>OY776083.1:21250995-31250995 GCA_963675205.1 Catocala nupta | reverse complement strand
TGAGTTGTAAAATACTGAAATTATATTTAATTGGCGATTTAAAAGAGTGGCCGTGAGTTTCTTGCAGGTTTCTTCTCATAGGCTCAACCCTTTGCCTGAACCTAGCAACTAACCTTTTTTTTTTTTTTTTTTTTTTTTACGTGGGGGAATGCTATGATGCATATCCCTCCGCGGGGGCGGGCGGAGGGATTATGTCGGACTCGCCGGGGTATAGAAAGATGTTGAAAATATAATGTACCTCCCGGGATACCGACTAAACCTACCACGGTGTTCCTCGACACAACCACTATCGACGGGGCCGCGCGAATCGCTTTCGCATGCGGTCGCGACCCCGCCAAGGTTACGGCCCGCCGTATGAAACGGCAGGCCACTACACGAAAGACCTACCCAAAATAGGCACTACGTCATATAAAACCCTACTGTCTTCCCTAGAGGGGAGACGGACTCGACACAGAGGCGCGCGTGGGAACACGCACGCCGCCTCTCGGACCTGGTGCTGAACGGATGGCGGGCAGGCCCACAAAGCCCGCCACCCCCAGGTCAAACCTCAGGGTGGCTGGAGGTCATCGCGCGCCCTCCGGCGCTCGGCTCTGCGGTTGGGGAGAGGGTTTAAACGCTCCCTCTCCCGCTCCGCCGCCTCCTTGATGTAAATTACTTCCTCACAAAAGGAGGCGACGGCGTTCCACGACCTCTCACTCCGGACCATAGACTGAACTACGGCCGGGAGCGAGAGGGCAACCGATCTGACTGCCGCGATCAAATCACGGCGCTGCGATGCCCAGGCGGGGCAAACCGCCAAAGTGTGCAGCGCCGTGTCCTCAACAACGTCGCGGCAGTCGCCGCAGTGGTGACAACCGGGCGTCTCTTGCCGGCGTATACGACACAGGAACTGGCCAAAACAACCATGGCCAGTCAGAACCTGTGTCAGCCGGAAGGTGAGGGCGCCATGCCGCCTCTCCAGCCACTCCTCAAATACGGGCCTTACCGCCACAATCGTGGCGTGCCCGGCACTGGGGTGCACAAGTCGTTCCTTCCAATTCGCCACTAGGACCTGGCGGAGCTCGGACCTTGCCGCCTCGACTGCGGGAAAAACAGGTCCTTCGCCCCGAGCTAGCGCCTCCTGGCGCCAACGATAGAGCGACGCCAGGAGCGCCGCTTCCAGGTCCCATGGCATCGATCCGGCGAGGAGGCTCGCAGCCTCGAACGAGATCGTGCGGTACCCTCTAATCAACCTGACGGCCATGGCGCGCTGTGGAGCACGAAGCGCCGAGATGTTACGGGCCGCCAGGTTGTCGCCCCAAACTGGGGCTCCATATAGGGCCATGGACCGCACGACCCCCTCGTAGAGCCTCCGGCAGGAGGTGTTTGGCCCCCCACCTAGCAACTAACCTAAATGTAGCTTCAGTAACTTAGTAAATTCACTAACCCATATATTTTGACGTTCATAAGTGTTACTTTGTGACCTAAATGAATAAATGATTTTTGACTTTGACTAACTTTTATATATATTCTGGATAACATAATATAAAATTGAAAACGCCCTTTCGCTTTTATTTTTCGATGGTTTGAATAATATTATTTAATCTGTATTTATAATGTAATTTGATTTGCATATGTCAGCGAAACATGATGAATGATAAAATGTATGTAACTTGTATAGTGCTTCTGGCAAATAATATCAAATCAAAAGTCATATACCTATCTAGATTTGCTGGCTGCGTTTTTAATGTTAATTAAGCATGTTTATTGTTTTGACCTGTCACTGAAATATACTACCAAAGCTACATGCAATCAGAAGTTATACATCGTTACCATAAGTAACAGCAATATTTATTTTTAAAAGTTATTGATTCTTGTGCTTTTTAGTATAACTATTAGAGATGCGGCACTAACTGCCTCATTGGTCCAGTGGTAGTGTATACGACTGTGGATCATGAGGTATCGGGTTCGATTCCCGGGTCGTGCTTGTAAAACGTTGCTAAGATTTGCCGTCAAGAATTTCTTAGTAGCAATTTATTAAGAATTTCTGTCAAGAAGTTCTTAATAATTACCTCGGAGTTAGGAAGTTGGCGGTGTTTCACCCCCGTGCGTCGGCTAGCACCTTAAACAGTGGGTCTCGGCTATCATGAACATCTATGGCAGTCGTTATTGGGAAATCAGCGCCCTCAAATATCCTGAGGACTGGTCTAACCGAAGAATGATGTTATGCTTCTGGGTTACGGAGGTCAGATGGCAGTTGCTCCGTGTATAAACTGATATTCAGCTAAATCTCGTTAGACCAGAAATAAGCGGACCCTAGCATAATCTGGGATTAATAATTGCTAGAAAGAAGATAAGAGATGCGGCACTCAATTTGTAAAAGCCTCATCCCTACGCCAACGCTGTCCAAATCCCTATTTTATTAAAATGTTTTTTAATCTGAACCTATTTCTAGATTTTATTACTTATCTGTGGATAAATTTTCACGTATTTTTTCTGTAATTTAAAATGGCGAGTTTTACTTCACATGACACTTTAGACTTTTATTGCAGAACTTTATAAATCAACTAACTCAGTGCTGTTACATTCTAAAATTGCGCAATCGAAATATGAAATTATTGACGTTTTTTTTTAAATTTCTCAATGGATAGCATAGGATATATTATACTATCTGCACTTAGCACTAACAGCGACTAAAAAAATATTTGATTAATTTTGTTGTAATGTAAAGTTAAAAACAAAGTAAGTAAAGTAAAGTTCATGTTCCTTGTAATCAAAAAAGCCACGTGATTAAAAAACCATATATTTAATTTCCTTCATAAACAAACCCTTACAAGAACGGACAATCGTCAGAGCGATTAAAAGTCGCAAAGTAGACTTCGTAATTAAATACTCTTTGATCGAATACGAAAGTAAATAAGTAACCACAGTTTCCCCCAATTTGGGAAGAACATTACCGGTACAATGAAAGTCATTGATATTTGAAACCGTATTTACCACAGAAATCCTCTTTACTGGTTTAAAGACCGCAAAACGTGCTGCAATACACACGGCTCGAGTGACCAGCATATTAATGTGTTTACCCCAAAGCTCACAATTTGTGTAGGTTGATAAATAAGCCGTAAGACAGGTGTCGCTTTCGTAATCTTCGTCTTTTATTGAGAACTATATTCTGCATACCAGGACAAAAATCGTTCTATGTATCGTATCCTATGTATTATTCAGGACGTGGTCTATCTGTGTATTAAATATAATCTAAACTCGTTCTACAGATTACATGAGATTGAAAAACAAACATACAAAAATTGTTACAAACTTTCATTAATTAATATTAGTAAAACTTCTAAAAATAAAATTAATAATCATGAATGAAATCGACTACTATTCGGTCAACAATATCAATAACAATTTTAAAACAAATTTTCGACTAATTACATTTTTGTTTATAACTATTACATTGTTTTGATTACGCAAGAATGATTTTATAGTACATTTTTCTAGTTAAGTTTGTTTCTGAGTTTATTTTGTTAACAACCGCTTAAATATTTAGTAAGCTCCGTAATACCATTCAGAGGTTAGGCTGCTTCCATCGCTTAAACCAAAGTAGGTACGTCTTATAAAACTATTAAAAAACTTAGTTAAGTTCTAATTTAAGCCCTCTTTAGTAGTTTCAACTATAATTTATTTTACAGGGTCCAGAGAAATTCAAATGCTTTGAATTTATTTAAGCATCATTGATTTTGAAACTTATATAAGTATTTGTGTAATGGTAGTAAAATATTAAAATTCCATATAATAAAAGGCCATATCGCGAAAAAATATGCACCTAAAATAACGAGATTCGAACCGGTTTGTGGATCACGTCATTTTTTGTTCTTTGCGAAAAACGAAAACGCTACATGCGGTGCCAAAACGATGTCTGAGAGCGCTTCGCCATTTGTATAGCCATGACTGCACTGTATGTCTAATACGTGCATTATACAAATTTCCACAACAGTAGGCTGTGATGTATTACCCCCACCTATAGACACTTTTTACTTACAGTGCCTCGTAATTAAGGTTGATTCTAATTCTAACATCTATCTGAACTGAGAATTTCATTAAAGAAAAACCCAAAAATACTTTTCCGACCCAAGTATTAAACCCCAGACCATTTGGACAGCAATAGTATTCAATAAACCTACCGAAGCAATAAGATTTAATTACTACATTTTAATGTACCTATAGCAAATTCCTCGCGAGACTAGACTAACATTGTCTTAAAATCTTAAATTAATGTGATATTACAATTTTGTCTTGGGCCAGCTATTTTTAGTGGTGACAAGAGCGATATTCACTGAGTGAATCCGCTACGATAATAGGATCAAGTCAGACCACTAGGCAGCAATTTAATCATTCGCTTTCTTCTACCAGAGAAATCAAATAGAACATTCTTTTTTATGTCAAATAAATATTGCGGCTCCAACAAATGTTCTCTATCTAGTATAAAAAGGAATCTAGTCAATGCCGTTTTGCTGGCGCGGCATAAAACAACAAATTACTAACTAGCTGTAAAAAACAAAAGTTTGTAGATTATTATACAATATATTAGAAATGTTTTCGTTTATATTACTTTTAAGGCTTTTAGTACGAACTAAATTAACTAAATAAAAATATTTTATACAGAAACTTCGCGTTCCTGGTTTGTTGCTTTATAAATGTCTTATTATACTTAAATAATTGTGTGGAAAATTACAATAAACTATATCAAATTGATAATCATCAAATAATAATTATGATTATTATTTATTTGACTGCATAATGTCGCAATAAATTAGTAGTTTAATAATAATAATAATAATAATAATATTTTATTGTCACAAAAAGATACATACAAAGGAATAACCCATGTGGTTATAAACATTTAAACATGTACAATAATTTTGTTGACCACTGGTACCCAAAGTAAGATTTAACTTGTGGTATGGGTACCAGGGCTCTCACAATTAATTGCAACAGGTAGATATGTGAAAGTGTAGTGTATCGTAGATGCATATGCATGTGCTGAATTGCTAAGGTAGGAATAATATATAATTATATAAATATTCATATTAATATTATAATTATATATATCGTATATATATGTATATTATATATATATATCTATATCTGTGTGTATGTGAATGTTCGTGTTTGTATGTGTGTGTGTGTGTGTGTGTGTGTGTGTGTGTGTGTGTGTGTGTGTGTGTGTGTGTGTGTGTGTGTGAGGGATACATTTTGGATTTATAGTATACTTAGCTTAATCAAATTTTCTGTGTCTTCATAAGATTTGGACAAGAGCCAGCAATAGTTTACACACACCTACTCACCTCACTATTAGAGCAGTAAGTATAAAAATAATCGTGATCAACGACTAATTAATTGCCAATTCACTCGATGGAACGGTGGATTACTATTTTTCTCTTTCTCTTTTTGTAGTTTATCTTTTAGCTAATCATAACTTATCGCTATAAAAATATTAGATATTAAACTGTGAACTTGTCAGATAACTTACAAAATCATTTTAACACGAAACTAACATAATGACGAATAAAATAATTTCAGAGAAAGCCTAAACGAAAAGTTTTACTTAATTAAAATCCCGGCTAAAAGTTAGTCTTAAGATTTATCATAGTATTCTGTTGTAACAAATCTAGTTTAACAAAGTCAACGTTGTTTTCTCTTTTTAAACGCGTTCGTGTTCTATCTATCTTGCTGAAAGCTATCTTCTTTTTCCATGTTGTATACTGAGTCTATGCCTTTAGCACTTATAAAAAACGTTACTAAGCGAGTTACGGTGGCATAACGCACGTATTAATCATAATCGTGAGGGAGGCCTATGTCTAGCAGTGCACTTCTTTCGGCTGAGATGTGCATGATGATGATGAACGCACATATACCAACATACTACGCAAGCGCAACATAAGCAACAACCGTAACAGTTTGCTGAATAAAAGCAGTACAGTATCAACCACCTTCCCTTATAATGTAATCATTACTAATAATATATTCTAATGCTTACAAAAACGGTAATGAAATACCAACTCACAAACATAACCAAACTGTATAATGGGCAAGATATACAAAGTAACATTACAAATTTTAAATAACGTCCTTTTCCACATATGGCGCAGCTCGTTTGAAATATTATGCATAATTTAGATTTCCCACCTAATATTGTTATTTTACGAGTAACTTTGTTTCATGGCGGCGCTGCCGCACACGCACCGTCCGCTTAAAAATAACTGAACCAAAAGTATGGACCCAATCTAAAAATAATATTAATTCAGGTGCTATTAAAGTTGAAGGTAAATTAATTATTTTAATGGGCGTCGACGTTAATCGAGTTATCTTCGTGTTCACCTGATTATTTTTATAAGGTTTCAATTAAAGGTTGGGTTGGTAAAGTAAATCTGCGTCAAAATAATCAATCAAATAATGCTTCAGGGAAACATTTTTCATAGTTAACAATCTACTCTACTCTCTACGAATGATACTTTTTAAAATCAATATTTTACATTCTGGGTATCTTAGAAATGCTGTTCCTCTGTATGAGGTCTTAAGTGCGATACCCGTGCGATATCAGGCAAAGTGATATCGAGTATTTCTATCAAGATTACTGAGAACAGTAGCAGCACAGACCCTGGAACTGTATCGGGTAAACGGCACTAGGCTCGCTACTTAAAACGCGAATCTCAAAATTATAGCTGGCGATATATGGTTCTAATAAAAGGCTGCCCACCCTTTCGGGGATGTAGGCACGGGACTATTTATGTATGCCATTTTCAATCGCCAAATGAACCTTAATTGAAAAATAAATTCGGCGTTCTGGCAGTGGTTGTATGAGCAATCTGTCTATTTATTAGCTAGGCCACTGAGTATTAGCTCTTAGTATGAATAAAAAACGTTATAAATAGACACATGTTTAGAAAGTATAGACCAGAAATTATTTAAATTTATAAATTTTGTTACGAGAAATTTCTCATTGTTACACAATCTAAAGTCTAATTTCTCATTTGTGAGAGAAGTTTGCGTTAGGGTTATAATTACGCTTACGCTGAATAGGAACCTCACCGCCATATTCTCTTAAACCTCATCATTGCATACGCGAGAATCAGACAGCAAGCTACAGATGTTTGCCTTATTCTCGCGCATAGAATGGCTATGCTTTATGAGATGATGGTACAAATTCAAATCCAACCCCGAGATGGGTAGGTAAAGATTTTTTGGATTTTTCGGTTAGGAATTTCTTTGTAGCAGCAAACACCACAGTTTAAATATGGAATAGGTAAACGACAATATCTTATACTCTATAACGTGAGGCCTTAAATAAAGCAGTGTAATACACTCTCGTCCACCTTGTTTAGGATATACTCCCTAGGTTGTATATTGGCACGAAAACAAAAAGTAAATTGATCATGTTAGGCCAAAAGTCTTCTCCTCGTAAAATGTCTTTGAGTCGCTTTTGTAGTACACGACATATTATATGAGTCTCTTGCGTGTTTACAAGAACAATTACAACTCATACAAGTCACATAGTACACATGTACAGCCAGAAGCAAAAATCCCAGTTATATATTCTGTTACACTCCCTAGATTACTGCGGAAACTTAATTGCGCAGAAAATTGATTGCTTCAAAAGCTTAGTAGAAAAGACCGGTAATGTATTTTTGACGTTTGGCCATTAGAGGTAGGAGATAAGTCGTTTCAAGTACTATTTACGTAACTTGATGCTTATTTTATTAACGTAAAGGTTACGAGAGGCAATCCCACCCTATTGAAGTACAGAATTGTAGTGGGCCCACTCGTAAACCATATTTAGTTTAATTGGAGAGGTTAACTCGCCGTCCTGTTGTAATCTATTGTGACCCGTCCACGAAATTTGTATATAAAAGCTATAAACATGTTCTATTATTTACAGACATACTTATTATGTGTACGATACCTCAGTGGGGAGACCAACAGACTGCAATGCAGAGGGTTTCGGGTTCGAAACCACGTCGCGCACCCCTGACTTTCGGCAGTTATATGACTTTTCGAAATTATGTGCGTATTGATTGAGAATTATTTCCTGGTCCGTGCCTCGGAGAGCACGTTAAGCCGTCGGTCCCGGCTGCCATAAACATCTATGGAAGTCGTTATTGGGAAGTCAGTGCCCTGTAATATCCTCACACTGGTCTAGCCTTAGGGTATCGTTAGCCTTCGGGTTGCGGAGGTCAGGTGGCAGCCGCTCCGTGTAAAAACTGATATCCAGTCAAATCCGGTTAGACTGGAAAAGCCGACCCCAAGTGACTTGGGAATAATAAAGGCTAGGGAGAAGAGGTTTTATTTAAGGTTCCACATAACATAGAGTACGCCTATCACTGTTTATCAAGCACAGTGCCAGACATCGTGCGGCTAACAAAAAATTCTAGACAGATAAATTTAAAAACAAGAATACAAATTCGAAACATAATGGGCACCTGTCTTATTAATTCTCGTCGAGGCACCATCATATACAAACATACGTACGGCTATATCGTCAAAAACGTAGGCAGAGGTTAACTAACAGTTCCACTATTACTAGCAAGTTCCACGACCACACATTCAGTCTCGGTAGTGCTATTAAGAAATACTAGGCTGGAAAACTGAATAAAGTTTTGCTTGACTCAGGTATCGTAACCGAAACCTCATGCATTGCTGTCATATTTATTACCGCGAGCGAGGCAGTCTGTTAGTATCCTAACTAATATTACAAATGCGAATGTGTGTTTGTTTGTTTGTTACGCTTTCACGCCTTAACTACTCAACCGATACATCATGAAAGGATACAGAAAAGGATATTGGGTACCATTTATTCAGAAAAAACAGGTACTGCTTTCGACGGATATAAATTTATTGTCAAAATCTACATCAACACGAGCAATGTCGCGGGAAAATCTAGTTTAATATAATAAATGCAAAAATGTCTTTAACGTTGTTAAGGCTAAACTATAAAACGGATGTTGATGCAATTAGGTATAGATATAGCTTAAGCTCTAGGAATGTCTACCTTGAAAAACAGCGTGCAGGACACAAGACCGTAAAAAAACAAATAGCATTGATTATGTTTGCTCGACACGACAATATTGCAAAAAATCTAATGTGCGCATGGCGTATTAACTCAGCATATTAGCATTATATATTATTATAGTACGAAATGGACATTAGGTCTTTAACTATTAATTTGTCATTTCGTATAAAGAAAATTGTTTACCGAATTCATACAAAATATTTCATTAATGTTTTAATGGCAGTTTTGATATCGATGTTATTTAGCATGAATGTATTTGACTTAAGGCTGAATTGTATAGGTAATTGGTTATAGGTTAAGTATGGTTTTTCTTAGATTATTTAATTATAATCTTAGTTATCACGTAATTATCGTCAATTGAAACAATGAGACCGAGTGGACACTAAACGATCTAACTTGTTGGAAAACATTGATTTCGTTTTTATTGATACTTTCTTCTGCAGACAAATATTATTTTCTCAAAAATTCAAGCAAACGTACAGTATATTTTGTATTCAAATAATAATAATAATAATAATAATATTCTACCACATACACACAACACCATCTAGCCCAAACTAAGCAGAGCTTGTACTATGGGTACTAGACAATGGATAAACATATATATATACTTTTTCTCAAATAAATTTAAAATTTATTATAAATCAAAATAAATTTTCAAGTATAATTCAACTATCAACATTTTTGAGAAATAGTTTCGAAAAATACATTTCACTGAAACTTATACGTACATCTTCAAAAGTCAATGTTAGTATCGTTCAAATAAAACATTCTAAAACTCTCATATCGCTTTTCATGTATCGCGTTATTGGATTTATTATTAAAACGGATGGATTCTCAAATGTTTAATATTTGTTGCCAGGGCAAATTGAAATGAGTAGTAAATACACATAGAATTTTAGTAACGCGGTATTTGAAACGATTTATAGCTATTTTAGAGTGTCAGGTGTACAATAGTTTACACAGGCTGCAGTGAGCACATAACATAATATAAACTCACGCATATCCCTAAAATGATAAAACCCAATAATTCTTGACTGGACCAGGGAATGGAATAGAAGACACGATCACACGCAAATGTAGGTATGTATATCATTTTTCGAAAAAATACCTTCTTCCTCATTATGAATAAATCCTATGTCAGAGTGATCTTTACAAACAATCAAACAATGGATACAAATTAAACCTAGACTCGAAGCAACTATTTGTGGATTATACAAGTTTTTGATTCTTGTAGGGATCGAACCCATCACACTCAGCGCAGTAGCAATAGTGAGGTGACCAAACTTATGCCACGTTTTTAATTCCATTAATCTTAAATATCTTTAATCCCTACGGAGGTCAAATGACAGGCCTACCGAGAGAAAACTGATATTTGCCAGAGTAAGTTCACTCCAGCGACCTCAATACTATTGTAAATATTTAGTCTATAAAAAAAGAGTAGAACATTCTTGTCTATTAGGATGCTTCTAATTCAGCATTACATTTTATTATCTAACTTAAATGTACTCTCGTTATAGTAAAGCTTCAGTTGAATGTAACGACTAGTGCAATAAGCTGCAGAGATGTTACACAAAATGGGTTTTAAATCTCGCATACTGTGTCTCTTCAAGTTGTCGTTCTTTGATACTACTTAGGATTCAGTAGAACTTCAGAAGCACACTTAACAGTTGTACAAGCTGTTGAAGTATTCAGTGCCAATAAATATTGCTCAGAGACTATCCAGGCACAACTAAACGAAGGGAGTTAGAAAAGTTAGCAAATCAAAATATACAGGTTCACGTATTTGTTGAATATACGAATTATCGAGTTCATTTATGAGAGATAATAGCGGTCAAGCAAATCATGGTGAGGTAACCCGCATTACTAAGAAGTCTACTAACTTGCAGTTTGCCAGCTTGTGAACTATTAATATCCTAACTACTCTCACTTTGAAAGAACTCTTGTCTAGCTGTCGAGCATTTTATAAGTAGGACTGAATTGTGTTAAATTTCACAGCTTCCAAAGTAATAATATTTGCTATTCGAAACTATTATGAACATACAGTTTTGCAGTTTTAATATAATTTACCAGTTTATACTTAAATATGACTATATATATGTTTTGAGAAGGGCTTTATTTGTCCCAGATCGCTATTTTCAATTAATTAGTCTTTTCACAGGGTAAACTACCGGTATACCTAATAATAAATTATTGCATTATTTAACTTATTCAGATGTGATGTGTCGAGCTCTCAAATGCCCAGATAACCCATTAAAATTCTACAGTTAGACTACAGTTGAAAATAATCCTTCATTCTCGAGAAGAGTATCTCACCCGGAGCGGATTTGTGTTGAATTAGGAGTGAAATATTAAATTTACGTGCCACGCCTTTCTATGCCACACCTACACACGGACGAACAATTGGTTCAACATTTAAAAATAACTTGCACACTTTAAAAGAACAGAAATATCACCAAGCGCATTGTATTATTGTCGCATTGTTGACTGGATTTAGCTCTTTGTGAAAAAGGAAAGACCTTTTATTTGTCCTGTACTCCTTACATTTTGTTCGCTTCGCTGAAACAGCATTGTATTCAAGTGGTATATATAATCCAGATAAAGGTACTTTTCATTGGATTTCACACGACCATTTTTATTGACCTATGAAAAAGAATTTCATCTTTTATACAAAAAGTTGATTTCACTTTAGGTGAACGACAACTAAATTTACTACGTAATTGTTAATTTAGTAATTTATTACAACGAAAACAAATAGAACGCTTTCTTAGCTGCGATGTACCACACGCAAACCAATTACATTACATAAATACAAAAACTAAGAATGATAAAAAACTAAAAGCCAGAACAAGTTCTGGCAACGAGCCGAGAGAATGTTGGTGAGTGGAGCAAGGGAATAAGTAAACATAATTTCTTTACAATTTAGAACATCAGTCAAATACGGGCACGGAACTTCAGAGTTAGCTGTTTGTGTAAAGTTTATAATCGGCACGTCAGAATTCATAACAGTATTTCACTGAGCGCTCAGTCACCCAGAAACGGTGAATTGTGAGCATCATAAAGATAACCCGATTTGTCTGCACTGTTTAAATTTGCATAATGAAAATTTGATGTCTGAACCCTCAACCGTGATTCATACTTATCAGATCCTCCGCATTTACAGAGAAAATAAAAAAATAACGCTTAAATCCAATACGCAAACCCAAATGGAAAGATAAAATTGAGTGACGAGAATTTAATGCACCACTTTCTGATTGTATCATTATCTCAACCGAATTGAACAAAAAAGATCTCAATATTATTCAACATACAGCCTTGGATGAAAGTATTAAGTAATCTACATAAATACATATGATATACATAAATAAACATATCATATAATTAAATGAAATCTCTCTTTTAGTAGCTAAAGACGATTTTCATACAGAAAATATCATACTGTGCGTTGTAACAGAATTTTATTTCGCAGCAAAATTTATATGTAAACCCAAAGAGCACGACATGCTTATATTTCCTTAGGGAGAGAATTTTGTCGGATTTAACGTCAGATCTCGGAATGTAGTCTTGAATAAAACCATGTTCATGGAAAATGTTTGTCCGGATCGCTACTACTGAATGACAATACGTAGATTAAGGCCATGATAAAGTAGTGTGAAGAGAATGACAAGTAGGGGATCATCGTGTGCGGCCGCAGGCGATGGATGGCCCTTAATGTTACGTAAAAAATAAATGTGCATTTATATGTCTGCACACATTTCAATATTTAAGTACATTCACATGCATTGTAATTCTAAGAATTAATACCTGTAATTATTTTTATGTTTTTTATTTTAGATTATCGTACTTTTTAATATTAATTGATAGCTTATATTCTGATTACCTTTAAATTGTATATTCACATTAATTATAATTTATTGAAATCTAATATTTTGTCACAATTTTAATATCGTCTTTTAATTACACAAGGTTTTTATTTTTACTATCACTGTTCTCATTAATATCACATGCACAGTTACTATTTAGTAAAACGTCACTAACAATTTTATCATGTTCGAGTTCCATCGAGATCGCGTAACATCTACCGTCGGAGCGATCCAGGGGAGGGACGTGTTCCCGCCCCGATGTCTCTTTGCCACTGAATGTTCTGATACGGTGGCAAGGTTTACGCATGCGAATCATAGATGCCTTTAACCCTGATGAGCGAGCTCTCGTGGAGTGTTTGATAATGAAACCCAACTGTTAAACGATTTAAGAGATGCTAACTTGCGCCGTTCGACAGACACCTGACTGTAACGATGCTTACATATAATAATATGAATGTAAATAAAAAATGTAAAGTAAATGAAAGGTAATCTTGTGTCATACACATCAGTTTATTTTATATTCGTAAACGTGGGTTTTAAGATTGCTGGTCGAACATATAGATATAGACATATTTGATTTATTTTCGTTACGTATTTGAATATAAGTCATACATTTATGATCGCAAGTAATAAATTTTGCTAGCGTATGCAACAAATTTTAAGTAAAGGCGTAGTATCCGTCTCCATGGAAAGTTAAACAAGTGCAATAAATCATAAAGGATTCCAAAAAAGATGCTGTGTTCCTTTATTAAATATTTATGGCTGTGTCCCATATTTTGAGCTGTTGCATGATGCAAATTTTAGAGATTATAAGATTGAGAAAATATGGATTTGGTATATATAGGTATTTCGGATAGCGTAGATATATATAAAGGGATTTTATAGTCAACCATGAGTAATATAAGTACATAACGAATGCGATTTATATACAGGTATATGCGCTGTAAAAACAAAAGTTACCCATGATTTTCAAGGAACTCTTTTTATGAGTATGACATAATCCTTTACGACACCATTTTACTTGTAATATACAAGTACAAACCAAGACCAAATAATAAAATTTCAAGCCAATGTTATCCTAAAAATTCAATAAATTGTGGGATATTTATCATAGCATTCGAATATCAATATTGTTGGTAGCGAGCTCCAATAAATCTTGACTGAGTTTTCGCTAACACAGAGCTGTGTTGTCCTGGCAAGTTTATTTCCGCTAGAAGAGTGATGGGTTAGCATCGATACAAATCTGCAACTATACGTTTTCATTGCTTTATTTCTATTGAATCTATTCCAAATCGCATTGGGGTTTGTTCTTGTTTTGACAGTAACCGTTCTGGAAACTGCTATTTGGAATACTTTCGATATTTATAAGTCTATAGATTTGTCTAACAAACAGATTCGTCTTTAGCAAAGAGATGAAATGAAATATTTCACTGTTTGTGTGATTTTCACTTAAAAATAGGCGAGACGAAACCACCTGAATAATTTCTTTGACCGCCATCGACAGTACAAACCCGCTGGATATAATTCAACGAATCCTATGCAAATTAATTCATGTGCTGCACTAAAAGCGGAGAGATTCTATTTCCCTAAGGAGTTAAGGCTCAAAATATCCAATCTCCCAATAAAATTGAAAAGCTTACCAGCTCGAGCCTGTAACTTATAGCCAGATTACCATAACTTAGTTTTGCAACCGATGCAAATCGCTGAAAATTCCTGGCCCATCTGCATGTCTACCATCGGACTAAAGTGCAAGATTGGAATTTAAAATGTTCTCATCTTGCAAACATTTGTGAAAATTTATTTCCCTTTCAATTTGAACCGCACTTTACAATTTCATATCTCTGATACTATTTAATATTAATGGGTCGTTTCATTGCTTAAATTTATAAATCTCAAATATTGCTACAGCCATTTTATGTATGAGTTATGACATGATAGACGAATGGATCAGTATCAATTTAAAAATATATTGGTGTATCAACATAAATTCTGTTTTACCGAAGCGTGAGTGAGTGTATTTTGTAAAAGTTGTATTCTCCAGAAACAAATTTAATTTTCTTAAAAGTACACTCGTTATAAAAGTCAGTAATTACTTAAGCAAACCTGGAAAAAAGCACCCATAAATTAGGTGAAGTACTAGAAGGTCTTTCAAGTATGCAGTAACGTGAGATACTGTTGTCCTAAACTTAGCTTTTAACATTTTAAAAGTTTGGCTCGCTCACTCCTCTAGAAATGCGCGGAACTATTTCAAATGCCTCAAGACGTCTGGAAGCAAGTCACCGAAAACTTGCCATAAATAGTTTTGGATGACTTCCAAGACGATTGGAGTAGTTGACGGCGGAGGCTCTTATGAGACTATTTTGATCATAAAAGGCCTTTATTCGGGAAGAAATACTCTCCAGATAGCTTTGATTTTTTGCGAGCATTCGTAAGTTTAGCGGTGTTTGAGCCGTGATATTTATCTTAGGGTCATTTTTGTTGAACATATACTCATATGTATCATTGGAGTAGCTAAAGTTTCTTAATGTTTAAGTTCAACTAATATAGAAGCATGTGTTTACAGAAATTCAGCAAAATGTATTTGGTTTGCGAGACATCCCATTTCGATGTTACAACGAGTGCTCAAGCGATATATATTTGAGGATATAAGTTTCGTAACCAATTATTTTGATCTTTGAACACATTATTCGTAATCTGATCAAATTGTTATTATGAAATGTTATAAATCTGTTAAAAGGGTAAACATTAATTCCTATGAAATAGTCCCTTTGATTAATTGTTTGTAGCGACAAGGTTATGCTAATGAATAGGGAAATACCGTAATTTGGTTATATCATGAAAGTGACTTTGCATGTTCGTGTAAAATGAAAATGACTACATTTAACGCGTAACCGAAAGCGCTTATTTTTAAATGTAAAAATAAAAATAAGCGTTTTCGGTATACCCGTATAACGCTTTTGTTTTGTTTTCCTTATCCTTTTGTTATGTCCCACTGCTTTGCAAAACAGAGTGGTTTCGAAGTCTAAGGGAGAGATCCCTTGGACTTCGAAACCACTTCGAAGATATTTCCTGCCATTCCCTTTTTAAGATGTCTAAGTCATCTCGCCATGTCCGTTTAGGTCTGCCTGTCGCCGTCTTATAACATTTATATTATACATATTTAAGTCTGCTCTTTTGCTAGGTACATCGGCTCGATACAATTAGTATATCTTAGTCTCTTTGGACTAAAGTCTCTTTCTCTAGATAAACAAATAAATAAACGAACTAAATTAAAGCGTTCATAACAAAATGGAAGCTGGTCCAAATATGTTATAACACAATGAAAGAAATAAAACGCCAGAATATAGCATTCGTATCTTTTGTCTTCAGTAGCCAAATGCCATGTGGTGTAATTAAGTAGCGGGTTTAGTACCGGAGTACAAAAACTTGTACGTTACATGTAAATGACTGGCTCAACGCCTTTCCCTGATTTATTTATGTAACACGTGACCCGATGTCGGGCACATCCGCTCGCCGCGTCCTCATGTTATTTATAACCTTATTTTCCTGCACAAATATAACAACAGCCCTATACCGTTTTTAATGGTGGTCAAATTTATTGACTTTTAGATTATTCTATTTATTTTTTCGATTACTCACATAATTTTAAGTGTTTGTTGTTTATTTTCAGAGAAGCATAATGTTTAATCTATTTTACACGCACATATACTTACGGCAGTAAATGCTTGAAGGGGACCAGATATGTTTATAGGCCCAATGTAATATTATAGCTACTGAGTATTACCTAACAATAACACTTTACCCGACCTAGGAATCGAAATCGGAACCCCACGATGAACCGCACTCATACTAAGCGCAAACCCGTGTCACGGAACTAAAGAAGTGCCCCTTTTTCCTCTTCTGCACCTTTTATAATGATATATAGATATGACACGTGGAGATTAAATACGATCCAAAGTTTGCTGAAACTTGTAATACAAACATAGTTTTAGTATAACAATGCTTCTAAAATGCACCCTGAATGGAGGCCTATAGCGAATGTTTGATGTTAGATAGGTACGTTAGCTTCCAGTTCACAAAAGAATATCAAGAACTATAAGTTTCAAATGAAATAGTAAAAGAAATAGTTCTATCAGCGTAAAAAGTGTTAAAAGCAGTGTAAGTGTTTTTTCTGCAAATTCAGTCACTAGTTTTTAAAATAACGCAAACGAATTTGTTTATAATATATTGTTACCTTAAACTCCCGTTGTATATAATCAGATCAAACTAGATTTAATTAATGAAATTTTTTGATATTTTTTTTCGTTTATTGATGTTGGGTACCTACTTTACATGACAGACGGCAATATGTTAAATATGACAAAATGTAATTCTGATCAATGTATTCAAAATATAATCTAATACACTTTTATAACTTTAAGACCGACGCAAGAAGATGGTGTGTCATTCAATTGCGTCGTGTACAAAGACGCAAGTATATGGTTCCGGATACATGCGCAAGCTACTCGCGTGGTCTAGATACGCAAGCTACACGGGTTATATGCGTGAATTAAGCATACTGATTTACAATATGAGCGCTAGTGTTTCATGACGTATTACCGGCGTCATGTTCAAAAGTTATTAGATGCATTGCATGATGTATTAGAGGTTCTACATAACGACATATACATAGAATCTTATAATTAATGTTAAATAGTTGATATAAGCAGCGATATCCTAATGGGAAACCGTTAGACTGCCACACGGAGGTCTCGAGTTCGATCCCAAGGCGCGCATCTCTGACTTTTCAAAATTATGTGCGTATTAAATAGTTAATTTATCGCTCGCTTTAATGTTGAAGGAAAACATCGTGAGGAAACCTGCATGTCTGAGAGTTCTCCATAATGTTCCCGAAGATATGTGAAATCTGCCAACCCGCACTGGGGCAGCGTGGTGGACTATGGCCTAACCTTTCTCACATTAAGAGGCTCGTGCCCAGCAGTGGGACAGTTTAATATAGGGCTGATATTATTCGTTGATAACCACTTAATCATTTTATCTCTTCCCAGTTACCCTAGAAATTCTCAGTTACAGCCTTTTACATTATTTCATTCCTAGCTTTACTCACCTAAAATTACACAGTAACTTAACCCATGGGAACTATAACTTTTCCTGAGATAAAACGTATGTCCCTTCCAAGGATAAAAATACTCGACCCAAAATATGAGTGGGGTCGAAAATGGAAAAAGAAAAGTATGAGCAAAAGTTTCGAAAGTACTCAGTTCGGGTTACTTGAACGGTACAAAAACGTCCATTTTATTGATTTTATAAATGGCAGTAATTGCCTAGCGGGGTACTTCGTAAGACAGATGTGAAATCGTATTACGGAAACGTACAGACTAAAGAAGATATGTCGGCCTCGATGGCGTAGTGGTTAGTGTAACCAACTGCCACACCTGAGGTCGCGGGTTCGATTCCCGCACAAGTCAAACATTTGTGTGCTTGAACATAGATGTTTGTCTTGGTCTGGGTGTTTTATGTATAATATGAATGTATTTACAAAAAAAAAGTATATATGTATGTTTATCCATTGTCTAGTACCCATAGTACAAGCTCTGCTTAGTTTGGGCTAGATGGTGTTGTGTGTATGTGGTAGAATATTATATTATTATACTTCTTTTATTCGTATATCCTAAATCTAGCCATAAGTAAGACTGTGGAAATCTTCTAATTATATGCAATTAGTATAAATATATTAAATATATTAGTCATATTATATAGTTTTTACTAGCAACGTCCTAACTAATAGTATTATAAATGCGAATGTAATGAATTGATGAATTTTGCAAATTGTGAAACATCCTTATTCTTCTCCCTAGCCTTATTATTCCCAAGTCATTTGGGGTCGGCTTTTCTGATCTAACCGGATTTGACTGGATATCAGTTTTTACACGCAGCGGCTGCCACCTGACCTCCGCAATCCGAGGGCTAACGATACCCTAAGGGTCGACCAGTGTCAGGATATTATAGGACACTGACTTCCCAGTAACGACGGCAATAGATGTTCATGGCAGCCGGGACCGATGGCTTAACGCGCTCTCCGAGGCACGGAGTAGGCGATAATAATTGTCAATCAATACGCACATAATTTCGAAAGGTCATATAACTTCAGAAAGTCAGAGGTGCGCGACGCGGTTCGAACCCGAGACCCTCTGCATTGCAGTCTGTTGGTCTCCCCATTGAGCTATCGCTTATAATATCCTTATTAGTATAATAAAAACGAATGTGAGTATGTTAGTTTGTTACGCTTTCACGCCTGAACAACCCACAGATCATCAAGAAATTTGGTTAAGGATACAGAAAAGGACAAATCTTTTATCCAGAAAAAGTACTGTTTCCAGAGTATAGAAATTTATTCGCAAAACATCTCCATTAACCCGAGTGAAGCTGCAGGCATAATCTAGTTACATAATATAAGCAGGATTTTTATTTATAATAAGTTACGGCATATCGAATATCGGGAACGCCACGATCGTGGCGGTAAGTCTCGTGTTTGAGGAGTGGCTGGAGAGGCGGCATGGCGCCCTCACTTTCCGGCTGACACAGGTAATGACTGGCCACGGTTGTTTTGGCCAGTTTCTGTGTCGTATACGCCGGCAAGAGACGCCCGGTTGTCACCACTGCGGCGACTGCCGCGACATTGTTGAGGACACGGCGCTGCACACTTTGGCGGTTTGCCCCACCTGGGCATCGCAGCGCCGTGAGTTGATCGCGGCAGTCGGATCGGTTGCCCTCTCGCTCCCAGCTGTAGTTCAATCTATGGTCCGGAGTGAGAGGTCGTGGAACGCCGTCGCCTCCTTCTGCGAGGAAGTGATTTCCATAAAGGAGGCGGCGGAACAGGAGAGGGAGCGTTTAAACCCTCTCCCCAACCGCAGAGCTTGGCGCCGGAGGGCGCGAGATGACCTCCAGCCACCCTGAGGTTTGATCTGGGGGTGGTGGACTTTGTGGCCTACCCGCCATCCGTTCAGCACCAGGTCCGAGAGGCGGCGTGCGTGTTCCCACGCGCGCCTCTGTTTCGAGTCCGTCTCCCCCTTTAGGGGGAGACAGTAGGGCTTTTATTTTGTAGTACCTATCTTGGGTAGGTCTTATTGCGTAGGGGCCTGCCGTTTCATACGGCGGGCCGAAACCTCGGCGGGGTCGCGACCGTATGCGAAAGTGATTCGCGCGGCCCCGTCGATAGTGGTTTTGTCGAGGAACACCGTGGTAGGTTTAGTCGGTATTCCGGGAGGTACATTATCTTTTCAAAATCTTTCTTTTACCCCGGCGAGTCCGACATAATCCCTCCGCCCGCCCCCGCGGAGGGATATGCGTCATAGCATTCCCCCACGTAAAAAAAAAAAAAAATATCGGATATAATTAATTTTAAATTAATTATGATTTTTTCACTCGTGGAAGGCGTTGGCACCTGTGCCACAATGTTTCATTAGTACAGGTGTCATCGTTTCATCATTTTATACAAAACTGTTTCCACATATTATGTTATAATATTGTAATTTTATTGGATGAATAAATTATTATTTTAAAAAGTGGATTCTATTAATATTACTAATCTAGATAACTATCGGATAGTCATATTAACTATGATTAGCATCGCCTAAAAGACATATTTCAATGACTGACGAAACGATTTGTTGAGCGCCCGATTCACGTCCTGCTGCATGCATTGTTTTTTTTATTGTTTATAATTTATATAGCAAGGTCTACAATAAAGTCTTTCTTTAAAGGTTTTTATATAACGTTATTTTCGGCTAGCTGAACCTGTCAAGCCTAGGAATACCAGACATCATTAAAAACCTATTAGACCTGTCTACCGGTGTGTCGCTGCGACTCAGAAGGTTAATGTAAAAAAATACAACAATTACATATTATTACCTTCTTGTGATAAAAAATTACAATATCAGTAATTACTTTAATAAAAAATATGATTAAAAGTCTGTATTTTCAAAGTAGAAGAAAAATTTAAGTTCTTTTTCATCAAAGCTTAAGAAAAAGTAACTTTTCACTTATTTTTATTCAGTTATCTTGGTAATAAGATGTTTTGGAATTTTCAAAGTTTTGCCTAATATGATAAAGTTATCAAACATTCCTTCTGATTTCCTTTTCTCTGCGCTGTGTTAATTTTACTATAAGCTTTTAATATAAACATGAACAAAGGCTTAGCAGCTACCAACGCATTTATTCATTTTTCTTTGTGTACAAAGCTACTACCAGTACAGAGTGTATAGAGATCTAAAGCTCAATAATTCTCGGAATAAAATGTATTCAAAATAGAGTTCCTATCTAGTCTAATAACAGTGAAATGTAAGCTGAAATGTAATTTAAGTTCGCATAATTTGACGTTGATTTTAATTAGCGAGAATAACTTTTTGTGATATTAGCAATTGATACCAGGTTGGTATTTGTTTTAAATTCTTACGAGAATTGGGCCTACATTAATAAAATGTAGCTTACATTATATTATACACGGTTAATATTTGATATTTAGTAGTAAACTACCACATCACTACCACAATCCAAAGGGTTTCACTATTCAAGAAACTTCTGCTTCGGTGGCGCCGCGTTAGTAAATGCGACTGCTGTACATGAGGCTTGGTTTGATTCCCGGATCAGACATAGTTTTATTGAGTTTTCTGGCAAGAAATTCTTAGTAGCTTCATGGAGTCTGGAACTGTGTTTAGTAAACGGCAATGAGAACGGAATTCTTCCTATAACGTGATACCTACAACCCATAGCTGCTGGCATATGAGTGCTATTCCTCCTGAAATAGAGGGAGTAAGACTGTGAATCCCAAGTAAGTAGATGTAAGAAAAAATTTAAGTACCTCTTTCTTAGTGACTGTTTTAGATGTTTCGACAACCATAAATGATCGCTGTAACATGCCATCTTAGCTAAGGAATTGTAAAGTTTTGATCTTAGCCAAAAGATAGTTATCTATTGGCAAGCCTGCTGTATGATAGTTTAACTTGTCAATCCTCGCTGGTTTCAGCATGAATGGGCCGGATCGACCGGGGTAGTACTACCCTCTCACAGAATACCGGCGTGAAGTAACGGTACCCGTACTGTTGCGTTTTGTATCGGTGAGTGAGAGAGCCGGAGGCCCAGTTACCCCCAATCCTTTTCCTATCCTTTCCTTTGTCCTTTCCCTCCTTCATTCCTTTTTAAAGGGCTGGCAACGCACTTGTAACTCCTTTGGGGTTGCGGGTGTCCATGGGCGGCGGTAATCGCGTACCATCAGGCGATCCGTCTACTCGTTTGCCAAGCTATACCATAAAAATAAAATATAAAACGCGATATATGATGTTATCACTATAATGTGTTAAGCCTCACTTGAATATTTTGATTTAACAGTAAAGGAAAACATGATAAGAAAAGCTACACACTTGATACTTTTTCATAATGTGCATGTTGTATCTTCCAAACCGAGCTTACTCTTAAATGTCCGTTCCTCTTAGAGAGAAAAGGTTATTTTTTTATACTCCTGTCTAACATTTTGGGGATACAGACAGGAGATTATGTAGGTACATATATGTAACATTCTATGTCTATTAAAGTGCGGCAACGTTGGTGCCCGAGCCCGATTCTCACTTGATTGGTGATAAAAAACAAAAGGTGTTAACATGTCTATACTAATATTTATCAGCGAGTTACATAGGCTATACATATTATATTATTTGAAAAAAAAGTACTTCTACTAACATAACCTACTTTTAGGCGGGTGAAGCAAAGCATAGTATATTATTATATTTGTTTAAATTTGTAATATTAACTGATCCGCGCAATTTCGTCTGCTTCACATAATTTTCCCCGTTTTTGCTTCATTCTTCATTGATGATCCTCCTATTAACATCATGCTACGACCAATAGGAGGAGGAAAAGGCTATCCTCGATAAATGGGCTATCCAACACTAAAATAATTTTTCAATTCGAACCAGTAGTTCCTGAGATTAGCGCGTTCAACCAAACAAACAAACTCTTCAGCTTTATAATATTAGTACCTATAGATTTAAAACAAGCAACCTTCATAAGGTAATCTATCTAAATCTTTGTACACTGTATTAATACACTTGATACAAAAGTTAAACAACAGTTTGAGTACTTTGAACTTCAATACGCCTACATCGTTCTCACGAGACACCTTGTACCTTTTGTGAAATTTAAGCCTTTAAAAGCTTGTAGTGTTTGTTATTTTATTAACCTCTGAGTCTTCTTCGAAGCGGTTAATGAAAACACTATGTAGGTCTGTGTGTCTGTCTGTACTAAACAGTTTAACTGTCACTAGACAGTTTATTAGTGACAGGCATAGCTCCGGAACCACTGGACCGATTGACTTGTAACTTGGTGTACAGACACCTTCTGGGGGTCATCCTTCGGTCGAGTTTGAATATGGGCCCTGTGGTTTAAAAGACCTCCGAGATATAAAGGTCACAAATCATAAGGTCAAGGGATATCCATCAACAGAGTGATTTAGAAGTCCAAGGGAGAGGCTTTGCCTTGAATCCTGGGTTTTTACACCCATCTCGTTTATAACGCACTCTATTTTGGTATTTAAATATCTGCTCTAACTTTTGAAGAATATTTAAGAATCCAGTTTTTTTTCATGCTTGCTGTCGACTACAAGGATAATGACTGCACGCTTGGTGTAAGTAACGTAAGGTTTAAGTGGTCGCCTCGCCGCTGCCACTGCGCTTAGTACTGTGGGTTCGATTCCCACACGGGACAAAAATTGTGTGATCCACAGGTGGCTGTTCCCAGTCTGGATGTTCTTTGTGTTCGTTGTTTGAATGTTTGTAAAGTCTCCCGCGACACAAGAATTAATATTAATATTATTACCAAAATATTACTGTGCCTTAGCTTGGTCAGAAGCATACTGGAATACTGTAGCCAGATATGGAGACCACATTACGCCATACACTCTGTTTGGCTAGAAAGGGTTCAGAAAAGATTCTTATGACATCTATGTCGATGTGAAGGATTCTCCATTACATTAAAATCCTACGAAGATAGGCTCCATTATTTTAAGATTCTGTCCTTAGCTAAAAGGCGAGACATATAAGACTTGGTGTTCTTATTCAAAATTGTGAGAGGACTTATAGGCTGCCCGAATTTATTAAGCAGAATAAATATAAATGTGCTCTCTTGACTCCCTCGAAATCCAATTGCACCGCTCGCGGCACCATTTAGGAAAACTGAGTTTGGTAGATGCTCTGTGATCCCGCGTATGTGCCGACTATTGATAGGATGAAGCGCGTCAACGGACATTCACTTTGACTCGCTCGCCACCTTCCGAAAGGGAGTTGGTTAGTAGGTACTTAATTTAATTTAATCTGATTTTATTTATCACTTATTGATTATTTTATTGTTTATTTTTGTTATTTTAATCTTTAATTTAGCATTATAATTGTGTGTGTTGAATTTCAAATTATTAATTAATATTTATTATTATAATTAATTGAATTATATTATCTTGATATGTCATGAATTTAATTTAATTTGATATGATGTTTTTTAATATGGTATTTTATAATTTATTGTTCTTAAATGTTGTATCACTTTTACTATGATATCTTTAAAGTTGGTCTATAAAACCTTTCATACACATCGCATACTTCCTCTTTTTTACTTTTCTTTTTAAGCTCATCTAATTGTGCATGCAGTGGCTGCCTTAAAAGGTTACGCAACGAACTAAAACCTGTTATTATATATATTTTTTTGTATTGTTGTTGTAATCACTGGTGGTCCTAAATAAATAAATAAATATTACAGCGAGAGAATTCAAATTAAAAAAAAACTTAAAGAAGAACCAAATTTTTAACAAGTAAATACTGACTGCCCTCTGTGGCGTAGCAATAGTTAATAAGACTACTGTTTATGAGATTCAGAGTTTGATTCCCTGGTCAAGCAAAGCGTTACTTAGTATTTTCTGTAAAATATTTCAATCGCAGCATGTATTGTGCAAATGTGCCCGCTAGGTGGCGGTAAGCTCCCTACCACGTGGAACCTAAAATCATAGTTGGCGAAATGTAAATGATCAATACATTTGATTTTCAGGGTTATAGGCGTGGCTAGTTTGTATTATCGATGTTGATTGTAAAGGACAGTATGAATGGGCCGGATCGACCGGGGTAGTACTACCCTCTCACAGAATACCGGCGTGAAGTAACGGTACCCGTACTGTTGCGTTTCGTATCGGTGAGTGAGAGAGCCGGAGGCCCAGTTACCCCAATCCTTTTCCTATCCTTTCCTCTGTCCTTTCCCTCCTTCATTCCTTTTTAAAAGGCTGGCAACGCACTTGTAACTCCTTTGGGGTTGCAAGTGTCCATGGGCGGCGGTAATCGCTTACCATCAGGCGATCCGTCTGCTCGTTAGCCGCACCAGTCCATAAAAAAAAAACGCCTGTGTGTCGTGCCGAGGCTATTATTTTCAAACTTATTCTACTTGTTCCCTTCGATACTTCAATATAATCTATACAAATAAATAATATTATTAATGTCAAAATAACAGCTTTATACTAAATGCATATGAAATATACAGTACTTATACAAAAAAAATATTTAGATTTTTTATCTTTCTGCCTATTTGTTTGTCACGGCTATTCTCTGAAACGGCTGGACCGATTTTCATAGGCATAGGCAATTTTTATTTAAGTATTTTTTTGTTTAATTCCACTCGTACGAAGTCGCCGGTAACAGCTAGTGATATATATTTACGACAAATGATAATACGTATTCTTATAACATATCGTTGAAGTCATGGCATGTGTTTAGTTTCTTTTTTAGAGAGACTAATCTCCGGCTGTGATATAGATGTTTATATGGCTTATTCCTGTGCGCTCCAAATCTATTGTTGTCTAAAATTCATTTCTCCATACAAAGATTTTTATATGAAAATAATAAATAAAGCCAGATTTATCAATTCCATTCCCTAAAGCTCCAAAACATTCTTTAAGTACTTTGAGATTTTATTTCTTATCAAATACTTATATTATATTATTAATTTTTTTAATTCTGCTAACCATACATTTTGCTTTGGAGCTGTCGCGAACACACTAGTAAGTAGGTCTTTATTTAATTATTTGTAATATAATTTGGAGCTTCTAGGAATAAACATATGAAGATCAGAGGATTTAAAGAAATTATTTTTCATAAGCTTTTGGAGCCTTTGGAAACGATATTATTAAATAATAATTATATTTTATTTTAGTCTTGGAGCGCTTGGGAGCAAAATAGCGGAGCGGGCGGGAATAAGCCGTTTATATTGTGTATGCAATCTCGGCTACCCTAACTATATAGCGTTGGCATATAGCCTGTACCTGTATATGAATTTTGGAAACATTCTGTGTTAATTGGTGTGTGCCTACTTAATGCTGATACATGTGGTTTGGTACAGTCAGCAACATAAATCGATACACACACAAGTATAACTTGTGAGATGTTAATTGATTCAACCACAGTTAAAAACATCATAACCACAATAAAATAATAAATATTTTATTTCATTAAATATTTTAACAAATCTGTCTAATCTAAATCTGATCGCGCTGGTGATTATCAATCACCACAACAAATAAAAAAGCTACGATATATGTTTTATGATTTCTTATTGTATTTAATGAATAGGCTTGGTCATAATAATAATTAATTATCTGATCGCAATTTATTGTGTTAATGCAACCTTTGGACAAAATATATTACAACGTGGTTTGAGCTTGACACTGGATGTTGATCTCAATCGTAAAAAAACGTTTCAATGCTGTCTGTTAGCCTTGACACATAGTTAAATACATACTTGACTTTATAGCCCTAGTTACAGCATTCTTTATAATAAGGAAACTATGTATATAAATATTAATATACATACATAATCTTTGTATATATACGAAGGAGCTAGGTTTTGCGTATGTCCCACGTAACCATAAATTTCTCGAAATATAAACTATTGTCATTTACCTGTCATAGTTCCAGACTCGATGCTGGTACTAGAAAATCGGAGAAAAAAAGATATACATATTATTTTTTTTTTTATTGTAGCACGGCCAAGTGGTTGTGACGGAGCTGATGGAAAGCCCAGTTACAGTCCAGAGACAGTGACGACAAGGAGAAGATAGATGTCTTCTAGTCGTCGTCAGTGTCAAGCCGGTCTGACCAGATACTTCTTCAAACTACGTTTGAAGGACCCAAAATCAATATCAATTGCAAAACTGACATGCGTTATGTATTTAATACAAGGGATTTAAATCAAATTAAATCATCATTGCTTTCCACAATCTATACTAATTTTATGAAGCTGAAGAATGTTTTTGTTTGTTTCGTTGAACGCGCTAATCTCAGGAACTACTGGTTCGAATTGAAAAATAATTTTAGTGTTGGATAGCCCATTTATCAAGAAAAGCTATATATAACATCACGCTGCGACCAATAGGAGCGGCGCATCAATGGAAAATGTTGCAAATACGGAGAAAATTCTCTTATGAGATAAGAGTGGCTATGAGTTTCTTGCCCGTTCTTCTCATGAGCCCTACACACCCTAGCTTTGCTGAACGTGGCAGTAAATGTAAATTCATAGGAAAAAATTTACGTGTAACTTTGACATTCATAAGTGTTACCTTGTAACCTAATTTGAATAAATTTATTTTGATTTTTGATTTTTATGTGAAACAGACGAAGTAGCGCGGGTCAGCTAGTGTAGTATATAACAGATGACAGACTAAAAGCTACGTATGAATTGTCGATCATGTCGGGCACAGCATACTAGTTATATTAAGAGAAAGGAAGTGAGTCTGCTCTGTATTATTTTTAATAAATTATTTTATATCGGGCTTCTTTATTAATTCTATTAAAATAAATTACCTACATCACATTTCTTTTATTCTAAACAGCAATATCAATACTAAAAATAATACTGGTATCGATTTTAGCTGATGTCACAAACAATAACAAATCACGGGATTTTCACGCAGTGCAGACATTCCATAAAGTTATCCCGCGGCAATCGAATCTACAAATGCACTGACAGTCACTGTTAGCAAAGCAATCAGTTACTCAATGTGAACAATGTAAATATGTAGATCACACTATATGCCAATGATACGTTCCCTACGATATATTAAAAAAGTAGACAGGATCGCGAATATTCTATAGCTAGGGCGTTTACACATGGGTGATAAAAACATCAATATGATAAAAAAAAATATAATTAATATATATTTATATGATTATATTATCATTAAATATATATATATATATATAAATATATATTCTTATATATTTATTAATATAAATATATGAGCAGATCAAATGTCAATATATAAATAAAAATAGGACGCAAAAGAATAATGTGTTAAGTAGTTCTTATTCAGAAATATAAACAAGGTGTATATTATAAAAATGATACACTAGCTTTAGCACGCGGCTTCGCTCGCTATAACGCTATGTTAGTAACAGTCCTTTTTTTAATAAAATATAGTCTATGTTACTCGGTCATAATATAGTTTTCCAATGGTGGAAGAATTTTTAAAATCGGTTAATTTCATTTTGTGTTAAACCGTAACAAACAAAAAATCTAATCTTTCCTCCTTATAATATTAGTAGCTACTGATAACGATCATTTTTACAATTTAAAATATATAAAATATAATCCTTGAAATATCTCTGTAGTTATTTACGTAACTGTACCAACAGATTTTATGCATTTACATAATAAAAATAAACATAAAATATTAGGCCTATTGTATAACCATGTATAGGTAAACACACAGGGTAAACACGTCATGCATTTTTATCAAATGAAAATATTTTCACTAATTATGTTTAGAGAAATTAAAACTGCACGATGAAGACGCGGTTGGACTGAATGACTGAGCTCGATATTCAAATCGGCGCGCGGCCGCTATAGTTAAATTGTATGGAGGATTTGAAGTTCTTTTTTGATAAATATGTATCTTTATTGTGAACCAATAACTTAAATCTTTGGGACGGACAAATTGTATATTTATGTTTCGTTTAAGCTGTGAAATAGGATAGATTTCTACTTTTATAATCTAAAAATCACGTAACCCGAGCTTACATTTTGCATTTTTCGTGCAAAATTACGTAATTTTTTAGGCGAAAATATTAATTATTTTATATAAATATAATTACACGGAGTAATGGTAAACACATTCATTGTTATGGTAAATGTACATTTTATATTTGTATTAAACAAAAAGTGTTGATATTATCAACTTAACTGTGACCGCCTGTTTTGGCACATTTCGCTCGGCGCAGTCTTAAGGGTTATATTCATGGTAACAAATAATAACTATTAAAATAATCCAATATTCTGCTGTTAATTTACCTGTACCTATTACTTGGTAACAGTGAGTAATCTAAAATAATGACGGTATAGTATAGCTATAGTAATTATATTTACAGTATCACAAATAACTATAATCATTAATTATAAAATAAACTTATAGTAATTGCATAGTAACTCTCAAATCTTCTGCCTAGCCTTTATTATTCCCAAGCCACTTGGGGTCGACTTTTCTAGTCTATCCAAATTTGACTGGATATCAGTGTTTACACGGAGCGGCTGCCACCTAAACTCCGCAACCCGAAGGCTAACGATACGCTAAATAACGACTGCCATAGATATCCATGGCAGCCGGAATCGACAGCTTTACGTGCTCTCCGAGGCACGAAGCAGACGATAATTGTCAATCAATACGCACATAATTTTGAAAAGTCATATAACTTCCGAAAGTCAGAACTGCGCGACGTGGGTTCAAACCCGGGACCCTCTGTATTGCAGTCTGTTGGTCTCCCCGCTGAGCTATCGCTGGGTATAGTAACTCTCAAATACCGAACAATAATGTATTTTACAAAATATAATTTGTCAAACGTCTCTTAGCCTTGCATGTTCTTAAATGGCGTGTTTTTATGTACTCCAATTTTTTCGCTTCTGTCATAATGACAGATTTAATCCCTTTAATCGATGATGGAATGTAACGTAAAGGAATTGAATATCTTGAAGACAAATATTATATAAGATTGTTACCAAACCATCGTGGATGATAGACAGCCGAAGGTCGGTTGAGCACAGCGATGGCTTAAGAAAATTCTTGCTTTTCATATGTCGAAGACACAATGGGTGTTCAGATCTTTGACAGGTTATGTATAACAGAACTTGCGATCGAATATTATCACCGCATTTCATCTTCACAGCTCCCAGTGTTTGAATCGAGATAAATGTAATTCTGTTCCGCGTAACAATTCGCAATGGAATTTATGTCAAGGCGGTTAGGCTTGCCACTGTTGACATTCATCGTCAACAAAAGTATTTGTTTTGTTTTAATTAATTGATCGTCAAAATCGACAAACTGTCAAGCCACAGTGGTCGAAATAGAATCGATAAATCACTTTGACAGATCAGTATATTTTTGATGTTTTGTGAAATAGCTTTCGAAGTATTTGAAGTAATAGTTTTACTGTTTTTGTACCGTGTATACCTCATTGGTGTTGCAGCATAGCCTTGCGTTTATGCTTGGGTGATCGATACATTCTGGGTTAGATGGCCGAGTCATATAAATTAGCGTTAGATGTTTTAATTAGTCGATGGTCAGTAGCAGCACGAAGTCTGGCAATGTGCGTGGTACACTGCAATGATGACTACACAGATGGCAAGGTGGTTCAAGTGGACACCTTGACAATGGCAATGAGTGTCGTGAGATCGATCCCTACACAGGACAATAACTATTTGTGTAAACCACACATATATTTTGGGCCTGGGTGCTCTTCATGTCTGCTGTTTTAATATTTATAAAGTCTCCCCTACATAGGGCTTAATCTCTAATGCGGAAGTTTTCCTTTTATAAAACAAAATAAAACCATAAACAAATATTTCTGTGATAAGAGATTACATCGCAATTTAACATAAAACAGCAACCGTTTGAATGCGTCCTTACAGTCAAAGCCAACGTACTTTAGATTAAAAAAGTTAAAGCGTTTAAACATACGTGTGTGAAGCGCTTTCCTAATCTGCAGCACTTGAATCTGATTTGTAAAGTTTATCTAGTTGCTAGTTTTAATAGCGTACTCACTTCATGGACGGATTTAGAAGCGGCGCGATGTGTAATAAAGCCATTTACTTAATGCTATTGTAGTCGACAGTTTGTCTGTATTCTGTGCGTATGCAGATCATTTTAACGTAACGTATTCATTTTAGAACTAGCCTAATACGTATTTCAAGTGTTTGCGAACGTTACTATATCTATTTTAGCTAGTGTAAGTAGGAGAGGGATAGCAAATTGGTCACTGGTACGACACAACAGACTAGGTATTTTAGAAATGAAAACAAAGGGAACTATAGAAAACTTAGAAGAATCTTATGTAAACTGTCAAAGAAAATCTTGGTGTTTTGGTAACAAAGGGAAGGTTAAAACGGAGGGCAGAGCAATGCGTTGTTAGTGTAAGCACAAAAACTTATGACCAATGGGAGTATAATTTTTTACGTATCCATGTGTTTAGCCGACACTCAACAACCGAGCATTGTACGTAGTCCGTGTTCACTCGACAGTCAGGGAATTAAACGAAAATATACAAAGGAACATGAACTCACCCTATTCATCCATAGAGATACGCAAAGATTTTTTAAATTACATTTTGCTATATGAAGAGAAAGTTCATCTGAAGTGCACGGTTCCCGATTTCACAAGGCTTCTTTAAATTACACGGGTAACAACGATAACCTCAATAATACTTATATTCAACCTGGGTATCAAAATTATTATTACCTACTGACCTGCCTTATGGTACTCAATCAACAAGGTAATAAAATGTTAAATAGTTCTTTTAGTTATGCTATGAGAACTCGTTTTTAATCAAGTTCAAGTTTCTAGGTCAAGGAGCTAATCTCATTGTAGCTTTGATACGTGAGCCGATTTGCGGTCAAAACAATTACGTAAACATACACACTTCTCGAAATTTAAAGGCTGTTCGTATCAGCCTAACGTATCGTTAACCTTATGCTAATAATACAACAACCTTGTGTTGTGTTTCTGTGATTAGGATTTCCAGATTCATTTAGAAAGGCGCTGCACATTCAGCAGGGAGCTTTATTCCTTCAACTAGTAGCATGAGGAACCCTTGGCCGATACAAGCGTCTATCGGCTACTTGCCATCGTTTGCTACATTGGATGTATATAAAAATATATAAATATTGACATAATGTCCAGATTTTCACAAAATAGCTGTATAAGACTAAGAGCTAATTAAATTAATTTGAGAAATATACTAAAGATTTTTGTTTTTGTTCATGTGAAACTAACAATTTAAAAACATTACATGTTAAGAATCTTAAACAGTTTTATCTATTTAAACTACAGTAGTTTATTCATTATTTATCAGTCATGCATAGATAGTCATATTACGTATCTATTTCGCGCTAAGTCTGTGTCATCCAAACACGTGTATGAACTCCTGATTGCCAGATATTTAGGCATATACCACAAATTGCCAGTTGCTATGATCCTGACAAATATATATCTCCTGCTTCAGAACTTTAGGGTACCAAACCAGGCCTTTCTGTAAATCTATCCTTTTTGAACAGGGAACGCTTTTCTACATATTCCTCTTTGGAATGTTCCATTCACATTCACGCTGTGTATCCAATAGGAAACTATTTTTGCCGCTGTCGTAAGTTTCCGTTTCCTTATTTCCATGTACAGTAGAGGAAGTTTATATAAATAAGTATCGAATATAATAACATGTGTCGTTCTTTTAATTTTCTTACTAGATATAGTTTTCTGTCTTGTTGTATGTTTTCTTGTTTGCAGACATAATATTTCACCATGTCTATTATGATCTAATTACATACACAGTTTTAACTTAATTTGCTCAGAAGATTGCGCAGAGGTATAGTAAGAGTAACTACTACCAATAAACTTTATTTAGATGCGATGGAATATCTGAATATATGGGAATATGTCGATTGTTGTCTAATGAATGGAGTTCCTGCCCACAACATAATACTAACCCAACATTTTTAAATATATCTTTAAAAAGATTATTATTATATTCGTCTCTGCTCACCTGTACTGATTTTATATCGAGTTTTCATGTGATAGGTATATCAAACCGGGTTGTTGCCTATGTTTTATTTTCTACTTTATTTCACACACAAAAGCAAATTGCAATTAAAATAAATATTTTTGTGCTAACAGTGTCAAATTAGTTGCAAATAAGGGTGTAATTAATATAAGATCAAGTGAGGTGATAGTAAGGATATATTGCTATCTCCCTTGCACAGCTACAATTAAGTTGTAGTTACGTCATAGTTTACATCGTGCTTCCTTTTTCTATCATTTGACAAGTACATTTACTGCCAAATTTAAAACGCTTGTATGTATCATATTTATTCATAAGTAAACATCATTGTTTTGTTGTACTTTAGAGTTTAAATTATGTAACTATTAGACTTACATAATAAAAAAATATGAGTATTACTATAATTATTATATTTTCTTAACCGAGGTGACAAATAAGTTGCCGACTCTTCGAAAAGAGTTGCTGTGCTGTCAGCGTAAGGGACTAAAATAACTGGTCTCGGTTGACTAGTTGCAGCACAATGCCTCTTTAAGGTACTTAATTAACCCACACCACAAAAACACAATACAAAGATAGTTGGCTGCGGTCTTCTGTTTGGTATTTACTTTCCTTGGTTTAATCAAATCCCAAGTTTATCAACCTATAATACGACATAGACATAAGGCACACTGGCTTATGTCTAGTAAATAATTTAAGTGCAGATATGGTATGGTGCCTGAAGTGGTCGCCTCGTCACTGCCATTGCGCTGAATGTTGTGAATTTGTATACACTTGCTCCAAATCTGGATGTTTTATGTGTCCGTTGTTTAAAAGTTTGTAAAGTTACGCACGAAGTAGGCAATATTCCTGGTGCAAAAAAAGATCACAAAATGGTGGGGGTATTGCCTACTCTCTATCAGATTATATAAGGCTAATAAGATGCCAATATCATTACTCGGATCGGAATAAAATATAATTACTCGGATAGTCGAACTTGACATCTTACGATCATTGCTAACACTTACGTCACTATACCAACGGGGCTATACATCAATATCAGAATATATAAATATAATAATTTACTAAATCAAAGATTCGTGATTAACTTGCGTATTTTTTATGTATTCGAATTTAGAACTAATTATAATATTGATATATTATAATTAGCTAAATACACGTCAGTGACGTAGATAACACAAATATTTTAATATTAACAGCCTTTTATAAAGATCAATATCATAATATACGCAACTATAATTATGCTTAAGGTGATCAAATTTTTGTTCTACAATGTTCTAGGTCCTCTTCAGTGTGCGTAATTCGAAGTTACGATACAAATTTTACTAATACGTACATAGTCAAACGCCTATATCATTAGGGGGTAGGTATAGTGTAACCGACTGCCACGTCTGAGGTCGCGGGTTCGATTCCCGCACAAGTCAAACATTTGTGTGCATGAACATGGATGTTTGTCTTAGTCTGGGTGTTTCTATGTATAATATGTATGTATTTACAAAAATAACAGTATATACAGGGTGTCCAGTAATTAATGGATAACCTTGAAATGTCTTATAGTAGAAATGAAGGCCGTTAAGAAAAAATGAAAAAAAAATGTATATAATTTAAAAAGTGCAAGCTATATAGCATAGCATACTTTTGACTGTCTATCTATTAGCATAATTAGTGTTTAATAATAAAACAACAAAAAACCGATGGATTTCATTAATTTATTGTCGTAGTATACAAGAAAGTTACATATAGTAATTAAAAAAAACACATATCTCAGGTAGTAGTTAGGATAGATGGTTTTTCATATTTTTTTCTGAACTACCATCAGTTCCACTATAAGACATTTCCAGGTTATCCATTAATTACCTGACACCCTGTATGTATGTTTATCCATTGTCTAATACCCATAGTACAAGCCCTGCTTAGTTTAGGCTAGATAGTGTTGTGTGTATGTGATAGAATATTATTATGATTATATTATTATTATTATATACGATTACATTTCGCGGTGTATGATTTTGGATCCCACGTAAAGCGAGCCTAACTCACAGACTTCGTGCTGCCACTGAAGATGTCTTGATAAAAAACTCAATAACACTTTGCCTGGGCATCGAATCCGAGGCTTCATACATAGCAGTCACAATGACTACAGCTGTAGTACCAAGGCAGCCTCCTAATAAATGTACACAATGTGGAAAGTAAAATGTGGATTGAATACATTTTAAACCTTTCTCTTAACACGTAAAGAAAACAAGAAAAATAGTAGGCCACAGCATTCTCCTTCGGAGATACCTACATATACATGTATAAGTCTATTATATATATGTTATGTACCTATATCCGTTTGGTTCATGATCAAGGTCGTCTTAGGCAATTGTTTCTGGTATTATATACATTCCATCAATAAATTATCTAACTTTTTGAATTGTTGCTCTGGCTACCTGTAGTACTATACCTACTTATATTATAGAACATACATAGTTTCGCAAATAAATAATAATAATAATTTATAAGGCTGAAAAGATGCGCGCGTCGCTGGCGATAAGCCATGGTGTGTTAAAATCTGTCATGATAACCGCACCGGCTCCGCCTATTTAATGTGGTCTCGGTTTCACGTGCTGTTTTGTGGAGATTTACTACTTTAAATAAGCGTATTTTTCTGTCCAGTAACTAAAATGATGCCAGATGTCAGTGTAATAAACTTTTTACAGGAGTAAACAACATAAATAATATCGGGACATAAACCTATATTTTCGCTAAACAAAAATTGGTAAATCAACGACATGTCAATATCAAACTCATGACTCAGGCCATGTCAAGTAGTTTGATTGGCTATTACTAATTCAATCAGTCAATCACAACAGTTAGCAAAGTATTTAACCGTCTCTTATAAAGTTTTTGTATTTATCTAACTTTCAAAAATCATAGCTCAGGCTTAGAACAACAATTTATTAATCTCATAATTTTTTGTTCTATTTATAGACCAAACCAACATCACTTGGTGTATTGGCTACTGTAACAACTATGGTAACAAATATTTAATACTAGATTTTGCCAGCGGTTTTGCTCGTGTAAATGTAGGTCAGGTTAGGTTGCCGTGACTGGCCCAGACCTCTCGTTGCCGACCGTCGTATCCAAGATGGTCGGCGACGACAGGTGCTGGGGCGCAATGAGGTCCTTCTGCGAGATGACAGTCTCGAAGAGACGGTGGAGCGGAGGCGTGAGAAAGATCCTTACGCCACGGATGTCCGCCGCCGGAGGAAGAGGTGCAGGAGACGCGCTCATGTCGCTCATACATGGACGAGAGGTGATCGGGTCCGTTTGACCCGGCCTGCACCCACACGGGGGGCCTGCTATGGATGAATCTTTTAAGAGCTCTCAACTGGTCCACTCCATTGGGTGAGAGAGGGAACACCTCATGTTGTTTAGTGGGTATACCAGCACTTCATGCTGGGAGTCCACATCCCGCCGGTGCCGTTCCCTAGCCGGCGGACAGTGCATAAAGCATTTTTCCTGGGAACCAAAAAAAAGGTTAGGTTAGATTAGAACTGTACTTTTTTCTCGATGAAAATCTTTCAATCAGAAAAATGTACTGTATGTATAAAAGGACATAGGGTATGATGATCGGTCAAATAATTTAGGCTTCAAAGCGTAACAAATACACAAACCAACATTCGCATTTATAGTATTAGTAAAGATGTAACTTTCTTGTGAAGTTGAGTCTTGCTTTTTTATTACTGAAGCGAGAGTAATGAACTTGCAATACTCCTGAACGAGCCTTAACGATGAATGATACATTGAACGATATCGATCAGCTTCAATCACCACTTATCACCACCCACCACCTTAAATTACCATCTATCTTAACATCAGTTACTCACGCAAAATGGCCAAATTGCGCCAAACATACGTTCAGCTAAATTATCTAACTTAGTATCAGGTTTCAATATTCGCGTGTTACAGAGTTCAGATAATAAGTTCTGACGTCATTACGTTTAGTATGGCGAAATAAATTTACATTTAGTGTAGAAAATAATGAATATATTAGCATATTAGTTCACATACACTGATAACGAAATGCGAGTACTGTTAGTTGCGATGTCTAAAACAATGCAAATTTTAGTATTAATATAAATTCTAATATTAATTGTTTAAAGATATAATTTGTTTTATATTATAAAATATAAAAATAATCTTATCAAACCTTACATGTTTAAATCCTAATTAATATTTTAATGCGAATGGGGGTTTGTTTGTTTGTTACCCTTACACGCATTAACTACTTGACCGATCATCATGAAATTTCGCATACAAGTTGCCAAGAGAACATAAAAGGATGTGGGATACCTTATAGTTATGTTACTAGTCTCACCTAACCTACATTTATGCGAGCGAAGCCGTGGGCAAAACCTAGTCTTAATATATAGGAATCCATCGCCATCAAAAACAGAGTCTAAGCTGCTAGTATTTAAGACTCCAGAGACAGGAACCTCCTTGCAATACATGTCGTGTGTAAAAGCACTGCATTCTGCATTAAACCTTGATCTAAGCACTTAACGCGAGTCTTTAGATGGTGATCTAGGCTCTTGGCTATTAGACCATTGACAGTTATGACTATCGGCACAATGGCTGCTAAATTCATATCCCACATGTTGACTATATCGTAAGCCTTTTAATCCTTTTTTTTGTTTCACGAGTTTGCCATCAGGAGGAATGGTGACATCGACAATCATTGCGCGACGCTCTGATTGATCTATCACCTCAATGTCAGGTTTGTTGGCCACGACAGCCTTGTTTGTGATGTTAGTTCGATCCTAGTACGACAATGTTTATTATTGCAAGCCCGTAAAGTCCGCTGCATGACAAAGGCCTTCCTACTCCCCGTCTATTTCTATTTATCTAAACAATTATTATTTCAAATAATATGTAATTTGAGCTAATAGCAATCTATAAATAATATTGGTCATGTTTGCAGCATCGTTAGCTTTAATCTCATGAGCACACATAGCCTGATAAAAAGAAACCTTTGTGTTATTCTAGGACATGGGCTACCTATATATAATAATATGAGCCCTGTATAAAACTGTCCCACTGCTGGGCACGGGTCTCTTCTCAGTGTGAGAAGGGTAAGGCCGTAGTCCACCACGCTGGCCTAGTGCGGGCTGGCAGACTTCACATATATCTTCGAGAACATTATGGAGAACTCTCAGACATGCAGGTTTCCTCACGATGTTTTCCTTCAACGTTAAAACAAGTGATAATTAACTATTTAATACGCATATAACTTCGAAAAGTCATGCGCGTCTTGGGTTCGAACTCGAGACCTCTGCGTGGCAGTCCAACGATTTGGCTACTGGTCCACTAGGCTATCGCTACTGTTACCTATATGCTAAGATTTATTTGAAGCCATTAAACTATTTACGTGCAATAAACACAAACATCCAAATATACTTTCACATTTACACTTTTAGTAGGACAATTGTTTGTCTTGTTATCAAACTGAAACTGGCTGTACGAAAAGAACAGCGATGGTTACCTCGCCATTGTCAATGTGCTAAATGTTGTAGATTCAATTCTTATATGAAGAACTCGCTAAATTAATGTTTGTAAGGTTATCCTTACAGCAGGAGCAGTATCATATAAAAATTAGCATGACTTAATGTCCATGGACTTGGAGAAATAAAGTGCCACTTGCTCAGCAAAGTCCAATATATTTGACCCTTATTAAGTGGGACTAATATAAAATCGGCAACATGCGGCGAAATATCGGTCTTATCACTTCGCTGCCTAACTCTTCGTTAATATCCATTGTGAACATTTACCACAATCTCATCAGCTGTTAACAATACCGTAATACAAAGACATATTGAGATTACTTAGAGTAATAGGTTAACATACTTTTTATGGAAACGTCATGGCCATGATTGATTGACACCATATTGAACTTGTCATAACCATAAATATTATAGCATTCTGTATCGTGATTCTTAAAGTAAATTATTTTACATAAAACAGATAAAAACAAACGTCATTCATAGTTGACATTTTACAATTAATAATATTTGTGTTCATGACGGAATAAAACCAGCTTTTAAATGTAAAAATATTCAATAATCATAAAAAAATATTATATACAATGAGCATTTTTAATGACACAACTACATTTTTCCGCAATAAAAATATAGGAAGCAAATGGACATGATACTGCTAAAGGACGAATTGAATGGCATTGCAACTGGCTGTGATTAAAATTGTAGCACTGAATAGGTAAACGCACCTGTGTCATATTTTAGTTAGCACAATGCGGAGCTTGAGTAGAGTCGCCGTCGGAGCACTTCTGGTGACTCTTAGGTGAGATGTGATTGGGTTTCGTGAATACAAAAAGTGTGCGTGCGCGGTTCGGGTTACACAAGTAATCTCGAAGCATTTGAAGGGTTTTGTTGCAATGTTATACAATATTTTTGTTAGTGATTCTTGTGTGCGTAATGGTGTTATGTGTTATTCCTGCTAAGAAGATATACTTCCAAAATTTGCGTTTTGACAGGTCCTTGCGGCATTTTATATTTATTAAATTTTTATTTGCCATTATTATAAATTAGAGTTACTAATTTGAGAGAAAGAAATTATTGTTAATTATATTTCGAGTTAATTTTGCGTTACGAGTAAAATAATAATATATATATTTTTACTAGGCTAAGATTACCTTTTATTTGCAAGAAACGTGTTACATATTATAAGGTGTGTTACATAAATATGAAATCCCGCATTTTACCAGATTTGACGCGCAAATTTCAATCACGATTATTTTTAAACATTAAAGTACACTTTGATTAAAATATAGGTATTACCATAACTTTGATAGTAATTATTGCGTATGTCTAATTTAATTATATTCTTTGGAAAATAGGTTGCGTTATACCATCAAAAGTGATCACGAACTAAAAGTAAAATTCTTATGACATGTAAAATTTTTGATGATGATTCGTTTTTGAATTGATACTAAAAAGTCAATCTCCAATATTGGTCTTTCAATATAAGTGGGTTTTTTTTAACTGCTGAAGTATCATGTATCTATATATACGAGTATATATAAATACAGTTGAGTATTAAAACGATCGTATTCTTTATCTTGTTTCTTGTCTTATCGTTTGATTTTGAAAATATGGCTACAAGAATATGTGCTATGCTTATATTGTTTACTCTGTTCCTTAACGGCTCTAGTTGTGAAACATTAAATTAAATGTTTGATTTGGCGCAATTTAATGCGTGTCGCATGTAACCGGTCATTTGCCTGTCGAATTATTGATTCTGTTTACTAGTATTGGGAAAGCATGTTGTATTTATCTTGGAATATCAATGAGCGAATAAACCAGCTCTGTATTTATAAAATTTATGATAAATTGTTAATTTTCATCAATGTAGCGGTTATTCAAAACATGAATTATTAGTTAGGAAGTATGTGTAAACACGACAAACTATACAAAAAAGTAACGCGAGCATATTTAATTAATTAAAATGTTTTGTTGTTATGTGTGCTGTATTTTGCTACATCGTATATTTTTAACAACGAAACGTCATTTGCAGTTGGCATTTTATGTTTAATTATATATAAAATATAGAGTTGGTATTTTTTTTATAAAATACGCGGTTTCAACATATCATCTATATATTAATACGTGAAGCAAAAATTTGTACCACTTTTTACAAAAATTGCGCGGATGGAGGAGTATATAATTTGGCACTGTTAAAGTTTATATGGAGAAGGCGTTGCGTATTCAAATATTTTCATAATATATGCCCTAGAAATACGTTAAATTAATGAAAAATACTACACGCACACAACCATGCATGTGACACAAGCAGTCGAATCGCGTTTGTAGTATTTCGGCATTGTTCGGCTGATGTCGTAGGATTCTTCGTAACTATGGTTACATATGTACGTATAAGTGGAGTAGGTGACTAAATTAATTTTGATTATAAGTGTATAGTTAAAGTCGATAAAACGATAATAACGGTCAAATTTACAATTTAAATCAATTATGGTCGAATTTTGACTACTTGGTGACCGCTAGTATATTCAAAAGTAGGTATCAAAAATGTTTTAGTTATAAAGATGAGTGAGTTTTTGACGTTAACAAAGGTCAAATATGCAGATCCGCTTTCGCAGATAATAGATTAAGATCAAATATTAAAGAATATAATAAAAGAAACAAGTTTTATTCTTTATATTTTCCACATAGTTTTTAACACGTTTATTTAAAAAATATGCACCAGACGTAAATAACTCGAAAAATAGACGATAAAAATAGATGGAACATTTATTAAGAATACTTTTGTGAAATAACGCTGATTTATTTTTTAATTCATCACAAGTATCACTAAAACGCATTTATAACAAGATATTTGTTTTTGTGAATTACATAAAACCTATAAATAAAAAACAAATTTCGTGCATTAAGTTAATTCAACGGAATGTTTCAAAATAATTGCGAATATAAATTAATTGAAATTAAACTACTTGATACGTATTGTATCGCGTTGTTTATTTTAAAAACACAATTATTACATAATTTTGAAACGATTAAACTACAAGTATTAAACGATACTACAATTTCAAAGTATTTTAATTATTATATTACGTACGATGCATACTAACTATGAATAACATTTTAACCAAATAGATATTTGAATCTTCTTGCACCTGGTTTTATGAAATAATAACTTAGCCATGGCAATATTGCAAGTCGCCGTTATATAAATAGCCTATGTCATCCCGCGGCTCATAAATTTATCTGTATGCAGAAAAATACGCCAAGATTGCTAGCTGCATGAAAGAAGGACAGACCAACACACTTTCGCATTTATAATAATAATATTATTATTCATAACGGTAAATAGATTAACGTAACAATTTTATTTAGACATACTCATAAACATACAATATATTTTAATTTTATAGTATCACTAGCTTTTGCCCGCGGCTTTGCTCAAGTGTGCAAAAGTAGGTTAAGTTATGTTTGTAACAGTACTTTTTTAAACTAGATGTTCCCGCTGTTTCACCCGCGTTTATCGTTACTGCGCCACCCCCGTGGGTCGTAGCGTGATGATATATAGCCTACAGCCTTCCTCGATAAATAGGCTATAATAATTTTTCAATTCGAACCAGTAGTTCCTGAGATTAGCGCGTTCAACCAAACAAACAAACTCTTCAGCTTTATAATATTATAGTATAGATAAAATATAGCCTATGTTACTCGCTGAAAATATAGCTTAATAAAGGTGTAATAATTTTTAAAATCGGCTGAATAGTTTTTGAGTTAAATCCCTATAAACAAACAAAAAATCAAATCTTTCCTCTTTGTAATATTAGGTACCTAGTATAGATTTATATTTGAAATATTTTTATATGTTTCGATATGAATTGTTGCATACCTATTGAAAACTATATATTGAAAACAGGATTAAATATAATGACCATCAAAAATACTAATTGCACACCAAAATATGCTCACTAAAATATATCATAACGAACATCTATACGCCTCAAATCACTGCATTGCGTCTCGGACGGGTTAAGTTATGTTAGGTTCCTTCTTAAACCCACCCAAAAATAGAAGCCCCGCGAAGGGTCACCGTCTACTTTGTTTGATCTCTTTGAATATATTTTGTTGTGCAATTAGTATTTTTGGTGAGCATATTTTGATGTGCAATTAGTATTTTTGGTGGAACAAAGGCAAACAATTGAGGAATAGTTAAATACTTCCCATTAAAAACTAGTACGTGTGAGCACATGCACAACTATGGTTTGAAAGTGTGAAAGCCTAGATTCAAATACCGTAATCAGCAACATTTTATTGAATCTTATGGCAAATATTATGTCGTAAGGAGAGGGCATAAGCCCAACAATATTAGAATCAAAACATAAAAATCTAAATGTTAGTCAGTCGTTCAGAAGACGAAGATAAGTAGTCTTACACCAATAATAATATCAGCCCTGTAATAAACTGTCCCACTGCTGGGTAAGGTCTTCCCACACTGGGATGAGGCCCTCTTCCTCTGTATGGGAAGAGTTTGGCCATAAACCACCACGCTGGCCCAGGTAGGTTGGCAGACTTCATAAATCTTCAAGAACATAATAGAGAACTTAGAAATAGGTTTCTAATAAATATTTACGGAGTAGGAAAATGTGAATCCCCTCGCCCTTAACAATAGTGAGCAAGAGTTTTCTTTTCCTTATAGAGGATAACATTGTTAACTTACATTTTCTTTCATGTCTCGCAGCTTGCTCCAATTAGCTAGTGGGAGTATAGATAAGGACCCCAGAGCGAGCAATTACTCCTTTCCCGATGATTTCATATTCGGAGTCTCAACGGCCGCTTTCCAAATTGAAGGAGGATGGAATGCAGACGGTGAGTTTCTTTTTAATATAACTAGTTCACTAATATTTAAATGATTTAAAAAGAAAGCTATTAAAATGTCATGTCGGATTGCCTCGGAAGCGCAGCGGTAGCAAATTTGACTGTTTCGCGCAAGGCCCGAGTCGTACAAAGTTATTTTTCTGAAATTAAATTCTTAGTGTTAGGTAATATCTGAAACTAATAGCTGGTGAAATGTAGGTGTAATTCATCCATGCCTACCCTATCAGGGATATAAATCTAAGACTATATATGAACATAGTTCTGCAAATGTATCCAAAACTTTTTTGATTTATTGTCATAAATGGTATTAAAAATATATAGGTACATCCAATTACCGGAAACAATACTATACAGAAAATAAATTACAATATCCATTATTTAAAATAAATTTAAATCAATCTTGTTATTTTTGTATACCTATTAAGTTTACTGATAGTCCAATTTTCTCAAAAGTAAATTAGTTTTACTGGATCCATTTTACATAACGATGTCCATATAATCTATGTATGTATTTAATGTATGTAGGTTATGTCTAATCACTAACACCTACGATTAAACAAACAGTGTAAAATATGACTGAAGATTAAAATTAGAGATCTAAAACCGAGAAGCACGCAATTTAACACAGAAATATTTGTATCGGTTATTTATCTTAGATTCAGATATTTATGTATTTAAAAAGAGAATATGCTTCGAACATATTATTAAATCATTCTGGAGTTTGTGAACGTATACCGTTTTCTATCCCTTAACTTAGTACTCTGCTCATATGTATACCTAACGATATATATGTTAATGAATAGAAACCGCATATAGGTAAATCCCATATAGTACAATAGTGTTCTTATGGTTCTCAAAAGAATAAGGAAAACCATGTATTATGTCAGTTATTGTGATTCTTAGTACTACATTTGACTGTAACTATAAAGAATATACCATGCAACGGTGTCTCACTTGAATAAATAGTCCTACTTAAAATATATATTGCACGTCTTTTCACTTGTAGGATGTGATTTATTTTAGAAGTATACTCGTATACTTACATATGTATGTATTTTCTCCTGTCTTATGTAGCAGAAGTTATGTCGGCTACAAGTTTTCTTTCAAGAAATGATTTTATTTTCCACATAATTTTCTAGTGCTGTGTGTTATAAAGTAAATGCATATAATTATAGTATGCTTATAATATTTATAATTATAGTATATATAGTATACAAATTCGCTTGATGTATTTCCTAATAGATTGAATGAAAGATTGTATATTATATGATGGCAGAATGCCAACTTGTTGAGTAAAATATTTAATTTAGATATAATATTGTCTTATGTTAACGCGAATGTTATACATTGAAATTAAACACTTTATACGGATTTTATCGCGTTGTTTATTTTACTTTAAACACTGTTATTACATAATTTTGAAAACTCTAACACTACTATTATTGAATTTTACAACTATTTAAGCTATATATTTTTTAAATAAAACTATTTATATTTAAGTTTACACTTTGCCCCGACGTTTCGGTTGCTTTACAGCAGCCATGTTCACGGGGAGACTAAGATGGATCTTGGTTTTCAAAATTATGTAATAACAGTGTTTAAAGTAAAATAAACAACGCGATAAAATCCGTATAAAGTGTTTAATTTCAAAATAATTTAGATATATTATAATAGTTATGACTATATATATGTATAGTGTCACGTATTATAGTTAGACAAAGCAAGTAGAAAAATTTGTAATATTAATATTATTTTTTATTTACACACATCATTAAACAATTGTTATAAGTAGGTAGGTAGTGTTGATGATAACAGAATACGAATAGCTTTGATGATGTATTTTAAATCAAATATAAATACCAAAAACATCTCGCTATTATTGACACGAATAAAAATATTGGTAGTAAAGAAACGAGAAGGTAACCTCTTTGTAGAATATCTTAGTGAAAGTATACACAGTCATGCGTCAATGCAAATTTAAAGCAAAACATTCAACCTTTATTCAAATAAATTCCAAAAGAGAGATACAACGTTAAAAATAATGCTATAAAACCTTTTGTGTTTGGACGCCGGTGTACCGATGCGACTCAATAGGTTAATACCTTAATCCTTACTAAATGTGCTGATATGAAATCTGATTACGTTTTCCTGTAGGCAAAGGCGAAAGCATGTGGGACACATACATCCATCAACACCCGGATTACACGCCGGACCGGTCGAACGGCGACGAGGCAGCTGACTCCTATCACAAATATATGGAAGACATTGAAATGATCAAAAACCTTGGAGTAAATTATTACCGGATGTCGATTTCATGGCCAAGGTAAGTCATTATATAATTAAAAAAAAAAAACACATACCTTAGGTATGTGACCTTCAAAATAACCATGCAAAAAGTGTATATTGGCGAGAATTAATGATTCTTGTACATAGCACTGGTAACATGCGCAAGTCGCAATTCTTGCATGAGTTTCACGTATCAAGTAAACGATTGACGCGAGTACACCCCGTATTAAGAGCGTTTACGCCTTCTTCCATGTTCGGAGTGGCAACCTCGCAAGCAAGTGTCACATTTTAAGGTTATTATTTATCAATTTAATTAGGCCTTATTTAAAAAATGTATTTAATACAATCTATCAACTGAGATAAAAGTGTATTAAAAATTGGATATGTAGGTATTTATATTTTTAATCTATCTGGTATGTAAATTGCCTCCGTGGCGCAGCGGTAGTGAATGCGACTGCTGTGCAGATCTCGGGTTCGAAACCCGTGTCGGGCCAAAATAAGTTATTGGGTTTTTCTGTTGAGAAAGCTCAATAGTAGCACGGAGTTAGGAAGTTGGCGCTGTTAAGCAACTCCGTGCCTCGAAAAACATGTTAAGCCGTGGTTGGTGCCGCATCTGATCTCTCTCTGGTCGTGTCGAATTACTGTCCCATAGGATCATGAGAGTTAGGGAACAGTGAGTGCATTTGTGTTTGCGCACATACTTGTGTACAATAGTATCGCCTGCGCAGATGGCCAGTCTCCGTTAAGATTGGCCGCCAGAGTACATTATTTTTATTATAACTATGTAAATAATAAAACCAAAATTGAGTGGAAAGTTTTCGATACGTAATGCGCATAGTAAAAGGACTATAATTATAGTTCTATTTAATTTATGATACACTTTTACCTTAGTCTATAGAATGTAACAGCGTAACAGGCCACAAGACATAAACGCGTGACCCCTTTTAATTACCTCGCACGTTTACCTAGTCAGCGCAAGTAGTTTGCGCCAGCATCTCGAGTCGTGTACCTACAAGTCACATAAACGTTGCGATAAAGAGCTGTTGATATAAATCAAGTTCCTTTTTAGTTATGAGTGCCATCTGACTGTCATTAGCATTAAAGACCCATAATTATATGGATACGTGTTTTGTGTGTATTTCATTATAAAGGTACATAATGTCCTTATTGATTATCTTTTACCTATGCACTCTTTAGGCAACGATAAATAATCGGATATTATATTTCCAGCATTATTCTAAGAAAAATAGCTCTTTGTTAAATAATGTAGTAAACTCAGAATATAGAAAGAAGTGCTCATATCTCAATATTAATTTATTTTAATGATTTACCAATAATTGTATACAATAATTAAGTATCAGGTATATTCACTAAAACATGAATATAAAAAGTTTTACATCATATAGCGAACATATTATCATATCGTCGATGTTATAATTTGAGTTTTCCTACAGTAACTATGGCAACAACAGATAGTTACTAAGGTTGCTTGCTAGCAATGCTAAAATTTAGTTAGGGATGAGTTTTTTTAGCAAAATAGCACAGCAGTTTTATTTCCATGCATAAATAAAGTTGGGGAAAGGGTTGTACGATAAGTAAAAATATTTAGATTAATTGAGTAATTAATGAAAAAAAGGAAAAATACAGAAAACAGTACCCCTAAACCTTTTAAAATCTTGCGTAATCGACAAAATACAATCTCGGTACAAATGTTACTCATGCAAATTATCATTCGCATTATGACACCATCTGCAATGATTGTATACTATGCCATGAGTTCATTAAGCGTAAAGTCGTTCGAGTATGTACTACATAAACAGGAAACAAAAATGTAAATAATAAACACTTTGAAAGATTCGATCAATTCTTAATCGTATATAAACGTCAAGATTACTCAGATATCAAGGTTGTGACAAACCACAGTTTATTATTAAATGATTTGTTATTGAATTTTATTATCAATGCTTATTGTTTATGAATTGTGATGATAAATTATATACCTACACGATAATAATATGGAAGCACGTGTTAGGATCATTCTCAGAATATCCATTAAGTTTGCGAGGGTCAGATGGGAATAGCTTCATGGAAAACATAATTATATTTAGCTAAATTTGGTTTGATTATAATATATATAATCAGCTCGTTATATTTTTAAATAATGAAGCTGGAACAACAATATGTAACTATAAAAAAGAATATATTACTGTTAAACGAAGACGTTAGCTGCGGTAAAACATCGTATGTGTATACGATTTGGTTACGGTTATATTGTGTTGTGCTATGCAAAATCGAAAAAACCATTTCGATAGCTATGTTGTTAATGTTGAATATTAACGTCACTAGAATATGTTAGTTAAGAGACACGAAAACTCACACTCTTTACAACACCTAATTCCTACACAAATGACATACCAAAACTTGCCCACAGGATCCTTCCAAACGGAACAGACAACAACATAAACCACAAGGGTGTGATGTATTACCGGACATTGTTCGAGGAACTTCTAAAGGTTAACATCACTCCCATAGTGACGCTGTTTCACTGGGACATGCCCACACCGTTTATGGATCTTGGAGGCTGGAGTAACCCCAAAATCGTGGATTATTTCGAGGACTATGCGCGGGTGGCATTTAATCTGTACGGCGATATAATCAAAACATGGACAACGATGAACGAGCCTCACCAACACTGCTATAACGTAAGCATATTTATAGTTGTTATAATTGAGCTATGCGTAATACAAACATAACAAAGTAATTAACTAGTTTCTTGATTTAAAGAATGACCCTTTTTATGGTCTATAATCGACAATGCCTATACTTAAACTTAATACAAAAACTATTCATATTATAACTTATCTGTTGACTTGAAGGCAATTATATTATCAGTTTATCACAACTAAAAATATTTAGGAATATTACTATAGTAGGCTATACTAATATTCTAAATGCTTATCTACGTTTGACTTGGATAATTTTATTATAAAGACAGTTTGAACTCTGATTAAAACGCATAAGCTTATTTTTTATTATAAACGACGTATATATTTTTTCTATCTCAAACGAGTCCTTTACAATACTACATATCGATTGGGAAAATAATTACATTAGGTTTGGTACTTAACTAAAGGTAAACAATCTTGATGTGAGTTTTTACATTAACACATATTAAACAAATAAACTACTGCTTCAACTAACGGTTCAATTGATTTAGTAATCGTTATTGTTGTTTTTACATTGATCTTTAGCAGCATTTTATTTTTAAACTGAGTTTTTAAATAAAAAGACACTTCAAGATTGTTTTCTTTTAGTTAAGTACCAAACCAAATGGAGTATAGATATCATTATAACTAAATAATCAAATAGGTAGGTATTGTTACACAAAGCTTGAGCGATATTCTTGATATTGTATCAGAGCAAGTATTTTATCAGTAATCTTTTCCGCAGGGGTACGGCCGTGAATTCTTCGTTCCGGCGATTGTGTCGCACGGTATCGGCGAGTATTTATGCACTCACTACATCCTGCTTTCTCATGCGCGTGTATACAGAATGTATGAAAAGGAATTTCGACCTTATCAGAAAGGTAAGGTTTACTTCCTTTATTATTTAACGAATACCGATCTGTATCGAGCCTAACAATGTACCTACATATATGTAAATAAAAATATCTGAATCTAATTTCAACTAAATTGAATAAAATAAGATTATATTATCTGACATATTGATACATTTGCAGGGAGGGTGGGCATTACCTTAGATGCATTTTGGAGTGAACCGAAAGATCCAAATAAGGCTGAAGACATTGAAGCTGCTGAGTGTTATTTAAAAATGCATGTGAGTTATTTTACATGTTTTAAATTATTAGAATATTCCATCGCCGATAAACTGAACTCAAAAAACATCAACCCAACCATGTAGCCGTGCGCCATGTTTTGTCCTGGACCTCTTTTTAGTAACAGCCTGTTTGTATATAAGATAAAAGGCTTTTCCAAACTTGTAATGTTTTCTGCGAGTAAAATCCCATAAGTTCGATTGGGGCATATTCATGAGACTCGTTTCAATTTCTTTTGTTTCTTTATCAGCTGGATATTTATGCACACCCGATTTTCTCGGATGTTGGCGACTATCCTACATTTGTTCGTGAACGGGTTAACAATATGAGTCTTCAACAAGGATTCTCACGGTCACGTCTGCCATATTTTTCCGCTGAAGAGGTCAGTATGCTTCCAATGACATAACCATATATATATTACTATCGATAAAATGTCGTTTGCTAGACGCGGTGTCAACGATAGCCTTATTTATTCACGAGATTCATTGTTTGGATCGGAATTGCTTTCTATATTTTGCTTCCAAGGAGAAATATAAGGACAATTTTCATAATTATTTAGCGTCCATAGAAAATGTTAAACTACTGGTTATTGTTTACTTACTAAGAATTTAGCTGTCATTAAGCATAAGTACATAGTATTACGGTTGTACATTACAAAAGGAGTAATATAAACAAAGAGGTATTATTTTCTCAATTAATAAGCCTGTATTATCTACGAAGCACAGTTTCAAATTTTGAGCTGCTACTAAAGATTTCCTTAAAGAAAAACTCATTAACAGTTTTCTCAAGCAAAATAGCGGTCAGCGGTAACTTGTGGACTCGTGTTTCTGCAAATAAACTAGCGAGTACGAGTAGTCTATTTTTTTTGTTTTTACAGATCGATGCGTTGCGTGGAAGTGCTGATTTCTTTGGCCTTAATCACTACACGACATTTTTGATGTCTCCGTCCAAGATGGAAGATGATTGGTACGTGCCATCTCTGGACCACGACACTGGTGTCAAATTAGAGCAAAATGCTTTATGGCCCTTACCCGGACCGGAGTGGTTAACGGTATGTTAATATTATTTAATGTAGCAAAATTAATAATATCCATTTTGCATTATTTTGGAAGCTCAATGGAATGTGGCATGCGGCAATTGTGACATAGTGCAAATGATTTAATGCCGCAGAAATTATAACGCTTTTGGATGGCCGTGTATGAATTATTATAATATAATCTGTGTACAATTTTGTGTGAACCTGTTACACGCTCTACGCCATATAATTATTATAAAATTATTTATAATAATACTACAAAAAAGCTTTTGGAGAAATGATTGCATTTAGAGAGGAGTTTTAAAATATTTTGATTGTGATCTTTATTTGTTTACTGTCATCATCACATCACATTAGTTTTTATTCCTTACAGCAAACGATTATTTAACTAGTAGTCCCTTTCAACGCATTATTGGTCACTCAAAGATATTTAATCTGCTGCACAAATGGTGCAGTGGTTAAAATGATCGCTTAGCCACTGCCACTATGGCGAGTGTTGGGATTCAGAGCCTACACGTGACAAAAATTTGCGTAATCTGCAAATTTTTGTCCCGGGAGTGGGTGTACTTTTTGTCCATTGTTTTAATGTGTCTAAAAAACCCCGCGTCATATAAATTATTCTTAACCCGGGAGTAGTCTGCTTTAAAACAAAAATATATTATCGATTCATGCAAAAGATCATCAGTATTTTAAGTCTCTAATTAGTAATTCAAGCGTATATTTTTTTTTAACTCTACTCTTTGTATAATTCTTGTATCGCGTATGAATTTACAAACTTGCTTATCGAATCGTAGGCGACAGCAATACGATATCCTTGTTAAGCGTTATCATGTGATTATATTAATGCGAAGATTAATTTACACATCTCATTGTAGTTAGATAATACAAATATTATCATGTTCCAATTACATCGGCTGTGATTCATTGTGCGCAGATGGCAACGTATGGAGAAACCGGAATTGTGTTACATTTATCTTGTATGTTCCGTATTTCCTATGTATGTTGTTATTATAAAAGTAGTTGATAGCTTTATAAAATGATTTATTTATAAAACATTATGTAGTGTAATCTTTGTTTTTGACTGTATGAATCGCGTAACAGTTTAAATGGTTACCTCGCAACTAGGGTTGCCAACCGTACTATAATATATGTATAGTATTGTACTATATTTCGAGTCTGCGTTCTGTTTCTTCAACAGTATATAGTATATACTGTTGAAGAAATATATCGTATGCAAAAATACTGTATTTAAACAACAACAAATAAAAACCTTCATTTAAAACTATCTACGCTCCTTCACTACTTAAAACTGACGCGAAAGCATGTATCCGTACCTACTCATCGTGCATAACATAATCCGTTTCCAACCTGCCCGTAAAGTGAAATTAACAAGGTCAAACAAATTTAAATAAACCGTAACAAATAAATGTTTTTTTTTTGTTTCTCATAAAATACTATATTTTTTTATAATTATACTATAATTTGTTAAAGTTTATTTTAAAAATACTTTATTTCGTCGAAAGTATGTTGGCAACCCTACTCGCAACTGCCACTTGGCCAGGTGTGTTCATAAAATTGAAACCAAAAATGGTAGTTACAAATCTACTCAGGCGTTCTTTGCGTCCGTTGTATGAATGATTGTTAGACTTATTGTTAGCTTAAGTTATATTCGGGCACGCCACGATCGTGGCGGTAAGTCCCGTGTTTGAGAAGTGGCTGGAGAGGCGGCATGGCGCCCTCACCTTCCGGCTGACACAGGTATTGACTGGCCACGGTTGTTTTGGCTAGTTCCTGTGTCGTATACGGCTATACGTATATATCGTATAGGTACGGTATATAAAGGCTTTGTGGGCCTGCCCGCCATCCGTTCAGCACCAGGTCCGAGAGGCGGCGTGCGTGTTCCCACGCGCGCCTCTGTGTCGAGTCCGTCTCCCCCTCTACATTAGGGTTTTTAAGCGTGTAATGCCTATAGGGTAGACTTGTAGTGTAGTGACCTGCCGTTTCATACGGCGGGGTCGCGACCGCATGCGAAAGTGATTCGCGCGGCCCCGTCGATAGCTTTTTCGAGGAACACCGTGGTAGGTTTAGTCAGTATTCCGGGAGGTCCATTTTCATTTCAATATCTTTCTTTACCTCGGCGAGTCCGACATAATCCCTCCGCCCACCCCCGCGGAGGGATAAGCGTCAATGCATTCCCCCAAGTAAAAAAATATAATAAAAAAGAAGTTATATTAAAAAAATACTCGGTATATGTTTGAAAACTACGGGTTTTTTCGCAATACGTATAATGTATATTTTATTAACACATCTTATAACTTTTATATTTATGGCCTGATGTTTCGCATTTTTATTACTGAAAATCAATTAAAACATAAAAAATGTAGATATATTATATAATAATAGTATATTTGTAAACAAAATAAATCACTATAGACGTATAAAGAAATTTCAATGTGTAAAATTCGCAAGCATACGTCAATACTACTATGTATTCTTGGCCTTAGTATATAAATATTTTAAAACGTAAACGTTTAAGTTTTTAAATATCTTAGTATTACCCCTATATAGTCCCGAAGTTTTGACGTCAGATCCACTTCATAACAGACAAATCTCTTATCCTGTATTGGTCACACATACATACCTACGGTTTTAAAAATTGTTAGGGTACATACTTCCTCTTTCTCGCCATACAACTAACCACACGATTACTTGAGTGCGTATATTAGCAGATACTACGGAATAATACTGCTACGGAAAATTTCCTTCTGGCAATCGATCTGAGCCTCATTATCGGTAGTTAAGGCAGTCCTTATGCTTGCGTCATTGAACCGGCTATATGAAAATAAGTAAAAGCAGTAGGGCTTATTGTTCAATGATTTCAGAAGTACGACAAATGTTTAGCTTCGTTAAGTATTTTATCTTTTATACCTGCATTTGCGATAATGTATCACGGGTAATTTCACAAACATACAATTAACGACACAAAGGTTATCCAGACTCGAAACAATAATTTGGGAATCTCAGGAATAATTGTGGAATATGAATCGCGGTAACGGTGAGGTAAGCGCTCACCCGCTGCTCTACCTTTTCAAAGTATTTAATTCCTAGAATTTCCCCGCACCATCGCTGGCGTTCATTAAGGTTAGGTTGGAAACTATTTTTTCTGGATGAAATACTTTCCGTCCAGAAAAAAATACTGTTTGTTACCTAGCCTTAATTACCATAGCCGATGTCTATTGTATGTATGTATTATTGAACAATAACCTACATATGTCCGTTTTTGTTATCCTGACAACGTGTATACGAAATATCATGATGATCATCCGAGTAATTAAGGTGTGAGAGCTTAACAAACTCACATTCACATTTATAATGTTAGTTAAGATTAATAGTTTTAATTGTTTAATTTTTATTTATATTTATATATAAATAATAAGGGAAAGTTTATACTTTCCCTGATATTTCGGTTGCTTTTTAGCAAGCCACTGGAAAAACCTTTAAACCGCGATGAAATTTCGAGTTCTTTAATTTCAATGTGTAAACGTAAGACTAGATGTTTATTTATAAGTAGGTGTTTATCTGTCGACATTAATCATATACATATTAATAGATACTTAGTAACAGGTGCTAACAGTAATTATATGTTATTTAACAAACTGGATAATAGTTATTATTATTACAAAGTTAACTAAACTATATTTTATCAATAACTTAATAAATAACTTGTTGCAACTCTTTACTATAAACTGCCATATTGTATAATTATAATGTTGTGCTTTGACGCACAACATTATAATTATACAATATGGTTTAATGTAGATTTGCGAGATCAACATTCTTTATCTTGACCTAGGTACATGTTTTATTTTAGAGTTTGTACACATATTAATGGGCCGGTAGTTAAAGAGAAAATTGCCACATACCTATGTATGTGGCAATTTTCAGTATAGGAGACCTGAGGATATCCTCATGTTTATAGCCTATTATACTTTTAGAGGGAGCACAATAATTATACAATAAATTACCGAATTAATTTAGAGATTGTACAAATATTAATGTATTTAAAAATAAGTAAAAATCACATTTATCAAGTTCAAAATCAAACTTAAGTTGTTATTACACCTTCACAAACTTAAATTATCTTATCTTATCTTGTGTGGGGGGGCCAGTCAGTACAGCCCGGTCACACTTCGACCCAGTGGGATCTTTTGTGTCGATTCCCCAATAACGACTGCCATAGATGTTCATGGCAGCCGGGACCAACGGCTTAACGTGCTCTCCGAGGCACGGAGCAGGCGATAATTGTCAATCAATACGCACATAATTTCGAAAAGTCATATACCTGCCGAAAGTCAGACGTGCGCGACGTGGGTTCGAACCCGAGACCTTCTGCATTGCAGTCTGTTGGTCTCCCCACAGAGCTATCGCTGTTCTTAAATTAAATTATAATAACACCCACACCTGCGCACGCGCGCCACACACACTCACTCGTTCGTAACAGTTTGAAATAATGTGAGTACGCTACTTGTATTGCCTGCTATATATTTTCAAAAATACCTACGATGTGTTTATATACATTTAGTTATAATGCGTGCCAGAGAATATAATATTTTGTAAGAGAATGTATAAATTTCATATAAGTGAACTGTAGTTCTTTTGAGAAATAAATATCTTTAAACCAATATCCCCAATAAGGAAGGCATGTACACCGTCATTTCAACAACTATAGTGTTGTTAGTCCCACGTGAGCGTGCCCTATTGCGCTTACCAGGTACAGGGCAGATAATATAATAATAATATTCTACCACATACACACAACACTATCTAGCCCAAACTAAGCAGAGCTTGTACTATGGGTACTAGACAATGGATGAACATACATATATACTTTTTTTTTGTAAATACTTACATATTATATATAGAAACACCCAGACCAAGTCAAACATCCATGTTCATGCACACAAAATATTTGTCTTGTGCGGGAATTGAACCCGCGACCTCAGGCGTGGCAGTCGGTTACACTAACCACTACAACATCGAGGCCGTGCTCCTGTTGAGAATTTCTTAACAGAACCCTAATAAGTCAAAGTCCAATATAAATTTATTCATTCAGGTCACAAAGTAACACTTAAACGTTAAAATACATATATAGGTTAGTGAGTTTGCAAAGTTACTAAAATTACATTTAGGTTAGTAGCTAGGTTCATAGCCAGTTGCACTCACTGATCGGTAAACGATTAGCGAGGTTAAGCAACGTTGGGTGCGGTCAGTCTATCAGGGTGACCGCTTAGTGGTATTTCATCTGAGCGTCTCCGTGCTTCGGAGGGCACGTAAAAAGTCAGTCCCGGTCGTTGCCAAATTGACAGCAGTCGTTAAGCCATGTCAGAGGCCTACAGGCGGCTTGAACAACTCTTGACAACAGGGCCACTAACCATAAAAAAAATATAGAATATGTGTAGGTTCAGACAAAGAGTTAAACCTATGAGAAGAACCTTGCAAGAAATTCACAGCCACTCTTTCAAATCGCCACTTAAATATAATTTCAGTATTTTACAACTCATATCAACAAAGTGTTGCAACCATTATACCATATATTACTGACTATAAAAACTAAAAATAATAACAATTGAATTCGTCTTCTTCAATTTAACAGCCAAGCTCTTATGAGTGGAGTCTCTTTCATAATGTCGTATTGAAAATAAATAAGATAATTCAATCAAATAAAAATTTACCTATCCAGGGAATTAAATTAAAGACCTCACAAGACACAACACTCACATTCACTACCGTAGTAAACTACACATAAAAAATCACAAATGGCTGTTGTTCCGAGTCTGTGAATCATTTGTGTGTGTTTTTGAAATCTTTCTAAAGTACCTAACGATACAGGGAATTGTGTTTTACAAAGAAACTAGCTGACCCGACAGACGTTATCCTGTCTTAGATGAATTGTCAAACTCACGAAGTTAAAATAGTCGTTAATTTCTGAATTCACTTAAAAAATTTACGACTATTTTAACTCTTCTTTAGGCGCGTTCAGCACTTCTTGAGTGAACAAAAATCATGGAACTCGCGTTATCGTCACCGAACGCTTTCCATGAGCTATATGTATATTGTGTATATATGTATGTGTACTTTTTGGGTCAACAAAAAGCGTAAAACTCGCGTCATCGTCTTAGTTTTCACTTCTATCGGCAGTCCCTAAAAAAGACTGCCCCGCATGTTTTTTTTTATAATTATCTGATTTTCTGCGCCATTTTCTCAACTTTTCTTTCCGTAAGAACCTTCTACAAAGTAAAAGAACTTAAAAAAAGATGAATGAAATCGGTAAAGTCGTTCTGTAGTTATGGCGTGACCAATGGAAACAGGGATTCATTTTATAAATATATAGATAAAAGCATTGTTTAGCTTGAAATAAATTAAATACCTATGTACTGAATGTATTAGCCCATTAATTTAAATGTTAAGAATGCTAGAACTTAGAGCAAGTGGGTTCACGTCAAATAGTAAGTAGAACTCAAATCAACTACCTCTTGATCGCATATTTAATGCCTTGAAAAAAGAATCGCCTTTTTTGTATAGCCAAAGCCTAACTTAGTATCAGGTTAAGCCGCCTGCGTCACTATGACATGACTCAATTATAAAACAATTTGATACCAGGGCAAAGCTTTGATTTTATAAGTCTATCAGTTTTATACAATTTTATTTGATAGTTTTGTATTTAAAGAATTCAGTTGAACCATTAAAGTAATCCGATATAATTTGAATATAATGTTACGGTTATTTCAATAACTTTCTCGAGGGATAATAAACTATACGTGCCTCTTATACAAATCAGTCAACATAAACTTTCTTAATAAATAGTCTCTATCTCAATATTGGTACCAGAAAATGCTATTATCTTCGCCTCCAAACCATGTGCTAGTACGTAAAATAGGTTATAGAAAATCAAGACTTCCTAAGAAATCTCTCTTTCCATATTTAGTTTCGGGCGACTTATTGGCAAACTGCGGCGCCATTGTGGGAAATATTCTGCGAAATTGTTATAAGACCTCATCGTGAATATACAACTTTAATAATTGCAATCTTATCGTAGGTAAACCCTCCAGGCTTCAGAAAACTCCTGAATTACATCCAGACGAACTACAGGATATTGAAGAAAATACCGATATTAGTTACGGAGAACGGGATGGGGGATAAAGGCCAAATTGATGACTACGAACGAGTGGACTACTTCAACGACTATCTTCACCAAGTGCTCTTGGCTATACATGAGGATAACGTCAATGTCCAGGGATACTTCGCGTGGACATTAATGGACGACTTTGAGTGGTCAGACGGATATATGTAAGTAAAGTTACTGACACTTTAATTTGATGTTTTTATTATTCGATTAATATAAATTTATAAATATTTATGATTACAAAAACCTAACGAATATGATAATAAAGCCTAAGTGATTTTATACAATTTTAAGATTATTTATTGTTAAGTAAAAAATAGGAAAATATTTTTTTGAACAAAGTTTTTTTTTAAATTTGTCTTGCTAAACCTGCTTAAAAAGTGCAGAAGCACCTCGTCGAGGTAGGTAACTTTATACTGTAAACTTATCAAATAGTCAAAATAAAAATATATTTTATAAAAAATATAATAAATAAAAAGGTGTGCAGAATAAAAACATGCATACTCTTCATTTTGTACTTATGACAACTGAAATATTTATAATACTCGATATATCTGATATTCATGAATTTTTCAGTAGTAAAAATTGCTTCAAAATAGTTAAAATGTAAAATTTTAAATACAGGTTGTCCGGTAATTAATGGATATCCTTGAAATGTCTTATAGTAGAACTGAAGGCCATTCAGAAAAAATGAAAAAAAAGTAATAAAAAATAAAAATATATTAAGAAGTGCAAGCTATATTAGCATAGCATACTTTTGACTGTCTATCTATTAGCATAATTAGTGTTTAATAATAAAACAACAAAAAACCGATGGATTTCATTCATTTATGGTCGTAGTATACAAGAAAGTTATACATGGTAATTAAAAAAAACACATATCTCAGGTAGTAGTTAGGATAGATTTCATATTTTTTCTGAACGGCTATCAGCTGCACTATAAGATATTTCTAGGTTATCCATTAATTACCGGACACCCTGTTTATATAATTTATATTAAAAAGGCGAACTAAGTGCAACCGTTAAAATGTCACTGCGGCTGAAGCGTTAATTTCGTTATAAAACAAGGACAGCTTCGCATTGTAACCTTTTTTATTAAAGAAAATACAATATCTAATAATTTTCTATGCGACTGCTGTGCGTGAAGTTTCGGAGTCGATCGGTTTTCTGACAAGAAATGTTTATAAGTAGCATGAATTGTGCACGGTTAAGGGTAATAGATTACCGTCCATTATGTAGGACCTTAAAATTATAGCCTGCATAAAGTTAGTGTGATATGTGTATCTTTGCCCACCTAAAATAAATATGAAAACAGTTTTATCATTTCACACCGGTTTTAACTAGAACAATGTAATTTGTCTCGAAGTAGATTAATTGATTAAGACTGACACGCGCCCTTGGCTCAAGTTGCTAAATTTAAATACTTGTCCTCATCTGCATAAAATTTCTAACAAGTTACGAATGTAATATCGCGTCTTGAATATTAAGGGTCGTAGAATATACCATCTATAGACGGTTAGACGGTCGCCTGTAATTATTGTTAATATTCTGGTTTGCCTTATGGCATCGAAACCTAAACCTATTGTGCCAGAACCTATTGTGTCGGGCCGTCGGTGTACTGGTGCGACTTAATGGGATAAGCTTCAATTCGCTAACATTCTTGAAGTTTGTATTAATTAAACTGCATTATATGGATATCCATACATATATATATATATATAGGTATATATATATATATATATATATACATATATATATATATATATATATATATATATATATATATATATATATATATATATATATATATATATATATATATATATATATATATATATATATATATATATATATATATATATATATAGACAATATTGTCACGTCTATTTTTTAAATACATTATTAATTTGTATAATAGGTATAAATTACCTTGTTAAATTTCGGCGGCATTTTAATACCTTTTTTGCCTATGTTTTGGCAATAGGTATAACGAGACTCAGATGGTGTTATAGTCTGTTTAATTTCAGTAAAAGTAAAGCTTATATACTAGTGTGGCGCGTGTATACATTTGCATGCCTGTGCATTTTAACATATCTTAAGATGTGCTCTATCGGAATACGTATAATAATGTAGTCGCCACACTTTCATATATACATATATTAAATATTGCAAATTGTGTTTATGAAATAGTTTATTTTCAATGAGTAACATTCGCGTAAGCTTAATATACAATAACTTGAAGTTTGGTTAAAATTGAAAAAAAAAATATTGTTTCGAGCTAAGCGTTAGCTTCTAAAGCGATTATTTTGTACACACTGTAGAACAGTACAATTGTTCTCGTCGTCCAAAAAAACATCATTCGGATTAATCAAGTTTAAATTCACTTGAAGCGAATATACCTGCAGCTTTCATCGCTATTTTGTGGTCTTTTGTTAATAAAATTATATAATTTATTAATACATTAAGCAAAATCTTTGTACCCCTTTTTACGAAAATTGCGCGGACGGCGAAGTATGCAATGGCACAGTTAAAGTTTATATGGAGAAGGGGGGCGAATCCTAATATTTTTATAAAATATGCATTAGAAAAACATTAAATTAATAAAAAAAACCACTACACGCACACAACCAAGCATTTTACACACACAGTGGAAACGCGTTCGTAGTATTTTGACATTGTTCATCTGACGTCGTACAATTCTTCGTTACTATGGTTACATATACCTTATTTATATGTAATAAAGAAAAAAGAAAATAAAGTAGCCAGCTTAGGAATATCGTCAATGAAAGAGTATAGTTAAGTAAATAATAATGGGATTAAATATAATGACCATCAAAAATACTAATTGCACAGCAAAATATTGCTGTGCAATTAGTATTTTTTTGCTGTGCAGTTAAATACTAGCCAATAATAATTTGTTTGAAAAATATAGGTAAATTAATAACCTGTATAGCCTTGGCGAAATCTAAATGAAATAAAACTTTAATAACGAACAAACTTAAAATTTAAATCAATTATGGTCGAATTTCGACCACGAGGCGACCACAAGTATGACATTATACCGCTGACGCGCTAAGCCAATTTGCGGACAGCGTCTGTTCCATGGCTCACAGATTATGAATACCATTGATATAACGGTCATGAGAAACTCCCTACTGAGATAAAATTACGTGATTGGTTCTATTGGTTCGAAAGTAGACAAATAATAAACCAAATTGAACGGAAGCTTGTAAGATGGTGTAATTGATTCATTAAGTGTATAGTATGAGTATTTATTGTCACATAAATATATTTGTTCATAAACTGGACATAACAAATATGAACATACATAGTACATTATATAGTCTTACGCCAGTATACCCGACAAGGTAAGACATGCTTAATACTCGTATTTCCTCAACTATGTTTTAAGTTAAAGAAAACTCCAATAACTATTTAATACGAGGCGTAACTACATATTAAATTTAATAAATTAACCAAGTTCAGGCCGTCAAAGTAGAGACCTCAACATCGCCTCGGGTGTTATGAGGACGATGTGGAGGCCACTGCTCTTAGACCACACGACTGTTTACCATCAGGCGGAGTGTGGTCATTTTGAAGAGTAGAATAAAAAAAGATAAAAAAAATGTCATTTAGTTATTTTTAAATAGTCAATATTCTGATTGTCCAAACCAAACTTGACCCATGTATTAATTTTAATGATAGCAACAACTTTTAATGATAGCAATATCGTTGTATTAGTAATTCAAATACCAGTAATATACATACAGAATAATATATAATGATTACCCATTTACATCGATATTTAGCACGGTTTAGTTAAACTAGTCGGTTAGTTACTCCATACTGGTTAGTTTGTTAATCCATATTCGGCATAAATTTTGTGCTACAGTGTAATTAACGTATTAAAGGTAAAGCTTTTTAACCGAAGAAAAAGAACAAGGATCATATTTTTTCATATATTTTTTTATTAGGTATTGCCTGCGGTTTGCTCGCGTAAATTTAGGTTATATCAATTTTCTATCTTTCGGGAACTGTACCATTTTCTGAAAAATAGGTAGTCTATGTCTTTTTCTGTATCCCTGATACCGTGTATGCAAAGTTTCATAATGATCGGTCGAGTAGTGAAAGCGTAAAAAACAATCAAACAGACAAACTCACTGAATTATAATATTAGTTCGGATACGCATAATTTTTCACAGTGCAGTCCAATTTTGATTATTACTTTTAAAAGATTATTCAAAATGCTCCAGTTCCTATTTAAATATGAAAAATAGATCTTAATTCCACCAGCAAGGGTAGAAAATGGAGGATAGTTAATTTCTCACCTACCAAATAATCAAGCATCCCGCCTACTAGGCTGGTACAATGTCTAACGGGAAGATGTGCTTACAAAATCATGTAGGCTGAACAAGTTCTTATACTTTTGCAAGAATATATCATAACTTAACATTTTCAACAGCTATACTATTATATTATTTTTGCTATTAAAAGAGTTGATGCAGTAAGCGCCTGGCTCAGACTGAGTGAGTTACAGAGCATGCACTCTAACGCGTGATACAAACAATCTTGTACATTCAGTTCTCCTCTAATACATATTAACTACATAGTAAATGTCTTAAAACAAGGTAGGACTTAGATACCGCTTTACCGCTATGACATTGATTGTGATCTAGCTCAGAGCGTGTTCTGCATATTTTGTTAAATTGTGAAATTACTTGTACGATGTATGTATTTCGAGCGATTTAGATCCGCAATCGAAACGTGACTAGTCGTGAAATAAATAGGCATTTAAATACTAATGTGATTGAGACTAGAATATTGATGCAATATGTACACGATGTGCGTAAGTCGAAAAGAATTCGTAGACTTTAATCCTTGATACTGGCCTAGTTACCTAATTTCATTTGAAGTATTTTATTTTGCAAAACCTTATTCAATGTAATATATATTATTGTGAACCATAGGCTGTTGTTGAGATTGTAGACAAAAATATAGAATACTAGTTTTCCCTCGCGGTTTCACCCGCGTAAGTCCCGTTCCCGTAGGAATATCGGGATAAAAAGTAGTCTGTGTATGAATTCAGGTCTTCAGCTATCTACATACCCAATTTCGTCGCAATCAGTCTAGTAGTTTTTGCGTGAAAGAGTAACAAAAATTCATACATCCATACCAATTTTCGCGTTTATAATATTAGCAAGGATATTGTCACGCTTACGCAAATGTTATACATTGATATTAAAAATAATTTGAAAAGTTTAAAGCTTAAATTATCTTAAGATAGTAATTTTAAATATATTATTTTAAAGTAGATTAAATAAAACAGGCCGTTTAAAATTTTCAGGGCACTTTCTATTATCATTTTACTTATTAGATTATTCACATGCCATTGATATTATCACTTACATATTTTAGATTCATGATTGGAAAACAAACGCACTCTGTCAATCAATCAAATCAATCATAATGTTAATAGGTACTACAATTCACTACAGATTGCAGTATTGTCATATACATATTAATATAAAAAGTTTCAACATATATTTTTCTTTTTCTTTTCCAGATCTAAGTTCGGGTTATACAAAGTGGACTTTAGCAGCCCAAATAAAACTCGTACGCCAAAGCTTTCTGTGTCTAGTTACAGAAACATTGTGAGCACAAGACGTATTGATTTCAACTATCTCAAACCACCGTTAAATAAGATGTTTGAATCTAATCATATTTTATAGTAATAAGCTTATAATAAGGATTGTTTAATGTTAATATAAATAATTTATGGAATAAAATTCATAAAGAACTACCTAGTTGGTTTTATTTTCGTGAAATGGATGATAGATGAAAGACTTTTAAAGAATAACCTTCAATTAAATCTCATAAAAACGGAAACTCGTTGACGTATGTATATTGTTTGTCCTTACCTATATGGTCATGAAAATCAGAAGTCCAAATTCAAGATCTGCCAGAGGGCTATGGAGCGTAGCACGACGTATGCACGTCCTAAACACGACTTTATGTTTCAAAACACGCATAGCAAAAAAGTCGTAGAAGAAATTAAAGTAAAAATCAAAGCAATTGAGTGTTAGTGTTAAAAAATGACCATTAGTTTCTATTTTCTCTATCACAACTGCCTACTAAACGTTTTCTTGATTATAAACATAAGTTACAAATTGCTAGTATAATTTGAACCTATCTAGACAAGATCCATGTTTGTGTTAGCAGTTCGTTCACGTTAATAATTCAATGGGCTAAGACCGAACACACGAACAATACCAATTCCGATGTGCTAGCCCACTGGCTATTGCCGCTTCTACGTAATTATACATAATTATTATGTTTACCAGCGGTTTTCGTCTTTCAATTACGGATTTCAAGGTAAAAATAAGATTAATAATAATAATTGTTATAAATAAAACTATGAATCGATAAACACAAGGGTCAGACATATTAAATCAGTAATTGATTTATATTTAAATCGGCATATAATATACATTTATTAGAAATTTTGTCAACATGAATATAAAATTCTTTATTAACATATTTATGTGCCTATTTACGTCTTAAATATTTACATATCTCGTATATATACTTAATTATTGTAAATTTAAGTTCATCTGTATTTTCACCGCTTTTACCAAAGAACGTTTGCTTACAAATTAAAAATCTATTTCAACTAAAGCAGTACAGGATTTCCAAAACACCATTTCACACAGTTATAAGTAAGGATTTCTTTGATTGGTAAGCGGCTTTATAGAACTGAGAGGTCTACTTAAGCAAGATTAAAGTTAGAACAAATAAGACGCGATTAAGATAGTACAATATCTATTTTTATTATTAAACATTACTCATTGACTAAAAAATAAATATAAATTAAAGAGGACAAAGCTTTAAAGTAAATACAGTGTCAACGAAATACTTGCTGCCTTCACCTCTTTAATTTAAAGTAATCTAAGCACATGACGTCCTAAGTAGATGTGCAGTTGAATGTTTGCTAAAGGTATACAACACAATGTCGCCAGTCGAATCAGTTCAACACCTAGCCAGCGCACGTGTCGTCCGTTTATAAACAGAGAGCTGAAACGGAGGCACGTACATAAAAAAAACATGAACCTAAGGTTGCCAAATCTTTCATTTTAAAGCTAAGTGAAATTAACAAGCTGACCACAATAATGTTTTATAAAAATCTAAAAATGTTATTAATTGAAATTAAACTACTTAGCTTAAAATTAGTAAAGTTTAATAGTAGTATAGTAGTTTAACAATTTCTAAATTATGTAATAAAGTGTTAAATAAACAAAGCGGTAAAATCCGTATATAGTAGTTTAATTTCAATTATTTAATTAAGTCAAAATCTTGAAAGTCATAAAACGAAAAAAATTGTCTTGGCAATTGTTTCCTTTGTTTCTTCTCATATTCGTCTGCATTTCCTGCAATTACATTCTATTCTTTTACCCATCATGTTTTGTCCAAGCAAATAGCTTTAGCGAGCACTTTATGACTTATTGACTAAGGTTAGCCCAAAGAATTCTACGATAATTCTAGGAGTACCGCTATATTCAGCTAATCAAGAAATCTAAGCCAAGACTTAGAAACGGGCATACATTTTAAATTGAATACGTTATTGTGATAATTAACTAAACATGTGTAGTTAACATAAGATTAATGCTCAATTAATTCAAAATGAAATGTCATAAACTATAATTATCTTGTTCGAGATCAAAGATAACGCTAATCCTAGCATACTATGTGAATGCTTGAGTTGTAAAATGAACCACTTATAATTAAGACGAATGTTAATCCTTATTGAATATTATATACGAGTGTGTTTGTTGGTTTGTGTGTCTTCTTTTACACAGCAATAAAGGTAATTAACGAAGCGATTTTTTTCATAATGATTAGTTAATTGAATATATGGATCACCTAGTGGATTGTGTTCACCTTGCTGCTATATCAAGTATCGGGGTCCGAGTCATAAAGAACTTTTTCATATTTGTTCTCAGACTGATTGTTCTCTGTCCGTTGTTTGGATATCAGGTAAGTCCCAAGCGCAGGAACTGGACATACCTAGAGCAGAAATTTTCTTTAAAAATAAGATATTTATAATAATTTAACATAGTTATTACAAAGCAACAGTGGTAGTGAATTTTCTGGGGTAAAAATATTAGATCATTTTACCCCAGAAAATTTACTACCATTTGTGGTAGCTATTTTCATTATAAGCACAAAAGTCGGTAGGAGGTAAAAGCTAGTTTGAAATAAGACACAGTGCAATGTATCATTAGATTAGTTTGTTGAATTGTTTGAGATAAGTCTCACTATTAGATAATAACATCTGTCTATGTTTACTGACACTTTCGATTAAATATGCATACGAATACATAATATTTATGTATGACGTATAATGAAATTAGGTTGCTATTATTTGAAAGTCGCGAAAAATAGAGTTTCTCAAAGTAGAGGTACCTGACACGATTAAGTATACATTATGTTGCACATACATATGTTCATATGTACATGCCTAGAAAACTATTACGTTTTCTACACATTTATGTATGCACAAAGCATCTAACGTGATCTTATTTGTAAATAATTAAATATGTACATATTATAAACACAATTCTTTAAAACTAACTTATACCTAAAATATTATAAAACAGAAGTAAAAAAGAAATCTAAAACTATTTTTAAATTAGTTTTACACTAGGAAATTTAAATATATGTTAGCCCATTACAAAACCCTTTCCCTTCCACTTCTACCTATATGTATACTACCATTTTAGACCTATCCAATTAATACCCATAGATTGAATCGTCTTCTGTGACAGGATATTATTTTTTTATCAATATATACCACGGGGAGTGCTCTTAAGAGTTATTCCACCTTATCCCGCCCTCCCCTTTCCTATCCAGGACAACGCGTGCTGGACTCAGATGCCATCCATACACGGTGGAGCCGACTAGAGTGCGTACCAACAAGTTTGGGTCCTCATACCTCTGCCGAACGATCAAGGCATGGAATACTCTGCCAAGGCACGTGTTTCCTTCTTCCTTCAATCCTGGGTCCTTTAAGCGGGGCGTGGAAAAGTACCTTCTCAGGCCGTCAAAGTAGAGACTTCAACATCGCCTCGGCTGCTATGAGGACGATGTGGAGGCCACTGCTCTTAGACCCCATGACTGCTTACCATCAGGCGGAGTGTGGTCATTTAGACGAGCAAAATAAAAAAATAAAAAGTTGAAAACAAATATTAAAATACAGAACATTATTTTTAAATTCATTATTTTATTGCCACCATTTTTAATGATTAAATTGTAAATATATACGTAAACTGAGGTATGTGTTGGGTATAACACATACATTATTCAATTGATACGGCAACGGTACAATTTTCGTAATAGAAAATAATGCGAATACTTGGTCAAAAAATATATATCAAAAGACTCGAACTACCACCATTCTAAGAAATGAGACTATCTAGTTGGAGCTATGAAAAGGCTATGTATTTATTATTTTAGTTACCTATCTTTTATGTTGTTGGTTATTTACTCAGAAACTGTATGTAATAATAATTAATGAAATTAACGAGTATTCGTATATGACGTTTCTTGCTCGGATAAATTATATTTTGGAGTTGTCTCTTCAAATTTAGGTTGCGGCGTTAAGGTACTGGTTTACCGTTCCTTGGCGTGAGCATGTATGTACTCGTATACTTTTATTACATGCAGTTGGCACACGCACGAAAAAAGGAACAACAACGTTTCAAAGTATTGCGCTTTTTCTTTTCAATCGGCCAGTCACATCAGCTACTACGATTATATTAGCCCTGTATATAAGCTGTTCCACTGATGGGCGTGGGCATCTTCTCAGTGTGAGAAAGGTTAGGCCATAGTGCAACAAGCTGGCCCTGTGGGTGTTAGCAAATTTCACAGAACATATAGAGAACTTTCAGACCTACAGATTTTCGCACAAGGTTTTCCCTCATCGTAAATACGAGCGATAAGATACTATTTAATATCCACATAACTGCAAAAATTCAGAGATGTGTGTCTTGGGATCGAAATAGAGATCACTTCGTGGCAGTCTATCGTTCTCACATATATCACTGCTTTACATAAGCTATCTACTAATAAACAATTACGTAAATTCACTAACTAGTGACCATTAAATTTCGACATAACATTTAGTTTACTATGTGATTTGAATTAATGAATGACTTTTCATTCCACTTGACGAGTTTAACTTGACATAGAAATAATTGATGAGGTTTTGGACAAGTCTATGTTGACTATTTTAGATGTTCACAACAGTAGGAAATAAAGGCTTCATGTGTTTCTGCTACAAGCATTTACCTGGGCTTGGTTCCTAGGTCGGGTAGATGCTAATTGCTTATAGGAAGGAACTTGTGACCTCACGGACGGCAGCTACATATCTATGCGCTTACACTATTCTACTGAACATTAATTGTACTGCACTGAAACTTATCTCTACCACGAAAAACCTAAACTTTTAACTTTCAGGCTTCTTTTGTTTTCAGGTTTCATAATATAAGTACCTACATATTATTTATACTTCACCGACATTATTACGATCTGTCTTATAAATTCATAAAGAATATTTTTCTTTATTCCCATGAAAAACTTGCCACTGACATTTTATTATTGGAGATGAACAACGCTTGTTGTGGAATAATTTTCAATATTGTTTTCTGACGTGTAACTTCTATTTGTTCATTTTCTAACTTCGAGGAATAATTTATAATAATTTATTTATTCAATAATAATACATGGGCACATACATTTTTGTTATTAGTCTAAAATAATGTTATACTACAATCTATACTAATATTATAAAGCTGAAGAGTTTGTTTGTTTGTTTGCTTGAACGCACTAATCTCAAGAACTACTAGTACGAATTAAAAAAATATTTTAGTGTTGGATAACCTATTTATCGAGGAAGGCTATATAACATCACGCTGCGACCCACGGGGGCGGCGCAGTAACGATAAATGCGGGTGAAACCGCGGGCACATCTAGTAAATTATAATTATGTGCATACATGTTTTACTTATACTTTAATCGGCGACATTGTGCATTCTAACTTAATTTCAAGCTCTAGGTTTTATTAAGTGATGTGAATCTTCATTCTATGTTCTGTGAAAGAATCGTGGCATTTAATTTTCTACTTCAACCATTTTGTAAGAGACGTTGAGGCTTCAATTTAAGAATTTAAGCTAAGTAGTTGGCCGTGTGGATACATTTATAAAGAATCTCCAAAGCCAACGATTTTCATACTTAAGAAAAAAGGTGTGTCCCTTTAAGTCAGAAAGTCAATACTACATTCCCAGTTTGACAGTTAGTGAATACACTAAATTTACACCTAGTTACCGAGTTCAGGCAAAGTGGTAAACTTGCCGTTGAATAAAATTTGTGTGATATACAACTTATATCTGATATTAACTATATATATTTAAGAAAAACATAAATTGCATACTAAAATTCATAGAATAAAACGGTTCAGATTTCGTAGTAGCAGTTTTTATGTTTATTTTACAACCATCTCTGCTGTGTATGTGGTCAATTCCCGGTTGGAACAAACTGTTATTGAGTTCTTCTGTCAAGAATTTGCCACCAGCAGCAGGTCTGGATCTGTGCCCGTGAGATGACAATAGGCTTGCCCCCTATCACGTGGGCCTTAAAACCATCGCTAGGGAAATGGGTGTGTCACCTTATCTATAGATACAGCCGTAAGACTATATTATATATATGTATATTAGAACGTTTATTTTAGTGACATAATTAAATAATTAACATAATATATATAATAATTAATATATACACAAATTATTTACAAGAAATATAAAAACAATACCAAAACAATATATATCAAAACCTTATTGGTGTGTACATATTTGAGCCGTTTGGTGTCGAAACGCTGGAGCCATGGGGTCCAAGTGCTAGGTCTGTTTATAGAGACCTTGCAAAGCGGCTCATCGACGCTTCGCGTGACCAGAAGGCTGGTATTTTCTTTGCACAAAGAATAAGTATTGCTATTCAACATGGCAATGCTGCCAGTCTTCTGGGCACGTTGCCAATTGACGACGACGCAGAGGAATATTATGACGCTTGCTATTTTTGAAGTTTTATTTTTCTTTAGTTTATGTATATTTATGTTTATTTATTGATCCTGTCGTCATAAATATCTACCAAATTCTAGCTAGATACATTATTTCGATTCGCCGACCTATCCCAAAGATAAAGGTTAGGATTAGACCAACCCAACATACATTAGTTTCAATTATTTACCACAACGAGTAGGGTTAACCGTTATGGCGCTCAGCATTTTAGCGTATAAATAGCCATTTAAAATGTAAATTAATATTATAACTGCCACTGTAATAGTACAACTTTCTTAAAGCTAGATAACACTGTATTATAATGAAGTAATTAAGTTTGTATCAAACTTGTTTACAGTCAGGGCCTGGTAATCCACCAAGACGTGTGTTGTATCGTAAATGGATATTTCTCTAGAAGTTTAACAGATACTGGGTGCGTATTTAATGGACTCATACGTTCTTGGTACAGAATTTAAATTGAATATTATTGAGTAAACATTTATCTACACATATTCCTTGCTCTCTTTTTGGCAGAAATATTCAGTTTTCGTACATCTGAAAATCGAGTTGGTAATCTAGGATATATATTATGTATGTACCTACATGCTTACGATACAATACCGCCTGCAAATTATTACATCAAGGCAAATTAATAATAATTATTATTTCGTTAATAATAATACTGAGTCATAATTAACCTCGGTGTATTTATAGAGTATATAGCGTAGTACCTACCTAGATGCTACTGCTGTCCAAGAGTTTTTTCGTCAAGGAATTCTCAGTAGTTCCTTGGGCCTCGGCACTTTGTCTGGTGAACAGGAATAGGTTCGCTCTCGATTACGTATGACCTAAAACTATAGCTGGCAAAATGTTGAAGTAACACACCACTGCCTACTCCTGCAGAAATGTATGGCATTTCGACCATATTATATTTCTGGCATATAAACTATGTATAGTATACATTTATTAAATACTTTAAGTTATAAAAAAATATACACACATTGAAAAAGCTTTGTCCGTCTGTGTGTTTTACAACTTTCAACTCAAGAACCATAAGAGCTAGAGACTTGCGGTCAATTCCATTCCGGCGATTCGACTCAGCATAGTCGATATACCCTTGACATCTAACCACGGTCCACTGGTCACGTGGTACCATTATTACGATTTCTAACATTTAAGGCAATTTTCAAAAAAAATCCTTTCTCACTTGTTTTATTATACATTTAAAATAAATCTGAAATACTTTGCATCAAAGCTTGTTTACGAAATTCAAAGTACTAACAAAGCACATTGTACCGACACGTTGCATTTAACGATACAACAAACCATTTGTTAGAGTGTTACTGACCGGCGCGCGGCCCGTCTTACCCCCGATTGACTTTTACGAGTCAAACAACAACTAAAACTATTATTTCACCCTTTTTGGCACAAGTAATGCGGAATACAGTTATTTTCTACAGGTAGTTTGCTATAGTCATGCACTTTAGTTTTCTTTTCTTTTTACGACTTAAGTTTCCAACAATAGAAGTACTTCATTGACTAGTAGGAATATTACTTGTAGGTATTCTGTCGATCTTTTAAGAAAGGAATCGGTAGCATGCCCAGACAGTATATAATAATAATAATAAAATCTTTATTTGCACATAAAACATGAAACAGTTAATCTAACTTAAACAAATAAATAACGTACATAATATTTAATTCACAATTTAAAGATAGAGTTTACAATAGTGCCTGTACTAAACTAGTATAAACTGTGTGACAGACACCAACGCCCTCCCAACTACACATTTTTATATTTAAGACATTGTACAATTAAATTTAAGGTAGGTTTTATCACAATAAATACAATAACCAAATTTTTTATTATAGAGATCATTTTAAGCTTATTTAAAGCATGCAATAACACAATTGTTGTAGTATTGAGCCCTGCTTTCGCCGCAGAAACGCAACGCAAGGTTATTTGGATGAGATATTCTGTATGATAGATATAATATAATATTCTATTACATAATGTACATACAACCCCATATAGCCCAAACTAAGCAGAGCTTGTACTATGGGTACTAGACAATGGATAAATACATATATACTTTTATTTGTAAATACATACATATTATACATAAAAACACCCGGACCATGATAAACATCCATATCCATGCACACAAATGTTTGACTTGTGCGGGAATCGAACCTGCGACCTCAGGCGTAGCAGTCGGTTACACTAATCACTACGCCATCGAAGTCGTCGATATACTTTTTCAGTTGAGCTGCTCCAGTGATACTATCAATGTATGGATGGCATAGCGGTTTAAGAGGTCGTCTTGCTTCTTGCCATGCGTCAAGTGTTGTGTGTTCGATCACATATCACAAAAAAAATGTGTGATCTACAAATAGTTGTTTCGAATCTGGGTGTTTTTATGATTGTTACCAATCTGAATGCTATACAAAAGTAAAGTAAAGTAAAAGTATTATTTTAAACAAAGAAAATTTTCTACTAGCAGTCTATACTCTATCAGTAAAGTCCTGTCAGTAAGAAAGCTTTATATTCTCTATACTGTTTTGAAAAAACATGTAACCACTAACTTTACCCCAACCACTACATCAAAAAGAAGAAAATACATAATTGCTCGTACTTTAATAAAAAAATAATTTGCCAATAGACAAAATAACAGTCGTTCTGAGACTTTATACAATAAAATTAATAACGTAGATATTTACACTAAAACCTTTCAAGAAAATAAAAAAGTAATAACTAACTTTCTACTACCTTTAAGTTATGAGGAAACGGAGTCTTTATTACAACAGACACTATAACAATAACACTAACTTATACACGCACACACACACACACACACACACACACACACACACACACACACACACACGCACACACACACACACACACACACAATTAAGTTCACATATTAAATACAAATTATAATTATTATTTTAAGTAATATTATTATTTAAATGTTTTAGTTTTTATTAGCTATGGAAGAGCATAGTCACCTGTCACAGGCATTGTTTGCTTACTAGGTGACTTCGATCACTACACAAAAAAATGTAAATCTGTTATTATGTTTCTCTTATCATAGGTACTTTCTAACATATTATATTAGAAAATACCTGGCCCTTTGGGAGGCTTACACGGAGACATGGGTCCAACGTGAAGAGGCCCTTCGAGAGTTTTAATCAAAGCTGGGATGGAACACCTACAGCAGCACTAGCCGCAGCAGGCACAGGACTATTGTTACATATGGATTCTAATATATGGGTTATAGGTATGGGTGTTTGGTAGACCGGTATATTGCTAACTATGGATGAAAAACGGCGTCTGCCCTGAATACTCTAATAGCAACAATGCAATGGGCAGATGGTGACTCGCCAACTCACTAGATGGGCCCCCTGATAAGCCACTATAGGCATACAAGCCAGCAACAGAGGGCAACACCGGTGCGAGTGGCTAGGGGTGTCGAGCGGTGCGGCGCCGGTTTCACCATCACGGGTCTCGTGACAACGGAGACCCGGAGCGGGTTTACCCGTAGTTATGCCCTTGAAAATGACACTTCCACCCCCAAGCATATAGCTCTAGCGGCCCCCTTCTAACCAGCCGACCAAGGCAAGCCAGAGTTGAGAGTCCTACGGGCGCTCTTGAAGTTCCACCCCAGCCAACCAGTAACGGCTAAAATCAAATTATTATTATTATTATTATACAGGATTTCATCCTAGTGCGGGTGACGCGAGTAAACGTGAGTATCGTTCTGAATATAAATAATCAATACAATTTAGTGTTCTCACCTTGGATTTATGGGTTAGCGGGTTGCCGTTTTATGCTATTCAGCATACAACTGACTGCAAGTGTAATAAATGTCTTTGTTATGACACATTTAGAACAGCTAGAATTTACTTCGTCACATTTCTGCCTACCCTACCTACATAAGGCCTAAGACATCGAGGGTTTTGAGTGCCCTTCATTGTCATTCATACATCAAAAAACTCACGCGTTCACTTGCAAAAGTTGAGATATTTTTTCTCGATCAAAATATAATTAATGAGTGTATTATTTATTGCTTTAACATTTAAAAACACACAATTTTAATATGAAATAGTCTATATTTTTAATGGTTTTCTTTAAAAATATAGTTTTTCAATCTCTGTGAAATTTGTAATTTAAAGAAATGCGAAGATTTGATTAAAGTAAATAATTTTATTCATTTTTATATACTTTTTTTACAAATTTAATATGAAATGGCTCCTCACCTGGCTTGAACACATACGGAAACTTTTGGGCATACTGTAGATCAAGTTGTCCAATAGTATATCTTGTGGTAACCTCTCCCATTCGTGAATAGCGGTTGATCCTTGATCTCTGACAGAGTTCTTATAGGTGGCTGCGAATTCAAACAGAGAAACGCTTAAGAGCGTCCTATGCATGTACAATTGGGTTTAAATCCGGAGAGCCGGCTCTAACCGCGTGATTTCGTACTCCCGGAGAGCAGCGCTCAATCGTTGAGCTCGATGTGCCGGCGCGTTAACGTCGACCAACACGAATTGTTTACCATAATTTATTCCGAATGGTCTGATGATGCCATCAATAATAGCTGTTTTGTACAAATAAGCTGTCATAGAGCCTTGGTACGGGATCTAAGGCGTTCGACCTCCAATCATTATTCCGACCTAAATCCTTGCTGAACAGTTCCAGTCTCCAAACTCGGACACGTCGGTTATCAGAGTTCGTACTAATGCGTGTTTTGTCTACTAAAAGACAACTACGCCAAACATCTTCTTCTTCGTCTTCAGTGTTTGGATACTGCCTGGCCCACTGCAATCTGCGTCGCTGTAGTTCCCGTGTATTCAAAGCTGCTCACCAGGATCTCCTTGATCGTAATCTAAAGTGGTGAATCTAAAAACACAGGTTTGAGAAACGGAGACTCTGGCTGCGATTTGGCTTGTATAATATCCTTCTTCACTCAATAACACTATTCTTGCCCGCAAGACTTCAGACAGTCCACCTGGCATTTTTCAAATGAATTATTTTAGAGAAATTGATTAAAACAGATTTCAGACAGAAACAAGATTGAGGGTCATTTATAATTGACCTCGTTTTTAAATAAAATCAAAAGAATTTCATGTTTTCTACATTTAAATGATGTATTCTCAAATAAAGAACACAAACGTAATAATTTACTTTTAAATAATTTAAGCAATTAAAAAATATTAGACCTTTTTCCGTGAACGCCGACTTTTTTTGATGTGTGTATGTCAATATCAAAAGACAGTTTAATTTTCATGGTTTTATTTATTAACTAGATTTTTCTAGATGATTACGACCTAGTATCCTATGTTCTATTCTGTACACATGACAAAGTGTATGCACAATTTCATTATGCTCGGTCGGGTTGTTAAGGCGTAAAACAAATAAAGAAATTAACGAAGTCACTTTCGCATTAATAGTTAGGATTCTTAAAGTATTCTGCGCTAATATACATTTTTTATTTTAGTGTTTTTTGCGCAAACTATTAATGACGTTGTATTGCGAGAAAAATAATTAATATAATGACCCGCAGGTCACGGTCAACAATAATAATAACACACTGGTTTCTTATAAGTCCTTAAACAGAACACCAGTTTTCTATAAATGGGCAGTTTACTGAAGGTTGGTAAACCTCACACATATTTTTAAGCGTTATATAGAGCTTCTAGGCTTGGCCTTATGCTAAGCTTACATTGTTTTGCTGGATAGGAAAGTGAGACAATAATCTATATCGGAACATATTTCGTCACAGCCGGTCGGCCTTATCGGCAACTGTGGTATTGCAATGCTGTAGGCGTACTCGTAAAACAGCTACAAATAATAAACAAAGGATTAAACATTCTATACTAACTGTAATAACTCAAATATTTATATATTAAATTTGCTACTAATGTGTAAATTGCCCACAAGACATGGCTAACGATTACCATTATCTGCACATAACTGCAACAACAGGCAGATTACCAGTATCGATGTTCTTCCCAAAACCAGAGACCAATATTTAAACTTTTGGTAGTAATCCTTCGCCACGTCACCAAAAAATATAATACGTACATATTTGTCTATACTAATATTATTTTTTTTTTTTTTTTTTTTTTATTCTTTATTTTCCATTAAGGGGTTTTTATCCACAAGGATACGCCAACCCCATCGTACCTTATCATACACAACACAACATTATCTTAATATTTACCAAATAAGGGAATTATTGACGATTATTGCGGCAAACTTCAACCAAAGCACACAACCCCCTTGCAATTTCCGACTTTGGATTCGCCAAAATACTTTGACTAAGCCCAACATCCAATATATTCAATTTGAATTTTCTGATCAATAATTCCCTTTCATTTCTGTTCCTGACACAATCCATCAGCAAATGCTGCACGTCTTCAATTTTACCACACATGTCACAGTTGGGTGATGGTACCTTACGCGTCAGAAAAGCAAACTTTGCTGATGGATAGTGCCCAGAACGAAGTCTTAACGCTAACTTAACATAATTTCTGCCAATATTATCATCATCAAACCACGGCGTACGAGAAGGCTCATCCTGTATTACTTTATACCAGATACCTTTATCTGTAGAAATGTCATTAAAATGAGTTTTCCATTTCTCGAAACAAATTAATTTAAATTTCCTTATGTATTCCCAATAATCTGGTATAAATGTTATTTCATCACCCCTCTCAGCTGCAAGTTTTGACAAACGATCAGCCTCCTCGTTGCCCTTTAGACCTATATGCGCAGGAACCCACTGCAATACCACCCTAATAACCTCTTTATTGAGGATATTAAGGAGTTTGAGAATATCGTAGGCTATCGATGCACCTCTGCAACCAGAGGCGCATCGAGCCACATGCTGTAAAGCACTTTTGCTGTCAGTGAGTACAACAACTTTATCCCAGTTTTGTTTAAATGCATAGAGTACAGCTTGATATATTGCAATGAGTTCGAGAGACATGATACAAATATTTGTACTAATTCTAAAGCAGCCTTGGCTACCTACATTCTGGACATAGAAAGCAGCTCCACCATCATCACTATTCTTTGATCCATCTGTGAAAATACTATAAAAATCGCTATACTTCGAACGTAGTTCTGATGTCACTTCATGTACTAAAAGACTAGGATTATAACATTGTTTTGAATATTTAATGCATTCTAAATCAATTTGAATGCATCTATTAATTTGTATACCTGATACCCATATATCTAAAGTGTACATTTTAAGAATTTCATGAGATGACACTTGGAGCTGACATAATTCATTAAAAGTAGTAGCAAGCAGGGGTTTCTTTTTGTTTATCCAGTAACTATTATGAATAAGCGCACCCAGTTCGGAAAATATATCTAAATTAATGTTATTAGACCAAGATAGAGATTTGAGAATGAACTTGTAAGCAAGATATTGTCGTCTAACGAACAGCGGTGGTATGTGCAACTCGCTCTCCATCACATGAATGGGTGAGCTCTTTATAAAACCGCCTACAATTCTCAGTGCTCGGTTTTGTAGTTTGTCCAATTTGTATGTATGCATTTTGGCACTAGAGTCGTATAAATAACAACCATAATCAAGTCGGCTTCTTATCAATGCTATATAAATTCTCCGCATATGTTTAGTATGCATACCCCATGAACTTCCTGCTAATAGCCTTAATAAATTTAAATATCTAGTACATTTGTCAACTGTTTCATTAATATGTTTTCCCCAAGTTAAGCTTCTATCTAACCATATTCCCAAGTACTTGACATGATCCATAATATGTAACCGTTGCCCATACAATTCTAACGTTGGTAATATTCTTCTGCGACCTCTACTGAAGACACAAACATTTGATTTTGTCGGTGATAAAGTCAATCCTATTTCTCCTAGCAAATTAGTAAGACAATGGAGTGCACTCTGTATCTGACGTTCACAGGTATTGATATATCTATCACTTATGTAAATAACAAAATCATCTGCGTACTGAGAAACAAAAACATTCTGTATCTGATGACATACTTGATATGTAACTATATTAAACAATAACGGAGACAACGGATCTCCCTGTGCCAACCCTCTATTAGTCCATCTTGATTCCACTTCCTCACTGTTATGTGACTTAATTTTAAGATGCCTTTCACTTAGAAAAGACCAGAGATAATTACAAATCTTGGACCCAACCTGTATTTGATCTAAGGTTCTCGTAACAGATTCTACACAAACATTATTGTATGCATTTTCTATATCTAGAAAACACGCTACGGTAGGATAATTTTTAGTAAAACCGCTTTGAACGTGTGAAACTAACCTAGACAGTGCATCCATACATGATTGTGATTTTCTAAAGCCCACTGTATGTTGTAACAAAAGCTTGTTCTTTTCTACAAACCATTCTAGGCGTTTACTGAGCATTAAGTGAAATATTTTACACACACATGACATTAATGAGATAGGCCTTAATTTAATGTCATTATTATTTACTCTTTTAGGTATAGGAAATATTTGAATATTTCGCCACTGATGCGGCACAATACTAGATTGAAAAACTAAGTTATAGATTTTAAGTAAAAATAATTTACCTACGTCTGGTAGGTTATATAGCATCGAATACGATATGTTATCCTGACCAGGAGCAGTATCTTTTTTTTTTAGACAATTATCTAATTCTTCTATTGTAAATTTAGTTTCCAAAATATGATTTTTAGAAAAAAACGTTGGATTTGAGTTGGATGCATGATCTGGCGTAAGAGACAATAGCAATTCCATTAGCTTTTCAATAGGTGGGCATAGCCCTTGTTGTTTAATGCCTTTCATCCATCTCATACGACGCCACAAATCACACACAGACGTTACTTCATTACAGGAGTTACAAAAATTTTGCCAACTATGGTATTTGGCTTTCTTAATTAACCTTTGAGACTCCAAAGTTTTAATTTCTAAACGATTTAAATTTCTAGGTGTTGGATTTCTGCGAAAATTTGTTAAAGCTAGTCTACGCTGTGCAACTATCTGTGATAATTGAGGGCTCCAATAACTTTTAGGTTTAAATTTTTCAGAAGGTTTTGAGGTAATTTTAAAATATGGTATATATTTTTCGGCCGCGTCATCAATTATATTTATAAAAATATCGTATATCTGTTGAACGTCTGTACCCCTTTGATCATCAAAGTCACAAATTTTTTGAGAAATAATTTTGCGGTATGCAATCCAATTAGCCTTTATGTAGTTTCGCTTTTTTATAACGCGTAGAGTGTTAGATAGATTAGCAGACATTTTAATAACTAAATGGTCACTTCCTAATGTCTCATTAAATACTTGCCAATCAAATTTTATTGCAATGTCAGATGATGCAAATGTTACGTCTGGTGATGTCTGTTGCAAATTGCCATTAACCAGCCTAATCCGGGTAATAGAACCATCATTTATACAAATATAATCAGTATCTAAGGCTGCGTCCAAAATTTGTATACCTCTAGTATTTGTCTTAACCGACCAATTGGTGTGATGACCGTTGAAGTCACCCGCTATTAATGTTTTACGAGTAAAAATAGAAAAAATATCATTCCAATCTGAATCTTGGGTTGGCACATTGGAAGGGCAGTACACAGATATGATATACTCCAAATCTTTACAATTTACTAATTTAATGCATAAAATCTGTATTCCCAAATTATTACAACTAAGTGGAACTGCATGTGATAGGATCGACCTATGAACTAATAAAGCTAACCCACCCCATCCGTCCCATCTATCCACTCTGTATATATAATATCCACTAACATTTATGTCAATTTCATCATTGAGCCACGTCTCGCTGACAATAGCGATATGAATATTTTCACGTAATAACATTTCAGAAAAGGATACAAGCTTAGGTCGCAGACTCTGTGCATTCCACTGAACTATATTCATCGTTATAACTTTTTGTAAATTATCCATTACATGTATAATTTATATATTCCCAAATTTCTTCACCAAATATGATATTAACCAAAAATTTCTTCAATTCTTCCCCTATCATTTTCAAAATAGACAACAGTTTCTCTTCTAGTTTACATTCAGACTTATAAATCTCTCTAATTTTCCTCCAAATATTCGTCCATCCAATTGTATACATAATCTGTGCATTTTCTTTTTTACTTTCTTTCTGCTGCTCATTCATATCTTCCTCCATAGACTGCTCCATAGAATCCCCTTGTTCGTTGCCTGTCTGCCCTGACTGATTTTTCTTTTTCTTATGTTTCTGTTTTCGTTTTGGTCTCTGCACACTTTGTGTTGGGCTAACAATTTCCTCCAATTCTCCTTCTTCTTCCTCTATATTACTTATTTGTGGGTGATGTGTTATAGATTTAGAAACAACACTGCTATACATTTCTTTTTCAATAGCAGGTGCGGTCGGCAGGTAAGTGCTAGACATGTCCTGCGTCATCATATTTAAGTTATCTTTTTGTTTCTTTTCACTATAAATCTGTAAGGCACTTCTATACGTCACTTGTTCCTCACTCATAATATTTCGAATGCTTTTTTCTTTTAAGAAAACTGGGCATCTTTTGTCCAAGACAAAGTGATTGCCTTTACAGTTTAGGCATTTAAAGTCTGTAACGGTACAGTTTTCATGATTGCCTCCGCATTTTGGGCACACAATCTTTTTGGTTGGGCAATATTTAATAATATGGCCAAATTGCCAACAACCCGAACATTGGGTTACCGGGAATACATAAGACTCAACAGTAAATCGGCAGTCGTACGCATAAATATAATTAGGTAATATTTTACTATTGAAACTCACTCTTACTGTTTCGCAGTCAATCCATTTTCCATCTAAACTTAGACGTTTTAATCTTTTCACTGCTAAAATTTCAATATCTGATTTTAAAATATTCATAAGTTCAGATTCAGATAACTCAAGATCCATACCTTTCACAATTCCATAACAAATTGTCTGTTCTTGTAGTAATTGACAACGCAAGCCTTTTTCTTTAATTGCTTGACAATCTACCAACTTAATAGCATCTTCTTTGGTTTGAAATTGAATTAACGCCTTATATGAGCTTTTATATTTAATGTTCAGGATATCTTTTAAATTATTCGATCGAAGCAACTTAGCCATGGCAATTGGCTTAGGTAATAATTCTAATGAGGTAACACATACTTCATATTTCGCAACTTCTATGTTAGCATTATTTTTTCGATTTACCGCCATTCCATTTGTTTCGTCAACTGACTCACTCCTTATTAACCGTTTGGACCTCCTTCTAGTAACAGTAATAAAGTCATCTTCACTATATTCATCTTCTCGTTCTTTTCTCTTCTCTGCTGACCGCACTTCTCCAGAAACTTCTTTACTGCTCGTTTCATTTTCCAATTCATTAAGTTGACGTTCACATCTAACCAACACCTCTGAATCACTCAACTCTTCTCCACTCGAATCCTCATTCATTTTAACAGAAAAATAAAGTGGGTACTTGTGAAAAAAGGCACTGACTACGATAGCAATCACGCGTGCGCTCAGGCCGTTGTCTCGCGACACACTCACTAATATTAGAAAGAGAAAATGATTTAAAAAAAGTATTTCACCATTAGCAAGCAATATTATCACCGAGTAACATAGGGTATATCTTATTTTAAAATAAAGTACTGGTACTAACATAAACTTACCTAGTTTTGTGCGAGCGAAGGCGCTGGAAAAAGCTAGTATTTTATATAAAGATAAGTGGCACATTAAGATTCTAGCCAATGTGTGTTCAGTGCTGTGTCACAGTGGATATAGAAAACATACAATTAACGGACATGAAGTAAATTCCGTATGGAATTCGAACCTCACCCTACACCGCGACAGCGGCCAGGCGACCGCATAAACGCACCGCCTTGCGTGCAATTGTTTATTTGACTGACATTTTTATAGAGCTTTGCTCTTCCAGACAATTTTCTCCAGAGTTACGCGGTGTTGCAGCTGTACCCTACCTTTCATATGGTGATGATATGCTCATTGGAACAACTTTCGTCATTAAAAGCCTTACGGCCAGTCCTACAACTTACAAGTAGAAGTTATCCTAAAGATAAATCGCATGCTATCTCACACTTGATAGGTTAATGAAGAGAGATGGCGAGAATTTTATCTTATAGAAAAATACTATTTGGAGATAGTAGGACAAGCCCTAATTGTTCTAAAGTCATAGATGCACTATCTTAAAAATTCATTTAATAATCCGAGGTCAGCGTTTATACAATACTTATCTAGCAAGCCAATTTCAATGACAAGTACTTGTCCAATTAACAAATCTAATATTTATTCAGGAATGCGTGTCATTCATAATACCTACTAATAACATAGCACGACAAATATTGCAAAACAGTAGATAATAGCCACCGTTATCGCATCGTAACTTTAATTAAAATGGTAAATAGTATCCTGTCAGTAAATTGTTTACATTGAATAATTATTATCGTACTAGCGACCTACCTCGGCTTCGCACGAGTAGTACGAAACCTCTACAAATTACAGACCTAAACCTTCATCATGAATCACTCTGTCTATTGGTGAAAGCCACGTGAAAATCCGTTCAGTAATTTTTAAGTTTATCGCAAACAGACAGACTGTCGCGGTGGGGGACTTTGTTTATAATATGTAGTGATTATGAGGTGTCGATTGCTTTCATACAATAATAGGCTATCGCAAAAAACGATCAGTAGACATTTATTAATTATATATTAAATTAATACCTCGCTATGTTTTTCAGGGTTATGATACGCAATCTATTAATGTCAAAGTCAATCATTATTTATTGAATTCGACAATATTAATTAACGGCAAATTATAATGGTTAGATTTACTAAAGCTACTGATATTACTTTTAGGTACAGAAAATTATAAGAGTAAAGTATATATGAGAAGTATAATATATGAGATTTCCTACCAAAAATATCGAATTCTCAGAATCTAGATATATTATTATATACGAGTATGTCCGTTAGACAATGTAACTGTTTATAGTCTGTAGTAAAAGATAAGAAGTATTAAGACTGCGCCGAGCGAAATGTGCCAAAACAGGCGGACACAGTAAGTTAATAAAATCAACACAATGAATGTGTTTACAATTACTATGTGTAAAAAACTTAAAATAATAAATATTTTCGCCTACAAAATTAAGTAAATTTGCACGAAAAATTAAAAAACCTAAGCTCGTGTTACGTGATTTTTAGATTATAACAGTAGAAATATATCCTATTTTACAGCTTAAACGAAACATAAATAGTTCAGTGCCGGGCACGCCACGATCGTGGCGGTAAGTCCCGTGTTTGAGGAGTGGCTGGAGAGGCGGCATGGTGCCCTTACCTTCCGGCTGACACAGGTATTTACTGGCCACGGTTGTTTTGGCCATATACGCCGGCAAGAGACGCCCGGTTGTCACCACTGCGGCGACTGCCGTCACGATGTTGAGGACACGGCGCTGCACATTTTGGCGGTTTGCCCCGCCTGGGCATCGCAGCGCCGTGGGTTGATCGCGGCAGTCGGATCGGTTGCTCTCTCACTTCCGGCCGTAGTTCAGTCTATGGTCCGGAGTGAGAGATCGTGGAACACCGTCGCCTCCTTCTGTGAGGAAGTCATTGCCATCAAGGAGGCGGCGAAGCGGGAGAGGGATCGTTTAAACCATCTCCCCAACCGCAAACCCGGGCGCCGGAGGACGCGAGATGACTTCCAGCCACCCAGAGGTTTGACCTGGGGATGGTGGGCTTTGTGGGCCTGCTCGCCATCCATTCAGCACCAGGTCCGAGAGGCGGCGTGCGTGTTCACACGCGTGCCTCTGTTTCGAGTCCGTCTCCCCTCTAGAGGGGGACAGTAGGGTTTAATAGCGTGAAGAAATGCCTATATTGGGTAGGTCTTATAGTGTAGTGGCTTGCCGTTTCATAACGCGGCCGAAACCTCGGCAGGGTCGCGACCGCTTGCGAAAGTGATTCGCGCGGCCCCGTCGATAGCGGTTTTGTCGAGGAACACCGTGGTAGGTTTAGTCGGTATTCCGGGAGGTACAATATCATTTCAACATATTTGTTTTACCCCGGTGAGTCCAACATAATCCCTCCACCCGTGGAGGGATATGCGTCAATGCATACACCCCCAGGTAAAAAAAAAAAAAACATAAGTAGTTGTATTACTAATATGATTATATAATTTGTCCGTCCCAAATATTTAAGTTGACAATAAAGATACATATTTATCAAAAAAGCACTTCAAATCCTCCATACAATTTTACTATGGCGGTCGCGCGCCGATTTGCATATCGAGCTCTGTCATTCAGTCCAACTGCGTCTTACGCTCGGCGCAGTCTTAAGGTACATTGTTAGGACCAGGCTGTTAGAAATTCGCTACTTCTCTTTTTAAAGTGCCATCTTATTTTGATAATCAGCAATTTAATGTGCAAGTTGTTGCAGCCATTAAACCATAAAATACATATAATACAAATCGGTATAAAAATGAAATCGACGCTTAATTATTATTATTCTAATGGAATGGTACAATTAAGTTTCCTCAATAATATTTATTTTTGCAATCGTTTCAATAAATCTAGTGATTGACATAACATCAAAAACAAACAAATTTCATTTAATTTAATTTATTTAGTGTAGATTATGCTTATATAAGTAAAAGCTATCTTACACCATCGAGAAAATTATAGAAAATTCTCAGGAATATATGTATATTTAACATAAATGTTTCAATACGTTACTATGTAAGATTGGTATAGCTGCCAATATTTCAGCTTTTATTTCGCTACAGTATGTTGGAAAGCTTTCCAGTTTCTGTAACGTTATAGTGCTCGTAAACGACGCAAGAAGCAAGTACATGCGCAAGCTATTTGCGTTAGTTTCATGCACAAGTTAAACATACATGCTACTTGCGCGGATGGCTCGCATCGGTCGTTTATATAATGCAATCAACCCGCCCAAGTAAGCATGTCATCTGCGCTGTCTGCAAGAGCCAATATTTTCTTTCTTATACGCAAGATATTCCGAGGTTTTTCCACAAGACTACAGAATGGGGTTCTTTAAAATGGATGTTAAAAGGTTTTTACAGGGTCCGCAATGCCTCTGGTGTTTCAAGGGTCCATAGGCTACGGTGACCATTTATCATCAGGTGGGCCGAGCCGTATGCTTGTTTGCCACTTTAGTACATAGTATAAAAAAAAGATACAGCATATTTGTTCCTATATATCTGTTCGTATATTTTCATAATCTGGTCTAAGTAATAAATTATACATGGAACAATAAGAAGACACGTTGATTTATTAGTTGTACTTTCTCTCTTTGCGTTATTCTATTCTCTCATCAATTTATATTTGGCGAAAACTAGTTGCGGGCCTTGGGGAGATTCTGGTTTGTTCGCACAATAAACCTAGAGACCTGGGACCAATAGAAGTACAAATACTGAATGAAATAATATGTTATGAGAATATTATACTTGTATAAATTGTAATCGTGTAATACCTACTAGTATAATAAATGTGATGGTTTGTTAAAATGTTTGATTGTTTCAATCACGCATTTGGTTAAACAGATTTGGATGACATTTGTCAGATCGATAGACTTTTAAGTTGGTATGCGATTCCGTCGGATTCACGTGGGCGAAGCCGTGGGCCGTAGCTAGTAAAACATAAACATACATAGATTCACGCCTGTGTTTCGTCGATGGCTGGGACAGAGGTGTATAACGTCGCATTACTAATATCAGCAATGTTTTAGGTCGAGGACGACGACAACGAAACGAAACGAACAACGAACAAAAAAACCTATTATAATTTTTCCCAAACTGCGTGTCCAATCTGGAGCCTGATAAATGGGCAAAAGCGTCAGTTTATAGCTATTCTATTAGATAAATGCAGCATACGCAGCAACTATACGAATATCAATATTTTATAGTAATATTACACTAGACTCTTTTTACTTTAAATGTGATTAATAAAATTTTATTTTCGTCGGTATAAAGCAACGTTGAACAAAAATTAATAAATGAAAAGCAACGCGCACTATCTACTGTCATTCTCCATAAACTTGAAAACTTAATATTCCCCAAAATATTGCGCTGAAATATTCCAGATACGCCGCAGTAAAATTTCAACTCTGTTCAACGGCGCGTCGGTAAAATTCAGTGCTTATTTAGTTCATTCTAGTGTTCGATCGTCGGAGAAATATCTTTAACTTTCTCGAAGTAGGTCACAATGACAAAAATAATTCTATCAGACGACGCCCCAAAACTTGTTCCACATTGCGATCTATTTCAATTTACAAAGCGCAGCCTCTGTCTGGTTGTTCGGATAGAAAATATGAACTTTAAAATAGCTGACCTAACTAAAACCAACTTTAGTAGTTTTGTGTTTATTCCGATACAACCGTATCTTCGGCTTCAGAGGGAATACAAGTTAGTGGCTTTTGTTTTGTACTAATGCTTTTTGATCCTATGGAATAAGTTTGCGTGCCATTGTGATGTCCTAAGTGAGACGTCCCAGGTCGTGCAAAGTGTCATTTAAACTTTGTGGTAGGCAATTCTCAATAGCCTACACAAAATATAAAATTAGCTTATTTAGACCTAAAAAGATAGCTGGCAAAATGTGTCAATTGAAAACCCGCTTAAGTCATAAGCTTATCTTTTTATTTTGTCGAAGGAAAGTAGTGGCTAAAGTGACATAGATCCAAAGTACCTTCGTTGGATTAATGTCCAAAATCATTTGCTTTTTATCTATATATTAATACGTGAAGCAACAACTTTGTACCCCTTTTTACGAAAATTGCGCGGAGTTAGGAGTATAAAATTTGGCACAGTTAAAGTGTACATAGAGAACGAGTGATGAATCCTAATAATTATATAAAATATACATTAGAAATACATTAAATTCATGGAAAAACATTACACGCACACAACCATGCATTTGGCACACGCAGTCGAATCGCGTTCGTAGCATTTCGGCGTTATTCGTCTGACGTCGTACAATTCCTTGTAACTATGGTTACCTATACCTTATTTATATGTAATAAATAAAAAAGAAAACAAACTAGCAAGCTTAGAAATATCGTCAATGAAAGAGTATAGTCAAGTAAATAATAATTTGTCTGAAAAAGATAGGTATATTTGACCTGTGTAGCCGCTAGTATTAATAAGTAGACAACACTCAGAATATAGAATTTACATTTAAAGCTTGTTGAGGTTAAGAAACAATTTTGCAGTAGTAATGGATAAACTTGAAATACTATCACAGAGCTCAGCCGAGCACAACTTTTGTTTATATTATTTTTATTTCGTACAATGTTTGAAACAAACACGTGGAATCGTGTTAAAATTTCGTAAACGATACATGCGGTTGTTCGGACGAAAAGTCAACCACAGCTCTATCGATTTGTAACATAACACTCAAAAGGATCCGTGAACCACTAGCCTGACTTGTAACATAACACTCTACTACCAACCGGGTGAAACATGCAGCGTCGAGCTAGTGACACATATCGTTGTTCTAAGTGCGAGTCACATAGTAGGGCAATGTTTCACATTTAAATAACATCGGTCGGTCCCAAGCATCATGGCTTTTGTACGCATGGTAAGTGTAGGTAAGTGATTAATCTAATATCGATCGAATAATCGATGCAATTGCATGTAGCCAGTATAATTAACTCGCGCATGTAACGGGAGTACCTAGTGCATGTGGCCCGCGCTAGTTTCTTGCATCATGATGATTTAGAGTTCGCAGTGACATCGCAGCTATCTTTTATACTTTAGATATTCATTATTTATATTATACTAGAGTTTGCCCTTGGCTTCACTCGAGTTAGTCTAGATTAACGCGAGTTATAGATAACTAATATTTTAAATGCGAATTGATTGTTTGTTTATTACGCTTTTACGTCTTAATCACTTGACCGATAGTCGTGTAATTTGAAAACACATTTTGAAGGGTTCAGAAATGGACATAGGATATCTTTCATTTAGTAAAATAGTACGCATTTTAAGCCGCAGGCAAAAGCTAATGCGTACCTAATATTTATTATAAGTTCCATATGATGATATTTGCTGCTCATTTTGAGGCGAGTGTGACATGTATGCTATGTTATATTCTATTCTCATATAGGTGTAATGTAGCGTTAAGTGCAACCTAATGTAAATTGCGCCAGTATTTGCTCTAAACAAACTCGGTCTGACCTCGACAAACTGAGTAGCGACAGCCTACTGACCAAACTGCTGAATATAAACTGATAACTATGTAGATAGCTCCTGTGGGTTTAGTGGTCATCTCCAATACTCTGACTGATGTGAATGTGATTCACAAATTGTGAAAATTTGACTGCACTGGCGTCGTGGTTTTAAACGGTCGCCTAGCGAGTGTTGTGGTTTCGAATCCCATACGGGACAATAATACGTGTAATTAACAAATGGTTGTTTTGAAATTAGGCATTTTTTGTATCCGTTGCTTGAATGTTTATGAAGTCAGGGTTAAAGTATTATAATATTGCGGCAATAGGCTATCAAACCACAAAAAGAAAATATTTATTACATATTTGTTTATGTCTGATCAATGACTTAATCTTATTTCAATTATTAACATTTTCTGGCTGGGGAAACTGTAAAGACGGCTACTTTGGCGTCAAGTGAACTATCAACAATAGACCTCAAGTTGTATCGTTTTAAAATTACAAATCCATTTGTACTGCCAGGTTTTAAGTAAGTGCCCTAAAATACCAATTGTTTGTGGCATTGGAGCGGGATACTATATGCAATTCAATATAACAATACCTATACCTAGGAATATGTGAAAGGGCGAGTCGTTACTATTACGTGACGGAATGGGGTATACATATATAATCTAGCTCGCTCGGAAAAGTACAGCCCTCATAAATGAATCTGGCGTAAAGTAGAAACATTAGTTGCGTTTTGCTACGAGTGCTGGAGGCTCATATTACAACCTTTCCAATTTCCCTTCCTTTTTACATATTTTAAGTTAGTTTTTACTCATGCATTGCCGGTGCTGCTATACTTACTCTTATTTAAAAACATCATTGTGTAGGGAAAGCTGACGCAGAAATCTTTTCGGGACCTAAATATTCTTAAAAGCAATATTAATTAACCAAATCGTATTCACACGATCCAGATAATCCAATTTCTATAACTAAACACCATACGTATTGAATTATGTCGAGATTGATGAACCTCTAATTATATTATGTAATTACAGAGGTATTGTCAGCTAAACTGTTTAAAGTACCCTAGTAATTAAATTCTCTGTGCGGATTAGTTTAGTCGTAACTGGTCCATGTATAATATTGACTTAAAATTGAACCTAATACTATATATACGAATAGTAGATATAATAGCAAAACGTTTCATAAGTTATCGACATTAAATGGAACCGACATCTAAATAGAATATAGATTCGAAGTTTATTTGTATGTTGACTCATTTCACAACCACAACCTTTTTAATTTGGATTATGAGTTTTAATGGAAATCGTCTCTACTTTCAGCCTGTATCATTTTGGTAAATATATATATGTACATACATAGACTCACGCCTACATTCCCAAAAGAGTAGAGACCCAAGTATAATTTTATGTAATAGGGCCTTTTGCCACCGTACGGGCGCAGTTTCTAAATTTGAGCTGCTTCTAAAAGTTTATTTACAATAGAATAATCATAAAAAGAATCCAAAATATACTTTGCCCGACCCAAGCATTCAACCCAAAATTCACAGGAGTCGCACCGACACCTATTGCGCAACAGAGGCATTCAGCATCTGGTGATGAAATTTTGGAATAAAATTTCTAAATATAGAATGGAAAATTGCGTTACGATACCTAATTATGTCTGGGTTTTCATTTATACTAGAGTAACACAACTGAGAAAGTATCTTGCACCTAAATAAAATCGCACCTACAGTAAAATACAATCATCCTTAAGATTTTTATGACAAGAAAATTAACAGGTATTTGGAGTAGGTGTTATAGATTAACATCTAATCAGTGGTGTAGCGTGGGTGTCAGCCACCCAGGGCGGAAGAAAATATTACCGCTGTCTTATTTAGGTATTTCAACTTAAAAGACTACGATAGTTAAACAGTCGTCATTATTGTGTTTTGTACGTCTACCCATTCCTCTCGTTCGTCATGAAATGGTTCAAGTATTTAAAATATATTATTATAAGTTATTGTGAAAATTAGCCGCGCCCTAAAAGTGCCGCCCGGGGCGGATCGCCCTTACCGCCCTCACTACGCTACGCCACTGTATCTAATCCAAAGACCCGTTCCTTAATCATTTCACGAATTATCAGGTCCTCACACCAGTGAGCTATATCCTAACTAATATTAAAATGCAAATGTGAGTTTGTTCATTTGTTTCTTTGTTACGTTTTTACGCATTACGTTGTCTGAGGTACAAAACAAAACACAGGGTACCCGTCATCGAGAAAAAAGTAAAGCCGCCCTCAGAACTAGTGGTTTACAATTATCTAAGGCTTGTAAAATTAACGATGTAAAAAATTCTAGATATTGAAAAGGATAGATGAAAATATTTAAGAAAAGAGATGTTGAGAAGGATGGTAGTGTTACGTACTACATACCGCTATGTAGAAGGTATTGAAAAGATTAACCTCAAACACACAAAAAGAGGAAACCAAATTTATTTAACTCTTACTAAGCTGCAGCAAACAGACGGCGAAGATAATTTAACGTAGATAGTTTGTTTGGCACCGACGCCAAATTAATTAGATTCGATTAGGAGATTAGTTGAGTCTACACTTTGCATTTCAGTGTTTTTGAACTTTGCTTATTCATCTTAAGGAAACTTTTTATTATATTTGTAGCCGCAGCTGTAACCGGTGAATATTTTTGTTTAAAGATTCTCTATTTATCTTCGAAACTAGCTGACCCGCGCAACTTCGTCTGCTTCACATAAGACAATTTTCCCCTTTTTTGCAACATTTTTCATTTATGCTCTGCTCCTATTGGTTATAGCGTGATGTTATATAGCCTATAGCCTTCCTCGATAAATGGGCTATCCAACACTGAAAATTTTTTTCAATTCGAATCAGTAGTTTCTGAGATTAGCGCGTTCAAGCAAACAAACAAACAAACTCTTCAGCTTTATAATATTAGTATAGATAATCATTTATTTCTTTGGACTATTGGGCACAGATGGATTAATGGTTTAATATTAAGTGGTTATCTTATCACCAGGAAATATTTCTGGACGGGTGATGTCTTTTTAAACCATAAGAAAACGTAGTGACTCAGAATAATATTTACAGTAAAAATATTTATTACAGACTAGCTTGGTCTCCAACGATTTCTTCGTCTTTCTACATGTATTTAGAAATACAGCTCTATGACCAAACTATTTTAAATTTTTAACAGTCAGGACGCACCGATCATTTTCCTTTTGAGGTACGGAACCCTAAAAACTAGACTAGATTTTGTCCGTGGCGTCGCTGGCGTAAATGTAGTATATGGTATATAACGTAAGTGTAAGAAATGGAATTATTTTCTGGATAAAAGGTACCCTATGTCCTTTTCTGTACCCCTGACAAAGTGCATGCAAAATTTCATGATGATCAGACGAGTAGTTAAGGCGTGAAAACGTAACAAACAAACTAACTCACATTCGCATTTATAATATCAGTTAGGATTATTTCATTGGTTCCGTGGCATAAGCTTTCCTCTGCGTATATAACTGATTACTAGATTTTTCTGTCACGATAAATTTTTTGACTCTATGCTTATATATAAACCTGATGGAAGGCAATGGACTTGCCTCTACCATACGTATATTCAAGTAAAAATATAAAGAAACTAGCTTTTGCTCGCGGCTTCGCTCTCGTAAAAGTAGGTTAGGTAATGTCAGTAACAGTATTTTTATATAATATATAGCCTTTGCTACTCGCTGATAATAAAGCTTTCTAATGGGGAAAGAATTCTTAAAATCAGATGAGTAGGTTTTGATAAATATATTCTACCACATACACACAACACTATCTAGCCCAAACTAAGCAGAGCTTGTACTATGAGTACTAGACAATGGATAAACATACATATGTATATACCTTTTTTGTAAATACATACATATTATACATTGAAACACCCAGGCCAAGACAAACATCCATGTTCATGCACACAAATGTTTGACTTGTGCGGGAATCGAACCCACGACCTCAGGCGTAGCAGTCGGTTACACTAACTACTACGCCAAAACAAAAAAAACAAACAAAAAATTATATCTTTCCTCTTTATAATATTAGTATCAATAATATTTAACTACTAAAATTTTACTACTAATTACATAGAATACACAAGCACTTTATCGTCAGACATAAACAACTGTAGGTTTTGTTAGTGTTACTTTAACTCAATGACAGTACATTGCGTATCGCCGTAAGTGATATTTTGGTTTGTTGAACATCAACACAGCTTCATATTTAAACGGAATGCAAAAGGCACTTCAACAAACGCAAACTTCGAATATCGAATTCGACTGCAAATACTATAAGCCAACCTCCATACTGCAATCAGCTGTAGGATTTAATAGTAACTTTGATTGTAACTTTAGCCTTTAATAGACCGATTTTAGTTAATATTGTTCATTAAACTTAAATCACCGGTTTAAGCCGGGCGGAGAACATCACAACAATGCTATTTGAAAGCCGTAATGATCTAACAATAGTCGTGAACTTGTTGCAACTCTATTAACCGGCTATCTAGTGAAGCAATTACTACACTAACGATCTGTATTTAGGTACGTCCACGTTTGGCTGAATAAACAGGTGTCTATTGGTATTCCCAGAAGCCTTGGTTAGCTGTTCAGTAAATACCATTAAACGATTTGACAAATACTATACCTATAGATTTTATAAGACAGTCCGGTGTCAAGAATATAAAAAGATAGTGCTAATCGAAGTTTTTACTCTCAGTTTAAGATTTTTTATCAGAAAATAGCACCATATTGTTTGGTACTATAACCGGTTAATGTTAATTTATAATAAAAATAAAGTAATTATGATAATTCTATTCTGTAAGCCTTGTATGTATATGGTATGCCTCTGTATCCCTTGGAAAGTAATGGTTATATTTTTCCTCAAGCAGCTAAATCATAAGGTAATATGATATATCTAGATTTAATTTTCATCGGTCGTAAAAGTATTCCAGCTAACATTCTACTTCGATGTATGTGCTTTCATTTTCGATGACATCAGTAAAATTGCATTCTAATTTGACAATATAAGCAATGATAGACTACAATTTTTGTAAATCAATACTAAGTGAACGAAATAAATAAAATTCTGAAAATTGACCGAGTTTGTAAAAATACCTACATAATATTATAAAATATTCAAATAGGTTCGGATTCCCGCCTTAGAACGACGAGACAGAACGAATACCGCCAAATTCATGCGGATAAAGTCTCATATTAACCCATACACTGGTTTGGTGATCTCAGATCAATGCTATCGAAAACATGGGCAGACGCCACCGATCTCCTATCCCGCCGTTTGACAAAATCTCTTTGTAGCCTTTTAAGACGTGAGGTGAATATCCAAATGCTGAGGTCAAATTTTGTAGCAAATCCCCTTTCAAAAAATAGTACCCAATAACTTTAGTAAAATATCAGAAACTCGTTTTGCTTTTAACCCTGAGCGAAAATGGAGGATTTTGTGCATTAATACTTTATTAAGTGCCTTAAATTGACAAAATGTTTGTTATGCTACAATTTTAAAGTTAATGTTTGTAAGGGTAATGGAAACTTAGTTTGTATCTCTTAAAAATCGCATATGAGAAGTAATACAAATTGTTATTCCTGAAAATGATCTCACAATCAATTTGAAAAGGTGCCTGAAGTGGTTTGAATTTTTCTAGAAAATTGCTAATTCTTTGAGAATAAATACATTTTATAAAATATATATAGCTTAATATTATCTGTTAATATGTTTACGTACGATATGACATGTTTATATAAATAATATTTGATTACTTTTTCATTAATAATCCTTGATTAAAGTTAAACATTAATCAATTTGTTTGTATATGAACACAAATAATACCTAGTCGGTATTTATAAATCGCTGTAACCTTTTACGTGTTAGTATAAAGCAAATAAGCTGTGAAATTAACATAAATAGAACATACATTTTTGGTATTTATTTGACACGTAAAAGCTTCTTGATGTGCTGTAATAATATTTATTTTGTAACCCTGACGGAACACCTTCTCGTTAAGGAAAATCAGATCAATACACATTAAAAAAAAAGCAAATATTTTAAACACAGTTAAAGTAACATGCATAGCTAATTAAATAGTAAAATAATTATTCAGGGCAATAACTTATTCGTTGCCGAAAGAAGATAATCCTGCACTTCATCATTTTAAACTTTGTAATGACTCGCATAACAAATCTTAGGAACATAAATCACGGAAAGTAAAAATTAAATTAAAGCCCAAAGCTCCCACATTTTTCATTCAATTAACCACTCGACGCTTCTTAAATTTAACTTGATAACCACTTTACCCTTTTAATAAAAACTTAATCACTGTCCGCGAAAATTATTTAGGGTGAAAAATCCGCCCGCCATTGTAATTCATTTAAATGTTTTCAGAAATTCGGTCTTTCAATGGCTCTATAAGGAAAAGTGTGTCAAATACCCTCCGCTGGAAGATTTTTAAGTAGTTTTAGTCGTCGAGTTTTATACTCGTGTAGGGAAAAGAATTACTGCAGATCTTATAATTTATTAAGCCAAATGTCGCTTTGTGGATTTTGTCTTGTGCCAACAATAAAATGTGAAGAGATCTTTCTGAATAGATAAATAAAAAAGTAGGTAAAATCACGATAAAAGTAGTCACTTCACTCGTGGTCACTGAGAATTAATGGGAAACTGCTCATGCAAGTTACAAAAGTCACGGGACAGGGTCAGTTGGGTATCCTTTTGCCATTAACCTAAACGGAATTGAAGTTTCTTGGGATTTAGCCTATTTTATCTGAAAGAAGCGCGTGACCAATACACAAAATTGGCTAGTCGAAATCTTGGAATACTCGAATATATATTATATCAGATATAATTGAGCTCTGAGCCAAAATACCGCTTGTGTTGACATTTCCGTTATTATTTATTCTTTCCTTCCGTATCTGTATCGTTTAATATTGTTTATCTGATTATATTTCCTCTTAGGCGACCATTTAAAGTATACCCCTTGATATATACAGGACGTAGTAGGTAGTGATTGCGGTCGCGCGGCACTTTTCCTCCACAATTTAAACTGTTTGTCTTGCGTAGTGAGAAATGTTTTATTTCTCGTTTCCCTCTTAATTAGTGGGTATTAGTGGTCGGGTGCGCTAATTAAACCAAGCGTGTAATGGTCACAATTAAAAGGGAGCTACTCTGAAGGGCTCTAAGTCGTTTATTGTCGGAAGGGTAAAACTTTGCGGCGGCGTTCAGTTAATATTGTGTGTATATCTGTAAACATAATTTATTTGCGGAGGCAACGTTGCGAAACGTTCTTAATGTAGAAATGAATGACATCTTTACCGTGACTGAAACGTTTTGCTTATTTTTGTCTCATTTTGTGATTCTTGCAATCTTTTTATTTATTCAGCAGCTAGAAATTTTACCTTACAAATTTTGTCTCGTCCAACATTCTAAGATAGTGTAAGTTATTTTTGTATTTACTGCGACGTAACGAACATATTTTTAAAGGTCAATTTAAAAGCTGCCGTTCAAAATTGACAATTCTATTAAATATATATTCAAATGTCTGCATTCGTCATCTGTTTAAAAACCGCATGAATATGTAACTAAGTAAAGATTTTTTGGTTGCGTTCCAATGTTTAATACATTCTATGAAATATGGCAAATATATGTAGTAAAATATAGAATTCTTGCCAGCTGGATTTAGCCTTAGAAGCTCTCGAGGCGTCCAATCAACTCTAGTTTGTTATGTATCGGCTATTTTGCTATTCGATCTTCACACATATGTAATTGTTTGTTCTCAAGACTGCGCCGAGCGTAAGACGTGGTTGGACTGAATGACAGAGCTCGATATTCAAATCGGCGCGCGGCCGCCATAGTAAAATTGTATGGAGGATTTGAAGTGCTTTTTTGATAAATATGTATCGTTATTGTCAACCAATAACTTAAATATTTGGGACGGACAAATTGTAATATAACTATTTATGTTTCGTTTAAGCTGTAAAATAGGATAGATTTTTACTGTTATAATCTAAAAATCACGTAACACAAGCTTACGTTTTTGCATTTTTTGCGCAAATTTACATAATTTTGTGGGCGAAAATATTTATTATTTTAAGTTTTTTATACGGAGTAATTGTAAACACATTTACGGTAAATGTATATTTTATATTTGTATTAAAGAAAAAGTGTTGAGTTTATCAATTTAACTGTGACTGCCTGTTTTGGCACATTTCGCTCGGCGCAGTCTTAAGGGGATTATTTAGAGCCATAGTTTCTGTATTATGTATCACTCACTGTTCGTAAAAGCTTTTCTGAGGTAGACATGATCCTAACTAATATTATAAATGAGAATGTCAGTTTGTTTGCTTGTTTGTTACTCTTCCGCTTTAACCACTCGACTGATCATCATGACATTTTGCATACACGTTACCAGGGAAATAGAAAATGACATCTTCATTTCCCTTCTACAAACACAGCTAAGTCAGAAGGGTTATTATTCAGTCAACAACTACTTGAATGACAAAAACTCATAGAACTAGTTGCTTGTTCTATACAGGATTAAAGTTTTGTATTACTTATAAGTCAATTTAGTAATGTAGAGGTACCTCGTGATTATTTGTGATGTTTTCAAGTATGGTGCTTCCAATTTCAATTATTATTGAAAATAAAACAAACATATGAATGCACAATCGCATTTAGTCACGGACTGCCTTTGCATTGTCACAAAATGTAAGTGTATGCGCCCTCATGCCATCCTACTGTCTATTACAGACTATTATATTATATTATATATATATATATATATATATATATATATATATTATAATATTAAATAATTCTACTAAATCCTTATTATTTCATCTCCTTTACATTATTCAGTTATTTTTTTTTAATTTTTGTTATGTGCTTTAGATTTATATAATCAGTTATATACGGCATAATGGCTGCAACACCTTGATATGAGTTGTAAAATACTGAAATTATATTTCATTGGCGATTTAAAAGACTGGCCATGAGTTTCCTGCAGGTTTCTTCTTATAGGCTCAACCCTTTGCCTGAACCTAGCAACTAACCTAAATGTAGCTTCAGTAACTTAGTAAACTCACTAACTTATATATTTTGACGTTCATAAGTGTTACTTTGTGACCTAAATGAATACATTATTTTGACTTTGACTTCTTTCATTCAGGAAAACGTCTTGTTACTGGCCTAACGCGAGTGAAGCCGGAGGCCGAAACTAATATTTTATATAAAGGCTTCCATTTCACCCATTACCACAGTTATCTGCACATTTCAAACGTAGTTTACTCTCAGTCGTATTTCATATTTCGGTTTCTGTATCTTTTTCGGTACAATCTGTGTGTCATGTCTTCAAGGGCCATTATTTCAGAATCCATCTTTATTTTATATATTAGAATATGTAGCAATTTTTAAGAGAAACAAATTATGGTCCTGATCATGATGATTTAGCTTCGCTTCCAAGTTAAGCAAAGCATTATAATCCCAAGTTTCACATTAGCAGTGTAGCGACTACATTATTACACGTATTCCGATAGAGCACATCTTAAGATAAGTTAAAATGCACACGCATGCAAATGTATACACGCGCCACACTAGTATATAAGCTTTACTTTTACTGAAATTAAACAGACTATAACACCATCTGAGTCTCGTTATACCTATTGCCAAAACGTAGGCAAAAGCACCAAGCAGTCCGAAATTGTAGCTAACCTACATAATGGGACTAAAACATAACTAACATGTGCGGAATAATACACTCTGCCTAACCAATGCGATTATACAGCAACGCATACATGCTATATTAAACCTTCACTTTATTGTATAACGCGTAGGTATTTTGATGATTAAGTGTTTAACTATACCTAACGGCATATTGAATGATATCAATACCATTGCATTACTTACCGATTAAACAGCAATCACGTTTATAACAGTTGTAACTTATAATTTATTACAGAATTATTGCTTTAAGCGTATCCGCATAACGCCTACGCCGTATCCTGTACGTGTTATATTAAATGTTCAAGAGCAAATACGTCACTCTCTGAATTTAATTAAATAAAGCAACGTACCATTAATACACGAACTAACAAACGAAATGAGGTTGCCGCCATCAATCATTGTGAATCTAAGCTATTAGTGTTTGTGAAGTTTTAATCAGAGTAATGGGCACTAATATCCAGATATTAGGCGTCGTAGTTCTGTGCCTAAATATAGAAGTCGTTCTCATTATGATTTTGTAATGACTGCATAAAAATCGTGGTAGATTAGTTGGTAACATTGTCACTGCTAATGCTTCCAGTGTTACCGGTTTGGGTTTCATACGTGTAGTCCAAATATAGCTGTTCTGAGTATGAGTGTTTTCGCATATGATTATCTAAGGCTTGATAGATTTTACTTATAGTGCTATACAAAATTAACATTGATATAAAATTTCTAAACAATTAAACAATTACAATGCTGATGTAAGGAAAATGAATCACAATTGAGAAGTTTAAGGCACCGATTGAAACCATTGATTGGAAAGCGTGTTGATATATTTAGATGGACGTGTGTTAAATAAATCAAGTTCAGGGCAGACAACCAGTGTGTTGATAAGATTTGCTGATATTACAAAAAAATTGTTGTCTCTATAGTTAGTGGTACCGTGAGGAACATTGAGGAGAATAGGTGTTCTAACCGATCTGGTGGGCACTCTGAGGTGTAACATAGAAAGGAGGTAGGGCGAATCTATTTTAGATTGGGCAATTTTTACCAATAATGTGACATCTGCAACTTTTCTCCTCTCATATAGTGGTAGTAAGTGCTTTTACACCTCCCCTGATAGTTATTGTCATATTGATATTAAGCATACACCGTTAATCCAGAAAAATCACCAGATCCTCTGCGTGGTAATCTGGTCTCCCACTAGTACGTATTAAAGTGTCAATATCACTTGGATTCTCATATTATTTCTAATAAACTCTTGAATTCAATCGTCTGCGCCGCAGCCAAGCTCGATAAAGAAGGTTGTAAACAAACAGCCCATTCATTTTTATGTTATCACTTGACGAAAGTAGATTAGGAACAGAATTTGAATTTGATATTGGTATGTAGAGACTTCCTTATCGGGTGCACGAAAATACACCGAAATGTGTGTAATAGGTCATGTATTTTATTTATAGAACTTTGCTAAAGGCGGGGGAGGAGGTTTACTTCTAGAAACAACAGCAGAAAACTGGGAGTGGTGAAGGTGATTATTTTTAGTTATGTTTTTGTGAGCTCTCAAGTTCGATCCTAAGTCACGCATCTCTGACTTTTTGAAGTTATTTGCGTATTCAATAATTACTTATCGTTATTTTTAAAAGTGAAGAAACACATCGTAAGAAGCCCTGGATGTCTGAGAGTTCTCCATAATGTTCTCGAAGATATGTGTGCGTGCCAGCGTGGTGGACTCTGCCTAACCCTTCTCACACTGGGACAGTTTAATATATTATATAAGATTAGGGCTGATATTATATTATGTGTTGCTTAACATGAATTTGAAATTAATCCGTAGTCTCTGCCTACCCCTCTGGGAAACAGGCGTGAATCTATGTATGTATGTATGTGTTGCTTAACCTTTTGGTCTTCTGGTATATGACTGCTGTGCTGCTTGTATTGCATTTACCACCTGTCTCCGTTTCTTTCGGGTTTAATTTCAGGGTCAGAGAATGTGTTATTCAGATTTTTATCAAGATTTTTTCAGTAGCAGTATGAAATCTGGGATTTAAACCATAACTGACGAAATGTTGATGTGTAACACCCTGCTGCCTATCTCTTTAGGCTACAGGCGTAAGACCATGTATATATATGTACTTCCTACCATAAACTTTGAAGCTGTCCAGCCAAAACAAGCCAGAGTTAAAAATCCTGAGCCCTTGATTAACAAAGAAACACAGCTCGCTTACCACAAGCGGCTCTGCGGTTTGTGTGCTTTTCAATTACGCTTAACATATTTATCTTCTTTATATCTTAAGGCAATGTTTTAAAAGCTGCCTAACTTGCCCCTTCGACATAAGAGTCTTCCAATTAATTTCATGATGAGATAACGACTGATCCAGAGGGATCGATTATTATGAGGAAAAGTTTATTGAATGTTATAATACCGGGTATTCAAGCAACAATCAAACTATTGTATGAATTAATTCCTATTGTCGTACGCATCTCTAACTTGGATGTTCTCCTTGTAATAATGACTAATCTATAATAATAATAATAATGTATTTATTAATATAAAATGGTTTACACATTTCTTTTGAAGTCCTGATTCCTGTGCTAGGTACTGTAATGTATGTGTATTGCGTCGGTAGTTCAATAATAAATAATATCAATATTTATGTGGTATACAACAAATCCATAAAGTAGACTAACGATTATTTGTGAATCAGTCGGAATATACGTCTAACAGTGCGAAGGTGTTTTACTGCTCATCCCGATATCCTGGCTATCCCTGCGTTCTTGATACCTCAGTGGCGACGAGATTTATAAGAACATACGTGTGCAGTATATGGTGTGTCATACGTACCAAAATAGTACTGAAAATATGGCGATCGGTAAAATTGGAGAGTTCAAAGTGCAGTCAGATGATTGGAAGTTGTATATTGAACGTCTCGAGAATTACTTCGTGGTTAACGATATCAAGAAAGAGCTGCAGGTGCCAACGCTGATAACAGTCATGGGAGCGGAGAGCTACGAGTTGCTGGTCAATTTGTGTACACCAGATAAACCCAACACGAAGACATTTGAATTTCTAACGGCCATCATGGAAAAGCATTTGCAACCGAAACCGAGTGTCTTAGCCGAACGCTATAAATTTCGTCAACGGAAACAAAACGAGGGCGAAGGTGTAGCACAGTACATGGCGGTTTTAAAGAAAATGTCAAAGTCTTGTGATTTTGGTACGTGGCTAGAAGAAAGTATCCGGGATCAATTTGTCTGTGGAATCAGTAGCGAAGTAATACGACAACGTTTATTCGCGGAGGACACGTTAGATTATTCCAAGGCTTATAGTATGGCTACGAGCATGGAAGCGGCCGAGAAAAATGCGGCCGTTGTTGAGAGCGCAAATAGTTTTAAGTCGACAGATAAGACAAACACATCGACTGAATGTCTTGCTATGGCGACGATGAATCATCGCGGCGCGGATACTCGCGGAGCGGCACCGGCAGCGGCGCGAGTCGAGAGAAGGACAGGGGCAGCGCGCGCGTTACCGAGCGGCCATCGGCGCGTCGGCGGTCGCGGCACGCGTCATACGTCGGCGGACTCGCAGGTGCCGGCTGAGCGGGCTCGGCGGGACCAGCAGTGCAATGTCTGTGGGTGGAGCCACGACACGGCTGCGTGCAAGTTTTCGCAATACGTATGCCGCGTATGCAATAAGAAGGGTCATCTACGTCGTGTGTGCCCATTGGTAGTGGGTCAGCATCATTTGGCAGGGCTTCGACCAGCATCTAGCACATCGGAGAGTGAAGGAAGTGACGAGGTAATCACTGTTGAGATAAATAATTTATCAATAGCGGAATGCCCGCCAATTTATGTAAAATTAATAATACACGGTAAAGATATTAGTATGGAGTGTGATACGGGGAGCGCCGTATCTTGTATTGATTACAGAACATACAAACGGTTGTTTAATGATTTACCGATAGAATCATGTAATTTAATTTTAAGGTATTATACAGGAGAAACCGTAAATCCTATTGGGGTTATTAGGCCAGAGGTTAGATTTAAAAATATCTGTAAGGTATTAGATTTATACATAATTCAGAATGGTAAAACTTTATTAGTGGGTCGACAATGGATGGCCGAATTAAAAATACAGTTATATTCGGATCTCAATGGCAATATAGTGCCAGTTAACAGGGTAATGAGTAACGAGGCATTTAATATGGGCGATTTCAGTTCCAGATACTGTAAGGTGTTCGAAGACGGTCTGGGACGATTCACCGGTGGTGCGGTGAGCATACACGTGAAGCCCGGGGCGCGGCCCGTGTTCATGCGCGCGCGCCCGCTGGCGTACGCGCTGCGTGCGCCGGTGGAGCGTGCGCTGGAGCAGCTCGTGCGGGACGGTATCCTCACGCCGGTGGAACGCTCGGATTGGGCCACGCCTATCGTGCCCGTGGTAAAAAAAGATGGTACTATTAGAATCTGTGCAGATTACAAGATAACCTTGAATAAAGTTTTAGAAGTCGACCGTTATCCTTTACCGCGAGTAGAAGATCTGTTAGCTAGGCTACATGGAGGCGACCGGTTCAGTAAAATAGACTTATCGCAGGCTTACGCACAATTTGAATTAGATGAATCGAAGAAACATACAGTAATTAACACACACAAGGGTATGTTCATGTTTAATAGATTAGTATACGGTTTATCATCTAGTCCCGGTATTTTTCAGAGACGTCTAGAACAGTTGTTTGCGGATTTGCCTAATGTGGGAGTATTCTTGGACGATATTGTTGTAACAGGATCAACAACCAAGAATCACATTAAGAATTTGTACAAGGTGTTTGATCGTCTACAGTCTTATGGCTTAAAAGTAAAAAAAGAGAAGTGTAGTTTCTTTGCCAAGAAAATAACATATCTGGGTTACGTAATTAGTAAAGATGGCATACAAACATGTCCCGATAAGGTTAAAGATATAATTGATACACCGGCTCCCTCAAACATATCAGAGTTGAGGGCATTTATAGGTATGACCATGTACTATGCCAAGTTTATAAAGAACGTAAGTACGCTTCTAGCACCTCTATATAGGCTGCTTAGGGCGGATGTACATTTTGACTGGTGTAGGGAGTGCGAAGCGGCATTTAGGCGCGTAAAACAGCTGTTAGTTTCAAGTGAAGTGTTGATACATTATTCACCTGATTTACCGTTAGTGCTGACGGCCGATGCGAGCAGCGTCGGTATCGGCGCGGTGATATCTCATGTGACCACCGCAGGCGAGCGCCCGATAGCATATGCGTCGCGTTCTCTCAACACGGCAGAGTGCGCTTACTCGCAGATTGATAGGGAAGCACTAGCTATAGTTTTTGGTATAAGAAAATACCACCAATACCTGTATGGGAGGAGGTTTTTACTTAGGACAGATCATCGGCCGTTGACACATATTTTCGGTAATAAGGTAGGGATACCCATTATGGCAGCCTCCAGGTTGCAAAGGTGGGCAATATTATTGTCAGGTTACAATTACGAAATTGAATATGTGCCATCGAAGAAAAATTGTGCGGATGCTTTATCAAGGCTACCACAAGGTATACAAGCAAACGGGAATACTGAAATCACGTATTTAAATTTTGTAGAAAATTTTCTACCTGTGACTAATAGTGAGGTTAGGAAACAAACAGAGAAAGATAAGGTGTTGAGTAGAATTCTCTTATATATACAATCAGGTTGGCCGTTAACTTGTCCGGATGAACAAATTAAATCATATTTTGTAAGGCGTAACGAGCTGTACGTAGATTGTGGGTGTATAATGTGGGGTTATCGGATAGTGATACCGCAGACATTGCGAAGACAGATACTAAAACAATTACATATTAGCCACATGGGCATAGTCAAAACTAAAGCGCTGGCTTGGAGTTATGTGTGGTGGCCGAACATAGATAGTGACGTAGAAATGTTATGTCAAAGCTGTGAGACGTGTGCGGTGGAGGGCACGGCACCACCACGAGCACCTCCGCAACCGTGGCCTTTCTCAACTCAACCGTGGAGCAGAGTACACATAGATTTCTTAGGACCCTTTCATGGCAATACGTACATGGTTTTGATTGATTCAAGTTCAAAGTGGTTAGAAATTTGGGAAATGCCGAGAACTAACGCGAGGCAGGTAATAAAGGTTCTCCGTGCCACTTTTGCTCGTTTTGGTCTACCGTTAGAATTAGTATCAGATCAGAGACCCCCGTTTACGAGCGGAGAATTTAGTGAATTTTTAAAAAATAATGGTATACGCCAATGTTTTTCGCCGACGTACCACCCATCATCAAATGGGGCCGCAGAAAATGCCGTGAAATTATGCAAATCCGTTATAAAAAAAGCGTATAGAGAAAACAAAGATATAGATATAGCCTTACAAACGTTTTTGCTAAGTTACAGAAACTCAGCTCAAAGTACAACGGGCGAGTCGCCCGCAATGTTATTACAGCGGCGTTCATTGCGGAGTCGCTTAGATCTATTACGTGCGGACCGCACCTTAGTTGATAGGGTGCGGGCAGCACAAGAACGACAGGTGCGAAATTCGGGTGGTGTCTTACGCGAGTTAGCTCCCCAAGATACAGTGTGGACTAGGAACGGTACAAAAGGGGATAAATGGCTAAAAGGCGTAATCGAAGCGCGGGCAGGCACGCGAGAATATTTAATAGATAACGGAGACGGTCGACTATCTAGGAAGCATATAGATCATATAAAACGCAGATCCCGATTGTCCGATTTCATGGGTTCTGATAGTACTATCTCGGATACTTTGCCACATAATCCAGCACAGGTTTCGACGGCTGAGGAGGCCGTTCCAGTATCGAACGCGACGGGGGAAGTAGATAGTGCGGAGCTGCTGAGCGAGGGTATGACGGGGAGAGTAGATGGGGCAAGTGATAAACAAGTAATTCCAAAGCTCAAAACTCCGTCACCACCACCGGCGAGTCGTCCCAGACGTACTCGTAAACCCGTTGTTAGATTCCAACCAGAGTAACTAGCTAAATATATGTTAAAGGAAGTTATTATATATTATGTCATTTACATTGTTGTTATTTTAGTTATGGCTATGTTGTAATTATATGTATTTTGTTTGTATCACCATTCATTATCAATGTACCTAATTAGTAGATTAAGTGGTGAGGTGTAATGTATGTGTATTGCGTCGGTAGTTCAATAATAAATAATATCAATATTTATGTGGTATACAACAAATCCATAAAGTAGACTAACGATTATTTGTGAATCAGTCGGAATATACGTCTAACAGTGCGAAGGTGTTTTACTGCTCATCCCGATATCCTGGCTATCCCTGCGTTCTTGATACCTCAGGTACGAAACCTGTGTTACAGGAAGTCAGTGTCTTCTCCCATATAATTTACACAAAAGATTTTATGATTACAAAAGCAATTCATATGTTAAAAGTAAACGAAAGATTGAATTGTGTGCGTGCGTCAGTGTGTATGTGTTTGTGTATGGGTGTGTTTGTGTGTTTTTGTGCGTGTTTGTGTGTGTGTGTGTGTGTGTATGTGTGTATGTGTGTGTTTGTGGGTATGTAATGTGAATAATAAATTATTGTGAAACATAATTATTACTACAACAAGCTATTATTCTGTTATAAGTAATAACTTCTCAGTTTGGTCATAGTCTAGTTCTGATAACCAAGTGTTTGATAATAGTTTTGGATTTATGGAAACTCAATGGATGAATGTTTTTTATTTTATTTATTTTATTGTATATATAAAGAGCTCTGAAACCTAGTTGACGCCTAGCGAAAGTTGTACGACATCGAACCGGGGTGCAGACGTTGGGTATGACACGCTTTTTGTTGTATTCTTCTGCGATGTATGGAGTGGCTTTATGCTGCTTGGTTACCAGCTGGAAAATATATAATTGCTTAATTGTTAGCACTTGACATTTTGCGTAGAGTAATTTTGTAGAGTGTCTATACGGGCTAAAGGTCATAACTTTTAATAGTGACCTCTGAGTCCTTTCAAGATGTATTAGAAAGGTCTTACAGGCACCACACTAAACTTCAATACAGAAGCTGATGATCGACTGTGCTAACGCAAAATATATATTTTTCAAGAGCGCAAAGTCGGCAACGTGTCTTAGTTTTTTAAAAACTCAAACTAGTTTCCTAGCCCGAGAGATAGTTTCTTCTATATCTGGACTCCAGCTGAGTTTATCATCTAATATAACGCCTAAATATTTTATAGCTGAAGTTTTAGTAACAGCAGTACAGGAGCAATTAGATGCACGACAATAGACGCATGAATGAAACCTCAGGTCGATATCATTCGGCTTAGATCCAGCTATAGTAAATTGAAGATATTTGGTTTTATTTATGTTTAGGGTTAGAAGATTTTTATCAAGCCAGAAGCAGATTTTTTGAAGCTCCAAGTTTGCGTTGTTTTGTGCCACTTGCCAAGTCTCTCCATGGAAGATTAGAGCAGTATTATCGGCGTAGGTGAAAATTTTTCCATTTTGTAGTACTTGTTGACATAAGTCATTGATATACACTTAGAAGAGACTAGAAGAAAGGATACTTCCGTGGGACGCCACAGATTACCGGCGCACAAGAGCTTGTAAGCTCTCCAATCCTAATCTGTTGTGTCCGATCTGATAGGAAATCTGCAAATATCATCTGGGCATTACCGCGGATACCGACACGTTCTAATTTGTTCACAAGTGCTGGAATCGAGACGGTGTCAAACGCTTTGGCCAAGTCGAGAAAAATACTCACGCATTTTTGTTTAGCGTCTATCTGTTTTGTTACATAGTCTGTCAAAAGACTAATCGCATCATTAGTACTCTTGTTGCCTCTGAAACCAAATTGTGCGTCTGACAGAATAAGATTACGTTCTAAAAAATTAATTTAAGTAAGTCGGTTGTTAATCTATGGTATATCCACGGCCTTCACGGCAAAACGGTGGTAGTATCTGTAGTTAAGAATAAAACTGGCGATATAGCCGATAAATGTAACTATAGGCCTATATCTTTGGCGAAAATTATCTCGAAGATATTTGACGGTCTGCTTAACACGCAATTAAATAAATATATAAGACCACATGACAACCAATTCGGGTTTAGGCCCGGTTTGTCTACGGATAGCGCTATTCTGTGTCTTAAGCAGACTGTCAAATATTATACGGATTGGAAAACGCCCGTATACGCTGCATTTCTAGACCTCTCGAGAGCTTTTGATCTGGTTTCATATGAAATACTATGGAAAAAGCTACATGATGCTAAACTACCAAGAGAATTTATTAATATCGTCAAGTTCTGGCATAGAAACCAGGTCAATAGTGTCAGAGTGGCAGGGGTCAGATCTGACGCCTATGGGTTGGAGTGCGGGGTGAGACAAGGAGGGTTGACATCGCCCGCGCTCTTCAACCTGTATGTGAGGGAGCTGATTGAGGAGCTCAGCAGCACCAGGGCGGGCTGCTATATAGATGGAGTTTGCGTAAATAATATAAGCTATGCGGACGACATGGTGCTGCTGAGTGCGTCGCCCTGTGGCCTCAGCAAGCTGTTGGGGATTTGTGAAGGGTATGCATTACAGCATGGACTTGTGTACAATGTGAAAAAGAGTGAAGTTATGGTCTTTGAGACCGGCAGCAGTAGTGTACCTATTGAGATGCTTACCATTAAACTGAACGATGTTCCACTACAGAGAGTAAACCAATTTAAATATCTAGGGCACAATCTGACTGCCGACCTTAGGGATGATAATGATATTGAACGGGAGCGAAGGGCGCTGTCTGTACGTGCTAACATGATAGCTCGCAGGTTTGCGCGCTGTTCGAGTGAAGTCAAAGTCGCATTATTCCGTGCATATTGTACTTCATTCTACGCGTGCAGCCTGTGGACTCATTTTACACTACAGGCATACAGTGCCCTTAGAGTTCAATATAACAACGCGTTTAGGGTGCTGATGGGGCTGCCACGTTTCTGTAGTGCTTCAGGGATGTTTGCAGAAGCCCGCGTAGATTGCTTTTATACAGTAATGCGTAAGAGATGCGCATCCCTGGTACGGAGGGTGCGTGGCAGCACCAACATCATCCTAAAAATGATCTCAAGCCGGCTGGATTGCGCGATCGTTAACCGGTGCTGCAAAATTTCTGCTGGACCTGCAGCGTAGTGTAAGATGTGTCTTAGTTTTTCCCATTTTATTATTTGTATTTTATTTATTTGTTCATTGTTTGTGTATAATTTAGATAACTAACATAGTTATAAGTCAAATTGTTACTAACACTATGAGTTAATGTTACTTGAATAAATAATTTTATTATTATTATTATAAAACGAGTTGAATAGTAGTTCATGGAGAAATGGTTGCAGCACCTTACAGTTATGATTTGTAAACGAAATATTATTGTACACTTGGCGATTAAAAAGAGTGGCTATGAGTTACTTGCCCGTTCTTCTCATGAGCCCTACACCCTTGCTTTGCTGAACGTGGCAGTAAATGTAAATTCACAGAAAAAAAATTACGTTTAACTTTGACATTCATAAGTGTTACCTTGTAACCTAATTTGAATAAATTTATTTTGATTTTGATTTTGGAAATATCGACATACTATAAATAGGCTTCGAGTTGTTTGTATAGACAAGCGAACATTTATATATACAACGCTGGAGTCGTTTTAAATTAAAAAACAAATAAACATAAATACTGTAACGCAAAAACAACGGTAAGATTCTAAAACATATTATGTTACATTGTATGGGTGCGATAGTAGTGGAAAGAAAGGTATAGTCTACAGATAGTTGTGCCGGGTCTGGATGAAATAGTAAAGGACACAAGAATCATTCCTATCGCATCGTAAAGACAGAAAACTGTCAGCACTTTAGTCACCATCTTATCGCCGTCGTCGCAATTAGTTTTCCACAGCTCTCACTTACCGTACGAAACGCTACGGTACTGCTTCTTTATGTCATTGTATTATGAAAATATAATTAAATATTATATTAGACGCAGCAAAGGTAGGCCCCGCAAGGTGGAAGAACGACCTGGTAAGGTTCACGGCGGGAAGCTGTTAAGTGCGGGTGGCCCAAGACCGCTCTGTGTGGGAAACCTTGGCAGATGCATATGTCCAGCAGTGGACGTCTATGGGCGCAATGGGTTAAGATGATAAGTATGAAAAGGTAGTGCCACAAGCATGTAATACTTCCACTCTGAAACTAGCAAGGCCCTATCTTCTACTTAAAAAATTATATTATTTATAATTACTAGAAGCTGACTAAAACTATGACACAACAAGAATAAAATACTGACTTTTAACTTATTATAAATCATAATTATTTAAAGGTTATTTACAAGTTTATATATTAACAATACATACTTACATAACTACTATAATTAACTACACGTTTTTTCAATCATTATATTTTGTTAACACAACTGGTTCGCTATTGATCGGTCACGAATTAATTAATAACCGGAACATAACACACACGGGCTTAAATGATGCAATCAATAAATCCTTGAAAATACGTACATAATATCAAGACTTCTTGCCTAAAGTGTCACGTAGACTAAGAGGTGTGTTACACCTAAATGTCATCCAATTTTGAGTTCAGTTCTTACGTAAAAGAGAATGGGCCGGCCTATTGTTCTCTACCAGGCTTAGACCTAGACGTCTTGTTGTTACTAATAATTTCTTCACATAAAAATCACAAAGCACTGTTGTATTGAAATCGTCACCTGTATTTGCATTCACTATTGTTGCGTCATCAAGGCAGTATTTCTTTATAATCTTATATATAAAAATATTTATACACTTATTTTACCATATATATTTTATCTACAATACAATCTTTTAAAATTAATCGGTATATTATACTATAGGCAGGCAGCAATTTATAACGAACATAACTTTCATGTTCGCAAGTTTTCAATGCGTATCGGAAACGGTTAAAGTAACAAAAACTTAGCAGTTTCACGGTACATTTAACAAAAGTTAGTGAAAAGCAACAATAATGCGGAACCATCGGCGCGAACTGGCAACTCGTGACCGTGATTTAAACTTGACTTATACTCGTAAACTGCCGTTTCTAGTTTCGACTTCTGTGGTTTATATAGGTATATCTATATGTCGTGTAGCTGTTATGTGTGGTCATATCAAGTAAATATTTTACGTCTGCAAGATAATTACTACATGCATGGCGTCGTACTTTTAGGGGATCAACTCGCCACAGACACTGCGCCGAGTGTTGTGGGTTCGAATCCCACACGGGACAAAACTTTGTGTGATCCACAAATGGTTGTTCCGCGTCTGGGTGTTCTTTGTGTCTGTTGTTTGAACGTTTGTAAAATTCCCCGCGATACAGGAAGTGCCGTGTAGAAGTAGTCCTTTTTGACGAAAAAAAGATATAGACGAAATACATACTAACATAAAAAATATGTTTATTGCCATCTTCCTGGTACATTTCTTGACTCCGTGCAATTACTAAGAAATTTCTGACAGGAAAGCATTACATGACGCAGAAATTAAACCCAGTCCTCACGATGACAGGACCTTTCGCATGCAAGCATGAACTCAAACTTTCACCTCGAGTTCATGTGTGTTCATGTGATTTCTGGCTACCCGCACTTCGTCATTGTGGATAACTCTACCCGTCTCAAACCCCTTGGACAGGTAGTCCAATCCTAACAATCGTTATGTATTGCCGCGTTTACGTTTCAGTAGTTATGTGTTAATTATAACTAAATGATAATGCCATAGAATTGCCTTGTGATAGATAAACTTTGGCAAACACCGTTTTTTAAGACAACTTGGAATTAATCGTGTGTCGTGAATGCTTTATCAATATTCAAACAACGAACAACAAAACCTCAAACTTGGATTAACTATTTGTGTATCACATAATATTTACCAGTGTAGGAATCAAACCTACAACATTTGGCAAAAGGAGATGATTATATGTAGATTTATGATTGTATTTCCACCTTTTATTAGCTATATTTTATAACACAAGGAAAAAACTTTTATTATGTACCGGATACATATTCAGATTAAGTGTTGTTACTAAAAATGCTCTAAAAGAAAACTCAATAATATTTTACCAGACCGAGAGGAGCAAACAAAGCTCGGTCTCCAATATCGTGCGTACACATAACCACATACCGATGCGACAGAATCGCGAAGGATGAAAATATACGTGAAATAAAAACAACCACAAAACCAATTTCTTCATATTCACTTTTTTCTAGACCATATCATAAAATTTGCAAATTATATACGTCGATATAACAGCATATTTCAAAGGAAACACACCAAAGAAAATAAGCACATACATTGCATATGTCGCACAGAATTAGATTGCAAATCTAGACCAGCCATCACAAAAACGCAAAATACAAATTCTATGATTAATAACCAACAGCTCACTTATAAAAAGGCATAACTGAAATGTCACGGCAGTAAAAAACTAAGAATTTAATCAGCCTCGGTGCTTATACTACTAAAGGAAGAAAATATAAAATGGTATTGAAAGAAATATGAGCGGTATAAATCAGTATTTTCCGGTTAATAAATCAGATAGAAATTCGTGGATTTGTGCCATTAAATGTGGGTATTTGAGCTAGCTTAGAAGTGCTATGCACAGCTGGGCTATGTATGCTTTCCTTTTCATCCGAATATGGTGCCTTCATATTAACATGGAATGGGTATATTTGCAGTTATACTCTTCGTATTTTTGTCTAGCTGCCTCGGTAGTACAGTAATACTGATTGCAGCTACTGTGCATGAGATCTCGGGTTCGATATCCGGATCTAGCATATCATTGTTTGCTTTTTCGGTCTAGAAATTCTCAGTGGCAGCGCTGAGTTTGGAAGGTGGATGTGATAGCTAAAACATATATGTAGATATAGCTATCTAAGCATGAGTTTAATAGATACTAGAGAAATGCGAATTAAGAATGGTCTCACGACAAAAAAATAAACATACATAGATATGTATATATTTTATTCACGGCTGGTTTATTTAACCTGGCAGCTGTATGTGCAACTAAGTAGAAATAATTTACTGAGTTTAAAAATTATTAATTAAAACTTTGTACAATTAAAAGTGAACACAGCAGACTTAATGCCAGAGGCATTCTCTACCAGTCAACCTTCGGATGATGTAGAGAATATAATTTAATTTTCTTTTTCACTTTGTATGTCTTTATAAAGCAAGTTGAAATAAAGTTTACGTTATAATTATTCTACGACAAGTAGTCTTATTTCTCCCTGGTAAAATAAAATAATATGATGCATCTAACAATATAATGCTAATTAGATTAAAGCTGTTTTAGCTTATAATGTTTGTCAATTGCGCTTTATAAAAAGTACTTATGCGTATACATACATATCTAATGTAAAGCACATCCATATTTTGACTGTATTAAACAAGCTTCACTGTGATTCAGTCTAATATGTTGTTTGCTAGTTCCCATAGGAATTTCAAGATATATAAAAGCACTTTTACATAGAAATGCAGCGTTGTGTATAAATTTTAAAGTCATTTTGTCGACTTTTATTTAAGTTTTGCGGATACAAATATACGGCAGCTAAATATATTAAAATTATACCTTAATATAGTAAATTCGTTGAGATCTCAATTTCGAGTTTGGGCATAGTATTATTAGGATTTTATGTCAAGACATTATAAGTACCAGCATGACATCTAGAACAGTACTGGGTATGCGACAATAGACTCATCGTCTATTACTTGCTATCTAAATAACATAGCTGTAGATATGTGGATACAATATACCTCCCATCGAGGATACAGGCATTTATGACTTTTCAAAATTTTTTTCAACAACGTGATTGTATTTTAGTCCAACGTAATATAGAAAGTCCTTTTTATCGCTTACTTGTGTTCATATACTACACTCTGAACCTCCAAAATTTATTTATAGAATACTACAGTATATATTATATATGTTTAAATAATACGCATCAGCGCTCCTTAACGTTTTATAAGGCGAAAGTTGTACGGATACATTAAGCGTTCGTCGTGTTAATTAAGCTGTGTTTGCTAACAATGATCGATGGGGGTGTTGTCTGCGTCAGTGTCTATACATACCTACATTAATACATATATATATAGTAGCAATTCTATTTTAGCTGGTTGTTGCCCCCGGCATTGATGACCGTGTGTAGGCAAAGAAGATACAGTGTAATATTTTTGTGTTTTCTATCAAAATAATATATAATCTATAATAATAAATAATAACCAGTGCAGTGATACTGCACTCGTAATTTTATAAAGTATATCTCGTCTATATTTATTGCACGAATGGAGCAGTGATCGTCTTCACACGGCCTGTGTATCGAGTGTTATGTGTTCGATACCCACCCAAAAAATCATGGTTCATAAATAGTTGTTCTGAGGGTTCGTGGTTCTTGTATTCGTTATTTTAATGTATGTAAAGTCTTCTGTAACTCAGTGATTATCTCTTGTAGGTAAAGATAATTATGAATGCGACATTTTGTGATGATATTTGAACGTTTGTTACTTGCGTTATCAAACATGAACCGTTAAACTGACACACTCATAAGCAATGTATTGGATAAATTACATAGGGAATATTTCTAATTTATGATTAAGTATAAAGAGTATAGCTGGCTGATTAATACTTTAATACTTTTAGTAATTTCGATGCGATTAATATTATTTATTACCAAGTTTATTTTATATTTACCACAAAGAATACACACAAAATTTCACAAACATATAAATATAAGCTGCAGCGATAAGCTAGTGGGAAATCATTGGACTGCCACGCAGAGATTTTGAGTTCGATCCCAAGTACATATTAAATAGTTAACTATCGTTTGCTTTAACGGCGAAGGAAAACGTCTTGAGAAAACCTGCATGTCTAAGTTCTCCATAATGTTCTCGAAGATATGTGAAGTCTTCCAACCCGCGCTGGGCCAGCGTGGTGGACTATGGCCTAATCCTTCTCAGAAGAGGCCTGTGCCCAGTAGTGGGATAGTTATAATAATACAGTGCTGACATTATTATATATAAACATAAGTTTGAACACAGCATGCACTATAACAACAAAACTAACAATACAATATTATGTTAATTATTCAAGTACCTATATATAAATAGGTAATACCATCGTATGTCTTAATAATAGACATATATATATCGACATATACTGAAAAATGTAATATCGAATATATTAAAGAAGGAAGTATAATAATCTGTTCTCTTGAATTGGCTGTACGCTTAAAATATCATTAGGTCGCATTAGGACCTCCCACTTGATACGTAATGTAAAGGTCTTCCTCATATTAAACTCTCGTTCCACCGAGAATATGTGTGAATATTTAACGTGAAAAAAGTTTAGTAATCTATGCTATTATAATACTGTAAAGAAGTCTGTAAATTTAAAATAAGTATATCTTCTGTAGATACAATTAATTCACATGAACTCATTACGGCATTCTGAATCTGTCATTGTAATTTCTCACTTTTACTATACAGAATGTCCGGTAATAAATGGATAACCTGAAAATGTCTTATAGTGGAACTGATGGCCGTTCAGAAAAATTTTTTTTTTTATTTTTTTTTATTTTATTTATTTACAACATACTTACATCTACCATTACAGAAATTTCCAATACGGTAAACGTAGAGAATTTGGTTTGAAATAACATATAACTATCAACTATCACTAAGTACACGGTAGGTGACCTTAGTGAATTCGCTCAGTGAACAAGTGAATATATCCACGACATCGGCGACCGCATTGAGCGCGCGCAACGCACGCGTGAGCGGCGCCCTCTGTAGCAGATTGGTGCGCGCGCGCGGCACCACTAGGAGTGGTGGCCTCCGCCGTCGCCCAATATAATCGTTTGGAATGCAAAAGCTAATCTGCGACAAAATCGGTGGATTTTGAATCCTACCACGTAATAACTTAAACAAGTAAGTAGCAAGTGTCACTTCGCGCCTTACTCCTAACTTATAATAACCGACCATGCCGAGAACAAACAAAGACGGATATAACAATGGATACCCAGGGTATACTCCATACAGCTTTAAATATATAAATCTCGTGTATTTATTTTGTATCCGTTCCACCATTGCTGAGTACTTAGTCTCACTAGGACTCCAGATAGCCGCATTATGTTCGAGATGACTCTTCACAAGAGCCTCATACAAAGCCTTTACGGCACAGATGTTCGTGAATTCATTTGCCTGACGTAAAATAAATCCAAGGTTACGGTATGCCTGTTTACAAATATTAGATATGTGCTTCCTAAAATGTAAGTCCCTCGTGAAAAGTATGCCCAAATCTCTTACCTCACCCACACGCTGCAGCGGCTCGCCATCCATTATGTACTGTTGGTGCATCGGTCTAAGTGAACGTGTGAATGAAAGCACAGAGCATTTAGACACGTTGAAGGAGAGTTTATTGTTGTGGCTCCATTCAACTACCCTGTCTAAGTCTTGTTGCAATGAATGGCAATCAGCAGAGTCTTTAACAACGACTGATAACTTAAGGTCGTCAGCAAACAATAGACATGTTGACCTAACCAATTTTGGTAGATCATTTATCAAAAGGATAAACAAGAACGGCCCTAAATTGCTGCCCTGATTCACGCCTGATCTCGTGTAGTAGGACTCGGAACAGTGTCCGGCACAATCAACGAATTGCCTTCTATCGCTTAAGTAGCTTGCAAAGAATTTTAACGCGTGCTGTGTAAAGCCTATATCCGCCATCTTTGAAAGTAAGACGTCATGATCGACTGTGTCGAACGCTTTCCGGAAATCAAGATAGGCTACATCAACCTGCAGACCAGCGTCCACTGCCGGTACGAGCTGTGTCATCTGATGTAATAGGTTACCCACCGTGCCACGACCAGGACGGAAACCGTGTTGCTCGTCTGATAAATAAGGACTTACTTGTGAATATAAGGAGTTGTGAATGGCCATCTCGAACACCTTAGCCGTAGCGCTCAAAACCGCTATTGGTCTATAGTCCGAAACATCAGTACCGCTCCGACCTTTCGGTACTGGTATCACCCGAGTGATCTTCCAACGATCAGGAAACCTTGCCGTAGTTATACACGTATTGAACAAGTGTAGTAATGGCGCAACCAAAGCCATCTGGCAGTCCCTAATAATAAATGGCGGAATACCGTCAGGTCCCACTGAGCGCTTCGGCGACAGAGCGGCCAACGCTCTCGTAACTGCCTGCGTGTCGAGGCGCGTGAGGTGCGCGTACGCAGCGCCGGGCGCTGCTGCCGCGCCGGCCGCCGCCGCGCTCAGTGACCCCGACTGCGCGTTGTATACAGAATGAAAGTACTGAGCATACTCCTCAGCCAATTCCACTCCAGTTAAGAATTGCCCATTCTTAAGTAATTTATATTGACCTGATAAACCTTTTCTCTCTCTAATATAACTCCAAAATGCCTTGGGGTCATCGGTTAGGTGTTTCTGTACCCTATCCATATAACACTTGTGGGCACGCCTCGTTTCCACCTTCACCATAGACCGATAGCGAGCAAACTCCGCATAGTCATTAGGACACTTACTAGCTTTGTACTTTTTGTGCATACTGTGTTTAATTTTAATATCTCTAATAAGGTCTGCGGTATACCATTGTGGATATACATATTTGGTAGTCACATTTTTATATTTTTTAAGTGGTACACATGCATCAAAAGTTTCATTTAATTTATCATAATAATAATTTAAAGCTAAATCGGGATCGTCTATACTAAAAATCTGTGTCCAATCCAATGAATGTATCAAATAATATAGTCTATAAAAGTCTGCTTTACGAAAATTCCATCGTTTGAACGGTACCGTGGAGCGATTGGCGCGCGGGCAGGCCGAGCCCGCGGCGGGCGCGGCGCGCGGCGCTGCGGCGACGGCGACCGCGAGCGGCGGGTGGTACGCGTCCACGGGCTCTAGCCCCTCGTCCGCGCCGCACACGCGCACGTCATCGCGCGCGCACAGCACTAGGTCAAGCTGTCTACCCGTGCAGTTTGGTATCTCATTATATTGAGCGAATATGAAAAGAAATCTATCCTAACTACTACCTGAGATATGTGTTTTTTTTTAAATTACCATGTATAACTTTCTTGTATACTACGACCATAAATGAATGAAATCCATCGGTTTTTTGTTGTTTTATTATTAAACACTAATTATGCTAATAGATAGTCAAAAATATGCTATTCTAATATAGCTTGCACTTTTTAATATATATATATTTTTATATTATTTTCTTTTCATTTTTTCTGAACGGCCTTCAGTTCTACTATAAGACATTTCAAGGTTATCCATTAATTACCGGACACCCTGTTTATCTATTTGTTTTTCCAAGATTCACATTAATTTCACTGATTTTTTCACTTTATCTAGTAGAACCAGCGTACATTGTCGCCGGTTCTACTAGCGGGCCGGCTTATACAATTATATTTAATGACTACAAACCATATTCTAAAAAAACGTAGGCATGCGTGCCAAAAGTAAAATCCAAAACTAATCCAATTTTAATTCTTTCAATCTGTTTATTTAGAGAGAAGCGTTGTCCGAGACGAACAAATATATTCTATCATTTCGCGTATCTACTACAATTTTAGGTCCTACGTAAGAAGAGGTAGACCTATTGCCCTGATTCAGAATTTTTTGACAAAAGTCCCAGCAACACTGCCTAACTCAGACATTGAACAGGGGACCTTACACACAGGAGGCGCATACACTACCGAAGTAGAACTTTTGCTGACAAAATTACTTGTATCTTAGTACCGATATAATAAAAATTCCACAACAAGCAATAGGGTTACTTAAGTTACTACCTAAACAATACTGTATGAAGCTACATACCTGTAGCTATGCATGCTTCTAGTCCAATGTTCTGTAGCCGTGTCACAACATTGATTAATAATCCTTATCACATAGTTTTCCGTTCATCAATCATCATGTGTTAAATTTATATGCGAGCCTATTGGTCGAGCATTTAGTATGGTCACTATCGAATATATCCATCTTGTTCCAAGTACATAATTCCTCGGTATATATTGTCACTTGCAGACAAGATAATTTGACGTAAATTATTGTTTGTTGATGACTTAATATTATAATATATTATAATAGAAGTCTCGAGTTAGATCCCAAGACGCGCATCTCTGACTTCCCGATGTTATGTGCCTACTTTGAGGAAACGTGCATGTCTGAGAGTTTTACATAATATTCTCGGAGGTATATGAATTCTGTCAACCCGCATTGGACGAGCGTGTGCGACGTAATCCTTCTCAAAAAAGAAGCCCATGCCCAGAAGTGGGACAGAAATACAAGGCTGATATTACATCGGATATAACATCGGAGATCCAGAGGTCACGAGTTCACTGGGACCTCTGCAACTCCGTAGGGATATTGCCTCATTGGCATATTTCTACAGAATATACCACGGGAGTGCTCTGAAGAGTTATTCCACCTTATCCCGCCCTCACCTTTCCTATCCAGAACAATGCGTGCTAGGCTCAGATGTCATTCTTACACGGTGGAGTCGACTAGAGTGCGTACCAACAAGTTTGGGTCCTCATACCTCTGCCGAACGATCAAGGCATGGAATTCTCTGCCAAGGCACGTGTTTCCTTCTTCCTTCAATCCTGGGTCCTTTAAACGGGGCGTGAAAAAGCACCTTCTCAGGCCGTCAAAGTAGAGACCTCAACATCGCCTCGGCTGCTATAAGGACGTTGTGGAGGCCACTGCTCTTAGACCACATGACTGCTTACCATCAGGAGGAGAGTGGTCATTTTGACGAGCAAAAAAAAAATTATATTGTAATAAAAGCGGTGGTAGTGAATGTGACTGCAGTGCATTTACTACCAGTCGTACTAGAGAGTACGTCTATAATAATTGTTATCTACAGAAAATATTACCAGACTCCGTGCAAATCGATTTATATTTGTATTGAGAATTTTCAAACAGAAAACCTTAATACCACTTTGTCTAACCCGAGAATTTAACCAAAAACGGTCACGAACTAACGCTAACATTTGCCATGGTACCAACAACGCAGTGCAAAAACAACAAAACAAGTTTCCGTACGAGGTGTCACCCGCATAAATCCCACGGGACCGCACAGCGGGATAAAAATGTGTCAAGCCAGCACATGGTTTATTGTTGTGTCAAATTTCATCCAAATTGGTCCAACAGTTCATTGGGATTTGAGTATCAAACATCCAGACATCGTAACATACACTTACACTAATGTATAATATTGGAATAATTACGATATAAAGGCATAATAATATCTTCTTTTAACAACATTTCATTAAGTATATTTTTTATTTCTATTGCTCCCAGGTCTCGAAGTTTATTGTGCGAACAAAATAGTGTCTTCCACAGGCACGAAACTAGTTTTTACCAAATATATATTAATGAGAAAACGGAAAATAACACGAAAAGAGAAAGTACAACTAATAAATCAAAGTGTCTTCTTATTGTTTAATGTATAATTTATTACTTAGATTAGATTATGGAAAAAAAAAATGGGGTGTGTGTCAGAAAACCTCCCCGTGGTATACCCTGGGCGCCAGCAACAATGTTTTTCATTGTTGCTGGCGGCTAATATTCTGACAACCGGTGCCTTTTGCCGTCGCGTTTGGCACCGGAGGCGGGGGGATGGATGCTAGTCACATCCCCAGGCCTGAGGCCTTATCTTTGGGCCCGGCTCTCCCAGTACCACTCTGTTTTAGAGTAGACATGGGAGAGCTTCCTTGACGGGTTCGGCGTGCACTCACCCTGCCGCTGAACAGACAACGGGGTCTCTTCTTGTCACTCTGGCGATTCTTCCCCTCTCTTTGTCGTCCCCCTTGTTTTTGTTCCCCCTCTTTTTGGTTTTGCGTCCAATTTTGTTTCTTGCCCCCTTTTGTTTTTGCCCCGTTTTTGTGTTTGTTTTTGTTGTCTCCCCTTTTTTGACTTTTGTCCCCGTTGTCACCGTCTAGAACATATCGTAACCCCGTATTGTGCAGCGTCGTGGATCACGTCTCGCGGCTGCTGACGGGACCGAGGGTCTCGGCTTCACCGCCCGGACTGCGAGGGAGTGGCCCTCTATAAAAACCACCCCGAATCTCAAGCTGCTGCCGCATGGCGAGGAGATGCATGGCTGATGGGTAGTTCAGTCACTAGTGCGGCCCCCTCAGGGCACCGGCCGACCCCCTGAGTGTAATAGGCTTGCCCAGGTATCGGGATCTCTGCCTGGGTCGACCACCCTTTCTCCCATACTCGTGGGATTCGTTATGGAACAACCTATTAAAACAATTTTAAAGAAAAAGACGTTGAGAGAGTCGCGCACGCCCAGTTCTGCGCGTTCTGAGGAGGAGTACGTGCCATCGGAGCACGACGTTGAAGTTTTGCCTTCGGAGGCTAGTGTGGAGAGAGCTCCACGCAAACGGTCGCGATCTGCGCAGCAGTCTGAGTCAGATGGCTCAAGCGAGGACGCGGTACCAGCGCCGAAAGTTGCGACAGCGTGACGTGGATGCGGTCGTCCGCCCACCCACGGAAGATACGTGGGTCTGGGCCAGGCGAAGGCCGCACTTGCCGCTGCACTGCGGATAACCCAGGATGAGGAGCGCACAACCGATGAGGACACCCTCATTGCTGCGGCAGCCCGGCGAATCGCTGCGGGACGGAAGCAGCCGGTGGTGGTGCTGGATGCCGAGGACCTGCCGGTGTCACACCTCAAGACTCGGCTCAGTGATGCCCTGGAAGCCATACGACTGGTTTCGAGGAAGTCGAAGGGACTGAAGGGCACATGCCAGAAGACCCTCAAAGAGTCCCTCGAGGCCATTCAGGAGATTACGGAGGCTGTCTTCAGTCGAACAGCGAACGAAGAGGTTGAAAATTTGCAATCTGAGAATGCTCGTTTAGCTAAGGAATTATCCGAGCTCAAGAGAAGACAGGAGGAATTCGAGAAGCGACACGACCTGGGCGCGAACAAGACCGAATCGGAGCTTGTGGCTCTGGTCCGGCAAGAGCTTGGAGAGTTTCGCGCTAAGCTCTCAGTTATGGAGGGCCGGCTGCTGCGCCCTCCTCTGGCCGCAGACAGAGTCAGAGTGCCTCCCTCTCCTTCTCCCTCGATGCCTGCGCCGCCAACGTACGCGGCTAAAGTAAGGTCCTCGCGGCCACCTGGAAATTCTCCAGCAGCCGACACAACAGCTGTCAACCGAAAGGGCAGAAAAAGGTCGCAGGCTAAGCGCGCACCTGTAGCTGCCAAAGAGCGCCTCCCCGCTTCCGTGGAAATACAAGCTGCTACTGCGCACAAAGCTGACAACTGGGAGGTTGTCGTCCAGAAGGGAAAAGCAGCCAAACAGAAAAAGAAGGTGGCCAAGAAGGCTAGACAGGCGGCTAGAAAGGCGGCAAGGAAGCTCCAGGCCCCTCGCTCCACTGCAGTTGTTCTAACACTGCAGCCGGCTGCTATCGAGCGAGGGACAACATATGCGGAGCTCCTTAAGAAAGCGCGGACAGCAATAGACCCCGGCAAACTGGGAATAACGGCAGGTTTGCGGTGCCGGACTACCCAGACCGGTGCCCGCCTTATTGAAGTGCCGGGAGTCGCTAGCGGCGACCACGCGGACCGTCTGGCGGAAAGTCTCCGCCAGGTTTTAGAGGCAGAAGAGGTCCGCGTCTCCAGGCCCCAAAAGTGCGTTGATTTGCGCATCACGGGCCTGGATGACTCTTTAACAAAAGATGAGGTCGTCGCTGCCGTCGCCAAGACCGGAGGGTGCCCTGCGGAACAAAAAGTAAATAAAGTGTGGAGAAATTAAGCAGGGTCGCTCCGGAATGGGGACGGCCATTATTAGCTGTCCCGTCGCTGCCGCCAAGAAACTGGTCGATGGCCGACGTGTTTTAGTGGGGTGGGTGTCGGCGCAAGTAAAAGTGCTGGAGCCCAGGCTTGCCCGGTGCTACCGCTGTCTATCGAGCGGACCTGTGGGCGTCAAGTGCCCCTCACAGGCTAACTGCACTGGCCGCTGTTTCCGTTGTGGTCAGCCTGGTCACATGGCCGCTACATGCGAGGCCACGCCACACTGTATTTTGTGTGCGGCGGCGGGAAAACCATCGAAGCACCGGGCGGGTGGGAAGGAGTGCGCCGCCACCCATAAGAAATTACCCCCTAAGTCCCCTGCCTTATCGTCGGTAGCAACTAAGGTCGCCGCTCCCGCGGTCGGAGGAGCAGAGGTCAGTATGGAGACGTAATGCCTCCACGCCTCCGTCTCCTCCAATGCAACATAAACCACTGTGCCAGAGCTCAGGACCTTCTCCTCCAGAGCATGGCGCAGTGGTCAATTCATGTCGCCGTAGTAGCCGATCCATATTTCGTCCCTCCCAGGGCTGACTGGGTAGGGGACCTCGATGGCTTGGTGGCGTTAACTTCGCCGGCCGCCGCCGGCACCCCGTCCTTCCAGAACATCGTCTGAGGACGGGGCTGCGTCGCAGCACTCGTAGGAGAAGCGGTTGTGGTGGGCGGTTACTTCTCACCCAACCGACCTCTCGCCGACTTCGAGGAGTATCTCCTCGAACTGAACGTCGTCGTCGCTCGAAGCCACTGTCGGCCCGTGTTCTTAGTCGGGGACCTCAATGCCAAATCCTCGGCTTGGGGTTCCGCGACCACGGACGCGAGGGGTGAATTGCTCGAGGATTGGGCCGTAGAAAACGGCCTGCTAGTCCTCAATCGTGGGTCAATGCACACGTGCGTGCGTCAGCGGGGCGGGTCAGTTATTGATGTCTCTTTTGCCAGCCCCGCACAAGCACGCCGAGTCCAAGGCTGGCGCGTCGTTGAGGAGGTGGAGACGCTGTCAGACCACCGCTATATTCGGTTCGACGTCTCCGCCCAGACCTCCGACCCCCCAGCCTCAAGGGCCCCGATTGGGGGCGGTCCGCGTTGGGCTTTAAAGAAACTAAATCGGGAGGTCCTCCTGGAAGCCTCCATCGTTCAGGCCTGGGTGCCAGCACCGGCCAGGCCTGACAATGTTGAGATGGAGGCCGAGTGGTTCCGGGAGGCTATAACTCACATCCGTGATGCGGCGATGCCTAGAGTGCCTCAAACTTTTACAGCTAGGCGCCGGGTGTACTGGTGGTCGGAACATATTGCCGAGCTGCGCCACTCCTGCGTGGTGGCCAGACGCCAGTACATCCGGCTTCGTAGGAGGCGTCGCCGCCCTCCCGATTTCGACGCCAGGGAGGTGGAACTGTACGAGGCCTACAGAGCGGTCAAGAAAACTTTGAAGATCTCCATCAAGCGGGCCAAAGATGATGCCCGCCAAGAGCTGCTGGGGACTCTGGACCGTAATCCTTGGGGGCGTCCATACCTCATGGTAAGGGGCAAGCTTCGCCCCTGGGCGCCCCCCTTGTCCCAGAGTCTCCGGCCACAGTTGGTGGAGGAGGTGGTGGCCGCTCTGTTTCCATCACGGGCGGAGCACACTCTTCCGTCGATGGTTCCGCCTTCCATGGCGTCCAGCGTGGACTTTGACGACGACGAGGTTCCCGAAGTGACCCAGGTAGAGTTGCGAGCGGCGGTGTCGAGACTTCGCTCGAAAAACACCGCCCCAGGGCCCGACGGCACTCCAGGTCTTGCTTTGGCCCTGGTCCTAGAGGAGCTCGCGCCCCGACTGAGGGGGCTCCTCAGCGAGTGTCTAGTGCGGGGCCAGTTTCCGCGCCAGTGGAAGGTGGGGAAACTGGTCCTGATCAGGAAGGAGGGGCGCCCGGCGGACTCTCCGTCCGCCTACCGGCCCATTGTGTCACTGGACGAGGTGGCTAAACTCTTCGAGTTTATAATCGCGGAGCGCCTCGTCCAGCATCTGTCTTCAGTGGGTCCGTATCTGGCGGAGAACCAATATGGTTTCCGCCGCGGGCGCTCCACTATAGACGCAGTCATGCGTGTGAGGAGCCTGGCGGAGGATGCGGTGTCCCGGGGCGAGGTCGTCTTCGCGGTGTCTTTGGACATCGCGAATGCCTTCAACACCTTGCCCTGGAGTTGCATCAGGGAGGCACTCATTTTCCATCGAGTGCCGACCTACCTCCGCCGCATAGTCGGGGCATATCTTTCAGAGAGGGTAGTCGTCTACCCGGGTCACGACGGTTGGAGTCGGCGAGACATGTCGTGCGGTGTTCTACAGGCATCGGTTCTGGGTCCGCTCCTGTGGAACATCGGTTACGACTGGGTGCTGCGAGGTGCGCTCCTCCGTGGCGTCGGCGTCATTTGTTACACTGACGACACGCTTGTCACGGCGAGGGGTAAGTCGCACCGGGCGGCGGCCATACTGGCGACCGCTGGGGTCGCACAAGTCGTTGGTCGTATTCGGCGGTTGAGCCTCGAGGTGGCTCTGTCCAAGTCCGAGGCCGTTTGTTTCCACGGCCCTCGGAAACGGCCACCTCCAGGGGCCCATATTATGGTAGGAGGGGTCCGCATCGGCGTCGAGTCAACCCTAAAGTATTTAGGTCTCTTGCTCGACAGCCGGTGGGACTTTATAGCCCATTTTCGTCGTTTGGCCCCCATCCTTCGTAGTGCTGCAGGCGCGCTTTCGCGCCTTCTGCCCAACCTTGGGGGGCCAAACACCTCCTGCCGGAGGCTCTACGAGGGGGTCGTGCGGTCCATGGCCCTATATGGGGCCCCAGTTTGGGCGGAAAACCTGACGGCCCGCAACATCTCGGCGCTTCGTGCTCCACAGCGCGCCATGGCCGTCAGGTTGATTAGGGGATACCGCACGATCTCGTTCGAGGCTGCGAGCCTCCTCGCCGGATCGATGCCATGGGACTTGGAAGTGACGCTTCTGGCGTCGCTCTATCGTTGGCGCCAGGAGGCGCTAGCTCGGGGTGAAGTACCGGATCCTCCCGCTATCAAGGCGGCGAGGTCCGAGCTCCGCCAGGTCCTAGTGGCGAATTGGAAGGAGCGACTCGTGCACCCCAGTGCCGGGCACGCCACGATCGTGGCGGTAAGTCCCGTGTTTCAGGAGTGGCTGGAGAGGCGGCATGGCGCCCTCACCTTCCAGCTGACACAGGTTCTAACTGGCCACGGTTGTTTTGGCCGGTTCCTGTGTCGTATAAGCCGGCAAGAGACGCCCGGTTGTCACCACTGCGGCGACTGCCGCGACGTTGTTGAGGACACGGCGCTGCACACTTTAGCGGTTTGCCCCGCCTGGGCATCGCAGCGCCGTGAGTTGATCGCGGCAGTCGGATCGGTTGCCCTCTCGCTCCCGGCCGTAGTTCAGTCTATGGTCCGGAGTGAGAGGTCGTGGAACGCCGTCGCCTCCTTCTGTGAGGAAGTAATTTCCATCAAGGAGGTGGCGGAGCGGGAGAGGGAGCGTTTAAACCCTCTCCCAAACCGCAGAGCCGGGCGCCGGAGGGCGCGAGATGACCTCCAGCCACTCTGAGGTTTGACCTGGGGGTGGTGGGCTTTGTGGGCCTGCCCGCCATCCGTTCAGCACCAGGTCCGAGAGGCGGCGTGCGTGTACCCACGCGCGCCTCTGTTTCAAGTCCGTCTCCCCTCTAGGGGGGGACAGTAGGGTATATTATAGAAGTGAGTCCTTTGGGTAGGTCTCTTCGCGTAGTGGCCTGCCGTTTTACACGGCGGGCCGTAACCTCGGCGGGGTCGCGACCGCATGCGAAAGCGATTCGCGCGGCCCCGTCGATAGTGGTTTTGTCGAGGAACACCGTGGTAGGTTTAGTCGGTATTCCGGGAGGTACATTATCTTTTCAACATCTTTATTTTACCCCGGCGAGTCCGACATAATCCCTCCGCCCGCCCCCGCGGAGGGATATGCGTCACTGCATTACCCCACGTAAAGAAAAAAAAAGATTATGAAAATATACGTACAGATATATTGGACCGAATTTGCTTTATCTCACGTTATATAATTTTTTCTTTTTCTTTATTTTTGACGACGACAATATAGTTTTTGCGTCGCGGGGAACATTTACAAACATTCTAAGAACATACAAAAAGAACACCACATTTCAGGCAAATATTTGTAGATAACATAAACTGTCCTGTATCGAACCTAAAGCCCTTGGTGCAGTGGCACTGGCGAAGCAACCACTTAGACCGCTGTGCATACCACACTAGACTCCGTGCAACAACAACCATCTAAACACACAAACATTGCAATTAATAAGAGCAGGATTTGTGTATAAAGTTACACAAACGATAAACTGCACTTTTCTATACAAACTCCAGGTACTACATTATACAAACAGGTTTATTCACCGGCTTATATTACCGCACTGACACTTCTATTCCGTCAAGCTTCCGATACCAGAACCGGTGAAAAGGCCAACTGGATGAATACAGGAAAATGCAATTCGCCGACCTAACTCGGCTAACCCGACGGTCGATTGTGAATAATTCTTCAGAAGCTTTTAACTTCTACGCTCTGTAGAAATGTTTGCCAATAAACGGTTATATATATCTTTGCTGCTTTATACAATACTTTTTAAAGAATGGAGCCGTAATATTAAATTTATTTTAGGGCGCAATTATAAGATTTAATTTCTTTCGTTGTTATCAGAATATTTAGCTATTACGAGCCTTCTTTATCTCGGAATAATTACGAAATTCAGATTAGATATATACGACTTCTTTGTTATAAAGTTTAATTTTATCTAATAATAATAACGTAGGTATAGTAAGTATCGTATGCGATATAATAAAACATTATAAAAGTAAAATTAAACCCAATGTTCTTAGACTGTCACGCTAGCATAGGTTTTCAATTTTGGTGGATGGTGTAGACCCCGGTTCGATGACGAATTCAGCAATCTCAGTTATAAGCAGCATATATACATATATGCATAGATTCACGCCTGTTTCCCAGTGGGGTAGGCAGCAGTATGCTATGAACTAAAGATACATATGTACTTTTGTATCATACGTTTGTAACTATTACATATTCAGCAATCGGCAGTCCCTCACTGGTTCCTTGCTATACATAGCCACAAAGGAAACCGACCACCTTGTATGGGACCCTGGCCTGGGCGTGAACAATTTTATATTGTAATAACAATATTAATTTTCAGTAGCCTAAACTAAGTAGAAAATATTATTCTATGAAGTTTAGTATCAAGTTCGTTAAATAATAAAATAAAAGTCAAAATAGCAAACACAAAATCACATTCACAAAATATCCACTATACGAGCGAACAAACACAAACCGAATGACGAAAACAGAATTGATAGATAAGTCAAGTGTTGCTAGAATATGAAAATAAATTACCCAACACATTTTACAATTTTGTTATATTTTATCAAATATCATATCATTTTTACTTTAATTATTATTGTCGAATTTAAAAGAGGAAATCCTATAGCAAATAATTTGAAAATATCAATGTATTTTCAGATCTCGTTAATATTGCTAAATATGACTTTTTTAAACACTCTGTTCCGATTTTCCCCCTATTTTTTTACTAGGCAACATAAACAAGACATTTGGATTGTCCATTTCAGATACACATTTTAAATCAAATAAAATATTTCAAAAATCATTTTTATTATACGTCAATTTCATACGACTGTATAGTAACCAATATTTATTATATATTAAAACAATACTTTTAATATTTTACTTTGTTTATAAGACGATTGTCCACATTCAAGCCGAATATGGACGGTTTCCTTTGTCACTGATGGTAAAAGATAGATACTTCTTCTACCGCTAAAGAAATTAACCAGAGCATCAGGACCTTTTTGTGTGTTACTATTTATAAAAATGATTACCAAAAGTTTTAACTACAGTAAAGCATCTAAACAGCATAACGCCCGTATATGTATATACATATACCTGAATACCCGAAACCAATGTCGTAAGTTGCACTCAATACTGTGAGGTCCACTCGAGTTCCACTTTCGCTCAACTAAAGTGTTATTAGATTCTTCTGCAACAAATTTTCCACTAGCAGCAAGAAATCTAGAATTATGTTCAGTAGGAAAGCGATAAGCTAACCTACTATGCAGGATCCAGCTGTATGAAATTTAATATCAGTCTTATTTATGGCGTAGTAGTTAGTGCAACCGACTGCCACGCTTGAGGTCACGGTTTCGATTCCCGCACAAGTCAAACATTTGTGTGCATGAACATGGATGTTTGTATTAGCCTGGGTGTCTGTATGTAAAAAAAAAATAGTATATATGTATGTTTATCTATTGTCTAGTACCTATAGTACAAGTTCTGTTTAGTTTGGGCTAGATGGTGTTGTGTGTATGTGGTACAATATTATATTTATAATAATCTATCTCACTAATGTGCTCGAGTTTTTTCTTGATATGAAGAGTTAGGTCATAAACTACCATTACAAGTTGGTAAACTTATCAAATCTTTAAGAATATTGTAAAGAACTCTCTGGTGTGCATATTTCCTCGCGATGTTTTCCTTAACCGTTAAAGTGGGCGATAATTAGAGAGCTATAAACGTACCGAAATATTGGCAGCATTTTAAAACAGCAGTAGGCTTTACTAAGAAATAAATTTAACAGATTCCTTTTTTTAAAACTGTGAGAACACCATATTAAAATTAGCTTATTTGTATGATTTCTTCTATAGTCTTTGTAATAATAATGTATCTATTAATCACAGGTATTTATTACCAAATAAGTAATGAAAAAGCTTTTAATTGCATATGTAAATAAATGAATTATATTTAATTTTAGTGTGTCAGGATCGTAGCAAATGGAAATCCGTAGTCTCTGCCTACCCCTCTGGGAAACAGGCGTGAATCTATGTATGTATGTAGGTATATTCATTTTACAAAGTATTTACACATGTACAATTATTATACAATTGCAGACGTCTGCAATTTGCTAAATCCACAGTTATTCTGATAATTAAAATCCTTCGATTACATTATGATCGACCTTCAAAAGGACTTACAACCCGGTAGAGGTACAGACCGAAGCTGATTATATACAAGATACGGCCCAGCTATACCAATATTGCAACGTGGCAAGATTATCTGCAAGAAACATCACGTAGAATACTTAAGAGTTAGTAGAACTATTACCTCAGAGAACTCGCTTCGGAATGTTCATTAATCACACTAAGTTAAGTGCGGCTTTAATGCGGCGGTTCATTCCTCGGCTCATTCTGGTTGTTACCATAGTTTGCGTTCTGCTGCACATTTGCATCGTTTAACATCTAGCTGTGTTACTTTTGACACAGTGCTTAACAAGCGTTTACATTGCGAGTGTATGATGTACGATAAGTGTTGCATGTGTGCGGTGAGGCACGAGTTTGTAGTCAAGTTCTTAGCTTGAATGTTACTCGTATTACAATATAAATGGCGTATGTGATAAACAGCGTGTAGTGAGAAGTTTTAGTCATATTTTAGACATTGTTTAGTGTAGCATATGCATGCATATAATCATTAGAAAGTCTTGTTGAAAGTTGAATTATTAATAAAACGGATTGGTAACTTTTCTTGCCTTATTCGTCTTGAGGTATAAGTTGTGGTCATTTATAGGGCCCCAGGTTCAGTACAGGCAAAGTGTATTCGGTTAGAAACATCTCAATAACTGCACACAGTGTAGTAGTATCCATTAGATGGCAATAAGCTCGCATCATATTACGCAGGCAGTTAATATTAATAATAAACTATAACCTAACTTCCTCTAATTATAAATAATTTTTTTACAGTAATATATTTCAAAATGAAACATTTTTGAAGAGTACTAATAAAGGGAAAATAAAAGCATTATATGTATATAAACAAAATCCTTATGACATATAATAATAGTATGCATGATTTACGATATATAATAATGTTGGAGATTATTATTAACTTTCTGAACTTTCTTTTTCTTAAACATAGCTGGCGACATATAAGCACGATACACAGGCGATATTTATATTAATTTTGCTGCTACCCTAAATAAAATATTTTTAGTAATCATTAATTTATAATTATATAGTCTCCATAAGTATAACTTAGCTTGGAGGATGCTGCTAGCATATCCAGATTACTCAGGAAATGACCGTATAAAAAAGAAAAGACAGCAATTAATTAATATTGCCGTCATAAATCATGGTACTACATTAGGATTTGTTTTCCTTCCTTGTGATATGACCAATTAGAATAAGAAAAATAAGATATGGTTGCTTTTAGCTGAGGCTATGCAATATCGCTGGATATGCCGTACTATAATTATGTAATAACTATGGGCTATAACAAGGGTCACATACACTGTATAATAACATGCACAGTTGTGTGACGTTTATATGTGTACATCGCAGGGATGTGCAATTGCTATGAAAAAGGAAAATCGAATACTCCAAAATTGTATGATTCTGCTTCTGAATATCATTTTGTTGGCACTGATAATGATTCAAATGTTAATTAAATAGTCTTAATAAACTTAAATCGATGATGTCTCGATTTATATCGTGCTTGACGATGTTCCGCATGGCAGTCGACGACAGACCTATTTTAGTTATTTCAGGTGATTATAACATGCCATATTACATACATAGCGGTGAGCTACTAACTACATAATCGATATTCAAATAATATCGAAGTGGTAGTAGCCCAATGGATAAAGCATTGGACTTGTGAACGAGAGACAGCGGGTTCGAATCCCACCCACTGCACTACTGACATGAACCCATTCCTAACACAAGCATTCTAGCTTAGCTGGGGGGATAATTTAAAACCCAAATAGCCAGTAATCTTAAATTCTTCTTAATTCTTAAACAAAAAAAATCAAGGTTTTAACCATATCGATTGTGCTTGAAGATTTAAATAATTAGATTTTTATTGAAAAAGCCCCTGGCTAGTTTAAAGCATGCAGTGGCAGTAAGTGGTTGAAGATAGGTATGCAATCTTAACACCGCACTAGCAATGCTATGCCGCTCCTTTGTTAATGTAAGTGGCAAGTTGCACCCGAAACCGGGTCACCTGTATTCTAATCGAACAAGTTATAGATAATTCTCAGACTATGCGATAATCCTTCTCCCTAGCCTTTATTATTCCCAAGTCACTTGGGGTCGGCTTTTCTGGTCTAACCGGATTTGAATGGATATCAGTTTTTACACGGAGCGGCTGCCACCTGACCTCCGCAACCCGAAGGCTAACGATACCCTAAGGCTAGACCAGTGTCAGGATATTATATACTTACCAATAACGACTGCCATAGACGTTCATGGCAGCCGGGACCGACGGCTTAACGTACTCGCCGAGGCACGGAGCAGGCGATAATTATCAATCAATACGCACATAATTTCGAAAAATCATATAACTGCCGAAAGTCGGATGTGGGCGACGTGGGTTCGAAACCGAAACCCTCTGTATTGCAGTCTGTTGGTCTCCCCACTGAGCTATTTAATTATTACAATATATTAAATTATCTGCTTATTTAATAATACTGTTATTGCTAGTATAAACGCTACTATTATTTGTAAGATGCCAGATTTGCGGATAGAACAATACTATTTTCTATCAAGAAATTCTCAGCCTAGCTTGAAAGCACGTAAAATACTACAAAATTTTTAGGTATTAATATTGATGACAGCCTAAATTGGTAAAGCCACATTGAAGAGTAGTGCTCAAAACTAAATCAGCACTCATATACTCTTCATATGCTTATTAAATTAGCAAATACGTCTACGGTTTTGACTGCCTATTATGGATATGTAGCTTCTATTATAAAATATGGTGTCATTTTATGGGACAACAATTCCACAGACGTAGATGAGGTATTTAAGGCCCAAAAGAAATGTCTAAGGGCTATATGTAAATTAAAAACAACAGATAGTTGTCGATCCTTCTTTATTACATTAAATATTTTACGTCTACCTTGTATATATATAAAAATAATTTATATATAATAATAATAATATTCTATCACATACACACAACACCATCTAGCCCAAACTAAGCAGATCTTGTACTAGACAATGGATAAACATACATATATACTTGTTTGTAAATACATACATATTATACATAGAAACACCCAGACCAAGACAAACATGCATGTATATGCACACATATATTTGACTTGTGCGGGAATCGAACCCGCAAACTTAGGCGTGGCACTCGGTTACACTGACCACTACGCCATCGAGGCCGGTTTATATGTATATGTTTGAGAATTTGAAAAGTAGAAGAAACAGTTTAAAATTAGTTTTAGTAGTGTTCCATCCAATACAACATCGTATTTTAATAAAAGTATGTTGTATGGCTTCAAGAATATATAACCATTTACCAAAACTAATACTAAATGAACAAATGTTAAAATATTTCAGCCTCGGTGGCGTAGTGGTTAGTGTAACCGACTGCTACGCCTAAGGTCGCGGGTTCGATTCCCACACAAGTCATACATTTATGTGCATGAACATGGATGTTTGTCTTGGTCTGGGTGTTTCTATATATAATATGTATGTATTTACAAAAAAAAGGATATATGTATGTTTATCCATTGTCTAGTACCCATAGTACAAGCTCCGCTTAGTTTGGGCTAGATGGTGTTGTGTGTATGTGGTAGAATATTATTATTATTATTTAAAACAAGTTTAAAAACTTACTTTTAAACGTATTGTTAAAAAAATCTTATTACTGTGTACGTGAATATTTATGAGATAAACTTTAATTATAGTTTAGTAAAGGTTATTTAATAGAATACAGATTGTTATTATTATAACTATAATTTTTTTTTAATTTTGAGAAAATAGACAATTGTACATTACAAGAAGTTTTAAGTATTATATATTACTACATGTGGCCGCGGTTTCACCCGCATTTATGATTACTGCGCCGTCCCCGTGGGTCGCAGCGTGATATTATATAGCCTATACCCTTCCTCGATAAATGAGGTATCCAACACTAAAATAATTTTTCAATTCGGATCAGTAGTTCCTGAGATTAGCGCGTTCAAGCAAACAAACAAACAAACTCTTCAGCTTTATTATATTAGTATAGATTGCATGATGCAAGGCAAAGTTCAATGTTGGCTAACTATCTATGTAAGTACTTAATGTCCTATGTACCTGTATATGCAATTGGATAATAAATAAACACTACTAGATGTTCATCAAGTTCCTTCGTTCTACTATACGGGTTATTGAAACTTGGTTTTTAAAAAAAACTATTTTATAAGCTAGAATATAAGTGCAATATATTGTCAAAAGAACTGGTACACTTGATTTAGAAATATAGTAAAAACAATTAAGAATGAGACCTCCGACCCGTATCAAGAATGAGAACAAACTGGCTCTCGAGCCCTGAATATCGGCGTCCATTCTCTAAACTGCTGACATGGCAACAAAGTGAGGTGGATACAGTGCTCAGCCGAATCCTTAGCATGTCAAGGGTATAACAGTTCGAATAAAATCCTTCAGGGAAACTCTACATTTGAAATATGCTCTAGATATTATAAACATAAGGCTGGCACATAAGCGCTCAGAGGGAGATTTTTGGGTACATCTCACGCATTTATCTCTGTGTGATATTACAAAAACAATAAAAGGCAAAATGTTCCATAAAAACCAAAACGTATAAAAAGGGATATCTTTTTGATTTGTTGTAGCCTACAGTTCTTTTGTGGTGTTTGCAGATTTGGAACTGACATATTTATTTTCCTTTAAGAAAATACTATACAGAAAACTGGCTTGAGTTCGTAGCCTAGTTTTATATTTTTAAAACTTTATTAAAGGTTCAGTATTATATAGAATGGCAATTTTATATCTAAAAGGGAAAATCTGCTAAAAATGTTAATATGCTTATTTGCAGCGTGCTTTTGAATTCACCAGAAATGACCAATAAGTGATAAATATATAATTTAACTAGCTTTTGTGCGCGGCCTCGAAAACAGTACTTTCTTCTTTAAAATAAAATGTGGCTGTAACATATACTCGGTGATAATACAGCTTTCTAATGGTGAAATATTTTTATAAATCGATTGAGTAGTTTGTGAATTAAATCCTTGCAAACAAACAAAACAATAAAACTATCCTCTTTATAATATCAGTATAGATTTAAAGGGCACTAACAGCAAAGGACATTACTCGCGTGAATAAGAATTCTATGTGTTAATATTATTTGCTCACTAGCTGTGCCCGCGGTTTCACTCGCGTTTATGGTTACTGCGCCGCCCCGTTGGTCGTAGCGTGATGTTATATAGCCTAAAGCCGTCCTCAATAAATAGGCTATCCAACACTAAAAGTTTGGAAGGCCTATTTAAAATTTTTTTAATTCAAAACTGTAGTTCCTGAGATTAGCACGTTCGACTAAACAACCAAACAAACTCTGCAGCTTTATAATATAATATAATATAAAAGTTTTTTACTTTCCAACTTTATATACACATATTAAAGTGCTGAAGTAGACTAAATGCCTAGGGCACTCTCTATTAAGTATAAAAGTATAGGTACTACAAAATACGAGTGTCGCAATATCTTAAAAACTAATTTCAGTTAGAGTACTCAGTGTATAAATGGAACCTTGGTGTTTTACATCAAACTTCACCTGCGGGTATTACCAAGTATTGTGACGCAACACCAGACTGGTTTAGGGCTGCCAATAGTCTGGCTCGCGGTAAAATAAATGTTGAGAAGAACTGTCAAGTTCTCAACATTTATATCACCGCAAGCCGCGAGCAAAATTTATTTAATTTTTTTTACAAAACGTGTCGTTTTGCCACCTACTTTTTAAGTGTTTTATTGATGTCATATTTTGTAATATTAATTTTTAATTAATGTGTAAGTAATGGAACTATATTATTTTCATATTATTTTAGTCGATACATATCTATACTGTGTAGGCAAAGATAAATCAGATCAGTATCTTTTCCTCCTCTATTTGTCAACCGGGATTCCTTTTTTGTTACTGATGAGATTTAGGGCTATGAACAAAAAAATATTAAACTATGAAATTCAATGAAATTACATTCCCTTCCCCCCGGACCACTGAGGTGTTCAGACGCGATTTTAGTATATTCCGTGATATTTTAAAATCAAATAATTAATAAATTTAAATAAGTTATTCTATGAAAGTTACTAGGCGCGCATATCATAAAGAAGCACAGTGAGCTACTCCGCACGTTACACTTACCGCTACCAAGGTCACCCACGCCCACCGCAACTTGACACCCACCCCTAGAGGTGTGGCCCCAATACTACCAATACCTGCGCATCCGCACGCTACGCCATCCTCCTGCCTACTGTTCGAGTAAACAAGAATATACGTGAGTGCTACTCTTGGGTTTCGCTGTGTTCCTAGTACCAGATACACTAGTGTCGCGATCTCAAAATGCCACTGAAACGGACTCCGCCAACTACACCAAAGGAGAATGTTAAATCGGATACCAACGTAAGCTCTGCCCCGTTCACAGACACGGACAACGAGACTTCCGCCAACGTAACGAACAGACCTCGACCACGCAAGCGTCAGCATGACGATGAGTTACACGCTTATATGGCGGAGACAAAGAAAACTTTCGATACTATAAAAAACCAGCAGACTTCAATACAAGGTACTATTAATAATATACTCACCCAAAACAGTGATATAATAAAGTCTATGGACTTTATATCTAAACAATACGAAGAAATGAAAGACAAACTAATCAAAATGGAAACCGAGCGACGTGAACACCTAGCATACATTCAAACGTTAGAATTAAAGGTGGAACAGTTGGAGAGATCACAAAAACAAAGTTCTATTGAAATACGAAATCTACCTGTTCTAAAAACTGAATCAAAGGATGACTTACTGCGCCTGGTGAAAAAAATTGGTTCTGTAGCTAATAATCGCATTGATGAACATAATATAAGAGACGTATTTCGTCTAAATGCCGATAAGAGCGGTAATAGGCCCGTAATTATAGATTTCTCTTCTGTTATATTAAAAGAAAAGCTACTAACAGCGATTAAAACATATAATCAGACGCACAAGGAGCGCAAATTATGCACATCACACCTGGAACTCGATGGAAACCCTAAGCCTATCTTTGTCTCCGAGTGCCTTACACAGAAGACAAAGAAGACCTTTTACTTAGCTCGTGAGTACAGCAAGAAAAACGGCTATGAATTCTGCTGGACGGTCCACGGAAGAGTGTTCCTTCGCAAGAAAACAGGCGCGCGGTCCCATCGTATTGACTCTGCAAGCGACTTGGATCGACTGAACACCCAACCAAAACTGTGACTGGAAAGCATCGTATGGCATTTTTATTATATTATTTGCATGTTATTTTTAATTATCAAATACCATTTTTACCTTTTACTTAGCATTAAGATTAAGTTAAAAACCCTTTCTGTTTTACCGCAATATCATGTTTATTATTTCATTTTATACAAAAGCTTTATTACTCTATATGGTTATGCTTCCATACACACTTTACAACAAAAAACACATTATGCACGCTTTCTTTTACAAAAAAATATTTCAATCTATGTTAGAATTTCAAGAAAAACATTCACATACTTATACATTATTATGTCTACACTTTATACGAATGAGAATCATTCGTTTATATATACAAGATGGTCCATAGTAATTTCAGATAACTATAATGATACGGTCTGATAATATATCCGATGATATTGATTCCTTTCAAATCTCCAAGTCTATTTTATGTTCTCCCGAAAACTTAATACATCATATTAATTGCTCCAAGACAGCATTAACAATCTTACATACAAATATTCGCAGTATAAACTGTAACTTTGATGCTTTTATTGTTCTACTGGAAACAATTAGTATTCAGTGTCATATTGTTGTACTAACGGAGTGTTGGTTGAGTAAAACCACGGTTACACCGGTAATTACTACACGTACACGTCATATTCGTCCAACTTCTATAACCAAAACGACGGTGTCGTAATATATATTAGGACTGATATGAAACACAGCGTAACTATCCCCATACTAAATGACGCCAACTGCGTAGTGTTGACAAGTGAACAGGAGTACGCTGTTGTAGCTATCTATAGATCGCCTTCACAGAGAAATATAAATAGATTTTGTGAGAGCCTTGACCAGTGTCTGACTTCCTTAAACTCAATTAAATCAGTAGTCATAGTGGGCGACATCAATATAAACATCTCGCCGAACAATATGGATGTTAATGCCATTAAATATCTAGATTTCATGGCATTTCATGGTTTTTTACCCACACACCAACTCTCAACTCGTAATGATAGTTGTATTGATCATGTAATGCTTAGATCAGAAAGGTATGCATCCACTTGTGTTCTTGACTCTTTTGTAACCGATCATGCCCTAGTAGTATTTGGTTTGGATATAAAAATAAAAAGGAACCCCTCTCAAAACACAATTATTAAAATAGACTATAACTCGATAGTCCAAAAGCTAGCTGATACTGATTTCAGTCCAGTCTATGCAACCACGGATGCAAACATTGCAGCCACTGCTCTAACAAATATGGTTTCAGAAATAATAACTAATTATTCCACAAAAAATATTATTCCAAACCGAAAGAGGACCATTAAACCATGGGTAACTCCGGGCTTGGTTAGATGTATTAGACATAGGGATAAATTGCACAATAAATCAAAAAAATACCCAACAAATGCGATACTCCAAGTGTCATATACAAGGTATCGCAATTATTGCAATAATTTATTACATAAATTAAAAATCGAATACGAAAAATCTGAATTTGATAAAAATAAAGGGAATCCTAAAGGTACTTGGAAGACCGTAAATAAAATAACCAATTTAAAACAATCACCAAACTTACCTAGTGAACTACTCTATCTCTCTCAAGACCCGTATACATCACTAAATTACGTTAACGACTACTTCGCTACTATGGGGTCTAAACTAGCGCACGCTACTTTAACAACTTATGTTTCTCAAGCGCCGTCAAACCTATCCAAAAACAATGTCGATGACCAACCTGTCAGGGATTCTATGGCACTATTTGACACGGATTGTAGAGAGATTGATACAATTATCTCAAACCTTAAAATTGACACTGCTACAGGCATCGATAATATACCGACTCAAGTAATAAAAAAAGGAAGGGTTAGCCTAATACCACCACTTACATTCGTGTTTAATCTGTGTCTGGCAACTGGAACATTCCCAGATATTTTAAAGAAGGATCTTATACACCCTATCCATAAAAGCGGTGACAGAGACAGTGTTGGCAACTACAGACCGATATCGGTACTAACAGTGTTATCCAAAATACTCGAAAAACTAATAAATTCGAGACTCACTGCATATCTTTATAAGAACAATTTTATAGCCTCAAACCAATTTGGTTTTATCAAAGGTAGATCTACAGAGGATGCGACGATACTTTTAACGGAGACGGTCGCAAAAAATCTTGACAAAGCATCAAAAGTCCTAGGTGTGTTTCTAGACTTATCTAAGGCATTCGACACTGTCTCTGTAGCTTTATTACTGCATAAACTGGAATGCATCGGTGTGCGGGGCATTGTGTTGGACATTTTTCGTTCATACCTTACTAACCGTACCCAGTGCGTTAAGGTAGGTAACTACACCAGTGACCACAAATCTCTTACAATCGGCTTGCCGCAAGGTTCTGTTTTGTCTCCAACACTTTTCTTGGTGTATGTCAATAGCTTATGTACAAAATCTTTACCTAACTGTAAAATTATTTCATACGCTGACGATACCGCTCTGATCGTGCATGGCAGTACGTGGGAGGAGACCCAAAGTCATACAGAGCACGCACTTAGAGAGATAATGATCTGGCTTAAAAATAACCTTCTCACAATAAATTTAAATAAAACCAGTTATATTACGTTCTCTCACCGAGCAAATGCCCAACCACCAACACACTTTAACATTAAAGCACATAAATGTCTCCAAGAAAATGGCTGCACCTGCCCGATGTTGGTACGAACAGACACAGTAAAATATCTCGGTCTTATTATAGATAAAAATTTAATCTGGTCACCACATATTAATAAGCTAACAACTCGAATAAGAAAGCTTATTCCAATATTTAGGAAACTTAGGCGGTCAGCTGATTTAGATACCCTGTTTTGTGTATATTATGCCCTAATCCAGAGTATACTCCAGTACTGTATTATTACGTGGGGTGGAGCAGGGACAACAACATTACTTCCCCTAGAACGGGCCCAAAGAGGTATTCTGAAGATCATACTTGGTAAACCAAGACGCTACAGTACGGAGCTCCTCTATAGCGAGTGCCCTGTACTCTCAGTAAGACAACTCTTTGTCAAGGGTTTGATAATGAGAAAGCACAAATGCACTACTTTTATACCGCTTGTAAAACGCAACAAAACCAAAATTTACTCGGTTGCCCCCCACAAAACCGCGCTCGCTCGGCGACAATACTATGTTCTTGGAAACTTCTTATACAATGCTGCAAATGCTGTAAATAACATCTACCCATTATCAATGGACAAACTCAAAACAGTTATAGTACGTTGGTTAAAAGGGCTTGACTATAAAAAAACGGAAGAATTAGTAGATACCCAAAAACTTAAGTAGCTCTTACAGGACGCAAACATGCACACACACACACACACACTTATTCTCTCTCTCACACACACACACACGCGCGCCCGCACACCCACACAGACACACAACCACACAACTCACGACTATGGTAAATGGAAGCTCAGCATCATACTTAGCTGTTTAACCTATGATTAATATCCAAATAATAAATTGATCTATAAAATACTTAACTGATTTTAACTCATAATTAAATCCTATACTTATAATTTATTTTTATTTATGTAATAATGTAATATTGTTAATCTATTTGATAATTTATTGTTTTTGTAATTATTATGAAGAACTTTCTAATATGTAATAATTTTTCAATATGAAACCAATTGTATTAGGGTGGAAGACGCTGACGACTGTAACACAATTAATATTAGTACGGTCGTCAACGGCAACCTCTTATTATAAATTCAACTAATGTCTGGTTTTAATCATAATACAATAAGAGAAAATTTGTAACACAAGAATTGAAATAAATATGTTATTATTATTATTATTATTAACAAACAAAAACGAAATCTTTTCAAATTTATGTAATTATATCATCAATATCATATTTTCTAAAAACTTTAATAATTATTATGGTCGAATTTTGACCAATAAGGTAACACTAGTTTATTTAAATGCAAAATGCTTATACGAAGTCTGGTATCGATAAAATTTCAAAACCATATTATCAATTAATTTAAAGTATTTTACGAGAAAGATGCTAAATAATTTTATGTGATTTCTGTGATATAAGTTAATCATGCCATTAATCCACTACCTACTTAGTTCAATCTTAAATTAATCTATGTTTACCCTTTAATAAAATATACCTTACTGTTACACGCTGTATACCCAACGCTTGCACCAAACTTACCTAGTCATACTACTTAAGATATGCGTACTTAATTTAGAAACACACTATAAACTTTATGACACCCCAGGCTACGTAAAACTAAATTAATAACCACGACCCAGGTCAATCAAACTACTTCCATAAAATGCACTGACTTCATTAAAACGTATATATAATATATGATATCAGCCCTGTATATAAACTGTTACACTGCTAGACACGGACTACTTCTCAGTATAAGAAAACTAAAGCTCCACCATGCTGGCTTAGCGCGGGTTGGCAAGCTTCACATATCTTCGAGAACATCATTGAGAACTTTTACATATCCAGGATTACTCACGATGTTTCCCTTCCCTGTTAAAGCAAGCGATAATTAACTATTTAATACGTATCTACATAATCTCGAAAAGTCAACTATACGCAGCAGCTCACATAAGAAAAAGAATATAAAATTTAATTGAATTGTATTGCTGATAAACATAATGGCGATTGAAAAGAGTGGCTATGAACTTCTCACCTGCTTCTTTTCATGAAAGCTCTACTTCTAGAGTAGGCTTTGTCCAATGCAAAATTTTATTTCCTTCTTTAATTAATTTAATTAATATATTACTTAATTGACGTGTCAAAGAATAGTATACACATTTTTATAGAAGTAAAGGTTTTTGACTTTGAGATTGACAAGTCAAGGTGCCTGCCTTGTCATCGAACTCGAGACTTCTGAGTGACGGGTTTGTATTAAAATATACTCATAGCAACAATACAAGCCCTTATTTTTGTCAAGCTACTTTTCTGATACCTTTTTTTACTTTTTACTCTGTGTCAACCCTACCGCGTAGAAGAGACAGCTGTTATGCGACAAATGTCAAACCTCACGTCACACATTTGCTTGTTTGCTACGTAAGTGAAGCGAGACGATTTCACATGCGTTATATTATTATATTTTGTTTTACATTAGACCACATACTTATACATAGCTATGATAGTCCAATCAAACAGTTGCCTCTACCGATGTGTGACCCGACCCTAGTGACTGGATAAACGTTGCATAGTGCACATCTATATCCAATATGCTATTACATAGAGTTGTATATGTACATGTAAGTGGATGCTCCTATTTACCATACTGCTGCTTTAGAGGCTACCATCAAATTTTATCAAATGCTTGTTGAGTATGTTCAGTAGTAGTTCATGGAGAAATGGTTGCAGCACCTTACAGTTAAGATTTGTAAACAAAATATTATTGTACACTTGGCGATTAAAAAGAGTGGCCATGAGTTTCTTGCCTGTTTTTCTCATGAGCCCTACACCCTTGCTTTGCTGAACGTGGCAGTAAATGTAAATTCACAGAAAAAATTTAGTGTATCTTTGACATTCATAAGTGTTACCTTGTAACCTAACTTGAATAAATTTATTTTGATTTTGATTTTGATATATGAAATACATATTATAACATGACAGTCTCAAAAGCGCGGCAGTAGTGAATGTGATTGATTTGCATGATAATGCTGGGTTTGATTACCAGATCAAGCAAAGTTAAAAGAAATTCCTAAAGCAGTATGGAGGCTGCTACTGGATAATTCTAGATGCCAAAAGCCCGCATTGATTTGAATGCCACCGACGTGAATTTACTACTAACACAAGCATATTAGCGTAATGCAAACGAGACAGACCATATCACACTCGCTTCACACGCAGGTTCTACGCAGGGTGCAGTATTCCGTCCTACGGTAATCAATTATGAGGGCGTGTGATATAACCCTACATAACACACATGAACCACGTCTAATACATTATTTCGTAACAACATTTCGCAAAGATAATATTATAGCCCTATCGATATGAAAGTAAACAGTGTTCAAGTATCTTTATGAATCACGATAACACAAAAAATATATTCGTCAAATCTCACTGCCAGATATATGTCAAGTAACTTTTCATGATTCATTTTAAAGAAACTTACTTTGTCCCCAAATTTCAACCAATTATCAAAAAGCTGACATTGTTATAAAATTGTGATTCTTGTAGAACATGGATAACATCGAAAACATTTCTTTTATATTTTTAGACAAATATAAATATAGTCTTATTTCTGTTAGCAACTAATTCAATGAACATATTTTATTTTTAAGCTTGCCGTTATTTTGAGGTTCTTGTAGTAAAATGTGTTAAAGAGATATCTCAAACTTATTTAATAACAAAAATGATTTTTGCTGACTTAGACGTGACATTTGAACTGGAATAATAGTTTGTGATATGTGATATATGAATAATAACACTGATTATTTGAGTATTAAATTCCATAATAAAGGAGGGACGAGGTATAAGTTAAAACTAAATTATAATGCGGAATCTCTGTCAGAGGTAAATGATTCATCTTTTCTAGGGATAACTCTAGACGATAAATGTAATTGGAAGGCTCACATAAAAAATACCTGTAATAAAATTAACAGATTTGTTTACGCTCTGTGGAAATTAACCAAAAATGCAAATAAAGGAACGGCCCTACAAGCATATCATGCCTCTGTCGCATTAATTCTGTAAAAATAAATAGTTTGTTTATAGCACAGAATCAACATTGATTCTGTGCTATAAACAAACTATTTATTTTGTGGCTCTCATACATATGAGAGCTATTTACAACGTAGCACCCTGGATAACCTGTAAGCCTCTTTTCCATGAACTGTCTATATTAAGTGTACCATCTCTTTATATATTTGCAACGTGTATATTTGTCAAAAACAATCCTTATCAGTTTACTTTTAAAAATATATTTGCAATTTCAATACCCGTTATCCAAACAAATTTGTTCTTCCTCCAATAAAAACAGAAGTGTGTAGCCGTAATAGTTACTCTATGGCGATACATATTTATAATCACCTGCCATAATAGTTTCATGAATTACCAAATTATAAGTTTATGGTTCATTTGTTCAAAGGGCTTATTTAAGAATGTTTTTATTCTGTGAACGAGTATTTAAATTGTAAAACGTTTAATGTTAATAATTTAAAATTTATGTATGTTCATAATTGTGAACTATATTTGCATGCCATGGGACTTTGATTACCAATGTGTTGCTCTCATCTTGTATCACACCATTTGTATAAAAAGCCACATTTTAGCAAATAAACGAATTGAATTTGAATTTAAGTATAGATCAGAACTCGCTTTTAAATATCTTTTATGACAAAAGCTGGTCCTCAGATTTCATAAAGTATGTCGGTTCATTAACTATTGCAGTCAAGGGACATGACGTACCTTTTGAATATAAAGGTACATCATTAACCAAATTCTTGGATCACTTGATTTAGTTTCAGGTTAACAAGCGGTAGTTAACCCTTTGACCGTACTCATTTTCCCTGTATTCCCTCGGGCCATTTGATACCCTGTAACACGTTATATAAGATATTCGACTTATCTATAAATATAGTGAGTTCAAGAACGCTGATGACACGTCGTAAACCAAGACCACACGAGCCACTTTGCAGACAGTAACAGAGAAAATTGCCGTCGAAATATGTAACGTATTGGAAATTGCCGCAATTTGTTAACCTTATGCCTCCCAGAAGCACTCTAAACTCGCATTTTTTAAATTTATTGCGTCGTGTATTTTTTATCTACTTCACACTACCTGTGCCGGATTTCGAGTAATGAGAAACGAAATGAGTTCCAACGTTCACCTGACGAGAAATTGTACGAAGGATTTTATTTTTTGTTACGTAGTTTAAACAGCTTATTAGGCACCTGCTCGGCAAATGCCCGCCAGACAGTCATAATTTATTCGAAAAGTTAGTCCATTTCTGTTACTATTTGTGCATTCTTATTCGTTACGCGTTTACTTGATGATGTCCTTTCGAAATGTAATAGTAAAGTTCAAAAAATAATTCGCTGCCTGTCTTCTGGGTACACTACCAATCGAATGTGATGCGGAGGAACTCTATGACGCCTATTAGAGGGTTTTAGTTTTCTTTTTCTTTTTTAGTTCTGTTTTATAATATTTTAGGTATACGTTAGTTTTAAATAATTGTGTTTATATTATGTATATAATTATGTACGTTTAGATATAAAATTGTAAGTTTGTTGATAATAAATAATAAGTATATATTTACAAAAATAAATAAAATATCAATAGAAATTAAACTCATTTATACGGATTTTATCGCGTTGTTTATTTAACACTGTATTACATAATTTTGAAACTGTTACACTACTACTACTATTGAATTTTACAAGTTTTAAGCTAATAAAATGATTAAAACTTAAAGTAAAATAAACAACGCGATAAAATCCGTATAAAGTGTTTAATTTCAATGATTAAAACTACTTATATTTAGGTTAAATATTTGTGAAATTCAATAGTAGTAGTGTAACAGTTTCAAAATTATGTAATACAGTGTTAAATAAACAACGCGATAAAATCCTTACGAATGAGTTTAATTTCAATGAATAACATTCGCGTAAACAGAAGACAATATTAAATATCAATAGGTTCAAAATAAGTTGTCCTTGTAATAATATTTATATCTTCTGAAGTAAACGTAAAATAGAACACCAATGCTTTGTGAAAGATTTTTCTTCTTCTAAATAGATTCCGATAATCATATGAATAAGACCAAATATCTAATACCAAGAAAGAAATATACACTAATATTTAAAATTAAAACGACTTGCTTAATAATTATCCGTGTTTATTGAAATTCGTGCCTTATGCTTAATAGAGGTAAAACCAACGACTTAGAAGTAAAAAACAACAGCTCCTAAAATAAAGCTGAGAACAATTTCGGTACGGACACCTTAATCTCTCTGTTGACAATCGACTTTTAGTAGCTCAGCCTCGTAAAAGAAAGTGACGGTTTCTGAGAGAATCCTTAATTAACTTTTGTTTTGATTGTCTCTTGAAATTAACTAGTTCCCTTTCTAAGTTTGGGTACCCTGTTTAAGCATACAGCCAGTTTGGATAACTTATTTAGTTAAGTAAAAGTGTGAATCTTTTCCATAAATCAGATAATTATCTATCATAGGCTTTTCATTTAGTAGCCTGAAGTATAAAATAGATACAAAAGAAATAAAATCAAGACACAAGTAGCGAACACAAAGAACATCTGCGTTAGGCATATAAGTACTTTTTTTTTTTACCTTGGTTTATGCATTGATGCCTACCCCTCCGTGGGTAAAAGAAAGATGTTGAAAAGATAATATACCTCCCGGAATACCAACTAAACCTACCACGGTGTTCCTCGACAAAACCGCTATCGACGGGGCCGCGCGAATCACTTTCGCATGCGGTCGCGACCCAAGGTTTCGGCCCGCCGCCGTATAAAACGGCAGGCCACTACGCAAAGAGACCTACCCAAAGGCTCCACTCACTTCAAAGCCCTACTGTCTCCCCCCTAAAGAGGAGATGGACACGAAACAGAGGCGCGCGTGGGAACACGCACGCCGCCTCTCGGACCTGGTGCTGAACGGATGGCGGGCAGGCCCATAAAGCCTACCACCCCCAGGTCAAAACTCAGGGTGGCTGGAGGTCGTCTCGCACTCTCCGGCGCCCGGCTCTACGGTTGGGGAAAGGGTTTAAGCGCTCCCTCTCCCGCTCCACCGCCTCCTTGATGGAAATTACTTCCTCGCAGAAGGAGGTGACGGCGTTCCACGACCTCTCACTCCGGACCATAGACTGAACTACGGCCGGGAGCGAGAAGGCAACCGATCCGACTGCCGCGATCAACTCACGGCGTTGCGATGCCCAGGCGGGGCAGACTGCCAAAGTGTGCAGCGCCATGTCCTCAACAACGTCGCGGCAGTCGCCGCAGTGGTACCAACCGGCGGCACTATAAGTACTAGGAGTCTTTTATTATCTGGTTCCATGTATATGTACTTTTAGGTATTAATCCGATTTCCTTTAGCGTTTTAGTTATATTTTTTATTTATCCTTTTTTATTACTATTCTTTACTTACTTCCTATATAGTTTATTTTAATTCATACATAATGTATAATAAAACATAAAGCTGGCTATAAAATAAAACAGTCTGCTAAGCAATCAATCCCGCCGGGATCAAACTACCGTAAAGCTGGAGACTGCACTAGTGGCATGGAATATCTGACGAAGTGATCGCTTTAAATACTGCACCAAAAAATCAAAACAAGTCTATGCAGCCAATTACGTTGCTTTCATCCTTTAAAAACTGCGGTAGCTCATAGCACTTTCATAGCCTAAAACCTCCGGCAATCCTTATCAAATCCACAAACAATTTGGATGACGAGCCGGACAGAACCTGCAAGTTTGCAGAACGTATCAAATTCGTTCTACCGTTGAATTGGATCCTCGCCACGGTACACTGTAAACACTAGAAAATTAAAACGCTGAATGTTGTTGGTTTCATAGATTTTCAGTTACCGATCCATCTCGCTCGTTTTAGCATTTGATATAAAGCTAACTCGGTTTAGGCTTTCTTTCATGTATTTTAAATACTTCAATATCAGTTTCATGAAAATAAAATCATGAATATTATATATCCAAACTAACACAATCTGTTTGTTTTGGAGCCTCGATGGCGTAGTGCTTGGTGTAACCGACTGGCACGCCTGAGGTCGCGGGTTCGATTCCTGCACAAGTCAAACATTTGTGTGCATGAACATGGTTGTTTGTCTTGGTCTGAGTATTTCTATGTATAATATGTATGTATTTACTAAAAAAAAGTATGTATGTTTATCCATTGTACTATTACCCATAGTACAAGCTCCGCTTAGTTTGGGCTAGATGGTGTTGTGTGTATGTGGTAGAATAGAATATATTACATTTTCTAACCGTTAAGCCATTTTATTAGCATTTATATATTTTTCGCATTTTTACATATTTAACATATTACATTTTTGTAGCTAATATGTTGTAGTAATTTTATTAAAATTAAATAGAAAAAGACTAACCAGAAATCATAAGCACGTTAGGTATTCTTATTAGAATAGATCGCAGTTTTATGTAACTTGTTTTTCAATTTTTTTTTAAATTCTCCTAATATAGACTTTTACTATATTATGCTGTAATACACAAATTGATAACAATATTTTGTGTCTTTTACAAAAACTTTCTTAGTATTCCAAACTGTGTTGGAGGAGTAGATCGTCCCATTTTGAATTATTTGCTAGCTAAAGTTATACCTAGAATTGGTCTCAGTATTTTCTTTTTCATCTATTATAATAATAATAATAATTGATTTATTTTCTCTTCACAAAAAAGGTACAGACAAATTAAGTTAAAAGTATTCAAAGTATTTATATCCTACAATTCAGCCGAATAAACTAAATTTGATAAATATTTGGCATCAAGTTTGCGTTGTTTTATTTGTTAGTGTTTTATTCAACAAAATTGAGAAATGTCTGCTCACTTCACAAAGTAAAATTTTCAAAAATACTCTGGTATTACTAAACGGAATACTATGCAGTAACTCGATGTAGACTATTGAAGTGGTTACTATCGGAGGTGCTGGAATATCTTCCTATTCAATATAGTATCACGTCTTCTACTTGAGTGCAAATGACATATGCTTTTTTGTATCGCCATTTTTTTGTTCTAAGTTGGTGGAGCAATTTACAACTTCTTGTAAAGGAAGATTATTTTATTGAAAAGTCTTTATTCATTGCAGGACTTGGGATTATTCTCAATATATATTATTAGGCTCTATAGGTTCGATCCCTACGATTTCGACAGCACGGATGTCGTAGTAGTTTAAGTAGTCGCCTCGCCACTGGCACTGTGAATATAATATATATCGATCCCCATATGGGATAAAAAAATGTGTAAGTGGCAAATATTTTTTCTGTATTTGGATATGCTCTATGTCCGATGTTAGAATGTTTGTAATGTCCCCTGCGACCCAGTTATTATTCCTAAGACGAAGTTAGATTTTAAAGAAAATATTTTAATTTATTTATTTGTGTTTAGGTAATGATAATAATTTCCTTAAAGACATACGATCTAAATATGAATTTATCTGATTCCAAAACTTGAAACGATAACACTTAACACACAAAGCTATTGCCTATAAATGTTAATTAAGCTGGTTAGGATCTCAGAGCGCTGCTGATGCATCTTCTCTTAGTCACGTTTTTGCTCCGTCATCGACTTGTGAGCACTCTACAATCGTGCACAGCATTGGAACAGAGCCAACTGTTTATGAATGCAGTGTTTCCTAACGAGCTGAATGTCTCAAATGTTGTATTTTTTAAACCAATTCCGGGAGCAATATTTTGTCCTTTTGGATTAGCGATTTGAATAAACTTGATCATTTTTCACAATTACCTAGATTTTCGAATGTAGATTTTGTCAATAACAACTATCTTGGGCACAGAACTTTTTTCTGGATAAAAGGTATCCTATGTCCTATTCTGTACCCCTGGCGACGTGAATGCAACATTTGATGATACTCGGTCAAGTATTTAAAACGTAACAAACAATCAAACTCACATCCGCATTTATAACATAAGTTAGAATGTCTGCCTTTGTTTGATTGCAGAAATAAATAATAATAATATAATATTCTATCACATACACACAACACCATCTAGCCCAATCTAAGCAGAGCTTGTACTGTGAGTACTAGACAATGGATAAACATACATATGTATATACCTTTTTTTGTAAATACATACATATTATACATTGAAACACCCAGACCAAGACAAACATACATGTTCATGCACACAAATTTTGACTTGTGCGGGATTCGACCCCGCGACCTCAGGCGTGGCAGTTGGTTACACTGACCACTGCGCCATCGAGGCTACGATGTTATCACTTTTATATTAAGCGTTAGATGATTGATGTAATAGAAAACGAATTGTATCATACAATACTAAGCCCGCCAGGAATTTGGTTTTGAATGTGGAAGCGTGCTATTTTTTTTCAGGCCCGGTCTAGCAGCATGTGTGGACGTTACCTTGGCCACGCTTAATGGCTCTAAAAAGTACAAAAAATTCACTACAGCTATAATTATATTAAGGACTCACCATAAAGTTCCTTCAGTCGCCGACTAGGAATTAAGGTGGAGTTAATACAATGAACAATAAAACGGGCCCAAAATTAAAGTCAATGATCTTACCCAAACCTTGAACCGTAAGATTTCATAGGCGAGTCAGCGGCTCAGCTTGCCGGCACGCGACACACGTGGTCACAAATTGTTTTTACTAATGTTCCAAGTTCTTACAAACACAATGTTATGCGTATGGTGCTTTCACCTGATACACAGCAATTCTCAAGGCGAGGAGTCACCATAGCTCGCGAACCAACAGGTGCTTTTCCCACACAAATACGCGATATCTACGCGTGCGGCATTTATTGTCAAAATCAGCAATATTCCGATATTCAAACGAGAAAGGCGTAATAATGTTATAATTATCCCGAAAATGGCCCGGTGATCTTGACTATTAAATGAGATTAATTAATTAGGCAAGCTCTCAAGACAATAGTTCCCTACGGAAGTGAGGTTAACAAGTGACATTTGATATTTCGTTCTACACTAGTGACAATCGGAAATGAGCCAAAGTCACCAGTAGCAAGTTATGTCTGGACGGAACATGAATACTTTGCGACTATGTTAATGAACCCATCAAAAACAGTTTGAAGGGTTGCACTGGCCGTGGCCATAAACACACTGATTTAGGTTTTCGTTTATAGAAGGGCTAAGATTTATATATTCAACCTTACCTTATTATCTGCAGTTTTTTTTTATTCAGTAGGTACAAAAACTGATTAGCATATTACAAATAATGGTATATGTATAGTACACAATGAGTAAATCTGACATTTGTACACAACATTTGTAATATACAGTACATACCTACGTAGTTTACATTAACTTTAACTGTTAAATAACTAATACAAGGATTTAAAAAAGAGTAGGTACTTACACACGGCTACACATCATGTTAGACGCCCTTTATATGCATAACTACGCTATATACAAAATATAGAATTGTAGGAAAGGGATAGTGAATATTGGTGTCGATGTAACGGTAAGGATAGAGTGTAACAAAAATATAGCACAACCTCTCGCATGATTCGCAGCGTTCAACTTCTAATAGTTCAAAATCCAAACAGTCTAGGTTGATGTGTCGCTATGTGTACATGATAAATTAAAAAAAAAAAAACAAAATATATACAAGATTGGGTACACTAACAAAATCACAGCTTTTTGTAGTATATCAGAAAAGATTTAAATGTGCTGTACTTGTCGTGAAAATATCTGTTTGAAAGCAGATAGAATTATAATTTTTACACATTCTGTACAATGGGTTATTTTGAGATACATTGTTTTTATTGACACTAATAATTATGGAATACGCACAGATTGCGTTGGTATTTTAATGTATAAATTTTGAAGAAGGTTACCATCCATTGAACAATTTACGATTTTAAATAAGGTGCACAAGTCGCCTATCTATCTTCCACTAACCAAAGATGTTAAGGAATAGTTTTTAATGCGGTTAATTTCGGTTTCATATTACACTAACCTAGGCTTTCTGCGTCCATTTCGAATGCAGATCATAAAGAGATTTAAAATTTTATTCGATGAATTACACACCCCACCTAATTTTAAGCATTTTTCCAAATGCAATATATCTTTTCGTATTTTAATCGTTTTACGCTCATGCGTAATTTATGATCATTCCAGGAATAGCATTTATTTGTGGTTGGGACCCGAGAAGATAAATTACGACATGTTTATTTTTTTTTATCACTTACAACACCATATTTTTTTTTTTTCATGGGGAAATGCGCCTGAAGCATTCCCTCTCGCCACAAGGGGAGGCGAGAGGGTTATGTCCGGCTCTTCCGTACTTCGGGCCTACGGACCAAAACCCCACGGTGTGCACGCTCGCTGCCTTGTATAGTGGATGAGCCCAACTAAGCAGAGCTTGTAAAGATAAAGATAAAGATAAAGATATTTGTATAAGGTCATATCAAGTATAAGGTCTTTATCTCCTTTATTTTTAAATATCGGTTTCACTACTGATGTTTTTAGTGCTTCGGGGAAAATACCTGTGCTAATGCTTAAATTGAAAATGTAACTTAACTGTACACAAATCTGTTTAGCAACGGATTTAATGACTCTTGTTGATAATCGGTCATAACCCACGCTGTTTGTGCTTTTTAAATTATTTATTATTCTGAGCACATCAAATATGGAGCTAAGAAAAATGAGTTTAATTTACTTTGTACTATGGGTACTAGACAATGGATAAACATACATATATAATTTTTTTTTGGGAATACCTACATATTATATATAAAACCACCCAGACCAATACAAACATCCATGTTCATGCACACAAATGTTTGACTTGTGCGGGCATCGAAACCGCGACCTCAGGCGTGGCAGTCGGTTTCACTAACCACTACGCCATTGTTGTCGTCAACTTACTTTTAAATAAAAATTAAATTTTCTGTAATGATTTGTTTACAATAGATTCTAGATGGATTAAAATGCATCTTTAAAGGTTAGTATTTTGTGACATTTGTTTTATTTTCTATAGACCTTAAGACTAATTTAAATCTTCTCACACCGAGAAGAGGCCGATGCCCAGCAGTGTGACTGTTTTGTACAGAGCTGATATTATTAGGTATTATGCTTATACGAGACTACACATATTATGCTATAATTGTTTATAAATGTTTTATACATTTATATAATAATATATATGTAATGTAGAAAATATATTCATATATGTACCTATTATCTAGTCCTCCATTTAGATATACCTTTCCGTATCGTATTAGCCTTATTGCTAACCTTAATATTTGAATATAAATAATGATCTCCCACAATATTGGATAGAGGTTGCCCATCTGGCACCCACATCTAAGGCCTTTGTGCAACGTTGGTTATGCGTTTAACGAAGGAGATTCTTAGCATATTTTATTAAAACATGCTTCAAGCAAAATAAGTTAGGCCTTGGTTATTCAATTTCTCAATAGCATACTGATCGAGTTGGACCATCAGTCTTGCATTATGTAAGCAGGAAGATTTAGACAAGTTGATTTGTATGAGTGTGTATCTTAATGTACAGATCCCCAACTAATATTATAAATACAAAGGTGAGTTTGTTAGTTTGTTGTTTGTTCCGCTTTGACGCCTTAACTACTCGTCCGATCATCATAAAATTTCGGAAACACATTTTAGGGGAACAGAAAAGGACATAAAGTACCTTTCGTCCAGAAAAAGTATAGTTCCAAAGGGATTTAAATTTATTGACAAAATCAATTTAGATTTTGTCAAAGCTGAAGCTGCGCGCAAATCTAGTTCTTTTATTAAGTGCCAAATATATGAATGCACGCACAGTTAAATTGACATGTTATGGAGATACCAGGAACTAACCACGTGATTTGTGCATATTTTTTCTTTTCTTTTTAATGCATATCGATGGAAGAATATAATGTAATATAGTCTTTTTGCTCAAGAAAATATATTTTAACCGTAATAGCACGCAAGTATATACAAGTCAAAGCATTCAAAGTCACCTCAAGCAAACCAGTGTGTGTGTCATAACTTACTAAACAATAAAAAAAGAAAACGTTCTCAGTATTTTATGAATAAAATTATTTATTATTTGTTACTAATTTAAACTGGCCATGACTGCTGAAAAGCAACCGCAACGTTACGGAAAGTGTAAAATTAAATACTACTATTATTATATTACTTACATTGTTTTCGGGGGCCTGGTAATCTGTGTGACAGGGTTTCCTAGTGCAGATACCAGTCTCCCACAAGGGTCTTTTGTTTTTTATTTAAGTATTTTAATGATAGTTTTAAGTTACCTTTGTGGAAGAGAAAATAAATCATTATTATTATTATTATATTAATTAAATTCTATACTTTCAATCATTTAATTAGCTTAAATTAGTAAAGTTTAGTAGTAGTAGTGAGTGAATGAGTGAGTTGATCGCGGCAGTCGGATCGGTTGGGCTCTCGCTCCCGGCCGTATTTCAGTCTATGGTCGGGAGTGAGAGGTCGTGGAACGCCGTCGCCTCCTTCTGTGAGGAAGTGTTTTTTATCAAGGAGGTGGCGGAGCGGGAGAGGGATCTCTTAAACCCTCTTCCCAATCGCAGAGCCGGGCGCCGGAGGGCGCAAGATGACCTCCAGCTACCCTGAGGTTTCACCTGGGGGTGGCGGGCTTTGTGGGCCTGCCCGCCATCCGTTCAGCAACAGCTCTGAGAGGCGGCGTGCGTGTTCCCACGCGCGCCTCTGTTTCGAGTTCGTCTCCCCTCTAGGGGGGAGACAGTAGGGTTTTATAACGAGTGAGTTCCTTTGGGTAGGTCTCTTTGCGTAGTGGCCTGCCGTTTCATACGGCGGTCCATAACCTCGGCGGGGTCGCGACCGCATGCGAAAGTGATTCGCGCATCCCCGTCGATAGTGGTTTTGTCGAGGAACACCGTGGTAGGTTTAGTCGGTATTCCGGGAGGTACATTATCTTTTCAACATCTTTCTTTGACCGTGGCGAGTCCGACATAGACCCATAAAAAAAAATTGTACCTCAATTCTCAAACTAAACTCATTTATACGTATTTTTTCGCGTTGTTTATTTAAAACTGTATTACATAATTTTAAAAGTGTTACACTACTACTACTATTAAATTTTACAAGGTTTTAAACTAATACCATTTTTAAAACTACTTATATTTAGCTTAAAATATTTGTAAAATTCAATAGTTGTAGTAGTGTAACAGTTTCTAAATTATGTTATAAAGTGTTAAATAAAAACGCGATAAAAACCGTATAAAATAGTTTAATTTCAATGAATAACATTCGCGTAAACAGAAGACAATATTATTATTTGTTTGTGCTGTAGTAATGAATTATGATTAAATAATATTATAACCTTTACGTACTGCTATATGTGAAGGTTATAATATTATTTATATAATATGAAGTGCTTTTCACACGCCGCAAGGGTAGGGCCCCACAAGGTGGCCCGACGACCTGGCACGGATGGCGGGCAGCAATAATGATGCACCCGCGCCCAAGACGGGTCTATGTGGAAAACTTTGTGGGAGGTCTATGTCCAACAATAGACATCTTTCAGCTAACATGATAATATCCTTTAACTGTAATTGCAGTAAAATATTATTATCGTGTACGATAAAGCAATTAAAAGTCTCGCGTATGTTTATGACTGTACCTCACCAATGTATGATTATATCTTTGTGCCTGCTATTTTTAAAAGTATATAAAATTAAGAAAAATATTTGGTTTGCAATTAGAACAGCGACATAAATCTTGTGTTTTCGATATTATTTTCTTTTTACCTGTTTTGTATAACCTACCTTCACTTCATCTGCCGTATCATTATTAAAATAAACCACGAATCACGGTTAATATCTGCCACCAAAGTGATTTAAATTAGGGCTAAACAATTTAAATATCTTTATCTGCCACTTAAATTGATATGCATATCCTATAAATCCACAATTTCATATAAATCTTCTTCTTCCTAGCCTTTATTATTCCCAAGTCACTTGGGGTCGGCTTTTCTGGTCTAACCGGATTTGACTGGATATCAGTTTTTACACGGAGCGGCTGCCACCTGACCTCCGCTAAGCTAGACTAGTGTCAGGATATTACAGGGCAGTGACTTCCCAATAACGACTGCCATAGATGTTCATGACAGCCGGGACTGACGGCTTAACGTGCTCTCCGAGGCACGGAGCAGGCGATAATTGTCAATAAATACGCACATGATTTCGAAAAGTCATACAACTTCCGAAAGTCAGAGGTGCGTGACGTGGGTTCGAACCCGAGACCCTCTGCATTGCAGTCTGTTAGTCTCCCCACTGAGCTATCGCTGCTTCTATAGATCACAATTTCATATAAATGTCGTATTAAAAAGACCTTACAAAAGAAAAATCATTGAGACTAAATATGCTAATAATCACAAATTCTGTTTGACCTAACGCAAACACTCTAAACTTAAATTCATTATTAAATTGTTGTTCGAACAAAACAAAAAATAGCATACCAAAGCCTTGTCCTAAAAACAAAAATACGGTGTTATATACAATTGTGAGCCGAATCATGTACAGAACGAACACTGCAAATACAATATTCACACGTTATTTAAAAACATTCCATATAAAAGCAAAAATAATTATCATGAAAATAGAAAAGCAATATGAAAAGCCCGAACGTTGTACAATTCCGATGTGTTCAAATTCGAATGCCAGACACGTAGGCTCAGCTCAGTGCAACGTTCAACATACAGTTTTTATTTCCGGACCAATTCTACCTACAAACAAACTTCGGTACCTCTATTCTTATGTATATTACAAATACGTGTTAGCTGCAAGGGTTTTAATAAAGCTTTTTTGTTTGGTTTTATTATTCAGTATATAATAGGAAGGGTAAGCGGTCATGGGGGATTGATTGCTTATGTACGTGACTTTAAAGAGATGTATGTCAGAATACTGTTTGCCACTATAGCTGTGTACACGCACGCACGCTCGAACAGGGAATGGTAGCTTTTAAAAAAAAATAGCTAACTTCAGTGACTTCCCAAGCCAATCGATGCTGCACCGCACCCATTATTTTTTCTTTACTACCTGCTTTTTGCATTCCAGTAGAAAGTGAAATGCTTCTTTAAAATTGCTTCTGAAATTCTTTGGCAATAAATCCATATCCAATAGTGGTAGTTACCACCTAGCACCATCAGGTAGACCACAGGCTAATAAAATATCAGGCAAGAAAGAAATATTTTCTAAGCAATCATAATCATCATCTCAGCCGAAAGGTTTTCCACACATTCCGGTTTTGGGCCACCCGCATCCACCCGGTCCCCGCGACCCTTACCTGATCGTCGGTCCACCTTGCGGAGGGCCTACCTCTACTGCATCTTCCGGTGGCCGCCCTCCAGAAAAATAGCTGAAAGAAAATTCTTAAATTTTGGTCTTGTCTTGTCCGGTATGATTTGGTCTGTCCAAATGGTGCCTTTTCAGTAATAACGCTTGTTCGATTAAGTAAAAGGAATAACGCAACATGAACTGCATGAACGATGCGTTCGAACTAAAACTGTAACCGGGTGCCCCTAGTTTAATTTTGTCGGAGCTTTGTCCAATCCGGCCTCGAAATATCGGTTTCAGGCGTCAGTGGAAATACTCCACACAAAAAATATACTACAGGGATTCATTGCAATCTAAAACAATTGAAAAAAGTTGAAAAAGTGAATTTTGCAAAAAAGGAATGTCTAGGCCAATTTCTATTATGTCATCGCATAATTAAAATAAACAATTTTATTTATTTATTCTCGCGGCTTATTTTTAAACGCCTTTTACATACACACTTTACCTAAAGCTTTAACTGCTTTTGTGCAGCTATAGCAAGTGAACATCTTTTAGAATAGACATTTTTCATTTATTCATAACTAAGCTTATTTAATCAAAAATACAGACGTTTCAATAAAGAGCATTTCCTCGAATGCGTGTGTGAATTTGTGTGTCAATTGTATAAAAATATTTATGAAGCAATACACCTCCGTATAAGTGTAGGTTAAAAATATATTTCATGCCGCAGTTAAGCTTCAAGTATTTTGTACTTATAAAAGAAAATTCGCTGCCTGAAAGGTACAATTGGTACTTTTTTACTCTAATCTCTTGGGCATTTTGAATTGGAAAGGATTTTCCTGTTACTCAAAGAATATTTATTCCCATTGCTCCTACAGTTTCATGGAATCGGTACCTATAATGCACTTATAGTACGTAAGTACGGCTATATATTTATTTTCTATCATGCATTATTCAAAACCACTTCTATAAAAATCTACATGATTTTAGGGAAAGATCACCACAGTAATACAACACAAGGTTGCTTCGCTGTAATCGTCAGCAGAACGGCGGTATTTTTGTAGTTGGTTAGTCTGTCCCTGGTTGAGCATCGTAATACCAAGTTAAGGAGGAGATTTGTTGTGCCTTACTTTCTTTTTGTGAGTCTCATGGTTCTATTTTTATTTGGTTAAATAGGCTAAAGTAAGAACTTGGGTCTCAAACTGAACCACAAAGAACAAAAGAATCAGTGACTTTTTTAAACGCTCTTACTTGTTGCACGACGATTAGACCAGGTTATTCGTTTGCTATCTTTTTAGTTTTATCGTTTTAATCAGCACATCCCGGCCATGGGTTTCATTGTCCTCTGATGTTTCTAGATATGATAAAGATAAGAACTTAAATCGAGCTGGATGTTGTAGCACGCGTTCTTCAAGTCATATTTAAGATTAAAGGTTTATACAAGGTCATTTACTGAAAAGTTTAGTACTCGATTATAGCGAAATTAATAAGTAAATTATGCCAAACTTTTCAAAAACGACAGGCGTACGCATCTCAACAATTTATTTCAGTGTAATATTTCAACTTGATATACTAAAGCTGAGTTTATATTGAAAACGTCTTGAAAGTTACCAACTTTATGAAAATACTTAATTATAACAAAGAAAACATGAGTAACAGTTTATATATAATATTTAAATGAACAGCAAGTGACGTGGCCAGAAAACCACCGTGGACATAGGGCTGCCTGGTTTTATTTTAGTATTTTCATTTACTTCTTTTATTGAACTTTTACTCGTTTTTGATAAATGTATGAAAAATACTTAACTAATTTCGGCCCACTTAGCTGAATTTGTTATTTCCTAGTTATGTGCGAATATATAATAAAGAAATACTGTATGAATCGTATAATAAATACTACGTAGGGGATATAGAATTGATTACGATAAGCATGAATATATCTAATATTCATGCTTAGAACTGGAAGGAATAATGTACTTCTTAAAAGGCAATTGTAATTAGTTCTTCAGGAAATTAATAATTATTATCTGTTATTCTGTAAATTGCATTTATACATATGTGGAATATAACGTACTGTTAGAGTTAGCTTAAAAAAACCGCTGATAATAATTTTGTTTTAAATTTAAATTCAATTAAAGTGTCACGTGAGATTAAATTTAAAGTACAATTGCTAAGCTTACGTTATGCATTGTTTTTAATGAAATCTAGCATTCATATAATATGTCATTCTAATATTATTATAATTATAATAATAAAGATGAAGAATAAAGGAGATAAAGACAACTACTTCGTTCTTCGTGTAATCGTGAAGTTCAATTCGCGGGTTAAGCAAAGTGTTAATAGGTTTTGCTGTAAGAAAATACACAGTAGCGGGACGGAGTCTGGAATTGTGTACAATAGACAACTACTACTCTAATCTACTTACTACTCTAAATTAGTGATACGAATTTTGATGTACCAATTCTATAATATTTTATTGTAACATGTATGTGTGTGCTATGAGTAAATCTTTTTTTTTCTATTTTCTAGAGACTTTTTGCCCATGTGCATGCCAGTCTCCTTAGGACAGAATGGCTTTATATGTCAAGAATTTTAATAAGTATGCCCGCCATCTTAGTTCTGCAAGTATGCTAAGACATATCCCGACATCATACTTATTTATTTTGGAGTCTTCAGTGAACCTCCTTCTACGATGCTCGTAACAGGCACAATCCATCAACAGATGTTGCACATCTTCAATGACACCACATATATCACAGTTTGCTGAGTCAGCTTTACCCATCAGATGTGCAAACTTCCTTGATGGATAGTGCCCGGAACGAAGCCTATGTGCTTGCACTATGTACTTGCGGCGAGTAAACCTTAATAAATAAATAATAATAGTCGGAAATAAATATAATGACCACCAAAAATACTAATTGCGCAGCAAAATATGCTTACTAAAATATACCATAACGAGCACCTATACGCCTCAAATCACTGCATTCCGTCTCGGAAGGGGTCGGTTATGTTAGGTTCCTTCTTAAGCCCACCCAAAAACCGTCGACTTATTTTGATCTCTTTAAATATATTGCGGTTTTTCATATTGGTGATCATTTACTATTTTTGACTGTTATATTTACTATAGCTGGTGATAAGTTAAACATAAGCCATAATAGTCTGCCCGTCTGATTGATGCTATTCGAGTATTCAGAGCAGACGCCGTTTTTCATCCATAGTTAACAATATACCAGTCCATCAGGTACCCATATCCATATATTAGAAACCACACGCAGCAATAGTCCTACGCCTGCTGCGGTTACTACCGCTGTAGGTGTCCCATCCCATCCTTGATTCAAACTCTCGAAGGGCCTCTTCACGTTGGACCTATGTCTCCGTGTAAGCCTCACAAAGGGCCAAGTATTACGCTAATATAATATGTTAGAAAATACCTGTGATAAGAGAAACATAATACCTGAAAACATGGCTGTCGTAATGTGAGTGAAACTCACCCATACCTACCTTGCCTCCGAGCGTACAAACGAAATTCTATTTATAATAAAAATAATATAATTGCGATTCTGTGGACATATGATTAAATTTATGAATTGTAGATGATTGTACCAAATTATAATCAAGCCATTGAATGTTCCTTTTATTATTCTGCTACGATCAATAACCTCATGGGACCTTTTATCTTTGACCTTTTGTACTTTGCTTCCTTTTATATCTAATTGAATCATACCAAATATGTTTAATGTTTGTACGTCCTTTGATAGCATAATTATCATATAAATTATGAGCACAAATAATTGTGTTTATATTTTGGAATGTATCATTTAAAATAAATTAATCAAAGATGGACTCGATAACTAAAATACTTTCAAAACAATATTTGTGTTAGTGTTCCTTTTAATAGGTAAGAGAAAACAAAGTATCGATAACTTTCTAAAGCTATGAAGTTGTACCGATAAATTTTACCAGCATGAAGATTTTAATAATACAGATAATGGTTGGTTGTCACACCATTGACTGCTTTATCTTCGGTTGTTTAACGGCTCTACTAGAAAGGGGTTGGATTACATCTTTTTGGTCGGGCCATTAAACCAAGTCAAGATCAGACAGCATCTTGGAAAGCTGGGACACTGAGTTTGTTTTAAGAATAAGTATTCGTTTGCCCCAATACTCTCATGAGACGCATAACGCTTGCGAAAAATTCTCAAATACTATATTTCGCCCGTGGTTTCACTCGCGTAAATGTAGTTAGGTTAGTAACAGAACTTTTTTTTTGGATGATTTTTTGCTCCCTTGACAACGTATATGCGAAATTTCATGATGATCGGTCGGGTAGTTAAGGCGTGACAGCGTAAGAAACAAACAAACATACTCACATTCGCATGTATAATATTATATCAGACAGTTACTTTGTCTATTGCCTTTAGTGGCAGATGGGTTTGCAGTCCACCTGATGTTTCATGGTTACCACCATTCATGGACTTGTCTGCGCAGCATACGCAGTATGATGTTCTCCTTGCTTTTGTAGCTAACCGACGCGGACGCTTGTTAGTGTGTGTCAAGAAAACGTTGCATATTAGTCGATTTTGAGTGTGTGAAGTGCGCGACATACAACCAGTATGTCGCGCACTTCACACACTCAAAATCGAGTAATATGCAACGTTTACCAACCATGGTATTGATCAATACGAAACATAAAATAAGTTTCAGTACTTAATTGTACAGTTACTTTTTTATTGATTCGTATTTAGAATATTCTATATATTTTGACGTTCATAAATGTGACTTTGTGACATAAATGAATAAATGATTTTGACTTTGACTTTGACTTTTGACTTTGACTTTGAGTTTGAATAAGCTGTATTATCTATATCTATACCTACTAATATTATTTGTTTGTTGTTTTTAAGAGAAAGATTTGACTTTTTATTTGTTTGTAAGGGTTTAACTCAAAAACAACACAATCGATTTTAAAAATTATTTCAGCATTAGAAAGCTATATTATCAGCGAGTATCATATTATAAATAAAGTACGGTTACTAACATAACATAACCTACTTTTACACGAGCGAAGCCGCGAGCAAAAGCTAGTCACTCTATAAATAAAGAGAAAACGCTGGTTAACGTTTTCTATGTAAGTATAACTGTTGCTCTTAAGCGTAGCGTGTGGTTGTCTTTGGTTCTCGTTTGATCTCCCGTGGGCGATTCAAGCTGCGGTCTTGCGGCGAGCCAACGTTTACTGTAAATCAAAGACCACAAGCATTAGATACTTGAGCTCCTTCTATCGGTCACTAAAATCACTAACTTTGCTTATATATTACGACGTTGAATGAAATATGGCAGTGCTATATTACATAGATTTAGCGACAATATAATTATGATACAGTTAATACTGTGTTTTAATGATCTCTCTTATATTTTTATATTAAATGTTTTGTTATGAAATATGATTTTTTTACAGTGGTGGAATGCGCTGACGCATAAACTTCCGCGGAAAAGAGGGAAAGATAGAACGTCCCGAGTACTACCGACTACTACCACGGTGTGCTGAAATATGATACTCTACGATGAGATCTGAACATTGATATGTGAAGTTGCATTGCGATTTCGAGTTGTGAAATCGCGTTGCGATATTGATCTGAATGTGCGCACTCACAAAATCAAAATGGGTGGGTTAAATATTATTATTACTTTTATTATTTCCTACGCTTACACAAAGCCACACGTACCTATACACACACGCATTTAACTTTTTTTATTCATGAAATTTATGAGTCTCTGAAATACTGCTTTCATTAGTGCAGGGATGATTATTATTATAGTAATAGATCTAAAAGCGCACATCTACGTAACAAATATTAAATTACTTACAACAAGAGAAGTAAAAGTTTCCTAAATAATAAAGTAACCGCAGAGCCAGTAAACGGATGAATGTATTCCCCTGCCGACAAAGCGGACAAGATCTTTCTTTAGAAATATTCTCAACTAGCACCTAAAACTTTCCTAAATAACCTAATTTCGTAATTGTCGAACTAGCAACTCGATTGCTTCGCGGCCCTAAGGGATCATAGACATTCGCAGTACTCCCCAACTTTAAGGCATTGTGATATTTAATTAGGGACTTTTTGTTCTTTCAAATGTATTACGCTTGTCATAACTAGATAATTCTATCGTTTTCAAAGTTATAATTAGGCTTAACTCCAGTTATGAGTTTAGTGAATATAATTATAGTAATGACTGCTACAATTTATTTTAATAGTAATTGTTTTTTGTATTACATCGTACCTAATAATAATTTAGTTGATCTGAAATCTGTAGAGATATTAGTTTTATTTCATTTTGTACTTGGGCTTATTTTTATTTTTGGCACTACCTAGATGACGCAGTGGTGTTGTATAAGATACGTGCTTTGACGTCTTGTGTTCGGTTACGTTTTTCTATCCTACATCCATCGAGATGCTGAAAAGCAACCGAAACGTCGGGGAAAGTGTAAACCTAAATATAAATAGTTTTAATAATTTTATTAGCATAAAAATTAGTAAAATTCAATAGTAGTAGTAGTGTAACAGTTTTCAAAATTATTTAATAGGTACAGTGTTAAATAAACAACGCTATAAAATCCGTATATCGTAGTTTAATTTCAATGAATAACATTCGCGTAAACAGAAGACAATATTATATAAAAGCGTGATACAAAAGATTATGTATTTTACAAAAATAGCTTCAGCACTAAGGATATGTCGGTGACACGCCAGGATTTACATGTTCGGAGTCCATTATAATGAAAATACACAGTCAACAATACTTAATTTATTTTCGCACCTTCGATCTTACAGAAATCAGCCTAGAACGGTTTCTTCACGCTTTTTTATCTCTTCCTCACAATGCCTTCAAACGGTTATAGCAACTACAACTTCCCTTATGACAGACTAACAAACTTAGTACAAAATAAGTCTTGAAATATAGCTTAATATTTGTAATAATGATTTTAATTGAGTTGTAAAATACTGAAATTATAAGTTGATGGCGATTTAAAAGAGTGGCCTTGAGTTTCTTGCAGGTATCTTCTCATAGGCTCAACCTTTTGCCTGAACATTGCAACTAACATAAATGTAAATTCAGTAAATATAATAAACTCACTCCCTTTGACGTTCATAAGTGTTACTTTGTGATCTAAGTGAATAAATTATTTTTGACTTTGACTTTGACTTAATGAATTTTATATAACTCCAAATGATTTATTTTACACGAATTACGTTTATTTAATATAATCAATGAATATAGTTACAAATATGCTCAACAGATGGCGTTGTAAACAGGATAAATTAAATAAGTTTTACTTACAATTTTTTTAAATAATTAAATTCGATACATTAATTGGGATAATTATACAGATTTTATTTTTAACGTTTACACATTAAATTGTGTCTTGAACAATAAATTAATCCTCAATAATCTTCAAGACATTCAAACAGTCAACACTGCATCTATTAAATATTAGAACTTGATGCTTTACGAATTTTTGTTTACAAATAACTATTTGAATATTAATCTATTATATTTCAGGCATTTCTAAAATAATATAATCATTTAAACAAAAGCTAAAACTTAAGGATTAGGTAAGTTAAATGGCGATTTGCGTCCATAGATTCCTTTCTTGCAGAATATTTCATCATTAATATTAAACTATCAATATACCATTCAAATATCAACTTATACACGTCTTTGTATATATCGGATAAATAGTAATGAGGAAATACCATCACTATTTCCTACAACAAGATAATTTCACTAGTCCGACCGATAAGTATTCGTCATTTCAGCCGAAAGACGAGTACGTCTTTGTTTCTGCCGGACACATATGCCTCCCTCAAGGATTTCTACATAGAGGGATCTTGGACCGCCAGCAACCAACCGCAACCCTTAGCTGGTCTTCGGTCCACCTTGTGGGGCAGGTCCAGAGCATTATGGGAAGCATTCTGATATGCTAGTTACCACACGATGTTTTCGTAAAGCGAGCGATAATTACCGCTATAATACACAGTCTGCGTCTGTGTGGCATTAAGACTGCGCCGAGCGTAAGATGCGGTTGGACTGAATGACAGTGCTCGATATTCGAATCGGCGCGTGGCCGCCATAGTAAAATTGTATGGAGGATTTGAAGTGCTTTTTTGATAAATATGTATTTTTATTGTCAATCAATAAATTAAATATTTGGGACGGACAAATTGTAATATAACTATTTATGTTTCGTTTAAGCTGTAAAATAGGATAGATTTCTACTGTTATAGGTAATCTAAAAACCACGTAACAAGAGCTTACATTTTAGCATTTTTCGTGCAAATTCACGTAATTTTGTAGGCGAAAATATCAATTATTTTAAGTTTTTTACACGGAGTAATTGTAAACACATTCATTGTTATGGTAAATGTATATTTAATATTTATATTAAACAAAAAGTGTTGATTTTATCAACTTAACTGCCCGCATATTTTGGCACCTTTTGCTCGGTGCAGTCAAACTTGAAACCGCTGCGTGGAAGTCCAGCGCTCTCGCACAAGGCTATCTGCTTTTTTATTGACTTTTATAAATAATATAGGCATTTGAAAAATTTGCAGCAGCCCTAGCCTGGCGAGAAGTGCGCAGTTTTGAAGCGCAGCCTACCGGAAACAGGACGTGGTAGTGACGTTTGCCTGACTACACAATACGGCCTCCGCCGTGAAACAACTACGAGCGGCACAATAGCTTCACATCTTTATAGTGGCGCTATTCAGCGTGTCATGTGACGTGCTGCGTATTGTGACGACAACTCAATGAGATCTTTGAGATTTTTACTTCATAACTGAATGCCTACTATGAAAATAAATATATATATATGTATATATATATGTAACTGAATGCCTACTATGAAAATAAATATATAATAAATATATATACTATGAAATAAATTTACAATTAAGTTTCTTTGGGATTTTTTTATTTTAGTTTGGATATTACTGTGTTGTTCGGACCACTTCATGAAAGGGTTTAGGGCAAATAAGAGATTACGTACCGAATTTCGGGATGAATTAATAATAATAATACCCCTCTGGGACAGTCGTTATCTCATCATGAGACTAACGCGATATCGGAGGGCACAGTACACTAGCTTTAAAACTATCACCTTCGCCTTGTGATATAAACAAAAAATGTATCACCAGGTTAAATTAAAGCGCACAAACCGCAGGGCAGCTTGTGGCGGGCAGAATGTGAGTGGTGACACTGCGGTCCTGAATGCCTCAGAGAGTTGGTTAGGGCCTCGTCCCCGGCTTGCCGTTACTGGTTGGCTGGGGTGGAACATCAAGAGCGTCCGTAGGACTCTCAACTCTGGCTTGCCTTGGTCGGCCGGTCAGAAGGGGGCCGCTAGAGCTATATGCTTGGGGGTGGAAGTGTCATTTTCAAGGGCATAACTACGGGGAAATCCGCTCCGGGTCTCCGTTGTCACGAGACCCGTGATGGTGAAACCGGCGCCGCACCGCTCGACACCCCTAGCCACTCGCACCGGTGTTGCCCTCTGCTGCTGGCTTGTATGCCTATAGTGGCTTATCAGGGGGCCCATCTAGTGAGTTGGCGAGTCACCATCTGCCCATTGCATTGATGCTATTAGAGTATTCAGGGCAGACGCCGTTTTTCATCCATAGTTAGCAATATACCGGTCCACCAAACACCCATACCTATAGCCCATATATAAGAATCTATACGTAGCAATAGTCCTACGCCTGCTGCGACCAGTGTCGCTGTAGGTATTCCATCCCACGTTTGATTAACTCTCGAAGGGCCTCTTCACGTTGGACCCATGTCTCTGTGTAAGGTCCCCAAAGGGCAAGGTATTTTTCTAATATAATATGTTAGAAATTACCTGTGATAAGAGAAACATAACACCTGAAAACATAGCTGGCGTAATATGGGTAAAACTTCACACACACTTACACAGTATATTCTATTACATACACACAACACCATCTAACCCAAACTAAACAAAGTTTGTACTATGGGAACTAGACAACGGACAAACATACATATATACGTTTTTATGTAAATACGTACATATTATACATAGAAAAACTCAGACCAAGACAAACATCCATATTCATGCACACAAATGTTTGACTTGTGCAGGAATCGAACCCGCAATAAATGTGTTTCATGGTAAGACTACCGGTTATAGTTTTATATAGGTATAACAGTAAACTGCGGTCATATTTTAAGATCAGTTAGTGTTGGAGATAAATGGTATCATGAGCTATAAAAACGTCTTTTGAATGTTCATCCATTTTTTTCGAACAAACTTTTATGCCATTCCTAACAAAATTTAAGTTCAACTTGTTAGTTTGTTATTTCCACAGACCACAAGGGACATTATCGAGGTTTAATTCAAATCTGCATGTCTGAGATGTTCTTAAAATTGTTTGAAGTCTGCCAATCCGCACAGGGCCAATGTGGTAGACTATGGCCTAACTCTTTTTCATATAATATAATATAATATATAATATATTCTACCACATACACACAACACTATCTAGCCCAAACTAAGCAGAGCTTGTACTATGGATACTAGACAATGGATAAACATACATATATACTTTTTTTTTTCTTGTAAATACATACATATTATACATAGAAACACCCAGACCAAGACAAACATCCATGTTCATGCACACAAATATTTGTCTTGTGCGGGAATCGAACCCGCGACCTCAGGCGTGGCAGTCGGTTACACTAACCACTATGCCATGTTCAGCAGCGGACAATTTATATAAACGGCTGATACCATAAATATTAAAATTAAAAATTTAATGCCGTCGCATTTTCTTAAAGTCTTAACTATAGAGTTATACAGCCTTACTGATACTAAACCGATAATAAGATCATGAGTGGATTCCTTGAATTAAATGTCTTTTAATTCTAGTGCACGTTATAAAAACTGTTATAATGTTAACGCATAATAGAAACTGCCAAAGATCATAGCATGAATATTAGGCAATAGGTTCGTCCCCTATCACGAAAAACCTAAAACCATAACGGTGAAATCTGTATGTACAATATAATTATATAGGTATAAGACAAAGCTGCCTTCCTAAACATATATATGCGTGAGAATATGTACCTATGTCTATGTATTTCTTTTTTCATTCATAATATAAAACATTACTTTGTTTTCCAATTTACATTCTACAAAGTAACGGATTAAATCGACGTCGTCTACTACGTCTGCAATCAAATAATGAAACCCCTCAATATTCGTTCTTGGCTTACGTTAGCTCTACTTTGAACGAAATCAAGCTAGCATTGGCAAAAACATGAGCAGTTAGTTTCCAATCTGTCTAATTGAAATTTACTCCGCAATCGCGTGCTGCCATTAGCTGAAAGCAAATTCTAGGAATGTCTATTTTAGTCATGTATTTGTCAGCGGTAAATTTTGTGAACGAGAACATTATAATTTACGTGATTCGATTCATTGCTATGGTCATAATGACCTCATTAAATTTGTATATCTGAACAAATGATTACTAACATTTTACTAAGATATTTGGACAATTAACCCAATCTATACCACTTATTAAAAACACTGATAACTAGGTGTGTTCAGCAAGATTTCGAAAGTAGCAAACTAAAAAAACTAACAAACAAATATGTCGGAAGAAATAACATGATCCTAAACAGTCGGTATAAGGTTAGGTTAGGTTAGTTGGTTGGTTTTTAGGTCTTGTTTCTATATCCAGAAATGAGTAATTTTACTTACAGAGTTCATTTTTGACACGTCATACTTATTCTATAAAAATTCGATAAACATTAACCGTCCGTAGCTAAAGTGACACGTTTTTAATGTAGAAACCGGGTCTTTGCTCACTTCTATATATATATTTATATATACAGGGTGTCCGGTAATTAATGGATAACCTTGAAATGTCTTTTAGTAGAACAGAAGGCCGTTCAGAAAAAATTAACATAGAAAAAATATATATATATTCACAAGTGCAAGCTATATTAGCATAGCATACTTTTGACTGTCTATCTATTAGCATAATTAGTGTTTAATAATAAAACAACAAAATACCGATGGATTTCATTCATTTATGGTCGTAGTATACAATAAAGTTATACATGGTAATTAAAAAAAAACACATATCTCAGGTAGTAGTTAGGATAGATTTTTTCATATTTTTTTCTGAACGTCCGTCAGTTCCACTATAAGACATTTCCAGGTTATCCATTAATTACCGGACACTCTGTATATATAAAAGAAGAAGATATGTAAGATAATGTATGAATGATACTACAGTATGTCATCTTAAAATCGGATAGAGTTGACGAAAGATACACAATTCCCTTTGTTAAATAAACATTGGCATATGGTTTCATGGATTACATTTGTGTTTATTTAGCAAAAACGTATTTCATACGCAAACAAGGCCCAGATACTCTTCAGACTAGGGTACTCGCGTATTCGCCAAAATATAGGCTTGGTAAACATAGACGATTTTCGTAACTATGATGTAATAATGATATTACAAAAATAAATTTTATTAAAACAAAGCCGTAGTAATGAATTAATTATTTTAGTATTTTATACAACTTCCATGAAATGAAAGCTTATACCCCGTCTGAAGATAAGCAACTACAGTAGCCTATAGTCACTGGAAATAACGAAGATATCACAAGCATCTACCCTAGGGTTACGTAATCAAGGATAAAATAACAAGCAAGATATGGGAGAGGTATCTGAGTCTCTGGCACTCTTATTTGCCGTGCTACGTAATAGGCTCGATTGATAACGGGACATGCAAAGTGTTATAGGATTTTCCTGTTAGAAAGTAAAGTCACAGTAGATGGAAATAGCATCGTCTTTTATTATGCTGCACCACTTAACCACAGTCCACTTATATAAGGATTTCTATTATCTAACATACAACAGCAAGTTATTTATAAAATGCTCACGTCTATCCGGAAGTAGTCAGGCCACTAACTATAGTTGACTAAGTTAACGTGAAGTCACTCTGAACAAACTCTGTACTTACACACCGCACCATTACTTACTTTCTTGTTATTTTTAGAACCCTTACAAAATCTATTTGATCCCGTGTGTAATTGTATAAATGGATGATATAAAGCGGTGTAATTTTAAAATACGTTAATCGTTTTATTGACCTCATTTATTTAAAATTTATTATAAAAGCGCTTATATTACTGCTATACGTGTGTTTAATCATATCCCTGTATGTATCAAACAATTAAATGGCAATATGTTTAAAAATGCCTTAAAGAAATGGCTTATTATTAATGCCTTCTATAGTCTAAGGGAATTTTTTGATAATAAATAATATGTGTATCTATAAGTATTTCTTGATGTTTATTAGAGTTACTGTTTACTGTAAAGTTGCAATACCCGAATGGGTAACTGTTGATTCTAATATTATGTAACACCATTGTACACACAGTTTATGAAATAAATATATGTCTATGTCTAAAAATCTTACACGAACATGTATATAATATCGTTCCTTTTTTATCCGGTATTTCTAATAAACTAATAAACTCTTACAAATAAACTCCAATTTATTTGTAAGAGTATCTGCTAATAAATTTGGCAATATTAGGGTCAGTACATAAATTATCTTACACCTATGTTTTCGAAATGGTAAGTGTAAAGTTTCATTACACCAAGTATACCTTTGGTACGTATCCAACGTGATAAAAGACGAGCCACGACGTTCACCGGCCATAGTTCCAGATTTTGTACTTCTTGATAGGAAAACCCTATACAAAATGGTACTCGGATCCAACGTCCCATGCAAAGCCGTCGTATTTACTATCGCTGAGCGACTGAAACAGTCGTACAGGTTACTTTACTATAGCTTGACATAATTATTAACTGACTCTTAGCATGATCTGGCATTATGCTCATACTACAAGGCAATAGGCTGGTCCCCACTTACGTGCAAACTAAACACGATGTGCGAAATTTACATTTCGCGTACGATACACTTCTTTCTAATGTTTCGATACATAACCGTGATCGTATGTACACTGAAATAATATGCCGAGTCACCGTCAAAGCTCATCCAGTCGCAAGTTGATGCGATCGTCCGCTGCACACTCGCTTCATTTCCATCGCATATCAATTAAAATTCAAATGAGGTTTTTCATTGCTCAGTTAACCTATCCGCCTATAAATGAATTTTATAAACCAACGACCAGAGATTGAATATTGATTTTTATTGTTCATATTTTTATTGTCTCTAATGAAGTATAAACCTGAGTAGATTTTCCAAATAATGCATTTTGTCTAATTCTATAAAACTTTCTATAAACTAAATGCGAATTGTATTCACTTGCTGTAAAATGTATATTTTGCAAACTGCGTTTGCATATTAGTTGAATGCACAGTTACGTCGGTTATTTGTGCAATAATTTTTATATAAATAAATATGACATAAAGCTACGACCTTTTGCTATGAGAGTATCAAATTCATTGTCTTAAAGCAAGTGTGAAAGTATATTGTGTTTAAAAGTTCATATATAAGTTTATTGATTTAATTTTCTATCCTATTTTAATAATGAAATTACGATTTATAAAACTGTAAGGTTGACAGTATTTAACATTAATTTAGGTTTAATCGTGTAAATAGACGAATAACAAAGTGGGGATAAAGCATAAAAATAAAATTATTGAAATAATAGCTAATAACAATACCTATTTATAGCAAATTGCATGATTTATCACTCGCTCTAACAATAAAGGAAAACGGCCAGAGAACACCACGACGTCTTCTGTGTGTTGAGATGGGTGTTTTATGTCTAAATTTCTTAGTAAGCAACCACACACATTATGTACAGAATATACTTCTTATATCATTGCCCAATATATTACGTAAGTTAATGTTTCAGTTATATGCCAGAATGGGCTCCTACATCCTTTAAATGGATATAAAATAAATTTATTAACTTCTCTTTCCGTGTTCAATCCATTCTTCTTTATAATGCGCTACCTGTTGAAAACTTACCTGTCTACAAATTCAATGAATAGTGAAATCATTACATTAATCTCTTGAATGTAAGTTTATACAAGTGAAATGGTATAACCCATTCTATTAATTGTTAAGTGCCTCTAACTTCAGTTAATGCATTTACTTTGTTTCACTCACTACTCGTGAGCAGACTGCTTAAGAGTTTTCTAGGCGAACATTCTGCCTATTTTGTTGTACTGTGTTGCTATTTATTGTATGTATAACTTATATACCTTGCCTTGTTCACCTTGCTACTATGAAAGCATGCTATAATGTGAGCTCGAACATCGGGCGAAATCGACTACTTTGGTACTCAATTGCAATCACTTGTTTCCATTTACTCATTCACAACAATCATGTACGTTTTCCATATGTTGAGTACAGGCTTCGACTTAACTCCAGATCTCCCAAAAATTACGAAGTACTGACAATTATTGTTCGTGTCAACTATATACTGTATAACATTAGGTAATTTGTGGAGATGAATTAAACATTATTATTATGTATTTCCACAGACAAACCGATTACCTTGCTTAATTAAATTTAAAGCTCTGCTCCTATTGGTCGTAGCGTGATGTTTTATAAATGGGCTATCCAACACTGAAATAATTTTTCAATTCCGATCAATAGTTCCTGAGATTAGCGCGTTCAAGCAAACAAACTCTTCAGCTTTATAATATTAAGTATAGATGTTATGTAATTCATTCTAGTATATAATATATTTGGATAAATCGAGCATTACCAGGTCAAGTTACGGTTCTGTTTCCAATATCTTACAATATTCTATGTCGGCTAGCATGCGAATCACTTCCACACTATTCTCTGTGTGGTCAGGTGAATCGAACGATCCCTATGATACACAAACTGGAGCTCAAAATCTGTGTAGCTGGAGTAAATTAAGCGCTTTGTGTATATTCAAGTCTGATATACTAAAGGAAGATATTTGATAGATTTCACAAATCAATATAATGAATATAATATTAATAAATGACAGGCTATATGCGCAAGCTACTCGCTCGGGCAACTACGTACGGGCTGTATAAACAAATTCAGGTAGCGTTTCGTCCAAACAAACGTATTTTCCTGTTTTCACCCTGAATTATGATACTACAGCAAAAAGCTCAACATGTAATCTATAGGTATATACCATTGCCATGTTTCTGTTATCCTTAAAAAATACACTGAAATGAATACTATTTAAAGACATAGAGTAAACAAATTTAACAATACAAAATAAGCAATACGAGAAACATTTTCATTTGTTTATAAAAACATTATTGAAATCGGGTTACTTTTGGAGGAGGCAACTGGAGAATATGAAATGACAATTACAGAGATTTCTTTTTATATTGTAATATTCTTGCGTTTGACTACGATCTCACCTTATGTTAAGAGAAGATGCAGTTGACTATGGAGCACGTTTGCCTAGAAGAAACCTTTTCACTCGCGACTTGAAGACAAGGCTCAGCGCGACAGTCATACATCACTTAAAATATTTCTATGAAATGTTTTAATACTGGTCTTTCATATGTATCGTAAGGATTATTCGCGCGGATGGGTCGCGGTGGTTGTTTATAAGATGCACCCCCGCGAGTGGCTCAAGTTGCGTATATTAACCGAATCATATACAAGAACCATTAAAGACTATATTTAATTAATATAGTGTACAGCATTTTTTCTTTCGCTCTATTCGGCGAAACGAATAACATATTTTAATATTTTATTGATGTATGGGTAACGGTAATAAAGCATTGACTGCCCTGATGGCGTAGCACCGTAAACTTAAGTGCAATGTGTAGTTTTGGTAGGAATTAGACATATGAGTCAAGAAAATATGTGCTATTAGGATTTTCATACCAGGAAATTCTCAGGTACAATAAGAACTCTGGAACTGTATATATATATTCATTGAAATTAAACTACTATATTATTATACGGATTTTATCGCGTTGTTTACGCGATAAAATCCGTATATAGTAGTTTAATTTTAATGAATAAAATTCGCGTAAACAGAAGACAATAATATGTATATAATATATTGCTTCTAAACGAAAACGCTACTCTATAAAATATTAGTGTTTCGTTTGATATGAAATTGCTTTTATCTTATTTCTACATACAAACATGACATAAAACATTATCAGACGCAGAGTAACGTAGCTAAATTCAAAACCAAAAAACTAATTGTCGACAATATTCAGTTAAACAAAGAATACTTCTAGATTTTTTGTCTTTGGCATAGTACACTTGTCGACGTCTTTGTACATTTAAAATATCATTAGCTTTGCCCCGTGGGTCTACTCACTCCGCTATTAAGCATCGTAGCGTATTGTTGAATAAGCTGTAAGCTTTCCTCAATAAAATTTTCAAATAAAATCATTAATAAAGAACTCATAACTTCTATCCCATTTAACTCGCTTTCAGGTAAAAATAACGGATTTTAATCTGTACAATCCGTTATTTTTATCTTTCCGTTTCAGAGCTACGAAGCCACACATACACAGATCATCAGACAGTCATAGGTGATACCTATGACTGTCTTCAGAGTAAATCATACATATATATTCTAAGTTCGACGCCTTTTTTAATAGACCTTACAAATATAGCTGCTCAATTTTTACTTTAATAAACACACGAGAATATCGAGACGTAATGATAAAAACAAGCGCCCGAATAATAAATTAATGAGTTAAATTTTGTGTTTGTAAGTGTTACTTTTTGACCTAAATTAATAAGTGATTTGATTAACAGCCAAACAGTACAGTCATAAGATAAATAAACATTGTAATAAAGTTACAGAGGTATTCAATGGCGTCATAATATACTATCAATTATCCTATGAAGGAAAAACTTTGAGAAATAATTAATGAAAAGAAAACTATGTTTAACTACATCGAGATAATAAACTGAGCATGGATAACTGGGGGTACGCACTTCTACACAGCTTTGATTTAGTGTTGTTTTGTTCTTATATGGAATCATCAAAGTTTCATTATTTATGACACAACTTGTGTGAACTTACCTACGGGGCTTAATTATTATTGTGATATAGAATTATGTATATTGTATATTTGTTCTACAAAAGCGAGTCCAGTGAACTATTCTGTTGTTCTGTCTTGTGGGTAACTACTTCTTGTATTTAAATTATCGATATGCACGATTGCATTCGAATTATATTTGAATGTATTGATAACATAATTAATGCGCTATGGCCTTGATCATGTAACGTACGTATCACGTAATACATTTTTGTATTCAAATATCAATTTAATGCAATATACAGTATGTTATTTAATGAAAGGTGTTACCTTTAACTTTAAAAATATATTTTCATCAAATAACCAAAAAGGTTTTATTTAAAAAAAACTCTCTTCGCTATAGAGCATAACTTTCGATAGAGCGTAAATACGCGAAGTTCTTATTACATACTTATTATACGTTTACTACTACTAAATGAAATAATTTATGTCGATGACTTGCAGCTATATGCTCAAGATACTGCGGATAATCTACCTGAAGGCATTTCTAAAGTTAATGCTGATCTGGAAACAATTAGAAGCTGGTCTGGCAGATTTGGATTATCTGTTAACTCGACTAAGTATCAGTCAATCATAGTTGGAAGTCAACGATTGATGAGCAGGCTGGACTCCAGTACTTTACCGCCTGTGGTATGTGATGGGACTCCTATTCCGTTCCGTCCTACTGTAAAGGATCTGGGATTGCTCATTAGCTCCAATTTAAATTGTCAAGCTCAGGTTACTAGTGTCAGTCAGAGAGTAACCGGAACGCTACGCACCTTATATCGCCTGAAGATTTTTCTCCCATCTAAGAAAAAACGAATGCTTGTGCAGACTTTGATATTTCCCTTAATCGACTATGGTGATGTGTGTTACTATCACCTGAATGCAGGTCTACTCAATAAATTTGACCGACTTCTAAATAACTGCATTCGATTTATTTATAATCTTCGTAAATATGACCATATTTTATCTCATAGATCCACTTTAAAATGATATCGTTGTTTATTTCAAACGTTAAAGAGGGCGAGTGTAACATTTAAAAACACAAACCCAGGCTTTGTGTTGCTGCTAACGGTGGCAGCACATAACCTGGAAATATGTGTTTCCTGCTTTAAAATACGTCGATTTTGAAGTAGAAAAACCAATAATACTTTTACCGATCAGTTAATCATTGTTGCAATTTTACAATCGGTCGTAAATGCGAGTGGCTTACGTATACCTATTACAATATGTATTAGGTTCAATAGCGGGGATAATAGAACGGTTAAAGACCGTTAACGATTCAAGAAATATATACCTCAGTAACCCCTTTGGGATTTTGGTCCCAGATCATTAGTAAGGAAAGTTTTGGGGGAGCCCAACTATAACTTTGCGAGGCTATTATCATTATATAGCATAGTAGCTGTCCCCAGCAGTGTCACGCACGTTTACGCTTACTGGTCCGCTCCCGTGACTCGTAGCTTGATATTATAATAACCTGTGTAACTTCTAGATAAAGTAGCTTTCTAGTGTTAAATAATGATTTAAATCGATCTAGTAGTTTTGAGTTTATTAATTAGAAACAGAAATACTAATACATACATTCATAGATTCACGCCTGTTTACCAGAGGGGTAGTCAGAGACTACGGATTTCCATTTGCTACGATCCTGACACACTTCTCTGGCTTCATTCACTTTCATAACATTCCTCATACACGCTCGCTGGTTAAGGTGCTCTTAACCTGGCCTTTATCCAGAACGTCTCCGATCTGATCAAGAAACGTTCACCTAGGTCTTCCACTTGCGACTGTTCCATTCGCACTATCTTTATAAACTTTTTTAGTCAGTCTTTTCTCGTCCATTCTTTCTACATGCCCAAACAAGCTTTATATACCCTTTTCTATTTTCGTCACTATATCCACTTTTATGCCGCATCTCTCTCTAATCACACTATTCCTTATTCTATCTTTCAGACTCTGAAAGAAATACTAATATTTTCTCTAAATAATATTGGTGCCGACAATGAGATTATATACGCGCAAAATTCAGTCTCGTTGCATGTCATCATCATCATCTCAGCTGAAAGACGTCCGCTGCTGGACATAGGCCTCTCCCAAGGTTTTCCATACAGATCGGTATTTGGCCACCCGCATGCAACCCATTAAAAATTGCACTATGTTTACATGTTTCACTGATGTCTACCTAGCACGTGGCGTTCGAGCGTCGGACACATGCGCGGCTAGTGCGAACTAGTCGGTGGTTTCACTGCCGCAACGCGTCTCGGGCGCTTATCTTCTCAGCAAGTAAGAGTCATAGCTAGAGTGACTCGGGCCACACTCGGCTTGTAGGCCTATTCGGGTAGGCGTATGGATGTACGTCGGGAAGTGAGCGTGCCTTATACAGCTCCAGTACCATACTGGAGATATGGGAGGTGGCTTCTACGTCAACTTCAGTAAGGTTTTCGTTAGCAACTCCCAGAGTTGCGAGTGGTGAGAGACTTTATTGCTCCGGTACCTAACTGGAGAATAGGTAGTGTCACTTGGGCACGAGGTAGCTCGCTTACGAGAACCGAATCTCTGAGGTTAGGGTGGAGAAAGTCGAAATTTGGGGACAAGACCTGTCTATAACTGGTCCCGGAAGGTGCTCGCACTGGAAGGTACAGCGGCTCCACCTAATATAACCTTTATGGTTGGTGTAGGGGAATGCTACATCATAAACTGGGCTAGTCGTAAATAGAGAGGATGATGTCCACCTATGTTTATTTATTTATGGCCTGGAAGAAATAAAGAAAGTTATAGAGATAGTTATCGAAAAGCTTTAGCGCCTTAATTTCTTATTTGTGCCCTGAGTTACACGAACATTGATTGCAAGTGCTGCAATGCGTATGTTTCAACTTTTACTTTTGCGCATGTAACAAATATACTTTATTTCAAATTTTTAATTTAAATATTCATTTTAATGATTTTACTTTAATCTATACTAATATGATTCCGTGTTAAATGTATTTGTTTGTAGAGCTAGAGGTACAATACAACTCTATCAGATAATTTAAAAAAAAACGCCTTTTAAATCTGGACCAACTAAACGGATTCCATAGCTGTTGCTTTTATGTTGTTGACTAGAAATAAGCTCGGATTTGTAAAAATTCCAATCGGATATATTCAGATAGAGTTTTCGCATGTAGGTAGGTAACTATAATCACTATTTTCAGGATTTTTTATAATTCTTTCGGGTTATGACAGAATAGTAGTCGCAAACAAAAACAAATAATTGATAGTTTGACAATACAAAAGCCAGTTTCAAATTGTATAAATAGGCGTTATCGCTATCAAAAGTACTAAATAATGTTCTGCGTGGTGCATCGAGATCGTTATCGATACCCGTCTTTCATTTCCGTGTGTCTGACACGTGGAAATTGCGAGTCCACCCGATGTCGATACATCCAACTGCACAGTTTTTGAATGACCTCTTTATGTAATATGTTGTTCATAGATGAGTTAGGAATGGTAAATTTTTGTCGTATTTGATAAACAAATAGGCCGTTATAAAATAATTCAGTGACCGTTTTTAGGCTAGTCGTTTACTAGTATGTATATAGAGCTAAGAAAGACAAAACATATAGATGGGTTTCTATATATTCTCTCTAACTACCAATAGGCCATATTTTTTTACTGGGAATGGGAAGAGGACAGTGTATTTTTATTTTCCATGTTAAATAAAACAGCATTAAAATAACCCATTATAGTAAAAACCGGAACAAAATTAGTACTAAAATTAAGAAGCAATTATTATTTTAAAATTGGCAAGAGAAAATCCCGCATTATCATTCAAATAGTGGTAACGTCACAAATTAGTAGATGCGCCCTTTTTCTGACATTTAACAACTATCCTTTCTACCAGATGTGTAAGGCTTGTAACATTTTTGTTTTTAAATGAACTAAGGAAATCTTAGTATTTTTTATCTAGGATCACTTACAGAATATATTAATAAAAATGTTGAGTTAGATATCCTATTACAAAATTGTACTGATGTATCCTAAAGCTTAAAATGTATGCGAGTCACCTACCACGAACCAACAACAATAACGTTCCTCAGATTTCAGTTGCAGCGACCAATCCTAATCGAAAATAGCCATCTGCGTAGGCAATATTATTGAACGCAATTGTATATTCAAACTAATTTAAAACTTTCATGGTCCGATGGGACAGCAATCTGACACGGCCGGCAAAAAATTATGCGCTACAGCAATAGTCTAACAGAGCACGAGTACAAAACATTGCTAACCTCCTGAGACAATAATTTTCTGACAACAAAGCACACTGAATAACTGGGACATTGATTTATTGTAGACTTCAATCCTTAGAAATAAAGGTAATACACACATATAGGTATAGTTAGGTATAAATGTGTGCTTATATAAAACTGCAAATTTCTTCAGAAGACTTTAAATCAAGGTACTTACATTGTTACCTCTTTTATCTCAATTTCAAGCCTATTTCATATTTAAACTCAAATACAAAATAACAATAATAATAATAGTATTCTATCACATACACACAACACCATTTAGCCCAAACTAAGCAGAGCTTGTACGTACTATGTGTACTAGACAATGGATAAACATACATACACACTGTTTTCCTTTTGTAAATACATACATATTATACATAGAAACACCCAGACAAAGACAAACATTCGTTTTTCAAAAAAAAATGTTTTACTTGCGCAGGAATCGAACCCAGGACCTTAGGCGTGGCAGTCGGTTACACTAACTACTACGCCATCGAGGCCGTCAATAATGATTATGATTTCAGTCTTTGACTGTCTATCTCTGTGGCTACGTCGCGCGTCGCCCTGAAACGGATTATCTGGTCGTAATGTGGTTGTTATTTTTTGAAAATTGGGTTTCAAACATAACTCTTATCTGTGTTCAATCGAAATTGGTATAGCCTTATTAATATTATCACAGCTCATTTCATGGTTTACTCGTAAACCATGAAATGAGCTGTGATAGCTCTACAAAAATTTTAGACATAAAAAATAATACTTGTATACCTTGGCAATAATAATATAATGTAACATCAGCCCACTATATAACTCACGGCTAAGCACGGGCCTCTTTTTATAATGAGAAAATCTAGGCCATAGTTCACCACACTGGTACAGTGCGGATTGGCAGACTATCTACATTTTCGAAAACTCTCTAAGACATTCAAGATTCCTCACAATGTTTTCATTCACCGTTGAAACCAGTATATCTGTAGGATCGAATTGGAGACTTTTCGTAACAGTCCGGTCTCCTACGTGACGTAATTAGTTCGTAATTTAGAAAAAATATGACAAAAACACATAAAGCTTCCTCGCGCTAGTTGAACTGGTGGCGCTTGCTTGTCATATTTTATTTATACGAGCGTGTCTGTGACAACTACACAGGTGATACAAATATGACACTTATTGTCGCGCATGCCTGCGTTCGACGCCGTCCGTCGCTTGACACGTATATTGTTATTACTTTTATCACTAAAAAATTTCTACTACTAGATTTCGCCCGCGAATTTGTTTGCGTTAATGTAACTAACTATTATGCATGGTGCTTTTGAGAGTAAAGGAATGAAAATGAATGTAAGCAAGACGAAAGTAATGGTATTTGAAAGAGAGGAGTGCATGATGATGTGCAATGGAGAACAAGTGGAGCAAGTGAAAGAGTTTGTATATTTGGGTACTTTGTTTACAAGGGATGGTACACATGAGGAAGATATTGAAAGAAGAACGATTGCTGGCAATAAAGTGAATGGCGCTATACGCGCTTTTTTGAACAGTCGAAATGTATCCGAAAAGGCACGTTTGGCTGTTCATAGAGGACTTTTAGTGCCTACACTTATGCATGGAAGTGAAAGTTGGGTATGGCAAAAGAAGCATGAGAGCAGAATAAATGCTGTAGAAATGAGAGCGCTGAGAAATATATGTGGTATGACTCTGAAAGATAGAATAAGGAATAGTGTGATTAGAGAGAGATGCGGCATAAAAGTGGATATAGTGACGAGAAAAGAAAAGGGTATGTTAAGTTGGTTTGGGCATGTAGAAAGAATGGACGAGAACAGACTGACTAAAAAAGTTTATAAGGCTAGTGTGAATGGAACAGTCGCAAGGGAAAGACCTAGGCGAATGTTTCTTGATCAGATCGGAGACGTAATGGATAAAAGCCAGGTTAAGAGCACCTTTAACCGGCGAGCGTGTATGAGGAATGTTATGAAAGTGAATGAAGCCAGAGAAGTGTGTCAGGATCGTAGCAAATGGAAATCCGTAGTCTCTGCCTACCCCTCTGGGAAACAGGCGTGAATTTATGTATATATGTATGTAATGTAAGTTAGATTAGATTAACAGTACTTTTTCTGCATAAAAGGGGTACCTACAAAAAGGGAGTAATAGTACTTAGTACTACCGTAGCGTACAGGTATTCGAAATTTCATGATGATCAGTCGAGTAGTTAAAGCGTGATAGCGTAACAAACAAACTCATTCGCATTTATAATATAAGATTTAGGATGTATGCGGTATGTCGTATTTGGACTTATCAAATATTTCGAAACTTATTCCTTTGCAATATAAGTGGGTACTATATAGTCGTCTCTACTTTAACAAAATTAGACAATTTATTAAACTAAATTTAAAATTTAATAAACCCCCGACACAATATTCATTTGTTACCCATATTGAACAATTATAATTTGTGGAAATATGTAATATTCTGGTGGCAGCCATCTTGGATTTGAAATTTATCATAGTGTATAGTATTCTACTAGTCAAGCCCTTTCATTTAATACCCATATTGAGGGAGTTGTGACAAAATATGTAATCCGCCATTTTGTGGCGGCGGCCATCTTGGACAGATTTTCATCAAACATATCTAAGAACACTCCCGACTAATTCACCTTTCAAACAAAAGAATCAAAAGTAAAATCGGTTCACCCGTTCGGGAGCTACGATGCCACAGACAGACACACACACGCACACACACACACACACACACACACACACACAGACACGTCAAACTTATAACACCCCGTCCTTTTTGCGTCGGGGGTTAAAAACAGACTAAAAACAGATCTTAAGCTGAAATTCTGAAAACCTTACTATGCGCGCTACGATTGTCCGTCGTATAAGAACAAAGTTTAACGATTATGAATGAGCATTTTGTAACTATTCAGATTGCAGACATAGTGGTATAGAGAACTATCTCAACATACATAGACTAACGCCTCTTTAGCAACAAAGTAGAGACCTCAACATCGCCTCGGCTGCTATGAGGATGATATGGAGGCCACTGCTCTTAGACCACACGACTGCTTACCATCAGGTGGAGTGTGGTCATTTTGACCAGCAAAAAAAAACAAAGAAATAATCAGGTGGTTATATCTATTACAACTACATATTGGCAGCTATGTATGCTAAGGAGCGAGGCTACTGCCCTGGACAATACTTCCAAAATACATGCTGCTTTTGAGAATGTTAATAAGATAAACGATTTGTCCGACCCAGGATTCAAACCAGCTTTGGTTGGCTGTTTGCGTATGTGTAGACTTATGTCATGGAGCCGACGAAGCAGTTCCTTTAAAGCAGTATAGAACTGAAAGTTAATTTTTGAAGTTGTGAGTAGGAGAGAATTGATTTAACACGTTCGGCGCCAAGCATGATTTCCAAAATCTTACTATTCCGTTTATTTTTTTTTATTATATGGTTTAATTTGTTGTATTAATGTGTGTTAAACCTTCCTCTTCCTTATCCCTCATTCTTTTCAGCTTTTGCAGTGTGTGTATCAAAAATGATACACTGGCCTACCAAATACTTTTGTGTGTTCTCATATCTCCAGGGTCATGTATATCATTTGTGATACACATAATATTTTAGCTTTTAGTGGTGTTTTTATGAAAATGGTGTGCATTAGTGATACACAATTCCTTGAACGCAATGGGCACGGTGTATCATTTTTGATACACATTGTATAAACAAGTGTGTGCAAAAATTATACACTGCTGTGTTGCGCATTATACGTTGAACAAATGTGTAACTTATTTTTAATATAAGTACTAGGCTAGGCTTAGAAATTACTTTTTATAATGTTTCTGTGTGTTCTTACTGTCCGTTGTTGGAAGCTTTGAAAACTTGCATTACGTGTATTGTAATGTGTAAGCATACTTAATAAGAAAATTACACAAATATGTGTTATACTTGCGTGCACGCCGCTCCTTATGCACGCAGCGGCTTAATATACATTATATATTTTTTACATACAAATATACTTAGATTACTTTATAATAACTGAAGCAAAGTTACTTACTGTCAAATAGTTCAACTGACTTAGAAATATTAGCACTTACCAAATATTAAAATTGCTCAAATTACTTCCTTCTCTAAAGAATCTTGTTGGTATTAATTCCGACAAATCAAAATTAAATACCATTCATTTAATCTTTAAATCTGTCAAAAATAAATTATTTTGACATTGGAACTTTCATATTCCTTACAAATATAATGAGAAACACAATTTCGTGTTTTAATTTCAAAATATAAGAACGATCTTTGGTATGATTGAACTTAACGGGATTTCATTTCGTTCACATCGCGTATGTATTTGGAAAGGCAAAATCTTGCCAGTCTACAAACAGCCTATAATTAAATCGTTTTATAATGAAGCAATCGGGCTTAAAGATTTTCGAGGTGATTATTTGATTTTCAAATTGACAAATTTTGTAACGGTTTGGTTTTACCAAATAAGGTCAAATTATGATTTATTTAGTTGTAATATCCAGACAGCCTCGTTCCTCTATAATTTGTTCTTATGTTTGGGTACAATTATGAGGTCCTGGATTCAATTCCTAGATCAGGCAATGTGTAATTAGGATTTTATTCGTTGAAAATTCTCTTGCAGCACAGAATTTGGAAAGTATATAAAACACCGCTGGCAAAAGGTGGCAGTAGTACCTACACTTACCCCTTAAGGCACATTAAGGCATGTTTCTATATTTATTAGTTAATAAAAACTAAAAGATTCAACACAAAGATGAATGTAGCAGTTTATCCAACTTAAAATGGTCAATCAACCAACGGTCACTTGACCTTGTAACTACTACAAGGACTACAAGGTTCACGAGTCATAAATTACATGCGTATAAGGAAAGGTAGAATGCCACGACACCTATTGTAGTACCTCATGTACAAAGTCAGTGTAAGTCAGTGCAAACTTGGCAAATACCCAAAGAATGGTGTACATCAAACGAGTCTGTAGGATGACGAACTACGTATTATTTAGGTCACATCCCTTTGCGTAAAACATTTGCCTACAGTAACTATAAAACTCGAGGACGCACTAAAGCTTGGTGAGCGAGTACCCTCACGAGGCGTCTATTATTGTCATAGCCTGCCCCGGAGTGGTTTTGTTTTATAAAACTTTTTTGCTTGTTAGTGAGAGGAAACCGGTGCATTTTCCTGATACCGCGCCTAATGTGTTAAAGCTCTCTCCGCCAAATTTACGCCGCGCTGTTCACGGAACGTAGAGGTAAGGCTCTAAGCGGAATTTTTGGCTTTATTTTTAGCTACAGTGCTTGAGAAATAGTCTTACTGCATAAAAGCATATTGCATTTACTATAAAATAAGGAGACAATGTAATAGAGGGTAAAGTTACACAAAGAAACTAGAATACAGATACGTACATAGATTCACGCCTATTTCTTGGAGACGTAGCCGGGTCGGAGGCAGAGAATACGTTTTTCAGTTGCTACGATTCGGGCATCTCTGTTGTTTTATTCACATAATATGCATATATAAATGGAAAATAATATAGCGTCAACGTGAATATGAATTTTATAGTAAGGGATGGAAACTTCTATCTTTATGCCTTACACATAGCAATATTAAATTTAAGCCTGAAGCACAACAGGGCACGTGAATCCTTTTCCAACCTTTTCCTTTTTTTTAGAGGAGATCGTAGCCAAATATTTACTTACTGTGCACCGAGCATTAATTAGTATTCCAAAGTTCCTTAATTTGTCCATCGGCGAATGGACGCCAGTTGGATACTGGCGTGCACAATACTTTGATCATTATCTCTCGATATATTGTGCTGACTAGTTACCTAATCTTCTTGGGCTGACGTGGGCAAATTTTTACAATTCCACTGACGTGGTAGTATACCAGACACTATTTAGAGAATCTGTATTTTTAAATTACTTGCTAATCTCTACTTTTAAATAACATTTTTTGTAAATTTGACACGTATGTATATATTTAAAATAAGTTATATATAACATTTTAAATAATTTATATAGTAAAACAATGTTTATTGACACGCCATAAATCAACCTTTCAAAACTTACACACAGAAAATGTTAAAAATAATCAACCTTCTACATTTTATTAATGTTTACATTTACGTTAATCAGACTGAAAAAACTAGAGCCATTCATTGGTTCAATTAAATATTATACAACCTCAAATTCAGAACTTATTTTGATACTTTTACGTAGTATCTTAGTGTTTTAAAGACAAATTGCTTCACAGCAACAATACCTAGATGCTCATTTCAGTTTTGTTAGACAAAAAGAGCATAGTTTTCCACTTGGTGAAATCGATTGAGTTCCTGATGGTGGATGGGTAAGGTCTGTACCCAAAACTCTTCTGCTATTAATGCTGGTTTCGGGCGCATGTAAATAATAAATCAGCAACAACCTTTAAAAGCCAGCAACATTTCATCGACGCAAATGTATGGTTAAGGGGTATATTGAGACTGGCTGTTTAAGATGAACTTGTTAAATATGTCTGAAATTGGGGCAAGCGGATTTTCTTTCAGACGTTCTTCTCTGGTAAAATATTGTTATCATCAAATTGGAAGCAATTGACTAAACAAGAAAAACGCCACTTGGATATCACATATAATGGAATATTGCATGGCCAGTTCCATGGTAGCGAATATCACGCGAATACCCTTTGGATAAATAGTTAAACCAAGAAAGTGATCTCATGTTTGCTTTCTTGGTTCCACCATCGCTCGCTTCGCTACAACTTCTTCTTCGCGACTTCTAAAGGTCCAATCCACGTTTTCTTACATCTCTAAGACTCTTAGTTGTTGTTTGAGTCAGACATCTAATAAATATTACTGACATGCTGCTTTGGAAACACTATAAAAATATAGCTCTTATACTGAGGTGGTTGACCCGTAGACACCTTCCTTCACATAAGGACGTGCGCGTATGCCATAATTGCTCGTGGCACAGAAGCGCAATGTTAAGACTGCGCCGAGCGAAATGTGCCAAAACAGGTGATCACAGTTAAGTTGATAATATCAACACTTTCTGTTTAATACAAATATAAAATATACATTTACCATAACAATGAATATGATTACAATTACTCCGTCTAAAAAACTTAAAATAATTAATATTTTCGCCTACAAAATTACGTGAATTTGCACGAAAAATGCAAAAACGTAAGCTCGTGTTACGTGATTTTTAGATTATAACAGTAGAAATCTATCCTATTTCACAGCTTAAACGAAACATAAATAGTTATATTACAATTTGTCCATCTCAAATATTTAAGTTATTTGTTGACAATAAAGATACATATTTATCAAAAAAGCACTTCAAATCCTCCATACGATTATATGAACTACGGCGGCTGCGCGCCGATTTGAATTTCGAGCTCTGTCATTCAGTCCAACCGCGTCTTACGCTCGGCGCAGTCTTAAACATGTGATTTGATGGTACTGAGATCACGGGAGTTAAGATTTAAAAATAAAATGCCTACACAAATGTTTTGGTTTTGTGGTGTCTGTCATATTACCACGTCAGTCGCAGAAGGTTAAGGTTAAAGTTAAGGTGGCGCTTGCTGCTGTTTATTCCTTGCGCCGGTACCTCTTTTTTAGCAGAATAGGCAAGACTCTTATGAAATAGTAGTTGTCCACGTTGAAACTACGTTAACCGCCAATCATCTGAAGGAAAATAAACTTCATTTAAAGTATTCGTAGTAAAATATATTAAGCACGTCGACATGCGTTATATCCATTGATTTCAATTTGCATGCATTAGTAAGACTATACAATAAGTTTGCACCGTGAATTACTAGCCATTAGCTCTTCAATTTGCAATTCGCTCAAACAGTCATTAGCACGTGTCCAATGAAACAGAATATGAGCATCAATTTCATATCAACATAACGCCGACCGCGATCAAAACGCGATATTCTCCCCAACATATCCTGTCAGATACATCCACATTTCCTTCGAGAAAATTCGCCTTATTTGAATGTGGAGTTCAAATCATATTAATGACAAAATGCAAGTGAAGCGTGGGATTTCCATTTCTCGATCGGAGTGAATTTTCACAATGTCTGCACTCTGGCAGATATTCAACGTTTAATATTCATGTCTAGCTTCACGGCAGCTTTGCTTCCTTAGCCAGAAATTAGATATTCGTTTCTCAGCAGAACTTCGACATTAACCACTGCATACTAAAGTTTGTCTTTGAAGTAACGTATGCTTATTGTTCTAATGATTATTTACCCTCTCTATTTTCGAGCGCACATCGCTTTTCTAGTAAGAAAAGATGTGCGCTCGAAAATAGAGAGGGTATATTTCTCCTATAGTATAGGCTCCTTTACTTCAGTAGAATTAAAGGAGACAACTCCTGCATTAGGATTAATTCTTGTTTTTTGCGGTGGACTTCTCAATACTTTAACAACGGCAACAAAGAACACCCAGTCTGAGAGTAAACATTTATGAATTACACAATTTTTTGTCTCGTTGGGATCGAACCCACAACATTCAGCGATGTGGCATCGGCGAGACGATCACATAAACTACTTACTAAATAAACTACTTCGTCATTCGTACAGTGTTTTTCCGATCATCGAATGATTTTCTCCGTACTATTTTAAATTTTATATGTAAATAAGTTTCAGTTTTAAAGTAAAAATTTGCTAAATATCTGCAAAGCTTACTGAGGATAAAATTTTATTGGCTTGGCCGAATATGAGCTTAAAAAGATTTCATACGGCTTGCCTATACGTCAAATGTTAGCCGGTGCCCGGTACGTCCGGCTTGAAGCACTGAAAAGGAATCAAATTTTTACCCTCTATGTAGCTTGAATGGGGAAAATCCAATTCACTCTAATATTCAGCTTTTCTTGATGCAAACATGTAATAGGTATAATATTTTCATAAGGCGCTAGCGGCAAAATATGAAGTGCTAGATAACGCTTTACTACTCTTGGTATTTTGAATTTTAATATTTGTATATTATTTAAACTATTGCCTATCCCTTCCCACACTGAGAAGAGGAATGTGCCCAATAGTGGGACAGCTTATATATAGGGATGATATTACTAAAAAAAGGGAGAAATAGAGTGGCCATAAGTTTCTTGCCCGTTCTTCTCATGAGCCACCTTTGCATTGCTGAACGTGGCAGTAAATGTAAATTCACAGAAAAATAGTGTGTTAGTGTAACTTTGACATTCATAAGTGTTACCGTGTAACCTAACCTGAATAACTTTATTTTTATTATATATTACTATACAATATAAATAGTATTTAATTTTAAAGCATAATTATGTATATTCATAAAGACATGTCCAGCGTGGGCAACGTGTCGGCGACTTTATGATAACTAGTCCACTGCATTATTCCAGTACTCTCTCCGCCGCGTGCCGAAGAATTTTGTTTTGAACCGCCGCTGTCGCTGTATCAGTGCCGTGTCGACCTTACAGAAAAGTTTTATGAAGGTAATGCTTCAGTTTTACCTACTTAAATTAAGTTTTGTTATTAGGTGCTACATTATATACAATAGTTGCAGATTTAAACTTATAACAACATAGGGAGACTAGTTTGATTTTATTTTTATTTCTTTTGTTGATTCTCCAACAATTGTTTACACGATACCTACATAATAGGAACTTTTTAATAATTATATTAGAATATAAATCAAATGTTAAATGTTACAGGTTAATATCGACTGCGATTAAATAATCATCGAGAACCAACCATTCTACAAAAAATAACAATGAACGAAAGAAATAAGATTACCTTAAAAAGTAACAAAAAGGAATTTTGAATAAATTTATAAAATATTTTTCTGTTTACATTTTTTAATGATTATTTATTAAGTTCTTGCGTGGTAGTACTAAATGCTATATAACTAATTACAACAAGTAAAGGAACTCAACGATTTTTGCTTTATGATCATTTTTCTTTACCCTTTTATATTCATCAGCGTACAAAGTATACTTTTACCATCTTCATCCTTCAGTATTCTAATTACCATCGTACCTTTCGAACATTTGATTAATTTCCTAATTAATAATTAAGTACGTGCAATCTCATACATACACGTTAAAGAGAGCATTAAACGTTAACAAGGATTCAGAAACAATTAAAAAGCTACTTAATTTATTCATCGTCATACTTTGGCTTTATATAGGTCCTTGATTGTTTTGTTTGCTTCATTATAGCGTCGGAAATGAGTTATATTGAGTTATTAATGTACGTGTATTCAAAACAAATAAAAAATATTTAGTAAGATTATTAGATAGGTAAATATTATTGCGTTATTTACATAGTTTCTTGTTAGATAATGATAATAATTATTCTTCAAAATATTTTCATTAATTTGTCATAAACATAATTAAAAATCAACTGTGCCTGGCCACCGGTGTGCCGCTTTGACTCAATAGCTTAAAATTTCTAATTTATATTCTTATATTTATACACGGTACATTTGGATATGCCTCTAAAAATAAAATTTTAATTTATTCAGTATTGTCATTGTTATATCTGTAATTTATTTATTTATTTGGACATCCAGTAGTTGTTACATTATTTCAACGTAACTAAATAACACTACTAAAATGGCTAAATGCACAACATTTTAAGGCGTCACTACATGCCTTACTACGATGTAACATTAGTATCACAATATATAAAAGAAGAGGGGAAAACACTGGTATTATTATATGTGAGAAAAATTGAGAATTAACTATAAGTAATTGAATAATTAACTGCTTAAATATTAGATGCCTTCAGGCAGGGAACGAAGGCACCTTCCTTTACACAATTATATTGTATGCAAACGCTGTACCCATTTTCGAATTTGTATATTAACATGTCTTCCTACACCTCTATCTATATAAATTATTATCTATATAATATAATGTATGTGTATGTAGATATAATATATAAGAAATTTAAATTCGTAGCAATAAATTAACTAAATAACTTATCTGCTATTGTATAGTAGGCAAGTATATTTTCATAAAACATCTACCACGTAGCAATATGTTTTGGACGATATATTAAATAGTGTTGAAGCACCAGTATTATCGATCGATCTACTTTCGTATGCTATTATTATGAATAGTTTATTTTGTACGTGGATAGATATCACTAAACGCGCTTTAAGTTAGTTATTCAGTAGCAACGTCATAATTTGACCTTGCTTCAAAACATAAAATTTCACATTACCTAAAGACGCAGTCGTCAGCAAAAATATTCTATCTATTCTATCACATGTACACACAACACCATCTAGTCCAAACTAAGCAGAGCTTGTACTATGGTTACTAGACAATGGATAAACATACACATATATACTTTTTTTTTTGTAAATACATACATATTATACATAGAAACACCCAGACCAAGACAAACATCCATGTTCATGCACACAAATATTTGTCTTGTGCGGGAATCGAACCCGCGACCTCAGGCGTGGCAATCGATTACACTAACCACAAAAAAAAAGTTACTAAAACCACAATGATAGATGGCTCTTATCGAATATTCTGCGTGTGTAATTATTCATAATAATATCGGACAGCACCTTTACAAACGATCGGTTAATGATGCTGCGGAAAGAACCCAAATTGTTCACAGGAAAAGTTATTAGAACTCGTGATCAATCTTATTTAATAGAAGTACCTGTATAGAATTCAACACATCTTGTTAATTGCCTTGGCGAAAATGAAAACAGTTTTTGAAAAGAAATACCGATTTCATATTATTAATATAACATTTGGGTTTGTATTAAAATATTTGCTAGTCTGAACATTAGAATCCAACCAACTTATAGGAAATCAATATCAGTTTTTCTTCCTGCAAAGAATATTCAAGATATTGGCAAATTTTCAACTTTATATAGAAAAATATCTGTTGATTGATGTGTTGCAGAAATTGCATAATACATATAGGTACTACGATTCCTAAATATAACGACACGTTTGTGTTATACATTATATAATACAACAGGTGCTGTCATGCTCACAGCGTAGTAATCACATAAGCCGAGCCACACGAGAAACGGAACGAAATTGACAAACTTTCTCGTGTGTCGTAATTAATTTAGTGTTATATAAAAATAGGTATTATGAAATTAATTTCACCATGATTGACATACCTTCAAATTAACGAAAAGTAAAAGGCATCTACCTACATCAAACCTCTTTTTTCTACAGGTATATAATATGCATAATCGAGTTAATTTTCATTACGAAATATATAGAATGTTAATAGAAAGAATCTCTAGCTTAACTGCATATTGTATACGAATCCTATCACATACATACAGGCACTGGAATTAATTACCCGCTATGGCGCTTTCCAAGCGCTATAACATGTTCCTTTTTCAACGAGGTTTATGAAAACCATTATTTTCACGGTAGGCGACGGTTTAGCGGTGTACATTCTTGACATTGCTGAAGTCCATGAGCGGCGATGAATACCCATTAGCGGACTGTTGGCTAGTCTGCAAAATAATTATAATAATATTAATAAATGTCATTAATGTTGTCGCTCGAGTCTTGCGCGGTGGAGACGCCCGTGTTGGCAAGTATAGGTATCATAAAGTAAGTTAATATTTACATTAAGATAATATTTGTGATTTAACTATATATTATACAAGATGTGTATAAATAATGCAACGGAAAAGTTTAAAATGATGAATGAATTATAACAGATTGTGCCTAATTACTGTAAAAAACAAAATGAGAAGAGATTCCCGATGTGAAATCTAAATATTTTAATACATTTCTAATGAGCCAAAAAGTTGGTTTTATGACTCTCCAGAGAATGACCGGGTCGCGGACAGTTTTAATTTACAAAGGTTTGATTAAACAAAACGGGTAAAAAAGAGACGTTATCATAACTTTTTACGTCGAATTCGTATAATTAGTTTGTTTAGCAGAAATTTCCCTCTCACATAGTAACAATTTTGTTTAGAATATTGTTACACTTTCAAATTTGTGTTTTATACGAACTAATTGGTATTTCTAAAAGTGTGGTTTTAACTTTATTAGGAAAATTATTTTGTTTTTTGTATGAGAGCAAATTTTAAATTTTTTCGCACTTGTAATTTTATAGCAGACTATCTGTTTAACGTGGAATTTAACAAAAAAGTGTTTGTTCAGTTCGTAGACATTCAAATAATAAAATAATTTTAATGTACAAAGCGTGGGGTGGTGGTTATCAAAAACTTTTAGAAAGTACCCCACGCTTTTTACATTAAATTTATTTAATTATATTATACTTTTTTTAATAAAGCTTGCTTTTTAGTTTTCTTCAACTATTATGTTTTTTTTTTTCTTTTGTATGTGTTCGCGCCGCTCCGTAAATAGTAATAGAAACATGACCCTTACACTATTACATTAACATCTAATTTGCTTTGTATAACTTCCACCAATCAAAACACTTACACATCACAACATATTTGTTTTAACCAATGACATAATTCCTCACAGGCCACGCGCATACGTAACAGCACACACAAAAACACTTAACGCCTTGCATTCGAACACGCCAACTAAACAGATAAATTTTATAGAAAATACAAGTATTTTAAGGATCAACGATTTTATTTTATCTCCTTGTTTCTGCCCGAAACAAACTGGCGACCGTGACAGGACACCGAAGTCTCCAAACACAACAAGTTACCAGTGCACGCGAGTGGAAGAAGGGGTCATCGCCACGAGGACACCGTGCAGCGCCTAGATTCCTGGGCAAATACCACGGCAATCATCTGCGCCTAGGTGCCTACAACGTGCAGCCAGACCGCCATTCACTAGCATCTCCAGGTCGTGCCAGGCGGCGCCGGATCCACGCCGCAGTCTTCATCAGCACTTCTCAAAGTCCATTTACAAGCCTGCCCTAAATCAAGTGAGCCCGTTCCTGACTATTTCCTAAGTTCACTCCTCTTTGACTTGTGTAAATTGTGATTTTCGGTTTCTTAAATGTTCTAGTCTAACCTTTATCTAGATTTTGTTACCGGATGCATTTAGGTTTTAGTGCTTAATACAAGACATTCTAAGATTTCATAACATTTCATCTTTTAATTAACGTAAACGAGGCATAAAAGTTTATACTTACCCAACTATTAATAGTGCATAATTAAGATGGGATATGCAAGTCATCCATCTTAAATTGTGACTACAGTTTGTGTCCTATAGTCAACATTAGCCAACTTTCCTACGCATATACACAATCAGTTATTCTTTTAGTTGTTTTAAAATTGTTTTGTTTATTTCACATTCATAACTAGGTATTTAGCGAGCCTTTGGTCTTCAGTAAAATTAAATTAATAACTACATATTAATAAGCTATTCCAAACGTAAACTTCACATGGAACCAAATGTATATAACTGAGTAATCAGCGTGCGCATCTTTGCATTTACAGCGAAATACATACATCGCGGACCGGCCGCACGTCATCGACGCGACGTTTGTTGTCTGCGCTTGCGTCTGCTGATAAGGCGAGCTGCAACTCCGCGCCGATCAGCTGTCGACTTGAAGTGAGGAGCGTATCGTAACTATTATTTTTATTATTTGTTCACATCTTTGTTACTTGTTTCTCGATAATTCAGCGTTATGGCTGAGCCTAAACAATTAAAAACTAACCGTAGCAATATAAAAGGTCGTTTAACGAAGTTCAAGAATTATTTAGACGATATTTCTGTTTTAGAAAACATTACACCGTTAGACATAAGTAAGCTTTCGTTAAAGTTATCGAGAGTACAAGCCTTACTAAGTGAATTCGATGAGGTGCAAAGTCAATTGGAGATTTGTGAAGGATGTAACCAAACCGAGGAATTAAACATTCGCGACACTTTTGAACAGGAGTTTGATAGCTACATTTCTCTTGCTCAAAACTTTATAGAATCTAATTCGACCCATAAAGAACAGTTTTCATCTTGTAATGTAAATTCTAGTGTTTCTCAATGTAATCATGCTAATTGTGGTGGATTAGGTTTTAAATTACCTGTCATAAAAATCCCCACTTTTGATGGCACATATTTTAAATGGCTCGAATTTAGGGAAACTTTTATCTCCCTAGTACATGAAAACGAAAAAATAAAAAATATTCATAAGTTTCATTATCTTCTCTCGTATTTAGAGGGTGAAGCTGCCCGTGTTCTTTGCAATTTAGAAGTGTCTGAGGCTAATTACTCAGAGGCTTGGCAACTACTTTGTAAGCGTTTTGATAATAAAAGGCAGTTAATTAATAATCATCTAAAGGCATTGTTCAGCATTGAAACAGTACGAGAGACCGACAAGTCGCTTCGTTTTATAGTTGATCACGTAAATAAAAATTTACGGGCTCTTCGCACTTTAGGTTTGCCTGTCAAGCAATGGGATGTCCTTTTAATTTATATGGTGACAGCTAAATTGGATAGCAATACGTGTTATAAATGGGAAGAGGCTAGGAATACTCTACCAGATATACCTACATTAGAAAATTTTTTTGATTTCTTAAAAAATCGTGCAAATGTCTTAGAGACTGTCAGTAGGCAAAGGCAAGACAAACCTAGAATGTTAGCCACGTCATCCCAATCTAAAGCTCAAACCAAATCATTTGCCTTGACGACTGAGCGCAACTCGTCGTCGCCTAATATTCAATGTTTGTTATGTAAAGGTACACATCGCCTTTATGAATGCAACTCATTTAAAAACAAAATTTCTGAGGAAAGAATTGCTCTAGTGTTGAAACTAAATTTATGTGAAAATTGCTTAAGGCCCGGTCACAAAGTTCAAAGCTGTAGGCTGCCGGGTTCTTGCCGTTCTTGCAAGCAAAAGCACAATACGTTATTGCATGTCTCAGAAGCTAACAAACCTTCTAGTGCTAGCTCAACTTTATCACAAAACTTAGCTGCTATTACTACTAGTTCTAATTCAGAAGTACTTCTGAGCACTGCTCAGGTTCAGCTAAAGAATCCTGATAACAATCAAATGATAATAGCACGAGCCTTGCTTGACAGCGGCAGTCAGTCTACATTTATTACTGAACGAGTACAAAGTATGTTAAACTTGGCTCCACGGTCTACAAATATCAACGTAATAGGATTGTCAGACACTCCATTAGCAAAAAAGACAAAGCGTTGTGCACTTCATTTTCAATCATTAACCGACCCATTTAATGTCAGTTTGACATGCCTAGTAATTCCAAAAATATCAGATAAATTGCCCAAGGTCACACTAGATGTCAGTCAGTTTGATCTTACTAAATTTCAACTAGCGGACCCTACATTTTTTGAGTCATCTTCTATTGATATGCTTATTGGTGCTGATTTATTTTGGGATTTGATAGGTTCCTCTCAGCACTCTTTAGGTACTAATAGGCCTATTCTTCGGAGTTCCAAATTAGGGTGGCTCATTGCTGGACCGCTGCCTACTTTACCACAATCTAATTCAAAACTATCCAATCAAATTACACACTGTAATTTTCTTTTTAACCAAAGTGACTCATCTAATATCAAGGATGAACTGCAAAGATTTTGGGAGCTAGAAAATGTCCCACAAGTTCATCCTTTATCCAAAGAAGAAAAACTTTGCGAACAGCACTATCTCTCAAATACCTATAGGTTGGAAAATGGTCGATTCTGCGTTGGTCTTCCTTTGCATTCTGAGAGGGACTGCTTAGGTGACTCTTATACTTTGGCAAAGAAAAGGTTTTTGAGCCTCGAAGCACGTTTCAGAAAACAGCCAGAACTCAAAAGGTTATATGTTGATTTCATTCACGAGTACGGTAAACTCGGCCATCTATCGGAATCTCCACTTCACAAACCTGTCAATTCCTATTTTCTTCCTCACCATCCTGTTATCAGGGCTAAAAGTGAGTCAACAAAACTCCGTGTTGTTTTTGATGCTTCCGCTCCCACTACCTCTGGATTCTCAATAAACGACTTACAAATGGTAGGACCTGTCATACAGGATTCCTTATTCAATATTCTTATTCGTTTTCGTCAATATAAATATATACTCTCAGGAGACATTGAAAAAATGTACCGCCAAGTTCTTATAAGGGAGACGGATAGGGACATGCAACTCATTCTATGGCGTGACAATGAAAACGAGCCTTTACGCACTTTAAGGTTGAGCACGGTTACCTACGGTTTTGCAAGTGCTAGTTTTCTTGCTACTAGGTGTATTTGGCAACTTGGTGATGAATGTACTGACCAGAAAATAAAATGGATAATCCAAAATGATTTTTATTGTGATGATTTATTAACTGGAGCGGACGATGAAGAAACTTTGAAGTGCATTCAGCGTCAAGTGTCAGAGGAGCTCGCCAAAGGGGGTTTTTATCTCCGAAAATATAGATCAAACTTGTCCTCTCTGATTGAGTGTTGGTCTTCACCCGCAGAGGATGATCTTATTATAAGTAATGCCACTAGCATTTTAGGTATAGACTGGTCCGCAAAATTAGATATGTTGCAATTTCAAATAGACTATAAGCCAACAGATAAATTAACTAAGAGGTCTATGTTATCCTCGACTTTCAAAATTTTTGACCCACTCGGGCTCCTAGCTTTGTTTACAATAAGGCCTAAAATTCTTTTACAAAATGTATGGTCATTAAATTTAGATTGGGACGAAGAAGTACCTTTAAATATTAAAAACTCGTGGCTTAAATTTACAAAAGGTTTAAATTTACTTTCTACACTTCAATTACCAAGACATGTTCTTATCAATGAACCCAAGTACATCGAAATGCATACCTTTTGTGACGCGTCTCAAAGTGCTTACGGTGCGTGCATTTATCTCAAGTCGATTGATGTTACCGGGAAATTGCAAGTAAGTTTATTGTGCGCCAAGGCCCGCGTTGCACCCCTTAAAACCACAACTATTCCCCGACTTGAGCTTTGTAGCGCATTGTTAGGATGTCAAGTTAGCGCGGTTGTCACTCAAGCTCTACGCTGTAAGGTAGATCGTCACGTGTATTGGTCAGACTCAAAGGTAGCTTTATGTTGGATACAATCAGCTAGCAAGACCAAGACTTTTGTTGCCAATAGAGTAGCCGCTATTACAGAGCTGTCTAACCCTGAAAGCTGGCGGTATGTGCCAACAGCAGAGAATCCAGCTGACATGTGTTCGCGTGGAGTAGATCCCCAAAATGTTAGTAAGTGTAGCCTCTGGTGGCATGGCCCTGCCTTTCTTGAACTGGATGAAGGTTTATGGCCAAGTTCAGAGTTTCAGGCTGTCGAGCATCCCGAATTGAAAGCAATGCCTGCCTTGATAGCGGCGCCTTCACCTACGGTATCATTTATAGACATTACCAGGTTCTCAAGGCTACTCAGGGCACAGAGAGTGGTAGCTTGGGTTCTCAGATCAATTTATAATTTTAAAAATCCGCATAATAAATTTTTCGGTATATTATCAGTAGATGAGCTTCAAAAGGCTTTAAATCAACTCATTAGAACTGCTCAGTTGGAATCATTTCCAATAGAAATAGAATGCTTAAAGGATAAGAAACCATTGCCTAGTAAATCTAATTTAATACAATTTAATATATTTATTGACAAGGAAGGGTTAATTCGTGTCGGGGGTAGAATCGATGCTTCAAATCATCCTTATGATAAACGGCACCCCATCTTATTAAGAAGCAAGCATCACTTAACCAAATTATTGTTTGAGCATGAACACTTACGTTTGTTACACGCTGCGCCCCAATTATTGTACACCAGTATTCGTGATCAGTATTGGCCTATAGGAGGCCGCAAGCTTGCACGAGACGTCTATCGGCACTGCTTCAAATGCCGTCGATTGGCAGGCAATGGCATGGTTAATATTATGGGTCAATTGCCCCCCGACCGCGTCGAAGAGGATTACCCTTTTATTACTTGTGCTACTGATTTTGCTGGTCCATTTTTTATCACGGACCGAAAAGGCCGTGGATGCAAAATAACCAAATGCTATTTGTGCATCTTTATTTGTTTTAGATTTAAGTGTATGCATCTGGAAGCCGTAAGTGAGTTGAGCAAAGACGCATTCATTTTAACCCTTAATCGCTTTATTGCACGCAGAGGTAGACCTAAAGTCATATACTGCGATAACGGTAAAAATTATGTGGCTGCAGCTAGGGAGATAAAGGATTTTTTAAAAAATAATATCGACTCCATTTGTGACTTTGCAGCTCAACGTAGTATTAAATTTAAATTTTCTCCCGCGTACGCTCCTCATTTCAACGGCCTAGCTGAGGCAGGTGTCAAATCAGCCAAATTTCACATCCGACGAATATTAGGAATGACTCATTTCACGTTTGAGGAACTGTCTTCCCTTTTTACACAAGTTGAAGCTATCCTCAATAGCCGACCCTTATGTCCCCTGAGTCCTTCATCTAACGACCTACAACCGCTCACACCGGGTCACTTCTTGATTTTCAGACCCCTTACATCTCTGCCTACTGCGAACTACAGCACTGACAGCACTCCGCTTCGCAACAGATTCCAGCGCATTGAGCAAATTCGCCAACATTTTTGGAAACGATGGTCAAGCGAATATATATCCGAATTGCAACATCGCACCAAATGGCGATTGAAAGGTCAAGATTTAAACCTAGACGACTTGGTGCTTATCAAGGATGAGTCTCCACCATTATGTTGGCGCTTGGGACGAGTCACCGGAATATTCCCTGGGCCAGATGGAATCCCGCGCGTCGCGGACATAAAAACCGCCAACGGAACCATTCGCCGGGCTCTCAATCGCTTATGTTTGCTGCCTCTCGACAACTAAACTTGAAAGCTTTGTGGTAGCTTTCAAGAGCCGGGAAGATGTTCGCGCCGCTCCGTAAATAGTAATAGAAACATGACCCTTACACTATTACATTAACATCTAATTTGCTTTGTATAACTTCCACCAATCAAAACACTTACACATCACAACATATTTGTTTTAACCAATGACATAATTCCTCACAGGCCACGCGCATACGTAACAGCACACAAAAAACACTTAACGCCTTGCATTCGAACACGCCAACTAAACAGATAAATTTTATAGAAAATACAAGTATTTTAAGGATCAACGATTTTATTTTATCTCCTTGTTTCTGCCCGAAACAGTATGTTTTCCTAAATTATTATATTGTCATCGGTCCTCGATTAGTGTACAGAGTTTCAAATCAATCCGTCTGTTTGAAAAGGGTGAAAATCACATTCAAAGATTCCGTTACATAGATACAAACCAAGCTAATAGAAGCGTGCCTAATTATTCCTTATAACATCAGCTATTTGCCAGTGAAAGTCGCGTCAATATCGGTCCAGCCATTTCAGATTATCCGGAATAAACAGACAGACAGTAAAGAGACAAAAAAAAATTTTTTATATAAAGTACCGTATATAAATTGTAAAAAACTGTTATTTTGACTGACAAACGGGCGCTTCAATTTTATTTATTTGTATACTTAAGCGAGTGCCAGAAATGCTGTTTTGATTTGTCTAGGCTACATATATAAATACTCTCACGCCTATTTCCCTGGAAGTATATGCAGAGGTGAAATAATACCTACATTTTATCATTTAAATCATTTATCTCCCCGTGAACATGGCTGCTGTAAAGCAACCGAAACGTCGGAGCAAAGTGTAAACTTAAATATAAATAGTTTTAATTAGAAAATATATAGCTTAAATAGTAGTAAAATTCAATAATAGTAGTGTTAGAGTTTTCAAAATTATGTAATAACAGTGTTTAAAGTAAAATAAACAACACGATAAAATCCGTATAAAGTGTTTAATTTCAATGTATAACATTCGCGTAAACAGAAGACAATATTATACATTTTATCAGCTTTGGTTTTAGACAGCACAGTTTGAAACCAAAAGCTGGTGATAAAGCTCAAGTGTCTCAGTTGTCGAGAGTGTGACTGTTGTGCGTGAAGTCTCGAGTTTGATATCCAGGTTGGACAAAGTGTTATTGGCTATAACAATTAAGACATTTTCAATAGCCGTACAGATTCTGGACTGTGCCTTGTAGACGGCAATAGATTCGCGACTATTGACTTAAACAAATGTCATCATGTCATGTCATACTTCTGTCTACTATTTCAGGAATATAAGCGTGGGATTATATACATATATATACTAGATGGTGCCCGTGGCTTCGTTCGCGTAAATTTAGCTTAGGTTAGATTCGTAACAGCTCTTTTATGGATGAGAGGTACCATAAGTCCTTTTTTATTTAGTTGTTATAGCGGACGACCATCTAACTCGGGAACAGTACTTATTTTCTGGCTGAAAGGTACCCTATGTCTTCTTCTGTACCCTTGACAACGTGTATGTAAAATTTTATGATGATCGATCGAGTAGTTAAGGCGTGTAAGCGTAACAATCAAACACACTCACATTCGCATTTATAATATTAGTTAGGGTTAGGATGCATTGTGTACAAATAAGAGTCATTGTATCTACTGGTATATCTGAATTTGGTTTGATTAATACGATGTTAAGGTTTCGTTTCGAATACAGTAGTTTAGGTTAGTTAAATTCACGTCAAGATCCTATTATCGCCTAAGTTTTACTAAGTCACCAACATAACACGATGGCACAAGTTTCGTCGCCGGATTTCAATGTAATCTTGTTATTTTATCAACTAAATTGTCAGCTTGACAAAGGCCTTGTTTGAACTTCGTTGCAAATTGCATACTATTTCCGAGTTAAACTTTAATAGAATGTCCTCTATTTCGCAATGCATATTTTACGTAGAGATCACTTGGGATAATAATAATAATCTTTATTAATCCGTGAACATGGCTGCTGTAAAGCAACCGAAACGTCGGGGCAAAGTGTAAACTTAAATACAAATAGTTTTAATTAGAAATAATATATAGCTTAAATAGTAGTAAAATTCAATGATAGTAGTGTTAGAGTTTTCAAAATTATGTAATAACAGTGTTTAAAGTAAAATAAACAACGCGATAAAATCCGTATAAAGTGTTTAATTTCAATCTGAACAATCACTTTTGGATCACACAAATACATATGTATATCCCGTAAGGATATCGATCCTAACGTAGCAGTGGCAAGGCGACCATCTAAATCTCTAGCACCATCCATGCAGTCAAAAGTATAAAATAAAAATAACAAACGTTGTGTAATATGAACTAATTTTACCCGACTGCGTCAAAAGGAGGGAGGATCTTTCTTTGCCTGTAGGTAACAATACTTTCTTACCTACAGGCAAAGAAAGATCTACCAAAACTACGTTTGTCACCGCATGCAGCACAATAAAGTATTTAGTTTAACTTATTTGAATATACATAAGTAGTTATTTCATTATTTGATAAAGTAAGCTTACAAAACAATGCATTAGCCAGTCGAATTTTATATAGATATTGTGATACTTGTTCTTCTCTTTTCAGTTCATTACTTTTAAGCAGTCGGGTTTTTTGTTTTTATAATAATAATTTTATAGTTAAACATATAATCTAATGACTATTCTTCTGAGTCTCACTTACGATATAACGCTGATGCAAACATTTCTGCTTGGTATGCTTGCAAATGAAAGCGTACGTCGTCTATAATTAGTAGATAGTAGGTTGATTTTGCAAAATGTTTCATTGTAAGAATCTCTTTGCATGAGTATTCATGTTCTGCTCATTCAGTAATTTATCTGCCAATTTTATATGCCGCCGCATATTATGAGTTATCAAGTCTGATTATAAGGCGCGACTCCTGTTTTTAATTGAGTACTAAAAATACATAATATTTTATGGTGTAAATCCGTAACTCTACCTAATAGCTGGTTCTGCTGAAATAAATGAGGAAAAACATAACTTAGATTTAAGTTGAACTCTAAGCTAATTAGCGTTTAGTGGTGTGTGTGTAGGATAGATAACAAATTTAAAATCGTTATTGTTAAACCTCTGTAAATAGACAAACACAATTAGTTCGTCGAAAATATTTATTTTACAATGTACAAAAAGGGAGCCCCGTCAAAGTTTTCTAATTAAAAATAATAAAATTTGGTTATCAACGAAAATATTAGAAGTCATAATTATTTAAATGAATATTTTTGTTATAAAATATTTATTAACCTTGTGTTCCTTTCACCGTACTTGTGAGATTTAGAAGCGAGTTTTGTTTTTAGTCTACGGGACCTTTTTTTTATGGATGAAAGGTACGCTATGTAATTTTCTAGACCCTTGGCACGTTACTGTATGTGTATTTTGTGACGATCGGTGGAGAAGTTACGGTGTGTAACAAACAAAAAAACTCACATTCGCATTTATAGTATTATAGTTAGGATAACATCGGCTCTTTAGATATATCCTTTCTATAGTCCAATACGCTAGTTCAGTGCTGATTATCACAATTCAAACATTTTTGAGAACAATATGGCAATCTTTTGATACCTACAAGATTTCTTACAATCTTTTTGTTTACCGTTAAAATGAGCGACAATGAACTATGAAATATATTTATGTATCCGTAAAAACCCATTGTAAAAACTGCCATGAAGTCATGAATAGGCTGTGAATTCACTGTATCACAAGTTTATTTTGTGTGTCTAAATTTATTCAGATTCATAAGATAGAAAATTAAGGTTAGTATACACCGTGAGAATAAACTTTAGACCTATACGTAGTAGTACACAGGTCAGTCTACTCTCACTTGAAATGTCACTTGCATCTGTTTATCTAAAGGATAGAAATGTAATCATTTGGCTAATCGCATGGGTAAGCGCGCGCATCGCTTGCTCTACAAAACGGGGTCAAGGTGATTTGTTTGGGTCAATCAGAAACCCCAGAGCGAAACCAATACCGACTTCTCATTGTGACGCGGTACTTCATTCAGGTTGTTTTCGTTCAAAAGGATATTGGCCGGTTCAAATAATTCGCTTTTTTTTGGCATTTTGGGCCGCGAATATCCCGTGATTTTTATACAATAATAATGGTTATTTAGAATTTTATAATTGTTTCTAGCAAAGACTGTATGAATTATTAACAACATTTATTAATAAAAAGGTGGTTTCGCATATTTTTTTCACATAAAGAACCAAAAGTAATGAAATCTTATACTTATTATAAGACCCAATTCTAGCATTGCTCAATTATTTCGCCTAATACAGGGCGCTGAAAACAAGGAAGAAAATCACTATAGTTGTTACATATCTATCCCATATACTCTCGTGATTTTTATATCTACTTTCTATAACAAAGGTATTTAGATTCTTATGACTACACATCAGTGGTATATGTAGACTTAGAACAATTTATAGTCAAACCTAAATAGTTAAAATATATAGGTATATTTCAAGTAGGTACCGTTAGAGCCTTGTTACCGGTAACTGGAATACGGTTCATGTAAGCATATTTTCATTTTCACTTAATTTTTCCTGTTTATAAGTATTTAAATATTACATCTCAAGGTTGTCTGTAAGAGATCGCTTTTGGCTATAAAACTTCTCTTGTACGTTTATTTATTATTAAATATCTTATTGTATTGTATTTTTTATGTACTACAAATAACAATATTTTATATAAGTAATGTATCTTGTTTATAATAATTATATTGATATTTAGAAGGAAAATATAACAAATATTTTTATGATTCTTAAATAGTATAGATATTTTTTACAACCGAATTACTTAAAGCGAAAGTAAATTCATTTAAAAAGAAAAGTAAATTCACATAAGGAAAATATTTTTTATTAATTTGTATATATTTTATATGATATAATCACCTTAAATTAATCGTATAATATATTGATACGATAAAATCGATGTTCATTATATTTACCGTAGATAAGTGGTTCTACGATATTACAAAGAAAGGAACGCTCCATAAATTTCTTATTGATGACTAAATACCGGAATAAATAGTTTACTATACTTTTGAGCTGTTTGAGGTGGAAATGCTAGATTCACAGGGTCCGGGCGCTCGTGCTCTTTTCAGAGATATGATTAAGGCTGGACCTTTCTTGGCTTAAAGAACCACTATTGCCATTCAACGTTCCAATTCTGCCAGTTTTCTGGGCATTTTTGTGTCAACAACGATGTTGCGGAATTTTAAGACGCTGCCCTAACTATTTATTTTTAGTTATTGACTATGATAATTATATTTTGTACCAATCCATTGTATATTGTTTTTATTATAAGTTAGTTACGTTAATATTAGTTTGGTTGTATATAATGATTGTTACCGCTGATTCTAGAATTAATTGTGTCATTATGTTAATTGAAATCGTGACCAATTGTATTAAAATTCGGTTCAGTTTTAATCAAAATTTTCAGGTTTGATTGAAAATCAAAAAAACTAAACATCTAAACTTTTACGCTGATAAAACATTCGAAAATAAAAAATAAGAAATTAATTTAATCATTCCGTCTTAGCGATGAAGAAACACTAAGGTGGGCAATGGTTTTAATAACTCATTTCAATGGCTACATAACCTAAAAATAAGATACCAAAATAAAACTCCATAAACGATACGAAGTTATAATCTTCGCCTAACTTGATATTATACATAAAAATGAACTGTCACGTTTTAAAAAAATCAGAACAAGAGAAGCGGCAAAAGGAGTTACAGAGTTCCGTAAATTAAAACTTGAGCAATTTAACTTTTTGTGGTTCCTCGATTGCTTCTTTAAGTTATTTAAAGCTAAATCTTTAATAAGTTTATGGAAGAAATTTGTTTTGACGCTACCCGTGACATAGACAAATCCATGGTGCAGGAAATATTTATGGGACTTAGAACAACTTCATGTAATTTGTACGGCCTTCGGTGCCTGAGTAACTTTTAAAATTACGGAGATCCTGTTTATTAATAAAATAAGGAATATCAAAAAATATCAAAGCATACACATTTTTGTCTCTGCTTTTACTATAGGATCTTGGTTATACAAGCTGAGATCTGTCGTCAATAATGAGAAAGGTAAAACAGTAATATTAGCTTATCAGTTATACTTAACAGGATACTTTGTAATGGTAGCTAAGCGTAGCATATGTTACATATGCGAAATACGAAATGTAACCTCAGTGAGTTTTACAAATTTACAGCTTGTGACATAAAAGTTTAATTGTATTTTAGAGTTGCAAACTATTAGTGACAAATAGCATTGAGCGATAAAATATTATTCTTACAATTATATTGAAATTAACTTGATACGGATTTTATCGCGTTGTTTATTTGACACTTTATTACATAATTTAGAAACTGTTACACTACTAATACTATTAAACTTTACTAATTTTTAATCTAATTAAATAATTAAAACTATTTATATTTAAGTTTACATTTTCCCCGATGTTTCGGTTGCTTTTCAGCAACCATGGTCACGGGGAGACTAAGATGGTAGTTGTCTCAATGTTCCAGTGTAGTTATTTCAAAGTACCCGAACATAATTTAATAATTGGTGTTTCTATTCTTTCAATTATAATTACAATTTCTCACATTTGCATATTAGATGGAAATATTGAATTCATATTTGATCGTAGATAGTTATACATTTATTTAACGTACTCGATGGGAACCGTTGGTACGTAAATTACTCGTAATATTCTCCAATACATTGTTATCGCACCCTGATATTAAAATTTTAAAGTTTTTAAAGATGTATTAATTTTGTTACGCAATCATGCGCAAGCCGTTGAACAGGTGTAAATGAAACTTAGCACACAGATATACCACATGCTGGATTAACGCTTGGAGTATTTTTATCAAAGTATGCGCGCCCACAGGATTCATGTGGCTAGATACTAGTCGTCAATGAAATTGATCTGATAACCAAAAGTTGTTCATTCGCCTGGTAACTGTGATATTATTGTACTTTATATGTTAAATAACTTAGACGTACTCATTTATCAGTCATGTCGCAATTTTATTTGTACAAAATCATTCACACTTCAATCACAGTAGACCTCGTGAACATCAATTGGATATTCCGTTTGAGAGACACATTCTTCTCGTCTAAAATAAATTGAAAGCAGTTAAAATCCAAAGTGTACGCCCACTGAAGCTACGGAGCATGAGAGAGAAAACTCATGAATGAATTTAAATATACCAAGCTCGGCAGTCTGATCTAACGTTGGTCTTTTAATCTAAGCACGTAACGTTGCCTTAGATTTATATCTGAGATCAACAAAATTAGATCATTTACAAGATTATTTTAATTTGTTCTTTTTACAGAGCAAGTTTGGTCACCGCGTTAGAGAATTTGTGTAAACAATAGAAACGTTTCGTGTGTTAATATTATATGGGCTAGTATTTTTGAATATTTGTAAAGTTTAGTTTCATGTTATATTTCATACGTTAAGTGTGGATAAAATAATAAATGTTTATTTTATTAATAATTGTATGTTTTAATATACATATATTATATACATTTGTAAAGATCTTGAAACAGTTTTTTATAACTTTCTATTATGGACTTGAGTGTTTACATGTAGAAATAACGTCCACATATCACTATATATGGACGTTATTTTTTCGTATAAACATTCAAAGGATTAAACAAAATTGTCTCAACATATACCTACATGGCATATACCTACAGGACAGAAAACCAACAAGTGAACTTTTTAAAAATAAATGTGTGGCAACCAACAAACTCAATTGTCAAGCTACACAACGAGATGTAACATTTTATTTTTTTATTTTTAACCTATCCTAATCTTGGCATTTTGCTGAAACTATTACAGCTCACTTAGACCAGTACCTACACCCTACATAGGTTCACAGATACAAAACGTTGCGGGGTAAATTGAAGGTCGTTAGATTCCTTTAGCATAATCTTAACAGCGGCTTCTGTTCGGAAGCTTCATGTTGATGAACCTTTAACGAAACATTTTTTTTTATTTTGTTTCTCTGTAAAAATGCTTTATGCACTGTCCGCCGGCTAGAGGACGGCACCGGCGGGGTGTGTCCCAGCATGAAGTGCTGGTATACCCACTAAAAAACCTGGGGTGTTCCCTCTCTCCCTCAATGGGGGGTCCAGTCGAGAGTTTTCAAAAGATTCGTCCATAGCAGGCCCTCCGCCTTTAATGAACCTAATACGATTGATACTTCTGGTGTCGTAAGCGTCTTAATGGCAGGCCGTAATTGCTACCTATAAAACAATAACACTTTTATCATGTATTCACAGCTTGCGAGTCCATGTGTTAGTGTCGTTTTATTGTTTATAAAAGAACTCCGTTACATAGCACGAATCCAACGTCGATTTGTATATATTTAATACCTATATATATATGTGTCGGAGGAAGCTATGAGTCGGGTTGATTGTTGTTTGCACGTAAAATTCACAATATAAATTGTCTAAATTTTAATTTTATTTGATTTGTTAAATTATTCTATAGCTCAAAAACCTTATTAATCTAATAAAAGTTATGAATAAGGCCGACAGTTATTGAGACACATTTGAGCGATAGCGGGTGATCGAGTCGGAACATTGAGTTGTGAGTTGTGTAAAAAAAAAGTAAGATCAGTGCCCTGAACCCACTGCTCGGTCTTAACTGTTATTTTATTCCACATTATTGTGAAGTGAAAATATATTGTTTATTCTAAATAAAAATAGTGTAAAACCGGCATCGTTGTGTTTTGTACTAGTATATTACCCAGACTAAAGCCGCAACCACTAATGACGTTGCCATAGAGAACAATACTTCTCCGACATATATGTGATAATCTATTGCCATGCATTAGTTGCGAGATCTCGAAAATAGCTTGACCTATATGAATGACTATATTTTTGGTTTTGTTTGCTTTAATTAAACCACCCCAGGTTTAGAAAAACAGAAAATTAGGAATATCGAAAGATACAACTGAAATATCGAAATTGGTAATTTTGTATGGGAACCATATTCAGTTTGTACGAAGTTCACTGGGTAATCACCCAATGAACTTCGTACCATTATCGTACCATTTCTATCACAATACTTAATATTTATAGTAGATGTTGTATTGTGATAGAAATGGTGTTGCATTTAAATCAAAATAACGATCAATAAAATGATCACTCGCTTTATAATTATTCTCGATTAATATAATTGCTAGAAAGCTAGAAGAAAGCTATGATAGAAGCTAATCTTAAAGTAAAGACTTTTCTCAGTGTTTCTAGTAAGTGTGTGTGTGCTATTACTTTATTTACCCGAAGTTGTGTTCTACAAATGTTTGGCCGGGTTGTGGTTTCCATTGGAAAACTGTCGTTCTGTTTAGGATTTGATCCCTCCGAGACACCGCAAGTACAACTCTTTCAGTAGTTAAATGAATAACTTTTATTTAATGGACTGGTCTTACTGGCGGTTTATAACTGCCTATAAATATTCGAAGTCATGTTTGTTTTCATGTTATTAAATTTACAAAAATAATAAAGTATTTGGCTATTTTAAAATCAGTAAACTATTGCAGTTTTAATGTCTTAAAGACGAACAAGATTCTGATTTTATTAATAGTATTCTAGTTGTAATTAACTCTCGTTTGAAAGATATATTCTTGTAATCTATAGTAACGTAGAGTCTACGTGTTATAAGCATCTGCGGTTTCAGTATTTGAAAAACAAAATAATTTAACCAAAGTATAAAACCTGTCTTGTTTGAAAGAAGATCTATTATTATAATCAAAGACATTACCAATAACAATATTAGAAAACAAAATACATTCAATACCCGCTGCACTGACATTTATTACCTGCATATCTATACTAATATTACAAAGATGAAGAGTCTGTTTGTGTGGTTGGTTGAACGCGATAATCTCTGGAACTATTGATTCATATTGAAAAATATTTTAGTGTTGGATATCCCATTTATCAAGGAAGGCTATGGGCTACATAACATCACGCTACGCTACGCGACCAATATGAGCGGAGCATCAATGAAAAATGTTGCAAGAACGGAAAAAATTATCTTATGTGAAGCAGACGAAGTTGCGCGGGTCAGCTAGTATTTATTATAAAATTTGGATACAGTGACTATATATTGCATACTACATATGCACTCAAACGCCAAACACAGCAATTGATACTATATTGGGATCTTGACTGCAGTACCTAATTGTATCTTAAAGACGAGCTAAAAGTGATGATGCTATAAATAATAATGAATCTTTATTTGCATAAAACATAGTTTTAAAGTTGATAGATGCAACGTTTGTGTTTCACATGCTTTGCCATACAATAGGCGTGCAAATTTTTACAAAAGTTACATGAGTTATATTCACTAATTCTAAATTAAATACCATACCATTACCATTATATTACTATTTACATATCCAAAACCTTTATAAGACATATACTAATTTTACTGTGTAAAAACATTTATCTGTGAGCCATTTCTTACAAATCTTGAAAGGGTTTTAATTCTTGTATGGACTTTAGAATTTTATTGTATATTGTATACACATAAAACTGCTATTTTTTTATGAAGGCTGGTTGACATTAAATGGACTTGTAATTTACCGGGGTATCTAGAAGAATATTTCTTATTATTGTTGGCCTTTTCAAAAATATCCGAATGTTTTTTGACAAAGACACCGATTTCATAAATATGTATAGACTTTAATGTTAACAATTTCAACCGCTTATATAAGTGAGTAGCATTAAGATTATAATATCGCGATCAATTATTGAAGAGAATCATGAAAACGTGATAGCAAAATTAACGGTTGTTAAATGTAAAGTAACGTCTGTTTTGATTCTAAATATAATTTATTTCGAGCAAATGTTTCTAATAATAGAAAATAAGCTAAATAAAAACATGTAGATGTATCAGTTTGCCCTTTGATCATAAGAAACTGAAATCTCAACTTAGAAGGAGTACAAAAAGGAATACAACAATTCCACCCCATGAATTTGATAACAAGGAAAGCCTATTTATTTTTTCTCATAAATTAAGTTACAAAAGAACATTTAGAAGAATTCTCGACCACTGAATTTTTAACATTCGAAATTTTACTCACGTATTCAAAGAATTGGGACAAACGTGATTCTGAGTCTTATTGAAACGAAAGCTGTTTTTATCATTATTGAAACTTGTGGTTTATCGAATAGGTTTACAGCTGCAAGCTGTGCTCCTAAAGTTGGCTGTGAACGTACTAAACGAGGCCATTCCGTTGCTTTAACATCTGTGCGTTTTAGATATAATTGCATGATATTGCTTAGTGCGTGCTTTATAGTTATGAACACCAATTTTACTCAACACTCAATATTTTATTGCATTCCATAATGTTTATTGTTAATCTATAATCAAATTCCGACTATTTTTATATATACATACATGAAAAATGCTTTACAATATCGTCATCATACCATAGAATTATATATTGAGCCATTCATTCACATTTTAAAACTTAATTGTCTTATTTCTAATCGAGTTGACTTTGGCATTTATACTGTCTGGTATCAATGGAATATCGAGTACATTAAACCACACATTTATTTGCCTTGTGGGTATCGAACCTACAAAACTTGGTGGACTAGCAGTGATGAGGGAACCACTTAAAACACTGCGTCATCTATATATTCAGCGTTTTCATAGCATTTTAGCCGTGCTGCTGTTCGTAAGAGATGCACGTGTGTTATATGAATTAAAAGAGATACAACGTTTAGCGTTTTAATAGAAACAAAGTACAAATAATACATTTTACTAAAATTTTGTATTTTATATGATTGAAATCACATGAAATACAAAATTTGGCTACACATTTAAAAGACCAAAAAAATATTATACTTAATTTATTGTTACTAGATTAATAACGTCGTTTACACTGCCGAGATAAAACTAAATTCACGAAAGTGCAGTATAAATTATAACGTAATGGATAGTAACCATCAAAGTAACAACTTATACAAGAGTTAGCCAAAGCTTGGCAGACGTTGTCTTGCCCATGAACAAACTTAGACATAAATCAGATAAGACATATTCTTTAGTTGCTATGTTTAATTTCAGGCGCTAGACTTTAAATATAATGATTATATATCGAGAAAGTCTGTTTTACGTGACCTGTTTATGTGTTATTTTCGATTTATTATTTATTTTCTTAGCAGCGATAGCCTAGTGAGGAAATATTGGACTGACACGCAGAGGTTTTGAGTTTTAACCCAAGATGCGCATCTCTGACTTTTCGAAGTTCTGTGCGTATGAAATAGTTAATTATCTCTCAAAAACATCGTGGGGAAACCTGCATGCCTGAGAATATACGATAATGTTCTCAAAGATATGTGAAGTCTGCCAGCCTGCACTGGGCCAGCGTGGTGAATTATGGCCTAACCCTTCTCACACTGAAAAGAGGACCGAGTCCAGTAGTGAGACAGTTTAATACAAGGCTGAAATTATATTTACTATTTTTAAATGTTATATAGTTATTGAAATTACATTCCCCGACGTTTTGGTTGCTTTTCAGCAACCATGGTCACGGGGAGACCATGGCTGCTGAAAAGCAACCGAAAGAAAGTCTAAACCTAAATATAAATAGATTTAATAATTTCAATAATTCTATTAGCTTATAAATTAGTAAAATTCAATAGTAGTAGTAGTAGTGTAATAGTTTCAAAATTATGTAATACAGTGATAAATAAACAACGCGATAAAGTCCGTATATAGTAGTTTAATTTCAATGAATAACATTCGCGTAAACAGAAGACAATATTATGTTATATAGTTTCACAATTGTTTTAATAAAGGACAGACAAAGACTTCAATCTCTACTTGTTATATTCCTGTTTCTGTAACACTCTTTAGACTATATGTCTAATTTTATACAGCAAAACTTATATAATTAGCATCTCAAAAGAACGATCTTTTTCCTATTTAGAAAGACTTTATTTTTCAGTTTTCTAACCAGTCGAGGTTAAAATAACATTTAATAGTCTCATTTACAGACTGTCACACATAAACATATTAAATGAGTTTTCACATCAATTAAAAGAGGTCTATTACACATTCATTATACATTACTAAATCTTAGAATAAAATGTTTAAGCCTAAAGCGTGTAAAAAAACATCGAATAAGTTTGTAAGCAAAAATATGGCATTACCTGTACAATCGAACAAAACGCAGTACCAAATAAAAAGTCTAAATAATATTATATACGCGAAATATTGTAAAGACGTTTGGATCAATCACGCGTAAACTATGAAATGAATTTGAATAAAGTTTGTCACAGAGATAGACCATGCCCTAGATTAAAACTTGACAACTTTTTTTCCGGTTATGCAATACATGGGCATTGTTTGTGAACGTGATTTTGTTTGTATGTTTGTTACGGTTTCACGCCTTAACTACTCGACCGATAATCCGGTAATTTCGCATACACATTGTCATGGGAACAGAAAAGCACACAGGGTCATCCAAAAAAAGTACTGTTGTTAACCTAACCTAACCTACCTACATTTACGTGAGTCAAACCGCAAGAAAAATTTAGTAATATTATAAATGTAAATGTGTCTTTGTTTGGTACGCTTTCACGCCTTAACTACTCCATACCTACCTTTCATCTAGAAAATAAGTTTTTTTGTGTGTTTTTTTTGTGGGGTATACTTTGACGCATACCTCTCCGCGGGGCGACGGAGAGGTTATGTCGGGGTCACCGGGGAAAAGGTACCTCGGTAATACCGACTAAACCTACCACGGTGTTCCTCGGCATAACCAAAGATGGCGAGGCCGCGCGAATCGCTTTCACATGCAATCGCGACCACGCCTTGGTTTCGGCCCGCCGTGTGAAACGGCAGGCCACTGCACAAAAATACTTCCTCCACCGTCCCCCTGGAGGGGACAAAAACGACAGAGGCGCATGTGGGAACACGCACGCCGCCTCTTGGACCTGGTGCTGATCGGGTGGCGAGCAGGCCCACGCAGCCCACCACGCCCAGGTCAAACCTCAGGGCGGCTGGAGGTCATCTCGCACCCTCCGGCGCCCGGTTCTGCGGTTGGGGAGATCTAGAAAATAAGTACTGTTACCAAAACTAACCTACATTCACGCGACCGAACCCGTGAGCAAAATATACTCGTCTTATATATTCGGATTATTAAACTATACGGGCACGGTTATAAAAGTAAAAAATGCTCACATATGCCCGGTAGATGATAATACGCTTGCCGCCGATAGCGGTGAATATAAAAACATATCTGCATAAAAATATGGATGTAATACAAATAAAAAATCTGCCAATTATTCGTAGATATGCCGAATGTTGTTTGTAAAAATAACATTGATAACACTTGTAATAATATGGGACACCCATCTGTGTAACATATTCTATGGCCGGAAATGTTAACATTACAATATTAAATAAACGCACATTTATTTCTTGAAAATATTATCATATGCAAATTACTGCATTCTGAATAAGTTAAACAAAATTACACATCGCTCAACAATTATTCAACGATTTGCGAAATGTTTAAGCCGTGGACTGAGATTGACCGATATCCTTTCCATAAAGTGGGACAGCGGAATAAATTTCGGAATAAGTTTTCATTAGATCCTGTTCTATAGCCGACCGAAAGACGATTTGCAAGGCTCATCGTATAGATAGAACGACATCGGCGTGTAAAAAGAACCGATTTATCAATATCCTATGAAATGAGCGATTTTAAAAACGGACAAAGGATTTTTTGAATATCTTTTTACTGCTCCATAAATTTCTTTTTATAAAGCGTCTAAATATCTTGTTATATAATCTTTATTTAGAACTGTGTAGAGAACACGATAATGAAAAATGTTCTGCTAACGCCTAATTGTCATGAACTGGTGTTTAAATCGAACAAACAATTCTATTGTTTTGTAAAGCTTCATTAGAATGATTGCCCTCCATTGAATTGAGTTATTTTTTCTCTCTTTGATAGAATCGACAACGCTTTTACCCGTATGTTTATGTATTTGATTTTTCACGTACTCGGGCTAAATGAATTATTAAAAGCCCGGTTTGTGTGGTGTAAACGCTTACGGCTTTGTGGAGCGGAACATGTATGTATACCTACTTTAATATGTGATAGAATTGTGTAGAAATGTACGATGTTTACAAATGAATGAATCACTTAAAGTTCTGTTCATAGTGTTATTTTTATAATAGATTTAAAATGTCCTCAAACAAAATATCGGTTACGGCGACCGGTAAAAGACGTTGCCAGGTGCTGGATACACATATGTAAGTGCTCAAGTATATGGAAATAAAGTGAGCAGTTACCATTTTCTAACTATCATAATCCGATGGAATGGTAATGCGACACGACCAACGCTTTTAGACGTTTTCTGAGGCACGGAGAAATGTCTGCCAACTATCTAACTGTAGATTGCTATTGAGATATTCTTAACCCTATAAATTTTTTTGGCCTGACTAGGGGTTCGATCCTGAGACCTTTTGCACAGCAGTCGTATTTATCAGCACTGTGATCACATTTCTTACCATTTAAATCAAAGTGTTTTAGCAGTTAGTTTTTAAGTGCAGCGGTTTACCAGGATATCTACCATACATACCATATTTATTTTCACATACCATCTTTATATATATAAATCGTCTGTGCGTGTGTTTGTAATTAAACTCCTAAACGGCTGGACCGATTTTGATGGAATTTTTTGTGTGTGTTCAAGTGGATTCGTGTTTACAGGACAACGTCTGCCGGGTCGATGTGTGGCCCCCGACACTGCGCTGAGTGTTGCGGGTTCGAATCCCACATGGAACAAAAATTTGTGTGATTCACAAATGGTTGTTACTAGCTTGGATGTTCCTTGTGACTGTTGTTTGAATGTTTGTAAAGTCTCCGCGATACAAGAATGATTCTTAGAGCTAAGTAAAACTTACTTCGATATAGACACACGCCTGTGTACGCCTAAAAAAAATATAATGATGTATATTTTAAGTAATGTAAGTAACATTACTTCAAATATATTTTAGGGCCTCCATTACATTGGTACCTACATTATTAAACTCCGTGCGACTACTACGAATTTCCTAGCAGAAAAACCTATTAACATTTTACCCAACCATTCACTCATTTTAGTATTATAAACATCGCATGTTAATTTGTAATTATAAGTTTGTTGTACCTATTTTTTTATTTATAAGCCATAGATATATGATGATGCCGTCCGAGCTAACAATGTATGTTAAATAATTTAGTCGCGTCAGGTACCCACAGGACAGGCTTGCCTTGTGTGGGGCCCACAGGATATTGTATTTGTCATTGTTAATATTATTAGGCTATAATATATATTTTTTTTTATCAAGGAAATCAAGTCCAAAACTCATGTAAAGACAATCCTATTGCTTAAAATCAAACTCTAGTTATCAAGTTTATTAATCATAAACATGTTAAGTAAATACTGTCATATTGCAAGTGAATATTGTTTACAAATAAAGTTTTGAACGTCTTTGAATTAATTCGAGTAACTTCAAGGCTGTTGGATTACAACAAGATCCTTACCTGACGTTAATCTTAAGATTTCTGATTAGATTGATTATTAATATTGTGTAAAGACAGATTTGCGAGCGTTAATTTGCCTCCACCCAAAATTATTATTTCCTCATTGATATCTCGAATAATACAGGAGTTAAAAGCTTTATGAATATTATAGGCTTGATTGAAAATTGTAGCCATGACTTTGAAGCCCAATTTTTCTTAACCTTCATTCTATGAATTTTCTTGTATAATTGTGACGAGTCCGAAAATAAATTGAAGCTGTTTTATGAAAATAAATGTATTAAATCTTGAAAGTATATCAAAATTGGCTACATATTTAGTGTTTAATTCTAAGACGTTACTACAAAACATATAACTGCGAAGAGTCAAGGGATCTTTTACTTTTCGTAGTTACGTGCATATTTTATTATTACTAAACTCTATAAGAATAATGAAAAGCATTTCGTGAGGAAACCTAAACGTCGAAAAGTTACTTATAATGCTCTCGGAGATGTGTTAGTCTGCTAACCTACACTATGCCAATGTAGCGGACTATGGTATTATAAACCCTTATCATATAAAGATAGATGTGTGCCTGGAAGCCTATATTACTATGCCCAGTAATATAATTATAACATAATTATTACACTAAATAATTATAGGAGCAATTTCGTCTGAACTCCAGTTCGTGCGCAACGTCATTTCCGCGATTCACGCTTTGCATAATTCCAGTTCCACTTAAAGGAATTAGATAAAGCATGGCTTAAATTCTAATTTAAGTTTTTAGCTATTATATAGCTAAACAAACAACGATTTAATATTAAGCCAGGTTTGGTATTTAAATATACAAACGCAGCTTTTTACAGTATAATATAATAGATATCAATATCAAATATTCTTTTATATATTTCTAAAAGCTAATATTCCAAAATGTACTCAACATCACTGTCATTTCATTACTGTTATTATGATCTTTAAAATGATTCGTTCTGAGTACTTTCACACCATAGCCCATCACTGAGAACGACCTCGGGACTCAGAGCTCATTACCATAATCAGAATGGTATCCTGATTTGTACGAGTCGTGTAGCTATTATATTATATAAACATTACGTTTTAAAAAGCACTTATTTATTTTATTAAGTGTTGTATTTTTAAACGTAAGTTTAACTAAGGAATAACTTTGACAGATTTCTTATACAAAACCTGTCAAAATACTACATCAGCCATTAATAGAGAAAAATTGTTGAAGAATATGAAGAAATGTTACACCACTGTATACTATGTATTCCGTTAAGGTGGTACCGTGCAACAACGTCTTAAGAGCATACGTCATACCAGGACCGTCACATAAGACTGGGATTTAGGTCAAACTAGAACACCCCAACTGTGTGTACGGACCTCTAGCCTAGAAGCTACTAGCGCAATAACCTAGCATTGTGTCCAAACGGAGCACAAGTCCAAACGGAAAAGACCACTTTAGTTTCTTGTACTAACAGCAAAGACTTTCTTTTTATAAAAAATTGTATATATCATCGTATAACACATATGTATGTACATCCTTGACAAGTCTCTTAACGCTACCATGTCTATTTACATCAGGTGATCTTTATTGCACAAGGTATGTTTTACAAGATGTTCCAACTATAATAAATTTAGACCTACCTGAATAATATAGGGCACAGCAAAGTAGAGCAGATGGAATAACATATAAAATATTAAGGTATAATTTCTGACTGAATACTTAATAAATACAAAGCAAAACATCTGTTAATGACGGATACAAACATCAGCAAAACTCCCGGTCTCCCCACCTCAAATAATGAATCCTAACGATATCTATTCCATCGAGACTGTTATGACATATTCACCCCAATTATCCCATTATCCATTCACATTCCGAAGCCGGACGAAAAAAAAAAAAAAAACACAAAATGTAGATAAATCGTCCCGCTTTGTAATGGTAGAAAGCCTTTTTTCTACTTTGGATGAAAGATTGTCGCACACATCATTAAACGAGAAAAGAAAATAAAAGATTTGTTACTACTCAAGTTTCCGACACAAAGCTCCTCTTGCATGGAGCGTTCCAATGGTCTTTATAACGCAGCCAGTAGCGGCTGAGCCACGATCTTTGAGGCACTTACCCTTTAGCCATGGTGTTTTTGTTTGTACCCGAGAGGGGTGAGAGGTCATTCCCACTGGTTTCCCTACTATAAAACGACAAGGCTTGTTATCACTAGAAGATATTATAGCCTCACTGCAAAGTTTATGTGCCATAAAACGTCATTCGTTAGCAAATGAAATAAAGAGTAAGTGATATGCGAAATTGTTATTCGACTCACATTATTTGTCTCTGTGATTTATGCTCGACTATAAATCCTGCTCGCAAACTTACGTCCTGAATGTATGCCCAGAGTGGTTAGATCTATATTCTAATTTGGAGTGCAGTAATATACTACTTGCAGAGATGACATTTCAAAATACATTACTTTAAGTCATAAAACATGAAACGTTTTAGAAGATAATTCTTATTGAGGACTTTAATTTAAAAATAGTGTTTCAGCGTTAGCGCTTCAAACACTTCACATATACATATACGAGATACAAATATATAATTATACACATAGAACCTGAACCAATAGTATTAAACACACAAGTATTTATTTCGAAGCAAATATCAGATAAGTTCAAGTCGATCTCAATCAGCATGTTCCATGTCTTACATTATAAGACACCTAATAATTATAATAAAGTGAATCTACGCCAAAATAGTTAATAAGCTTTGAGCACCACTTAAATGGGAATGCGTAATTAAAAGATTAATACAAAAATATTTAAAATGATTGTCTTTCGACACCTTTTTGATAATATATTAATAAAAATATTTGAAAGAGAGGACCCGCCACGCGTCCTAGGATTGCTCACCTAAAACATTGCAATAGAAAATAGTTGACAATACCGAACTTCTCTGAAGAATTCGTTGACAAAAACTTAATTCCACTATGCCTGGGTCGGGAAACGAACTCGCAACCTCATGCGTAGTTCCCCCATATTGACACCGTTACGCCAACGAGGCTATAATCAAAGATATTGTAAAATATGAACATGATTGCTTCTGCAAAAGTAGTTTGATTTCACAGAACATTTAGTTCATTAAACGAATATGAATTCCCGAGAAAATCAATCCGACGTTCCGTTACAGCAAAGCTGGCCGAGATTCTTTCATCTGAATTGTAGAATATAAAAAAATATGTTGGAAACCCTAACCAATCATTTACCTTTATTTTAATAGCCCCGTGGCGATATTATAGAGCCTCCTTCAGATCCAAATATTGATTCAACCCACCGATGAATGATTTATTTGGGTGCTAGGGTCCTTTCGCTAAACAAAAAACGCCAAGATTACCTTGCCCGAGTTTTCGCTTCATACCTCCTTTGATTTACGGTTTAGTCATAAGATTTAGTATATTTCATAACAAGTGTGTTTTGTCTTTATTTTGTTTAGAAGTACATGTGTTGAATTTGATTTATTGAGTATAATGTATTACGTTAATGGCGCGAAGTCTCACGCAAATACCGTAAGAGTAAGCAGATGTATATTATTATTAGATTGCACCTACATTAAGGCAATTATGGTTTTAGATCCTACGTAAAAGGAGGCGAGCATGTTGCCGTCTACCGGGCTCAAGACCAGAGACAGCTGCTTCCTCGAATTGCTGGATAGAAAATCCTAATAACACTGCGCGACACGGGAATAGAAACGCAACTGCAATGTCACGTTTCGCATTCACCTATGCTGCTTCATCAAAGAACTCTAATAACAGGATGCATTATGAGTAAATAAAGTAGGTACAATTATAATAATCTAATAAATTAACCGCTATTGCCCATAATGTGATAATAATAGTAACAAACAAGTCATAAGTGTTAAAATTTTATTTCATGCTTTACCGTAATGTGTCATTGTTTTGGCTTCTATAGTTCTTATAAAGACCACTCACATAATTATCTTAAATATCTCCTATTTATACATCAATAAACATATTTAAAATTTTATAATCTAGGTATATATTAATACGTGAAGCAAAAACTTTGTACCTCTTTTTACGAAAATTGCGCGGAGAGAGGAGTATGAAATTTAGCACTGTTGAAGTTTATATGGAGAAGGAATGGCTAATCCTAATATTTTTATAAAATATACATTAGAAATACATTAAATTAATGAAAATACACTACACGCATACAACCAAGCATTTGACACACGCAGTCGAATCGAATTCGTAGTATTTTGGCATTGTTCGTCTGACGTCGTACAATTCTTTGTAACTATGGTTATACCTTATTTATATGTAATAAAGAAAAAAGAAAACAAAGTAGCAAGCTTAGAAATATTGTCAATGAAAGAGTATAATTAAGTAGGTAAATAATTTGTTTGAGAAAGATAGGTAAGTTAAGCTGTATAGCCTTGGCGAAATCTAAATGAAATGTGATTATAAGGCACCGGCCATACTGCGGGCGGTCAGCGGTCAGAGTTCCGAGTTCTGCGTTCCGCGTTCACTGTGATGTATGCGGCGGTGTCTTTGAATCGTACACACATAAAATTAGCCAGACCGCGGCGGTCAAGGAGAAACTGTATATTATCAAAGAAGAACTTGACCGCAGAACGCAGACCGCCGGGGCAAAGTGTTCAGCGCGTAAGGGTAAAATTGTAGACAATAAAACACTAATAACGATCAAACTTAAAATTTTAATCAATTATGGCCGATTTTTGAACACTATTCGACCGCTGGTATGTGTAAATGTGGAATACCGAGAATAATTTACCGAAATAATATAAAATGATATTTTATTTCTGAATAAGAATTTGTACCGAATTTACAGACAATAAAACATTTGATCGGATTCGGAATACATATTAATTAATAGGCAACATTACTCCGAATTATAATTAACTTCAGCTCAATAACCCAAATAATACAATGTCGAATATTTCGTAATTTCATTAAGGAAATCTTCCTATCGAATATTTAACTCAAATTATTTATGTATAAGTACTTACTATAAATTTAATATCAAGCCCGTAGCCTCTGAAAGCTTTTGGTAAAAGCAAATTAATTTTACTCACACTGCTCTTCAGTGATACTATATTTAAAAGGTATATTAAACCAATTTTGATTAAACGAAATTGTAGGGCACTGAACTTCAATCTCAGTTACCATATTATTTTATCGTATTATTCCTCGAAGTTCATGACATGACATAATCATGTAATAATAAGTATTAGTACATGATTTTGGTTTATCAAGAACTTTTTTTTTTTTGTATGTATAAGTATTAATCGAAAAATATATTTTTCATTTCTCCCACGTAAGTGCAAGCTCTGGAATGAACTGCCTGCTTCGGTGTTTCCCGAGCGCTATGATATATCCTTCTTCAAACGAGGTTTAAAGAGAGTTCCTCTTTCGCGGTAGGCAGCGGCTTTACTGTGTCCTGACATTGCTGAAGTCCATGAGCAGCGGTTACCACTTTCCATCAGGTGGGCCACTTGCCCGTCTGCTACCAAAGACAATAAAAAAATAATAATACTCCACCGACAAGACCAAAGCTCATAAGCAGAAAAAATAAGTATAAATAAACAGACTCATGCCTGTTTCCGGTCTAGGCAGAGACTGCGGATTTTCACTTGCTATATACTCGGCATATTTCAAAAGTAGGTAAGTAGTAGGTAATAAGTAATCTATTCTAAATGACATATACTAAGTGAATATCATTTTCTAACGCAGATAGTTTAGTTTTTCTTCGGATAACCTAAGTACTAAGCTATATTTGCAGCAACAAATCGAAATAATGTTAGACAGACTTAGATTCGCAGTTTCGACTAAGCAGTAAAAATTGTTTAATTTAGTTATGTCTATAGTTTTATGCCGTATAAGCTTCTTCTCTGAGGCAACTGTGCAGGCAATAACACATTCCTTGATTTGGTGGAAATGGAATCGAATCATTTATAGTCTAAGTCCAAGAGATACCTGTAGTGAAAATTTTAGAAAATAAGTATATATTTTGAACTTCAGGAAATCCTTATCAATTTACTAAATTATCTAGTTAAATATAATATAAATACTAGGAACAATATTATACTTACTGAATATGCCACATAGCTACACAGAATACATATTTAAGGTTCAGTGCGCTTGATTTTATGATGAAGTTTTTGTTAACATAAAATATTTAAGATATTTAGTAAAGAAGTAAATATTTTAGAAAATATATCATAACTAGCTAACCCACGCAACTTCGTCTGCGTCACATAAGAGAATTTGCCCCGTCTTTGCAACATTTTTCATTGATGCTTCGCTCTTATAGGCCGTAGCGTGATGTTATATAGCTTATAGCTTACCTCGATAAATGGGCTATCTAATACTAAATTACTTTTTCAAATCGAACCAGGAGTTTCTGAGATTAGCGCGTTCAACCAAACAAACAATACTGCCTATTAATATAGAATAGTCACATTCATCGCTGAAGCAAAAGGAGGAAAGAAAAAGGATCTTATCACGAATCGGACGGATCAAAGGATCACAAAGAAACACTTGTGTATAATTGGTTACTACCAATTATACACAAATAAACCTACTGGTTTACTAAAGCATTTAATGACAATATTGAGATTTTAAATGCAAGAAGAACATAGATACAACTTTTGTGATTGGTAATATTTTGTTATGTGACTGTATAACACATTATCTAACTTACAAAGTAACAACTACCTCTTACATTTTATCAGAATATCGCGCTAACCGGCGAGGAAACACATTGAGCAATTACATTCTCACTTTATGTATCGAGACGATGTAAATATATCTAAGTAACGAGCTTGTGCGTCCTTAACTATGTCCATAAATAAACATTAACAGTTATTTGCTATTGCTTACTGAGATTTATTCTTAAACACTGATATCGTACGCATACAACAGTATTGGTTCTTTCTCATTGACTTACAAAACAAGTGTTGATAGTCTCGAATCCCGTTTTCGTATCACGTACTAAGTTTACTTTTTTTTCTATCTTCTTTGTAGAATTCAATTACGAGTTACAGACATTGGCGGAGTAAACGCTTTCGCCTGAAATGGATGACTTAGTTTCCTTTCTTATTTCAAGTTCATAAAAGCTTCAACGAAAGATCCCTTTATAGAGATTTACGAAGTCATAATTTATTGGAATTACGACTTTGTAATGTAGTTTTATTTGATTATGTGGATCTATTCGGCAACTGTATTTTGATGATCTTAATCACAAAATTGAGTATTGTAGTATAATCGTGGTTGGAGTATAATTCATTTTCTAGAAAAGACTGAATAAAGATTTGATGTCATTTGGACTATACACTGACGTAAGTTGGATAACGCTGTAGTAACAGATGCTCACATATATCTATCCTGCCCATTATTTTACTTTGATCCTATATTTAAGTTCTGTGCCCTATTGTCGACTGGAAATAAGTGAATTTGCACAACGTGCTTGTAAGATATTTGGGTAGCATTAAATAAAATCATTGCTTAAATTATGAAGCTTTCACAGGCTAAGTGCGTGATTTGTGACCAGAATTTATACGGCCGAGCTACAAAAATCTTTCAAAAAGGATAACCCCTTTTAGTTTTAAGCATTAAATTTAAAATTCACTTACAAGACAATATTACTTCTTAGTATCAACGAAGTAAAAGAAGGAATATTTCCGGTAGTATATAGTAGTAGAATTTAAGTGAATTAGTAAAATTAGTACCCATTTTGGTATTTATTACAGTCATGACACTTTTATTTATTAGATTACCCCTGAGACATGTTATTGATCAGACCAAACTACATTTGAGAAAATACGCTTAAAATAAGCAAAATCGTGGATCGAATCACATTCAAATCTACGTCTCCACATTGTATGCGAATCGAAGTAATAAAAATAAATTGTGAATTTCAATAGAATAAGAATGGGGTTGCACATAAAAAACCACCATAAAATAATTTAAACGATATAACCAAATAATGGTACTATTTGTATGTAATATTTTGGTGCAAACACATTAGATGTACATGTATAGATTTGTGTTACAAATCCAACGCCATGTGGCATACGGGTTGAAATATGACGCAATATCTTACCTGCCCTCTTTATTACTTTTTGGCATCGAAGCTCCGTTTATTAAGCCACTAAAATATTGTAAAGTAAACAAGAGACACGGTTCTGTAATAATACTAAACTATTAAATTACTACAGTTAAAGTTTACCACTATAGTCTATTTCAATCCCTTCTGATGAAAATATGAACAAACCAAACTTTGCTTTTGACGTTAAATTTATCACATAATCGATCAGTTAACCGAAATATGTTTAAAAAAAGATAGTTAAAATTAAATTGCAATTGAACACATGGTATTTAAAGGGATTTAAAATTTAAATTCATCTGCCAATCACTGGCATTAAAGACTAAGCAACTAATAAGTACTTACATGCAACAGGAAAATTCACTGTTGCCTATACTGTGTGCCGAAAGAAAGGTTCTAAAGCTTAGTTTGTAATTTTGAAAAAGCGTGACTGTGCTATGGGTTTGAATACCACACGCGATAAACATTTGTGTGATCCAAAAATCATTTTTAACAGTAGTAGTTTATAGTTTCAAAATTATGTAATAATAGTGTTACAACACGAGAAAGTCCGTATAAAGTAGTTTAATTTAAATAATATATACTTATTTATTAAATATTATAAATGGTACGTTCGACTGATACTGTCTTTTCTTAAAAATATCTTTTGATTTACCAAATAAAGTCGTGAGGCAATATATAGGAACGCCTGAGTGATATATACAGGTTGTCCGGTAATTAATGGATAACCATGAAATGTCTTATAGTAGAACTGAAGGCCGTTCAGAAAAATGAAAAAAAAAAAAATATATATATATATTAAAAAGTGCAAGCTATATTAGCATAACATACTTTTGACTGTCTATCTATTAGCATAATTAGTGTTTAATAATAAAACAACAAAAAACCGATGGATTTCATTTATTTATGGTCGTAGTATACAAGAAAGTTAAACATGGTAATTAAAAAAAAACATATCTCAGGTAGTAGTTAGGATAGATTTTTTCATATTTTTTTCTGAACGGCCATCAGTTCCACTATAAGACATTTCCAGGTTATCTATTAATTACCGGACACCCTGTATATGATAAAATTAGCTATTAAGTGAAGCTAAGATTTAAGATACCTTAAAATATTTATATAAAATTAGAAGCCGCATAGAAAAAAAAAAACTATAATATTGTCTTATGTTTACGCGAATGTTATGCTTATTATTCCGCGCAAGAGTATTACATTACGTAAATTGTCCAACGTTATCTCGCTAAGCAATATCCTTGTCATTATAAGAAATTAGTATTCCTTCGCGAAAGGATCCTGAAAAATAATATAATGTACTTGAATCTCATTCAAAGTACGCGAAGCTTGCTTAAAGTAAAATGAAAAGGATAGCGATGACTGATCCACGAATTATTTTTGCAGTAGGCTGACATTGAATATAGATTCTTATGCACGAAAATATTAATAAAATTAATAACTCATTTTTATGAATGGCACTAAAATGGAGAAACTTTGGAGATGAAAAATATAAATAACAACAGACCAGTAAACTAGTAAAAAACTTAACACAACAATAATATCCGACTATATTCTAAATATGTCCAGCCAAACATTCGACTAGCTTAAACAATAGTTTCATAGAATAAATACAATTTAGTATAATTTCTAAATATATACAATTTGATTTAAAATTAGATATGCATATGAACGCTTGGAATAGTTTTATTCGGGTATCAAAATATGATATAATATTGTCTTCTGTTTACGCGAATGTTATTCATTGAAATTAAACTACTATATACGAATTTTATAGCGTTATTTATTTAGCACTGTATTACAAAATTTTGAAAATATTACACTACTGCTACTATTGTTTTTATTTTACTAATTTATAAGCTAATAAAATTATTTAAACTATTAAATCTATTTATTTTTGGTTTACACTTTCCCCGACGTTTCGGTTGCTTTTCAGCAGCCATGGTCACGGGGAGACTAAGATGGTAGTTGTCTCAATGTTCCAGTGTAGTAGTGATAAAATCCGTATATAGTAGTTTAATTTTAAAAAATATGATATGTAATTGTTGTTGTAAACAAGGTTTGGTTCCTGAGATACCTAGTGTTTCCAAGTACCAGAACTTTTTCTAAATATAATTATTTTGGATCCCGGGGCTTCCTGGCCAAGACTCGAGACATGCTTGTCAAAATCATATAGTATTAATTATGTTTTTAATAGGTATATTAATAGAATAATATATTAATAATTTAATAGAATAATAAGGTTATTAGCTTTCCTTCCTCTTTTATTGAGAGTACCATATGTTAGCATAAGGAAAAAATACCTGACACCCGTACTTAACTTACTGAGTGAATACTCAATACATACGTTCGCTGCCATATTGTTGTTGTGTGACTTTGGTTAATTAGTCATCACGCATCACGACAGATCCCTCTTGTGATGCGTTGCGACTGCGACGCTCTTGTGGAGACAGTGACACCAGACATTTTAACCGACAGGATGATTGTCGTTTTTCTACATGTTGAAATCCAGTCAACAGCAAACATAAACGTTGCCCCCTCGACTCAGTTCGTCAGAGTGTAGACGTTGCGTATTTACTGACTAACTTTATACTCTGGCTCATATACATATATTCAATCAGATCATTCAGAAATATAATATAGGATCTAATACCGATCCCTGAGGCACTCCACTGTTTACTTGTATCTGGGATGACATTTGAATTGTGTAATATTTATCTTTCTTCCTTTACCGATTTAATTTTTACAATTTGTTTCTGATTTTGCAAGTACGAAATAAATAGCTTCAACACATTATTTCTAACTGAGTAGTGTTCTTATTTTGTACCTAGTATGCGATGATCTATAGCATTGAACGCAGCACTGGGATTTAGAAATAGTCCTGCAACTTTATGGTTTTTATTTAATTTAGCAACTATATACATCACCTACTAAAGTGCCTACTACGTTGCTTACCACTCTGTTAGCCAAACCGCTTGAGAATTAAAAGTCTGTGGGTGTATAAATGTTCTAGCAATCGTAATATAATATTTTTCAAATATTATTTATGTCACTGTTAATATAACAGAATAGGCCTTATAAAGTAACGTAGGTTCATGTGGATTTATTTATTGGATCTATTCGGCAAGCTGTAATTTGATGATCTTAATCACAAAATTGGGAGTACATCACAACTTTCAATATTGTGGTTGGAGAATATTTGTTTTGCAGCAAAGGTTATAGAAATCTTTCATTTTGTTTGAACTATAATTGCGGCTGCAGTTAGTTGAAGACTAAACTAGTTACAAAGGCTCACATATATATTTATTTTTTATTCATAAAAGCCTATCAATTCTTGGAATGCCAAAGATAATTGAAAACCTATATTGTGTCTGGTCGCTAGTGTGCCGCTGGGACTCAATAGATCAAAGTTCTTTTGCCTATTGGTGACTGGTAATATGTGGAATAATTGGATTGCAGTATTAGTGGTATAACTGGTAGTGCAAGTGACTATAACGTTTTCTAACTACTTACCATCAGGTGGACAATAGGTTTGTTATTTACTTTAGTAGCTTTGTACAAAATCGTTGCTTAAATTATGAAACATTCACAACTATATCCAGGCTTTATAGTTATTAAAATAAATCAAAATAAAGTATCTACTTTAACGGAAAATTACTACGTAAATTATTTTATTAACTTAACTCCAACTGCATATTTACTATATGACTTATTTGGCCGTATAGCATGGTGGTTTAAATAAATACCTGCATTGTATATAACGAGTGTGACAGAGTCTTAGTCATATAGACAGTTATTTATGTCTGTGATTAACAAAAATTACCAAACATCCCTATAAATTATCTAGGCACAAAACCCTACTGAAATCTTCCTTCAATAATCCTATATAATTTGTGTTGATTCAAAGCGAAACCAAATAGGTAACCTCTGTACTAAATTACAGAGACTAACATGTATTATTGCTGGTCTTCTGCCTTTTTTAAGTCTGTTAAAATAGTTAACGAACCGTAAAATGAATTACAGAGCAAACGTTCCTTTACCGCATAAATTATACCACACGAAAGTTCGTATAAGCCGTAACGAAGCTCGTGTTAAAATCACACAGAATTGAATACATTCACATATTTTATGAACCTAGAACTGAATAATAGTCATGTGTATTTTGTCGGACTAATCTTAATATTCCTTCTATGATCTTCTCCTCAACCCAGTTCTAAAATTATATTTCCAGTCAACAAAAAAATTATGTTGTTGAGGAATTTATTAAAAATTATTATAGAAAAGTATTCTGAAGTAACACTCTCTCTCAATCTATGTGACCGGAAAAGCCAAAAAATATATGTTATCTATAAATTTATTTATTTGTATGTTAGTTGTTTCAAGAGTGTGCTTTGTGATCATTATTCGTGTGATAGAGCTACAGAAATTTTATTTAAAATAAATTTTGTCAATGGAAAAGTCTTAAATTTAAAATTTACTGACTGTCTTTTGAGTAACTTTTATATTGAATGCTTCTCAGTATCAGCATGTTGAAGGTAGTTATTTAATGGTACTAAACTTGAATTGGTGAAATTAGTAGGTATTTATTATAGTCATGACGTGCAACTTTCATAAAATGTCAAATTGGATACCTCTGAGACATTTTATTGATGAAACATTAAAAATAAGAGGTTCACTTAAAAAAATTAGTAAATAATGTGAATCCGTTTTATATCATTCGCAATCTTTTTCACATTTTATGTGTATCGAAGTGATATAATAAATTGTGACTTTTAATGAAGAACTATGAGGTTCTATTTAAAAACCAAGAAAATCACATTTATAATATTGGCAGAAATAAAAGTTTTGTTGTAGAGTTAGGATTTACGAATCATGCTAGATATAGACATCGACCAAAACTTGTTTTAACTTGTATGTTTTTACAGCTAGCCTCATATTAATTTGGATCATCAAATCATAGTTCTAATAATAATGCAATAAATACAATTCTTTAACACTAACTTAAACCTAAAATATTATAAAACAGAAATAAACAAGAAAAAGTAAACTAAAACCCTCTAATAGGCATCATAGAATTTCTACGCATCACAGTCGACTGGTAGTGTGCCCAAAAGACTGGCAGCATTCCCACGTTGAATGGCAATGCTTATTCTTTCCGCGAAATAAAGGAAAAATTAAAGAAAATAAATTCGTTATGGTACTATTCCAATCAATGCAATTTATTTTATTTATTATTTTAGTGCAAATTGATCAGGTTATAATTATACATTTTTCTTAAAAACCTTGAATGCATGTGGCGCAAGAGTTAAAATATGCAATACTTACGCTTACCTGACCTCTTTACTGCTTTTTGACATCGAAGCCCGGTTTATAAAGCCAGTAAAACTTTTTAAAGTAAACAAAAGACACGGTTCTGTATTTTTACATATTATTTTTAACACATATAAAATTTTATTGTATAAAATAACTTTAACATTTGACTTTCTTGCACAAAGATTGCGATATTATAGTTATAAATTATTATGCTCGTATACTGTTAAGTCATCCAAGCACTCTCGTTTTGTTGGTTTCAGTCTGATAATATTACGTTCATTTGCGTAAATAATATTTCCATTTGCTTCTACTGCTACTCCGTAAACGTTGTCTAATGTGGCTAATTCTTCAATTTCATTATTTTTGTCATGAATATAATAAATGCCGCTTGGTGTCGAGAAATATATATTGCCATCTACATCAGCTGAAAACCCGTTGACTGTATAATCACCAACATTTATAGCTGTACCTAGTGATTTATTGTAGATAAATAGGCCAGAAGAATTTGAATATACGATACTGCCATCATTTTTAACAGCTAATACCATCGCTTTTTCTCTTAATTCAGGTACCTCTATAATTTCTTGTTGTCTATAAACAAAGGCTTTTTCGTTAGGGTAAGTAGTGAAATACAATCCATCTTTGTAAAACATCTGCCAAATATTTACATCACTTTTAATATTAAGATTCGTTGCTGTTTTTGTATCGTAGTTGAATTTGTAAACACCATCTTCACCACCCATGTACACAATATGTGACCTGCTATTTACAGCAGTAGCAAAACCACCACGAATTCCACGAACTATGCCGTAATCATTCGTTTTCAAACTAAGATACGCAAGTTTGAATGTTTCAGTGGTTTTTGCGGTGTAGCTGAAAAACAGTGTGTTGGTATCGTGATCGATAGCCAACTGATATGGACTGGGTACTTCTTGTTTTAAAACTTCCTCTTCATACACTGTAGTTCGTATAGTTATACATTTTGGCCTTGTATCAATTACGCCAGCATTAGCAAATGCTAGTAATATCACCACAATGAAGAATTTCATCTGAAACATAACACCATAGTATAAGTACTAAATACTCGTAAACTAAAAATTGCTACTAGCTGGACTGTGCCTTCTATAATACTTAGTCATAATATTTTTTACTAAACTAAATTATCTTTTGCTCTAGACATCTACGTCAAAATACAAATTTAATAATACCTTACGCGTAATAGCAGTCTTACATTTACTTCTAAAACTTTCGTCTACGTAATATTTTCAATATTACTTGACGTTTTCACTTTAAATATATTGTATTGATAAAACATTTATTATTATATACCAGTGATAACCTGGAACTATTGATAAGGTTAGAAATTAACGGCAACAGTATACACGCTATCAAGTATATATTTAATATTATCGTATTTTATTAGTATTAAAATAAAATGGCCAATCCATAGACAATTTGGTAAAATGAATCTACATAATGGTTTAATATATGGGCAAAATGAGTTATGAATAAATCTTCTTTACCTTAAAGAAGATTTAGTTTGTTGTTTTGTATCATATTTATTTGTAGGACAATAAACGATAGAATTCTCGTAAAATCTATCTGAGATTTTGTGGCTAAATGCAAGTGTCCAATAAAGTAGAAAACAATAATATCGACCTCTAGTATTTCTTATATATTGTTACACAGCTATATTATACATTATGTTGAATAAAATGTTTTGTCTACCGTAGAGATAAATAAAATTAAAATAACATATGCAACAGGATAAATAACGAACAAATTTAACAATAATTACACAAAATTAATTAAATCCATTCTCGTTATAAAAAGCCTTAACAGTCAAGTCTCTGAGACATTAATATCAAATTATACTAAATTAATATATAACTTGTATTTTAGTTCATATTTGACGTTTATTACTAGAACTCTATGTTAACAATATTTTATTACTAGAATTGGCCTTCTAAAACTGACAGCCTTACAAAAGTTAGAAAACAAAACAAAATACATACCGTGGAACCAATAATTTTAACAATTGAAAACAGTTATAATCAGACTCGCTTCCAATAACTTCAAAGTAATACTGATATTTTAATTGTGCACTGCAGTGAGTGCATGAGTAGTCGTAGAGGTTAAAACTGAGTTATCACTGATGACTGTCCTCTTGACTTTACGAATAAATAAACAAATAACGGTAAAATCCTGTGACTTCACTCGGTGACTAGTAAATAGTTATTCCCCGTATACATGCATCATAGATATAAATGACGTTGTTTTCATAAATTGCAGTCAAGTAGGTTTATAAGTCTAAAATAAAATCCATTGATACAAGCAGCCATTTTAGTTATAAACAACAACATATCGTTATTATTTTTGATTACCAAGAAGATGAAGATTGGGGCTGAAGTAAGCATTTTCCGTTGTACAATAATATACGAAACCTTTTAGTCTGGGTATTCCTATAGAAAATTGCGTCATGTTTGTGTCAAGTATATCTTATGTATGAAATAACTTTAGCAGGGTTATTTTTTTAATAGTATAATATAGTTCATAATAAGTTACTAATTAATTAAAGATACCTCATAGTTAGAAGTAATAATTATAGAGATAAACAATAGATCTTAACAATTTTAAAGACGTTTCCGCGGACATGTCTTTGTCAGAATTTGGATATCGCTGGTCAATCATTCAAGCATCTACATATATTAAGAAAGACAGTTTGGGTATTACAAGCTTTTGTACTGTCAAGGGATCTTACCCCTCAGTGTGACAGGTGACAAATTTAACCTCTGCGTTTTGCCTGCAGCCATATAATAATGATGAATAATATTGAGCGGAACTTAACTAACAAGCAATAAAACATTGTTACATGTAAATTGCTAATTTATTAACATCAATAAATACACTTTTTACAATAGAACAATCTGATTGTAGCTAATTAAGTGTTTTCATTCTTGTTTTATTATTTTCCATTGTCCCGTTACAGAATTGCATTTTGATTGGTTTCAATCTAAAGATACTATCTGTATTAGAATATATCATATTGCCATTTTCTTCAATAACAAAACCGAAAATGTCATTAATCTGAGACAGTCTTTCAATTACATTAGATTTCGCATTTATGTGATAAATTCCATATGTCGTCGAGAAATAAAGATTGTGATGAGTATCAGATGAAAAACTATTCAGCGTAAAGTTACCTATTACGAAAGTCTTTCTTCTAATCCTATCATAAATATATAATCCGGAATTGTTGTTAAATACATAGTTATTATCTTTATTAAGAGCTAACAATTTGACATTATTACTTTTTTTTAATTCTTGTAGTTCCCTTGTTTCTCCTTGCTTATAAAAGAAGGTTCTTCCGTCTGGATACGTAGTAAAATACAATCCATTTTGATAAAACATTTGCCAAATACTTGCGTTTAATATTTTTAATTTTGTGGCGTAATTTGAATTGTAATCATAAGTGTATATACCATCTTCACCGCCCATATAGACTTTATTAGCTTCTCTATTAACAGCGGCTGCAAAACCTCCACGGATTCCATTTACTGATGCGAATTCATTCGATTTCAAATTCAAGTGAGCAAGATTAAATGTCGGTATGTATTGCGTAATATCATCTATATCTTTTATAGTATAGCAGAAAAACAAAGTATTTGTTTTATAATCTATAACCAAATTATATGGACCACCAATACTGCTGTACAAGATTTCCTTTTCATAATTCCTTTTACGAATTGTTATACAATTTGAGGTGTTATTGACTGCATACATTCTAGGAATGACTAGTAGTATTACTAGAATGAAGTTCATCTGAAAAATATAAAATTACAATAATATCGTATTAATGATTTTTTGTAAACACTATATTTAAGTATTTATAAGATTTCGAAAGGTGAATATATCTTGGACGGTTCGGCAAAGTGATTGTTGATTTATGTAGAATCTTGAAAAATCTTCTGAATCTTATAGACGATATACATAATATGATTTGCAAATAAATAATTATGTGCTTTTTTTTTTATAATGTTGAGTGATATCTAAAGAATTATTCTGCTTTAAAGACAAGTAGATCTTCTTGTTCCTATCCAGACAACACAATGCTTTCTTTGCAAAATAAATAGGACCGTTGGCCTCGCCCAAATTATGCATATGTTTGCCGTGGATCACGAAGTTCTAAATTCTTTTCGCGAGTCAGAGAAATTTCTACTGCCATTTTCTGTTACTAAATACTCAACAACAGCACGGATTTTGCAAAATTATGTGGTAGACGTCAATAGGTACATTGGCCATTGCATAAGACCTAAAATATAGCTGGCATAATGCGGGTAAATTTCACATTTGCCATCCTCTTTATGGATACATATTAGCGTAAGTATGTATTAAATAAAGCCATTTTCATAACGTGCTGTTCTTGATGTAGTAAACGTTTATAAACTAACGTAATAGCTGACCATTAGGGGATCTTATAATAATCATTTGCCGCCTTAGTAGTATATTTAAAAGTTATTTTCATACTGTTTGTTATGTTAATTCTGCCTTATTAGTTACAAAACAAATCTACTCCAATAATTAAACCAAAGAATAAATAAAAATATCTAAGATTACAACATATTATACGACTATTTTTGGCATTCCAGGGTATTGAATCACCCTGTAAACTAAGCCGAATAAATTTTGCCTTAAAATGTGCTAAAAGTATATATATGTGTTAAAACCATTTTTTATTGTGACTACACAAATATTTGAAAGGGTCAAGAAAAATAACCAAGCAGGTTAGGTAACATAGTAATGCGTAGAACGTGAATTATTTACCATGGTATATGGGGCGGTACGTCAAATATTACTATTTTACACATCGTTAAACTGTCAATACGGCGTGGCCAAAGTGCCTAGTTCGAGTTTATTTTACGTTAACGCAATCGACACGTTTATGACGTTCGGCGCTCCGATTGACCCGCTCCAAGCTCTTAACCAATCAGAGAGCCAAATGCGGTAAACGTTTCGATTTCGTTAAAGTAAAAACAACTCTCACTAGGCACCCTGAACTGCCTAACATACGTACTGTATGTACGTTTGCACAGGAATGCATTTCAACGTAAACTCCGTTATGTAACTGATATGGTTCTATACACTTTCTGAACACATATTTAGCCATAAAAACGTAATAGAATATACATAGGTTCGACGTATTTAGGTATTATATAATCGCACATATGTTTATGTGAATGGTGCGAGTAGTTACTATGCAGTATTGTAATCAGTAGAGTCGTTCTTACCCAACGATTTGCATCGAAGTGCGCAGTGTTCACTAACCGTTAACTTGGATAGATTTAAAGGACGATTCTATTGCTATATATATGTTACTATAGTAACTTCAATGAATAGTTCTTTATACATACGGTACTAGCTTTTCGTTGCGATTTCGTTCGTGGCATTTGGAAGTAGGTACTTATATATGACTGTCTTTCTTTGCATGTAGAGAGAAACTGATCTACACCCATACTACTCGGCTTTCAGACGGTGTATCGAGGTGAAATATGCACCAGATTATAAGTTCAATTATGCATTCAATTTCGTGCATTTGTTTTTGTGTGTTTCACGTTCAAACATACAGACAGACAAAGATTTATTTTCTAGATTTAATTGTTTGGCTCCTGTCGTTTTCAAGAAACCTCACATTAATTTTCTTAAATATCTCATATGAACAGACATCGACCAGAGACAATTTTATTATTTATTTATATACAATCTTACATTTATATTGTTTAGATAACTATTTAATTTTGTATGTCGCAGGGATATCATCACAAATTAAATCACGGGGATGTTAAAATAACAACACGATATTATCATTTCCGTACACAATTCAGTGATTTGAAGAAATACCGGCACTGGTTCCGTGGAATAACAAAAATAACTTTCTATAGTATTGTAAAGATTTATTTGGTAAGACATAGAGACGTACATAATTATAACATTTAGGTGTCATTAATCTCAAAAATCACCACTGGAACATAGATATATTTAAAATTAATGAACAATAATTTCTTACAAAATAAGAAAAACATTTACGTATGATATGTATATCAATTTGTGATATTCATTTATTAAAACACGAAGCATATTTGTGCCATCCTGAATTACAATGAACATTATTTTTCTTATAGGCATATTTTTTGTCATTTCACGTTGTGACGTGAGATCAAGATCTGGTATTTGTTCAATCACTGGATTTGTTTAGGGAAATGATAAAATTGTGTTGTTATTTTAACAGCCTCCATGATTTGGTCAAATCACTTAGGGAATTGACCAAATCTCTGTTTTTATCATATCCCTGTGACATTTACATTCATCCGAAAGCATAGTTCAACCGAATATAAGTAAGATAACATAACATATGACATTAAGTCAGTTCTGAGATACAAATTGCCTTTGCCCAGCAGTGGGACACAAAAGCAGGCTGAGAAAAGAAAAAGATACAAATACACGTATACAATTCTATAATTATAGTGTTAACCTCTTGGTCTTGGTCATCGACCGGACCTGGGGCCCAGATACAATTTTTTTGTCAGTGTTTGGCCTCAGCTAATAAAAGAAACCTACATAAATAAATAACTCATTTCATGTAATTATTGCTTAAGATTAAACATTCTGATAATTCCTGGTAATTCTGATTAACCGTTTCAACAATACAGGCAAATTGGATAAGCAACCCGGCTTTTTGATCAATCGTTGCTGCACACGAGCGTGTGCGGTATCAAACACGACAGAGTGAGTACTCTGTTGTAATATTAGGACCTTCTACCTCTTCCCATACTTCTCTCAGCTGTCACTGGTGGAGAATACTGCTATATATAATGCAGCATTTTTACTTCAGTTGCTAAAAAAAAATTCTGGTCCTGTTCGCAAGTACAGAAACACAAGAAGTGGTTTGGTTGTGTTACGTAGAGGTATTGTTACTTCAACGTTTATAGATCACAACTATTAAATAGTAAAGATTTGAAAAGTTGCCGTGGGTTTCTTACAGGTATTTTCTTTTAAGCTTAATGAACCCTTTGCCTGAACCTAGCAAGTAATCTAAATGTAAATTCAGTAATTTCATTAAACTCATAAGGACATTCATAAGTGTTGTTTATCAGTTGGTTCTTATGCCCTGACTGGTTAAATATTTTTTGAGTTTGATTCTATAAGCGACGTACCATTAGGTTTGCTGGAGTGTATGCCAACAACAGCAATCTCTAAAACATTTAATTTACTTTAATTCCACTATACGACTTTCAAATACCTATGTCAGTAATAATAAACCTTTTAGTTACCTTGCATAGTTAAATATGAGTCAAACACTTGCCATGAAATGTGTTATAAGTATTTTCATATAGAATACCTTACGAAAATCTCTATAGTTAATAAATTAAAATTAACGTTTAAAATAGCATATAAACAGTATTGATTCAATTATACGCTTAATAAAAAAGAAATAATTCTCTTCATTGAGTGATAAGATGTAGAGAAAGTTACGCAAACATATTTCTTTGTACAATACATTTCTATCGTGTTCACCTATTTGACGGTCGGTGCATTGAAAGTTCAGTAAAAGAGCTTTGTAAATCCTCCAATAGAAAATCCTGCCTAGCTAGCTGAGCACCTGATACAAAGTAAACTCTGCTGCTTATAAACATCGCAAAAGTCAGGGATATACAGAGCCAAACCACTGCTTACCGAAATAAAATATCGTAAATAATTAGGACTGCGTGTTTCAAACTCCATCGCACACATCGGATTCGACGAACTATAAGAAGAACCAGATATATCTGAATATCAGTTTTCTCTTTGCGTTTTCGGAAGGCCTGAGATTTTCTCCAATACTGTGTCACAATCAATGGTTTTAATGACAGACGAAATTGTAGGTATACGTGCTCTTCAATAACGAACAACTTTTAAGCTGCTGCTAAGAGTCCACTGTCAGCTCTCCTAACCAACTCGGGATCTTAAAATTGCCTTTGGCATTTACTTTAACGAAACTAGACCAATGAGGAGATTAATATAACCATGATAGACCGTAAGCGTGACCTTGCTTCCACAGTTAATAGTTTAGGTATAGAATTACACTCACAATTTATTATACATTTATATTATAACATTAGCAATACAATTAATTCTATCACCAACCACAATCAAAAAGTGGTGCAGCAGCTGAAAGTAATATTTGGTATAAAAAGTATTCTATGTGTTAGTTTCAGATCATATAACCTGGAGGCCATATTTTAATCAATTCTGTTTATTCCTTGATTGCGTGATAAACATTGGACTTCCATGTTAATAAAATTAGTAGGATTTTATATAATAGTAAGGAATAATTCTATTCAATCACAACGAACATATTATTCTGCCGACAGTAAATTTGTTCTGTTACGTCTAAATGACACGATCCAATTCCTCTAAATAGAAATTTATCAAACGATTTACGAGGCAAGATGACACAATGCATGACAACGCTACGCACGCTTGTAGTCACGGAGCGTCCCAGCCACGTCGCCACTGGTGTAACATGTGCACATAAATTTAATTACATACATAGTCTCATGCTAATATTCGTAGGCAGTGGTGTAAAACATCCGCATTTCGCCAACTATGTTTTTGTAACTTGAAAACCCTACAACACAATACCCGACCCGTGAAACAAATCTGAGATCTCATGTACTACAGTCGCATTCAATACCGCCGCTGCTAAAGTACAGGTAAATATTGAAATCACACACCGAAAGAACGCAACTCATGACTATCACCCGTCCACACCGGAACACAAAGTCACACCGATATGTGCGTTGTTTTGCCTATTAGTAGGTAACCAAGGCAATTTTATAACAGTAATTTTTTTCTATAATTGTTTTGGTAATTCAGGGGTGAATAGGTGTTCTTTTTGTATAAGTACTAGTTACTATAAAAATGCAATATATAACAGTTACTGCGATCTAAATTTATAACTGACAATCGCCATATTCAATTGCATGACTGCAGTGTTTGTGCGCATAAAACATTTAGTAATGTTCCTAAAAACATTTTATATCCATATTTTCTACCAATTATTTGAAATAAATGCTTTAAAGTAATAATCTAATATAATCCAATAAAAAGCGACGGTGATATACTTATATACTGAAAAAAATATTGATATAGAATAATGCGCAATGTATAAATGATGATGTTTTTTCATATATGCTAGTTATTGACATATAAATCATTTAATACTGTAATATCATTTCATTAGTCAGTCGATTCGTTTTAAACGAATGATGCTATCTGCATTGGAATATATAATATCGTTATCTTCTTCAAAAGCGAAACCAAAAATATTATTAATCGTAATCAATAATTCAATTTCATTTGACGTTTCATTAATATAATAAAATCCACTTGAAGTCGAAAAGTATAAATTTCCATATTTATCGGTTGTAAATCCATTGGGCGTATAGATACCTTTTAAAAGTGCTTTTCCTTTACCTCTATTGTAAATATACAATCCTGAATTATTTGAAAAAACGTAATCAGTATTTTTTTGAACAGCTAACAATTTGACTTGAGTCAATGTTTTAAATTCTGGTGGATTCATTACTTTTCCATCTTTATAGAGATGTACTGTTCCTTCTGGAAATGTAGTAAAATACAATCCATTTCTGTAGAACATTTGCCAAATACTTGAATTCGAAATTCTCAAATTTATAACATGATTAGACTTGCGGTCATATGTATAAATACCATTTTCACCTCCCATGTAGACTATGTTAGCTTCTCTATCAATGGCGGTAGCGAATCCTGCAGGGACTCGAGTTACTAATGATAATTCTTTAGATTCTAAACCAATGTAAGCAATTTTAAATGGTTCCAAGTATGCTACATCATGTTGCATAAGCATAATGTTATCTGTTCTTCTTACAGTAAAGCTAAAATATAAAGTATTAGTATTGTAATCCACAGCTAAATGGTATGGACTACCGATGTCTTTGTATAAAAGTTCCTGTTTGTAATTGGTCTCACGAATAGTAATGCAGTTTAGGTTTGCATTGATTTCATCTGCTTCAGCAACAGTGAAAAACAATAAAAGAACGATGACGTTCATCTAAAAACAAAAAGTGATTTGTTATTCATACATAATTTAAAAAATATAATTTATTAATGTTAAGCTCGGGAATAATATAATCTGAATAGGTGTAGAATTATAACTCATTAATTAGTTGCTACGTAATCAGTGGCATGCGGACAATGTGCCACATATCAAGCGCGTTATTTCATAGTGGGTGCTATTTCACGCATCGTTAATCCTGCAATACGTAATGGTCTAAACGAATATTCAAAACTAAAATTTCTAATGCAAATTTCTGTTACATAAGTTTACGTAGCTATAGAGATTCTAAAATATTTTATATAAAATTATAGAACTTAATGCAATTAAAGCAATATCTAAACATTAAGGATTATTCATCTATACAATGTGTAACAGAAATGTGTGGTCATATTTGAGTGACACATTATATACATACATACATTCACACCTATTTCCCAGAGGGGTAGGCAGTGACTTCGGATTTCTATTTGCTACGATTCTGATAAACTTCTCGGGCTTCATTCACTTGCATCACATATCTCATACACGCTCGCCGGTTTAAGGTACTCTTAACCTGGCCTTTTGTCCAGAACGTTTCCGATCTGATCGAGAAAAGTTCGCCTAGGTCTTTCCCTTGCGACTGTTTCATTAACACTAGCCTTATAAACTTTATTAGTCAGTCTTTTCTCATCCATTCTTTTTACACATACATAATATAGCCCCTGTACAATCTAATCGGACGCGACAAATAAATCCTTATATGTACATTATTTTCACTAATATATAGCATATTCTTTTTTAAGGACTTTCAATGTCAGCACATTCTAGTCGATACTTAAACAACACTAATAGCTGACTCGGTAACGTCCGTGAAAACTACATTGACCAGGTGCAATTTTGATAATAATTCATAAATACATTGTGTGAAAGTGCTATCAATTTTAAAATAATTTGTTTTGTGCCGGGAACAATGGCAAATCGGTTATTTTTCAGATATACATATATTACCGTCTTTAAATATAACCACACCTTTCTGTTTTACGCTTTGTTACACGTTCTATATTATTATGTTACTGCATTTATTAGCATGAGTACATAAGTGAAAAGTGAGATGAGTCTTAAAGCAAATCTGTAATCAAACGCCTCGTCCTTTATATATTATATATATGTAGGTATATAAAGATTCGGTTTAACTATAGTTCTCCAGACTTTCGCATTTGACCTGTCTACATTTTTGATATGCCTATTTCGCTCTTTGTTAGTGATTAGCGAAAAGGCCGAAAGCGTAGAAGCAAAGTTTTATTAAACGGAATTAAACGAAACCTACATAGAATTTAGGTCAAGGTCCATATTACCATATGAGATTTTAAAACCGCATCAAATTCTATTAAGTGGGTTTTGCGAGAAGTTTGAACTAAAACAGAATAAAAATTGATATATATACAGGTGTCCGGTAATTAATGGATAACCTTGAAATTTCTTATAGTAGAACTGAAGGCCGTTCAGAAAAATAAATTATAAAAATATATATTAAAAGTGCAAGCTAATATAGCATAACATACTTTTGACTGTCTATCTATTAGCATAATTAGTATTTAATAATAAAACAAGAACAACCAAAACAACCAACAAACCGATGTATTGCATTTATTTATGGTCGTAGTATATAAGAAAGTTATACATGGTAATTAAAAAAAAAACACATATCTCAGGTAGTAGTTAGGATAGTTTTTTTTTAATATTTTTTTCTGATCCGCCACTATAAGACATTTCCAGGTTATCCATTAATTATCGGACACCCTGTATATATCGCAGGCAATTTGTATGATTCCGCGTTTTACAAACGGCCGTCCGTTTGAAAACGCTCGCTGCTTTTAAATATGCCGAAGGCAAAATGTAAATTGCCTTGTCGCCTAACGCGCCGAGTCCCAACTCTTAACACTCTCTTATTTTGTGACCACCCAGAAATAGGAGCCCCGACAATTGAACGAGCTGCCAATTTGCCTTCGGCATATTTAAAACGCGGAATCATACGAATTGCCTGCGACATATATACAGCTGAATTACAGATTTAGAACACGATAATGCTGATCTGGCTAGCTATAGATACCAAATGTTCCCCTAGCAGTAGATAGTTAGTCTCAGTAGTAGACGAAATAACAAACAAAAATTCTACACACAAGAACATAAAGCTAGAACTAATGTAGATACAGTGTCTATAGGTAATGAAGCGTCCAAGAACGGTGGCACAAAATCGACTGAGCGCGATAATATAGTGATTTATGGCATCATATTTCACCCAGCGTGGTCCGGTGGGACCCTTATGATGGTCACCGCTGTGTATCTGAATCGTACGAAGAACACGTGGTATATGCATTCACATTGTTTAGTCAAATCGTATCACTTCTTAACTTGCAAACTGTTTCCTATATTTACTACAAATTTTGGGCTCAAATTGTATTTCCAATTTCAGGTTTATGTGGTGAGATAAATAGTTATGATATAATGACCGTAATAAAATGTACAGTGAGTTGTAAAATACTGTAATTATAATTTAATGGCGATTCAAAAGAGGTACCGTTAGTTTCTTGCAGTTATCTGTTCATAGAAACGTTAGTACCTAAAAATATCAACCCGTGTGTTGCGTACTTTACACAAAATCTATTTAAATGCTATTATTCTTTTACGGACAGCAACACGACGTCAAGCTACAATACTTTCTTAATATACATCAGTCAAAACAATTTTATATGATTAAATATATATTACTATACATAATGCTTCCATAACATTTTAATAGATCATACAACTTACTATAAAAAACGTTTTCAGATATTCAATTCGCTTCATCGAATTACAATTGAATTCACTTCTCAACAAATGGTTTAATAACAACCGAATACTCTTTAAAAAGCACTATGAAATCATCAATTTTTATATAATACCAGGACTCTTTTCTGTAATGTAGGTTGGAATAGTGTGGCCATTAATAACAATCTGACAATCACACGAAGATGCTGCAGAGTTGGAGAGATTTGTTTGTCAATACGTATTGTTTCTAAGACATTGTGTATAACAATCAATGAAATTATTATTATATATTTACAAGCAAATCTTGTCAATGGGCTCAATGCATTTCAACATTAACTAGACAGCTATGTGGTACAACCCGTATTGGCTGCCTCGATGGTACAGCGGTATTTAATGCGACTGCTGTGCGTAATAAGTGTGTGATAAGGTCTCATAAGTCTTTCAGGTGTAGGAACTCGACCCAGTATTCAAACCTACCGAGTACTGGGTATAACGTTTTCCAAAAATTTAAAATAGATCACGCACAACATACTTAGATAGCCTGAATTTCCACATAGGTATAGAAGAATGAAGTCAAACATTAGATAGAGAACAATAGTTTATTTATACATATATACTTATAATTCCCTATATTTATAATCCTCATTGTATTACATGACAACCTCCAGAAAGGTTATATTTAAACGTCACAGAGGGCAAGGCGCATGTATGCTTTAGTCTTTGAGATTTTCCATAAGAAAATCTAAGTAGCAGTACAATTTAGTCGTGACCGGTGGCTGTTAGACAGCAATGGGCTCTCGCGTCAGGAACTTAAAATCGGTGCTGGTGAAAAGTATGTGTATACTTCTACACCTCAAGTAGTAGAGCCCCGCTCATTTCAGCATTAATGGGTCGGCTCGACTGGCAAAGGACTACCCTCTCACAGAATATCGACGTGAAATAGCAGTATTCGTATTGTTGTGTTTCGTTCGGTGAGTGAGAGTGCCGAAGGCCCAATCACCCTCTTTCCCCCTTCCCGTTCCTTCTCCTTCCCACTTGCTTTTTCTTTTCCTTTCCTAAAGCGTCGGCAACGCGCAAGTGATGCCTCTGGTGTTACAGTCGTCCATAGAGTACGGTGACCACTTACCATCAGGTAAGTCGAATGCTTGTTTGCTACCTTAATTGTATAAAAAAGCAGTCTTTGGGGACTGCCTGAAAACTAAGTAACCAGCGTACGGTGACGATGACGCGAGTTTCACACTTTTTGTTCACCCAAAAAGTACACATATATACACAGTATACATATAGCTCATGGAAAGCGTTCGGTGACGATGACGCGAGTTCCATGATTTTTGTTCACCCAAAAAGTGCTCAACGCGCCTAAAGAAGTTTTCACTTCAAAAATCTTTCTTTGGGTACGTAGACATGATAATATGTATGTACTTACATATGTATATGGCCCCTGATTAGTAAAACCAAATGATTATTTGCCATAATAGCTAGCTGAGACTAAACTTGACCTGTACAGTCACAGATCAGACAGCTTATCCCTGTTTATGTCATTTCGCATTAATTTTATAGGTATTATCTCGAGAATTTGACTTGTTGATTTGAGATCATAGTAATAATATACATAATAATAATAGATATAATAATATCAGCCCTGTATTAAACTGCTGGGCATGGGCCTCTTCTCTGTGTGAGAAGGGTTAGGCCGTAGTCCACCACGCTGGCCTAGTGCGGGTTGGCAGACTTCACATATCTTCAAGAACATTATGGAGAACTCTCAGAAATGCAGGTTTCTTCACGATGTTTTCCTTCACCGTTATAGTGATAATTAACTATTTAATACGCATATAACTTCGAAAAGTCAGAGATGCGCGCCTTGGGTTCGAACTCGAGACCTCTGCGTGGCAGTCCAACGGTTTCCCACTAGGCTATCGCTGTAATCATATAGTTATACATAAAAATATAATAAATTGTTACTGGACGATGTCTGCACACAGGATACATTTATGAAAACAATATGTGATATCTTTATAAGAGTAAGTATCCTTTTAAGCATTTAATGCTCCTAACACAAGCATTAAATGCTTAAAAGGAGACTCCATAAACTAACTTAAGGATATTTAATGTTAAAACGAAATAAAATAATTTGAATTTAAATTTTAATAAGATCTATATAAGAAATAATCTATAATTAATTATCTATACAATTATTTTTAGAATTTTTGTCTGTGTATGTCTGTTCACAATGTATAGTCTATTTCAAATACGAAGTCCCTGTTGACACTTTATAACATATGTTTGCACATTTCGTATAAATTGCTAAAATAAACAATGAGTACTTATGGTACTATAGATTATTTCAAAGACAAATTTTCGATTTCTATGGGTATATTTCTGTAACCAACTAACAAAACGACCTGTAATTATTTTTTTTGTACAGTTTTGGTTTATCTGTAACTGAGAAAAATGATATTTTTGAAATAATTGTTGTCTAGGTAAAAAATAAAAATAATTGAACTTCTTTCTTCTGATTCATTCTCCCACAGCCAGCAATCGAGCACGCTCAGCAACATTGGAAGATGTAGTAAAAAGCTTTTCTCTTACAGAGTTGCTAAGCGGCCCGTCCCACTGCCGCTGGTAGAATAAGTTGTTTGGCAATATAGAATTCGGACAAGGCATTTTCCAGGCGTTCACAGCGTCAGTTTTGCACAGCACTTCTGAATTGATCAGTGTGGGTGCTAAAATTTTCCTGGTTAATTCTTCCGTGCTGTAAACCGAGGACAGAAACACCGGTAAACTTACATCTGAAATTTTGCGAACGCTGAGCCCACCAAGACGAACAGGCAGAGAAGCCTGTAGCCAAGCTCGGTCGTTCAAATCCACATTTAAAATATTTTTTAGAGTATTTTGAATTATTTTATCAATTTTTTCTAAAGGTACAAAATTTTTCCAAAACTATGATGATCTTAGCGCATGCGTTAATTTGGGAACAAAAAGGCAATATCGAATAATTGTAAAAGCTGAATGAATATTAATTTTGAGGAGGCGATCTGAAATTTCACAAAAATTTTGAATCTTCTCATCTATGAAAGAATTAAAAGCTTCTTCAAAGATTGGTGACCCAAGGAGGCGAAGAGAACTTTTATCCATAATTTTGATGTTTGGAGCCAAATAATTAAATTTTGAAAGTACCAAATGTTTATTATTGTTTTCAATATTGTTCAAAAAAGTTCACATTTACCGGTATTTAATTCCAAGCCAATAGATGCAAATTTATCTTTAAGAAGGGCCAAGTCCTGTAATATTGTATCTGCATCGCCTCCAAGAGTCCCATCGTCTAAATACCAGACATTAAGTTTTGAATTTATCTGCTGAATAATAGGGTGAATTGCCAATCTGAAAATGACCGGTCCAAGAGGGTCATCTTGTTGACATCCAACTGCAGATTCTAAAAGATTATCATTGTATAGTAATTTTGTAGGGTACCTGTAACATTGCAAAAGAAATTTAAAAATTTTGGGTGTTTCTAATTTTGCCTGTGTCAACAAGGTATCTCTGTTTACTGAATTGAAAGCATTTTTCAAGTCAACCTTGAGAACGATCTCTTCATCACCACAACCTAGGTACGTGGCAAGAGCATGTATGGCAGCCTCACAACCCCGTTTGGATCCAAAACCTAATTGAAGGGGTTGAAATTTTTTAGATAGCTCCTGATTGTAATATTTACAACATATCTTGGCTGCCATACGCCGATATGTACACCCCACAGCAATGGGATGAATACCATCATCCCTCTTATTAAGAGCACACAAGTTGGCCTCATATAAAATGTCAATGATGGCATCGTCCACATTGCCAGAAAGCATTAAATTCATCAGAGCGGTAAGCTCCTTCAAGAGCGCATTACCAGCCTCCCCGGCGCTCGGACACACAAGATCCTTAAGATGCTGTGGTGTCAGAGCGTCGAGCCCGCCCGCTGAGACACTCCTAAAAGAGCATACCGCTGTGAAAACGTCTTTGGCTGTAGTGATCAGGTATTCCGACTCCCTGTCAGGAGCATCAGGAAAGGAGAGACCGTCAACCGGCGCTGGATGTTTGCTCTTTAGACCTGCAAGTGTGTCCGGAGAGCAAGGCGCCACCACATCACTACTAAATAAAAGTCTAGACGCGCCCCTGATATCGCCTTCCCTTAATTTCGATTCTACATATTGATAAATTATTATCTTATCGAAAGGAAATGAATTGCCCTCTTACAAAAAATGTGTAGTAGTTATAAATACCTTAGTGTGTTTATAAATAAGTAAATAAGAAGTGTCCGGCGTATAATACTGATTAATATGGCGTAAGCTGTGCTTGACCGAACTTGGTCGGGTAATAATAATGAGAGTCTGGCTTCCCGCGCAGTAGGAAGCCAGTCGTGTAATGGATGAGCTAGAAAGTGTACATGCAACTGGTTGGCTTAGATCCCGGTGATACAAAGGTAAATATCTGATTCATCTGTGCTTGGTTCAGGTGGCATACTGATTACAACGTCTACTTTATAATTGAAATTAAACTACTATATACGGATTTTATCGCGTTGTTTATTTATCACTGTATTACAAAATTTTGAAAATATTACTCTACTACTACTATTGATTTTATTTGACTAATTTATAAGCTAATAAAATTATTTAAACTATTAAATCTATTTATTTTTGGTTTACACTTTCCCCGACGTTTCGGGTGCTTTTCAGCAGCCATGGTCACGGGGAGACTAAGGTGGTAGTTGTCTCAATGTTCCAGTGTAGTTATTTCAAAGTACCTGAACATAATTTAATTATTGGTGTTTCTATTTACGCAGAATGAGCTCAAAGTATCATGAAGTCTAGCTGTGGTTTGTTTCTTCTTGGGTTTGACTATTTGAAGTACTGGATCCCAAGCTGGTGGTACATTCCAACCATCTTCTCTATTGAAATTGGGATGTTTTTTAATTTCAATAGCCTCGCGAAGCATCCTTGGCAGGAATCGGTGTTCACCACCATCCTAAACAGTTAGCTACCGTGGGAATGTCTTTGTTTCAGAGAGCCCACGGGATCTGTGACAAGAAACACCTGGACGCCGAGCTTCAACATGTCAAGCAAGTACTGCAAGACAACAAGCTCCAACAGCCGCGCCGCTGTCACAGATCCCGAGAAAAGCCAGCCACAGTCGAGCGCCAGCCTGCTATACTGCCTTATGTAAGGGGTGTCACTGACAAGATTGGCTACATCTTGAAGCGAGCTTCAATCAACACATACTTCAAGCCGCCAACGAAGATAAGTCAATTTTTACCATCCGTCAAGTGCCAATTACCTTTACAAGATGCAGGGGTCTATAAAATAGATTGTGACTGCGGACTCTCATACATTGGTCAAACCAAGAGAAGCATAGGCACCCGCATAAAAGAACACATAGCTGACGTAAAACACAAACGCTCGTTGAAGTCTGCTGTGTGTGAACACGTACAACAGGGGACCAACCACTACCTGAGATTTGACAAACCACAGATTCTCGCTAAAGAACACCGATTCCTGCCAAGGATGCTTCGCGAGGCTATTGAAATTAAAAAACATCCCAATTTTAATAGAGAAGATGGTTGGAATGTACCACCAGCTTGGGATCCAGTACTTCAAATAGTCAAACCCAAGAAGAAACAAACCACAGCTAGACTTCATGATACTTTGAGCTCATTCTGCGTAAATAGAAACACCAATAATTAAATTATGTTCAGGTACTTTGAAATAACTACACTGGAACATTGAGACAACTACCACCTTAGTCTCCCCGTGACCATGGCTGCTGAAAAGCACCCGAAACGTCGGGGAAAGTGTAAACCAAAAATAAATAGATTTAATAGTTTAAATAATTTTATTAGCTTATAAATTAGTCAAATAAAATCAATAGTAGTAGTAGAGTAATATTTTCAAAATTTTGTAATACAGTGATAAATAAACAACGCGATAAAATCCGTATATAGTAGTTTAATTTCAATGAATAACATTCGCGTAAACAGAAGACAATATTGTCTACTTTATAAAATTTATTTTATTGCTTTACAACTTTAGTCTGTATTTTGAGTGTCGCTTTTAAGTTATTTAGTTTGATTGACATTAATCGCCTGCTCCGTGCCTCGGAGAGCACGTTAAACCGTCGGTCCCGGCTGCCATGAACATATATGGCAGTCGTTACTGGGAAGTCAGTGCCCTATAATATCCTGACACTGGTCTAGCCTTAGGGTATCGTTAGCCTTCGGGTTGCGGAGGTCAGGTGGCAGCCGCTCCGTGTAAAAACTGATGTTCAGTCAAATCCGGCTAGACCAGAAAAGCCGACCCCAAGTGACTTGGGAATAATAAAGGCTAGGGAGAAGAAAATTTAAGTTATAAGTTTTTCATCTATTGACGACTTCGTCAATGAATGAAAAACTTATAACTCCAAAATTCACCAGAGATGTCCTATCGACCCTTCATCAGAAAAGCGTGGATGATCGCTCAGATTCTGACAATGAGGAAATTTTTATGTTTAAAACGCCTCATTATGATAAACGGACAAAAGAGTCTCATGCCATTGGTGAAAATATGATTACTCCATCTTCTTCCAAAAATTCAAGATCTCGTCAACAAGAAAAAGCTTTCGAGGATGACATTAAAACTAGCTCAGTCCCTTGCAGAATGCCAAGGAAATATTTCTTATAGTACTTAACTTTGATTTCATTACTTATTAGTTGCCATACGTATAATAAATAAGTATGTTTCTTTAATAGTTAATAGGGAAGATTAATTTAAAAATGCCATTTAATTAATGTTTATCTCATTTTTATTATTTTGTTTGTAATAAATATAGAAATGAGATTGTTAATTCTAATTAATATTAAGACAGGCTAACTAAGACTGATATAGTGATGACATAAGTGCCATTATTAGAATAAGTTTGTACTCCTGTGATTTTTTAATTATGAAAGATTACAAGTCAATAAGTATAATAAAGATGACTAGTGAGTTGTACACGGAAGAAATAATCAAAGATAATAATATATTGTAGTAATTATAATAACTTTTTAGTACCTAAAAGAATTTATTGTAATACAAATATTAGCAAAAGATAAAAAAAAATATATTGCAATATTCTCGCTTGCCCATAAAATACAAGAATTTTTATAACTGTTTTATAGTTTCAGAAGTGTTTTACAAGAATTATTGTTGAATTCATCAGATTGTTGACGTGATGTAAGCCTCGATGGCGTAGTGGTTAGTGTAACTGACTGCCACGCCTGAGGTCGCGGGTTCGATTCCCGCACACGTCAAACATTTGTGAGCATGAACATGGATGTTTGTCTTGGTCTGGGTGTTTCTATGTATAATATGTATGTATTTACAAAAAAAAAATGTATATGTGTATGTTTATCCATTGTCTAGTACTTATAGTACAAGCTCTGCTTAGTTTGGACTAGATGGTGTTATGTGTATGTGGTATAATATAGTATAATTGTTTTTATAAAAACAGATAATTGTATATAGTTGTTAAAATATGATTATTTTTTTTAATACAGATATAGTTTCTTATTTTTATTTCTGTTTCTGATTAATCTGTAATAAATTCTGATTCATCTAAGCACAAAATATTTGAACGTCGATATTAATACTACTTTATAGAAACGAGTCCCTCATTCCAATATAATATGTTCTTTGGTATACCTACCTATTTTCATATGAACATGTGTTACAGAGCTGAAAGTGAAATTAAATTTTGGCCAGATGAATCAGTTGAAGAATGAAATTTTGAAGAACTACCTTCACAATTATTAGAATCTATACGAAACCAGATATAATTGTTTCACAAACATAATCAAGTACTAATTTCTATTGATATTAGTCTTAAATAATTTAAACATTAAAATAAAATAACGTTTTACTACAATACCATGGTTACGTATTAGGGTAATTTTTTTACAGTCATAGTGACGTGGCAGTATGAATCAGATAAAATTGAATTAATTCGAGGTAAAAACAATTGTCCGAGAAATACTTTGGTAAATTTGTATTTTGTATTAATTATTATGAGGTTGCAACGTACCTTAAGCCCCATTCTGCAAATCCTTTACATACTTTCTTTACAAAAAAAAGAAATTCGAAAATGCGATATCGGACGAATGGTTTAAATATCCCATAGTTTTTAAAGAGTAGCCGTCTTGCCAATCAAAATCTGTTATACCACATTTATTTCACCCTTATACTATGGAGTAAGTATGTCATACTAGGAATTAATCGAGGACAAGCCCAGTTCTTTTTTATGCTATTAAGGTGGCAAACGAGCGTATCACCTGATGGTAAGTGGTCACCGTAGCCTATAGACGCCCGCAACACCAGAGGCATCACTTGCGCGTTGCCGACCTTTTAGGAAAGGAAGTGGGAAGGAGAAGGAGTGGGAAGGGGGAAAGAGGGTGATTAGGCCTCCGGCACTCACAAATTTCTTAAACACGTTACTTGTAATTTTTATGTACTATTCTTTCGATATGTCAAATTTGGTTCGACTCCTTTTTTGTTTTTCTGTTTCGATTCTAAACCCACAATTACAGTTTCTTTGGAAATTTAATCAGTAATTGATTTCGTTATGTGTTGATTGATTCCCTATTGCTGTTCAACGATCATCTGTCAAATGGGACTTCGTATTTGAAACAGACTATACGGTACATAATTGAATGCGGTTTTCACAGTTGCATTACTGAAGACTATCTTTAAACTTAATGCATGTTTCATCTTAATATGCCGCCTAAAATCCGCAACAACAAGAAAAAGATGGAGGATTGGATTGAGATATACGCTGTTTTTTCTTTATTCCTTTTGAAAACTATCTATAGGCATGTTTTATGTGTGTAGATCAGCTTAATCTTACATGCATACTTCTAAATTTTTCCCCTTGTAAGAAGTCACGGGCAAAAGCTAGTTATATAATAAATTATGAGCTATATTTGTGCTTAGTTTCATTAAAATCCGATCAACAGTTTATACGTGATTGACTAACAACATACAAATCTCTAAACAACTACACAAACTTTTACACATTTTACATTTATTAGTAGGATTACAGGACCGCTAGCTAAGTTTATCTTGACATAGGAAGCCCTCTAGAATAACAAATAGTTCTTGTAATGGAGTATTTCTTAGCCAAATAAGCCTGGATTACTGAAGCAGATACTTTTGTCCAAGGATCGATGTCTCTATATACCAAAGTAATTCGCTATAGACATTCTCGCCAATTCGAACAAGATGTATTGTCTCAAATAGAACACAAATCAACATAAGATTTCTTCACAGACAAATACGTATTCGGTATTCTCTCATCCATCATACGTTGACAACTTATGGGTGCATTCCCGCTTGAACAGTGAAGTAACAAATTGTTTACAAATCAATGCCAGTTTTAGGTACAATCTGAGTTTGTTATCGTGTTTATTGCAATTACTGATTATTTATAGAAGGTGTTATCGAGTTCTAGGAAAATAGTATATTGTTTTCGTTGTTATAAGGAAGTTATTCGCTTAGAAATATTCTTAACTAGCTTTTGTACGTGGTTCCGGTCGAGAACAGCACTTTTTCTAGATACCCTATATAGAAAATCTAGAAAAGAGTACTGTTCCGAAACGAACCCCCAATATCGTGTATGCGAAATTCAATTCAATTCGTTTCTTGCACTCCGTAATGTATACATAGATCTTATAAATGTAGAAAGAAACAATTATGGATCCTGTCGGGCACGGCTAAATTAGGAGATACAATTTGTCATGATGATTGGTCGAGTAAGCGTAAATAGCAAACTAACTCACATCGGGATGATATTAGTTAAGTTAACTGAGTTTAATCCCTCACTGCCACGGGACGTGGTAGTGAACACGACTGCTGTGTACAAGGTTTCAGGTCCAACGTATGGGTTGGACAAAGTGTAATTAGATTTTCCTGTCTAAAAATCAATACCAGTACAACATGAAAAGTAACAAAATATGGGACTGTAAAATTTAATATAAAGAAAATAAATAGCTGGTTTAGGCAGCGTCGTAAAATTTGTCAGCATCGCTGTCGACCGGGAAAGTGCCCAGAAGACTGGCAGCATTACCACGTTGAATGGCATGCTGATTCTTTGAGCCAAGAAAAATCCAGCCTTCTGGTCACGCGAAGCGTCGATTAGCCGCATAGATATGTATGTCTCTAAAAAGCGCACGAGCGCCCGGACCCCATGAACCTAGTGTCTCCACCCCAAACGGCTCCAAAACGTAATTACCAATTAAATTACTGTATTTGCGCCGTTTGAGGTTTTCCGCCACTACAGCAGCAGCAATGCTCACCGTGCTCGTAAGATGTGATGGCGCAAGGGTGTCGACGCATGTGGCGTCCCACACCAAAGGCCTACCCGTTTTCCAAGGTAACAAAGACATACCATCGGGTCTCTTCCCATCGTCACGTACCAAGCCTATGTTTTTTAATATTAGTTAAGTTGTAAATTATGATTGTTGCTTTGTTTATGTAATTAAAGATAAGCCTAAGTAAATATATAAAAAATAAATTGCAGTACGAAATCTGGAAATGTGTTCGAATGAAACCATAGTGAAATACGTATCTATACTAATAATAAAGTTGAAGAGTTTGTTTGGTTGAACGCGCTAATGTCAGAAACTACTAGTTTGAATTGAAAAATTGTTTTAGTGTTGAATAGCCTATTTATCGAGGCTTTAGGCTATATGACATCACACTACGAACTATAGGAGCGGAGCATCAATGAAAAATGTTGCAAAAACGGGGAAAATCCTCTTAAGTGAAGCAGACGAGAGTGCGGGTCAGCTAGTCCTAATATACTTCTAACCACCCCTTCGGCCAAGGTACACCTTGGCCGAAGACTATGCACGTATATATAAAAATATATTTCGTTACCTAATAATAGCGTACAATCGTAATAATTACGTATTTATCTAGTTGACTTCAGCAAAGCAATGTGACTTTCTCGTCGACTTTTTTATCAAATGTTTTGATGATACACAGTGCAATAAACACAAAAAATTGCTATTGTTAAGACGGACATATTTCTGCATAACAATGTGCATGCATGGATTACACGGATGACGTTGTGGTTTATGTGATCACCACTGACACTGCGTCGAGTGTTGTGGGTTCGAATCCCACATGTGACAAAATTTTTTGTGATCTACAAATTGTTGTTTCGTGTCTGGATGTTCTTTGTGTCCGATATTTGAATGTCTGTGAAGTCCCGCACGATACAAGAATAATGCCTAGTGCTGTGTCTCTTTTTTATATGTATGTTTGGTCAGCAATATAAGTAGCTGAATTATATCTCGGTGGCGCAGTGTAATATATGTGACTGCTTTAATTATTAGGTCTCGGAATCGAATTCTAGGTTGTGCAAAGTTTTAATAAGGAGTTCATAACTGTGTGGTAAATGGCTGTAGGCTCGCTATTACCTAGAGAAATGTGAGTGTAATAGATACACTAACTACTGCCACAGGAATGAAGTGAGACTGTAGGTGTCTGGGGAACAATATAAAGGCTTGCAAATGGTAAACGACTTATGGAATGGTCTGTACATACAATAAGATGCATATCGCAATTAGGTGGTTGGTATTTTCATTTTAATCGTCCAGTTCGTAGAATATTTCTACTGCAGTATTTTACATTAAACTGCATCTTTGGTATACATTTGCAGTTATATTTGCAGCTTATCTTCAAGTCCCGAGCCGGGATTCGGCCGGTTGATTTTTAGGATAAGTAATTCTCAGTGACAGTTCGACAATATATTCAAGCAAAACTTTCGCACCTTATAACGTAGTATTGAAACTAAATTAAGACTACGATTTTTTAACTACTAAAATTATTTATGTTAACTTTCTTTCGTTCTTTCGACGTTTCTTTTGCTTTTCAGACACTAGGAGACGAGGCAAATATAAAAACCGTATAAAGTAGTTTAATTACAAAGTATTATATTTGTGTATACGTACATAGTATTTAAAATATAACTAGTAAAATGGTCGAAGTAATATATCTCCTACCTGCATACAACTAGCGAATATACAGACGTAAATCTGGCTATGTATTTTTATTGCCTTAAATGGCAGACGGCCCATCTGATAGTAGAGGTAACCGCCGCTCGTGGACAATGAATGACTCTAGTATAAACTCTCTTAGTATTCATTTTGCACGCGATAGCTTAGTGAGATACGATTGGCCTGCCACGCACAGGTCTCGTGATCGATTGCAAAGGTACGCACCTCTGGGTTTCTATTTGTTACTTGCTTTACTGGTGAAGGAAAAGATCGCGAGGAAACCTGCACCGCTGATAATTCTAATGTTCTCTGAAGATGTATGATATCTGCCAAACTGCACTACGTCGGTGTGGTGGACTGAGACCTATCCTTTCTTACACTGAGAAGAAACTCATATCCAGCAGTCAGACAGCTCATAAACAAGGTTGATATTATTATATTTATTACTTCTACAATAGACAGATGAACCACTGCGTGTCTTGGGAAAAAAGAGAAGGACAATAGGTTTTTTATCTAGTTGGAACGTTAAATTTCTTGGCGAGTCAAAAAGAAAAGATTAAAAAATAATACATAGACGTCTGAGGCACCTCAGGATTATATAGGTATGACTAATTTGAAAGATTACCAGGTATCGAGGATTTTACGACCACATTTCGCCAGCTAGCTAGCTCTAAGATTTATTTTTATTGAGCACAATTTTAATAACACTTTGCGACTCACAAATTGAATTACGATTGTGCTGATGAGTTTTGAACTCAACCTGATCGCGTGGTCTGTTTAGCGGTAGTCAAACCCCACGAAGCTGGATCCGCAGACTCGAGTCACCTATTTGCTATCAAACAGGTTACATGATAACCTTTAAATTTCAACGTATGCATTTACATTTAAACAAATATTAATCGAATTGTTTTGAATAACAACACTGATAATCGTAAATATTTACTAACATTGAATACTTCTACATATATATGACCGTAGAACGAAGCTATCAAACGTGTTTATAAATGACAAAGGTGGAACAAAATAATAAATTTTATAAAAAAATAAACGGTATGTTTACATGTATATATTTTAAAACATATAGGAAGTATATAAGTTGCCTTTGGTCTTGAATTCAATTGTAAAATTCCAATAACAATATCAGCTCGGCATAGAAACTATCCAATTTCAAACCTGGGCAAACCTGCGTAACCACACTGAGCAGACGGGGCACTACTCAGAGAAGTTACGCAGGTTTCATAACGATGTTTGTCTTTACCGATAATGTGTGCGATGATTAGCTTTTTAATATGCACATAACTTCGAAAAGTCAGAAGTGCGTACCTCAGGATTAAACGTCTTGTTACCTCTCGCTGGTAGTCCAACGATGTCCAACTAGACTGCTTGCATTAAGGCTAAAGCTATTTTTACAACGGATGTCGATGTAGTAAAGCTGCAATAGGATTTGCTAACAAAAAATATCTCCAGTGTGACTCGAGAACCAAGCTTGAAGTTTCTTGCATACTATTACTAAGTTCAAAACGATAACATACGTTGGAATAAACTTAAACCTGTATATATTCTTAATCATCTGCCGCATTTATACATATATGTTATGTTACATCCTTATTTCACTATTTCGAATTTCATACTGGTACTGAATTTATCTAATGCAAAAGCACAATAAAGAAATAACGACCCAGGAACCAAACTCGAAATCTAACAAACATAAAAGCAAACTTTCATTATTCCAACTATTGAGTCTTTTAATAATCACAATAAGACAAACCCCGCACTAGGAAAAAATCCTGTGTCGTGGAGGACTTATGACACAAATAACACCCACTAACACACACAAAATACTCGGAACAACTCGTGTTTGTGTGTGGGGTTCGAACCCACAGTACGGTGCCGCGTCGGCGACACTGGCGAGACGATCATATAAACCACTCCACGCAGTAAAAATAATAATATATAGCTTATCGTTAAACAAAAACACATTCATTGATTAAAAGCTTATTTAAAAAAAATGCTTTTGAACTAGTTCCGTTTGCGCAGTGCAGACAATATGTAAATTTTACAGTGTAGTTGCAATTAGAGAGTCCAATCAAATTCAACAATGCATAGGAAAGAACGAACGGGTCCGCGTCCAATTAATTATTCGCTTAAACTTCCAATAGAAAAAATATTTAGTAGTTTTATTACATTTTCAAAGTGCATGCAGCGAAATGGTAATCTAATTACTTTGTTAGGACGTCTATCAAACAAAACAATATATACATCGTCTCACGCCTATAACCGCGAAGGGTAGGACAGGGATGTATAGCACCTACTTTTTGCTAGCTATTTAAGGTCCCACGTAATAGAAGGTGAGCCTGCTCTCGTCTTCCATAAACAGTACCAGACAAGCTCCGACGACTACAGCGCAAACAAACTAGAAGGAAAGAAAAATATCTTTATTACTATACAGGTAAGCACAATGTGCATAAGGATAAAAAATAATAATAACAAAACAATAAAAAAGCAAGGTAACAGAAAATAACCAATAAACATCTTGAGACACAGGCGTCACACAGCTGCGGCAACCAGGACTCCAATTCAGCATTTGCCTGTTCCTAAAAGCCAGGCACTGGTCTTCCACTGTATAGTGAAACTGTCATAGTGACGTACGGACACTTCTCAGCTTTATAATATAGTAAGCTCGACTATATAAACTACATTACCTTAAAGTTCTATAAGTAAATATACGAGAAATTTAAAGAAGAGACAACAATTATTAATATATAAAATCCAGAAACGTGTGAAAATTAATTAAATTGGGTCGTTATGTCTGGAAATAAGATTAAGTGTTACATTCAATTTGCTTTCTAAAATAATATCCAGCGAATAAAATTAATGGTCATTGCCTACTTCAAATTCATGACGCGACTTTCACAGGGGAGGATGTTTGTGTCTGACTCTTTATGATATTAGAAAAACCTTTTTGCTCTCAAATATTATGTATTAAAATGTCCCGGACTGCCTCAGTCGCTCTGCGGGCTCAATTCCGGATTGGACAAAGTATTATTTAGATTTTCTGTCAAGAAATTCGTAGTCTGGAATTGTACCCGATCCTGTTGCTAATCAATTTTATTTTATTACATACATACATAAATTGACGCCTATTTCCCAGTGGGGTAGTCAGAGACTACGGATTTCCATTTGCTATGATCCTGACACACTTTTCTGGCTTCATTCACTTTCATAACATTCCTCATACACGCTCGCCGGTTTAAGGTGCTCTTAACCTGGCCTTTATCCAGAACGTCTCCGATCTGATCAAGAAACGTTCGCCTAGGTCTTCCCCTTGCGACTGTTCCATTCACACTAGCCTTATACACTTTCTTAGTCAGTCTGTTCTCGTCCATTCTTTCTACATGCCCAAACCAACTTAACATACCCTTTTCTATTCTCGTCACTATATATTTTTTTACAAAATAAAAAATATGTTTTATTATTATTGCTGTAATCTATCGGGCACAGTTTCAAACTATGAGCTACGACTAAGAATTGCTGCGTCTTATTAAGTGGAACTTAAAACCAAATTCTCGAGGAATTTTGGCGTATACCTGTCAACCCCTTTGGCGATATAGACATAAGATTTACATAAATATTAGATTCTACAAAGTCATACTTCCAGACACGATGCGCTTATCAGTACGTCTCGATGTTGTTCAGCTGTAAGGTATGTTTGCGGACACTTTCACTGACATATGCATAAATAGCTTTTAACTTTTTATAGAATATTCCAGATTTCGTCTTTTGTAAGTATAAATTTAAATGGCAAAATAGTACAAGTTAAAAATTTTAATCATCGATACTACATTTAAATAGCTAAACCTTTCTAGGTCGTTAGGTTATCATCCGCCACGGAAGATCTAAATTATAAATATAATATTATCACGCTCACTAATATTGAAAACCAAATTTTCTGTGCCCCTGACAACGTTTCTACGAAATTTCATGATAATCGGTCGAGTACTTCAGGCGTTAAAACTTATCAATCGCACATTCGCATTAATAATAATATTAGTTAAGATTGTACAATATCGTTCTCTATCATGTAAATATAATGTGTAATCTTACTCTTTTAAGTACACTTTTCAAACGATTTTAATACAGTGAAGATTTAAATGTATAGCACAACCAAAATACCAAAGCAAACAAACATGATACATAGACACATTAAAATAGAGGCTTTGATATAAAAGCAATCCATACATGCTATCACGGGTCCAACAAAACAGCAATATGTTTATACAATGGGTACAAACTAGAGTGGGATGAGAATCGATGTTTCCAGCAAATCGAGGACACGTCGACTGTGTCGATTCACCTAGAAATAGTAGTCGGTATCAGTAGAATTTAAACATAGATTCCCGTTGGAAATCATGGAATGAAACATGAATTTTATTTTCAGTGAATCGATCTTCACTTTTACAAACATGACACACCATTTTTCATTCCGAATCGAGGTAATTCCCAGAGTTATTTATATCTTACAAAAAATATCCATTGAGCGTTAAAAATATATCTAGGAATTTTACCTGTACCTTACACCGCGTACGGTCTACATAGATTTATTATTTAAAACAATAAGACGGATAAAGCTTATCGATATTCTAAATCTATTTAGTTTTTATTAGTTAACTATAGAAGGTAAACTAAAAGTTACATAATATTAATTATGAAAAAGGTAATCTTAATTCTAAAGTTTAGCATATAAATATAAGATAGGTACTAAAAAATCTAATAAGTTTGGCAAAATCTATTTGGATCTTATTGCTTAATGGTAAAGTGGACCATTTTGCAAAATGGTAAATTGGAATACAGGAAATCAGTTTCCAAACAAGACGATCCAATAATTTTGCAGAATTCGTTTTACAAACGTAAGCATTTTCACAAATACTACACAACAGCCGAGCTATATTGTTAAAAGAAACCTTCTAAATGGCTATTTATTTATTTATTTAGGGAATAACAAACAGTTACACACTAATTTATTTAACTATTAACAGTATTAACAATAATAAGTATTTTTCACATGTGCAACCCACAGCGTTATCCACATATTAAACACAACATGATATCTGTAGGCTAATTCACGTAATTTCTTGACGCGCCGATCAAGTTGTGGTGCAGTTACAATGAAGTTTACGTCTTAATGCAAAATGGTATTCTTGTAATTGTTTAGCTGCGCGTGACCTGCACGTAAGCTATGCGTACACTGCGCGTGTGCTGCGCGTCAACTGTACGTCAGTCGTATGTAATACTTTTGACATGGCTTTCAGGTTTTTGAGCCATTACATCAGTTAAATTTACCCACGGTGTGGCCACATGAGGGAAATTAATTTACTCACTAAGTAATCGCATGGAATCGCACGTTTAACGTTTCACGTTGATCGGACTAAACTGTCATTTGAGACGTCAAATGAAAAGGTGAATACCGATCAAGTTGCGATTTGTATCACGCGCAGCAGTAGAATACTCTAAAGCGCTCGCGTGACGCGAACTTGACCCGAGCGTATCTGACAGCGGTTGTAAAAATTACGAGAATGCGAAAAGGGCTGTTTTGATCGAAACTTAACTGCAACTGCACTGCAACTGAACTTATTTGATTACGTGAATTAGCCTACTGAACTGATTGGGTGATTGCGAGCGATAGTTAGAACAATCTTTTACACTTATTCTTAATCTAATTAGAGTATGAAACATTTAGATACAAAAATATACATAAAAATGTAATATAAATATAAATCAAACTAAAATTATACTATTCGTAGTCAGCAGCAGTACTTATAGTAATCATATTATATTCTTGTTATTGTTTCTGTAAAATAAACTCTAAAGTATAGTGTCGATTTTATTTTCTTCTTGGCAAAAATATAATAAATTATATAAATAATATCAGCCCTGTATTAAACTATCCCACTGCTGGGCACGGGCCTCTTCTCAATGTAAGAAGGTGAGGCATAGTTCACCACGCTGGCCCAGTGCGGGTTGGCAGACTTCACATATCCTAGAGACAATTATGTAGAGCTCTTAGAGACATGCAGGTTTCCTCACGATGTTTTGCTTCACCGTTAAAGTGAGCGATAACTAACAATTTTTAAAGCACATATCTTCGAAATGTCAGAGATGCGCGCCCTGGGATTGAACTCGAGACCTCTGCTTAGCACTCAAACAGTCTCCCACTAGGGTATCGCTGTATTGAATAAATTATAGCACGGAATAAAATATCTATGGAAGAGTCAACCGCGGCGTCGTTTCCAATTTTGTTTGGTGACGGTATGAATGAAGCGACTCGGCCGGGAAAGTACCATCCTTTTACTGGAAACTGTCGTAAGAATGCACTGCTACGTACCATGTTTTACCCAGTGATTAATAATATTTGTTTACCGACTCTATTGTAAAAAAATTAACTCAATTGCAGCTTTTTACTGCAAAACGAACAGGACCAACATTTTACATTTTTCAGAGGGACAATTCTCGTAATAAAAAATTATCTAAATAGAGTTTCTTCGAGCGAGTTTCTGTGAATGTGAATTGGACTTCAGCTGTCTGCGTCGTATTAGCCTATCTTTTGCAGATCAGATTTTACAGCCCACCAGACGACCGATTTAGGAATAATTGTTTGTGTCTGTTTGTTTAGTCTTTTTCTTTTCGTGTGGTTAGTGGCCAACCTGTTGTCAAGAGTTGTTCAAGCCGCCCGTAGGCCTCTGACATGGCTTAACGACTGCTGTCAATTTGGTAACAACCGGAACCGACTTTTTACGTACCCTCCGAAGCACGGAGACGCTCAGATGAAATACCACTAAGCGGTCACCCATCTATAGATTGATCGCACTCAACGTTTCTTAACCTCGCTAATCGTTTACCGATCAGTGAGTGCAACTGGCTATGAGTTGTATCAGTATCAGTTATAGACCTAAACACGTGTATTGTATTAATACGTCACACAAAGATCACACAATTTATTTGGGCCCTATTATACAGAATGTCCGGTAATTAATGGATAACCTGGAAATGTCTTATAGTGGAACTGATGGCAGTTCAGAAAAAAAATGAAAAGAAATCTATCCTAACTACTACCTGAAATATGTGTTTCTTTTTAATTACCATGTATACTACGACCATAAATGAATGAAATGAAAAAAAGTTTTTAGTTGTTTTATTATTAAACACTAATTATGCTAATAGATAGACAGTCAAAAGTATGCTATGCTTATTATATAGCTTGCACTTTTTAATATATTTTTCTTTTTCTTTTTTTTTCTGAACGGCCTTTAGTTCTACCATAAGACATTTCAAGGTTATCCATTAATTACCGGACACCCTGTATACCAACCCTCTAACAAGTCAAGGAATACAATATACGGAGCCCATTGTTCACTGTTTGTAAAGCTAATCCACACTTCTTGATAGCTTTATGAATTTAAAATTAGGCTATGAAGAAAAGTAATACAATAAAAAGAGGATCGTGTCGCGATACGGCAAACGGCAACTTCCCTTTATAAGTTGAAAACCTTTTCATTACAGTGGCATTCAGAGTCGAGGCTCGAATAATTATTACGTGACGCGAATACTCCTCAATAATTAGCGAGTGACACTAATGAGCGACTGAAGCGTGGCTCCCCAAAACGTCTAATGGCAACACAATTATTCAATTAATTTTAACTTATCTTAATTATGTTGAAATGTAAAAAGCCTCATCCATTTAATATGAAATGAGCCACAATGTGTCAAGATAATGAGACCGCAACTTTGAAATTAGTTTTCCTTGTTTTCTTGGTTTAGTATAACTGAATGTAAGAGACTTAGGTTAACTTGTCTTCTAGTACTATTGTCAGGTAAAAATAGAACAGCATAATATTCCTTAATTTTTTAAGCTGGGAATATTATCTGGATGTATCTTATCTTGTGTCAGGCCAGTCAGTACAGACCGGCGACAATTCGACCCAGTGCGATCTTTTGTGTCGAATTCCCCAATACCGACTGCCATAAATGTTCATGGCAGCTGGGACCGACGGCTTAACGTGCTCTCCGAGGCATGGAGCAGGCGATAATTGTCAATCAATACGCACATAATTTCGAAAAGTCATATAACTTCCGAAAGTCAGTGGTGCGCGACGTGGGTTCGAACCCGAGACCCTCTGCATTGCAGTCTGTTGGTCTCCCCACTGAGCTATCGCTGCTCTTTATCTAGATGTAAGTTGAGGAAGTTATTATGTTATGCTGTTAGTACGTTGCAAGCGAAGCGAGTAGATTGTGATCACGTTTTAATATTTAAATTTTATGATAACACAGGGAGATCAAAGGGGCTGCCGTGGTCAAAATGCATAGAAAATTGAAAAGGATTGCGTCAGGTACACTGGCAGTAGTTGTTGCTTTTATCTATGTATTTCGTAAACACAGAGTTAAAGCTATTAAAAAGCTAAAGCTTCTCTGGAACTATCAGGCGAATATTAGAAGATTATTCTATACTATTTATTGAGTAACGTCACAGGCTTTTTAACTACATTCCTTAGAAGCGAAAAAATTGCGCCGTGTAACTAGAAAATAAATGCTTATAAAAGACTTCCTCTTTCATCTTGAAATTAAACCATTTTATAATGATTTTATCGCGTAGTTAATTTAAAAAGAAACAGCGCGATTAAAATAATACATAAAATGAAGTAGGTTAAATTCAATGTAAAGCGTTTGCGTAAACGTAACATAATACCTTTTCATCCTTTTAAAATAAAATAAATCTACAATAATGAATTCTGTAATTATAGAGTATTCAGTTTCGCATTGAGCTACCGCAGTAGACTGACCATTCCCATAATAAAAAGAGCCCACAACCCAGCACTGGGACAATTTGCAAACACTGTTGATGTGATTTATTATGACAATTTTATTTGCAAAAATAACTAAATAACAAGCGCCTACTTTTGCAATGAAGTACAAAAACAAATAAGCGTTAAGACATAATTGCTAAGCCTTTATCACCAGGCGTCAAAATCTTGCAAGTAAGTATGGAAAATTCCCAAAGCGGTGTTTTGATGAGGTTGTGACGTACATTTTCTCTTTTACTATTCCATTAACGCCCCCAATTATACGACTTCCATCCAAATGAATGTCGTTTGTGATTGCCAAAGCGGCATTCTGCGGTAATTGCTCTCATTATAAAATAGCTATGTGAATTATAAAGTTTAACTGCTCAATAGAAATTCTCGTCTCTCTGATTTGTGGCGATTGGTGGATAATATTTTGTTACATATGAGTATTCTTTGACCTATATTTGAACATGTCGTTTATTTTCTTTAAAAAGAAATCTTCTGCGCTTAGATTACCTACTTCCTGTGTCGCCTATTTTGGCTACCCTAGCTAACAAACATTCAATCTGATAGCACGGAAGGCGTAGTGGTTTATGTGTTCACCTCGCCTCTGCCATTGTGCCGAGTGTTATGGGTTTAGATTCCATACGAGGAAAAAATTGTGTGATCTCCAAATGGTTGTTCTGAGTCTGGGTTTTCTGTATCCGTTTGTAAGTGAAAATTTCTTTAGGCGCGTTGAGCACTTTTTGGGTAAACAAAAATCATGGAACTCGCGTCATCGTCACCGAATGCTTCCCATGAGCTATGTATATGTATACTGAGTGTATATGTGTACTTTTTGGTGACCAAAAAGCGTGAAACTCGCGTCATCGTCACCGCACGCTAGTTACTTAGTTTTCACTTCTATCCTAAAGTCCCCAAAGACTTCCCCGCATGTTTTTTGAATGTAAGTAAAGAAAACCAAATTCAAACAATAGACAGGATACCCAAAAGGGATACCCAAACGCAAAATAACTATTTGTAGATTTCACGATTTTTGTCGCGTAGGGTGCGAACGTACAGTACGATACAGTGGATGTCCCGAGGTATCCACTTAAACAACGCCATCCGTACAGTCATAAGAATTTTAACTTGAAGTTAGGCACGTTTTGAAATATTATTTTTATGCACTTTTGTACGATGAATGAGAACAGTAAAGCATTAAGGATAAATGAAGGGATAATTATTTCTAGAAACGGCTGATATGAATAGATAAGATATGACTTGTCTTGAATAGCGGCTTTTTTAAGACTTGTTAATTTTATAAACGTTGGCCAGCACGGTTAGTAAATTCCTATTCGTTCACTGTGTCACATAATTGTGTGATAGCACGTCATAATGGGCAGTTGTATTAAACTTTTTCTCCCTAGCCTTTACTATTCCCAAGTCACTTGGGATCGGCTTTTCTAGTCTAATCGGATTTGACTGGATATCAGTTGTTACACGGAGCGGCTGCCACGTGATCTTAGCAACCCGAAGGCTATAGATACCCTAACGCTAGACCAGTGTCAGGATATTATAGGGCACTGACTTCCCAATAACGACTACTATATGTTCATGGCAGCCGGGACCGACGGCTTAACGTGCTCTCCGATGCACGGAGCAGGCGATAATTGTCAATCAATACGCACATAATTTCGAAAAGTCATATAACTTCCGAAAATCAGAGGTGCGCGACGTGGGTTCGAACCCGAGATCCTCTGCATTGCAGTCTGTTGGTCTCCCCATTGAGCTATCGCTGCTTGGAAGTTGTATTAAACATACCTAGTATAAATATGACTGACACACTTAGGTAAATATTATTTAATATTATTAATTTTAAATTGATTGCTGACAAAAGTCATCCTTCGTTTTGGAGCCAAATATAGTAAAATATTTCCACAGTGCGGTTAATTGAAATGTAACCACATTATTTAACGAATAAAGCTGTTATTTACTTATTGGGTTAGACATTTTCTATATGTCCCGCCACAATAAATATTTATTTTAAATTACTTTGGTTGAAAGCTTCTTCAATATACCTAGTAATAAACCTGTCAGTGATATTTTAATTGTATGACAGAATATGGTTAATCGGAGAATGTTGACTTTAATGTATGTCGTCCTTGCTGCCCAATAGGTAAGGTATTGGAATTGCGATCAACAGGTCGTGGGTTCGAATCCTACCCATTGCAGCATCAACGTCGAACAAAGCCTAAAACAAGCATATTAACTGAAGAGGATATCAAGAACTCCTTAGCCTGGCATATGCTGAACAAGGTCCCAATTGGCAAAATTTATTTATTTTATGTTAAACTTGTTAATATTGTATTTCTTAGAAATTAATTTTTAGTCTTTCTCTCTTAAAAACTATCTAGGAATATATTAAAAATGTTGTTGAAATAATTGGGATTGACTATTTAAAGGAGACTGGAAAAAACCGGAAAGGATTAATAAAATTTTTGTCTGTCTATTTATCACGCAAAGATTACCTATTAAAAGGTAATCTTTGCGTGATAAATAGACAAACGGATTAAGATGCGGCTTTCACCATTTGGCTTCGTGTTCACTCTTAAACTAAGCCAAGTTTAATTAAATTCCGATATGCGTTGCTTGACGTGATTTATGAAAATAATGTCGCGGGTAAACTTTAGGTCACATAGACGAAGTCGTAAGCTAATTCTACTTATAACTAATAAACTAGAAAAAATATACTTGCATATAACAAAAATACGTTGCTTTTAAGTAAACTAGTGATACAGCGAGCAGTAAATTTCACGGCAGCTACATGTTTACCCAAATAAAATATGCATTGTAAGCGAATGTGAGTATCTCAAGAAAATAACCGTGCGTGTTGGACAAAAGCTTTTAGAGAGCTGGCTGCATTGCATACATATTTGTGAAGTTAGGAGCCTGACACACGAGCGCTGGGTTGCCGCGAACTTTATGTAAATACTCGCCCCGCAGTTCATTTACTCGTATTCCTGATGGTGGCAACTCGTCCCACACTGTTGCACATCACTAACTTTTATTACATTTACGTTGTAAAACATTGACATTAACTTTTATAATGTTTACAGCGGTTATTCAACTAATATTAGGTGAAAGCTTGTGAAAATATTAAGATCTTTTTTACTTAATCACGCCTACACTATTCTATAAATATAGATGAATGTAGGCGTCTGCCTACATTCATCTATATTTATAGAATACTTTTTATTTTGAATGCGCTCCCGTCGGATTAACGCGGATGAATCCGTGGGCAGAAACTAGTTAAGAGTATATGCTCGAACATATTTATGTTTATCATAGTAGCAATATGGGACTAGAACGAATAATGATTTGTAAAATCAGCATTTAATAAACCTATTTTATATGTATTTGTACTAACTTTTTAATATTAGAGCCTAGAGATTTCAAAAAGCTACATATTGTAGTATTGCAACTAACTAAATAATGTCATCTTAACTGAAATGTTTTTGAATTTTTCATATTAATGTGTTTTCTTATATACTATATTTTCTCACCTACAAAATTTTGTACAATTACAATATCATGTCTTTTTATTATAACATTTCAATTTCAGAACTACATTTTTGCAGTTAAAACTTGTTGGCTACCGCAACCACGAGATTTTATACACATCAACGTCATTTAGAAATAAACTCTAGGTTAATAGTAAAAAATCATAAAGTATAGAGAAGAATCATTATTTTACTTAACGAATTCATCAACTACCTATATTTGAACCCAAGCAATAGAGACTATTGTCGTCTAACACAGACATCTCCAAACACCATGCTTCTATTGAGAAATAGCTACCAGAATATCTCTGTACTAGCCCAATTAATCGAACAATCGGTAGCCAACATAAGCACAATATTATACTAGATCTACGAAATAATCATATTATCCATAAAATATATATTTTATTTATATATTTTTTATAAAAGATAAACTAGGTCCTTACTTGTAGTTTACACATCGCGCCCATGCATATTATTATTTGAGTGCCTACCTAACCAACTGTGAGCCAGCCGTTAGCGATTTCAAAAGTGTGGAACCTCTCTAAGTTTTAGAATACGTGAGGAGCGAGTACATTTTCATGAATCACATTTAAATGACACTCTCAGGCGATGAATGCCTTACACTTCGCCCCCACTCCGTGTTGAAATATTTATTTGTCTGCCGGCGTATTCAAATGTTTATGTACCGCTTCGTCTGTAGCTCTCCGAGGCTGATATCAGGCCTTTTACACGTATTTAAACACGAATGTATTAAAACTTCCATTCAATACTTGGGCATTTAACCTTCAAGGGAACGCGCAATGAATTTCAACATAATATTTTCGAAGAAAAGCGTCGTTTCAACATACTTAATACCTCATTTAAAAGCTAAATTGAATTAAAAATGAGTAAGTATTTCATTCTATTCTGGGAACAAAAAGATTGTACAGCTTTCTCACACTTCATAGGTCTGAGTACCACTCAATTGAAGGGAGTTCTTTGAACTCAGTTGCATAAAGAAACTATTCCTCGCAGGGTTTCTTTTTTGTCGTAGAGGAAACGTTCCGACAAGGATTGTGGGAAATGAAGACAATTTCCTACTCTGTACGGTCGTAACTGTTTTACTTCCATTCAACACCCGTCTCTTACAAATGCTTTAAAACAACCCCAGTTGTTTACACAAAGTTGAATAAGGTGCAGTGATCGTGTGCGTTCATCGAAATGTTTGTTTTAGATTTGCAGTGTTGTTCTCACAGATATTCAATAACATACGATTACTCAAAGTCTGTTTTCATTTCAAACGTATTTGTCACTACGAGTAAATAGTCATACAATGCATTGTAGTCACAAATCTTGATAATAAATGCAGTTGTAGTGGAATAAGTTCACATACACTATCACATCGTTGTAGGTAACGGGTTTGCACCAATAACTTCAGATAGCAGGCGCAGAATTCCAATATCGAGACATTACGAGTATTTACATGCATCGCAGACGCGTTTCCAGCGAATACTTGCGAAATTTGATGAAATATATTACTCGATATCCTATGTAGATAGGAAAAAATATTCCTGTAAGCATTACTGTGACTGAAAAATTGGCACGAAATTGTTTCTATCAATTCACTTCTTATCAAAAAGTATATAATTTTTAACATTAAGGAGATTTACTATCAAAAAATAACTTAGTTCTGAACAAATTTTATAAGCATACCTCTTAATCTTGAGTGATTCGCTTAAAGAAGTATATTGAGTGTTGAAATAAATCTAACGTAGACGCAATCAGAGCATTCTCTGTCGGCAGTGAGCGATGCCTCCCACGTGTGCGCTTCCATCGGATTTACAGCCTTATTTTGCAAATAATAGCCGTGGACTTCATTAAGCCATAAATAGTCCTTAAACACGTTTATGGGTCTCATAGTATTTATATGAAGAGCACCCGTGAGATCAATATATAAATAACCTTTAAAGCTAAATTTTAACGCTCATTCCATTAGGTTTAATGTTTCTGGTACACATTCTAAACTCACCAACTGCTTGATAAATGTAGCTTTAGGGATTAAAATGTTGCTTGAATATCACTGAACTTTTAAAAGAAGTACAATGTAGCTACGAGTGCAATATGGACCTTCACAGTATTTTTATCAATTACCTTACTTTAAAGACTAATTATAGTATTATAGTATAGAATGAATTAAGTGAAGTTATTTGCTTAATGTATGGGTGACAATGCTGACCATGTGAACTTAATTGATGGATGGATTGGAATTAATGACTGGAATGTACTGATTCAAAATCAAAAAATCAAAATAAATTTATTCAAATTAGGTTACAAGGTAACACTTATGAATGTCAAAGTTACACGTAAATTTTTTTCCAGTGAATTTACATTTACTGCCACGTTCAGCAAAGCTAGGGTGTGTAGGGCTCATGAGAAGAACGGGCAAGAAACTCATAGCCACTCTTTTTAATCGCCAAGTGTACAATAATATTTCATTTACAAATCATAACTGTAAGGTGCTGCAACCATTTCTCCATGAACTACTACTCAACATACTCAAGCATTTGATAAAAATTGATGGTAGCCTCTAAAGCAGCAGTATGGTAAATAGGAGCATCCACTTACATGTACATAAATAATCAAGACAAGACGTGATTATAGTCCGATTGATACTGTCATAAAAATTGTACGATTATATATTATTGAATTTAATTGAATGCTTATAAAAAAACATTTGGGGCAGTCTTTGGGGACTGCCAATAGAAGTGAAAACTAAGTAACCAGCATGCGGTGACGATGACGCGAGTTCCATGATTTTTGTTCAAAAACTGCTCAACGCGCCTAAAGAAGTTTTCACTTCAAAAACACTGAGTTTAAAAATAGTGTTGCCTATTTATGTTAATTAAAACTAACTGTACTTATCTAGCATATTCGCGGTTTTACCCGCGTTAAATTGTTATACTTAATTACTTTGCCGTGAGCCCTAGAGTAATATCATAAGTAAAACCTATATCCTTAGCACTAGGATTAATTCATGAGTCGCAAATAATAGACACAAAGAATATGCAGACTTAGAAAAACTATCTAAGGATCACACAAATATTTGTCCCGTGTGGGGATCGAATCGACAATCCTCGTAACGAAGCACGACTACGACGTGCAGAATTGCTTTTAAATAATTTAGTTTTATTAAATAAACAAAATAAAACGAATGAAAAGAAAATACAGCCACAGAATTAAACAGCAATAAACATAGATCGGAGAGATACAAACAGCGGTTACAGGTTTACTCACAAAATCGATGTGTAAAAACGTTTCCAATAATTAAGGAAGGGTAGAACGAAAGTATAACTGACGGGGAAGCGTCACGCTTAAAATGTGATTCAGAGCCCAACGGAAATTACGTTTTTCCAATTTTCTTTTCACAAGTACTTGTTTATTTCGGATTATTTATTGTACAGTCCATGCGATTTCTATTTCGGTAGTCCATGTTTTCTGCTTTACAATTTTACCGTTGGATGTTTTGTTACTTTATCTTGAATGTCTAAACCGTTTTTCTTTATTGATACATTATCTAATACTAACTTGCTTAAACTGTAATTTTTTAACTTAGTTCTGGAACCACTCAAGGACTCCACGAGACAGGACTGATCTTGTGTGGAGTTCATGAGCAATTTTTCCTTAATCTACAAATTATGTTTGGGTAATTTTAATACTATAAGTACATTATAAAGTCTATTATATAAGGAAACCTCTGTACATATTATTGGCAAATAAAAATCTTATCTCATCTTATAGTATATTATAATAATACGCTTTGTAAATATAGGTCTTCAGTGATAATATTTTTTATTTCTTATTACGTAAAGGAATGCATTTACGCATACCTACTTCTCTGCGATAAAAAGGGGAGAGGTTATGTTGGGTCAACCACGAATGGCGTAGTATTTTAAGTGGTGTCCTCTCGCTCGAGGCTATGGTTCTGTCCATGGTTTCGAGTGAGAGGTCTTGGGATGCCGTCGCTTCCTTCTGTGAGGAGGTGATGTTAGTGAAGGAGGCGGCGCAGAGGGAGAGGGAACGGTCAATCCCTTCAATCCCTCTCCCTAACCGCAGAACCGGGCGCAGGAGGGCGCGAGACGACCTCCAGCCACCTTGAGTAGAAACCTGCGGGTGGTGGACCTATTGGGGCTGTCCACCGCCCGATCAGCGCAGGTCCGAGCAGGCGGCGTTCGTGTTCCGCGCACGCCTCTCGATGTCGCTTTGTCTGTGTTTTTGATGGTTGTGTGGGACCCGCCACGTCCATCGGTGGGTCGAACCTTTGGCGGGGTCGCGATTCGAATGCGAGAGCGATCCGCGTGGCCTCGCCATAAAGGTGTGAGGAACACCGCGGTGGTTTTAGTCGGTTCAGCCCAAATCCATCTTAGGGGCTGGATCCCGACATATCCCCATCGCCCGCCCCAAAACCGGCGATGGGGAATGTGACTTGCACATTTCCCCGCGTAAAAAAAAAAAAAAAAAAAAAAAAGTATTTTAAGTGGTCGCTTTGCCGCTGCCATTGTTTCGAGTGTTGTGGGTTCGAAACCCACATGGGACAAAAATTTGTGTGATCTACAAATGGTTGTTCCGAGTCTGAGTGTCTTTGTTTGAATGTATGTAAAGTACCCCGTGACACAGGAATTTTAGGTTATTCATAGTACAGGAGCTACCTTAAAAAATCTATGATGGTAAAACTTAAGCCAAATCAAGTCATTAATTCAAAATCAGTAAACTGTTAACCTGACGATTGTTGAAATGCCAAACGTAACTAAAAGCCTATTGTATCTTCGTGGCGCAGCGGTAGTGAATGCGACTGCTGTGCATGAGGTCTCAGGTTCGAATCCCGGGTCGAGCCAACAAAACGTTATTGGGTTTTTCAGTTAAGAAATCTCAATACGAGCCCGGAGTCAGGAAGTTGGCGGTGTTAGACACCCCCGTGCCTCGGAAAGCACGTAAAGCCGTTGGTCCTGCGCCTGATCTCTCTCCGGTCGTGTCGGATTATTCGTCCCATCGGATCATGAGAGTTAGGGAACAGAGAGTGCAGTTGTGTTTGCGCACACACTTGTGCACTATAATATCTCCTGCGCCGATGGCCATTCTCCGTTAAGATTGGCCGCCGTGACCGAAATTCGGTCAGAAGGACATTGTATCTGGTCCCCGGTGTGCCACAGCGACTCAATAGCTTTTTAGCTTTTGCACGTGGTTTCGCTTGCGTAAAAGTAGGTCTGATCAGGTTATGTTAGAAACAGTACTTTTAAAATAAAATTCTAGTCTATATTACTCGGTGATAATATAGCTTTCAAAGGTGGAAGAATTTATAATATCGGTTGAGTAGTTTTTGAGTTAAATCCTTACAAATAAACAAACAAAAATCAAATCTTTCCTCTTTATCATATTAGTATAGATAAACTACTAAGGTTACACAAGCATCATCATCGATATTCCATTTTTATTATATTTATTATATTCCATTTTTTTTATTATATTCCATTTTTATTATATTTTTACAAACGATATCTTCCTACCTAAATTACTAGATCGTTAAATCATTTTCATTTTTATTTACTAGAAGATCAATATAAATCTGGTTTATCGTTTAGTTAGGTACTCACAATCTTATAACTTTATGTCCATACTAGCTGACCCGCGCAACTTCGTCTGCTTCATATGAGATAAAAGAAATTACCCCGTTTTTGTTACCCAACATTTTTATTGCTGCTCCGCTCCTATTGATCATAGCATGATGTTATATAGCCTATAGCCTTCCTCGATAAATGGGCTTACCAACACTAAAATAATTTTTCAATTCGAACCAGTAGTTCTTGAGATTAGCGCGTTCAAGCAAACAATCAAACAAACTCTTCAGCTTTATAATATTAGTACAGATAGGCGTGAAACTATGGCTTACCCTTGAGGGAAGGGAATGGTAGAGGCTTATTACTTCTATAATTCAATGTGATTGGCGCAAGCCTATTTTTCACTAGCCACAGTTTTCGACTCCATGCTGATACTGAGAATATTTTAACCATAAAAATCCAATTAGTCTTCGCCCAAATTGAGAATCGATTTCACTACTGCCGCGCCACTGAGGCAGACGTCATTATTTTACATTTTCAATAAATTAGACAAGCTGCTGTTATAAAAATGCTAAATCAACTTCCTATTTTACATATTTCTTTTCTCTTATTGAATTGAAAACAATATTAATTAATCAATGACAAAAAACACAATTTTTCAAATCTATTATTAACTAACTAACTTTATTATTTATTATATTATTATTATTATAATCTATGAGGTACTGTGCGCAGAATGCATGAATACTAAATTTTAAATTTTATTGAATATATTATTGTGATTAAATAGTGTAATTGGCGTAAGTCGTTTTATTTGATGTCAAATAAATATTATATCTAAATAAAAATCCAAAATGAATTATCAAACTAGAAAAGAAAGTAAAATTATAACAAATAGAAGGCAACTAATATTAAAAGAAAAGTGACTTAGCTTGGTCGTCTGTTCCAGTAATGGAACGTTCCATCAAGAAATACTTCGAATTGAAATAGAACAAAAAATATCACTTCGCTTGAGTATTTGATCGCTTTGGGCTGTTACACGTCGTTAAATTAGAAATCACCATTTTTCGATACAGACCAAGTTGTACGTACAGAATACTCTCACGTCTATATTCTTGTAGGGGTAAGCAGAGGTCTAAGTACTGCCTCCATATTTCATCAGCTCTATGCTTTATTTACGGATGGCATAAATGGCATAATGGTTTAAGTGGTCGCCTCGTCACTGCCACTGCGCCGAGGGTTGTTGGTTCAATTCCTACGCGGGACAAAAAATTGTATGATCTATAAATGGTTGTTCAGAGTTTGGGTGATCCTTGTGTCCGTTGTTTGAGTATTTGTAAAGAGTTTTGCAGTTCTTTGTGTCTGTTGTTTGAATGTTTGTAAAGTCCCCTGCAACACAGGAATTATTCCTAGTTGACCTATATAAAAAATAAAAAGAGCGAGCCTTTAGTCGTCAATAAGGCACAGAGCATTGGGTATTATATAGATACACACTGTACAGAAATTGTCAATAGGAACACGGAGCCTGGTTCTCGTACTAGCATACTCAACCACTGTGCCACTAAGCTGTATATTAACAATAATAAAAAAAAAATGTAGTATTTACCATACACTTAATATTTACACAGTAAAATTACTTTAAATATAATTGTATTCCATTTACGATAAAGTTTACCTTATTATACAGAGTGTATCTATTAAAAATATTAATGGAATAAACTCCGAATAAACTAATTACATTTGAAAACATTAATATGTGACACTTATTTGCAACGTTGCCATTCGGAACAGGCGACAAGGTCTAAACATTCTTAATGTGGTTATAGAGTTTATCAACCCATTGACGGATATAACTATCAAAACAATGATTGCCGAAACCACACCTACATGATGAAATATAATAATAATCCGTTGTAAAATGAACTCTGTGTGTTAAAAAGTGTTTTCAGGCCTCCAATATGTTTTGTCGAGAAGTAAATAAAAACAAAAGCATTTGGGTTTCTATTGTACAGTTCGATACTGGCGGATATATACCCACGCAAGACAGAACCGTTTTGTTAGACTGCCCGCATCCATTTACCAAAGTCCACCAAATCCTCCCTACTGTTTCAAAGGCGACAACAACCTACACGAATGCGAAAATTCTCTAGTTCAACACTGCATAAACTTTGTGAATATTTATTTTATCCCAACAAATAGCACACGGATTGTTTTGTGTTTTGATTTCTGTTTATTTTGTTTCAATACCAGTCCAGTCATTGTACTATTGATATTGTTGACGTCATTATATGTACATGTGAAGTAATAAAGTAGGTATATCGGATTTGATTAGTGGAGTGGTGCTTAAAGTATCCTGACTATTAAGTGGCGCTTTTAGTGGCACTGTGGTATTGAATTCGACTGCTGTGCATGCAGTTTCGAAGCCCAGGTAAGCAAAATGTTATTTGGTTTTTCCCTTAGGAAGTTTACACTAGCAACATGTAGCCTGAATTCGGTTCCTAATGATGGCTATATAGGCGTGTATTGTGTTACGTGGCATCTTAAACACTGCTGGCAATATGTATGACAAGTGCATCTTTGCTTACCTCTTTGCCGTGAAAGTATGTATGCACGTTTTAAAAATACAGAGGATGATTTTATTAATAACGAAAAACATACATGGCTTTACCGCATACATATTTGTATATGGTAAGGGCAGAATATAACGATGATAGCTACAGTAAATAAATTTATCATTCATAAGTGTTATACTGTGACATAAATGAATAAATGATTTTTGACTTTGACTATAAATGAATACACTTATGGATTCATAACAGCAAAATATATTTGTGGCAAAGCAGTCAATCAGAAAACCACACGCACAATTCGTTACGCTTTATTTTTTTATTGGTATGTTCGCAATTATATCGGTCGTGTTTCATTTTGTTTTATAAACTGGAAACTAAAATATTAATATGTAATTCATGATATTGGTTTAAATTTCGCGTCTAAAATCCTGGACCTTGTAGAAAAGTACGTCATATCTAAGCTGTCATGAAAATTTAAAAGCATTAGTAGTAATTTAAAAGCGCGTCTTTAAACTGAACATTTGAAAACTTTCAGAAGATTAAAGTATTTGGAATATTCTCTTAATCCAATAAGCTGTTCAAAGGAACATCCCACGTATAAAATATGGTTGCTAAATTAGTAGTGTACGGTCTGGCAAACGAACCACTGGAATTTAAATCATGGATAACTGTGGAGGGAGGTTTATTTTATTCCAAAGTTACGATATCTTAGCGTTAATTATTGGAGTCCGGCCTGTGATGAAGATGTTCCACCAGGCTTAATGGCTCGACGCGCCAGCAACAACGTTGGCTTTGCGCTTGTATTCAAAGAAATTTATATTCCGGCTATATCAACTGCGCCGTAATACCGGCATTTCGAAAGATTACGGATCTCAAAGAGAAACGGGATTGAATAAACAGAACACTTTAAAAATAAAATATTGAGTGTCTGAATTATGGTTCATGACGTCGTGTTCTATTTTTAAAAGTATATGCCTTTGCGAAATATGTAGTTGTATTGTAGTATCTATACTATGACAATTAAATCATAACTAATTGATTTATTATACTTTCATCAATCATATTTATTTAAATTTAGTAATTGTTGGCAATGCCGAATTTTTGGCATCTTACTCATTTAAGCCCAGTAGTGACTAAGTATATAATAAATAATAATAATAAATCCTCTCCCACAGTCGGGCATGGACCTTCTCTCAGTGTGAGAAGGGTTAGAGTGCAGTCCACCACGCTAACTAGGTTGGTTGACTTAACATTTGTTCCACAACACAATAGTGAAAGTAAAGTAGATATAATATTTTAATCTAACTGGACTATTTTAATTTAAATAGATTACGGTTAGAACTAATGTAGTAAGGGATTTTTGTTGGACGTTCGTTTTATATGGTATATTCTTAAACGCAATCCCGGTTCTTGCAACACAAAGCCTGATAATTAGGCCGATGGATTGTAATAGGCCTGCTCTCTATTAGTTTGGTCAACTAAAGGCTTTTGTATAAAACCAGTGTCACTAAAATTAAATGGCAAAATGAAAACATTTTAAATTAAATTTTAATTATCAGAGTATAGCGACGATAACCTCTAACATTATCACAATTTATAAAACTAACTTGTTATTGTTTATTATTTTTACTAATTTCAAGTACTTAATGTTTTTTTATTTTGTATTTAATTTTTTTTTTAATTTTTTTATATGAACAGCTTTATGATAAACGGGTCATGCCACTCCCAGCAGAGCGTGCGGAGATATGGTGACCTGTGATAATGGTAATTTTATACCTACCACAGGCACTAGCGATCATCAACCGAAATATTATTGCTATTGTTTTATATTGTAACTTTGCAAACTATATATATTTCAGATGTGGGGAGAAATAAAGGATTTTTATTATATTTTATTATTATTATTGATACATAAGTAGGGGTTATTCCACATATCGCCACTGAGTATCCCCAGAACTTTTTGTCTACAAATCCCCATTGACTTCTCTCATCAATGGGGATATGTGAAATAACCCGAGAAGTAGAGAGGATTACTACCTACTACTATACCATGTTCTTGCGGTAAAAGTACCTACTTAAAAAAGAAAAGGAATTTGCTGTATTTTTATCGTCTATTGTGGCAAAAAACGATAACATTTATTGTAACTTGACAAATCTAAGTAAACGCTTGTTCCAAAACTTTGTAAACGTGGATGTTTTATAAGTTTGTATGCCCCTGATAAGTCAAAGCGTTGTATACAACTATTGTATAATAACTAAGTACTATCGCCATATCTAAGCGTTTTGAGTCACGTAGACTAAACCAGTTTGAAAGCGGCTGTGAAGACCTCTAGGTGGAACTAGATGTGAGTAATAGCCGGAACTCCCTCGATAAGTTATACATATGTGCGGTCTATATATCCCCGCCGGTTCTAAAACATATTCTCGAACATTTTATTGACAACACTAATCGAATCTTAGAATCGCACCATAACACACTAATATTAGGGGACTTTAATTTAAGTTCAGTAACATGGCCTAGTAAGAAGAATAACGCACTCTTGCCAGCTTCCTTACCTGGCCCACTCGGGAGAAAATTACTCGACTTTATAGCTATTAATAATTTAAGGCAGCAAAATACAATCCTCAATAACCAAGGAAAAATTCTAGATCTGGTACTTTCCACTGAAACGATAGAGCATTTGCAAGAAAGCAAGTATGTGCTTAGGAACATTGACCCATACCACCCACCTTTGGAATTTGTCTTATTATGTTGCAGTACACTTGGTCTTACTCCTAAGATTCCCAGTGACAAGTATAACTTTCACAAAGCCGATTATAATAAAATAATAAGTGAACTCAACTCTATTTCTTGGGCTGATGAATTCTCTGTCTTGTTGAATGTTGATGATATGGTAGATGTGTTATATAAGATAATTAGAAAGGCAATCGCAAAACACGTACCTTTAAGCAAGACCAAATATCAAAAGTTTCCCTGTTGGTATACTAAAAAACTAATAAAGTTATTAAATGAGAAATATAAAACCCGTGGAAAGTATCGTAAATACAAAAATCCTTTGGACGAGTTATCTTTCTTAATGTTGAAAAAACCTTGTTTAACATTAATCGAATCTTGCTACAAGAAGTACATCAGTAACATAGAGGAGTCTTTGTTTAATAATCCAAAGTTGTTTTGGACTCACTTAAAAAATAAACGCCAAAATAAAAGCACCCACCATCAATGCATCTAGATGACAGACGAGCCACTAATGGTTCTGATATTTGCAATCTGTTTGCCTCTTTTTTTACGTTCGTCTATATCCTCCTTTCAATTCGGCACACTATTATGACGATACTTTCTCCAAATCTTTGCATACAAATTGTTTGGCACATTTATCATTTTCAAATAAGACGTACTAATTGGCCTGAAGTATTTAGACAGCAGTAAAGGAGCTGGGTCTGATAGTATACCAAGTGTATTTGCAACGAAGTGCAGTGAAGCGCTCTCTTGACCAATCTCCATTATATATAACAAGTCAATAGAATTTGGGTTCTTTCCTACCGTGTGGAAAGAATCAAGGGTTGTACCTATTCCCAAATCCGGGGATACTGCATCAATAAAAATCTATAGGCCAATTTCTATATTACCTGTCTTCAGTAAAGTGTTTGAAGTATTAATTAGACCTGCTATAACCTGGCATATAAAGCAATTGATATCACCACAACAATTTGGTTTCCACAAAGCTCGATCCACAACAACTAATATTATTTAATTTGTGACCTTCCTGACTGATTCAGTTGATTCTAATATCCCAGTCGACACCATTTATACCGATATAAGCAAAGCTTTCGATACCGTGGATCACAATATCCTCATTTACAAACTCTCCAAATTTGGTATAACAGGTAACTTGATAAAATGGTTTTCCTCATATCTGAGCAATCGGTTTTCCAGAGTGGTTGTTAGTGCATATTCTTCTCAATTATTTTCAACCCCATCAGGTGTTCGCCAAGGATCAGTTCTGGGGCCGATTTTGTTCAATATCTTCATAAACGATATCGTACCAATATTCAAACATAGTAAATGCTTCCTTTATGCCTTCGACCTCAAACTCGCAAAACAAATAAAAACTATACATGACGCTTTTCTTCTTCAGGAAGACTCGAACCGCTTAGTCGACTGGTGTGGCAGAAATAGTTTGGCACTGAATATAGAAAATGTAAATATATACGATTCTCACTCGAATTCACAGATAAATACTATTAATAATAGCAGATTGGAAGAAGTGGCCACTATCAGCGACTTGGGAGTTGATTTGGATAGTAAAATTAGATTTCATACGCACATTGACAAAATAACAACCAAGGCATTTCAAATGTTGGGCTTTGTTATAAGGAACTCGAAAGATTTTAAAAAGCCACAGACTAAGATCAGACTTTTTTCGGCTTTGGTTCGATCTGGTCTAAAATATTGTACTCAGGTTTGGTCACCACACTACGAGGTATATATTAAGCGTCTTGAGAGAATACAAAAGCGTTTTCTTTGGCATCTTTCCTACCAATGCAACAAAACAAAACTCTTACCGACGTATCAAAGTCGTCTAAAACATTTTAATCTCCATAGCTTGTTTGATCGGAGACAATTATTAGATCAGATTTTATTATATAAATTAGTTCATGGAGTGGTGCTCACCCGAGCAGTTCAAAGGCGTGGTAACCCTGGAAAGGGTACCCAAAGCAGAGGGCGTGGCAGCACCGGAGGGGGTCAGTTGCATAAAGAATACCCGAAGGGGGATCTTAGCGCAGCACCCTCTGGGAGTGGCTGTCAGCCATCAAGTCTCGGGGAGGCTAGCAAGGAGCAGTCGGGCAAGGCACACCCTACGGGGGAGCCGAACTTGGCTGCACACTCTGCAAGCCATACCCAGAGTAGGAAAAGGCGCAGTGGGTGTGCCAACCGTAAGCGGCGTGAGCTGCAGCGGCAGATGGCACTGGCACCCGGTGCAGCTCCTTCAAAAAGGGTAAGGGAAGTGAGCGACGAAACCGTTACTCAGGTCGGTGACAACAAGCGGGCCAAAACCCAAGGTGACTCCTATAGGGAGGCGCTGACGGGAGTCAAAATGGCCGTTGTTGCTGACAACTCCCTGACGCTCTATTAGCTGTAGAGCAGGTGGAGCCTATACGGGTGGCCATTTGGGACCTGTTAGAGGCCACGCCGGGTCCTCTGCCAGCTATCAGTGTCGGTGCATTGCTCGGAGGAGCTCTGCACATTACATGTGAGGGAGAGAGAGCTGCAGAGTGGCTTCGCGGTCTCGACGGAAAAACCGTTGGGAACGTGAAGCTCAAAGTGGTCAGCGCCAAGAAGCTTCCAAGGCCAATCAAAATGGCCTGGAAGACCAGGAATACCTGGTGCGTAGATGCCTCCAGGGTGCTGACCATGCTGCAGCGCCTCAATCCCTCCTTAAGGACCTGCGAGTGGAAGGTTCTGGGCACGCAGGTCGAAGATACGCAACCAGGCGCATCATCCTGGTGGACAGCGTCTCAGCTGCGGTCATCAAGGCGGGCGGCTTCTGTCTCCATGCTGGCATGGACAAGAGCACATTCAAGATCCTCGAGGATCCGAACGTGCAGAAGGGGCCAGTTGATGCCGGCGTGGGGAGGGAGGCCCCTGCTTTGACAGAATCACGGGCAAAGGACAGGGAAGAGCCCGTAATTCCGGTAGAGTCGGGTACGGTTCTCTTCGCCTTGCGCGTCACCGAAGACCGACGACATAATCGGACATATTGACGGTCTGGTTTTGTCGTCGTCGCCGGGTACTGCGGAGGCGATGTTGGAAGAGGAGAGCAGGGGGGGTGGCCAGTAATGGCTACCACCGAAGGCGCTACCATATAGGCAGACCGTATGGCGGGACTAAGGTGCGTACAAATAAATCTTCATCACTGCATCGGGGCGATGGCCGTTCTGGCCCGCCACCTGCGGATGAATGAATATGATATTGCCCTGATTCAGGAACCTTATGTTAAAGAGGGAAAGATCAGAGGCTTGGGTGGGACGGGAGGTGTAATTTTTCATAACTGTTCCACTAATGATATGAGGACATGTGTATATGTCAGAAACGGCATAAACGCAATGCCCTTATACAATTTCTGTTCTAGGGATCTTACGGCAGTTAAGATCGATATGCGAGGGACCGGAGGGCGGGATACTGTAATCCTGACCTCTGCATACTTCGACTACATGGACAAGGAAATAGTATCTGGACAAATAAAGGACCTTGTTGAATATGGCAGCCGGGAGAACCTGGACATGATCCTGGGGTGCGATGCCAACGCACACCACACAGTCTGGGGGAGCACGGATGTGAATGTAAGAGGGGAAAAACTACTGGAGTATGCGGTAAGTACCTCTTTACAAATTCTAAATAAGGGAAACAGGCGAACGTTCGCTGACTGTAAGCGAGCAGAGGTAATTGACATCACGTTAGCCTCCAACAGGGCTAGCACTAAGATTGTCGAATGGCATGTGTCTGATGAGATTACCTTGTCAGATCATAATTACATATGCTTCAAGTACAGGACGCTGGTTCCAGCTCCTACAGCACGTAGAAGGAATCCCAGAAATACGGACTGACACTCCTTTAGCAGTGACCTCAGAATAGATTTGGAGGATTCTAAGGGTAAGCTCAATTCTATATTAGACATCGAGTTTACAGCAGACAAATTGGTCCAGACTGTGAATACGGCCTGGACAAACAACTGCCCTGAGAGGGAACTTAGACCCAAAAGGGTACCGTGGTGGACGCCAGAGTTGGTCAAACTGCGGCTAGAAGCCAGACGAGCATTTAACAATGCTAGGACCAGCAGGGACTACAGCGGTTACGCTCGCTGTTTGACCAACTATAACAAAGCTGAGTGGAAAGCCAAACGGAAGGCTTGGAGAGCACACTGTGAAAACATCAGTACAATTCCTGAGGGAATGAGGCTCTCCAAGGCTATTTCGACTGTCAGAGCACACGAACAAACAGGCAGCGAACAGGGTCTGGTAAGGAGACACTAGCAATGATGCTAAATAACACACACTTTCTAGACTGTAAGATAATAGAAAAAGAGCAGGAGGACCCGATCAGCCTGGTTGAACTAGGCTACCGCACAACCAAAGCAGATTGGGACACTGCTAGGAAGGTGGTGGATGAAGGGAAGGTCGGCTGGGCTCTAAATGGTTTTCAACCATTCAAGTCACCTGGTCCAGACATGGTTTATCCCATCATCCTGCGACAGAGAGCTGCACTCTTGGTTCCGCATTTGTGCAGATTATACAGAGCCTGCATAACTTTTGGATACATTCCAAAGATATGGAGGCGTGTTAAAGTCATCTACATACCGAAACCGGCAAAGCGGACTACGAAGAAGCCAAGGCATACAGACCTATCAGTCTTGAGTCGTTCTTCTTAAAAGCCCTGGAGAAGTTAGTAGATAGACATGTCAGGGAGGGAGCAATATGGAAATTCCCCCTCCACAGGCTACAATGTGCCTACCAGTCGGGCAAATCCACTGAGACGGCACTACATTTTGTGGTAAATAAGGCAGAACATGCATTAGAGAACCGGGAAGTTTGCATTGCTGCATTCCTGGATATTGAGGGAGCTTTCGATCGGACCACCTTTGATGCCATCAGTGTAGCATCGGCAAATCACGGCATAGAGCCAACCATTTGCAAGTGGATCAATTGTATGCTCAGGGGTAGAATCATTAAGTCTGAGTTGTTAGGAGATGAAATGTATGCAACGACAACCAAGGGCTGCCCTCAGGGTGGAGTACACTCACCACTCTTATGGTGCTTGGTAGTCAATTCACTCCTAGAACAACTCAACAAAGGTCCGTACTTAACGGTCGGATATGCGGATGACTTGGTGATACTCGTCAATGGAAAGTTCCCGAGTACGGTATCTAGTCTCGTGCAGAAGGCCCTGATTACGGTGGAAAAATGGTGCAGTAGCAATCATTTATCGATCAACCCAGGGTAAACGACTGTCGTGCCGTTTACTAGGATGAGTGATCTGACAGGGTTGGGAACTCTCTCCATATATGGTACGCAGTTACAATGGTCCATGGAAGTGAAGTATCTAGGCATGACCTTAGATAGCAAACTAACGTGGAAACCTCATGTAGACAAAGTCATAGAGAAGGCCCAGCGGGTCTTCGGCATGATTCGTTCTACTTATGGGAAGACCTGGGGGCTAAAGCCCAAGGTCATCAAGTGGCTATACACGATGATGATAAGACCTATACTCACGTATGGAAGCATTGTCTGGTGGCCAAGAACTAAACTAGCTACATGCAGGATCGCGCTGTCAAAGGTGCAGCGATTGACCTGCATGGCTATAACAGGGGCGTTCCCGACTACGCCAACGGCAGCGTTAGAGGTCCTGCTGGATCTAACGCCGCTACACATTGTTGTGGAGTCAGAGGCGATAAAGGCGCTACACAGACTATCTGTGCATGGGCTGTGGAGCGTCAATATGCCGGTAACACGACACACAAAATTGGAGATTTCAAAGGATCTCAAAAGGATTATGAGCATGGGATGCGACAAAATGCAACCATTGCACATATTCAAAAAGAATTTTAAAATAAAGGTCCCCACGAGGGACGAATGGAGACAAGGTTTACAATCCCCTGACAAGGGTTGTCTCATCTGGTACATTGATGGTTCCAAAATGGAAACAGGATCGGACGCTGGTATCTATACCAACGACTGCAAGGTGAGCCAAAGCATGGGCAAATATGCAACGGTCTTGCAAGCGGAAACCTATGCTATAATTGCCTGTGCTCAGGAGAATATCAACAGTAATGTCACTGACAGGACTGTGTATATTCTCAGTGACAGTCAAGCTGCTCTCAAGGCTGTGGACTCGTGTAGGGTAGACTCCAGATTGGTCCTGAACTGTGTTAAGGCCTTAAACAAACTTGGCAGGAAGAACACAGTCAGACTGGTGTGGGTTCCGGGTCATGCAGGGGTGCAGGGCAATGAGGAGGCTGATGAATTAGCCAGAAAGGGCTCGGAGCAACTGTTTGTGGGCTCCGAGCCATTCGTGGGACTCTCTGAGAGCACCGTCAAGGCAGCTTTGAATGCACATGGCAATGACAAACGAAGGCTAGAGTGGAAGGTCCTGAGGGGTCTTGAAAACTCCAAGAAATTCATTACAAACAGAGCCACAGGCTTCACCCGGAAGTTCTGCGGGTATAACAAGAGCCAAATACGCCTGCTCACAGGAGCGTTCACTGGCCATTTTGGCACCAACGACTTCCTGTGCAGATTGAGATTGGCTCACAATTCGATCTGCAGAGCCTGTGGTGAACAGGATGAGTCCATATCGCACCTACTATGTGAATGCGATGCGTTGGCTGGATTGAGGATGGGTCTGATGGGATTGGCATATCCAAACCCTGAGGACTTCAGGCTTCTCCCTCTGAAGTGTACGCTACGACTGATGCAGTACATTCATAGGGAGATAGCTAAGGGATAAATCTTGGGGCCGACACAAAAGATCCCAATGGGTCGAAGTGTCGCCGGTCTGTGCTGACTAGCCCCCATACATAAGATAAGATAGATAAATTACGACATTGAATATTAACAGGGCTTTTATTTCGATTATAATTAAGTTTTACTATTTGACATTTATGATCAGACCTAATACCACATAATTGATTCTTATTCAATAGTTTGAAGTTAGTCATAATATTATCAATACACGTGGATGATGTGGGCGTAACTCTGGTTGGCTCAAAATATTGGTGTTCCAAGCTATAAGATTTAAACAAGGTTATGAAAATTTGCTTGTCTGTGGTATCTCTTAAAATGTCAATATTGAAATCACCGCACACTAGGATGTTTTTATTTGTTTTTAACTTCTTCAAGGCTTCTTCCATAATTTTAAAAAAAGTGTGATGTGCTGGAAGATGGTGGCCTATAGACGCACAAGATAATATGATTTTCAATTTCAGTACACGCGAGCTCGCATACGCGTTCTACAGAAAGTTTTATTATATCCAATCCTTCTTTGCACTTCAAGCCATTTTTAACAATAATTAAGGTCCCCCCACCTACAGCGGATTTTCTCTGAAACGAACAGACTATTTCAAAGTTATCTACATTAAATTGCATTTCCTCAGGCCTCAGCCATGTCTCTGTAAAGCATAATATATCTATATTGTGTTATTCGAGCAACAATTCAATATCTAAAATTATGCCAGAGAAGCGGTTTACATTTTGGTGAGAAAGTGTTAGATACTGATTTAGCTTCTCTGTTGTCTTATTAACTAGTTTAAATTAGACAAATTAGCCATTTGAATACTCCTACCACTGTGTGGAGTGTTTTTGTAGGAGGATTTTGTCATGTTTTTAATCTCAATATTAATATTAAAAGCTATCAAAGTAGCAATATGTGACTTACACTTATTAGGCAGGTACACAGTATCCCTTGTTAACTTCAATGGGCCAACAAAAGTGTTGGTATCAAAATATATAAATTTGTCAGAGTGGTGACTGGCTACAAATTGTAGATGTCTATTTAGCATATAAATATAGTTGTTTTGTCGAGATGACAAATTGTCTAAATAAGGAAATGCACATAATCTTATTTTATGACAATTTAAACTTAGCATTTTAGTGACACTTTGTTATGTCTTTTTTCCTAATATTTAAGCAATTACCTACAAATATAGTTACATCAGTATCGGAACTATGAGTATCTTTAAGTGCATGATCAATTATTTGATTGTAATTTGCTCCGGGTATACAATAGTTTTGGACGGAATGCTCCAGGCTGTTACTTAGTAATATCCCTAATCCTTTACCTATACTGTCTGAATATATCAAAGAATGATAGTGACATTTATTGCTTCTAATATTAGGATTAGAACGTATTGTCATCTCCAATGCCTGAGATGAATGGATAGATTTACATTTGTTAGTGTTTTTAGGACTACAGTCAAGACTTTTAACCCGAGGAGGGCCCTCTACTACTTCAGGTGGGCTTGGTGTTTCGAGTCTAGTTGTTCTTTGTGTCCGTTGTTTGCATGTTTGTAAAGTCCCCCGCAATACAGAAATTATTCATAGCGCGGGCGTCGTTTTTTAATGTAAATGAAAATTATACAATATTTTGAAGATTATTCTACCACTGACAATACAATCTAAAACTGCAACGCTAGAATTTGTATATATTAACGTTTTATAGATCAAAACATCACGTAGAACCGCGAATAGTGTAGTATAAAACTTTATTGTTTCTCGAATATTGCTAAACTCATAAACCAAACCGTGAGGGTACGTTTTATTATATTGTTTTCATGGCGGCAATGTTTGACAAATAGTTGTAGCCACTCATGTTTAACAAGGTCACAAATAGCTGTTTGAAATATAAATCAGCTACGTAACTGTGCGTTGATTGATTTAAAGCCAGCCAAATTTTTACATTGGATAAAGTTACAGTTGCCTTATCTTTGACAAATGTAATAAAGCTGTCGGAAGGGCAAGACGTTCTTTGACCTGATGAGATATATGCTGGTGAAAGAAAAGCTCAGGGGTATGGTAAATCAACGAATATGCATGAAGACTGGATGACAATATATGAATCTAGGAAAGTGATATAATATTGGGGAATATTAGACCATACCAAGACCAAGGAAATATATCAGTTGAATCCAAATCTAGCTGGAATAAAAAATCTACTGCCGAAATCCTAAATCGTACACACATAATGATTAGTAAGAAGCTGCTGAACGGGCATTATGTGGCGGAAATATTTTGAGATCTTGGTGTTATTGCTAACAACGTTGCTGGCTAATATATATGGCAAAATTATGCCTTTTAAAGGTCATACCACACAAATATTATCAATTCGGAACGGATCGTCACCGTATTAACTCGAGCGGTACAGTATTTTTTGTATGAAACTCTCCACTGCAACGCACACTAATCGGAATCGTAACGTAATCGCCTCGCCTCGGAACAAGCTCACAAACCACGGTGCTGTGCGTGGTCAACTTGCAGTCCCTGCGCATACGGCTCGTCGTCCCCGCGCTTACGTCTCTCCATCACAAGACAACTACCAGTGGTATTGCGCACGTGTTTGATTGGATTTGTAGGTTAGATTTCAAACAAAAAAATAAGTATGAAAAGGAATAAACTCATTAAAGAAGTGAGAAAATATCCGTATTAATATGATTTAAGTGAGCGTCGCCTAGTCGTAGCCGAGTCAACGTACCGGAGCTGCTGATCCCCTTTGGTTACGTTAGATTGACTCCTGTTTGACGGCGAGACGAAAGGCGATACAGTGACGATCCCTTTCATAGTTGCTATGACCTTAAAAGTCCCTTTATTCAAATACTAGATTTTGCCGCGTTGAACGTAGCGTTCGCGTTAATCTAGAGTTTCAATAAATTTCTGTACCTCGCGGGCAGTATAATATTTTTCCTGCTTGAAATGTACTCCATGTCCTATTCTATACCCATGATAACGTGTATGCGAAATTTTATAATAATTGGTCGAGTTGTTAGGGCGTGAAAGCGTAATAAACAAACAAACATACACGCTGAAAGTCGCATTTATAATATTAGTTAGGATAAAGACTTTAAGATGTTGTTTAAGACAGCGAGAGAGTAAAACTCTTATGCATTTTAGTCCTTATTAAAAGAGTTTGTTTAAAGAGAGTATGTATAAAGCAACATCCTGAAAAAAATCTCTAGTTTCGACCAAAATACTTGCACCATTATTGACTTCTTAGTCAATCTCTTTGATCTCTATTTAAACATAGTTATTGTTTGGAAAACTATACTGTTATTGTTTGGAAAACTTGCCGCTGATAAACTATTTCTTGACCGCAGATAACAAGAGTTACAACCATAATCCAAGGGTCATAATAGCAGATAGTCGTGTTAAGCAAATATTGATTATTAACTGCTGTCACATCACAATGATGTGTTACTGTATTTAGAGTTACCGTAGTTAGTTTTAAGACAATTTTAATTATAACATAAAATTAATCAATAACAAATTAGATAAATATATCGATTAGATTAACAACAAACTCACTTATCATAGTTTGGGTGAAAACAACGATGGATTCGTTAAGATTTTAACAAGTTATGTAGTTATGTTCAAATCTGTCTAGCACCTGTATCCTTGAAGAGATAAGCAGAATTGTATTCAACCCACATTTTGCCAGCTATGAAATTATTTTCTACGTAATAAGGACTAGACGTTTGCCATTGATGTTTGCCAGAGTTCGTGATGCTACAGAGAATTTGCCCGATCGGGGAATGATCTATGATAGACTAATATATTTTTTTATAAGATCTTTACCCGCACTAGTTATTAATTCCTGTCTCCTGGGGTACTTTATAAATGAATAAAAGTCGTCGCATAATACAATCATAAGGTAAAAGAGATTTAGACTTTAGATGCTAAAATGAAACAACTTGATTTTATAATACAACAATATAATGTAATATCATTCATGTGAAACGCTCAGTTATACTTAGGCAAATACCTCTATAGGTATTTGCATACTATGTGATATACATCATTAGTAAATAAAATAAAACATTTTTTACTTTTCGTTTTCCAGTACATTGGGATTGACTTTAACAGCCATTTCAAGCTGACCAATAAACAGATCGATGGACGATGTCATTCTGAAATTAGCTTTAAACTTTTGACAATTTTTCAAAAACACTGGGTATAAGTGTCTTAAAAATACGTGATCTAGAGTAGGGAAGAGATGATGCATGGCGTGGTCACCGAAAAATGTCATAACCTTAAAGAAATTGTCATTGATATCGGTGCGATCCATCACAGCCTCAAGCTCGTGCATTCCCCAGTCCACGACAGTGTCCCTAAAAAATGATAAATTACATTTTGCATACAGTATCGAAAATAGCAAGAATGACACTGGAATGACCTACATACATGAAGTCGAACCTCGGGTTTTACGTCTACGCTATAAAAATATCATGAATGTTGCTATTTGTCCATGACCCGATAGTTTGAGAATAATATTATTGTTAGTCAATAATGCAGACCTTACCTCACTTGGTCGCCATCTTTGAAAATTTTAGGATGATGATGAGCAGCGTTAGATCCGATGGTAAAAAATATTAAACTACTGGTGCAAACGATCCACAGCCACATGATCATACTGTCATAGAATGTAGCCCCGCTGACTAAAAACATCCACAACGGCAGGAGAAAGCCAATACCATCGTGCCACTTGTAGTGATGCTTGAAAAATCCTTTATTGGTAAAGTTTAGTGAAAACCTGAAATTGAACTAAACCTGAATCAATAGTGTAAAGTGTCTATAGAACTATACTTTCCTTGTCCTTGTACCTTGTCGCAGGAAATCTTTACTTTTCATGATTTTCAATTGAAGATTGAACGACATTTTAAAATGGTTATTTTTAGGTTCAGTTTTGAACATAGTGTTGTTGCGAGCACGAGCTTATATGAAAATGGAAAATATTTATTTTGTACATATAAATTATATAACTTACCTCTTCAAGAAATTAGTAACGAAGGATAGAGGAAACACTGCAAACTCGATCAGTAAAGTGAGTTTGGCATAGAACGGTTTTTCTCTCGGATTCCATAACACAATAGGCTCAAAAGCACTGATTTCTAAATCCATTAGGGTATTGGGATACAAGTGATGTGAAAGTGCATGAGACACTCTGAAGTCCCTGAAAAGAAATACATTTTAGTATAAACATAATTATATAGTATATACAGGGTGTCCGGTAATTAATATAATGGATAACCTTGAAATGTCTTATAGTAGAACTGAAGGCCGTTCAGAAAAATGAAAAAAAAAATTAATACAAAAAGATATTAAAAAGTGCAAGCTATATTAGCATAGCATACTTTTGACTGTCTATGTATTAGCATAATTAGTGTTTAATAATAAAACAACAAAAAACCGATGGATTACATTCATTTATGGTCGTAGTATACATTTATACAAGATGGTTATACATGGTAATGAAAAAAAAACACATCTCAGGTAGTAGTTAGGATAGATTTTTCTTCATACTTTTTTCTGAACGGCTATCAGTTTCACTATAAGACATTTCCAGGTTACCTGGGTTAATTACCCGGTAATTAACCCAGGTTAATTATATAACAAACAGTATTTAGTAATTTTAGGGTCGTAATATGTATCTGAAAAGTAACCTTTGTGCCCTAACCCCGTATTAAAACAAGATTTAAAAACATTGTATTTATTTATTATTTAAACATCGAAACAAAAACATTATATCACTATCAAAATTGCGCCTGGTCATTTTCAGGTCCATGGAGGTCTCCGAATCAGTTGTTAGTGTTGTTTAGGTATCAACCAGAATGTGCGTATATTAATTAGTCGATAAAAGATGCTATATCTTAGTAAAAGTAATGTATGCGGATTTATTTGCCGCGGTTTTCCATTATACAGGAGATATATTACGTGATGCTTAAATATGGCCACACCTCTCTGTTACATGCTGTTTGTACATACCTATATGTGGCATTAATCATTGAAGCAGTAATTTGCATAAGTTTGCGCATATGTTTGAGATCGATCTTAAGGACTGAGTTTCAATTTCCAGGTCGGGTAATGTATTGGGTTAATCTTTTAGGAAATTTTTAAATATTATAAACGCGGGACCAAAAAACATAGCTAGCCAACTGTAGGTTAGTAATCAAACCCCTCCCCTAAATCTTCGTAGATATAAGTTTGATTCTATGTCTATGTTTACAACAATATTAGGCATTTTTATAATCAAGACTCATATTTTTAAGAAATGTGTTGGGCTAAGACCGTTACAAGTAATGACAGGTATGCAGTATCCTCATGATTTATTCCATGATATTCTTGAATAAATGAGACATACTATGTATAGTGTCCCCCTCAATAAGATGTTTTCAGAAAATGTTTCATTAAATTGTCTACAGCCATTATGCTAAAATATTGAATTTACCTATTGAGGCAAAACATAATATTTACTGTACTTGTCAACTGTAAGTAAACATCTAATCCAAAACTTTGTAACCATCGATGTTTCATAAATTAGTATGCCCTTAATTATAGAAAACATTGTATAAAACTATTGTTTAATAACGAAGTAAATATAATAGATAAATACAATATTTTGACACATTGAATCTAGACACTTTAATGGAACTTTTCTCTGTATAGGTACATCTTTTTGAGACTGTACAAAGCATTTTAACTTAATATAGACAGTTTAACAGTGTACATAATACACTATCAGACTCATAAACTGCATCAAAGTTCAGGATTACTTTCGAATCAATATTTTTGATAAGTATGCAAACTTTTTAGATTAAACTAAATGAAAATGTCGAGACTGTCCATTAACCATTAAAAAATAAACAAAATTTAAAAATAGAACTGCAGTAAAAGATAATATTATAGCCGGGAAAATAAAATTTATGCATAGTCTCAAATTCGTGTGTTATTTAAAATTAATTCATCTTGTTTTTTTTTTAATTTGCGGTTTAATTTATTGTTGCCAATAGTATTGATTATTAGTCTTTTAAACTCAACAAAAGTTTCGTAACCATAAATATGGATACTTCGTCCGAACAAGCCGCTCAAATTGTGGCATTGGTGCGGGAAGACTTAGATCAACGAACGATTGCTAGAAATTTAAATTTAAACCAGTCTACGATTTCTAGAGTATACCGAAGGTTTGTAGAGACAGGTTCTTACAAAAGGAGACCCGGTACCGGCAGAACTCGAGCAACCACCCGTCGTAACGACCGATTTATTGTTTCAACTTTCCTACGAAATCGTTTCCTCACGTCAGTAAACATCAAAACCGAGCTGAATGAAGTGCGTGGAGTAAACGTGAGTGCACGAAAAATAAGAAGGAGGCTTAAGGAAGTGGCAATCATCCCTTTTAGCAAACGGTCCAAAGCTGTCTGCAGCTCACAGACAAACTCGTTTAAGATTTGCGCGTGAATATCTTAATTGGAAAAGAGCAATGGGCCTCCATATTGTTCACCGATGAGTGTAGGACATGTTTAAATGGTGCAGACGGTCGCAGAAGTGTCTATCGTCGACGTGGGGAGAGATATGCTCAAAATTGCATTGAGGAGCGTGTTCCTTTTGGAGGCGGTTCGTGTATGGAGTGGGGTGGCATTTCGATGATTGGGCGAACGGAACTTGTGTTCATCGACATGGTTTGTCAAAACGGTAGAAGAGGTGGTTTGACGGCACAACGCTATATAACAGATGTTTTAGAAGCTCACGTGGTACCTTACATAGGATTAATAGGCGAAAATTTTACTCTAATGCAAGATAATGCCCGACCCCGCGCCGCTGCACAAGTTTGACAATATTGCGAAGGGCTTTGGATATGTACCATGAATTGGCCAGCACGCAGCCCGGATCTTAATCCTATTGAGCATATTTGGGACAGTTTAAAATTAACTGTATATACGAGAAATCCTGTACCCACAACAGTGGCAGCACTAAGAACAGCGATTTCACAAGAATGAAACAATATTCCGCAAGATTGTTTAATAACCCTAATCAGATTTATGCGGACCCGATTAGAATCTGTAATAAGGGCACTTGGAGGCAATACATCTTATTAAAAGAAAAAAACCTGTACGTCAACTTTTTTTATTGTAATAACCAATTTTCTATAAACCAACCAAAACCAATTTCTGTTACATTTATCGTTTTTGTTCAAAAAAATTTAATGGTCCTTTCCAGTATACAAACATACACTTAAGGATATGATACTACGCTGTTATGAGGTTAACGAACCAAACTATAGGTTTCAATTTAAATTTGTATAAAAAGTTTGAGTACTTGGTTAAATGTTTATCTCAAAGGCGTCTTGAACATTGATGCAGTTTATGAGTCCGTCAGTGTATTATGATGTCGTTGCTAGAATACATATACTATTAGAATACATATAAATACAATAGGGTGGAACCCTATTTTTCATTTTGTTTAATATAATGTTACATACCAGAAAAATAGTTATAAAATAACAGTATTTTTGATAACAGTATCAATATTGTTTGCAAAATAAGGAAGTAGTTAATATTTCAAATTTGGATATAAGTGGAAAAACCTGTGGTTATTAAGCGGCTACGCTATATTTTTTCTGTCATTTGTCAATTACCGCTACCACCAGATTCGAAACGCTTGTATCTTACTATTTTTTTAGACTTCAGATATTCTTTTGACGTTACAGGTCTTTTTTCTTATGATTTTAAATTTTTCTTGTATTTTAAAGTTAAGTTAATGTAACTATTCGACTTAAACAATAAAAAAATTTGGGTCACCTGCCCTATTTATGAACATAGAAGTAGTTTTACCTGTACGACCATAAGGTCAAATTGAACAAATACATCCTCCAATTTGATTTTCTGTGGATATAGTTATGTGAAGCAACGCAGGTCCATGCTAAAAAGAGAGACGCCACCAAGTATGAAGCCATCACAGCCCAGTAATTTGTAAACCATAATGATAAGGTGGATGAGACCAAAAGCGATCCTAGAAGGCCGTCAATGATCATATCTGTTTTCCTTGCAGCACTTTTGGGAATCTTTTTTAGTTCTTCTATTGCTTCTCGTTTCAATGTTTTGTAAAAGCCATCTTCTTTAAAAGTAAACGGGGAGTTTCTGGGCGTCTTAGCATCTCTGACGTAGTACTTTTCTAGCATTTTCTCTGCAACAGAAGATAAGTGATGTGTTTCGAAGGCTTCAGTAATGTCTGTACCCTGAAAATAAGTTCATAGAAAGTAAAATTAACAACGGGCGATTCTTTAAAAATACCATATGTATGAATAATCATATTTTCAAAATAGATTATAACTGGCCAGTCTCTCATAAATAAAAACTTTATTTCGCTATACTTTCTGAATTGCCTGGTATACTTAGAAAATATAAAAAATAGATAATTTTCATATTTTAGTACGAGCCTGTTAATAAGTAATGGAGAATTAAAAAACAAACTGTTCACTAAATATTTAAACCACTGTGCAGGTTGTATAAATCCACAAAAGAAGTGTTTCTAATATTATAAAATTGCCCATTACGTCTTTACAAGAAAAAGATTAAAGTCAGGGGAACGGTTTTTATGACCACTGCACAGTAATCCGATGCATGACTCTTGCCCGAAATTTATGCGTTTCGTAACTAAACAAACAATAGAAGAACAATTCATACATTGCAAAGACTTTTAATCCGATTAGTTACTGACCAGAGTCAATTAAATTAATTTCAATACATAGAAATAAATAAATTTTCATTGGGGCTAAATTACAGATCTCTTTAAAATCTTAACTAATAATTATTATAAAATTAGATTACCTTAGTGAGTTGCAGCCATTCTGCGCCACCGGGATGCTTGTCGATAAATTCCGTCACATCGTAAAGCCCATCGTGTACTCTCCACAAGCCCTCTGCTCCATCGTCCATAGCTTTTCCTTCCAGCCATTGTACAGGATGCCTCAACCCTTCGTCCCTTAGCGAAGGGTATTTCAATTGAGGGAAACTAACATGAGTTTTCTTTTCTGCTGCCCTTTTATGGGCCAATTCAATATATTCAGCGTCTTTAGGAGCCATTATGTATAAAACATAACACGATGAGGCGGAACGCACTGTTGACTCTACGAGCACGATGTAAATCAATGTGTTATCAAATTGACTTCGACAACATATTTAGTTGTCACAATCATATATTATATTTTGGTATGTTTCGTAAACATTGTAGCGATATCGCGACGCTCGTATCAAAGTTATTTTACTAAAGTAAAATTAAACGAGCATCAATCGGTTAAGATGTGATGTTTTCGTACACAAACAAAATTATGTACATAACATATACAGTGTTAAATAAACAACGCGATAAAATCCGTATAAATGAGTTCAATTTCAATGAATAACATTCGCGTAAATAAAAGACAATATTACAAACAAGTGATATAAAACGTTAACATTGGTATGGTAGAGTTACTATAATTCTGACTTTGGCTTTTGTGGTAAAATGGGCAGGAATGAGTCGGTCCTGAGTGGCTTGGCCGCCATGGCTTGAAATAACATAGATTACGATAATTGCACTGAGTATGCGGATCTGGTTGTTATTTATAACCTTTTCATATATTACTAGCTTTTGCCCGCGGCTTCGTTTGCGTAATAATTTTACGCAAGCGGTTCGGTTAGGTTAGATTATGTTAGTAACAGTGCTTATTTTTAAATAAAGTATAGACTTTGTTACTCGCTGATAGTACAGCTTTCTAATTACGAAATAATTTTTAAAAACGAATACTTCGTTTTTGACTTAAATCCTTTCAAATATACAAATAATCAAATTGATTCTTTGCTGCTTATTGCCATTTCTTTGACAATGTGACGAGTCTATGATAAAACGACTATTTGAAACAGAATATCCGAATGAGGTTAGATTAGTTAATCTACTGATTTGAACATCATTGCTCTACAAATTATCAAACGTTAATAATTGTTTTCACTTCCTTTATAAAACCAATTAACTAGTTCATCTATTTTTGTGCAAAGTTATTAAATTGAAAATCCTTTCTGCATAGCTATCGGATTTCTGCCTAGTGTAATTTTTACAACTAACTATAAATGCATCACTTAAGTAAAATTTAAATAGTGATGTGGGTATATGCAACGAAAGATATTCGAAAACTGTTGTACATAATGTATTACCTACTAGACACATTCAAGAATGCGGCACACTTGTTTTTTTATAATGTAGTTAATACATTGGTTTTTTTTTTGTTATTTCTACATAGTGTACCTACTTTAAAAACATTTTAATACCCATTTCAAGAAGAAAAATGGCATAAAATTCTAGAGGTCACTAAATCAATACACCGCACTGCACCGTGGCCATTATCTGCCAATATGGCAGCAATTCTTTCAGTCAAGTTCAAGAAGAAGTATTGATCCAAAATATCACGTTCTTCCAATTATCATGAAGATTTACATCACACAACATAAATTGCTTGTATTTAAATATACGTCGTAATCCTGAGAGATGTGGTATCTTAGGATTTGAACGTTTACACGTTAAATCTGTGTTTATCTTTAAAAGGGATTCAAGTAGAAAATACATTACAGGCGACGCGAAAATCACTTTATAGGTACCTAGTTTATACTACAAAATTTAATATGTTTCTTACGACAGTGTATATCGGTTAGATGATGAGACATAAATTTTCTCTTGAAATTACAATACCATTTAGTTACATGAGATGTCAGTTAGTTAGTTGGACATGTGTTATCCACACTTAGCCCCACAATTGAGCCATTGTGCGTAAGTAACCGACGTGAAAAATTGTTCTGTTACTCATAGCACCTCAGCTCCGTCCAGAAAGATAATAGGGGACCGGTGTTGTGCAGTACCACCTGCATCGTTTCTGGACTGTTTAAAAGTTTCACCCGTTGGTTGCTCACGCTTTTACAATGTAGGAGCACGTGAGCCGGTGTCTCCTCGGTCTCCATGCAGCCTAGACATAAGGGACTGTCAGTGATGCCGATGTTGAATAGGTATCTGTTATTATACCCACTAGGTGGCGTAGGTTTTGCCTTGTGGTACGTAGAAGTTTGCGCGACAGACGTTTGTCTAAGGATGGGAGTGCTTCCTTCGTCTGTCTACATTTTTTTATCCTACGTGATATTTGTTCAAAGTTTTACGACATAATATAAATATGTATATTGCGTGCAATAATTTATTATGCTAAGGAAACTGTTTATGAAGTCTGTTTTAAAGTGCAAATATATTTTTCTAGATATTATGGAAGTTAAACAAAGTCAGACGCATTTGTACCTAATCTTTCAATGGCAAAGTTAGCACAGTAAGAGCTCTAGTGTACGGTATTTGTAAGTAATTCTCGTTTTACCCAGGGATATCGGTCAAACTGCAGCAGTTTTACTCGGCAATAAAGTGTGGATATTCTTCAGAGGATTCCAGCCGAAGAACCATGGCTGTAAGTTTTGGTAAGCCTACAAACAAGGCAATGTGCTGAAAGAAAGATGCTAATGTTAATCGTAACTGTTTTGAAGAGACAGCAACGCGTGAGTGTTGTTCAAATTTTTCACTGGCTACCGTAAATGTTCTTTTGTCACCTAGGAGATATAAAAAGAAAATAACTATAAACAAATATTTCTGCAAGTATATTATATAGAAAACCTAAGGATATATACCTAATAATAATGAGTATACACAATAGTAAAATACATTGTATCTGGGCCTGGGGACCTAACTTAGACTAAGGAACTAATCTATCTATAAAATAAATAAATGAAATAATAAAAATAGTTTATTATCATTTTCTTATATGCTATTGTATAATCAGTAGTTGGGGTACTCCTTTTAAGTAAACATTACCTGTGTTAGGAGACCCCGCTCTCCCGGGCACGCCACGATCGTGGCGGTAAGTCCCGTGTTTGAGGAGTGGCTGGAGAGGCGGCATGGCGCCCTCACCTTCCGGCTGACACAGGTACTGACTGGCCACGGTTGTTTTGGCCAGTTCCTGTGTCGTATACGCCGGCAAGAGACGCCCGGTTGTCACCACTGCGGCGACTGCCACGACGTTGTAGAGGACACGGCGCTGCACACTTTGGCGGTTTGCCCCGCCTGGGCATCGCAGCGCCGTGAGCTGATCGTGGCAGTCGGATCGATTGCCCTCTCGCTCCCGGCCGTAATTCAGTCTATGGTCCGGAGTGAGAGGTCATGGAACGCCGTCGCCTCCTTCTGTGAGGAAGTAATTTCCATCAAGGAGGCGGCGGAGCGGGAGAGGGAGCGTTTAAACCCTCTCCCCAACCGCAGAGCCGGGCGCCGGAGGGCGCGCGATGACCTCCAGCCACCCTGAGGTTTGACCTGGGGGTGGCGGGCTTTGTGGGCCTGCCCGCCATCCGTTCAGCACCAGGTCCGAGAGGCGGCGTGCGTGTTCCCACGCGCGCCTCTGTGTCGAGTCCGTCTCCCCCTAGGGGGGAGACAGTAAGGAATTTTTGAGCGTGAATCCTTTGGTCTCTTCGGGTAGTGGCCTGCCGTTTCACACGGCGGGCCGTAAACTCGGCGGGGTCGCGACCGCATGCGAAAGCGATTCGCGCGGCCCCGTCGATAGTGATTTTGTCGAGGAACACCGTGGTAGGTTTAGTCGGTATTCCGGGAGGTACTTTACTATTATTCCATATTTCTTTTACCCCGGCGAGTCCGACATAATCCCTCCGCCCGCCCCCGCGGAGGGATATGCATCAATGCATTCCACCACGTACAAAAAAAAAAGAAAAAAGGAGACCCCGCTCTTCACATTACAGTAATAAGATAATTGCACAAGTTTCACAATATTTAAACAAATGGGTGATAAATATAAACTTAGGTATATAACTAAATTTGTTGAGTAAATAAGTGTATGTATGTATATGTAAGTATGTCTGTGGGTGTGTGAATGTGTATGTGTATGCGTGTGCATGTGTAAGCGTGTGTATGTGTGTGCGTGGGTGCATGTGAGTATGTGTGTGTATTTGTGAGTGTGTACGTGCGTATGCAATATTATTAAGACAACAATAATTATGAAATTATAATAATTTCATAAGTACTATGAAAATTTAAGTTTTTATTAATGTTTTTTTGCACTCATGATATGTCAAATATATATGGTATATATGTAATATTATATTTATTTTGTTATATAAATGGGCTGATTGCCTATCAAATTGTTTTCTCGCGAATGTTGTAGCAACGGTGCAGATAAGGATAACGTGATGATTGTGTCATTTCATAAGAAGTTGGTAGCCGAATTTAATTTTTTTATGTAATTTTAGGACAGTGAGTAAAATATATAGTTGCCTGACAGAAAGAATGTTACTTAGTTTGTATAAGTCATCAGTGGGAAACCGAAAGGGTTTAAAATACATGACTTTTAAATTGAAATTAATCTTTGAGCCCTCTCAATTTCAATAAATTTGCTCTTATTAGCGCCGCCCCACACTGGTATACAATATATTAATATTGACTGAATCAAAGAAATGTAGATTTTATTCATTGTTTCGGATGTTGTAACGTGACGCAATGTTTTGGAGACCCATATAAATTTTCTAACCCGGCTCATAAGTAAATCCAAATGTAAGTACCATGACATTCTTTGATCAATCAGAATACCAAGATATTTTATATTACTAACTTTTGCAATAAAGGGACAACTGCAGATACTCGACTGAAAATTGTTGCAATATGTGAATCCGAACTCCAAAATCTACTTGTGGTTGAGAAGAAAGTGTAATAGAGAAGCATATATATTTAGTTTTTGAAGTATTTATAGTCAGAAGATTACTATTTAACCAACCAGCTATTTTGGCCAATCCAGCTGCAGCGTGCTTTTGAACGTCATTCCAAGTGCTGCCCGTAAACACTATCGCGGTGTCATCAGCATAAGAAAATCTATACTTATTATAGATAGTGGCACATTGCTTCCTGTATTATAATAATAAATAATATCAACCCTGAGTGTAAGCCGTCCCACTGCTGGGCACGGGTCTTTTCTCTGTGAAAAGGGTTATGCCTAATGTAGGTTGGCAGACTTCACATACATATCTTCGAGAACATTATGAAGAACTCTCAGAGAAGCAAGTTTCTTTTCGATGTTTTTCTTTATCGTTAAAGCAAATAATAATTAACTAATTATATTACTTCGAAAAATCAGAGGTGCGTGCCTTGGGATCGAACTCTTGTGGCAGTCTAACGGTTTTCCACTAGACTATCACTGGATAAGGTATCATAATACAATACATTATAGTCTCTATCGATATAAACTTAATTTACTAATACGCAATTATTTATACAATTCGAATATTAATTGATATCAAGAACGCGTCAACTAACCTAGTGCTAAATTATCTGCTCAATTGTTTTAAAGTACTAAATATAACTCTACATTCATTATTTCTCTCAGTTTACCTATGTATATTTTTTCTTTCTGCCTCTCTTTTCTTTATACTCATAATCTTATTTATATCCTAACTAAGCAAGTGATATAATGTAAAGAACTGAAATATTGCCAATGGTGGCCTTGGCCCGTAAAATTGGAAATGGTGCTCTCAAATGGTGATTTTTTACCAATCCTTGAAGCAATAGGCCTTACTAATGAATAACTCTCTTGAAGCCATGACGGAAAAGCAGGATCTTGCTAAGTGCCTGAATGCCTTCGAAAAGTCCATTAAGTTGACCATTGAAGAAAAATGCGTTGCACAAAATCCAGCCATTGAGAAAGTGTCTTTTGTGGACATGGTCAAGACCACAAAAAATGTCATGCTACGACCTAAAAATTTGAGCGCCATTGCACGATAAATTGAAAACTAGTGACGACACAAAATCGCTGGTTCAGAAAATTATTTGCCCTGAACAATTGAAGTTGCACGTTAGAGGACTTAGGAAGACCAAAAACGGAGGTGTCTAAGTATAAGCACTGACAGCAAGGATGACATTCAGAAGCTAAGGCAGTCAACCCAGTTAACTAGCTCTGGCTTAAAGGTTGAGGATCCACATAAAAGAAGACCAAGAATTATAGTAATCGGAGTACCAGCAGCCCTTAGTGATCAAGAAGTATATGATTGCATATACGAGCAGAATGTTGCCGAAAAACTCCCCAACGTAACCCGTGATCAATTCCTGACCTCACTAAAACTTAGCCATAAGTCAGGTAAGAAAGACGCACAAACTTGCAACTTCATTATTGAAGTGCCTGCCAGCATCAGAAAGGCCCTTATCAACCAGGATCGAGTCTTCATCAACTGGACATCCTACCCCGTACGTGACTTTACTCTCCTGACCAGGTGTTTCAGATGCCAACAGTATGGACATGCCGCTAAGACTTGCCGCGAGACCATCTTCACCTGCGGACATTGCGGTGCATTAGGTCATCAGACCAATGAATGTACAAAGAAAGCCGAACCACCAAAATGTGCAACATGCTTGCGTTTTAAGAAACTAAGCAACCATAAGACAGGTGATCTCGAATATCCAGCGAAGAAAATGGCTGAAACAACCTTGTTTATGTTATAGAATTAATGTACCTACATTAATTCTATAGATTATCATGAAGGCGCCTAAGACCGCTACCTTACTCAGTTTCTTTTAGACCCTATTTTATTTATGTTTGAATTTACCTTAATTTTAAAAGTATTTATGGCTGATCAATTAATCAATGATTTAGATAATAATTATATATATCTTTCGCAAATGTGTGATAGTGAGATCTGCAAACTTTATCTTTCCCAATATAGTAAGCCACTAACAATACTAACCAAAAACATTCGTAGGATATAGATAGTTTGAATGTCTTTTTACATAGGCTTTATATTGAGTGTGACGTGATTATTCTAACAGAATGTTGGCTCCCAAACAGACGGAACAATATACCATCTTTGCAGGGATACAATAATTACAATAGTATAACATCTCTTAACCAGAATGATGGCTTAGTAATATCATATGTGAAAAGTTCTTTGCTCGTCTCCGTCGAAGAGCTAACAGTCCAAGACTGCAACTGTCTTGTTATAAAAATAGGCACTGATATCGCGATCATTGCTGTATATACTCCTTCTTTCAGAAACTTAGAGACGTTTACGAACAATTTAAATCAAATTTTACAAAGATTATCAACTTATAAAAATATTATTATAACAGGAGATATAAACATAAATATAAATTGTAAGAATCATGACGCATCTACCCAAGATTACCTAAATCTCTGTGCATACCATGGTATTTTGCCTAGTCACACTTTTCCCACACATCAAAGTGGGTCATGCTTAGACAACGTCATGCTCAAAACTAGGCTTCCGTGTTTAACACTTGTTACTAACTCGTCAATAACTGACCACTCTGCTGTTTTACTAATACTTGAATTAACGCAAACTAAGAATATTATTCGCCCGCAACAAAGGTCAATTATAAATATGATTCACCTAGAGCGTGATTTGTGCAACATTGACTTTACCCCAGTTTATCAAACTGCCGACGTTAACATCCCTATGCCATTTGTTATTAATAAAGTACAAGAGGCTATCATGCACAACACAAAAATAATAAAATTCAGTAGAAAATATTGTAATATTAAGCCATGGATAACTCCCAACCTAGTCCGATGTATTAGAAACCGCGATAAACTACACAAAAAAGCTAAGCAATGCCCCGAAAATTCTACTATTTAACATATAAAAGGTATCGGAATTTTTGCAATAATCTTTTGAAGAATTTAAAAATAGAGTAGGACAGGTCACAATTACAAGGAGCGAATATAGACACAAAGTAACTTTGGAAAATTGTGAAGAAAGTCACGTTTACTTCAAAACAACATAAATCTGATAGAAGTTTATTGCAAACACATTCCTGTCCGCTTTCCTCTGTCAACAACGTCAATAGGTTTTTTGTAAATATTGGCACAACTTTGGCAAAAAAGATAGAAAGTCAGTGCAGCACAAATAACAGTTCTCCTCCGGTTTCAACATATCTTAAAAGCGGAAAATCTTTTGTTATGTTGGATCCGGATGAAAAAGAAATAGAGCGGGTTATTCACTCGTTAAAAAATAATTGTGCACCTGGGTGGGACAATATAAGCTGTAATATATTAAAGACCTTTAAGCATATCCTGGTGCCTCCATTAACCCACATTTACCGAATTTGTCTCTCCATCGGAGTCTTCCCTCTATGACTTAAAAATCAATAGTGATTCCCATTCATAATTCTGGTACGAAAGACCTCGTAACAAATTTTCGACCAATCTCGCTATTGCCTACTTTCTCAAAAGTACTAGAGAAATGAATTAATAATAAATTAGTATCATTTCTTGAACAAAATTCCCTATTTTCCCCAATGCAATTCGGCTTCAGACCTAAGTTGTCAACAGCAGATGCAGTACACAACTTGACAGCCTTTATCTCAGAGGAACTTGGAAAAAGAAAACAAGTAATTGGAATCTTCCTCGACCTCGCAAAAGCATTTGACACTGTATCTATACCAATCCTAATAAAAAAATTAGATGCTTTAGGAATACGAGGCACTCAGCTTAAGCTGCTTACAGACTATCTACAAAATAGATATCAGTGCGTAAAAATAGATAACATCATCAGTGCCGACTTACAAGTGCCACAATTCGGTATTCCACAAGGCAGTGTCCTTGGAAGTACTCTATTTTTGGTGTACATTAACGATCTTTGTAACTTAAGTTTTCCTAGCGGCAAAATCGTTTCGTGCGCAGATGACACCGCCATTCTCATCTCCGCCGACACAAATGAGGCAGTCCTTAAAAATGCCCAGCGTGGGTTCGATGTGATTAATAAATGGCTTAGAAATAACTTGCTTACACTAAATACTGATAAAACTAAATTTATTAAGTTTAACATGCGCAATCAACAAGATCATTTAAGTAATATTCGACTATACATTCGACCATTGTAACAACACCATGAATGACGATTGCACATGTTCTGCAATCCATAGTACAACTAACATTAATTATCTTGGGGTTATAATAGATCACACTCTTTCATTTAAACAACACGTAGCCACTTTGTCAAGCAGACTACGAAAATTAATATTCGTTTGTAAAAAACTGCGTTATATCGCAGACAATAATCTTATTATACAGATCTACAAGACACTGTGCCAATCCATTATTCAATACTGTGTTACCTCATGGGGAGGCATCGCCAAATCGGTTATTCTTTCAATTGAAAGAGCACAAAGAACACTCCTAAAAGTAGCTACACATCGACCTTTACGCTATCCCACATGCCTTTTGTATCAAAATTCTAAAGTACTAACAGCCAGGCAGCTTTTTATAATGCATACCGTACTAAAACAACATACTACTCTTGATTATAATCCGGAACTAACTAACACTAAGCGACGGAAAGATATTGTTTGTACGACTCAGTCTCAATCTAAGTATATTTTTACAAATAGGTTTTTCGCAATTTTAGGTCCATTTATTTATAATAATATAAACAAAATAACTGCGAATTATGACAAAAATTATGCTAACACTAAGTAATTAGTTCAACAATATTTACAAACCTTGAACTACGAGCAAACTGAAAATTTGATGACTGTTGTTTAATAAGTGTTACGCAATAAAATAGCTCTTTAAGTAGTCATAATCACTTAGTTTATACTGGAAATCGTAAGTTTTTATATACAAATAATAATATGTTTTATAAGTATTGCATTAGAATTTATATCTACGTATATTATACAGTATGTGCCCTTAATGCCTGTGGCACAGGTTTACCCTAGTACAGGCACCCCTTATATTATACCTTTACGATGTAACTTAAGCTCTGTATCTTTGTACCAATTTAAGTTGAATAAATTATTATTATTATTATTATTTATATTTTATTGGTTTTATCCTCGCCCATTACTGAGGAAATTCGCCAGAATTGCGGGCTTTTGGCCAAAACAACTCTGGTGGTGTGGTAATTAATCTAAAGATAAAAACTTTCTGACAATTCTGCATGTATTTAAGATAACTGCTTTCTGTAGTAGTGTGTATGTGATAGGATGGATGTTTAGTGTTTTTATGCTTGTATGGAGTGTTTTAGGTATGACGGCTGTGCTGGATATGATTATGGGGATGGTCTTAACCATATGAACTCGCCACTGGGTTTTGAGTTCAATAGTCAAATCTGTGTACTTGGAAGTTTGTTAGTATGAGTAGAACTTAAGTTGTGTGTGTTGGGTATGGCTACGTCAATGAGATATACAACTTTATTTTGCTTGTCGTGTAGTGTGATGTCCGGTCTATTATGATGTATTGTTTTGTCTGTGAATATAGATCTGTCCCAGTACATTTTGAAGTTTGGTGAGTCTAATATAATTTGAGGTGTGTATTTGTAATATGGTGTTTTTTCGGATAGTAGTTTGTGTTTGTAGGCAAGTGTTTGGTGTATGATAGCTGCTACCTGGTCGTGTCTGTGCTTATAGTCTGTTTGTGTGATTGATGAGCATGCGCCTGTAATGTGTTGAATTGTTTCAGGTAGTTTGTGACAATGTCGACAATGATCGCTAGTTAAACTGCTGTCTTGAATGATGTACTTTCTGTAATTTTTTGTGTCTATTACCTGGTCTTGGATCGCTAGCATAAAGCCTTCTGTTTCAGGAAATAGTTCGCCTCACTTTAGCCATGCGTTTGACACTATCTTGTCAACATTAGTGCTATTTAAGTAGAGCCGATGACGACCATGTAGAGATTTTTGAGAGCACATATCTATTTTTTGTTGTTTAGTTATTGTGTTCATTTGTTTAGTCTGATCAGTGAGAAAGAGTGGTGTGAATGTATCTGCCTGACATATAGCGTTGTGTAGTTGTGAATGGGGTGAACGGTTGTGGAAGAATGTCCTGAGTAGTGTGATCTGTTTGTTGTGAAGGTTTGTGATGTCGATGAGGCCTCGACCACCCTCACTTTTAGGTAAAGTTAATCTTTGAATACAAGCTCTGGGGTGATGTTTCCTATGTTTAGTCAATGTGGTATTAATGATTCTTTGTAGTGTAGTGAGGTCTGTTTGCGTCTAGCGGATGATTCCAAAAGAGTAAGTTAATATAGGAATAGCGAATGCGTTAATAGCTTTGATGGTGTTTCTTGCGTTAAGATGAGTGTGTAGTATTTTGTGTAGTCTACTCCTAAAATTTTGCTGTAGTAGTTTTTTGGTGTTTCTATGGTGGATTTCTTGTGATTCGTAGTGTTGTGTTTAATTTTGAATCATATATTATTTTTATTTAACATGCGAGAGAGCGGTTTAACTGCAAGGCAAAACCATAGAGGACTCAAGGCATCACCTTGGAAGATACCTCTTTTTATAGGGATGAAATCAGTTTCGGTGATTTTATTCGAATTGCGTATTTTTAATTTCGTATTCCAGTTGGGCATATTTTTCTAAAAACGATGTGATTGTGGGATGTATTTTATTATTATTATTATTAATGGATTTAGAAAATGGGAATTGCTACACCGACAAGTGCCTCGAGCTAAAATTTTATATGAAAATACAACTGCATTTCAGGACTTCCAAAAACGGTCGCCGTTTGTAAATCCCTTTGTTTCAGTTCATCGACAAAAGCGTACTTTGAATGTTCGAACAGCCTATTATAATGAAAGCCTTAAAACCAATATTGGCAAAGTAAACTGGGCGTAGGTACTCAGTTTTGGCTTTTACATAAATCTGGCGTTAAACTTATTATCTAATCAGTATGAGAGATAGGCTCACATCAATAGTATGTATAGTATTGGACAAAGTCGACGGTGGCATTTGGCCAGCTTACGACTTTTTTTCTAATCTGTAATAATTCAATAAAATCTTCACTACTACTATTAACAAAATATTTGACTTTTTAGACCGATTTCTTAGTGTATTTGAGTTTTGAAACGTGGCATACTGCTATAGTATATTAATAAATAATATTTTAATAACTATTTATAAAATAGAATAAAACGCAGTTAGAAGTAATAACGTGACTATTTAATTTCCTGTTTCTTTGTTGAAAACGTCGCACTATTTGATAATAAGAACTAATTTTTGCTCAGTGGTCAAAATTCGACCTTATAACAATTTTATTATAAAAAATAACTAAATAATAAGCGCCTATATTTGCAATGAAGTACAAAACAAATCAGCGTTAAGACATACATGCTAAGTCTACTCACCAGGCGTCAAAATCTTGCAAGTGTGGAAAATTCCCAAAGCGGTGTTTTGATGAGGTTGTGACGTACTTTTACTATTCCATTAACGCCCCCAATTATACGACTTCCATCCAAATGAATGTCGTTTGTGGTTGCCAAAGCGGCTGAATTAAAAGCGGTGTTAATTAAAAATTACATGGATGACCCATGGATGGTTACATGTAGGAGTATTATTTACTAACACAAGTTATTTATTAACACATGTTTTGATTATATTAAAATATGTATATTTAGATTAAGCTATTTATCTATGGGCCTGTACCGTCAGAAACAAAAGTATTTATCATTATTTTATTATTATGGAAATAAATATTATGTGTTTATAAGAACTCAACCTTTTGTTTGTTATTTTAATAGGTAATTCAAATTTCTTACTTCATCACAATTTATACTTATTATACACAGTACTTGTATATCTATCACGTTCTACTACATTTCCCCATTCATAAGTAAGAAGAGTATGAACTCATAGATTATCTGTTGTTATTTTAGTTATGCTTCTATTTTTTTAGTCATTATTCTGAGTCCTATTACGTATTAAGCGCCTACGACACTTGAATAGCGACTAAGTTGTCAAGTTATACTATTGCTATCGAATTATTGTTAGGCGTATTATGCTTAAAATTCACTTTTTAATGGCCACCTCGCGTTCAGTGGCCATCTCGCCTTTCACAAAGCTTAACTAAACCTTAACAACCACCACATTGCTAGGACATATCCTATAATAAAGTCTTTTATAAGATATATAAAAGACTTTATTCGCCACACACACACACACACATACACACTCCGATAATTAATCATTTTAAACAAACGTGTATAACTATCAAAGTAAATCTAGTTTCTTGTCATTTGCCTACGAATCAGTTCGCTACACTTTGCCTGGGTTGCGCCTGCATTGAACCAAAATGAAAACTTCTCACCGGGCTTTATAAAACGTGATCCATAACTGGCTGCATTGTACAAACATCTACTCGACGGTCTACATGCTCTAAACTTGCATAGACTTCCTTTTTCGGGCAGTGCGTCGCGATGCGGCATTTTTCATTGCAGTATTAGTTAGTTAGTGGTGGCTTCTTCTGGAGCCCGACATCCTTAGGTTGCTGCGGCGCATTGTTAACACAATTGTACAAATGTCTCGCTTAGTCAATTCGCGGCTTTCTTGCATTGTTAGAAAACCGAACTAATTGAGCCTTGATGCCATCAAATCGCACATTGATCTGCAACGTCCTCTTTTGTATCTGTGAACATGAAATCATCTTGGAGTAAACTGTTAACCTCGGCCTACCTGATTAAATTGTGTTAAGAGAACTTATTTATTTGCAACAGTTAAATGTCTTATTCTCTCAGTGAAAATCGTTCGCAAAATCAAATGAACCAACGATCAAAAGTTAACCTATCTCGATCACATACATGACATGACATGGCCTTTTCAACAGCTAGTGACCAGCAGTCACCCATACCGCTATCGCCTCCCGCGATACGACCACCAATAAAAGTCTCCTCCGAGACCCAGGTCCTCGCTGCACCACCAGCTATCCATCGCCCCCTGAACAACTCACATCTGAGTTTCAGTTACACTACAGACTAGTACGTACAGTGCCACCAAATAATATATTAATATTCTACCACATACACACAACACCATCTAGCCCAAACTAAAAAGAGCTTGTACTATGGGTACTAGACAATGGATAAACATACATATGTACTTTACTAATAATAATAAATCTGGCAATCTGGCAAATCTGGCAACACTTTTTTTGTAAATACATACATATTATACATAGAAACACCCAGACCAAGACAAACATCCGTGTTCATGCACACAAATGTTTGACTTGTGCGGGAATCGAACCGGCGACCTGAGACGTAGCAGTCGGTTACACTAACCACTACGCCATTGAGGCCGACAATTTGATTATAGCTACTAGCACATAGACAAATGCAAAAATCTGCCTTTGATTGTTGTGATATCTAATCGGCTAAGAGTGGAAGAGAAAATCTATCAGGGATATAGTATTCAAGTCGGTTCGCGATAATATATCACCATAACATCGGGTCTTATAGCATAATTCTTAAATCACCCACGGTTACCCGAGTGCGGCGTAAGGCCTTGATATAATAATTTGAGAATCACTCAGTACCGCAACTAAAAACTATTGATAGCAATATTGTAATACTATTAAGATTTAAGATGAAAATACATTAAACGTATTAACTTTCATTGGTTTTGAAAAAAGCAAAATGTTTGCAAAAATGAATAAACTGAATAAACCGAAAGCCCACTACAAATTTTATATTCTCGCGTCTAATCATTTCCTCGTAATATTTTAGACAATCGTCCGGTCAAGTTTGAAACAATATAAGAATGCTATAATCCGTAAATCACATTCTATCAAAATTTGTTCTGTACAATTTACTACCTCCGTTATGATGTTATAAACAATTAATTTATTAAGCAACAAGGAACACTAAAAAAAATGCAAGACTTAAGTGCATTAACTACGCTAGGTATGTCGATACGCAACGTAATACAAACGCGAATGTGAGTTTGCTTGCCACACCTTCAGTCCTCAACAACTCAAACGCTTATCACTAAACATACACGATGTCAGGGAAACAAAAGGAAAAAGGGTGCCTTTTATCCAGGACTAACTCAACATAACCTACATTTATGCGAGGGAAGATGCGGGAAAAATCTAGTGAAACAATAAAACAACTTATTAAAAGCGTCAATAATAACGACTATGTAATCTTTGCTGTCATTTTTGCCACTGTCAGTCACTAAGCTAAAGAAACTAAGCACCAAACAGACTCGCAACCAAATTTGAAATTAAAGGCAAAGGAAAACCATCTAGCACAGTATTTCTATTAAGTACGCGATATTTCACGCTTATACCATCACTACCGTTGCGCTTTTTTACTAATAAACGGGACTCGTGAAAGTTAACAACTAGGACAAATACTTCTAGCTTGTAACAATTATTATTCGTTAGTTTTAGTACGTACAACCTGCCTGTCATTAGACTTAATCGGTATGGACGATGTTTAACGATAAGATCTGGATTGATTAGCTGAATATTCACACGCATTTTTCGTTAACCATTTACAATTAAATACTAATATATATATATATATATATATAATATATATATATATATATAATGTATGTAATGTAATAAATATTAATAAATAATAATACATATACATTGTGGAATGCAATAAATGATTGAATTGAATTGAATTGAAACAATGAAAGGACACCGGCAGAAATAGGCTTAACATAACTTCATGTTACTCCAATGCCTTATTATTCAAAATTCTTTAGATATTTTTTGATGCCATGTCCTCTAATATTTTGTAGATTTACAATGGGATGGTATTTTATTAAATTAATAAAACTTCAACGTACTTTTATTTACTGGTTTCGGTTGACTTTGGATAATATCTTATAGTACTCTGTGGATAATATAGAGTGTTGCTATGTATGAAATAACAATTAGGCAATTGATATTCCTTTCACTTTCTTTTTTGTGTGTCTGTGTTTCTGGATATTGTTAGTATTACATACATACATAGATTCACGCCTGTTTCCCAGAGGGGTAGCCAGAGACTACGGATATCCATTTGCTACGATCCTGACACACTTCTCTGGCTTCATTCACTTTCATAACTTTCCTCATACACGCTCGCCGGTTTAAGGTGCTCATAACCTGGCCTTTATCCAGAACCTCTTCGATCTGATCAAGAAACGTTCGCCTAGGTCTTTTATTATTTATTACATACACAGATCAATTAATGCATAAAAATATAGATTTAGGTGTAACTTACACTTTATTTCAACCCATTTTAATTATTTTTCCTTAGATCGATTGGAATCGATACTAACTGAGACTTATTTTATTTAATGGCAACTCAAAAAAGATTTTGGCTCTGGCGTATATTGCTTTCACGAACGACCCACGCCATAGATTACAATACTGTTAACCCACGCATTCTCACAACGGATATTTGTACCTTGTTTATTCGACTCACAACGGCTTGTTTTAACGGATTTCGATCACAATGCATACGCAACAAAATCATATGATGACATATCAGTGCAAAAACATATATTTCCTATATTTTTGTTGACAGCTCTCTTGTTGGTAAGGAAGCGATCGAGCAATGTTATTGTAATTTTATGGTAGTTAAAAGAACTGTAGGTTGTTGTTGTCATATATTATAATGGTCATAATATGCCTTAGCTGGGCAAGGTTTCAACAAAACGTAATACCGCCTGCACAGTTTTTAGATGATATTTTAATTAGGTATCTATGATGATGATAATGATATGAGCCGATAATAATGATCATGATAAACTATATAAGTGTTTAGTTTTGATAATATAATATATGTTTATGTTCCAGTACATAACACACCTCAAATAGCTCTTAATTACTTGGTGATCTTAAGATCTTTGAGACTTTTAAATACATGTGTATGTTTATTTCATTTTCTTTTTTTTTTTAGAATAGAATAGAATTTATTTCTAAGTATATGGTACATTAGGGTCATATATATTCATCATTGGTTCACACATACTACCATTGCTGGTGTAGAAATATTAAAATTATAATTTCATTCCTTGAGTAAACAATTAATTAAGTTAATATAATATTTGGGTTGGCTTTAGAAACGGCCCGATCGAAACAGGGGTTGGTGCTGGTTGAAATATGTTGGGGGTGGGTTTTCCAACCCCGGGCACGCCACGATCGTGGCGGTAAGTCCCGTGTTTGAGGAGTGGCTGGAGAGGCGGCATGGCGCCCTCACCTTCCGGCTGACACAGGTTCTGACTGGCCACGGTTGTTTTGGCCGGTTCCTGTGTCGTATACGCCGGCAAGAGACGCCCGGTTGTCACCACTGCGGCGACTGCCGCGACGTTGTTGAGGACACGGCGCTGCACACTTTGGCGGTTTGCCCCGCCTGGGCATCGCAGCGCCGTGAGTTGATCGCGGCAGTCGGATCGGTTGCCCTCTCGCTCCCGGCCGTAGTTCAGTCTATGGTCCGGAGTGAGAGGTCGTGGAACGCCGTCGCCTCCTTCTGCGAGGAAGTAATTTCCATCAAGGAGGCGGCGGAGCGGGAGAGGGAGCGTTTAAACCCTCTCCCCAACCGCAGAGCCGGGCGCCGGAGGGCGCGAGATGACCTCCAGCCACCCTGAGGTTTGACCTGGGGGTGGTGGGCTTTGTGGGCCTGCCCACCATCCGTTCAGCACCAGGTCCAAGAGGCGGCGTGCGTGTTCCCACGCGCGCCTCTGTTTCGAGTCCGTCTCCCCTCTAGGGGGGGGACAGTAGGGTATATTATAGAAGTGAGTCCTTTGGGTAGGTCTCTTCGCGTAGTGGCCTGCCGTTTTACACGGCGGGCCGTAACCTCGGCGGGGTCGCGACCGCATGCGAAAGCGATTCGCGCGGCCCCGTCGATAGTGGTTTTGTCGAGGAACACCGTGGTAGGTTTAGTCGGTATTCCGGGAGGTACATTATCTTTTCAACATCTTTCTTTTACCCCGGCGAGTCCGACATAATCCCTCCGCCCGCCCCCGCGGAGGGATATGCGTCACTGCATTCACCCACGTAAAAAAAAAAAAAAAAAAAAATGGGTTTTCCAACCCCCCGGAACCATTCCCACCCCGCGCACTCGCGTAGTTTTTTTATTATGCGTTTTTATAAACACGTGAAATGGAACGGCTTTTTGATGACACCGACGTAATTTGTTTCGTCTTTTTTTGATAAAATGTGATACAAAGATCTATTTTAATTATTTATATATGTAACAAAACATTTATTGTAAAATGATCATTTTATTTCACCAAATTTGGTAAAAGATATTATTTTTACGTGAAATGAAACGTAACTTTTGTCGCGCCAGAAAAAAATACTATTTTAAATACCTACTTTTCACTTTCTTTACAAAGTTAAAGTGCTCTTAAAAATTGATCACTGAATTGACCCGCTCCTTAGCCTACCCCGACTCTCCCCAGTACTTTATGCCCTACCCCTAGAGTGGTTATAAAAAGCCGGAGGCGCGGAGGGAGGGCAGCCTCCGCCAGCTGTAACAAAGCGCAAGCGCCGTACGAGCCGTAGCGGCTGAGGCTGGTCGCCGAAGGCGACCAGCAAGCCGAAGCTGCGTAGGCGAGTGCGGATGTTTGCGCTTTGTTACGCAATGGCGAAGAGGCTGCACTTCCCACAGCGCCGGAGACGTCCCAGTTATAAGTTGCTTCCAAAACAACTGGTTTTATGCAAGACACTAATATAAAATGTCATAATTTTGAGGTTAAGTATGAACAATTTAAAATTTTATTTTTTCGGAAACTAAACATTTGCGCGCAAAGGGGGTAATTGGGGGGAGTTAAGAAGGCCCCCCCCCCTTCCCCCTCAAACACCCACAACCCTTAATTAAATCGGCCCGTTTCTAAAGCAATCCCTAATATTTCAATAAAAAAAATTACAATATTATCAATCAAATTACAATGTCAAGGAATGGTATAGTAATGTCAAAATATTAGTTACAACGTCAGTAATATTTATAAATTAAAATTGCAGTCAATAAAAATTTGTTAATACAATTCAAAATTTGTGATTAATAAATTCATTTACAGAGTAGAAGCACCTGTCTAAAAGAAACGAAAACATTTTACTTTTGAACTTGCTCGTAGGTAATATTTTAAATTATCTTGGTAATTTATTATAAATTTTAATTGCCATACAATATATATTTCTACTAAATAAGTTTAATCTTTGGCTAGATACACGCAATTTACCGTAATTCTTTTTATTTAGTCTGTTGGAGATCTGTTGATTTATTTCGAAAAAAGAATTGTATCTTTTGACAAACAAGCATATTTCTAATATATAAAGGCAAGGGAGTGGCAGAATGTTTAATGCTTTAAATAATGGTCTGCAAAGATCTAAGTAATCTGCTCCGCACATAGCTCTAATACATTTTTTTTTTTGTACCAGGAAAGCTCTTTGCATGTCCACTGAATTTCCCCATATAACTAGCTCATAGCGTAACACTGTTGAGACATATCCATTATAGGTAGTAAGGACTGTGTCCCTACTAGATACTAGCCTAAGCCTTTCGAAGAGCGTACATAAACTTATCAATTTTGGAGCATACTCTTTCTACATGTTCTTTTCAGTCCACCTTGTTATCTATTACTATACCTAAAAATAATGTTGAATGTTCAGTTTGTAAAAGGAGACGGGCGCAGTCCCTTAGTTCGTCAGGCCCATCGCGGACAAGAGTGAAAATGTAATCAAATTACTGCTAAAAACATACAAAACACATAAGTAAAAGAAAAAAGTATATTAATGGTGGTATTAAAGAGATATTTGAGTTTATATGTATAATTCTAGGCTATAATAATGACACCATTTTGTAGGTACGAAAATTATAGGTACATATTTGTTTATGGTTTATATAATTATAATAAGTAAATCATATATATTTAATAGATAAAAATCATAAATACTATTTTATTGCTCTTTGATTAGTAACTTCCTTGGGAAAAATGAGGCTCAGCCCGTAGTGACTGTAATTAATATCTTGAGACAACTTACACAAATATCCAATAACAACAAAGCCAGGTCAATCGAAGATGCAGTTTCAGAATGCAAATAAATAGCCAGGTCACAAATAAATCACAGTCGCAAAAATAAGTACTAGTTTATTAACGTTCACTGCGCACGAGTGCAAAGTCAACACGAATGTAACTTGTTACTATTTTTGACAGCTTTATTGATCGTTATTGCCATTCTGTTTCTGTTATTGAATATAAGCCTTTTGATTCAACATAAAAGTAAAATAATAATAAAAGAAGCGCACGTATAAACATAAAGTCAAACGCCAGTAGTTATACTTAAACATACCTTACCGTGATTGATATTTATTTAAACTATTATAACTGTTCAAACTGACAATCGAGACCATGTATTGTATATTAAAAACATTAATTTAAAAATAATAAATAGTGCCCTTATCTATTTTTAAGGCTGGCAACATTAGAAACTCGAAAAACCAACTGTTTCCGGTTTTACAGTACGTTTATTACCTTTTTTCATGATATTTATATCTAAACCATAGATTTTTCTGTTTACAGTAATTAAAAATCAATAAAAATAAGTACTTTTTTTCTGTATACATTTAACTTCTGTCCGTTGTTATTGTGAGGGCCGAAATTCGCCGATGTCCTTTTATTCTCATGTCGTATATTTATATCTACTGCCGTTGAGTTACTTGTTAGGAAATTAATGATTTTTGTTTTATCTATATTCACGTGAAGATTGCTTTCGGCTAACCATTTAATTGCTTTTATTAGCTCGTTGTTAGTAGTACTTTCTAAGTCAATTTTGTTTAGACATTTTATCATCATCATATCATCATGTTAATGTAGTGTCATCCGCAAATTGGATACACTCGTGTTTCAGATGTTTTTTTAAGTCATTTATGTATAAATTAAATAACAGTGGACCCAGTATACTTCCTTGTGGCACACCACAGTTTTTACTTTTTAATTCTGATGTATATGTGGTTTTAATGCTATTTTCTATTTTGGAGATTTTGAAGACAGCTCTCTGTTGGCGATTAGACAAATAGCTTTTAAACCACTCCTGTGCTTTACCCCGTATTCCGTATCTTTCTAATGTATAGAGAAGTCGTTTATGTGGAACATGGTCGAAAGCCTTGCTCATATCTAAAAATATTGACAGAACAGACATTTTATTATTAAGGCCTTCAGTAATCAGTTTCACTAATGAAAAGCAAGCTAAGGTCGTCGAACTGCCTTTCCTAAATCCAAACTGACTTTCTACGATAATATTGTATTTATTTATTAAACTACTTAATTTGCCATGCATTGCCTTTTCAAAATTTTTTGCGAATATTGGCATAAGTGTAATGGGCCTATAATTACCCATATCGGTCTGGTTTCCCTTTTTGAACAATGGTTTTATTACCGATTCCTTTAGTTTATTTGGGTAAACACCTTCTTGGAATGAAAGATTAATCAAGTAGCTAAGGGGAGTTGTCATTATTTTTGCAATGGATTTAATTATTCTTGTAGAAACCTCGTCATACCCCGTAGAACTCGTACTTTTCAAAGAATTTATAATTTTAATCATGTCCGTTTCATTTCTTGGTGTCAGAAATAAAGTAGATGTATTGGAGTCAATATTAATATTATTTACGTCAAAATCATTATAGCAATTATTTTTGTATGTTAATTCAGTGAAATAATTATTAAATTTATTACATAAGTCATTAGGATTATTAATTAATTTGTCACCGATTTTTACCTTATTGATAGTATTCTTGTTATTGTGTTTTCCCAAGTTATTATTTATAATAGACCATGCCGCTTTACATTTATTATCTAAATTATTAAGAAAAGTGTCGTTGTTTAGTTGCTGTGATTTCCAAATGCACTTTCTTAAAATTCTAGTGTATCGTTGTTATTTTTTTTGTGATACTGTTTGCTTATTGCATTGTTTTGATAGTCATAATATAAAGTTCTTTTTCTAACGCATGATATTTTTAAGCCTTTGCTAAGCCATTTATTTTTTATGGGTTTATTGCCGGTGGCATAAAAATAAGGAACATTTTAGACCAAAACTGAGGTTCGTACAATGTTTTTTTAAACATTGTTAAAAACTCAAGAAAACGTCCCTATTGCCCCTAGTTTTTATTAATTGTCATTAATCTGTATCTAATAAGCTTTAAAACAACATAAAAACCACACCTGTATCCCAAACAAAACAGTTTTTATGAAGGGCTAAACAAAGACCTTGCCGCCACCACGTGCACCTTTGTTTGAAAATTGCATATCTATTTGAAAATTTATTTTGAAATTCTCTATTTGAATATTTATGTGTGTATTCTGTTACGTGGCATCTTAAACATTGCTGGCAATATGTATGTCAAGTGCATCTTTGCTTACCTCTTTGCCGTGGATGTATATATCGGCCGTTCCTAATTATGGCTATTTATGCATGTATTCTGTTACGTGGCATCTTAAACATTGCTGGCAATATGTATGTCAAGTGCATCTTTGCTTACCTATTTTCCGTGGATGTATGTATCGGCCATAACTCCGGTGTTCCACCTCTAGGTCGAAAATTGCTTGTACACGACGCTAGCGCACAGGGCAAGCCCCGCCCCTTAAAACTCGTTTCATGTAATATAACTTTAACTATATACAGGATGATTTTGAAATCGTGTAATTCCTTTTAACCACGCATTCTACTGGTGATATAGAATAACGCTGACCATATTTTTTCTTAATTAGAATAATGGTTTCGGCAGATTTAGAGTACATATTTTTTTCATGAAATGATTTCAAATAGTCATATTTTAACCACCTGACACAATCTTAATATTTTACTAATTTAAAAATAATAACATAACAATAACTGATGTCGTAAATAATAAGGGGCAATAAAAAGGACCGCCCGTTATTATTTACGACATTAATTATTAACATGTTTTTTATTTTAATTAGTAAAAAATTAAAATTGCCTCGGTTGGTTAACATATGACTATCTGACACCATTTCACGAAAAAAACGGAACAATAATTTTTCAAAAAAATAATTCTAATTAAATAAAAATATGGTCAGGGTTATTCTATATCACCAGTAGAATGCGTGGTTAAAAGGAATTACACGATTTCAAAATCACCCTGTATATTTAGCAAAAGTGGATATCGTAGTGGCGTCAGTTCATTTATTGAATATTGTTTTACTTTTCGGTGCCTCGTATTAGCAACATGTAGCTAACTATGGTGAAAAATGAAATAGGTAGTCTCTGTGCAGTAAATGATAACTGTTATATTTATATTACAAGTAAATTCAGTATTTGACTCATGTGTATGGATTTATTATTTATTTAAATAACGTATTTTGATATACTGTTTAATAGATAAGATATTTTTTTAATTTAATAATAAAGCATTTTGCCAAGATACAAAATGAAATTAAAAACAGTTACTTTTATTCTTGGGCCAAAATCAAAATCGCAAAAAAGATTTTCTGAATAAATTAATATTTTTAAGATTATGTAGAAGTTGTTGCTGGTCAGTGGTATTTTAAAGTTCATTTTAAGTTATTTAAAGCTAAAGACAAGCCTATTATTTGTTAAAGTATTCAAAATAAATAAATATAATTTGGCCGACTATTTTAGAAATAGTATCGGTAACCAGCTGTCGCATTAACAGCCAGGACACGTATTGTGTTCTCAGCTGCATAGGTTTACATTCATGGTAAAATATTAGTAGCGCCTAAATGATTTATTCTGCTTATCTGTTGTATATGTGGTTGTGTAGATAAACAATAGGTTTAAAAATTAAACTCCCTATTGTGCAAAATATAACGACTGGCTACTTTGTTCTACTTTATTTCTTTAGAACTATGCCGATAAGTTGAGTTCCATACCAGCTGTTTTAGAAGCTAATCCTTTTATTTACATTTAGCCTCTCGCATGCGTTCAAACGAGACACAATAGATTTTGTATTGTGTCGCGGTACCGGCGAGCGCGCGCACAGACCAAAACAAAAGTCGTTCATAAAATATTCTAAGCACTGAGACGCGTGGACATTAGCCGAAATACAAATTTCAACTAAAATAATAAATTTAAAATCGTGTCTTCTTTCTCACGTGTAAGGGATGTTTTGATTAATTAAGGTGAAATATACCGATTCGTTTGAACAAGCTTAAGAAATGTAACCGGGTGGGGTTACATTTCTTAAGCTTGTTCAAACGAATCGGTTTGCAAAGTGGCACACCGCGGATTTGGCCGACAGTACGTTTTAAAAATATAGAGAATGATTTTTTTAATAATGGAAAACATACATGGCCTTACCACATACATGTATGTATATGGTAAGGGCAGATTATAACGATGATAGCTTCAGTAAATAACTTTAACATTCATAAGTGTTATACTGTCACATAAATGAATAAATGATTTTTGACTTTGACTATAAATTAATACACTGATGGATTCATAACAGCAAAATATATTTGTGACAAAGCAGTCAATCAGAAAACTACACGCACAATTCGTTACGCATTATTTTTTTATTGGTATGTTCGCAATTATATCGATCGTGTTTCATTTTGTTTTATAAACTGGAAACTAAAATATTAATATGTAATGCATGACATTGGTTTATTTTCGCGTCTAAAATCCTGGACCTTGTAGAAAAGTACGTCATATCTAAGCTGTCATGAAAATTTAAAAGCATTAGTAGTAATTTGAAAGCGCGCCTTTAAACTGAACATTTGAAAACTTTCAGAAGATTAAAGTATTTGGAATATTCTCTTAATCCAATAAGCTGTTCAAAGGAACATCCCACGTAGAAAATATGGTTGCTAAATTAGTAGTGTACCGTCTGGCAAACGAACCACTGGAATTTAAATCATGGGTAACTGTGGAGGGAGGTGTATTTTATTCCAAAGTTACGATATCTTAGCGTTAATTATTGGAGTCCGGCCTGTGATGAAGCTGTTCCACCAGGCTTAATGCGCCGATGCGCCAGCAACAACGTTGGCTTTGCGCTTGTATTCAAAGGAATTTATATTCCGGCTATATCAACTGCGCCGTAATACCGGAATTTCGAAAGATTACGGATCTCAAAGAGAAATGGGTTTTAATAAACAGAACACTTTAAAAATAAAATATTGAGTGTTTGATTTATGGTTCAAATCAAATCAAATCAAATATTCTTTATTGTGAAACATAGGTATATATATAAGATGTTTATAGTAATGGTAATGATCAACTATGTTGTGCTAATTAGGCTTACAATAATATAAAATTAATTTGGTAGATCACTCAATTTGAAAACATGTATAACTCTTTTGAATCACTTCGATTAAAACAATACAACATATTAAATTCACTTTAGCATAAATATGAAAACATGCAGTATTAATTGCTGCCAATTACTAATTATAAATACAAATAAATTTAATAAATTATAATAATAAATATATTTCATTAATTTTAATGTCATTGTATGTTATATTCATATTTGTAATTATATTATGTCTTTGTGAAAATTGTATTAAATTTGTTTTACCTAAATTAATCATTAGATTATTTGTATCCATCCATTTTATAATATTATAGAGCGTGTTATTAATGTCCGTAAAGTAAAGTAAAGTAACAGGATGGTTAGTTACTTCGGGTAGATCATTAATGTATAAAATAAACAATATGGGTCAAGTACACTGCCTTGCCCCACTCCATAATGAACTGTCCGTAAGTGAGACGTGTATATTTCTTCTTTTTTATTTATAACGTTTATTTTTCTGAGCTCTTTATATTGTCTTCTATTTGTCAGGTATGATTTTATTAGATTTTTTATATTACCACGTACTCCGTAACTATATAGCTTTTCTAATAAGATTTTATGGTCCACATAATCAAAGGCACATACTGCATCGCAAAATATGGCGCATACTGGTATTCTATTATCTACTTTATATACAATCACATTAAGGAAATCGTAGATGGCTCTATTTATGTTCTTATTCTGTCTAAACCTCTTTTGTTCCACTGCCAAGATATTATGTTTTTCATGACGTCGTGTTCTATTTTTAAAAGTCAGTGCCTTTGCGAAATATGTATACTATGTAATTGTGCCTTACAATTTAAATCATAATTGATTGATTTATTATACTTTCATCAACCATTATTATTTAAATTTGTAATTTTTGGCAATGCTGGATTTTTGCATCTTACTTATTTAAACGGGAATAGGAAACACTGCCTTGATAATTACATGGGGCAAGGGTATTTGAATTCCTAAGGCAATCTCTGTTCTAGCAACACAAAACTTAATAATCCGATCGATGGACAGCAATAGGATCGCTCTCTATTAGTAAGATCAACTTCATGTTTATGGTATACAACCAGTTTGTGCCACTAAAATTAAAAACTTATTCGTCAACTCGACCGCGAAAAACTCGGCCACGTAGTCGAGTTGGGAATAATTAATTCTAGCTATTCTTTTATTATGCATCTCAACCGAAGGCATATCAACTACGCTGCCGAGTTGATATAGCAATGTTTTGTGAATTTGTTGAAAAAACCGAGTACAAAAAGTACATTCTGGTAGAAAATGTTTAAGGCATATCATGAAAACGATTCTTTTGTCAGCCAGAATAATATGCGTGCTGTGATAACATAAAGATCGTAGATAGAGGAATTACTATCTTCGGTTTCGTAAAAACGTAACCCTTACATACATATATCCTGATTAGAGTTTTGTCTCTTTCTTGCAACTTTGTTTTTTCGTTGCGGGAAAGAGACAATATAATGATCGATCGATCATTGCTTGAATAACGTTTATATGTAAACTTCAACTTCAACTTCACTACCATGTTGATTTTTGAAATATACATATTTTAATTGAACAGTTTTTTTATTTTATCCATAGAAGAACAAAAATTGATTAAAACGAACCACTTTTGTACTTCACAGTACAGTAGTGCCTTTCACTGTCAGTCGAGTTGACGAATACAAGATACGAAGAAATAACTTCAGCGACTCGACCACGTGGTTCAGCCGAGATACATAATAATAAAAGAATAATTGGTATTTAATCTTCCCGACTCGGCCACTTGGACAAGATTCTCATGGTCGAGTTGGTGAATAAGTCAAATTAAATAGCACAATAAAACATTTTTAATTAAATTGTAATTATCAGTGTAGCGTCGATAACCTCTAACAATATTACAATCTATAAAACTAATTTGTTATTGTTTATTACTTATTTAAATTTCAATTACAAAATTTTTTTTTTTTCATTTTTTGTATGTAATTCTTAATTTTCAAATCTTATTATATGAACAGCTTTATGATAAGCGGTTTATGCCACTCCCATCAGAGCGTGCGGAGACATGGTGACCTGTGATACTGGTAATTTTATACCTACCACAAGCACCAGCGATCATCTACCGAAATACTATTGCTATTGTTTTATATTGTAACTTTGCAAACTATATATATTGGTAAGAAATAAACGATTTTTATTTTATTATTTATTATCGAGAAGTAGGGGTTATTTCACATATCTCCACTGAGTATCCCTAGAACTTTTTGTTCACAAATCCCCATTGACCATGCATCAATATCGTAATGGGGATTTATGGGCAAAAAGTTCACAATCTCCATTGACTTTTCTCATCAATGGGGATTTGTGGAAATCGATGGATTTTTCATCCAATCATTTGGCATCGACTTCATAATGGGGATATGTAGACAGAAAGTTCATAGATCCCCATTGATGGGGATACTCAATGTGGATATGTGGAATAACTCGAGAAGTAGAGAGGATTACTACCTACTAGTATTCCATGACCGTAACAATACTTAAATAAGGAAAGGAATATGCATTTCATAATATTGTCTTATGTTTACGCGAATGTTATACATTGAAATTAAACACTTTATACGGATTTTATCGCGTTGTTTATTTTAATTTAAACAAAATATAATTTAAAGTAAAATAAACAACGCGAAAAAATCCGTATAAAGTGTTTAATTTCAATGAATATGCATTCCCTTTTTTTAAGTATTGTTATCGTGTTTGTGACAAATCATGCATTTTACTATAAATTGTCAAATTTAAGTAAGTACACACAGCACAGTGTTTAATAACTAAGTACACACAGCGACACATCAACCTAGACTGTTTGGACTTTGAACTATTAGAAGTTGAACGCTGCGAATCGTGCGAGAGATTATATTTTTGTTACGCTCTATCCTTACCATTACATCGACACCACTATGCACTGTCCCTTTCCGACAATTCTCTATTTTGTATGCAGCATAAGCGTTAAGCGTATATGTATAGGGTGTCTAACTTGATGTGTAGCCGTGTGTACATATATTATTATAAATGAATACAATATTTTGACATATTGGATGTAGACATTTTACTGGAAGTTTGGTCGCCTCGCCGCACAGTGGGCTGAAATTCGTGTTTCATAGACATTCAAATCCTTTTTTGAAAGCGACGCTTTTTTTGCTTGGATGCGATCGGGAATACCTTCTATATACCTGTTATGATAAACTTTTGGGTTTATAATCGAAAACAGCGCTCTTAGAATTTTTTTCGAAAAAAATTGTATGGAGTTGACACAATAAATGATGATATCTCCGTTATCGCACAATTGCGCCTAACATCCTCTTAGGTTATTAATATATGAATTATTTTTGATTTTTCGTGCGCTTTTTTTTTAAAAAATCTTTATAAATATTTCACTTTTTGTTTTGTTTATTTTTTCGTTTTCACTAATATCAAGCTTAACTTGGATGTATATAGACTAGATATTTACGCAAATTTGTTGTGTGCAATATTAGAAAGTGAAACTCATTAAAAACCATACAAAATTAGCTTGATTTCTTTAAGCTTATATTTCTAACATAGAAACATTTACACATAATGACTTAAATACAAATCGTGATCTGACATTGGCGCTGAGTCCTGCAGACACCTTCACCCAAAATTAGCAGATGTCTGCAGGAATCAGCACCACTATTTACTACTACTACTTTAATATCTATTGTATAATTAGGCTACAAAATTAGTTGTAATTAAATATTTTTAAACATCATAAGACACATTCTGTGGTTAGTTTAGTAGCACTAGAAATACACTTAAAACAAAATTTTAGTAGTTGTGCAATACATATAATCATACAAATAACATCTCATTAAAATTAAAATATGGTAAGAAAATTACAATAAATATATATATATATGACAAAATTAAATAAAACAATTTATATATTATTTAAAAATATTGCCTATTCTGAATCACTATCTTCAGAATTGAACTCGGAGTCAGAATTTATTTGATCAATATCCATAAACTCAAATTCAGGTGTTTGAAGATTCAGCAGATTCAATGTTTCATCAAACAAAGGTTTCTTTTTCTTGGTATCCAACGTTGGTCTTACTGCTGAAATAAGCGGATCGGACGAAAGTAGAAGAAAATTAAAGATATCTTCATTGGAACTCACTCTGCTCTTCTTCCGTGAGTGATGTTCTCTAAATCTTCTGAAGTCCTTGTTTCTCACTTCTGAAGCTTCTTCAAATAAACACCCAATCGGAACAATTGCGTTAGCAGCAATAATTTCGGCTCCGTGAAGCAGTATCGTGTGCACTGTTGATGACATGTAGTACCAACTGTACAATTCCACATATGTCTCAGCAGTAATGGACGCATATTCTTTAAATTTTGAAACATTGATGAACATTGAAGTTATGGCTTGCAACAATATAGCAAATCTTCGGACCAGATCTTCATCTAGACCAGTGATAGCCGCAGTCATCAGGAAATTCAAAGAATCGTCGTGCAGTGTTGCCATCATTAGTTGTGCCATAACCTTGTTTTACGACATTGATTAATAGTTTGAGCTCCGTTTTGAACCTGGCTTGGATAGTTTTCTTTCTTGCATCCACTGCGGCTTTCTCACTTTCCCCTCTAGCAGACCACTTCTTAATATCTAATTTATAAGCGATATGTAAAAGACATTCCATTGTGTTAATACGTGCATGTAGTGAAGAAAGTCCGAGCTCCATCAAATCATCTTTGATTTGATGATTTATTTTTAACTACTTCTAAGTTGTTCATCTCTGATGGTTTTGCCAAACAAAGGTAGCACGCTGCATTCGGTTTCACGATAGGTGAAAGATAAGTTTTTATTTTAGCATCAATCATGGTGAGCATAAGCTTATGACTCACCATATTGCTATCACATTGAGATGGTTGGAGAGCCGATATCTCAGCTTTCACTCTTTCATTTTCATCCTTCACCACTGTTTCACTTTCTTTAATAAAGGTGAACTGTACTGGACGACAATACGCTGCTGAGCAAGGTTTCGGGTTCTCCCAAACTGTGATGTCTTCACATGTCATCTTCAGTGGCGATAACGAAGTAATGAAGATGCTGATGAAGAATCTGTCACCGTAATTGAATTTTTCGGCTCAGGTGGAAAGCACACGTTCTTTTCTTTTTGCACGCAGTAATACGAAGGGTACAATTGCTTAAGGCCTTCTCGAATTGCTGATTCTCGAAGAGTTATGTATTGCCACTTTGATAATTTTAGAGATATCAGTAAACCGAGTGCTTTTTGGGGTGAAAAAGTTTCTTTACTACTTGGTTTTTAATTAAATCTTGAAAGTTTTCGATTGATTCTGGGTGCTTCACCATATATTCGATCACTGCAGCAATGTTGTTTTGGCCTTCGTCTTTCAACTTAGAAATAGTAGCAAATACGAGCTCACTGGAATCTTTGTTTGTCAGGTCTCCACTCCGCCTCTGTTTCATTCCCAAGTCTTCAAAAGGTTTACGATATTTTTCGTTTTGTCATAGTTCCCGTTGATGATGTAGATGGCTCTAAATGCGAACTAGTAGCGCTTGAAGATGATTCCAAAACAGTTACATGAGAACGTGGTGATGGCTCCGAAAGTGGAACTATAAGGTTTCCCTCCTGCTGAGTAATTGACTTTATATTTTCTTTTAAGCAACTCGGCCAATCAACATCAGCCTCGAGCCAACTTTCGTAGTCAGTTCGGAACCTCTGAATTGTGTGAACCTGTGAATCTTCGGCAAAATTCTTTTAAAGTCACACAATCTTCTTCAGACACACTGTTGTTTAAACGAGATAGCACGGTTTGAAACAAAAAATTATAGTCACTGAGTTTAGGAGCGCTTTTCAAAATAACGAACAAATCCAAGTTTGTTACGATACATTTTTTTTTTTAAATCTTTATTTAATTTAGAGACGTTGATTACAAAGTAATATGTTAGTCCCATCGTAACCTAATTTATATATATTACACACATACTAAATACAGAAGGATACAGACTTTTGATCATTGGTGCATAAATATTTTAAACAAATCAAGAGCTGCTTTAGAGGTGCTTTAGAGGATGGTTAGAGGTGCTTTAGAGGTGCGTTACGATACTTGCCATGGTGTTTGTACTTTCAATGATTGAAGAAAACTAAATGATTTTCTTTTAGTATGCTCCTATTTATTGCGATCGACTTTAATCTATTTTCCCGAACAACTAATTTGCTAAATAACCTCTTAATTATTTATTAACGAGAACTTATTATTCAATAGATATAGATATTCAAAAAGTCAGTAGATAGTTAACATGTCATTAACAAACAATAATTTCCTTAATTTTATTGGGGATTTTGAGAATCATTAGATAATTACTATTTCTGGTAATGAGTTTTCAAGCGAATTTGACTTTCTAATATGGCGCATAGTTGATTTGCGTTAATGTCCAATCTATTTACATCCAAGTTAAGCTTGATATTAGTTAAAACAAAAAAATAAACAGACAAAAAATGAAATATTTGGAAAGATTTTAAAAAAAAAGCGCACGTCTGACCTTGTCATGGAGTATGTCAAAAAATCAAAAATAATTCATATATTAATAACCTAAGAGGATATTAGGCGCAATTGTGCGATAACGGAGATATCATCATTTATTGTGTCGACTCCATATAAATTTTTCGGAAAAAATTCTAAGAGCGCTGTTTTCGATTATAAACCCAAAAGTTTATCATAACAGGTATATAGAAGGTATTCCCGATCGCATCCAAGCAAAAAAAGCGTCGATTTCAAAAAAGGATTTGAATGTCTATGAAACACGAATTTCAGCCCACTGTGCGCCGCTGCCATTGCGCCGAGTGTTGTGAATTCGAATTCCACACGGGACGAAAATTTGAATGATTCATAATTTTCGGTTTGGTTGTTCCGTTATGGTTGTTCCGAGTCTGGGTGTTCTTTGTGTCTGTTGTTTGAATGTTTGTAAAGTACCCCGTGACGCAGGAATCATTCCTAGTGTAGCAGGTGTATTTTATTTAATAAAAAAATCTATACATAATAGGAGTTAAAGTATGAAGTTGCCGTTGTATAGTAATAGATACTTTGAATTGCCATAAAACCTTCATGGTGTGACATTTTCGAGTGAAAATTTTTTACATGATACGTTTAAGATTCTTCTAGTGCAACATTCAATTGTTTTTTTAATCCAGCTTAGATGGGATAGATGGATACTTCGAAAATCCGAATCATTTTGAATACGAGTTCCGACGCGGAACTAACGCGGCAGAAACGGCTCGCATTATCAACGCTGCATTTGGAGAGAAGACTGCTAATGAACGCACCGTACGTTTTTTTAAACGCTTGCGTAATGGACACTTCGACTTGAAGAACGAACCACGTGGAAGACCACCCACACAGTTGAATAACACTGAATTGAAGGAGATGGTGGAAGCCGATCCGAGTCAAACTATCCAGGAATTAGCGACATAGTTTGACGTTCCCCTACCTACAATATTGGTTCATTTGCATCAAATCAATAAGATAAAAATATATGAAAATTGGGTACCTCATGGTTTGACTTATGTGTAGAAAGAAATGCGTGTTGAAACTTGTGTTGCCTTGTTAAATCGGTACAGAAATGAAGGAATATTGGATCTAATTGTGACATGTGACAAAAAGTGGATTCTTCACGATAACTGTGAAAAATGCAATGGCTGACCCCAGGTCAAACGCCGCAACAGTGTCCTAAGGCAAAGCTTACCAATTAAAAGGTAATGGTAACTGCTTGGTGGTCTTCAAATGGTATTCACAATTCACTGTAGCTTTCTCAGGTCTGGTCAAACAATAACAGCAGATGTTTACTGTGCCGAATTTCGAACAATGATGGCGAAACTGGCAGTGAAACAGCCCCGACTCGTGAATCGATCTTCACCATTATTGATCGAAAAGAAGTTCCAAATTACATTTTGCCCGATCCGGGAATAATCTATGATAGACTAATACCTTTTTTTTATAAGATCTTTACCCGCACTAGTAATAATTCTTGTCTCCTGGGGTACTTTCCAAACATTCAAACAACGGATACAAAAAATATCCAGACTCGGCGGAACAACCAGTTGTGGATTACACAAATGTTTGCACTTAAACCACTTCGTCATCCATGCAGTTGTAAACAATATATTTTGTCAGTGAGCACTCAGACTAAAGACTTTGTGAATCAGGGGAACCAGTCACGATTGTCCCTTATGGTTATTTTTAAGAGTAGATTATAATCATAATCATAATATTTTATTTGCTAAACACAGGTTTACAGAGATGTTACAAAATTTCACGAGTGCGCTGAGTTTTGCCACAAAGGGCGTGCAAATATGTATATACAATTCTATTGAAATTATCATACATATTCTAAATTATTTGAAGCATTAATATTAAACAGATAACTTAATGATTTATTAAAAAGTATATAATAATTCATAGCATTATTAATTATTGTTCTAGTTAAAGCAATAAATTTTAAATGTCAGAATATTAATTGTGATATATATTAAATATATTAAAGTAAATGTCTAAATTACAACCTATCTAATAGAAAATCTGAGATACTGTAATAACATTTGTCATTTAAAGTCATTTTTAATTTGTCCTTAAATAAATTTAAATTTAATTCTTTTATACTTTTTGGTACTTTGTTACATTTAATGCGGTGTTAGTTTTTCGTATACATAGTCCAATCGTGTCTCTTTGCTGTCGACCAGAAGCTTCAGATGCTAACACAAAATGGTTAGAGTTTGTTTTTACAAAGTTAGTATGCTATGCGTACGGAAAAATGGCACGCAGCTGTCGGTTGATTGTAATCCAAACATGGCTCAGATACGGCGTTTTTGTGCTTTAAAAATGAGGTATTTATCAGATGAGTTTCCCCAAAAATTATACCAAATCTAATTATCGATGCTACCAAACTATGATATGCCATAATTAGTGTATCAACATTTACAATTTGAGCAAGTACCTGTAGTGCATAGGCGGATTTACTAATTCGTTTACACAGTTGATCGATATGCGGTTTCGAAGTTAGTTTGTGATCTATGATATTAACCCAAGAAAATTAGTCGTGTCAACTTGTTTTGTAATTTGCCCATTAAAACTTATATTTATGTCTTTAGAGGTTAACTTACGCTGGCTAAAATGCATTATCTTTGTTTTCTCTAAGTTTGCTTTAAGGTTATTAATGTCAATCCATGTCATAATAGAATGCAATGCGTTATTTATATCGCTTTTGTAAGTGTTAGTATTATTGCACTTAATTGTGATTGTACTGTCATCCGCAAAGAGAGCTACATGATTGTTGTATGATGTTGTCTTCTTCTACTACAGGTATTATTCTCATCAAACGGAGCATAACCTACGGCTATTTTGGTAATTTGAACACCTGAGACGCACGTCACATTAAAATAGGAATCTTCAAAACAGAGGTGAGAAAAATATTTAATATCAACTTCAAAAGTAACATTTTACAGTAGGAGAAGATATTAGAATTCTAGTGATATCTCTAAAAATATTGAAACTTTTTATGCATCTAAAATAGCACTTACTTAAAACTATCAGCATTATATAAGTACACTTTGAAATAAAAGTTAATTTATTTTGTATAACTTAGTTTTGTTTATAAATAAAATAAATAATAGTATAGTGCTTTCATATTTTGCTAAGGTAAAAGAGATTTAGACTTTAGATGCTAAAATGAAACAACTTGATTATATAATACAACAATATAATATAATATCATTCATGTGAAACGCTCTTATACTTAGGCAAATACCTATATCATCAACAGGTATTTGCATACCATGTGATATACATCACTAGTAAATAAAATAAAACATATTTTTTACTTTTAGTTTTCCAGTACGTTGGGATTGACTTTAACGGCCATTTTAAGCTGACCAATAAACAGTTCGATGGATGATGCCAGTCTGAAATTGGCTTTGAACTTTTGACAATTTTTCAAAAACACTGGGTATAAGTGTCTTAAAATTCCGTGATCTAGAGTAGGGAACATATGGTGCAAGGAGTGGTAACCGAAAAATGCCATAACCTTGAAGAAATTGTCATTGATATCGGTGCGTTCCATCACAGCCTCAAGCTCGTGCATTCCCCAGTCCACGACAGTGTCCCTACGAAATGATAAATTACATTTTACATACATATATCGAAAATAGCAAGAATTGACACTGGAATGACCTACATACATGAAGTCGAAACTCGGGTTTTACGTCTACGCTATAAAAATTTCATGACTGTTGCGATCTGTCCATGACCCGATATGTTGAGAATAATATTATTGTTGGTTAATAATAATGCAGACATTTTCGCATAACATGTTCAACATTACAAATACGAAACGTTTAACTGAGTAACAGAAAAACATTCGAAACACATTATTGCCTGGATTATAAAATCAATTTGCCAAGATCTTACCTCACTTGGTCGCCATCTTTGAAAATTTCAGGATGATGATGAGCAGCGTTGGATGCGATGAGAAAAAATATCAAACTACTGGTGCAAATGATCCACAGCCACATGATAACACTGTCATAGAATGTAGCCCCGCTGACTAAAAACATCCACAACGGCAGAAGAAAGCCAATACCATCGTGCCACTTGTAGTGATGCTTGAAAAATCCTTTATTGGTAAAGTTTAGTGAAAATCTGAAATTGAAATAAACCTGAATTAATAGTGTAAAGTGTCTATAGAACTATACCGTACAACTTTGTAGCAGGAAATCTTTACTTTTCATGATTTTCTATTGAAGATTGAATGACATTTTAAAAGAGTTACTTTTAGGTTCAGTTTTAAACACAGTGTTGTTGCGAGCACAAGCTTATATGAAAATGAAATATATTTATTTTGTACATATAAATTATATAACTTACCTCTTTAAGAAATTAATAATGAAGGATAGAGGAAACAGTGCAAGCTCGATGAGTATAGAGAGATTGGCATAGAACGGTTTTTCTCTCGGATTCCAGAACACAATAGGCTCAAAAGCACTGATTTCTAAATCCATTAGGGTATTGGGATACAAGTGATGTGAAAGTGCATGAGACACTCTGAAGTCCCTGAAAAATAAATACATTTTAGTATATACATATACAGTGCATGTAACAGAAAATATTTAGTAATTTTAGGGCCGTAATATATATCTTTAAAGTAACCTTTGTGCCCTAACCTCGGATCAAAACAACATTATAAAGCATTGTATTTATTTATTATTTAAACATCAAACAAAAGCATTATATCACTATCAAAATTGCGCTTGGTCATTTTCAGGTTCATGGAGGTCCCCGAATCAGTTATTAGTGTTGTTAAGGTATCAACTATCGTCGATAAAAAAATGCTATATCATAGTAAAAATAATGTATGCGGATTTATTTGTCGCGGTTTTCCATTATACAGGGCATATATTACGTAATGCTTAAATATCGCCACACCTCTTTGTTACACGCTGTATGTACATATATGGCATTAATCATCGAAGCGATTATTTGCATAAGTTTGCACATATGTTTGAGATTGATCTTAAGGACTGAGTTTCAATTTCCAGGTCGGGTAATGTTATTGGGTTAATCTTTAAGGAAATTTTCAATAGCAGTACGGTATCCCCTATCCTATTACGCGGGACCAAAAAATATAGCTAACCAACTGTAGGTGTATAATCAAACCCCTTCCCTGAATCTTCGTGGATATAAGTGTGATTCTATGTCTATGTTTACAACAATATTAGGCATTTTAAAATCTAGACTGATATTATTGTCTTCTGTTTACGCGAATGTTATTCATTGAAATTAAACTACTATATACGGATTTTATCGCGTTGTTTATTTAACGCTCTATTACATAATTTAGAAACTGTAACACTACTATACTACTATTAAATTTTACTAATTTTAAGCTAATTAAATTATTAAAACTATTAAAACTATATTATACGATATTCTTGGACAAATGAGACATACTATGTATAGTGTCCCCCTCAATAAGATGTTTCCAGAAAATCTAGACTAACATTGAATCTAGACACTTTAATGGAACTTTGCTCTGTATACATCTTCTTGAGACTGTACAAAGCACTTTAACTTAATATAGACAGTTTAACAGTGTACATAATATTATGATGTCGTTGCTAGAATACATATAAATACAATAGGGTGGAGCCCTATTTTTCATTTTGTATAATATAATTTTACATACCATAACAATAGTTATCAAAATAAAATCTTTTTTGAAAACACTATCAATATTAGTTAGTAATTAATATTTCAAATTTGGATTTAATGAAAAAAGTTCGTAGTGAGCATGTCTCGCTATCTCCCTCGCACACCTGTGGTTATTAAGCGGCTACGCTATATTTTCTGTCATTTGTCAATTACCGCTACCACCAGATTCAAAACGCTTGTATCTTACAATTTTTTTAGATTTCAGATATTCTTTTGACTTTAAAGGTCTTTCTTCTTTTGATTTTAAATTTTCTTTGTATTTTAAAGTTTAGTTAATGTAATTATTTGACTTAAACAATAAAAAAATGTGAATCAGCTGCCCTATTAATGAACATGGAAGTAGTTTTACCTGTACGACCATAAGGCCAAATTGAACAAATACATCCTCCAATTTGATTTTCTGTGGATATAATTATGTGAAGCAGCGCAGGTCCATGCTAAAAAGAAAGACGCCACCAAGTATGAAGCCATCACAGCCCAGTAATTTGTAAACCATAATGATAAGGCGGATGAGACCAAAAGCGTTCCAAAAAAACCATCAATGAACATATCTGATTTTCTTGCAACACTTTTGGGAATCTTTTTTAGTTCTTCTATTGCTTCTCGTTTCAATGTTTTGTAAAAGCCATCTTCTTTAAAAGTAAACGGTGAGTTTCTGGGCGTCTTAGCATCTCTGACGTAGTAATTTTCTAGCATTTTCTCTGCACAAGAAGTTAGGTGATGTGTTTCAAAGGCTTCAGTAATGTCTGTACCCTGAAAATAAGTTAATAGAAAGTAAAATTAACAACGGGTGTTTCTTCAAAAATACCTTATGTATAAATAATCATATTTTCAAAATAGATTATAACTGGCCAGTCTCTCATACATAAAAGCTTTCTTTCGCAGTACTTTCTGAGTGGCCTGGTATCTATATATTAAGACTGTGCCGAGCGAAATGTGCCAAAATAGGCGGTCACAGTTAAGTTGATAAAATCAACACTTTTTGTTTTAAATAAATATTAATAAATATTAAATATACATTTACCATAACAATGAATGTGTTTACAATTACACCGTGTAAAAAACTTTAAATATTTAATATTTTCACCTTCAAAATTACGTAAATTTGCACGAAAAATGCAAAAACATAAGCTCGTGTTAAGTGAGTTTAGATTATAACAGTAGAAATCTATCCTATTTTACAGCTTAAACGAAACATAAATAGTTATATAACAATTTGTCCGTCCCAAATATTTAAGTTATTGGTTGACAATAAAGATACATAGTTTTCAAAAAAATACTTCAAATCCTTCATACAATTTTACTATGGCAGCCGCGCGCTGATTTGAATATCGAGCTCTGTCATATTCAGTCCAACCGCGTCTTACGCTCGGCGCAATCTTAATACGTGAAGCAAAATCTTTGTACCCCTTTTTATGAAAAAAATTTGCGGACGGAGGAGTATGAAATTTGGCACAGTGAAAGTTTATATGAAGAAGGAGGGGCGGATCCTATAATTTTTATAAAATATGCATAAGAAATACATTAAATTAATGAAAAAACACTACACGCACTCAACCATGCATTTGACACACGCAGTCGAATCGCGTTTGTAGTATTTTGGCATTGTTCGTCTGACGTCGTACAATTCTTTGTAACTATGGTTACATATACCTTATTTATATGTAACAAAGGAAAAAATAAAACAAAGTAGCAAGCTTAAGAATTTTGGTCGAATTTTGACCACTAGGCGACCACTAGTAAGTACTTAGAAAATATAATTAAAAATATAAATTTACTTAAATGACAAAACTCATGGAACTAGTTGCTTGTTGCATACAGGATTTAAAGATCTGTATTAATTTTAAGTCAATTTAGTAATGTAGAGGTACCTCGTGATTATTTGTGATGTTAACAAGTAACTTGTTTCTTAATTTGATTATTATTGAAGAATATAAATGCACAACCGCATTTAGTCACGGATTGCCTTTGCATTGTCACAAAGTGTAAGTGTATGCGCCATCATGCCATCCTACTGCCTATTTAAGATTTATATTAAAACATATACCTTAGCCCAAATTATTTAATCTCTATAATATTATTGTCTTCTGTTTACGCGAATGTTATTCATTGAAATTAAACTACTATATACGGATTTTATCGCGTTGTTTATTTATCACTGTATTACAAAATTTTGAAAATATTACACTACTACTACTATTGATTTTATTTAACTAATTTATAAGCTAATGAAATTATTTAAACTATTAAATCTATTTATTTTTGGTTTACACTTTCCCCGACGTTTCGGTTGCTTTTCAGCAGCCATGGTCACGGGGAGACTAAGATGGTAGTTGTCTCAATGTTCCAGTGTAGTTATTTCTAAGTACCCGAACATAATTTAATCATGGGTGTTTCTATTTACGCAGAATGAGCTCAAAGTATCATGAAGTCTAGCTGTAGTTTGTTTCTTCTTGGGTTTGACTATTTGAAGTACTGGATCCCGCGATAAAATCCGTATATAGTAGTTTAATCTCTATAATATTATTAAGTTATTATTGTTTTTATCTTTAGTTTTTTATAGTTTGTAGTATATGGTATAATGGCTGCAACACCTTGTTAATCTGAGTTGTAAAATACTGAAATTATATTTAATTGGCGATTTAAAAGAGTGGCCGTGAGTTTCTTGCAGGTTTCTTCTCATAGGCTCAACCCTTTGCCTGAACCTAGCAATTAACCTAAAAGTAGCTTCAGTAACTTAGTAAACTCTAAACTAACCCATATATTTTGACGTTCATAAGTGTTACTTTGTGACCTAAATGAATAAATAATTTTTGACTTGACCAAGGTCAATTAAATTAATTTCAATACATAGAAATAAATAAATTTTCATTGGGGCTAAATTACAGATCTCTTTAAAATCTTAACTAATATTTATTATTAAATTAGAATACCTTAGTGAGTTGCAGCCATTCTGCGCCACCGGGATGCTTGTCGATAAATTCTGTCACATCATAAAGCCCATCGTGTACTCTCCACAAGCCCTCTGCTCCATCGTCCATAGCTTTTCCTTCCAGCCATTGTACAGGATGCTTCAACCCTTCGTCCCTTAGCGAAGGGTATTTCAATTGAGGGAAACTAACATGAGTTTTCTTTTCTGCTGCCCTTTTCTGGGCCAATTCAATATATCCAACGTCTTTAGGAGCTATTATGTATAAAACATAACACGATAAGGCGGAACGCTCCGTAGACTCTACGAGCACGGTCTAAATCAATCTGTGATCAAATTCACTTTGACAACATATTTAGTAGTCACAATCATTTAATAACTTTATATATTTTGGTATGTTTTGTAAACATTGTAGCGTTATCGCGACGCGATTATTTTACTACAGTAAAATTAAACGAGCAACAACCGGTTTTAGATATGATATTTTCTTACAGAAACATGTGATATATATTAATGCTCTTTAAATGTTCCACTTTTGGTCATAGTCCGTTCGGCCGTCGGTCGTGTAATCGATCATCACTCATTACACTACTGATGTGAACCCAATTCTATTCACTTAGTCTCATAGTCCGATAGGACAGCAATTCAATTCATACAGGACCATCGATACGGGAGCGTGCAGCATCGCCAACTTCCTAGCTCCGTGCTGCTAGTGAGAACATTATTGAGAAACTTTTTGCTGGTCCGACCCAGGATTCGTACCCAAGATCACATAAAAGCAATTAACCTGTTCATCTAGTTTTGTGTGAATTTATAAAAGTGAAAGCAATTTCGGTAAAATCGAATATCTGGCTAGTGTAATTTTTATGTCTGTATCACTTAAATAAAATCGAAATAGTGATGTGTATATTTTCGATGAAAGATATTCAAATACAATGCAGTTCCTACTTTGCACAGTTAATGCAACGCACTTACTTATTTATAGTGTAACTAGCGATCCGTCCTGGCTTCGCACAGGTAGTAAAAAACCTTAGCAAATTATACACCTGAACCTTCCTCATGAATCACTCTATCTATTGCTGAAAACTGTATAAAAATCCAATCAGTGGTTTTTGAGTTTATTGCGAACAAACAGACATAAAGACAGATGCGGCGGGGGCTTTCTTTTAAAATATGTAGTGATGATTACATTCGAATAACTCGCATGGAAAAATTTATAAACCGCTAAATCGAAATATCATACCGTGCCCTTTTGTTTGCTATTCAATTCTTTCAGTCGAGCAGTATCGACCAAAAATATAACGTTCTTCCAATTTTCATGAAGATTTACATCGCACAACATAAGTTGCTTGCATTTAAATATATATACGTTTGAACGTTTACACGTTAAATCTGTGTTTATCTTCAAAAGGGATTCAAGTAGAAAACACATTACAGGCGACAAGAAAATCACTTTATAGGTACCTAGTTTATACTGCAAAATTTAACATATTTCGTACGACAGTGTATATCGGTTAGATGATAAGACATCGTAAATTTTGTCATTAATTACAATACCATTTAGTTACATGACATGATATACCGTAACTTTGTTTCGATTTTATTATATTGAAGGTTTTACGATATAATATAAATATGTAGGTATATTGCGTGCAATAATTTATTATGCTAAAGAATCTGTTTATAAATTCTGTTTCAAGGTGCAAATATATTATTTTCTCGACATTATATATGCCTTCTGACTTTAAAATCACTAAAGCCATAACTCTACCTAAGAAACACAATACCACAAAACCTGAAGAACATAGAATATTAAGTATTGTATCTCAGGCATCAAAAATTATCCTAAAGATTATACAAAATAGAATCAGACAAAAAACAAAAGTTCAGTTACGTAATGATCAATTCGGTTTTAGACGGAATAATAGAACAAGAGAAGGGATATTTGCTTTACGGACGATTCTAGAAAGAAGAGTTGCTCTGGATATTGATACATATGTAGCCTACATAGATCTAGAGAAGGCATTCGATAAAATGAAGTGGAAAAGCACGATGGAGCTATTGAAACAGGCTGATATTGATTTTAAAGATAGGAGATTAATATATGAATTATACAAAAATCAAGAAACGGTTATAGAAATAAATAATTACAAAGAATTTGCAAGAATAAAACAAGGTTTAAGACAAGGATGATCTTTGTCTTCACTTATATTTAATGTTTTTATTGCAGCAGCCGTACAAAATATTTTGGAAGACACCCGCAATAGATAGATAGATCATCAGCATAAATGGCAGACGTATCGTTTTTGTAAGATTTGCGGATGATATTGCAGCACTTGCAAATTAAATAGAAGAGATGACCTCGAAAATCGACTTAACAAAATGAATACAGTTTTTTCTTATTTTCATACAAACATTAGTAAAACTAAAGCCCTCGTGACATCTAAATTTCCGCTAAAATAATACACCCTATCAAAATTTACCATTACCCAATAGAACAAGTAAAACAATTTAAATGTCTAGGTAGTATAACAGAAGATACAAGACCATCAGACGACATAAAAATTAGAATAGCGATTGCAAAACAGACTTTCCACAAAAAGAAACATCTATTCACTTCAAAAATTAGTAAAGATATCCGGAAAAAACTAATTAAGTCTTATATCTAGAGCATTGCCCTACACGCTTGCGAAACGTGGACCTTAAGACAGAGAGATCGGAAAAGGTTGGAAGCTTTTGAGATGTGGTAGGTACTGGCGTCGAATGGCGAAAGTGCCCTGGACAAAAAAATTACTTAATCAGAAATATTGACAAGGGTAAATAAAAAATGTAGTAGTAAATAAATAAATAACTATATTTAGGGATTAAAGTATGAAATTGCCGTAAAAATATGTACTTAAAAATTGAAACTCGTTTTTTTCTAAGATGTTAGTACATCTTAGAAAAAAACGAGTTAAAATTGAAAATTGTTTAACAAGGTCACAAATGTTAATGTTTGAAATATAAATCAGATAAGCAGTTGTGCGTTGATTAAAAAAGTCAAAATTTTTACATTGGATAAAGTTACAGTTACCTTGTCTTTGACAAATGTAATAAGGCTGTCGGAAGGGGAGGACGTTCTTTGACCTGATGAGATATTGATACTGGAAATTTGAAATAACGTAAGGGACAATATTTAGGTTTTCAGGAGAGCAAAAATAAGATATTTTTCTTACAAATCTGACTATAATTTTTAACTATATGTTTTATGTATAAAGTGTCTAGGACAAAGTTTCTTAGATTTCTTCATTCTTTGAAGCCAAAATAGCAAATAAAACAATAAAGCCTTTAGTTTTAAAGATAGCATGTCCCTTACGGTAAATAATAATGAACACGGGTGACATACATACGTTAACAAAATTTTCGATGTAAATGAACAGCATTGATGTATGGGACTTTAAAGGAATTAAACATTTAGAGTTTTTCAAAGTAAAGGTCTCTTAATATAAAGGTCTCTATATTGCTTATGCTGTTAACAAATTCAAAAATTGCATTTTATACAGTATTTGTGACCTACTATGCCTATGTCATAGGTAAAACCTATTTACTAACATAAAAGGATAAAAATAAACTAATAAAATAGATCAAATCTTTTATTTGTACTCACTAATCCTTTTTTATAAACGCAATTTACTCTCATGAATATTATGTAAGTACAAGATAATTAAATTCTTTTTTAAATCACAATAAATAATAGCTATTTTAGTTTACTAAAATTAGACTTATTGTCCAAAGAAAAATAAAATTCTCATAAAAAAAAACAATATCAGCAAATCAGTCTTCTTATGTAAATAATAGTCATTAAACAATAAAAAAAACATTTTAACTTAAAAGTCTTAAAATTAGTCATTGTCTTTATCAGTCTCATCATCGTCTGTGTCATTGAGCCTATCTTTAGTTATATTCTTATAAGGAAGATTCAAATATTCATTGTGAAACCTATTTGGAATTATTCCATTGTCACAGTCATAATTTTTTGAGATCATTAAACTTTGGAACTGAAATTGACAGTCTTTCCTTATACAGAAATGGTGCAAAAAGCTGTCTATGTTACTGGGCATAGCTAGATTGCTGGTACTTTCTAATTCGGGTTGAATCTTTGCAAGGCCCTTGCCCTTTCCTTTACCCTTCACTGTCCTTCTTCCAGTTTGCATTTCTTTGCAAAGTTCTATTTTGTGAGTTGTGCCAACCTCTAACATTGTATATTTTACTTCCATTATCTTTAAGTTTAATTTTTGAAATGTACATACTCGAATGTTCTTGAAATGCAGCTCTTTGTTTTGGAGAGTAGCAGGAGTAAAGACTGATTCAGCAAAATTATCGAAGTCAACGAAATCCTGATGTCCTAACACATTCACTCGATAAGCATGAGGTCTTTTTCTGGCTGATTCCATAAACGATGGCCACTGGGAAGGTTAAGGCCCTAACGATCAGTTTCTTCTTCTTCTTCGGTACTACATTTTCTTGACTATTGTTACTATTTGTTTTCATAGCTTTCTTTTTCCTCCTTTTTGATTTGTTTTTATTATTATCAACTGAACTGTCTGAAATTTCTTCTTTTTCTAACCAAATGTCTGAGCTTCCTGAAGAAAATCGTTTTGTCCTTCGTCAAATTTGAAACCATGCATGATTTTATAAATTTTGTTGTCTCACGACGTTTTTTCAGTGGTTTAATATCTTCATTTCCTAAAATATCATCTGACTGAATCAAATGAGAAGAACGTGCAACTGGTTCAAAAATATGCATGTTGGCTGGTAATATAAGCGCCCCTGCTTCTGAAGTAACATTAAGATCTTTTTCATTCACATTGCACTGAAATGATACTGCAGAATTGTCTGTATTGTGTGGTAGTGTAAATGAAATATGATTCTCAAGCGATATCAGTATCATCGCTTTGTCAAGAGCCGCGTCTTTATCCTGTTGATTTACATCGCTTGGAATTATTGGATTTGAAAAAGTATCGTCATTGATGTTAGGTTCCTTTTCAATAATGGTATTAGCATCTGATTTGTATTAATAGAGTATTTCAGCGACACAAGTGGGACTATTTGATACATAGCTTTTTACATCAGAAGAAAAAGATCCAAAACTGTTATGATTTTCTTTGAAAAATGAATGTAATCGAGATAGAGAAAGAGTTGACTTATTTATAATTTCGTATCCCATATTATTTTCTTTACTCATCACATTACTACTATCCGGGATAACGACGTTTGCTTTCGTTGGTTGAGTCTCCATTTCTATATCACTATTCTCTATTATACTTTCCAATTACTTTATTGCACGATTTTCATGGTTTGCAGAAGAATTACACCTGTTATCAAATAACTAAATGACTGAATATCATCGTCTAAAAACGTAATTTTAAACATAAAGGACAGCGGTGAAATGAATTAGGGATAATATTTTAACGTAAGGGACCTTAATATTGAGCTACAAACGACAAAAAAAAATTTCAGCAAAAAATAGCACATTTTATCGTTATGAAATGAATTATGTTAAATATTATTATTTTATAGCTACATATTTACATTTCATAAAACAATTTGAGTCATACAAAAATAAAATAATCTTTTTATAACAGCAAAAATTAACGTAAGGGATAGATGACGTAAACCAGAATGTCCACTACCAAAAAAAAACAATTTATTGTTTTTGTGGCTACGACTGTCGAAGATCTACGATTACAACTAGAAGTGATGACTTATTCGTGTTTTCCAAGGCACGGAGGGGCCTTGGAATTAAATGGATGGTCACTTACCCACGAATCAATCGTGGCAAGCGTCTTTTAACCTTGATCAATCATAAAAAACGCTTTTACACTAATTCACCTGTGTTAACTACTTAATAAGTTGTAATTTTTACATAAACCTACATAATAGGATACACGACAATACGTTTCTATTAGGATTCGAATTATTCTATCTAAATAGGCCCATTTTTTAAATTACTGAACTTTATTCACGACTAAACAATAATTTACCAAAAGTAGTAAGAAATAATAACCTGTTTATGTGATTCCTAAAGTTCATCAATTTTTGCCTGCGGGCTAGAAGTGAACATAACTTTCATCACTCATATTTGGAATACAGATAAAACTTTCACTACCTTCTTGCAGTTAGATCAATGAAAACGATAATTTATTACTTATAAATTAAGATCTGTAGTGTAAAAAACCATGTTATTGTTATTTTTAGACGTAAGTACGTAAACAATGTCATCGACGCACGTGGCGCAAGATTTCCGGTGAAATGCGAAGTAAGTGTCACGACTGCGCAAGCAACTTCACACACAAAATTCTTATTGCTATCTAGCTCAGTCAAGTTGCACCGTTACGCGTGTGTGACAGAGACGCATATAATTCGTTTCGATAAGTTTTGGAGGAATAGTACGGATCACACAGTCCAGTGTGATGTAAAGGACAGGTCAATTTATTTTCGATGTTGACAAATTAACGTAAGGGTCTATGTAATTATGATAACTTGAGGCACAATTTAATGTAAGGGACATGGTATTTATACCTTCTCACGAAACACTAATGTATAAGACAATGCTTAAAACATCTCAAATTATGCAATAATTTATGTAACCTATTGTAAACAGTACTCGATTTAAAAAAAATGTAAATACCAAATACTGTGAGTAAAGAGACTTACATTAGTTTTTATAAAAATATTAATATAAAATATCATATACAGCCAGTTTCTAGAAAGAAAATGGTCTAGGCCTAAGGAAAATATGTAATGTAAGAGAAATTTTTTTTAGATATCGAGGTTTTAAACATACCAATCGATAGAGCAAGAAAGTCGAATCCAACGATATATATAACTCATTTTCGACAAAATGTCCCTTACGTTATTTCATATTTCCAGTATCGATATACGCTGGTGAAAGAAAAGCTCAAAGGTATGATAAATCAACGAATATGCATGAAGACTGCATGACAGTATATGGAACTAGGAAAGTGATATAATATTGGAGTCGTACCAAGGGAAAATATCATACCATATCAGTTGAATCCAAATCTAGCTAGAATAAAAAACCTACTGCCGAAATCCTAAATCGTACACTCATAATGATTATATTATTAAGAAGCTTCTGAACGGGCATTATGTGGCACAAATATTTTGAGATCAGAATTAATATTATTGCTGACAAAGCTGCTGGCTGCAAAATTATGCCTTTTGAAGGTCATAGCACACATATCAGCTCGGAAACGGATCGTCACCGTATCAACTCGAGCCGTACAGTATTCTTTGTATGAAACTCCCTACTGCAACGCATACTAATCGGAATCGTAACGTAATCGCCTCGCCTTAGAACAAGCTCACAAACCACGGTGCGTGGTCAACTTGCCGTCCCCGCGCTTACGGCTCATCTTCCCCGCGCTTACGTATCTCCGTGTACGGTTGCCGAACGTGCTGTCATTCACAAGACAACTACCAGTCGTGTTGCGAGCGTGTTTTATAGAATTTGTAGGTTAGATTTCAAACAAAAACAATAGCGATGAAAATGGATTAACTCATTGAAGAAGTGAGAAAATATCCATATTAATATGATGATTCGAAATTTCCAACTACCGTCCCATTTCTCTTCTTACGTCATTATCTAAAATCCTGGAAAAGATTATGAATACCAGACTACTGAAATTTCTAGAAAAGAACAATATACTATCACATAATCAATATGGCTTTCGCACTAACAGGTCAACAGAAGATGCTGTCGTGGATCTGGTGGACTTTGTTGTCACCAAACTAGACGAAGGCTATAAATGTTCTGGTGTCTTCTTGGACCTGGCGAAAGCCTTCGATACCGTCTCCAGAAAGATCCTTTTAAAGAAACTCGAAAGCATAGGCATTCGTGGTACAGCTCTTGAGTGGTTCCAATCTTACCTCACCAATCGTACACAGAGGATAAAGTTAGGTGATAGCTTGAGCTCTTATGCTGGCCTCAATTACGGCGTTCCACAAGGTAGCGTCCTTGGGCCGACTCTCTTTACCATCTACATTAATAGTCTATGCTATCTACCAATTAATAAAGCAAAGGTGTTTGCCTATGCTGACGACACGGCCATAATTTTCTATGACAAGACTTGGGAGGCGGTTTATACGGCGGCGGAATTAGGTATGAACCAGGTCGCTCAATGGCTAAACTTGAATCTATTGACACTCAATGTGACCAAAACGAAAGTGGTCAACTTTAGTGTCAGTAATAGAAACTCTTGCCCCACACAACTGGCTATCAAGTTGCATACCTGCATAGATCGCGTAGGCTCTTCCTGTTACTGCTCAAGCTTCGAACAGGTGGCGGTTGTAAAGTATCTTGGGGTCATCATTGACAAACACCTTACGTGGACCAAACAAATAGATTATGTGAGTGGCCGTATCAGAAAACTTCTTCATATCTTCAAGAAAATGGGACAGTTTGCTAATGAGAAAACCCTTAGGATGCTTTATTGCACACTGTGTGAATCAATTTTAACTTACTGTATAACTGTTTGGGGTATTGCGCATAAAACACACCTAATAAAGGCAGAACGTTCACAACGAGCCATTCTTAAGGTAGCTTATAAGAAACCATTTCGCTTTCCTACAAATTTATTGTATCAAGAGACATGCACCCTCCGAGTACGGCAGTTATATATTATGTCTGTGGTATTGAAATTCCATAAAAAGGCTGATGCCACAGTGCAATCCAATGCTCACTCTCGCAGAAAACCAAAATGGCATGAACCCAAATGTAGACTTGAATTTGGTAAAAAATGCTTCAACTACATGGGGCCTTTTCTTTACCGTAAACTCAATAGTAAACTTAATATATTGGTAATGACTAGATTGAAATGCAAGTTCTGTATAAAGGGTTATTTTAAAGGTTTGGATTATGATGACACCGAAGGTTTATTGAAAGTTATAAACTAAAGTTCCTAATTATATTAATCTCTGGCAATGACATGCACACCAACACTCACTTGCACACCAACATACAGATACATACACGCACACTAACACACACCTGACACATTATCACACATCAACTCACTATCACACTCCCACACACTAACACAAACACACCTACACCCACACCAATCAACTCACACACATACAGTTTTTCGTTTACTTTTATCATAATAATTTTATATTTTGTAAAACTTTGTTTTTTGTTATTTTTTCTGTTCGACGAAAGAGACTGGCCTCCACGACACAGGGAATCCTAGTGTGGAGACCAGAGTAATATGTATGATGTATGTACTTTATAGAACAATAAAATTATTATTATTATTATTCTCTTTATTTAAATATTTTCAATACATTTTTCATTTTTAAATATACATATATCTATAAAAATACATATCATTTAAAAATATAAAATATATGGTACCCCACCGGCATCGGGAACAGGGTCCAAGCTGCCGGTGGTTAGGATTCCAGAGATAGGAACCTCCTCACAATGCGTGCTGTATCTAAAAGCACTGCCTTCTGCATCAAACCCTTGATCCAAGCACCCAACGCGAGCCTCTTTAGATGGTGATCGAGGCTCTTGGCTATTAGACCATTGACAGATATGACTATCGGCACAATGATTGCCGAATCAACGTCCCACATGTCGACAACCTCGCGAGCCAAATCGAGATATTTAATTTGCTTATCTTTTTCAGCTTTCGCGAGATTGCCGTCATGCGGAATGGTGACATCGATAATCAATGCGCGGCGCTCTGATCGATCTATCACCACAATGTCAGGTTTGTTGGCCACAACAGTCCTGTCTGTGATGATAGTTCGATCCCAGTACAACGTGACATGACCATTTTCGAGAACTGATTCAGCTACATACCTGTAGTACGGCACTTCAACATCTACAAGTTTGTATTTCAGAGCAAGTTGCTGGTGAATAATCCTGGCTACTTGGTTATGTCTGTGCAAGTACTCGCCGTTAGCAAGACGAGAACAACCGGAAACTATATGCCTGAGGGACTCACCAGGTAGGTGGCACGCCCGACAAATGTCAACCGTACCATCCCTCAAGATATATCTCCGGTAGTTATTCGTCTTGATAACTTCGTCCGCAATAGCACAGACAAACCCTTCGGTTTCCCCAAAGAGGTCACCGAAACGTAGCCAGTTCACGGAGGCTAACAGGTCTACATCAGCTCCATATAGAGCCTTGTAGAACCTACCGTGAAGCTCCTTGCTCTGCCATACATCCCTGCGATCGTTAGTGCTAAGTACTACAGGCTTGCGCCAGTTCTCTTTAGCCAAACTGAGCGGGGTGAGTCCGATGTCTACAGCAACTACATCCCGATGCATACCCACGTCTGCCTTAAGAAAGTATTCTCTGAGGTTGCATACCTCGCGGTTATGAAGGGCCTTGGCATTCAGAAAGCCTCGGCCTCCACATTTCCGCGGGATATACAATCTCATCACAGACGAACGTGGGTGATGCATACGGTATGCCGTCAAAAGTGTACGGACCCTCCGGTCCAGGGCATCCAGTTCAGTCTGAGTCCACTTAAGTATGCCAAAGGAGTACATGAGCACCGGCATGACCCAACCGTTACAAGCGCGCACCTTGTTGCCACCTGATAAAAGACTTTTTAAAACTTTTTTCAGGCGACCAAAGAAACGCTCCTGCAACGATTGCTTCATGTCAGCCTCATTGATACTTAACGCCTGTGACATACCCAAGTACTTGTAAGTATCGGTTACAAGAAGTGATCTTAGGTTAATGGAATCCGAAAGTTGTGTTCCTTCGGATTCCACTATCCTGCCTTGTTTTACATGGATGACAGCACATTTGTCCACACCAAAATCCATACTGATAGACTTACTAAAAGTTTCAGTTACTTTAAGTAAATCCATCAACTGTAATTTAGTGTGGGCAAACAACTTTAAGTCATCCATATATAACAAGTGGGATATCACTCCACCACCTCTATGTAACCTGTAACCTAGCCCTGAACCCTCTAGTAATGTACTAAGAGGATTCAATGCTAGGCAGAACCAAAGAGGACTCAGGCTGTCGCCCTGAAATATACCCCGCTCAATTTTTATCAATTCGCCATTCCCAGGGATCTGTCGACATCCTGGATAGCTAAGAACCGTTTTCCATTGCCCCATGCATGACTTCAAAAAGGTGCTTATATTATATTAAGGTAATATTATTATTATTATTATTATGATTTTAGTGAGCGCGGCGTAAGCGCGGCGTCGCCTAGTCGTAGCCGAGTTGACGTACCGAAGCTGCTGATCCGCTTAGGTTACGTTAGGTTGGACGGCAAGGCGAAAGGCGATACGGTGACGATCCCTTTCCCACTTGCTATCTTAAAAGTCCCTTTATACAAATACTAGATTTTGCCGCGTTGAACGTAGCGTTCGCGTTATCTAGATTTTTTGAATAAATTTCTGTACCTCGAGGGCAGTAATTCTTTTCCTGCTTGAAATGTACTCTATATCCTATTCTATACCATCATAACGTGTATGCAAAATTTTATGATAATTGGTCGAGTGGTTAAAGCGTAAAAGTGTAATAATAATAAACAAATAAATAAAGAAACAAACATACAAGCTGAAAATCGCATTTATAATATTAGTTTAATTCTTTTGCATTTTAGTTCTCATTAAAAAAATATGTTTAAAGCGAGTATGTTTATAGCAATAACCTGAAAATATTCTCTAATTTCGACCATAATTCTTATATGATTATTATTATTAACTTCTCAGTCAATCTCATTGAACTCCATTTAAACATAGTTATCTATACTGTTATTATTTGAAAAATTGGCACTGATAAACTATTTCTTAACCGCAGATAACGAGCAGAGTTACAACCACTATCCAAGGGTCATAATAGCAGATAGTCGTGTTAAGCAAATATTGATCATTAACTGCCGTCATGATGATGTGTTACTTTATTTAGAGTCATCGTAGTTAGTTTTAAGACAGTTTTAATTATAACATAAAATAAAATAATTACAAAGTAGATAAATACATCAATTAGATTAACAATAAACATACTTATTACATATAGTTTAGGTAGAAACAGCTATGGATTCGTTAAGATTTAAACAAGCTATGTAGGTATGTTCAATATAATCTGTCTAACACCTGTATCCTTGAAGAGATAAGCAGAATTGTATTCAACCCACATTTTGCCAGCTATGAAATTATTTTCTACGTAATAAGGACCAGACGTTTGCCATTGATGTTTGCCAGAGTTCGTGATGCTACAGAGAATTTGCCCGATCGCGGAATGATCTATGATAGACTAATATCTTTTTTTTATAAGATCTTTACCCGCACTAGTAATAATTCCTGTCTCCTGGGGTACTTTACAAACATTCAAACAACGGTTACAAAAAACATCCAGACTCGGCGGAACAACCAGTTGTGGATTACACAAATGTTTGCACTTAAACCACTTCGTCATCCATGCAGTTGTAAATAATATATATTGTCAGTGAGCACTCAGACTGAAGACTCTGTGAAGCAGGGGAACCAGTCACGATTGTCCCTTATGGTTATTTTTAAGAGTAGATTATAATCATAATCATAATATTTTATTTGCTAAACACAGGTTTACAGAGATGTGACAAAATTTCACGAGTGCGCTGAGTTTTGCAAACAAATGGCGTGCAAATATGTATATACAATTCTATTGAAATTATCATACATATTCTAAATTATTTGAAACATTAATATTAAACAGATAACTTAATGATTTATTAAAAAGTATATAATAATTCATAGCATTATTAATTATTGTTCTAGTTATAGCAATAAATTTTAAATGCCAGAATATTAATTGTGAATGTCTAAATATTGAAGTAAATGTCTAAATTATAACGTATCCAATAGAAAATCTGAGATATTGTAATAACTTTTGTCATTTAAAGTCATTTTTAATTTGTCCTTAAATAAATTTAAATTTAATTCTTTTATACTTTTTGGTAATTTGTTATATATAACGGTAGCAATGTGCATAATGCTTTTGTGCATTAATGCGGTGTTAGTTTTTCGTATACATAGTCGAGTCGTGTCTCTTTGCTGTCGACCAGAAGCTTCAGATGCTAACACAAATTTGTTAGAGTTTGTTTTTACAAAGTTAGCTACTTCTAGTATGTATAGAGAAGGCAATGTTAGTTGCTATGCTTACGGGAAAATGGTACGCAGCTGTCGGTTGATTGTAATCCAAACATGAATCAGATACAGCGTTTTTGTGCTTTAAAAATGAGGTCCTTATCAGATGAGTTCCCCAAAAGATTATACCAAATCTAAATATCGATGCTACCAAACTATGATATGCCATAATTAGTGTATCAACGTTTACAATTTGAGCAAGTACCTGTAGTGCATAGGTGGATTTACTAATTCGTTTATACAGTTGATCAATTCGCGGTTACCAAGTTAGTTTGTGATCTATGATATTAACCCAAGAAAATTAGTCGTGTCAACTTGTTTTATAATTTGCCCATTAAAACTTATATTTATGTCTTTAGAGGTTAACTTACGCTGGCTAAAATGCATTATCTTTGTTTTCTCTAAGTTTGCTTTAAGGTTATTGATGTCAAGCCATGTCATAATAGAATGCATTGCGTTATTTATATCGCTTTTGTTAGTTTTAGTATTATTGCACTTAATTGTGAATTGTACATGATTGTTGCATGATGTTGTCTTCTTCTACTACAGGTATTATTCTCATCAAACGAAGCATAACCCACGGCTATTTTGGTAATTTGAACACCTGAGACGCACGTCACATTAAAATAGTAATCTTCAAAACAGAGGTGAGAAAATATTTAATATCAACTTCAAAAGTAACATTTTACAGTAGGAGAAGATATAAAGAAAATTTACCTGAATTGAAATTCTAGTGATGTCTCTAAAAATATTGAAACTTTCTATGCATTCAAAATAGCACTTACTTAAAACTATCAGCATATATAAGTACACTTTGAAATAAAAGTTAATTTATTTTGAATAACTTAGTTTTGTTTATAAATAAAATAAATAATAGTATAGTGCTTTCATATTATGCTGATTTTGAATGTGATTTAAAGTTACAAAGTAATTAAAGTCACCGCATAATATAATCATAAGGTAAGAGAGATTTAGACTTTAGATGCTAAAATGAAACAACTTGATTATATAATACAACAATATAATATAATATCATTCATGTGAAACGCTCTTATACTTAGGCAAATATCTATATCAATAGGTATTTGCATACCATGTGATATAAATCACTAGTAAATAAAATAAAACATTTTTTACTTTTAGTTTTCCAGTACGTTGGGATTGACTTTAACGGCCATTTTAAGCTGACCAATAAACAGTTCGATGGACGATGCCAGTCTGAAATTGGCTTTGAACTTTTGACAATTTTTCAAAAACACTGGGTATAAGTGTCTTAAAATTCCGTGATCTAGAGTAGGGAACATATGGTGCAAGGAGTGGTAACCGAAAAATGCCATAACCTTGAAGAAATTGTCATTGATATCGGTGCGTTCCATCACAGCCTCAAGCTCGTGCATTCCCCAGTCCACGACAGTGTCCCTAAGAAATGATAAATTACATTTTATATACAGTATCGAAAATAGCAAGAATTGACACTGGAATGACCTACATACATGAAGTCGAAACTCGGGTTTTACGTCTACGCTATAAAAATTTCATGACTGTTGCGATCTGTCCATGACCCGATAGTTTGAGAATAATATTATTGTTAGGTAATAATGCTGTCTGCATTATTACCTAACAAAGCATAACATGTTCAACATTACAAATACGAAACGTTTAACTGAGTAACAGAAAAACATTCGAAACAAATTATTGCCTGGATTATAAAATCAATTTGCCAAGATCTTACCTCACTTGGTCGCCATCTTTGAAAATTTCAGGATGATGATGAGCAGCGTTGGATGCGATGAGAAAAAAGATCAAACTACTGGTGCAAATGATCCACAGCCACATGATCACACTGTCATAGAATGTAGCCCCGCTGACTAAAAACATCCACAACGGCAGGAGAAAGCCAATACCATCGTGCCACTTGTAGTGATGTTTGAAAAACCCTTTATTGGTAAAGTTTAGTGAAAACCTGAAATTGAAATAAACCTGAATTAATAGTGTAAAGTGTCTATAGAACTATACCGTACAACTTTGTAGCAGGAAATCTTTACTTTTCATGATTTTCAATTGAAGATTGAATGACATTTTAAAAGAGTTACTTTTAGGTTCAGTTTTAAACACAGTGTTGTTGCGAGCACAAGCTTATATGAAAATGAAATATATTTATTTTGTACATATAAATTATATAACTTACCTCTTTAAGAAATTAATAATGAAGGATAGAGGAAACAGTGCAAGCTCGATCAGAATAGAGAGATTGGCATAGAACGGTTTTTCTCTCGGATTCCAGAACACAATAGGCTCAAAAGCACTGATTTCTAAATCCATTAGGGTATTGGGATACAAGTGATGTGAAAGTGCATGAGACACTCTAAAGTCCCTGAAAAATAAATACATTTTAATATATACATATACAGTGTATGTAACAGAAAGTATTTAGTAATTTTAGGGCCGTAATATATATCTAAAAAGTAACCTTTGTGCCCTAACCTCGGATCAAAACAACATTATAAAGAAACATTATAAAGGAACTACCATCTTAGTCTCCCCGTGAACATGGCTGCTGTAAAGCAACCGAAACGTCGGGGCAAAGTGTAAACTTAAATATAAATAGCTTTAATTAGAAAAAATATATAGCTTAAATAGTAGTAAAGTTTAATAATAGTAGTGTTAGAGTTTTCGAAATTATTTAATAACAGTGTTCAAAGTAAAATAAACAACGCGACAAAATCCGTATTAAGTGTTTAATTTCAAAACATTATATTTATTATCTTTTATTATTATTAATTTTATTTATGACTGTTACTGTTATTGCTTATTATTATTTTTTTTTTATTTTGTTTTAAATTGACATGATCTGAATTTATACAATTATTATAATATTTTAAATTATTGTCATTATTTCAAAATGATCCTACCTAATCTCATTTTTTTTGTTTATTGTGATAAAATTGTATTCCTATACGAATTATGTCATAATTATTATGTTATGTTAATTTATGTATAAACATTCAAACACAATTGTAAATTGTTAATGAATAAATAAAATGAATGAATGAAAATATTATTTAAACATCAAAACAAAAGCATTATATCACTATCAAAATTGCGCTTGGTCATTTTCAGGTTCATGGAGGTCACCGAATCAGTTATTAATGTTGTTAAGGTATCAACTATCGTCGATAAAAAAATGCTATATCTTAGTAAAAATAATGTATGCGGATTTAGTTGTCGTAGTTTTCTATTATACAGGGGATATATTACGTGATGCTTAAATATGGCCACACCTCTCTGTTACACGCTGTTTGTACATACCTATATGTGGCATTAATCATTGAAGCAGTAATTTGCATAAGTTTGCGCATATGTTTGTGATCGATCTTAAGGACTGAGTTTCAATTTCCAGGTCGGGTAATGTATTGGGTTAATCTTCTTGGAAATTTTTAACCAAAAAACATAGCTAGCCAACTGTAGGTTAGTAATCAAACCCCTTCCCTAAATCTTCGTAGATATAAGTTTGATTCTACGTCTATGTTTACAACAATATTAGGCATTTTTATAACATAGACTGATATTATTATCTTCTGTTTACGCGAATGTTATTCATTGAAATTAAACTACTATATACGGATTTTATCGCGTTGTTTATTTAACACTCTATTACATAATTTAGAAACTGTAACACTACTATACTACTATTAAATTTTACTAATTTTAAGCTAATTAAATTATTAAAACTATTAAAACTATATTATACGATATTCTTGGACAAATGAGACATACTATGTATAGTGTCCCCCTCAATAAGATGTTTCCAGAAAATGTTTCATAAAATTGTCTACAGCCATTATGCTAAAATATTGAATTTACCTATTGAGGCAAAACCTAATATTTAATGTAGTTACTTACTTGTCAACTGTAAGTAAATATCCAATCCAAAACTTTGTAACCGTTGATGTTTCCTAAATTAATATGCCCCTAATTATAGAAACATTGTATAAAACTATTGTTTATTAACGAAGTAAATATAATAGACAAATAAAATCTTTTGAAACATTGAATCTAGACACTTTAATGGAACTTTGCTCTGTATACATCTTCTTGAGACTGTACAAAGCACTTTAACTTAATATAGACAGTTTAACAGTGTACATAATATTATGATGTCGTTGCTAGAATACATATAAATACAATAGGGTGGAGCCCTATTTTTTATTTTGTATAATATGATTTTACATACCATAACAATAGTTATCAAAATAAAATCTTTTTTGAAAACAGTATCAATATTGGTTGCAAAATAGGGAAGTAATTAATATTTCAAATTTGGATTTAATGAAAAAAGTTCGTAGTGAGCATGTCTCGCTATCTCCCTCGCACACCTGTGGTTATTAAGCGGCTACGCTATATTTTCTGTCATTTGTCAATTACCGCTACCACCAGATTCAAAACGCTTATATCTTACAATTTTTTTAGATTTCAAATATTCTTTTGACTTTAAAGGTCTTTCTTCTTTTGATTTTAAATTTTCTTTGTATTTTAAAGTTTAGTTAATGTAATTATTTGACTTAAACAACAAAAAAATGTGAATCAGCTGCCCTATTAATGAACATGGAAGTAGTTTTACCTGTACGACCATAAGGCCAAATTGAACAAATACATCCTCCAATTTGATTTTCTGTGGATATAATTATGTGAAGCAGCGCAGGTCCATGCTAAAAAGAAAGACGCCACCAAGTATGAAGCCATCACAGCCCAGTAATTTGTAAACCATAATGATAAGGCGGATGAGACCAAAAGCGTTCCAAAAAAACCATCAATGAACATATCTGATTTTCTTGCAACACTTTTGGGAATCTTTTTTAGTTCTTCTATTGCTTCTCGTTTCAATGTTTTGTAAAAGCCATCTTCTTTAAAAGTAAACGGTGAGTTTCTGGGCGTCTTAGCATCTCTGACGTAGTAATTTTCTAGCATTTTCTCTGCAACAGAAGTTAGGTGATGTGTTTCAAAGGCTTCAGTAATGTCTGTACCCTGAAAATAAGTTAATAGAAAGTAAAATTAACAACGGGTGTTACGGGTTTTATTGTTAACGGGTGTAACAGCGAAATGTGCCAAAACAGGCGGTCACAGTTAAGTTGATAAAATCAACACTTTTTGTTTAATACAAATATTAAATATATATTTACCATAACAATGAATGTGTTTACAATTACACCGTGTAAAAAACTTTAAATATTTAAAATTTTCGCCTACAAAATTACGTAAATTTGCACGAAAAATGCAAAAACATAAGCTCGTGTTAAGTGAGTTTAAATTATAACAGTAGAAATCTATCCTATTTTACAGCTTAAACAAAACATAAATAGATATATTACAATTTGTCCGTCCCAAATATTTAAGTTATTGGTTGGCAATAAAGATACATAGTTATCAAAAAAGCACTTCAAATCCTCCATACAATTTTACAATGGCGGCCGCGCGCCGATTTAAATATCGAGCTCTGTCATAATCAATCCAACTGCGTCTTACGCTCGGCGCAATCTTAATACGTGAAGCAAAATTTTTGTACCCCTTTTTACGAAAATTGTGCGGACGGAGGAATATGAAATTTGGCACAGTTGAAGTTTATATGGGAAGGAGAGGCGGATCCTATAATTTTTATAAAATATGCATTAGAAATACATTAAATTAATGAAAAAACACTAAAAGCACACAACCATGCATTTGACACACGCAGTCGAATCGCGTTTATAGTATTTCGGCATTGTTCGTCTGACGTCGTCGTCGTCGACCTTATTTATATGTAATAAAGGGAAAAAGAAAACAAAGTAGCAAGCTTAGGAATTTTGGTCGAATTTTGACCACTAGGCGACCGCTAATAAGTACTTAGAAAATATAAATAATAGATAATTTTCATATTTTAGTACGAGCCTGTTAATAAGTAATTGAGAAATAAAAAACAAACTGTTCACTAAATATTTAAACCACTGTGCATTTTGTATAAATCCACAAAAGAAGTGTTTCTAATATTATAAAATTGCCCATTACGTCTTTACAAGAAAAAGATTAAAGTCAGGGAAACGGTTTTTATGACCACTGCACAGTAATCCGATGCATGACTCTTGCCCAAAATTTATGCGTTTCGTACCTAAACAAACAATAGAAGAACAATTCATACATTGCAAAGACTTTTAATCCGATTAGTTACTGACCAGAGTCAATTAAATTAATTTCAATACATAGAAATAAATAAATTTTCATTGGGGCTAAATTACAGATTACTCTTTAAAATCTTAACTAATAATTATTATAAAATTAGATTACCTTAGTGAGTTGCAGCCATTCTGCGCCACCGGGATGATTGTCGATAAATTCCGTCACATCATAAAGTCCATCGTGTACTCTCCACAAGCCCTCTGCTCCATCGTCCATAGCTTTTCCTTCCAGCCATTGTACAGGATGCTTCAACCCTTCGTCCCTCAGCGAAGGGTATTTCAGTTGAGGGAAACTAACATGAGTTTTCTTTTCTGCTGCCCTTTTCTGGGCCAATTCAATATATCCAGCGTCTTTAGGAGCCATTATGTATGAAACATAACACGATAAGGCGGAACGCACCGTAGACTCTACGAGCACGGTCTAAATCTATCTGTGATCAAATTTACTTTGACAACATATTTAGTAGTCACAATCATTTAATAGCTTTATATATTTTGGTATGTTTTGTAAACATTGTAGCGTTATCGCGACGCTATTATCAATATTATTTTACTACAGTAAAATTAAACGTGCATCAACCGGTTTTAGATATGATATTTTCTTTCACAAACATGTGATATAAATTAATGCTTTTTAAATGTTCCATTTTTGGTTATAGTCCGTTCCACCGTCGGTCGTTAAGTGTAATCGATCATCACTCATTACACTACTGATGTGAACCCAATTCTATTCATTTACTCTCATAGTCCGATAGGACAGCAATTCAATTCATACAGGACCATCGATACGGGAGCGTGCAGCATCGCCAACTTCCTAGCTCCGTGCTGCTAGTGAGCACATTATTGAGAAACTTTTTGCGGGTCCGACCCAGGATTCGTACCCAAGATCACATAAAAACAATTAACCTGTTCATCTAGTTTTGTGTGAATTTATAAAAGTGAAAGCAATTTCGGTAAAATCGAATATATGGCTAGTGTAATTTTTATAACTAATTATGTCTGTATCACTTGAATAAAATCGAAATAGTGATGTGTATATTTTCGATGAAAGATATTCAAATACAATGCAGTTCCTACTTTACACAGTCAATGCAACGCACTTACTTATTCATAGTGTAACTAGCGATCCGCCCTGGCTTCGCACAGGTAGTAAAAAATCTTAGCAAATTGTACACCTGAACCTTCCTCATGAATCACTCTATCTATTGCTGAAAACTGTATAAAAATCCAATCAGTGGTTTTTGAGTTTATTGCGAACAAACAGACATAAAGACAGATGTGGCGGGGGACTTTCTTTTAAAATATGTAGTGATGATTACATTCGAATAACTTGCATGGAAAAATTTATAAATCGCTAAATCGAAATATCACACCGTGCCCATTTGTCTGCTATTCAATTCTTTCAGTCGAGCAGTATCGACCAAAAATATAACGTTCTTCCAATTTTCATGAAGATTTACATCACACAACATAAGTTGCTTGCATTTAAATATACGTCGTAATCCTATGAAATGTGGTATCTTAGGATTTGAACGTTTACACGTTAAATCTGTGTTTATCTTCAAAAGGGATTCAAGTAGAAAACAATTAATACAGTTTTTCTTATTTTTTATTACAAGCGACGCGAAAATCACATCGTAATCCTATGAAATGTGGTATCTTAGGATTTGAACGTTTACACGTTTAATCTGTGTTTATCTTCAAAGGGGATTCAAGTAGAAAACAATTAATACAGTTTTTCTTATTTTTTATTACAGGCGACGCGAAAATCACTTTATAGGTACCTAGTTCATACTGCAAAATTTAACATGTTTCGTACGACAGTATATATCAGTTAGATGATAAGACAGCGTAAATTTTCTCATATATTTACAATACCATTTAGTATACCATAACTTTGTTTCGATTTTACTATATTGAAGGTTTTACGACATAATATAAATATGTAGGTATATTGCGTGCAATAATTTATTATGCTAAAGAATCTGTTTATAAATTCTGTTTCAAGGTGCAAATATATTATTTTCTCGATATTATATATGCCTTCTGACTTTAAAATTACTAAAGCCATAAATCTAACTAAGAAACACAATACCTAAAGAACATAGAATATTAAGTATTGTATCTCAGGCATCAAAAATTATCCTAAAGATTATACAAAATAGAATCAGACAAAAAACAAAAGTTCAGTTACGTAATGATCAATTCGGTTTTAGACGGAATAATGGAACAAGAGAAGGGATATTTGCTTTACGGACGATTCTAGAAAGAAGAGTTGCTCTGGATATTGATACATATGTAGACTTTATAGATCTAGAGAAGGCATTCGATAAAATGAAGTGGAAAAGCATGATAGAGCTATTGAAACAGGCTGATATTGATTTTAAAGATAGGAGATTAATAGGTATATGAATTATACAAAAATCAAGAAACAGTTATAGAAATAAATGATCACAAAAGAATTTGCAAAAATAAAACAAGGTTTAAGACAAGGATGATCTTTGTCTTCACTTATATTTAATGTTTTTATTGAAGCAGCCGTACAAAATATATTGGAAGACACCCGCAATAGATAGATAGATCATCAGCATAAATGGCAGACGTATCGTTTTTGTAAGTTTTGCGGATGATATTGCAGCACTTGCAAATTAAATAGAAGAGACGACCTCGAAAATTTGCTTAACAATATGAATAAAGTTTTTCTTATTTTCATATGAAAATAAACATAAGTTAAACTAAAGCCCTCGTGACATCTAAATTTCCGCATAAAATAATACACCCTATCAAAATTTACCATTACCCAATAGAACAAGTAAAACAATTTAAATATCTATAACAGAAGATACAAGACCATCAGACGACATAAAAATTTGATAGCGATTGCAAAACAGTCTTTCCACAAAAAGAAACATCTATTCACTTCAAAAATTAGTAAAGATATCCGGAAAATCTAATTAAGTCTTATATCTGGAGCATTGCCCTATACGCTTGCGAAACGTGGACCTTAAGACAGAGAGACCGGAAAAGGTTGGAAGCTTTTGAGATGTGGTACTGGCGTCGAATAGAGAAAGTGCCCTAGACAAAAAAATACTAATACAGAAATATTGACAAACGTGAGTGAGTAAATGAAAAACGTGAAATTTTGAAACACATAGAGAACAGAAGAGGTAAAATGATAGGACACCTAATTCGACATGATAATTTTATCACGAATATAATGGAAGAGAAAATAGAAGCAAGAAGGAAGAGAGGAAGACCAAGAAGAAGGTACACCGATCAATTGAAAGAAGTTGTGAAAGTTGAAACTTATAAGATACTAAAAGAGATGGCATTGGAAAGAGAAAGATGGAGATTGCTACACTGATAAGTGCAAAGCACTTAAATTTGGATGATTATAGAAGTTAAACAAAAGCAGACGTATTTGTACCTAATCGTTCAATTGCAAAGTTAGCGCAATAAGAGAGCTAGTGTACAGTGTAATATCCGTTTTACCCAGAGATTTTGGTTAAACTGGAGCACTTTTACTCGGCAAGAAAGTGTGGATATTCTTCAGAGGATCGCAACCGAAGAACCATGGCTGTAAGTTTTGCTAGGCCTTCAAATGAGGTCATGATCACGATACCCATGTTAATCGTAACTGCCTGTTTTGAAGAGACAGCAATGAGCGAGCGTTGTGCAAACATTTGTTAGCTACCGTAAATGCTCTTTTGCCACCTTGGAAATATAAAGAGAAAATAACTATAAACAAATATTTCTGCGAGTATATATAAAAAACCTAAGGATATATATACCTAATAATAATGAGAATACACAATAATAAAATACATTGTATGGGCCCGGGGACCTAACTTAGACTAATGAACTAATCTATCTATACTTATTACAGATAGTGGCACGTTGCTTCCTGTAGGTATTACAATAATAAATAATATCAGCCCTGTGTGATGCTGTCCCACTGCTGAACATGAACCTTTTCTCTGTGAAAAGGGTTAGGCCCAATGTGGGATGGCAGACTTTACATAACTTCGAGAACATTATCAAGAACTCTCAGACATGCAGGTTTCTTTACGATGTTTTCCTTCATCGTTAAAGCAAACAATAATTAACTAATTACATTACTTCGAAAACTCAGAGGTGCTTGTCTTGGGATCGAACTCTTGTGGCAGTCTAACAGTTTTCCACTAGACTATCGCTGGATAAGATATCATAATACAATAAATTCTAGTCTCTATCTATATAAACTTAATTTACTAATACGTATTTATTTATACAATTCGAATATTAATTAATATCAAGCTACCGGCCACGCGTCAACTAACCTAGTGCTAAATTACCTGCTCAATTGTTTTAAAGTACTAACTATAACTCTACATTCATTATTTCTCTCAGTTTACCTATGTATATTTATTCTTTTCTGTCTCTCTTTGCTTTGTACTCATAATCTTATTTATATCCTAACTAAGCAAGTGATATAATGTAAAGAACTGAAATATGGCCAATTGATTTAGAAAAATGGGAATTGCTACACCGACAAGTGCCTAGCACTAAAATTTTTGATGAAAATACAACTGCAACTCAGGACTTCCAAAAATGCTCGCCGTTTGTAAATCCCTTTGTTTCGGTTCATCGACAAAAGCGTACTTTGAATGTTCGAACGGCCTATTATAATGAAAGCCTTAAAACCAATATTGGCAAAGTAAACTGCGCGTACTCAGTTTTGGCTTTAACATAAATCTGGATATTGAACTTATTATCGTGTGCATTTAGTATAGTAATGGATCCAATATCTAATCAGTATGAGAGATAGGCTCACATCAGTAGTATGTATCGTATTGGACAAAGTCAATTATAATGATCTACTTTAATAAGGTCTGTTCCCCATTGGCCTGCAAGACATGTAGCAATGTATACCTTATTGATAGACGGTGGTATTAGACCAGCTTACGACTTTGCTAATCTGTAATAATGCAATAAAATCTTCACTACTACAATTAACAAAATATTTGACTTTTAGACCGATTTCTTAGTATATTTGAGTTTTGAAACGTGGCATACTGTTATAGTACAATATTTTAATAACTATTTATAAAATAGAATAAAAAGCAGTTAGAAGTAATAACGTGACTATTTAATTTCCTGTTTCTTTGTTGAAAATGTCGCACTATATGATAATAAAAACTAGTTTTTGCTCAGTGGTCAAAATTCGACCAAAACCATTATTGAAAATTTGAGGTAAACATTGAAGAAGACATTATTACGAGGTTGAAAAACACTATATCCAGAATTAGATTTATAGTACTAAAGTTTGTCTTTAGAAGAAAATAAAAAAACAGAATAATAACAATCGGTTGATGATCAGAGGTGACAAAGGTTGGTACTAAACTATTTTGTTTTCACCTAAATATATATAGAATAGCGGACTCAATAGACTACCCCAACATAAAACTCACACAAAACATTTCATCAAGATCTGTCGAGCCGTTTAGAAGAAATTCAGTGATACTCACACACACGTACGGTATCACGGGAGTTTACTAACATACAATGTTAGGAAACACCCGTAGTACAAGAGACATAGCATTTATTTCAGGAATTAAATTACATATTGAAATTAAACTACTTTATACGGATTTTATAGCGCTGTTTATTATAAAGCCTTTTGTTACATAATTCAACGTCTCCCCGTGAACATGGCTGCTGAAAAACAACCATATATAAATAATTTTAATAGCTGCAACAGTAGTCAATTTTAACAAGAGTAGTATTATAGTTTCAAAATTATGTGAAAAACTTTTAAAATAAACAACGCTAAAAATCAAAAAAGTTATTTTATTTTAATGTATTAAATTCGCGTAAACTTACGACAATTATACGATATTACAAAGTCCATATAATTAAGAAGCAATATAACAATAGAGCACCATCGCGATACGTGCAGTTGCGTCTATTTCATCCTGAAAGTAAATGCACTAACTGATTGAGTTCAGTGTCGTGCATATGTTGCATCGCGGTCGTATCGACCAATCAGAAAAAGACGTAACGATGAAAGCAACCTATTACTATGTTATTTATTTGTAATGACCTTATCGTTAGATAAGTTAATAGATCAGAAATAAATAGCTTACTGATGATCGACACTAGTGATCCCTATAATTCATAGTGGAATAGTCGTATGTTCGCGTCAACGCGGGCAAAATATTATTTTGGAAAATATGCCCCCAAATTCCGAATCCGAATGGGCCGACGTGGCTCAGAAACGATTTGAAGCTAAAACTTCACATGTCACATTTCCACAATTAAAATACCCTTCTTTAAGGGATGATGGTCTTAGGGATCCAGTGCAATGGCTCAAGGGCAAAGCCATGGACGATGGAGCCGAAGGGCTGTGGCGTATACACGACAAACTGTACGACTTAACAAGGTTCATAAAACGCCACCCAGGCGGTGCAGAATGGCTGGAACTCACTAAAGTAAGTACAAATATATTACCTATCTCTCACAAAATCCAATTTCGCTGTTGTACAGAATTTAGTGCCTTATATTTTGACTTTATCCTTAAATTATAATCAAGCTTTTGTACACAAGCATCTGACCGTTTTCAATTTGTAAATTGTAGGGCACCGACATAACAGAAGCGTTCGAATCTCATCACTTGAACCCAGCCACAGAGAAAATTCTTACACAATATTATATCAGAGATGCGAAGACTCCCCGTAATTCGCCGTTCACTTTCAAAGAGGACGGCTTTTATAAAACGCTAAAGAGAGCGGCTTTTGAGGAGCTTAAGAAAATTCCTAGAGATGCATCTAAAACTGCAGATAGAATTACTGACTGTTTATTTACATCGTTGCTGATTAGTTCTGTTGTAGCGTGCTGGGTTGAGAATAGTTTAGCCGCTAAAATCTGGTACATTTACGCATCAATCAACTTAGCATTGTTGACGGTAGCGTGCCATAACTACATACACAGAAAAACTAATTGGAGGATGTATTTGTTTAATATGAGCATGTGGTCTTACAGGTGAGTTGCTTAATTAAGATAGTCGTATAACTCGTACCTCGTAATATACTACTTATATAAGATCTGAAGTCTTATGAAGGTAAAAGTTTGTGGAAATGCTTGGATTTTTGTTATTCTATCACGTGTAAACCGTTGGATATAACAATGCACATAGGTAGGTCGAACGTATCCTGGATTAACACTTCTGACTTTTTATACTAGAATGCGTTATATACATAAATAAGAATATGCTGTTTTCTATACGCTGGTGAAACCGGGAGCAAAAATTGGCAAATATTAAATGTACATTAAAACATTTATATATCTTTATAGTATTGAATGAATTCAATTTAATATGTGTATTATTTTTGGCTGAAGAATTAAAATTAATTATCTCGTACTACAATTAACTTAATTGTAATTTTCTGAGTATTTCGTGCGAATTATTTATTATTGAAATCTCGTTAGTGGAAACTTAATAAGCATTAAAAGTTTATTTACTGTCACTTATTATTTGATCCTTGCGTAATGTAAACGCCATGCGTGTAGAAGGTTGTTCTGGAACTGGCCACTCCTTTTGGTAAATCCCTCCAAAATTAGCCGATAAAAAAATTGCATTTTCTTAATTTTTGCTACAATAGGTACTATTTTTGGAATATAAACATGCAATATAATTTGTCACAACTTTTTTGTTGGGATGAACGTTTTACCTTTTAACTGGGATTTCGTCTAAACTAAAACAGCCTGGCTAGAGCAGCTGCAGTGCTTTACTCAACAGAAAAATTCCGTCACACCGCACCCCATAGAGTATTTCTAAGGAATAAACGGCAACAGCATCACTCCTCCTTGCTGCTATTTATTATTTAGAGTAGATTTTTGCTCCCAGCAACCATTGTCGCAACTAAAGGCATATGTTTATGTTTCGCATGGCAGCGCGTGTTAAGTCACCGATACCGAGCACTCTTTCTACACTCCACGCTCTGCTAAACACCGATCCTTTATGTGACTTGTTTGCGGATGGATGGCAGGATATATTGTTGAAGTATTTACGTTTGTGTTAGAAGGATGATTATGTTTAATTTAATGTATATCTTTGTTTTAATTAGTAATTTTCTGTTTCTGTTTGCTCATTATAGTTCATATAATAATATCAACCCGTATTAAACTGTCCGACTGCTGGGCATGGGCCTATTCTCAGTCAAAGTCAAAGCAACTATTAAATTATATAATAGAGTGTTAAATAAACAACGTGATAAAATCCGTATATAGTAGTTTAATTTAAATGAATAACATTCGCGTAAACAGAAGACAACATTAAGCAACTATTATTAACTTTTGTTGACTTTCCGCCACGTGTCTCAATCATCCTAAAGGTTTTTCTGCCAAACGTTTTTGTAAGGGATATATATACAAGAATTTCGCTATCACAAGGTCGGCAGTAGAGCGATTGGGAAAGATATGGAAAGACAACCGAATAACGAAAAATACCAAGGCTCTAATGAAGTGATGGTGGATGGATGATGGAAGATGTGGTGTTAGAGACGCATGTTAAAAATACTGTGGACAGCGAACCAATAATTCCATCCTCAAAGAGCTTCGCATACAAGACAGGCTTTCGTCGATTGTGCAGTTACGAATACTAAAGTTCTTTGGACACATCTCCAGAAACGAGGACTCGATGGAGAGACTTGTGGTGCAGGGCCGCATTGAAGGCAAAAGAGGCCGCGATAGGTCTCCAACGCGCTGGATCGACCTTATCACCAAAGTTACGCAGTCAACCGCAATACAGTGTGCTCGCAATACCAGTAGCCGCCAGGGATGGAGGGACATCGCTCGACGTGCGGCAAATGACGTCAGTGCGCCGCAACCCTGTCCATCAATGATAGCCACGACCACTCTGACAAGAATGTCCGACTAAGAAGAAGATACAAGAATTTACCGTAAATTACCTCCTTGGGCTATTGATATTGAGGCGTACCGGCATGTAATTTCAAATTGTACCTGTTAAATATCAATAGGCTCGCCCTATTTTTCGTGGAACTTGAACGTAATGATATTGTGTACTTACTGCGTGTATAGTACTGTGTCCTTGGGTTCATATTCGTCGTCAGCATGCGATCGTTTGAACCTGGATTCGATTCCCGTGTCAGACAAAATGTTATTAAGTCTTCCTATTAGATAATTCTCCTTACAGTAACAAAATGACTATAAGCTCATTTTCTATTATAACTGTACTAGTTTGTGCACGCGGCTTCGCTTGCGTTAATGTAGGTTTCGTCAATAAATTTATATGCCTCAGGAACAGTACTTTCTCTTGATCATGTCCTTTTCTGTACTCCTGACAACGTGTATATGAAATTTCATGATTTCATGATGATGAGTCCAGGTGTGTAGGCATGAATGCGTAACGAACAAGCCAAACTCATTCCCTCATCACTATTCTCACTTATAATATTAATGTGGGTTATTTTTATTGTCTAATTTCACATGTATTTATTTTTACATGAAATCAAATTTTCAGCCTTTATAGTCTATATATGAATATAAACATCAAACTATGTCTCCAATGAAATTTTGTTAAAGATTTGATATGTTTTCAGAGACTTCAGAGTATCCCATGTTCTGTCACACCATCTCTACACGAACACTCTGATGGACTTAGAAATCAGCTCGTTGGAACCTATTCTGATCTATAATCCGAGGAAAGAGAAACCTCTGCACGCAAAGTTTGGATTTATTACTGAAATTTTCTTTTTTCCCTTTGTCTTCTTGCTAAGTTTTACGAAAAGGTAAGGACAACTTTAATTTAATTGCCTCTTTAGAGAGAAAAGCGTATTTAATTTATTTTAGAGTCGCTTTTACGTTGCAATTTTATCTCTGATAACTTGGGTGATGTTTTCTTTTGTTACATTTTTGACCTAATTTTGGCCAACACATAAGTGAGTTTACGTCTACAAGGTCTAATTTTGCCAAACATAAGTTTAACCTTATGCTATCGCTCGAAGTGTGTTGTGTTCGAATCATATTATGTCGGTTAAGTTTATCAAATTATACTGTAAATCGCAGCATTTTATTTGAAAGCGTTCCCAAAGATGGGCTCATCCACAATATAATTAAACAGTAATAGTAAAAGTAAAAAATAAAAAAAATCAAAATACCTAAAGCATAAGTGGCAAATACATGCAGGAGTCATACACCTCTTTCTTTCATAGACATATGTATGTACACTGACGTATGTGTATAAATTAGAATCGCATCGCAAACGGCATGGCTCTATTATATTTCAAAGTTTAAACGGAATCATGAGAGGATTTGGCTCACAGCATATTATTTTGTCGCATAGAAACTACAGTTGTGATTGCACCAACATGAATGAGCAACGTAATCACAAACGCGACACACATTAAGAATGATATTCCACGAGGATGAAATCGTGGGACGTGGTACTAAATTGACATTCACAGTACGTATTTACATAAGCCTATATTCCTGAAGGGAGTAGGCAGAGATGTATTACACCCGCTTTTCACCAGCTAATGTTTTTGATCCCACGTAATAAAGGTATGTTGCTGTCTAGTGGGGAACGGTTAATGCCCGCACTAGAAATAATTTCTGTATTGTCTGTGAAACAACGGACACAAAAACATCCAGACTCGGAACAATCATTTGTGGATCACACAAATTTTTGCCCCGTGTGGGATTCGAACCCACAAACCTCGATGCAGTGGCAGTGAGGAGGCGACCACATAAGCCAATACGCCATCCGTGCATTCATAGAATGGAGATTCAAACTCCAACCTATTAAGAATTCCTTTACAAAAACATTGAACCCGTTATCTCTCTTTGCAAAGCAGTCGTATTAATTATCACTGTGCTGTATAATGGATGTACATAACATATGTTGCTTTCAGATTCCTTGGAATATTCCGTCATCAAGGATTTTTCATGAGGCATTATCGTTGGCATGATGCCATAGGGTTACTTCTCCCAGTTTTGATGTGGTTCATAAGTGGTACATCGTTTATCTACGCGTTCTGGACGTGGCTATGCATCAATTGTACTGGCAGCTTGATATTCTACTCTATCGCAGTAAATGCAGCTCATCATCATCCTGATGCTATTAAAGATGGTGATCAGTCGAGGTAAGATTTTACATCTTGTAGGTTTTGCTTGCAACTTAGCTCGTGTAAGGGTAGGTTACGTTATGTGAGTAACAGTACGTTTAAATAAAATATAGCTTATGTAACTCGTTGACAATATAGCTTTATTACGGTAAAAGAAAAATCGGTTATCTTATCTTGTGTGTGTATCGGCGACACTTCGACCCAGTGGGATCTTTTGTGTCGATTTCCCCAATAATTACTGCCATAGATGTTCATGGCAGCCAGGACCGACGGCTTAACGTGCTCTCCGAGGCACGGAGCAGGCGATAATTGTCAATCAATACGCACATAATTTCGAAAAGTCATATAACTTCCGAAAGTCAGAGGTGCGCGACGTGGGTTCGAGCCCGAGACCCTCTGCATTGCAGTCTGTTGGTCTCCCCACTGAGCTATCGCTGCTCAGTTAAGTAGTTTTTGAGGTAAATCCTTACAAACAAAAATCAATTCTTTCCTCTTTATAATATTAGTATAGATGTATGAATAAGCCAGGTGATTATAATGTCCATCTTTCGATTGAAATATTGCGAGGCCAATTATCATAATGCCTCATAATTTTGGTAACTGTAACCAGTCTTAACGGGAATTAGTGTTGTTATCATGTATTGACCTAATTGACATTCATTCAGATAGCAAAGGCATGTATTATCTGGTATTCTCAAAAGTTTCAAGTCATCTTGTCGGCCTCGATGACTTAGTGGTTAGTGTAACCGACTGCCACGCCTGATGTCGCGGGTTCGATTCCCGAACAAGACAAATATTTGTGTGCATGAACATGGATGTTTGTCTTGGTCTGGGTGTTTCTATGTAAAATATGTATATATTTACAAAAAGAAAGTACATATGTATGTTTATCCATTGTCTAGTACCCATAGTACAAGCTCTGCTTCGTTTGGGCTAGATAGTGTTGTGTGTATGTGGTAGAATATTATTATTATGGTAGAATATCTAAGTCTGAGTGAAAAATTCTGTCAATTATTTAGTATTGTTATTATTTAATTAATTATTATTGCTTCATTAACTAAATCTTAAAATTGTTTTGATTTGATTTTTATCAGTTGTTTTGCTTTTTGTTTGTATGATTTTCTTTATTTTTGTATCAATGCAATCAAATATGTATACTAAGTTTGGTTAAGTAGTTTACATTATTACTAATATTTTCATTGTAGACTTGTGGTGTTAATCTATAATTAACTGTTACACTTAGTTTTTTATTTTATTGTACTACTTATTTGGTTATGTATTAGTGTAAGCAGTTGTTGATTAACCGTAATAAATATAATAAAATAAAAATCTGCACAGAAGATATTGTTCTGCACAAATGTGGGTGCAAACACATGTGTCCCTTTAATTCACTGACTATCATGGTCCTATGGGATATAATTTTTAATACTTAACACCTATATACATTATTAACTATTAACACACTAATATTGAGCTTAATATTTACACACGTATTAAACAAAGCAAATAATAATTACAAAAAGGTAATATTTACATGACTAAATTTAACATTATTTAAAATATTATACGTCAATGTACATTTATTTTAGTCTCGTTTATCGTTTATATATTTTCGCCCGGATAAAAAGCAATTATTTTTCGTATAAATATCTTAATTTACTATCGTCCGTTATTACGGCGTACTTATAATATATTTCTTCATCCAAGTAGACGACAAAACATAATCTTATCCTTGTTACCCTCATTACCTAATAACCTAATACTACCATACATTTTTAAAAATGATAATGAAATGCCAACCATTATTAAATTTCTTGAGAAAAAATCTCGCCTTAGAAACTTCCTCATTACGATCTTGTATCGTACCTACATTTATTTTATGTTATGAAATCATGAATACATATAGGTACTTGAATATGTCTCTTGAGTTTGTGGACCTAAACTTAACTTAAAACGAACTAACCACAAAGGATAGTAAAATTTCAGCTAGGTGATGAACGAATACTTAATTATAATTTGTTATGTTTGTATAGCTGGTTTCTTGACAATGATATGCTTGGATTATGTACAGTAATGTACCCTATGCTAAAAATGTATATAGTTGCTAAAAAAAGAGACTTTTAATGGATACATTTTATAATTTTCGCGCAATAATGGCACTGTGCATATTAGTATAAGTAAATTAAGTAAATACATGACCAAATACTTTTATCGTATTCAGGTACATTTATATCTAACATATATATGAAAACAACTATGGGGATTTTTCGTGATTTACCTAATAGGTTTATTAACGATTACCTGTTTGGAAAATGTAATTGCCATTCTTAACAACACTTGTAATTACAGAAGCGAAACACCGGACTGGGGAATGCATCAAGTAGAAGCCCTCCTTGATCGCAAAGACATCAACGGTAGTACTTTGGCTGTAGTCACGTTATTCGGGGATCACGCTCTTCACCATATGTTCCCGACATTAGATCACAGCATCCTAAAGTACTTGCATCCGATCTTCATCGAGCTTTGCGAGAAGTACCAAGCAAACTACAGAGTATCTACACAATTCAAAATGGTGCTCGGACAGATAAAAGAAACAATGCGTACGGAATTCAAAAGCATTAAATAACTTCACGTGTAATTTGACAAAAATATCAATAGCATTTTTGGAAATTAATGAGCAGTAAAACAGACCTTTTCATCAGCGATATTTAGTTGAGATTCAAGATATTCGTGACAACTTATTTATCTTAATAAACATTAATGTATATTTTTGTTTTATTATCTTTTTAATGAGTCTATGGTGTAGTCTGAACACAATCATACTTAACATAACACATCGAAACATCGCCTTTATGTCTCCATGGTTAGTAGATTTTGCCAGCTATGTTATTTCTACAGGTAGCGAGCCTATCACTATCTATAGATATATGCACCCAATGCTGTAAAGAGTTTCCCTACAGGACAACCTTATAATGCCAATCAGGCGCGATCTAAGATGGCTCATACTTGTAGTTCGATCATTTGAAGATAATTTCTGTTGTTATTAAGATAATATTATGGCATTAACAATACAATTGCTGATTTTGAAATTGGTAAGTATAGCTGAATTAATATTTCTCTTTTGAATGAAAGAATTCAAAAAACGTTGAATTCTAAATTCTAATTTAAAGATATGTTAATAAAACATTATTTTTAAATTTCTTACGCTGCTCACGAGAAACGGGGCACATAAGTTGTATACCTAATACTGTTACTACGTTTCGCCCATACCGGAGATCAGAAACGATAGGTATGTCCTAGTCTCCAGTGCTTTTCAACCCATAATTAATTCCTTGCATTCTAGGGTCTTACAAGCAAATTAAAGCTGCGACGTGCGTCTATTTCTCATACTTATAGTAAATCTATATATTATATACAAAAAATACCGAAATCCCAAATGCTCAAAATAAATATATCCTCTAAGAGACCCGTTACTTCGGCATGCAAATTAGATTTGCCCCGTGAGGATTGTAAGGAGTTTGATCCCCATGTATGACAAACTACATTTCGTGAACATATTATGTTTACGAAATGTAATATAGGTCGACGTTACGGAATGTAGTGCAGTTGTTTAGGTCGACACTACTGACTGCTCACACAGACTGAAATGAAACCTTAAAAGATTTTAAAATTAATTCTAAGTTACCAAAATATGAAAACTTGTTCAATATTTTTTACGTGACGTCAAAACAAACTGACTAGGTATATAAATATCTAAAACCATTGTTTTGAGTACAGTCGTCTCTAGATAGACAAACTTCATTATTACTCAAAAAAATATTAATATACCTACAGACACTATCTTGATACACGGCTATTATAATACATAGTTTCTCCATAACTATACATTGGCAAATAGTAACAGAATTACAACAATTTCCATGCTCATAAATTAAACCGACAATGCCTTCGATCCATAATGTAATTATTTAGATAAGCCTTAGCAGTACACAAAAGTTTTATAATCGGAGCCTCTGTACGGCAAAAGGACAGTACATGCCCCTCACAAAAACTTCCAAAGCTTACAACTTCTTTATTAATCAATAATTTTACTTAACTTAAATATATTTTGTTTGGGTAATACCCGTAGCTCAAAGCTGTCCAACTAATATTGGAGGTGGTCAATATATTTGAAGCCACTTCAGCCGGCAAGCCGCAACTCTGCTTTAAAGGTAAGTACCTTGGTAATCGTAAATTATTTTAAATAATTTGGCTTAGAATGGCGTGGTAAATTGTTGAGACAGCCAGATAACGAAGATTTTTAGTTAGGAAATGCGCAGTAGCATCAGATACTGGAAATCTTCTTGATGGCAACAGGCTTGCCACACGGGGTTCAAAAACGTAGGTACTCGAGAAATGTAATCCAGGTGTGTATGGTAGTGTTATTATTATATCCCCATTTCGCTAAATTATTAATAATATTCTATCACATACACACAACACCATCTAGCCCAAACTAAGCAGAGCTTGTACTATGGGTACTAGACAATGGATAAACATACATGTATACTTTTTTGTAAATACGTACCTACATACTATGTATGGAAACACCCAGACCAAGACATACATGTCCATGCTCAAAAATGTTTGACTTAAGCGGGAATCGAACCTGCGACCTCAGGCTTGGCAATCGGTTACACTAACCAATACGCCATCGAGGCCGCCATTATTATCCCGCCAAATGACATTGAGAGCGTACTGCAGCCAACAATTACTTAGACTCATCCATACATATCCTCGTAGGCCTATGTAGAGTCTATAGAAGCCTTTGGTGTACGTTGCGACTTTCATAAAAAAAAAATATATCTTGGGAATATTTACGCCTACACGTAGAATAGTCAGTCTAAATACCAGGGTTCAGTTAGAATCCCGTTATGGACTACCTCTTAACCAAATGAAATTTCCTACATAAATATAACAAGTATTTACTTACTCTCATGATTTCTAAATCCGGCAATCCATTTCACGTAAACTAGCTTTTCATCCTCACATAACGGTAAGTTATTGCAGCATGTACGCTCGGTGAATAAACATCTTTATTTAGAAGTACAGCCAACGACATAAGTTTCTTAACATGAAATAATATTTTCTTATTATATAACGCATTTATGAATTGTCACATAGATCTTCACTCCATCTCTTGTACACCTTCAGGGCTGACATTGAGCGTTACGTTCTAGGTCAATGGTAACATTCAGCGCTTCAAAGTTAGCGACCCAGCTATAAATTATCGTGGAAGCTGTGCTCTGAACATAATTGCTTTGCTTTGGGACAAGTTCTGTAGGGTATTACAAGGAACAAGGTCATCAAATTATAATTATTCTAATATTGTAAATGCAGAAATTACGTCATTGGCTTATGATAATCTCACGGCTAATTTGATGGTATTTGGTTTAGAAAAGACTTTGAGATACGGGCCAAAAGACACAGCATTGTACATTTGGATACATAATGATTTATAAAATCAGCTCGTATGCCGAGATGAAGAATTTAGGACTAAAATGTATTGTATTATTGATCACAAAAAGCATTTTGCAATTGCATTTGGTGCACAGGCACATGATCATGTTTACGAAAAGTTACGAAGATACGCTAACCAGGAGTATCCAACAATCGGCAAACAACTATAGTATAGTGATGATGATGAATGATAAAAATCCATCTTTAATAAAATATAGAGAAACGCAAAGATTAACTTTTTTTTACTCGTTCTCACCGGGGTAAAAAAAGATCTTGAAATGATGATATTAGACTTCCCGGAATACCGACTAAACCTACCACGGTGTTCCTCGACAGAACGGCAATCGGCGGGGCCGCGCTAATCACTTGCACGTGTGACCCCGCCAAGGTTTCGGCCCGCCGTATGAAACGGCAGGCCACTACACGATAAGACCTACCCTTTGGTCACTTCTCAACCCAAGGCTAACATGGTAGGCTAGGTTAAACTTCGGATTAGGTTATTATATGACTATAACTTAAGAAAACCAAAGTTTATATACATATAAAAATTTTGGTTTTCTTAAGTTATAATCATATAATATATAATTATTAGTATAGCAGCGATAACCTAGTGGGAAACCGTTGGACTACCACGCAGAGGTCCCGAGTTCAATCCCAAGGCACACATCTCTGACTTTTCGAAGTTATAGTTGCGTCCGTATTTAGTACAAGTGGCCTGCGGCCGTTCTAATTAAGTAAATAAATAAACAAATAATATGCGTATTAAATAGTTATTTATCGCTCGCTTTAACAGTGAAGGAAAACATCGTGAGGAAACCTGCATGTCTGACAGTTCTCCATAATGTTTTCGAAGGTATGTGTAGTCTGCCTACCCACACTGGGAAAGCGTGCTGGACTATGGCCTAATCCTTCTTACACCGAGAAGAGACACGTGCCCAGCAGTGAGATAGTTTAATACAGGGCTGATATTATAAACTCACTTAACCTCTTATCTCTGCGTATAGATAAGGAGTCACGTGGGTTTAACTATATTATATAATAAATAGTACTAAAGACAGTTAATTAATGGTACTTAGTAGGCTTAGTACAAAAATTCCAAAAAGTATATCATAACTTTAATTATTATCCCAAAAAAAAAACGGATATGATGACACCGAGAAGTGCCGCATGATTTCTACAGAAAGAAAAAGGTTTATAGACAAAATATCGCCAAAAGACATATGTTTCAGTAAAAATTAAGTAAGCTATGCACCTACTTACTTCATTTTACTTTCTATAATAAACAAATAAAAATTCTATGAGTGTACCTAATAAAATCTACATGTATTGTTGCGCTATTCTCCAATTTCCATAACCTGTAACTCAGCTCTTATTTTGAATGTGCACAGGTCGAACTTATCTCCAGATCTGGCAATCAATTTCACGCGAATTGGCCATTCATCCTCTAATAACGGTGAGTTATTGTAAGACGTACGCCTCTTGAATAAACATCTTTATTTGGACGTACTGAATTACTCACTAGAATTGCTCTATCTTAAATATATAAAATATAAAGAAATTTTTTGGTAATTTGATTATGTGACTGCGGTCAAGTATATCCTAACTAATGTCATAAATGCAAATCTGAGTTTTTTGTTACGCTTTCACGCTCTACTCAACCGATCATCATGAAATTTCACATAGGTTGTACCTTTCATCCAAAAAAATACAATTTCTAACCTTTTCCATTTTAACGTGGAGGAATGCTGCGTCGCATACCTCTCCGGGGGGGGGCGGCGGAGAGCCTATGTCGGACTCAACCGGAGGAAGACGACGACGTCCAGGTCCCACCGACTAAACCTACTACGGTGTTCCTCGACGTTACCAGAGTCGGCGAGACCGCGCGAATAGTTTTTACATGCGTATCCCGATCCCACCGAACTGCTACAAACATTTTTTTTTTATACCTCGCAAAATTGCTTTATGCACTGTCCGCCGGCTAGGGGACAATACCGGCGGGGTGTGTGGGACTCCCAGCATGAAATGCTGGTATACCCACTAAAAACCTGGGATGTTCCCTCTCTCACCTAAAGGGAGGGACCAGTTGGGAGCTAACCTATGTACATTTACGCAAACCAAGCCGCGAGAAAAATCTAGTTGATTATATAAGCGTCCATAGGCTAGTAGTAGCTGTTTTCTATCTGGAGGACCGTAAGCTTTTTAATACATTCACAATATATTTATATACATAGTCTCACGCCTACGTCCTCGAAGTGGTAAGCAGAGATGTATTACAACTGCATTTCGCCAGCTGTAAAATGTACCAGACTCTGTACTGAGAGGAATTTGATAGACAAACTCAATAATAGTTTTGTCCAACTCGTGTCTCAAACCGGAGATCTCATGTACCATCGTATACACTAACGCTGCGTCGTCGAAACAAAATTAAAATAATGATATGTTAATCAGATCGAACTAATACAGAACCGGTGGCTCAGCCTCACTTTTAAACATTATTCATAAATATTTACATTAAAATATAGCTAGAAATAATAAGAAAATTCGAAAGTCTAACACTGTTTTAGATTCTGAATCTTTTAAGATTTCAATTTACATTCATTTCATGTATAATTTATTTTCCTATGCCTATTTTTCGATTATAACTTTATTCTTTTATAAGATTTCAGATGGCTAATTCTTTAAAAGATTATTTTAGGCAAAGTTTTACTGATTAATGCCTTCATTGTGTAATACAATATTGTATTTGAATATAATTACGAATTAATCAAAGATTTAGCAACGAGCTTAATTAATAATATTCTCACAAATGTTATCACATAATATATGTAAATGAAGTTTATCGCCCTTCATTCAATTTGAATTTGCCGCGCTTAACTTGATTTGAATTTGGCGCGTCATCAGTGTGTGATGTTTGAAGTTTGTGAGCTGTGCCACGGTTGTCATTATATGCAAGAATTTAAAAGAGTAAAAGGTTATGTGTAAAATAAGATACCGGTGAATATAAAGTAAATAAGTAAAAATATAGCTTAAATGTTGTTTCTCTTTTCAGGTAAGGATTGCTATTGTTTGTAAATACCTTACTGTTGTATTTATATGTTAAAGCATATTATTTATAAAAATAAATCTCTTTTCAGAGCAACGCATTTCGCATTTATTTCACCGCCAGTCAAAGTTAATAATTTAAAACATTATAAAACAACATTTCTGCAATTATCTAACAAAGATGGAAAAGTTAAGATTTGAATTTGTAGTAAAAGCAAGTGAAGACCCAAAATCAAACATTATTTGCATAACTTCAATTACGGATTCCAATGGAAGTACGTTTTCAATCCCGGAACAACTCCAACCAGCTAAACTACATGATGCAGTGATTAAAACTCAAGCTTTCCAAAAAGTGCGAAGTACGCTACAAAAGAGACATGATAGAAGACAAATTTGGATTTCAGTGACACCAGAAATAGGTGATGGTTACACTAAAGATAAAGATATTTGATATTGAAAAAAAGATGAATGTTTTTGTGATAGATGAAGAAAACTTTGAACATGACTTCTTAATTGGATTAGACTGTATAGAGAAGTTTCATCTTATTCAAAATGATAAATTAAAAATTATACAAAATATCACAAACCTCAAAATAAAAGATAATAAAGAAGAAATGTATTTAAAAAGCTCAAAAGTAAGTAGTAAAGAGGAAGAGAAATGTAAATTATATGCTATTAAAAATAAAAATGTTGAATATAAAATTAACTTTAATGAACACATTGAAGAGAAAAACTTTAATATGTCAATAAATCACCTGGATATTGAAAAACAGACACAAATAGAGGAATTAATATGCATATATAAATCTCTTTTTGCCAGAGATAAATACGATATAGGTACTGTAAAAGGATATGAAGCACATATTGATTTGTTAATAGATAAATATTGTAGCAAGAGACCATATAGATGCAGTATTAATGATAAAAAGGAAATAGAACAACAAATATCCAAGTTATTACAAGAAAACTTAATAGAAGAATCATATAGTCCATTTGCCGCCCCAGTGACTTTAGCATATAAAAAGGAAGAAGGAAAAAAATCAAGACTGCATAGATTTTCGTGAACTTAATAAAATTGTAGTTCCTCAGTCACAACCTTTCCCACTAATAGAAGATTTAATGGTCAAGACAAGAAAATGTAAATATTTCTCAACACTTGATATTAATTCAGCATTTTGGGCCATTCCCCTAAAGATTGAAGACAGACAAAAAACAGGATTTGTTACCCAAGAAGGACATTTTCAGTGGACTTGTTTACCGTTTGGTTTAAAAACTTCACCCGCAATTTTCCAACGAATATTAAGTAGCATAATAAGGAAACACAAACTATCAGATTTCACTGTAAATTATATTGATGATATTTTAGTTTTCTCTGAAACATTCAAAGACCACATTAAGCACTTATCTTTACTATTGGAAGCAATATCAAAGGAAGGGTTCAGATTGAAGTTCGCAAAATGTAACTTTGCAAAGGACTCAGTAAAATATTTAGGTCACATAATCCAAAATAATACGATTACTCCATTGAAGGATAATTTAATTGCGATTAAAGATTTTCCTGTGCCGAAGACACAAAAAAATGTTAGACAGTTTTTGGGAAAAATTAACTTTTATGGTAAATATGTGCCAAATATATCAATTATATTAGACCCTTTGCATAATTTGTTGAGAAAAAATCAAAAGTTTATTTGGTCAGAAAAATGTCAAGAATCATTTAATACAATAAAGGAACTACTTTGTCAAAAACCTATCTTAACAATATTCGATCCAGATCTACCAATATATATTTATACAGACGCCAGTATACAGGGTATAGGCGCTGTCTTAAAACAACCACAACACAATGGAGAAGAAAAACCTTGTGCATATTTTTCAAGAAAATTAAACAATGCTCAGAAAAAGAAAAAAGCTGTATACCTTGAATGTTTAGCAATAAAGGAGTCAGTAAAATACTGGCAGCATTGGCTCATTGGAAAAAAATTCATTGTTTTTACTGATCATAAACCATTGGAAAAAATGAATATAAAGGCTAGAACTGACGAAGAACTAGGAGATCTCACTTACTATCTATCACAGTTTAATTTCGAAATAATATATTCTCCAGGAAAATACAATGTTGAAGCAGACAGTTTAAGTAGAAATCCTGTACTAGAGCCAAATGACAATCAAGATGAAATTTTAAAAATCGTTAACTTAATCAAACTTGAAGATTTAAAAATTGATCAGAAAAATAATGAAGACTTAAAAAAGAAAAACAAAGTACTAGAATTAAAAGATAATATATATTATAAGAAGGCAGGAAAAAAGACAAAGATAGTATTGTCAGAGGAATTTAGCAAAAACATTATAAAACAAATACATCACCATTTCTGTCACATAGGAATACAACAATTAAAAAAAAAAATTACACCCTTCTATACAGCGAAAAATTTGGCATACAACATAAAATCAATCTGTGATAACTGTGAAATCTGCATAAAAAACAAATCCAGAGGAAAATGTAAATATGGACTTATGTCTCACCTAGGTCCTGCAACTTACCCATTTGAAATAGTGTCTATAGATACCATCGGTGGATTTGGTGGTTCACGTTCTACGAAGACATATTTGCACCTTCTGGTAGATCACTTCACCAGATATGCCTATATCTTAACCTCTAAAACTCAGAGTGCTAATGATTTTATAAAACTGATTCAAAAGGTGACACATGGAAATAAAATTGGTTTGATTCTTTCCGATCAATATCCAGGCATAAATTCAAAAAGTTTCAAAGATTTTTTAGATGCAGAGAAAATACCTATTGTATTCACTGCAGTTAATGCTCCATTTTCAAATGGTCTAAATGAAAGGTTAAACCAAACACTAGTTAATAAAATTCGATGCAAAATAAATGAAAATAAGGATAAATTTGCTTGGACAACTATTGCTCATGAATGTATCCAAAGATATAATGAAACAGAGCACACAGTTACAGGGTTTTCTCCAAAATATTTATTGGAAGGAAAAAATGTTGATATTTTACCAGAAGAATTGAAAACAGAAAAATCTTATAATAATTTAATGCAAGATAGAAAAATCGCATTGGAAAATACTCTAAGATCACACAGTTACAATAAAAAATACTTTGACAAAAACAGGAAAAGTTATGACCTAAAAACAGAAGATTTAGTATATGTTGAAAATGGAAATCGGTTGAACAGAAAAAAATTGGATGAATTAAAAATTGGTCCATACAAAGTTTTAGAAAAATTGTCTAACACAATTTATAGAATAGATACAGGACATAGGAAATGTGAATCTAATCTCTTCCATATAACGAAGTTGGTTCCAGTTCTTCAGGAGTGACAAAGGATCGTTCTTGGGGGGGGAGATGTAAATGAAGTTTATCGCCCTTCATTCAATTTGAATTTGCCGCGCTTAACTTGATTTGAATTTGGCGCGTCATCAGTGTGTGATGTTTGAAGTTTGTGAGCTGTGCCACGGTTGTCATTATATGCAAGAATTTAAAAGAGTAAAAGGTTATGTGTAAAATAAGATACCGGTGAATATAAAGTAAATAAGTAAAAATATAGCTTAAATGTTGTTTCTCTTTTCAGGTAAGGATTGCTATTGTTTGTAAATACCTTACTGTTGTATTTATATGTTAAAGCATATTATTTATAAAAATAAATCTCTTTTCAGAGCAACGCATTTCGCATTTATTTCACCGCCAGTCAAAGTTAATAATTTAAAACATTATATATATACTAATTTTTTTTTTCAAAGTATACAATTTTTAACTTATTTTGGTATTGTTGAAACTGGTTCGATTCCCGCACAAGTCAAACATTTGTGTTTATGACCATGGATGTTTGTCTTGGTCTGGGTGTTTCTATGTATAATATGTATGTATTAACAAAAAAAAAGTATATATGTATGTTTTTTCATTGTCTAGTACCCATAGTACAAGCTCTGCTTAGTTTGGGCTAGATGGTGTTGTGTGTATGTGATAGAATATTATTATTATATTTCTTATGTTTCTCTTATCACAGGTACTTTCTAACATATTATATTAGAAAATACCTGGCCCTTTGTGAGGCTTACACGGAGACATGGGTCCAACGTGAAGAGGCCCTTCGAGAGTTTTAATCAAAGGTGTGATGGAACACCTACAGCGGCACTAGCCGCAGCAGGCGTAGGACTATTGCTACGGATGGATTCTAATATATGGGCTATAGGTATGGGTGTTTGGTGGACCGGTATATTGCTAACTATGGGTGAAAAACGGCGTCTGCCCTGAATACTGTAATAGCATCAATGCAGGGTATTATTATTATTATTAACATATATAGTAATTAAATTAATGTGCGAATATCTAAATCTGTCGGTTCATTAAGTTCCAGTCGTCAATACGTTAAACCTTTATTGATGGAATTTTGTAAGAAGAAAGATTGATTGATATGGTATATGATCTATTATTAAAGACAGTTAGTTGTCCTACATGCGTTTAAAGAACGACGAGGAAAAATATAAAAAACTTTTTTTTATACGTCTAAGGTAGCAAGCATGCATACGGACCACCTGATGGTAAATGGTCATGGTCTATGAACGCCTGCAATACCAGAGGAATCACTTGCCCATTGCCGACCCTTTAGGAAAGGAAGAAGAGAATAAGGAAGAGGGAAGGAAAAGGAGTGGGAAGGGGGAAAGAAGGTGATTGGGCCTCCGGCACTCTTACTCACCGAACGAAACATAACAGTAGGAATACTGCTGGTTCACGTCGATATTCTGTGAGAGGATAGTCCTTCCCGGTCGAGCCAGCCCATTCATGTTGAAATCAGCGAGGCTCTACTATTCTAAAACTTAACTTAAGACTTGCTGACGCAGCGGTAATGAATGCGACTACTGTGCATTATTCCCGAGTTCGATGTCCGGAACAGGCAGTCTTGTTAGGGTTCTACAAAAAAGCACACTAGTATCATGGTATGTTTGTATATGCCTATGCCTGGGAGTAGGACCTAAATTTATATCTGGCAACATGTTAGTGTAATACACCCATGCTACACATGTACTGCTTGTCATGAAACTCATTAATGTCTTCCAGGCCGAATTTCGGTCACGGCGGCCAGTCTTAACAGAGACTGGCCATCTGTGCAGAAGATATCATAGTGCACAAGTGTGTGCGCAAACACAAGCGCAGTCTCTGTTCCCTGACTCTCATGATCCGATGTGATGGGATACCGACACGACGGGAGAAAGAACATCAGGCGCAGGACCAACGGCATTACGTGCTTTTCGAGGCACGAGGTGTCTAACACCGCCAACTTCCTAACTCCGGGCTGCTATTGAGATTTCTTAACAGAAAAACCCAATAACTGTTTGTTGGCCCGACCCGGGATTTGAATCTGAGACCTCATGCATAGTAGTCGCATTCACTACCGCTGCGCCATGGAGGCAGCTGTCATGAGACTATGACTGTATAAGTCCACAATTAAACAACATAAAGTTCCACAGTTAAACTCGCGGGTGACATATAATAATACTAGATTTTGCCCGCGGTTTCACCCACGTAAGTCCCGTTGCCGTGGGAATATCAGAATAAAAGTAGCCTGTGAATGTGAATCCGGGTCTCCAGCTATCTACATACCAAGTTTCATCGTAATCGGTTCAGTAGATTTTACGTAAAAGAGTAACAAACATCCATACATTCTCACAAACTCTCACATTTATAATATTAGTATAGATACAGTTTACAAAAAGTTAAATACAAAATTTAAATATGCCATTCAAACTGAAAATAAACAAAAAACATTTATCGCATATTTCAATATTTATTTCCATTTAAGATTTCGTTATTTATGATATTAATAAATTTCGCTTATTCATTTGTAATTTTTTCACTCCTCATTCCACGCAATAACGTCAGCCATTGATTATGAGCAACGAAACTGGTATATTTTTTAAAGTTAAGAAAAATATATAAAAAACAACAAACAGGGCAAGTGAAGCCCCGTGGCTGAATGGAACAAAGGGCTGCTGACTGGTCTTTATTGTTTGCCCCACAATATAAAACCTCCTTTCACGTCAAACGACTTGAAGGAAAAAAAACTTGTAAAAGCGAATTATTTTCATTTTACCATGAAATAACGTGGTGGTAATGACATCTGAGTTTGGTGACTTAAATTGTGGATTTATTTTTGTCCTGGTGGGCGTAAGAATAGCGCAGTCCTTTATTGCAGTTCTTTTGAAATTCATCGATATGAAAAAGAAATAAATATTAAATACGTGAAGCATAAACTTTATACCCCTTTTTACGGAAATTGGGCGGACGGAGGAGTATGAAATTTGGCACAGTTAAAGTTTTTATGGAGAAGGAGTGGCGAATCCTAATGTTTTTATAAAATATACATTATAAAGACATTAAATTAATGAAAATACACAACACGCACACAACCATGCTTTTGACACACGCAGTCGAATTGCGTTAGTAGTACTTCGGCATTGTTCGGCTAATGTCGTAGCATTCTTCGTAACTATGGTTACATATCTTAAGTACTATGAAATTTGATTACAAGGGTATAGTTATCTTTATATATATAAATCTTCTGTGCGTGTGTTTGTAATTAAACTCCTCCTAAACGGCTGGATCGATTTTGATGATTTTTTTTGTGTGTTCAAGTGAATTCGAGAATGGTTTAGATTTGTTTTTTTGTTTTTTTTTCGTGCGTATAGGACAATGTCTGTCGGTTCAGCTAGTAGACAATAAAACCTTAGACGAAACGATCAAACTTAAAATTTAAACCAATTATGGTCCAATTTCCACCACTTGGCGACTGCTAGTATTATTTAATATACGATGTGTATGATCATGACGTTACAGTTATTAACTACTATATTTTGTCCGCGGCTAATCTCGTATTAAGTTAGCTTTGTCAATATATTTCAATCTCCCGGGCATAGTCCTTTTTTAACACGCACGGTATATATTTATGTATCTATGAATCTAAGTAACGGAATCTTTAAACGTGATTTTCACCCCTTTCAAACCGACGGATTGATTTGAAACTTTGCACACTTATCGAGGACCGATGACAATACAACAATTTGGAAAAAAATTAACATGATAGTTTAAAAAACTAAAAATCACGCTTTATTAAAAAATGTAGGATATATTTAATAATTTTAATGTGAAAAAGCGTGGGGTGCTTTCTAAGATGTTTTGATAACCCCTACGCTTTTTTACATTAAAATTAATTTCAACTTTTTTAATAAAATGTGTTTTTTAGTTTTTTTAACTATCATTTATTTTGGATGAAAGGTACTCTATGTCCTTTTCTGTACCCCTGATGACGTGTATGCAAAATTTCATGATGATCGGTCGAGTAGTTAGGGTGTGAAAACGTAACAAACAAACTACCTTGCAATTGCATTTATATTAGTTAGGGTATAATATGTTTTTATTTGTAAACATTGTCAAAAAATTTTGGTGCGTAAATTTTTGCTTTCGGTATTATAGTCACTTTGTATATCTACTATTTACTAATTGCTTTTCCACTAAATAACAATTAACTCTATTCTATTCTATAGTTGATTATGCGTATTCTTGATGTGATTAAAACTTTATTCTTCTCGGCTAATTCTTCAAAAGATTATTTTAGCCAAAATTTAATATAATTACAAACTAATTAAAGATGTAAAAACGAGAGGCCTAATAAGGTATATTCTCATAAATATAATCTATGTATACTAATATTACAAAATATATGAAAGTAAGTATGTGTGTTTATTACATTCCAATCGCTAATTCGTTAAAAATATGAATGTAGTAAGGAAGCTGAAAGTAGGTAACTGCATATTTTTAAAAATAAAATATTGTGTATGTTACTCGGTGACAATATAGCAACTCGTCGATTTTTGAAATCGGTTAAGTAGTTTTTGAGTGTAACCCTTACAAACAAACAAACAGAAAATCAAATCTTTTCTCTTTATAACATTAGTATAGGCTATTAAAGCAAGTTAGTCGACCAACCTATTCTTAAAAACTAGGAACGGTACTCTAGGCACGAGTGAGCGCTCCGAACTACTAATGATGCAGACAGCAGTCTGACCGACCAGACCGGCATGTTGTTTTCAAGATTCCAACTTCCGAGATCTCATAGGCAGGTCGCCGGTCGCAGGCATTACCACACCACACACAATGGTATTATAACAATCTAAAATGTAAGGTGACAGCTTACCATGGCCATATTGTTATTATTTGTCATTTTAGTAGTAAAAAAACATTAGTAAAAGTAACCCTGAAAAACCTGCAGCCGTTCGCTATATCATCACTACATATTATAAAACAAGGCTCCTCGTCGCGTCTGTCTCGATAAACTCAAAAATTACTAAACGATTTTTCATGCGGTTTTCACCAATAGTAATAATGTCCTCCAGACCGAATTTTGGTCACGGCGGCCAGTCTTAACGGAGGCTGGCCATCTGCGCAGGAGATATTATAGTACACAAGTATGTGCGCAAACACAATTGCACTCTCTGTTCCTTAACTCTCATGATCCGATAGGATGGTAATCCGACACGACTGGAGAGAGATCAGGCGCAGGACCAACGGCTTTACGTGCTTTTCGAGGCACGAGGGTGTCTAATACCGCCAAACTTCCTAACTCCGGGCTGCTATTGAGATTTCTTAACAGAAAAACCCAATAGCTTTTTCTTGGCCCGACTCAGGATTCGAACTCGAGACCTCATGCACATTCATGAGGAAGGTTTAGGTGTATAATTAGTTGTATACTACCCATGCAAAGCCGAGACGGGTCGCTAGTTAAATTTAAATGACGTCACATAGCCACGCACTATCGTCCAAACTAAACATGTACGCAACATTTCACCTCACTCAGTTGGGTATAACTGTTTTAAAATTCAGAAGCATGGTTTCACCCATACATAATATAAGGCAAGTTGTAATAAATCATAATAAGCTTGTAATAAAAAGTATCAGTGACAGCCCAGTGAGAGACTGTTGGACTGCATACGATGAAGAATTACTTGAATTGACAAAAAAGCCTTTCCGGACAAATAGGGTACCCAATACAAAAAATAAATTATTTCGATTCAGTATTTCCTGAGATTAGCGCGTTCAACCAAACAAACAAAGTCTTCAGCTTTATAATATTAGTGGGTATAGATAAAAGCTTGTTAGTGAAGACAAAAGACAAACCTTCACTATATTTTTAGCCGTGAGTTCAAATAGTTCTGCTCGTCTATTTATAACTTAATTAGAGTTAATCCTGTAGGGGTTAATAAGCGTAATGTTGTGTGTATGTAATGATAATAAAATGCTCCTTACAGAGTAATATAATGAACTTTGGCCTGTAACATCATATGTACGAACATATTGCGTTATTTAAAAGTGACTTGACAAAAATAACACAATCAGTTTGTATACGAATTATCATTTGTTTTTTACGATGTATTTAAAGTATTAATAATACAATAATTATAGGGTTACTCGGTGATAATATAGATATAGCAAAGATCGCTCAGTGGGGACACCAACAGACTGCAATACAGAGGGTCTCGGGTTCGAACCCACATCGCACACCTCTGCCTTTCGGAAGTGACTTTTCGAAATTATGTGCGTATTGATTAACAATTATCGCCTGTTCCGCGCCTCGGAGAGTAGTTAAGCCGTCGGTCCCGGCTGCCATGAACATCTATGGCAGTCGTTTTTCAAGACAAGTCAGTGCCCTATCATATCCTGACACTGGTCTAGCCTTAGGGTATCGTTAGCCTTAGGGTTGTGGAGGTCAGGTGGCTGCCGCCCCGTGTAAAAACTGATATCCAGTCAAATCCGGTTAGACCAGAAAAGCCGACCCCAAGTGACTTGGGAATAATAAAGACTAGAAAGAAAACCTTTTCTGAATGAAATACCTATGTCCATTTCTGTAACCCTGAAAACGTGTATGCAAAATTTCATGATGATCAACTGGGATGTTAAGACGTGAAAACGTAACCAAATCACATTCACATTTATAATATTAAGTTAGGAGTTAGGAATACCTTATCAGATCTTGTAGGTGCTCTTACCTGAATAATGAACTAAATATTTATCCAAAACTGACTGCACGGATGGTGCAGCGGGGAAAGGATTGCCTCAATGCTGCCGCCCACGACCTGAGTATTGTGGTTCGAATCCCACACCCCATAATTTGTGTGATTTATTAATAATTATTCTGAATCTGGGTTTAAATGCCTCTGTTACATGCATGTTTCTAAATTCTCCGTGGTATTGAATTCCGAAACTAGTACGGCATTGTCTTGGAAAACCGGCTCGAGCCAAATTTTTCTTTTTTAAGCTATTCATATTAAGTTGGAAGTAAGATTCACATCCAGTCTTTGTGCATATTCAACTTTTGTGTAAACACAACAGCCGGGTACAAAATTGTTCGCGTTCGAAGCACATAAAACATTCGGAATCCTATGTGGCAAAACATTCACATATCTAAACGCTGACAGCGTTTCGCATTGTTTAATTAAAACACCTAGTATTCATGTGCGTTGCAACACATATCCACAGATGGCAAATATGTGAAATTTCTCTGTATGTTTCATTATCACTATTAAAGAGATTTGCATGACACAGAGAAATTGGCTGAGACACATGTTTGGTCCAAAATACTGTATGGAGATTTTGTCTCCGAAATTGGTAAATTCAATTTTTCGAAAACAAACTTGCTGCTGTTAGAAAAGGCTTTTTAAAATGCATAGGCATAAAAACTGCATAAAAGACCTTATATTTCACGCTTACTCTTAAGTCTTAGTGCACGAATGGTGTTGTAATTTAAGTGGTCACATCACCATTGTCACCACGATGAGTTTCGTAGGTTCGACACATGTTCCCAGTCTACTCTATGTTTGTAAAGTCCCCGTGACACAGCATTTATTTCTAGTGCTAGAATTGTCTTTATAAACAAAGAAAAGAAAGTCTATTCCTAAGAAAGCCATGACGTAGTATCAACCATGCAGATCTAGCGATGCATGTGACATTGCATGAAGTTGGCGTGGCAAAGTCTTAAAACAGATCACCGACATGCGACATGCGCCCAGACGCTGGCCGCAGAAAATTTTGACATCAAATGTCGCCAAATGACCGGTTCGGTCAAATAACGACACTTAACTTGATTTTTGTTTTTTTAAGGCAATCGCGTGACGGGTTAAGACAACATATATCCCATCTCAAACCACCACCATATTGCCCGCCGGTTTGTCCGCCTAAGTTTAGGTTAGGTTAAGTTAGTAATAGCATTTTTTTCTGGATAAAAGATACCTTATGTCTTTTTCTGTTGCCCTGACAAACTGTATGCGAAATTTCATGATGATCGGTCAAGTAGTTAAGGCGTGAAGGCGTAACAAACAAAAACACTTATTTTTTCATTTATAATAACAATAGGAAGATTTATTGCAGACCTGTCGCAAATACGAATTCCTATAGGTGCATATTTATATAATCGCAATCCTATTTTCCCGAAAGGACTGGCAAAGATGCATAACACCCACCGTTGGCCATCTACGGCTTTAAGTTCCATCTAAAATGAGCATATTGCCCTTGCAAGGAAATTTAAGTAGTAGCACGGATTCTGGCATTGCGCTCGCCAGACTCCGTGCTACTACTGAAAAATCCTTAACAGAAAACCCCATTTCTTTTAAAATTTTTTTTGCTACTAACTTGGCGAACAAGCATACGACCCACCTGATGGTAAGTGGTTACCGTAGGCTATAGACGCCTGCAACACCAGAGGCATCACTTGCGCGTTGCCAACCTTTTAGGAAAGGAAGTGGGAAGGAGAAGGAGCTAGAAAGGGGAAAGAGGGTGATTGGGCTTCCGGCACTCTCACTTATCGAACGAAACACAACAGTAGGAGTACTGCTATTTCATGTCAATATTCTGTGAGTCGGAGACCAGTCGGAGTCGATTCTGATTCGCACATCAAACCCGACACCTCTTGCACATCACTTACATATACCCTTGCTGTACCACCGAAGTGTATACAATTGTAATAATTAGAATCTATCTTAGTTCTCACATATTACTTGGGTAATACAGTACCAAATTTTGTCCGATGCAATTCCAAACACTGTGCTTGTTGTTGTTTAATACTGTGACGATAATATTCACCGGCACTGGGATTCGGACATCAAAGCTAAAACAAATATTCATCATTTGGATCAATAAGGGAATATAAGGCATGCAGTATTTGGACCCACCTTTTTAATGTTGTTTAATCTAATATTGTACAGAGGTAATATTTGATTTTCGTTTGTTTGTTCTAAGGATTTAACACAAAAACTACTAAACCGATTTTAAACTTCTTTCTCCATTAGAAAGCTATATTATCACCGCGTAACGTAGATATATATATTTATAGTACTCAGTGGGGAGTCCAACAGATTGCAATGCAGAGGGTATCGGGTTCGAACCCACGTCGCGCACCTCTGACTTTCGGAAGTTATATGACTTTTCGAAATTATGTGCGTATTGATTGACAATTATCGTCTGCTCCGTGCCTCGGAGAGCACGTTAATCTGTCAGTCTTGGCTGCCATGAACATCTATGGCAGTCGTTACTGGGAATTCAGTGCCCTATAATATCCTGACACTGGTCTAGCCTTAGGGTATCGTTAGCCGTTAGCCTTCGGGTTGCAGAGGTCAGGTGACAGCCGCTCCGTGTAAAAACTGATATCCAGTCAAATCCGGTTAGGCCAGAAAACCCGACCCCGAGTGACTTGGGAATAATAAAGGCTAGGGAGAACATATATATATAATGTAACGTCCACCACGCCCAAGGTCGCGGGTTCGATTCGTTCGAGTGTGCATAGACATGGATGTTTATCTTAGTCTGGGTGTTTCTACGTATGTATGTTTATCCATTATCTAGTACCCATAGTACAAGCTCTGCATAGTTTGGGCTAGATGGTGTTGTGTGTATGTGATAGAATATTATTATTATAACTTAACTTACTTTTACGCAAGCGTACCCGCGGGCAAAAGTTAGTTAATAATAAGAATATCATTGCTTTATCAACCATGACTGAGCGAATTTAAAAATCATTATCAGTTGTTATGTCTTAAACAATGATAGGTTTCAACAGTTACAATATAATTGACTGTGACACGTTACTTGAACCAGAATGATAAATATTTTATCATGTAATTCATTAAGATAACATACACTGTAATAATAAGAAATAATTAAGTCTAATTAAAATTCTGCTAAATTTAAATAAATATTTTTATTATTGTGTTATTTTTGTTTTGATCAGTATGTACAATGATACTTGGACACTTCTACGCATACAATGCCACGCCCATAATCCTTAAGTGATAAGCAGACGACATGGTATTGTAGAGAGCGTCGGTCTGCGAGCTTAAAAAACTTTTAAAGTTCTGTGTGACCTATATTGATACTCATGGCTTAAAATATGATGTGACCAAGAGCCAGTATATGGTCTTTAAGGCTGATAAATTGCAACTATCTCATGTGCCCCCTATTCGACTGTATGGTAGTCCTCTAACTAGGGTAGAACAATTTAAATATTTGGGGCACATAGTTACAGCCGACCTTAAAGACGATACTGACATTGAACGGGAGCGGAGAGCACTGTCAGTACGAGCGAACATGATAGCAGATAGATTTGCGCACTGCTCTGTTGAAGCTAAAATTGCGCTATTTAAAGCTTATTATACATAGCTCTATACTTGCAGCCTATGGACTATCTTCACTTTGAAATCATACAATGCTCTCCGCGTACAGTTCAACAATGCGTTCAGGACTGTGTTGGGACTACCTCGCTACTGCAGTGCCTCAGCAATGTTCGCCGAAGCACGAACTGGTTGCTTTTACACAACAATGCGCAAGCGTTGCACTTGTCTAGTTCGCAGGGTGCGGGCTAGTTCCAACACAGTACTGGCAATGATTGCGGATTTTGTAAAGAAAAATAATTTTCATGTAATAGTGGGTGGACCTATACCGTCTACCAGACACCGTGTCTGTTGGACCCAGACTTAGTGATGCTACTAAGAATTGTTTTACAACAGATAGCGTTTAGCCAGGGCGATAATTGACTCGAAGACCTCAGCTGCTTTGGACTGGGTATGCAGTCAGTATTCACTATCACTGCCCCACCTACAGGTGCTACAGTACTTGGACGTTGTCTTGTTAATAACTTACCGACTGATGTTATTCAGTAATACTTAGAAATTGGCCTTGTAAATGAGCACGTTGGCAACGGTATTTATGATTTATGTATATGTGAGGTTAGGCAATGTATCTCCAATCGAGTCCTTAGAAGATGGGCGACGAGATGAATAAGTTCAAGGTTCTATGAAAATTATATATGATTGCACGGATGACGTAGTGGTTTTAAGTGCCTCGCCACTGCCACCGCGCCGAGTGTTGTGGGTTCGATTCCCACTCGGGACAAAACTTTAAATGGTTGTTCTGAGTCTGGATGTTCTTTGTGTCCGTTATTTGGATGTTTGTAAAGTCTCCCGCGGTACAGGAATTATAACTGGTGCCGCGGTAATATTTAAACAAGTGAGAAACGCCAATGAATTGTCGTAAATCTTAGAGTTCGAAAAAATGGTTCAAATTATATGCAAAGGTCACATGACCTTGTTCAGAGGTCAAAGGTCATAATCATTTCGAGGGTATATCGACTATGCTGAGTCGAATGGCGTTGACCGCGAGTTTCTAGCTCTTACGGTTCTTGAGTTGAAAGTTGTATAACAGACAGACGGACAAAGCTGTTGTATAAGAGTTTTTCGAACTCTAAAACAATTTACTTTGCAGCTGTCCTTAACCAGAGGAGTTCAGTATTGTCAACCTTTTTCTATTACAATCGGTGTGGGCAAACCGAGGGTGCGTGGCGGGTTTCTTTCTTTCCAATTATTTCATTAAAATAGTTTCAGTCTCTATCACTAATGCCATTGACATCATTCCTACTTTTATTATCATTATAAATGTATTTTGCATGTAAATTATACACGCAGCTAAAACAACAAAGGCTAATTTCTCTCCTGGGTGCTCATTTACTCTGAACTGTGCACACGTAACATAAAATTTATACATAGTTTATTTATTGATGATGTAGTAAATAATTATTGTAGAAGTTCTACATTATGACGCGTTATAATTATTTAAGAATTCAACGTACATATATATGTATATTTATTTAAAATGAACCTATTGAGTCACAGCGGCATACCAGTGGCCAGTCACAATAGATTTTTAATTATGCCTGGCATTCCAGGACCTATTAGGTTAAAATAAGTTATATTTAAAACGTATATATTTTATAGAGATTTACTTTAATCATATATTTTGATTATTATTAAATCATCCCGACATTTCTGTTGCTTTTTGACAGCCATGATAAAAAATAAACAAAGGTAGTATGCTATTATAGTTAAACGTGATTGAAATAAACCGTTATAGAATACGTGTTATTTTAATTTCACTGTCGTTTTTTTTAATTTTATTTGGGGGGTGGGTGGAGGGGCTATGTCGCACTCACCGGGGTAAAAGAAGAGTAAGGTAAGAATGGACCTCCCGGTAATACAGACTCTCATTTTCACTGTCCCTCCCCTAGAGGGGAGACGGAAACGACACAGAGGCGCGCGTGGAAACACGCACGCCGCCTCACGGACCTGGTGCTGATCGGATGGTGGGAAGGCCCACGAAACACACCACGCCCAGGTCAAACCTCAGGGTGGCCGGAGGTCATCTCGCGCCCTCCGACGCCCGGTTCTGCAGTTGGGGAGAGGGTTTAAGTGCTCCCTTTTCCGCTCCGCCGCCTCCTTGACGGAAATTACTTCCTCACAGAAGGAAGCGATGGCGTTCCACAACCTCTCACTCCGGACCATGGACTGAACCACGGCCGGGAGCGAGAGGGCAACCATACTGACTGCCGCGATCAACTCATGGCGCTGCGATGCCCAGGCGGGACAGTCTGCCAAAGTGTGCAGCGCCGAGTCCTCAACAACGTCGTGGCTGTCACCGCAGTGGTAACAACCGGGCGTCTCTTGCCGGCCTATGCGTCACAGGAACTGGCCAAAGCAACCATGGCCAGTCATTACCTGTGTCAGCCGGAAGGTGAGGGCGCCATGCCGTCTCTGCAGCCACTCCTTAAAAAACGGGTCTTACCGCCACTATTTTGGCGTGCGCAAGTCGATTTCTCCTTTCTTCCACCAGGACCTGGCGGAGCTCGGACCGTGCCGCCTCTAGAGCGCGAGGAGGTGGTCCTTCGCCTCGAGCCAGCGCCTCCTGGCGCCAACGGTAGAGCGACGCCAGAAGCGCCGCTTTCAGGTCCCAGGGCATCGATCCGGCGAGGAGGCTCGCTGCCTCGAACAAGATCGTGCGGTAGTCTCTAATTAACCTGACGGCCATTGCACGATGAGGCCCACGAAGCGCTGAAATGTTACGGGCCGTCAGGTTATCTCCCCAAACTGGGGCCCCATAAAAGGCCATGGACCGCACGACCCCTTCGTAGAGCCTCCGGCAGGAGGTGCCTGGCCCCCGTAGGTTAGGCAGCAAACGCGCGATTGCACCTGCACCCACCCAGAAGACGGGGGGCCAGTCGACGATAATTTCACTGTCTAACATTCGAGTGATGGTATTCAACCAATTATTTTTTTTACCTTATGGGTAACTTTCATCAGTTTAAATATGAAAGATGGATACTTAGTATATTAAGTTTATACCTATAGGGGGACATAATTAAATAATTAACATAATATATTATACACAAATCATTTACAAGTAATATAAACTAAAGAGAAAAATAAAACTTCAAAATTAAAAACCGTCATAATATTCTTCGGCATCGTCAACTGGCGACGTGCCCAAAAGACTGGCAGCATTGCATTAACTAATATTATAAATACGGATGTTAGTTTGTTTGTTACGCTTTCACGCCTTAGGTTACTTCTTGACCGATCATAATGCAGGTCAATTGTCAGGCAAACAGAATAAGATAAAGGTTACCTTTCATCCCGAAAATCATTCTGTTACTAATCTAACCGAGTCGGGACCCGTTGGTCCCCTAATATTCGTCTCCCAGAATAAAAGTTGTAGATTCGGCACCTGTTATAGGTGTCCATTGGGCCCTTGGTAGGAGACCAATCAATATTAATTTATTTTTAAGGTACCCACTCGTCCTCTGGAATAAAAGTTATAGACTCGGCACCCGCTCAGGTGCCCTTAAATTAGCAGAGTGAATGGGAAATATAAATGATTTTAAATAATTAATATACCAGGGAACGAGTGGACACCTCAAATATTTTAAGGGGACAAATGGGCACAGGATGTGAATTTCAGGGAACCAATGAGTACGGACCCATCTTTATTTTTTTTTTTTTACGTGGGGGAATGCAATGACGCATATCCCTCCACGGGGGCGGGCGGAGGGATTATGTCGGACTCGCCGGGGTAAAATAAGATGTTAAAAAGATAATGTACCTCCCGGAATACCGACTAAACCTACCACGGTGTTCCTCGACAAAACCACTATCGACGGGGCCGCGAAAATCACTTTCGCATACGGTCGCGACCCCGCCGAGGTTCCGGCCCGCCGTATGAAACGGCAGGCCCCTACGCAATAAGACCTACCCAAGATAGGTACTTACTCAAAATAAAAGCCCTACTGTCTCCCCCTAAAGGGGGAGACGGACACGAAACAGAGGCGCGCGTGGGAACACGCACGCCGCCTCTCGGACCTGGTGCTGAACGAATGACGGGCAGGCCCACAAAGCCCGCCACCCCCAGGTCAAACCTCAGGGTGGCTGGAGGTCATCTCGCGCCCTCCGGCGCCCGGCTCTGCGGTTGGGGAGAGGGTTTAAACGCTCCCTCTCCCGCTCCGCCGCCTCCTTGATACGGACCCATCTAACCCAACCTATATTTACACGAGCCAAGCCACGGGTAAAATCTAGTATTCTATATTTTGATAGCCTGAACCTAGTAACTAACCTAAATACTAACCGTTTGGGGTCGAAACGCTAGGGTCATGGGGTCCCAGTGCTCTTGCTCTCTATAGAGACATAGCGTAAAGGTTAATCGACGCTTCCCGTGACCAGAGGGCTAGCCTTTATTTTGCGGAAAGAATAAGCATTGCTATTCAACGTGGCAATGCTGCCAATCTTCTAGGCACACTACCAGTCGAATGTGATGCGGAGGAATTCTATGACGCCTATTAGAGGGTTTTAGTTTTCTTTTTCTTTTTTATTTCTGTTTTATAATATTTTATGTATAAATATATATATATATATATATACGTAGGTAATAATTTAAATAAATCATTAACCTAAATATAGTTTCTGTAATTTAGTAAACTCACTAACTAAATCATTTTGTCGTTCATAAGTATTACTTTGTGGTTAAAATGATTTTGGACTTTGATTTTGACTTTGATATATATTATCGATGGTCCCAGGTTCAATTGTCGGGTTTAATAAAGTAGTATAGGGTTTTGCGGTAGCAATACGAAGTAATGTCAACTCTAAATAGCAATAAGCTCGCTCTTGTCGACGTAAGATCGCACTTAGCCGGCAAAGTATAGGTGTAAAACACTTTTGCTTACCTCTTTGCTTGTGAGTACGCAAGTATTGGATCAGATTATCACTTAACCCGTAGGTTAAGTGACAAAGTGAACCAAATTACACTTGCATTAGCATTAAGCATTGATAATAAATAATGCGAGTTTGGATAATTGTTCCACTTTCTCGCTTTAACTCCTTGACCGATCATCATGAAATTTCACATATACATTGATAGGGGAACAGAAAAGGATAGATACCTTTTATCCAGAAAAAAGCACTGTTCCCTAACGAACGAAGCTGCGGGCAAAAGCTAGTTATTTACAAATTCTAACTGGTAATATTATAAATGCGAATACATGTTTGTTTGTTTGTTTGTTCCGCTTTCACGCCTTAATTTCTTGATCGATCATCATGATATTTCACGTATACAGTCTGAGTGGTGTACAGAAAAGGACATAGGGTACTTCTCTTCTTCTCCCTAGCCTTTATTATTCCCAAGTCACTTGAGGTTGGCTTTTCTAGTCTAACCGGGTTTGACTGGATATCAGTTTTTACACGGAGCGGCTGCCACCTGACCTCCGCAACCCGAAGGCTAACGATACCCTAAGGCTAGATCAGTGTCAGGATAATATAGAGCACTGACTTCCCAATAATGACTGCCATAGATGTTCATGGCAGCCGAGACCGACGGCTTAACGTGCTCTCCGAGGCACGGAGCAGGCGATAATTGTCAACCAATACGCACATCATTTCGAAAAGTCATATAACTTCCGAAAGTCAGGGGTGCGCGACGTGGGTTCGAACCCGAGACCCCCTGCATTGCAGTCTGTTGGTCTCCCCACTGAGCTATCGCTGCTCTAAACTAGTCTTTAACAAAATATAAATATATTTCTTTCCACAATAAGCTTTGATTCCGAGGACCAATACAGCTGTGTATAAAATCATAAAACATAATAATGTATAGCTGCATATATTTTAGTATCAGCTATTAAACTAACGAGGCCATTCATATGTGTCTAGTGTCCGACAGATGGAAGTCCATTACTGGGTAAACGGGCTTTTTTATTTTCATAATATTACACAGGACGTAAGATGGATACTGATAGACTAATTTTATTCAGAGTACAGTGGCTTATGAGATAGCATATATTATATTTTTCCATAAAAGTGCTAAGAAATACTTTGAGTTAATTTGTATTACGTATGTATTATAGTGGAGGCGATCAGATCACCGATAAATAAATTGGATTGCTTGTAACATGTGTCTTTTCATATATTTACCTTATTTTGTTTATCATATTCTAATTAAGTTTATGAACGAATGTTGAACTCTATAATATTAAATATGTAGATAACGCTGTGGGTAACACATATCGACGGTTAAGAATCAATAGTGTCTATCTCAATAAACTTAACTTTACAGGAGATAAAAAAAAACGTTTCTCTGCTTTGAATAGAAAGATACTTGAAATGTTAATATCTTTAAAAAAATGAAAAATATGTTTTTTCTATTTTAAAGATTAACATTTCAAGTATCTTTCTATTCAAAGCAGAGAAACGTTTCTTTTATCTCCTGTAAAGTTAAGTTTATTGATATAGACACTATTGATTCTTAACCGTCGATATGTACAATTTTTGTTATGTATTATGTATATAGTTTAGTTAAAAAAACTACACTAAAACCCAGTTTTTCTCTAAAATAAATAAAATGAGTTATACGCGCCTTTAGTGCAACGAAACGTTTGAGTGCAAAAAATAATTTAACAGTACAAAGGCAATATATATATAAAACCTTAACTTATGTACATACGTGTCGTTACAGTAAGTATGTAGTTTTGAGTGCCGAGTGCGAATTTGTTTTACGTTAACGCGATCGACACGTTTATGACGTACGGCGCTCTGATTGGCCCGCTTCAAGCTCTTAACCAATCAGAGCGCTAAACGCGTTAACCGTTTCGATCGCGTTAACGTAAAAACAACTCACACTCGGCACCCAGGTGTCGCCCCAATTAGCAGTTCATATGAATACAGTTAAAAAGACAATATTTATTCAGAGCTATTGCGTCGAGCTTCCATTTTGATGCACGAGACCAATTGTATGCATCAACCAAGATTGTTATTTGTATCTAATCGAATCCTGAATCAATCAAAAACGATGAATCGTGATTTAGATTTTATATTAAAAACCAAGTTAGTTACCCATGCAAACTTCAACAATATCTGTTCTCCGTCGAAAAAGTAGATAAAAATATCTTTGTTTTGGGTTCCACGACTAGACTACGACAAAATTTAAGGATTACACATATATTTGTCACGTATAAAACCTAAAATTTCAATAATGGTAACAACGGTCCACTTAAATCACAGCGCCATCCGTCCAGTCAAATAATTTAAACTTACAAGACTTTCTACCACAGGACATTCAATTTCAGATTCCATATCAATATCGTTCCATCTATATCAGAGATAGCAATTTGTCGTATTTAAAATTGTTTGTTACTGATATCAGGCAGTGGAAAATTCCTTCAAATATCCGAACGCAAATAAAATAGTTGAGATCTACAAACAGGAAGAAAACATAAAACTGAGTGATGTAATGCTGAAAAAAAATTTTAACGAGCAATCAGCGGAGGCGGATGCAGCTGGCCATTACTCGGAATAAGCTCGGAGAATTTCCACTTTTCTTAATGAGTAGACGTCCTAAGCGTGCCTGAGCGACGGACTTTTAGCCAATTGTATTAATATTATGAGATGAGGTACTATTGAATCGCCTGATAGCTTCAAACGGAGTTTGGAAGTATCACTTAGACTGCCTCATTTATTTATTAGCGTTGACATCGCATTTATGCTATGCTGAATGCTAGTCGAGTTGACAATCGGATAATTGTTACTGTTTTCATATAGCTTGTAATTTTTTTTATTCACGCCGTGTCAAAGACAAATTCATTTATTAATTTAGTTCACAAAGTAATAATAAAAACGTCAAAGAAGTTAGGGTGTTTACTATATTTACTGAATTTACATTTAGGTTAGTTGCTAGGTTCACGCAAAAGGTTGAGCCTATAAGAAGATACCAAGAAACTCATAGCCACTATTTTAAATCAGAATTTTAGTATTTTACAACTCATTTCTGTACAAAGTGTTGAAGCAATTATGCTATATAGTATTATATGACATAATTGCTGCAGGATTATAGCCAGCAGGCTAGATGAAAAATTCAAATATTAAAACGTATTATATTATGATGAAGTATTTCAGGTTGGTATGTAGAACATTTCGCAATATTCGGTAAAAACTCTATATCGAAGTTAAACGTCTTTCAATACTAAAAGAAGGAATCGCAATTATACTAAACTATACATATTTGCTATCCATAGTAAATATAGTTTATCGGTACCAGTTTAAGTGCCAGTCGTTAAATAGATAAATGAAGTGTAAGAAGTCTAGATAATGCCGCATAGTCTACGTAGGAAGAGAGATTGCGTAATTTATGCACAAGTTCAAGACTAAACGGTCAGTTGGCTTTTGCCAATATGTAATATTGATGATGCAATTCAAACGAAACTACAAAATTATATATTAGTTGTTTTAAGTCTACTACATAGAACATAATACTGTATTTTTAATACAAGAGTTCCAAACAATTTGCTCTATACCAAATATATGAATAATTGTAACGTTCCAAAATTGTAATTCAATGGAGCTTTAAAAAGAGTGGTTGTGTGTTTCTTATGGGTATATTCTTATATGCCTGAACCCATACTTGCTTGAATGTAATTTTACTCAAATCATAATATTTAGATGGTCATAAGTATAGCTTTATGACGTTGTAAATAAATCATTTTTAATTTAATTTGAATTATTTGTCAATAGAATAATAAAAAACAATCTTTGTTTTACCTGCATTCTTATTTCTCCGGCCTTCTTTAATACGATTTTTTTTATAAATTATGTTCGAAGACAATATGTCATTACTAAAGCCATATATTATTAATATGGCTTCAAATCATACTTATGTTTTAAGCTAAGGTTTTTGTTAAGCAAAATAATTAAAACATTTTTGGTCTTGAGCCCTATCAACCAACAAGTTACTTTTGCTGGTAGGCACGCCACTGAGAACTCTATCAGTAATACAAAATCTACGCTCTCAGAATGGCCTTCACGGATGGCGCAGTTATTTACGTAATCGCCTTATCACTGCCGTCACGACGAATGTTGTTGATTCGATCCCCACACGTGACAAAAAATTGTGTGATTCACAAGCACGATGTTGTTTCGAGTCTAGATGTTCTATGTTTCCATTGTTTGAATATTTGTTAAGACTGCGCCAAGCGAAACAGGCGGTCACAGTTAAGTTGATAAAATAAACAATTTTGTTTAATACAAATATAAAATATACATTTACCATAACAATGAATATGTTCACAATTACTCTGTGTAAAAAACTTAAAGTAATTAATATTTTCGCCTACAAAATTATGTAAATTTGCACGGAAAATACAAAATCGTAAGCTCGTGTTACGTGATTTTTAGATTATAACAGTAGAAATCTATTCTATTTTACAGCTTAAACGAAACATAAATAGTTATATTACAATTTGTCAGTCTCAAATATTTAAGTTACTGGTCTACATAAAAGATACATATTTATCAAAAAAACACTTCAAATACCCCATACAATTTTACTATGGCGGCCGCGCGCCAATTTGAATATCGAGCTCTGTTGCTCAGTTCAACCGCGTCTTATGCTCGGCGCAGTCTTAAGTCCTCTGCGAGACAGGAGATAATCCTATCGCAGGATTCGTATTTAAAAAAAAGAATATAGCCTATGAAAAATATGAATACCCCATAATAACCGATATTCCTAATCTAACTAGCAATGCACTCAAAAAGTTACAAGACCCATGTAGAGTGAATGAATTCTCAATTTCAATTACTTCACTCTGTCTGTATTTCTCTGTAAAAGGATAACAAGGTTACTGTCGACACCAATTTGAGAGGAAATCGAATATTAGGTTATGTTCACTTTCAAAGTCCTCTAGACTTTGCAAATGGAAGGCACCTTAAGCTAAAAATTCCAATGGTAATGCTTTTTGGATATACTTAGAATATAACACACTAATAAGTTTATTTTTTTCTCGTCAATATGACCACAATCCACCTGATGGTAAGCAGTCGTGTGGTCTAAGAGCAGTGAGCTCCACATCGTCCTCATAGCAGCCGAGGCGATGTTGAAGGAAGAAGGAATGCCTTTCATGCCTTGATCGTTCGGCAGAGGTATGAGGACCCAAATTTGTTGGTACACACTCTAGTCGACTCCACCGTGTAAGGATGGCATCTGAGCCCAGCACGCGTTGTTCTGGATAGAAAAGGGGAGGGCGTGGCAGTATAAGGACTTCACGCAGTCTTAAGACTGACTAACATTGTGAGGAAACCTGCATATCTGAAAATTCTCCATAATGTCTCGAAGAATTATAAAGTTTTAGAAAACTTTACAGTCCTTCGAGACAGGTTGGAACCTGTAATGGGCCTGCGTGGTGGAGTATCGCCTGATCTTTATTACTAGAAAGAGGCCAGCACCCAGCAGAAGGCCTGTTAATTATATATATAGGCCTGATATTATAAAGGCTAATTATACCCACTTCTGTATCTTTTTTTGCAAAACTAAATATCATAGAAAATTATAATTCATATAATAGACTAATCTGCCCACAGTTTTAACCACGTTAATCCCATAGAAACGTTTATCGAAATAAAAGTATCATATGTGTTAATTCAGGACTTAATCTGCCTGTAGTCCAAGTAATCCAAATATGCTAAAAGGTTTAAGCGTGATTAAGCAACATACCGCCAAGGATTAACAAACTTTTAGATTCATAAAATTTATTAAATAAATAAATATAACACTAACGTTAACCCACGGCGTTTCGTTCATTCTCGCAGAAATCATTTTTCGAGACACAAACTAAGTAATGTCACTATTCAGCCGAAAAGTAACTCTATGCAAAGTAACGCATCCATTTGTTGCTCTGATCTGAGTTAAAAAAGGACAAACCAACAAACAAGTTATGGCATATACCCACGTAGGAATATTAGGTATGCTAGCATTTACCAACCATTACGTCCGCGTGACGTCATTTACGGGAATCACACTATGCAACCTATCATCTCTAGTTCTACGAAACGGAATTCGATGATAGCTAACCGCATCACTATCTGCATTTCACTGGTTTTCATAAAGCAAGCGGACATGCAAAATTTCTTAAACCCCATGATCTAGGTCATCAAAGGACCTTCTCTAAATATTAAGTTATGAGTATGTATGTGTGCCTTTTCTTTTTCAAATAAACGTTGTATAGAACGGACCGGCACGTCCATCCTATACTATTGTTTAAAACGGTAATAGATTAGTCCGTAAGTCTAAGTTAAGTCTTCGGGGCCTGGATACGACGTATTTTTTCATTGTGACTAGATATGGTTGTATCGCGTCATAAGTAAGTACAAGGACTTAAAACATATAACATAAATTAAAAAAAAATGCTGAATTTTTCATATCATGTTATTATTTTTTGTAATCGATTAAAACAAAGCGCATATCATAAATAGGTCCTTGATATTGAACTCATAATTAAATCAGGGCACCAATGCCATTTACTCGTTGCATCTCTTGGTTAAAATGAGTTGTATTTTGAATATTATTGGTCGCACTCAGCGTCTTAAGTAGGCATATATTCACGTATAATGTAAGGTGTTATAAAGCGTCACAGAAACGTATATAGTAAACCGACGCCATCAATGTTCGCGCCCGTACTCACCCACTTTTAAATATTTTGACCCAGGTACGTGTAAGGACATGGAATACGGTATATCGTGAGCTAAGCTTCTACGATAGCGTGTCCCGTGCTCTGCAGTACAGAATCTACCTCTTGCAGTTTTCCGTTACATGTCAACGGAACTTTCATACGCATGGACGAATGAGTAAATTACTTATGTGATTATTAAACATACATAATTGAGGAATATACTTTATTTTAAAGATACAATGTATTTTGTATCCATACATATATAGACTGTTGACATAAATAAGTCAATCACTTCTTCGCATAACATTGACTTACTGGGTGTTTTGTGATGCATATCATCGTTTATTTATTACTTATCGATGTAAAATCGTAACAGTGGCAATGATACTGTTCTGGTCTTTTTTTTGTATTGTTTTTAGTTTTATTTTTGTTTTGTTTTTCACTACATGTAAATATATTTAAATTCTTAGTTATCTATAAGTATAGTTATATTAGGTTAAGTATCTTTGTTTTTATTTTTGTGTGTATAAATAATATATTTGCGGAGGCTTGTTAAAAGCAACCTTATTATACATGTTTGTATATAAATGTATTATTAGTCTGTAAGCCTACTTTAAAAATAAATAAATAAATAATTATATGGATTGTCGCTTTATATCCCTGAAGTAGTACGTAGAGCTTTAGGTCATTTGTAAAATGGGGAGAGTTTGTTATAGTTTGCGGGCACAGTTCCAGAAACCATGCTACCACTGTTCTCAGTTGCAGCACGGTTTCTGAAACTGTCTTGACAGTCGTATTCCCTACCATTGCGCCACCAAGGCAACTCGATACTTTTATTTTTCCAACCACTCAAAAATGGCATTAGTGATAAATTTTCCCAATTCAAGGCCTTTGTTTAGACCACCAGACTATTCAGATTTTACAGTAGGTAGGATAAGCTTTATTGAAAAACTTTTAACGCATGTTTCAAGCAACTAAAACGCAGTATGTACGCAATATATAATTTGCAGCTGTTATAACCGTGCCGTTGGTGTACGAATTTATGTTCCTGTTTGTATCAATACAAATACGAAAAAACTTCGATTCAAACATACTTTACATGTACACGGTTACAAAAATGCAAGTTTACATTGAAATGGTTCGACAGGAGCGTATTTCACGTAACCAATAATATGCCAGCTGTTTTAAGATCTTATGTGATAACGATGCGAGCTTACTGCTGCCAACTGTATGAGAATTTTCTACCATAAAATATGAAAGACACTTTTCTCTGGTCGGGATATGAATCGAAAACATTTTATTCGACCTTTTATTGTATATTCCTGCCATCGCCCAAAGAGGTAGTCACGCGTATGTGTTGAAAAGTCAGCGACATAAGACGATACGTATTTGCGAGATTTTTATTGCCACTATCTTTCAATTTAATAGATAACAAATAATTCATATAATCATTCGCAATTTATAAATATTTTTACAAAATTAAATTTTAGCTAACGTCTATAACTTAACTTTAAGTTACAGCAACACTCTTACGCTATGTTAAAATTATTCATATACTATGTCTTGTATTCGAATAAAAATATCTCGGCAATATGCTTCGATAGTACCTAATTACCTATGCTTAGTAGACAGGAATAAATACGTGAAATTAAATGTGTGTCTTATTCTCTAGAGATACACAATGTTCTAGAGTAAATCGCATTGAAAAAGTAATTTGTCTTCAAAGTCAAAGAAGAAATCCACTCCATGTATTACGCAATGACTTCTGTTTAATATATTGCCAATGATTCCTTCATCCATGTAAGCTTAAAGGCTTACGTCGTTCTTACGTAGTGTTCGTTATTTATGTTAGCGATTCAGCATAATACTGAATATTAGATATTATACATCAAGACCACGATCTCTGCCTGAATATTGGTGAATCTCTTCAATATTCTGTGTGAATTCATATGCCTGTAATCCATTACGTTTATGACCCATTGAACTTATTGGTCTGACCTTTACTGTAGAATTACTGGAAGGGCTGAAGACAAAACCACGACTACATTCTGATCTCAAACCACTTATCTAAAGAAAGGACGAAAAAGAAAGAAAGGACTAAAATTTCAATCTAAAATACGAAACATATTGATAAACGATTTTTAGGAATACTTAAACTGGATACAAATATTTTTAAATAAAAATTTATTTGACTGTCTTAGTTAGATTTTTATAAATAATAATTATTCTATTCGTGATCTAACTATTGCCGCGAAACTTGAATAAAGTGATATTGCTGTTGACAATTTCTGACAGATTTTAGGGTTCTGTTTTTTTGGTTGTTTAATCTCGAAGCTTAAACATTAAGCTTCGAGATCAAACAACCAAAAAAACAGAACGATAAAATCTAATTATTTTAAAAGATGATGGAGAGACAAGCAGTTCTCCATCATCTTTTAAAATAATTACGTTTATTTTATTAAACCTTAAATACAACTTATTTCATATATTTATAAAATCAAAATCATTTTAGAAGTTTGCCTTATTAAAAACAATGTTGACGGGTTAGAATAATAACACAATATTTTTGCGTTATTATTGTGTAACTAACAAGAAAAATTGTAAAACGTAAGTGTCCTAACACCTACTTTTACAATTCTTAATTGTTAGAGTTCTTCTTCTTTTCATAGATATTGAGTAATAGGTATATATTTCATTAAAAACTGTTAATAGTAACGTAAAGACATAAAGTTAAACTAGAGTTTAAACACTGAAAACTGAATATATATTTTGCTCGACATTCTTTTACAAAAATATTTTACTATCTAACTCAAAAAGTGACACTTAGACAAGATGTTTCAAAAATCAATCAATCAAATCAAAATGTCTTTATTCATTTACGTCACAAAGTAACACTTATGAACGTCAAGGTTCCACTAACTAAGCAATAATATGATTTACCTGTTCCTGTTGCCACGTTCAGCAAATCAAGGGCGTAGAACCAATGAGAAGAACAGGCAAGAAACTCACGGTCACTCTTTTTAATCGCCAATTTTACAATGCTGCTTGTTTTATAAATAATATTTGTAAGGGGCTGCAACCATTGTACAAGTATATATATATATATTATTAGTGCAAGACGAAGCAATTAAATCAAAGATAGTTAATTAATTATTTTGTCATTCTACTAGATATGGTAACTAAAGTAAATAGTCATTCAGGAAAGTCGTAAAGCCCAATTAAACGCCATACATACATACATATATCGACCAGTTTGTTAATCATTACTAAGCTATTATGAAATAATCTTACTCTCTAAAGATATATAACGGTATATCTTCTCTTTGAATTACATTACAATTTATAATGTTGGTATTGCAAACGAAGATATAGAATAGTAAATGCAGTTGCAACAACAGTATAAAGAAGTTAAAAGGGATTATGTGTGGTATATCTTAAAGAGGTCTATTGAGGAATTTTTGATAACAGAGCACTATTGTTTGAAGAAACCAGTCACAATAATTGATAATTATATTCTTATTATTCGACTTAGTACAATTTGTACTAAGATGGTTGAAGCATAATTATCTATACTAATATTATAAAGAAGAAAGATTTGGTTCTTCTTTGTTTGTAAGGATTTGACATCAAAACTAATCAACCGATTTAAAAATTCTTCACCGTTAGAAAGCTATATTATCCTCTAGTAACATAGGCTATAGTTTATTCAAAAAGTATTGAAACTAACATAAGATAATCTAACCTACTTTTACGCAAGCGAAGCCGCGGGCAAAAGCTAGTAAGACCATATAAGACAAAATGTTGACTATGTTAGTATATAGTTAATGACTCGGCAGCGACAGACATACATATATGTGACAGCTTTCTGACCAGTTCAGCGATATTCTGGAGATAAGCCTAACTAAGAGTATCTTAACCGACTAGCATGCATGAAGAATGCGAAGAGAGTAAATGATATCAAGTCGTCCTAGAAGCGACATACAAAGTCTCATATCGATCCTTTAGGCACTCGGGACCATGAAAAGCTCAATAGACAATCATATGACCATGAAAAGCTCAATAGACAAAGTTACGAAACTGTTTGTCGAAGTCGCAGGTTCAGTTCCTGCTTCATGAATTGATATTTTATCTCTTCGTAATTTACAAGACTAACGAAACAGTTGTAATAGTTAGTTTAATTTGGTTTTTAGTATATGTAAATATTTGAGCAGTTGAGAAAAGCTTTTTCATAGCTTTTAAATATCATACATTATACGAGAGTACATCTTTTAAAATATACCTATCATGTTTAAAGAGGAGCTCAGTGGGGAGACCAACAGACTGCAATGCAGAGGGTCTCGGATTCGAACCCACGTCGCGCACCTCTGACTTTCGGAAGTTATATGACTTTTCGAAATTATGTTCGTATTGATTGACAATTATCGCTTGGTTCGTGCCTCGGAGAGCACGTTAAGCCGTCGGTCCCGGTTGCCATGAACATCTAGTGCAGTCGTTATTGGGAAGTCAGTCCCTATAATATCCTAACACTGGTCTAGCCAGTGCTCTATATTATCCTGAAACTGGTCTAGTCTTAGGGTATCGTTAGCCTTCGGGTTGCGGAGGTCAGGTGGCAGCCGTTCTGTGTAAAAACTGATATCCAATCAAATCCGGTTAGACCAGAAAAGCCGACTCCAAGTGACTTGGAAATTATAAAGGCTCGTGAGAAGTTTAAAGAAGATTTGAAGTAGGATGCACAGCGGTGGCAATACGACTTACATTTAGCCAGATTTAGTAATTTAGTTAATAAAGTTAAGAGTTCGCACTCTTAACACTCAAAAGGTTAAAGTTTGTATGTATTACCGTCTGAGCCATGACTCTGCCTTTCTGCAGACTGTCTCTGATTTTATCAGAGAACTTTCTTCTAAGTTTTAACCTTCAGACTGTTTCATTCACATTTGCTTTGCATACTTTCTTAGTCCATAATTAAAGTTGTCGGCTCTTTAATACGCTCAAACCATCTTAATCCACACACCTAAATTGTTATCACTTTTTACGCCACAGCGCAAGTTTTATGCAACAAATTCCAGAAAAGGGGTAAAGTTATTACTTCACCGACAAGAACGTGTCTTTATAAAGAAAGAACACTAAAATATTCATAACCCTTCTTTCGTGACCCAACAATAATCTTTACAATTTTAAGACACCTTGCATATTAAAGGTATCGTTAAGTTAAAGATTTATTGAAAGAAGTACGGGTGAAAACAATTTATATACATTTTTAAGCAAGTCTCACTGATATTCTCTGTGACCATTGTGGAGAACGATATCGTATTTATTTGTCCTTTCTATCCGATTTATGTCTCGTACAAGTTTTAAAGAACCAACATTGCTGAAGCCTTACTAATCGATATGTTTTAGTCGGTTGTCTTGTTGTTAAAACGTTTACACTTGTATAAGTGTACAAATATATATTTTATGCTATCAAGGTAGAAATTAAGCGTACAGCTCGCCTAATGGTAAGCGGTTATAAAATTTAGTCTTTGGCTTTGTCTTAACACCAGACGTATTACTTGCATTTCCAAGATACTGAGGTGTCAGCACAATAGGTAAAAGTTAAGCTGGCAACAAAAGGGGTCTGCTGTAAGGTATCGTCTCAATCACACCTGGAAACTCTACTCACCAAATTGCTAAAAAGCTGTTCTAAATTAGGTGTAAACCCAAGTTGATACGAAGATCTAACTATATTCTTCCACAATCAAGGTGTAATAAAGTACCTAAGTAGTATAAAAAAAAAAGTTGCTCTTCTCAAGGTGTCTTACAAAGAACATTGGCGAATGCTCATACATTTTTTTGCTGACATCATTTTATTGCGTCAATGCATGAAAAATATCTCAAAATACAGGGTTTAAATTTCTGAAAAATTTTGTCTTCAGTATCACCATAAAATAAAGTCAGGATTTAAAGATATTGCGATTTGAAGTTTGGAGGTTATACACCGATTCCTGTCAGCAACAGATTTTTACAGTAAAATGCTTTATAAAGGAAAATTAACTGCAAACTACTTAAAGTATGGACACAGGCTCTTTTATTTGTTTATTTACTTTTTAATGTGGATTGGTATCAGACACAGATCAGGTTAAGTAGCATTGCGCATTGGCGACACAGAGAAAACCATTTTATGATATTTTTGAATAACCTCATACAATAAATTGGTTGAAATCACGGCAGGTGATTCTACACCGTAATATTTTATGTCCCCTTTGTTACACACGCTAAACGTATAGGTAGGGTAGAAAATGTTTGGCACCGAGCAATTTGGCTACCATGTTGCCGATTCCAATATAAATAGGCCAGCTCAACTGGAGTAGTAACAGCCTTGCGCAGAATATTGACGTAAAGTAAAAGTAAATATTCCTTTTGTCTTGCGTTTCGGTAAACGAGGCCCATACCCTTTCTTCATCTTTCTTACTCCTGCTCCTCCTCGACTACTTTATCTCAGATGAGATAGAGATGCCTCTGGCGGTGCTACCATCTATAGGCTACAGACACAACAGTAACAACTTTCCATCGGGCAGGTCTTTTGCTTATATGACATTTATTAAAAACGGGATAAATGTACTTAAACATGCATGTAATAAATAAAAATAAAACGCCTTTTATAAAATTATATTTTTTTTCTTCATCGCCTCTAAAGACAATGTCATCTAGAAACTCTGCCGGTGCTGTGATAATATATATATATGATGTCTGGCCCATCCAAGGTACCACACTATTGTCATCGTATGCGCGCAACAACCAACTGTTAGTCTGCCAACTAAAAAACTACAATTACAGTATTCTAATACTCGGCCGGACACATTATTTTCGACTAAAATGTATACATAATATTGTCTTCTAGGCACATGGCGGAACTTTATTTTACCTCTAATTAAGGTCGTATCACCACTGCCTCTAAGGTTATATTCAATGATATTAAGTCGCTCGCTATAGCGAGCAACTTCTATTCTGTATCCGCCATGAAAACGTATATGCTCGCCATAATATGAGCGAGCTTGTCGTATCTGGTACGTTCTCAGGGCGAATAAAATCGTCTCTCTGTACTCCAGTAGGGGAAAGTTAATATTATTTCTAACTGCCGATATATTTTGAAAGTTAGAAGTTCGTCTGTTCATATTAATAGCATCAACCATTTTTTTCTCTATTCATATTTTCTCTAATTATGCTTAATATTTCATTAGCATTGACATTGTCTTGTAAGCCAACACCAAACTTGTTTAATAAAGCCGCTGCTATTCTAAAGTTGTCCATTATATGGGGAAGTGATCTATGAACGTATTCTTGGCGAAGTAGTTAGTTTATAATCTCTTTTGAAATAGGTACCCATTAATCACTTCCACCACCCATCTGCAAATGGTAACACAGCGGCTTTGATTGGCTTGTGCTGTAGTTAGTTGATGTTCGCCTTCTAGAAGTGACTACGGCTTGTATGGTCTGTAGCCACATCCTTCCAATAAACTAATGCAATCTCTAAAACCCCTATCTAGAATGAAAGCATCATTATTTCTGAAATACAAACTTACAGCAGAATTCTCATTATTAATTAATTGGTCATGATTGAAGCGTCTGATATAGTTGCTTTGTAAGGACCAAAACAATCTACAATATAACCATCACTGGTAACAATCAAAAAAGGTTTAAGGAAATTTCTATATTTGTGCAGTGAATATGTATCTTTTTGAAACATATAATTAGAGCTTTTATTTATATAAATATACATATGTGCCATCACATATTACTATGACATTATTTTCAAATAGCCCATTTGGTAAGGTTAAATTATGCTCCAATAGCTCGTCATGAGTTAAGTACCTGATTCCTAGATTTCTTACAACAAATTCTTCACATAACATCGCTCTCACACTGTCCACTAAAGCTTCTGAAGTGCGACGTGGTACTTGCACTAATGTTGCAATTCTCTCGTCTGAATCTCCAGTTCTTATTTTCAATAGAAGTGCTGCAAGGCCTAAACTTCCTCTACGTAACTCTGTAATCCTTGGTACTTCACCAAGTAAAATATTGAATTTCTCCTTAGACAATCTAAGCAAGTATTGAAATAATCTCACATCAATATTTTCAACATCTTCAAAGTCAAGAGTGGGACTAAATGTATTTACAAATGAAAATACATGCTGTATTTGTTCAACATTAAACGTCTCAATATTGTTCGCTGAGTCAAACAATGAGTCCCATGAATTATTACCTAGCCAAATGTTCACTACACACACGATCTAGGCAAATATTAATTATGTTTATGTAGCACAGTGGCCCTCAGTTTATCCGATATGTTATGTAGAGTGCTACTGCTGCAATTTGGAAACACACAGTGGTGAGTGGAATTGGCTGCTCGTCTATAATCTGTTAAGATTATTTCACTTTGTGTCTCCATTGTTGGTGAGGACTCAGATGGAGGTATTATATCCGATGGAGATACAGGTTGCACATTATCAATTGGCACTTCTGCTTGAGTTACTACATGTAATCTGTTTTGATCATTACGACTCATTCGTATAACCTGCTTTTTAGTGCGTAGCCAGCAAGCATGACATACACGATCAGATGAGAAGATCAGAAAATAATCATCATAGATATAACCAATGTGCTTTCTTTACATTTGTATATTTTTAACTTTAAGTACAATAACTGATATTTAAATAAAAACTTTTTAGTATAACTATTCAATCTAGTATGTAGTAAGTTATAGCATATTTTTTATTATTCCATTATGAATGATGTATTATGAACTTAGTAGCTATCTGTTACAGTAGTCAAATGATGGAATAATATATGTATATACATTAAATTAACAGCTTTTAAATGCTAAACTTTAAATATATGTAAACATTTTTGTAGGGATTATAACCCACATTTAACATACTTATTGGTAAATGTGGGTTATGATCCCTATGAATAATAATAATCATAATGTGAGTAACAATTTCAGCAATATAAATTTAATTAAAACATGAAAGAGATAGGATAAAATGTCAATTAATAATTAATAAGTAAAAAATATAAAAAAACAATAAAACGTCCAATACCAAGAAAAATAATCAATAAAATTTATATAATAAGTTCAAATGCCTACAAAACAATAGAATTAAAAATAAAATGTCAGTAAATAAATTAAAATAATTTAAATAAGTAATAAATTTAAAAAAGAAAACGTTACATGAGATAAAATGTTTGCTATGTAGCTCACAAGTCATCAATTGAGTAATAGCATTTTTCAAACAGGATCCTCTTAAGTTAGCTTAAAAAATATTTTGTACGGTTTTTTTTTTACATCTAATGGCAATTTATTAAATATTTTAATGGATCTGTAAATGCACTCTGCTTTACAACATCAAGATGTGGTATATATTAGGTATTTAGATCTTTTCTCTTAGTGCTCTCCCTTATCAGTCTTTCGTCTTCATTTTCGTACTCATGAGCATATTAAATATGCTCATGAGTACGAAAACGAAGAAATTATCTAAATTTTCTCACTTATCTAAATTTAAGATAAGTGAGAAAGTAACACCAATATATATAAACTAGGAACGGTTAATATTTTGAGTTCTTTGAAGTATGGTCTGCATGAATCTGGTATTTGAATCCTTCCAATTGTTCAAATGGCTCTTATCTGTGCGACAAATGCCTTATGAACTTTGTATTCATAGCTTCCTCCCCAAAACAGGATGATATGCTTTAGTTTGGACTCGACTAATGCAAAGTTTACCATTCTTAAGTGCTCAGTACTAACTTCGTTCCTGAGACTCCTGAGTACATAACAACCCGATTTAATTCAGTTCTCCAAATGCTTTAACTTTTCTTTCCAGTTTAGTATATCGTTAATATAAACTCCTAGAAATTTTACTACAGAGGTTTGGTTTACGCTTTCACCATTTATTTTACTACTTAATTTATCCGTATTTTTAGAGATGGAGTGAAGAAGAATTTGTTTTACTAATATTTACTTTAAGGCTACTTACAGTGAACCAGTTGTAAAAGATGTCCAAGGTATTATTTACAACCACATTAAGACTGTTTATGTCACTGGCCGACACTACTGCATTAGTGTCATCAGCAAAAACTACCAATTGCGTACAACCGTAACTAGTTGTATTTACATGCTGTATCAAGTCATTAATGAAGGTTATAAAGAAATAGGACCTAGTATTGAACCTTGGCGAACACCAGCCCGTATTTGTGACATTTTGGATCTATATGTTTCCTCACAAATTATACTATTATCTGTATTCAATGTAGTAGCTGAATTAGACGCGGCATTAATCTCGACGAACATTTTTGTATTACTTAAATACGATGTAAGAAGTTCCAGAGCTTTACCCCGTATACCATAATGATTAAGTTTTTCTAGCAATAATTTGTGATTAACTGTGTAAAAGGCCGAGCTTAAATCTAGAAAAAGGCCGGCCACTTTTTGCTTATAATTCATTCTGCTTAGAACATCTTTTATAAGCGTGTGTAGATTCAATCTTGTGTCCCGACATTATTCTGATATCCAAACAAAAAAACTGTTATTCTGTCCTTTTTTCTATACAAATGCCTTTACAACCTTGCTTCGATTAGTTTTTCTAAGATTTTAGATGTAGTAGACAGTAACGAAATGGGTCTATATATCTTAGGATCATATCCTGATCCTTACTTGTGTATTGGTAAGATTTTTGCTATCTTAAATTGATCTGGAAATATACCTTCATCAAAACATTTATAATAATAATAATGTTCTCCTGACCGAATTTCAGTCACGGCTGCTAACCTTAACGGAGACTGGCCATCGGCGCAGGAGATATTATAGTGCACAAGTGTGTGCGCAAACACAAGTGCACTCTCTGTTCCCTAACTCTCACGATCCGATGGGACCGATAATCCGACACGACCGGAGAGAGATCAGGCGCAGTACCAACGGCTTTACATGCTTTCCGAGGCACGGGGGTATCTAACACTGCTAACTTCCTAACTCCGGGCTCGTATTGAGATTTCTTAACAGAAAATTCCAATAACTTTTTGTTGGCCCGACCCGGGATTTGAACCCGAGACCTCATGCACAGCAGTCACGTTCACTACCGCTGCGCCACGGAGGCATCAAAAGATTTATTAAATAAATAACTCAGTGATTCTGCTTGTATATCTATGTTTTCTTTGAATGTTATAGGTAAGTCATCATAACCCGTAGATTTTTTACTCTTCATTTTTTTACTATTTACCTCTTGAGGAGTGGAATAGTCTAAAATTTGTTTGCTTTACACTCTATCTGCACTTTTATGTAAATTGTCCTTAGCGGTTACTGTCGATTGAACTAATAGTAGCACATACTTCAAATTGCTTTATAAATATATTAGGTATTTCAGCTGGTTCTGATACAAGCTTATTTTCCATTTTTTATACTAGCTTAGTTATTTCTTTATTCCTCTTGTTTCTGTGTTCATTTATTTGTTTCCATACATCTTTAGGAAAAAATTTTGATTTCGCTATCCGTCACTGCATTGATGTATTTTTAACTGTTTTAATTACTTTTCGATATAATGTAAGGTACTTTTTCCTGTAGTTTACTATAGTATCATTTTGTTGATTAGCTTTCCCAACACACAAAAAGCGTTTTATTTTACTTGATACCTTTATACTTTTAGAAACCCAACACAATGGAGTAGGATGTACCAAATTTATTTTAACATTTCTTTTCTTAAAACTGTGTGTAAAAATTTCATGAGAGTGATTAGCAAACAAAAATACTTACAATTTGTAGGTATACCCAGTTGCAGATTACAACAGTAACTCTCGTGTCAAGTGCCAAAGCAGGATATCGGCGCAACTTATTGACACATATGTTACAAATGATGCACATAATACGTGTAGGGTTTAAACGGCTTCCCATATTAATATATCGTACACAAACGGAATCCAAATAACAGTCAGAATCGTAGTCCGAAAGTCACAGCAAAATGTCTTCGTAATTAGCAGGTAATCGAAATCCTTTGCCAAGCACTGGTCACGCGAGGTAAATAGTAATCTGAGAGTCCATAAACAGTTCAGGTCTAGCAAGAAATCGTGGCAAATCAAGATAAAACGACAAAATGCAGTGTACAAACAACGAACACGACAAGATGTCAATCTGAGTAACATTTGAATCAAAGAAAACAATTTTTATTTATTAATATTGTTGCCATACTTGATTATTGACTTTTTTTTAATGATGAAATGAAATGAAAATTTGTTGTTTGTCACAGGTACAATATAGATACAGGTGGTAACATGCTAAACGTTTCACTGCAACATACCCATAGGGTGTACAGTAATAAAAACGTTAAATACATGATAATTTAGTTAAATCCACATTCAATAATAATCTATCAATATTCTTTACATGTCAGATAACATAGAAAATTTAATTAAATAAATGATTAATAAACAAAATCAATAAACGTCATTACACATATAATCATTAAGAAATAAACAAAATCAATTACAATAATGTGAAACAAAAAAAAATTATTGCTTTTAAAGTCATTAATGAGAAAATCCGAGATACTATGGAAACATTTCTCAGCTAAATAACATGTTAACCGCTTTTTGAAAAGAGTGACATTTAAATCTCGGATAGCTTTCGGTATTTTAATATATATTTTTGAAGCTTTACAAAATATACTTTTATGTAATATTTTACATTTTCACACATAATTTTGTATTATCACGTCGATTGCGATTGCTAACTTCATTTAATGTTTTAAACAATTTGGGGTTAGTCTTAACAAAAACAGCAACCTTTTATATACGTAACGATAATGGCAAAGGTAAAATTTTGTATTTAATAAAATAAGGTCGGCATGAGTCTGTGATCTGTAATCCGAACATTATTCGGATGCACCTTTTTTGCATTTTAAATATGGCTTCTTTATTAGTAGAGGCACCTAAAAGTTGACACCGAATCTTAAAATTGATTCAACTATGCCATAATAAGCCGTGATCAGTGCTTCAGTGTTTAAAATAGGAGACAGGTTAAATAATAAATAAACATATTTACTTAATTTCTTGCAAAGAACGTCAATATGTGCTTTCCAGTCTAACTTTTGATCCACAGTAATGCCTAGGAATTTGGCCGAATTAATTTTATTTTATTATATTACAACAGACATTGTTGTTCTCGTGATTTATATTTAGTTTAGGAGCACTTAATTTCGTTTTACTAACATTTATTTTTAAATTATTATTACTTAGCCATGATATAATTGAATTTAGTGTGTTATTAACGTCTCTTTCGTAATCGTTCTTATTGAAACATTCTACGGTTACAGAACTATCATCAGCAAATAGAGACATAGATATAGAAATAGAGACTTTCTGGAATTCTTTATGAAGTGAAAACTTCTTTAGGCGCGTTGAGCACGATATGGGTGAACAAAAATCAATGAACTCGCGTCATCGTCACCGAACGTTTTCCATGAGCTATATGTAAACTGTGTATACATGTGTACTTTTTGGGTGAACAAAAAGCGTAAAACTCGCGTCATCGTCACCGCACGCTAGTTACTTAGTTTTCACTTCTATCGGCAGTCCCCAAAAACTGCCTCGCATGTATTTTTTTCTAAAAGGATTACCGTGCGTGCAATTTAGACTAAAATGAGATAAACCTTTTTACATTTATTCTGAGTGGAAAAATATGTTTTCAGATGCGAATGTAATAAAAATAATGTACAGAAACTATTTGGATTATTATTATTCAATAATTAATATAGCAACACTGTTAGTATAAAGTCAGTTGCACAATTCGAATCCTAAATAAAAATCAAATGCTATTTCCATAATTACGTTTTTTTTTTCAGACTTACATAGATTATTAGGATAGCCTTAAAAATATTAACGAATTATTTTATTTCGATATGTAAGTAAGATATCTGTTGACGCTCGACTATTTGATTCCTATCGCAAACGTGACGTAAACGTAAACGGTTTTGTTACAATTCTAGAGTAGTCAATAGGTGTTCAATAAGCTGATTCTTGGTACGAATACTGAAATTGTGGTACGATGACAATACGCTATAAATATATCTATTACGCAGAATCGAATCTTAAGAGATGATTGCAATACGATGTGACGAACTGTTTGGCGAAATACGACATTACGTTATGTGATGTTATCGTTATCATACTTAGCCAAGCAGACGTGTATATGTGTATTCGATTGTATGCTTACTTGATTGAATGTCTAACTACTAAAGCTTGTGAGCTAGAAATAAAGTCTCACTTGTTATTTTGTATATGTCGGTACAGCCAGTAGCAAAATAGAAATGAATTATATACATTTATTATAATTATAATCTTACCAACGTGTTTCCAACAAACAGTTTAAAAAAATTCAGTATGTTGTCCTTGGATATGATTTAGAAATTAAAGACATTGAATATTCAAGAGTTAACCCTAAAAAGTTGTCCTTCGAGCCCGAAGAAGAACATCACTACCATCGAATACGATATCGTTGATATCGTCATCATCAAATTTTGTTTTGATTATTCGATTATGATTTAAATGATAAACAGTGGCAAAGAATTGATTAGTAGTCAGATGTATAAAACTTACAAATATATTTTCCATAGCTACTTACTTGGATTATAACTTAATAGGTATGAGTAATAAATGGATGTAATGTTATATGAATATTTGCTTATCGATTACGAAAAGAACACACATTACATTCAAAATCCCGAACCACCTAAGCGTTAATCCATAATTTTTTATACACATAGGTACCCAAAACATGAAACGCGTTAAATACAATTTGCATACTTCCCTCAGAACAATACACGTTAAACGTCATCCTATATATTATAACGTAACACACAAAACACGAATAATTCGTAGCTATTAACACACGTGTTGTGTTCGTCGAGTCACAGACGAAATACCTCAATCAGATTACCGAGCTTTAATTACCTATGTCGGGGTAATTATTGCCTATTGCCCAGTTTAGTAGTGGCAATAATATAAATGGTTAAATTAAACGTGGTGTTGGCGTGATAATAAAGTTTTGAATCAAAATGTCGACTGCGTACATTTTCCGCGTAAAACTGTTTCTAATCAACAGAGCACAGTTTTGGTAAGAGTAGCAAAATTACGTTTTGTTGATTTTAATGTAGCAACCTTACAAAAAGTTATTTGATGAATAAAACTTTCCACAAATACAAACGGGACCCAAAAACTTGTACCTGGGTAATCCATTTATGGATCACATGAAACAATATATGTATACATTAAGCAGCTTCAAAAATGATAATTTAGGCTTAAAGATATCTTATAAACTACAACCAACATCCAAACTTGGAACTACTAGTACTGTAACTTAAGCATTTTAATTCAATCTCGAAATGCACATATGTACCTTACAAAGCTTTTTAGTTAGTTAATCATGCTTTGTTGTACTTTCAAAGCATGTCTTAGTAGATATATAGGTGACTTCTTATCAATAGGATTATAATAATGTGGGTGGCCGATAAATCCGGCGGCGCTCAGTTAGAACGAAAATGAAAACAATCTAGTTTATTTGTATTAAAGTGTAGCGGGTAAAACACAGAACTAGTAAAAGTAAGTGTGAATGTTCGCTTTTATACCTAAGGGGTTTAGGATAAGAACTCGGAAGAAGTAATTCAAAAATACTAATAAAGTATACATATATAGGTTTTGAGTTACTAGCTATCTTATAAAATAATTTAGGAAAATGACTTCCTTCACACAACAAACTGGTTTCATTCATAAACACGCGAAACGAGTTTTCTGCTATTTAATTAAATCCACAATAACGGCTAAACATTTTTGCAACACATTAAAGCCCGCATCCAGATAATTAAGTCGACCACGACTCGACGGAATCATTTCATGGCGCGGGAAGGAAGGGAAATTGCTTAGAATTACAGGAGACGCCGAGTCGACGCGAAAAACGACATAAACTCCCCGATATTATACATGTCGCAGAGAGGAGGAAAAATACGTTGTATGAAGATATCCCAAAATATAATATAGTGACATGATTGACGTGTAATTGCGTCCTCAACCATGCTTAACACGCTTTGAAATTCGGTCTTTGGTAAGATATTAATATTTTTACGTAGACTTTGTGACATTAATGGGTATTCAAATATATGTATAGAGGACAATCACCATCATTATTATAGAGGATTTATGGCCATAGAGTAAAATTTAAACTTGCGGCTACGTACATACAATTTGTAATATAATGAATAGATATGTATATATTAAATACTCATACCATTTGATTATTACTGCACATATAACTGTGCTGTAAAACTATCCAAAAATAACTTTTAATTAGAACTTTAAAAGGAACCACGAAGAAAAATTAGGGCCTAAAACTATTACAACAAACTCAAACCCAATTTACTTTATTGAAACAAATGAGAGTATTTTTTATATAACATCTAATAGAGAGACGACAAGCTTCTTTTCAGTTTTCAGTATTTTAAGCCCAACTCAAATGCCTATAGAACTAATATTGTTTCATTAAACAACTGATTTGACTATTTCTCTGCAACAAAATACATCACTAAGATAACCTTGCAATTAGACCTTCCACTTAATAAATATTCGAGCCACGTCGGCTTATTGTTGTTCCTATGGTATAATGCTTTTATTTTCCACAAAATTATGGGCCGCGCGTATTTTTGATGCCAAACTGCGTGTAATGAAATGTAATATATGTGACAGCTATTGTTATGTTCCCGTCGTATTTATTAATTGACAAGATATATAGTGCTATTGGAAATATCGTAGCATAGTAACTCATTGAGATAGCAACAAACTACAGCTTAATTATTGACTTCAACTGTATTACTATTGGTGAAGATTTGTTTAAACTTGATCTCATGACCTACTTTTTTTAAAGTAATACTTGTTTAATTTCCAAATAAAGTAGTCCATGAGTATATTATATTTTGTTGGTCCAGAGCAGAATACTTGTGATTATAATTATGTTATTTGTTACTAGATTTTGCTCGCAGCTCCGCTCGTGTAAATGTAGATTATGTAAATTTTCTATCCCTCGGAAACAATACTTTTTCTGGATGAAAGATACCCTATATCCTTTTCTGTTCCCCTGACAACGTGTATGCGAAATTTCATGAAGGTCAGTCGACTACTGTTAAGGCGTGAAAGCGTGTCCCGGAAAATAAATGAAAATCTCTTACGAAATAAAGGCTAAAATAACACGGTAATTTCTTATTTAAATAAAATCCTTATAAAACAATTTAAATTCGATACAGAACATGCGCGAAAACCTAACCTTGGACTATCTTTCTTTACAGAGCCGTCTCTACAAAACCGGTTACCCTATTAACACCCAAACGGATGTTAGAAAATTAATGTAAATTGTTTTATCTGAATACTTATTCAAAATAATAGCAAACCGTCTCCTCGAAAATATTACTCAGTAAATCATATTTCTATGAGAAGAGCGCCGAATTTTCTAGTTGTTTTGAAGCTCTATTTTATTCTTAAATTTGGCGTCACCCTAATGTTATATTTAATGCATAATATAAATAAATATACCTGATCTAACTTTAATCTTGTTTAGAGCATATTCAACACGCGTACGTATTGTGCTGATAAAGGAAATGTAGTACTAAAAGACTTCACTGAATGTTATGTAAAATTGTACAAAAGTGGGTAAACGTAGATATTGAGTGCGTATTCTTACGTCCTAATGAGTTCAAGATACCGTCGTATAAAAAGTACTAAGGATGTTTCATTCCACAGTTTTATTTTTGTAGATAAAAATCGTGTAGTACGTGTTCCGAAAACGTTCCAAGTAGTCTGAACAGTTATTTTGGAGAGGGTATTAGGAATTTTAGTAAAAATACAAAATATATTTTATGCTTATTATTGCATTCTGATTGGTTACTTCGCCATTATATCACAAAAGAAAAGTATAGGGATTTTATTTGAGTAAAGCGCTTAAAAATAAAATGCGCAATATGTTGAAACATGTACCGAACCCCGGAAAGCATTGCGTCAGGGTAAAATGTTCAAAAGTATAGTAGATAGATTATATAAATAAATATTAACTTACTTCTGTATATGCAATCCATAATTTGATTTCCGGGTTGAGTAAAGTGTGTTTGGGTTGTTCTATCAAGAAATTCTCAGGACAAACACGGTGTCTGGAAATGTGCCCTGTTATCGGAAAAAAGGTTGGCTCCACAATTATATGGGATTAAAAACGATAGCCTATATATCACGGGACAATGAAAGGGCTTTAATACGATAAGGATATGTGACTGAAATGCAAGTTTATATTTAGAATATAATTAGATCATTACTTAGTGCAATCTCATCAAATTTTGACGGTAAATCTGCTGTTCCATAGTTAACATAATTTATGCCCCTTGCATATCAGAAATGCCAGTCGTTTAACATCCACACCTAAAGAACAACTGAACACTGCACCTAACATCAGTGAAATAATTGACATATCAAACATATTCTTCAGACAAAGTTGATAAAATATTCTCAAGAATGTAGACACCTCAATTCCACGGAATGTCAAACCCTAAGATTGTTGAACAGAAACTCTAATGAATGCAATATTACCTAATTAATACATTAAGTGTCACACGTTTCATTAATCTATAGGCAGAATTTGATAAATACTAACGCTTAAAATTTCAAAGCACTTTAACTGGCAACCATAAAAGTTCTGTAATAAAGTATTTCACATTGTGAATAGTGCTTGTCGTAAATATCAGTCACTCAGTCGTGAGAGACTAAACTTCAGTAGTAAAACATTTTAACGTACTGTAGCTGTTAAACTGCACCGATACTGCTTTAATTTGGAAACTCTGATAATATACGAATATGGATTTTTCCTCATATAACATATGATCGCTAGAGCTTCTTAAACTGTGTCTAATAGCAAATAATGATAACTATGTACCAACCAAGAATAATAAATATATACTAAGAGTAATAACTACATAAAGAAGCGATATGTCATCCAACGCAACGTAGCAGTACAGCTGGCAGTACTGCAGTGCTGACGTAATTCGGTTGTCAAAGTTCGTATGTTTGATTACGGTTCACTTAAAAATTGTATTTGTGTTATTTACTAAAAATGTTGTTGGGAACTAATGATAATCAAATTCTTGTCATCAATAGCTATTCAAAAATTAAAATGTATTGCATTTTTTTAAACGCAGTCGTATTTTGGCTCGTTTATTGTGTCGCAGGCAATTTTATAAGCTAGCAATTAAGGGACACAAGTAATACAGAAACAGATTCAGAACAATTATTTGTGTAATACACAAATACTTGTCCTTTTGGGAGCCGAACCCATAACATTCGGCACGGCGGCAGCGGCAAGACTTGTCCGCTACGCCACACGTACAATCAATATCGCTTTCGTATTATTCTATAGATGGCTTAGAAATACGAAAACTAATAAGAATAGACAATATTTCATTTGTCACCCAACAAATGAAATATTGTCTATTCTTATTAGTTTTTGTTAAGGTTTGGTTGTTAAGGTTTTTAGGCATTCTTTTTTATTTACAAAGTAAACAAAATTATATTATTAAGTAATTTTGACCTGACAGTAACCCATTTATAATATTTTAGGCATAATATTTTACCGATAAAAAAGAAGCAAATATTTTATTTTTACCTTTAAAAGAATGTAGCTACTTCTCAAAATAACAGTGGGCGATATTACATCAGAGACCTACGAACCATTTAAGAACTCGGAAACGAGAATAGTAATCGACTTCAACTGTCAAACACTTTAAATGCAGAAAGAACCGATAGCGATATGAAAGACGAGCAATTCAAACTTACATATCTTTATTACGGCCACTGTATAAAGAAAAGTACTTAATCACTGAACAAATGACTCCACAAAACCACAAAGGCGTTTCTATTTAATACATAACAAACTTTCAAACGTTCAGTGAAGTAGTCGTTTAACTGGAAACTTATTTTATTCATTTCGAATCAAATAAACGTACAAAATTACTAAACATCATACACTGCTTCATTATCCACGAATTTATTCACAGACTGCTGCTGCAGAACGCATTGGAATGTAAAATGTAATCAGAGTCCGTTTTGCAGTTTTGTAGTGAAGTCTAGTTTCACGAGATGGCACGTCTATGCTATTTACATAATTGTATTAGTCTGGGTCGAAAGGCAGATTGCCTATGAATACACTAATTGACATTGACACGTCATTGCTTTGTTATAACGAATGACACTTTATAATTTATATTTAACTGTGTTAAGATATTGAAGGAAAATATTCCATGAATAACTTCAAAGGAATTGTTAGAGTTTGGAATTATTAAAACTATTTGATTAGTAAGTCTCCCTCTGTCTTGAATTGTGAGTATTAATAAAACAAAAGACGAGATCTCAGATTCTTTAATTAAAAGCTTCTATGGATAAATTTGTTTTATTAGACTGCATGGATGGCATAATGACACTATGCTGAGCGTTATGGATTCGATTCCTATTGATATTGCACAAATAGTTGTTTCAAGTTTGGGTATTCTTTGGGTTAGCCTTTAAATGTATGTAAAGTGCACCACGACACAAACATTATTCCTAGTGAGGAATCGGAGTCTTATTTTAATGAAAGAATAGAGTAATTACATTTTGGTAACGATTGAGATCTGCGGTGATATCAAACTTCTCACTGATTATAAATTTTTCCACAGAGTTGATATATTATTCGAAGTATCTGTCACCTGAGTACACGGCACTATAAATCACATTCGCTTCACTTTGTAGAATGCACGGCGCAACTTAAAAAGGGAATACAAGGATGTAATAAACCTACATTTTGCCACCATTATTTTAAGTCTCAGGTAACCTGGAACGTGATACTAATGTCATGGACAAGGATAAAAGAGGGAATTATATAAATAATTATAAAACATATATTACCTAATATTTTCGTAAAATAAAGACCGTCTCGATGTCGCAGTGATATATATACAACTGCTGTGCATGAGATCTCGGGTTCGATTCCCAGGTGGACCAAAGTGTTATTAGGTTTTTCGTCGAGGATTTCTCAGTAACAGCACTGAGCCTGGAAACATGCCAGGCAGAACCTGATAGGGTCGCCCTCTGTTACGTGGTATCTAAAATGATGGTTGTCGAAAAGTGGGTGTAAAAATACACTACCCTATATATGTACAGTATCTATCTATGTGTGTACCACACACAACAAATAGTAATACTCTATCAGAGTTTAGCACCATTTATAAAAATAGGAAGAGCAATGTCCGCGGATCCGCTAGATATAAATTAAATATAAACATAATAGAAACAGAGCTTTGCAAGCTCTGTTCCACCAAGTACGGCAAAAAGACCAAGTTGAAAATGCAATTATTCTTAATTTGTCCTAGCACCGTAGCAGTGTCGCCCGCTGAGTCCCACCTTTCAATTTTATTACACACGCGTGAATAACGCCACGCACACATAGAAAACAGAACCGGGTTTGGTTCCCACACTAACACAAATTTGTATAGAGACGTACACTCACACACGCATATATTGATGGATGCAATATTACCAATGCTAGTTGATGCAACGATATACACAGCGTGCTAATTCTAAAGCCGCATAAATTGAATGCTTACATTTTCAGTAATGTATATGCAAACGCTCATAGACCAGGTTACGAACACAACAATCTGTTCCATCACAAACATCACTGATGTTATTGGAAAGGCTGCTGCACAGATGGAATGTGCTGGACATGTCTGTCGCATGTTAAACGACAAATGGGCCAAACTTACAACAATATGGATCCCTCAAGATAGCAAGTGACATCGAGGCAGGCCTAGGCGAAAATAATAATATCAGCCCTGTAATAAACTGTCCTACTGCTGGGCACGGGCCTCTTTTGAGTGTGAGAAGGGTAAGGCCATAGTCCGCCAAGCTGGCCCAGTGCGGGTTGGCAGACTTCACATATCTTCAAGAACGATTTTTTCCTTCGCCGTTAAAACGTACGATAATTAACAATTTAATACGCACTTAACTTACAAAAGTCTGAGATGCGTGCATTAAAACCGAGCTCGAGACCTCTGCGTGGCAGTTCAATGATCTCCCATTAAGCCATCGCTGCTTTTGTCCAGGTAAAGATGATATACGAGATAAACAAGACTCTTAAAAATATTAGTCCTTAGCAGCATTGGACAGATAGAGACGTAGAGACGGAAGGAGACTGGGAAGGCTTTTTCACTGGATTAGGACGTTATGTACGATGTTGTTACGAAGTTATAATGTGCGTGCCACGCCCACATAACTATACAATAATCATTTAGCTCTACTGTAAGCCTAACCATTAAAATTTATCCACACTCGTATTCAAAATAATTAATATTTTAACCACACACAGGAGCAAAATCATTTATTTAATGTTAATGGGCAGAAAGGCTGTCAAACGTCGAGTCAAACTTATATTCCACTAACATTTTAACGGCTTTATTTAAACCTATATTACAAGATATTCTTTGCACTGAAACTATAGCGGCAATAGGTACACCACCTAGTCAGCTAACGGGCGCTTTTACGGCAGTCCATACCCATACTAGTACAGAGAATGTTGTGACTGAACAATGCAATAACATGTGAGTTTAAAACGTACAATATGATTACCACTTACATTTTCTATACTAATATACTCGTAATAAGGAGGAAAAATTTGATTTTTGTTTTTTTGTTTGTAAGGCTATAAATCAATAAGTACTCAACCATTTTTTTAACATCACCATTAGCGCTAGAAAGATAATCATATTTTGATGTTCGTTAAAGATAGTCATGCGTCAAATTAACGCATGAGTTAAAATTAGCTGTAATGTCAAGTGTTATGTTTAATTTGAATAAACCAATGGTTATTTTATATTTACATACCTATGAAATCATAAATACGACAATTTTATGTTTTTATATTTATTTATTTACATATAAAAATAACAAAATCTTAAAACATCTTCTATAATTAATAAAACTTAGAAATATTTTTCCTTTATCACGAATCAAATTTTTTATTTTATTTAGCTAGCCATTTTCACTTATACAATAAATAATTAGAATACGTTACGTATAATAAGAACATAATAGTCGTATAAAAATTTGTCAGATACAGCTTTGGCACATATCAATGTTAAGACGTCGAAAAAAAACGTTTATGATATTATTGCACAATACATTCGCTCTGCGTCATCTCTTCTTCTCTGTCCTCATTTATAAAAGCTTCTTCAATGTCGCTCTGCACGTCATATTAACTTTCATGGATTCAACCAGTGTCCGCATAGACCAGCTCGTCATCTTTTCCTACAAGAGCCTCCAGGATACGATCTTTGTCAAAATTTCTCGCTCCCATTATAACAGTCTTTAGTCGCAATATCTACACAAGGATAGAACAATATAAAAATAAGGTAAAAAGTATAATAATGTAAAAATTATATAATTATGCATTTTGTGTTTAAGCTTACAAGACACTTAAAAGATATTCGTGCGTCATTTTGACTCACGTGGTCGTTATATTTCAAAATCGGTAACACTTACCTCAGTGACACCTGCGCCTCACGGAAGTACCAAGCAAAGAGTTAAATTAACTGAAAGCATAGCAACGCACTATTTAGGAAGAGAGAGCAATATTTCGAACACGCATGCGTAAATTTTACGCAGATTATTTTACTAGGGTTACTCGGTGATAATATAGATATAGCAGCGATCGCTCAGTGGGGACACCAACAGACTGCAATGCAGAGGGTCTCGGGTTCGAACACACGTCGCGCACCTCTGACTTTCGGAAGTTATATGACTTCTCAAAATTATGTGCGTATTGATTGACAATTATCGCCTGCTCCGTGCCTCGGAGAGCACGTTAAGCCGTCGGTCCCGACTGCCATGAACATCTATGGCATCGTTATTGGGAAGTCAGTGCCCTATAATATCCTGACACTGATCTAGCCTTGGGGTATCATTAGCCTTCGGGTTGCGGAGGTCAGGTGGCAGCCGCTCCGTGTAAAAACTGATATCCAGTCAAATCCGGTTAGACTAGAAAAGCCGACCCCAAGTGACTTGGGAATAAAAAAGGCTAGGGAGAAGACTCTGTGATAATATAGTTAATATACCTTTTTTTTTTTTTTTTTTTTTTTTTTTTACGTGGGGAAATGCGCCTGATGCATACCCTCTCGCCACAAGGGGAGGCGAGAGGGTTATGTCCGGCTCTCCCGTACTTCGGGCCTACGGACCAAAACCCCACGGTGTGCACGCTCGCTGCCTTGCATATTGGATGGGCCGCTGGCAAAATTACTACCTCAGCGACCCACCCAGCAGTCTACAACTCCTCGGCGACGCCCCGGCACTACATAGGGCGTCAGACCGACTCAATGGCTGGCGGACGGAAGATCCCCGTTCTTCCGCCCGCGGCCTTCATTATGGCGGCATTAGGCGCGCGTAAGCGCGCCTGCGCCGCCCGGTTCGCCGGCGACGGCTCGGATCCGCAAGGATACTTTCTTCACGGATCCGCTCCGCCGCCTCCTTCTGCGAGATGACGTCCTCGCAGAAGGACGCGACCGCTGCCCATTTCCTCTCGCTGTCGGCCATGGCTTTGATCACGGCCGGCAGCGAGAGATCCTCACCCACAATCTCAATGAGTTCACGGCGCTGCACCGCCCAAGCAGGACATTGCTCGAGCGTGTGCTGCGCCGTGTCCTCCTCACAATCGCAGTGGTGGCAGATGGGACTCGGTTCCCTCCTAGCGACCGTGTGCAGGTATTTGCCAAAGCAACCGTGCCCTGACAACACCTGCACTAGCCGGAAGGAAAGGGTCCCATGCTGCCGCCCTGCCCACCGCTCCAATACCGGCTGGAGGGCCCCAACGGTTCTGAAACCGGCCAAGGGCACCTCCAGCCGCGCCTGCCACTTTAAAATCATGCCCTGATGGGCTCGATTGCGCGCGTATTCAATCACTGTCGGGAGGGGACGACAACCCGTCTCCTCCCGCACCGCCTCACTCATTGCAAACACTTCGGCGAGCACTTCAGCCTCCAAATCCCACGGGGGTGTCCCGGCCAACGCACAAGCTGCGTCGGCCGACACCGTGCGGTATCCGCGTATTACCCTGACCGCTATGACTCTCTGCGGCCTCCGCAAGAGAGTCCTGCACTGAGCGGTCAGGGAGTCCGCCCACACCGGTGCGCCGTAAAGCGCCATCGACCGGATAACCCCCGTGTAGAGTCGCCGGCAACCAGCACTGGGCCCGCCCAAATTTGGCAATAGCCGCCCAAGGGCGGACGCAGTGCCGAGAAGCTTCGGGGCGAGCTGTCTGAAATGCTCGTCGAAGTGCCACCTTCCGTCCAGCACCAAGCCCAGATATTTCATGTGGGCCTGGACGGGAACGCGCGTCGAGCCCACCATTATCGAGGCGCCGCGAGGTGGACTGCGACGAGGCCCATGAAAGACCAGGGCCTCCGTCTTGTTAATAGCCACCCGTAAACCCAGCGCCTCGATACGCCCGACCACCTGGGAAACCCCCACGGTAGCCAAACGGGCCGCCTCCTCGAAGGTACCCCCACGGGCTGTGACCAGGGTGTCGTCAGCGTAGCTGATGACGCTCAGCCCGGGGGGTAGGGCAGCACGTAGGACCCAGTCGTACCCCATGTCCCACAGGAGCGGACCAAGAACCGATCCCTGCGGGACACCGCACGACATGGGCCGCCGCCAAACCTCGCCTCGAACCTCGAGGAGGACACTCCTGCCTCTCAGATAGTCTGCCACCAGCCGCTCCAGGTAAAAAGGTACCCCGTGATATCGGAGCGCCCCCTGGACACAGCTGTATGGCAGACTATTAAACGCGTTGGCGATGTCTAAAGACACCGCCAACAGAACACCGCCGCCGGCGACCGCCTCCTCGGCCGCGGCCTTCAGGCGCATAATGGCCCCGACCGTCGAACGTCCTTCCCGGAATCCGAACTGAGCGTCCGACAGGTCGGGACCCACCGTGCTCAGGTGCCGGACGATGCGGGTGGCGAGAATTTTCTCAAACATCTTCCCCGCCTCGTCCAGCAGCACTATGGGCCTGTACGCCGCGGCCGACTCTGGAGGCCGTCCCGGCTTGGCCAGCAGTACCAACTTCCCCTCCTTCCAGCACTCAGGGAATCGTCCCGACACCAGGCTCGCGTCGAAAAGTTCCCTGAGGCGGACATCCAGGTGATCGAGGGCCAGCGCGAGAGCTCGCGCCGGCACACCGTCAGGTCCAGGGGCGGTCGCCTTGGAGCGGATCCGCAAGACAGCCGCCCCCATCTCCGCGTCTGTAACCGGGGGAGCACTGAGGTCCGCCTCCCGATGTCGGCCTCCCGATGGGGCCATTGTCGGGGGCACGTGCTCTGCCCGGTCAGGAAATAACTCCTCGACCACCTCGGAGAGGAAGTTGGGCTGGAGGGTCTCCGTAAGGGGGGGGCCCCGCGCACGGAGCTTGTTCAGCGCCGCGCGATATGGGCGCCCCCAGGGGTCATGGTCTAGACCCTCCAACATTTCACTTTTCGCCCGTTCCTTGGCGCGGCAGATGGCCGACTGCAGAGACACCTTCGCTTCGCCATACGCGTCATACAGTCGGCTCTCCTCTCGCTCATCGCGGTGGCGACGGCTTCGGCTGCGTGTGTATAACCTCCGGGCACGAATGCAGGCCGCACGGAGGTCCGCCAGCTCCTGGGACCACCAGTAGACCCCCGTTGGGGTCCAGTGTCGCACTCGGGGCATGGCCGCGTCGCAAACAGCTTGAATGCTGTCGCGAAAGCGGACAGCCCCGGCGTCTACCTCCCCAGACGGGGGTGCAGGAGACAGCCAAGCTTGAACTATGGCTGCCTCTTCCAGTAGGTCCCGGTTCAGCCTTTTCACAGCCCACCGCGGAAAGCGAGGTGTTCTGCCCGCCGACGGGCGCTGACCCCTGCTAGGGTCCCGGAGCAGGGAGACCTCCAGTCGGACATACCGATGGTCCGAAAGGGTCTCCACCTCCTCCAGGACACGCCATCCCCTTACGCGTGCGGCGAGGGCCGGGGTAGCAAACGAGAGGTCCACTATCGACCCCCCCTGCCGTCGCACGCACGTGTTGACGGCGCCCCTGTTCAGCAAACAGAGGCCCGCCGCATCGGCCCACTCTTCGACCGCCCTTCCTCGGACATCCGTGCGGGGGGACCCCCACGCAGTAGACTTTGCGTTAAAGTCCCCCATCACAAGGATGCGGCTAGATGATATCCGCCGTATCGAGGCCTCCAAGTTGTTGAGAAAGGCCTCGAAGTCTGCCAGACTCCTGTTGGGGGAGAAGTACACACCAACGACTGTAACCTCTCCCCACGCGGCCGCAACGTATCCCGCTCCCCTCTCCTTAACTGAGAGGGAGGGTGAACGAGGCGCCGTGGAGCCGACGACTGCCACGGAGCTGTCCCGGTCACCTGCCCAATTGGGACTGGGAGGAACGTAATATGGCTCCGCGGCTACAGCTACACCGATCGACCACTCCGCCATCGACTGCAGGAAAAGGTCCTGCGCTCGGGCGGAGTGGTTGAGATTCGCCTGGAGGAGGAGATAGTCACGATCCTGGTCCATGACTAGGTCGACATCCCCTCCTCCACCGCTGAGGGCGGTCTTACCTCAAGTGATAGGGCGGCAGCCGGGGTCGATGAGCTGCCCCCCTCAACGCGTTTTGTGGGCGGGGATTTACACCCTCTGTCGCCATGGAAATGGGCAGCTGCTCGACCAGCTGCCGCACACGCCGGGCAGTGCGGGGTCGTCTTGCACGCTCCAATGACGTGCCCAGGCTGGCCGCAGCGATAACAGGCGTCGCTGCGGTCCTCGGGGCTAGGGCACTTAATACGAGCGTGCCCAGCTCCCCCACACCTAAAACATCTCATGGGCCGAGCGGCCAGGATGTGGACCCTGGCCGAACTCCAGCCCACGAGTAGACGCCCGGCGTCAGCCAGCAGCTTGGCCGCGGCGACAGGGCATTGCGCCCACACGGCGCCGACCCCCCCTGGGCCGGGACGGATGGTGCCAATCCGTATGGCGTCCGCAGCACAACCAGTTCTGGCGCTAATGGCGCCAGAGACGTCCTCCGCGGACACCGAGTCATCGAGGCCGGTGATGCGCATCTCTGCACACTTCACCGGCCTCGCAATCTTCACACCATCCGTCTCAGGAAACAGATTCCTGAGCCTAGCGGCAATGGTGTCTGCCGCTTCGCCTCCGTCAGCTCCGGGAAACTCCAGGATGCGGCCTCCTGTATGGGCTTGGCGGACCCTGGCTCCGAGGTGTGTAATGTCCCCGGTGTTCCGCCTCGCCGTGGAAAGCACGGCCTGATAAGTCAGGCCGCGCTCAGCCGCCTCCGGTAGCACCGTAATAACCACGGCAGCTGACTTTGGCGCTCGGAGCCTGTTTCGCTGCCGCCTCTTTTTCTTCTTGGCCCCGCCTTGGTTTACGGGGCCAGGTCTTACTGCGGTTGAGGTCGTCGCAGAGGCAGCCGCAGCAGCAGCCGCAGCTGCAGCGGCCCTCTTGGCCTTCTTGCGGCGAGCCTTGCCTATATTGCCCACCGTCCGCCAACCCTCACCCTGAGACATAGTAGGCGCAGAGGTTGACGGCGTGGGGGGCGCAGGCCTAGTGGGGACTCGCCGCAAGCTCTGGGGCGGAGGAGCCCTGGGTGTTGGAAGGGACGGGAAGTCATTGGCAGACTTCCTTCCGCCCCTCCTCTCCGACTTCTTACCGCCTATTGGGGGCGTAGGATGAGGCGGCGCCAGCGGCACCGGCGGCACCAGTGGTTCCGGCGGCACCAGCGGTGACCTTTTGGCCGCAGAGACAGCCGCAGTACTAGCCGCAGGAGGCGCGGCTTGAAGCCGCGATCGGTAGCTAGGCGCCGGCAGCAACCGATCGCCGAGACCGTCTATGCGGGCGTCAACATACTTGAAGATGGACGCCTGCATATCCATCTCCTTTCCGGACGGCTGAGGCGCCTCTTTAGGCGCCCGCCCTCGGGTCTCGGCCCTGAGCCGCACCATCTCACGGCGCAGCTCCGCCACTTCCGCCTCCAGCCGCACGAATTTGTCGGCCAGATAATCGACCGACGCCTTCGTTGTGGCCGCCGCCTCCTTGAGGTGCTTTTGAAAGGTCCCTTTGAGGTTCCGAGACTTGGACGCCACCTTCGTCACAATCTCGGAACCGTCAAGGACCCTCTGTACCGCCTCTGCCACCGACTTCGGGGTGGGGCTGCTCCCCTGCGGACGTATTTTCCGCGCGAGCAGCGCCACCTCCTCCTCTGCGCACAGCTCTGCCGCCGCGCGTTTAGCTGTGGCCTCTTCGGCCGCCTTCGCATGGCTGAAAGGCCCCGGTGTGCCAGGCCGATCCCTGCCTCTTCGGGCTGTGCCAATCTTCGGAGTCGGCGTCGCGCTCGACTCCCCTTCGGAACCCGAGTGGGTCCGACGGGGGCGGCGCTTGCGCTTCCGCGCCAGAGTCGCCTTGTCCGGGACTAGCCCCAAGGCGACACTCATCGCGGAGTCAGTATCCGACTCCGCGGGGGTTTCGGTGCCTGAGATTTCGCGCGGCACAGCGCTGCGATGTGGGTTGCCCCCCCCAGAATACGAGGGGCAGACGGAGCCAGCAGACTCCGTGAGGGATTCTCCGGGCGCGGCGCACCCGGTACCCTCCTGGGGTAGTTTAAAACCTTGAGCCGACATCATTATTAAGTTTTTTGTGGCCCTAATGGCTGGGTTCCCCCCAGTCATACAGCCCCTCGCCGGGCCACTGAAAACTTGGGCTTTGGGTAATTTTTATAGAGGTTTTCTTCCTCGCAGCCCGAAGGCCCCCGGTCCTGTCAGTTCAGGATTACGGGTTGGGCCGGAAGGGGGTCCATACTGGACCGGTCCAACCGCCCCAAGACCGCCCACCTGGGCAGAAACCTGAGCTTCAAACCCTGACCTAACGGCCACCACTAGTGATTTTTTAGAGAGGTTGTCTTCCTCTATCCCCCCGTGTTGGGCCGGATGGGGGTCCATGTTGGACTGATCCACCCGCCCCAAGGCTGCTCGACGGGGCAGGACGCCACGCGACCCGCACCGGCCTTACGGCCCCCACTGGTGATTTTTTAAAGAGGTTGTCTTCCTCTATGCCCCCGTGTTGGGCCGGATGGGGATCCATGCTGGACCGATCCACCCGCCCCAAGACCGCCCGACTGGGCAGGACGCCTACGCTCCCCACCCCGGCCTGACGGCCCCCACTGGTAATTTTTTATAGAGGTTTTCTTCCTCTAACCCCCCCATCTCATCCACGTGTCCTCTGCTAATCAGAGGAACACGTGGAGAGACCCCCAAACGCGGCCCTCACGGGCCGATAACCACGAGGCAAACTGCCTCGGGTTCCCTACGCGCGTGCCAGAGTATTAGCCACGAGTAATAATGCCCCCGAAAGGACATTATTACCCGTGTTGCCCGGGGTGTACCGGCCCAACGACTGCCGTTCCAATCCACGAGAAATGTAGATAGTTAATATACCTATATTATCACCGAGTAACATAGGCTAAATTCAATTTATAAAATACTGTTACTAACATAACCCAACCTGCTTTTATTTGAGCGAAACCGCGGGCAAAAGCTAATCTGTATATTACCAATAATTGAGATAAAACATAATAGAGATTCGTAGTTCTTAAATATTCTTTACCAACTACGAATATCTTATTATAATACTTTATGTCACAATATCAACGAGGTCGAGCGAGCAGCGATAGCTCAGTGGGGAGACCAACAGACTGCAATGCAGAGGGTCTCTGGTTCGAACCCACGTCGCGCACCTCTAACTTTCGGAAGATATATGACTTTTTGAAATTATGTGCGTATTGATTGAAAATTATCGCCTGCTACGGAGCAGGCGATAATTTTCAATCAACCGACACGCACGGGCCTCGGAGAGCACGTTAAGCCGTCGGTTCCGGCTGCCATGAACATCTATGGCAGTCGTTATTGGGGAAGTCGACACAAAAGATCCCACTAGGTTGAAGTGTCGCCGGTCTGTACTGACTGGCCTTCACACGAGATAAAATAAGATATCAACGAGGTAGTTAAGACTAACAAAAAAAAATTAATAACAAAGTTTCAGTGACAGTTTATAACTGAATTTAGACTGTACATTTAAAATAAAGTGTCTAGTGTCTAGAACATTACTGAAATTAAAATACTTCAGCGAATTTACAGTAGTCTAAATAGACTGTTAGTCTGAAAAAACTGCTAAGCTGGTTTACCAAAAAGTGGAAATTTAAAAGGGTTTTAGCATAAGACCTTTAAAAATGCTAATTTTAGAAATACTTAACATTTTTTCGCACCCGTTAACAACTTTTATAGGCGTTCATATTGGCAATATTTTTAAACTTGAAGCAATTCGCTACTAGTTCTGAAACTTGAAGGCCACTCTTGGGAGCCCAGCTTTGATTTTTAAGAGGGCCTGATCTGAATATGATATTACTTGTAAATTAAGTCGCAGGGGGAACGCGGTAGCGGCAAAATTGCTCGGCTTACAACAATAGCCACACCTATTTTTATGGAAAACTGAAACTATTATACAGATTTAAAATGTAAAAAATTGCTGATGAGGTGCGACTATGGTTTACTTTCAATCCAACCCTTTGACATACAGACTGCAATGGAAACTTTTATTGCTAAATATACTTACATTTGATTATAAAAGAAAAATAGGCTCGTTATTTGTCTGCACGGATGGATTAGTGTTTTAGGTGATCACCTCGCCACGGTCACTGCGTCAAGGATTTTATGGGTTCAATCCTCGTACTGACAAAAAATTATGTAAACTACTAATATTAGTTCTGAGTCTGATTGTTCATTGTATCCGTCGTTTGAATACTTGTAAAGTCCCCACAATACAGGATTTATCCCTAGTGCGGGAATTGTATTTTTTAGAAAATAAATCAAAGTCGTTATTTTATCATTTAAGGCCGTACCAATATGTCTCACCTTCGTTAGACTGCCATGCAGAGATCTCAAGTTCGACCTCTAGGCACGACTTGACACTGACTTGACACTGACTTTTCGAAGCTATGCGTGTATTAAATAGTTAATTACTGCTCGTCTTAACGGTAAAGAAAAACATCGCGAGGAAACCTACATATATGTACCTAAAAATTCCACATTATGTTTTCGAATATTTGTATCTCTGATCTGTACTATGCCTAGAGACAGTAATAAAATATATTCTTTCTATCTTTCAAATATTAAACTAATATCTAAACCCAGTTATTCAAGATGACAATCAGATTGACACAGCCTATAAGCCAAATCCTTAATCTCTTTTATGTAAATTTTATACGGGATCCCGACAAAATCATTTCTGTTCATGACCGTTACCAGATTTCGCTGGCAACATTGACTTTTATTGTAATCTTTATTAGCTCCGTCCTAATTGTGGCTCAGTTCTTTAAACATTTAATAAATGTCGGTATTATTGTGTGTATGGAATATAATTAATTGTGTAGAGAAAGTTTTAGGTGTCAGACTTTCAGCTGCAATTCTAGACGATTGTTTTAGGGTTGTTAGCAGCATTCTACTTGAATCACTATGTTATGAACTGGAGATTAACCATTTTGAGATATGTGGGTATGTTTAGAATTTAACAGCTTGGTGAGTACGGTTGCCACACAGGAAACTAATGTGTGTTGGAAGTCTAAGGGCTGGCAGTAGAGTAATGCATACTTTTAAAATTTTGTTCATTACAAAATCCAGCTCGGAATGAACGACAAGGCAATCACAGCTACAAAGTATAGAACCAAAATACCGTTTAATAAGATCTAATATATCGTATGTACCTATATGAGTATAGTTTGGCACCTATAAATAAATAAATAAATAAATATTCTACCACATACACACAACACCATCTAGCCCAAACTAAGCAGAGCTTGTACTATGGGTACTAGACAATGGATAAACATACATATATACATTTTTTTTAATACATACCTATTATACATAGAAACTATGACGACCTATGACTCAGCAGTGGTAGAAAAAGGCTTATCAGACCCACATTTTGTAAACTATAGGCCTAGGGTCACGTGATAGGAAACTATGCCATCTTCAGATGCAGTCTGAATCACGGTTTAATTGATATTGCATCCTAGCTGAGGCTATCAAGCTTAAGTTACTAAAAAAAATTTACAAAATTTCCGCAAATTTCCTTACAAAATTTTTAATAAATGTTTTTATAAGTTAATGGCAGTAGCTCCATGAAGTCATTACCACCGGCCCCTCACTGTTGGAGATATGTATGTATACTCATAACTAATAAAATATAAACATGACTACATATCTGTCCAAGTTACCATGTTTAAAATAACCGTAATTCTATGTTACATAAAAGGTACCTTTAATTAAAGTTTTTCTTAGTGGCAGACCTCCTAATTTCCATTAAAGCATTGGCAATTAAAATGAAAATGTACACCAAACCTAAAATTAAGATTCCATTCGGCATTTTAATGATTCGTTTACTATTATTATTTAAATAAATTGCCAAAAAACGGGTATTGCTCAGCATTTGAATGCTGCTACTAAATGGTGATATTAAATGAAAGAAAAGGAGCTCATTATGGCGTATTTGAATTTATAATAGATATCGTTAGTTAAAAGTTGAAATCCTGCTGGAGAATTAGACAATTTTCCAGCACATTTTGTCTAATAGTACTTTGATAAATAAGTCCTAATATCTTAACTTATGTCTGGTAGCAATATGGCAAATATAAATGCTGCAAAGATTAAAGTATGAGCGATATGCCGCTCATACTCTTCGCATGTCTTCAAATCAAAGAATGGCGAATAGTATGATAACAGACCATGGCACATCCAGTCACGCCGAATGTCGAACAAATGTGGCTCAAACTTACTGTCAACTCACAAGTAGTGGTTATAGGTACAGCATATAGACCCCCTTGGTTGGACATTAACACTTTCCTTGATGCAATCACAGCCTCTCTCACATCCTTCAGTAAAGCAGAGAAAACCATACTTCTTGGTGACTTTAATATTAATTGCCTAAAAAACAATGATAATAGTACCATTTTGTTAAATGCTTTTTTACAGTACACCAGTCTTAACCAAGTTATTCAGCAACCAACACATTTCACAGATCATAGTGAGACACTCATAGATATTGTGTGCACTGATGCTCAAGTGAACAATGTTTTAGTTCAATATAAACCTGAATTAGGGCAGCATGCCATTTTATCTGTGACTTGCCCATTCAAAATCAGTAAAGCTATCCCGCAGTGGATTCATTATAGACCATTAGCTAATATAATGGTGGATATTTTCCAAGAAGACCTATGCAAATTAGATTGGTCTTATTTATTAACTCAGGATAATGTGAGTGACATGGTTACAATATTTAATGCTTTCATTATAACTCTATTTGATTTACATGCACCAATTGCCAGGGTTTTAATTAGAGAGAGGTCCTACCCATGGATTACAGACACAATTAAAGAGATGGTGAAATTGCGTGACAGATATCAGGCACGATACAAACTAAGCAAATCAACCATACACAAAAATAGTTACAAAGATTTGAAACATATTGTATCTAGTGCAATTGATTGTGAGAAAAGGGCCTATTTTGAAACTTACATAAATGGACACATAAAAGATCCAAAGAAACTATGGTACAATTTAAAATCAACCATAAAGATTGGTAAACAAAGAATTCATGACTTGCCATATACCCTTAACAACCCTGAAGATCTTAATAAGCATTTCTTGAATATCCCTGGTAATGATACAATTTCTTTGCCTGATTTGATATATTTTGAGACAAACAGGTTCCACACAAATACCTTTACTCTTGAGCCAGTTAGTGAAGAGGTTGTCCGCCTGCATATTAGCAGTCTTAAATCTAATGCCCTTGGTGTTGACAACATTTCTCTAGAAATGCTAAAGATGACACTTCCTCATAGCCTACCATACATCACAGCTATTATAAATAAATCTATTACATCTTCTACCTTCCCTAATATATGGAAAACTGCTATTATTAAACCAATACCTAAAATTCTCAATCCAACCTTAGCTAAAGATCTAAGACCTATCAGCTTGCTTCCTTGTTTATCAAAAGTATTGGAAAAGGTGGTAGGCAGTCAACTAAGGAAGTACCTTGAGAAATATAGCATCATACCTCAGAAACAGTCTGGGTTTCGCCAAGGTCACAGTACAACCACATCTCTCATTGATATAGTTGATGACGTTTTAGAAGCTAGGGACAAGGGTATGGGTACCTTGCTTACCCTGCTTGATTATTCCCGTGCCTTTGAGACAATCAATATTTCCCTTCTGCTTGCTAAACTTTCCTACTATGGGTTTGACTCAGCAACGGTAAAATGGTTCTATAGTTATTTAACTGACAGATCTCAATTTGTTCAACTGGATAATGTCAGAAATGGTAGCAAGACAAATTCTTCTTGTTGTCAGGTAAAACGGGGCTGCCCGCAGGGATCTGTCCTCAGCCCTCTGCTCTTCTTATTATACAGTGCAGATGTTACCAACCATATACATAATACGCAGTTTCATATGTATGCGGATGATCTGCAATTATATATATCCTTTCACCCCAATGACTGCCATGGATCTGTAAATAAAATGAATATAGATTTAGATAAAATATCAGACTGGGCTAGGAAAAATTCACTGGTACTTAACCCTACTAAATCCAAATTTTTAATACTGGGCTCAAAGGAATGCATTAAAAAGATACAAGACCTAAATCCTTTAGTAATGGTTGATAGCTGTCCCATTGAGCAAGTTCGTGAGGCTCGAAATCTAGGTTTGGTCATGGATGGTGAACTGCATTTTGAGACGCATGTACTTGAAGCTGTGAAAAACTGTTTTTACCGTCTCAAGTTGCTATACCTGATTCGCCAACACCTGAGTACTGAAATGCGTATATTGCTCTGTGAGACCCTAATATTTTCAAAATTAAACTATGTGGATACAGTGTTTGGTCCATGCATATTGAAAAGAACGGAGAAAGTAATCCAGCGAGTACAGAACGCATGTGCTCGATTTTGTTATAACATCCCACCTCGTACACATGTCACCCCATTCCTGAACAGTGGAAACCTGATGAAGATGTCTACTCGCAGGCACCTTCATCTGGCAATTTTACTTTTTGGCATTGTTCTATACAAAAAACCGGAGTACCTGTACAAAAAATTAACGTGGTCTCGTAATGTCAATCAGTACAGTACACGGGCGGCATCACATCTTTTGGTCACATCGAGTCACAGAACCACGGCTTTCAGGGGTAGTTTCAGATACGCCGCAACCCATTGCTGGAATGACCTTCCGCCGCCTATGCGAAATCTGAAAACATTACATACATTCCGTAATAAGTTTAAGATGTTTTTAATAAACAAACAAAAATCATTGTTATAATTTTACGTACTTACCTTTATAACAGATATGTATAGCAACTTTGCTTACACGTATGGTACCCATCATTACGAAACATATTGTATAAATAAATCTAATAATGATTGTGGTAACATAGTGTATATTTTGTTAATTTGCGCGTACGCAGCGGTAATGTATGTTTTATCATTGTATTCGACTCTGTTAGACGCTTTTTTGACATTCGTGACAGATGTGACTAGTTTAATTGGCGTTCGAAAACTCATTAATATTATATTGTTCCTTTGTTTTTCTCGTTATTGCTTTTGTTTATTTTTACTTTTTTATTTTTTTTGTGTATCACATGCTGTATTTTGTAGTATAACATAATTTTATATATTACGCTAATGAATATAGACTATTTACGTTTATATATATACATATATCTATATATATTACATAATATATGAAGATAATATAAATATATTGTTATGAGGTTATATTTATTATTTTTATTAAATTTTTTGTATGTTTATTTTATTATGTATTGGTTTATAATAAATTATTATTTAGTAGGCCTGCGAGAATACCAGCGTTGTAGTCTATACTGCAACAATAGCTGACGCAGTGCCTAATTTGATCTCCATGTACCGTCGTTAAATTGTATGTAATATTGTTTTCTTTTAAATTATGTGTGTATGGAGGTTCAAATAAAACATTTTTCTTTCTTTCTTTCTTTCTTTCGAATGTGAAAACAAAGGACAATATTGAATAGGGAAATTCATATAGGATAGTTTGAACGCAGAGACCTAGCGGAACGTTCTAAGACCAGTTTAGATGCATCCTGGAGAACATCCTACTTAAAAGTAACTTATATCGACGAGCAAAAACAAAACAGTGACGTAAGCGAATAAAGCCAGATTAGTGCAAGAAGTAGAAATCTGTAGTCTCTACCTACACCTCCAGGAGATAGGCGTGGGTGTATGTTTGCAGTAAAGCAGCGATAGCTCAGTGGGGAGACCAACAGACTGTAATGCAGAGGGTCTCGGGTTCGAACCCTCGTCGCGCACCTCTGACTTTCGGAAATTATATGACTTTTCGAAATTATGTGCGTATTGATGGACAATTATCGCCTGCTCCGTGCCTCGGAGAGCACGTTAAGCCGTCGGTCCCGACTGCCATGAACATCTATGGCAGTCGTTATTGGGGAAGTCGACACAAAAGATCCCACTGGGTCGAAGTGTCGCCGGTCTGTACTGACTGGCCCCTACACAAGATAAGATAAGATGTTTGCAGTATTTTAAGTAACATTCTGTCAAATACAATTAAGTTCTGCCATTCAGTGTTTTAAATCAACCGGTTTTCTTTACCGAACACTTTCTTCGGCTTGTTTATTCTGAGAGCGAAGTGTTTCCTTTGAAGTATTTTCAATGATTTTTTGGAGTAAAGTGATAGCTTTTCAATTTATTTTTTTGAAGTTTTACTTGCAGAAGAAATGTTGGCAACACGCGAAAGAAAAAGGTTATCTTACAATGTACTAAAATAACTAAAATACTTTAACGAATTCTGTACAAGATATCAATTGCAATAGCTTAGTAAATAAAATAAAATTGATTTATATTGCTTATTGCTTACTTATATGCTCAAGATACACAAATCAAACTTATTCTTTGTAAAGGAATGCATTGTTTGCACGTTAGGCTGTTATCATGTAGGTATTATATAATATAATATAATCATACTGCTATGTTACTTAATATCGTATCCCTGAAGTGATATGCAATGTAGTACCACAATTTACTTCTCACTATTGCTAGTTACATTTTAAAGTAAGTTGTGTCAGGAAATGTGGATGGCAATAGATTCGCCCAAGTAATGAAATCCAAAAATGGATCTCTAAAACAGGATGTCCTATAGCTGTGCCTATCTCCTATCTATAAGTAATGTACAATAATGATACTATTTATATATAACCAATTGGTAAACAAAAACAGAAGACTGTATGCTTGATATTTTGTTAATTATTTACCATATTGTGAGAAATATCACACGAAATTAGGAAAAAAGTCCACACTTTTACTGGAATTGTAAATTTTACGAGCCTACATATTATAACTTCTTTCTTTATTATTAATACACACGTGTAAAAAGACATTAAACATACTTATAAGGAAAATAAACTTATTTTCTATGACTTACATATTGGCGTAGCAATAAACTAAGATTTATAATATAAAGTAGAAATATGTTATATTTCTTAACCATAATCCGAAGTAAGTTCACTCACATGTACTCAAACGTTATCATCGCGTACGATGTTATATAATTTAATACACCTTCAGAGCGGTTTACGGCCGAAAGGTATGAAAATGGAGAATTTTCCGAGGGCAAAGATTTCTTGCACAAACCCGCTTGTAAGCAGCTTAAAGTGTCGTCGATCCAAAATCCGGGGTCTACTCTCAGCGGATGAAGTTCGAAAAACATTACATTACACTACATATGTATTTGTGAGACTCTACGAACCGCGAATTATACCTGTATATCTATTTGTATAAATAGTCAAAGTTTTATGTAAAGCAGATCACTTAATGTATAATCAAAGCCGAGATCAAAAGAAAATTTACAAGGGGACTTGCAAATTCGCATTCGAGAACCCTTTTACGTGATCTTCGGTTTCTAAGGGTAAACACCACAGTAATAATTCAACAAAGGTAGCTAGGTGAACATCGGCCGTTCGTCAACGTCCACCGGCTAATCCACTTATCCAGCACGGAGTCCAGTAGTTTGGCCACTGACAACGAAAATTTGGCCAACACCCGTTGGCCGTACATAAATTTTGGTCACGTCCCTTTACAACGTTACAATGCAATTTTCCATGAATAAGTCGCACCAGAGTTGTCAAACCGCTGAGATTAATAGCGCTCTCTTTATTTGGCAAAAGGCGGATGTTTTTGACGCCGTGTTTTTGTTGCAGAGTTTTTCTTTCATGAGCTGCTGTCCTATATATGCTATATATACACCATTCAAAAACCTTGCACAGATATATCAGATTCAAGCGTAGACATAATTAAAAATCTATCGTTTCTGGTCGCCGGTGTGTTGCTGCTACTTAATAGATTAATAACTACAACATTCACCCAAAAAAATTTAAGTCAAATAACCATACCACATCGCCGTTAACTCCTAACTCTGTGATCTTACGTTGTTTTCCTGCGGTGAGCTAATCACCGTTTCCAGAGCGTTTAAAGTGCTTTTCTGTCAGCAAATGGACCAGCCCCATATGTTTACAGCGCCACGACCGCTGGTATCTTTTTCCACGGTGGAAAAAGCGTGAAAATTGCCGTATACGTACTATTGCAGGCATTCCTGAGCTACAATAACTGCTAATATATCGAGTAATATACTTGTTCGACTATAGAAAAATAAATACTGCGGAATCTTGCCTAAATATATTTTCTGGTTAATAACTGGTTACCTTGACGGCGCAACAGTAATGAATACGATTGCTGTGCATAAGATCTCGGCTTCAAATTTCTGGGACAAACTAACTGTTATTGGGATTAATAGTAGATCTTAGTAGTAGCGTGTTGTATGATGTCTACCGAGTAAAATGGCCGATATGTGACATAAGGCTTGCATCCTCTTACGTGACGCTTACAACCATAACTGGTTTAAAGTGAGCTTAATACCACCGCTTAACCCTTTGAGCAGAGGCATCGTGCGTATATCCTCGAGATATCAAAAAAGTCCGCGTATACTTGATCACAAAAATTAAAATATTTTTTCTAGTGGCAAATTATAATTAATGAATGCATTATTAATTGTTTTAACATTTAAAAACATACAATCTTAATATGAAAATCATTATATGATTTTTTCTTTAAAAACAAGTCTTTTAAAGAAATGCGAAGATTTAAATAAAGTAAATAATTTTATTCATTTTTATATACTTTTATTTACAAATTTAATACAAAATGACTCCTCCCTGGCTTGAACGCATGCGGATATCCTCCTGGGTATGCTGTAGATCAAGTTTCCCAATAGTTCTTGTGGTAACTTGTCCCATTCTTGCATGGCGGCTTCCTTAATCTCTGATAGAGTTCTTGAAGATGGCTGACGACTTCAAACAGCTCGCTTGAGAGCGTCCCATGCGTGTTCGATTGCGTATAATAGTCTAACCGTATGATTTCGTACTGCCGGAATACAGCGCTCACTCGTCGAACTCGATGTGCCGGCGCATTATCGTATTCTAGCAACGAAAAGACGATTACGCCAGACATCTTCTTCTTCGGCTTCGTCGTTTTGACGCTGGCCCACTGTAATCTACGTTGCTGTAGTTCCCGTGTATTCAAGGGTGCTCGCCAGGACCTCCTTGATCGTAATCTAAAGTGGTGTAAACAATTATGAACGGTCTGAGTGCTTATATCCAGTCCAGTAGCAGTTCGCAGTTCTAATCTTAGTTTGGAAGCGTTCATTATTGGATCACAGGTGACAAGAAGTCTGTAGCGCTTCTGAACATCACTAAGGACAACCGAGCGGCTACTTCTAGGTCGATCAGCCAGGTTGCCCATGTTCCAGTACCTCTGCAGGGTAGTAACGACGCAGGTTTGAAAATCGGAGACTCTGACTGCTATTTGACTTCAGACAGTCCACCTGGGATTTTTCATACAAACAATTTTAGAGAAATTGATTAAAACAGCTTTCAGGCAGAAACAAGAATGAGGGTCATTTATCATTTACCTCCTTTTTAAATAAAAAAACTAAATAAGATTTTATGTTTTCTACATTTAAATGATGTATTCTTAAATAAAGAACACAAACGTAAAAACATATTTTTAAATATTTTAAGAATTTAAAAAATATTAGACCTCTTCGATGAACGCGGACTTTTTTTGATGTGTGTTTATATAAGCTCGTAGCTATATAGAAACGTGTGATAAATAGCCGCGTTTTGTTTTTGAACTTCAATATACATAAACAAAATGCTCTTTGTGTTTATATAAACGAAAATACAAGGAAAATAGAAACAGGAACAATACGGAGCTGGTGACATCCTGCGGTAGCGGTGGAGCATCGGAAGTTTATAACGTCAAGCGTGAATTTTGAGCAGCATAGGGACAGCGCTGTTGACACCTCCGTCTGCCTTTGTCGTGTGCATACATTCATATATTACACTGCTGTGTCATAACATATTACATTAGTAACATATTAGACGAAGGTTAAGCGTATAACGTAGTTTAATTTCTATGTGTAACATTACTAGACAAAGCGTATGTTTTGTTGTAATAATTATTGATAGATAGAGTAATAGACAGATACAGCAGCGATATTCAGTGGGAGACCGTTGGACTGCCATGCAAAGGTCTCAAGTTCGATCCCAAGGCGCGCATCTCTAACTTTTCGAAGCACATAACTACGAAAAGTCAGAGATGAGTGTCTTGTTTCAAATAGATAAATTATCGTTCGCTTTAATGGCGAAGGAAAACATTGTGTCGGAACCTGCATATACATAATATGTGAGTTCTCCATAACGTTCGCAAAGATGTAAAATCTGCAAGCCTGCATTGGCCAGCATGGTGGACTATGGCCTAACTCTCACATTGAGAAGAGGTTCGTACTCAGCAGTGGGCCAGTTTAATCACAATTTAATGCAGAGCTGACAATTATAACAATTGAAAATAGATAATTGTGCAATCCTTTTATTATAACTAACAATGAATGACTGGTTCGTCAAATAATAAAAAGCGTTCTTAACATACGTTTGCTGCCAGTCGCGGAGTCTCGGATTTAACGCCTGGGAACGACACAGCGTTATCGAATTTGCCTTTAAGATTGTACTAAACATAGGCTGCAACTACGACATATCGTTTATTACATGATACCTATACATAGCTGAGTAAATGAGCGTACGATATCCTTCTGCATAACCTTTCGGGGTTGTACAGTAGTGCTGTCACGTGATAGCAATCGTAGTTTTAATGTGTTGACTGGAAGAGTACCGCTTGCAAATATTGTGATAAGATATAATTATGAATTGATCTCTGAGTAAAAGGTCTCGGTCGTAACCTTCGGCTTTGACGCAATTTAATATTGTATTTTGTTTTTACGTTAGATTGACGTCTAATGCCAGTGACTTGCTTAGACAAGATTGTACATTTGATAATTTATTATAATTTATTTATCTGATATAAATGCCAACTCACTTACATGTAAGTTATTTGGTTCACTTACAGATAAAACAATCGCTAAAAATGCGTAGGACAATTATGCAAAACAAATGTAAATGTTAAAAATTGCTGATCGCATAGTTTAATATTTTACGATAGATGACGGAACGTCGCCTTAGAAGCGTAACTTAGAGGCAAATTTCAATCCCTGTTGTGGGACTATCAATAGCCTAATAAAAAAGTAAAAGTAAAAGCGACGATATGGTTTGATGAGGAAGCAGGTTTTATACATGCTTCATGTATTGTCTTTTCCTCATTTATAATTTACATTCTATCTTAGCATGGGCAATGCTTAAAATATATATTAATATAACATATACTAAATTATATAACAGACTTAAATTTGATAACTATTTCCAGTATGAATACAAGTAAAAATGTTATCTAATTTTTTTCTAAGAACTCTGCATATGCGTCTGTACAAATTAACTCTCTTATCGAGTTTCAAAGTAAATCAAATGACATTTGTAGATACAAGATAATTCTGTAAATATGTGCCCGGTGCAGATCCAATTTTCAGACACAATATTGTAATTTCGTTTATTAAAATATACGGCAGAGTATTTTAATCTGAAAACTGCCTTATTTACTTACGTTTATATATAGTAGGTACATCATGCGGCTTATATCTAAAGAGCAAAGTCGTTAAATACTATTAGCTAGTAATGTTATCGAGCGATAATCATACTAACTAGTGGGATTTTAACTTATAGGTATTGAGCTAATAAACTAGTATCTAGCGATAACCCAGTGTGCTAACCATAGAAGAGAAAAACAAATGATTAAATAGACTTTTGCTCGTGTGGAAGAGAGACGGCGATTTATATAGAGTAACACTGAAAAAGTACGGCGTCAATAAACATTAGGTGACGACACAACTGAGCCGGCTTACCCGAGAAAGTACCCTTTCTTATGTAAATCTCGCCTAAAATGTATAATACTATTACGGGTATATTAAATAGGGTATATGAAGAAGACATTACTTGGCGGAAGTCCATTGTATTAAAATTATTGTGAAGAGAGGAACCCGCCACGCACCCTCGGATTGCACACCCCAACTATAGAAAAAGGTTGACAATACCGAATTCTTGAATAGGGTCAGCCACGTCATCCTGAAGATGCTTCGCGCTGAGGTGAAACACGTGTCGACGCATATTTTGTGCTTGAAGCGGGCTGAAAGTTGGAGTACGTTCGGGTCCGACGTCGTGGCTGTCCCTATTCAGAGGAGTTCGGTATTGTCAACCTTTTTCTATTGCTATAGTTGGGGTGGGCAATCCGAGGGTGCGAGGCGGGTTCCTCTCTGCCCAATAATTTTATTACTATTACGGGTGGAATGCAGTAATGGTTGCGTATGCCACAATACACTTATGTGTATCCGGCACTAATACGGCAAATTACTAACCCAAGGACAAGCGAGAGGTAGGTGTAAATCTAGGGTTAACAACGCGCAAGTTGTAGCTTTGGTATTGCAAATATCACAGTGGCTCAACGATTGTGTATCTGACTACTGTCTATGAGGTCTCGGGTTCTAATCCCTGGTCGGGCCAACAAAAAATTATTAGGTGTTTCTGATAAGAAATTCTCAATAGCAGCCCGGAGGTAGACCGGTGACAGTGTTACTCACTCCGTGCCTCGGAAATCACGCAAAGCCGTTGGTCCTGCACCTGATAATTATCCGGAAATTTCTGAAAATTCTTCTCAAAATTGTCTAACATCAAAACCCAGTTAAAATTGCCCGATTTAAAAATCGACCATTAGAGCGGTGACTTCAGCTATTGGTGTTCAAAATAATCTGTGAATTATTGACAATCATAGAGAACAAACAAACGGATTACAATATACCTTTTATTAACAACACTAATTAATATCATGTTAATTTTACAATCGTATTCGAATCGTACAATTAAAATTTCCGTTCATGCGTAATTAACATGTATTACATAGCATCGAAAACGTAATTGCTGTATTTTTGACTAAACTGATAAGCCTGTATTAATGAAATTTTATATGAACATAGCTATGGTCTTGAGAATGGAAACGTACTTTTCAACGACCCAGTTACCCTAAATATGCGTTTTTAAAAACAACGCGAGTGCAGACGTGAGGCGGAAATACTCCAATATTATATTCGATATACCAGTATACGTAAGTGCACGGGCTATGTCTATGTAGAGGGTGAAACGCATTGAATTCGCGTTTCACACTCTACGGCGCAGCATACGCTTGAAGAGTGCTCAGCCTCAGCCGTCAGCCCACGAGTATCGTGACGTCATCGCGGCAGTCGGGGTGGACTCACTACCGGGATAGTGGATAGTGTTTATAGTCACAAGTGAGAGTGCTTGGGTAGCCGCCGCCTCCTTCTGAATTGTAATGTTTGCTAAGGAGGTGGCGGAAAGGGAACAGGAGGCGAACACCAGCCTCCTGGCCTGCAGTCGACGCACCGGGTACCGAAGGGCGCAAAATATGCTCCGGCGACAGACTAGGGCAGTTTGTCGCCCGGCCCGTTTCACCCTTTTGTATTCAAAAATCTTTCGGAAACATTTGTGAACCTCTTTAAACGGAAGTAACAGTTAGTTCGACATAATATTATGTTACATACAAATGCAACGATAACAGGTTGTAGAGTTAAATCCATCCAATTATCCATCTTCCATCCATAACCCAAGCAATTATTAGCTTAGCTGGAGGGTGAACAAGAATACTAGAAATTTGCAACCCAGATTGCAAAATCTGACTCTTGCTAGCGTATATCCGAAGACACAGACATTCTATATATAGGTAAATATAATTAGCTGTCTACCGCGGTTTCACCAATATTTAAGATTACTGCACTCCACTTCCATGGCTCATACCTTGATATTATATAGGCTGTAATCTTGCTTAAGAATTGGACGACAAAATGCAAGTTAAAGCATTTCGGCGAGTTCCAAAGGTAGACGAATTCAAACCAAAAAATACTCTTCAGCTTTATTATACTAGTATAGAAGCACATTTTGCCAGCCAGCCAATTTTAAATACAAATTTACTCAATAATTTTAACGAAGCAAAGCATTAATATCATCCAATCAACAGAATATATTATACATTGTATTACGTGCATATGAAGCTATTCCGTTATGTGCGGATTAATCCCCGTGGAAATAATCGGCGATCAAATGTGCAATAATCGCGTTAATATGGTACTTAAGCGAATTGACGCAAACTACTGCTATCAGTGACATAATCAAGAATCATACGTGATTGCCAGACAACTTTACACGGGATTGCTTGGTAATTGCTTCGTAAGTTACGTGGTATAAGATTGCGCTTATAGTAATCGTATTTTATTAGCGACAAGCTTTTGTTCCCAATTTGGTACGAGTGAGTACGCGAGTAGGTACCTATCTATATTTCTTGCATGTAAGAAGAAACCTATCTACACACAACTTTTAGATGACATATTAAGATGAAACATGCACCAGATTTTAAGTTAGGCCTCCAGCAATATCACGGTAGAAACTACATCCAGTTTCATGCAGTAATGTTTGTGTGATGCGCATGCATACAGACAGAGAGACAAAAATTGTGAAAATCTTAATTTTGGCTTATTTCTTATTTTTTTATAAAAATCTGAATCGCTTATAATAAAATCAGCTCAGTGCTAGTCAGGCTTGCATTATTACAGAATGGCAGAGAGTCTTAAATGCGCCAGTCCGACTCGCACTTGGCTGGCCGGTTTTATACTCTGGCTGACCTGCTATAATATAACGAAGTGTTCTTTATATTATATTTACAAAGGGATGCCACTCGTGCGTTGCCGACTCTAGGGGAAAGGATTGAAAAACAAGGAAAATAAGTATCAAAGATAGGATGAAAGGAATGGAGTGGGTGAGGAATGCGGGTCTCCGGAACTTTTATTCATCGAGCGAAACGGAATATCATTCTTACACGGGTTTCCTTCCTATAAGAATGGTACTTTGCCGAATGTGTTACCTCGAATTGTCACAAAATAAAAACATACTTCATCTTTTTAGAAATTAGAGTGTCCTTGAAGATTATTAAGTTGTTGTGGTGGTTGTCTCAATTTTCTAAAGTGTAGTACTTCAAAGTAATTTAATTTTTTATTTTTAAGTACATTTAATTATTTGTGTTTCTATTTACGCAGAATGAGCTCAAAGTATTATGAAGTCTAGCTATGTTGTGCTCCTTCTTGGGTTTGACTAGTTGAATTACTCGATCCCAAGCTGGTGGTACATTCCAACCATCTGCTCGATTGGAATTAAAATGTTTTTTGATATAATATTGTCTTCTTCGCAAATGTTATTCGTTAAATTACACGCATTTATACGGATTTTATCGCGTTTCAATGTTTTTTGATTTCAATAGCCTCGTTAAGCATCCTTGGTAGGAATCGATGTTCTTTTGCGAGTACCTGTGGTTTGTCAAATCACATTTAGTGGTTGGTCCCATGTTGCACGTGTTAACACACAGCAGATTTCAACGAGCGTTGGTGTTTTACATCAGCTATGTGTTCTTTTATTCGGGTGCCTATGCTTCTCTTGCTTTGACCATACCGATGTATGAGAGTCCACAGTCACAATCTATTTTATAGACCCCTGCATCTTGTAAAGGTAGTTGGCACTTGACGGATAGTAAAAATTTACTTATCTTCGTTGGTGGCTTGAAGTATGTGTTAATTGAAGCTCGTTTCAAGATGTAGCCGATCTTGTAAGTGACACCCCTTACATATGGCAGTATGGCAGGCTGGCGCTCGACTGTGGCTGGTTTTTCTCGGGATCTGTGACAGCGGCGCGGCTATTGAAGCTTGTTGTCTTGCAGTACTTGCTTGACATGTTGAAACTCGGCGTCTAGGTGTTTCTTGTCACAGATCCCGTTGGTTGACTGGGCTGTAAACTAGTGTAAATTTAAAATTATGTAATAATAATATTTTATAAAAAAGAAACAATGTAATAAAATCCATATAAAGTTGTTTAATTGCAATTTACTAGTTTTGTCTATCGCGGTAAGGACACGATGGTATTCTTTGATAATGTCCTTTTAATTCGTGTCAAATATTTTGATAATGATAAAGTCATTAAATTCGTGTCAAATATTTTGAAGCTATAAATGAAAAAAAAAAACTGTAGCTTTTCTCAGTTATTATTATTTATGATTATATAGTCGCCGATTTTCAAAAAAGTTTAGTCTATGAAAATATACCGTTCTTTTTATATAAATTTTAGCTTTTCACTTTATTTAACCATATAAACGTTAACTATGTCAAATCACAGAATCCCATGCACGCAATACCTATGCTCAAAATGGGTTACAAATTTGTTACTTACTTATACTATTATTTTATTTAGTAAATCTGTCCTTTTACAAACTTACGACCGATAAAATTGAGCTAGACATTTTAACACCTTTAACACAGTTTAACGAGGTTATAAACCGATTGTGGCGTCATCAAGAGCACGTTGTAATGTGCAATGTGCAATTTAGCAGCTGGTTATTTTAAATGCAATAACACCCACGATGATATATTATCAACGTAGTCAAAACCATAGTTGAAAAGCTACAGTGACTATATACAGACAGCTGTCTGTACGACTGTATAGTTAGAAAAGAACGAGTAATTTCTTCCTAATGAAAAGTATTAAAATACCTATCAAACAACATAGGTAGAAATTCCTTAAAATTTTATTTCGTTGTGGCATAGAACGACTTAAGAAAAATTTTGAATAATATTTTTAAACATTTTTAGTATTAATATTTTTTATAACTTAATAATAATAATAATTTATTGACAAAATAAACACTTACATTATATTAGGCTATTACAGACTAGTGTTCACACACAAGCACTTTTACTAATATACTTTTACTTATATACATAATATATATTTAGTAGCAGATCTTAATATACTTACTGTAAGTTCCACTAATGAGCACCAGCACCTAAACTAGGCCGACCCTGTATTTTAGATGCTAGTTTCTTCCATTGACACTATTTAATTTAGCAAAAATTATTCCATAATGCCAGGTTGACATATAACATGATCATGTGAATTTTAATGCCAAGTAAACAGATGTGTATGAACGTAAACATTATTCAACCTTTTTCTTGTCCCTGAAAATAAAACTGATTATTTCTTTCCATCAGTTTGCAAAACAATAGATAACATATTTATCAAATAAATTGTAGTTCGACAATACAATATCATAAATAAACTAAACAAAGGTAGTTGGCAACGAAAACATAGGAAAAGCAATTGGCTATTCACAAGACCGTTGGCTACAAGTCGAGCGTAACTAATTGCGTCCCGATCGAGTAGTGACTGTGCAAAACGAGGCTTGTTATGTTAATTTACTAGACACTAGTTTATTGTGATAATTTTTGATGTTAGTGCGTCGCACTGTGTAAGTTTTTGAAATTCAGTTTCATTGGTCTTTGTGACTCGCTCACGGAATCGGATTGGCATCGGTTTGGCAACGCGATAGTTTCTATTCTTATATCGCTTGTTAGTGTTATAGGGAGGTTTTTGGATAGATAACATCAAGCTATGACAATATGTAAGAACACTCTAAATAACCAGTTTAAACATATTATATCCCGGATATAACATCAAACTCGCTTCAAACAATTTGGAAACTAGATGAAGAATTAAAACACTGCACTGGCAACAGTCTAAAAAACTCTTCATATAGCTAAAACTGTATTATATTTTCGTTTAAATTAAAACACCGTCAATAATACTACTTCCTCACAAATAGCCGAAACGTTTTATATCTAATTCAGGTGGTTTACATTTTATACCTTAATTTATTTGTACTGTCCGTGGCGTCTAAACAATCAGTCTGTAATTGCTCAACAGGCTATGTAATGTGGGTATGACCGTAATTGACCTTACAACAGTCACGTGTCACGTATCTGACATGTCCCCGGCCTAATAAGATAATAGAAAATGTTAAACATTATAAGCACTCGTGTAGAATGGTAACATTTAACATAACTAGCGGTCGCTCACTGGTCGAAATTCAACCATAACTGATTTAATTTTAAGTTTGATCGTTATTAAGGTTTTATTGTCTGTTACTATACACTTATAATAACATTTTATTTAGATTTCGCTATACAGGTTGATGTAGCTATCTTTTTCAAACAAATAACTATACTCTCTTAAAAGAGCAGCAATAGCTCAGTGGGGAGACCAACAGATTGCGCACCTATGACTTTCGGAAGTTATATGACTTTTCAAAATTATGTGCGTATTGATTGACAATTATCGCCTGCTCCGTGCCTCGATAGCACATTAAGCCGTCGGTCCCGGCTGCCATGAGCATCTATGGCAGTCGTTATTGGGGAAGTCGACACAAAAGATCCCACTGGATCTTCAGGACCCGAGTAGATAGGGTTTCGGGGGGAGAACTACGGGTCTCCCCCTTTGGATCAGGGTACTGCGGGGTCAGGAAGCCCACTGCGCCTCGAAAGGCGCGTTCTATCGACCGCTGATTAGAGTGCGCGGTGCCTGACATTGGAGTTGGACTCGCAGGGGTATGTGGTTGGCCGCTGAGTACGACATGTTCGTTTGCTCGGCAAGCACGTTGCGTTCGAGCGTTGGACTCAGACGCGGCCAGTGCGAACCAGTCGGTCGCATGAGGCACGGAGTTGCCTTTAGCGAAGTGGCAGTGTGGTTTCACTGCCGCAACGCATCTCGGGAGCTTGCCTGCTCAGCAAGTAAGAGTCATAGCTGGAGTGACTCGGGCCACACCCGGCTTGTAGGCCTATTTGGGTAGGCATACGGATGTATGTCGGGAAGTGAGCGTGCCTTACACAGCTCCGGTACCATACTGGAGATATGGGAGGCGGCTTCTCCGTCGGCTTCAGCGAGGTAATCGTTAGCAACTCCTTTGAGTTGCGAGTAGTGAGCGGCTTTATTGCTCCGGTACCTATCTGGAGAATAGGTAGTGTCACTTGGGCACGAGGTAGCTCGCTTACGAGAACCGGATCTCTGAGGTTAGGGTGGAGAGTCGGGATTTGGGGACAAGACCTGTCTATAACTGGTCCCGGAAGGTGCTCTCGGGCACTGGAAGGTACAGCGGCTCCTCTAATATAACCTAACGGTTGGTGTAGGGGAACGCTATATCATAAACTGGGATAGTCGTAGAGGAAGGGGATGGCCCCCACACAAGATAAGATAAGATAACTATACTCTTTCATTGACGATATTATTTTTTTTTATTACATTTATTTTAGGTAAATAAGGTATTTAACCATAGGTATTGTACGGCTGATGTCGTAGTTACAATTCTTCGTAAAGAATTGTAACTACGACATCAGCCGTACAATACCGAAATACTACGAACGTGATTCGACCGCGTGTGTCAAATGCATGGTTGTGTGCGTGTAGTGATTTTTTATTAATTTAATGTATTTCTAATATATATTTTATAAATATTTTAGGATTAGCTACTCCTACTCCATGTAAACTTTAACTGTGCCAAATTTCAAAATTCTCTGTCCGCGCAATTTTCGTAAAAAGGGTTACAAAGTTTTTGCTTCACGTATTAATATATAGATAATTGGTTACTGTTTAATTCATTGCGATTGTAGAGTTTTACCCTTAGTTGTGGTGAGGCTCCTTATTTGAACCTTTAATTGGACCAACCTATCTGGAAAAGTACATTAAAGCTACGGAACATGGCATCAAATAACCGGAGCGCTAGCCATTACCATTGGACGGAGAGCAGCAGAGGTCTCGAGGTCGATTCCAAGGCACGCACCTCTGATCATGTTCACCAATGTTATGTGCTTATTAAATAGTAATACTCGCTATAACGGCGAAGGAATACTTCGTGAGGAAACCTGCACATCTGAGATTTCTACATAATGTTCTCAAATATGTGTGAAGTCTGCTATCCCACACTGAGCAAGCGTGGTGGACTATGGCCTAACTGTTCTTGCAAACTCAGAATCCATACTCTGCAGTGGCCCAGTTAATATACAGAGCTGATAGTATAATATATTAATAACTTGTGATGAGTAAGTGAGGTTTCCACATCTTAAGGACGCACTTTGTTGGCAGCAGGGGATCGCGGTAATCTTCACGCTGACATAACGGCGTCTTATTTTAGAAAATGCCAGAAGGGTACTCTCATTTGTCAAGTGATGCTAGGTTACAATAACTGCTTACACCAGACAGGCTGACAGGCTTGTATGCCACATTCATATGTCTCTTAAAACCAGCGGTATTATAGGCCTGAACAAGACACTATACACATTATTTTACATAATGATAAAGTATTGTAGTAAGCCATTAAGAACACCACAGAGCTTAAAACATATAAATAATTAATAATATAGAAATGAATGGACCTACTAGTGGTCTTCGTTTTGGGTTTGGGTTATTTGGTTTATAATGGGTAATTAAATGAGCTTTTAGGGAAAATAACATAGTAATAATAATACTGTCCTCCAGACCGATTTCGGTCAGATAAGATAAGATAAGATAAGATAATTTATTTTATTAAAACATGGGTGTATGTTTACAAATAGAAAATATGCAACATAAGATGTAAAATAATAAAAGAAAGACCCATACATGTTTTGCCTAGTACAGGCGTACAAAATATTTTATACAAATTAAATTGAAAACGTCATAAAATCAGGTATCGTTCAAGTACTCATTAATATTATAAAAACATTTGGCAACAAGAAATCTTTTAAATTGTAATCGAAACCTATTTAAGGGAAGCTGCTTTATTGATTTAGGTACTTTGTTGTAAATGACAGGTGCCAGGCAAAATACACTTTTGTGCATTAGTGCAGTGTTGCATGGCACAATGCACAGTTGGTCTTTATGCCTACGACTGCGACTGCTTATGTCTGCAATGCGACTAAATAATTTAGGGTTGGTTTTTACAAAAACTGCTACCTCATATATAAACAGGGAGGGTAAAGTAAGTATTTTGAATTTAATAAAACATTGTTTGCAGCTGTCAGTAATTTTAAGACCAAACATTGCCCTAATGCATCTCTTTTGAGACTTAAAAACAATTTCTTTGTTGGTTGAGTTTCCCCAAAATATGACTCCGAATCTTAAGATGGAATGAACTATGCCATGGTAAGCTGTAATGAGGGCATCAGTATTGATTACAGCTGATAGTTTGTACAGAGCATATGCGGAGGAACTTATTCTTTTTGTGAGTTCCTCTGTGTGTGACTTCCAGTTTATATTTTTGTCAATAGTTATACCTAGAAATTTTGTCGTATCAACGGTACTTAGTGGTGTTCCCTGATAGTTTATTTTAAAATTTGGAGTAGCTATGCGTTGACTGAAATACATTATTTTTGTTTTTGCTATATTAATCTTGAGGTTATTATTATTCATCCACTGTATTAATGATTGGATAGTATTATTAATTTCATCCTCATGTGAAGCATTTCCTTTAGAATCTACAGTAACTGAACTATCGTCGGCAAAAAGTGTTATTGGATAATTAGTCATTAGCGGTAAATCATTGATGTAAATAATAAAAAGCAGCGGCCCTAATACACTGCCCTGTGGCACACCGAACAGAACTTTACGCTCATGGGAATTGAAAATTTCCTCACATTTTTTTATTGTATTTATTCTGCTGATTTCTGTGTACTGTGTTCTATTTTTTAAATACGATTCCATTAGTTTGAGTACATTGCCCCTAATACCATAGGCTTCTAGTTTATTAAGTAATATGTCATGACTAACATAATCAAAGGCCTGGGTCATGTCACAGTAAATTGCACATATTGGCACTCTTGCATCAACTTTATTCTTAATATTCTTTAAAAAATCAAAAATGGCCATATTTATAGTTTTATTTTTTCTAAAACCTTTCTGCTCATGCGTTAATATATTATGTCGTTCTAGTAAATTATAAATTTGTTCATAAATATATTTTTCAATAATTTTTGAAAATATAGGCATAAGGGCAATTGGTCTATAACAGCTCATTGATTCCTTGTCGTTTTTTTAAACAAAGGTTTAATTATAGAAATTTTTAACTTATCTGGGTATGTGCCTGTTGAAATACGTCACGTAACGTCACGGTGGCTAATCTTAACAGAGACTGGCCATCTGCGCAGGAGATATTATAGTGCACAAGCCTGTGTGCAAACATAAGTGCACTCTCTGTTCTCTTACTCTCATGATCCGATGGGATGGTAATCCGACACGACCGGAGAGAGATCAGGCGCGTGACCAACGGCATTAAGTCCTTTTCGAGGCACGGGGGTGACCAACACCGCCAACTTCTTAACTCCGGGCTGTTATTGAGATTTCTTAACAGAAAACCCAATAACTTTTTGTTGACCCGACCCGGGAACACGAGACCTCATGCACAACAGTCGCATATACTACTGCTGCGCCACGGGGGCAGTTAAAACCATAGTACCAAAAGAACAAACCACTACAGCATTCACTGATGACAATACAATTTTTTGATCCCGTAATTTACAGCAATATCGTCTTTCAAAACGGATTGCTTCTCCATTATTTATCGAAAAATTTACTTTATTGTAAATTTCAATGCAAGGGCACTTATCGTATTAAAATTTTGTATTCACAATCTAAGTCTGCATGCCAATTTTTCAACGACCTATTCAACCTCAATATTTATTCCGAAGCTATTTATCAATAACTTTGATGCAACGTCAACGTATTAAAGTCAAGATAAATTATAGTGTTTTAGATTTCCATTGAAAATATAAATTTATGAGTGTGGTATTCGTACTTGGTTTCCGGGCGACGAGCCAACGACTTGATTTCACATGTACGGATTTTCGGACAAGGTTCTCACGGGCAACACGAAAGCAAATACAGACATAGATATATTTCATGGCTTCGTGCTAAAATACCGATACAAACTTTGTACACTTTTGGTAGCCTAGCGTGAACAATTCCTTACTAATTTTATAAATGCGAATTTGAGTTTGTTTTTTTGTTTGTAAAGGTTTCATGCCTTAACTCCTCGACTGATCATTATTAAACTTCGCATAAACGTTGTCAGGGGAACTAAACAGGATATAGAGTACCTTTTACCCAAAAAAAGTGCTGTTACCAGCCTACTCTAATCTATATTTACGCGTGCGTGCGAATGTTAATGTTATAAGAAAATGTTAGATGAGTACAAAATGTTGCATTCGGCACCCGGTTGACGCAAACGTAATCAATGTACTGACTTATTTTACTTTGTACCCCTTTTTACAAAAATTGCGCGGACGGAGGAGTATGCAATTTGGCACAATTAAAGTTTATACGGAGAAGGAGTGGCAAATCCTAATATTTTTATAAAATATGCATCAGAAATACATTAAATTAATGAAAATACACTACACACACACAACCATGCATTTGACACACGCAGTCGAATATACATATATCAATATATAATTACATAATATATCAGAAATATCTTACAGATAACCTTTGGGCGGACTGGAATGATATATGTATATTATAGTATATTTACGTATTTATATGTAATAAAGAAAAACAAAGTAGCAAAGCAAGTAAATATTTTTGGTCGTATTTCGACCACTAGGTGACTACTAGTATAATATTATTTATTGAGTGCATACACACAAGCATGTATGTACATATGTACGAGTGTATGAGGTTTTCGGTTACATTACCCGAACAATATTGTTATACTTCGTGGTCTTCTCCTCACTACCATTTTATTTAAACTCGCTTAAAGTAATTCTGACGTGATCTTTTATTAAAATAAAATTCCCGCACTAGAATTAGATCGTGTACCATGGGTATTTTACAAGATTAAATGGAATTTGTGGATCACACAATTTTTGTCCCGTGCCGGGATCGTACCAACAACACTCGATGCAGTAAAAGTAACGAAGCTACTACGTCATTCATGCAGTTTCGTTCCGTTTCGTAGCTCAATGCTTCAGCGTTCACGCTAGCAAAATAGGGATTAAATAAAATCCTTCTGCCGATAGTGTACGCCCCAGCGCGTTCTGAAGATTCTCTCTAAACCCTACTTACTGCAAGAACACAATAAAAGATTTATTTGTCTGTTTTGCTTTAAATGCCTGGTAGGTCCCTCGACATGCCTCATGCTATCCTACTGTCTATTTAGATTAATAATAAATAATTCTACCGAGCCGAAATATTTCATTTCCTTAATACTATTAAGTACCTAATTATTATTATTATTTTTAGATTTTTTATAGCCAGTAATATTTGGTGTAATGACTGCAACACCTTATTGGTATGAGTTGTAATATACTGAAATTATACTTAATTGGTAATTTAAAAGAGTGGCCGTGAGTTTCTTGCAGGTTTCTTCATAAAGGATTAACCCTTTGCCCGAAGTACCACTAGCTTTTATATTTTGACGTTCATAAGTATTACTTTGTAACCTAAATGAATAAATTATTTTTGACGTTGGCATAAATTTGCGTTTATATTGCTAGGCATTTGTGGCGAGTCGGGTTTGATTCTTGGTTCAGGATTATTTTTGGGATTTTGTGTTAAAAAATTCGCAGTAGTAGTGAAGTAAAAAAATTGGGTTAGTAGCTCGCGCTTTTAAGTGGTTTTTCAAAAACAAAGCTAATAAAATGTAGGCGTAATACATCTCTGACTGCCTCTTTGTACCTGCATCGCAATGAAAATCACAAGCATCAAAACTAAAGAATTTTATCTGCGTCATACAGTATTTTTGCCCCGTGCGGGGATTGAACTCACAACATTCAGCAGATTAGAATGTAGATAACTACAAAACCACTACCGCGTGCAGCAGTTTTATTAATAATATGATTATCTTAAGACTAAATTACGAACATATAGTTGATTCGAATATCAACGATATTTTCTTAATTGAACAAAGTACTATGTTGGAGAGCTGGTCTATTTTTGTAAGGAATAACGTAGGTGGAGCTTTCGTATCGCCTAGTCACGCTTAGCTGGGCCTTTAAGGTCACAGCTAACTTAATTAACTCTTGCGACGAAAATAACCTGCCTTTCGGACCTAAAATCTAATATTACACAATTAAATATTGGTTTGTGATACAATGTATGATATAATAAATGATTATATTTATAGCAATAAGTATAACATAGTAGATACAATGTTATACATTTTATATTACACTAGAATTTACCCGCGGTTTCGCTCACGTGAATGTAGGTTAGGTTGGGTTACATCAGGATCAGTACTTTCTGAAGAATGGAGAAATCGACTTGTGCACCCCAATGCCGAGCACGCCACGATCGTGGCGGTAAGGCCCGCTTTTGAGGAGTGGCTGGAGAGGTGGCATGGCGCCCTCACCTTCCGGCTGATACAAATAATGACTGGCCACGGTTTCTTTGGCCAGTTCCTGTATCGCATAGGCCGGCAAAAGATGCCCAATTGTCATCACTGCGCGACTGTCGCGATGTTGTTGTAGACACGGCGCTGCACACGTACCAGCGTGCGGCGGTCCAGGCAGATTGACCTACCTGGGCTTCGCAGCGCCGTGAGTTGGTCGCGGTAGTCGGCGTTGTTGCCCACCTGCTCCAGGTGGTTCATCAAGGAGGCGGCAGAGGCGGCGGAGGCGGAGATTTGACAAACCAAAAATTTTCGCTAAAGAACACCGATTCCTACCAAGGATGCTTCGCGAGGCTATTGAAATCAAAAACCATCCTAATTTCAATATAGAACATGTTTTGAATGTACCACCTTGAGATCAGCTTGAGATCCGGTAATTCAAATAGTTAAACCCAAGAAGAAGCAAACCACAGCTAGACTTTATGATACTTTAAGCTCATTCTGCGTAAATAGAAACACCAATGATTAAATTATGTTCGGGTACTTTGTACATGTATAATATGTAGGTATTTACAAAAAAAAATAGATATATGTATGTTTATCCATTGTCTGGTACCCATAGTACAAGCTCTGCTTAGTTTGGGCTAGATGGTGTTGTGTGTATGTGGTAGAATATTTAAAAATTTATTTATTTGAAGTAACTACACTGGAACATTGAGACAACTACCATCTTAGTCTCCCCGTGACCACGGCTGCTGAAAAGCAACCAAAACGTCGGGGAAAGTGTAAACCTAAATATAAATAGTTTAATACATAATTTGATTAGCTTAAAAATTTGTAGAATTCAGTGGTAATAGTAGTGTAACAGTTTCAAAATTATGTAATACAGTGTTAAATAAACAACGCGATAAAATCCGTATAAATGAGTTTAATTTCAATGAATAACACTCGCGTAAACAGAAGACAATACTTTTATCTGGATGAAAGGTCTAATATGTTCTTTTTTGTTCCCCTGACAGTGTATATAACATTTCATGATAATTGACCAAATAGTAGTAGGCATGAAAGCGTTACAAACAAACAAACTCGCACTTGCATTTATAATATTAGGTAGGATAGGATGGGAATTAGATTTGATAAGATATTACTAAAATTATGTAATATGGAGTTATAAGAAGAATACATAAATTTAAAGTCTCATGCCTAAACTACGAAGGAAAAAAGGTACAGAAAAAGACATAAAGAACATTTCATTCAGAAAAACAGGTACTGTTCCTGAGATATCATTATTTTTACTAAATTTTCATTAACTGCGGGCAAAATCTAGTATACAATAACTCAATAACGCTTTTCAGATCCACGATCTCACAATTGCATAACAGTTAAAACTGCTGAATTAGCATAAACCGTATATTCTTTTACATTCTATTTTAGTAACAGTTAATCCAAAACGTTCCTTTAACATCAAAACTTCCAGCTCGTCGAATGGGAAACTAAATGAACTAATAATTGAGTCCAATTAACTGTGAAGATTAAAAAGATTATCTGGAAGCCGGTGAGCGTTCAGATAAGAAATAAAAATAAGCTCTCTTGTGCTTTCTATCTCATTTAAGGAAGGTATTTTCTGTAGCACAGTATGTACTCGTATTTATCCATTATATCCTCTAATTACACCACCTTTGCAATTTTAGTCTATACCTACATATGTACAGACAGACGTCTACTTATTTGTATGTCTGCGCGTTTATGGATGATAATACTCACACTGTCAAAATTAACTTGTATGTGGTTACATTATTGAATAGAAATAAGCTTGAGCTAACATTTTTTGATGTAGTGAAGACTGGGATTTGCAGGAATGAAGAGAAATATGCCTGGAACGTAACAAGTGTAGATTCGTACTTATCCATTTCGTAAACAGCTGTGAGTAGAGCTATGTATGTATATATTATTACATACATATATGGAGTAACGCATATGTCCCCAAAGAGTCAGGCAGTAGTATATTGCATTCACATTTCATCAACTGTGGTTTAAGCTCCTACGTGACAGCGAGGGAATCCTAAAGGACATTCCGGCAACTATGGTTATAAATCGCACGTAAAGGGCCTCCTTCCATTTACCGTCAACGGGGCACAATCAAGTCCCGTACAGCTAATGAGAATTTTTGAAGAAAATCCAATTACACATTTTGCCTGGCCCCGAAATCGAACTGAGACTTCGTGCATTTATTGACACAAACAGCCAATTATACATTTTCCAGACCCGGGAATCGAACTAAGACTTCGTGCGGAACAGTCACATTGAATTTCTCTGCGCCTCAGAGGCAGTTCACTATAAGTTACGAGTACAAATTCAAATTATTTATTTCAAAACAAAAAACATTGTGTAGAAATTATATTAATATAAAAGTTAGCGTAAAAACCACATTAATAATTTAATCATACACATTCTATACACCAAAACATTATGAAACCAAGATACAATATAAATTAGTTTGCCATTGATAAGCTCTTTGATACCATAATAGCCTGCAAAAAATATGTTTCTTAATTAGTTTATAAACACGTTTGCGTGATAAATGCTTTTAAATTATATGTATATCATTATATCAGCATAACTTAAACAAATATGTTATTATAAACAGAATGACTACACAGATTTTTATCGATAGCCGTTAAATGCAATATCATAGTCCACGCTCAGTTGCCTCACAAAATTGCGAGATACGAATGGTATAATTTGAAATCACACGAACGCGGACAGTTAACAATTGACATGCACAAGTGTCAAACAGGACGAAAGAACACTACGGCAGTCCACTCACACGAGATGTGAGCACTTGAATCTCGTCAGAGTTTACACGAATTCAGCGCGCGTGAAATTCATGTCCAAATATAGGATTGGTTTGATCATTCAGTTTTGAAAGGCATTTATCGTTAGTGTTAAATATTGTAGATTTTCGCGGTATGTTCATGTACTTAATTTATCAATTAGCCTGAAATATGAAAGCCAATTTTCGTGACAAACACTGTTTAAAATCGAATTCCAGTCTAGTCTAATTTTCATGAATATCGCACAATAAATCCTCCGCTATTTTAAACATATTTCGTTTCGAAAAAGATGTACTTACACCTCCAGATATACTAAAAACGCATATTGCTTTGGACCATGGGACCAAGAGTCCATACGACAAGTACCCTTAGTCCCGTTGTCTCACGATTAAGGCAGAAGTGTTATGGCTTTAACTATCTTGTAATAGCAGCAGTTCTGTTGAAAAAATCCAAGTTAACAGAAAACGTGCTTCTAGAAAAAAATCTACAGATAAACGATTTCATGACCTGTCATCAACAGGTCCGCTAATCGTACAGTTACCCTGGAATCTGTACGATTAGCTACAAACTTAAGCCAGGATACAAACAAGACAGTATATTATATTATACATACATAGTCTCATGCCTACATATATAACGATATAGGAGTAAGCAGAGATGTATTTCATCTACCTTTCAACAAGTATGTGTCTTAGCAAATAAAAATATCTTTATCTTTATCTTTATCTTTATGGTTTCAAGTTTTAACCTGTTTGCAGTATAATATATGTATACACACAACATATTACAATTATTAATTAGGTACCCTACATAGATCAGTATGTTCGTTGTAAGAGCACTTCAAATAATATCGGTTCATTACACCATCAATAGATGTACTGAACCGTTAATGAAACGATACATTATAATAATTACGTAGGTATCGATTACCAGTGAACAAAAATACACTTAGCGCCACGGAAAGCGGCCCAAGCATATTTCTTGAATTATAAATTATCATAATAATTATTTTTAGCCATATATCTATTTTCATTTCCATAGTGAATATCATATCTAAAAAGTCATTATTTTTTATAGGATACTGCCTCCGCAGTTTCACAGACGTTTTTGATTACTGCTCCGCTCTTGTAGCGCGTAGCGTGATGATATATGACCTAAATTACTTTATTTTATCTAGAAGTAATTTTGGCGTGTGATATTCTAATCGGAAAGATTTTTAATCTATAATTATATAATCCCTATCTTCAGGACCCGAGTAGATAGGGTTTCGGGGGGAGAACTACGAACCCTTTGGACCAGGGTACTGCGGGGTCAGGAAGCCCACTGCGCCTCGAAAGGCGTGTTCTATCAATCGCGCTGATTAGAGTGCGCGGAGCCTGACATTGGTGTTGGACTCGCAGTGGTATGTGGTTAGTAGCTGAGGACGACATGTTCGTTGCTCGGCAAGCACGTGGCGTTGGAGCGTCGGATTTAGACGCGGCTAGTGCGAACCAGTCAGTCGCACGAGGCACGGAGTTGTCTTTAGTCTTTAGCGAATTGGCAGTGTGGTTTAACTGCCGCAATGCATCTCGGGCGCTTGTCTGCTCAGCAAGTAAGAGTCATAGCTGGAGTGACTCGGGCCATATCCAGCTTGTAGGCCTATTTGGGTAGGCGTATGGATGTACGTCGGGAAGTGAGCGTGCCTTACACAGCTCCGGTACCATACTGGAGATATGGGAGGCGTCTTCTTCGTCGAGGTTTTCGTCAGCAACTCCCAGAGTTGCGTGTGGTTAGCGTCTTTATTGCTCCAGTACCTATCTGGAAAATAGGTAGTATCAATTGGGCATGAGGTAGCTCGCTTACGAGAACCGAATCTCTGTGGTTAGAGTGGAGAAAGTCGAGATTTGGGGACAAGACCTGTCTATAACTGGTCCTAAAAGGTGTTTTCGGGCACTAGAAAGTACAGCGGCTCCACCTAATATAACCTTGACGGTTGGTGTAGGGGAACGCTATATCATAAACTGGACTAGTCATAGAGAGAGCGATGTTCTATTAGTTTTCGAGTTTATTCATTACAAACAAACAAACATATCTTACCTCTTTATAATATTAGTACCTGTTTTTATATAATAACAGTATCCATTTTAGATGCTAAAATAATAAGAACTGTTGTCTTATTTAAAAAGAAACATGATTGCCAAGTATATTTACGCCATAGTATACCGATTAAACGGAACGCCTTTAACAAATCAACATACTATATGTTGTCGATATATGATATTAGCCATTTTATTCTTTCGCATAAGGCTACCGAAAAGTAGCTTGAATCCAGTCGTTTTACTTTTTTTTGTCTATACGAAGACCTGTGAAGTTCAGGAGACTGTCGCCTATACCTTTAAAAGAATAAACAGAGGTAGATTAGTCCCACGGGATGAGCCTATTTCCGGATACCAGAGACTCGGACGCCACAATGATGAGATATAATTAACATAAAAACACAGCAGTCGCTTTCACTAACGGTGTGCTATCGCCGTGTGAATTTTTAAATCTATGACATGAACCTATGAAAATGTTACAGACAAATTGACCAAATATTATTTTCAAAAACAGAGACCGATCATTATATTGCCTCATTCACTCTTATCATCTCACTTTAGCTGTGTGCAAACAATGTAAATAAAATAATTTAGATTACAATTCGAACATGATATAATTTATAATAGATAAATAGTAAGCTTTAATTACAACTGTCAAACTAAAACAAAACTATTCAATACAATCAGAGGAGCGCTTGGTTAATTCCATTGCGCCGCAAAAGCAAGAATTGATAAATATTTATAGCGAACAATTTATGAAAACATTATTTTTATCAGAGCTTTGAAATTTAATAGTAAATACTTGGCAAGCTTAGATTGAGCGTAGAAAATAAACATAAATATCTTTAATAAGAAATATTTTCTTATTTTTATAGAATCTAAAATCTATAGGTACACACAGCGACACATCAACCTAGACTGTTTGGACTTAAAACTATTAGAAGTTGAACGCTGTGAATCATGCGAGAGAGTACGTTATTTTTTTTTTGTTACGCTCTATCCTTACCATTACATCGACACCACTTTGCACTGTCCCTTGCCGACAATTCTCTATTTTGTATGTAGCGTAGTTATGCGTATATAGGGTGTCTAACTTGATGTGTGCTAATATTATAATGGATAAACTCAAACTATATGGAGTAGTAGTAGCTTAATAGTAGTAATGTAACAGTTTGAATATGAAAGGAATCTAGTACGGAGGAATCAACGGTCGCGGTGTTCCTCAACATAACCATAGACGGCGGAGCCGCGCGAATCGCTTTCACATGCAATCGCGACCCCGCCGAGGTTTCGGCCCACCGTGTAAAACGGTAGGCCACTACATAAAACTTCCTCTACTGTCCCCTTGTGGGGGGACAAAAACACGACTCAGAGGCGCACGTGGGAACACGCACGCCGCCTCTCGGACCTGGCGCTGATCGGGTGGCGAGCAGGCCCACGCAGCCCACCACCCTCAGGTCAAACCTCAGGGTGGCTGGAGGTCATCTCGCGCCGTCCGGCGCCCGGTTCTGCAGTTGGGGAGAGGATTTAAGCGTTCCCTCTACCGCTCCACCGCCACCTTGATGGACATGACTTCCTCACAGAAGGAGGCGACGGCGTTCCACGTCCTCTCGCTCCGGATCATAGAAGCAAGAGGGCAACCATACCGACTGCCGCGATCAACTCACAGCGCTGCGATGCCCAGGCGGGGCAAATCGCCAAAGTGTGCAGCGCCGTGTCCACAACAACATGGCGGCAGTCGCCGCAGTGATGACATCCGGGCGTCTCCTGCCGTCCTATGCGACACAGGAACTTGCCAAAACAACCGTGGCCAGTATTACCTGTGTCAGCCGAAAGGTGAGGGCGCCATGCCGCCTTTCCAGCCACTCTTCAAAAACGGGCCTTACCGCCACGATCGTGGCGTACCCGACAGTACTGAACTTATATCAACTTATAACAACATTTTAAAATCTAACATTTACACTATATCTTAATAAATGTATTAAACTAGTCGCCAAACTAACCAAATCAATAGAAACAACATGACATAACTATAAAACGTCAAGTGTCATCATTAACAGAACCTAAAGGCGTACCTGATATTCATATTCGAGGTAGTAGGTACATAGTTATACGATACAGGCATAAAACACAAGCGATAAAGACACCTCAAAAGCGATATAACACAACACAATAGACACTGAAATTCCCTCATAAAGAACATGCACTCTATACCTCCAAGAGATAACATTATTAAAGCAGCGAAGGTACGAGGCAATTCATCATCCCTTGTAACAATGTGCAGCATCCCTTACATTAAGATAAAGACAAATAGCCTTCACATCACACGGTCCCTTAACTTCGGAGGTTTCGGTTTGAACCCATATAATTTACAACCCTATACTGAAAGTCAATAAATGCTCCATTTCTTGGCCCGTTAAGGTTCAATTAACGTATCCTATGGAGCGTGGAATGAAATATAAAAATGAAACCATCGCAGGCACTCGTAAATTCTAGCACATAAGTATTTTATGTTGCCACTTCCATTAGTCTTTACGAAGGTGAGAATAAATAAGCTGTTTATGAAATACTAGATGTGGCCGCGGTTTCACCCGCATTTATGATTACTGCGCCGCCCCTGTGGGTTGTAGCGTGATGTTATATAGCCTATAGCCTGCCTCGATAAATGAGCTATCTAACACTAAAATTATTTTTCTATTCGGATCAGTAGTTCCTGAGATTAGCGCGTTCAAGCAAACAAACAAACTCTTCAGATTTATTATATTAGTATAGATAGAGTATATTTTTCAGAATTTAAAACGTAAAATTTTAGACATTAATCACGTTTAAGATCTATTAATGTATTTGAGAAATGGATGTTGTAGTATTTAGGGATGTTTAAGTGCTTAAGGTAATAAATCAAGCGAACGTTCTGTACATGATTTTCAAAAGGACAAAACATTCATTAAGAATTTTATAACTATTAACTTTTTTATACAACTGAGATACAACAAACTGTTCGTCTTATATAATAAACGGTTACCATTGGCTACAATGAGTTGCAATACCAGCTCTCGCAGGTTGCCGACGTTAAGGAAAAATATCAAAGACCAACTTTTGCCCGTGACTTCGCTCGTGTAAAAGTAGCTTATGTTAGTAACAGTACTTTCTTTTTTAGCTTTATAATAGCATTCCAATGGCGAAATAAATTTTTAAATCGGTTGTGTAGTTTTTTAATTAAAACCAAATAAAAAAAAATCAGCTCTTTCCTTTTTATAATATTGATATTGATGAGATGAAAGTAAAGGAATGGCAAAGATATGAGATATCTGAGAGTTTCACCTGACGAAACGCAGTGATACTGCTTTTACGTCGGTTTTCTGTACAAGAGTGAGTTTTGCGAGCTCATTCGTGCCGTTAACAAATAATTAACAACGCCTGGCTCCTCCTATGGATTTATATAATTAAAGACTTTGGGAACAGTAAATTACATGTACATATTTTCATCAGCTACGTCCACTGTCATCTACCCGGGGTAAGCCACCACACAGGGAATTTAATAACTTTACGTTAGTAGACCAGCTAAGCAGTCCAGATTACGTTTTGTGAAACAAACATAGATATTAGAAACGTACAGAATTAGAATAATAGGTCAAGTTATTATTAGCACTTTTAACGTCCGCTGTCTGGGTCACCAAATAATAGATTTTCTATTGTGTATGTTGCATGGCATTTAAAACGTTAAACAAAAAGTCAGAGGTCATACGAACACTAGACAAGCATAACAACAGGTATATTCATAATGTTTTATGATCATTCTCTAACAAAGTCACGGTATTTAAGTATAGTTAGATATGGTATGTAAGAATTAAGGCCAGATGATCGGTTTGATCCTTAAACGATGCCCTACCAACATGAAGCTACTCCTGACAGAAGCATTTCGATTAGCTTAATATATCACTTTAATCGTAATAAGAATTAACACATTTGTTAATTTTAATATCCTCATAATAATATATCTCAAATAAAAGTTTAAAATCTATAACCCGACTACGTAAAAAAGGGGTCTCAAAAGGACGAATTTAAAATTTATATAGGCTGTCTCCCGGACCATTATTACGAATCTATTGACACCTCATTCATTAAAATCGGTTCAGTAGTTTAGGCGTCCACATTTTGCCAACTATTATAATATTAAGTCGCACGTTATTTAGGTCATATGACATCACGCTATGAGCCACGGGGGCGTAGCAGTAATCATAAACATGGTTGAAAGGACACCCAGTATTTGATTGCAAGGTTGCATTGGTGTAGTGATTGAAGAGGTCACCTCGCCGCTGACACTGCGCCGAGTGTTGTGGGTTCGAATCCCACGCGGGATAAAAATTTATGTGATCCATAAATGGTTGTTGCTAGTCTGGGTGTGCTTTGCAGACACAAACAACTGACGTTGTTTGAATGTTTGTAAAGTCCCCCGCGGCACAAGAATGATTACTAGTGCAGGTGATGTTTTTTAAACATAAGTCACTAACACTTTTTCGTACATAACTTTGAAAAGCGTAAATACGCTAAGTATTTCACGCGTTTATTACGCGTCATTATTTTGTCTGCAAACAAGGCGTTTTAATGGTTTTGAACTTTAACATTTCATTTATTGCCTTATTTACTGAAACGCAAAACAAAAGGAATACTTGATTTTACTTTACGTCAATATTCTGTGCGATGCTTTGAGTAATTCAGTTGAGCTGGCCCACGTATACCGAAACCAGAAAGGTAGTAGAGCACTTTGGGATTCTCCCTTCAACGTATGAACCAAATTAATCGTGAACCAAGCGGTTTCGATTACTTTTTTCGTAAACGTAAAACATTTAGCGTGAGAAACAAAGGGGAGATAAAATACTACCACGAACCTAACCTAACGTGATTTTAACCAAATGATCAGGTATTTATTGCAGGAGGTTATTTAAAAAGATCATAAAAAGTTTTCTCTTTGTCGCCAACGCGCAATTAAGTCCATTGGCTACATCACCTGATCGGTGCCTGATACCTACCCAATAAACAAACTAACCAGCGTGTATGGGTACACTGTAGTTCGCAGTTTATTTTACTTCATAAAAGCATTTTATTGTAAAAACTGAAATCTGTAGTTGACGCAAATCGGGGTATAATCTCCAAACTTCAAATCGCAATATCTTTAATGCCTGACTTTATTTTATGGTGATCCTGAAGACAAAATTGTTCAGGAATTTAAACCCTATATTTTGAGATATTTTTGATTCATTGACGCAATAAAGTGATGTCAGCAAAAAAAATTATGAGATTGAAATTAAACACTTTATACGGATTTTGTCGCGTTGTTGTACGTATGTTGTTCCCCGTGAACATGGCTGCTGTAAAGCAACCGAAACTATAACCCGCCCCCAATACAAAATAAATATAAACCCCCAAATATAAATAGTTTTAATTAAAAATATATAGCTTAAATAGTAGTAAAGTTCAATAATAGTAGTGTTAGAGTTTTTCAAAATTATGTAATAACAGTGTTATAAAGTAAAATAAACAACGCGAAAAAATCCGTATAAAGTGTTTAATTTCAATGTATAACATTCGCGTAAATATAAGACAATATTATGTAAATGTATGAGAGTTCGCCAATGTTCTTTATGTCTCATGCGGGGATCAAACCTACAACACTCGGCGCGGCAGCAATGACAAAGCGAGCACTTAAAATAGTACGTCATTCACACAGTACAGCGTTAATATTGCCGCTGCTATTACGTGAGAAATAAAGCCATACTTGGCTACATATACTAATACACTTTTGCGTTAATCGTGAAACAACGGAACTTATCGTGTTGGTAATTATTTCAGACTCAATGTTTTGAACACGCTTTTATTAGCTTGGTATGTATCTATGAATCTATGTAACGGATTATTTGAACGTTATTTTCATCCCTTTCAAACCGACGGATTGATTTGAAACTTTGCACACTTATCGAGGACCGAAAACCTTACACTTGTTATATTAAAATTACTTTTTTTAATAGAGCGTGTTTTTTAGTTTTTGAACTATTATTTATTTTCCAATTTATCTGGAGGCGTATATCTTTCTTACAACGAAATATGTTCTAAATAGAGTTCCGATAATGTCTGATAGACGTCAAATCTGTTTAGTTTAATTTAAAAGCCATTTGTTATGTATTTATGAAACTAAGACTAGATTACAATTCTATAATAAATAGTTTTTGTCACGGGTATTGGCACTTAGATTTCAGGCTAATTGATAAATTAAGTACTGAATAAATCGCGGCAAGTCTACAACATTTAACACTAACGATAAATGCCTTTCAAAACCGAATGATCAAACCAATCCTACATTTGGACGTGAATTTCACGCGCGCTGCATTCGTGTAAACTCTGACGAGATTCAAGTGCTCACATCTCGTGTGAGTGGACTGCGTAGTGTTCTTTCGTCCTGTTTGACACTTGTGCATGTCAATTGTTAACTGTCCGCGTACGTGTGATTTCAAGTTATACCGTTCGTATCTCGCCATTTTGTGAGGCATCTGAGCGTAACCGATTATATTGGATTTAACGGATATCGGTAATGAATGTGTTGTCATGTTGTTTATAATAACATATTCGTTTAAGTTATGCTGATATAATTATATATTTATTTATATTATAGCATCAAAGAGCTTGTCAATGGCAAACTAACTTACATTGTATCTTGGTTTCATAATGTTTTGGTGTATGTAATGTGTATAATTAATGTAAATTTTGGTTTATAATTATTAATGTGGTTTTAACGATAATTTGTATTTTACTATAATTATATTATAATTTGTATATTCTACACAATTTATTTTGTTATAAAAGAATTATTGCACTGGGCACGAAGTCTCAGTTCGATTCCCGGGTCTGGAAAATGTGTAATTGGCTTTTTGTGTCTATAAATTCTCATTAGCTATACGGTGCTTAATTGTGCCCCGTTGACGGTAAATAGAAGGAGCCCCTTTACGTATGACTTAAAACCATAGTTGCAATGTCCTATAAAATTCCCCCGCTGTCACGTAGGAGCTTACACCACAGTTGATGAAATGTGAGTGTAATACACTACTACCTAACTCTTCGGGGATATAGATGTAAGTCTATTATATGTATGTATATATACATACAATTATAGTCACATCTGTTTACGATAAGCCATATCCATTACTCCCTTAAAGGCCAATCCTCATGCTCGTTCGTCATATAAAAAAATGCTAGCTCAAGCTTATCTCTATTTAATAAAAAAAACCATATCCAAGCTACTTTAGCCGTTGTGAAGATTGTTCCCCACAAAAGCGCAGACATACAGACAAACGTCTACGTTAGCGATAGTCCACCACGCTGGCCCAGTGCGGATTGGCAGACTTCACATATCTTCGAGAACATTATGGTGAACTCTTGGCAATGCAGGTTTTCTCACGATTTTTCCCTTCAACGTTAAAACAAGCAATAATTAACTATTAATACGCACGTAACTTCGAAAAGTCAGAGATGCGCGCCTTGAAATTGAATTCGAGACCTTTGGGTGGCAGTCCAACGGTTTCCCACTAGACTATCGCTGCGTTTTGCAGATTGTCATTGAACTAAATAATAATTAAAGGACTACATTCTATATTATGTTTGGAGAAATGTAATACAGGTACCCATTTTAAACTACATGCGATGTTAAAAAGTCTCGTGGCGAAAATAGGATTTACTATAGCGATTTATTAGCCGGGCTAAGAACGTAATGAATGTCTGTTTTTATTAAGTGATGTATGTTCTGCTAGAAAATGTGTGTAGTACGTAACGGTGGTTTACGTAAAACATCTTCTGACCTATTCAATGTACAGCGTGAATACTTTTTGTGTCTTTTTTATGGCTATGAACGCAAGCACTTAGAAGATTACAGTATATAGTCTATGATCGTTTGCAATATAAGGATTATCTAATACTCATGCGTTGCTGGCTCTCGAAATAAGAATTGAGTATTATGTATTTGTAAAATTGCATTATAAGAATGGGATTTAAAGACTGGGCCTGTATTTCTTGCCTGTTCCTCTTACTGGTTCTGCACCCCTTCTTTGTTGAACGTAGCTACAGGTAAATGTTAATTCATAAATGTTACTTTGCGACCTAAAATAAAGATGATTTGCTTTTAGGAATTGGCAATTATTTAATTCCTAGCCAACAAAAGATGACTAGCCAACAAGAGAAGATGATTGAAGAACGGAAGACGGTATCATCCTAACTAATATTATAAATGCGAATGTGAGTTTGCTTGTTTGTTACGCTTTTAATCCTTAACTACCTCACCGATCATCATGAAATTTCGCATAGTTGTCATCCAGAAAAAGTATTGTTTCCGAGGGATAGAAAATTGATATAACCTACATTTATACGAGTAGGTAAAACCGCGGGCAAAATAACAAAATACCATAGGTAAAGCAGGCATTTACTAAATGAATTGAACGATTACTTTTATTTTTTGACAGACTACTTGTCTGGAATAAAACAATGTCTAGACTGTAATCATTAGACAGATCTTACTTGATTCGTAGGTGCTGTTTCATTTAAAAAAATTATAACTTTTATGTGCGCATAATCCTCTTAATTAATCACAGCACTCATCAAACTGTATAACTTTAAATTTTCGTTTAGAAGTTCACTCTCCCTTCCTTAAATCCCTCCCTTTTATTAAACGTGGGTAGTCAACCCACGATTAATAATAATTAATAATAATATTTTGTATGGGATACGACTTTTTTAATATCCATCTTTAAGTGGATTTTGGGTGTAAGGACCTTTCTTGAGTGAACTCATCGTGTCTTATCTATCAGATATATATCAGATATATTTTTTACGTGGGTAAGTGGTATAAGTATATAATATCAGCGCTGTATTTAACTGTCCAACTGCTGAGCACGGGCCTCTTCTCAGTGTGAAAAGGGTCGGGCCATAGTCCACCATGCTGGCCTAGCGCGTTGACAGACGTCACAAATCTTTAAGAACATTATGGAGAACTCTCAGACATGCAGGTTCCTCACTATTTCTTCCTTCACCGTTAAAGCGAGCGATAATTAACTATTTTAATACGCACATAACTTTGAAAGTCAGAAGCGCGCTTTGAAATCAATTTTGATGCGTCGTCATGCCATACTACTGTCTATTACACATGGAAACCTACTGATAAATATTATTTCAAACCTCAAATGCTTCTTACATAATATTATTAACTTTTTCTTTATTTTTAGAATTTAGTTTTATATAGACAGTGACATTTGGCATAATGACTGCAACACCTAGTACATAAATGAGTTGTAAAATACTGAAATTATAAGTTAATGGCGATTTAAAAGAGTGGCCTTGAGTTTCTTGCAGGTATCTTCTCATAGGCTCAACCTTTTGCCTGAACCTTGCAACTATCATAAATGTAAACTCAGTAAATGTAATAAAGTCACTAAACCTTTTGACGTTCATATGTGTTACTTTGTGACATAAGTGAATAAATGATTTTTGACTTTGACTTTGACTTTGAGGCACCTGTGTGCAGTCCAATGGTCTTCTACTAGGCTTTCGTTGCATTACCAGCACCAGCAAAGTTGTAGGGTACTACTGTCTCGATGACTTGAATAACCAGCTTGGGCAAAGTGTTATTGGGTTTCGGAAGTTTCCAAGTCTGGAACTATGCAAGGTTGATGGCAAGTAGACCGCAATGGGACAATGTAATACAGGGCTAATATTATAATCTATAGTAATATTATAAAGCTGAAGAGTTTGTTTGTTTGTTTGCTTGGACGCGCTAATCTCAGGAACTATACTGGTTCGAATTGAAAAATTATTTTATTGTCGGATAGCCCATTTATCGAGAAAGGCTATAGGCTATATAACATCACGCTACGACCAATTGGAGCGGAGCAGTAATGAAAAATGTTGCAAAAACGGGGTAAATTCTCTTATTTTATATGAAGCAGACGAAGTTGCGCGATTCAACTAGTATATTATATAATCTAATGGTTGGCATAACAATAAGTATCTGTTTACAATACATTATAATTCATTGCTCTACATAATCTATACGTCGAGTCATCTAATATAATGAAATGGGCATATTATTCAGTTTTGCAGCACAAAATTGTTCCCGCGGTACTTAAATTGTGACATAAATATTATATATTATCTTCTAGATACTCGTTTAATTTAAACGTTTTAATATAATTCATACATACGTTATATACCTACGACGATATTTACAATAGAAATGTGAATGTGAAAGTGTGAAACGAAGTTTCTTTTTTTTATAATAAAACTAGATTTTGCTCGCGGCTACGCTCGCATTAATGAAGGTTAGGTTAGTAGCATTACCTTTTTCTGGACTAGAGGTACCCTATGTCCATTTCCGTTCCCCTGACAACGCATATGCAATATAAGTTGTCAGAGGAAGATAATTTCATGATGATCGGTCGAGTAGTTAAGGCGTGAAAGCGTAACAATCTAACAAACAAACTCACATTCGCATTTATAATATTAGTTAGGATTAGGACGGTAATAGGAAACTCGCTGACATTTTATTTAACACTAGATGTGCCCCCGGTTTCACTCGTATTTATGAATACTGCGCCGCCCCCGTGGGTCGTAGCGTGATGTTATATAGCCTATAGCCTTCCTCGATAAATGAGCTATCCAACACTAAAATAATTTTTCAATTCGGACCAGTAGTTCCTGAGATTAGCGCGTTCAAACAAACAAACAAACTCTTCAGCTTTATAATATTAGTATAGATAATACGTTTCGAACTTGTTGCATTTGTTTGATAAATCATCACTAATTATACATTTTTATAATTATAATATATTATTATACATTGTGTATAAAATACACAACGGATTTAATTCTAATAAAATAATAAGTCTTTAGGTACCTACTTCATCTTAACATTTAAGCAGTAATGTTGATATCTTAGATTTTAGTCTTTATTAAAATGTTAATAAAGTTGGTTTCACAATAATATGTTAGACAAATAAAAGGGTCAGACGAAGCATTTGCCTTTTATTCACTACCTACCTACTGTTCATACAGTGAACGATTCTAAGAATGCCTGATAGAAAATGAACATGAATCATCGTTCATACAATAAGTTGACTTTATTCTCTTATAATTACAGGCGCTCTAATGATGACATACAGTTTTGATTACAATATCCCTTTAATGTTGTCTCTAATTAAATATAATTTTATATAAAATTAATTATATTGTTATAAGCATAAAGTATCCTAATTAATATTATAAATGCGAATGTGAGTTTGCTTGTTTGTTACCCTGTCACGTCTTAACTACTCTTCTGATCATCATGAATTTTTTTTATGGCCTAGGGCGGCATACGAGCTGACGGATCACTTGATGGGAAGCGATTACCGCCGCCCATGGACACTCGCAACCCCAAAGGAGTTACAAGTGCGTTGCCAGCCTTTTAAAAAGGAATGGAGGAGGGAAAGGACAGAGGAAAGGATAGGAAAAGGATTGCGGTAACTGGGCCTCCGGCTCTCAAACTCACCGATACAAAACGCAACAGTACGGGTACCGTTACTTCACGCCGGTATTCTGTGAGAGGGTAGTACTACCCCGGTCGATCCGGCCCATTCATGCTGCAACAAGCGAGAATCTAATACCTTAAAAAAAATTTGCATACACGTTGTCAGGGGTACAGAAAAGAACAAAGGGTACCTTTTATTCAGAAAAATACTGTTACTAATTGAACCTAACGTACATTTACGCGAGCGAGCGAAATTGTGAGGCAATTCTATGATATTTTAAGAAAGAAAATATAAATGATGGAGTCTATGTAGGTATCCATTATTTATATTTTATCTATTAATTTATCTAGTTACTAATTTAAAGGCACCAACTTAGACATGATGAAATTTCTAATTGTGTACTTACAACGGTATTATATTATGAAAAGGTGGCTCGTGGTAAATTTCATGAGACATATAATTCATAAATAATATAAATTTACGGCATATCTTTGAAATTAAAGTGATTACGCACAGTCTTATTTAAAAACTTACTGCTTTAGCAGTTAAAACCAATTGTAGGGACACACACACATACATACTATGTAAGTGCACGTGCATGGTTGTGTGAGTGCAGTGTCATCTATACGATTCCCCGTCTTCCCGATTTTATATAAGCAGTCCGTTTCAATTGTTTCTTAAGTTAGCACGTAATAGAGAAAATAATTATAAGAGAATATTCTGGAACTTTTTTACACATATAAATATCGGTATCGTTCCTCTTTTATTTATCTCATTCGAATCGGACTCAAATGGACAATTCCCTATACCAATGATTATTGGATACTAACCTTAACCCGTGGCATAGCTCGTGTTACTATAGATATTGTCAATAAATTTCATGTCCGCGGGAACAGTACTTTTTCTATAGACCTATAAATCAGCAAAAGGGATACGACAGCGTTTTCGCTGAAAGCACCCAATTGGCTTGATTTTAACGACATCTTCAACAGTTATCGTCATATTCCAACCAATTTACACAACATCTTAATGAATTATACACCGAACCCTTCCTCACGAATCACTATGTTTATTGGTGAAAACTGCATAAAAATCCGATCAGTAGTTTTTGAATTCATCGCGAACAGACAGACAGACAGACACGCCGTGCGACTTTGTTTTATAATATGTAGTGAACAGAACTGTTACTAATATAACCTAACCTACTTTTATGCGAGCAAAGCCACGAGCTATATCTAGTTGTATATAAACTGCTTCAATCTACGGGTCTTTTTTCAGTATCAAAAGTTCTAGGGCCATAGTCCAAGTCTATAGTCCAGAAAAAGTCTATTACACTCATATAACGCGAAGTATGGTCTTAAGTTCCACGTACTAGAAGGCAAACCTATTACCGTCCATCAGGTTCAATAACAGACTCCCTATTGCTACTAAGATTTTTCGACAGGAATACCTACCCAATAACACATTGCCCAATCCGGGGTCGAACCCGAGACCTCGTGCATAGTAGTCGCTTTCACTACTACACTACGCCACTGAAGTTGTAGAAATAATATTTTATATATTTTATTTTTTTATTAATATATCAAACATCTAAAAAAGATTATGAATAATCCGTTCATCATATTTTGTATAGTAGAGTATATTATGTTATGACAGATTGAATGTAGTATTATGCGTAACAGCCTACAAAATTACTATATTATGCGGTTTTAGTATCAAGTACAACCAATTTCCGAGCGTATAGACATTTATGTATGTCATGTATATTAGGTACAGGTGAACGCGCTGTTTACCATTTTCTCCGTATAAGTATAAAATATATTTTAAAATTAAAAAAATCCCCGACATATAATTCATTTGATACCCATATAGAGGTAGTTGTGAAAAAAAAATGTAATAAGCCAATTTGTGGTGGCGGCCATCTTGAATTTGGAATTTATCATAGTGTATAGTATTCTAGTAGTCAAGCCCTTTCATTTAATACTCATATTGAGGGAGTTGTGAAAAATATGTAATGCGCCATTTTGTGGCGGCGGCCATCTTGGACCAATTTTCATCAAACATAACTAAGAACACACACACACACACACACGCACACGAACACGCACACGAACACGCACACGCACAGTTTTATTACAGTTTTTATTATGCAATTATGTATAATCATGTATGTAGATAATTATGGTAAGTAAGACAGCCCACTACCAGACTTATTAATGTAACCAAAAAGAAATCTAAGTACTAGTAAAACTATGTCCGACGTGGTTTTAAACTTAGGACTCAAGTTCAGCCGCAAACATAAACGCTATTTTTCCACCTGTGCACTTATGGATCAGCCAAAAGATCAAACTCAGGACCACAAGATCAGCTGCAAACGAAACAAAGAAAACTATTCCACGAGACTAAAGAAGCAGTCTTTTAAAAGATGTTACGCCAAAAGGCTGAACGACAACCTTCATAACAAGTCTATAACAAGAACTTAACCAAAAATGTTTACATATGAAAATTATGAAACACTCAGCCGAAAACCTTAAGTGACGAGTAATGTAAATTTATCAACATGCCGCCACTTCCAGTCCAATTTGAATTGTAGATTATTACAAATAAGTTTATAAAATAGCCTCTCTAGGGTCTGTTAATGGAGTTGAATGAATCAGACACCCGTCTTACCTTTGGAGTCCTTAACACGAGGGTCAAAGATTTAAGTTGCCTTTTCCAACGTAAAATGTTTTGCGGGGTTTCCAAGTTTATGTGTCTTAGTGGTAAATATTGTGGCGTTAAATAAAATTGTTTTAAAGATATTCAAATTAAACCATTTTATACGGCTTTTATCGCGTTGATTATTTTTATAAAACAAGATTATTACATAATTTTGAAACTTTGTCTCCCCGTGAACATGTCTAAAAAACAACCGAAACGTCGGGTAAAGTATAAAATTAAATCTAAACAGATTTTATAATTTAAATTGCTTAAATAGAAGTAAACAGTAACTAGTAAAAGTGTTTAACAATAGAAGTTTAAAGTTTAAAAATTATGTATTAATATTGTTTTATAAAAAATAAAGTTGTTTAATTTCAATGTATAACATTCGCGTAAACGTAGAACAATATTTGTTTTAAAGACCTGGGAAAGTAAATAAATCGTGGAAAACATACATACATTAGTGTCCGACGTAATAAGGGCCTTTAATATTATCAGTCCTGTATAAATATGACCACACCTTTCTGTCACACCATGTATAAACCATCCCACTGCTGGGCGTCTTGTCAGTGTGTGATACCAACTATTTATGTCAATAGCATTTCTAAAATTGCTTTTGAGTATATAACCAAGGGTCTATGGGATCTAGTATTGATAAAATGTAATCGTCGAATTTAACTACATTCTCGTATGTCATTAACGCATGCGTGTATTAATCTTCAATTCATAAATCTTTGCAAACTATAATTCTGACTCATGACATGCATCCATCCGAATCTCTCATCGAGTAAAATATACCTACACATACATATGATTTTAGGTCTCAAGTTGAGTGGGTAGGCCTAGGGTGAGCCTATTGTTTTCTTTCGGGCACAGTTCCAGATTTCATTCTGCGATTGAGAAACACATAGATCTATTGAAGCTTACTATTATAGCTCACCCTCAAACTTTAGTTTTCTATACCTCTTCTAATCTTTTCGGAGATACACGGCTATTTTTTTATTTTATTTTATTGGTTTACCAACAATTATTACATCAATGCATAAGTTAAATATAGCACCTAACATAGACTAGATATACAATATTAAGCGGTAAACACTACATGCTACACAATATAAGAGATGAACAAAAAACAATGCTAAAGATATATTTTATTTCTACATTCTCAGAATAGAATGTAGAAATAAAAAATATATATATAGCATTGCTTGATATCCATAAAAAATATGTGCAGGAATAGTATCTAACTCAATATTAATTTTAAATGGCTGCATTTATTCTTAGAAGAAGGCGTTCCACAGACATTCACGTTACAAATACCCTCTCAGTTATTCAGTAAGGCCAACACTGCGGATGCACCGTTTCGCCAACAAGAAAAACGCGGCCCCATTCAAAAGAGCATTATTTAGCGTGAAAGTATTCGTTGGATCACACTTCCATTTATTTAAAAAGGAAAATGTTTTGTCTCAAGTGAAAAAGTCACTAGTAATTCACGGTAATTGGATTACAGGGACAAAATTATGTTAAAAGTATACGAAAAATAATTGGTTAAAAATATTTAATACAGAGATTTCACTGGATATTTTCCACTATTTGTTTTATGTGAGGTTATATAGAAACATCGTATCGACATATACGTATGTCGCTAAGTCTGCGCCCTTTCTTACACAGTGGTTTTTATGACGCATACGTAATCTTGACGACATCCAAATTTTCTAACTAATATTATAAATGCGAATGTGAGTTTGTTGGTTTTTACGCGTTTACGGCTTATCTACTAGATAGATCATCATGAAATTGCACAAACACGTTGTCAAGGGAACAGAAAAGGACAAAGGGTACCTTTCATCCAGAAAAAAATTACTATTATCAACCTAACCTACATTTGCGCGAGCTCAGCCGTGGGTGACTTGAACGAAAAATTTTGCATGGAGAGAGGGCCACGAATAAAAATTATACTAAACTTCAATGAGCACGAATGCTGATTAGATAACAATTTATTACGATATGCATCAGAATTGTTGAAACTAGAAATTTAACCCCGCCAACCCTTTCAAAAACAGAAATGAATAACTAAGTAACTTTTACAATATTGCTCATTTTACGTAGGAAAGTTGTGCGCGTTGTTTAAATACAAATATTTATATATAAAGCTAAAAGTATGCCGCTTCAGAAGAGCAGTTTTTAAAATCCTTTTAAAACTGCGAATTATTTTTCTTCATCTTAACTCAAGTTGGAAACATACGAAGTTGAAAAGGAAGCTGACTGCGACTTTTTACTCGATTTTCGTCATCTCACGCTACTTATTAAGAGAGAAGGACGAATAAAAAGTTCAGGCGTCAAAGTTATATTACTTTAAATAAAATATGTGTTGTAGAAAGTTTTGAGTTCCGTTAGAATATTTTGTGGTGTGATGAATCTCAAAATGATTTGCGTAATAATAAAATAAACATTCAAACAGAAATATGGTATATAGTATTGTTTTCTTAAGTCACTGGACATCTGTAAACATTTATGGCAATGCGTCCAATGTTGTTTGTTCTTTACCTGTGGATAAAGAATCAATAAAATATTGTGCCGTTCAGATATAAATGTATTTGTTCAGGGTCCAGCGACACACAGTTCCTAATGCACGAGTTGTTATTGTAAACTTAAATATCTCATGAACGTAATACAAGATTGGTGAAAATGTTTGTCGTTTATTGATTTTTAAAAACACAACTTCTACAAGGACTCAAAATAACAAATTTTTTGTCCCGTGTGGTGATCGAACCCACAGCACTCAGCAAGTTTGCAAGGCACTTAAACTATACCGTCCATGCAATCATACCTTTCAGGTATACCTAGCATAGACAATGGAAAGAGCCCACCTTTGTCAATAATACGATGACGGACGGTATAAATGGGCCGGCTTATTGGGAAAGTACCACCCTATTACAGAAAACTATAACAAGAGTAGAACCGTAGTAACACAGTTACTGCTTTAAGCGTTAAGTAAGAGTGCCGACGGCTAACATATATACCTCCCCTATCTGAAGAAATGTGAAAAACATGTAAACAAATATTAAAGTAAACCCTTTCAATCTATCATCAATTCCTTTCCTATCGAGTAAGCGAAAGTGCAATATATCTGGTACTATAGGGTACGGTGACCGTGCAATATATCTGGTACTATAGGGTACGCTTATGAGCCGGCTTTGTACTTGATGGCCATCTAAGTAGTATAAAAAATAGATTAATGAAAGTATCAATTGAACTTGTACTAATTTGACAGCAGCAATCAACACTTTTTATAAGTAAAGTTAATAAAATTGCTCAGTAATAAAAGCAGATAATTGTTTGAGATTATCATTATCTAGATATATATTATATAAAGCTTTAATGTGAAAACGTCAGCAGTTTCCTTGTAGTCCTCTGTACATACAACGTTGGGTTTCATTGCAGATACAAATCTATACCAATACTAATATACTAATATATATGTATATGTATATAATATTATAAACCTGAAGAGTTGTTTGTTTGCTTGAACACCCTAATCTCAGGAACTACTGGTTCGAATTGAAAAATTATTTTAATGTTGGATAGCCTATTTATCGAGGAAGGCTATAGGCTATATAACATCACGCTACGACCCACGGGGGCGGCGCAGTAACGATAAACGTGGGTGAACCCGCGGGAACATCTAGTTCAACAATAAGTTGTTGAACATTGACGTACTCTCAATTGCTATAACGCTTTATTGACGAAGTTAACCAGCAAAGTAACATTGAAAATCTTTTTTTTTAAATAAACATTTAAAGAAAAATAATTAACAATGGAAAACCCAAATAATCCAAGCTTTTCAAAATAAGACATAAACCGTGTCAGAGGTAATCTAGTCAAGAGAGAATCCTTCACATTTACACCCTGCGGTTGCGATGAGAGCAACAAAAGTGCACTTAATTCCGAACAAGTCCCGCGGATTTACGACGACGCCGCTTAAGTGAAAAATTGCTTTCTTTTATGATATTTTCAGTCTTCACATTAACGCCGTTCGAACTGCAGACTATTTTCCAGTACACATCACTTAGTTATAAACTGAAATTGTTCTTTTTGTTATCAGCTTCTTGTATTTCGTATCTTTTCTGCTGCTTCGGTATTCGGACGCGGTATATTTTTTATCTTCCACGCAAGTCTGGGTAGAACGTTGGTGTCAGATGTATGAGTCGTAAATGTAGTTTCTCGAATAGGTTTTTACCGTAGCTATTTTTGCTGTTATACTAGCTAACACCTGCGACTTTATGCGTCTTTTAATTTTAAATCTCTTTTTTATTAAGTTAGTTATAAATTACCATAAAATACCAACGTAATAGTTTTTCATATAAAAGCTCATATACCCAGCGTGTAACTTTTTTGTCTTTGTATTATATTGGTTGATGCTATGTTTGGCTTTGTTTATCCTTATGGGTAATAATTTCCATATAAATATAGCACAAAGTTATTTTCTGACAGTTTTGAACATTCTGTCAACATCTTTGAGGCTTATTACCAGTGATCGGAGTAGGTAGATTGAAATGGGGTCATTGATCCGAAACGTATATATTAATATGGACATTCCTCCGGAATTGGTGGATTATTAAAAAAAAACCGGAACTTATGTAGGAATTTTATTCTGCCAGAGTGGAAGGAGTCATTTGATGATTTGCCATCCTCAAAAAAAGGTAGGAGTTGTAATAAAATGAGCAATATTATTCTTTATTATTCTTCATATTTTTTTTAACGGCACACAGTCACGATTTGACAAAACCCAACGACCAATCAGAACAAAGGATCATGGGTGGTACAATAACCGGTTATCAGAACAATGCGTACGCCCGCCGACGACATGCCAGGTAGCTCACTCGTTTACTTCGGTTCGTAGAGTGCGCATCTTTGTTTGTTACTGTGTTGTGAAAACGTTACTTGACCCTGGCTTGTGTACATACTGACTTCTGGAATCTGCTCTAAACCACGATTTGGCTCGAATATACGGACTCAGATTTTTCACTATTGAATTGGATCTACATATTTAAACCAAGCTTTGGTAAGTAATATTTTACTAGTTACAAGGAGTATAAAGCATGTTTGGATGTACTATAAGAATATTTTTAGTATTGTGTTTGTTCGCTTAACCTGCTGAACATACCATGAGTCTTAATATTGTTAAATCTTTAATAGAGTATGAACCAGTGAGCTTAGTGCGAAACAAAATTATGATATTCTAGTAATGTAGTCGCAATTCAGCTAACTCCACTATTAACCGACATTTTACTGGAATCCGTATATAATTTGAATGCCCTGTGTCCTCTTGCAATGTATTGGTAAAATAAATTACTATAGGCCTTATCTACTTCTCTACAAAATATTCTACGTAACAAGCCCTTTCATTTGATATATATATATATTGATGGAATTGTAAAAAAAAAAAAATTGTCCGCCATCTTGTAGCGGCAGCCATTTTGGATTGACAGGAAGAGGGTGAAATTTCAATGACTAAATTTGATCCACGAAAAATAAAACAAACGGAGTAAGCTAAATAAACTAAATAAAATGTAATTTTTTCATGTCTTTGTTTTAGGTGATATATACGAGGTTCCATCTCTAAAACAAAGTTCAGATATGGCAAACGTCAAGGCTGAAACTGTAGAAAAATGGATATCCGGTCATCCCGAACTACTTTACGATCACGCTAGTGGTACAATATACTGTTCAAAATGTGAAAGCCATTTGAAAACCATAAATAAAGGAAACGTTAAAAGACATATCGAAGGAGCAGTACACCAGGGAAAGTTTAAGCGGCCCGAAGAGGAATTTTATTTCGATCTTATAAAATTTCTCATTTTGTGCAATATTCCGTGGTCTCAGATGAAAAATACTACTTTTCAAGATTTCTTTAAAAGATATATGTGTAGTACCTGTTGTTGTACGTGTACTAATCGTACTCTGCCAGATGAATCACAGTTACGGAAAGTTTACTTGGACAAGTTTTTTAAGAATAAAATCAATTCGATTCGGCAAAATTATAAAAATGAGAAACTATGGATATCATTAGATGAAACGACAGACTTTTTAGGTCGCTATATAGTCCATTTTTTAATAAAACCATTACATCCTAGCAATTTGACTAGACCTTATTTGGTAGCATGTAAAATGCTAACTGTAGTTAATGGACAAACAATCACGCAATTTGTGTTAGAATGTTTGGAAAACTTTTGGGAAGATTCTTTTGAATCGAAGGTAGGTAACATTCTTGTCCTCTGCACTGATAGCGTTGCATATATGCTGTCTGCAGGACGAAATTTAAAACAATACTTACCTGAAATGAAGCACGTAACATGTTTGGCGCACTCTCTTCATCGCGTATCTGAGCAAATTAGGTTAGAATATCACGATGTTAACATTTTAATAGCAAATGTTAAAAAGGTATTTTTGAAAGCCCCAAGTAGAGTCAAAATTTTAAAAGAAAAATATCCAGATTTGCCGCTACCTCCCCAACCAGTTGTTACAAGATGGGGCACTTGGTTAGAGGCAGCATTTTATTACGCTCAAAACTTTGAAAAAATAAAAGAAGTATTATCTTGTTTAAGCAGCTCTGATGCGGTATCTATTCGAGAGGCAAAAAATATTATACAAAAAGAAAATTTAAAAGAAGATTTAAATTACATTAAAGACAATTATTTTATAATTCATTTGTCTTTAAAAGAATTGCAAAAGCATAATTTATCGTTGACAGATTCACTTTTAGCATTTGACAACGTCAGAGATGCTATAAATCAGTGCAATTCAGAAAATATAAAAAATAAAATAGAACGTGTTATGGAACGAAACCCAGATTTAGACACACTTAGAGAATATAGTGAGGCCATTGAAAAAAATGAAGAACATAATTTAATACCTTTTTTAAAATTTGCTCCTTTGACATCGTCAGATGTAGAACGGTCTTTTTCCATTTATAAATGGACTTTAGATGTTAAAAGAAATAGGTTGAAAATAGAAAATATAGAGAAACTCATAGTTATATATTTTAATTGTAAAGATCAGGATTACCAGGATGCTGACATTGTAATCGATGAAGATTAAAAATGTGAATAAATGTAAAATGTACATATTTAACAATAAACAATCTTGATTTTTATCTTTTTTCTTTATTCTACCCCTTTTTTTTGGTCCTAAAATCTGACTAAAATCAACCTGTTCCTTCGTATGCCCTTTACGTTTCAGAGTCGTGGTGCATCCTTAGAACAGTCTCACGACCCCAGCAGGCATTGGCCCTCTATGGGGCCCCGTCATTTATTCTACCCTTAATGCAAATTACCATGACCCCTATGAAAATATTTAAATTTAAGTGCAACAATTTATGTCTATCTATAAAAGTTCTAGCCATAAAAGGCTAAAAATAAAAATTAAAGCTTCGATCGGAATTCGATTGTTTTTATTATTCAACAGATAAATAATGAATTAATTTAGTTTTGATACCTTCCTTTAAATTTTGAATTGAGTAGGAATAATATCACTACCAACATTAACAATATTTAATTGAATCCGGAAATACCGGAATTACTTTCCGGGAAAATGGCTTATCCATGTTATTCTTTCTGTGTGCATTTATGATACAAGTACCAAAATCAATCTACCTACTCCGATCACTGCTTATTACTTATGAACAAATCATGGCAATTGTTGCTTCTAAATACTTATAAATCAGCAAAAGAAAATTTAATTATTTTATTATTCTTAGTGTTCATTAATTCTCCAAGGAAGATGTTCATACAGCGCAGCGGGGGTAAATCTGTAGAGACATTTTAATATCTATTGAAGTATAGTGAACCCATCTATATATTATTACCCATAATGTTTGTCTTATATGGAGTAGGAGCAGCAAGTTTAAACAATTTAACGGTAGTTGAGAAGATAATACCTTGCCTGTATTTGTACTGTGGTAATATGGAGTGGTCAGTGCTTTAAGCATTATTCATTGTAGTAAGCCTTATATTATTAGTGCTCTGTCTACAGGAACCACAACCTGTTGTAATCACGATAGCAACAACTAAGTCATTAAGACGATCCTAAATCCCTCAGCAGACAACAAACACTCTATCACCATTTTAAATAATCACATTCACACATCCAATCTCGGGCGGCACTATCGTTAGTACAAACGGCCGGTTCAAAGAGGTTCTACAAATGAATCTGGCCGGCTTTCACTAAAGGCAACACTGTACAAATTCAATAAGGTAAAGCGTTGTAAATCTCAATTGTGCGTCCGACTTCATCAAGATACAGTGGACACGGATCTGGCAAATTGCTGAATAAACTGAATTAAAAGCATTCAGACACTAAGTGTTGCTAATTTTAAACGGTGTCGAAGGTTCATTAAATTGTTTGTTATTGTAAATTTGTGTTGCTATACAATTTGTTTACATTTTAGGGTTTAAATGTAGATTATGTCAATATTTTAAAACGGTGTACTTCCTGTGCACTATTTTGAAGAGACTTGACAGGTTTTTAAACATTAGAAACATAACCAGAACCTCGCTATTACACCCAAAAATAAAACACATTTGTTACATAATTTTGAAACTCTAACAATACTATTATTGAACTTTACTACAATTTAAGCTATTTAAATCAATTAAAACTATTTATATTTAATTTTACACTTTTCCCCAACGTTTCGGTTGTTTTACAACAACCATCTTCACGGGGAGACTATGATGGTAGTTGTCTCAACGTTCTAAGAGTTGATAGATTTTTAAAATTATGCAATAAAAGTGTTTTAAAATAAACAATGCGACAAGATCCGTATAAAGGAAGGTTCATTACGTAATTTGTGCTGATCATATTCCATTTCGTGTATCGAGTTTAGTTATTTAAATCTGCGACAATCGAATGTCTTACAATAAATGGATGTTGTAAAATGACATTTGCTCGCTGTAAACATACTGGATAGCTTTTTATTGCGAAATTTGATATGTTATTTAAATACACGCAGTTATTCGTCGACTTATTTTATAAGTTTATTTAATTTAATTGCGATAACCGACTGCCACGCCTGAGGTCGCGGGTTCGATTCCCTCACAAGTTAAACATTTGTGTGCATGAACATGGATGTTTGTCTTGGTCTGGGTGTTTCTATGTATAATATGTATGAATTTACAAAAAAAATGTATATATGTATGTTTATCCACTGTCAAGTACCCATAGTACAAGCTCTGCTTAGTTTGGGCTAGATGGTGTTGTGTGTATGTGATAGAATATTATATTATTATTATAATAAATCCTAACTAATATTATAAATACGAATGTGAGTTTGTTTGTTTCTTACGCTTTCACGCCTTAACGACTCAACTGACCATCATGAAATTTTGCATAAACATTGTCTGGAGTACAGAAAAGGACATAGGTATATTTTACCTAGGAAGAAGGGTCACTAACCTAATCTAGCGTAACCTACATTTACGCGGACAAAGCCGAGAGCAAAATCTTGTTTATAATATTCGCGTAATCGCAAAGTACATAATTATATGTATATTCTGTTTCTTTTTTTGGAAACCTACTAGAAAATTGTGACTACAAATTACCAGTATTCTTGTGAACCCTCCGATGTGGATCTATTCCTAATAAAAGCATGTTACCTTAATATATGTATATGTACATACCTATATACTTGTGTTAGGAATGGCTTCATGTCGGTATTGCAAGGGATGGTTTTCGCATCTACGACGTATATAAGAGATTTTCTAATATACGGACAAACAAACTCACCCAGCTCTCAGAAGCCGCATATCATAAGGGTTATTTTTATTGCTGAGGGTACTCACCTCAAGCAGTAGGACGCAAATTGATCTATGATGAGGTCATAATGTTAGTTATACTAGACATTTTCTGTTCTGTGTAGAGCCTCGGTGAAAACATAGTAATTGCAGTAGGTTATTGAGAATCAATTCGATTGATTGTTACTAAGCTACAAATATTTTTGTAAGACTATTTGACTCAACAAGAGTCCTTTAATTGTATTATTTCGAAGTAGGTAAATATATGTATGAATGATGACTGATAGGGCAATTGCCTTAGTTTGATATTGTATGTTTTTTATACGCAACAATCATAATGATAAACCAATTAATATAAGAGATATCATGCTATCTCCATGGAATGCACTTAAATGGCGGTTGTATCACAAAGGTTTACAGCACGGATGGCGCAAGGGTTTAGTTGGTAGCCTCGCCACTGTCACTGCGCCGAGTGTTGTGGGTTCGAATCCCACACGGGACAAAAATTTGTGTGATCCAGAAATTTTTGTAAAGTACCCCGCAAGACAGGAATTATTGCTAGTGCGGTAGATGTTTATAAAAAAAGATAAAAACTGTGTCGTGATTTCTTCTTCTTTCATTGCGTTTTGGGAAGCGAAATTAAAAGGTAATCGTAAATATAAATTCTGTACCAGCAATTTCATTTCACCGCAAGGAATATTTTTGTTTTGTTTTTCTTTAAAAATACAACTCCCGCACTAAGAATAATTCCTGTGTCACGAGGGACTCCGCAAACATTCAAACAACGGACACAAAGAACATCCAGACTCGGAACAACCATTTCTGGAACACACAAATTTTTTTCCCGTATGGGATTCGAACCCTACGAAGCGGTAAATTAAATCACTACGCCATCCGTGCATTCCATTTTATTTCATTTCATGCATTTTATTTCACCGTATGTGATTATTATTTAACTGAAGAGCTGACGTACGTGACTTTGCAGTTTTTATAAAAGCAACTAGTGATATCCCTATAATAGAAAACCATGAAAATTTCTTGGAAATTATTAATTATTTGTCATGTGTGTAGGAGATTGAGCTCTCGTTTGCGATGACTCGACACAATTAAGAACTTTAATAGTTGACAATTAAGTTATTACTGACATTGCAATATCAGAATACATTGTAAATAATTGTGTTATTGTCATTCTTCATATAATGTTAAAATATTGAACATACATATTTAGAATTTCCAGAAATGGTAAACCATTTCTGGGAATTCTAAATATGTTCAGTAACGATTTCAATTTATCTTCACATTAATAATACAGAACAAAAATAAAAGATGCCGGTATACAACCAGGCGCGAAACATTTTTAAATGGCTTTGCGGGCTCTTTAGAAAGTTTCTGAGAGATTATATGAAAGGAGATATTAAAGGGTAGTTTTAAGCAGTATTTTCGAGACTTTTGTAATAAAACTGAAAGAAAATTTTGAAACATTTTTCTAGTTGAAGTTTACCGGGAATTTATTTTGTGATGTTTGTCAGTTGCTTTGTGTTTCGTTAATTTCTTTTTTAATAAAATGACGCAGGCTTACAAGATTCTTAATCATTCCGGATTCAAATATTAGTTCTAAAAAGCATATTCTTTTTATGAAAGCTTTCACCAGTAATAGCTGCAGCTATCGGGAACAGAGTTAATGCTTACTGTATAAGCGACACACACAGCTGTGCCAAGCTATGTAAAAATTCATAATTGCTGATATGAAATTTAATATCCGCAAAATATCCATATATTTAATTACATACACTATGAGGTTATATTCTCTGGCTTAACTAACTTAGCTGAGGTTTAATGGCTACAATATTTTGACTTTAGATTAACTACAAATCTCATTGAAAGAGAAATACCCCGAAACGCTTAATATGTTTAATGTTTATCTAACAATAGATGAATTTACAATCCACATTAATGAGAATAACATTTGTAAATTCTGTAAAATGTATGGTTTAGCAAAATGTATGGATCTTTATTGCTGTTGCTATGTTAAAGTGTTTCAATCAAATATTTTCAATGTACAGAACATTAAAAACATTTGAATCTCTTTAACTATTCAGAGTGGTCAGAATTTATTTTAGTATCTGGCCAAAATTGCTGAACGAATTAATGCGATTCAAAAATTTTTGTATATTTTAATTAAACGCTAAATCTAACACACGTTTTTATGATTCCAAAAAGTGCAACCGAACGGTAATCACTTTACAACATAACTATATTTATTGATAAGTACACGCAAATGATACCGAGGACGATTAGTAGTTCCAGCGAGTGTAAGTCGCATTAAAAACGCTAGTTTGGAATATTATCAATTGTATTTATAGGTAAGGATGTGTCCAGATGTAGCGAGTATGCCACGAATGCGCCGCTCGCGAGCTGCGTGTGTGCATTTCAAGTTCGCGCACCGTTCCTGTGCCGCTCGCGCGCAGTTGCTGCGCCGCTCGCGCGCCAGTGTGCAAGCCTTGCGTGAGTTGCGCCAAAGAGGCTCACCAAACAATTACTATAACTACACGCGTACCACACGCACGCAGCTCGCGTGCGTTTTGCGAGCGGCACATACGTGGCGCATTCGCGGCGCGTTCGCCAGATCTGGACACACCCTTAAGTAAAAGATTTGTCACCCACGCAATTGATCGTTTATTTTTAACAATAGCTTCATCCAAATGACATTTAATGTGCGTCAGACATAAATAAATTCTACGGCTAAGTACATTTTAGATATTAATCAATGTCAGTTGCAAAATTATAATAGGTAATAAATATCCAAAGTAAATAAAGTGTTGACATTATACGCATCATATTTTTGTATGAAATATAATAACATTTTGCAATGAACTGTCCCAAGGGCAGCCAGGATAAAGACATGATTGACATTTGTCTGGCTAGACTAAATAATGACTCTCTTTAACCTAATAGAGAAAAGATGAATGTCTCGAAAAGATCTTATGCATAGATGGCATACTCAGTGGCCCAGCGGTATTTTATGCGACTTCTGTGCATGAGGTCTCGAGTTCGAATCCCGAGTGAGATCAACAAAAAGTGATTGGGTTGTTCTGACAAAAAAATCTCTATTAAAAGTGTCCGCCTTGACCAAAATTCGGTCTGGAGAACCTTACCTAACGGTATTTAAAGAATATAATGTGCTCGTGTGATGTTCTTCTTGTCATCTTTTCAGACCTCTTTATGCTGTGTTACTCAATTATCTGTGTTCATTACGCTGGCAGCGGAACGACTTATTAATACGGTTGGCAACGCACAATTAAAACCCCAGATGTTGTAAATAGTATTATGTGTATAAATACATAGTCTCACGCCCATCCCCCCGAAGGGGTAGGTGAAGATACACCAACATTATAGCAATTTTGATTTCGGGCCGAACTACTTGTTTACCGCGTACAGTGCTGGACCGTGCTACTACTGAAAATTATAAAGGATAAATACAACTGTGTCTGCGCAGATGGCGTTATGGTTTAACACGTTCAGCGCGGAACGAGGTCTAATACGCCTCGTAAGTATCTTCCTTGCGGTGCGGCTATGAAAATCATAGTGTTCTCTACCTGCGGAGGCCGTAACTTCAATTTGATTTAGCTTAGAAAAGAGATGAATATATATCTAAGATGCCCTATTTAAACAGAATGCAGTGGTGTATCTACTTTAATACGGGGTCACATTGACCTCGTACCGCACTGAAGAAATAAAATTTTATTACAGTGTGAAACGGGGCTTAAAATACCCCGTACCGCACTCTGCGCTAGTCGCGCGCGACTAGTGTTGTGCAAGCGCAGGCCGCGAGAACAAGTGTTAAATTTTAACAGCTTACAGTAATCATGGCGAGACGTTATCGAAAGAAAATTGTGTTAGAAACCGAAGAAGATGAGGTGACAAGTCTACAATTACAGGTAAGTTCTCAATAAACATTATTTTCATTGTTATAAGAATCGAGCGAGCCATGCGCCATTTGTAATTTTTTTCAAGTTGACGCCACCCGCGCCTCTTTATAATTTCATAACTTTAATATGGTTTTTGTTTGGTACTTTTTGAGTTTATCGCGTTCAGACAGAGAGAAATCATTGTTTTATATAACGTACCTAGTGATAATAATTTTCATCTTTTCAGAAACAGTATCAAAAAGAAAAAGAAGAGAAGAGCTAAGCTGTGCGGATGCTAAGCCAAATTGTGAAAAGAATTAAATAGTCGTGAGGCGGACACAAAAGTTAAATACATCTTCACACAATGTCAATGTCAATAATGTTTATGTTTAAATTGTTTTAACGAATAACATTTGTAATTAGTAAAATGAAAATAAAGTAAAAAACATTCACCGATATATTTGTTTCCCATCACTAAAATTTATGTAAAACTTCCCTTATTGAGTACAGTACGAGGTCTATAAGATCCCACATTTTCTTTTACCTACAGATTCTAAATAAACCAACCCTCTGATGTACCCTATAAGATTCAGGTCTATCAATTCATAATTGATAATAGTGTATCAAATATTACTACATATTTTTTTTTATTTAGCCAAAGCAACGCTTTTAGTTTCTGAAACTTTACGAGGTCTAATAAACCCCTTACCACCATAATGATAGTTTTCAAAGGAGGTTTTAAACGCCCCATACCGCAGAAATGGAAAGAATACAAAAATGAGTGCCACTGTCAACGTGTTAAGTGTCGCCTGTCGCCTTTCCACTGTCACTATGCTTACCGTTGTGGGATCGATACACACCCAGTCGAATCTCACACTAGACAATGTGTATGATCCATCAATATTTGTCCCGACTCTGGGTGTTCTTTATATCTGTTGTTTAAACATTTGTAAAGACCCAGCGACACTGAATAAAACCAAATGCGGAAGTAGTCCTTTTAAAATTAAAAACAATAACACTATACACTAAAACTAATTAATAAGTTCGAAAGTCAGCGATGAGAGCCCTGGTATCGATCTCGAAAACTCTACGTAGCAGTCCGGTATGCATTCCTATAGGTTTCACGCGATCGAAGCCATATTTAGGAACTAGTTCTATTCAGATATTTATCAACATGTAAATAATTAATTAAACAAAGAGCAAACTTTTAACAATAAAATTAAAAATGCAATCGCTTCCGTAAGGCCTACGGAAAATGCTATTACGAAGATTGTAATCGATCCTAGAGACCAAAGGGTTGGGCCAAGTTATTAACTCACAATTCATAATTCACAAAAGGATCAAAGTTCAGTTGTTGGCCAGAAACTGGAATTTATTTTACATCTTTGACGAACTTTCGGTAATCTTATTAAAATACTGGCTTTTGCAGCCGGCCATTTCAATTGTCGTAGTTATTCTACAAAACTTTATATAGAAATTTATAGTAGAAATAAAAGCTAACCTACATATATTAAAGTTGACTGTCTGTCATGAGTCATAACCGAAATTATTAATGATAAATTAAGCACTATCCCACATGAACCATGCAGTTACCCGAGATCAAAAGCTTATGTCACTCGCCAGTCTATAAACTATCTCTGCAAAAAACAACACATTGATCAGATATACCAATAAACGAAAACACTTTCGCAAGTCGTCAGTCACTTTTTTTTGAAGAAATCTTTCGAGCTTGGCCTAAAACTTATATCGCGGGAGATTTTACGAACATTCAAACAACGGACACAAAGAACATCCAACTCGGAACAAACATTTGTGAATTACACAAAGTTTTGTCCCGTGTGAGATTCGAACCCACAACATTTGGCGCAATGAGAGTGACGAGGCGACCACGTAAATCGTTATCATTTAAATGTTTAAATTCATATGTTTTGGAATCAATAAATATTTTATTATTATTTTTTTTATCCGTGTTATCAACTTTGCTAGATATCTTTGACTATCCCATTGGATCATGAAGAGTAAGGGAACAGAGACAGCACTTGTGTTCGCGCACACACTTGTGCAGTATAATATACATTGCGTAGATGGCCAGACTCTGTTAAAAATTTGGCTGCCATTTAACAAATACGGTCTGTAAGACATCATTAGATATCTTTGTAGTGATAGTACTCACAGTACCTACAGCTTATCATGTGACAGCCCGTATACTTATTTGCCAACTTAACAAGATGGGTGTAAAAACTCAAGATTCAACCTCTTCGTCTTCATGTGACCTGTTTTTTCCATCAGCTTTTTGGAATGTCTTACTGCTGGGCAAAAGCCTCTCCCTTGGACTACCAAATCACTCTGTTGGTGGATATCCTCTGACCTTATGATCTTGTGACCCCTATATCTCGGGAGTCTTTTGACCCACAGGGCCCATATTGACACTTGACAAACTTGACCGAGGGGTGACCCCAAGGTGTCTGTACACCAAATTACAAGTCAATCGGTCCAGTGGTTCCGGAGCTATACCTGTCACTAACAGACAGACACACAGACCCACATAGTGTTTTCATTAAACTCTTCGTAGAAGATTCAGAGGTTAATGAAAGGTATGTAAGTAATTGAAACTATGTACTAAGTAGATTTAATACTTTTGTTTATTAGGCAAGCACACCATAACTACTTGACCCATCATTATCACATTTCGCATAAACATTGTCAAGGGTACAGAAAAGGACATAGGGTACCTTTCATCCAGAAAAAAGAATAATAGAAAATTGACATAACGCAAGCGAAGCCGCCGGCAAAATCTAGTGTTAAATAATTTTCATTTGATCAATATTTATACTTATTATTTTAGTTGTTTATTATTATTTAAATATTCAATTTATTTGGCGGTGACGCAAGTAGTTGGCATGGGTTACATGCTGGCAAGCTATTCATGCGGGTTAAATGCGTGAATTATTCATACGGGTTAATTCGTGGGTAACTCAATTGACGCATGTTATCAGCCGCGACACCGAATTCGTGTACAAGAGCTCTAATCAATAAACAATCGAATTTCTACTTTTAAAAATGTACGGCTTTCTCTTGTTTTTCAATTATAATAAAAAAATACTTTCTACGTACAATCAATAATTTTTGATCGATTTCAAAACAGAAATAATTAATAATTAAAATCGTTTTATTTCATTAATCACGGCTACAGCTCCTAATTCGTTCTAGCTCACGACTTTTAATTATACATTAATGTTTGTATGTCTCCGAGGTAGTATGTATATATATATTTTTTTGGTTCCTTTGATGGATAAACAGATGTATTTTACACCTACATTTCGCCAACTATTTTTAGGTCTAACGAAATAGGCATCAAGCGTATTGCCTTCCACCGGGTACAGACCCAGGCTCCGTTCTGCTACTGATAATTTCATACCAAAAAAACCCAATAACATTTTGCCTAACCCGGGAATCTAACCCGAGATTTCATGCACAATATGTCACTTTTACTACCGTTACACCACCAAGGCAGGCAGCACTATTGCTTTTTTTAATGGCGAATAGTTTCATTGTTGCATTGGCATAAAAATGCATTCATATATATGTATACGAGTCCGATCGTTAGGTGTCAGATTTTCAGTAAGTCCTACGTAAGAAAGGGTGAGACAGCTAGCAGGCTCATTACCTAATAGCTCCACGCTACTAGTAACGGAAAACTGAAAAACAATTTGCTTGATCCGGAAAACGAACCTGTGGCCTCACGATCTCACACAAACATGAATGTAAAATTAAAGGCCAATGAGGCAGGGTGGTCATACTGTGCGAAAAATAAATATTCATGTCTCCCGGTCAAAGTTTTTCGGTGTTGAAAGGCTCTATAGCGCATCGTAAATGAACCAAGCTTTTACGACTGAAAGAGTTATTTGTTCAACAATGGACTGAAGGCTTAACGTGCTCTGGAAGAAACGGAGGGCTCTTAACATTAAGTAAACCATGATCTTAAAATACTTGAATGGTACAATGATGGACTATGAAAGTATTTGCCTGTAATATTCTATGTGACATTGAACTGTTGACTTGCAGGTTATCTAAATACTACTGATTTTAATTACCAACAAACAATTACATAATTTTATCAATTAATATACACAAACAAATTATTTACAATTACTATTGTTTTATTAACACGCTTTTATTACCTTGGTACATATGTATCTATGAATCTATGTAACAAAATCTTTGAACGTGATTTTTATTTTTTTATTTTGACGGATTCATTTGAAACTTTGCACACTTATCTAGGACCGATGACAATACAATAATTTAGAAAAAAGTATCAAAAAAATAAAAGCTTAGAAAAATAATAATAATAATAATAATAATATTCTACCACATACACACTACACCATCTAGCCCAAACTAAGCAGAGCTTGTACTATGGGTACTAGACAATGGATAAACATACTTATATACGTTTTTTTTGTAAATACATACTTATTATACATAGAAACACCCAGACCAAGACAAACATCCAATTATATTTAATATTGTTTAAATAAAAATAAACAATATTTAAAAATAACTAAAAAAACACGCTTTATTAAAAAAGTAGAGAATAATATTAAAATTTAATGTAAAATAGCGTGGGATGGGGCTCCACGCTTTTTTGTTTTTTTTTATCTATTATTTATATTTCTTATACTAATAAGTAGCAGTAGGGAATACGACTGCACCGCATGGGGTCATGGGTACGAATCCCAAATCGAACCAACAAAATATTTTTGGATTATTCTGACGGCACGAAACTGAAAGTGGTTTTCACAGTAGTATCGCTGAAGGTATAACTTAAAATCTGGTTAATATTTAATTTTGATGCGCTCCTTAAAAGTATTAATAATATGACATTTTTGAAATATATACACGAGATCTGAACAAAAGAAAAATATAGAGATTTTGAGAGAGAGACAAAAGCTTAAAAAAAATTTTACCTTATGTTTGTATATCAGCTTCTTCTTAAATGCAAAGAAAGAAAAATATAGATAGTTATCTAACTACTTTCCAATGCCAGTCGTAGAAAGCCGCGGGCAAAACCTAGGTACCTAATTATAAATAAAGAAATCCCAAGATCGTTCGTGAAAATTGTACATTACCATTATCTGTCTACTGGTAAGCTCACTCTATTTAGCGCGGTACCTACTTAAATCGCGTGATTTGAATCTTTAGTTTATATACTCTAAGATTCCGGCATTTATATTAGTGTGCGATTCTGAGGTGCCGGGTTTTTAATAGCAGCTCGTCGTACTCTAAATATATGCACTTTTAACGCTTCTTTTAGATCGCTAGGTACTTAATGACATGCCACTCAATATGAACACTATTTGGCATTCGATTAGGGCTGTCGCTTTATAACGCGGTTTCTAATATTTATATTACAAACAAATTAATATTTTATATATTATTATAAATATATATTATTATATATTTGAATGCATGGATGGCGCAGTTATTTAAGTGGTTGCCTCGCCACTGCCAATGCGTCGAGTGCTATGGGTTCGATTCTCACACGGGTTAAAAAAAAGGGATGTACTAATGGCTGTTCCGTGTTTGGGTGGTCCTTCCTTACAGATATTATTCCAAGTGCGAGAGCTGTCTTTTTAAAACAAAATATTACCAGTCATAAAGGTTGTACCGAATTTGGTGGTCTAATAAACGATATATACCTAAAAGTAGACGAAAGAAAGAAAGGGAAGAGGCACAATGCTAGTAAATGCGGCTACTGTGCATTCTCATGCCTGACCTTTAAATTTCACCTGAGTCCTCTCTCGGTACGATTTGAGGTCGGGTAAAGAGCTATTGAGATTTTCTTTCAAAAAATTGCACCGAAATACAGCAGTACGGTAACTGGCCCTGTTCCAGCCCTGGGCCAGTTACCGTGCTGCTGTAAATGCTGTAGCCTATTGTCGTCTAGCCAGCTATTACGTGGGAAGCATAGATCGCAATTGACGGGCGTAATACACTTATGGCTACGCCTTCGAGATGAAAAGCGCCAGACTATGTATTTTAATATAATCACTCTGTTGTGTAGTCGCAAACTATGGGCCTTATCACAAAGCTCAACGTCACGTAGAGGACGATGGAGAGAGCTATGCTTGGGGTTTTCATGCGGGATCGCATCAGAAATGAGAAGATTTTTTTTTATACAACTTATGTGGCAAACATGCATACGACCCACCTGATGTAGTGACCGTAGCCTATGGATGCAACACCAGAGGCATCACTTGTGCGTTGCTGACCCTCTAAGAAAAGAAGTGGGAAGGAGAAGGAGCGGGCAGGGGGAAAGAGGGAGATTGGGCCTCCGGCACTCTCACTCACCGAACGAAACACACCAGTAGGAATCTATTTCACGTCAATATTCTGTGAGAGGGTAGTCCTTCCCCGGTCCAGTCGAGCCATTCATGCTGAAATCAGCGAGGCTCTACTACTTTGAAGTCTACTACTTTACTTTAGATCCACAGGAAAACTAAAGTGCCGACGTAGCTCTTCGGATAACCAAGCAGAAGTAGCAGTGGGCAGGGCACGTAGCGCGCAGAGCCTGAGTATGATCGTTGAGGCAGAAACGCATCGGAAGATGCAGCAGAGGTAAGCTCCCACAACACCTTGTGGGGGCTCACGGCCCACCGACCGATGACCTGGTAAGGGCCGCGGCAAAGCGGTTGGATGCGGGTGACCCAAGACCGGTCTGTGTGGAAAACCTTAGGGGAGGCCTATGTCCAGAAGTGGGCATATTTCGGCTGAACGGTAGTCATATCATATCTTGAAATATTAAACTAGTATAATGGGATAACAGAGTCTTGTCTCCTTACAAGTTTAAAATACTATGCCATAAATGGAAAATACCGCGTACCAGCCCTGAGTAACGTACCTATACATTGTACCAATTTACGACCACGGATATGTAATAAAATATCAAGAGCGAGCGATTCATTTGAAGCACCACTTGTAATTTAAAATGTTCGTAAAAATACGGACATTCATTTTTAACTGACTTCAAAAGGAAGAAAATCTTTCTATTAATATATTATAAAATATGTGTAAAATTGTGAACATTTTTGAACGTTTCTTACTCAATGATGTATTTTTTTTAATGAATTTGGATGAAACTTACACATAAAATGCTTTATATCCCGGTAATGTGTTTGCGTGGGATAATGGCTCTATATTAGTGTCATTTTGTAACCACTTTAGTTTTGAACGTATCAATATTTGGCACTGCCCAAGCAGTGCAGGTTGGAAGCCAGCGTTTTGTGTTTTATGATATGCCATAATTATAATTAACTAAATTTTGTCTGCGCCTTTGCTCATTTTTCAATAAATTTTCAGTCTTCAATAAGAGTGCCTTTTTCTGGGTGTAGAATATGACAATCCTTTTCTAAACCACGTCGAGTAGTTAAGGCGTGAAAGGGTAACAAATAAACGCACTCACATTCGTATTGATATTACTAGGCTTTGCCCGCGGTTTCACTGACACTGATGAAAATTTCGTCAATAAATTTTAATTCACAGTAGTAACAGTACTTTTTCCGAATTAAAGGTATGTCCTTTTCTCTAACCCTGACAACGAGTATGCAAAATTTTCTGATGCTTGGTCGGGTAGCTAAGGCCTAACAAACAAACTCACATTCAACTTTATAATATTACTTAGTTAGGATAGTTGGAAGGAGGATGTATTTTTTTTTATTTACCCAATTTTATTAATGCACAGCGTCTCTCTAATGAATACCTTGTCCATCCAAAAACCTTACTCACTGCATGCAGTGTATTGTATTATGATACAAGACACAGTATTCTGAATGTTGTGGCGCTCATAGCCAATTGCACTCACTGATCGGTAAACGATTAGCGAGGTTAAGCAACGTTTGGTGCGGTCAGTCTACTGATGGGTGACCGTTTAGTGGTATTTTATCTGAGCGTCTCCGTGCTTCAGAGGGCACGTAAAAAGTCGGTACCGGCTGTTGCCATATTGACAGCAGTCGTTAAGCTATGTCAGAGGCCTACGGGCGGCTTGAACAACTCTTGACAACAGGTTGGCTACTAACCACACGAAAAGAAGAAGAAAGGAATTTTGGATGTTATTTTCGTAAGGTGAAAAGTGTAACTTTACCAATTGAAATGCTCTTGTTTTAAAGGCCAGAGTCGAAAGTTCTTTATTAAGAGAAGTAGTGCTGAAACTTACAAAAGTGTTAGCCCTACTTCTCTTAATCGATATATTTTACCCGACTGCGTCAGAAGGAGGTATGTATGTATATATGTATGTATGTATGTATGTATGTCAATTTCTTTGGCACGCCCTACAGCCCAAACGGCTGGACGGTTTTTGACATATGAGGTGTCGTTGAATTCATCAGAATTGTGGGAGTGACAGGCTATATAAATTTTCAAAATGGTGACCGCAATTGAAAATAAAGGGGGGTAGTTACTTTTATTTTTTCTTACCTTAGCAATATGGGTATCAAATGAAAGATCGTGAAAAGACCATTTCAAAAATATATGTATCATATCACGTTTATATTACTGTTTTACCACAAATTGTCAAAAGCGTACCAATTATATATCGGGACGCCCGAAGTAGGCATCATTTTCTATCAAGAATGTATTCAAGTCAGGAATTACATTATCTGTACTTATGTTTATTAAAATAAAACTATGTATATATTATGTTATATTATAATATTATATAAGTAACAACAGAAATAACTTGTCGGTAAATAAAACTAAAAAGTCTGAAATAAAATAATTATTATAAAAATAAAAAATCCGACTGCTTAAAAGTAATAAACTGAAAAGAGAAAAACAAGTATCACAATATAAATAAGTTAAACTAAATACTTTATGGTGCTGCAGGCGGGGATAAACAATACTTTGTTACCTACGGGCAAAGAAAGATCTACCAAAACTACGTTTGTCACCGCATGCGGCACCATAAAGTGTTTAGTTTATTCTAGTCTATCTAGCTAACCGAACTCAGTTTGTTACTATGGATGGATACGTCAGTGACGTACATCCTATCGAATACGGCATGCCGCAAGACAGTATTTTAGGTCCCACTCTCGTCCTAGTGTTTATCAATGACCTTTGCAATTTGGACATTCCAAACGCCAAAATTATATCTTACGCTGACGACACAGCAATAACATTTACTAGTAGTAACTCTTGGTTTGAATTACAATCAATCGCATAAAGTGGCTTTAATTTGGCAATTAAACGGCTCCATTCTCACACATTAAACACAGACAAAACAAACTTTATCACATTTTCTATAAGTCCCATATCGCAACCATTGTTTCCTGTCACCATCCAAGCTCACTCATGCTCTCTGCCTTCGCTGCACAATTGCCAGTGTCCTTCTCTTAAATCTGTTAATGAAATAAAATATCTTGACATAGTGATTGACAGGCTCTTAAATTTCAAATTACATATTAGCACCCTCACCGGCCGAGTACGCAAACTTATAGATATTTTAAAAACATTAAGATACATTGCCACAGCGCCATTTATCCGCAAGGTATATTTTGCTCTTTGCCAATCTCTAATCACCTACTGTATCTCCTGCTGGGGAGGCGCTGCGAAAACAACGATGAAATCTCTAGAAATCGCTCATAGAGCCATACTAAAAGTTGCTACATTCCGCCCGATACTATTCCCAACCAGAGAATTATATAAATCCTGCAATGTTCCTTATATTCGGCAACAATATTTTTTACAAATAATTCTTTTGCAACACTCCAGAATACCAAATCGTCAAATCACAAAACGTCGTAAAGACAGAATCTGCACAATCCCACATCCGCGTACTTCGTTTGTGAAAAGATTCTCCACATACCTTGCCCCTTCTACCTATAACAAAATAAATCGCAAATGTCCAATTTTTGGTTTATCACACTATATGTGCAAGGGAACTGTACGGACATTCCTTCTTGAACTTGATTATGATGACACTGAAAAATTCCTAACATGATATAATTGTAATATAGTCCCAGCTCATATGCACATTTATAATCACATTCACAATCGCACAAAAACACACCTTCACACACAAACACATACACAGAAACACGCTCCTCACACACAAACACATACACACACGCACAATTACATTCTCACTCACTTTTTATCATTTTAATCTAAAGTTTTACAATGTATTAATCTTGTAGTTTTCAAATGCTGCTCTTAATTGACACGAATCATCCTTCTTTTCTACGATTGTTAAAGGGACCGGCACTGTACCTCCGTATCACAGGCTAATCTGTAGCCTATTTAGGAGGACAGTACTACAACCATTTTTATTGTAATTAGTATTTAATACTTTAAAACTTCATGTACCTATACATTTGTAAAACCTACAATCATATTTTTCTGCAAATAAAGATATTATAGTTTAACTTATTTATATTGTGATACTTGCTTTTCTCTTTTCAGTTTATTACTTTTAAGCAGTCGGGTTTTTTGTTTTTATAATAATAATTTTATTATGCATTTATTAATCAAAGGCAAAATATGAAACTCGAAATCTATATTTTTGCTTTATGGCTGCTTTTTGTTTCGTTGTGTACACCTTAAATGCACTGACCTTGCTCTCACTCACACACTACTGTCAAAATATTTCTAATTACATTGTCAGGAAAAGAAATACAGTTAAATAAATCATTGCTAAAGATAAACTATTGTATTTAGTCGACATCACCTACTCAATTACAATTAGACAGTATGATATATTACCCATTGTAGTCTAGTTTGTATTTTCAACACTATGCAAATTTTCCTTACATCGCATTTCATGAAATTATAATCTAGCATACCTATAAATTCCTGTTATCTCAAACACTACTAATATTAAATATTTAGGTGTTATATTAGACTCTCTCCTTTAAAGAACATATAACTGCTTTAACTAACAGAGTACGCAAATTATTATTTGTTTTCAAAAAATTACGCCTTATTGCTGATCACAAACTCATCATACAGATCTATTAGGCATTGTTTCAGTTTTAATACAATATTGCATTACTTGATGGGGCGGTAGCTCAAAATCCTTCATATTAAATATTGAACGAGCACAAAGAGTGCTTTTAAAAGTAGCAACCCGACGACCCTACCGCTTTTCCACACATCTTTTGTATGAAAATTTTAATGTATTAACTGTCTATACACTGTACTTAAACAGCACGCAACGCTTACGTATAACATCAACCTTACTAACACTAAAAGACGAAAAGATATTGTCTGTCCCAGACTTTCTGAATAAAAGTTTGTTTTTACAAATAGATTTTTCGCATTCTTAGGGCCTTTTCTTTATAACAAGATAAATAAACAAACAGCTATATATGACCTAAGTTATATAAGATCTAAGCGGATAGTCTGTCAGTACTTACAAACTTTAAATTATGAGGATACTGAAGATTTGTTGATTGTTGTTAAATAAGTAATAACAAGTTCCATGATAATAATTATAATCTTGGCCTATTTTTGCATATATTAATGGTTTTATGTATTAATTAAGTATGGTTAATTGTATATAATTTAGTTCCTAGTAGTATATTGTAAGTGCACTTAACGCCTGTGGCACAGGTTTACCCTAGTACAGGCACCCATATTATATTACCTATATTAAGTACTTTATGGACTGTATTCATGTTTTACCACTGTAATCAATAAATAAATAAATAATTATTATTATTAATTATTAAAAAATGTAGATTTTTGACGTTACTTTACTAATACTTAATACTTAACTTATGTTTTTGATATCTGATTTCATGCGTAATACTTTTTAGTAATGATAAATACGAAATTAGAAATAAATAATATAATTAAATAAACTGTATAGAAGAGCAATTAGTAACACCCGTTTTTAAGTTACTTCCGCGGCGGTGTACATTCTTGAGATTACTGAAGTCCATGTCAAAACAGTTGGACCGCGGGCTCGTCTACCACCAAAAAACATGAGAATCGTTGTGATTGTACTGAAATGAAAATTGGAGGAAGCAAACAAAGAGCTGCCTCGAGGCTCAATAAGAGGGTAGTTGCCAGAGCTAAGTTTGATTTCGTCGGCAGAATTGGCGAGCGACTTGCCAGCTTCCCTTCTGGGAGTCGCGCTTTCTGGTCCCTCGCCAAGGCTGCCGAAGGTAATTTTTGTCAGTTGTCCTTGCCACCACTCAGAAAGCCCGATGGTAATCTGGCCCATAGTGCCAAAGAGAAGGCCGATTTGCTGGGTTCTCTCTTTGCCTCAAACTCGACTATGAGCGATGGAGGCGCCGTACCACCTACTATCCCGTGGTGCGGTCATTCCATGCCGGAAATCTCAATTTCACAACGTGAGGTCCGGCGGGGGGAACTAATGTCTGTATGTAAATGTAATGTAAAAAGGTGACACATCTGTCCCATCAAACTACAGGCCTATCGCCATAACTTCTCTCCTCTCCAAGGTGATGGAGCGGGTAATCAACTCTCGGCTCTTGAGGTACCTTGAGGGTCACGATTTGTTGAGTGACCGACAATACGGCTTCCGCCATCGTCGCCCAACTGGCGACCTTCTCGTGTATCTCACACACCAATGGGCACTAGCCATTGAGAGCCAAGGTGAGGCATTGGCCGTCAGCCTGGACATGGCGAAGGCCTTCGATCGGGTCTGGCACAAAGGTCTTCTATCGAAGTTACCATCTTACGGACTGCCCAAGGGATTATGCGAATGGGTTGCCAGCTTTTTCTCCGGCACATGCATCCAAACTGTGGTTGACGGTGATTGCTCTAACCGCATGGACATAAATGCTGGCGTCCCGCAAGGCTCTGTGTTGTCCCCGACGCTGTTTCTGCTGCATGTCAATGATATGTTGTCAATTGATGGCATTCATTGCTATGCGGATGACAGTACTGGGGATACTTATTACACGGACCGCACTGATATCCCTCGGTCCACAGTGGAGGAAAGCCGCGAACGGCTTGTGTCTGAAATCGGAAATACTCTGGATAGAGTATCTGAATGGGGAAGACTAAATTTAGTCGTGTTTAACCCAGCTAAGACACAAGCCTGCGCGTTCACCGCTAAGAAAACTCCATTTATTGTGTCTCCACAACTCCAGAACACGCCCCTCACCATCTCCAACAGTATTGGAATCCTTGGCCTCGACATATCAAGATATGATGTACAGTTCCGCAGTCATTTAGAGAACAAGTTCAAGCTGTCTTCCAAAAAGCTTGGTGTGCTCATTAGAGCTAAGCGGTACTTCACTGCGGGGCAAAGACTGCTTCTATATAAGTCGCAAGTTCGGCCTCACATGGAGTACAGCAGTCATCTCTGGGCAGGAGCACCAAAATACCAGCTTGATCCTTTTGACGCGGTACAGAGACGAGCATTGAGAATTGTCGATGAGACCAAACTCACAGACGGTATTGAGCCACTACGTCTCAGACGGGACTTTGCCTCCCTTTGTCTGTTCTACCGCTTATATAATGGATTGTGTTCTGACGAGTTGTTTGAGATGATGCCCTCAGTTACTTTTTATCATCGCACCGCTCGCCATCGGCAGGGATGTCATACTCACAACTTACAACCTAATTGGTGCCGCACTAAACGGTTCCAAAGGAATTTTCTCCCACGGACGCTCAGGTTGTGGAATGAACTCCCTGCCCAGGTTTTCCCACAAGACTACAGTATGGGGTTCTTCAAAAAAGGCGTTAAAAGGTTTTTACAAGGTCGGCAACGCGCAAGTGACACGACTCCAGTTGGCAGCATCATATATATGCAAACTGTAATGCAGTTTGGCAGGAGATTGTGTCTTGATAAGTATTTGTTCAAATAAATAAATAAAAAAAATAAAAAAAAATGTATATGGGAGAAGACACTGATTCCCGTAACACAGGTTAAACCCTTTTAATACAATATAATTAAATAAACTGTATTTAACAGCAATTAGTAACACCCGTATTTTAAGTTACTTCCGCGGTGGTGTACATTCTTGAGTTTACTGAAGTCCATGTTAACACAGTTGGGCCGCTAGCTCGTCTTCCACAAAAAAAAACATGAAAATTAAAATCGTTGCGATTGTACTAAAATGAAAAATGGAGCAAGCAAACAGAGAGACGACCCCAGTTGGTAGCATCATATATATGTATATGGGAGAAGATACTGATTCCCGTAACACAGGAATCAAGATTTTATTCAGAAATATAAGAAGTTCATATCAATACATCATTATGCCAATACTACAACGAATCATCACAACACGTCTAACAGTTTATATGAAATATACAAAGTGGTATTAATTACACAAAGAAATAGCAAACAAGAACACAATAAGTAATTTACACTGATTGATATGTGTAGCGACATGTCTTTAATAGCACCGGTTATTATAAATGATGTCACTTAAACACTCGCTTTAGTTACTTAAAGACTGTAACCACAAAAAATACATTAATGTGAAATTAATTCAATAAAAATTGCATGTTCATGTACATAAAATAATTATGTAACTTTGTTAATGGGTAAGTGAAGGTATGTCAAATAACAGATCTTCATTTGTCACGTATATCTGTCCCAGGTAATTTGTATGATGCCGCGTTTTACAAGCGGCGCCGTCCGTTTAAAAACGCTCGCTGTTTTAAAATATGCCGAAGGCAAATCGGCGACTCGTTCAACTGTCGGAGCTCCTATTTCTGGGTGGTCACAAAAAAAATAACCACGAAGGCTACGGCGGGCTACACCTTCTAACCTCACCTATCCAAGTCGGAGTGCTAAGAGTCGTGACTCGGGACGTTAAGTGACAAGGCAATTTACATTTTGCCTTCAGCATATTTTAAAACAGCGAGCGTTTTTAAACGGACGACGCCATTTGTAAAACGTGGGTCATACAAATTGCCTGCGATATATCCACGTGAGTCACAGCTTTTAGCAGCCTAAGCTACCCAACTGGCAATTTGGCAGCCTCGATGGCGTAGTGGTTAGTGTAACCGACTTCCACGCCTGAGATCGCGGGTTCGATTCCCACACAAGTCCAACATTTGTGTGCATGAACATGAATGTTTGACTTGGTCTGGGTGTTTCTATGTATAATATGTATGTATTTACAAAAAAATGTACATATGTATGTTTATCCATTGTCTAGTATCCGTAGTACAAGCTCTGCTTACTTTGGGTTAGATGGTGTTGTGTGCATGTTATAGAATATTTTATTAGAATATTATATTATAACTGTGAAAATTGTATTAAATCCCTCTAAATAACCTAGTTCAAATAGTTTCCCAAAAATATATGCAACTTGCTTTTGCACGCGGCTTCGCTCGCATAAGATTAGGTAAGGATGTTAGTAACAGTACAAATTCAAATTCAAATTCAAATTCTTTATTTGTAAACATAGGTATTAAGGGTTGTTACAATGGTAGTGTGTGTGTCCAACTATGTTTTGCTTTAGAGCGTACAATTTTTAGGAAAATAAGAAATTTAAGCATGCAGTTGGAATTATTGCAATATTACATTATTGTTATTTACATACGTTAAATATATCGGATGTATGAGGCCTACAGTCTTTCGTTCAAATATTCATCAACCGTATAATAACATTTCGTGATTAGCAACTCCTTAAGGCATTTTTTGAACAGGTCTAGTTTGTTTATTTCTATGATGCGTTTAGGTATTTTATTATAAATTTTGGGTGCCATGCCTAGTATATTTTTTGTCAATATGGCTTTTTTATATCGTTTGGTGCATACTCTATGTTTATTACGGGCACTGTTTAGGTGCTCATACAAATGTATATTGGCTTTGACGTATGAGGCTACTTCATATATGTAAAGACACGGAAGTGTAAGTATCTGGAGCTTTTTGAATTGCGGTGCGCAGCTTTCTGTGCTTTGTATGCCACATATTGCTCGTAAGCATTTTTTTTGGGCTTTGAATGCCAATTCTCTGTCTGGTGAGTAGCCCCAGAATATAAGTCCATAGCGCAAAGTAGATGATACGTATCCGTGGTATGCGGTTAACAGTGTTGTCAGGCTTGCAACCTTTCTCAAGTTATACAGGGCATAGGAATATTGAGTCAGTTTACTGCATATGTGTTCTACTTGCGTTTTCCAGTTTAGATTTCTATCTATCCAGATTCCAAGGAATTTTGTATGATTAGACTCAGTAATAGTTTTATTATTGTATTTAACATTAGGTTTTATGTTATTTGTTTTCTGTTCAAATGAAATGTAGTTAGTTTTTCCAAGATTAATTTTTAAGTTGTTTTCGGTTAGCCATGTTATAATACGTTTAGGTTGTCATTTATTTCAGTTTCGAATGTATCATCATTTTTTCCTGCGAATAATATAGTGCTATCGTCCGCGAATAATATTATTGGGTAATTAATAGTTTTGGGTATATAAATAAAATATACCTATATAAATAAATATAAATATTAATATATATTATATATTATATATTATATATTAGTATATTAATATAAATGTTAAATAGTAAGGGTGCAAGTACGCTACCCTGGGGTACCCCAAATAGACATTTGCGAAGATTAGAAGCATACACCCGTTCTGTTCTAGTGTAAGGACAAATTTTGGTTATGCATGTAAATTGTTCCCTATTTGTGAGATATGACTTTATTAGTTCAAATACGTTGCCTCTTATTCCGTATCTATAAATTTTGTTTAAAAGTATTTTATGGCTAACATAGTCGAAGGCTTTCGACATATCCATAAACAATGCAATGATAGGTGACTTATTGTCGACTTGATTTAGTACGTGTTCAATGAGCTTGAATATAGCGGAGTTGATACCTTTATTCTTCCTAAAGCCGTATTGTTTACTAATTAAAATATTATTGGATTCTAGATAAGAGTATAAACATTTGTGTATTACTTTTTCAATTATTTTAGAGAGCATAGGTATAAGTGCAATGGGTCTATAATTGCTTGGGTCCTGCATGTCACCTTTTTTAAATATAGGTTTAATTATAGAAACTTTTAGTTTGTCTGGAAAAATGCCGCGTTCTATGCAGTTATTTATAATGTGACTAAGTATTGGGGCAATAGTATTCGACGTAGCTTTGACTATTTTTGTAGTTATGTCATCATTTCCAGCACTGTCAGTATTTTTAAGGGATTTTATTATTTTAATTATGTCGATCGGTACAGTAGGTGTCATAAATATTGAATTAAAATTATTAAATGTCAAAGTATTATTCATATTATTGCTGGTCTGATTTTCGATTTGATTGATAAAATATTCGTTAAATTTTTCTGCGATATCCTCTGGGTCGTTTATAAGTTTGTTGTCTATTTTTATGCTTGTTATTCCTTCTTTTGGATGTTTTAATTTCTGTTTATTGATAATTTTCCAGGTAGCTTTGCATTTGTTTTCAGAATTGTTAATAGTATGGTTATTTTGTGCCTTTTGGGTTTGCTTTATTATGTATTTTAATCTGTTAGTGTAAGTTTTGAGTTTATTTTTATTTTCTGTACTGGGGGTCTTTCGATATTCCCATAACATTTGTCTCTTTCGTTTCGAGCATTTTTTCAGACCCGTCGTTATCCATGATGGTTTTTTTAGTACAGAGATCCTTATTTTATTGACTGGAAAGCAAAGATCGTAGAATAGCTTAAACTGGTCATGAAATTCATTGAAGGCATCGTTGGGATCGGTACACTCATATGCATTATGGAACGTTAGATTTTGTATGCATTTTTGAAATTTTGTGATATTTTCGGTACTGTAATCGCGTCTATGAATAAACCAGTGGGAAAGCGTGTATGTTTTCTTAACACGACATTTTAATAGTACCTGTTTGTTTTAAATAAAATATAGCTTATTCGGTGATATTATTGCTTTCTAATTGCGAAAGAATTTTCAAAATCGGCTATGTAGTTTTTGTGATAAATCGTTACAACCTAACCAAAAATCAATTTTTTTGCGATTTGTAATATTAGTAGGTATAGATGTACACACGTGATTATTGGCATTAAGAAAGTTATGTCATATGATTTGATTAACTGTTGCTAATTATTTAGTCTGCCAATCTCAGCGGTTAACATGTGTTTGACCATCAGTTCAAATATTTTTGTTTCAATTGCCTCTCAGAAACAATTAAATTTTCGCGATCACATCACAACCATATGTAAGACTGCTAATAAATCATTAGGATTTATAATTAGAATGTCCTCTCAGTTTGATAATGTTCTAGTAATAAAACTGTTATATAACGCCTATGTACGTAGCAAACTGGAGTACAATGCGATTGTTTGGCATCCACATGAGCAGTTATATACACTTATGATAGAGAGAGTTCAACGCAAATTTGCTCGTTACTTGTACAAACGCATATATGGCTACTATCCCTTTCTATACCCCTCTATGTTTGTCTCGGGAATGATTAGTCTCAATACCTTAGAATTTAGGCGCAATCTTGCACACATAATGCACTATTATTTATTACTGGTACATAGGGTGGATAACCCTTCTGTGCGTGAGTGTATTTACTTCTATGTGCCAAATCAGTACATGCGTGCTGTTGGACGTAGGCTACATAGATTATTCACGTATCCTACATCATGGCGTCTGCCGCAGGTTACTAATTGTCCAACGGCAAGAGCGATTGACAATATGAACAAATTACTACTTGCAAGTCCGGATACAGATTTATTTTATTGTAACACTAGTCAAATGTTTAAAAAAGTAACAGAGTTCCTTAACATGATGGCATAAATTATTTTATCTATTGTTTCTATACGAATGCTCAAAATTGTTTTATTTTAGTAGTTAATATGATTGTGAATGTTTCTTTTATATTTTATTTTAATTTATTTGTTTTGTGTGTTTAAAGTGTATGTTAGTAGTATAGCACTAAAGGCGTGTTGGTACAGATGCTGTAAGCCTCTAGTGTTTATAAAAAAAAAAAAATAAAAAAAAAAAATATAAGTCTCGTTACACGATTGTATAAAAGAATAGGTGCATTTGCTAGTTACATTGAGCTCCGTGTAATTCTTGGTAGGCTTGCGGTCGGTAGAGCAGGGTGACATTGTCACCAACAAAGCAAGTCCTGCCGCGACGTGGAACCTTTAAACCATCCTTAAACGTGCCGGGACGTCACCGCTAAGCTGTCTGTCTGCGGTAACACAATGAATCCGGATCCGTAAGCCGACTCTAGACACACAGGATACCTCTCTCACATTAATGAAATTAGAGGCATACAAATTACGTATTATCGTCGGTCTTTAAAATTATTAAACAAGATAAACCGCACAACATATTTACGTACAAAGTCATTATAAAACCTGACTCGCGAAACTTCTTCTGCGTCATATAAGAGAATTTTCCCCAATTTTGCATAATTTTTCATTGATGCGCCGCTCCTATTAATCGTCGCGTGATGTTATAAAGCTTATAGCCTTCCTCGATAAATGAGCTATCCAACACTAAAATAATTTTTCAGTTCAAACCATTAGTTCCTAAGATTAGCGCATTTACCCAAACAAACAAATAAACGAACAAACTCTTTAGCTTTATAATATAAGTATAGATATTGCTATCATTTTTGATTGTTGAATATTCAAAAGAGTTTAAAAATATACCTGCTAGAATGTCATGCCATGTATATATTGAATATTTGCACGCCTTAATTATGTTCATTATATAAACACAATTATTAAAACTAACTTATACCTAAAATATTATAAAACAGAAATAAAAAAGAAAAAGAAAACTAAACCCCTCTAATAGGCGTCATAGAATTCCTCCGCATCACAGTCGACTGGTAGTGTGCCCAGAAGACTGGCAGCATTGCCACGTTGAATGGCAATACTTATTCTTTCCGCGAAATAAAGGCTAGCCCTCTGGTCACAAGAAGCGTCCATTAACCTTTTCACTATGTCTCTATAGAGCACGAGCACTGTATATATTCGATTATGGCTCTTGTACATGACCCGAGTTACATAAGTAAATATAGCCACTTGCACACGTTGTATATAAAATATTAAAAAATAAGCATACCTATTGTTTATACTTACAAATATATTGTATTAATTCTTTTATTTTAAGAATAAAATATAATAAAAAACTAGCGTTGACTGCACAAATAGCGTATTGGTTTTAGCGGTTTCCTCGCCACTGACATTACGTCGAGTGTTATGGGTTTGATCACCACACGCAACAAGTATTATGTAATTTTTTTTTTAATGTGTCTACTGTTTAAATGTTTGTAAAGTCCCTCGCGACACAGGAGTTATGTCTAGTGCAGACAGCTAGATGTGTTTCAAATAAAAAAAAAAGGCCGGCAACGCACTTGTGACTCCTCTGGTGTTGTGGGTGTCCATGGGCGGCGGTAATCGCTTACCATCAGGCGATCTGTCTGCTCGTTTGCCTACTATATCATAAAAAAAGAAATGTATGGCCTTAAATGCAAATGGCACACGCCAATGCAACGAGACAAGTTTTTGATGCTCGTAACGTGATTTGGTTAAGCGGGTGTTAAACTTTGTCAAATATAATCTAGTCTCGTATATATTTTGTTGTGCGGCTGAATCGTTGTTGTTGCGTGCTGACTGATCATAAAGCCATAGAACTGATACATAGTACAATTTATATTCATTCTTGATAAAAACTTGAAGATTCTGCCAAAAAAATGTGGATTCTCGATTAAATCAAGCATTAAAAAATTAATCATCGGTCAATCGAATTGATTCGGCGATCGTTACGTGGCTTACTAGAGAGACAAGTAAGCTTAATAAGTTCTTGGGTGTCACCTTTCACCAGTCACCGTTTTTGGATTTCGATGATCTAAAATTATAACTTGAATTAGTTTATAATATACCTTTTAATAAGATAATCCATTAGTGATTCCATGAATACACATTGCCACATATTCCACTCCAAAACTTATGGTAATTGAATCCAATAAAAATAAGTTTATACAACATTTAAAGTAAACACTATTCATTTATTGATAACGATTATTTGCACTAGCCATCACGGTAAAGTTATGTCGGTTGGCTTAAAAGCCAGTAATTCGGTGCATCGAAAAATACAATATCGAGTAACTTTTCCAGTTGAAAAATGGGTCTGCATATTGAACAGACGTAAACAACCATACTTTAATAACTATATGTTTCAGTGGTTTTAATTTACATGAAGCTTGTATTGAAAATATATCTGCTGGGTATACAAAAAACAGTAAAATATGAATATAAAAATATACAAGAATTAATAAATTCAATTAGTCTCAAAAATCCACAGTCACTCGAGTATCAGAATAACACTAGTGCAGAGTAAAATTACTATTATAATATATCCTAACAAATATTATAAAAGCGAATGTGAGTTTATTCGTTTATTTGTGTGTTACAAATACTAACAATGTTACAGCACTATTTCATCTAATGGATGAGTCTCTCGTCATCTTCGCTTACCAGCGAGATTTTTCAGAATACCTAGTCTTATTGCACCAAGTATCTTTAAGTTGTACGAGATACATTTAAAGTTTTAGCGACCGACCAACCGAAAATAGATTAGGTATGTATAAAACATCATAAAAATATGTACTTATATTTATTTTGCTGCTGATATTAATGTTTATAAATAACATTTTTCTTTTACTAAAACAACCTAAGAATTATTCTGACAAATTCGCGACAGTTAATTACTTATATTTTAAATCTACAAACGTACATAATAACCTTGGTACGAAGTTATATCTGTATAACAATCAAAATATAAATGCCAGACTAATAAATAAAAGAGATTTTAAAATTAAAATGCACTGTCACAAAAAATAAATAATATCACATTTACATAAACTACCACTAATTATTTCAACTTACTTATACAATGGATTTGTTTACTAAGCACGTCAGGTATTTTGTTCCATTGCCCACTTTCGTCAGTTATTTACGTACACACGGCTACACATCAAGTTAGACATCCTATACTGGATGTTTTTTAGTATAGTGAAAACCTCTGAGGAGGTGATTATACTTGTTATTATGAACAACTTTTGTTCTGGGACATTGCCGAAATCGCAAAAAAATATAAAATTGGACTTTGACCTCGACAAAATGTATGGAACAGCTGTTTTTTTTCGCGATTTCGGCAATGTCCCAGTACAAAAGTGAGAGGTTTTCCCCTGAGAGGTGGTCCCCTGAGAGGTTTTCACTATACTAAAAAACACCCAGTATGCGCATAACTACGCTACATACAAAATAGAGAATTGTCGGAAAGGGACAGTGCATAGTGGTGTCGATGTAATGGTAAGGATAGAGCGTAACAAAAATATAACGCACTCTCTCGCACGATTCGCAGCGTTCAACTTCTAATAGTTCAAAGTCCAAACAGTCTAGGTTGTCGCTGTCGCTAAAAGAATCATTATTTTTCACTACGTTACGTTTGTTTTTGTAACTGTCAAATAAATAAGCAGACTTTCAGATTTATAATCCTAACCTAATATTACAAATGCGAATGTGAGTTTGTTTGTTACGCTTTCACGCCTTAACCACTTGACCGACCACCATGAAACTTTGCATACACGTTGTCAGAGGTACAGAAAAGGACATTCCTGCCAACTAGAAAATAAATAGTATAAAAAAAACTAATAACCACGCTTTATTAAAAAAAAAGTAGAAAATAATTTAATAATTTTAATGTAAAAAAGCGTGGTGTGGGGAAATATCAATATAATATCTTAGAAAGCATCCCACGCTTTTTCACATTAAAATTATTAAATTATTTTCTACTCTTTTAATAAACCGTATTTTTTGGTTCTTAAACTAATATTTATTTTCATTTTAAACATATTTTTAACTTTTAAATTTTCTAAATTATTGTATTATCATCGGTCCTCAATAAGTGTGCAATCCGTCGGTTTGAAAGGGGTGAAAATCACGTTCAAAGATTTCGTTACATAGATTCATAGATACATACATACATACACACCAAGCTAATAAAAGCGTGTTAAAAAGTATTGTTCCCAATGGGTATAAATTTATTGACAAAATGAACTATAGGTAACGCTAGCAAAGCAGGGTGTAAAATCTAATAATTGATATAACAAATATCTGTAGAACAATTAAAACATAAAAGTCAACATTTTGATAATTTTACATTATTTAAACGATGTTATTCTGCCATAGCATTTTAATTTATTGGGCATGCGTAGTGACTGAATGCATACATTTTCTTAAATAATTCGCTTATACGAAATATAATATACTAGCGTAAATAATTATACGTTTATTTCTTTATTTCTTTAAAAAGACAACTTGCACTAGGACCAAATCCTGTGTCGCGGAGGACTTGACAAACATTCAAACAAAGGACACAGAGAACACTCAGACTCGGAACAACCATTTGTGGATCACACAAAGTTTTGTCTCGTGTGGGAATCGAACCCACAACACTCGGCGCAGTAGCAATGGCAAGGCGATCACATAAACCACTATTATCCGTGTAGTGCAACGTTGCTTGACATAAATATTTCTTTAATGATAAAACTCGAATGGAAGAAGGAAGAGGATTAGATGTAACGGTTATAGCAATTTTTTTGGAATTTCGAGAATAATATTATCTCTGTTTATAAACCCTGTCGCACTGCTGCTACAACCTCTTAATATAGAAACCATAAGCCACAGTCTACCAGACTAAAATAGAGCGAGTCAACAGATTTGACACATCTTCAAGAACATTATGGAGAACTCTCAGACGTGCAGGGTTCCCGAGGTTTCTCTTTAATCCTTAACTATAGTCAATTGGACCCATATACCATCTTTGAATGTTTATAGAAACCGTCGCAGTCGCAGGCTGCAGCCTACTCAGATTCTTAGTACCTTCCTGCAGTGAACCTAAGTACGGGTCTCGTTCGCTACTCCTAAGGTCAATATTGTCATACACGTCGGTCTATTGGACCCACCACTAAACGTAAATTTATTTTTTGTTATTTGTATTTAATTTTACATAGTTGTAATGGCAAATTGAAGCAGGAGCTTTTGGAATCAAATATAAATAATTGTGGAAAGGGCCTGCACTAATTTTAAGTTTTGTATGAGAGAAAGATGCTACAACCATAGACTGACCTATTTAACTCAAGTCAAACGATTGCCATAATACTACCAGCACTAGAATCAGTAACGAATCTTTGAAACAGGATATAATTAAAAGAAAGTGATGTTCGTTATGTCCACCTACCAGAACAGCACAGACTGCAAACTTATGCAGTGATTACAAGTTGCTTATTTGCATCACTTATACTAAGAAAATTCAGACGTTGAAATTAAACACTTTATACGGATTTTGTCGCTTTGTTTATTTTACTTTAAACACTTTTATTACATAATTTTGAAAACTCTAACACTACTATTATTGAATTTTAATACTATTTAAGCTATATATTTTTTCTAATTTGAACTTTACCACGCTATTTAATTTAATTTAATTAAAACTATTTATATTTATGTTTACACTTTGCCCCGACGTTTCGGTTGCTTTAAAGCAGCCATGTATACGGGGAGACTAAGATGGTAGTTGTCTAAGTCTCCCCATAATACTACTACTAGTGTTTAAAGTAAAATAAACAACGCGACAAAATTCGTATAAAGTGTTTAATTTAAATGAATGTTATACACATTCGCGTAAACTTAAGAAAATAAAATACGGAAGCTAAAAAAAAATTTATAGCAGGTGTTTTCTATTTGACTATGCTTTGCTATTAACTAGCCCATTTGAAAGTTTAAAATAACATATATTTTTTCACGTTTACCAAAGTTTTTGTATTTTTTTAGGAATACCCTGTTTTTAGGCTAGTAAACAAATAATGATTCATTAAGTTCAATTAGAACTATTTCTACTTGATCTTAATGAATCATTATTTTAAACAAAGAAAAGGCTCTTATATTACTATTTATATAAGATCCTATTGTTTGTTTTGGCATTTGGCAAAATTATCTTAATGAATGTTTGATTTTCAAGAGTAATTACAAACAGAAACAGATTTAGTTTTTTTCTATTTTTACCTGAATTTAAACTAGGTGGGTCCAGTGGACCCATGACTATAGAATCGAAACAATTCTTCACTACTACAGTTAAGGATTAAAGTAAGCAATAATTCTTTTTTACACGACTATAATTTTAAAATGTCAACGATACGTGCCTACAAATAAAAATCTAATACCTCTAATCGGCAGTCTTTTGACCTAGTCTTGCTTATCTCAGGAATAGAACAACAACATCATCAATGGTGAAAATATAAATAATTATACACAAAGAAGATAAAAATGTTGCGTCAAGACAGCATTTCTATATTTTAAAACTTAAAGATATGCTTGATGAGAAACAACAAAGTAACTAAAACTATATAACAAAATAAATTGACTATTTCACCACCATTCATTATTTAACTAACGTAAACTAAAGAACTACAATCCAAAATCACAAACAAACAATATATCATATAATACAATCAAACAGCGTGTGACATAATTAACTTGATAATAAAACCGCGTATCAACTATCAACGGTATTCTGAACCGAAGCGTTTGCGCATTCAGTCAGGGCCAATCAACGCCCAGCGCCGGTTGTGGACTTACCAGTTTATTTGCTCAAACAGTGGTTATTGGGAATTGTAAACAAACACAAAGAAAGACTTGTGAGTTTTTTATTTTTATCATATTATTTTAATTTGGTTTTTAATATTGTCTTGTTTTGTTGTATTGGTTTTTAAGTTTAATTTAACTAAGTATTAAATTAAGAATAGAACAGCATGAACGTAACAATCATCTATTTCAATCAATTGCTATTACGAGGTCAATGTTCATGATTTAAATTATTTAAGTAGATTGATTTCAAATTATAGTTTGTACTATAAATTTAAAAGATGGTGTTTCGATGTTTCGGTCTCTTATTTCAATGTGATTATTGAAACTTATTAAAACGTAAACGCTAGTCTAGGCCGATAGCCTAAAATTGTGATGTCCTGAGTTCAATAAGGTTGGTTAATAGTTTTGTTTGATGTTAGTTATTGAATTGTTGTATTCAGAAATGTTAAGTACATGCTTCTACGTACAAAGTGCAGAAGAAGAAAATAGATTTGCTCTTATTTCATGCATTTAATAAATAAATCAATAGATGTGAACCATATACCTACTGAAAAATATAAAAACTAAATATGCGTGTAATACAAAACAGCAGGCGTAAATGTTATCTTAAGATTAGACTGAGTTTACTAGATTCACATTTTAACTGCTATGTTTAGGTTCCATAAACCAGAATAGCCGTTTACCGGGAACAGCTGAAGAAAAACGTGCTTTAACGTAATCAAACAATTTGATCCATCCGGACGTCCCGTGAACCCAGTTCTGGATCTCTAAAACTTATATTTAAAAACAAAATATTATGACAGAGAATGTATCATCAAACTCAGACACACGCTTTCTTTACATTATCACGAAACTGGCATCTCCGAATAACGTAACACTTTCACTATAAAGGGCGACATGAATACCGCAAAAAGCAATGGCCGTCCCTTGAACACGAATCAAAACCCCATAGTGTAATAATAATATCAGCCGTGTATTGAACTATTACACTGCACTGAGAAGAGGACCGTGTAGCAGTGGAACACTGTTGCTAAGCACGGTCTTCTTCTTAGTGTGAGAAGGTAGGCTATAGCCATCTATGCTGCCCAAGTGCGGGTTGGCAGACTTCACATATCTTAGAGAACATTGTGGAGACCTCTCAGACATGCAGGTTTCCTCACGACGTTTGCCTCCGCCGTTAAAGCGAGTGACAATGAACTATTTTAATATTTATTTTGAAACTTCATGCACAAAACGATACATTGGCGGATATTCTCTACCAGCCAACTGTAGGTTGATGCAGAAATAAAAAGAAGTAATTGCATACGCATATACTCGTAATAGCATTATAAATATACATCTATTTAAACTAAAGAATAACACAAAAGTAATGATATTCACATAATAATACATACCTTAATATATCATATAATTTAAATAAAATATATACATATAAATATATAGACGCCTATATACATATATACCTATATACATACATACGTAACATATTACTAATGAGATGGAACAGATAAACTGTCAAGGAAGAGATCACGCACTTTTAACTTGAAAGTGCAACGCATATAGCTTTAAAAAGCCAGATTTATAATGTTAAATATCGACCCCAAACTCATCAGAAATAGGTAGCAGGCGAGATATTGTGCATACATATAATATATCAATAATTTAAATATGAATGAAATCCATTCTGTAATTTACTTGCTGTTTAGTCTTGAAGAGTTCCATTAACTATCTCATTTAAATCCCTCACCAGATCATTACTAAATGAACTGAAAAGCATATTAGATTCTTCAAATAAAAAATTATTAACTAAAACGAATAAATAGTTTTCATCTAATTGGTGAACCTGCATGAGCTAACACATGCGTCGCATAAAGAACCTGCTTTGTGGATATCAATAACAAAAAACGTCTCAAGCTATATTTATAACGCAAGAAGATTTGACGAACACCAAGACAGATCATTAAACGAACGCCTACAATAACACGAAGACAGGTGTACGACTCTCATAGATTTGTCGTCAAATCTTGATTCAATTGTGTTTTGCTTAATCAGTACCACCAAAACCATTCCGGTCATTACCGGAGCAAAAAAGTTTCAATGTCCACCAGTGCGTGCCTATGAGACCAAAATGTTCCATGCGTTATTCGTAACGAATGAGTTGCTTTAGCCAGTGGTGTAAATCCGAATCCTGATTATCCATGCGAATGTGAGTTTGTTTATTATGCTATCACACCTCAACTACTCGACCGATCATCATGAAATTTCGCATACAGGTTGTCAGAGGAACAGAAAAGGATATAGAGTACCTTTCATCCAGAACAAAAGTACTCTTACGAACCTAACCTACATTTACGCGAGGGGAGCCGCGTGCTAAATCATCAATCAATCAATCAAATTACATTTTACTGACGTAATCACATATCTAACAGACATAAGATTCTTTAAAAAATTACTAAGGTACATATTTATCTATATTAAAACCGTCGATAAAGATACATAGATACATTCAACCAAACACTTAAATCACGTGGTATTTGATTGCCATATTTTCTTTTTGTATTTATTCTATTTATAAGTAGATTTAATTTATCTACTTAGAAGTAGACATTTAATAGTCATTATAGCAAAACAGAATATAATAGTATAAATTATCATTAAACGTTTCTAAGATTTATGTGACACAAACTAATACTCAGAAGTGTAAATATTTTCAGATAATTATATATATATAGTTAATTACATAATAATTTAAGTGACATTTAAAATTAAATTAAATAACATCATTGTATTACATGGTTAATTAACTAAATTTGTCATATATTAATAGATGAACTAACCAATAATGACATATGGTCACACGCGTTAACGGTCAGATTTTTCAATATTATTTTATATTATAATAACAATTGACGAAACTAAATATTCATAAAAAAAAATTAAAAGCAAAATTTAATATTTATATATTGAATCTTAACTAACTTCTAATTGAATCCAATCAATTGGGATTCAGTGCCAAATCAATAGCCACAAATAATAAAATAATTAAAATAAAGAACACTTATTGATTGCTATGAAAAAAATTATAAAATTACTAGATTTTGCTCACGGCTTCGCGTAGTACTTTTTTCTGGATAAAAGAGACCCTATGACCTATCCCTGACATCGTGTATACGAAATTTAATAAGGTTGTATAGTTAAGGCAAGAACGCATAACAAACAAACAAACTTACATTTGTATTTACAATATTAATTAGGATTAATAGGCACCTTCAAGTTAGATACCTGCCCTATGGGTCATATCTATTACCATCTACTTTTTACATTTCCAAATTCCGTGCTATTACTGACTTATTTGCTTTGCTTTTCTTATGCTTGCGTGTGCGCACGCAATCGTATGCCACGGAACCAACGAGGCGTAATGGAAACATAGTGGCAGCTAAAAAATAGGTATTTGATATTGCTTATTCATATGTCCTTCCCAAATTTAAAAGTATTTAATATTATAACAATAGTACATTATTCAAATCTATTCTGCCGGCTATTGAACAATATTCTCATCAAATGTCAAGTATTTTCTATGAAAAATTTAATGTGTTTTCTATTAGGAGGAGTATACATAATACTTGTACAATTGTGGTCGTCCAAGAAAGTATTATAAAAAGAAAGTAATATTTATATGCTTTGTTGCCCTCGAGGCATAGACTTAGGTATAATAATGGATGCTGTACATTAGTGCAAAAGTACGTGTAATTAATACATAACATTTATTATTGTCATCATTTTATATAAATAATAGACTTTTGATCCAGCTTCCCGCCTTTATAATATCTCTATTATTAAAATAAAACATTTTTTAATAAAATTCCGTCTTTTATACCAATCCGTTCATTAGTTTGGGAATATGGTATAATTTTGTTAAAAATTTTTATCTTTATAATATAAGTACACTTAAAAATATAGGGGGAAATGCTGATAGCAAGGACATTAGAATAATTGATGGCTACATAAATGATGAGCACATTAAAAGAAATCATCATGCTAAAGTGTCAAAATCTAAGCATAAAAAATCTGCGAAATAACTAGGTAATTTAGTTATGATTATTTGTGGTTAAAGGCACAAGGACTTTACCTGTTAAAACCATTTAAGTGACGATAAGTGCCGCACTTAATGATCAGAAACTTCAACTAAACAACGGATTTTGCAAGTGTTTGTTTCGATATTCATTGTGTGGTGCGGATTGTTTTTTTAGGATGCCATAAAGGTTACTAACCTATAAAGCAAATCTACAATAAATATATAGATACATATCGATACGCACTTATACTCATGTTTGTATGTCTTCAAAGGCATCGAATGTATTGCACCCACACTTGACTGGCTATATATTTACTCTCACGTTATTACGTGAGAGTAAATATATGCAGTATTCTGCACTACTACAGTCTACGGAGTACATTTCTACTTTTTCTTTAATTTCTTTATTTAAGTTCGCTCAAACATCTTAGTCATTCATAAGTGACCTCTGTAAGTTTACAATATTAGATTAAATTATAGTAATTAATTAGTTTTAGGAATTTTACAGTCTTTTCTACATTGTTCAAACAATCTTTTAAATTATTAGGTAGCTTAACTTCTAATCTTTCTGTAATAAATATGTGACAATCAATTAGTAAGTGTTTGATAGTTAAGTCACTATCACATTTTGAACATTTCTTTTTAGCTTCCCTAGTAGTAAGATGTATATGAGTTACATTACAATGTCCTATTCTTAGTCTATTTAAAACTACTTGATCTTCTCTGCCGTTTATCAGCAAATTGCGTTTATCAGAAACTGATTTTCTTATCTCATACAAAGCACTATTGTTATTTTTTACCAAATAGCTATTTTACAACATTTTTACTTTCAGTTTAAGGTACTTTTTTAGATCTTCCATATTAGAACTAATGTTATTGCAATGATCATACTCTGTGGCTTCCTTAGCTTCTATATCTACCTTTTCGTTTCCAGGAATACCTTTATGGCTAGGTATCCAGATCAATTCTATAACAATATCATTATCGATTAGATTAAGTAGATTCTCTCTTATTAGGTTTAGTAAAGGTTCTTTATTTCTTATATTTATTAAAGCCATGAGAGACGACTTTGAATCAGAAAATATTATACTTTTATTGATGCTCATTTTGTTCTTAATTACTTCTAGACATTTCAGTATAGCAACTGCTTCACATGTAAAGATAGATGCATAATCTGGTAATCTGTACTTGTAGCTCTCATTTCCTGAAACTATCGCACAACCTGATCTTCCTGAAACCGAGCCATCTGTATAATATTGTACATAATCCGGGTAGCTATCATTAATTTGGTTAAACAGATTTTTATAGATATGATTAGGGGTGTTATCTCGGGGGTATTTGTTGGCTATATGTAAGTTAACTGCAATATCAATATTTGTCCCCATGGCGGTTTTTTAGGATGCTTGTGAGGAAAAGTAGGAGGAAGTTCAAATTCAATTTCGTTTACATATTTTTAACTCTTAATCTTAATGGGAGAGGAAGAGATGGACGAAAGTTGTATTAAATATCAGATTGTAAGTTAGTTTTTAAAAGAAACGAATCCTTGTAATTAGTTATATGGTTGGCTGCATATGTAAGGCACAACATTCTAAACATTAATGGCATTTCGTCTGCCTCAACTAGGATACTATTAATTGGGCTAGTTCTGAAGGCTCCTAAGTTTAATCTTAGGCAGGCGTTGTGTGTGTTTTCTAAAAGTTTTAAAATATTAGGAGAAGCAGAGTCGTATATAATAGAACCATAATAAATATTTTGACTAATCAATGCTTTATACGTGTTTTTGATGCATATACTGTCCGAACCCCATTTAATAGATGATAAGATTTTAATAACACTCATCCTACTATAACACTCTGATTGAAATTTTTTTATGTGAGTAACCCAGTTAATTGTTTGATCAAATGTTAGACCTAATATTTTTTGATTTTGTACTTCTCTAATTTTAGGATTATTTATAGTTAAACATATTGTATCTTTGCGTTTTATGTACGAAATAATCATAAATTCAGTTTTTGATTCGGAAAATTTAAAGCCTGTATGTTTGCTCCAGTCATTTAGTTTATCCAAGGTGTATTGTAAGAGTCTTTCTGTTGGTTTAAGAGTATTGCCGCTACATAATATTGTCAAATCATCTGCAAATAAACAACCTTTCACAGGTCTCGCTATAACTTCTAAAACATTATTTATAGCTATCAAAAACAGGATGACACTCAAAACCGATCCCTGATGTAGTCAATTTTATGTGTGGAGCGTATCAGAAAGAATACCATAAATTTTAACCTTTATGGTTATATTAGACAAAACGTTTATAATAAACGCAAGAATATTACCTTTCACATTTAACTGTTCTAAGATTAAAATAACTCTATGCTTCCATACCATTTCATAGGCTTTTTCCAAATCCAGGGTAATCGTGGGAGAGGGATGTGAGTATATTATGTTCTAAGTAAGCTAAATGGTCTAAAGTTGATTTAAATTGCATAAATCCGAATTGTAAGTGGGATATTAGTTGATTATAAAATATTCCAAATACCATCTCAATCTATTACTTACGACTTTTTCAAACAATTTACATAAATTACAAGTAAGAGATTTAGGTCTATAGCTTGTGGTCAATGTAGCGATTTTCCCTGGTTTTGGTATAGTTAGATAATGGCCTCCCTCCACTGGTCAGGGAAGACTTGAGTAATCCAGATATAGTTATAAATGTCTAGGAGACGTTCAAGAGCTAAGCTAGGGAGATTTTTGATCAATGTATTTAATATAATATCAGGACCCAGACTACAATCGCCTAACTGGTGTATAATTAAGCGAAGTTCATGTAGTATAAACCTTTCATTAATTGAATTTCTATTATCCTGTAAGTTGAATACATAGTTGGCCCCTTCTATTTGTTTCTTATATTGTAGAAAGTCTTGATTATAATTACTGGAGCTAGAGTTTGCGGCAAAAGCTCTCATTAGTAGATCAGAGTTTATTTTTGGATCAGTACTTAATTCTCCTTGATTATTTTTTAAGACAATCGTTTGCTTTTGCCTTCTGTGTCCTTTAATTGAATTAATTTTTTGCCATATGATTCCTATCGGAGTATGACTATTTATCAATGATACGAACTTTTCCCAGCTTGCCTTCCTACTTTCTTTCTTTCTTCTAGTTCTTGCTCTATTTTTGCGATATTCGATCTTCAGTAATTCTAGAATTAGTTGGTTTTCTTCGTTAATATATTGGCTGTCGTGGATTTTTCTCTTTTCCCTTGTATATACTCTGTAAGCTTTTTTTGTTTCTTTTAGTGATTTAGAACATTCTTCATTCCACCATGGAACTTGCTTCTTTTTTAATTTTCCTTTAGTTTTAGGTATGTATTTCTCGGCAGAGCTGATAATTATTTCATTATATTCGTGCACTAAATTATTTATACATGTATGAGAGGACAGGTTTAGTTTATCTAACTGTTTAATCTTATGGTCGATTTCTGAACGAAAGTTAGGCCAATCTGCATTTTGATACTTCCAATGTTGGAAAGTGTTTTGAATATTAGGAGCTAAATCTATTCTTGATATAATGGTGATGGAAAAATGGTCACTGTCGTAGAGATCGTCCAACGCATTCCAGTCCAAATAAGTTGATATACTTCGCGAAGCAAAAGCTAAGTCAATATAACTGGTATGACCATTACTACTACTGAAATTAGTAGGTTGATTATAATTAAGGAGGATTAAATTATCACGTAAATCCAACCAATCAGCTATAATTTTACCTCTCTGATCGCAGTGATTGGAACCCCAATGAAAGTAGTGACTATTAAAATCTCTCAATAACACGAAGGGTGTAGGAAGCTGGTTAACTAAGTCATTCAAATCAGTTACACTAAAGGAATAGCTATTAGGCAAATATATATTACAGATGGTTAAAGCTAGTGGGTATTTAATTCTTACAGTTATTACTTCTAAGGAGCTATTGATATTAATATGTTCTGGAAGTGTGTGTAGTTTTACGTAAGTAGCTACACCACCACTAGCTATACAGCTGTGTGTGCGGTTCTTATAAAAACTATCGTAATTTTTTAACTTAGCACAATAGTTATTTTAAAATTTGTTTCTTGTATACAAAAACATAATGGTTCCACATCATTTAGTATTAGTTTAATGTTTTCAAATCTAGCTCGGAAACCATTAAGATTCCACTGCAAAATGTTCATTAGGAATCTAACCACTTCAAAGGAATATACAATAATTAACCAAGTGAAAATAAAAAGGATACTGTACCAAAAAAAAAAAGCTTAAGGATTGTTATTTGTTGACGTTTCCTTTGAATAAATGTCTTAAAGTTTTCTGGCAAATCTTGAACATCTGTTTTTAAGATTCTTACTCATTTTGGGGTTAAGGAGTAAACACATGTTGATTAATTCAGGAATATTTTCTGTGTAGTCCTTGATGACTTCTTGAATATGTTGCTTATTTTGTGATGTATCCAAAAGGCTTATGAACTGATCTAATGTTAGAGGGAAGGGAGGTTGGGATTCTTTTAGTTCAATTTTAATGTCATTCCAAACTTGTTCTTCTGTCCTATTGACGAGAGTTTCCTTTTTCTTACTGTTAACTGGTATTTCTTCTTCAAGAGAGTAGCTACTGTCAGTATCATCTGTGACGTCATTTAGTAGTGAGGGCTTTTCGATAGGAGTATTAATTTGACTAGGTTCTGATTGCGATGGTTCTGATGTGGTATTTGAATAAATCCGTTTAATGCCTTTATTATTCTCTTGGGCGTTGACTGGTAATTTAGTTTTATATACATATCTGCGGTTTGATAAACTCAATAGGAGGGTTGTCTGAATCTTCAATAGTTTCTTGAGTAGAATTATTTAGGTATTGAGTAGACTCCTGTTGTTGGATAGCTTGAAGACAGTATTTTGCCAAATGATCATAACCATTGCACACAAAACACTTCATGGATTCATTTGTTAGGGAAATCCAGTAGTTGGTATCTTCATAATTAATTTGCATTGACTCCGGGAGCCTTTTTTCATCCTCTGGTGAAACGTACTATTGACGTCGGAAACTTATAATATGAGAAATGCCTGGGTCTGGAACGCCTACCTTCATATACGTAATGGACGACAGTATTTTTACATTTATTTGTTTGAATTTTTCTTCTATAATTTTATGCGGAATGACAAGGCAAACATTCGATAAAACTATTCGTTTGTTTCTAGTTATTAGTGGTCTGATTTCCAATAATTTATCTTTTACTTTGAGTTTTTAACTACATCAACCAGTTCGTCAGCGCATTGTTTAGATTCTAAGTACACACATATTCTTGAGTTGGCTATACGTGAGATAAAACGAATGGACGATGGCTCAATGACAGTGGAAAGTGATAATAGATAATCTCGTAGCATAATTCCGTCAATAGAATCAATTACAATTGCTTGGTCTTTCTTGGGGTGAATAGTTTTATAGGTAACGTTGGCATAACTTGCTGTCGGGGTACTTGTAAAATTGTTAATTGTCGTTTAAGGGGCCTCTGATGCCAGGAGCACCCTTATAATAATGACTATATTTTTAATCCTTACGTTTGAACACTTAAAATATTGATTTATTAATAAATTTCTCGCGACGAGTCGGCGCATTTATCGGAATGCAATAAAATGCGTGAACCGAACGGCGATCGCTGGGTAAGGGGTACATTTCTATATAAGCTGCAACTCAGATTTTCTTAACGGAAAAACTCAATCACACTTAGCTTTGATCCAGAAATTGAAAACGAAACGTCACAATCGCAGGCAAACATTACCATATACAAATGTTTAGGTAAACAAAAAGAAATACATTATATTGTCTAACGTTTACACGGATATTATACATTGAATTTAACCAAACTTTACGCTCTATTTTCTTTGCGGTTAATTTTTTAAACACACTACGGTTAAATTGTTTATATAATATTAGCTTTGCTCGCGGTTTCGGTCGCGTAAAAGTAGGTTAGATTATGTTAATAACAGTATTAAAAAATATACATATAAATTTTGTTATTCGGTGATAATATAGCTTTCTAATGGGTAAATGATTTTTAAAATCAGTTGAGTTGTTTTTGAGTTAAATTCTTACAAACAAACAAACAAAAAATCTAATTTTTCTCCTCTTTATAATATTATATAGATAAACTATTGCAATCTCCGATTTCTGCTAAGTTTTGGTGGCTTTTGGGCATCTATATTCACGGCAAGACTGAGACGGTGGTCGTCTTAATGCTTTAACGTGTGGTTATTTCAAAGTACTCCAAGGTTGTTAAATTATTTATCGGCGTTTCTATTTACACAGAATGAGCTCAAACTGTAATGAAGTCTTGCTGTATTTGCTTTTTCTTAGGCATAGATAATCCAAACTAATATGTGTGAATGTTTGTTTGTCACGCTTTCGCGCCTTAACTACTCGACCGATCATCATGAAATTTCGCATACACGTTGTCAGAGGACCAGAAATGGTCATAGGGTACCTTTCATCCAGAAAAACATTGTTAGTAACCTAACCTACATTTACGCGAGTGAAGCCTCGTTCAAAATCTAGTAATCTATATAACAGATATTCTTGGGTTTGACTAACTGAATCACTAGATTCCAGGCGAGTGGTGCGGTCCAACCATCTTTTCTATCGAAATTAGTTGTTTTTAATTCCAATAGTTTTGCGGAGCAGCATTGGTAGGTGTTCTTTTATCTGAGGTTTGTAAAACCTCAAGTAATGGTTGCTCGTATTCATAGACGGCAGACTTCATCAACCGTTAATATATTACCTAGGTTATCAGTTATTTTATAAAGGCTTCTTTGCTTTTCTTGGTTTGTTTGATCAATGTAACAATAATACTCAGCAAATTTTTACCATCTGTACTTTTGCAAGACGTAAAGTTCATTGACATATATGGTAAAAATTGACTTATGTTCATTGAAAGCTTTTAACATGTGTTAATTGAAGCTCGCTTCAAGATCAATTTTATCAGTGCCATTACAAATGGCATGGTATGGCAGGTTGGCGCTCGACTGCGACTGGTTTTCCTCGGGATCTATAAAGGCGCCGTGACTTGTGGAGGTAGTCGTTTTACAGAACCTGTTTGACATATTGATTCTGCGTGTAGGAATATCTGCTCACAGCTTCTGTGGGCTGTCTGAAACAAAAATATCCTACGATACCTAGCAAAGTTGATTTGTTGGGATATGGAATAAAGAGCATTTTGGAAGTTGCCTTTAAATAGTTTAATACAAAGTGGTGCAAATGTTATTATGTATTAGTAGATTTTTCCCGCGGCTTGTCTGGATTCTGGATAAATGGTAGACCATGTCCTTTTATATTCCTCTGACAACGTGTAAGCGAAATTTTATGATTATCGGTTGAGCAGTTGAGGCTTGAAAGCGTAACAAACAAACACACATTCACATTTATAATAATAGTTAGGATTACTAGTCTTCTGGCTTGCCTGTAGGTAATTAAAATTACGAATTTCAGGATGTTGTAACATTCTACCGGGATAGCTTTATATAACTAAAGTCAATACGGACGTTGTTGCGGGCAAAAACTACTGTGTTTCTTTTTAGAGCTGTTCTTATAAGAAATGCGGGTAATTGTTTAGCACGTGTACAGTAGTAAGTACAACTGACAATAGGTAATAATAGAAATAACACGGGTCACAACAACAACTTCAATCATTATGTGCAATAAATTGCACTTCAATGTAATAAAGAATCAGCTTGTCAAGACTGGTCACGCTATACGCCGCGGATAATTTACCAGTAGGTGTGAGAAAATATTCTTATATTCATTTGTATTTTCATTTACAAGAATAAAATCGTTATCGTTTATATGGAGAGATATATAGATAGACTGTTTGTCCCTTAATAGCCACTGCGCCAAATGTTACCTGTTTGATCCCTACACGGGACAAAAATTGTTCATGAGCCATAAATATTTTGAATATGGATGTACTTTGTGTGCGAAGTTTAAATGTTTGTAAAGTCCGCCGCGGTACAGGAGTTATTCCTAGTACCTGAGCTGCCTTTTACATAAATAAAAATATTATGATATATCGAACAATAAAGGGTTTGTTCCGCATTCGCCCCTATATTACGTCCCACATTCCAAAATGTTCCTCATTCGCCCCTCTTTTAAAATTATTCCTTTTTCGTCCTACATTTTGAGCATGTGGTTAGCAAAACAAAACATGTTTAAAAATTTTTTTATGTCTTTTCAATGTCGGGCTCGTGATGTCATGCAATCATAAGCCCAAAGTTTCGCCAAGAGATCAAGGAGGTATTTTAAAATATTTTTCGGCTGACGGTATACCAAAATACCATATAATGAAAAACAAAATATAATGAAGGTACACCTATACAAAAAAACAGGGTTAAAAAAGGAACATAAGTCGGCACGAAATGAAAAACGTTAAGAAATTAATATTTATCTAAATTTCGGAGAAAATTATGAGGAACAATTTTTGAGGCGAATGCGTATTTTTACATTCGGGACGAAACATGAGGGTCGAAAGCGAAATAAATCCAATAAAGGTGTCCTCTCTGCAGATAGGCTTAAGCATCTATACCGGTTTATTCTATTTAAGGCAACTGTTTACCTGTATCCGTATATGTAACAGGTTTGAGCATACATATCTTAAGTCTTAACATACAAATGGAATAACATCATCATAAATAATAAAAGGGCATATAATTACTTCGCAACTCAAGTTTTGCTTTAGAGGATTTTACTTAGCTTCTTTATCTTAAAATCTATACATTTTAGTTACAATATTATTTATATACGAATAAATAAATAAATAAATTTATTTTTCCTCACAATGTATATAGATCATACAACAATTTAATTGCTTTTTAGTAACGTTTATTATATATATTATATTAGTATGTATAAATATAATACAGTAGGTAAATAGAGCATATTTTATAACAATATCTGTTGTATAGAGTTTAAATAGAATAGAAGATTAAATAATGATAAAGTCTATCTTTCGTCAGAATAAATTAGATCAACGAGTAATGAAACTCCGGAAACTTGATGATAAATTATACATAAGAAAATTATGCGTGTACTTGGAGTTAATTTATCACGCCATTAATTGTCTTTCAACCCAATATTACACCTCGCCGCCTCAGTATATCGGACGTAATCTCCTGAACGTAATATGATTATGAGTTAATTAAACTACTTTCTATTCATACTATATATACGAAAGACACACTGTTTGAACGGCAGTGAAGCTAAAAGCGCATCTAATTTCCTACTAACATTATTTTTAAGTGTACTTACTAACTAAATTATGAATCGTTGTGTCTGATGCAAAAATAAATAATAATTATAAAAGAAAGTTCTCCGCCGCGTCTGTCTATCTGTCTGTTTGCGAAAAACTCAAAACTTCTGAACGGATTTTCTTTCGGTTTTCCCCAATAGACAGAGTGACTAATGAGAAAGATTTAGGTGTATAATTCGTTTAGTGCACAAATCGACGTGACTTTTTGTCACTACACACTATTTATGGTCGGTCACTGCCATGGTCACGGGCGTTGTATTTTCGGTGTACCTGTTATAGGGTAATCTATTGTGTGGTGATCATGCGGTGCGAACAATAGATTCTTCATAAATATAGATAGACTAGTATTTCGCGTGGTTGGGAGGGGGGAAGGAATCAAAAAACTAATTTTATATTCGGATTCAGGGACCTTGAAACCTCCAAAGCCAAAAAGTCACCGATGACCTCCGGTGACCTTGAAAATGACCTTATTTGGAAAGATCTTGTCTACCTCAATGACATTTGTTCGAACACACCCCACCTATCTCCAACCGTTTTGGAGATATTAGAGGTCAAAGTTTGTATAGTGGCCAAGATTTTTTATGGAAGCCATGTTTTTTTTCACCTCCTTTGAAAGTTGCAAGAGTTTTAGGAAGATTTTGTTCGGGAACGACTCCCGTAGATATCATCGTTTCTGAGATCCGATGGGGTACCACCACCAAGAGCTGACCTTTCGCAGGTCAGGCATTTTTTCCGGGCCTTTTGAACAATTCTCTATACGATGTTATATTTACTTATTACCTACGACTCCCCCTTGTATTACTTCTATCTCTCTAAGTCAGTTAATTTTATATATTAATTTTCAATTTAAGTTTATATAGTATGAACTAGATTTTTCCCACAGCCTCGCTCGCATTAACGTAGATTTTGTCAAAAATATTACATCCTAGTACTTTTTCTGGTTAAAAGGTATGGCCTTTTCGTACCTATCCCTGACAATGTTAAGTCGTGAAAGCGTAACACAGAAACAAACTCATATTTGCATTTATAATATTAATAAGGATATTATCTGGTACCAGTTAAGTAAATACATATTCGACCTACCTGAGTGGTTTTGGGGAGTCAACTGCCGTGCAACGAAATTGCGCCTAAGTATACAAGACTGATGCGTGAGCAGTGCTACAATTTTTTTTTATTGCTTTTTGGGGCCAACGAGCAGACGGATCGCCTGATGGTATGCGATTACCACCGCCAATGGACACCCGCAACCCCAAAGGAGTTACAAGTGCGTTGCCAGCCCTTTAAAAAGGAATGAAGGAGGGAAAGGACAAAGGAAAGGATAGGAAAAGGATCGGGGTAACTGGGCCACCGGCTCTCTCACTCACCGATACGAAACGCAACAATACGGGTATCCGTTACTTCACGCCGGTATTCTGTGAGAGGGTAGTACTAACCCGGTCGATCCGGCCCATTCATGCTGAAATCAACGAGGTTCTACTACCTTAGATATGCCCAAACAAGAAAGTTATATCCAAATAAAAATTGAACAATTCTTATAATCATGATTTAAATATAACTAAACATCCATATACACTAGATACAATTCTCATCTGACGCCGGTCGTGGCTGAGGACGTGACTTCAAATATACGCAGCATTGTCATGTGTCGTGACATAAAGCCTAAAAATTCGTTCGACGGGAAGCCATTTCAGTCAGATTGGATATTGGACTGTGTGACATCAAAGCGTAACGTGCGGATAGAAAAATAGTAGTAGAGAATCATAATTAAAATTATACTATTAAACTTTACTAATTTTAAGCTAATTAAATTATTAAAACTATCAAATCTATTTGTTTTTAAGTTTACACTTTCCCCGACGTTTCGGTTGCTTTTCAGCAGCCATGGTCACGGGGAGACTAAGATGGTAGTTGTCTCAATGTTCCAGTGTAGTTATTTCAAAGTACCCGAACATAATTTAGTTATTGGTGTTTCTATTTACGCAGAATGAGCTCAAAGTATCATGAAGTCTAGCTGTGGTTTGTTTCTTCTTGGGTTTGACTATTTGAAGTACTGGATCCCAAGCTGGTGGTACATTCCAACCATCTTCTCTATTGAAATTTGGATGTTTTTTGATCTCAATAGCCTCGCGAAGCATCCTTGGTAGGAATCGGTGTTCTTTAGCGAGAATCTGTGGTTTGTCAAATCTCAGGTAGTGGTTGGTCCCCTGTTGTACATGTTCACACACAGCAGACTTCAACGAGCGTTTGTGTTTAACGTCAGCTATGTGTTCTTTTATGCGGGTGCCTATGCTTCTCTTGGTTTGACCAATGTATGAGAGTCCGCAGTCACAATCTATTTTATAGACCCCTGCATCTTGTAAAGGTAATTGGCACTTGACGGATGGTAAAAATTGACTTATCTTCGTTGGCGGCTTGAAGTATGTGTTGATTGAAGCTCGCTTCAAGATGTAGCCAATCTTGTCAGTGACACCCCTTACATAAGGTAGTATAGCAGGCTGGCGCTCGACTGTGGCTGGCTTTTCTCGGGATCTGTGACAGCGGCGCGGCTGTTGGAGCTTGTTGTCTTGCAGTACTTGCTTGACATGTTGAAGCTCGGCGTCCAGGTGTTTCTTGTCACAGATCCCGTGGGCTCTCTGAAACAAAGACATTCCCACGGTAGCTAACTGTTTAGGATGGTGGTGAGATTCACCGTTCAAGTACCTATTTGTATGGGTCTTTTTCCTATACACAGTGTGGCTCAAAGTATGATCAGGATTCCTGATGACAAGTACATCTAAGAATGCTAATGAATTATTTGCCTCTAATTCCATAGTAAATTGGATGTTGTTATTAATGGAATTAAGATGTTCTAGGAATACACTAACACTATATGTTGGTAATATTGTAAAAGTATCATCTACAAACCTCTTATAAATCCTGGGTGTGATGGGGGCAGTCTGTAAAGCTCGAGCCTCGAAGTCCTCCATATATATGTCGGCAACAACAGGCGATACAGGGGAGCCCATTGCCACACCATCTACTTGTATGTAGAATTTATTGTCCCACAACAGATAGCCAGTTGTTAAGCAATGCTTAAGTAGTTCTGCATATTCCTCAGGCATATTGTACTCTATTAGCTTCCTTTTAGTTATTTCAATACAGTCATGTACAGGTATGCATGTAAATAATGACTGTACATCAAAACTAACCATTGTTTCATTGTTAGTGAGACATAGGTGTTTAATCTCACTCACAAAATGGTATGAATCCTTTACATATGCTCTCGAGTTGCCTCTGAGTGGTGAGAGTATCTTCGCTACGTGCTGAGCCAGTCTGTAAGTTGGTGTGTCGATCTGACTCACAATGACCATAATATCATACAGACATCTGACTTACAATAGGACGTAGGGGAGCGTTTTCTTTGTGTATTTTTGGTAACCCATACAGCTTTGGAGGTTTTACGCAAGCTGGTATTAATTGTTTAACGTCTAGATCTAGTCTTTCGGAGTATTTATGTATGATGTCTTTGGTTTTGTTCAATATTTTGTTTGTAGGGTCTGTTTTAACCTGTTTATATGTTGTTTCATCCGAAAGTAAATTTTCAATTTTATTTTTATAATCTGACGTATCCATTATGACCGTAGCGTTTCCTTTATCTGCACGGAGTACTGTAATATCTGGTCTAGCCCGCAAGTTCTTCAATGCGACGAATTCATCTTTGGGAAGATTCGGTCTGGGCACTTTATTTCGACGCAAGACTGATGAAATGTCCTGACGTATAGCCTCCAAATCTTCCTTTCTTATGTTATTCTTGACTAGGCAGTCCTCGACGTTGCAAATAATGGCCTCATACGGTATCCTAGCCGGTGTTATAGCATAATTTAAACCTCTACTCAATACTTTTTCGGTTGTTTTGTCTAAAGTTTGTTTTGACAGATTAATAACTGCTTGTCTTTGAGATGACGGCGGCGTGTCATTGGTCCGTGCATTGACGTTTCGTTTCTTGCTGTTGGCATTTGATTTCGATAATAATTTTTCATATTTTTGAATTTTGTTTGTTTTACACGCATTATATTTTGATCTTTCTCTGTGATTTATAGCATTGATGCATTGTTTAAAATCAAATGGAGTTATTAATCTCTGTATTTCATTAGACAAAATCTCAACGTTCCTATTTATGCTGCGTAAGTCAGCGCGATGTTCTCTGATAACTTGTATTAATAACTTTTGACTTGCCTGTTTTAAGATCTTAGCGCTTCCTCGTATGTCTTTCTTGGCTGATATCTTGACACACGTAGGAATGAGACTATGATCACGACATCTCTTCAAGAAATTTAAAGATGTTACATATCTTGCGCGCTTAGTTTGTAGATCTTCTAACCGGCGTATTTTTGTTGCTGTTTCCAGTCCGTACTGATTTACATAATATTGTCTTCTGTTTACGCGAAAAAATTATGTAATAGAGTGTTAAATAAACAACGCGATAAAATCCGTATATAGTAGTTTAATTTCAATGAATAACATTCGCGTAAACAGAAGACAATATTATAATTAAAATTCTTTTTGAGTTAGTTTTATTCGGCGCCGTGGAAGTACTGGGTATGGTGTTGGACCTAAGTTTGATAGGTTTAATCCCCATTGCCCTAGAAATGAACTCACGCGAACTGACTATCTAGCTGGAATGGCAGAAATCTCTTGTAATAAATATATTAAAAATAAAATGTATATTTATAGATTACCAAGCAACACACAAACAAAAAAATTTACGAATCTATACCTTTTTATTGAAGATACGCTGTAATACATCTATATATTAATACGTGAAGCAAAAACTTTGTACCCCTTTTTACGAAAATTGCGTGGACGGAGGAGTATGAAATTTGGCACAGTGAAAGTTTATATCCTAATATTTATATAAAATATGCATTAGAAATACATTAAATTAATGAAAAACACTACACGCACACAACCATGCATTTGACACACGCAGTCGAAGCGCGTAACTATGGTTACATACATCAATATATAATGACATATACCACATAGATAAGACACTATAATTATATATCAGCAATATCTTACAGGCAAACTTTGGTCGAATTTCGGGTACTCGGCAACCGCTAGAATGTATAATTGTAACAAATAAGATACCATGATACCAAATTATGTTTGATCGATATTGTTCTTGTACAGTAAATTACGTATTCATTATCTACATAATTCAAACAAATGATAAGGCTAATGATTAGTAGCATATTTATATAGGACATTGTATGATATATTAAAGATTGTTATAAATGTTATTGTTTATAAAAGAAAAGTTAGTTGATTTCGAACTGATTTTTACAGACTCAGTTCAGCTCAGATCAGTAGATCAGAAGCTTTCAGACCTTATTTTTTCTCATAGACCACTTTCAAAATTTAGCTGGTTGTTCCGGTGGACCCCCTGCAGCTACATTTCTACCATATTTATTGACTAAAATTAAAAAATTTGATCGTATCTCTACGGGCTGAACCTTTTTTTTTTTAATTTTTGGTACTGAACCTACCACGGTAGGCGGGCTAACCTTCTTTATTTTAGTAACACTATATTTTGCCCGCGGCTTCGCTCGCAATAATTTCTCGGCCTCGGTGGCGTAGTGGTTAGTGTAATCGACTGCCACGCCTAAGGTCGCGGGTTCGATTCCCGCACAAGTCAAACATTTGTGTGCATGAACATGGATGTTTGTCTTGGTCTGGGTGTTTCTATGTATAATATGTAAGTATTTACAAAAAAAAAAAGTATATATGTATGTTTATCCATTGTCTAGTACCCATAGTACAAGCTCTGCTTAGTTTGGGCTAGATGGTGTTGTGTGTATGTGGTAGAATATTATTATATTATTATATTAATAATTTAGGTGATGAGATGTGCCAATAAATTTCAGAATAGTAATTTTCTCTGGCTGAAATGTACCATATTATGTCATTTTCTGTACTACTGACGTATATGCATATTTCATGATAACCAGTTGAGTAATTAAGGCGTGACAGAGGAACAAACAAATAAACAAACTCACATTTACATTTATAATTAGTTATCATTAGCTATGATTAGATAACGTTATTGTGTATAAGTTCAAATAAACGAATCGAAAAAGTGGTGGATACAAATTCAATCACCAAGAAGAGTACAGTGACTAACAGAGACAGAGTGATGATCTATAGTATAATCCTTTCTATACTAAGACGAAGCCCATACCCAACATTGAGGCAGTTTTTATACAGGGCCGATATTATAAAAAATTGTGACTTTCAATCAAGTTGTAGAGGAAGTTTATGGCAATAATAATTGACAACATATCTATATCTACAAAATAAAACACAAGAAATCAAATCTTTCCTCTTCCTCGATTTTTGTGTGTTTGTAAAGATTTAACTCAAAAACTATCAAACCGATTTTAAAAATTCTTGCACCATTACAAATCTATATTATCACCGATTTCATAGACAATAGAGATTTCTACTTAATTTACAACAATGTAACCCAAGGTATGAAAATGTTGCCTATAAAAGTCATTATTTTGCGTGCACTGCAAAAACTATTGATGATAAAAAATATGCTTATGGTGCTCATCATTACTCACAAAAAATTCCGCGATGGTATATGCCTAACTACTGCTATAATAACCGTTTTTGTTCAAATTATTGGTGCGGGTGGCATCGGAATTACACGCGTGCGAAGTCGGAGCAGGTTGTTAATCTGTTATAAAACAATAGTAATAATATAATAATAATATTCTATCACATACACACAACACCATCTAGCCCACACTAAGCAAAGCTTATACTATGGGCACAGATAATATAATACTAGTACAGATACTCAATCCCATACAAAAATCTTGGACACGCCTAACTCTGGCTATTCTACTTGCTATTTTGGTACCTATCTTTTTACACTAGATGGCAGCACAAAACTAGCGCCACTGCTGCCATCTACCCATAACAAGTACACAAGTTCCGAATCCTATTTGATAACAGCTCTTATGAGATGGCGTTGTGACAGTAAAATAGGTACTTACTTGACTCTTTACCACGGATAGAACATATTATTTAAACGAGCCGATGTAAAACGTGCGCAACCTTGAAAATAAAAGTTATCTACCTATAATGTTGTGTGCCGAAATGCGTACGATCACACTTTGGTGATTCTCATTTAGTCGGTCGGATTTTCGTGAATTTTTTTCATATAATTTTAATGAATGCGTTTTAAAAAGTATTAATTAAACAATATATTTCATTATGTATGCGATTGCGATTGATGTTCGGGTACTTTGAAAATAACTCATTGGCATATAGAATTCTACTTTGGCAGTTAGTGATCTATATTTCACTATAATTGTAAATATAAAATAACATAAACTATTGCGCTCAGATTTTTGAAAACAACTGTGCAATGCCTAGTATTTAGTCTCTGTTGAAATTTACTGAGTGATGACTATTTATAAAATACATCACATAGATTATTTTGAATTTAACTATCGAAAAATAAATATAATAACCGGCACTTTTTTTAAAAGACTCATACGGTTACTCTTTTGCCGTATAACAGACTTAACACAAAAAAATCTGTTGAACATAATTTATTTTCTGTGTAAGAATCGAACCCATAACACTCCGCAATATATACTCCGTCGATAAGTACCCGGTTTAAGCGATTAAACCACTACGCCATACTTGAAATCAAATCACACGCACGCGCGAGTATCGCCCGGCGGCGGCGTTCGGTTCATTCCGGTCAGCTTCGTGAATTTTCGTGTATACCTAATATCGTGTATGAGCGCTGCCGGTAGCCGCGGCGTCGAGTAGCGCGCCTGCCTGCCGCGTCGATTCTCAATAGAGTCGAAGTTTGATTGTCAACTGAAGTTTTGTTATGAAATATTAATTATCTGGACCTGCTTAATACTTTAACAGAAGTTAAAGCTAATAATATAATACAATGTACCTACCTATTAATAGAAAAAAAAACAACTGAGTTAGTAGGTATGCTTTACGTAGTCATGGCTCGTAATCTTTTAACTATGTCATAATAATTATTGACATTGTATTCTTTTACTTTTATGTCCATATTAATTATTGATTTTGTAGGGAAATCAATAATTAATATGTAATAATAGTTAAAAGTCAAGTAACAAAACAATAGATAAGTACCTACCTACTTAATTAATGAATATTGTGGTACTTATGTAAGTAAAGATCACATTAATATACCATGATAAATGCGATGTTACTAATCCTAAAACACTATTCATGCTTTGGTATGATTTATTTAAATATTCGTGTCTAAATAATAATTATAAGGATATATGGTGACGACGACGTCCAAGAAATATTTATCTCATGTAATATTACTATTACATCCGAATATTTATTACAATGTCAACCAAACCAGATATGAACACATTAATAGTAACTAGTTAAAAAATAATGAGTGTGATGTGATGAGTGAGTGATGTGAGTAAAATAGTAGGTAAATGATAATATTCGAAACAAAATGTTATGTCATAATATCGTCACGTGACGTCGACAACAGGAAGAAGCAAAGCTCAACCAATTTTTAAAAATATTGCTCATAATTTATATTTTTCGAAGCAAAACAAATAGTAAACATCGTTTCATACTTGGCCTTGTAGCGGGGGTGGGCGGGTCTTACCCTGCTGTTTGTAATTCAATTCAAAATAAGTAGGTAGCACAGAGATAATGATTATTGTAATGCCGACTAGTCCGACGACTGCGCTATATCTACTGCCAAACAAGCAAATGAAATTTGACAATAGAAGTTACGAGAACCGACCAGGTGTTTAAATACCTATAATGCCATGTAGTACAACAAAACGCTTTGTTTAATACATTGACATTTGTTAAGCATACATATTTTTCATATTATAAGTAATTTCTTAATATCAAATTCTCTTAGTATCAGTAGGTAATAAACAAATATTGAAGTAAACCAAAAGAAGGGTATGAAATAAAAACACAATGTTTTTGTAGACTTGTATAAACATATAAAAGAGCCATCTAGCGTCTCATCTAGCCCTTTAGGTAAAATAAAATGATAGGTAGATTACCTATGTGTGATGTAAAAGATACTGATATATCGATATCTTTAAATCATAAAATAAATGCGTTTACCTTGATGCTCGTTAATTAAATATGTACAATGCTTATTTATAATATCATTTTATGGTCAATTTTCTTCCAATAAAGCGTTTTGATTGATCTTAATATTAACATTGGAACTCATAGTGCCATCTATGATCTATTTTTGGAACTGTTTACTTTTTGTTCTAATTGGTACCCCCTGCTATGGGTACTACATAGTGAATAAACATACATATATACTTTTTTTTGTAAATACATACATATTATACATAGAAACACCCAGACCAAGACAAACATTCATGTTCATGCACACAAATGTTTGACTTGTGCAGGAATCGAACCCGTATAGTGTTACATTGTTGTTCTCTTTTTTCTGATAGCGTCGAGGAAGAAATCTATGGTTATTATATTATATCTAGCAATTGAAAGTCTCAGCTAATCAATATCATTATTGACGGCATCTTATGACATTTATTACAATTACTTGCCATCGCGCAAGTAGATATTCATTACATGTAACCAATATTAAAGTGTCAACAATAATAATGTATTATTTCCAATGATCGATTCCATCAGATTGTTACAAAGATTTCGAGCAATTTGTTCCACGACATTAATCACCATTTTTAACCTCCGACGCAAAAACGACAGGGTGTTATAAGTTTGACGTGTCTGTGTGTGTGTGTGTGTGTGTGTGTGTGTGTGTGTGTGTGTGTGTGTGTGTGTGTGTGTGTGTGTCTGTGGCATCGTAGCTCCCGAACGGATGAACCGATTTTAAATTTGTTTTTTTTGTTTGAAAGGTGAATTAGTCGAGAGTGTTCTTAGCTACGTTTGATAAAAATCGGTCCAAGATGGCCGCCACCACAAAATGGCGAATTACATATTTTTTCACAACTCCCTCAATATGGGTATCAAATGAAAGGGCTTGACTAGTAGAATACTATACACTATGATAAATTTCAAATCCAAGATGGCCGCCACCAGAATATTACATATTTCCACAAATTATAATTGTTCTATATGGGTAACAAATGAATATTGTGTCGGAGGTTTTTTAAATTTTAAATTTAGTTTTAGGACCTATGTAAATATCTAGCGAACCTATTTTTCCAATTACTATTTATTGCAGGTTTATTGCAAGGTCATGTTTTTATGATAAGAAGATTAAGCTCATTAAGTTTTTATAGTGTCAAAAAATTGTCTATTGCCCAACCGACGACTTAGGATGGATATTGGATACATTAAATTTAGTGAGGTAAATTTTTCTTTTTAAAGTTAACTAGCCAGGTTTTACCTGCGGCTTCGCTCTCGTAAAAGTAGGTTAGGTTATGTTAGTAATAATACTTTTTTCTAAATAAAATATAGCCTATGTTACTCGGTGATAATATAGCTATCTAACAGTCGAGGGGGTCGTGCGGTCCATGGCCCTATATGGGGCCCCAGTTTGGGGCGACAACCTGGCGGCCCGAAACATTTCGGCGCTACGTGCACCACAGCGCGCCATGGCCGTCAGGTTGATTAGAGGATACCGCACGATCTCGTTCGAGGCTGCGAGCCTCCTCGCCGGATCGATGCCATGGGACCTGGAAGCGGCGCTCCTGGCGTCGCTCTACCGTTGGCGCCAGGAGGCGCTAGCTCGGGGCGAAGGACTGGGTCTTGCCGCAATCAAGGCGGCGAGGTCCGAGCTCCGCCAGGTCCTAGTGGCCAATTGGAAGGAACGACTTGTGCACCCCAGTGCCGGGCACGCCACGATCGTGGCGGTAAGTCCTGTTTTTGAGGAGTGGCTGGAGAGGCGGCATGGCGCCCTCACCTTCCGGCTGACACAGGTTCTAACTGGCCACGGTTGTTTTGGCCAGTTCCTGTGTCGTATACGCCGGCAAGAGACGCCCGGTTGTCACCACTGCGGCGACTGCCGCGACGTTGTTGAGGACACGGCGCTGCACACTTTGGCGGTTTGCCCCGCCTGGGCATCGCAGCGCCGTGATTTGATCGCGGCAGTCGGATCGGTTGCCCTCTCGCTCCCGGCCGTAGTTCAGTCTATGGTCCGGAGTGAGAGGTCGTGGAACGCCGTCGCCTCCTTCTGTGAGGAAGTAATTTCCATCAGGGAGGCGGCGGAGCGGGAGTGGGAGCGTTTAAACCCCCTCCCCAACCGCAGAGCCGGGCGCCGGAGGGCGCGAGACGACCTCCAGCCACCCTGAGGTTTGACCTGGGGGTGGCGGGCTTTGTGGGCCTGCCCGCCATCCGTTCAGCACCAGGTCCGAGAGGCGGCGTGCGTGTTCCCACGCGCGCCTCTGTGTCGAGTCCGTCTCCCCTCTAGGGGAGACAGTAGGGTTTTATGCGACGTAGTGCCTATTTTGGGTAGGTCTTTCGTGTAGTGGCCTGCCGTTTCATACGGCGGGCCGTAACCGCGGCGGGGTCGCGACCGCATGCGAAAGCGATTCGCGCGGCCTCGGCCTCGGTCGATAGTGGTTTTGTCGAGGAACACCGTGGTAGGTTTAGTCGGTATTCCGGGAGGTACTTTACTATTATTTCCATCTTTCTATCTTTCTTTTACCCCGGCGAGTCCGACATAATCCCTCCGCCCGCCCCCGCGGAGGGATATACGTCATAGCATTCCCCCACGTAAAAAAAAAAAAAAAAAAACTATCTAACAGTAAAAGAATTTTTAAAATCGGTAAAGTAGTTTCTGAGTTAAATACTTACAAACAAACAAAAAATTATTTACTCTTTATAATATTAATATAGTATACATACACAGATTACAAGTGGGTTGTTTTGTAACTTCTTAGATATTCCGCATAAACGTACAATATAGCTATGGTTTATGTAATTTTTGTTCGCCAAGGATCAGCTTATTATAATATCTAGTACCGGTTGCTTTAAATAGAAGCAGCGATAGCTCAGTGGGGAGACCAACAGACTGCAATGCAGAGGGGTCTCGGGTTCGAACCCACGTCGCACACCTCTGACTTTGATTGACAATTATCGCCTGCTTCGTGCCTCGGAGAGCACGTTAAACCGTCACGCGTCGGTCCCGGCTGCCATGAACATCTATGGCAGTCGTTATTGGGAAGTCAGTGCCCTATAATATCCTGACACTGGTCTAGCCTTAGGGTATCGTTAGCCTTCTGGTTGCGGAGGACAGGTGGCAGCCGCTCCGTGTAAAAACTGATATCCAGTCAAATCCGGTTAGACCAGAAAAGCCGACCCCGAGTGACTTGGGAAATAATAAAGGCTAGGGAGAAGAACCGGTTGCTTTAAATTACTGTAATAACTAAAAATATTTTCACACGATTTTAATGAATCACTTTACATTTTAATATTATTTTACTGTCGTTGTATGCCAATGTAAAACATTATTTCCTTATACCGCCTCTACATTTCTAGTAACTTTGTGACCAGCCAATGATATTTGCTAGTATTAAGTATTAAATATTGACTAATTAATTAATTACAGTTACTCTGTTAACTCTTAAGATACAACACATAATTAAAAATCTATTGTGTCTGCCATCGGTGTGCGACTGCGACGACTTAATTGGTTAACAGTGTCGTTTACTAGCGTGTCTACTCTGGTAATTTGCGTTCTTGTTCTTATATATATATTTAAATCTGTAAAATGCTTATAGGCCTATATATCCTATGTATTGTCGAAAATTATATTACTTCAGTATCTTATTTCGAAATGAAAATGGCAATAAAACATAATATTGTCTAACGTTTACGCATTGAATTCATTGAAATTAAACAACTTCATACGGATTTTGTCGTGTTGTTTATTTTATAATACATTTATTACATAATTTTGAACGATGAGACTACTATTAGAATGAGTGATTAAATTTGTTTAATTTCAATGCAATAAAACATGTTACAACTTAAAATATTGGTAATTACTTTAATTAGTACCTAAGGATTAATTATACTTCATGTAACCATTTTTTACCCTTTTACTTCCAGTAAAATTCCAATATGGCGCCAAACGTGGACAGGATGCAAATAAGCTTCCCTCAGTTGCCATACCCAGCACTTCGCGACGCTGTACCCAAGATTGCACAGCACTGGCTAAAAGGAAAACGTATGCAGGATGGTGCTGAAGGCCTATGGAGAATCCACGACAATCTTTATGACTTCACTACCTTCGTATCTACACACCCTGGGGGAGAAGAATGGCTGACTGTTACCAAGGTGCGTTTGGTCTATATCTTTATATAGGTATATAAATCTTCTGTGCGTGTGTTTGTAATTAAACTCCTAAATGGCTGGTCCGATTTTGATGAAACTTTTTGTGTGTGTTCAAGTGGATTCGAGAATGGTTTAGATTTAGGTTTTTTTTTTTGTTTGTACAGAATAACGTCAGTCGGGAAAGCAAGTTATTTATAAAAACCTTAGTGTTCATTTATCTTCGACTGTACGGATGGCGTTGTGGCTTAAGCTTTCGCCTCGTGTTCGACCCCCACACGATACAAAAAGTGTTCTCTGTGTCCATTGTTTAAATGTCTGTAAAGTGCCCCGCGACACAGCTATTATTACAAGTGCGGGATGCGGGAGTCCCTTTATAAAAAAACTGACCCTTTTTTACATAGAAGTACTTTATTTGTTACAACATAATTTTACCATAATCTAGCTAAAACGAATCTATACAGTCTGCTTCCAATAGACTGAGAACGAAGCAAAAATATTCTAAGTCTATGCTGCTAGTACTGATAAGTATCACGACGTAACTATACTATTTCTACTTATAAACTTTAGCCCTGTATTAAACGGTCCCACTGCTGGGCACGGCCCTCTTCTCAGTGTGAGAAGGCTTAGGCCATAGTCCACCACGCTGGTCGAGAGTGGGTTAGTGTTAACTTCACATATCTTTGAGAATGTTATAGAAATGTTTCATTTACGTTTTCATTCACCGTTAAAGTGAGCGGTTATTAACATAACTTAGAAAATTCAGAGATGCTCGTCTTTGGATTGAATTCTAGACCTCTGCGTGTCAGTCCAACGGCCTCTCACTAGGCTATCGTTGCCTTATTAAATAAATAAATAATGTAATAAAGCAGTCGTGCGAGTATTGCCGCACAACCCTTTGCACGACGAGATTATGGTTAGCCGTTTCATTAGTCGGTCGTCCGTCTACCTGCGTCGCAAATGAATTAAATAGGTGGCCGGCTCAGCACACGGCTCTCAGCGTAAAACGATCGCACACACGCGCAATTAACTAGACGCGTGATTACATCGCAAACGGTTACAGGGCATCAAGTTATAATTCAATTTGTGTCCACGTCGTCTCGTTGGCAATCTGTAGAAATCTTATCTTATCTTAATAAAAAAGACAACTGTCGCGGGGGACTTTACAAACATTCAAATAACGGACACGACACAAATATCACCCAGACTCGAAACAAACATTTGTGGATCACACAAAGTTTTGTCCCATGTGGGATTCGAACCCACAACACTCGGCGCAGTGTTACATACATACATAAAATGCAAGAAAATGAAACGCACATACATAGATAAAGATTCGAATAAAGATATGCTTTTTATTCAAATCCATTCAGCATTCATTGATGTTATTCACAAAATAAATTAATAATATCTTTAACTGTGAATACTGCACCGCGTTATTTTGTACATTCATATATAATAATTTGAACTTATTTGGGTATTTTTACTTTGACACCTTCGCTTATACTTAGAGATTAGCTTAATTATTAACTTTTATTCCTTGCACCTCTAGCCCAGATGTTTAAATGATAAGTAAAAATTTCTTTAGTAAAGTTAAAATAGTCAAAGATATATATAGAATCTCACTAAATACTCTTTGAAGAGAAAGAGTGATTTCATTAGTGGAGCTAGGGTGATTTGTGTCCCTTGCATTGTCAATACAGTTATCGTTCAGTCGGTCAGTATCCTTGTCGATATAATAAAAGTTAAAACAAATAAGAGATCTCGAGACTCAAATGATTTTATAATTTGGTTAAATATGTATTTATCTAATGGCGCCGATCACACATAAGAATAACTAACCTATCTTATATTTAAGTGTTCAATACAAATTGCAGAAGCGATAGCCCAATGGATAAGGCATTGGACTTGCGATCGACAGGCTGCGGGTTCGAATCCCACCCAATACACTACTGACGTTAACTCTCTCCTAATACAAGCATTCTAGCTTAGCTAGAGAGGTTAACAAGAGTACTAGTAATTTAAAACCCAAAATTGATAAACGACAAAAAAAAATCCTTTCAAAACCATTTTAATTACTTAGTTAATGTATTTGTGAATTCTGCCTGTATTCATTAATGCTATTCAAAGATTTTTAAACACGTTTACTTAACAGTTAAAACAAAAACACTGACTAAAAACTGTAAAAAGCAAACGCATAAAGGTTTCATACGAGGTCGTGCTAATTAAAACCAAATTTAAAAACGCGGCTCAAGTGCGGGTAAGACTCGCACACAGAGGGTACCGTACATTAGAAAAACGTATACAAAGATATTTAAGACCTTCAGACTTTGATTTAATTCATAATTTAGACTTTATAACAATACTAGTTTTCGCCTGCAGCTCCGCTCGCGTAAATATAGGTTGTGTCAATTTTATATCCTTCGGGAAGATGACTTTTTCCGGGATGAAAGATATATATGTCATTTATCGTTCTCCTGATAACATGTATGCGTAATTTCATCGCTCCCGACCCATAGCACAACTGCGATGTTCAACTGGTTGTACCACGGGGAAGTATAGTTACCCATGGTTCAACTGGTTGTTCTACAAGGAAGTATCTTTTCCAGTGGTTCAACTCGGGTGAGTTGTTTTATTCGTGGTCCAACTAGTTGTACTACTGGGAATTGAATGTGTCTATGGAACAACTACTGCTAATTAACAGGAAAGGGTTATAGACTATCAATGCTAAAGTGCAATGCAATTACTACCTCTTTTGATGAATTGTCTATTGATGATTAAAATGTTGACGTTGACGCGTGTATAATATTTCACGTTATGACGATCGGTCGAGTAGTTGAGGCGTGAAAGCGTTTCAAGTTCACATTCGCATATATAATATCAGTTAGGATATGTTTGTAATTGATATTTGCTGAATTTTTTACACTAGGAACGGCAGAGACATCCTTTTATTTAACCTGTACCATTAATAACGCTAATTATTTTACTTTTTACTACACAATCTTTAGTTCATTTTTTATCACAATTCGAAACTATGCGACATACACAAAAATAAAAACAATATTTTGAACTGTACAAAATTCGGTTCTTATATATGAAATCCTATTTTAATAATACTAAGTAATACTAATTACCTACTGTCATTTCTTATTAATTATTTTCGCTATAATTATTTTTGTACGCCATGTAGGTATTTAGTTGTGCAAGCATAATATATAACTTTTCCAATGAAATTAAACTACTATATGCGGATTTCATCGCGTTGTTTATTTAGCACTGTATTACAAAATTTTGAAAATATTACACTACTACTACTATTGATTTTATTTTACTAATTTATAAGCTAATAAAATTATTTAAACTATTATATCTATTTATTTTTGGTTTACACTTTGCCCGACGTTTCGGTTGCTTTTCAGCAGCCACGGGGAGACTAAGATGGTAGCTGTCTCAATGTTCCAGTGTAGTTATTTCAAAATACCCGAACATAATTTAATTATTGGTGTTTCTATTTACGCAGAATGAGCTCAAAGTATCATGAAGTCTAGCTGTGGTTTTGCTGTGGTTTTGTGTTTTCCAAGTTGAAAATTGCCAGACAAAGTCAAATTAGACATAGAATAAAGACAAATCAAAAAATTTGAGTTCCGTTTCAACCATTTTGGTATGGAACCCAAAAAACACATACATTTTTAATAAACTTTTCCGCCATTATTCGCTGTAGGCCTCTAGGTTAACACTTCTTACTTCAAACGCAAATGACGTGCATACGCCGAAGGCGATAACGCGGAATAAACCTACTAATATCAACTATGGTTATAAACTAACCTACTCGGTATTGGCATTCACTTAACATGAGAAGGCTGTAGTGCGGGTCGTTGAACTTCCATATTTTTATGATGTCTTCGCATACTTTTACAATATTTTTTTTAAACTACTCCCACTTCTTCTTCTTGTCGGTGCTTTGTTCTTGTCGGTACACACATACACCATCTTTTTCGATTTTCGGCCAATACCTTGACTCTGCCCCTTCGTTTCTTTCCTTCCACTTTTCCTTCTATGATGTTTTTTATAAAGTCGTCATGTCTTATAAGGTGTCCAAACATCTTTTCTTTTCTGTTCTCAATTGTCGTCAAAATGTTGCGTTCTTATTGAACACGCATATTTATTACGGCCTCGATGGCGTAGTGGTTAGTGTAACCGACTGCCACGACTGAGGTCGCGGGTACGATTCCCGCACAAGTCATACATTTGTGTGCATGAACATGGATGTTTGTCTTGGTCTGGGTGTTTCTATGTATAATATGTATGTATTTACAAAAAAAAAAGTATATATGTATGTTTATCCATTGTCTAGTACCCATAGTACAAGCTCTGCTTAGTTTGGGCTAGATGGTGTTGTGTGTATGTGGTAGAATATTACTATTATTATATTTTTTTCATTCTCCTAAGTTGGCAAACAAGCATACCACCTGGGTCCACCTTATGGTAAGTGGTCACCGTAGCCTATGGATGCCTGCAACGCTAGAAGCATTACTTGCGCGTTGCCGACCCTTTAGAAAAGGAAGTGAGAAGTAGAATGAGCGGGAAGGGTGAAAGAGGGTGATTGGGCCCCCGGCAGTCTCACTCACCAAACGAAACACAACAGTAGGAATACTGTTATTTCACGATGATATTCTGTGAGAGGGTAGTCCTTCCCCGGTCGAGCCGTCCCATTCATGCTGAAATCAGCGAGTACTTCTACGTTGCTTTTCTTTTCTGTCCAGCTAATTCTTTCCATGCGCCTCCAGCACCACATTTCGAAAGCTCTCACGCTAGGAATAAATTCTTTGTCGTGGGGGACTTTACAAACATTTAAACGACGGACACAAAGAACATCCAGACTCGTTTGTGGACTACACAAAGTTTTATCTCGAGTGGGCTTCGAACCGACAATACTCGGTACAGTGGCAGTGGCCAGGCGTACACTTAAATCACTACGACATCCGTGCAGTCACAGTTCTTGAAGGTGGTACCTTCAACAAAGCAAGACCTTTCAGACATGTAGAAAAAGTCGGTCATATAGAGTCAGTCAGCGTTAAAGTGAACGTAATTACTTTTTTAAAACACATATTTTGTCGAATACGTAACAAGGTGCGATTCGATTCATCAAAACATTTGAATCCATTAAACACAAAAGGCTAGTGGAATTATGTATAATATTTAACGTATAGGATTATATGGCAGGAACTTAAAAGGGTTCTACGCATTTCAACAAATAAAGCGCGCGTTTCCAAGTATGCAACTCGAGCAGCTTAACGCAAATGGATACATTGTAACACTTAAATGCAAAATCAATTCATTTCCTATTAATGTAAAATAATCCAAACTTGCAGTACAGACCATCAAAGACCGAACTTATACCAAAGCAGCTCACGTTGGGTACGATAGTCTGCGCGAACTTTAAATCTCACAACTCAGACCAACAGACTGCACCTCTGACTTTCGGAAGTTATATGACTTTTCAAAATTATGTACGTATTGATTGACAATTATCGCCTGCTTCGTGCCTCGGTGAGCACGTTAAGCCGTCGGTCCCTTCTGCCATGAACATCTATGGCAGTCGTTATTGGGAAGTCAGTGCCCTATATTATCCTGACACTGGTCTAGCCTTAGGGAATCGTTAGCCTTCGGGTTGCGGAGGTCAGGTGGCAGCCGCTCCGTATAAAACTGATATTCAGTCAAATCCGGTTAGACCAGAAAAGCCGACCCCAAGTGACTTGGGAATAATAAAGGCCTAGAGAGAAGAACTCACGGACACTTATTGCACTTATAGCCAAATATATTTTATACTAGATATGGGCACGACGTCGCTCGCGTAAATGTAGATTAGGTAAGGCTAGGTTAGTAACAGTACTTGTTCCTGGATGAAAGCTACCATATGTCCTTTGTGTATGCGAAATATCATGATGATCAGTCGAGTAGTTAGGACGTAAAAGCATAACAAACAAACAAACAAACTCACATTCGCATTTATAATATTAGTAAGGATGAAAAGATTTAATTTTAAAACCTTACATGTAGCAGCAACTTTGTTATATACATTGTAATATAAACATCGTATTATTTAACTACAGTATTTAAATACATAATTACTCGTATACATGTCAGCACTTCACTCGTTCACTCACGAAGATACATCTAGTGAAACGTGTAGTTAGCATTTTTCACATTCGTGTACAACGCAATAAAAACCGTATATAGTAGTTTAATTTCAATGAATAACATTCGCGTAAAAAGAAGACAATTATTATCAGATACAAGTTGATGTTGACTGTCAAAGAAATCAATTGCAAATGATAGATTCGATAGACATTGGCCGAAGGCAAACGACAAATGTGACCACATGGCTAATAAACATGCCTTTAACCAAGAGTAAACATATAAACGGACTAGGAAAATTGGATGGCTATATATATGATTTTGTACATTGGAGACTATTAGTCTACTAGCAAAGCTTGGTACCGGATTTTGCCATAGCCTCACAAGGTCTAGGGCATTAGCCTGTGACCTTAGGAGCTCTTGACTGCTATGAAAACCGGTCGTCGTCACAAAGAATATCTTGCTTCCCATTTTACAGCGCCTCTAGCAAGAGCTTTATTATTCTTCATTTTATTTTTAGCCTATACCATCCCACTGCAGGGCAAAGGCCTCCCTTCGATCTTTCCACTCTTTTCTGTCCAGCGCCAATTGTCTTCAATCCCGGTTGAACGCGTCCAATTCATCCTGCCATCTTATTCTGGGCCTGCCACGAAGCCGTTTGTTATTTGGTGCCCGGTCTGTGGTGATTTTCGCCCACTTCTCTTCAGACATGCAACAGATATGGCCAAGAGCTTTAGTCAAATAATAATCATATCTAATACTTATGTGGTTAAAATGTTTAGCTATGTCAAACCTTACGCTCTGCCGCCGCCGAGCGCTTAATATAGTATTCATGTTCTATGGGTAATTCCAACATACTACAAATTACCAACACAGCTAATTCTCATACTTGCAGCATTATGTGCTTACATAGCTAAAGCTACACTCTAATCTCTTTTTTATAATTGTAATTTGTTTTGAGCCGTATCAATAACATCTCTTTACAAATTAATATGATAAGGAGACGACGTTTATTCTTACGGTCGGATGTAAATACTTATATTAACCCAATTATTCGTTTCCGTTTAATAAACTATGAGTACAGAATACGTTGCACATATTGATGAACTTTAAACCCGACTTGATAATGATCGCTGCGATATTGATACGTTCGCTTTGCGCTCTCATGCTCGCGTGCTATGCCTTTGAAACGATATGTGATACTGACTTTGGAAAACAAAATATCCTTGTTAAGACTTTATACACATACATGTATACAGTCACATGCTTCTATCCCCAAAATTTTCTAGCTATGTAATATTGTCTTTCGTTTACGCGAATGATATTTATTGAATTATAAACTGCTTTATACGGATTTTATATCACGTTGTTTATTTAACATAAAATACGTATAAAGTGGTTTAATTTCAATTCGCCAACTATGGTTGTAGGTCCCAAGTTATAGCCGTCTATCGGGTTAATTCTCATTCTCATTCTCACTCTCATTCCAGACTCTGCGCTAATACAGAATATTTCTCAAATGAATTTAGTATTTGACATACACGAGTACCTATATTTCTGTTTCCGTGTAATTGTCAAACCTGTCAAAATACTAAAATGTTAACACGTCATAATTACAGTAAGTAGAAACTGGCAGTGAAGTCTGTCACGGTACACCTTCCTCCTTACATAATTGATTAGTATATAAACAATTTATACTGCGTATGTAGTAATAATTAACAATTAATTACGATTATTAAGATGCCACTTCATGTTCTCGATGTGACGAGATGTCGGCAATTATTAATAAGTCATTCAAAGCCAAATAGTTGTTATATGTATCATAGGGGATCATGTTCAATCTTTGTACATAATATACACGGATGTATTCAATAATATTGTTGCAAATAAACGTATTTTCTTTCTTTCTTTCTTTCTTTCTTTCTTTCTTTCATCCAAGGCGTAATATTTTAACTAATATAATAAAACTGAGGTGGCGCAGCGCTAATGAATACGACTGCTGTGCAAGAAGTCTCAGGTTCGAGTCCTTGGTCAGGCCAACATAAAGTTATTGGATTGTTCTGCCAAGAAATTCTCACTAGCAGCTTGAAGTTAGGAAGTGGGACGTGTTTACACATCCTCGTGCCTCGGAAACCATGTTAAGGAGACCGCGCCTGATCTCTATCGGTCGTTCGTATCGGATTGTCCTCCCATCTGATTATGAGAGTTAGTAAATAGATTTTTGTTTGCATACAATAATTGTGCACTATAATATCGCCTGCGCAGATAGCCAGTCTCCGTTAAGATTGCTAGCCGTGACCGTAATTTTATTTTGAGGACATTATTTAACGTATTCCGTTTAAAAAGAGTGGCACTGATTTTACTCGCTTAGGTTATACGCCCTTTCATTATTGACCATAGCAACAGATAAATGTAAATTAACATTCATAATAATAATTGTGACAAAAGTCAACGTTTTCTTTGTAATCGAATGTTTGGTACTAGATAACTCTAAATCGAATACCCACAAAACATTTTTGGCTTTTCTTTGGGTTTTTCATATTTTTTAGGCTTCCAACCAAATTGTGCCCAAATTAGAGTTATATCTTTATAACTCTAATTTGGGCACAAATTAAACAGCTGTTAACTGAATAACTGTACCTAATTACGTTATATCAGCATTATTTCAGCATTATTACAGCTAACATTCGCCCCAAGAACTGAACATTCACTCATTATTAGAGTATGTATTACGCTTTATACAGCACCATGGCCGATTAAGTCCTTGTTACCTATTTTTCAGCACAAAGTAGTACACAACAGCATATTCTTAACACTTCTATTGAGTTCAAGATATCACAAGTGCCAAAATTGTAAATAATTTTCATCCCACTCCTTATAATTATATTATTTTTATATATTGTTTGTGTGAACCATTTTATGACGCGACGTTTGTGGAAATAGGCAAATATTTAGGCTAAGCTGTTTAAATACTCAATTAAATAAAAACTAAATTCACTCATGGTACATAAATCAGTAACGAGCTGATACAGGTAGTTCTTGTGTAAAACAAGTCACCCACAGATTCATATACAGCTTGATAGTGGGTAACATGTACGCAAATATTATGGGTAATCAATCAGTGAACCACTAAACTCTCTACAGGAATCTCTGTTTACAATTCTCAAGTATACTGCAATAATTTTTCGGCGTATTCCGCCAGTTCTTCGTGTATATTTCCACATCACAATATCGTAATGCTGGAGGCGAACTGATACCTACGGGGTGCAGAAAAAATAAGTCTTAAAGATCTTATTTAACTGCATTAGTAGATTAATTGCCGACGCTAGTACAAGTATTCAGCTCTAACAGGGATCATGGGTTACATGTGAGCTAATTTATAACAGTTTGCTGTAATTTAGCTTCATATAAGTTCACCCATAGTTATCATGTGGGCTATATAAGTGCTATTAGAAGATTTCGTGTAACAAGCTGATTAACACTATTAAAGTTGAACTATGTGGAGCAAGACGCATTATATCATAGTTAATTAAAGTCACAGGCAAACTGATTGCATTATAGTAGCTTACGTGTTCTTTCTTAAAATGCAAGCGGCTTAAAGGTACACTTGTGGCTCTTTAATTCAGAATGTAGCTGAGCTTAAGTCCATAAAAATGCTGAATTCCAGCTTACAGTTCTATTTATTGCTAAAAACTGTATAATACTGAACTGTATACCTATATTAACGCTTGCAACATTACAGTGTTGTCTCTGTGACGCATAATAGCGTTATTTCTAGTTATTGCAGTTCGAGTGTACTGTAATAAGTCTCTATAAATGCTAAAGTTACCGTTACCTTTTGTGATATTCTATAATACAGTTTTGTGCTTATTGGGTAAATTTGTAACTACTTGACTTTACTCAAAATGTTTCTACAAAGATGCTAAGTTACGCTCATCCATAAACCGAATTTAGACTAAATCGCCAGATGTTTTTTCGGATGAAGGCATATTGCGAAATGCTTGCCACCTAAATCCAACCAATTATTATATAATAACTTTGTAACCTGACTAGGTTATTTATTCATTTAATCAATCCACTTATAACCTTGTCGATTCAGCCGGAAAGTCTCACGTAAATTTGCTTCCTCACTTAAGACTGCGCCGAGCTTAATGTGCCAAAACAGGCGGTCACAGTTAAGTTAATAAAATCAACACTTTTTGTTTAATACAAATATAAAATAAACAATAAAAAATTTAAAATTCATAACGATGAATTTGTTTACAATTACGCCATGTAAAAAACTTAAAATAATTAATATTTTCGCCTACAAAATTACGTAAATTTACACGAAAAATGCAAAGACGTAAGCTCGTGTTACGTGATTTATAGATTATAACAGTAGAAATCTATCTTATATTAAACGAAACATAATTGTCCGTCCCAAATATTAAAATTATTGGTTGACAATGAAGATATCATATTTATCAAAAAAGCACTTCAAATCCTCCATACAATTTTACTATGGCGGCCGCGCGCCGATTTGAATATATGTAGAGCTCTGTCATTCAGTCCAACCGCGTCTTACGCTCGGCGCAGTCTTAACCAAACTTCATAAACGCATGCCCATTACCACTACAATCTCTTCACCAAATAAGATGCATACAATACTGCGCCATTCATGGTCATGGTCAATGTCAATACAATTAATTGTCTTATGTTCAAGTTCATCATAGTTCAAGCAACTAGTATAATTATGGTATCTGCAGCGGATTTCAATGTAATTAAACTTGAATAAGGCTCCAGTGCCTTCACAGTAGAGTAACGCATTTAATAGTTAATGTATGTAGGTAGGTAGGTACATGATTTATTAGGTCTTTGTTAAATACGAACTCATTAAATTCTGAATTAATTTATATAGATAATAATAGAGTCCTTCTCGCTAGCCTTTATTATTCCCAAGTCACTTGGAGTCGGCTTTTCTGGTTTAACAGGATTTAACTGGATTTAAGATTTTACACGGAGCGGCTGCCACCTGACCTCCGCAACCCGAAGGCTAACGATACCCTAAGGCTAGACCAGTGTCAGGATATTATAAATAATAAATAAGTAAATAAACTTTATTTCAAATTTGCATAGCTTACAAATTCATATACCTACATACTAATTCATCCTTACAAATAATCAAAATATAAATAAAAGTAATAAAGCAATAAATTATAGGCTCCTGACTTCCCAATAACGACTGCCATAGTTGTTCATGGTAGCCGCGACCGACAGCTTAATGTGCTCTCCGAGGCACGGTGCAGGCGATAATTGTCAATCATACGCACATCATTTCGAAAAGTCATTCATCTTCCGAAAATCAGAGGTGCGCGACGTGGTTCGAACGCGAGACCCTCTGCATTGCAGTCTGTTGGTCTCCCCACTGAGCTATCGCTGCTTATAGATAATAATAGAGTAAGAAATAATAATATACTTTAATGAGTACCATATCAGCAAACTCTTTGATAATATTTTTTTATTTTTTGGTACGTGTGAAGATAGTTTTCGAAGCACGAAACTGGTAAAAAAAAAAACTTGAGAGGTGTCAAGGGACACCCGGATGGAACGAAGTTCCTTTCGATTAATTAGTGAAGGAATTATAATAAAAATTTGTTAATTAATTAAGTTATAAATTTCCGAAAATCTAAAAAAATCCATAAAAGATACACACCCTACATGGCGCGTGCATAATAATAATAAGAAGTCTGTTAGCTCGCAGCTGACCACAAGGTCACGCGTTTTTTCCATAATGAAGTAATCTGCTGGCGCATGAATGAACAGTGCGAGCGAGATAGCGTAACTACTTACGCACGCCGCACAGCTTACAATAGCTTACTATAGCAAAAAGTGTCGTGACAACTTTTCGTAAGATTTTTTTCCATCTAGCCCCCTTTCACAACGCGCGATAAGGAACTTCGTTCCAATAATTTGGAGCTCTCTCTACACGTTGGATCCAAGTCACCGTGTAAACCTCTCAAGGGGCCGGGTATTTAATGTTCGAAATTACCCGCGATAAGAAATACATAATAATCATCATTTATTAATTACAGTTTCATCGAATAAATAAGTATATAACATTAAATTATGGGCTTGTACTACCACCTCCAGATATTATTTATCTATAAGATAAAAGTCCCGCCATCTCTCTTCTTAAACCTAACATAAGTGAGACAGCATGCGATTTATCTTTTGAATAACTTTTACTTGTTATTGGTGGAGTGGCCGTAAGTATTATAAGTAAAATAATAACATTATTTTACTTATAAAACTTTAATTACTTTTAATCATATTAAAGCAGAGATAATCTAGTGGGAATCCGTTGGGCTGCCACGCAGTCTCGAGTTCGATCCCAGTGCGTGCATCTCTGACATATTAAAGTTATGTGCATATTACATAGTTAATTATCGCATACTTTAACGGTGAAGCAAAATATCGTAAGGAAACCTGCATCTCTGAAAGTTCTCCATAATGTTCTCGAAGATATGTGAAGTCTGCCAATCTGGACTGGGCCAGCGTGGTGGACTATGGCCTAATACTTCTAACGATGAGTAGAGGCCCGAGCCCAGAAATGGAATAATTTAATACAGGGCTGATATTATTATTTTAATAATAGATGAATCGTTGACGACATTATCTTAGGTTCCTGATTTTTGATGATCTTTTTTCCTAGTGATTTTGTTAAACATCATAATATATTTACGTATTATAATCATGAAAGGATTATAACAACCTATTAAACTTGCAACTTGCAAGTGATTACTGAAAATATTTTCTTTATTCCACAGGGCACAGACGTCACAGAAGCATTCGAGACGCATCACCTAAAAGGAATAGCAGAAACGCTTCTACCAAAGTACTTTGTAAAAAAAGCAACAACACTAAGGAACCACCCATACACGTTTAAAGAAGATGGCTTTTACAAGACATTAAAACTAAAAGTGATGGATAAACTGAACGACATTCCGAAAGGTTTAAGAAAGAAGAGTGATTTTATCAGTGACGTTTTGCTTCTGACTGTATTTATTCTGAGCTCTATCTGCTGTTGGGCATACACACAAAGTTTCGTTTTAGGAGCCGCTCTGACAGTATTAAACAGTCTGGCTCTAAGTTCACTGATCATTTGTGCACATAATTATTTTCACCAACATGATTCCTGGAGAATGTACTTATTCAATCTAAGTGGACTGTCATACAGGTAAGAATTTCTTGTTATTAAGAAGTTTTTGTAATTTATTGGGTAGTTGACTTTTTTACTACTAAATAAATAATTTACGTTCGTTTTTACTACTAAATAAATAATTTACAAGCGTTTCAAACTAGTACCCCTAGTACTAGACTAGGGGTAATTATTAAATGACAGAAAAAGATGACCGATACAAACTATGACGTAATTGCTATTTAGCCGCTGCTGTGCGAGGGAGATAACGAGACATCCGCACTACGAGCCCACATTTTCTTATATCCAAATTTAAAATATTACATACATACATAAATTCTCGCCTGTTTCCCAGAGGGGTAGGCAGAGACTACGGATTTGCTACGATCCTGACACAGTACTCTGGCTTTATTCACTTTCATTACATTCCTCATACATGCTCGCCTTTGTCCAGAACGTCTCCGATCTGATCGAGAAACGTTCGCCTAGGTCTTACCTTTGCGTCTGTTCGCACTAGCTTTTATGGATAAAATAATGTACAAAATCAACAATGTACAAACTACCCTATTGCTAGTCAACCCCACATCATTTTCGCCTTATAGAAAATTTATAACATCATCCATATAAATTTATCGTATAATATACAAAACAAACGAAAAATGTGTGAGGTTTGTTGTTTATATTTATTTAGGGATTATTATACAAATATGTGACGACGTTTATCCCATCGTAACTTATTCTACGTGCAAATATTATGTCTTATGTTATATTGCCTTATATCGCCCGCGTGCCTTAACCGAATTTGATGATTCATTTTATTTGGAGATTTTAGTTACTGTAAGCTGTGTGTGTTAGAACTTAAACAAATTAATATACAATTAATTTCGTTAAGTTTTAATGATCATTTTCAAGTCCCTTGATAGAAAAGGTCTACTACACTATCAATTAATACCTGAATGATAAACAATTAAAGACTTAACTACACTGGTACACACACATTCATAATAATTAAAATGGTTACACTAAAGTTCTAGAATAAAAACAGATATAGGTACACTTTTTCTCGGTTTTTAGTGAATCTGAAGTTCGATAACTGATTTTATTTGTCTGAATATGGGTAGACCTACTAAACGCGCTGCTCATATGAGACAGCGCCGTTTAAATGAGACAAACAAGGAAAGGGAGAAACGCCTATATCAAAATAGGAAATCTACCTCCAGGGCTATTCAAAAGAGACTTGTGGAAAGCGCAAAAATAGGCTCTCGCAAAGGCGAGCTAACACGAAGAAATTTTTGGACAGGAAATATTGGGGTTTTCCGTTTTAATCATTTTTTGGTCATAGTGCATCTCATGATAATTTCAAATATGGTTGGGATGATATGTTTTATTCCGGAGTTCCGGTGCCCCATAGCTTCAGCATCATATTAAAAGTTGTATTATAGAAATAATTTTGTTATTAGCTTTTTGTGTATACCTTGTTAAGTTTAACGGTTGCACATAACCCTATACTATTAAATACTATCAAAAACCAATTTGGAATTGTGTAAGCAATACATATACATATAATAAATGTATGTGATTGTATCAATCACGGCAGATTTGCTGTCATTTATTAGAGAATTCCGTTGTATAAAACCGAAGATCTTAATCAGAACATCACCAAATTAGAATGGGCCTCGAAATACTACGAATTGCTTCCAAACCATCCAACACAGTTGTTTATTTAGTTGTTGCCAAAAATGAGAACATCATAAATGTAGCCGAAGTGAACCAATTACGTATTAGTAAGGATAACTCGAAAACGAATGGTCAGATCTCTATAAAAAATAAATGGGACCAAATGAAAAGCAAAAGAAACATCTAAATCGGTTCACTTAGAAAAAAATTATGAGTTAACACAAAAACATACAGTCGAATTAAGAACCTCCTCCTTTTTTTGAAGTCGCTTAGTAAAGTATGGATTATTAAGATGATTATTTGAACTGCTCCAAAGGCAGCAAGCAAATTACTCGCAGTCAATGCAACTGCATTTTTATAAACATAACATAAATTTAAATCAATTAATAATAACCGCCCATCTAACTATTGATCATAATTCACGTCAGAGTAAATTATTAAATTATATCTTTTGCAACAAAATTAAACAGACTTAGAATAATTACCGATGCATCAACTAAACGATTGATTGGCACCAAATGACACGATTAATAAACAATGATATCTATTTGAACACGTTGCCTGTATACATAACAATAGATATTCTATTGTGTATATCACGTGACATAGTGAATATTAATACAACGTACCTAAATGGGCACACTCACATATAAACACAGTAGAACGATATCAGATCAAGTTCATTGACATTCCGCCGAAAGTAACCCAACTTGACCCAAGAATGTATTGAAGCGGGCGGCGGTAGCCCAATGAATAAGGCCTTGGACTTGCGATCGAGAACTCTTTGTACTGCTGACGTGAACTTAATTCTCACACAGGCATTATAGTTTAGCTGGTGGTCTTGTATTGTGTTTTCTTTGTTTTTTTTTTTATAACTCCCGCACTAGGAATAATTCGTGTGTCGCGAGGGACTTTACTCGGACTCGGAAGAACCATTTGTGGATTACACAAAGTTTTGTCCCATGTGGGATTCGAAGTATCTAACGTAAAGTAAAATCTGATGGGCCGTATGCTTGTTTTCCACTTGTGTGTATAAATATATTAAATTACACAGTGACGATGTTGCCCCCATGACACTGCTTGTTTGCGTAAATCACGTATTAGCATTGCAATGCTTAGACCAGCAGTTAGTTTTACGCGTAATTGTTGTTGTCGGTTTGTCAGAAATTGTCGCTATAAAACATAATCATACCTATTATAAAACGAAGTCTCCCGCCGTGTCTGTCTGTCGGTATGCCTGTCTGTTCACGATAAACTTAAAAACTACTGAACTGATTTTCATGCTGTTTTCACTAATAGGCAGCGTGATTGAGGAGGAAAGCTTGGGTGTATAATTTGTTAAGGTTTTTATTACCCATACGAAGCGGCGGGTCGTTATTTTATAATAAATGTAGACTATTAATATAGGGAAAAGCACGCTCAGCTTATGAAGTACGAGAGCATCTATACATGGCCTATAAAAACAGCAAGTGACTGAACTATCAATTAAATATCTTTACTAACCTCATTAGTAAACTATGTAAGAAGGTATATGTCATTGGCTAAGGCTAATTAATGCGGTACAGACCAATCGTATGTGGGTTTGCAGAACAAGATGGGCAAGGATAATACGGGCTTTTTCAGCTCAGACTACAATTTAGCCGCGTGTTTCTTTTTTGTGTACACGTACTACTGTACCATACAAGAGGAAATTTAAAATTGTATTTATTGCCTAAGTATTTTGAGAATAGTAAGCGATGTAATAGGAAATTCTTTACAGATCTTCTTTTTCCTAGCCTTTATTATTCCCAAGTCACTTGGGGTCGGCTTTTCTAGTCTAGCTGGATTTGACTGGATATCAGTTTTTACACGGAGCGGCTGCCACCTGACCTCCGCAAGGCTAACGATACCCTAAGACTAGGATATTATAGAGCACTGACTTCCCAATAACGACTGCCATAGATGTTCATGGCAGCCGGGACCAACGGCTTAACGTGCTCTCCAAGGCACGGAGCAGGCGATAATTGTCAATCAATACGCACATAATTTCGAAAAATCATATAACTTCCGAAAGTCAGAGGTGCACGACGTGGTTTCGAACCCGAGATCCTCTGCATTGCAATCTGTTGGTCTCCCCACTGAGCTATCTCTGCATTTTCTGCTGTTACAGATCTGATTCGTAATATAAATAATATCGTAAACATGGTACCTAGTTAAAAAGTGTGATCGTGAGGTTCTCACCAGATCTTCTTATCAGACGTTGCATTGCTGAACGTGACTACAAGTAAATGTAAATTCGTATTAAACAACTGTAACTGTGGTAAATGTAAATTTTTTATAAAATAAGTGTAATTCTGACTTCCATAAATGTAAATTTTAGACATAAATCAATGAACGTATTGTGATTTGATTTGCTTATCGTTTGATTAGCTAGCGGACTACATTTCACTTTATTATTAGCAGACTTAATGGATCACATTTATCTAGTCTGTACTAATATAATAACCGCAAATCTAACTCTGACTGTTTATTACGTTTATTCTATTAAACCAGTAACAGCTTTAACACATATATTGAGAGGCAACACGGAAAAACAACTTTTAAAAACGCGTTTGAATTGGCGAGTATTAGATAGTTCGTAACAAAATGGACGGCCGACGGACGTAGTTTTTGAGGAAGGTCGATCGCCTCGAATACTTCAAGTCCAAGGCTATGCATATTATACCGTAAGCATGACGGGTCTTTCTTTTTGTTTGGTAACTTTTTATTTTATTTATGTGAAGTGCATACCTATTAACTTGTTGATCTGCCTTACTGGTCCCACATGTATTTATGCTTACGATCGATTGTGATGCATTAGATTAATGCATTGTAAATGCACTGTAGCAGATTTATTTTTGAATATAAGTTGCTGTTTTCAAAAGAAGATAGCTAGGGGTCATGAATCTAAAAGACCGTTGAAGAATAGTTCACCAACTAAAATCAAAATGACTTTATTAGAAAAGCTTTATGTAAAGTTTTTTAATATAATATTGACTACATGTGAGACATGTTATACTTTTGCTAAGGCTTTTTAAGTTTAAAGTTAAAGTTAAACGTAACGTAAATCGTATTGATAGCGTGGAATGATGTAGCTGTGGCAGTTTCCTCATTAGTTTAAGGGATTAAATATAATGACCATCAAAAATACTAATTGCACAGCAAAATATGCTCACTAAAATATATCATAACGAGCACCTATACGCCTCAAATCATTGCAATAGGTCTCGGAAGGGTTAGGTTATGTTAGGTTCCTTCTTAAACCCACCCAAAAATAAGAGCCCCGCCAAGCGGGGCTCGTCAACTAAGTTTGATCTCTTTAAATATATTTTGCTCTGCAATTAGTATTTTTGATAAGCATATTTTGCTGTGTAATTAGTATTTTTGGTAGAACAAAGGCAAAAAATTGAGGAACTCTTAAATACTACCCTTAGTTTAATGTACCCATAGTTTTATTGTTAATCAGGTTTCATCCGACGTATCTCCATCATTTATAAATCCGATGTTTTGCTTATGATGACGCATATATAACAACAGATTTTCTAGTATGTCTGTAACGGGACAGTGATAGGGTTAATCCGAGTATCTATTTAGCCAATAATAATTTACTAATATCAATCCTTAAAAAACCTCCAAAATAACCCTGAAACTTTTCAGGAGCCTGAAAACTTGCACTTCTGTCCTATTCTCGGTAGCAGACCAGATTTTAGGTTTGGCATAATTAGGGATCTATAACGTGAGACCCTAAACGTAGCTAAATGTAAATGTAATGAAATACTCTGTTTATTCCTTCAACAATGTACATGATTGTGTGAACCTATGTCAGTATGCGATATACATATATACAATTAACTGAAGTAACGTCAATGACATTACAAAAATAATAAATTAGATACAAAAACAAGTAAGTCTGACGTATATTTCGAGCTCAACCAGTATAAAAACTCTATTTAGCATAACTTGTCGGTTTTTCCGTTATTGTTCAATAAATGGTTATATTTGGATGCCAGTAGTTAATATTATTATAAAAAAATAAATGCTTACGTAATGTTTCCGCGTGAATTCTATCAAACTAAATTAATGATATTGTAGTGCGTGAATATGCAAGTAATAGAGCTATAATTGTTGGTATGTGTGATACATATATTATTAAGTAATCTAAAATTGTGTGCCTGTGAGTACTTTTAGATTGTAAGATTTATACGTGGATTTGCCTTTTTGCTTGTGGGTACAAGCAAAAAGACAAATCCACGTATAAATCTTTCAAATCTTATTATTCTCTCTGTTCTTTATTTTAATGTTTGTAAAGCTTTTTGCAACGTAAAAATAATATCCTTAGTGTGGGCGAATTTAAAGAGTATAAATAAAGTCCTAAAATCCAACAAAATTGTCTGCAAACTGAAATTAAATTTTGTTGATCGTTCGTAATAATAGTTAATATACCTCCAAATCACGAATTCTCATTTAAAATAAATCCTTAAAATGTTTACTTTTTCAACCAGATACATGTCTATCAATTATTAAAAATATTTATTTACTTCGCCGTTACTCACCCATTTTTATAATTACTACACCACCCCTATGGATGTTAACATTAGGATGTATAATATCCTATATCCTTTCGCTAACTAGTAGTTTTAAGCATAATCTCTAATTCTAAATCGAAAACGTCCAAAGTACTCATGTAAAATGTTTATATTTTGGCCGTTGTACAAACCAGCCAATTGACTACCCTAGCCAAATAAGCGAGCCATTAGCAGTATACAAAAAGGTGTTGCATATATACATAGTCTCTCAAATGATTCCCGAAAGATTCACTACTACTACATTGCCTTTAAGTTCTAAGTTACAAGAAGCAACCGTATTGCCATTTACCATACACATTTCCAAACCCCGTACTAATACTGAGAATTTCGTGACAGGAAAACTCAAACAGGTTACTTGGCCAGTGCATCGAACCCGAGATTTCACACAGCTGTCGCATTCATTATCGCTGCGCCAAAAAGACAGTCAAATATTTTAATGTTATTTTCATTCTTTTCAGTGATTGGCGAGTGACTCATGCGATGTCTCATCACCTGCACACAAACACAGCTCAAGATATTGAGCTCACGATGTTGGAGCCATTCCTCCAGTACTTGCCCTACAAAGACAAGCCTATATGGGCTCAAATGGGAGCTTTTTACTACCCTATCATTTTTGGTGCATCGTTTTTAGCGTTGATCCCAGTTGAGTGAGTATTACTTACTACTGTTCTGTGTAATATATGATACCTACGCTTGCTGTCAAACGGCCGAGTAATCGTGGTGTCTTAAAATACCGATATAGACTGCATATAAAGTTTATAGTGGTCACCTCGTCGCTACACACTACGCAGGGTATTGTGGGTTTGATCCCCAGACAAGACAAAGATTAGTGTTACAAATAGTTGTGCCAAAACTATTTGTAGTCGTTGTTTAAATGTTCGTAACAACCCCCGCAAAACAGAGATTGCCCCAAAAAGGGGTAAAATAACAGCCGAGTCTACCTTTAAAAAAGAATTGATCATTATAAGAATTGTCTATGTAGTTCAACCTCAGTTTTCTGTGTTAAAAAGGCTATTATTGTTGTTGAGTTCATCCGGTACCGATACAAAATACATGCGCACGCATGTGCTCGCTTTTATATATCCGTAAGGGCGACGACCTTCAGGCAATATGTAGGTAAAATGTTTTTAGGTCTTACGAAATAGAAGGCGACTTTATTGCACGCAAAACAAATTGAACCACTCGGGAATAAAAACCGGGACCTCTACCGGGATCTACTATTTCCAGGGAACCGATGGAGCACTAGAATAGTACAAAATAGCTTAAAATTGCAGATGCTATTTACTTCACGACAATGTTTCAAACACAAACTACAAGACAAATAAAGACTGCTTTAATATTGCCACACATATTATAAAAATATCACATACGTGTAAATATTTACATTTGCAAAGGCAACCATTTTTAATATTAAAACTAACGTCACGTATAAAACGTACAACTTTCGAATGTTGATTCTGTCCCTCCGAAACATATGTACAAGTTATCCATGTACCTATTGGTCAACAACAAACAAACTGTTGGTCCACAAAGTTGGCCTAATAAAATTTTAACCAAGTCATACAAATATGTACACAAGTATAAGGATAATCTTGTTACTACATTTGATTATATACAGATAGGCTGTTTAATTGAGACCAACATTTGCTCAAACTAGATAAGTTTGGTTTTCATTAAGCTCCGATCTTTTGGGACAATAACCAAAGGTCGAAATTGTATTACCTGGTATTGTTCGGTGCCAAAACAAATAAATAGAATTAAGGGGAGTGGAGTGGCGTTAATGGTTTCATTATACTAATCAATGATATAATTACTTGACGTGAATGATATATTTATGAATTGCCTTGGTGGCGCAATGGCTACTATCCCTGGAGGTTTTCAGGTCTTTTCGCATGAAACTAAGGGTAGTCCTCAATAAGCCAATCGCCTTCTAATACGTAGGCCGAATACAATAGCTGACGAAATGTAAGTGTAACACTTTGCCGTTTAGTTTGTTGGTCACACTTTCTAGCCTTAACTACTCGACCGATAATTATGAATTTTCGCATACATTATACGTGGTCAGAAAAGTAGATACATAGGGTACCTTTCATCCAGAAAAAGTACTGTTACTGATCTAACCTAATCTAATCTACATATACGTAAGCAAAGCCGGTGACAAAATCTAAATTAAAATATTTTAAATAAAGATTATGTACTCGAATCTCACAGCAACCAAATTATATTTTTCAGATTAATCCTCTGCATCCAAAAATATGAAGGCAAATCTCTAACTTGGAAGAATTTCATAGTGTTCACGTTGCCAACGTGGATGTACCTGACAGGCGGGTTATCTCTCCCATGGACTATAGCTCTATGGGCCGTTACCATGGTACCTGCTAGCTTCTTCTTCGTCATATTCGGTCTGACGGCTGGGCATCATAGCCACAGGAATTTCTTCGAAGGAGATGTACCGAGGTAAGCAGTTTAAACATTCTTATCTGCCACCTTTATCTTCAAGTTATGTTTAGAAAAGTTATTTTTATTTAGAAATGTAGGGATACTGCTCATGTATTCGTTTTGTATAGCCAGGTGTAGTTATGCGATAACGCCGCGAGGTAGTCGTCTCCCCGCAATCAGTCAGTTAGATCGTGGTTCAATATGTATTCATTTTATTTGTAGTTGGTGCCAGTAAATATATATCCGTACTTATCATGAAGCATTCCATTTGTTGACCCACAATAGGAACACTTAAGACACACAAAGTTTATTTATACAACGTGTCCCAAAATTCAACGATAAGCGGGTACCAAAAGGTGGACCTTCTTATGACTTCTCGAGAAAAAAAATAAAAATACTATATTGATTGTTTTTTTTCATTACGAGAAACAAAGCGAAATTCTTAATAAATGGACTTTTGAGTACAATTGCTACAATTTTACAAATACTTCTGTGTTTTTTTTGTACTGGCAACATAAGAAACACTACCATCCATCACAATAATTAAAAATGCCAGAATGCCTGTAGCTTTTACACAAAAATCAACCAATATGATGTTGTTTTCTTAAATTATGTAAGATTTTGAATTTCAGTTCACTTTCACTCACCGTGGTGAAAAAAAAAGTATTGACACTACGATAGCAAATATTTTAAAAAATTGGCGCATATAACTATAATTCCAAAATGGTATAATATTGTGGGCAAACTAGCCCCAAAAATATGCATAAGTACATTTTCTGAACAACGACCATATTTCGCAAATTGTTAGTGTTGATAGTAATCACTTTTACTATGTATCCAAAAGGTTTTTTGTTGCAAGTTCTTAGAATTTGAATGAGACATATCCGTAGTCCATAAAATAAATATAAGAGAGATAGATAGAGAGAGATTATGCGTTAGAGGGAGATAGGTCCAGCTTTTGGTGCCCGCTTATCGTTAAATTTTGGGACATGTTGTATATTCTTGTGATGTTTATCGATAGCATTTTATAACTACCAAATACAAATCAATAATTCTTAATTTAAATTTGCTTACGAAATATCTGTATTCCATTGGTATGACAGTAGCAAAGCCAAGAAACACATGCAAAGAAACCAGGTGTAATGCTCTACTTATTTTAATAAGAGAATACAGGCTAGGTGAGCGTGAGCCAGCTGCCCAATTGAATCATTTGCGAAATAGCAAAATATTCGCGAAGAGATAAACGATGGTGAACTCGCACTTTTCACAAGCCATGTTTATTTATTAAAAAATTATTATTATTATTATTACAGTCTACCAGCAGTAAATACTACTAAAGCCCTAAAAAATCCAGAAAATCCTATTAATATTTTTTTTATATCCAAGCTAGCAAATTATAAATTATCAGTTTAATCTGTCACTTATAATTATCTGCGACGTTTGGTGCATAAACACATATTTACGAGCTGAACGGGACAGACCGGTTGATCATGCTATGAATAGCGAGGACCTATTGGCATAAATATTGGTCCAAATTACAGTAATAAAAAAATCAAACAATACAACAAAACATTAACAACTTATATCGTTAATATTAATGACTCAACATCATTATACATAGTATCCACGTCTCTTTATAATTATACTTTAATTTAGAGATTCAATGAAAAGGCATTTTATTTTTTTAAAGAAGCTTTCATTTCTATCTTAAAGACAGCGTCACAACTTCACAAACACGGAGAGTACGAAAACTTGAGACAACTATTTGACTACCGAGAAAAAACCACATAACTAGAGGCTCGTTTACAAAAGGCAAGTTCCTTGAAGCAGTTTTCCTGCTATCTTCGTCTTACTTGGTGAAAGAAACAAGGATATCATGGTACATGCTTTACTAAGCTTACCTCGTATAGATCCCAGAGCCCTCAGACGTACGTTATTTTACAAAACTGTTATTTTTACAGTAAATGTATAATATATAGGTAGGGCGACAACATAAATATTCGCTAGTTGTTTTTTTCGTTATAACTCTGGGCCGTATAACTTTTTTTGTCTTCTGGCTGATAGGTCCAAAGCCAAAGCCAAAGTCAAAAATCATTTATTCTTTGAGGTCACAAAGTAACATTTATGAACGTCAAAATATATAGGTTAATGAGTTTACTAAGAATACTGAAGCTACATTTAGGTTAGTTGCTAGGTTTAGGCAAAGGATTGAGCCTATGAGAAGAAACTTGCAAGAAACTATTAGACCATTGGAATGGTCCAATGGACCTATCAGCGATAGTTTGTAACAAAAGAAGGAAGTTTGTTTGTTTACAAACAATATTAATACAGTCATTTAGATAATAATATTGATAAAAGTATGCGATCCGGTAATCTCGTTGCCCTTCTCCTAACACTAACTAGAGTAAATAGTGATTTGCTAGTGTGTGTAATTGTGTGATAATGTCTATAATATTATAAAATTGAATGTTTTTTACTTGTCCTTAGAATTCTAACTTCCCATTATGGTTCACCCTCGCACTAATACGTATTTTTAAAACGAAAAAGCATGCCTGGTCTAAATGGAAAAGATACGGTAATGCATCTGATTACGAGACCTTTTCATTCCATCGTAAACGTTTTAAATCTGAAGCTACTCAATGTTTTAGAAAGTATATAATTTCTGTAGAAAATATTTTTCTGTATCCCACTTAATGCAAAACACTTTTGGACATATATTGACAAGCGAAAGGGTAATACCAAAAATACCTGCTAACATGTATTTGAACAATATAAATTCATGTAATCCAACCGATACCTACAATCGGTTTTCAACCTATTTCACCTCAGTATATGAATCCTCGTCGTTTAACCCCACGCATTGGCAACCACCTAGTACTTGCACAAGCACTTGCTCATATATGTATTTCTGATATATATTTAATTTCAGATATCATGCACAATACACTTAAAAAGATTAATTAAAATAAAGGCTCTGGTCCTGATGGGTTGCATTCTCTTTTTTTACCAAAAGTCTCTAATAACATCTATTTTTCCTCCAGATCATATTTAATAAATGTTGTAAAGGTACTTACCCTGACATTTGGAGGCGTGCATTTATTCCTCCGGACACTAGGATTCCACGACGCCACTCCGTCGTCCGCGCCGTCTCTTGACTCCTATATTAGAAGATTTAATACTAGGCTCCCATGACGCCGCTCCCGTAGGATACACATATAATTTTTGACTTAACTCCTATGTTATAAGATTAAATATTTATTAAGATTTGTCAAATTACCCCAGTATACAAAAGCGGCAATAGAAATAATATTCAAAATTGTTTTCCTATCTCTATTCTGTCCGCCTTGTTAAAGCTTTTCGTGAGTCTTGTACACAAAGAGTTATATCCTCACATACATCAACTCATCATACGTGAACAGCATGGGTTTGTTAAACGACGTTCCACTGTTACCAACCTCACGCTGTTTACTAATAAACTTTTTGAAAACAAAGATGCTTGTATTCAAGTAGATGTAGTATACACTGATTTTCAAAAGGCTTTTGACAAGGTGGACCATAAACTACTATTAGACAAAATAGCATATAACGGCATTCGTGGTAATTTACTTGGATGGTTCACATCCTACATTTTTAAAAGAACTTTGAAATTCGTCGTCTATGTTATGTATCTGATTCAGTAGTTGTCTCTTCCGGTGTCCCATAGGGCTCAATATTGGGCCCTCTACTCCTAATTTTTTTATTAATTACTTTTCAAAATACTTCCCAAACTCCCAATTCTTAATGTATGCCGACGACATTAAAATCTACAAGTCAACCAAAAATACTCATGATTGTTTGCTTTTGCAGGAGGATCTTAATAAACTTAGCCTATACTGTTCTTTAAATAATAAACTTCAGCTTAGCTTACCAAAATGTAAAACAATATCATTCACTAAAAACAAAAACTTTCTATCATACGACAACACTTTACAAGGCGCCAGTTTAGAAAAATTTAATTTTATCCGTGATCACACTTAATTCTAAATTACAATTTGATATTTACATCGACAATATAATTAATAAAGTATACCAGCTGTACGGTTTCGTATTGCGGTCCTCTAATGATTTTAAACGTTTACATACGTTTTTAATTTTGTTTAAAACACTCATTCGTTCCCAATTAGAGTACGCAGTTCAGATCTGGAATCTTCTTTACGATAAATATGTAAAAACACTTGAAATTATTCATAAAAGTTTTTACGAACAACACAATTTAAATGCCGACTTCCTAAATTATCATATACGCAACTACTGTGCAAATACCAACTTTTGAAACTGGAATCTAGACGAAAATTACTTGCATCTACAATGTTGTACAGTTTACGTAACAATAGGTTTAAATACCCTGAAATCACTAATCAATGGCGTAGTGGTTAGTGTAACCGACTGCCATGTCTTAGGTCGCGGGTTCGATTCCCGCACAAGTCAAACATCTGTGTGCATGAACATGGATGTTTGTCTTGGTCTGGGTGTATCTATGTATAATATGTATGTATTTACAAAAAAAAAAGTATGTTTGTATGTTTATCCATTGTCTAGTACCCATAATACAAGCTCTGCTTAGTTTGGGCTAGATGGTGTTGTGTGTATGTGGTAGAATATTATTATTATTATTACATTGTACCTAGAACCGTACTGCGACGAGAGGCGCGCGTGCCCCGGCTGTTCTACATTGCAAAGTGCAGAACCAACGCCGGCACACGGGCGCCTCTTCGTCACCTTGTTGAAACGCACACACACCTTATAGACTTAGATATATTTGCACACCCGTATACAAAATTTCGTAAACAAGCTGTTGAATTGTTAAAATAATTATTGACATATTTGCCCTTTCTCAATTGTCGCGCGTCTTTATTTTATTTTATTCCTTTTTTTATATTAATTCACGGAAATTGGTGTGGGTTACACAATAACTCTTTTCTTTACTTATATAAAATGTTTGCATTACCTTTATAGTGTAACTGTTTTGTGTCCCAATAAAGTAAGTAAATAAATTAATTATAGGAAACCCAAATTAACTGGTATATGCATACGTGAGGAAACGAACATAACAAAAGGTTTTGTAATTTCCGAGCAATGCTCGCAAATTATTCGCGGCGTGATGACAGTAAAACACGTAAGTTAGCAATATAAAGATACTCGTTTGGTCATCTTTGTCCAAACCGGTGATTTTTCCAGTTTCACGTGTAGTATTATTTAATAACACGTTTAGTAAAATTACAAAACCTCAAAAATATTACATCGAATTTCATCACTATTTAAAAACAAATGCTCGCCATAGCAACCTTAGAAAATTCAAGAGGTGCCAGTGACATCTCGAACGAAAAATATGCAGCATACTTAGTGCGCTCGCGTCTCACACACCTTATGATGCATACGCCAACCGAAGGCTTGAGGTTATAAAGGTACAGTCTAATACAATATTACAAAAACAATTCCACTTCTATTGACCGTTGACAAGAGCAACAAAATGAAACCCTATTTTACATTTTATTGATTGAAAATGTTGCGAATATACTACAGCAAACGTTGAGTATTTAACTTTATCGTAATTAAGTAGATGGTGGGAGTTGGCACTCGGCTCGGAAGTTATTTCGGCCACTGCAGGTAGAGGTTACCTTTCGCGTTGAAACTTCCTTAACGGCTAATAACTAAATTGTTTTAATAGGTGTGAATTTGGATTAATCGTGCGATTATATTGCGGAATGCGTTGATATAGATATTTCGGCTGAAAGTCATGTTTACATTTCGTCAAGTACGTTTGTCTAAGTCCATGCTGATATATGTATATTATGTACATATACATACATATTTACACGCAGACGACGCTTGAATATTCCCGAAGACATAGACAGAGATGTTTTACATATCTACATGTCGCTGGCTGTTAAACGAAATTTGGAAAAATGAGTGTTAACAGTTATCCTAACAGCTACTGAAAAACCAGCAGAAAAATCTGCTAACTGTTTATCCGTTTGAGTATAAAGAAGTTATGTAGGCGTGTTTTTAAATACTAGCGGTCGCCTAGTGGTCAAAATTCGACTAAAATTCCTAAGCTTGCTACTTTGTTTTCTGTTTTTCTCTATTACATATAAATAAGGTATAGGTAACCATAGTTACAAAGAATTTTACGACGTCAGACGAACAACGTCGAAATACTACGAACGCGATTCGCTTGTGTGTGTCAAATGCATGGTTGTGTGCGTGTAGTGTTTTTCCATTAATTTAAAGTATTTCTAATGCATATTTTATAAAAATATTAAGATTCGCCCCTCCATATAAACTTTAACTGTGTCAAATTTCATACCCCTCCGTCCGCGCAATTTTCGTAAAAAGGGTACAAAGTTTTTGCTTCACGTATTAATATATAGATTGTCTGTATAATCTATTATCCGTAAAATTGTTGCCTAAACCAAGATTGTCATTCTAGCAATGATAATATCACAGAAAAAGTGTCCAATCTGACGCATCAAAATTACGATTATCATCAATCATAAAGTAAAAGTTATGAGCTTAAATCTGTTCTCGTAAACAAACGAACAACCACAAGTCTTATATACTACGATAGTTAAACATTGCGTAAACAGCTGCCGCAAGGAAGTTTGAAGGCTAACCATATTCCCACTACATTGTTTTTATGCGATACCATAACCACAGATAATATAATACTATACTAGCTACCATAACTGTCGTACGTTGTGAATGACCGCGCGGGTTGCTGGCAAACGACAGACCATAGTCTATAGATGCGTATGTGCTACAGCGGTTTGATATTATAGTTATACATGTTTTAATATATCTACAGTTGATTATGGCGCTAGTTGATAAGAAGTAAAATCTATTGTGTTCTACTAATAGCATAAATGTGAAAGTTTGTAAACATATTTGGATGTTTGTAACAGATAAATCATGTCCCGGAGTATACATAAGATTAAAACTTTTAACTCGGTATGTGTACCCCGTGGGATCTTGCAAAGCTGTGGATAGTAACTTTTTTTTATACAAATAAGATGGCAAATTAGTGTTGACCCCAGAGTAAGCGGTGGGCACGGACTTTTTAACACGCTTTTATTAGCTTGGTATGTATGCATCTATGTATGTATCTATAAATATACATATGTAACGGAACCTTTGAATGTGATTTTCCCTTCTTTCAAACCGACGGATTTAATTTGAAACTTTGCACATTTATCGAGGACCGATGACAATACAATAAAGTAGAAAAAACATAATTGTTTAAAAATAAAAATAAATATTAGTTTAATAAAACTAAAAACACTTTATTAAAAAAAGTTGAAAATAATTTAATAATTTTAATGTAAATTTAAACATTTACATTAAAATTATTAAATTAATTTCAACTTTTTTTAATAAAGCGTATTTTTTTGTTTTTAACTTTTATTTATTTAAAAGGCATTACTCACATGGTTTAGATTCTGTAACAAGTTGTCGCGCTATCAACACACGGGATATAGCACCTACTGCCCCGTTGATAGGAATTTATTTATTATAGTAAATCTATTTGTTTCCATATTGCTTTTACCTTGCATGGATACCGTAAAAGTTGTAATGTTCGTTTCATAAAACAAGATACCAGAATCAGCGAACTTAAGTCATTTTCGACTGCTCGGATGACGTGGTGGTTTAACTGATCGCCTCGCCATTGCCACAACGTCGAGTGTTGTGGGTTCGAATCCCACACGGGACAAAACTTTGTGTGATCCACAAATGGTTGTGCCGAGTCTGGATGTTCTTTGTGTTCGTTGTTTGAATGTTTGTAAAGTCCCCTGCAACAAAGGATTTATTAATATTGCGGGAGAGATTATTAAAAATAAATTTTAGCAAGGCTTTCTAAAGTAATATGTACTTATATTGGTGAATAATGTACTAGTTAATGTAGGCTTCCACTAATATTAAATTCTAAATTTATATCGTTATTATTGTCTAGGTGACACTCGCTGTGATTGACGCTGCGTTCAACTCAATAACCAAAGCGTAGTAATTGCTTTATGTGTAGCCAGCTGACCCGCGCAACTTCGCCTGCTTCACATAAGATAATTTTCCCTATTGTCGCAACATTTTTCATTTATGCTCTGGTCCTATTGGTCGTAGCGTGATGTTATATAGCCTATAGCCTTCCTCGATAAATGAGCTATCCAACACTGAAATAATTTTTCAATTCGATCCAGTAGTTTCTGAGATTAGCGCGTTCAACCAAACAAACAAACTCTTCAGCTTTATAATATTAGTATAGATGAAGTATAAAAGAATCGAACGCTTTAATGTCTCTTCTTAGTTGACACAAAGGTTCGCGAATAGCAGTTTATAAGCTGTGTTGGAATAAGTCGAATTATTACTTCAATCCAGGTTATATAATTTTAATAAACGTTTTATTTAATAATACTAAACGCAAAACCGAAAAATCTGTGGATTGGACAATGGTGACCAATCGAGTGTCTTCATATTGATTGTAACTTTCTACCTTGAATATTACCTTCATCCAGTCCATTTACACGTATGGCAAGATTGTATAAAGCGAAATCCAACGTATCTGACAATGACATTGATATCTTCTCTATGAAATCATTCAGACACTTGTCTTCCTACTCAGTAATGCTTTATAATCTTTTTAATTCTTAATTTTAATTTTTATATTTTTAATTAGTTTTAATATAGTTAGACTTCCATTTGTGGTTTATGTAACTAAACATTACATTACAGTCACTGTTATATTTTCACCATAAATAAGTAGTCTATTTAATATATAATTTAATTGAAATGTCATGCATGCCTGTGATTTATTTAGTTACTCTGACAATGTTAAATTAAGAATGTCTCAACTACAAAACATTGTAATTATACAGTTGGTATGCTTAAATTATAAATAAATAAATTACTTATGTGTTTTACACACATCACAACGCCATTGCTAGCAAATTACTAGGCGCGAATATTTTTGAATACTTGCTCCTTACACATGCTGTCTCTATATAGGAACTACTTAATTAAAAAAAGCGTTTAAAAAAACGGTTTTGTAGTTTGAATAATTATTATTTTCTTCTACTGACGTCACTAATAAATAGCTGATTAAATAATATGTATTAAGTATGACGAAAATAGCCATTTATCTTAATGTAACAAATATAAGATTGCTTCATAAAATAAGCATATTAAAATTGACCTGCTAACTTGTCAGATTAAATTATCAAATGCACTTAAGAACTATTCGAGGTTACTGAACTAACTACAAAGGTGAGGTTAACAATAGATTACAATGTTGACCTTCGCAAACACATTTTTTGTTATACCTATCTGCAAACAATAAATACAACTCGGTTGGTATGGCAATGGTAAGCGATTGCCGTGACACTAACAATAACATTACTATAAATACATATGTAGCGTAATAGTAACTCTGTCTGTTTTACGTTCAAATACCTTAACAGATATTAAATAATTTTGGTATAGAGATAAATCTGGAGAAGGATAGGTTATTCCTAAACGTTAGATATCAGTTAGGTGATTCAGTTTAATCCTCGAAGTTTTACGCGTGTCCAAACTTAATGTTTACCACTACTGAACTTAGCGACATAGCTGATATAGTCCAGGGTGTGCGGGTGGAACTATTCCAAATAAAGTCATTTAATTCAAATATTAATTTACGATTTCTCTTTTTCCAGAGCCGAGGACTTGGATTGGGGTCTACACCAACTCGACACAATCGTTGAAAGAATCGACTACGCCGGTAACCACTTCAAATCACTCACTCGATTCGGCGATCACGCTCTTCATCACCTTTTCCCCACACTGGACCACGCAGTACTCAAATATTTGTATCCGATACTGTTTGAGCACTGCGAAAAGTTCGAATCGCAGTTGAAAACAAACACTTTTTACGAAGCTGTTTTATCTATGGGTAAACAATTAGTGAGAAAACGCCCAAATAATTTTAGGGCCAAAAAAATTGTTCAATAGAGTACTTACTAAACGTTATTAAGAATACCTTGTTGGTCCACTGGTATAAATGTAACATACGCAACTGTCAGAGTACTGGATTCGATATTTTATTGCATTTTTCTGTCACGCTCGAAGCAATACGTAGTTGGGATCTGTGCCAAGTATTTACTACTATACAAGACCTAAGGATAACTAACAATTATTTAATAAAGGTGTGCTGTGATACCTCTTATGAACGCTGCGACCCTATTGCCATTGACAATTAGATCTTAAGAATTATTTGCACAATTTTGTATGCTAAGCAATGATATAAATTATAAACGAGGAAAAATCCAACCATTTAGCAGGATTTTAAGACTATACCTCGGCAAATCGGGCCACTCCTTTACCAACGGAACTATTCATAGACACATGTTGACTTCAGGGACAGCCCTGAAGTCAACATTTTTATCTATTAAGTTATTACTTTATAGATAACTTCGCTAATTAAAGCTCTACCACGTAGTTTAACTTTATCCTTGTTTATAATTTACCATTAGATTTTCTATTTATATAAAATACTAATTAATTATTATTTAAAACTAATAATATATGTATATTTTACATATTTAAGTATTAAAACTATTTATATTTATAAACGTATTAAAAAAGATAACATAATTACAAAAACACAAATAATTATAATACTAAATATTTATAAAAATGGTTTTGGCATCGTAAAATTCTTCAGCTTCGCTGTCAACTAGTAACGTGCCCAGAAGACTGGCAGCATTGCCATTTATATAAAATGATTACAAGACAATAATTGAACTCATATATGGTCGAAGATTTTCTTCCTATTTAGCACGTTACTAAGTGGTTCCAGGATGCCTTCATCATGGCTAATAACTATTAAAAGGTTGTATATTAAACAAGTCGGGTTAATCTCAAAATCATATATGAGTTCAACGACTTAGCATATTACCAAGATACAGTCTGTTAACAACTGTCACATCATTGCTAGATGACAAAAAAGACCAGCTTATCAAGGAGAGAGTGTACATTTATGCCTGTCTTACTACTAAGAAATCTACGATTCTTTTAGTACGATCGTTAGCAATCTATATGAATTAGTTTATGGTACATAAAGGTATATATAATGATTATATCTTGGTAAAATGTTTTTACAATAAGTATATAATGAATAATTGTATAAAACTTGTAAATGGACGTGTTTATTTATTAAATTTTAAAGACTAAAATCGGTTGCTCAATTAATTTCTAAGTTAGATATACATTATTTAAAGTAATCCGAGCAATGCATTGATTATGTGTTATAGAAAGAATTATTGATGGCCAGTTATTTTGCCATTTTGTATATCTGGTTTCTTATTAGTTCCAAGACGCCGTAGCCGAATACGCTCTGGACGTTATTATTGTTTGGTTCTTAGGTAAGTTTCATTTGGACCTCAAGCAATTTGTTCTTGCCGATATGAAACAACTTATAGTAATAAAAATCGACATTTCATAATTATTATGTATTTAATGGAAAATATGTTAATTTATACATGGGCGCTATTAGGGATGTGCGATAACAATAAAACTATTCGACTATACTTGCATGTATTCATTATCGATTACTAATAATATGTTAATTAATGTACAGTTGTATTTCTTCAGCATAGCAAAAAGACAAAACATGAAATAAGAAATAGGTTTTCGGAACGATTGGTTGCAGGAAAACAATTGACATTCGAATGAAAATCGAGCATCACTAGTTTTTATATTCGAAAATGAAATCGTTTTAGAAAAAGGTCGTAATACAAGCAGTTTTACTGTAACCATAAATATTTAGGCCAACATGTTGCCAACATTTTTGTAATTTATGTGATACAAACTGTTGTTGTTATATTGTATTTTTAATTTAAGACTATGATATATATTCTACTAATACATTGTACATGGCTGTGGAGTTAATTAGACTGTTAATGAATTCTATACCGAGTTTTCTTTTAATGATATCCTCTATAGTAAATGGACTAGCGTACAGAATATTCACTTATTCTGGATTTCACAATAAACATTTTCCGATATGTCTTTTTACGGCCAATACAGTAAAATTCGTCTTTTGCCTCTTTATTATCCTGCTCCTCTGTTCCTTTCCTTTTCCTGTTTTCCTTTCTTCTCAGCTAATTTCTGCTAGCATCTTCACCCGCATGAAACAAATAGGAATATATTAACGGGTTCAGTAATAACCTATATTAATCCAGGAAATGTTCTATATGCGTTCGAAATTTTATTGAAATCTGTGCAGCGCTTTACTTGTGATTGAATAACAATCCAAACTTCTTACAAACAAATGCGAAAACAAAATAAAAAAATCTTTGAGAAAGCAATAAAGCCTTAAGCAGCTAAGTTCATAAAGCGACAATACGGTTTGTCAAAGTCCTAGGTTTAAATCCTGCTTCATGGGTTGTCTGTTTTCCTCGCTTATAATTTACAGGATATCTTTTGCATATCGTAGGTACATCTATCTCACCAAAACAAACTAAAGGTGTCCTTGTACTCGATGGCATATATTAAACTTCTTCTGCCTAGCCTTTATTATTCCCAATTCACTTGCGGTCGGCTTTTCTGGTCTAACCGGATTTGACTGGATATCAGTTTTTACACGGAGCGGCTGCCAAGGCTAGACCAGTGTCAGGATATTATAGGGCACTGACTGCCCAATAACAACTGCCATAGATGTTCATGGCAGCCGGGACCGACGGCTTAACGTGCTCTCCGAGGCATGGAGCAGGCGATAATTGTCAATCATACGCACATAATTTCGAAAAGTCATTCAACTTCCGAAAATCAGAGGTTCGCGACGTGGTTCGAACCCGAGACCCTCTGCATTGCAGTCTGTTGGTCTCCCCACTGAGCTATCAGATATATATTTTCTTGATCTGACATTTGATTAAAGCAGCATTTTATCGAAGGTGTGCACAAACTAAAGTGCGCTTACACTTAACAGTTTACAGCGCATTCACACTGCTACGGTTTTACCAATCGGATTGCTTATACGGCTTTCAGTGGCATGTGAAATCATACGCGGGTATTCACATTATATTGTCTCGTCTGAATGCGATATGCCTTTGTATTTTCATATGCGGCAAAACTGCCGTAGCTTTAACCTGCTATTTGTGATGCCGGATGCATGTGAGCAAGTGTAAGCGCACTTAATTTTATATGCGCATAACTTAAGTTTTAATATAGAAAAGGTAAGGACAGAGATCACCACGTTGGCCAAATGAAAAATAGTAGACTACACACATCTTCAAAAACTAAATATCGCATGAAATACATACTCCCTGATATGCAAATTTTGTACCAATACTTTTATCATTAAAGCGAACCATTTCATACGCACAAAAATAGTATTGAAATAATAATAATATCGGTCCCGACTGCCATGAACATCTATGGCAGTCGTTATTGGGGAAGTCGACACAAAAGATCCCACTGGGTCGAAGTATCACCGGTCTGTACTGACTGGACCCCACATAAGATAAGATAGTATTGAAAAGTCGGAGATGTTTGCAGGGGGATCGGAGATAAGGCTTTTTAAACTTTAAATTGTTCGAATGCCAGATATAATTGAAAACCTTTTGCATCAGGCCCCTCGAGTGCCGCTGTGACTCAATAGGTGAATGATTTTTCCACTAAGCTGTATGTATTCCTTAAATATTAGATTTCAAAAGAATTACGAGACTGTGTTTCTTTTATCAATTAATAGGCGTAAGATAGACTTAACAAATCATATATTATATTTATACACAGCCTTTTCTCCCCATTATCTATATCCGAAATACTCTGTAAACCGTTTTTCTAATCTCATTTTCCTTGTGAACAATCCACAGCAGTTCCACATAAACATTGTCTAATAAACGTCGAGCATGACACAATAAGTTGCGACAGTTGCCTACAACCGCACTCGCAGTTGACAACATGCTCGTGATACAACAAGCTCTAATTGTACTGAGCCCCTACTGAAGTTTCCCGAACTTGGTGATGCGTGGCGTGTGCGTGTTTCGATGCCTTCTATTGGTGGATTAGAGTGGTTCGTGGTATACAAATTACGTCTCTTATTTGCATCGTTTACTGGTAGTACTTGCGCTTCTAGTTGTCGTAGTGTTTAGTGTAATTCCAAATTATATGTATATTGCATGTGGGTTTTTTTATACTTCTAATGTGGCTAACAAGCATACGGCCAACCTTATAGAAAGTGGTCACCGTAGCCTTTGGACGCCTGCAACACCAGAGGTATCACTTGCGCGGTGCCGACCGTTTAGGAGAGGAAGAAGAGAAAAAGGAAGTGGGAAGGAGAAGAAGCGGGAAGGGGGAAAGAGGGTGATTGGACCTCCGGCACTCTCACTCACCGAACGAAACACAACAGTAGGAATACTGCTATTTCACGTCGATATTTTGTGAGCGGGTAGTCCTTCCCCGGTCGAGCCGGCCCATTCATCTCATCAGGCTCTACTACTCGTAAAAATGTTTAGTGGTTGTTTGAAGCACTTGTTAGATATTATATAGGGCAAATTCTCGTAATAAAAACCGTACAAAAAGGTAGACCGATCTAGTCTTAGCGTAATAAATATCACAAATCGTATTCTTCTTAATGAAATCATAATCAAATTTGTACATAAATTGCATTGTAGTTTATATAAGACGTTTATTAGAGTAGATTGGAACTCTATTTTAAACATACGTATTTACCACGAAATTTGGTCTCTAGAGTAAAACGTTAGTAAAACTCTCGCAGACAGTGTGTCTACACATTTTCATTACCTTACGCAATTTTTTTATTATAATTTACAAAACTGATGCACCATCTCAGAAGCAATACAAAAAGAAAAACAATATATTTGATTAAATTGGCTAAATGAGAATTACTTAATACATGAATCTAAATAAAACTAAGTACAACAATATATTAAAAATATATTTATCTTATGCTTCATAATATAATTAAGCGGCAAAATAAAACAAATAATAAGTAAATTAATCTCTAAAAAAGATCTCACTATGACAAGCATAATGTTTTGAAGACAGATTTCAGTTATAAGGCAGAACAAATGATTTTCTGTTCAATAACTCACCGGTTGCAACAGCTCAGGGTAATCTATTATACCGTTTTTAGTTTAAACAGAAGCATTTCGGTGTATCGCCGCTTGTGTCTCACAAATTGCTTATTTCGTATAATTTATACCAAATATTATTTTCTTCTTAACTTTAGTGTACTTATTTTGAACAAATTCTGAAAATATTCTGAATTTACGTTATAACAAAATTATATTTACAGCTTTATACAATCCAGAAAGAGAATTATTTATTGCTTAATAATGGCTGAAAGCATGTAAGCTAGTCTGGTACAATGTCAATTGCAAATTCCGAAACTAACGAACCAATACAATACAACTTCTTGTCGCTTTGCCAACCAGCGTTTTATTACTTAACCGTTTTATTATTTTTCACTGAATTCATGTTTTTAAAACGGTTGTAATATAAACGGTTGTAATGTAATGTAAAATAACCGTATCAGATAAGATACGGATGATATATTGATGTGACACTGTTCTGTACTGTTTAGTTCATCAATGTCTATAGCCTGTTAAATTTCGGGCCAACGCGTTAAGTGTTGTGTGTTCGAGCCTCCTACCGCACAAAACATATATCTTCACCGTTTCAATACGTCTACAATTTTTCTAATTGTCTTCCTCAATATATTTACATAAAGCATAGTCAAACCAAATTTTCAGAATTACTTTTAAATCCCTCTCATATTATATTTAAGACGTAGCTATAAGTTATTTAGAGACAAATCAAAAAAAATCACACCTATAAATGCAACTCAGCCGAAAAAAATACATAGTTATACCAAAAGTCAATCGTTAATCAAGGATTTGAGAGCTATTCAGTTGAGAGAACCCTTAGTGTTAGTTTGCGATTATTCAACTAAGACAACATTATTTATCTCGAGTTTGCAACATACAGACATGAAACGCTCCATCTACACTTGTCTATATTATCAATGATTGATCAACAGCATGACTTGGCAGGGAATGAGCGTATAATTATCTCCAGTACACTTAATGCCAAACATCCTAATTATAGATAGAAGCTCTTAAGCAGAGAGTGTGTGGTCGGAGTACCTTGCGGTATATGTACAAGTGTCTCGCCAAGTCTCGGCTCGGGACCGCAACACCGCAACCATCTGCCTCGCCCTCTCTACATTTATTGGACTTAAATTAGCTTCGGTTTGATGATTTTATTATCTCACTCGGTTAGTACAGTTTGACTTAATTAAGTCGTTGAAAATTGCGTGTTAGGAATACTTGCGCAGTTTTCTTTCCGTTTACTAGTCTTACTTAAGTTTTATAAAGGTAAATTTTGTACTGAAAATGTTGTTATGATAAAATGACTTGCAAAGAGCATTTTTAGAACTAAGGCCACGATAATCAAACAAAGTTTATTATTATTAAAACTAGTTAAGTTCTCAATAATGTTGTTGAATATGACGTAATTGTAAAGACAATAATCTAAGCCATATAAAGACAGGCTTAGTAGTTTCTTCAAATTCTGCAATTGTAAAGCAGTCTTTAAACAATGAAGACGACGAAACACAGGTTTGCAGACATCGCGCGCATCATGCAATATATTCAAGTAGACAAACACTAACACTATCAAAACTCTATAGGGTATAGTGTTTTGTATAAGTATAATAGATACATTTTAATAGTGTTTGCAAATAATGATATTTGATACGAAATGGCTCGCTCGAGTTCGAACGAGTAAACATTAAACAATTTTTTAATTCCTGTAACGATTATATCATTAGTACTTTATATGCAAGAGTTTTTACTCTTTTATATAAAAGACTATATTCAACGATTCGACATTTTATATTCCTTAATGAGAGCGTTCTATTTAAACATTTCACAAATAAGCTGGCATATTTCAGTGTACACGTTTAAAACGTTAAAAGATCAACGTGAACATAACTGTTTCCAAGAAAACAAATTACAAAAACAACTAGTCCATTAAAATGTACAAATATTCGTCTGATCTCTCAATAAATTTAACCAACACATTTATTTCAATAAAGTTCAAAACTAAAGTGACGTTTTAACACAGTGCCGTCGTGTCGTGGATAAAACGGGAACTCGACAAAGTTCTAAAGAAACATCCGTCTAATTTGTAGTTGAAAAGGAAATAAATAGACTACAATGCTTTCCTTTTAGGAGTTCGCTCGAGGACAAACACTGAATGGAACTTCGATACAAGCCGAGGTACAAATTTGCTTCGGTTCCCCAGTTTTACAATCCAAACAAAAGTTTAATGGAATTAATCTATTATTAAGAGTAATATGAATTAAATTTTCGGATCCGAATCTGTTTGGGAGTTTAGCGAGGCATTGATAATATAATTTACGGGCCTCTTATTAATTGACTTCCATATCTTGCAGCATAACTTTAAGTATAATACTGCAGCGAATGTAAGGTCTTAGGTATGATTCCTGGTTCAGACAAAGTGTAATTGGATTTATTTCGTTAGGAAGTCTGTAGTAACAGTCCGCCGCGCTTCATAGTCTGGAAATATGACGGTAAATGGCAAAAAGCGCTTAGTATAAAATGTGTTAAAAAACTAATAAAATGTGGATATTCTATTCTTTTTTCTATTCTATTCTTCTTCAAGTTTACGTAATTATTCCGTTATAAGTTTCTTGTTGTATGCAGAGAGATTTAAGTAATATTTCTATGACTTTCTGTCTATGTCTTATAGAGTTTGTTACAGCTAGATTTTTTCCACCTTTTATCTATGCTGCACTCTAACGCAATCTACTTGCTTCCTTTATATTGCTAAGTGTCTTCATTATTACTAACAAGGAAAAAGTTAGGTAATACGATCTTAAGAAAGTTGAAGCGAGCTTAGTTTCCTAAACGACTATCTAGTATTTTCTATTAAAAGGAACTTAAGCACTTCGATAAGACAGCATTTACCCACTACAGCTAAAATCTATGAGAGTTTTGTGCCAGCGTTCTTCTCGTAAATGCTCCTTGCTCGCAGTTCTGGCAACTATCGTAGGATAAATTGCCCAATATTATATACTTTCACACTTAAAACAAAAAAGAATTCGAATTTGGAAAAACCAATATAATGTACAAATTCAAATTGACAGCACAAAAAGCGGTTAACCATTTTTTATGAAATTGACCGTTAAAATTGAATTTTAAAACGTTCCATATGCGAAAATCGCTAATGAACGTAACCTGTCATTGGTCAGCTCAGTAAGAGATAATTGGAGTAATCACCACTTTGTGAGGCGGCTAATTGCAAGTCGAATACAAAAGCCAAACATGGTGGCCGCGGTTCGACGGTAGTGGTTATTGCAAATCCATTTTATATATACCTTTACCTTTTATTTTTATTTATGTGTTCGAATTTTATGTTGAAAGATTGATTACTAGAATAAATTGGATTGAATATCTGTATCATATCATACTACGGCGTGAATTAAGGTAAAATTAACCAAGACTGATGTGCAAATTGTTTTTAGGTTTATGTAACATTTCATAATATACAATTGTCACTGATAAATCGTCCTCGGTTTCGTGGGAACTAAACACACTGGCAAAATACCTTTGTATTGATATCCTCATGAGTATATTCATTTATTTATTTATTCATTTGTTCATTTGCGAATATGGGTATACATTTGCAGATCTTATTAGCTAACAATTATTGGTCTTTCACCATATTCAACCATCAGGCATGCAAAAAAAAAAGAAATAGAAGAGACATTGTAATTAACATTAAAAATAATACAACATACCTAAAAATAGCAATAAATTAATACTTAATGTATTAATAATTTCTTAAATTTTCAAAATAATGTCAAGTCTTAATAATAAAATTATACAATGTCATACAATTATAAAATAAAATTATATTCTGTCATACAAGTATAATAAAATGTCATAGCATGTAAATAAAAAATAAAAAATGTAAATTTGGCAGACTTCTAGCTATTTTCCATATGCTTGTCCTCTAAGAACTCTCGAAGTAAATAATAGCATTTGACTACAAGCAGTTTTTGAAGACGCCTTTTAAATAGTTGTATATTTCCAATATTCTTTATATGTTTTGGTAGTTTATTATATATGTGTAGTGCAATACAAAAAAAGCTTTTGTGCATCAAAGCCGTTTTACTTGCCTACGCATAGCTTATCAGCATGGCCTTGCTCTATGATTAAATAATTCTATATGTTGCCTTACAAACAAGGCACACTCATTAATGTAAATGCAAGGCAAAGTAAGTAAATTGATTTCTATAAAGTAGGGCTTGCAACTTTCGGGCACTTTAATATTATATATAGTCCTAATGCATCGTTTCTGTACCTTAATATAACTAGCTGACCCGCGCTACTTTGTCTGTTTCACATAAGATAATTTACCCGGATTTTGCAACATTTTTCATTGATGCTCCGCTCCTATTGATCGTTGCGTGATGTTATATAAAATATAGCCTTCCTCGATAAATAGGCTGTCCAACAATAAAATAATTTTTCAATTCGAACCAGTAGTTCCTGAGGTTAGCGCGTTCAACCAAACAAACTCTTCAGCTTTATAATATTAGTATAGATTATAAAGTATCTTACGCTGTCTAATTTTAAGTATATTTTGTATTTTTCTTGTACCTAATTATTCTTGTAAGGCAATCAATATTTTGAACATTAATTAATAAGCGTAAGTAACTCTGTGTTGATATGTTGTAAATCAAAACCGTTGGTACTAATCCCATTTAAACGAGGCAACGTTATCACGGTGCGCTTTGCGTACTTACATATATATCACAGGCACCTCCTATTATATTGTACCAAAGCCAGTAAGTTAACTAAATTTATGTACGATATCACGGTGTACATTAAAACAGCATACAGGTATATTTTATAGCTCCAGTTAGGGAGAAAATTAAGCTCTGGAAGTAGTCTAGAAAACCCATTTAATATTAAAACGCCTGTTAAATAACTTTAAGCAATAAACTAGAGGACATCCTTGCTATAAGTAATTTTTAAGTACGGACACACATTTCAACTTTCGTTTAGACACTAAAACCCTTTTACATAAAATGTGGAATGGAATCTTCCTCACACATAAAATTAAAGTATAACCCGGTAAAGTTGAAACGGGTTTCTGTGCCCTCATTACGCTGTCTCGTAATTTTCACTCGCTAATACAGCATAACCCTGACAAATCACCTGTTATGGCGCACAAAAGGAATTTATTTAGACAACTATAAATTCTGCGATACGACATATAGTAGATTTATACGATGGGGTATGGAACGTTCTAGTTTAGATGTAGTGGCGGGTACAGTTGGGAGCGGTTGTTCCTACACAAGATGTATATCTATTGCATCTCGCTGATTCTGGAATGGGTAGACATTATTATATTTGTGCAGTATGAATTGCTGTTTCTTTTATTATACATAGTACGTTTATTTTACTGACATAATAAAATAACTAACATGATATACTTATACACAAATTATTTACAAGAAACATAAACTAAAGAGAAAAATAAAACTTCAAAATTAAAAAGCATCATAATATTCCTCTGCATCGTCATCAATTAGCAACCTGCCCAGAAGACTGGAAGCATTGCCACGTTGAATGGCAATACTTATTTTTTGTGCATAGAAAATACCAGCCCTCTGGTCACGCGAAGCGTCGATGAGCCGCTTAGCTAGATCTCTATAAATAGACCTAGCACTTGGACCCCATGGCCCTAGCGTTTTGACAGCAAACAGCTCAAATATGTACTCACCAATATGGTTTTGATATTTACGCCGTTTGAGCGTCTCCGCTGATGCAGCAGCAGCACCAGCACAACCCGCTGTGCTAGAAAGATGTGATGGCGCAAGGGTGTCGACACAAGTTGCGTCCCACACCAAAGGCCTACCCATTTGTCATGGCAGTAATGACATACCATCTCTTGCCATCGTCGCGTAACAAGCGGTGAGGTTCAAGCTATGTAAAACCTAAGCTACCTTGTTGTGCAGTGTTATGTATATTTATAGCCAACAATCCATCAATTCATCCAGTGTAACTTCATAAGTCTTTTAAAATGACGTTGTGGTTTAACTGGTCGGGTCGCCGCTGCGCTAAGTGTTATGGGTTCGATCCCCACGCGGGTATTCGTGTAAACAACAAATAGATGTTTCGACTCTGCGTATTCTTTATGTCGAGGGTATGTAGAAATGATTACTAGCGCCATGCCAGTAGAAGTCTATTAGCACCGCGCTAGTAACAATTAAAGATACCATAACGAGCAAGCTTCGAAGTCAGAAGTCATATATTAAATAATTGTGAAGAAAGGAATCTACAACGCAATCATGGTGTTCGCTACAACGTTTTCAATAGAAAACGGTTAACAATACCAAACTCTTCTGATGATAGACAGTCACATCGTCAAATTCATGCATATTCCAACTTACGGTATTCCGCTTTTAATAATGTCCTCCCGACCGCATTTCGGTCACGGCGGCCAATCTTAACGGAGACTGGCCATCGGTGCAGGAGATATTATAGTGCACAAGTGTGTGTGCGAACACAAGTGCACTCTCTGTTCCCTAACTCTCATGATCCGATGGGACGAATAATCCGACACGACCGGAGAGATCAGGCGCAGGACCAACGGCTTTACGTGCTTTCCAGGGCACAGGGGTGTGTAACACCGCCAACTTCCTACCTCCGGGCCGCTATTGAGATTTCTTAACAGAAAAACCCAATAACTTTTTGTTGGCCCGACCCGGGATTCGAACCCGAGACCTCATGCACAGCAGTCGCATTCACTACCGGTACGTCGATACCTGTTTCACCCAAGCGTGAGGCATCCTCAAGACAGTTGGACAGCGAGTAAGCTAACTGTCCTAACTGATTGAATAGGTAGGTATAGAATTGCTTCAAGGGTTTATTGTAAACAAACCAATATTACATCGCCTTTCTGCATGTAAAATAACAACAAGTTTCTACAGTTGCTTTCAAAAGATATTGAGTGGAGTGACCGCGACTCCTTCTCGACAGCTTACTTCGAACTTTAAATTTAAATCTTGATTAAATCTACCAGTTTTGTGCTTACAGTCAGTCTTTGCTTTCAGGAAATCCGAGTGTACGCTATATATAAGTTCACAAGAAAGCAACGCAGACTGAAACATATATCTAATATCATGCAACGTCCGCGGTGGCGATAATATATGTAGCATAATTTTGTATGCAAACAGAGACAAACAGTCTATTAAAACAGAACGCTTGCCACTGGACTCAATTGTTTTGCTTCTACGGAAACATACATACCTACGAAGACACAAGTAATGGCTTTTGAACATGAAATATGCAAGATGCGCAAGTTGAAGCACTTACGCGGTTATACAGGGTGTTTCTTAGTATAGTGAAAAGCTCTCAGGGCGTGATTATACTTGTTATTATGAACAACTTCAAGAATCAGCTGTTCCATACATTTTGTCGAGGTCAAATTTTGTATGGAACAGATGTTTTTCCGCGATTTTTCCGAGGGTTTCACTATACTAAGAAACCCCCAGTATACTTACATTGTATGAACGACCGACGCGAGCGCGCAAGTAACGAGTATCATTCTGGGCATGCGAGGGCGCTTTAACATACTCTTTCGGTGACGCAGCTGTAATATATACGACTGCAGTGCACGAGGTCTCGGGTTCGATTTTCAGGCCGGGCAAAGTATTATCGCGGTTTTCTATCAATTAATTCTTAGTAGCAGAACGTAGTTTAGAACTGTGTCCCGTAAACGATAATAACGAACAACTGACACGTACAAATAACAGATAAGTATGATTATTCCGCGCATGTCGACTGCGCTTCTAACAGCCTTACTCAGTGGAACAGTGGCAGTGAAAATGCTTTGGGTTCGATTCCCGGCCAAAGATTTATTGAGGTCTTCTGTCAAAAAATTTTTACGTACCTAAGCTAACCCGTTTATTTTTACGTGGATGCTTTGACGCATACCTCTCCGCGGGGCGGCGGAGAGGTTATGTCTGGCCCACCGGGGGAAAGATACACCGGTAATACCGACTAAACCTACCACGGTATTCCTCGACATAACCATAGACATAAACTAAACTTTTTTTTTGTTTCTCAGGAAGATTGCTTTGTGCGCTGTCCGCCGGCTAGAGGACGGCACCGGCAGGGTGTGTGGGATTCCCAGAATATGAAGTGCTGGTATACCCACTAAAAACCTGGTGTGTTCCCTCTCTCACCCAATGGGGGGACCAGTTGGGAGCTCTTAAAAGATTCATCCATAGCAAGACCCCTCGTGTGGGTGCGGGCCGGAACAAACGGACCCGACCACCTCTCGTCCCTAAGGGAGAGCCTCACCGCTCTCCTTACCTAAAACTATAACTGGCAAAATGTGGATTTTATAGATCTCTGCCTAACCCTTTGGCGTTATAAGCGTGAGGATATATGTATAATTATGTAAACTCACGCGAGTAGCTTGTGCATAGCCCACGTCAGTTACTTGAGTTGAATACCTATAATATATATACCTACGTAATATTACAAAATGGACTATCAAAAGTTTATGTTCAGCGTACCTTCATGCCACAGTACTCGTGAATATACTTTACTTGATATAAATATTCATAGTCTTGAATTCTGGACTCCTAACCTCCACACGTTCAAGTTGGAATATCAAATGGAATTGGATTGTACTGAGCACAATATATTTGCTGCTCTGTGTACTTAGGTAAAATTGGTTCATCTAAGTGCACCGTATATGCATCTATCCAATGTCTGTGAGAGATAGGAGACTTCAAATGTGGAGACAAAAGTTTAACTTATTTTGTGTTGAAATATTATACAGGGTGTCCGGTAATTAATGGATAACCTTGAAATGTCTTATAGTAGAACTGAAGGCCGTTCAGAAAAATGAAAAAAAAAATAAAAAAAATATATATATTAAAAAGTGCAAGCTATATTAGCATAGCATACTTTTGACTATCTATCTATTAGCATAATTAGTGTTTAATAATAAAACAACAAAAAACCGATGGATTTCATTTATGGTCGTAGTATACAAGAAAGTTATACACGGTAATTAAAAAAAAACACATATTTCAGGTAGTAGTTAGGATAGATTTTTTTCATATTTTTTTCTGAACGGCTGTCAGTTCCACTATAAGACATTTCCAGGTTATCCATTAATTACCGGACATCCTGTATATGAAATCTGAATTATCTATACTAATAATATAAAGAGGAAAGATTTGATTTTTTGGTTTTGTTTGTTTGTAAAGATTTAACTAAATACTACTCAACCGATTTTAAAAATTCTTTTACCATTAGATAGCTATATTATCACCAAGTAGCATAGGCTAAATTATATATTTTTAAAGTACTGATAATACAAATAAGTATAATTGTAATAGCATAATCTAACCTAGTTCTACGCGAACGAAGCCGAGAGCAAAATTTTGAAATAAAGGTGATTGAGAGCGATCGCATATACAATGAGATTTGATCGACGGTACGAATCGTCTAGTGAATTAAGTGATCGCGTTGTATGGGTTCGATTTCCCACAAATCAGTGACATGGTTACGAAAGTGCTATAAAACTTTATACAATATTAAAATAGACAGATAAATGTGTAATTAAAACGATCAATATATGGGTAAAACGATCCAAAGAGCTTATAGCTTTTCAACAGATGAACAGTATATTAATCACATATAGTCGATTAAACAAGCTTTCAATAAAAACATTATTAGAATCGGTTTATCCGATTGAGAGCTATGAAGTTAGAACCTAACAGACCAAAGTCTTAAACTTATTTAAATCTATTTTTGTTTATATTTGATATTAAATAGACCTGATCACAGCCCTTTTTTGAAAAAAATATTACTTAGTATAATGATTGGTCTGCAGATATTATTACGATGTAACAAAAAATGTATATTGTACTAGCTTTTTCCCGCGGCTTTGCTCGCTCAGCAACAGTATCCTTTCTTGACTAACTGACGATGCCTTATATCTTTTTCTGTACCCCTGACAACGTGTTTACAAAGGAGAATGCCAACAGAGACTTGTCAACTAGGCCCATACGTGGAAAAATTAAATATTATAAATACGAGTATATGCCTTTTTTTAGGTTTCTAAAGGTGTAACTCATGAGTAAAAACAAACTAAAACGCCGCCAAACTATTACAATAAACATAAATTGAAATTAAAAAATGCCTTTTAGGGATGACAAAAGTATGTATTAAATCTGCATTAAAGTTTTATTTTTGCATTATATTGCATTTAAGTTTATATGCAGCTATTGGTATTTATAACAAGAAGGCGAAACTAAAACTATGTTTATATGTGCTAGTATAGAGTAAGGTACATAATTCTCAAAATCCAAATTTTTAAGCAATGTTAATATGTATGAAGAAGTTTAAATAAGAAAAACATTTAGTTTTCGTCTTCTATATTTTCATTATCATATATTATTAATATACAGTGTGTCCGGTCATGGACTAGCGATATTCTAAATACTTATATAACAACTATTTTTATACACAAATACACTTTCCCCGCTATGCGGCAGCCATTTTGTTTTTTCGTCGTAATATTCCCTATGTGGGTACAAAAAATTGATATCTCCCAAAGTTTTGGTGTTATTGAGATAAAAATATGCTTATTCGAAGGGCAACAATACTGTCTACCGTTTACATTACAAAACAAAGTGTTCACATGTCCATAATTTTTGAAAACAATATGAAACTCAATAAAAAAGATCAGAAAATTATGTAACTCAACAAATGATTGTAAATTACTCAAAAAACACCCCCATAACCCTTTTTATTTTTGTACTAGATCGACAGATGTTGAGCTAAGCTACAATACAACATTTAATTTACAACTGTGTGTTTATTAATTTAAAAGTTATTGTTGTTTGAACATAGCCCATGCGCAAGCACAAAAGGTCTTTGTCGGAACCCTAAACAGGAAAAATAATTTAAAAACACTTGACATTCATATTAGATTTTATTTAATGGTTTTACAATATTTAATTACAATAGCTACAGCACTTACTCAAAGCGGCCACCTTCAGCTCGTAGACACGCTACAGCTCTGTACGACTTGGGTTGATGAGCGCCTTAGAGTTCCTAGAGACAATGTAGCATAACATAATATTATATCACGCTAACTATTGTAGACTATTTTCGTTTATATATATATATATATATATATTATATTATATTCATACATATATGTATAAATATGGTATAAATATTTGTTATAAAACAATAGCTGACGCAGTGCCTAATTTGATCTCCATGTACCGCATTCTGTTAAATTGTATTTACTATTATTTTTTTTAATTATGTATGTATGGAGATTCAAATAAAACATTTTTCATCAATAAATTTACCTTCGAGAATACATAGGCAGACGTCACTACGTCAATAAGCAGTGAGAGGCACTCCTCTCAATGCTTAAGAGTATACTCACCAGTAATACATAGTTCGCTTGTCTATTAATGTCCTGTGGTTCAGCCTCGTGCCCTTTCCTTTACGTGCACTCCCGTACTGTATCGGAAATGCCGCGCATGCCTTTGAATTTAATATCCTTAGAATATAGTCTGTATTTGAGAACACATGAAATTCTATGCTATCTATTACAAAATTATTCGAACGTGTTAGTGGTTGTTTAAACATTGTTATTCTCATGTAAATGATATTCGGCGGCCTCGATGGCGTAGTGGTTAGCATAACCGACTGACGCCTGAGATCGGGGGTTTGATTACAAGTCAAACATTTGTGTGCATGAACATGGATGTTTGTCTTGGTCTGGGAGTTTCTATGTATAATATTTAGGTACATATTTACAAGAAAAAAACATATATTATGTATGTTTATCCATTGTCTAGAACCCATAGTACAAGCTCTGCTTAGTTTGAGATAGATAGTGTTGTGTGTATGTGATAGAATATTATTATACTTTTATTTATTGTTATTAGAAGTATATGTACATATATTATCTGAATGAGAAATAAAGTTCTTTAAACCGAACGTCAACTAGCTTGGACTGATTTATTGACTTTGACGATAATTATTTGTTGATCATAACTCGTTTTCATGCCTTCATTGAGTTATACATACCTAGTCTTATACTTATATTACTGAAGGTCGCTTTTATACAAAGTTTATATACCTAAATGTATACCAATTGACTATTTGAATCGTGAGAATGTTTCTAACAAACGGTTCACGTATTTTAATGTATACAGAAATAATAATCGAATGACGGTATCGCATTCGTATTAGCTAATTTTGTTATTGTATAATCAATACATATGAAAGTTTACATTCAAAACGATTCGAATTTTTATGTAATACGAAAATAAGTAGGTATGCTAATTTTTGGTGTCCGTTCTAATTCAGAGTCTTTGTGTCTGTTGGATGGATGTTTGAACTATTTAGCGCAGCAGAGTATATATATAATTTACGTTCATCAGCCGTATTTACACCATATATCTATTTGTTTGGTGCACTGCTATGCTGTCCGATAGATGGCGGTGCAGTCAAGTTAGCTAGCACGCTCTTGCCCGCGGCTTTGCTTCCTTAAAAGTAGGGTAAGTTATGTTAGTAAAAGTACAATTTTAAATAAAATATAACCTACGTGACTCGGTGATAATATAGCTTTTCATCGGAGAATTTTTAAAATTGGTCCTTGCGTTTTAGAGTTAACTACTTCAAACAAACAGAAAATATAATAATAATAATATAATATTCTACCACATACACACATCACCATCTAGCCCAAACTAAGCAGAGCTTGTACTATGGGTACTAACAACATAACATTAACATGTTAAAATTTGAGAACAAGTATTTTTTGCGAAAATGTCTTAGATTGTAATAAAAAAATTGTGTGAGTGACATAAAAAAACAGAACGAGAAAATGTCGCCAATTGTAGAAATGGCAGCTGATTTTGTATGAGTAAGTACGATTTTTATTTAAAATATCAAAAATATCAATAATTTGGTCATCCATGGGCATATGGTGATATAAGTGGGGTAAATGATAGATAATCTACCCAGTCGACAGTTTCAGGGTTATCCATTATTTACGACACACCCTGTATATATGTATAGTATATGTAGATTTAGATAATGCGTGGATTTGATTGGTCCACAGCTATGCCAGTATCCATATATCGGATATCGGATAGCTTTAGTCAAGTTATTTACAATAAGCTACTTTTAAATGACGCGAACGAAGTTGCGGGTAACAGTTAGTGCAAATAATAAAACAGTTCCTTCCTAATTTACGCAGTACACTACTATAGTTCCTAAATGAAATACTTACATGTGCTAACACGTTATCTCAAGGGTAACTGGTTAAGCTGCTTAGAATATTTACATACGAATTTGCATTTATTCCTGTTCTCGACACTAGATTGCATACATAAACATACCAACCGAGTCTACAGATCTATACCTCGAAAACAAACGAAGTCACACTCCTATATCTCCGTAGGAGTGGACAGTAGTGTCTGAATGACGCAGGCTCTAAATCCCGGGCGTGGTTTTAAATCCCGCTACAGAGCGCTATGAAAATTTACTTGGTACATAAAAAAACACTACCCAAACCGGGCGTCGAAACTATTAGTTAGCTTACTGAGACTCTACGGCACCGTTCCAATCATTTTATCATTTTTGTTGTTCTCTGTTCACTTTGTAAACTATAAAAAGCTTTAACTATAATCAGATAAGTTATTTCAAAATAATAAAGTTAAGGTTTATAATGTAAACAAAAACCTTACTTCTTTACTAATATTATAAACGGGGTCGGTACCCATTGGTCCCCTGAAATTCGCACCCTGTGCCCATTCAAATATTTGAGGTGCCCCACTCGTCCCCTGATAAATTATTTATTTAAAAATCATTTATATTTCCGATTCACTCTGCTATGGCTTGTTTCTATCAGGGAACCAAGCCTGAGGGGAAAACCTGAGCGGTTGCCGAGTCTATAACTTTTATGCCAGGGGACGAGTATATTGATGAGACCTTAAAAATAAATTAATATTGATTGGTCTCCTACCAGGGGACTAATGGGCACCTACATAGGTGCCGAATCTATAGCTTTTATTCTGGGGGATGAATATTACCAACCAACGACAGACCAACGGATCCCGACCCTATAAACGCGAAAGTTTGTATGGATGTATGGATGTTTGTTACTCTTTCACGCAAAAACTACTAGACCGATTGCGATGAAACTTGGTATGTAGATAGCTGGAGACCTGGATTCACACATTCACATTCTTTTTATCCCGATATTGTCACGGGAACGGGACTTACGCGGGTGAAACCACGGGAAATACTAGTAATACTATAAATTCCAATATGATTTTATATCTTTGTTACGCTTTCACGCCTTAACTACTCAACCGATAATCATGAAATTTACATGCATACACGTTGTCAGGGGTACAGAAAAGAACATAGGATACCTTTTATTTCTTTCAAGATCGAAATGCCTACTGTTCTTGATCGAGCGAAGCCGCGGGCAAAAACTTATATAATCTAAAGTACTTCTCTCTATTTCTCTCAGAAGTACTACCATCCTAATCCTAACTAATATTATAAATACAAATGTGAGTTTGTTTGTTACGATATCACGCCTTAACTACTCGACCTATCATGGTACCTTTCATATAAAAAAAAACTCTTCCGGAGAGATAGAAAACTGACATAACCTACATTTACGCGATCTAAAGCATAATTACTATCATCCTTACTAATATTATAAATTCGAAAGTAACTCTGTCTGTAAAGTTTGCATTTCTTATGAGATAGTTGGACTTGCCAAATTGCCGGACTTGTGACTTGAAAAGATTGAAGATGTGCAACATTTGCGAATAGAGTGTGTTAGGTATAAGGTGGAAAGGGATTCGGTTCTGAAAACGCATGGTCTGGAGCGGAATAACGTAGGACTTATTCAGAATGTGTTAAGGGAGCTTGCATCAGAGTTAGCGCGAGCATTCTATCGATTTGTACCGCAGACCCAGCACCGACTCCCTCTACAAAAATAAGTTTAGGTATTAGTTATATTATTAGGTTAAGCGAATTACTGTTTCGGGTACAATGGGTTTGATATGCTTCACATGAAGAAAAACACTTAATAAAATAATAAATTACAAAAAAAGGTACTGTCTGTCTACATCTGTCTTTGATACCTTTTCACGGATAAACCACTCAACCCATTTAAATGAAATTTAGTACAGATATAGTTTAAAACCTGGAGAAGGATATAGGCTATTGACATAGGTACCACGCGGGCGAATCCGCGCGCAAAAGCTAGTTGTACATAATTTAAAATGCCTTTAAATACGTCGAACACCGTTTGTGTTCTTCATAGTTACAGCTCTTAAAATAACAACTTTATTATCATCGCCATATTCCACAACGCGATAAAAATATGAACCGCAGCCAAAATAAATTCGCTACATAGTTATAAGCTTATCACATTTACGCAGTTTTCGTAAATATTGTTCCCTATCTTGCTCTATAAAGTGTGTGGCTTTTCTTTTTACGATACTAACCGTTAAGTTAAGCTTTTTCCCTCTCGCTATCATTGACACATGTTTGAAACGTTTAGGTAAAGAATAATTACGTAACAACACATATACTGACTTTGATATTTACTTTATTTTACATTAAATTTATGTTTATTATGTTATTTGGCAAGCGTAGCTGTCCGTGGCCTCACTGGACTTTTCCGAAAATCAGCGCTGCACTACCTACCACGGTGCTGCAGCATTATGCTGAGATAAGTGCCATTTTTGGTCTCGCACTGGCGGTATGATGAAATTACGTAAATTGCGTATTCTTATGTTTTCTTTGTTTTTATTTTTGTATTTCTATTTTTTTTCTTGTTTTAGGCCAGTGTAGAGGTCAGAATAAACTGTTTTCTTTCTTTCTGATATTAAACTTTCTGAGTAGTTTTATGAATAGTAGAGCCTCGCTGATTTCAGCATGGATGGGCTGGCTCGACCGGGGAAGGACTACCCTCTCACTGAATATCGACGTGAAATAGCAGTATTCCTATTGTTGTCTTTCGTTCTGTGAGTGGGAATGCCGTAGGCCCAATCACCCTCTTTCCCCCTTCCCACTCCTTCTCCTTCCCACTTCCTTTACTAAAGGGTCGGCAACGCGCAACTGATGCCTCTGGTGTTGCAGGCGTCCATTGGCGACGGTGACCACTTACTATCAGGTGGGCCGTTTGCTTGTTTGCCACCATAGTTGTATAATAAAAAAATAAAACACTATTTTATACAGATATTCTAAAGATTTATTTAAAAAAAGAAAGGAACACTTTCTTTAAAGGCTTCTAGCCGACCCGCGCAACTTCGTCTGTTTCATAAAAGAGAATTGTCCCTGTTTTTGCAACATGTTTATTGATGCTCTGCTCCTATTGGTCGATAAATGGCCTTCTTCGATAAATGGGCTATCCAACACTTAAATAATTTTACAATTCGAACCAATAGTTCCTGAGATTAGCGCTTTCAACCAAACAAATAAACAAACTTGTCAGCTTTATAATATTAACTATAAACTGAATGTCGGCAAAAGGTAAATATTTATGTTTTGTAATTATTGTATTTTAAAAATAAAATACATAACAGTAAAGTTTTTATAAACCTCGTTAATATACATACATAGTTTAATGTAAATATAGAATATTTGCGAATACGTAAGAACTTTGTCTCTTTACTTTCTTTAAGAGCTGGAATAAAACTATTCTAAATAAAAGCTTTTACACACATATTCCTAAAAAAACTATATCTAGTATATCGGGGTAATTACTAACATACTTATTAACACATCCAGCTAAGTTTATATGATTCTATTCGGAGTGGGTTCACGTCGGTAATGCAATGCAAGTCAATTCAATTCAATATACATCATTCCGCACCGCCCGCGCCCGCCAACATTGAGTTCAAATACAAATATTCGATAAATGTATTAACAAAAACAAAGTACTTAATAATAAAAATTCTTATAATGAAAATACTTAACATAATATATACATAATATAATATAATTCAATATTAAGTTTATGGTGTACCATAGATACAAATGAAGTAAACAAAAATATATAAAAAAATGCCTATGTTCGACCGATAGGCATACAATGCTTGACATTAAATATTTAAAGATAAAGAAGAATGCCCAAACAACTAAGAAAAATAGTATCATAATATTGTCTTCTGTTTACTGTTTGTTTTGTGTTTAATTGTGTTTGTGTGTTGTAAAATAGTATCAGTATAACTATTACAGTGTCAAGATGAAAACTACTGTTTAAGATTCGTACAAGTATGTAGCTTAAGTAAAAATAAACATCATGTAGGTACGTAATTTGCCGGGTTTCAGAGAAATATATGCGTGAACTTTGTATATCAAAATGTAGAAACGTACTATTTATTCTTTTAATAACAGTAAGATTAAGATCTAATTAATTTATCGTTTACATAATATAAATATATATGTACGAGAACACAATTTAAAAACTAAGTGACTTAAAATACCAAGTAGGTACTCCATTAGGAGTGAACTAAATACCTACTTAATGTTTGGGTATATTAACCGCCGAGAGGAAGCCTAGACTACAGTTGCGCATAAAATCTGTAACGGGAAATTATTATACAAAATAAAACAACTAATATTTCACATTTATTTATCCGGCAAATACGATACTCCACATTACGTTACAAAATCATTATAATTATGAACAAAAATTATCTATATTTATTATCTCATGAACTTGTGTAACAGCTTAGATTTTATTCATCAAGCGATACCGCATATGGTCATTCCCTTTTGAAGAAAAACACCGACAATCATGTCTGTTTTCCTTACATTAGTAAGGGCTGGGATGAGAACTCGTCCGCTTTAGTTTGTTCCTGTGGTTATAAAGTAAATATCTTTATCACCCATACCGTATATATAGCCATGATAAAATGCCTATCTCACTCTCCGGACCATAAACTTCCCTAACTAACTAACCGCAGGTAACCCTTTGTTCAAAAAATTCCATAATGCTATTACTCCGGTGATATTGCATAGAGAGACTAACCAAAATCACTTTTACGTATATAACACTACACAGGTTAGCGAATGGTCCTCTTTATTAAAAATCGTTACTAAAGGCTATACGTTCTGCACTTAAAATACTCAGTAAAATCAACGTTCTGTATAAATCATTATTCATAAACTTTCTATTAACCTTCATTATCTATACATATATAGCATACTTTTCAGGCAAGTTAGCATTTTTAGATATTTTTATGTATAACATAATTTTGCCCGCGGCGTGCTCGTGTAAATGTCAATACTCTATCCTTCGGAACAGAATTTTTTCTGGATGCGAGATACTCTATGTCCTTTTCTGTTCTCCTGACAAGGTGTAAGCGAAATTTCATGAAGATCGGTCGAGTAGTTAAATCGTGAAATCGTAACAAATAAACTTCCATTTGCATTCATATTTAACTATAATTTGTAGATTACCGCGTTGATACAGCAGTAGTAAAAACGACAGCTGTGCATGAGATATTCGAATTGAAAGTGTATTTTGGCTGAGGTACTGAGAATAGCTTAATAGAGAATTAAGCTATCCTCAGTAGTATCACATCTATACTGATCGCCTATTATGTTTGACCTTAAATACGTGAAATGATTTTTTTTTTTGTTTTATTTTGCTCGTCAAAATGACCACACTCCGCCTGATGGTAAGCAGTCGTGTGGTCTAAGAGCAGTGGCCTCCATATCGTCCTCATAGCAGCCGAGGCGATGTTGAGGTCTCTACTTTGACGGCCTGACAAGGTGCTTTTTCACGATTATTTAATTGATTATTTAATTTACACATATTTTATTTATTGGTTTGTTCCGCATTTTCCCCTACATTACGTCCCACATTTCAAAATGTTCCTTATTCGCCTCTCTTTTTTAATTATTCGTTTTTCGCCTTACATTTTTGTACATATGGTTAACAAAATAAAACATAGTTTAAAATTATTTTAAATCTTTTGTTGTCAGGTTCGTGATGTCATGCAATCATAAGCCCGAAGTTTAACTGAGAGTGAGAGATCAACGAGGTATTTTAAAATATTTTTCGGCTGAAGGTACAACAAAAAACCCATACAAAAAAAGAGGGACAGAAAAGGAACATAATCTGGGACGAAAGAGGAATTACATTAAGAAATTAATATTTATTTAAATTTAGGGGCATATACCTAAGGAATTTTATTTGGGACGAATGCATATTTCTACGCTTGGGACGAATGATCAGGAACGAATGCGAAACAAATCTATTTATTTAATTTATTAAATGAATGATGAATACCCTCGCCTTCCTCTGGGTGGAAAACCCGTAAAAATAGACACCTATATAATAACTTTTAAACTTTCGCGTTGCATGGTATATATATATATAATATGTAAAGGTTATTAACGCGATCATGCATAATGTCAAGCATATAAAAGGTAAACATTACGCATGATCGCGTTAATACCCTTTACATATTATATAGATACCTATATACTTTTAAGATAATATATACTCTATAAGATTGTTGTAAGTTTTATGAAAAAGATCGTTACACCGACACTGCTGAAGATATAATGGTCTGTAAATGCTATATGCATTAACATACACCCATATTTCAGAAATAAATCCCAGACATTGTTAAAATGACTACAGATGGTTAAATTATAACCGTTTATGCGTGCAAATAAAACAAACAATTAAAAGCTCCCATGAGATGTAAATTACGGCGATGTAATAAATTAATTGTATAAGCCACTACAAAATATCTCCTGCGTACGGCGGCAGTACACTCTACCAGTATAAACTACGCCGGCATCTCTTGCTATCGTCCATGAATTTACTTACTTTTGTATCGTTATAATGAATGATGTTTAAATTTATATACAAATATTTTTCCGTAAAATAATTTTGACATCTTAGTCTCACCGTGAACGGCTGTTGAAGAGCAACTGAAACGTCTAAGAAAGTGTAAACCTAGATATAAATAGTTTAATAATATAATTTAAATAACTTAAATAATAGTAAACTTTGAAGTTTAATAGTTTTAAAATTATTAAACTATGTCTGTTTTTTTTCAATGAGCAACGCGATAACTTCCATATAAACTAGTTTAACTTTACTGTATAACATTCGAATAAACGTAAGACAACGTTATATAACAAAGTAAAACATTTTGAAAACGTAATTAATCTAAAAAAGACATAATTCCATATTGAAAAAGTCAGGTCAAGTTGAGCTACAGCTCTCATGAGAAGAAGCAGGCAAGAAACTCATGGCCACTCTTTTCAATCGCCGATTACTGCAATGTAAATTTATTTTAAATATAATGTGTGCATCACTTAATGTCAACAATCAAACTTTTAAAAACTAATCTTTGTAATATAGTTTATAGATATAAACTAGCGACCGCCCCGGTTCGCACGGGCTGTACAAAACCTTAACAAATTATACATCTAAACCTTCCTCGGAATTTTGTTTTATAAAATGTAGTGATTAATAACAGACACAGCAGCTGTCATTCACGGCATAACTTTAAACGGCGAATACGTGAAAAATATACTTAGTCACATGTTATAGACAATAAAATATAACCTATATTAATTATTAGTCAAGAATAATGTGGCTTTCTATTAATCGGTTCAATAGTTCCAAAGGTTATCACGTACAAAATGTATACGCGGATCGCTTGCAATTTGAATTTCGAAATACTAGTATTTTTATCAACCTACAGTCAAGCTAAATGCTTGTATCAAAAGTGGTCCTCCGCCCGTGAATAATAAAATTCTCTTCTGAGAAAACCAATACTGACGCAGGTACGAGGATTGAGACACTGAATACTATGCACAAGGGTATACTATCCTCGCTGGTTTCAGCATGAATGGGCCGGATCGACCGGGGTAGTACTACCCTCTCACAGAATACCGGCGTGAAGTAATGGTACCCGTACTGTTGCGTTTCGTATAGTGAGAGAGCCGAAGGCCCAGTTACCCCGATCCTTTTCCTATCCTTTCCTTCATCCTTTCCCTCTTTCATTCCTTCTTAAAGGGCTGGCAACGCACTTGTATCTCCTTTGTGGTTGCGGTTGTCCATGGGCGGTGGTAATCGCTTACCATCAGGCGATCCGTCTGCTCGTTTGCCAACCTATACCACAAAAAAAAAGATACAAAGTATGTGCGTAACACAAGTACACTCTCTATTATCTAACTCTCATAGTGTGAAAGAGCGACAATCTGAAATGACTGGAAATATATCAGGTGCAGGACCACCAGGTTTATGGGCTTTCCGAGGCAGGGAGGCGTTCGACACCGCCAACTTCCTCACTCCGGGCTGCTATTGACGATATCTTTACAAACAATGCACATCATGCACAGTCGCATTTACCACCACTGTGGCAGCGCAAGCAAATAAAAACGCAATTAATCAACGAGTAAGGTAATGATACATTTAATCCATCAACCAATCTTATATTAAAACTTTCGTAGGCCTAATACTATACCTAAATGCGAGCAAACATCTTTCATGCACCTTCCAGAACAACACTTTGTAATATCTCATATCTAAAACATTTGAAAGCACGGATGTGACACAATGATTTCAGAAGTAGTCTTAACCCTATTTACACCACGTGTTATCGCTTCAAATCCCACACAAAACAAAATTTTGTGTGATCTACAAGTGGTTTTTCCAGGTCTAGACGTTCTTTGCGGCCATTGTTTGAATATTTGTCAAGTCCCCGAGATACAAGCATTATTCCCGGTCTGAGTCCCACAGTGAGCCAAAAATAAAGGAAGTAAACAAAGTTCAACCCCATGAAGTCTTCCTTAATTATTAAAAATATAAATTAAAAATTTAAAAACTCCCGACACGAAATTCCTTTGATACCCATATTGAGGGAGTTGTGAAAAATATGTAATCCGCCATTTTGTGGCAGCGGCCATCTTGGACCGATTTTCAACAAGCATAACTATGAACACTCCCGTTTGGAAGCTACGATGCCACAGACAGACACAGACACACACACAGACAGGTCAAACTTATAACACCCCGTCGTTTTTGCGTCGGGGGTTAAAAACGACTGATATTTAACTTATTTCGAAATAAAAATTCTTATTTTAAAATATTTCAAAGTACAATTTATCCTTTTATATTTTATTTGAAGAGTAATCGAGCGACAAAATTGTTGACTATAAACTAGAAATATCTCTCTACCAATTTTCACCTAATTAAATACAGAGCAAACATCGGTGAATCGATGTACAAACTCACGGTAATCATGTTTTAAAGTGCCTCCACGCCTTCATACACACAAACCGTGAGCAAACAAAGAATACATATTTATCAACTTTCTTTATTGCCTAGGTGTCTTCAAACATCATTTTTACTTCCTAAAAGAAAGTGAGCAATTCTTAGGAAAAGTCATTACGGTCGGTGTTAAAGTTATTATCATTTGTAGGATGGATTGAATGAGCTATTACTCTTGGTTGTCTGATGAACTACACGAGGACCTGTCTTATGTTTACTTATGTTATACGTAGATGCTAGTGTGTATATTCATGAAAATAATGCAATGTAGGAATATATAACTAAAGAAATGGACATTTTTCACAATTACATATATGTCAAAAATATAAATAAAGCCAAAACTTATTTAACTAGTGTTGGTAGACATTTTCACACTAATGAAGCACAGCTTCCTAATATATTCTTCAGACATCAATTCACTGAATACATTTTTTATACATAATATAGCGGCAAAAATTTTAATTCATATTTATCAATTAATATTTCTTGCTGACAAATTTGCCCCGAATTTAAAATTTTTAAACTTATTTTACACTAGAGATCCAACCCTGTGTTTCGGGTCATTTTACAAACACACAATTAACGAACACAAAGAATACTTAGATGTGGATCTCACAAATATAATTGTCCCGTGCAGGCTTCGCGTAGTCTGCACGAGTGCGAAGCCCACAGCACGGTGGCAATATCGATGTGTCTGCTTTTCCGCTGCGCCATCCGTGCTCACCATTACAAGATCCCTGAAGAACAGCTAACACATCAAGCCCATACGCTGTATATGATATCCTAATCCTACTATTATAAATGCGAATGGGAGTGTGTTTAGTACTCTTTCACGCCTGAACTACTCGACCGATCATCATGAAATTTCGCAAACGCGTTGTCAGGGGCACAGAAAAATGTATAGTTCCCGAGCGATAGAAAATTGTTATAATTGATGCGAGCGGTGCTGCGGATATAATCTAGTGTTACTATATATAAAATTCTCTAAAACATCTGTGACACAAACTCTAAGACTAATTTATCTTCGTAATAAACTATTACACTGTTTGTAAAGATTACGCGAAACTCAAATAAAATTAAAGTTGTCGTCAGTCGTTGCGGCAATTAAGTTCTGAGTTTAATTAGCCCGGAGCGCAATTTGAAACTGCTCTGACCGTCGAGTCTGTCCCCGTAACTTTTTAATTTTATAAAAAAAAGAAACTAGATTTGTACACGGCTGCTGTCTTCCAGGCTTTAAAATAATCTAATAAGAGAGATAATTATACTCACTTGTTTGCTAAGGACGTATAGAAAAATAAATTATTCAATGTTTAAAAACATTTGAAGGTCTTTTTGTCTACTGTCCTAAAAACACTTACACAAAGTCAAGACGACTTTATATCTGTGATTCTAAATTTCAAACGTTAACTTGCTACGTATACTACTAGCTGGTAACAACTGACATACATATTAATATTAATTATATATATTTTATTATGTTATAAAATGAATGTACTTCAGACCGAATTACGGTCACGGTGGCCAATTTCAACGAAGACTGGCAATCTACGCCTGTTCCGTGCCTAGGAGAGCACGTTAAGCCGTCGGTCCCGGCTGCCATGAACATCTATGGCAGTCGTTATTGGGAAGTCAGTGCCCTATAATATTCTGCCACTGATATAGCCTTAGGGTATCATTAGCCTTCGGGTTGCGGAGGCCAGGTGGCAGCCGCTCCGTGTAACAACTGATATCCAGTCAAAACCAATTAGACTAGAAAAGCCGACCACAAGTGAATTGGAAATAATAAAGGCTAGGGGAGAAGAAGTGTGCACGCATGCCTTAGTGTACTCTTAGTTGCCTAACGCTCAGAATCCGATGAGACGGTAATCCGTCACAATCGGCATGGGGTGAGCGCAGCACCAATAGTTTTACGTGTTTATGAAATTACCAATATAAGAACAATAATTGAGTGACAATAATATCAAATGATCCCACTTAACCTGACAATAAGCGGTTGGTGAGGTCCAATAGTAAAAAGCCACCACCCCAATTGAATTGTGGTGGCACAATCAGAGCCGTGAAAGTACTTCGACTGCCTAACAAAATGCTTTTTCCCGACTCGCATAAAAACACAGGATGAACCTAGAAAATAATTCGAACCTTCCAAACCTGAAGGCTTAGCGAAAGATATTACAGCCACATTTCACCAGCTATGATTTGAAGTTCACGTAATCGTGGCGAGCTTAATGACTCTAAACGAATTTAAAAAATTATACCCAATAACACTTTGCCTGACCTGGGATCAAACCTTGACCTCATGCACAGCAATAACATTCACTACCACGACACGCACGTTGCATGCAGTATAAGAAACCTTAAGCTTTTACTTTACGAAGAAAATTAAAGTGAATTTCCAATTATAATCTTCAGTCGTAATATATAACGTACCTCATAGAATATTACATGAAACGCTATAAATTAGTTCTATACATATATTTCAAGTTAGTCATAAAATCTATCAGCTTTTACCGCCGTATCCGTCATACGATGCGGTCTTGGCTTGCCAACTTTGGCAACAGGATATGTGGCTTGTGCCAATCTGACTGAGGTTATTTGCAATTATCGCTTTAAACCCAGCTAATATTTAATGGCAATGAATGGTTCATATGATTTATCTACGAGGCTCATGCCGTGTGTTACGCTTAAGTTATTTCATTGCGCGCATGTTGATTTGATTATTCGACACGCTTTGCTTATTTGTGAGCTTTGTGACGCCAATAGGTTCGCTCCTTATTACATAAGAATTACATGACTCTCAACCGCTGCTAGCGAAATGCGGGTTTATTACATTTCAGCCTACCCCGTTCAGCGATGTGTATATACATATGTATGTACATGTATTTATTTAATATACGGTGCTGTTTTGCTGGTGAAAATCCTTTTCTTTAATTTTCTTTTAATTTTAATTGGCGATGTGTAGGTAAAATTAATGATTTCCTTTAAGATTTTATTTTATACTTCTTAAGTGACAAAAAAGCTTATGACCGTAGCAAATTGACGCCTGAAACACCAGAGGCATTACTTGCGCGTTGCCGACCCTCTATACACCTTTTAACACTCTTTTTGAAGAACACTATACTGATGACTCGTGGGAAAATCTCAGCAGGGAGTTCATTTCACAACCTGAGCGTCCGCGGGAAAAGTTCCTTTGGAACCGCTTGGATATTTAAATACGTTTTATATTCGAATATAATTATTCTCAGTACCTACTATCTGCCTTATATCATTGATTGTCATCAGATTATCGATACCCAAATAGATAAAAGGTTAGATTATGACAGAATATAACATTGTGTTCATCCAAACTGAAAACCAGTTGAGAGACCTTTTTAAAAATGGTTACCCATCTAGAGTATGATATATTAGTGACACTAACTAACAAGAATTTATCTTGATCCATCTTTTGAGGCTTTAAAAACAATATCATCCTATAGGAACCGCAAATATTCATTACTCTCCAGTTCATAAACTTTCTGTGTGAAAAGAATTACGTTCGTTACTCTATGCAACAAGGCGAGACAACAAACACATGATCGTATTTATAATATAAATAGCGACAATCACAAAAGCAAGATATGTAATATACATTCAGAGCATTTCATTTAAGCCAGTGTCACGCCAGTGACTGCACCAAACGATCTTACCACATCGACGGCATTGCTCTCACGATTGCAACTAACTGCAGATAGCAGCACTTCAAAGCAAAACAACCAGTATTTCGTGAGTTTTCATGTTCCCAAAACGTGTGTCCGAATGCTAGTGGCTAAGTAAAGCTGGGTACACATAGAAGTTGTAGCCAAGATTGCAATCGCAACGCACTGTAAATTTAATTATGCTGCCAGTGCACTTGTCATGTTAACTATGTTAAATACGTGAATATGCAAAATGCTTGGCTGTACCTCAGTGGCGTAAGGGTTAACGTAAATGTGGTTGGTAATCTTTGGGTGTCAGTATTCATTTACATATATGATTAGTTGGTATTCTGTAAGAGTTTGTAAAGAAAACCTAGTAGAACCAATTTTCAAACTTAACCCGATGAATGCAAATATTCACGCCTATTTATTTTATTGACAAGAATACTCTGCAGCTTATTAAAATATTCTCTTTGTTTTAGTATTTCTGAACGCCGACCAGGTTATTGGCTTGCAAAGTCATAAGCAAAGAGATGTAAACATGGATATAGATTTCCTCACATCAATACTGCATACAATATACTCTCGAAAAAAAACTTTGGAACTAATCTATATTATCAATCAATATATTTAAAAAGAAAAGTCTTGACTTACTAACTGACTGTTTAAGTAACAGCTAGCCCACGGCCTAGAATGTTGAAAATTTTTCTTTACGGTTTAGACAAGGAAAAAGTATTTCTCTTACCACTCACAGGATAGGAAATAAAAAGAATTTTCGTACGTATGAATATTATTTTTTGCCTTGTTATTATAAATATTACAGTTTTTAGGATTTTTCAATATTACTTCAGGTTAAGATAAAAAGCATTTAACAAGTAAAGTCGATGTGGGCAGCATTGCGGACAAAAGCTAGTTTATTATAAAACTAAATTTTATCTTAATATCTCCAGTTTTCAGATAGAGCCTCTGTACATTGGAAATATTATTGAAAATAAAATGGTTATTTAAAAAACCTCTTCTCTTAACACTCGGGAACATTATATCTAGCATCTCAACACCACAAACCACTGCATCTTTTAGAATAAATTTGCAATCAAATGTAACTACGATACGACAGAATAAATTATTCATCTTTCCACCATCGCACTTTATGACGGCGCAGGACTCATCCATTTCACCACCTAAAAATATTCTCCTTCAGTGAGGCACGCACGTACGCCTTCAGCAATCATTTCTCTTTCAAACGTGCAGGCTTTGAAATTAACTACCTGTTGAGCAGCAGCCATGGTCACGGGGAGACTCCCCATGACCATGGCTGCTGAAAAGCACCCGAAACGTCGGGGAAAGTGTAAACCAAAAATAAATAGATTTAATAGTTTAAATAATTTTATTAGCTTATAAATTAGTCAAATAAAATCAATAGTAGTAGTAGAGTAATATTTTCAAAATTTTGTAATACAGTGATAAATAAACAACGCGATAAAATCCGTATATAGTAGTTTAATTTCAATGAATAACATTCGCGTAAACAGAAGACAATATTATATTAACTACCTGTATTTACGTAGCGCTGTGACTCGTCCCTCTTTAATCGAAGTTTAAAATAAAGAATTTTGCCTACGAAAAGAGAAAACTGAACAACACTTTGCCCGACCGAGAATCAAATCTGAGACTTCCTGTAGACGCATAACCGGCGTTGACAAAACTGTTAGTTTTTTTAAAAACTAGTTTTTGGCTTCGGTCGCGTAAAAGTAGGTTAGATTATGTTAGTAACAGTCCCTGTCGGTGTTGCGGTGAATAATGCGAACCCCGTGGCACCGACACTAGGTACTGGAGGAACGTGCCAGGGGTTTAGTGAGTATGGGGCCGGCTTCTCCGGCTCGAGTCCCACACACCCGCGCCCTGCCCGGGCGCGGACGGTACATAAACGCATTCCAATGAGGTTAAAAAAAAAATGTTAATAACAATACTTTTCTTAAAATATAGTCTATGTTACTCGGTGATATTATAGCTTTATAATGGTGAAAGAATTAAAAAAATCAGTAATCGAATGTTTGGGTTAAATCATTACAACAAACAAACAAAAAATTAAATCTGTCCGCTTTATAATATTTTAGTATCTATATATTAATACGTGAAGCATATACTTTGTACCCCTTTTTACGAAAATTGCGCGGACGGAGGAGTATGATATTTGACACTGTTAAAGTTTATATGGAGAAAGAGGGATGAATCTTAATATTTTTATAAAAATGCATTAGAAATACATTGAATTAATGAAAAAACACTACACGCACACAACCATGCATTTGACAAACGCAGTCGAATCGCAATCGTAGTATTTCGACATTGTTCGTCTGACGTCGTACAATTCTTTGTAACTATGGTTACCTATACCTTATTTATATGTAATAGAGAAAAACAGAAAACAAAGTAGCAAGCTTAGGAATTTTGGTCGAATTGATGTAGATAGACTTACAACTAAACTAAAACACTAAACGGGATGCAAGTGATCTTTCTCAGTCTGTACGCTTCCTAAAACATATGATTTGCTAAATACGATTGTCTCAGTTTCAGAGCGTTGACCTTTTCATCTTATTATATCTGAATGGCTCCAAGCTAGGACAGTAAAGAGGTTAAGCTGTCAGAGGTCGTAAGACCCCATATGGAACGTAGGTTTCAATTCAAGAATGGATTGAGGTGGACTTCTCACTAGACTTAAATGTGACTTATCCGAGTCCCTTCGTGATTAATGAGCTAGGCTTTACGATCTAGCCTTAAATTTATTCTAAAACGACCTCGATGGCGTAGTGGTTAGTGTAACCGACTGCCATGCCTGAGGTCGCGGGTTCGATTCCCGCACAAGACAAATATTTGTGTGCATGAAAATGGATGTTTGTCTTGGTCTGGGTGTTTCTATGTATAATATGTGTGTATTTACAAAAAAAAGTATATATGTATGTTTATCCATTGTCTAGTACCCATAGTAAAAGCTCTGCTTAGTTTGGGCTAGATGGTGTTGTGTGTATGTGGTAGAATATTATATTATATATTATATTATAATCTAAAGGTACTGAAGGTCCCATTAAATGGAAAATTCTAAAAGATTACACAGGTATTATCTTGGTAGTTAAGTGAATGCGAATGCTGTGCATGAGGAGTCGGGTTTGAGTCCCGCGCTGAGCAATGTTTTTGGGATTTTTAACAAGAAACTAAGTGCTGCACGGTGTTTCGTAGACGGCATTAAGTTTGACCCTATTACGTGGGTCCCAGAATCATAGTTGGCTAGATTTAGTTTTTATACATATCTGCCTACCCTTTTGGGAATACAGGCATGAGACTATGCGTATGTAAATCAAATGTAAGTATCTACAGAGCTAATTGTGATGATTTTTACAGTAAAATAAACAATATTATGACAAATTCTATCCTGCCATTTATACCACGCATTTACACACATATCATTAACCCAAATTCTTTTAAATCACATTTGAGTTAGATATCAGCAGTTACAAGTAGGTACACAGGTAGTTACCCAACCTACATCATTTCCCAATTACGTTGATTAAAACCACCGCAGTCAAATTACAAAAGGCACCAAATATACGCCACTCATAAACCGTATTTACAAATTTACATTATACCGAAACTCGCACATAATAAAGGAGTTTTCTGAACACAATTTAGCTAGATAAACGGCTTGCAAAGTGAAATGAGAAAAAATAATGGGGTGGTATATGCAATTATCCCTTTTCATTGCGAGTCGCGACGTGTTTAGGCGTAATAACACCGCTCGACCCCTCCGCGGATATAAATCTGTAATAGCACGAGGGTTTCTTCGTTCACGTTTATGAGACCACTCTGTTCCGTAAGCACTTTGAAAAGCGCACTTTTTAATGCTATGCGTAATAAATACCGTAGGGTTGCTCGGAAAACGGAACAGCGTAGACATTCCTACGAGTTTATTTTTATTTTATTCAATAGCCTTTGTGTAACTTGGATAATAAATAAAATAAATTTGTAATGCATAGAGCTAGTTGTATTCAATAAAAACAATTATGAGGCAATAACTATCGATTGTATTTTCCGTTATAAACATCACATTTTATTGATAGCATTATAGTTCATAAATATATCTTAGATAAATAATATCAAAGATGATTTCATAAAACCAGACACACAAGTTGTAAGCAAATAAAAAAGACAAATACATTACAAAGAAAACTTTCTTATTAACTCAACATCTGTCTGAGAGAATGTAGTGAAAACTCACTACGTAACTAAATAAACAAGTACCAATTTATTTGAGAACGGCATTTCTAGTTGTGAAATGTATTGCGCCTATCCGAGGTGCAGCCGTTGTAACAACACATTCCATTTTCAGTATTGTGCACAACACTGCAGATTCGTTTCACGTTTTGCTAAGCACATTCACTAGAATGTTAAATGTTTTATTATTTGTGAAGACTCTTGTTCAAACATGCGGTTTTAATCTCGTTGTCCATTCCAGTTACATATATGCTCAGTACAATATATGTACATATAATTGTATTATCAATCATCATAAATATTATAAATGAGAAAGTTATTAATGTAACTGATAGAAAATAACAAAGTTTTGTATTCAGGTTTTCCTAATTCGTTTGTTGTGGTGGTTTATATAAAGGTATTTGAAATAAAAAATCATTGATTTTATGTTATTTTATTTATTATTCTGATTTATATGTTACTAAAATTTTATCTAGGAACTGGGCTGATGGATTTAGATTGTTTTGATATCTTGCCCAACTCAAAAACCAAATAATTGTCATTATATGGGCACAGCAACCTACCGTCGACTGTAGGATCGTCGTTATATGTTTTTATGTATGAATTATGTTCACGCTAAGCCAATAATGGACAGTTCCCTTTGACAGATAGATAGTCTTGGCAAAGGACATAGGACAGTTTGGAATGCAGAGGAAACTGATATTCCCATATCGCATAAAATAAGGGTGAGTCTATAAGTTTTATAAATCCTGTAAATCACATATAAATTCATAGCGTTTATTATAGAGATTTTTTACTCATTGTTAACATAGCCGTCTATTGCCTTTATAACGATCCTAGTAAAAGTCTATGGAATCATATTTATAGATTTCTGACTGAAACAAGTTATTTTTTGTCGAAAGGAATAATTAGAAAGCTACTAACTAATTGAAATTGATATAAGTAGTTCTAGAGTAAGATCCCAGGGCCCCAGACATACATTTTATTTCTGAGAAAATAAGTAATGTCTGGGGTCCCTGGGATCTTGAACTATACCCACATAAAGAATTCACGAGTCTTTCAAGATATTTTTACGGTGTTAAAACATTATTTTTATAATATAGCTGCTACTTTTCTTATTACTGTTTTGCTCAAGTATTAGGCAAGAATCTCCTTAAAGCGTAATGTCATTTATTAATCTACCATTGTTAATTAAGTTGATTACAATAATATACTTTTTTTTTTTTTTTCTTGGGTGAATGCAATGACGCTCCACGGGGGCGGGCGGAGGGATTATGTCGGACTCGCCGGGGTAAAAGAAAGATGTTGAAAAGATAATGTACCTCCCGGAATACCGACTAAACCTACCACGATGTTCCTCGACAAAACCACTATCGACAGGAACCGGCCAAAACAACCGTGGCCAGTCAGAACCTGTGTCAGCCGGAAGGTGAGGGCGCCATGCCGCCTCTCCAGCCACTCCTGAAACACGGGACTTACCGCCACGATCGTGGCGTGCCCGACAATAATATACCTAATCTTACCATTTAATATAAATTAGTTTTCTCACTACGGAAATGATTAAATCTAACATCAATAAGGATTTTGGATAACATTAGTTATTAATTTTGATAGTAAATAGCCTTCGAAACCAGTGATTACCCATCATTACTTTCAAATGCAGCCATTATGACTCGAGATACAAAATCATTATCGTCTAAACCAAGACCTTAGACATAGCAGCGCAACACTATCTCACTACCTAAGCAATCACTGAATTTAAAATGCTTTTACTTTATTTGTCTATTACATCAAATAGTTTAAAATTGAACACACTTTATTTTTGTTTATGATTGTGTTTATTATTATAGGTTCATTAAATATTTATGCTATCGTACTAGAATTACGTATAGATCTGAAGACTATTCAAAACTGTGTGCTAAATTTCATATTCTTCCATTAGCTAATAGACGACAAATTTTCGATGTCATATACATATATACACAAAATTATATCAAATACTATTGATTGCCCCGAACTTCTCCACAAAATCGGCTTCTATATTCCGGCAAAAGCTTTACGTCAATATACACCATTTACCTAATGCATCAACAAACTCTCGGCAAAATAGTTTTATGTGGGGGGCAGGCAAGACCCTTAATGTAATGTATAAAGCGCATGACATTGATGTTTTCAACACAAAACCGACGACAGTGAGGCGATTGCTTAGCAAAGATTTTTCCAAAATTAGTGATACGTGTTATGTATAAATTAATTTTAAGCTATTTCTAATATTGTGTTCCACATTTTTTATAATTATGTACTATATAGCTTATAAGTGAGGATCTGTTAATGGCTGTATGCTACGTAATATTTTGTGTAAAAATAGAGATAATGCTGTTGGTCTGCCATGAAAAATAAATAAATAAAATAAATAATCGATCAACCTATATCGACTATAATTCCAATCGATATAATATCGACAAGGGCGACCATGCGTCACTGCTACGTTTAATCAAACGGGTATGATCTGAGCCGTATGATACCATCCCACCGGTACGGATCGATATTGATTGGTATCAATCGAATGCGACTGGCTACACCAATTTGACACAGCTATGCTTGCTCGGGGCAAATCGAATAGGTGGATCAGCACCTTAAGGCAAGTGACATATATGCAGAAGCGCATTCTGAAATGATATATGTAGATGAGTTACTTTATATTAAGCGCATTAGCTTTTACGTTTCAGATCCTTATTTTGATAACATTTTGAAACATATAAAAAGATACAAGTTATAAAAATAAAAAAATTAAACGAATATGATATACCGGTAAAAAAAATTCTAATATTTTACTACATCGTATATTTTAAATAGTTTTGAAGATAAACTATAACCGTGAGTTCAAGGTATTTTTTATATATTAACTAGTTGAACCGCGCAGTCTGCTTCACATAAAAGAATTTTCCCCGTTTTTAAAATATTTTTTATTAATGCTCCAATTGGTCGTAGCGGGATGTTATATAGCCTATACCCTATAGCCTTCCTCGATAAATGGGCTTTCCAACACTGAAAGAATTTTTCAACTCAAACCAGTATAGTTCCTGAGATTAGCGCGTCCAACCAAACAAACAAACAATCCCTTCAGCTTTATGATATTAGTATAGTTAATATCAGCACTGTATTAAACTGACCCACTGCTGGGCACGGGCCTCTTCACCACGTGAGAAGGGTTAGGCCATAGTCCACCACGCTGGCTTAATGTGGGTTGGCAAAATTCACATATCTTCGAGAACATTATAAAAAACTCTGAGACATGCAGTTTTCACCGTTAAAACAAGCGATAATTCGGCAATGTCAGAGATGCGCGCTTTGTATTCGGACTTTGGACCTTTACGTAGCAGCCTAACGGTTCCTACTACTTTCTTTCTCTTCAAGCTTTCAAATTAAAATAATTATCTTAATATGTGTTATATAATTATATTATTTTTAAAGCTGCATATAGGTAATATCTTTTCGACTTTTCGAATAAAATTATATTTAGTATTATTAGTTTCATATATTCTCCTTCCCCTTCGCTTTAATGCCTATTATAATTCAGAGGTTAGTCAGGATCGCCCGGCGATAAAAAGGGTAATTCATGTCCGCAAACTTCAGAAAATTGAGACATCGTGGTTTGCGCTTACCGGACACCCGACAGCGGTATATTACGAGGTAATATTCCTTATTATACCCCGGCATTCCCTCCCTTCTTCACTGTCACAGATTTAATTTAAATTGGAGATTTTTCAGTACGAAGTTATAACAGATCAAAGTTACATTTCAATTGTGTATCATGCGTTTTTGTTTGTGTTAGTGGGTTGAATTAAATATATAGATTATCTTTATTACATATATATAATAATAATTCGAACAATTCTTTAGAACTAAGTATATAATATACCAGAAATAAAAAAGAAGGAAAAATTAATTTCTCATCACAGTCGACTGATAGTGTGCCCAGAAAACTGGCAGCGGTCACGTTGAATGGCAATACGTATTTTTTACGCGATATAAAAACCAACACTTTGGCCACGGGAAGCGTCGATCAGGTTGATGTTGTAGTATATAGGTATTATATACATATATAATATGACTAGATGTGCCCGCGGTTTCACCAGCGTTTATGATTATTGCGCCACTTCCGTGGGTTGTAGCGTGATGTTATATAGCCTATAGCCTTCCTCGATAAATGGGCTATCCAACACTAAAACAATTTTTCAATTCGAACTAGTAGTTCCTGAGATTAGCGCTTTCAACCAAACAAACAAACTCTTCAGCTTTATAATCTTTATATATATATAATTCTTCTGTACGTATGTTGACAGTGAACTCCTCCTAAACAGCTGGACCGATGTGAATGAATTTTTTTGTGTGTGTTCAAGTGGATTCGAGGATGGTTTAGATTTGTTATTTTTTTTTGTCTATACAGGACAACCGTCTGTCGGGACAGCTAGTATTAGTATAGATTTGATAGAAAGATTACACGGATAATGCAGTTGTTTAAATATTATTTTGGGCGTTATTTGTATTCGTTGTTTAAATGTTATAAAAAACCCCGCGGTAGGTACAAGAGTTAGAGCTAGAGTTGTTTATAAAGTAAAGAAAGAAAATATAAATAAAAAGCGAATTGACAAAAATATTAACTGCCCGCATCAGGCTTTCATACTGTCGCCACCCACCCGATAAGCGTTTATCGTTGTATATGGATTCACTTCAGGGGTGTCACTCGCGAGTTGCTGGCCGTATAAAGTAGGAGTTACTGTGCTGTTTCGTCACAACAGCGATTATACAGATATTTTCAAATGCCTACTCATTAGTATAAAATTCACCCACGATCTTTCGATTACTAGTCCGAAGCCTTTTTCGCTAGGCAACCGAAACATTATACCACCTATTTTAAAACTTAAAAAGACGGCGAATTAAAGAATACGTCGGAAAACGCACGTCAAATTTACTTTTCGAACAAATTCCACGAATATTATCAATAACAAATATATTCAATCAACACCTCGAGTGAAAACTGATAAGGAATAAATCGAGTGTGTTTCAATACAAGTATTCGAATATCGGGTAACTTCCAATCATAGATTGAAAACAATTTCCAGATATTCCAGATTGTAACTCCTCCGCCACACAAATAATGGTTTTTACGCCGAACAGTCCCTAAAAGCAATATAGGGTTGTAACACTCGGCTGGAATTTAAACTTTTTTAATTTGAGTAAAGCGTTTTGTATTTGATTTCGAGAAATGTGTTTCGAGAATTCGAGAGAGGATCGGGTCTCAAATAGAATCTTATTTTGATGTAACAGTGAGATCAATCGTATGTTTTAAATTGTTCTGGATATCCAAATGTCTTTATATTTTAGATTGTATTCGTGGCTCATCGTATCGGTCCCGAATATGATTCTCCAGGCAGGTAATAGGTTTTTGGATCTTCTGTCTATAAATTCTTAGTTGCACTTTACCTTGATTTTAATTAAAAAAGACATTACCCACACTAAGAATAATTCCTGCGTCGCGAGGGACTTTACAAACATTTAAACGACGGACACAATTAACACCCAGACTTGGAACAATCATTTGTGGATCACACAAATTTTCGTCCCGTATAGGGATTCAACCCACAACACTCGGTGCGGTGCACCCACTTAAATCTCTACACCATCCGTGCAATCAGCAATAAGACAAAATGCACGATAGATGGTACTAGGTTAGCATCCTATTACGTGGTGCATACCACATTAAAACAAATGTGGCAAAATGTAAGTATTTGCCCTTGTAGGGATGTGTAGCTCTGAAACGATTCATGTATAATAATTATAATCAATCCTGTTAATAGACTGTTTGACTGGTCGGCATGGGCCTCTTCTTAATATGAGAAAGGTTAGGTTATGCTCCACCGGACTTTCACTCATTTTTTAGAGTAACATAGATAAACTGTCATTCACGTTTTCTTACGAGGTTTGCTTTGCCCGTTGCCATCATTTGTAAGCTATCGATTGGTCGAATGCTAGACATAATTGTAATCTATTGTGTCTGCGCACCGATTTGCCGCTGCGACTCAATAAGTGAACAATGATTAAATATTTACATTATATACACAAGAAGCGAATATGGATCGTTGGACTGCCACGCAGAGGTCTCGAGTTCAAACCCAAGGCGTGCATCTCTGACTTTTCGAAGTTATTTGCGTATTAAATAGTTAATTGTCACTCGCTTTAACGGTGAAGGAATACATCGTAAGGAAACCTGCATATCTGAAAGTTCTCCATAATGTTCTTAGAGATATGTGAAGTCTGCCTACCCGCACTGGGCCAGCGTCGTGGACCGTAGCCTAACCCTTCTCACACTGAGAAGAGGCCCCTGCCCAGCAGTGGGACAGTTTAATACAGGGCTGGTATTATTATTATTATGTTTCTCTTATCACAGGTACTTCCTAACATATTATATTAGAAAATACCTGGCCCTTTGGGAGGCTTACACGGAGACATGGGTCCAACGTGAAGAGGCCCTTCGAGAGTTTTAATCAAAGGTGTGATGGAACACCTACAGTGGCACTAGCCGCAGCAGGCGTAGGACTATTGCTACGTATAGATTCTAATATATGGGCTATAGGTATGGGTGTTTGGTGGACCGGTATATTGCTAACTATGGATGAAAAACGGCGTCTGCCCTGAATACTCTAATAGCATCAATGCAATGGGCAGACGTTGACTCGCCAACTCACTAGATGGGCCCCCTGATAAGCCACTATAGGCATACAAGCCAGCAGCAGAGGGCAACACCGGTGCGAGTGGCTAGGGGTGTCGAGCGGTGCGGCGCCGGTTTCACCATCACGGGTCTCGTGACATCGGAGACCCGGAGCGGGTTTCCCCGTAGTTATGCCCTTGAAAATGACACTTCCACCCCCAAGCATAGGTATAGCTCTAGCGGCCCCCCTCTGACCGGCCGACCAAGGCAAGCCAGAGTTGAGAGTCCTACGGACGCTCTTGAAGTTCCACCCCAGCCAACCAGTAACGGCAAGCCGGGGACGAAGCCCTAACCAACTCTCTTAGGCATTCAGGACCGCAGTGTCGCCACTCACATTCAGCCCGCTACAAGCTGCCCTGCGGTTTGTGCGCTTTAATTTAACCTGGTGATACATTTTTTGTTTATATCACAAGGCGAAGGTGATAGTTTTAAAGCTAGTATACTGTTATTATTATTATACTATAACATAATAAATGCCAATATGAGTTTGTTGCTTTGTTACAGTTTCACGCCTAAACTACTTGACCGATCATTATGAAAGTTTACTATACGTTATTAGGGGTACAGAAAAAACATAGGGTATCTTCATCCTAAAAATTTACTATTTCTGGAAGAAATTATTGATAAAACCTACAAAAACGCGAGCAAAGCCTCGGGTAAGTTCTAGTACAAAATAATAGTGAAACAAAAAACATTACAACAGTACAAGAAGACGCTTTCCATCTCCGGAAGGGTTAATTTTATCCGTCCGAAGGAAGTTGTATCGGCCACAGACCGCGGAATCCATTTATTCAACGTCGGGAACTTATTTGCACGTTTGCTAACTCCGGTGCACATTCACAATTACACGTGTCACGTGGCACGTGTAGTGTGTGTCGTTACACAAGACGTGTGAACGAAGATTTATTCACTTACTATGTAGATATATTGTTTAAAAACTGCTCTTAGATAACGTTGCATCATATAAGAACGTTGCATCATGTGAGTTCTTCTAGTATACTTAATGAAAAGTCTAGGCCTATTGGTTGTAAAGCAGCGATGTGCAATAGCTATGAGCGGAAGTTCGAATATTCGAAAATATGTACGTTATCCTTTTCGAATGTTGAACTATTCTTATTACTGATTTTTATTCGAATCCAAATTGCATATCGAAACTTAACTCGAATGGCATGATTGATTCAGATATAAGTCGTAGTGTTAGGCACATCAAATAATCAATCAAGATCAAACAACACTTTCGAATTTTTATCGAAGTATCGAATATTTCGATTAATTTGAAAATTAAATAATTCGACTGTTTCTATCGCCTATTAATATAGGTGAGATGTATAATTTGTGCACGAATGGTACAATGGAATGAAAGTGGTTTCGGTGGTCGCCCTCATCTGACATACGCCGTTTTGTGGTATCGATCCGAGGTGCCAAATCGAGATGCGTGGCACTCACTTTAAACCAGATATGTTAAATCACACATCTTCTCCCTAGCCTTTATTATTTCCAAGTCACTTGGGGTCGGCTTTTCTAGCCTAACCGGATTTGACTGGATATCAGTTTTTACACGGAACTGCTGCCACCTGACCTCCGCAACCCGAAGGCCAACGATATCCTAAGGCTAAACCAGTGTCAGGATATTATAGGACACTGACTTCCCAATAACGACTGCCATAGATATTCATGGCGCCGGGAGCGACGAAAGGTTATAAATCGTGAAAACACTATGATAGAACTGTGAATCAAACCATACACGATCCGTTGCAGACACAAGCCAAAGAACTAATGAACCAGTTCAAAAATATTGTTCATCTGAATCTCATTAAATGCGCGTGGCATTCAAGGCGATCTTGAAAATGTTAATATTATTTCAATCGTGTTACATGTATTATAGAATATTATATAACAGTATCATATATTAATGAAAGTTAATTTAATGCATATTGCTTTAACAGAAACTGCGCTATCATTCTTAGTGAGGCGTCTCAATGTCTGGCAGTCAACACTAATTTCGAACACACACTTTCAAAGACTTCTAAGATTGCGCAAAAACGTTCACGTTCGTATTCAATGACGTTTGTATACAAACAAACAACCTGTCTGTCTTGAAAGCAGCGGTAAATAATGACTGCTGTGTGTATCGGGTTCGATACTCGGATGGGCAAATTGTTATTGGTTTACTTAAACAAAAAATAGCCAATAGCACCACGCAGTCCGGAACTGTGCTCGGTAGACGGAATAGACTCGTCCGCTATAACATGGGGGCTCAAAATCATAATTACCGAAATGTGGATGTAATATACATATCTCTGCTTTTCTCTTTAGGTAAAGAGACGCGAGACTATGTATGTATATAAACAATACATGACTATGAAATACTCGCTACTATCAATTCATTTAACACTTGTTCGATTCTCACATGTATGCCTGTTAAGCTCTACAGGATTTTTACAATTCTACTGCATATAATATGATAGGCGTTTATCACAATAGATTAAAGTATTAAACAATCACTTCGACACCAAAATATTGTGGCGTCGGTACCTGGTTGCGACAAAATGCGTATACAGACAGTTGGACAAAGTTTAAGTGTTATTTAAGTGTCGAATCTTTTGTTTTGATGCTAAAAAGGAAAAAAGGCACAGTTTATTATTTCAAATAAATCGACATCTTCTCCCTAGCCTTTATTATTCCCAAATCACTTGGGGTCGGTTTTTCTAGTTTAACCAGATTTGACTGGATATCAGTTTTTACACGGAGCGTCTGCCACCTGACCTCCGTAACCCGAAAGCTAACAATACCCTAAGGCTAGACCAGTGTCAGTATATTATAAGGTGCTCTCCGAGGCACAAAGCAGGCGATAATTGTCAATCAATACGCACATAATTTCGAAAAGTCATATAACTTTCAAAAGCCAGAGGTGCGCGACGTGGGTTCGAACCCGAGGCCCTCTCCATTGCAGTCTATTGGTCTCCCCACTGAGCTATCAAATATATCGACTTATCACCAAAAAATTTAGCTCATTAGCAGGGCTGAGATATGGCTGTAGCATTTCTGGGACGCAAACTTGTCATTCACACAACTTTACTAATATTATAAATGCGACTGTGTTTGATTGTTTGTTACGCTTTCCCGCCTTAACTACTTAATCGATAATCATAAAGATAATAATTTCGCATACTCATTATCAGGGGTACAGAAAAGGACGTATGGTACCTTTTATCCAGATAAAGTACTATTCGCGAGGGAGAGAAATGTATTGATAAAATTTAGATTAATACAAGCTAAACCATGGTAAACTCTAGTATGCAATACATTGGTATACAACAGAAAATAATTAAGATATTAAAACAATTAAAAAAATTAAAATAAAAGGCTGTTTGTTCTAATATTAGTTAGCATACCTTTCAATTTAAATAAAAAGTTTAGACAACCACACCCTAATCATATTCCACTCAACAAAGACATTGAAGAGAGCACTAAGTATCCTAACTAATTTCATTAATGCGAATCTGAGTTTATTTTTATTACACTTTCACAACTAAACTACTCAGCCAATCATCATAAAATCTATTAAAAAGCTAAAGAGTTTGTTTGTTTGGTTGAACGCGCTAATCTCAGGAACTACTGGTTCGAATTGAAAAATTATTTTAGTGTTGGATAGCCCATTTATCGAAGAATGCTATAGCATCAATGAAAAATTTTTCAAAACGGGGAAAATTCTCTTATGTGAAGCAGACGAAAATGCACGGGTCATCTAGTTTTGTATACACATTGCCAGGGGTACAGAAATTGAAATACTACTACTTATTTCTAGACCTATTATTCAGAAAAGAAGTACTTCTACCGAGGAATAAAAATTGACAAATTTACATTAACGCGGGCGAAGTTACTCTAGTAAGTATATAATCGATTCCATTAGCGTCAACAAAATATAACCAAACGCGTTTTCCTTGTCTACGTTTAAAATAAGTGCACGTACAAGCTTTACATGGTACACAGATCACGTCAAGCGGAAAAGTCAACGCACTGACACATCCTAGTTGTAATTCTGCACAACATACGCAAGTTAGAATAAACTAAACAAATGCATGCGCCGCTCGTAAGGCCGTACTCTCGGTAGGCTTACTATCTGGCACTAAGCTTTGCGTTCCTAACGAACTAATCGCGGTATGTAAGCCGCAAGCACCGGTTGGAAGTAATACAACAAAAAGTAGATACAAGTTCTAACTCCACATTTATTAGGATATAGTTTAAATAAGTTTACATGTAAATAAGTATAATGATAGTTTTTCAATGAATATACTACATACATGGGTTTATAAAAAGTTTATAATTCATCAGCTATTTAATGTTTTTAAACTATGTAAACAAATTAAAAGCAGAAATGACTTAAAATTAAACTATTTTGTTTTAAGATTTTATTGAGATTTATTTAAGTTACAAAATGTAACCTCAGTAGTATTTAATTATTTATGCTTATTTATATTCACACTTTCCTTTATATACTTATCGTGGTTGGCTTTTATGTAAACACTATCTAAGGAAGGAATATCTTCGCCACGTAGTTGATTTGCCAATATTTCAGTTTATTAAATGGAGAATTTTTACCATTTTATTGAACGTCGAATTATGTCGATGATAATCTATATATTAATACGTGAAGCAAAAACTTTGTACCCTTTTTTACGAAAATTGCACGGATGGAGGAGTATGGTATTTGGCACAGTTTAAGTTAATATTTTTATAAAATATGCATTAGACACACAACCATGCATTTGACACACGCAGTCGAATCGCGTAAGATTTCGACATTGTTTCGACATCGTACAATTATTTGTAACTATGGTTACCTTATTTATATGTAATAGAGAAAAACAGAAAACAAAGTAGCAAGCTTAGGAATTTTGGTCGAATTTTGACCAGGCGACCTCTAGTATTTTAAATTACGTGACATTTTCATAAGTTTAGCAGTATTGATACTGATTTACAGTAGAAGAATTCTAAGCCTAAATTAGAAAAAAATACATAGTGGGCAAGCGGTCGTCTCGCCGTTGTCGCCGCACGAGTGTTGTGGGTTCGAATTCACACGAGACAAAAACTGTGTGATCTATAGACAATGATACTTGCTCCGAGTCATGTTGCTCTTCGGGTGCCGCATTGTTTCAATGTATAAAATCGGCCGATGCAGTTAAAATAACTCAATAGCCAAATCAAAGCTTATTAAGAAGCTAGTGTAATTTACTTAGACTTAGTAAACTACTATAATGGTCCAACGTCAGGCATTGAAATTTACCTCTGTATTTTGCATCTCAGACAATGCTATATGTCATCTATTGTAAATTTTTACCTATATAATAAAATCGTGTCGTCAAGTTTTTTCCCTCTGTACAAAGTCTACATTCAAAACTGCATACAAATATAAATCTTAACATACTTAGTCACAATAAATAAAACAGCAAAGACTAAGACGGAGACTACTCACATTTCTCAAAACTAAATGTTTGTCTACCGAAAGCGAAACCTAACATGAAACCGTTTCTTCATTTTACCGACTACACATTGATACAAACTCACTGAGTTCTTAAATGAAGTCTGGAACCTCGCAGGTACACAAAAAGCTCTTAATCTACTAGCTCGTTTACCGTGTAAGCCTAAAAACGCGTAATTAAGATCTCTCCCTAGGGATCTCGGGCCTTCATGAATAAACCGATAAAAGCCAGACGAGTATTGCATTTTCTACGACTGGTCTTTACATTTGTGCAGCTTATTTGTATGTAGGTTGTGTTTTGGAGGTGTATTGTTTTAAAAGACGGAGAAAGAATACAATCGCGGTATGCACAAAATCTATACGAATGTATTGTCAATGATAATGCTATTTAGACTATTCTTTTTTGTCTGTCTTATTTGATAAATAGCAAACTATTTATAAAAGAAAGAAACATTAGTTACCACATACAGAGAGACATAATACAACAAACAAACAAAATATACAACAAAGCCTTACCCACTAACATAAGCAAATAAATATTAAAAAGAAATACAAAAAATTCAATCACCGCTTTCAGACTATATTTGTACCTGTAAGGTATTGAATTTTTTGTATTTCTTTTTGATATTTATTCGCCTATGTTAGTGAGTATATAGAATTTACAAAAAGAAAGTCAATATTTGTACAGAATTGGGTCTCTTTGTATGGTTTCTGGCTACTAACACAGCTAAAGTTACTATAAAAGACAAGTAAGAAAAATTGGACTAAAAAAAGTATGACGTGCTGCAAAATTACATTTGTAAAGTAGCTATCACATTTGCTCAACTCTATTCAAATATTATTCGAATGAAAATTATGAGCATCGCAGGCTATACAGCTTAGAAAAAAATCAAAGAACTTTTAATATAGAGTTACTACCACGGATTCCTACGTAACGAAATGACGTATGTATGTGCGTGCAGGTTTGCATGCGCGCGTGGGTAAAGGCACCTTGCGTGTTTTTGAGGGCGTGTCAAAAAGTTAAATTATTATAAAATAATCTAAAATTTTCACTTTCATATTGGTTACGTGAATATCATTAAATATCGTTATTGTATTTTAAAGAGACAACTCCCATTTTAGGCATCGCTGTTCTTGTATCGCGGGAGACTTTATTAACATTCAAACAACGGACATAAACAATATCCAGACTGAAAGTAACTATTTGTGGACCACACAATGTTTCGTCTCGTGTCTTCTTTCTATCTTTAATAATAACTAAACATTTTGTAACGTGTTGTATCCACAATTACATATGTGTCGACGAGTATGTACAACAGAGTACATTGTTATTTGCATGCAATGTCTGTTTATTCACGCGATTGGCACATCATTAATGTTACTGCACTCGGCTACGGCAACCTATCGGCGATAATTAGTTAATTCAAACAAAAAAGATTACTCATACATCAAATACTTATGTATAAAAAAACAGTTTTCTTACATTTACGTTCGCTAATCTCGAAAAGTAGATAAATGGACCTGAAAGCTTTATAAAATGTTGTATTTCTAAATAAAATTGTTTGTATATACCGGTGAACGAAAACATCCGTAATGTTCTCGAAGACATGTGAATTCTGCCAACCCGCTCTGGGCCAGCGTCACGCTGAGAAGAGGCCCGTGCCCATTAGTGGGACAGTTTAATATAGGGCTTATATTATTATACATGTCTTATCCCGTAGTTCCAACAGGAATAGGATATTAAACATATCAGACTTAGTTACCGCGAACTGACTAGTTCATATAACAAATGCAGATGTAACTTTGTTTATTTCTCACCTTTTTCAACTCAAAGGCTAAAACGATAAGTGGATGCTCCTATTTACCATACTGCTGCTTTAGAGGCTACCAACAAATTTTATCAAATGCTTGAGTGTGTTCAGTAGTAGTTCATGGAGAAATGATTGCAGCACTTTACAGTTATGATTTGTAAATGAAATATTATTGTACATTTGGCGATTAAAAAGAGTGGCCATGAGTTTCTTGCCCGTTCTTCTCATGAGCCCTACATCCTTGCTTTGCTGAACGTGGCAGTAAATGTAAATTCAAAGAAAAATTTAGTGTAACTTTGACATTCATAAGTGTTACCTTGTAACCTAAGCTGAATAAATTTATTTTGATTTGATTTGACTCGATCTTAATGTAATTTGCTAAGAAAATAGAAAGAACATAACAAACTCTTATCGCGTTCGAAGATGTGGTCAGAAACTATTTAACATAAAGCTCGCAATTTGATAGCAAATATAGGCGATTAACATACAACTATTAATTCACGCAGAAGCCACCCTTACGTCTGCGTGAATAATCTGATCTAATTCTGCGCAAGCCAGAGGCACTTATGAGCTAATACAAATTACGACATGCACTGGCACCCATCGAAATAATATAAATCTTTAAAAATACATACAGTAATACACAATATTATTCTAAAACATTGGAGGAAGCCGATTACGATGTTAGCATAAACATGTCATGTCACCCAATGATTGGATTACCCAAACATACTTTAAAACTAAATATTTGTATTAAATTTCGGCAGCAATCGTTCATGTTTAAACTTTTTGTTCTGCTGTTTAATATTAAATTAGGAATAATTTATTTATAATATACCTACAACGTAATGTAATATGTAATTGTAATTACCTCAGTAACGCGAACGCATCGGTAGTAAATGCAACTGCTGTGCATCTGGTCTCGGGTTTAAGTGCTGGTTCGGACAAAGTGTTATTGGATTTTTCTGCCCAGTAAGAGCAATAAGTTTGGAACGGTAGACAGCAATAGCAATATTACGTAGGACCGAAGACTTTACCTGGCACAATGTGGGTTTAATACAACTCTGCCTACTCTTTCTGGGATATAAGCGTGAAACTATGTACCTATATATATTCTTGAGTAATTACAACTTAATCTATATATTAATACATGAAGCAAAAACTTTGTACCCCTTTTTACGAAAATTGTGCGGACGGAGTAGTATTAAATTTGGCACAGTTAAAGTTTATATGGAGAAGAAGTGGCGAATACTAATATTTCTATAAAATATGCATTAGAAATACATTAAATTAATGAAAAATCACTACACGCGCACAACCATGCATTTGGCACACGCAGTCGAATTGCGTTCGTAGTATTTCGGCATGTTTCGGCATTGTTCGTCTGACGTCGTACAATTCTTTGTAACTATGGTTACATATACATTATTTTTATGTCATAAAGAAAAAATAAAACAAAGTAGCGGGAATATCGTCAATGAAAGAGTATAGTTAAATAAATAATAATTTGTTTGAAAAAGTTAGGTAACTTAACCTATATAGCCTTGGCGAAATCTAAATGAAATGTGATTATGAGGGTAAAGTTATAGACAATAAAACGTTAATAACGATCAACCTTAAAATTTAAATCAATTATGGTCGAATTTTGACCACTAGGAGACCGCTAGTTAAAATTAAATTACAAAATATCTAACCTATGTTTACATTGCATTCAAATATCGAGATCATACTTCATCCGAGACTATTTGACAGAACAATAAAACAAATGAGGTCGATTCTTACAATAAGGTTGTATATAAAAATGTGTGATCGAGACAGCCGAACTAGGAAACACTAAACGTGGCACAACAATAGAGGACTCGTCCACGTAACGTTTCCTGCAACTATAGTATTGTATGGTCACACTGACAGCTGAACAACCTTCTTTAAAAACGTACATATTCATATCATTCATTCATACTATATAAACTTAAATTACCACTCACTGACTTAGAGAAATAGAAGTCATACAAGGGGTAGTCGTAGGAAAAAAGTAAATATAGCGTCGTATAGTGAATCGTTCAGAAGGCCCGGGAAAAATGCCTGACCTTCGGAAGGTCAGGCATGGTCATAGTCTTGGTGGTGGTACCCCATCGGATCTCAGGAACGGTGATATCTACGGAAATCGTTTTCGAATAAAATCTTCCTAAAACCCTGCCAACTTTCAGGGGGGGGCGTAAAAACATGACTTCCATTCAAAAAAACATAGGCGCCATACAAAATTTGACCTCTAATATCTCCGAAACGGTTAGAGATAGGCTGAGTGTTTTCGAACAAATGTCATAGATGTAGACGAGATCTTTCGAGAAAAGGTAATTTTTAAGATCACCGGCTTCGGGGATTTTCAAGGTCCCTGAATCCGAATCTAAAATTAATTTTTGATTCCTTTCTCCCTCGCTGTACACCCCCTCTCAACCACGAGAAATACTAGTTTGAAAATATAAAATTGAATGGCATAAATGTAATTCATAAACGATAGAAAATTCATGTCATGGCGTGGAATAAATTGTAAATCGCAGAAATCAAATTGATATAATAAAATAATATTAAAATAGAGTGCCGATCTAGTCTTAGTGACATAAATATCACACTTGTTATTATTTAAAATTAAAATAACCGTCGAAAGTTAACTTAAATTGAATTTAATTAGGTACTTAATTGTCGTTTATTAGACTACATCGGAACTATATTTTGAATATACTTTATTACACGATTTGGCTGTCAGATGTTAAACTATTAAACTATATACTATAACTGTATACATATTGAATAAAAAAGAAGAAGCAATTGAAGTATTTTCTTTTCTTCTTATTCTTGAAGTTATTTCTTCACTTTAGTTACAGTTTAGTTTACCGGCGAAGCGATGCAAGACGTCTCTTGCAAATTAATTCAAATCAAATAATATTATCACACTTAGTCGGAAGTAAATCCAAGTCGCAAATGAAAAAGACAGTGATTGATTTTTAATATGTTATATATAATTTGATATATTTTTATTTAAATTGATATAATGTAATGAAGATGTCTACTATCAATATTATTTTGATGTACAATAGTGAGGACCTACAATTGGCCCTATGTCAATCGTCATATTGTTAATGGCAAACTACTACTAACTTTGGGGGGGGTTTGTATTTATGCTTTAATAGTTGCACTGCCTAGCTTGCTTTTTCTGCTTTCTAGCTTCACTGGATTGGCTGCTTGTTTAGTATAGATGCAAACCTACTTTACTCGACTCTTCAAGACGAGTAAGGTGCTAATGGTCTTAGGGGAGAGCGCAACAGTCGTGTAGATCCCTAAGACAAGTCTGGTGGGGAATCCTTCACGTGGTTGCCCCCTGTTATTGGTCTAGTTCCCTCTGAAATAGACGTAACTAAAATCACCAGACGACCACTGCCTGGGATGGAGAGGTCATGTTCCGGCGGGTCCATCGTCGAACGACAGACGCTGGATAGTAATGACCTCCCGCGTGTTTGTGCCGTGCGCGGGGACCCGTACGGAGGGATGAAGGAGTCCTGGGGGTTGAGTGGTGATGTGGCGATGGTGGTGCTGCTGATCTGCAACACGCCCCTTTGGTCTGGATTTCCTCTCACACGGGAGGTTGCAGTCTAGCCAGCTGCAATCAATCGGCTGCGGTGTCCGCTCATGCGGCCGCCAGGCGAGTGTCCTTGGGTGAAGAGGTCTCCAGCCGGCAGTGCTCGTTTCCCACCTCAGTGGTTTGGGGTGGAGCGACTTGTGCTGTACGTCTCGGGGACAGCTCACTCGGGGGCGCTATACCTTGCTGGTAGCCCTGGTGCCTGAACAAGGCATCCCCAACGTTGTGGACTCCGTGGCGGGTGGGGAGCCAGCAGGTGAACTCAATGATAGACCAGATGGACTCTGTCACAACCAAAATCAAAGGCTTGACCGATAAGGGCGAGCAATTAAGGACCTCTGGACCTTTAGGGGGAGAGGGTAAGGCGGGTGTAGGAGCTGCACGTGGGAGCGCCTACACACCTAAGCGACAAGGTCGTGATGGCCCTAGTGGCCGTCCGAACCTGAGCCGAGGGAGTGGTGCTCACCCGAGCAGTTCAAAGGCGTGGGGTAACCCTGGAAAGGGTACCCAAAGCAGAGGGCGTGGCAGCACCGGAGGGGGTCAGTTGCATAAAGAATACCCGAAGGGGGATCTTAGCGCAGCACCCTCTGGGAGTGGCTGTCAGCCATCAAGTCTCGGGGAGGCTAGCAAGGAGCAGTCGGGCAAGGCACACCCTACGGGGGAGCCGAACTTGGCTGCACACTCTGCAAGCCATACCCAGAGTAGGAAGAGGCGTAGTGGGTGTGCCAACCGTAAGCGGCGTGAGCTGCAGCGGCAGATGGCACTGGCACCCAGTGCAGCCCCTTCAAAAAGGGTAAGGGAAGTGAGCGACGAAACCGTTACTCAGGTCGGTGACAACAAGCGGGCCAAAACCCAAGGTGACTCCTATAGGGAGGCGCTGACGGGAGTCAAAATGGCCGTTGTTGCTGACAATTTCCCTGACGCTCTATTAGCTGCAGAGCAGGTGGAGCCTATACGGGTGGCCATTTGGGACCTGTTAGAGGCCACGCCGGATCCTCTGCCGGCTATCAGTGTCGGTGCATTGCTCGGAGGAGCTCTGCACATTACATGTGAGGGAGAGAGAGCTGCAGAGTGGCTTCGCGGTCTCGACGGGAAAACCGTTGGGAACGTGAAGCTCAAAGTGGTCAGCGCCAAGGAGCTTCCAAGGCCAATCAAAATGGCCTGGAAGACCAGGAATACCTGGTGCCTAGATGCCTCCAGGGTGCTGACCATGCTGCAGCGCCTCAATCCCTCCTTAAGGACCTGCGAGTGGAAGGTGCTGGGCACGCAGGTCGAAGAGACGCACACCAGGCGCATCATCCTGGTGGACAGCGTCTCAGCCGCGGTCATCAAGGCGGGCGGCTTCTGTCTCCATGCTGGCATGGACAAGAGCACATTCAAGATCCTCGAGGATCTGAATGTGCAGAAGGGGCCAGTTGGTGCAGGCGTGGGGAGGGAGGCCCCTGCTTTGACAGAATCACGGGCAAAGGACGGGGAAGAGCCCGTAATTCCGGTAGAGTCGGGTACGGCTCTCTTCACCTCTTCGCCTTGCGCGTCACCGAAGACCGACGACATAATCGGACATATTGATGGTCTGGTTTTGTCGTCGTCGCCGGGTACTGCGGAGGTGATGTTGGAAGAGGAGAGCGGGGGGGGTGGCAAGTAATGGCTACCACCGAAGGCGCTACCATATAGGCAGACCGTATGGCGGGACTAAGGTGCGTACAAATAAATCTTCATCACTGCATCGGGGCGATGGCCGTTCTGGCCCGCCACCTGCGGATGAATGAATATGATATTGCCCTGATTCAGGAACCTTATGTTAAAGAGGGAAAGATCAGAGGCTTGGGTGGGACGGGAGGTGTAATTTTTATAACTGTTCCACTAATGATATGAGGACATGTGTATATGTCAGAAATGGCATAAACGCAATGCCCTTATACAATTTCTGTTCTAGGGATCTTACGACAGTTAAGATCGATATGCGAGGGAGCGGAGGGCGGGATACTGTAATCCTGACCTCTGCATACTTCGACTACATGGACAAGGAAATAGTATCTGGACAGATAAAGGACCTTGTTGAATATGGCATCCGGGAGAACCTGGACATGATCCTGGGGTGCGATGCCAACGCACACCACACAGTCTGGGGGAGCACGGATGTGAATGTAAGAGGGGAAAAACTACTGGAGTATGTGGTAAGTACCTCTTTACAAATTCTAAATAAGGGTAACAGGCCAACGTTCGCTGACTGTAGGCGAGCAGAGGTAATTGACATCACGTTAGCCTCCAACAGGGCTAGCACTAAGATTGTCGAATGGCATGTGTCTGATGAGATTACCTTGTCAGATCATAATTACATATGCTTCAAGTACAGGACGCTGGTTCCAGCTCCTACAGCACGTAGAAGGAATCCCAGAAATACGGACTGGAACTCCTTTAGGAGTGACCTCAGAATAGATTTGGAGGATTCTAAGGGTAAGCTCAATTCTATATTAGACATCGAGTTTACAGCAGACAAATTGGTCCAGACTGTGAATACGGCCTGGACAAACAACTGCCCTGAGAGGGAACTTAGACCCAAAAGGGTACCGTGGTGGACGCCAGAGTTGGTCAAACTGCGGCTAGAAGCCAGACGAGCGTTTAACAATGCTAGGACCAGCAGGGACTACAGCGGTTACGCTCGCTGTTTGACCAACTATAACAAAGCTGTGCGGAAAGCCAAACGGAAGGCTTGGAGAACACACTGTGAAAACATCAGTACAATTCCTGAGGGAATGAGGCTCTCCAAGGCTATCTCGACTGTCAGAGCACACCCATTGACATCCATTAAGGATGGCAATGGGCAGCGAACAGGGTCTGGTAAGGAGACACTAGCAATGATGCTAAACACACACTTTCCAGACTGTAAGATAATAGAAAAAGAGCAGGAGGACCCGATCAGCCTGGTTGAACTAGGCTACCGCACAACCAAAGCAGATTGGGACACTGCTAGGAAGGTGGTGGATGAAGGGAAGGTCGGCTGGGCTCTAAATGGTTTTCAACCATTCAAGTCACCTGGTCCAGACATGGTTTATCCCATCATCCTGCAACAGGGAGCTGCACTCTTGGTTCCGCATTTGTGCAGATTATACAGAGCCTGCATAGCTTTTGGATACATTCCAAAGATATGGAGGCGTGTTAAAGTCATCTACATACCGAAACCGGGCAAAGCGGACTACGAAGAAGCCAAGGCATACAGACCTATCAGTCTTGAGTCGTTCTTCTTGAAAGCCCTGGAGAAGTTAGTAGATAGACATGTCAGGTAGGGAGCATTATGGAAATTCCCCCTCCACAGGCTACAGTGTGCCTACCAGTCGGGCAAATCCACTGAGACGGCACTACATTTTGTGGTAAATAAGGCAGAACATGCATTAGAGAACCGGGAAGTTTGCATTGCTGCATTCCTGGATATTGAGGGAGCTTTCGATCGGACCACCTTTGATGCTATCAGTGTGGCATCGGCAAATCACGGCATAGAGCCAACCATTTGCAAGTGGATCAATTGTATGCTCAGGGGTAGAATCATTAGGTCTGAGTTGTTAGGAGATGAAATGTATGCAACGACAACCAAGGGCTGCCCTCAGGGTGGAGTACTCTCACCACTCTTATGGTGCTTGGTAGTCAATTCACTCCTAGAACAACTCAACAAAGGTCCGTACTTAACGGTCGGATATGCGGATGACTTGGTGATACTCGTCAATGGAAAGTTCCCGAGTACGGTATCTAGTCTCATGCAGAAGGCCCTGATTACGGTGGAAAAATGGTGCAGTAGCAATCATTTATCGATCAACCCAGGGAAAACGACTGTCGTGCCGTTTACTAGGATGAGGGATCTGACAGGGTTGGGAACTCTCTCCATGTATGGTACGCAGTTACAATGGTCCATGGAGGTGAAGTATCTAGGCATGACCTTAGATAGCAAACTAACGTGGAAACCTCATGTAGACAAAGTCATAGAGAAGGCCCAGCGGGTCTTCAGCATGATTCGTTCTACTTATGGGAAGACCTGGGGGCTAAAGCCCAAGGTCATCAAGTGGCTATACACGATGATGATAAGACCTATACTCATGTATGGAAGCATTGTCTGGTGGCCAAGAACTAAACTAGCTACATGCAGGATCGCGCTGTCAAAGGTGCAGCGATTGGCCTGCATGGCTATAACAGGGGCGTTCCCGACTACGCCAACGGCAGCGTTAGAGGTCCTGCTGGATCTAACGCCGCTACACATTGTTGTGGAGTCAGAGGCGATAAAGGCGCTACACAGACTATCTGTGCATGGGCTGTGGAGCGTCAACATGCCGGTAACACGACATACAAAATTGGAGATTTCAAAGGATCTCAAAAGGATTATGAGCATGGGATGCGACAAAATGCAACCACTGCACATATTCAAAAAGAATTTTAAAATAAAGGTTCCCACGAGGGACGAATGGAGACAAGGTCTACAATCCCCTGACAAGGGTTGTCTCATCTGGTACACTGATGGTTCCAAAATGGAAACAGGATCGGGCGCTGGTATCTATACCAACGACTGCAAGGTGAGCCAAAGCATGGGCAAATATGCAACGGTCTTCCAAGCGGAAACCTACGCTATAATTGCCTGTGCTCAGGAGAATATCAACAGTAATGTCACTGACAGGACTGTGTATATTCTCAGTGACAGTCAAGCTGCTCTCAAGGCTCTGGACTCGTGTAGGGTGGACTCCAGACTGGTCCTGAACTGTGTTAAGGCCTTAAACAAACTTGGCAGGAAGAACACAGTCAGACTGGTGTGGGTTCTGGGGCATGCAGGGGTGCAGGGCAATGAGGAGGCTGATGAATTAGCCAGAAAGGGCTCGGAGCAACTGTTTGTGGGCCCCGAGCCATTCGTGGGACTCTCTGAGAGCACCGTCAAGGCAGCTTTGAATGCACATGGCAATGACAAACACAGGCTAGAGTGGAAGGCCCTGAGGGGTCTGGAACACTCCAAAAAAATTCATTGCAAACAGAGCCACAGGCTTCACCCGGAAGTTCTGCAGGTATAACAAGAGCCAAATACGCCTGCTCACAGGAGCGTTCACTGGCCATTTTGGCACCAACGACTTCCTGTGCAGATTGAGATTGGCTCACAATTCGATTTGCAGAGCCTGTGGTGAACAGGACGAGTCCATATCGCACCTACTATGTGAATGCGACGCGTTGGCTGGATTGAGGATGGGTCTGATGGGATTGGCATATCCAAACCCTGAGGACTTCAGGCTTCTCCCTCTGAAGTATACGCTACGACTGATGCAGTACATTCATAGGGAGATAGCTAAGGGATAAATCTTGGGGCTGACACAAAAGATCCAAATGGGTCGAAGTGTCGCCGGTCTGTGCTGACTGGCCCCCATACATAAGATAAGATAAGATAATGGCAAACTATTGTTTGTACTATTGGTCTTACAAACACATACATAAATCAATTATGTTTTATTGAAGTCTGAACATAAAACAGCAATACAGCTATTGTCCATTCTCTGTATTAGTTCATTTAACATAATGCTTTTATTTTCCCTTCGGAGCCGCAAGTGAGAAATTAAACATTAGTTGCGTAGTCACACGCATAAAATGTAAATTCTAACTCTTTTGCATTTATTTATAATAAAATATATTTATTCTACAGAAACATGTAGTTTTTCATCAATATACGGTTTCTTGTGTTGCGCTGTTGAATCGCCGGTCGCGATCACTGAGGCCACACACAGCACTCGCTCTCGACTCCCACGAAATTAACAGACAATCGTTATGGGTTTTGCAAGTGCTACCAGCTATAATAACCGCTCCTTAAAAAACATACGGAATTATACGCACACGGTGTAATAATAAAACATCGTAACTACCTATACAAATTTAACTAAAATTATACACTTTCTAAAATCTCCGCATCGTGATTTAAAATTTAAACACACTGTTTGACCAACGATGGACGTACATTGACTCTAATTCGCATAATAAAAACATTACAGAACTTTATAGACACTAAATCAGATGAAAGTATTGATAAATTACTATTTTGATGTTATGACTGCATTGATGAAAGACGACATTGACATGTGAAGCCGTTGTAATTTAGAAATTAGGTATAAAAAAAATTAATGGGCGAGTCGGAAATGAATGTATTATGCAAATCTGATTTGAACCTTTTTTTCTTGATGATATAATAGTTTGTGTGAAAGTGAGATCAGACGCATTCGCAAACAGTAAGTGCCACTGAAAGTGCCCACAGAATCTGAATAATAGTGACCATCATGTGTGAAAAATGCGATAAAAGTAATGTACTAAGTACAATAAATGATGTAAGCCTATCGCGCCTTGAATATATATTGCAATATTATAGCTTTTTTTGTGCAAGGCGAGGGCACATCGAAAATAAGGATTAAAGCTTTATAACCTGAATACTAAGGTCAAGTCATGATTACTGTGATATGTGCCATACAGACATATTTCCATTTATTGCTCTGATTCGCTAAGCACGGGCCTCTTCTCACTATGAGAAAGGTCAGACCATAGACACGCTACGCAGCCCAGTGAGGGTTGACAAACGTTTCCTCGAGAACATAATAGAAAACTTTTCTCTCAATGTTTTTCTTCACCTTTAGGTTCTCCCACTAGGTTATCTTTGTTTAATACTATGTGTTTATGGCTGTAATAGTGATGTAATCGTATGGCATACACAGCTTTCAAATGATATGTAAGTTACATAAATACAAATACCAACATGCTATTAAATTAAATTAAATTAAAAATAGTTTATTTTCATTTAATTACGAGCTAGTTCACAATAAATTAATTGAGGTACTCCTTTTAAGTAACAAAATACTTGTGTTAGAAGCCCCCGCTCTTCACGTTACAAAAAAATAAAACTGGACAGGTAATAAAAAAAAAGAAAGAAATGTAAACAAAAAATAAATTAATAATAATCACCATGCGTGTCTGTGTGTGTGTGTGTGTGTGTGTGTGTGTGTGTGTATGTGTGTGTGTGTGTGTGTGTGTGTGTGTGTGTGTGTGTGTGTGTGTGTGTGTGTGTGTGTGTGTATGTGTGTGTGTCACTTGTATAAAATATATTGAACAGTATACAACATAATTATTATTACTAAGTGTGTTGTGAATATTTTATACTTCTATATAATGTGTAAACCTCCTCAGCCGTAATTATCACTAATTAATTTGGATGCATTAGTGCCAATTACAGATAAGTATAAGTAGGACCGGTCTTGTCCAGCTGCTATCGACTAATTTAAAAACTGCCCATACTGTCGGAAAGGTTTTTGCAGGATCAAGAGTCTACGTGTTGTATTTATATTGTCGCAAGCGTGCAAAGGTCACGGTTAACACCTGTACTTAGTTGAGTCGTATCTTTCTATAAAAAAGTTTTTTTTTATTTTACATTTAAAAGTGTGAATAAAATAAAATTAAATCAAATCAAAATAAATTTATTCAAATTAGGTTACAAGGTAACACTTATGAATGTCAAAGTTACACGTAATTTTTTTTTCTGTTAATTTACATTTACTGCCAAAAAAAGGATTGTTATTAAATCGCCTGCCTCGATGGTCTTGCGACATAAGATTACGGCTGATGGTGAAGTCCTGGATTCGATTCCCGAGTAGTAAAAAGTTATACCATTTTATTTCTGTTAGAATATCGTAACAATTAATTTTAGTATCACTTTCCCCGAGACACATAGCTGCTACAAATAAGACAAATACATAAATCATTTATTCATTTAGGTCACAAAGCAATACTTATGACCGTCAAAACCATTAGTTAGTAAGTTTACTTAGTTTCTGAAACTACGTTTACGTTAGTAACTAAGTGTCGGCAAAGGATTGAGCCTATGCGAAGATACCTGCAACAAACTCAAACCATTCTATAAAATCAAACTTCATTATTTTAATACTCATATTCACAAAGTGTTGCAGCCATTATACCGTAAGATTACAGACTATATAAACCTAAAAATAATAATATTATCAGTAGCAGTCTACGCGTCGCTTCAGTGAACGTGATTTGGTTCCGTGCTCCGTGACCTGTGCGATCTGACTGTTTTATTAAATACAATTAACAACTCTTTTACGAAATTTTAGGATAGCGGCGCTACGGTAGTAATCGTAAATTATTATTCGGTATTTCTCTTCAGAAATTCTCAGAAGTAAGGCGAAGTCTGTGCCCTTTAGACGGCAAAATGCTCTATTATATCTAACCTCAAACTAGATTTATTACAAAAAAAATACATTTAAAATCTGACTACTAAAACATAAAATTATAACAATGCGAAATTAAATATAAACTAAATTTTACTAAAATCAACCAAATACAAACAAAAATTCTGCTGCTGATAACATCCACCTGCCGAATCCAAGAATCCATCCATTTAATAAACTACTAACATCTACATAAACTGCTTAATAAATTATCTAAACTTCCAAGAAAAATACATCAATAAATGTGTTCAAAAATACTTCAAGCACATATTATAGAAAATACCCCATTAAGCTAAATACATTTACTGATTTATTAAATATATTATATACATATTAACTTAATACCGTACTTCAAAACGTGTTTCCTTCTTCCTTCAATCCTGGGTCCTTTAAGCTGTGCGTGAAAAAGCACCTTCTCAGGCCGTCAAAGTAGAGACCTCAACATCACCTCGGCTGCTAAAAGGGCGGTGTGGAGGCCACTGCTCTTAGACCACACGACAGCTTACCATCAGTCGGAGTGAGGCCATTTAGACGAGCAAAATAAAAAAAAGAAACTACAATAAAAGTTGTTAATTGCGCATGCTCACTACACATAAATTGTATACTAATTAAGTTTTTTAGTTAGTTAGAATTGGCAAATATTAGGTGTAAAATACCTGTCTACCCCTACTGTACCCACGAATGCAAAATATAGGTGCGAGACTAAACACATACATATGAGTACATAGTATTATGCAAAGGCTTGAGACTACATCTACTACCTTGCAGATAAAGTATCTCCAAAGGACTAGTCAGCGGCGTATTACATCTACATTTCACCAAGGATGTATTTCTGTAAAATTCTTGATAACACAAATTATGATACTCGAATAAAGTAACGAGATTTGTGCAGTGAGCTTCATTATTCGCCGAAGACAGATTAGAATGAATAAAGACAGGATTATGAAGAACCTTGAACGATGTCTCGGATTTGTACGGATAAAGAAGGGTAATAAATTGCACCAGTTCTTTCAGCAACAAATGAAGTCGCGCTGTTTTTACTTAGCTAACGAATGAGATGACCTTGCCTACAGAAATAAAGGGCTTTGCTTTTAAAGCTTTTTTGTCTCCTAAAGTATGCAAAATTAGAGACTTTTTTTAAAGACCGTGCCTCATTGTCATTGGTATATAATGCGACTACTGTTTAAGGTCTTGGATTCAATTATTATCGGTCTGTTGTCTATAATTTTAGCTCTCACGTAAATGTTGGGTAGTCTATTGCTTTTGACCAGGAATAATTCCAGATAACTTGCTGGTACTGAGAATTTCTTGCCAAAAGAACCGAGTAACATTTTAAACCGGGTATACAGTCCGAAACTGCCTGCACATAAGTTGCATTGAATACAGCTGCACTACCGAGGTCATCTAGTATGTAATTATTTTCAAAATAAAAACTTATATTCACAACAATACAGCCGAGTAAATGAGTTATTTATTTAATTAGGATGTCCAACAAAGAATACACCTTACATCATTAATAGATCCAATTGCTATTAAAACCTTGCGTGTGCTTCTTGAATAATAGGAGAAAACACTATGCAAAACTTTTTGTTTACATATCTTAACCCAACAGTTTGAGTTACGATGGGGTGTACAGATAAAACCTCAAAATAAATCCCAAAACGAAGTGTTATTTTTTTTTTATTTTCTATGAAGTTTTGGTTTAGTTCGTATTTTATTTTTTGGTTTTATATGATCTCAGAAAAATACCTGACTTTTGTTATATTGATTATATAAGAAAACAATCTCAAGTTGGTTTGTTATGTTTTTTTTTAGTTTATATATAAATAAGAATATCTAAAGTGGAGTCTTACAAAATAAGTAGGTGTTACCTATTTTGAAAATAAGACATGTGATTTCTTGTTAAAATATGAATATATAAAATAATAATATAAAATAAAAAAATTACATTTGTTTTTTTTTATTACTTTGCTCAGGTGGGTCACTTTTTAAACAAATAAAATTTAGACATTTATATTTATTTACTAAGAAGCTTTCATAAGCCCTAACTGCCTACAAAGACATTAAATGTACCTATCACTAGTGATTTCCAAACAGAACGGTCCATTTGATATACCAAACCACACCAGCCAATCTTTTGTATTAAAAATACTACACAGGTGACTAATCTATTGACAGACAATTACACAACAAACACAAATTAATACAGAAAATTCCAAACTGCAATTATAAACATTAGCACTGCGTAATCGAAACAGCACATTAACTAATTTCGTACTTTGTTACAAAACGGGTGCTCTGACCTAATTAGGCAACTTAATCAGACAGTAAAAGTGGTTTGGGACAATCTAAAACTTGGTAATTAACAAATCGGGTTTACAAACTTCCCTTTTCACACTTATGAAACACGTTTGTACGTTACAGCGTTTTGAATGCAGGAAGTCCCTTAAGGCATGATCTTAAGTTAACTAGTGTTTAATGTTCAGACGCTCAGGAACTGGGCTCCGGTACGTCTTAACGTTTCAAAGAGCAACACATAATATAATTATACTACGGGGAACAAAGGCTCATTTCCTGGTTACGTCCGAAACATATGCTTTAGGTTATTGTCATAATATGTAATACAGTTAGGGCTTAAAAGGCATTTGTTGCTCACGCCTGGCGTAACCTTCCTGGAGGTAGCCTAGAAAATATCACAGTAATATATGTCGCATAATAGCATTTGGTGTTGCTTACCAAAAATCCAATAATTGCAAAGAGAGAAATCCATCCCATGCCAGCAATAGCTCAGTGGGGAGACCAACAGACTGCAATGCTGGGGGTCTCGGTTCGAACCCACTTCGCGCACATCTGAATTTCGGAAGTTATATGACTTTCAAAATTATGTGCGTATTGATTGACAATTATCGCCTGCTCCGTGCCTCGGAGAGCACGTTAAGCCGTCGGTCCCAGCTGCCATGAACATCTACGGCGGTCGTTATTGGGAAGAAATAATAAAGTAGTAAACCTATAATATCCTGACACTGGTCTAGCCTTAAGGTATCGTTAGCCTTCGAGTTGCGGAGGTCAGGTAGCAGCCGCTCCGTGTAAAACTGATATCCAGTCAAATCCGGTTAGACTAGAAAGCCGACCCCAAGTGAATTAAGAATAATAAAGGCTCGGGAGAAGAAGTAGGGTGATAATACTATATTTATAATTCAGATATCATGTAGGCATCTTGTATCACATGACAACTTAACATATAGAATTTATTATTATTCAAACGTAGTGGAGCGCTTCAATGAACAAAATTTTTGAACTTTAACCTTGCCGGGAACAATTTATGGTTAAACAATAGATACTGCTAATGCGCTGCAGAAAAGATCCCAACTCACTTTAAATTTAGATTCTCTAAAGGCTAGAAATTTAGGAACCATATCCCTACATAAGCCGCCCAAAGGCCCGAGAGGCTTCTATAAAGAAGGGTCCTCTGAATAAAACATGAACATTAAGCATTTATATTTATACTAATTATATAGCACCACATGACTGCCTCCGTGGCGCAGCAGTAGTGAATGCGACTGCTGTGCATGAGGTCTCGGGTTCGAATCCCAGGTCGGGCCTACATAAAGTTATTTGATTTTTCTGTTAAGAAATCTCAATAGCAGCCCGGAGTTAGGAAGTTGGCGGTGTTAGACACCCTCGTGCCTCGGAAAGCACGTAAAGCCGTTGGTCCTGCGCCTGATCTCTCTCCGGTCGTGTCGGATTACCGTCCCATCGGATCATGAGAATTAGGGAACAGAGAGTGCATTTGTGTTTGCGCACACGCTTGTGCACTATAATATCTCCTGCGCAGATGGCCAGTCTCCGTTAAGATTGGCCGCTGTGACCAAAATTCGGTCTGGAGGACATTATTATTATATGGCATCCATACTGCGAGTACTCGTTGAGTTTGTGGCATTATCTTAAGCGTATACGTCTGAACGTAAGATCGATTTTCAGGTAGCGCAAAGTATGATAGAGCTTTTCTTTAAGGAAATTCCCAGAAACACAGAGCTTGGAAATAAGGCCTCTAGAAGACAAGACTTGGCTTACTCATTGGACGAGAAGCACTTACAGTGTCAGTTGCCTCTTAAGTTATATTTTATTCTATCACATACACACAACACCATCTAGCCCAAACTAACCAGAGCTTGTACTATGGGTACTAGACAATGGATAAATATACATATTTCCTTTTTTTATGTATATGCATACATATTATACATAGAAACACCCAGACCAAGACAAAAATTCATGTTCATGCACACAAATGTTTGACTTGTGCGGGAATCGAACCCGCGACCTCAGGCGTGGCAGTCGGTTACACTAACCACTACGCCATCGAGGTCGTCAATATCCTGTAAGAATATGGTACAACCAGGGCGAGACGGCCCTTTCGTATTATCACTAAATAGTTAGAACCAACAGAGCGGGTTCTTCATCTCATCTAATGAAAATTCATAATAAACAATGCAACTCGAAATTCAGCGGTTAAGCTCATATACTTTTCGTCCATTTATCTCTATTAGCAATAAATTCAATTCTAGCTTTTCAGCCGCGTCATCTGCAACATTTTGCCTTATAGATATTCACAATAATTGATCATCTTTGCGCTCTCCTTTGCGCTCGTAGGCATTCACAATCGTTACTTGCAAAACTCGCCTTATCCTTATGTATTATCTGTATTTCAATACCAAAATGGCCTATTATTTATCATTTATGTAAGTCACTGTCAGTATTTTTGATATTAAGATACAGGTAAGACACAAAAATATGGTCACTTATTGAAATTAAACTCATTTATACGGATTTTATCGCGTTGTTTATTTAACACTGTATTACATAATTAGTCTCCCCATGACCATGGCTGCTGAAAAGCAACTGAAACGTCAGGGAAAGTGTAAATCTAAATATAAATAGATTTAATAGTTTTAATAGTTTGAATAATTTTATTAGCTAAAATTAGTAAAATTCAATAGTGTAACCGTTTGAAAATTATGTAACACTGTGTTAAATAAACAAAGCGATAAAATCCGTATAAATGAGTTTAATTTCAATGAATAATATTCGCGTAAACAGAAGACAAAATTATATGGTCACTTACTTATACTCACACACAACCACAAAACCTATAACGTGGAACCCAAGATCGAGCAAATGGATAAAATGTTATTTACCTATAATTTTCCCTACTGTCTCGATGAAGAATGCGACTGCCAAATGCGACAGGTGACAGGGTCGAATCCTGGATCGGGCACAGTGTTATTAGGCGTTTCTTTCAAAAAATCCTAACTAATATTATAAACATGTATTTGAGTTAGTTTGTTTGCAACGGCTTCATACCATAACTACTCAACCGATCATCATGAAATTTCGCATACACTTTGTCAGAGGAACAAAAAAGGACACAGGGTACGTTTCAACCAGAAAAAAATTATCGTTACTAATCTAGCCTAATCTAATAGTTAGATCAGGCTAGATCAGTAACAGAACTTTTTCATTACATTCATTACATTTGCGAGACCGACGCCGCAGGGAAAATCTAGTATTAATATATTGTACCTCTGCCCTATAATTACGTTTATAGCATTCCCTACTTCTTCTCCCTAACCGTTATTATTCCCAAGTAACTTGGGGTCGGCTTTCTAGTCTGGTTAGAAAATCCGGTTGGATTTGACTGGATATCAGTTTTTACACGGAGCGACTGCCATCTGACCTCCGCAACCCGAAGGTTAACGATACCCTAAGGCTAGACCAGTGTCAGGATATTAGAGGGCTCTGACTTCCCAATAACGACTTCCATAGATATTCATGGCAGCCGGGACCGACGGCTTAACGTACTCTCGGAGGCACGGAGCAGGCGATAATTGTCAATCAATAGGCACATAATTTCGAAAAGTCATATAACTACCGAAAGTCAGAGGTGCGCGACGTGGGTTCGAACCCGAAACCCTCTGCATTGCAGTCTGTTGGTCTCCCTACTGAGCTATGGCACTCCCTACATTAGTACCTGAGTTTATAGTGGAGCACTGGTGGTTAAACCTGTGTTTCAGGCCACAAGGAAGCTTCAACTTTATTAAATATTTTGTATATGACGAATTGAAGTAGATAAAAAAGTCAAAGTGATTAGTTATTGACTGATTACGGAAGGTACACAAATTTGGGAAAGACTATATGCTGTGTAGATATTGTAGTCCAACATTGATAATCCTCGGTAATATATAAAACTATTTTCCTTTGAACCGATAACGTTAGCAAGCTCGTTGAATATTTTGTGGAACCTACAATATTGTTCACCAAATATAAGAGCAACGAGCGCAAACATTTGTTTCACACCTCGCGGACAGAAGCGTAACGCCATGTACAAAACAGATTCCTGTTGAAATAGTGATCACCAAATCTAGCTATGCATGTTATTAAACAATATCAAACAAAACATATGTACATACTATACTTAACATTATTAATTAGGTCATCCTGATACGACTAGTGATCTATAAGCACATCTCAAGTTACTTGTGATCTTGTACATAGAAATAGGCAAAGATGTACTACCAGTAAGTGTTTATGATCAGAAATCTGGAATTTTGCGCCAACCAAAGCAACTCTATTGAGGAATTACCTCTATCCAATAATAATATACTCTAGTAGGCTTGTTGTTTCATATTAATAGACGACGACAAACTGGTGCCTGTTCCATTTTGTTACTTTTTAATAATTGTAAGTACATGTCTTCACAATTTTTAAACTAGTAAGTGGCGCTTTAGATATTCGAGCATTTGTTTTACAAGGCCTTTGTTGAATCGATATTGTTTTGAGACCAATAAAAAACATTTACGAGTCCCCACTTTGCGTATGCTACTAACATATTATCTGCATTTTTCTGTATCCTTACTAATGTTATAAATGTGAAACTTTGTGAAGATGTATGGATGTATGGATGTTTGTTACTCTTTCACGCATAAACTACTGGACCGATTGCGATGAAACTTGGTATATAGATAGCTGGAGGCTTGAATTCACTCATAGGCTACTTCTCATCCCGATATTCCCGGGAACGGGACTTACGCGGGTGAACCCGTGGGGAAAAACTAGTATAATATAATTGTTTATACCCTACCAATACTTGAAGACCGTAGCCAAATTTGCGTTTTGTGCTTGTGATAAGTGTTTCTAACATTTTTACGGAGACGTTGTGCTATGAGAAAAGAACCAATATAATATCTGCCCATTTCAATGGGAATACATCAATTCTTTCAGATGGCACGACGCGCGTCATACCTGTAGTACGGCAAACGTCTATACATAGGTTACGATAACTCCTTGCCATCAGGTATCAAGTAGTATAAAACATTGTAGCTTTTAATACGCCATTAGTTAAAGGCGGCCATTAAGAAATCCATACTATTTAATATATTCTATGAAATACAAAGCACATAATTATACAAAGTGACGCAAATATTATCACATTAATTGATACCACAAATACTAAATGGTATTCTTTGACGATTTACAAATTATGAACCAAATGTATTCAGAAGTTTAGCCATAGGACATTTATTTTGTTTTCATCATTTGGAACTTCATGTGTAATGCAGAGATAAATGTCAAAGACCTCAAGCAGCGATATTAAAACAAAACAAACCAACGAAAAAAACACAAAACGAAACAAAAAAACACAGAAGAAATAAGGTCCATAATCATGTGACGAAAAGAAATAGATTAGTGTGTGCTTATTTAATGGTGTTCCAATTTGTGTCTAATTTTATTTATTTATTTTGTTCAAAAAATAAATAATTTCTTAATTTCTCCGAAAATAGGTTTTTTGTTTATGTTAACCGTCTTATATCAACCAGCTTAAGACAGTATACCATTTAATTTTTTTTGGAGTTTTTATTGGAGTGTCTTTTCTGGTATGATTTATACCTATACAAAGTGACGCAAAACTTATCATGTTTTGCGTCACTTTGTATAGGTATAAATCATACCAGAAAAGACACTCCAATAAAAACTGCAGCCTAAAAAAGGTAAGCAAACTGGAGCAGACATTTTGCTCGGGTATTATCCGGGCTAAGTGGAAGGGTCCGATTTACACACGGATGTGACATTCCCGTGAGTTATGGTGATCGGCGCCCGGCTGACGTCATGCTATGTCGTTTTTTTTGCTAGTATCGACCGCCCGCGGGTTGCGTGCCAAACGGTTTTTATGCCGCTTTGTTGACGCTGCAATGTTTTGTCGAATAACTTTTTAAGTGATACAAGAAATTCTTTTGAGAATCGTTGCGATAACGATGTTTATTTTTTGCCTTATCACTTTTATTGCCGGACTTTAAAACCGTTTTTTGATACGTACCTCATGTCTTGATGCAATTTTTTTGTAGCTAAATATGACGTGCAACAAATTATGTGGATGTCAACAGAAGACATATTGTTACTTTAATGTTTTATGTTTCCTTATTCTTTTTGGATAGTATTATAAATATGAGAAACATCTCCGCACTATAAATTATTCCTTCCTATATCGCAAGGCAGTTTACAAACATTCAGTCATACAAAGAACACCCAGAGTCGCAACAACTATTTGTGTACTATACAAATGTTTATCTTGTCTTGGAATAAAACTCATAATACTCGGCATTAGTGGCATTTTCACCAACCGTATAGTTTTTGTGCAGTGTTGTTTTGTCCTTCCTAATGTACTATCGACTTGAGCGACGGTTGACCATTTTAGAAAAACTTTAACTGACTCCGCCCTTAAAAAAAACCTTGTAAAAAAACTCAAACAAAAAGGTCGTAGTTGTGGCCTGCTATGCGATTTTAACCTTAGGAGTTGTCAACCGTCGCTCAAGTCGATAGTACAACGCAGCGATGCATCGATATATTTTTTTGCAAAAATGCACGACTCCGTACGATAGTTATTTTACTTCCCAAGGTTAACGAGAGCGAAGCTAAGGGTATAATCAAAGCCAGAAATTAATTAAGGCCACAAAGTAACACCTATGAATATCAAAATATATAGATTAGTGACTTTACTAAGTTACTGGTGCTACATTTAGATGAGTTGCTAGATTCTAGCAAAGGGCTATGAGAAGAAACACAGGGTCACTTTTTAAAATTGCCAATTTAATATAATTTCTGTATTTTACTACTCATATCAACAAGGTTTTGCAGCCTTTCTGCCATAGTCCATATACCGCTAGTTATAAACAATTTTATTCAATAACAATATTTCATTTGCAAACTGGTAACGGCTGGAATTTATATATACAGCCATTACTATCTATATTGGCCATATTTTACCAGTGAATAAACTGGCCAACAAATGACTAAATTGAATTGAAAACGAAAACTGCAGGCCATTGATTGTAATTCGGTCAAGGCCATTTTAGATAAAGTGAGACGACAACTCGTGTTGCATGTCGACATTAAATATTATGAGTAGTCAATATATTAAGCTGGTAGGTACATTCCGCAACATTCTTCTAATATTAAAAATTAAGTCGGCCTCGATGGCGTAGTGGTAAGTGTAACCAACTGCCACGCCTGGGGTCGCGGGTTCGATTCCCGCACAAGTCAAACATTTGTGTGCATGAACATGAATGTTTGTCTTGGTCTGGGTGTTTCTATGTATAATATGTATATATTTACAAAAAAAAAATATATATGTATGTTTATCCATTGTCTAGTACCCATAGTACAAGCGCTGCTTAGTTTGGGCTAGATAGTGTTGTGTGTATGTGGTAGAATATTATTATTATTATTATTGAAATGGAAGAATTAGCGTTGTCGTATATTTCATGTAAATTTGAACACTATAAAATCAGTCAATAATATTAGTCCGCTTCGATGGCGCAGCGGTAATGAACGTGACTGCTGCGCATGAGACCTCGGGTTCGTTTCTCGGATCGGACAAAGTGTTACCTGGTTTTTCTGACAAGAAATTCTTAGAAGTAGAAAGGAGTCAGGACCAGTAACAAAATAATTATTATTGTGCAGACCTGGTCGCATAAGTCATAACCGTCGCTCATTCAAGTAGGGCAACATATTATAATATCAAGTCAGTTGATAAACAGTCCCACTGCTGTGCATAGTCATTTCTAGGTATGAGAAAGGTTGACAGACCTCATATATTTTCGACGACGTTATGGAGAACTCTAAGATATGCTCATTTCCTTGCGATGTTTCTCTTCATCGAGCAATAATTATAATTATGCATTAAACGGTAATATGATTTCAATAAATACTAACATGCTATTATGCTACTGCGTGCAAATCCTACACAGTAAAACTTTTACTAAATCTGCCAAGAGACTGGTTAGAGAAATAAACTGAAGAAGCCCTTTTACACTATACTTTATTCCTTTCATAAATCATGAACGAGACATAAAAATCTTCGCAATCTGATCGTGATAGACCCATATCTATCCTACAATTCTTTACACCCATTCATACTTTGCCATAAAACTGAACTACACTAACTTTAGTAGGTTACTTGAACCCATCGGCATCCCTAATCGGGATCAGGGACCGAATGTAGTTCATCGCACTTCCGCATCACATTTTGAGAGCATTTCCTTCAAACTGTGATGCGGCCTAGAAAAATTGTGTCATCATAATTCGCACCCCAGTGGAATAAAGGCTTAGGAAGAATATGCAAAACTTAAAGGAGAGCAGAAACTGCTTGGTTTGATATATTTATTACAGAAAGTACTTTTATAATCTTTTGTTTAATTTAGTGAAACAAATACATAACGTAAGATTAAATGTATTTTTATCAAATTTTATGTATTTAGTAGGTTTATAGTCTTTTATGATTGAAAATATCAAACTAATTATGACGCGACAAATGATTTTTTGATATAAATCCTTTATATTTTTTCAAATCACAACGAATATAATTGAGCTTATGTATCTTTACTTACACTATCCGAATCTGCAATAAAAAATCGACGTAATTGTACATACGCCTTTATTGCACTGGAGTGCGATTATTATGAAGATATAAAGCTGTCCCTTTGATTCACGATCGCAAACCTTGGATATGTTGAAAAATAGCCATGCATTTCAGTTTGATAAGCCTCTTTTGTGCAAGATATTTTCAAAGCAACGGCGCGTGGTTGAGGAAATGAATATTCGTTTTTTTACGGTATAATGTTCAAGTTTACATGTAAATTTTAGTGTTCTATAAACGTTAGACCGTTCTCTGAAGAAGAAAATTGGAAATAACCATCATATACTCTTTAGGATTACCTGGCAGGATAACCGCTCGTTATCCGTAAACATAATCCGTATTAGTACGCTATGCTATAAATATTAATTTTCTTTTGCGAGGTGCTGAAATGGAAAACATTTAAACGTAGGTTCTCCATTTCATATTTTGTATATTGAATTGTTTTATTTAACTATGTTAGTGTATTCATCAAAGTCGGTATAATGGACCAATTTTTTTTGAGTTGCCTTCATTTATATGATTTTAACATAACAAATGCTTGAAATAACAACTAGGAGCAGTTACGCACGCTGATATATTATTTATTAGTCCCTAATTGTACCTTTACACTAACTTCTACCTACGCGCGACAAGACAAACAGCTAAAACTTCACGATTCAACCGCATGTTTTTATTTATTCTAAATCGCAAATGTTGCGATGTAATCGCACATAAGACAAACACGCGTTTAAATCGCTGCAAAAAATCGCATGAGTTTTCTGTCCAATCGTTATAATCGATGTCATGCGCCTAAACTAATTTCGGTTAAACTTACTGCTGTTTGACTGGTTTTCGTTGTATGTTACTTTCTATGCTCATATAAGCTTATATGGTTATGTAAGCTGTATCAGATATTTTATAATGCCATCATATTATAGTAATTATTGTTAGTGGGCCTATAAATAAATGAACATATATATAAGAGTAAATGGTGAGAGCCCATTGGTTAAGACAGGCTTATGTTCAAAATTATAAAACGCATCCGCTTTCGATTGAAACAAACCCTAGTAGTCTAGTTAAAAACCAAATACGATTTAATTAAAAGTTGTTTTAATCATATAGGGCCGTAATTTCAATAATAATTTAAACTAAAATAGAGTTTAAACGTATGTCATCACTTATTTAATATACCTGCGTGCTGGTAAGTTTAAACCTCTTTAGTGGCTTATAAAAATCGTTTATCAGTGTTAAGACTTAGTAAATAATTTATCGAATGAAAACAAACACAAACAACAACAAACGAAAACATTTATCTATATCTATCTATACTAATAACGGAGCAGCAATGTAAAATGTTGCAAGAACAGTTTTTTTGCTTATTTTTAAGGATTTTACTCAAAAACTACTCAACCGAAGCAAACATTTTATAAATTATTTTTCTATTAGTAAGCTATATTATTACCGAGTAACATAGGCTATATAAGAATAAATATGGCGTTATGACATATATTTTATAGAAAAGCTGTCAAAACGTCAAACATATTCCCCAGATAAAAGTTATCAGACGATTGAAAAATCGATCCCAAGTCAAATAGTTATTCTTTGACCTTTCTAATTACACAACTTAGTTTTAAACCTAGAGAAAAGATAAACATACAAACACACATTCGCAATGTATACTGCGCTATAATAACATTTTCAAAGTAAATATCTGCTCGTTAATTTGATAATCGTGACTACAGCGCATAATCTCGTACTAGTATTTCCAATGACATACTTACAGATTTCTACGGAAAACAGCACGAACCATTTTACCATAATACGTAACATTCAAGTTAAGGTGACTGGTACATGTTTCTTCGGACTTATGGTGAACTACCTTTTGCCCGCAGCCTCACTTGTTAGTAGCGTACATTTTTTTGGATAAAACTGTATTCTATGTCCTTTTCTGTACCACTGACAACGTGTTTGCGAAATTTAGTGATGATCGGTCGAGCAGTTAAGACGTTAAAGCATAACAAACAAACTAACATTCTCAGTTATAATATTAGTTAGAACTAGTTGTAACTCGCGATTTCACCCGTTTATGATTACTGCGCTGCCGTAGCGTGTAGCGTAATGTTATACAGGGTGTCCGTTAATTAATGGATAATCTTGAAATGTCTTATAGTAGAACTGAAGGCAGTTCAGAAAAAATGAAAAAAAAAAATAATTAAAAAGTGCAAGCTATTATAGCATAGCATACTTTTGACTGTCTATCTATTAGCATAATTAGTGTTTAATAATAAAACAATAAAAAACCGATGGATTTCATTCATTTATGGTCGTAGTATACAAGAAAGTTATACATGGTAATTAATAAAAAAACACATATGTATCTCAGGTAGTAGGTAGGATAGATTATCTTCATATTTTTTTTCTGAACGGCCATCAGTTCCACTGTAAGACATTTCCAGGTTATTCATTAATTACCGGACACCCTGTATAACCTATGTTAATGCATGCAATTTTAAAATTGTCTTATAGTTTCGAGTTTATTAATTACAAACAAAATTACAAATCTTTTCGCTTTATAATATTAGTGTAGGTTGAAACAATTTATAATTGCTGACGTAACGCCTGCTTCGTTTCCGAGGTTTGCCTAACATCACCGTTTTTTCCGAAGAATTGGGTCAATTTCCAATGTTACGTGATTCTAATGGTATGCAGGGTTAAATGTAAAATGCCAGAGAGCGATTAGACCATATTTCCTATGATTAAAAGTTGCAACTTATTTTCTACGACCATTTTACGTATAATAAATAATAATATGTTTTATTTTCTTTCAAATGTACATAAATGTGAATACATTCGTTATACATATTAAATTCAACCTTAGAGAGAGCTGGAAAGGATAAAGACGTCGATATAATCCATGCTTCCTATCTAATATTATAAATGCGGATGTGCGTTTGTTTGTGATACTTTCACGCCATAACTACTTGACCGATCATCATTAAAATTTCGTATACACGTCTAGCGTACAGAACAGGACATATAGTAGCTTCGATCCAGGAAAAAATGCTTCTTGAGCGAGCAGAGCCGCGGGCAAATGCAAGTAAAAAATATTTTTGGAATTGTATTACATTCACATTTCGCTATCCATCTTTCAGATCCTATGTATACGTAATAGGAAGCAAACTTGAGTATTACCCTTTTCGGAGCTCGTACTAATAGTGAAACATACGTAACAGAATACCAATAACACCTTCTGTGCCAGGAATACAATCAAAGACTGCATTTGCCTTAGATAAACTGCAGCGTCATGCCGTACGTATAATCGACAGCCAGGAGGTTTCGCTTATGAAGGACATCGAACCGCTACAATTTCGTAGAAACATTGCGTCTCTTAGCTTATTCTATCGCCTCTATCATGGCGAATGCTCCGAAGAGTTATTTGACCTCATCCCACCTTCCCCTTTCCTTTTGAGAACCACACGTGCCGGTCTTCGTAACCACCGATTAACGGTTAGCATACTCCCGTCTCGCACCAAGAGGTTCAGTAATTCCTTTTTATGCCGTACCATACAACTTTGGAACAGTCTTCCGGCACATGTGATCCCTCCCTTCTATGACATTGGGTCCTTCAAACATAGTGTGAAGAAGCATCTGGTCAGACCGGCTTGACACTGACGACGGCTAAAAGACATCTATCTTCTCCTCGTCGTCACTGTCTCTGGACTGTAATTGGACTTTCCATCAGGTCCGTTAGATTCACATTGCAGTGTAACGATAAAAAAAATTTACTCCAGCTTAAGCGACGGAAACATCAGATTAAGTTTATTCAACAAACATATTGGATTCTTTACTACGCCGCAGAATGCGTATTTTTACATTCTCAACTCATTTATTAATATTTTATATTTTGTTTCGTTTTTTCATATTATATATATTGTTATTGATTTATATTTAATCTATATATTAATACGTGAAGCAAAAACTTTGTACCCCTTTTTGCAAAAATTGCGCGGATGGAGGAGTATTAAATTTGGCACAGTTAAAATTTATATCATAAATAAGACACTGGTTTATATGGAGAAGGAGGGCCGAATTCTAATATTTATATAAAATATGGATTAGAAATACATTAGATTAATGAAAAACACACACGCACACAACCATGCATTTGATACACGCAGTCGAATCGCGGTCCTAGTATCTCGGCATTATTCGGCTGATGTAGTACTTTTCTTCATAACTATGGTTACATATATTAATATATACTTACATATAATCAGCAATATCTTACAGGCAACCTTTGGGTGGATTGGAATGATATATACTATTTATAGTATAATATTTTAGGTATAAGTAAGTTATAAAGAATTGTGTTTATATTATGTACATAGTTAATAATTTAAATAAATCAAACACAATAAATTGCTATATTTCTACTTATTTATATGTAGTAAAGAAAAAAGAAAACAAAATAGCAAACTTAGGGATATTGTCAATGAAAAAGTATAGTTAAATAAATAATAATTTGTTTGGAAAAGATAGGTAAATTAATCTGTATAGCCTTAGCGAAATCTGAATGAAATGTGATTATATGGGTATAGTTATAGACCATAACACCTTAATAACTATCAAACTTAAAATTTAAATCAGTTATGGTCGAATTTCGACTGCTGGGTGACCGCTAGTATACTATTATTAATTACACAGTATTATGTCATATTAGTATGTATAAGTGCTGATTAGTCTATAAGTGGTATTATCAGAAATTTTATGTTTGTGTCAAATATATACACATTTGCTCTAGGCAAACCAAATAAAATAAAAAGTAAAATAAAATAAAGTACATTATGTTTTGTGGCAATGCTTATTTTTCTAGCTAGATGCAAGAAAAAATATGCATAGTAAAGACAACAGCCATACTATAAATAATGCCTGTATTAAAATAATCGATTCAAAGCAACACCCAGATTCGAAGTAAATAATCCTATACTTCGAATTTCACACAAATTTTAACACCGTGTCATCGAACCCATAACACTCGGCACGCTGACATTGACAAGGTGGTCACCTCCACATAAACCACTATGGGTTCCGTGTACTCGCAATTGATGGTATCCTTGTATGACTGGTCGACCTCAATACATGACGTCACGATGCGACGCTTGCGCGTGCGTCGGGGAAAGTACCACATACTTAACCCATTGTCACAACACGTTCTACTTAACTTTACTCGCTTGGAGACTCATTCATGTAAAGTAAACTGCTCAATTGTATAGAGAGTCATTAGTGTTATTAGTCACCTTAACAGATGCAAAGATGGCTGAAGACAACTAAATATCTAGGCCGGTTTTAAACGTGGTGCTCAGCAACTCGTCAGCTCGTGTGGATGACGGCTAGGGCCCGTCCCGCCCGAGGTGGTGTGCTCGACCGCGCCGCGACTCCACCGCCATTTTGTCATTATGTTTCTCTTAGGTTTAAGTAAAATCTTTTCCTATCTCTCTCCGCCCTCGCCTCGACTCTACATAAACGCCACGCCTTGACCGTGCCGCGACGCCCGCCGCGACAGTGCCTCAACTTACCAGCGGGCGACGCGCCTTATACTGACTAAAACCACACCCGTGTTTATTTCTATTGCCCATTGCATTTCAGGACCACGCGACTCCTTTCGCATTGCCGACCTTCTTATAGAAACCTCAAATACTATGCTACAGATTCAGAAGTGAGATTTTATGCGAATTTTTACCTATATTTACTGCCAGCATCTTTAAATATTATCTATTTTTTTCACGCATTAAATAGAAAGGAAATAAAGAGAGCATACTGGTAGTATAACTATCAATTGAGCATTCTGTCCCTTGGTTAAATTTTAATAGGTTAGGTAAGGCACGCAACTACCTGTATGTTTAAGCAATGTAAAACATTATAGCTTCCTTTGATTACAACATTAATAGTACGGCTTACTAACAGATTATTACTTACAGAGACAGATAATTGCCTGACTCTGTGCAGCGAGAGAGAATATAAAATATATCATTACATTGCACATAGTCATGCCAAAAGTAAATTGGTACAAAATATTTTAAATTAACGTGTTATATTTTATTTATGTATTGGATAAGCCGTAGCATATGTTTATCGGTGACTGTAACGTCTCAGGTTCGAATACTGGGTTAAAAAAATTGTCATCATTATCTCAGCCGAAAGACGTTCACTGCTGGACATAGGCCTACACATTATGGCGACTTAAAAAGAAGATCTGCTGTAAGCTATGAGAGTCATGCCGAATTATAGTAGTTAGGACACAAAGAAGGCCCAACCCGGAACAACCATTTGTGCATAGATGTTTGCCTCATATGGCATTTGGACAGACAACATTGACGTAGTGGTAGTGGCGAGGTGATCACTTAAACGACTATGCCATCAATGCATTGTTTTGTGTTTAATATCTATAATTATAATCAACAATACACAGGGTGTCCTAGAAGATGTGAATCAAATTGTAACAGGAGATTCCTTAGGTAAGGACCTTTCAAATGTACTAAATAGAAAAATTAAAGAAATTATGACCTTTACTTAAAATAATAAAGAAAACAAAGTTTTAAAAAAGGTACGACCGTTTTCAGACTTTTTTTAAATCGCAGCATTAATTTGGTGTATTCTTTTTGCACCAAAGAAAATCTTGTACGTTTGACGAACAACACAACTTATTTTCTAATATTTTTTATTTAGCACATTTGGAAGGTCCTTACTTAAGGAATCTCCCGTTACTATTTGATTCACATCTTCTGGGACATTCTGTATAAAAGTGTATTTATTAATCACTGATACAGTCCAATCATATACCTTAGGATTGTGTAATAAACAAAGTATGATAAAAACAGTAAACTGCTAAATTAAATAAATATTGTTATTGCATCGTAACGACGTCAGCAAAAAAAAATACACGTCAACAATTTTTTTGCCGATTTTTTCTATATTTGCTATACCAGGCAGATATAAATAAACCAAAGGTTTAACTTAAGTATTTGACCGCAAATGTCCTTGTATAAAAATAATATTATGAAACAAATTAACAAGACATTTAAAAGTTCATATAACTATTATGTCTATTTGATTGGAATATGAAGGCGAGACGAGATGATTGCTAATAAAAAGAATACTAAGTATTTTTTTACAATACTATATTTAATAAATAAATTATGTGCCATATAAACACTATTTAAATAGCTGACAAAAACTTTCTGAATAGATTTTACACGCTATATAAGCATTCTAGATATACTTAATTAGATTTATGTTAATCACTATGTAAATGGTTTCAATAAATAAATAAATCATATAAAACTCTCATATTAAGAATACACATATTATACTATAAACTAGTGATTCTAGAATCAAATATTTGAAATGTTCAAAATTCTAGTGTTCGCTAGTCGCGTGTTGATGTGAGTGTGGCTGTGTGCCGTTGTCTTTTGCGTTAACTTGAATATTAAATATGTAGCCCACAGGTGTGTGTGTGCGTAGTAGTAGTGTGTACGGACTTAAGTCGCTTGTGAATGTAGTGGTGGATCGGAGAATCGTTGATACTCAAAGGATAATAATTTTGTTAAATGGATACAACCTGATTCTGCTTTTATTTATTATGTCTGCTTAATTATTTATATTTTGAATGGACGTGGATATATTGAATAGTAATGTTGGTAATATGTATTTATTTAAGTCTGATATTTTTTGTTTTAAGTTTTTGTAGTCTCATTATATTAAACTTAAGCTTTAAAACATTGCAAAGTTAACAAATGTTTATTTGATTTTTGTGATTAAAATGAATAATAATATAAATCTAAACTTAATCATTATATACCTAAAAATAATACATATTATAAGATGTACACAATAAAGTATTACCCTTACATATTTATTTTTAAATAGGTACCTTGTTCCAAAAAAATCGTTTCAAATGCAGTGACTAAGCCTGGAAAAGTGTCGATGTGAAAATTACTTTAATATTAATAGCAAATACGCAACGAACATAATTGTGCTGAACCACGTCCATGGGTGACTCTGACGCACACAAGCGTACGCCCATCTAGCGGTGTGTAAGTAAGCACCGTAGTCTCATTCTTAGTTGCGCACGCGCTCGTCGTCTGGAAGAAAGCCTCAGTGCTGACCTGGCGGCCGTCGCGACCGCACCGGCCTGCCGACCATGTGGCAGACTTTGTGACTCAAGTGAAGTGAATTGTGTACAAGCACAGTGCCCGTGCGTTAACCCCAACCCCTGATAGTGCCTAACCGGATTTTTAGTTGGAACGCCCCGCGGCGTGGAAAAGGTGGGTGTTATGCTCTTCTTGATAATCTAGAATGTTGAGGTATCAGTGGTGTCTCAGTCGAGTGTTAATTTAAGGTAATGTGAAAGTTGTGACGATCGATCGTCGAGTTCGAGGAGTCAGCGGTGTTGACACACTTTTCGTTCAGGTGTGGTGGCCGGCAGGTGGGCGCGCCCGCTGTGTGTCAGTAATACGTGTCCGACCAAAATTCCGATCTCGAGAGACCGCTTTCGGCTGGGCAACTTTCTTCCGCCCGAGGTTTTTGACTCTAGCGTTCAATAGGTCTATTATGACGCGTAATAATACCAATCTTTATAAAGCTCGCAATCGATATGTAACGATAATAATAAAAGCTCGCGATTATGACATCAAACGGAAGACATCAACGCGCACCGTTGAGCAGTATCTTCCATCTCGAACGTTTACATTGTTATAACAGTTCGTTATCTCGAATACTATGTACAATTGGATAATCATGAGCGCCAGTTCTAACTTCAACTTTAGATATTTCTTCCTGGTTTTTGAAATTGTGGAACATATTAACATATTTAATCTAAATAACAAGATATTTTAAAATACAACTTTAAGGTAAATCTTATTTACTGAGTATAATAGATTTGTATACGATTTAAGATATATAGATTCACGCTTGTTTCCAAACGAGGTAGACCGAGACTACTATTATATTAATAATTATTGTGCAATAGAAAAATCCATCTATCGAGATTAAAATTATTAGTTCTCGAAAATCCAACATCTCTATTTTCATCGTTAAATTATATTAATAATTATTATCCAATATAGAAAAATCTATGTATCTAGATTCAAATTATTAGTTCTCCAAAATCCAACATCTTTATTTTTATTCGTTAAATAATCAATATCACTTACCTTACCTTACTACAAGTTTAACAAGAGACTTAAGACACAGATTCTGAACAAAGCCATGAAGATACTTACTGAGGTATTTAGTGGAAAATCAGATTTACTACAGTATAAACAAGAAGGTGAGGCAAACGGGGACACAGTCGAGTATAGTCAACTATAGTCAGTGACGAGGTAGAACCGGTTCCTCCCCTCCCCCTCCTGCTTCGCTGCAACACCCCTCCTCCGCCCACACCCCGCGAGCTCTTTGCGATGCACCTGAGCGCATCCCTCGCATCTCCATACTCATAAATTATGATTGACCTCTTAAGTCAAGGATAATTACGATATGCAGTTTTTATTGAAAAATTACAGGTAGTGTAACTAGCAATTTTACTTGTTAAAACACGCTGCGATGGAACATTGTAACTAAAGATACATAAATGACGTTATATGTAGACATATGAAGTACAAATATTAACTTTATTGTAATATTCGTTATTTATTCGTACTTTAAATTTTCACGTTGGCTGATATGAATATTCCCCTTACAATTATAGTTTAGTCATATTTTTAAAACTCTATAGTTCATTTTTTTTTTATCATGGCTTGAAATATACCTTTGTTATGACTTTCGAACCCACTACTATACTTATCAATAACGTTTGCTTACTCAAATTGTATTTACTGAAATTGCGTAAGTTTCTAATCTTATTATGGTATAAATCAATATGCAACTACACAAACTCTTTCTCAGAAACGACATCCTTTTAAACTCTAGAGCAAAACGATATTCTTACGATACAAAACAATTGACTACCGATACGTATTCAACATTAACACAATACACGTCAAAACAATACCATCATCTCTTTACTCTAGTTTTATTTTTCTCACAAATCTATTGTGACATGAAGAAAACTAATATTTATTTTGTTGAGCTCAACATTACTCGTTAAAATCAGAAGAATACCGAAATTTTATTTTCACAATTAGAGGAAATCAGTAAAAGGATTGGGCAGTAATCTGATGATTCTGATTCCTCCCGAAGTCAGAAAAGCACAAAGAATGCAAGAAATGAGGTACAAACCAGACAGCATATTCGAAATCAAAATGCTACTACTGAATAGTAACAATAATTATTCAAAATCAGACATCACAGTCATCGATCTCGTACATTTTTATTCCACCAAGATATATTATAACACGAACAAAATTAATTATAATAAAAAATATTCAATTCAGTATCAATCATACTACTAAATTAGGTTTGTGGTGCCGATAGGGTGTTGCTTTGCTCTGTTGAATAAATCATTTTGTGAGCGGAGAAATTCGACGACTCGACCGACCCAAAGGCGATATTCACAAATATATACATCCATCCCCTCATGATAACATGGAAATTGTTATTCCGTGTATGAATCGAAATTTCTAGAAATAGGAACGTGCGAATGCTAATGAATATATAATGTGTCATATAATGAAAGAAAAGATGATGGCATAATATACAACTGGCAAGAAGTTTAAGGATATAATGAAGTGCGAATAGCTTTCTCTAGAATTAAAATATGTGCTAAGTGATTATCACAAACAATTTCGGTTTAACTTGTTTGGACTGGACCCTAATCATAAGCAAAACGACCTTTCTTAGTGTATTACGTGGGTACAAGTTTATTATAAAAAAATCTCTAAGGGAAGTTATTTTTAAAATTTTTCTTATTAAACTGTTGAGTTAAACAAGATAAATATTACATTCGACGAAAATAATAAATGAATAAAACAGCTTCAGGATACATCTTATTTTATCACCATGTCTTACTATTTTAAAACGTACTCTATTGAAGCAAAAAATGTCTCAAACCTTCCTAGAAGCAAGCAATAAGAACAATAACAATGATCAGGAACTTGTCGAAACCAGAAACGTTTATAATCACACATTACAAATCCCACGTTGGTAAAAACCTGCATATTCCAACACACAATTATGTACAAAGAGAGCATTAAAACGAGGGTAAAAAAGGTCCGAGGAAGGTCATTGAGGGAAAAACACGTTTGATCATCGCTCAACAAGGCTAAATAAAAGGTTTAAGATCGTGCATTCAAGATACGGCTTTATTTTGCTTAAGAATATCCTACCTGGTCTGAAGTACATAGTTCATCTTATACTCGTATTACATCTACAAAATAATTATATGTAAGAATTATTTGGTATTGGAAACTTCATACAAACAGTTTATGAATTAATGGAATATATGTTTAATAAACCAAATAAACAAAACTGCACTCACATTTGCAATTACGAGCATATCAACGTAATCCCTGCCCACAATTTAACACTTCATCCGCCACATTTTATTCACGCTCTCACCACTAAAAACGTTAACCATAAAGGTTCTATCTAAAGTACACCCGACGAAAGCCCATCAAGATATCGATTTCATTCAAAGCCAGGCAATTACTCGATTCACATATCGTTTGATGCTCTCATTGACTAAACATCCATAGCTATAATTACGCTACCAGATTCGTGTACGGTGAAAGTGTTACATACGCCCAATGATAGTTAAATTTTCACTATCCACGCTATGAAATGACCCGCATGGAAAGTGTGTCTGCATTTTGCGCAAAACGACACTGAGCAGTTGCAAAAACTGTATCAAACAAAACTACTTCTGATTAATATAAAAACTTGAGAACAATTTGAAATAAAACTTTTTACCCGTTGCTACTTTTTCTAAATTTCTTCGGTTAGTTTCTTTGAATTGAAATCTAAACCGCTTTATACAAGAATGCCGTAATATTTTATAACGACCGGTTCTGACTGACACCTTAAAATTGATCAAACAAAGTAATTTGCTAATATTAAAACAAATATTTCATACAGCTAAGGTCTCGTCTCTCTCACGAGCCCTCGAATTACCCAATAGTTAGGTTATATAACCGAAGCGTACCGCAAGGCATCTGGAGCTGTGCGCCGCGGCCGACCAGCGCGCGAACGCAACGGTTACCAGTCCGTTAGCGCTAAGGGGGTCATGCGCGCTGTAGTCGCGTGCGCGCACTTTCAACACAGCATTAGTTAGTATTCGACCTGGAATATTTCGCTATTAAATAGGAGACACGTAGCAATATTCTATTCTATTACAATCGATTAGTCAAAGTCTAAATGCATTTGAAAAAGCTTATGCTTGTAATTTTTGCCGCGGTGAAATTTTTGTTCAAGGCAATTATGATATGTCGGTTTAGAAACTGTATGGACTTAAAATGAATGAAAAGATGAATAAACGAATCAAGCAACATGTTTTGGTAAAGTTTTCAGGTGTCGAAGTGAAAGTTTGGTGACCACAATATGGAATATGAATGGCCACCGAAAGTCATGACAATCGTGCCGACTGATGAGACTACAATAATCAGCTATGACGAGAAAAACTTAACTACATTGACAATGTGCCCAAAAAATAGTTACTTATATTGTTGAAACAAAAACAAAAAAAACCTATTGAATTTATGTAATTTATCATAATTATTTACTTATTACCTTGCTAGACAGAATGCTATAGGTGTATAAAACAAAATAATACGCACGTAACTTTTTACCGCAAACAAGCAAACATGGGCGATAATACGAGAATAATTGACTAAAATATTTGAACAATTTACTTCCTGGTCTAGAACGAAAGAGACAAAAATATAGGCGCGTCGTTGTGGTATAGAACAATAATTTCGAAACATAGTATATGAGGTCCTGTGGCGCAACGGATAACGCGTCTGACTACGGATCAGAAGATTCCAGGTTCGAATCCTGGCAGGATCGCGACTTTTTGTGGATCATATTTTTTTGTTGAAATGTTTAATTCAATTTAACTTTTATTATTTATAAAATTTTCTAATCTTTCCTATATTTTCTGTTACAATTTTAAAAATTCTCATTCAATTCAGTTCAATTTGTCTCAATTATTTAATATTTGTTTCTATAAATATGTATATTACATTTTTATATTCTAAAAATGTTTTGATCTCAATATATTTCTTTAATTTCCAGGCGACAGATTTCTTTTATACTATTGATTAAAATTATTCTGAGAATAATTTATCGCGTAAGCAGTTGATTAAAAAAATACACAGCAATATTCCATCGACAAGACTAATTTCATTTAGATAAATTCGATTATCATACGAGAACTTACAATTACATAATAAACAATTGACAAAATATTACAAGATAAAATAAACCTAATCTCAACGTAGCAAGATCCGAATTTGTTTGATAACGTGAAGAAAATACAGACGCTTAAGGAAAACGGATGTGGTAGCTTCAAGAAGCCTTTTAGGAAAGAATTTATAAACCGACTAAGAACTGCTATTCTGTGAATCTATTTCACATAAAGACGATAACGATCTTATATCTAATGTTAGCTTCATTTAAATTCTAAACGATCTAGAATTAATAGATATAATCGCTTGCAACATTCTTATACAAACATTCGTTGTTAAACAAGATTAATATGTAGATAATCTGTCAATGTCAATACTTATCAATAGCAACGAACTGTGCAACTCTGTAATCCGACTATTAATAAACAAGCAGTCAAAATGTTATCAAAATCGATTCATGTTCCTCTCATATCAGCCCGTGATATAAGTAAGAACCATTTAGCGTAAAGAAAATATTTCCTAATTTACATAACAGTAACGATCTCTATTGTCTTCTTAAGAAAAAACATAGAGTGTGCTAAGATGGTATGTAACCGAACTAGTGCCAGCTTTTGAAGCCATTCGTAGCCGTACTAGCATTTAAATATTTTTATTTAAAAATAAGATAACTCCGGCATTGGGAACAATTCTCGTGTCGCAGGGGACTTTACAAACATTCAAACAACGGACACAAAGAACAGCCAGACTCGGAACAACCATTTGTGGATCACACAAAGTTTTGTCCCGTGTAGGATTCGAACCCACAATACTCAGAGCAATGGCAGTGATGAAGACCCCACTTAAACCATTACGCCATCAGTGCACTCAGTGTTACTTACGTTTAAGTCTAGTGTAGTACCTATAGTTACAATAATATGTCAAGGGGACTTACCTCGTCATCTTGCATTTATAATAGTCAAGACCAAGCAGCCGATTTCCTTCTCCTTAAATTAATCCTGGAATCTTACACATGGCTTATGTCATATGGCCAAAGAGATGTACTTGAAATGTGATGTCCCCAGTGATGACCGACATAATAACTAAACAAAATAGAGTTGTATAATACAAGTTAAAACGATTCATAGTGTCACTGTAAAGAGTAACTTTTCGAACAAACTGAATATCGAGAAATTCCGACACGAATGCTGTTACTAAAATTAATTTTCCAGTAGCAACTAAGTGCACTGGCCCTTTCTAATTAACTTAACTCTCCAAAGCACTTCTGGACGCTTTTCCAGTGAATGTTAATATTTAGGTACTGTAATCAATGGTTTATTTGCTCAAACGGTTTGTTTAATCAGCAGAAACTTGCCGCTCATTTGAAGTATTATCGTGTACAGTATTTCCCTTTCGTTTATAAACATCATATGTTCCATGATACATTTGTTAATTGTATCTATATGAAAGTTATGATATATGTACATATTATTATAGTTCTACCTCTTTCGGAATTTCTTCGTTTTATAATTCCGATCAGCGAAATTAAAGGATCATGTGAATAACACGTTACTCAAAATACAAAGTTTGCGTAATCCAATGAATATAAAATCAGCTCTGACATGAATGGCAAGTGCTCAACATTCTTCCACGTAAGTATTTTTATCCCTGGCGACACAAATTCGAGTGTATTCACCTTCTAATGAAACGACATTACCACGATAGCCATTGGTCTACATATAAACTTGTTAATTTGCATTCGTGCCATCTCGCATTCAAGTGGCATTATTTAGGAAAGGCCGAGGAATCTCAGTGTAACGGTTGGCCGACCTGTCGTCGACGACCAAGCGTGCGGTACTCGGTCAGATAGCTATTGATTCCATTTGATTGCATTGGGCTCTGGTTTAGTAATTAATGATGTTCTGGTCTGCGATCCTGTGGTCTAAATTGTTTGACATGTTTAGCCTTGTACTCTATTTAATTTCATTCGATGAAATATAAAGAGAGTTTATAGATATCTTCGAAGATATTTTATCAGCAATATGTACCTCTTGTATTTAATTCATTTTATGTCAAATATAAGTATATTATAATATACCCTCCAAATAACTGTTATTTATATCCGTGACCTCAAAGCAGTATTCGATACCGTTATAATATTAGTTTCACATGTCACCTTGAACAATATTTTCTCGGTTTTTTCCGTCATCCTACAAATATCGTTCAAGTAAAACAAATAAATGTAATAGAGGGCAAAATAATTGCTTATTTAAGAACCGTTTGTTTTGCTTGCATTCGTAATATTTATGAAGGAAAGCTGAACCTAATCGTGTAAATAAAGGACGGACGTGCGGTCCGGAGCAGCGAAAAGATTAGGACTTATATTTTCTGATTTAGTTAGGGTTATTGTCACTGAGGACCTTGCAGCAAAGATTAGTTTGAGTAAGATAAAATTATTTTGTCCATTAGATGGCGAAGTTACTTAACAAAATAGCTGTACATGGTTCGTTTCATAAAAGCTTATAAAATTTACATCCCAATTTATATATCTATAGTTAACTCTATATAGCTCTATATACTTTTTGTATTATTAACATAGACGCGTTTAAACTATGCTTAAAGGTTGAAACCTTATGGCGAATCACGTCACTCGCCAGACATGAATCAAATTGTTGGTACAAAAAACTGTATGTAATCGTTGAACGCATATAAATTCCTAGTACAATTTATTGCAAATGGTGACAATACTACTATGATAGTCGATTAGTATTGGTTGACATTACACATCGATTAAAATATACATTGACTCGATACAAAAAGATATTAATAGCCTTGCATCTTCTTATTTCGTTAAGCCGGTCATCATTGGTTTTTTACAAAGGATAACCTGTTTGCAGCCAGCTGCATAAATATAAGGAAGTTTAGTATGTTAGTGGGTACTAATATGAATTCTAGAAATATAGTCGTAGGCTTAAATGTAGGGTTGACAGTTAGCAGATGTATTTTTATGTGAATTGCCTCTGAATACCTATCTCAGAATAATAACGGAGTACCCTATTATCCTTGACATTTAACCGCCTGAACGCTTAAGCTATTCGAACTTTGACATTAGATAAGTCATCCCAAGTAAAAGGCTAACGTCATCATAATTAACAAACATTTATTTTTGATATTATGCTATTTCAGGATGAATCATCAACAAATATGACTCATGAATAATATAGTAAATCCGGCATATCTCCTTACTAGGTGTATAAGTTTATTTGTTGCAGTGTGGTACCTGAACGATTTTCTCTTATAATAAAAGACAATAGAACACTTAAACAGTCTCGACAAAAACCTGTCTTTGTTATAGGAAGCTATCTAAATCTATACAATCCTATACATATAAATAGTTTGTCGACCCTATTTCAGGTCTCCCTTCACAAATGACCTTGTGTGGTCACAAGGCCTGTTGTCGCTCGCCTCGCAGGAATGCGAACATAATGCCACCGTGTTGACGAACCTTAAGATAATTCCGTGATGGAATACGTTTGTACTTTTGCCCTACTAGTTGTGAAAGGCTGTTAGCATGTTACACTAGATAAGTCCTTTTACGGCCTTCGGTATATTGAGATTGCTTTTACTGATATTGGAAACTACTTCGAATGCCTGATTCGAAGTAGGAAATATTTTAGATGCGTCACTAAAACATTTTGCTTTCAAAATCTGTTGTTGATCTACAGATGTTTTGTTAGAAGTTAGGAAACTGTCTGATAGTCTGACCTTTCAATTAGTTTTTGTGATTCATTCTTGAACTTTAAAAGCTGAGTCGTTACTGAAACAGTACTCATCCAATTTTCAACTTTGTCTACAACTATTTATTTTAGAAAATTAGGAATGAATGCATTTGATAAATAAAGCATGTTTTGAAATTGCATATGATAAATAAAGGATGAGATGTCTTATAAAATAATTTCAAAGATAGAATACCACCCTTGGATTGCTATCTCCAACTATGGCAAATGGTTGACAATACCCTTTTTCTCTGATGATAATCAACCCCGTCATGGAATCCGGCCGTACTCCAACTTACAATATTCTGTTCCGAATGTCTCATTTAATTATGTGATCGTGTGATAGCCTGATCATAATATCACTAAACGAATTGTTTCCTTACACAGAGGTATTGAAATCATAATCTAATGAATTTATTATCGCAGTCGGCCTCTATCGGTAATTCCGAACGTTGCAAAACAACCGGTCTTGTAGGAGGCGAAATAAAGCCTGCTCCTAATTGTGAACGATCAACTGCAAATGGTGCAATCGTCAATCAGCGCGATATCGATAATACTGAGGTTAGAGTCGAAATGTGTTTCTGTTGTCTTGATATTGCGAAATTATTTGATCAAAGGACTACATCTTAAGAGAACGTTAAAAGTACACTTGATCGCTTGTATACTTGATTAAGCGATGGAGTGCCACTCGAAAATATGCTGACTATTTATAAGATCAAACGGAAAACATGAAGTATGAGCTAATAAAATGCTGTACAACATCAAAGGAGTACATATATTTTTACAAAGATTCTTATCACAAAGACAATTCGGTCCCTGAATAAAATTATGTTCGTAAACGTTTTAGACGCCTCCAAAGAGAGCACAAAGGCTTTACACAATATGTTGAACAACTTATTGTACGACGAAACAGGTTCTCATTGGTGCCAATTCTGTTGTAGCCAACTAATTTTAATCTAATATTTTTCATCTTTTATCATAATGACTAACTTCTATTTGTTCCCAAACATATTAGGATTGTTTTTTACAGAATTGTATTGCTTTGGATAACGTAAATTTCAACATTTTCTCAGTCAACTCTTTACTCCTAGATAATATTCATTAAAGAATTAAATAATAAAAACCTTTAACGACATCAGACTTTGTTACGCAATCGTAAAAAAACATCTAACGATGTTGCAACCTCGCCAAATGGATATACCTGAATTAAGAAAGGTTTCAAAATACAAAAAATACATTTCGGCCTCGGCTAGATAGCTAGATTTAATATACATATATACATATGAACATGTGAACTTAATGTGTTCACTTATATATTAAATCTAGCAACCTACCGTAGATTAGATTACTGTACCGTAGCGGCAATCGAATCTAGCACATCGTGTCTTTTTTATTTACTAATAATATATATATATAAATTAATAATTTAACAAGAAATAATTTTACTGTAGCTTAGTAATTAAATACCTACCTAAAACAGTATAGAATCGGCACCTCTGTATCTAAATGTAGGTATTTAACAAACAAGACACAGAACTCAAGGTGATATTGCATAAAGTTATTCTATGGCATGTCCGCACTTCAATCAACTTGGATTTACAACGTCTGAGCGGCGATATTAACAATAATATATCGCTCAGCCAGTTTTGGCAACAGACGCCCGCCAGTATTACTATTTCATGATATTAGTTGTCGTTTTAATAGTTACGTGTCGAACATTGGGATGATATGTTGCGTACATTTTTCATAGCGTAGACACATTCTTTTCAGATATCGGGACAAGGCAATATTTATGATGTAAATATGTTGTACTTTTATAGCAACATGAGGTAACTGGGCTAACTCAAGGAGGGATCTTTATCTAATAATGTAAGTTAAAATATAACTATAATGAGTATTAGTGAGGCACCCATTGTAACACAGAATTTAAGGTATGATAATTTCGTGTTTGAATCCTAGCTAGATCATTATCGACTGGCTTAGTACAAGTATTTTACAATAATGTTATGAAGATACATATTATATTACTAAATGGTTAGAGAGTCACGTTTCAACAGATAAGATATCAGATAATAACAGGTATTTAGCAATGTATTAGGCAAAATTCTAAACTCAGGGCAACAGCCTCAGTAACAAATGAGAATTATCTGATCAACACAAAAAAGTTTCCACTGAAATGTATATTAAGAATTCTAATTTTGTATTCTGTTCAACATTTGCAAAATACAAAGAATTAACACAAATTAAGCATACAAATGAGCCTTAAAATTTTTCTTCTTTTTAACTTGATTTTGCATTTCTACAGGTAAACTTTAATAAAAAAAGGTGTCCGTCAAATCCCGTTTCTCAGAATATTGTTGGCCGTGAATATTTCCGGCAAAAATCTCACAAAAAGTACACTCTTTTAACTTGCGCTCCGTAGGTACGGTTGTTACGAAATGTGTATCGTGAAATCGAATTTGTACGCCTTCTTTGACAAGTGGTCTAACAACGAACTGATAAAAGTAAACCACGGCTGACAGTGGCGACGGAGAGAAATGAACCTTTTGTTACGACTTATTATAGTGTCAGTGTGAATTGTCAAAGCATTCGGTTACTTACAACTGCTATTTACAAATACGGTATCCAATTATATTCATGCAACTGCCGCCCGAGGCAACCTGTGCTGTGTTGAAATTATCTATAAGAAATACTTATACCACACATTCTAAGAGAAAATTGCACTTAACCTGTCAATTGTTGAAATGGCAGACATTATTGAGAACTGGTGTGCCGCTCAATAGGGTAAACTTTAAGCAGACAGGGATGTTGTCTCTACTCTGACGATGCAAGTCAAAAAACAATTAGTTTGTCTTGTAATACTAAGCACAGGAATGGAACGATCACTAGAGCATCTCAAGGAATCACCATACTGCCTATATAGGAACATATAGTGTAGGTGTGTTTACCCTGATAAGGAATGAATCGCTTGAGTCATACTCTCATAGGCCCTCACTTTGTCATTAGGCAGGTTGTGTGTTCGCTTCATACCAGTAGGCTATTTTATCTTATCTTATCTTATCTTGTGTGGGGGCCAGTCAGTACAGACCGGCGACACTTCGACCCAGTGGGATCTTATGTGTCGACTTCCCCAATAACGACTGCCATAGAAGTTCATGGCAGTCGGGACCGACGGCTTCACGTGCTCTCCGAGGCACGGAGCAGGCGATAATTGTCAATCAATACGCACATAATTACGAGGTGCGCGACGTGGGTTCGAACCCGAGACCCTCTGCACTGCAGTCTGTTGGTCTCCCCACTGAGCTATCGCTGCGTCTTACCAGTAGGGTAAAAGTGCATTAGAACACGTAAGAAATATGAAGTACTAACACAGAAACACTAGCATTCTATCAGTGACCACATTTCCTAACCGCATTCCAAACAGCCAGTAAATCAAAAGTCACAACTTATCGTGGTACACTTATCAAAATGCATACTTGATTGAAATATTTAGGTCAGCTCAATGCCTTGTACAATATTGTACAGTAAAAGCGTATGACCAATATATTAGAATTATGCTATTACGCTAACTCACGTAATGTTTCATGCTATTGATTTCGTATTAAGGAAATGGTTGGCGATAGAGTACACTTAGTTAAACCTTGTGTTTGAAACTAAGCTGAGTATTGAACATAATACATATTCTCACGTAGCCCAGTCAATAGCCAATCGTGTTGAATACGTGATTGTCAAGCTCTATACGTGTTATTTAAGAGAAATATTTTACACTTAGACAAACATCTATAAAATCGCGATACGATGATATGCAGTTATTGTCTGTTGGGATGGTAATTACTCGCAGTGTAGTGTGTTGGAATTTGTGATAAGTGAACGGAAACTATGGGAGGACTACATCTTGTTCCTGTGACGTATTTTGCAGTCTAAACAAGGTATACAGTGTGCTCCATAAATATATGATAGTCTACGTCATCAATGGTAATTGTAAAAAACTGCATTGTTATAAAACCCATATTGATAGCCGTGTGTAGAAATCATAGATAAAATCATATTATATTTTTAGAACCGAATACAATTTTAATTAATTTTGGCTCTTATAATATAATTAGCACCTATTTATTTTATACTAGCTATTATTTTCGACTGTTTAAGATTAGAGTTATATCCATACCAAATTTCATCAAGATCAGTTCAGCGGTTTGCTATAAAAATATAACAAAAAGACTAAGCAGTTTTCGTATTTATAAAGGCCGTATGGATACTGTAAGTGGAACCATTCATACATCATAACCACATTTCACTAAAGATAAGTTGATTCAATGAAACAGCGAATAAGCTTTTTGCAGTTTACCAGCACAAATTCAGCTATTTCCTCAAACGCATTATTTATTTAGTCTCGCTCAAGCCATTGAAGTGCTTCTTGAAATGTGAACACATTGCTCGACTCCGAGAAAATATTAGACATCGATATAACAAATACAAAACGTTGCAGAAACTTAAATTGTAAAAATAGTATTACAATGCTAAGCGATCAATTTAAACCGGCTTACGCAAAACTTACACACTAGGACCAAATCTTTGCTAAGCCCGTTCAAATCCGAGATTTAAGTCATAAAGATGATTATTATTCTATAGCCGTCTCTCGGCCACTTCCAGAATAATAAATGTTAACACTACACAGCCATTCGCCAAAGAAACTGACGATATCACCGCGGTACTTTCGAACACCATCGGAATATAAAAGTGCCCTGCTCAGGTAACAGTTATACACTAGAAACACTAAACCGAGATATTGAACCAAACTTATATTGTAGCCGACATCGTACGGACGCCTATTATATTTCTAAGGGCATTATTTGTATTACATATTTCATTGAACTTTACTGTATTGAGAGCGTATTTGATTGCTGCTATGTATTGACATAAATAAATATCTTTACTAGCTTTCACAAGTTCAAAGAAACGCATTCTGGAATAAAAAAGATCTATTTTTCTATCTGTGTGCGAAGTCTCATCCAAATCTGTTCAACTGTTTACGCGTGATTTTACAACCAAGATACAAGTATCTTAACAAACTTTCATGTTTATTAAAGGGATACTGTTGTAATATGAATATATCTGAAAAGAATCTGTTAAAAAATATAACTGAATACAATATTTTTTATTATACCATATTTTCTAAGAGATTTAAATAGACATCTTACCGTAGCGGGCAGAATTCCTGCACGGAAAAATGTTTGTGAGATCCACCGACTGCAGATAGTACGAGTACTGAATCTAATCGTTTGTGTTTGTGATATGGGCATCTCTAGTATGATAGAGGCAATTATTTCAAACATAAGACTATATTTACAAGAAAATATTAGAAGTAAAGTGTTATTGCCGTGTTTTCAATTTACTTGAATGCAAGATTACATTCTTTAGTATAAACATATTAACTCGCAGCACGCCAGCAAATTCGCAGTAAAATGTGTTTACAGTCTGTATCCGTCATTAACGAAATTCCAAATAATTTCATTAATAGAACATATCGTGTCAAACCAGTAGTAGCCAATAACGTAACACAACATTAATCTCGTTCAGTTTACATAAACACTTAACCTTACTTGCGTGCCGCTGGTTGCATGTCTTGGCGCAAGTATCGACATTTTCCGTGCGACTATAGCGATAATAATTACCTTGTGAACTTAAGAAAAAATAAATGTAGAATAGTTTCAAACCAATTTGTCGTCGGTAGCGCTCGCCCGGATTGCAGAAGTTTATCAAACCGCGCCGGCCACCACCCCAAGGTTGTCACTCACAAGTTTCTGAACATTCTCTATCGTTACCCGAGCTCGTAAAAATAACAATAACTGTCAATGTTTTCGATCAGACATTACCTACAAGCAATAACCATAAGTCTTTAAATATAACTGTTCATGTTATGAAACGGTCCGAGTAAGCGAGATAACAGCTGAATATTTTCCTGGTCATACTCACAGCCGTAATATATACTTACGAAACATTCTTATATAATTGTAAGTAATGTGCTTGTTTAAAACAAATATATGTACGTCTCAGTGAAATTCGCTCTTGTCAAGAATATATATACATACATAAGTCCACATTATTTTCTAATTCAATTAGCTTTCTAAATTTTACTGAGCTGCTATGTTATTTTACAGAAATTTTAACAATACAACCTATGACACTTTTAATTTAAATTAATTTTAATATGATATAAAAGGTTAAACACTTTATGCACTAAAATTCAATTACGATGCTACTCTTTATAGGAATAATTATAGTGCTTTACACATAAAGTGTAATATAAATTAGGAGCACAGTCAAACCTTTTGTTCCGTACAAGTATTGTCATCCCGAATTCTTGCTTAAAACAGCAAAATCAGGACCAATGTTAATAATATATTGTTTTATATTATAAGCGCACTTACAAGGATTATGTACAATATAAATACAAGACTGAAGCTTCATTTTATCTTATGAAGCAATCTAAAGTGCAACTATATCCACATTTAAATAATATAAACCTGCAGCGTCAGCCCTAGATCGGTTGGCAGCGGCGAGCGCAAGCCGGCCGCACCTTTGCGACGTGAACGCGTCTCCACTGACATCTTTAAACTCTTCCACTGCCTTCAAAGGCATTGTGCTTTTACAATACAAAACTAGTGCTAACTTTTCCTTCGCTACTGCTCGCTACATTTCGAAAAGCCGTAGCTTTTCTCTTAAACAAGTTAGCTTGTAATCACAGCATCCAAAATTGTCCTGTAAAAAAATCAGTAAAATCTCGAAAATGTTAAAAGCTGCGCTTGTGAAAAGAAAACTGCTTGTTACAAAAACGACTAAGATATTAAGCGAGTTCTTTTGACACAGCAAAGAAATGTTAATTAGTTAATTAATTTAACTTTTACTGCAGCTTAAATTGGCTGTGAGGTAACATAATTATATTCGCTTGAACAATTCAGTCCGAATAACAATGATTATGCCGTCTAATATGAATATGTCCAACGAGAACGCGCATGCAGAACGTGCCAAACGATCTCTGTGCGAAAACAAAACACTTATTGTATTTGTTGATACGAGGAGCGCCGACGACAGCGGAAGGGCCGAGTGCAAGGTCGGAAGCGTAACGTGTCAGCGAATTTATTGCAGTGTGTAACTGTTGAAAAAAGTGTTTACTAAACATTTTGTTTGTTTTTATCTGATGGGTAACTAAATATTTTATTGATTCACGGATGGCGTAGTTGTTGTGGTTGCTTCGCCACTGCCGCAACGTTGTGTTGTGGGTTCGATCCCCATACGGGGCAAAAATGTATAATCCTCAATTACTTGGTCAGGGTCTTGATGTAGTGAGAAGCATAAGTAGTCGTTCCGAATCTCGATATTATTTGTGTCCATTATTTGAATAAAATATGAAAAAAAAATAAAAATAGTTTATTCTCATCGATACAGGAATAATTTCTAATAAGGGATTCCTATTTACTAAAAATAATTGATAGATCGTACACGTATATAAAACTGTCATCAAATTAACAATTCTCTTGTTTATATTTTACATTTTTCCGCTTACAATGGAACCTTACCCTCCATAATAAGGCTCAAAATTTACTTTTTCGAGACATTTTACTTATTCCGTAGGAAGGATTTCCGTACCTCGACGTTGTCCTAATTTAAGTTAGCTTTACTTAATTGTAGCTTCTATTCTCATTACTTTAAACCTTATAAAGATATTGTCCAGTGCAAATGAATCTGATGAATGAATGTAATGTCTAATAGCAGTGATTTATAATTACACATTAACGCGATATGGCGAAATTGGGTCGTCAATTAATTATACCCAATGTGATTATACTTAGTTATTATGTAACCGTCTTATAATAAACTAATTTAAATCTAGGCCTTTAATTGTGCTACAGTGACCTTCTTAATTAACAAAAAGAACGTAAAATAAAACTGCGCCTAAATTATCATATTGACGCATTACCGCCATATTATTAAAACCATAGAATTCGCACATTGGCTAATGTTTATTCAATACATAATATAAGTAAACAGAACTGCCACGATCGGTGTCGAACCTTGAACTTTTAGCCCCAGAAGCCAACACCGGTTGGCTATTTTGCAACTCCTTATGAATAATTCGAGTATCATGTTGCATATTCTGAGAATATTATACGTTTATTCGCATGTGCGGATTTTCGTTTTAATTTAGGAATACTTTGTGGCCACGCACATATATCACAGATACAACAAATATAATTTAAATAAAAGAAATATCATAATTTACATTACTAGCGCTTAATTACGCTATTACCAAAGGGGTTTCTAAATGCGAAATGTTGTACTCCAATATGGCTACAATCTTTCCATATCCTGGCCAGCGAAAAAACAAATGAATGCATCGGCCATTTCAAATAAAAATCTTTGGATAGCTCAATATCAAGAAAATTTAAAACCTGTGTTCAGTTCACAGTCAAAGGATTACATTTTTGGGAGGATATTAAAGCCTTTGTAATTCGGTACAGTAACCTTCTAAAAGACGTATATTGCCTAAAAACGATGTAAATAATAACACAATATTTGGGCTATTTGATACATTTGTTTCATATACAATAATATACATGTTATTGAGGGTGACTGTACCAGGATTTCTGTCCGTTATGTAAGATCGAATATGAGTTAGAAGTCGCGCATGATCCAGAATAATACGTTTTCATGACACACCATAATAGTTATAGATGCAGTTTTGTAATAAAGACACAACCGCAATACTGCATTTATTATGACACTATCTACTGTTATTATCTGTTCATAGCTTGAGCATTTTATAAGCTATTATTTTTAATTGTTCATATCTAGTTATAGCCAGCTTCTGAATATCAGTTTTACCGTACGAGTCATAAACACTTCCATTGGAAATATGATTTAATGAATATTTCTTATACTGCGTAAACATTAAAGGTATGATATCTATATCAGATGAATGTTTTTTAACTATAATATATTGGCGTTAAATAAATACCGATGAAAAGAACACAACTTTTTGTTTGACAGCGGTTCCCAATAATCGATCTATATGTAGTTTTTCGTACTAGAGAAATAACTTTGATGTGGCCTCCTTATAAATTACGTTACATTTTCCTCCTCCTAAAAAATACATACAGATTGGATATATGAGGACATAGTACTTAGTCAACAAAAAAGATTACAAGTTTGAATATTTCGCGTTTTTTATATAATATTTTGACGCAGGAATTAATCCTAGTGCGGGGAGTCACTTTTATTCAGAACTTTGAAGAAGAACTACAACTTGCAATATATTTTTAAAAAGAAAATCTCTCACAATATTTCGCTTCGTATACAAAGCAGAATATTGCAAATTAATGATAATATTATTATTTTAAGTAGGCACTGTTAAGTGGTTACATAAATATTCGAGGTTACGGTTAAGAGTTAAGACTAATATATTCATCAGACAAGTATAATCACATCACGCTAAGGATTATAGAATGACTCATACATAAAATATTATTTATCAGCTTTACGTAAAGACATAAAATACCTACATATTAATATTCTTATCCTCGGCTTAGTCATATGCTTCATTGTTGTAAAATATTTTTCATAATAACATACTTTGCTTTGTGTCTGAAAAATTAAAACACCATACAAAATAGTGTGTTATTTTTAAGGAACTTTAATGTTGGTGAAACAAGGTATCATTAAATTCTTTATATATTGTTTGATGGATATAAAAAATGATAGGCATTGTGCAAAAAGCCTTGATATTTTATTCTGAGCATTGCGTCATAGTGTTTACAGCTGTTATCCACTGACATAATTTATCTAGGTATATATTGTTTTAAAACTACAATGATATACAAGCCATACTCTCGTAAAAAGTGAATACTATGACAATCACACATAAAAATGTTCACTACAAACCAGTGAATACAATTGCAATGCATTAGCAATGGTGAGATGGCTGGTTTATCTTATATTCTAAGATACTTTTCAGTCAAATTATTCATGTAAACAATTACATACGGACTTACGGCCTACGTACATTACGGAAATGCATGTAGAGCTTACAAGTCCATTCTAATACAACCCATTCATCAACATTCTAATACAACGTATGTGTTATTTTAGGACATGGTCAATATGATTGCTAATTTTCTTCCAAATGCGTTTAACGGTCTACGAGTAGTTAAGTAACAAACATCCAAACATCTACACAAACTTTCACATTTATAATATTTGTATGATTAAAGTATGTACCGTACCTACTTTAAATTGAGAAAAAAATATTGCAGAACTTACATGTTCATTGAAACTGTGTTATAAACAATTTGGTAAAATATTGAGCGCGCTGGATGCTGTAAAAGATCTTTTTGGCGAACAACATCGGGCATCGTTCCACTGTCTCGTTAGCTCCATTCATCGGGCCATAGTCCTCGCCGTTTCCGACTTTAGAAACTACGATCTTTTTGTGTTGCTCATTCGAATGTTGGCTTTTTATTTCGACGTCTAACTAGGTTCGCACGCGATCGAGATAGAAATTGGTCTCGAAAATTGGTGTCATATGTACTCATAAGATATTTCGTCAATACTCGGACAGGTTTTATGACAGTTTACAAATTGCTTGCAAGAATGAATGAAGACTGAATGTAAAAAGTAATACATAAAATATTTGTTGCGTATTTATTTGACCATGAAAATTTTAACGATTTAATTGATGGAGTTTTAGACACACTTTATATTTGTTCTGTCCAGTCGATGTTATAAATACTATGCACAATAAATGGCGTTGTAGTCAAGTTATTAGTAATAACCTACTTTTAATAAAGCCAACGTATTCACAAGCAAAAACTAGTTCAATTAGTTATAAAAGAGTCACTTTACTATGGCACATATTTTTTAAATTTTAGTGTTGGCGTGTTTTCAACAACTAACCTATTTTCTATAATTGTATTCTAATCATAATAAAAGAGGCTTTTAAACTAACTGTAGTTCTTTAAAAGGATCTAGCTTGTAAAGGATAAAACACATTATGTAGGCTGTATAAGGATAAGTGGGTAGGTATGCCTCTAACATAAAAATATTTATAAAGGATGATGCATCGGTAAAACCCGCGCGAACGATTATGATTAAATCATCATTTAGAATAAATTGATCATCTAGTTGGTCCTATGGTTTAAGTTTGATCTAACTATAGAATAGAATATAAGGCCCCGTTTTTATTTCTGGCTTAAGTACAATCGAATTTTATTGTTCGGAAATTATCTGTAGCATACTCTGTACGGATTTGATATTATACTCGATAGATAGTAATGTGGCATTAAGGATCCAACATTTATTTCGCGTGATCTAAAACAGCTGCTAAAATGTATGTCCTCTATAATACCTCTACCCACCCCTTTGGAGCAAGCCTAAGTCTATGGATTTTCCTATATCAGAATGTGCTCTAAAACTGTGTTAAACATGGCCATTAAGAAAAATAGAAAAAGAAAATATGACTGTCGTTTGGCATTTTGAATTTCGAGATAAATAATGTACAGTCGTTTTTGGGAGTGAACATTTCATATAAGTGCAATAAAACCGGTTAGCCTTGTGTGCTATAAGCGGTATCCGCGAGATTCGCAGTTTGAAACGGGCAAGCTTCTGGTTTGGGTTTATTATGACGAGATACTACATCGCTAACTGGCCACGACTCCATTATGGTAGCAGAACGGCAACTAGGACTTGCGAATATGTTATCTAAATTGGAGTGAAGCAGAGATTAAACTGTTAAACTTATGTTCCATTATTTAAATATAGATAACATAACGGAACCTACTTTTACGCGAGCGAAGCCGTTGGCTAAAGCTAGTCTGTTATATTTTGACGACTCAATCAAGCTTGAATACCAAGAAGGGATTCTGAATCTCTTTGATGTTTCTATTACACAGCAAATAGGATTGATTCCAGTGAAGATTAATCATTAAATCTAATCTAACTTCATGCCTACATAAATTATTTGTTGCATACATTTTAACACCAAATTTAATAGGTGCCTATGTGCCTCTTGGTATATTTCGAAATGTCTAATATCACTAAGAGTAACCTAAGAGCAGCCATTCTTATTTTTAAAGCCAGTCTTGTCTATTGGTATATGACACAAAACAGGTTTTGTATAACAAAAAATAGAGTATTCCCACGCAAATAAAACACGTAATATGCGATAGAATCCAAAGAAACAACAATAAACCGTACAACAAATCCACCTTCGTAGAATAAATCATGGCTACCTGAGCCAGGGAGGGCCATGAGATCAAAAATCTCTCTCTTGAATACGGTCACCGCGTCATCCGGCACAAGGATTACGACAAAAGCTTTCTGTGACTCCACCGCTCAGGTAGAAAGGTTTTCACAAAAGAATCGCACGTCCATAGAGAATGTAATACACGGTAATTATACTGGATAGTTCGCTATTATCGTTTTCGGTGAAACTCGGCGTTTAGTTAACCGCCCCGTAAATCACACGAAATCCAAAAACCTGTTTTATATTCAAACGGCATACCACACTTGTGATAAAAACAGGTATTTTCTGAGTCACCGGTCTGCTCTTTAGGAGTATTTTTTGCCAATGAGGTTAATTGTCATGTCGATATGCTTTTTATTAGCCTACTAAGTGTACATCTCGTCTGAGGGTTGGGTACAGGTATGTTCGTGCAAATTATTATCGAAAAGAAAACGAAACCAAATTCCCACTTACCGAGGAGATAATATTATGTACAAGATTTTTTTTTTTATGGATAAACTCAGAAAGCAAAACCATGTGCTGCTCGATACGGTCAATCCAATACTTACGTAATTTGTCCTCACATCTGAATATTATGTTTGTCTTCACGCAAAGTCACATTTGTATAGAATATTTATAAACAAATAGATTTAATCACAATTTATAATGTTTCTGTGTAGAGAATCTCATTCATATGCCTAACTTGAAAGCGCTCTACTAATTACAAGTCATTAACAACAGAAAATAACGTAGATAAACACTCTTGTATACATATAGCTAAGGTGGATTGAGGCAAAAAAGAAGGGTTTGTTTTAAAATCGTCAGGTAAGTTACGACCCTCAAACGCCCATATATTTAAGTAACATCGTAATGTATATTAGTCATCGTTTCTTTTAGATCATCATTCTAATATTCTCCGCGATATTATAATGACCACATTCTACTGACACATACTGTCAAGACAGATTATGTGCAGTTATAATTATTATCCGATCTGACGTGTACATAATGACGGGGTATATAAGAGCAGTATATTTAAATCATTACATAAACCAGTATCACAGTTATATTCATAAAAACATTGCTTTACATGTCCACCGGCTGTCCGTTAATGTTGCACACACAAACGTCCTGGTTCCTCAAACACTTTATGTTTCTAGAAAGTTCATCCAACAGTTTTTATGGTTATACAAACCTCTATGGTGATAAAACTGGTGATAATAATGCTATATCAGCTTCTTAGTCAATATAATAAAAACAGACTGTTAATACGTGATGTGAGTTTTTGAAAAAAGAACGTTAGGACATTGTTTTGTAGGTAATTCCAAAATTATGAGATAACATTTTTGCGCGCTTCTTCTCAGGTGATTGGCTCATTTTACGCGCGTTTGTTGAACTCGACGTCTATCTGTCCGCCGGTTTGAGCAAATGCCCGTTAGCAGAACAACTCACGCGGAAGAGAGGGGTTCGAACCCATTAGGTGTAACATGCTACATGCGCTTTTCCATTTAAAGACGCTTGGTTAACCCACGTTTTATTATTCTACTCTGAAAAACTGTTGTATACAAACGAAGATATGTAGTTTCTCGCTTACGAAAATTAAACGACATTCGTCGTTCCAGTCAAACCTGTTCTTGTCGAAACGAGTGAAGAAATTCTTCATTACTAGTTTTAGCAAGATCGGCCAGATACTATACGTGTTCAACGATCACTGTTATTAACATTAGACACCGGCTGTTAGTAATTAGAAATGTTTTCGTAATATAAAGTGAAGGAAATATAAATCCTCATAGCAATTAAACCTTCACAGTTAGAATAGTGACAAAGCAATATTGCTGACAAGTAATTTCTCTACATTATTGTTTCGTAATAATATGTATGTGTTTAAAATATAGAAAGTTGGGGTTTGAACACATTTTCATGTAACCGCATTCATTACAATCGCAGGACAAAATTGCGCGTTGCTTTGCAGATAACATTCAGTGTCATTCAACCATCTTAGACCTCGTGATCACAGTTTCACTTTTGTCATAAAACCGTCAATTCCGCGCCTCGCTCCTCTCCGCAGGAACAAAATGGCGTCGCAAAAAAGCGCGCAACCACAAGCGCGGATGCGTTCATAACTGTCTCGTTTGAATAACAATGCGGTATACATATTATCTCGCTTTTACCTCCAATTGGCATCTCGTAATACGTTTATATTACTGGGTTATTAACTGCGATTCGTTCTCGTTACTCGTTTATTGTACACCTGTCACACTGTTGTTCTATAAGAGAGAAGCAGTAGTAACCAATTGGCCAATTGTTATTTGTGTCATGTCGTATGGCGGCGGCGAGAGCTAAATGCGTAAACCGACTAACGGTGTCGGTTCAATGAACGGAAAGTGGTGCTACTAATAATAATTACCAGTTACCACCTGCTACGTAAGGGAAGTTCGACGCGCCATGTTTAGGGTATCCTTGTTAACAGGAGGAAGTGCACCAGTCGAGTTACTATCGCAAATATGGACATACGGCGGTGTGACGTCACTGTTGTGCTCGCCATACATTCACACATTACCTACAAACGCTACACCCGTTGTTTGCGCGTGTTTGTCCTAAATTCACTGTTTTCAATTTCACCGTCAGAAGTTTCAGACACTGTCGTATCTTACAGAGTATAACAGCAGTCGTATTTAAGTAAACATTCTGCGTGTTCTGAATAATTCAAGGAATAATCATTATTGTACAGCTTTGCTCTTTGTAACCCTGCGGGTTTAACGTAGTACTTTAATTATTTTAAGTGGCCACCCATGCGGGGCATGTACCGTGTTTTATTTGCGTATAGAACAAAGTACTGAGATTTTTACGTGAACTGCAATGCAGCGTTTGTAAGTGTAGCCAATCTTTAAATAACATACACAATATGTCATTATGCAAGCAAAAATAAACTGTGACTTTCAAATCAAGTAATAAAAATAAAATCTAATAACGCTGATGTGCTTTATGTCCAGTCTGACCGCAAATTTCGTCCGATGCAAAGAATCTGGGTTGTGTTTCCGACCGGCCACTTGTCCGTCCAAAACACACGACCTACTCGCGACTTGTAACCTTAAAGCTTACGAAGTGTACTTTCGTTTAACATCTCTTTCAACTACTCAACTTAAACTTTTACTTTTTGAGAACACGTTTTGACTCATCAGCCGTAAAACTGACAATACAAAGCTACGATTTCCTAGATCCGCGTTATCTGAATCACACGATGACTACCTACAACTTAAAATACTTTTACTGAGACCATACTTGTACAACTAGTTTCCAACTGTTGACTTCCCATTTTCTAACGAGATTTTTTCCCTCGATAGAAGCGCGCGAGTCGTTCGAGACTCGGGCTTCTTCCGCGCCACTGAACACTGCAGGGAGTGGAAAAAGCCACTAACGTTATGCTCGAACTACTTAAGTTCCTCACCGATGTTCACATTTTGCAGTATCTATATGATGGACGAAGGTACTTATTGCGACTGAACATGACTTCAACTGGCATTTACGTAAGATTTATCGGTGTTTGTTAAAAGACATTACAGCGCTTCTTACAAACGTTATAATGGCAAAAACAACAGTTCTACATCGCACAATAGTTCATTTTGACATTTAATACCTAGTTAAATCATATTGCATATTACATTTGACTTCCGTATTTTAAACTTAAAAAACTACTTCTAAGACGGCGAGCTAAAAGACGAACGTATCAATCATGAGTATTTTCAACAGAAACGTTAGACTGCAAGAACAATCACAATTCTTAACGTCAATAACTTTCCCGCGGTTCAGTAATTACACCTTTGTCACAACGACGGAGACCACATTTCACGAAACTAACAAGAAATGACAAGATAATTGCCATATGGGCACTCGAGCTATCGCAGGAAGTTGGTCCATGCTAACATGACACACTGACCGACAAAACCCTTTAGACCTAAGTCTTGTAACTGCAGATATTGCTACTCAGTGAACCATGTTCGCTTTCACGAGGTTAATTATACGCTAGGGACGGTAAACGACCTTACCTTTAACTCCAACATATGATACAAGTCTGGTGTGTCACGAGCGATCTTGATGAATCATACTTGGATCGGGGCCAATCGGATACCTACTTACTTTATCGCATTCTGATATAACGAGCTTATTACAATATGCATAGATATCAATGTCGATATAAAAGTAATTATGTATATGCGAATTTTAAACAGTCATCTCGGCTATTATCGTCGACTTTCTGCGACCGTTGTTGGTCGCTCTTTCACTTCGGCGTATGAATATTAAAGACGCGTCCAACGCCTTATAAGTAGGGGAGGTATGGTAGGTTGTAACTGTAAAACAGTCAATGGACGAGTGACACTGGCAATGAGAAGGCGCGTTCCGTTTTAGGCAGGCATCACGTATGCGACACGTACGTGGATCGTTTGCGACGATACCGCTTGACGCACGTACGACTTTCCACCGCATGACAAACAAATGACTCGTGAAAAAGTTTTACTCTGTTTTAAAGATTCAATAGACGTCCTTTGTTTTCACGAAATTGTTTCCGATGTTGAACGGTCAGATTGGAAACTAGATTTCGCAATAACTAAGACTCAAACTGGAGTAACATGGGTTTTTAATTGCGGCAATTTATCATGCACTACCTCTATGGTTGTAACTAGTAATAACACAGTTAACTGCAGTTATAGTTGATAACTCGATCATTTTTAATGTATCTGAACCATATTTATATGTATATGCAGTGTAATGATATCGTAACTCACTTCCGCCATCTTGTGGTTCGCGATCCACGGCGATAGCATTCCGTTACATGCAGCAAGCCCCTACTTACATCGTGAGCTTGATTAACGAAGCGACAACTTGCCGATGGCTTGGAGTCATTTAAAGTCTATTTTCGAATCCTACATACTCTTTTTTCACACTAGTAACAAAAGAGATAAGACAAAAAGTTCGCGTGACTAAACTCAATCAAACGTCGATCAGTTATTGGAGCCGTCTTTATAAACAGTCGGTTTTTACAATGCGAAATTTGGCCGGTGCCTTTTCACCGACTCGTTGATTGCTCAATTTGATGGGATCGACTAAACGGTGCTTTGTGCAAAATACATTTTTAATATAGCTATGTAATGCGATCTTCTTGTGGATTTATCTTGAGTGAATTTCCTCTTTGGCGCTGTCACAAATCAACTTACGTACCGTACCTTAAAAATGATCTTCAGATCGTTTCTAATATCTTCATACCAGAAATGATATGAAAAGGGCATTAGTCCTATGGAATAAGTTAACATTTATGTTTATTGCCATAGGATATTAGGATACAATTTTCTGTTAGTTAATTTCCAGTAACAGAACAAAGTCTAAATATGTGCTCAATGGACGCCAATAGGAGAGTCAGACGACAGTTAGTAGACACTAATACGTTGGCTCTAAAATATATAATATATATCGCACTCGTAATAAAATAGAGACCTATCTGAGTATTCTGTATTAAACAAATTTAAACTCTGTTGCAATTACTTAATACAAATATAATATTAGAATGTATAGTCACACAATTAGAGTTCAAATTGCCTAACTTCCAAATTTCGAGTTAAGTCGCTGTTTTATGAACAGTGCGATATATGGGATTTTGTGCAATTAAAGTTTAATACACCTGACTTTCTTCTAAACGGTTACTAGCATATTGATATGTGGGTGTCGAGTTATTAAAGAAGAGTACTAAATATCATCTCTGTTTGTAAAATACCCCTCTGTTAGGCACCGCCTCTTTCCAAAATGAGTGTTAGGCTATAGATCACTATGCTGGAACGCTATAGATCTAGCGCGAATTATGGTTATAGTTCATAGCACACATATCAACTCGGAAAGGGATCGTCACCGTATCGCCTTTCGCCTCGTCGTCAAACAGGCGTCAATCTAACGTTACCAAAGCGGATCAACAGCGCCGGTACGTCCGTCGACTCGGCTACGGCTAGGTGAACGCCGCGCTCACTTAAATCATATTAATATGGATATTTTCTCACTTCTTCAATGATGCCTTTGCATCATTATTTTTTGTTTGAAATCTAACCTACACATTCAATAAAATACGCGCGCAACACGACTGTTAGTTGTCTTGTGAATGACAGCACGTTCGGCAACAGTAGTGCACGGAGAGACGTAAGCGCGGGGACAACGAGCCGTAAGCGCGGTGACAACGAGTCGTAAGCGTGAGGACTGCTAGCTTGTCCCGAGGCGAGGCGATTACGTTACGATTCCGATTAGTGTGCGCTGCAGTAGGGAGTTTCATACAAAGAATACTGCACGGCTCGAGTTGATACGGTGACGATCCGTTTTCGAGTTGATATGTGTGCTATACCTACCTTACTACCTTACCTGTAGAGTTGAAACAGGTGGCTGATGTTCTCCTTCATTGTTAAATCGAGCTATAATTAATAATTTAATATGCACAACATTTAGAATAGGCGTGACCTCGAACTCGATACCTCTGCCTGGCAGACCAATGGTCTCCTAGTAGTAGCCTATTATTTAAAAGAAAATAGATTTTCCAAATTCTAATCAGATATTTATGTATCCCTTTTGAAGCATATTGCGCGCACAGATGAGTGATGAATGTGAGAATTGGCATAATTAAAGATTATACAAATTCGACCACTACTTTTAAGTAGAAACTTTGCCAACGAAATGCAACACTTATCCAATAAATTCCTCACATATAATATCTGTAGTTATTTGTGAAACGTTGCAGTTAGGTACTGTTACGCGAACTAGGTCAGAGACACTGTTTCGCCTACCGTAAAACGATAACATCTTCGCACAATAACGCTGCTATGCGCTTTACGTTGCACCACACACTCGGCTCCGCAATCTCCTAAGTTTTTTATTAAGCGGTGTTTGTGCACAGTCAACTGTTCAGCCTGTTTTATCTGGCCATGTTTTGAACTTGCAGTACACAGGTTCAGAATGTTTGTATAGACCCGTTTATCGTTTGCGCGGGTTGCTCTAACAATAACGATGGTACATAGTTAGGGACGTTATTTTGTTAGTTGAAATTAATTTGATTTTAATGCCTAGTATTGGAGTTGTAAGCATACTTTGAGATTTAACCACTTCGAATGAAAGTAGAACAAGATGTATTTACGTGGCGTAAGTAAAGAGGATTGCCATTTTTATGCTTATTTAAATGTATCACATTATGTATAACACTATAGAATAACGTTGTATAGATTTGCATGCCAAATGGTAGAATGTACTGGCTTCTATGTAATACCAATTTCACCATCAAAATGTTACCTGCATTCTTAGCAAATAAAATTTCTGATTTCTGATTTCTGATATGTTTGAGATTGATCACCAGTTCCTAGGTTTCATACCCGTCTTTTTGTTAGGCAATTCTGTGATGGCAAGTTTTATAAACGAAGCGATCAAATGACCTTCATTAGGCCAAAGTCTAACTCTTTAACTGATCCGGAAATCGATCACAGTAACTCATGCACGGCGTTACCTTATTCACCATCGGTGCCGCAGAGAACCTCAGAATAATCAAGAATCTTCAATATAGTATAATAAATATAAGTAATAAAATATTTATGACATGACATTACTACCCAAACGATTGCGCCAACCCTGTTATCCAAAATCAAAACATGATTAATTAAACCTAAATAAACAAATCTACTTACCTAATTAGCTAGGCAATATATAATTTGACATATCTTTATAAATAAAAATGGCTCGACCGATTAGGTTGTTTTTTTTTGTGTGCGTAATTGTGAGGACAAATTTTATATGAACGAAAATTTGCGACAAATCCACGGGAAATGTCGAAAATTTAAATGGTGTTAAATTAAAAAAATTTATTGACGTTTTAATATTGAATTTAATTACGTGAAATGTATTTTATATAGATAGACAGGACAACGACTGTCACGTCAGCTAGTTACATAATAATTATAACCAGCTGTTTCGTCAACGTTAATAATAACAGGAATTTATCGACCGATTTCTTGGTTGACGTGGGCTAAAGAATTTACGTTGGTAAATTTATTTTACACCCGCACACACCTGCACAAATCCGCTTTACCAATTAATTGGTACATTAAGATTGTTCTCAATATTTAATTGTTTATTTTGTTTGCAGGTAATAGCCGTAACAATTGCATCAAATCAGCGTTTTTGGAGGACGTGGAACAGGTAACAGAGTAGGACGTCTAAGTTAAATACGATTCGCCTTTCTATATTCAATATTTAAACTAATTGGTCTTGCATACGATTTGGGTGAGATGCGCTAGCTGAGACGCTTTCTTGGGCAGTATTCTTTCGTCTTGTTTTTATAAATATAATTAAAAACTATATTTCTGAAATATTCAATAATATTTCAACAACGAATACAATGCACACCCAGATTCGGCATACGCATTGTTGGCTCACACAATTTTTTGTCCCGTTTGGGATTCGAACCCACAACCTTCAGCGTAGTAATAAGCGAAGCCACTTTTAAAGCCACTATGTCATCCATGCTGTCTGCACCATGGAAATGATGGAGACTTGACACCAGCCCATGTAACCTGTATAAATTACACGTATGTATATTAAGTTTGCACATGCAGCCCGCGTTAGCTATTTGCGCCGTGTACCAAGCATCTAAAACAAAACATTAATTAGTGGGGTCTAGAACATTCTCGAAAGTATGTACAGACTTGCAACATAAATAGCTAATTAGTGTTGTAAAATTGGTTCATTATAAATCTAAAAGAAGACTCGAAACCAGCAGTATAAAAGTTAAAAAAGTAAAAGATAATCTATACTAATATTTATAATATTAGTAGTTAGCTGAAGAGTTTGTTTGTTTGTTTGCTTAAAAGCGCTAATCTCAGGAACTACTGGTCTTAATTGAAAAATTATTTTAGTGTTGGATAGCTCATTTATTGAGGAAGGCTATAGGTTATATAAAATCACGCTACGATCCACGGGGGTGGCGCAGTAATCATAAACGCGGGTGAAACCGCGGGCACATCTAGTAATAAATATAATGAATTAGATGCAAAATACAATCCCTGACGTAGAACCATAAGTAGTTAAGTAGTTGATATAGTAACGACATGGTTTGCGAGGTTGAAAGCTCAAGTCCTGCTCGATGAACCGACTTTTTCTCGTTTAAATTAACATTCCACCTAAGCATGGCAAATGATAAAAAATAAATATTAATATACTAAAAGAAATTGCGATGAATTCGTAAGCTAATTGATAATATCGTTATAATATTTATTGCATTAAAGTTCATATCTTAATTAGTATGTCGCACGCACAGAGCACTCTCTCCACTTTTACAATGGTCACTAAAGATGAGGTTGTATTATGCAGATCGAGTGTCCACTCCCACGTCACGTAATATGATAAATAAATATTTTATCCATTCATAAATATTGGCGCGCTATGTATTTACTATACTAACCGGACATAAGTGCAAACAACTTGTGTAAAGAAAAAGTTCCCTCTCACTTTCTTCGAATTATAAGTCAAAAAGGCCCACGTGTGTACGTGAAAGTGAATATTTGCCGTCAGACGTCTCTTACTATCATTTATCGCCTAGAAGTTATTGCAATTGATTGTCCGGAACATCGTACGACTTTCCCATTAACTAAGGATATTAATTATGTAAAACTTATCTGATATTCACGGCGGCCATTTTGAATAACGATTTTGGCGGTCTGATTTGACAATTTTATTTATTTTTTCATTATTTAAAAACTTACAACTATCGTTACAGGTTACTACCTAATGCAATAGTGTAGTTACTTAAAATAAAAATGAAAAATGAAACATGACATACGAAACTACTAGAGAATTTACAATAGTCTATCTTTGTGAACTCATTCAAATTACAGCTAAATAAATCAATATGCTCAGACATCGTTTGATTACTCTCTTCATGCTATGTCGTCTACTTGCGTTGCTGTTACCCTGATCTTTCTCCAGAATATATCTGATTTGGTCAGAGAACATTCGTTGGAAAAATGGTCCGCCTAGTCTTTCATTGTCACATGTATAAATCATCTCACTTACCATTTATTAATATAGATTATAAAAGATGATTTCTAGTTTTTGGAATGTAGTTTAAGTATAAATATTATTTGTTTATGAATTGGGAATGCACGAAAAACAATATTATGCATTAATCACGTCATTAAAATGCGACATTCACCCACTAAAATGAAAACAATATTTCATAACTGAATTGTGAAAATTTCGTAAACCCTCGCGTTGCAATGCGATGACTGCATTCTTTCGTATCGTGTGGTACGCAGCGCAACCGAAAATGAAGTACCTAGTTAAATATTAATAATTTTAATATTCAAACTTTATTGCAAAACAGTTGAAGATTATCGCTTTATAACTGTAGTTATAATTCACGATACAGGAATACATTCAGGTACATTTTTATTATTATAAATTCGGAAGTTACTCTATCTGTCTGTTACCTCTTCACGGCGAAACTGCTCAACCGATTTGAACAAAATTTTGTACAAAGATAGTTTAAAACCTGGGGAAGTATATAGACTAGTAGTTTTTATTGATATAGATACCACGCGGGCGGAGCCGCGCGCAAAAGCTAGTAATCTATATCTCTATGATTTTAACAAATATCAATATCACGAACACAAAAATACTGAAAACAGACTTTCGTTATTAGTCTCACCTATAAAGCGACGCGATAACTCAAAATACTGCTCATAGTCTGAAGAAATGTAGTCGAAATATCTCTAAATCTAAATCCATCTACATATATGTATTTTCTTTATTTTTCTTTGTCATTGTCACCCAAATTAGATTAAATCTGTTTCAAAGCGCCGTAGGTAATAGTCCGGTCTTGTCTAGGCTAATACAAGCAGCTTATCTCCTACGAAGGAACAGAAACGGGTTACTAAGACATAACACGAAGGCAAACCAGAACCTGTCTTTATCTAGTGATAGGCTGAGATCCTTTAGTCTACGACCGAACTATAAATACTCTTTGCTGATAATATACGCTGACGAATTAGTATTAGGTATGTATTTTATACTAGACTAGCTTTTGCTCGCGGCGTAGCTCGCGTAAAATATAGCCTATGTTACTCGGTGATACTATAGCTTTCTAATGGTAAAAGATTTTTTTAAATCGGTTAAGTACTTTTTGTGTTAAGCCCTTACAAACAAACGAACAAAATCAAATCTTTTCTTTTTATAATATTAGTATAGAGCTATCCCGCGATTGCGCCATTTTATGACAATGTTTTATCCCTTGGGAACAGTACTTTCTTCTGGATGAAACGAACCCTATGTTCTTTAGTTCCCCTGACAACGTGTATGCGAAATTTAATGATAATCGGTCGAGTATTTAAGGCGTGAAAGCGTACTATACAAACATCTTACTTTCGCATTTATAATATTACTAGTTTTCGCCGCGGTTTCACCCGCGTAACTCCTGTGCCCGTGGATAGTAAAGTAGCCTATGTATGTGTGAATCCAGGTCTCCAGCTATCTACATACCAAGTTTCATCGCAATCGGTCCAGTAGTTTTTGCGTGAAAGAATAACAAACATCTATACATCTATCCATTAGAATTTAAGTACCTGCTTTTTCCGTGACATAGATTTGCGTTTAGTCAATCGTAGGGATCCAGATTCGAGGCCTCCGGTCTGACGGTAACCCGACACGACCGGAGCGAGATCAGGCGCAGGACTAACTGCTGCACGTGCTTTCCGAGGCACGGGGTCTTTAACACCGCCAAATTCCTACCTCCGGGCCGCTATTGAGATTTCTTAACAGAAAAACCAAATAAATTTTTGTTGGCCCGACCCGGGATTCGAACCCAAGACTTCATGCAGCCACATTCACTATCCCCGCGCCACGGAGGCAAGAGGCACGGAGTAGTACTTATATGTATAACTACATAATATACACGTATTACACCTACATATTCCGCCTTCCGTAAAGCACTTGAGCATAATAAACTTAACGAGAATACGAGTATAGGTTTAGTATGTACTAACTTCCTTATCCTCTTTAACAGGCATACATATTTCAAGACGTCAAGAATTTTCGCGTAAGATTATAATGACGTGATAAGCCTGGCAATTTGCTGTAGCATGCCATAATTATCTCATAGAGTAGACATGATATGGTCAGTTCTCTGGTCATTGCCATAGATCATAATGAGGGTAGTAACAGTTATTACAAATGCTACTTATCTACAAACTGTTATTACTGTGATTGCAGGGGTGCACTTGTTACAACACTAATCATAATTATTTAACTGCTATCGAATTTTATATCACCGCGCGTACAACTAAGTTCGGAACCACCCACGTTGTTCACTGCTCTTATAATGGCTCCTTTACATTATCGGCGATTACAGACTATTACGCGCGAGCACGATCGTGTAGAGGGCATACTCGACTGTACTCGCCGATCATCGTCTATGATCGCCTGTGACATGTGAATTGTCGGTTTTTCGGACACGCATCAAAGGGAATCGCCGGATGGTTGCGTTGAGGTGCCCACACGATCGCCGATCTTTCATTCGCCGTCTTGACTTAACCCAAACAAGCCCGCCTTTATTGTGACTACTTACTTGGTTCTATTACGATACATAGTCAAACGCCACCATCTTCTTTTCCTCCATTTTTCACAACTTTTCGTTGAACCACATTGACATACCTAATGGTTGAATACCGCTATTAAAAAAATGGTTGCAGCAGCAACACACTTCACGTCCATCTTGACGCCGTTCGACAAACTACTACAGACATCATAAACGATCATCGCCGAATGTAGAGGAACCCTATTATAATAATATTTCAACTACGTTTTGGCCGTGCTTTCGCTCGCGGTAACTTAAATTTGTCTATAAATTACCTACTATCCTTCGAGAACAGTACTTTTTCTGAACGAAAGATAGCGTACGTGTAGTACTATACCTATTCTATATCCCTGACAATGTACATCCGAATTTAATGATGATCGATCGATTAGTTAAGGCGTGAAAACGTAACAAACATACAAACTCACATTCGCATGTATTATTAATTAGTATATGGTTTAAAACAATTACTTTAGCTTTGTAACAACAGATTTTTTTGTTTCGAATTTAGACTCGAAGCAAAAATATCTATGGGTCACACACTTTTTTTGTGGAATTTAAACCCAGAATACTTGACATAGTGCAAACGTCTAGGCGACTTATTAAACCGTTGCGCTATTTGAGCAGTCTTTTCAAAAAGAAGTTAAATATAAAATTTATAATTTTTATGTATACGTAAACTTTAAGCTATATCTACAACTAAAAACAAACGTTTTTTTAATGGAAAGGATTATGGCTAGAATCCGTGGCTGTGTAGCAGGAAGTTTAGAAATAATAGTAATAATATTCTAATATAATAATATTCTATATTCGGGTTCGATTCCCGCACAAGTCAAACATTTGTGTGCATGAACATGGATGTTTGTCTTGGTCTGGGTGTTTCTATGTATAATATGTATGTATTTACAAAAAAAAAATGTATATATGTATGTTTATCCATTGTCTAGTACCCATAGTACAAACTCTGCTTAGTTTGGGCTAGATGGTGTTGCGTGTATGTGGTAGAATATTATTATTATTATTCTATCACATAGTTACACACAACACCATCTAGCCCAAACAAAAGCTTGTACTACGGGTACTAGACAATGGATAAACATACATATGTATATACTATTTTTTTAAATATCATATTATACATAGAAACACCCAGACTAAGACAAACATCCATGTACATACACACAAATGTTTGACTTGTGCGAGTATCGAACCCGCGACCTCAGGCGTGGCAGTCGGTTACTACTATTTCTGTTCTTAAGAATCAAATAATGTTTAGTTTATTTTACGGGTAGTTTTTAATATAAACGCCACCTTGGACTTCTTTAAACTAGCATTAACGTTTTAAAATAAAATTATTTCGTATTCTGGTCGATGGAGCAATCGCCACTTTGCTGTATATTGAGCTTTCTATTTAAATCTTATCTTTATATTAAATTTTCTAATCTTAAATGAATCTGATCGCTAAATTTAAAATAGCATGTTTCGAATAGATTTAATTTAAATTTCGAATTACGTTTAACAGACATTAAAAGCTTTGCAAGATAAGGTATGTGCACACAGTGCAAGTTGCTGGGGCAAGTAAAAGCTACATGCGTTAGCTTTTGGCGAAGGATACATGCGCAATCTGCTCGAGCAGTTTACGTGCACGTCTTTCTTGCTCATTTTAATTAGACACGGCCAATTAATCTTTGCGGTTTACTTCGCAATACATATATGTATATTTTTTGACGTGATTGTCGTCACTGCTTGCATTTTAATTTCTTGCTTTGTTCGAGTAGTACACGTGTAGTCAGCGCAAGCCACTAAATACACAAGGTACTTGCATGGGTAGCTCGCATACATCCGTCAGTGGCAGGACCCAGGTACTTCTATAGTAATATAATACACAATGCATAAAACCAGTGCAAAAGTTTTAACTTGCCAGTCTCGCTGCATACATTTAGCATAAGTAACATTCATTTAAAGATGTTGTTTTTAAAACCTCATTGGAAAATAGTGTCTATAAACACAAGATTTTTATAGTACCAACATGACCACAAGAAACAATTTAAAATCCATAAACAAGATACACATATACATATATAGACTTTTACACAATTAGCACCAAAAATGTGTGCACTATAATCCGCGAAACCATTACTTATTCATAATAATCAGATTATACCAAATACACAAATGAAATAAAACCATCCAATTTAACCGCACCTGTTAATATGAATTGCTTATTGAATAATGATTAAAATAAATAATTGAAATCTGTATCCACATCCGCACTGTATTACTAACTAGGAACGCTTTGTTACCGTTATGACGTACAATAATGTTTTCGAAGAAGTTTATTTGAATACGAAATTAATATTCAGGGCAACTTTGGTGACTTTCCCGTTGTGCCAGTCCTTTTACACACGACATACGGTAATCGCATCGTTGACCCTAATACCAGTGTTTGTAAGCAGGACTAGAATTCAGTTCTTTTTAACAAGGCCATGTCAATATAACTGGCCATATTTAATTTGTCTAATAAGGTTAGCATATATTGGTCTCTGTTAACACTGGCCGCTAAAGAATACGACCTTCTTCTTCATTTCTAAATTCAAATAATTACGTGACATCTCTTCTATGCGTTTTTTTTAATATGAATGGCGGTCAAGATTCCTTTACTATTTGAGGTTAATATCTAAAGCAAATTAGATGCCAATAATAGCTAGAATATCAGGGTCGCATTAATTCAAACTAAATCAGATAATTATAGGCAATTCAGAATAATTATCATATATATAAGCCTAGATAGTGCTTTCATTATAATTAATAATATTAACAGCCTATACGTCCGTGAGCCAGTAAAGCTTGTATTTTCTAAAAGCCAGCATCATTATAGAAATTCTTTGAAAACGAGTTTCGTAATGAAGTAGGCAGAATATACGAAGGTATTACCAGATGTATCTAATAAAAATTCCGGTTGTAAGTGACAACCATGACGAGTCATCGAAACCGGTGGATAAACGCAATTTGTAAAAAATATAATAATATTTTTCATATTCCGGAGAAATGTTTCTTAGAATTCGGTGATATGACATTATAACACCACATCTTTTTAGACAACTTTTCTAAAAATAAGTATGTCAGACATTACGGCCATTTTATAACCATGTAAAAGACGATGACATGGGTGACAATTCAAAGGATAAATAATTTTAAAGTCCATAAGTGTGATTGCCTACAATTTACGGTTAATCAATCGTACAATTGAGTTTAATTCCATTGTCGGACAAAGTATAATAAGGTTTGTTTACCAACAAAACCAGTTATAAACACTCAACAGCAAGCTTTTAAATAAACAACATCTTCCGAAAACCGCACTTGTATTTATTTTTGTAAACGTAAAGTACCTAAACCTAATTACAAACCTCGAAGCTGTTATTAATCTTTATTTGCATAACCGTGTCTGCGCACAACAGAGGCGTGAGAGGTTATTTCGAAAAACACCTGTGATTACCTGGCAATAAGTCGGCCAATCCACGCAAGATTCCCACTATGACAATGGTCAGTAAGTAGAGCATCGCAGACTCGTGAGACAACACCAAATTCCACATATAATAAAAGATTTTTATCTCAGTTCACATTGAAACGAATTTTTTTACAGCCAAATATTGTTATTTTTGTGTCAATGACTGACAACTAACTGCCAGTTACTCTCTACTCTACTTAATATACTTCGAATGTAAAAAATAATCAACAACGCTCTATTTGGCGGGCAAAATGTTGCCAACGAGATTATATATTTTATGCTCTATATCATATTATATTGCAGGTAAATGAATAGATTGTCCTATTAGATGATTATCTATTTGCAATATAATATGTAATAGAATATGAATCGAACTATGAGTGAAGACTTTTTTTAAATGTCAAAATGAGAAGATGCATGGAGTCAAATTCACTGACCTATTTTGTACACACCACTTTATATGGTTTGTTGATGGCTGAAGTCGAAATAAGCGATTAAATAGTCTCGCCCCCTATTACTTGAGGCATAAACATGTTTATGGCGAAATGAAAGTGCTCTACACCTCTGCCTAACATTACGTAATTATACGGGCATGGTTTTATGTTATTTTTCAAATTAATAATCCATCGCCGCGATATATTGTATGATGAAAATATTATGAAATAAAATGATAGGTATTTATTTTTCCAGTCTTGTTGGTCCCGCGGTATAAGCACTTGGATTTACTGCCTATCAGGAGAGCCCATATGAAGGCCATATTCTAGAAATGTCAACTGCAACAAGTTCGCTCACTATTACATAGACCAAAATCTACCCACTACTACTGACTAAGTCCATTCTTCGTTTCGCAATTTTCCTCTATTACGAATACATAGTTCTTAAATCTGTAGATATAATACACCTCTTAGACGAAATACAGACGTGAGACTACGTATGTACCAGGGATGTTAAGGATGCAGAATTTTTGACATCCGCGGATGCAGATGCGGGTACGGATTTTTGAACTCACATCCGCGGATGCGGATACGGATGCGGATGTCCAAATCGATGTGGAAGCTCCGCAATTGCAAATGCAGATGTTGATGAAAATTGTTCATCCTATTTAATAAAAAGTATCTAATATCACCGACATTGCTTCAAGCCTGATTTGACCTACGCTATATCTGGATCCGCATTAACATCCGCGTTGATTATTGCGGATGCGGATGCAGATGTCCAAATCGATGCGGAAGCTCCGCATTTGCGGATGCGGATACGAATATTCGCAACATCCCTAGTATGTACATATGTATAGTATTTAAACGAAAAAATCTCACCACGTAATCTGAACACTATTCAAGGTAGAACTTGCATTTTCCACCGGCTCTATGTACATATAGTTTTCTAGACTTTGTGTTCATATTTTCACGTAACATTTCACATCTAGCGTATGTTCAGCAGACTAGCGTCGCGTTCATTGTCAAAATGTAAAAAAACATGAAGTACACTGTGTCTACATAGCTGCGAGCATTTTGCGTGACAACGACGAAAAAAGAAGGTTAGGAACTAAATTAACGTGGTCGTCACCTACCGGCGGCGATGTTTTCTTTTTCTATGGGTCGATAGTAATACGGTCTAGTTTCGAACAGATAGATGGCGCTTGCATCGCTTATGGAGTCAGCCATAGCATTGACGAAAATAATCGCTTTTCTGAATTACATTTCATGAAAATGCATTGAAGGTTTTTTTTTACACAGTAAATATTTGTCCCATCAATTATTTTATCAATTATTTTATTACAACGCTCACGCAGCTAGGTTGATAAAGACACGAGTTCATCCACTAAGCATGATAATGTCAACCGGTATATCACCAAAGCGGAAGGCAAAAGTACACACCTTCCTTCGATACACTCGAATTTCGACAGCAACTTTTAAAGCCCACGTAATAATTGCTGGTAAAATATGACAAATCACTGTCTACCGCATATTCAGACCTCGCGCTGGTACTGAGAAATTGCCGACTGAAAAACTCAATAGCACTACACGACCAGTCAATGAAATCAAAAATCGAAAATTCAAATTATAATTTACATAATATATATAGAGCTATTTTGAATTATAATATTTTATCTTGGACCTAATATCTAATCTTGGACCTTTCTCCCTTGTCCTGTTAAATATACATCTATAGCTGTCAAATCGTGAGAACGACGCGTAGAAGAGTATCAGATGACTTGGGTCACGTGACCAGTTGACACCAATAGCGATGGACCATCTTGTCATATCACATTCCGTCAGCCTAACATGGCGATGTAAATGGAACACAATGTAGTCCTACACTGGCAGACAGAGCCTTGCTAGTTTTAGAATGAACAGATTCAGAATTCCTACTAGAAGTACTAGTAGCAGTACTGTGCGTTTCACTCGGTGAATAATAGTACCAGTCACCCCAGTCCCCTTGCTTTTCCACTCTCTTTATCTCTTTTCTCACGAGGGGCTATGGCTTGGTCTTGCAAAAGCTTCGGCTATGTTCAGAATGCACCCATGTGTCTAAGCTGCGGTGGCCACCAATACATTAAAAAAACGTCCATCTATCACAAAATAATAAAAGATTTCTTATTCACCTACTTGACATATAATGAGTGAAATAAATACACGGGTAATTAAACCGCGTGCTTTCGTTACGCTACAATGGTACCCAATACATCGGAATCCTAATTAAAATCAGCAATCATAGCAGAACAATAGCTACCCGCATTGGGCAATACCGACATTGTAGGTTTTATCGCGACAAAATTGCCGTGTAGCCGACCCCGAACAAAGAGAGCGACAGTCTAATTCACCCTTATCTATACTTAAATAATTGCCTGGGAAAAACAGTTATGAATTTTCTTAAACATATTTTGACATGCATACAAATCTCGCTTAATTTGTAATCTTTACTATCATCTTGGCTAATATTATAAATGCGAATGTGAGTATGTTTGTTTGTTACGCTTTCGCGTCTTAACTACTCGACCGATCATTATAAAATTTCTCCTACACATCGTCGGAGACACAGAAAAGGACATGGAGTAGCTTTCATCCAAAAAACGGATTATTCCCGAGGTATAGAAAATTTACATAACCTTCACGTATGCGAACGACGCCGCGAGCAAAATCTAGTAAATTTAAACATTAAAGATATTTTAAAAACAAACTAATTTAAGTTTTTTTAAACCGATTGTATAATTTTTGTGCAAGTCTGTTTGTGTAAGCTTCACGCAAAAGCTTTTACGCGGATTTAGATGCATTTCTCACAGTTTTATAGCTTAGAGTCCAATTAATGCTGTATAATTCTGTACAATCGGAATTATAATGCATAATATATTTCCGCGTAAATGATGTTGTAAACTATCTGTAATGGAAGAGGACGAAATCACAGTTGCAACTGGTATATTAAAACAGAAGTGTATCTTGTGTTGTTATGCTTTCAAGCAGCCACGGATAAACGTCCTTTTTTGCATAGACATAATTTATTGACTGTAAGGTGTCAAGCTAATTTAATGCCAGCAAAATGCACTGTTCGTATTGTATAAGTAGTATTTTTCATTATGCATCAAAGTTGAAGAATAAATTAATTATTGATATAACAAAATAACTTCAGAAAAGTAATAAATTCAATATTTATTATCATATCTTGTTTAATTTGACCTCTTGACTGTTGAATAGAGTTACGGATATTCATTCAATTTTCCGGTGTTAAGTCTTAGCTGAACACACGGGTGCGCTTCTATCGGTCATAGTTATATATATATCACAAATTTTCTAACAATATTGATGAAATAGCGAAAAAGCTATGCAATGTTTGAAGGTAAGAGCCTCTTATACAAAGCACTAGTAAGACAACAATCTACTAATATATTGGCCACTTCGCTGTTCTTCACTTCTGAAGCCATATAGTTAGATTAAATAAACAATGCAGATAAATACCTCTAAACATATCTATTAGATACCTAATTGGTAACATGGCATAAAGGCTCTATTAAAAGATGACTGTAACATGCGCGGTGCACTTGCGCGGGTTGTACCATATTGACAACTGATGCAAGCCACACGTATTAACTTGTGCATGTACGAGTAGCCCGAGCAAGCAGCTTGGGCATGTAGCTCGTGTTACGCATGTAACTTGAGCCGCTTGTGTCATGAACAAGCATTATGAAAATAAGCTAAATTATATCTTTGATTTTATGGGTTCTATATGCAATTCGGCTTAAAAGTTATAAGGCTTATATAGTTATGAAGTAGGCAGTAGCAATAGATAATCTAAACTGGTACACAAGATGTGGCAATAATGGCTCGACTCGTATTGCATGAGGTCTCAAACATAACAAGCGAAATTTTGATATATAGTATACGGATAGGTGCGTTGTATATTACACAATTCTGGCGTTGTTTTGTTGTTTAGTTAAACAATAAATAACATCATACTAGAACGTAACGGAACAACATTCAAACCTACTTTCATAGCTTCCTCATCTGCCCACAACCTAAATATATGATTATGTATACTGAGAGAAAATTATATACAACAAGAGCCGTGAAATTCAATAGGCAGAAGCTTTAAACATAATCTTATGTATGTGTGAAATATCAATAAGATATAGTAATAAATATTTATTGGTGAACGGCAAACGCCTAGTTACGCAGTAACATATTGAATATGAATGCATTCAAATTATGTGTGGAGTATTCTCGTCGTAAATATTTAGACTCGACATAGGTTAATATCGACTTGTAAATATACGATCCTTGAATGAACAATAAGTTTGGTAATAAATATTAAATTCTTAGAATAGTTTTACACAAAAAGCTTACAACCTAGCTTATCACAAAGTTCACTAATCCTAAAAGATGCTAAGAATCAACACTTTACTTAATCTCCGTAAAACTTCTGTAAAAACTGTTATCTGGAACCTCACTAATGATACAACAGTATAACCCACTTTCGCTTAAATAATAAAACTAATTAGAACGGAACAAAATTGTCTTATCTGCTCATAGATAGTGGCATCAAATCTAATCTCACGCTTAGCTTGCGCAGACGCAGACGCAACGATTCAACTGAGACAATGGACGAAAGGCGGGGGGAGAGGGGGGATGTAGGCGCGTGAGAACAGGCCACGGGGGCACGATACATCACAAATTATGAGGAAGTTCTTCCTATTGATCTCGTTTCCGTTACTCATGGTGTGTTACACTGTATGTGAAATTCTCACAAGATTTAACACGAAAATGATGATTTAGTTAGACATGTTTGTTGATATACCGTCGAAATACGCACGGATGGCGTTGTGGTATAAGCTGTCTCCATTACGCAGAATTTTCTGAGTTAATTGCGTTGTTTTAATGTTTGTAAAGTCTTCCGTGTATCGGAAATTGCTTCAAGTGCAAGCGTCGTCTTTTTAATTATAATAACCTTTACTATAGTCACTTATTTTAGTTCAAAAGTCAACGAGAATTGCTATTCAGCTACTAAAAGTAGACGCATGAAATAACAATGAACAAAGCCTAGGTCGTAGCCTAGACTCGGATTAAATTGCAAGTCAGACGCAGTTATCATTTAGCTTTAACGAAACAGACGAGATAAGGCTGTCCTGTACTTGATTTCTTTGTACCCACGGTGCGGTCCCTTGTCAGTGAACCGTTTATTTTCAACGTTCAACGAACTTGTGTCTGCTATCTCTATTCGTATGCAGGGTAACGTGTTTCTGGGCCAAAACGATGGACGTACCATAAACGACGGTTTCTATTCAACATTTTGTTGCCACATCATGGATGTACGATCTTTCGAAGAGTTTCATAGTTTTTGTAGAAGGATGGAAAACGGAATGTATGCTTGGCTAATCTTTCCGCCCTAGTAGGTAAAGACGACTGGGAAAAGTTATTTGATGCTCGCAGGCGACGAGCGGCCAACTTGTCGCTTAATGCACTTTTGTCCTGGTTTGATAAATCCGACACGTTTCTCTTTGAGTTACTTCCAGATGAATACATGACATTTGTTTTTAGCTTCGTACGGCGGCGCAGTAATCGTGGGACACAACAGTTAATCCTTACTAATATTATAAACGCGAATGTTTGTGTGGATGTATGGATGTTTGTTACTCTTTCACGCAAAAACTACTAGACCTGTAGCGATAAAACTTGGTATGTAGATAGCTGGAGGCCCGGATTCATACATAGGCTACTTTTTATCCCGATATTCCCACGGGAACGGGACTTACGCGGGTGAAACCGCGGGGAAAACTAGTATACCTATATGACTGAAATTAATAGTACATTTTCAGTAAAATAATTATAATGATTTACATACTTAAATTCGGCAATCCGCTTGTCAAAAATGAACCAAAAAAAGGTGTTACACGCACAGTTCAACTGTTTCCTACTTCCTACAGTAATCGATCAAATTATAACTGGTTTCTTTTAAAGTGGCGTTGCAATATCCCTGCGGTAATATTACCTCCTGTAATAACGATTTCCACTATTGCAAAACGACATCCACATCAAATATTCATATCACTGTAGAAACATAACATTCAACGAAAAGTAAATTAAAATATTTACAATAAAAAAGCATATATGCGTGGCCTTACATTTCAATTAATTGCTGTCAATTTTTACAATACCATTCACTTATCAAATTTATTTTCTGTTTTTAAATGTCATTGGTTTAAAAACAGAAAAAATATGTTTTGGTTAAAAACTTTCTTACATTAACAAAAATATAAAAAATGCGTTTAATAATAACAATTAGAAAGAAACATACGATCCATATATCATTTATGTTATCTTGGTAAAGATTTATAAAAAGTAACACAAACTTTTTTGTGTACAGAAGAAAGTTTCTTCTAATTGAAACTGTTCAAACCAGTTCAAACACATAAATTCAATCAATCAATACATGGCTAATATTAACTGGATATATTTAATATATTTACCGTAGTAACTGGAAATAATATACATACAGTTAAAATTAAATAGGTGGGTAACCGAAATTAAATTTAAAATAAATTAGCTTTTTATCATAAATATTAATTTTCGTCAAAAATAATTTTAATACATTTAATTCTACTATGAATACATTTTTCATTTTGATTATTTATTTCATGGGACATGGCAAGCACAAAACGAATAGACTAAGGTTTATTATATCTGTCTGGCTACACTGAACGTACCAATAACGATTAAAAAAAATCTAACTAGTATTATAAATGCGAATGTGAGTTTATTTGCTCCGCTGCCACGCCTTAACTACTCGACCGATTGTCATGAAATTTTGCATACATGTCGTCAGGTCGTACAGAAAAAGGCATAAGATATCTTCCGTCCAGAAAAAGTATAATTCCCGAGGGATAGAAAATTTACATAACCTACAATTTATTTACTTACAATTTATTTCCTTTTCTCAAAATACTTAAAGGATATCTAAGCTAATCATATGAATACAAATATTTATTTTTGTATCACGCACATACAAGACTGTATGATAATTAACTAATCGATTGTTGAAGCACAAGCTACAATAAGAACCGGCCACGAAATATGACATCATCTGTGGACGGTTAGAGGTTATTCAAGACCTATACGTTACTATCGAATATTATTTTTTGGCAGCCAATAAATTCTTTATACTTTAGTGCATACAGGTGCTAGTTATAAAGAAGTTTGGTATAACAAAAGCAAATTATACAAAGCATATTTTATTCAGTATAGTCCTTTGTTATACTGAAAGATATATGCAATAATCCGAACTATTTTTGTTTTATTAAGCCAACCAAAATTTGTGGTGCATAGTTAAAAATCTCTCTTTGCGGGCAAATATTAATGTAGCCAAAAGCTTTTAAATACAGCTAGGATTACGTTAAGAATCTTTTTGTTTATTAACAAGCAGTCTAAAATATATTTTATAATTGTTTCTGACAGTCATTTCATATCGGCATAAAAAGTATCTAATGTGTTAATGTAATATGTCTATCAAAATAATGAAATGACCTTTGCCAAGTTTAGGTGTTCCTATACGCTACTACTTAAATTTTTTATCAGAAAAAAATATCAATAACAATTTCCTCGACCTCGTTTTCGAATCCGAAACCTCATACACAGCAATTGCCTAAATTACCACTGCGCCACCAAAGCAATCAAAATACTAAAATAGTACTAAACTATTTCCTATTTACTACATCCAGTCGGTGTCTCGGAATTCTTAGAAAACAGAAGAGAATGTTCTATCGTATAGTATTCGTTACGCTTCATATTATGTGAGATCCAATCATTGCAGTACTACTACTGTTATAAGGAACTGCGCCATAGTCATCACTTTTTTAAGAGAATATTGTGACGCTCACGCTCAGGATTAATCCGACACGGATTATCCTAATTGCTGGCGTTTTGCAGACATTTAGATCGCAGACACAAAGTCAAGCGTACATTAAAGGAGGAGTGGAGAGTATTTAATTTTCGCTAATCCGAGTCTGCTGAATAAAGACCACGATGTTTGACAAGGTTCGTAATTTCCATCAATCACCCGCTCGACTATCACTGTGGGTATTGTGTGGCTTCATAGGAATAAATCATGACTTTGCTGAAGTGCCACGTGTTCTAAAACTATGACTGATACTATAAACTATATATAATATACTCGTATGTATCTCGTTTTCATATTAATATTGGCAAATCTTTATAAAGAGCCACGTAGTCTAAAACCATGACTATAACTATAAACTATATATAAGCAGGCGATGTTTTCATGATAATACCTATGTTAACAAGTCATTTTAAAATGTAAACTTGTTTAGAATACCAACATAGTTTCTTGTCTATGTCACCAAAGGGACAGGCAGAGGTATTACGCCCTTATTTCACCAACAGGGTTTATATAATCCTCTGATATAAAAAGGCCTTCCGTGCTGCTACTGAGAATTTCTAGACAGAATACGCAAAAACTTTTGCCGGACTCGGGAATTGAAGCCGAGAATTCATGCAAATCAGTCGCATACACTGCACTACTGAGGTAGTCTAGATCGTTTAGGATACAAATTGTTAGCCCCTCCATACCTAAAATTTCATGTTTACGTCAATTAATAAATCAATTGCTAGGATTCGATCAGACATACCTATATCCAATCTTGAAAACAGTCATTAAAATTCTATAACTATTCCATATTCGCTGGCAACCAAAAAGGCAAACTAGTTGAAGGTTTAAGTGCACAATCTCTGGAGGTAACCGAGGTCGTCAAGACGACTTTTCATTCCGGAACGGAAGTTACATTACCGAATGATATAGAGCAGCATTTTTGCGTCACATGGCTATAAAATATTGATTAGGTTTAGCGTCCGGTCATTCGCAACAAGTTAGGATATACAGGGTTAATGATTGGAAAATACCAAATAGCTGACCGAATATAATTCACATGATTAAAAGTACCAAACGACTGCAAGGATTGCGTAGGGATTTTGTTGGTAGTCTCGCCATTAGTACTATCTCGAGTATTGTGGGTTCGATTCCTAAAAAAGGTTAAGTTTTATTGAGAAAAATCCTTTGCTTAAAGATGAAATATATATTAGCACATAAAATTGACTTCATAGTTTCGACACAGTTTGCCAACAAGTAATGCATCTAGTATATTTCTGTTTTACATTTATAAACAAATAAAGTACAAAGCTTTATAGAATTAAGAAAAACAGTATAAATATTAACATTAATTCTAACGTAAGACAATAACTAAACAAAAACAGCATTTAAAATCATCGAGCAAGAATCATTACTCTTAAAAAAAAATACAATTACATTCATAGCTTTCTAGTATACAACCCTGTACAAAAACAAAACATAAAAAAACGTTCAGAAATAAATATCGTAAGTATTTAATTACCTATTAATCATTTTCAGTGTTACCAACGTAAACTTTATTACACCAATCAGATCTAAGTCCGCTTTACACCTGCCCTTGATCCACTTCAACTCTATTCAAAGACTTATCGTTCATGTTCTGTTTAAGTGACAGTACAGGCTTACTTGTTCGTGATGAAACGCCAACGCAACTTATTGTGCCATGGCAAAGCTCAAACATGTTATCTTGGAACTTAATTAAGGTATATTCTCACATTATTTTCCACATAACGTATGTCTGTTTCTCACCGTCGAAAGCAGTGAAATAGTTTACTCAGATTTGGTACAATAGCATAAATAAGTCTTGGAATAATGACGAAAACCGATTAGATGTTACGTTAGTAGATCAAATGCGTTATGTGTTGGTTTAACATTCCATACGGAAGCTAGTGTAAAATACTCTATAGATGCCTATCGACTGCTCAGATAACGCAATAATTTAAATGGTCACATCGGTAATGCCGGTTTGTACGTTCTGTTCCACGCGAGATTACAATTCGCGTGATTCACTACCATCTAAATTTGAATACTTACAAGAATTTTTTAATTAGATTCTTTCAATATTTTAAGGGCATTAAAACAAGCGTTTTAAACTGCTATGTAAAAGTTTATTAAAATATTCGTAGTTTTATATTAATCTTGCCATTTAGTAACTTTAAATCTGAATCAAGCTTTTACACTAAATTTTCATGTCTGAAAGCCAGACGGCACTGTAATCGATATTTTCTATCAAAGTTACACCAAAATTATAACTCAAAGCGACTTTAAATTGCGTTATTTTATAGTACGAATCTTTGAATTAAACTTCGTCCGAGCTAAAACATTTTTATTCGACATTTGACAGCGCAATTTTGAACAGATTCGCTTTCTTGTTCAACCATCATGATGTCAATCATTGTGTCGCAAGTTTTTGTGATATGTACACTATTGACGTGTGGCGATACAAATGATGAATTTCGAAAGGTTTCGTCACGTCTATCCATCTTCGAAGAGCTAAGCAGAAATATATCATATTCACATTTCACCAGCTATCTCTTCGACCCACGTAACGGTATTGTCTACCGGGCATAATGCCATAGTGTTAAGAATCTCTCGCCAGAAACTCCAAATAGATTTTTGAATTTAACAACCCAAGAATCTAATGTAGTATACCATTTCTACACACGCCTAAAGTCCTAAGACTTAGTCAAGCCCAAAAAAATAACCCATATTTCAATAACATTCTCAATAACATGCTTACATCTGCGGCAATGACAGTTCTATGGTTTATCCTTGTCCTGAAATTCAGAACACTAATACCGTCAAATATTCAGGTATTATTGTTGAGAGCAGACTTAACTTTCAAGCACATATAAACTTACTTACATCACGCATTCGTAAATTAATTTTTATTTTTAAATGGCTTCGGCATGTGGCTGGGTTTACGATAATAAAAATGGTATACTACGCCCTATGCCAGTCGTTCATAACATATGGTATAATAATTTGGGTAGGCGCACCTAAAACCACTATGCTTAATCTCGAGAGATCCCAAAGAACGGTTTTAAAAGTAAGCCAATTTCTCTCTTTCCATTACCCGACCAAAGATCTCTACGAACGCTGTGGCTTACTATCCGTATGTCAACTGTTCATCCTAAATTTACTACTACGAAAACACTCACACCTTCATTACAGACCTAATGTACTATGTAGCATAAGACGCAAGTATGTAGTGTGCCCTCGTAGACGATTTAAAACTAGTTTCTCATATAGACATTTCACATTCCTTGGCGCATACTTATATAACAAAGTTAACCGATTCTTATCCATATATCCACTTACCAAACACCAATGCTTAGATTATGAGAATACTGAAAGACTGTTGGTCATACCGTTGTAACTAAATACTTATAAATTACGCGAACACACACACGCACGCACACACACACGTGCGCACACACACACACTCACACGCACACACCCGCTCACACAAACATACACACGCGCGCACACACACACACACATACACGCACATACAAACACACACACGCGTGCATACACACACATGCACACACAAACACATACACACAAACAGACACACATACTGCACATTCTCTCTAACAACATATTATTGTCACTAAGAATTACGAATTAGTCATATTTTGTGGCTGCATGTATGTCTTTATTCTAATATTGAATATTCTGGTTGGGGGCCTGGAGATCTGTCACACAGGGTTATCCCTAGTATAGACTCCAGTCTCTCACAAAGAAAATAGCTTTACATACACTGCTGTAAACAATTTATTGTACTAATATTCTTTGTGAAGAGAGAAATAAATAAACTTATTATTATTATATATTCTAAATACGAAAGTTTCGATTTCACGATAAAACGATAAGCCCGATTCTTTTTCATGAAACGACACTATGTACTTAAAAACGTGTTAGTGCTAATTAAATATCTACCAGTATTACACCTGGCATAGAATTATAATACCGATAGATATCCTACAGATAACGAGTATGTAAAACAAGCAACTAGAATCGCAAATACAAAACAATCATCGGAATGGTTTTGCACACTTATTGCAGTCTGTTTACTTGATTACCTGTTATTACTATTCTACTTCGACTACAATTTATATGCAGCAAGATTTTAAATATTAAATCGAACGTAAACTCTCACCTTTAGTTTAAATCATAATAAAATATTTATACTATATACACACTTCATATCTGAAGCGCTATAAGCCCGGATTGTAACACTCCAAAATTAAATTAAACCGTGCATTTGTTGAGCAAACTTAATTAATACCAATCACCAATTACTATGAATGCTTGATGATATAACTGCAAGTGTGTGGCTTGCTATACACGCTCATTGAAGCTTCAATTGAATCCGTCAATTTGTAATTGAAACGCAGGTTGATATGACCTGCCAGAAAGCGACTCCACGTTTGAAATAGTGATTTAATGTCGATTCATAGGAGAAAGATTACGCCATGTTTTGGTCAATATTACTTTACTTTTTAAATAGAAAAATACCTATAAATAATGTCGAAATTGTAATATTTATTAATAAAATAATTAACTACCGAACCTTTTTGCTTGCCACACATAAAGGATTACGAATTAAAAAAAAATATTTTTTATATAGCCTCCTTGCTACGTACTTCTATGATGCTTAATGGTGGTACGCTGAAATTATATATATAAAAAAAATATTCAACAAATAGCAGATCTGAATCTGTGTTTTTTGTGTTATTTCCATTACAGCCTTAACTATTAATTCCTAATCCGGCAGTTGTCTTTTCAATTCACTGCCTTAAGTAATAATGACACCAAATAGTTAGTAGTAGTTAGTAGAATATTTCAATGAATTCAGAAGGTCTACTAGAGCGAGAGAAGATTAATATAAAATCAACATACGCAACTACTTTCGCTGAATGACAAAAAAAATATCACTAAAGTATATTAATGCTCTGTATATCCACGAATTTTTTTATCAGACATTTTGACGATGGATGAATGCAGCACTTTAAATTCATTATAAAAAATTAATTGCTTGAACTGATTGACATTTATGTGACCGTGTATTGGAAAGCTTTCAATGTAAACGATCGTCGGATGTGAACGCGGAAATTTTTCATTTTACTATTCAATTTCGAGATCGCTCCGTAAATATGCACACGTTAACTTCAATTAATACATAAACGGGCGTGGAGTCGATTCTTGTTAAAATTTTACAATGTAAATATTCATATGAACCATCTCTGCCACGAGGAGTCTGCTTGTATTAAAATTAATTATTCTTTATGACAAAAGATCTGAAGAACAAAGTAAAATATATATAATTAATCTGTATTTATTTTAGTCGGCTTAATTCATCGATATAATATGTTTACGTTATTAAAACTTAGGTTTCGAAATTAAGATCTCTGCGAATTGTATGCACTAACATAGGGTCCATTTTGGTACTGATGTATGTATATCATACTATCAATATGTATTCTGTGGCACAAGCATTATTTTAAGTATTTATGTTTTTTTATAAATCTTCCTTCTCTGTATCTTATTCTAGTAATAAACCATTTTTTTTTAATTTTGCTTTTTGCCTATGTAGTGTTGTTAAAAAAAGCTGTTATCATATGGATTTCTTATGTGTACAAAAACATCTCTGCCTATCCTTTCGTGGTTAAACAATTTTTAAGAATACGAACTTACAGTAATATAGCATTAAAAAATAAAAATCTACTTTTAAAGTTAAAGAAAACGAAAACCGCCTCACTATTATTCTTACAAAATAAACATAATCTGTTTCAAAACGACATTGTTTGGGTACTAAAGGAGATTGCTTACAGTTTTTCGTTTAGCATGAGATAGCTAGACGCTCGTACAATGTAAGTAGACTATATAGATAGTATGTAATGGATAGAAAATCTAAGAGTTATTATATTTTGTTCACAGATTTACGATGTTGATACGGTGTCCGGCGGCACTATGTGTCGTCGCGTTCCTACTGGCGGCTGCACACGCCAGTACAGAGGTAAGATATCATCTTGTTTATCATAAACATAGTCTGAATATTTTTAGAACGGATTTTTTTACTCTTTGGTAACAATTTTGAAGAGTTTTAGTCTATAACGTAGGGTGAAAAGCAACAGCATATTTGGATTTGTTTAGAAAATGCATCAAAGCAAACGTCGATAGTAAAATATTATTGTTTGCATAAAGTCGGTTAAGAGAAAAGAAAACTAAAATTTTAACTAGTATCAGTTATAAAAGCTAGTCATGCGTTGTAGTAAACGTTTAACATAAAAATATTATAAAAACATTCAAGTGATATTTTTTGTCAGTCGCTCTGCTAATTATTTATTAGAATTTTATTTAATACCAGAGATACAACGATATGATTAAACATAGACAGTAAACAAATAAAAATATTAGACCTATTATAAAACACCTCGGACCTCATTTATTGACACACTGTAATGTTTCATAAAAAGAGAATCCATTATCTCACCTACTGATATTATACATTGTCGCATTATAAAACCGCGAGCCAGATAATCTGCGTCGCGGTTTTGTTTTATGTATCATAAATATAGTTTGACAGTACGTTATATGCCAATTGACATTGCTAAAATAGCCAACCGATTGATGATTATTAAATCCATGTATAATTTGTTGATTTCTTTAAAAGTTAAATATTAAAAACAGTTATAAGTAAATTCGCTAAATATTTGGATCAGCCAAACTGCCGAAACCATTCCGCTTCTTATATTTAACCGATTTCCGATGGTTAGCTTACGAACTTCCAGTCTGCCACAAATATTCATTTACTTCCTAAAAAGGATGTTTCTTAGCAAACGTGTTGGCCTTTAACGGATCCACGCCAGGACGTGTAGCTGATAATTAAAAGCCCGGTTAGCCGAAACTAATCGGGCATTTCCAAATTGCTCGAGTGTTAGCGGTGACTTCTTAGTGTTTTTGAGAACGACTTCCTGTAACTAGTAATCAAATACTATATATTTGATTACTAGTTACAGGAAGTCGTCAATAAAAACAATATTTATAAATAGCACAACTGTTATCTATCCTTACAGTATAAAATTCTTTGAATTCAACGACTTACCATAGCAAATTATTATGGAGATTAATTAACATCTTAAGCCATTAATTTTCCTTTTTCACGTTAACTATTTTAACCATTTAACGGATCCCAGCAACTGTTGCCATAAATCAATCGACCCATTATTTATTAATATAGAGAGCGCACCAAAGAAGTTCCGTAATCGAGGCACTCGTCAATGGAATTACACGTTTTTAGCTAAAAGTATAAAGTTAGTCTATTCTTCCGTGTTACTTTGTGTCATCTCTACATGCTTGTGATCGTAAAACGTAAACATGAAGTAATATTTATGTCAAAAATCTTTATTGCAATGTGAAGATAATAAACAAGCGTTTCACGTGCATACATCTATTCCATCCAACGTGCAACGTCTCAACTTTACACATTGTAGTATGTTATGAGGCACTCGTGTTTTCTGATGAAAAATGTTATATAGCGCAACTTCTAATCTAAAATGTAGCACTCGGGTGGAAAGTGAAAATATTCATGAATCGGTATAACTTTTATTTAAATAGCTGTTTGAATTATTCAGTTTTTAAAGTTGCGTCATTTTATATTGTTATTCAAATGACTGCATATTATACCGCTTAAACTTAAACTTATCTTTAAAGACATTATGTATAACTATTTTAGACCGTAAAACGAATATTCAACTTCCTCTAAATTAAGTACATTACATAATACGCATGTGATTAATCATTATGTATGTTTATAATTTTTAAATTTCGAGCAGATGACCTAAATAAAGAACAATAAAGTTTCGATTTAAACTGATCATAGAATAAAGATTGTTTTCTTGTGGCACAAGCGGATGTTGATACAGCCTCTTCAATCATATTAGCTGAACATCTCATTGTATGGTAAACAAACGGTACGTGTTATTGTGAACTCATGTCGCAATACTGTTGCGAAGGTTTAACTTTTGCCGAATTAACATTACTGATGCATAAACAAACGAATTGTTCTACACGTACTCAATGCTTGTGTTAAGGATATTTACCAACAAAAGGTCGTAAAGCTTAAAAGACATTCATTCATACTATATAAACTTAAATTACCACTCACTGACTGACTTACTTAGAGAAATAGAAATCATACAAAGGGAGTCGTGGAAAAAGTTAATATAACGTCGTATAGAGAATTGTTTAGAAGGCCCGGGAAAAATGCCTGACCTTCGGAAGGTCAGCTCTTGGTGGTGGTACCCCATCGGATCTCGGAAACGGTGATATCTACGGGAGTTGTTCTCAAACAAAATCTTCCTAAAACCCTGGCAACTTTTAGGAGAGGGCGAAAAAACATGGCTTCTATACAAAAAAACATGGGCGCCAAACAAACTTTGACCTGTAATATGTCCGAAACGGTAATAGATAGGCAGGCATGTGTTCGAACAAATGTCATAGAAGTAGACGAGATCTTTCCAGAAAAGATCATTTTCCAGGTCACCGAGTTCATTGGTGACCCCAATGGTCCTAGGGCGCTCCATTTCTGGCTTCGGAGGTTTTTAAGATCCCTGAATCCGAATCTAAAATTAGTTTATTGATTCCATCCTCGCTGTACACCCCCCTCGCAAGCCGCTCGCGGCTCGCGCAACCACGCGAAATACCAGTTTTTATTGTAACGATCGAAATTTAAAGTATGTTTATGGCTAATAACGTAACTGTTTTTATGTCTTTATTAATAGATATTATAACTGGCTTGGTACACAATAATCTAATTCTATTTCAACTACTACGAGTATATAACCATAAAGCATTATGAAACATAAATTTATGAACACATTTGTCAGTTTAGCGGTATCGCAAATAATTGCATCATTACGGTCATGATCGCCCCGGTTAAAATAATTAATTTTCATAATGTGTCAACGCTGCATAATGTTTAAGCAGCTTTATCACACCGACATTTTTGATATATGTATCCTATAAAAAGTTCAACTGGTAAGCGTTTGTGTATGACTAAAGATTTTTATACACTTTTCGAAAATCAATTATTATTTTGACAAGCTGAAGTAATATAATTTTGCGTATACTTTTTAATTCCCATAATGTGAGACCGGCTTATAACTTACGTAACAGCTTCGCCGCCGCTGCTATGTAAATGACACCATAGAAATTACACGCAATCGGTTACGACTTGATCACTCTTAGCCACTATAAACCGACCAAATCTATTAAGCTTTAATGTATAGACATTAAAGCTTAATAGATTTGGTCGGTTTATAGTGGCTTTTTAAATTAGAGAGTCACCAATTGGTTCTGATACTCATAGGAGTATCAGAACCAATTGGTGACTCTCTAATTTTGTAAGTTATTAGACAAACATGCCTCCTACATGAGTTTGCACTTTCCACGCTATGTTTGTATTGGTAAAAGCAATGACGTATAATTCTGGCAAATATTTGTGAACGCATCGCCGTTTATGCAATATCAACTAAATTAATTTTACGCGCGATTCAAACTGAAACGCAGTTAAAATTGGTTCTATAATGCCTTCATTTTACGACAAAACCGCAAAATCAAACCGACAATTTCACAGAAATAAAACTTGAGTCATAAATCCGTCGATGCCCCTTTTGCCAATCGTAAATAAAAGTTAGGCACAACCTCACAAAACATACAAAGTAAGTACAACTACAAGGTTTGCCCTAAACTATTCGACAGAGAATTAAACTTACATTTCTGTTTACAAACCGTTGCTCAGTACAGTTCATTATACTTTCTATGAATCGGTATTCCAGGTATTCAACTTTCGGCTTTCGTCATAAATCTGTTATGTAACAATTAAACCAAATCTCAATGGGGCGCCTCATTCATTGTTTTATCCTATGAAACTTATTGGTTCATTTATAACTGTATTACTCGGTCACGGGTGACGAGTGTCCTCGCAAACTCACTTTCCTCCGTTTGGCAACCCACTCGAAATGTTTCGTTTTGTCACGACCGCTACGCTATATCAATTTCCGAATGGAAAACTGCGATAGCAACCACATTTCGAATTTGATTCATAGTGTGTGGTTGAAATATATCGATCGAAATTTAAATTGCAGATGGCTAAATAAGACATGTCTGCAGTCATCGTTAATGTTTGCTATTGACTTATGATATTAAACTAAATTATTTGCTAGCTAAATGTTATCTGAAACGCATTTCATGCATGCTTTATGTTACTAACATGCGCAGTATTGGATATATTTCCAAATGATTTTACATTATTCCCAAACATTAATTATTAGAAAGCGAATGTATGGAATAGTCTATAAATTAGCTTCGACTGCAAGGTGTTTAGTATTAAATTGAATTTAGTGCCTAACATATTACGACGGTACGCGTATAACAAAGATTCACCGTTGTGATGTCACATACAAGCCAAATTGACTGGCCGTGTAACGAGATTCCCAAATATGGGTCCAGTAATATGATGTCGAGCCCACACAAACTTTGCTCCAACATAAAGGCTTTAGAGGCTCTGCAACCCATATATTAAGAAACAAGGAGGCACCTACGTTACCTAGATAAACACGTGAACTTCCAATATGTGTGCTGGCTCCCTGTTATATTATAACAGGTAACGTAAACGTGCATTTGGAAGCACGTTCGGCGGTAAAGACATCGGATTAAGTTAAGAAAACGCTTGTATTATTAAATTTTTAGAGAGAAAACTAAGTAATGGTTTCCTTAACTCGGCAATCGACTCTGGGACCTTAATATCAAACTGCGAGACAGCTACTTATAAACTCAAAAGCAACATTTTAAAGAAATTCACACTATCTTATGGATCAGCAATTAAACTTTGCGAGATCAAAGGAGTCACGATTCGGCTCACAGCCAAGCTGTCTAAACATGTAGTTAAAGTTTGTAACGTTTCTAATAATTTTATTTTTGTTCCGCAGGGCAACCTCTTCACGTGTCCGAATGGTGAGTAAAATCTCTTTATTGTTCTAATATTTACTTTGTATAACTTTAGCCAATACTTCAAATAACTTCATTCTGAGGTTTGAACATTCTATTTAATTAAAATCGGAGCCAGTGCTCGGTGTACCTTTGGGAAATATAAAAGTTCGTTACATTGTTGTTTTAACGGTTTAATAAACACAGTGGAGATATAGCTTTTATTGTTTTTGGTACAAGAACAATAAAAGTGCCATTCATAAACATCATGAGTGGATTTTCTCATGTTCATAAAAATTGTCCAACTAAATCAATCCCGGTATACTACGATGTAATCACGCTCAAAGATAAAATTGATTTCCTTGATTACTACACGGAACTTAATCCGAAAAGAAATTAGTAGGCGTCAGCAAGCTTTCTAACTTCCTTACACTCTAAAACGAGTGTACGGAAAAGCTTGACTCAATCCAACAGAAATTACTTTATTCGTACGGAGCTGAATACTTTAAAACATACAAGTTCTTTTGCTTATATCTGAGCATGAGTCTGTTTTATGAAAAATAGAGGACTATTATAAACGACACTGGTATTCTTCGGTCACACATCATAAGCCATTTTAGAGAACCTACATATTCAAATATTTCACAATGGGTTATGTTGGTTGTTAGTTGAGATATTTATACCACCCAATTAGCTATATTTCCTTTAATTAATGACAACAAACATTAGTTTGTTTTTCTCGTGGCCTTTTATCGATCTTAGAAAATCGACTCAACTATGTAAGATGTATCTTTAGGGCGAAAAATACAAATATCGCAAATCCCTATGATATGTATACATATGTATATAAGAAATTCCACTTAAGATGTACAAACAAGCAATTAATATTCGGACTAGGTGTAATATATAGTAAATTGTTGAAGTACTAAGCACTACGATGATTAATCACACATATTAACACATTATTACGCTTGGGTGTTCGGTGGAAGGAGAGCTGCCTACGAGTAATTAGTAAGGCGGTCTCTGCCTACTCGCTTCAGAACAATGTGTGATGAAATTCGTGATGCAACAAGGTTCTCATAGTTTAATCGCAAGCTTCAACCTTTGCATAGTAATGGAGCTTATGCGATTTATCGTAATGTAATTGTAATGATTACAACACTGTTTTTGTAAGCGAGATATACATTTTTAGATAACGACTTATTATTTTTTATTGTGTATACACACATATAAACTAAACAGGTGTGAAGCAGTCTGTCTGATTTCAGGGATAAATTAAAAGTTATTAATCTATAGATAAAGAAGCACGAAGCAAAGCTAAAGGATTAGGAATTTTATAGGCAATAATTTTTATAAGCAAGAAAAGAAAGCTCTTATGTTTCTGCTCTGTGGTGTCAATCAATACTGCGAACGTGCAATGCAAGCTGAGAAGCCAATGCTTCCTTCTGCAAAGTTCACATGCAAAAGCTATTTTTGCATAACCAAGAGCTGTCACATAGATCTTATAAAAGCCTCAACGATAATCACAGTAAATCATCAGCTATTGCAATAATGCAGTGAATTTTTTCGCGTATTGCCGAACGTACGTAAAAACGAATATTTTTAATACGTGGAATTAGAAAACATAGTCTTAGCCCCTTTGAAGATATCCTGGTTCTAGCGATATTCTGAATCTCACTACGTGTGAACTTATATGCTAAAAAACTTAACTATTAATAACTAAAATATAAGATTACAAAGACAACAAATATGTTAGGAACAAATCAGTATTATAATGGATTCGTGACTTGGTCCGACTGTGTATATTATATGATGATCCAACGGTCGGTTCGACCTTGCGTGAACACATCCGCTTGTCTTAACTGTCTTGAGGAATTTTGCATCGTTTCTACAAATATTTTAATGCTCACAAAAACTGTATATAATTAGCAAACGTATCCTAATAATTTATATAAAAGCAATACTTTAAATTAAATTTAAAACTTATTTAATTAACAAATGTATTCTAAAATCTATATGAAAACAATACTTAAATTTAAATTTAACAGATTAATCGTAAACATAAATGATTTTTTACTTATTTATTAATCCATTATGTAGGTTCAATAAGGAAGTATTTTTATCAATTACATACGTTGATTATTTAATATTAAATAACAAGTCAATTACTAAGACAATTTTATTAGGGTTACGTTAAAAATATAACCACAGCGTCGGTGATACATGAACGTTTAACATAAAAGGGAATTCTAATCAAGATATTATATCTATTGTAGACAAATTATAAAGGTTTTTCTTTTGCCTCTAACTTTCTTTTAATACAAACAGACGAACAAAAAACCTTCACCTTTTTTGTAGTCAGCTAAAAATACTTGTAATGTATCCAAAAGTTGGAGCACATAATATTTTAAGGCTACAATTAAGGCCTCGTGTAAATATATTCCCTTGCATTCGGCATGGAATACCCTGCAGATCAAACTCGTCGATAGTTCACAGTGGATATTGATTCTACCGTTCGCCTTAGCAATTGTATTCACTCACTTAACAATATTATTTTGCATGCAATGTCCACTAATATAGTCCTTATTTAGAAAATACTTATATGAAAAAGGAACATAGCAACTGCATCGAATTAATATAAATCCAAAACTGCACCTTTAACTAACAATAAATGTAAGCTTTAGCAGAATAAAACAGTGAAAATACTGCAGCACTGATTAAAGCATTTTCATTGCAAAACTCTTAGGTGAATGTTTCAACGTATTGCCCGAGTATATCCTAGGCTACGAGAAAGTGCATTCCTTATTATTCCACGTATGTTTTCTAGTGCCTATTATTGAATATCAAACAGAATTTTCTTTTTCATTACCTCGATTAAATTCCTAAGGATGTTGAAATCGTGCAGACATTATATCGGTGAACAGAAGAAATGTTTTTAACCAGTTAGTATTTTTCTAAAGATTAAAAACTGCACGATTAGCATAGTGGAGATAATGATCGCCTCTCATGCAAATAGGTTGAATGTGGGTTTGGACAGCACACGGTACAAGCAATTGCAATTGTGTGATACACAAATGGTTGTGCCGATTCTGGATACAATGAATATTTGTAAAAAAAGTAATTAGGGCTACAAATTACTATACTCCATTTAGTTAGTTACTTAACTGAAAGTAAACAATCTTTATGTGACTTTTACACAAACACATATTAAATAAATAAACTACTGATTAAACTAACGGTGCAATTGATTTAGTAATCGTTATTATTGTATTTATATTGCCCTTTAGCAGCATTTTATTTTTAAACTGAGTTTTTAGGTAAAAAGAAATATCAAGAATGTTTACCTTTAGTTAAGTACCTAACCAAATGGAGTATAGTATTTTTATCAAGGCCTCCAGCTCATCTAGAATGCAAGTACTAGGAATGGTATACCCATTCCTAGTCGGTAGCGCAATAGGTGCAATTTGGATTTGATTTAGACCCACAACTACAACCAACCACAGCTCGTTCGCTAGTTCAAAACTTTATGTATCGCCGTTTCAATAAATGGGTGACATCAGAAAAACGGGTGTGTGTATGTTTATCTTAATAAATGTTGTGTTGTGTCTGATTACAAAATTAACCCTTCCGCGAAGTGTTTATCAAGGAATTTTATCACCAATCAAGTAGGCGTCGTAGAGGGTAATGAATCGAGTTTGTCACTCCGTACGGTTTTCATCAGCCACATAATTAGCGAGGGAAATTGCCTCCCGACGTACGCAGCAGTCGACTCCAGTAATCCCGAGTTAGCTCGTGTAATCAAATGTTGACTTTGCGACGACTAAGCCAATCATTAGGTGTATGATGAAAAATATTTGAAGAGCACGTTCTTGTTTAGAGTGAACTGTACATTGATTACAATATAAATTTTATAGATAACTAGATTATCCCCGCGGCTTAGCTCGCGTAAATGTAAGCTATGTCAGTTTTCTATCCTTCGAGAACAGTACTTTTTTCTGGATGAAAGGTACCCTATGTCCTTTTCTGTATCTCTGACAACATGTATGCGAAATTTCATGATGATCGGTCTAGTAGTTAAGGCGTCAAAGCGTAACAAACAAACATACTCACATTCGCATTTATAATATTAGTCAGGATAATATAGGTTACCTTCTGATAGACTACCAAACCCAATAACACTTAGCTTGACCCGAAAATCGAACCCAAAACTTATACCCAACAGTTTCATTTACTACTACTTCGCTACCTACAAAGTCAAAAATATGCTGAAATAATATTCACAACACGCAGCCATAATCTTTGACGTCATAGCTAATAAAATTATATCAACAGCTTCACATGAACACCGTAATTAAAAACTAATTAGTTATATCATACATATAGGTACATAATGTTACAAATATATTCCCGCAGATATATGCAGTTAAAAAATTCGCCAATTATCGCTATAGGTCCAGGTAATAGCGATAGAGCTATTTGTTATCTACCTAAAAACATAGCTGACTTTTGACTGCACGGATGATGGCGTAGAGGTTTAAGCGGTCGCCTCGGCACTGCTGCGGCGCCTTGTTGTGGGTTCGATTCCCAGACTGGAGAAAACTTTGTATAATCCACAAATGATTGCTCCGTGTCTGGGTGCTTCTTGTGTCCGTTGTTTGAATGTTTATAAAAGTCTCCTGTGACACAGAATTTATTCCTAAGGTTGTCTTTTTAAAAAACAAAAACAAAAATCACGTTTGCAAACACTTTTGCTAATCTCATCGGGGCAAGGCAGGCCCATTGTGTATGTATGTCTTTTTACACGAGAGTGTAGTATAAGTACCTAGAATATTAAGTAAGGTGTCTGATACAATTCCTAGGTCGAGAAGTTCTATTTAATTTTGCCGTGTTATGTACTCAGTCGTAACACGAAGACTGAAGCTTGTCCTAGAATTTACAGAAGGCTCGCTCCTTATTATATGTGACCTAAATAAACCCGACGTAATTGGAGAGTATATCTCTACATAACTCTACTGTACGGGAATGTGTAGGCATTATTTATGAGTGAAGAATATTCGCTACAAATGGGTAACCCTGAATTAATGCCGTAGCCAACTCGTGATTGCACGTAATTCGAATTACTGTGACATACGAGTTAATCTCTGTTGTTAACCGACAGAAATGTTTCAAGGAAAGTTAAACAAAGCAAACTTTCAAACAATTTATCATGTGGAACATGCTGATAAGAAGGAATTATAATCAGCTTACCAATACTAAATTTTTTCAATGCATTTGCTCGCTTAAAAGTATGTTAGGTTTGAACATTTTTAAGTAATATAATATTATATTCTATGTTACTCGATGATAATATAGCTTTCTAACGGTGTAAGAATTTTTTTGTCGGTTTAGCGGTTTTTGAGTTAAATCCTTACAAACAAATAAACAAAAATCAAATCTTTCCTCTCTATAATATTAGTTGGTATAGATATCTGAAGCTACGCTTTTAAGTCGAACTTTGCTTAATTTTTAAATAAACATTGTGTAACTTAATAATGGCTAAACCATTGTAACATCAATTTAATATTTAAATGTCACACGGGCGCATTCGCGCTTACAACTAGTAATATTAACAGCGAATATGAACATTTTATTTTATGTGAAAATTAACTCATTGTTTTATTCATTCTCAAGGCAACCGCCACAGACTATATAAGACAAATCGAATAACAACGTTCCAATTATAAATGTAATATGAATTATATTACCAAACAAAAGAAATCGCATTCCCAATAAAAAATAAATTGAGTTTCAAAAAAGGAATATATTAAACAATGGCGTGGCGTCATAACTTCGAATGGAGCTGAATGCGTTAATTATAAAGACCGTGTTACTATCTGTTCATTTGTTTCTCGTGAAAGTAAGAGCTTTAATTAGAACCTAGGACTCGGCCAGGTTAATAGAGTAGTTGTAAATCAGCGATAATGACCTGCATTAACTACGATTACATAAATGTGACGTCATTTCCAATCTAACCTATGTTTATGTAATTTTCGCGGACTCGTTGAAGTTGTTGAATGGTTTAAGCTGACTTTTTATGAAAAGTCAGCTGCCTTACTGAATTCACAAAATACTGGGCATTTTTTTTAAAATACTTAAAGTATGACTTCCACTGTCTTCATAACTTTCCAAGTCAGGTTTTATTGCAAATAAAAAAGGTTATTAAGTCAATAAATGTGTTTTAGACATTAAAATTGTTAGTAATTCTATTAGAGATGACTTTCTAAGGTAAAAGTGAATGTATTTTACGCATAAACAAAAAATAATACAATTTATCTTCTACGCCTCGTTGAACAAAGTTATTAAAACGCATAACTATGTATAATGGTAGGATTCATCATGAAAAATAAGTAAAGAATTGTTTCTAAAACAATCAGCTATATATACTTTGTTATTACTGTAGAATTGAGAGAGACATGAGTAAATGTTGCCCAATCGATTTCTATATAATATAATATAATATTAATAATAATATTCTATCACATACACACAACGCCATCTAGCCCAAACTAAGCAAAGCTTGTACTATGGGTACTTGACAGTGGATAAACATACATATATAATTATTTTTGTAAATACATACATATTATACATAGAAACACCCAGACCAAGACAAACATCCATGTTCATGCACACAAATGTTTGACTTATGCGGGATTCGAACCCGCGGCCTCAGGCGTGGCAGTCGGTTACACAAACCACTACGCCATCAAGGCCGCCAAAATTGCCGTTTAACAGTAGCAGTCAAAATACAAAACCATAAAACCAACAAGATGGCTTCGTACAAAAATGCGGTACACCCACTCGCAATTACAAAGGTCGACCACATATCTGCATAAATTATATATTGTTCTCTCTCTCTTGTTTATTTTCCAATTATTTTGTCAAAGGTCAATTTACAATAAAACGACGATTGCTAAAGCAATGTTGCAAAGATGCGCTGGTAAAGATAACGTTGTGAACAATTTATTTTATGACGCTCATTTCTTTACTAAATAAACTACACCACCCAGAGTAAGCATGAGTATTTCTAACTCACAGATGTAATAACCCTTAAAATACATATTCCATGATAGATATAATAGAAAATCTATTTTTATGTACCATATATGATTTATGGGACAGGGAGGGAACCTGTTAAACCTTAATTGAGACATCGAAAGCCCAACTAAAATTTTTAACCAACTTTTTTCGAGTTGTAAACGATTCCACTGATCTAATATATAATAATCCAAATTTCTCGTGGATCCCACGTTATTAACCTAGTATTGCAATATGAAAATAAAACACACCACTTACTAAAACAATTTTAATAACGTGCAACACGCTCATTTAAGTATGACCGCTTAGAAAATTATTGTAGTTGACTTACCTTGGCCCAGTAAGGCTTATTTGACATCGTTGATTATATTCTTCACATATTAAAATGTTCAGTCAAGGCTTACACACAAATTACAAACAAAGTAAAATACTGAGAAAATGCATTAGGTTATATTTATGAGATACGATGATGTGTCATCGAGATGTCGATACTAACACCTAGTTTCTGAACGGCTAATCAACCACGTCTCAAAATCAAACGCCGTGTCATGGGATTAGATTGGCTGGTGCTAATTCAGTCAATCAATCGCAGGATTTGACATGCGTTTGACCGTCTGGTACCAAATTTTTGTTCAAATTAATCTGCTCAATACCGTTTCTTAATCGTGATAAGTTTATAATATAGACGAAATTATTGCATTTGTTTATGCGATAGCTAGATATACAAAAAACAGTCCTTGTTCTTTATAGTAATAGCTGATTATTAAACAACTAAGCCACAAAATAGCCAGAAAACTAAACAATATTAGCCCTATTTGCGTCATTCATTTTTTCATTTTACAAACTTACATTCTTCCAAAAACATAATTATACAGGAAGGCGTCACAAAGATACAAAGTTCGCGAATAAAACCGGCTGGTAATCGCACTGATCCAACTTGCAACTACGACACGTATGCAATCTCAAGTAGGCGATAACCCTGTTTGAATTGCTTCTGTCAATGGAACCGTATGTACAGCTTATAAAGCCATATGAGGGGCAAATTAATATTAATATACTGCATACCGTAGAGACACGAGCATTTGAAAGGCATTCGTATTGTGTTTCAAGCAAATGACAGATTGTGTATGTGGTATTACAGGAGAGGAAGCGTCGGGTAGCTTTAGAACACTGATCAATAATTTGAATACGAGTTTGAGATATATACCACTATCGGTTTGACAGTTTATGATCTATCAGTACCTGTATATTTGATCCCATTTCAGATATGGATGTACGTTTCTGCTGTATGTGGATTAGATTACTGTTAGCCAAGTAGAGAGACTCGATGGTAGCTCATATTATTGTAGTCTATATTATCACATATCATTTGAATCATAAAGACAGTATAACTGACTATACTAAGTCAATATATAACACATACTTTCCCAGTTGCTTTTTAAAAAGATCTATGCTGTGTTTCTTACGTCTAACACACCAAGCCATTTTCCATAAGGTTGCCTGTCTATTTTATGTAATTTTTCTGCCGCCTTTCATGAGACCATAATTGTGATTTATTAAAATAAGGTTATTTTAATAAATCACAATTCTATTCAGGTATATTCAGGTCTACTCTAAAAACGAATAAAATCTGACCTTTTATTATATAAGCACGTAAATATAACGGTATACGGTACACAACATTAAAAGCAATCAGACAATGTGCAATAATGTCGACACACGTATAGTTTAAGCTCACTCGGTACGATTGAGTAATGCTAATGCCTATGGCACGCCAACATTCAACATCTCGCGAGGCTGACCTGTAACTTATATCAGCATTTTATTGCTTTGAAATTAAACGGAGTTTCTCTTGCTGTACGATTACAATTATTGCAAGAATATTCTTGCAATAAATACTAGTTCTGTCTTAATAATGCATATAGGACTGCATATAATAGACAGCAAAATAAGAATGAAAGAGTAATTTATTGAAGAAAGTCTTTTAAGGATCGAGACTATTATACATGAAATTAAAAAAAAAATAAGAAGGGCTGGCTAGGTACTTTTGACCGTCTATCTTTTAGCATAATTAGTTATTAATAATAAAACAACCAAAAACCGATGGAATTAATTCATTTATGGTCGTAGTGTACAAGAAAATTAAACACAGTAATAAAAAAAAAAATATCTCAATTATAGTTAGGATGTGTTTTTTTAATATTTTTCTGAACGGCCATCAGTTCTACTATAAGATATTTCAAGGTTATCCACTAATTACCCGACACCTTGTATATCTATTTTTCTTTGCGCAAGTGTGTTTGTTGGCGTCTGTTCGTCTTTTTTCATGTAAGTAGCATCTAATGAATATGGTTTATACCATAGATAATAATAGTTTATAAAACGGACATAAGCAAAATTTTACCTCAAAAAACGGAAACGAGGTCTCGTCTATTTTTAATCTAATTTCGAAATGATAATTAAAAGTATGGCAAAGCAAAAGCTGTCGTAGATAAGCGAGCAAAATGAACTCAAAACGTTAAGCAAACAGACCTGGCTATTGTCCAATAAGAGGCTGGAATTCCACCGCTTTCACCGACGAAGGCAAGTTATGAAGCTCCAAGATAAATGCAACCGACGGAGCGCGCTCTTGTGCACTCTTTACAGATTTACACGTCACGATGGGCTTACGACTTTATTTATTGAGACAATATTTGAACCGACTTTCTTTATTCAATTTTTATAGTCTTTCTTTAATACAATGAAGCGTGTAAAATATGAGGCCATATTTAAAACACGGTAAACTATTGAAATCGATAAAATGTCTTTGACACAAATAATGCATGCAATGGATAAGAATTGACATTGTTCAGAACGATTAGTTAGCACGAACTATCATATATCATTTTAAACTATATATTCCAAGAAGAGACGGAGGTGATATATTCTTACTATCTGTACATATTATCAAATATTTAGTTACAAAAATGAACTTACATAGCATTGAATACGTCACAACTTTTATATGTATAAGTGGCTATTTAATATATTTATGTTAAAGTTTAAATATTGATTAATAACATGTAATAAAACGAATACGATTTCGACGAGGTGGGCGGTTTTCGACAATGACAGGTTCCAAAGAAGGAATTATCGTTGGCGTCCAAGTCCTCGTTTGTCTTTAATCACACTTCCTGACTACAGCTAAACGGTTCAGCGTTAAAACTGGTACAGTTTTAAATATTTTATGTGCTCTAAGATTTACTTTTCAGCTGTAAAGGCTTACCTACTGCTGTTTTATTAAACAATGTTTTATGAAAGAGGGGGATATCCTAACACAGGTATCATTTTATACTTAAAAGGATATAAGTACTTATGTATGTGAAATCCATTATTTTTTAATTTACCGTAAATTTAAGTTCTTTTTAAAACCGCTTTGTAAAATGTAACGCTCTCATATTTTCTTTTTATTACTCTGGTTACCATTAACAAAAAGTAAAAAAGTATGTGGTCTTCATTTTTTATATGAGATATATGACATAAAATATGTTTTTAAAATATTTCTGTAGAGATCAAGTTGTTGCCCTTGTATACTTCGAAGCATTTTTATTACGCTCATCAACTGCATCGCTGTATGACATTTTTTATTATTACAACAGAGATATCAAGATTAAATACTTACTTAATTGTGTGAAAATATGTGCAAACATATACCTGTAATTACTTGGATATGTCGGCAAACTTAATCAAACTATATATTTTTCTAATTGTAACTCTTACCTTTTTAAGGTGGCATAGCACTGTGAAAATGAATATTGTATCTATAATTTAACTAATGCGAATTTATAAGCTTTAGCAGTACTGTACTAAGACTGGCCACTTTGATGATTCCTACCTAATTTAATCTGAAAAACGCGAATGTTAAAGACCAATTTGACCCTATTATACCCCAAGAACTAGTTATGATCATTGTCATAAAGAGCTTTGTCTAAAGTGTGGCTGCAATATAGGTACTGGCCGACAATAGCAGCCATATTATCTATATATTATAATATGGCTATCAACAGATTTATATTTGGAATAGCAGATGCATTCAATTGTTTTTGACCAAGCCGGGGTCCGGTTCAAAGACTACAGCCAAGTATTGCTGTAAAAAAACATCCGTATAGATTCATACAAAAATAATGCCTATCACATATCGCAATCGTCAAATATAAAACGAACTCGTGTCTCGAATGAATGCTGCGTTATCGATCCGTAGTAATTACAGCTCCTAGTTTTCTATAGTAGGTGCATGGCTCACCGTTAGTCCTGGCTTATAACTGGGCTAATCACGGTGTACTTTAATAACCAATCTACTATAAGATTAAGTACGGTGGTGTGACCTGATTGTATATAATTCATATTCTTTGACATCCGCAGGGCTTTGATGTGTAGGATTAGAAAATGATGTACAAACTTAGTCTTATGCTATAAACCTGAAGGAATAGGAGCTTATATTTCGATTTATCTTATGGCTGGTGGTGATCATTGGAAATGACGAACATTTCTACTGCGCCGAGTGTTGTGAGTTCGATGGGACACGGGATAAAAATTGTGTAATTCCCAATAGCTCTGAGTTGAGTTCCTTTAAGTCTGTTTGAATATTTGTCAAGCACGACATAAGATTTATCCTTTAGGAAAGTAGCCATTTCGATTAAAAATAAAAACATAAACATTGGGGCCCCGCGTATTGCCGTTTATCGAACCAAATTCCAGACTTCATGGTACTACTGACAACTTATTGATAGAAAAGCACAATAACACCTTTCGTGATCGAAGCCGGCTCCTTATGTACAGGTAGTCAACATACATTACCGGTGCGCCACCGTGACAGTCTCTCCGATTCACAAGTTTACGATTATATTTGTAGCTTAATACCGTAGTAACCAATTGCTATTCGGGTTTTCTGTTAAAAATTCTCAATAGCCACACAGTCTGGCAATGCGCCCGATAGACGACATGCGACAATTGGCTCGCCCTCAATTATGCGGAACCGGAATCACAGCTGGCGAAATGTAGGTTTAACAAAACCTTTGTCCACCCCTTCAGGGAAACACAACAACATGCGTGGAACTATGTATGTTTGGCATGTGAATTTTTATCCGAAAATATTGCGCTTGTGTTTATAAAGTTGAATGTTGCCAATTCTTTTGTTTGTCCGACGGTTACATCACGATGACTTCAAGTGACCTTAAATCCTTCCGCGTGTAATTTATATAAAGTGTATCCTATTTTATACTCATTAAAAAAGCTATTTAACAGTCTGTTTGATGTTTATTTGTATTGCGGAAAATAATGTTTACTGCGTGTTATACAAGTAACAATAGTTTATATACAAGGCTTACGAAATACTCATCTGTTTTATTTTTATATTAGTTTCTTCCCACGGCTTTGCCCGCGTGAATCCCACTGCAATAATATCGGGATAAACGGTACCTAACCTATGTCTCTCGCCAGGATACAACATATTGGTTCTGTAGTTTATCTGCAAAAGCGTAACAGACAAACAGAGTTACATTCGCATTTGTAATTATTATGAGTAGGTATTGATTAGTATCATCTATGATCAAAATTCTACCAATTGTAGTTATAAAATAACGAAATGCAATTTATATAATAGAGATCGGTTGCAAAGTAACAAAATTAAGATCCTCGTAATAAAGACGACAATGGCTGACTGTTCTGGTATTTTCACCCATAGGCTAATTCAACCCAAACTCTTTTACCGACCCGGCAATCGAATTTCTTGCACAGCAGTAGCTTTCACTGCCACTAGGCCGAGACAGATACATAACTGAAAGACAACTACTTTTCCCTGTCATACTTGTCATGTATTGTTACATCAAGTAGACTTCTACAGTTATTAAGTGTATTCTAAACTTGGCACGCATCTACGCGACATTTGGAGCATCACAATCTGGGTCAGTTGTTTAGTAAGGCAGGCTTGATGCTTGAGATCTTCGTACTGACAATGCTACTTGATTGTCCAATTACAACCTACTGAAATTACTTAACTAGAAGCTAGTCAATTGAATTTATGGCCATTAGTGCAGTGTTGAGATCTTGCTATAGGTCGAATATTTTTGTTATCCAAAATCCTTACTAATATTATTACGTGCTGGGTTCGAGGGATAAACAATATTACCGACTAAAACACGTTTTATTCTAGCAGACAATTATATTTAAAATACAACAAACACTATACTACACTTTTCCACTGTAACTGCTTCAAATTCCGTATTTTCGCTTCCATTCGCTTCGATGTATACTTGACCGCTTACGATTGTAAACTGACTTGGCGAGCGCTGGCCTGCCCCTTTTATACGCGGTTAAAGCGTTTCCGGAGTTTTCTAGAAACGTCATAGCCGGTATGGAAGAATGTGCCAGCGTTCTCTCTACTCTACTCGTACCGACGAATCTACGTAGTGCCGTAAATATTCAATAGATAGCGCTGTAAAAAATTATTAGACGTAACTGCCGAGTCTTCCACACAATGCCGAGAGATAACACTGAGTGTAACAATATTATAAATGCGAATGTGATTTTATTTGTCTGTTACGCTTGCACGCCTTAACTACGAGACAAATCATCATGACATTTCAGAGGCACTGAAATAGACAAAGGGTACCTTTCATCCTGAAAACAGTACTATTTCAAACTTAACTTACATTTAAACGACCGAAGCCACGGGCAAAATCTTGTAGTTTATATTTCTTTTAAATACATTAAATTAAATTAGGCGTTACTTTGCAGAAATTCATTGTAACAAAATAATTGGGAAGGGAGGACCCCGCCACGCACCCTCGGATTGCCCACCCCAACACCCGCAAACGAAAAGCTTGTCCTTTTAAAGACATCTGCACTAGGATTCATTCCTGTGTCGCAAAGTACAATACAAAATTGTAACAACAGGCTCTCGGGTTCAATACCCGGGTCTTGCAAATCATTCGTGTTTTATTACCAAAAATATCCTCAGTACCATCATAAAGTCTGAAAGTCTGCCCGATGAACGACAATAGGCTCACTCCCTGGATTTCAAACTATAGCTGATTAAATTTAGATGTAATATTCCTTTGCTTAACCCTTTGAGGAGGTAGGCGTAAGGCAATGTACATATGTAAACTTAAGCGAAACCAGTTTTAAGACATAGTTTATGCGCTTGAAACTCATAACTACTTGATTAGCACTAACCTCAGATACTTGATGTGCTCAACAAGACTGAAACCGGTTTATGCTTTAACATGTAAGGGTAGCCTTCGCATGTAAATTAGTTTATCAGCGCGGACACAACTTAGATGTAAACTGCTCGTACATTATACATACAGACTGGCGACTTTACATGCTGAAATGGGGTAAGCAGAGATCTTACACTCACATTCAAATATTGCGATGCTCTTTTATTTATCTGTACAGTTGGCGCAGTAGATTAAGAGATCGCCTCTTCACTGCCATTACGCCGAGCGTTGTAGTTTCATCCCCAGACGAGACTTAAAAGTGTGTGAACCACAAATGTTTGTTCCGAATCTGGGTGTTCACCGAAACACAGGAATCATTCCAAGTGCCTTTATTTATAACAATCAAATCAGGTTTTTTGTTTGCTGGGTATTTTCAAGTATGGTACCCTGGACTTCACAATTGGCCATTAGTATGGGCCGCATTGGACTAGCAAGGCAGATTGTAGAGCTATCATATTCTGCTTCACATGCTTAAACACTATTGCGACAAAATATCATTGATTTTTTTATCTAACGAGACAATACAGGCTTTGTGCTGTTAGAGTCGATTGAGCGGCAAACAGGCAGCCTTGAAGGCTCACATTAGTAATGAGTGAAAGGCGCCACCTCGATCATACATAACATAAACGTGACTCACTGATCATTGTTAATATGCGAATATATCAACGTTTGATTCGTAAGCTTAGAAATCTGATCGGTTTTCCATACAATCGTGAATCACGCTTTTATACCCCCGGTTTCTGAAAGGCAGATCAACCAACGATTCAAATCATATTGTACCCTCACCGTATTTAAACCGAAAATGTGTCCACATTAAGAAGAGTGATGGCACACATTACATGTTTGTGATAGTGTACTATAGTGTATTTTTTATATAAGTGAGCGCGATAATACTATATTTATCAATAAAATATGTTGACATTAAAAAATGACCATATTTAAACGTAGTGTGGTGCTCTGATCTTTGATTTAAATAAAAATCTGAGCACCTCACTACGCTTCTCTCTTCGTTTATCTTTGAGATAAACACAAAAATTGTTTACCAGATAATCTAACGCATGTCAATGACTAAGTCAATCACAGGATTGGCTTCGTGCATTAGCAATAGCAAATCATATCTCTTGATATGACTTTAATTATGTCACGCCGTTGACAAGCCTTACGGAAACCGGGTGCCTCTCTATAGTCCTTAATGACCGAAGATTATAGCTATTAAGCTTTATGTTGGAGTGCAAGAACTGACTAACGTGCACATGTAAATAGACATATGCATAGGTACTGAACTGGAGACCACAAATGTTAAAATTATAGACTTCTTATTAATCAGTAAACGAAAGTTTTTCCTCGAAGTGACACTGACATTTCCTTTAATAGTTCACAGAATAAGTTAATTAATGTAAAGAAACCACATAGTTGAGCAAATTTTGACCCCGTTGCGCACCGTTGGATATTCCCACAGTCAATCAGATTAGATTTGATAATGGATAGGAAATTAATGCTTTTAAATACGTAGATATGTATCTCTAACTTTAGTTTTGCTTAGAGTTGTAAACGTAAGCCTTATCGCGTCCGGATTGCACAATGTTACCAATATGGAAAATTTTAGGGTACAAACTTCGTACCATATCGGCTGATCTACATATGTACATGACTGTCGAAACCAACGGCTTTACATGCTCTCTCGCGTATGTAACTTTTTGTAAATGGTCATCGAAGTATGAATAAGTAGCAATATTAGTTTATCTTGCAAATCGACCGATCCGCGGTGAAATTGTGTCCGGGACTGTAGCCGTAGGAAAGTATAATAAATATTCATAAATGCAATGTAACATAACTGAGTGCAGCAGTTTATCTTCATGATCTTAATATATAGTTATATTATATTTTCAATTACTGAAATACTCTGAAGTCAAAAATAATAGGCGACACGTATAGAACGCATCACAATGGCGCCCAGATGACAGGCAGCATTGCTATCTTTATTTTTTTATTTTATTTATTTGGTTCACCAACATTTGTTTACACTAATTATATACAATAAAAGGAGCACGAACAATAACAATAGTGTAACAAACACTTACAGGCAAACACCACATCTGATCTTGATCGGCAATGCTATATTTTTATGTAATAAATGCCTCGTTAGCCTAATCGCTACATCACTGTACAGAGATCAAGCACTGGGATTCCATTATAGCCCTCATGTTTCAACCCTAAACAGCTCAAAACTTAACCCCCAACCAAGTTGAAGATCAAAAAAACATATATTTTCTTCGACTATAAAACAACGTGAGTGCCATTCAATTTATTTAGTAGGTACCCACCCGTGATATAGCAGCCATAACCTATGACAGATTCACGTCTACGAATGCTAGATGCAGTAAGTCAATCTCCGGCGCAGTGGTATATCCTATCCTTCAAAGGCTTCAGGTTCGCCTCGCTAAGAGGCACTCGACACAATTGATCGGCAGGCACCGTGTCGGCGACCGGTCGACATTGCCCCTGTCCCGTTCAGTACACAGCTTATTGACGCCGCCTGTTTACTGTATACTGTAGTATAGGCATCATGTAGTGTAGGCATCGTATAACGTAGGTTTCATTGTCTTTATGTCTGATGCATATATTATTTAATATTATATTTATGCGTCAAATGCTTAAGTCGTATACCTTGGCTACTTTTAAAATAGTAGCACCCACTGAAATGTACGCTTTGAACAAATGAATTGGATACCGTAATAAAAGTCGCAAGGAATGAATCTAGTGTTCATGTGGCTGAAATTGACTGTGTCTTTGAACAGAGAGATCAATGTCATATTCTCTTGGGCTTGTTATACAGTGACTCGTTGTTTTAACGACTTACGAATGATACAGCCGGTGTAGCAATTGTCCAAAGGCTACTAGATCTCTAGATAAGCTGTGCTTATTTATGTGCATGAACAAAAACCTTTAAAATATCTTACAGATTTATTAAATATTTCGAAATGTGTTTTACTTAACTATCATTCATGTTTATATCAAATATTGTGCATGATGGTAAAAAGGATTTTAAACACGCGTGTATCATAAAATTTTCATTTCATCTTTTAATTAAATAATTTAAATAATATCTTCGTATTGCCACTAAGTCGTAACTCCTTTCAAATACTATTCATACGTACACGAACATTATTAGCATACCTAACAATCGATAATATATGCGTAATCGATTTAATACGCAACTTTCTCTGAACGATTAGTCACCCAATGAGGAAATTGCCGAATTGAGACGAACCTAATGCGTGGAGACTACATTTGTATGTCGATATTGAACAGTTACAAAGCTAGTCATCCGAGTCTGTCGACATGGGAACTGAATACGGTTTCCGATGAAGATTCATTACATACCTATACACCGATCATAAAAATACATATATAGCTATAATATCCTTAAATATGAATAGAATCATTTACGTTTAAGTAATAAATATATTTAAGATGGTTTCAAAAAGTCTTGAACAAAAACTCAGATCAAAACTTCCTTGATAAATAATTGCCTTTCTTTAAAACAAATTTCGACGATGCTCTAATTTTACTTAAGTATAAAAGTTTCTCCAGATTCCAAGAACATATTTTTTAACTAATCGGGTTCGCTTCCAAGTAGTAAATCGTAATTAATCTGCTCTTTTTTACTAAATACCTAAACTGTTAATTCGTCTTCATAAAAGTATCACAAAAATATATTAGACTGATAGAAAGCTCATGCCATTAAGAGATGAAACTGCGGATTGACAATACATTTTATATCATACTAGATTTTGCACGTGGTGTCGCTCGCGTAAATATAGGTCAGGTTAGGTTAAAATACGTAAAATAGTAGTAATAGTAGTAATAATAAAAATACGTTTGTTAGATCAAAGGATTGGATTGGATCAAATTACCCTATGTCTTTTTCTGTTCCCCTGACAACGTTTATACGAAATTTCATGATGATCGGTCGCGTAGTTAATAATAATAATAATAATTTATTCAACAATTAATAGATCTCTCAATAATATAATTTCTCTTAAACTGATTCTAAATAAAACCGAACAATGGTACATTAGTTAAGAGGTTGCCGTTGACGACCGTGCTTATATTAAATTGTGTCACAGTCATCAGTGCCTACCGCCCAGAAATAGGATATTTCTTGAAAGTCTTTTCGTTAAGGCGTGAAAGCGTAACAAACAAACAGACTTACATTCGCATTTATAATACTAGCTGCGCCCCACTGTTTCACCCGCGTAAGTCCCGATGCTGCGGGAATATTGGGATAAAAAGTAGTTTATAGTTATAGTTATGTGTTAATTCAGGTCTTCAGCTATCTGCACACCATGTTTTATCGCAATCGGTTAAGTAGTTTTGCGTGAAATAGTAACAAACAACCATCCATGCAACCTCACAAACTTACACATTTATAATAAGTATTAGTAGGAATACTAAGGACTGATCTGTCCAAACGCTCATAAGCGTAGACACAACAAATAAAACACAACACGTGGAAATAGAGCAAGTTTATATTGCACCAAATATCGCACAAATTCAATATTGGGCGATAAAATATAGATGCACAATAAGGCACGAAATCAATGCGTGCTGGAATATTCGTGTTGCGCACAATTCAATTAAACCAGGCAACATATCACTGACGCTACAAACGTTACTCATATGCAGATAATAATTATGTCCTTTGCACGTAACTGTTATCAGCGACGTGTGTCTTTGTACTTGTATTTTCTATGCCAATAGACATTATATGCCCGTTTCGATTTTATACGTATCCAGATAGGATAATTCGGTGCAATCTTGTTTTGTTTGAATAGGGATTTCGAGATTGCTCATAATTCGATCCACAAGATTTCGGTACTTACGACTTTTGAAAAATCCATTCAATTTAGGTAGAGTATTAGTATTTAATTGATGGTGTAGGTATTAGTTATATTGAAAATTTATTGTTCAGTAGTTTAGCCCGCGTTTTTCTAAATGAAGTTCTTTTCTGTATCCATGACAATGTCATGATGATCATGACAATGTCATCATGATCGAACGAGTAGGTAAAGCGTGAAAGCATCTTAAAACCAAACAAACCCACTTTCGCATTTATATTATTAGTTAGGATGTGACTGCTACGCATAGAGTTCGGATTAGGGCAAATTGTTTCTGGGTTTCACTGTCAAGATATACTCAGGAGCAGCACGGATGCCGAAATAGTGCCGCTTAGTGACGATGATAACCGAAAATCATAACTGTCGAAAAATAGGTGTAATATATTTTTAACTACAGTTTCGGGGATCTAAGTGTGAGACTACGCATGTAGCACATAAGAAACCTGATTGATAGTCCATAAATCCACTCGATATCATGCACATGTTAAATTCAAATTTACCATCTTATCATTTCGATAATTTTATACCAAATCTAAACCTCGACGAATACTTGATTAAATACCGTAAGGTTCACATCCGGATCACGATTCTGTAGAAAAACCTGTTACTTTAGTAACTACTTTGAATATTCATTCAATTTTAACAAAATTGGTGTTGTTGGTTGGAACTGTGTGTCCTCTTGACCGAAATAACATTGCATGTATAGATTACCGAATTCAATTTACTCAAAACATGACCATAAAACCATTCAGTTTTAAGTTAGCTCACGTGTTGAGGCTACTGTGTGTCATCATTCTAATTAGCTATAACTATCTCAATTACAATTAAATAAAATATAATAAGTTTTCTTAGCACATTTGAAAGTTTCCCGTGCCTAAAATCTTTAAGTAAGGGTACAATTAATTCGTCACATTTTCATCGATATGGGATACAGAACACAACTAATTTTGGCCCAACGAAAATCGAATGATTTTATGTTGTTAAAAAATTTCTCTGTCTCATCTATAAGAAATGTCCCAAATTTCAAAACAGGAACCGCCACAAATCCAAAAAGGAAATATACCCATATGCTTCATGCAACCAAAAACAAACACATAAATCCATAAACAAAACTCATACAATATATTCGCAGTTGCATTTCTGCGGTAACACAACCAGCTAAGTGGGTCAAACACATTGCATAGTGTTGCCGGCTCGGTGAAGCGTACCAAGTCTTCGCGATCGCTCGTCAACGCACGCTCTATTTATGGCTATTTACTTTTTTATCCTACACGTTAACGCGCGTACGTTGAATGAAAACTGACGATACGTCTATAATTTCTTTGTTACTATTGTTAAAATTGTTATTAAAGCATTAAACCTTCCTGATGATGGTTTATAACGGATTCTAATCGCAGTGACTGTTTCAAAGCCTTTGGGATATAATCTATAGGAAGGCAACATCTATGTGTAATATCACTTTGTATACTTATGTATTAAATCTGTTAATTTGATACACAGGCGGTCGTGTAGGTGCCTATGTATTAAGTCTACATAAATCTACATAGATACACGAACGTCTATTTCTCGTACGGGTGGGCTGAGACTAAGAATTTTTAATTGCTACAATCCTAGCATAACCTTTATAGCTTTATTTATCGTCATGGCATTTTTCATGCATGTTTAGAGCTTTCTTTAGGTTTTATATAAATAAATGAATGTTCAAGAAATACTTACAATATAACACCTAATTCTCTTTTAAAGTAACAAATGGCTTTACCAAAACAAAATAAAATTGCATTACCTATTTGCAAAAGCATTATCATTTCTCGTAAGTGGCAAGTGATTGACCGCGAGATTACATGATTATATAGTAGAATTCAATTATCTTACAATATCTAAAATTACATAATTGCTAAATAGACAGGTGTCAATTTTCAATGATTCATTATAAGAAGCTTTGGTGGGATCCGTTAGTTGCGTAACTTTAATGAATATACTCGTGTATTTCTGATACGAAACGAGTTTTCGCTATTTATTTTATAAAAAGCAAAAAAAAATCAGCAGAAGCTTTGTAGAAACGCAATTTAACTTAAATATTTTAATTCTTTTATCACCCCAATTAGGTTTATAGTTCTAACTATTCAATTAAAATTTTATTTAAATGAGTTTCAAATTTTATTTTTAAAAATATTACATCCAACTGTTTGTAACGTTAGCAGTATAAAGCATTAGAGTGATTATTTCTTTCCTTTATAATAGTAGGGCTTAATACATATAACAATGATTTGGTTATTAAAACTTAGACAAGAGAAAATTTACGAAAATTATCTGCATATAACTAGACCAAGCTTTACTGACATCATATGTTATTAAACTTAATTCACGATCTCTATACGTAGTAAAACATTACACAAAGCAAGTGAGCTTAACAAACATAAGCTTGACTTCTTTTCCATTGCCTTAAGTTTGTAGCTTCTCAAAGCTTCCAAGGCATATCATCAGACCGTAATATACCTATAAAAGCAAGACATGTCAGTAAAATACAGAATATAAGGCAGACAAGTGACTTGTAGGGTATTAAGTAATAATATAAAGTTCATTTCGCAGTAAACTATTTCTACAACACATTTAAAAAAATTATCAATACAAATGTTGAAGACTAATAAATCGAAATAAGAGGGAGATCTCAAAACATTATGCATGTGATGAGTGGGATTTTCGGCGAATCTTTCAAAAAGAATCTTCGAAAATCCCTGCCATGCATTAGCAGTACAATATCTCACATTTTCCTTCCACTCTGTAGAATTTGTAAGATTATCTCCGTTTACCATGAAAACAAAGCCTGACGTTATACATCGTAACGTAGCTACTAAAATCTCAAACACAATCTTCAATTTGGGTAAATTCATAGCCTAGTTAAACACACCTGTTGAGCCAGTAATTCTGAATTAGTAATCACTTTAGACCGCTTCGAATTTACAATCGGGACGTATTTGACTTTTACTCGACAAAACGAACGTTTATTCCGTCGACGACTATCGAAAATAATTTAATGCTCACGATCCATAGAACTGAACATTAAAGTAAAGGGCTTAAGCTTATGCCGCGATATAAGTTTTTCGTGGAATTACTTCCCAATTCACAAATAACTTCTGCGCATAAAGGCGCATTTAAAGTAAACAATATTTACCGCAGGGTGTGGCGAAACGAACAATCTGCTTTCTCCAAAAGCCTTTTCTATGGAGAAAGCCTTTCCTCATGTTTACGCTTACATACATTGTCGATTATATACTTAGTTATTTACAAAGTCAACATGACTTTGGTACAAAGCGCAATCTATTTTCCTACGTGATATTTAGAAACTACATTTCGTATGCTATAAAATATCTTGCGTACACATTAATAATAGTTGTTTTTCTTTTTTTCCAGGTTGGGAGTTAAAAGGCTTACACTGTTATAAATTCTTCAACATCAGGCATTCATGGGAGAAAGCGGCAGAATTATGTCGAAGGTAATATATTATTATATATACAAATAATAATATAATTTGTAACTCACTTTATATTAGAATTTAAACAATTTATTTATTTTTCTAGATACGGCAGTGAACTCATGGTTGTAGATACCTACACAGAAAACAACATGACAGCCAACATGGTTCCAGCAAGTCCGAGTAACAACCACTACTGGCTCGGCCTCGCGACGGTTGACGATCTCAGGACGAACACACTCGAATCGGCAGCGGGAGCTTTAGTATCCCAGTATGCCGGTTTCTGGGATCTAAGACAGCCTAACCCTAAGGACGGTGAATGTGTGGACGTTCATGTCTCGTCTGATAGCCAGTCCTGGGAGCTTACCACGTGCGAAACGCTTCTACCCTTCATGTGCCGAGCTACCGCCTGCCCAGCCGGTATGAAAAATTTCGTAAACAATTGTTAATCAATTAAATTATACCATGCTCAATTACAAGTGTAAACAACCAGTGTTAAGGTTATTTAAACAATAGTCACGAACAATTTAATTTTTGTTTTAGGAACCTTCCATTGTTCTAATGGAAAATGCATAAACGCAGCCTTCAAGTGCGACAAGCAAGACGATTGTGGTGATGCTTCCGACGAAATGGACTGTGCTTCCGAATGTCACTTCTACATGGCCAGCAGTGGAGATGTTGTAGAGAGTCCGAACTATCCTCACAAATACCCTCCTTTCAGCGAATGTAAATGGACTCTTGAAGGGCCACAAGGTCAAAACATAGTTCTACAGTTCCAAGATTTTGAAACTGAAAAGTCTTTCGACACTGTTCAAATTCTGGTTGGTGGCAGGACCGAAGATAAATCTGTAAATTTAGCAACATTGTCGGGCAAACAAGATTTATCTAACAAACTTTACGTATCCGCTTCGAACTTTATGATCATTAAATTTAGTACAGACGGTTCCGTAGAGAGGAAAGGTTTCCGTGCAGCGTGGAAAACTGAATCTTCTAATTGTGGTGGCATGTTGAGAGCAACTCCACAAGGTCAAGTATTGACTTCGCCTGGCTATCCTAATGGCTACCCTGGTGGTTTAGAATGTGTGTACATTATTGAGGCCCAACCAGGTAGAATAGTCTCACTAGAAATCGAGGATTTGGAATTAGGTATGAACCGCGATTATATAGTCATCAAGGACGGTAACACACCATCGAGCCCGGTGCTAGCCAGGTTAACTGGACCAGGCGAGGAAAATCAGAAAGTAGTAATATCCACAACGAACCATCTGTACATGTACTTCCGAACGAGCCTTGGGGATTCCAAGAAGGGATTCAATATGAGATATTCTCAAGGATGCAGAGCAACAATAATAGCATCTAACGGTACCGTTACATCGCCTGCTTACGGTCTTACGAGCTATCCGAATAATCAAGAATGCTTATATAGAATTAAGAACCCCAACGGTGGACCACTCTCATTAAAATTCGACGAATTTAAAATTCATCCTACCGACGTAGTGCAAGTTTTTGACGGAGTGAGCACAAATGGTTTGAGATTACATTCTGAAAACGGATTTACCGTGAAACCAAGAATAACACTGACTGCTTCCAGTGGCGAATTGTTGTTACGATTTGTGTCTGATGCTTTGCATAATGGAATGGGTTGGAAGGCGACGTACTCGGCAGGTAAACTAATTGTGTTATACTTTCTACGGATATAAGTATGCGTCAAAATAAAGGAGGTGAATTTAATTTTGTTATACAATTTATTTTTAGATTGCCCACCTCTAAAATCCGGCCTTGGTGCTTTAGCATCAAACAGAGATACCGCCTTTGGAACAGTTGTAACGTTCTCGTGTCCAATTGGACAAGAATTTGCCACTGGAAAATCTCGCATCACAACGAAATGTTTAGATGGAGGAAACTGGTCGACAACATACATTCCCAGCTGTCAAGGTACGCAATAATACAAAAAAACAATATCTTTTACCTATATGCACATTTTTTATGCGATGAACTTGTTGTGTATACTCGTACATATAATGTGATTTAATTTGTAAATTTTCTAGAGGTCTATTGTGGTCCAGTCCCACAAATCGATAATGGATTTTCAATTGGGTCCACAAACGTGACATACCGTGGTGTCGCTACTTATCAATGTTATGCTGGTTTTGCTTTCCCGACTGGGCAGCCTATCGAAAGAATATCTTGCTTGTCTGATGGACGGTGGGAAAGAACACCGACTTGTCTCGGTAAGTCTATCATAATTTAATCACAAACTATTTAAACCGAAAACAAAAAACATGTAAAACTTCTCAGAATAAAGCAATAAATTTAAATGTATTATATTTTTTACAGCGTCACAATGCGTTGCCCTTCCGGACGTCCCTCACGCAAATGTCACAATACTGAATGGAGGCGGCCGTAGCTACGGCACTATTGTACGTTATGAATGTGAACCTGGTTACGTGAGATCTGGTCAGCCTGTCCTACTTTGTATGAGCAATGGAACGTGGTCTGGAGACGTGCCCACTTGTTCTAAAGCATTATGCCCGAAGTTCCCAGAAATCAAGAACGGGTTTATTGTTGACCCGACTAGGATTTACATGTTTGGGGATGAAGCTCGCGTGCAATGTTTCAAAGGTAAACAACTATTTGTATGCATGTCAAGCGTTATAACATCTTACAGTTTAAAGTGAGATGTTATTATTTTAAACGTGATAACATTTTTATGCTTGATTTTAGGATATAAACTCAATGGGCCAAGCATATTGAAATGTGGACCGAACCAAGAATTCGACAATGCGCCTACATGCGAAGATATCAACGAATGCATTAGCAGTCAATGTGACTCGGTCTCCACAGAATGTAAAAATACACACGGTGGTTTCTTCTGTCCGTGCAAACTTGGTTTCTCACCAAGTTTAGACTGCAGACCGGTGGGAGACCTAGGATTGATTAATGGAGCTATTCCGGATGAGTCAATTACTACATCGACACCAGAATCTGGATATTCTAAAGGAGTTAGTATTACTATTTTCTATATACAAATTTACATAAGATTTTTCCATACTAACTAATAATTTATTTTCCAAACAGATGGTGCGGTTAAACAACGGTGGTGGTTGGTGTGGTAACAACTTGGAAGCCGGAGCCAATTGGATTTTGATTGACTTGAGAGCGCCTACCATCATTAGAGGATTCCGAACAATGAGCGTAATGCGCGCCGATGGCAACATCGCTTTCACTTCCGCCATCCGAATTCAATATACGAACGATTTAACTGATATATTCAAAGATTATACTAACCCCGATGGCACTGCTGTGGAATTCCGAATTTTGGAACCTACTCTATCTGTATTGAACTTACCGATGCCTATTGAAGCGCAATACGTAAAATTCAAGATTCAGGACTATGTGGGTGCTCCTTGTCTTAAACTAGAAGTTATGGGATGTGCTAGATTAGACTGCGCAGACATCAATGAATGTAGCGAGAGTAACGGAGGTTGTGACCAGAAATGTATCAACACGTAAGTTTATTTATTCATATTAATGTTATACAGCTGAAGAATATATAGTATGATTGTTGTATGTTTGAATTCTCAATGTGCTACAACATTTATTTTCACGATTAACTTTGAGTTATATAACCTGTTTATAAATTAAGTCTTAAGCTCAAATTATAATACGTTCCAAAAGATAGGATTGTATAAAAAAGTGTCCTTTTATAGTGATTTAAACCGAGCAACACAGCTACAAACTAGAATAATTTATCGTAATGGTATGATATATAATGTTATTCTTCTTTTTACAGCCCTGGCAACTTCTCTTGCGCCTGCAATCTCGGTTACGAACTTTATTCCTCAAACGGCACAGCTGGCTTTGCCATTGAAAAATCAGAAACGGGTGAAAGAGACGGTGATACATACCAAAGAAACAAATCTTGCGTCCCACTCATGTGCCCACCTCTGGCACCACCTGAAAATGGCAAACTATTATCCACAAAGAGTAACTATCACTTCGGAGATATTGTTCAGTTCCAATGTGACTTTGGATTTGTTATGTCAGGATTCTCTTCACTTCTCTGCACTTCCAGTGGCACTTGGAATGGAACTGCACCTGAATGTCAATGTAAGTAAACCCACTATAATATTTTTTTGGAGACAACTCCGCTAGTTATACTCGCGGGGACCTAACAAAGATTCAAACAACGGACAAAAAGAACGCCCAAACTCGGATCAACAATTTGTGGATCACACAAATTTTAGTCCCGTGTGGGGATCGAACCCACAACACTCGGCGCAGTGGCAGTAGCGAGGCGACTACTTCAACCATTACGCCATCCGTGCAATCAAAAGTTATAAAAGTATTAAGAACTTATTTTAAACATAATCTATGAAATATCAAAACCTTTCTTTTGCAGATGCTCGCTGTGTGACTCTATCTGATGACAAGAACGATGGTCTTAAAGTGATTAGAGATGATCCTGAAAGTGTGTTGGTGCCATACAGAGACAACGTCACAATTACTTGCACATCTCCTGGCAGACAGCTACGAAACACTGTGTCATCTTCATTTAGGCAATGCGTATATGATCCTAAACCTGTAAGTAATATAATTAAAATACAATAATTTTTAAATCTTTATATAACATTTTAAACTAGCTTGCCCGTATTTACATTTCCTATACTAATTTTATCCTTAATTTTTCCAGGGACTGCCTGATTACTGGTTATCTGGAGCCCAACCCCAATGTCCCAGAAAAGACTGCGGTGTTCCAATGCCAACACCTGGCGCAGAATACGGCCAATACCTCGACACCAAATATCAAAGCTCGTTCTTCTTCGGCTGTCAAAACACCTTTAAACTTGCCGGACAGACAAGTAAACACGACAATGTAGTCAGATGCCAAGGTAACGGTATTTGGGACTTCGGAGATTTAAGGTGTGAGGGACCAGTGTGCGAAGACCCAGGCAGACCTGCTGATGGCTACCAAATTGCCAGAAGCTATGAACAAGGATCCGAAGTTCTGTTCGGCTGCTCCAGGCCTGGTTATATCTTGATTAACCCTAGACCGATTACTTGTATCCGCGAACCTGAATGTAAGGTCATCAGACCTTTAGGTTTGGCCTCTGGAAGAATACCCGATTCCGCAATTAACGCTACTTCTGAAAGACCTAATTATGAGGCGAGAAATATCAGATTGAACTCAGTGACCGGTTGGTGTGGCAAGCAAGAAGCTTTTACCTACGTTAGCGTAGATTTAGGCAAAGTCTACAGAGTGAAGGCTATTCTAGTCAAAGGTGTTGTAACATCTGACATTGTTGGCAGACCTACAGAAATCAGATTCTTCTATAAACAAGCTGAAAATGAGAACTATGTTGTATACTTCCCTAATTTCAACCTTACGATGAGAGATCCTGGCAACTACGGTGAACTGGCTATGATCACTTTGCCTAAATACGTGCAGGCGAGATTCGTTATCCTGGGTATTGTGAGCTTCATGGACAACGCTTGTCTTAAATTCGAGCTTATGGGTTGCGACGAGCCTTCTGCAGAACCATTATTGGGTTACGATTACGGATACTCTCCCTGTGTTGGTACGTAAAAATAATACCTTACTATTGCTTTGTACTGAATAATATGTATGATACAAACTAATAAAATCGTTCCTTGCAGATAATGAGCCTCCAGTATTCCAAAACTGTCCTCAACAACCAATCGTCGTTCAAACTGATGTGAATGGCGGTTTATTACCAGTAAACTTTACTGAACCTACGGCAACTGACAACTCTGGTGCTATAGCAAGATTAGAAGTGACACCACAGCACTTCAAAACGCCAATCCAAGTATTCCATAACATGGTAGTGCGATACGTTGCCTTTGATTTTGACGGTAATGTTGCTATTTGCGAAGTAAACATCACTGTACCAGACTACACTCCACCAAAGCTCAGTTGCCCGCAAAGTTATGTAATTGAACTGGTCGACAAACAAGACAGTTACGCTGTGAACTTCAATGAAACCAGAAGGAGAATCAATGCAACGGATGCTTCTGGAGAAGTTTTCCTCAAATTCGTTCCAGAGAGAGCCGTTATTCCTATACGCGGTTACGAAAATGTCACAGTAATCGCTTCAGATAAATATGGAAACCGAGCTCAATGTAACTTCCAAGTAAGAATATTTTATTAGTTATATACATTTAAAGTACCTGCTAAAAATATTTGGTCGTCTAAAATAATTTCAATTATTTTACAGGTATCCGTCCAAGCTACACCCTGCGTTGATTGGGAACTAATGCCACCCGCTCATGGCGCTATGAATTGTTTACCAGGAGATAGAGGAATTCAATGTATCGCAACTTGTAGTCCCGGCTTCAGATTCACTGATGGCGAACCTGTTAAAACATTCGTGTGCGAAACTAAACGCCAGTGGGTGCCATCTGCTGTTGTACCCGATTGTGTTTCAGAAAGTAAGTAAATACCACCGGTCTTGTGACATAATTACTGCTATAAAATTGTCAATATACTTTATAAATAATCTGCATCTATCTCATGTATCATTACAACTTATAATAATAAAAATATATTATTCTAGATACACAACAAGCCGCCTACCACGTTGTATCAACTGTACAATATCGCGCTCTGGGAGCAGTCTCTAACGCTTGTTTACCCAAATACAAGGATCTGATTGCTCAGTACGATAATGTCTTGAATGAGAGACTTACTCAACGTTGTTCAGCTGTCAGTGTTAACATAAACGTAACTTTCATCAATGTGATCCCAACACTTCTCGATGAAAACGTAGTGAAAATGGACTTCGTTTTGGCAGTCACACCAGCTGTCCGACAAACCCAGATCTATGACCTCTGCGGTTCCACATTGAATCTGATATTTGATTTATCTGTGCCATACGCTAGCGCCCTAATTGAACCTGTCTTAAATGTGTCTTCTATTGGCAATCAGTGTCCACCGCTAAGAGCTATTCGGAGCTCAATTACTAAAGGATTTACTTGTAGTGTTGGTGAAGTGCTTAATATGGATACAAATGACGTTCCAAGATGCTGTAAGTATTTTTTACTTTTTTAGGGCTTGCTATAAATGTTAATTTCAATGCAACGCAATGGCAACGTTAATTAAAAATATTTTCTAACTTATTTCAGTGCACTGTCCTGCTGGTACTTTTGCTGGAGAAAAACAGAAGACTTGCACCATGTGCCCACGTGGTTTCTTCCAGAACCAAGCTCGTCAAGGATCGTGTCTGAAATGTCCTGGTGGAACTTTCACCAGGGATGAAGGCTCAAAAGACATTAATGACTGTATACCTGTCTGTGGATATGGTACTTATTCCCCAACCGGTCTAGTTCCTTGTCTGGAATGTCCAAGAAATAGTTACACTGGTGAACCTCCACTAGGTGGTTTCAAAGACTGTCAAGCATGTCCTGTGAACACCTTCACTTACCAACCAGCTGCTCCTGGAAAAGACAGGTGCAGAGCTAAATGTGCACCTGGCACTTACTCTCCAACTGGATTAGCTCCATGCTCTCAATGCCCAAGAAACTTCTATCAGAACCTTGTAGGTCAAACAAACTGTATGGAATGTCCAACAAACATGAAGACAGTAGGAACAGGGGCAACAGGCTTGGAAGAATGTCTGCCAGTTGAATGTTCAAACAGCGCATGTCAACACGGTGGTCTATGTGTACCTAAAGGACATGGAGTCCAATGTTATTGCCCAGCTGGATTCTCTGGACGCAGGTGTGAAATTGATATCGATGAATGCGCAAGTCAACCTTGTTATAACGGCGGTACATGTACTGATCTCCCGCAAGGATACCGTTGCTCTTGTCCAACTGGATATGGAGGTATTAATTGTCAAGAAGAAAGGTCTGACTGTAGAAACGATACTTGTCCTGAGAGGGCTATGTGCAAAGATGAGCCTGGCTTTGACAACTACACATGCTTATGTAGATCTGGATACACAGGCGTTGATTGTGACATTACCGTACGTATTCGTTTCTTTCTACTGATTTCAAATAAATTTTATTTTTAAGAATGCTGTCTTATGTCTAATGTCTTATTACAGATCGATCCCTGCTCGGCTAATGGAAACCCATGTACTAATGGCGCTTCTTGCACTGCCTTACAACAAGGAAGATTTAAATGCGAATGCTTGCCAGGCTGGGAAGGACAACTTTGCGAAATTAACACTGATGACTGTATTGAAAAACCTTGCCTTCTTGGCGCTCCCTGTACAGATTTAGTAAACGACTTCAGTTGCGCTTGTCCACCAGGATTTACAGGAAAACGCTGCCATGAAAAGATAGACCTATGTTCAAATGCACCTTGTAAACATGGAATCTGTGTTGATAAACTCTTCATTCATCAGTGCGTCTGCGACCCAGGCTGGTCTGGTCCTTCTTGTGACATCAATATCAACGAATGTGTTATTTCACCATGCGAAAATGGCGGCCAATGTATTGATGGCATCGATGACTTTAACTGCATCTGTGAGGCTGGTTACACCGGCAAGAGGTGTCAACATACAATTGATGACTGCTCATCTGACCCATGCCAGAACGGTGCCTCGTGCGTCGACCAAATAGACGGTTTTATCTGCAAATGTCGTCCAGGATACATTGGCCTTCAATGTGAGACTGCGATTGATGAATGCTTAACAGAGCCTTGTAACCCAGCTGGTACCGAAAAGTGTATAGATCTCGACAACAAGTACCAATGCGTGTGCCGAGAAGGATTTACTGGAGAAATGTGCGAAACTAATATCGATGACTGTGCGTCAGACCCATGCTTTAATGGAGGCTCATGCAAAGATGAAGTTGGAGGATACAAATGCGGTTGTCAACCTGGATGGACTGGTAAACGCTGCGAAAAGGATATCGGTAACTGCATGAACCGACCCTGTCAAAACAATGCTAGGTGTATCGATCTCTTCCAGGATTACTTCTGCGTGTAAGTTTTTTATTTTACAATTACAGATTTAATTTAAAACATATCTTTTTAGAAACTTAACATTTACTTTATTTGTACCTATACTTACTTGTACATATTGCCTCTATATACATAAAGGAATAGGTTAAGGTGTACACTAACATTTTGTCAGCTATGGTTTTAGTTCCGAAGATAAATTTTACGTAATAGAAAGCAAGGATATTGCCATTTTGTCACTTACAATTTAATAATTGAAAATCCAGTAATGCTTTTCTGGCGTTACTGGATATTAGACCCAAGACGCGCAAACAGATACTACAAAAGAAGAGGCACTTTATTCGTCTGACCTCATCTGCAAATCTATATTATTTTTAACGATAAAATATTTTTCTTATTTTAGATGTCCAAGCGGCACAGACGGCAAGCAATGTGAAACAGCGCCCGAGAGATGTATCGGCAGTCCATGCATGCACGGTGGTAAATGCCAAGACTTCGGCTCTGGACTCAACTGCACTTGTTCTACTGACTACACCGGTATTGGCTGTCAATACGAATTCGACGCGTGTGAAGCCGGTCTTTGCCAGAACGGAGCAACATGCATGGATGAAGGTGAAGACTATACTTGCGTCTGTGCACCAGGCTTCCAAGGAAAGAACTGCGACGAAGACATTGTCGACTGCAAGGAGAACTCATGCCCACCATCAGCTACATGCATTGACTTACCAGGTCGCTTCTATTGCCAATGTCCATTCAACCTTACTGGCGATGATTGCAGAAAAAGTAAGTCTTTCACCATATTGCCTCAGACATAAATCATTTATGTGTCGAAATACTAATATCCAATTGGCTATATTTCAGCAATAAGTGTGGATTACGATCTCTACTTTAGTGACCCGTTGCGTTCAAGTGCCGCTCAAGTGGTACCATTCGATACAGGATCCGCTGACAGTTTGACTATAGCTATGTGGGTTCAATATACGCAACAAGATGAAGGCGGAGTATTCTTTACTGCGTACAGCGTAAGGTATGTAGCATATTAATGCTTAACCTCTTGATTGTCGAATAAACATAAAGGTGTTCATAAAAGTTTTGAGTGTGGGCTGAAAACAGCAATGCTTCGTGGATTTGCCACCGACTATCGACACAGCATATTTTTTTGTAAACTATCAGTTTTACTTACTCTTAATTGTTTGCCGTTTCAGTAACTCCCACATTGCACTCAATAGAAAACAAATTATCCAAGCTCATTCAAATGGCGTTCAAGTTTCTCTATTCCCGGAACTCCAAGACGTTTATCTAAGTTTCGGTGAATTTGCAACCGTAAATGACGGCCAATGGCACCATGTTGCTTTGGTTTGGGATGGCAATAACGGCGGCGAATTAACCCTCATTACTGAAGGTTTGATCGCTAGCAAGATTGAAGGTTATGGCAGCGGACGAACACTACCACAATAGTAAGATTTATTTAACTATATAAACAGGTCAACGTTTATTTGTAATAAGGGACATTTTTACCTAACATATGCTTTATTTTTTAGTGTTTGGGTAACACTTGGCAAGCCTCAATCTGATAATCCAAAGGCTTACACTGAAGCTGGCTTCCAAGGACACTTGACTAAAGTACAAATATGGAACCGCGCTCTAGATGTCACGAATGAAATCCAAAAACAAGTGCGTGATTGTCGAACCGAGCCTGTTTTGTACAGCAACTTAGCTCTCACTTGGGCCGGTTACGACGATTTGCTTGGGGGCGTCGAAAGAATGGTACCATCACATTGCGGACAAAGAGTATGCCCCAATGGCTACTCAGGTCCTAAATGCCAGCAATTACAAGTAGACAAAGAACCGCCAAGAGTAGAACGTTGCCCTGGAGATCTTTGGGTAATTGCAAAGAACGGTTCATCTGTTGTGAGTTGGGATAAGCCTGTATTTAGCGACAACGTTGGAGTCGTCAAAGAAGTAGAAAAATCTGGTCACAAACCTGGACAGAACCTCGCTTGGGGAGCTTACGATATCGCCTACATTGCGTATGATGCTGCCGGAAACGCAGCCACCTGTACTTTCAAGGTTACCGTATTAGGTAAGTTACCAAAATCTATAGCTGTGTACTAAGAATACACCAACAATAAATTAGAATATGCTATAATAAAATGTACTTTTTAGCGGAATTCTGTCCACCGTTGCCTGATCCACTCGGTGGCTACCAATCCTGCCGCGATTGGGGTGCCGGCGGGCAATTCAAGGTGTGCGAGATCGCTTGTCGCGACGGCTTGAGATTCTCTCAGCCTGTACCGCCGTTTTATACTTGTGGTGCTGAAGGATTCTGGAGACCAACGCCTGATCCTACTCTACCTTTGGTTTACCCTGCTTGCTCACGTAAGAATCTTTTATAACTTTCGACTTTTCTGTACAGTTTTAGTGTATGTGATACAGTATAACATTTATCATGTTTTTACAGCGGCCTCACCAGCTCAGCGTGTGTTCAAAATATCAATGTTGTTCCCGAGCTCAGTACTTTGCAACGACGCTGGTCAGGGCGTTCTTCGCCAAAAAGTTCGTACTGCTATCAATCAACTTAACAGAGACTGGAACTTCTGCTCTTATGCTATTGACGGTAAGACCAATCACAGTTCTTGAAAAACCTTTTATAATTGCGAAACGTGTCTAACATCCCTTTTATACAGGTACCCGCGAATGTAAGGAACTGGATATCAACGTGAAGTGCGACCACCGCGCTAATAGCAGACAAACGCGTCAAGTATCCTCCCCTCCCACAGTAGCTGCTGAAGATACCTACGTGCTGGATGCTATCATTCCTGTCGAAGAGTAAGTATAGATTTTGACTATCATATTCTGAAAACAGTTACGCAATCAAAGTAGGAATCCAAATTTAAAGGTGTTGGCGTAGATATACAACTATTACGCTAAAGTTGTAATGTAAAATTGTTCAACTCTGTAGTGCACATAAAAGCATGTGTTATTATAACACAATCGGTACACATTGTATCACGCACTGTCTCGTCGTAGCAATTTTTAGATTCCAATAGCACTTAGGCTTCTTTTACAAATAAAGCATGTATGTACGTCTTCCATCACAATTGCATGTATTTTATCTGGCACTTAGGACACGAAGCAGTAGGGAGGGTCGACAAGTGGGCGATACGTACAACGTTGAGATCTCTTTCCCGTCTGTCAAGTAAGTTGTTTGCATGCCTTGCAGTAGCACTTAAGCACTTGTTGTAAATGTAAAATTTGCTTCTGTAACATAAAACTTAGTGGAAGCTTGTAGAGGTGATTTTGTTGAGTTAACGAGTGATACTTTGCTATTGTTTTACTATAATATCAATGATCTAATTGTTTTAATGTTTTTATAGCGACCCAGTAATCCACGGTGGTAATAACGAACGTTCTACTGTCCAACGTTTACTGGAGAAACTCATTCTCGAAGACGAACAATTCGACGTAAGGAATATTCTTCCTAACACAGTTCCTGACCCAGCCAGCTTAGAATTAGTGTCTGACTATGCCTGCCCAACTGGACAAGTTGTAATGGCTCCTGACTGTGGTATGTATTTTTCTATTAAAAATGACAGAAAAAGGATTTAAAGCTTTACTTATCATCATTCTTATCTGTTTTAGTGGCATGCGCGGTCGGTACTTTCCTCGACGCTGCCAGTGATACCTGCAAGCCCTGTCCATTAGGCACATACCAGTCTGAAGCAGGTCAGGTACAATGTACCGCCTGCCCTGCCATTGCTGGTCAATCAGGAGTCACACAAGCAACCGGAGCCCGCAGTGCTGCTGACTGCAAGGGTAATATATATTTGCCGTCCATTGTAATAGAGTAAAGGCGAATAATTAAAACAAACTATTTCTTATATAAAGCATTTGTCTATAGAGAGGTGCGCTGCAGGCAAGTACTATGACGCTGAGGCCGAGCTCTGCCGGCCATGCGGCCACGGCTCCTACCAGCCGCGCGAGGGAGCCTTCTCCTGCACCGCCTGTCCTAGAGGTCAAACGACTCGTGCTACCGAGGCTGTATCAGCAGCGGAGTGCAGGGACGATTGTCCTTCAGGTACGCACCACACCTAAATAATGCAGAATTCTGCAATTTTTTAAGAAAACTTGTATTTTATACTTATATTTAATTTTCTAGGAGAACAACTAAGCAGTGATGGTGGATGTGAACCTTGTCCCCGTGGAACATGGCGTGCCAATGGCGCAGGTGCAGCATGTGCCCCATGTCCTCCCGGTACCACAACACCACAGAATGGCGCCTCGTCCGCCGACCAGTGCTCTCTTCCAGTCTGCAGACCTGGTACGATCCTTATACAGTCTCAACATATACTAAAAATAACGTTTAGTTTCTCGCAATATTTCTAAAATTAACTTCGAAACAATCCTCGAAAATGTTCGAACACTTTTACATCGGAATTTCGATGTTTAAAACTTAAGGAATTCGCTCTAATCTGATATTCTATTGTTTAATGTTACAGTAGTAAATTCGGTGAGATTTATTGAACAAGCATTGAAATATACGTTTTAATGAAACTTCTTCTAATTTTCAGGCACATTCCTCAATGTCACCCTGAACACATGTGTACAGTGTAGAAAAGGAACATATCAATCAGAAGTCCAACAGACAGTCTGCGTGCCTTGTCCAATCAACACGAGTACCCGAGGGCCTGGAGCTGTAAGTAAAACCTACTTATCCGAAAATACTATCATAAATATAACTTGAGTGGCTTTTTATCATCGTCGAAACGTTTGGGATAGCAATAAAGTATAAGAGCCCTTCTAAGATATTTATTTGAAATCAAAGCACAAGGCAATATGCTCTATTTCGGGGTTCAATTGTTGAACGACGTTTTGGAGTATCCCTTTTAAAGATGACAGAAGTTCTTTATTTCAATGCTCTGTAATTTAATTTAATTATGTATTCTCAGAATAGTTATAAATATTTTTGTTTTTGTACCTTATCGACGATCAATCTCAAAAGGACTTATCTCTGTATGAAAATGATGTTTGGTAGTAGTTTGCCACATAATTCCAATATGTAATATCAAAGGAGTTTTTAAACTTAAAAATAAATTGGATTCAATGACACAAACTTAATTGATTCAAAGCCGGTCTGAGTTTTAAAACCTTTTTAATGCGAATAGCTGTCCGACCCCCAGACATCGAACTTAACGCTTTAAAAACTGTTATTCATTAAAGCATATATAATGTATACAATATAAATTATATTAAGTACTAGGTATATATTAAAATGTCTGTTGTTTATTTATCCGATATTATAGGTATCCGAAACAGAGTGCACGAATCCATGTGAGATGAGCGGCCCGGAGATGCACTGCGACGTCAACGCTTATTGCCTCTTGATACCCGAAACGAGCGAATTTAAATGTCAATGCAAGCCGGGCTTCAACGGCACAGGGAAAGTTTGTACAGGTAAACAAGACTTAAAAAGAAATTGAGAATTCTATACTTACCTACCATTACTTAAATAAATATTCAAACGAAATTCGTCCAAGATTCTTCAGAAAACATCTGACCTGAAAATTAAGATGCTTTTTACCGAAACCTCTCGGTATTTGGCGTTTACATAATGACGACTGAAATTTTCGACATCTAATTTGTATTCATCATGAGAGTGTACAAACGCTACATTACGAAAATTCTTTCTACCTCTCCAATCACTGAATGCCTACTAAGATTGATACTAAAATAACTTCAAAGAGAATATTGATACTTCTCATTCTAAGAAGGCGAAATTCAAGACGAGGGACAAAAATATATTGTATTTTATTATTGAGAATTTCTTTAAACTTACTTACTAAGAAACTATCTTTACACAGTTTAGTATTTATTGTAAGTATTAAAATAATTACATACAAATAATGTAGTATATTTAGTGAAGATTATTTTTTTATTTATTATTAGTACCTACGTACTAAGGTTTTGCTCACATCGAGTCTTGATCTAATGAGATGTTTTAGTAATGTAATAAGTATATTATATTATTACGTTAAAATTTGGGTAAATATACAACACAATTACTTTTTATACAATGCGCCTGTTATTTTATACTATGCAACACGATGGAAGCAACGATGCATAAAATGTGTCAGGTTATTAGAGTATTGGAGAGTACTAACATCACATATAATTATTATATCTTTAGATTGCCACATTAGCCCTGTGCTATTAGCTTCTATTAAAGATCTGAGTGCTATTTGGGTATTATTTTAGAAAACAACACAGTCTGCCAAGATTCTCTATAGAGTAGTAACATCTTATATTACATCTTTAGATTGCCACATTAGTCTTGTGATTTAAATTCAAGCTTCTACGTAAGATCTAAGTATTATCGGACACGGAGTCTGGCAACTCGTAGAGGACAGTAGTCTTGTACTCAATTATGAAGCCTAGCACGAAAAATATGAGAGCCATACCCACATACTTACCTCGTGGAGGATATAAAGGCGTGCGTTGATGGGTGTTTGTTCGTGTAGACGTGTGCGCGGGGTACTGCGACAACGGCGGCGAGTGCGTGAAGGACGCGCGCGGCGAGGCGTCGTGCCGCTGCGCCGGCTCCTTCACGGGGCGCCACTGCCGCGACAAGAGCGAGTTCGCCTACATCGCCAGCGGCGTCGCCGGCGGAGTCATCTTCATCATATTCCTCGTGCTGCTAGTATGGATGATTTGTGCGAGGTACGTACCGACATCATCAACGCTTCAAATCTGGGTTATTTTTGTACTGGCTCCTTCATTGGCTCGTCGTCATAGAGAACGTTATAAAGAATTCGTCACGGATCTTTTGGTTACACTATGTAAATGAGCAACAGTCACAGGCTGTGTGTCCTTAATGTGACATTGTCACAGAGATCCATTGCATATGTGCCTATAAGGGCATGTGAAAGCGGGGCCGCGCCCACCCCAGAATAGCAGATATCAACTTAAAATTCTCAGATTGCATGCAGCCCATCTCTATTTACAGGCCAGGCCCCCTTCGAAAATAACCCTAAATATATATGAATAGGAGTTGGGCAAGAATCATCCGGATTTAATTTAAAGATATAAGTATAAAGAGTGTAGAATATTAAAGGGTCAATGATCATTTCCAAACTGATCAACAAAAAGCTATAAAAGATTTTTCGAAATTTTTTATCGTGTCTTTCACGTTTAATCATCTCACATACTACCTTCAGTACCAAATTTAACTAGTTATTTGTATGTAACTGAGTAATACTAACATTTTCAATCTAATTGTTACAGATCAACTAAGAAGAAGGAACCAAAGAAGACTTTAACACCAGCTATTGACCAAAACGGCTCCCAAGTGAACTTCTATTACGGAGCCCACACTCCTTACGCGGAGTCCATCGCTCCATCACACCACTCCACGTACGCACATTACTACGACGACGAAGAGGACGGCTGGGAAATGCCAAACTTCTACAACGAGACTTATATGAAGGAAAGTCTTCATAATGGAATGAATGGGAAGATGAACAGCTTAGCGAGGTCCAACGCTAGTATATATGGTACCAAGGAGGATCTGTACGACAGACTGAAGAGGCACGCGTACCCGGGTAAGAAAGGTCAGTATGTTTGTAGCACTTAGACTAGTGCGCACTTTTGTTTTGTGAATGCAGCTGGAGCACGCTTCGCATGGTAGACGTAAGCGCTTCTACTTGGACTCGAAATGCTTTCCTTCATTTTGCTTTTATAGTTTATTGGCTTTACTTATTTATACATTTGTTTCTTTTTTATTAAGTATCACAAAAGTCACTAGAAAAGGACATCAAATTATGAAAAGCTATTAATAGTAATTCAAGTTTGATACAGAAAAGAAAATTAACCTGTCAATTGAATACCAATTGCGTCTGACTGCCAGTGTACCGCTTCGGCTCAATATTTTAAAATGAATATTGAAGTTTTGATGACGTTCGTCCTTGTAGATTAGTATGCCACTAAATGTAGATCCTAATCAAGATGTGGTAAATTAAGAGTTATTAATGCTCAAAGATATTGTAATGCATGATAGAAAAATGCACGAATGGCATAATGATTTAAGTGTAGTCCAATCTGGAAAAATGTGTTATGGACAAATAGTTGTCGTAATGTCTTTTGACAAAAACTAATGCGTTTCTCTCTGAGTGGTCTGTTATCTCAGATGCGAAGCAGACCATACATGCATTATAAAGAAAACTGGTCATCTATGAACTTAAATCACATAGTTAAGAGATGGATATAATAGCCCTTTCACACTAGGTCTTTGATAGTTTCAATTACACCTCGTTAACGAAAACTTTATAGCCATATAAAGGTACAGTTTATCTCTAAAGAATAATTCTATGGTGTTATTATGTCCTGTATTTTTATAACGACGCAAAAATTGATTATCCAATGTCATAAACAATAGATTTAACGCCAATATTTTATAATCAACATTAAAGGTGAAAAATATTGCACTGGCAACAACAACAATATGACATTAAACGTTCCAAACACGAAATAACTGCATGATGTAAACAAAATAGAAACGTTGATGATAATTTCAATACAAATGTATAATGTGGTTTATTATCTATAGGTCATTAGATGACTAATGCGACGCAAACAATGATGAAATCTTAATAATGCTATTTGTTTACAGATAAGAGTGACAGCGACAGTGAAGGTCAGTAAGTGTAAGGAGGGATCGCGTTTATCGTATTCTGGTCAATCTTACATAATACTTCGTACTAGTTTCAATTCTCGGTGCACCCGACAATAATAGTCAAATATTATTGTATATTGTAAGTGTAATTCGACGCTCGCGGCGTACCGAGGGTTAAACAATGTTATCGTACTAGAATTTCGTATTCTATTAGCTTTATTAAGATTTTAGTTATAATCATGTGTATTAACACACTCACTGTTTAAATTGCAGCCCCCACCAAATATATTTAAAAGTATAAAAGAAATATCGTCACAAAAATTTAAAGTTTAATAAAGGCGTTACATATTTTGTCGAAACAGTGAATGTGTTGATGTTCTAAAGTAATCAACATCGAACTAAATGCTCAAGTATGTTAAGGCAAACACTGCCATATCTGTAGCAGGGCTCTTGACTTGTCTCAACTAGTATTGAACATTGTAATTACATTCAAAAAACATTCCGTTTTATCACGTGTAAATATATGTTATAAAATATTTTGTATATTTTGTAGAACTCTTGTAATGTCAGTGATAATTATTATGACTGTAAAATTATTAATTACAGTAATAATTATTGCAAACTGTAATACTTAATTATTATAATATAACTTTCTGTCAATAATAATTATTATCACAATTGTAAAGTTATTACTGACGCTAATAATTATTATAATTGTAAAATTATTACCGAAAATTATAATTAATTATTACATTTGTAAAATTATTACTGACAGTAATAATTAATTATTACAGTTGTAAAATTATTACTGACATAGGGATAATATACTGACATAGGGCTAGGTAATAGATGAACGGTTTATGTTTTGTATTATAAACTGGACTGTATTATTATAATTTTTATATAATGAATGTGTGAGTGCGTGTATTGTATTGTATGTGATTGGGTAATGCATAGTGGTATTTTATATATGAGAGATGAGAGTATATGGAGTTACAGTTACATAATGAATAACATGTATTATATATACGTTTTGTATCAAAGTATGAATAAGCTGACATTATTTATAGTGAATACATATCTTCCTAACAACGCATAATGAGACCGTACTAGGGACATAACAAATAAATATAAGAGAGTATTAGACTAGGTGTAGATGTCATGTATCCATTATGTACGTACCTAAAGGAATATTATATTGAAATACTCAAAGAATCTTCAGGGTGGTCATTGTCCATCACAATCTACCACATTAGTGATTACATTTTATAAAGATATTATTTTTTACAAAAATTTTAACGAAATAAATTTAATACGTATATTTATTAAGATTTTTATTTTATTTACTATCCTTTAACCAATAAATTGCAAGAAGGCCGGACATAATTGAAAATCTATTGTGTCTGATCGTCGGTGTCGCTGCGACTCAATGATTAAAACGATAAGATTCTGTGAATCAATATACCTAATACTAGGTACCTAATGTTGATCGGTAAGGGTGGAGTAAGCCGCACGGAAATTAAATTATATTTATGTAGCCCACTGGATAAGGTATAAGGCTGGCGATCGAGAGATCACAGGTTTGAATCCCATCCAATGCACTACTAACGCAAACCCACAGATACCTAATACAAGCAATCTATCTTAACTAGAAGGGTTAACAGGAATACTTGTAATTTGTGAACAAATTGCTAGTAATCTTCAACAAGAAATAACTTCGAAACTCTTACTTAGGCCCGTCGCCCACACGAGCTCGAGTCGAGGTGGCGTCGAAGAGCGGGCGCACGCCGCTTCCATGTTTCCTTCAGGAATAAATGGCAGTGCGCTCACACACTAGAGTCGCGTCACAGGCGAGGTGGAGCCGAGGCGGAGGCGCGGCGGCGGCGCGGCGAGGGTGGTGTGCTCGACCGCGCCGCGACTCCACCGCCATTGTCATTTTGTTTCTCTCATGTTTAAGTAAAATCTCCTATCTCTCTCCGCCCTCGCCTCGACTCAACATAAAGCCACGCCTCGACCGTGCCGCGACGCCGCCGCGACCGTGCCTCGACCGTGCCTCGACCGTGCCTCTACTTACCAGTGGGCGACGCGCCTTACAAAACTGAGCAAAGCGCGCTTCTCTCTTCTTGCTTCTCTTACGCTGGTTTTCTATAGAGAAGTGGTATTCACCGACGTAGTAGTTTAGGTTGTTGCTTCACAATCGCCACTAAGCTGAGTATTCTGAGTTCGTATCCCACATATGACAAGTAGATACACATATGTGTCATCTACAAATAGTTCTGCCAAGTCTGGTGTTTTGTTTTACATTGTTTTGTAAAGACTCATACCACAGAGGCAATATTCCTAGTGCAGGATTCCTAGTAAATATTTATACCTTACATCTAAATCTGAAAATCTAGGTACTACTCCTCCTTATAAATACTGATATTCGAAATTAAATATAAATAAACATTGATACGAAAAAGAAAACGATAAGGATAATTTTTAATGATATGTCAATTATATACTAATATTATAAAATAAAGCTGAAGAGTTTGTTTGTTTGGTTGACCGCGCTAATCTCAGGAACTACTGGTTCAAATTAAAAATTATTTCAGTGTTGGATAGCCTATTTATCGAGGATGGTTATAGGCTATATAACATCACACTACGACCGACGCAGTAACCGTAAACGCGTGTGAAACCGTGGGCACATCTAGTGTAGCTATACATAATCTCAAACCTTGTGTGTCAGAAGACAAAATTAGTTCACAAGTAATAAATTTAGATCATCACATAAATGACCACCAGGTGGCACAAATGCAATCTGTTTTCCTTTTTATTAAAAATTTTAAGAGCGATTATTATAAAGTCAATATTATATCATCGCGACACATCCCTAGAATAAGATTTGCAATAATACTATAGAAACAAATCATAACAGAAGCAATAATGTATCAGTTTGACCTAACCTCGAAATACAGCAACAATACAAGTTCATTTTAATCCAAGTTAGCCAATAATAGTTTATTGGGAGGTCGTCGGACTGCCAAGCAAAGGACTCGAATTTGATCCCAAGGCGTACACTTCTAACTTTTCGATGTTATATGCGTATTAATTAGTTAATTATCGATTGCTTTAACGGTGAAGGAAAACATCGTGAGGAAACCTGCATGTATGAGAGTTCTTCATAATGTTCTCCGAGATATGGAAAGTCTGCCAAACCGCACTGAGCCATCGTGGTGGATTAAGGTTTTATCCTTCTCACTATTAGAAGTGACCCATGCCTAGTGTGACGGTTTATACAGGGTGTCCGGTAATTAATGGATAACCTGGAAATGTCTTATAGCGGAAACGATGGCCGTTCAGAAAAAAATATAAAAAAATCTATCCTATATACATATCCTAACTACTACCTGAGATATGTGTTTTTTTTTAATTATCATGTATAACTTTCTTGTATACTACGACCATAAATGAATGAAATCCATCGGTTATTTGTTGTTTTATTATTAAACACTAATTATGCTAATAGATAGACAGTCAAAAGTATGCTATGCTAATATAGCTTGCACTTTTTAATACATTTTTCTTTTCATTTTTTTTCCTGAACGGCCTTCAGTTCTACTATAAGACATTTCAAGGTTATCCATTAATTACCGGACATTCTGTATATATACTAGCGGTCGCCTAGTGGTCAAAATTCGACCAAAATTCCTAAGCTTGCTACTTTGTTTTCTGTTTTTCTTTATTACATATAAATAAGATATAGGTAACCATAGTTACAAAGAATTGTACGACGTCAGACGAACAATGCCGAAATACTACGAACGCAATTCGACTGCGTATGTCAAATGCTTGGTTATGTGCATGTAGTGTTTTCTTTAATTTAATGTATTTATAATTCATATTTTATAAAAATATTAGGATTCGCCCCTGCTTCTCCATATAAACTTTAACTGTGCCAAATTTCATACTCCTCCGTCCGCGCAATTTTCTTAAAAAGGGGTACAAAGTTTTTTTTCACGTATTAATATATATTATAGATATAGGGCTAATATTATTATATTATAAGCTAATAATGGAGGACAAGGTAGGCCGACGATCTGGTAAGGGCCGCGGGAAACGGTTGAATGGAGGCGTAAACGTAATTCGGCGAATATTCAGGCGTGGACGGCTTTCAGTTGATATGATGGTGATGAGGTTAATATTGCGTCGTAATTGTCGTACATATTATATCAAAGCGATAAATCAATAAAGATAGATATCACTACTTAATATAATTTATATACTACACAATAGACACTACTATACAAGAGACAACAGATCTTAATCGCGATTCATGTCAACTCGTGACCACGATCGATGCAAGTCGATTGAAAAGTTGGGCGATAAATAATTAGATAGGTAGGCTATTGAAATGAAAATGAATAAAAAAAGAAAATAGCCTTTATTTCACTGACCATTAAAAACCAAAAGAATATAATTAAATTACATATACATATATTATTATCAGCAACCTGGTTCTTGATAGTTAGGCTGTCTGCCGACATAGGCCTTCTCTAGTTTCTTCCATACACTTCGGTCTTGAGCTAGTCTTCTCCAATTTGGTGGTAGATCGTCCTCCCACCTTTTGTGTTTTCTACCTCGTTGTCTTTGTCCGTTTTTGGGGTACCATTCTGTTACGGTATTTGTCCATTATTATTAAAATATGTCCAATCCACCTCCATTTCAGTTTCTTAAATTCTTCTCAATATTATATTAAGAACGTATGTGTACAAATTGCGAAAATCTAAAAACGTTTATGGCAAACCGTTACGGGTCGGAATAGATGTCACTATTTGCATGTTAATCCAGTGTAATATTACAACTGGGGGCAAGATATTCCATCAAATAATAACGAAACAACGTTTTGTAACGGTGTACCTTTGAACGTCCGTCGACTGCATCTGGAGCGTAACGATAGTAAATACGAATGCTGTGTATGTCTCAGATTAGATTGCTAAGTATTTCAGGGATTTTCAATTTTCCTTGGCGAATAAATCTCATTAGGACACAGGACAAGCCTGGGTCCTTTAAGCGGGGCGTGAAAAAGCACCTTCCTAGGCAGTCAAAGTAAAACCTCAACATCGTCTCAGCTGCTATGAGAATGGTATGGAGGCCACTGCTCTTAGACCACATGATCGCTTACCATCAGATGGCGTGTGGTCATTTTGACGAGCAAAACAATAAAAGGACGGAGTCTGGGACTATGCCCGACATTAGACTCACTTCCTTCTACGAGAGCTTTCTTCGTACTAAATCATAGCTGACGAATTGTAAGTTTAATATATGTAGGTACATGTGCATACCACCTTCTGTGATACAGGCATGACCTATGTATTTATCAGCTACTAGCTTTTTCCCACGGCTTCGTGCCCGTAAAATTAGGTCAGGTTATGCTACTAACAGCACTTTTTAAATAAAATATAGTCTAGAATACTCGGTGATAATACAGCTTTCTAAAGGTCAAAGAATTTTGAAAATCGGTGGAGTAGTTTCTGAGTTAAATCCTTACAAGCAAATAAAAAAACATCTTTCCTCTTTATGATAGTAGTAGGTATAGATAGTATAGATACTCTAGCAAAACGTGGACCTTATTATGAAAGAGATAAAATAATTACGTATGATGTAGTTTTATGTCTCTGTGTGAGAATCACAATCTTCCACTATCGCAATCTTACGTCTGCGGACATCACATGTGGCTAATCACTTACGTGACAATTATTATTATTATTTATCTATTACATATTACATCATCTCATCTTAACTAATATTATAAATGCAAATGTGAGTGTGTTTGTTTGTTACTCTTTCACGCCTTAACTACTCGACCGATCATCATAAAATTCGCGTACACGTTGTCAGGGGTAAAGTAAAGGAAATAAAGTGTCACCCAGAAAGAAAGTACTGTTCCTAACGGATATTAACTAAACCAATATTACCGCATGCGAACCTGCGGTCTAAATCTAGTCTATATTAATAATATAAAGAGGAAAGATTTATTTTTTTGTTTGTTTGTTTGTAACGATTTAACTCAAAAACTATAAAACCTATTTCAAAAATTATTTCACCGTTAGAAATTAAAAAAGGCTATATTTTATTTAAAAAAAAACACGAACTAACTTAATCTACTTTTACGCGAGCGACGCCGCGGTCGAAATTTAGTTCTCATTAAACCACACGATTAACAGGGTGCCGAGTGCAAGTTGTTTTGACGTTAACGCGATCGACACGTTTATGACGATCGGTGCTCCGATTGGGTTGCTCCAAGCTCTTAACCAATCAGAGAGCCAAACGCGGTAACCGTTTCGATTGCGTTAACATAAAAACAATTCGCACTCGGCACCCTGTTCATAGATAAAATGATTGAAGTCAAATATACCTACAAAAAGCACTCGACACCAATTTATAGCGATACGTGTTTTTCCTCGTTACTACATATACTGATATTGTTATCTGCCAAACTGATATCGTCGCATGACAACGCCATATCGAGTCTTATTGCTCTAGAAACAAGAAATTGTTTCAATTTACAAATTCATACAGACTCTTTTGCAGAGGAAACGTAAACAGTTCGTTTTAGATATGATATATGAACCTGGGGCATGTGACCCAATTGGGTAAACACAAGAAAAAGAAATCAACAGAAGATATTGTTCTTAATGGGTAGCGTTACGGCAACTACGTCGAGTTTGGTCTACGACAAGTGTGGACGCTTAGATACAATGGAACCAGTACATAGAGCGAACCATACTGAAATTTTTCATTAAAAAAGGAGTTATCTGACTAACATACATATACAGGTTATTCCAAAGAGTCGAGTGAAGTTAAAGTCCAGAGGTAAAACAACACTAGGAATAGGAATACCCGATGTTTTTTATATAATGCTATTCGTTAGCAGTAGTAGTTCCAGATATTAATGATTTATGGAATTTTGGCTATCGTTGAAATATATGAAATTATTGGTCTTGTATACACGGCTACACATCAAGTTAGACACCCTATATACGCATGACTACGCTACATACAAAATGTTTTTTATATAATGCTATTCGTTAGCAGTAGTAGTTCCAGATATTAATGATTTATGGAATTTTGGCTATCGTTGAAATATATGAAATTATTGGTCTTGTATACACGGCTACACATCAAGTTAGACACCCTATATACGCATGACTACGCTACATACAAAATGTTTTTTATATAATGCTATTCGTTAGCAGTAGTAGTTCCAGATATTAATGATTTATGGAATTTTGGCTATCGTTGAAATATATGAAATTATTGGTCTTGTATACACGGCTACACATCAAGTTAGACACCCTATATACGCTTAACTACGCTACATACAAAATAGAGAATTGTCGGAAAGTGACAGTGCATAGTGGTGTCGATGGAATGGTAAGGATAGAGCGTAACAAAAATATAACGCACTCTCTCGCACGATTCGCAGCGTTCAACTTCTAATAGTTCAAAGTCTAATCAGTCTAGGTTGATGCGTCGCTGTGTGTACCTATGTGAAATAATGTGATACACATTTGGTTTTTATGTCAATTAGGTAAATGCCTTGCAGATGCTAAAATAATTGTATTCACATCTAAAACACCCACGCAATTAAAATATTGTATTATAATCCGAAATCGCTAGCTTTTTACGATATACGAATACATACGAATGGCGTAACGGTTTCAGTGGCCGCCACGCCACAGCCCCCTCGCTAAATTTTGAGGGTTCGATCCCTACACTGGACAAAAATTTGGTGTGATTCACAACAGTAATGTAGAATATAGTTCTTCTAGACCAGGGTCTGTTTTAATAAAACCGAAACAATCCTGCTCCTATGAAATAAGACCTCAAATCCACGACACGATACATGTTGTTGATGACTGGTCCTACCGAAATATATTTTGGGCTCGTTTGCCCCTCCCTAGGCTATACTGCCGTTATAAGAAAAATACGGACCTAAATTTTTTTTCGGTAAGTATATTAAGTTTTTAACAGATACGTATTTTTCCTTATGACGACATTATTGGCCGGCAACCCACTTTTTGTTAAGGTGTTATAAAAAAGAGAGCGTCTCGTCTTTATTTATTTTACTGTTTAATTATCTAACAGTAAATCCCGAAGGCACATTGCCTGCCATCCCCGAGTCCAGGAATCACGATGGTCCATAACCGTAATGACCACGGAACTGAAACAATTTGGCAATTATATCAGTTATATTTCCATTACGTCGATCGAACAACATCGTCACAACAAATTAAAATAGTGATAAAATTAAAAATACATTTGTATCAATAACAAATATTATTAGGTTCAATACAATGACCTCAAACATGACTACATCGATGTCATTTGAGTCATTTAAACTATCCAAGTGTTTGTCTAATATGAAACAGAACCGATTTTATTTATGGCCTAAGAAATAAAATGGTTATATACCATCTGGTAGTCAATAATAATATCAGCCCTGTATTAAACTGTCCCAGTGCTGGGCACGGACTACTTCTCAGAATAACCTAACCTAACCTAGACCACGCCGGCCTAGTGCGGTTTGGCAGACTTCACATATCTTCGAGAACATTATGGAGAACTCTCAGACATGCAGGTTTCCTCACGGTGTTTTCTTTCACTGTCATGTATGTCTATCTGCCTATGTCCTTTAATGTGTACCCCTGACAACGTGTATGCGAAATTTGATGATGATCGGTCGAGTAGTTAAGGCATGAAAGCGTAACAAACAAACACTCGCATTTATAATCTTAACTTAGGATTGACGACGTACGCGTGCCAATCTTGGTAATGGTGCGCAAATAGGCATGATGTCTAAAAAAGTTCTAATGCCGTCTTTTAGATTTTAGAAAAATATTAGGCACGTTTTTTGTCCTTTTGTCCCACAAACTAATAACACCGAAGATACAACGCGTCTAAATTTCATGTTACGACACTTTGTCGGTCCAGTTTTTACAGGAGAGTGACGTCACGAGCCCGTAAGCAGCGATAGCTCAGTGGGGAGACCAATAGATTGCAATGCAGACGGTCTCGGGTTCGAACCAACGGCGCGCACCTCTGATTTTCGGCAGTTATATGACATTTCGAAATTATGTGCGTATTGATTGACAATTATCTCCTGCTCCGTGCCTCGGAGAGCACATTAAGCCGTTGGTCCCGGCTGCCATGAACATCTATGGCAGTCGTTATTATAATAATATAATAATAATAATAATATTCTACACATATACACAACACCATCTAGCCTAAACTAAGCAGAGCTTGTGCTATGGGTTCTAGACAATGGATAAACATACATATATACTATTTCTTTTTTGTAAATACATACATATTATACATAGAAATACCCAGACCAAGTCAAACATCTATGTTCATGCACACAAATATTTGACCTGTGCGGGAATCGAACCCGCGACCTCAGTTGTGGCAGTCAGTTACACTAACCACTACGCCATCGAATTATATAACATATGCACCACTCGCATAAAAACCCGTGGATTAAGCGAGTGGTTTAAGCCATGGTATTACTATTGTAAATTATTAGTCAAAAAATATAAAAAAGAAAATATATATTGTAGGTACTTCCCGCTATTGTCGATAATAAGGATCAGATTCTCTATCTTCTTTTAATGCCACTAATCTGGAGAAAGCGTAAATTTTAATAAACTGATCAATATTTACAGAAGCTACTCTACCAATATATTCGTATCTTTCGCCATTTTTAATTATTTTCTTTAACAAATAGTCTATATGAGACAAAAAGTAAACAGATCACAAAAATGGTCGAACACACAAAAAAGCAAACATGCCTGTTATTTGTTGAAGAATCATAAATTATTATAAGATAGTGATATCAGTGTATTAGGTACATACAACATTATTTTTAATTAATATAAAATATTTGCAATAAAAATTGCTTGTTAAAATTTCATGAGCTTATTGAAAACGAATTAGGCTCCTCTCCTCTTAGGTCCCTCTGGACAACGTCGAGTAAAAATATTTGAGAATCATTCTATTCCTTGTTTACTTTTTGTCTCAAGCCCAATTGAATATACCTACTAGTGGTCGCCCAGAGGTCGACATTCGACTATAATTGATTTGAATTTAAATTTTGATCGTTATTTAGTTTTTCAGTTCACATTTCAATTAGATTTCGCCAATTAGGTACTGCACCACAATTTTCTTTTTGAAATACTATGTATATTGAGCTAGCTGTATTTCACAAATTATTATTACCTAACTATGAATAGAAGTTGTCGTAAACCATAAACAGTTACTGTAACTAAGCACCAACTAAATATGGTACTCTGTTTTACAATAAGTGGCTTACTCGTAAGTATAGATAAACTTTTAAAATTTAATGGGCAGTACCGCGAAATTGCAATAGGTACTTGGTATGTACGACATCAGCCGAAAAATGCCGAAATACTACGAACGCGATTCGACTACGTGTGTCAAATGCACGGTTGTTGCGTGTAGTGTATTTTCATTAATTTAATGTAGGTAAGTATTTCTAATGCATATTTTATAAAAGCATTAGGATTTGCCACTCCTCCATATAAACTTTAACTGTGCCAAATTTCATACTCCTCCGTCCGCGCAATTTCCGAAAAAAGGGATACAAAGTTTTTACTTCACGTATTAAATATAAAGATTCTATAAAAACTTGGTTTTACGTACATAGGTAGTTCGGCGGTATTAACAATTCGACATCTATTTATGGACACAAAAGATATCAATACGAAGTCACCTTGACATTTATCGTTCACTGAGCTATTCACCACGCCGCATTGATGTAACACTTACATATTTAAGAACAAAAACAAACTGGTTTATCCATTGAAATCAAACACTTTATACGGATTTTGTCGCGTTGTTTATTTTACTTTAAAGCACTGTTATTACATAATTTTGAAAACTAACACTACTATTTAAGCTATATATTTTTTAATTATAATTATTTATATTTAAATTTACACTTTGCCCCGACGTTTCGGTTGCTTTACAGCAGCCATGTTCACGGGGAGATTATCCATACACTAGTGGTCTGCCGCGACTACGACCGGGTTGAACCTAATAGTACCTATCCTTCACATACTGAAAAATTATTGAAATCGGATGAGTAGTTCCAGAGATAACTACTACTCGTATATACAAACATATAGCCGATAGTATATCATATAGTAGATCATATAGCCGATATAATTCACAAATATTACTTATTGTACCCAATACTGACTCAAAGACTGCTCTGATGGCGGAGCGGTTTAAGTGGTCGACTCGCCGCCGTTACTGCGCCGAGTGTTGTGGGTTCGAATCCCACACGGGACAAACATTTGTGTTTACATTTGTATTTGTTGTTTTCGAGTCTGGATGTTCGTCATGTCCGTTGCTTGAATATTCGTAAAGTCCCACGCTATACAGAAATTATTGCTAGAGCGAGAGAGGTGTATTTTAAAAAAATAATTTAATAAATATCGCAATGCTTGAAAGAGGTACTACGTTAAGGTAAAATATTTCGAAATGTTGGTGGTTTAGCTAGCTAGATTTTAAGGCATACGTAATACTGCCAACTCCGTGTCGCTACTGAGAATTCCTAACAGAAAACTCAACACTAGCCCGACGCCACGATTCTTGGAAGGAAGGTACCTATTCCCGTGTCTGGCCGGTTCCAGTCCCAAGCCGACTGCTGTGCATATTCTAGGGTTCAAAAAAATCCTAAAGAACTAATAATACCTAAACGAAAATCGAATACTACCTCGTTTGTCCACGGAATCCAACGCGACATCTCACGATCACACGCAATCTTATGCTACGAGACCAAATAAACATTATTCTTCATAAACTCCCATTTAAAATAACGAATACTTTAATCAAACCTTGCTTCTACATCTTCACCTTTTGTTTTTTAAATATTTTCATATCTACATTAAACCTTTCAAAGGCACACCAAACCATAGACTTAAAATATTTCCGCTAACATTCTAAGTCCATTGAGCACACACAATCCACACAGAAAACAAAAAATAAAACAAAAAAATATACACAAAAATAAAATTTATTAATAATAAACAAACGCTTACACAGCTGACATATAACTTAATAAAATAATTATGATATTCGCTGAACGATAATACTTAATACAACTACTTAATTACTTGGCATGTTTATTTTGGAACTCCTTCATATATTTCACTAGAGTTTCTACTTCTTCTACTGTGACTGCGTTGTATATTGATGCACGAATTCCACCGACACTCCTGAAATGAAAAAGGGATAGGTTACAGATAAATACTGTAGCGCGAGTTAGTGTAAGACGGCTGGACAGTCGCCCAGGTGGCCGAATATGAGATGTGGTCCTATCATTTCTATATTGGTGGTTCGAATCTGGATGTTCTTTGTGTCCGTTGTTTGAATGTTTGTAAAGTCTCCCGCGACACAGGATTATTTCTAATGTCAAAATATGTCAAATGTCAAAATATGTCGTCAAAATATGCAGAATAAACGCGGCTGAACTTGGTAACAGGTAAATGCAAATTCAGAGTAAAGTTTAGTTAATGTAACCTTGACGTTCATAAGTGTTACTCTGTGACCTTAATGAATAAATATATTTTGATAAATAACTGAAAATACTAAATGACTCCACATTTAGTAATAATCCTAGTAGGAGACTAGGGAATACAACGCAGAGGTCTCGATATCAATCCCAAGGTGCGCATCTCTGACTATTCGAAGTTATGTGCGTATTAAATTATTAATTATTATCGTTTAGTTTAACGGTGAAGGAAACTGCACGTCTGAGAATGCTCCATAATGTTCTAGAAGACATATGAAATCTGCACTGGGCCAGCGTGGTATGGACTAATCCTTCCCACACTGAGAAAACGGCTGTGCCCAGCATATTATTATTACTAATGCGGAGTCGTATTATATTTTAACTAGATGTGCCCGCGGTTTCACTCGCTTTTATAATTACTGCGCCGCTTCCGTGTATTATAACGTGATGTTATATTGCCTATAACCTTCCTCGATAAATAGGCTAGCCAACACTAACAGAATTTTTTAATTCGGTCCAGTAGTTCCTGAGATTAGCGCGTTCAAGCAAACAAACAAACAAACCTTTAGCTTTATAATATTAGTATAGATTGTCTTCTAATACAATTTGAATGTAATTATTGCAATCCAATGATATCCGAATACAGTTGGGATCAACGCAATACCTACTTTTAATTATTATTATAATCAACATATTTATGGGTAACTTAGTGAAACATACTTTTCATTGTTGTAGATTGCCAACTATGCGTAGCGGATCGATTAGTTGATAATAAATGTGACTGTGTAGGTAATATTTATAATTATATGATAAGCATAACTATTGTTGCTTGGTTGTAGTTGATTTTTATCAAATTAATACAATTACACTTTTTAATAAATACAAAAAAAAATAAAAAAAATAATGCAGTAGATACATACAATGATACTTTTGAACATATTTGTATGCTCTGCGATAAGTTTTCGTAAACTTGTATAAGAGACACTAAACTCATAACTTGTTTTTTTTCTTTTTACAATTATATCTCTTTTCTTCATAATCTTTATATATATAATTCTTCTGTACGTGTGTTGATAGTGAACTCCTCCTAAACGGCTGGACCCATATGAATGAATTTTTTTGTGTGTGTTCAAGTAGATTCGAGGATGGTTTAGATTTGTTTTTTTTCGCCTGTACAGGACAACGCCTGTCGGTACAGCTAGTGTTATATATTTTTGATTGTTGTTTCTTTTTTCTATGTTTCTATTTTTAGATTGTTATATGTACATGTATGCTCGCTTTCCTAGCGTCTTATAGTTTTAGTCGATTAGTAATCTGTGGACGTCACCGTGGACTACATTACTACCTAGTTTTAAGTTGATTCTGTTGTTTTTATTATGTAATGTGGCCGTTTGATGTTCCTTTTTTAAAATAAAATTAATCAAATAAAATGTTGACAGAAGGAAGTGAAATTTTAACGTGCTTTTTAATGCTATAGGGTAATAACAGTTACTTATATAACATAAGATAAAATAGCAAACAGAGTGTATAACAGTTAAGTATGTATGTTTAGCTATGTTTAAGTCCGATGTAGTAGCGAGAGTATTGCCTACCCAAGTCCCTGGACACAGAGTCTACCATATGTCAGTCTACGAGCCACTACAAACACAATTAAGCAATGAATTATATTGGGCTGACCCGGATCGAACCTAATGCCTCACGATTGGTGCTCAATACCAACATCGTCTCATAAGATATACCTACCTAATAAATATAACCATATCTAGAGACAAAGAACAAAGCACTTTGCCTGGACGCCGGCGTCTGAATTGGTAATCTTATACATAGTCTCAGGCATCTATCCCGGAATGCTGAGTCTTACACACACATTTTGCTAGCTATGTTTTGAAATCCTGCGTTATAGACTACCAGCCTATATATGTATATATGGCCACATTTCCAGCCTCGGTACTGTTAATGAGCTTTACTTGATAGAAAACTCAATAACACTTTTCATGGGAAGCAAACCCAAAACCTCAAAATCTCATACAAATATAAGCACAATCTTACGCCAGAAAACTAAAATCGTCAAGTCTTAGAATACCAGACAGTTAAAAATTTATTATGTCTGGCCACGGGTGTGCTGCTGCGACCCAATAACAATAGGCTAAGGACGTCAAAGTTTCTAGAATATATTACCTGTGTCCTTTCAGCTGAATAAGTCCTAAGGCTTCAGCACCTTTCAAGAACTCCTTCTCCAAAGCATCATTGCCGGGGTTGCCGATTCTGAAGGGCACGTTCATCTTACTCCTCGCGTCTTTAGCAACAGGCGCGTAGTAGAAACCGTTGGAGTTCTCAATTATGTTGTATAGGAGAGACGCCTTCTTAGTAGCGTTGGCTGCCATGCCTGCGACGCCACCGTTCTTCTCTACCCATTGCAGAACCCTTCCCATGACGTAGATGCTACACAAAAAATAAAAGGTACCTAGTTTTAATAATTTAATTAGCTTAAATTAGTAAAGTTTAATGGTAGTAGTAGTGTAACAGTTTCTAAATTATGTAATAAAGTGTCAAATAAACAACGCGATAAAATCCGTATATAGTAGTTTAATTTCAATGAACAACATTCGCGTAAACAGAAGACAATATTATGTAAATGTTAATCACTGTTACAATTTTTAATAGCTTAAGAGTTAGAACGCACTGAACTCAGAAAATAACATACCTATAAAATAAATATTTTACGTTTATCAAAAATTACGCTACCACCTAAACAAACGGAGGCGTAACGGAAAACGTCATTTAACGCGAGTTGTCGGACGAGTCACATGGTAAAATTTCAGATATATTCGAATTATAATCGAATATATCTGCAATCTACAACACTATACCTAACTGCGCGTGCGCTGCGTCCTTGACCATGTAGATAAGCTATCACGATGTACACAGCTGTATTCGAATATCTTTCGAATACGATTACCAAGACGCTAATTTCAAATAATACTTTAAACTTTTATATTTATTTGACTGCACGGGACAAAGGAAATGTGGTACAAAAATAGTTGTTTTGAGTTGTTGGAATGTTTTGTTCCCCGCAACACAGAAAAATTCTTAATGTGGAAGTAGTCTTTTTAACACGCTTTTATTAGCTTTGTATGTATCTATGAATCTATGTAACGTGATATTCACTCCTTTCAAACCGACGGATTTATTTGAAACTTTGCACACTTATGGAGGACCGTTGAAAATACAATAAAATAGAAAATATCAGTTTTAAAACTAAAAAACATGCTTTATTAAAAAAAGTTGAAAGTAATTTAATATTTTACAGTAAAATTATTAAATTATTTTCTACTTTTTAATTATTTTTTAGTTTAAAGCGCGTTTTTTAGTTTTAACTATTTAATAATAAAAATTATTTAATAAAAAAACGTACTTAAAAGAAATACTTACGCGAACATAGGTGGTGTGTTGAGGATAGAGTCGGCCTTGGCATTTGCAGCCCAGTCGAGCACAGACGGGCATATTGGTAGCACATGACCTAACAAGTCTTCTCGAATTATTAATAAAGTCACACCGGCAGTTCCGATGTTCTTTTGTGCACCGGCATATATCACACCATACTGGAAATAACAATCCATAGTTTAATAAAAACTCGCAATATTGTGCTATCGTATAAAAAGGGTGTGTTTGACAATAGCTTAGTAGTAAACCGTTGGGCTGCCACGCAGAGATCTTGAGTTCGAATCCAAGGCGCGCATCTCTGACTTTTCGAAGTTATATGCGTATTAAATAGTTAATTATCGCTTGCTTTAACGGTGAAGTAAAACATCGTGAGGAAACCTGCTTGTTTGAGAGTTCTCCATAATGATCCAAAGATATGTGGAGTCTACCAACCCCCACTGGGCCACCGTGGTGGTCTATGGCCTAATCCTTCTCACACTGACAAGAGGCCCGTGCCTAGCAGTGGGACAGTTTAATACAGGGCTGATATTATTATATATCTGACTGATATTATAATCTTTATAAATATGTATAATTCTTCTGTATGTGTGTTGACAGTGAACTCCTCCTAAACGGCTGGACCGATTTGAATGAATTGTTTTGTGTGTGTTCACGTGGATTCGAGGATGGTTTAGATATGTTTTTTTTTTTTCTCCTGTACAGGACGTCTGTCGGGCATGGCACATCTCTTAATTCGCTGGAATGCCAGACATAATTCAATAGGTTAATGGTAAAGGCAATGTCATAAGCGATTTATTAGTATTCTTGTTGTTTAGGCTGCCTCGATGGCGTAGTGGTTAGAGTAACCGACTGCCACGCCTGAGGTCGCGGCTTCGATTCCCGCACAAGTCAAACTTTTGTGTGCATGAACATGGATGTTTGTCTTGGTCTGGGTGTTTCTATGCATAATATGAAAGTATTTACAAAAAAAAGTATATAATTATATGTATTTTTATCCATTGTCTAGTGCTCATAGTACAAGCTCTACTTAGTTTGGGCTAGATGGTGTTGTGTATGTGATAGAATATAGTATTATATTATGTTAACGCCTGTGGCTAGGTTAGAATATTTGTGGAGTAAGTGTAGATCGGTAGTGCAAAGAGTGGGATTCGAACCCACAACCTCTCGATCGCAATGACTTAGCTACTACTCTATTTAATTATTGAGTTATCAAATCATAAATAATTATATATATTACCTTAGACACATCAACTTTCTTAGACATAATATTTGATGACATATCCGCAACCAGGGGGACTCCTTTCGTGTCAGGTACAAAGTCGAATTCCACTCCTGAAATAAAACATCAAATTAGTATAATAATCAACAATACTCGGTGGCACAGCGTTAGTCACTGCCACAGTGTGCAGGAACTCTCAGATTCGATTCCCAAATCGACTAGTATTATAGGTTTTGGACAAGAAATATTTTAATACGTAATAATTTCTCATGTGAGTGAATAAGATGTAGTCTATTGGGAGATAAATATTTTACCTGAATATATTTGTATGTTTGTTAATCAATCATGCGTAATGGGCTAATGGATTAAAATGAATCTCCGCTTACAGATAAATCGTGTCCTGGATTAAAAGGATACTTTCATTCTTGTATGCATTTTCGTGGGATTCACGTGGGCGATGCCAGATACAGAAGCTAGTATTGTTATAAATGTAAACACTGTTCACTTTAGACTTCAGTGTTATTCAACTCATTGACTATAATTGGCTTAATGAAACACGCAACAACAATGTTATTGAGCCAATTTAGACGATACTACTATGTTTGTGGGATATGTCCCACAAACAAAAACTATGCTTTTATACTTATTTCAACTTTCAAATTGATACACCTATATTTAAATTATTTTATTGTCTAATTTTAAATTGCTGCCTAAGTAATTTGGTAATTATTTCCTAGTTAATTTCGTAATTCATACACAAAATGTAGTAATATCAGCCCTATTTATAAACAGTCGCACTGTTAGGAATGGGCCTCTTGTCAGTATAAAAATGGTTAGCCCATAGCCCAGCAGCTGACCCAGTGCAAGTTGGCAGGCTTAACAAAGAGAACATTATGTAGAAGTCTCAGACATACAGGTTTCCTCACAATGTTTTCCTTCACTGTTTCACAAAAGTGAGTTATACACAAATGTACAAAGTTAAGTAGCTTAGTGTCAGGCCCGATTTGTTGTTTCAATTAATATTGACCAGCAACCCACGTCGCGTACCTCTGACTTTCGGCAGTTGTATGACTTTTCGAAATTATGTGCGTATTGATTGACAATTATCGCCTGCTCCGTGCCTCGGAGAGCACGTTAAGCCGTCGGTCCCGGCTGCCATGAACATCTATGGCAGTCGTTATTGGGAAGTCAGAGTCAGTGCCCTATAATATCCTGACACTGGTCTAGCCTTAAGGTATCGTTAGCCTTCGGGTTGCGGAGGTCAGGTGGCAGCCGCTCCGTGTAAAAACTGATATCCAGTCCAATCCGGTTAGACTAGAAAAGCCGACCCCAAGTGACTTGGGAACAATAAAGGCTAGGGGGAAGATAAAGTGCAATTCTGCTTGTACTTTAATTTCATTTGTAGATCACTAAGGCACTTTGAAAGTTTGAATGCATGCTCATGCTAACCACATAACAGGCATAAGCATGAGTCCTAAAATAATGTACACAATCAAATATGCCTATATTTCATTGTGGACATTATTTGTTGCCCTAATGACTTGCATTCAACAAGGCCACATTAAATATAAGCAACATTTAGTAAGGTGATAAATTTCATCATGACCTACTTAATTAAATGACTTTTGTGTTTAACTTAACATTATTCTATTTATGTCTATGGAAGTTGGTGTTCTTATACATTGACTTACAACTTATCAGCGAGCAATGGAAATTTACATTTGAAATCTTATTGAATGAATATCAAATATTTATCTCCAAGATACCAATATAGAGCAGTTATTTGACAAAATTATGTATAGAGATATTGCAATATCTATATATATTATACATTTATCAAGTAATTGCTCTGCATAATTAATGATATTACACAAACTCCTTATCTATAGATAATAGCATCAAAATAATTTACTGCAATAGTTATAGAGTGGGCTTGTTATCTCATTAACAACAGTTAATAATATGACAACTAAAGTTTAGATACCATATTCAGTTTTAGCACACTATAGGAAAATACAAGGTTGGTTAGTTGCAATCTTCTATAGGTAGAAATACTGCCCCAGTTTAAGTAGAATTTAAAGTTTAAGTCACACTTCTAACTTATAATTAGGTTAATGGACAATGTTATTTTGTATTTTTATAGAAACCACTTCCCAGGTCTGCCTTATAGCATGCATTGTATACATGCACATCGGAACAAATCTTATATGTATCTATCAAAAAAGCACTTAATTTGCCTGATCTCATTTATTGAAACATCTTGCACAAAGAATATATATATTAAATCCTAGTATACCTACATCTTGCCCGACAGGTTATTTTACATAGTTATAGTTTATATTTTATTTACGCATCTCACAATTCAATAACCATTTGAACAATTGGTTCCAGAGCTAAGACACAATCCATTTCCAATTTGTGTCTAGATTAAAAATTGCGCACAGTGGACTGTGAAGGCAAAAATAAAAAACAAAAATTTTTACTTCATCTGATATAACAATTTTGGTTGTTATTGTTACCTATAAACTGATCATATTTTAGTATGCTTACCGTGAATAGTTTCATTGCAGCAGATATGAACATAAGATGCATTAGGGTCCAAGTTCCACTGTGATTGATCAGGAATACCAGTATATTTGTCTGTGGGTGGCAATACAAGGTTCACTTTGCCATACTTTTTAGCTTCCTTCGCAGCTTTCGCTGACCAGTCACCTACAATAAAATAAAATATGAATTACTAACAATAAAAAAACGATATCTGCCTGTATGATTAATAAATTACTTATAAATAGCTTTATTGTACCTAAATATGCAAATGTAAAAAATAATTGTCGTAAAGTCGCGATTTCTTGTTTACGACTTAATCCTATATAATAAAATTTAATAATGTAGGCGATAATTACCGGTAACAACGTAGTCTGCTGTGCCAGTTCGGGAAATCAAATTAAGAGGAACAGCGGCAAATTCACCTGTGCCTCCTCCAGACAAGAACAAGATCTTGTAGTTATCGGGGACATTTCTGCAATAAAAACTAAATTGAAATATCTTTTCGAGAAAACTAAAGCATAGATAAGACACTATATACAATATAATACTATGAGACTAAAGATTTTTTTAACATTCGTTGTATTTGGTTGTCTTTTCTTATAACAGTAAACAAACCTTATGTCACTATGATATTGTCAATGTCAATTGCGATTATTGTCATATCATTCAGAAATTAGAAAATAAGCTGATATTTAACGGTCGATCTCAATAATCTATCAACTATACAACTCTATTACCTACCTAACCTGCAGGCACCTACAAATATACGGATTATTTCACTTTGGTTTGATCACCCAGGTGATATCACCTGGGTGATCAAATTCCACATTTTTGTGTCCTAAATACTCCTAAAATCACCTACCAACAAATAACCAGGGTGATCAAATTCCACATGATTAAAATTTGTTTATTATGTTTCCTTAAATCTCCTGATTTATGATGAGAGATTTAAGGAAACATAATAATTTAAGGTCTATTAGAGGTCGGTAATTATTAAAGGTCCTATTTTGTTGCCGCCAAGATCTCCCGACCTAAATCCACTGGTTATTTTTTATTGGGGATGCATGAAAGACTTGGTTTACGAGGGACCAAAAACTTCAGTGGACCAATTGCGCCAGCGCATAAGAGAAGCCGCTGAGATTATTATTAATAGTTTAAATCGATCAAAGGCAGCTTTCATCAGGAGATGTGGAGTTTGTATTATAGCAAGGGAAAAACAATTTGAACATTTATTGTAAATTTTTGGAACTAATGCATTTTTTGTTTAATTTTGTTTCTATTTTATATCCTATCATCTAACAGTGAGAAGAAAATTATAAACACATTATTTGGTCACATTTTTAATTCCTGGAACAAAATTCGGCATAAGCAATGTTTGAGGTGTAATTGCACGCAAAAACGAACAAAGTCCGGTGCTATCTATCTCTTTTACTCATAGCAACCGGATAATTGCAGTCATAAAGATTAAGCTATTGCCGTCCCGCTCTAGCGCAGGTAGTGACCCAAGTGTCGCGGCAGGCGTACCGGTAAACCAAAACAAAAGGCGTTCGCGTCTTGAAATGAACGAGGAGATGATAGGCAGGTATTTAAAATAATAAATTATAGTCTGGTTGCATTTTAAATTATAAGAAAATTTAATTGAATCAGCACCTTCCTCAGATTCATAGCAATAACTATGTAAGTAGAAGAAGTTTTTAAAGTCATGGGTCACTCCAATGCGGTAAATTTTTTTTTACAGTGGAATTTATGAAACTTCGTTAATCATAATAAGGAACAAAGTACATTATCATTTCCGACCTTGTTTCTCCAAAAACTATACTGATATTATCTATATTGCTATTTTGTAACATGGGCAAACTATTAAGCAATATTTTACAAAGATAATTTTGAAATAATATTATTATTTGCTAGACCAGTGTAAAAAATCTTGAAATTAAGTAGTAAAATTTGAAAACTCGAAACACAGGAGACATATTGACAACATTGGCTTAAAAAAGAACATCCAAATTAGTTGTAGATAATTAGGCAAAGAATCATTGCCTTACGCTTGGACCATTATTTACGAGACATCCTGTTTGTATAGTTGAGCAACGAAATGTATCCTAATCCTACTGATGGGATATACGTGTTTGTTATAGCGTAGTTGAAAAAACATAGCCTTGGGCACAACTGTATTCAAATAGTATGTAATTAAATGCAATTGCACATCACGAGTTTGATATAAAATTGCTAGGATTCCCCGTTTATATTATCAATTTCAACTGTAATAAGTACCTACTACCATCAGTGCTGGTAATAGTAAGTACCTACCTGCGAGTAGTAGGTACCTAGCTTGTAAAACTCACGTAAGTATAAGACTTTACATGAACAGACTGTAGATCTAATCACCTTTTTACATTTACTTACATAATTTATTAAACTGGTTTTGGAGCCTAGATATGAGTAATTATTTATTTGTTATGAGCAGATCAGTCCGATATCGTAATAAGTTAAAAATATAGATGATATAATATTACCCGGATATTTATTATTACCCATATTGGGTAATAAATATCCGTTGTGTGTTATGTTTACGGTTAGGGCTTATTGTATGTTATTGTAATATTGAAGCATTAAAGAAAAGGATACTTAATGACTATACATCAAGGAATCCACCAATAGCAATTTTACCATGATACGGAGTCAAATACCCGGGGTCTTTCCAAGTTGGAAGGAAAGGACGGAGCAATAATTTTCCTTCGCTCAAAATGCATGCGCTAGAACAATATATTGCAATAGAATACTAGGTACCTATTTGTATATAACTCAATCTTACGTAACCAATTTCATAGATGTTTCTTTTTATGATGTTTAATAGATAACAATAGATAAAAAGATTATAATATAAATAGGCCTATGATCCTATCTGTTTTCATATCAAATAATATATAGTAATATGACGTAACTATAGGCCTATGTAAAAACATCTATTTATATTAAGATTTTCTTAACAGTTTTATATTTCAGGCCCTCGTGTAAAATCTCACAATATCTTTTTAACTTGTTTATGTTAATTTTATTTGATTCGTTATTTATACGACCTACCCTCTTATTGTACGTTTAAGAATAATAACAAATATACTTGCAAGTACAATATAAATACTTGAAAGTACATTACTAAGTAAATAAGTTTAAGAAGTAGAAATAATCGATATAATTAAGAATAATCTTACATTGTCACTTTTAAATTAAATTGCCAATTAAGGCTTTACGTGTCCTATGTAGCCCAACCCAAGGTGAATGTTACACTAGCAACACAAAACCTGAATCTCTGAAAACCTGTACCTACTTTCCCGATCCCGAGTTTCGCAAACAAGAAACAGCTATCATATAAATATTTACCCTAATATTTGTAGATGTACCTAATATCATTCTTACTTAATTGGTCACATTGCCATAATTGGCCATAATTTTCGATACAATCGATCTCAAAAATAAAAGTGAAATCTTATAACAATTTTAATCACATATGTAACACTTTTGTTTTCGTTTTCACACAAAATGAGACAAAATATTCTTATTACGAATAATTAGTAGCAGTCTTAAAAAAGTCAAACATAATAATACCTACTATGTTTGTACACTGATTTTTGAGGCATGAGAAAGAAACATGCCTTTGTAATTTGTATATCTTTTATCTATTGCATTTTACAAGTTATTGGCTTTAAAATTGGTAGTAAGAAGTAATTGACTATAAATAGCAGTAATATATTCAACACACGTGTACTTGTTGCTATCTATCAACTTCCTTTACACTGTGGTATATTTTGCCAGTCATAATTGACCGTCATAGTTTACCCGTCGTAATATGTTCTAATAATTTAACCTTGATCTTGTTGTTAGTATATTCGTCATAAAACTGATTTTCCTTATAAATTAAAATTACTTGATGTAGTATATGTACAATACATTCAATATATAACTAAAATATTACTTACAGTAATCTTTTCACAATGTTTTGAACTTCTGTATTTAATTTCATGTAAGTTTGAGATCGATGGCTTGTCTCCAATAAACTGATATGTGATCCTTCAAAGTTGGTGAATTCACTTTTTATGATTTCGTACACCTAAGTAAAATGACAACACGTTAGTTTAATACAGTATTTACATAATATATGTAGTAAGAAAGTTAGCAAATTGGGTTTCTGTTTATGCAATGATACCTACTTCTTCGGGTAACTTGGCGGGTCCAGCCCCAAAGTTATGCACTTTTGCGGGCATTTTAATTGTTTAAAATTATCACTAACACAAGCAAACTCGTTAACTTATCAAATGACACTGACACGGAGGACTCAACGCGAGGCGCTTAACGTACTGAATCGTTGGGTTATCGCCCTGCCTTTAATATAATGACTCGCGGTGACCGGTTTGCCGAGATCGGAATGAAAAGTGAACAATCATGAATCGTGCGCAAAAATTACGCAGCTGAATACTGCTGATCCAAGCTTATCGCCATCAAATCAACATTAGATACACTCGGCTCTTGTTATTGTTGATATCGAATAATAACCCAAAATAGTTACGTGCTTACGTATTCATTATTTTTACTCATTAAGTTGATTATTTAAAACTTAAATAATAATCAAATAGGTACCAATCTGGCTTGACAATAAATAATTCTGCAACTTATGTATGTTATTAGGTACAATATTCCACATTCTTAGCTCAGAGAGATGTGTACAATAATAACATCATATTTATAAGTTGTGATACTGTTTTATTTATTTTACAGAAAGCTTACAGACTAATATTCTTATAAATACAATAATTAAAGTCTATTGCTAATAACAAGCTCTCACTTATGTATATGACAACATACAATTAAAGTTTGCATTGTACTTGCAACTAAGGTGATATTATAATACGTAGTTACTGAGTTATGAACTTATGATGGTTAGTTATTGTCTAATTATTATTGTATTCTGCCAAAATTAATAAAGTATAGATGTAGATGAAAACACCAGCCTATCGCTGTTATTGTAAAAGTTTTCACTTTGAAACTCATGAATTAAGTCTACACCTCATATAAAAAGCCCATAATTAAACGAAGCAGGAAATGCGTGAACATGTAACAAGATCTATGATTGTTTTTACAGTGCCGCATGCCACCGCCGCGCCGCCGCGCCGCCGCCGCGCTCTGCCGTTTCTGTAAATTGGAAAGAGACCTATGCGGTATAGTATACCCTTTGGGAAACGAATATAATCAACCAAAGGTAGGTTTGGAATACGAGCCAAACCCTTTAGCGGGTATACTAACTTCGTTATATCGTTATAGCAGCGTTAGGATTGCATCGGAATTCTCCATAAATAAGGTGCATATTAGCGTATTCTAACGGTGTATATGGTAGCGGCAAGATGAATGCTGCACACTCGAAAATGCGGCAAATCTCCTTCATAAAACAAAAAACATAGTCCAAAATAATGCCGGGTCAGTTCAGTTTGCAGGTCACTTAATTCAGTCCAGAAAGCCAGTATAAAAGTCGTTAATACGAGAGCCACTCTAATTGAATATTAGAACGGTGTACAGTAAAGAAAGGAGTAGAGCGAACTAAACTAACCTTTGGAACTAACTTGCTGAGGACCCCGCATATTATATTGTAGTCTTTGCTGAGGACAACTACTTCCCTATCTGCTCTAATGTTATTAAACAATGAGCATCTATCTATCTCCCTCTAACGCATAATCTCTCTCTATCTATCTCACTCTCTAACTTATTTTATGGACTACGGACATGTCTCATTCAAATTCTAAGAACTTGCAACAAAAAACTTTTGGATGCATAGTAAAAGTGATTACTATCAACACTAACAATTTGCAAAATATGGTTGTTATTCAGAAAATGTTCCTATGCATATTTTTGTAGCTAGTTTGCCTAGAATATTATACCATTTTGGAATCGTAGTTAGTTGCGCCAATTTTTTTAAATATTTGCCTTAATAGTGTCGATACTTTTTTTTTTTCACCACGATGTATGAAAGTGAACTGCAAGTCAAAATCTTACATAATTTAAGAAAACAACATCATTTTGGTTGATTTTTATGTAAAAGCTATAGGCATTCAGGAATATTTAATGATCCATTTTAAGAATTTTGCTTTTTTATTTCGTAATAAAAAAAAAGAATTTTTTCTTTTTTTTTCTCGAGTAGTAATATGTATTTTAGAGATTTTTAGGACACGTTGTATATATAAGTAAAGATTAATAAGTTTTAAGTATTGTATAGGTACTTATTTACTGAACCAGGTTTTATAAATAAGTACAATTGAACATTTAATTATTTATTTCTGACGGCATTTTTACTTATTAATAATATAATATTACCTGTCATAATTGTCATAAAGTACATAGGTACAGTGACTTTAGACTACCTCGTTGGTCAATGGCATTAGTTTACGCATATGAGTATTGCTAATACTGAGATCCAGGGATTGATTGCCGGATCAGGCAAAATGCTTGTTATTGCATTGAGTTAAAATGAATAGCGAACTTCCAATTCCAAAGGACCAGCTTTTTGGGATATAACTTAGCTAGTTCTTCAGAGTTACACTCTCATAATTACGTTATCCCGTATCTTACTATGTCAGTGTGTCTCGATTATGTGTGCGACGTCCCTTTAAAATTAAATGTCTTTATAAATAAATACATTTACTTAATTTTAAAGGGACGTTCGTTGCAACGTTAGACGTTGCGTTTGTACCTATAATCTCATCTGAAGTTATCTACGAACATAACCCTACCAAGTCCATTTATATATTTATTTTTAAGAGTCCACAAATGCCGCGATAATAATTATATGATAAAGACATAATAAGTAACAATGATCACTTTCTAACTTCGGATTATGGTAAAATAATTACAAGTGTAAGTAACTGCAAAACCAAAATCTTAATCTTAATTAAAGTTTCAAATCAAGGTGCATTTGGCCAAGAGCTGATATCCGTAGATCTACTGCAAAGATATTGGTTACAATACAATATCTTTGCGGTAGATAGTAAGATACACAGATTATAAAACTTGTAAAGAGACTATTCATTAACAACATTGAAAAGCCCAAATCAATAAAATTAAAGAATGCATAAACAGCTTAAAATAATTATTTAAAAATGTGCGGTATTTTATCGAATTTGTTATTGATTATAACAAATTCGATAACGCAACGTTCATTCACTCATTTCTTAAATCACTCAATACTGTATAACTTACATCTTAACTCTGGTTAGTAAAAATATACATATAGTAAGTACACTGCAATGCAAGTAAGAAAAATTTTAACGACGATCGACAAACCGGATCAACTCCACCTAAGGTCGAGCCACAATTTCTTAAAGCCTTAAAGCAATAGCTTAGTATTTTATCTATAATATTATAATTTTACTTTACGAGAGAATGAGAGTGATTTATAAACTACATATTTTTTATCATATTGTCTCAATAAGTAAGATTTATGAAAACACAACATTTTAAAAATAACTAGGGAAACGGCTAAAACTTCGTCGTTGTTATATTTTGTATTACATCAACAAATATCAACTATGATCAAAGTAATTCATATTCAAAATGCAACAACACTACAAACTTTATGAAGTACCTCTGTTAAAGTTATTCTACAGTAAAATCATTTCTGTAATCATTGCGTAACCCAATAATTAAGTAGGTCCACAGTATTAATTCACCGTTCAGTTTGTACTCGACGTTATGGCTCATTAAATTTACAAGAACGACTCCGCCGCCGAATTCGTCCAACACCTCAGTGTAAACGCGTAGTCATCTGACGAATAAGTTGGAAGCCGAAACCGACCAACAAATCAGTTGCCTCTGCGTAAGTAATGATTCGACCGAGCCACCTTGAACTCCAAAGTCCGGCAGATGACCAACTGTAAATTAGACATTAAACCTCACAGTGCAACTTATTGTTGTAGTAAGAAACAAGTTGGTCAGTGAGTCGGTTTGGACAAGTTTATAAGTACTTACCAAAGGTACTTACAGCTCAATATATATTTTAGAAAGTCTAAACAAAATAGTAGATGGCAGCGCTTATAGGAATTATATAAAATAAAACAAATTCATATTGCTAACCATATTATTTTACACGGTAGCGTCTTTTTTATAATACTCTCGCAAGTAAATTTGTTATGTTGTGTCATGTGTGTGAAACTATATATTTAGTCTGGCAATATCAGCTAACAACATCGAACAACTTCATTCAACGTTATATTCATTCGTTCTGCGTTCACTTCTTCACTTGTCTTCGATTTTTACTTGAAGTTGAGTAGAGCATCTCTTCTTTGTTTTTAATTTACAAAAGTTAAAGTACTTATAATTATTTATAGAGAATTAAAAACAGTGCAGTTAAATTGTGATAAAGGATATGCCGCCAGTAAAAGATGAGTCGATAAGAGAAACAAATTGTATAGAAATAATAAATATTGTGGAGAAGAGTCCTGCTAAGAGTACGTTAGTAGATGTAAGAGCGTGCAACAAACCTGCCGCAAAGGTAAGAATTATACGAAATTAGTAACTGTTTTATTGCAACTGTTATTTGTAATACCATGTAGTATATGCTGGAAGTATCGATTCATTCCTAGACCTTTAAAATGTGCCTTTTCTAATGGGTCCTGTAGTGTTTTATGTTGTATATCCTGGTCTGTAGTGACCTGGTCACTACACACTTACTTTAGTATTTGGTACTAGTTGTTTTTTTTTATTGTTTAAATATACTTAGTACTTTTCATGCAATATTCACTCGTCATAACTATGCACTAAAACACAGAATTTACACAACTAAATTACATCAGCATGTTATGTAGTTATTAACTACACTTTCTCATTAGTTAACTTTTTTCAATGATACTATTTAGTTACGCACAGTAACCTTTTTAGAAATAAATCACACTATCACACAACTACCAAACACCTAAATTCTGTGTTATTTTATACATAAAAATATTATGGTAGTATTCTCAATAAATCCTTTTATTAATCTTGATGCTAGGGGCATATCATATAATATAGCATATAATTCAATGGTCAACAAAATAGATCTGGATTTTACTTTCATATATAAGGAGCTAGATAAAATTAAAGCAGTTCATTTGCAGTAATTAAAAATTAAATGTGATATACATAACTGTGTTTATAATAAAGTTTGCATATGTGTATAATTTAGCTAGCAACTGGCTGAGTGAGTACTCAACCACAGACAAAAAACTTTCATATTCTTTATTTAAATTTGTTTTTAGTACCTACCCAATATTTTCAATATCTATATGCAGTTATTAGAGAATATAGTGCATTCATGTGCTTACATGTTGTGTTAATACTTGATAGTACGTTTACACCATAACTTTCACCCTATATATTGGATGATTGATCATGAACAATGTGACAGCATTTCTCTAAGTAGAACATGCTACATAATGCTACGAGATTAAAAAGATCTACACATTAAATATAATTATTGTTGTCTGTTATAAACTAAAGAACAAAACATAGTATGATCTATGGCATATTATTATAATGTAAAATATGTATAGATCTCTTGTAATTTGCTGAACTTTTAAAATGATTATTATTTATTTTAACATGATTTTAATTGTTTATACTTTAGAACAAATTAATTATTAAATTATTTTGGGATACAAACAGCATGGCATAATACACATGTGCAGAAGATATTATAGTGCACAATTATGTGCACTTATTCTGAAATTTCTATTACTTCTCATGATCTGATGGCATGGCAATCTGCTACGATCAGAGTGACAAATTCGTAAACAGATAATTTTTTCAGCCTAACATATTTTAGTAATAATATTTCAAACTTAATGTTTGTTGCTTGTGTTGCAGCAATATTTGTGTATTTCTCTGTTCAAATTTAATTGGTCATAATGTAGTAAAAGAAAAGGCTCACATTGTTGCGATTTTTCATGTCACACAAAATTTATAGGTCATACCTAATAACAATTTCGTTTAGTTTTTTATGCATTTCATCTACATCAAAATCACTAGTTTACAGAGATACTAACAATAATTTACAGGGAAAACCTCACCAGATTCTGATGTAACCTGTTATTTTAAAGAGATAATGATTAGTCAGAGATTTTCATTAAAAGAAAAGAAGTTACATTTAGGATTGCCATCTCCTTGTGTGCCACTTGCCACAAACATAATATTAAGTATTTTATAACATAATTTACATGCTGATTAGTGATTACAAATTCGATTATACTAGAAATGGCTACTTTAAAGATCATTAATCATAAATTAATCACAAAGAAATGGTGATTAATTTGTTAAAAAATCCTAGTCCTGCGGTATACATAGTCCTTAATACCCAAATTATATAATTATATCTATTGTTCGCTCAGTGGTTGACATTTGAACATAATTATTATTAAAATTTGGGAAAAACAAATATGAATGAACATTTTGCCAAAAAATCTTCTCTTTTAAATTTGTTTATTGTTAGTTGAGAAACAGAAGTGAAGAGTTATTAAACGGTTTTGTCTTTATCTATCTATATAAAAAAACCTGCATCTTATTTTTTATTGGTAATTATAAAGCTTGTCAATAGCTACTGAACGAAACAAAAATAAGGAATATTGGTCGTCAAACAAGGGAGAAAAAGGTACTGAACCGTTTTTGCATAGTTTTACATAAATTGAAAATGGTAGGTTTCTAAAAGTTGGATTTAGCCGACATACCGACGTCAATCCACAAGCATTTCTAATGACTAAAGAGACCCACGAAAACAGTGCACAAAAAATCAATATATCAAGAGTTCTAAAGTGCAACATATGTATGTACGAACAACGAAATCACTATTGCATTCCAAGTATAGGACTAGAACCAAAACGGTTCCTAAAATCGGCAGGTGATCTAAAGGAACGTAATTATATTTGCAAAGCTCTTCATCCCACTGCAGTAGGTACCTACTGGAATACTGGTCACTAAACTTCTGTCCTAAAAACTTATACGGCTAGAATATAACGTCTTGCATTTTTTTGTGATAATCCCGTAATCTCTATGACTTTGATTCACCAGCGCCAATTTATCCTTCACTAGATTTGGCCGCGGTTTCACCCGCATTTATGATTACTGCGCCGTCCCCGTGGGTCGTAGCGTGATGTTATATAGCCTTTAGCCTTCTTCGATAAATGAGCTACCCGACACTAAAAAAAATTTTCGATTCAGATCAGTAGTTCCTGAGATTAGCGCGTTCAAGCAAAGTAACTCTTCAGCTTTATTATATTAGTATAGATTTTAGCTGTTATCAAAAGGCCGGTCACGAAAAATCATGTTATACTGGTTTGATGGTTACATCAAGATAAGACTAGCAATCCGACCGATAGATCTAATTATAAAAACGAGATCTACTAAAAATCCAAATCGTATGAACGTACTAGGTACTTAAATCTTCTCTTTTGATATGCCATTGAGACATATAATGTAAAAAGATAAGAGTGTAGTACCTATTTACCCAATGTATATTAACATCTATGCAAAGTCAAAGGGAAGAAGCACTGGTGTTGGTCCTGGTGAGGGTATTCATCGTTAAGAAGATGAGTTTTCGAGCGGCAACCACGACAAACGCCACATATGACGCCCACTTATTAGGAAGAGAGATGATTAAACCATAAAGAGAAATTAAAATTCTGTAGCGTATTAAAATTGGCCCAGTCTTGACATCTAGTCAATTTAAACTCATCTGTGGTGTAAATAGAACTATCATTTGTATTGCGGTTTCTAGACGGAGGGGCAGCAATCGTACGAATGCTACCAGTACAACATTGACCGCAGTGGCAAACTATTAAGATGGCCTATGTTCAACAGTGGGCAACACGGACACTATGGTTCCGAAAATATCAAGGTATTCAAAGAAAATCAATAAAAATGGTTCAGTCATTTTGTCTTCGCCCGACAGTTCGTCACCATCATAACTTATTACTTACGTTTAAATAGCAGGCAATTATCCAGTTGCCTAATTCATATTCATAAATGAACTCTATAATAGCCTATTTCAAAGAATAATCGAATTTACAATCAATGTACAATAAGGTTGTACTTCATAATATAACTGTTTAATAACGTATTATGCAGAGAATAACTTGGCAATAACTTTTCATTATAATCGTAAGAACAATAACTAATAGCTTTCTAAAATATATAATACACACACAGACACAAACATAATCAACACTATTCAAGCCGGCTGATGGCGTACTTACACTACAATTCTAGCATTCAAGTAATTATTTACCCATACATACATAACTTCGGATATTATCAATGAAAACATCCTCAGTTTTCAATTTATTTACTCACAATGCTAGTGATGTCATACTATTGAAACAATCATACTTTAATCAAACCATGACATAAGTGGAAGCTAGTAACCCACTTCTAGACAACCAATGTGGTACTGCAGTCATTCTTTTTGTTACGCTTTGCTGCATATCATGTAACATCCTTATCTTTCAAACATACTTGGTTGAAAGTGTTACATTATTGCTAAATAATTTTGTTTGAGTCATACCGCTTAATTGTACCACTTAGTGTGTTTGGTTTGCTAAAGCTTCAATTATAATATGATTTTGTAACTGTTCCTAAAGATGACACCAGCGTTAGGCGCCCGCGTTTAAACTGAGGTGCAGACGTTTTTTAGAACTTTAGGATCGTAATAGTGATTTACAATATTACTAAAAGCAATATTTGCATATTAATAATAGATTTCTTTAATATATTGATTTAAATTTAGATTTGTATTAACATTAACCTACCTAAGTGTGCGATGGTGAGCATTCGCATGGAGGAAACTTTCCAGGTGACTTGTAATTTAAATATTATGTAACAGTTACATCATAGATACCATTATTTAATTTATCGATGTTCTATCGGCTATAATGAATTTGAATTTCACTTAGAACGACGGCGACAACGACTTTGTAACAAGTATCTTTTCACTTTTTTTTCTCGCGCCATTCGAGACACGCGCTTCTGCCGTTAAACATAAACGTGCTCATAGATATCATTTGGTACCGACCCCGCACAAGTGTACACGACTCTAGTGACCATCGGAGCATTATATTTCTGTTTGCACATTTTGTTTATTTTGTTATATTTGTGTTATTTTAATGCATCCTTTTTGTTTTCTTTGCAACTTTCAGTGTTGAGTTACAGTGCATCATGTTGTGGGCAGCTGATTTTTATGTTATTTGTGTAGCCGATTATGTTATGTAAAATGCACAGAACTGTATAGTATTGGAGTGTGCCTCTATGTAGTGCATGTCTTGATATTGCACCTGAGTAGCGCGGAGACATCATGACTAATTCACAGGTATATATTTTTATTGCACTATTTGTTTATGTTAGATAAGTTAAGCACCTATTTAATGTACGCCTTATCATAGATTTGTAGGGGTATCATAAATTGAATGTGTAGACGACTGTATAAAATGATAATGCCCTTCTGTGTTGGTATGTGTATACAATAGAAAATCCCTAGAAATGTGTAGTAGGTACCTGGTATTGATTCCTTTCGTCAATTCCACGTTGATAAAATTTTATTATAAGTATAATTTCTACCTAAGACGCCTACAAGTAAATAATCATGTTTATTTTTCAGTTATTCAGTCCCTAATAACGTTATAAAATCAATAACAGGTTATTTCATTACTAGCGCTAGCTAATATTATCATTTTAATTATTTCCTTATTGCGTCGAAAGTTTGTATTTCCTGTTACATATTGTAGAAATCAATGGCGTAGATAATTTCATCTTACAAGTCGGGCGATCACTTGGCGATAAATCATAGACTTGGTGGACAGAACGATTAACCATTGATCTAGTTATAAAGTAGAGCATGTGCAGTAAGACGGGTGATATTAATAATCCGTTACATAATTATGTTAATTGATCTTAATTTTCCTGGGCACGTCTCTCGACGCATCATGAATTGTTTCTTAAGTCTCTTTACTCGAGGCCGTTTTAATTAGATTTTTTTCTTTCTACGTTATATAAAAATAAATTTAATTAAAGTCCAACTGAATTATATTATGTAATTTTCAGTTTGAAGCGCATCTTATTTTTCTCTATATGTTAGTCACGCAGTAAAATTCGTTCACAGTCATACTAAAATGTGAAATAGCGTCTATTATAAAACCGTAACGGTATCGTGTTTATATATCTGAGATATTAAAAAATATATATTCGATCGACTATTTAGAGGAGGCTGAACCTAAAACAACGGTAGATAGATTGGAATTTTATTTGTCTGTTTGTTTATATCGTCATCACGCAAAAACGACTTAACGTATTTTGATATGGTTTACACAAGTCAGTAGCCCGTAATTAAACTTAAAATCTATGCCACGTTTTGACTCATTCCCTTCGGTAAAACCAGAGATAGGTATCCTACTTAAAGTAACCTGCGCAAATGAATTTGTAAGCGACCCGTAGTTCACACGGACGAAGTCGCATGCAAATACTAGTAATAAAATATAAGTGCAGGAGTTTTTAAACAATCGGCAATAAAATATTTTTAGCTAACAGTTTTATATACGTGAGGAAATTGACATATTTAATAGCTATTCATAGTTGTTTTAAGCGGATCTAAGAAATGGAGTTCATATCGCAGGGAAAGTCATAGTAATATGATAACAATAGGAAATTATGTTAATCGCTTTGAACGTATTCAGAACATGTATTAAGTTCTATTTTGCATAGCGTGTTTAAAGCAACGTTGGGTGCGGTCAGTCTGTAGATAGGTGATCGCTTAGTGGTGTTTCTCCTTGAGCGTCTCCGTGCTTCCGAGGGCACGTAAAAGGTCGGTCCCGGTTGTTGCCAAATTGACAGCAGTCGTTAAACCATGTCAGAGGCCTACGGGCGGCTTGATCAACTCTTGACAACAAATTGGTCACTAACCACACGAAAAGAAGAAGAATTAATTTATACACTTGCTGAATTTAGAATTTCGGTAGCTGATTAATTTTGGTATCGGCTTCGCACGGTTGGTACAAATTACAAAACCCTAACAAACTATATACATAAACCTTCGTTATGAATCACTCTGTCAATTGGTTAAAACCGCGTGAAAATCCGTTCAGTTGTTTTTGAGTTTATCGCGAACAGACAGCCAGACGCGGCGGTGGACTTCGTTTTATAATATATAGTGATATGGTTGAGGATAGAAACTGGATAAGAACATATGTCTTCATACCCTCAGCGTGATGGCAGGTATGGTTCTAGGTCCTTTATAATGGGAAGCAAGCCTGTTGTCGTCTACTGAGCACAATAATCAACAATCGTACGGAGTCTAGACAGCTTCTACATTTTTATCACGCTTTTATTAGCTTGGTATGTATGTATCTAGGAATCTATGTAACGGAATCTTTGAACGTGATTTTCACCCCTTTCAAACCGACGGATTGATTTGAAACTGCACACTTATCGAGGACCGATGACAATACAATAAATTAGGTCCTTTCTAAGATATTTTGATAACCCTCACCCCACGATTTTTACATTATAATTATTAAATTATTTTCTACTTTTTAGTTTGGTTTTTTTTAATAAAGCGTGTTTCTTTAATTTTTTTTAAACTGTAATTTATTTGAAGACTGTTGTGTTTAGAGTAGGTCTTATAACCTTGATTACCTGTGACTTCGCATATAGGTCATACTAAAACACCTTAAATGTAAAATATAGAGAACACGTAATTTTATAAAATTTGATATATTTATAACAATTAATTTTGCTTTCGTTTAATCGCCATCACTAAGAACGATGCTGTGTCTAGGGGTACTTAATAAATATTAATACATCGGACACAGAACATCCAAACTACGGGCAAGTATTTGTGTATCACACAAATTTTGACCCGTGACGGGTGTAAATCCAGAAAATTTAACTACCAAAACCAAATCTATACATCTATACAAATAAATAAAATTGAAGTGTCTGTTTGTAATATCAAAATTACAGCTTTTTACTAAATGCATATGAAAGTATATACGGTATTTATATCAAAAAATCTATTTTTATAATTATGTCTGTCTGTTTGTTCCTGCTAATCTCTGAAACGGCTGGAATGATTTTGACGGGACTTACACTGGCAGATAGCTGATGTTATTAGGAGTAACATAGACTTTTATTTTAGATTTTGTTTCGTTTAATTCCACCTGGAAGAAGTCGCGGGTAACAGCTAGTTCTTAAATATAACATAAACATAAAATTTTGTGCTACCAAAATTTATTGTAACAACTTTGAAAAAGATTATTTGTATTAAGTGTTAGAATACATCTAAAATTATACGACCTTTTATACGACATAGTTGTAATTTTTATTAATACAACATATTTTTATACATTAATACAATCTTAATGCTAAAAAAGAATGGTATTTACTTCATCAAATCGCATACATAATTCACGAAAATATATATTTATAAACAAGTTTCTCTTATTGCATGCGAACGTCTGAATGTCAATAATACAAAAAATACTAAAGTTCAGTAATGTAAATGTCAAAATTATTAATGGAACTGTCGCTTTCTTTAGTATAATTAAAGTGCTTAGTCAAAAAAAGTGATTACTTTATCGTCGTGGTTACTACTTTGATTGCTATTCATCTCATTATCGTATTTATACAAATTCGCTGATGTCGTGAGAATAATGTCTCGGTGAAGTAGTTTAGCATAAGATACTATTGATGTGGTGTCTCAGGATCGAGTTCCGGGTCGAGCTTAGTATGCTTGAGTTTATTGTCTGGTGATTCAGTGTCAGAAAGGATTCAGAAATTCCCTAAGACGGTGGTGCTAAAACGATGCACATTACTAGTGATAATATAATAATACACATCGGTTTCTGCCTTTTGGGTGATAGGCGTGGTTAGAATTGAAATAGTTCTAAAATAAGACTACAATATAAATAATGTTTAGATTAGTTAATGCACACAATATGTGGCACACCACATATTGTGTGCATTAGCATATAATAATATAATATCCTCCAGACCGATTTCGGCCACGGCGGCCAGTCTTAATGGAGACTGGCCATCTACGCAGGAGATATTATAGTGCACTAGTGTGTGCGCACTCTCTGTTCCCTAACTCTCATGATCCGATGGGACGGTAATCCGACACGACCGGAGAGAGATTAGGCGCAGGACCAAAGGCTTTACGTGCTTTCCGAGGCAGTCTTACATCGCCAACTTCCTAATTACGGGCTGCTATTGAGATTTCTTAACTGAAAAACCCAATAACTGTTTGTTGGCCCGACCCGGGATTCGAACCCGAGACCTCATGCACAGCAGTCGCATTCACTACCGCTGCGCCATGATAGTGTAAAGCTTGCGTGCTTATTAAGTAGATGCAAACATTGCTTAATTCGCCCTCCTTTTTAAAGGATTATTCAGTGGTATTTACATAAAAATAATTCGATTATTTTCTACTTTTTAGTTTGCTTTTTTAATAAAGCGTGTTTTTAAGTTTTTAAACTATTATTTATTTTAATTTTCTTTATATTCTTTGTTATATTTTTCTAAATTTTTGTATTGTCATCGGTCCTTGATAAGTATGCCTTTCCAGTTAATCCGACGTTTTGAAGGGGTCAAATCATGTTCAAAGTTTCCGTTACATACATACTAACATACGTATGAAGCTAATGAAATCGTCTTAAAAAAAGCTCTAAACTAAAAAGCAAACTCCGTGCGACTGGCATTATCCCTAGTGCATACGTTGTATTTCACCGGAAAAAGGGATGGACTGGGCTGGGCAGGTCTTTAGGAGAAAGTGCTAGGGTTTAACGCTGTTATGGGTCGTTATAAGTATTTATCATACGTAAAAGGTTTAAACCGAGGGGAAATATGTTTCAATAGGTACCAAAGCGGTAGGTATTGCGGCATGCGTGGTAAAACCAACCGTCCAAAACGTTTACATAAAGGAAGTACGTTTAGATTTAATCAGCTGTAATAACTTGCGGTATTGGTCTCGTAAAAAATCAAAGTATATGTTTCGAAGGCGTAGTAATTTATTAATAGATTTTATAAATTAGGTTAATTAAAATGTCAGGTCAAAAATTATTAGTCCGTAAACTTATAGAGCCTTTCCACATGTCATGATTATACTTTTAGCTATCAGCCTGTTTCGTGAATTCGTTGTCGAAGTTGTGTTCGTAATGTAAAAATTCTAAGAGTCTGGTTGTTCATTGTGCCGCTCTGTCAATATCTGTGAAGTCTTTCGTAACAAATGAATCCTCGTGCGGAAGATGTCATTTTCTAAAAATAATGATCTCTAGGAATATTTTCTGGGGTTTTATATTAGACTAGGCTATAAAATAAACTATCAGGTCGACACGTATTTACTGATATCTACCTTGTACTTACGTTACTTTGTGATAGATGTGGGAATCAGAAACACTCTTTCAAGGCGTCGGCCCATTACTCCGTACCATACCCTGACCGTCCTATGAACGAATTGGGCAAAAAAACCAAAAAACAAACAGCAAACAAAGACTACTAGATAGTTCCGTCGCCGTCCAAATCTGGAGCGTGTGGCGATAGGACCGAGAGCAAATTTGTGCGTAGCAATTGTGCCTAGTACTAAAATTGTTGAAACTTTATTTTCCGTGCCTGATACGTTCATAGGACATGGTATAGTACGGAGTAGTAGGCAGACGCCTTTACAATTATATTATTTGTAGGGTTACAGACAGATCAGACAGACTAGCAAAAGTAATGTAAACTACGTATCGCAAAATTATAATATTGATTAAATTCTTTAGTCGAATTAATCAAATTTAAGGCAATTAATAATAACTTGTCAGTAAAGTACAAAACTAAAGGAGTCTGCCAACTACACCGTCTCATACCATGACCGTGCTAGGAACGTATCAGACACTATAGGAACTGCTGGTCGGTGACGGAACGGTCTAGTAGGCATAGTCTTATATGTACATTTCCTTACAAAGAATATTTTTTTGTTTGACACGTTCCTAGCACGGTCATGGTATGAGACGGGGTAGTGGGGAGACTCCTTAAGATTTAGAACTATGATTTAAAGTATTAAAGTCTAATTTTCGTATTTTCATTCGCAGTTGAGTTTTATGAAAGTGCATATGCAATATTCAGCTATATAACACCGATCCATGTTAACCAAATATGAGTATTGGCCTGCCAAATGGAATAGGATAGTTACTATCCGCACGTATTGATGGCTAGTAATTTGATAGGATAGTAGTGTTCTACTATCCTATCAAATTAGGGCGTATTTTACGCAGCTACCATAACAACCGAGTCATACAAAAATAATGGTAACAAAATATAGCTGATGATGACCATACACAAATAGATAGTTACAGTACGCGTAAATAACAAGGGAATAATGATGTCTTTGTTGCTTTCCAATCATGAAATAATTTATATCGTTACAACTTTATATGTACATATGTGTGCTGTACGTGTTTCTGCACACACACACACACACAGACATATGTAGTTGTATGAAGTTTATGTTATTTAGAATATCGGTATTAAAGGTTAAGTGTTGTCAAACGTAGTAGAATAGGGAATGTGCTTTTATATAGGTTGGCTGTGTTATGAATTATGATGCTTCGAGAGAGTGCCCGTTGTTTAAAAACTATGGTTATTTGTGATGATGCCTATTAAAATATTTGTTTATTCTTAATATATTAAGGGTAAAAATATACAGTTTCAGTGACGTAATTTTCTTGCCCTTAATATCTTTCTCCTAATTTATTAAATCTTAAATCTACACATTGGCAATTGATGTATTTTTGTTATTTACAAAGAAATATATAATATTTAATTTTGTATGAGCCAAACATAATATGTTTGCCAAATAATTCAAATATGTTTGAAACGTCAGCAATTACTTGATGTGGAGATTTTGGATAGATTAGAAATATATTAATTTCAGCCAGCGTGATATCATCCAAAACTTTTCAGGTATGGTTCCGTGGCGTGAGAAGTTCAAAATTCCGCCATGTGTACGGAGTACCATTCAAACGTGAGCGTTGCTATGACAACATAAAGATCACTCGCAATGCGCACGATTCTAACTTCTGTGCTGTCAACCCTAAGTTCGTAGCCATAGTAACGGAGGTCGCTGGTGGAGGCGCCTTCCTTGTTCTACCCTTGGATCATGTAAGTACCCATATTATATTCATTTAATTTAATATACTAGAAGCCTTCATATGTTATAAGGGATCATCTGCCATAAGAATAGATAATCCGAAATACTTGACAGCTGGATTGGTTGCAAGTAGAAAAAACGACAGCTGCGCAATCCCTTTTGTCAACTTGCTTCGATCGTCCTGTAAAGAAAATAATAAATTTGAGTACAGTAAGGATGGACAATGTCTTACGTATTTATTTTTGTTTAGGAATAAACCGCAGCCTTCTTTTTTATATTCGTTTTAATATTAGGTGTAAAATACCGTATTATGAAGTATTTATACTTATTTTTTTAGCCCGGATCCCGGGGCTCATGTTCTATGTTATGCTCTATTATTCATTAAACTGCTCTATACGGCTTTTATTCCGGTTTATTTAAAAACAGTACTTTTAATGTATAAAGTAGCTTAATATCAATGTGTTAAATTTCAGTAAACTTTAAGACAATATATTATGTACAATATTATATACGTCCGTATAGATAATTGTTGCGATTTTTTTGTGTACCGTCCTAAAAACACTTACAAGAATGTTCAAAGAGTGGAAAAGTTATGTAGCAAGCTATACATATCCGCATTTGTAAATAAGGTACTTGAATACTGGAACATTTCATAGCATCTAGATACATTTAGAGTACATAGGTTTTGTAGGTGTATTTAGCGACTATAATAGATAGCACTATGCGTTTTTTATATAAGAACGGCGGTAAACAAGCGTACCAATCTAACTGTTTGTAATCGGTTACCGTACCCTACGATCGCGTGCATTACCAGGAATTTCACTCACACGTTGCCGAATTTAGTTAAAACGAATAAAAGATATGATTATATGAGTTTCTTGCATGTTTTTTCTCATAGGCCTTTTGCTTGAACCTAGCAACTAACCTAAATGTAGCTTCAGTAACTTAGTAATCTCACTAACCTTATATATTTTGACGTTCATAAGTGTAACTTTGTGACCTAATTGAATAAATAATTGTTGACTCTGACTTTGACTTTGAAAGGAAGGCTTGTAAAGACTGTGGGACTTACTTATAAAAAGGCCGTAAGAGATTGCTCTTACAGAAAAACGGCGTATGCATTATTGAACTGTGCTACGACATCATTCATTCGTCGGTTTACTATAAGGCATTCCGCGTACAACTGATGTGGATCGCCTGTAGGTTATATATATACAGGCCTATGGAATCCTATGCACCAACTTACCTACTTAATGACAAGGAGGACAAAAAGTCCGTTAGTGCCCGGCCGAGTCCGGACGTCGGTCAACAGAACAAACCTTGACTGTCTGCCGTAGTCAACAACGGCCTAAACCAGACTTTTCTTCGTTGGCAAAAAGGCAGCCGTTTGTCCGACCCCTAGGAGGGTGTTACTTCTCCGGGCGAGCCAGATCATTCATACTATGAATAATTAATTCTCTAAACGTACACAATATAAAGATAGATAAATGAGACCAGAATAAAATTGTGGTAATTTAGTCTCCATGTTTAAAATTCATGACAGACTCCAATATCGTACTGAAGCTCGTCCCAAAATAGTAACAAGGACGGCTTATGAAATCGAATCATGAAAATGCAATTACAGAAGTCGTTTGGAGTGCAATACTCCTTTGTTTTGCATTTCATCTATTGATGAATGTTATGATGAATGTGGTATTGCCACCGATTATTGATTGCTTCATCGGTATCGTGTTAGTGTGCCCTTGCGTTTACTACTAAAAGGTCTCAGGTTCGTTTCTTGGCTCAGGAAAACTCTGTTGTTTATCGTCTTGTTCGAAAATTTGATATGAGTTAATAAAATAAATAAATAAAACTTTGATGTTTATTGATTATTTCAATAAGTATTAGTCTTAGGCAAATACGAATGTTGCTACCGCTATGCTTTTGATCGGATCGACTAAGACATTAAGATTCGATTATTCGATCATAATTCGAATCGTAATCAGCGCCAACGAATTGAACAACACTCAGTACCGGGATCGTAAAAGTTTCGAATATTACATTTTGTCGGCTTCGATGGCGTAGTGGTTAGTGTAACCGACTGCCACGCCTGAGGCCGCGGGTTCGATTCCCACACAAATCAAATATTTGTGTGCATGAACATGGATGTTTGTCTTGGTCTAGATGTTTCTATGTATAATGTGTTTGTATTTACAAAAAAAGGTATATAAGTATGTTTATCCATTGTCTAGTACCCATAGTACAAGCTCTGCTTAGTTAGTATGTGATAGAATATTATTATTATTATTATTTGTCGTAGTAATTACTAGTTCAGATATATTATTAGTGCAGTTTAGTTTGATAAAATTCTTTGTAATAGTGAGGTACGTAAATATGATGGCGGATGGCTATATTAATAGACTTGCACGTGACCTTAAACATAGCTGGTAATATGTAGGGGTAGACTTTAAGTCATCGACACATTTAAGCACAGACACGCACATACACACGCCCTAAGATGTATGCCGTGTGAGAAGTGTTAGGCCATAGTTCACCACGGTGGCCCAGTGTGGGTTAGCGGACTTCACATATCTTTGAGTACAACATGGAGAACTCTAAGACGTGCAGGTTTCCTCACGATAAAGCAAAACCGTCACCGGTAAATATACCACCGCGATATTTAAATGATTAATAGGTACATAACTTTTAAAAGTCAGCGGCCTCAGGGTCGAACACGAGAGTCTGCGTCGCAGTCCTACGGGCCTCCTAGTCTAGTGGGAGCACTAGACTATCGCTGCTTTATATATATTATTATTAGTGTGTTATTGCCACTCGGCTAATTTCGAACAATTCGCTCGTGTTCAAACACATGTAATATATGTAGACTTAGTTAGGCGTAATGCCTTGTTTGATCAACACCAATATTTGTGTTTCTTTTATTGGCATGTGCCTAAAACGCCCTGCCTCGTGTAATGTTTTGTGTCTATACGCTTTAGATGTGTGTACATAGTATTCCCTTGACCTCAAAGATACGCAGCATCGCGACTATACTGGGCTTAGGCAGGGATGTGAAGCACAGTTCAGTTAGACTGCCTTTGTGCACAAGGTCACGGGTGTGACTTTCGAGCTGAGAAAAGTATTATCGTGTTTTTCCTAATAAGATCTTCTTAGTTAGAAGCATGGAGTCTGGAATTGTGCACGATAGACGCCAATAGGCTTGCCCCTATTACGGTAGTCTTTAATAGCTGGCGAAGTTTTGAGTAGCAACAGTGGAGACAACTGGGCGTGTCTCTTCGGGAATATACCAAACCACTGACACTATTATTATGAAGATAACATAAATAGCTTTTTAATATACCTATACTGAAAATAGTTTTAGTCTCTCAGAGACTGAGAGCCTCAAATTGCCTAAATGCAAAGCTCAATAACAAATTATCCTGAAACGAAACCGAGACCTCGCGAGGCGTACTCAACGAGCAATCTATAATCAAAAAGAACACTATGATCTCACTATTAATAGTAAACATAAGCGCACCCTCTTACTGGTCCAAAGAGCTAGACGTAGCTAATTGAAAAACTTCGCTATATGCTTGTTATGAATAGAAGTATCTCATATTTTGTTCCGGTTTTGAATAAAGCGTGTTAAGGGATTAGCCATGGGATGCATAATCACGTCATTTTACCTATTCTTTACTGATCTTACCGCAAGTGTAAAACTATCTGACAGACAGATTTTTTATGATACCTACTTTCTCGGAGACGTCCATTCAAATAAAAGTGCATTGCATTGATGGCCTCTCTGGTCAATGGTATTATACTAGGGCCGATTAGGTGCCGGGTTCAATCTTAATGTTCTCAATATTATTAGCTTTATTAGGCAAATCTCAGTACTACCACAGAGTATATGTAACGGAATTACATAGGAACTGATTAAATGCTTGTTTTTTATGTTATTTGGTTCAATAGATTTATCCTTATCACAATATATTATAAAATTTTATTCTCTAATGCCAATAATAAAACAATTCAAACTCTCTCAAATCACCATATCGACTTCCTAATGCTTTATATACATACTAGTTGTCCAGACAGACGTTGACAAGAACAGGCGAAAAAAAAAAAAATTAAACCCTCATCGAACACTTGAAACACACAAAAAAAATCATTCAAATCGGTCCAGCCGTTTAGGAGGAGTTTACTGTCAACACACGTACAGAAAAATTATATATATAAAGATATACCAACCAAGATCAATCTAAAATACCCATTCCTTAATCTCAAAAATCGATCGACCGATCCCAAATCGATATATCTACTGAATATACAAGATCGATCCAGATCAATCTATAACTGTCTCGTCTGTATCGACACGTGTACTGCTCAAGCAAAACTGGGAATAAACACAGGCCTACAGTCAGTCTACGTAGTTTTAAAATGAAGTTACAGCAGCAGCAGCTGTAGGATTCGCATTGTTTACGGTGTATGTATTATTACCGTGAGAAATTATATACCATAGACGTGTTACACAAAATTGCTTGACGACTCGGCGACGTTAGATTTCCTACTATTTTACACATGTCTGTTGCAAGCGGACAATTGCAGCGTAAATTGTTTGTTAAAGCGGTCACTTCTTACTCACCGTGAATTTATAATGGCGTTAGATATTATAGATAGACTATCACCCGTTTGTTTCTAAAGGGGTAGGCGGTGGCGTATTACAATTTGTCACCTATGTTTTTCACGACCCATTTATAAGAGCACATTTCGGGACGCCGCGCTTCTACTTTGAATATTCTTATTGAATACTAGTTTCTCCCCGCGGTTTCACCCGCGTAAGTCCCGTTCCCGTGAGAATATCGGGATAAAAAAGGCCTATGTGTGCTTCCAGGTCTCCAGCTATATACATACCAAGTTTCATCGCAATCGGTCCAGTAGTTTTTTCGTGAAAGAGTAACAAACATCCATACATACATACAAACTTTCGCGTTTATAATATTAGTAAGGATCTATACAAATGTAAAACTAAACTCCGGAACTCAATATCAACCAAAACCATTACCAGGTTTATCTTTACGGCCGATAGTAAGGTCCCAGGTTTCGTATCCAAGTCAGTCAAAGAGATTATCGTTTTTCTGTCAGGCTAGTCCTAGTCCATGGTAGAAACACATAAAATATGTGAGTGTCATGGCACCTTAGTCGTCCGTCTCACAGATATTAGGTGTAAATATTTAATAGCTATTTCGAAATTTAAGCAGCTGTTAAGATAAACTAGATTATAGAATTAAAAGTAAATGTTACATGTTTTAAACATGGCAACATTTCGGCGGCTTAATTATTGCGAAACGGTTCTAATCATAATAATTTAAACATTAAACTTGCAAAAAGAAATGTAATATGCAGATGTATGAAGTCAATGACATCGTATTATTCTTTTAAAATGGAAAGTCTGATTCTGCAATGTTCGGATTGTCATGAAAATGCCCCATTTATTATCCTTTTACAAATGTTCCCTGGGTCTTATGATTATAATAGTTTTGATTACTTCGATGTTTGTTAAATTAAGTCAAAATATACATACGTTTAAAATGCAGTCGCGAATAATAAACAGAAAATTAATGTAAAAGAAAAAGTATTAAATAAAAAAATTAAGTTAGCAAATTATAACCCGACTACGTAAAAAAGAGGCCACAAAAGGACGAAACAAAAAATATTCAGATATAAATTTAGAAATGCATAGGTACAAAATGGTCAAGGTAGAGCCGTGGTCGCACCCACTGTATACCTACCCTGTCTGTTTAATGGAGGTGTTCCTGGCCACATAATCATAGAATAAATTCTCTAAGACGGATATACAATCCTGGACGAATATGAACGGAATATTGTCAGGTCCATAAGCGGATGTTGTCTTTAAGCTGCGTACTGCCCGTCTTAATTCTGATATATTGATGTATTCTAAACTGACTGCCGATACCCAGGGTGTATTATTGCTACCACGCTCAGCTGCATTATAATCTAATAGCGATATCTAATAGAAAATAATCTAATCTAATAATAATTTATGAGTTTCTTAGAGCAACTGTTACCTGCAACCTTCTGTCCCTATGTTTTTGCACCAAATTGAACAAAGATAGGCCAACGCGTGCTTTAAAAAATGCCTCGTTTAGCATTTAGTCCAGTGTCCAACTATTTCAACAATTTGCTAATTTGACATTTATCTTCCCATTATTGCATAAACCGTATCTCTTGCAACAAATACATATTAACATTTTACATAGGTCAATTCATACATATTAATGTGTTCAATATTTTTTTCAGACTGGCCGTTTGGATTTCAACGCGAGTCGTGTGACGGGCCACAAAGGCCCAGTGCTCGATATCAAATGGAATCCGTTCAACGACAACATCATAGCTTCATGTTCCGATGACTGCACGGTAATTTCGTTTGTGCTTATTTTTTTGAACACACTCGCAATAATTTGTTGCTGTGTAATTGATGACCATTACATGGGATGTTCGGTGTTCCGTTCGACTAATTTTCTCGTGTTTTATATACAGCTAAAGCATATGATTTGATACTATATTTATATACTATCTGCTGAATGCGGCCTCACCCGCTTGAATCCCACAGGAACTTAGCAGTATAACGATTCCTATGTCTCATGGACATGGTCTATCTGTGCCACGTTTTGTCGAAACCCGTTCAAAGGTTTACGTGTGTTTGAGTTACAAACACTCAAACATTTACGCAAACTTTCACATTTTAAATATTAGTTAGGTTAGCAACAATCATTTAAGAATAATTCGGTTACTATTGGCCTGCTGCGGCGGAAGATTAAAAGTGATTTGATTTTGTGTATGCATCAAGTATCCTCTTAGAGAGAGATTTTCATTATAGTAAGCTCGCATTCTTTCAAATTTAAATTAATCCGATCCATATTTTATTTTCCATAGTGTTTTTCTCTAGGTCCCTATACTTATGCTACAAACAGGGTAGAACTATAGGCCAGTTATTTAGTGGTGTACTCTTTACGATGTTTGAACAGAGCTATTGACCTGTATTTTAACATCGTAAAGAATGCACACAGAAAGTTACAAGTATTGATTTCAATATCTTATCTCAAAAGTAGGTATTGTCTGGATATGACTTATTGATTTTATGTAATTGTAAACCCGATATCGATTATAATTCAATAGCTGTGACGTCACTGTATGCATTTTGTGTAGGTGCTTCAAATTTACATATATGACTGCATTATAATATTTATAATATTACAGTCGATTTTAAATGATTACTCCATTAAGTTAACATTTTTAGATTACGAAATAGCGTGTTTTAATAACATGTTATTAAACAGTTTTTTTAAGTTTCACTACCGTGCGGTCTCTATTATCTTTGGTCTACATTATTGAATGGGAAAATTCCCACAAGATTAGTAGAGATTAGAACGTAAAATGATGAATGGGTTCGCAGTGAACCGGGAACTGTGGGTAGAAGTTGGAACATTTGATGGACCGCTTTATAAAGAGTGACAGTAATTGGTTAAAATGTCGGCCGACTGAAACAAAATATATTACATTATTATGTTACGTATAATTCTATTTTTAAACACATGTTTAACGCGTTATTTTTTATGTTGTGTAGATTAACGATGTGACGTAGCGTTTTGAAAATGACTGGCATGGTATAATCAAATGGATAATATAAAAAGCAATTCATTTTCTAGGATAAGGGTCGTACCTACTAAGCTTCCTGATAGCTTTTAGTCTATAAATACGATTATCTTATCAGTGTATACATATGTAACATAGTGCTTCTGTCACAACACGTTTTAGTTTTAGGGGAGATAATTAGATAATGGGCGAACGCAATACAACTTTGTGAGTGAACAGGTTTAGCATAGAGCTCTGATATGCCGTCCCCATATAGTTTTATCTGCCATTGGGTTCGGTGGCTAAAGCTGGATATATATGTAAGCAGCGATATTTGATAGTGTGATTAATGGGGTGGATTTATATCATAGCGTTTAACTTCTTTCTACATTCAGAACCCGGGTTTAACTATGCTTTATTCGGTTTGTCTGTCAAGAAATGTAATTGCTTATCATAGATCGATAGATGGCAATGATAAAAATATAAAAAAGAAGGACATAATCAAAGCTGCGGCAATATAGATAGTACACTTCTGCCTCTTTCTTCTTCTAAAGACAATTCAAAAATAAATGTATTCAAATTAGGTTACAAGGTAACACTTATGGTTACACTAAATTTTTCTGTGAATTTACATTTACTGCCACGTTCAGCAAAGCAAGGGTGTAGGGCTCATGAGAAGAACGGGCAAGAAACTCATGGCCACTCTTTTTAATTGCAAAGTTTACAATAATATTTTGTTTACAAATCATAACTGTGAGGTGCTGCAACCATTTCTCCATGAACTACTACTGAACATACTCAAGCATTTAATAACATTTGATGGTAGCTAAAGCAGCAGTATGGTAAATAGGAGCATCCACTTACATGTACATAAATAAACACACAATATCTGTATATCAATCATAATTATTTCCTCATATTGCAAACCTTGACCACGACTCTCTGTTACACGAATATTGGTCATCACGTAAATAGCACATGCGAAGTCTTACAACGTGGAACGAATTGCCTAAGTAATGAAGCGCCTACTTTATGAGTTGGGGTTCGACCCCCCAACGGGATAAATATTTACATGACCTAGTTTTCGGCAGATAGAACGACAAAACTGTGTGTACAATTAGTACATATTGTTGTTTGTGGATTGCAAAAGCTACGACGCATCTTTTGTATAGATAATGTAAGAGTTCTGACTCTAGGCGAATCACTTTTGAGATTAGCGTGTAAGGTTATTTGTATAGAGGGTTAGTAAAATAAAAGATGATATGTAGGTATATATTCCCCTACGTGCGCCTACGGTTCGGTGTGACAAACGACTGACTGCCTGGCTGTACGTTAACTCACGAACTCGATGCAATAATACCGAGTCAGCATTCTGCATACTTATACTGTGTCTGTACAATAATAATAATATTCTACCACATACACACAAAACCATCTAGCCCAAACTAAGCAGAGCTTGTACTATGGGTACTAGACAATGGATACATTTAACTTTCTTTTTTGTAAATACATACATATTATACATAGAAACACCCAGACCAAGGCAAACATGTTCATGCACACAAATGTTTGACTTGTGCGGGAATCGAACCCGCGACCTCAGACGTGGCAGCCGGTTACACTAACCACTACGCCATCAAAGACGACATGCATAGTAGCAAGAAAATCTAGGGTTCCTTAATTCTGTATTTGTGTTGTCTAATTAATTTAATTCGAACAGTCATCTATTACAATGATTATAATACAAAAATTATGTTATCTACTTCTGGCTTCATTACATAATAAATATACATACTGTTAAATCTCACGTCAATATCCTTTTAGGAAAAGCAGAGGCGTATACAGTGTATATAAATCATAGTAGTACACACCCACAGCTATAATTTAGGTCCTAGCCTATTGTCGTTTACGGCACAGTTCGAGTACAGTGTACAGTCCGTGTATAATATCCTGACACTGGTCTAGCCTTCGGGTTGCGGAGGTCAGGTGGCAGCCGCTCCATGTAAAAACTGATATCCAGTCAAATCCGGTTAGACCAGAAAAGCCGATCCCAAATGACTTGGGAATAATAAAGGCTAGGGAGAAGTTCGAGACTCCGTGGTACAGAGAATTTGTTCAAAGAATAATCGAATTACATTGTTCGAATCGGCATCGAATCCATATCTCGTAATAATCGGAGTTGTTATCTAATTGCTTTTTTGGAGTTAAAAACAAATGACAGAATGCGGCATCGTAATATAATTCTGCTCCATCGAGATATACTGTCATAAGTCTTATGCATAATCCAGAAAATGATATTTCTTCTACCATACTAAAACAACAATTTGCTCGCTTTATTCCGCTAGTCCCCACCAGCTGTCCTACCTAATAGGAATAAGTGGAAATTTTCTACTCTTTCCAACCATGACGTCACTGGTTGGGATGAGTGGAATTTCATTTCCACTCAACCCTTACTAGGGTTGAGTGGAAATGAATCCGTTAATTGAAAATTTCTATTTGTCCGTACCAGTAGATACAGCTGGTACGAATTAGTGGAATAAACCATATTTAGGCCCGATCTCTATTATTTGGAACTTAAAATATACTTACAAAAATGTAACTGTCTATGCTTCTTTAGCCTATAATGGTGCACTGGCGGTCAGACACGATCGTTTTTTAATTATGCCTGGGATACCGAGACTTGGCAGGTACACCACCTCTAAATCTTACAGAAATACAGTCATAAGTACATATTTAATTGTGTACAATTGTTACAGGTAAAATTATGGCACATCCCGGACGGTGGTTTGTCTATGCATCTGACGGATTGGCTGGTGGAACTCCACGGCCACAAGCGACGAGTCGCCTACATCGAGTGGCATCCCACTGCCGAGAACATTCTCTTGAGTGCCGGATTCGATTACTTGGTATGTATATAATATTTTTATTACAAGTTCATAGGGATATGGTATGTGACTAAATTGCATTCAAAGATTTTAAAAGGAAATCCAAACTTTAGTCCCCTGTTTCCTCTCTGACTAATGACGTTAGAGAAACAAAAATAATTTATATAAACCAGTGCTTTATTTTTTCATAAATTAATCTTATGAAGAAAAGGTTCCATCACCTCCTAAAAGCATTTATCTATAAGATTAAAGTCTCACCATCTCTCTTCTTTAACCTTACATGAGTGAGACAGCATGCGATTTATCATTCGGATAACTTTTACTCTATAGTTGTGAAACTGGTCACAAGCATTACGAATTATCAAATATTACAAAATTCACTTGGTGATACTCTTGTTTTCAGACACACGCAAACAAATAAAAAAGTTATAATATAAATATGTACACCTTGCTGACATAGCCAAAATCCTTCTTATGTTGTTTATGTAAAACAATAGTTAGTAAGAGCACAGAATAAATATAGTACTAACGTACAGAAGGATCACTTCGCAAACCAATTTATAGAAATAGCGACTCTTGCTACTAAACAACAAAGTGCAATTCAGCTCGCATAAGCACTCAGTGCCTAACGCGATATTCACCTAACCGTTTTCGCTCTTTTCTAACACATAACGCTGTCGCTGTCTGGCGCGGAGTGACGCGCTAGCTGTCACGCTAGGGTTGTCGACTTGCCGCTGCTACTATAATATCTATTCATCGTCCATCTACCTACTTGACCACGTAATAATAAATAATTATCCTATGTTTAATGCGTATGGTTACACGGTAAATTTTAATAAATGAAAACAAACCTAGATATATCCTTGTTTAATCGTGTGATATTTTTTGTTAATTTACTTCAAGTTAACTTGACGAATTCTTAGAAAGTGTTTTTCGTCTGTTCGCTAGGTATAAATAAGTAACTGCACCTTACTTACTCAGGCTATTGGTAAATTCTTACTCTAGGTATGTAACTACTTACTTAAGCAATTATCATTTATTTTAAACTTAGTCTAATAAAGTATTAGCGAGCTCTGCGCGCGAGCGGTGACAACCGACTGGCGATGCGGCTTGGAAGCCGCGCAAAAGCGTAGGCACTTATCCCTGTAGGTACGGCCGAGTGAAGGAGGCCTGGTAAGAGTATAGTTCTTGTTAATGAGCAGCGATAGCTCAGTGGGGAGACTAACAGACTGCAATGCAGAGGGTCTCCTGTTCGAACCCATGTCGCGCACCTCTGACTTTCAGCAGTTATATGACTTTTCGAAATGATGTGCGTATCGATTGACAATTATCGCCTGCTCCGTGCCTCGGAGAGCACGTTAAGCCGTCGGTCCCGGCTGCCATGAACATCTATGGCAGTCGTTATTGGGAAGTCAGTGTCCTATAATATCCTGACACTGGTCTAGCCTTAGGGTATCGTTAGCCTTCGGGTTGCGGAGGTCAAGTGGCAGCCGCTCCGTGTAAAAACTGATATCCAGTGAAATCCGGTTTAATAAAGGCTAGGGAGAAGAAGTTCTGTAGTAAAACCATAGAAAAAGGTTACTACTATTATATATAGAAAGGGCTTATTGTGAACATATGTACGAGTATAAAAAATCATGTGATAATTCAATCATTTAAACGTGATTATTGATGTCTGTTTTTGTTATCCAAGGTCGGGACTATATTTTTCTTTATTGTTCTATTTGTCATCATTACCATTATTTTTTAATCTTCACACAATAAGGCCACAGCCCACAATAGATTTTATTTTTTCTGCTGGATTTGTTGTTATCTTCTGTAGTTTATCGGTAAGTACAAGAAATATGACTGGTTCTAGGCTTGTTGTTTTATTTTATAATTGGCCTACAAGCATAAGGAAAACGACTGAGGCCTTACCTTCGTCTCTTATGATAGTGTTGACATCAATTCAGAGTCATGGACTGTACTGTGCACATGTGTTCTTTCTTTCGTACACGGTGTCGTTCGTATCCCTGGTTCATTTACTACCAGCTCATATGTATAGGATTTTCTATAGAGTATGCGTAGACTATGTGGACTGTTTCAGGGCTGGAAAGATTACTAAGCTGGAGGCATAATTACTCGACTGCTTTTTCACTGCGCCTATTTTTCTTATTCCTCTGTTTTTTTATCGTATTCCCCTGTATCAGAGAAAGCCAATGCTTTCTAACTATACATTTATAGAAATTAAACTACTATATACGGATTTTATCGCGTTGTTTATTTATCACTGTATTACAAAATTTTGAAAATATTACACTACTACTACTATTAATTTTATTTTACTAATTTATAAGCTAATAAAATTATTGAAACTATTAAATCTATTTATTTTTGGTTTACACTTTCCCCGACGTTTCGGTTGCTTTTCAGCAGCCATGGTCACGGGGAGACCCCGTGTCTCCCCGTGACCATGTAGTAGTAGTGTAATATTTTCAAAATTTTGTTTCACGTTCGTTCAATTCACGTTCGTTTCCCAAAACAATGTTTATTTTACATTTCCAATTATGATATTATTTTTTGTACAATGAGCTGGCAACACTTGCTGAATCCAACTTATTGATACTTAATAATTTATTAAAACACATAATTTTACTTATTTTATCGTTTTACTGCTTAATTTAGTTTTAAAGAAGACCGATATTTATTTATAAAAAATATATACCTATTTATTTTTCAGCTTTGGGTACTAAACTACTAATCGGATTCATTGACGATTTTTAAATGCAGTAGATAAGTTTTTAAGAATGAAAATTTCATCGATTAATTCTAGATCTTGAGCTATATTAAATATCAAGCGCGACTCACGCGCGAGTCCTTTTAGAAACAGTTTTGAGTTGTTTTAGTCCTTTAGTACAATGACTGAGTCTTTTTGCCAAAGACTACAAACTCTAGTCTTCTTTACAGACTTAAATCTTGTAAATTGAAGTCGAGGCTTTTTTAGAGGCATTAAACAACTGAGCCTCCTGCATCACTAATCCAACCTCTATACTCCGTCCAGTAGATTGAGTTTATGCTCATTACACGATTGCCTCTTACCTCTAACACTCATTTAAATATAGAAAGCCCAACACTACAATACCTCACAGCTGTCATGTAACCTAACAACAAGTCTATTTTAAACTCACATTACGAGCTAACAACACATTGTTTAACATCGTAGCACTCAAGTTTACACGAGCCAAACATTCACACGGTAATGTAAACGAATTCATTCACTTTCATACACTCTAAAGGTACCGGTTCAAATAAAACTGATATTATATTCAAAGAGCACGCGAGCTTGGATGCAAATACATTAATACACGTTCTTTGCGATCATAGTTTCGCGTGTTTCCCCACAATCAAACTGTTAAGAAATAGCATTGCAATAACAGTTTGTGTTACCGTTATTTATATCGGGAACTAACGGGACGTGATGTTTTCAAATTTTGATAAACCGCGCGCCATTGTTCTTTCGAGCAGTGAGATAAATGATTACTGCTGTATGCCGTGGAGTTTCTTTGGCTATCGTTCTTTCACTTAAACGATCTGCACGATTTTGCAAATTGTATTTCTTTATTGTGTATCTATTAATATTGCGAAAAAGAAAATAAATATTTTTATTGTCAATTTTAAAGTTATGTTCCAACACATATACGACACCTGAAATAATTCCTGTGTCGCGGGGTACTTATAAACATTCGAACAACGAACACTAAGAACGCTCAGACTGTTTCGTGTGGGATTATAACCTCCTTGAACCACTTGCTATCCGTGCAGTAATAAAAAAAAAGTTACATAAACAGCCAAAGTCAATATGGTAGGAATCTAACCTACAACATCTCGATCGCAAGTCCAATAAGAAAAATTTTTAGGCCGCTTTAAAGTTTGAAATATTATTCGGTATTTTATATACCTTTTTTTTTTTTTTTTTTTTTTTTTTTACGTGGGGGAATGCAGTGACGCATATCCCTCCGCGGGGGCGGGCGGAGGGATTATGTCGGACTCGCCGGGGTAAAAGAAAGATGTTGAAAAGATAATGTACCTCCCGGAATACCGACTAAACCTACCACGGTGTTCCTCGACAAAACCACTATCGACGGGGCCGCGCGAATCGCTTTCGCATGCGGTCGCGACCCCGCCGAGGTTACGGCCCGCCCTGTAAAACGGCAGGCCACTACGCGAAGAGACCTACCCAAAGGACTCACTTCTATAATATACCCTACTGTCCCCCCCCTAGAGGGGAGACGGACTCGAAACAGAGGCGCGCGTGGGAACACGCACGCCGCCTCTTGGACCTGGTGCTGAACGGATGGTGGGCAGGCCCACAAAGCCCACCACCCCCAGGTCAAACCTTAGGGTGGCTGGAGGTCATCTCGCGCCCTCCGGCGCCCGGTTCTGCGGTTGGGGAGAGGGTTTAAACGCTCCCTCTCCCGCTCCGCCGCCTCCTTGATGGAAATTACTTCCTCGCAGAAGGAGGCGACGGCGTTCCACGACCTCTCACTCCGGACCATAGACTGAACTACGGCCGGGAGCGAGAGGGCAACCGATCCGACTGCCGCGATCAACTCACGGCGCTGCGATGCCCAGGCGGGGCAAACCGCCAAAGTGTGCAGCGCCGTGTCCTCAACAACGTCGCGGCAGTCGCCGCAGTGGTGACAACCGGGCGTCTCTTGCCGGCGTATACGACACAGGAACCGGCCAAAACAACCGTGGCCAGTCAGAACCTGTGTCAGCCGGAAGGTGAGGGCGCCATGCCGCCTCTCCAGCCACTCCTCAAACACGGGACTTACCGCCACGATCGTGGCGTGCCCGGTATTTTATATACCTACACCAAGATAAACAGTTTCCTATATTTATAACTATAATTTTCCTATAGTTACTTTTTAAGATAAACGCTATAGATTTCCTCTTAAATCTCGATGGAAATTATTTAAGTTCCTAAATACTTTCTGGGAATAACGTAAATTAGCGATGCCGCAGTGAGGAGCTTCAGAAAGGCCTTACAAATGAAGTTACGTGTGTCTGATACAGTCAGCATTGCGTTTGGCATGCAATAAACTTAACCCGGCCTCGACATGCCTTATCTTTACCTTGATCATGCATTCACGTTATCACTGACATTACTTTTATCTTCAAATTATTATGACAGCACATTATTCTGATGCACTACGTGTGCAATTAATCGTGAGATTGCATGTTTGCGATCGGAATATGGATGCAACTGGGTTAAAATTATCAGTAAAGTGCAGAAACGTTGAAACTCCTGACAAAATAAGCGTTATTTGATCTTTATGCTTGACATTACCTACTTTCAAATTTATTAAGACTGCGCCGAGCGTAAGACGCGGTTGGACTGAATGACAGAGCTCGATATTCAAATCGGCGCGCTCCATAGTAAAATTGTATGGAGGATTTGAAGTGGTTTTTTGATAAATACGTATCTTTATTGTCAACCAATAACTTAAATATTTGGGACGGACAAATTGTAATATAATTATTTATGTTTCGTTTAAGCTGTAAAATAGGATAGATTTCCACTGTTATAATCTAAAAATCTTTTTCGATTTTGCATTTTCGTGCAAATTTACGTAATCTAATAGGTGAAAATATTAATTATTTTAATATTTTTACACGGAATAATTGTAAACACATACATTATTATGGTAAATGCATATTTTATATTTGTATTAAATAAAAATTGTTGATTTTATCAACTTAACTGTGACTGTTTTGGCACATTTAGCTCGGCGCAGTCTTAAGTAGCTGATGTTAATATATATTGATGCTAGTGGTTTTAGATTTTGCAGAGAGCATGATTTTCATAGCGATATGTATCCGATATATATAGTTCTATAAAACGTTTGTGTCGATGTAAAATATGATTGTATATATTCCTCTCATTGCTTTTTAAATAAGCGATACAGTAATACTACTTTAGTAACTTACTTTGTTTTTAAGTCCAAATGTCTTATGTGCTAATGTAGGATATGGTCTATCTGCATTCCAAGTTTATCCAAATCCGTTAAGCGGTTTACGCGTAATTGAGTAACAAACGTCCATCTTCACAAACTTTCACGTTTATAACAGTATACATTAAACCTTCAAAACTGATACAATAATTATTGCGTTAGAAACGAGAATAGAGCTGGTTATATAGTTACAAGCATTGTAAAAACATACACGTTCGAATGAACAATAAATAAATAATTTGATCATTAACTGCGATGTACCTATAAAGGGCGTATAAAAACATGAGTATATAAAATCTAAAGGTGCTGCTAGACTTAAACATTCTAGCCAATGTTACATTACAGAAAAATAAACGGGAGCGTTTTGGCGAGCATTGTAGCGAGCGCTCTAACGAGCATTCTAGCGAGCATTGTAGCGAGCGCTCTAACGAGCATTCTAGCGAAAGGGCAGTAAATTTGTTTCGCGCTTTTTGCCCGCGCCGCCACTGTCGATACATTGCGTAGCTGGAGCTGCGCATCTTCTTTGCACAGCTACCTCGCGGCGGCGCAACTTCATAGCTCATCTTACTAGCCTCGCCACATAGCTTAGCATCAGTGGAAATGGTCACATAGTTTCGTAGCTTAGTTTTCACATCCTCTCAACATAGCTGCATAGCACATCTCTGGTGGAAAGGCACTCTAAATATTGGTTAAGATGTTTGACTCTATGCTTGGCTCTGTTCGTTGTTCACTATGATAATTTAAAAACGGCGAAGACTCGATGTTCTGTTTCAAGTGAATTGCTCAAGTCTATCAGCCTCTTAACATAACTACGTAAAGGCTCCTACACACAGTGCCGGCGGCACTGCTAGCCGCACAAAGGAGCCGCCGGCATGGCCGCCCGGGTATGCCGGGGTACCACGCGGGTTGCAAGGTCATTTCGCTCCCGGCATTCAGGAGGTAGTGTTGTGTGTGAGTGTGGACGGTGCGGTACATGTTTACGAAAAATCATGTTTAATTGGGATAAGAAAAAAAAATAGTATTGGAGAATTCTTATAATAGTTTAAAAATATTTATAATAATATATAATAATAATAGTTTAACAAATGAATGAGTTAAAAGCCTAATAAATGATGATTATGATTTATGCATTAAATATCAATATTTACCTTAATTTGAAGTCTTGATATAACTTGATTGACTTTGGGAATCAAAGAAGAACACAACTGTTTTAAACAGTTCTCCAAGGCTGAAATAACTTTCTCCTGTAGCTTAAAACCTCAAGGTTACTGCTAATCTCTCTTTATCAGGTGTGGTTTCTCTCCAACCAGTGTTTTTTTTGCTAATGTACGCTTCAGTTATAGTCAACAAAAATTTTAAATCTTCATATGTCATTCTTAGAAACCCCTAAAAACATACTGTTGCGCAATTGTCGACACCCCACATCATCTTTTTTATAATTTTCTATCATTACTGTACCGTTTAGCCATTTTCTATATTGTAAACTTGGGCGCACCCAAAACCTTCTTCTTCTTTTAAATTTTATACATAATAAAAAAAAAATAAAGCTGTTAGGGCAATGTTGACGACTTCGTTATTCATCGTAATCGATAACCAATCACAAAGTGTATATCTCACTAGCGTTCTACACGACTGTCACAACTGGAATGATGCTCGGCGGCTTTGTGCAAGTTTCTGCGGCACATGCCGGCGGCACAAACGCTCGGCAAAAGCCGGCGGCACGTGCCGCCGGCGTTGTGTGTAGGAACCTTAACAATAAGATAATAGTAGGGTATTCCTAATAATATTTTATGGCAGTAGTTTGTGTGTAACATATAAACAAAGCGCTGCTATTAAATGTTATTTCGATCAGTTTGATCTTGCTTTAAGCGCTTATATTTATATACCGTCAAAATACACTGATGTTACATGAATCTTTTTGAACTATCAAAATAGGTATATAAATAACTAGCGGACCGAAAGAAGTAGTCATGTACACACGAAAAAAAAATCTAAACCATTCTCGAATCCATTTGAACACACACAAAAAATTTCATCAAAATCGGTACAGCCGTTAAGAAGTAGTTTAATTACAAATACGCACACAGAAGATTTATATACATATATGTATAAAGATAGGTAATTATGATTTCTACGTCGAATTTCGGTTAAGACGGCCAATCTTGACGGGGAATATCTAGATGCCTTTATATAGATGGGTAGTCATATGCTGACGCGCCTCCTAAGAGAACTAGGAGATATACCTATATCTCATGTGCAGATGACTATTATTGAACTATAGTGCACCATTTTATGCGCAAACACAAGTGCGCCTTCACTCTCCTAGTACGATAAAACGGTAATCCGACATGACCAGAGAGAGCATATGCGAATACACTCTTATTTCGGCAACTATATTTTAGGAAGGTACACGAATAGGGGGCCTGTTGCCATCTCAGCACCGGTGCTGCTACTGAGAATTCTTTGACAGAAAAACCCAAACACTGCCCGAGCCGGGAATCGAACCCTATACCTACCTTATGCTAAGCAACCGTTTCATCGCTACGCCGTCGAAGAATATTTTTAAGACAATTTTCCCACTATAATTATATCCTGTGTCTGACTTGACTGTGGACTGTACAAACATTCAAACAACGGACACAAAGAAGACCTGGACTCGGAACAACTATTTGTAGATCACACAAAGTTTTGTCCCGCTTGGGATTCGAACCCACAACACTCAGCGCATTGGCAGCGGCAAGGAGACCACTTAAATCACTAGCCATTCGTGCAGTCAAGGCAAATAATTAACTACGGTTTCTTTTTTCTAGATCTTCGTATGGGATGTGGGCAAAGGCGAGGCAGTGAAGGTGATAGACTGCCACAGCGACGTGATCTACTGCATGTCGTTCAACCGCGACGGCTCTCTGCTCGCCACCACCTGCAAGGACAAGAAGCTGCGCGTCATCGAACCGAGGAGGGGCATCGTGCTATCCGTGAGTATTCATCTATATATCATTATATCAGCCCTGTTTGTATACTGTCCCACTGCTAGCCACAGACCTCTTCTCAGTATGGGAAGATCCACCACGCTAGCCCAGTGCGGGGTCGCAGAATTTATTTATCTTCGAGAGCATTATGGAGAACGCTCAGACATGGAGGATTCCTCACGAGACGTTTCACCGTTGTGATATCAACATCATATATCAACGAAAAGTCAGAGATGCGTGCCTTGTGATCGAACTTGGGGCCTAACTTGTGAATTCTGCGTGTCAGGCGATTATTCGACGCATCAAGGTGCACGCACATATTCCCGAAGGGGGGGTGTCAGAGGTATCTCACATCATGCTTTCATTAGTTATGGTTTGAAGTCTCATGGGCTACTACTGATAATGTATTGTTAAAGGACATCAACGAAACTGTCTGACCCGAAACCTCATGCACAGCACTTACACTCACGGTTTCACCGAGTATTTCTTCTTCTTTTCGTGTGGTTAGTGGCCAACCTGTTGTCAAGAGTTGTTCAAGCCGCCCGTAGGCCTCTGACATGGCTTAACGACTGCTGGCAATTTGACAACAACCGGGACCGACTTCTTACGTGCCCTCCGAAGCACGGAGACGCTCAGATGAAATACCACTAACCGGTCACCCATCTATAGACTGACCGCACCCAACGTTGCTTAACCTCGCTAATCGTTTACCGATCATTGAGTGCAACTGGCTATGAGCACCTCAATATGATGACGCCTGATATGTTTAACATAATTGTCCTCGGTGGCGTAGTGGTTAGTGTAACCGACTGCCACGCCTAAGGTCGCGGGTTCGATTCCCGCACAATGTGCATGAACATGGATGTTTGTCTTGATCTGGGTGGTTCTTGTTCTTCTTGTTCTTTGGGCTAGATAGTGTTGTATATATGGTAGAATATTATTAATTAAAGAAATTTGAATACATTTTAAACATATCGACATTTAAAACATTTAATCAGGAAGTCAATGAGTATTGAAATAGTTTATCATCCTGTTTACACTACAATATGTAATTTCTGTAATGTTTTCAAATGTCAATACACGTACCTGTTATCGTCGTTGTAAACATGATATTGCAATAATTATACGACAATAAAATCTTTTGATCATACACTTCATAACGGTTTTAAATCATAAATGCAAAGTACTTGACACAAAACTATTATGTAAAATAATTGTGTATAAAAAAACCCACTAAGCAGTCACGGATGTGCCCACCCCAATAGAAAAAGTTGACAATGACGGTTTATTTGGAATTAGACGTAAATAATTAATGGGATTCAGACGTATACAAACTAACTGATTTCGGTATACAGTCAGGGTTACTTGCACAATAACAAAATATGTTTAAAATTGTATGTCGTCACTATCATCTGTTCAAAGATGATTGAGATGGTATGATCTTTTACATCTGTATTCTGAGTTGCTGTGCAAGTTAGCCTAAGGATGCTGTTAGACGATACGAAAACTTTATTGCGGCTGCCGCGGAGTGGCCGCATTTTAGTCGCGTACCAGTATTCGTTCATAGAAAATTTTAACTATTAATCAAAATCATAATAATTTATTTATGGAACATAGGTTAGTAATACATTTCTGGAAGCTATGTTATAAGTATGCTTTTTTATACCTCATAATATGGTGTACTTGCAAATTATAATATAATTTACAAGAATCTTTAGTCCCGCATAATATTATATTATTAATATAATTACAAAGAAAATTACAACTTATTATACAATAAAATTAAATACTGATAAAATTATCAGTATGTAATTATAGTATAATATATTTTATGTAATTATAATATTTATTATAATTACATAAAATCCAGACTAACACATTATTTTAATATGTGTTAGTCTGGATTTATTAATTGATGTTTATATTAACTAGGCCACAACATTAAAATTCTTCAAAACACGTTCGCGATGGCCACGAGGTAAGGGCGCGTTCTCCACTCGGCTTCTCGGCGGTCTACATGAACGGGCCCTTATTAACTTCATTAATTAATCTCATCTGATATTCCAGGAAGGCAACTGCCACACTGGTACGAAGGCTTCCAAATGCACGTTCCTGGGCAGCCAGGGCAAGGTGCTGACGACAGGGTTCTCGCGCTACAGCGACCGGCAGTACGCCGTGTGGGACCAGCATGACCTCTCCAATCCGCTGGTCTGCGAGACCATCGATAGCTCGTCCGGTGTCGTCTTCCCTTACTATGATTATGATACTAATATGGTGAGTATGTTTAAGAAGTGATGGTACAACTGTCAAGTCCTGTGTAGCAGGTAGGTGTTTATGAACGCTGGTGTCTGGCTCTTATGTTATTTTAAGTCACTGTCCAATAATAATAAACTAGATTTTGCTCGCGACTTTGCTCGCGTAAAAGTAAGTTAGATTATGTTAGTAATAATAGTAGTGTTACTTGGGGATAATATAGATTTCTAATGATAATATAGTTTTGAGTTAAATTTTTAAAATCAAACAAATAAAAAACAAATCTCTTCTTTTCATAATATTAGTATAGATAATATCAGCCTCGTGTAAAAATTTTCCTACTGCTGGACACGGGCCTCTTGTCAGTTTGAAAAGAAGCTAATATTAACTACGCCCGCTTAGTGAGGATTGGCAGACTTCACATAACTTCGTGAACCTCATAATATTTTCGAAGTTATGCGAAATCTGCTAACCTTCCCTAAGTTTCTCCATTATAGAGAACTCTCATACACCATGGTTACCTCACAATGTTTACCTGCACCGTTAAAACGAATGAGTCAGCGATGCGTGCCATGAGTCAAACAGTATCTCACTAGGCTAGATTATCGCTGCTTTCGAATTCTCTAAAACTGCCAAAAGGCGAAAGAAAAGAACTACCCTTTTACTAACTGATATTTTTTTAATTTCAGGTATACTTGGCCGGTAAGGGAGACGGGAATATCCGATACTATGAAGTTGTGGACGAGGCGCCATACGTTCATTTCCTCAATCAGTTTCTCTCTGGTAACCCACAAGTAAGTTATTAAAAAAAAACTAAACGTAACGCTCTTGTACTCTATAAACCGTATCTTAAGACCCTTCACTAAGCTGAAAACCACGTGCAACTCATTGGTAGAATTATTTTTTGTTAAGGTACTATAACTGGACATCGACTGGTTATGAAGATATTGAAGGTCACGGTCAGAATTTTATTTTACTATTTTTACAAAAACATGTTTGAAATACAAAAACAATACTTTCTTCTGAATTAACATAATTAAAATTATTGATATTGATTCCTAGTAAGCAGCCTAATAGGCCTAATGTACAACGCGCGCCTCGATTCAACGAAATCACACGCACAGCATTCTAGTTTTTTTCCCGTTAAAAACCTGAAAATTCAAGCCTTCTTCTTCAATTAATGTTTAGTACGCGTAGACTAGTCAGCTTTGTTAAAGGTCTTGAGACACGGTGTATTTTACATACCTATCATCAACTTAATTTCTGTGAATAGGATGTTCGGAATGGAAAGAACTTTAAAAACATATTTCTGACCAAATTAGAAACATTGCTAACAAATGACTGATAATGTATGAATACGATGACGGTGAATAAGACAAGACAAGAGAACAAGAGACGTATGGAAATCTTGCTGAGACATCAAATATCCTAATTTGTCCAGAAATGTCCGGGTATATGCACTATTGTCGAAAATATATCTACAATAACATATGTTGTTTTACTTAAGAGCACAAACTCCGTTTGTGTACCATATCTAGCAATAGGAATCATTGGATTAATGCAACAGTTCCGACCGCTCATGTTTCTCCTTCCTCTATAGCTGGTTATATTTGTTTCGTCAAGGCCCAGAAAATGTATCCTTCAGTGGTACCCGCCATTCATGGACAGGTCCATATGTAGCCATATCCCTTAACGACCTTCCTGCAAGTTATAGATATGGTTACAAAAAAGGCAATAGTTATAAACTAAAGTGGACTTCATCCGGACTAAAATGGACTCTCCCACTTCATCTAAACAGTACCGTTTGCAAATATATAACTGCCTCCGTGGCGCAACGGAAGTTAATGACGGTAGTGCATGAGTTTTCGGGATCGAATCCAGGGTCGGTCCAAGAAAAGTTATTGGCTTTTGCTATTAAGACTGCGTTGAGCGTAAGACGCGGTTGGACTGAGCTCAATATTCAAATCTGCGCGCGGCCGCCATAGTAATATTGTATGGAGGATTTGAAGTGCTTTTTTGATAAAAATGTACCTTTATTGTCAACCAATAACTTAAATATTTGGGATGGACAAATTGTAATATAACTATTTGACGGCGCCAGCGATGGCTGAGCGATAGGATCATGGTCCTCTTGATTTTGTGGTACAGGGTTCATTGCGTAGGCAGTGTAGAATAATAATTCCAAGTCGTTGTTTGTGTTATAACCTTACTTTATTAATTGATACTAGGTACAATCAATTGAATCAGGTAAACCGACAGTTTCGTTCTGGAGGAGTGACCCGGTTGGTGTCTCGGAACAAAGTGAGCTCTGCACAAACCCCACTCCCCAATACGACTCCGTCCACGTGCCGTCATTACAATATCAACTGACGTCACCGCGTTTACCGATTCCTCTGTACTACAATAATCAAATCAGCAACTTATTATTTAGCGATATCGTTTTCCACGACATATTTATGTTTTGTTTAAGCTGTAAAATAGGATAGATTTTTACTGCTATAGGCAATCTAAAATCACGTAACACGAGCTTACGTTTTTGCATTTTTCGTGCAAATTTACGTAATTTTGTAGCCAAAAATATTAATTATTTTAAGATTTTTAAACGGAGTAATTGTAAACACATTCATTGTTATGGTAAATATATATTTTATATTTGTATTAACGAAAAAAGTGTTGATTTTATCAACTTAACTGTGACATGACTGTGGCCTGTTTTGGCATATTGCGCTCGGCGCAGTCTTAAGATATCTAATAGCAACCCGAAGTTAGGAAGTTGGCGGTGTTGCACACCCCCGCCTCGCTGCGCACGTTGTGGTGTCGGTCCTGCGCCCGATCTCTGTCCGCTCGTGTCGGATTGCCGTCCCATCGGATCATGAGAGTTAAAGAACAGAGAAAACACTTGTGTTTGGGCACACACTTGTGCACTATAATATCTTCTACGCAGATGGCCAGACTCGTTAATTTGGTCTGGAGTACATTACTATTATTATTACTCCGTTAATGATCTACATCGTCTGACGGCAAGAGCAATATAAATAAATAGATTATAAAGTGATCAACTTTTCCATTATAAATAATGGCCGTTGGTTCTGTCCTTGAGACACAAAGGCGTACGTGACGGCGACCATCACATTTACTGTATAATTTTATATCAATATTAATTAGTACATCAGTATGCAGGTAACATACGAACATACTGCAGAGCTTCTATCCCTAATTGATACAAGGCAACATTATTTTTTTAATTTGTCTCGTCATCTACTGTGCATACGAAGTAGGGTTACCTTGAGAATGTTAAACTTTATTATAGTTATTGATGGTTTTGATGTCATACTAAATATGCTTTGTTACTATACATGTACATACATACATATTCCCAAGGCGATCTGCTCATATACCCGGGCGACAGCAAGAGTTGCCTGTTAGATAGATTGTATGCGTAGCTGCTAGTAAGATATGTGGGATTTGGTAGACATTTGCATATCTCTTTAGAGATATACAGGCATGTAATGTTATGTTAATATTATTTGTTTGGTTCCAGCGAGGCCTGGGCTTCATGCCGAAACGCGGAGTAACGACGGCGGCCTGCGAAGTATTCCGCTTCTATAAGCTACACACGTCCCGGGGACTCTGCGAGCCCATCTCCATGATCGTGCCGCGGAAGTCCGACTGCTTCCAGGTACGCACTCACTTCTACAAGCTACACACGTCCCGGGGACTCTGCGAGCCCATCTCCATGATCGTGCCGCGGAAGTCCGACTGCTTCCAGGTACGCACTCACTTCTACAAGCTACACACGTCCCGGGGACTCTGCGAGCCCATCTCCATGATCGTGCCGCGGAAGTCCGACTGCTTCCAGGTACGCACTCACTTCTACAAGCTACACACGTCCCGGGGACTCTGCGAGCCCATCTCCATGATCGTGCCGCGGAAGTCCGACTGCTTCCAGGTACGCACTCACTTCTACAAGCTACACACGTCCCGGGGACTCTGCGAGCCCATCTCCATGATCGTGCCGCGGAAGTCCGACTGCTTCCAGGTACGCACTCACTTCTACAAGCTACACACGTCCCGGGGACTCTGCGAGCCCATCTCCATGATCGTGCCGCGCAAGTCCGACTGCTTCCAGGTACGCACTCACTTCTACAAGCTACACACGTCCCGGGGACTCTGCGAGCCCAACTCCATGATCGTGCCGCGCAAGTCCGACTGCTTCCAGGTACGCACTCACTTCTACAAGCTACACACGTCCCGGGGACTCTGCGAGCCCATCTCCATGATCGTGCCGCGCAAGTCCGACTGCTTCCAGGTACGCACTCACTTCTACAAGCTACACACGTCCCGGGGACTCTGCGAGCCCATCTCCATGATCGTGCCGCGGAAGTCCGACTGCTTCCAGGTACGCACTCACTTCTACAAGCTACACACGTCCCGGGGACTCTGCGAGCCCATCTCCATGATCGTGCCGCGCAAGTCCGACTGCTTCCAGGTACGCACTCACTTCTACAAGCTACACACGTCCCGGGGACTCTGCGAGCCCATCTCCATGATCGTGCCGCGCAAGTCCGACTGCTTCCAGGTACGCACTCACTTCTACAAGCTACACACGTCCCGGGGACTCTGCGAGCCCATCTCCATGATCGTGCCGCGCAAGTCCGACTGCTTCCAGGTACGCACTCACTTCTACAAGCTACACACGTCCCGGGGACTCTGCGAGCCCATCTCCATGATCGTGCCGCGCAAGTCCGACTGCTTCCAGGTACGCACTCACTTCTACAAGCTACACACGTCCCGGGGACTCTGCGAGCCCAACTCCATGATCGTGCCGCGCAAGTCCGACTGCTTCCAGGTACGCACTCACTTCTACAAGCTACACACGTCCCGGGGACTCTGCGAGCCCATCTCCATGATCGTGCCGCGCAAGTCCGACTGCTTCCAGGTACGCACTCACTTCTACAAGCTACACACGTCCCGGGGACTCTGCGAGCCCATCTCCATGATCGTGCCGCGCAAGTCCGACTGCTTCCAGGTACGCACTCACTTCTACAAGCTACACACGTCCCGGGGACTCTGCGAGCCCATCTCCATGATCGTGCCGCGCAAGTCCGACTGCTTCCAGGTACGCACTCACTTCTACAAGCTACACACGTCCCGGGGACTCTGCGAGCCCATCTCCATGATCGTGCCGCGGAAGTCCGACTGCTTCCAGGTACGCACTCACTTCTACAAGCTACACACGTCCCGGGGACTCTGCGAGCCCATCTCCATGATCGTGCCGCGCAAGTCCGACTGCTTCCAGGTACGCACTCACTTCTACAAGCTACACACGTCCCGGGGACTCTGCGAGCCCATCTCCATGATCGTGCCGCGCAAGTCCGACTGCTTCCAGGTACGCACTCACTTCTACAAGCTACACACGTCCCGGGGACTCTGCGAGCCCATCTCCATGATCGTGCCGCGCAAGTCCGACTGCTTCCAGGTACGCACTCACTTCTACAAGCTACACACGTCCCGGGGACTCTGCGAGCCCATCTCCATGATCGTGCCGCGGAAGTCCGACTGCTTCCAGGTACGCACTCACTTCTACAAGCTACACACGTCCCGGGGACTCTGCGAGCCCATCTCCATGATCGTGCCGCGCAAGTCCGACTGCTTCCAGGTACGCACTCACTTCTACAAGCTACACACGTCCCGGGGACTCTGCGAGCCCAACTCCATGATCGTGCCGCGCAAGTCCGACTGCTTCCAGGTACGCACTCACTTCTACAAGCTACACACGTCCCGGGGACTCTGCGAGCCCATCTCCATGATCGTGCCGCGCAAGTCCGACTGCTTCCAGGTACGCACTCACTTCTACAAGCTACACACGTCCCGGGGACTCTGCGAGCCCATCTCCATGATCGTGCCGCGGAAGTCCGACTGCTTCCAGGTACGCACTCACTTCTACAAGCTACACACGTCCCGGGGACTCTGCGAGCCCATCTCCATGATCGTGCCGCGCAAGTCCGACTGCTTCCAGGTACGCACTCACTTCTACAAGCTACACACGTCCCGGGGACTCTGCGAGCCCATCTCCATGATCGTGCCGCGCAAGTCCGACTGCTTCCAGGTACGCACTCACTTCTACAAGCTACACACGTCCCGGGGACTCTGCGAGCCCATCTCCATGATCGTGCCGCGCAAGTCCGACTGCTTCCAGGTACGCACTCACTTCTACAAGCTACACACGTCCCGGGGACTCTGCGAGCCCATCTCCATGATCGTGCCGCGCAAGTCCGACTGCTTCCAGGTACGCACTCACTTCTACAAGCTACACACGTCCCGGGGACTCTGCGAGCCCAACTCCATGATCGTGCCGCGCAAGTCCGACTGCTTCCAGGTACGCACTCACTTCTACAAGCTACACACGTCCCGGGGACTCTGCGAGCCCATCTCCATGATCGTGCCGCGCAAGTCCGACTGCTTCCAGGTACGCACTCACTTCTACAAGCTACACACGTCCCGGGGACTCTGCGAGCCCATCTCCATGATCGTGCCGCGCAAGTCCGACTGCTTCCAGGTACGCACTCACTTCTACAAGCTACACACGTCCCGGGGACTCTGCGAGCCCATCTCCATGATCGTGCCGCGCAAGTCCGACTGCTTCCAGGTACGCACTCACTTCTACAAGCTACACATGTCCCGGGGACTCTGCGAGCCCATCTCCATGATCGTGCCGCGCAAGTCCGACTGCTTCCAGGTACGCACTCACTTCTACAAGCTACACACGTCCCGGGGACTCTGCGAGCCCATCTCCATGATCGTGCCGCGCAAGTCCGACTGCTTCCAGGTACGCACTCACTTCTACAAGCTACACACGTCCCGGGGACTCTGCGAGCCCAACTCCATGATCGTGCCGCGCAAGTCCGACTGCTTCCAGGTACGCACTCACTTCTACAAGCTACACACGTCCCGGGGACTCTGCGAGCCCATCTCCATGATCGTGCCGCGCAAGTCCGACTGCTTCCAGGTACGCACTCACTTCTACAAGCTACACACGTCCCGGGGACTCTGCGAGCCCATCTCCATGATCGTGCCGCGCAAGTCCGACTGCTTCCAGGTACGCACTCACTTCTACAAGCTACACACGTCCCGGGGACTCTGCGAGCCCATCTCCATGATCGTGCCGCGCAAGTCCGACTGCTTCCAGGTACGCACTCACTTCTACAAGCTACACACGTCCCGGGGACTCTGCGAGCCCATCTCCATGATCGTGCCGCGCAAGTCCGACTGCTTCCAGGTACGCACTCACTTCTACAAGCTACACACGTCCCGGGGACTCTGCGAGCCCATCTTAAAACACATATCACAGTGAATTATTCTAATCATTACTCTTTCGGGTAAGTCGTCCACAGTGGAGCTTGGTATTATTATTTCCAAGTGCTACCGTTCGTATTAGGGTTAGCAATCCTTGAGTGCTTGGTAGGTGCCAGGTCTGAGCCATTATTTACATCATTCGTTACAGCGCTCGGCGTGTCTTCTGTAATGGATTTAATTTATAAATAATTTCTGTAATGTCTAGGTTTGTATTCAAACAGCTTAGTATAGTACGCGCATTTTATCTTGGCCGGATTGAAGTTCGTCACAAGTGGCTGCGCAGTGCAGTTTTTTGGAACTAATTGGTGACAGGGTGCGGGGTGCGGGGACGGTAACACTAACTAGTGACTGACCAATGCATACTCGATGCGTAACAATAATACCATAAATACTGGAAAAGCGATTTAATCCATTACGATTTAATATATTAAATAATGTTGTATATTATAAATATCAGATTTAGATTATGATTTATTTTGTTATAGTCTATTTTTAAGTTGAACAGTTAAATAAATACTATGATATTCATTGTTTTCATATAGTACAAAATGAAATACTTTAAATATTAACATAATTATAGGTATTATTATGTTTTAAGAGATATATTTATAACAATTTACTTTGCTCGCCTTGCTTCATCTATTATTATTACGTAACATCGATATCTTTGTATTCATTGAAATTTTAATTACACATGGTTTTACGTTATTTTGTATTATATAAAAAAGTTATTTAAAAACTAAAAACCTTTTAAATAACTTTTTATTTCCAGCTTCGGATGAATGGCATAGACAATCGGATTAGTGCCATAGACAATCTTAAGAAATTAGAAGTTGCGAAAAATAAGTGGTACATCCCTATAATTGCACGGCCATAATGCTTAAGGATTCGCTATTTCAGTCACTCGTCAGCTTTTTGTGGTTGTTCGTGTAACTATCTCTCTCTTCCGTACGGTCGTGTACTCAAGTTGATATTGTTTTCGTTTGTTGTTATTTTTGTTATTTAGTTTCGTTGTTAAGTTTTATTGTTAAATTTTGTTGTTAAATTTTGTTGTTGACTTTTGTTATTGACTTTTTTTGGTATTAATAATAAGCAAATAGTTCCTTTGTCTCTGCCTATCTCCGCAAGATAATAAGCTTAAATATAATCATTTAACTATTTTCTTAGTGACTGTACATGCGCGAACGTACCTTGTAGCTAACTTCAATCCGGCCAAGATAAAATGCGCGACCTATACCACAATTACCTACATCCTCTATTAACAGTATCACAGCAGAAAAGCTATGTTTAATATCAGCCTGACTGAAGCCTTAAATAGTGTTTCGAGCTGGGTTCGAGGGATAAGAATGTAAAACAATATTACCGACTAAAATGTTTTATTATAGCACACAATTAAATTTAAAACACAACAAATACTATTCTACACTTTTCTAACTATAACTGCTTCAAACTCCGTAGTATTTTCGCTTCCGTTCGGTTCGATGAATACTTGACCGCTTACGATTGTAAACTAACTGGGCGTCCTGGGCGACCGCTGGCCGTCCCCTTTTATACGTGATTAAAGCGTTTCCGGAGTTTTCTAGAAACTTCATATACGGTACGTAACAGTACGAGGATTCTAGAATGTGCCAGCGTTTTCTCTACCCTACTCGTACCGGCGAACTACGTAGTTCCGTAAGACTTCAATAGATGGTGCTGTAATCAATTATTAGACGGAACTGCCGAGTCTTCCCCACAATGCCGGGAGATGGCACTGGCTGTAACAATATCTATGATAATACTAATGTATTATATTACAAAATCCATTAAAAACTAAAGTATTGTATCATTTGGTCAAACCTTTATTGTTATTTCTTTGGACGGCGGCAAATCAAAGTCAAATTATTAATTAATTACTAATCGGGAATCTATTTGGACTAAAAAACCCGAACGACATACTTGAATATATTTATGATTCAACGTTATTTACAATTGAATTCTTAAATCTGGTTATTATATGCATTATTTTTAAACTAGGTGTGTCTAAATATCTTATAATATTAGTGCTGTGTTGTCTGTTTTTTATATTTAACTTAATATAACTTTTAGACATTTTCATTTTCATGCTGATTTGGAACTTGAAGCAAGATATAGATAGCGGCGTATCAAGTGTATGCCACGTAAGAACATAAAAAAATTTAATGAACACAATTATTCGTATTCGATATACCTATTACGTGTGTATATCGAATACGAATATATTCGATATACACGTAATTATAGTAATTCTATTGTCAGTCCGTCATTAAAATTGACAAAGTCGCGCAATATTGCGTGTTCTGCCATTTGTGCACTCAGTTACGTTGTTTGTGTACGATATTAGTTTAGCACTTCATGTTACATTACAGCACTCGTGGTAGTCAAATATTCTTGAAGTAAGCATTAATAAATCATCGTTTTATAAAACAATGCTAATGTATTCATTTGAAAAGTATAATCTACCAACTCTCGATGTGAATAATGGGATGTAATTTATCTTGGTATTGATGTTTATTAAGTTATGTAATAATGTTCGTTTGAATATTTATTGCCTAAGCCTGACTCTATGAACGTGTTGGTAAACAGTAAATGCATCCATAGTAAACATTAAAGTCAGTTTTCCCTATGTCCATAACTACTAGTACTTCGTAAGTAAGGAGAATAAGTTTACGAGAATATTAAAAGTGCTGCGCTCTCAGCACATTCACCAGCTGTGTTTCTTGTAATGGCAGAACCAAAGACTTATTTTCGCAGGCTCAAGACTATAGTAACCACCTCTCACTATAATATGTAACCTGTCATTGCATCAAAGAAATTTTGTACTGTGAGTTGTTTTTCGTATTTGTCGCACCTGTGGTTGATTGTCTATTAAACATCTACATATGTTGTTTGACGTTAGTTACTGTTCATGTTCATTGCAGAAGACACGCCTTGTATATTCCTTTTAATTAATATGTGACCAGATATGCTTGATTCTTGATGCTTGATGCCGAATACTTACCCAGTGTTATGATGCTCGGCTTGACCGAATGTCAAGCCGAGCATCATCAGCAGCCGGCAATAGCGTGACCTGATCATGCTGCGCCGAGCTAAATATTTTTATGAATATTCAATCTATACTAATATTGTAAAGCTGAAGAGTTTGTTTGCTTGAACGCGCTAATCTCACGAACTACTGGTTCGAATTGAAAAATTCTTTTAGTGTTGGATAGCCCAAAAATTTTGCACAAACGGCGTAAATTCGAAGGAGGGAAGGGATTGAAGCAGACAAAGTTGCGCGGGTCAGCTAGTATTTATATATTTTGAAGCAGACAAATTAACCAAAACTAGACAAGACGCAAATATGAATCGCTTTGTATTCGAATTTTATTTGAATGATATTTTGCGTAACGCTATGAAGAACTGTCACAAAGTTGAGAAAAGCGTGCACTGACTATCGTTGCCTTGCGATTTACAAGCAGCCATCAGATACAGCGGTACTCTGTACTCTATCAAGCATATCAGGTCGCGCCTCTAGACAACACATTATCCATGTTGTTTGATCGTTAGTGTATGTTAGTCTGTAACACTTTCACGTACACATAAAAATAGGTGATGTACGTATGCGTAATGTTCCTGTATGTGTTACAGGAGGACTTATACCCGGACACGGCGGCACCATTACCAGCGCTGTCTGCGAAGGACTGGCTGAGCGGCATGAATGCGCCACCACTACTGATCAGCATGAAGACTGGTATGTAACTGTATATGACATACTAGCATGGGACTTACCTTGCATTTTATTTTTAAGTAGATTTTGTCTATAGCTTATTAGACACGAAAAGCGATGACTTGTATTTTTAAGGTAATAGGTATTGTCTCGATCCTGAGAGCTTAAGTTATCTCCGTGTACCAACAGTGGCGTAGCGTGAGAGCGTCAACCGCCCGGGGCAGATTATTTTTGCCGCCCTCTTATTTAAGTCTAAAGTAAAATATTCAGTAGTCTCTTAGACTATAATTTTCAGTAATTCTAAATAACTTTTCGGCAAGAACAGTCATCATCATTGTGTATTGTACAGTTCAAATATATTAATATAATTATTTATTGTGAAATTTCGCCGCCCCCTAAAAGTGGTGCCCGGGGCTAGCCGCCCCTGCCGCCCCCCACTACGCTACGCCATTGTGTAGCAAATCCGATCAAAATTAATTGAGCTGTTGAGCTTTGAAAATGCAACAAACATAGCAAACCTCTTAAGTCACTACTTAAAGTAGACACGAAACAAGGTAGATATATTTGGACTGCCCTGGGTTTGAGTGGGGAAGGACACTTAACTGTAATCGAACTTTGTAAATGTTTATTTTGAGTAGCTAAATATGTAGTTATGAGGTTGTATACCTGCAGGAGTGACAATATCGACGCACAAGCCCCGCACGAGCAACAAGGACGCGCCGGCGCTGCAGCCGCAGGACGCCAACAACCGCAAGAAGTTCGCCTTCCTCTCGCGCGAGACCACGCCCGACTACCGCCCGCTCGGCACCTGGCAGCCGGACCTGCACCCCGACAACGAACAGGTACCTCACGATAAGGAGCTCGCCTTCCTCTCGCGCGAGACCACGCCCGACTACCGCCCGCTCGGCACCTGGCAGCCGGACCTGCACCCCGACAACGAACAGGTACCTCACGATAAGGAGCTCGCCTTCCTCTCGCGCGAGACCACGCCCGACTACCGCCCGCTCGGCACCTGGCAGCCGGACCTGCACCCCGACAACGAACAGGTACCTCACGATAAGGAGCTCGCCTTCCTCTCGCGCGAGACCACGCCCGACTACCGCCCGCTCGGCACCTGGCAGCCGGACCTGCACCCCGACAACGAACAGGTACCTCACGATAAGGAGCTCGCCTTCCTCTCGCGCGAGACCACGCCCGACTACCGCCCGCTCGGCACCTGGCAGCCGGACCTGCACCCCGACAACGAACAGGTACCTCACGATAAGGAGCTCGCCTTCCTCTCGCGCGAGACCACGCCCGACTACCGCCCGCTCGGCACCTGGCAGCCGGACCTGCACCCCGACAACGAACAGGTACCTCACGATAAGGAGCTCGCCTTCCTCTCGCGCGAGACCACGCCCGACTACCGCCCGCTCGGCACCTGGCAGCCGGACCTGCACCCCGACAACGAACAGGTACCTCACGATAAGGAGCTCGCCTTCCTCTCGCGCGAGACCACGCCCGACTACCGCCCGCTCGGCACCTGGCAGCCGGACCTGCACCCCGACAACGAACAGGTACCTCACGATAAGGAGCTCGCCTTCCTCTCGCGCGAGACCACGCCCGACTACCGCCCGCTCGGCACCTGGCAGCCGGACCTGCACCCCGACAACGAACAGGTACCTCACGATAAGGAGCTCGCCTTCCTCTCGCGCGAGACCACGCCCGACTACCGCCCGCTCGGCACCTGGCAGCCGGACCTGCACCCCGACAACGAACAGGTACCTCACGATAAGGAGCTCGCCTTCCTCTCGCGCGAGACCACGCCCGACTACCGCCCGCTCGGCACCTGGCAGCCGGACCTGCACCCCGACAACGAACAGGTACCTCACGATAAGGAGCTCGCCTTCCTCTCGCGCGAGACCACGCCCGACTACCGCCCGCTCGGCACCTGGCAGCCGGACCTGCACCCCGACAACGAACAGGTACCTCACGATAAGGAGCTCGCCTTCCTCTCGCGCGAGACCACGCCCGACTACCGCCCGCTCGGCACCTGGCAGCCGGACCTGCACCCCGACAACGAACAGGTACCTCACGATAAGGAGCTCGCCTTCCTCTCGCGCGAGACCACGCCCGACTACCGCCCGCTCGGCACCTGGCAGCCGGACCTGCACCCCGACAACGAACAGGTACCTCACGATAAGGAGCTCGCCTTCCTCTCGCGCGAGACCACGCCCGACTACCGCCCGCTCGGCACCTGGCAGCCGGACCTGCACCCCGACAACGAACAGGTACCTCACGATAAGGAGCTCGCCTTCCTCTCGCGCGAGACCACGCCCGACTACCGCCCGCTCGGCACCTGGCAGCCGGACCTGCACCCCGACAACGAACAGGTACCTCACGATAAGGAGCTCGCCTTCCTCTCGCGCGAGACCACGCCCGACTACCGCCCGCTCGGCACCTGGCAGCCGGACCTGCACCCCGACAACGAACAGGTACCTCACGATAAGGAGCTCGCCTTCCTCTCGCGCGAGACCACGCCCGACTACCGCCCGCTCGGCACCTGGCAGCCGGACCTGCACCCCGACAACGAACAGGTACCTCACGATAAGGAGCTCGCCTTCCTCTCGCGCGAGACCACGCCCGACTACCGCCCGCTCGGCACCTGGCAGCCGGACCTGCACCCCGACAACGAACAGGTACCTCACGATAAGGAGCTCGCCTTCCTCTCGCGCGAGACCACGCCCGACTACCGCCCGCTCGGCACCTGGCAGCCGGACCTGCACCCCGACAACGAACAGGTACCTCACGATAAGGAGCTCGCCTTCCTCTCGCGCGAGACCACGCCCGACTACCGCCCGCTCGGCACCTGGCAGCCGGACCTGCACCCCGACAACGAACAGGTACCTCACGATAAGGAGCTCGCCTTCCTCTCGCGCGAGACCACGCCCGACTACCGCCCGCTCGGCACCTGGCAGCCGGACCTGCACCCCGACAACGAACAGGTACCTCACGATAAGGAGCTCGCCTTCCTCTCGCGCGAGACCACGCCCGACTACCGCCCGCTCGGCACCTGGCAGCCGGACCTGCACCCCGACAACGAACAGGTACCTCACGATAAGGAGCTCGCCTTCCTCTCGCGCGAGACCACGCCCGACTACCGCCCGCTCGGCACCTGGCAGCCGGACCTGCACCCCGACAACGAACAGGTACCTCACGATAAGGAGCTCGCCTTCCTCTCGCGCGAGACCACGCCCGACTACCGCCCGCTCGGCACCTGGCAGCCGGACCTGCACCCCGACAACGAACAGGTACCTCACGATAAGGAGCTCGCCTTCCTCTCGCGCGAGACCACGCCCGACTACCGCCCGCTCGGCACCTGGCAGCCGGACCTGCACCCCGACAACGAACAGGTACCTCACGATAAGGAGCTCGCCTTCCTCTCGCGCGAGACCACGCCCGACTACCGCCCGCTCGGCACCTGGCAGCCGGACCTGCACCCCGACAACGAACAGGTACCTCACGATAAGGAGCTCGCCTTCCTCTCGCGCGAGACCACGCCCGACTACCGCCCGCTCGGCACCTGGCAGCCGGACCTGCACCCCGACAACGAACAGGTACCTCACGATAAGGAGCTCGCCTTCCTCTCGCGCGAGACCACGCCCGACTACCGCCCGCTCGGCACCTGGCAGCCGGACCTGCACCCCGACAACGAACAGGTACCTCACGATAAGGAGCTCGCCTTCCTCTCGCGCGAGACCACGCCCGACTACCGCCCGCTCGGCACCTGGCAGCCGGACCTGCACCCCGACAACGAACAGGTACCTCACGATAAGGAGCTCGCCTTCCTCTCGCGCGAGACCACGCCCGACTACCGCCCGCTCGGCACCTGGCAGCCGGACCTGCACCCCGACAACGAACAGGTACCTCACGATAAGGAGCTCGCCTTCCTCTCGCGCGAGACCACGCCCGACTACCGCCCGCTCGGCACCTGGCAGCCGGACCTGCACCCCGACAACGAACAGGTACCTCACGATAAGGAGCTCGCCTTCCTCTCGCGCGAGACCACGCCCGACTACCGCCCGCTCGGCACCTGGCAGCCGGACCTGCACCCCGACAACGAACAGGTACCTCACGATAAGGAGCTCGCCTTCCTCTCGCGCGAGACCACGCCCGACTACCGCCCGCTCGGCACCTGGCAGCCGGACCTGCACCCCGACAACGAACAGGTACCTCACGATAAGGAGCTCGCCTTCCTCTCGCGCGAGACCACGCCCGACTACCGCCCGCTCGGCACCTGGCAGCCGGACCTGCACCCCGACAACGAACAGGTACCTCACGATAAGGAGCTCGCCTTCCTCTCGCGCGAGACCACGCCCGACTACCGCCCGCTCGGCACCTGGCAGCCGGACCTGCACCCCGACAACGAACAGGTACCTCACGATAAGGAGCTCGCCTTCCTCTCGCGCGAGACCACGCCCGACTACCGCCCGCTCGGCACCTGGCAGCCGGACCTGCACCCCGACAACGAACAGGTACCTCACGATAAGGAGCTCGCCTTCCTCTCGCGCGAGACCACGCCCGACTACCGCCCGCTCGGCACCTGGCAGCCGGACCTGCACCCCGACAACGAACAGGTACCTCACGATAAGGAGCTCGCCTTCCTCTCGCGCGAGACCACGCCCGACTACCGCCCGCTCGGCACCTGGCAGCCGGACCTGCACCCCGACAACGAACAGGTACCTCACGATAAGGAGCTCGCCTTCCTCTCGCGCGAGACCACGCCCGACTACCGCCCGCTCGGCACCTGGCAGCCGGACCTGCACCCCGACAACGAACAGGTACCTCACGATAAGGAGCTCGCCTTCCTCTCGCGCGAGACCACGCCCGACTACCGCCCGCTCGGCACCTGGCAGCCGGACCTGCACCCCGACAACGAACAGGTACCTCACGATAAGGAGCTCGCCTTCCTCTCGCGCGAGACCACGCCCGACTACCGCCCGCTCGGCACCTGGCAGCCGGACCTGCACCCCGACAACGAACAGGTACCTCACGATAAGGAGCTCGCCTTCCTCTCGCGCGAGACCACGCCCGACTACCGCCCGCTCGGCACCTGGCAGCCGGACCTGCACCCCGACAACGAACAGGTACCTCACGATAAGGAGCTCGCCTTCCTCTCGCGCGAGACCACGCCCGACTACCGCCCGCTCGGCACCTGGCAGCCGGACCTGCACCCCGACAACGAACAGGTACCTCACGATAAGGAGCTCGCCTTCCTCTCGCGCGAGACCACGCCCGACTACCGCCCGCTCGGCACCTGGCAGCCGGACCTGCACCCCGACAACGAACAGGTACCTCACGATAAGGAGCTCGCCTTCCTCTCGCGCGAGACCACGCCCGACTACCGCCCGCTCGGCACCTGGCAGCCGGACCTGCACCCCGACAACGAACAGGTACCTCACGATAAGGAGCTCGCCTTCCTCTCGCGCGAGACCACGCCCGACTACCGCCCGCTCGGCACCTGGCAGCCGGACCTGCACCCCGACAACGAACAGGTACCTCACGATAAGGAGCTCGCCTTCCTCTCGCGCGAGACCACGCCCGACTACCGCCCGCTCGGCACCTGGCAGCCGGACCTGCACCCCGACAACGAACAGGTACCTCACGATAAGGAGCTCGCCTTCCTCTCGCGCGAGACCACGCCCGACTACCGCCCGCTCGGCACCTGGCAGCCGGACCTGCACCCCGACAACGAACAGGTACCTCACGATAAGGAGCTCGCCTTCCTCTCGCGCGAGACCACGCCCCACTACCGCCCGCTCGGCACCTGGCAGCCGGACCTGCACCCCGACAACGAACAGGTACCTCACGATAAGGAGCTCGCCTTCCTCTCGCGCGAGACCACGCCCGACTACCGCCCGCTCGGCACCTGGCAGCCGGACCTGCACCCCGACAACGAACAGGTACCTCACGATAAGGAGCTCGCCTTCCTCTCGCGCGAGACCACGCCCGACTACCGCCCGCTCGGCACCTGGCAGCCGGACCTGCACCCCGACAACGAACAGGTACCTCACGATAAGGAGCTCGCCTTCCTCTCGCGCGAGACCACGCCCGACTACCGCCCGCTCGGCACCTGGCAGCCGGACCTGCACCCCGACAACGAACAGGTACCTCACGATAAGGAGCTCGCCTTCCTCTCGCGCGAGACCACGCCCGACTACCGCCCGCTCGGCACCTGGCAGCCGGACCTGCACCCCGACAACGAACAGGTACCTCACGATAAGGAGCTCGCCTTCCTCTCGCGCGAGACCACGCCCGACTACCGCCCGCTCGGCACCTGGCAGCCGGACCTGCACCCCGACAACGAACAGGTACCTCACGATAAGGAGCTCGCCTTCCTCTCGCGCGAGACCACGCCCGACTACCGCCCGCTCGGCACCTGGCAGCCGGACCTGCACCCCGACAACGAACAGGTACCTCACGATAAGGAGCTCGCCTTCCTCTCGCGCGAGACCACGCCCGACTACCGCCCGCTCGGCACCTGGCAGCCGGACCTGCACCCCGACAACGAACAGGTACCTCACGATAAGGAGCTCGCCTTCCTCTCGCGCGAGACCACGCCCGACTACCGCCCGCTCGGCACCTGGCAGCCGGACCTGCACCCCGACAACGAACAGGTACCTCACGATAAGGAGCTCGCCTTCCTCTCGCGCGAGACCACGCCCGACTACCGCCCGCTCGGCACCTGGCAGCCGGACCTGCACCCCGACAACGAACAGGTACCTCACGATAAGGAGCTCGCCTTCCTCTCGCGCGAGACCACGCCCGACTACCGCCCGCTCGGCACCTGGCAGCCGGACCTGCACCCCGACAACGAACAGGTACCTCACGATAAGGAGCTCGCCTTCCTCTCGCGCGAGACCACGCCCGACTACCGCCCGCTCGGCACCTGGCAGCCGGACCTGCACCCCGACAACGAACAGGTACCTCACGATAAGGAGCTCGCCTTCCTCTCGCGCGAGACCACGCCCGACTACCGCCCGCTCGGCACCTGGCAGCCGGACCTGCACCCCGACAACGAACAGGTACCTCACGATAAGGAGCTCGCCTTCCTCTCGCGCGAGACCACGCCCGACTACCGCCCGCTCGGCACCTGGCAGCCGGACCTGCACCCCGACAACGAACAGGTACCTCACGATAAGGAGCTCGCCTTCCTCTCGCGCGAGACCACGCCCCACTACCGCCCGCTCGGCACCTGGCAGCCGGACCTGCACCCCGACAACGAACAGGTACCTCACGATAAGGAGCTCGCCTTCCTCTCGCGCGAGACCACGCCCGACTACCGCCCGCTCGGCACCTGGCAGCCGGACCTGCACCCCGACAACGAACAGGTACCTCACGATAAGGAGCTCGCCTTCCTCTCGCGCGAGACCACGCCCCACTACCGCCCGCTCGGCACCTGGCAGCCGGACCTGCACCCCGACAACGAACAGGTACCTCACGATAAGGAGCTCGCCTTCCTCTCGCGCGAGACCACGCCCGACTACCGCCCGCTCGGCACCTGGCAGCCGGACCTGCACCCCGACAACGAACAGGTACCTCACGATAAGGAGCTCGCCTTCCTCTCGCGCGAGACCACGCCCGACTACCGCCCGCTCGGCACCTGGCAGCCGGACCTGCACCCCGACAACGAACAGGTGCCTCCCACTAACCATAGCTGAATAACCCAGGATATGATGTAAATGTGTGGACAAGGAGAGAGTACCACAACCGACTAGGTTATGTAATCTATATAGCGACCTGCGACCCGACGGTTAATGCCGAGATTTTGAATAAGATTCGCAAAATCCAGGATCTGCTATGACATCATTGTGGTTCACTGAAGCGGCACATAAAATAGCAATGGATGTGTACCATTTCAAAGTTTGATTATTAGGCATCTACTGCGCACGGCAACCCTAGGTAGAAAGGATGACAGAAAATAAATGGCATTGTAACAACAAACATTTGTACAATCCACAAATTGTTGTTCCGAATCTGGGTGTTCGTTGTGTCCGATGTCTAAATGTTTGTAAGTCCTCCGCGACAAAGGCATTAATGGAATTTTCAAAAAGATTTAAAATTTTATTAATCTTGCTGCTCGCTACGATTGCATATAAGATTAATACAATACTTTCTCCGACGAAGCTGCTCATTCATACCATCACTAAATACTTGTCGACTGCAGCCTGTTCTGATTCCTATTACATACATATTATATAGTGTGTACCATAACAAACTAAAACTTATTATTTTTCATTTCCAGCAGGTGCAAGTGAACGAAAAATCGCAGAAGACGAATGCGAATCAGAACACGAAGTTCCACCAGCTGCAGCGAATGTTCGGCAAACAGACCGGCGACGCCGAACCCGTGCCGCTGTATAAGCAGATCAACCAAGGAGACGTGTTTAGCACTGAGCACGAGGTATGGATATACTCGCATTCATTATTTACTGGATTTCGCCTGCGGCTTCGCTCGCATACATATACATAGGTTAGGTTATGTTAGTAAAAATACTTTTTTGGATGAAAGGTACCTATGTCCTCTTCTGTACCCTTCAAAACTAACATTTTTTTAGTTGTTGTTTGTATTTGATGATTATTGTCGTTTACCTGAGACATATTTCACTCAAAGTGCTTCTAAAAATTGTCTAAAATAAACTATACGGTGTCAGTTTTTAAGCGTCCACTTATGCTATATGTCCAATCGAGCAGTCTCGTATCTTATATCCATTTTATTGTTCTATTTCCAGTTACGTCTAGCATTCAACCGGCAAGGCGAGGAGTTGAGGATCGTGAAGCGACAGCTGCAGAACAGTCAGCAGCGCGTCCGCGAACTCGAACAGCTCGTCGCCGCGCTGCAGGCCAGGCTGCAGCGGGACGCCGCCTAGGTGCCCGCGCGCCTCGCCTCACTGTAGTGGAAACATGGCCTCCACGCACTCGAAGCACGTACACACTTCTCATGGGAATTACAAGCACTTAAGGGAAACACTGTCTGTATTAGGACAGATCCCTTGTGCTGCCAATAAACCTACCTGTAAGGCAACGCTCAGATTGCAAGCGACCATGAGCGTACGTGGCCCGCCTGCTATCTCGTTGGTATAATAAATTCCCAAACATTGTCACAAATGAACAAATTAGGTTCGTGTATCGATAATTTGAAAGTGCGTACACGGCTTTATATGTAAGAGCCCGAGCGTTGAATGCAAAATGAAAAATGCTTGTAAATAGATCGAGCGTTAAGCGCTTGGTCTTTCTCAGCTTTTAACTTAAATATTTTAAGGTTTCATTTCCTAGTCTGAACGTCTCAATGTTTTCATAAAGAAGTTAAGATGTACAGGACTAGCATAGGTACGATGGCGAGGACTCGAGTGAAAATAGCATGTATGCAGTCTGTATGAGAGAGCAGGATTTTCTTCGGTGGTATTGAATACCAAACGTGCAACTCTGCAACTTTAAGGCAACTTATTATAGCGCCCGCGCTTATATAATGAATTATGGGTCGCACACTTTTGTGATTACGTTACATTAGATTCCAATATTATATTTTAGTTCAAAATTATAAGTTAATAATGACATTTTTATATTGATGACATTATAATGAAATGGGATCAAAATTAATCATTCCAAAAAATATACGCCTATTAAATTGGGCAGCTCAGCTTAGCTTTTCGCATTTATCCGAAACGTTGTTTGTTGGCCTCTATGCTGTAAGGCCTATAATATAATAAGGTGAGGGCCTTTGGCGTCACTTTATTTGTTTAATAATGTGATAAAACCATGACATACGTCATAAATGTTCACGTCACAAATTGTTTTACTCTATTATATTACTTTGTGTATGTGATTTATTTTCTATACTTTATACAGTATATTATGTATATTCAATCAAAATCAGGGTTATGGTTTTAAGATTTTTGACGTTTGGTTTTATGATCAACTTGCCTAAACATGTACTATGTACTAGAACAATACAATTGGGGTCTGTTGTCTTCGATACTTTTATAGAATGTCGAAAAAACAGATTTTTGTTTAAGATTTAATATTAGGCTGCTGATCTCGACGATAGGCACTTTTTAATAAGCACATAATAAATGTTATTCCCAGTTTAACGGTTAAGTTGGCGTCTTGTTTGTTAGTGATTGTTTAATAGTCTGATTTATGTAATAGTGTTACCTGTTATTTTATAATTGTGTTTTGTATTTACTATTTGTTGTGGAACGATCGAATACATTCATACATCATATGGAATTTCACAAAGAATTATAGAACTACTTATGTATAGCTTAATCAAATTAAGATAATCTAACAATTCATGCAAGGCTATGGTATTATGATTTCGATCGGAGCATAACATTTACGATAACTACTGTATTGATTTGTTTTAAAGACGTTTTTCGACGATCAAGCATTTACTTTCATTACATAATAAACGCTAGAAGTATGTCGTAAGCTCTTGGATTGCAAGCGAAGATATTGTACAAAAAAGTTACCTGAACTTTTATGTACTCGATAGATTTAAAACTAAATACTGAGCATCATAGAACTACATTTAGGTGCTAGATGTTCTCAAAAATGTGTATTTAGCTGTTTAATTTGAACAATTTAATGCTTATATTATAATATTTCGCATTAAGTATTGACATACATTTCATGATTAAGGGCTTTAATATGTCTGCGTAAGAATTGGAATAAATATATAATTAAAGCCTAAAATATATAATAAAATTTAATGAATTACTGGATATTTGACAATTGTTACATTCCATTTTCAGTATAAAATGCATAATGTTAGTGTGGTAAGTGAAAATGAAAGTATTATTGTGCATTAGCTGGTTTAATAATTACTTCGCTAAGTCGGTGTTAATATTTATTATTATGTATTTTTATATCATGCTTGTGTAGCACAAATTTTCAATAAATGTTTGGATAGTAGTTGTGCCTTTCATTTCACATCGGAGATTGAAATAAATGGAAATTATTTTTATGTTTCTAAATACAACACTGTTGTCTGTTTTTTAGAAAACAAGTAAGTAATATCTTTGGCTTGTTTTCTGACATAAAAGTATGAATCTTATATTTCTTCTATTATTGGCACATTTTCGACATGCAAGTTGCAGATCAAAAACTTCTAATAAAGCAATTTTGCTTTAATCTGGCCAAGATACACATATCCCTAATTTTGGTTCATTCACTTTAAGATTTTAAATTTTTATATCTATCTACAAGTCTATTCAACTGGGCTTGAGACAAAAAGTAAACAAATAACAAAAATAAACGATTTATAGGGTCATGCTTATTAGTACCTATGCAATTTATGAATTATTTATAGGGAATCCTTATAAAGAACTAGCTGACCCGCGCATCTTCGTCTGCTTCACAGAAGAGAAATTGCCCCATTTTTTGCAACATTTTCATTTAAGCACTGCTCCAATTGGTCTTAGCGTGATTTGATTTTATAGCCTATATAGCCTTACTCGATAAATGGGCTATCCAACACTGAAAGAATATTTTAATTCGAACTAGTAGTTCCTAAGATTACCGCGTTGAATCAAGTAAACAAACTCTTCAGCTTTATAATATTAGTATAGTTTATGACCACAACTTGCCTAAGTAGGTATATCGCGTTAGTGTATGCAATTGCTCTGTATAAGATCTAAGTTGCCTCTTTTGATTCCGAGAATGCGTATTAGGTTTCACTTACAAAACATTATTTTTGTAGTCTGTCTTTTATTTACAAAAGTAAGTATAAGACAGATCTGAACAGCATTGACGGAACTACGGAGTTATGAGAGCTAGCTCGTTGACGGCGATAGCCTACATACAACTCTATAATTTAAAGTTGAAGCCAGGGACCAAGACACTTCTAGGGTGGTTTCTTCTTATGCCCATAAGAACCTGGCCCTGCTTTAAATAAGCCATTGCTGAACAGCTATATCCATTCAAACCTGCATATAAGCTAATCAAGTGTAGTCATGAAAATTTACTATGAACGCTTGTCCAGACCGCGTCACCTTTCAAAGTCCTATGAACGGGTCGATAAAGCTAAAGATCGCGGAGAGGATGCTAGCCTCACGCTTGTTGTTAATAGCCGGGTCCACACTGGACGATCCAAATTGGATCGGCGATCCCGCGATCCGCTATCCAAGATCGTGATGCGTGGAGCGTGGATCGTACTAGGCCGATCCAGTTTGTTGAAACTGCGATCCTGAAATACGCTTCACGCGATCCGTGATTCAGTAGAACTCATCTTCTCTTATACCTCTATTAGTGTAATCCTTATCATTCACATCCCACAAACATTTGCAGTCCCTATAAAGGGAGATTAAACACAAATATTGCGGGCGGCGGGCGGCGGGGAGCGCGCGTTACATTGTGAGAGCTTGCATCGCGCGCCGCACGTGTACACCGACCGCTCCTGTGGACTGTGGCGCGCGCTCCCGCCGCGGGACCGGACGCGGTGGTCGTCCCGCGTCCGGTGTGGGCCTGTGTGCGGCTGATGGCGGCTAAATACGCGCCTTCGGCGACACACGTCGCGTATGCCTGCTGCCACGATTTGATTTGATCGTGGTGTTTGTAACAGCTGCCTGTCTACGACTCAAATTGGTATCCTGCAATATAACTCAAAATTCAAGTTGATAGTTGTAACAGCTCTCTAAGTGGAAAATTGTTTTGTGATTAGGTGTCGATTTCTGTTACACATACCTAAGCATATGATAATCTACAAAAAAGTAAAAACTAGCTGCATAACCCTGTACACAAGTTTTGTAAATCCGGATTTATAAGTGGTTGCCTCGTCACTGCCATTGCGCTGACTGTTATGGGTTCGAATACCACACGAGACTAGTGTGTAGGTAGTAGACACATGTACCTATCTCTAGTCTACTAGAGCAGCCACATATGTGTAGGTAAAAAATTAAATTTAGACTTAGGTTCGATACCCGGTATAAAAATTGTATCATGTTCGTTGTTTTAGTGCACGTATTCGCCCGTGATATAATAATTATACCACGTACTGAAAATGTTTAAAAGAACTATTAAGCACCAAACAAACGTTTACCTACCATTTTGAATAGATGTCCCCCTGCGTATCATTATAATAATGTCCTCTAGACAGAATTTCGGTCACGGCGGCATGTCTTAACGGAGACTAATCATTTGCACAGGAGATATTATAGTGCACAAGTGTGTGCGCAAACACAAATGCAATCTCTGTTCCCTAACTCTCATGATCCGATAGGATGAAATACCGAAGAGAGATCAGGCGCAGGTCCAACGGCTTTACGTGCTTGCCGAGGCACGGGGGTGTCTAACACCGCCAACTTCCTAATTCCGGGCTGCTATTGAGAGTTCTTAACAGAAAACCCCAATAACTTTTTCTTGGCCCGACCCAGGATTCGAACCCGAGACCTGCATGCACAGCTGTCCCATTCGCTACCGCTGCGCCACGGAGACAGTTAATATAGTTATCATTATATTGTGATACATTTAGAACGATACTACTTCTCTACTTATCCGATACTTAGGTATACATATCCTGACGTACCTACATGCACGTGTCTGGCCGATCATCGTTTCGCTTTGTTTGTTGTCTCGCTTACTTATCCACGTCACAGTCTAGATAAAAGACCGAACATTCCTGTAATACTCACCTGGGTCAAAGGTGCCACATTCAGTCATAATTTCTTTCTCCTTTTTCTCCTTGTAACAGATGTAGAGCAGTTCCGCCTCGCACGACACGACGCGAATTTGCTGACGGTCCATGCTGAGGCAGTCGCCGTTTTTCCGGACCAAACGATCTATCATGTCCGTTACAATTGTCTCATTTAGAAGAATACCTGGAATGTTTAAACAAAAACACAAAAACATTAAGATTCGAATTATAATCAGTGGATTATAATTCGAATCTTAATCGAACATACGAAATTTAATTTGATTATGGGTCGATTAATCGTGTTTCGATGTTTGTTGACGACCTTTCATAGGTACCTAGGCTAGGACGACGGTAATCATTTTTAATCGATAACGACTTATCGCTAGTATCTACTCGAGAAATCTACCATCTAGATAGAGATCTATCCTGTGATATAATAGGTACAGTCAGCGACATAAGTCGATGAAAATTTATGGAATTTTGATTTGCTTAATCGTACACAATAATGATAATACCTAACACAATTTACTACCAAAGAACAATAAGTAGTTTTTTCCATTTATAAAATACTGTTATAACTGTATTAAATGCATAGCTAGTTATGTTGTTGACTATACCTTAATATTACTAGTTAACTAAGATAAAGTTAGTTAGTGTTATCGTTCTGTAGTTGTCAATTGTGATTAAAACAACAACTGCTATAAGAAATTGAGAAATTATCATTATTATATACGACATAATAATTTAAAAAGTCTCGAAAATGTTAGGTAATCAACTTATTTAGCTATCTATGAAGATACGTTTACTTTTTGTCCCTGTAGTCTTTGCACCAGTATACTACCAGTATACAGTGTACCTATACAATTTCTACGCTATTCCCACAGAAAGCTTAAAAAATACAATTGGCTCATATTTGTAGGCATGGCTTATTGTGCTCCCAAGCGCTCCAACACTAAATTAAAATATGATTATTATTTTGTAAAATCGTTCCCAAGAACTCCAAAAGCTTATGCAAATTTATTTCTTTAAAACCTCTGACCTCCATACATTTATTCCTAGGAGCTGCAAATTATATTACAAATAATTAAATGTATATTACAAATAATGTAATAATATAATATTCGTTTTTCATTAGAAATAAAGTCTCAAAGTACCTAGAGAATGTTTTGGAGCTGTAGGGAATGAAATTGGTAAATGTGGCTTTACTTATTATTTTCATATAAAAATCTAGCTCCTGAAATGTATGTATGGAAAAATGAATTTTCGACATGCCATACCATACCATAAGCCGTCGGCGGCTTTATCTGAAAATAGCTCGAAAATACGCGAGATTTTCATAAAGGATATTTACTGGGTGACAAAAAACCTAAGCCCCTTCCCGCGCTCCTGTGACTAAGAGTGGTATTTTGATGAGGTTCCCTTTCCTCTCTCCTGAACGGTTCACGTAATATGGGTACGTTCCCATATAGACCTTGCACATGTGTACTCACTGAGTAGGTACCTACCTACCTAATAATATCTAACCTTTAATAAACACAAATATTCCGGACACGTATCTCGCCATCGCGTCACGCAGCTGAATGCTCGTTGAGACCGATCAGATTTTCCATTTCTGTCAGCATTTCATATGTTACTGGCGACGCTTTGCACCTGTAATAGAAATAAGTTAAAACACATCTAACGGAAATAGACTGTCATGTAAATAATATATTTAAAAAATATATATTATGTAGGTACAGTCGGCCAAGAAAGTTGTCTACCAGTTTTGACAAAAGTTTTTTTGATTGATCTAATTATCACCAAGGTTGACTTTTCTAACTTGACACATGGCATGATTATAAATATAATACAGGACAAAGAAAGCAATGAACACTTTCATAATATTACTGCAAGGGGAAATAGATCTTGATGTTTCATGCATGATATTAAAATTAACCTCAACCGTAGAGTGAAAGACCATGTTTGGCCAACTATGTATAACATTGATTATGAATGTAAAGTGTATGTATAATATACTGTATTGTCGATTGTTACGTACTTAACAATAGTACAATGAATTTATCATAACATTTTTAAGATATTTTTTTAAGAATATATCTTTGGTTCCTTATACTTTGGCAATTGCTTGTGATAAATGTAATGCACCAGTTTATTTTACCTACTAAAAATAATAGGTACCCTTATGAGATGAGATGATCTCACGAAATGTGTGTATGATACCACTCTGCATTACCCTTTAGTAATACACCAGCATAATGCTGCAATGTAGGTGTAAAGTATAGGTACCTACTTAATAAATATCCGTATATTAACAATATCAAAGATTACACTGTAGAGAGCATCGTGGAGTTTGAAGTAGGTGTTTAATATAACTTCGTTTTGATATCTACTTTATATTGTCTAGTCATAGTCTGTTTTGTATTAAGTACCCACCAGTATTAATGTCCGATCTGCCACGGTGTCTTATAATCTAATCATGCTGGAATATGCCTGCTGGCTTCTAGTTGAGCTTGCCCAAGTTTTTAGCAAATAACAAATCATGTCACACATTTTTCTTATTTTGAATTACGTCTATCAAAACTCTAAGTATATTGTTCAGTGCTGTTGTCATACGAGACTATAAACGGGTTTTACTTTCATCCTGGCATTTGTTGTCCCACGTCGCTGCCATTTTATGCGGTTTAATCCACCCGTTGAAGCTCGATCTGTACTGGTACGCCTCTGCCTGTTCTTTATACACAAATAACATTCAGATAAACATAATATATATTTATATTATAATATGTTTTATGTTAAATTCTATATATGCACCAACTAACATAGCTCTTACTTGAGACATTTTGTGCACATATTGTTAGAGCTACAATATAACTTTAAGTTTATAGGTCATAGGTACTGTATTGTTTATTTTTGATTGTAACTTGTTTTGTGAGCCAGATAAATATTCTTATTCATGTATGTTTAGGTATACATGGTTTGATACTTGATAGATTGTAGTTGTTCTGGATCGATATATTTAGCATGTAACTGGATACTGATATACCTACGTAACCGTCGCAGATAACGGGCCTAGTGGTTGAACATAACTTTATATTAGTTCAGACCGGTTTCCTTTACCAAAATTGTCGATCCAAAATATATGTATGTAAGTTTATTATACTTAATTATTTATATACGTACATAATGAATAAAAGTGGAACAACCCTCATAAAAAAACTGCTTTCTCCTAGCTAGCTAGCGCTAACAATAGAGTAGATGTTATTTCATATTGTTTTACAAGATTAAATTAGCAATAAGAAAACCATTTAAAATGAATGTCTTCCCACAAATGTTCGGCTCATTTGTTTTTACGCCCGGTCACCCAATATTTGTAATCATATCATGGTTAGCGCATTATGTGGTTAGGGATTTTTGATTGATTTGTGGTAGGTACCTACCTAAGTTGTATACCGTGAACCGTCGTCAACTTTTGGCGTCGAGTGTAGGTACTTATACCATTAGCACGGTATAATGGAAGAACAAAGCCTATAAATAAACTGTAGGTATCTACTTAATACTTACCAGTGGTAAAATACAACCCAAAGCAAAAATTAAAGTAGGTAAACCATTTGTAATACATTGTAAAAATTATTGAGGAATACCACTACCACACCATGAGCTCTGCTATTCGTCTGCGCCGAATGTTGCAACTACACTGCTATATTATGTAAATAATCTAAAAGTAATTATAAGTAATATTACTATTAACTCTCTGATATCAATTCAAAAACATCCAAATTTGTTTTAGGGTACCGTACCAAAAAGGTGAGACATGAGATTCTTTAAAAAAAGACATATATCCCGTCTTAGCTCTAATTCCTGTGTCACGAGGAACTTGCCAAAAATCCAAACATTCAAACAACGGACGTAAAATACCTACACCTAGTCTCGAAACTATTTGTGGATGATATACATTTTATGTGTAGAGATCGAACCTACAAAGTATTTATTATTATTGTTTTACATAATAAAAAACGTTAAAATCCTCCTCTGGGTATCTCCAAGGTAAGCAAATCATAAAATTAATTATAATTCATAGCTCGCTCCATACTACATGGTCATCTAGTGCAGTTTGGGTTCGTGGCAGATATTTATGTAATTCAGACATTTGTCTCCTTTTCCCCTGTCCTTACTAGTAAGTACTTATGCCCTCAAATAATTTTCCACGGACATACATTCCCATAACCGAGTTCTCGTTCCTTCAGCCATCGTGGTAGCAGAGCAATGTTGCCCACTATCTGATAAATTCTATAACACAAAATTTATCATTAACAAATAGGCACCTCACTTAGTTCGTGTAAAATTTTGCTTAATTACTCTAGGTAGGTATGTGTGACAACTATATGCTAGTAAGGTCTACCATCTGAACTCTGACCTACGGAATTAGAGACAGAAATAGGTACTTATTTTAATAAATTGAGATAAAACCTGTTATATAAAGTAGGTAAGTATTAAAAACAGACTTATGTAGGTAAATATTCCTGACTAGTTCTTCCCGCAGCATGGTCCGCGTAATTCACCCGGGAACGCCATCATAACGGAATAAAAAGACTAGGTGCAAGATTAATAAAGCAGGAACACATGAAGGCATAAAAAAAATCAATTTTAAAAATAATTGTTGTATTATTTTTATTATGGAAATTTTGCACGGCTCCGACTGAGCGAGTTAGAAAGCATGCACTCCAATGCGTGTTACTAATCATATATCTACTTAATATAGTTTTCTCGTCTAGTATGTAGTACATAATAGTACAACAAGGCATAGCATCTCCGTAAGTAAAACATTGCTCCCGGAGTTCTAGCTTTCTGGTAGGTACAGTCGGACATAAATAAAATAAATAAACGTCGGCTAAAATAAAACAACAGATTTACATAAAAAGGTTATTTTTATTGTACATTCTTATGTCAATAACTACAGAGAAATACTTTATCTACTAATCAGTCAATGTATAGCAGAAATTAACCTGTATTGAGATTCAATGGTAAAAAAGAGTAGATTTATAAATAGCTACAATAAAAACATGTATGTACCTATAACTTATTTATTCTTATTTCTACATGGAATGTGTTGGGAACTATTTGTACTTACTTATATAACAGAATACATTATAAAAATATAAGCCATATATAAAAATTTATGAACAATACAAATAATAACAATAATACATTTATATATGTAACTATAAAATTATACACACTGATAAAATAAATTCATATCTGTAAAGCTTTGCAGTAAAATAATTATACTGTTAAATGCGGCTCTTGCAAAATACAATTCTACTATAAGTAGGTATATTTTTTTAAATAAAACATTTCACAATAAAGAATAATGTTAAGCAGAAGAATGAAGATTTCAAGCTTGTTGCAGCATTACAACCATCTGAATTGCATGTGTAGATACAAGTTCTATACTCCAATTTGTCTCCAGAATGCTGCACATAATTGCAGTAGGTGCCTAAATCTAATGAAGAACAATATCTCTTTGTGCTGATGCCACCTAAAAAAACCAGTCGTATTATATTAGAATTCTAAAAAGTATCTGATTACTTTATCAGATAATAAACTACATTTTGGATACTATAGTTTCCATAAAGCATCGCAGCAAATACTAGGACTTGCTCAAAGGTGATTCAAGTGGAAGCTACTGTGTGCATATTAAAATGACAGCCATCCAGCTACTATTCAGTGCTTTCCTTAAATGAATAGCAAGTTGAGACTTCAGGTCATTGCAAAATACATACTGCTAACATATCAATGGATTTTTTTTTTTAAAAAACCTTTTGCGCTCTAGTTTTATTTTCTGTGTCGCAGGGGACTTTCAAACATTCAAATAATGGACACAAAGAACACCCAGGCTCAGAACAACCGTTTGTGGATCACACAAAGTTTTGTTCGGTGTGGTATTCGAAACCCACAACACTTGGCACATTGGCAGTGGCGAGGTGAGCACTTAAACCACTATGCCATTTGTGCAATCTTAAAACATTGTGGATATGTCAAAAATGTAAATTTGACTACTAAAGGTAATACTCACCCATTTATTATAAATAAACACCATATTAGTAAACCACCCCAGTGATCTGTGCTGTGAAACTCAAAATATGCTGGTGCATAAGTGATTGTGTTAGTAAAGCATGATTATATATTAAATAATATTCTATACAGGTATTAAATAAAAGATGAAACAGGAATATTGCTTAGAGAAGTACTGGCATTCCATAAAGAGAAATTTAGAATGCAAGTTCCAATTTCAAATTTTATTAATGTCAAATTAAAATAGAATTTGTAAGGCACCCAAATACCACATACTCTATACATTTAAATCAAGACAAAGCCCAATAATGTTGTTACACCTGTAAGTTTAATGCAGTACTGAGCATCAAATACATGTTCACATGAAGTTGGCTTCAGTATCCCAACATCTAAATTCATGAGCCCATCACCACATTCCATAGTCGATGAAGAATTGCACTGATAGCATTCTAGTGCTAAACCTAAATTTGATAATATATCCTCATGTAATAAATAATTACAGACAGGTACATAATGTAAAACTACAATAAGTAACAAAAAAGTAAATAAAATCAACAAAATTATGAAAACCAAATACTAGTTTGTTCATTTTCCAGTCCCGTTAGTTTTACTTCGATCTAATGTTAGTTTTGATATATTTTGTGAATAAATATTACCACCACTATTGTTGAATGAATAAATAAAAGCAAAGAACTGTCCTCAACCTCTTGTTATTTAATCAGATGTGCTTTCACCCCTTTGTAATGCTGTTACGTTCAATTTACAGCTTAGTAGCTTTAGCTAGTTGCTACTCTCTCACCTTCGAAACGCCCAACGTGTTTTATACAATACTGAGCATCATGAATTGTTGCACAGTCAATGGGCTCCAAATCTACATCATTTTCTAAAAATTCATTACATTGAAACGGATTATTTGAATCCGTCCCCGAGCACTGGTAGCAGTTTATCGAATAAACTAAAAATAAAAAACAAAATCAAACATAAAAATAACAAATACAAATAATAACAAGAAACAACGCCCTAAAACTCTTACCTGATTTAAATATAGTTAGCGATATACAAAGGCAAAGGAAGACATTTTCTAGTGAGCTAATCATGATTATGTTGTAATATTTAATAAAATATTCGTTAGTTAGTCATTAATTCTATAAAATCAATAAAAATCCAAGCCAACAAACAATAGAGACGATCACTGGTCTGTAACGGCTCCTGTCAAAATCGATTATGTTAGATTGTTCGAACGGACCGATGTTCATATCTTTAGCATTAAATTAACTCATGGTTTATTTTACTAACATGTGAATAAAACGCAACTGTCTACCGCCGCTTCTAAGATTACGACCACTTAGGTAATTGCCACAGAGTACTTTTGTATTACTTTAATAGAGAGTAGAGACCTATCTTAAATGTCAAACCGAGGAACAGGTAATAAGGGCCGGTTTTTCAATCGCCAGATAACTTTTATCTGAAGAATAAATATGGCGGTATGACATATTTTCTTTACAAAAGCTGTTAAAACGTCAAACATATTCTCCAGATAAAAATTATGTGACGATTGAAAAATCGACCCTAAGTCATGGAGTTTAAAACGATATGCTATAGATACTTATGTGGTTATTGATGTTGTGTGTATATATATATATATCTATAGGTATTGTGTACGTACTCTATACTTATAGCCATTCATAAAGGTAGTTATTTTAGTATTACAAATATGATAAAAGATGGTTGTCTTTATTGTATACTACAAGAGTGGATTAAATGAAATGCTAAAACTAGACAACCCTCAAATGTAAAAATGTACTTCGAATTTGTAATACTGCATATATATTTTCAGAAAAACGTGTAAAGAAAACTACAATCATGTTATTATACACTCCTTTTATTAAATTTTGTAAATTGCTGTTTCGCCTTTAATTAGAATATGTCCTCATCATCTACACAATCTTTTCTACCGTTTAATATTCGATTTAAATTCTTGCAGTGATTGTGAATAAAAAAACGGCGTTAAATTAATCAAAAAATTAGTTAAATCTTCTTTATGTTCTTCAGAATTAATAAAATTAAAATCAAGCATCATTAATATTATTGTGAAGTATTTAGTATGATTTAAACATGATTTACACCCAGGAACATAACACTTTTTATCAAACATGATAATAAGTACACAAACAAAATAGTCAAAATTAAACAATGTTCTTTTTACATGTAATTCACAATCACTTAAACGAGTAAACCGGAGGAACCGTAGCTCAACTCAACGGATTAGATTCGAAAAAACACTTGATACAGAAAACAGCTGATTAGAACAAAATAATGCCCACACACATCAAAGTCGTATCTTTGATGCCATTACTTTTTCAAAACACGCCGTCCACAGATAACAAAAATAATCTCTGATATATGCAAATTTTTATTAAAACGCCATCTATGAATTGAAGTAGAATAGTTTCTACACGTTATAATACTACTAAGTTCAGAAGTCTTAGAAGTTAATAGGTTTGTATGACTTATTTTACTCTATTCCAATTGGCCTCCTTATATCTAATGTTCTTCCATCGTTAATGTACTAAGATTGTAGACCCTGGTAATTGCGAATTTTAGGTATGAATTTCATCGTACGTTTTTAAATGGATTTGGACATATTGTGAAGTCAGTCTTGTTTAGAAAACCTGGAACGCGTATTAGCTTTTCTGGTACCTAACATGGTAATCCTAGACTTTTTTTTTTATGGCTTAGGGCGGCAGACGAGCAGACGGATCGCCTGATGGTAAGCGATTACCGCCGCCCATGGACACTCGCAACCCCAAAGGAGTTTACAAGTGCGTTGCCAGCCCTTTAAAAAGGAATGAAGGAGGGAAAGGACAAAGGAAAGGATAGGAAAAGGATGGGGTAGCTGGGCCTCCGGCTCTCTCACTCACCGATACGAAACGCAACAGTACGGGTACCGTTACTTCACGTCGGTATTCTGTGAGAGGGTAGTACTTCCCCGGTCGATTCGGCCCATTCATGCTGAAACCAGCGAGTACTCAGTTACTCACATGGAACCTACTAACAATGCTACTTTAAAGTAGATCTTATACACGAGCACGATGGTGCCAATTCTGTTGTCACAAAACTTTCTTATCTTAGCTAAAAATCTCTAAAATTTAGTTTAGTCCTGTCAAACGACATTTCGTATTCTGAAATCGCTATAAGTGACAGGACTAAACTAAATTTTAGAGATTTTTAGCTAAGATAAGAGAATTTTGTGACAACAGAATTGGCACCAATGTGTACGTAATAAAGGTAAAATATATCCTGTTAGGATGATATTTATTATTTTTTAGATGGTTGAATTTTTTTTTTAATTTATTTTATGCTTGAGTTTGAGTCGAGTCACTAGCTCAGAGTACACATAATTAAGCTAATTATTATTTTGAATTCACCAATACAGTGTTTAGAATAAAGCGCGAGATTTAAAAATGTTTGTTTCGGTTTTATTCATGTCGCACGCTTGACATTATTACATGGTAATTTTTTTAATCGATATAGCTACCGCGTTATGCTTTTGAAAATGAAACTGTCTTATCTATCATGACGACAGCCCTAGTCGATCTATTCACTATCTATTAATTCAAGATCGAAACAGAAGCTATTTTGCTGTGGTTACATACAAGTATTAGGTACTTATCGCAACGAATTACCTAATCTCTAATGTTTATGCTCTATGTAATTTTTGACGTTCTGTGTTACTTTTTGACCAAATTATTAAATGTAACTTTGAGATCGACTTGAATTTCAAATCTAGGGGTTCACTATCCAACCTTTTTCTGTGTCACTCATATTTGCAGAACAGAGAATTCTTATGGCCGGGTGGCAAAGTGCGAATGTGTTTTTGAAGGTATATGGATATAATAAAAAATAAAATGTTCTCCAGGCCGGATTTCGAGTCACGGCGGCCAATCATAAAACGGAAACGGGCCATCTGCACTGTGCCACAATAATAAAACAGCTCTTCCTAAATTAGTAATTTATACCAAGATACGTAGGTGCGTGCCGGTTTCGTGTTGTAAGAGTGGGAGAGCGAGGTTTTACACGGTTTTTACTCTTTAGTAAAGTAGAATTACGTCGGCATCGCGTGCAATACCACCTGGCAGGTGATCAGAGTCACGACTAGACGATGTGTGTGCAAGTTTAAGTCTCTAGAGGATTTCTTCTAATTGAACAGTACGTCTTCAACAGATCTACTGCTGTTGCGCTGAGCGCGAAAGAAAAATCTAAATACGAAAGAGATAACTATAATTCGGACTATTCAAAATCATCATCTCGTACTACTGTTTCTTTAATTTTAATATTCTTTTATATGTTTACGTTGCTATAATGTTGTATGAGAAGGGTAAGTAAATAATTAGATACAATTTATTCAGCATATTTAATTCCAAATCGCTCCAAATTCACAATACGTTTATATAAAAAAAATATTTAAAGTTTATATAATAATAAACAAGTACCTATTAATCATTCTGATTGCTGTTAACATAATATGTCTAATATAATATTATACAATCTAGGGACGTCTTAGTCTCGTTAAGAAACATTTCTCGCATTCCAATTTATTATACACACACGTTTCCATTCATATTCATGCATCATTTTTAATAAAAAAACACCTAGTCGTTACAATCACAATATGCATGAGCTCAACCTTAACCCATGTAAACTTAATTTGTACATTAAACTTCTATTTTAAATGCATAACTTAGCTTATCATTATAGGCAGTTTGCAAGTTGAAAGTATTATTGTCATTAGATACTTAAAGCTATATTTTTAATATCGATGGGCAAAAGGCAAAGTGACTTAAACGCCAATTATACTTTGGCCTATCTATCTGGTTTCTTATTACAAAAAGAAATCCAGAAGAAAAATAAATGTATCTAAGTGTATACATTTTTGAAATCAGAAGAAAAGAACACCGATTTCAAATATGTATATCTATAACATTTCACTTATGTTACGTTGAATGTCGGTTATGTTATCGCATAGAATCGCGCTATTGTCACTGCTTTTTATCCGTCGATATATTTATATTTATCGTGGAATGTAACGTTACATATCAAAATAGGCATCTAATTATGTATATATTTCGTTTGATTGCAATACTTATTAATAATATTAGAGTATAATAAAGTTATTGTATATTTTATAAGTAGAAGTCATTTATTGGCACTTATTAATACCACAGAAAGACAATTCGGTATAGTAGTACAGGTAAGAACTAGAGTATTAAGGTAAGAAAAATAGTTTTACTATAAGTAAAGTATATAATTCAAACGCCGGATAATTTACAATATTTTATATAGATTTCGATGTGATGTTGAAATCGTACATTAAACATAATCCTGGAATAAAATCATAGGTACGTACAAAGCTCCAGTATGTGGAGCTCCGTCAATCAATAAATACGTAGAATGATCTGTTCTCTTCTGAGATACGACCAACATTGGAGTACTAATCGAGGCTGAGAGCTCACTTTGAAGCGATCTCTTTAGGTCATCTGACAAGAAGGACATATTTCGGTATTACGCTTTTTGCTTAAGCAAGCAATTTGGGTTGCAAATTACATGTAGGTACTTTTTAAACCTAATGCTGTGGGTAGGATTTGAACCTTTGACCGTTCAATCGTAAATCCAATTGTAGAGCCATTTCACTGCAAGGTGTTATTGATCCCTCTCATCAGGAGGACCATAAATTATTTGCCAAGCTCTTGTAATCGTTGTTTTTATCTGCGAGCATTGCTCGGTGCATTGGTATTCCTGGCGCGTTCCTGTCTTGTGTTCAGTTGTTAAGATGAGGTCTGAGTGGGAAGGAGCCCTCGACCCAGAAGTTCGGTCGGGACATCATCATCTGCCATAAGGAGACCTCCTTACCCACGCTGTCCATCCAGTTTACGGGAGCTCCCATGTATGTACCTAGAATAGAATAGTAATTTGTGAGTATGGAAATAAAAATTTCACTGCAGCAGAAAAGTTTTCTAAATAGGCAAATAAGAGCTTTTAAATTTGCGAGATAAAACGAGGACTTATGGTGTATGATAAGAGCCATTAAATAAAAGCAAATATCATATAGATATGGATTGCTATAGCAAACGGCAGTGAATATCATACATATCCCAATAAAATTTTGGGTTTTGGCATGGATTTCAATCTCGAAAAGCCTAAAATGGATTTAAATATTAACGGTAAGACGTAATATCAAATAAATTTTAAGATACACCTTAAAATATAGAAAATAAAGTGTCAGCACTGTTTATAAATTGTCCTGGGCATGTATTATGCACAGGCAAAAATGCTTTTGTCAATTTTAATAACATGCTAAATCTGATTTCTATACAGCTTGTAACAGGAAGGTGTGGTCATATTTAAGGGTCACATAATATAAGCCCATGTACTATTGAAAACCGCGAGAATAAAATTTGTATACATTATTTTCACGAAGATATTGAATTTTCTTTTTTATCGACTTATAAATATCAGCATATTCTAATTGATTCGTAAACAAAACTATACTGCATGCACGGGTAATTGTTTCTAAGAATTACAAAAGACTTTTCTTGAAGTTTTTCACTTTTGCTATCGTAATATTTTTTTGACCATTACCCCAGATGTGTCCATATTGTTAACTATTCATTTTTATTTTTATTTATTTATTTTTTACCATATAACCAACTATCTTTACAAGTGACTCTCCTAATACAATAGTGGTGCAGTGATAGAAACACAATATAGAACACAATTTTACAATACAGCTGGTCGTTAGATCGGTGACCCCACAGATGATGCACAGTTGTTGTAACTCGTTTTGTATCGATATTTAAATAACAAATAAATAAAATGATAGAAATTGTCACAAAATTTAAAATTCGATATTTTGATATGGGATAAGGGCACCCACACCCTGTATAACAAGAACAGGCTGAACAAAATAGGCTTTTTCCAATGCAAATTTTTATTTATTTTTATTATTATATTAGTTAATTGACGAGTCCAAGAATAGTATAATGTAGGTATAACGATAATTTTATTGTATACCTAAAGTAGGTAGTCAGGAAATTTTCATTTATGTGACTTTTACTCGTGTACCCAATCAATGTCAGTCTGCGAAATTACGAGATTGCCTAAACATCGTTTTATTACTCCCTGAATATCTTTGTGATATTCAGGGAGTAATAAAACGATGACGAATTATTTACACATTTTTTGAAAATTTTTGTCTATTACTTTGAACAATATTTTTAACTTATTTGCTGTCCCGTGATAGACACAATAGAAAATCTATCGTTATTTATCATATGTGATTCATCGGATACGGAAACTGTTACCCGGAAGTCGTTGGAGGCGAGGCGGTCGCGGTCCCACAGACCGAGCTCCAGCGAGATTATGTAAGAGTGCAGGAACAATACAAGTGTAAGTACAGACCGGTGCCGAGCGAGAGTCTGACGGCGCCCATGAAGTCGTTGGAGGCGAGGCGGTCGCGGTCCCACAGACCGAGCTCCAGCGAGATTATGTAAGAGTGCAGGAACAATACAAGTGTAAGTACAGACCGGTGCCGAGCGAGAGTCTGACGGCGCCCATGAAGTCGTTGGAGGCGAGGCGGTCGCGGTCCCACAGACCGAGCTCCAGCGAGATTATGTAAGAGTGCAGGAACAATACAAGTGTAAGTACAGACCGGTGCCGAGCGAGAGTCTGACGGCGCCCATGAAGTCGTTGGAGGCGAGGCGGTCGCGGTCCCACAGACCGAGCTCCAGCGAGATTATGTAAGAGTGCAGGAACAATACAAGTGTAAGTACAGACCGGTGCCGAGCGAGAGTCTGACGGCGCCCATGAAGTCGTTGGAGGCGAGGCGGTCGCGGTCCCACAGACCGAGCTCCAGCGAGATTATGTAAGAGTGCAGGAACAATACAAGTGTAAGTACAGACCGGTGCCGAGCGAGAGTCTGACGGCGCCCATGAAGTCGTTGGAGGCGAGGCGGTCGCGGTCCCACAGACCGAGCTCCAGCGAGATTATGTAAGAGTGCAGGAACAATACAAGTGTAAGTACAGACCGGTGCCGAGCGAGAGTCTGACGGCGCCCATGAAGTCGTTGGAGGCGAGGCGGTCGCGGTCCCACAGACCGAGCTCCAGCGAGATTATGTAAGAGTGCAGGAACAATACAAGTGTAAGTACAGACCGGTGCCGAGCGAGAGTCTGACGGCGCCCATGAAGTCGTTGGAGGCGAGGCGGTCGCGGTCCCACAGACCGAGCTCCAGCGAGATTATGTAAGAGTGCAGGAACAATACAAGTGTAAGTACAGACCGGTGCCGAGCGAGAGTCTGACGGCGCCCATGAAGTCGTTGGAGGCGAGGCGGTCGCGGTCCCACAGACCGAGCTCCAGCGAGATTATGTAAGAGTGCAGGAACAATACAAGTGTAAGTACAGACCGGTGCCGAGCGAGAGTCTGACGGCGCCCATGAAGTCGTTGGAGGCGAGGCGGTCGCGGTCCCACAGACCGAGCTCCAGCGAGATTATGTAAGAGTGCAGGAACAATACAAGTGTAAGTACAGACCGGTGCCGAGCGAGAGTCTGACGGCGCCCATGAAGTCGTTGGAGGCGAGGCGGTCGCGGTCCCACAGACCGAGCTCCAGCGAGATTATGTAAGAGTGCAGGAACAATACAAGTGTAAGTACAGACCGGTGCCGAGCGAGAGTCTGACGGCGCCCATGAAGTCGTTGGAGGCGAGGCGGTCGCGGTCCCACAGACCGAGCTCCAGCGAGATTATGTAAGAGTGCAGGAACAATACAAGTGTAAGTACAGACCGGTGCCGAGCGAGAGTCTGACGGCGCCCATGAAGTCGTTGGAGGCGAGGCGGTCGCGGTCCCACAGACCGAGCTCCAGCGAGATTATGTAAGAGTGCAGGAACAATACAAGTGTAAGTACAGACCGGTGCCGAGCGAGAGTCTGACGGCGCCCATGAAGTCGTTGGAGGCGAGGCGGTCGCGGTCCCACAGACCGAGCTCCAGCGAGATTATGTAAGAGTGCAGGAACAATACAAGTGTAAGTACAGACCGGTGCCGAGCGAGAGTCTGACGGCGCCCATGAAGTCGTTGGAGGCGAGGCGGTCGCGGTCCCACAGACCGAGCTCCAGCGAGATTATGTAAGAGTGCAGGAACAATACAAGTGTAAGTACAGACCGGTGCCGAGCGAGAGTCTGACGGCGCCCATGAAGTCGTTGGAGGCGAGGCGGTCGCGGTCCCACAGACCGAGCTCCAGCGAGATTATGTAAGAGTGCAGGAACAATACAAGTGTAAGTACAGACCGGTGCCGAGCGAGAGTCTGACGGCGCCCATGAAGTCGTTGGAGGCGAGGCGGTCGCGGTCCCACAGACCGAGCTCCAGCGAGATTATGTAAGAGTGCAGGAACAATACAAGTGTAAGTACAGACCGGTGCCGAGCGAGAGTCTGACGGCGCCCATGAAGTCGTTGGAGGCGAGGCGGTCGCGGTCCCACAGACCGAGCTCCAGCGAGATTATGTAAGAGTGCAGGAACAATACAAGTGTAAGTACAGACCGGTGCCGAGCGAGAGTCTGACGGCGCCCATGAAGTCGTTGGAGGCGAGGCGGTCGCGGTCCCACAGACCGAGCTCCAGCGAGATTATGTAAGAGTGCAGGAACAATACAAGTGTAAGTACAGACCGGTGCCGAGCGAGAGTCTGACGGCGCCCATGAAGTCGTTGGAGGCGAGGCGGTCGCGGTCCCACAGACTAAGTTCCAGCGCGCGCGCGCCCAGCTCGCTGCGCGTGAGCCCGCGGTACGTAAACGTGTGCTCCCACTTGGGGCTCAGCGTGCGCCGGCTCACCGGTGTCTTCTGCTTCGCCAGGCGCCCGCGCTCCGGCAGCAGGTAACTGGAAAACAACAGACATCACATTATTTCTCTATTCTACAACATGGCGGGACGACCTGGACACCTTTGATAGGGTCTGGCAGGGATATCCACCAACAGAGAGAATTCGAAGTAGTCCAACAGAGGGACAAAATAAAAATAAACTTTTCTCTAAATTGAGAATAGTTTCTGATGTTCGCATTTTATTGTACAAAACAAGGCCTCTCGACAGGACCCGTACTAATGTAATCTGCATTGGTGCTGTCCTAACCTTGACTACGCTGCCAATTTAGGGGAATATGGGACAGTTTCTCTTCGCTGCCACAGCAAGGGACCATTGGTCAGTCATTCTCTGCTTACTAAATTGACAATCAGTAAAACTAACAGCGCTGGTATCACCAGCATTTAGTCAATTTTCTAGGAAAATAGTATGTTTTTCATGGCGTTTAAAAAAATAGACGTTACGAGGTACAGATTGAAATGTTATAGCTTACCTTTTACAAAAGACATCAGCGAGTCCATTAGGCTTGGTGGCAACGAGGTTCTTGGCCTCCTTGACGAGCACATGCAAGGTGCCCTTGCCCCGCGCAGGGTCCTGCAGCTCGAGCTTGAGCGCCACGATGAGGTCGCCGCGACTGCCCGCCTGCTCGTCAAACTGCTCCGTCTGGAGGTAGATGGTCTTCATATATGAGTAAGATATGTCACTTACCACCAAATTCAGTCTACTTAATACTAACGAGATGGGTGTAAAAACCCAGGATTCAACCTCTTCGTCTTAAAAGTAATAAAAAGAAATGACCTAGGGGTCATTTCTTCAAACTCGACCGAGGTATGACCCCAAGGTGTCTGCACACCAAGTTACAAGATTTTAACTGTAAAAGCATTTAAAATATCTACCTACAATAAAAATACATGTGACCTTGTGACCTAGGGGTCATTTAGGTATTGTACAAATATGGACCCTGTGGGTCAAAAGACCCCCAGGTGTCTGCACACCAAGTTACAAGTCAATCGGTCCAGTGCTTACGGAGCTATGCCTATCACTACCAGACATACACACAGACCCACATAGTGTTTTCATTAAACTCTTCGAAGAAGACTCAGAGGTTAAAATAAGCAATAGTATGCATGCTTGTTCACGGTCACAGAGCCAATCCTTACTAATATTATTAATGATTTTGTTTGCTTGTTACGCTTTCTAGCCTTAATTACTCGATTAATCATCATGAAATTGCGCATACCCGTGTCAAGGGCACAGAAGGATATATGGGCACAGAAGGACATACTACTTTTTTCCAGGATTAAAAGTAATTAATTTTGGAAAAAATAGTGTTCCCGAGGGATTAAAATTTATTTACTAAATCTACATTAATACAAGCCAGATGGGGCAAAAGCTACTTCATAATAGCTGTTTAAAATACAGTTACGATCTAGTCTCGGTTTCATAAATATCACAAAAGAATGAATATCACAATGTTTCATAAATATTCTTCTAAATTAAAATAAACTTCAAATGTGAAAAAAATTGCATTAAATGTTTATAATACAAGATTGGAACTTTTTTTGAGTGCATTTTATTACAAGAAAATTCTTTTGAAAGCAAATTATTATATTTGTCCAATTAAACGTATCGTAGCAAAAAGAATAAAAATCTTTTCATCGCGTTGAAAAATTGTATAGCCACATTTTCCTTTTAACATAACTCTTTACAGTTTCAAATCTATATGATTAGAATCTGTAAATAGTTTACTGATAACGAAGGAGATATAAAATAGATTGCGTGATAATAATACACAACACTATTATTAATGTTAATGTCTTTGCACTAATCATATATTTATCACGCAATATATCTCGATGTAGCCAATACAAGTCATAGAAGTATTTCTACGTATAAAAGTTAACAACCTAATAACCTTATATTGCGATCCTGCATGAATGTTTTAGATTTTGTATCATTGCTTGATAGCCAGCCATAACATGGCGGGCAGTTCTTATACTTTGGTAGTACATTTTTCTTTGCAGACTTATGAAGATCTGGTAATGCAGGTTTTTTTTTACAATTATGGTGGCAAACAAACGGCCCACCTGATGGTAAGTGGTCACCGTAGCCTATGGACACCTGCAACACCAGAGGCATCACTTGCGCTTTGCCGACCCTTTAGGAAAGGAAGAAGAGAAAAAGGTAATGGGAAGGAGAAGGAGCGGGATGGGGTAAAGAGAGTGATTGTGCCTCCGGCACTCTCATTCGCCGAACGATACACAATAGTAGGAATACTGCTATTTCACGTCGATATTCTGTAAGAGGATAGTGCTTCCCCGGTCGAGCCGGCCCATTTATGCTGAAATCAGCGAGTCTCTACTACTTTTGAAAGTATTAATGAGCTTTTTGCCCTGTTAGTGGTATGGTAAGATATCTGAAGTACATAGAATAGTTGGTAAGCAAAAGAGATACTCACTCTCTCATGCAACTTGTACCACATGGGCGCGGGGTCGTCGAACACGACATCGGCCAGCGGCAGCGTGACCTCCCCGAGGAAGTCGTTTCTCCCGAACATGTCGGCGTGCCACACGCTAAGCCACAGTGTCCGCGCGGACAGCGAGGCTAACGGCTGCACGAAGCTCAGGCTCTCCTCGAACACGGGGTTCAGCGTGTTCTTCTTCACCTTCGTCTTCCTCTTGCCAGCTTTGGACTTGTCCGGTAACAAGTACACCTGCAAACAAATCACATAACATATCAGCTTGGTTTCAAGAACAAATTAGTTGTATTCTTGTGAGGATTCACAAGAATACATTTATTACAATTACACTCTAGCTTAATTGGAGGGATCTCCAATTAAGCTAGAGTGTCGCTGTCGTTAATCCACTCCTAGTGGGTAGAAAAAATGATCTATAAGTCGCAAATCGTAAGCTTCATTCATTGGGTTACGACCATTTCCAGGTTCGATGTTTTCAAGTTTTGAATGTTTTGAAGTTTTACTAAAATAGTATTAGTGTATTTACTAACATAAAATTTTATAATATGTAAATTTAGGTTAAGACATTTATCTATGGGCCTATGCGGCCTAAAATAAATGGTTATTATGATTATTATTAATGACATGGGTCCGCTACGATAGTATTTTCTTCTGTGACACCACATGAAGTTATAAGTTTGTAGCATAAGACTGCACCGAGCGAAATTTGTCAAAACAGGCGGTCACAGTCAATTTGATAAAATCAACGCTTTTTGTTTAATACAAATATAAAATATACATTTACCATAACAATGAATGTGTTTACAATTACTCCGTGTAAAAAACTTAAAATAATTAATATTTTCGCCTACAAAATTACGTAAATTTGCACGAAAAATGCAAAAACATAAGCTCGTGTTACGTGAATTTCCGCGGGGGCGGGCGGAGGAATTATGTCGGACTCGCAGGGGTAAAAGAAAAATGGAATAAGAATAATGTACATCCCGGAATACCGACTAAACCTACCACGGTGTTCCTCGACAAAACCACTATCGACGGGGCCGCGCGAAAATTATAACATTAAAAATTTATCTTATTTTACAGCTTAACGAGACATAAATAGTTATATTACAATTTGTCCGTCCCAAATATTTAAGTTATTGGTTGACAATAAAGAGTCATATTTCCAAAAAAGCACTTCAAATCCTCCATAAAATTTTACTATGGCGGCCGCGCCGGCACCGATTCGAATATCGAGTTCTGACATTCAGTCCAACCGCGTCTTACGCTCGGCGCAGTCTTAATTACATCGTACCATCTGATCTGGTATCACATTTACTATTCGGTCACCTTTACAGTAAGCAGTAAGTACTTCTCTGGCATATTGTTGGTCAGTTCCAGATATTTCGAATCGTTCTGGATCTAGATATGAGGATTACCAAAAAGCTTCCTTTGCTATTATAATGTTTGTGTTTTTTTTATATTTTACAGAGGACTAAAGTATCCTGCTATATTATTGCTGTTAAAAACTCACAGTATTTATACAGAACTTAAGAAAAATTAACACATTTACGTAATTATACCTTGACTATTTCACTTAGACAGGACACGTCCATTTGGAATAAATAACAGTTGCTGTTTTAATTTCTCAACATGTAGTGAGACCGGTGGCTGTAAAATTGCTGGCAGTATCATTGTAGTTTATGTATGTTAAGTAATAATTAAGTTTATCCGTCAGTTGGCCTTTCATTTGTCGGTTTTGTATTGCGAAACTTGTGTTATTTTTAGTATTAAGTTGCATTGTTCACGCACCTGTTGGTGATAATCTATATTTATGGAAATAATCCTCTGAATAAAATTTCACCTGTTACTAGAGTGTAGTATTTTATTATGTTTATAACATTAGCGCCTATTTTTATTCACCTGCTAATTTCTAAAGGCCACACGATATTATGTACACACGGCTACACATCAAGTTAGACACCTTATATACGCATAACTACGCTACATACAAAATACAGAATTGTCGGAAAGGGACAGTGCATAGTGGTGTCGATGTAATGGTAAGGATAGAGCGTAACAAAAATATAACGCACTCTCTCGCACGATTCGTAGCGTTCAACTTCTAATAGTTCAAAATCCAAACAGTCTAGGTTGATGTGTTGTGTGTACCTTCTCGTCTATGCAAAAGGAAACATTTATTTGTTTGTAAGTAATCCCGAAAGTTGGAACCGATTATAATTATTATTGTACTATTAAAAAGCTATTATAACGATAAGTAATCCTATACGTACGATAGCGGAACAGTAAATCTTAACGTGGGCTTCTACAGATACTTTGTAGTAAAGAAAATAATTTAAAGTTGTATAAAGTACATTTTTAATTTCTAGATCTTATTATAATATACCTTTATTACATATCTAAACTATTTTCGCTATCATATTTAAGATAGCTCAAATTTTACTACGTGACATAGAGGACCCATTACCCTATCGCAGTTGTTTTAAGAGTTTATAGAAACGGAGAGTAAATATAAGTTACTTTTAGTTCAAGTAAATATTAAATTAATAAATAATAGCTGCAACATAGGCCTGGTTTACATAATATTGTCTTCTGTTTACGCGAATGTTATTCACTGAAATTAAACTAGTTTATTAGTTTATAGTATATTAGTAATTTAATTACCTAGTTTAAAAAATAGTAAAGTTTAATAGTAGTAGTAGTGTAATAGTTTCTAAATTATGTAACAAAGTGTTTAATAAACAACGCGTTAAAATTCGTGTAAACTAGTTTAATTTCAATAGGCCTGGTTCCTATATCCAAGAAACGAGTCGTTATACCTACGGACAGTTAATTTTGATATATATTCTATGAAAAATATGACAAACTTACCTGTCCGTGGTTAAAATGACTCGTTGCTTAAATATAGGCACCGGACCTTAAAGATCTCCAACAGGCTTAGAAGAAGTTCTACTTGTATGCTAAGTGCTTCAAAGAAACTCACCTTAACATAAGGATCGGATCTGTTCCGTTTGATGTCGACGGGCGCTAACTCCCGACACCTCTTGACTCCAACCTCCAAGGCACCGAGTCTGTAGTTGTACAGCAGCGAGATCTGCACCTCCCCTCGCACTGTCACGTTACCCCGCGTGCCCTCGCCGGCGCCCGAGTATACTGATGCCATCGATTCCGAACGAGCCTGGAACAATACAGGAAAAATGGTCAATAAAATATAAAGTAATACATATGGCTATCTATTAGAGTGCATTAAGCCCATATTTCGTCAATAGCATTTAGTTTCCAAGTAGTAAAGGGTCTTAACAGTTAATAACCGAGTCTTGACGGGTTAGAAAAATGTCCCCAGGTCGTGGTCATAAAGCATAGCACATGTTACAATATAATTAAAATTATATTATATAATAATATATATAATATTTATAGTGGTGGAAACTTGTAAATGGCCTTAAATTGTTACGATTTTTAATATTGAATGTGCTAGCTGTTAGTTTTCTAAATAAAATAAAATAAAATAACCAATGAAATGAAAGCAGACATCAATTTATAAAATGGATTTTAGAAATTACTAAGTCTGTTCTTGTTAAAATAGTGCTTTGCTTATGAAATGTAAACCATGTAATAATATTTCTAATGACATTATAAACTAATACATTATTCAGATTCTCTTGACATCGATTATTGTAATCTTAAGTAGGTGGCATTTTAATATACTGACCATTTTGTAATATTTTGTTGTTATGGATTTATGGTATTGACTAATTTGACTATGTTTACGACTTTTTTGTTGGAATCCTCTTAGTTCGTTGTTGATGTAGGCCGAGTAAGTACTTACTCCAACAAATTCATCTGAATACCTACTTATTCATAACATTCACACACATTGTGTGAACGTGATTTTGATTGAATAAATTAAAGGAAACGAAAGGTACCAGTATAGCACCAATACCAGTTTTCTTGTCTACTCAGAAATACCATACAAAACCAAGTACACTGACTGTCCGGTGAGTTTAGCCGAAAACTGCACGGTTCTGAATCAATGCCAAATATGTAACTAGGGTCATCGTATACCTACTTATAACAATTCTCTTGCTTCGAGTTAACCGAGATACCAAAGCTATATGGTAACAAATATACTTCGTGCGACAATGAGCACAGGATAACACTGTCATAGCCGTTTGCAGTAACACGTAGATAAACCTCTTTTTTCGACGTTAAAATATGCTTTCCTTGCAAATGGCCCGCGGATATTGGTAATTGATTTGGACAACATTTTCAATGCCTTATTTGGATTTCTCAAATTACCAAGTCATTGCAGGATACGATAAATTAGGTACTACATTACAATAATGATCTGAACTGCATGAGAACAGAGTTTCTGCACCAAAACAGATTCATGACAAAATCAACCTTGAGCCGTATAACAAACATTTAGTAAATAAATCAATAATGAAGTAACACAAAGGGAAAATGAACAGAATTATATGTAGCGAAACTTACAGTTTTCAAATCGAAGTATTATGTCAAAATATAAAATGTTCGTTGCTCACCGGGCGCACATTTTGCTTCGCTATCGCGTTTACAACTGAGTCTTAAATGAGAGTTAACGAAACACCGCATAATGTTTTTGTCAGCTTGCATTATCTGCCATACGATACCTCGATGCTGGGTGTATGTTGGCATATGTGAATCGTGTAATTAATTGGCTTGTTCCTGTTTTACTTAACGTCACATGTATGCAATAATTGTTGAATAAAATTGTTCCCATATCAATACTATTGTCATTTGGTTAGCGCGTTCTTATGCTTATGTGGTATTTTGTTAAATTTCTAGAATGATATTGAGTACACTGTTTTTAAAGTGTAGCAGTTGGTATAAAAGAGTATGAAATAATGTCTTTTATAGTTCACTGTATGTGTCACTTAACGCTGACAAAGGAGGCTAAACGATGAGGCCTACGTGCATCGAGACTGTTGCTATAATAACATACAACATTATGCTCGCGGCTTCGGTCGCTCGAGTCTCACGGGAACGCATGGCCTACCTATGTGTCGAGTTAAATTTAATTCTGTTCAACGGTTTACGTGTCATTGAGTAACAAAGAACTTAATATTTAAATAAGTTCTGAACTTTTACATTTATAATATTATTTTTAAATAGTAGGAATTCTGCACCCGCAATGGTGTACATTTATGCATGTAGTAGAAACTGGAAGTCTAATCTGTGACATTAAAAGGAAAAGTTAATTAATTTTTGTGGAAACATTTTGGATACTCCCCTCTAAACTAAAACACCGATTTAACGCAAGCATTTTGACGCAATGCTTTATTTTAAATAAATTATTGTGGTCCCCAAAATCTCAAACACAATTTGTGCTCTGGTTAGTTTCATAACAATCTAAATAAATTCAAGTTCCCTTAACTGTTAGAATCGGAAAAATGTAGTCCACTTCAACTGGCCTACGCAAGTCTCGGCATACGTGGGAGCTGTCCATTTTTATGCCCCATACGAACAAACATTTATATCAAGTTGCCTTAAAGAGATCAGGAAATCCATTACAGTTCCACAGATCATTTAATTAGCATCGTAAATAATGCAATGCATGCTAGAAGACTCACTGTTTTGTAACATAAACAGTGCCGCGTAATAATAACTAATCTCGGTAATAATGTGTAAGTAGTTGAAATGAATACGTAATCAACGTATATGTTGATAAGCATAATGGAATTTAGTGCTTTTGGCTATTTGATTTGATAATGTTTTTGATTAGCTCCATACAACAAAAATAAATACCATTATAAAAGTAACTGTATCTTTTCAAGGATAAACTAATGAACAAGAATATATGCAATTCGGTATGGATGAAGCCTTAATTTATGCGTAGATTGATATAGGTTATGTTATAATATGCGCGCTTGAAATATGACATTGTAAGTTATAACAAAAAATCTTTGTAATTTAGCTAGGCTGAAAATGATAAATATAATAGAGTTGCCAAGCTTCACCATAGAATAAAAAAGTGGCACATTTAGACTAAAATACACACATAGCATAAAATAGTGTCAAATATAAACCATATATTTATGTTAGATATTATTTTATGAATATGTATGTTTAAACCAAAACTGTTCTTTAATATGATATGAGATTACTTGATTAGAAAGTTTGGACTATTTGGCCTATGATAAATATTTTAAAGACTTATAAATATTTAATATTTTTGCCATTTACATATAGTATATTGTGAAGAATATAAGACATAAATTTAAGGTTTTTTTCATACTGGTAGTAATGTAAAAGTAAGGATATTTAAATAAGAAAGTTTGGAAAAAGATTTATGTATTGCTTATCCTAACATTGACTCCTAATAGCAAAGCACTGACTACATGACTTCTGTAAGATATGCAAAAAGCTGCCGCAAATAGCAACTTATTTACACGTTTAATTTGCTTGCCAAGCCTCCGCACTGTGAAAAGTTTTAATCATGATTTAATTTAGATAAACCTCGTCATGAATACAAGTAACTCCGGTCTTGAAAACGACTTCAGAGAATTAAAAACAAGTTTAACAAGGATTGACAATCCAGTTAAATTTATTTTGGAGCCATTAGATTACAACCGAGACAGATATTACGGTACATACCTACACTACTGTATAAAACAACAAATTAATAAAGCAAAAATATTTGTTTAATATTCTGTAACGCGGAACAGTATTTAAATATTTATAGCATTACCATAAAAATACTAAAACAATGTCAATCAATGTCACCGCAATTAAAACTGCTTCTAAAGACCTCTTAAAAATAAGGTAGTAAGTAGAATTTATTTCTGACGTAACAACATAGATTCGATTAGCAAAAAATAGTCACAACATTTCCGTAATTCCGTAACTTCAAAAAGTTATAGGAAATTATAACCAACTTTATTTTTACTCTACGGCATGGATGTAGACGACTCTATTCACAACAAGAACTGTGTCTGAACAAGCCTGGACTGGACTTAGAAAAAGACATGCGTAGATTTTTTTCCGTTTCTAAGAGACAACGTCTTATTAACTAAGTTGGTATACAGCGCCCATACAGGCATGTAAAACGGGCCAACCGGCCGCATATGGCATTGAGTAATAACGTTTTATCGTATCTACCCACACTACCACACTCTATAAGGGATTAACATTTCAACATTTAGACTAAGCCAAAGATTGTGCCGAGCCCAGCGAACGTGCATATTGCTCGTGCCGTGCGTCGACTGTTGTTCTGATAGCTTGTCATTTAGGTTAATGATTTAAGGTTTATCTATTGAATATTATACGTAGATAATATAAGAACAAATACATTTTATTGGTGATTACAAAAATGCTTTGTTAATTTCTGTTGCCATTAAGAAGAAATCCCAATACTGTACTCAGGAATTGGTTTACGTGACATCAGAATTCTTGGTCGAGCACCCTATTCTATAGAATGTAATATATTACATTCAGGTATTTGAAGTAAACGTTTTGCAAAGCCTCGTTGTTCGTGAGCCGTGTCGCAAGACGCAGTAATATAATACAATGGCCAACGCGGTCATCGAGACAATACTCCTACATTATGCTATGCATTTACAATACTAAGGCCCTATAGCTTGTTTCAAAAGGTTGTTTTTTGGTTGCAAGAATGTTTCTATAACGTCATCGAGACGGGGACATGTTGACACGGTTATAGTAAAAAGTAGGTGGTATACGGTTACTAAAACCACGCAATTCTATAAAATATATATCGTTACTGCCAAATGAATTTTACCGCTAATTTGAATTCTAGATTTTCTACTCTGTATTTCCAACAACAGCCGAGTGTTTCATGGAAGTTCCGAATAAAACTAGTAGTGTAAGTGTGTCTCTTAAGCTTATGTAGCTGTTAAGTTTTAAAATATTACCTGTAGACCACTTCTGTTGAGAGAGAATCGGTCTCTATCGAGCAGGTCCCTCTCGTGCGGTAGCGGCGAGTTGGAACGCCTCGGCAACGTCGCATGGTTGGGTGATGCCGGATCCGACATATACACCTCATCTAGAAACAATAACATACACCATAATGAGGATAAATCGTAATTACATTGTGTTTACTAAAATAAAACATATACTAAACCTATTAAAATAAGCGTTTGACGTAAACAGATGATACAAAATCAAATTATTACAAATAATTTTAGTTTGTAAATGCTATTTCTGAAATAACATATAACGAAATATGCCGTTAGGCTCGGATGAGACTAGATTGATAAGAAATCGGTATTTAGTGGATACGAGATTAAAGGCATTGCTACGAATATTTTTAGATATAAGATCTCGTGAATAAAACATATAAAATATGTATCTGGTGCATTAAATAAGCATAAAATCCGATAAAAGGTTAATAAACAGAATATTGTGAATTTCATAGCTAAGAAGGCAATTATGAAACATTTTCCGTGTTGAGTTATTCTTAGTAGTCGTGCAATAGTTATTTGTGTCAACAGAATAGGGCGTGCCTCAAAGAGTCGAGTCCAAATTCGGTACCATCATCCTTTAGTTCTAGCCATTCATCTGGTTTGACGAAACGAAACCGTTTCCCTCTAGTCAAAGAATTATCGCACCACTCCAAAGACTTCAAAAAAGAGTCTTTACACGATAAAATCTCTCGAATGAATGAGACTTTCTCACCAAACTTTTGGCTAGCGCCGTGGTCGTTGCTGTCCGAGTCTTGTGAGGAGATTCCGCTAGGATTTGCCTCAGACACAGATGATTTAACTTTTTTAAAACTGTAACAAGTCGAACCAAAATTGACTGAACTCGCGGACCGTTCAGAATCGAGCAATAGTTTTGTTGTGGAAGCAAAATTCTCATCATCTAACGGTTTAGTGACTAGTTTAGTTGTTGAAGTAGAAAATTCGTCATGAAGCGGTCTAGTGTCTAGTTCTGGCGATGAAGCAGAAAATTCATCATCTAGCGGCCTAGTGATGATCAAAGTGGGTACTGTTGGTTGCTCTTGTTTAGTTACAGTTGATTTTGATACTGAATTATTTATTGTGTAGCTCCTGCCCGTGGGTCCAACTAGAGCTGATTGTGGAGATATAGTAGAATCACATTCATCCTCAGACGCGGTATTACAACACAAGCACCGTTTTAGAAACGCACTAAATGTCATCTTATTTTGGTTATTATTATTACTCGTACTGTAAATATCGACAGGTTGATATGTTTCACTATTGTCAACTTTTAAATTTCTATGCTCTATAGATAAATAGTTTGTTTCAGGCGTGTAATTTATTGAATAAACCATTATTCCACTACGCACAACGTACAACACGACTACATTCCACTGAACAAAATCACTTTTATTTAATTCCACATAAAATCCGTGTTTTATCGTATCCTACATGTCATGGTCGTTTCCTCTGGTTTTAGTACACATACACTGTATATATACCGTTAGAGCGATACCAGTAAAGATAGAACAGAGTGCAAAATGTGTTTTAATAACAATGAGTATGTGATTAAATGGGACCGAGAGATACTAAGAGAACACACTGGTTGTGTGCGACGAGCGAGCACACTGATATCATGTACATTACTTTTGTAATACATTTTGCCGAGAACTAAATTGTAGTCAATAGGTTTAAATCAGTCAATAAGGATAATACTAACAGGAATACAACAAACTACAAAACATCTCAATTAATAATTATTATGAAACTCGGTAATTTGATAAAGTTTTGATAGGCTTGTAATTTGTATATGCCTGGTAGCGCAGCGATAGACTCATCCCCTATTACAAGCGACATAATTCCATAGAAAAATGTGGTTGTAATACACCTATTACTAGCCATTATAGCCATAGCCAACTACCTATATTGCTTGAGATTATATATGTATTTACTAATTTTGAAACATAAAAGAAAAAGCAGAAATATGAAACTCATACCAGTGGCAGACGTAGATCTATGTGGTAAATCAAGTGTACTCCAACGTAAAGATTTGGCTGGTTTGGGGGTCCGATCACTGGAGTCTCCACATAAGGATTTCATAGATTTTAAAATATTCTTTTTGTGCATTACGTTGAGTGCTGGCAAAGAAGTTTGGCAATCTTGTTTAGTCAATGGACTGGTTTTACTAACTGGGACTGGAATAAAGGACTTGCGGCGGAGTAATTTCTGTGGTGTATTTTTCTTAACACTTTCTAAGTCATTTATATCTCGCAACGATGATCCATCGTAGCCAGATTCCGATGAGCTAATGTTATCGCTTTTATCTATAGTTAATGACTTATCTTCGTTTTCTAATATTGAAAGGTTTTGGATACCTATAATTATATTTTCTATTTCTCCTCCTTTAGGCTTTTCTTTTTCTGATACAAGTGGAGAACAGTCACAGTCTATGTGTTTTGTTTCTTTATCGGATTTAGGAGTTGAAGTTTCTATTTGAACTTTATACAATATTACTGAATCTTCGTCTTTAACCTTCACTTCTTTTTCCTTTTCTTGTGTATCATCTTTTGCCAATTTAGTAGGTTTATTTATACATATGTTTTCAACTTCTCTATACACGAGGAAACTTTCCTTTGATTTACGTATCTCGTTATCAGTTTGTTCTTTAGTACTACAATCAACTGAATCATAAAAACTTGCCGTTATTTCCTTTTTAGACGATTCAATAGGCTGAATTTCAATTCTATTACTTGCGAATTTCTTTACAATATTTTCTTCCTCTGCGCAAGTTTCTTTTGGGCTTGCCTGTTTATTGGCTGTCTGTTTTTCAGAATTTGAATCCAACGTCGCTTCGTTATTAGTGATTTCAGTTATTTTATCAGTATGTTTATTGCTTTGTGGTGTTACCGTATTAGAGGATTCGATAGGTTCATTTTCTCTACCATTATCTATAATATTCTTAGCCACAGCGCGAGTTTCTTTTGGGTTTACCTGTTTGCTGGCTGTCTGTTTTTCAGAATTTGAATCCAACGTTGCTTCGTTATTGCTCGTTTCAATGATTTCATCGGTATTTTTATAGCTTTGTGCTGTTACCGTGTTAGAGGATTCGATAGGTTCATTTTCTCTACTACTGTCTATAACATTCTTAGCAACGGCGCAAACGGCACTTTGGTTTAATTGTGTTTCTTTATCTGTTTGTATTTCAGCATTTGAATCAGAAGTCACGTCATTATTGCTGGATTTAACAATTTCATCACTATACTTTTTATTTTGAGGTGTTACCTTATTAGCGGATTCAGAAGACTCTTTTTCTTTGCCATTATTTATAATTTTCTTATCTAGTTTCTTAGGCACCGCAAAAGTTTGCTTTAATTTTTGTTTCTTGTTATCAATTTGTGTAGTATTTGAATCTAACGATTTTTTGCCTTTGTCAGTGTCGAGACTCTCATTTTTCAATTTTACGCTCTTTGGTGTTTCCTTTTTAGGCGATGCAATAGGCTTAATTAATTTCTTTACGATTTTTTTACCGTCAGCACAACTTTTCTTTGTGTTTTCCTGTTTATTGTCTGTCTGTATTTCAACGTTTGAATCAGACGCCGCTTCATCGTTGCTCGCTGCGGCAATTTCATCACTAAAATCAGTGTTTTCTGGTGTTGCCTTACTAGACGATTCAATTGGCTTATTTTTAATGCCACTATCTATAATTTTCTTTTCCAATTTCTTACCCACAGCGTAATTTTCCTTTAGTTTCTGTTTTATGGGTACAGCTTTGGGACGTGAAACTTCCGATGCAAAGACAGAATATAGTTTAAAGTTGTTTCTATATTCTTTCCGGACTTCATATAATGGAACCTCTTTATAATGATCGTTATCATTTTCTACAATAAAACAATTCCAACACGACACACTCACTGTATCACTCTTAGAAGTCTTTTTAGAATCACTACCACTTTTTTCAATCATTGTAAACTTGTATTGTGTTGATATATCCTTCTACAGAACTAAAACACGACTAAACACGTTGAAAAGTGTCAAATGTTTAAATAAGATCTGAACAGGTATCCATAATCTATTTTAAATTGAATTAATTATGCATGATTAAAAAATGTTACGCAACATTTGCTCGAACGTTCTCGAAAGAGATACCGGTAGTTTTTTACCATAATGTAACATGTAACTTATGACCATTAAATATAACCTTCAAGACAACGTAGTTATTTATAGGTATATGTGTTTCTATGGAGTTAAACTGTCAAAAAACAACTAGCCCAACAAATTGTTATGATAAAATACAACAGATAAATACAGAAGTGGTCAATCCGGTTTGACGCACTCGCGCGGGCCAGCAATTATTGTTGACTGCGAGGTCAGAAGTTCATTCGAATTAGTCTCCAGCATGATTTGTGCATGGCGTAGGTGGTTAATTTAATACAAAAGAATAACTATATATTTCAGTTTGAAAAGAAAATAAGATATCCTAAGTAAGATATCCTAAAATGTTTAAAAATTTATTTAAATTACCTGTTTAAATTATGATTTAAGTCGATTGAATATTAAGACCGGTCTGATTTACATTAACTAAATTAATTAACATACTTGAGATAATACGACCTGGTTTATGGCTGTAACCACATTTTTCTATTTTTATCAAAATAATAGGTAATGGGTTTATTATAAACATATTATAATTTAGTTATCCTTATTTGTATATTCACTTTTAAAATACGAAGTGCCGTCCATTGTATACCAGTAGGTATTGAACAAAGTAAGATAATATTATTCATTCTTCGGGACCTACATAGATGAAGCACGCACATACCGCAATTCCTTCAAGTGAATTAAATGGGAAAATAGTGGGCAGTTTTGTCATAAAAAATATGATATCCAGTTTTCGTTAGCCAAAGTGTAGAGTATCTTTGAAGATATTGAAAAAGTAAATTATAAATACAAATAGGAAGATATTTTATAGATAGAACAATTACCACAAATATCGAGCTAAAAACGTTTATCAAGAACGTATGTCAAGTTTTAAAGAAAAGCCTACACATATCAAAGACACAGTTAGAATATTTGTTATGTCAGGCAATCTAATGTGGCAGTCAATTTATTTACGTTCAAATCAATTAAGGAATAGAAGATAATTAATTTACTCCAATATAAATTGCTTTAAAATAGATTATAATTTAGGATTTACATTTCAATTTCATTGCTTCTAATTGAGACTAATTACTGTTTGAAGTTAGAGTATATATTTGTCCAAACATGTCGCCCAAGAGAAATCAATCTTTTATGTAATTAATAAACTAGATTGAAAAAATGTCGATACAGTGAGCTACAAATCAACTTTTTAAGTTAATTCCACTTATTAGCACTATCTCTTCCGATAGAAAACGCAGGTGTGATTTTCGCTTTCATTCAAGTTTCCGTTTTGATCAATGGATTCGTTTTTATTTTACCTTTGATACATGCAACGTAAAAAGCGATCTATTTGTAACAATGATAAGGTTGATACTTCAATGTCACGGAATGTTAAAAACCGTGTCACGAATGTGTGGACATGGCTATTGTTCGTAATGTCCACATTACGGTGTAGCAGGTCCGAAACGATGTCATTGTCACTCTAGTGGCTCTCTCTGTAGCGGGTACCTTTCTAATCATGTGTTACTTATACAAATCATCTATCAATATCTCATTACAGCTGTGTGTAATAGTTTCGTAACTTTGTAGATATGTGGTACGAAGCTAAAAATAGTAAGTGTCATTTGTTACGTGCAAATTTATGGTAATGATGTCAATATAATATATATCTAGGTTATGTGTATCGACGTACGGGCAGCATAAGTGCAATGACAAAGGTATTGGTGTCGGGATTAAAAGTTGGTGCATTCTAAATTGATGAAATTCATAATCATTTACATTTGCTAATCGACTATCGAGTCGTCAACTTGTGACCACGGCCGGTGTAACCTGGTCGAAACGTCAAGCATAAAAAAGGTAAACATTATACACGATCGCGTTAATACCCGTTACGTATTATATATATACCTAAATTTAATCTAAAAATAAATACTTCTCGATAGATATCTTAATACTCGATATATACCAATCCTATTTCTTGGCAATAAATAATCTTTACTAATTAACGATGAGCTATTGATCGAATTTTAATTAAATGTGTTGTAAACAATATATTTAAGCTTAGTATGTGCTTTTTGCATAGATACCTAAAGTTTAATGGTCGACAAGTGACATAGGCTTTTATCCCGATAAAATGCATGATTCCTGAAGAATAGATTGTTAGAACAACAAAAGAGAAGCCACGAGTAAAAGCTAAATCTATAATAGCTTTGTACAAACAATCTACCAATTGAATCATCAATACACATTTTATAATTTAGTAAACTCGGTAACCTATATAATTTGACATTGTCTATAATTTTCAGAAAATTGTACTCACAAGCTGTCGTAATAAGAAGCACTTGATTAGTCAATATTTAGACACTTGCTGTACCTACATAGCAAGCAAACATATGCAAATGACCTATTTAAGCGAGCTGTCTGCAAAACAGACTAGCCATTACTAACAAAGGAGTAAATTTTACGAATTTACGTGTGAAATCTAAAAATTATCTCCTTAGCCGTTGCAGCAATGTGTGTGTTTGTTTCTCGTGAGAAGGTAACCGAGTCTATTCACTTTCCATTATTCGATTACAACAGTAGTAAAGCGAGAAATATACCGTGCGATTATTTGTGGGTGATATGCAAAGGCACGACGTTTGTGCAACTTGCATATTACAGCATTGCTGAGTTTCGAGCGATTAGAGAAATGTATCGATATTTACTATTAGCTAGCATTATGAAGTACTAAGTCTCTTGTGGGCAACTAGGACTTTAGTAGGAAAAATAAAATTTAAAGGAGTCTGCCCACTACACCGTCTCATACCATGACCGTGCTAGAAACGTATCAGACACGAAAAGCAACACGATACGCTCTGCTATAGGAACTGCTGGTCGGTGACGGAACGGTCTAGTGGGTATAGTCTTATAAATTTCCATACAAAGAATATTTTTTTGCCTGACACGTTCCTAGCACGGTCATGGTATGAGACGGGGTAGTGGGCAGACTCCTTGATCTTGTAAAATTATAATTTATAACTTAAGAGTATAATGAAGATAATTTTTATCTTTATCTTTAAAAATACAAGTCCTGTATACTATCCACTACTTTACAAACATTCAAATAAAGACGACAAAGAACAACAAAACTCACTCGAATAAACTATCTGTTACGCACACAAATTTTTCTTGCATGTGTTTTTTGAATCCACTTCGCACTTAGTAGAACTGGCGTGGCAGCTTCTTAAACGACTACGCCATCCGCGCAGTATTAACAGCATCTTCTCCCTAGCCTTTATTATTCCCAAGTTACTTGGGGTCGGCTTTTCTGGTCTAACCGGATTTGACTGGATATCAATTTTTACACGGAGCGGCTGCCACCTAATCTTCGCAACCCGAAGGCTAACGATACTCTAAGGCTAGACCAGTGTCAGGATATTATAGGGCACTGACTTCCCAATAACGACTGCCATAGATGTTCATGGCAGCCGAGACCGACGGCTTAACGTGCTCTCCGAGGCACGGAGCAGGCGATAATTGTCAATCAATACGCACATCATTTCGAAAAGTCAAAGGTATAACATCCGAAAGTCAGAGGCGCGCGATGTGGGTTCGAACCCGATACCCTCTGCATTGCAGTCTGTTGGTCTCCCCACTGAGCTAGCGCTGCTGCAGTATTAACAGCATACCTACTTTTAAATTCTTGTGTAGAGAAGCCCAACAAATAATTGGCGGTTTATTTACATAAGCGTTGGCGGACACGTGACCAGTTCAAATGATTGGTTATATATATAAAAACAGTTTTGACGTCGTTGCTAGTTATTATTTGTTCTTGAAGCTCCTTATATGATATTAATAATTATGATTTGCTACATAGAATATTGTGCGCAGAGATTAATAACAGGCGTTAGGAATAGGACGCGATCACGGGCTGTTCTTATCCTGATAAACCTCGTAAAATTATTGAGGTATTCTCGTTGTTAAGTAATATACATACACGAGCCTAAATGACCGTCACTAAACATACCTATACACTTTATGTCTTCAGTTTGGCAAAATATTATACTTGTAATCAATAACATATCGAGTTTCTTATATTATTTATTCGCTTCATGTTTCCTTTATTAAATTTGCTGGACATATGTTAATATATCCAGTGACCGTTTGTGTAACTCATTCTATCGAACCACTCGTTTAAAGTTAAAAAAAAAAACTAACCGTCACAGCTCTATATCTGCGGCGGTATAGACAGAGGCATACACTGACATATCACTAAGTGTATTTGAGATTCCACACGCCTATTGCCTTCCCAGACACGGATGCTATTAGGTACTGACTACTTTTACGAAATGTTAAAACCACTGCATAATTCGTGTTTCGAAGTCAAGACCTCGCTGTACATATTTCAGTACAATATACTGGATAGGTATGCTAAGTTTAATAAGTACAAGATATCTTAATAAAGTTGTGGTGTATACGTCAATATCGTTGGTAGTACGTCCAACAGCTGATGTCGTACGGTTTTTCATATTACGATCGCGTAGAGACGTCACTGTCACGGACTATAGAAAAAATATAAAGACAAACTGACGTCAATTGACTATTGCGATGTTCACGTTAATGAGCGGAGCGCATCATTAACTGTACACTATTGTTTGTAATCTATGATTTATAAAAGTACATAATGTGTACCATAACATAATGGCATACACGCAAGCTATATAAATCTTTTTTCTCTTGTTCTTAATTACACGGTAATAGAGTTCAAGAGTTGCCCCTTCGATATGAAGAGTTAGGTGGAACTTACCAGATCTAACTTAAGATTTATAGATATGATAAACGTACATAGTTCTCGTGATCGAAGATACGATACGTTACGTGAAAAGGAGAATCGACTGTCCAGATGGCGTAGCGGTTTACGTGGTCGCATCGCTACTGCCACTGTTCCGAGCGTTGTGGTTTCGAATCCCACACGGAACAAAACTTAGTGTGATCAACAAATGGCTGTTTCGAGTTGTGTCCTTTGTTTGAATGTTTGTAAAACCCCTTACGACACAGAATTTATACCTAGTGAGGGAGTAGTATTCTTTAAAAAAATAAAGAAGTTTAATTATTAAAAGCTAGTAAGATCCGGGCACGAAGCGATAATAGTCACGTATTAACGCCAAACAAAGCTATCAGCAATATTTAAATATAGACATCAAAACTAGTTTATATTTATTTTTATCACCTGGTAACATTTACATATGTTAAAAATACACTATCTTTATCTGTGAATCTAGATTTATGCAACTAAGCTTTTATTCGTTTATTTTTATTACATTCAGAATCAATAACAAAATTCAGCTATTCTAATTTAATATGCCAAATATTACGAAACATTTATATAAATATCTGTTGTTAGTTCTAGAATATACCGTTGAGCAATGCATTTGATATTTTTAACAGCTATTGATAAATAATTTCATCAGCTATCACTACAAAATGCTAATGTGTTAAATAAACAGCTGCTATGCTGCGGCCGTGGCCTCAAATTGCAATCGTCAAACTAGGCATAATTATTTCAAATACAATTGTATCAAGTGTACCATGAATGGGACAAAAAATATTTTATGCATGGAAGTTACGCCATAAAAGATAAGCTTTATAACGAAAGAGTAGAGATTAAAGACAGATTATAAACAATCTTAAATTCGTTCTTACCAGACCATGGTATAATTAAACTTTACTGGGAAGAACAATTTTATGCGAATGGGTTGCATATTGTTCATGTGAAATTTATGTTATACATGTACATAAGGACAATTTAAAGGTAAAAAATGTACCTCTAGCAAATTTAGAAACTTCTCGTATACAAAATGTACAAAATATATATTCTTTATATATACATACATACATAAACCACATAACAGCAGCAATAGCCTCGAGGGAAACCGTCGGACTGCCACACAGAGGTCTCGAGTTCGATCCCAAGGCGCGCATTGACTTTTCGGAGTTACGTGCGTATTTAATAGTTAATTATCGCTCGCTTTAACGGTGAAGGAAAACATCGTGAGAGAACCTACACGTCTAAGAGTCCTCAATAATGTTCTCAAAGATGTGAAGTCTGCCAACACTGGGCCCGCGTCATGTAGACTATGGCCTAACCAGGGGCGTAGCTACCGCCATATGTGCCGTATCAATGATACGGGGCCCCCAGGCTATAGAGACCCCAAAAGTGTGTAAGCAAAAATCCTAAAATCAAATCCTAATCTTTTATAGATTAATAATATTTTTGAGAATAACTACTGGGCCATTACAAAGATTTCAGAGCCTCTGTGATCTGAGTAATATACCTTCGAAGTATTACAACCAGAGAAACTCTTATCTTTTTTAAACGAAATAATAAAGAACGAAGCCGGTAAACTGTTTGCTAAATACAGTTAAGACATCAGTTGATCTGTATGAACAATTAATTGCTTTGAAAATATGCTTAAAATCAGAAATTTAGAAAATACATTCAGTCGTTTTAATTCAATTTGAGAATTTTTTGTTTCTTTTATAGAAACTGTACCCTTCCTTTGGGCCGCCCAACACATTTTGATAGAGGGCTCGTCTTAAAGGTAAGCTACGCCACTGGGTCTAACCCTTGTCACACTGAGACGTGGCTCGTGCCCACCAGTGGGACAGTTTAATACAGGGCTGATATTATTAAATACACATAAACCCATGCTTATATTTCCAAAGGGAATATTAGTGTATAATATTACACTCACATGTTCGGCAGTTATGATTTAAGGTACCACATCATTATGTGGAGCCAAAAATTACAGCAATTAATTTCATAATATTCAACAACAAAATTGAGTTCAAATGAATAGTTTTTCTGTCAATGTAACATACCTATAAAGTAATACCAATATAATGCTTGTATTTCGCTAAAGGGTCAGGCAGACCGACCCATTTTTCATTGGCTATAAGAAAGAGTGATATAACATAGCGGAAGGCTTGTCAGTGTCTACCAGGAACAGTTCCTAGACTTTCTGCGGTTACTAACTAGCATACACCTCGACAAAAACCCCAGAAGCCCTTTAACAGACGCGTACAGCGAATTTCATAATAAGATCTCAATTGGTAGTTACTTAAAACAAGAAGTAAATTAAAACAAAAAATTGTAAGTGCAATTAATTAGCGTTTTAATACTTGGCATTGATTATCGTTGTAAAATAAATAAGTCACAACAAAAAAATAAATAATTTTATACAAAATGTTTGTCCAGTCGACAGTTACTGAAGAGTTTTATGACGGTCAAACCCGTCGTGTAAACATATCGAATAAAGATTATTCCTACAGTTTGTTTTATATTAATTTTTAATAGTCATAGCGGTAGTAATACTTCATTTTATTAGTAAATTTGCATAGAATTGTTCAAGGATCTAAGCTTAACCTTCCTTTTCAATATTGAATATTAAGTTCAATTCTATAATATAGCCATAAGTAAGTTATATTATTAGTTAAGTGTCTCAGTTAATAAATTATTAACAGTCCATTAAGTCTAATGCCAAACATTATTAAAAAACTATTGTATCTGGACGCCGGTGTGCTGCGACATAACGGATTAAGCTTTTTGCTAAATATTTATGCAACAATAATAAATATATAAATAATAAACATAGTAAGTAAGTTGAAGTTTTGCGAATAAACTCGGTAAAGAAAGGTTTTCGATTGGCGATCGCAGACAGACAGGATAACTTAGCGTGGGAGCGCTCGCTCACTGAAGCAGTTGGATGCAAACAGCACGACTTCGAAAGTAGCGACCAATATTATGCTATTTGTTTTTAAACTAATATTGAACGTCAGAATTTAAAGCACGTGTATTTTTGTTGTCCGAATGAAATTTGTACTAAATAAACTCGAAGACTTTGTATGTTTGTGTTAGATAGTACTAGTCCAGTATGTCTATTAACACCGGAGGAGAAAACTTTGTACCCCTTTTTGGGCATATTGCGCGCACGGAGGATTGTTGCATTTGGCATAAATGTCACACTATCCATATATGTTATAAAACTGGCATTCAAGTTTATATGGAGGAAGAGGCTAAATTTAATACAAAAATAGGTATATGTTTTTTTTTATTTACAAATTACGGTAGATTTGAACCACTGGGCAAAATCGAGGCCTTCAGTTTGAATAAAATTTGTTATTGCGTTCATTGAGAAGCATTACTATGTTCAATATTAAAATACAGTCGTAAAATTACGTAGATGAAGCTATAAAACGACACTTTTCGCCCAAATGAAGCAGAAATAAATTCTCCGACGTCATTTCTTTTATACGAATCGTGTGTTCGTAGTTAAGTTCGTGACAGGAACTGAACTATTAAATGACGTCATCATGCTAAAATAACATTGGTTTAGTCGTGCCAGTTCCGTTTAAAAACTGCATACATGGTTTTTTAAAAGATTAGATCTATTATTGTCCGGTGGCAAATACGTCAATATTGGTACAGAATCTGTATATCTGTATTGCGAGACGGCAATAGGTTCGGCCCTTATTACGGGAAGCTTAAGTCAAGATGGCCAAATGTAGATATAACCCTGAAATTAAAGGAGTAAAGGAGCTTCCTCCTTTCTCCTCTTCTATCTATTTTACCGTGCCCAACAAAATCCATTTTTGGTCTTTTATATTATTCTTTGCAACAAGATGTAATACATATGGAGAGCAAGAAGAAAGCATTGAAACTGAAATTGTGTAGTAGCCTATTCGTCGATTATTCGAATTTAATTCGGGATGATAAGAAGGAGAGATCTTAGAACACAATATAAAGACATCTGGCTGATATGTTTCATAACTACGCATTCAGCCAGTGTCATAGCTAGCGATGATTAACTTTTTAATACGTGTACTATGCGACAGCTAGAGAGAGAAAGAAATACATTTCTTAATTCGAAGTCCAGGCCTCCCTGACTTCACCAACCGTACGAGACTTCCATATTTTGTCTATATTTGTCTTCAAATAGTAGTAAATACATTCGTCCTCTCTTTATTTTTCCTTTTTTTAAAAAGACAACTCCTGCACTATGACGGGGGACAAACATTCAAACAACGGACACAAAGAACATCCAGACTAGGAACAAGCAATTGTGGATCACACAAATTTTTGTCTCATGTGGGATTCGAACCACTCGGCGTAATGGCAGAAGCGAGGTGGACACTAAAACCACTACACCATCCGAGCAATCAGTTGGTTCTACAGCACCGTAATGGAAGAATCCTAAACATCTTCAATCCTTTTATTTAAGCCGTTGTGAGAGCGAGATGAAAGTCGTGATATTAAAATAAAATTACATTGCTTCAAAAAATACGTGCTATTGTCTAAGTTTTGAAATTGAATAAGGATGAAGACTGCTCACCAGAGCGGAACGAGAGACGTAAAAACCAAAGCAAAGTCATTTACGCTAATTTAAAACGAATTTTTTGCTTTAAAATATTTATTTACCTTAAGAAATTTCTTTTTTATATATTCACCGTTCATAAGTGCATACAAATAACTAAGTACATATTTAACGGATTAAAGCTGATCGATAATCTAATTTCTTATAAGACGTCATAAAAATAATACGACTTAAATTTATTTAAATACATATCCAAACATAAATAGACTTATGACTATATTGTATAAATTATAAATCATCTCAATTATTTTCTAATGTGTTATTAATTATTATGCATGCCGAATAGGTAGAATAAAGAGAACTGTCATAATTAAGCAAAATTTGTATAACATCTTTACATTTATACCTTTATTTAGCAAATAAATGGATTTGATTTGATTATGTATATAAATCCCCTAAAGGGGGACGTGTTACACCTGCATTTCTGCTGTGATTTTATTTTTCATTGGCAGAGCGATCCTAGTGCCATCTACCGGACACATTGCCAGACTATTACTGAGAAATTACTAACAAACCAATCTAATAATGCTTTTCTTTTTTAACATGGGGAAATGCTCCTGATGTATTACGCCACAAGGTTACGCTATTCCGAAACCTACCGACTAAAACCACCAGGGTGTGCCAACTCGCTGCTTCGTATGGTGGGTGGGTGGCTGGAACTGAAACATGCTATACCTGAAATGGGAGTCGAAGCTTCAACAGCCGCAAGCATATACCATTGAACTAACAATTCAACAATAACGTGATACTCCTATCACATCCTAACTAATATATTATAAAGGCGAATGTGAATTTGTTCGTTTGTTACGCTTTCTCGTCTAACTTCTAGACCGATCATCATGACATTTCGCACACGAGTCATGTCACGAGTACAGAAAAGGTCATTGGGTACTTTCCATCCTGGAAAAGTTCTATTGCCGAGGCATAGCAATTTATTAATAAAATTTAGGTTAACGCGTGCAAAGCCGCAGGTAAAATCTAGTTTTATAATAAAGTTTCAAGTAGTATCAACATGCCTTATCATAATGCCTACCACATGAGTACTTATATACACGTGTCAAATAACGATAGTGACGTCACTATAGGCAGTCACGTATAAAATCTGTAATGACCCTGAACACGCGTGAAGAATTGCACACAAATCGAGGCTCGCTAAGGAAGTACAGTCATAAAAATAGAGTAGCCGGTGTTTACTGAACAGCACAGCGAATTAAATAAGCGTGTTTCTGTGTAAGACTTAACCGTTCTTATCAGCCAATTAGCGGCTTACTGCTGGGTTCAGCTCTACTTTCTTTTTGATAGGCTAGGGTTGGCTACGTTTGCGATGTGTGGTTTGAACTATCAAACCTTATTTGAACGTCTTTTGTAATATTTTGTAGACATCTTTACGGATAGTATCGTTTTAAGATACCTTTTTATTTATCTAAAAAGTTATTTTAGTTTATGTAAAGAAAATAAGGAATTGGTAGCATGGAAAAGTACCGCTTTTAAGAAAACTTTGTATAAATGACTATGTATAATGTAACATATTAACATATCATAGTGCTATATTAAAATAATGTAAATTATACAATCCCGTATTCAAATGTCATAATAGACGTTTTATAGTTTTATACTTTACGATTTGCTAATATATATCAATTAACAATTGATGCATTCGAATAACAATTTATATTTTCAAATACAGTCGAATCACTGCATTCGAATATCGATTAATATTATTCGAATCAGTTAATCATTCGAATAATCGATAAACGCAATGCAATTGCAAAGACAACTGGTCACAATCAAATAGAAAATGCGTGCAATACTCAGTGAGAAACCGGAACGCGTACACATATCTTAATGCTCATATTTTTGCATTAGATACGAATGTACGAAGTATGGGAGGTAGAGAGGGCAGGTAATTATAGTTTCTCTTTTCTTAGTGCGAATGTTTGTAAACAGTAACACAATGCTGCCGCGAAACAATGGAGAGCACATGAGCACAATTCATTTAATTGAAGAAATGATGGAAGTGCCATTTAAGCCTGATTTTATTTATATGTAAACTAGCTTTTGCTTGCGACTCCGTCCGCTAGGGAACAGTATTTGTTTCCTGTTTAAAAGGTACCCCGTATATCCTTTTCTGTACCCGTGAAAACGTGTATGCGGCATTGCATGATGATCGGTCGAGTAGTTAAGGCGTGAATGCGTAACAAACAAACACACTCACATTCATATGATATTAAATTAGGATATTACTGTTTCGTTCGAGCAGTGGTAGGTATATACATATGTTGGCTTATCGTGAGTTCCCAAGGGCATGAATAGTGCGAAGGCTTAAGTGATTAATCGCTAATACTTTCGCTTCTAGAGTTTGAGCTCATTCGGGGCAAAACGTATTTGTGTTTTAGAAAAAGATATTCTGAGTTCAGGTTTTCTTTTTGTTCTTTGTTACATTTTATATAAAGACCGAGGGTCTTTTGTCAAGACAGGGATATCAACATTCCTAATGCGCGAAATGTCTTTAAAATACAATAATAGGACCATTCGGCTAAGAAGTTTGCAGCATATTTCAGTAGTAGTACCAATTCTGGAACTATACCGTGCAAGGCTTACCGACCTAAACCACAGCTGACGATTATTGAATATAAAACTAATACATAGGGGGCGTATGTGTATGAGTAATCACTGCGCAAATACATTGATAAGCGTTTAAACAGTTGTGTTTGTTTTATTATCGGTAGCATCAACTGAAATTATCATCGCAATACATCGATTGCCGCTTAAATAATACTTTGAAATATTAAAAATAACTGCATGCCAGTAATTTATTGTTAAAACAACTTGATTATATAATAATTATTCTTTTTTAGAAATAGTTCAAAGCGCCTATACTATTGTATATATCTTATAGTTCACTGAAAACACAAGCAACCTGAATTATAAATACTTTCTTTTAAATGTATCATCTCTTCGTTATAATAACTATTCTGTATGTTGAATTCACATATCATTGCATTGGCTATAGACTTAAATGTTTCTCACATACGTAATTGTACCGCTGTCTAATGTTATACTCAATAGAAAATGTATTGTTAAGTATCATATATGTTTTTCAAGTCTGCGTGTTCGGGGCTATGTTTGGTCTCCCGTGACGCAGGAATTATCACTAGATGTGAGAGTGTTGTAAATGGAATCAGTTAATAAATAAATAAGATGTGAGTTTAGTACAATACAGGAGTGTCTTTCAGCAAACCTTCGCGCTTTTAAATTCATAGGATTGAACTCAAGACATCTACATGGTAGCCCACACGCTTGCAGCTCATTTAGTTTGAACAAGGCTCATTAACAGTTGTAATACTGTTATTTAACCCTGACTTTGATTCGTTTCATTACACGTGTGACTAAGAGAAGTGTTATATATAAAAATAAATTCGTATTGTGTAGAAGGTTAAACACTTTTCTGTATAGAAGTTACAAGGTTTATTTTATTGTTATTGTGTTATATTCTGATCATCATCTGTCTTCAGGGTTATGTAATATAAGGTTACAATATGTTCATGTTTATACGGATGGCGTAGCGCGCAAGTACTTGTCTCATCTTTGCTGCCACGCCAAATGTTGTAGTTTCAGATTCCAAACGGTACAATTTTATAAGTGTGGTGCATAAATATTGTTCTGTTTTTGAAAGTATTTGTTAATTCAATGCGTGTAAAGTGAGCCACGATACAGAGCTTGAGCCCAAATGTCATATAAAAAAGTCTAATTATCCTAGCGGCGCAGCGGAAGCGAAAGCGACTGCTGAGCATGGGGTCTCGGGTTAAACTTCTATCAATCAGCTCCGTGGACAAAGGCTTCTCCCAGTGTATAAATTTCATATAAAACGATTGTACTGTCAATTATTGCTTTGCCCGATATATGTCATTATGATTTGTGGTATTATGACATTTTGTATAATGTATTTTGTACTTTTAACGAATGCACCTCGGACGAACAATTAAATTACTATTGCATACCTTTTTATTTTAGCATTATCATAGTAAACATTAAAATGTCTAATAGTTATGTTTTTTGTAATTAGTAATCGCAAAGTTACTATACTGTCTATTTTTAAACAATATATTTGCATATGTTAGCTGCTAAACCATTGTTGCTTGTTGTAATTAATTATTTTTTATTGCCTTATAAACATAATGTGCTGTTAAAAAACAAGGAAGGGAATGAACGCAAGCGCAGTACGAATTGTTCGCACAGGTACAGTTATCAGACATCAAACCGAAACTGAGTACAGTTTGTAATCCACGAACCATAGCGAAGGTAAAAATAAATGGACGCCGCTAAAATAACTGAACAATATAACTTAGACTAATAATAAAACAAACGGGGAAGTAAAATATAAAGGAGGTAAATACAATTTATGAATCTGTGTCGTCACTTCACCAATCAAGCGCCACATTAGAGACTGAAATTTATCTCTGTACTTCGTTTATAATAAACCTAAGCATTGACAATGTTAAAAAATAAATCTTACGCATACGTATCTCGTTGAAGTCTTTTGTTAGGAGCGTCGTTTATCCTGTGATTTTTATAATTAGACAAAGACAGCACTTCAGCTGGTTTTAGTATTATAATGGTACCACAAATATTTCGTCTTGAATCGCAGCAACTCCACAAAATGTATGCTAGCATTTTTATTCAAATTACGACTATTTTTAAATAAAATAATTAAGTTGTATTTATAGCATCGATTATAAGTTATAAAATTACAAAATAACGGCTGCTCCACTTGCTACAACTTCTCATATCAGCCTTAAACATATGGACTTCTTAACACATAATTTGCTACAACACTACTTAATGTGTAACTAGCGCGTTAACGACATCAATATCTTGACATAGCAATAGAAAGTAACATAGACGTAAACATGGAATGAATGTGGTTTCCCATGGCGGTGTTAGAAAGTGGTCTCACAATCAACCTTTACGTCCATCCATCAGCGTCTCGGTATTACAAAAATTATGTACACCTCTTAATCTTCGTAGTTCAGTGCTAAGAAAGTTGTAATAACAGCTGTAATCGTTTATGTAACGTCATTGATGATGACACCTCGCTCGGCACTCGCGAATGTTTCAGTGTAAGTAAGAATTATTTCATTGTGTATGAGCAGCGATAGCTCAGTGGGGAGACCAACAGACTACAATGCAGAGGATCTCGGATTCTATGAAGTTATATGACTTTTCGAAATTATGTGCGTATTGATTGACAATTATCGCCTGCTCCGTGCCTCGGAGAGCACGTTAAGCCGCCGGTCCCGACTGCCATGAACATCTATGGCAGTCGTTATTGGGAAGTCAGTGCCCTATAATATCCTGACACTGGTCTAGCCTTAGGGTATCGTTAGCCTTCGGGTTGCGGAGGTCGAGTGGCAGCCGCTCCGTGTAAAAACTGATATCCAGTCAAATCCGGTTAGACCAGAAAAGCCGACCCCAAGTAACTTGGGAATAATAAAGGCTAGGGTGAAGATGCTGTTAATACTGCGCGGATGGCGTAGTCGTTTAAGAATTATTAGTTAAGTTATTGGGAAAGTCAACATAAAAGATCCCACTGGGTCGAAGTGTCGCCGGTCTGTGCTGACTGGCCCCCACACAAGATAAGATAAGATAAGATAAGATTTCATTGTGTTCCGAAGATTAGAGTGAAAATTTTGTTAGTGTCAGTGGTATATCGGTAATCAGATTTAGAAGTCTCGCGGTGAAATTATAGCACTTCGTTATTTATTAAATATCTGCTTTTAAAAGGTTTGATTGCATCTTGGTTATAGTATACATACTCACTAACGCTTCTTGGCGGCTAATCGTTAAGTCCCAAGCTCAATTTCGGGGTGAGATTATTGTAACCTACCTAGTAGAACAATACTTCATCTAATGTTATAATGTATCAAAAGTTTTAATAATATGTGTATGTGTATCTACAAAACGAACAACTAAATATACTTAATGTGTATATGTTTTTAAGAAACATACTTAATTGTTATTGTTGGTATGGAAAGGTGCATTGTAAAACGCCACCCCTATTATGAGTGCTTAAAACAGAACGAGTATGTGATACATCTCTGTATTTCCTTTCGATCATTTACAAAAGTTAATGTCTGTTAGTTTATATGTCACTTACATATACATACATACACTCATACTACATATGCTCAAAATAGTAAATCAAAGCGATGCCGATTTCGAGTCACGATACTTTGTATTACTTTAACAGTGAAAAACATTGAAATACGTCTGCCCTGAAATTTTGGAGTCAATAGTCAGCGGCGTCAAATGTTTAATCAAATAAAGATTTCTGTAATCACTGTCACTAATTGCTTTGAAGGACACGCGTACCAACGTATGTTAAATTCTCGGAACAAAATTATCAACAAAGATAAATGCACATAGATAGGCCGAGTTTTAAATTATACAGAACTTCGCTTGCACCATTTATCTATCTATCTATATAATTATCAGATATACGTAGTTGTTGATTAAATATACAATAAACGTTAAAAGAAAATAAGCAGGTAAGAAAATAATTGTATTTTATGACATGTGGGCATGGTACTCGTCTAGGAAGGACGAGGGCGGTGGACTATCGCAGTCACAGAGGTTGCCGCAGAGACAAACTAATAAGACCGACATGGTTAGTGTGCAGGCCACCGACCTAAAGTTCCAACGAAAACGATGAACGATGATTCAAGATTGGAGCTCACTCAAGGTGAATAGCACAGTGCCCGAGGGTTTGGCTTAATAGAGAAGAGGTTAATCCCAGCAGTGGATGTACGTGGGTTAGTAATAAAAATGATAATTACAAAAGATTAGAAATTATTACAGTTAGTCATCTCAGTGAAAATATTGTTTAAAGACAGTTATTTCCGATTAAAAATAAATAATAACAGGTTCAAACTAAACCTCTGTTCTTGAAGCTAAGAAAACAAATCTTGAGAAAACTCATATATTAATGGAATATATGAATATTATGATATAATTTAATCTGCCAAATCTCGGAATGCCGGACATAATTAAAAACGTATTGTGTCTAGCCGTCGGTGTGCCGCTGCGACTCAAATAACGCGTTTAATTTACTAAGACATGCGAAGCAATTTAGCATTTCTAGTGTGCAGTGATGACAGTTGTAGATTTATACAAATTTAATCCTAACTAACTAAAGTAATATTATAAATCCGACTGTGAGTTTGTTTGTTTCGTTTTCACGCCTTAGTTAAGAGGAACAGAAAAGGACATAAGGTACCTTTTATCCAGAAAAAGTTCAGTTACTAATCTAACCTACATTTACGCGAGTGAAGTCGCGGTTAATATCTAGTCGTCTATAAGTTACTCAACTCACGTATTTAATGCGGATGTACATAAGTGAGGCGCCATGTGCAAGCTATGTGCGTAATAATTTATATAGTCTGTCTTTTGCATTTGCTTACCAATTAAAAGAGGAAGAGAGAAAGCATTGTTTCTGCTAGCTGTTCTAAGAGCAACAAAAAAAGAAAAAGATTGGTGCCAATTCTGTTGTCACAAATTCTCTAATCTTAGCTAAAAATCTCTAAAATTTAGTTTAGTCCTGTCAAACGACATTTTGTATTCTGAAATCGCTAAACGTGATAGGACTAAAATAAATTTTAGAGATTTTTAGCTAAGATTAGAGAATTTTGTGACAACAGAATTGGCACCATTAGCTTTTATTTAAAAAGGAGGTGTACTTGGTTAATTCCATTAGGTTGGCAGTCAGAATTTTTCTATCTACAATATTTTAGTAGCTGTATATATTATAGGTAACCTAAACTTCTATAATAGCTCTACTGTACTGTTGGCGCAGTGGTTAAAGCAGAAACCTTACAACTGCAGGTGCAAATAAAAAAATTGTTAACTCCAGATAAAGTTGTTCTTTGTATATATTAGAATGTTAGCAAAGGCGCATGCCATGAAGAATTTAAACTTAGCACGGCCGTCTTTTTCTAAAAGATAGCAATATAAACATATTGCTACTTTGTCTAATCCGACACAGTTAAACAGTTATGATGTTTTAAACTTCGTGAAACACTAAGATGTCGTAAAGGACCTTAGAAAGGCTCCTTAAGTTTAAGGCACAAAGATATATGAGGCAGATAGTAGTTGCGACAATATCTCCGATTGCTCTGAGATAAAGCAACGCGTGGGTGGTGTAAACATGTTGTGTAACGTGTGCCAACAGACGTAGACATTTATTTAACAATTAACACACACACACACACACACACACACATACATACGGACACACACATGTATAATGTTTGTGTGACGTATATCACGGCATGGAATAATCAGGCAGGTGTAAAGATGCATGTAGCTGTGTGGCAGAGTGTGATAATAGCCATATTAAATTTAAATTAATTACTTCCAAACTTACTGTACATACATTAGGTTTTAAATATTTTTTAAGGGATTAAAAATAATGACCATCAAAAATACTAATTGCACAACAAAATATGCTTACTAAATTATATCATAACCAGTACCTATACGCCTCAAATCACTGCATTCCGTCTCGGAAGGGTTAGGTTATGTTGGGTTCCTTCTTAAACCCACCCAAAATAGACGTCACACGACGACACGTCGACTTAGTTTGATCTTTTTAAATATATTTTGGTGTGCAATTAGTATTTTTGGTAAGCTTATTTTGCTGTGCAATTAGTATTTTTTTGCTGTGCAGTTAAATACTAGCCATTTTATAATAGTTGCTTAGAACTAAGCAGGCATGGCAAAATTAGAGGGCACTGCAAAATATTATTTATTACTGATAGTGAGTCAGATTTAGTGCTAGATATTTGTTTATAGTAGTTCAATCATGTGTCTCTAGATACCGAAACCCCTTGGGGTATTATTTTCGATCGCCACGATTGCTAGCATCAACGCAATCTCGCGGCAACAAATAAGAACTTTTATGTATGGAGTCTGGAAATACTTGTACCGGCTTTTCAGTACATATATAAAAGTCACTGCTCTTTATAATGTATTATCTGGTTAAGGTTGAGACCCAAAAAAAAGTATAAAACGATACGATTGTACAGCGGTAATAGAACTTCTGTGTGATGAGGTCACGGGTCGGGCAGAATGTTAAGATGTTCTTTAGTCAAGACTTTCTATGTAGCAGTACGGATTTTGGAAATTTGGGCGATAGACGGTATTAATCTCGCTGCTCTCATGTTCGTAGGACCTTAAACAGCTGGTAAATTGAGAGTGTAATACACCGGTCAACCCATATCCCTGAAAACGTTTAAGCGAAATTTCATTACGATCGGTCGAGTAGTTAAGGCGTGAAAGCGTAACAAATAAACAAACTCATTCGTATTATAATATTAGTAAAAAGCTCACTGTTGGGCTTGAGACTTCTCGTAATATCAGAAGAGTGAGATTTTAGTCGAACACGTGTCAACCCCTTTGGGGTATACAGTCTTGAGACTATGTATATGTAAGTACTTACGTGCTTATTATATACTGAAGTTGTATAGTTGCTATTTTGATTTCTTATCGGCTCAATAGTATAAACTAAACTATGTTACTACATTAACAACAGTTTATAGCTGTTCCATTTTGGTATCGTTTAAATAATTAACACATTAACCTAGATAATAATATGTTAGATTAAATCACAGCTAAGAAAATGTCACCTCTATGATGATAATTATGATGATAGATACAACAAATTATACCTACATAAATTAGATGTCTGGCTCTGTGACGCTTGTTTGACTACATAGAGAAGTTTGGTACTTTTTATTGTAATTTGCTTTCAAGTAAAAGAGAAATGTACTTCTCTCATGTTACTTTAGTTTAACGTTCAAATTTAGAAAGAGGCAGCGGTATTTCTTGTATTGTTTACACGGGACAAAAATTTGTGTGGTTCGGAAATCGTTGTTCTGTCTCTGGGCGTACTTTTTGTTTATTGTTTGAATGTTTGTTAAGTTCTCTGCGACACTGATGTGAGAATGGTATCATAATAAAAAAGAGTAGTATTTAACGGCGGCTACCCATGCGCTCTCGTTCGTGACCATAGACAAACATAACCTAACCCTTCCGAGACGGAATGCAGTAATTTGAGGCGTATAGGTGCTCGTTATGATATATTTTAGTACGTATATTTTGCTGTGCAATTAGTATTTTTGATGGTCATTATACATATTTAATCCCAATAAAATATATGGTAGATATAATTAAAACAATGAATAATAAATTTATTACGGATGTTCGAGAATTTTAGTTACAAAGCCGGTTTTAATCCTTAATCAATTAGGTATCATTTGTTTATCTTAGCGTGTCTTGGGATAGTTTGAAAAGTATATTATAGATAAGAGCAAGACGCATAATGATTTTAATTTCTAGTCTAATTAGACTAGGTCTGCATATGTCAAATAGAAATATCCTCTAAAGTACTGGATCTAAGTATTTTTGTGTTCGTTGTTAGAATGTTAGTAGTCTTCTGCAAGCCAGGAATTATTCTTAGTGCGGGCGATGTCTATAAGACTAGACGTATGCCAAAATAGTTTTAAGTGGCGATCGCATATCTACTTATATACATCATGTTTATTTATAAGCAAAGAGTGATAAGATCGAAAAGTTATTTCAAATTCACTTTACAACTTTTTTTACTTGTTGTAAGATATAAAACGTTTTTAATTATCAAGTTATTTGTTAACACACATTTAGTCGTATTTTCAAACTGCACGTTTCGAAAGCTGTTTCCATAACTGGATATATTCGACACAGAATGAGTGATTTGTGGGCTAATAGGTAAACACGCATAAGCCGTCAGTTAGTATTTATTTTATGAGTAATTTAAATATGAGATCAAGCTTGTTAGTGGTCGGTTGTTTATAAGCCTTTTTTTTTTGTAACATGATGCCCTGTATGTCTTTGAAGGGTTAGATTTTATATAGAGAAATCACCGTATTATAACCTATTTTAGATTCTATGTACCTAATTGGAGTGAGGTTAACGCTGTTTATCGTTCAAACAGAGCATATGGCTTTACGTCAGAAAATCTGAATGACACTTTTGCTATCCATAAAAGTCATAATTTAAAAAAGTAAGGCACTTTAAACGTTCAAGTATTTTAATAAATAAATAAATTGCAACAAACTTGAACTAATCACGATTTAAGTGAAACGTGAAAGGAATTACTAAAATTAAAACAATGAATAATAAATTTATTACACGGATGTTCGAGAATTTTAGTTACAAAGCCGGTTTTAATCCTTAATCAATTATGTATCATTTGTTTATCTTAGCGTGTCTTAGGATAATTTGAAAAGTATATTATAGATCAGAGCAAGACGCATAATGATTTTCATTTCTCAACGAAAACTATCTATACTCGGTTTGCTTAGGTATTTAACTATAGGTAAACAATCTTGATGTGTCTTTTTATCTGAAAACTTAGTTTAAAATAAAATGCTGCTAAAGATCAATGTAAATACAACAATAACGATTAGTAAATCAATTGAACCGTTAGTTTAAGCAGTAGTTTATTTGTTTATTATGTGTCTGTGTAAAAAGTCACATTAACATATGCCTAAACAAACCAAGTATAGAGTAATAGACAAAAAAGGCTTTTAGACCAACACCAGAGTTAATTAGAATTTAAGATTTGGAGTTATCAAAGATCGACGAACGGTGACGTTTCATCGCCACGTTACATATAAAGACATTTTTCTTTTTCGTAATTTGGAATACTTTATAGTCAACAAAATAAAGTGGTCAGTGAGTTTACTAAATTAGTTTATTAAATTCAACGAACTCATATTTATGTGAGCTTGTTTTAGCTTATAAAATGGATTATGTGAGACCCAAAACACAGCTAACAATATACGTTGTAATAATAAATCTCTTTTGGCCCTTAAAGGCTTTAAGGCTCTTAAGGCCCTACAAGCATTCAACATTGTTGAATAAACGTGTCACACACGTAGATAATTAATTTTTCGTCTGCAGCCGTGTTTTTTTACTTATTTCAATCTGAGAGGATTTTAACGTTTTATTAACCTGCCAAGTTTAACATTGATACTTCGTGGTGTGATCACAGTTTCCACGAATGCTGGCAGCTTTATTGTCTAAGCATGAACTCATCCGATGTTACGTCATGTGGACTCGACCGGCACTGGTTGGCCTCGCGTTGATCTGCACTTTTAGATATTTTCCTTCCGTACAAAACAATAAGATGTTTAACGTTGTAGCATTATTTATTTATTCTGAGTTAAACTTACTTTAGGTAATAAACACGTGATAGTCAGTGGCGTGCCTCGTTTCACAGAACAGCAATGCTGAAACAGCTTTTATTATAAATTATATTAAGGTAACTGTTGCTAATGTAAACGACTAATACATCTCTAATATTTATTTGTTCGATTAATAATAATTGTTTTATTATATTACGGGTATAGTTTCACGAAGTTATTTTCATGTTGTCTTTATTTCTCTCGCTGAATTATACAGACAGCATAAAGCTTGCGCTGAGAAAATTTGTCATGTAAATCGTCCCCTTATTAAAACTCCCTTTATTCGAAAATTATATTCGATTATCATATTACGTTTTCTTTACAATCTCCTACAAAATAAATCTTAACATCATGTGACTAGATTTTAAAGTTATACAGTATAGTTATATAGTAAAGTATACCAAAGGTTAATGCCAAACAGTTTATAAGGTTGAAATTTTACATTACGTGAGACATCAAATATTTGTCTTGCACGGAAACACACGTGAGGAATACTCGTCAGTTCTTATAACGGCGATGGTATCTACGGTTTATGATCACCTCTGTGTAATCTCCCGAGAATTTTCTTTTCAATAATTTGTCCCTAATTATTCTGTCTATAAGCTATTAAGCCGCTTCGCACTCTGATGCGTCATATTACTTCATAGATTGCCTTCTCATTCCTGGTCTTGGTCTTGCGGTCACGACAACACTGGCATGCCTATTTACAATATTACAATAGTATTAGGCGACCTTTCATTGGTTGGCATTTCGGTTATTTTGAAACATGGTCGTGACAAATCGCGCCTTGATCGATTTTGGTACAAGTCGTCAGTTATTGACATTATTCGTTCGTATCTGTTTACTAACTTGAGATGTTGCGTAAGGTGTTTAAGTATGTGGGAAAATGTTTTAATGTTTGTTTGTACGTGTATTTGTGAATGCTTCACCGTTTTATAACACAGCGGTTTTGTTAACTGGTATTCGTACGGTTAGTGTAACTGCTTTGTACCATTTATAGAACACGTTAAAGTACAAAACTGTTATGTGTAAGACATGTAATATTTATAAATGTTTATGGCACCAGTAAAGAGTTTAACTTATCTAGATAATATTAAGATCGATGAACTAAACTCACTTTGTTCGTGATTTAATCTATAATCGACATAGCGTGCCTAAGAGAATATAATTTACTAGCGGTCGCCAAGTGGTCAAAATTCGACCATAATTGATTTAAATTTTAAGTTTGATCGTTATTATATATACCGCGAAATTGCAATACGTACTTAAGGTATGTAACCATAGTAATGAAGAATAAGACATCAGCCGAACCATGCCGAAATACTACGAACGCGATTCGACTGCACGTGTCAAATGCATGGTTGTGTGCGTATAGTGATTTTTCAATAATTTAATATATTTCTAATGCATATTTAATAAAAATATTTGGATTCGCCACTCCTTCTCCATATAAACTTTAACTGTGCCAAAATTCTCAAAAACTCCTCCGTCCGTGCAATTTTCGTAAAAAGGGGTACAAAGCTTTTGCTTCACGTATTAATATATAGATTATTAAATAAACTAAACAGATTTATTCATTTAAGATTTAACACATTTACACCCAAAAATAAAATCTTAGTATTTAGTAGATAAGTATTTCACATCGAAGAAATCTTAAAGGATTCAAACTTAGGAATAAAAACTGTTTTAAGGACGGAAAGACTAGACAATGAACACCGTATCTCGGAATGATTATCCGTAGATCAAAAAGTATTTGCGGAAGGCACTAGAACAGCACATTGCTAATCATTAAATTAACATTCGAATCACAGCAATCCGTTCAAGCACATTAGTCTTCATTAACATGCTAAGTGGATGAAAACCATATTATCGGAAATTATTAAGGCGGAAATTATACCAGTGCTTGTGCCCACATTTTTTTACGAAAACACTACTTTAAATTTCATTACAAATAAATTTACGTAACATCTCGTGTTGCGGTTATTAACATTTATGATTAGCCTATTAATATTTAACCGTAATTGCTTTTTATCGACATTCCTCGATACATCGATGTATGCAATAGACAAAGTGAAAGCATAGAGCACGTCTATAAAGTCATCGACAACAATTGGTCACATGGTATCGATAAAAAAATATCGCGGTTGAACTCGATGGTTTCATTTCTCTGTGACATGAAATGAGTACTAGATGACATGGATTTGAATGAATAAAAATAATACATATGTAAACGATTGGATGATGTACACGCAAACATGGATATCTATATTTTTAGATCAATTTAGAAATGATTTTTAGGAGTATTACTTTTAGCGTTTATTAAGTTGTTATCAATAATAATAAGTGATTAGTTAACTTATTAAATTTAAAATATTTTTATTAAGTGTTAATTATATATAGATTTTTCTATCTATATATTAATACGTGACGCAAAAACTTTGTACCCCTTTTTACGAAAATTACGCGGACGGAGGAGTACGAAATTTGGCACAATTAAAGTTTATATGGAGAAGGAGGGGCGAATTCTAATGTTTTTATAAAATATGCATAAGAAATATATTAAATTAATGAAAAAACACTACACGCACACAACCATGCATTTGACATACGCAGTCGTACTATTCTTCGTAACTATGGTTACATACGAGTATATCAATATCATAATTAGTTTGACAATTATTGTCGAATTTCGACCACTATGCGACCGCTAGTATTTATTAAAACCCAATTAGTTAACAAATTAATGTCAACGATTGCAGGAAACTAATTTTTATTTTTATGTTATGTTAGTTAAAATATTTCATTTTCTAAAATAAATTTATAACCAGAAACAACTAAACATACAAACAACTCTCCTAACATAAAAGCTGAGGATTATAGTATATAATTAAATTTGGTAATGTCATCCTTAATCGACTATCGTTAGGCGCAAGCGCCACTTACATTAACCAATGACATAACAGAAAATAATTTGACCTTCTAATTTCAAACTGGTTAAAAACTTCGTCAAAAGCGTTAGATAATCCGTGTTTTCTTCTGTCTTTCCTTGACTTTAGTAGAATTGATAAACAATGGAACCATGAATACAAAACTGTATTTCAATTATATTTCTTTTTTACTTTTGTTTAATCGCGGTTTATTTAGAGATAAATATTTATAATAGTACTAGCTTTTGTCCGCGGCATCGCTCACACCCTTATCACCTAGCGGTATGAAATATATTTTACGACCTATTCTCATACCTACCAAATATACATAAAATATTTAATAAAATCGGTCGAGCTGTTTCGGAGGAGTGCGACCACAAACACCGTAACACGAGATTTTTATTTATAATAGTATTAAAGTTATGTTTTTAAAAATAAAGCACGATAGAAATCCGTATAAAGCAGTATAATTCCAATATATAACATTCGCGTAAAAGTAAGACAATACCACGAAACTGTCGTTTAAATTATCTTTAAGAATACTATAGTTAAGTCACATTAAGTTAATAATTATTATACACGTATAGTAACACATACTCACAAGTCACACGATATTATGTAAGACCAGTTGTAGAAACACTCGAGCAATATACACACACATAATGATAGGTGACAGACGACAATGATGTTTTACAATCCACAGTTCCTTGGCAAGCACAAACAATATATTGTATTGATACTTTGTGTTATTAATACTGTTTCATATTATATCATTCATTGTAATACATTAACCTATTGATGTTTTATATAGGTATGGTAGGTTGTTGATTGAAAGATAACAATATAACTGGTGTTTGTAATGTGGAATAATGTATAGGTATGTTATAATAGAATTGTGTTACAATCGTCTTGTTATGTGCAAATTATTAATTCACTACATTTTATAAAACAGTCCTTCGTCGCGTCTCAAAAACTACTGAACGAATTTTCATGCAGTTTTCACCAATACAGAGTGATTTGTGAAGGAAGTTTTTGGTGTATAATTTGTTAATGTTTTGTATAACCCGTGCAAAGCCGGGGCGGATCGCTAGTTTAAACTATAGGAGTTTGGTGTAATGATACGGATTGACGGAAATGACATTAGACGTCATATAAACGGAAATCAGTGTCGCCAAAAAATATTGTGAAATAGTAAAATCGAAATTTATTGCTTGTTTGCACTTTATTGATATGGGAACAAGTATTGGTACTTTGAGCAAAAATGCATTTGGATAAAATAGTTATGACGTTGCATTGGACGACGCAGCAAGATTTATGTAAAAAATATCAATATTCAAAATACTTATGATAAATATAATGTAACTGTAAAAACTGGCCACTGTCAGTTTTTACAGTTACTTTGATGAAAATGACAAAAACCTGTTTGAATCCCGTCAAATTCTGACAGTTATTTTTCGAATTATTACTACCGAAGTTTATACGATAAAATTACTAGAAATTAGATACTAAAATGTGCAATTGTGTTATTCTGCCATCCGCTAACTAAAAAAAACGTTAAGTTATATACGTTTCATATAACTTAACGTCCTTTTAGTTATTGGATGGTAGTATTATAATTATAGCAAGCAAGAAGTACATTCTTTCTCAACTACTCACCTGTAACAGTAAGAGAGAGTTGTCTTAGAAGTTAGAAGGAAGCCATTAATCGTCACAACAGGGCTCAGTAATTATGAGTATTGTGTACATATCTAGACAAATGTCAAGCATGTTATGCACATATACGGGGAGTTATAAAAAGTATTCACTCACACTAACGCAAATGTGCTTATTAGTACGAACGCACACATACAAAGAACTTCACACAGCCACGTTTAAGTCATTCATTCATGTAATGTTTATGTGGTCGGGTCGCTACGACACCTCAAAGGCGTAAGATGTTGAACTTATATTAGTGTATAATTATCTACGTTTTTAATATATGTATATACTAAAGGAATCTTAGGGACATTTTATTGACTACATTGTCATTAACGCTAAATAAAGATAGAACGTTATAAAGACTAAAAAAACATATTGAAAATATCTTTAGCAAAGTTTCTTAAAGGGTTGTGCGCCATTTAAATTTCTTTAATAATGAGGCATACCACAGAATTGTAAACGGGTAGTCTGTCGAATTTAATCAAAAGCTATGTACAATAGATTTATTTTTCATTAAAGTTAAATATATATGTTACTTAGCACTGTACTTCAAATGAATAAAGATTTTATTTAATAAGGTTGCTACTTTTTCGATTAAAGAAGTTAATTCGATCGACGTGACGCTCGGCCATCGGCGCCTAAACAATTTTTTATTCATTTTGTATAGATATGGTCAAATTTATTCATTACGAGAGCGAATAAAAACTTTCCGTAGTTATCAACGCTATAAAGCATATCTATAAATACTTCGTCAATCTACCAAAAGTGTAGTCGCGTGCAGAGATTATTCATATAAAATGCATAGAAAATAGATTACGATGTAACCTGTCATTAGAAGATAATTCGTGTTTGATAAGTTTGTTTCATAAGTCTGTCTACTTTCTAACATTATGCTAATATTTATCTTTAATCTCTATGATTAATATTCGCAACGGTAATCTGAAATCGCAAACCGGACGAAATTGAAAAAGACATTAAGTTTTATAATATACTTTATAAATGCTTACGCTGGGAGGGGTTAACTATTAATCAAACGCGTATAATAAAAATGTCTGCCGTTTTATTTAACGAATTGCAAAGTTTGTCACAAACTCTTCGAGAGATTATAAAGCAGTCAGCTATGTGTTTGGTGTTAGACAATTGCTTAAAGCCGTTGATTAACTATAGAACTAAAGACAGTCGCTTAAATGCGAAGGTATCGTATTTATGCGAATGTCCTTAGTTCATATAAAATGCGAATTATAGAAAAATCTGCATGATGCCATGATAAAGATATATTCAACAAGAACCACTTTTCTGATTAAAAAATCTATATCACTCATCATATCGATCTGTTGCTCCGTTTTATATGAAAGAAGGAGAAATCCTCAAACATACTTTCGCATTTATAATATAAGCATAGGTAGGGATAATAAGTAATATAATCGTAAAAGAACCCAAGCCAAGCACCCAATTGAAATTATCAATCAAGTGAGTGGTTGAGATGTATTTGCCTCTAATTTAGTAAGTCGAACTATTTTATATATTTCTTAGGTTCAACTTAGTTAACTCTAATTATATTACTCGTGAAATCTCTATTCTACGTTACGTTAATTAGTTCTTGTTAATTATTAACGTATACACACGAAATTATTCTTTTAAGTTTCTTAATGTCAACTTTCCTTTCAATAATAATGTATGTACGTTTATAAAGCTGTGTGGATCACATAAAAGCTTCATTGAACGCGAGGCAACATCGCATTGTTTCAAAAGTCAAAGGTATCAATGAATTAGTGTCACCGGTGCCCTATGTAACCGGATAGATTTAACAGTGCGCAGTGAGCGTGAAACCTCTATTGGGTAATACCGGGCAAGATACGCCATGCGTACTGTGCCTCAAGAAACTGTACACAATCGATTTCTTATGTTGCAACTGTCTATCTATTATTTATAATAAATATTGGGGAGCGACGACCGCGTAAGTCGGGCAACTGTTGCGGTTAAGTAACGTAACCACGGTCACCATTGGATGGGAGAAGGAAAGCCATCATTACTGGCCATCATTGGCAGTATTCGGACATTTTTCGAATCTGAGGGTAGATGATGCAAAATAGGTTTTTTTTATTCATCATGACCATTTATTTATCATAGGTGAGATGAGATGCATCTTGATGTAGCCGACTTTGATTCCCTTTAGAATATATTTTGTTTAAATCTTTTTCAATGTTTACTAAAAGCACTTGTTGGAAATACTATGCTAATGTATACATTATATAAAATGAGCGAGAGAAATTTTAGATAGTAACGTAGAACCAAGAACAGCAAGAGCATCGACATAATAATATTTGGATGAGATCACAGGATCAAGCCAGTAAAAATAATCCTGAAAACACTAATGTCAGAATAAAGTGTTTTCACTTCTCATATGGCAATCAATCACGGAAACATTTGTTTTTATCGTATTGTTATATCAGTAATATAGAATAAAGAAAATATAATTTATTTCAGCCCCTTTAAGCTAGCTGTCTTGCCTTACCGAGAGAAACCGAAATTCTAATGATCAGAGTTATTCTTATGGAACTTAGTTTACTTTATAGAAATTGTAACATTGTTAAAAAGAAATTTGAGAAAAAGAAAGTTCTTTATTTTTAAATAAAAAACTTTATACGGATTTTGTCGCGTTGTTTATTTTACTTTAAAACACTGTTATTACATAATTTTGAAAACTCTAACACTACTATTATTGAACTTTACTACTATTTAAGATATATTTTCAATTAAATCTATTTATATTTAAGTTTACACTTTGCCCCGACGATTCGGTTGCTTTACAACAGCCATGTTCACTCACGGGGAGACTAAGATGGTAGTTGTCCCAACGTTCTGAAGTGTCACTTCAGAACGTTGGAACAACTACCAACTAGCAAGCTAGCAACTTAAATAGTAGGAAAGTTCAATAATAGTTGTGTTAGAGCATTCAAAATTATGTAATAACAGTGTTTTAAAGTAAAATAAACAACGAGACAAAATCCGTATAAAGTGTTTAATTTCAATGTATAACATTCGCGTAAACATAAGACAATATTCGTTATTTTTACTTATATAAACTGCATTTTAAATAGAAGGCTTCGCTTCGTGGCGATTGACTGATGTCTACAGTCTGTCACATAAGTGTCAATCTACATCCTATAGGATGAATACAACGTCGCTTTGTATAAACTATTGTACTACGAGTAAATCAAAACTTTTCAGAACGCCAAATATTTGCCACGATAGTTTCACAGTCTGCGCTTAAAAAGTTAAACTTACAGCCGATTATGAGGCCCTGTGTTCGTTTCCCGGGACGAAATATTTTTGCATTTTAATATTAGGACATTTTTAGTACAGTTTTTGTGTCTGGCAAAATTTGTCAGTACGCCAAGTGTTTGCCACGATAGTTTCAATCTGCGCTTTTAAAGCTATACTTACAGCCGATTATGAGGCCCTGTGTTCGTTTCCCGAGACGAAATATTATTGGATTTTGATCTTAAGGCATTTTTAGTAGACTAGCTGGAGACTGGCAGTGTGACGGTAGTGGGTTTGTACCTTATTATGTGGCACTATATAGCTGCCGAAGTGTGGATTGAATACCACAGAGTTAGGTACAGGCGCTTGAGTCTATGTATGTACATCCTATTATAGATATATACCGAGAAATCTATGATACGGCAAAGGCTAGCCATAATGCCTAATGGATTATTGTTCGCATATAATTCAGTTATGCCAGTTAATGTCACGGCGATGACTGAAGGTCAGTCATTCATCAACACGAGGCATTTTAATATTCTATACACGACTTGATACGTACATATACCGACGGTTCGTACGTCAAAGTTCCGTTTACATAACGTCTTGACGCTTACTATGTGCGTAGAGATATGATTTTTATCCAAACGTTATCGACTTGGGTGATGGATGTTTTAAGAACATACGTCAAAACGTTAATGAAACTCATACCTAATATTGTTTTAGTAATGTTTGTGGCAGCGATAGCCTAGAGGGAAACCGTTGGACTGCCACGCAGAGGTCTCGAGTTTGATCCCAAGGCGCGCATCTCTGACTTTTCGAAGTTATATGCGTATTAAATAGTCAATTATAGCTTGCTCTAACGGTGAAGGAAAAAATCTTAAGGAAACCTGCATGTTTTAGAGTTCTCAATAATGTTCTCGAAGAAATGTGAAGTCTGCCAACCCGCACTGGGCTAGCGTGGTGGACTATGGCCTAACCCTTCTCACACTGAGGAGAGGCCCGTGCCCAGCAGTGGGACAGTTTAATACAATGTTAGTGGTGTGATTGACATATACATAGTCTCACACCTGTATCCTCAAAGGATTAGGAGGTGGTATGTGACACCCTATTTTTTTTTACGTGAGTAAATGCTATGACGCATTCCCTTTCGCGAGGGCGGTCGGAAGGGTTAAGTCAGGCTCACCCAGAAACGGGGGGGCCTGCTATGGATGAATCTTTTTAGACTCCCAACTGGCCCCCCCCATTGGGTGGGAGAGGGAACACCCCAGGTTTTTTTAGTGGGTATCCCAGCACTAGGCTGGTGAGTCCCACACGCCCCGCCGGTGCCGTCCCCTAGCCGGCGGGTAGTGCATCAAGCATTTTTTCCTGGGTATCAAAAAAAAAAAAAAAGGCTCACCCAGAAAAAGATAGAAAGTCCCGGGTCCTACCGACTAAACCTACCACGGTGTTCCTTCACACGGTCTATGGCCGGGGTGCATGATACCTATATCTCACCAACTTGGTTTTAGGTCTTACGTAATAGATATAGTTTCAGACTCCATGTAGCTTTCGAGAATGTTTATATAAGAATAAAATAAACTGTAACTGTGTTAACATAAAGTCAGTTGAGACATACACATATTTAGGATTAACCGTAGATAGTAATTTCAATAGGAAAACGCATGTAAATAACGTCAGCGACAGGCTTAGGTCAGTCCTGGGTAAATTCTATCAACTTAAACAAGTTATCAACAAGCGTACAATGTCAATGGTTTATTATTCTCTTGCAGACTCAGTACTTAGCTACGGTCTTAGCGTCTATGGACGTACATTTGTTACATACATAAAAGAAATAAAATGTATACAGACGAGGCTCATTAAATATTTAGTTAGTAGAAAATTAAAAAAACTATGCAATAGCGACTATGAAAAACTATACTCTGTAAGTAAAATATTGCCTGTAGATCTAAAAGTTAACTTTCTAATAGCCATTGAACAATATTATACAGATCAGTACAAAATTAATGTAGATAACAAATACAATACAAGACAGGTAACACAAAGAAAGCTACTCATACCAAAAGTTACTAATTACTACGGAGAAAGAATGACTGAATATCTAGTCCCTAAAATATTTAATAATATAGATATGTTAAGAACAGAACCTAAAATAAGTAAAAATATGTTAAAATCGAAACTCAAGTGTCTACTGCTCGGCGACGGTGATATTAGGATGAGTGAGGTTCATTCTCGCGGTGCAGATGACACTTGAATTTCGCTTTCGCTTTATCTAATAATAATTATTAATACTTAATATTGTTAACGAGCGTATCTCGCCAACAAGCTGTATAGCTTGGCGAGGAAATTTGAGTGTGTACTTTTGTATTACAAGTGAATAAAAATCTAAAAAAAAAAAAAAAAAAAAGAATTCTTGGACAGAAAAGCCCAGTAACACTTTGGCCGACCCGGCAATCGAAGTCGAGACCCTATGCTTATTACTCCCGTTGCACCACCTTGGCAATCAGATCAATATGAAGGTATACATACGCTATCGTAATAAGGATAACAAATCAATGTTATTGCGCTTAAACATGCATAAATTATACGAGACCATTGGCCTTGTTGACTGTAATTGATCAAAGATAATTATCTAAGTAAACAAAGAAATTAAATAGGTTGTTCATTTACAAAAGACAGTAATTAATTATTCTAATCTATCGGTCCTTTATCTAGACTAGAGTATAGAATGTACTGTTGCAAATAGAGCAATATTGCAATGATTCTGTTTTATATGTTCATTTACACTTTAACAAACATTTAGAGTACTATAGACACTTGATGTTTTCAAAGTTTGGTCAGGGTCATAACCAAACTAATAATATAAATTTGAATATAAGTTTATTTGTTTGTTTGTTACGCTTTCTAACCTTAACTACTCAACAGATTTTCATGAAAATTTATATACACGTTCTCGGATGTGCAGCAAAGGACATAGGTTAACTTTCATCCAGAAAAGAACTCTGTTACCAACCTAACCTACAATTAAACTGCATAATCTAGTAATATATAATAGTAACATATCTTTAAAAACTACTACCGCACCAGGAATAAATACTGCGTCGAAGGATTTTTTACTATTAGTCAAATAATGGACACAATAACACCCAGACTAGAAACAACTATTTTGTGGAACATAATTTTTACCATGTGGCTATGATACCCACATACTACTAGGCGCAGTGTCAAAGGCGAGACGACTTATATCACTATTCCATCCGTGCAGACCCTTCCTCTACAGACTACTCAAGTTTATAATATAGCGTTCCCACTTTTCCATCTTTTTAGGTATATAAGTGAGAGCCGCTGTACCTTCCAGTGCCCGAAAGCACCTTCAGGGACGAGTTATAGACAGGTCTTGTCCTCAAATCCCGAGACCCAGTTCTCGTAAACGAGCTACCTCGTGCCCAAGTGGCACTACCTATTATCCGGATAGGTGCTGGATCAATAAAGCCGCTCACTACTCGCGAACTCTGAGAGTTGCTAACGATATCCTCGCTGAGGCCGACGGAGAAGCCGCCTCCCATATCTCCAGTATGGTGCCAGAGCTGTATAAGGCAGTAATATTTCAACATCCTCAGTTCAGACACCTTCTTATCCTTATTATTATAATAATTGCGAAAGCCTGTTTATTTGTTCTACTATTACGAAGCAGAAGAGCAACTTATCATGGTGATTTTATCCATAGATATCGTTAATGACATGAAGAGGGTCTGAAATATAAGCGATGCTCCAATTATAACGAAGTAAGCAAACCGTAAAAGAAATAAATATATTGTGCCAAAAACTTTGATGAACCTCGTAATATATTTACAATCGTCTTAAATGTTGTTCAATGTACAATCTTGTATTATAAATTGGTTTATTATTATATGTATTGAAGTACCGTCAGAGCGCATTAACGATGTCTTTATTACTCGCATTGGCCATTATATTATATTATCGATCTTGAAAGTCATGATTTCTTTGAATTAGCAATTGCAGTTAATGTTACTGTGTAATGTTACATTCGTTTAATTTAAAGGTGATTTGGCACGTGACCAAGATATTGTAGATAAAAACAGTTAATCGGAATAATGTAGGCAGCTTGTGTTTCTAGCTCTCAGTAATTAGGGTTTTACTATATTGCCACTTTCGAGGACTTCCTCATTCGTGTGACCAATAACTACTTGTAGCATAAGTTTAGCATATGATCGTGATACTATGAGTTCGATTCAGATCAGGTATATGTTGTTGTATGTATTTTTTGTTAGTAAATTCGCAGTACCAGCGTGGAGTCGGCATATTTGCCGGGTAGACTTAGGACCTTTATATAGGACCTTGAATCATAGCCGGCAAAATGTAGGGTTTTTTTTTTGCCAATACAAAAATAATAATTGTTTATTTCCAAGAAACATGTACATACAGCAATTACATTTTGTTAACATTATTTGGCTTAATCTCGAATGAGTGCGACATCTGTGTCCGAACTAGATAATTACTTAATACACCTCTGCCAATCTCCTCTGAGGATATAAGTTTATATTATAAGTTAACAATACGCGCCATAAAGCAGAGCATTTCTAGACAGCTATTAAAAATTCATTGACAAAAAAATCTTTACCGATTCGGAAATCGTACCCAAGACATCATGCACTGCCAGATACACTGTCGCTGCGCCGACAAGGCAATAGGTACTGTTAAGTCATAACAAGGAACGAATCAAACATAGCTAGTTAAATAACTGCTATGACATTTTACGTTCTAAATCCTTTATGCAACACAACTACGTACCTACCAGTCAATTGACGTCACAATTTTCTCAGTACTTCGTCAAATACGCCAGAATTAGACACACAGTACATTCGCCACGTTAATTCAGGACAAGGTTAGTACTTTTCGTTGCTTAAATGGTACTTAGTGCGTAAATACACGAGCCAATGAGTGAACGGTGTTTCGCGTTCACCGAGAGAATGATTACGTCCGATAAGCCGGAAACTATGGGAACAGGTTTTGGAAGTTTTGAAAGGTGTTACTTGTGTTATGTATGACTAGCAAAGGTTGTTACAAAATCTATTTCATTATGCTAATTGCAGATTTATGTGCAAGAAGTAAAAATAAAGACGTTTTGAAAGGCTAGGCTGCAAAATATTAAAGCGTGTTCATGTGTGTGTGTTGTTTTTAGATTATTAAGAGGCGTTTATAAGAATACTACTAAAACAGCGATCATTTTCGCGATTCGATCTTTTAATTCTGAAGAAAATCAAATCGTTACACAGTATATTAATTTAGGACATCAAATCTTTACTAATACATGTTATAAAGCTGAAGAGTTTGTTTGTTTGGTTGAACGCGCTAATCTCAGGAACTACTGGTTCGAATTGAAAAATTCTTTTAGCCCATTTATCGAGGAAGGCTGTAGGCTATATAACATCACGCTACGACCTACGGGGGCGGCGCAGTAATCATAAACGCGGGTGAAACCGTTAGCACATCTAGTATTAGATATATGAAGACATTCGAAATTTTATAATTGACTAGCTTCTGTCGCTCGAGGAAAGTACTTTTCCTGGATGTAAGGTATCCTATGTCCTTTTCTGTACCCCCGACAACGTGTATGTGAAATTTTATAAAGATAGTCGAGTTGTTAAGGCGTGAAACTGTTACAAAGAAACTGACATTCGCATTTATAAATTATAATATTACATTAGGATTCATACATAGTGTCAAGCCCATATCTCGTAGGTCGGTTTTAGGTTTAACTTAATATGGTTTTTTATATGGAAGCCTGTCCATTAACGACCACTGTGCACTGAAGCAGTTTTACTTTGTAATAATAATACCTTAGTAACAATTGCTTGCCCAAAGCAACGTTTGAAATAAAAGATCATTATCACGGTATTCACAGCTCATTAAATTGCTATAAATGTGCAATTTCGTAATATTTTATGCAATCATTAAACAATTTACTACTTTAAATGTATGTAAGGGTTAAGCGATAAACAACATGCAATAGTTTAACCGACATATGCGATAGAATAAAGCAGTAACTACACTCAATTATACTTTGATTCAAACAAAAACGAACAGTGTGTGTGTTTTTATAAGTGGGTTTTTTATTTGACATTAGTTTTGCCCCGCGGTTTCACCCGCGTAAGTCCCGTTCCCGGATAAAAAGTAGCCTATGTGTGAATCCAAGTCTCCAGCTACCTACATACAAAGTTTCATCGCAATCGGTCCAGTAGTGCCACCAGACCATAGTGAAAGAGTAACAAACATACATACATCCATACAAACTTTCGCATTTATAATATTATTAGTAATGATAATGATTTTAAGAATATGGCTATTGATTCTGAACCACATCAAAATATTATTAATGATTAGATTTTGCCCGCGGCTTCACTTGCGTAAAAAAGGTTATGTTAGAAACAGTACCTTTTTCTGGCTGGAAGGTCCTTTTCTGCTCCCCTGACAACTCATATGCGAATGAAAATTTTATGATGAGCGGTCATGTAGTTATGAGGTTAAAACGTAACAAACAATAAAATAAACTCATATTCGCATTTATAATATTAGATAGGATATTGCAATACGGTTAATAAATGACTTATATCCTTTTTAATCACTTCAATATATAGCTAGAATACTTGTGTATTAGGGTTGGGTGTGTTTCGAAACCACAATCTATCGATCACAAGATCCTAGTGCATTAATCTACCGCCTCTTTAGTATTGAACACACATCCTACTAAAAAAACATTAATGACGTCACATCGAGTGTTCATTTCGCCGTACCAATGAGGAAGCATTAAGGTCGGCTATTTACCGAGGAATGCCACGAACGGAGAAAATTTTCTATCTAAACAGTTAGGCCCACTTTTAAACCATGATGTTCTGAGCGTGACGCCACAGAAACAAAGACGATTTGTCTAATGACGCGTTGAATGTATGCACTTGGAAAGAAACAACGCATACACACGAAAACAACTTGAAATGTTTTGAAGTCGGTCATTGGTTGCATTTCATGCATGCTGCAATTACAAATGCAAATTGGAAAATGTGGTGTTTGTTGTTTTCGCTTAACTACTAAATACAAAATATTTTGTATTTCACAGCCTTGGAGATCCAATGGCGCATTAAAGCTTGCTTAATTGTAAATCTTTGTGTTACCGGTTTGATTCCAGTATGGTATAGTAATACAATATTAAGTGAAATTTTGCTCCCGTTTGGACAGTATGAATCCAACAGCAATGGATATTGTGTTAATCCGGAACATGGTCTATGTCTATGACAAGTCTAATCCAAATCTGCTCAACGGTTTATGCGTAATTGAGTAACAAACATAACAGATATCCACAAACTTTCACATTTATAATACGATTAAAAATGGCGTGGAATTCGAGGAACGATAAGCCGTTTATGATCTATAGTATTACAGGTTGTAAATGTGAAATCCTTTGTTTTAACTTTTAAAAAGTTCCTGCTTCTACCTAACAGCAGACAATGCCAGTAATTGTGAAGTAAAAATATTGTAGTATTGTAGTTAAGTATTCTGGGAATAGCCTTCACTTTAAAGTTTTTATACCGTAGTAAAATATTACTAGAAGGTATCTTAATATAGAGATTCGTCTGGTATAGCTTTCAAATGACATTATGACTTATACAGGGTGATTTTGATTAGTAAAATATTAAGATTGTGTCGGGTGGTTAACATATGACTATCTGAAACCATTTCATGAAAAAAATCAGTACATTAATTTTGCCAAAAACATAGTTCTAATTAAAAAAATATATGGTCAGGGTTATTCTATATCACCAGTAGAATACGTGGTTAAAAAGAAACACACGATTTCAAAATTACCTGTATACAATAAGCTACTAAGATACCATAACTAAAATTTTTCGTCAGCTTATATCATACATATGGAGTTTTGCATTTGAATCCAGGTCAAGTTCATAATTGAAATCAATAGCATACTGGAATTAGGAAGTTGCTTCAAAGGCACAGTGTTGTAATCCCTTGCCTTGGTAGCAATTAAAGCCGTTGGACCTGCGCCTGATTTCTCTCCGGTCTGACTATGTTAGCGCACTTGTGTTTGCGCACACACTTTTGCATCACGTTATCTCCTGCGCTGATGGCAAGTTTCCTTTAAGATTTGCCGCCGAGGCCTAAATTTTGTCTGGAGAACCTTATTATAAGAGTATTTTTGAAGAACGGCTTGGATCATTCAGAAAGGTACACTGTCTATAATTTGTATAATTATAATAATAATTATAATATAATAATATTCTATCACATACACACAACACCACCTCGCCCAAACTAAACAGTGCTTGTACTATGGGTACTAGACAATGGATAAACATACATATATACTTTTTTTTGTACATACTCGCATATTATATAAAGAAACACCCAGACCAAGACAAACATCCATGTTTATGCACACAAATATTTGACTTGTGCGGGAATCGAACCCGCGACCTCAGGCGTGGCAGTCGGTTACACTAACCTACGCCATCGAGGCCGACATATGTATTGGATTGTATGATATAGACTTTGTTAAATCAAACATAGGACAATAGATGATATAACACAAGGAAATCTCGGACATTCACTCCCCACCTGTTGTTTTCTTAATTAATTCATACGTAATCGAAATATAGATCAATACGACTCTCATAGTAAATTACTTTGTGATGTAAGTCTGAATTAATGAAAGCGTACAAGTAATAAACTGATCGTTTGACTTGCATTAGTTATGTTTGCTTCGAAAGTCTACAAAAAAGATGTATTAAAATTGTAGTATATTAAAAAAAATTATGTAACCAACGATAGATAGCGATATAATTATAAATTTTATGATTATTTTATTTTCTGTCCTAAACTTGTTGTCTTAGTCTAACGCTTAGATTATTTAATATATATTGTGTAATTACTTATTTCAGAGGACAATATCGAGCCCGATATACATACAGACCTTAACAAGAACAGGCATTGTATTTTTATTTATTATAGAACTTAATTCATTCACATGGAAACCATTTTTATCTAAAAGTTTGAATTGACGCTATATAAATAATTCAAAGCATAAATGAGGTTAAGTTTTGTTTCTTATTTTATATATCAACCGAATTCCTGTCATTAAGACTTAAGTTAGTCATGACATGACCGAAGTAAAGTGAGTATAAAACTAGAGTGACCTAATCAAAATGGGCCTATTTGTGGTACTTCGATCTAAACACACAATCAACTAGAGTACGCAACCAATTGATCGTAAATAATAGGTCACAACGTTAAACTTGATGCAACGTCGATCACAAGCAATTACTTAGCTATTAAACATTGCAAGAACTTCTAGTAAAACCATAAACATAGCGTTGAGGATCGAAAGAAAAATAAATTGAAAGTCGACGAAGGTATTTCTAAGCACGGGCTTTATTGAAAAATACTGTTTCACTATCTATAGAATTGTTTATTACACGTATTTCACAGTGAATCCACGTACATTTTCTACACTATTGATTCCATTTTATGTCTACACAAACCAAAAATTACTCATAAACATTTTTACAATTTTACGTGAGTCGATTTCATATGTGCACGTTTTAGAATCTGCGCATTTTTTCGTAAGCACGGCGAAAGGTATGCGGTGCATTGAACGTGACATTAAAACGAATGAGTTGCACATTTCGTTGAAATTTACAGCCGTTACGTCATCGTAGGTATACGAAAATATTTACAATGTAGCTTACAGGCTGATGTATGTGAGACTTGGAACAATCGTGACTTACATATATAGCCCAGTTAATTAAACAAAGTGCTTAAGTTACAAGTTATTATTGGTAAAGCTGAATGCTGATATATACGTATTAAAACGATGATCACATTGACCACAGGACTATACCGTTTTTGTTCTCAGGCACTAACTAAGATTGACAATTTATTTGTGACTTCAAGTCACGGAAAATAGAATTTTTATAGCTTACTAGGTCGTTCCGAGTCTGTTGACGTCATTAGAATACTTATCTGGAAATTAGTTGAGATTCAACACAGCAATATAACTACGAATATTATGTGTTAAAAGTATTTTACACAAAGTAATAAATTCTAAAATGGATCGTGTTCGTATGAGTGGTCACTAAAACGTGTTACAGACACGTGTAAAAGTTAATCTATGCAATACTATCTATCTAATACATTCGAAGTATTTAGTAATACATACCTATAATGGATGTAGGTAGGTATTTTTGTAGGTATAATAGGTTTTTCCAACCTAAGTGTTTACAGCATAATCTATACTAATATAATAAAGCTGAAGAGTTTGTTTGTTTGAATGGTTGAACGCGCCAATCTCAGGAATTACTGGTCCGAATTGAAAAATTATTTTAGTGTTGGATAGCCCATTTATCGAGGAAGGCTATAGGCTATATAACATCACGCTACGACCCATGGAGGCGGCGTAGTATTCATAAACGCGGGTGAAACCGCGGGCACATTTAGCACTACCATAAAATGGTTATAGCATATAGGGGTACGCAATAATCACGTTGACCTTCAGAAAGATTTTAGCACGAGATATTATTCAACTAAAAGATTAGGCTCAGTATAATAAGTAGATTAAGTTCACATATATGGCTTGACAAGGTTGTGATCCAAATAAAAATAGGAATGTGAAGTATATAAATCGCCGCCTACGAGGTTCTTGCTCTGTATATTTTACATTGATTATGTGCGAAATATTTGAAGGTCAATGGTAACGAAATAATAAACTTAGAATCTTATCTACTATATACTTTTTATTAATTTACTTAGTTGAAACTACCGCTGGCAATTTGAAATTATTAAAAACGCAGCTAGCACGTTGTCTTCACACAATACTCCATGCATAAGGTTTTCCATCGGTCAGTAAAAATACCATAATGTGTATTGGCCTCTAGAAGAGCGTTGAGCATTCATATATATGTTTATAAACATAAAATATTTTATTTTTATGTGTATATATATTATCCAGTGTCAACTATCCTTACAAATATTTTAAATACAGCTGCGCTGTATTCCTTTTTCAGTCTATTACCTATCGAAAACTTACTTCTAGGTATACATAGAGGAAAGATATCTAATATTAAATGCCATGCGGATAGACCCGCCGATTGCAACCAGTTAATATATTATCCTAAATACTAGAATTTCTGTAGTTTCTGTTTCTTGCTATTTGATTTCAAGATATTCCCCGAAATACCTCTAAAACCAGTCCATAAATACGACCTTTCGTCAGCAAGCACATCTATAAAACACAGGCCTAATTATACTGGTTTTGCCAGTTGCTTTCAACAGCTGTCTTTGCATAAATCTTTTCGGATAAAGCCTATGACACTGAATACAAGACTATAGTTTTAAAGGCGATGGGAAAATAGTTACGCAATTCTTCAAGTGGGTTAAACAAATACTTTATAACAATGATACTTGGTAAACGCGTATAATTTACTTCGGTCATGGGCATGTTGGTACGAGTGCACAACTGAAGAGATACGAGATACCTAGTGGTAAATTGGTCGAGTATTGTATGCCTACTTCCTGGTATAAGGGTATTAAAGGTAACTTGGCGACATTGAAAGTTGTCCGTGTAAATATCTATAGACCTTTTTTCTTGCTTGGCTTATATAGTAAAATAAAATAGTGTACTGGTAGATAGAGACAATACATAAAGACCCTTCTATGCATTGTCTGTCTCTTTATGTCATCTTTATTTACTAGAGAACATATATAGTCTGCAATCAGTAACTTAATGATTTTTGTAATGAGTGTGTGTTTATCAAATAACACAAAAATAAAAATAAGTCTATGAATACCTATAGAGTAAGATTTTTTTAGTTTCCATACAGGGTGTCATAGACTTTAGCGCAAATGCGACTGTTTATTTAAAGAAACGATTTCTGGGTTTTCAACTGTCTTAGCTATGTTTTGCCAAAATTATTGGTTCTTGATTCGGTGACGACAGATTACTAAGAGCGACTTTAGATTGTGAGTTCTCGGCTGCAATCCTGAGGTAAGGTGTCATGGCTTTTATAAAGATTACTGTGGACGAGGTCTTTCATTCAATACCCAGTTGGGTCAGTGTTATTGGATTTTTGTGTCAAGTAATTCTCCATCGCAGCACGGAGATTGGAACTATGCGCGGTTGACGATCTTAGGCTCACTTGCATTTTATAATAATAATAACAATTATTATTATTATAAAATGCAATTATTACTTGCATTTTATTAGACCTAAAATCAAAGTTAGCAAAAGGTGTGTAATAGGTTGCCTATTCTTTCGGGCTATTATAGTCGTGTGATGTATGTATCAACATTGTAAACATACCTTACAATGTATGTTTAAAATAGTATTTTAAATGTTGTTACACTGTATAATATTACACTACACTAGTCACATACAAAAGATAAATATGAAGTGTATACAAAAACAAGTCGTACGGTTGTATTTATAAACTGTTACACTTTAAAATTGTTCTTATGATAACAGAAGCATTGTTATAACAACTTGTAAAGTTACAAGTAGTAAATGTTACTACATAACGTTCAAAACGTTGTCATTACCTCAATGACATGATGATTTAATGAGTTAATGAGCTAGAATGTCTTTTTTTACTTTAAAATGAGTGAAAATAACTTTCTAAATTGTAAGAACAATCATAATAATATTAACGAGACAAATAATTAGCTGTCTTTACGTAACTAGAATTATTTTAATTAGTTTTTAGACGGTTGTATTCAAATAAAATTGTTACATTATATTTTAAAGCGTCTATTGTTTTATCGTGGAGTTTACTAGAAAATGCTGACAAGTACAAATTTCTAAGACATTCTCAATATGCCAACGTCGCTTTACGCAGTTAAATACATACCTACTTTGTCGCCCGTCTATGTAGACGAGAGACTTGAGATTTAAGATTCAAAACCATAAATTTATGGAGGCATTTCAAATGTTTCCGTCTCCTCTTTGAGATGTTCCCAAAAAAGTAGATAGACACATTTCAAATGCCTACATAAACTTATGGTTTCAGATCCTACATAATAACGGGGCTATTGCCGTTAATCGTACACATTTCCAGACTCGATGATGCTACTCAATTTCAAAATCAATAACATCTTGCCCGACGTATCAAACAAACCAAGATTGCATGCATATCAGTTGCATAGACTATCGTTGTGCCACCGAAACAGTCACTCAAGAACATAAACAACTATAAAGGAATTAGTTTGCTGTGTGCTTTGAGTAATATTCTCATGACCTTACGTTCTAGCAAACTATAAAGTGGTTCTATAGTGGATTTTAACTTTACGTGGAACTTATTTGATCTTCTCGGTTAACTTTCCTAACACTTTCGCGAATGTTCACTATAAATTATTCTTTAGAGCTATGAGAATTTGGAGTATTTTTATTATAATATTAGGCTATTCATCATCTTTCTTGTTAAATGAAAGTAACATTTAACTCATGTGTTATTTAAATGTATGTATTTTTGAGCAACAGGTTTGTTTTAATATAAAATCATATAAAGACTCTCGACTACTTTAAATGTTTTTCTAAAGTCCAACGGACTGTCGCCGAGAAATGCACACCACGTAAAAGCTATTGAATTTTGATATAAAATTGTCTCAATTACGTAATCAACCGCAGTGTAAGCGTGATAAAATTTATTTCACTAGATATTAGGCTTGTACTTCTTAAACATAGGCGTGTAGTGGGTTATTTTTCGTAATCTCTCTAAAAAGAAGGCTAATGAACGCGGCTCAAAAACAGCAACGGCTCACATACCTCCCTAGAATTTTGATTTAAAACCCTACATCCTGTCTACATCAGACAATTCTAGATTGGGCACGGCCCACCTGATTTTCCTCCCTTATTTACGCCAATGCTCTTTAATAATGCTTCTTTGGCTTTCCACAACTTTACTTCACAGAACAGAAGGTTAATACTATGACGAACCTTTCATATGGATATCCTAATGTTATAATTAATAAAAATGTCTAATAACACTATTTCAGATTTTTATTATATTAATTAGTTGCATGTCACTAAAATGACAGGTATTTTTGGATATGTATATTAATTTCAAGACCTACATTTTTTTAAATATAAATTATTTCTAATGTAAAAGCAGTATATTTAAAGTGTACTCACCCTGAAGGCTAGGTGCGGAGGCGGGCGCGGCGGGAGGAGGCTGCAGCGGCGCGGGCGGCGGGCGGCGCCGCCGCGGCGCGTGCAGCCCGGGCGCGGACGCGGCCCTGGTCGCCGTGCGGAACCCAGGGGCCCGGTACCGAGCAGACTTGACCGGACCAGCCGGTACTGTGTTCGTACCCGTGATTGACGGTAAGCGGGGTAGGGAGCCAGCGCGTTGTTCTTCTTCCGACTGCAAAGAAATAACTCGTTAGACTTTGTGACCGCTCGGTTAGATTATTTTGAAAGTTAAAAGGATCTAACTAATCTAATGAATATTGAAATGTGAAAGTTTGAAAACATATTGACTGCACGGATAGTATAGCGATTTAAGTGGTCACCTCGCCGCTGCCACTGCACTGAATGTTGTGGGTTCGAATCCCACATGAGACAAAACTTTGTGTGATCCACAAATGGTTGTTCGAGTCTGGGTGTTCTTTGTGTCCGTTGTTTGAATGTTTGTAAAGTCCCCCGCGACACAGGAATAATTCCTAGTGCGAAAGATGTCTTTGCAAAAAGAAAGAGTATTTTAAAAATAGGAGTAGTCATTTATTCGTTTATTTTAATGATTTTTCTTTGTATTGTATTTATTTTGATTTGTTAATGTTTAATTTATTTCAATTTAGCTATAAGTATAGGTATGTTTACTATATTTGTGTAATTGCTGTGCTCTGACAGGGTTTTATGTATTGAACTATATCAAACTGCAACATTCAAAATGTACACATTGATATGCAATAAAGATTTTGATTTGATTTGTTTATTTTGAAAGTTCAAGGGATCTAAGTAATCTTACGAATATTGAAAGTTTGTAAACATATTTGGATGTTAGTTACTCAATCATGTGCACATAATTGAACAGATTTGCATGCAACTTGGTACACAGGTGGATTATATTATCGATTAAAAATAAATAGTACAATTTTATCCCGGTATATGTTCCCTTAAGATTCACGCGGCCGAAGTCATGATCACAAAATGGTATAACAAAAAGCCCGATTTAATCGTAATATTTATTGATATATTAACGGCTAGCCCCTTGTCATGTGGTGTGTTTAATGTGAGTAGTTTTTCTGCAGTTATTCTGTTTAGTATTATAGGAAATATAGTCAACATCTTAAGCATATTTCTGTTACGTTAAAAATAACGTATAAACATACTTATGAGGGTACGATCTCTTCAGAAAGTGTGAAATACTCCGCGTTGATGTCTTTCATATGTATAAAACAACGGAACAGAAAAATTCTCAGAGGCGAAACACTACCACGCATGTTCACTATTATTTTTATCAGATCTAATACGTCATATCAGCTGAAATACATAAAATCGGCTACATAATCTATTACATAAGTCAAGCTGTTTATGTGATGTAACTGTTTATCTATATAAGAAAACATGTATCATATTAAATGGTATATACAATAAATGAGAATGAAAGTCTGCATCTCACGTCACATTCTGTTAGAAAGCCTGGTAGGACAATTATTTTATGCTACCGTAGTGGCAAAGAAACGTACAGTCCGCCTGATGGTAAACGGGTGTCGGCACCATACGCCCCTTCTGATAAAATGTTCTGTTCGCCCCTTATTCGTGGTCACGATCGCCCCTTGACAGGGTGCGAACGGCACATTAATATTTAATTATTTATTTTGGTGTGTAGCTGATCGTCCCTTACAAGATTTTTATAGAAATTTGAAGTATCTAAGTACAGTCAGCCGAAATAAATAATGTAATACTGAATATACTGATAAAGTATTATTTAAATACTCAATTTGTAATCATAAACAAAAAACAAATGATTTTACTTTTAAATCTAAATTGTCGCACACTATTTCTCTACGCTAAAACTTTTCAAATAGACAGAGTCACTTTTCATTTACAAATTAGCATTAATTAGTAGCTACTTTTTTTATCCTTTTAGTTTAATACTTCACATATATGTGAAATAGACACCCGACATATAAAAAACAAAATCCAACATGCTGATCGCTGATGTTTCAAACTGTACTTTTCATCGGCTAGTAATCGGGGGTGAAACTGAGTACCTAAAATGCCACGGGGCGAACGGGTACACTTAGCTAATCAGGGGCGAAACTCAAGGGACGAACAGAGCCGACACCGTAAACGGTCACCATAGCCTAGGGTCGCTTGCTATATGATATCACTCTGGTGCTGTCGAACATAAGTAAAAAGAATTTAAGATTTTGACTGCTCAAATGATGTAGTCGTTTCAGTGGTCACCCCGCCACAGCCTCTACGTCGATTTTTTTGGGTTAGATCTGTCAGGGTGTTTTTTAAGTCGGTTGTTTGTTTGAATTTTGTTAGTTCTTTCCCACGTGACAAAGGAATTATTCATTGTATGGGAGTTTTCTTTATAAACTTGTTTTAAAGAGGATGATTTGAAGAAACGGATATAAGTAGCAGCAATAGGCATCATATGATTGAAACTATGAATTATTGGGAAAAGCCTGCCTTACCTGTTGTAAGACTGAATGCAATTTCGATTACGTTTCTATAACACTTTTTAGAATTTAACTTTTCGGCATGATGTTTCATAAAAAAATCGAAAGCATTTACAAATCCTAACTAATATTATAAATGCGAATGTGAGTTTGTTTGTTTGTTACGTTTCCACTCCTTAACTACTCCACCAATCATCATGAAATTTCGCATACACGTTGTCAGGGCTCCAAAAAAGGACATAGGCTACCTTTAATATAGAAAAAAGGGGCTATCACTAGTCTACCTGAACCTTATCTACATAGTAAAACTATAATTTGTATAGATCATGTATAAGATGCGGCTAACATACGGTAGTAAACGCACTTCCGTAGGTAGTATGCGTCGTTTAAACGATCAACGCAAGCCATACGTGCGAGTATAATTAATTTGCGCATATAGCTCGCGCGAATGCATCAACCTGATGCGTAGCTACTTGCGTCATGTACAAGTAGCTTTAATGTTTATTTGTTTGACTAGCTTAAAGGCAAGTTGCGTAGCATGATGTATTAATATTATACGATCTTTTGTAATTATTATAGAAAACGTATTTATGAATTTTACGATTGAGGAGTTTAAGCTACCGTTACACGATACATTGTTAGAGGAAATTATATATATAACAGCAAAATAAGTTTATACATTGGTTTGTGCTTTATTTTTATACCTACGTTTCGTGTTGTTAATACAAATAGATTTTGGCAAAGTTATGATCGATTCAGGAATAGAAACCATGGCCTCGTGATAAGCCGTAAGTATTTTTTTAATAAAGCTAATGCGATAATGTAGATTATCATAAATTAATAATTAAAAGTTAGTGCATATAATCATAATTTTATAGTTTAGTCAGTAATAAGAAATTTAAAGAAATTTTAAGCAACATTATGTAACCTATTTTTATAATAATGTCGAATGTCATTTCAATTAGTTAATATAATTATTCTAAATATAAATAGTAATTGTATTATACATCAATTATGATAAATAAATACAAATAAAAACAATTTTAAGTCTTAGATGACAAGTGCTCCAGTGTTATCCTTTCGAATTCCGCCAATGTACAGTTAAAAATATCAATTCTGGCCGCTATGTCATTCAACATCCGAATTGCTCTTAAGACGGGTGAGAACTTCGCGTTAGTTGTTCGGCTCGTCGGCACTGCTAATAATCTAGCCCTAGGCTGCTGCCGCATGAGAATACTTCGGGCTTACTTAATTAAAAATGATTCTGCTGCGCGACCACTGAGGCAGACAACATATATAGATTTATAGATATTATATTAAAACCGAAAATTATTTTACTTTTATTATTTTTCTTTTATAATCACACACAACTGTTTGTGGCTCACACAAATTTTGGTCTTGTGTCGGGTTTGCTTCGAACCCACAACACCCGGCGCAGAACACTGTGTACTTTAACCACTACACCATAAATTTATTTAAAACAATATACTGTACCTACTAATAGCTCAATGACTAATAGATTAAGCATGTGATCAAATAATTCCGGATTCGAATACCATCTATTGTACTATCGACATAACAGACAGGCTAATAATACAAGCATCAGAAATATTTTTAAAAAAAAGAAAAACAATTTAGCGCTTAAACACGTTTCAACAATAAATATGTCTCATGAATTAATACGAAATGATTTTATTAATTGGAAACATATCATTTGGGTAGACACACCCATACCATCTGTTGCTTACCAAGCAAAGTCATTAAGAAAATAATATATTGTGTTAAATGTTGTTATATTAGCTGTTTTCTTCTAAGTGACCTTATCGGATCGAGCCACCCGGATATTTTAGCTTGGAACATAGAAATTAATTTACATTTCAGGTCTTATAAAACGATTTATATAAAACGATATTGTGTTTTGTCTGAGTGGTAAATTATCAACGTGGCGCATCTTGATACTTTATAATGTTTTTAATATAAGACTTTTATAAAAAACTAGACAGTTCGCGCCTTCGCTCGCGTTATTTTAGTAACAGTACCTTTTTATTGGATGAAACGTATGCCCTTTTTTGTACCCCTAACAACGTGTATGCGAAATTATTTTTTTGGTTATCGGTCAAGCAGTTAAGGCTTGGAAGCGTAACAGACAAACAAAGTCACATTCGCATTTATAATATTAGTAAAGATTATATTTGGATTACTTTTTTTACATAGTACTAAAAGGAGTGTTGAACTCTTTATGGACATTAAAAAAGGACTCAAATATATAACACACAGAGTTTTACCCCGTGTTGAAACCTATAATAGGTATTCGATGCATACGACTTCTTAAACCACTCCGCCATTCGTGTAGTCCCTATAATATTGTTATAATATGATATTTCCAGATTATGCTGAGCCATGTCTCAGTAATTTCTATACGCGAATGTTGTCTATTTTTTAGTTCTACATATTATAATGTTTTTGTAGCAGTACGAACAATTTAATTGTTGTAACTATCGACTAATGATAACAGCGATTGTCTAGTGGGAAACCGTTGGACTGCCACGCAGAGGTCTCGAGTTCGATCCCAAGGCGCGCATCTCTGAATTTTCGAAGTTATATGCGGATTAAATACCTAGTAATTTATCTGCATGTCTGAGAGTTCTCCATAATGTTCTCGAAGATATGTGAAGTCTGCCAACCCGCACTGGACTATCGTTTAACCCTTCTCACACTGAGAAAAGGCCCGTGCCCAGCAGTGGGACAGTTTAAAACAGTGCTGACATTATAACTATCGACTCTGGTTTTTTGATACATCGTCGGTGTTATACACTTCTTTTTATGTGTTTACATACGCATATATGCCTTCCGGGATACACACACGAATAGTAAACAATGTTGTAACTTGACATAAACGTAAATATCGTAAAAGTCTATAGTAAAAGAATCTATTTAAGGCACAACTACACGCTCTATCAGCTAAATATAAATATTTACAAGCGTGCGTTATCTTCAAGCCAAGTGACTCAACATGTCTGCGACAGCGGTGTTTGTGTTGAAACTTATCTTTGTTTATGTAACGGAACATGACATTGACATTTTCGAAATGTGTCCCAAATAAATAAATACATGCGTAGATGTAACCTTGAATATATATCGATGTTTGGGAAACAATATTAGTTCTAATGGCTGCTGTATGTAATGATGTGTTAATATTAAACAGCTTGTAATTATTCTCTGTTATTATACTGTCAACTTATTGGCAATATACCGTGTGTAAGTTACAATTGAGAGTATCGAACCTTTAACCAATTATAGACTTTGATATTAGCTTGTGTGTTAGATATTTAGTGCCAAGTTTGTATCTTGATTAGAAGATTTTAAAGCATTTTATAGTACGGAGAGATGGACAGATGTTTACTGCGCCATTATGTGAAAACAGTTGACCGGATTTTGATAAAACTTAGCACACAGATAGACCATGTACTGGATTAACGTATGATAGATTATTATGATACTTTTTATGCCTGTATCCCGGAGGATTCACGCGGTGCAACTGCGGGTAGTATCTTGTGTATAGATATATTTAACTGCTGCACAGATAGAGTTTTGGTATAAGTGGTCGCCTCGTTATTACCATTGCGTTGAGTGATGTGGGTTCGATCCCCACAGAGGACAAACAATTGTATTTCACAATTAGTTGTTCCGAGTCTGGGTGTTCTTTGTGTCTGATGTTTAAATGTTTCTAAAAGCTCCCGCGATAGAGGAAAAAGAAAATGTCTTACCTCAGCATCTGGTGCGGAGGCTCGCCGTCTCCCTCGCCACAGCCTGTCCTCACTGCCGCCGATGGCGCCGCAGCTCCGCGAGTGCGACTTCTGCGCCGCCAGCTCGGCGCCCGCCGGCGAGCGGCGCGACTCGCAGCCGCCTCCGCCCAGCGTGCCCCGGGAATCAGCCGCTAGTAGAGCCGACTCGAAACTGCCACGCCACGAAAACCTCTCACAATCACTCGCGACACTTCCCCTACTGGCCGTCGCCTCTAATATATCATGAGATCTACTCCGAGCTAATGCTCCCGGTTCGGACGCACTGTCATCGTCGGTACTCGGCGACGCGCCGCCCGACACTTCGTGCATTAACGCCACCAGTCTGCCGCCTATGTGCCTCATCACTTTGCCGAATAGAGGAGGTGAGCCTTCTCCGGCGCGGCCCAGTGTTTGTGCCAGCCTTCGATACGCTCCGACCGCGTCACGCTCCAGCGAGCCCGCGTCATTGCTGCCTCGGTCGAATTCATCGATTATCTCGCGACAACTGTCTGATATTTGTTTCCTCAGCGCAGACCTGTTAGCCGCCGTACCTTCCAAGTCAGACCCAGCGTAATCCGACGAGTCGTATGAGTCACTCCACGTGTCCTCGCTTGATAAATATTCAACGATTTCGCGCACTTCTTCGTCTCGTATTCCCGGAACTGTTTTCATTAATCTTGTCAATTCACTTTCGAAATATAAAAGTTGAGGTGGTTTTGGGGGTCGGGAACTTTCCGAGTTGTTTGATGACGCAGATGCCGGGGTAGATGTACGCACGTTTGTTGTATGTACCATTTGTTTGAAAAATTGTCGCATTTTCGTCATCATTAGGTTTGTTTCTTCGTCAGACGACCAATTGTTAAAGCTATCCTTACGCACTAGGGGGCTTTGAGGCGGGCGAGACGATGGGGGACCTTCTACGCGTTCCTCTATGTCAGGTCGAATTTCTTCGATAATTTCTTCTAATTCTACTTTAGGTTCATGAGATCTAGCGAATTCGGAACTAGAATCTCCGTTTCTTAGTAGGTCATCACAGCTACCGACGAAGCCGCTATCCCTGCTAGTTTGTTTCTTAGATTCAGACAGTTCAGATCCAAGCGGTGGGAATTCGGGTCGGGGTGAGGATCTACCGTCTTCACCCTCCGATACAGATCTAGTATCATCACGTGTTTCTTCTGTAAACTCAGCTGATTGTCGACGCTCGTCCGCGGGCGAACCACGTGGTTTTTTGTTTTGTTTTTTCCTTTTTGATTCACCTTGCATGTCGAGCCTTTCGGAGGAGTCATGCCTGTCTTCGGTTTCTGTGCTAGATCCGTCTGACACTTCTGGGTTGTCTTGTGAAGGTTCCTCCCCAGTTAGTAAATTATCTAGCGAGGAGGAATGTGAGCGTGGTGTTCCCCGAGCACGAACTAACCGTTTCCTGCGTTGTTCTGGGCTCTGACGGCCCTCACTGTCACTCCCAACACTACCGGAACCATCTGAATCACGCCTCTCCTGATTGAAACCCATAAATCCTGAAAGAAAATATGTTTCCAATCTCGATGACATAAGCTCGTCACTATCACCACTTCGTTTAGGTTGTTCACTACCTACAATAGATTCGCCACCCTCACTACACACGCTCGACGTTTCCGACACTGCATCCTCATCCTCACGAACATTTCTGCCGTCACCCAAACCAAAGAAAAAGTATTTTTCCAACTCCGTAGCAGATATAGGTCGTGGCTTTTTTATCGTTTGTTCCGTTTCGCTTTCTTCGCAACTTTCTTCGACAATGGTGTGTAAAGTGAAGTCTATGGAACGCCGACAGTAAGCGAAATCATCCCCCCGTACAGGCAGCGAGGCTTCATCCCCCGAATCGGTGTCAGAAGGTGAGGTGGCCTCGTCCTCGTTGTGGCTGACGTCCTCGACCCATGAATCGTCGTCTGCGAGCCCCTCCTCGAGGCACACGACCGCTGAGAGAGTGTCGGCATTGCTAACAACAGTCACTCCGCCCGAAGGCTGCGGTGTTTCGTCGTCGGATATTCGTTCGTCTAATTCGTCTTGTGGCACGTCCGGGTTAGGGTCCGATTCACTTTGTGAATTGGTGTGATGCACTATGACGTCACGCATGAGCCGCGTCGTGTCTGACGTGACAACGGAGACGCGGTCGTGCGTTATCATAACGCGGCTAGTAAAGCGCGCGGAACCGTCCGCACGGGCCGTACGCGAGCGGCAAACTGTTGTCGCGGCAGGTGCGCACGCGCCCCCCTCCTCGTCCGAGCAAACCGGCCTGACACCGTGCATTTTCTCCTCCTCTTGGTCCTCCATTAATTCTTTCTTCAATAGTTCACTGAGTGTGCGTTCAATACCTTTAAACAGGTCTATTTTATCGGGGGCCGATGAACTTGTGTTATCGTGACTGGGTTCAGGCGAAGGTGCTAATTTAGTTAATGAATCCAGCGGAATTTCTAATGACATTAGCTCTTGATTATTCTCGTTAGCTAATTCTACCGAGAACTGTACTTTCATATCACTGTCAGTGTTAAACGAGTCGGCCAATGAGTCGTAGTCGGTGTTTTCAGATGATATACTTTGATATCGATTAACGTCACTATCTGTGTGGTTTTTCTTATCTAAATCATTACTACTAGAGCTACAACTGGCATAAAAACTGTTATATTTCTCGCACGTTTCACTTTGAAGCATATTTTCGTCACAGAACTTAAAGAAATTTGATCTTTTGGTACCTTCATCGTTGCTGTCATCGTCGTCACTGTTATTTTCGTATGGAATGACGGAATACTCTTCTGTAAAATTAACCGAGTCCAGAAGCACAATATTTGAGTTGCTACTCGATCGTAAAACGCTCTCGTTTGACTCGGCACTAACATTGACTTCATTTTCACGAGGCACTTCAACTGCAATTATTTCTAGACTATCGGACTTCTTGTCATAAGAGTCGTCACAATCAATTCCACTACTATCGGCATTATCTTCCAAGTCTGAAGACGAGTCGGCGGGGTTGACAACAAACACACGCGAAAATCTGCCACCCCCGCCCCCTCCGGAGTCGTCGGAGTCTTCGTCTGACGTCGCCGGCTCCTCGGGGGCGCCACTTGTGAGATCATAGCTCCTTCTCGCTACTCCTTGTTCGGAGTCACTTGACTCTGCCGATTCGTTCGACGACGGAAAAGCCTTCTCCGCATCCAAATGATCTGGCATTGCATTCGCCTGATCCGACGATAATGACGATAAAGAATCCTCCTCGGCAATCACCTTGATTCCGACTGACGTTTCATTTTCAACTGGCCGCTCAATATTGTTATCAACGTTATCGTTATCGAGGGGCTCTGGCACTTGTGACGATTCGGATTGTATCGCTTTATCAGTCCTTTCGACGGTGGTCATCTCGAGTTTATTTGTATGCGGTGATGAGGCGGCGGAGGCGGTGGCGGTCGCGGCGGCGGTAACGGCGACGGCTGCGGCCGTGGTGAGCCGAGCAAGTGCTGCGGCATCTAGAGGCGGGAAGCCGGGATAAGTGTTCCAGTGTGGCGCTGGTGGAGCTTGCGTCGGGAATGCGAGTAGTGCCGGCCAGAGAGCGGCGGGTACGGGCACCGGCACCGGGACTGGGACCGCGACTATACGGGGCTCGGCGCCGCAGGAACAAGGTCGCGGGCAAGCCTGAGGCGCGTGCTTGGCGGGCAGAGGTACGGGGTGCGCCGCCGACGCGCCCGGCTCGAAGTAGTCCCAATCGCAATCGTCGGGCGCGGGCGGCGCGGCCGAGGAGGCCGTGGACGATGAGTCTTCCGTGTCTTCGCGACACGAGGAATCTGAGCTCAGGAAAACGAGGCGGTAGTCCTCGGGACGCATGCGACCGGCCTCCGGTTCGCTCGCCTCGCCTGGTTCACTGCTGACGCCCCACTCTGAAATCAAAAAGGGAAAGTGAACAACCTGTGATACATAATACCTACATTACGTAACTTATTTAGGTCAAAGATCTTAAATATCCTTCTAAGTAAGTGGAAGGGCAACTCTCATTTTACTTGTCCAGAAAAGATCGCTAGACGTAATAAAACACGTTATACAGGTAACCTAAAACCTGTTCTAAAAACTTGTATAGAATACATACGCTAACCTGTTGTACGAGTGTATATTTTATAATGCACGTCTTATTTATTCAAAAGGTGAAACAATAACAAACGCCTCAAGGTATTTTTCGAGCAACAAGTCGTCGCTGAGTGATATCGTGCGCGCGGTAAGACGCATTCGCGATTGTGTCTAGGCGCTTCACTGCGTAATAATTCAATGTCACTATTTTATAAATATAATTATACGTAACAAGATATGAATTCATGCATTTAAATTCATGCATGAATTCAAATATTGTTACGTATATTTACAACGTTTTTAGATGTATAATAATCTAGTGATGTCATAAGGTTTCTTTGATGCATTAAACGTGTGCGCATTTATATGCGATCCATGGCATTATTGTTGCGTATGTACTTCTAGCAGCGCATTTGGCATTTATATAACGTTAACTAAAAGAATAGTATATATCTATGTGCTTTAGAGTTGTCCGAGTTCAAGAAATGTAACGTTGATGACGCCTTTGTTCATTTACTCTGAGACTAATATAATAACAGTGCGACTCACGCTAAAGAAATACAATATCCATAGTCAGGTTAGCCACAATATATTAGGTACTAAAACCGGTAAATCCAGCCTTTTGGTGGTACCAATAGGAATGAGGTATAATACCACGGACACAAGAGTCCGGAATGTCATGTTTGAGATCGCAATCATGCTAATATTGAATCTGTAGAAAGCACAACGGATGGGTGGCCCGCGCCCGCGCACTGCCGCGCTGTCGTGAGTCGAAAGCGACGTGCTACACGAACCTAACACGGAATGCCGTATTCTATCCATCTATTGATTTCTTACAAAAACAATCCTAAGTACATTTATTAACTTCTAAGTCTTTTTCGAAGAGGTTAATGAAAACACTATGTGGGTCTGTGTGTATGTCTGTTAGTGACAGGCATAGCTCCGGAAACACTGGACCGATTGACTTGGTGTGCAGACACCTTGGGGACATACCGCGGTCGAGTTTGAATATGGGCCCTGTGGGTCAAAAGGCCCTCAAGATATAGGGGACATTTCTTTTCATTACTTTTACATTTAAGACGAAGAGGTTGAATCCTCGGTTTTTACACCCATCTCGTTATTTATATGATAAACTAGCTTTTGGTCGCGGCTTCGCTCGCGTAAAAGTAGGTAAAGTTATGTTAGTAACATTACTTTTATAATACTTAATATTATGTTACTCGCTGATAATAAGGCTTTTTGAAGGCGAAAGAATTTTTAAAGTTTACAAACAACCAAAACATCGATACTTTCTTCTTTATTATATTACTAGCTGACCCACGCAACTTTGTCTGCTTCATATAAGGGAATTTTTCCCGTTTTTGCAACATTTTTATTGCTACACTGCTCCTATTGGTCGTAGCGTGATGTTATGGGCTATCCAACACTAAAATAATTTTTCAATTCGAACCAGTAGTTCCTGAGATTAGCGCGTTCAATCAAACGAACAAACACTCTTCAGCTTTATAATATTAGTATAGATATGCTTAGAATATCACACCATGCAATAAAATATCTTAAACGCCGGAGTCGTTTAAATCAAATAATATAAATCTGATTTAATTAGTTAACACTGTGTAGATTTTAAAACGGGACGGACTAGTTTTTAATCTGTAATTTACATTGTGGCTCCTCCGTATAACTAAAAATAATCTCCAAAAATTATAAACCAGATCACAAAATAATTTAATTCGTAATACTTCATTTACTACATCTAATACAGCAATGTCACGCAACTTTTTAAAATCACAATGTCGCAATGTCTAAACGTATGCAATGTAAGAAATACATTCTTACCGAAAAGGAAATCTTAGAGCTTCAAACAATGTTTCAAAAATGTTAACCATCCAAGCACGTATTAAATTATTCATATTCACAAAGAATACTTACAAATAGAATCATTACTAATTATTTTATATTTACTCATTAGAATTTACAACTAATTAGATGCAACGCAATATATTCAGTTGTCATTAGTGTCGATGAGATATATTAGAAAGGGGTTCAGTTAAACTAAGGGAAACATATTGCTAATAGGTTCACACGCAATCAAATAGCCTGCGACTGCTAATGCAGAAACCTTTAAACCTCGCATATAATTATATAAGAGACAGGTACATAATTACTACTAATTATATAGCCTTAATTTGACCTATAGTGAAGCCTTACACATCATTATATATCAACTTTAGAATATCATGTATCAGTAGGTATTAGAAAAATGTTTCTTAGTGTATTTGCGTTTCTTATGCTGGAAAGTTAGGAGGAGTTAAGTTAGGAGACCTTACTTTATAGTGTGAAAAAGTGCCTATTTTGGGTAGGTCTTGTTGTGTAGTGGCTTGCCGTTTCATACGGCGGGCCGAAACCTCGGCGGGGTCGCGACCGCATACGAAAGTGATTCGCGCGGCTCCGCCGATAGTGGTTTTGTCGAGGAACACCGTGGTAGGTTTAGTCGGTATTCCGGAAGGTACATTATTCTTATTCCATCTGTCTTTTACCCCGGCGAGTCCGACATAATCCCTCCGCCCGCCCCCGCGGAGGGGTATGCGTCAATGCATTCCCCCACGTAAAAAAAAAAGGAGACCTTACTTGATATATATACTATATATCAAGTTAGGTCTCCTAACTTAACTAATATTATAAATACGAATGTGAGTTTGTTTGTTTGTTTGTTTCGCTTCCACGCCTTAACTACTTGACCGATTATCATGAAATTTCGCATACACTTTGTCAAGAGAACAGAAATAGATATAGGGTATCTTTCATCCAGGAAAAAGTACTGTTACTAACTTAATTTACGCTTATGCGAGCGAATTCGCCGGCAAAACCTAGTACTTAGTTCATGAAATGTGGCTCATACATCTGCCACCCTTTCAAAGCTAGAGGATTGAGACTATGTATATATCTCTAGCAAATAGTCAACATTTCACAACCTCTTAAGAGAAATCAATTTCGAAATTGCAATTGCCTCAGCGCTAAGTATAAAGCAACGCAAGATAATAATAAATTGTATGTCAGTAGCGCTAGTATATATCATTATTCCGCTATCTATGTACACATAGCTAATCTCATGTGCTTACTATATAATTGTTTACGAATACACAACACGCTATATACCTTTGGAACCACGTACGTGCACATGATGTGAATGTAATTACAACTAATGTACACATATTAGGAGTGTTACACACGCAACGCTTTTTGCGTCAATGTATATACTTATACGTAATCATATTCGTTGAATTTTATTTATAACTAGCTGATCAGCGCAACTTCGTCTGCTTCACATAAGACAACTTTCCTCGTTTTTGCAACAAATTTTCATTGCTGCTCCGCTCCTATTGGTCGTAGCATGATGTTATATAGCCTATAGCCTTCCTCGATAAATGGGCTAACTAACACTAAATAAAATTTTCAATTCGAACCACTAGTTCCTGAGATTAGCGCGGTCAAACAAACAAACTCTTCAGCTTTATATTAGTATAGATATTATGTTCTATGTATGTATTGGCTGTCAGATTTATCGATTGCCTTCTCAGAAGTGTGCATGAAGTAAGAATATGTTGAATTCAATTGTGAATTGCGGGGCAGTTTGTTGGTGATCTTATGGTTTTCGACCAGGAAATTCTCATAAATTTTTCTGCTTACTTTGATATAAAACATAAAGCATTTAAAACCGTAGGTCCTACGTGTGATCTCTCCTTGGTCGTGTTAGATTGTCGTCCCATCGGATTATGTGAGTGAGGGATTACAGCGTACATTTGTGTTTGCGCCCACACTAGTGCACTATAAACAAAGATTGCCAGTTTATGTTAAGATTGGCCGCCGTGATAGAAACTTGGTCTGAAAGACCTTTTTATAAAACATACTAGCTGACCCGGCAAACGCTGTTTTGCCATAAAAAAATGTTTTGAACAAAAGATTAAAAAAAATGTGAGGGGTGGACAACCCTTATCACTAAGGGATATGAAAAATAGATAGTAGCCGATTCTCAGACCTACTAAATATGCATATAAAATTTCATAAAAATCGGTCAAGCCGGAGGAGTATGGTAACTAACATTGTGACACGAGAATTTTATGTATAAGATTATTACGCGAATATAACCATAGATATGATATCTGTCTTATATCGAGTCCAATAGCCTACGGACATTTGCCATTTACCGTTACTGTACTGAACTGAAGAACATACCACATGACAACACAGCTTCTAGTCATGGATCCTGGAGACTACCTATCGTAGCAACACAACCCAAGATTAAATATGGCCGCGATTTTCTGTAGGATTTAATTACAGGACAAAGCGAAGTTTAAGCAAGTATCCCGATAAATTCCACATTTTTATATAGTAACAGTATTCATATTCATAGAAGATTAATAAATAATAATACATATGTTTACTACTAAGGTCACTCCAAATGTATGCTATACAGAGGTGGTTCCATGTATGGTGGAAGATGAAGGTCATGAGAGTTTGGGGTTTAAACCGCGTCTACAACAGCTGCGGACTAATAATCCAAATAGTGAGAATAAATGACATAATATGTTATGCATCACATAAAATGTCTTACCTAGTGGATCGATCGAAGTAGTCACTCGTTACGACGGCACGGACATTCGGATTTTCATCGAATAGTGGATCACATGAATAAAGTAATTACATCCATCAACAGCTGCAATCCAGACAATAAAAAATTATTATGTCTGTCCGTATTTCAAGCGTTGGACAAAATATTAAAAACAGCTGACTCCAAAAATATACAGTATTTGAATTGTTTACGTAAGTATAAATGCAATTATAATAAATGCAGTTTTATTATAATATTTGTTACGATTGGAGAAATCGAGACCAATTTCTTTAGAAGTATTTATGTAAAATCGTAACTAATATAATAATTGTAATAGTTTATTTATTCTTTCGTGAGGTTTAGAAGGAACAATTAAAATAGCGTGATCGCTTCAGCTGAAGCAATGGCGAGTTGCACAATTAATTGTTCAAGTAGGTAATGCAAATTAAACACTGCGCTTTTAATAATAATAAATTGACTGATAACATTTAAAAATATAAAATTAAAGTTTGAAGCCATCTTGTTCCCTCTTAATTGTTCGATATCACGTGCACGTCGTGGATGAGCTCACCAATATCACAATTCTAGTTCCACACTGAATATAATAATTTAATTTACTAAGGCAAGTCAGGCTGTGTTACCGTGATAGTAAACTATCCTATTTAAACTAATTAATTTTATTAATGCGATAGATGCGAGTAGTCTATTCGTTATATTTCAATGGCTATTGGATCAAAATCGGTTGACCAGTTAGCTTAAGTAATTTTAATGATAAGCCTATAATATGAGGCGAGTGAAAGGACGGTAAGAATTAAGCTGTAAGTAAGGCATAGGACTATGAGGGCTACAGAGTTTATTCCTATTGAAAAACCTCGGCGGTCACCAAACTACGCAACTTTAGTGACTTTTAGTGGTCTAAAGTCACGCAAACGAAACCGCGGGCACATCTCTTGTAGCCGACATTTGTCCGTTTTCTACACGTGAGGTTCTACAAATAGAGGAATAAGAGCGTAAAGATATAAATCATTATGCTCTTATAAGTTTTATTAATTAATGTGTCACAACTTTATTCAACTACTTATGTATGAAACAGCGTTTATATAGTAACAATTATTATAGTTACATTAGTACATAATATAGTTATGTCCTGTTTCTTTATAGAGGTAAAAATAAAAACTATTAGGTACTACACGTAACATAGGTTTTTGACTATTATGTTAAACATGTTTTGAAGACTGCACGCATCAATCAAATAGAGAAGTGTTGTTAATATGGTTTCCTCCGAAATAAAACTCAAACCATCCAACAGATCAATAGTATCATTTGCATCATTGAATTAACGAATCAGACATTTAGATATTTACAAAATTAAATGTAAACGATGCATTACAAAATGCAAATTTTGTATTGTATTTTCATAATCGATTGTCATCACAGTTTGCTCTAGGGATGTCAGTCGAAGGAGTTGCCAGCACAAAGACTGATCGAAGCTTCTTCGATCGAGGAACATTATGTACTGGCAGTAGCTATAGTAGAAAAGACCCTTTCATCCACATTCGTAACTGAACTTTCGTAACCAGCTATGAACATGGATTTTTATACTCGTTCCTATTTTTTTATAATATTCTATCACATACACACAACACCATCTAGCCCAAACTAAGCAGAGCTTGTACTATGGGTACTAGACAATGGATAAACATACATATATACATTTTTTTGTAAATACATACATATTATACATAGAAACACCCAGACCAAAACAAACATCCATGTTCATGCACATAGATGTTTGACTTGTGCGGGAATCGAACCCGCGACCTCAGGCGTGGCAGTCGGTTACACTGACTACTATGCCATCGAGGATATGGTTAATAACTAGCTACGAAAAACTACGTTTTATAACTAGCTACGAAAACAGAATAACATTTCTGTTTTTGCAACTGATGAAAACCAGTTACAAAAACATAAATTTAATTCTGTTTTTGTCAGTACAGATGTGGATGAAAGGAAAAAGACGAGTAAGATTTCAGGTAAACCGGGTGACTCTTGCAGCGGTATTAAAAGCGTTTGAGCCTTATAGCTTGTTACTAATGGCAACGTCCCAAATAATTGGAGCTATTTTACATGCATCGAAAACTTTTGACCTAATATTTACACATTAAACGGACGGAATAATTATATTCCATATATAATAAACCTGTACCTTATTCTTTAGAATGTATTAATAGCATTTGGAAAATAAAATGATCGAATTAAAAAACTTCTAAATATGAGTCCTTTTGGGATGTTGTCATTCAGAACAGGCAACAAGTCATCTTGTGGCCTGTGCCGAAATGCTCTGAAGTGGTAGGATGGTACAACGACGATGGTGGTAAAATCTTGCGTCAAATTTCTAGATCGCTCTTGGAGTTGCTATAAACTTTCCGCGCAATTTCCTCTCACCCTTATCTAGGATCCTGTTCTCCTGTTGTTGTCATGGCAACGCCACTCGAAGCAATTTTAGAGAGTACTAAAAGTTGGCGTAAGTTACTTAAACCTACTAAGTCAAATAGTCCTATAGTATAGCCGATTTGTTGTAAAAAAATATATACATTAATGATGTGTATGTAAACGGAGCTTAACATAGTATAAGCCAGTGGCTACGTGATAAAACCGATAAAACATTATTAGGAATCTTTTATTTACAATATCTACGATGGATGAACGTGACATAGATTACGCAATGAGTCTTAATTTATATTTTAGTTTCCAGTCAACGTTTGTAGATATTCAAACATGCCATGCAGAAATGATATACATATGCTCGTGTTTCGCTGACCCGTGAAGGATATAATAATAACAATATTCTACCACATACACACAACACCATCTAGCCGAAACTAAGCAGAGCTTGTACTTTGGGTACTAGACAATCGATAAACATACACATATACTTTTTTTGTAAATACATACAGATGATACATAGAAAGAAAAGAAAAGTTATTGTTATGTATCATAATGATATGAATCATTGGAACTAAATTTAATGAAATACAGAAAATCCAAGAAACAATAATGTTTTTAAGATATCTAATAATTCCTGTGTTTTTAAAGATATCCTACGCCCTAGGAATAACTCCTTTGTCACGTAGGCTTTAACAAACAGTCAATTAGACCACACGACTGCTTACCATCAGGCGGAGTGCGGTCATTTTGAGGAGCAAAATAAAAAAAAAATAGTTCGCAATGTTACACTTATGAACGTCAAAATATATAGGTTAGTGAGTTTACTAAGTTACTGAAGCTACATTTAGGTTAGTTGCTAGGTCGGGCACGCCACGATCGTGGCGGTAAGTTCCGTGTTTGAGGAGTGGCTGGAGAAGCGGCATGGCGCCGTCACCTTCCTGCTGACACAAGTACTGACTGGCCACGGTTGTTTTGGCCAGTTCCTTTGTCGTATACGCCGGCAAGAGACGCCCGGTTGTCACCACTGCGGCGACTGCCGCGACGTTGTTGAGGACACGGCGCTGCACACTTTGGCGGTTTGCCCCGCCTGAGCATCGCAGCGCCGTGAGTTGATCGCGGCAGTCGGATCGGTTGCCCTCTCGCTCTCGGCCGTAGTTCAGTCTATGATCCGGAGTGAGAGGTCGTGGAATGCCGTCGCCTCCTTCTGTGAGGAAGTGATCTCCATCAAGGAGGCGGCGGAGCGGGAGAGGGAGCGTTTAAACCCTCTCCCCAACCGCACAGCCGGGCGCCGGAGGGCGTGAGATGACCTTTAGCCACCCTGAGGTTTGACCTGGGGGTGGCGGGCTTTGTGGGCCTGCCTGCCATCCGTTCAGCACCAGGTCCAAGATACGGCGTGCGTGTACCCACGCGCGTGTGTCTCTCTCTGTGTCGAGTCCGTCTCCCCTTTAGGGGGAGACAGTAGGGAATTTTATAGAATGAGTCCTTTGGGTAGGTCTCTTCGTGTAGTGGCCTGCCGTTTCATACGGCGGGCCGAAAACTCGACGGGGTTGCGACCGCATGCGAAAGCGATTCGCGCGGCCCCGTCGATAGTGGTTTTGTCGAGGAACACCGTGGTAGGTTTAGTCGGTATTCCGGGAGGTACATTATTCTTATTTTATCTTTCTTTTACCCCGGCGAGTCCGACATAATCTCTCCGCCCGCCCTCGCGGAGGGGTACGCGTCAATGCATTCCCCACGTAAAAAAACAAAAAAAAACAGGTTAGTTGCTAGGTTCAGGCAAAAGGTTGAGCCTATGAGAAGAAACCTGTAAGAAACTCACGGCCACTCTTTTAAATCGCCAATTAAATATAATTTCAGTATTTTACAACTCAGATTAAACAAGGTGTTGCAGCCATTATGCCATATACTACTGACTATAAAAAACTAAAGATAACAACAATAATAACTTAATATTATAGAGATGAAATAATTTGGGCTAAGGTATATGTAATGTATGTATATATGAATGTATGTGTATGTATTAATATGAAAACTATAATATATGAAAATTTTATATGCCAATCACAGGCTGAACATATACATATAACTTGTGTATTATAATATCTTGCTTGCTATGCCCTGCTATGTCGTTCAAACATATAAAACTTTATCTTATCTGATTAATCAAATTGACTTGCAAATATAACTTGGTACAAAAACAATTCATTCGCACACCTACACAGGCTTATCAATACTAATATTATAAAGCTGAAGAGTTTGTTTGTTTGGTTGGTTTGTATAACGCGCGAATCTCAGGAACTACTGATCTGAATTGAAAAATTCTTTTAATGTTGGATAGCTAATTTATCGAGGAATGCTATAGGCTATATAACATCACGCTACAACCCACGGGAGCGGCGCAGTAATCATAAACGTGGGTGGAACCGCGGACACATATAGTAAATATATGAAACGGCAACATCATCTTGTTAAGTTACTGATACAATCATTATTTTGATACTAGATTTTGAGCACAGCGTCGCTCGCGTTAATATAGATTTATGTTATGACGACTTATTATATATTTTTTAGTAAACTATATGTTATTCTAGTGTATAAACAATAATATTGTACAGTTTTATCAAAATCCGTTCTCTAGTTTTTGTATCAAGATGGTAATGATGTTACATTGACTTTTGATTGATTTTTTTAATTATCTGAATTTTTTATAATAGTCTCGATATAGTTTTATAATCATACATTTTTAAATACTATTGATGTCGAGAATATGCATATTGCTCACCGCTGGCTCTCCTTATGATCTAAGGTTACAATAGCATAATTATGTTAATTTTAAAATTACTCGGAAGCTTTAAAAAATTATCATAATTATGCTACATATTGTAAGCTTTAGCCCGATTATGCAAAAAACATTGTACCTAATTGAGAAATCTAGAATACGACCTATACTCGTCGGCGTCGATGGCGTAGTAGTTAGTGTAACCGACTGCCACGGCTAAGGTCGCCTCAGGCGTGGCAGTCGGTTACACTAACCACGGGTTCGATTCCCGCACAAGTTAAACATTTGAATGCATGGACATGGATGTTTGTCTTGGTCTGGGTGTTTCTATGTATAATGTGTATGTATTTACAAAAAAGTATATAATATATGTATGTTTATCCATTGTCTAGTACCCATAGTACAAGCTCTGCTTAGTTTGGAGAATCCTAATATTTTTATAAAATATGCATTAAAATACATTAAATTAATGAAAAAATATGACACGCACACAACCGTACATTTGACAGACGCAGTCGAATCGCGTTCGTAGTATTTCGGCATTGTTCGTCTGACGTCGTACAATTCTTCGTAACTATGGTTACATATATACCTTATTTATATGTAATAATAAAGAAAAAAGAAAACAAAGTAGGAAACTTAGAAATATCGTCAATGAAAGAGTATAGTTAAGTAAATAATAATTTGTTTGAAAGAGATAAATTAACCTGTATGAACTTAGCGAAATTTAAATGAAATGTCATTATAAGGGTAAAGTTATAGACCATAAAAACCTTAATAACGATCAAACTTAGAATTTGAATTAATTATGGTCGAATTTTGACCACTAGGCGACCGCTAGTTTTATTATTATACATATGTATATACAGTTACAATCTCACGCCTGTATCCCAAAGGAGGCAGAGGTTATATTAAACGCACGTTTTGCCAATCATTGTCGTGTTTAGGTCTCCCATAATAGGGAGTAAGCCTGTTGCCATCTATCATACGTTACAGACTCCGTTATACTGAGAATAATAAATAAACGAATAAAAGAATTCCTTTAAAGGCATACTTGATAACACTTTGCTTAAGGCTAGAGTTCAGGTAGTCTTTATTATATTAAACCTAGTACAAAAATCGTTTGTTTGATACTGTCGCTCTTTGAATTACTTTTTTGTCATACCACATTGTGTTTCGTAAATATACTCATTCACACATAAAGAAAAAACACACATCACAAAGCAAAATTAATTATAGTAATCTGTTAGTTAATTGGATTGATTTCTCTGTATAGTTTTTTGCTTCACTGATCATTGAAGAAAGTGACAATGCTACACATTGTTGGATATACACTTTTTGCACATTGATAGCCATACATGTATGAAGATATTGATCGCACATGTATCTGGCGACTGAAATACTTCGAACATATTCCGACTCATATCATAAATGTCTAAATGCTTGCATCAAATACTGGTAAGGAGGACTGTGTTTTTTTAAACAGACAGAAGAATGAACGCATTTTGTCATAGACTGCTTATATGGTAGAAAAATAGCTCTGAAATATTAATGGGGATAAATATTGATGACGTTGCGTGTATTTCTTACCTCGAAAAGATCGCTCATAGCGATAACACTGGCCATTGTATATTTTTTCTAGGTATCTCTACATTTGGTGTATAAAATATTATCTCTGTACCTATATAGAAACGGGTAGTGTTTAACTGCACAGCAAAAAATACTAATTGCAAAGCAAAATATGCTTACCAAAAATACTAATTGCACAGCAAAATATATTTAAAGAGATCAAGCTACGAGGGTGCGTTTTTAAGTTCGCGGAATGGAATAGAAGGGGATGAAATAATATTACAAAATTATTTTTCCTTTTCAATATATTCACCTGAAACCCTAATACATTTCTCAGATCTATGAATTAACTTATGAATACCTTCATAAAAAAATGTTTTGTCTTTCTCTGAAAAATACGCCGAAACTGCATCCTTCACTTCTTCATCGGTTGAAAATTTCTTTCCTCGAAGCTCTTTTTTCAGATTTGGAAAGAGATAATAGTCGCTGGGAGCCAAGTCTGGGCTATAAGGTGGGTGATCAATGATATCGAAGCCCACCTTGTGCAAAGCAGCCAACGCAACTCGACTCTTGTGAACAGGAGCATTGTCGTGCAAGAGCAGGACACCTTTGGTCAATTTTCCTCTTCTTTTTTCTCTGATTGCCTCTTTTAACTGCTCTAAAATTGAAGCGTAGTGTTCTCCGGTTATGGAAACACCTTTTTCTTTGTAATCAACCAACAAAATTCCTTCTGTGTCCCAAAAAACTGTCGCCATGAGCTTTCCCGCCGATTGCGACACCTTGAATTTCTTAGGCGGTGGTGTACCCTTTTTATGCCACTGCATGGAATCTTGTTTAGACTCAGGTTCATAGTGATGAACCCAAGTTTCATCCCCAGTAACAATTCGCTCCAAAAAACCATCCTTGTCTTCATTACACTGGCTCAAAAACGCACGCGAACACTCGACGCGCTTCTGTTTTTGAGGCGGTGTGAGCATTCTAGGCACCCATCTTGCACTGACTTTTGTCATGCCGAGATGATCATGGAGAATCTTGAAAATGGTCGTTTCAGATACTCCAACCATCTCTGCGATTTGTTTTTTCTTCAAACGTGCATGCTCCAATATTAATTTTTCGATTTTTCGATAAGATCTGGAGTGGTGACCTCAACAGACCGCCCAGGCCGGGAATCGTCTTCAATTGATTCCCTGCCTTGCTTAAAGAGGTTGTGCCACTTGTATACCATGGTTTTTCCTGGACAAGAGTCCCCGTATACAGATGACATCTCTTCCAAAATGGTTTGAACATTTTTTCCTTGCTTGGTAAGGAACTTTATAACGGCGCGGAACTCGATTTTCTCCATACTTCACAATTTCTTCCAGATTGAGTTGCTTGAGGGACGATAGTTCAAAGACTAATGACCTCATTATGATAATACTCGGTATATATACTAATTATTAGTTGCTAAACACGTTAGTGACTAAACAAGCACCCCCACCACCTTCCATACCCTCCATTCCGCGAACTTAAAAACGCACCCTCGTAAGTCGACGGAGTCCCGCTTCGCAGGGCTCCTATTTTTGGGTGGGTTTAAGAAGGAACCTAACATAACCTAACCCTTCGGAGACGGAATGCAGTAATTTGAGGCGTATACGTGCTCGTTATGCTGTGCAATTAGTATTTTTGATGGTCATTATATTTAATCCCAATAGAAACATGTGTTGTCTATGATTGGCGGCTGTTTGTAAATATGTTTAGGATAAAATACCTTTACGTCAAATACCATAAACCTAGCAAAAGTCTTATCTTAAACAATCAAAAGAAAGTTTTTTTTTGGGATTATTGATGTTTACAACTCTATTCTAAAATAGAGTTGTAAACATCAATAATCCCAATTTGTTGCAAGTATACTTATGCGCTCAATCATCAAATCACCCTGGCAAATTCTACCTACACTTTTTACAAAAGAGATCTTTTCAGGTTATTTGAAGAAACAATAAATAAATTGAAATCATGTGGATTATTTTCACCCAGGTGATTTGTTGATAGATGATTTTAGGACAGAAAAATGTGGAATTTGATCACCCAGGTGATATCACCTGCGTGATCAAAGTGGAATAATCCACAAACATGTGTTAACATCCCGTTAAACGTATGTCAACTCCTGGGATTGGCAGACTGAATCAGCAACCAAATGATTAATTTACAGATTGCCCATCAAATCATTTGGACATTAGTTCAGTTTACCACGTTGCTGGTTGTAAAAGATACACCCTCATTTTCCTCGTTAACCCCTACATAAGATATAGATTTTGTTAACACCCATAAAGGAATATGTATTTTTGTAGTAATTATAAAACATATTACATAAAAAATAAACATTACTTAGCGCTAATCTATTGTATTGGTCAGTTTGACAAAGAATAAACCTTATTGTTGCCAAACTGTCCAAAGAAAGACTTCGCATGGAGGCTGAACACATATCGACGCATATTTTGTATTCTAAAGGGAATATTTCAAGTTGAAGTATGCCTAGATCCCATGACGCGACTGCCTGCCATCAGACGACTTCAACATTTTCAACATGGCCGTATTGTACAGCCAATTCGAGGGTGCGTGATAGATACCTCGTGATAGATCTTGACAATTATTTTATAAATTATAAAACAATATTTTGAATGTTTACTTAATGAAGCGAGACTATTCCACATAGGGCATAATCACCATTGATCAGTCGACCTCATTATAATCAAAGGAACATTCAATCGGACAATGAAAGTAAGAGTGTGCACACGTTGGCGCCGACTCAAGGCTTCGGTTGCCTAACTCGAACGCACGTGGGACGAGAGGAGGCTGCAAGGTAACCAGATATTGTATATGTCCTTAACATTACCATGTATTTGCGAATAAGTAGGGTAATAAATTAAACATTCTACGCAATGAAGGAAAGAGGTAGATAGGTGCAATATGGAAAGTCTTTATATGTCTCCAGTAAAGCCGATGTTCGGTTGCATTTCAGTAGTATTTTATGCAAACTCAGGATTTAGCAAATGTAAAGGTTCTTTCATTTTATGATTATTGCTATAGTTGCTTAAAAAGCAATTAAATTAGGTTTAGTTAGTATATTATATATTATTAGTATATTTATTAGTATATTATATATATTATGACTTAAGGTTAAGATTTTCTACTGTTTGAAATAACCTGTCTTATTAAGACAAATGTTAGTAATTGAGACAATGTTTCTAGCTATTTTGCTTTGCTTGCACTTACACCACTTATAGCTTATAGCTATAAAGATGAGAAAATAGACAGATATGATCTGTGTTCCATATTAAAATAGAAAAGATAAAATTTCAGGGTACGCGAAAAGAATAATTAAAATTAAAATAGATGTAATTTTTAAATTTTCTTTAATTAAATTAGCACATATTTACAGCAAACGGGTTCGATGAATTTTTCATCAACAATGCCACTTCGCCGCCAATCAAATCATTTAAGGAAAAAAACCGCAACACATCGTGTGAACAGTTTTTTATACCCTAACGTGACTCATATGGAATCTTACGGAAGGTTTTCCCCTTTCTCAATTTAATGGTGGACATAATAATTTTTTTTGTTTAGCCTCATTTTATTCCAAATTATTCCTTTGTTTTAATGCAATTGTGCGTCATATTACCGCCATGATAGAATAATGATAACTTAGAACTATATAATATGTCACGAATTATTATAGATTACGTCACAAAGGGCACAAATGTACACTCATATTAAGAACCAAAACAATTTCATTCGTATACTAAGTTTGCGTTTCAACCGTATCCCCGATAGTTCGGTTTCAGACCAGTTCTATTACGAAATCAAGTCAATGCACACAACTCAAACCCACCTTCGTATATCCTATTGTTTTATATAACATACAAACAGCACTATGTGGATCAGATTTTATCGATACCGACTTTCTAGTGTTCGCGGACCGAACTTATCTGGATATAAACGCTCCGATGGCTCAGATAGTTCTAAACCAATGGGGTTTTATGGTATGCCATAATTTCAACACACTAGAAACAATAAGATTGATTGGATTTTGTACCTAATTACTATGCATTAAGGTTTAAAGTTCCATGACAGATTCGATGAAAATCTAAGGGATATTTTATAATTGCGTATGCTTTTATATTGCAATAGCTCGATTATAAAACATCAAGAAGAATAATGTTGGTTGATCGTTTATTAATAGGCTTAGCTGTGCAGTGTGGAAAGGCCAAAGTATGCGTAAATGTGTCATTATGACGATGACCTATGATGCTGATGGCCTAGCAGAGACTTATCGTACAAAGTCGTAAAAGCAATTAGCGTTGGCGTTGATAGATATTTAAGGATAGATATAACCTTCAAATTGCCTTCAACGGCTTCAGTGGACTAGCGGTTATGAGCCCTGGAGTCTAACTTTGTACTTTTGTTGGCCATTCTTACCATATGGTCCAACCATCTTACATACGAATACACTTATTATTCATAAATTTTTTGCTATAATCTGTCAATGAATTGATATTATACAATCATTAATTGCATTATGAGCGAATAATTTGAGTGTAATGGTCTTCAACTCTGCATGCATCAAGTAAAAAAAATTACTTTTAATTCACTAGAAACCTCATGAATACACAATATCTTAGAGATATCTGGTTTTCTCAAGAAAATCAATTTCATACAATTACGGGTATCAATATTGTTGTTACGAATTCAAAAGCCTCGACATATAAGTATGCCGATGATAATCTTTGCAAAATTATTGATTTCTTTTTATTTTAAATATATTGGGCCAATTTTGCCTTCAGATAGATACAACAAATTGCTAAAATATCTCTTGGATTAGGTCTTCTTTATTTCATATATTATAAATTATAATAACATACAAAAAAAATAGTGTTATGCATTATAGACTCTTAAAATAATTGTTGTATGGTACTTCATCGAATGCAAAAGGCATCCAATCAAAATAATGCTTATAGGTTTTATTCTACTTTTAATGTTAAACCTACTCTAAAGAATATAACTATTTATTTAATTAACTTGATACCATTAGCTTTAGAGCTGTGTACTATATATTATTTACATATTTTTGTAAGTTTTAAGAGAATTTCGACTGTTTGATACTTTTTACCATCGATCAAATATACTATGATCGATGCTATTTAACAACTGTTTTTCGGCGCATCTTTTACATTTCTTATTAAATCAACGTAAAAAATAAATAATGTTTACTAACCTCTGAATAGAATATCAGGTTCGCTCGAAAGCTTATTATGCATAAACGTGAGAGATCTATTAGGTTCAACAATAAATTGTGCATGAGATACAATTTTCTTAAAGCTTGCTTACAAAAACCTAACTGGACGACGTAAAAAAACCTTTTTTCTAAATAGTACGTGTTGTAACGGAGCATTACACAAAAACCTCACGTTTCTCAGCTTTGAAATTGTTAACTAGTATTATGCGTAAAGTAACTTTGATTGGTCAATTTATTTGCTTTTGATAATTGATTGATCAATCAATGTTGCGGTTTTCTGCTTTTATCAAAACCGTGATTTGTCGTTTTGGTTTACAATTTAATAGCGCTAGTTCGTGTATCCAATTGACCCCGTAACTGTTCTACCAAACTGATAGTTTGTATCAGAAAACGCCATTAACTCCTAAAATAACGTTTATATGTAGAAACAGTAGAATGACGAACAAATTAAAAATAAATAACGGTACATAACTGTGTATACTTTGGCTAAAACAATGATCATTAACTTACATTTTTTCTAACAGTATGCTAGAAATACATAGGCTTGATGAGAAATCCTTGGAAAGAAACAATTGTTGCTTAAAAACTATTTTGAAGACTAGAATGTACCATCAATGGCTAGAGCTTTTTGTTATGTCATTGTGGCCAGTTTTAAGTTTAAAACAATAACCTGTCAGGTGCTAGGCTGATTCGGCACCTTACGTCATACCCGAACCATGCCAAATTGATTTTACTATTTGAATAAGCATGAAATGGTACTTTTTAGTTTGTATCTCTGTGAAATTTGTTACTTTTAAATAAACTTACTACGGTTTTATTAGGAGGCTTGTTATAAATACACGTTGTAATTTTAAACTTTTACGTTGGACGTATGTCGACTTTGTCGTTGTGCAATACAATAGTAAGACTAATCCATTTATAAGCCGCAATTCGATATCCAATTACATATCCGTACTTACCTATTTTTTAGCAAACGCGTAAGGTTTCCTGTAAGGCTTCGCTCAAAGTTCACAACACGGGCTGTTTTCAAAACACAATTTTAAACGTGCACCTTGATTCAAACTTCTTGTTTTAGCGAACTATTAAAAAGGTAATCTGTAATTTGAATTTCGAACACATTGTCACTGATACGAAAATAATTTTTATTAAAAGTAAATCTTCTTTTTTTAAATTTGCTATAAGGCTTTTTCTTTTATGGTGGTTGTCGATAGGGCTCCGGTGTGCGGGCGCGGGGCTGAGCGCGCAAGCGGATGTGCCGAGCCGGCCGGCCGACTGTTGCGCTCGCCTGGCTCAGTGTTGTGCCTTCGCTTCATTGTTTAATGTCGATTATCGACATGTCTGTGGTGCTTCACTCAACATTTTGTTACAATATACTTGTCGTTGGTAAATACTCTGATAATAGTTTTAAAATTCACACGCAGAAACAATTGATACTTTTTGGCTTACCTAAAGTGTTTATGATATATTTGTAATAGTTTTGCTTGTCATTGCTGCGAAATTATTTTAATTTTAATGATTACTCAAATCAATAAAATTTATTGTCATGTCTCACTTGACCTATACACGTAAAACAACATTGCACAATATCGTTAACGAAATGCATTTCAATGTTTATCGATAATAAATATCGACTTTTAGGTGTACTAACAACGTGACTCACCTCGCGTCTCAACGCCAACAACAAAACGTATTCGAGATCCAAAATGACGTAAGTGACCGGCAACAAGTCGACAAAAACGCCTCACCTCTGCCGAGGGCCAAACTTTAACACAAAACACAGTCGGTAAGCGCCTGGCGGTTACGACCAATTCGAATTTGGTGCCTTCGAACAATGAACTTGCACTGGCGAACTAGACCAAACACCGCGACCACAACTTGTATATAGAACAAGTTCGTTTCAAAAAGAATGGTTGTTTTGTATGTGTTGGTAACACGTAGGAGGGACGACGTCCCCACGCACACACGCAACGGTTATCCACTCGAATGAGCACTTGAAACTAAAACAAAACCTCTTAACTGTACTAAAGATGTCACAGCTTCATACTTCAGTACCAAAGCGTGAAGCATTCAAAAAAAGACTTGTAATTCAAGAATATGTTTTTGTAATAGTTTTTGTCGTGTAGATAAGCCTTGTAGCGTTTGGAGGTCATGAAATCAAATTAATAGTATTTAGCAAAAAGTACGCTAAGTGCTATGTAGGAGTATCATCCGTAATTTGAAATACGTCGAGTAATTGTATAGTGAGTTACTACACAATGACACGATATGTTTTGATTGTTCGTAATTAATATTACGTAACGTCATATATTAGCAATAGGCAGTATTATTAAGTGTGTAACAAAAAAGTGTGTCCATAAGTCTTCATCATTTTAAATATATAAGTTTTCTGATTAATGAGAACATCCCAGCGCATGTTCAAAACTTACTAACTTATATATAACTTTAATTACCTCATTACTATATACATTTTGACTGCCATAAGTACTGGTATTTTTTTGTAACCTAAAATAATATTTTTAAGTAAATTTCTTAATGTTTAATTCAAGTGTGGGTTGTTTTTGAGAATTAAACACACTTTAATATTATTCACTTGGTTGGATCTCGACATTTACATTTCGGTCTTATATTTTATAAGTCAACGCTATTGCCATCTATTGGGCTACGGCATAAAAGGACAAACGTATCTCCACTACAACTTGAACCAGACCGACTGGAAAAGTACCTTCACGCTACAGAAGATAGCAGCCAACAAACCTTGTGGCGTGTTCCTTTGAGTAGGGTTTCCTAAGCTCAATAAAGATGCGTTGTGGCTGACCCAACAAAAGTGAAGGCGACTGCGTGCATGCGATCGAGTCGTGGTCGTCGTGGCCGGTTCAATTCCCAAGTCAGTCGGTTTTTTGGAATTTACTGCCATGATATAATCAGAAGTAGCACGCAGTCTGGAGTTACACTCGGTAAAATGCAATAGGCTCCCACTATATTCAGTTGAAATTGAAACCATAGCGAAATAAGTCCGTACTTTCGTTCGTGAGTCGCTCGTAGTCCTCAGCTGAAAATCAGCGCTGCGGTCATCCGCAGCATAGGCTGAGCTAAAGCCTTTTAGGCACGCTCTGCTGTTTATATTATTATTATTATTATTATTTATATTTTATTGGTTTTATCCTCGCCCATTACTAGGGAAATTCGCCAGAATTGCGGGCTTTTGGCCAAAACAACTCTGGTGGTGTGGTAATTAATCTATAGATAAAAACTTTCTGACAATTCTGCATGTATTTAAGATAACTGCTTTCTGTAGTAGTGTGTATGTGAGAGGATGGATGTTTAGTGTTTTCAGGCTTGTATGGAGTGTTTTAGGTATGACGCCTGTGCTGGATATGATTATGGGGATGGTCTTGACCATATGCACTCGCCACTGGGTTTTGAGTTCAATAGTATTATTATTATTATATGTGTGCCTAATAAAGAGTCATTCATTCATTCAAATAAGTATAATTTACTTCTGCTATATACACATGTGTAGTCACTGCTATGTATGTCCGAAAGGCGACCACTTAAGTCGGTAACGCCCAACTTTTAGCAGAAACATTTCAATTCAAATATACATTGCTACGGTAACCGCTTACCATTCTGCCCTTTGTTTTCCCTTGACTTATTATTAGACCAAAAAAAATCCATTCATTACCAATACAATGGCCATTGCGATAAGCTTAATTATTATTATGGCGTAATTAACAGTATTATAATTATCTGTATATAAAATATGACGCTTCCTTTTCATATTTTAACTCTTGGCCAATGCTCGCATTCTGGGTTCCAAACACAATGTTTTTCTCGCTTTGCTATATTAAACGCAATTGCGTTTTATTCTCTAATAGTTGTTATTAATAATCATTAATAGCAACTATATTATCTATATCATAATGTATTAACTATTGTCAGGGTTTATTAACTTAATGCTTAAATAATTCAATTAATTCTCCAAGTGTATTGAATTGTACAAGATGCCATACAAAAGATATCAACGATCTCTTCAACAGAATGCGATATTCAAACTGTATCGATGCGTAGGGATGAGATTTATAAGAAGAGCCTGCAGTTGGTAGTTATTTGGTGGCAGTAAAAATAAGCTGACTAGCCTTGGGTATTCCCATCCTTTCTACTTACAGAAAACCGTTACTGCGTTTCGACTGGTGACGAAGAGTTTCGGCGAATCGCATACCTACCTCACCCTTTCCTTTCTTTTACACCCCATTTTTAATTCCATTCTCCTAGGTAAAGTGCTTGTGATATTCTACGTATTGCCGGATATCATGGGCTACGGTAACCGCTTACCATTAGGCGACGCGTCTGTTTGTTTGCCACCATAGATAAATAAAAGTAGTTCCGGATTTTTTGCCGTGTCCGGGATGAGGGCATGAACAACTATGAATCATGAATCATGACATAGTGTTGTTAGGATACTTTGTGAGATAACTGTTGTAGCTCGGCTGATAGTACCAGTAGTTCTGTTACTATCAGCCGAGCTACAAATTTTCTTTTGCTGTCTATCGTGTATGTTCAGAGAGAGAAATACATTGGGCTGGTATTGCGACTAGAGTGCACATTATTGCCTGAATATGTATGTATGTATGTATGTATATAACATACTGAAGGACAGGGCATTCTGTGCGTCATATGTAGGCGCGAAACTTGATATGGATTATTTTAAATTGGCTAATGGAAATGTATGTATTTTTAAAATAACACGGTAAAATGTTTTGTTTTGCGGTAAAGGATTTATTTCACCAAAAAGCTATATATATATATATATATATATATATATATATATATCACTGTCTGTGTTCATTGGCGATAAGCTTTTTGGTGAAATAAATCCTTTACCGCATAACAAACCATTTTACCGTGTTATTTGAAAAATACCCCATTTCCATTAGCCAATTTAAAAGAATCTATATCAAGTTTAATATATATATGTATATATATATATATATATAATAAGGTATACTGTGGTTTTTTTTTTATGTACAATATTTAATCAATAATATATAGAAATAAATAATATTTATAAATGCTTAAAGCCAAATATATGCCTTCGATCGTTTTCTTAACTAAGTTTGAAAACACAGGTCCCTAAGAAATTACGTTATTATACCTATTTTACTAATCTCAAAGACAAAAGTGACTTCTCTTTAGAAAAAAAACAAAAATAAAATTAATGAACGACCTGGTTTATTTTAAAATCCCACGCACGTTACTCAAAACAATTTGACACCGTTTAACTTATTTTTAAAACTTTACACTCTGGAACCTGACATTGCAACCGATACAAGATAACAACCTAGACACTACGTACATCGTAACAATAAATAAACTAGTGTCAAGATAAAAATGCCAGTGACTATCAGTGTTCGTGATATGGCATTGACATTAGGTGTTCATTCATTACATCCTACACGCAACCCACAGCTGGTTTCCGAAGGCTATACTTCCGTTCATTATTTCTATGGGAGCGGGAGCGAGACCCGTGAAAGGAAGTGCGTCGGGTTTTTGTCGGTTTAAACTTTTAAAGAAACGTATTGTCGGCTGTTTTTTTAAGCCATAAACAAATAATGTTATTTCTACCTGTCTTGTTGTATTTCTGAAAACTGTGAATGACTTTAGTGTTGTTATTTATAATTCATTATTAAAGATGCAAAACGTGTCGTAATGAAGGTCTACTACGAACATGATCACATTTAATTTATTCATTTCGGTCACAAAGTAACACTAATGAACGCATAAGTGTTACTTTGTGACCTAAGTGAATAAATTATTTCTGTCTGACATTAGGGTACAAGACAAAAATTGAGTCAATACAACAATAGATATACTCAAAAGCTGAATGAGATTTTTCACAATTGTGTTATCGCAGTAAAAAGCAGAACCTTGAACGCCATTATGATTATAATTTCTAAAGGAGTAATAAAAAATTGCATAGATATATGTCTTCTTATAAAAGACTATTCCCTTGTTAAGAATAATACATATGGTGGTGCGCAGGAGTTTACAAAAGTTAAAATGACGAACACAGATTCGAAACAAATATTTGTCGATCGCAAATTTTTTTTGTCCCTTCTGGGAATCGAACACTTACCAGGTATAAGAATTGGCGCAATGGCAGTAATAATAATAATAATAATAAAATTTATTTACCAAAAAAATTACAATGATATTTTATAAACAATAAAAAGTAAGTGTTTTTGTTGAACTGGTACCCGATGTAAGATCTAACTTGTGTTATGGGTACCAGCGCTCTTCAGTAACACGTCAAACATGGCATATTCCATTGGCAATGTCAAAGGTATGTGAGTGTGCAGTGGCGAGGATATCTTACTTCCACCTCTACACGATCCATGTAGTCAATATTGTTGTTGTTCTAACAATTTATTAAGTAATGAGTGTTTATAATTAACTGATGGAATCCACATTCTTATTTTATGTTTATGTCTTGAGAAACAAACTGTATTATGTCAATAGGAAGTGAGGTTGTAACTACACAAGCAGCCGTGGGCACAAACTGGTTCTTCAATAAGTATGGCAAACCTTTCCTTTCCGTTTATACTTTTATATAACATACCTTTAATTTTAAGTGATTTTCCATTAATTAATTTAAATGAAATGCTTTATTTCCGGTAAACACGTTAATAAATTGTGACATTTAAGTTAAACGAGAATTGTAGAATCATGTGAGTCGTAATCCTAACTAATATTATAAATGCGAATGTGAGTTTGTTTGTTTGTTACTCTTTCACGCCTTAACTACTCGACCGATCATCATGAAATTTCGCATACACGTTGTCAGGGGACCAGAAAAGGACATATAGTACCTTTTATCCAGAACAAGAACACAAAAAGTACTACTACATTTGTTTTTTTTTTTGCTCGTCAGTATGACCACACTCCGTCTGATGGTAAGCAGTCGTGTGGTCTAAAAGCAGCGGCCTCCACATCGTCCTCATAGCAGCCGAGGCGATGTTGAGGTCTCTACTTTGACGGCCTGAGAAGGTGCTTTTTCACGCCCCTCTTAACGGACCCAGGATTGAAGGAAGAAGGAAACACGGTACGTGTTTCCTTGGCAGAGAATTCCATGCCTTGATCGTTTGGAAGAGGTAGAGCTACATTTAGGCGTGTGAAGCCGAAGACAAAATCGAGTATAATCTAAGTGTTCTTCTTTTTCGATACACTAAAATACATGACACTAAAATTTAAAATTTTGAACTATGTAGTCTTGTACAACGTTAGCGTGTTACTTTCTATGCTTGCTTCATACAGATAAAATTAATAAGGTGAGTGCTGATGAGATTTCCTCAAAAATATATACACCTTAAATAGTGCTTACGATATATGTTAAATAATGGATGAACTTTGTTTACAAACGTCTTTGCAAAATACTAGCTTGCAATAGGGGCTAGACAGCAACGCTGCTAAAAAATACAACCCCACAGGAGCTGTTAATTGTTTTAAACAGTAGCCCTTTGTAATAAGTCACGTCGATGTGTTGCTGTGAGGAAGTCAAACTCATTTTCGTATTTACATACATACATACATAGATTCACGCCTGTTTCTCAGAGGGGTAGGCAGAGACTACGGATTTCCATTTGTAGCAAATCGATCCTGACACACTTCTCTGGCTTCATTCGCTTTCATAACATTCCTCATACACGCTCGCCGGTTTAAGGTGCTCTTAACCTGACCTTTATCCAGAACGTCTCCGATCTGATCAAGAAACGTTCGCCTTGCGACATTTTCGTATTTATATTAATTAGGTAGTATATTAAGTAAGATTGGTTGTTACCCGTGACTTAGTTGGTAGTTTAAAAAGGCGCCCAGCTCTTTCTTAGGGCTTAAACTACTTCCATTATAAATTTCATCAAAACCGGTTAAGTAGTTTAGTCGAAAACTAAGAAACTTTCGCATTTATAAGTATGGATGGGTTCGGCTTAAAATGCAAATATGAATAGCATTCTCACTGAGAAAATGAACTAAAACGGAATAGCAGCTTATAGCGAGAAAGCTGCAGAAAACTGAGTAGAGGAAGTACTTGATAAATTCAGTTTATAGTCGTAGTCATAATATATCCTGTCCAATGATAATGTCAATGACCCAACAGCCGGTTCACAGTTGGTAATATTATAAACAAATTGTATTTTTTACGGATAGTGGCAGGTTTCGATGAAAGGGGAAAGGAAATTGGTAATTTAGGGGATTGGAGAGATGGGGTAACATTGGCAGGTGGCACAAATAAAATAAAAAGCAGTAAAATTGGATATAACATGCGATCTATAATGTTTATTATAATGGTTGTGTTTTAAAAAAAGCAAGTGTTAAAACACTGATCGGGCGTTGTAATTGCGTTGCGTTGGCGTTGACTTATTATAATTCTGATTGTTAATTATAGATTATTTGTTGATTGTTGTGATTCTGACATAAAGGACAGGGACATTATAAGTATCGAATAAGAAAACGCTAGGCAGAAAATCGATCAGAAAGTTTAATTTGTGCCTAATTTTGACGAGATATCCATAGGCCGTCAGAACCGGCATCTGGGACATTAAAAAAGGAAAGTATTTTTAAAGTATTTAGCCTTATTTAAGAAAGCTTTGCGTTAGAAATACTAAGAACCTACTACACACAGTAGACAGGTGATACGTAAAGGTAAATCTAAAATTTAAATATGAGACCTTCGCAATAAAGTCAAGAATTTAAAGGGCACAAACATACAAAGCTACATTTTATAGAGAAAGATGTAATTCTAGAAACTACTAGAAAGAGCTGCTGCGATATTAGAACAAAAGAAAACAAGAATGAAGACGCCAATATAGTGAATATTATTTTATGGAGCTTTTTCCGCATTTGCCCCTACATTACGCCCCTCATTCCAAAATGTTCCTCAATCGCACCTCTTTTTAAATATTCCTTTTTCGCCCTACATTTTTGTACATATGGTTAACAAAACAAAACGTGGTTTAAAATTATTTTAAATCTTTTGTTGTCAGGTTCGTGATATCATGCAATCATAAGCCCAACGTTTTACTGAGAGATCAACGAGGTATTTTAAAATATATTTCGACTGACCGTACAACAAAAACTCCATACAAAAAAAGAGGGACAATAAAGAAACATAATCTATAACGAATGCGTATTTCTCCGCTTGGGACGAAACATCAGGGACGAATGCGGAACAAACCTTTTATGGAGGTACCTGTCAACCAATAAGTACAAAAGTTTAAAGAAAGATACCGCGCTAAAAGTACCTAATCCCTGAATAGCAGGTGACTTTATAAACATTAAATAATGAATACAAAGAACATCTAGGCACGATCATTTGTAGACCATTCAATATCTGCGTAGCTGCATTTTATATGTCAATGAGTAGGTATATTAGTTTATATTAAATCAATCAATCATTTTTTTAAAGCAATCATTAACATTAATGATTCGACAGGTTTAGTGAAACGGTGTCAATAAACTGATGTTAATCATTTGCTGGATGTTTCGTAGGTACACCGTTTTTGAGGGTTACCGAGTCAAATCAATTATTTATCAATCTTCATTATTGCCTAACCGACAACTCTTACCCTTTCTAATATTTATTATTTCAACGGATTATGGTACTTACGCTTGCGAACATAAAGCGTGTATTTCTAAATTAGAAGATTCTGTTTGACACTTCCGTATTAACAACTACAAAGTTACGGGAACTTGGAATAGATAGAAATTATGATAATAAACGCATAATATTTGGAGACCTACTCACCTACTTTTTTATAATTTAAATATACGTACTGATATTTATAAGTAGATTCTCCGTTTAGAAATACATAATAAATTACTTGCATATGACATCCAAAATCATTAAGACTGATTATCCTTTTTATTTAATATTTATACAAAAATAAATTACGTCGTGCTTATGTTTTTATAACTGGTTAGGTAGATGTGTTGAATACCCATATTTCCAATTATCTTAAGGATGCACGTAATAGAGATCAAGTATATAGAACAACTAACTGGCTGAATGGAAGTGGACAAGCATTAAATGTTGCATCTCCAAAAAATCAGAAACCACATGTTTTTTTTTAATAAAACACTCTATTTTTATCGCACAAGCTTACCTCGAAATACGTAGTAAAATCTCCCGTGGTACTACTAGGCAAGATAGTACTTAGTACTACGGGAAAAAAATCCCCGTGGTACTACCAGTAGCACCACCCGTAGTACCACGGGTAAGAAGCGTACAACAGTTTCACAATTCGTAATTCTGCTAAAAATTTGCTTACAGATAAAACCAATAATATTGTCTCAAACAGGAACAAAACCCAGACTGTGCACAAGTCAACACAAAGGTGATGCGTAATCTATATAATATGTATGTATATATAACAATCATTTGTCACGATGTTTGTGGTCGCATATTTGGTAGGTAGGTATGAGAATAGGCCGTAAGGTAAGTACATTTCATACCGCTAGGTGATTAGGGTCAACCTAACCTACATTTACACGAGCGAAGCCGCGGGCAAAAGCTAGTCTTCTTAAAAAGTGTACTATCGAACATTATGTAAATGCTTAGATATAATGTATGTATTTAAAAATAATGAAATATCGGTAATGACTAATGACAATGGATATTACTTGTAAAATTTTCTTGCAAACCTATCAAACATAAATTGAGTTTTCACCGTTTCAATCAAAATAGAAATAACGGTAAGTATACATTTTGATTAGAATAAATTAAGTATTCAAATGAAAATAATGATTATAGCGTGATTGACTTTCTATACGTCTTAGCGTGATTTAGCACAATTAAGTTTCTCCATAGATATCTAATATGAGCGAAATGGCGATGGAGTTGTAGTATGTATACGATTAAAATAGAAAACACAACCTTTGGTGGTTGTAGTCAAAATATAGTTTCACTCCCGCCCTTCAAAATAGACCCAAGCGCCATCTACCCTACTCTTGTCAAACCATCTATATGAACACCATAGCGAACAACCTAATAGTCTTTACTTTTGTCGCTAGATGGCGCCTAATCCGATGTATGAAAACTAAAATATAATTTTATATTAATGATATGATACATATTGATCATCGACCTATACCTCAATTGGTATTTTCTTATAACTAAAGTTACATTTTGCTTTTCATATTAAAGTCTAATGTAATATAATTAGGTACTTAAATTCGTAACAAACGTTCCACCATCTCTGTTTAATTTACATGTCGCACTTCTAGATGTCGCCACGTGATCGTTGTATAAGAAAATGCAACAATTTGCAATAAATATACTACCTTTGTCGACTCTGCGCAATTATGATATAATTATGTTAATAAAATCCTCTAACTGTTTGTAACATTTTTAATTTAATGTTTATACAAGCCAGCGTTAGACGACCTTTAGAACACCTCGGACTTCAGTGTATTTTAATATTGTTTGCATTATTATAAATCGTTCCTTTGTCCATTGTTTTAACTAAGTAGCGTAGTATATACTTATTATATAATAGCAATATTATAGTTAACCGTTTTAATGTGGTATAAATAATAGTGCTGATCTATCGTGTTTAGACGCTGCGTTGTATTTGTCAAGACAAACCTTCAACAAAGTGGAAATACTGTTATCTACTGCAATAGTGGGATCGGATTGGTTCTCCCATATCCGTATTATCTTCTATAGGTTTTTCCTACATGTTAGCATTTCCGTGTTTGTCTAATTATATCACCATTCATACTGGTAAAGTATTAATTTTGCTATTTCAGTTGTTCCGATTGATAATTAGCTATATTATCATCTGTTGAGCAGCAATTGCCAGAAAGAAATCCTATACTTCACATTTAGAACAGTACCTATCAGTGAGACACAGTTAAAAATTATTCTATAGATTCTTACTATGTAGTAACACGTAGGTACCTAGTATTGTATCAGTCATCCATTTTTCTTTTCTACACCAAGCCAGTAATTATAGCATCGTTCTTGCAATGATGAGATTGATTCCCACCCATTGCATTACGGACGTGTTTCCTTTCATAACATAAATATTTAACGAACCTAGAGAAGGTAAGCATAATAGTTACTTACTAATTTATTACAATTCAAATTCTAGTCAAAGTCAATAATCAAAAATCCCTGTATCCAAAGAAATTATTGAACATTTCTTGGACAATTGATAATATTGACACAATTAAATATAAACGAAATAAATAAAATGTCTTGAAAAAGAAAGCCAGCTGAAGTTGTAAAGCTCTCATTAGTTACAGCTGCCAATAAACTCAATCTTTTTTTTTTGCTATTTAATATTAGGTACTATCTAGTTACCTACCTACTTACATTATTACACTTAATAAAATGTTTAGAAATAGCATGTGGCTGAGAGCAGTTCAATCGAAAGAACTTTAAATATCCATATGTGATCGATCGAACGCACATATAATGAGATTTAATACTTTGTTAAAAAATTGTTGTAGTTTTATTAACTTTATAAAAAATATAGTAACATCATTATGTTATTACTTATTACATATAGCACTATACACTTTGTGGTTTCAAGGCACGAACTGTCGTTGTAAATTATGCACGTATGCATGCATGCAAAAATATATAACAGAGCCATTCATTACAACGAAATAAAAATTACGCAACGTGTACAATCGCTTCAAGTTACAGTTAAATACGACTCTTGCAAGGTAAGTTAAATAACTTGTAGTAAGAAATAATACTGAGTTATTGCAATTATCTCATACGTAAGATATTTAAGTAAAAGCCATGTTATTATAAAATATTATACATTTTTTCTATGACACTGTATGAAGTCCAATTCTCGGAATAAAATATAATCCAATACAGTTTCGATCTATAAATAATAAAATTTGACCCACAGATCAACAGATCTAGTCTTATAAACGTCAAATGTGCACTAAAATGGAATGCTGTTGTTTAAAACTAAAATTGAAAGCATACATACATTTGGAGTTAATTTAAATTTAGAAGAACAACACCATTTGTGATATTTGAGGCACTGAGACCGGATTGTTGTCGGCCTCGATGGCGTAGTGGTTAGTGTAACCGACTGCTACGCCTGAGGTCGCGGGTTCGATTCCCGCACAAGTCAAACATTTGTGTGCATGAACATGGATGTTTGTCTTGGTCTGGGTGTTTCTATGTATAATATGTATGTATTTACAAAAAAAAAAAGTATACATGTATATTTATCCATTGTCTAGTACCCATAGTACAAGCTCTGCTTAGTTTGGGCTAGATGGTGTTGTGTGTATGTGGTAGAATATTTATTTATTTATTATTTATTATTTAAACTCCATTTTGAACAGTTTCTTTTACGAAAACGGGCCTTTAGACTTTGTTCCCCTGCAATTGCGTAAAGCGTAAATGTAGAGTATATTATGTATATGTATAATTATTTATTATTGTGCATTGTAGTGTCTATAAAAGTATAATTATGACAATAAATTGTGGGCGCATTAGCTAACCCTATAGCAAGACTCCAAATAATTGTATAATAAAAACAATGCTTATAAGAAATTTAAATTATGACGATATTATTCTATAATGATAATATAAGATAATAAGCTTGTTAATAAAGTTTAAATGTTCAATGTTGCTATATCTGAACATTTACGTTCAAAATCATAATCAAGGTTATTTTCTTTTTATTACAAAAATATTAAAAAACGGCATAATATAGCCATGTTATAAATATTTATATTAAATGTATATATTTAATAGTCTCTGTGACGTATGTACTCTACATAAATTATACAGTATAAAGCAGTTGGTTGATATAAAATGGTTGTTCTATGGATTTTGTGGCCTTGTTGACTGTTTCTTGATTGCGTTGTATTTAATTACTCTCGTTGAAATACAAATAAATAAGATTAAAGTGTCGTTTATAACGTCACAGCTTCAAGACAAATACAGCTTTTTACTAAATGCATATGAAAGTATACACGGTACTTATATCAAAAAATCATTTATTTTTCTGTCAGTTTGTTCCGGGTATACTCTGCAACGGTTGGACCGATTTTGACGGGACTTTCACTGGCAGATAGCTAATGTTATAAGAAATAACTTAGGCTACTTTTGTTTTAGAAAGAAATATAGGAACCGAAAAACAGTTACTTGAAAATATACCTTATAATATAAAATAAAATAATATCAGCCTCTTTTTAAACTGCTGGTTCTCAGCTGTGTTAGGGTCTCCTCTCTATATGAGAAAGGTTAAGCGGGTCCACTGCATTCGCTTACTGTGGGCACACATACTTCACGAACCATTTTGGAGAAATCCCAGACATACAGGTTTCCACACAGCTTTTTTATTCACCGCTAACTTAATCTTATAATAAAAGTCGCAATATTATCATATTCTTATGAAACAATGGTGCCAATTCTGTTGTCACAAATTCTCTAATCTTAGCTAAAAATCTCTAAAATTTAGTTTAGTCCTGTCAAACGACATTTCGTATTCTGAAATCGCTAAACGTGATAGGACTAAAATAAATTTTAGAGATTTTTAGCTAAGATTAGAGAATTTGTGACAACAGAATTGGCACCATTCTCCTCTCTTTAGTATCGTTTGTTTAAGATTTACCCATAAGGGCCCAATTAAAAAAGAATACATACATTGCTTAAGCACATATATTATAACGTAATGAGTATCTGGCACATTCCCAACACGCTCGCTGCGACACCTGCAGGCACACAATGAAAACAATACGTAATAATGTGTTTATATATGTATGTACGTTTTCATTGTAGCAACTTGCACTATGACGACATGGGTATTGACGTAAATAAATCAAGTAAGTTACCTTTCACGATAACACTTTTTTATGATGATGAGGATTGCATAATATTATTCAATAATAAGAAACTATAATATCAGCCCTGAAGAGCAGCGATAGTTCAGTGGGGAGACCAACAGACTGCAATGCAGAGGGTCTCGGGTTCGAACCCACATCGCGCACCTCTGATTTTCGGAAGTTATATGACTTTTCGAAATTATGCGCGTTGATTGACAATTATCGCCTGCTCCGTGCTTTGGAGAGCATGTTAAGCCGTCGGTTCCGGCTGTCATGAACATCTATGGCAGTCGTTATTGGGAAGTCAGTGCCCTATAATATCCTGACACTGGTCTAGCCTTAGAGTATCGTTAGCCTTCGGGTTGCGGAGGTCAGATGGCAGCCGCTCCGTGTAAAAACTGATATCCAGTCAAATCCGGTTAGACCAGAAAAGCCGACCCTAAGTGACTTGGGAATAATAAAGGCTAGGGAGAAGAATATCGGCCCTGTATATATGTAGACTGTCCTATTGCTGGGCCTCTGCTCGTACCCAGCAATAGGACAGTTTAGCAATGCCTTCTCACAGCCTTCTTACAATGAGAAGTTTTTCATTGTGAGAAGAATTACGCCATAGTCCATGTCATCCACACTGGCCTGGTGCGGGTTGTTAGATTTCACATATCTTTAGCAGGTTTCCTTAAGATGTTTTCCTTCACTGTTAACGCGAACGAGAAATAACTATTTTATCCGCTCATAACTTCGTAAAGTCGAGGATCGAACTCGAGACCTCTGCGTGGCAATCTAATATTTTTTGAGTAGGAAATGCATGCATTTCGCTGTTTATTCATGTAGTAGTAAAGCAATGTTTTGTAAGCAGTAATTCCATTCTAGATTATAACCTTACAGAAAACTTACTGCACTAAAACTAAGCACTTACATACACACTCACACTCATGCACATACAAATTCAAGGATGGCACCCTTATATAAAAAGTTTTAAATATTATAAAATATATATATTTTTTTTTTAATTACTCTCATACGTTTCCTTACTTAATATTGTTTTTATGGCTTACTAACTAATGCCCCTGCTTACCGTGGGGTGAGGACCTGGTGATCTGTAATACAGGCATTTTATATGCCTAACTCATACACCAGCTTCTCACATATTGTAGACTAAGTTTAAATTGTACCTAAATAGATATAGGTAAATCTGTAATAATGTTTAAGTCTTTTTGTGAGGAGGAAATAAATATATTATTATTATTATTCCAAAGACTCACATTACTATCTTGCCCATTCTTATCCTTTCATACCTTTAATTCCTTTGCCGATGTGATATCTCTGGTGTTGGCAATCATATCTTAGTAATTGCTTACAATCGGGCATTGCATATGCTTGTTTGGCACATTGGTGGTATAAAGAATCTATTACCGAAATTGCAATAGCAATAACTACTGTCATGTAATTTCCTTTCTTTCTTTGTTGTTTATGTTGGTAGTAAGATAACGTCTTGTTAAATAAAACATGCAGGGCAGCCTTTGGGGACTGCCGATAGAAGTGAAAACTAAGTAACTAGCGTGCGGCGACGATGACGCGAGTTTCACGCTTTTTGTTCACCCAAAAAGTACACATATATACGCAGTATACATATATAGAGTTATGGATAGCGTTCGGTGACGATGACGCGAGTTCCATAATTTTTGTTCATCCAAAAAGTGCTTAACACGCCTAAAGAAGTATTTACTTCAATAGCAGATGATAAATGTTTATCATGGCCGAGGCAGTGCCCGAAGCACAGCTGAGCTGTTGCTTATCGTAAACGTAGAACTCTATTTAAACCTCGTTTAATAAAGAACCGGCCTTATCGGTGCTAAGGTGCAAGCTGCAGTTTATCGTGACGATGCAGGTTTCATTCCAGAGCTCGGAAAAGTGTCATTGACATCTTTGGTTAAGAACCCTAAAAACACAGCTGGTGAATTGTCGTGTGATACACTTGTGCCAACAGCTTCAGGGTTTTGAAGACATGCGCCTTGGTATGTTACTTAGAGCACGACTAGCCCCAAAGATTGGCTGCATGTCACAATAGAGAACGCTAGAGCCAAGTATTCGGCTACAAGTAGGTATACAATTTACATATATAAGAACAGTGTATGAAACAGTCGCAAGAGCCTTGGGGAACATTTCTCGATCAGATCGGAGGCGGTCTAGACAAAGGCCAGGTTAAGAGCACCTTAAACCGGCGAGCGTGTATGAGGAATGTGATAAAAGTGAACGAAGGCAGAGAAGTGTGTCAGGATCGTAGCTAATGGAAATCTGTAGTCTCTGCCTACCCCGCTGGGAAACACGCGTGAATCTATGTATTTATATACATATATGAGAAAGAACTCGTTCTTTTCAAGCACATTTTTTAATTACAGTTATCATACATCGATTACCAACTGCTCCAGTACAGTATTGAACGTGTAGATTGATATACATAGATTGCTCCTTCATACAGCAATTATCTATCTACTAATTAGAGGAAATATCGGCGCGCAATACGCAAGTGCTGGTACGAGGAAGGAAGGTGTTTGGCTTTTAAATATATGTAGGTATATAAATTTGTATTAAGTCCATAAGTTGACAGCACGGATGGCGTAGTGGTTCAACTGGTCGGGTTCGAATCCCACACGGGACCAAAAATTATCTGATCCACAAATGGTTTTTCTGAGTCTGGATGTTCTTTGTGTCCGTTGTTTGAATGTTTGCGGAGTCCCCCGCGACACAGGAATTATTCGTAGTGCGAGAGTTGTCTTTTTAAAGAATAAAGGTTGCCTCGACGTTAAGATTAGATTCAAATTATTTTTAAATCTTTATAATTAATAGCGCATTGGACTGCCTCGATGGTGGAACAGTAGGTAGAAAATGCGACTGTTGTGCATGAGGTCTCGGATTCGGTTAACGGGTCAATCAGTGATATCATGTATCGCTGGCAATAAATTTTAGTAGCAATACTGCTACTAGAATATTTGAATTTTTTTGGACCAAAGTCCAAAAAGTTTGTACCTGTTCCCACTAGACCCCAATAAGGGTAACTTCCATGTGGCACCTAAAGCGTCAGCTGACGAATCGCTGGTGTAATAGACCTCTGCCTAACCCTTCGTAGACATAAGCATGAGGATGAATTATAACGACGCAGAACTGCGCCAGCAAAGCAGTCATCAATTAACAACTACAGAAAAACAAATCTTGAGACGCCACTCGCCTCATACATAATTGGTTTACTGAGAACGTAAATGTCAAAATTTGACCCGTACCGAGAAGAATGGCTTCTCCCATTAGTTCGTTCAAGGACTGACATTTCGTACGAATTACAACTCGGCAATCACATCCTGATGTCACGTGATAAATTACCGTACCCGCTAATCCAACTAAGTATTTTCCAGTAGGTATGCATTTTGATACCGTGGCATAGTTTTGCGTTTTAAATTTCTCGATCGAACAAAATGTCAAAGGGATTATCTTATAAGACTCTGGTGAGTCAAACAGATATGTATTATACCTATATTTCACCAGTTATAGTTATATAAAGGCGACAAACCTATTACCTATTATCTACCAGACACATTTCTATATGCCGGGTGGTTAATGAGAATGTCTAACAAAAACCAAATAACAATTCGGAATTTTGGTCGTCCGGATTGTTATTTGGTTTTTGTTAGACATTCTACTACTCTTGAATTAAATCTGAGACACCATGCACAGCAATCGCGTACACTACGAACTTGTCTAATAGCTGATTAAATGGGTTGTTGTAAATTCATGACAAAGAAAATTCGTCATATTTTGAAAAATCCATACGTTGAAAGTAAAGAAAATTCGTCACAGGTACATAAGGGTTATTGTAAATTTGTCACAAATCCTATTTTTACATAATTTTTGCCTAAAGTTGCGATATCAAGCAAAGTTATTGATTTTAGCGCTTCATCATCGCACTAATCGGAGAACTATGATTTTTACGTAGGTGTTAGGTTATTATATTTATTTATATAGTTGTAGGCAAGTTAGCAACTCGAGATCAGCGATTTTTATAGGTGTTATGTTAAATTAAAAAATAAATGATTATTAAGTACCTACTGTGATATAATTGTCTTTATATTGTTTATCTTATAATTGTAATGTTGTGGGTAAATCTTCGACTTAAGAACTGTGATTTTTATGTAGATGTAAGGTAAATTATTAAAGTTACTGTAATTATGAAAAATATACAATATTTTTATTCTACTAGTTGTTTAATTTTTTTGCGATCGGTGCGGGTAAAAGCCATGTGACGAATTTACAATAAACAAAATTAATAAATTGGCAATTTATTACATAAATTACAATTGTAACGAATTTACTTTGTGACCAATGTACACACAGCGACGCATCAACCTATACTGTTTGGACTTGGAACTTTTAGAAGTTGAACGCTGCGAATCGTGCGAGAGAGTGCGTTAGATTTTTGCTACGCTCTATCCTTACCATTACATCGACACCATTATGCACTGTCCCTTTCCGACAATTCTAACTTGATGTGTAGCCGTGTGTAAAACAACCCGATTAAATTAGGATAATATTTATGAAAGGAAAAATAAAGGCCAAGAGAAAGAGAGTTACACCGAGAACTGAAAAGTAACTGTGGAGACATAGCTATAGGGAATTGAAGGATTTAGCAATAGATCGAGAACGACACAGTTCAATTTTGGATGGCTCACCTCTGCCTACAACTATAATGATATAAAGTCGTGATGCATAATGAAATAGATCGAGGAATGTCGAGTCTTTTCAACCTATTCAGTTGAGCCTAGCACAAACTGCGTTCACGAATACAATGTTATGTGAGTTCACAATGCGAGCATGGCTGATTACATGTACCGAGCAGTCACGTGCATTAGTAACGTGTGACGCTTAGAGAATATAATTTTGCATAAAACATCAGTTAATCAGTAAAGCACTATGATTTCCTTGAAGCAAAGATAACGGTTACGCATTTGTTGTTTTTAATTTTAGTTTGTAACAAAGATAACCTAGTCGGTTTAATAGTTATGGGAATGCTTGGTCCCGTGAAATCAATTTGCATTCATGGTTGCGAGCTGTCGGGTTAAATTTCCAAAAAGAAAATTGCCTATTTGATTGCAGACTAGAAGTATGCCCAAATATTTTCCAATGAACTCTATAACCATTTTTACGGTGCGTAAGTGTTATTATGTCACATAGCTTTTATTTTACTTTAACACATAGTCAAGTAGTTATATAATTTATCTTTTGGAAATATTCGATAGAGGTAATTATATTAAACAGACATTTCGTCAAATACGGTTTTAGATACCATGTAAAAGAAGACGAAGCTATGCCATCCCGGCACAAAATCAGACACCGTGCGAAAATATTTTATCAGAAAAATTCAATAACATTTTGCCCGAAAATTTAACCCTTGGTCTCATGCACAACAATTGCTTTTTCACCGCTGTAGTATTGAGGCAGTTCAGTTCTTTAACTTGACTGTAATACGACCAATGGTGTCCCTTTTAAAAACGAATTTCAAAGCACGTTTACCGTAGTTCCAAAGCAACCAACCCTGATACAAGATAGCCCAGTTAAAATCGCAACGATATTGATATTACAGATTCTAATATTGAAACTAGTTGATAAGGAATACGCCAAATAAGCTCCGGTATAACAGAACCAAAGTATCAAACCGATAATAGAAATATTTTCAACGTGCATCTATACGATATTAAGCTGAAACAATAAATATAAGCAGCTAACTGTTACTATATTGTTGGTATGATACGCTGAGGTCATGAGACCCATGGACCCCATACTATTCGAAACTTACTAGTTTAATCTGTCGGTTTAATGGTGGTGGAAAATATCGTGTGGAATTTATGTCTGAGAGTTCGCCACAATGTTCTTAAATATGTATAAAGTCGATCAAATCGCATTGGAGTAGTATATTATTTGAGAAGATAATGGTGTCCAGCAGACAGACAGTTATAAAGAAAGCTGATTTTATATTTGTTACGATTACTCCATCGTGAATACGTGTATATAGAGAAGTGTCACACCTACATATCATCAGCTAGTCAAAGTCGAAAATCATTTATTCATTTACGTCACAAAGTAACACTTATGAACTTCAAAATATGTAGATTAGTGAGTTTACTATATTACTGATCATTAAGGTACTGATGTAGTTGGCTAGATTTTATACGCATGCACAAATTGTTGTTGCTGTGAATTTCATAATAGAGAAACTCAATAATAATTTAGTCAACCGGGAATGAAACTTGAGACCTTACAAGTAACGACGAACATAAACGTATAGGTACTTATACACACATGGGACCGGAGAGGCAGTATTTACAACCGTTATCGTAGTAATGAGATATAACGACTAAGCATACTGATACTTATTAATCTCGTGTCATAACTATAAAAATAATAGCTGCGCATACGCAACACGTACGCACCAAGTGATTCAATAATGATATTCGTTTCCTGCACTAAGTATATTGTTAGAAAATAATGTCAATGACAATATGCAAGCACATTTTCTTTGGCCAACCTTGACGATAGCGATTATGTGTAATTCTATGCAACAATTTACTTGTTTTAATTATGATGTTGTAAATATATGTTTGTTGCATATGACAGATGCAAATGCAAGAAACATTTTAATACCTATCTAGGTCGATGTTATTCAAACTACGTCATATTATGTATATGTTTGGAATATAGATTTGATCATCAACAAAGTGTTAAACAATATCTTATGTTATTTAAAATATAATTATTAGCATTTTATGTTTTATTTTAAGTAGACAAATATCGCACTCGGTTTATAACATATGTCTCGGGGTTCCAGGTATTCAAACAACGGAAACAAAGAACACCAAACAAACAAATTTTTGTCCTGTCTGGGGATCGAACCCACAACTCTCACCGCGTCGCAAGTGGGCAAGGCCATTTAAGCCACATTCTTGTTGTCTTGGTGTACTTTACAAAAACCAAGACCTAGATGCGAGACAAGAATGTTTGTTTCGTTTGGGTATCTCTACTTAAAATATTGGCTTAACGTAAATACAATTTTCCAGTATAATCAAACACCATCGCTTTGCGTATCCTTCATTAACCGACTTCAAAAAAAGGAGAAGGTTCTATGATGTATGATGATCTGTATGGTTTTTTTATTATTAATTAATGCGTTGCTGCTTTTAATTCTTCATATCTGTGTTCACTTTAATTTCGTTCACACAAGCCACAATTTCTTTCTGTTATACTCTAAAGTGAAATCTATCTGAATCTACTTACAATTTTCTTGCTCATGCTTTTCTGTTGTTATTGTTATATATTATATATTCACGTCTGTTTTCAGAGGTGTAGGTAGAGACAATTAATTCCAATTGCTACATTCCGTCTTGATTTATTCACTCTGGTAACTTTCTACATACAGGTCGGTTTGGGTTCTCTTCATCTGCGACTGAGCTACCACACATAGAGAACTTTCATCTAGAATTTTTCTTTCGTCTCCCTCAATCACAGCTGCCTTAAATACTTTCTTGACCAATTTTGTAATCAAGGAAAACAGAATAATGTTTCTACCAGTACAAACTACAAGTCCTTGGTATTCTGCCTATATTCGATAGCGTGAGTAAAGAACAAAGACTACTTCAAGAATAAAAAGTTGTTGTAAATCGCGCTATTGACCTTTAGGTGCAGAATGCGGTGCGACGGCTGACTAGGCTCACCTTCATAATCAATCATGTAATATTCAAAGTATTATAAGTACTAGCATCGCTGCCTACCTTAGGCAGAAGCCTTCGCCTACGATAAATTACGTGTAGCTTATTTGACCAGCCTCCGCAAAACACTCACCGGCGCTACCTATTATCGAGAATTTCTTAAGTCCTATATTCAAGAAACGAGTCGGTGTATCTATGGACAAGTAATGTTGACACATATTCTTTGAAAAATAAATCAAAATTTCAATGTCCGTAGATAAATGATTCATTTTTTATAACTAAGGCCTGGTTCCCAACCGATCCTTAGTTATACCGGTATCTATCATAAGCACTATCACAACCTCAATGTTTTTGAAGTGAAAACTTCTTTAGGCGCGTTAAGCACTTTTTGGGTGAACAAAAATCATGGAACTCGCGTCATCGTCACCGAACGCTTTCCATGAACTATATGTACACTGTGTATATATGTGTACTTTTTAAGAGAAAAATGCGTGTAACTCGCGTCATCGTTACCGCACGCTAGTCACTTAGTTTTCACTTCTATCGCCAGTCCCCAAAGACTGCCCCGCATTTTTTTTAACTACATGCATACATAGTGCTTTTTCCTTTATACAGAAGAACACTAGAACAATGACATGTATTTAAGATGCTTTTAAGCAGCATACATGTACAAACTAATTGCGCGAGCTTCATATGCAAGCATATCGTGCGGGTTACATGTGCTAACTCGCGCGATTGTACGAGTTACTTGCCAACAACTACTCGTGTCGGTCGCGATAATGCCTAAACTTACACATGTTACCAGTGTCGCGTAAAAGCCAAGTGTCACTTTTAAATAACAAGCAAATAAATGTTATGTTAAGGATTACTGCCATGACATTGTACGTTGCATCATTATGTTCATTATCATAGATTAAATATGTTATTATCATCGTGATAAAAATAAAAGATCATTTGGCATCAAGTGCATATTATATCACACAACAAAGAAAACGTGTTCCAAGAACATGACATATGTATATACTTACTTAACAAATTTAAAAGATAATTATGAAACGGGACTATTTCGTAGTGACTTTATTTTTCTTGAAGCCTTACCATCTTCTCCCGAAGCGACATTGCATACTTGTTAATGATACAGCAGTTACAGAGTTTATAGCTTTGTCTCAGCATGCAATAACATTCAAATCAAAGTCAAAATCAAATATATATTCATGTAGGTCACAAAGTAACACTTATGAACGTTAAACTGTTGCCATGTTCTGCAAAGCAAGGGCGTAGAATCAATGACAAGAACTGGTAAGAAAGTCATGGCCACATTTTTTAATCTCCGAGTATATTGCCGCACTTGTATACGCGTAAACGAGAAAAAAGAGCTTTAGGAGATGCTGTTAAGGTCCCTGCTAGTTATGACTATTGGTAGTGCCTTATCTTACCTGGGTTTGCTGGCGTCCTGCGTCGTCTAGCCGACGCTCTCCTCACGACGGTCGACACGAGCGAGTCCATTTCACTCCCGGAGTCCCACCGAGACCTCTGCGGCGCAGGCCTCGACAGCCTGCCATCATCCTCCGTATCCCTATCACTACTCGTCGGCGGCAAATTCGACTCGTCACTTTCCGGAGGCGGATCCACTTTAACATCACTATTGAACACACCGATCATACTAACATCGCGAATATCGTCCGAACACGTAAACGGATGGGTCAAAGTTCGCCGTATGTTACTTTTCCTATGCTTTACTTTCACTGACCCCTCGGACAGAGAACGCTTTCCGTTCAACTTGCTGTCCGTTTTTGTGTCACCTGTAGTGCATTTCAAGTCGGACGGCGATAGGGATTTCTTTCTAGAGTTTCGCCTTTTGTTGCAACGTTTTTGTCGGCTTGATTCTCGTGCTGTCTGCATCGTGCTTGCATTGATGACGTCTGAAACAAGAAACACGACAGCTTATATGATGCTTTCGATTTTCATACATGGGAAACCACGGAACGTTAAGTTTTTGTGTAAGTGGGTAATTGGTACATTATAGAGATCAAAATACTTAAACATTAAACAGGTTTTTATTGATTTGAAGTTTCTACTAGTATGCATTCTGAGCCGAATTTAAGTAGACATCGTGAATCTTAATTTCGATACTGGATGTGTTAGTATTGGATATTAGCATATTATCGTGACCTCTTTATAATCTCTATACCGAACATGATTTGGTAAAAAGAGAGATTGGGTGTAGTGTTGTATTTAAATCATCTTGTAGTGCCCTATTACTTATAACTGTTATCTCGGCAGATGTATATTTTAAAGACTCTTAGCTAAGGCGACGACTATACTTTGTAGCTGTGTTGATACACACCATAAAACATAAAACGAAACAAAATTATTTGTTTTCATAATTCTATTGCACCTACACATAATTTTAGGTACATAAAGATATTCATAGTAGTTGTTATAGAATTGATTTCAGAACAGCGAAAAGTTTATTTTAAACTTTGTGTTCGTCTTTATAATAACTAGACAATTTTATTTTATTTTCAATTACCAAGCTATATAGGTACTTTAAAAAAAGTAAAAAAAAATAGTAACCAGTTATATTTAAAAAAAAACTGCATTGAAGAAGCGTTAGTATATTTGAGATGATTTTGAAAACTAATTGAGGTCGACTAAGAAGGATTAAAATGAAAACGCAATCTTTAGAGTGTTTGTCTGCCTGCCAGTCTGTTTGGACGTATACCACATAAAAAACCACTAAAAGAACTTCGATGCGGATTTCATAGTTTGATAGCTTGGAATCAATTTAAAATGGAATACACGTTTCATTTATTTCTGTTAAATAAAACAAAAATATGAATGATATATAATGTAATCAGCGTGAAAGAGGTACGAATAAAGTGGTGGCCAAAGTCCATAACACAATTTTATCGAAATTTGTACAGTAATTTAGCCGTGAAACCGTAACTATACTTTCGGATTCATAAAATTTGTATGACTATTTAAAATGTTGTTATTATTTAGATGTTTGCAATTTAACCTCACCTGCTGCGATCAACGGGTGACATACATCAGTCAATCTAAATATATCAATAATTTTAATTATTATTAGTTCTGAAAATAAATATTAATTTTAATAAGTTTAGTAGGTATCAAATTCGTAACATATAGACGTTACGAATTTGATAAAAACCAAAAAATACTATAAATAAAAACTAAATTTAAATATAAATTCATTATCAAACGTAATATTTATATATCTTTCAAGATTTATTTTTGAATAATTCTAAATAGTTTCTACTGTGGATGATTAAACGCCGAACAAGAATTTATAAAATACTTTTATTTTTTAATTTATTTCAGGCTAAGAATTTTCATTGTGCCATTAGTATTTAAACTGCTAAATATTGGAGTATTTTACAGTTTAAATACTAATGGCACTATTTCAATTAAGAGAAGAATCGCAAGCACGTACACGCGAATGAAGCCACAGGCGACAGCTAGTTATAATAATTAATAGCTTCAGTCGAGTTTTTCTGTGAAACGAGTGATTCTAACGTTTGGCTACATTATTCTCCAAGGTGCCCTCGACAAATGTTATCTCAAGCGTAGTATAGCATTTTTTCTGATCATAAAGCTGCAAAACCTGAACGCAGAACATTTGATAAATCGTGTTCTGCAATACAATTCTATATTTGAAACTTTAAATAAAGAACATTTTTATTTCTCGACTTTTCTCACGATATTTATAAATTTATATTTAGTAATCCAGCTAAAATCTTTATTATTGAACTAATTAATGATAAAATTATACAGTAATTATTATTTAACGAGCTATGGCGTGTAATTAAAGAAAAGTTTGTCGGTTTTGTCGAGGTGACTTGTACCGCTTGTACGGTTAACCTTTTACATAGAATTACATTACAGTTACGTGCAAAGTCTTGACACGAAATATATACTATATTATCATACATTATGTATGTACATCGTTACATAATAGAATACAAACTAAAATTCGCTAAGCAATTAGACACACAGTTTGCAAAACAAACTTGTGTATGCTTATCTTAGTCAGATTATTTACCTGTGTAAAAAAAAACATCTAGATCAGAGAGTATTAACAGATAAGAAATAATCTATTCGCGATGAAAATATAAATTTGTCTAATATAAATTACTTGATATTAATATCGTAGTAGCAAGTAAAATAAATACCTCGACCGCACGCAACCGCAAACCGAGGAAACGTTATCTCCACTGCATCGTATCACAATTTCGTATTTCACTAAACAAACACACGTTCGCACGATAATATCTAATACTACAACAAAAAAAATATCACCACACAGATAAGAATAGTATTAACGGCGCTATTTTGGCGCGAAGATTCATTTTGTTTCGAAAAAAGCAAAGGCCACGGCTGGCTTCAGCCTAGCGTTAAAAAACTTGGTAGTTATCGCACCACGGTCGAGTTGCGGTGAAGGCGTCTGTATCCGACCGTTCTGCAAATCGTACTAACTCTGGTGCTAGCCAAGCACACAGTGCGTCAACAGCCGGTTAAATTAATTTTCAATGCAAATTCGCGCGCGAAAAATATCAAGATAAGATTTTTGGTTTCAGCAACACGTCATTCCCACACAAGAATAATAATTAACAAGTAATTTTAGATAAAACTAGTTAATAGTTGATAACTTATAAACAACTTTTTATCACGAGTGTATTTTAAATATTTGATTAGGTACTGCGGAGTGTTTAAATATAATTGTCTTGCAGTAAAAGTTGATGTATGTATTTTATGCGATTTCTTTTGAAATTTTATTAATTATAATTCAAGCGTATATATGGCTTTCTATCTTCAAATTTAGATGATGTATTTACTTTATAAACGAATGCTGGTTTTAAAGAAAGCAGACCTTATAATAATACGATGGATTAGCAAACCGGGCGGTTTGTCCGCGTGGAAGTTGTGCAATATGGAAGTCATATCCTGTGTCTAAAATGGTGAATGGAATACCAATCACCTGCAACTAAACTTGGAACAACACATTTGTTGTGAACTTTATCGTCACTTATCGTCTTTACAAAAGAAAGATTATTATTTATAGTTTTATAAATCTCCTATCCAAATATGTTAAGTTAGAGATAGGAAGAGGCTTTCCTTCAGATTAAAAACATTACAGATTTCTAGGTATTAAAAAAAAGTTGACAATACTGGATCTCTTTGTAGCTAAAAAGTCTCAGTGCCCTTTAGGTATGGCATGGTTAAAGAATCAAATGGGTGATGATCATTATTTTGACATATTGAGGGGAAAGTGAATATAATTTAGGTAAAGGAACTTCAAAAATCGAATGGATACTAATTTCGCTTTTGCAAGAAATATATCTTGCTTACCAAGCTATAGTGATTTTATACTCTATAGATCTTAAACAAGTAAGTTTTATCCAGTACACTAACTATATCTCGGAAACAGTACGTACTTTTTATGGATGAAGGATGCTCTTTCTCCTTATCTATACCTCTGACAACGTGCATGCGAAATTTCATGCTGATCTGTCGAGTAGTTAAGACGTGAAAGCGTAACAAACAAACTAATAAACACACATTCGCATCTATAATATTAGGAGCTATCTTAACTAATATTATAAATGTGAATGTGAGTGTAAGTATAGCATTCATGCGTTATACTTTTTAAATAAGTAAGTCTTAATACAACATTTAAACTCGACAATCAATCGAAACATTAAAATGTTTACTTATTAGACACAGATAGCTTCTTCAAACGTTTGAAAACATAATAAACACGCAAACTTCCTGAACGAACGATCCTTCGGTATAATTAGTAAGTGCAAATAGATCATAAATAGATCGCACACACTGCCGTCATGTTGAAGAATGTCTCATATATAACACAAGGCGATTTGATACTAAGCGGTCGTTACTGCGAGGAAGCCGGCGATAACTCCACGAATACAGTTAAACTGTTATTCATTTAGTACGCATTTCATCGAGAGTCGATTGCTGGGCCGAATTACGTGATATTACGAAATAACGATTGCTGTTGGTTACTTATATATTTGTGAAGCGAAAACAGCCCTAGCAAGTAAGTTTCACTTTCCGTGAAGATAAATCTGGACAAGTAATCATTTATCACAAGTAGGTATCGGTTTAAAGCATTTCAGTATCGTTTTGGTCGCATGGTATTAATTTGCGCTTATTTACGACTGATCCCGAGTTGGGTATGTTAATGGATTTATTATTTTACGTCAGCCTACATTTTAGGTGAGAACAACCCTGAGTTAAGTCGATATCAAAAAACGAGGAAAAGGAGGAAGAAAACTGCAGTTATTGGTTAATCTCTAATCTTAGTGGCTCTAAAGACGCGGCATTTTAGTAAGTTTTTTTTTTTATTTAAGTAATCTATGGAACGTCAAAACAGATTAAACACATTTTTAGTTTTTGTTGTAATCTCTGCGGTATTAATTGTCTCATTTATTTAATCACCATAAAACTTAGTAAATAGATTTTAAATTACATACGCAGTATTATGTTGCAATAATCACAGCTCACAGCTAAAAGGCTGAATGCGTGTATTTCCTTTACCAATATTAATACTTAAAAAACCTTTCATCGACAATCGCCTATTGACCCGAATCACAAGGCATTGCGAAAGATCTACGCTTTGCATATAAGAGACAAAAGTAGATTGTTCAGTATCAAAACCTTGTGTTTAACAACAACGATTACGTTGAAGGCGATTTCTGATAGATATGTATCGATATAATAACTGTGAAGTCCTTAAAAGTGTGTGTTTTAAAGGCTAACTTCATGCGTGGGAAAGATGATCGATACATAAAATTGATCGTATTAATCAAACCTTACGATTATTTTAAACAATAAAGTGGGTACATATTTACTTAAAATGCTATAAGCGGTATCGATTTTGTTTACTAATCGATTTTAGAGTTTGTTCAACAATAAATTGATTGCACGGATGGTGTAGTGGTTTAAGTGGCCGCCTCGCCACAAGCCATTGCGCTATAAGTGTTGTGGGTTCGAATACCACGCGGGATAAAAATTTGTGTGGTCCACAATTGATTGAACCGAGTTTGAATGTTCTTTGCGTCTGTTGTTTGAATATTTGTAAAGTCCCCCGCGATAAACGAATTATTCCTAGTGTGGGCGTTGTCTTTTTACAAAAGAAAAATAAAGAATTAACATAATCAATCCCAGCGATTTACACATAGGTCAAAAAAATTAATTAAAGTCTTTATTAAGTATCAGACAATATACAAAATATGCAATAATAAAATACATTATAGTGTACAAAATAAAATTATAAGAATATATTAGAAGAATAGTTTTCACAATACCTAATAAGGTCTTTCTAAATCTGCGAGTTGCTTTCACCCAACGACTTATCGTGACTCTCAATCCCTCACGGAGCTATTTTCACATTCCTATGACGCCTAAGGCCTACACTGTAACTAACATGTTCTTATTTTAAAATGCTAGTATTGTACTATTTAATATTCCTATAGAGCATTACGTGTCCTGAAGTACGAATGTGATGTAGTTTTTGATAAGCGAAAATAATTTGGACACCATTTTATTTTCCCCGTGACCTGATAAAAAGATAAATTTCAAAGCGAATATAATTAATTGATTATGATAAGAATCGATCCGATAATACCCCGAAGGCTTTTTTGAGGTAATCTGGGTTTTTGCATTCCCCAAAATCAATAAATTGGTTAAGTTTAGTAACATGTCACGATCGAATTCTTCAATTGAATTGTTGCAATGGGGTCTCTTATATACGAGGCGGTTAGCATATGCAAGTTAACTCACTTGCGCGGGATACATGCATCGTGTAAACGATAGTCGCGACGCTAACGTCGCGTCTAACGATACACGAAACGTCAACCGTCAACCTTGCGCATGTAAACTACTAAACTAGTAGCATGCGCATGCAGATCTCGCCAGCTACTCGCATCTGCTGCAGGGTCTACAGTATGTTAAAATGATGCGACATACGACATTACGAATATTTGTTAGTCTTCTATTAACACTCTAATATATCAGATTGAACTATAGAAAATCTGTATGAGTAGGTAATGAATGCTGGCCATGTATATAAGCTAGCATCCACACCTATGAAAATAATATATCGGGCCTTAAAATCACAGAAATATAGATAGCACGCATGGCGTAGTCGTCGCAGATGACCATTTAGGTGATCTCGCCACTGCCAGTAAAACGAGTGGATTCTATTCTCATACCGGCCAAAAATAGTTTGGTCTGCAATCACTGTTCCAGATCTGGTTGGTATTTATGCCCGTTATCTGAATGATACTGAATTTGAAAGTGCTGGATTTGCCTTTTAAATAAATATGGCGGATTCTTTGCTACTAGGTACTTCTTTTACAAAAGAATATTTTGTTTTTCATTTTATAAACATTCCACGGATAGTATTCCAAATTGATTACACTAAACGAAACAGAAGCCGCAGATAAAAGAAAACACAGTAATAAAATTTAAAAGTTAAATGAAAGAGAAAACGTCTTAGTTGGACGCACACTTTATTTGACGTGAATGATGAATTATATTGAAATAATTGAATTTAGGGAAAATTATATTATGTAATTATACTCTCTCACCTTTATAATAAGAAGATAAACATAAATACCATAACGCAAATAGACAGTGGCATAACGTAGTAGGAGCGGCCCACCCTGGCGGTACTTTTAGGGGGCGGCAAAATTCCACAATGAATAATAATAATATCTCGTAAATATTTTAAACATGTCATGACGAACGAGAGAAATGGGCAGATGAAAAATAAACAATAATTATAACTGCTGAAAAGTTCTTAAAATTACTGTATACCTACAAGCGGTCGAAATTCGACCAAAATTCCTAAGCTTGCTATTTTTGTTTTCTGTTTTTCTCTATTACATATAAATAAGGTATAGGTAACCATAGTTACACAGAATTGTACGAAGTCAGACGAATAATGTCGAAATACTACGAACGCGATCCGACTGCGTGTATCAAATGCATGGTTGTGTGCGTGTAGTGTTTTTTCTAATTAATTTAATGTATTTCTAATGCATGTTTTATAAAAATATTAGGATTTGTCTCCTTCTCCATATAAACTTTTACTGTGCCAAATTTCATACTCCTCCGTCCGTGCAATTTTCTTAAAAAGGGGTACAAAGTTTTTGCTTCACGTATTAATATATGTATTGATTATTATAGTCTTTCGAATTGAAATACTTAAATAAGACGGCGGCAAAATTTTGGCTGACACTCACGCTACGCCACTGCATATAGAAATTATTAGAAATAAGATAAAAGTAATTAACGGATGGATATGAAATGTATAGTTCTGTATTTTCACACTACAATCTCAAACCAAATGTATGCAGTCAACTGTAGTAATCAACAATTATATAAGACCGTGCCCAACAGTGAGGCAGTTTATAAACAGTGCTGATATTATATAGAGTAGGGCTAGATAATACTTGAGATTCACTGTAGTCGAATTCATTATTATTATGCCTATCGACAAATAAGTAACGGTCTTGTTCTTCAAAATCTATCTCGGCATTTCATCAACGGTATGCAAAGACACGAGGTTTTTGTTTTAAAGACACATACCACTGCAGATATAAAATAACGTTACATAACGGACAAAGCTCCAGCTGATGTCATCCATCATCTGTACTATCAATAACCGCGATGCGCTTACGCAATAAAATTTATAACAAGTTCGCATTTACAGTTATGTCGATAATGACGGGAATGTATGACAAGTTCAACTTCCCATAAACAGGTTCGTTCCCATGGCCCCTAGACAATGGGAAAGTAACGTTATCTGTTTATCTGCGCCTGCGCTTGTGCTGTCTCTACACCGCTGTACTGCTAGGGCATGCATGAGTGTACGTGCGTGAGTTTGATTGGCATTCCTCGGAGCCGTGTGAATGATATTGAGAATTACTCAATTGAAGACGATTTAATAGTAATTAGAAAATTAGCACTGTAATGTACTTTACATTTAGATTTACTTAAAATGTATAAATATATCCCAAATGTGTGTTTTTATTTATATCATTTTGTTGCATCTTAAAGTTGACTGTAAGAAGTCTGAGCAACTTTTGTAGGTACATATATCTGCTAAAACATTGTTGTAAGAAAAACCGTAATAGGAGTTACATTTTGTATTCTAACTACGAAGCTATTACTAATTTTATTTCATTAGGGCTATTTACTAATACCACCGTTCTACTGTGGTTATTGATAAGCCTACTCGAAGTGTGTGATATTCGTGTCATAAAATGAGCTATTGAAAAGAGGAAAAGATTAGGTACACTACTTTGGGAACTGTAACAAAATTGATAAAACAATTTTGAATTTGAGCGTATGCTTTTATAATCTGCTGCGAATAGAATCGAGTTTAGTTGATTTATGCATTTTATAGCCTTCATAATGCATATCTTTAAAATATGAGCAAATACACGCTTATCAAAATAACAGTTAACTAAGCTACTTAGCACACTCGGCTTTACCCTACTATACCTGATTGTATTAGTGAATATTCTTTTATATAAGTTACGAAAATACGTCATAAGATCAAATATTGAAAAACAAAGACCAACGAGTTTTATCACCGATATTTTTTACACAGAGAACGGTTATTTGAGCTATACAATGGATTATATTAGAGTTAGAAAAGCGATGAAATACTTCTGTTTATTGGAAACAAAGAAGCGAAGTGAAACGACACGGTTTTAGGATTCGAAACGAAAATATACTTCATTTACGGATACCGCAGCGGTTTTAGCGACTATTTCGCTCCTAGCGGTAATATGTCGAATATTGCGTGCATGTTATGGGTAAATAGGTACTTACTTATATAGGTCCCACTGCTGGGCACGGGCCTCGTCTCAGTGTGAGAAGAAAGGCATCCACAAATAGTTGTTCCGAATCCGAATCGTTTGCGTAAGTAGTTAAAAAAATTTGCAGGTCATGATCATCAAATACATTTTATAAAAAGATTACTAGCAATTTTTGTTCCAAATTACTATAATAGTATTCTTGTTAACCTATCTAGCTAAGTGCCATGTTTGTATCGGTAGTGCAATTGGTGGGTTTTGAACTCATAACCTCTCGATGATAAGTCCAATGTCTTATCCTGCCTTTATTAAAATAGTCAGCAAAGGAGTACTACTTTTAGGAGAATGAAGAAAATTTATACTTTTAACCATTATAACAGACATTGTAATTGCGAGTAAAAGTAGAGATGGAAAACCCAGATTTATCATTTTAATTACTTACGACAGTGTGGTACCAGTGATGCATACTTGGATATTAAAAATGATAGATGACTGAATGGGAATTCACGTTGATTTACAGTTTCTTTGTAAGAAATTGAAAATGAATCCAAGAAATTGTTTATACACTTAGATTTACCATTCGATAACATGTTAGAATCTTATAGTGCATATAAAGTTCTGTTGTGAAATTTAAAATATTGAAGAGTAAAATCTCTATCACAAACTCACACACATCAACTACATATACTTACCCACAGTCTCGTATACACTATATTGTTTTATTTTTGAAATAATAGATTTTCGTAATCGAATTCTAATTATACTTTTACACGAAGTATGTTGTAATAAGAAATGTATTTCACTTAAAAAGAAAATAGTTATAAATTAGAACAGACGAATGGATGATTCTCATATCATAACACAGCAATTTCCTAGCATGGAAGTAATGAATCAATACACATAAATATTGTTTTGAGTGCTATAAAAAAATCTTCAATTGCTTGTAGCTACAAGTAAATATTATATAAAATTAAAGACTCATAAAAGTAATTCAATTGAGAAATATAAAATCTTTATTGGCACATCCTACAAGTAATTTCAAAGTTTAAAAGCTTTTCGTTTTTATATTGCTCGGAAAACGGAAGACATTTATGACTGAACTTTAACTTCTCAGTACCACGGCTACGCCACGTGGTTGCCACACCTAATGCCCTCTTATGCCCTTAATTAGTTCTTACCGTATACAGTAACTTCCTTACTAGAACAATGCAAAGAAAACAATATTTACTATAATATGTATAGTACTTCTTACAAGGAAAATAACCTCAAATAGAAATCCCAGTTTCGTCCCTTCATCAGTTATAGAGTTTCTATTCTTCTTCGTATTGTCTATGTACGTATTACATAGATAATAGTCGCTGAGTGAATGTAACGTGTTATACGATGAGTATAATAGCTAGAAGAGGTGAAAGTATAGTGCCTTGTGGTACACCCAAAGTTAAGATGACATCAACATCATACTTTAACGGCATTTATTGTTTACTGTTTAGCGACAAGGCAAAAAGCGTTCTAGCTTCTAAGAAAAGATTATGTTGGAGCGGATAATTAGGTCATTTCAAGACCCAACAAGCTGCTCCAATTCAATTTATCAGACATTATTTAATATCAACTCAATTTCGGGTCACCTACCCATACGTGTAATCCAGTAATATCGAAACTAGGTTACAGATAATTTCGTGTTTATCGATGTTTAGTGAGCGCTTTCTATGTATTGGCGTGAGTATTTTAAAGAATAATAATACCGACTAACCTAATTAACAGAGAACAGTTTAATAGTTTTTAACTATTTACTATTTTTGATGATGGCATTGCATTGGATAATGACTCGTTTAAATGTTGTTTACGTACTGCTGGCTCAAACTTGTGTTATTTTCTTATAGGAAGAGTATAAATAAGATGTTATCTAAACATCAAAAGTAGATAGAGTGTGTACTTTCTTGATTCTTTAGACTGGTTTTAGAATCTACAGAATATTTAATTTTTTTTACATTCGTCACACATTCCTACATTCTTCAAATGCAAGACTAGAACGAATTTCGAATTCAATTTCAAAACCAGTTCATCAAAAGATAAGCGAGCGAATTTGTTCACATAGTGGTCACAGCAATCATAACGTTATCTTTGACGTAATCTGGCAGAAAAACTTTATACCGGTAAAGTTTCATTCGGTACTGAAATGCACTGCCTGCCCCACTTACGACGTAAGATCGACACTCACTTGGACGACTTCGTGTTATGTAGGACAGACCAATGTACTACGGACTAGTCGTGTAGGTGCAGGCTGATATAAAAATATGTATTAAGAAATAAGAGATAAGTTGGCGATTAAATGTGGACAAACCTTAGAGTATACATGCTCTAAGTGCCAAACGTATCGAGCTATATGGCTTGCTGTTAACGCAAAACTATGTGTAATATTGCCTGAGAAATATATTGTAAACATATTTCGGAACAGTTAAAACTGCAACTTGCCCATGTCTAAATACATAAAGACGGTTCATATTTGAAACACAGTGCTTTTGACACACTACTATAATTCTTTTCATAATCCTATAGTTACAATTTAATCTCAATTACAACGATTTCATAGAATCGATCTGGGTTTATTGAGATATAGATCTAATTGTGGTTATAGGAAAGTGGAACAAAGTACAAATGGTCTTCTAAAAATGAAATTGTCGTATTTGAAGTCACGAACGCTCTTTGTTATTTATGCTCTCACTTATAAACTTTTATGTAAGCTTCACAATAGATATTCATGTGCGGCTCAGAAACAAAACCGCCAGTTCATAAGTACCGTTATAAAATGGACCTTTCTTTAGGCTGCGCTCCTCTCATACTAATAATTTATGGGCGTAATGGTCCTAAATATTATCTCAAAAATTACAAAATGTTTTTTAAAATCTGTCCCAATTATTTTCTCAAAAATTACGAAATGTTTTTGTTATAAGAATAATATAAATTGCTTGCTTACAGTTTATGTAATTCAATATTGATTTTTAAATATACCTGCCACGATTCCTCGTCCGAAAGTTGAGTGACAGAAAATGCCTTAACAGCATTAAATCCGCCACTTTTACCGTTTACTATCCCTCGACACTGGAGGAAAGGTACCCTTTTTGTATCCCAGACAACGTGTATGCAAAATTTTATGATGATAAACAAACTCACATTCGCATTTAAAATGTTAGTTAGAATTTTACTCATGTGTACGTAACAAATAGTACTTCAATATCAATTAGTCTGTCGTATAGAGACTATAGGCATTGAAATTAAACTAGTATATACGGATTTTATCGCGTTGTTTATTTAGCACTGTATTATAAAATTTTGAAAATATTACGCTACTACTACTATTGATTTTATTTTACTAATTTATAAGCTAATAAAATTATTTAAACTATTATATCTATTTATTTTTGGATTACACTTTCCCCGACGTTTCGGTTGCTTTTCAGCAGCCATGGTCACGGGGAGATAAAATATTTTCAAAATTTTGTAATACAGTGCTAAATAAACAACGCGATAAAATCCGTATATAGTAGTTTAATTTCAATGAATAACATTCGCGTAAACAGAAGACAATATTATGTAAAACAGACTATAGGCCTCTGCCAATTTGCACCACAATATGCAGTGTGCCGCCTTACGTATAAATTGTGCTAATATGTAATCAATTGCCAATATAAAGACTAAGTATATATTACTATCATTTCATCATAGAAAATATCTTTGATAATTTCTGTGTTTTCTGAAGGTACTCAATTTTTTTACGCGATATTGTATTATTTTTTATTAACAATGAAATAAGCATTGTGTGTGGGACCCGGGGTCTGAAAGTCAATATAGTCGTTATAACTGGAGTTGTGGAAAGTTGATCGTTTGTCCAGTAAGCCCTTGCTAAAGACTAACAAGAGACAAGGTCAACTTCGTAATTTCAATTAGTGCAAATCGGTCTGTAGGAGTCAATTAAGAGAAACGGGTTACCCCAGTAATCGTAGGGCGAGCAACCCATCATTAGTGACGGAACGTTGATGTTTGAATCCAACGTTTATAATAACCCTACTGCATTTACACGTGTCTTAGTTTATCATTCAACAAAAGTTTGATGATTTAGTTCATACATTCGGCAACTAAATTCTCTCAGAGTTGAATATCGCAGTAGCGTCTAGGCCTTCGAGAATATGGGATAAACGAAACAAACTTTACTTTTGTAATAACAAGTGTGGAGTGTGGTCATTTTGAAAATAAAAAGGAATAAAAAACAACGAACGGATTTTAGATAGGACCAGGCAGATTAAAAGTAAATATAAGCACGCTTTTAGTGTAAATATAAGCACGTTTCCTAGTACTTATAATAAAATATGAGTTATAAACTGTGAGAAATTGGTCTGACGCTTTTCGATGACTAAAAAGTAACTTGTCAATAGGCGAACAAAAACACTGTTGAGTGCGAAAATATGCTGACAACTACTTATGATAGTTGAATGTACACACAGCGAATCATCAACCTAGACTATTTGGACTTTGAACTATTAGAAGTTGAACGCTGCGAATCGTGCGAGAGAGTGCGTTTTATTTTTGTTACGCTCTATCCTTACCATTACATCGACACCATTATGCACTGTCCCTTTCCGACAATTCTCTATTTTGTACGTAGCGTAGTTATGCGTATATAGGGTATCTAACTTGATGTGTAGCCGTGTGTACATACATAATTTGTTATTAATTACTTATTGTTGACATTGACAATGCACGTAACCTCATTCGTCCAACAAAGACGTCGCTTCTTCATAAGGTTTGATTTATTTAACTACAATGATGCTATCTATCTATTGTCATGCTATAATAGATGATTTCAGCTATTCTAGCGTAATAACGACAACGTGAATCATTTTTAAACGAAGTAAGACAAATATCAGTTCGACTATTTAAACCATACCGGCAATATTTTCTAGACTCCGTTCATGGTTTCTGGAGGCCTGTATCCAGCACGTGAGAGAGAAAGACCCTGGCCTTAAATAAAAAAGGCAAAAATAAAAATGAAGAAACCGATTTAACTATAATTTTAACATCGCCTATTGATTTACACTGACATTGAGTCGGTAACGAAGTGTGAAGATCGCGGCAACAGATAAAATTATTGTTGTTTTACTTCTACCCATTTTTTGTGTCTCTTGCACGTCATTCGACTTTGTTCGGAAAATTCACTTCCTCCTACTGAGTACGTCTTGTTTTCTTGCGATATATAATTATCAATTATTATTTCTTGCTTATGACGGACTTGCTGGTGCAACTTTCTCAACAGAACAGTGTGAAGTGAGTCGCAGTTCTCTTAACTGGTTGTAGGTCGGGTTTCAGTTCCTAGCACTATAAACTTTACTGCTTATTTATTGGACAATAAATAATACTTAATTGATTCTAAATAGCTTATTTCATTGAATTCCGAAATTATTTACATTTATTTGATATTTCGTTTCTAGTTTTAATTAATACCGTTTAAAAGTATACGGCGTAATTGATTTCTATTTTATACACGCTTGAATATAATCTTAAAATTACTTTTATTTTTTTGATATGTCGAATAAGGTATTAAGAGTTATCTCCTACGCATGACGAACAAAGACACTGATGTAATATGCTCAATACTGAGTCAATGACTGTTCTTGAAAAGGATTCTCATGACTTCAGCGCTGCTATATAAGAACCTATCATAATAATATACTGACACGTCTTGTGCAAGAGTAATATGGTCTTATAACCGATTCATTAAAAAGAAAATATAGAAAATAATACATCTTGTTCGCGGCTTCGCTCGTGTTAATGAAGATTTTTAAATAAATTTCTATCCTTAGGAACAGTATTTCTGTTTTGGATTCGATTTCATGACGATCGTGCGAGTAAAAAGTAAGTAAAGTGTAACAAATAAATAAATAATATTGTCTTACGTTTACGCGAATGTTATATATTAAAATTAAACTACTTTAGGTATACGGCTTTTATCACGTTGTTTAGAAACAAACAAAAAATAAAATATTCTGCAATGTTTTCCATTACATAATTATATGTATACCTAACTACACAGCTTTACTGCGTACCATGTCATAAAACTTCATTATTATAAATTACAGGTTCCTGATATTATTTACTTAAGTATACAAACACAACAACTTAAACACTTACATTAATTCATATACTGTAATAAAGGTAAATAGGTAGGTATAATTTTGATTCACAAAGTATCACTTATGAACGTCAAAGTCACATAATAATGTTAATTTAAATTTGACGGTGCCCATTAAGTTACCTATTAATTACACTTGTTAATTTGAGTAAGTCGCCTAAGGCGTCAGATTTGGTTTGACGACTGATGCTTACATAATATGGTCATATATTTCTATCACTACTACTAGTAACGGGACAGATGGTTTTATAAGATTCCTCTAGGCTCCATGTCACTAATGTTATATTAATTTGATATTTAATAACTTTTAATAAGTACGTCTAAGATTAACAACAGTCGGATGTAATATTTTATTTAATTTATGATTTATTCTTGCGTGACCGAGTAACGAACACAGTGTGCGCCATTTTTAACCCCCGACGCAAAAACGACGGGGTGTTATAAGTTTAACGTGTCTGTGTGTGTGTGTGTGTGTGTGTGTGTGTGTGTGTGTGTGTGTGTGTGTGTGTGTGTCTGTGGCATCGTAGCTCCCGAACGGATAAACCGATTTTGATTTTGTTTTTTTTTATTTGATAGGTGGATTAGTCGGGAGTGTTCTTAGTTATGTTTGATGAAGATCGGTCCAAGATGGCCGCCGCCACACAATGGCGATATACATATTTTTTCACAACTCCCTCAATATGGGTATCAAATGAAAGGGCTTGACTAGTAGAATACTATACACTATTATAAATTGCAAATCCAAGATGGCCGCCACCATAAAATTCAAAATTTTTATTTTCACAACTACCTTAATATGTGTCGGGGGTTTTTAAATTTTTAATTTATATTTTTAGGATCTGCGGCAGGGCAATCTTTGCTTATTCTTGGAGCTGTAAGCATCTCTAATAACATACTTTATACTGTGTGGATCTATTGTGTGTCAGTGTGATTTAGCAATAAATGGTGTTTTTAGTCTCAGTGTGAGTTTCCTTGTCTCCCTGACTTCTGATTTATTATACTAATAAGCGTTGTCTATAAGGATCTCTAATAGAAGTCAGCGAGTTATCAGCAGTTATATAACTATATTTATAATACAAATATATTTTATAACATAACTTAAAGCGGCTGTATATCGAGCGGTGAAGTCCAGCCTTGTGCCAGTATTGCTAGCGACAGATAAATGACAATTAACGACTTCCTGTGCGTTAGGTAACTTATATGTCAGTGGTACCTTTCTATGTAGTGGGATCGAGCTAATGGTCTGATGACCAATATGTTTAAGTACTAGATTAATGTTTTGCAAAATAGTTTAGTATATATTGCAAAGACACTTGCGTCAAGAAGTTTGATTAAAGTTATCTACGCAAATTATTTGTATGGCTTTTATTTCGAAACTGTACGTCTTTTAGACGTATATCTAAAAGAGTTACATAATGTGATCTCATTTGAGCGTATAGTTATATGAATTATTAAAAAAGGCAGATATCATGACATTGGCAATGTTTAAACAGCCTTGCCAGCATGATTTCGATTAATGGAACCGCTATTAACTCTACTTACTTTGTCCCCTGCACTGTCAGCATGGCGACTCTTTAATTTAAGGCTGGCAACGTGCGAATCATATCTCTGGTGTTGCAAGCATCTATAAGCTACAGTTACTGAAATGTAGCTAAAGTAACTTATAGTAAGAATAAAATATAATACACAATTTACAATATAAGTTATGTAAGTAGAACTTGAAACGGGATTACGTTCGGCGAGTGCCGTATTACTAAATCAAGCCGATAATTTTCTCAGGATACTGTTTCTAAATGTCATTGGCTACAAATATACGACTTTGATTGTTCCCCTTTCGTTGGGTTACTAAGCAAATTGTGTGTGGGCCGACCAACCATTCCTAGATTGTCTTGGCGTAAAACAGGTAGCTGCATAAAATTATATAATTATTTCGCGCATAAATTTGCCAATTATATGAATAACTGAATATTAATTTTAAATAAAACTAGGTACCTAATCAATGACTACCTACTTAAGTAGATTTTTATTTTTTGGAGGAAGTATGTAGTAACTAGATTTCTCTTGCTACTAGCTAGACGTAGCTCTCTTGTTACGAAACCAAAATAAAGATAACAAAAAAAAATATTGTTAATCGGTTTGAAACGACTTTTATGGCCCGTCCCACAACTAACAAGTAAGAGATTATCCAACAGATAAATCGCATGCTGTCTCACTCATGTTATGTTAAAGAAGAGAGATGGTGAGACTTTTATCTTATAGATAAATGCTATTTGGAGGTGGTGGAACAAGCCCTTAATCTGGTCTTTCTCGAAATGATTCTAATCTGATCAGAGAACCTTCACACAGATTTTTTTATTTTATTTAAGTGAAACCGTTGGTCTGCCATGCAGAGGTCTCGAGTTCGATCCCAGGGCGCGCATCTCTGACTTTTCGAAGTTATATGCGTATTAAATAGTTAATTATCGCTCGCTTTAACGGTGAAGGAAAACATCGTGAGGAAACCTGTATGTCTGAAAGTTCTCCATAATGTTCTCGAAGATATGTGAAGTCTGCCAACCCGCACTAGGCCAGCATGGTGGACTATGGCCTAACCCTTCTCACAGTGAGAAGAGGCCCGTGCCCAGCAGTGGGACAGTTTAATACAGGGCTGATATTATTATTATTACACTCCTACTAGCTGCCCATTTATATTTGCATTACATACTTCTTGCCAATTCTTTTCACGTACCCCACCATATTAGTATAGCTTTTATCGATTAATCTCTTTCACAATCACAAAAGCGATTAGAAATATGCGAAGGTATCCCACACATACTCTGCAATGCTCTCATTTATACTACATTTATTCTACTTTCATGTTTTTTTGCATCTAACAGTATGACTGCATTTCCCATTGGCTACAAGCATAATTATGGGTATGATTACGATTGCAAACATATATTTTCACTCACTCATTAGCTGACAGGAAAAGACGTCAGAAGGAAATGATTACCATCGGAATAAGTCTCTACTTCGCATACCAATACTTTTTAATTTCAAATATATTAACGCTGATTACAACATAGTTTGTTGTATAAAAAAAAACAACTGTTCAAACAAGAATTCCAGACTTCGCATACAGTTGGAAACGAAGTATATAAAGGTATATTAAAGACACATGTTACTATTTACAGTATTAAGTAAGAAACCTTAATTTAAAAGTAAAATGTTTATTGGTAGTGATATTTTATAGAAATTAAGACTGAACTCGTGACAAAACTATTGGGAAATACAAATTGAATTAGACATCAGCTGACGACAATTTAATGAGAAATAAATTTTGTTTAGATGATCTCGCAAATTGTCTCGGCTTGTTACCTGCACGATTGTTATCGAAATCATTGATACGTAGAGTATTTTTGCTGATGATTGTCAAGGGTGGTCTGTAAATGCTGCACAGCTTTAAATATTGCGTTTTGACGTCATGGGAGGTAAAACTTTGAACTCTTGAACTCAGTAGGCTGAGATTTGGTTTTAACTGGAGAAGCCTAGCTTGCAGAAGGACCGCCACCATTCAGAAGGTTGTAGCCGTATGCCAGATACAAAACAAGCTTATTTTGTATTTCTGCAGTGAGTAAACATTCGATAATTTACTTCTACATTTTATTTTAACAATTAGATTAAACTACGGACTACAATCATGTCTTGTCTTGATTATTTATGTACATGTAAGTGGATGCTCCTATTTACCATACTGCTGCTTTAGAGACTACCATCAAATTTTATCAAATGCTTGAGTATGTTGAGTAGTAGTTCATGGAGAAATGGTTGCAGCATCTTACAGTTGTGATTTGTAAACGAAATATTATTGTACACTTGGCGATTAAAAAGAGTGGCTATGAGTTTCTTACCCGTTCTTCTCATGAGCCCAACACCCTTGCTTTGCTGAACGTGACAGTAAATGTAAATTCACAGAAAAAAAATTACGTGTAACATTATAATTATAAGTGTTACCTTGTAACTTAATTTGAATAAATTTATTTTGATTTTGATTTAATGGTACCAGACATCTTAAAAAGCGGCTGTACCATCAGTCTACTAATGTTCTGTGTTAATGCTGATACGATTACAGCGGTTTTCATTTTTAAGGGTCGCCTACCTTACAAAAAAGATTTCGCTGTAAGTTGTCAGCATAAGCATAAGTGATATCCCTACTTGCTATTGAAGATTTTAGAAACGTGCTATTTAATACCTCAATAAGAATATTACATAATCTACAGCGAATGATTATTATTTGTCAACAAATACGCAATATCGCGACGAATTGCACTTAGCATCGAAACCGTATCGATTTACAGAACAACATCCAGGTTCTAAAAGACCTGTTTGATTAGCAAGCTTGTGGCTGGCAATATAAGTAGATACAACTTTAGATACTATACTTGTATACCTATTTGATTAATTAGGCTAGAAATAAAGCTTTTAGGTTTAGTTTATATCAATACAATGCACAGTTTTAGAAGAATCTAATTATGATAGTAAGACAAATATTATTATATCAACTGCATAGCCTCTTTTGAAATTTCTAAAGCTTGCACTCCGTATGTGAGGAAATTATTTGCATTGGGAAATTACTCCCATCTGACTGAATCTTCAGCACAAATATTTGTGAATAACAACCCGACATGACCATTTCAACCAATGCGCCATCCTAGTACAGTCTTATACATCTTATAACTATAGTATCTTATTACAACTCTAATATACCGACAGGTATATTAATGTAGTGTGAGAACGAGTTATTGCAACGGCAGGACGTAGACACCGAGTGTGCTTAATTCGGCACGAACATTAACTTAAGTGTCAGATGAAGACAAGCTGATATTGCAAGATAAGTTATTCAAGCTTCTAAAGTTGTTTTTAAGTGGTACTAGTATGACAAGTACCACTTATATTTGAATAACGTAGACTAACCAAAACTGTAAGGAAATGATACCAAAACATATGGTTAAAAAGTAGAATAACTTTGATATTAAACTGCTTTATACGGATTGCCCCACCTTATTATACGGATTGGCCACCTTATAAGTCATGACGACTTTATAAAAACATAATAGAAGGAAAAGTGGATGGAAAGAGAGAAAGGGGCAGACCCATACGGGCATTCACAGATTAATTAAAAGATACCGAAGGTCATGTCTTATAAGGCGGTCAAGGTAGTGGCCAAAAATCGAGAAAGATGGCGTATACTCCACCGACAAGAGCAAAGCTCTTAAGTATAAAGAAGAAGATACGGATTTTATTGCAAAGTATAAAAGGCAGTTTAATTCATAATTACGAAAATTCGCTTAAACATAAGACAGTATTATGCGGAGGAAATTAATTTAAAATAATAAAATGTGGTTATGTAGATGTTCCTTCTATTATTTTTGTAAACTTTTTCTATATGCATGCTTATATGAGGAGTGGGTTTAAACATAGCAATGGAAGTGGTTTGATTATGTGTGAATTAAAGGCATAAGATACTGGCATATTTATAGACATCTCTATATTTGTAATATAACTAGTAAGATGCGAATACTAAAAAACGGTGTGTTTACCGAAACCTGAGTAAGAAAAAGTTCGTATTTTTTTACAGATTGAGATCAAAACGTTAAATACATTATTGTTGATTTGACATCGATTGGGAGGCAACATTTTGACATGGTAAGTGCAGGCTTCCCGTAACAAATCGTATACTGTACTTCGTTACAGAATGTTAGGCTTGATGTAAATACCGAGATAATACTTGAATTCAATCTGTTAATGGCTACTGTCGGTCGCAGTCCAATTTCGGCCATTAGACAACAACGCTTAAAAACAACACTAAAAAACAAACATTTATATCTGGCCATTAAAATGTCAAAAGAATGTATTTATGGGAACCGAATCATAACTCAATCCCACCACGATCTAAATTTATCTAAGGCTATTGACATACATGTCGTGAAGAATCTTAACAAAATATCAACGTCGTAAATCTATCTATGCTATTGTAAAGTTATATCGAGGTTAATTCTGTAAATAGGAGATATTTTTGAAAATCTAATTTATCTCAACCATCTCTGGAGACGTCTGAATCCAAAACTATGGCTTTAAACATTTTTGTCTGTGTGTATTTTTGTCCAATCTTCATACAAAAACTATATAACGGATTTTGGTGCGATTATCATAATTAAGTAACATGGACTAGAATTTAAAAACGAAGCAACTCATCTTAACCTGTTATTTGGAATTAGAAATATGGTGCATGCTGTGATTCAACTAAAGCCGCCAACGCCAATTCAAAGAAGACATGTTAAGATACATATATGTTTAAAGATTACTGGTATTACTACGTCTAGAATTACTAGTATTCTGCCCTAAGACGAAAGCAGAACGCTATATTTCTAAGTAGACATTCGGACGCTTGACACAAACATTTTCATATAGTCTTATACTGCATGTAGTTATATTGGCTCATTCAAGTACGATAAATATTTAGGTAACGGCCATACTTTAGAAATGGTACTAAAATAGAAAAGTCTCATATATAGGCAACGAGTAAATGGGTTGCTGAACTTACTGGTAGAAAAAAACCTAATCACTAGGTAGCTAGCGGCCTTCTATTATATTGGCAGTACTCTTGTTAACTCCTTCAGTTAAGTTTATCTTATCTTATCTTATGTGTGGGGGTCAGTACAGACCGGCGACACTTCGACCCAGTGGGATCTTTTGTATCGGCCCCAAGATTTATCCCTTAGCTATCACCTTATGAATGTACTACATCAGCCGCAGTGTACACTTCAGAGGGAGAAGCCTGAAGTCTTCAGGGTTTGGATATGCCGATCCCATCAGACCCATCCTCAATCCAGCCAACGCGTCGCATTCACACAGTAAGTGCGATATGGACTCGTCCTGTTCACCACAGGCTCTGCAGATCGAATTGTGTGCCAATCTCAATCTGCACAGGAAGTCGTTGGTGCCTAAATGGCCAGTGAACGCTCCTGTGAGCAGGCGTATTTGGCTCTTGTTATACCCGCAGAACTTCCGTATGAAGCCTGTGGCTCTGTATGCAATGAATTTCTTGGAGTGTTCCAGACCCCTAATGGCCATCCACTCTAGCCTGTGTTTATCATTGCCATATACATTCAAAGCTGCCTTGACGGTGCTCTCAGAGAGTCCCACGAATGGCTCGAGACCAACAAACAGTTGCTCCGAGTCCTTTCTGGCTAATTCATTAGCCTCCTTCCCAGCTAAGCTTAATGCTTCTATTAGAATTAGTTTCAAGTCGTAGTGCAATGGGTGTAGCTCAAACCCACAACCTCTCGATCGCAAGTCCGAGGCTTTAACCAATATTGTTATAACCTTTTCCTTATTGAAGTAGCAATTAAATATCAACAGATGGGTGTCAGCCCACACTGCATTGTTTCCATCGATGTCGCCTTGGTCGACGTGTCATGTCACCTCTCTAAACGCAACAAGGTTGCCAGCTCATTAAAAATATTCATAATTAAAACATGATTTGGCAATGAACAACGTCTATTTATATTGTTAGGTAATTATTATCTAAGTAAATATATGTATGACCAATTTAGAACGCAAAGAACGGTTATTGTTGATCTTTGTTGCCTATTTTTTGTGTTGAGTTAGCTTAGTCTTTTCTGTCAAGAAATTATTGGTATTAAGACAGGCTCGGTAGACGATAATAGGCTCCCCTGTTATGTGATGGGTAATAAATACCATTTTGGGAATATAGGCGTGATATCTAAATATGTCTTTATTTTGATGGTATATGTATAATATACATATATCTATCAATATAGGTAGTTTAAGGAAAATGCTATGCCTATCTCCTCTGTAATTGTGGCTCTATATTACGTATGAATATTCTATTAATTTCTCGTCGTCCAATTCCTTTCCTGGACCATTAGAAACATTATTCAAATGAGCCAGACGGTCTTAGTTGAGATAATAAAATGTTAACTCGACGTTTTACTAATCGCGTTAACACTACACTGGCGAGAAAGTGGGAGCGCTTTCCCTACTGCAAGAACCTCTTGAATGTATAGGTTTTGTCGTAATATGGAAATTATAGGAGGAAACTATTATGCTGCATCGATATTAATGCGGAACATGTTTATCGCTTTATTAATGTCCGTGTAAAGTAATTGGTGGTATAAGTTGCCTAATACTTTTCCTGTATGTTGAAATTCAATTGCCATCACATGATATAATGACCTTTATATTAGCAAAAAGGCTCTTAATGTCTTGTTAAAATAACATAGTATAGGTATTCAATTTAGTAGGTACCATGCCTTCAGTGTGTTTTAGTGAGTTCATTCAAGCCACCGAGTAAAAAGAATGTAATAAAGAGGGAATAAAATGTATTGCAATTTATTTGCTTTAAAAAGAACTGAAATCCTTATTACGTCATTGACAAGATTTATTAATATTCACTTCCATTTTATCGACCACATTAAAAACGTTTACAAATTCTAAGAAAAATGTTCGTATGATCAATCGGCTCGATACACATTTAATAGTATCGAATATAAATAAACTAATTTGCATAATGTATACCAAATTATTAATTTGACATCGGTGTTGGTATTTGATACTGGCGCCAATATTGGTCCAGCTGTGCCGAGAGTCCATGACTATTAAGTTTCAAACAGTTCAAGCTCCAATTAATACACGAATAGGTATCAATTTTTAAATACCAGCCTTACTTGTCCCCAAGGTTGTTTAGATGAGAACGGATCCAAACATTATAAGATCCTGTTTTAAGTTAATCGGAGTGTGCAAATCTGTAGGTAGTTGACCTTTCGAATATTCCTATCTTGTAGAACATTACTATGTTTAGATGTTGACAAATATCAGGCAAATTCAGGACAATTCAATTCTGTTTAATATTGTTAAGTGAATTTTACAAATAGCTAGTAAATTAGAACTGTAGAATACCTTGCTTAACTAGGATAGCGAAGAAATCAAAAAGACTTTACATAAACTTTACCAAGTTGTCACGAACGGAGGTTGCATATTAAAAAATCAAAACTTTCTCGAGCAAATTTCAAAAGAACAATAAACGAAATAACAAAATTTAAATGACCAAATGTTTTATTTAGAAAAATTTTAGAGTCCCAATGTATGTGACATCAAATGAACGACTGATCAAAAGTTGCTAGATGTAATTTTAAAATATCAAATCAAAACTAATCAAATTTTATAATCAAAACTAATCACAAAATTTTATAATACTGCTTCCGAGTCGGAATCGTACGGATGGAAGCGGTAGGTTGTGTTAGGTTCTCTTTTAATAAATACGAAATAGGAGCCCCGCTTCGCGGGGCTCCGTCCAAAACTCCCATTAGTTCTACCATAGAACTGAGGAATAGAACAAGTGGAAGTGGTGAACGTAGGTTATTTCACGTTAGTTCTTTTAATTTTATATATATATTTATATTTTATACTGTATCAGACAGGCGCTATTCGCTAATATTAATATTATTTTTACCTTTTTTAGTTAATCCATTTGATAATTAATAATTTATCCAGTAATCCATTTTGACCTTTAAACGATTTGGTCAATAGTGTAATAAATAATATAAAGATATTCCAGACTTTGGTCAGCTAAACTTTTGATCAAATGACCATCGTTATTTTAAACTTTGTTGATTTGTACGTTGTTCTTATGAAATTTGCTCAGAAATGTTTTGATTTTCTAATATGCAACCCGAACGGAGTACTTAATTCAAACCTATTCTATATTTTGACAATCGAACAATAATAATTGTCACTTATTTATATTGCTCTTTGTACGTAGTAAGTAGTAAGTAGTGGTTTGTAGGTAAGCTTTGGCTAGATATAATAAGGATGAAAACCATCACTGCCTAGAGAGAGAGACACGTTAAATGTATATAAGCGCAACTACAGGTTCGCTATATTTAGAGATATTATTGTGGAGGTACAACTCCTTGGCAAGATAAATACCTGAGCATCTTACATCGTGTTTTATAACACAGGACATTCTCTAAATATAGAATGCAGTACTTTGTAGTAGCCATACATTTTGCTTCTTTTCATTTAGAGTTCTTATCCCTTAAAACCGCAAAGCGAAATCGTGACGATCATGTCGTAAATACCAAGCTCACAGCGTCGTAGGCGGTTTGCCTTGCGTACTTGTCACGTAGAAAGCAACACAAAGGTCTCTCATAGTTCACTTGCATAACCTGCAATCTGCATGTCTAATCAGCTTTGGACCATGATTGATTAAGTAGTTATGGTAATATAAATTAGTTCAAAGTGCAGTAGGTTTTAGATCGTAATCGGTATGGTTCACGAGATTTGGACCAGTAGGACGCTTGCCTTAGGCAATGATTGTCTTCATAGGTCACGTTGTATGTCATGTATGATAAATGTATCGCTGGTAACAATTTATAAGAGGTCGACCGCGTGGCAGTTTTGCAATGTTGCTCGATAAAACAACTTCCTAGTTCCTTTCATACTGAAATTATTAGTCTCATTTTGCAACTTATTCAAGCTGTAATAAAACTGTAATAGGTTTAAACTGGTCTGTTGACGTTGAATGCAGCTTAACCAGTACAACGATAGGGCGACTACCTTACCGAGTAAAGTGTTAATTGCTTACGGTAATAGGAAAATCTTGTGTGGAATTATTAGCTGTTTAATGGACGAGTAAATTTCCTTTAATTCATAATTACTGTACTGAACTTTTATTGGCATCGTATCGATTAAACGGCGTGCTTAGATAGCTGGTGATGCTGCTACCTTGTACTGTGTACTAAATGTTCAAGTGGACTGGCAGTCTGAAAGATGTGGTTTGGATGGACTAGATGCAAAGGCGACAGAGCAGATGCTGTGTCGTAAATTGTAAAACCACCAGCAGTGGAAAACGACAGGATTGACTCACGTGTTTGCGCAACAAACAATGAGTGAAGCACTATTTGCTGCATACATACGTGAGTGAAATTGAAAAATATCAGAGGCAAAATTTGTTTGCATCGGTGCACTACGATATGTTGATTACCTAATTGATTTAAATTCACAGATTAGTTATTAATATAGTGTGACGTCACTTATTTTACCTAAAATCAAGTTTTATGCAGAAACTGATTGCCAATTTTTCTTTATTTATTTCGTTTTGTACAAATGTACACGCCAATCCTTTGCGCCAACTATATTGTATTTTTTAACATGATTGCACGCAAAAACAAAATATGTCAATTTATAGAGCAAAATACATACATTTTGGTGTATGGTATTTGCGAAACAACACAATCTTTTCGCTATAGCAGTCTTTGGATATAACAGGATAGACTGGGTTAAGCCCATATCTAACTTGTTTAGTTTAAATGTCCTTATCAATCCTTTCCTTTCGGTCATGTTTCTGACATATTCCGATAATAAATGTTGCATAATAGCCAACAAAACCTGCATCGCAAAAAAACAGCTCTTGATAACACTAAAATTTGACTTTAAGACGAGAGATGGTATCGTATTTAGCTAACTATACCATTATTGTTTACAGCCTGAGGCCTTTACTTAATCTCCACTGTACGAGACCTAACTCACTAGCTTTCAAATAGTCACTCAAACCTAACCAGTCCTTTTTAATCACATGAATGAACGTCTATAAAATGTAACGTGAACTATGTCAGGGCCCACTAAAACATCTTACTTCATATACCACATATTTACTTGACAGCGGTTAATTACTAACTTATTTTGACGTCATTAATCAGCCTGAATGCATTCCTTGCTTATATATTTAGCATACATACCAAATGAAGCGGGCACTAATTGTTGCCTACGTAATTATCAACTAGTATTTAGGTACCTATGCAAATTAGTTTCATATGAAACGTAAGGCCTCATATATTTTAACTTACCTGACATGAAGGATGGTATAATGGTTTAAATGTTCACCAAGTCTACTATGCTACGATGAAGCAAACATTTGGGTGTTCCAGAAACAGTTGATCCAAGTCATTGTTTTTGAGCCCATCAGTTGAAAGTTTGTAAATACCCTCGTGATCTATCGCGAAATAATATTTTGCTGACCGGGGAAGGACTACCCTCTCACAGAATATCGACATGAAATACCAGTATTCCTACTGTTGTGTTTCATTCGGTAAGTGAGAATGCGCTTGGCCCAATCACCCTCGTTCCCCCTTCCAGCTCCTTCTCCTTCCCACTTTCTTTCCTAAAGGGTCGGCAACACGTAAGCGATGCCTCTGGTATTGCAGGCGTCCATAGGCTACGGTGACCACTTACCATCAGGTGGGCCGTATGCTTGTTTGCCAACTTAGATGTATAAAAAAAATAAAAATACTTTTTCGTTAATGCGAACAGGCCTCCTGCCTATAGAGGCCTGTTCGCATTAACGAAAAAGTCTTGCTTACTTCAACGGAAAAGTCATGTTGGTATATAGTCGTAGACCTTCGAAAGGGAAGGCAGATGTAGCAACATTATACCTACAAATCACCAGCTATGTTTTTAGGTCCCACATAATAAAGAGTAACCCTATTTAAGACTTCGTGCTAAGAATTTCATGACAGAAAAATCTAACAACACATTCTCCAACCCGAAAACGACCCAGCGACTTCATGCATAGCGATCGCATTCACTATGGCTGTACAACCGAGACAGTTTAGTTATCGAATCTATATAATCACTAGCTGAACCGGCAAACGATAATCTGCCATTTAAATTCATTAGATAGGTACACCCTAATCACCACGGTACGAAATCTACTTTACAACCTATTCTCATACCTACCAAATATAAATAAAAAATTTCATAAAATCGGTCGAGCTGCTTCGGAGTTGTGCGTTCACAAACACGTGATTTTTATATTTATAATTATCTATACTATAATATAATAAAGCTGAAGAGTTTGTTTGTTTGCTTGAACGCGCTAATCTCAGGAACTGCTGATTCGAATTGAAAAATTATTTTAGTGTTGGATAGCCCATTTATCGAGGAAGGCTATAGGCTATACAACATCACGCTACGACCTATTGGAGCGGAGCAGTAATCAAAAATGTTGCAAAAACGGGGTAAATTCTCTTACCTTATATGAAGCAGACGAAGTTGCGCGGGTCAGCTAGTATATATATAAATATAGTATAAACTATAAAATATATAGATCTGCAACGTTTAACATGTCTGAGAAAAACTTAGTAAGCTATCGTTAAAACTTGTTTAGAGCAACTAAAGCTTGATTAAAGACAAGTTAAAAACTGGAGTGGTGCCACGAGTTTTTGTGATCTTGCCTTTCTGCTAATAGCTACGAGAATGTACCAAGCGATCCAACGTTGGGTAGGTACTATTTAATAAATCGATTAATGAAAAGGCATCATATTTATAACATTATAAATGCGAATGTGAGTTAGTTTGTTACGCTTTCACGTCCTAACTACTCGACCGAAAATCATGAAATTTCGCATACACGTTGTCAGGGGTACAGAATGGACATAGGATACCTTTCATCCAGAAAAGCTCTGTTCCCGTAGGATAGAAAATTAACATAACCTACATTAACGCAAGAGAAGCCGCGGGCAAAATCTAGTAAGTAATGAGTTAGATGTAACCGAAATTACGTGTATTAGAGACAATAATAATATAATATCAGCCCTGTATTAAACTGTCCCATTGCTGGGCACGGGCCTCTTCTCACTGTGAGAAGGGTAAGGCCATAGTCTACCACGCTGGCTTAGTGCGGGTTGGCAGACTTCACATATCTTCGAGAACATTATAGAGAACTTTCAGATAGCAGGTTTCCTCACGATGTTTTCCTTCACCGTTAAAGCAATCGATAATTAACTATTTAATACGCATAATTTCGAAAAGTCAGAGATGCGCGCCTTGGGTACGAACTCGAGACCTCTGCGTGGCAGTTCAACGGTTTCCCACTGGCCTATTTGGCCTCGTGATATAAGATTGCATTGTGGCTCAACATGGAGACCAGGGTTTAATTACTGGACGAAGTGTTACTGTGTTTTCCTATAAGGAAATTCTTAATAGTAAAAATTACAAGATATTATTGCCATATCATTATTTTTTGTATATGGATGAATATAATATAATATTCTATCACATACACACAACACCATCTAGCCCAAACTAAGCAGAGCTTGTACTGTGGGTACTAGACAATGGATAAACATACATACATACTTTTTTTTTGTAAATACATACATATTATACATAGAAACACCCAGACAAACACAAACATCCATGTTCATGCACACAAATGTTTGACTTGTGCGGGAATCGAACCCGCAACCTCTGGCGTGGCAGTCGGTTACACTAATCACTACGCCATCGAGGCCGACAGTATGCAATAGTGATCTATGGTATAGAATTAAGACTAAATTAAATATGATTTTATTCTATGCCATCTTGTTATTTCATTTGCATGCCATGGATAAGGCACCCTAAAGGCGTGCAAATGCTAGATCGAATATAATATACTAATATACAGGGTGTCCCAGAAGTCGACGTCAAGCCGGAATCAGGTAACAGGCTAAGTTATAATAGCTATCAGAAAAATATAAAAAGAAAATCAATCAAATATGTCATAATTCAATAATGCTTCTTTAAGCTCTCGATATTTTACGATTATTCGAGATTACATAACAAAAAATAATAATTCATAAAGTGAATATCTGTAGTAACAAAAGCGAAAATACCATCGCAAGGTGTAGATTTGTTGTTCTTTTTTTAAATGCCTATAATTTATAAAATAAATCTTTTGTACATTTTAGTAAACAAGCAAGTCCTTTCACCTTTTACAAATACTATAATCATATTAATATTATAAATGTAACAGTTTCTGAGGATAGATGGATGGATGTTTGTTACTCTTTCACGCAAAAACTACTGAACCGATTGCGGTGAAACTTGGTATGTAGATAGCTAGAGAACTGGATAAACACATAGGCTCTTCTTCGGCCTTATAATCAGATCCCGCGGGACGCAGCTAGGAAATCATAATCTCATATGCACAAGCGTAAAACTTATGGCAAACGCGATATTGAAACGGAGCTTTGCGTAAGGTTTTTATCATGGGCAATTTAACTAAACCCGCAATGACGAAGTAGTAAAACTTAGTAGGAGGTAAGGATGGAAGTATAATTATGTGATTCTTCAAACATCGGTTCGGATAACCGAGCTTGCTGTCGAATTCTTTGTTGTGACTTTGTTGACCTTGCTCCGCCACTTGCACCATAAACGAACATATGACGTAGTGGTTAAAGTGGTCGCCACTGCCATTGCGTCCAGTGTTGTGGGTTTGAATCCCACACGGGACAAAACTTTGTGTGATCCGCAAATGGTTGTTCCGAGTCTGGGTGTTCATTGTGCAACACAGGAATTAATCCTATTACGGGAGTTGTCTTTTTTAAAGAATAAGAATAAATAATAAATAAACTTCCACGCCCAAACTGCTTAACTAATTTTGCAACATATTATTATGAAAATAGCTTAAAACATGCAGTCTTTAAAAATACTAGACTATGTGTTTTTTAGCAACTAGATTATAATTTAAGTCGCAAGGTCTCATTTTGATAGATACCTATACCATGGAAGCATAATCACGTATGTGTCGTAACATAAACCCAATCAAAATTGAACAAGTTCGATCGACTGGGACGTCAACATTAATCAAAATGGCTACAGTAACAATCGGTCACTAACAACAATTCTAAAAGTGAAATAAACTGTGCTCCAAAAATTGCTCTTTTATTTGGTCTATTTCTTTTAATTAACGTTTAAGTAAAATTAAATGAATATGAACAGTTTATTTTGGACGCCATTAATGATTTTAACAAATGTGGCACATGACGAATCTTTCTTGAATTGGTAACAAGTCACTTTATTAGTATCTGTTATCGACGAACTAAATGGTAGGCGGGAGAACTATTTACAAAAGGATGTAACTAACGGATAAGCTGCAGACGAAAACGACCGGTACGCATATTAATACAAGGATGATAATTCTATGGGTGCAGCGGAAAGGAAGGAGGAGGTGTTAGTATGCGCGCCGATTTGTAGGAAATAACGGAACGACCAGTTGCTGACGACTGTCTAAAGTTTCCTATAGCAGGTTCTAGGAACATTTATTAATATTCATTTTATACTTTTATATTGCTATCTAAATCTTAATCTTCGGTTCACATAGTAACTATAGAATTGAATTTCGGCCTCGATGGCGTAGTGGTCAGTGTAACCGACTGCCACGTCTGAGATCGCGGATTCGATTCCCGACACAAATGTTTATTTGTGTGCATGAACATGGATGTTTGTCTTGGTCTGGGTGTTTCTATGTAGAATATGAATATATTTACAAAAAAAGTATATATGTATGTTTATCCATTGTCTAGTACCCATAGTACAAGCTCTGCTTAGTTTGGGCTAGATGGTGTTGTGTGTATGTGATACAATATTATTATATTATAGAAACTTTTATTCTGGCACGAGACTTTGTTGGTGCTAGCAGTTGTTAATAAAGCTACTGATTATAAAGCTTCGGGATTGATCCCGGCTCAGAGAAAATGTTATTGGCATTTTCTGTCAGGAATTTTTCAATATCAGTATGGCGTCTGGAACTGTTTACATCTGACTTACAAGATTTGGCTTCTATTACGTGGAATTCAAAACGATAGCTGGCAAAATGTAAGTGTAATGTTGCTCTGCCTTCCCTTTCAGGAATATGCCCGATGCTCTAGGACCATAACACTAACATGGCTTTTCCCATAAAATAAGCATGCCTGCAAAGACATGTTTGCATTAACCATTAGCACAAACATTAGCTTTCTATCCCCATTTCTACCTTCATCTTCCGGGATGTAGGCGTGAGACTATCTGTGTATGTAAAACGATTATTATGTTTAGTTTTATAATATGTTTTGATAATGACTATAGTTTACATGTAGACAATAGTCAGTTTATACGACAAATAGTCCAAAATCTATATACAATACAGTACCGTTATATGTAAATATACCTCAATATTTCAAACAGTATTTAATTGTCAATCTCAACTGTGAAACAGATAACAACGAATTAAGTTCTAATTTGTTAATTGTTGAAATGCTATACGTAACTGGAAATCAATAATAGAGTCAGGCTGCCGGTAGCACTTCATAACGTTATGATACAAGTTAACAAAATTGAAAAACGAGTACGTTTCCTCTCTCTTTCCATACTCGTCCTCCAGGACTAACAGTTTTGAGTCTTAAATATGAAAGCAAATGTTATCACTTTAGAATCACTTTGTTGCTTGTTCGTTAGTCAAGTCAAACAACATCGTTCAGACTATTAATAGCACCAATATCAACTATCCCACTGAGAAAACCGCAACCACCGCTACTCTGTCCATTTCTTCAGGCAGATCTTTTGAATAGACATTACCCTTCTCCAAGTTTTCTGCCTACTAATATTTTAAAAAACCCTTATCATCATGTCGCACTGTAGCGAGCGCTAAGTCATCCATACTGTGCTCGCTTTCTGCTCTCAACTCTCTCCTGTACGCGAATCCTGACTGTGACTTGTTTGCGGATGGATGGCGGAATATATTGTTAGAGTGTCAGCGATTTTGTGAGAAGAAGGGATGATTGTGTTTGTCTTAATGATTACCCATACAATTATTTATTAGTTTTATATCTTTGTTTTAATTTTTGTATCTAATGTGTTCTTATCTTTAACTATTGTAATTGGTGTACAACCGTTATAATTAAATAAAATAAATAAATAAATCACCAGGTCAACGCAGTACATCATGCTCGTCCAAATAACCCTATCATTAGCTCCCTTTCTTTTCATATTCATCATTCTTTACACACTATAATTTGTTTGATCTTTCTCTAACTTTCCGTCTATTTACGTTCATATGCATAACTTTTTCGCACATGCGTTTTATCTTTGCCCATAACATGCCCCTAACAACACAAACCATAAATCTATGGAAAGAAAACTTTATACCCATTTTAAGCATTTTGCGCACACGGAGGAGTGTGATTTGGCATAGTTAAAGTTTATATAGAAAAAGAGTTCGAAAGCTAAAATTTATAAAAACGAACAACAAATAGGTATAATGAACACGGTCAAATTTCGACCACCGGCCGACCACTCGTAGTAAATAAATACGACTCCTAAATAGATACAGCGTATAAGTACATCAGAATATATTTATTTATTGTCGCCACAATTACGGTTATGTTTCAGTATTGCGGTTATCGGAACCAGTGTGTCAAATTATAATATTTATTGTAAGCGTGTACGGTACGTGACGGACAGGTATTGTGGCGGCCTCATACCCAATTCAGGTCGAGAGACCGCGCTATGTAAATTGAATGACACAAAAATAATTAAACAGCCAATTATATGAACGCCTCTGAAAGCCTGGTAGTTTAATAGCCTAATGTCAGCGATTGTGGCTCTTTCATAATGTTTTCGGATGAACTAGGTGGTAAAAGATTCGGTTACAAAGTCAATTGACTCAAGAGATTTTGAAAAAAAAAAATTATATTGCTCATTTTAAATTGAAAGGAGATATAAAACAGTGATTACATGCACATTGTAAGCGGTTTTTCTAAACTATGATAACATGAAATGCCTTGAGTGTAAATTCACGCTTTGGCGACATTAGTGAAAAGTAATTTGGGAAAAGGAATAAGGAGGCAGGTAAATGTTTCCTACCCTAGAACGATATGTACACAAGTATCACGACTCTTATATTGATTTCCTGTAAGATAGTAGAACTTAGCGAAGCATCGGTATCCTAATGGGAGACCGTTGAACTGCCACACAAAGGTCTCGAGTTCGATCCCAAGGCGCGCATCTCTGACTTTTCAAAGTTATGTGCGTATTAAATAGTTAATTATCGGTCGCTTTAACGGTGAAGGAAAACATCGTGAGGAAACCGGCATGTCTAAGAGTTCTCCATAATGCTCTCGAAGATATGTGTAGTCTGCTAATTCGCACTGGTCCAGCGTGGTGGATTATGTCCTAACCCTTCTCATACTGAAAAGAGGCCCGTGTCCAGCACTAGGACGGTTGAATACAGGGCTGATAGTATATTATATAGTAGTACTTTTTTGGATGTTTGCTCGTGTGTACCATCACCAAATAATTAACTATGCGCTCTTGGACTCTAAAAGATTGATCCTGCTACTAATATGCTCACAATTATACATTTACTCCGAACAAAGACTTCAACGTATTATTATAATAAACGTGTTCTCATTCATGTGACATAATAATATTTAGGTGCATAGTCATTTTATGCTAGCCAAGTTTATAGCATACTACATAATGATAGACGACAGGTCAAAATCGAATGCTGTTGTATTATGCAGAGACAGATATTAGTCCTATGTTAAATTTGTAGATAATATGGCTTTGGTAAATGTGAATACATTTGCGTGTTGCGTTCCTTTCAAATTGTTCTATGCAATGCAACAAAATTTGTATATTTATTAGTTAATATTGCATTAAGTTTACGCGAATGTTATAATTTGAATTAAAGTACTTTAAACGGATTTCGGATAATATCCGTATAGAGTAGTTCGATTTCATTTGTTATTAGTGTTGTGCGATAACCAGTGTTTTATTAGTAAATAAGTACTTATTATTTTTAAATTTGTTATTTTATATATAAATTATGTATTAAAGCGATCACACTCGGTATTTACATACTTTTTTATATAATACATACAACGTGTAGAAGTAATTATTTGACTGTTTGTTGACAAACATTCTAAGTCGAAATTGGTGTAACTGTAATTTGACTGGTGTGACGTGAGTCAAATTATAGTTTGAACTGTTAGAATCATACACAATAGTACGCACATGTACATATAAATCAAAAATATTAACAGTATTAACAAGTGAGAAACGGCAATGAATTGCCGTAAATCTAAGAGTTCGAAAAAATGTTATTACCTGACCTTGAGGTCAGAGGTCAAAGGTCATAGTCATTTCGGGGTATATCGACTATGCTAAGTCGAATGGCGCGGACCGCGAATCTCTAGCTCTTACGGTTCTTGAGTTGAAAGTTGTATAGCAGACAGACGAACAAAGCTGATGTATAACAGTTTTTGCGAACTCTAAAACGGCGCAAGAAATTCGTACGCAAGCATATACATCCTAATAATATTCACAAGTATACTTACTAAAACTTAAAAAAGCCTGTATTGCAGCTTGAATTATTACAATTTGCAAGATTTCTTCGTAACGTCCAATTTATAAGCCAGTCATAGCAAACCACAACTTCCAAAAATATATTTAACCCGGTTTTCAAGAAAATAGTTATTCTGGCATAAGATTTATCCCTAAGCAAAGCATCAGAACGTTGCTTCATTTTTGCGTGAAGGAAGGACACACCAGCTAATATTCTCACATAAATAATAATAGCAGTCCAGAATAATATGGATAAAATAAAGCGGTGTATGTTCGTAGATCACTGTGTTATCATATTATCTACATAATAATAATATATAATAATAATATTCTATCACATACACACAACACCATCTAGCCCAAACTAAGCAGAGCTTGTACTATGGGTACTAGACAATGGATAAACATACATATATACTTTTTTTTTTGTAAATACATACATATTATACATAGAAACACCCAGACCAAGACAAACATCCATGTTCATGCACACAAATATTTGTCTTGTGCGGGAATCGAACCCGCGACCTCAGGTGTGGCAGTCGGTTACACTAACCACTACGCCATCGAGGCTATACGGCTCGCGCAGAGGTTTCAGTGGTCACCTCGCCCTTGTGGGTGTGTTATGTATGATCCATGTGTGGGATCGATCCCCCTAGGGGACAAACAATGTGTTCGCTCCACATATATTTGTTCGGAGTCTAGGTGTATTTATGTCCGTTGTTGGAATGTTTGTAAAGATCCCTACGACACAGGATTTATTCCTATGGCAGGAGTTTAGTGGGGAGACCAGCACACTGCAATGCAGTGGATTCGAACCCGAGACGGGTTCGAATCCACATCGCGCACCTCTTCGGAAGTTATATGACTTTTCGAAATTATGTGCGTATTGATAGACAATTATCGCCTGCTCCGTGCCTTGGAGAGCAAGTTAAGCCATCGGTCCCGGCTGCCATGAACATCTATGGCTGTCGTTATTGGGAAGTCAGTGCCCTATAATATCCTGACACTGGTCTAGCCTTAGGGTATCGTTAGCCTTCGGGTTGCGGAGATCAGGTGGCAGCGACTCCGTGTAAAAACTGATATCCAGTCAAATCCGGTTAGGCTAGAAAAGCCGACCCCAAGTGACTTGGGAATAATAAAGGCTAGGGAGAAGAAGAGTTGTCTTTTGAACATTCAAAATTAAATACAATAACCAACAACAAACGAAACACAAAGCTCATGTTGAATTATTGTTATCCATTCCATCCATCCATTGCATCCTGTTTAAGATATTATTAATAGACATACATTTTCTTATGGTATTATTGAAGTGTTTCAGTTTAGCTACCTATAGCAGCCGTGTGAAAAATTGAAAGGAGTTTGTTTTATAAACAATAATCTTAACTTCTCAAGATAGATGTCAATTACAAGATAGCATGATATACCTACTTAAACAATCTTAGAGACGATTTTCAATCACCAGATAAACCTTAACTACATGCATACATAGAAACCCCCGAAAATTAAACAGAGGTGTATAATATCATATTTCGGTATGCTAGGCTTTAGGTCACCGTTAAACAGGGCTGAGCCTGTTGTCATAATCGTACAGAGTTCCAGACTACGGGCTGAAACTAAAATTTCTTGACAGAAAAGCATAGTAATATTTTGACTGACCCGGATATAGAACCCAAGATTTAGTGTAAAGTGGCGTTGTCAGAAAAACCGCATTAAACTAATATTATAAATGCAAATGTAAATTTGTTTGTTACGCTTTCACGCCTAAACTACTCGACCGATTGACATAAAATTTACACAGGTTTTCAGGGATTCATAAAAGGACAGGTAACTTTATCCAAAAACGAGATGGGTGTAAAAAGCCAGGATTCAACCTCTTCGTCTTAAATTTAAAAGTAATGAAAAGAAAGGCCCCCTATATCTCAGGGGTCTTTTGACCTTCAGGGCCCATATTCAAACTCGACAGGTATGATCCCAAGGTGTCTGCACACCAAGTTACAAGTCAATCGGTCCAGTGGTTCCAGAGTTATGCCTGTCACTAACAGACAGGCACACAGACCCATATAGTGTTTTCATTAACATCTTCGAAGAAGACTCGGAGGTTAATAACTACTGTTCCCGATTAATATAAATTTACTAACAAAATCTACATGAACGAAGCCGTAAGCATAATCTAATTAAGATTTGGCGATTCGACAATTTTTATACAAGAAATCTTTCGAATTTATTTCTCTGGTGATTTAAAAACCTGCCTTGATTCGTATAAAACAGATAAACAATCTAACCAAGCGTATATAGGTAAAAAGAAAAGTACCAAGCAAAGACAGCCCTGAGCCCAGTGAGTGATGGATTGTGAGAATTACGTAAGAAACGGTACCAATGTTCGTATATCGCGATATCCGATAGTGTATTGGTGTTAGGATCCAATAGAAAGTAAGTAATGGATACTTTCACATAAAACATAAACTTTACACTCGGCTAACTAACAATGACCCGGAAATACGGGATTCTGTTCATTACATATTAGTTTTGCAAATATATTACATATTTACAAACGACTAGTAACTCGTCGTCCGCGTGATTCTAATATTATAAATGCTGGTTTGGGCATGTAGAAAGAATGGACGAGAAAATACTGACTAAGAAAGTTTATAAAGCTTGTGTGAATGGAGCAGTCGCAAGAGGCTGACCTATGCGAACGTTTCTTGATCAGATCGGAGACGGTCTGGACAAAGGCCAGGTTAAGAGCACCTTAAACCGGCGAGCGTGTATGAGGAATATGATGAAAGTGAATGAAGCCAGAGAAGTGTGTCAGGATCGTAGCAAATGGAAATCTGTAGTCTCTACCTACCCCTCTGGGAAACAGACGAGAATCTATTTATGTATGTATGAATGCGAATGTGAGTTTATTTGTTACGCTTCACGTCTTAACTACTCGACCGATCATCGTGAAATTTCGCATACACGTTGTCAGGGGAACAGAAAAGGAAATTTTATTCAGAAAAAGAATTGTGGTTAACCTAACCTAATTTACTATATTAAATGAATAAATTGTACGACAGAATACTTACTACACAGCAAAAGAAACGCCTTCTATTAGGTACGTGGACATAAAACTAAAGCCGGCGAAATGTGGGTCTGTCTACCATTCAGGCGTGAAGCTATGTATCAATTAAGAAATGTATAAGTATGCAGCGAATAAATATGAATAAAACACGTAATTTTATACCAAAAAAAATGTTTTCCTGTTGAACAAAAAGTAGCTTGAATCACTTTTTGCATAGTTCTTTAGATATCTGTAAAGTTTCATCACAATGCCAAAGGCAAGAGCTTACCATACAGACAAAAAATTAACATAGAGTAATTAATATTTTACATTAAAGCAGCGATAGACCAGTGGGAAACCGTTGAACTGCCACATAGAGATCTCGAGTTCGTACCCATGGCGCGCATCTCTGACTTTTCGAAGTTATGTGCGTATTAAATAGTCTATTATCGCTCGCTTTACCGATGAAGGAAAACATCGTGATGAAACCTATATGTCTGAGAGTTCTCCATAATGTTCTCGAAGATATGTCAAGTCTGCCAAGCCGTACCAGGCCAGCGTGGTGGACTATGGCCTAACCCTACTCACACTGAGAAGAGGCCCGTGCCCAGCAGTGGGACATTTTATAACAGGGCTGATACTATAATTTACATTTCGTGGCTTCCAAATAATCACCCGAGTTTAATAAAACGTATTTATGTTAAAAGAACAGACAGACACTTCAATTTTATTTATATGTTCAGTTAAAGATTACGTTTCTAACAGTAAACCGCTGTGTGGAAGGAAAGTTATTGATAAACAAACAGCGTCTGAATACCCGTTTAGTAACGAATACAGGAAATCTATTTCCTACATTAAACGTTTTATTGGAGGCTGTTATGAATTTAGTTAAATTGTGAATATCATTTAAAACCTTCCTAGTATTTTCACTGACATTTTTGTTAATGTGTTATAGTAGGCAATTTTTTTAAACAATATTGTCAGTTATCGTATTTATATTATCCTAGTGATCACGCAAAAGTCTCGGGTTCGATCCTACGGCACACACGTATGGCTACTCGAAGTTATGTTTATTAAATTGTTAATTTTCGTTATTAATTTGCCAGATAATGTATTTTAAGAATCTTTGTACACGGTACCTTATCTGTGAAATATTGAAAAGAACTTTTCAATGTTTTTATATATTATCACTCTGTTTAACGATTGAGGTAAACATCGCGAAGAAAACTAGATGAATAAAAGTTCTCAATAAAGCTATCTAAGACATCTGAAGTCTGTATTTCGTCAGAGGGCCAGCATAATGAACAAACTCTTCTCACACTGAGAATAGGCCCGTGCCCAGCAGCTTATAAAAAGAGGTCATATTATATTATTTTACATTATTGACAAACATAATCGCAAATACGAGTACACTCCAGCGACAAATGACGCAGATACTTTAATACTCTATTACATAGCTAGATTAAATCGTAAATGAGTTTAATTTTCTAGTGAACCCGCAAATCTCTTCATGTATGCATTAGCTGCATTAATGTGTTACTAGCATATAACTAATTCGTATATATAATTAAAAAACACACACACATAAACCAATTCCAATCCCAACATGCACACACACATGTTTAATGAACAATTTAATATTTATGACTAAGCTTAATTGGCTCCGTTTTGCTTGTAAGTACTGAGGTTCTATGCGTTTATATTCTAACGTTATGATCTATCGAAATACGTAGTACAACTTGGGGTCAGTGACCTCAAACGTGCAGGTAATATGAGGTAGATTAGTCCGCCATTTTCTTTCTATTATTTTCTTTCGGCCTTCTTATGTTGCAATTCGAAAGTCAAAGGCTTTATATTCTATCTCCCTGCTATGCTTGTTTAACCTAATATTTTCTGTAGCTATCTTTTTCCTTTCGTCATCATATAGCCATTTTTATTAGAAAGATCATAGGTATCCTAAGTAATATTATTAATGCGAATGTGTGTTCACTTGTTTGTTTCCCTTTCACGCCCTAACTACTTGACCGATCATCGTGAAATTTCGCATACACATTGTCAGAGGTACAGAAAAGGACATACATAGGTTACTTTCATCTAGAAAGAAAGTAGCTACTGTTCTCGAGAGATGCCGCGGGCAAAAGTAAGTACCTACTCCATAAACTAAAGTTATCTCTATTGTATTATTTACTCATGTATACTATATGAATAAATACTTATAAATAATCAAAAATGTTAAAATACTGTCTGTTCAACCACACTACAACCATAGTATGTAATCTCCTGACTACTACAACAAAAGCGTCTTGAAAACCAATATAAATGCAAATTACATAATGCAGGTATTATTTAGTTTTAATCTTAAACAGGCAAGCAACTACATGGATATGTAGAAATTGAAAGGTATTTTGACACTGGTGGGTACTAACGAACGGTATGAGGGTTAGGCAATAGTCCGCCACGACAGTCCTGTACGGTTTGGTAGACTTTCCACTTAAGAGCTTAGCTCTTGTCGGTGGAGTATACGCCATCTTTCTCGATATTCGGCCAATACCTTGACCTCCTTGTAAGACATGACCTTCGCCTTTTCTTTTAATTGATCTGTGAATGTTCTTCTGGGTTTACCCCTTCTTCTCTATCCTTCCACTTTTCTTTCTATGATGTTTTTTATGTCGTAGACTACACATAGCTATTTTTGGAAACATTATGGCGACCTCTTAGAGTCATCCTACGACGCAATATTGCAAAAAAATTGTGTCTAAAATTAGGGTATTACTCATTATAAAACGCCATAATACAAGCAAGGATAAGTTATAGTAAGTTTTTTACTAGATTTTAACCACTTTTATTTGTCTCTAAGACAAATATACTATTATGCCTTTGATAATTTGAAGGATGGAATGAGAAATATTTCTATAAGAGTGTTGTAATATAATAATAATATTGTCCTCCAGACCGAATTTCGGTCACGGCGGCCAATCTTAACGGAGACTGGCCATCTGCGCAGGAGATATTATAGTGCACAAGCGTGTGCGCAAACACAAGTGCATTTTCTGTTCCCTATGTCTCATGATCCGATGGGACGGTAATCCGACACGACCGGAGAGAGATTAGGCGCAGGACCAACGGCTTTACGTGCTTTCCGAGGCATGGGGGTGTCTAATACCGCCAACTTCCTAACGCCGGGCTGCTACGGAGATTTCTTAACAGAGAAACCTAATAACTTTATGTAGGCCTTACCCGGGATTCGAACCCGAGACGTCATGCACAGCAGTCGCATTCACTACCGCTGCGCCATGGAGGCAGTTAATATAAAAGTAATATAAAAGAGACTCAAGTGTTATCGCTATATTATCTTCTTTTGCTTTTTTTCTTTATTTTCACATTGCTCAAGCAAGGTGTACTAAGATTGGGCATAAAGAAAGAATGGACGACAAAAACCTTAACCAATACTTCATACAGCATTGTCATTTCATGAGACTACTCTCCTATCTTCAATCTCTATAATTCTAGTATAATCATGCATGCGCGAGAACAGCTTGCTTGCGGCCCTTGCGTAGGTTAGAATTACCTATTCAACTAGTTAGTTTATTTTAGTTAGTTTATATTGTTCTCATTTTACCCTTTTCTATCTAGAAAAGGGCAACATGAGAACAATACAGAAATAAATAATTCTGGTTACCAATAACAAATACCTATTATTTTATGTGTGTATGCTTTAAAATCAAGTTTCGCATTACCTGTTATTATTACACCAGACAGCTGGGTAAACACTTTAGTTACAGCAATGTTTGTAAATTATGGAGCATGATTTACAAACTTTACCGTCTATCAGTTCAAACACGAAGAGTTACTAAGAAGTAAGGTTTACTATTGTGTTAATATGTTGAACAATTCCGTGATTGATGAAATTTTCATATATGATCCTACTAATATTATAAATGAGACTGTGCAAATGTTTGTTACTAAACTACACGTAAACGGTTGAACGGATTTTAATATTACGCGGCACATAGACTTATAAAATCATTTAAATCCCGGTTTCGAATTCCCGCGGACTGAGTCCCGCAGCTACCTCGGACAAAATTTCACTAATTTGATTAGAAAAAATTTTAAGGGGTAATAACAGTAAAAATGAAAAAGCGAAGAGACAAAACCTGATAAGAAAAAAGTATTTGTAAAATTTTCCTTATTTTCCAGCAGATTACAAAGCTTCACCAATATCAAATAGTAACCGATCTAAAATCTTAGCAGATAAGATTCATACATATAGTAAGTGTGCACGGTCGAACGGTCATAGAAGACGGTCGGCGGCGCGCGGCCGGCGCGAGGAAGGGATCGTGAGAGGCGGCTCGGGTGCAATGTCCTGGCATGCGTCGCCGCGACTTGCATACGTAATGCGCTAAGGGTTTGTGTTACTTGCGCGAGCTGCTTCAATCGATCTGACTTTGTTGTACTGATAGTATAAAACTGTTTGTGTGTTTGAACACGTTATACTCAGGAACTGCTTGTCCGGTCTGAATATTTTTTTGGGTTAGATAGGTAGTCTGTTTTGTTGTGAAAGTTGCTGAGCTATAGCGGAACGGAATAGTAGGCATAGATCTAATTTACTGTGAAGTAAAGTTAGTCATTCTAAAGCTGAAGAGTTTGTGTGTTTAATCGCGCTAATCTAAGAAATTACCAGTCTGATTGAAACAACTTTTTGTGTTAGATAGTCCGTTAATTGGAGGAGCTTAAAGGCTATATAATATCATGGTACGATTCAAAGCGGTAACCATAAACGTTATTTAACTCGATTGTAACCGTGGAATATAACAATATTATAAAACTAAACAGTTTGTATTTTTGAACACACTAATCTCAAGAACTGACAGTTCGATTTGAAAAATTCTATTTTTGCTTTTGATATTGATTTCGTATATTGAGGAAGGTATAGCCTATCACCTTACGACCCACAGGAACGAAGCAATAGTCAAAAACTTCATTAAGACTGCGTCGAGCGTAAGACGCGGTTGGACTGAATGACAGAGCTCGATATTCAAATCGGCACGCGGCCGCCATAGCAAAATTGTATGGAGGAATTGAAGTGCTTTTTTGATAAATTTGTATCTTTATTGTCAATCAATAACTTAAATATTTGGGACGGACAAATTGTAATATAACTATTTATGTTTCGTTTAAGCTGTAAAATAGGATAGATTTCTACTGTTATAATCTAAAAATCACTTAACACGAGCTTACGTTTTTGCATTTTTCGTGCAAATTTACGTAATTTTGTAGGCGAAAATATAATTATTTTAAGATTTTTACACGGAGTAATTGTAAACACATTCATTGCTAAGATAAATATATATTTTATATTTGTATTAAACAAAAAGTGTTGATTTTATCAATTTAACTGTGACCGCCTGTTTTGGCACATTTCGCTAGGGGCAGTCTTAAACGCAGGTAAAACCACAGGACACACTTAGCACAAAATATATTGTAAATTGATGGTAATTGTCCTCGCGTCGATGCATTGTAATCAATAACAGGCAGCATGCTACACTTGTCAATCACACAATTTTGTCTCATGCAAGGTCTATACAGATACATTTGTGTTACTGACAGATAGCTATATTAAGTTTGGGTGTATTTTGTGGGAGTAACTTTAATGTTCGTTAAATAACGCTGAGTATAGATTTTACCGTAGTACGGTAATTGTCTGTACGGAAATTGTTTGACGCTTACAGGAATGTATTTACAGATTGTATATAACACAGAAGTCTTTTCAATCCGCAAGTATAATATACTGTCTTCTGCTCGCTCTTCTTTCGCCTAGTCTATACTTCTGTGCTTAATACTATAATGAGGAAAGATTTGATTTTTCGTGTCTAACGATTTTACTCAAGAACTATTCAACCGATTTCAAAAATTCTTTCACCGTTGAAATGCTATGTTATCACCGAGTAACATAGGTTATATATCTTTATATATATAAATCTTCTGTGCGTGTGTTTGTAATTAAACTCCTCCTAAACGGCTGGACCGATTTTGATGAAATTTTTTGTGTGTGTACAAGTGGATTCGAGAATGGTTCACATTTGTTTTTTTTTCGTGTATACAGGACAACATCTGTCGGAACAGCTAGTTTTATTTAAAAAAGAAAGTTACTGTTACTAACATAACCTAATCTACTTTTACGCGAGCGAAGCCACGGGCATAAGCTAGTGTATCATAAAACGTATGTTATTTACGGATAGTGTAGCTTTTTATCAAAAAATTAATTAGAAAATCGGTTCTGTAGTTGTATTAGCAAGGTGGGAACAAAAGGGTTATTAAAATCGATTCAGTAGTTTCAGAGGTGACAAACAAGATGACAAACAAGCTTACAGGCTGTCTAATGGTAAGCGCTTACTGTATTATAGTGGAACACCAAAGGTGCAGGTCGTAAATAGCGCAATGAAGTAAAGGCCGAAAAAAAATTTTTTTTTCGTTTAACTAACAATAAGAAATTATTAAATTTTATTGCTGTATATGACTCTAAACATTGTGACATCCACACCGTTTACGAGTAAAATGAACACATAATACAATAATTATTGTACAAGTTGAGAATGGTGTACTTACGTATTAAAACACTAATGCTTTTCTTGAAGACCTAAATGATATGCATGAAAGCAACTGATGAAAAGCATTGTAGACAGGCAATTTCACAAACCAAGCTTTCATGAGTGAAAATCTCTTTAAAGTTTATATGTGTTACTTTGTTATCCAAAAGCATAAACTGTAATGAGAGTTTTAGTAAACATACGTGGTACTTTGTAATATAACAATACTAGTTTCTCCCCGCGGTTTCACCCGCGTAAGTCCCGTTCCTGTGTGAATCTAGGTCTACAGCTATCTACATATCAAGTTTCATCGCAATCGGTCTAGTAGTCTTTGCGTGAAAGAGTAACAAACATACATACATCCATACAAACTTTCGCGTTTATAATATTATAGTTAGGATACGCATTTGTGTATAGAAAATAATACAAACATTATACACATATCAAATAGGTAGGTGTTGTAGTTTATTAATAACTAGATCTTGCCCGCGGCTTCTCTTGCGCTCATGTCGATTTTGTCATTAACTTTTTTTCCTCGGGACTGGTTTTCTGGATGAAAGGTACCCTATGACCTTGTCTGCAAAACTGACAATGAGCATGCGAAATTTCATGATGATCGGTTGAGAAACTAAAGCGTAACAAACAAACTAACAAGTCAATTTTACATTTATATTATTAGATTTTAACGTAAATATAATAATTGTGTAAATATTTGCTAATAATATGTATAATTATGTGTAAATAAATATATGTTTCTTATACTGATTTAAAAAAGTCGATAAATCGATATGTAGATTTTATAATATAATAGAACAGAATTTTACGTTTTCATGTATGAAGGAACGAGCACTTACTAGTACTTATCTTATTAAATAAACAAACAAACATACTCACTTTCGCATTTATATTAGTTAAGAAGTTAGGATAGTTATTGACGAAGGCTAAAGAATATTGTCATTTGACAATATTCTTTAGCCTTCGTCAATAACGAGTTGCCTTATCATATGGTCTACTAAGTACAATTTCTTTTCGACTAATTATCTCGACAATTATCGCTGTAGTCTGTAAAGCACAAATACGTTGCACCAAGGTTGTAATTACCGAGATGCTCATGCATTGACAATATAATTCGACAATTCGAGTGTATAATTGACACGTTGTAAAATTTTACTGTTTGTAATTCGTAAAGTAAAGTAAATTTATAGGTGTAATTCATAATTTACTTATTATTACTACAGGTAATGTGGTAGATTGATAACAGTTTAATAGCAGCGAAATGAATACACATTGATATATAGAACACTTTTTAAGTTTATACTGTTACTGTTTTAGGTTATTTCAGTCAATCGAATAAATTACTTTTCCTGAACTATTCCTTACGAACATATGGTTTACGTTTTAACATATTTCGCTTTATTCAATCCTTAAATACTCTAGTAACCTAAGGCACAAAAGACAGACTTTGTAGTATGTGCATGTGTATGCATAAACAATACTACAATACACGAAACACGTTTATGCTAAAATTACCAGATGGCTGGGCTTTGTCTGAATTATAGACATCTAAAAGGCATTTTACGTTGTGTAGTCTTAATTCTGCCAACTTTGCATCTGATTCTCGATCTTCAGATACCTGAAGAAGTACAATATCTGCCAAAGAGTTTATATGTGTTTAGTGCCACAAAAGAATTTAATTTGGTACTCGCAGCTACCGTTACAGAAAAAGTTTGTTATCAGATTTAGATTATTTAATCTAGATATAACGGTGTTTTAATCTGGAAATAAATATATTTCATTTTTTTTATTTGACTTACTAAATAAGTTACAATCATAAGAAAAAACAGTACAATTTATTTATTACAAGCATAGAAAAGAAGAGTATGGAGTTTACAGTGTAAAGCCAGATGCCAGATTCTAAACAAGAGAGTTTGGCGTGTTAGTGGTCTGAAATAAATTTATTTTACTGCTATATCAGCGCCTACGCACAATGTCTACTGTCAATGCACCGACTGTTGTAGTCTCAGTTCCACTCGAGACAAGACTTTCTTCTGAGTTTGGTGGATCTTTGTGTTCACAGTTACAATATTTTTAAAATTCATAGTACGGCTTATTATTATGTGTCTCTTATCACAGGTACTTTCTAACATATTATATTAGAAAATACCTGGTCCTTTGGGAGGCTTACACGGAGACATGGGTCCAACGTGTAAGGCAATAAAAAGAATAGTTCATCTAAAATACGCAACAGATTTTGGCGGGCATTTCACTGCCCCCATTTTAGATTTTATAAAGTTTTTCAGCAGTTTAATTATAAATAGTAGAGCAAAGTAGTTCTTTTTGTAATCAAGTCATCAAAGAACTTAAGGCGCTCATGTGGCTTTTACTCTGCAGTAAACCTTATGAGATACACAGATAATGTACTAAAGAATTGTAGGTCTTAAAAGTGTTCACAAAACATTTGTGGACACTTGTAAGACCTACAATTTGCCGATCTGTTAAAGTACAAGTTTTTTTTTTTATATACTTTAATAACAAAATATATATTATTTGCGTAGCTCACTTTGGGTAATATAATATTGATCCTTTTTTAGTTGAATATATTATGCGTAAATTTAATATAATTATTACGTAGGTAATTAGATATTAATTGTAAATTAAAATACCCTTTTGCCACCTTTTAAATAAAATAAATACTTTATTGCGTCTTATTTGAAATATATATTTCAAATAAGGCGCAATAAAAAAATTGTCTTCTGCGTGACCAGACGCCGCGCCGTGCGAAGCCTGGAAGGAACGCAAGTGTAAGACATACCGAACAAACAAACGTTTTTAACACTTAGTTACAATACACACGTTGTGATCTCGCATCTCATGTATGACTAAGGCGATCAGTTCTTCCATATGTTTGCATAATGCAAATTGTGCGCACACATTTGGCTCATCGTTTCTTTGACTATTGAACTGTATATTGACATAAGTGGTGTGTCATTCTAAAATGATCTACAATACATCCGTGAACAATATTTTGTATTATGATACGTTTTTTCTTTTTCTCATCGCGGTGGTAGTTGCTTGGTAATTTTTACAGCTTATTTGTTTAAGCGAAAATGCGTGCAGCTTTAAGTCCATACAAACGTATTCCTGTTTTCTCTATGACTAATGATAATAAAGCAAAAAAACGGATGTAATATACATTAAAACAGCCATGTTTCGCCTTTTCTTCATAATTTAATTATAAGAACTAGGAACCTTCTAAAACTACAAAAATCGGCAAGTTATATTGTTGGTTTAAGACGTAGCGTGACAGTAATAGATCTTCTTCTTCTCCCTAGCCTTTATTATTCCCAAGTCACTTGGGGTCGGCTTTTCTAGTCTAACCTGATTTGACTGGATATCCGTTTTTACACGGTGCCGCTGCCACCTGACCTCCGCAACCCGAAGGCTAACGATACCCTAAGGCTAGACCAGTGTCAGGATATTATAGGGCACTGACTTCCCAATAACGACTGCCATAGATGTTTATTGCAGCCGGGACCGACGGCTTAATCTGCTCTACGAGGCACGAAGCAGAACGAACGATAAATGTCAATCAATACGCACATAATTTCGATTATTAATATATGTATAACTTCCGAAAGTCAGAGGTGCGCGACGTGGGTTCGAACCCGAGACCGTCTGCATTGCAGTCTGTTGGTCTCCCCACTGAGCTATCGTGACAGCAATAGATCTGTTAAAAGATTTTCTGTAAAAGTTTCGATAGACGCTGTTCCTCTTAAAATAGTACTGAAAAATGGTTAATACTTTACTAGCATACTTGTTAGTGCCTTTATCAAACTAGTGCTAGAATAGATTTTTGTTACTACTGCAATGCACGTTTTTAACCAAAATGCAATCGATTACTTGACCACACTACTATGAACTACTGGCCGTCCTAATTTCCTTTGATTGTATTTAGAGAATTAACATACTGGTAAAATATGAGCATATTCAAGAATCGGTCAACATTCATAGTTTCTTTAGGATGTTTTCCTTAGCTGTTTGATGAATAAAAGAAAATAAATAACTTATAACTGTGAAAAATAAAACGCAATAAAAGTGCCAACATATCGTAACCATATTTAAATAAATATATGCACATAATTACAACAGCTGCAAAAATCTATGACGTCTGTAGGCAATCTCCTAGACTAAAAAAGCACTGGTACAAGCAAGGAAGAAAGTGCCTAATCTATATAACAGACTAGCAGCCCATCCCAACTTCACATGAGTTGAACATAACAAGTATCTGGGCACGTTACCACTTGACGGCGATGCTGAAGAATTCTACGATGCCTTAACCATTTTTGTAAATATTTGGTGTTATAATTATTTGTGTTTTTGTATTTATGTTATCATTTTAATATGTTTGTAAATATATATTAGAATAAGTATAAAGACTATGTACATCTTAAATAAATAGTGAAATATTTTGTCAAAAGATGCAGAAGTTCCAGAGATTATAATCTCCATATATATTTAAACACAGAAAACTCGTATTCTCTTTATATTATAACAAGCAGAATTCATTTATGATCAGGGTTTGCCGTACGTACAATTCTGCGTCCCAGGGAGTTGAAAAATACAAAAGCAATGTGTAATAACTTTATTGCATAGACAATTCCTCCAGCTTACTTACTGGTGTTTGTAACGTATAATTTAATTAAGATTTCCTGATTTTCTCTCTTTGTTATTTACTTTGTTTTAATTCTATCTACTTACTGTTGTTTCTGCTTTTTTTAGTTGTATTTATTTTAGTCGCAATATTGTATTATCGTCAACTAATCCGCTTATAAAATTGTTATAAATGAAAACTTTTAATTGGCCTTTGTTTAACATAGATTCTGGTTTTATTGTTGAACTAGCTGTAAGTTTTCTGAACTTGAAAATAAAATTAAATATTACCGCGATGGCTTAATAGCAGTCAATGAGACTTCTGAGTATGATGTCTCGGTTTGATTCTCGGGCGGGCAGTTTTACTGGGATTTTCAGTCAAGAAATTTCCTGTAGCAGCTCGGCATCTGAAACTGTGCCCAATACGGCAAAGGGTTTCCCATATTACGTGGAATGTGTAATAGATCTCTGCCTACCCCTTCTTGAATAGACGCGTGAGACTATTAATGTATTATGCAGTGCATAATGTATAGATAACTCAACAAAGAGTAGGTACTTATGTGCATCGATATCGCCATCACATTACGTTATAGGTGAGTAGTAGCTGGTGATGTAAGCGGTATGCAATGGTGATCTCCGGAGTATTGAGCTCCATATCGAATGAGGCTTTGCAAAGTGAGGCAACGATTGAACATCTATTTTATTAGTTTCAACTATTGCTTATTTAAATACGTTTTCCCTCCATAATAGTGATATTTTTATGAATGTTACTTGTCATGTTTATACTACGGGTTTCGATAGTTTTCTGTATTTTCTTACTAGCTGGCCCGCTTTAATCCCGTTGAAACTGGGGTAGAAAGTATGTATCAATTCTGCGTATGTTTTATCTGTATGCGTAGTTTCAGGCGTAGTAAATTAGTTAAGGTACTCATACCGGGATAATAAGTATCCAATGTACTGACAACACGGATGGCGCAGTGGTTTAAGTGGACGCATCGCCACTATTACTGCGCCGAGTGTTGTAGGTTCGAATCCCACACGGGACAAAACTCTGTGATCCACCAATGGTTGTTCCGAGTCTGGATGTTCTTTGTGTCCGTTGTTTGAATGTTTGTAAAGGCTCCCGCGACATAGGAATTAATCCCAGTGCTGAAGTTGCTTTAAAAAAAAACATGTATCCATCATGGGACACGGTTTATAAATGCAAGTTTCATACAAATTGGTTTAACGGTTCAATACTCAATACTCAATACTCAATTGTTTATTGCGTTCCACAATGTAGGCTTAGGTGGTAACTTAAATAATATGACAGATCATTATGGACCCTGTCGGGCACAGCAACGTAAAAGAGAGGAAACATAAACTATTCAGATAGGTACAATAATATTATATTCTATAGATAACTTAATTTCTTAATAAATATCAATGTATATTTTGTATTAGTAAATTGCCGAGTTATACACTGAATTGCACATTTTTATTCTTAATTATTTAATAAACTATAATTAAATGAGAGATTTAATAAATTAAATGGATTAAAAAATTAATAAATTAAATACCTAGATATATTTCAATAAATATTGGCATATATATTATTAATAAGTATATTAAAATTGTGTGTAAATTGTATTATTAAAATTGTAATTACATCATCAATCTATTAAACTAATATCACATTTATTGTTTTCTACTATGTAGTATAATTGTATTATAGTATTAAATTATAATTGTATTATTTAAATTGTTATAAAAGTCAAGTATATTATTTATAATATGTATTATGTTATTTATTTTATTAATAAGTGTATTATTTTCGTAGTATGTCAGCATTATTATTATATTGCTTTTATATAATATTTATTATTTTGTTGTTACAAATTACATTAATCGAGATAATTATTAGATTTGAACTTATTTAATTTATTTTAATTATGGAGAAATTTTATCATTTAGGAATTCATTTACGGTATAGTAACATTTATTGATTAGGAATGACTTTGTTTTATTTATGAATTGTTTCAATTTATGTTCATTTTTAATTGCCTCCGGTAGTTTATTATAAAGTTTTATAGACATGACATAAGGACTTGTTGAATGTATATTTAGTTTAGACGTTGGTAGATTTAGTCTCTTTTTGTGTCGTAGTGAATATTTTAATTGTTTATCTTCTCTTTTTGTGTAAAAATCTTGGTGTTTCCTTACAAATTTACAACATTCCAGTATGTATATGCAAGGAAGAGTCAAGATGTCATGTACTTTAAAATATGGCTTGCAGCTGTCAGTTACTTCTATGTTGAGTAGAATACGTATAAGTTTTTTTTGTAGTAAAAATAGTGAAGGTGCGTCCGTGCTATTTCCCCATAGTGTAACTCCGTAACAAAGCCACGAACGAGTATGCATACGCGTAATAAGTGGCAAGTGCTGTTTTAAAGTTTGTTGATTTTTTAATTTCGCGAAGAGCATACGAAAATTTTGAGATTTTACTTCTGACTTTTTGTACGTGGGCTTTCCAGTTTACATTAGTATCTATGACTAAACCCAGCAGATTAAATTCATGTACAGTGTCAATTTTGGTGTTATTGTATGAAAAGGATATATTGAGAGGCTTTTTTTGGTGTGGATGGAATGTAATAATTTTTGTTTTAGGATAGTTTATCTCAAGACCATGTTTTTTTAACCAGTTTACAGTTTGATGTAGGGTGGTGTTCAATGTCGCGTTAATGTTTAAGTTGTTTTCACATGATAAGAGCAAAGAAACGTCATCCGCAAACAAGACACATGATGCTCCTACATTTTTTGGCAGATCATTAATATAGATAAGGAACAGAAGGCATCCTATTACACTACCTTGAGGGATTGACGCGTTAATTCGTTTTTTTGTAGATCGAACGTTTTGAATTTCGTTGGTTTGGTAGTTAAAATATTCGATTTCGACTTGACGCTCTCTGTTCTTAAGGTATGACTTAAACCAATCGTGAGCCGTACCTCTGACGCCTAAAGCATATAATCTGCTTAATAATATATTATATTGCACCTTATCATACGCTTTGGTCATGTCTAGCAGAATTCCAACACCATATTTTCTATTGTTTATTATATCCAGGGCTTCTTGAATATATTTATAGACGGCTAATGTAGTAGACCGATTTTTCCTAAAACCATTTTGGCACTTGTCAAATATTTCAAATTTTTCGCAAAACGAATAAACGCGAGTACACATTGCTTTTTCAAAAATCTTAGATGCGGTTGGCAAAAGAGCAATAGGACGATAATTATTGGGATCTGTTTTTAAGTTTTTTTTATGAATTGGCTTTATAATGGCGGTTTTTAACATGTTAGGAAAAATGCCCTCCTCGAAAGATTGATTAATTAAATTATACAAAGGTAACGTTAATTCATCTGCACATTGTCTTATTAGGGTTGGCGGAAGTTCGTCAACTCCGTGACTATTTTTATTTTTTAAGCTTTTAATTAATGTGTTTACTTCGTGAGGCTCTACAGGACTGAGATACATTGAGTTTGTATTATGGTATGAGACGAATGCGTCATTCTGGTCACAACTAATACTAGCTGGTTGTGCGGTTTGTTCTCCTATAGATGCAAAAAAGTTATTGAAAGTTTCAGCTATTTGCTTAGGCTGAGATATTTCAACGTTATTGACTTCTAACGTAATATTATTTTTTTCTTTCTTTATTATTTTATTCGTCCTTTCATTTATTATTTTCCACATGGTTTTAATTTTATTATTAGATTTTTTTAATGCTTTAATATAATGTTGTTTCTTTGCCGTTGTTACAGCTCGTTTTAAAACTTTTTCGTATTTTTTATAATAGTTTGTAAGTACAGGGTTATTTGATTTTATAGATAGAAGTTTTAAAAGTCTTTTATGAGTGCAGGATAATTTTATGCCTGTAGTAAGCCAGTATTTTTTGTGCTTCGATTTTAACTTTATTTTGCGTATTGGTATGCATTCATTTAGAGTGTTTGCTAGAGTATTATGGAATGTCAAATAGTTTTCGTCAATATTTTTGCTTTTTGTTATTATTTCATTCCATTTCACTATGCTTAATTTTTCCTTAAATAGTTGAATGTTAGTATCATTGTATTGTCGTTTGTATGTATACCAGATAGTGGTTTTAGGCTCTTGCGGTAAACACATATGCAAGATAGTCGCGTTATGATCCGAAAAACCTAGTTCCTCGACCGATGTAGTTAGGCTGTTGTTTATAAAGTTCGTGAATATTAAGTCTATGCATGAAGATGATGTTTCTGTTTTACGTGTAGATTGCTTTATATGTTGGGTGAATTTGTATTCTAGCATAACGTTTAAAAATTGTTTTGATTTTAAATTATTGTCAAAAATGTTAATATTGAAATCTCCTCCTAGTATTACATTGTATTTTGCATATTTTTTATTTATTAGAGTAAGAATTTCTTTTAATCGGATATAGAATATATTTTCCTCCCTTCTATTCCAATATAAGGTAATTAATAACAGTTTTTCTTTTAGTAGTTCTATTGCACAAAGTTCAACAATATATTCTATAGACATGTTTGTGATATCTCTTCTTTCTATGTATTCTATATGCTCTTGTAGTAGAATACACACGCCGCCGCCGGTTCGTGAGCATCGGCAGAAAGATGTTGCAACTTTATAGCCATCAAAATGTATCATCTCTATTTTTTCTTGGGATAGCCAAGATTCTGATATGCATATTGCCTTGTATGTAGGTTCTTGGTCAATAAATGCCTCTAGTAAGTGTTGTTTGTTGCAAATGCTCTGAAAGTTCTGAAATAATATCTTGAATTTGGTTGACGCGTAATTGAGTTCCTAACATACCTACAGACATTTTTACAAACTTACACATTGATAACACTAGTAGGAGGACTTCTATATATATTTCTAGTGACATAAAAATGCCACCATTTTAGGTGGCGGCATAGGCGTTTTATCCTTTATTCGAAACAAACGACTCATTTCTTCACCCTAGATTAGTTTCATATTAGGCAATCACGTCGCTTATACTATTGTTATTGCTTCTATGTTACTTACGCTTTTGGTTACATGCTTATTTACTGACTGTGTCTAATAAAACGAGCAAGCTATTCTTGCATGTAGCCGGTGCGAACAGCTTGCGCATGTAGCTGGCTTTAGTGACTTGCAAATGTAGCTGGCTTTAGTGACTTGCAAATGTAGCTCACAATTTTACTTACACTTTTTACCAGCATCTCTATTTAAAAGAAGTACATAACATTCGTGCAAGCAGCTTGCGTATGTTGACGCCAGCTACTTGCATCGTGTAAATTGACTTTCTAGGTCTCTTCTCCCTAGCCTTATTTTTCCCGAATGACTTGGGGTCGGCTTTTCTAGTCTAACCGGATTTGACTGGATATCAGTTTTTACACGGAGCGGCTGCCACCTGACCTCCACAACCCGAAGGCTAACGATTCTCTAAGGCTAGACAGTGTCAGGATATTATAGGGCACTGACTTCCCAATAACGACTGCCATAGATGTTCATGGCAGCCGGGATCGACGGCTTAACGTGCTCTCCGAGGCACGGAGCAAGCGATAATTGTCAATCAATACGCGCATAATTTCGAAAAGTCACATAACTTCCGAAAGTCAGAGGTGCGCGACGTGGGTTTGAACCTCGAAACCCTCTGCATTGCAGTCTGTTGGTCTCCCCACTGAGCTATCGCTGTTTTTTTTACTTTCTAGGTATACAAGGCTTATTCATAGAACTTAGCACTAACTCTTATAGCAGAATTATAGTAATCTTACTTCACGAAAGAATGCGATAGTAAGATAATCACTATGTGAAATTCTGCATTACCATGTATTTTAGGGTCTAGGTTCCCAGACCCTAATATAAAGAAAGAAGGTACACTAAAATATTTAATTATATTCCTAAATTACCTAAAATCTTATAGGTATGTATAGATTATGTTTCCTTGTAAGTGCGAATTTATCGCTACGAGAACCCTACCCTACATGATCCTACATGAACAAAAAATAATATTATGAGTATCTTATCTTATCTTGTGTGGGGGGGCAGTCAGTACAGACCGGCGACACTTCGACCCAGTGGGATCTTTTGTGCCGACTTCCCCAATAACGACTGCCATTGATGTTCATCGCAGCCGGGACCGACGGCTTAACGTGCTCTCCGAGGCACGGAGTAGGCGATAATTGTCAATCAATCAATACGCACATAATTTCGAAAAGTCATATAACTTCCGAAAGTCAGACGTGCGCTACGTGGGTTCGAACCCGAGACCCTCTGCATTGTAGTCTGTTGGTCTTCCCACTGAGCTAATACAACCATTAAATATCAATATTATGAGTAACCATTGAGTCAATTGTAGAATTATAAAATTATGTTAGTATCACAAAATCTAAAAGAAGTGGACACGATACTTAGTGTAAAACGAGATTCCGTATAGGTATTCGATCGTGATCTCCAGTAAATTGATACATACATTAAACGAAATTACATTTATTGACCTTAATTATTATAATCTGTACTTCATAAATTTATACTAAAAGCAATTGTAGGCACCATCGTTGTACTTGACTGCAGATACCCTGATTTTCTAGCAATTATACAATTGGTATAATCCTAACAAGCAACAACAGAATCCATAAATTAGAGTTTAATTATCGCCTTTGAATACCTAATGGCTCGTTTTTTGCAGTAGGTAAGTAGGTGGAAGTGCCAACATCAGAACATTTTCTTTTTTACTATTGATTAATCGAACGATAGTACGACTAGTCTTGTTTGCTTTCTAATAATATTAAATATAGATAGTTGTTACAGATTGCCAATATTGTAACGGTTTACAATGAATTAAATATTACATAAAGCAACAATGACCATACTTAATTTTGTTCTACATTTCTTTAATAGACATTATTTTCTGTGATATCTTTATAATTCAAGTTTTACGTAACACAGTTTTATAAAAAATATACCTATGTCAACGCTTGTTGTAATTACAGTAGACATGATGAATAACAAAATTACTTATTATAATATATTGAAAGTAAAGTACAAGCTTACGGATTCACAGCGATTAATTATATTTAAAACATTATTTTACTTCACACCTATTTTACTTCAAAACTCTAGCAGCAATGGCTACAAATTCATTGTCAGAAAAGCGTTAGTTTTGAAAATTATAAGTACAGTCATTAGTTGATAAGCATTTGAGGATTTCAACATCGTTTTATCGTAGAAAATAATGATGGTTCTCAATTTCTTGAAGAAATAGTAAACTACAGAATTATGAGATTATTTCAATGCTTGCTGGCCGTACGTAAAAAAAATATATGTATATTGTGTTCATTTATAGATGTAACCATTTTTATTCTGTTTAATTTGCGAAAGTACAGCATGGTAATTCCGCCAGAAGTCCATGCATCATCGATTAGCTTCGGCTGAATCATTGCACGACGAATGTCCTCGTGTTTTAAATTAATACCCAGTTATTGAAATTATACTACAAACGATTATGTATGCTGTAAATACGAATGCACGAGTGCTTGACTGTTTTTCCTAATATAAAAACAATCATAATCAGTACCTATTGAATATCGAGTCTTGGATGTTATGATTGATACATTTTATAATTGACTAATAAGAAACTGTCCTGACATTAAATCATTCTTTCGTACATAAAGTCTTTAAACTGTCTTTAATAGCAAAAAATATCGACTTCATATCGATCGTCAGGTTTACCGGCATTTTAAAGATATTGCTTTTAAAAAATCATATTCTTCTCCCTAACCTTTATTATTCCCAAGTCACTTGGGGTCGGCTTTCCTGGTCTAACAGAAAAAGTTTGAAAAGTCATATAACTTCCGAAAGTCAGAGGTTCGCGACGTGGGCTCGAACCTGAGATCCTCTGCATTGCAGTCTGTTGGTCTATATTATTAATATACATACATATATACATGATATGTCCAGTAAATATAATTGTCTAGATTTCCCTTTGTTGAGAATAATGTTAAAGTAAAAACACAATGTAGTCATATATAGTAACTTTGTGCAAGAGCAACCATTTGACTATATCCGCACAATTATTAAGCAATGCACAACAGATTCAGATAAGTAAGCTGCCGAGGCAGCCTAGATGGAGATCGTTGGACTGCTAAGAGTATTTCCAATTTCATAATCGGGGACGTATTAGATTTATCAATTGATTGTTTATTATTGTTAGATAAACCTTGTGACGAAGACTGGAGTCTCAACGATTCTATAATACTTTGACCTGGTAACTGTTTTATTAACCGTCAAAACTTACTGATTATTTAAAATAGGTAATTGTGGCAAATAGCCTTATTTTAAAAAAAGCCTTATTTTAAAGAGCTATAAGCTGAGAAATAGGTAACTTCACTGTTAAAAAATAGCAACTAACCATTTCTTATTGATTTAAGCCCATGAAACTCCTTTTTTTCTCGAGTGGAATGCGCCTGTTGCATACTCCCTTGTCACAAGGGGAGGCAAGAGAGTTATGTCCGGCTCTCCTGTACTTCGGGCCTACGGACCAAAACCCCACGGTGTAGTGTTGTATAGTGGATGGGCAGCTTGAAAAGAGACTACCTGAGCGACCCAGCCAGCAGAATACTACAGACTCCTGAGCGACGCCCCGGCACTTCAGAGGGCGTCGGACCGACTCAATGGCTGGCGGGCGGGATCCCCGTTCTCCCGCCCGCGGCTTTCATTATGGAGGTATTAGACGCGCGAATGCGCGCCTGCGCCGCTCGGTTTGCCGGCGGCGTCGGCTGACCAACGCGAAAGAGAAAAGTCATCGTATATACTCAACCGTTCGCAAAGTAATCGTTGAGAAACCAATGCAGTCGGTAGTGTTCCTTTTTTCATTACATTAACATAGATTTGTATGTGACAACCTCGTAAATCGCTGATAAGGTTGCGATTATTCCTTATGCCGATTTGCCATCTGTTAGGTGCCGTAGTTTCTCAGGTTAAAGAGTAATTGAGTTTTTCTGTTGGCAAATAATGAGTAATAGTACACTAAACACAGATGATCTCTCTCATATTTTAGAAATGATACATAATTTCTAGTTAGCTTACAATCCATGACATCTGGCCATCTTATAAATAATTCTTGTATTATTGTAGTATTATGGTAGGTGACTCCCGTGATAATTTAGGCAACTGTACCTTGTTAGTCTTTCTTTTCGTGTGGTTAGTGGCCAACCTGTTGTCAAGAGTTGTTCAAGCCGCCCGTAGGCCTCTGACATGGCTTAACGACTGCTGTCAATTCGGCAGCAACCGGGACCGACTTTTAAGTGCCCTCCGAAGAACGGAGACGCTCAGATGAAATACCACTAAGCGGTCAACCATCTATAGACTGACCGCACCCAAAGTTGCTTAACTTCTCTAATCGTTTACCGATCAGTGACTTGCATTGGACAGCCTAGGTCTATACACATAGAATAAGTTTGAAGTTTATAACATTCTACCACATACACACAACACCATCTAGCCCAAACTAAGCAGAGCTTGTATTATGGGTACTAGACAATGGATAAACATACATACATACTTTTTTTTTTGTAAATACGTACATATTATACATAGATACACCCAGACCAAGACAAACATCCATGTTCATGCACACAAATGTTTGACTTGTGCGGGAATCGAACCCACGACCTCAGACGTGGCAGTCGGTTACACTAACCACTACGCCATCGAGGCGGCAACGAATGAAAACCGGGACCATTTTTAGATTGATTCAACTTCAATTACCAACTGTAAATAGTGCTTATCGATTTTAATGTCGACGAAGCTAGAGTCAATTCATTCAACAACTTAGTACAATGAAATGCAATTAATGCAATGACAATTTTATTGATCGTCTCACGTTAGTTCTAGAAAATCAAACTACTAGTCGTAACCGAGGTCAAACGCAATCGTTTCGTGTGAATACTAGTAATGAACCGCCATGTATTGTAAGACGACCCCAACACACTTGGCCAAAAACGTGTTAGATAAATTTAGCATCGAATCATGACTTGGCAAAACCTACTGTGATATCACAATTGAAATTGCTTTGTTTATTTAGTTGTGCTTAAGTAACGTTGGAGTATACGTGAACCTAATAAAGGTTAAATGTTAGGCAACTTAATATATATCCCAAAAATGCCTTTACATATACACCCTTTCCAGAGCAGAGGTGAAGAAATTATACTAACATTTCGCCTATCGCCGGTTATCGGGTACATTTCCAGACCTCGTGTTGCTAATTTTCCAACAGATAAATTTTATACCAACCCGAGAAGAAGCCTGGTCATAATAATATCAGCCCTGTATTAAACTGTCCCACTGCTGGGCACGGGCCTCTTCTCAGTGTGAGAAGATTTAGGCCATAACCCACCACGCTGGCCCAATGCGGGTTGGCAGACTTCACATATGTTTGAAAACATTATTGAGAACTCTTAGACATGCAGGTTTCCTCACGATGTTTTCCTTCACCATTAAAGCAAGCGATAATTAAATATTTAATACGCAAATTATACGCACACGAAAACTCAGAGATGCGCGCCTTGGGATCGAACTCGAGACCCCTGCGTGGCAGTCCAACTGTTCCCCATTAATATTTTAGATAAGTACTGATTTTAAAAATTTCTTTGTAGTCAATGGAAATGTTTTTATTTTAACTAAAAATTAAACCAAGAGATTCTGGTTAAGCCACTGTAAACGTATTTTGACTTTTAAAAGTCCTGCTTTGTGGCTTATGTTACAAATGCCATTTATTGATGCCTTCGTTCTTTAGATGTATGTACTACCTGGTATAACCATAGACTAAGAGCATAAACAATTTCAGTATTTATATTACCATGGCAACCTTACTACCGATAGGAAAAGACGCTTTCGTAACATTTCGCGATGAAAACGTAATGCACGATCGTCACGATTCGTATCATTTTTGATGGTTGTTGTTTTAAATGAAATTTCGCAACGATTGGGACCGCCTTCGGTTAACAACGAACAAGTAACTAGTGATGTAATTACTAAGTTATTATAGTAACTATCTAAGTGAGCAATAGTTGCATGTTATAATGATGATAGCTGGACGTGGATATTGTAACTTTGCAAATCATTGAAGCTGTTATTATATAATTATGCTCGCGGTATAGAATATGTTGCAAGTAGAGCTACATTCAAATTAAACTATATTATACGGATTTTACTAATACCTCTGCCTTTATACCATTATTAAACTGTTAACTGCTGGTTTGGGCATGTAGAAAGAATGGACGAAAAAAGACTAAGAAAGTTTATAAAGCTAGTGTGAATGGAACAGCCGCAAGGGGAAGACCTAGGCGAACGTTTCTTGATCAGATCGGAGACGTTCTGGATAAAGGCCAGGTTAAGAGCACCTTAAACCGGCGAGCGTGTATGAGGAATGTTATGAACGTGAATGAAGCCAGAGAAGTGTGTCAGGATCGTAGCAAATGGAAATCCGTAGTCTCTGCCTACCCGTCTGGGAAACAGGCGTGAATCTATGTAAACTGTTAATTAAAGTTTATACACTTTTCCCTCGAAGCTTTGGTTGCTTTTCGGCATCCATGGTCACGGAAAGATTAATACGGCGATTGTCTTATTTTCTTTTAAGTGTTGTCAAGTCAAAAGCATATGTTTTTTTGGATTTCCTTGTTACGCAGAATAAGCTCAAAGTATAAAAGTCTGGCTGTAATTCGCTCCTTTTTAAATTTGAGTAAACCGCGATAAAATGTGTATAAAGTAGTTTAATTTCAATGTATGTAACATTCGCGTACACATGAGACAAAATTAAGTATAACGATGTTTAGAAAAAGGAAACACACGATAGTTTTTGTCTCTAACAAAAAGAAATGAATTACATGCTAGACCGGATGCTATCGATTACGAACATTTGTAATCGAATATAATCGCTTGAGGCTAGAAAACAGCCTCAGTCAGTTTTAGTCACGGTTAAAATAGCTCACGATCTATTTTAAGCATGACCAAAGCTAATAGAGATGTTCATATCATCTAACATCTACAAGTTTAATAGTCTTATTTAAGTTTAAATAGATCTTGCTAATAAACAGATCTTATATTGTACATTTTCACATTTCTACATTAAAGATAATAAACAAATGTATGAGAGAGAGAGGGAGACAGATGTTTTGTTGTTTGTTCGTCTGTCTTTCAATTGGAAAAGTCACTCTCGGGTATGTCTGTCTCGATGGCGTAGTGGTTAGTGTTACCGACTGCCACGCCTGAGGTCGCGGGTTCGATTCCCGCACAAGTCAAACATTTGTGTGCATGAACATGGATGTTTGTCTTGGTCTGGGTATTTCTATATATAATACGTAGGTATGTATTTACAAAAAAAAAAGTATATATGTATGTTTATCCATTGTCTAGTACCCGTAGTACAAGCTCTGCTTAGTTTGGGCTAAATGGTGTTGTGTGTATGTGGTAGAATATTATTATTATTATTATATATTTTAGGATTGCCTGCGATTGTTGCGTATACATATATATATATACTTACATATAGCAAAATAACATGCTTTAAGAAAATTCTCAGTCAAGTAATTTTCTCAAACCATGTTATTATTATAAACTGCGTACTAAATCCACGGTAGATCATAATGTTAAATAATTTTAATGTTTGCTTCATGATAAGTTGATAACAAAATAACAAAACATTACATTGAAACACATATATCCTAAAAGCATACGTAGCGCATTACACCCACATTTCGCCAGCTATGAATTTAGGTCTTCTATACTAGGGGACCATCGTTCTCACCCTGAAAAGAGGCCCGTGCCCAGCAGTGGGACAATGTTATACAGGGCTAATATTATAATAGGAGGATCCTATTGCCGTTTACGGTACATTTCTGAACTTGTTACTGCTAATGAGATGTTCTAGACAGGAGACTAATTCGATCCGGGAATCGTACCAGAGGCCTCATACATAGCAGTCGCATAGACCGCAGCGGTCTATGCTGTTTGAGATCTTTGATGGTCATCGAGGCATTCACATGTATACTTATACGCATGATGATGATGATGACTTATATGATGATAGAGCATAACATTAAGATATTTTAACATTTGCTTATTTTGCTGCATACAATAAGAATAAAACATTTAAAAGCCCCTAATACATACAAGACTTGACACTTAAGTATTTACTGCCGTCGTAAACAACGCCAATGCATTTTCCTAATACGAACTCTAAACCTTTTTCGTGTTAAACATTACAATACAGTGCTTCTATAGGCGAGTAAATGGCCAACCATGACTAATATACCAACTATGTCTGCGGTCAGCGCGTCATGCGTGTATCCATGTAGATTCTGATGTGCGATGATCGCGTGTTGATTGCTCAATATTGCTCATGGAGTCGTGAATTGACCGTGGAAGCATACAACATAATATGCTGAATAAAGGCTTCAAATGTTTAGATTTGCTTACTACTTGACATGACTGTGCTACTTTGAGAAACGTGGTAAACAACATACGCGCGCGTCGTTGATCCTTAAATCTACTTTTAGTAGCTGCATGCATATGCAGTGGTTTCAGAGAATAAGGCAAGTTCAAACTAAAATAATTTTTAGTTTGACTAAAGAATAAATAAATAAATATCCATCCTGTTTCTTCTTTCTACTTACATGTTGCGATTAAGCTTACCAAAGCACGCGATGGACATGCACTAGTATGCCTACAAAATTCAATATGGTCAACTATTTTATATTATATACTCTGATTAAATTATTTCAGCAACGCTAGGTAGACTTTTAGACTGATTTGAAGGTATCGACAATGATAGCTTTTCTAATAAAACAAAATACAAGTTACGAAGTGACCCCGAGAACTATTGACCGCACGAAAACAAAATGTCTTTTGGCTGCGATAATCTGTAGTATGATGGTAACTTTCCAGATGAGCTATGGCTATTTGCGCTTAATGCTAAGATCCAGCCGCTATGAGAGCTTTTCCAGAGCTGGTACATACCCAACCTCAAAGTCAATACTCTCTTTTTATTAAATAGATGTCACTACTATAGAGACATTACTCGTAATGGCTTTTTAAATAGGACCTTGCCATTTGCATTCCCACGGTCAAATCGTTGCACGAATTTCGATCAACAATAGTGCGATGGTTTTATTTAATGTTAAGTTTTACAAGTAATCTGTGGAAAATGTAGTAGGTAGTATATTTGCTAAGTTTAATGTGAAGTACTCAATGTATCCTCCTAATATACTACTGTTTGTTTTCCCATGTTCAATAAATAATTTTTTTTTCGCGCTTTTATGAACAGTCGAAATGTATCCGAAAAGGCACGTTTGGCTGTTCATAGAGGACTATTAGTACCTACACTTATGCATGGTAGTGAAAGTTGGGTATGGCAAAAGAAGCATGAGAGCAGAATAAATGCTGTAGAAATGAGAGCGCTGAGAAATATATGTGGTGTGACTCTGAAAGATAGAATAAGGAATAGTGTGATTAGAGAGAGATGCGGCATAAAAGTGGATATAGTGACGAGAATAGAAAAGGGTATGTTAAGTTGGTTTGGGCATGTAGAAAGAATGGACGAGAACAGACTGACTAAGAAAGTTTATAAGGCTAGTGTGAATGGAACAGTCGCAAGGGGAAGACCTAGGCGAACGTTTCTTGATCAGATCGGAGACGTTCTGGATAAAGGCCAGGTTAAGAGCACCTTAAACCGGCGAGCGTGTATGAGGAATGTTATGAAAGTGAATGAAGCCAGAGAAGTGTGTCAGAATCGTAGCAAATGGAAATCCGTAGTCTCTGCCTACCCCTCTGGGAAACAGGCGTGAGTTTATGTATGTATGTATGTATGTAATAAATAAATAAATTTCGATCAACAATAGTGCGATGGTCTAAATGGTTTCGTCTAAGTCTAGCATCGTAAAATAGTAACATAGAGTCTGTATTATAAGTACCGCTACTATGCGCAAAAGTATGCGTCGTAAGTTGGTTGCTACAGAGAATCTGCATTTAATCGTATAAACTGGAAAGAGTCAAAAATCTCTTATACTGCGCGTGAGTCTAGGCTCATTTCTATTTTATGCGAGCTATGCGCAATTTTTAAATACATTAAATCTGTGAAGTTTCCTAAAAATATTGCTTATTTGAACTAAATACCAGTAAAGACTGCAGTCATGTAGATGCTATCGAGATCCGCTTCTAAATAAAGATTTTGGCACGTCAAATACATATTTTATTAAGACGTAAATTTTGTATAAAATTAATTATCTCGATGTAAAGGTCAAGCTACCAAAATGACAGTAACTGTAAGATAAAATTGGATAAGGTCAAATTTGTACTGTGAAGAAACTAAGATATTTTTTAGGGATTAATCTACTTCACAGTTCCTACCACGTTAAGTAGAAGATGCAATATGGGCGAAATACAGGCGCAAAGCCAAAAGGTCGGTGAACCTAAGTACATATCATGTCAAGGAGACAAATGCATAGGGACGGCCTTATCGTTATAATATTTGAGGTTAAACCTCTATATGTAGTTATTTGTTCGCGAAATGTGGATAGGATCGTTAAATCAATATATATTATGTAAGTACATAACAGTTCAATGAATAGCATTGAAGCAGGCGAATAAAGTGCATTAATCATATAATAAATCATAATTTATTAAATAGCTAATAGAGCTCATCCTCAAGGATGGTTATTCAATCAGTCAATATACCTTTTTATGCCATGAAGAACTAGGTTATCCTTTGTATCTATGTAATCGTTTGTTGTCATTTCAAAAGCTGAATGTGGAAGCAGGTGAGTCTTCGTTTACAGCAGAAACATAGAAGGGAGCAGAAAATGCTCATATTTTAATTAAGTGTCTCCCGCGCTATGCCTAATTCCTGTGTCGCGTGGAACATAATGAACATTCAAATATCAACGTGACTTACAGAATGCTACTACCCCGTGTGACTATTATTTCTCTTAAAATAAAAACATCCTGTGATTTATTGTTCACACGCATAAGAATACTATCTTATGAGTCTCTACAGACGCAGATAGCCCAGAACCAGAGACAATCGGACAATATTGTATCTTTACACTAGACGTCTCTACAGATAATCCAGTGCAGGAGACGGCTAAATTGATCACATCTTTATGAATACATTTAGGGTTGCCATCTCTAAAATATGGCAACCAGGACAATACGCGTGAAAACTCCGGATTTTAGAGTCTAGAACCCGGACATGTCAACAGGTTTTTTTAAACATAGTCAGTGTAATAAAAAACAGTTAAACAAAAAAACAAAATGTCATAAATCACCTTTTTATTTCTTTTCAGACCTTAAAATTAAATTTTGTTATCTTTTAAATTTTTAAACCCGGACGCTCCCCGGATGCCCTCTAAAGTAGGACACATCCGGAGAAACCCGGACGGATGGCAACCCTAAATACATCGATGTCTAAAATAACCGCGTATTATCCATGTAGAAGAGGAAAACAAGTGAAATCCACTTAAGATGAGCAAAGCAAATGGCTGACTAGCAAAAGAAACTCTACTTAAACAATACCAGCTTGATTGAGGAAGCAGGTACTTACGTGCACACTATAGAAGGCTCGCAATACTCGCAACAACAACCTTATGTTGCATTCCTGAGGCGAGAAGGGTTTCCAGTCTCCTTGAGACGCTGTGCTGTCAATAAGGGACCAGTTTGATCTTTGTTCTAAGCACTAGCAGCACAGCGAACTCCATTTTAATGAGGCAACATAACAATATCTAGATACGCATTTCGTCTGGACGTTGGCGTTTAAACGACGACTTAGAAATTTAGCAGCGGCGACGCACGAATGTTGCAGTAGACTCTTACCATCTAGCATAGAATGCTTGCTTGTCACCCCAACCTGTACTAACTACCAATACCAGAAATTACAGATATCTTCTTAGCAATTAATATTTATCCGAATTTTCGGAACTGGACTAACAAAAAGATTGGGATAGCGCACCGTATTGAGCATTACTTATGTATTATTTAGGTACTTGAACGATATGTGATTATTTGATTAATGAATCACAGCATTCAGAAAAAAACATTGATTTGCGATTCTCGTCACAAAGCGAAACAAAATACCTATAAATCAAGATGTCATACCATCATGTAACCGTGTAAGGCGAGCTCATCCAATCCGTAATAAGTATATAAGTATATACGTAGAGTATATAATAGTAAATGTGTAATGTTGCCATTGTCCGCCAGTGTAAGCCTCTTTGTCTTTTATTCATACTTCAAGTTGAAGGTTATTGTTTTGTAAAACATGATGTAGTTACCTACTAGTGAAACATACATAACCTAGAATAATTTCGCTTGAAATTTGGTAGGTACCTACCTAGTCAAATATCGATTGATACATTTCTCATTCGAGATTCCAACCTACGTGTCTTGTAATTTCATCCGTATTTCGTAAGATAAATAAATATTATTATTCCTATTATCATATGCATCTCAACTCTTAACTTAGGGAATGTTTGAACAAATTTAAAGCTGTTGTTATAAGGTTCAGAAATACTTCTGCAAACTTAAATAAAAGTAACGTGATAAAATCGCTCGCCGAAATACGTGTTATTTCTTTACCTGTTGATAGTCAACCTGTCTCTCGCGCTACCTAAAAAGACTAAAAGCAAATTCAAAGGCAAGATAAGATTCTTAGAATTGTGCAGATTAGCATTTCGTGCCGTGTTCCAATGATAGTACAAAGAACAGACATAGGTAGGTACCGGTGGCTATATGACAAGATGTAAATATACGAAACTGGTACATACTACATACGTTTACAAAAAAATACACTTATAACAAATAACATAAAAGCTACAGAGTTCATAGAGAAGATTTTGTTCTTTTAGATAAATTCCAGTATGAATAAACACATTATAATAATATAGAATACGCGATGGAATGCAGAATACATAAACAAAACTTTATCAAAGTAAGCTAAATCAGAAAACGTCTTACCTTCAATGTTTTAGTAAGTCCGTCGTCGCAACTCGATATTGAATACAAAATACAGGAATAGATCGTCTAAACAAACAGCATAAAAGCTACTTTCAATACATTGAGGACTTAAAATCTGGTTCCGCGATACCGCTATGCACTTAAGGAGAAGTATTAACACATACCTCGGATGTTTCCAAATCGCGCACACTCTACCGCACTGTTATTCATGAAAAACTGTATTTTTGTTCGTTGTGTTTAGAATACAATATAGTTCGTTTGCTGATGGCGTTCGTTCGATCGTTTTGTCGTTGAACCGGTAGGACGGGACGCGATACCTGCGTCGGACCCGTCGACTAATCGACTGTCTGCGCTATAGGGCACGTGTTTACATGATTTCCTTTGTGTGTGTGCGAGAAGGCTTCGCTGCGCGTGCGAGCGTACTGTGTTACCAGCGCAACAATCGTACCCACGACACGAGGAAATTAATATATCAGATAGCTTGGTTATTCAAGATCACGAGGATCAGTAAACTACACTACTACTTAGTATTTCACAGGTAGGTAATATACACGACTACACGTATAAAGTTTGTAAACTACATTACAGTTACTTATTTAAAATGACAGAAATGGCATAAACGTCAAACTTTATGAACCAAGGACGGAACAATGTTCGTGTAAAAACAACCGACGCTAAAATTATTATATCGATGAAACGATTTTATTTATTTATTAACACAATAGAATTGATATGTTATTTAGTCATGTTAATCAATAACATATTAAAAATAATATATTGTAATAAAAATATAAATTAATGTAATAATATTATAAACACTCAATATAAATTAATGCAAAATGATAATAATACGTGTAAATTAATATGTTTGTTCATACCTACAGCTTCTTCAAAACAAATAAGCTGTAATAACTATTGTTAGCCACCCGATTCTGAGTTACGAGCCCATTCGCCCCTCAAGGTTTGCCCTCTAGTAGGTATTTATTAGGTTTCTTCTTAAAATCCACCCAAAAATATCGTCTTTTTATGAAAGGGGCGAAAGTCAAGGGGCGTACGGGCTCGTAGCCGATTCTGTGCCTTTTTGATCTATCGAATTAATAGCTTTTTGTCAATATTATGCAACGTAATTAACTTAAATAAATTAATAAATGGGCTATGTTATTTTATAGATGAGCATTTCACTCAGTTATGCATAGTTTGTTAGCATGGGTTTGAAAATTATTACTCTTTTCCCCGTAATACACTTTCGTTAAAAATACAGGTCTGGCCTGTATTTTTAACGAAAGTGTATTTTATGGAGTAGGAAAGTATGTCTTATTGCTTTCATTGGTAATTTAGTTTATGAAATGATTCCTTTCAAATAAATAATATATCAATGTTCGTATTTAAAATGTATGAGGCTGTAAAATATTGCATTAACATTTGAGCAGCACCTTTTCTAGCCGAGGTAACTATACAAAATGAATCTATCTGATTTCAGTTAACCATTAGAGCATCAGATTACTTAAGCCATTAGATATAAATATTTATTTCATAAATAATCTGTTACAGAATAATTTCACCTGGAATAAGTTAGTTTATAATGCTACTGAGGTGGCAAGCAAATATGTGACCCACCTTTTCGATGGGAATTACACAACCAATGTTTTTGTATTACTGGCGACACGGTTATCTGCAATGCTCTCCACACCCCTTAATCATAGCAGGAATACAAAACAGATTTCTGTAGCTGCAATCTTCTATAAAGTCAATATACTTACTTATTTGCACTGCTTCAAGTTAGTAAGTGGTGGTCTGGCTAGCATATCTAGTTTTTTTGTCTGCAGTTTAGCAGCTAGCTCGCGTATTCTATGTGAAATGATAAACACCAATATATGTTGTAGCAGTGCTTACGATGTTAAAGAACCTTTTCATTCAAGAAGAAACTTCGTAGGTTTTATATTTTAGTAGAGCTTTTAAACAGTAGATAGATTGTCGAGCTTATTTATTGTATTTTTTGCATATCGCATTGAAAAAGCCAGCTAGCTTACTTTATTGATAGGAGTAATTGCGACCAATTGCGTTACAATTTACTTCTTACTTTATTTTAGTAAAGTCAAATGATACTATATCACAATTGTGCTAAGTAAAGTCACTCCAATATCTTTGAGCTTGTAACACATCTTTGCTAACGTTACAAGGACAGATATGTTACAAGCACATAGGAACGATAGCTTTAATCACAGAGTATCACAACACACAGTGGTATATAAATCCATCAAATAGACGTCGCTTATTACGATATGTGGCAGACAAGCCAATTTGGGTGCTACTCATGAACACGGCTGGGTATTCTTAACATCGCAGAAGCAATTCCAAGGAAACACAACCAAGCCACTGTCTACCGTAAACCACATAAGAAACAAACAAGCACACACCATGACTAATAGTAGGTAAGTAGTTTTAATAGGATCGTATCAAGTTCGTAGTTTTAATGTTCATTGTCGTAGCCTAAATGCAACATGAGAGCCAGTACGCGCGTGTGTCTTACTGAGCTATTAGAAAAAGAAGAAATTGGAGAACAGACGAAAACTTGGCGTGTGGGTGACGTCGAACTTATTTGCCAAAATTAATGCAACAGTGCGGATACTTTGTATTCTGAGAATAAAAGTAAATAATAAGTATTACCCTGCTCTACCACCATTACTTTTGGTTCTAGCAAATGCCTATAAGTTAATAAATATTGCAATTATACGTTAAAAACAGAAAGAAAAATTGTATAAAACGTTATGTTAATTTACTCACAACCAATTAAAGCATGTATCACACCACGTAATCAAAACCATGACTCCATGACCGAAAATTGTAAAAAAAATCCGCTAAGTACTGAACGAATTACACATTCGAGGGAAAATTGATTAGATGTACCTATTTGATATGGTTCAAACTATTATTATTTGCGAAATACGGATGCAGTAGTACTAAATATTACTAATGTTTCAATAAACGAAATCCAAAAACCAATTACAATGCAATCAACACTGACTCTGAGTCTATAATAGATTTTGCCCGCGGCTTGGCTCGAGTTAGTAAAGATTTTGTCAATAAATCTCATTTCTTTTATGAAAGGTAGGTATGCTCTATTCTGTGCCTCTGATAACGTGCATACAGAATACAAATTATAATGATCGGTTGAGTAGTTAAGGCATGAAAGCATAACAAACAAACTCACAATCGCATTTATAATATTAATTAGGATATTATTATTATACTTAATAAGTTCTTAAATCAAATATATTTTTTATTTATTTTATGCAGGGGGTCTCGGGTTCGAACCCACGTCGCGCACCTCTGACTTTCGGAAGTTATATGACTTTTCGAAATTATGTGCGTATTGATTGACAATTATCGCCTGCTCCGTGCCTCGGAGAGCACGTTAAGCCGTCGGTCCCGGCTGCCATGAACATCTATGGCAGTCGTTATTGGGAAGTCAGTGCCCTATAATAATATCCTGACACTGGTCTAGCTTTTAGGGTATCGTTAACCTTCGGGTTGCAGAGGTCAGGTAGCAGCCGCTCCGTATAAAAACTGATATCCAGTCAAATCCGGTTAGACTAGAAAACTCGACCCCAAGTGACTTGGGAATAATAAAGACTAGGGAGAAGTAGGTATAACTAATATTAATTAAATCACTATATTTAGGATTTAAGTTTATGCACGGAGTAACTATCAAGGAACTGCCACAATTTCTGTGGATTGCTCTCCAAACTATCCAATCTTTGATCCCATATCAGAGTTTTAATGATGTCAGAATATTCGGGGTGTCTCATATCAACCTTCATGGACGTTCAAAACAGCTATGTCAAATATCACACTGCTCTGTAGAAGCGTTGTTTTTGTAAAGGTCACCTATCTACAAGCATGACGTTAGTTTACGTTTAACCGATCTAATGCAAAAAATTGTTTAAACCTCATAAAAAGTGAAACAATTTTTCACTTATTGAGAGTATTCGTTGTTAACGTCACGTTACTGTCGAGGAGTTCTAAAGAAGCAGTGCTCGAATATAAGTCCTAGTTTTTCGTCAACAATGTACATTAGAGTAAAAAAAATATCGTATGAAACCTGATAATTTTAAACTAATAATATTTTTAGAATAATGTATGGATGTGTGTAACTGGATTCCGTAAACTGTTCGACGGATATAGATCAAACATAGCACACAAATAGATCATATACCATGTCCTAGATTATTACATGGGATAGACGGGCAGAAACTACTTGGATTATATTTATAATATTACATATTTTGCTTTCTTAACATATTTCTGATAATAGTTGAAATGCAATATAACATAATCTTAGTTTTCAAGCATTGTTTTGACAAAACACTATGCTGCAGGTTACTTGATACAGTTTGACGTTAATTAACGAGGTTATTATAGTTATGTCAAAATTCAGAACAATTTCAACAACCGCGAATAAAAGTAATTATTTGAACTTTAACGAATTTTGATTTATATTTAGGATTACATTGCATGTGTTTATGATATTAAAATCGTATAAGTATATTATTAAGAAATATTATCTCAGAACGAGAGAAGTGTGATAATCTTGTGAATAAAACGAAATAAGTATCGAAATGGTGTAACTATTTTCGAAGTGTAAGTAATTCATTTAAAAAGCTTAATTGACTGCGTTTCACTTCATTTTTGGTTATTACTTTCCTTTTTCTTGGTCAATCAGAATTAACAGTTCTTGTTATTATTAAGTGTAGGTAATGCGCGTTGATTGGTTTTTTCTACACTGTCTCTACCATTGTGTACAGTATGGCTGATGATAACCAGGAATGATTGACTGTCTTGATAATTAAAATGCTTCTGCTTTGATTTGAATACCTAACTTTTATTTAAATTTTAAGCCTCGGCTGTCGTTTGTCTTTTTGTAGATACAGGAAACAGATCTCATTTAAAATCTAAGGAGTGAGTATTTCTATCTGTAGCAACACTGATATCTTAGATGGCTACGTATACAAACTGGAGGAGCTTTAATAAAGCACAGTGAAGTATCCTTTGGGTGTAGTTTTGTTTTCGTTTATAAATAGCCCACATACTGGTTTGACTTCTTGTGGACACAGCACTATAATGGCTGGATTTCTCAAAACATTCCACATGTAGTTTTCTAATTAGGTATCATTTTAAATACTGGACAGGTTTGACCAGTTTCTTGTATCTGAAGCCCGGTCATTGTTCTAAATTGATTAACATTATAAGTATTTTGACTTTCTTTGTTATTCTCATACATTGATTTGACTCTAAGGATGAGTATCATTACATGAAATTTGTTATTATGAATTTGTTTCTTTTTCTAAAGATCTTGCTGTATCATATGATACTTCAGACAGATTAATTCAAGCATTGAAGAATAGTAATATTCAATGGTTACATCTCACATTTTTTGTGCTAAGTATGACAATTGTTACCTTTGGTTATTTGGATTATAATTCTTAGTTGTAGTAGGTATATGAGTTTAACAAGTCATTGCTTTTATCTTTGGCTAACTGATAAGTTGATAACTTACATATTATACTTTACTGAATTTATCTATTGATTTTTCCAGGCATTCATATAAGTAGTTCATCACTTATCTATACATAAATAAAAGGCACACATAATTTTTAGATTTATTTTATTTTCAATAACATAAAAATGTTATGTTTTTTCATTTTACACATTTTGAAATGAATTCAGTGGGTACCAACCTGATTGCTAAAATGTTCACATAATGTTCAAAACGTTAAATATGCTACAGTACAGTTTGGCTTTGCATTACCTTCTGAGTCATGGGTTGCATGTTACCTTATTTAGAATTCTTCTTTCACTTATTTCCAAATGCTGCTTATATTTGTACGAGCACAAAATCTACTTCACAGCAGTTCATTATAATATTCAACAAAATATATAATATTGTAATCATTATTTACTTGGATGAATCATTTAATCCGATTTTTGCTTTTTTTTATAATGTGATATGCTATAAATTTTTTGTGATATTTTCAATTTTTATATAAACAAATTCGTTACTTTTAAATTACCATAAATAGGTAAATGTGTAAAAAATTACTATTTGGTCATACAAAAATCGTTACAATGATCCATCCAACAGCAATATTCACTACAATAAATAGATCTAGCTAACTGGAATTGAAGGTCCCTTAAAATTATGTAATTTATGCTAAAGCTGTGATCAACTAAACAGACAATCGCCTGGAACTGACGGCGCGCTCGACTGCTTGACCGCGCGGCTGCACAACGGCCGACGACACTAACTTGGCAACGATGCCTACATGAACTTACAACTTGTTTGAGTAATTGACCACGGCTTTATATAATACTAATTTTATTGTTTTTCGTAATAGTTTGACTAACTCTAAAGAGGCGTCCATATTCATAGCATGAAGTAAAGATGCGCAAATCATCAATTTTTACATAAGATAGTGAAAGAATCGACAGTTTTACATACAACTCTAAGTTAGAGATATTTTTATAAACTGTTATTTAAAAATGTATTACAGTAAGTTATGTTTGAAAATTTTACAACATCTAAATGAATAATGGTGTCATGATTGGTAAATTTTATGGGAACTTAATTCCATTTAGAAACCACGAACTTGACAATTTGCGCTGCGCATTACTCTAAATACATACAAAAATTAAATAAATTATAACAACGAAATTTAGTTGCGCATCACTTAGAAACTCGAAAACGAAACCAAACATTTGAAAATACGTGAAATAAGATTTTGTTAATTCGATGCTCATCGCAATTTTTTCCTATTTATTGTATAAATACTTTAAAATAACAATTTTATCTATCATAAATAATATTTATTTCCATAAGCACTTCATTATTGCTGTAGTTTGTGGAACTGAGGTGGGTAAAACAACGAAACAAAATTATGATGAGCATGGATTCAAGACTTGCTATTATGTTAATATTGGCGGTTTGCACTTGTAAATAGAGAATCGTTCGAGTACACATACAGTACAATCAACTTAAGTAACATAGGACTGTGGAATCTTTTCCAAATGTATATAATAATACCGGCATAAATATTATTAGTGTGAGAATGATATATAATGGCATAAATTACAGCTATAATCCAACTGATGTCAAAGGAACCATTTTAACGCAATACCGAGGGACTAGTTAATTGTTACTTAGGAAATATGATGAGAACGTATGGGAACTTTAAAATCTTAGTAATATTATGACAAAAGTTGGTACAAAGGAACAGGTTTAAAATATTAATGAGACTCAATATTTAAAATCACCGTTGATGTAGTACTGTATTGCCTCCAAACGCATAGACTTGTATAATAGGTATGGTCATTTTGTATGTACATGTAAAACCATGTGTAGATTTTCTTTAATTTAGTAATACTATACTAAACTGGCCTTCATATAAGTATCTGCCATGTTCTTCTCCTATATATAACTAGGTAATATAATATTCTTATCTAGATTCATATTTACAAATAATACAGTTCATTACTATATATAGAAATTAAAATATATTTCTATCATTCTTCGATTCACATAACGCAAAATAATTTAACAGAGTTCATTTTTGCACTCACATTTACAATAATATAGTTTTGTAACTAATTTGTTACCATTTATTTGTTGATTTGAAACAACTCATTTAGAATATATCACCCAAAAGCGAGTAGCGTTATACTCACGAATCCTATCGTATCTTACCATTTAAAAATGCAGAATATGCGAAAACTTGAAGGAATATGTTTACAGTAAATGGCAATTGAACATTATAGTTCGCTCGCATCCAATAGGAACTATAAGATTCACAATGCCCCCGAGCGGGCCGGCGCGCCCCCTTATCTCTATACGTACACGGAGCCGCCGCCCGCCACAGTACACAAAACAACTAGCACAAATAAAATAACTCCTCTTTATTATTTACACCCGGTCAACTATTCACAAATTATGGACACAAATCAAAAACTCTAATCGATTACAGTTATATCGAATAAGAAGTTGAATTATTAATGAAAATTTGTGTTACAGTTTATGCTAGAGTTTAGAATATAAAGGAGCTCAGTAGCGCCACCGTGTGTGCGGCGGTGCGAGGAACTATACATGCACAACACCGCAGTGTCTATGGCCGTTCGCCTCCAATACTTTACTTAAATACCTAATAAATGTTCTCCAACACCATTGTTTCAACAATCGATGTCTCGGTGCGTCGCTGTGCTCAACAAGACGGTCATATCGAACTTCTACTAGATAACACCTTTAGAAGGCGACAGAGATTCTGGTAGTATCTACTGCTCGAATGCTTCGCAGTGTTCAACACAGGGACAAGCGGAGAAGGAACTAAAATCTAATATCACAATATCGGGCTTCGCTGGCTGAGTGCGAGTTGAACAAACGCCTAGTCTGACTTAAAGACGAGCATGAGTAACGAGTTTATGACGTAGACGGTTGATGTTATTCACATTGCAGTTGCCTTGATTGTACAGAAGTCACTGTTGCAGTTTCCTCTCGTGATGTACATTATAATTGACACTAATCCCGTTTACATATAGTTTGTGTTACTATGTCGTCTCGCCGACAGAAGTGTCGTGATGTTTACTCGAACAGCGCCAACAGATCGTCGGAGGAAGGCGCGCGAGGCGGGTGGCTGCCGGCCGACGACGAGGAGGAAGGGGGCGTCGCCAGCAGCTCGCCGAGCGCCGGCGCGTCTAAGTACGACAACAGCTCCATCGGGTCCACACTTGTCTCCGGCAATAGCTGGAATTGACAAATAACAACGTTACTTTGTGTTAAGGCGGCCATTTTGAACACTTATAGTTAGCGGCAAAGCTTATTGTTTTTGCTTTATCTAGCTTTGTTTGTTGCGCTGGAAAGAGCTATATTTATAAATACTTACATTGAGATTATCAGTTCCCTCTCCATCTATGACAGCAGCGGGATCGAAGTTAAGGTCGGCGGGTATGTCGACGTCCGTCAGCGAGTGGTGGTCGACAGATGGCGGGCCGGGCGTGTGGGACGAGCCCGGGGTGTGAGCGCCGCCGCCGCCGCCCGGCGTGTGCGCCGAGCCAGGGGTGTGCGGAGTGTGTGGCGTGTGTGGCATCTACAAACAAGTAAGACAACATTATATTAAGTTTACATTATGAGTATAGCACGGCAGAAAATACTGAACTACCCTTTCTAAAATATTTTTGTTAAGAAACGTCGGATTATTTTTAATCAAAATTATTTTCGTAGTTAATCATTAATTGAAAAAGAGTCATATTGCCAATATATTTTATTAAAAACAATGTGGTTCAGATTTAAAAATAACAATAAGTCATCAGTATGTATCAATGAATATTGTTGTTTAACTTTGTTCTCTACATAAAAAAAATAGCAATGTATTACTTATAATGCTTTTATATTAAAGGATAAATAATATTTAGTAGTAGGACTGTAATAGGAATGCTTCATATTTCTTACCTGCTCATTTAGACTCTTCTCCATCGCGTTGAGAGGATCCAAGGAATTAACGCTCTCGTTCAAATGCGACAGTGGTCCGTTTCCAGCAAACTCGTTGCTCCCCGGACCATTGTTCATTCCATAGTCGTAACTCTGGTTGCTCGAACTTGAATTCCTGTTCTGACCATTTTGATTGTACGACGAGATCATAGAGCCGCTGGCAATGGTGTTCATGTCTGGCGGAAGGTACGGCGATAAGGCCTGGTTCATGTCCCAGTTGTTCATTGTAGGCATGTTCATGGAACCCGGTGAGACTGCCTTGCCTCGCTTCCCCACACTGTTGTCATTACTATCGTCCTCTTGCTGTTGAGAAAAATATATAACTTTAGAATATCTAACGTGACTTTCTTGCTTACCAGAACTTTGATTCGAAGATTTTGGACAGTTAATACTTTTTTGATAGGGACACAAAAATATTGAGTATTGGGCTAAGGGTTTTTTGGTTATGTCCCTTTTCTCCAATATGTGATAAATACTCACCTTAATGCCAGTACTGTTGGAAGTCTTAGTCGCTTTCCAGTTAGCTCCGCTGTCAATTGTGACTTCGTCAACATCGGAACTGTTTAGTGTGTTTAGAATTCCCCACATGTATTGATCCACTTCTAATCCTTCTAGCTGAGCCGGTTTACTGTAAAATAATTATACATTAGACTATTGTTTTAGACATATAATGGTAGTTTTAATTGTCCATACAGAGTAGAATTACGAATACTTACTTGCAAACTGGACATCTCCACGATCCCCGTTCACAATTGAGTTGTAAATAAGACTCGAGATCGAAGCATTGTATGTGTTTGCATTCATGACCGCGTGCCGGTAGCGTGATTTTCTTAAACGTGATTGGACATTTTAACGATACTTTTAAAGCTGTTTGTTCAACGCTGTCCCTGTCATTCGCTGTGTTCGAACCATTGCTACCGTTCGATGGTGTTTGGTTGAAGTTCATTTTAATCTTCGCAATGCAATGGTCTGCAGTTAGAAGTCGCTTTCTTAAAAGACCTTGCAGAACGCTTCGCACGCTCGGCCGATGAACTAATTGTAATACAAACAGGTGTGACTGTGGAAAAATAACATATTGTTAAGTTCTTTATTCTGGTATGAACTTTCTCCGGCAATAACTTTGGTATTTCTCTTAGTATATAGTCAGTTGTATGGATACTTACACAACAGCACGCTGAGACAGTGATTTGAATCGTGTTTCTGCCCGGCTGGCACACATCCTTCAGGTACAGTGGTTTGTGTGATGTTTTGTTCTCTCCTCTATCTATAACTAAAGGTGTCGCGTTGACTGACACCTGAACACTCGCTGGCCAATTGGTGTTCATTTGCCTATCCTCGTGGTGGAAGCATTTTAGTTGTAACTCAAGGTCCGATCTGTAAACGAAGGAAAATAATTGTTTATATCCTATTGTATATTATAGTCACAATTTTATATTGGTTTATAGTATGTATGAATATTTACCTCCATATTAACGTTGAATGGACCGTTGGTTTTAATTGAAAAACGTGATTGCTAACTGCTAAATTATGTTCTAATCTAAATGGTGGTAATATAATACCATCTCTTACGGGGAATGTTAACCGAAGCTCGTCATCTGAAAGTAAAAACAGTGTGTTAATAAAGTTCAAATAAGATTGAGGCGTACTCTGTAGTTTCGTAGTCGTATTTAGGCTAAAGTATACTTACTCTGCATGCCCATCGGTGGTTTGAGCTCGTTGAAGTGGGGTTTGACGTCGCCATTTGGGCTGATGTAGGGAGGCATACTGCTGGCAGGCGTTAGAGGTGGCGTAGGATTACCAGGCACAGGACTGTGCTGGTAACTCATGTTGGTACGCATCGCGACTTCTTGCGCGAACTGCCCGCCGTATTGTCCCCCGTATTGCGCATTACTGGTTTGATGCTGGGAGAACTGGTTCGGCACGCCGCCGTTGAAGTACTGCCCCTGATTCGAGTAGGGTGGCGTCGTCTGCCTCATGCTCCCTCTCATGGCAGCGCCAAAATTGCCGCTCGGTCCTAAGGGTTGTTGTGGTGGGTAGGCTGGCCCTTGGAAGCCCGGTCTGCCACCATAACCTGCCGGGTACTGACTTGGTCCAAACCCGGGTTGTGCACTCATGGTGCTGTATTGAGCTGTCTTCCGCTGACCCATCAGCATAGTACCAGAAGGGTAAGGCGTGTGTCGCCTCTGGTAGCCCGGCGCCATCTTCGCCGTATTGCCCATTTGGCCGGGCCCCATCTGCGAGGGCATCATATTCGCGTGCATACCCATATTGGCCATTTGCGCCATTGGGTTCATGCCGTTCATGGCAGCATTTCCCATCTGCCCCATTCCCGTCATTCCGTTCATGCCGCCGTTTCCTCCCATCCCCATGCCGGTCATAGCTGGGTTATGGCTGCGCTGTTGGCCGTAGCCGTTCATCGCGCCATATTGGGGATTGCCCATAGTCATGTTGTTTTGCATCTGAAAATTTAAATGATCTGGTTGTATTTTTGTGTACGTGACTAAATTCACGTCCATTAGAAAAATCTTTTCCGTGGCACTTGATAATTAGTAAAACGGTGTATTGTAGTTTTTGTGTTTGTTCAATAATGACATAATCCCTATTCATTTCGTATATTTAATGACCCTGACTACGAGTTTCTATTGGTTGGGAATGTCAATCAATGGTTGTGTCCTCATTCTTAATAAATAAGAGTAAATTATGCAAGAATAAGGTTGCAGTAAGGTTAATGTGTGTTACCTGCGAGAATGGCTGCGAGTCCTGCATCGCGGCCGTGGTGGCCGCGGCGACCATTGCGGCGGTGGCGCCGAACTGCGCGTTCTCGCCCCCGCCGCTCATCGCGCCCGAACCGCCGGCGCACCCATAGCCGCTATAACAATAAAGTACATAACTCACTAACCAATACTATGTATATTATCTTATCTACTCTACAATCTGCGGACACGGTTAATAGATGTTCGCCCATCTGTATTACATTCCAAACAGTATTGATAAACATTTCGTGAGGCGATTACATGTTACAACATTGAAATCGACGATCGTTCGCGCTCTTTAACAAAAGTAATTATTTCTTATAGCGTGGAGCAACTATGCAGGTATACATGTACATATTAAATGTGAAATCGGTCCAGTTAATATTATTTCACTCACGATATGAGCAGTTTCTATTGCAAGCGGCCTTGCAGAATCGAACATTCCACACGTTAACGCTTCGATTATTAATAAACTCAGACTCAATATTCAACCCAAATTCTATCGACGTAAGATCTTTTTTTAATACGCACCGTGATTTTATTATTTTACTAACAATGAGAGAAAAAATCAATATGGACGTATAGTGACGCGTTGTTACCCCTGTGTTTCTCTCGGGATGTGCTTGATTTTTTGTACGGCGCCGGAGTGGGAGAACGATTCATGTGAACTGCTTTTGGGGCGAATTCCCGAGCCTTCCCAGAGCCCTTTCTAATAATTCCCATTCGACAAATGAACGACAAACACTCGCACGGGCTACCCATTGTTGCGAGCATCTGTAGTGGTGCAACAATATTGGGCTTTTGTATTGTACTCGTATGAAATTATTTTAATAAATACACATTTACATGTGTGTTCGTACAGTATACACAAACACAGACGTATTACGTACGAAAATTAGTAAGCCTGTTTTCTATTTTAACGTAATGTACACTCGGAAGTGTTGCCGTTATTGTAATTAAAATCAGTTTGTCGATTTATGTGATTATAAGAGTTTAAATAGTTGTGTAAAGCAAAGTTTCGGTTGAATGTAAATAAATTGTAACACAGTCGCGGCTCCTACTTAAGTATTCTCATAAATAGCTTAACAGATACTTAGTAGCGTCGACAACTAATAAACACACGAGTCAACAACGCTCATCTCGACATCGCCTCTATTCATCGATGCTGCAGATGATTTACAAGGGTCCTTCCTTAGGTAAACTCGGCCCGACCTGCACTTCTTTTTATAGTTTTGTCTGGACCTTTTTTCTTTTTGCCGACCGAAATGTGTACCCAACAAAAAATCTGTGTTTTCTGTATCCTGGTGCACTTTTTGTAAAAGTGGTACCACATCCGAATAATCACTTACGGTCTGTTCAAAATATTTGGGCCGTTGAATGCGAGCGCTGGCTTTGGGCATTTCATTTGGGACACTTCTCAGAATAAACCTTTATAAAGAAATTATCTTTCGGCAAATGCGCTTTAGACGTAACGTCTGCTTACAAAATGGTACAAAGGCGCGTTGGGCTCAATCTTTGTGCAGAGAATATGACACGATCTATTCGTGAGCACGTTACACCCGTTCTTCGACATACGAAACTTCTAAATAAATCAATATGAATGAGTAGGTAAGTCGCTATTTCGAGAAGCTGGAAGGTGTTTGGCATAGTATTGAGAGATGTGCGAGTAACGCGTAGGTATTTTGATACATAGGCTGCAGTTAATTTTAGATTAGTGCGCAGACGTGTCGGATTCCTGGTTAATTGGCAGTGGAGATAATCGTATTGAATCTGACCGCTTAACATTCGTGCTCCTACTTTATAACTCTTAAAACACTGGCGTTGACATTTATATTGTATAAAATTATATTACAAGATTACAGATTTCACTAATCATTTGTAAAGCGTGTATAACTCTGTGTTTAATTTTTATTTGAAGTGAAGTGTTAAATAAAGCATTAATTGTGAGTCTCGTATAGATTACTATCGCGGTAGCGTGAAGCCGTGGCGTGTTCCGCCCCTGTGTTCCGACGACAGTTGGTCACCCCCATTTAAATGCCACTTCACATTGTGGCTTGTGCGCACACTGCCATAATATAAAAGCGTTAACGTTAATATTATTGGATCGATGTGGCTTTGACGTCTTAAGTAGATATTACGATACGTTAATTTAAATCAATATTCAATGTAGCTATCACATATTGTGTTTAAGTGGTTAGGTACTCTTACGACTTACACTTTACACCAATAGAAGATTTAGATGTATTGTATTAACGTGAGAAAATTGGACTTTTAATACTTTGAGTTATTTACCGTAGACTGACTTCGAATATCGAAGCAATTTAAAGTGTACAACTTAGTAATAAGTTTAATTACACCAATATCTATCTCATTCTCGTCAATCGACGTCGGGGTCCGGAGAATGAATCATGCTTCAAGGAGCGGATTCCGGGGGTTTACAAATGGAGCCAAGCGTTCCGGGGTAAATACGGTACAATGAGCGGGGAAGGGTCGGCTCCTCGCCCGCTTAGGGTAAGTGGGGCCGGTCACGTCAATATGGGGCTTTATTACGGCGACGCTCCCGATAATAATTTGTTTGGCTGCGATGATATTGAACCGAATAGAATCACTGCTCAACTCATTTGATAATGCTGGATGTTCATGGATTAACGCCTAATCATTTCATTTGTATATGGCCACGTAACACTAACAGTATTATAATGGGAACATTTAAGGTTTCTTTGAAGAATCCGTTCGGCCTTATCGAGCAAGTGGTGTAATGTACATACATATGTTGTGTCAGTGCATCCGACCCCGGCCGTCCCGCTCGTTTAAACTGACGTTTTTTCCCACGATCACTTACTAACGGTTACAAATCTTTTGTATTAACAATCAGTAAACTTTAACATTCGCATAACACTATATTAACATCCATGATATAATAGCAACCATTATGTTTGATATTTAATGAGTGAGTCTGGTTAAATTTCCCTACCGCTACCCTTGAAGTTAAGTAGACTTCCTGTGTTCTGTTCACACAATCTCGTTGCCGGTCCCCATTTTATTATTATTTACTTATTGGTTTTGTATAGAGGCAGGCGGCCATCAACAATATGTCGTTTGTAAAGGTGACTACTAAACAAAGCCGTTGAGCGTTTCGACTTAGCACCTGCTCGGCGTTTTTTTTTATTTGTAACATTGTATTTGGCTCATAATTACTCATCAGAAACGGTTATTGAAACAATTCTCATTAAAGTTTATTCAGAAGTGACCGTAAAAATAATCAAGGTAGAAAGTAGAAACGTAAAAAATTTAGATATTATTAGAATGAATCTTAACTGTTCGATGCTCTCCTCGGTTGTGTTGCTAGTTTAATGTTTTGTTTATTTGTGTTTATTGTAAGCGCTAAAGTGCAGTCACCGCGTGCATTCCCAATGCGCGCTTGTGTGAGTGCCTCCGGTAAGTGTGTGCGTGCCGCTGCGCTAGTGTGAGTGCAATGAAGTGCGACTGTGTGGGTGCTGGGTGCCCTAAAGCGTTTGTGCGTGTGAATGGAAGAGCACATTTCATTTATAATTGCAGCGATGCGCGGTCGACAATGACACACTCGTGTGTAATTTTGAGTTCTCCTTCTTTTATTAGGGGACACCTAATGCTTCCGTTGTGAAAACAATATTTTGATACTGATTTAATATTGTTAAATTCGGTTTTTTAACAATAATTTATATCCAATTTAACAGATGAAATCGTAAGGTAATTTAAGATACTTGCGTAGATGGTGTATTTTTGATTTTATTGCTTGTTAACTACGATAAGGTGGCACAGGTAAGCCGAGTCACGTTTCAGCGTTTTGTTGAAATGTAAACAAACTTGTTCCGGATAAGATAAAAACAGTAAAGTGCCTACGTATAACGTCAACTTTTGGTAACTGATAAACACACAGAGTACTTATTTATCATTTTCGATTTAATAATAATAATAATTTGTTTAATTTGAGTTGAGTTTTGTATTTTATTTGTTTAATATATTTTTGTTGTAAATTTGTCACTATCACGTTATTTAACTACAAATTCCAAAGTCCAGCAACAGACATCGTATTACTCAGATATTTAGTGTGATTGATTATTGTGATGGATTTTTTATCGCTGTTTAAGTTAATTGAGAAATGTCAAATCCGATCCAAAGTTTGTTGTGATATTAATTAGTAAACAAATATTTTTGGACTCACCTAGGGGCGTTGACTCGGTATCCAATGGTCCCGTGCAAGTGGTTTTGTTTTCCACTATCGGGAGCGTGTGCTCCCGCGTAGGTGATGGCAGATCCCGCGTAGCCGGCCGTACTACTAGAGTTCGCCGTCCTGCCGTTCCAAGGCACCCCCTGAAACACGATGCACCTGGTTTGTTGCTGCCCAAAAACATCGACGTCAGCCCGTAACTGACATCTCCTCCAAACGACATTTTTGTCCCAAAAAATCCATCATTGTAAGTTAAAGATTTTTTTCTCCAATATTGTCGTCGTGTCAGTCGCGAGCGTACAGTCGTATTTTCTGTTATCGCGTATCGCGCGTAAATTTCGCTCCAGCCGTTCGTCGAACGTCAACAATCGGCGAAACGTTCATCGTTTACCTTTGTGAAATTTTCATCGTCATCTATTATGAATCGCTTCTTGTCTTAATTTTTCTCATGAGTGATTATCTGATTATGATTTATTTTTTACTTGATTTCAATTTTATATAATATCACAATGTTTTGATTTTCATCACGTAAAAATCACAATAAAATTATTCACGTTTAGAATTATTCATTATTCACACATTTTCAAGCACAATATTCATTCTGTCAACGATGAACGCTTCGCGAATTCATTCCGTCTTCGAATCAGCTGAGGCAAAATCCAGCGTGTACATTTTACGACAGGTGGTGTGTTCTGGCTTTAAACTTGCACACATTTTTCTGTTAATTTTTACTGATATTGAGAAATATTTTTTTAATATATTTTAAGGTATATTGCAAAAAAATATATAGGTATTTTGCAAAACTTGTAAAAAGTAATAAAACCAGAACAGAAACTTTAAAAAGCACTTTTAATTACTTGAATGCCACTTTCACGCAACACAGATCTTGTATTCACTTCTGGAATAGTTTATTCCCCATCCAGTTTTGTCACTTAGAAGAAATCCTTTTTTGGTGTCCACTTCACTGTTATGATGTCGAAAAATCCAAAATGTCACTTAGCACATCAAAATCCAAATCCAGGGTGTAATGAGATCAAAACTTGTCACTGTGTTCCAGCATTCGATAGCTAATAAGTTATCGTTCACTCACGAGTCCGACTTTGAAGTCACCGAAACATCATAGACGTGTTGCACGAGTGTCGACACCGACGTCACTGGCTGCGACGGCGAACGACCGCGCATTCGACCGTCAAAGGTAACACTGGATGATGGCGATGGCGAGCCGGCGACGGTGAGTGAGAGGTTGCGGCGCGGGGCGCTCCCACCCCGCGCAACGTTGCCAGCTCGCCGCGATAAGTGGCGCACCCCCGCGTCCCCCGCTCGTAAGTCGTCGTCTCGGCACTCGGCGATCGGCCGTGTTCGGGCGCCATCGTCACCGTATCGGCTCTCTGCCCCACCCCGCGCGCTCTACGTTTTCACGTAACGGTCCTCAATCGAGCGCGATACTGCCAGTGCGATAGTTGTAATGTTCTGTCGTCATTGCGATTTCAATGATCAAAGTAGAGCGCCATTGACAAAAAGTACCCTATGAAATGAATGATGTACAAAAATTGCATTATTAAGTTAAAATGACGATGAAATAAAAATAAATAATTTGGTGTTATTCTCAGGTAGACATTTGTATCTGAGTTTTTGCGCAGCGGCTCGGCGCGTTGCCGCGGTCGACAAGCGTCTGCGTTGGGGCATAATAATTAGCAACGATAAACAATGGGCTTGTCGTCCTCTGGCCGCTACCTGCGCATGACGATAGAGGACGAGTGACTTGTCCTGAGATGTCCTTGCTATGCGCGCTGCGCTGCCTTGTCGCTGCACGCATTTCGCACACATGCTTCAATTATATTATAATGTATCCTAATCGCTGATTTATTTTAATATTTGACCTTCGTGACCTTTATTTAGCCAGTATGTTTTTAAATGTTGACAGCTGCTACTTTTGTATGATTAACGACAGATATTTTGATCGTTGTTTATTTTCCAAATCCTTAATGTCAATAACATAATTTAACAATTAAAGAAATCAATACAAATATAGATAGAACTGTGTTGAGATATGCCATTTAGGAATAAATTTAAATATTTATGTATTTGTTTTATTTAATGAGAAGGGTATTAAATAAAGATACTCTGACATACTTGAAATCATCAATCACTTTATAAGCTTCAACATTTTTCTCGGCCAACTCATGAAACAAAAACTCTACCACTTTATGTTTCGGCTATTCATTGTCATTAAATGACTTATAAACTACATGACAAAATTGTATATGACCAAACAATATATTAAAAATTCAATTGTAATTTAGAAATTTGGGTTGCGTTATTATTTTATCATGGTGCGTAAACAAGTCATTTCCGCATTTGAAGTGATATAGGTAAATATTTTTCAGCAAATCATGCAAATGATACACAAAATGTCGAGGAATGATCATAACGTTGGTGTAGCGGTCTACATTAGTTTAGTGCGGCACGCACGTCGCCGCTGCTGCCGACTGGAAAGTCGGGAAAGCGATCGGCGAGTGGCGCGCGCGCAACGCTTCTCGTCCGCGTTCCGATGCGCCCGCGCCGCGCCGCAGTGCCCGCCCAGCCCTCCACTCCATTCATAAAAATAATTAACTATCTATCCGCTCCACCAACTCTAAAAATATAAATGTTGAATAAATATAACAATTTTTACATTGATTTCGTAATTAACACTAGACCTATGGGTAAACAAATGTCTTTTCACTAAAATTCCGTTCGATAGTCGCTTTTCCAGCAATATTAAAATAGCTGTTATGATTTACGTAGATTTAGAAAATTACAAAATAAATTTTCGGAGATAGCAAAACGTCATTTTAGATGTAATGTATAAGATTGCTTGGCTAAAAAGATCAAAAAGTCTATTCGTTGCACACGCAAATAAATTGTGTGTTAAACATTACGAGTTGGTCGCCTTTATATGTTGTTTCTACATTTGAATCATAGTTGTACATCTGCAGAGATCTGTTAGAGCGGTAACTGTTTAATGTAACGGTGGCGATTAATACGTGTTTAGTAACATTTCTTCTGTGGAATCTTATCAAAACAGATAACGTTTGTGACGTAGGCCCGCACAGATATCAACTCATGTGTGAACATAAAAGCACGTAGCGTCTCTTGTTACTTACCTATGTGTTGATGTTTTTATAATATTCACATTTTTGGTGCTACGTGACTTTATAAATTATCTGAAGGTCAATACGAAGTATTGGTGGAATCTAATCAGTACAGAGATCTATACCATATGTAAGTTTAAATATAAATTAGAGGCAATAAGTCATTAGTAAGGTATTTTAATCGTAGAAATGTCGTCGTTACGAAAAAATGGTTTAGTTGCCTATTTATTGGTATTGTTTAACTTCGGGTGGGCGGTCGACCGAATTTTCTTACTCGCTGGCTCACATTTTTAGGTTATGATTTTTGTTGCTTTTTTATATGTTTAAAGAGGCTGCGGTTTTTGTTGGCCTAAACGTAACATCAGAGATTTCATCTCGTGTATGTGAGCACACTTTTTCAGTCATGTCACTCCAGATTTGATTGTGTTTAGATTTTTAATAATTTACGTACCTATCTTAAAATCTTTCTCCAGCTCTATATTTTAATAACAAATCATCATTAACATTATGCTATTTATACTATTGTGACCGCGATCAGTGTTGCCCGGTGTGGGCGATATTACCCTGTTTCGAGTGTGGGTGTCGAGAAATACGCACCCAGCCCGAAGCAGCATTTAAGGGACTATTCGGGAGAGCCGAATCGCAAAAGGGCAACACGAAGGCGTAAAATCATTTTGCCTTAAAAATAAATTTGTTTGCGTGGTATCTACAAAAGTCATAATTATATGACATGTAATAATTTCTTGTAGATTGATTGAGTATCGATATAACATAAGATAACATTTCAAGAAAATATAAACATTTTTTTTTTAATATTAGGTAGGTATTTAATAAAACACTTTAGTAATCAAACTAGCTCGAATATTTTATTAATTAACATTTGTTTTTATGTATATATAAATTATTGTCGCAATATGGTAATACATAGACAATATTGAAATGTGTAACTCGATAAATTATTCAGCTAATAAAAGTTGATCTAAATATGCTCTAAAATGGTAATAAAATTAATATTAATACAACCTCCGCAATAAAAATATCAACCGAGCTAAAATCTCTAATATGACCATTTTAGGGTAAATATTTTATATAGAATATATTTTGATTTATGTAACATTTCATTTCTATATGTTTTGTTTAAAGTAAATGTGATTGAAGAAACAATAATTCTGTTAAGTTAGTCTTCACAACCCATTGCACCAACATCGTAATCCCACACAAACATTTAGCTTAGCTGGAGGAACAAAGATGCTATTATGGAACGTAAGTCGATACATATCTACTAGTTTTGAGTAATACGAGCTGAAATGGTTCTGAGTGGCAGCCTTTTTGAAACTACTCCTTTTTATATTTTATCTAGCAATAGGGTAGTTGGTTATAATTGATTTTGTGTAATATTTAATACACAAGAGCAAGAAAAATATTTTACGCAAACCGTATCAGTATTGGTTTCAAAATAATTAATATTTTAAATTTGAGTGTTAAAAAAAGTGGGATGTAGTGGAGATGTCTCACTATCTCCCACGGATAGCTCCATTTAAATGGCGGGTACGTCACAGTTTGTACCGTGCATCCTTTTTCTGTCATTTGACAATTAACCCCCACTACCTGAATTAAAATGCTTGTATCTAATTAATTAATAAAGAAATTTTAAAAATCATTTGCATCTTGAATGGGTGATATGTTGTATATTATCGTGTTTTTTTAATAATAAAAGTTAATTAAATAAATGCTTTTTCGTGATGTCATTACCTATTTATTGTATGTTATTATAATATTGTTCCCGTAACAGTGCTAGCTTCGCCAAGTAAACGTCGAAGAAAGAGTACTGAGCCACGATAATGTGGCATTTATATTCTGCACGGGCTGTTTATTTACAACATACTGATTATTTTTTATGTTTAATTTGCTAAGGGAATCAATTCAGCCATTCTTGCGACTAAAAAAGACAAAATTCACACACGTACCGCATTATTTTACGAGGTATATACTTAATATATTATTATGTATATTGAGTAAAGTAAAAGCGTTAAAAACAAACAGTATGCAAGTGCTACATAACAATGACGCTGCTATTATCATTCCAACTGATTTATTATTAGGTACTTTTAAAGTTACAAATACTAACGCCAAGCACCAACCGTTTAAAGTTAGCTGTATAAGACAGCTATAAAGACTCGCTGTTTGTACTTTACCGTTATAAGTGCATTTATCTTTATACATATAATTCTAGAAGTAATGATAGAAGTGTACCAAATAGTACAAAGCGCCGTTAGAATTTAATAAACCAGGAATCATCAAGCTTTGTTTTGAGGAGGTCACATGCTGCAAGAGGGTAATTCAACGAAACAATAGCTCATCATCAAAGCGTTGAAAGCGGAGAATTAAAAAATCAGTTTTTCCTCATATGTTGACAACAGTTATAAATCACAGTCGCCGTGTTTATTTTATGATCCAGCTATTATCGTCAACTCGGCGGTTTTGCAATGTGGCCGCCGCTGCGCCGCCTCGGAACCGATGCGCGAGGATAGGGCTGCCTCATTACCTACAATACCCTATTTACTGTATGACTATCTAATATCTACATACTAGATTTACGATCAAATTGTACAAAGCGACGTCGTTGCTTTAAAAGTTCATGGTTTGCTACAAGTATTTGTGTTTATACCGACGCCCGTGCGTTTTCACATCCTCTGACCGTAGCGGATAAACTCACGTTTATTAAATACTTGCCATCCCTGCGTTTTAGAAGTCGTAAAAAGCAGATATAGTTATATATGCATTAGTTATTTCTGTATCACGTTGTTGGTGTTTCGTAGATCATACACCACTCGATTCTTTAAGACACGTTGTCAAACGAAGTCTCAATTATAATAATATACACGTATCTCTTAAAATCGAAATCCTAATCAATAAAGAAGTCGGCGAAGAAGTAGAGATTGTTATTTTTGGGGTAGTATGATAACTTCATCTGAATTTCATTATCGGCCTGTGTGTCAAACTTTGGTGGAGGCCTATGTCCAATTGTCCAGCAGTGGGCGTCTTTTGGCTGAAATGATGATAACTTCAATAGGCAAACGTTATTTTGAATATATTTTGGCCTGGGACGTGAACACGCACCTTATCGCACGTGACGAAGGCGTTGACAAAACGATAACGATTACGCGATTGTGTATTGCACATACATACTAATGTAACATCATGATTTATTGGCATTCTTTTCATGTCTATACTGCAGGAGTATGATATATTGAATAGTCCCAATTTTATTTATGGATGAAGTTTAGACTAAAAAGAAATAGGCAAAAATACTGCTCGAAATCATAAATAAGAAAATTTATGAGGCTAGTGTGAATGGAACAGTCGCAAGAGGAAGACCTAGGCAAACGTTTCTTGATCAGATCGGAGACGTTCTGGATAAAGGCCAGGTTAAGAGCACCTTAAACCGGCGAGTGTGTATGAGGAATGTTATGAAAGTGAATGAAGCCAGAGAAGTGTGTCAGGATCGTAGCAAATGGAAAGCCGTAGTCTCTGCCTACCCCTCTGGGAAACAGGCGGGAATCTATGTATGTATGTGTGAAATCATAACTACCTTCCTTTTGGCTTGCCGGGTTTACTCTTATTATATCCACCCAAATTACATTAGGTTCGTTTAAATGGACATAACTAAGCATATCGCCCCACCGGCAAAGGTACAACCGAATTTAGCACAAGCAATGCTAAATGACTGAGAAAATCGGCTTGACAGCTTTCTTATCATCACGCCGCTTTTTTTAAAATGAGAATTAGAAGAGTGGATAGCTTACTCGCTCAGGGCCGGGATTAAATGGATAATAATAGATATTTATTACTATTATCCTCACTGATAGGAGAAAGGGATTGAAGAACGACATCAGTACCACGGATGGGATAGAGAGTGTGGCTTCTATGGCATGAGCATTTGGGGTCACGAACTCAAGTCGCCTCTATCGCAACTAGCCTTGATATAATCAATATAATATTCTGATTAAAAAATCCCTGAGGAATTCGTACTTGTACTCGTTTAGATTATCCACTGGTGAAAACCCAATAACATTCCAGAACCCTTACGATTGAATCAACGATACCGTCTTAAAATAAACTATGTCAGAATAAATCAAATTTTGATTCATATATAATAACAATATGTACGAGTATTTTATTACATATGTGCTTACCACACAACAAATACAGGTTTATGTGGATACATGCGCGGCGATGCCCTGCGTTCCTGATTATGTTTGTTTCAGTTAGAACTTGTGGAAGTTATAGTTCGCGGACAAATTCATAACGGAACTTGCGCTCGGCTTACTTATCACTAGGCTTCAGACGCGGGTACACTTACGTGCATTTTAATATTATGCCGCTCTGGTGTTTAAAGGTAGTGACTCGTATTATATGACGGTTAAATTATTTAGTGATTAGTAATCTATTCCTGGCCTTGCTGTACCTAAGTCAGTAATGGTTACTTGGGCTTAGACAATATCGTGTCTATATATATTCTCAAAGCATCGAACAAATTATTAAATAACTCCTCATTGACAATAGTGGTTTCTAAGAAAAATGAAACATCACAATATTCTTTGGAAGATGTCCAGATAAATACCCAATTATAACTGATATATTTCTTTGAGATCCCTTAGTTTTATCATCTAGGATCTATGTTAATGTTTTAGCTTCAACAAACAAATATTACCTGCAACTTAAACGTCCTTTTATAATGCAATGCAAAGCATTCAATCAATTAGGTAGTAGTTATAATAATATCAGCCCTGTATTAAACTGTCCCACTGCTGGGCACGGGCCTCTTGTCGGTGTGAGAAGGGTTAGGCAGTAGTCCACCACGCTGGCCTAGGGCGGGTTGGCAGACTTCACATATCTTCGTGGTTTCCTCATGATGTTTTCCTTCACCGTTAAAGCAAGCGATAACTAAGTATTTAATACGCATATAACTTCGAAAAGTCAGAGATGCGCGCCTTGGGTTCGAACTCGAGACCTCTGCGTGGCAGTCCAATGGATTCCCACGATGCTATCGCTGCTAACACGTAGATGGTAGTTATCAAAGCATAATTGTTAATATCGATCGATTCATCCCTTTATGTAATCAGAATGAATTTAATTCATCTACAATTCTTCAAACTAATGATATTGTGATCGCCTGAAACACAGGTCTAACCTAGTTCAGGCAAGTTGCTTATAATAATATAAAGGTATTAAAGTATCCTTTATTGCCACAACTATGACTATTATTTTGGTTGTACCTAAACTAATTTCTTCAGGCATTAAGTTATTGTTAGATATTAAGATTTAATTTAAATTTGATTAAGTCCACCATTGTACTTCTTTTAGCCGAATAAATTTTATCATTATTAATCTCTTTATTCAAATCTTTTCAACATATGTTTCATTTTTAAATATACAATTATAAAAAATACATTTAAAAATATAAAACATGGTACCCCACCGGCATCGGGAACAGAGTCCAAGCTGCCGGTGGTTAGGATTCTAGAGATAGGAACCTCCTCATAATGCGTGCCATATCTTATAGCACTGCCTTCTGCATCAAACCCTTGATCCAAGCACCCAACGCGAGCCTCTTTAGATGGTTATCGAGGCTTTTGGCTATTAGACCATTGACAGATATGACTATCGGCACAATGATTGCCGAATCTACATCCCACATGTCGACAACAATTGTTATTAATATTATTATAAAAGAAGAATGGTGGTTCACGTCTATTTATAGAATCGTGGTAAATATTAAGACTGACTTGCTTGCTAACGGGTTCTTTAGACGCAGACGTTACGTACGATCCACGTGCTATGCATAGTACGAACATAGTACTGGTAGTAAACTCTAATACAAAACTTTAACAGGCAATATCACGACAATCAAGTACTTACATTAAAAAGACAATAAAATACTTATGTTGCGGTTATAGTGTACTTAATAAGGCATCAGACGCTGTCGTGCGATTACTTACGGAGAATTGATGAAACACGTGTTTTTGTCAATATGACGTTAAGTCAGGTCATTTGAAATTTAACCTCCCGGCTGCAGTTCAAGTTTATCGGATGTGCAACCCAGGGTTCTAGAACCTTTGATGCGGCACTCCCTGTCCCAAACACGGTATTAGTAATGTAGTCTTTCCTTCTCCTTCCTTCTTATCACTGGCAGTAATAATCAAGCTTTACCATTTAGCCCCGACTGGGATGATAGTACCTACTGCTCTGTTTATTTTAGTTTACAAGTAGATTTGTAATGACGAATGACTGAAAGGCAGCCTAACCATTTCTGTTTCCCATCCTTTTCGGTAGACTAGTTACTGTTTCTTTCTATTGCTATTGCTTCTGCAATATCAGGTGGTCAGCAGGGTCTGTCAGTCTGCCATTTCAGTTACGTAAAAAGCTGAAGATTACCGAATCTGCCAATAAATGAAACATATTGCCAAATTAAATTAGACAATATTACTATATAAGATGATTAATATGGCGTCATCAAAACGGATTCCTACTAGAAATAGTATACAGAGTTTCAGGTTTATCACTATGTGAGTAAGTTCCCACTTATATAATATTCTCTGTATATTCCTTATAGGTTCAACTCTTTGCCTGGACCGAGCAAATAAATGTAGCGTCAGCAGTTTATTAAACACACTAAACTATACACTTTGAAGTTCATAAGTTTTATTTTATGACCTACATGAATAAATTATTGACTTTTAAGACGGTAAATAGGTGCGCGGTTCGCCTGATGGCAAACGAAGATCGTAGCCTATGAATATTTGCAATACCACGTGTATCTTGGCGCGTCGCTGACTTGGCAGAGCTAGTGGGGACAAAGATTACTGATGACAGCACAGCATTTCCTTCACAAGTTTTGCAAATCCACATTAGTAACAGTTGTGTTAGTTGTGTTCCAACACCATTCATAAACACAATACAAGGTTCGGACATTTCAGCATGTGTGAGCGGACATCTACATATCGTAAGTGCGTAATATGTACTTAGCTGTAACAAAGTATGAATTTACAGCACTACATACATACGAAACCTTCACCTTACTCAAAAAAAAATTTCGATTATTTCGAAATACCTATACTTATTTTGCGATTTACACGTGAATAAGTAAATGTATGTATGATTAATTAAACATTTAAATGACGCAGTAGGAGGAAAATAATAAACATGAACATATAGTCAAATTGTTAGAACGTTAGCAAGTGGCACATAACGCGATTGAGTACGTACATATATCAGTGGCGAGTTACATGCGCTTGAGGTTACCACGATGTATGCTGATTTCGAGATATTTAATATATTTAAAAATCAATATTCGTCATCTCGTACTGCAGGAATGTCGGTTGAAGTAGGCATCTGGTCTACTGTCTGTGCCCCGAGTATTGGATTTGGACTCCAGAAAAAGCATTAATCTGCAGATAGGTAGTTGTTTCGGCTCTGGATGTTTGGTATCCGTTTGAATCTTGGTAGTATGCCTTATCTTATATTATCTTATTATATAACCTTACCATATAGGTACAGTGTGGAAGTAGATATTTAATCTTACTGAAGTAAAAACTGTACTATTTATTTGACTAAGATTTTCTTAACTATCAAACTAATCAAAATACGTTCAGCGGCTTACAGAGCGTATTTCTATCAAATTACGCAATTAGTATGGTTGGCTTACTGTAAATTTAGTTGAAACTTGCCATGACTACAGGTTGATAGCAAATTATAAGATCTCTACTTAGGTACTTTATAGAGTTCTTTACTCGTACATACATAAATTGAATACCGCCGATGAAGAGTCAATATACAGGGTGTCCGGTAATTAATGGATCACCTTGAAATGTCTTATAGTAGAACTGAAGGCCGTACAGAAAAATTAAAAAAAAAACATACATTAAAAAGTGCAAGCTATATTAGCATAGCATACTTTTGACTGTAGATCTTTTAGCATAATTACTGTTTAATAATAAAACAACAAAAAACCGATGGATTTCATACATTTATGGTCGTAGTAAACAAGAAAGTTATACATGGTAATTTAAAAAAAAACACATCTCAGGTAGTAGTTAGGATAGATTTTTTTTCATGTTTTTTTGAACGGCCATCAGTTCCACTATAAGACATTTCCAGGTTATCCATTAATTACCGGATAACCTGTATAAGAACTGACATTTTGGCCATTTTCGTTTTAAAGAATTATTCATTGTAACATAAAGTAATACAGATGCTGACAAAGATCTTGGGTCCGTTTCTTATTAATTTTGCAAGTTATTGCAATATATACTAAGTGTTGTTACGTCATTTATGATGGCAATAGAAACTATCTACGCTCAATCGAGACCCAATAAAAAAAAAAAATAATAAATAAATATAATATAAGTATACCATAAAATAAATTAAATGGCGCTGAAACGTTTTTTAGCCTCCTTAAAAGTTGCATTTTTGCAGTTATTATTTATTGACTCTTCATCGGCGATACAGGATAATTATAATATTTGTTTTTACGTTAACTGAAGCGATATTCTTTTATGTAGTAATTGATTATAAAATTCCAAAAGTAAAATGTCATCATTATATATTAAAATGTTTACCTACATTATTTTTGATGTATCATACACGATGACCGACCTGGACAATGGGGCGAGAAGTAAGCTCTTTATTTTTCGCCGTGGAAATCATATGAAGGCAGTATTCAGTCATGGATCAGACAGCTAAAACTATGTTGATAGTCTTCTGAGTTTAGACGCACTTCTTATCCTCTGATCTGGGACCGTTCCACTATCTCTTAAAGCACTAGGTATTCTTTGTGTTCGAGGCAGAAGGACAGCGTTACAGACTACTTATGTCTTATTGTCTCGTATGCAGTCTACAAAAAATGGTAACAAGGCCTGATCCTTAAATATCAATTTGAAAGCTAATCAAAATTGTTTGAATTTGAATATGTGTGTTTTTATTTATTTATGTTTATTTAGTTATCAAACTAACGCTCCGAAGTAAGCTTGACCCGTGTTTGCATATTATGATATGTCTGACAAGTGAGTCAAATCGTCTGGTAACCCTATTGCGTCTCCGCGCAAACCTGTTTGGTGTGTTCAGTTCGGGAAATATGTCGCGGGGCGCGCGTGCCTGCTTGTTTCCTTCACTTCTCGTTATATTTATTTAAGATTTATCATTACTATTGTTGTTATCGACATCTATTGGTACTTCATTTTGAATTAACGGATTAATTAGAAAACCAATATGATGGTTGAATTAAAATTAACTAGCCGTCGCCTAGTGCTAAATTGTAGTGCTGGAAATTCGACCAAAGTTTGACTGTAAGATATTGTTGATATATGTCATTATAATATTGATATATGTAACCATAGTTACGCGCTTCGACTGCGTGTGTCAAATGCATGGTTGTGTGCGTGTTGTGTTTTTTCATTAATTTAATGTTTATCTAATGCAATGTATTTTATATAAATATTAGGATTCGTCACTCCGTCTCCATATAAACTTTAGCTGTGCCAAATTTCATACTCCTCCGTCCGCGCAATTTTCGTAAAAAGGGGTACATAGTTTTTACTTCACGTATTAATATATAGATAAATGCAAGTAAACAGAATCTGGTAACAATTACCTACATAGACTTTCTAGTTGACTTTAAAATTCTTCCTTGTTAAAGAGACACCTACTAATCGAGTTCTTTTGTGTTTGTTGACGCTTTATTCAATTGCTAATAATATTATTTTATATTATAATATATCTACATAACACTTGTATTCCGTAGTGGCAGCCTGAGACTTACGGATTTCCATATGCTACAATCCCTGCGGCCTCCCTTGTTTCATATACTTACTCTAATTGTAGCACTCATGCACGCATGCATGCATGTTTATGATACATTTCGTCTGACCTTTATTCAGAATCTTTTTGATATGGTTACCAAACCGTTGCCTAGATCTATCAATAGTCTACACATTCGACTCAAATACTTTCTTAGTAAATTTTGTCGGTCAGTCCTTTCCCTTAGCAGGTACCCTTTTCCCAATCCTTGTCAATGTATCTAATGTATAAAATAAGATTGTTCATTGATTTATTTTGCTAAGCTATGACATGGCGACTGCATTGTTGTTAAGGCGGACGGAGTATTCCATGTAACAAACGTGCGTTGTGTAATTTCCAGTCAGTGAAATTATGTTCATTGAACTTTGTGTTTATAATAGTCTGAATTATACAAGCGTTTATCGGCCGCTCTCAACTATCGCTTGTACCGCGTAAAGTGACGACTTAGACATAACGCGTGTCTATATTTATTATTTACAGGCGGGCGATGATTTCCATTCTTCGCGCTCGATGTCTCGTCTACGAGACGAGAAAGCCACGACATGAAAACATCACATTCTTCGCTCTACAAATGCATTCCTTCTAAAAAATCACTTTGTTTATATATTTTCTACATCGTTTAGTTTTGACTTGTGCTCGTGACACTTTTTTTATCTTGTATCTCTTGTTTGGTATTTTCTTACTAAACAAACACAAATATTATTATTTGTAACTCTGAGTTTGCCCTTGATGTACCTGCTTATGTCAACGTCATAAACATCGCTTTATTAATTGTCTTGTTATGCACGTCAATTGTACTCATTATACCTACAGCATGCGAGGTGAAGTGGACAGAGAATAGTGTCAACTTAAAGACAACGGTGACAAAACGAATTCATACGCTGTTGTAATTTTAATTAAGCACAACAATAATTAACAAGAGCAGAGGTAATGAACAATGATGCGCGTGAGACGAAGTGTTTTACGAAAATAAAGGCAACAGAACGAGCACAATGACTCAGATGGAATTCAGCTTTGCCCGCCATACTGAGCTTCGTCGGAATCAGAAATACAATCCTAATTATAATCGCACGCATCCGTCCAGCACCTCAATCGGTCGCTAACGTTCCGACTAAACCGCACTGTACTCCTGGACGCACTCATCTCTGTGGATTGTGTGCAATGAACGTTTAATAATTATTTTCGTAATACGCGTCACGTAAAGTTCAAGAGTCGCGCGTCGGCAGCGCGGCGCGACTCGCGGGGCGACGCGCGACGCAGTCGCGCTACTCGCGCCCGCTTTAATAAGCTTGGAGAATAAACACGCTATCGATATCTTGTTAATTCTTATTATAGCAACACAATATTATTGAGTTACTACGTTAGGCCGAGACGACGTTGTTAGCTACTTACCTTACGCGAATACGTTGAAGGAAATATACTTAAACGATACGTTGTTTTATTGAGACCTTAACCCATATTTATAATATCTGACAAGGTTATACCGAAATTTATGTCGTTCGAATAGTCTAGTCTGTTATATTAAACACGACGTAGATTAAATGAGAGTCGATACGAGACTGTGTGTTTTCTCTTAGAATAGATAAGTATGTGATCTGTGCATCATCCGATGTTAATCGCGAACATTCAGTTTATTGCAGCGAATACTTTATGTGCGTTTACACGATACATTTATAAATACGTTGCGAGTATTAGCCGGCGGAGTGGTTCATAATAACGTATGTGTACATAGGAGCAACATTGCCGCATTGCGGTGAGCCGCCCATATGTCGACATATCACTTCTGCCCTTTACTGGAGTGTGCCATACTCAAATACCTTTTAGATCGGCCCGTTTGAGATACCAACTTTTTCTTTATAATCTTGTGAATCATTGACGAAATTTTATTTCAAAGTATACTAATTGATTTAGTTTTTAATTAGCGTTCTTCTTAACAATTATTTTCAGTGCACTTATTTTGGTGCATAATTTTATTAAGACTGTAGAAAGACGCATCAATGACGTAGATTAGCATCTTTTGTTGTGTTTACAAAATAATAATTAGAGTTTATTAGTAAAATGATAATAATAATAAACGTTGTGGGGTCATTATCAAGTGAATAGTAAAGAAGTCGTTTGTTATCGAGAACTCGTTTCCGGGTCAGGTAAATTTGTTCCACACAATGATTTTGAACACGTCGGCGTTAACCTGCGCGTAAAAGAATAATAAAATATAAAGTTTTTAGTTTCACGCCTCAGACGCCTTGTATCGGGTTTGTTATACATTAGTCGGGCGTTGATTTACACGGTTACATATCGTGGGCGCGTCTATTCATAGTACTAATGTACTATATTTAGTAGCGATTCCCTATTATTTCTCGCGACTGACTCAGTATGTGAGTTGTTCCGCTTTCAAAAGTGGATTTTAAATGTACTGTCTGAGCTTTATTGAATTTTCCTTGTTACGCGCATTAGTTTCAGAATGCCGGTATTTAACTGAATCCCGATCAGCTAATTAGGTCATTAAATACTATATTTAGCAATGGTGAACTAGGTATTTTAGCTTTATAATGCGATAAGAATTATGTTCAAATTCGCATTATTACTTTATATCAGTATGTTAATAATATATTGTAACAAGTAATATGCTAAGTATAGCGAATTCACGCACAAGAGCTATAGCTCAAGGTCGCCGTGTTGTGTGTAAATAGCAAATAAGCGCATATGGAGGCGCCGCGGCGTGCGGCGGCGCGCATGCAGGTAGAGAGCAGAGGTGGCGCGTCTCGTGCGTTTGCGCACATCTGCCGGCGCGGGCGCGAGTGGCGGCGCGCGCGTGGCAGCCGCACCGCTCGCCTAGCACCCGTCCCGCCGCCTGACGTAAGCAACCAGCGATATTTCAATACACTTACTACACACACGCAGCGTACTACTATTCATCACTCACGCCTACACATCATACACTTCATCTTTACTCAGCCATTTGTGTTGAGCACTGTGTCTTGACGCGTCTTTTAATTAATCTATTGCAAAAACTAGATTGATTGGTGAGGCAATGTTCCTGATTATCAAAATAAATTGATGACGATTATCAGCGGAATTGTTTATTATTTACCTGATGGTAGACGATCGAATATTTACTCGCTGTCGCTTATGACGTGGCCCACGAGTAGTGGGTTGGCAGCGCGGCTAATTATAATCTACTAAACATCATCGAGTGCTCGTAAGTTAGGGTCGCACCTCGTGTATGTATTTTTAAATGCCTTTTTTCGTATCTTGCTTCCTAAACGCGTGTACCGATTATAGAAAGTAAGTTGAAGTTTTAGTGAAAATATAAATACTTATAGGGCACGCGATAATCGTTTGCTCAGATCGGCTCATAAGTAAACAGATGGCAGGTAATATTAATATTTATAATATCAATACGTGTTTATTAATAGAGGTATGCAACAACCCTAAACCGGTGTATCGAGGCGGCAGGCGGCGCGCGGCGGCCGGTGCGTGCGATCCGATCACCACATCGCACCTTGTTGAAGACTGTACGATGCGTGGCGTATTAGCAACAACATTAGCATTATTTATTTATTGATTTATACACCCTTGTGCTCTACATCCAAGTTATGATTATGTAACGTTTGCTGTATCAATCCGCACGCGTTAAACTTTTACTAATTGCCGACAACGCTGACAACATGATAAAGATCTTGTTATTTAAATGCGGGAATATTAAACAAAGTCATGTGTCATAATAATTAATCTGCCTACTCGTGCTCTATTTAAAATTATCTTGGGCCGATGCCAGCTATTCTAAATACCATACGTGGTCTCTTTCAAATTTGTCTATAACAATAACGAAGAAATTCACATGAAATAGAAAGGTAATCAAATTCGTAGCAAATTGCATGTATTCGAATGGCTTCGTCGCTGAGAGTCGTGCATCCATTGTTCAGGCCGTAGCGTGAAAATCAAACTTCCGTACTGCTATTAAAGATATTACAAACATTTTGTAAATATCTATTGTAGTCTGCGCGATTTTCAACAGATAGCACGTAAGTTGTTCGAGTGTTTTTATTTTTAGTGTTACATTCGCGATTGTTATTGATGTAGACAGGTATGCCATCTACACCTTTACGCCAGAAATACTAGCAGCGTGATGAATTCGTAACACAATTGCCGCTTCTAATAAATGACGTCAAAGCTCAAATACTCTAACGTAATTACGCCGGTTTGGTCAAAACGACGCGAGCGCAGCGCGCCGGTTGGATGGTGGAGATTATCCGGTGTCGAAAGAGCGCGATTTTTTAATCTGTCGCGCGTTTCCTTGTAAATCTTAATTCGTATGTTCCGTTACAGTAATTCCAGTGTGAGGGCATGGACGTACATTTTTCTCTCTGGAAACGTATCACCTTGTCGTCGAGTAGCCGGTTACTTACCTACAATTAAAAAGCGAAAAGAGCGCGGATTCCGAGGCGAATTTCGAGAAATATCGACGGGGTCAACGAACCATGTCGACGCATCGTGTCCGCGTCTCCTCACTCGATTTTTTACATTTTGGTATTAAGCGGACAATTTAGGATGAGATTTTATTGATGTGCTTTACTTGAATGATCACATTTAAAAAAATATTTGATCCGCTATTTGAATAATTTTGCATGGCGACTTGGTCGTTCCATAGATCCATTAAGCAGCTAAGATTTTTAATGTTCACCAACTGGCTATCACTGTGTTCATTAACAATATTACCACGAAACCATTAAAACGTTTTAACTGATTTTACGGGTTTAATAATAAGTATTATCTTTGTAAGTAGTCAAACGATACTGCTTTTTGCTGAGGTGCGCAGACGCTGTTGACTCACAGTCATCAATCCTGTAACAAAAACGCAACTAATTGTGCAGGTATCGGCCGGGCGGCTTTGAAGGGTTAAACGTATACCAAATATTAGGCAGGATCTTTTCGATTCGGCCGGTTTTAACTTGGAGATAAGTATGTATTTTTTGCGTGCGTCTCGAGTAAGCCGTGATCGATTCTCAGTAGCTTACGCGGGATGAGACCCGTACTCTTGGAAAATATATTACCAATTTGCACATCGCTTTGTTCTTTTATACTGTAGGTATACATAGGAATATTTCAATAATAAATTTATTTTATAGGTATTAGATTGTAGTGGATACTAACTACTTTGTATTTATAGATATTCACTCGTTAACTAGGTATTAGAAAACAATGGATTATATACATTATTTTTCTTAGAAAATAAATTTGACGTAATAGAAGTTGGTAGACAGACTATATAGGTACTTACATGTTTCTACCGTACTACTCTCAAGAAAATTAATGTTTTCGCAACACTGATAGTCCATAGGTCAAATTTTTGTAAAATTCCGCTTCCAAATAAATTGCTTACACCATTTGTTTTCGAAATTACAGCACGTTTACTGACGAATTTCTCTTGTATTAAAGAATTCTCTTCGGGCCAATATTTCTGATAATATTTTTTACTCATCTGCTCGATAAAATGTGATCTTATGTAGACAATTCAGTTGACGAGTGGATGTAAAAAGGTGCACACACTCGCACCGCATTTCATTTGAGACCGCCATGGCTTGCGAAGGCGAACAATAAAAATATCACCGACGTTGAAATAAATAAAAAGAGCAGCCGGCCAGGTGCCGCGGGGGCAGGTGGAATAATTGGCAATTCTTTGTCTCAACCCATACACCAGCTACGAAAACCCACTTAAATGTCTCGAGCCGATGTCTTATTTTCGAAAAAAAATGCACATTGCATATGACGATTAGATAAATTAAAGTGTTACCCATTAAGTAAATACGGTAGTGTGCTCGTCGGTCAAGTTTTTGTTTGCCTTTATGTTAATAGATAATGGATAATGAAAGTTTATGCAAGATGTACAAAATTAATAACAAGACTTTTTTAATATGCTTGAACTTACTTGGACAAGTAAAGAATCTAGTTTGATAACAGTAAGTCAACGAGCTAGCAATATCGAACATTTCCTGAGTAATAAAGTTAATCGTTACTGAGCATAATTTAGAGACGATTTCCTGAAGATATTGTATACAATATTTCCTCAGAATTATTATATAAAGAAAACGAATCAGTTAGCAAACATCAGTTATTTGAGGATAGAATGAACTTTAAATTGGCAGAGTCGGGAAGATCGATGAAGACAATATCTACGGTCAATGTTGTTGCCAGTAGTGGAAGTATCCATTGGCGGCTGCGGTGACCGTAACAACGGTACGTTTTGACAGATCGTGAAACTGGTACTCAGATGCGCGCCAGATTAAACATCGGTAATGGTTCGCAAAATATCGTATGCTTTAGATGCGCAGTAGATAAATATCGTACGGATCTTTCGAAGAAATTACTTACCGCAATTAACTGATATTCAACTTAGAATTGTATGATAATATACTAATGAAAATAAATAAATAGTAGATCGTTTATAACATGAAATAATGGCGCCACAATAATAAATGTATGGTGATAAATAAAACGACCTGTGAACGTATTTCTAGTGAATTTACTCTAATCGCTTTAGTTGTTCGGCTGCATTGCTAATTTCCATTAAACAACGAGGCAAAATTAATCTGATGGACATCGATAAACACAGTCATTGTATCGGTACATTGCGACTGTCAACGTGAGTGAAATTCCGGAAGGCAGGAATGTGGGTGAGGTAACCCCATTCGGTCTGTGCACATGCGCCATGTTCGCAGCGATTTCTGTTGTAACCCGACCGAATCGAGAAGCGTGCCGTTAACCGTAGTGAGACGTTTACCAAGTTTTTATTTACAACTTGGTTGGATATTAACCTCATTGTGCGAGTACGTAGCGCAACCCGGTCACTTAGCTAGTACGCATATTATCTCCATTTGCATAGTGCGGACAAGTAGCGGTGTCGACTTACGCGCGACTGCCGCCTATAATGCTCTTGCCTTCAACTGTATTAAATGTGGAATGGTTTCAACTTGTATGGTACTTAAGATTTGATCGTTTATTACTGCCTTGCACTGAGATTTAAGTGATTCATAATGTTGTTAATTATCACTTAGATCTGAATCAGAGCATCCGATTTGTATGCTCAATAAAAACATATCTGATATAGTTGTACGGCAAGTACTGTTGTAGTATGTATAGAGGTAGTTTCCGTAGAACGCGGAGAGGAACAGTATCGGCAGCACTTATAAAACATAGCGCGACATTGAACAGAGCATGCAATCACAACAATGGTAATGAATGGACGCAGCGCCGCATACGTACGTACCCGGTTAATGATGTTATTTGCTTTTTGCCTTCCGTCATCGAGGATCATGCCTGGTAATACGCAGTGCTTACTAGTTACACTTATTCTCGAGTAACTATTTTAATTCCGTAACAGAAACATTTTAATTTTTATTGTGCCCGATTTCATTATATGTGTCAATAATATAAAATTTATCCTCTTGTTTTGGGTATTTTCCTTAATTTATCTATGACGCGATTTGATGGGACCATGTAACAGTACCTAAATAACTATATTTGAGGAGCGTTTGAATTGAAAACAGTGCTTTTTTACATTATATAACAAAGTATGTGTATAAAAATATCTTTAATATAGTCTCTGTGTTGTTTTAAAGCATCATTAATAGATAGTAAAGTAATTTGAAGAAGTTATAGACTATTAATTATTACTCTCGTATTAAATAACAACTGGCTATGGGTAATAAGGATACCACAATAATATAGATCCTTAAAATTTACTTATAAGCCTACAGCTAAATAATAAAGCAAAGGTATCAGCAACCAGCATCAATTTCCAATGGTGGTATGAACCACAAAGTCAGAGTTAGACAACCACGATTATCTTCAACATTTTTCTTGATTCTTCAATGTCTAAATATATTATGAGTTCGCGTTTCTATTCACATATGCGAGGTTCCTTAGATAAGTACAGGAATTTTTCCTATAGTGGTGTAGCAAAAATACTTAAATTAAAAACTTATAATAACAGTCTCGAAGTCTACTTTATCTGGGAACGTTTAAAGTATGTCGAGGATACTGGAATATTATAATAATGATCCAGTTTGTAGTCATCTAATTTTAATTCAGTACCTATGCTATTATGTATGAATAGTATTCTGACTGGGCTGACGCTAAACGACGACGCATGAATTCAATTGCAATTACTCATCACCTACTACACACTTATCACGATGACAGTAAAAACGCTATTATATTATCTGATAAAATGTATTCTTACAGATTATTATACGTTATACTTATTACAAATGTATTGCAAAATATTGGTAACATTTTGTTTTTATTGTCCATGATTTGCATATACCTATTTAAGTCTGAAAATAAAATATGCTATATCTATCATCTACAATAAGTACATTCTATTGTTGGAGAACTATGTAAGATATAAAATCGTAAAGTTATAGTGTAGCCACGTAAAAAAATTGCATCTGGGCGCATTTTTTACGTGGTTACACTTGTCCTTGCAAGTAATAACGTTTAATCCTTCCAAATTTGAAATAAGATCAAGGAGATAAAAGTACATGTTACAAAGCTACATTTATTCATGCAAAAATGTATCAATACTTTTTACATGAGAATGAGCTTGGTTATACTAGGTGTTGTATATTTCAATGATACATTCACAAAAATTTCAACTGCTTATACCACACCTTGAAGGTCCTAAAAGTGTTCGCGCGTGCGATTTAGCAAAGTTCGTTGATTTGCCTATATATAAACGGCCTTATATAACTAGACAGAGCGAAGATCTTGTTAATGCGTTATAAATAATTTAGATATAAATAAAGTGGCCAATAGGCGATGACGTCATTCATCATCACACACTAGTGGTATCCTTGTCGTTTGTTCTAGTAAAAAAGTTGTTGAAATTATTTAGATCACGGATCAGATTTTTTGTTCGTCTTTAAATTGTCTACAGACCAGTGTCTAGTTGCTATGGATGTATGTTAGAATTGTGAGGTCAAGGCAGAACCGTCTGTGCCAAATTTTATATCATAAATGCATTATGAAACTCTGTTGTTTTATATTTGTTTTAACTTTTTTTGTATTTTTATTTGCATACTGTTCTATTATCTGAGTAGTTTACTTATAGAAATATAGAACTTACATACACGATTGTAATAATTATCTATCTTTACGATATTTTGTGTTTATTTATGTTTAAGTGTTCTAGTTTCTAAAATTGTCTATAACGACGTTAATAAGCATTGAATTATGGTTATGTATAGGAATATTTTAATGTTTTCTTGTATAAATCGCACCGAGTTTCAAGGAATATTTTGGTGATAAGATAAATTAATTTTAATTATGTACAATATGTAATTAATTTATATTCAGGACATTTTTTTGGAAGTTGCTTTACGTACTTTGCTGTGTCTCGCTTGACGTCTTTTGAAGCCGAAAAATGTCTAATAAGTTCAGCCATACTGGTTTAATATTTCTAGCTTGTTACGAGCTGGACATTTCATGTAGTAAATTTTTTTCATACGTTATATATCATGTGTATATTTAAATATTTACCAGCAATATAAACAATACTACTTCAGCTGCTTCAATACAATGATGTTAAGCTACAAGTGCTCCTTAAAATGACGCAGTGCTATCTACAGGTGGGCAGTGGTCTGTAACAGACTCCTTTTTGCAAAGTCAGCAACTTCTTAACAACCACTCTGGTGTTGCAAGCATCGATAAGCTACCATAACCGCTTATTATTATCAGACAAGCCGCATATTTGCTCTAGCTTAGCGAGTTTTGACACCTATCGTAAAATTACAATGCCTCACTGCTATTTTATCCTAAAGAATAAGCCCGACAGCGTTCACCATTATGACTGAAGTATTAATGTTTTTAATTAGTTCATAATCGGGTCAGGTTCATATTGTGTCAATACCATTCAATACTAGGTGCCTTGAAAACGTCCGCTACGTACATATCGCTGTCCTTGTCGCACCACATGTATGTGTGCGTTGCGACGCCGATTGTTATTGTCAAGTATGTGTAAACAAAATCGAATCTTGCGCCGATGCCGATGTGACAGCGATGCGTTATCGGCGTTATGTTACAAATCAAATTATCTGAACCATTTTAAATTGAACTAGTATTTGGTGAAATCATTGTCATTTTTATCATTTGGTATGTGATTGTAGATGGTAATAAATTTATTATGATTAAATAATAGTTTTAGTTATTATATTACATATACTATAGCCACTTTCTGAGCGGTATTATGATCGAGATATCAAAGTACCTATCTATTAAGGCCCATCTTCCTTTGAACTACGAGAAACTGCATTCTGGTGTTATGAATAGTTATGCAAATTTCAATAGACCCAAAAACAAATAAATAGATGCCGCATTGGTTCATATTAGTTTAGCCATATCTTTTTTCTTAAAGCGACTGTAACCGTATGAGGTCATTTGGATGTTTGGAAATATTTTGGTTGTCATGACTCACAAATTCAAGGTACGAGACATCAAAGCATCGCCGTGTACCGACTTCGCCGTACAGACCGACAACAAATATATTTATTGATTCAACGACTTGCTTAATTATGCAAACCTTTTATATGGTCACATTGTTGGCGATCGTAATCCACGAGAGATAACGTGTACTAGTTTTGAAATAGTGAAGGATTCTTGTTAGTTGTTTAGGCAACAAAATATAGATTTCAGCTGTTTATACAGTTCTGGTTCCGTAATAAAATCCATACAAATCGCCCGTAGACTCTTTGAAATTAATTCCTAAGTTGATTTTGGGATGCCGGCGCCTAAACAATATTTTTCGTTGTCTATATATGGTTATATTGACTCATTAAACTATTTTAAGTGGATTTTGTCGTGATTAATTTTAATTACAAATATAGAATTATTGATATACCTATTATATTTACCCGATATCCCTGTTGCTCGTCAACAGCCATGGTCACGGGGTCATTGAATTTCGAAGTGTAACTTTCGCGTAAACATAAGACTAACCTAGGAAATTACAGTCATAATACTTCGTGGCATCTACGTTCTACAATTCTGCGGCTGAATTTCAGGTCATTACAAGCACGCACAGTTTTGATGATATATTTATTCAAGTGGTAGCTTTTATGTTAGTTGGTTAGTCAATCACACAAAAAACAGTCACGTGTTGATGGGAAATCCTGATATTTCAGTTGTTACTTTGCAAAAATTTGAATATGATTGTAATATTGAATATAAATTTGCTTTTGTATCCGGGTGTGCAATGAAATCTTACGTCTGGGCTCAAGTATCCGATCACTGTACATATTTTAAACTATGGTTATTTATTGAGCTGTGACGCAATGTGAGAGTGAGTCGTTACAAAGCCATAGGCAGAAACAATGTTTTGACATTATGACTAATGGTTTAGGGAATCTGCGTATGTGTCTTCCCTCGAGTGTAGCAATACAGGCCATTCTAATTGCTTTTGTCTTTTTAAATTTTACTAAAGACGAAACATGTGGGTTTGACAGGATTACCCCATTTTTTATTGTTTATCGTTGTGTTACATACAGAGTTTAATGGAAGAGAATAACAAATGTGTAATTCTCAGCTCTCTGATAGATTTTTGGAGTCATTGTTCAGGCTCTTCCGAAACAGATACTGGTTACGTTGCTAAGTGCTCTATTATAAATTGACTTCAGTACAAGAGAGGTAAACCATTCTAAACAGCAATAAGGGCTTTTTGAGAGGTCATCGCAAATTACAATTTTAGCCATGACTTAATTAAATCAGTAATATACAGAAACATATGATTAGCTACCAATTGTATAAAAAAATCTGATTGTTATTTATTTGTAATTAACTTATTTATACAAACCATTTCACCTATATTTGCCGCATAGTTACAACTGTTGATATTTTTATTACTACTTACGAAAATAATTAATACCTACTATTACTATATTTAATTTAAATGAATTTATTTGTTTACATTTATACTACTGGTATTAATTACAGTAATCGTATTTAAAGTTACCAAATTATAACACTTATCAATTAGATGTGAACTTCCTAGGTACCTATTTGTTACTAGGTTCATTATTTATCCTTGTACATATGATCAAGTACAAATATTCATTCGAAATACGAGCTTATGTACTTGTAAGCAGATTTTATTAGTTTCCTTCCTCTAAGTTTCCGTAGAAAATGCCGTTCCAAATTTACATAATAGTTACTAAGATGAAGTAATGTGTTGCTATACCTATAATATATAAATTAATTACATAAACTATACAGAAAAAAATTGTTAATTAAAAGGTACACCGGAATTAATCTAAGTGGAATTTTGTTTAAACCTTACAGGCCCTTACCACCGTAATCAATCAATCTAAGAAATCAATATAAGAAAAGCTGGGGTTGTGGTGGGGATATCTCCGTATCTCCCTCGGACAACAGCGCTTAAATAGTGGTGACGTCAAAATTTGTATCGTGCATCCTTTTTCTGTTATTTGAAGTGTACCCCTACTACCAGATTTAAATCGCTTGTATATTATTTACTTTTGAGTGAATTTCTTTGTATTTTAGAATTGAGCGAATAAAAAAATGTGATGCAACTGCCCTATTATAAAATTAGAAATGTTTTATTTACGTAACAAGTTAATAAATTTAGAACGTTATAAATAGTGTCATTACTCATTAAGTGCATGAACTAATATGTAGCACGAGTCGATTTTAAAGTATATATGTGTGTGTTATCGGTTAATTTTATGTCGAACACCAGTTGTGTTATTTTTCCACGGTAGATGTGTACGTGCCAGCGCAAGCGCAGCGCACTCGAACCTAATAAGACATGTCTTGTAATTGCTTTTTATGTTAAATATTTGGATGTGGGTTGGTTTCGCATTCTTTGCAATCAGATCTAGGATCGAATCGCCTGTGTGAGTATGTACTTGTATATAGGCTCACCAATTGCCCTGTAGAAGTATTCAGAGATGCATGTATTATATGTTAAATACATAGGTAATACCAGTGTTTAAAGTAAAATAAACAACGCGATAAAATCCGTATAAAGTGTTTAATTTCAATTAAATACATATGTTAAGTTTCTCGTAATCCTATTGTAGTCTATCGAGCAGAATAACAGCCCTAAAGCAATCATTTAGTTCACAATATGTGTTGATTAGTGAGATGTTTTAAAGATACTAGGTAAGAAAGATCTTGGGATTTCTTTGTGCCTCGGAACAATTATTTGTGGAACTCAATTTTTTTGTCCCATGTACGGATCGAACCCACAACGGCGAGGCGGACCACCTAAACGACTAAGACATCCATGCAGTAATTTACTTAAGTTATTGAATTTTCATTGATTTTAGATGCTAGATTCAGACAAAGGATTCTCTAGACTCAAGGCCACCGAACACATTCCGTTTTGACACTGAATGTTTCCCTATAACCAAATAGAATAAAATCAGCGTATTATTTATCGTATTGATATCCTCTATCCTTGTTGAATAACTTTATCGGTAATCCAACAGGATATTATATTAAAGTCGAAACATTAAAAGCAAAGGATTATATGTATAGCTTTCTTTGAAATATATTTATATAAAGGATCATTGCCGTACGTTTGACGACAATGAACAAGTTAATGATAAAGTTCATTGAATTAACAAATGTGAATATTGATTAGTCTGTTATGTTATTTATAATATTTGTTGTTATATCTTACGGTGTGGTTAAACGTGGCTTCTTATGAATGCTAATTAATCAAGAATTCTTTCAAAATACGTTAAAGTAATATATGTATAAATATATAGTTTTGAGGCTGTATTACCGAAGGAGTATGTAGAGCTGTTTTACACTCATATTGTACCAACTGTTTTAGATGCTATGTAATAAGTGACCAGTCTATTGTCTACCGGGCTTAGTTCTCGACACCGTGCTGCAACTTAGAATTCCTTGACAGAAAACCTAATAAAACTGCCCGAAACGGACAACAGCCAATCAGAAAGCATTGTCAATCGTTAAAATAAACATATACATCCGTATAAATACGCAGGTATACATAGTTGCATACATAGGTACATGAATAGACTCAAGCCTGATACTCCTAAAGGTTGGCTGAGATGATCCTGTGTCCTCTTCAAATGAAGAATCCTGAACTGACGAGTATGCAATACGATGTAATGCATACTCGCCAGTTCAGGATAGTTACTGTTAACCTAGCGTATTTGCGATACACGATTTAAAATACTAATTTATAGTAGGTATATGTTTATATTAATGGCAAGTCCCGACTAGTGGATAGGTGATCTTTATCGATAGTATCTAGAGATAGATCGATAGTAGCGAAAAGCGAATTTTATCTGTGGATTATACAATTCATTTTCTTGTGTTGAGCTCGTAAATATAAAAATACGCTGGCGTTATTATCATTCTAAAGGTGTCTGCACACGCATAGCATTCAATAAATGCTGCATAGCACAAGTAATGCTACACAAAAGCGCACCCTGCAGAAAAATATTTGCACATACATTATTACACTGCAAGCAATGTATTTGCTTCCTTTGATCAGTTTTACACTTAGTCATCCATACTGAGAAATATGCGAGTGTCCACTGCTTGCAACTATTTCCGAAGGCTCGCCTTATTATTCTTTTTACTATTCCTTTATTTCAACCTACCCTCCAATAACTTTTTTGCGGGGCCGGCAACGCGGAATTAGTTGATACTCCCGGTAGAAATATTTTCTAGACTTTCGCGATTAGTATGCATACTTTATATAGTGTTAGACAATAGATCTGGCTATCAATCTGGCTTTATACTGTGTACTCTATTTCTCCGACTGATCCCTATCTACAGGACCCGAGTAGATAGAGATTCGCGGGAAGAACTACGGGTTTCCCCCTTTGGACTGGGGTACTGCAGGGTCAGAAAGCCCACTCGCCCTATTGACCGCGCTGATTAGAGTGCGCGGTGCCTGACATTGGTGTTGGACTCGCAGGGGTATATGGTTAGCCGCTGAGGACGACATGTTCGTTGCTCGGCAAGCACGTGGCGTTCGAGCGTCGGACTCATGCATGGCTAGTGCGAACCAGTCGGTCGCGCGGGGCACGGAGTTGTCTTTAGCAAAGTGGCAGTGTGGTTTCACTGCCGCAACGCATCTCGGGCGCTTGCCTGCTCAGCAAGTAAGTGATAGCTAGAGTGACTCGGGCCACACCCGGCTTGTAGGCCTCTTTGGGTAGGCGTATGGTTGTACGTCGGGAAGTGAGCGTGCCTTACACAGCTCCGGTACCATACTGGAGATATGGGAGGCGGCTTGTCCGTCGGCTTCAGCGAGATTTTCGTTAGCAACTCCCAGAGTTGCGAGTTGTGAGCGGATTTATTGCTCCGGTTCCTATCTGGAGAATAGGTAGTGTCACTTGGGCACGAGGTAGCCCGTTTACGAGAACCGAATCTCTGAGGTTAGGGTGGAGAAAGTCCAGATTTGGGGACAAGACCTGTCTATAACTGGTCCTGGAAGGTGCTCTCGGGCCACTGGGAGGTACAGCGGCTCCACCTTATATAACCTTGATGGTTGGTGTAGGGTAACGCTATATCATAACTGGACTAGTCGTAGAGAGAAGGGATGGTCATTTGCTTTGTGAGTAAAAAATGTATCTTCTACCATCAACGCATCATTCATCTTCTGTGCGAACACTATCAATTAACTCTGATACAAGTACGTTTAGCATTATGTTATATAAATAACATGTTAAGTATTTCTTCGCTTGTCGTCATTAAATTCTGTATTGTTGGCACAATGCATACGTATGATGCCTTGTTTGTGCTTTGTAACAGTGGTTACGTGAGCTTAGCTCAAGTTGCGAAAGCACACTCCGAACTGAAACAAATTTAGCGCGACGCGAACAGGAAACCGAATGCACTGTACTATTGACGAATGACTGCGCGCTAGATGAGGCCTGCGTGTGCGCATGATTTTGTATGTATGTATTTGTACCACTTCAAGGATATTACAATTTTTTAGAAATAACCGACACTTAAAATCTGTAATTATTTTTTTTTTAATTTACTTTCCTATATTTTGTGCCATTAAGTTTGTTTTACTTATAAGTAGTTAGGATTGTTAATATAAGTCAAATTGTAAATTATAATTGTTACTTTTATTCATGTAAATAATAGAAAATAAACGTAAATTCAATAAAAATGTTTACTTACACCTAAAATATTATATTACATAAATAAAAATAAAGGAAAACCTAAAACTAAAACTCTCTAACAGGCGTCATAGAATTCCTTCGCGTCATTGTCGACTGGTAGTGTGCCCAGAAGACGGGCATCATTGCTAACGGCTTAATTAACGGATTAGTTTAATTATAAGGCAGATATAAACGTACAAATTTAAATAAGGTTTTAATAGCAATAAGCATAAATTTTGGCTAGTATAATTAAATAAAACTTGTATATGTGCTAACTTTGGGTTATGTTTTTATGAATAGGCTTTTTAGTAAAATATACCGAAGAATGTTTGCTTTTTTAACTTCTGTTTTTTATCCAAGGTCATCAAAAGCTATTTTTATATAATTATGTAAGCCTAACGTTTTTTGTCACTTCTAAGGTTTTCGTAAGAATTGCGTATGAGGTTATTATTTAAATAAATTTTTTGTTCCATGTTTATATTAAGTAGTTATACAAAAGAATTTCATTAGAAAAGTATCTTGTGGCGGATAATATGAAGTGATCTACACGCTCTATTTCTCCGTCACATCTAGTCCACTTAATTCCTCGTGCATTTGGTAAGACGCGCAGTGAAAGTGATTGCGCACGGATGTCGCGTGCGGCGCAGGCGCACCCGCCGACCTTGCCATATAGGCGCGCGCGCCGCATCGCGCCACCACGCAGCTACCGGTTGTACATCGCGGGCAAACGAGGGTACACACTGAAATTGGTCTATCAGTAATTAATTATAACAATTAGCGACGATATATGAAATTTTTTATTCTGGTCCTGCGATCCTAATCCATGGCAACAACCAATATAAATATGTATGTAGATACTTAAAATATTGATAATTAAAAAAGTCAGATTTGAAAATATTTAAAGTCAGTCTTATCTGCATGGCTCATTGTCGATAAACAAGCTTTATATTGACAATGTCGTATTTCGTTATTAGTGAATCGTAGCTATCTGCTACATATCTGCTAACCCTGCAGTATTAGTGTTTTAACCAAAGAAGATGAAATTACGCAGATATAGGTCAAAGTCTTGAACAATTAAAACAATTTGTTCGTAACGTTAAGTACTTCCCTCTACAAATACATACTTCTACGCTGCTACGCTACAGGTACAGTAAATAAACCGGGAACAAACGCTGGAACTAATGCATTGAATCATGTTCCAAATCTTATGAAGTTTGGCAAATATTCAACTGCGTTGAAATTAAGAGAAGATAATTCTAAGGTTACGTCATAATATATATTGCAAGCATCAATGTTTTAGGCTGCAAACAAAAGTAAGCAGTTAAAACTGCTTTCTCTCCGTCGACGATTGCAAATAATAGTATTTATGAGATACATGTACGTAGATAAACGTGTTGAGTTTTGCAATTACTGTAGTAAATACTGAAGAACGGTTACCTCATCGCGTAAGCGAACCGGGTGACATATTTTTCCGCGATTTTGCAAACGAACAATTGCGCTGAGAAGAAACAGCTGATACTATACCATTGCATAGAGTATTTACTTTATTTTATTGTTATATACAGCGTCAATGGTGGCGAAAGCCGGAGAGGCAGTAGGTAACCCTATACGCAGAGTGCACCAGTTACCTTGAAACGGTTTTTGCTTCTTTTTCCATAATCAATATGTCAGTTGTCGTGTCGCCTCAGCCCGGTGCAACGAGTCTGGCCACACATGAGCACCACCCGTTATTAATATCCGTTTGCAGTTACATAACTAGGTACTAGAACAGTTTACTCCGTTGTAGTTTAAACTACCTACATTCAGCTCGTATTTTTTGAGTGGCGTCACGCGGAATAGATTATAATATGGAATGGATGCGAATGAATATTCAAATAAAGACCTGATAATAGCCGATGATCGTTACTTGTTGCTCGTGTGTAAACAGTTCAGCTGTTTTTTTCTATAATGGAGACTTCACGTGCATGTCACGTGTCTAGTATGTTAAATATCTAGTTATATATTGACCCCCTATAAAGGAAGTCGTTACGTAAGTGCTTGTAGAATTTTCTTCGTCTGTCTAGAACCTTGACCTTAATGCTAAAGTCTGTTTGTGAACTGACATTAATCAAAATATGTAAGTATTGGCAATAGTTAGGTGCATAGTAAGATGTAGTGTGTAGTGAGCGTCGACTCGTGTCAACAGTTATAATTAGTATTGAACAGAATGATGCACATGTTAGTTTGCGCGTGTGCGTTCAGTCGTTATTGTTATAATTGTGCAGGCGGTCACGTGTGACTTCGAGGACACCCCCTCTTCCATGAAAAGTAGATTCGTTTCACACTACGCTATTAAACACTAGCTCTATCCAATGATAAAACAAGTTATAAGCTTGCCGCTTACGTACAAGTCCAGATTTTGTGTTCGTACTACCTGAAATAACAAAATATTTGTCCAATATCGTACTATCGATAATGACGTAATGCAGTTTTGTTAACACGGTTTGGTAGTTAACCTTAAGTGTAAGTAATAAAGGCCCAGTACAAATATTTCAACAAATCAGATTAAGCGTGATCGTGTCGTAACACGTAAGTATGTATGTATTAAGTTAATTCTGCAAGTAGATACTCGGCGCGGAGACATAAGATCGACGCGTATTGGCAAATAAGTGCGCGTTTGTTTCGGGGTCGTCGTGTTAGAACGGGCGACCTCTCGCCTCCGCGGCCCGCGCTCGCTTTACAACTACTAGCATTGAGGCATTTACCTTTCTTAGGTCGGACTTGTCCTCAATACAGGCTAGAAGCGTTGATTTATTACGATGTACGGTATGCCGGCTCAATTTAGAGACAAATTTTGTGCAATATGCGCCCAATTCGCGGTATGTTTACATTCTAGTCGCTCGTGTGGCGTCAACATTAGCCCCGTTCGCCTGATATGTCGATTGGTAAATATTCTCAACTACAAATCGGTTGCAAGTAAGTAAACACATATGTGTGTTATGACTAATTTTAATAGAGTTTCCAAGGCTATGCGTATTCATGGCGTATCTTAGAAATATTTACACCATAAACAGTTAACCAAAGATTTTTAATGTTTACTAATAAAGCCGTACATGGAATTTTTCAATTTAATATTAGATATTTTAAAATTAATATTAATCTTAATTAATGTAATATTTTCCAAATTACTTTAAGAGGCAATTTATTTAGAACATCTTAATTTTGCCCTCATTTGGGCATTGCGGGCACAGACGCCGCCGGACCGCCCACACTCAAAACGGCATGCGTATTGATATATCCAAGGTTTTTGTATCAAAGGCCCTGGACGAGGTTTGAGTAACTTTAGCCTAAAATACAAAGATGTGTATAAAAGATATGGCCCTACAAATGAACTATGGCTAATTAGCACATTTTTGACCAGACGTGTTTTGTGGAATTCGAGCATAACAATTAAGTGGCAACCAAATTGTTTCAGCTCATTAGTAAAGTGTTGTTACCTAGTTAAATCTTAACTAACATTATAAATGCGAATGTGAGTTTGTTTCTTACGATTTCACGCCTGAACTACTCGACCGATCATCATGCAATTTTACCAACACGTTGTGTACAGAGAAGGACATAGGGCACGTTGCATCCAGAAAAAAAAGTTACTTTTAGATGAGCAAATCCGCGGGCAATATCTAGTACTTAATACAATTATGCAGCACGTTATTATCCTACGTTGTTTCAAACACATTGTATAGGTTCCAAAAATCTATTGCGGACAAGATGCCGCCGCCTTACATCTGATATATATAATAATAAGTTAATGTTCCTGAGCTTATTATTCTAACAATATTAAGGTCAAAGTCTAGACTAACCAGAAACAGCTGAATATCAGTTTCTTTTTTCAGCGACTTCTATTTGCCCTTCGTATCACGAGGTGCTAACTAAAAAATTTATATATCACAATATAGTAGTCTAATTGCTCTGATATTAAAAGGTAATTATTCTCAGTATCTATAATAGATGATTATGGTGGTCCCGACCGACTTAAGGTATCTATTAAAACATTGAGAGGTGTAGATTTCTGTAAATAGTCTTCCATTTCATAGATAATACTTTTTTCTTAAATTTCATAACCAAATATATATATTATCTATAGATATTCTAATAAAACAGTACATAATACATACATTTTGCATTACTTTTAGAAAATAAAAAAATAGAATTCAATTTGCAGCTTAAAAGCTTTAGTAATGTTAAACATATATACACAAAAAAATTAACGAAGTAGAACAATATAGGTAACATGATTCTTATTGGTTAAAAAGGTTTCATAAATGAAATTTTTAAATTACGCTCTTCTCCCACTAACTTTGTTTACATACTTTTAGTAGATATAGAGTTGGTTAGAAGGGAGGAGAAGTGTTCAAATTACAATATTTATTTATAGGTCTATTTTTACCTGTTGTCAAAATATACCAAATAATAAATGTAAAGTATTCTAAAGAGGAATTGATTAATATTTACTGCTATATGCGGTAGAACTAAACTATGTATATAGTAGTTGACGTAACACAGGAAACCACAGATTGTGACACTATTATAATAATATGGCGATAGATACTGTACTATGTCAAAATGTAAACACCAAGCTAATTACTTCAAATTACTTAATTACGCACTTGTACCAACGGAACAACATTGTCAACCATCTATTATTTATTTAAATAAAACGTAAATAAAACTATTATGTATGTAATTAAATGAATCACTTTTTAAATATTTCTTTAAAGCAACGCTATTAGGGAAAACCGTTGGGATACCACGCAAAGATCTTGTGTTCGATGCCAAAGCGCGCCTTTCTGATTTTTCGAAGTTATGTGCTTATTTAACAGTGAATAGAAACATCATAGGGAAACCTGCATGTCTGTGAGTTCTCCATAATGTTCACGACGATATGTGAAGTCTGCCAACCCGCACTAGGCCAGCGTGGTGGACTATGATGGCCTAACCCTTCTCGTACTGGAAAAGGCCCGTGCCCAGCAGTGGGACAGTTTAACACAGGGCTGATGTTATTACACGCCATTTCAGTTTACAAATTATGTACTAGTAATCATGGTAACCTCTAACTTAGCTAATAAGTTTGTGGTAGGAGTGTGTATATTGGTCTCGATCATATAATTTCTTAGTAATACTGAAGATTTACCCACTAAAGTCTCGCACAAGTTAAATATAACATAATAATTAAGTTTCAGTGAATATGAGTTCGAATAATTAACTCTATATTTACCTTACACGTGCCAGTATTCCTATACTTTCAACTATTTGTACGTAAACGAGTTTTAATTATAACTGTCCAATTTATTCTTACAAATAAAACCGATTTTAGTAGCACTATATATTTTCTATTAATAGCTGAGCAAAGAGCAGCGATAGCTCAGTGGGGAGACCAACAGACTGCAATGCGGAGGGTCTCGGGTTCGAACCCACGTCGCGCACTTCTGACTTTCGGAGGTTATATGACTTTTCGAAATTATGTGCGTATTGATTGACAATTATCGCCTGCTCCGTGCCTCGGAGACAACGTTAAGCCGTCGGAACCAGCTGCCATGAACATCTATGGCAGTCGGTATTGGGGAAGTCGACACAAAAGATCCCACTGGGTCGAATTGTCGCTGGTCTGTACTGACTGGCCCCCACACAAGATAAGATAATAGCTGAGAAGAAAAAGTGTTTATTATTATTGAAATTTTCTAGAAAGAGGAGTAAATTGAGATGTTCTATAGAAAGAAATCGTCTCTATTGCCCACGACATGAACAGCTTCCAAAATGTGGGTAATACATATACATACATGTATTTGCTAATTATTGATAGTAAGCCGACTTATCCTCTTATAGGAAACCAGCGTAAGAATAGTACCACTGTTACTGCCTGCCACTCGGTGATTAAGAGTGCCGGTGGTTCATATTATTATACCTAACCTTTCCTTTCGTGTCAACCTATCTTTAATTCCTTTTATCTAAAGATGACAATGCGCTAGACAAGAGTAGAGTAGATTAGATTAGATACCCCTGATATTACAAGCGTTTATACGCTTCTGTAATTACTGCTTATCATCAGGCGAACTATAAGCTAGATTGCCTGCTTCGTTGTATAAGAAAAATTAAGAGGCCAATTAAGTAAGTTTTGTTTATCAATATTTCAATCTCTTTAATTTGTCGTCAACTAATTTGTCAGTTCTTAAATCAAATCAAATCAAATCAAAATAAATTTATTCAAATTAGGTTACAAGGTAACACTTATGAATGTCAAAGTTACACGTAAATTTTTTCCTGTGAATTTACATTTACTGCCACGTTCAGCAAAGCTAGGGTGTGTAGGGCTCATGAGAAGAACGGGCAAGAAACTCATAGCCACTCTTTTTAATCGCCAAGTGTACAATAATATTTCATTTACAAATCATAACTGTAAGGTGCTGCAACCATTTCTCCATGAACTACTACTCAACATACTCAAGCATTTGATAAAAATTGATGGTAGCCTCTAAAGCAGCAGTATGGTAAATAGGAGCATCCACTTACATGTACATAAATAATCAAGACAAGACGTGATTATAGTCCGTAGTTTAATCTAATTGTTTAAATAAAAAGTAGAAGTAAATTATCGAATTCCACTAAACCAGAATACAGGATAAGACTCAAAAGAAAGCTTAACGGAACTGTCCATAATCACGAGTTGTCTTCATTGCACATTCTTCTTGATTAAAATACGACTGAATGTAACAGTAATGCAAATTCCAGCTTAAGCAAGGTGTAATATTACAAAAAAAAATATATATATATACATATATTAAAAAAAAACATAAGTGTTAGTATTGGTCATTTAATATCCTGTGATCTAATGCAAATATTAGTGCCATGGATGTTTGTCATTTAAATAATCATCTATATTATAATATGCTTTAGAAATTAAGCAAGTTTTAATTTTAACTTTAAATTTATTCTCTGGTAATTCTAGAATATTACTCGGGATTTTATTATAAAAACGTATACCAAGACCCATGAAGGAACCATGAACTTTATGTAGACGGTAGAATGGAACACATAATTTATATTTATTTCTAGTATTGATGTTATGTATGTCACTATTTTTTATGTATAAATATATATTTTGACGGACATGCATGATATTAAAATAAATATATTGTGATGCTACAGTTAAAATACCTATATTCTTAAATTTTTCTCGGAGCGAGATTCTAGTTCCTAATTGATAAATTGCACGCACAGCTCTTTTTTGCAATATAAAAATACTTTGTATATCAGCTGCTTTTCCCCATAATAATATTCCATATGACATATTATATTTATATAATGCTTTATCTGATCAATGTCAACATTGATAAAATGTCGCCTTCTACAACATCGTCCTTGTCAATCGAATCTTCTTTTAAGGAAACTTTATATTACATCTGGCTTTATTTAAGTGGTTCTGATGACTTATCGAATGCACAACAGTATAAAAGTGTTCTTACTACAGGATCGCGATTCAAAGTTGTTTGACCGGAGTCTTCTGTAGGACAAACTCCCAGACGGGTTGCCTCAGAGTGAGCAAATCCCAAATTTAATTTGGGTTTCAACTGTGCCCTATTGCTTACTTATTTATTATGAGTTCAATAACATTTGGAAATATGGATGCTAGAGTTGCTGTTCTCCAGATTGTGTTATAAATTAGGATAGGCTCGTAGCTAATAAGTGCATTCGTATTGGCTACAATCCTATCCAGTTCGATGGATGGTTGGTCTTGAAGATGCTCCAGAATGTCATGGTCTATTACACACGCACCTCATAGGCTCATCAACAATAATAAGACACTGTTTTCATTATATGTCCCTGAACTCGCCGTTCTCGACTTGAATAAGGCCGCACAATAAAAGAAACAAACAATGCTTGTCAATGATTCATTTACGTCATAATAGGAAATAAATACAACTTCCCTTTAGCTTGCTTGATATTTACTACTGTGTATTATAATGATGACTTTGTGCCGACTACAGAGATGCTAATAACTTTTTTATCTCGTCCACATTTATTTTGATACGTAACACGGAATACATTCAAAGTTCTTTTCATTAATATTCACACAGCATATCTACGCCTTCTTTGCTACAAAGCACGACATTGAATTGAAGTCATGTGTAAAGGACATTTAGCATTTTTTTCTAAATTCATTTAGTTAAATATAATTCATAATATGTGGGTATGTATCGTTGGGTTGGCCGGTGTTGAAACGTTAATCTCCTTAAGGTAAGCAATATGCAAGATCGTTAGTTTCCCTTACGAATTGAAATATATATTATGCATCGCGAAAGTTTAAAAGCTTTTATGTAAAATAATAACATAAATCTGCGTAAAATAGTAAACACTGAACAAACTACTATATTGATTGTTAGACAAACATACAGCATTAATAACTTATAATAGGTACGTCATAAGTTATTAATGCAATATTTGTCTAATGCCTGTTATGACAAGTACCTAATGCTTGTTGTTACAAGTACTAGATTGTGACGTCATACTGACGGCCGTAATTCAGTATGACGTCATACGTAGTTGGGTTTTCACGATTGTTAAAGATGCTAGATGTAAAAACATCCATTGGAAAAAATCTAAACTGTCTTGATACAAATCATCTTACCCTTTAAATGTTTAGTTTAATTAGTTTAATAAACTAAAGCTGCACATATACAAAATCAGTTACGATACGTAACATTAGTAAGACTATTATCATATGAATTGATAACCAGGGCGGAAATAGGATAACTTTTTAGTTATTTACTAAAAATATTTGACCTTGTGTATGTACTCAAATTTTTGTGCCATGTTATAAATTGTTATGACAATCAAATCACGTGACGTAATGTCACGTGTCTTATGAACGTAAGGCAAAGTGATGTCTTCACTTAAATTTGGGACGTCAGTAAAAAGTACTTCAGTTGCAGTCCAACCATATCGTGTTGTGGTCTCCAATGAGTACGGTTTCCAAGCTTCTTAGAGTGGCGATGTTTTGTCAGCAGAAGAGTATGATCTTTGAGCCTTGCGCTAGCATTACAGTGAATACTTGAACGGTCGGCCATATGCGACTGATACCCCTGATGTTGCAATCGTCTGTAGGTTTCGGTGACTTCTTATCTTGGCTTATGAGAAGTATAAAATAAAACGTGTTTGAAGTACTTGGTGGCGAAGCGGTATGCGTCCATGAGCCCTCGGGTGAGATTTCTGGGTCGGGCAAGATGTTATTGGGTTTTTGGGCAAGAAATCCTAACAGCCCGAAATTTGGAATTGGGCCCGATAGACGCCAATAGGTTTGACGCCCGCCCGTTACCTAGGTACGTCCTACAGTTATAACTGGCAAAATGTGGGTATGATACACCATTGCGTTTCTCTTTGGTTATATAAGTGTGAGACTATGAACGAATGCTTGAATGTATATAAAATATGTATGTCAATATAAATTAATGTCTCATTTTTATTGTTTTACTTTAATTGTTTTATTTCTCTATTACACTTAATAAACCTGTTTAAATACGTACTGTCATTTCTATCGGTTTACTTCTAATTTCTTTTTTTTTTTCATCTGCGTACTCTGGCGTATACAGGTACATATACAACCGTGAGTGCATATACTAAAGATCCAAGTTCGATTGATTGATACGATAGAAGTGTTACTTGGCTTTTCTGAAGAAAAGTTACATTAGACTTCTGATCTTGTGCTTAGTAATAAGCTCATCACCAGATTCATGATAGAATGGGTAGCGAAATGCGTCTCGTTTTCTAGTAAAGCCTAGCACCCACCAAAGTTTGGGTTAACGTGTAGAACACCCAGAAGATATTATGCCCTCAGTTTTGTACAAGAATATTTCTTCAAAAAAAGAAACATGTAAACATAAATAATTTTTATTAATCAATCTTAAAATATTGTGTTACTCAAAGGCATTTTCATTGCGATTTTTTTCATCTAATTTATAAGCAAATATTGCCAAGTTTCGTAAATAATTTTATAAGTAGGTATAAAATGTAACTTTTCTATTTAATAAGTTCTTACTTTACAACACTTTAAATATTATTTACCATTATTTACTTAAGTTCTGGGGTATTTACCGTGACTGAGATGCGTTGTCGTGCGATAGTCCGTCACAAAATCTAAACTGCAAGTGATCACAAAAACAACATCGTTCAATTAAATTATTGGATCCTCGCATCTTCACAGAATTGTCTTCGATGATATTCTTATCGTGCTGTGTTTTGCTCATCTCTCGGTCCTTGGTCAGTATTGCCACTATTACTGTATCTTAGAAGGTTGATAAATGTGCAAAAGTAGTCTAATGTGTATGTATGCACAGAGACGTATGTATTTTTGAAGTAATTATTTGTGGCTTTGAGTTTTCGTCGCTTAATATTCATGTGTTGAAAATAAGCATAGTTCGATAGGTTTATTGGCCTATTCGTCTTGATATAGGTATAATGTCAGGCTTGACATACTTATATTACTTATATCAAGTAATCATTATATGTTAATTTCAATCCAATTTTTGATGTGTCTATGTTTTTTAAAGGACTAGTCAGTAGAGCTGTTTCAGTTGCTTGGATCTTGAAGTTCCGAACAATTCTAGACATCATAGTCGCAGACGAAAGACTGTCGAAGTTTCGAATAGTTACTGCTTTTTAGGGATGCATATTGTTATGCCATCTTAACTAATATTATAAATGCGAATGTGAGTTTGTTTGTTACGCTTTACTGTCTTAACTTCTTGACCGATCTACATCAAATTCCGCATACACGTTTTCATGGATATATAAAAGGATATAGGGTACCTTTCATCCAGAAAGAGAAGCTAGTATAGCGTAATTAAGTGGTGCTCATGTAATGAGTACATTAATGATGAATAATAATAATAATTTATTTATTGATTACACTGGTAAAACATGAATACAGTCCATAAAGTACTAAATATAGGTAATATAATATGGGTGCCTGTACTAGGGTAAACCTGTGCCACAGGCGTTAAGGGCACTTACAATATACTACTAGGAACTAAATTATATACAATTATCCATACTTATTATACATATAAATATATGCAATAATAGGCCAAGATTATAATTATTAGCATGGAACTTGTTATTATTTATTTAGCAACAATCAACAAATCTTCAGTATCCTCATAATTTAAAGTGTGTAAGTACCGACAGACTATCCGCTTAGATCTTATATAACTTAGGTCATAGGTATATAGCTGTTTGTTTATTTATCTTGTTATAAAGAAAGAAACCCAAGAATGCGAAAAATCTGTTTGTAAAAATAAACTTTGATTCAGAAAGTGTGGTACAGACAATATCTTGCCGTCTTTTAGTGTTAGTAAGGTTGATGTTATACGTAAGCGTTGCGTGCTGTTTAAGTACGGTGTACATTATAAAAAGCTTAATGATGAATACTTTATTACTTAGTGCTAATATTCACGATTAAAACTTCTTGTGATGTAGACCTAAATTATGATAGTCAGAATAAATTCCAGAAAGGCCCCTTTTTAAAAGGGATACTTTTCCTTTTTAAAAAAGGCACTTTTACACGATTCGAACTTGCAATAACAAAGAATCACACTGACGGCACAGTGAAGAATGATGAATGATTTTTCTTGGTAGTAGATCCTCGCTGGTTTTAGCATGAATGGGCCGGATCGACCGGGGTAGTACTACCCTCTCCGAGAGAGCCGGAGGCCCAGTTACCCCGATCCTTTTCCTATCCATTTCCTTTGTCCTTTCCCTCCTTCATTCCTTCTTAAAGGGCTGGCAACGCACTTGTTACTCCTTTGGGGTTGCGGGTGTCCATGGGCGGCGGTAATCGCTTACCATCAGGCGATACGTCTGCTCGTTAGCTAACCTATGCCATATAAAAAAAAAATGAAGAACAGTGCCTATTTTATAAATCGGCTATAAATTACCTATTTATACATCTAGAAATGTAATATTGTTTGTTTAAAAGGTCGAAAATATAGTCTGTCATAAAACCGTTTAAAAAGAATGAAATGTCATTTTATTACACCAACAAAATATTTAAAATTGGAATTATACGAAATCATTAAATTCAAGGCTGCTGATATCTTACGGCATCGTTGTGTAACGTTATCGGGTTAAGTGACTATTTACTATGATTTACAGATTGTATCGCAGGAAGTGTACTCTGTCCCTCTGCACCGTACCTACCTTGTAAATGTGTTTCTGCTTTAGTATGGCACTTCTCATGATCGGAAGCGATTTCGTTATTCGGGGTCATCAATAGCTTCACATGACATAATTGTATTCGAATATTCGAACACATTGCGCTGCTTGGTCTTGTTATACATTCGATATCAATTCAAATGCGATTAAGCATATCGCTGCAGTCTTTATTAATGTGGATAAACACAACAAGTTGTATTATGACTGCAATGGTATTTACGTTTTTCTAATATATTTCACGCAAAAAAACGCAAATGTTGAAAGAACTTTAAATAGCTTTTATTGCGATTAATTTTAACACATTTTTTAAAACGAATATCAATTTATTTATTTATAATTTTTCCTACGTTTCGGTTGCTGTTCAGCGTCCAGTGTTAAGGAGAGACTGAGGTTGTGTTCATCTTAATGTCTCAAAATATAGTGATTGCAAAACCAAATATTATTTAATTATATCTACGTGTTTCTATTTACGCAGAATGAGTTCAAAATCTTCGCTCTTATGTTTTGAAACGAGCGTTTAAAGTTTTCGTATAAAATCGCAACAGCTTTTATTATGTATCGGTAGTGACGCGGGTGACATTGAACGCTCGACCCGATTAAGCATAAGCAGACGATTCGCGAGGCCGCGTTGCCAATGTCCACTGTCCCCCTCCACCGATTGTCCGATCATTCTCACAAATAATTACAGCGGCACAATTCTTCCTTTTCTGCAGAAATGTTTAATTGTAGAATTAACCATTAATGTTAATATTGAGGTTCTATTATCTATTGTATACGTCACAGTGACGTCAGACAGCGATTATATAATGGCAACGTCGATATTTTTATGCTATTTCTAGTTATAATATGACTGTTAATCGTAAATAATTTAATTGCTTCAGTGACTTGGTAAATACGCGTATCACACCTACATTTTTTTAATATGACTTTGTTCTTACGTAATATGCCTATTGCCCTTTATCGGGAATATACAATTTAGACGCAGTTCTTCTTCTATAATAATTTAAGCAATTAATTCCAATAATGCTTAGTCTGATACGAGAATAGAACTCGGCATATTATGATCATCAGCAAATTTATGCTTCGGTATCAGCGAAGCAGAAATCAGAAATCAGAATATTTATTTGCAAAAATACTGTGACAATGGTGTTACAAAGAAATACATTAAGATTCAAGTATTTTGACCAGAATATAGCGGCATGCAAATATTAATTATATAAAATTAAAATAAGTAATTAGGTCAAAATCAAACAAAATAAAATCAATATAAATAATTAGATTGGATGTCAGGAGAGAATTATAATAATAGTATCAAGAATCATAATCATTACAAAATAAAAAAAACAAAATTAATTACATCACAACAGTTGGATACTGGGTAAAAATGTTACTTTAATACTAGAGAATATAATAAAATAAATTTAATTAAATAGTTACTGTGTAATTATGTAACAGTCTCAGTAAAATAATTACGATTAGAAGCATGTTAGATTGCTCACAAATAAGTATCGTGAAGTAAGCCCGCGAGACTGTTACGTTGGATAGCTCGATAGATATCTAGTTAACCATTAAACAGTTGTAGTGCTTCTAGTTCAATTAACGGCACATGACTGTTAAGATAGTGATCTACTGTGTATATTTATATATTCGAGTAGAATTGAGGTGTAAAGGGTGGGTTCGAGACTCGCACGCGACCAACTGGAACCGGCGACACCGGTTCAGCTCGCACCATTTCTGATAGCCTTCATCGCCGGTCAGTTGGCGTGGTGCAAGCTGCGAATTTTTTAACAAAAATAGTTTGTTTCTTAGTAATTCTTTGTTATTTATATGTTGAGTATTTTTATTGTTATGTCAGCGTTGTTCGCTACATTGTAGCTTGATATAGATTGGTTGTTGTTTTAGCAATTATGATGCGGTGTTTCTCTAGAGCGGTTTTCTGTGTGTAAGGCTTGACATTGTAACGCTTTGTTGACTTTTGTCAAATTACTTTTTTGTTTTTTATGTAGCATAGGTGACAAATACACATACTATCTGATGGTACGTAAATGGCTACCTTACTCAAAAATCGCTTGCAAAATCAATCAAACTTAGCAAGGAAATATAATTTGAAGATGATGAAGAAGAGAGATGCAAGGATTGGATAAGGTAGATATGAAAGCCTCCGAAACTGTTATTTGAAACGCAGTAACATTGCTACTATACCTACCTATTTCTTGTAACAGGGTGATACTTCCCACGGCGACCTGACTCTTCATGTAACCCATACAGCAAAAAAATCTAATATATTTTTATCACTCAGGGCCAGAGTAGTGAACATCTGAACATCTGATGCTGATTGCTACCTCTTTCTAACCACATATGTTAGCTTTAACCTATAAAAATTGTAGCCTGTGCTAATAAAATTTGACTAGCAAGCCGACTATTATATAAATAAGGTTTATGTTATTCACACTACAATGCATTATTGATGGAGGACTATAGTGTTGAGCAGTCCTAAACTTAGTATTAATAGATATCTAGTATCAAATATATGAGGGTCAAATAGGGCGTTAATCCTGATTGAAAAGAAAACAAACTCATTCTGCGAGTCCCTTATCTTTACTGCCATTAACGAAACAATTAAGATCTATATATAGTTGGGTAACATTGGTATATTTATCTTGCTTGCTTGCTTATTACCCCTGGACGAATATCGATAAACTCTGGCGAGCAGATAGGCCATATCAAGGCTTACGTAAGATACTTTTTATCCTAGATTCTTTAGGAATCATGCGGGGAAACCCGTCGGCTAGAACTATTTTAATATATTACTAGCTTTTGATAGCGGCTTGGGTCGCGTAAGTAGGATGGTAGTAGGATATGACATGCTATTAACAGTACTTTTAAAAATTAAAATATAGCCTGTGTTACTCGCTGATAAGATAGCTTGCTAATTGTGAAAGAATTATTTAAATGGGTTGAGCAGTTTTTGAGTTAAACCCTTACAAACAAATAAATAAACAAAAATCTAATTTGTCCTCTTTATAATGTTAGTATAAATATAGATTGCAATCCACGTGCGACCTTAACTGCTATGGAGAGGCTTTGTATCGCTATCGAGTCGTTTTATTGACTTGCTATAGATCCATTATGATTACTTTTGATACATCGTTACAAAAAACTGACACACTTTGACTGACACCGTTGTAAGTTTGTTAATCGTTTAGCACTGCCTCTTGTCGAATAAAATCGTATATTTATACATTGCGAAATTAAATTAACTAATTTTCGATCGGCTGTTAAAATTTGCTGAAAATCATTATTGAAAATTTATGAAAAAATATATAAGAATTTACAATATATTGATAAAACAAAAATAAATAAAATCGGTAGGCAAACTGATAAGAAATAGGTACTGAACTGTTTTATGTCTGCCAATTTTAATATAGATACATATATTTCAGGTTTTTACACTACATGTATAAGATGGCCTTTTCGTCCCATTTGCCATTAAAACAAGAACTAAAAGGGCTTAAGAAAGCAGGTAGCGGTTTGTTCGCTGTCCTTGCAGTAAATCGCTTGTCGCTTTTCTTTTGTGACTTGTACCCCAGTATTACGACATCAAAACGCTACCGTGTGGATACGTGATCGTCTTCTGTGTCCTTATACGGAGATTTATTTTACGCACACTTTATCACTTACAAAATTTCTTTAGATAAGCAAAATCCCTTTTAAATGAAGTTCGACATTGAAAATGGAAATTGTCCACAACCAGCAACATATGTATGTACCTACGTATTTTTTATTGTTGTGGACGAGCTAGCGACCACCTGATGGAAAGAGGTAACGTCGCTCATGGATTTCGGCAATAGTATGAACGACCACCTGGTTCCTGGCTGGTTGATCAACAGTGTGTCAAAATGGAACTCATGTCAAGTGATTGGCTGTTGTTAATTCAGTCAGTAAATCATACCAGTTGACATGTATTTAACTAACATTTTTTTGTGTTGAATTGCCTTTCGGAAGTAGGAGGGAATATTGGTAAAGTAAATAAGACAAGTTGTACGTACCATCATTTGCTTGGCGTCGATACGTCATAGTGGTCTTCGTTATAAGCCAGCGTTGCAATGTTACGTAAAGGGATTAATAACATTAATTGTGAATGAACCATTTAATCTTCTCGTCATAGTTAAGTATGACGTCTAAAGAGTTTTATACATATGTTTTTTGTTTAGGTTAAGAATAATGAATGTTGCATATTATTGCTTGGAAATAGAGATTTTATGCTTTTTTAATATTTCAAAATTAAGTAAATGTGGCAGGCACTGATTAAATTTTATTATTTTTTAGTATCTTTGGATTCAGTATGTAAATGCAATGCGGTTTAATTTGTTTCCTGGTAAAACGTCGTTGTAGCGTGCAGTAATTTGGGGAAAAGATTCATTCATATAATGACCAACGTACAGCAGTCTCATTTACGTGCGATATTTATGATTGTACAATATGGTGTTAAACAAGCATACGGCCAAACGGATGGCAAAGTATCACTGTAGTCTCTGGATGTTTGCCACATCTGTACTGTCACTCATGCGTCGCCAATATTTCTAAAGACGACTGTCCTGTACTACCAGCATAGGGGATAACGATTAATAGGTACTCCTCCAATGATAGCACAGCGCCTTTTTAATAAATCTGGAAACCAGAAGCAATCTATTCACATAACACAAGGTTGTTGCCCCACAATTTTCTGTAAGGTACTACTCCAGTTCAAAAGTAATCCCAGGCTTCCATGTTCTACCTCACAAAATTCATTGACATCATAGGACTAATTAATACTCCTACGTACGAGGGAGTACATCAAATAATAAACTTGGATATCAATACAACTGTTACTGAATTGGACTATTACGCCATTTGTTTTGCAATTACCGAACACAATGCCGTAGACGGTACGTCTCACGTCTGCTGGATTAGTTCATACCTACGATGTTACAGTTTCCAATTACCTGCCTTCACAATAATAGAGAGGCAATTTTCTTTTCGTACTCATACATAGGTAAATAAGTAATAATAGTCACGCATCTTATCGCAATGGGAATTGCCTATGTGGTGTTGAGGTACTTTTTCATACACGCGATAACATATACAATACTGTCATTGGTGGCTGGTTATCAACAATCAGTTCAGGGACTTTAATTGTCTTTTCTATTTTGCACTTTTATTAAGTGGCACATGGGCATTTTGACAGTACTAGAGCCTTGCTGTTTGCAGGGTAGGCCAGCTCGATGAAGCTTGAAAAAGTAAACGTAAAGTAGCTATATATGTAATTTCTTTTCTTGGTATCTCCCGGCTGTCGTCTCCATATATACTTACATATGGTAACTCTTTTTTCGGTACCTAAACCATTTAAGCTATTTTAATATAATTTGGTTTAATGTAGGTTGAAACAAAAAGAAGCTACTTAAAATGCGGATAAAGCAGCTTTTGAAGCATATAACTTGTAAGTGACGCCACACAAAAATTGCGGGAAATACACCAATACTACCAACATAGTTTGTTCAACACCTTGGTGTTTGTTTTAGCACCAAAACTGATTACCATTCTAACTCGATAAACACTGTTTATTTACGACCGCTCAGCTCAGTTTTCAATTTAAATCAATCTAATATTAACAAGGAAGATACATTATAATGTTGCGTGTGGCCAATTATTTGTTCACACGATGGTATAGTAACAAGTGTATATTATAGCGCTTGTAAATCAATGGGACGATAATGTAAATCGTCTCGATTGTGATCTCGACTGTCGCAGGCGCATGATGTCACGCCGCGGCCTGCGAGCTGACGAGGCCTTGTGGACGCGAAACTACCTCTTGTTACTTCGGTACACAGGTAGACACGTGAATTTATAATGTGTTATTTATGTATTTAACCGAACTCGTCATACTTGAGTTTTATTTTTATATCGGCGTTTGAGAATATCTGCGTATGCAAGGATTGATTTTTTATTCTGGCTGTTTAGATATTCTGTATAGTGGAATGTTACTCAAAATAATCTTGAAACGAAATAGTGTGGTTCTATAAAATATACGTATAATTAATTGTCTTTGTGGTAAACAAAATATTATTTTACTTATATTTTAGTTTTATTACTGCATGCCATTATTGTAGCAGTTACCTTGCATCAATCTTTTACAAACTTGTTCCATTGCTTGACCTTTAAGTCTAGCATCCTGGCTAAGTGTAGGTTGACTAAGTTTCAAGTGTGCCAGGAAACCAAAGACAACGACCCTTATAGTCAAAAGTTTAAGAGATAATGAGTAGGCCATTTAATCCAGAGAACCAACGACTTCTGGTGGAGATCTTAAGGTTATTGAGTAGTAATAAAACGTAACATAACATCGTCGACCACTAGATGGTAATATACAACATAGTAAACTGGAAGCCATTAGTTGCAAGCGGCATCATCATCGATCGCTTTGGTAATTTATGGGAGAACTTTTTGTTCAGCTGCTAAGATATGAGAAGGGACTGATAATTGAATTCTGATACGATCATACAAAACTTCAGAATAGACAGTATGCCATATATTGCTACACTAACAGTTGTAACCAGTGGAGTCTTTGCAGTAAAATGGTTTCGCACCGGATTATTAAATTTTCTTAGCCTTTCATCTATCAATGTTTGTATGTCTCGTTTACCTACCGCCAGACTATTGTGTTGTAGGTACAATGGCAAAAATAAAGTTAATACGATCTTATCATAAAATGCCTTAATTATTTAAATTCAGCGGTTAAAAAATGTCAAATCAGACTACCTACTTCTATATTCGCCGATTTTCACGGCAAACATCTTCTTTTTCTTCCGCAACCTTTGTTCACTTGAGGATGCTATTGTGTTTTATAATTATTATTGTAATTATTGTAAATAACTACCTGAGGTAATACGTTTGCTTCTATATTACTAGTTACAACCAATGCCAAGTACCTGTCTCTAGATTGTCTTTGTCTGTTAGGTTGGAAAATACTTGAGTGATTGATATAATCATTTACATTGCTGCGGTATTTGTTTTAATGTTTCATTTTATTGTAACACGTACTAACTAAATTTAATGTAATTTATGTGTATTTTATAATATTATAATTATTCAAAATCAAAAAATCTAAGTAAATTTATAGAAACCGTTGGACCGCCACGCAGAGGTCTCGAGTTCGAACCCAAGGCGCGCATCTCTGACTTTTCGAAGTTATATGCGTATTAAATAGTTAATTATCGCTTGCTTTAACGGTGAAGGAAAACATCGTGAGGAAACCTGGATGTCTGAGAGTTCTCCAAAATATTCTCGAAGATATGTGAAGTATGCCAACCCGCACTAGACTAGCCTGGTGGACTATGGCCTAACACTTTTCAAGGTGAGAAGAGTCCCGTGCCCAGCAATGTGACAGTTTAATACAGGGATGATATTATCATATTATTATTATTGCTCCTGTAATACTAGATATCTTAAAAGGATGCCTCTACTGAAATCAGAACCATCCAAACCGAACTTACAATGGAGGATGTCTTTCACTATTTTAGTATATTTGTTATAGTTGCGATCAAAAATTTCCAGTAATTTATTGAGTTTTTCCATACCATTATAATGACGAGCCATTCTTGTTAATGAATTATAATAAGAGATATTATGTTTATATATTTGAAGGGAAAATATGTTTATATCCTAATGCGGACAGTATTTTTCTGGTGGCAGAACAAAGACTACTTTTTTAGGATTCGTGCTAGTGATACTGTCTATTGCAAACATATGTAGGCTACAGTTACTGCAACATCAAGTGAATAGTCCACGTGATGGTGCGATTACTACAGTAGTTAATAATAATATCTATAAATATCCAAGCTAAGGACACTTATTTCTTGATGCCAAACATACAATAGGTAGTACGTAAAGTTACAAATTGTTTACTATCTCTGCTCAAACAAGAAAGTTTCTTTGATAAGATTACCGTGCCAGCGACATCTGGTTAGCGATTCTGGGAAGTGAAAAACCTTATCGAAGCATATAGTACTTTCACTGTTCTTTAAATAGCGATTGTCATGATCGCATGATTCACTCAAACGTGGTCCAGGAGATCACACGGGTCATTATTTATAACGATAACATTAGCATACTAGTTTGACGCGATCACATCCAACTTTCAGTTGATCCACACAATCTGGCCATATTTAGCGTAACAACTCAATTTAGAAGTTTGTATGCTCAAGGCAATTTGTGTTTAATTTTTAAGCCGTTCGTACGTAGGTATCGAGTCGGTTGCTGCCAACCTGATGTCATAATAACAGCTCGTTATTATATAACAACTGGTTTCAAGTATTTTTTGTGTTCTCGTTTTGTTTTGTTACGCGTTTATGTCAAATTATTTGACTGCTACCGTCCCATTTGTTAATACACCAATGTTTAAACTCTGTAAATCGCTGTAGTGTTAAGATGAAATCGCGATAAGTGCGATGAAATATATCCTTTTACTTCATTTAAGATTATATGAATACTTTTGGGAGAAAGTGATGAACAATTATGTACACTTTCGTGCCAACGGATATCCTTAATTTCTTTTACTTTTATTTTATTTATTAAAGTTTAAATTGTAATGTATATAAGTAATTTAAAACGACACGTTCAAAAAGGGCGTCTCATTTGTTTAAATAAAATAAAATATGTGAAAGTTTTATAACATAATGTAATTTTCTTAACAAATATCTTTAACGCAAAAATTTCTTATTCAAGCATACTTATTAAGGTACATAAAGACCTATTAAAAGTATGCCTAAATTCTAAGAAACCAAAGGCTTGGCAACAATCGCTTGAAACATAAACAGCACCTAAACAAGTGTCAATTTGTCACCACTTAAAATAGTCAAGGAACATACACATTATGTTATTAATCACGTGTTGCATTGTCACAGCCCTAAATTATGACGGCAAACTCACAATTTGCAACAATATTGCAGAAGTGATGTCGAAGGACAGAATGAGTCGTATAATATGTAATAAAATGACAGAAGCGTAGTAACTAGTGGCTTCACTAAAATATAGAAGTGTCGTCAGGGTCGAATGACGTAAATTGTACCATGGAGCACGGTAAAAAATCTAGGCACGTTTACTCTAATACCAATTATAATATTTGAGCCGAGAGACGCGGGATGTTCGAAATTCGTCGTTTCCGTTAATATTTGAAGTTTGCGTTATCTTATCTTATCTTGTCCGAGGCACGGAGCAGGCGATAATTATTGTCAATCAATACGCACATAATTTCGAAAAGTCATATAACTTCCGAAAGTCAGAGGTGCGTGACGTGGGTTCGAACCCGAGACCCTCTGCATTGCAGTCTGTTGGTCTCCCCACTGAGCTATCGCTGCTCGAAGTTTGCGTTAACATGGAGTGAGTTCTGTAACTAAGTCATGACTGGTACTTCACTAAACTGTAACAGTTTTCTTGATGGAAGTTCTGAATTCGAATTTAAACTTGGCTGGATACAAATTAGGATATTCGTGATACAAAAAACTGTCTAACAAAATATAGATATGTCATGGTCATGTATTATAAAAGTATAATAATTAAATGTATCGTTGTTTATTTACGTCTCAGACAGACGCTATAGTTTGTTATGTTTGCTTGAGAGAGACAGGAAATTGCGTAATTTTTGCTTAAACCTGTGATTACAATTATACTGGAGGAGCTCGGTCAAGTAACTATATCCACCCTATCAAAGGTTTTTCTCTCTATTGAAGTTTTAAGGAGTGCTAGCATAGAGCTGCTGCCATACGGAATCTTAAAGTGCTTAAAGGTTCCGATCTACTCGTATACTATCGTGTGGAGCGTCACCCATAGCAACGTATGTGCGCATAACGAATTTTACTGAATAAAGCTTTTGGCGAATTGGAAGACAAGGCTGCTGGTATTGAAGTATCATAAATCAAAACACATCTAATGCTTAAAAAATTACGCAAGTATAAGTCACTTACTTTCTTAAATTAAATTGTCAGGAAACTGAAACGTGAAATGGAGAATCGACTTATGGTTTTCTTTCGGGCGTTGTTCAAGCATCCTAAGAGCTTTTATTTCAAGCATGCTTTTTATGTTTTATGATTTATAATCGATATAACAGTGGCGCTTACACCTTTAATTAATAAATTGGTATAAATGTATCTTTTAACCAAATCTAAGATATTTGATATCCTAAACTCATAAAGACTCTTATGAGATTGAACGAAGCAAGAAAGTTGAAAGCATCATAAATAAATAACCATAAAAAATGTTAATCCTTAATCTCTTTCTATCTTCTAAAAGGCGTGATATTTTGTATTTTGTATTTTGTAGCTAGACTGGGCTATTTTCCAGACCAGGTAAATTAGCAAGAAAGTTGACAGAATCATAACATAACAAACGAAAATCCGTATTTTGTACCTTCCGCTTCAAAAAAAGGCATCTATTGTAAAAAAATGTATTTTCCAAACGCCATTAAATTATTAATATAGTGAGCAATAAAAACATTAAGAAGGCGTCTAGTAATGACGTCGGTAATGTATATGTTTTGTCTGGAAACTTGTTATTTTGTTAATTGTTAAGCTATCTCCTATATACAATGTGTTTGTGGAATTGTTGTATCTCCGTACAATAAACTGTTTTTATCTCCGAGTAGCTGAACTCTTACTTTGTATACTTTCTTTACTTTATGGTTGTGTGTCTACTTATAGTTTAATGGTTGTGTGGGTGCTATGGTCATGATTAGTAATTAATTCAAGTATATCACCGTCCTATGGGCCGTGGGTGTTGGTATTTTGTAATAAAAGTGGCGTCCATTTGATGTTGGTATTGACAACCCGCTTGCCGCGTTGCATCAAGTGTATCGTCGTGGAGCTACTAAAATAATAATCGGTTATGTGGTTGAAGTGATATATTTGGTTTAGTATTCCATTATGTGGGCAAGACATTTTTATCAGGTTTGTTAAATGATTATTAAAAAAGGGTTGGAAATGTAATTTAAACAATAATAGGTACTATGCAATTACATCCATAATAGATCTGATTGTGGAGATACATATATTTTTCTAAAACATTTTGTAACATTCATTCTATTATTCGAAACGTTGAGGTCCAGAGTATATAATAATTTATGTGTTATTTAAATAAATATTTTTGAAGACATTTGTAAAGTTTTTGTTTAGTAATGTGATCTATAGGTACTTTGGATGTATCAAAAACCTATGGATAACATTTATATTAACCCTGTGGATGAATCACAGTCTGATGATGGTAGAGTCAAATAGTAGTATAGAAGTTTAAACCAAAGCGCTATTAAGAGGAAATACTAAGGGCGAGAGAATTAAAAAATAGGTATTTGTAAAATCTATTGCCGTCGCGCAGTACCCGCAGAGCGCGATAGAGACAACTGCAGCTTGGATCGAAAATACCTATTAAAAGTACACAATATCAACGATTTGTAGTCCCCTGATTCCTTCTTCAAAACTTGACCGATTTAACTAATTTTCGAATAAAAATTAAAGAAAGGCTTTGGCTGTGTTCCTATGTTTTTCTTTTCTTTATATAATTTAATCCAATTTGTTTTTTGGATGTTTAAACACAGCGTAAATCTAGCCTATTGTTGAGATTTTAGACGGCTTATGTCTCTCTTAATAATTAATTTATGAAGAAAAGGAAAACATAGTGACATGCCAATAGCGGCCATACATTTATTGAAAAAAAAATATTGCTCTACTGGCATTATCCAGGGAGGAAACAGGGGACTACGTTTGTATGGAAAAACGGCCCTTAATGTGGTCTAAAGAATATTTAGTGTATATCGTGTAAGATTGTCCGCAATGCCATATCCAAAGTCAAGTGCAGTGATATAAAGTGTAGTAGCATGTACCGAAGGTGGGCGTGCTCGGTCTACTAAGTACAAATACCTGGCCGGCCCGCTTCGCTCCGTGTGTATGGATACAGCACCGAATGATCTCGCATTCTGTCTATACGTATGTAATGTACCTACATTATAATTTCTAGAAAGCACCCACTGACTCGTGTTCATTTGCTTAAACTTTCAATTTGATATGAATTTATGAACGACTCAATGTTTTCTCTGAACATCTTGGTACTTGGTCAGTTTACACCTTTAATTAATTTTAAAAAGTCGTGTCTAGAAGCACGTATTTATAGGCAATCGTAGTGATGTGCTACCACGTATATGTGTTAATCTCGGTGTTTGTTTGTTTATACACAATATTTTCTTATAACGTAGGTGGAGTATTTACATACGTTAAATACTTAATCGATTTGGCGGTCGTTCAAATGTACATTATTATTGATATAGAGCTGGAAAATTTATTCGTTTATTTGTGGAATATCTAATTTTGATAGTTCTGTCTTTCGTTGTAGTCTACGTAGGTCAAAGTTTACAATATATAGTTGTTATTTGTAGACACGGTGCCAGACTACTTTCTTAACACCTATCTGCAGTGGCAGTAACTTATACGAGAGATAAAATAAAATAAATGATAATCTCATACAGAAGTGTTTGCTTTTTAAAACGCTACAAAACTGTGAATTACAGTGGAGCGATGAACAGTGTGTATAAATTTCCCTGGCATTCCCACACACTAGCGTCACCGAACCGCGTACTTACGTAGATGTCCTCTGCGCCTGTGTGAGTGTACGTAGCGTAACTACACCCTCCTTACTAGACTTATTTAACGCTGTTTAAGCCTTCGTACTACGTAATAAAGCTTATATTCGCTTGGTTTCAATTTAACAGGTACAAGTGTAAGGTTGTATTACTGTACCGTATTGTTTCACGTTTACGCGTCTCTGTGTGGCGAGGTTAAGTAGAGCGGCGTTATCTCAGAACAGAGATTCCGTGGAGTCTGGATTATACGATAAAACAATGTGTTGATGTAATATACATTTTATAATTGCTGTTAACTGATATTGAAGAAGTAGTTTTGTTTTGATCCAGATAATCCGCTAGTGGATAAAACATTTGTTAGAAATAAATTAAATATGTAATTTACACTCGCTAAATATAACATTGTAAATATTTACATTTTTCGTGTAAAAATATGATTATGTTTATTTTTAGGACTGTGTGAATTTATAATATACGCGTCGTATGTGATGAAAACAATGACGTAAGAACATAATGTACCGTGTACGCGAATAATTGATATCATAATTATCGCGGGTTTAGCGCATTGTCCGACCATTCTAAATGTCATCGAACGGGGTTTCGCAAGAGCGTCAATCACGGGCGGTCACCTACTTTCGCGATCGACTCGAGGCGATTAGTCGACTACATTCACCGAGGCCTCGGATCACCTCTACGCAACAATTGTTTCTGTAGGAATCTTTTATTTATGGCAGCGTGGCGCTGCGCTTGTGTGAGTGAGCCGTAAGCGACCGTGCCCGTGTTTTACCTGTACGATAAAAATTTGTCATCAATCTAGACCGTATTAATATCATAATAGAGTCGATTTTGAATCAGTCACATCAGACACAGAAATGCCCTACCGGCAATAAGTCAACGCTCGAACTCGCCTGTTTGACAAGATTCCAACCGCGTCTGTCCTGTTTGTTTATTGTAATCGGTTTGACAATGAGCTTAAGGTGCGGTTTCGAGTGATCTCCCGGCTCGCGCTCTCTTGTGATTGTTCTCGGCTACTCTGTGCGAGACTGTGTTTGTGTTTGTATTATACGACATGTATACCGGCTTACTGTAGATTCGCCTCTTAGCATTCATAATTGCTTGGCGACCGAGCGGCTTTTAAAGCTCTCCGTTGATTGGTTTTTATTCGCGGTTTGAGTTCAGTTTTTTTATTTATCCGCAATTATCGAAATTGTTACAGTGAGCTATACGGCTTTTCATACTTTAATAATTTAGCAAAGTGGAGAGATGTAAGCGATACACGCGAACAATGGCGAAGGGGCGACAAAAAGCGGTTGATAAGTGGAGGACAATCCTAGCGCAGATAACGGAAGGTCAATGAGGGATACGTCAGACGATTGAAATGGCGCGCGTCGGCACTTGGGCAGGTCGCGCTCGGGCGGCGCGGCGCGGTGCCGCGGGAGGGAGAGCGTGGCGCAGCGCGGCCTAGCGGCGTCTCTGTCGCGCGCGCGCTCCACCGACCTCCTTGGATGTGCGGCCGCAAGGTCGGCCGCCTTAATTAATAAACTCACCGTAAAGTATTTGAGGCCGATCGGAGAAGCGACTACAATCTTACTGGAGCCTTTGTCTACTTATTGACCCGCTCGCGTCCGACTATGAAGCTTTTTATTGCTCTAATCTATGTATTGTGGAGCCGAAAATACGCCATCGGGCGGCTAATTAAATAACTCATACAAATATTTGTGTTTTTTCACTAGCAAGTACTTGTTTTAGCGAACAAGTAATCTTAGCTTATTGTGTAACGTCAGTACAGACATTATTTTGTTTTATTTACGTTTGTTAGATTAAGTGGACGATATCGCATTAATAAACGTGCTCGTTGTTTATTAAAGGTATTAAATAGTCATAACAACGCATAATCTATGCAAATAGTATATCGTGAATAGTTCTTGGAGAAATTGTTGAAAGAGTGAAATTAAAAAAAAGAAAGTTTTACTTACCCCAGTGTTGGTAGCGAATAAAAATGTTTCGTCATATCCGTGTCGGATTAAATCTTATATACCTACCTACTTATTTATTTTTGTTTAGTAACTAGATTTTTTGTATGGCAACATTATTTATTACGTTATTCTTAGTGTCAAAAATATTCGTAACTCATGATAATAACAATAGAAGATTGAATTTAAAACGTTCGTCAAAAACATATTTTTTACAATTTACTTAAATTAATAATTAAGAAAAACATTTAAAATTACTTAAATGGTTGAAAAATATAGATTATTTATAAATTATATTAATTAACTAAACCACTAATATTTTATAAATAATGTTAAAAATTATAAAATTTAACAAAGCAACATTAAACACAGATATTATAAAGAAAAATATTAAAATAACTTCCCCAGCTTTTAAGCTACAGAAAGTTTCCAAAATCGCTTTTGCTAAGTTAACAAACAGCCTACATTCCCATCTAAAACCTTCAAAGTAAGAATTAAACACCAAACCAAACAAACATAACATAAAAACAATAATTTGTTTAAAAGCATTGCGTATCACAGAATGGCTACAAACTCACTACTTACTTCACTAAGCTACCAGTATGTCTTTGATTGTAAGGACCAGTCGAGGGAAATAGCTTATTGTCGGGCGAGGCTAGGAGCCCACGATGTTTATGTTCTATTGTCGTGTTTACTCCCAGCCTTACTGCTGCGTCTGTCTTTGAGTACGCCGACTTTAATACGCACAATCCTCGAATACTTGCGGCAAACTAATATATTAGCATTGATGTTTCTTTGCTAGCTTTATGAAGAGTCTATGAATCAGTTAACTAGATTGAAAATAAATCTTTTGTAACTAATATGCTTATATTGACTCCACGTATACATATATATACACATATATGTATATTGAGTGCACAAAGTAGTGATATATGTGATCGCACTGCGCCTTATATATTAGTTATTATTAGTAGAGTGCTCTGAAGAGTTCTATTATGCCACCTTATTCCGCCCTCCCCTTTCCTATCCAGAACAACGCGTGCTGGGTTTAGATGCCATCCTTACACGGTAGAGTCAACTAGAGTGCGTACCAACAAGTTTGGGTCCTCATACCTCTGCCGAACGATCAAGGCATGGAAATCTTTGCCAAGGCACGTGTTTCCTTCTTCCTTCAATCCTTGCTCCTTTAAGCGGGGCGTGAAAAAGCACCTTCCCAGGCCGTCAAAATAGAGACCTCAACATCGCCTCGACTACTATGACGACGGTGTGGAGGCCACTGCTCTTAGACTACACGACTTAGCATCAGGCGGAGTGTGATCATTTCGAGAAAAAAAAAATTATTTCCATCCTCACACGGGACAAACATTTGTGTTTTACACAAAATTGCACAAACATATAAACATAAGTTTTGTATAGTGTACTCCATCAGATATAGAAGACCACAGCACGCACACAAATATAACAAAATAGATAACACAAAAAAATAACATTTTAATTATTTTAAATTTAATATTAGTCGATTGGTTTTGAGTATTGATGTTCTTTTTATACGTTGTTTGAATGTTTGTGAAGTTTTCAGCAATACAAAAACGTAACATTTCTAGTACCTACGGTAGCTGCCAATATGAAATTTGAAACATTTATTATTTATTTGGTGGTGTTATATGCTTTCTTTTTAAGATTGTGTCTGGATGACGACAATAGGCTTCTTACATTAAATTAAGACTTAATTATGTCTACTAGCCTACTCGCAGCTTTTATAGGAATCGTGCAAGGAAAAGTCGGATAGTGACAGGCTTTATCACAAGCCGGCCCAAAAAAATCTTACTACGCACAAAAAATATTTTTAGGTGATAGAAAGACAGACTAACTATAATAACAACGTTTAATTAATATATTATAATTTTAGTCATTTGAACACATACAAATTGTACAAATAATTTTGCAGTCCATTTGTTGAACACTGGTGCCCAAGCTAAGGTTGAACTTGTGGTATGGGTACCAGTAACCAATCAAATACAAAATATGTTTATAATATATACATTTATAATACAAATAAAATATCAACTACTGTTAGGTATCAATTTATTCATATTCACTGTTTATAATTGCAAGATCTCCAAGAAAATAAGATTTTATTTTAAATCCAAAGATATATCCGGGTAGTTCTTAAGTAAAAACGTTTTTATCATTTCTTTTTGTATACTTAATACCGTTCTTGCATTACCTACTATAATATATTTATAAATAACAAAACTTAAATATATATTAAGTAAGGTATAGGTAGGCATTGAACTTGCGATCGAGAGGTCGCGAGTTTGAATCCTACCCATTACAATACTGACGTGAACCCACTCCTAACACAAGCATTCTAGCTTAGCTGGAGGGGGTTAACAATAATACTAGTAATTTGAAACCCAAATAGAAAAACAGAAAGCTTTAAAAAAATAATGGAATCCTATACAAGTATGTAAATACTAAAGTATAAAAATAAGGTATGTAAGAATATTAACGTATATAATCTCACCCTCATATGTACATGAAATGGTAGGCAGACTTGTCCTGGTCCTACATTTCGTCAGATATGACTCTAGGTCCCACGTTATTGGCGTTAACCTAGTTCCGTTCAACGAGCATAATTTCAGACCCCGTCCGGCTACTACGAAATTATTTATAGGAAACTTTATAATATTTTGCTTGACCCGGGCATCGAAGTCAACTTCTGCATAATAGCAGTCGCGTACAATATCACTCGACAGCGACGGAGTCATATTAAAGTAATAACGATATAATCTTAATATATATAGCAGACTAGCTTTTACATAATATTGTCAGTTTGCCCACGGTTTCACTCGTGTAAAAGTAAATTAGGTTAAGTTAGTAACAGTATTTAAATAAATATATTTGGCCTATGTTACTTGATGATAATATAGCCTTCTATATATTTTTCAAATCGGTTGGGTAGTTTTTGAGTTAAATCCTTACAAACAAACAAACAAAAAAATCAAATCTTTCCTCTTACAATATTAGTAGGTATAGACTAGATTTATTTCATTAGTGTCTGCTCTTCTCCTATTGGTCGTAGCGTGATGCTATATACCCTATAGCCTTCCTCAATAAATGGGCTATCCAACACTAAAATAATTTTTCAATTCGAACCGGTAGTGCCGGAGTTTAGCGCGCTCAACCAAACAAACAAACAAACTCTTCAGCTTTATAATATTAGTATATATGTAGATAACAGTACAATTCATATGAATGTTTATTTAATATAGAAATATATAGGTATAAGTGTATCTAATGGCTTGCTTATGGGATTGCTATAAATAGCGGTTTTGCAAATAACTGGACTGACGCTGAGAACCACCGCCGTGTCGAGACGTGTATTCTGTAAAATACCCATAGACTTTTTTCGCAGACATGCTTGTAGGCATAATAATAACCTCGTTTATACAGTAAAACTTAATGTAAATATTATTTTCAGACGGCGACATGACCTGGACGTCTTCGAAAGGGACTGGCATGGTATGTCTTTGAACAGAGTGGTTTGGAAATCCAGGGGAGAGGTATTTGCTCAGCGGTGGAACATGACAAATGGCTAACGAAAAAACTTTCTTTTTTATATAATTTCTTTATGTCATGAACACATGAATAACATTTTGTTATTGTTATAGACTAAATAAGACGATGAACCAAATAAGTTACTAAGCAATCATGTTTTTTTTAAATGTTGCATTACGGCCGGTCCGTTGTCCCATATTGGAGTTGTGATCTAAGGTTTGGTTCTAGGTTTGAATCCCACTCATTGTACTATTGACGTGGACCCGCTCCTACCACAAGCAGAAGGGACTTTTAACAAGAATACTAGTCATTGGAAGCCTAATAACGGAAAAAATCTCTTTGAAGTGTTGTTGTTTTGTGAACTTTACTAAAGTGTTTTATTATATTTACAAGCTTTCGCTCGCGACTTCGCTCTTTTAAAAGTAGTAACAGTACATATTTCAAATAAAATATAGCCTTTATTACTCGGTAATAATATAGCTTTCTAATGGTGAAATTATTTTTAATATCGGTTAATTAGTTTTTGAGTTAAACTCTTATATATACACAAACAAAAAAGCAATTTTTTCCTTGTAATAATATTAATATATACTTTTTAGCATCATATAGTTAGCTAGTATTAAAATATACAGTAAGTGTACGCAATATATTTATAATGTTTAACATATTATTATAAATGGCGTCGTGTCGCGCGTCTCCGTTGACAAATCATCATAATCTATGCGTGGCGTTCGGCGTGCTCACATTGTTGGCTGCTTATGTCGGAGCGTCTTCCACTTTCGAATCAAGTTTATTGACACGGCAAGCTCGACAAACGCCCGGCGCTTCACAGTTACATCGGCATCGCTTTGATACCGCACTTACCTCACTTGACCGCCGAAAACAACCATAATTATTATATTTATTTCATACTCACTGTTACCTGTGACTTTGGTCGCAGCTTTCAAACGTTAGTGTTGACATGACGCTTGCTAAAAAGACAGTTGCTAGACACACGATCCAAGATATGCGCGTGAGTTTCTTGCAGGTATCTTCTCATAGGCTCAACTTCTGAACCTAGCTACTAACTTGTAACTGTCGGCCTAGATGGCGTAGTGGTTAGTGTAACCGTCTGCAACGCCTGAGGTTGCGGGTTCGATTCCCGCACAAATCAAACATTTGTGTGCATGAACATAGATGTTTGTCTTGGTCTGGGTGTTTCTATGTATAATATGTATGTATTTACAAAAAAAAAAGTATATATGTATGTTTATCCATTGTTTAGTACCCATAGTACAAGCTCTGCTTAGTTTGGGCTAGATGGTGTTGCGTGTATTTAGTAGAATATATATATAATATAGGTAACTAAAATGTAAATTCAGTAACTTCACTAAACTCACTGACGTTCATAATTGTTACTTTGTGACATAAATGATTTTTGAGTTTGACTTTGAAATGTAAATGATTGATTAATCACCCTAGCAAAGATAAACAAATAATATTAACCCAGTAGCCTCTTCTATTGTCAGGCTTGCCTTAGACCACAAAATATAAAACCTACGTAAAGAAAGCCTTAGAAAAGCTATTTCCTCATACGATTGCAACAAAATCGGTTCAGCGATTAAGCTGTAAACACAAACAGACAGAACGTCTGTCGCATTTATAATGTTTGTATAGATAACATCAAATTACTAGGTCCGAATTTCAGTGTACTTAGGAGAAACCATAATTCATTTGGGCGGTAAACATAAACTGTTAATAAATTAATTCGCGTACGATTTATATACTTGTATTAAGATGTTTTATGTTAATTTTATGTATGGTCCGCCCCCAGCTGTATTAATTCTAAAGACTTAGTGTTGAAGCGCACTCATTAAGTTTTTTATTAGCTATAAATCTAATAGCGTAAACGGCTTTTGTCGCTTCAAAATCGTCATGGTAAACGCTCTCTAATTGCTGCTTAAATCGGTAACTTGCTTTCATCTGTAGTGTCTATCACAGATATAGAATAACACTCTATGGTAACTGACCTTCTCAAAGCTCCATTCTTCATAACTCTGGTTCTCTTAAATCCCAATGAAGTGCCTGTTCCATTGTTGTTGTCCGGGCAGACGTCACGCTCTATCTTTTTTTATTTGCCATTCATGTATTATGCAAACAAATCTGCATTGACCTATTCTTTTCTAAATAACTTTACGTTCTGGTCAACAACCCAGAATTAATCTGACATAAATAGTCCTAAATATAATTTAAAAGTCATGGGTTTACCACCTTTATATGATGTGTTGTCAATTCCCGAAATCTTAAAATTATTCGTTCTGGTGATATCTGGCAACGTAATTTAATATATAATCTATATTATACCGGACTAAGCATTCCACTTTGAAATACAGTTACTTTCTATCTCACTTACGCCATGCGCCAGAGTCGTTCTGTATTGACCAATAATAGTACAGAATTTTAGCGCCATAGCGATGGAAATTTCTGGTTAATCAATAGTTTGCACTGACCTTGTATAATCCATGTACCTTATAAATTTGGTATACACTTCACAGAATCCGTCAAACAATGAAATTCTAATTAGCAAACAGTGCATTATTGTATAGCGTAAGTCATAATTGCTTTATATAAATAACCGAAGATGTTTTCGTGAACTTAACAGAAACCGCAGAGTTCGTGTGTAGTGTGTATACAAATTGTGTATAATAATAAATATGAGATAGATCATGCATCAAATTTGAGCTTATTGTTATGATTACTCTGTGGGCTGCTTAGTGTCTTTCCTTGTTAGGGTACAAACGAAAATACCAGAATATTTCCAATATTCTGCTTACTATACCAATTTAGACGATGTTTCTAACAAAATAAGTATCATATAAGTATTTGAAAGGAATATGAGAAATAGAAGCGTTTGTCTTAGTTTTTATTGATATTGGTTGAGTTAATGACGTTGTGTTGCGAGTGTTTAATTAAGCATTTTATTGGACTAATTCTTTGGCATAAATTAGCAGAAAAAAATCACTTACCTACATAAAGTTGGAAGCTGTTTGTGTTAGCGTTAGATAATAATTCTGCTGGATGTAAATGTGGCAGCATTGCCGAAATATGTTGTCATACAACATCCGATTAAAACATTGTTATTGCATGCACGAGAGCAAGACAAAGATACTATGTAATACGCTATCTTGTTCTTGTGCATGCAATAACAGTAATTTAAGGGATGAGAAAGCATATTTTTTTCTTATAGCATATTATGTACATCCTTTAAATAAGTTTGCGACGATATACATTTTATTATTGACGCAAGATAGTAGTGTAAAATTACGTCACTAATAGTCACATTAAACGGGCATAGTTACAAAACTCGTTGATAAATTGCCTCTAAATATATTAATTGCTATGTTTGTTTTGTCATCTTTAAGGTCAGTAGCCCTAGGTGACTTATACAGGATGTAAATGTTCGGATTATAATGACCATCCGCCTGGGGCGACCTGTTAATATCCGTCTCTTTAATCGAGGTTACTATTATATCATTAGAATAGTCATCCCCCCCGTTATCTTGTACTGGAATGCGATCTGATACTCAAACTATTTCTAAAGTTTGAAGTTCATCAGCAATGTGGGTGAATGGAAGCGGAGAAAATTGATCTGAACGCAATTTTCGCTGTCACTTTTTAGGTACCGTTGTTCGATTTTCAAACATTTAAATGTTAATACAAAATCTTAAGTTTAAAAATAGATATGCTTTTTTCAGAATTAGATCCATAGACTTTTATGTTTTACTTGTTTGTTTCAAATCGTACAAGGAACAATATCTGTCTGCCAATAGTTTATCAACTGTTTAACGAACTCTATACAAAACAAAACTCATAATTGAAACATAAATGTCAATTAAAACAGTATTAACAAGTTTTAAGTAAATAAAATCATATGAATACCAATTAATACACGACTTTAGTTGTGTGGACGAATAAAAATACTTTTACATTGATTTATGAACTGACCATTATGAGCACCACGCAAATACGCCATATTTGAGGTCAATGACCTGCGCGTACCCGAGAAATAGTTTCAGTAACTGTGAGTGTAAACGATTGATACTGTATTATTAAAAGAAATGGGTACACAAATCATTTATTTTCGGATTATTATTGAAAGTATCAAGCCCTCAATGTAGGACGCAAGTTGTTAGGAACGGCGGTGACATTGTTTTTCCTCATCTTGATCTATTATGGGCGAAATTCTTGGAAAGTAAAAATATTATTGTTTTTAGTAGTTGCTTAAGATTATTGACAATGTATCGACAATAGATTTTTTGTGGTGTCCGATTATGCGAAGTGTTATTGCTTAGGCTGTGCCCCCGCAAACTGGTAGTATAGTTTGAAGATCTAGCACACATGAGGTCTATACTTAATGTGCGTGCTATTAGAGTTAAGTTTCATTACTGTTGTCGCTTTATCGTAAGCTTACCGTACAATCTAGTTAACTGTACTTAATTTGATTATTCTGAGTGAGATTATGACTTGTATTAGTATCATTTGATTATTTTTAGCATATGGTAACATTTTTTTTACTGGCAAAAGGCGTTAACCACTCGTCCCTGTAAAAATTATTTTATTTGTAAATGCCCAATAATATTTAAGATTAGTCTTGTAATTTTTATTCGTAAATAGTATCATAGCTGTATATCTATTGAAGTGTTTCGGCCACATTTTCAAACGCTGTGCTTCTTAAAAAATCTTCCAAAAATATTTTGCCCGACCTAAGAATCGAATCGTGGACCACACGCAAACATAACCTACTAACTTATGACCAAAGGTCGAACTCGACAACCAGTATTCTATCTTTATTGTTAAGTGAAAATGTTTATAATATAAAGTAGTACGATGTTGATGAACTTTCATCTCATATCTAATTTAATTCAATACAAACTCATTCGTGGTTTCATCAAAAACGCTCCGCTAGAGTAAGAGTAATAAAAATATCGGCATAAAAGCTATAAATATTTAATTATACGAGGTACAAAATACGAATGGCTCGGGTGAGTGAATCCACGTATCTTTCACACATACAACCATAAAGTTTACTTAGATATATATATACATACGTGTGTATATACAATAGTCTGCGGTAGAAGCATGTTTGTAGACTGTAATCGTTAGTCACTGACATCGAAACGCACAGCCCAGTGAAATCACACAGACGTGACAACTTTATGTCTCACTTCAGATTGTACCTACACTTTTCGCGATTAATTACCACCTCTAGCTAATGTTGCAACTGATTTAAATATTAATTTCTCAAGGCTTCAGCCACAGCCAGTTAAAATAATGACATTGATTTTATCGATTTAAATAAAACTTAAATTCAAAACAACATCAATGTCATATTGCATTCTAATTTGAGATTTAATACACCTTCGAAATTTTTACATTTTAGAATGATGAATCGATTTAGAACATCGTCTCAATAATGCTAATAGATGCAATAGATTTAAATTTTAAATAAGAAAAACACATAAGGTGTCAGTTTAATTAATTATTTTATTGGAGGCAACCGGCCATGTATCATAAAGTCAATGAATGTCATTTCTGCGCCCGCGTCGTCTTTGATATCATCTCGAAAGCGTACCGAGCGTGTAGGCATTTACATAGATCGCGCCCACTCGACTTCATCCACCGCGATTTTTACTCAGATACAAACAACTATTACACGGCCGAGTTGTTATGTTAATAGAATATGAGACAATGTACCGAGATCGGGTGCTCCTTAACTCGCGGGTGTTTGATTTCACCCGTTGAGACAGGTTCTGGGGCCGGAATGCGCCGTGCCGTACGCCAGAGGTTAATAAAGCGCGCACTTGCTCGCTACTTTATTGCTTTTTGTGGTCATAAATAAAAACGCTTTCGAGAAAAAACAATTTATGCTTTATCGAGTCTGTCAATTTCGGTGTCCGAAAGGCTTGTGTATTTATGCAGGGATTAAACAGCCATGTTGTTTTCCTCCAGTGTACACCTAATTAATTGTATATTGTACATTAAATGTAATATTCAATCATTTTAATTATCATCGCACGCTCAATTGCATTATTTATGAAGATATAAAAAGTTATATGCCGTGCAGTGTTATCTCTGTGGAGTCAATGTTCAGTAAATATATATTTTCGCTTTTGTTTCATGTTTATTTTAGTATACTGTAGTTTATAATACAGCATAGTAATGTATATGTATATGATCATATAATAATAACTCGGGAATGTTAACTACTAAAATTAGAGTCTCATCAATATTGTAATTTCGATAAGGGTATTGAAAGTCTAGCAGAAACGATATAATGAATTGTCTATCAGCGTGGAGTACAGGGCCTACGCAAAATCGTAGCGGTCGTAGGCGCGCGCGTCACTGTGACGTCAGTGCCCTACGGCGCGCTACGAGAGCTACGCACATCCCACGCAACGCACCCTCCGCCTTGGCTCGAAGACCACCTACACATTCCCGTCCTATTTGCGACCAGACATAATTAAAAAGCTTCTATACATTAGACCACAATGTCATACAATACGAAAAACGTGATTATTTTATAATAAGGCATAAATAAATAAATAATACAAATATATCATAATCTGCTGATATTCAGACGCTTATTAACTCACATATTTATACACTTGAGACAAATTGGTGACTATAAATTATTCGAAAGTGAAATTTCATATAAATCGGATTAACTAATCGGATTTGCATGTTTTTACATTTTAACTTGGCGAATGAAACCACGCGGTATAAAATACGATGCAGATAATAAGTGTTATTTTAATTCATGTGTGAATAAAGATAAGAATAGAGGATAAAATCTTTTGATAGATTCTTTAATGTGTTCGACAAGTTGTGTCTATGTTGACAAGCTATTGGCAAACACGCTTGCCAGATGGTAAGCGGTTATCATAATCATAATTATAAACATTTATTTGCATGAACATTGGTTGTATATTAGATTAAACAAGAGTTCAAGCCATATCCTACCTTATCAGGTGTGCAAATTTATAAAATTCCAAATAACTACCTAGGGATAGAAACAGTTAATAAGAAATGTCAGCTCAACATATGATCATTGGATCCAATCACTTATAGAATACGCCATTCTTTTAAGTAGTAATACTTTTAGTTTTCTTTTAACATTGACATTAGGAAGCTTTGAAATTAAAGTACTTTATACGGATTTCGAATCTATACTAATATTATAAAGCTGAAGAGTTTGTTTGTTTGTTTGGTTGAACGCGCTAATCTCAGGAACTACTAGTTCGAATTGAAAAATTCTCTTAGTGTTGGATAGGCTATATAACATCACGCTACGACCCACGAGGGCGGCGCAGTAACGATAAACGGGGGTGAAACCGTGGGAACATCTAGTTCCGTATAAAGTAGTTTAATTTCAATATATAACATTCGCGTATACATAAGACAATATTATAGGAAGCTTTTGAATGTCCGACGGTAATTTATTAAATATTTTATACACATATAATAACAGTTTTTTTAAATAGTAATTGCAGCCTATAAACCCTTGTAATACCTAAAGCATGACTCGCTAGTTGCTACTTCTTAAAAACAGATTCATTGAGCTGTTAGCCAGGGTCAAAGATCATACTGACATTACTTGCGACAGGAACAACAAGATATCACGAGGTTGCCTGAATGCAATCTTCTGTAAAATAAGTTACTCCTAAATCGGGTGACATTGTTTAAGCGAAATCCAAGGTTAAGTACTTCTATTGCCAGAATCCAGATATAATGATAAAGTTTTACGTCTGGACCCCGGGGTCCAAGCATTGGCCAAGAAATGAATGTATAATATGAACATATAAGATACACTTAACTTAATTTTTAATACTCACTACTCGGTTACTTGTCTTACTCGTTTTATTTGTAACAATCTGTAATTATCGGAACAACTGGACCATTGGATCATGCAAATATCTACCTTTACAGAGAGGATGGTGATTATTTATATGCAGTTCATGTTAATGAGGCCGTATTAGCCTTATTAATTTGACTATAAATATATGCAATACATATAATATATAAATATTTTTAAAGCTAAGAAATTTCTAAAACTTACTGGTATTTATATTCTGGAATTGTGTTTGTTTGTGAAAAATAATAAAGAATATTTTAGTTTTAATCTGTTTCGAAACAAAATATAAGAAATAAATATAAGTATAATATTAACTTACCTCTCATAAACAACATGATTTACTATAAAAACACATCTCAGCAATTCGTATTTATAACCATTTACCTAGTACCATAAAAGAACTAGATGGCAATAAATTTAAAATGTATTTAAAAAAGTGGTTAATTGAGCATGCTTTTTACAATTTAAATGAATATTTTGGTAAATAATAAAAATGCATGCAATTAATCTTTTAAAATGTTTAATTTGTTTTTGTGATTTAATTTATTTTCTTATTTATGTTGCATGTCCGATATGGATAAACTGTTGTGTCCAAAATCTTTATAATTAAGACCTATGTATTGTACACGGTTATGAAATAAACTGATCTTTATCTTTATCTTCATATGTAACTATGTATAAAAGGAAACGTATGATCTGAGGGCTGTCGTACCTAATAGAAACGGTTCAAAGAAGAGTTCCAAAATGCTCTAACGACATGTCGTGTCTAATAATTGTCGTCTAATGTGAACTGAAATGCAATTCATGTTCACATTTGATGTTTATTTTGATTTAGGAGAATGCCATTTGTGATTTTTATGACAATGAGATTTTATTCAGAGAATGGCTCTGTGATTCTCAGCCACTTTCAGATTGGCGAATAGTATAGAATTTTGTATTCTTAATGACACCCAATTAAGCACAATAATGGAATAAATTTAAAAAGGAAAATGTCTAAAACATAGAAATATAATTATTGCAATAGATATAAATAAAAAGTCTCTAATTAATATTTTTATAACTTTGTTTTGAATACGTATACATATAATACGCGTTCTATAATGTCTAAACATTAATTCAATTTTATTCAAAGATTTTATTTACTTTCAGATCATAATAGTTTGATGGTTTTATTATACGAATAAATAAATAACTCGATTTATATTACCCATGTATGTTTACCACTTAAAATAAAGCAGTTATAAATAAAGTAAAACTATTCGAAAAGTACCGCATTTAAAAAATTATAGAAAATTAAAAAATCTACACCGTGTGACGGACTTTTCACTCCTGTTGCTACAGATATTTACTTTATGAATAATTTATTTTTTGTTATGTAATCTCAAATAATCGAAAACAATCGAGGGCTTAAAGAAGCATTATTCGACATGACATAACACAAAAAAAAATATTCAAAAAGTAAATATACATCCTGTATAGTATACATGTGATTAAAGTAAAACTATAAAAAAGAGGATAGTTTTTAAAAATTAAGGACATGTGGTTTGTATAAACGAATGAACTCTATGAAGGCTAACATCTGAATATTTCTTGAAATGTCAATGTTATTTATTTAATAAACAAACCAGCTCGCTAAATTCAAGTTTTTAATTATATTTATTTACATCGTACAAAATATAATGTGACGTATTAGACCGTAGGATTAATAACGTCTATGAAGCAGATAAGAACACAGCTATTTAAAAACCTCTTAATATTGCTAGATTTTTTATTTACTACACGTTCTGAATTTAAAACTGCTACCTATTCCTTGTTTGAAATACGGTGGCCGTTGTAGCTCCGAAAAAAAAAAAAAAAACATACGATGTCAACATATTTAAAATTATTTACGAATACTTTTGTTTAACATAACATTCGCCTGACATCATTATTCGATAATAAAAGTGCAAATTTAAATTACCTATTACCTTTCAAGTGAATAACATGTTTTTATCATTTTATATGTTATCAAAGCATTTGATAAATGTATTAAGCAAATATTGCAAATATGTTGAAAGCAGATATTTCGAATTAGATTAATTGTTATTTGTTTTCTTTTAAATTATGGGAAGATTAGATTTTGTAAATGTAGATTAGGTTAGGATGAAAGTTACCTTATAACCTTATATGTTCCCCTGGCAACGTGTATGCAAAATTTCATGATGATCGGTCAAGTAGTTAAGGCGTGAAAGAGTAACAAACAAGCATATTCGCATTCGCATTTATAATATTAAGTTAGGATTATGTAATATAGTAACAAGTGCATAAAATAAGATCACGATATGTCGAAACATCAGATATTATTTGTTGGGAAGAAGCATAGAGCGGCATACAAGTACCGTGACGGATTGGTCGCCGTGTCTTTCAAATAGCCATTTCAATTGTTGTGAACTGGTTGTGGCTTAATATTTGTGTTACCAAATTTCTCTACCCACGAACGAGCCGTATGTACCGTAAGTGGTATGGTTCACCGAGATACAATCAAATGGACTTATGCTTACTACAATGAACTTTCTAAAACATATAATTCTACCTACAAAATATTTCTTTGACTTTTCATTTATTTACTTCAGTAATTTGTCTGTGTACCGTGATTGTTATATTCTGAGCACAATGATCTGTCGAAAGTTTTATTAAAAGCCACCGTCACCTGTAGTTAAAGCGATAAAGCGCACCCAATCTCCCCTAAATTGTATGTTGTATAAGATAACAGTTCACTAGGTAGGTAAATATTTCCCGTGATAAATGCTTTACTTACCTGTCGCGACCGCGGCGCGCGTTTCAATAATAACCGTGATACTGCGATGATACGGACTGGAAAAACTCGTTCGGCGGATGTCGATATCCTTAACGTCCACAAATCGACCGTTGATCCACACTACTCTCTCAACACTTTTCTATACATGGCGTGCTGTTTGTGTAGTTTGTGTGAGGACTCCAGAATGTACGAAGCATTGTATATTTGGCAGATCGAAAAGCTTGATGTTTATTTCGTGTGTGGATGGATTGCGACGGGCGTAGTGCGTTGTCAGTGAGCGGCTTTCATTCATGCCGCCTCGGGCCACGTTCCACACGAGATCTCATCTTCCAATTACCAACTGTGTTCGAGTGTTCTGTTTCGCAATTTTTGTCATTTTTGCCCAATATTCGCATTGAATGTTCCCATATTTTTGCAGATTTGAGATTTTCATTTTATGACTTTTGATTTTATGCACGCGTTCGGTTCGTGGAAACTAGTATCATGGACGACACACAGTCTCTTTTATTTATTTTAATTTTAAATTAATTAAAATCTCGGTAAAAACAGCTAGGGTATATTTGCTATATTTTTTATTTGTTTACGTAGAATTTAAAAAAGTCGTTAGTTGATGTGTGGTAATGTAAATAAGGCTGGTGCAGCAGAAGAATGCTATTTGCCTCATGATGAGCGCCAGCACTCGCAGGTTTCAACACAGGTGAACATTTTCGAGGGCCAGTTGATTTGGTGGAGCATTGTGCCGGTGTATTACACAAACAGTACTGAGCGTAATCGCTCAGCGTTTCACAATCGCGGGTTCGCCGACCGACACCAATACCTAAATTAATTTTCTTTTCGGTCCCGCGTCGCCGCCGCTCATTGTTCAATTTGTGACTCCGATTTCGGAGCGCCGATGTGCTATTTGGTGACACGGAATCCGTCTAGAAAGTAATATCTAAAGCTGTTTACTTGAAACATCTTCATTCCGTTACTTCATACACGTTGGCCACCAAAAATATGAGTTTTGAATAATCCGAGCGTATTAAATCATCGAGTGGATATTTAAAAGCTTGTCTCGCATTTTTTGTTTATGATCGCACTAACCAGTTCGGGTTGCTCAAACACACGCGCATGACATTTTATAACTGTAACAAGGTCATTTACCGTTCATATTGGGGAATTACTATGTAACGCAGACCTCAGTATTGTACACGGTCAAAACATATCATCTGATGGATTCGAATGTCAGAGTGAAGGTCTGTGTACATTGATTTTTGTGTCGGCTATTAATGCGCTGGATTAAAATAGTAAAACTGTACGTGAAATTTGAGTGTTCTTTAATCTGATAGCATTTGTGAATTGGGTTTTATAAAACTGTCTCGTCACGGAGATAGATCACCTTTATCAAATTGTCGAGTTGCATTTCAATCTAGACGTCGAAACTATATTCACAACGGATTGGACATCGGAGCTCGCATAGTTGAGATTCCCGTGTGATTGGCGGAATTATGGTGCTTTCCCAGCGATTTGTCGGTTGCGTCGGCTGCAAGGAGCGCGGCCTACGTGATCTGCGCTTGCGACATTTTGACAATCCGCAGTTTACGTAACGGTGTTGAGAACGAATTGCGCGTCACTTCACTCTCATGTTTGGACTTGTGCTTTTTCCGGGGTGTATGTGTGAGCAGTGAAGTAACTAACGTCATACTTAAAGCTGTGTAATATGTAATGATGTTAACGTAATAAATAGTAAATGAATATTAATGAATCAAGATGATATCTTAAATAGTTTTCTGTAATATCCTGATAACAGATGATAGTTTTAATGATATCAGATAATTAAATTTTAATTTTACTATCTGTCTTTAAATATAATTAATAGCCGAATTTAGAACTACAAGATTACTTTATGCACAAGAGATATACATAAAACTTAAAAAGTCAAGACTATATATATTTTTTATGTTTTATTTATATTCTACTACTTTATGACAGAGAAATGTCAAAAACATTAAAATTTTATAACTGACTCGATTAAAGCTCATCTAAAATAATTGTTCGATACTTGCATATCTCAAAGAAATTGACGGCCTCGATGGCGTAGTGGTTAGTGTAACCCACGCCTGAGGTCGCGGGATCGATTCCCGCACAAGTCAAACATTTGTGTGCATGAACATGGATGTTTGTCTTGGGTGTATCTATGTATAATATGTATGTATTTACAAAAATAAAAGTATATATGTATGTTTATCCATTTTCTAGTACCCATAGTACAAGCTCTGCTTAGTTTGGGCTAGATGATGTGTGTATGTGATAGAATATGAATATGAATATTAGTAGAAAGGTGTATAAGACCCACATTTCGTCAACTACCATTAAGGTCAAATGTAAGACGCAAGCCTATTATCGTTTACAGAGTACAGTTTTAGACTCTGAGCATCAACGAAGAATTTCTTGACAGTATACCCCAATAACTCCTTAAATTTTAGATTTATATTAAAACATATACCTTAGCCCAAATTATTTAATCTCTATAATATTATTAAGTTATTATTGTTTTTATCTTTAGTTTTTTCATAGTCAACAGTATATGGCACAATGGCTGCAACACCTTGTTAATCTGAGTTGTAAAATACTGAAATTATATTTAATTGGCGATTTAAAAGAGTGGCCGTGAGTTTCTTGCAGGTTTCTTCTCATAGGCTCAACCCTTTGCCTGAACCTAGCCACTAACCTAAATGTAGCTTCAGTAACTTAGTAAACTCGCTAACCCATATATTTTGACGTTCATAAGTGTTACTTTGTAACCTAAATGAATAAATGATTTTTGACTTGACTTGACTTGACCTTACTCGACCTGGGAAACCAAGTCTGATGCACAGCAATCGTATACACTACCACTGTGTCACGAAGCAGTCAGTTGGAGACCTAATGAGATTAAAATTTGTTTAATTTAGTAACTACAGAATTTTCGTGACGATTTCCTAGTAAACAAAGCAAATGATTACGACGAGTTCACTGAGCTGTTCGTCGTACAATCAGTTATATAAGTTGATACACAATTGAGCGATCTCTATTACCCACTATCTTTTAAATATATAATTATAATAATTTCTTTTTTTTTATAGCAGTTATAGTTAAGACATTTAAAAATACTCAATAATATAAAAAAAAAAAAAATCTGCACCGATGGTGGTGTGTGTAGGTTTAAGTGACCCGCTTACACGCCGAGGGTTGTTGTTGCCGTTGGGTTCGATCTTCACGGAAAAAATGTGTGGTCCAGAAAGAGTTGTTTCGAGTCTAGATGTTCTTTACGTCCGTTCTTCTCCCTAGTCTTTGTTATTCCCAAGTCACTTAGGCTCGGCTTTTCTAGTCTAATCGGAGCAGGCGATAATTGTCAATCAATACACACATAATTTCGAAATGTCATATAACTTCCGAAAGTAAAGAGGTGCGCGACGTGGGTTCGAACCCGAGACCTTCTGCATTGCAGTCTGTTGTTCTCCCCACTGAGCTATAGCTGCTGTTCTTTAGATCCGTTTTTTAAATTAAAATCTGCCGCTACACAGGAATTATTTCTCTTGCATGTTCTTCTTAACATGCTTTTACAAGTTTGTTATATAGGTATTATGTTAAGGTACTTGTGTAACTAACTGTACATCTTTGAATGAGTAATTTTAACACATTTTATGATCCGACCATACTTGTTATTGTTTCGGGTTATTACCTAATCGGTGTCGGAATTACTTATTGAAACAAAACATGTTCATAACGTATGTGAATATTAGTTAATACTTGTATATGTGTCGTTTATGCAAGAACCTAGTAGGTCTGCCACGAATATGGCTGTCCGAAATTTCGGGCCGAACCAAATTATAAAGCAGTTTCTTCGCATTTCTTTCTTTCGAAATGACATCGCTCCCTTGTTCGGACTACTTGATGAAAGAGTTTGTGATAATCAAGAGGTTGCGTTCCGAAATTTAGGGTAAATTCTAACTAATATTATAATGAAAGGGTTTAAGACAATCGGAAGGTTACGTACCGAAATTCAGGGCGAATCTTAACTTAATATTATAAATGCGAATGTGAGTTTTTTTCACGCTTTAACTTCTCGACCGATCATCATGAAATTTCACATACTCAGGGGAACAGAAAAGGCCATAGGTTTACCTATATTTACGCCGGCGAAACTGCAGGCAAAATCTAGTATTGGAAGAAATGTGCCTCATAGTACGTCCGAAACTTCGGCATTTACGTTTCGTGGTTCCTAATGCGAAGTGAACTGTGCTAGTGTAAGTCTGCCATTCGTCCTGATTTCTCCGGACAACGTCCTAGTTTTAAGGCTGTTCGGATTTCAACGTCTATTTTTATTGTATCCTGACTAAAATGATTTTAAGAGTTAGTCACCGTTTCTTCAAATCAATACTTTAAGTTACCTAGTTTTATTATCATTACCTACATATCAGGAAGCGTATGTGTGTAAAACTATAAAGAGTCATGGACTAAATTGACGTTACTACCCGAAATGTCAATTTAGTTCGAATATCCTTATCGTTTTCGCTGCTATTTTTTATTGCTCATTAATAGTTTGATGTCAACAATAAAATAATTGCAATTAAACAATTACATAAACTATTTCCGCGATCGTTAATATGTTTCGTTTTTTCTTTAATGTTTGTTAGATATTTAATTGAATTAGGAAATGTGTGCTCTGACCATGTCTTTTATAATACATATATTTCAGTAGCAGATGGTGATCTAAATTTTCTTTGCTTCTTTGTTTCTACACTAGCTGCTGCTTGTGGTTATGTTCACGTTAACCTGTCAAGTCAATAATTTATGTCTGCCAATGAATGGCAGACGTAAATCAAAAATATATTGTGACTGACTGACTCGAAAGGTTAATCGGGAATAAAAGTATCCTTTGTATTATTTGAGGACTTGATTTATATGTGTGCCAAATTTCATCCAAATCTGTTGAACCGTTTAGGCGTGATTGCCCAACAAACATCCCAACACCTAAGAAACTGCCACACTTATAATATCAGTGCCTAGTACTCATAGAACGTATAGTGCCAACCCTGTGTCTGGCGTGTAGACACTGGTCGAGTCAATAGCTCGCTAGCGCCGCGCCGCGCCGCCGCCCGCACTCGCATCAAAACAAACGGAGAAAGTTACACTATATTATTTATACGCGCGCTTCGCACTATTTCCTACTTCCCTATGAAGCAAATAATTGTAATAGAGAATAGAAAATTAACAATAGCTGTTCAAACTGCACTGACACGCAGAGCTGCTATGAAATTGTAAGACAGTTTCACTACACGTTTATTTATTACAAATGTTCGTTCCGTGTTTCGTATCGAACGAAAAATATTACAAGAAATACATATTAACACAACATTTAATCTGTTATGGATATTAACAGACAGTAGTAGGGAAATAAAAAAAAATTGCTCGTAATAAAAAATGGCGATCTATGGTTACAAAAGCGGGTATTGAATGCTTCTTTTTAAGTAATGGCAGTTAAGTTTATTCAAACAACAGTGTACAGATGGCTTGTTGTATAATTTTGGAGTAACTAGTAAGTTGTGTAACATCGACGGGCGCGATTAGATTACCCTGCATCGAGACGTTTCATAAAATGATTGTTACTTTCATTTCACTTCGGCCGGTGCAATAGACAATTACCCCCTACCATTGTATTGATCCGGACATTTCTTCTGTTTTATTTGTTATAATTTTGCTGGCGAAACTACACACGGTTTTAAACTAATATTTTGCATAATATTGTGTGATATTTACAAGAATGTTACACATTGAAAATAATGAAAAAAAATAACAATTATAATGCAGCTCTTTTAAATTTGTGACCCTCTAAGCATGTAGGTGCTAAAAACCGACCGAAATGTCAATAATCTTCTCCCTAGCCTTTATTATTCCCAATTCACTTGGGGTTGGCTTTTCTAATCTAACCGGATTTGACTGGATATCAGTTTTTACACGGAGCGGCTGCCACCTGACCTCCGCAACCCGAAGGCAAACGATATCCTAACGCTAGACCAGTATCAGGATATTATAGGACACTGACTTCCCAATAACGACTGCCATAGATGTTCATGGCAGCCGGGACCGACGGCTTAACCTGCTCACCGAGGCACGGAGCAGGCGATAATTATTGTCAATCAATACGCAAATAATTTCGAAAAGTCATATAACTTCCGAAAGTCAGAGGTGCGCGACGTGGGTTCAAACCCGAGACCTTCGGCATTGCAGTCTGTTGGTCTCCCCACTGAGCTATAACATTGTAAATAAAAGTGCTTAGAATTTTGCGAATTGTCCACATCATACAATACTAAGCAACAAGCCTTGATCACGTTGATAAATATTTAAAGGTATAAATACCTATTTATTTACCGACGTTTCAACCGACTTGCATCGATTATGGTCACGTGGTTGAATGTGGAAAATATTGGCAACGGCTTCCTGATGATGTTATTGAGCAAATAGAATGAATTTTACTATATTTCAAAAGAGTCATTTTGAATTTAGAAGGTGTAATTACCGGACCATGTTAACCGTTAATTTTATTTACTACTAAACTCATCTTAATTTATTTCAACATGCAACTACGTGCATTACTTACTGCTGAACTTTAACGCTGGAGACATTATTTATAAGTAATTGCAAAATCCTAACTAATACCTACTATAAATGCAAATGTGAGTTTATTTGTTACACTTACATGCCTTAACTACTCGACCAACATCATGAAATTTCGCATACACGTTGTCAGTGGTATAGAAAAGGACATAGGGTACCTTTTATCCGGAAAAATGTACTGTTCCCAGGGGATAGAAAATTACTCACAAAATCTACGCTGACACGAGAAACGTCGTGAGTAAAATCTAGTTTGTTATAAATATCTGCAATTAAATTTATACTTTGTTTATCATTAGTTAGATATATTTATTATAGAAGCTGATAATAAAACCGAGATTTAAGATATCTATACTTTACCTATCTATACTTATATTTTTAAGCTGAAGTGTTTGTTTGTTTGATTGAACGTGCTGATCTCAGGAACTACTAGTTCAAATTGAAACATTATTTTAGTGTTGGATAGCCTATTTATTGAGGAAGGTTATAGGCATCACGCTACGAACCACGGAGGCGGTGCAATAACCATAAACGCGGATGAAACCGAGAAACAAAAAAAATAAAACTAAAGAGTTTGTTTGATTGAACGAGCTAATCTCTGGAACTACTAAACAGATTTGAGAAATATTTTTGCATTTGATATCTTAATTCTTGAGGTAGGTTATAGAGTAAATAATATAACGGTAAGCCATGGCTAGTGTTACAATAAAAATATGACGAATAACGTTTACTCCCATAAATGTAGTTGATTGGATCGAACTAAGTTTTTACATGTCAAAGGTCAATTATACGAAAGTTTATGTATGTAGGGCTCGGCTATAAGTAGGTAAACGTTGGCATACAAGTCACCTAAACGTAGAATATTCATATTTTTTTTTATCTTTACTTGGTAGTATGAACCGTGACAACAGAGCAGCGATAGCTCAGTGGGGAGACCAACAGACTGCAATGCAGAGGGTCTCAGGTACGAACCCACGTCGCGCACCTATGACTTTCGGAAGTTATATGACTTTTCGAAATTATGTGCGTATTGATTGACAATTATCGCTTGCTCCGTGCCTCAGAGAGCACGTTAAGTCGGTCTCGGCTGCCATGAAAATATATGGCAGTCGTTATTGGGGAAGTCGACACAAAAGATCCCACTGGGTCGAAGTGTCGCCGGTCTGTACTGACTGGCCCCCACACAAGATAAGATAAGATAAGTATGAACGGTGAGCAGTTTAGTGCAGGTGGATACCTACACAATAAACACCTAATATATCTTGTTATAGGCACAGGACATTGCTTTAATGCTGTGGCTAGAATTATATATATGCTATTCATTCTAAGAGATATCTAAGGATCCAAACTTGCAGTGTCCAAAGTGTATCAAAGAAATGTTAACAGAATAATGCCGTTTCTGTACATAGCAGCAAAACTGCTCAGGATCAGCGCACCAGTCTGCGAGTGTTGTCTGCCTACCTGTCTGATCTTTAAAATATGGACTATTATTAGCAACTGCAAAGAATTTTCAATATTTTTTAAGAATTTAGAGCCTTTGGTTTGATGCAAGCTATAATTAGGTAAATTATTAGATATGCTATTTTGATTTTTTATTTCATGTATCATATTATTATTTTGCACTAAGACCATGGCAGGAAACAGTATAATAGTATTTTTAAAAGTTTAAAAGCATTACTGAAGCAGAAGTATAACAAAGCTTTTTATTGACGCGCTGTATATTTCTATGAGTGACTAATTTATCATTATATATCTGCATTATTATTTTTCACTATTATGAATATTAATAGTGGATAAATTATTTGAGTACCTACCTTTAATAATTAAATCAAAATAATATATAAATACGAATAGTTTTGGAATATTCATTATGAGTAATATTGCGACACCAGTCTGAAATTCATATCGAAAATGTTGGACATAGTGTTTCCTTGTAAGTAGTAATAAAAAATAAATAAATAACATAAAAACTTTATTTGCACATAAAACATAGCACAGTTAAGTCTATTTAAAACAAATAAAAGAAAATGTACATATTTAATTTACAATATAAAGATAGGGTGTACGATGGTGTCTGAACTAGTATAAACTGTGTGACAGACACCAACGCCCTCCAAACATCGCATTTTTATATTTAAGATTTTGAGATGTATAATTAAAATTAACATAGGTTTTATTACAATACGTACAACAACATAATTTTTAAATTTTACATATCTTTTAAAGATAAATTAAAGAAAAATTTAATTAAACTCAAAAATAAATAAACCACATCAAAATATTATAATTGAAATGCAGCGGCCAACTCGCACAATCGAATAGATCTACATATTTATCGCTCGATTTGATTTCGATAAAATGGTAGTGGTGTCGGTCCATATTAGTCCACGAATCGCTTATACCTACGGATCAAATTATTGTTTATATATTCATTTGTCATTCGTCACGGTTGCCAATACCGGCGGCATATTTGTGTTTGAATGGCTTTCTTCAAGGCCAGACACAAATATATTATTCGATATTTACGCGTTTCTTATTTGGCACAATTATCTAAACGATTAGGTAGAAGGATTTGATTTTGGATTAGACGATGAATTATAATTTGGTGTTTTTCTTTACATTAATACAGACGTCGTTACAGGAAATAGCGAATTAGATAGTATAGTTTTAATACAAAACAACAGCATACTATGTACTGTTGTAGTATTTTTTTCTATAAAATTAGTGATAAGTATACTAGAAAGTTGTACATAATATCTTGTAGTAGATTATATAAAAAAATCTTGTTATAACGTCTTTTATTCTCGTTTGGCCGTCTCATTTGTTCGATGGCATAAAAGTGTGTCTATTCTTGCGTGTGATCGTGAAGTTCCGGGTTTGATTCGCGGACAATTTAGGGTTTTTAGGATATTCTTAATAGCAGCATGGGCTCTATAACTGTGTCTGTAGAATATCCTAATCGCCATTGCTCCTGCGCCGAGTGTTGTGGGTTCGAACACCAAAAGGGACAAAAAAATTGTTTGTTTTGTCTAATATTTGTTCCAAGTCTGGGTGTTTTTGTGTCCGTTGTTTGTATATTTATAAAGTCTTCTTCTGCCTAGCCTTTATTATTCCCAAGTCACTTGGGATCGGCTTTCCTAGTCTCACAGGATTTGACGGAATATCAGTTTTTACACGGAGCGGCTGCCACCTGACCTCCGCAACCCGAAGGCTAACGATACCATTAGGCTAGACTAGTGTCAGGATATTATAGGGCACTGACTTCCCAATAACGACTGTCATAGATGTTCATGGTAGCTAGGACCGACGGCTTAACGTGCTCCCCGAGGCACTGAGCAGGTGATAATTGTCAAACGATATGCACATAATTTCGAAAAGTCATATAACTTCCGAAAGTCCGAAGTGCGCGACGTGGGTTCGAACCCAAACCCTCTGCACTGCAGTCTGTCGGTCTCCCCACTGAGCTATCGCTGCTGCTGTTGCTATGTTTATACAGTCCCTCATGATAAAGGAATCATAAATATGTTCCATTAAAAAAAAAATTATATTGTTCATAAAATTTGGTTCATTGCAGCTAATATTCTCAATCGGAAGATTGACATCCAATTTTACTTACGATAAAGGTTGCGTGTGGCAAAACGTACATTATGTAAAAATAACAAAGGCCATCTTATGTAATACGAATACGTATTCGCAATATGTTTTTAACTGTTACCTCTTACGATGACCTTAGGTATTGAGGAAGTTTGTGTAGAAGTTGCTGACAACTTTAACAAGGCGTGTGAAACGTCAAATGACCGTGACTTGTGCGACTCGCTATTATCCTTTTGCACGTGATACTATTATATTGGGAGAGGAAAAATATATTTGGTAGAATATGGCTTCCTGGAAAGTGGTAAGAGGCAGGTGGCAAGTAGCAGCAGCGATATTGTCGAAGCGATAGAGAAACAATTAGAAATAATCGGTATAATTTTTCATTGTAAAATTGGAACTACTCTGCTGCAGTCTTGGTCCCACTTAATCAGAGGTTTATAGCTGTCTACATAGTTCAACCCAATAGTAATTTCAATCTTAATCAACTTAGATTACTGCTGGACAGGCAGTGATTCGCGCGGCCCCGTCGATAGTGGTTTTGTCGAGGAACACCGTGGTAGGTTTAGTTGGTATTCCGGGAGGTACATTATCCTTTCAACATCTTTATTTTACCCCGGCGAGTCCGACATAATCCCTCCGCCCGCCCCTGCGGAGGGATATGCGTCATTGCATTCCCCCAAGTAAAAAAAAAAAAAAAAAAAAAAAACCCCTTATTTTACATCACTAGTTCCTAACTGCCACCTATGCATCGACGATAATTTCCAAATTCAGAATCTATATTGGCAGCACATGATATATAGTCAAGTATATTATTATAATCAAGAAGTCTAGAGACTTCCAGAATTTATAAAATTACAAGAATTTATAAAGAAAGATGTCATTTTATCAACTTTTATGCCAACATATTAAATCATAAATCATTTACTTATTCATTCAATCAATTTTGTATGACATGATTACAAAAAGCTTTGAATTAAGATTAATAACTCTATGGAACCAAAGAAGTGTAGCTGTCAATGATAATAACTATAAAAAACAATTATAATACTGGCAGAAAAGGATATTACTAAAGGTAGTTAAACGTTACAGCGGTATCTCCCTTCTAAATTGGGGGTATACTAAGCGACAGACGGCGAATGGTTGTGCTATTAGTCACTGAAAGCATTCCTCGCGAGCCGATGGCTGGCCGATCTGAGCCCGCTGCCTGCAGGTTCGAACGGAGGGTAACGACCAAAGAAATACTGCACTGTGCCGATTTGCATCCATTTTCCGGGGTCGTATTGATTTATTCTCTTGAACACTCAAATACTACTTCGGTAAACATTGTTAATATTTTGGTAAAATAAAAAATAGAGTAAACAAATAAATTACATCTAATGTAATTTTAAAATAGTGATATTATGTGCATAAATTATACTAAATTTATGTTAAAGTGTTATTGTTCTTAATTACAGTATTTTCATACTAATAACTTAGTTCGATATTGAATCGTTAACTACTTACAAAAAGTTTATTAAACTACTTAGATATATGTATATCAGTAATAAAAACCAGCATCATTACACTAATCTTCACACCTCAAGTTAATCATAACCTCATAACCGCCAACTTAATAAAACAAACAAAGCAATAGGTCCTTTATCAGTAGAAAGGCTTAAGGAAGCGGCGGCCCGTGAAGGTGGTGACACACTGCGGTGTTGCACAACTACACAACGATTCGCGCCGGTGCGCTTGCGCCGCCGCCGAACGCCGCGTTGCCCTCGCGCATACCACCGTCCTCGATTATTTATAGATGCAATGGGAATACGAGTCCTAACACTGCATTTTACATACAAACAAATTCAAGATAATCGTCTTGTTAGAATGCTTTCTATGTCATGGTTTAATTTGCTTGCAATATCGTTTTACATCAAGTAGGACGATATTTAAACATATGCCTTTACTGTTGATCTTTAACAATTACAGTTAATTGCACTCGATGATGGTAAGATTTAATTATTGGTCTCTATTGAACCTAATGAGTCTAGCATTTTATAGCATAGACCTAAATTAAAAGACAATGAAAATCTGTCCTAAAATCTATCATATAATTTTTTTTGGTCAAATAACCCACAAATTGTTTCTCATAAGTGCATGTTGTAGGCTTAACATGATACAAAACACTAAGCTTAGGTAAATCACAGTACGATTGAAGCCAACAAGCTGTAGATAAACGTAGAACGTGCAAGGCGGCATCTGCATAACTGAGTCGCTCCGTTCTCATTAGCCGCCGCGCCGCCCGTTAGCCCGACCCGACTCCCGCGCACAACGGGATCGACCGACCTCGCACCACTCGCGCGTCGCCTTTTAGTGTGTTTACTTCTATTTAGAATAATAGAAACATGTTTTAATATATACTGTTGTTTGAATTTAGAAGTTAACTTTTGTTCAGAATGATCTAGCTGAATGTGACATGTAGTTTGCTGTGTTTGTCTTGTTTTTGAAGTTAGGATATTTGTTTTAAATTATGAATATGTACGTCGATTACTTTTGGCTATATTAAATTGTGGGTAGTATTAAAAACAAACCACCTATCTAAAAACGTTATCATAATAGATATGACATCAAAAACGTTATCTACACTTGTTCTAATTTCAATTACTATCATGAGGGTGGTGTTAGTGAAATGTCAATTTATAAATAGAAGTACAATTTATGCATGGCCGCGGCACGAGCACGCAAAAGTGCCACAAATACTGCTAGTAGTAAACAAGCCCTGCGGAGGTGGAGGTCAAAGGCTTTCTCCGTGGCCAGTTAGGTATCAGAGAGGGGAAAGGGGAGGGAGGCAGGGGTAGGGGGGAAGACGCACGCACGCGAATAGAAAGTCCTTAAGTCATTGTTTTCTTCATTACGACACTTATTTATCAGTCGTCACCCCACGTTCGCTTATTGCATTCTATATGCAAATTTATTTCAGTCGAGTAGAGTATGATTAAAGTGGACGATCTTAGTTCATGCTTCTCGCTGCTGTAAGCAGTTTACTATACACGTTTGTTGATAATTTTTGTCTACGATTATCAATTGAAATTGAAAATTAATATTTACTCAACCATCACATGATTATCTAAATCTTACTCGAACATGTATTTTTCTGTCTTCATTTATCATACGATGTGTGAAAGTGCTTGAAACTGAAACAAACATTACCATTCTTGAATATTACATGAATCGTGATAAGCACTTGACTCAACCCATATTAAAATGATGTGTAGAAATTTCGCCGAACGCTATCTAAGCGGAAAGTACGAATTTTCTGCTAGCCCTGTTCTTAAATAACATTCTTAATTACATTGTGAGTTTTATGAAAGCGAGTCTGGTAATCAGGCTACATAATGTAGGAAGACAATCCAACGTACTTGTAAATTTAAGTTTTATAATAGGCTGCATAATTTTACAAAGAAAATGGATACCGAATCGTATAAACTAAGAAAGTTAATTACCATAATAAAATCGGAAAGTGACAAAAGGGTTGCGTTTTGTCGCATTGTTTTGGGTCAGAGTCGATCAGGGTCATGAGAAGCGATTTCGTTGAAATAAAAAGGTCATCTAACATGGAATTTAAGTCTCAATTTGTTGTTCTGTCGCATGCGTCGCGAACCGTGACTATAGGATTTCGGGTAACACATCATTTGTAGTTGCCAAACAGATTGGGTCATTCTTTTGTCCGCGTGGGAATGATGCAAATGAGCCGCTTCGCTATTTCTTTGTTTGATTTCGTGAAAGTTTACACGATCGACGAGGAAACGCGGTCGACGACGGCCCGATGTGAACGCCATTTTTATGTAATTGTTACGTCGTGATGTACGCGCGGCGTAAGTTAGTAGCGCTCAGCGTGAAATCTTTAAACATGCACGAACATTTACTATCCGGTGTTTCGATAAAAATATCATAGGTAACTTGTATAAATTTAGACAGACACTATTTGCGAAATATTATTGAACTACTTTCTATTACTCCGCAACGCTGGTATTAAATGTTCAACGTAGTTTGATTATAAAATGTATTCAAATTGTAAGTTGTTGTCTGGCAAAAGATAAAAAGAAGTAAATCTTTAAATTGCTTTTGGGATTGCGCAATTTGAAAGTGTAGCAAGCAGTAATCAGGTTTACATGACAACGTTCTAAAATATTTGCTTACAAAATCGCTGTTCACTTCTACCGTAAATCATTGCGGAGCCGCGAAGGGGAACGCCCTTTATGAAATCAGCTGCACCCGGTCAAGCAGACGGATTTTTGTGCTTTAGGGATTCAAATAATATACCTGTTATTATGTCTCATTGTGTATGGATGGCCAGATTCGACATCTGTCCTGATTGCTACTTAAGTACTCATCTTTGAATGTAACTGTGACGCGGTTACAATGTTGTACGAGTTATGGAGAGCAATAAAAGAGATTCGGGTTTTTAAAGATAACGTCATTAAAGTATTACAGACTCTTAATAATAGTAGGAAATGCCCAATTTAAGTTTATTATTAAGCACATTACCATACAAACCGTTAAACTAGAGATGATACATCCGAAGACGTAATCGATAAATAGTGTTGTACATATAAATTTGCTGTTGTATCGTAACTGCATAATCGAATAAGCGTATTGTGCATTAATATATATTACGTGACATTCCATTACGAGTGCACGATCTTTAACACACAAAAACTACCAGAGCAGCATTCCCTGCGCGCTGCGAAATTTAATATTCGAGCCCAGTTTCTTAACAGTGTCACCTCTAGTACTCGTAATGACACAACATTGAACGTTTGTTTTCTCAACTCTAAAGGCGTTCACTTAAGAGCTATCTGCCATGAAAATGGAGCATGCAATTAATCGAGCATCGTACAGTTGCGACATGATCTCGGCCAAGACGCCACTCCGTACTGCGCTCGACAAATTATAATGTAATTTACATCTGTGCATTTTCCATTGCGTCGTTGCACGTCTGTTTACTAAACTGCAGCTGTTATTGCCGCGTAATCTATGCGCAAACGTTCTGGAAAATGATTATGGGCGTCGGACCCTTGTGTGCCCGCATAGAAAAATGACTGTGAAACGGTATGTCACGCGGCTTCTAGCCGTTCACTAAGCGGGTGTAATTATTATTTACTTGGCTTACTTTATTTTCGCAACTTGTTGTCCTTTTTAATAGTTGTTAATATATTTTGTGTTTCTAATTTATTTTAAGTAAATTTTTAAGTGTGGCCAGTCGACCTTTAAGATAAGATTAAGTTGAGTTGAAGATGTTTCTGTAAATAAACGAAAAGGACAAAGTATTTCGGCACATTTAAACCTTTGTTGTATCCGATTTTGTGTTTAGATAATATGATTTTGTTAATGGTTTTTGTAAGGAATGACTGTAAATGTTTTAAAGTAGCTGTTTCGCTGTTGAATGGATGAATATTAGGCATGCAGCTGGAGGCAAATTAATTTAAAATTATGACAGCAACTGACAGCCTTATTGAATCAACATAGTCTTAAGTGTTAAGCCGGTTATTTACTTGTCTGATAATTGACAAACCACGTTACCACAATCTATAAATTTATTTTAAAACGTTTTCATTATGCATAATATGGTATAGTATATAGTATAAACTAATAGATATACTGTCGCGTATCCAGCGTATGTGCGTAGCTAGCGAGGCCCTACTATTTATTAATTCTACGTGAGACTATTGTGCCTTACCTGTATTCTTCCTTCTATCTCATAATTCAGCTTTGTTTTTATCAAGAAGATATATAAAGGATGTCCTTAGTTAAACTAGAGATGATACATCCGAAGACGTAATCGATAAATAGTGTTGTACATACAAATTTGCTGTTGTATCGTAACTGCATAATCGAATAAGCGTATTTTGCATTAATACAGATTACGTGACATTCCTTTAAGAGTACACGATCTTTAACACACAAAAACCACCAGAGCAGCATTTCCTGCGCGCTAAGAAATTCAATATTCAAGAGATAGATATAAAAAGGATGTCCTTAGTATATGTTTTGGCTTGGCAACGCTCGATACTTGGGCTCTATATGATACTTTAAAATCTTTTATATAGATTGCTGGTAATTTGAGTGAAAATGCAGGTCTTCCTTTTTCCAGAATAAGTCTGATCTTGTCATAAATTACATATAACGTATTTATACATTATTAACTGCTGCCCACGTAAATCTTCTAAGTCCGCATGTCAGCTTCAAAAATATCCTATGTATTAATCCAGGTCATAGTTCGTCTGTGTTCTCTGAATTTCATCTAAATCCGTTCAACGATTTACACCTGATTCAGTAAAATCACCCAAACATCTTCGTAAACTTTCATATTTATAATATTAATAGGACTATTCTATTCATAGATATTGAATGAATAGAATAATGATATATAATTAAACAATTGTCGACAATGCCAATTATTGTATGCATTTGTTATCATGGAGCAAGCGGCTAGCCTTGGATCGAACTGGCGCTCACTGTGATTACCTGCCCTCTACCAATTCCCTGACCTAATACCCTATTTCCGAGTGGAGAATCACTCGCTATGAACAATATGTAGATTGAAATATGATAAAGCATGACGATGTATATATTTATAGCTTATGGACGTAATTTATTGAATTGAGCATTTTGTATAGGTACAAAATGTTTTGATAATGTTAAGAGATTTATATAAATAATTGCCTCACACCTATATCCTCGAAGAGGTAAGGCCCCTAGGCCCTGAATTCCAAACTCCATGCTGCTGCTGATTTTTTTCTCAGGAACCTCAATAATATTTTGCACGGCCTTGGAAATCGAGACCCTAATGCATAATATTCACTATCACTGTGCTATCGAGTCATAATAATAATAAATCTTTATTGACACAAATTAAACTACAATAATTTAGAATTCTCTGACCCCTGCACTAGTAAAAACTGTGTTGCAGGAGCCAGTGCCTTCCCGTTGTTTAAAAGTTACAGATCATTTTATGTCATTAAAATATCATAAACAAAAGGAAAAAAATAAAAGAAATATTAAGTAGTATTACAAAAATAAAAAACAATAAAAAGGATTAGAAATAATTAAAATTACATTACACTTCAGTGGCATACTACACTCGTAAGCGATCGCTTATGTAGTGTAAGTGTAAGAATATGTGTGTGCGCGTCATGTTCAGATGTATCAATTTATTAAAAGATATACTCCGAATCAGATATTTTCGGTTGTGTTACAAACATTCAAACAAGTGACACAAAAAACACCCATAGTCGATAGAACTTTGTGGAACACACAAAAATATGACACGTGTGCGGATCGAATCGACAATACGCGGTGGCACTAGAAACGCAGTCAGTTAAAATACAGCACCATGCGTGCAGTCAAAACCTCTTTGGAGGGTAATCGGTAGACGTAGCCAATGTGTGTCTGGCATTTCAGCAGAAGACAGGTTATCAGTTTAAGTGGCCGCTTCGCGACTGCCATTGAGCCATGTGTTGTGGGATGGAATCCCACACAGGACAAAACTTTGTGTAACCCACACATGGTTGTATCGAGTCAGGGTGTTCAATAAATCATAGGGCGAAAGAAGGCTTACTAAAAAAATTAATAAGTACCTACATTTGATATTTTATTGTGGCAATAATGTGACAGCGAATATAATATCAACACTATAAATAAAATATCGCACTGCTAGGTCATAGTACATCATGCTGGACCAGTGCGTGTTGGCAGACTTCCCATATCTTTAAAAACATTATGGAGAACTTTCAGTCACGTATTTTACCGTTATAGCATCTAGCTTCATAAAGTGATAGAATGGGATAGAAATCGAGACTTCTGGGTTGCAATCCAACGGTCTGGTCAGGGTCTCCCAGGATTTCGCGACTGTGGAACTCAGGATAGCGAAAAAGTTAATTATCTATAAATAAATACTGGACTATAATGGGGTTTTCTAATCAATATGAAGAATATATTCCATCAGCACAGCACCCTTAAAATGATTCCATATAACAATGTATTAGTTGATATAGAAAGACATTATCGCAGCAACATTGATATCGTAATATTAGGCGAGCCACACGCCACGTGCTTAGACCGATTTTCATAAAATTAAACGATTAGACTATGACTGCTATCTCGATTTCTGTCCTAGTTAGTGCTACTGAATTATGTATTATTTGTACCCGTCAAGGTGCTCCTTAACTAAAACAGAATGTAGCTAACTAAACAATTTATATGAAGACTAGATTTTGCTTGCGGCTTCGCTTGCGTAATTGTTGGTTATGTTAGGTTGGTAACAGTGCTTTTTTCTGGATGAAAGGTATCTGAAGTCCTTTTCGTACCCTGACAACATTTATGTCGCACTAGTGAAGGCAGCGGGTGAGAGAACGGGGAACTCCCACCCGCCAGCCGTTGAGTCGGAGCGGCGTTCTCTGATGTGCCAGGGCGTCGTCCAGGAGTCGTCGCCCGCAGACACAACATCTCTACATTAGGCACTGCTGGGTAGATCGCTGATGTGGTTTCAGATCCAGCGACCTACTCACCATACAAATCAGCGAGCTGGCACACCGTGGTGGTTTTAGTCGGCAAGCCCACAGTCTCGTGAGAGCCCGACATACCCCTTCTCGCCTCACATTGTGGCGAGTGGATATGCATAAGGAGCATATCCCCACGTAAAAAAGGTAAGGTAAGGTAACGTAAGGTTAGTAACATAACTTTTTTCTGCTTGAAAGGTATCCTATGTCCTTATCTGTTTTCCTGACAAAATGTATGCGAAATTTGATGATAATCGGTCAAGTAGTTAAGACGTTAAAGCGTAACAAACAAACAAACAAATTCACATTCACATTTATAATATTAATTATAATAATATTATAGTTAGAATTCTGTGTATTTACAACTTAACCAGTTTGTTGCCTTGTGAAATTGATATTCATTTTACAAAACAACTACTCAAGGCGTTTGTGTTTTTATGCATTATATAATTTTGTACTTCCCTAACGTAGTTATTGGCATATGTGCTCGAAGGAAAACGCGGTGGTGCATTACGTCCAAATTCGTCAACTATGGTCTATAGCCACGTATTGATTGCACGAATGGCTTAGTCATTTAACCGGTCGCTTCGCCACTGCCTCTGTGCCCAGTGTTGCGGGTTCAAAACGCACAGAGGACAAAACTTTTTGTGATCCACAAATGGTTGTTCCGAGTCTAAATGTTCTTTGTGTCATTTGTTTGAATGTTTGTAAAGTCCCCCGTGATACTGGAATCATCTCAATTGCGTTAGCTGTCTCTTTAATAAAGAAAAGAAGATTTACTGAACACAATTCTAGAATGCGTGACGTCGTAATAAGATTGACAGAAACACCCAATAAAACTATAAACGAGAGACCTCACGGATAGAGTTGTATATAATATCGCTGCGCCGCTGAGGAAGTCGACTGATTATGTGAATTCGAATAACAAGATCGATATTTATGGCATCAAAACATGATTGATAAGTTTTCGCTCGAATGAATTTACTATACATTATTACAAGTAACCGTAATCTTTTTACTGAGTGAGTGAATAAACTGCATTTTCCGGTGTAACATTACAGTCGTGTTACATGGCTAGTGTTACAAAAAATAAAGTCGGTAATACAAGATTTGCAGTACGAAATATGATGACTAATAGTCATAGCATAGTTATAAATTTTTACTACTATGATTATTACTATTTTTACTACTAGGATGGCAAGCGAGTAAATAGCCCACCTAATTTTCAGCGATCACCGTTGCTTATACAAGCTAACAACAGGTAAAAAAAAAAATTCTAATAGTGCAAAACCTGCTCAAGATCTTCTGGATATCTTACTTATTTAGGTGGATACTTTTACAGTCAGGTCAGATTAAAGAAAATTTCTAGCTTGAGCCTTATTTCTACTTAATAGGTAACTTTACCTGTCTTGGCTGGTGTCTAAGGTACTTTGGTATCTGGTACTGGACCGTACAGTGGTCGCTCTCTGATAACAGTAAGTATTCGTGTGGAAAAGACGCGACATCATAAATGTTGGTAGACCATTATGGAAAGGATTTGTCCAGGGGTCTTGAACATAAAATCTGTCTGTAAATAGCAACACAGTCGCTGTCTTTGGTATCGGAGGAATTGTAATTGCCCTATATACCCTTAGCGAATGATATTAAAGCACGCTAAGTCATAAACATGGTATGTATAGGTAGAGGGTCAGAACCCAAGACAGCTCAAGATGTTACCAAAGTGGAAGATATGGGAAATGCTAATAGTTATTATATGTGATTCAGGCTTAAGTTGTTTTATCTTCGTGTAAACCACGGTGTTGAACTCTCGATATCTCATTTTCCAGGTAATTTTTTTTAGCATTGGCAATACTCTTGTGTTTCGTCGGATGTATAAAGCATGCATAGACTACGGTGATTGACTTGCCACCTTAGAATTATAAGTAAATTTAGCTTAGCTCCATAATAATACATCGAAAATATTCCAAATAGCACTAGTTGATCTAAAATTATCCATAGTTACTGTTTTAATATCGCTCCTAGCAACAGTGCTCGCTAAATCGTTAAGCTGCTAAGCGAAAATGTCTAATATTTGGCCACAAGTCACGACAATTGCCCACGATTAAAGGGATTGTTTTGAAGTCTGTCAATTGAGCGAAATATTCTCGTGAAGCAGAAACTATTTATGAATAATTTACAAAAATATGAAGGTATCGGTAATCGACTGCAAAGAAGAGAAAGGAGGAGGTTATGTATTTAATTGAGTGTTTTTATATGTGTTATGTAACATCGATTTAGTTGAATGTTAATGCTGATTTTTGCAATTGAATCTGTAATTTTGAGGTGGCTACCATTGACATCGATAATGTTCGATGTAATTCCTCAATGACCAACAAATGTATATATTTTTTTGAATTTTACGCTTGCAGCTTTGGGAGACTATAATACTGCGGAATTCTTGCTTTCGATGCGAGGGAACCAATTTTGGACTTCCAGAAGTTACGTGAAACCATGTAAGTAGGTAAACATGGAGTATACATATATTTTGCTACCACGTCTTAAGCCACATGTACTAAAGATTGAACCTACTATTGTTAACCGAGCCCCTCTCTTGAACTAGGACTAGCATATTAAGAAGTAGCAGATGTTGCATTACTATTGAAAATTCCTTACACAAAATCTGACTAACTCAAAAACTGGTCAAATCCAAACAAGCCTATACCTGTATATATTCCTAAGAATAACAATTTGATTCCTTCGAATAGCAGCGATAGCTCAGTGGGGAGACCAACAGACTGCAATGCAGAGGGTCTCGAGTTCGAACCCACGTCGCGCACCTGTGACTTTCGGAAGTTATATGACTTTTCGAATTATGTGCGTATTGATTGACAATTATCGCCTGCTCCGTGCCTCGGAGAGCACGTTAAGTCGTCGGTCCCGGCTGCTATGAACATCTATGGCAGACGTTATTAGGAAGTCAGTGCCCTATAATATCATGACGCTGGTCTAGCTTTCGGGTTGCGGAGGTCAGGCGGCAGCCGCTCCGTGTAAAAACTGATATCCAGTCAAATCCGGTTAGACTAGAAAAGGGCATGGGAATAATAAAGGCTAGGGAGAAGAAGAATAACAATTTGATTCTCTTTTTTGTTGAATAGAGATGCCCACTTTATTAGAACAGCGATATGTACCTACTTTACTCAATAGAGACGAATAGTAAGTTGTCATCGTACAATCGAGGTGTGTAGCGATCCTAAAACTGCATCGATTATTTGATAAATCGTATTGTTATCGGTACATAATAGCACAATGAGCACGTGCACACGTGAACTTAAGCCTATCACTCATATCGCGCGTTATCGCTAAAGTGACCAAGCAGCCACTATTATTCGAATTATTCTCCGGAATATAACAAATTCTTTAAATTCTACCACCGTTTAATTCAAATTGTAGTTAAAATAAATTGGTCATTTTCTTTAGATGTATAAATAAAACTAGGACATTTTAATATGAACTTAATAAAAAATATGTTTTAAATGTTTATAATGCACAATTTCTTTAGTCTATGCGAGGTTGTAGTAACTTCAAATATATCGGGAGTGGTCTAACAGTTATTGCATTAGACTGCAACGAGGCTATCCGTTCATGAGACGCTCTTTAGAGCTAAATTAGCCTAACTCATTATATTTGAAAATAAATAATTAAACTAGCGTAAAGATATCCCAACCATCATTACATCGCGGTGACTTCTTCCTTGTCAATAGTAAGCTGAATATTCTGGTCCGTGTCCGTGATGATATAATATCCACTTCAAAAATAATTTTAGCTATCAAACCAGTGCAGTCTACTACAAGAGTACTGACTCTTCCAAAATTCACCACTGAACTATTTGTTTGACTCTGATAATAATAACAAACCTAATGATTACACATAAAGTGTATGTAATACATCAAAATATAGACGCAACAATAGAATCAAATAAAAAACTGGATCTAATAAAACCATTATTACACAATCCGTGATGACACCGAGCTGAACACGTAATATCGCATGTGCGCAAATTAACATCGCATGTTGACCCTGTCCTCCACGAATGTGTAATACCATCATGGTCACCCGAGCACATATTATTATGTATCACCACCACATATCATTATCTCAAGTGTTACCAGTCAAACTTTTATTGAATATGAATACCGTGAACCGTTAACGGAATAATGAATGATTGCTGCGTTTATAGTGTACAGATTTTTCTTGCTTTAGCTGGTTTGAGAGATAAATACAATAGATATACAGTATCTATGTTTAATAGCTATCAATTATTTGTTTTACTTGGACAAATATACGGAATGCCTGGTGGTAAGAAGTTAATGCAAGTTATGCAAGCTTCGGCAACTTTCGAGTAGTATCACGGGCTGCATACTAAGGCATACTGAACGTGAGTTGCCAACTCTTCTAATAAGGAGTCCCTGTACTGGCAAGGGGCAACGATCGCACTAGTTGTTGTTATCAGCGAACTTCATAGCGCTTTTTAAGCTTTAAACCATGAAAGTAGTAGACGAACCAGCGGTCCACCTGACAGTAAGCGCTACCCGCCGCTCATGTCTATGATTGTCTTTACTCGACGTCACAGAAGAAATTCTAAAAAAACACAATTAATGGTTTTCGCTGCACTGCAGGCAACGGCCAAGCCGTTGCCTAAACAGTAAACCACATAGGTGCCTGTATATGGACTAGTACACAGCCTGATCAGCAGTTACCACAACATATGTGAAGGCGACGGTTTAAGAGGATAGAGTAGGAAAAAAAGGACCTGAGGGGTGATTGGGTCATACCTCTGTACGTAAACTTTTACTTTACGTCAATATTCTCTAATCTTTGGTCGAGATAGCCCATTCATGCCGATACCAGCTACGCAATAGGTAGGTACTCCAAAAAGGATACTATTGAAATCATAGGAATGCCTCTCAAACTGCATACGGTGCTGCTTGTCCTAAATATGCCTTAACAGACGTATTTGGAATTAAAATGTGAGGCAAATCAAATAAAAATTTATTATTATGTACATAATTTTAACAAGTTACATACCTATATAACATAAATTATATAATATGAATATGTGGTTACATCGTGTTATTTCGCAAATTTCTCTGTAGTGTGTTGTTATCAGAGTAGATTGGGTATTTCCCGTAATAATCCCATTCTGTCATCTGGAGCATTCGGTAAATGATATTGGGTTCGTACCTAACGCGTGTTGTGGGTAATTCCAAACGAAAATAATATTGATTTATATACATACATATTATATCAATGCAGTTTCACAGTACTGGTGGCGCATTAATTTTAGTGAGTACTTCATCTTTATACTGTAATGGGTGTTGGGTACTTCAATTCTTGCTTGGGAAAAAACATATGAATTTCAATCCAAAATTTATTTATTTTGACTAGATATATTGAGCCGATTTAATGTTAGTTAAGTCACCTTGACACAGAAATTATTGTAGTGCGGAAATAGACCAAAAAGGCATTCAAATTTAGGCAGAATCGGGCATTGGATTGGCAACGTCTAATTTTAACTTCAAGTTCTTCTTGTTAATAAGACATAATTAGAAGATCTACTAGAGTGCACTATGGTCAGGGTACAATCATTAATTTTTATCGTAAATTAATAAATGTACCGATCACTTTACCTCATATTTAATTGTTAGTTTTATAAAAATTCATATCACAAAATCATTACTGTTTTTTTTAGTAAGCTAGGTTTATGGATACGAAACTAATTAATTTATAAGTATGTATTATATATGCATCTTCTAAAAGACAATCTAGATTGATTTTAAGGTAAACTAACATGGCATGTTACAGGTAATGATGTATGAACTAGACTGTGTAGGCTATTCATTAAAAGAACAACTAGGCATTGGTGATACTCCTATATTGCCGAATGGGTGGGCAGATGTGTATTAATCACATATTTCGCCTTTTATAGATCTAGCTTCCACGTAGTAGAGAGCACAATTATGATATTTCCAACTAACAATTACAGTTCCAGACTTCGTGTTCCTATTCAGAATTTCTTGACAGGAAAACCATCAAACAATTTGCCACCCGGCAATGCAAGCAGTTGTATTCCCTACGGCTGCGGTACTAAGGCAGTCATAAAATACCACATTTCATCTTTAGACAGGGTGTCCGGTAATTAATGGATAACCTGGAAATGTCTTATAGTGGCACTGATGGACGTTCAGAAAAAATATATGTTTTTTTTATCCTAACTACTACCTGAGATATGTGTTTTTTTTAATTACCATTACTTTCTTGTATACTACGACCATAAATGAATGAAAATCATGGATTTTTTGTTGTTTTATTATTAAACACTAATTATGCTAATAGATAGACAAAAGTATGCTATGCTAATATAGCTTGCATATTTTTTATTTTTGTTTTATTTTTCTGAACGGCCTTCAGTTCTACTATAAGACATTTCAAGGTTATCCATTAATTACCGGACACCCTGTATATATAATTCTTCTGTACGTGTGTTGACAGTGAACTCCTCTTAAGGGGCTGGACCTATTTGAATGAATTTTTTTGTGTGTGTTCAAGTGGATTCGAGGATAGTTAAGATTTCTTTTTTTTTTTTTGTCTGTTCAGGACAACCATCTGTCGGGACAGTTAGTTATATATATAAATCGACTAAATAACATATTTAACAGTTAAGGAAGGAAAGATAGCGACGCATGTCAACAATTTACGTCGCATATAATCGCTACAATACATAATCAATTCCGCATGATATTGATCCACTTCCTCGAAGATTAAAGAAAAACATGAAACTAGACCACCCAAATAGATTTAATACTATAAAATATTGATATAATATGGTGATCATCATTTAATAGTGGGACGAAGGTCATCAAAACTAAATAAGCTGTTTTGAATTATATTCTGCCTTGGTGGCAGTAATAGTGAATACGACTCCTGTGCATGAGGTCTCAAGCACGATTCGAAGGTCGGGCAGTATTATTGGTTTTCCTGTGAAGAGACTCTCTGTAGCAGTATGGAACCTGGAATTGAGAAAACTGAGAAATGTATCAATAGTATCCTAAAACCATAACTCCCCGTCAGGGATATAGTCGTAGACTATAATGATAGTAATGATATCAGCAGTGTATTAAATTGTTCTACTGCCTCGGGCCTGTTCTCAATGTGAGAAGGGTTAGGCCATAGTCCACCATGCTGCAGCGCTGGCCCAATGCGAGATCAAAATCAAAATCAAAATAAATTTATTCAAATTAGGTTACAAGGTAACACTTATGAATGTCAAAGTAACACGTAATTTTTTTTCTGTGAATTTACATTTACTGCCACGTTCAGCAAAGCAAGGGTGTGTAGGGCTCATGAGAAGAACGTGCAAGAAACTCATAGCCACAGCGAGTTGGCAGACTTTACATATGGAGGACTATGTATGTATCTTCCATCCTATATTATAAAGAGGAAATATTTGATTTTTGTTTCTTTGTTTGTAAGTATTTAACCCAAAAACTACTAAACCGATTTTAAATATCTTTTCACCATTAGAAAGCTATATTATCAGCAAGTAACATTGGCTATATTTTATTTAAAAAAATACTGTTTCTAATCTACTTTTACGCCAGCGAAGCCGCGGTCTAAAGCTAGTATTTAATATATTAAATTATCAGCGCGTAATTGATTCGATAATACACCTAAAGTCTTGTAACATCAATTTAGGATTAACAACCAATTACATTTTATAGTTTGTTTATTCATTACATAGTAAAAATATTAGTAGGGTACTTAAAATAATCTGTGAACCATACATAGTAGTTTGCAATAAGTGAGTTGTAAATACGTGGGAAACAACGGTTAAACGCGCGAAGATCATTGGGAATTATTAGCAGCCAAGGTGGCGCGTGCGCACAACAACCTTGCGAATTAGTGCTGAGGAACTTCTAATCATCGTGTTCATATCATTGTTATGACGAATGTATGACAACATCCAAGTATATATGTTATGTATGCACTTTGAAATATAACATTTAAAACGCTATTCTAAATAATATTATAAATGTAAATGTGAGTGTTTGTTACGCTTTCATGCCTTATCTATTCGATGAATCATTGTGAAATTTGGCATACACGTTGTCAGGGGCGCAGAAAAGGACAAAAGATACCTTACATCCAGAATAAAGTACTACTTTCTTAAATTTTGAATGATTTAGATTTTCACTTTCCCCGGCCTTTCGTTTGCTTATCAGCCATGGTTACAAGGAGATTACATAATATGTTGTTAACTTAATCCATGGTCACGGGGAGACTGCATAGTTAACTTAATAGTTTTTAAAATTATATAAATGTAGTGTTTTTAAACCGTGATAAAAACCATATAAAGTAGTTTAATTACAATCTATAATATTCGCGTAAATGTAAGAAAATATGATGTAGGTATACTTTGTTATAATGTTGTGTTGTAAACTTGCCACAGGATAAATCGATGTTTTTAAATTTGGATGAAACTATTTTTGTGAATCTTATCGTGTTTAATATTTTTCCTGTTGCTGATTATATTGTTTTGTATTTATATCACTTTATAGTTACGACATCTCTTTGTAATAACAATGGTGTGATGATAAATAGTATTAAGTTTATTTGTAAATGTAGTTTAATAGTTTTTGTTTTATTAAACCCCTCCCCCTAATCAATTTCATAATAAAGTTAAAAAAACTATAACCTGACTACGTAAAAAGGGGTTATTTTTTTCGAGGTTAGAATCTGAGGTTTAAATTCCGTTATATAAAATTATGACAAAATTTATATAGCCGATGTCATCTAGGCCATTATTACGAATCTATTGACACCTCATTCATTAAAATCGGTTCAGTAATTTAGGCGCTGCTACATACAAATATACATACACAGACTGCCAATATCATTACCCTTCCTTTTGGCTTCGCCGTAGTCGAGCAAAAAGGGGGTTAGATTTCTTATAAAAATTTACAGTTCTGTCTTGTTTTGTTTTAAGGATTACGTTTTTATCAAGTATCGATTAAAACATGCTTGTCCAGCAAGATATATTTTAGTTTTAAAGAGTGTCTTTATGATCATGTTCGAGTTTCATGATTCCATTAACATGACATCATGCATCATGCCATTTTAGTGTCATTGAACATATTTGTAGATGCAACGGATCTTTTCATTTAATTATCACTTTCATTTATCGTATATACTTGTACTACAAAATAATTTGTATTAATATACCATCTCAAAATATTTTTAATTTAGGATATTATTTGCACTGATAAACAGTTACCTCCTGAGATAGTCTCAACTAATTCAGAAGTTACACAAGGACATTGCTGAAAATAGCCTGAAGATATAAATAGAAGCAATTTTAGTGGAGGCACCTAAGTTTAAAGCTTATAATGACCATATACATATGTAAACTCTATGTCTTATTTTGTTTGTTTTTTTTCCGGTGAATGGACTATTTGAATTTGATTCTAAGTAGTCTGGATGGCACTATAGAAATTCGTTTCTAGATAATCATACCAATTGATTTCCTCGTGCGAAGTGGATGAGAAATAAAAACAACATGTACTGCCAACGCCCCCACGAGTCGTAAGAGTTAATTGAAGCAAATGGGTCACAAGTCACAATGTTTGTAGGTGGTGTTTGCGTTGTTATGCATCGTACGACCCTCTTATACATTTACAAGTATACTTACATAATATCACGCTTATATTTCCGAAGGGGTAAGTAGAAGTGTATTATACCGACATTAACCAGGTTTTAGGTTCCATGAAAAAGGGTTTGCTTATAGCTGTCTACCGGGCAAATGCTGTTACGGAGTGGCCTGGGACCTGAACAGCGGCAGCCTGCACACAGTCCTAGAATTATAAGTTATACCTAACATTCAAGGGTTCTAGACAATCCTGGTATGAGTACGACCGACTTCGCCTTCTCCTTAAATAATTCAATTTCTTTTTTTTTAAGCACAATTCTAGAATTTTGAATTAATATGTAATATTCTTGGGTACCACACAATCCTGGTATGGCATACCTCAACTGATTTTCTCCTTAGGTATATACGCCAATACCCAGGAATAGAACTCGAGTCCTCATGTACAGAAGTCGCATTCACTACCATTGCACCACGAAGGCAACCTATATTCATCTAAATGTACATGAAATACAATCTATATCTTCCCTTCGAACTCTAAAAATTACTGCTACTAACCTAAACCACATTTATGCGAGGGAAGTTGCGGTCAAAATTTACTATATAATAAATCTATACTTATGTATGCCTACCCTTCAAAGAAGAGGCTTGACTTTATTATGTATGTCTTTGATCTTTTCTTATATTGCAATAGTTATGTACAGTTCCCAGTTATGTAATCGAAACCGAGGTTGCGTAACTACGTAGTTCCAGACATCGAGGTAACATATTACTGAGAATTTCCTAGTAGGAAAACCCAGCGCTCCTGTGATATAATCATAATTATCTTTATTGTTTGTGTGGAATTATTATCAAGATGAACACTTATGCAATATTTCTACATGCACACATTTGTTAGAATCACTACATATTATAAAACATAGGCCCGCGCTGCGTCTGCTGCGTCTGTCTGTTCGAGATAAACTTAAAAACTACTGAACGGATTTTCATGCGGTTGTAACCAATAGACAGAGTGATTCTTGAGCGAGGTTCAGATGTATAATTTGTTAAGGTTTTGTTCTACCCATGCCAAACCGGGGCGGGTCGCTAGTATGCTATAAGTCAAAGAATTCGTTATAACTATGACTAGCTGTCCCACGCGGTTTGACCCACGTTTATAATTAGTGCTCCACTCTTAACGTGATGTTATATAGCCTCTGTTTCTTATGGATAAAAAGCTTACTAATGGTTAAAGATTTTTGAAGTGAAAATTTCTTGAGGCGCGTTGAGCACTTTTTGGGTAAACAAAAATCATGGAACTCGCGTCATCGTCACCGAACGCTTTCCATGAGCTATATGTATACTGTGTATATATGTGTACTTTTTGGGTGAACAAAAAGCGTGAAACTCGCTTCATCGTCACCGCACACTAGTTACTTAGTTTTTACTTCTATCGCAGTCCAAAAGACTGACCCGCATGTTTTATTTTAAATCGGTTGTGTAGTTTCTGTGTTTATGTATTACAAAGAAAAATACAAATCTTTAGTCTTTATAATATTTGTATAGTTGAGGCCTTAGTACTATCTCTTAAAGTAGGTCATTGCATTCGTTAGAGGAAGATGGTGTGTTACACATATATGGTGTGTTTTACATTGCAGCATAGTCTTTTTCTCGCGTTTGCGATGAAAATGCTTTAACGGATAGCGGTAGTCAAAGTCAAAGTTAAAAATCATTTATTCATTTAGGTCACAAAGTAACACTTATGAACGTCAAAATATATAGGTTAGTGAGTTTACTAAGGTACTGAAGCTACATTTAGGTAAGTTGCTAGGTTCAGGCAAAGGGTTGAGCCTATGAGAAGAAACCTGCAAGAAACTCACGGCCACTCTTTTAAATCGCCAATTAAATATAATTTCAGTATTTTACAACTCAGATTAACAAGGTGTTGCAGCCAATATGCCATTACTACTGACTATAAAAAACTAAAGATAAAACAATAATAACTTAATAATATAGAGATGAAATAATTTGGGCTAAGCTATATGTTTTAATATAAATCTAAAATAGACAGTAGGATGGCACGATGGCGCATACACTTACACTTTGTGACAATGCAAAGGCAGTCCGTGACTAAATGCGGTAAGGCTTCTGAACCAAACGTATATACATAAAAGATGATTGATTGACATACATTGAATTTTATAGTCTCGCCACTATATGCCCGAAACAACCGCGGTGTAACCATTAGGTCTTACTTAATAGAAGGCAATAGTTTTTTCCTTTATCAGGTACAGTTCAAGTCTCCGTTCTACCACTGAAAATTTCTTGAGAGGAATATCTAATAATATGTATTCCGATTGGGGAACCGAAGCTCGGATCTCATTACAGCAATCGCTATCGTCACGTCACCCAACGTCATCTCATATCAAGTGAGTACCTTCATTTGTTTTCTAAAAAGTTTATTGATAGCAATGTGTGCAATTCCATTCGATTTATGTTTGAATGTGTCGACCATACCATATATAAGTGCTTGCGTTTTATCCTTGACCATGCAAAATAGGTGCCGTGTGTTATGTACCCAACTGTATTCGAATGGAACTACGCGCATCACTAATATGACTTAATATTAATAACTTAAAGCATATACGGCTATTTCAAGTAATAGATAAGTCTTAAATGAGGAAGAAATATAATTTAGTCTTTTGTCTCATCGATAACGACTAACGAGGAGCGAGATCTGCTATTAACTCTTCAGTAAGAGTAATTAAGTCTTATATCTGGAGCATTGCCCTATGCGCTTGCGAAACGTGGACCTTAAGATAGAGAGACTGGAAAAGGTTGGAAGCTTTTGAGATGTGGTGCTGGCGTCGAATGGAGAAAGTGCCCTGGACAGAAAAAGTTACTAACACAGAAATATTGACAAGAGTAAATGAAAAACGTGAAATTTTGAAACACATAGAGAACAGAAGGGGTAAAATAATAGGACACCTAATTCGACATGATAATTTTACCACAAATAGATTGGTAGGGAAGATAGAAGCAAGAAGGAAGAGGGGAAGACCAAGAAGAAGGTACACCGATCAACTGAAAGAAATTGTGAAAGTTGAAACTTATAAGGAACTAAAAGAGATGGCATTGGAGAGAGAAAGATGGAGATTGCTACACCGACAAGTGCAAAGCACTTAAGTTTTGGATGGATGGAAGAGTACCAATAACCGAGTGAGCTGTGTCGATAATCTGGGTGTGAGTGACGCGCAAATTGTAATTAGGTTTGTCTGTCCATAAAGCTCCTAGTTGCAGCAGGAAATTTAGAACTCTGCCCAGTAGACGGACATTAGCTCGCCGCTCGCTGCTTTACCTGGACTCTACAAACATATCTGGCGAATTGATGAAATAATATATCTCTTTAGACAATATAGGCAATGAATATATAGATATATATATTATAGCTCAGTGGGGAGACCAACAGACTGCAATACAGAGGGTCTCGAGTTCGAACCCACGTCGCGCACCTCTGACTTTCGGGAGTTATATGACTTTTCGAAGTTATGTGCGTATTGATTGACAATTATCGCCTGCTCCGTGCCTCGGAGAGCACGTTAAACCGTCGATCCCGGCTGCCATGAACATCTGTGGCAGTCGTTATTGGTAAGTCAGTCCCCTTTAATATCCTGACACTGGTCTAGCCTTAGGGTATCGTTAGCCTTCGGGTTGCGGAGGTCAGGTGGCAGTCGCTCCGTGTAAAAACTGATATCCAGTCAAATCTGGTTAGACTAGAAAATACGACCCCAAGTGACTTGGGAGTTGGCAGTAGAATATTAGTACCATATACATAGTACACATATATATATTTTGGTTTATCTATATTTATTATCATATTATATTGATTATAACAAGACTTGCTATTCTAAGACTTGCTCGATACATCTAATTAACGATTGCAATTTAAGTAAGTGTCAAGTTTTTGCGTTTCATTAGGTATATTAATTAACACATTATTACAGTGCGGAACTGAAACTAGATCAAGTCACGTAAGATGTGATACTTTATCTTATTATTCAATAAGATAATTGTTTGAACGACTCTTAGTGTTAAGAGAAAATAACTCCTACATTATTATGTTTTTGGATTTGCAAGGACTAGCAAAATGCCATCGATTTACTGCTGTTGGAAACAAATTAAATGAAACTAACAGTATAAATAAAGACATGCAGACATATCCAGAATCATTCGTATATTGTTTATAGAATCATTATTAAAATCGGTTGAGAAGGAATTAGAAGAATTCGGGATGATAATTTCAGAAGAATAATCAATCCGAGCTATAGTCATCTCTTTTGTACATTGATATTTTGTTCGGTCCCAGCGCGACAGCAATAGGTCTGTTAAAATCATTTTGCTTTGAAGGTTTTAATGCCGGTATATCCTCTTAGTTGAATATTTCCAAGGGGGCAGGCAGCGTGCGATAAACACATTTTGCTAACTGTATTTTAAATTCGATGTAATAAGGGACGAGCTTGTTGCCATTTATCGAGTATATTTTTAGATACCGTCCTGCTGCTGAGAAATTTCTAATGCAAAAATGCATTAACAATGGTCGACCTGGGAATCGTACCCACGTATGCAAATTGTTATTTTAAATTATGATAGTGCGTCATCGTATGTGTGATTCCGTGTATTTAATTTATTTTATATAAAAATATAGGGGCCTCCAGCTGGTTAAATTGAATTTGTTTTTGTCTGATTTCAGACCAAATAATTAGCATTTAAAAGACGAATTCCAATTAATAATCACACAATTTACATAATAAGTTAATCAAATTTAAATATAATTTAATTATTGTGAATTTCCTTGAAAATTCACACAGTAAATTTATTTACCAGTATAGCCAACTTACTTTTTACAGCACTTTCAATATCATGCCATGATTTTAAAATAAAAGCAATCACAGAAACCCTGCATTAATAACGATATAAAATGGGCTATGTTACTTTGCGAACGTATGAAATATACTTTACAACCTATTCTCATACCTACCAAATATACATGCAAATTTCATAAAAATCGGTTGAGCCGTTTCGGAGGAGTGCGGCCATAAACACCTTGAAACGAGATTTTTATATATATATATTTAGATTAAAAGTGAATTAACCACTGGCAATGCAAAACCAAGTCCGACGTATTTAAGAATAAGTTGTAATAAGAACTGGCGCCGTTACGATCAATCAGTGATACTGAACTAAACAGTGTGGGAGCGGGCGAGATGGTCCGTGAGAATGCGCGCACGCATTGTTTCTTGTGCCCGACGCCCGCACATGAGCTCACACTTTGATCATTTGATTGTACTCCATCAATTCAACGTTGGGGAAGTAAATGTGTGGGTTCATTTAATTAATTCATTTATGCTTTTATATCTGGGGCTCGTAGTACAGTCGCTACTGTACTGACCGATGTCATTTTAATCAGATATGTCAGTGGTTATTTGTTAGTACAAATAAGCAATAATACAAACAACAAGATGGTAAGTTATTATGGCAGTCTTTGGGTATTTGAGAAATAAGACATAACACTTAAGTGTTTTTGCTACTTTAACAGCGCAAGAGACAATGACTACTAATGCTATTTTTACTTTTTTTGTATTATTCAAAAAGACAACTCCCGTACCAAGAATTATTCCTGTATTGTGGGGGATTTTACAAACATTCACACAACGGACACCAAGAACATCCAGACTCGTAACATTCAATTGTGGATCACACAAATTTTTGTCCCGTGTGGGATTCGAACCCACAACACACGGCGCAGTGGACATAGACCACCACGCCATCCGTTCTGTGTGTGTATGAACACTATAGGCAAAGCATGATAAGTATTACAACAAAAAGAACCGACTCTCAATCACGTAGCAGTACGTCTAGTAGTACTCTCATCTGGCGTCATTAGGTTGTCACCGCTCGTGCGCGAACGAGAATGCTTACACGTTGCTTACGTATTGCTGTTGTCGTTGTCCTTGTCACATTCAATAAGCTCCTACGATGTTTTGCCTAATAGTAGTAGGTAATGTAATCTGTTCAGTTGTTTGACATTCTGGGGGAGTCCTAAAGGCCTCCTTGATAGATGTGGATATCTTACTCATCGCAGAAACACGACATAGGGTCATGGGCTGCGATCAATTGGTCGAAGTATTACTCCAGTCTGGCTTGAGCGAAATTACGGTCTTGTTTGGAAATGTCACCTTGCTTCTGAATGTCTCAACTGATTTTTACTTACGGATAAGTAAAGACCTAGCTGTTAACCTAGGCGAAAACCAAAAGTATTATTAAAAGAAGATATTATGTATAAAAAACAGTGTAAAAACGAATTATGTGTTGGGTGTAAAAACAATTTATTCTAGTCTATCCTTCCCTTATTCTCAAGTTTCTAAGCAGCGATAGCTCAGTGGGGAGACCAACAGACTGAAACGTAGAGGGACTCGCGTTCGGACTTTCGGAAGTTATATGACTTTTCGAAATTCTGTGCGTATTGATTGACAATTATCGCCTGCTCCGTGCTTCAGAGAACACGTTAAGCCGTCGGTCCCGGCTGCCATGAACATCTATGGCAGTCGTTATTGGTAAGTCAGTGCCCTATAATATCCTGACACAGGTCTAGCCTTCGGGTTGCAGCCGCTCCGTGTAAAAACTGATATCCAGTCAAATCTGGTTAGACCAGAAAAGCCGACCCCAAGTGACTTGGGAATAATAAAGGCTAGGGAGAAGAAGATTCTCAAGTTTCTATTTCTAACCATATCTACCAAATTAAGCTGCAACGGCTTCTTGTGAAACATATACAGTAGTATGAGTTACATTGTACATACTTACATTACTCGCTTCTAAGAATAGGTTAAAAATTGTGAAAGCCTAAATGTTGCAAGAATGTTAGTGGGTTCGGTCCACACCTTTGTGCTACTCAAATGAATCCAGGTTAGCTGAAGTAGTACAAAAGGATACTAGTTAATTGGTAAAACAAAGTGAATACGGATGGAATTAGATATGCAACGATTTTTCAGCCTCAGACTTTTGGCATAACTTGAGTATATTTACTAGTAAGTGCAGATTTTGAAAGTCGCACTCGAAACTGTGTCAACAGATGTCCAGTATGTAAATTTGCCAATATTAATATAGGAGAACATAATGTATTACTGTCATATAATGCATTCGTATAACAACAATTCTGAAAAGACTAACCACTACGCTTGAGTCTTGGATTCGATTTAAGTATTGACAACACTGTTGGTTTTTGTTGAAATTTTGGTTTTAGAAATTCTCAGTACCAACACTGAGTTTGTAACTGTGCCTGGGAGATGGCATTAAGCTCGTCCTCTGTAACGAGGGATCTAATGCTATTGCTTGCAAAATGTATGTGTAGGTAACATATATAGATATCTACTTTCTTTGGATATAGTCGTGAGAGTAATTGTTTGTCTCAAAAGTCTGTTCTGCAGGCAGAAATTATTAATTCATTGTTCCTTAATTAGTTTTAAGTGGGAGCAGCGAGTAGACAGTTTTGCAGTACCAATAAACATTTCAATAAATTGTTTGCTGTTTGCATTGAATTGTAGCTCGAAAGCAGTTGCTCCTGTTTTATAATTATCAAAGCACCTATGGCAAAAAAACAGGTTGAGTGATGTCCTGATCATATTCAGCAGGGCGGGTAATGCCTTATAGACAAACTAGATTATTCCCGCGACTCCACTCGTGTAAATGTAGGTTAGGTAACCTTAGCAACATTAGTTTTTTCTGGATGAAAGGTACCCAATGTTATTTACTGTTCTCCTGACAACGTGTCTGCGAAATTAGAGGATGATCGGTCGAGTAGTTAAGGCATGACAAACAAGCAAAAATTTTCACACTCGCATTTATAATACTAGATTTTGCCCCTGGCTTCTCTCGTGTTCGTGTAGATTTATGTGAAGATAGATTTTTAGCAGCCTATATGTTATTCTGATGTAAGCAATAATACTGAAAAGTTTCATCAAAATTCGTTCAGTAGTTTTCCGTGCTAACAAACTTTCACATCTATACTAATATTATAAAATTTATAAAGCTGAAGAGTTTGTTTGTTGGTTTGGTTGAACGCGCTAATCTCAGGAAATACTGGTTCGAATTGAAAAAATCTTTCAGTGTTGGATAGCCCATTTATCGAGTAAGGCTATAGGCTATATATCATCCCGCTAAGACGAATAGGAGCATAGCATAAATGAAAAATTTTGCAAAAACGTGACAAATTATCTTATGTGAAGCAGACGAAGTTGCGCGGATCAACTATAGTACGCATATAACTTCGAAAAGTCAGAGATTGTATTGCATTGTTGTGTGTATTGAAAATTGTTCTTATTTGCACCTGAGCGGAGACAACCGAATGACACCGGAACTAAAGTACTGCCACCCATACTGATACGTTCGTAAGTATCGGTTATTTACTTCGCAGTGGATATTATTTTTAGGTTATAGTTTCCGAAGCGGTACTATTATTAGTGTGATTTACAAATAATTGTTCTGAGAATGGATGTAATTTGTGTCCGTTAATTATGTTTGTAAAGTGCTTTACGATACAGGGCCTGATCCCTAATACTTAAGCAATTTATAAAAGGTCTAAGAACAGTGCATTGTTGCTAAATTGTTTCTAGAGTAAAGAGTTACAGAATGCTTTAAATATTCGATTGGATTAAGAAGCAATGCAAATGCAAGTTCTAATGTTTTAACTGCATGACTTGCCTTATATTAGACGTGCTATATAAAAAATGGCTTTACGTTATAACGTTTTAATGATTTAAGATAAAATCGTATGACGTAACAGCGGTGATAATAATTGTTAGTTTTTATCAAACTGTTATACGTAAAGCACTGACGTCAATTATGACTGAAATAAGCAACAGTTTTCCTTCACGACAGTGATATTTAGATAAGTAGTTGTTCTAACGCGTCATTCCTGCGTAGTTCGTCTACATATATACAAAATAAATAGCTTCACGCCTTTATTTCTGAGGAGATAGGCACAGGTGTAGTACTCTCAAAAATCGCCAGTTTTGGATTAAGGTCCTAGATAATAGGTGGCGAACCGGTTGCCAGGTAATAAAAGAAATAAGCTAATAGAAGAACCTCTTGCTGTTTACTAAGTAACGTTCCGGGTACCATACTGCTAAGAATTCCTTACCAGGAAATCCCAATAAGACTTTGTCTAACTTGAGAATCAAACCCGGGACGAACGCTTTTTTTTACGTGCGGGAATTCTTTGACGCATACCTCTCCGCGGGGCAACGGAGAGGTTAAGTCGGCCTCACCGGGGATAGAAGAATACAGAAGAATACGGAAGAGAATACGGAAGATACCCCGGTAATACCGACTAAACCTACCACGGTGTTCCTCGACATAACCATAGACGCCGAGGCCGTGCGAATCGCTTTCACATGCAATCGCGACCCCGCCGTGGTTTCGGCTCGCCATGGGAAACGGCAGGCCACTACACAAAAATACTTCCTCCACTGTCCCCCCAGAAACACGACCTAGAGCCGCACGTGGGAACACGCACGCCGCCTCTCAGACCTGGTGCTGATCGGGTGGCGAGCAGGCCCACGCAGCCCATCACCCCCAGGTCAAAACGATCACTGCGCCAACGAGACTATCACCTTAATTACGTTTACTTTATTTTTCATATCATTTTAAAAAGGAAATCGCCCGCCCTATGAAAAAATTCTGTCGCGGGGGACTTTACAGACATGCAAACAACAAGTACAAATATCACCCAGACTCGGAAAAACCATTTGCGAATTACACAAATTTTTGTCTTGTGGGATCGAACCTATAGCATTTAGCGCTGTGATAGTGGGCAGGAGACCACTTGACCGTTTCGCCATCATTGCAGTTCTATTTTTTATGCAGGGTGTCCGGTAATTAATGGATAACTTTGAAATGTCTTATAGTAGAACTGAAGGCCGTTCAGAAAAAATTAAAAAGTAAAATATATTAAAAAGTGCAAGCTATATTAGCATAGCATACTTTTGACTGTCTATCTATTAGCATAATTAGTGTTTAATAATAAAACAACAAAAGACCGATGGATTTCATTAATTTATGGTCGTAGTATACAAGAAAGTTATACATGGTAGGATATAGGTATACATTAGGAAAGATTTTTTCATATTTTTTTCTGTACGGCTATCAGTTTCGCTATAAGACATTTCCAGGTTATCCATTAATTACACCTGTATGTATGTTTGTTCTTAATTCTAGTGAACTAAAACTGAAGCTACATTGCAGTAACATTTTGTATGTAAGAGCCAGGTCATCAGTCAGGTCATCTGTTCAAAATACTTAGCGGTATTTTGAACGGATTATTAACCTCTGTGTCTTCTTCGAAGAGGTTAATGAAGACACTATGTGGGTCTGTGTGTCTGTCTGTTAGTGACAGTTAGTTAGTGACAGGCATAGCTTCGGAACCACTGGACCGATGACTTGTAACTTGGTGTACAGACACCTTGGGGTCATCCCTCAGTCGAGTTTGAATATCGGTCCTGTGGGTCAAAAACCCTTGAGATATAGGGGTTACAAGGTCATAAGGTCGGGAGATAAGTCGTAAGAAGTCCAAGGGATAGGCTTACAAAATGCAGATGTAAAAAAGAAAAGGTCACATGAAGGCGAAAATATTGAATCCTGGGTTTTTACATCCATCTCGTTTTGTATGAAAAAGCCCGCTGTTACGAGTTATTGGTTGACAGCGGGCTCAGGTCATCTGTTCAAAATACTTAGCGGTATTTTGAACAGATTGTATTACGAGAATTGGAGATCAAAATCTGTTCAAAATGCTGGTGAGTATTTTGAACAGATTTTATGACGAGAATTGGACCTCAGATCGCTGTCTTGGGAGCTGCATATAACATTATACACTTATAAATAATTTTGTCTTCTGTTTACGCGAATGTTATTCATTGAAATTAAACTACTATATACGGATTTTATCGCGTTATTTATTTAATACTGTACCTATTACATAATTTTGAAAACTGTTACACTACTACTACTATCTAATTTTACTAATTTATAAGCTCCCCGTGACCATGGCTGCTGAAAAGCAACCGAAACGTCGGGGAAAGTGTAAACCTAAATATAAATAGTTTTAATAGTTTATAAATTAGTAAAATTCGATAGTAGTAGTGGTGTAACAGTTTCAAAATTATGTAATAGGTACAGTGTTAAATAAACAACGCGATAAAATCCGTATATAGTAGTTTAATTTCACTTGTAAATACTTCAATAAGCTGTTTCTAACGTAGTGCGCCTGTACGGAAGTTTTTCATCCGTCGAGGTCTTCAACATTTAAGTGTTAATTGCTCTCATTATTATTAAACAACTGGTTTCGGTCCTCGTCTAGCGTCAGGGCCTTACCGTTCACGAGACTAAAATCCGTCGTGACTAAAATGTTTTGCAAATGCCGTTTGTAAATTTTAATAGGATATTGAATGGCTAATTAGTTTTGAAGTAGGCAGGCTGTCGATTTGACGAATGCGGATCAGTTTGCAGAGTTTGCCTTTTAGCATTTTTATCTTACCAGAAGTTTGTCTCATTATAATTTATTCAAGAGAAACTCTAAATAACAGAAATAATTTGCCTTTAAATACGGATCGGTCGTCCTAACTAATATTAATCGAATGTTAGTTTGTTTGTTACGCTTTCACGCCTTAACTACTTGACCAATCAACAAGCGATTTTGCATACATGTTGTCAGGGGTACAGAAAAGGACATGGAGAACATTTCATTAAAAATAAATACTGTTTCCGAGCGATAGAAATTTATTGACATAACCTACATTAAAGCAAGTGAAGCTTTGGGGAAAAGCTAGTGGATTAAGTTTCTTATTAATGTTTGATTACTAGCAATTTACGCGACAAAGCCTCGGGTAGTTAGTAGGTACCTTCTAAAACATATTTACATACAGTAAGAATGTATAGTATACTAGATATTTTACTTCACACACGTAAATGTAGGTCAGGTTAGGTTGATAATAGTGATTTTCTGGATGAACGGTACCCTATGTCCTTTTCTTTACCCCTGACAACCTGCATACAAAATTTTATGATGATCTGTTGCGTAGTTAGGACGTGCAAGCGTAACAAACAAACAAACTCACATTTACATAGGTATATGATACTAGCTTGTGAGCGCGGGTCCGCCCGCGTGGTACCTGCATCAATAAGAAGCCTATGACCTTTTCCAGGTTTTAAATTATCTTTGTAATAAATGTCATCCATATCAACTGAGTGATTTTGCCGTAAAAAGGTAACGGACAGGTAGACGGGGAGACAGAGTTACTTTCGAATTTATAATATTATAAAATAAAAAATATATAATAATATATAGGTACCTATATATAGTAAGGATTAATAAAGAGTTAGGCCTAGCTAGGATTAGGATATAGTTATATTCTAAATATAGATTCTATTTTTAGTTTAAATAAACTGTGAATCTTTCACAACATTGTATGACAGTGGTCACTTCTTTCGACTGCCGACAGATCAACTAACGTCGCCTACGCCACCATCAGAACCAAACATCGTGATCTCTCATCACCAACAACTAATGACCAGTTAAAACTAATTGCAGAGTTCATGTTAAACTGGTAGTCATACGTGCTCTTATCGCCTACGCTGTCAATGTTGCTATGGCGCCTTTTTGCTTACTAATTAAACCTATCGGTCTTTGACACACGTTTGTGGATGTTTGGACAATAATTTAGCTTGTAACTGATACATTTCGGTAGTCTCTGCTTTAGTTAGCGAGTTATACTGGCATTTTAAAGCGAGCAGTAGTCTCTACTTTGGGCACTTATCAGTATAACTAGTCAAAGTAGAGACTATTAAACGCCAGTGCGTTTTAAAATGGGGATTATCTTGTATGGAATTCTAAAACGCTATTGGTGTAATTATAATTAGGCACTTATTTGTAGTAAATTAAGTTCATCTTTTTAAAGTCTTTGGAAATAGGTATAATCCCTGTTTAATGGGAGTGAAAATCATTGAAATTTCGGCTTAAAATATACATGATCTGACCTTTGTTAAAAAAAAATTTTATTTATTAAAGCGGCGGTTAGCCTATTGGGAAACTGTTGGACTGCCACGCAGAGGTCTCGAGTTCGATCCCAAGGCGCGCATCTCTGATTTTTCAAAGTTATATGCGTATTAAATAGTTAATTATCGCTTGATTTAACGGGCAAAGGAAAACATCGTGAGGAAACCTGCATGTCTGAGAGTTCTCCTGATGTTCTCGAAGATATGTGAAGTCTGCCAACCCGCACTGGGCCAGCGTGGTGGACTATGGCCTAACCCTTTTTACACTGAGAAGAGGCCCGTGCCCAGCAATGGGACAATTTAATACAGGGCTGATATTATTATTATTTATTTATTTAATAAAGCACACATAACAAAACATAGTGCATATAGTATAAAACTGATTAACTATTAATGAAATTAAACTATAATTCTAACTCTGTGTACACATCATGATTATAACATAAAGATCAATGTAAAATTATGCTTTCTTTTTTTTATTCTACCAGGTTGGCAAACAATAAATAAAATACGGCCACCTGATGGTAAGTGGTCACCGTAGCCTATAGACGCCTGCAATACCAGGGGCATCACATGCGCGTTGCCGATCCTTAAGGAAAAAAGGAATTGGGAAGGAGAAGGAGCGGGAAGGGGGAAGGAGGATGATTGGGCCTCCGGCACTCTCACTCACCAAACGAAGCACAACAGTATGAACATTGCTATTTCACGTCGATATTCTGTGAGAGGGTAGTACTTCCCCGGTCGAGCCAGCCCCTTCATGCTGAAATCAGCGAGCTAATTTAAAAGAAATACACAAATAATAACAACAGACTCAATCTTACTAAATAAATTATAATACTTACAAATAATATATGTAGGTATGTTATGAATTATGATACTTGAACTTTTCATGAATCACTCTGTATATTGGTAAAAACTTCATGAAAATCCGTTCAGTAGTTTTAAGTTTACCGCAAAAGGAGACACGTGGAGGAGGACATTGTTTTATAATACGTAGTGATGTGTTGTCGTTGTTGTGTATAAAATTTGTTCTAGAAAATGTTAGTGTCATAAATAAAATACGTATGCAAAGATCGTTAGATTATTGTGTTATTATGAAGAACAATTTCATGTGACGTATTGCGGTTTACGTCTGTTTACTTCAATGGTTATTTACAGATTGTGTTATTCGATGTACGTTCAACATATGTAGGGGAAACGAAGTTATGAACGGAAAGCGTTTGTTGTTTCAACTGTTTTTAAGAGACATATTCAGCTTTGAGGCAGCGGTAGTAATTGCTATGCGAGAGGGTTTGGGTCCGATTACCAGGTCAATCAGTGCGATTGATATGCATGGTGGTACAGTTTCGATATTCTGGCCATTATGTAGTTGCTAAATCACAGTTGGCGAAGTGTGGATATAATAATAATGTCCTCCAGATCGAATTTCGGTCTCGGCGCGAGCGGCCAATCTTAACGGAGACTGCCATCTGCGAAGGAGATATTATAGTGCAGAAGTGTGTGCGCAAACACAAGTGCACTCTCTGTTCCTTAACTCTCATGATCCGATGGGACGGTAATCCGACACGACCGGAGAGAGATCAGGCGCAGGACCAACGGCTTTACGTGTTTTCCGAGGCACGGGGGTGTCTTACACCGCCAATTTCCTAACTCCGAGCTGCTATTAAGATTTCTTAACAGGAAAAGCTAATAACTTTTTGTGGGCCCGACCCAAGATTCAAAACCGAGACCTCATGCACAGCAGTTACATTCGCTACCGTTGCGCCACGGAGGCAGTCAAATATAATACAAGTCTGTCTACCTCTTCAAACATTTATGTACAAATATTCTGTTCACAGGGATCGATACGAATACACATAAACCTAGATTCTGTTTCTTTGATATACTTATATATATTTAATAGATAGTACGTCCCGAAGGGGTTGGCTGAAACCCATTCGCCAGTTATATTTTTAGGAACTAGAAAGAAGGCAGCGAGACTATTATTTAATACCATTCTTTTATTTTATTTTTTTGTCTGCGCCCTTAGCCAGTTTCACTCACTGATCGGTAAACGATTAGCGAGGTTAAGCAATTTTGGGTGCGGTCAGTCTATAGATGGGTGACCGCTTAGTGGTTTTCATCTGAGCGTCTCTGTGCTTCAAAGGGCACGTAAAAAGTCGGTCCCGGTTGTTGTCAAATTGACAGCAGTCGTTAAGCCATGTCAGAGGCCTACGGGCGGCTTGAACAACTCTTGACAACAGGTTGGCCACTAACCACACGAAAAGAAAGATTATTTACTATGTATGCATGACAATTTAGTAAAGACTTGCTGGTAATAGGCCAACCAGGCCTTAAAATTATGCACAATTCAAATTGCCTCGCTGCCTCATATTAATAGAAGATAATATGAGACAAATAAAAACACTATTGATATACATCATAAGCACGTTTTTGCTATCCTTGGCTTAAAATATATCTATAAAAATAGAATCCTCATTAGCCTTCATAACTAGTTTTCCTGTTAGACTAAATTGAAGCGAAAATATTTCCGTCTGAACTAAACCGCTCAGTGTTTATAATCGCTCGCAGTTCATGCCTTATACGAAGAGCTGGTTATGAGGTCTTAGCGCGACCCTGACCAGCAATTGCGCCTCGAAGTATGTAGGTGACCTCAAACAAACCTTCGAATTTTCGTTCTTTATACATTGACATCCCGCGAAATAAATAAAATCATTCATACCACAACTTACGTGTAATAATTACCCACTAAACGAGTAAATAAATAATAAAGATACATTATTATGTTTATTAGCCGATTAAATCGGCTGGCATCATCACGATGTGTCGGTGTGTTGTTAAAAATTGTAATTAAAAGGAGAACGCGTTTAATAATTGCTTTTCAATCTTCACTCGACGTATTTATTTAGGGAATTAAAATGAAATGTTACATCCAAACGTCATTGAAATATTAATATGGAAAAATTAACTTTAAGATCTAATTTAAAAGTTTTTATGGGTAATATATTTTGTATGTACTTTATTTGGTGAATTTTATACCCAATTAATGGTGTTTCATGGTAATCATTTTAATTACTTCACTTCTTTACGATAACATTATATTTCCCGCTGTCTTAGTCATAAATGAACCAGCATTCCACCTGATGGTATCCAATAACTGTAACACAGAGACATGACTCTACTGACTTGGAACAGCAGAAGCACACATTATATTCTACTTATCATATAAGAAAGAGGGTAAAGGAACTAGTATTCTATTCTACTGCTAGCACAAAATCAAGACAGGTCTGTGACAAAAAGTTTGACTAGCTCTAAATGGGGAAGTCTATTTCATACAGGTTTCAGCTAAGATTGTGAAGGGATAGGACTATACTGCAGATAGGAGAGAGTGCGTAATCAATAGTTTAAGAAGCCGAGTACAGACATACTCGAGTCGTCGAGAGTTGTATTGCTACTGAACAGGTTATAATCAGGCTGACTTATTTATTACGAATCATGTACTTCATTACTGTACATCATATTTAATCCTCCAGACCAAATTTCGGTCATGGTGACCAATATTTACGGAGGCTAGTTATCTGCGCAGATGATACTATAGTCTCTATTTCATAACTCTTATATTCCGATAAGACCTCAATCTGACACGACCTGAGAGAGATCAGGCGCAGAACCAACGGCTTTACGTATTTTTCAAGGCAAAAGATAATGCAATACTCCCAACATCCTAACTCCAAGGTACTATGTAAAATTTCTTGACCGTAAAACTGATAATTGTTTGCTGGCCTGACTTAGGAATCGAACCGGGATTTTATGCACAGCAGTCGCATTCAGAACTGCTGCGCCAAAGAGCAACGAGAAGAAAAATTGGTGACAAATTATTAAAACAACAAACATTGGTGGTTGTAAACTTGGCGATTAAAAAGAGTGGACATGGATCTTGCCCGTTCTTCTCATGAACCCTACACCCTTGCTTTGCTGAACGTGGCAGTAAATATAAATTCACAGGAAAATTTAGTGTAACTTTGACATTCATAAGTGTTACCGTGTAACCTAACCTGAATAAATTTATTTTTGGTTTTGATTTCAATTTTTATTGACAAATATTCTCTATCTCTCCCTCTTTCTCACCTTCTGTTTTTCTCTGTCTCTTTACCTTAATAGTTCTGTTTGATAAGCACTCATGTTGATAAGCAAGCCTTCAGATATTTAACACGCGCATAAACATCTACAACAGTAAGCCATTACGCCGCGGTGTGGGTGTAGTATTGTTTCCATCGTTATATAACAACTACATGCATACGTTTTATATAAACGGCGTCAACAAGTGCAATTTATAACAACGTGTTTATATACACCCTACAATGGCATATACGTACTTTAGTTTTTCAAACCTCAATTACTTTAAACATGGAGTAACAGTGACATGTGTACGGAACACGTGACCGGAGCCACACGTGCTGGGTTTATCGATAGTAAAGCATTACTAGACAGCTATAACACTAATATTGTTTACACGTTTGTTTGTAGATAACTTGTGTATTGTCAAGAATATTTACTTGAACTCTATATGAGTAAAAATGTAGGCGATATATTCAGCAGTACTATGCCTCTATTTGATCCTGTCTTTCACTTATATACATGCATACATAGTCGTATTAGTGTAAATGCTTAAAAGACTAAAGTGTTTACACCCCATGCTCGATAGCTATGGTTTTAAGCATATATGTATTCTCACAGTACTCACAATGTACAAAAAAATCTAAACAAAGAAAAGCGAGCTCAGACATTAAATTTTTCATGTCATATAATGATAGTGCACAATTTCCAATTATGTTAAATCTCATGCAGTTGCTGAGATTATTTGATAACACGCTTGTAAATTACCAATAATACTTTTACACCAACTCTATGCATATAGAAACTGTCTCAATAGAATATAAAAAAAAACTGTTTATGGGTGTTGGTAAGCCAAAGTACCACTTATAAACGTCATTACTGCATACATTTATGTTAGTTGCTAGTTTCAGGCAATGAATAGAGCCTATGAAAAACATGTAGAACTTACGGATATTCTTTAAATAGCCAATAAATTATTCTTAATTTTAAACAACGGTATCCTTTACTTTTATTACTATCGTAACTGTATGACAGCGATCCAGATTTATTTAAATTATCTCGATGGTGCTCTATCAATAAAATGCTTGACTACTACACTACACTAGCAAAGCAAAGCACTCAATCAAGAAAATGCCTTCATCTGATGCTAAGCCTATCGATAAGCTGTTGCTGGCTTATTACTAGTTTTGCCAGCGTATGAAACATAGATCACTGCTTCTCTTATTACCAGCACATAGTTGTAAGGATCTCAGTGATCTTTATCAGTCTGGGACACACCACAAGGTCACGTGGCTGCAATCTTCGAGTGTTCTCCACTGTTAAATGCCTATAAGTGTCTTAGCTAATGATAAACAGAAGCCATCGGAACCTTTAGACTCTGATATCACAAAAATGTAATCGCGGCAAACCGATTGAACTTTAAAGTGCCCATTCAAAAACAAATGAAAACATTATCAACAATGTAATAATCAATTAAAACCACCTTTGTTTTGAGTGGTACTATCTAAGATAAAGCGCGCAAAGAATGTACAATGAGGCTATCTTGAAATTCACCCACATCTCTATATTATCTTGTAGCAAACAGCATAGTATTGTAAACACTGTTGTCTGACGTCATCATGGCCACGCTGTCATACAATGAAATGTCATGTGACAGAACAATACTGATGACAAGACAGCGGCAATGCTTCAACTGTCAAAAGCGAAGTCCATTTACGAGAACATCATGTATCTACTTAAATGTCACTCCTGAAATGACCTGAAAGTAATACGGTGGAATATTTATTCTATATATGTTCAAGGGTAAGTTTACGTTATTGATATTCTCATTAGTTGAATGGTGAAGGTCAGCTGATGATTTTACCTTAAGTATTTACTGGAAAATTCCTTTACTGTGTAAGAATCTGATGAGTGCATATGCTACTCATCGGATTCTTACCAAGCATCAGCTAATATCCAGTTTATAATGAACACGTACATATGGTACATATGGAAAACTGGATATTAGATTACAAAAGACGCTAATCTAAGAATTCATATAGTAGTGAAAATCTAGAAACTGACATAACTGTAAGCAAACAAACTTATCCTTTTTGTAAAAAAAAAAGCAACTCTTAGTCGAGGTAGTTGAAGAAAACTGAGTCACCGTGTTACAGAAGGCAAACTGTTGTACTGTTTTGGTGGGTTCTATTATTTCCTGCTGAGCGGCTTGGTGGCGATCAGCTTAAAAACTTTTCCTTTTATCACAAGGTAGGTAGCACGTAAGATCCAGTACCAGACCCAACCTATACTGAAACTGAATACTAAAACCTGGGATTGCACTCAAACTGGGATAGTACCTCCCTCCCCTACCCTACAAAAAATCCCAGTTCATCAACTTTATTTTGTGATCTGCGGCAAGTAGAGCTGCCAGAATTCCAGAACCCAAAGAGTCCCGAGGGTGCTGTTTTTCTCTTCTTATATGCATGCAATAATTTAAATACCTAGGTGATTTATAAAAACTTCCATGCAGTTCGTCGATCATTACATTTGTTGGACGTCACTGTCCTCATGACGCCTCCGTCACTTACATAAAATATTATAACTATTAACATATAATGAGTAGTATTAAACATAGTTTCGTCGTAAACGTTTGTCTGCAAGCAACAGATAGTGTCTAAACAATAATAATATAATTGTTTAATTACATGCTCGAGTCGTAACGTGTATTTAAAACGGTGATTACATCTTTATCTCTTGTTAAAACTTTTCAGATCATCTTGATAGCTGGAAGTTTTTATTTTTACCTAAAAGCAAAGACAATTACCACGTTTTGATGTGAAATCAACAAGTTCTTAGATATGAGTAGGAATTATAAAACGGTCTTCTGTGCTTTTTCGAGATTGGATGTGCAATGTACGTTATCACTGATGTTCCAAATTTCTCTTAACTGATAGGATTGCTAACTATAAAGCTTATGTTTCTTTGCTACCTTGATTATATAAAAAAGTCGTGATTATGTATTTCCCCAAACTTTCGGTAAAATAAACGAATATCTAGATCCCAATAACCCTTGAAACAGATGGCGAGAAGATATAGGTGATCACACACAAGTAAGAAAAGCCCATTTTTCCGGTAGAGAGGGAAACTTAAAAGGTAGTCTTCTGCCATGGAATTGTGTATTAGATTCATAATATCTAAGCGAAGACAATCTTTAACTGCTGATCCTTTTCTGCAGGCATGCCTCTATTGATGGCAATTCTTTGACTATCGCCATCCTAATGGCCCCCATTTTTCTACGGTAATATGACGTTGACATTATTGAAAATTTGTCAGCACAGATGGCGTAGTGGTAAAAGTGATTGCCTCAATGCTGCCCCTGTGGCGAGTGTTGTCGGTTCGGTTCCTATAAACGACAAAAAATTGTGTCATCCAAAAATAGTTGCTCCAGGGCAGAAATTATTTATGGAGCGCGAGTTACTTTAAAAAGAAAATCATGTGACGATACCCAACAATTGAATTTTTTTACAACCTTTTAGGAAAACAGTGATGTAGCTAAATAGTAGATAGAGCTCGAATATCAGCTCATATAAGGAAACTGTCAAGCAGCCGTAGACAAATAAAAAGAAGAAGAGAGCGGCCTGCTAATAAAATCAACATTTCAAAACGTGTAAAAAATCTAGATTGATTTTTAAACTATACATATTACATCAAAGATCTCATTACTTTAGCAGTGGACAATCGCAGCGGTGTTATATATACATAGACAGCCACGATAGTCTGCATCTAGCTAAAAACTTAAATTGGAGTCGCTTTTTTGATGATATGCGAAATCCAATAAATTAGTTTTGACTTCCTTCTTGACGAGTTGACGACGACCTTGTTGAACAGTCCCCAATTCTAATGTCGTATTCTAATGACGTTCATTCATTGTATTTTGATTCGATGCGAGCAAAAAAGTAATAAGACCAAATGACCTCATTGTGTGATATTTCTGAAGTTCCCAATGACATAGGTATGGCTGTGATAGATAATCTTTCATGGTCGCTGTATATTTAGTTGGAAATTTTAGTTTGGAAATATTAGATTTTTCACGAGTCACGATTAAACTTCATTACGCCGTGATAAGTGAGAAACTGTTAAACTGCTTAAATAAAGTAAGTTCTTTGAAAACATCAGCACACACATTGCTAGCATGGAGAATGAGTTATAAGTAAATCGCTTGTATTATCGCGAAGAATCTTGAATGCTGGATTACACATAACAGAAAACCATATATTTTTGGAAAAGCATGATCTCAGCAGACTCGCATTTGACCAGCGTGGTAGACAATGATTAGCCTCTATCTATCCAGTTACGCTTTATACATATTAGAACAAAGCAGGTCTTACTTAAGCTTAAAACATGCTCGAGCATACAGCAATTTCTACATACTAGGTTTTAATTATTTGAACTAAGTTAAGCGAAGTGTTTTCTAATTTTTTTTTGTTTTCGTTACATGTACAAGGAGTAAGCTGACTGTAGTTTATTGTAGACATGGTCACACTTCGCGTGCTGAAGGATTTGTAGCCATAGTAACTGCAGCTACGGTGACAGGTTATGGAGTATTGACACTTTGGTTGATATGCAAGTCTTCGTAACTCTTGCTTACCGAGAAAAATGCAGGCACAGTGTTAGTACACTTACACTGGTTGTTTGTGAGTAAGTAGTACTTTTCCGAAACGTCCGCTCATCGAATAAAAGGCAACGGAATCGCCGACTCAAAATAAAATCTGATATCATCATAACAAAACTCCTAACTTTGTTTATTTATTAACCATTCCACTCTTTAATAGTTTTTCTAGCTCTTAATAAAGATACTTGGTATGAAAGTTTGAAGTACACGTCACCACCCTCTTGTAAGTTGTGGAGTCGAGTGGCTGTTTATTAGCCGTACTAATTTCTTATATGAAGAGCATAAGTTGGAGCGTAATATAATACAGATAGGCGGTTTAATAGTATGGACTGGAGCGTTTACGGGTTTCTGTTGGAGATATGCAAACGGGTATTAATTGTGTGCGGTCATCTTATGGGATTAGTTTGTGACATTAGGTTTTGGCTTTTGGTTAGTGTATTTTGAACTGTTAATAGAGATTTTATAGGTTGTTTCACGCATATATACTTCAATGGTAGACAGAGGTATTATAGCTCCATTTCGCCATGTATAGTTTCATCTCCCACGTCATAGTGGTGAGCTTATAGCCGTCTACTTCGATAGTTCCAGAGATCGTGCGTATTGAGAATTGAAGTGAAGCTGTTCTAAAAAATTACAATTTAAAGAAATAATGCCAATGGGCTAATATGTATGAAATATAAATAAATATAAAATGATTGAAGCTTAAAACATATAACCTACGGTTGTCGAAAAGCACAAAAGACTACAACACTCCAGTAACCTATTTTAATTGATTGCCTCTTTCAATTTGTGTGGGTTCAGGTCAGTCTTTATAATTGCACCTCTTTCAATTTAATAATACAAGCAATTTAAATAAAAAATGTTGCTTACGAAAAGTAATTTTAAATAAGTCTGTATGGCGAACTACTTAATAACTTTTTTCTCATCTTCTATTTATCAAAATGCTGTATCAATACGTCTTAAATCAAGAAAAAAATATAAGTCGTATGTTTTGAATTTCGAATCGAGAAAATATGTGAAATATGGCAACAAACATGGAATAAACAATAATATTATAGACGATGCTACGAATGTGTTTACATAAAGTTTATTAAATTGTTTTATCAGATCATGTGAAATTGGACTGTCATGTTACAGGTTTCTACGATATAACCCGCCGCCGTGTAAAGTATTCAGTATAATAAATTGGCAATGACGTACGCACTATATATAACGAAGCTTATTAGTGATTTTTTTATTATCGTGGCAAATAAATATAGACAACTTATGATGGGATGAAGGCCACCGTCAGCCATCAACCTTATACACTAGCGGTTACACTAGCTGGAGGTGCCCTTGGCCGGTTTCAGAACCGTTGGGGCCCTCCAGCCGGTATTGGAGCGGTGGGCAGGGCGGCAGCATGGGACCCTTTCCTTCCGACTAGTGCAGGTGTTGTCAGGGCACGGTTGCTTTGGCAAATACCTGCACACGGTCGCTAGGAGGGAACCGAGTCCCGTCTGCCACCACTGCGATTGTGAGGAGGACACGGCGCAGCACACGCTCGAGCAATGTTCTGCTTGGGCGGTGCAGCGCCGTGAACTCATTGAGGTTGTGGGTGAGGATCTCTCGCTGCCGGCCGTGATCAAAGCCATGGTCGACAGCGAGAGGAAGTGGGCAGCGGTCGCGTCCTTCAGGAGGCGGCGGAGCGGATCCGTGAAGAAAGTATCCTTGCGGATCCGAGCCGTCGCCGGCGAACCGGGCGGCGCAGGCGCGCTTACGCGCGCCTAATGCCGCCATAATGAAGGCCGCGGGCGGGAGAACGGGGATCTCCCGTCCGCCAGCTATTGAGTCGGTCCGACGCCCTATGTAGTGCCGGGGCGTCGCCAAAGGAGTTGTAGACTGCTGGGTGGGTCGCTGAGGTAGAAATTTTTCCAGCGGCCCATCCACTATACAAGGCAGCGAGCGTGCACACCGTGGGGTTTTGGTCCGTAGGCCCGAAGGACGGGAGAGCCGGACATAACCCTCTCGCCTCCCCTTGTGGCGAGAGGGTATGCATCAGGCGCATATCCCCACGAAAAAAAAAAAAAAAAAAAAAAAGCTTAGGGAAGTTGGCAATCATTGATATGTTAGTACTTAGACACTACTTACTTACACTTACTTAGTAGAGCATTGACATTTTAACCTGCTCTAAAAAGACTCACCGAAATATCAGTGAAAGGGATATAAACCACTATTTATTAAAGACATAAATGGTCATTCTTATGCAACAAGATAGAAAAAAAGAATTAATAAATAGCATATTAGAACTAAAAAGATATTTTCGTCACATGACATTAATTCGAAGAGTTCTATTTTATTATTAGAAAACGCTTGCAACAAAACAAAAGAGATTTCGAACTATCTCACTTATAACTTAATGATAAGTTAATCATATAGTTTTCTCTCCTTCTTTGACAGGCAATTTCATATTTACAAGAAGAAAACGGACGAAAAAATTAGGTTCTAGTTGATTGACTATAAGTAAGGGGATAAGTTGATTAATTGCGTCTATATTGAGCGTGATATTACCTGTGAGATCGCCTTATATAGTAATAAGTTAACCAACTAATTACCTGTATGCATGTAAAAACAGTTCTGCTATTGATTTAAATAATTGTCAGGTGATTATTAACGTTAGTAAGGCGTCAGATGGAAAATTAGATTCGGAGACTGTGGAATGAGTTTCAATGTACTCGGAACGGTAAATATTTAGACAACAATTATCAGCAGACCGTGATCCTCTAATAACAGTTGCTACCTCTCAAACAAGATCGTGGATTCCTCTACCATTTGTTTTCAACGCTGCCTTGATATCTGCAAATATTTTCGAACGTAGAACAGAGTACGTAATGGACGAAAAGTTGCGTGGTTTGTTCAGTACGGTGATGCGTGATGTCTTGTATTGGTAGCTGGTTTGATTACTACGTAATCGTCTGGTGTTGGTATGATATCATTTGTTGAACATCGTGGTCACGCCCGCAACAAGATTTCAAACGCACCAAGGCTGATCGCTCACTTGGGCACTTGCTTCACTGCAACCCGACTTACGTCGATATCCAAAACATTATCATTTATTTTATTTGTGTTTGTTATTACAACACAGAGTTAAGTAAATTATCGGCTAAAATATTTGGCGCATGATCATCGTGACTTTGTAAGATCGTGTTCAGATTTACCTAATATTTTCCCATGCTTGACTTATATAACACATTGTTGAGCAATCCAATCAAATATTGACACTGGTGACAAATTCATTTTATATTCGTATACAGGCCTACCTCTCTGGTTCTTTGATATTATGTATTGTAAAATATTTTTTTATAACATTGGGGTTTCTCAACAGTTTAGGCATATATTTTCTTTTATTTTTATCATAATATTTGTGATTAATTTTATTGTTCTATTGTTTTATAGTCAAATTCTATCGTATGTCATTATTATGTTTTTGTAATTTATGATAGTTATTCTATATTTTCAAATCTGTGTTTATATACCTTAAATATATACTATTTATAATTTTATTATTTATTTTCTATTAGTTATTGGTGACGTTCCACGGGTAAAATGGGTATGACCATAAGGTCCCTTTTCCCGTGGAACGTCACATTTTATAATGTAGTATAGGTACATAATTGAGACATTATGTAATTATAATTTATACAAAAGGAATATAATATATAGACGTTTATTGAAAAATAATTAGTAATAGTTGTTTTGGCGTTAGTTGTTCTTTGTGTCTGTGACCGTAGCTGTGATGAACTTCTTTAAATGTAACCGGAGGTGACGTAGGCCTTGTACACGTATGGTTTTCTTTTATAGCAAATTTGACATGTTATGTGTGATTGTTTTAATTCCTGTCTCTAGTACGAAAAGCCACAGATATCTGGTATTGTGAACCGCTTTTAATGAGTCAGTATTATAACCATATCTCAAAATGCAAAAGCATTGTGTCAGTGTAGGGTCGAGGTTTTGATTGCACTGATGGCGTAGCGATTTAAGTGATTGTCTCGTTGCTGCCACTGTGCCGGGGGTCGTGGGTTTGATCCACTAATAGTTGTTTCGAGTTTAGCTCTTGTCTGTATCCGTTGTTTTAATTATATTAAGTATTCTTGGAAAATATTCCTAGAGTGAGAGCTTTCGTTAAAAAAAGATTCCATAATATATGTATTTTTTTAGTATCTATCTGCTGTAATGCTATTAATATAATAAAAGTTAATTTTCTTAAAAACATGTATTATAATAATTTAATGTCTCAAAAACGGTACATACAAAGGAATAACACATGAGTTATAATAATCTTAACATGTACAATGAACTCACTATATTTCTGTTAGATAAATGTTATTACTCTATTAATGAGTTCCTAACTGATAAAATATAATTAATAAAAATTGAGAATTAAATTACATGCCTTACAGTTGAAATGTACATGGATCTGCTATAATTACTGAAACACCTTATTGTAATACCTACATTCCTAGCAAATAAAGAGTCTATTATATTCTAATAATTTTGTTGACCATTGGTACCCAAAAAAAGATTTTACTTAAAAAAAGAATTAAAAACAATACTTTTAGGTTCTTTGTAACCTTTTATGTCATTTAAAAATGTAGCTGATTACCTAATATTAGGTATGTTTTGGAGTGCGGGTTAGTGCCATATGATAGTTAGGCATATGCAAATATGTTATCAGCATCCTGCCTCGTGCGTGGCATTCAGAATGGAGTTACTTGCTAAATATAGTTGGCATAATCGTTGATACGATGCCTCGTTCCACATCTCAATTGTTATTTAATTAATGTCGACTGCTTTATTGCTGCGATTTCGGTGTGTGATCACATGCTTATGATCGCTTGGTGATCAAGTGATCTTGAGTGTACTTAAAGGAAGTGTTTAGTGTTGATTGATTTGTTTTGAGATTATTAATACCGCGGTTAGTTGATGAGTTAGTTAGAGTTGTATTCTTTCAATTGATAGTGTAGTTCAGCCAATGATTTAAGTTGGAGCAGCCAGGCATGAGGACCTCAGTTCGATTACGAAGTCAAATAGAAATATTTTCTTACTTTATACGAGTTATGACAAAAAAAAATTGTATGTTGATTTCATGACCCTGTTGTTTTAAGCTATACCATTATTTAATTTCCTCAAAACAAGTACAGTAATTTATATCTGACTAGCTTTCCGCCCATGGCTTTTCCCGCGTGGAATTTGGTTATATCGCGCCTTTTCACCGCTTTCACTCCCTTCGGGGTGGAATTTCCAAAAATCCTCTCTTAGTGCTCCCCTACACTCTCCAAGGAACATACATGCCAAATTTCAGCTTCTTGCGTTCAGTAGTTTCGGCTGTGCGTCGTCTGTCAGTCACTCAGTAACGGCAGAGTTTTATATATACAGATTAAGTATCAAGTAGACAATGGTATTTGTCCATTTATAATATTACAATTAATCGTTGGATCAAGTATCCACAACCATATAACATAACCATCCGTTCTGCCATGAAATGTTTACGTAGTGTATGCTATACCATATCCTAAAACAAATAAAAAATCAACATCCATAAATCATACTAAACAATTAGTCAAACCTGCATATAAAGACATCATTAAAACGATTATCTACCAGTGATTATTACAAGTTGTAACTTCATTGGCCATCGGCCATAAGTTCCATGTCACGCCACTGGACCACACAGACTGCGCGCGCGCAGGTAAACCCTACCGAATCGATCTTTATAACCGAGTAGATCTGCACCATTCTATTTAAATAATCGATTCTGTTTATTAATTACACTGATTAATATCGTTTATTTGGCAAATAATAGCGTAATCTGATTGAAAATTTAATTTTACAGCGTCGTTCTTCTGAAATATAATAAATCAAACATGATGATCAAATGTAATACTTGATCACGCGTAACTTCGCTTTAGCGTAAAGTAGAAAGTTATTAATAATATCTTAAGATTATCGTATGATTAAATACCAGATTATGCCTGTGGCTCCACTTGCGTAAATGGAGGTTATGATAATTTCCTGACCTTCAGGAACAGTACTTTTTTCTGAATGGCAGGTAGCCTATGTCCTTTTCTGTACTCCTGACAACGTGAATACGAAAGTTCATGATGATCGGTCGAGTAGTTAAGGCGTGAAAGCGTAACAAACAAACAAACTTACATTTGCACTTAATAATGTCAGGATTAAGTTCTAAGTGTAGGTTTTCCAAATAATGATTATGTTCGCCTGTTTTATGTTTGCAAACCGCTGTTGAAAGAACAAAACGAACCAACACTTCAGACCTGTGTAAGCGGTGTCTTTGACGAATCACATACAGATCTATAAAGTTTTAATTTTAAAGGGAGCAGGTAGTAAAAAATTGTCTTACCGGCACCGCACCGATGTCGGCGTCGATCAAAGTACAAAGATACTCCCACGACACTATTTATAAAATATCAAGAGATTTTTAAAGGTTTTACAACTCTTTTTGTTGTTCCACGTATGTGACTAGTGTTTATTTGATTTTTTGCTTCAGCGGCGAGAATAGAGTTGGATGGGTTTAAAGACGACATGTAATCGCCGTGCATAGATACTCGTAGGTACCTACTACCTACATACGGACACAATAGAATCACGTGAACTTGAAGGACGCTACTTGAGATTACTTCGCGAATCCTCGAAGTATAGCACGTCATTTGAGATTTAGCAAATATAACACGAGTTACTAGCTTTTTGTTATTTTGTTATACCAAATACATGAAAAGAAACATTCTGGATCCAACAAAGAAGCATGGGAAAGTTATAACCAAAAAGATTGAAGCCAGATTATGGAACAGAATACTTTGAACCGAATGAATAATGTCTAAATTCCATCGTGAGGCGCATCATAAGCCACAATAAAATAAGCCACGCTTACTAATCGTTGCAGGTTAAAACCGGCTACAAATGGTAATAAAATAAAGGTATACACATACACGTGAAGTGTCGAAACGCAGTTCTCTCTTTCCGATATAAATAGTGCGAGGCGAGGCGAGTCGAGCGCGGCGCACTGACCGACCATCGACAGCGATCCCGATAATCGGGCGAATGTTTGAGTTTCTCTATTTTCAAATCGGGCGACTGTGAGTCCCTAAACGGAAACAGTGGCAACGCGCGCGTTTGCGTTGCCCGCGGCGCGCGTGTAGCTCGCGCTGGGACAGGTTAACGCTCGTTACGCGGATGGTGTGCGGGAAGGGTATCGGTCGATCGGTCGGTCGTGTGAACGCGCCGCGTTAATTGGCGTGCGGAGTGTCCGGCTGTCTTCGCGCCACGCGCCTGCGCTCGCTGTTCATCTCCAACCGTTTATATTTGAATTTAGAACAATAAAATATTATTTTATTGCAAGTCAAATGTAACTTGGCTGTTATTTTTTTATTAGTGGCGTGAAAAATGCATGAAACTTTACAAGCGTATACGTAACAGTCGGAACTAAAATCGTTATTAGCATTCAAATTGAGCGCAGAGCTTTTCCGTCGTTTATCGAGGAAGCGGGCAGTTCTGTGATAAATATATAACAAAAACTATTAAGTATAAATTTGGTAAACAAGCACGTTCGTAGCAATTTGTTATCAGCGCGTTCGCTCTTGTTATCGATGCCGCTGTAAGTCGAACAAGGACGCCGATAGCACACCGCACTCGTCCTGTTTGGTTACAGCCACCGCACGTATCAACATAGGTACCATCTGTCGCATACCTAACAAATCATTGCTTAGATATAAGTACCTATTTGCGGATTATTCTATTTTCAAATAATTAAAAAAGCTTTATTTTTAAGATTCGTTACATTTTTGATTTGCCTTCTATATTTAAATACCTTTAGAATACATAATGAAGCCACAATATGTTGTGTTTCTCTATTTAGTAGCTTAAAGCTTAAGTTCCATTACGAGGCATATTACCGTTGCTTACATAATCCCATACGCGATTTCATCAAATATGAATAACAACCAAGTTACATCATCCGCGCCATATTAACAGTTCTGTATAGTCGACAATTCATTTCGCAGCTTTCATTTTTAAATAGACTACGTAGACACAGGGTTAAATATACAATGATTTTGTGAACATTGATTTAACGGATATAATTAATATCCAAATATAGTAAACCTATCATTTAGCTACATTTTTTTTTTGTTGTGTTGAAGATTGAATCCACTACCCTTAAACAGATGTAAACGTTAAAGACCACAAAATGAAATTTTTTGAGGTCGTGGCCATTACGTTCCAGATCTACACAATATTAATTGGCAATAGATTATATAACACTTCCCATATAACAAGAGTTATCGTTCAGGAACTGTCGCATGTGGATTAGCAACGCCATCTACCGACACACTAATAACATCAAAGCGATCGATAAATCATTGTTTTGCTTGACAAGCATGGTGATATGTCATTACTCTTTCCAACCGTCTATAGAAGCACTATGCAAGTCCCAATACTAGGAAGTAACTTTTTAATATGACTACGACATACGACACTAAAAATTTGAAAGGTTACGTAATAATCCGAGCTGCAGTTAAAATATTTAACGAAGAAGGTTTAATACGAGCCGGATAACTAGTTTCTGCTCCGTTAACACCCAAATATTTTCTCTTTTTAACAGTAATCAACATAAAAAACCAAAATCACCAAGGTAAGAACACGCATTACAACAAATAAAACATATCTAATTAATTCTAATTGCATGCGAAGTTTATTGTTGAGGTCGTTGACCTGTCACTGGTGATACGTTTTTCGTGTTTTCGTCTTTTGTTTGAGCGTAACTAGTCCGTCGTTAATTTGTGTCAGTAACTTTGTAGGCGTGTGTTCGTATACAATTACATTCGCCATTTCCAGACAAGCCTCTTTCACAACCACTAGTTTTGCTGTACTTACATTAGTTCGTTGGTCTGTATTTTTATGCTTTCGGTGTTTGCATTTCGTTTTCTTTTTTTATTACTTGTGTCAAATAAGTTACTGTGCATGAGGTCTTGGGTTCGATTCCTAGACAGAGCAAAATGTCATTTGTGTGTCAAAAATTAGCATGAGTAGCACGGAGAGTCAATGCTGCTACTGATTTTTTTAGGTAGACGACTATATTGTTGGCGCCAATTAGTTGGGACTTAGAATCATAGTTGGCGAAATATGGCTGAACCTATCACTTTGGATCAGGGATAGCATTGGGAATCTAACTATATTGGCTGGATAACCGATGCCATAGTGGTATTAAGTTTAAAAAAATTTTAGAAGCAGCACGAAGTCACCGTGCTGCTTTCAGATTCAGAATTTTTACGCTACGCTACGGCCAACGGGTGGAAAATGGCTCGTCTCCTATTAGACGACCAAAAACACACTGTAACTAGCAGGCAAAATGTGGAGAAAATACGCTTCTACCGTCCATCAACTAAAAAGCAGTTTAGTTATATGAGAACGCATATCACGTTACCACTATTTAGGAAGTGGATGACAAACTTCTACTTACTTCGAAGATATAGGCGTAAGACTATGTTTCCTTATCACTTACGCTTTCACAAGACGTCTTAACAGATAGCTGTTTGTCAAACCGCACGTACCAACAACGTGCGGAAACGATTTTAATCATGACTAATTGACAATAACACGAATTGTAATCCTGAATCAGATAAAAACTGTTTGATGGCTATCAATCAATTACGCTGATATTAAAACCTCATTTCTTCGAACAACCACTTACATATGTTATCCGAAAATGAATTTAACAACTACTAGCATTTATCCGGCTGCACTCACTTAGAAATAGTACTGTTTTACTGAGTGAAAGGTACCCTATATAATTTTTTGTAACCCTGACAACGAGTATGCGAAATTTCATGTTTATCGGTTGAGTAGAGGCGTGAAGGCATAACAAACGAACTCACTTTCGCATTTATAAAATTAGTTAAGATTACTGGAGGGAACTTCAGTTTGGTAATAGGTATCCTATCATCAACCGTCCGGAACTTTCTGGAACACAGAACTGAGACATATTCTGTGATCCAGAACTTTATCTAAATGTCAGTAAGGTCGTAAATATGTTCCAAGGGGTTCCAAAAAAATTAAAATAGGTTTCGTTTTCTGGATCTGGACAACAAACGGTTATTGGCTTTTTCTGTCAAGAAATTCTCGGCACTGAGAAGTTAAGCGTTTGATAAGACTGCTTTATAAGCCCAGTAATATTCATCAGTGTTTGATCAAATATAATTAGTGAGCTGCCAGCTTTAATGGACAAAACACTATTAAGTTATCCATCAGAAAATCTTAAACCCAAGATAGATACTGAATTTGACAATCGTGGATTAAAATAGCAACCAACCTTGAAGGCGCAGCAATCATGAACGCAAATTCTGTGCATGAGGTAGCGTGTTTAATTACCAAGTTGAAGAGTTATTGCATTTAATTCCGGAGTCCGGAATTATGCTTGGTAGACGGTAATAGACTCGATACTACTTAGGACTTAAAACCATAATTGTCAAAATATGGCAATTATAGACCTCTGCTTACCCTTTCGGGGATAGTGGTGTGAGACTATGTAGGTAGATATGAAAGGGCTGCCTCATTTTCAGGTGGGGGATTAAGCCTTTTACCTATTGGATGATATAGTTCTGCCTAAAGTTTTTGGTATACTCAGTCTTCAACTTTAGAATAATATGAGACACTGAGACTGGACATAGGCCTCTTCTCAGTGTGAGAAGGGTTAAACAAAAGTCCACCACGCAGGCCCGATGCGGGTTGGTATACTTCACATATCTTCGAGAACATTATGGAGAACTCTCAGACATGCAGGTTTTCTCACGATGTTTTCCTTCGCCATTAAAGCGAGCAGCGATAGTTAACTATATATGCACATAACTTCGAAAAGTCAGAGATGCGCGCCTTAGGATCGAACTCGAGACCTCTGCGTGGCAGTCTAATCTCCCAGTAGGCTATCGCTATCCTAATGGATGATATAATTCAGCCTAAAGCTTTTGGTGTACAGGCGTGAAGTTTAATGTTATGTAATGTTTCAATAGCTGCTTACATTATATGTTGTAGTGTGTATGAAGCTTCCCAAAACATTTGGCATTGGGCTGTATTAGCATGCATTTTAGTGTATTTGTTGCTAATCCGAATTAGTTTTGTGCATCGGATTTATATGTTTGTTGGTGAAAACTTTTAACATATTTGCTTCTGCGATAGTATTTTACTTTTAGATATGTGAATGTGACTGCGGCGTATGAGGTCTTGGGTATTTTGAGACGGTCAAAGTGCTATTATGCTAAAAAAAAATTTAACAGCAGCATCACTACTTATTATAATACAAAGTTCTCCAGCGCGTCTGTCTGTCTATTTGCGATTAACTCATAAATTACTAAACGGATTTTCATGCGGTTTTCACCAATAGACAGAGTGATTCTTGAGGAAAGTTTAATTTTTTTTTTTTTCTGGTATAGGTTGGCCAACGAGCAGACGGATCGCCTGATGGTAAGCGATTACCGCCGCCCATGAACACCCGCAACCCCAAAAGAGTTACAAGTGCGTAGCCAGCCCTTTAAAAAGGAATGAAGGAGGGAAAGGACAAAGGAAAGGATAGGAAAAGGATCGGGGTAACTGGGCCTCCGGCTCTCTCACTCACCAATACGAAACGCAACAGTACCGTTACTTCACGCCGGTATTCTGTGAGAGGGTAGTACTACTCCGGTCGATCCGGCCCATTCGTGCTGAAACCAGCGAGGAAAGGTTTTGTACTACCCGTGCAAAGTCGGGGTGGGTCGCTAGTGGTGTATAATTGTCACCGGTAGACGGTAGGTAGGTTTGGTATTACGAGGAGTCAAATCCATAGCTGGTGAAATGTGGGTGTAGTACACCTTTTTTACTCCTTCGCGTGGAACTGTGCCCAGCCGATGGCAATATGTTTGCCTCGTATTACTACGGGCAAACTTATTGCTGTCCACTGGGTATACTGTAATAAGCTTCTGCCTACTTCTTCGACGATATAAGCGTGGAACTATGGATGGATAGGTATGGCCTAGTGGCTGAAGTTGTTGCCTCACCACTGCCAATACGCTGAGTGTTATGTATATGTTTGGCCCCCCCACAAGAAGTTGTTCCGAGTCTGGCTGTTTGAATATTTGTTGTCATCCGTAACAGTGGGACTATACCTAATCCGGTAGTTGTCTTATACTATAAAGACGAAGGAAATAATATCAAATGCTAATAATCACGATCATTAAAACACAGGTTGTTGACATGGAGCTTCGTACAATACTGTAAATGCATGAAACGGTACGAAAACAGAATGTTCATATGGAGTCTAATAACAAAGGTATTAAAGTCGATATAGTGTAGGTGGTCATGTGGAAAATAACCAAGAGCTGCTCCTTCGTATACGTATGTATGGAGACTATGACGCAGCGTCTGGGCGCGATCGGGATACGAACACTCCGCCTCGTGTGACTTTGAACCTAAATATGTGTCACAATTTATAGAGCTTCCACTTTTGAAGCACTCTTTCGAATATTCTATTCGATAGATGACACATGCCGAAGATACAAGATACAGAGGCGAAATTCAATTAAAACCCTACATTGAATTGAATTTCGCTTCTGTATTTTTTGTACAAAAATTATTAAGCATCCACTTTTGAAGTACTACTTCAAATATTCATATCTATACGATAGATGACACATAGCATCACCTGAAATGCAAAAGATAAACGCAAATTTCAATTCCTGACGTAGAACCGTGAATTGTTCAGTTGGTAGAGCAGCGACACGGTTTTAGAAGTTGTAGATTGAAGCCCTGCTTCATGGATTGTCTTTTTGGTTTGTTATAACAAGATTCTACCTTCGCACGAGCAATGCTTTTGAAATATATTTTAATATATTATAAAAAAAAAAACACGTAGATGGCATCCCTTTGTAAGGAATCGGGAAATAATAACGAGCATTTCATGTTTAATTATTATTTCCTGATTTTTGTTTGATCTCATGTGGAATATGAAAAATGTTTAGAAATCATAATTCAGCTGCTGGTATTATTAATTAATTAAGTGATAAATAATATTTATTATAATTATACGGTCTTTTGATGATATCTGAGTGACTTTTAGCTTTTTTAATGAGGACGAAACGCTTCAATATTTATTTTATAAATCAGTAATGGTTGTACTTATAGGTATATATCCTATAATATTATTTCATTAAATCATATTTCTACCGCCATCAAAAATTTTCAAAAATTAATCTCTTCTATTTTGACACTTAATATGATAATTTAGTAATATATTTATCTTGAAAATTGTACAAACCCATGCAAAAAATAATTCAAAAAATTTTGAAGGTATATTTTATGACTACTGAATATTCTTTACATTTTTTTATTTTTATTTTTTAGGTACATAAAACAATTACATGTTAAAGTATTACAAGATAGTGTTTTACACATTTTGTAATACTTTTTTTGAATTATTTAGTATTCTAAACACATAAACCGCAATTTTTTTTACTAGTAATAACTTAATTATATAGCCTATATTATAACGTACCTACATAAAATAATTAAAAAAGACAAAAAAACAAAGCAATGAAAACCAAAAATACCTAATTAATTATTCCGTTTCAGAAAACGACTACCGGTTTGAGCAACTGCAAATGTTTGCTCAAGTCCATGGTTGTTGTGGTAGTCCCTCAAATACTTGTAGTGGAGTCGGTTTTGTAATCTGTATATTGAGGTATGTTTAAGTTCAGCTGTAGTCGTTCAGAGAATAGTAAAGTTATTTATATAGATGCAGCCAATTTTGTACTTGTGTATACTTGGTAGCACTGTATCGATCATTTTGTTCTTGACTAGCTGCCACCCGCGGCATCGCTCGCGTTCGTGTTGGAAAATAAAATAAAAAAATATCCGCATCACCTTTACATTAGCGTCTCTTAATTGTTATATTTTTAAATTTCTAGCCGCCTAATTTACCAATGACTAGTATTCTTGTTAACCTCTCCAGAAAAACTAGAATGGTATGTTTGGAAAGGGTTTACTTCGGTGTCAGCACAAGTACTTTGCACCTCTGTATCGAAGGTCTAATACCTTACCAATTTGGCTTCAATATTTTTCAGTCTTAATTCTTATTTTATCAATAATTTCTTCTCATAATATCACTATATATTATAAAACAAACTCCTCCACTGCGTCTGTCTGTCTGTTCGCGTAATACTCAAAAACTACTAAATGGATTTTCATGCGGTTTTCACCAATAGACAAAGTGATTCATGAGGACGGTTTACGTGTATTATTTGTTAAGGTTGTACTCAAGAGCAGCGATAGCTCAGTGGGGCGACCAACAGACTGCAATGCAGAGGGCCTCGGGTTCGAACCCATGTCGCGAACCTCTGACTTTCGGAAGTTATATGACTTTTCGAAATTAAGTGCGTAACGTGCACCCCGAGGCACCTGCTCCGTGCCTCGGGGTGCACGTTAAGCCGTCGGTCCCGGCTGCCATGAACATCTATGGCAGTCGTTATTGGGGAAGTCGACACAAAAGATCCCACTGGGTCGAAGTGTCGCCGGTCTGTACTGACTGGCCGCCACACAAGATAAGATAAGGTTGTACTACCCATGTGAAGCCGAGGCATGTGCTAGTATATTAAAAATTTAAGTCTTACACCTCCTTATTGATGTGAAGGAAGAACAGCTTTATTATTCATTCTAATAACGTTATGTGTGAAAGTTTGTGAACATGTTTGTATCTTTGTTACTCGATCACGCATAAACCGTTGTATCGATTTGGATGTTACTTGGCACACAAACAGATTATGTTTTGGACTAATATATAAGATACTTTTTATCTCCGTATGCATGCCTATTCATACGGATGAAGCCGCAGGCAAAAATTGGTTTATAATATTTGTAACTATTTTTGTCTGCTTTTATTTGGGATATTTTAACAGTATGTATATGTCAAACCTATCGTTACTTAAATACAAAACAAAATAGATAAGGCTATGTCTGCCGTTAATTACAAATATGGCAAGATTAGAAGAAATAATACCTAAATTCACCTTCCTAATCTGACATTATCTTTACTGCCTCATCGTTATAGCAATGGCTGCCACTTCCTAAGTATTAAACAAAACAAATGTTCAATATTCGTAATAAATTATTAATCTATTGATACTTATGTACGACGTAAAGGTCAAACGGTTTCCAGGAATATGTTTATATCACGTGGAAGTTGTAAAACGACAATTAGATGTACGGTAGCCAGCCAACAAACATCTCTTATATATTAGGTAAGTTGTATACGAACATGTGTATATATCCTAACTAATACTATATATGTGAATGTGAGTTTGTTTATTACGCTTTCAGGCCTTAACTACTCGACCGATCGTCATGAAATTTTGTATACACGTTGTCAGGGAGACAGAAAAGGTATAGGGTACACACAGCGCAACATCAACCTAGACTGTGTTGACTTCGAACTATTAGAAGTTGAATGCTGCGAATCGTGCGAGAGAGTGCGTTATATTTTTGTTACGTTCTATCCTTACCATTACATCCACACCACTATGCACTGTCCCTTTCCGATAATTCTCTATTTTGTATGTGGCGTAGTTATGCGTATATAGGGTGTCTAACTTGATGTGTAACTGTGTGTACCTTTCATTCAGAAAAAGCGTTGTTATTGACCTTCATTTATGTGGGCAAGATCTAGTGTATAATATATATTACTAAGAGTATACATATATACACACTCGAGTGAAGCCCTCACCTTCGTTCGCGTTAATGTAGATTTTATAAATAATTTTTATTGATCGGCAACAGTACTTTTTTCTGAATGGATAGTACACTATGTCCTTGTCTGTACCCCTGACAACGTGTATGCAAAATTTCATGACGATCGGTTGAGTAGTTAAGGCGTGAAAGAGTAACAAGCAAATAAACTCACATTTGCATTTATAATACATATTACTAGATTTTGATTACAGAACAGAAAAAGACATAGCATATGTGACCTTTCATCCAGAAAATAGCACTGTTATTAATATTTTCTTTTTTTTTCATACGTGGGGGATTGCTTTGACACATACCTCTTCTCGGAGCGACGACGGAGAGATCTCGTCGGACTCATCGACGGAAAGGTATCCCGGTAATACCGACTAAATCTACCACGGCGTTCCTCAACATAACCAGAGGCGGCGAAGCCGCGCGAATCACTTTCGCATGCAATCGCGACCACGCCGTCGTTTCGGCCCGCCATGTGAAATGGCAGGCCACTACACGAAAATATCTACCCTTGGTCACTTCTAATTTAACCCTACTGTCCCTCTAAGGGGGGACCGACACACGACACAGAGGCACGCGTGGGAACACGCACGCCGCCTCTCAGACCTGGTGCTGAACGGGTGACGAGCAGGCCCACGAAGTTCACCACCCCAGGCAAAACCTCATGGTAGCTGGAGGTCGTCCCGCGCCTTTCGGCGCCCGGTTCTGCGGTTGGGGAGAGGGTTCAAGCGTTCCCTCTTCCACTCTGCCACCTCCTTTAAATTGGAAATTACTTCCTTACAGAAGGAGGCGACGGCGTTCCACGACCTCTCGCTTCGGACTATAGACTGAACCACGGCCAGGAGCAAGAGGGCAACCATACCGACTGCCGCGATCAACTCATGGCGCTGCGATGCCCAGTCGGGACAGTTGCCAAAGTGTGCAGCGCCGTGTCCTCAACGACATCGTGGCAGTCACCGCAGTGGTGACAACCGGGCGCCTATGGGATACAGGAACCGGCCAAAGCAGCCGTGGCCAGTACTGTTATTAATTTAACCTAACCTACATTCACGCGAACGAAGCCACGGGAAAAACCAAGTACCACTACAAAATATATATATACATGTGCATATGTGTGTGTTAGTTATATACGTTATATATAGTAAGGTGCATGTGTGCAACTAATAGGCGTCATTGAGCGAGTATAGCAACTAGTTGTCGGTTGGCTACTTGAAATAAATTTATGATTATTTTGAAGCGTCGTGCCAACGCGTCGTTCGCAGAAGGATGAAGATCCCCGATGTAAGATGAAAGCACCGATTGTATTGGATGTGCGATAATCTCATTCAACTACTCGAACAAAGGCTCATGACTTACCAACATTCATTTCACGTCATAGATACGAGCATGACAACGTTTGCATAAGATTTACTGCCGGAAAATTGCGGTAGAGAGAAATATTCTTACGTAATGAACTGAATTCATATTGAGTATTTGTAAAATATGAAACAATATTTTTCTGAACGTATTCTTAAATATTTTATACGTCCTTAACAACATTATTGTGTGCACGATTGAGATTAAATTGAAGCATTCAATTTTCTTACGTATTCAGACTAATTTTATGGTTGAGAGCGTTCAGATTTGTTATAGTAATATTATTATGATTATTTATCGAATATTATTTTGCATGCGAAAAAAGAAATATAAATTTCTACAATAAACTACTTTGAATATATAAAGGCAATGATACAAATATTTTTATTGACATTACTTATAACAAAAAATATACGCTTTGATTTTTTGATATACCTAAAATTAGACCAATTTGTCGTATTATTTTCGCGGCTAGCCTGAATCATGTGTCTGGCTACAGTCGTAAATACCAATTTGAATGTATTTTATATCTTATACAGATACTTATGCTTTTAAATTTATATTATTATGTATTGGATGTGGTAATATATTTTTCAGGAGATGCTATCGTGTTGCCTTCTCCAACGTAATGGTTTACATGACACATTTGTAGTTGCATGTTGTTCAGTGTTGACGGTGCGCAATTCTGTTATAGTTTAACGACGGAGCTGACATTTCGTGTATAAGGAGATCGGCGCCGGATGCGTACACTCTGTTACATGTAGAAGCTATGAGTAATGTTGAAAATTAACTTAATTTTATAGTCACTAGCATCCTTAATTGAATTTAATTTACCATCACACATGATAATGCAAGCTTAATGTAACGCGTTTTTAAATATCAAAACGTGTACCTTGAATATTTTTTTGGATTGCCTTAGGGTCTTAACCGAAGTGTATACGATTGATGTGCATAAGGGTCTCGGGCTCGATGCCAATGTCGAGAAAAGAGTCATTGGATTTATCAAGTCAAAAAATTCTCAGCATTGAATCTCGAACTGTGCCCGATAAACGGCAATAAACTCACCCTCTATTACGCTGCACCTAAAATCATATCTGGGTTAATGAGTTTGTAATACAAGTCTACTTATATACATAATATGATGTAGACATCAGACTATGTATGTGTGCATCTTTCCAGAAATGAAACCAATGTGATCGCCGAGTTGACACAATTGCTCAGCCAAATTTCAAATGTAACACTAAATCTAGTAACACTTGCTATAGCAATCCACTTTACTGCCACTAACCATAGAAGAAATTCAAAAGAATAAACTAAAAGTACGTATTGATACAGTTCCACACGTAATTGTATAACATAATCTCTTCATTAAACGAGAATTTATCTCACACAAAGATATTTCAAACATTCTTGGTAAGTATACACTCGTGTAGGTACGATACATTGCATGCGCTTATCGCTTACTACGTGAATGTGTTTGAGCAATACTCTTGCGCAATAGGAAATTTTACACAGTATAGAAAGTAATGATTTCTAATCTCATTGCCATTGTTATCTTAATACGTTCGTCGGATGTATGAAACATTTGCCTTTTATGCAAATATGAAATTCTTGAGTCTTTAAAACTTCACACTTCGCGGTGGGTTGTAAGTCTTACCATACTCGATGAAGCCTTGTTAATTCTTTAATTTAGAAGACAATAATTATTATACTTCAGAACTGGTAACTAAGCACAAATCTTGCCTGATGTAAAATGTTCTCCATAGCTTAAATGCGCTTGCATTACCAACGATATCGCATATTCCAAGCCTGTAAATAAGCTTTCGTAGTCTTGCTAGCACAAGAGCCTTTGGGGAGATTATTTACCACAAAATGCTTGTTTAGGAAGAGAACTGCCTAAACAAGCATTTTGTGGTAAGTATATAATATTGTGTAACAATAATCCGAATGCAGAAGCATTCGGATTGTTTGTTACACAATATTCCTTGGCTATAAAACGGACGATCTTATCCACTCGGATTACTCCAGGTAGAAGCAGAGAATCCGTTGTTCCCAAAGAACTTCTCACAGTACTGGAATCTGTTTTGGAAGCAGTTGTTTGACAGACAAAGACCTGTACGATGATTCTACGTACTAATATACACTTAATTTATTTCTTGTCATTTATGGTAATGTGGCTGGAAGTTAAAGTGGTCAAGGAAGTTTATTAGTGAAATGTAAATGCAGTACTTGGTAGTGGAAGGCCTAGGTGAACATTTACCAAACCTGATCAGAGACGTTCTCGATAGAAGCTCTATTAAAAGTACCCTAAACTGATGAGCTTGCATAAATAATGTGATGAGAGAACAGCTTACTACTATCTCAACGGGCAATTATTTATTGACTATATACTACAGCTTCAGATCAATTACATGGTAGTGATTCGCCAGATATAATCAGTTAGATGGGATTCTAAGAGTAGGCATACATTCCCTCATATGCAATCTTAATAAAATGTATATAATAATAAAAAGTATCACATATTCTAACAGATGTTTAACATCTGCCACCAGTCTCAGTCTATTGCAGCAGGTACACTGATGATAGAATTTATGATTTGAATTTCCATTCAGAAAGTCCCAAGGTTGAGGAAACCATGAACCTCGTATAATCACGGAAAAGCATGCATTAATGACGGTAGACCATTCCTGTTTTAGTCTTTTGGGAGACCGTTAATCATCGAGCTCGTATTTTGAGTCAGAGTTTATTGTAATAAGAGCAGAACTTAGCACTCCTCCATGCGTTGAATCAGCGTAAGTAGACTAAGGCTGACAGCTATCATAGGTCTGTCTTGCCTTATTAGTGATGCATGCTGTATTATTATGCTACTTTATGTGTAATATCAATTATCGTGTACACCGTAAGGGGAATACATGATCAGGTGCTCTTCGGAATGTATTAGTAGTTAATCATGCTAATGTTTTTGAATAAATAGTACTTATAAATATTAATGGTGAAGAGGATAAAGTGATAATTTAAAAGAAACCCGCAATTATTATAAAAGCTATGTTCTGGTATATATGTAATTACACGCTTCATAAGTGACAGAAGAACTATGTCAAGTACTTTGACAACATTCGTTTTTAAATATGTTGGATTAATAGACGGTTTATAGGTTAACATTTTATATCATAAATTGTTAACAAGTAAGAAGTTGTCTTCAGCTGGTAATTGCCATTGGGTGATAAGAATTTACTGAACTCAATAACATACCTCGTGTAGGCCGATTCTTTTATAATATTTTTATTATGATCTAGGTCCTCAATAATAAAAACCGACTGAAGAGAGACAGAGAGAGAGAAGGTTTATAACTTGTAAATATAATATATATGCAGACAGAAGATAAAAAATTAAGAAACATGAGTCTATGTGATCTATCAATGGTTTCCATTTCTTACGCAGCTGAGGTACTCCTCTTTAGGATACCAGATATGCAGAAACTCGTTTAATTTGCCTTTCGATTTAAGGACTTCGGTGTCCAGACGAAATGTTATAATCATTATGTCTCCACAATATGGTTAAGCTGACAGGCTAATGTTGTAAGACGTAAAGAATACCAATCCAGAAAGCAAGTTTATGTGGACTGTAATCATTATTGGTAAGGAGTCAATTGAATTATCTTGTAAACATTAAAATTGTGAAGAACTAAACCCTAAAATTATATATGTAAGGCTATTAAAGGCTCAGCTCGGAATAATTAAACTGCTAACAGCAGAGATCGCATCCATTATTCTTGGCTTGTATTTTTCCGAAATAGCTTTCTTTGTCTGTTATAGTCTGTTATACTGTGGAATGCGATCCCTCATGAAGTCAGGATGTCCACAAACCACTATACTTTCAAGTACGTGCTCTCCTCTTCGACAGTTTATCAGATTCTTCTCATCATTAATATAATGCATATGTACCTACATACCTACTTCATTTTATCTCTGCATCACCCTACGGTTGACTGGTAGAGAATGCCCTTGGCATTAAGTCCGCCGATGTATTGTTTCACGTATAAAATTTAAAATAAATAAATAAATAAGAAAATGCTTTGCTGACAGTGGATGTATGATACTACCACTGTTGAAACTTTTTTCTTCTGTCAGTTGGTCCGTGTTCATTCTGACTCTTTGTGGAGGATCAGCAATATACGAGTGGTTCCCTACTATTGCAAATGATTATAGGCCACTGTAATGCTAATGACTTACCATTAGACGGGCATATGGTTCCTTGCCACCTTAGGGTATAAAAAGTGCTATCCACGTTATCCCCACAAGGCAAGTAGAACAGGCGCCGTGTAATCATCTCTAGCAACATGTAATTACGTCCCTATAGGGCTTCTATAAATCCTCAGTTGTGGACATTTACATGAGATATCATGTCTGGCGACATGGGAAATCGGTTTTACACATCGTAAATTACATTCGATCTATTGATAAAAATCAAGATTTCATAATACGTATATCATTTTAAAACCGTAATTCTGTATTTCTAGTTTATATTGTACAAATCAATCAATCAATCCATTGCAGTCTACTGCTGGAAAAGTTATTTGTTGGCATGAGTTGAAGGTAAAATAGCTCAGCGATAGCTCAGTGGGGAGACCAACAGACTGCAATGCAGAGGGTCTCGGATTCGAACCCATGACGAGCACCTCTGACTTTCGGAAGTTATATGACTTTTCGAATTTATGTGCGTATTGATTGACAATTATCGCCTGCTCTGTGCCTTGGAGAGCACGTTAAGACGTCGGTCCCGGCTGCCATGAACATGTATGGCAGTCGTTATTGGGAAGTCAGTGCCCTATAATATCCTGACGCTGGTCTAGCCTTACGATATCGTTAGCCTTCGGGTTGCGGAGGTCAGGTGGCAGCCGCTCCGTGTAAAAACTGATATCCAGTCAAATCCGGTTAAACCAAAACAGCCGACCCCAAGTGACTTGGAAATAATAAAGGCTAGGGAGAAGAAGAGTTGGAGGTAAAAGTCTTGGATATACGCTTGGATAAAATTTTGCATTTCAGAAGTGAGTTCAGAGATGCCAGAAGACCGGAGATTTGCCTATCCTTTTGCAGCCAATCCAACAAAGTTAACTTTAACAATATACGAGTATATCCATCTGATCCGCGAGCGTATTACTTTGTATTTGCATTTTCACGGTCTTCACTTAAAGACTCGTTATCTACTGTAGCGTAGGGAATTGACAAGGGGTATTCGCGCATTTCCAACCCTGCATAAATGATATGCTATGCTGACAACCCAATGGTAAAAATTTATTAGTGCACTGCTGACAGTATAGCATGCTCAAGGCATTTAAAACTTGACACTGCAACGTGATCTTCTGTAGAATGGCGATATTTCCTCAGTCAGGCTGTTAAAAGTTTATCAGTCAGATGCCATAACTATCTAATATTAATACGAATTCAATTCTTTAACCAAGCTTATGGCGCATTTACACTAGATCGTATCAATCAGTTTCAGCGTGTCAAAGGCGGTTCCGTCGAAGCGCTGCTTACACATTGGCAAATGCTTCATCCGTGGTAAGAGTCGTTCGATTCCAAACTGGGCCCACTTTAGTTGTGAACTGAGTCGTCACACGACTAGGCATTTACGTTGAGTAGTCCTGGTGTAAGCAAGTCTTATAGGCCACCCACGCTGAATGCGTTAAAAGTAGATAGCCAATTATATAATTAATTTAAGCATTACTGCGTTTCATGTAATGTAAAACAAAACACGGGAATCATAAAACCACAATATAAGTGCGAAAAAATCCTCCGTCGCGGTGATACCGATAATTGAGTTGTGTGTGTTATCAGCTACGTGTGTAACAATTAACTATGCTGTTACTGACATGAGTACGTGTGCAGTGCGAACTAATAACTAGCTGGTTTATTTGTACGGTCAGACCAATTTTAAGATCGTATTTATTACACGTGTCGGCTTTTGCGTTGGCCGCTCTGTTTCGTGATGGAAACTGTTTCTGTTTTTTGTAAAATATTTCATCTTTAGTTTCTACAAACGAGTATTTAGTTACTTTTGTTAGCTGATTAAACTGAATATAATTAAATAATAATTTTAAAAATCAGCTTCATTATTTCAGCCATTTGATGTTCATTGCTAAGCATAGACTAGACTATATATTTTCTATGCTTTACATTACTGTATCACTTCAATATATTTACGCAATTAAAAAAAAAGTATTTTATAGTTTATCATCCTTCTTTCGTTTATGACGTTATCGTCAATCAATTAATGACCAAAACAACCTAAAAGAAATGTCAAGATTAACAAAGAAATCAAACACATGAACCATTTCATATAAGAAATAAAATTTAAAGCGAATATATAAAACCGTATTCAATATAATTATTGGCTAGTTACAATTCTAATATTACTCATGCTTAGCCAAAGTACATATTTGACTACTTTCAGTGAGAGAGGTCAAGGCTATTTAAGTGCGGGCTGGAAAATTTTACACACGTTCGAGAACATTTTGGAAAATACAAAGACGCGCGTTTCCTCGCAGTATATTGTTCCAACAATTTCGTAGCCTAAAACATGACAATCGGTCTCCGCATTTATGTAGTTCTTGTCTACACGATTTATACGTAAAGTATGTTTAACGCATGTCGTATAGCACGCGTCTAACAATTTCTAAGAAGTCATTTATTGATTACCAACCTATTTAGAGATAAATCACGTGCTGGCCCCGATTATAAAAATAGTGGAAAAGTATACAATAATTTTACTGTATCGTGAGACATTCTGCATGCTTGTGAGTTAGTCGTTACATTTTCGGAAATGTGAAGTATGCCAATTAAAACCGGTGTGCTGGACCTAATGGCCTGATCCTTCTTCTACTGGGAAGGTTCTCATCTAAGTGACCAGCAGAAACACAGTTTATAAATAAAACTGATATTATTTATTGACCTGCTTTTGCGTGTGAAAGACCTGCTTTTGATTATTGATCAGCATAGTGTATGGGTCAATGTCTTTCATGATCTATCTGAACCATTTCACACTCCTAGTATTAAAGGTCATCAGCTGATCTAGTTAGCTGTCACATAAACTATAAAAACAAGACACTATCAGGCCCTTAAACGTGCGTTCAAATTGGGTCAAACCATGTTTCTTTGACTCGATGAGACCATTAACACCTTGTTATCGACCGTGAAATTATAAATAAATGACAAAAAAGTTAATTTTTAATGAGAATAGTTGCACGAAGTATCCGATATCGTTTAACTACGTAAACATTGGAGAGTGTTGGTACTGTGGTGCGTTTCACCGTTGTCGGCATAACGCGATCTAATTCGAAAGCGATATGCCTTTCACCTTCCGACCGACGGTACCGTGCGTTATGCTAGATCTGAATACGGTGGTACGGAGGAGTTTTGTATTGATTATTAAAGACAATCGCCGACAAATTAAATATGCCGCCTGTATAAAAAAAATCTAACTATGTTAGTAATTCAGACAGGAATTACCGCTCCTTTGTTATTAGATATTTACATATTTAGGTACCTTATTGAAATGCTTGACATTTAAGCCGGATCCTGAGGTCATAAGTAGACATTATTTACGTACTCTTTTTGGAATAGATTACCCTGATCACAAGCAGACGTAGAGAAGTCTGCTTGTGATCAGGGACAGTGCAACCTTATCAAAACATTTGAAAAATAATAGGTTCGTAAATATCTAGCAGAATCACGTTTATTCCTGTTCGTATTACATAAATCAGACAACGCGAAAGTCAAAAGTTATTAAAACTAACCATGTTTTAGGAATGAAGTACCTGAATTTTACTGAGTTCTTGCAAGCGTTGCAGTTTCGTTCAGACTTTATTCTTTATGAGACTGTCTTGGTGACGCAGCAGTAATGAATGCATTTGCTGTATATCAGGTCTCGGTAAAAATTATTAAGGTTTTCTGTCATGACATTTTCTAGTAAGGAGTCTGGAACTGTGCCGATTAGACGACAATAGTATCACCCTCTATAACGCGGCCCTTAAAATCATAATTAAAGAAAAGATATAATATTCTTCTGACAACCCCTTTGAGGATTAAAGCGCGAGACTATGTATGCACAAAAGGCTGGCCGATATAGTTCAGTAGGGCAACGATTAAAAGAAATAAAAAGCAAAGTGTCGACTATTTTTGCATTATATTATGTCGCAGTAAATGTGGATGGACGTTAATAGTTCGTCAGGGTGTGATTTTTCATGGATGACTTAAAGGTCATGCGTGATAAACTTTTAGATTGCAAACTCAATACGTGTAGCTATAATTGTACAATAAATATAAGTACATACGGCATTCGCCATTTTTATAACATAAAACTATAGGTCAGTTGACCCGGCAAATTAGTTTTTAAATTACTGACAATATGTATTTAACATTTTCTAGTAATATTTACTGTTTATTATTTGTTTAAATATTTATTGTAAACATTAATTTGTTAAATTAATCCTTAAATCTGTGGAATGTTTGCAATAATGATTGTCCTTATGCCATATTCTAAATGCTAATTTTAGGATAAATATTTATTCTTCATGTTTGGCCGTCATAATCTACCTATTTTATAAACATGCGTCATTCCCACCAAAACTTGCGTTCTTCATACCACTAATATGTTATGTGTTTGTGAGCAGCTTACTAAGTAGGGTTTTTCGGGTATTTCGAGTTTGACCCCCGTTTTGTGCAAAATATTAATTTGTTTATTTTTATAGCATTGTAAGAAGCAGCACGGGGTCTGAATATGTACCTACGCGTTAGATAGCAATGGATCGCCTATTACGTGTGACGAAATAAAGGCGCAATTCACACTTTCAGGAATATACAGGAGTAAAATTATGTATTTGATTATATATTTGAATGCTTTCGTATTTTAATTCGAAACGAAAGCGCAATAAGCGGTCCAATTATGTTTCTCTACTATAATAAGGCTTTTTTCTTGAATATAATTAGAGTTATAATATACAACCCTGCTCTCCCCGCCGGGGAGAAATACAAGTGAGATTTTATATCAAGTTAATCTTTAAACTAAGCAGTGATTATACTAGTTAGACTGCTTACTGTATACTCTCACGAGCTGCAATAATGAGTGAATGCACTGAATACTTTCGCTCTCAATACAGCACGGAAAAACTGTATTAATAATGAGCTCTGATACCGCGTCAAGTTGTATGTCGGCCACATGTTTATGTAGGTATTTGTATGATCTTCAATATTTGCTGTGCCGTCATCGTTACTTGTTGAATTGGAGAGTCGAATGTTTGGTCACTCTGACTTACTACTGAATTGAGTAGAATATGTCATCGTCATTATGCTCGTGTGTCGGAGTGTTTGTGTATTTTGCTGATGATGCAGATTCTGGAAAAGTTGTATGGCATTCGCGCATAATTGAATACGTCTTATTTGGTGGCAAATAGTGATACGCCGTATCACAGTACGTCTAAATACCAACTTAAACTTAAATACAGCTTGACACTGAGTGAGCCGGAATATTCACGAGATATACCCTAAACACATGTCTGTTTAAAACGACACAGATTTCAAAGAAGCTAATGTCCAAACTGACGGTAACTAAAATTAAATTCGTATAAAGTAGTTTATTATCAATGTATAACATTCGCGTAAACATAAGACAATATTATGATAGAAACTAGCTACTGTAGACTACGTTAGTTAGACTCATGCTTTACCGACCTCTCAAAAAGAAGTTTCTGTGTTGTCGTAGGTAGGGACGAAATCACACTAATTGCTTCTTTAAAACGCCTGGAAATGTTACTTATCGCAGGAACACATCTCAAAACTGCGATCTTCGGTGGAGGATATTTCTCCTGTGGAGCTTCTCCAAAAAATATCTTCATAAGCCATATCTTTATGGTGTGCTTTAAGTACAATAAGTTGCTCTGGGTCTCTACGGTTTTATATAAGTAAATACATCTGACTGCTTCATCTTCTACTACTAACCTGTAGAGATTCTGTAAGTATATAAAAAATTCGCATGCGCACAACTGTTTGCCTTACTGGTGTGAAAAATTATCTGCGTAACATTTGAGGAATGAACTTCGGCATTGTCTATCTAGGACTAAAGTAAAGGATTTTGTATATTGCGAAATATAGTTATAATATGTAACAGTTGTTACCATACCATTCAGCTATTCGGCATATCTAATAATTAGGAGATAAATAGCTAAGCTTAAAGTAACTTGAGAAGTCAGCTCGGTCATCCTGGAGACATTTATAAAAGTTTATAATTTGCATTTTTATCAGATCTCTGCAATATTAATTATACTATTTTTACTATAATTAGACTGGACTGCAAGCTCGCGTATACTTGCGCAAATTGGAAGAAAACTTTTAGTAGCGGAATGTTACAAGCCATCATTTGACGTTCATAAGTGTTACTCTGTCAACTAAATGAATAAATGATTTTTGACTTTGACTGACATCTTCTTAATTTATTGATGTAATTATACATAATATTTCATTCTTTGTGTACCGTTTAGAAAATGCTTTAATGTCGATTGAAATATTATTTGTCCATGCATTTTGCAAACGAGACATCGGACTCAGCTAGCTTTTAATAAATCTATTGTCTACTTTAATTTATTTTGCGTCCCGTTCTTTTTATATCGGAGAACGTGCGTGGAAAATATGAAGCAATTAGCTGCTCTAGCCACCCATCAATACGATAGCTTGCTAGTGGAATATTTAAAGTGTTCTAATAATACGAGCAGTGGAAGGTAAAGTATGCTAATAAATCTGATACGGGAAGCGTAGGCAGATCGGCAACGAACGTACCAATAACTGTTCTTTATACACACGATATACGTAATACATATATATAATAACTGCACTGATGAATCACGTATATGTCTTGAATAAATGATTCACAGTGTATTTGATGGTAAAATTTTTGTAAAAGATCTTTGGATTTCGAATCGTAGTCTTTATGTGAAGTTAAATGTTTTACGTTAACGGTATATGAAGGCGTCGTGTGCATATTTAATGTTCTCGAAGGTATGAAGTGCCAATGCACATGACCGATTTTGACTAGATATTATTCCTATCATTTTGTGTGTAGGAAGCTTTCAACCAACGGTATTAGCCTGTAAAAATAGATCAAAGATTATCACATGATAAATGAATGAAGAATGAAAATCGATTTACGAAAATCAAAACTGAATAACACCAGTTCAATAAAGAGCTCTTCATAATCAGGTATAGGAAACGCACTCTTAATAACAGAGCAATAGGCCGACGAAGACGCTGAGAAAACTTAAAGCGAAGTACTGAACAATTATTTATAGTACGTTTTTAGCGCTGCGCAAACGCTTCCGTAAATACGTCCATAGAATCGATATACGTACGAGTACATCTGTATCGTCTAATTATAACTCGATGTTTGACTTTGACGTCGTATTCGATGTAACTCATTGTTATTAGAATATGACACGATTCGTTGAAAATTCGCGTAGGCAGATCTGACGCGTGGAAAATTAGTTGACAAGGACGGCACACTCGAACATGAGGACGGGTATTATCAATGACGAGGTAAGAGCGTTTCTTTTAAAGGATAAACCAGTACTTACTTGGTTCAGACGAGCGAGTGCAGAGCTGTGATGTCTCACATAACATTATACACTTATCTACGCGGCTTGAGATCGTGATTTGTTTTGAGACTAGAATAACTACAGGAAGACTCAACACGACGCCTTGTCCTTTAACTATGAAGAATTCGCTGGACCACACTCCGATTAGATGACTAGTCAGATAAAGCAGGAGTAATGGAACAAAATGGCACACTTTAAAAATGTCAACATAAGATAGGAGGACATTGATACATGGAAAGATATATTTCAATTTTGTGTATGTTTTTACCCAGTCTATAAATATTATATTGTACAGTTCGCAGACTGTATGATAGACGTACAGTGCGACGGAATAGAAACAAAAATAAACTTTTATAGGTGCGTTTATTTGTGTGATTATTGCTCGTCTAGTCGAGAAATTTTGCAATGAACGCGTGATCTTTTGCAAATGTTTGGGTTTAGAATATCTCATAAAAAGTTTGATTCTTCTAACTGTGAGGCGTGTGGAGTTATTAAAGATGTCCAACACTTGCTAGTTAAGATTACAAGATGACAGAGGTAAAGGCACTCATTTATGCAAACATTTGAAATAAATATCAAAAATAGAGAAGCGTTTTCCAGTGTTTTAAGCAGCTGAACCTACATCTTAAGTAACATATTATAACATAATGTTGCAATAATGATTGCATCCACATATAAAAGTTATTAGTGTAGGGAACAATAGGACTGACATTTTATTGTTAAAAATAAAACAACATGTTTGGATACTAAAGGTTCCTTCACATAGACTCTGGTCACTCTAACGACCAATAACACAAGCAATAGATAGTAACTGAATCACCAACGTTTTCATGGATAGGCCGGCCAATATGGAGCAGCTGCCAAGAACCTTACACCATATTGTAAAATATGTCCTAATCTGCAATCTATCTCAACCCATTTAATATTTTGCACTAGTAGTTTATCTAACATATTGTTGTTACTATGATGAATATCCCAGTATCCACAACATTGTGCTGTTGCGATGCGATAGTAAAAGCCATTTTAGTATATATTTGTGGTTTAATCGCAATCATTATTGTACAATTTGTTCTATTGAAATTATAAATTGTAGTATGAGTAAGACGTACTATAATGTTGCGATTATTTCGGACTTAACATGTCACTTGCAGAATTTACATGTATTGTGCGGTACCAATTATCGCACAGTACATACACGTGACTTGCAGATCTCACTGCACAACAAGACAGTTGTCTCATTGCGATAATAACATTTTATTGGCACCTGTTTGGCAGATCGTTTAAAGAATCATACAAAACGTATCAGGCACAAATATTGCAGTAACATCGCAGCGCATCCTGTTGTCGTATTGCGATAAATACGGAAACTTTATTACACCACTGCGTATAGCGAATCTTTTTTAATTTTAAAAGTTTCTGCCCGTGAGTCTGACGTCAATGCACAATGAGAACACGTCGTTTGATCCACATACGTACTGTCACCCTCAAAAAGACGTATGCGAAATAAATTTCCATTATAATAAAATAATAATAATATAAACTATATCACTGTTGGGCACGGGCCTCTTTTCAGTGTGAGAAGGGTTAGGCCATAGTCCACCACGCTGGCCTACTCCGGTTTGGAAAACTTCACATATCTTCGAGAACATTATGGAGAACTCTCAAGCATGCAGGTTTCTTCCTTCACCTTTAAAGCGAGCAATATTAACTATTTAGTACGCAAATTTTGACAAGTCAGAGATTCGCGACTTAGAATTGAAATCGAGGCCTCTCTGTGGCAGTCCAATGGTCTTCCATTGGGCTATTGCTATTTAAAATAGTATTGTAAACATCTACTACCTATATTTAATTCGTTATTAAACAATAGCTGTATACGTTTTGGATTATTAAGGTCATACGAACTTGTGAAACATCCACATTTACAAAGCTTTGGAACTGATGTTTACTTACAAATGACAAGTTACAGTAAATATCATGTAATGCTACAATATTTTGGCTTATTGGCCGTAGCTATTTAATGGAACTTTCGTTCCGTATACATCTTATCGAGGTTGACTGTACGTAAATGTATTTATTAATGAACCGTGGCAAGTTTAATCGAAGATATTGGGACACTAAAACGTCTACCGACCTACAAATGACAGTTTATTGGTTTTAATCGGTCTTTAATACGTTGTGCAATACGTTTGTGTTCGCTAAAGTCGGTAGTACATGTTTGTTTGTGTGGAACGTTGATGTGGATGATTACGTTGATGTTTTGTTTATAATAGTGAGGTTAAATTGATTTTAGTTAACTATATTGTTAGTATAAGGCAAGATGTTTGCTTTGGTATAACGTGAGATTATGTGAATGATGTGTCGGGATGATAGAAGTGTTTGGTTCTTTGGTTATATATAATGACATAAGAATGCTGTTGATCTAATATTGGATAATAAATTGAAATTAAACTACTGTTTACGGATTATATAGTAGTTTATTTAAACATAGGTCGGTTTAGGTCGCGGGTTCGATTCCCGTACAAGTTAAACATTTGTGTGCATGAACATGGATTTTTGTCTTGGTCTGGGTTTTTCTATGTATAGTATGTATGTATTTACAAAAAAAAAGTATATATGTTTATCCATTGTCTAATACCCATAGTACAAGCTCTGCTTAGTTTGGGCAAGATGGTGTTATGTGTATGTGAAAGAATATTATTATTATACAGCTACTTTTAAATAATTTAACTTTAAACTCGTGACCATAGCTGCTGAAAGAAACCAAATGGTCCCGGAAAATGTGAATATAATAGTTTAAATAGTAATAGATTACATTTAAAATTATCAAACAGTAATGTTTTTAAAATCATCCGCGATAATATCCGTAAATAGTAGTTAAATTTCAATGTGTAACATTCGCGTAACGGAGGCAATATTTGGACAAAAACTGAAATGTTTTGTTAGTAAGTGTGGCAAACATTTATAGCCATTTTCCATTCCCACTCTACGGATCATGCCCTGCGTCGCAGGGAAATTACGATCATACAATTAACGGACTCAGAGTACACCTAATATGGGATTCGAACAGCACTCAACCAATCAAGTTGCAATTGTAAGTGCGAAAAGAACTCTTTATTAAGTTTAGTTCGTTTCTTGAATAAACGACTGAACCGACTAGGTTGAGATTTAGTATGACGATAGCTTAAATCATGAGAAAGAATATGGCAACCTTTAAAAAATACGGCCCTCGATATAGCTCATAATAGGTAGCCGAAATCCGTAACTATTTGCCTCCCAGTTACGTTTTTGTTTTTTATTATATACAGTATGAAAATACATAGACAACTTTTTAAAGAAACGCGAACGACGTTGTGATTTAACATTAATTGTCTATAATTAGGTATTTAGAATTTGCCAGAACTTTGGTATTCAATGTCAATGTCTGAAGTTAGTTTGACATTGTATGACGTATTCTGTTAATGGGCATTTTCTCATTGCCCACCGACGACATCGAGACGATATAGATCCGATAGTGTGGCGATATAATAAAGTAACTGCATTTTAGAATTACGCAGATTTACAAATAGACGTAAATAACGTCGATTTGTAAATCTACGTAATTGTAAAATGCAGTTACTACTTATTAGACATATTTTCAAAAACTCTATTTAAAAAAGTTTTTTTTTTTTTTTTCATGGTATAGGTTGGCAAACGAACAGACGGATCGCCTGATGGTAAGCGATTACCGCCGCCCATGAACACCCGCTACCCCAAAGGAGATACAAGTGCGTTGCTAGCCCTTTAAGAAGGAATGAAATAGGGAAAGGACAAAGGAAAGGATAGGAAAAGGATCGGGGTAACTGGGCCTCCGGCTCTCTCACTCACCGATACGAAACACAACAGTACGGGTACCGTTACTTCACGCCGGTATTCTGTGAGAGGGTAGTACTACCCCGGTCGATCCGGCCCATTCATGCTGAAACCAGCGAGGATCTTATTAATACATTTTGGCTATCTTCATTTTGCCACATTAATTATGTCAAATTTCTAACTCCTTGCGCACAATACACTTATATAGCTGAAGGTTTTCTGTACACTACTTTTTCTTTTTGACAGGCTGTCACCATGCGTTTGCAATGATAGCATGCAATTGTTTAACGTAAAGACTACGTATCACTTCTACTGGTACTAAGTATCCAAAGTTCGTATCGCACTATAATTCTAAATGTGTTACATACACTCATGCGTCATCAGCCGAAGAAAATTGAGTATCGAAGAGGTATGGTTTATGTCAAATTCATTTCTTCAACTATGGTTCTACATCCCACATTTTATGTGGGTGGGATACAAAATATTTATTTATAACTGCTTTATAAAGTATTACAGTGATAACGTATTATCAATTAATTTTAAATAATTTGTTCATATATAACAAAACTAGGCCCTTAGAATCAAATGAGGTGTGATAAAGTAAGGAGCGAGCATCAGCTTACTGAGTGAAAGTACACTTTCTTACCGCCTTGTCTCACTGCGACATTGATACATGAATCGGTGTACTGGAAGAGACATCTTGTGGCTAATGCTTAGGAGAATTTAATCGTGAAATTATTATTTAATAATTGATAAAATTATTTCATAGATGATGCAGTTGATAATGTAGATAAATATCTTTTCATCAAAAGGTTCAGAATAATCGCTTTCATTTTCTATAATGTTATAATATAATGTTAGACTGTTCGTTATATAGCTATATTTTTTTTAACATTAGTTGTAGCATATCCATTACTGGAAAGCTAGAAAAAATTGTAAAAGAGATCCGTCGTTTCCATTTCACTCAAGCAAATAAGTAGGTACATACTATACAATACATTTTTATTTGTTTGTTTAACAATAGTCAATAAAGCGCCATTGAAGACCTATATAAATGAATACTACTGATGCTTATGTAATACACAAATTAAACAGAGCTGCAGGCACACCGTCATCCAAACACATATATTTTCTATTACTTCTAAATTCCTATAAATTTGTCAGATTAAAAGCTTCTTCCTTAAGGTTCAAATTTTATTAAAATTTATTCGGTCGCTTAGTGATGAGAACATAATTATCGAATTTCTAATATTAGAATGAAAAAGAGTAATTAATTGAAATTAAACTACTATATACGGATTTTATCGCGTTGTTTATTTATCACTGTATTACAAAATTTTGAAAATATTACACTACTACTACTATTGATTTTATTTTACTAATTTATAAGCTAATAAAATGATTTAAACTATTAAATCTATTTATTTTTGGTTTACACTTTCCCCGATCCACCATGGCTGCTGAAAAGCAACCGAAACGTCGGGGAAAGTGTAAACCAAAAATAAATAGATTTAATAGTTTAAATAATTTTATTAGCTTATAAATTAGTAAAATAAAATCAATAGTAGTAGTAGAGTAATATTTTCAAAATTTTGTAATACAGTGATAAATAAACAACGCGATAAAATCCGTATATAGTAGTTTAATTTCAATGAATAACATTCGCGTAAACAGAAGACAATATTAAGAGTAATTAATACATCCAGTGCTGCACTTATTCCGTGTTGTTCACCATAATTGAGCAAAACTCGTGTGACGGTTTTCCCTACGACACTGTGGGTTAATGTATTGTCGCTTTCTTGCCTTTCGTCCGAAGCATCGCTAATTGTACGATTGTTAACCTACTAATTTAAATCTCCTATTGGTTTTAGAAAATCTTAAACCAATTCTTTCCCAAGTAATTGCTATGTTTCACTTGTATGACCGGTGTTTTAATTAGAGAAAACTTCGTTGATTCTTATTCTTGTCTTTATGTTGTTTAATTGTGACCGTGTTTTTATATCACGGGTGCAGATTCCATATGAATGATGTCGATTAATTACTAAATAGTAGGTCAAAGTCATTTATGGAAATATAATCGAATGTACACGTAGGTAAGAGTGACAATGCTCCAACGATTTGTGCAATTCATTTGTCGTCAATTAATCTGCCTACCAAAAAAGATGCCCTTACCGAAAATAGTACTGATCGGGTAAATTCTTAAACAATAAATTAGCAAAACTGAGGTCTCCTCGCCGATTGAAGTCCAACAATCATTGGCAAGTGTTCAAGTACGCACGATGTACTAAATATTTACCTGTCTGCAGCTATTCGGTGTCAATCAGCTAAATTGTGTGATCGCCACACCTCATTTGGCCGTTTACTGATTTCATTGCATCTTTATTTAGACGGGTTGCTTTGAGCACAGTACTTTTTTCTGATAGCTGTTTATAATTAGAGTGCTGGTGTTTGGCATACATATCATTGAAATCGTCACGTTGGCGGGAGACGTGAGTGTTTACAAATCGCCGACAGGTTGCCAGACTATTAATTTTTCACCTTTGTACGTCTTCCCTATCATCGGGATGTCTTCTGCTTTCAGTACTCCGTTTAGTTTTGAAACTGGCAATTAAATAAGTAGAAACTCAACTCGGTTACAGCATAATTAATTGACCAAATAATTGACATATTTTTAATCGGTCTCGTTTTACTGAGCTTATATTTTTCCTGTATTTTTATATAAACAGACACTGATATTTATTTACTCAAATAAATCTTGTTTGTGGGAATGTTGTTTAACCCCGTTCTGGATACAAGGACTTTTCTTAAGAATAAAAAAAATGTTTTTTTTTTGTTTTCTCATCGAAAGTTCATTTCCCTTTATCCGGTCTGTAAATGGAACAGAAGGATAGACGTAGAGGATTATGGAAGGAATCGATGGACAATGAGGTTATGAGCTGTGGGCCCGAATGGCACACTCGACGCTGTGTAAGGCGACGAGCGAGTGAGTCAACTCGACTTCGTCCTCGAGTCAAACTAAGTGATACGTGCACGTCTAATGGTCGTAATAATTACAGTTAATTACCTATTAAGTGTATGTCACTATACAGAAACATCGTCATTGTTTCGACTTATAATCACACAATATTATTTTTACAAAATATTCCAGAAATAAAGAACATAGTACAAATTCTCTTGTCTTGTCTTTTAGAGTTATTTACATGTTCTACATTCGGCGTGCTACTTACAGATTTAAACTGATAGGTCGGAAGTTCGATGGCTGTGCAAAGCGATGTATCGTGGAACATCCGCGAAGTGGCTGTGTGCGTTAGTCACGTTCCAATCATTTATATAAAGTTGAATTACTGTATATATATGTACTGTCGAAGAAGCGTCGTAATAAGGTCGCGGACGCGGCGGCGTGGCGCCTCGGGTCGACGCCCCCTCCTGCTACCTACTAAGTGAATTATATTGTAATCTTTACATATTTATATAAATATACCACTTTATTTACATACATAGACTCACAATTAAATTCCTGAGAGGGCACGCAGAGGTGTACTATACCCACAATTAACCAACGATGTTTTAGGTCCAACGTCATATGTAGTAAGCGATATATATATGCGTCTATCGAGCACATTTCCAGACTCCTCAACAATCTACGCGATCCGGGAATCGAACCCGAGACACACATACAGAGTGATGCACAACTGTCAAAGCCGCTGCGTTATAGGGATTGTCAAAATAAACCATATTGTCAATCATAAAATGCCAATAGCAAGCTATGTAATACTTTCCTCAAAGATATAAACAGTTCGGAAGTACACTTGTGAAGTGGGTGAGAGGAACATTTGGTTTGAGTTGCGAAACTTCAGATTTTTGATCCAACTATTCTTAGCTCGGATACGAGACGACAAACTAGTTATATGTTGACAAGATGTCACTCTATTTATACATATAGTGGGTGTGAGAAATGTGGAAACAAATAAATTTTAATTTGATGTGTTTTGTGATGAAATAATTGTACAGACATTTTGTTCAACGACAAAAATATATTTAATAAGGTCGATGTAATTCTCTTGAAACTTATTTTATAAAGGTCTAGGTATGCTAGCAACATAGTAAGCCGTAGAAACCTTATGTTTCTAGGCTACAGATAGCCGAGAGCTGGAATCAAATAACCTTATATAACAACACAGAAAATTGTCATGAGCGATATAGCCAATGTCTTTATACCAGAATTGTAACTTTCATATTATATAGCCCTTATTTCGTTATTAATAAATGCAAATACGTTGGCAATTGAAACTAATAAGTAGCGTTATAGATATTAAGATTACGTGAAAGAGATAGCTATAATTTGATCAGTTGCGCCTTAAATGATTTGCAAGGGATTTTGTTGAACCGATTTTGTTTTGATACCAATAGAAATACGTCTGAATTGTATCGATTTCTAGTATTTGTGTGTGCTGGAAACACATATCTGCCTCTTTTCTGTATATATCATTGGATAGATCCATCTATTTTTCTCATGTACCGATTATAATGTCTCTCAACGACCGACTCTGACCGCCGGAACATAAATAATCATATTAAAATAACTAGTCTTCCGCCGATTAGAGGTGAGAATATTTTCGCCCACATAACTTGTCTACACAATCATTTGACGGGTGATGTATGAGCGGACGAGAACAGTAGCTTTCATATATTACACACTACTTACATTATTTTTTACTTAATTATAAGGCTATAAGGCTATCGCACGACTGATCTTATACGAATCGAAAGCCATGTTTAATCTTGGAAATAATTAACGTGGTTTTTTTTTTCGTTTACCGCTTATGCAACTGAGAGCCTACGAAAGTTAGATTTTTTTTAGAAATATTATGTATATAAATAAACGTAAACAACTTCCTGATGTGCGTCGTACGCGTAGCATATTGAGTAAATTAAAAAAAATATTGAATAATCAGTTACGTAACGTCGGAATATGGGACAGACAACAATCACAATAACTATTTGCTTATTCAAAACTAGGCGTGAGCGCCATTGTTATTCCTGGTGTATTGCAAGCGCTTGCAAATGACATCTTCGTAATCACAAATTGGGTTCCATGACCTGCATGTGTGGATCCCCGCTTCCGGCGGAGCGGCGCGTGCGTCGCCGGCGAGATCACTTCCGCTCCGGCCACTTGCGCGCGCGCAGCTGATAGTGATAAGAAACTGGGCCACCTATACGACTCGCTTATTTACCTGTATTTTTTGGTATTTGTTTTTTTTTGCGGTACTTGACTTTTGACAGTTAAATGTCACGGTGTAATAATAGAGTTTACACTTTGCTGCGTCTAGTATTCGAAGACACAATATGTTTGACCTATAAAAAAAAGAATGTATTTAATATCACCTTTGTTTATGAGGAATTAGTTTCTGCCCGTGACTTCACCCACACGAAACCTGTAGGAACGCATACCGGCTTGTAAATGTCCAAACGTCTTTACAAACTTTCACTTTTATGATATTAGTAGGATTTCACTGCCTTCCTTCAGTGGCAGACTGACTTGGGCAGGTGCATACCACCACGTCTTAAAGCATTGTCATTGCATGCGCGAAAGCGAGACAGCACGTTTCAGAGTATCTTTGGCTCGTTCTCGTGCACGCAATGACAATGCCGATAAGGCTTCACGTTGGAACAAATAAAATCTTGTATGTTACGTTATGTGCCGGCTATTTTAGTATCCTACAATTCTGATTGATTAATCGAGAGTTTTGTAAAAGACGTATCTCTTACAACGAAGAAATGGTCTCTATAAGTTTATATTGGTTGTTTTAAATTTTAATAGGTAAAAATAAATAATGCTTGACCAATATATCGTTCTTGGAACCCCGTGGTCGGCTACTAACATATATAATTGCATATCATGGCACCGACGAGGCAGTAATAATATGTCTTTTAAACTGCGGAAATGGCAAACAAGCATATGGTCTATGAAGGTAAGCGGTTACCGATAGCACGGGCATCAACCTCACCACTCGCGCATTGTCAACCCTTTAACCTATTCAGTTGCAGTGGTACGGCGGCCAGACCCAAGGTTTTAAATTGAAGTCTGGCATTCCAACAATTGATAGTACTGCATTTCTTTAACAATTCTCAAGACTGCATTTACCGCAAGAACACAGTACAAGACTGCTTGGTAGTGATCTTCTGTAGGCGCCTTCTATAATAATAATAATAATATTCTATCACATACACACAACACCATCTAGCCTAAACTAAGCAGAGCTTGTACTATGGGTACTAGACAATGGATAAACATACATATATACTTTTTTTGTAAATAAGTACATATTATGCATAGAAACTCCCAAATCAAGATAAACATCCATGTTCATGCATACAAATGTTTGACTTGTGCGGGAATCAAACCCGCGACCTTAGGCGTGGCAGTCGGTTAAAGTAACCACTACGCTATAGAGGCTGACATTCTGTAGGTAAATACTTCGCCAGAAGATATATCCCAGTTCAAGCAAAATTTCAAAATGAACTGTCGATACTGACGTTCCTTGCCATAACAATACAGATCTGTACTGCCCATTTACACATGACAAGTTCTTGAAGCCAGTGTCTTACTCAGTAAAAATCAGGAATAGAATAACACTTGCTGCAAAGAACTCAATAAATATAATTAAACTAAATTATAATAACGACAGGATCACCCGCCTAATCTCACTAGGAGACTTACAGCTGAACCGATCGACCAAACAAGTGATACAGCAAATTTATTTAATTCAACTTCTACGTATTGCTTACGTTTATCTACGTGATGTCTCAAAATCGTGACCATATACGACATCCCGGAATCATCGGAGTTCGAGCTAAAGTGATGATTCATTTGGTGGGAAGTATGCCTTACGCAAATGACTAATATATGCCAAGAAGGATGGATATCTGACTCATAGTTTGTTGCAATCAGGAAAGAAGTTCTTGCGGTTTGTACGGACGGCGCAGCGGTTAAAGTGAACGCTTTCCGTATGCCAGTGCAGGTTTGATCTTCACGTGGCATAAACATTTGTCTGACGGGTACACTAACAGTTGCTCTGAGTCTTTCTAGTCCGTTGTAGATTTTTCGTAAAGAGCTCTGTGAAGCAGATTTGACCAAGTGCAGATATATAATAATTATAACATCAGCCCTGTATTAAACTGTCTCACTGCTGGGCACGGGCCTCTTTTCACTGTGAGAAGGGTTAGGTCATAGACCACCATGCTGGCCTAGTGCGGGTTGGCAGACTTCACATATCTTCGAGAAAATTATGGAGAACTCTCAGACATGCAGGTTTCCTCACGATGTTTTCCTTCACCGTTAAAGCAAGCGATAATTAACTATTTAATACGCATATAATTTCGAAAAGCCAGAGATGCGCGCCTTGGGTTCGAACTCGAAACCTCTGCGTGGCAGTTTAACGGTTTCCCTCTAGGCTATCGCTGTTTCAGTTTTTACTTTAGTACCTAGTTACTTTAGTGCAGATAGTCTTTTAAAATATAATTCAGTGTCAGAGATTTCAGATGAATGGGCTGATTAGTTTACATATTTTTATTTTTAATCTCTGTATCAAGTGATATTCGATACTATTAGTGGCAGCCGAGAGCCACGGATCCAAAGCAAACTGTATTTTTCAAGATGGGAATAAGAAATGTATCCTATCCCTACTATTATTTTTGTTAACTCCAGCTAGAATATTTGTTAGGAGTAGGTTCACGATGCAATAAGTGGAATTTGAATCCACAACCATTTAATCGCAAGTGCTATCTATCCGTCGGGAGATCGCTTATATATACGTTTATTTTTTAAATACAATTTCCTGCTTTAAGAATTATTTCTGTGTTACGAGGGACAACAAACATTCATACAATGAACACAAAAACACACTCACACTCGGTACCACAATTTGTAGATTACACAAATTCTTGTCTCTTGTATTAATCAAATTCGGTCCAGTGTTAGCGAGGCCACCATTATACCATCATTGCAGTCAGAATATATACCTACCTATTTCATATCTTAGTGGTTCGCATATCATGAGCACTATAAATAAATTTTCTATACTGTTGATAGTAGAACCACTAATAGGCACTAGTCGGTAGGTGGTTTCAAGTGCATTATCATTACATACAATGTGGTGGTAATCTATGTCTAACAATTAACCGCTGATATAACGATGACGTCATTAATTACTGCATGCCGGGTATTCCCCTAATTGTGTATTATATCACTAAAATAGTCATTGGTTTATATCTATGAAATATTCGTATCGTGTGAAAAAATCGGTAATGTTGATTGTCATACATTTTTTTACGGGTTATCGGAATTCGATCATATTTTATATGAATAATTACTTTAGGTATTTTACGCCAAGTATGGTTCATCTTAATATACTTAAAAACAGCAACCATCATGTAAATAATGAAACCTAGAAGAAAACGACGAAAACGACGCAACTTGGAACAAATTGTATAAAAAATTATTTATTTAGATTATTAGTAATATTTGAAATTATGTATAGTATTATAATAAAGCTAAGGAGTTTGTTATTCTTTGTTCGAACGCGTTAATCATTAGATAAACCAGTTGGATTTTATTAATTTTGCATTTGATAGCATTATTCTAGAAAAGGGTTTTAGGCTATATTATATAACATCACGCTTCGAGCCATAGAAGCGGTGCAGTAGTTATAAAAGTGAGTGAAACCGCGAGGCACGGCTAGTGCATAATATCAAATGCAAAAAAAATTACATTTGAAAAATAACCATTAGGTAAATTTGTAAAGTCATCACGTATCATCTAGTAGAAAATGCAAAATAATTGGTAAAGATCTAATATTTTACATAGGTACATATTATGATTACCTTCTTGCCGCCATCATACCATTTTTATTTAACAGGATGAGTAACACTTATATGTCAAAACAAATTGAAGATAAATTAATGTGCAAATTTTCCGTGACTTAAGAATCTTAAAAATTGTTAAATATTAATGAGCTAACCAGTTGTTAAGGGATCCGTATCAAAATATAAAACACGGAATTCTTATATTCCGTTTTTACCTGTTTCTTCGTCCGTATGTCTGTCACAACTGATCATCATAATGAGTACTAATGCCATTGACTTAAAATTTGGAATTGTTATTAATAATAATCCTTAAATTCGTAAGTTAGACTAACACTTGACCAGTGTGTTTGTTTCTGCCTCGGTAACATATGAGCTCCACTCGATCGTAAGCGATTATTGTAGCCACTTCGCTTGTTTTTATAAGCGGACATTTTCCACTTACCAAGGAGTCAATCTGCCACGGTAGCGCACCGGTATTAAGTACGACTGCTATGCAATATACCTAATGGTCGATTCCCAGGTCGCTCAAAGTGTTATTGTGTTTTTCTGACAAGATATATTTAGTAGCTTCGTGAAGTATTTTAACTCCTGCTTGACTACAAAAGCTGTTTTAATTTCTTCTTACATTATAAATGGTAAGTTCTTAAAGACGTTTGGATGTTTGTTACTCAATCATGCGTAAACAGTTTAAATGATTTAGATAAAACTTAGCACAAGAATAAACCATATCCTAGATACAACACAGGATACTTTTTATCCCGGTAACATTTTCCATTTCATGCACACAGAGAGGCGGATACCAATCGTCAACAATTGGGTGCCACAAGACAGTCGACGGCGACGGGGCAGACCTAAACGGAAATGGCGGAATGACCTGGACGCCTTTTAAAGGGACTAGCAGGGGATATCCACCAACAGAGTGATTTGGAAGTTCAAGGGAGAGGTTTTTGCCCAGCAGTTCGATATATCAACGAGATGGGTGTAAAAACCCAGTATTCAACCTCTTCATCTCCAAGTAATTTTTATCCATCTGATTTTGTAATGTCTCATTGCTTGCAAAAGCCTCTCCCTTGTACTTCCAAATCACTTTTTGGGTGATATCCCCTGACCTTATGAACTTATGACCCCTATATTTTGGGGGTCTTTTGACCCACAAGATATTCAAACGCCCATATTCAAACTCGACTGAGGGATGATTCCAAGATGTCTGCACACCAAGTTACAAGTCAATCGGTCCAGTGGTGCCGGAGTTATGCCTGTCACTAACAAACTGTCACTAACAGACATACACACAGATCCACATAGTGTTTAATTATCATAAAGCTCATTAACCTCTTCGAAGAAGACTCAGAGGTTAATGAGCTACTGAAAAGAAAACAAGCAAAATCTATTATTACTGTTTTATTACTTATTAGTAGATTTTGTCTGCGGCTTCGCTCGCATAAAATAATATAGGTTAGGGTAACCTTCAGAATAAGACATAGGGTACCTTTCATCCAGAAAATGATTATTTTTCTGGATGAAAGGTACCATAAAAGGTATCCTATGTCCTATTCTGAATACCTGACAACGTGTATACGAAATTTCATGATGATCGTTCGAGTAGTTAAGACTGCGCCGAGCGTAAGACGCGGTTGGATTGAATGACAGAGCTCGATATTCAAATCGGCGCGCGGCTGCCATAGTAAAATTGTATGGAGGATTTGAAGTGCTTTTTTCATAAATATATATCTTTATTGTCAACCAATAACTTAAATATTTGGGACGGACCAATTGTAATATAACTATTTATGTTTCTTTTAAGCTGTAAAATAGGATATATTTCTACTGTTATACTCTAAAAATCACGTAACACGAGCTTACGTTTTTGCATTTTTCGTGCAAATTTACGTAATTTTGTGGGCGAAAATATTAATTATTTTAAGTTTTTTACACGGAGTAATTGTAAACACATTTATTGTTATGGTAAATGTATATTTTATATTTGTATTAAACAAAAAGTGTTGATCTTATCAACTTAACTGTGACCGCCTGTTTTGGCACATTTCGCTCGGCGCAGTATTAATGCGTCAAAAAATAACAAACAAATAAACGAACTCAATTTCACATTTATAATATTAGTTAGGATAACTGAAGCGAATATATGTAGGTGTTGGATATTGATTGTTCGTTTATCGTACGCTTTAATTTGTCTTATCGGTGTTACATGACATAAAAGCGTATCGATGACGTCTTCTCGTTACGCGTCATTGCGTACACATACCCGTTCAATACTTATAACGCTTCAATTATTTTTGGAAGTGCTGTTATCAATTTTGTACGCTTTTATTTGGTTTTGCCAGTTAGTCATTTGGTATGCCAGACATATCGATTAATTGCATATAAGGATATATTTGGGGAAGGGATATACCGAGTTCTATTAAACCTACATTTCATGTTTATCATCTAAAAAATACAGTGAGTACAAACTGTACATAGAGTTTTAATGACATAACGAAAATAGCACAGAGTTACAAAATAAGATTTTTATTATATTATTTTATTATTATGTATAATAATAATATAATATTCTACCACATACACACAACACCATCTAGCCCAAACTAAGCAGAGCTTGTACTATGGGTACTAGACAATGGATAAACATACATACAGGGTGTCTGGTAATTAATGGATAACCTGGAAATGTCTTATAGTGGAACTGATGGCCGTTCAGAAAAAAATATGAAAAACATCTATCCTAAATATTACCTGAGATATGTGTTTTTTTTAAATTACTATGTATAACTTTCTTGTATACTACGACCATAAATGAATTAAATCCATCGGTTTTTTGTTGTTTTATTATTTGCTCTAACGTAAATATTATACAATCGAGTGTGCTCGACGCCATATGGGGTCACCGGGGTTTGACGTGTACAAATCTGAAGAGCGGTTAAAACACTAATTATGCTAATAGATAGACAGTCAAAAGTATGCTATGCTAATATAGCTTGCACTTTTTAATATATATATTTTTTTTTTATTTTCTGAACTGTCTCAGTTCTTCTATAAGACATTTTAAGGTTATTCATTAATTACCGGACACCTGTATATACTTTTTTTTGTAAATACATACATATTATACATAGAAACACCCAGATCAAGACAAACATCCATGTTCATGCACACAAATATTTGACTTGTGCGGGAATCTAACCCGCGACCTCAGGCGTGGCAGTCGGTTACACTAATCACTACGCCATCTAGGCCGACATTATAATTCCTACTCTATGCGTTTTGGCGTACCGTGCGTCCCTACTGTATTGTTCATGAATACAGGTGTTAGTGTAAATAATGTTAAAATTGCTGAAATATCGAAAAATGGCTGCGTGCAGTAATTTTAAACCACAAATTTAAGGTATCAAATCAGTTCACTTAGTTTACCCGCACCTGAATGTGGAATGCTGATGACACACATCATGGTTTTTCATGAGTCTAAGTATTCGTACTATCTGAGTTTTTTCCTCCACTCGAAAATCGTGGTTGATTTTTAGTATTCCCCAGTGGAAAAAACATTGGTTTAGATTACAGAATTCCAATTAAAATTACAAGTACATTTATAGTTTAATCAATCAGTAATTATTATAAAGTTCCTGCTATTGTAACTATGCTGCAAGTATAATTGTATGTTGTGTGGGGGGTTTGTATTTATGCTTTAATAGTTGCACTGCCTAGCTTGCTTTCTCTGCTTTCTAGCTTCACTGGATTGGCTGCTTGTTTAGTATAGATGCAAACCCACTTTGCTCGACTCTTCAAGACGAGTAAGGTGCCAATGGTCTTAGGGGAGAGCGCAACAGTCGTGTTGATCCCTAAGACAAGTCTGGTGGGGAATCCTTCACGTGGTTGCCCCCTGTTATTGGTCTAGTTCCCTATGAAATAGACGCAACTAAAACCACCAGTCGACCACTGCCTGGGATGGAGAGGTCATGTTCCGGCGGGTCCATCGTCGAACGACAGACGATGGATAGTAATGACCTCCCGCGTGTTTGTGCCGTGCGCGGGGACCCGTACGGAGGGATGAAGGAGTCCTGGGGGTTGAGTGGTGATGTGGCGATGGTAGTGCTGCTGATCTGCAACACACCCCTTTGGTCCGGATTTCCTCTCACACGGGAGGTCGTAGTCTAGCCAGCTGCGATCAATCGGCTGCGGCGTCCGCTCATGCGGCCGCCAGGCGAGTGCCCTTGGGTGAAGAGGTCTCCAGCCGGCAGTGCTCGTCTCCCACCTCAGTGGTTTGGGGTGGAGCGACTAGTGCTGTACGTCTCGGGGACAGCTCACTTAGGGGTGCTATACCTAGCTGGTAGCCCTGGTGCCTGAACAAGGCATCCCCAACGTTGAGGGCTCCATGGTGGGTGGGGAGCCAGCAGGTGAAAAGTAAGATAGACCAAATGGACTCTGTCACAAAAAAAACCAAGGGCTTGACCGATAAGGGCGAGCAACAAAGGACCTCTGGACCCTTAGGGGGAGAGGTCAGCAATAGTGTAGGAGCTGCACGTGGGAGCACCTACATACCCAAGCTGCAAGCTCGTGATGGCCCCAGTGGCCGTCCGAGCATGAGCCAGGGGAGTGGTGCTCACACGGGCAGCGTTAAGAAATGGAGAGGGGGTAACCCTGGAAAGGGCTACCAATTTAGAGGGCGTGGCAGCCACAGAGGGGGTCTGACATGCAGGGAATACCCGAAGGGGGATCCCAGCGGGACACCCTCTGCAAGTGGGTGTCAGCCCTCCAGGATCGGGGAGGCCAGGAAGGAGCAGACGGGCGAGGCACACCCTAAGGGGGAGCCAAACTTGGCTGCACACTCCACAGACCATACCCGGGGCAGGAAGAGGCGCAGTGGGTGTGCCAACCGCAAGCGGCGTGAGCTGCAGCGGCAGTTGGCGCTGGCACCCGATGCAGTCTCGTCAAAAAGGGTCAGGGAAGTGAGCGACGATGCTGTTGCTCAGGCAGATGGCAATAAACGTGCCAAGACCCAAGGTGACTCCTACAGGGAGGCGCTGACGGGGATTAAAATGGCCGTTGTTGCCGACAACTTCCCTGACGCTCTGCTTAATGCAGAGCTGGTGGAACCCATAAGGGTTGCCATTTGGGACCAGCTGGAGGCCACACCGGATCCTCTGCCGGCCATTAGTGTCGGTGCACTGCTTGGTGGAGCTCTGCACGTGACGTGTGAGGGTGAGAGAGCCGCAGAGTGGCTTCGCGGCCTCAGCGGTAAAACCGTTGGGGACGTGAAGCTCAGAGTGGTCAGCGCCAAGGAGCTTCCAAGGCCAATAAAGATGGCCTGGAAGACCAGGAATACCTGGTGCCTAGATGCCTCCAGGGTGCTGACCATGCTGCAGCGCCTCAACCCCTCTCTGAGGACCTGCGAGTGGAAGGTGCTGAGCACGCAGGTCGAGGAGACGCACACCAGGCGCATTGTCCTGGTGGACAGCGTGTCGGCTGCGGCCATAAAAGCAGGCGGCTTCTGTCTCCATGCTGGCATGGACAAAAGCACGTTCAAGATCCTTGAGGATCTGAACGTGCAGAAGGTGACAGTGGGTGCCAGCGTGGAGGAGGAGGCCCATGCGGTGACGGCACCACAGGTGGGGGACGGGGAGGAGCCCGTGAACCCAGTGGTGATTGAATCAGGTACGGCTCTCTACACGTCGTCGCCATGCGTGTCTCCGAAGACCGACGACATAATCGGACATATAGATTGTCTAGATCTGTCGTCGCCGGAGGCTGCGGGGGCGCTGATGGAGGAAGGGAGTGAGGGGGGCGGCCAGCAGTGCCTGCCACCGTAGACGCCACCATAGGCAGACCGAATGGCGGGACTAAGGTGCGTACAAATAAACCTTCATCACTGCATCGGAGCGATGGCCGTTCTGGCCCGCCACCTGCGGATGAAGGAATATGATATTGCCCTGATCCAGGAACCTTATGTTAAAGAGGGAAAGATCAGAGGTTTGGGTGGGACAGGAGGTGTAATTTATCATAACTGTTCCACTAATGATATAAGGACATGTGTGTATGTCAGAAATGGCATAAATGCAATGCCCTTATACAATTTTTGTTCTAGGGATCTTACGACAGTTAAGATAGATGTGCGAGGGAGCGGAGGGCGGGATATTGTAATCCTGACCTCTGCATACTTCGACTATACGGACAAGGAAACTGTATCTGGACAGATAAAGGACCTTGTTGAATATGGCAGCCGGGAGAACCTGGACATGATCCTGGGGTGCGATGCCAACGCACACCACACAGTCTGGGGGAGCACGGATGTGAATGTAAGAGGGGAAAAGCTACTGGAGTATGTGGTAAGTACCTCTTTACAAATACTAAACAAGGGAAACAGGCCAACGTTCGTCAACTGTAGGCGAGCAGAGGTAATTGACATCACGTTAGCCACCAACAGGGCTAGCACTAAGATTGTCGAGTGGCATGTGTCTGATGAGATTACCTTGTCAGATCATAATTACATATGCTTTAAGTATAGGACGCTGGTTCCAGCTCCTATAGCACGTAGAAGGAATCCCAGAAATACGGACTGGAACTCCTTCAGGAGTGACCTCAGTATAGATTTGGAGGATTCTAAGGGTAAGCTTAATTCTATATTAGACATAGAGTTTACAGCAGACAAATTGGTCCAGACTGTAAATACGGCCTGGACAAGTAACTGCCCTGAAAGGGAAGTTAGGCCCAAGAGGGTACCGTGGTGGACGCCAGAGTTGGTCAAGCTGAGGCTTGAAGCCAGAAGAGCGTTTAACAGTGCTAGGACCAGCAGGGACTATAGCGGTTACGCTCGCTGTTTGACCAACTACAACAAAGCTGTGCGGAAAGCCAAACGGAAGGCTTGGAGAGCCCACTGTGAAAACATCAGTACTATTCCTGAAGGAATGAGACTCTCCAAAGCTATCTCGACTGTCAGAGCACACCCATTGACAACCATCAGAGATGGCAATGGGCAGCGAACAGGGTCCGGTAAGGAGACACTAGCAATGATGCTAAACACACACTTTCCGGACTGTAAGATAATAGAAAAGGAGCAGGAGGACCCGATTAGCCTGGTTGAACTAGGCTACCGTACAACCAAAGCAGATTGGGACACTGCAAGGAAGGTAGTGGATGAAGGGAAGGTCGGCTGGGCTCTAAATGGTTTTCAACCGTTCAAGTCACCTGGTCCAGACATGGTTTATCCCATTATCCTACAACAGGGAGCTGCACTCTTGGTTCCGCATTTGTGCAGACTATACAGAGCCTGCATAGCTTTTGGATACATTCCAAAGATATGGAGGCGAGTTAAAGTCATCTACATACCAAAGCCGGGCAAAGAAGACTACGAAGAAGCCAAGGCATACCGACCTATTAGCCTAGAGTCGTTCTTCTTGAAAGCCCTGGAGAAGTTAGTAGATAGACATATCAGGGAGGGAGCATTGAGAAAATTTCCCCTCCACGGGCTACAATGTGCCTACCAGTCGGGAAAATCCACTGAGACGGCACTGCATTTTGTGGTAAATAAGGCAGAACATGCATTAGATAACCGGGAAGTATGCATTGCTGCATTCCTGGATATTGAGGGAGCTTTCGATCGGACCACCTTTGATGCCATTAGTGTGGCATCAGCAAATCACGGCATAGAGCCAACCATTTGCAAGTGGATCGATTGTATGCTCAGAGGAAGAATTATTAGGTCTGAGTTGTTAGGGGATGAAATGACTGCAATGACCACCAAAGGCTGCCCTCAGGGTGGAGTACTCTCACCGCTCTTATGGTGCTTGGTGGTTAATTCACTCTTAGAACAACTCAACAAAGGTCCGTACTTAACGGTCGGATATGCGGATGACTTGGTGATACTTGTCAATGGAAAATTTCCGAGCACAGTATCCAGTCTCATGCAGAGGGCCCTGAGTATGGTAGAAAAATGGTGCAGTAGTAACCATTTATCGATCAACCCAGGGAAAACTACTGTCGTGCCGTTTACTAGGATGAGAGATCCGACTGGCTTGGGAACTCTATCCATGTATGGTACACAGCTACAATGGTCCACGGAGGTGAAGTATCTAGGCATGACCTTAGATAACAAGCTAACGTGGAAACCTCATGTAGACAAAGTCATAATGAAGGCCCAGCGGGTCTTCGGTATGATTCGTTCTACTTATGGGAAGACCTGGGGCCTGAAGCCCAAGGTCATCAAGTGGCTATACACGATGATGATAAGACCCATAATCACATATGGAAGCATTGTCTGGTGGCCAAGAACCAAACTAGCAACATGCAGGAAAGCGCTGTCGAAGGTGCAGCGATTAGCCTGCATGGCTATAACAGGGGCGTTCCCTACTACGCCAACGGCTGCGTTAGAGATCCTGCTGGACCTAACGCCGCTACACATTGTTGTGGAGTTAGAGGCGATGAAGGCGCTACATAGACTATCTATACATGGGCTATGGAGCGTCAACATGCCAGTAACTCGACACACAAAACTGGAGATCTCGAAGGATCTTAAAGAGATTATGAGCATGGGATGTGACAAAATGCAACCAATGCACATATTCAAAAAGAATTTTAAAATAAAGGTCCCCACAAGGGACGAATGGAGACAAGGTCTACGATCCCCTGACAAGGGTTGTCTCATCTGGTACACCGATGGTTCCAAAATGGAAACAGGATCAGGCGCTGGTATTTATGCCAACGACTGCAAGGTGAACCAAAGCATGGGCAAATATGCAACGGTCTTCCAGGCGGAAACCTATGCTATAATTGCCTGTGCGCAGGAGAATATTAACAACAATGTCACTGACAAGATTGTTTATATACTCAGTGACAGTCAAGCTGCTCTTAAGGCTCTGAACTCCTGTAGGGTGGACTCAGCACTAGTCCTGAACTGTGTTAAAGCCCTTAACAAACTTGGCAGGAAAAACACAGTCAGGCTGGTGTGGGTTCCGGGGCATGCAGGGGTGCAGGGTAATGAGGAGGCTGATGTATTAGCCAAAAAGGGCTCGGAGCAACAATTTGTGGGCCCCGAGCCATTCGTAGGTCTCTCTGAGAGTACCGTCAAGGCAGCTTTGAATGCACATGGCAATGATAAACACAGGCTGGAGTGGATGGCCCTTAGGGGTCTGGAACACTCCAAGAAATTCATTGCAAACAGAGCCACGGGCTTTACCCGGAAGTTCTGCGGGTACAACAAGGGCCAAATACGCCTACTCACAGGAGCGTTTACTGGTCATTTTGGCACCAATGACTTCCTGTGCAGATTGAGATTGTCAAACAATTCGATCTGCAGAGCCTGTGGTGAACAGGACGAGTCCATATCACACCTACTGTGTGAATGTGACGCGTTGGCCGGACTAAGGATGGGTCTGATGGGATTGGCATATCCGAACCCTGAAGACTTCAGGCTTCTCCCTCTGAGGTGTACGCTGCGACTGATGCAGTACATTCATAGGGAGATAGCTCAAGGATAAACCTCGGGGCCGACACAAAAGATCCCACTGGGTCGAAGTGTCGCCGGTCTACAATGACTGGCCCCCGGATCAAGATAAGATAAGATAAGATAATTGTATGAGGCTAATTACAAAAATTAAAATACCTAGTATTAAAAATATCTTACACCAGTACATTCTCAAGGAGGTCTTTAGAAGTATACTAGCTGTCCCGGCAAACGTTGTTTTGCCATAAAAAAAAGTTTTGGTCAAAAGATTTAAAAAAATTTTAGGGGTGGACAACCCTTATCACTAAGGGGTATGAAAAATAGATGTTGGCCGATTCTCAGACCTACTCAATATGCTCACAAAATTTCATGAGAATCGGTCAAGCCGTTTCGGAGGAGTACGGGAACGAACATTGTGACACGAGAATTTTATATATAAGATTACACTTAGATTTAGCCTATCATATTTAAAGTCTCATGTAATAGAGAGCAAGCCTACTAAGCGTCCACCGGGTTCAGTTTGAGGCGCTCATAGCCAGTGCACTCACTGATGGGTAAACGATTAGCGAGGTTAAGCAACGTTGGGTGCGGTCAGTCTATAGATGGGTGACCGCTTAGCGGTATTTTATCTGAGCGTCTCCGTGCTTTGGAGGGCATGTAGAACGTAGATTCCCGGTTGTTACCAAATTGATAGCAATCGTTAAGCCATGTCAGAGGCCTACGGGCGGCTTGAACAACTCTTGACAACAGCTTGGCCACTAACCACACGAAAAGAAAGAAAGGAAGTTTTAGACTCCGCGCTGATGCTACGAATTTCTTGACAGAAGAACCTAATAATTCTTTGCCCGGGAGTCTAACCCGAGACCTTACATACACAAGTGCAAACTCCACAAGCCAAGGAAATCAGATCGGTCTGTTTAGTAAAATACAGATGTTGAACCACGTTTAGTAGGAGATAAAGACAATGTCGAATACTTTAATGATATACACATACCTAGTTTGTATATTTGGGTACTTTGTTTACAAGGGATGGTACACATGAGGGAGATATTGAAAGGAGAACGATTGCTGGCAATAAAGTGAATGGCGCTCTACGCGCTTTAATGAACAGTCGAAAAGGCACGTTTGGCTGTTCATAAAGGACTATTAGTGCCTGCATGGAAGTGAAAGTTGCATAGGGCAAAAGAAGCATGAGAGCAGAATAAATGCTGTAGAAATGAAAGCGCTGAGAAATATATGTGGTGTGACTCTGAAGGATAGAATAAGGTGTAAAGTAATAGTGTGATTAGAGAGAGATGCGGCATAAAAGTGGATATAGTGACGAGAATAGAAAAGGTTATGTTAAGCTGGTTTGGGTATGTAGAAAGAATGGACGAGAAAAGACTGACTAAGAAAGTTTATAAGGCTAGTGTGAATGGAACAGTCGCAAGGGGAAGACCTAGGCGAACGTTTCTTGATCAGATCGGAGATTTTCTGGATAAAGGCCAGGTTAAAAGCACCTTAAACCGGCGAGCGTGTATGAGGAATGTTATGAAAGTGAATGAAGCCAGAAAAGTGTGTCAAGATCGTAGCAAATGGAAATCCGTAGTCTCTGCCTACCCCTCTGGGTAACAGGCGTGAATCTATATATGTACGAACTACCAACCATCTTGACATTTATACATTTACTTAAAAAAAAACAATTGTTGCTTCTTATTCGTCACATCACACACACGAACACAGAAACTTCTTCTGTAGTTCCGTCAAAGCAGATATAGTTAGACTAAAGTCAAGTTCATCAGATTATCAACTTACTAAATAGGTCAACTGGACAAATAGGTTCATCTGAACTTGATGGTTTTTGTATTCCTGTCTGTAGTTGCTCAAGAGTCCTTCTCAAGACTAACAGGATTTGCCCATGTCCATTACAATTGGCCGGACTTCCTTATTCCGATTCTTATATCGTTAGCATGTGATGTTGAAATTTTGAAGATTATGAGTTCAATAATCAAGGGTCACGTTGCAATATATTACACGGTAAATAAACTACATACTTACGTAGTCTCACGCATGTATTCCCGCAGGGGTAGGCAGAGATGTATTAAACCCACATTTCGCTAAATGTGGATTTAGTAACCACGTATTCTAATACATCATCCTTCTGCCCTCATCCCAAACTATTTGGGGTCGGCGCAACTTGTCTTTCTCGTCCATAAATCTCTTCTTATTCTCCCTAGCCTTTATTATTCCCAAGTCACTTAGGGTCGGCTTTTCTAGTCTAACCGGATTTGACTGGATATCAGATTTTACACGGAGCGGCTGCCACCTGACCTCCGCAACCCGAAGGCTAACGATATCCTAAGGCTAGACTAGTGTCAGAATATTATAGGGCACTGACTTCCCAATAACGACTGTTAACGTGCTCTCCGAGGTACTGATCTTCCATAAATCTCTATCACTCGTCATCTCAGCACTCACACCTTTCCTGGCCATATCATCTTTTATGCAATCCACCCATCTTTTCTTGGGTCTTCCTATACTAGAGAATCCTTGCACCTCCATACTCAGAGCTCTCCTAACAACATTTTTTTCATCTCTTCTCATCACGTCTCCGCGTATTCTAATACGTAGTTACTAAAACCTTCTGAGCCTTCTGCTTTAATATTATGTATCTACATGAATTCTGGAACTATGCCAAGTTTGACTGCGCACAGTTCCAGGCTACTACTGGGAATTCCGACGAGGTCTTTGATACCCGGGTCGGGCATCAAACCTCGTCCACAGCAGTCGCATACACTACCGTAGCTGCGTCGCTAACGTAGTGAATCAAACAAGAAAATTAATTAAATTGAGTCTTGCTGTTATAAGCGTCCATGTGCTAATATGTGCATATGATGGTTTATCATCTTGATAGTGTAAAAAATAATTTAATAATAAACTAGTTCTTGCCCGCGGCTTCGCTCGCATAATAGTAGTTTTTGTTAGAGTTAGGTGTAAAAACGGTTTTTTTTAAATAAAATATAGCCTTTGTTGCTTGGTAATAATATAGCTCTGTAATGGAGAAATTATTTTTAAAATCGGATGTGTAGTTTTTAAGTTTAATCCTTACAAACAAATAAAATAACCAAAACTTTCGTCTTAATAACGTTACTAGATGTGCCCGTGGTTTCACCCGCGTTTATCGTTTACGCCGCCGCAGTGGGTCGTAGCGAGATGTTATAGCCTTCCTTGATAAATAGGCTATCCAACACTAAAATAATTTTTCAATTCGAACCAGTACTGAGATTCTTCCTGGGATTAGCGCGTTCAACCAAACAAACAAACTCTTCAGCTTTATAATATTAGTGTATGTAGATATAGTATAAATAACCTGGTCGCATTATGTGTACAAGGCACGGCTTCTATAACAAATTCCTGCTATATATGTATGAATTAAACCATTTTAGCAATCTTTCAGAACTGAACGCCATATTGCCTTATGGTATACGTGACTTCAGGCAATAACTGCCAGCCTAAGCTTTATAACGTCGAAACTCTGTTTACTCCTTAAAAGAGTTATGTGAATGACACGAAATACTGAGCAGTATGTACGTAACTTACTTTTGAACTAGTTCAAGAAGGGTGCTCTAAATTCTGGGTATAACAGCTTTAGTACATAATATAATTTTGGTTATGCAATGTGGTGTAGATCTTATCTTATCTTATGTGGGAGCCAGTCAGTACAGACCAGCGATACTTCAACCCAGTGGGATCTTTTGTGTCAACTTCCCCAATAACGACTGCCATAGATGTTCATGGCAGCCGGGACTGACAGCTTAACGTGCTCTCCGAGGCACGGAGCGAGCGATAATTGTCAATCAATACGCACATAATTTCCGAAAGTCAGAGGTGCGCGACGTGGGTTCGAACCCGAGACTCTCTGCATTGCAGTCTGTTGGTCTCCCCACTGAGCTATCGCTGCTCATGTGGTGCAGATACTAGTATACTAGTCTAAAACTGCACTATTATCAACATAATGACATACATACAATTTTTTAAATTACCATATTTATCTTTCTTGTACACTACGACCATAAATAAATGAATTCCATCGGTTTTTTGTTGTTTTATTATTAAACACTAATTGTGCTAATAGATAGACAGTCAAAAGTATGATTAGCTATAGCATTTTTTTTGTTCTGCTATAAGACATTTCAAGGTTATCCATTAACTACCGGACACTCTGTATATAATACAGAGAAACTCCTGTTTCCAGAAGGGGTAGGCGTACCTGTGAATTTCTTCTTGCTACGATTCTGGCCTACTGCTCTTGCTTCAATTACTCGCATTACATTTTTCATTTATGCTAATCTTTTAAACCTATCAATTGCTTGGATACTAGGCATAATTGAAAACTAATGGTATCTGGCCGCCAGAGCTTCGCTGCTGCTTAATATGTAAGGTTCCCTCAGCCTGGCCTTTCTGCAAACTGTCTCTGGTCTTTTCAGAGAATATTCGTATAAGTCTGTTCTTTCCGACTATTGCATTGATGACTAGAAACAATACTCAATGATCAAAACTACACGTATAGAGGAACATCATCGATTAGAAATCAACAGTTCTGTATGAGAAGAGATTTTGTGAATAATATTTAGAGCATATAAATCAAGGCAAAGTTTGAATCTGAGATATCGGTGTGTATTGCATCATTTAAATAGCGATGCAAAATTTTTTTGCTTGTTGTAATATTCCACTTAAGTACCTCAATATTGCTCAAAAAAGGTATAGTTTTTATCATTTCACTATTGGGTACTATACTTTGAATTCTGTTTTAGTTAAAATGGCAACGGTCCTGCTAAAACGATCTATTCTTGAAGTAATGATCACGAATTTGTAAACGTAAGGTAAGATGATACCCGGTAGCTAAATCAATAACCAGAAGAAGATGGATGGGCATCGCTGAAAATATAGAAGATTGAGTCTTATTGCTGGTGAAAGTAAGAAGACGGTTCTATAACCGACTGCCAAAATCTGAATGCTTTTAGAGGCTGCTTTTCCTGTTAAAATAACCTCTGCCACATATCTAAATCTACATTGAGTCACAAAAATACAATACAGTTCCTAATTTGTTTACAGTCGTTCGGTTTTACCTTCATTTGGTCTACGTCATGTCCTGTTACGGCATGCTTACCTACTTCAAACCTACCTATGTACGTCACAATTTACCAGTGGTTACGCAACAAAGATGACGCCCATAGATTTTACATAGAACTCTTTGTTCTCAGTACAAAAGTGTTTTGTCGAGTTATAAAAGAATTTTCCTTCATCTTTTCGCCGATAAGTCATTTGATTTATTGATAATGAATTTGCGTAAGTATTTTATGAGTAAGTTTTCCTTGACATGTGTATAAGTACGTACATATTGTGGTGTATGATAATCGATATGTGCGTCGAACAAAGCTTCAATCATATGAATTAAATTGGAAACAGTAACAGTGTATTTTGATTTTAACTTGATAACTTTCATCAGTCTGATACCTTAATTGATTAAAATATATTGTTGTTATATATTATGATTAATTTGTAAATTGGTCTCGTAATTCTGAAATTGGTTATTGATTTTTAATATTCTAGGTAGTGGGGATATGGGTAGATATTCCAGTGAGAGAGTGTTGGGCTGTCACGCACAGGACTCGAGTTCAATCCAATGACACGCACCTTTAACTTAGTGACATTTTACTATACTTCAACACCGACCGTTGCTTTGGTACGTATTAAATAGTTAATTATCGTTCGGGTTAACGGTGAAGGAAGTTATCGCATAGGAACCTGTCTTTCTGAGAGTTCTCAATAAAGATTTTAAAGAAATGTAAAGTATGCCAAGCCGTTCTGGGCCAAGAGAATGTACTGTAGTCTAAACCTTCTCATAATGGGAAGAGACTCGTGTCCTGTGGATGGGTAGATAGTATTTGAGTCGGTATATTCTCGTAATAATATTTCCTACAGCAACTTTTAGACCACAAAGTAGTGTTTACTACACTGCTTTCACTATAAGCGCCTTAAGAGGAAAGGGTATGCACGTATAAAGCTTACTCGCTCTTTCAAATTTTATTTCATACTAGTGATTAGATGTTAGATTAGAAATTAAATGAAAATGTTGAGGTTATCCGTGCAAGATATCTATCGATAAAGATAAAATATTTATAGGTATTGATAAAATACACAGATTTTAAATTACTGCATCTACAAAAACTATAATTGCATTTGAATTTATTGAAAACTAGCTTATGCCTGCAACTTTGTTCGCTTGGGAAAAGTTATTTTACTGTAGTTAAATGGCACTATGACCTTATTACTACCCCTGACAACGTGATTGCAAAATATCTTGATGATCGGTCAAGTAATTCAGGCGTGTAAGCATAAAAAACACTCACATTCGCATTTATAATATTAGTTAGGTTAAGTGTCTGTATAAAGTAATTAAACACCGATTATCGACGTCAAGCGGACAATAGCCAGGAACGTCAAGTAAAAGTCGGACATAGGAATGGGACCGAGCGTTTCTCGTGTATAATTACGATGTTTATACATTAGCCGAGCGATCATATCAAGGATGGTGCTTTCGTCACGTATACGGACGGCCGATTGAGTCATTGCTTGTCGACTCGCTTAACTGTGTCAGCGCGGCCGTCGCGGAATAGAATCAAGGCTGCGCGATATGGATCGGTACTCAGTAAAACACCTGTGTCCGCCTTATTTACACAAATTTTATATTTGTATGATTTCGGCACAGCGGTAGAGAATGTTACTGCTGTGTATGAGGTCTCAGGTTCGAGGTTCAGGCAAAGTTTTAGTAGGTTTTACTGTCAAGAAATACACGGTAGTATTTAACATGTCTTCTAATATGTGTGACCTAAAATCATATCAGGCGTTATGAGAATTCATATACCTCACGCAGCACCTTCGAGAATATAGGCATGAGACTATTTTTTTATTAATGTTTCGGGTATATGTTTAATATATTTAAATATGTTTTTTATTGGAGCGCTTTGTTAGTCTGCAGTACTGTCTTTGTAAGGCATCTGAATTTCACAGAACGATTTATCGTATTATAAATAGGGATATATAGCTGGTAGGTATTATGTCACCCATTACGTGGACCTAAACCTAGCACGCGAAAAAAAATATCAACGTGCTTACTCTTTAGAAAAAGTACAAGTATCAATCTACATACATATACCTACATAAAATACAAAAAAACGGACATATAAGTACATACACGACTCTTAAATCAATATCAATATTCCACCGACGCCATTATTTTTCATTGACTATGTAACCTCGGCCTACACCTTGTCTTGTAACGCCGCCCGGCCCGTCGCGCGTCGCATCGAACGCTCCGGAAGGCCGGAAGGGCTATTGCAATCGTTGGCAGTCAGGTACATAATAATTTTATTATAGTATAGTTTATTTTAAAATTCAGGTAGATTTTAAGCTTATTGTTGCGTACATAAAGTTCTAGTATGAAAAAAAAGCAGTGATAACTCAGTGGGGAGACCAACAGACTGCAATGCAGAGAGTCTCGGGTTCGAACAGATGTCGCGCACCTCTGTAACACCTTTCGGAAGTAATATGACTTTTCGTAATTATGTACGTATTGATTGACAATTATCGCCTGCTCCGTGCCTCGGAGAGCACGTTAAGCCGTCAGTCCCGGCTGCCATGAACATCTATGACAGTCGTTATTGGGAAGTCAGTGCCCTATAATATCCTGACACTGGTTTAACCTTAGTGTATCATTAGCCTTCGGGTTGCGGAGGTCAGGTGGCAGCCACTCCATGTAAAAACTGTTATCCAGTCAAATCCGGTTAGGCTAGAAAAGCCGACCCCAAGTGGCTTGGGAATAATAAAGGCTAGGGAGATAGGACATAGAGTTTTAGTATGAATAGAATATATGTATAAGGAAATTTGAGAAGCAATTAAGTTAATAATTCAATAAATATATTACACGAATTAAATTAAGTGGTTGCCTGACCACGGAAATTGCATCAAGTGAAAAATTAGGGTGATCCACAAATGGTTGTTCCGATTTTACATGTTCTTTGTGCCCGTTGTTTGAATGTTTGTGAAGTCCCCGTGTTACTGGAATTACTCCTAGTCCAAGAATTATCTTTTTTAAAAGAACAGAATAGAACAAAAAGCTTTGCTAGGAAGCTTCATTTGAGATTCTTTCACATAGTATTATTAGTTATTAGGTCTATGGAAAATAAATATAATTTAATATAATATTCCAGTTTGCACTTTTCAGTCTGGATAATTGAACTTGCGGTAGTCAGCCACGCAGTCTGCACCGAAAATCACACATGAATCGTGCTTCTATATAATAACATAACAGGTGTATTTATTACATAAAGCAATAAATGAACTAGAACAATCCTTTCCAGCTGACACAAAATTATTGGAGGCGACTATAGCCTACAAAAATTGCTTGCCATCAGGCGAGTTGTATATTTGTATTCATTATATATCTATCTACCTCCTGTAAGAGTGGGTGGCATTCATCATCGCCGTAAGTAGCATAATTTGGCGTGAATTATAATACTCCATCATCTTACAGTATTGCACTAATCGATAGAGAACCTGTCGCATAAAATACAACCTTTATGCAAGCGACTGAACACAAATCAAAGGGAACGCAAAAATCCTTCGCTCAATTCGTGACTGTCACCACACGCCCTCAAGACCTCGACTACGTCAAGGATACAGTTCAATTCTAATCACGATGTGCTACCAAATGCGAACAAAAATTTATATAATCTGAGTTGAAACAATGATGAGCTTTGTTGATTAGCTCATTTCAAAAAGTCTGAAACATCTGACTTTGTCACTTGGCTAGCCTCCCTGTTAATATTTGAAATATGTAGGTAGAGGAGGGTATTTATAGATATTTTCGGCGAGAATCCGGGTGGCGGTCGAGGGTCCCAAGATTTATGGCGAAGCGGGAGAGTCCCATCCAACAGGGATCTTCGAGTGTCGAACGCGAGACACAAGTGGCGGCGTATTTGAAGCGGCTACTAACAATGTGTGTTTATTATACTGAAATGTAGCATATGCCTAATACGTATATAGCTGAAACATATAAAATATTAATAATAATTCACTTGCAGTGATAATGTAGATTACATGAAACTTCTAAATTACTATTAAAAAAACGTTGTACTCATAAAATTGTTATATCTTGAAAACACTATTGAAATATCAACCTATGTTCATCGTATAATAAATTGTTTATCGCAAACCTATTGTGAAATAAAGCCAGCGTTCTTTTTCGGCGAAGCAAACGTCAAGATGCCTTGCAAACACGTATTTGTTTTCAAAGTGGATATTATTTCAAATGGATAAAATCCTGTACTTCGTGGGTTCTTGACCAACAACATAGAAATAGGTAAAACCTAACTTTACTCTGCTGCAGATTGCAATAGTACTTGAGCCGAAAGAAATTGTAGCGCTCGTACGAATATCGCTCACGCTTGCATCGTGCACCGATGTCCAATCTCGTCTGCCTCACACCCTCGCCAGCTAAGGGCAACTCATTTCGCCGCTCAGTTCAGTGCTATCTGAGCCCCAAGATATTTTTCTTTGTAATGCTATTGTTGAAAGAAATTGACGACGCTTATTCTCATGAACTTCATGCTTTACTTCACGTCTACTTAATAAGTTCAATCTATTTATCTGTTCATCGATCGTCTAGACCTACGTAATATATTATTGTGTTTAATTTACCCAACGATCGTCGAAAATTTATTTCAACTTCGTCAAGCTACGTAAATTTGAAATGCACAAAAAATTGGTATGTAGGTTTTTTACGAAGACACTCGAAATTCGGAGTATTTGTTTGTAATTGTTTTGCCAATAGAAAAAACGGACAATGTTGGAAACAATAAGTTAGAGTATAAAGACAAAAACAGCGGTGGGTACAAGCTGCAGTCGCACGTGGCATTGAGCCTTTCCGCTCTTTGACAGCAGGTAAGATTTTTTATGAGCAAATTAGACAGGAATATTCGAGACGAGTATTGATCGAGTTCAGTTTTTCATCCAAATGTCGTCATGCTCCCACATTTTGTAAGAATTTAAACGGTTATGGGAGTTTTATGTTGCTCTCTATCGTTTCTTAATAGTAATGGGTTTAAGCACTATGTTAATTTGGATGACAGGAAGTAAAGGGTGCTTTCGTCTCTTTCCTTCAAGATTAATGATATTTGTAAATCAGGTATGAAGTATCAATTTGAGATAACCATGGGCAATAAAGGATGGTCGTTACTACTTATCGTAAGTAAGGTTTAGATTTATCCTACAAATTGGTTCATGGATTGTGGTTAATTAGAAACTTGTTTAGCAATATATTTAGCAATATTCTTTAGTAGAACAAGGATCCACTGCTTGACGCAAAATATGTCAACAAATAACTCTTGCTTTTGTAAATAACTAGCGACAAGAAAGGCGCCACGGCGTAAACAAGCGTAACAGGATTGGTTACGATGAATTATTTTTTTCAACCTGATGAAGTTTCATCAATCTAAGATGAAGCAAGGACAAAAGGATGCGAGGCCTAAGGACTATAATTTGGAGGATTTATAATAAATGCCCATCTTCAGTCGCGGGTGCAACATTCCAATGCTGGTTCCCTAATTTGTAGTCCTTTCTTTCTGTTTTATGTTTTTTGCCGGTTGAGGGTGGCGGTGCGCTTCCAAAGGCTTTTTTGCTCGTAGTCAACAAAAGGCCGCCCTAACGGTACCGTCGCCTGCGCCTGCGACTACGCTCCTTCGTTTGTTAATTGTCAGCAGCACTGATTTTAGAAATGGAACGTCTAGCAAACAATTTAATTATGAAATATTTGAATAAAAGAGCATCTGAATGGTACAGATATATAGATTATTCAATAAAATTCTTATATGACTTAAGGTAAATAAGTAATTTACTTAATAATCTGTCATGTAGCTATTATGGATTCAATGTTTTATAGATATGGCTCGGTGGCGCAGCTGTAGTAAAATACGTTTCTGGGTCAGTTATTGGGCTGTCAAAGTGATATTGGTATTTCCAGTTAAAATTTCTCAGCAGTGTAGAGCTTAGAACTGTACTCAGAAGACAGCAATACACACCCCCCTAATACGTGGTACCTAAAACCATACCCAGTGATATGTTAATGTATTGCAATTCTGCCTATCTTCGGTGAGACTATTTAATAATAATATTTTACCACATACACACAAGACCATCTAGTCCAAACTAAGCAGAGCTTGTACTATGGGTACTAGACAATGGATAAACATACATATATATATATATATATATATATATTGTAAATACCTACATATTATACATAGAAACATCCAGACCAAGACAAACATCCATGTTCATGCACACAAATGTTTGACTTGTGCGGGAATCGAACCCGCGACCTCAGGCGTGGTCAGTCGGTTACACTAACGACTACGCCATCGAGGCTTTGCATGTATATTCAAAGACATCGACGAAATAGTTTCTGATCTGAAGATCTAAATATAATTAGGATCACAAAGAGAGTATTATTTTTTATTAGAGTCTAAAAATTAACTGTCCCCTTCAACTTATGATTTGTTCACAAATTTATACTAAAAAGATGTAAAGAAGTTTGTATAAAAAAATAAATCCTGTTTCTCTTTTACCGAAATACTTTACGTTGTCTATTAAATTTGTTTTTATAAATAGAAGTGAATTTCCACTTATTTAGCAATGTGTAAAAATAAACTGTGTAGAGATTAATTTATTTACCTCGGAGATATGGGATCGAGTTCGGAGCTGTCCCACGGGAATTGGTCTAGACATTGCGATGTCTGATTTTCAGACATCGAACCACCTACGTGTTCGACCAGCGCACACTCGCTCAGCGCTGCCTGCGGTTTATTTTATTTGCGATTGCTTCTGCCTTCGTATCCGGACAATTCGGCTGCACCTATGGCGTAATAGGTTCAACTGTCACCTCACTGCCTCTTAACATAGCAAAGTCCAAGACGATATTATCATACCACAAAAAAGAAGAAAGTTTGTTACAATATTTGTAAGTTTAGATGTTTGTGACGTAATTACGCGTAAACCGTTGGATGGATTTTGATGAAAGTTGTCGTACAGATAGCTACTGACCTGGATTATTACATATATATTTTTTTTAATTCAATTAAAAGTAAGGTGGCTTAACTCTTATGACTATGAGACGAGTTAGGCCATAGACGATGCACTAAGTGATATCGTAAACGCAGTTATTACCTAAACGTATGGCATTCGTACCTACCTACAATTTTACTTCGATATTCATTGAATTTTAAATACGCAGTCGGATTACTCAAAACATTCCTCATCTTAAGGAAGATCGTATAAGAAAACTCAAAGAAAAATAATCAAGCCGTACAAGGAAACAGGAAGATATGTTTAAAATACTAAAATAGTGGTATGCGACGCGTTTTGTATAGAAATTCATTAGCTTTGGTTGTGGTTAGCCCCGACACCCGGTATATCGGAAGGACTGAAATAACTTTATTAGTACACGAATAGACGAGAAGTGATCGCCCTCTTATTACTATTTTCAGTTTTACACTAAAATAACTACGTACTTACTGTTTAAAATGTGAAGACATGTATGTACCACCATTGTGATGGTAAACCTATTAACATTATGAATGTGAAAGATTGTTGTTTATTGTCCTAAATTATTGAGCAGATTTAGATAAAATTCGATATACATATAGTTCATGTCCTGAATAACACATAGTATACTTTTTCCGCGAGACTCACGCATGCGATTCAGTAGGTAGAAACTAGTATAAGAGATAATAATGTGTCATATTTGTATTGAAGATTTAGGTAGTTACATTGTCGTTAAGTAAATCTGTTTATTTCGTATCAGTAAGTTATTTGTTTAGTCTATCGTCCGTGTTAACATAGGCGGTTACATTCTCGAAGTAATAACGTATGGGTGTCTAGCTAGTCTAATTTTAAACTTACGCTTGAGGTGTGACAGTGAGAGATCTTGCCACTTATTATAATAGGAAAAGTTGCTGGAAAGAGGAGACCCATAGTCCTACTATGGGACGATTGCTGAATTTTTGGGCCGATTATGCCATTTTTTCGTCTTCAGTACTACCATGATCCAAACAACGAAATAATTACTTTGATAAAAATCGAATATCGATAAAAAAATCCGGAGCAATTTATTGAAAAGTATATTCTTAATATTTCACTCCGAAGTAGTAGTAGACCGTAGAAGAAGGACATGGTGTCGGCACGTTTGGAAATGGATAGCAATTACGAAAGCCGCTGATTTTTTCCGGCTTAAACAAAGTAAACAGAAGTATGCTGAGATTAACGCCAACTTCTTATAGTTGGAAAGGCATTTGAGGGAGAAGAAATCTGTAGAAGAAGACTACAGCAAATATTTCTATGGTGTCAAAGAAGTTAGAATCGGTGTTATTAAAAATAAATATAAATGTCAATCGTTAACTTATTAGGATTTCAAGTCTTCTGGAAAATATATAGTCTATAATATTTTTACTTTTTCTAATATTCGTTTTTTTTGTTATACAATTTTAGCTTTTCTTAGAAACCTATTTACTAATTTCATAATATTGCTAAAAACATAAAACATTAAAACATTACCTATGTAACATTATATTCAAGCAATTTTTTAATATTTCTAGCGTTAACATGTTTTTAATAATAAACTATTAAAACGAACAAAACACAAATATTTTTACTGCAAAAAGGTTACGAACAAGAAGTTTCGAAGACCACCAAGTGCGTCCCTTCATAGAAAGCGAAATGTTAACAAGCCGGCAAGCTTAAATAAAAATGGCCGATAACTAAAATAAGTTTACTACAATAATTGTTCGTTGACATGCCATAGTTAAAATAGTGCATTGTGTATACTGTCATACTGTGAGGTATAATTATCTCAGTGTGCTGTGAAAAGATGCGTATAAAACAAGTTAAAGGCATCCGGCTGAATAAGCGATACACAGACGCCGCGGGTGTCGCGACAAATTCAGTGGATGCTTGCGAACAAATGTGGTACAAATTATGGGCGGTAGATACTCTGTTCACTTTTACTTCCATTTACGTCATTTCCTCGAAGGGTTAAACAGTATTACACCCGCATTTTACCATAATATGTCCTACGTAATACTAGGCGAGCTTATTACAGTTTACCAGTCAATGTTTTAAACATCGAGCTGCTTCTGAAAAATTCTTAGCAGAAAAACCCACTAAAAAGCACACTTACTTTATCTGACAAGGATATTAAAATCGATTGCATGCACAGACAGTCATATCGTGTCTCGGTGGTGCACCGAAATACATTTTGTATATAATAACACTAGTTGACCCGGGCAACTTCGTCAGCTTCACATAAGACAATTTGCCCTGTCTTTGCAACATTTTCCATTTATGCTTTGCTCCTATTGGTCGTATGTTATATTTATAGCCTATAGCCTTCCTCGATAAATGAGCTATCCAACACTGAAAGAATTATTCAATTCGAATCAGTAGTTCAAGAGATTAGCGCGTTCAACCAAACAAACAAACTCTTCTACTTAAAATTATTAGTATAGATATCTGCAATGCTAGATTTAGTTTTGCCAAACAGGCAAAGTCCACAGGTGTTAGGGCAAAGTAACATGGATTTGATGCAAGGTGATGTTAGTAGCGTCTAGTTGACTAAAAAATAAAATTACCTTTACAGTGAGTTAAGTTAAGGTAATTTATTGCATTACACACACCGCATCCCTACATGTGATAAACATTTCCTTCAATTAGAGAAATTATTTGTTTATGGTTTCTAAGTCTATAGAGTTCCCATAATTCAAGAATTATTGTCTAGCCAGTGTTTAATATTACCATTAGTTATTATTGTGAAGTGTATACATAAATTGAAAATATACCATAACGTAGGATTTTCCCTAATGGAGGTCAACAGCCAAAACTATACTACATATTTATGTTTCAATTTACATAAATGTTTGATTTAATGACATAAGTCCTCTTAAATTATGTTTTCTTCTTCTGGCGTCTAAAAATACGCTGCAATTCGTTGTTACATTACATATGTTTTTGGAATCATCGTAAATGATTGAACAGGTTTTATTATTTTGGCTTTTCTTAAAGCATTGTCCAAGAAGAGACTTTTATATAGGTACCTGTCTATTCAATGCAGTGTTTTAATGCTCGTTATAGTATGACATCGTTGTAGTTTTTCCTAGATTTATATATGCAAACGTATTTAAAAATAGGTCACTTGGAGTACCTACATAGCGTTGATTTGACTAATAATACTTGCAGTGCATATATTGTCGGCGCAATCCGTTTATATCGATTCCCGTGCTTTTGTTTATTTCTGTATACGTAGGGGTAAACAAAAGATACCTGTATATGTGATGTTTCAGGATTATTTAGCGTTGTCGCTTTGAATCGTATGTCCTATCAAGTTTTATTTTAAACGTGTATGTTGTATACCTGGGTGGAGTTCTGCGATGATGATCTAGGTCAACGAATGGTCCAGGTTAAATTTAGGTCTATATGGCAATTTTTTTGAAAATGCTTTTTGTTATAAATACCTACAAGGTTGCTTAGGCTGGAGAAATGTTATTAACATTGAGCCCCTGCATAATTGTGACAACGAATTACCCTATCTGGATTGCATAGGCTCTTCAAGGTAACAGATGGCATCCGTGACCCCACTTTCAAAACTTACTACCTTTTAAATATTTTCACCAAAAAACGTAATTATACTTACCTTGACCCCAACATTCACACCAGGGCGATCATTCTCTTTAACTACGTTTGTGCTTATGCTTATACCATCTGACGAACGAGACAGTCGCTCATCTATTATGACTTAGACCGTACTGTAATAGGCGAAAAAGTCGACGGTGTTTTAAAACAAGTTAATTAGTAGGCTGGCGATATTGTCAAAATAAGCGATCAGTTACAGACTCCCTGCGGTTTAGGGACAGTGTCAACTACGTTTGTCCAAAACAATTGATCTTTTTGTGTGTTTTTGGAACGTGTTGACAATCCTGAAGCTTAGTATCGGGTGGTCTTTGTTCTACGGTGCATCTGGTTTAGAGCGTTCGAATTTTGGTACGCCACGTCTTTATTTAGGATATGGTACAAGGGGCTTTGTTTCCCATGCAACATTGTTTGCTATCATTTCCTATTTAGAGTGTTTTTACTTGATATTGAAAGCACCAATTTTCTTATATCTTGTAATACTAATCTTGTTAAGATAGTTGAGTTAAAAATAAATGCTGTATTGTTTGGGTTTTGAGACCATGGCAGTGTTAATATTTGATTATTATTGGACAAACAACCCCAAATATTTAAGGCGCAGTAATTTGATAAATAAATTTTAATTACGAAGTGCGATCGCGGCTACGGTGTCTACCGGAAAAACGAGAGCTAAATAGGGCAGAGAAATGGGAAGCTACCTAATTGTAAATTAAAAAGTTCGCGGAGTTACGACACCACAGTCCACAATGACACCCGCCGGTTGAACGGGGGTGAGCGCCACCCCTCCCACGCCGCGCCCCACACCCCTCACCCCCCAGACGTAGGGAGGGGGCAGACACCCGTGGAAAGCGTGTGACATTTTGTTTTAAAATATTGTCCGCGCGAATACATTCACGTGGATCATTTTTAATCGTCTCTTTGCTTTTTCTTTTTCGTTTCGCAAAACAAAAATGACAACTTTTAACGTTTCCATTTTTTCCAACTGTGTTTTGTTTCAGCATTTTGCATTGTTATGAAAACCTACGTCCATTGTATGTAAACTGAACACGAGAACGCGTATGTGGATATAATATGTACCTAGACAAATAAAATGACTATTTTTGGAACAGTTTGAATAATACGCGCGACCGCAGCGTCTTAATTACCGAGCAGCGATAAGAAGCGCCGGCGCATTGGGCGTGAAAGCTTAATAACAGTACGCATCACCCTACAATCACAGTCCACAGACTAGTTAAGAACGTAACAGAAAGTTGGTACACTGTTCTCACCAGCCCGTTCTTCAAGCGTAAACTTGTCGTCTGTGACTATTTGGGTAGGCGCACCAAATATTGTCGTGTCAAGGCCGTCGGCTTTCCTCCGGCATTCCGTTCCCGCCGCCCACAGGGATATCTCACGCTCGTGTTATGTAACACCTCAACCAAGATTCGGTTACAATTGATATACTAAATCGACATGTTAGAGTCGGTCACGTTACGTATAACGTAGCGCGTCGCATCTGTATATTATACCTAAGAATACAAATCCAAGAATATTGATGGCGGTTTTTTGCTGTCAGTAAAAACTGTAAAGTCGCACGGAGACGAGTTCTTGAAGGTCGAATAAAAACTTATTACAAAGATCTGTGACAAAAATGAGCGGCGGTGTAATCTTTGAACAAACAAAAGAATAGTAGTGTAAAGTTTTAAAGTATATTAGTACGCTTGGGTAATAATAAAGGCGTTGGTGTAAATAAAAGAGACACAATTATCCCTAACGGTATTTGAGTCGGTGCGCCTCTTCGCACCCTTCGACCCGTGGAGAATCTCATCTCCGCGGCGCACGGTGTGGCCATTTTACGTAGCTCTCTGCCCTCCAAAATTAACTGAGACGAATTGATGCGCCCTTTATTATTGATTTTTTTTATATTTATGTTTTAGTTGTAATGTTTTTAGCAGTTAATGTGGCTATGAATTTAAAGTTTGGTGTGAGTAAATGATAGACAGATTATGTAAGCAATACATCAAAGTGATTGCAACTGCTGTGTATGAGGTTTTGGGTTCGATTCCATGAGAAAATATATTAGATTTTTTCTGTCAAGAAATTCTGTGTCAACATGAAGTCAGGTATTCTGATCGAGAGACAGCAATGGCTTTACATGACACCTGAAATCATAATTGGCGAATTGAGAGCGTGATTAATCTCAACCTATCCCGTACATATCGAAAAAGCATTTATAAACAAAAGGTCAAATTAATAATTAGTTGTTAACCTGTCTTCACATAACAAACTTCTCATAATTCACAAACTTAATAGATCTTGATTTCTTCAGAAGATTATTTCCCCGAACACGTGGGAGATTTTCTTCCCGTCGCTCTTGGTCCAGTGTAACGTCGAGTAGGCAACTTGGGGCGGCCAATGCACCTTATTGACTGAGACCGACCGCAGCCGACCTCTCCCGACCCATCCCGAACATTTACGACGATAAGGTTGTCACTACAAGAGTTTAAAGTTATTTGAAAAGTTTGTTGTGTTGTCCCCACGCCGCCGCCGCGCGCGCCGAATAACTAATTAACTCGAATAGTTCGTTAACTTAGATTAATTGGTTAATTGAAGACAGATTGTGGTCGTGTTGAGTAAAAATTGTGTAACATTACAATACAGTTGTAAGTAGAATACATAGGTACAGAATAACATATTGTGAAGATTTTTTCGATAGTAGATAACGATAATGCAGTCACACCACCCAATTTGTTTATAATTCGAGATTCATAGCGGCGGCTTATTCTCATAAAAAGTTGTTCCCTTCAAAATGTAGTAATTTCGCAGGGAGGGCGGTCCGCCCTCCGTCGCCCCTCCTCCAATCTACTCGGGCTGGCCTTTTAACGCCGGAGATATTGTCTCTTTAGTTAGATCTGTATTTACTACAGTATAAGTGAGATTCGGCGAGAAAACGTCTCGCGTTTGTTATACAACACGTCAGGAATTTTGATACATATGCACTGCGTCGGTAACATAGGTAGCGCCAGTTTATGCGACTTCTGGATATGGAGCTTCGGGTTCTAAGCCTGGATTGACCAATCTTTGTTGGCTTTTTCTGTAAAGAAATGCTCAGTAATAGCACGGGGTCTGGAACTATGCCTGATAGATGTCAATAGGTTAGCCTCTATTACGTTGGATCTTAAGACTGCGTCGAGCGTAAGACGCGGTTGGACTGAATGACACAGCTCGATATTCAAATCGGCGCGCGGCCGCCATAGTAAAATTGTATGGATGATTTGAAGTGCTTTTTTGATAAATATGTATCTTTATTGTCAACTAATAACTTAAATATTTGGGACGGACAAATTGTAATATAACTATTTATGTTTCGTCTAAGCTGTAAAATAAGATAGATTCCTACTGTTATAATCTAAAAATCACGTAACGCGAGCTTACGTTTTTGCATTTTTCGTGCAAAATTACGTAATTTTGTAGTCGAAAATATTGATTATTTTAAGTTTGTAGGAGTAATTATAAACACATTCATTGTTATGGTAAATGTATATTTTATATTTGTATTAAACAAAAAGTGTGATTTTATCATCTTAACTGTGACCGCCTGTTTTGGCACATTTCGCTCGGCGCAGTCTTAAGCCATAGCTGGTGAAAATCGGTAATAATATTTCTTTTAAACACTACTCCCGCACTAGAATTAAATCCTGTGTCGCAGAGGATTTTACAAACATTCAAACAACGGACACAAAGTACACCCAGACTTGGAAAGTGTTCAAGTTTTGTCTCGTGTGGGAAACGAACCCACGACACCTCTGCCCACCTATTTGGGTAATAGGCGTAAGTCAATGTATAAAATATATGATAATATTGTTTTCAAACACGATACTAACAATTGTTTATTTAAATCGTTTTGTTTTGATTGTTATCTTCATTTAATTATTGTTTGTATAATTAGTAAACATTATATTCTTAAGATTGTCATTGAATTTTTTTACGTTCTTATGTATACAAAATGTATGTTTGTTATGTTTTTTGTTAGCTAAAAATATATAGTCTCTAAATCAGTGCTGTACGACTATGTGTCGATATTTTTAATTTTAGCTATAAAAGACATGCGGGTATTCTTTGTGTCCAATGGTTTTATCTTTATATTATAAAAAAACACATTCCAATAAAACAAAACATTTAAACAATATTTGAGCGTTTGTAAAGTCCCTCACGACAAAGGAATTATATCCACAGCGAAATTTGTCTTTTTTTACAAAATAAATATCAGTCACAAAAAAGAATAGCAAGACTCGGAACAACTAATTGTGGATTAGACCATTTTTTTAGTATCGAACCCGCAACACTCAGCTCAGAAGCATTGGCGAGACGACTGCTTAAATCACTATGCCATGCAGTCAATCTGAGCTATAGTGTTGGGAAATAGAGGCACTATCGCATCGAGAAGTTAGTTCACAAAGTTTTGAATCGATTTCGGTTGGGAGTAGCGGGTAATTCAAAAGCTTACTAGACATTGTTTCGCTATTTCTCTGTTAGTCTTTTGATAAATTGGGCTTTACTGTAAAATACTAGTTGAAGTTTATATACTAGTGAGCCAGTTACTAATAATATGTGAACTTCAAAGTAATTACTGTGTTGTTGAGCTTTTCTATTAGCAAATTTATGGCAGCAATCGACCTGGAAAAAAATTTAGTATGTGGCAATTCACATACTACATTTATTTCTAGGTCCATTGCTTTTATAGATTTTCTTATTAATATAAATATACTTAGTAATAGAGATGCAATGTTCCAATCACATGTTTTTAAAGAGGGGAAGACCTGGTGACCTCAAATACAGGCCAAAAGCCTAGCTCAGACACCAGTCTCCCACAGTATAAATTCCATTGTTGTAATTGTTTTATTCATTGTAATTGCTGTGATATTGTGGTGAGAAATAAATATTATTATTATTTGTTTGTCTTTCACGGGTATTTCCCTATTTATTATTATTATCTTTATTGACACATTTTCAATAATAATTATATTTTTAAATATATAATTATAAAAAATAAATACATTTAAAAATATAAAAGCTATGAAGACCCACCGGCATCGGGAACTGAGTCCAAGCTACCGGTGGTTAGGGTTCCGGCGAGAGGAACCTTCTCACGATGCCTGCCGTGTCAAGTAATACGGCCTTCTGCATCAGAGACTTAATCCAGCCGTCTAACGCGAGGCCCCTTCCTCTTCTTCTTTATTATTATTATGTTTCTCTTATTACAGATATTTTCTAACATATTATATTAGAAAATACCTGGCCCTTTGGAAGGCTTACACGGAGACATGGGTCCAGCGTGTAGAGGCCCTTCGAGAGTTTTAACCAAAGGTGGGATGGAACACCGACAGTGGCACTAGCCTCAGCGGGCGTAGGACTATTGCTATGTATGGATTCTAATATATGGGCTATGGGTATGGGTGTTTGGTGGACCGGTATATTGGTTAACTGCCTCCGTGGCGCAACGGTAGTGAATGCGACTACTGTGCATGAGGTCTCGGGTTCGAATCCCAGGTCGGGCCTACATAAAGTTATTGGGTTTTTCTGTTAAGAAATCTCAATAGCAGCCCGGAGTTAGGAAGTTGGCGATGTTAGACATCCCCGTACCTCGGATAGCACGTAAAGTCGTTGGTCCTGCGCCTGATCTCTCTCCGGTCGTGTCGGATTACCGTCCCATCGGATCATGAGAATTAGGGAACAGAGAGTGCAATTGTGTTTGAGCACACGCTTGTGCTCTACAATATCTCCTACGCAGATGGCCAGTCTCCGTTAAGATTGGCCGCCGTGACCAAAATTCGGTCTGGATGACATTATTATTAATTATAGATAAAAACGGCGTCTGCCCTGAATAATCTAATAGCATCAATGCAATGGGCAGGCAGTGACTCGACAACTCACTAGATGGGCCCCCTGAATAGCCACCATAGGCATACAAGCCAGCAGCAGAGTGCAACACCGGTGCGAGCGGCTAGGGGTATCGAGCGGTGCGGCGCCGGTTTCCCCATCACGGGTCTCGTGACAAAGGAGACCCGGAGCGGGTTTCCCCGTAGTTATGCCCTTGAAAATGACACTTCCACCCCCAAACATATAGCTCTAACGGCCTCCCTCTGACCGGCCGACCAAGGCAAGCCAGAGTTGAGAGTCCTACGGGCGCTCTTGAAGTTCCACCCCAGCCAACCAGTAACGGCAAGCCCTAATCGACTCTCTGAGACATTCAGTACCGCAGTGTCGCCACTCACGTTCAGCTCGCCACAAGCTGCCCTGCAGTTTGTGCGCTTATATTTAACCTGGTGATAATTTTTTTGTTTATATCACAAGGCGAAGGTGGTAGTTTAAAAGCTAGTGTACTGTGCCCTCCGATATCGCGTTAGTCTCATGATGAGATAACGACTGTCCTGTCTTCTTTATTATTATTGAAGCATATTCTATTGCACGAGATCTAATAATGTCAACTAGAGTCAAAAATCAAAGTCAAACAGCGGTAAGGCAATGGATAATGCATTGGACTTCTGAGGTTTTGGGTTCGAATCCCACCAATGGAATTCGTGGTAGTGCAATAGCACTATTGACTGAAACCTGCTCCTAACACAAACATTATAGCTTAGCTCTCTAGCTAAGCTAGAATTTGGGTTACAAATTACTAGCATACTAATTGCTTTAAGTAACAAGCTAGTAGGTTATTTGTTACTCGAATTGCTAGTAATAAAAAAAGAGTCAAGTAAATATCGTAACAAAAAAAGAAGACAAATAATATTAACACTAACATAATCTTATACATACATATATTATTAGACTATATAAAATTATTAAGCCATAAATTAAAATTACACATTATTAACAAGAGGGCGAGGTCACAGGCTAACTCTGTTTTCAGTAAGTAAGTACATTATAATTACTGACTGGAAAGAAAATGAAATATTTTTAGAACTAAGTTGTATTAAATATATTTTCTTTTACCGATCTGCTTTGCTGGCCTAGCTTAGCAACACGGTGAATTTTTGGATGCTAAGTTAGTTAGTTGAGGAAAGTGATAATGAGTTTTGTTTAGAATAATTGTCAGTAGTATCCGTAGTCTCTGCCTACCCCTCTGGGAAACACGCTTGAATCTATGTATGTGTGTAATTGTCAGTAGCAGTGAGGAGTTTGGAATGATGGATTAAATATATTATATATATATGTATATAAGATTAAATGAGTAAACTAGACTATAGGTTTGTAGATGACGTAGTAAATAAGATAGTCGCCTCACCGCTACTGCCATTGCGCCGAGCGTTATGGGTTCGATCCCCTCACGAGACAAAAATTGTGTGATCCACAATTCGTTTTTTCAAGTCTGGATATTTTTGTGTATGTTGATTGAATGTTTGTAACGTTGTCGGTGATACAGGATTCATTAAAAAAGCGGTAGATTTATTTAAAAAATTAAAATATTTAAAAGTAGGCCTTTAAAAAAGGTGCACGCGGGATGCCGATAAGCTTCCAATAAAATGAACTTTAAAAAGACTGCTAGAAAAAAGTTAGGATTATAAATGCTTTTCTAATGCTGGGTATAAGCCTAACGCAAGTATTTTTCTAAATATTGAAATGAACTTCAAAAGAAGTATATTTAACCTCTTAATTGATAGACGAACTCATGTCTAAGAGGTTAAACAGAAATAATTGACTAAAACGTATAACGCAACAAGTTATGAATTTAAAACAGCAATCGTAGAAAGTCAAATGATAGAGTGATGAAGATGATACACACAGCTGCGAAAACACAACAACAAGAACTTCACTTTTGAGTAAAACTAGGGATGTTTTATAATATCGATAATATACCAAAACATCGATAACTTCCTATTATTGACAAGGCAATTTATTCCTTTAACGTCTAAAAAATTAAAGTTATAAAACCCAGACTTTGAACAACTATTTATTAGTCATGCAAAGGAGATATGCAGTAAATTAAGATTAAAGATTTGCCAATTAAATCAAGATTGGAAAATCTAGAACAGTGGCACTTTTCGCTGTAAACTTACAACAGCAGTACTCTTTTTTTTTATAACATAGATCTAAAGCCAAACTAGCGTGCTCACTTGTATGTACTTTTGTCATGGAATGGATTCTACCCGATCAAGAATGCCTTGTACACTGCGCCTCCCATTATGATTCCTATTTGAGTTTGTGTGTATTATTCTATCAATTTACAGTTCGTTCTCTTTCAAAAAGGTAAATAGAAATTTATAGGGGAATTATGGCACTAGGTAAACTTTGTCTAAATGGCTATATGTATGTACGTTTAGTTTACCCAAAATCAATTAGCTTTATGTTCTGTTACTGTGGCGAGTAGTATTTCTAAAGTTCTTCAAGGATGAGTGCTGTCAGGAGATAAACTAGTCCTCTCAAACTTCAACAGCACAACAACATATTGTCTTTGGCTATGGCAGCAACTTCTTTTTAAAAGTTGCCAACTTGCAAATGATGCTCTCGATGTTTTAAGCACCCACATGCTTCATTAAAACTACATCATAGGCGAACGATATGGCAATTTCTCACTTTAGAAGTATAAAAACGTACACGTGGCATTATCAAATTAATATGCTCCGTTCGTATGTCAGCTGAATATGCAGTGTGTAGTTGTCCCTACAAAGGGCACGTCTGATCGAATTTTATTGACCTCAGAGTTCATGACTTTATACCCGTTAGAAGAAACGGGTATGCGAGACATACCGACTGTTTATAGATAATTGTGGACTTGAAATATATTTATGTTTTACGTTTACGATGTGAATCGCATTTTTCAAGAGATACAAATGATAATGGCGCTATTCAACACTACGTGATACGAGTTATAAATAATAAAAATAATAAACTTTCTTAAGTTTGAAATATACGTGTTAGTAAAAAGCATATTGTTCGTTGGATGAGTAGCATTTTTGTTGATGATATAATTTTATGAGATATTTTGCGTCGTTTTGACATCTGCGAGAAATTTCTTATGGGTCTGACAGTAAAAAGAAATAACTTAAATTTTGCGTACAAACTATAGGATAATTTACTTTAAGACAAATAGATAATAGCTTTGGCATTTAAAATAATAAAGTATGGAATACTATAGACGCAATAAACAATGACCTTATAATATGTTTAATGATTGACGTTGAAAGAAAAATTGAAACTGAAAACTTATTAAATTCTAACAAAATTTAATTAAATTGTTTAATTTACAATTAAGCTAAAAGAGGTTTAGCAAAGTGAAACATTTCTAAAACTTCAACAAGTTTATATCTCTGCTTCGGTGGAGCAGTTGAGTGAATTTTAATCTGTGCCAATCATAAAATCGTTTCAAGTGAAAAGATTACGCTTGTAACATTTTTTTATTCATCCGTTTATTACAATTTTCTTCAGAAAATCAAATGGTATCTCAAATTCACATTAAAACTCTATGCAGAAATACTAACGTCTAAAACAGAAGTATTGTTAAACTAGCCCATCTATTAAAATTATTCGAAACGAATTATTGCAATAATAATTAATTTAACGCTTTTGGCGCCATCTATTATTTTGGTAGTTGATAATAGGCAAATAATAAATTTTTATGTTTATTCTTCTCCACTGTGTTAAGGTGGTTTCGAGAATGAGAATGAAATCCAAATTCAATAAAAAAACGACTATAAGTATATTTGATATAACTAGCTGAATTTCTTTACTAAGCTAGTGTCAATACATAACTATTGGCAGTTTAATGTATACTTCACACCCAAAGTACTCATATACAATTCATAATCCTTATGAATAGCAATAAATATATAGAATTACACGCCTATACTAAAGGATTAGATCAATCGTATGATATCAAAACCATAACTATTCAAATTAACACCGAATAAAGTCATACTTTTATGCTTTCAAAAATCTCGATGGTTAACTTTTAAATCTGTCCCGAGGCTGGTAATACGTTATTGATATTTGTGAAAAGGCTGGATAATAATATTTGTATATTACTTTCCAGTTTAAATAGACCCTGCCCCCCTCCCGCGTTGAGTTAACAGGAGAACAGTTTGGGGGTTCTGTATATTTCGGTTGGGCTCAAGTTAAGATGGACACGTTATAGTGGTGTCCACAATGGATGGAGAGGTAGGGTCGCGTCACAATGAGCCCTGCCGCGTAATTGTTAAACTGAACGGGGGTTGAGCGGCCTGTCAACTGTTCCGTCATAGAATAAGTAATTGGGAATGTTTGGAGCTTTTGTGCCTACAATCTGGTTAATTAACACGCTTTTGTAGCATACTAACGATAAAACTATATATATTTCACTAGTATATACGTTTTAGGGATTTTTGTGAGTATTATCGTATTATTTACAACCTACTTTATAGTATTTAAACATAGGTAGGTAGTGATATATCTCGTTATTAAACTGTTGTACATGTTATCGATATGTGATCTTTGACATCACTAATCGCAACATCAACGCTCCCGCGCCGGTTCATTCATAGGGTCAGTTACGTTAGCAAACAAAAGTTTGTAAAACTGATCAGTAAAATATTCCGTTTTAACTTTAACTGTGTTTAGATGTAAATATGTATAAATAGCGCAAACATCTATAGTTTAAATGAAATATGTTAATGAATATTTATAACGTGTTATCTAACACATTGTAAATAATTATTAATAGCTTTTATACTATGATATAATTATGTTATTTACATTACATTACTACAGACGCGCAAATTATGTGCCTTTGTAAACCAAACAATTCGCGTTAATAGAAGTTAAACAATAAACTAAATACCTAAGTACCAATATTTTAATTAAACAATGCCGACGCCATTACCCGTGAAGATGGTAATAAACTTTATCGCTACCTTTTTAAATCTCGCAGAGCCAAGAGCTCCGATACCGATCACAAACTGCCGCACAACAATACACTTCATCCCTTATTAATTATTTTATTGTAAGCATAAAGGATGCCGTAATCGTCAGAATAATAATATCATCGCGCCGCATAAAGAACCCCAAGTAGCGACAACACAAGCGTAAAAATGACACGGCGTGCCACCAATATGTTTGTGTGTAATATTAGATTTATTCGACTGGGTCACGCATACAAGCGCAGGCAGGCTACCCCGAAACGGGGTGCGCTGGGTACGAGCGTGCCGCGGTGTGGGGGCAGCACTAGCACAGGCGCAGGGCTGCCGCCCGCGTACACCCGCCAGATGGTTACGCACACACGTGCGATGCGAAAGGGAAAGCTACACTGTGTAAACAAATCGCGGGAGCGAGTGCCGTCCCTCTCCGTTACAAAGCTCGTGTGTGTCACATCACTGTGTGCTGTCGGCGCGATCCGACGTAGATTGTTCTGTGAAATTGCCAGGTAATAGGCCAAAGGACTATAGCATTACACTTACTTATCGGTGGGTTTAGACGATCAACGGCCTAATCGAATTCAATATCAGCGACGTATTGACTTCTTGAATGTTTAGGGGGTTTGAGTAAGTAATTTAAATTGAATATTCATAATCATTTAGAATAGTAGTTTAGTATGAACAACTAAACCAAAACAAGATACGCTATGTAATTATTGCATTTACAATGACCTTACTAAAATTATGAAAACGACCTTTTACACGCCTCCCCATTCAAACTTCAGACGTGATCTTTAAATGAAATAATAGTCATACAAACGTAAACATAACAAAAAAGTTGTAAACTTCCGTAATTGGAGACGAAAAAGTCTCGGTTATGATTAGGTGACGTCAAATATTAATACGGTTGACGTGTTTGGTCGAAGTGTCACGGCGCGGCGTGGCGCGGCGCCCCAGGCTGGCGTGACGACAGAGATTAGAATTGATCCGAGTAAGACGCTAGTCGAGCCCAACTCGACACCTATTCGTGTATACGTTATTGCCGTCTGAGCAATGCCACCCCTGAATTGAGTGGCGAACGCTCAGTTACTTGGGTTAGTGATGTTCCACTTAATCACATATTTTTATCGATAACTTCGAGACAGTAAAAATTTTACTTTTAGTGTCAAATACTTATTAAGAAGTGGTTATTTTGATAAATTAAATTATATTTATCAAATTGTTTATTAGAAAATATTAATGTGAATGCAAAATATATTTCAAGTAGAATCACGTTTCAACCATATTTATAAATTTAAAATTTATATTACAATATAAATATTTGTCATAGTAAAATAAATAGTTGTTTATATTATTATAACTGTTATAAATAGATACGTGAAATTTCATACTTATGGGTATCCAATTAATCAACTGTAAACTAAACATTAAGCGGTTCATATTACATTAAATGTTAACACAATCGTCAAACATCCCAATGAACGCGCCGCAACAGGCTTGCGAATTATGACTATGGTATTGTTAATTCAGAATCACCCCAAAATTTATTATGGGTCGACAGAAAGGGACAAAACACGCCATCGATACGTAATAAAGAGTGAGATAGAAGACGTTTAAATGAGGGGGGTGTCGTAAATAAATTTTTGCGCTTACGTTTCAAAGATCGTTAATCTCGATTAGCTTTGATTTAGAAACAACCGTAAGATGGTCGGTATAAGGTTTAGAATTGCATGTTTTTTGAAAGACTGAAGAACAATGTGGTAGTCTAGAATGAGGAAACGGATTACGAATAAATGTCGGAAGCTTTCACTGTATTTAACGTAGATTACAATACTTTTTCGATATTATGTTTACATATCTGTATGTTGTTTGTTTTGTTAATTAATTTCATAATTGGTTATAACGTATGGAGGCTGAACTATTATACGAATAAATGTTGATTACTATTACTAAAACCAGTAGTCATTTGAGAAAGGTAGTATGGCGTTTTTCTCATCAAACCCGAAGCAGCACGATTGGATAAAATGACCGAATGACCTTGAGTGTGGTGTCTGAAAGAATTCCTTTGATCAGTGGCTTTTGTCCTATGCATTGAAATAGCTGGTACTCTTCTAAGTTGGTGACTTCGTTATGGGCTACCGCTAGGTATATTGCAAATAATAATAATAATATAATTACAGTGTACAATATTGTGTGAGACTGGTGCCTAAGCTAAGCTTGTCGCTTGTATTTCAGGACACCAGAGCTCCACCTCATTTTACATTTTGGCTATGTACTTATAACTAAGAGGAACCAGAGATTTGTTTTATATTTAGACCGGATTAACAAAGAGATTTTCAGTGTCATTGTAATTGTGTGTTTGGAGCCAGGTAGTCAGGGTATTTTTGCACATACTTTTTGAGAGACTGAATAAATTCAATACTCTATTTATTTTATTATATATGTAACCGCCGAGGTGACAATAGATGTGTCAACAAAAGTGTCCTCAGACTACGCAAAGAGCTAATCATCAGGAGAAGTAAGAATGAGTCGACACACTTGATTACATTTCTGCTTGATTGCACGATTGGCGTAATTATTTAAGTGGTTGCCACGCGATTACCACTGTCCCGAGAGTTTGATTTCGATCCCCACATGGGATCAAAAATTGTGTGGTCTATGGATCACACAATTTTTGTCGTTGACTTGGAAGAGTCTGGGATATTTTGTGTTCGTTGTTTGAATTTTATAAAGTTCCCGTGATACAAGATTTTTATTTCTAGTGTGGCCGTTGTCTTTTTAAAACCTTAATCCAAGCTTCTACTTAGCTTTTTAATGATTTACAGGCGTGAGTATGTATAGGTATACCTTGTCTAAATAAATAAAAATGTAAGTAATCTTCACCTAGGTACAAGCTAAGGGTGAGAATAACTGATGCATTGTCACAGGGGACGATTCTTTGAACCGATAGCTGCTAATCATAAATCGAATCTCGGCTGGATTCAAATGAAGTAATCAATCAGGGCACAGCTCTCGGTGACGGCTTGCAAAAAATCCATCTTTGTACCAGTCACTTTTTAAAGGGGATGATATGTTAATAGCTTATTATCATATTAATGTTACACTGGCAACTGTGTTTATAATACTGTGTTCTAAGAGGTGGATCTCTTCTGCTGTTCTAAGAAATCTTTCAAATCACAAGAAATTAAAATATTGAAACAGGCAACTACGCCCAAATTAATTTCATATCTTGCTCTTCTTATATTTATAACCCATGTGTTTATTTTTATATTTATAAATCGCTAAGATTGTATAATATTCCATGTTTACATAAGAGATTGTAGTAGTGACCTATTTATACGCTGAATTTGTATAAATTAAGTTATTTAGGGAAACCTGTTATTGGCCATATAAAATTGTACTATACTCGAATTGTTAAACAAACTGTATCGCTGTTGGTTTTCTTAATAAAAATATATTAATATCAAATGGCCACTAATTCCATAGCTTTTGTTAAATTTGTTTTTATTTTCATCTGTCTAGTTCGAAATACTGCACTGAGAAATGGCTTGGGGGCAAAGTGGTAGTGAATGTGACTGCTATGGATGAGTTCTTGGGTCCGATTTATTAGTAGCACGGAATATGAATAGATGGCATTAAATTTGCCCTCTATTACGTGTGACATCCAGCTATAGTTGGTCAAATGTGTGACATTGACTGTTGCTCAAATGTATGGAGTATATATTTTTTAATGCGTTCATTGGTGACAGACGAGCCAGTGGCCCACCTGATAGTAAGCGGGAACCGTGGCTCATACACATGGCTATGCTTTCTTAGCATTACAGAAGCAATGTCAAAAAAACACTAGATTATGTACATACGTAGGTACATAGATTCACGCCTGTTTCCCAGAGGGGTAGGCAGTCACTACGGATTTCCATTTGTTATGATCCTGACACACTTCTCTGGCTTCATTCACTTTTATAACATTCCTCATACACGCTTGTCAGTTTAAGGTGCTCTTAACCTGGCCTTTATCCTTAATTTGAGACTATGTATGTAATTCAAAATATTATTGTGGACGCTTATTGGGGAGAGATTGTAGTTGATCATATAATCATAAAGTTATAGTCAGAATCCTCTTGCTATAATTAAATATACTGAAACGATTCTATAGAATCTTTTACTAATTGATAATATAACCTTATTAATAGAGGCTATGTTTTAAAATTAATCTTAGGTAGTCGCGGGCGAACGAACGAACGAGTTAAATAGACTTGTGGATTGTATCGCCGTTTCTTTATTTCGTACTTTGGGGTGGTATTGATAAGCGAAAACCTACAAAGTCTCAGACGAAATCCATAAACTTGTTTAGTATTAGAGTACGTTGCCTCGTAATGTCCGAATTATTTGATTCGAAAGCAAATTTTCGGTCACTATATTCTAAAACCGAGTAGTGGTTATAATCTTTATATATAAAAAGAAAATATATTCACGTGTATGACGCAGATGTTCACAAAACTATAAGTGACAACACGAATACAAATATAAAATATGTATAAAAGAAAATAATAAAATGCAAAATATAAGGTATGCATCACACCGCCGTAAAATAGCTATCGCTTAGCTTCTTACTGTGGCACAGTGACAGCGCCACAGCGCTGACTTCCAGCGATAGAGACATATATGTCACTGTGTGGCAAACAATCATATGAATAGTGCAAATTTGTGCACTAAACACTTATAGGTCCAGCAGTATTTCTAGGGGTACTCGCCCTAGTCAATTCATGCAAAGAAATTATCATTGCCTGCGCAAAGGTTACAAACAAAACTCACCCCAGGAGCTCCATACAACATGACATGGTTGCGATCTTTTATGTAGTACGAGGTAAGTAGGTTCATATTTGCAGCTTCGGGCTGCAGTGACCATTCTTGCCTTAACTCAGTAAAAACTTAATCTGTCATCTACTACAGAACTATGCGTAAACTACGTAATTAGTCAAAATTCTCCTGACACCTTTCAATCCTAAATACAGGATTAAGCAGGGATATCAATAGTATTTTAAAACTAAGGTATAGTTTTCGTATCTATTGGACTCTACTTACTATTTGCAATTTGGAGGAGTGGAATTATTTTCAAAGGAGTAAAAGATTCGAATCTGAACACCCAATCCGAATCAAGCTTTAACAAGTCTAAATTTATTCACTAAGCTAAAAGTTCTTGTTTCGTGTGTGTTTACGTCAGTAGAGTAATGTGTAAGTTTCAAACCTTTAATTTCTCTATTGTTCCATGTCTTGGACATTTTAGGGTGGCAGGCTGGCTTGCTTGGAGTCACCAGCCTCCTATATAAGATCATCAAAAGACTAATAACGATGTTACTGCGTTTCGCTCGGTAAGTAACAGTTTCAAAAGCTCAGAGACCTATTTCTCCCATTTCTTTCCTCTCATCATTAAATTTCTTGCCCTTGGACCATCAACGCTCAAGAAATACCCTTGGTACCATAAACGATCATAAGTTGTGTGTGAGCGACTGCTTACCATCTTATAAACAGTCTTATAAAATCATTACTCATTAGTACAACAATACCTTAAAACAATTAATTTAGTACATAAAAAGCAACCAATTTTGACACAAGTACAGCGTTTGAATGCGTGTCACACCGATAACTTATTGATTCATCAATGACTGACATACAATACAATGTAACGTGTTGTTCTGTGGGTTGCTATAGTAAACAGAATGATTGGCCTTGCACAAGTTTTGAAGTTTGACTGCGACACCGAGAAAAATATCTACATCCTACAATGTATGGTTCACGAAGGTATTGAAATCTCTACTTATAGCTGAATTTTTGCACAAAGTGGCAGCTTGACTTAAGAAGTACCTCGCTACAGAAGATCGTAACCGAAACAACTTTGTGCTGTTTCCTCCAGTGACTATAGTTACCACTTTCCTTGAGAAGACGTTAAGAGTAGTTATGCTCTTACTGTTTTCACTCGGTATGTAAAAGTTTCGAAAGCTGACTTGCCTTCCACTCCCATTTCTTTTCTCTTGGTTATATGGTATTGTCTTGCTATTGCAAGCCATCATAGGTTTCGGTAACTACCAGTTTCAGAAAAACAGAACATCATAAAAAAATTTACTGACGGTTAAACGCATGCTGCGTTTGGCTAACTAAATTGGCAACAGCCAGTCAAATCATTTGACAGGAGTATGGTTTTGACACCTCGTTGTATGTTCAGGCGTAAATCTACCCACAAAAAGTCAAAATATTGTACAAATGCAGCTTGTGTAGATGTAAAGCAATCTGTCATGTAAAGCGGATTGCAGTACAACGGCACTGACCAAATTTCTTAACTCAACTTTCTCAACACACGTTCAAGATAACTTTTAGAATAGGAATGGCTAATATTTTTGATATGAGTGATGACCGAGTCTCCCCGTGACCATGGCTGCTGAAAAGCAACCGAAACGTCGGGGAAAGTGTAAGCCTAAATATAAATAGTTTAATAGTTTTAATAATTTTATTATCTTATAAATAAGTCAAATTCAATAGTAGTAGTAGTGTAACAGTTTCAAAATTATATAATACAGTATTAAATAAACAACGCGTTGAAATCCGTATAATTATAGTAGTTTAATTTCAATGAGTGATGACTGTCGGTAGAGGTATTGCAGTTTCGCCGCAATAACTTTATAACTTTAAGCCCGATTCTTTATTATTGATGAGTGTTAGTAAGTGGCCAGTCCGATTGTAAGGTCCTTGTAGCCCTTGTACAACCTTTTTATTTCATTTTAATGCTAGTTCATTTAGGTTTTCTTTGTTTTGAGTATATGATTTTTAATTTCATGACTTAATTTTATAAGTAGTTAAAGATGTTTGTTATTATTATTATATATTGTTGCTAAATATCTGAAAAACAAAGTGTTTTGCCTGAACGTCTTTATTTCTGATCGATCTGATCAATGATCGAATGGAAGGGTTTATTTTAATATTAGCCTTGTTCTGTGGTTTTACTTTCTTACAATTCAAGATATAACGCGTAGGAGCTGTACTTTATTCCTGGATAAAAAGTTTATGACACTTTTTGGCAAACTCTCGTTCCTGCGTTGCTGTGTGAAATTTACGAACCCACAAACACATTTTTGCATTTAATATATTAACCAGTCTAAAATAAAAATGTTGTGGCTTAGAAAATAACTTTAAAATGAACTAGTATCTATTTCAAGTTCAAAATCGACTTCTAGCAGCCTTGATGTTATGTTTATTTGTTGTATTGTTGTTTATATAGGAGGATATAGTAGCTTGAAGAAAAGATCTTTTAATACAAAAAACAAAGCAGGCCTGTATATGTCACAGGTTCTACACTAGTGAGCCAATTGCAAATAACACACAAAATAATATTGCCATATAAAAACTATAACACGCTCTATTGAAATTTTCTTAATAACATACAGCAGGCAATGCGTATCAACGTCTAAAATAAAATTTTGGAGTACAATAATGACGTACCATTAACGGTACTGCAAGTGACAAAATAATACGTACTATCAGTGCCAAGTAAACATGTCATTGACACGTACTTAGGAAATACCGTATCTACCAGGGTTAATGTAGAAAGTTGTTTGTATTCAAATTAGTTTCTTCGATTCGTACAATGCACTCCGAGTTCAATAATCAGTCCTTTAAAATTTAAATAAATAAAATTTATTAACAAAATTAACATTCGACTATAAAATATATTTACAATGTTATGGTAATCTGCATCTTCTATGGGTGTTGTACAAATCATTATCATGTTTTAGCTCGTAAACATGATAGTTTTACTCTATTTCCATAAAGAAAATATATCGAAAAAGAATAGATATACGATTTTTATCGTACCACAAATTTCTCTTATCGCGGCTGTCGTTTAAATCATTTGTCTTTGTATTTTTATTTTTATTATGACGCCTCTGTAAAGCCAAATTTTCCGACAATAACCATATTAGAATAGTGATGCATTTAATTCCAATCGAACGATATTCGAATACAGTAGATAACGTCAAAGATATTTTGCATGGTCAATGACACAGGGCACGCTTTTATGTATCTTGTCATTAATATACTCGAATATAATTCGAATGCAATTACACAATCAAATTAGTCTTTATATATCTTATTGTACATTTATCTTAAATTAAAAGTCATAGAAGAAATCTAAGCCATAATAGGTTGTACATCACCACCTACTTGCTTATTAATAGTTGGTAGCAGCTACCATTTTCCAAATCCAATCATGATATTCAGAAACTCTTGTGTATACTCCTGGATATGTAGAATCAGCACAGCCTTCACCCCAGGATACGATACCAACCAAATAATTCTTGGCTACCAGCGGTCCACCAGAGTCGCCTTGGCAAGCGTCTCTTGGAGGGTTTGTGGCGTTTGCGCATAGCATACCGCCTGTGATCGACGCAATTCGTAAGTATGCCCGTGCGCACATTTGCTGGCTAAAAATCTTCACAGACGCGGCCAACAGCACGTTTGATGATGAACCTTCATACTGTCGGTTTAAGAGTTTATAATATTAATAAATTGATAAGCATAACCGGTAATACGATTTTATAAAATTGATTGGTTATCTGGCTTCCTCTCTTCGATGACATGATTAGCTTACATGTAGTAATTAACGATGAACAAATTAATCTGATATTGGTAGTGAAGTAGGTAGTTAACGCTCTGTCATTTCTCCTTATATTAGACGGGCTGGAGTATATAGGCTTACAATATACACACATCAACAGAATCTAGGGATATTTTATATTTCATCAAATCTTTAAAAATCTATGAATAATTTTCTGATTTAGTAAATGGAAGAATGATAGGTTATTTCAATGTCTTTAATAAAAAATAAAACACAATTCGTGACCTTTTTGATTCAAATAAAAATGTTAAGTTTTAAATCGCCGTAGAATATGATAAAAATCCTTAATTTCTTATAAAATTATAAAATATAAAAAATTGAAAAAATCTAATTATTTGTAATCAGTGTTGCCACCTCTTACATAATTACACATCGACATCGATTGTTCATACTTAAAATTAAATTGTCAATATCTTGCTGCGGTATAAGGAGGACCTTATACCGCAGCAAGACACCAACAACAACTTTACGAATATTTGCAAAGAACATAGGATGTTCTTTGCAAATATTCGTAAAGTTGTTGTTCCATCGTCAAATTTAGCGGGCAATATCACAAAGATTTTCGTTGTAGCATGTCCCAGGCATGGTTGATTAGATTTAAGTCTACTAGCGACAGTGCAGGCCAATCCAAAACTTGAATATCGTGGACTCGGAGAGCGACCGATACCAGCCGCGCTGTATGGGAAGGAGCATTATCGTGCATGAGTAGAAATTTCTGGCCCATTTGGATTCTGTGTGGGTCAATAACAGGCTCTACAATCGCCTCGTGATATTTTTGTGCAGTCATGCTGCCTTGGATCCAAAGGAGCTGGGTTCGTCTGCCAAAGCGAATTCCTGTCCACACCATGATTGTCCCGCCTTGGTATGAGTGGACCTCCTGAGGGTGCCGTAGACGGCTAACTCGCCATGGAGTTCTATAAACGCGTGTCCTTTGTGAATCCGGATGAAACCCAAACCGAAACTCATCGGTGACTACCACCAAAGACCATTGTTCATCACTCCATGGTAAATGTTCCCGAGCCCCCTTCGCACGGTTTGGTAGCTTACCAACTTCGTTCACTCAGCTGGTGGTCCTCCTGGAGTCATTGTACTAGTTGCATCGCTGTGATATTAGTTTGTCTTCTGGCGGTCATTTGGAGAAATCTTATATTTATCTTTATATTTGCCCATGCCTTGACTCACCTTGCAGTCGTTAGTATAGATACCAGCGCCCGATCCTGTTTCCATTTTTGAACCATCAGTGTACCAGATGAGACAACCCTTGTCAGGGGATTGTAGACCTTGTCTCCATTCGTCCCTCGTGGGGACCTTTATTTTAAAATTCTTTTTGAATATGTGCAATGGTTGCATTTTGTCGCATCCCATGCTCATAATCCTTTTGAGAACCTTTGAAATCTCCAATTTTGTGTGTCGAGTTACCGGAATATTGACGCTCCACAGCCCATGCACAGATAGTCTGTGTAGCTCCTTCATCGCCTCTGACTCCACAACAATATGTAGCGGCGTTAGATCCAGCAGGACCTCTAACGCTGACGTTGGCGTAGTCGAGAACACCCCTGTTATTGCCATACAGGCCAATCGCTGCACCTTCGACAGCGCGATCCTGCATGTAGCTAGTTTAGTTCTTGGCCACCAGACAATGCTTCCATACGTGAGTATGGGTCTTATCATCATCGTGTATAGCCACTTGATGACCTTGGGCTTTAGCCCCCAGGTCTTCCCATACGTAGAACGAATCATGCCGAAGACCCGCTGGGCCTTCTCTATGACTTTGTCTACATGAGGTTTCCTTGTCGCAACTAATTACTAACAATTTTGCCGCCGTATTTTGTTTTTCTTTTGGTTTTTATTTACATTTTTTAATTTTGCAAATAGTATTAAAGAGGTTTCAATTTGTATATAAACTTTTTATGGCATTTAAACAGATTTTAAACTATAGAGTCGTAAATAATTTAGGATTAAGGTATCCCTAGATTCTGTTGATGTGTGTATATAATAAGATTATTAAATGATTCCAACTTACCGAAGTTGTTCCAAATCCAGACACCAACGCTTCTGTCCCAGTAGGTAGTTCAACATATTTATTAGCAATTTGTATTGGCTGCACCAATTCACCAAATGTGATTAGATTTGCAGTCACCAATAAAGCAATATCGTGTTCTAACGTTGAAGTAGAATATTTTTCGTGAACCACTACCGCAGAAATGTCGTAAGTCTTTCCACCAGAAAGACGGTACGCTGTTCCAACTGATACTTGTAGGGATGATGGCGATGAAACATAACTAAAATACCAATAATTAATTTTGATCATAGTTTTGTAGTAAGTGAGAACGATTGATATTGACGAGTGTTATTTTTTTTTAAACCTAAATAAGAAATATTAACCAAAAATGATAAAAACGTCTTTGATATAATTTGAAATGGAGATGCCTTAAACTTTGATGAAGGACACGAGCAGGCAACTTTAAATAAAACATAAAGCTAAAAGATCAGCTAGGAGACTACATTCTCGCGATGAAAACTTTTCAAAACAATGTTTCGATTTGGTCTTAGTGTCATAAATTTTGCAAATCGTATTTTTATCGTATAATCGTATTATAGTAATTAAAATATACGTCAAATGTGAAATTACATATATTGTATTTTAGTTCCAATTTGATATTTACTAGACTAGATTAGAAGTTTATTTTGAACAGTTTTTATTACGGCAATGGGCGCTATAGCGAGACATGTTAAAAATTAAAAAACTGACGTAATAGTTGATAAAGTAATTGTAAAAATAACTAAGTTACTAAAATTTTATGTAACTTACAATACAACACAATGAGCAGCAGTCAATAGTCCTTTACTTGTAATTATAACTGCTCCACACATGTGAGCATAACCTGTTGTCACCCTTTTTCGTAACGATGCTTGATATGGAACAGTCGCTATATCTACTTCAAATCCATTGACTATTCTCGCTGCGTCCGCAGTACTAGTAGTTTCAGGTACGGGCGATGATATGACATTGCACGAACAAACTGCGAAGAAATAATTTCGTTTACTAGGTAACTGAACATTGGGCAGGTAGGAAATAACTTGCTTTAAAGAAAATAAACCAATATAAATATAAGGAGAATAAACATATATAAATATACATATAAGTGTGATTTGATTTAATAAGACCATGCTTAGGTATCCACCAGGAATATAGAAACTATAAAATTTCTATACTAGAAAAGAAAGTGGAGGAAGCTCCTGTTGCAAAGAATTTTCTTACAGCAAAACTCAATAAAATCAGTTTTTTGTTTTTAATCTAATAAAATCATGGCACACACAGTCATTAAATGAACACAAATGACGACTAACAGCTAGTTGTGTCTCCGAATTTATGTGCTCTGCTTCTAAGGGTGATGTTAGATAATCCATAACCTTCCTCAATAAATAGGCTATAAAGTGCCAAAATATATTTTAAATCTGACAGTAGTTCCAGAGACTAGCACGTTCAAACAAACAGAATATTTTCAGTTTTATATACAGATGATTTCAAATTGAAAAAAATACAAAGAGATGAAAATAAATTGAACTTACCAAAAAATAATAAAATAATATCAAGTGATGCGTGCATTTTAGCAAGTGACGTTAGCAACTAAACAAGTGTTACCGATAAACGAGTTCTCTTAATATAAGATATACTATCAGATCATTCAAGATCGAGTATTTCTTATCTCGGAATTTACCCGGCTATTTATCTGGTGGCGCAACACTTATGTGTTTTTTTTAAATATTATATTCAGACCAAATTATTTTTTAATACTTGTCATCTATCTGAGGTTAAGCGGTCACAGTAGCGTAATTCTGAACGCTTGCAACCCCGTGGGCGTAAGTCGGGTGTTGCCGACTCTTTATAAAAAGAGTCGCTGTACTGTTAGCGCAAGGATCAAAGATCGCACTGGGATCTACCTTTTGAAAATATTACACACCCATTAACTGAGGACAAACACAAGTAATTTGGTCCTTGATCCATTAAAGAAAAAGTAAACGCATACTAAGCATCCAATTGCAAGATCTCAAGATCGCTTTGACAGTTCGTCAAAAATATCATAAAGGTTCTTTATCTGGCATTTATTTGCTGTTATATGGTATATGTGTTGGACTTTACTATTATGTACTTTAAATAACCAATGCCTCGTCTTTTGGCATAATTAGGGTAATTATAATAGCTGGCTGAATGAAAACCAAATATTTGCATATGTTTATAAATGTAAAAGGTATGATGCTTTAGAATACAACCAAACCTGATGGTAGCTTGTGAGTTGTGAGCTATTGCAACACCAAGAATGGCAGCCTGCCACCTCATAACATGGAGAGCCTGGATACCTTACTCACCACAGAGCTTCTGCATGGTCATCCTTAGAGTCCCTAGACTAGTTTAAGGTGGTCTAGTTGAAATGCTTCTTCTGGAACGAAATTCCATTTGTTAAAGTGACAATACTACATATGTTCTATTTATATGGCTAGTAGAGTGCAAATATATACTTTCCGTCTTAATTAATCAATACAACTGATCATGCAAGTGCATAACATGTTTCATTGTTACGTTATCAACCGATAATGTATCAAAGTTCCACTACAGCTATTATTACAAATACGCAGAATTAAAATGATCTCAGTAACAGGATCTGTCGCTCGTATTCATCACTTCAACCATGAATCACATGCGTTAGCCCAAAACCTATTATTAAACTGGAATTTCTATGTTAAATGTTCAGAATAAAGGATAATTTTTATGCTCAGTCTAAAATAGAATTTTCTCATAAAATCAGGCAAAGTTAGTGTTATGACATATATTGTTTTTAGGTAATTGAGTTATACAAGAAATTACGACAATTCGTCGACTTCGTGTAAAAAAAGTTGATGTAATTCAAATAATGCCTAAAAATTTGCGCTAACTTGAGCGATCGTGCCGACTGTGACGAAATCCGTTGAAGGTCTTCAGAGTTTTCATTCACTCCCCATGACCGTGCGTCACCTCAGGGCGGGCTCATACTCATAACGATGTGCAAATTATATTAACAGCTTTTTAATACAGAACTGCCGTTGCGGCAGGGGTTTTATCGGCAATCAAACCGTTGTCCCGGACTCAGCAAATTTATGGACACATTAAACCATCGGAAATTGCTCGGTAATGAGCTTCATTGAGCATAACTTTACAATATCATTTAGAGGTAACATACTCGTTACTGGTTGGGCCATATCTGCCAAGTTTGGATCGGGATAATGAAGCGAATATGAAATTTTGGCATTTCAATCGTTGGACGCTGCGTCAGTTATATAAATGTTAGTTGTCAATGTCTTCGTAAAAACGTTTATGCTTGCGTATTATATAGTTCTGTTTCTGTACAACATAAAAAAAACTACATAAAAAGAGTCCTTCTTCTTTTTTAATCGTTTATTATAGATATGGCGGAATGGTTTCAGCGGTTGCCTCACTGGTGCCAAGTGTAAGGTTCTATCTCCACACGGGATTAAAATGTGTGTTAACATATGTAAGTGTTTTTAACGTCAGTTGTTTTAATATTTGTGAAGCCCTTCACGACAGGAATTCTCTGTAATTTGGAAGATGTCTTTAAAATAAATACGATATAAAATGTTTTTGTGATCAAAAGTAAAAATGTCCGTACCGTACAAAATTATAAAAATATGTACATATTTAGATGAAATACTTATTTTTTTTAATGGTTATTTTTGGCAAATATTATTCGTTCCCCCTTTTTCTTGTGACTAAATATATATTCTATTTATTTTAGATTCTTTATTTTATATTTAATTTTCAGATTATAATTTTTTTATCTCGTACGTGAAATGTTTCGTATGACAGATAAGAGACATCTCATTCTTGATGCATCGTATCTATGCTTCGTATCTGTTAGTAGCACAGTGAAGAACTTAAAGTAATTGTTGCTTGAAAAAAGAGATTAAGTTATATAATATACAATACTGGCATAATTTTTTATTCCAAGCAAGATGCGAAACCGCAGACGTTTGTCAACTATAGTAATTTGGGTTTTACATGACGTATGTCGGATCGCAAGTCTTATGCCACATCCATTGGGCTGCCTTATATTGATAGTATTGATAGGTTCCATCTTGGAAAAACGAACACCAAGCGAGAGTACCAGTAGCGCCATCTGTTATCGGTTTAATAAATGATTTATATTGCAATTGTTACGAAACTTCGACATTCCACGCAGATTTTAATGTTCTATTTTATTGAACATTCATTACGTCTTATCAATATTACAGCTGACTTGTTGGTTTTATGGCAGCTTACGTTTTTATTTGATCCTGCAGTCTCAGGTTCGATTTAAGGATTCGATATTTTTTGGTTGTTAGTAAATTTTTTGTTGTAGCACAAAAGCTGGAAAGCGTTTAGTACGCCCTAAACATAGCTAATGAATAGTGAGTGTATTACACCTTCAAATTACATACAAAAGTATTTATGCTTCTAAATCATCGGTACAATATTCAGTAATATCTGGTTAACCAACCAAATAATTGGATGAATCATAGATCCGACAAAACGCGTAAAGTGTACGTAATAAGCTTATTGAGTAAGATAAGATAACGTTCATTAAATCAATAGAAAGCCGTATGGTTTGTGGGAGCGAATGGATGAGTATGGGAGTGTAGCGTCCACCCACGCGAGGCACATTCCGGCGGGAGCCAAAGACCTCTCGCTTCCTGGATGGCACACAAATGAATAGTAGATCAATTTAACCGATCTTGTAACTGGATTGTTTTAATGTGGCGTGTTTGAATGGATGTTCTGTGTCCACACCTGTAGAAAGTGCGTTTGATATTTGGTTATTGGGTAACAATCGTCTGTGGCGGTTTGTTTAATTAATAGAACTTGAATGTGTACTGATCCGGTACGTATTGGTTCGATTGCACTGTGATTGTGAATGTGACTGCTGTGCATGAGGTCTCGACTTCGATTGAAAAAAATAAAGTACACTATACTTTTTTCTCTTTAGACACTACAGAGATTGTACTACTTACAAGTAATCGCCTTGCTAGTGCCAGTGCGTCGAGTGTTATATTTTACCCGCCTCTAGTGTCAGTAGAGCCAGCGGTCCATCTGATGGTGAAAGGTGACCGCCATTTAAGTGATATTAAGAGAGCCGCTGCATAACGTGATACCGGACAGTACTCTCCTTAAACCTTGTACTAGACGGGGTCTTTTCCGTTAAAGTAAAGACCTCAATATCGCCTCGGCTGTTATGAAGATGGTGTGGAGGCCACTGTTCTTAGACCAGACGACTGCTTACCATCAGGCGGAGTGTGGTCAATTTATCGAGCAAAATAAAAATGTTTTCAGTTTAAAAGATGCTGTGATATCGAATTTGTGTGACTCACAAAAAGTTATTATTCTTAAGGAGACATTTGGAATACTTCTTAGATCGCGGGAGACTTTAGAATATAAACATTTATGCAACAGATGCAAAGAACACACAGACACCGTACCGAACACATACTTGTGGACGCCTATTTTTAATTTTTATTCCTCTACGGTGGCAAACATGCATGCGGCCCACCTGATGGTAAGTGGTCACCGTAGTTTATGGACGCCTGCAACACCAAAGGCATCACTTGCGCGTTGCCGATCTTTTAGGAAAGGAAGCGTGAAGGAGAAGGAGCGGTAAGGGGGAAATAGGGTGATTTCGCTCCGGCACTCTCACTTACCGACCGAAACACAACAGTAGGAATACTGCTATTTCACGTCGATATCCTGTGAGAGGGTAGTCCTTCCCCGGTCAAGCCGGCCCATTCATACTGCAATCAACGAGGCTCTACTACTCAAGAAATTTGGCTAGCCCACCCACTTAAACTTCTACGCCGTCTGTGCAGACGTGCCGAGGTTGTTCTTTATGTCCATTCTTTCAATGTTTCAAAATCAAATCAAAATCAAAAATAAATTTATTCAGGTTAGGATACTCTGTAACACTTATGAATTTCAAAGTTACACTAAATTTTACTGTAAATTTAGAGTTACTGTCACGTTCAGCAAAGCAAGGGTGTAAGGCTCATGAGAAGAACGGGCAAGAAACTCATGGCCACTCTTTTTAATCGCCAAGTTTACAATAATATTTCCTTTACAAATAATAACTGTAAGGTGCTGCAACCATTTCTCTATGAACTACTACTGAACATACTCAAACATTTAATAAAATTTGATGGTAGCCTCTAAAGCAGCAGTATGGTAAATAGGAGCATCCACATACATTTACACAAATAATCAAAACAAGGCTTGATTGTAGTCCGTAGTTTAATCTAACTGTTTAAATAAAAATGTAGTAAGTAATTTATTGAATTCCACGAAACCAAGGTCGACCCGTTCACGAGTACGACGCATGGGCCAGCCATCGCCCCCTTCGCCATATTGAAGGGAAGGGAACGACCCGGTTACGTCCCGGTTTGTAGAGTCCACCTCGATGGAAGCAATAAACCAGACAGAACTCTTCTATACAAAAGCAGAAGTCTTTTCTAAGCAATTGTAATCATTAATTAAAGCATTCATTCCTATTGTCTATTTTTAAGGAGAAACGAGACAACAGTAGTTTGTGCTATCTTTGTGAGAAACTAATTAATTATACATGTAAAGTGATGAAACGACTTAATGATTTCAAGGTCATATTATTATATACACTGACCGAATTTTAAATGTTTAAGAAACATCTGGTTTAGGTTTGACTGCACGGATGGTAGACTGTATGAGTTGCCACTTATATGATATGCAGAAAGTTGTTGGGTTCGATTCTTGAACAGGGCCATTTTCGTTGTATAAAATTGGAATCAAAATTGCTATGATTCTGCATATTAACTATTGTATTATTATTTACATATAAATTTAAAGTAAATCTAGGTTTTATTGTGAGCACAATTAGAAGATCTATCTATGAATAAAGACTACAGGTCTTTATTCATAGATAGATCTTCTAATTGTGACCTACAGGTCCTCCAGCAATACAGCCTCGGTTTTACATTGGTAGTCAATGCGTGAGGTCTCGAATTCGATGCCTGAATCGGGCAAAATGTTATTTAGTATTAAAGAGAACATCAGCAGTACGAAGTCGGAAACTATGCCTTGAAGATGTTAATAGGCCCGTCCTAAAAACTGAGACCTAAAGTCATTGCTATCAATATGTGTGTAATACATCTCTGCCTACCCCTCTAGGGATATATCCGTCGGCCTCGACGGCGTAGTGGTTAGTGTAACCGACTGCCACGCCTGCGGTCGCGGGTTCGATTCCCGTACAAGTCAAACATTTGTGTGCATGGACATGGATGTTTTTCTTGGTCTGGGTATTTATATGTATAATATGTATGTATTTACAAAAAAAAAGTATATATGTATGTTTATCCATTGTCTAGTACCCATAGTACAAGCTCTGCTTAGTTTGGGCTAGATGGTGTTGTGTGTATGTGGTAGAATAATATTATTATAATCGTGAGATTATGTTTAATGTGCGTGTGTGTTGCTATGTGCACGTTAGCGTTTCGCGCCTTGCCCGTTCAACCGTGAAGGACGCTATGCGCGGAGTGATTTGACGGCCGACTTCTAACCGCTACTCAACATCGATGGACCAAGTTGTGAGTTATAGCGGCTGATCTGACGTTTGTTTGTTGATTTTAGTATGACCTGGGTTGTCCTTCGCTGGTGCGCTTTTTGCTAAATTGTAATAGAAAAACATGATAATGTGTTAAAAGAACAAAAATAACCGTACCCGTACGTACCGTACATATTTGAGTTTGTGTGCAGTTTAAAAGGGTTGCTTGTATAACAACGTTATTTTGACTTCGAATCATCAAAAAGTAAAACTGCTTAATCTAAAAATATTGGTAAACAATAAACAATACCAACTTTTCATTGATTATACTTATTTAACAATATTATTGTTAAATTATCCAGTAGTTCAGTGGGGAGACCAACAGACTGCAATGCAGAGGGTCTCGGGTTCGAACCCACGTCGCGCACCTCTGACTTTCAGATGTTATATGACTTTTCGCAATTATGTGCGTATTGATTGACAATTATTGCCTGCTCCGTGCCTCGGAGAGCACGTTAACCTGTCGGTCCCGGCTGCCATGAACATCTATGGCAGTCGTTATTGGGAAGTCAGTGCCCTATAATATTCTGACACTGGTCTAGCCTTAGGGTATCGTTAGCCTTCGGGTTGCGGAGGTCTGTCGGGTGTCAAAAACTGATATTCAGTCAAATCCGGTTGGACTAGAAAAGCCGACCCTAAGTGACTTGTAAAGAAAAATTGTTATAATTATTATCCACCTGAAAACGTTTAAGTGTGTCTCGTTTGTGAAGCTATGGAATTAACTACCAGCTGTAGTGTTTCGCAAACCCTTTAACTCCATTAAAGAGTATTACTGTCACGTTAGGCAGCGACAGTCAACTAAGGCAATGTTTAAATGCTGAATACACACAACCGAGTGTGTGTATTCACCATTTAAACAACATTCCAACATTGCCTTAGTTCATGAAGCCGGTTACCACTAACCAGGTGAACCCAGCTTATCTGTTACTGGCGTAAATAAAAATATTTTAAAACGCTCGTATCTTATAAATGGTACTACATCCTAACTCAGGTATCGTATGTCTGACAACTTGTTAGTATTATCATTATTGCGACTGGCGGACATTTCATTGACAGTTATTATGTTATTTTTGTCATATATAGCTTACTTTAGATTTATTTATTCATAACTTTAACATATTTAAATCTATCAACGGTATATAAAGTTAGTTGAAGTGGTCCACAAATCATTACTGTAGACCACCCGTATTTTATTTATGCTTGAAGTTATTTATTAATTTATGTTAGGTTTGATATAATGATTGTTGTCTGAGAGAAGTAGGCTGTGTGATGTGATGCAAAATTGAATGAAACGTTACATAATATGTCTTTGTATATATATTTTATGACACTTTGTTTTTGAAAGTTAATATTATTGTCATGTGTTACGATGTTGATATATTGTTTTTCTATTTACCTAATATAACAGCTATCCGTTTTCGATACGGTTGTGCTAAGTTTTAATAATTACTATATTAGTAATTATATATGTATCGGCTATTAGTATATTACTATATTAGTAATTATATATGTATATTATGTATCGGCACACCGGCAGCCAGGTAAATTAGGTTTTCAATTATGTCTTGTACTTCAACAATTGACATGAGGTTAAATTAAAATTACTTAATTTTAATTAAATATATTATAAATTTTTTGACAGATGTCAAGTTCTATTTACGAAATTAAATTGTGTATTAATTAGAACAAAAAAATTAGTGAGCCTCAAATTTTACTTCTAAAATATCGTGTTTCTGCGACAAGTTAGACTTAACATAGTTTAGATGGCTCTCGGAGATCTCTGTGGCTGTAAACCCCCTGACTGTTTCTTGCCACTGAAATCAAACCAGAATAGGCTATCATTGACACAGTTACAAAGTCTAGTACAACTCACAGGTCAACTAGGATCAACACAAGTCGGCGACGCAAATTACGTTGTTCGTAACATCTCGCGGTTCACAAAACGTAATAACGTCAAAATAGTAAAAACAATAATTGTGTAGTTGAAACTGAGCTAATCACAACCAATTATACCACAACATTATGTACAATCACGACGTTTGTATACAAAGGACATGACTCGAATATTTATAAGACTGTGTTTCTTCATCTCAAAGTTTGTGCTCGGCTTGTCTGTTGGGGTCTAAGACCCCAGAAGGAAAAATTACAAAGGCTTTAGATTAATTAAACATATCTACTTTTTAAACACAGAAAAGTTTTGGAGTAGCGGCCACGCACCTGAAGACGCAGGAGGGGTAGGCATGGTGGACTGACGATCTGGTAAGGTCGTGGGAAGTGGTTGGATGCGAATGCTCCAAGATCGGTCTGTGTGAAAAACCTTGAGGGAGGCTTATGTCCAGCAGCGAACGTTTTTTTTTTGAGGTTATGAATAAACATTTTATCTAGCTTTCATTTGTTTACAAGGTTCTTATCATCATTTTTCAGCAGACAAGGTTAGTCATACCGGAAGCATCCATGCAAAATTAACGTCAATAGAATTTTAAACAAATTTTATTATTTTATTTTAATTATAGGGAGGATATCGTACAATAAGTGTTGTCTACAGACTAGATTAACATTTTGATCTTATAAAATACATATATGTTTAATTTAATTCTAAAAAAATCATCTAAATATATTATATTATTTCATCAGCGCCGGTTAAGCTGCTAACAACACAGCAGCAAGCAGCGCTTGAAACCCTGTTTATCGTGGGTACACAACACATGTTATTTGACTTCAATGTTATGCAAAACTTCAGGTTTAAAAAGATATCCCACTGCGCTCTTCTACTTACACATGTTTATTGTTAGGGGTCATCGGCTTAAAACTTAGCACCAATATTCACGTCATAAAAAGTTTGAGATACGTTGTAATAAAATAACCTTTGTGAAACGTAAGACTCAATGATATTGTCGCCTCATTGTATCTTCCGCGTAATTAACTAGCGCGTAATAATGTTGTCATATAAACACGATTGGATATCTTTTAAAAATATCTTTTAAACATACTGTTGGTTATTCCATTATCTTTTATTGGTAATGGGGATTGAAATCCTTGTTGTAAGTGTATTTTTAAGTGTTGTTTAAGACAGTGATGTTGAATTAATGCAACAGAAGCTGATTTTAGGGTTGTGAGAAACCAAAATGAATGTACTGTGAGATGCGTAAAATATGTGCCGCAGATTGATCAAAACTATAGAGCTGTCTAAACGCAAAACTAAAGACAATATAAGTACGGTCTCCTAGCGATTTAGTTTGGAAATTGCAGGATTTTATTAACCTTTCTAGTTAAGCTAAACATTTATGTTAGGAATAGTTTCACGATGTTTTTGTAATGAGTGTCAATCGAATTCACGTCCTCTTCATCAGAAAGACAATGTTTTAAGCATTGAAGTACAGCCGCTTTCAAAATTATACTAATTTCTATCCTATCTCCGTACAAGCAGCAATAGCTCAGTGGGGAGACCAACAGACTGCAATGCAGAGGGTCTCGGGTTCGAAACCACGTCGCGCACCTCTGACTTTCGGAAGTTACATGACTTTTCGAAATTATGTGCGTATTGATTGACAATTATCGCCTGCTCCGTGCCTCGGAGAGCACGTTAAGCCGTCGGAGAGCACGTTAAGCCGTCGGTCCCGGCTGCCATGTACATCTATGGCAGTCGTTATTGGGGAAGTCGACACAAAAGATCCCACTGGGTCGAAGTGTCGCCGGTCTGTACTGACTGGTCCCCACACAAGATAAGATAAGATCCTCTGTACCAATAATCCGCCAGTGTCATCTCTAGTGTTGCCGACACTCATAGGTTAAAATAACAGTTTACTAAGAAAGCCTGCTTATTTGCCATCTTAGTAATATATAGAAGATAAACAATGTTGTAACATTAATTATTTTATAGTCATCGTCTTATATAGCCATTCTGCGTCAACCTTAGTACCAATTAATATGCATACGTTGTGCGTAAAAGGCTCACGTTACTATTATGTTCCAGGAGATTTTCTAACTATACCTACATATAATAAAATTTTAACGGGTCGATGCCTATACATAGAATATATTTAGGGGTCTTTCCAAAAGCTATAGAAACAAAAACAAAGGTTTTTAAAATATTTGTCTGTAGGTCTGTGTCTTTGAAAGCGCATCGCGCAAAAACTAGTGTATGAAATTGATTGCAGTTTTTACGGTTATATTGATGGAAGTCTAATTTAAAATATGGTGCATGTTACATCTTAATATGCCGCCTAGAAGTCAAGTGCCATGGGTATAGATCAGCTTTTTCTTAGATACAATTATTTGTAATTGGAACGGGGTACTTATCTATATTGCATCCTTATGGATACAATAGAGATTAGTACCCCGTTCCAATTTAAATGTTTCAATATTTGACCGCTATTACGTACGAGTGGACTCGTACGTAATCACAGTCAAATGCTAGTTGTTAATAAATTTAATGTAAAAGTAAGATATTACACCCGTCGGTATTTCGTATGCGTTTATATTTATTGGTATACTACGTCACCCTGGCTAAGTTATCTAGACTATAATAAACGCATATAGTAAATACTAGACATAGTTTTAGTAATGTCACTTTGACGGAGTTGTGACAGCCCTGTACAGCTTTCGTATGTAAACAAGTAAGCGCTCCTTAAATAAACTGATGTTGAAGAATAAAGTTGGAAAATTATGTCTGTTTTAAGTAAAATATATTATTATATTTTGATTATAGTTTAATGATGAAACAAATTGGCAGTTTGTATTGTTAAGGATTGAAATAGATATCCTTGATGTAATGGCGATCGCGCGAAGAAAACCTAAATTGGTGCTATTTGGATCATAGATGGCTGACCAGTTACAAAAAAAGTTACCTACCCTTTACGCTTAGAAAAAGTACGTGAAACTATCGCTCCTGGGTGTCATCAACTTTTATAACTGTATTGGTATTTAATACCCCGAAATATTCTGTCATCAGATCTACCCTTAAAATATAGTGCAGCTCTTTGAGTTATGAAAGTTTGATAGTAACCTCCAGGGAATAACTAATATTGAACTGAATCTGATGAGACTAGAAAGCTGAGCTAACGTAAAGGAACATAATTGTTTGTACAGCAAAGAAGGCAATCTGTCCGAACTGCTGGTATTTCCCATAGCCTACAATCGCTTGCTATATCAGAGATATCATTCTTACATTACCGAAATTATAAAAAGATATAAGAGAGGGGTGAAAGGAAAAGAAGGAAAGAGTTGCAGTTGTGTAAGTCTTCACGTCTGTAACATGGGGTATGAGGGTAGATATATAAGTCTCTAGAGCTGTTACTTACCGAACTAAACGCAGTAACGCTGTCATTACTCTAACATCCGTTTCCTGCAAGATTTTCTCATGCAGAGCCGATATATCCGTATTGTACCGGCTCTTACTCACAAAGAATGTTTAGGCAGAAAGTTTAAACAGCGGGCCATTATAGTATAACTATATTGTACACATCGCTTAGCATTAAAATGGAACAAAATATTCAAATATAATATTTTCTATATTTACTGCCAGCATTATACCAAGGTCTTTTAATATTGCATTTAAAACGTTCAAAAACATATGTACCTATGTGTCGAATTGTACCTCCTCTTTTTATGCATCAACAAGAAGGTCATTGTTAGGTAAGTACGTACATTCTTGAACGTACGAATATAATGTCAGAGTGTATATAAAAGGTTAATCTCGTCAAGCAACCGCGGTGAATTCAATTTGCATACAAAATTACAATTTTCATGTGAAACTGTGGTTCTTAGTGAATTATTCGAGCCAGTGGAGCGATGATTTCCTATTTATGCCTCTCTGTTATTGTGCCTTTATTTGTATCAAGGTAGTGAGCGTAAAGAAATACCTACGTCGGGTTACTTTTACTATACGACCATGTAATATGGCGGCTTCGCAGTTAGCGAGCCGCGCTGAAACGTTGCACTCCCGTTATATTTTACTAGCTGATCCGCGCAACTTAGTCTGCTTCACATAAGAAAACTTTCCCCGTTTTTGAAACATTTTTCATTTATGCTCCACTCCTATTGGTCGTAGCGTGATGTAATATAGCCTTCCTCGATAAATGAGCTATGCAACAGTAAAATAATTTTTCAATTCAAACTAGTAGTTCCTGAGATTAGCGCGTTCAACCAAACAAACAAACTCTTCAGCTTTATAATATTAGTATAGACTAGCTGACCCACGCAACTTCGTCTGCTTCATATAAGAAAACTTTCCCCGTTTTTGAAATATTTTTCATTTATGTTCCACTTCTATTGGTCGTAGCGTGATGTTATATAGCCTTCCTCGACAAATGGGCTATCCAACACTAAAAAAAATTTTCAATTCGAGCGAGTTCCTGAGATTAGCGCGTTCAACCAAACAAACATACAAACTCTTCAGCTTTATAATATTAGTATAGATAGGTTAACGTAATTATACCTTTGGTAGCACAGCGGTGGTATATACGACTAGTGTGTTTAAGGCCAATGTTTCTATGCCTCAATTGGCAAAGTATTATTGGATCAAGACATCTTCAGTAGTAGCACGGAGTTTGGACCTGTAGTCAGCAGACGGAAATAAACTCTACTATTACGTGTATAGTTTCCATGATGTTATTGAAGATTTTTTTATAAATCACACGTCATAGCTCGCACGAAGACGTCTGATTCATTAAAAATCTTCTATGTTCTATTCCTGGGCCTACCTACCAGGAATATATTGCACCTCGGTATAAGTACATACATTAAAAATATTGTAAAATATAATAATAAAATGTCAATATATTTAATTGATGATATAATTGTCTCACGTCTAGAGTGTACGTGGTGCGGTGTTTGGAGTGGGATCGGCCGATTCGCTCTCACAAATGCGGTTATATAGTGCATGGCGGGAGGGCGGCCGATGTCTCCTCATACTCTCACGCTACGCTACAAACATTATACACACTCATTATTAAATATTTAATAGCCAATATATATGTACTCGTAGTTTTACGGCTATAAACACAAAATAAGCAATCTCTGGTAATACGTCCTCATTTCCCCAGCTCTGGTTTTAAGCCCTAAATAATAACTGCCAAGCATCGTGCCTCGGTCCGAAAAGAATTTGTCCTAAATATAAATATCTAATAAGATACGTTTAATTTCAATGAATAAGATTCGCGTACACAAAAGACAATATTATATCTTATAAGATTTTGTCCGAGTCAAGAATCTAAGCCGAGACCACATACCTATCAGTCGCAATCATTAGAGTTGTGACACTAAGACTATCTAATAACTTTATATACTATGATTTTATTGTTTAAGATGGTAAATTGCTAGTGAGAATCGATCACCTATAGCGCTTGCAATACTCGAGATAAAACACGCACGTTGCTGTTCTTGCAAAAACACGAGAAATGGCACGCGCTGCGTAAAGTGTGTAAGAAAGAGTATACTCAAGGATCTCTGGTCAGGAGAACACTTGGTACCTAAGATGTAGCATACATGGTCTTATTCGCGTTTAAATTATATATATTACATCATTCACTAGGAACTCGCCCCGGCTTCGCACGGATAGTACAACATTAAGACCTTCCTCATGAATCGCTCTGTCTATTAATGAAAACCGTATGAAAATCAAGTTAGTATTTTTTGAGTTTATCGCGAACAGGCAGTCGCGGCGGGGGACTGTATTTTATAATATGTAGAGATAGTGATAAGCAGCGATAGCTCAGTAGGGAGACCAACAGACTGCAATGCAGAGGGTCTCGGGTTCGAACCCACGTCGCGCACCTCTGACTTTCGGAAGTTATATGACTTTTCAAAATTATGTGCGTATTGATTGACAATTATCGCCTGCTCCGTGCCTCGGAGAGCACGTTAAGCCGTCGGTCCCGGCTGCCATGAACATCAATGGCAGTCGTTATCGGGAAGTCAGTGCCCTATAATATCCTGACACTGGTCTAGCCTTAGGGTGTCGTTAGCCTTCGGGTTGCGGAGGTCAGGTGGCAGCCGCTCCGTGTAAAAACTGATATCCTGTCAAATCCGGTTAGACCACAAAAAGTCGATTCCAAGTGACTTGGGAATAATAAAGGCTAGGGAGACGAAGAAGTAGTGATAGTGATATTATATACATATATGTTTTGAGCTGATAAACTTTTTATAATTTAAATTTACAAGATGTTAATAGGCTGCCCATACTTTCATAAAAAGGAAAGAAAACCACTACCTATTTTCGTCAATACATCCTCAATGGAAAATGAAGGAGTTTGAAAAGCCTAGCTTAAGTAGATCGAACCTCGCCAAGACTTTTGGAGTAGCAAGACAATTTTTATTTAAATAACAAATACGACTTATAGCCTTGACTGGCCTGATGCTAAGTATCTAGCGTTGCTTAAGCATACTTGCAGTTCTAGAAGTCGGTCATTTTAACCCTGTAAAAATAGTCAAAGCCTTAGTGTCAAACGATACTCAGCTTCTTGAATGTTGTTTCTTGTCTTTGTGTTTTGTTCTTGTCTTCTTCGAAGAGTATCATGGACGACGCGATTATATCATGACACTCTTTAATAACTTAATGATCGAGACAGATTGGTACAGTAAATAAGGATATACGGATAAAAAAATACATTGTACCATTGTAAATGCGAAAGTTTGTGAGGATGAATGGATTTATGGATGGATGTTGATGTCCTTCTTCATCGCATGCATTTATGACTACCTGTTCTGTAACAGGTCTATATATAGGTTGGTTATAATAATAATAATATTCTACCATATACACACAACACCATCTAGCCCAAACTAAGCAGAGCTTGTACTATGGGTACTAGACAATGGATAAACATACATAGATACTTTTTTTTTTGTAAATGCATACCCATTATACATAGAAACACCCAGACCAAGACAAACATCCATGTTCATGCACACAAATATTTGTCTTGTGCGGGAATCGAACCCGCGGCCTCAGGCGTGGCAGTCGGTTACACTAACCACTACGCCATCGAGCAGGCATTTCTACAGATTCAAGTTAGATTATACGAAATTTATACAGAAGCAGTTACGCACCTACATTTCTCAATATTCTGTATATTTATATAAGCTAGGACAATGCCGTACCAATTTTAAACTTAGAATCTTATTTTGAAAATTTAAATGGCGTCGCTCTTTGTCAGCAAAAACGGTACAATACGAGTACAAACATTGATATTTTTCTAAAAATAAACGACTATTTTTAATATACCGAAGGACAGTTTAATCGAATAACATGTCAGACGCTTCCTCCACAGCATAAGCGGTGACAGTCTAGTTATTTACATATAGAACATCGTACACCACACGTTTTCTATTTTTCAATCACGCCGTTCCGCCTTTCGATACTTTCCTATACTAATACATGCACTAAACCAGCCTCGGTAGACCTACCCCGCCCCTTTCACGCATACAATATCGATAGCAATGAGGAGTACAGGCGTAAAATGTTGGAGGTCTACGCTGAATTGTCATTTGGAAGCGGAAGGCGCCTGGAGCCCGGACAATGGCCGGTCGACGATCACCGCTACGTTCCCAGCTCATTACGTATTTACTATAAAACTTCTATTAGTTTAGACTTAACTCTTTTAAAATATTTGGTTGCAATAATTGTTTTTTCTTCTTATATGAAATATTGAAAACATTTCTAAGCTCAAGCCAAGGCCCAATAAAATAATCCGATCGGTCCTATCGTGGTCTACTAAAAACAAACACAAATGATTTTGTCATTGAATTCACAAAGCTTTTCAGCCTTGTTATGATTTTTTCTGTAATGATGTAGTGCAACACGACTATATTCCCCAATATCCATAAGGTTGACGCAGAAAAAAATTGTAAACGGATTGTCTACTGCTCGGTTTGGCTAACTAAACTTATAACAGCCAATCAAAGCACTTGACATGAGTTTGATTTTGACATACCGTTGGTAAGCTTTTCAGAAACCGAGACTACTACAATGGAATTATATCTGTGCTTGTAAACGAAGCTTCTCGCCTTGTAATGAATCCTGTGTCGTGAAAAACATTACAAAGATTCAAACAAAAGACACAAAGAGGAGCCAGACTCGAAACAACTATTTGTGTTTATAAATTTATATCCCACGTGAGGATCGAACCCGTAACACTCAGCGCAGTGACACAGATGAGAAGACCACTTTAACTATGCAGTAATCATTGGCATATCTAGGGCTATTTTCTAGGATGATGGCTGCTTAACAGCGGTGGTCTACATGTAACTAGCCATAGAATTTATTTTGAGTCAAATCCAACATCGTGATTGATCCCAGCCCTCCACCCAGGCCTCTTATATGCGCCAATGCTTCTGGTATGGGTCATTTGCTTATAGTGCTTCTTGATCCTGCACCGTCTAAATAGAAGCGCTGGCTTCATTTACCATTCGCTGACGTGGGTTATGCACGTGTCAATTGCTTGATTTATTAGATGCATAATATTGTCTTCTGTTTACGCGAATGTTATTCATTGAAATTAAACTACTATATATGGATTTTATCGCGTTGTTTATTTATCACTGTATTACAAAATTTTGAAAATATTACACTACTACTACTATTGATTTTATTTTACTAATTTACAAGCTAATAAAATTATTTAAACAGAGGGAGCATATCCCCGTGACCATGGCTGCTGAAAAGCAACCGAAACGTCGGGGAAGGTGTAAACCAAAAATAAATAGATTTAATAGTTTAAATAATTTTATTAGATGCAGTCTAGTGAGCTTTGCATGTTGCGTCGCGTCATAACACCTTGTCGTACAATAAATTTTATATAATGATTGTCTTCAATAACTATTACTGATTCTTACTTGTTTCTGCGTATATTCATATATAAACACGCTTATTATGTTAATAGAGACACCCGCGCCTTGTAACCGATATAGGATTACTTGCGGGTAGCTTCCATTAACACGTGCGACAGTCGTTGAACCGAAAACCCAATAACTTTTTGTTGGCCCAAACCGGGATTCAAACCCGATACCTTATGCACAGCAGTCGCATACTCCACTGCTGCACCATTGAGGCAATACGGAGATAAACAGTATGCTACGTGTCAAATCTGGTCATGGTCTATATTGTCTGTGCTCTGTCTACTCCGTTCAACGGTTTCTGCGTGAATCAAACAAACATCTCTACAAACTTTGACTTTAATCATTGGATAGGAGGTTGATGCTGCAATGTAGCCATCAACCAAAAACGCATAATTCCGGTGGCATAAAGAGCTCAAGTCAGCAATCAATCAGTAGTCTGTAACTGAGAACTCTCAGTTACAGCTATAAATCTAAAAATATACTCACCAAACGCCAATATTCTATACCTAATAATAGATATAATTATATCATCAAACTCGTCTCCATTTTGGTCCTAAGGACAGGTTCGCCTAACATATCTAGGGACTTGATTTATTGATTGCATTAGTAGTATTATTGATACGTATGAGATCTTCATACTTGACGATAGATACGCTGTTTGACCTTTAGCTATGACACAGTCGTGGCTTTTAACCATACAGAGCTTAATATAGACGCAGTATCATATCTATTTATAGTAATCCTTGTGCTTTTGAATACGTTGACTTGGACGAATTCTTAATAACTTTACAATGCCTCTAGTGGTAAACGTTATAAACAAATGTATCACAAAACATGACTTTAATGCTTTTTAAATGACTGAGGTGCTAAATAGGTTGACCACATGATGATAAATAATAACCTTAACCTTTGGATCCATCAGAAGAGGTAGGATTCATGGGTTGTTAACCGCGAGTCATTCTGTGGTAGTTGTCATGATGGGCTCACCATAACAACTGCCCCCAGAATATACATCAGTTCTACGTTCTACTAGTGCTTCTTCACCAACAGCTCAGTTCCTGCTCAAGGAACTCTGGGCCTTCTCTGGGCTAAAGGAGTGAAAAGTCATTAAGTGGTACTTATCAAGGCAGACTATTCCAAATTTTGGTGGAGTGTGGTGCTAATTCATGAGCATCCATTGCGTTGATTATGAATCATGTTTAAGCTACTAATTTTAATAAATGCTTAAAACGAGTCCTGCTGAAGCTCCAATTCCACATTTTTAAACTCGTTAGAGCGCCAGCACTTACGTAGGCATTCCAAAAGAGAATGCAAAGGCGTTTCATTCTCATATTGCCATTCCACCACCTGTAATTTAAGGTCCCTCGTGGTAAAGATGTTAAATCCAATGCTGTTTACGGGAAACTATTCCAAATGTAATATATTGAAAATAAGAAAACCATTATAGTTTTGCCTATTCGAGAATCGACACATGTCCTCATAACCGGTCGCAAACATAAGTCTTAACTCGTGCTATAGGATCTAAATCAGTAGTCTCTTAACTCTTAACTTACTCAATTGTTTCGAATAAGAACTCTGTCCTCAGTAGCGAATGACTGTGAAGTCATTTCAAACAGCTCATTATCTCTGAAGTTCAGACTATACGCTATCGTATTATATTTGGCCAGTGCAAGTACCTCTCGAACTACCTGACTGCATTGACGGTCTGTTTAAACACTCGATTATGCATTTCGTAACAGAGGGTAGATCGATTACAGCCGATCACAATCGGTATACTAATCGGTAATTGTAGCAAATTTGTGTTAGGGCTTATTGTCATTTGATCCTATATACAAGGCACGTATATGTTGTTTAATTTCAATGTATAACATTCGCGTAACCGTAAGACAATATTATTCAACAATAATCGTTGAAAATAAGTACTTTGTTAAAGTTTATATATGAGAAAAATATACATAGTTCAGCATGCTAGCTATTTTCATAGGAATATTTTTGGCAAAATACATGCTGATAGACAACTAGTAAAATATTCAAAAACATTATTACAAACATTGTCGGCCTCGATGGCGTAGTGGTTAGTGTAACCTATTGCCACGTCTGAGATCGCGGGTTCGATTCCCGCACAAGTCAAATATTTGTATGCATGAACATGGATGTTTGTCTTGGTCTGGGTGTTTCTATGTATAATGTGTATGTATTAACAAATAAAAAGTATATATGTATGTTATCCATTGCCTAGTACCTACCCATAGTACAAGCTCTGCTTAGTTTGGACTAGATGGTATTGTGTGTATATGGTAGAATATTATTATTATTCTCTTTATTTCTATTTCTTATTTCTAATCATTACATTTTTAAATATAAATATAAAAACTATACATATTTAAAAATATAAAAACTGAAATGACCCACCGACATCGGGAACAAGGTCCAAGCTGCCGGTGGTTAGGGCCCCAGAGAGAGGAACCTCCTTACAATGCGTGCTGTATCTAATAGCACTGCCTTCTGCATCAAACCCTTAATCCAAGCACCCAACGCGAGCCTCTTTAGATGGTGATCGAGGCTCTTGGCTATTAGACCATTGACAGATATGACTATCGGCACAATGATTGCCGAATCTACATCCCACATGTCGACAACCTCGCGAACCAAATCGAGATATTTAATCTGTTTATCTTTTTCAGCTTTCGCGAGATTGCCGTCATGCGGAATGGTGACATCGATAATCATTGTGCGGCGCTCTGATCGATCTATCACCACAATGTCAGGTTTGTTGGCCACAACAGTCCTGTCTGTGATAATAGTTCGATCCCAGTACAACGTGACATGACCATTTTCGAGAACTGATTCAGCTACATACCTGTAGTACGGCACTTCAACATCTACAAGTTTGTATTTCAGAGCAAGTTGCTGGTGAATAATCCTGGCTACTTGGTTATGTCTGTGCAAGTACTCGCCGTTAGCAAGACGAGAACAACCGGAAACTATATGCCTGAGGGACTCACCAGGTAGGTGGCACGCCCGACAAATGTCAACCGTACCATCCCTCAAGATATATCTCCGGTAGTTATTCGTCTTGATAACTTCGTCCGCAATAGCACAGACAAACCCTTCGGTTTCCCCAAAGAGGTCACCGAAACGTAGCCAGTTCACGGAGGCTAACAGGTCTACATCAGCCCCATATAGAGCCTTGTAGAACCTAACGTGAAGCTCCTTGCTCTGCCATACATCCCTGCGATCATTAGTGCTTAGTACTACAGGCTTGCGCCAGTTCTCTTTAGCCAAACTGAGCGGGGTGAGTCCGATGTCTACAGCAACTACATCCCGATGCATACCCACGTCTGCCTGGAGAAAGTATTCTCTGAGCTTGCATACCTCGCGGTTATGAAGGGCCTTGGCATTCAGAAAGCCTCGACCTCCACATTTCCGCGGGATGTACAGTCTCATCACAGACGAACGTGGGTGAAGCATACGGTATGCCGTCAAGAGTGTACGGACCCGCCGGTCCAGGGCATCCAGTTCAGTCTGAGTCCACTTAAGTATGCCAAAGGAGTACATGAGCACTGGCATGACCCAACCGATACAAGCGCGCACCTTGTTGCCACCTGATAAAAGACTATTTAAAACTTATTATTATTATTATTAAACATTAATTGGATGTTATATATGTATTTAAGTGTTTATATATAGAACACTGTAATGAATCGAACAAGTTATATTAGCCTTGTATGTAAACTGTACTGCTCGGCACGAGCCTCTTCTTCGAAGAAAGGTTAGACCACCCACAGTGAACCGTGACGGGCACGCTGGTTCACTGTGGGTTGGCAGACTTCAAATATCTTCGAGAACATTATGGAGAACTTTCATGGCAAACCCTGCATGTCAAAGCATGCAGGTTGCACCGTCGAACACATAATAACGAACAATTTAGCAACTGAGTTGAGTCGGTGTGGAGCTGTTAAAACAATGCACCTCTTAGCTGCAGTTGAAAAATGCACAGAAGGGCTTGAATATTATAAAATAGTCAAATAATTGCATAGATTCTGCTTGTTTCATTGTTTACTAAGCTATTCGATAGCTTGTGGTAATAATGCTTTCATATTTTGATTTATTAAAATGTTGTCTAGACACAATGTTAAATGACATCAGTTCCAATAAATATTTTATGTTTTATTGTAAAGAAATTGAAGGTGCCTGTTGACTACAATCACTTCTATTCTCTTTTTGCCACTGTTACGAAATAGGCATCGTTAAACTTTAGTACTATAAAAAGAAAGTCTGTATATCCTTGTGTAACGGTTTATAATCCTACAAGAGTTAGTTCAGCAGAATTAGTACCTACTTATACAACCATATTCGACATTTATTTGACGATTTGTTTATTTTTTTTGTTGGTAATATTGTATACCGGCTTTTGCTCGCGGCTTCACTCACGTAAAAGTAGGTTAGGTTAGGTCACGTTACTTACCTTTTTAAAATAAAATATAGCCTGTTACTCGGTGATAATATAGCTTTCTAACGGTGAAAGAATTTTTAAAATCAGTTGTTTAGTTTTTGAGTTAAATCGTTACAAACAAACAAATAAAAAACATAACTTTCCTCTTTATAATATTAGTATAGACAAGTACAATATTACCAACATTTTTTTTTACATAATGTAGCCATTTTATCCAAACGTTCATGCACTTCTGATACTCATAATGACATTCTTCATTACATATTTATTAGGTATTATTAATAGTTTTATCTGTTAGCATAATAACACTCGACGATTACCACTACGAGAAAATCTGGTCAAGTGAAATCAAGTGAAATTTGAATTATGTTGGCAGATAGAGATCTGCTATCATAATTCAAATCGAAACATTCCACTACGAGTAAACCTGAATGCCTGTCTCTATAATGATTTTCAGGATATATTAATTGGCTGATGCCAATTTAACCTACATATAATTTTTTTTTATTCTGTTAGTATAGCTGTGCTTTTATAACAGTTGCAAGACAAATTAAAAATAGAGTTAATACCTATTATTCTCTAAATAACTATCACTTTTCAGACTGCACATTGAAATTGATGAGATTCATCAAAAAAAGGCTCGATGCTTTACCCAAAACATTTGATCCATATGACCTCGAATTCATTTTGTCAAGTCATGTCATTCTATTTTAAACTTTAAATGAAATCATAATTTAGTCTGGCATTATTATTCTAATCAAACTTTATTACATTTCAAGTACATTACATAAATTAAGTCTTCACATTCACACGTCATGATATATGATGGGCGGGTCCTCGTCACGTATCAACACGATAGTTTAATACGTTAGTACATAATTACCGATCAATTGGCAATCTTTTAAGAGCAAACACTTCAAGGTCTATCGATTACCACACCTCTTTCATTGTTAAGCTAAGTTCACAATAAGTAACACTGCTAAGTAATGTCTAAATTTTATTAAATGAAATTATATATACATAAAAAAGCAACAATCGTAATGTACAACTTAACTAATATTAATAAACCTAACCACTTATAAATAAAACAAAATGAAAAGTAACAAAATATGGGACTGTAAAATTTAATAAAAAGAAATGGCTGGTTTAGGTAGTTCCGTAAAATTCCTCAACATCGCTGTCGACCGGGAATGTGCCCAGAAGACTGGCAGCATTGCCACGTTGAATGGCAATGCTGATTCTTTGAGCCAAAAAAAAATCCAGCCGTCTGGTTACCCGAAACGCCGATTAGCCGCTTAGATATATCTCTAAAAAGCGCACGAGCGACCTCATGAACTTAGCGTCTCCACCCCTAACGGCTCGAAAACGTAATTGCCAATCAAATAACTATATTTGCGCCGTTTGATGTTTTCCGCCGCTACAGCAGCAGCACTGGCATAGCTCACCGTGCTCGGAAGATGTGATGGCGCAAGGGTGTGGACACATGTGGCGTCGCACACCAAAGGCCTACCCATTTTCCAAGGTCTCTTCCCATCGTCACGTATCAAGCATATAGGTTCTAGTACTGCTGGTACGCCGGCGATGATAAGAGCACGACGGATAATGTCATTAAGATGAGCGTGTCATGAAATACGACCAGCGCTTCTGCTGCAGGACAGAGGCTGTCGATTTCTCAGAATCCTCTCAACAATAAGATATAGAAGCAAAATTGTGGAGCCAGGTCATGTAGTTGCTGCGACAGTCATCATTAATAATTTATCTATAGCTATGATGACCTCAGCCGCAAAGTAATTACGTTCAGAAGTTTTCGGGAACAGTCTTAGTTACCAAAAAAGCAGAGCTGAATCCTGATATCGTTGCACATTTTAAAATTCTGTTGTCAACCCAAACGAGACAGATCGTAAAAAATCCAGTCTAGTTAACTAAAAAAAGCAACGATATGAAGAACAAAGACATACATTATTCGTGTACTTAATCCAGCCAAAGTCACTATAAAAATAGAACAAACTTTTTGTATAGTATTGATGTCCCAAATTATTCAAATTTATTTAACCAACCTGTCTCGTCGCCTCTTTATATACAATACAATATATTATGCAAGTCGGTCAGTATAGGCGCCGTCTATTCGTCTGCTATTATAAAGGTAAATCTAATGACATTTGAGCCCAGTCACAACATTCACAAGTTATTGCATGAAGGTACTCGTGACTTATTCAAGCATTGGTCAACTTTAATCATAATATGAATATGAGTACATAATTGTGATTCTGCGGCACTTTTGAAAGTTGAATGAGTCGATATTAATGCTGTATATTGCTGAAGGCTAAACGTGTTTGACTTTGTGCATCTTCTTTCGTGGAAATGAAAGCAAGCTTAAGTTTAGTAAGAATCTGGTATTCAAGTACTTCATATCGTGTCTTTCGACGCGTTTAAGATGTTCTGGAAATTTTATGATGCGCTCGCTGGTTTCCATATTACAGTAACTCAATAATTCGACCGAGTTTTGTGTTCTTCACTAAGTAAAGGAGGTCAACAAAGCGAAGACTGTTCAGATTGAGCTGTGGACGAAGTTATTTTGTTAAGGTTAAGTTCTAGCGGCCATCTACAATTTGGATATAATACGTTATAGTGTAAGGAATTCTGCCAATTTTTGAAAGAAAATATTAGATATACTTTCAAATATTTAGACTAACACATCTAATCTTAGAGTAACTACTGTGGGTTTCAAAGGTCAATAGGCCGAAGGTCTGAAGAAAAGTAATGTTCTGCCGTATCTCATTAGACTAGAAGCCAACTCCAATACGCTAGAAAATAATGAGGCCTGATCCAATGTATTTTGATCAGAATATACGTTTAAATTTAATTATTAAAATTACCTTCTGTTGATATTGAAGTCAGTCTGTAATATCGAGATGAATTAATTTTTATTAAGTATTCAGTCAGTTCTTTATGCTTTAAATAAACATTAATAATCTAATCTTAAGAATTACTGCCCAGATTTATACGAATCTTTGCATGCTAGTAAAGGGTCATGCGAGAAGATGTTTTAAATACTTATTTTATTTTTAAGTTTTGTATGTCTCTCTTATTTATTCGCCGATAAAATCCAGTTTACCCAATAAATAAAGCAGCCATTTTGATTTTGTAGATTTAATTCCGACAAATATCATGTCAAAAAAGTAGTACGACATAAATTTCTGTTTTCCATTATTTCGGCTAGAACGTTAATTATAAATAAAATATTTATTGGTGCCAGTATTGCAGACAAACAAACCTACATGGAAGACTAATATCAGCCGGTACACTCGTTAGAAAATGAATTATAATGAAGAGGTCTATTGAACTCAATACGGCGGGTAAAATTGTACGTAGCCGGTGTGAACGTAGTACGATTATGATTTTAGAATGGTTCGTGATGAATCAACGCTCACAATAATTACCGTTCGCTGTATATATCTAATAGTAATATATGTGTTGAAAAAGTAGTTGATATGTGAATAATCTAATTTTAGCACCGGTCTGTAAGTTTTTATATAATGGAATAAGTATGCATGGCGGATATTTATATGTTCAATGTGTTGATACAAGGCACCGTATAGAAAACTTTAATCGTATATAGTTTTGTTTCTCCCGCATTTTCACCTATACATAGCAAGCTCATAGCCGTAGTTGCACTCACTGATCGGTAAATGATTAGCGAGGTTAAGTAACGTTGGGTGCGGTCAGTCTATAGATGGGTGACTGCTTAGTGGTATTTTATCTGAGTGTCTCCGTGCTTTGGAGAGTACGTAAAAAGTCGGTCTCGGTTGTTATCAAATTGACAGCAGTCGTTAAGCCATGTCAGAAGCCTGCGGGCGGCTTAATTAACTCTTGACAACAGGTTGGCCACTAACCACACGAAAATAATCCTATACAAATAAATACAATTGAAGTATCTGTTTGTAATCTTAAAATAAAAGCTTGTTACTAAATTCATATGAAAGTATATACGGTACTTATATAAAAAAAAACATTTTATAAACATTTTGTCTGTCTCTCTGTTTGCTTCGGCTTATCTCTGAAATGGCTGGACCGATTTTGATGGAACTTTCATTGACAAATAGCTAATGTTATAAGGAGTAACTTGGGCTACTTTTAATTTAGGTTTTTTGTTATTTCTACGCAGGCGAAGTCGCGTGTAACAGCTAGTTCCTAAATAAAGATATATACAAATCGTAAGATATTATGTTACTTATATAAAATGACGATTTCTTCAATTTTCTTAATTTTATTACTGGACATTATAGGGCAAATCTGGACGCCTACTTACGAAAACTGTTATGGTCTTATAATTAATTCCACTTTACTTAGAATTAATTATAAGATCATAACGTCGAGAGACTTAAGGGTCAAATTATGTTATGACCACACTTTTCAGATATATTTATCACAATCGTATTAAATTAATTCGTATTTTCGTAAAAAACAAAAAAACAATAAAAAAAAGTAAGAAAGAATTCGTATTCGGTTAAGAATCAACGTGGCTATGCTGCCAGTCTTCTGGGCACGTTATCGGGTGACAGCGATGTTGACGAATTCAACTAATTGATATTTTGTATTACAATGATTAGTATTTTATAATTACTTTGTCTTTGTAAATGCGTTTGTAAATATATATTAGATTAATTAGCATTTGTATGCCTATAAAATTAGTTACGTCTATATATAAATATTCATGCAATAATACTGTGTGTCAATGAAATATTTTCTTACAACCGTCACGACTTTGTTATTAAGTATAAGGAAAACTATTTTTTAATGTCAACTAGGTGTCGATGCAAGTTACGTACAACTTACACGTGTATTTCAGGGTTAAAGATCAAGGTTTTAAAATGCTTGTTATTATATTATGCATCCCATTGTTTTGTACAACAATTCTACTATAAATAAAACGTAGGAAAAATATTCATAAATATCTCTTTATGTTGATTTATGAATTATAATGGTTCCATTTCATTACTTCTTATCTTGCGTAACATTGAGTTATCCTGTTGCAGTCTTGTGTTAGCAATAGTCGATTTCCAATTGTGAAACAACACTTGTTTTTCTACTTGGAACTTGCTGTCAGTTTCTTATTTTCAGCTTGGTCTATCTGATGGAGCTTTGCTTCTCAATTTTCTTACTTACGCGAATTAAACGAGAGGAAGAACGTAAGAGGAAGGTATTGAAGCAAATTGCTGTCTTGTGCTGGAGATAAGCGAATTCCAAATGTATCAAAACGCTTGGTATTCTAATTTGAATGAGCATTCTCACCCATCACGTTTTCAGGTCGGTGTATCTGATTAGATGCCATTCGACTTCATAGATTTCGTCAGCGAATTCGTAACATAATGTATCAGTAAATGTAAAAGTAAATTAATCTATGGAAGCAAATTGCTTTCTGCTAAAATTATTGTAATTCCTATTGCTTTACAACCGCCAGTATTCTCCTTACTACATACATTTTATCCTACTACTGTCTAGTTTAATTAATTTGACTGAAGGCCGTTTCATTTCATGGTCTTTCGTCCGCGAATTGGTAACGTTATTTATCAGTAAATTTGAGAGTAAAAGTAATCTAAACTAGAGAAGCGAATCGATTCTAGTCGAACTTAGAAACTTCACTATCAGTAGACGTATGTACGTTAGAACTTGGCAGTACGTAGAAGCAACGAAGCCTTGATTATAGTGATAATAAAAAAAATACAAATCTGCATGTTAAGAGCAGGCACTCCAAATTTTATGCTATTTCGTATATATATTGTGAAACAGTCATATATACTAGTAAAGTGAAACTTTAGCGTACGATTATTTAGGTCTTTGTCTGTCTACTGGTAAGAGAGATACATGATTGGAAGATATCAGCTCGATAACATTTTCATTTGAAAATCATACCTTTTGCAAATCATTTTAAAAATACGTTGAATAAATCTTTGCTGTTCTTTCTGAAGTAACCACTAGCCATAAAAGAAACCTACGTATTATCGTATGATAATACATTTTTTCTCTATGACAATTATTACTTTAGTTATAAACGGTATAAGATTTTCGACTTATTTCATGCTTGAACTCTGTCACAGCATGCACGCGATATTCAACTTTATTATTGACGTTCTAGCGTTTACTACAATCCGGCGCATTGGCCTGTTAGTACCGCGCTGCGCGCTGTTCGGAGAGGACCTGTATCGCGTGCACGCCCTTTCCGTAGGTACATTTACGATTTGTTTCGTTTAATAAAGAATTATTATAATATAGAAAAGAAAATAGGTAATAAAATAAATAAGAGACCTTATGTTCAAAAAAGGAAAAAAGCTGGCCGATAGAAGAATGTTGCTGGAATCATGAGAGACGCAAAGGCGTATTACAAGTATTTGAAATAAGTAGGTACATTTATAAAATACTAGCTGACCCGGCAAACGTTGTCGTGCAATAAACATTTTTTGAACAAAAGATTTAAAAAATGTTAGGGTTGGACAACCCTTATCACTAAGGGTATGAAAAATAGATAGTAGCCGATTCTCAGACCTACTAAATATGCATATAAAATTTCATAAAAATCGGTCAAGCCGTTTCGGAGGAGTAGGTATGGTAACGAACATTGTGACACGAGAATTTTATATATAAGAAGATTATTAAAATTTTGTTTTATACAAAAGATGTTCGTAGTAACGAGTATCAGAGGTTGACAGTATACCCTTGCATATTTAAGAACCGGGACCGACGGCTTTACGTGCTCTCCAAAGCACGGTAGTGGTCTGATGTCAAGCGGTCATCCATCCAAGGGGTGGCCTACGTTAACGTTGCTTGACCTTGCTGATCTTTTATGAACGGCAAGTCAGGTTACGCTATGGGCGCTACGTGTAAAATTATATAACGCTAAAATATGTTCTAGGTAAATTAAATTAAAACAAACGTTATTGAATTTAATTTAGGTACCTAATATTTCGTTAAAGTATTGGGAACTGGAAACTATGGAGTCAATTTCATCGATGCAAATTTTTGAGACATAATTATGTTTATGTTTTCAACATGGCAATATTTTAGTATCATGAAATTTTGTATATTTTTTGCTGGGAATAAAACGCCAACAAAGTAAGTGCCACGCGTAGCTCAGTCGATCAGGTACCTACTAAGCATAATAATAGAACGCATAATCGAGATTTTGCATGACGGGCGAAGTATACCAACTTAAACGTTTAATTGATATAATATGTGGCACGCCACATATTATTATTAGCTTTAAATGTATACTTACAACTTTAGTGGCTTTAATACTTTGTTCGACTGAGTCTGGTTGTTTCGTTTCTAGGTGTTGTTTGCAAGTGTTCGTTAATCGTATGTTTGTATAGTCACCCGCGATACAGGCTTTATTCCTAGTGCGGGCGGTCTTTATTTAATGAAAATGAATAAACATATTATTATGTAGATAAATAAAATAAAGTCGACATTCTGAAACAAGATTTCAGCCTGTGGCACAAAACATGTCGTTGATTTACTAACCAAACTATTCATAATTCTGCTTTTCGCGTATTATTTTATTCAATGTAATATCATAATTTAAATAACTGTTCATAACAAGATTTTTTACTATCATTAAATAAATAAAGTTGTCTCCATCCCTTCTATATTCTCACGACGCTCGCGCAGCGATAGAACATTCACCTAGCAGTGCGTAACTCGCCACCGCGGGTTGCGAGGTGAGGTGGGGACCAGGGGGCGCCGGCGGGGAAAAAGGCGGAGCTTACGCAAAAAATAATTCGTAGTGCCTGGTCTTAAGAGGCATTACTTACATATTGTTAATTAAATTTACTTGTTTAAGGTCCACGTTATAGAGGCAAGGCTTTAACTGGGCACAATTCTGGACCCTACATTCTCAGATGAAAATTGTCTTAGAGAAAAACCAGTTACCTCGTTATCCAATTCAATAATCTATTTCTCTTAATGTCTAGTGCCGTAACTATATTTTAGTAATATATACACAAATTTATACGCTACTAGAAAACAAACTATAACAATAGATGTTAACAAAACCAGACCCACGGGAATATTTCAAAACAAAGTCAAACATCGATTTCGAAGCATTTTAATTATCGCCCACGCATTTCTTTCTTCACTATATGTAAATGCTACGTTTTACGCAGACTCGTTAAACCGAGAGACGAAGGTGCTGCTTTGTGGGCGGAGGTAGCTAAACTTAATGAACCACATTGTCTTATTACTTTAAATGGCTGTGCGGGTTTTTTCTCGTCTGTACTTTGGACACATGTAAATAATACTGTAGGCGGAACGTATCCGCTATCTCGTATACGTAGGAAGCGAGTTTTGTGTTTTATTATACATGGTTATGTTGTTTCTAGGCTGGTAACGTGTGACAAAGACCGACTTCCAAAAATGTTACGATCTGGAGATGTGTGTTTTGTTAGACATAATAATTATTTTAAAAATGATCTTTAGTCGTCTGTAAAATTAGCAGTTTGGCAATTAGGGATGAACCTATTGACGTCAACCATCACAATTTCAGATTCTGTGTTATTACTGAGAATCTCGACAGAAAAAACTGAATATCAATTTGCCTAACCCGGAAATCGAAATCGAGACCTCATGCACGACTGTCGTACTTTCTGCTACTGCGTCGCCGACTACCTGTCGAACAAATTATATTATTTTGATTTTCATTCATTGCTTTATTTGTGTTTTTTTAGCGCAATTTAGAGTTACAATTAACCTTATTCAATCGTTACCAAATAGAAAAATCGGCGCGTAGATTCCTTAATACCTATCTTAGTTTGTATTTGATGCTATTATTACTCATAGGTGTTTCACTGCGAATATAATATTAAACACAGTTTCAATCTTAATTTGATAGTCATCGTGCAAACCGTTGCAGCGGTTGCATGGTCACCAGACTCATAGAAATGGAATTTTAACGTGTCACGATGACCTTAAGATAAAAAATGTCTAGATATTTTATGTCTTTTGTAATAGTTCGCCGTCGTCTGTTATTATTTTTTGTCGACGAAAATAGTTTAGCCAGTTAATTTAGCTTCGATTTAATTTATTTGTATTAATATAATGTTTCTTATAAGCTATTATAATTAGGAACATTGATGTATTGACCTAAAATGACAACAATACATTACATTGAAATATGACAAGTGATAATTAGCAAAGCGTGTCATTGCCAATTCTTAATGGTTTGCATTTAAAAGAAAATTCTAGACTCTAGGTGGCGCAGTTTGCATGGATATGCTCTCACAGGCAATCTGCCTTAGAGTTTAACATTACTGCGACTTTTGAAGGCTCTCATACCTTTCTTTCTTATGATGGCTTTCATACTTTTCGTCCTTCCATTCCATCACATCACCTATCACCTTTTTCTCAGATCCAGAACCTTACGTATGGTATCTCTGATACAACAAGTGACCATAGAGACCATCAGACGAATCATATACATAGTTATTCACCATTTTTGTTGCCTAAAAAAGGAACTACGAACTCTATTAAAGTGTCTACTACGAATATGGTAGTCAAAGGTGGACGCTTTTTGTATGAACAAATAAAATAAATCTTGCCGTATGCCTTGTAAAACATTGTCAATCGGATTTATTGGTCGGCTTCAACAAAGGGGTTATGTAGTGATATGCGAGTGAGACAAATTTGCCGAATATGGCCTGAAACCTTGGTGCCCACACGGAGTCGGTATTGGATCTTTTAATGCGCGTAATTGCGCTCATATTAAGACCTGTGGCCGACTGATCCACCCACATATGATACTCTACCTAATTGTGTTTTACTTTTTATAGCTATTTTTTAACGTACGGACAGTGAACACTTTGCTGCCATGAAATGCCATCAGCTTTGCAAAAGCAATATGTTCCAGTTTTATAGCATGCATTTTATGTTTTAGAACCGTTAAATTAAATCAAGATATTAAAATGCTAGTTGACATCTGGGTCTCATGCCAGCCAGAAAAGGATTCGTATTTATTTGGCGTATTTTAGAAAGGTAGGTGAGATAGAATTCCTTCATGGTTTTTATTAGTATTTTGAAGCAATTAGTGATCTAAGCGTGGTATTTGGAATTTTGGTAAATAGAAATAAAACGCACAATTATGTTTTGAGCGATTGTTCATATTGTTTATTTAAACCAGCATAATGTAGTGTTTGTCATCCAAATTCATTCCACCAATCTATCTAAAATCTTCTAGAGTATGATTTTGTAGAAAGAAGAGTGTAAAAGCCAGCATCTTAGTAAATCTTGTGATTCTTGCAAATATTTTTGTCCCGTTTTTACGGGGTCTGATGATTATTATGGGAAATAAATATTTTTATTATGTGCGAATAAAATATACGAAATATGGATTGAACTAGGAAGTCTGCCCTCATTTTTTATAGAGAATAAAAATCCTGATCGACGCATTGCCTAATTAGGAATAACTGACCAGATGATTAGTATTGCTCATCTATAATACTTTTGTTGTGAACGGCCTTGATGTATTTAATGTAGGTGGGTTTAATTTACTAGTCATGGAGAACTGTTTCTATTGCAAAATGGATGATTACACATAATAGCATTTGATCAATTATTTCAACGCTTTAGTTGTAGTAAAAAAATTGCTTTTATCTGCGTTATCACCCACGATGAACTCATATATAAAAAGTACACCATGTTTTAATTCAGTACATGGTCTATATGTGTGTCGAATATTATCAAAATCTATTAAGCGTTTGAACAGCGACAGCCTAATGAAAGACCGTTGGACTGCTATGCAGAGGTCTCGAGTTCGATCCCAGGGCACGCATCTCTGACTTTTTGAAGTTATGTGCGTATTAAATAGTTAATTATCGCTCGCTTTAACGGTGCAGGAATACATAGTCAGGAAACCTGCACGTCTGAGAGTTCTTCATAATGTTCTCGAATATATGTGAAGTCTGCCAACCCGCACTGAGCCAGCGTGGTGGACTATGGCATAACCCTTCTCACATTGAGAAGAGGCCCGTGCCCAGCAGTGGGACAGTTTGAAACGGGGCTGATATTACATATTACATTAAGTGCTTTATGCGTGATTGGTTTACAAACACCTAAACAATTTCACTTTAAATTTAAGATATTAGTAGGCTACACATTATTATTAGGTATATATTTTTGTACTTCATTCACACTCGTCCTTTAGTTTTCCCACAACTTCTTTGTGTCTTTAATATATAAATTGTAAAATACCTGATTTTATTTTTGTAGAACGTTCTGTGGTTTACAGATAGTCTTTGCAATATATGCATGACAATGTAGTAAGAAAGAAAATTAGTTACGAGTCATGTGAGATATAAATCAGCATTAAAAAGATAACAATAAATTTAATTAGAAAGCTTATCGTCGTTCGGTATTCAATACCGCGAATGCAACATTCACAAAATTTTACAGGAGACGAAATATGTATTTTTTATTGATAATGTACATTTACAATTTTAAGTTCTCGGTTTACCAGGACTCAAAAAATAACTGGATTGGATTAACTTTTGGCTAAAATTTATTTATAGGATCGCGTATTTTAACGTTTAGAACGACATATGATTAGTTTCAGATTTTTTGACAAAATGACACATTCGCGGTTTTGGATGCCGAACGATATTATGTAATTCTAAGCATCTCGTGATTTATAGAACTACATAAGCTTTCTAGAAACACTAACTACAACCTTAAATATTTTTCAGTTTCATTGTTATGTTACGTATTAGTTAACTGAATTATTTTTTATGTTCACTTAGCGCAGATCTAAGTTTGATGTTATGCCTGAACTTATGAAAGGATTAGACAGAGCTTTCATCTTTTAGAGAATTTGATCGTAGTGATAATTTCTATTCAATCATTTATATAGGACTAGCTATAGTTCGGGATCCTTACATTTCTGGATAATTTTCTGTACCTACTTCTGACAACGTATATGCAAACTTTCATGGTAATCGGTCGAGTAGTTAAGGCATAAGAGCATAGCAAGCAAACGAATTGACATTCGCATTTATAATATTTGTTAGAATTAGATTGAAACAACCTTACTTCTCCCTAGCCTTTATTATTCCCAAGTCAATTGGGCTCGGCTTTTCTGATCTAACCGGATTAGACTGGATATCAGTTTTTACACGGAGCGGCTGCCACCTGACCTCCGCAACCCGAAGGCTAACGATACCGTAAGGCTAGACCAGCGTCAGGATATTATAGGACACTGACTTCCCAATTACGACTGCCATAGATGTTCATGACAGCTAGGACCGACGGCTTAACGTGCTCTCCGAGGCACGGAGCAGGCGATAATTGTTAATCAATACGCACATAATTTCGAAAAGTCATATAACTTCCGAAAGTCAGAGGTGCGCGACGTGGGTTCGAACCCGAGACCCTCTGCATTGCAGTCTGTTGGTCTCCCCACTGAGCTATCGCTGCTTCATGATTGAAACAACCTTATGAGATGAAAATTATTAATAATTATAATTAATAGTTTCTCGGTTTTTAATTATTACAAACTGTAATGGCAACAAAACGGATATTCGAGTTATCTCCACACAAATCAATATATTATTGGATACAAACCGTTATATTTGTATTCAGAAATGAACAGTCTAAACTTCAATTATTAATAATCTAGAAACAAATTGGTTTTCAAACAAACTAGGAAACCCTTCGACGAGTTTAGAGTCGGTCAATTGTTATATTTACTTATTCGTAATATGTATATGAGTGAAAACGTTTTATTTGTCTGTAGAAACATATTTGTATCATTTTTTAATTCATTTCTAATTTAATATTATAGAGCCGCGCTAGCCTAATGTTAATCACGTAGAGGTCTCGAGTTCGATCCTAAGGCACCTTTGACTTTTTGAAGTAAAATGTGTGTTAAATAAGTAGTAGTTCTTTCAAGCTCGTTTTGAAGGTGATGGAAAACATCGCGAGGAAACTTGCATGTCAGAGAGTTCTTCATAAGGTTGTCGAAGACATGTGAAGTCTGTGAACTCACACTGGGCCAGCGCGAAAGATTATAGCCTAACCCTTCCCGTACTGACAAGAGACCCGTGCCAAATAGTAGGACTGTTTTTTTTTTAACATCATGGAATGCTTTGACGCATACCTCTCTGCGGGGCGACGGAGAGGTTATGTCGGGCTCACCGGGGAAAGATGGTGAGTGACATCTCGGTAATACAAACTAAACCTACCACGGTGTTCCTCGACATAACCGCAATCGGCGGGGCCGTGCGTATCGCTTTCACATGCAATCGCGACTCCGCCGAGGTTTCGGCCCGCCCCGTATGGAACGGCAGGCCACTACACGAATAGACTACCACTAATTTTATCCCTACTGTCCCCCTGAGGGGGGATGATCACAATCTAGTGTAACTTATTAATAACTTTAAATTATACATTTATTTAAAGTTATTAATAAGCTAACTTTAAATTATATATTATACAATATTTTAGAGAATTACTGGCTCAGTAGCAGCGATAGCTCAGTGGGGAGACCAAGGGACTGCAAAGCAGAGGGTCTCGGGTTGGAACCCACGTCGCGCACCTCTGACTTTCGGAAGTTATATGACTTTTCGAAATTATGTACGTATTGATTGACAATTATCGCCTGTTCCGTGCCTCGGAGAGCACGTTAAGCTGTCGGTCCCGGCTGCCATGAACATCTATAACACTGATATCTAGTCAAATCTGGTTAGACTAGAAAAGCCAACCCCAAGTGACTTGGGAAGAATAAAGGCTAGGGAGAAGTCTGGCTCAGTAGCTGATAGTGAATGCGACTACTTCAATTCCCAGGACGCTCAAAGTGTTGATTTTAATATTTTCTGACAACTAAATTTTCGGTAGCAGCACGGTGTCTCTGAAACGGTAATAGGCTTGCCCTCTGTGCGCACCTCTTCCAGCGTGGGACTTTGTAGTCATTTTGGAGAATTTGTGAGTCTATTAATCTGCACCAATAATGGCGAAGCTAAGCTTTCTTGTTCTAAAAAGAAATCCGTGGTTAGCAGGGAGAATTTATATAAATAGAGCTTCTTCTTCTATGCGTATCGTTGGCAAACACTTTTAAATTATATATTTTCTGCCCAGAAAGCAGCTACGCTAGCTACGTTGTCAGAGGCAGCCATCAGATCCTTCTGCGTGCAAGTTGTCGAACACGCAGGGTACGATGTAAGGTGGAACATCGTTTATCTTGCACCAACCACGCGCAAGCCAGATCGGTACCGTCTGAGAATCTCCCCCTAAACATGTTTTCTTTGCACCAACCGACCTGGGTTCGGAGTCTATTTAGCAACTTCCAGACCGAACATGGCAATTGACTTTCAGCAGGTGACACGAAAGGTGTAGGTAGAGATATTTTTCTCACCACAGGTTGCATCTCGCCTTTGATGGCTCCAGGGTCAGTGCGTGGACACTGAAATTAAATAGAGTTGCCATTAATATATTATGATACATCCTATCCACGATTTATACAGTTAGATAGTACGCACGAACCACATAAAACTAGGCAACTAACTCAACGTAATTGAGAATAGAAAATATGATTAATATTATAATATAGCCCTATTCATAATTAAATCACTACTGGGCATCAGCGGCATGGACCAGGTAGCAATTATTGTAATACAGTGCTTCAAGCACTTTGGTAAGCTATCATGTTAAACTACTTCATATTCTAGGTAATTTCGCTGTTATTACACAGAGATTGCCTATGGATAAGAGTCTTCATCCATAGGGACCTACATACATATTAGTATTGAGCAAAAACTATAATATAAAATGCATCACCGGTCTAAGATCAAGTAATTAATTTCTTTGAACATCAAGCGAAACGCAGGTAACAAGATTTCCAGATACTTTAAGCTCGTTCTCCTTATATATTAACACCAATAATTATTTAACGATGTCAGAGTACTTTGGAATAAATTGACAGCACTGATGGCTCAGTAAGTTGGTGAATGCCTCGTTGACAATGCGCCAAGTTTTGTGGGCTCGAATCTAATCCGTAGTATTATTTGTGTGATCCACAAAACTCAAATTACATCCAGACTCTAGAGTCATTTGAGTCTGTTAGTTGTAGGTTGATCATTTATGCGAGAGTGGTCTAAAAAAAGAAACTTTACATTTCAAGATATTGAGAGATCTACATTATTTTTTTCGATTAAATACGACATAATTAATATGTATGAAGGAGTGAACACTGGTCTGGTCACCGTTAACGCTAGTTTACACGCTACAGGATTCACATATATACTGTTTATGTACCTTTTTATGTCGATAAATTATTTGTTATTATATCTTGACTATGGCTGCTAAAATATATCTGAGAGGTCGGTGCGTCGGGATAGTGTTAACCTTGGTAAAATCGATATTAACTTATTTAAGAGTTAAATTTTAATTTACATATATTCATGTAAATGAAAGTATATACTAATTTTCATTATTACTATCTTATATTGCAGGGCATTCAAGACATGGTCTATATGTTTTCGACAACCAGTAGGGGGCCGGCACTGTAACTTCTTAACACAGGCTGCTCAGTAGCCTATTTAGGAGAACAGTACTCCACCCACCATTATTGTAGTTATTGTATTCTGTCATCGTGTATAGCAATAAGACTGTTTGTATAACTACAATGTAATTTCATTTTTAAATAAATTATTATTATTATGTTTGCCAAATTGTATCCAAATTCATTCTGCAATATATGTGTGATTGAGTGACAGATATCTACATAAACTCCCTTACAAACTTTTACATTTTATAATAGCAGTAGCATGTCTTCTGCCATTCCAATTTCAGTCTAGTCCAAGTTCCATTTCCTGCCGTGAGATGATGTCATTTGATTACTGAACATCCCTGTGATCTTGGTTTATCCCGTCGCTGCAAATCAATCATCCGTGCGGTCAGTTTCATTCTCACCTCGCCAAGAGTCCTGTACTGTGTGTAAAGGTAACATAACATCGCGCCTAGATATCTCTCAAAGGTTAGATAGGTATATAACATTTTCATATTTTATATCTTTTCCCCTTTTGGAACGAAATTTTTGATAAAGCTGATTTTACCTACTTATATTTTTATATGCAGTTTTATGATTCCATACGGTAACTGAGAGTCTCTTATAATAACCCAGTCCGCAAAATAATAAGCTTTATAAACAACTTAGAAGACTTCGCGGTTACAAATATCCAAACTGTGCTTCGCTAATACGTAGCGAAGCTTACGACAGCTTGACAATCTGAGAACAGCTAGCCGACCGAAATGACTGTAAAAGGAAGCGGGGTTATTATTAAACAACACGTAAGCAATGAGTCAATGGGACGAACGTCGAGCGGACAAGTTAGGACGGGTGCTTCTCAGAACCCTTTTGTTGTTGCATATCATTCTCATTGCCCAATAAGACAAATTCGGGGCTTGTACACGCGCGCGCGGTTGACGCTTCACAAACGTCGTACATTGCTTCGGAATGTTAAAGATTTGCTTGTATTGTGTGTGTATTTTTAAACACGCTTACTTTTTACAATTTTGTGTATATTTTTTGTTTCGGCGTACTATTCGTAGTATATTTTTTGTGGTAATAATTTTATGCAAATTTTGCACGGACTACTCAGACACAATGATTTTTTCATTGTGTCTGGTTTTACAGCTAATTGATGTGATATTAAATATACTAAAAAGAATAAAACCTTCACGCCTTGTGCTCCTCACTGGAATAGGCAATAGAGTGTAACATTTAACTGACTGGCACATTAGATATTGAATTTTTATTGAAATTACTACAATATTTGGCACGACGCGGGTGTCTAAATCAGAATCTCACGAACAGCAATCGTTTATGCTATCACTGGCTTAATCTTCGTTAGTCTTAATCCATCAAATAAACCAGTAAATTAAGTTCGGAAAGAAGAATCTAATAGTAATGTCTAAGACTTGACAATTGCTCGTCTCCCAATACGTGCATATATTCACGTCGATATGCGTAAAATATATCCAGTACCACTTAGGTATCTTTGACCGAGGTGAGAATCTAATCCATAAGTAAAAGGACCAGCGGGGCAGCCGGAGTGTGATACCTTTTTGCCTACATACATTTAGATTATAACATAAACATGTATAGTTTTATCAATTGTAGGTTTTCTAGCTCTCAAACTAGGTTTATACCTGTGACTTGGGAGTCAGTGTTTCTCTAGTAATATTTAAATATTTAATTACTAGTAACTAATTACTTAAGAGCACCTTAAACCGGCGAGTGTGAATGAGGAATGTTATGAAAGTGAATGAAGCCAGAGAAGTGTGTCAGGATCGTAGCAAATGGAAATCCGTAGTCTCTGCCTACCCCTCTGGGAAACAGGCGTGAATCTATGTATGTATGTATGTAATTACTTAGAGCCAGCATAAATAACTACTTTACTTAGTTTAAATATTTAAATTATGATTCAATAACATTCAAATAGTAGAAATATATACGAGACCAAAGTGCAACAAGTGTATATAAAGAATCCGTTCCGCTTAATAATATTTCTTTTTTCACAGTTTATATAACTAATACCTGAATTTTTTGTTTATATTCATACATTATTCATATTCACACTAAACCCAGCTAAAACTAGATTATCTACTAATTTAATTGTATGTAAAATATTCATAGATGTTAATTTTCCTCAAATTATTTATATATTTAGCGTTATGTAGGTACCTAAACAACAACAAATGTATATGGATGGACTTAAAGGCATTCTGTCAAGTCGGGTCATAAATAAACTGAAACATAAACAGTTGACGAAAAAAGAATAAGTAATTGAGAGGTAAATAGTATTATACCTATATATATCTCTAAAATCTCATATTAATATGGAATGCATTATAAAGGAAAATCTTAAAAATATATATACATATTTTAAAGATTTTTCCTTTATATAGTTATTTTTGCTATATGTACGTATATACCAAAAAATAACTATAATTCATGCTAAGAAGTATACATAGATACCTAACTACATCTACGATCGTTATGTTTTCAGGACTAAATCACTGAACAGAATTTGATTATGTTGAAGTAGTAGTTTAAAACGGACTACTTTCAAAACGCGGCCGAAGTCGCAGGTTGCAACCAGTAATCATGATAAAAGTTATAAAAAATAAATTAACACCGGATATATGCTAGGATCATACCATGTAGAAATCCATAGTGTTTACGTACCCTTATGAAAAGCAGGCATGAATTTTATGTATCACTACTATTCCGAGCGTTTAATAACGCTTGTAGGAAAGCGCGCGAGGGAGGCGCGTCGGTGGCGGTCGGCTCTGCCCGTGGGTCGACGCAGGTAATGACACAAAACGACACACGTGACCGTCACATAACTCACACGGCCGTCATAACAAAGATACGGCATACCTCCGTACTTCTGATGATAGATATCTCATCGCCTTGTGTACCCACGGCTGCCTTTAGCTGCCTTTGCATTAGCCTGTCACCCGACGCAACCGGTTTTAGCTGTCCTGTTTATAATAACATCTTCTAAACCGTATTTCGGTCACGGCGGGCAATCTGAAGACTAGTCATCTGCGCAAAGATGTTATAGTGCAGAAGTGTGTGGGTGTTTTGTGTACCTACACACTGCGCGCATTCTATATATTTAACTCTCGTAGTCCTACGTAACGTACGACCTTTAATATTGGGGAGATCAGGAGCAGAAAGTGCATGCCAAGACAAGGAGATGAGACATCAATTACTACAAATTTAGGATTATTGAGATGTTTTTGACAGAAAGCTGGTTAACTTTGTGCCAGTCTGATCTAAGATTCAAACTATCGAGCTCATGATTCATAGCCGTATGACAGCTACCAAACTAACGGCGCAGTCTAACACTAAAGTCCTTATAAACTTACTATAAAGTCACCGCTGTAGAACCTACACGGATGTTACAATGGTGGAAGATTGGATGAGATAAGACCCGAATAAAATCCTTTAGAAAGACTTGATTTGTATATTGGTAGGATAACCAATAGGGTATCTCTCGGATGAGCACTACAGCCACTCTTTATTTTACAAAGCTGGCAATAGAACTTTGCATCCCATAATGTTAGCAGCAGCACTTCACTAACGGCCCTAGTTGAAAACCAGCGTTAGGCATTCGTCTGACATGAATACGCTGAACTTGGTCTTATTTTGATAACGTAGTGGGACTTCAGCTTTTGTGTTTTTTCTTGTTTCTCGTTTTATGTAGTTTATCTGTGTATTTTCATGTGTGTTTGTTGATGTGGATCAAAATAAACAGCTTCCATCTTTTTTTCATAAATTACATAATTATATTACCGCAACATCAGGTACGCTATTTGCTTGCCTATTTTGGTATTATATAAATTGCGCTATTGGTATCGGATCTCTCTTTGCATGAGATGATAACACATCCACGAGAATGTTATAGGGTACTATGGAGACTAAGGACTCTGAAACATATATGGCACATAGTATAGACATGCGGGTTTCCTAGCGATGATTTCTTCTATCCTGGTAGGAAGCGATAATTAAATATTTAACACATACATAGACTTACGATGATTTCCTGGAGAAGTATGTAGGGACTACGAATCCAATATACTACCAGCTTTTCCTTATTTACGTTTTCGTCGAAAGGGGTGAATGTGGTAGATTTGTAAGCCTCCAGAACTCTGAACTACTAGGCGACCACACTAACAATATAACTATGCCTAAGTCGATTGTCTGTAAAGCGATAATACTTTCCAGGGCAAGTCGGCTCATTCGTTTCGTCCCTAGATTAGTAAAGAAATTTTTCCCTCACAAAATCTTGTAGTTGATATAAGTTTAATACATCATCTTGTTAGGGACGACAAGAAACTAGATTTTTTTTTTATTTTCTTTTGTGGCAGACAAGCAACCCACCTGATGGAAAGTGGTAACCGCTGCTCATGGACTTCAGAAATGTCAGGACACAGCAAAGCCGCTGCCTACCGTGAAAGAAGAACTCTCTTTAAACCTCGTTTGAAGAAGGACATATCATAGCGCTCGGGAAACACCGAAGCAGGCAGTTCATTCCAGAGCTTGCACGTACGTGGGAGAAATGATTGCTGAAAGTGTACCGTCTTGGATTTGAACGCTTCCAGGTGATATGGATGAAACCTGCTTCGTTGTCGAGTGGTACGGTGATAGAAAGGGGCCGCTGGTACCAAATCAAATAGTTCTTCAGAGTACTCTCCGTGAAAGAGTCGGTAGAACACGCAGAGAGACCCAAAGTCTCTCCGTTGCTCCAATGACTCCAATCTATCCGTGAGATTGGGATATTGGGATTGCCAACACAGTTGCTTGTTTTAGGAATAAGTATACACCGGTACTGCTATAAGTGGTTTTCCACAAACAACCGCGAGGCCTTTTATAAATGAGCCACCGTTGCATTACATATACCAATGATATAAGATTACGCTTATGTTTACGCTCAATCATGGGGTTCTGGGTTTCATTCCCGAATCAGCTAAGGTGTCTATGAAGAAATTTACCATAGCAGCACTGACATATTTTTCGTAGACTGCTAACTACCAGTTATGTTTTATTTGAACCAGTCTACCCTTCTCGAGACCTACAGCCATAAATATAAATAAAATTCGGAAAAATAAAGACTGACTAAAAAAAATATCTTAGTGAGACGTAATCTGTACAACAAACACATCTATTAAATAAAACAAAATCCTATTACACGAGTTGCCACCTACGCGGCGCCTCAGAATCAACAATTCTTGATTTATTGCGAAATATTCCGGTGTCTAGCCATAGTGATTGTGATCTTTACAAGACCCATATATGTCCAAGATCGTCCGACGACTATTAATTAACAGCACCAATCAAAAATAGGTCGCGGAACTACGACAAATGTCAATAGTTTGTTTCAAATGTCAAATTCGTAAAGTCAAAAATATAGGTATCGTTGTACATCCATATTAGTATTGTAATTGCGAAGATATGTCTGGGTGTCAGCTGTATTGCCAGGGATAAACTGTTAAACTTATTTTGATGATATTTGGTGTGGAGATATCCTTGAGGGTCTTGATTCGGATTTTTGGATCACGCAACGGGTTATTCGAAAAGGAATTTTTCCGTAGTTGCTCGGAATTTGGGATTGCTCTTTAGTCTTACTTGCACGCTTAGTCATATGCTAAGAGGCGCTAATAGCCAGTTCCACTCACTGATCGTAAACGATTAGCGAGGTTAAGCAACGTTGGGTGTGGTTAAGAGGCGCTAATAGCCAGTTCCACTCACTGATCGTAAACGATTAGCGAGGTTAAGCAACGTTGGGTGTGATGGGTGACCGCTTAGTGGTATTCCATCTGAGCGTCGCCGTGCTTCGGAGGGCACGTAAAAAGTCGGTCCCGGTTGTTGCCAAATTGATAGCAGTCGTTAAGCCATGTTAGGCCTACGGGCGGCTTGAAAACTCTTGACAACAGGTTGACCACTAATCACACGAAAAGAAGAAATCCTATTCCTATATTCGCGGAAGAGTAGACAGAAATAAAAGCATAGCTAGCATTTTAGTGCAACATGTCTCTACGCAGTACACCAGATCCCAGGTATGCTTTTAGATCTCACTTAATCGAGGGTTAGCCTATTTCTGTTCCGGGAACAGCTTCAGATTCTTCAGGTGCTTCTTCTGAGGATTTCTTGATAGAAACATCTGATATTAGATTTTACTTAGGTCAATTTTACTCGACCCGTAAATCAAACCCGAGGCGTTACACACAGCAGACGAATTCACTACCACTGTGCCATTACCATAATTAGGTACATTATTTTGATAGCACTGAATAAAAAATAAAACCTCTGTTATATTAAAATTCTGTATATCACAAAGCTTATTGCATCAACTTAGCATATAGAATTGCAAAATGAGTACATTACCCCCGAATGGCAATACAAAACACGAATACGCTGACAAGTGAACGCTTACTATTCAGATAAAGCGGAGACAAGCTGATATTTGCATAGAATTCATTGTTTGTGATCGATTACCTGGGCCTATGTGACGTCATACCTCTTAGGCAACACCAGGCCATTCTAAAGGTCGTCCAGCGCATCTAATCACTCAGCCAAGCGTACGTATTGCGCAAAAACAAGATAGTTACAAATACAGAACGGGTAATGTATTGACGTTTGCGTTCGGCGAGCTGTTATAATTATATAAACATAACATAATATGATATTACGTGTATATACCTACCTAATACATCTTGTTTCTTGTATTCCTCTTTATTTTTTTAATATAATAATGATGTCTTTTAGACCGAATTTTGGTCACGGCGGCCAGTCTTAACGGAGACTGGCCATCTGCGCAGGAGATATTATATTGCACAAGTGTGTGCGCAAACACAATTGCACTCTCTGTTCCCTAACTCTCATGATCCGATGGGATGGTAATCCGACACGACCGGAGAGAGATCAGGCGTAGGACCAATGGCTTTACGTGCTTTCCGAGGCACGGGGGTGTCTTACACCGCCAACTTCCTGACTCCGGGCTGCTATTGAGATTTCTTAACAGTAAAACCCAATAACTTTTGCTTGTTCCGACCCGGGATTTGAACTCGAGACCTCATGCAAAGCAGTCGCAATTACTACCGCTGCGCCACGGAACCAAATTACTTTTAATTCCTGTGTCGCGGGGAAATTTAGAAACATTGAAGCATCGGACTCAAAGTACACCCAGACTAGGAATGACTCTTTCTGGATCACACAAATTTTTGTCCCGAGTGGGTATTGAACCAAAATACCTATCGCAGTGTTAGCTAGGAGACAACCAATGAGATTATACGCCATCCGTCAAAATACCTAGGAGAATAAGCAGAGGTGTAGGATAGTCATTTTTGTCAGGAATAATATCGCGATAAGGTCTATCATAAAAGGTAAACTATTGCCGTCAGAAAAGTTGGTTTTTCTCCACACTGCTACTGAAAGTTTCCTCTTAGAAAACTCACTAGTGTAGTGGTTGTAGGTACGACTGCTGAGCATGAGATCTCGACTTCGAAACCCGGGTCAGACAGCAAAAAATACAGAGGTTTTCTGCCCAGAAATTTTTAATAGAAGCCCGAAGGTAGGAACTTGGCGGTAGGAAGTTTCCGGTAGCGTTCAGAAGTTGGCGGTTTTTACACACACATATATAAGCCGGCTTGTGTGAAAACCGACGCATTTACACATACGCCATATGCCGATAGTATGTCTTTGACTGCATTACAGCTGTCGGTATTTAAGTATTTTGTGTCGTAACAGTGAGTGATATGCCGCATTGGTACCTAGCTAGTACCGTCGTATAGTAGATGACCTCAACCTACCCTTTCGAAGAATCCTTTTGAAATAATACATGCATCGAGTCTTGCATAGTTATGACTTGTTAAAGATTTGTTTTAAAATTTAACTGTATTGCAATTAAAGCGCATTACGAGACTGTAGAATAATTCAAATCTCGCCCCGTTTTTAAGGTTTCTAGGGCTTAAAAGACGAGCTCAGACAATTTTTCTGACATAGCTTACATGCATAATCTCACACTTATATACCCAAAGTGATAAGCAGAGGTGTACCAATTACAGCCATATTTTCCCACCTTGGGTTTGTCCAACGACCCACCCACATATAAAGCGGCGAGTTGGCACACCGTAGTGGTGTTATTCCAGAGTGGTTTAGCCCAAAGTCTCGGGCAAGCCCGACATAGCCCTCTCGCCTCCCCTTGTGGCGTAAGCATCAGCAGCATTTCCCCACGTAAAAAAAGGAAAGGTGGCAATATATGACTGGATACTACTCGTAAATGATTGTATACATGTATGACGGGTGCGAGTCTAATGTCTTCACCCGAGCACAGTTTTAAACCCCAAGTTGTGGCTAAGAATTTCTTGACAATCGAACGAGCAATTTACTCGAGAATCGAACATGAAATCTCATGCACAGCATTAAAAGCCACTGCGTCACCACTCCGTATTAGCAATTCGTCGGCCTCGACGGCGTAGTGGTTAGTGTAACCGACTGCCACGCCTGAGGTCGCGGGTTCGATTCCCGCACAAGACAAATATTTGTGTGCATGAACATGGATGTTTGTCTTGGTCTGGGTGTTTCTATGTGTAATATGTATTTATTTACAAAAAAAGTATATATGTATGTTTATCCATTGTCTAGTACCCATAGTACAAGCTCTGCTTAGTTTGGGCTAGATAGTGTTGTGTGTATGTGGTAGAATATTATTATTATGGGTTATTATTATTATTATTATTATTATTATTTTGTTTTGCTTTTATTTTCTCGGCTAACCGGAGAGAAAACTGATGGCACGGGCCTAAGCCAAGTGTACATCAGCAATAGTTTGTGATTGAGTTGTGAATAGAGTGGCTGTGTGTGTTACAGGGTGTGAGTTGTCTGATTCACATTGTAGAAATTTCCTTACTATTCTGCAAGTGTTTAGTATGACTGCTTTTTGTAACAGGCAGTAGGTCGTAGGTGGTAGTTTTAAAGTTTTGAGTGATTGGTGTAGTTGTTTGGGTATGACTCCAGTAGTAGAAAGAACAATAGGGACTATAGTTACTTTTTGTAGATGCCAGAGTCGAGTAATTTCATCTTTTAATTCTGTATATTTGCTAAGTTTTTCTGCTATTGTAGTTTGTATGTTGTGTGTGTTTGGCACGGCAATGTCTATTAAATATCCTGTTTTAGTTACCTTGTTTATCACAGTTATGTCTGGTCGATTATAATGGATGGTTCGATCAGTAAGAATGGCTCGGTCATAATATAGTTTTGTCGTGGAATTCTCTAAAACAGTTTGTGGGCTATATTTATAATATGCTGTAGAGGTTTCTATGAGTTTATATTGATGTGCAAGATTTTGGTGTATAATATTGGCTACTTGGTCATGTCTATACTTATAGTCAGTTTGGACAATTGATTTGCAGGCTCCTGTGATGTGTTGGATTGTTTCTGGAGAACTATTGCATTTGCGGCAGCTGTCAGTTGTTAAATTCTTGATTATATGCTTTCTGTAGTTTTTGGTTTCGATTATCTGGTCTTGTATAGCGATCATGAATCCTTCAGTTTCTGGGAAAAGTTCTCCTCGGCTCAGCCACGCGTTCGATGCTTCTTTGTCGACGTTTTGTTGGCATAAGTCTGTACGATGTCTTCCATGCAGAGATTTTTGGATCCATTCTGATAGCTTGGTTTTTTCGTCTGTCAGCATTTCATTATTCTGTTTAGCGGGGTCCTTTAGGTTAAGTGGGGTTAACTTCTGATCCATTTGTACTATTGACTTGTGGAGTGTAGATATTTGAGATTTGCTGAAGAAATATTGCCTAAGGGTCGTTATTTGCTTGTTATGCAAGTTTAGAATGTCTATGAGGCCTCTGCCTCCTTCTTTTCTGGGCAATATCAATCTTTGTAAACAGGATCTTGGGTGATGTTTTCGAAATTTGGTCATTGTAGTGTTTAATTTTCTCTGTACATCCTTGAGTTCGGTTTTGGTCCAATTTATTACTCCAAAAGAATATGTGAGTAGAGGAATGACGAAAGTGTTGACGGCTTTTATTGTGTTTCTAGAGTTAAGTTGCGTTTTCAGTATCGTGTTAAGTCTGTGTTGAAATTGTAATGTCAATTTTTGTTTGGTGTCTTTGTGATGTATTTGTAGTGATTGTTTATATCCGAGATATTTGTAAGTGTCATGCTCGTCTAATGATTCAATATTTTCTCCTGTATTTAGCGTGTATTGATGATGATAAGTCTGGCCTGCTTTAACTGAGTTTATTTTACATTTATCTATCCCAAATTGCATCTTAATGTCATTTGTAAATTTCTCTACTAGATTAGCTAGATTAAATAATTCATTCTCAGTATTAGCGTACAGTTTAATATCATCCATATAAAGCAAATGATTTATTATATTTTTCTCTGTAGTAGTGTGTCTAAGTGTTTCTGTGTCTTTTAAAGGGTATCCTACTGTAGTTGAATTTAATATGTTAGAGAGAGGATTTAAAGCAAGGCAAAACCATAGTGGGCTTAGCGCATCTCCTTGAAAAATACCTCTCTGTATCCGGATCGGGTTTGTTTCTATTGTGTCCGTTGGGGTAGTGAGTGTAAGTACAGTTGACCATTTTGTCATGATGTTTTTTAAAAACGCAGTTATTGTGGGATGTATTTTGTAGATATCCAAAACTTTTAATAGCCACGAATGAGGTACTGAGTCATATGCTTTTTTGTAATCTATGTACATGCTAAAAATATCTGATTGTGTTTTCTGAACTTGTTTAAGGATAACTGAATCTATAATTAATTGTTCCTTACATCCTTGACTAAACTTACGGCATCCTTTCTGTTGTTCGGCCAGGATATTATTGACATCAATATGTTCATATATCAATTCTGACAAGCAGGATGTGATTATCTTGTATAAGGTCTGTAGGCAAGTGATAGGTCTATATTTGGCAGGATCAGATGGATCATTGCGGTCTTTAGGAATCATATATGTTTTACCTAATGTTAGATATGGTGGTATGGTGTTGGGGTCCTGGATGAAAATATTAATGTAGTTGTGTAAGTAGCTGTGAATGTAAGTAAATTTCTTATACCAATAACTATGAATGAAGTCTGACCCTGGTGATTTCCAGTTGTGTAAATTACTTAGTACTTTTTGAAAGATTTGAGGGGATATATGCTCAAAGGTCATTGGTTGTATACACATGTTATTATTTGTAATTTCTGTTTGAATCCATTTGGCTTCAGTGTTATGTTGAATAGAGTCTGTCCATATTCTTGCCCAAAAATGTTCTATAATCTCTGGTGTGGGGTAATTCGGCGTATCATCTGTGACGTTGTCTGGGCTATTAGTAGTTTCGTGTCGGATGTTGCGATAGAAAAGTTTTTCGTTGTAAATGAATTGAGTATTTTGTTTCTTTCTAAGTGTACATGATTTATATCTTTGTAGTCGCCCTGTTACAACTGAGAGTTTTTGTTTGAGTGTGTCTAGTGTGTGTGTGGGTTGTGAATTTGGCTCTTCGTGTACGGTATGAGTTTTATATTTTTCTATAATTATGTTGGCGTGTTTTACTACGTTTCTACTCCTGTTGCCGTTTATGAATTGCGTTAATCGCCCTATTTCGGTTCGTAGATTTTCTAGTTTCCGTTCTAGTCGTTTTTGCCAGTTTGGCTTATAATCTGTTTTTGTTCGTTGTCGCCCCTCATTATTTTGAAGACCTATTTTCGCTCCATTAACTTTAGCAGCTGTCCAAGCTGCACAATATATAATAGTTTGTAATGTCTGAAAATCTGTGTTTGTGTTAGTGTTCTCAGGAAGAGTAATTTTATTTATATATTGAATTATGTTAGCTAGTTTTTTAGACGGTTTTTGTTTTGGAATGTAGCCTCTATCTGTCGGTTCCGTATGTTTGTAAAATAGAAATGCCTGCTGGAAAATTAAATCTATATACGCGTTTCTCTCTAAAGTGTCTGTATCTGTAAACTGTGGTAACTCTTGTACATAACTAATGTTCGAGGTTTGCGTTTGAATGTTATCGTTATTATGTCTATTGACTTCAGTATGGTGTTGGGTATTATGTGGTGATGATGTGATGTTTACTTCTGTACTTAACAAGTGTTCAATTGAACCGTTGCTTAGGTAATTAACGTTTACTCCTATTTCTTGAGATATTTCTTGTTTTAAAGCGATTAGTCGGTCTTTGCTAATATATTTATTGTTTATTATTGCTCTCCTTTGATCAGCTATACGCTGCTCACTTAAATGTCCCAGTAAAGGAAATTTGCTAATAAAATCGCCATACATATGTTTTCGGTATGCAGTTTCGTTGGTGCCCAAGTTTGTCATTCGATAATATGACCGCATTATTGCTTCGTTCTGTTCTTTAGTCCATCGCATACGGGTTTGTGTTATTTTTAAGGATTTTTGTTTGTCTATACCTATGGGTTGTGTATGTTTAAAATTATTATTATTATTATTATTATTTAATTGGTGTTCTTGTGTTTGATTGAGATGAATTTGTATGGTTTGAGATTGGGCGTTTGTTTGCAGTTGATTTAGTTCTTCCTTTATTTCGTCTCGTATCTGATCTATTGTTATTTGTGGTAGTAATTTGTTCCGGATAATAGCTCTACGTTGATCTCCTACTCTTTGTCGGCTTACTTGCATATTGGGATATTTTTCAATAAATTTAAGGTGTAGAGGTTCTAAATAAGTTTTTGTATCAGTGTCTAATGCTGTTAGTTGAAGATAGGTGCGCAGTATGAATTTATTCATTTCAGGAGTCCATCTTTTGCGCGTTGTGCCCGAGGTGGGTGCAAGTTCTATGTCAGGATTGACCTCTTGCACAACACTATCGAGCTTACTAGTAGTGGATGATGTAGTTGTGCTCCTACTCATATACGAAGGGCGAGTAGATGGCACAGATGAAAATAAAGACGTGGTATCATCATCACTAATTGAGCCCCGGCGACCCCCGGGAAGCGTTCTAAGGTTATATTTTCTTGTGTTGTACTTCTTCATCATTTTCCCACGAGTAGCAAGAGACGAAACGGTCAGCCACGGCAGAGCCCTGCATTCACCGTGGTAAGGGCAAATAAAACTAAAGATTCCCTGGTCTCCAGAGTTCGCATACTAGCGACTAAGCTCCCCCTTAGCCACGCAGCTCTCGGCGTACGCTGTTCCACCTTAGCTTGGGTCCTACTCCCAACTACTCACCTACCAGTGCCACGTTAGCCACGCTAGTAAAGTTTATATTATCGTGTGTCCGCCCCCCACGTGATCAGATGGTCGATCAGGACGTGTGGTTGGTTTTTAGGGGGCTTATTATTATTATTATTATTATTATGGTTTTTTATTTTTTCTCAGCTCGTGGCTGGTTTTAACTACATTTACGGGCCAAAACCAAGTAAATGTAGTGTGTGCTTAAATATTATGGTATAGATGTTGTCTGTGTTATATCGTTTTCGTCCAGTGACATGAATTTTCTAACAATCCTACATGTATTCAATATGGCTGTTTTCTGGAGAATTATGTAAACGGATTCTTTTAGATCTATTAATTTCAAGCTATGGTGTAGATGTTTGGGTATGATTCCGGTAGTAGAAAGAACAATAGGTACTATATATACTTTATCTTGCCTCCATATTCTTGATATTTCTTCTTTTAATTCTACATATTTGCTTATTTTCTCTCTAATGGTTTTTTGTATATTATGTGTATTAGGGACTGCAATGTCTATAATATATGTGGTTTTATTAATTTTATCTTGTAAAGTTATGTCTGGTCTATTGTAGTGAATGGTCTTGTCAGTGAGAATAGCGCGGTCGTAATACAGCTTATGTGTGGTGTTTTCTAGTACAGTTTGAGGCGTGTATTTGTAGTAGGGAGTGTTTATGTCTTGTATGAGACTATGTTTGTGTGCTAGTTTTTGGTGAATAATATTAGCTATTTGATTGTGTCTGTGTGTGTAATCTGTCTGTGTAAGAGTTGTGCATGCTCCAGTTATATGTTGAATGGTTTCAGGTTGATTGTGACACTTACGGCATTTGTCGTTTGTAACCGCAGGGTCTTTAATTATATATTTCCTGTAATTTTTGGTGTTTATTATTTGATCTTGGATAGCTATCATAAATCCTTCTGTTTCTGGAAATAAATTACCTATTTTCAACCATTTGTTTGAAGCTATTGTGTCTACGTGAGTCTGCTCTAAGTCATGAGGATGTCTTCCATGAAGTGTTTTCTTTTTCCATTCTTCAATTTTCTGTATCTGCGGGTCGCTATTGTTAGGGTTTTGTATATTTGGTGGGTTGTGTAGGTTAAGTGGGGTGTAGTTGTAATCATTTTCAACTATAGCTTTATGAATTTCACTGGTGTAAGATTTTGTGATGAAGAAGTTTCTCAAGTTATAGATCTGTTTCTGCCAGAGGTGGTGTATATCTATGAAACCCCTACCTCCAACCTGCCTTTTAATGGTAAGCCTTTCTATTGCGGATTTAGGATGAAGGTGATTGTGCTTTGTTAATGTGGTGCGTGTACTTCGTTCTATGTGCTCTATGTCAGTTTTTGTCCATTTTATAACTCCAAATGAATAAGTTAATATTGGTACAGCATATGTATTCAATGCTTTAATTAAATGTTTGCCAGTGAGTTGAGTTTTGCAAATGGTATTAGTTCTTCTTTTGTATTCTGTTGTAAGTATTTGTTTGAGTGTTGTGTGATCTAGTCCTTTTGATTGCTTATACCCTAAATATTTATAAAGATCGGTGGGTTCCATCGCTGTAATGGTATTAGCATCATCCACTGGATAGTCACCAGGCCGAATTTTGCCTCTTATTATATGTAACGTTTTACATTTATCTAATCCAAAAGCCATATTTATATCTTTACTGAATTTAGTAGTTGTTTCTAAAAGCGTATTCATATCTTTAAGTGATTTGCTATATAATTTAATGTCATCCATATATATTAAATGTGAGATAACTGAGTCTCCTGTATTATATTTAAGACAGTATCCGGCCTGGCAGCGTCGCAGTAAATGTGATAGAGGGTTCAAGGCTAGACAGAACCACAATGGACTCAGAGAATCGCCCTGATAGATACCTTTCTTTATAAATATTTGTCGGGTCTTGACTATGTTGTCGCGGTTACCTAGTTGCAATGTTGTTTTCCACTTTGTCATTACATTTCGCAGGAAATTATTATTATTATTATTATTATTATTATTATGGTTTTTTATTTTTTCTCAGCTCGTGGCTGGTTTTAACTACATTTACGGGCCAAAACCAAGTAAATGTAGTGTGTGCTTAAATATTATGGTATAGATGTTGTCTGTGTTATATCGTTTTCGTCCAGTGACATGAATTTTCTAACAATCCTACATGTATTCAATATGGCTGTTTTCTGGAGAATTATGTAAACAGATTCTTTTAGATCTATTAATTTCAAGCTATGGTGTAGATGTTTGGGTATGATTCCGGTAGTAGAAAGAACAATAGGTACTATATATACTTTATCTTGCCTCCATATTCTTGATATTTCTTCTTTTTATTATTATTATTATTATTATTATTATGATCGATTTTTTGTTTTTCTCAGCATTTTAGGAATGCCGGTAGTCTAATGAAACCACGGGCCTAGGCCAAGTGAGATTCATTTAGGGGGTTTGGTTCAATATTATTATTATTATTATTATTATTATTATTAATGGTCTCCGCTATTATTTCTTAAAGTTAATCTTAAATATGAAAGGATGCTGCAATTGATTGCACGGATTACGTATTGGTTTAAGTGGTCGCCTCGTCACTGTCACAGCGCCGAGTGTTGCGGGTTCGAATACCAGATGGGACAAAAAAATTTGTGATTTGCAAATGGTTGTCCAGAGTCTGGTTGTTCTTTGTGTATAATGTTTGAATGTTTGTCAAGTCCGCCGCGATCCAGGAATTATTCCTAGTGCGGAAAAAGTCTTTGAAAACCGAATAAATATCGGTATTCTATTAAAATAATGTATAGATACAAAAAGGATGGCGCAATTAGTATTCCTATAATAATAATAGTATAGTTTATTTATTTTTCTCTTCACAAAGAATATTAGTATGTCGGAGTGGCAGCGTTTTATCCCGTCCTTATCAGCCATTTTATAGAATCAAAGCACGTGGACGTGCAGTGGGAAATGTTGGTTTCAATCAATAGAAAACACGAAGATAGTCAGATAACTTGTATTCGAATTCAACTAACAACTACTTCATACTAAGAGCACTTATCACTATGAAACGCGAGACAGTTCCTACGAGGTGTGCACTTGTCGACGGTAACACTTTGACTGAGCTCTGTCCGCCCCTCGCGCCGCCTCGTAAAGTCCGTCTAGCGTCGCTAGATGGCGCTGGCGTTCCGCCTTAATGCCTTTCTGTGTCACTAGATGGCGCTAGTGTCCCAACTAACAGTATTGCCGTTCCGACAAGTACAATAAATTGGTTATAGCAGTGTATGTAAAGCTATTTTCTTTGTGAGAGACTGGAGTCTATACTAGGGATAACCCTGTGTGACAGATCTCCAGGCCTCCAACCAGAATATTCAATATTAGAATAAAGAGATACATGCAGCCACAAAATATGACTAATTCGTAATTCCTAGTGACAATATGTTGTTAGAGAGAATGTGCAGTGTGTGTATGTTTGTGTGCATGTGTGTGTATGCACGCGTGTGTGTTTGTAAGTGCGTGTATGTGTGTATGTGTGTGCGTGTGTGTGCGCGCGTGTGTATGATTCATATGGTAATAATCTATTAAAAACTATTTGTGTTTATAAAGCTACCAAAAACGAATACGCAACACAACAATGTATTACAAGATTCTAATGCTATTAATCCAAAACATCTTTCGCAACTACACTTAAGGTGATAAAGTACACACCTACCGAAAACTGGTTAGACTCAACACTAAATCGATGACAATTATCTTAATTAATTGACGCAATAAGTCTAAGTCAAGACAATTCTATTCTATTCTTCGACCACAATGGTCATTATCAGTTGAACCTATCAAAATTACTACATAACATTCTTTCATTATGTTAAACGAAGCGTTATTTTGACTATCCTAACTAATCCTACTAATATTATCAATGTGAAAGTTTGTGAGGATGGATGGATGGATGGATGGATGGATGGATGGATGGATGGATGGATGGATGAACGGATGGATGGATGAATAGATGGATAGATGGATAGATAGATAGATGGATGGTTGTTTGTTATTCTTTCACGCAAAAACTACTGAACGAATTTTGATGAAACTTTACAGTATTATTGTTTATACATCAGAATAACATATAGGTAGCCTATAGGCTACTAAAAATCTATCTTAACAAAAATCTATATTAACGCGAGTTGTTTGTTGTGGTTGTTACGTTTTCACGCCTTGACTACTCGACCGATCATCATAAAATTTCGCATAAACGTTGTCAGGAGATCAGAAAAGGGCATAAGGTACCTTTCATCCAGAAAAAAGTACTGTTACTAATCTAACCTAACTTGACCTACATTTACGCGAGTAAAGCCGCTGGCAAAATCTAGTAATATACACTTCAATAGTCTTACGCTTTATAGTAATACTTGAAGCAAAAACTTTGTACCCCTTTTTACGAAAATTGCGCGGACGGAGGTGTATGAAATTTGACACAGTTAAAGTGTATATGGAGAAGGAGTGGTGAATCCTAATATTTTTATAAAATATGCTTTAGAAATACATTAAATTAATGAAAAGCACTACACGCACACAACCATGCATTTGACACAATGGCAGTCGAATCGCGTTCGTAGTATTTTATATCATTTTTTGACTGATTTCGTAGAATTCTTCGTAACTATGGTTATGTATGTGGATTAGGTGACTAAATGAAATGTGATTATAAGGTATAGACAATAAAACCTTAATAACGATCAAACTTAAAATTTAAATCATTTATGGTCGAATTTTGACCACTTGGTGACCGTTAGTATCCATTAGTAGGCAGTGGTGTGCACCTACAATTTGAAAACTATATTCTTATTAAGTCTCTTGTAATAGGGATTGAGCCCATTTTCGTCCAAGGAATATAGTTCCCGGCTCCGTTTCTTCTTCCGTTCTCGTTTCCATTCTCCGTTCTTTCTTTCATTCTCTGTAACAATATAAATATTCATAGTCTCACTCCTATACCACCGAAGGGCTAGGCAGAAATGTATTACAATCTGGCGATCCAAATGCCATCTACCAGGCACATCTCCAAACCCGTATTGCCATTGAAGGTTTCCAACTTTTCCAGAAGCCTAATAACACTTTTTACTGGTGTCGAAGCCACCCTGAAAAAATAAAAATATACAGAAAATGTTTCACGTAACTTGCATTACGACGACGCGGCCATCGTTGCCATACCACGGGATAATTATTATTATCTAACACTCAATTTCTTATAGTTAGAGATCGCCATGATTACTTATATCTTCCTTTTCTGCTAATTTTTATCTCCATGCTATTTGCCTGACTTGCATAATCGCCAGTTTCTGCTCACAGATTCGTTCACAATCCCACGGGAACATTAAGGGCACGGTGTATATGTATGCTAAGTTTTATACAAATCTGTTTAATGGTTTACGCGTTTTGAGTAACAAACATCCAAACATGTTCACAAATTTTCACATCAACAATAAAAATAGGATCATCAATAGCTCAGCCATTAAAATCCGTAGTTGACCGTAAGCGCATCTTACAATTTCCAAACTGACGGTTTGTGCTGCCTATATCTAAAAGTTTCCATTGAAACATGGGTATACATATATTTTTAATGAGTTTATATAAATGTGTGCTAATTGTTTATATGCTAGAAACAAATGATCCCTGTCTCTATAAAATGACCGTCTAGACATCTTCTGGTAGCTTCACTGAGTTTATCTGTAGCATTTTTTTTCAATGTTCACCGATATGTCGTATTATGTAGTGATTAATTACCAGGTTTGCTGGTTGAATACAAGAACGACAACTAAAAGCAGTAAAAGGAATTTTACGCATTCCAAATTGCATTATATCTGTAATAGGTATATAATAAGATATTATAATAAGTGTGTCTTTTATAATATCTTATTATCTAGTAAAAGAGAAATTCTAAAATCATAATAATATTAATGATGGACGGATCGACCGGGGTAGTACTACCCTCTCACAGAATACCGGCGTGAAGTAACGGTACCCGTACTGTTGCGTTTCGTATCGGTGAGTGAGAGAGCCGGAGGCCCAGTTACCCCGAACCTTTTCCTATCCTTTCCTTTGTCCTTTCCCTCCTTCATTCCTTTTTAAAGGGCTGGCAACGTACTTGTAACTCCTTTGAGGTTGCGGGTGCCCATGGGCGGCGGTAATCGCTTACCATCAGGCGATCCGTCTGCCCGTTTGCCAACATATGCCTTAAAAAAAGGCATAGAAGGAAATAAGTTGACTCTGATTATCCCTCTAGTCAGCAGGCGTAAATATATGTACGTATGCATTTATTATTTTGATGATCTATTGGATCTATCTTCAGCAGTCTGCACGTGATATCACAAATACTTTCTCTGTCAAACGTTAAAAGTAAACTAAATTTGGTTGAAGAGTCAAATTGTAAGTATCTCTTTACTCCGACAGCTTCACTCGTCTTAGATAGATGTAGCGAATATTTATCTAAGCCACACGCTAAATCATAACAAATTTCACCAAATTGGTTCAAATACCTTCACCGTTAATGGAAATGCACTTAATCTTGCAACACTATACGTCAATTCTGTGATTTGCGGTGTATACAGCAGGGCGCTTACGCAATACACTTTCACCGTGCGTTTACGCGAGGAGAGAGTCCCTGAGATTGCCTATTACTAGATTACCTTGCGAAGTCGGGAAAATAAGAAAGTGTGTAATGTGTCCTCGTCTCTATAGGACATAAACGCTGTTTTCACCATCTAAACATGCAACTAATACTGTTTATTTCCACAATTATATTGACAAGCTATTCATATGCTATACGTCACACAAAACACTGTTTTCCATATTATTATGAATTGATAATAATTGTACTAAGAACAAATTTGCTTTGATATTTTGAGATATTTAACGAGGAAAGTGTTTTCCTCAACAATAGTGTTATGTAGTAAAATACTGACCCTTATTTAATTTAGGATACTTTTTCGAGAAGAACAATCAAATAATATCTTACCAATATTAATAATATAAAACATACATACATTCCTTTTAAAACTTCCACCGTTTAGGGGAGAGTAACCTATATTGAACCACTAGTACAATTTAAGCGCCGGTTCCATATAGGTTACTCTCCCCTAATAAATTTTATATATATAAAACCTTTGGAATATATCCAAGAGGATGTTTAAAATTAAATATAGGTATGTATCTTTTGAAACATATATTTTGCTATATACCATCTACCCTTTACCCTTAGTTATTTCTTCAGATTAAAAGAAAATAAATAAAAAGTTTCTCCCGACAATTGTCGTCTTTGTGATTTTTGAATTTAAGGTTAACAAATTTTGAACTTATTCCGTCAGTTAGGCTTATATATATGTAACAGTATATATATATGTATTAAGATTTAAATATTTTTAAAATGTTTTGTCATGTATTCTCTCTCATCCACTGCTAAATTTACAACGAGAGAAGCACAGAGTTGTCTTGTCTTTGTTACTTATTTTGAATATTTTAAATTTACAATAATGAACAAAAAATATTGTCGAACTTATAATTTCATAGACTTATTAAGAATAATAGACTGTAAATATTCTGCATAGAAATTAATCCTCTCTGTACTACGAAACAATTGTCAATTTTGCATGAATACTGCTGTAAGCCCATGCTTGACGGATGCATTCTCTTTTAAGCATAATATTAATTTGTTAGCTATTTAATACGAAATGTTAAGAAAACGTAGGTCATCTATATGTCCCTATTTTCATCGTAAGCAACAGTGAATTAATTCTGGACCATGACTTCTAATATAATTAGACTTAATTATTTATATCGGAGCCTAAATCTCTATTCAAATGTTGCAATTACAGACAAATCTTCGTATAAACGGTACTTGTGTGGGTGTATGGCTACAGTACTGAGTAATACTCGGGTGGTCGGCAACTCGTTGACTACCTATAATGAATTATCTTTGTCGTAATTTAACAATCTGGAACTCATTACGAGCGCACGTTTTCTTTCTACTTTCAATCTTAGGTCTTTAAATAGGCGTGAAAATTATCTACTAAAGGGAAAGTTTACCATTGAACTAAGACTTCCTTGAGCGATATTTTTTATATATATAACTAGCTGTGCTTCGCTGTTTCACTCGCCTGGATAGCCTATGAACCTTTCTCAATAAATGTATACTAATATTACAAAGACGAAAGATTTGATATTTTGTTTGTTTGTAAAGGTTTATCTTAAAACTACACAACCGATTTTTTAAATTCTTTTACCTTTAAAAAGCTATATCATCATCGAGTAACATAGGCTATATATTATTTAAAAAAGTACTGTTACTAACATAACTAAAGCTACCCTACTATTACGTGAGCGAAACCGCGTAACAAAGCTAGTAGGTTATAAAATGGTAAAATAATGTTTAAATCTAGACTAGAGTTTCGCGTTGAAACAAACAAAAATAATATTTTCAGCTTTATAGTTATATTAGTACAGATATAAAACGTTTCAAGCGACAGTATGCTTTCCTTGTGATTAAGGATTCCGAATTGGGTTAATAACTAGTCGGGATAATTCAAATATCTAGTGAATATAACATTGAAACTATTTATATAATGATTATTAGGTCACTTTCCGCTCTGCTAGTGATTGGAACGGTGCCCTCAAAGATAATACTTTCTCTCTCTACCTGTATCAAAATTTTCTACACGTAGAAAATTCCACGCACATGAAATCACAGGCAAGAGATAGTTATTAATAATATGACTGAAGGACGTCACCTAAAATTACATAGATGGACCATGTTCTTTTTTTCGCAAAGAAGAACGTTGCGTTCATTGAATTGCAGCAATCAAATTAATTATATAACGTCATATGCAATAATATTCTCAATTTGTTTATTGCGTTGTAAACGACGACGGTTTTAACTGACGAGAGCATTGCGTTTACAATTCAACGTTCACAGCGATACGCGCAAAAGTAAACCATGCTTAACTAACAAAATATTCCACGAACGTCTATTTGAACATATAAAAAGATGAAATATGCGAATCTAACAAAAACAAACGTTACTACGTTCGTCTAACAATTACTACAGGCTCTAGAGAAACATAATAAGTTGATAATTACTTATATATTTTACGTTTCGTGACATGACAAAGAACGACAAAAAGTGTTTACGTTTATTTGGGTGGCGACCTTTGAGATGAGCAAGGTTGTTCCGCTCAACTCCGGGTAGGAAGGAGGAAAAATTATTCTCTCTGTTGCCATAATCGGTAGCCTTGTGACAATGGTCAGTTGCATCGTCACTACAACACACTTTATTTGGTGTCAACCTCTTTCTCCCACTTGTGACTACACATTTGAGGCAACTATGAGCTTGCAAATTGTTCTTTGTCTAAAGAATACTGATGCGAATTCAAGTCTTTATTTCGAGAATATACTGGAATCTATGTCTATCATCTAGGGCATAAAATGTACGTTTTTGAAAGCGTTAAAACCTTGCGTTTCTGTTTAATTACTAGAATGTAAATGTGATGTAAATATGCTGTTTAGATATCCTGATATCTAATTACGGTCTAACGTATCAATTACCAACACTTTGGCGGTGTCCGTATTTGCTAAGATATCTTAAGGTAGCCATCGGAATATAAACGGCAATTATCTACTACTATTGCTGTTTGCCAATATATTATTAAGCAATCACTAACCTATAATATTTTAGATTCTAGATCCTGTGCAATATGATTCACACATAACTTGAACGGTACGCGTCCTAAATTGTAAAGCGAGGTTGCGAGTGGAAGCCAAACAAAATATAACTCACATAAGCTTATTAATTAGACAGATACATGTATGCCTGCGTTTAATACTCAGTGAGCGTGTGTGCAGACCTCATTACCTTAAATTGAACACTTACGTGGCAATGCGCTTGCACATAAGCGGGACACAGATGTCGCATGACATTTCGCAATATCATCTACATGGTGACTATTTTATAAAGGATTATTTATTGCGTAATGTACCTGGAAGTTTGACCTCCTGCGTTTGTTTTTGTGATGTATGGTATTGCAAAATCTGTGAAGTATTAGCAGAACGTGACCGCGCCTCGTGTTTGATAGTTATTAGATTCTTTTAGTCCCGTGGTTGAAACACGAGACCTGAAACCGGGAGAAGTCTGGCTGTTCTATATTTGGATCATAAATTTATTTTTAATATGTTTCATAATTATTTGAGATTCATGTTTTGTAGACTGTCTCTTTGGTCACGTGGCTTTAGTTTATTTACTAAAGCGGTGTACGCTTGCAGGTTCGTACTAATGTATTGTGTCAGTTATTTCGTTGTCACATAATTCCTTTTAAAATGCTTGTAAATTGATATTGCTCTTACATGCAAAAAACAGCGTAGAAAAAGGGATGACATATTGAGCTACATATTTCTGTGACTAGAATTGCAATTTCAAGGATGGCTATCGGTAGGCATATGAGGTAGTAAGATACATAGAATATATTTATACACTAATAGATTTTGGTTATGGAGTTTAATATTAGTTAGTGAGATGAGATAATTTAATAATATAATATATAATATAATATTCTACCACATACACACAACACTATCTAGCCCAAACTAAGCAGAGCTTGTACTATGGGTACTAGACAATGGATAAACATACATATATACTTAATAATTATAATTACTCTTGTATGTCTTAATTTCTTTATAAAACAGTGTCGCACTTTTCTATTACCCTGTGTCCTTTTGCAAAGATACAATTAATGATATATGAAACCGACATAAAGGAAACCCACTCTTAAAAATTCATTTGTGGATCATTCAAATAATTTTCTCGTGTGGCATTCAAACCCATATCACTTAGAGCAATATTATTGACTCTAGTGAAATTTAACATTGCTGGTTCTGTCAGAATGATGGTGTAAGCCAAGTTCTTCACACTCATTTGAAAACATTATGGAAATCTCTGTCATACAGGTATCCTCAAGGTGTTTGTGGTTTTCCTTTACCGTTTACGCGAGTGATAATTTACCTTTTAATAGGCACATAACTTCGAAAAGTTCGTGCTGTGAAACCGACCTACCTCTGACTTGAAAGATCAACGGTTTAAATGCTTCAATAGTGTTATAATAATACTATGCTTATATTATAATAATATATTATACTAAGCAGCGATAGCCTAGAGGGAAACCGTTGGACTGCCACGCCGAGGTCTCGAGTTCGATCCCAAGTCGCGCATCTCTGACTTTTCGAAGTTATGTGTGTTTTAAATAGTTAATTATCGCTTGCTTCAACGGCGGATGAAAACAAAGCGAGGAAACCTGCATATCTAAGAGTTATCAATAATGTTCTCAAAGATATGTGAAGTCTGCCAACCCGCACTGGGCCAGAGTGGTGGACTTTGGCCTAACCCTTCTCACACTGGGAAGTGGCCTGTGCCCGGTAATGGTACAGTCTAATACAGGGCTGATATTATTTATAATAATATTCTTATACGGATAAGGTTAGTGGTATAAATTTGAAGATATGTCGATGATTATCAGTAGCAGCACGAAGTCTTGAAATCGGTCCGGTTGCCAACAATAGTCCCCTTTACATACGAGTAGAATAAAGCTGTTGATATGTGTGTAGCTGCCTAGCTCATCAGAGATATTTAGGTGTTATGCTATCGAGCGCCGCGAAGGTGTAACTTCTCGCCAGGCAGAAAGAGAAATTAAGACTTAGGTATGCTGCCAATCTTTAATGTACCTATGTATAAAAGACGCTTATAATTTTAGTGCTTACCTCATGTATACGCCATACATATAAACATAGTCCACGCCAATGTCCACGAGAATTGGAAACAGGCTTTAGCTTATTGCTGTCTACTAGGCCCAGCTCTCGAGCGTGCTGTTTCTTAGAAATTCTTGATAAAAACCCAATAACATCCCAGACCCGGGAATCATTCACTTCTACATCTAGTCAAAGAGCTCCAGAGACAATGATATCAAGGCAATGCACCATAATTATCATTTAATCTCATTTACAATATAATACCAAAATATTATCCGTGTTTATAACTGTAAACAAAATATTTAATCAAACTCACAATGTGTACAAAAGATAATGCAAAAAGTGTTTTTAAAACCTCCGTATTTGTCGAAGCATAAAATTTTTGTTTCAAAGTTAGGTCACTGACTTTACCTTGAACTGAAATATTACATTTATACTTATTTATAGTATCTTTTTTTTAACAGAAAACTGAAGTAATTATTACTGAGAAAGCTATTTAAAATATATCTGAAAAGTATTAAAGACGTAAGTTTTAAAGTCCTAAACGACATAGGTTGTAATTCTTTCCTTGATTGAAATCTCAATAGACTAAGGCCTAACTATTTTCAAACTGAGAAGAGGGTCGAGCCCAGCAATGGAACAGTTTACGAACAGGTCTTATACTATGACCTTACTTTGAAACAATAATTTTATACCTATTATTATTATTAAATCTTAATTTATGTAAAATTATCATTAAACATAGTGTTGACTTTAACCTATGTTCAAGGATTTAATCGCGCGTTGCCATCTATAGGCAAGGGACGATGGTAACTGGTCCTGCGTTGACGGGGCAGTGTCTCGTTTCGAACCTCGGCGTAGAAACACATTAGTTGCTATTGTCTATACAGCCAGCTTCTAGGGTTTTGGAGTATGCCATATTTTGTTTAAGTCTTAGGTATAAACGATGTTGCTATTAGGTGGGCTGCAGATTCATCTGCCACCAACAACGATAAAATAAAGTATTGACTACGAATCTACCTATGAAAAGCGGTAAAGAAAAATGTAAGGGTCAAGCTTAAAAAAGTTAGAATCTAGCATTGGATCGCAAAATGAAAGAAGACATTTTTGTTATTGGGTTGGTTTAGTTGAAGAAGTTGAAGGTCATTTCGTCTCGTGTTGATAATTAATCAAGTTGACATCATTATGCATAATACGCTTACTTACATTTCGTAGAAACTTAGCTCATGATATTTTTTTCCTTCTGTCACTTATATATTTAAGAAAAAGAAGAGAGCGCCAGCCTGCTATACTGCCTTATGTAAGGGGTATCACTGACAAGATTGGCTACATCTTGAAGCGAGCTTCAATCAACACATACTTCAAGCCGCCAACGAAGATAACTCAATTAACCATCCTTCAAGTGCCAATTACCTTTACAAGATGCAGGGGTCTATAAAATAGATTGTGACTGCGGACTCTCATACATTGGTCAAACCAAGAGAAGCATAGGCACCCGCATAAAAGAACACATAGCTGATGTAAAACACCAACGCTCGTTGAAGTCTGCTGTGTGTGAACATGTACAATAGGGGACCAACCAACCAATATCAACCAATATCTGAGATTTGACAAACCACAGATTCTCGCTAAAGAACACCGCTTCCTACCAAGGATGCTTCGCGAGGCTATTGAAATCAAAAAGCATCCTAATTTCAATAGAGAAGATGGTTGAAATGTACCACCAGCTTGGGATCCAGTAATTCAAATAGTCAAACCCAAGAAGAAGCATACCACAGCTAGACTTCATGACACTTTGAACTCATTCTGCGTAAATAGAAACACCAATGAATAAATTATGTTCGGGCACTTTGAAATAATAGAGCAGCGATAGCTCAGTGGGGAGACCAACATACTGCAAAGCAGAGGGTCTCGGGTTCGAACCCACGTTGCGCACCTCTGACTTTCGGAAGTTATATGACTTTTCGAAATTATCTGCGTATTGATTGACAATTATCACCTGCTCCGTGGTTCGGAGAGCACGTTAAGCCGTCGGTCCCGGCTGCCATGAACATCTATGGCAGTCGTTATTGGGCAGTCAGTTCCCTATAATATCCTGACACTGGTCTAGCCTTAGGGTATCGTCAGCCTTCAGGTTGCGGAGATCGGGTGGCAGCCGCTCCGCGTAAAAACTGATATCCAGTCAAATCCGGTTAGACTAGAAAAGCCGACCCTAAGTGATTTGGGAATAATAAAGACTAGGGAGAAGAGGGTACTTTGAAATAACTACACTGGAACATTGAGACAACTACCATCTTAGTCTCCCCGTGACCATGGCTGCTGAAAAGCAACCGAAACATCGGGAAAAGTGTAAACCTAAATATAAATAGTTTGAATAACTTTATTAGTTTAAAAATTTGTAAAATTTAATAGTAGTAGTACTGTAATAGTTTCAAAATTATGTAATACAGTGATAAATAAATAACGCGATAAAATCCGTATAAATGAGTTTAATTTCAATTATTATTATTATTATCCAAATCATCATTTAGCTCTAAGGAGCATTGTCTGTAAGAAAGTTACCATTTAGTCACTATTTAAATACACAATTGTAGACTGCTATGTTGCTACTATTAACTAAAGAATATTAATTAGCTAAAACGATACCTGTTTGCACTTCAACAACATTCTCCAGTTAATGCGACTTTGTACCATTGTAACGACATTTATATTTACAGTTTATGAAAGGTGATTGTAATCTCTGTCGACGATCCAGCTCTTTGAAGCGTGACGACTACCGTAATATTTTTTACTCAAACTAGCGGGTCATAACGTGAATATTAAAAAAGTTGTTTTACACTAAGATAAAGCAACTTCAACTGTCTCGTGATGAGCTGGAAACTACGTTTATAATGTTTTAAGTATGACTATTTTGATGTTTTAAGAGAGAGTGTGGCTTAACATTATTAAGTTATTCTTTTTAAATCCTTGTTTGTCTTTTTATACTTGATATTATGTTGTTTGATTCGAAAGATATGCAATTATAATATTTTGACGTTTAACCTTTACGAAAAGAGGAAGCTATATGTGAGGCATCTTTCCTTGCTTATAATTTTTGTGGATGTATCTATACTGGTATCACTAAGACTTCCAGGAATGCGTGATTCCTTTTTTTAATAATTTATTTGTTCATACCACTCCTAGTAAGCAATCACATAGCCTACTTGATGGTAAGCAGTCATTTTAAACTAGGAATGCTAACATTAGTCATTCCACTGGCTCATGAACAAAAAGAAGTCACCAGCGCATAAGCCAAATGTTGCTGGTAGCCCTGCTAACAGCTAATCACGTTTGTTAGAAACCTGGAATCTATACTCACTGCAAAAATATATACAACGTTGTTTACTGCGTTCTTCTCCTGGCTGTGCAAGTATCCAGCATATTTCCAACGGTACCCAAGCTCTCTTACGCACAAAAGCAAAATGTTTGGTATAATGATAATGTTTGTGTCTGCGTCAGGTAAAACTGTGTACAGAAATAAGTTGTTTTGAACATTGTACGTTGAAAGAGTCTCAGTTACATTGAATTAACAAAAATATATGCATAAGCGTCAAATAAACAGATGTCACCGTCACTGCTCTCTGAACGAATATCGGATTCTCACGGTCGGACCTGATATTCGCGGCCGAGTGCCACAGACGTACTAAGAATTATAGAGGTGTTATATTCTATTAGAAATATTTTTATTATTTGTAAGAGCAGGATTAGGCAATACAAAATTAAGTGAGCATGGACTTCTTGTTTTTGGGACATTGCCAACATATTAGTGTATTTGGGATCGCCTAAATACACTAATATAGAAAGAAATATATATTGTACCGATGTACAATATGTATTTTTCTTGTAATCAAATTTTAATAATTATTTAATTAAGGTCATAAACTACCACACATAATCATTATTATATTGTTACCTCACTATCGTGAGAGCCATTTAAAAATATTGAAATCACTTAGAGAATACGATACAACACAATATTAATAAGTACTTATCGAAACATTACAATTACTATTACAACTTATTAAAACATTTAGTTTAAGTAGAATAAGTAAAATGTTATCTTTGTTTGTTTCTTGCTTTATGCTTTTGTGCTCATTTTTTAAATTTTGAAACCCTATCTAATGTTAATTTATATTTAAGATTTTTACATTCATGAACATTATTTGTAAACTTTTACTATAATTTTGTTGTCTCAATTATAAATGCTGTGTTAGCACGTAAGTGGCATATATATTAAACGTCGATCGACGGATATTTTGAGGAATACCACTCACTGAAGACTACCGGGAATCTTAAAAAAAAACGGTCAGTTCGTATTGATTTGATAAATGAAATGAAATCGATCTAGTCTCCCAGGTAAAATAAATAAAATGGCATCAATAGACGCTGCCTCCATGAGGCTGCATTGGTTCCGTGGAATAAGTTTGCATTTATGATTGCATATGATCGTTTCTGCTTCCACTCCAGAACGAGAAAAGTATTATTATATTTTTCAATTCGACATTTACAGTATCAGCACGAAATTCAAAAATATATCCTGAAGACGATAAATGGCTCGTTCTATATTACGTAGGAACTAAACATATAATTGGTTAATTGTATATGTTATACATATGCAGATGTACGGTTATGTAATATGTACAAAAAATTAAATTGAAATATCTAACACAACCGCATCCATAATAAAATCAGAGTAAATCCTTCTCCGACGTAGCTGCGCGTACGCCTCAGAACGTTCTATCTGAGTTTATTTATTTAAATATGCGTGAACTTCGCTTGCCAGTGCTCCTTTGTCTTGGTACCTTGGTACTAATATAGCCGGCTTCCTGCTCATCTCGCTTTGTAACGTTGTTTTGTACACTTACAACTGTTTTCGAACACTTTAATAAAAAGACTACTAACCTAACCTAACAAAATAATGTCTCTTTTTATCACCAAATTATTAAATAGAGCATAACACTATAAGACACGTCCGAACCGTTTTCATATTTTCCGCTTTAATACCAATCACAGTTTTCTTTTTTGCAATCCCAGGCTACGGCAATATAAGGGCCGAATCTATAGAACAGTGGATTTTACGTCCTAATTAAGTAAGTATTTATGTAAATCGATAATAATGTACCGATTTTGTTACTTGGTATCCGAGGAATGATCCCGAATACATATCTGAGACAGACACGCAAGCCTCACACAGTTGAACCATAAAATGCTTTGCATACCGAAAATAAAATAAGACGCTTGAAGGACCAATATTATGAACACGAAACAAATGAGCAAATTTAGATTTGCGTTTCAGCTTTTGTTTTATATAACCCCTATAACAAAAGCATAAGGTTCACAATTGTCTATCAAGAGCATTAATTTGGCGGTCCAGAATTTTCGAAACGGAACAATTGATTTTGCATTTGCATACTTTCTCAGCAATACTCACGTCAGAGATATGCGTTTAAAGGGTTTCTTCGGAACCGTCACGTAAATTAATGAATACAGAGCTTTGTAAGTTGCGCAAATGATCCAATGGCTGCGGTAACTCATCGGTGGTACTCGTAAAATCACCAGCGACAATCACGGCTTATGGTACAATTTTATTTCTCTTTCTTCTACTGTAACCCTCATTTTTGTAACGAGTCATTAAATTCTTCGTATTTATGAACCCGGTTGTAATGACGTCATCCCAGATTCTGAAATATGCATAATTTCGTGACAAACATGACACAAATACACGAACATTCAATAAATACAACAATTCACGAATTGCGGTTATTTCCGCTCTAGATGATTAATACTACACGGGCATATTTAATATTGTTACATAATTACGTAACATTTATATCTACTACAAAGGGAATAGCTACTTTCGGCATTGCGTGGACAAATTGCTCAGTAAAAATCTATTTACAAATAATTATAATTAATTAATTAAAAAATATTAAACAATACCTCGTTGCAGGCAATATTTCAGAAAAAAAGACGCTTAAATAAATATTTAAACTGATAACAATCATAGGCACCGCCATTTTTCTTCTATTGCGCTCCATTCTGGGTTACCATATAAATAAACGTGCATTTTTAGTAAGATACTTGTTTTTCTTAACATGTTCATATTATTCAATCAATGAAATGCTCATTTTCAGTCAATTAAAGTGACAATACTGCAATATTCTGTATATCAAGAAAAGGCATATTTTAACAACTTGTTGCAGGTTTATTATCATCTTTAGTTTGTTTTGGGTATAAGATATTAAAAAAGCAATGCATTTATTACTATAATTAATGTACACGCCAAGCCGAAGCACCCTAACAAACTGAGCAATTCCCTTTGAAGTATATGTATTTACTATATATTTTGACTACAGGAATGCTGTAGTGTTTTAAGTAGTTGCCTGGTACCTATTGATACTGTGCAAGTAATATGGAGACAACTATGTGTGTAATTCACAAATAGTTGGTCCGAGTACATTGTTTGAATTTTTTAAAAGTCCCCTGCGCCACATTATATTTTTAATATAAATTGATGTAGTATATTTTATAATTGCCCCTGTATTTATTGGATGTTCTTATATAGGTAACCTATTAGTAACAAAAGTATCGCTTTTATCGTCAAATCGAAAGTATGGAATCGAATTTACAGGTACCGTAAGGACGCACACACACAACGGATATGTTAAGACAACTCTTCACATATAACCTACATATTGATGTCACCAAGGTACATATTCTATAAGAATACTTTATTATTAAATACATATCGTTTTCTTTAAACAAATTATGTCATGTATGGCTGAGAATTTCTTGTCAATCTACATATCGGTTCGTATTGTTTGGATAACAAAACAATAAAACTAATACGAATACTAATCAAATCACAATTATTGACTTTGCACTGAAGTCGAATCAAAACGTAGCCGCACTAAACCGCATTGTAGGCAAGTCTGCGTCTCTTAGATTTTTTAATTTTTTTGTCTTTTTATTTTGCTCGTCAATATGACCACACTCCGCCTGATGGTAAGCAGTCGTGTGGTCTAAGAGCAGTGGCCTCCACATCGTCCTCATAGCAGCCGAGGAGATGTTGAGGTCTCTACTTCCGATCCACGACGCGACGCAGGGACGGAACACACGCTCAACTCGATTAGCTTCATCAACACTTAATGCACTGATGTAACGCAGTAATGCAGGCTCATATCTGGATAAGTTTTCGAAAGTTCTAACACGAATTAATGAGCTTTAAATTTTAAAACCAGTAAAGTAAGTTTATTGAATATAGAATCGAGGCTGCAACTAATCTGTCATCTTGAATACTAAGATAGGTAACTATACACGAAAATATGTAATAAATTAATAAATGCTAACTTTGGCAAAATTACTAGTACAAATTCTAAAAGAAAATTATTATTTATCGAATTTCTATACAAGAAAATCGTAATAAACTGTGCAAATAGATATAATTAAATACTTAGTTAAAAAGTATGATTTTCTTTCTACGCAATATAAACATTAAATATGTAAGAAAGATTTGTATTTTACATCCAATATGGCTTGCGAATGAATTGAGAGAGTATCATAACATTGACCGTTATATTTGAATTACGCGCGAAACAAACTAAGCGAGTTGGCGGGAAATCAGTTCGAAAACAGACACTACTACAAAATGGCGGCATTGCACACACTTTAAATATTTATAATTGGGTGCATTTCCTAGATAATATTCAAAGCGATTTTAAATCTGTCAGTACAACGATAATATAATATAGTTCTCAGAATATTAGTCCCGTAACAATAGTACAAAGCTTTTTACAAATATCTAGTACTGTTAATAACTTTATACTGGGGCTAACCAAATTACCCGTTGGCATTGTTAACGTAAACTTTTTATACATTTTTTTATTGGCAACGTGATTCAACGGCGATCTGTCTCCGGGTCATATACCTACAATCGTTTAGCAACCTTTGTTATAAGCTGGTGCGAACAAATTCTTTATAATACAACTTTGTTTTAAATCTGCGGAATATTTTCTTATGCTAATTACAATGATATTTATTATACTCGTTTGTAATTTCAACGTGAATTAAAGAAGTTATAAAATTCAACTTTAAAGCTTTCGGATTCGGTTTAATGAACAAGATTTTACTTAGTGGCAATTCTAAAGTAGATTCGTTTTAGCTGTGTGCCGTAATATATGCATTTGTTACAAAAAGCTAACAACTTCATCTTTGAATACGTTTTGTTGCTTGTGTATGGTTTCCAACATTAATAAATGTCATTTTCACATTGTAATAACAATAAAACCTTTAGCAATATGCATTTGAATGTATTTGAGACGTGACAACATTCCAGAGTTTCATTGCATCACAATTTACAGCCTTCGTCGTATCGTCACCTATTCGCGTGTGTCCCACACCTATAAGCATAAAATCGGCTACGATTATTGCATCCCGCTGAATGTGTGGGTGAATATTATTGGCAGGTCTCCGACACGACAAACGTAAGCTCACCATTCACCGGCCGACTGACTTCTGAGACCTATTTGATTATTCAAATCTCCAGTACAGAAGGTTCGTTTTTGAACAGTAGTAAGGATCGTTCCGTGCATGGGAGGCTTTAGTCCCCTCTGGATGCAGGAAGGCTCCACAAATAAAATATGTGACTTGAAGGCGACGGCGAGGTGCCGTCGAGATGAGGCTGCGCAAGCTGGTGGGAGGGAGATGGATTATATTATTGTTGTAAGTGCGAGAGAGACATAAGCACGCTTGGCTATCTGGAGAAACGCGAGCACCTCATTTAATCGGTACGCGCTTCGTTTTGTAGGATAAAGGAAAATTTGCGATGCTTTAGATACGTTGGTATTATTACGCGTGTGGGCGTGTGATAGGACATTGATGCTATCGGTACATCGTCACTCCAGGTCTCAATCAGCTTTTAACTATTTGCATAACACGTACACGATTTTCACTTCCTTTATACACTTTTTATTTTGCTATTTATAAGTGGAGAAAATACCTATAGCTAATTAAATGGCGTAAAAATATTATCATCTTATACACAAACAAATATTAGTACCTGATAGTAGTAGCAACGGATTTACTTTAATTGAGCACAATTAATTTTAAAGTACTCTTGATATAAACTTGAACTAAAGTAATAAGTACTTCAACAAATACTGTTTCATTATTTTATTTATAAATCAATTAGTAAACATTTTAAAAATATGATATAGACCACTTAGACTAAGCTTTCACTTAAATTGGAGAAGACCGACCGTGGACCTGTCTACAATAGTACAGAAGATGGCAGGCAAAAACCTTATGTTATAAGCTTAGAGTATGAATCCCGCGCTTCTAAGGGCACCCTTAGACTTGCTTACCCTTGCGCTGGTCTACGAGCAGATCACCGACAATATTCGAACCTAACAGCACACTGATTACTTTTTCGAAAGAATAGACGAAAAATATGAGCAAAAGTACCTTAATGACTTTGTGGACTTTCGTATACTGGATTATTTTAGACGGATGACTGAATGACTTTCAAATAAACTAGTATTTATTATCCTAGAAATAGGAAATCACACGGTATTGCTGCATTTTTGGACCAATTTGTCAGTCTGTTCTACCCTCAAGGCAGATCCCTAAGTTTTCTACTTAATTTATCACATGCTTTCTTATTGTTTTCGCAAAACGGTGGTATATTTACGGCATTATTTTTCACAAGATGTATTCAGGCTACGCTATGGCGTTCTTTGGCCACGCCCATGCCTTTTATTAGCACTTACGCTTTATGAGAACCATGCCATGCATATAAGTAACTGCAGTGCAATATGCTTCGTGCAATTTCTAACTACTTTTTAAGTCGAGAAAAGAATACTAATTTCATATGAAGACGTAAAGCTGTATTTGTTCAAAGCAAGAATATAATCGAGGTCAAAAATTTTAATAAATGTATGTCACATTTTCAAGTGTTCTATAGTTTTAAACGCTTACAAACAAAAGTAACTTATTGCCAGATGCCGACGGCACGGCACAGGTTACATTATTGTCATAAACCCACACTCGGATGGCCGACGCGTATTAACCAACCAAGTACGAATATGAGGAAACCGCACCAGATCACCGTTAAATCAACCGCAATCTTACTTAGCCGAGTGATGTATAATGATATGTACTGAGAAAACTGAACGTGTCTAGTAATCTTCGTTTCGTTTGTGCCTTTGCTTATTTTGAGCTTTCTTCAACTTTCAAATGTTAATGAAAACTTTTAGTATTGTCTCAGAATTTTCTTTCGACTAGCCTCTAACAAACTACTAAAATGATATTAAATTAAATAATTAAGTTACCTTTAAATATTTTTTTATATTTGAAAATAGATAATAAATATTCAATATAATCCGATCATATTTTCTTGTTGTTTTAATTTTATGCAAATGTGATTCACAGAATAATTAATATTAGACAAAATAAAATATTTTTACTCTTAATCACAAAACAATTAAATTCAAAAACAGGTTTTAAATTCTCAGGACTCGAAACTCGGTCTTAAATAAATAATATTATGGTCAGTATCCCGTAAATATTCCAGCTTTTGCCGACTCTCATGTGTGTTGTTGATATTCGTTGTTGGTGGTATAAACGGTTGGCGCGTACCGTCCGTCGGCATGCAGCCTCCGTTCGCCATCATTAGATCCCGCATTCACAGCCTGTTGCTGCTTTCATTTCGTGTCACCGCACTTATTGCCGCGTTATTGCTTCGTTTTACTTACAAATTTACATCTCTATTAAAACCGTTCATTATCGTAATGAAGAAAGATATTGAGATATGTTTTGGAGAGTGAATATCCAAAATAAGGAAATGAATGTTGTGATAGAATTAATTAAATCAGTGATTTAGTTTTATGCAAGAGGTACAACAATTTCTCTTGTTTGATCAAGAATATCTTGTAGAAGTGAAGCTACCTCGTCAAATTGAGGATATAAATACATTAAAGTGGTTGTTGCCTTTTTTTCGGTTATCCGCCAAATAAAAGGTTCGGATGAACAAAGAGGTTGGATCAATGGTATGGATGCATGCTAATGTGGGATAAATACCGACACATAGCGCGCTCTCCGACCCACACACACATATACGACACACACATACGTATTCTGCAGTGCACGCGCGTTACGCACACATATGTAAATTTTGTTAGGGTTGAACATAATTCTGCTAAATTAATTTTGTGAGCTTTATGTAATGTGGTGGTGAAGATAGTGATATAATTTATCTGTTGTACTATAATGTTATGTTCTAAGTTAGACCGTTACTAAGATATGCAAATCCAATATATTTTGAATTGGATATGTGTGATATGTGCATCAATATCCGAAAATGAACACTTTATATACATAAATATAAAATTGAACAACTGTAAAATATATTTCTGAGCAATGTTATTAATTTTACGTACAAGCATTGTAACGTAAAAGATAAGTGTAAAGCAACACTCAGTTCATAACCAAATCTTAAAGGCCAATACGGAGTCAGGGTTAGAGAGCTACCGACAGACTTTTATCAAAGTAACAAAGTAGCAACTCGTACAATGTAGTATGAAATTGATATTTCAAGAATATTGTGAACATTACGTAAACAGGTAGGGTGACGTAAGGGCGTCCTAGATAATTGTTTACTAGAACTTTGCTGTGCAATATGCCCTTGTCTAATATTGTCACAAGATTTTCCTCGTCTCATGTCATCAGTTGTATCACAATGACATTGAAATAAATAAATCTGTCGTTTGCTATCACATTGGCATAAATTAAACAGAAAGAGATGCTCGTCTCAATGTAATGAGCGTTAATAAACATATCCGTAGATATGAGTGTATAGCGATTTGAAAGTTATTATTGGTTTTATTCAGCCGAATGTATCCAAACTTGATCAAAAGGTTTATGCAGGCATTAATATATTTGCGAGCATGTTATTTTTAACAAACGAGTTCATTTCTTTTTGAGCCGACCATCTGCTATTAACTTATTTGTGACTTTGATGTACTTCCACTTTTAGTATTTGTAACTCCCTTAGGTTCACAGAAACAGACTGACTAGAAAAATATTCAAATCATTGTATCAATTTGTGCTTGTTTACGCATTTGGTATTTATTACTAGCTGGCAATATTTTCATCCACGAAAATCATGCTTTGGTATTCTATAAGTTAATGTAGTCTGTCCGTGTGCTGTGTTCTATCCAAATTCGTTCAATCAGTTACGCGACAAACATCTAAACTCACGAACTTTAATATTAGTAGAATTTATAAAATTGATTACACCTTGTGACAGATTATCCTTAAAACTGCTTTTTCATGCTTATAATATTACAATGCCTTCAATTACGTATTTAGTAATAATAATCCTTATTTATTAGAGCCTTAAGCGCTATCTTTGTCGTCTGTAATTCAATGTATTTTACGCTATCATCAAGTGTAAACACTTCAACAGCAAAAATATTAAAAATATAACTTAATTTATCAATATATGTATTTGAATCATTCGTTTTGTCAACCCTGTCGTACAATGTGTAAAGTGGATTATAACACGAAAGCAATTGTTTTTGGCAAATGTAACCAATATTGTCGACAATATTAATATAAATTAAGCTTGCATTTGTGCAAGTAATTTATTAACTAATTAATGGGAAATTTTGGATCATAAAAAGGAATTAAATTTACGTTGGTGACACGATCACAGTTTAAAATTTCTTGTGTGGCATATGGCAAACGCGCATTATAAAAAGAAGCTCAGGTATCAAAACGAGTTAAGTATTTAAACCTTATCCATTGCGCGAAAATATAGAAGTTCTTGAACAAAATGCAAACAAACTTTTCAATCGACAGCAAATTCTTCGCAATGTAGATTATATCTTTAATAAAGGTGCAGTTTAGTAACATACGTCGCCAACCTTGCAGATTTCCTTTTTCTCTGTTTTTGAGGACACACATTGCCATTTAACAACATCAAAGTTAAGGTCCTCTTGTCATTCATTTTTTACCTGTGAGAAGGGGACTTAAGGTTGATAGGTTCCTTTTTATTCTGATCAACCTTGATAGAGAGGCAGCAAGGACAAATGACTGAACTATTGGATATACTGTTTTGGTTTATATTTATGTGTTTGCTACCCCTTTCCGTTCTCCGAAAATATGTACCTAATCATTTGCCAATGTAGTCTTAATTTATAATATCCACGATTCAAGTAATATAATGGTAGAACATTTGTATAAAAATCTCTTGAATAGTAAATTATGCAACCTGTACTAATAGCGTTTAATATATCTACATAATTTATTTATTGCAGCTCCCCTTGACCACTAGTCCCCCGCCCCTCTTAAATAGTTGACGATAGCCTTCTATTTACATGTCTAGATACAAGCAACAACAGTAATTTTCCAGTTTAGTCAGCTACTAAAGAGTTTTCTAATTTATTATGTATGCACATGAATAAACTATTATTATAGTACATACAGATTAGCGCATGCAAGACACCGATAGCACATAATCCACAACGGTGAACGTGCAAAACAATAAATAGCTCGGTCGGCGCCACTTCTAATTTCCTATGCTCAAGGCGCGTTGCAACTGATCCTGAGTCGCGATTCCGTATTCCCAGGGAGTCCGCGGGGTCAGCGCGTTCCCTGGCCAGTCCGGGAGGCAAACCAGTTTCAAACATTTCAATATCACACCCAACTTGTATTATAAACTGAGTATACACTTTACAATTTATTCATCACACCTCTTTGTGTTTTGAGTTAGGAGACCGATTTAGGGAGATGGTTTCTTTGATTAAGTGGTCGTGCGTGTCAATCTTTGATAGGTACAGTTTAGAAGCATTTTTTTGTTTATATATAGCTAGCTATAACTGAGAGAAAATGTTGCTGTGCGACCGCGATACGTCGTTTAAGTACAAATATAATATATTCAAATGCAAAATAAAATTCCATAGATTTTGTTCGTAGTGGTATTGTACGCAAAATTCCATCGATTCTTCGTTCACTTCCTGCAAGTAGACAAAGTGAATCCAAATACAGCTACACACAAAGCTAAAAGCTTAAATAAAACGCCACAGACGCAAATAGCGATAGTCAAGCTAAACGACATAGGTGTATTGTTCCACAAGTGGATAAATGCATACAGAGAGTGCGCGCTTGTAAAATCGCCGCACTCCGCCTAAAACAAGAGCTTCACCGGACGGAGGCATTAGTAACCGCTAATTTTCTCGTACTCTTTCACTATTGAAAAGTGCTCGAATTGATCAGGTACTAATTAATTACTAATAACAACACATTGATTACTTATCGTTTGTTTGAATGCACTATGAGTACTCGTACAATTTTCTCTCTGGACTACTAAAGCGATAATAGTATAAGGAATGTTGATGTTATTAAAAGTCGGTCATTGCCAAACAAGTTTTTATTGTTAATATAAAATGTGACAAGGGGTCACGTTGTTTTACATTAGATCTGAGAAACGTTTATCGGGAATGTAAATTTCGTTTGCGCCTGATATTCGAACCTTAGTACTTGCGACCTCTATGACCATAAGCTAACCGTTTGGACCGTTAGCCAGCGGAGGCATTCTCGTGTTCGCATTATTTCGATCTATTTGTTTACATCAGCTAAACTTGGGAACAGTTAGATATCCAGGGTTATTTTTGTTCCGGCATTCGGAATTGCTCCTTTCTTTTGAATGGGTTTTAGGATTGGACGCGTTTATTTTTAATTTCGACGTAGCTAGAATGGTTTTCCTTGTATTATTGTTGGACGATGCTAAATGATGTTATGTATCTTTAGATTAGATAATATCTGATATATAATCTAAGATAATGCATATACCATACATTATCGAAATGGCATTATCAGGGGACATAGTACCAATTGTATTGACGGTGTCAGTGTGGTGAGTAATAAACGATACAATATAACTATCGATATTGTTTGATCCAGTTTCTTTACTAGGTCTTTTCCTTACGCTGTAGATAGCGATGCTAACTTCCTGATCACATATAAAGATGGTCATTCCGTCAATATTATTCAATGTATGTACCTACGTTTAAATATTTATAATATCATTCATAATGGAGGTATCACCTCGCGCTTATTTATCGACATTGCTTATGATTTCGGTTGTATCTATACTATTTTGAGAGGATGATTAAGTTCCAGTTGAATAGATACAGCTAACATTAAATCCGATTTTGTCGGCAACGAATTAAGAAGTTATTAAAGACACGAGGTAAAAACATTCCTTGGAGTTCGTCAACATCTATGCAACAATGACAAATGTAAAGAGTCACAAATCACAATGGTGTCGTCTCGCTGGCCGCGTCCACGATTCGATAATAGTGAATAAACACGGCGATGAGTTATCGGCGGCAATCTCGGGTCGTCGGCCGCGGTACCGTTCCACTTGCCCCTGAACGCGACGAAACTGACGTCACTGATGTAGGACGACCGTGGCCGGTGTTCGGATGTGGTATTGTTGAAGGTGATCGTTTAGTTTTATGTTTTCCTGGATTAGAATTTTAAAAGGATCTTTTTGGTCATTGCTTTGTAAGTTTAAGTTTCGTTTACTGCATAGAAGTGAATATTATACATCGAAATAGAATGTAGCTTTTTAAAATTAGAACCATGGATAGCAAGGCTTATAAATAAAAAATATTGATGTATTTTTTATCAATATTTTAGATTTTCGTTAATATTTAGAAAACTATTTCCCTTTTATTTAGAAACGCTCCTAAGGAATTTTTTGCTTAGTGATTTGTAATATTCAAAATTAAGTCGATTGATTACGGTGGGACCTATGAACTAGTGGCAGCAATTGCACCTTGTATAATTCTCAAGCCAGAAAATGAATAGTCTAGTAAGAAATTATCAGGCTCTAAACCAAGCCCAATGGTGAAAGTTGTTTCATTCCGAATTAAACTATTATGACAGCACGCTAATATTATTTTAAAATAAAAATAATGCAATACCTATTTTTCCAAAATCTCTTTCTTAGAGTGCATATTACTGTTTGTTTGAGAAGTATAGCATTTTATAGCTACGCGCGTATTGGTGCTCAATAAAACTGAGTTGAGTTTAGAGTATTAATCATAATTGCGGCGAGGCTCAGAATAAATCACCCCTACACTTCCCGTGGGTGTCGTAAGAGACAACCGGGGGTCTGAGTCAAGAGGATGAGCAGCCCTCTCCCCCTGATCTGAGAAAATCATATTACTATGATCATTAATCCACCTTCTGAGGATCTTAATTATTGCAAAATCTTTATGAGTGAGAGGGCTATTTCTATATCTATATATCTAACTAAGGCCTACTTTTTGGTGATTAATAGGTGAATAATGATCAACGCTGTTATATAAATGTTGCTATGTTTAATTATTTTGTTTTTGCTGACTGTCAGTAGGGATTTAATAATTGTGATATGATATTAGACAGCACGAGTATTTTTGGCATCTGTTGATATTATTTCCTGCTTATATTTTATCAAATTTGTTCAGAAGATGTATTGCATTTTTGTATAATATATTAATGATACCGTCTTCTTTATACGAGCATAAAGGAGAAAATTCGTTTAAGTATAGTAAAAGAAAAGTTAACTTTATGATCTAGTCAATTGATGATTTGGAAATAAGTATAAAAATTCAATAAGCATTTCGGCAAGGTTTTCACAAAATATTTAACATACATCAAACATTTATAAAATAGTCAGGAATTGTATTATACCAATTTAATTATTTTTCTAATAAGATCCACTAAATAAACTAGCGTTTTATCATGATAGGTGTATATTAATTACTTTCTACATTAGGCTATATAATCTCAACAGAACTGCACTTTTACGCCATACAAGCTTTGCCTCAAATACCACATCCAACATCATCTTTGTCTACCTCTTTGTTTTTACTATTAACGTTCATAGACGAATTCCGACGTGACTATTCCGCTAATCAAATTTTGTAACTGCGGTATTGTAACCATTACACTTTTTTTCAGTCGACGCCATCAATTATTGTTAAGGTACCGTTAAATACGTATAGATTGTTGCCCCGAACTCTTAAAACAACATGTTTTCAATACAAGAATTTAATGTCCAAAAGTAATAGTAGAAATTGGAGAAAGCGTGACCCATCTTTCTCCCTTTAGATGTGCATTATAAAAATTTGTTCCGGATTACATTAGCACCCAGATTCATTCTAATTCACCTTGAAATGATTAGATAAGTTCGTTTCTGCGTTTCTGTCATTTATAAGTTTCGGGTTTCCGTTCGAAACTATTTATTTTTACCGTTGCGAACTAATTATCAGTCATCTTTTACACTGTCTTGCCTCCCAAATAAAACTTTTATAATACGGACAAGGGTTAACAACACTAAAAGATATATGACTAGATTAAATCGTGTGAATGTTTTTTTAGAAACAGTTACAGATACACGAACCGGCACGTGGATACTAATTTCAAGGCAAACTATTTGATTTATTTTGTTCAAAGCTTCTTCGTAAGACGATTGTGTTATGTGAGTAGTTTTTAAATATAAACTAATTTTGTATGTTTTTTATTAAATGTGTGAAAATTATTGTTTGTATGTATTTTTATTAAATGACACATTTAGGTTTTAGACCAAAACATCTATTTGCCGCGAAGCAGACAAATTTAGAACATTGATGGAGAGTCATTGAAAATTGAGAGTATTATGTAATATTTTTACTGATAGACCAGAATAAATAATAGATCTACCAGAATAATTATTGAGAAGATATAAAATCCAACGTAAAGCATAATAAAAGAGTGTAAGATTGTAAAGAACTGCAAGTACCACATCAAGTCAAAGCGGATTTATATTAACTTTGATGACAAATAAATATATTTATTTATTTATTTTATTTATTGTTTTGGTAATCGTTGAACTTGTAACTAGATTAATATTTGTAGTTTTATCAGAATCAACCGCAATATCTATGTCATTATATTATTATGTTAGATTAAAATGTCTATCTAATGTATTTTATTTGAACACTAGCTGACCCCCGCAACTTCGTCAGCTTCACATAAGACAATTTTCCCCGCTTTTGCAACATTTTTCATTGCTGCGCCGCTCCTATTGGTCGTAGCGTGATGTTATATAGCTTATAGCCTTCCTCGATAAATGGGCTAACCGACACTAAAAGAATTTTCAATTCGAACCAGTAGTTCCTGAGATTAGCGCGTTCAAGCAAACAAACAAACTCTTCAGCTTTATAATATTAGTATAGATAGTATTGTAAAATAATAGAGATTTGAAATAGGTACCTACTCATAACACTTCCTCAGTTTGTCAACCCCAATTATTGCAATAGAGAAAGGTTGGGTATTTGTAATATTTACTTCGAAATGTTACAATCGTTGAGTTGCAATTTTTGTTCTCAGTCGTTATTTTACTATAGGCAGCTTACCTAATATTAGGCTTTTCAATTAATATAATCTATTTTCTCTAGCTTATACTGCGATAATATCAATCAAAACGATACTCCCTGTAATTGATTTTGATCACTGGGTTCTGGTATCATACTTGCATTAATCCTTTTTTTCAACATGATTTTAATCGTGTGGTGATAGATGGTTAATGAAGACCAATAGGAATCGTCATCATACCAATTGCCAATACTGCGAAACTGGCACGAGAATCCCTAACTACTACATTTACTGCTGCACTTAGAGAACTCCGATGATTACTTAGGTGATTCCTTAGAAAATATTTGACATAGTAAACCTTTACTAAAACATCACTTAAGCAACCATTAATAGTCTTTAAATACGACAATTTAACTAAATACATTTTAAGTACTAATACATACGAGACGCTCATAGCCAGTTGCACTCACTGATCAGTAAACGATTAGCGAGGTTAAGCAACGTTGGTTGCGGTCAGTCTATAGATGGGTGACCGCGTAGTGGTATTTCATGTGAGCGTCTCCGTGCTGCGAAGGGCACGTAAACAGTCGGTCCCGGTTGTTGCCAAATTGACAGCAGTTGTTAAGCCATGGCTTGAACAATTCTTGACAACAAGTTGGCCACTAAACAAACGAAAAGAAAAAAATTAGAAATAGAAAGAAGATTAATACATCCTCACCAAAAGCATAAATGCAAATGTGAGTTTATTTGTTAAGTTTTCACGACTTAAATAATCGACCGATAATCAAAAAATTTGCGCACATGTTGTCAGTGGTGCAGAAAAGGATATACGGTACCTGTCATTGAGAAAAAAGTACTAATCTCAAGCAAGCGAAGCTTCATTTATACTTTACTTCTTAAATAGTTGAACTTTGTTCAGACAGTTTAGTTAATACTGTGTACATTGAATAGTTGATCAATGTCACAGTGGGGGTAAGTTCGTGTTTACCCTTGAGCGCGCGTGCTCTTAGCCCATGAAACCTTCAAATCTATTGTTTCTAATCCACTTCAATGCATCTTATTGAAATATTTTAACGAATAAATAATGTTCTGAAAGTATTGACTGCGAAGATGGCGTTGTGATTTAAGATCGCTTCGTCATTGCCTCTTCGCCGAGTGTTGTGGATTCGAATCGGAACAAAAGTTGTGTGGTCCTAGAATGGTGCCTAGTTTGGGTGCTCTTAATATCTGTTGTTAGAATGCTTGTAGAGTCCTCCGCAATACAGAAGTTGTAACTAGTGCGGGAGTTGTCTTTACATAAAAATATTATAATACAGTACATTACATTTTACGATGGGTGAAATTTAAAAACATAGACTAATGCATTTATTTCTCGAAATTCTAAGCTTAGGTAATACATATCATGTTTTTAAGTCTTAAAATTTAAATTTAGCCTTAAAAATGGTTATACAGGAGACCAGTTAATTGCCGATCCGAAACTCCAGGATCTACACTCGATTGCAAACCTAATTTTGCAGTAAAATATGTTTTGTATGATTTTATTACAACGGTTAACCGTCGTCCTACGTACTTACATAGTCTCACGACTACATCCCTAAAGGGGTGGGCAGAGGTATATTACACCTTCCTTAAGCCAAATATGGTTTAAGTTCCGACATAATGGGAACGAGATAAATGCCTTCGACTGAGCAGTTTCAGACTCTGCTTTGCTACTGAAAATATTACCTTGACTATAAACCAAAAACGCTTTGCTTGACCCCGTTATCAAACCCCAGATCTTATGCCAGCGGCACAGGTACATGGTGGAGATTTACAAACGAACATTTACGAACGAAGCGCTTTGCTTCCACTTTTATAATGCGTACCGCAAAGGACTGGAACTCGCTACCTAAGTTTGTTTTGCCCGATGAGTACAATCTGGGTGTCTGCAAGTCGAGAGTGAATAGGTATATTCTAGGCAAGCTCGCTCCATCGTCGAATGCATCTTCACTTAACATCAGGTGAGATCGCGGTCAAACGCAAGCCTGCTATAGTATAAAAAATAAAAATGCAAGGCATTCACTACTCTGTGATTGACTTCATACTTCTAAATCTAGTTCTAGCCGTCTACTGTTGGATATATACATATGTCTTCCAATTTGCGCTATTACACCTTTCGCATTCAGCCTAGTAGTCTTATTTTATACTATCTTTAATATGGTTATTCTACGTATGTTAAATTGATTATTTCTATAAGTATTATAACTACTAGTGTATTGGAAAAAGTGTGTTAGTAAAAACATAGTACATTAGCTTATAGAAACGTTTGTACGAATGAATAGTTCAAATTAAGGCCGCGAAAGTCACACCTAATTTGTATGTACACACAACAAAAACACATAAAATTAATTACATAAAAAAATAGAAAGCGTCTGTCGAAAAAACATGTACATTTGAATAAAATCGACAATAACGTTTTTTTTCTATGAGATTCTAGTGTTTCGCGTAAGTGGGCAAACGTCACAGGCCGTAACTTTACGGTTAGCTCAATCAGATGACGGCTGCGCAAGCGCAACGCGGAAATCAATTGGAGTTCCCTTCAAAATTTATGGATTGCAGACCCTTGGGCGTCACGCTTCTTTCTCAACTGATGGGTCGAAGAGTCGCGTACATTTGCGTAATATTTATGTTCTAGATACATATTGTTTACAACACAATTGGAGGAAAATAACGATAGTTTGTCTATGAATAATAACAACTACAAATAATCTAATAAAACTTAATGGCAAGATAACTACAATTTAAATAAAATACGATAAAAAAGTGGCATGTTCCTCGCCTTTCATTTTCTGGGACCTAAAGTTAGATTAGCAATATGTGGGTGTTGTACACCTCTACTTCCCTTTGGAGGATTAGTTGTAACATAAATAATGATAAGTAACATACAATCTAGGCGACGATTACTAGGTGCTTTGTAATTTTCTAGCGACTGAATTGGTTTAAATCTTGAATTGTTGCAAATTGTTTACAATACAAAAGAAAGGCATCGTTACACAACAGAGAAAAGTGACAATAGTACTCATTGAACTATAGACTGAAAAAAGAAACGTGTTGATTTTTCTTTTCACTCGAAAAGCTAAGGCATATTTTACAATAAACTACGGACGATCAAATTAGATTATCCTACCAAATTGACTAAGTTTGAAAGTTTGTTTTGATGTTTGGATGTTGGTTACTTAATCACGCGTAAACCGTTAAAGGAATTTAAAGGCAATTTGGCACATAGGATACTTTCTCTCCCGGCTTGCATTCCCATGGGAATCACGCAGGTGAAGCCTTAGGCAGAAACTAGTATCATATATATTAAATGACATACAATATATCGCTATTTGAATGGTTATTCTCAATATTTCAATCACCATTTCTCATAATATAAGACCAACAAACCATTTATTAGTCATAAAAAGCCTCCGACATCCGTTCGCTGATCGGCTCTTAAAGAGGCTGACTGTATTTTAGTTATTTTAACACGGCACTTACAACAAATAAATTAATGGCCAATTACTCGTAAGGCACCGCTGTAGCCCAACAATGGGCGCAATAAAAGCCATAAACGTCACGATGTTTGGCGTCCCATGGTGCACGGGCTGATCTGTTAACGAGAACGAAACACGTCCTAGTGCTACCGCCAAAGATTATCAACGCAGATGCGACGCATGCGCCGGCACTTCCGCATATGCAACGGCAACGTGCATATGCTAGGCGTGGACGTAATAATATAATTAAGGACTTTACTGATCCAATATTGCGAAGATTAAACCTATGCTAGTATATGTAATATAGTAAAAGTAATAGTAATATAATATAGTAATATTCTACCACATACACACAACACCATCTAGCCCAAACTAAGCAGAGCTTGTACTATGGTACTATACTAGACAATGGATAAACATACATATATACTTTTTTTTGTAAATACGTACATATTATACATATACACATATTACACTTATAGACTTGGATACTACTCGATTGATTATGTTCATACTTCATATTAATGGATTGTATCTAAGACATTACTGTAAAGGTTTAGTGCGTTGTTTGAGCAATATTCAATAGGTTGCACATGGTAAAATTTCTTGTATATTGAGTTCTAACGAACAGTTTCTACTCTTATATTATAAAAAGGAAAAACTAACATATGTGCTCATTTTAAGGAAATTATCTCTGGAATTATCTGAACTAAGATTAACCGTATCGATTTAAAAAATCTTTTGGATATGCTAGATGGGTTTAAATGATATACCAAATGAGCGATGGCGTGGACTATATATTATTAGAATATATAGTAGAGATATATATTAGTAAGTTAATATTGAATATAATTTAAATGTTATTAACATTGTGATAATACTTTACCACCCCTCACTGTGGCCAAGACACCTTTAGCCATCTTTGATCAGTCGTGTGAGTCTGCTCGACTGGCAGTGAGTTATCTATTCTCATTCTGAACATCCCGTTTACTCTCCGTCTGTTATCTTAGGATGCATGGTGCAGGCATCCCGAATTTATTTATCTATTTATTTATCACATATTATATGGTAGGCAAGGGCCTTAGGATTTAGGGCTGATTGGGCTTATAGGTACTTAAGGGGTTCCGTAGGTACTTGTCATATGATTGTGCGCAGACAGTTCTCTACTACTAAGGTGACGACTGTGCACATTGATATAAAATTTATATTGCTATAGTAGTATTAAATATACCGTAAATACTTTTTAACTGCGTGTTAAACAATGTTTTTATAGAACGTTGGACTAATTATATTGAACATTGTATTTGAGCCGAGGTTAGGGTAATTAAAAGCTTCCTGTTACTAAAAGCTCGTTAATTGGATACATTAAACTGTGTAAAGTAAAACTATTAGTTGATTAAATTTTTTTTGTTCTTTGGTTAAATGTCATTTGCCTTTGTAGTAAGTTAATTCATTAAATACTTAATAGTTGTACTACAGATTAGTTTGCGTAGTATGTTAATAAAACATAAACTATGGTAGTTATGGTAGTTTAAGCGTGTATATATTAAATAAATAATATATCCCATCAAGTCTTTAATAAAGTCATATAATGTTATCTGATCTATGGTACTCAAAAAAGTAAAGCTTTCAATAATAAAAGTATTTTTTTCTTGTAGTTAACCACGTTCACGAATTAAAACAGATTAATATGTTAGGCCAAATTTAATCTATACTTAGGAACGATTTAATTTATGTACATAATGCTTAGAAAAATGCATTCAACTAATAAGTACTAACGGTTGTTTTCCTGTCAAAATTTAAGGCAACTGTCAATTCTGTCATATTTGTATCCACAACTATATTGTTTACCTTAAAACCTCGCATAGATACAGATTCTTAATATATTATTGCAATGAAATCTACGAACTTAATCACGAACTAAACAAGAGATTATGCCTACACGCACACATCTACGCGGCCGTCTAATCTATCGAACGAGTCGGCCGAGTAGGGCGACGACAGGCGTGCGCGCAGGTCGCCGCGGGGTCATCGACCGGCCCGTTACGCGGTTACGTAACAACGTAGCTTACGGCCCGCGTAGCGTTCGCACCCCGTAGCACGGCGTTTTGCAACTAATACCAAACAGTGTAATACTCGTAATTAATTATTATGCAAAGGACAATTATTTACGACATTTTGGCTTGTATGGCTGCGCTAACCAGAGTTACGGCGGCTTTGTTGGACGTTTGAATTATTATTATTTGATCTCGATGACAGGTGGTGGTAATAAACTTTAGCTGGCTTTCGTATTATTTCAATTAGAGTGGAGTGTCGTAATTATATGCAAAAATTAACTTGATTAAATCTTCTATTGTTTTGTTGTTGGAACAATTCCTAAGCATATTGTATTACAATATGAATCGTTTTCGTTCCGCTTTTAAATGCAACCTAAAAATATACTACGTTGTTGATCTTGTGGCTTTTGTGTACTGTCAATCGTGAGATCCTAGATTTGATATCTGATTCGGGCAAACATATAACATTTTTCTGTAAGGACATTCTGAGTAATAGCATAGAGTCTGGATATGTCCCCATATTTGTCACTAAGAATATAGCTGGTAAATGTGGATCTTATAACCTCATCCGACGCTTTAAGGCGTATAAAGGCGTGAGTCTATTTATAAAAGTATTAAATCTTTAACATTAACTCGCCGACGTCTCATTATAATATAATTGGTTACTTTTACCCGCGTTTAGCTAATTTGTTTTAAATTAATGTTAATTCAATATTTAGTGTACTCACTGTATGTAGTGAGGCCACGAAAACACAATGTGGTTTCGAAAATGATGAAAGTAGTCTTCCATTTCAGCGTTTTTATAAGCGGAGAAAACTCTGAAGTTTTATAATTTTCAGGAAAGGCTTAACATTAATGATTTTCTTTTTGAATTATTGCTTGTCAAAATGACTACACACCGCCTGTTGGGAAGCAGTGGTGTGTATCACGAGCAGGGTTCTCCACACTACGTCCTAATTACAACTCAAGTGGTGTCAAAGTCTCTATTTTGATGGCCTAAGGAGGTCCTTTTTCACACCCCGCTTTGGACTTGCGATTACGAGTTCGTGGGTTCGAATCCCAACATTTGCACTACCGATATAAAACAGCAAATTAGATATAAAATTTTTGTTTTATACATCGTGTTAATAGATGCTAATATTTTTATTATAAGGTTGAATGCTATCCTATAGGCCTCCCCTTTCCCCTTCCACATTTCCCTTCCTTCCAATCTGGATCCAGTTCCTACTGTATACGTCCACTTCCTCTTGCTATCTCCTACTGGACCTTCCATCTTCAATCCCCGCTATTAAGGATCCAGTACTGCTACTACATGACACTAGTAAAATAAACGAACCATGTCACTATACTAGAAACTGCTATTCAAAATTATACTCTATTTAATATCTAATAAATATCAATACTGTTTGCACTCAACCCGAAGTTTACAAAGCTGATCATCTAACCAGTTTTGTAGTACGCGCATTGCTGGTATGCGCCATTTCCTTTATTCTCACGTTTACGTGAATACTATAAAATCGATTGCGGTAGCGCATCGGTAGTGAGTGCGACTGCTGCGCACGAAGTTTCAGGTTCAATTATCTGGTCGAGTACGTTATTAGGCTTTTTTGTCAAGATTCGTAGTAAGCTCAGAGTGAGTTCTCGGATTTAATTCTCTAAGGCAAATTGTTATTGGGTTTTATTTTATTTTATTTAGGGGATAATAAACAGCAACAATATACAATATGTTTAAATAAAGAAACTGCATAATAGTATGTTACAATATTGCAGCCCACGACATTATCCACGATTTTACTTGTAAAAAATGGCTCTTTTTGTCTCATACTGTCTTTGAATAGTATGAGACAAAAATAGCCTCTAAAAACCATCACATAAATAGTAGGTTTGTTTAAATATATTAATTAATTGTGCATATCATTAATAAATAATTATGAATACAATGAAATTAAGGATTTAGAAACGTTAAGCTAGGAATAGTTAAAATTTAATAAAGAAAATATTGAAATTATAATAATGAGATTATAATAATGGTATAAATACATGCCGAAAAATAATTAATTAGATAAATATTTAATAACATTTTGTTTGAATTTACATTTTGAACATATGAAGATATCAATACCAACATCAATAGGTTTTCTATCAAGACTTTCTCGGTCGCAACACAGAGGCTGAAACTGTGTCCGGGTGACGACAATAGGTTCGTCTCTTATTTAGGTACTTGGGATCTACACTTATGGCTGACGAAATATGTGTATAACCTATAAGAAGTATATCTCTTATAGGTTGACTGCCCGGATGGCTTAGTGGTAAAGCGGTCGTCTCGCCACTGCCCCCGCGAGTGTTGTGGGTTCGATTCCCATTCGGGACAAAAATTTGTGTGATCCACAAATGGTTGTTCCAAGTCTGGGTGTTCTTTGTGTCCGTTGTTTGTATGTTTGTAAAGTCCCTTGTAACACAGGAATTATTTCTAGTGACGGTGGTGTATTTTGAAAAAAAAAAGGGGATATAAGCGTGATGATGAGATAGCCTTAAGCTTTTATAATACGCGAGTGTAATTCGTCGCTGTTTTCCCAAGTTTATTTAATGGCCCTACAAACGTACACTGACAACATCTATTTAATTTAATTAATATCACAATTCACACATTATGTGCAGATGAAAGATGTTTTTGCGTTAATTACTATGAGTTATTACCGCCATTCTTTGTTCGTACTGTTACTTTAAGCCGTTGACTTCATTAACAGCCAATTAATGTACACATGATACGAATCTAATCTCATTCTGTTTTGTGTGTGTTAATATTGCACTAAACGAGTGTTGCCCATAAATTATGAAACTGTTGTTTTAACTGATTGTTTTATCGCTTTAATCTATATTACTAGTCGAGTTTTGTTAGATTTTAACATGTGATCTACGTAACTGACTCGTGTAACTGTTATCGAGTTTATGTTTTAAGCAATTAGGTTTTAATACCTGCTTTATTTACAAATAGACGCCTAAAATAATTTCCGATGACATATAACTGTCAATATGAAGCAAAATAATCCGTCATCGGTTTATGACTTTTGAACTGCAAATAAAAAAATGACTTTAATACCGGCCAGAACTTTTTATGCTCCGGTATTATCCATTCGTCATTCCGGTTTGGCAAGTGTTGATGTGCGAAACTTCAATTTAAATTAATGTACCTGTACTATGATTCATACAACAACCAGCAAAGTGAGTTAATTCAACGATTTATTTGTTTATTTAAACGTAAATTATGTGAACATAAATTGCGCTCGCCAACTCTCTCATTCATCATTTTATCCCTTTTATTAAGACAGTGTGGACCAGCCGACTCAAACTATTATGGGGATCAATATCGGATACAATGGGATTGTAAAAGGGGGCTCATATTTTGATATTCACAAAAAAACTAACTCTTCCGTCGACCCTTCTTGCACCGCGCAAAACTTATTTTGTATTGTTTTACTTTGTATTACGAGCGACTATTGCTTGACATGATATTTGTTGTTCACAATGTCAAGAGAAAAAATCGTGAAATATATATAAAAAAAGAGTGAACCTTATTCTTAATGCATTAGGGTCCAGTTTCGCAAGGTACGCCGGGAAGAAAGCTTTTATATCATCTAGTAACGCGTATTGATTGAAGAGAGTACCGTTAGGTTTTACATAATATCTGTCTTCTATAGGGGGTGGGTGTACATGGATGTGAGCTACACTTTATGTTTGCGATTCTATGTCATTTTTACGAGGATTTTGAACTTTGTTTTTCCGGTTGGAGGGAAATTATGGTTCAGGTAACTTTCGTTTTCATAGCTGACTTTTAAGCAGCCTGCAATTAAAATCTAATTATTTGTATGAGAATTATAATAGGTATATAATACTTGTAGGCACTTATTTCGTCTAAGCACAATATATAGTAGGTTTTGGTCCACTACGTTGGTTAAACAAATACTTGCATGCAGTTTCAGAAGAAATTGTCATTTGTTATAAAAGCGGCGATTATTAGGTATACACAACTTCAAAAGGTTGAAAAATAAATATATAATTTTTTTAATTTTCCAATCCTACGAGGCTGCGTTTCTCGTTACTGTCGATGCACATTATTATTGTTATGAGACTTTGACCATATCGAGAAAAAGTTTATAGGCTTTTTATCTGGTGTGCTGACGTCAATAATTTACAAATTCAATCATTCAGTTCAGTTAAGCTCAATAAAGATATTGATATTTCAGAAGTTGTTAGTAGATTTGCATTTAAATTATCTATTTGCTGGATTATAATATTTCTGTATGGAAACATAGTAAGTATCTTATTGGCTTACATTCCTTATCAATAAAGATTACAGTGCACAGATGCTGTTGCAGCTTTTACCAAACTTAAACATAAAACAAGCGGCTGACATTGCCCTAATTATTTGTAAACAAAATTTGTAAGTTAAGAACAGTGATATAATTTAATATTAAAGATATATGCTTTTATATTAAACTATATCACTGTCCTTAAATAGAAACAGCCACCTAGCAGTATGAGATCGGTATGGCAACACTAGTACATTTTTGAGAATATTATGACGAACTTTCCGGTATGCAGATTTTTCACGATGTTTGCCTTAACCGTTAAAGCGAGTTATTAAAATTAACTTTTTAATACACCCATAAATTCGAGGAGTCAGACAACCGTACCGTGTGACCGAACCTGAGACTTCTACATAAAGTACAATACTCACACATCTTACTAATATTACAAATACGAAAGTTTATAAAGATGTCTGTTCTAAATCACGCGTCAAATTCTGACCAGATTCAGATGAAACTTGGCATACAGATAGAACATGTCTTAAATAAGCCTATAGAATACTGTCTTAAATAATCTTTATTGCATTAATGTGTATGTTTCCATGAGTAGAAATGAGCAAAGACGCGGACATAAACTACTAAAATATAATAATGTGGGCATGCCAAAAAATTTTGCAAGTCCTACAAATAAATACTCTCAATGACGTTGATTATGGTGAATCGCGAGGGCGCCATCGGTCCTCCTCACATTTTTTATTGCCCCTTTTATTTATTACAGTGAAGATTGAAAGGGGACGCCGTTACGTCCGCGGGATGATTGTGACGACCCTACAACATTGCATGCGTGCCGAATGGGTTGGCTAACACATCTATAGGTAGTATACGTAATGTTTTAATGCGGGCTGTGGCTTCGTTAGCAAATATACTTTGATCTGTTAACTAAAAATGAAGGATGATTAAATTGGCTTTTTATGAAAGGGTTATTTCATAACGAGTTCCTGGTGCCCGACTGTTTGATGCAAGTTTTCAATGCGAGGTTTTTATTTTGGTTTGATGAATTGCATCTGTTGTTCAATGACATTGACAAGGTAATGAGAAAGAAGTAAATTGGAGTAGGGACTAATGGCGAATACACTAAATCACATATACTATATTATTCTAAAGCTGAAGAATTTGTTTGTTTGTTTGGTTGAACGCGCTTATCTCAGGAACTTCTGGTTACAATTGAAAAAATCTTTAAGTGTTGGATAGCTCATTTATCGAGGAAGGCTATTGGTTATATTATAACACCACGCTACGACCAATAGGAGCAGCGATAGCTCAGTGGGGAGACCAACAGACTGCAATGCAGAGGGTCTTGGGTTCGAACCCACGTCGCGCACCTCTGACTTTCGGAAGTTATATATGACTTTACGAAATTATGTGCGTATTGATTGACAATTATCGCCTGCTCCGTGCCTCGGAGAGCACGTTAAGCCGTCGGTCCCGACTGCCATGAACATCTATGGTAGGCGTTATTGGGGAAGTCGACACAAAAGATCCCACTGGGTTGAAGTGTCACGGGTCTGTATTGACTGGCACCCACACAAGATAAGATAAGGTAAGATACGACCAATAGGAGCGGAGCATCAATGAAAAATGTTACAAAAATGGAGAAAATTTTGTTATGTGAAGCAGACGAAGTTGCGCGGATCAGCTAGTCTTAGAAACTTCAACTGTATGTTGTTCAGAGGTAGAGGTTTATTTTGTCAGATTCATTCTGACAGTTATATTTTTAGGTTCAGCTAATGAGAATACCTGACAGAAAAAAAGCTAATGACTGTATCTTAGCGATTGGAAACCAAAATCTAGTCGGCTGCAGACATAAACCGAAGCTATGCCACAACGCAAATAAAACGATGCTGTTCCAGAATTCAAGTATTAAATAGACCGTCTCTTTCTACGATATTATTTGCCCCGTGGAGAGGAATCCAGATAAATATATTGCCTAGCACATATGGCGCCACCGGTGACCTATTTACCGAACGTAGTAACGTGCATATAAAAATAATCGCTATGCTCTATACATATAGTGCTGTTAATAGTTAAATACTATAACATTGTTACCAAAACTCCATCAACGTATAATGAAGTACATTCACTAAAATGCAAACGAATCTGGTGTTGTTAATCCGAGAATCTGCAAAATCAATACGTTGTATCGAGAACATTTTACCTATCCATAAATGGTGCACTTTCCGAAATTTATGTACAGGGGGTGAATCCCCATAAAGTTCACATGTGCAATAACGAGTCGGCCGGTTTAAACCGCCGATATAACCCGCCTATGAAATATTGATAGCCTCTGTACAGCAACACCATTATCGTGTCAACTAAACGCACAGAACCAGGATTTATATTTGTCCATTTTTGAGGTTTAAAGTTTCAGTGTTTCAGTGCTTGTTCATTTGGGTATTTGTCGTGTTAACTGTAACTGGTTTGTAGTTATTAGTGTCCCTGAAATAATAGTGTCTTGACATTATTTTTGTAAAAATATTGTTTATTAGATTTTGCCTGCGACTTCACTTGCGAAAACGTAGGTTAGTAACGATACTTTTTTCTGGTTGTAAGGTATTCTATGTCCTTTTCTGTTACCTTGACAACGTGTATGCAAAATTGCATAATGATTAGTTTAGTAGTTACAGCGTGAAAGACGTAGCAAACAAACGGACAAATCCACATTCGCTTTTATATTAATAGTTACGATTTCTCTAATGTAAAATACATTAAATTTATGCTCGACGAAATTTCTTTAAAAATAGTTGTCTATAGTTATACATAGACGCACTTATATATTACTGAGGTAGACAGAGATTTGTTACAGTCATATTTCAGTCTACCTCAGGCACCTATGCAGCTATGTTTTTAGGTCCAATATAATAAAACAGAGGGAGTACCATGAGTCCATGACGTTGCTGAAAATTTCCTTTGTCTTCATACATTCCATCTATTACGAGATAAATGATTTATGAAAAGGGTAACCTCTCTTACTTTTGCAAGTCTACCAAATTTTGGTTGCTCTTACTGTGTGGTCTATGTTAGAGTATGCCACGAGGTCCCTTGGGCATCGTAGGTCCCAACCGAGGGGTTGGAAAACACATATCAGTCTAGTAGACATGAGAGTTTCATCAAGTGTTTATATGAATAAGTATGACAAGCAAGTTCAAGATTTTGAAATTGATAATCTTTATTTGCTTATCTGATTATTTTTTTATATTCCACAAGCATTTTCCGTGCCTTTGCCCGTGTAAGCTAGGCACAGTTTTATATCTCCTTATTATACGGTTTTATTGAATGGAATCAGATATAATGTGTCATACATTTTAAGTTAAGCTCCAAGCCAATAAACTCCAAAAAAAAACGCATAAATAGCAGTTGCTAAGTTTTTGCCTGAAGCTGAAACAAAGAGACAAACAGATAGACAGACAAACATTTAAAAATCTTTGCTTTGTTGGTTCAGACTCCTCTGAATATGAAACCTAAATATCTCTAATCTACAAACACAACTTTCGTTACATTTTTTCGATTTAGATTTCTTTAACCAGACCGAACAACATCTATCTCTGTAGAAATATGAATTATTACCCTGACTAGGTATCTATTAGTCATCTTATTATACCTACAAAGGCATTACCCGCTAGTATAGGGCCCTAACAACATAATAATTCATGAACAAGTTATGTTATTCAAAATGACTTAGTACTTAAAACAAGTTAACGTGTTTGGTGCGAATATATGTTTCAAGCGAAGTGGCTGGGGCGATACAGGTTTCAAATGCCAATACTGCGCTGCCCGAATGAAATATAGAAGCGATGCGCCCATAGATTCGACTAGGATAGATGCGCCACGTCATACTTTATGCTGGAGAATGCAAATTTAGTTTGGTAATTAAAACTTTGCAAGTCTTGGCGGCACGACGGCGACGTGGTGAAGCTTGCTATGGTGAGATGAATTCAATATAGGATGTTTATCTATTGATAGGACAAGGATACTGGTAGAAATCTTGGCGATAGATGTTAATATTTATGTGATCATTATAATTACAATTTAAGATTTCTTTAAAACAATGTAAGAAAGAAAATAAAGGAAAGAGAAGACCTAGGCGTATATTTATCAACCAAGGATGGAAGATGTGAGAGTCGAATCGAGTAAAAGGAAGATAGAAGACAGAGATATATGACGATTGTTCTTGAATTTAATTATAATCAAATTCATTGCATCACATTAAATGCTATTTACCTTCTTAACATTATGAAACGGACTATCCGTAATCTGTTAAGTTATTAAGGCTTACAATAACTTTTCGGAAAAGCTCTACTACAATAGATTGTGATCATAATAAGGGAATTCCAATAACTTGTTCGGTTTCAGGGTCAAAAATCATCGCAACTTTTTGTTATTAAGAAAGATTGAGCCAAACAAATACAAAATGGATCCTACGGCAAACGTTTTATGTTTGTTTTATGACCTTAATGCAGTAAATAAATACTAAGACTTCACGCAAAGTTGTGAACCTTCTGCGAGAAACGACAATGCACTAATAATCTTTGGCATCCATAACTGGATTAGCGTCGACCGCGCGCGTATCGGCGTAATATATCGTTTCGATTGAGCTTTTGGTGTATCATTCGCGAAATGATTCGGCTCCCACCCTCACTGAGGGTGACAGACGCATCTTTGCTTATGTTTGTGGATGTTTAGTTACTTTATAATGGATTACCTTGTAGGCTTTCTATTGATTACTTTCAAGTGGTGGTGGTGTGAAAAGTAATAATAATAATAATGGCTTATGAGGGTGCTGCAGTTGTATAAGATTGATACAAATCTATGCACCTTCTTGAAGACATCTATGAGGCAATGGCGGACGGTTCTTCGCTATCCAGGATGTCGAGATATTCAGGGTTATGGTATACCGATAAAGATCGAGCGAGGTATATTCCAGGGTGATAGTCTGAGTGCGCTGTGGTTTTGTCTAGCTCTGAATCCTTTAAGCACTATGTTAGAGAGTTCAGAACTGGGCTATCGGTTGCGGAGAGATGGTCAGGTTATATCCCACCTCCTTTACATGGATGACTTAAAATTGTTTGCCCCCAGCAATTTGCAACTGGCAGCGTTACTAAAAGTAACCGAAACCTTTAGTAACTCTATAAGGATGGAATTTGGTATGGATAAATGTGCAGTTATACATGTGAAGCGAGGCAAGATTATGGAATCTGTTGGGATGCAACTCTCAGATTCCATATAACTTAGAACTCTGTTTGGAACCGAAACCTACAAATATCTGGGTATGTCGCAGGCATTAAATATCTCCGAGGCTGGAATGAAACAAGCGTTACGGGAGCGTTTCTTTGCGCGTCTGAAGAAAGTACTGGTAAGTCTTTTAACAGGTGACAATAAGGTTCGAGCCTGTAACGCTTAGGTCATGGCAGTCCTTGCATACTCTTTCGGCATACTCAGATGGACTCAATCAGAACTGGATGCCCTGAACAGAAAACTCTGGTCACTGCTAACCGCTCACAGAATGCACCATCCACGTCCTTCTGTAATAAGGTTGTACATCCCACGGAAATGTCGTGGCTTTTTATGTGCCAAGACCTTCCATAACAGTGAGGAGCGCAATCTCCGATAATATTTTCTCCACAATAGCGTGGACGTCCATCGTGATCTAGTGGCAGTGGATACTGGCATCACCCCGCTCATTCTAGCTACAGAGATCGGGCGTAAACCAGTGGTGCTTACAACTAAGGATCGTAAGGTTGTTTGGAAGAGCAAGGAGCTAAACGGACGGTTTTATTGGGCTCTATATGGGCCCGACGTAGATTTAATATCGTCCATATCCTGGTTACGATTTTGTCTGTGCAATTATGGGCGAAGTAGTGATGACGAATCACTACCGGAGATATATCCCGAAGGATGGCACGGTTGACATATGTCGCGCGTGTCACCAGCTCGGAGAATCTCTCAGACATATTATCTCTGGATGTTCTTGTCTTGCTAATGGCGAGTACTTGCATAGACACAACCAAGTGGCCAGGATTATACATCAGCAACTTGCTTTATAATACGATCTCGTGGACTTAGTTATCGAAAATGGTCATGCAATGTTGTACTGGGATCAGTCCATCATTACTGACAGGTCTGTTGTAGCCAATAGACCTGAAATTGTGGTGGTAGACCGATGCGCCGTGCAATAATCGTCGATATTGCCATTCCCCATGACGGGAATCTCGTGAAAGCTGAAAAGGATAAACAAGATAAATATCTGGATCTGGCGCACGAAATTGTCAACATGTGGGATGTGGATTCGGCGATCATTGTACCGATAGTGGTATCAGTCCATGGACTGATTACCAAGAGTCTCGATCACCATCTGAAGAGGCTCGCGTTAGACAGCTAGATTATGTCACTAATGCAGAATTCTGTATTGCTTGACACGGCACGCATTGTGAGGAAGTTCCTCTCGCTGGAGCCCTAACCACCGGTAGCTTGGACCCAGTTCCCGATGCCGGTGGGTCTTCATAGATTTTATATTTCAGATATGTCTTTTTTTCAAATTAGGTATATATTTAAAAATACAACTATTAATGAAAAATGTAATATTGTCTTCTGTTTACGCGAATGTTATTCATTGAAATTAAACTACTATATACGGATTTTATCGCGTTGTTTATTTATCACTGTATTACAAAATTTTGAAAATATTACTCTACTACTACTATTGATTTTATTTGACTAATTTATAAGCTAATAAAATTATTTAAACTATTAAATCTATTTATTTTTGGTTTACACTTTCCCCGACGTTTCGGGTGCTTTTCAGCAGCCATGGTCACGGGGAGACTAAGATGGTAGTTGTCTCAATGTTCCAGTGTAGTTATTTCAAAGTACCTGAACATAATTTAATTATTGGTGTTTCTATTTACGCAGAATGTAGTAGAGTAATATTTTCAAAATTTTGTAATACAGTGATAAATAAACAACGCGATAAAATCCGTATATAGTAGTTTAATTTCAATGAATGAAAAATGTGTCAAAAAAGAGAATAATAATAATAATAATACGTTTATTTCGGACGAAGGCCATAGAATGTTAGTAACAATTAACTTAAAATACTAATGTTACTAGAAAATGAGTAATATGCATAATTATTTCACAGCATGTAGCTGCATCCATCTTCGCACCATCGGGGTCTCCCACCGATCCGCGAACACACTCAGGATGAAGGCACACCTTTTTCTCATGATAGCGGCGAAGCCGTCAGTATATGTCTCTGCAAACATTCCTGATGCACTGCACCTCCGCGGCAACCCCAATAGCAACTTGAGTGCGTTATTGTACTGGACTCTTAGGTCGCTGTATGCCCGCTGACTATAACTGACCCAGAGGCTCCAAGTATAAAATGTCTGACAGTATGCTTTGAATAAAGTCAGCTTTATTGCATTTGTACATTTTGCAACCCTGCTATAATAAAGATAACTCTTACATAGGTATTCGTACGAATGTGTGAGTTGACTTGTATTTGTTTGACGCAGTAATAGAGTAAGCGTTCCTAATTATTTCCATAGGAAGTTTATAGGCCGAGAGTGACATATGCACCCTATTTTTGCGCACCATGGAAGTTAAACTTCGGATTAAAGTAAAAAAATAAAAAATAAAGATCACTATTATCAAGATCAAAATTTTTAAGAGAAATGCAAATATTTCTTGCTTTTATCCATCACCAGAAAGAGAGATTCATATCATATATATATAGCCTGATATAGCTCCCTATATATTTATATATAATACCTCATTTAGGTTTTATTATATATTGCATTCAATATAATACCTGATATTGGCTTCTATATCAAATTACCAGTAACCAGTTTCATTCTTATTATTGTTCCCTATATTCATCACAAGAGACCGGTATCATCCTTGATATCGACGCCTATATCAATAACTAGAGAGCAGTATCATACCTAATATGATTTTCTATACCCAATCACGATAGGGCAGTATCATCCCTGATATTGCTCTCTATATCCATTACTGCAAGAACAATATCAATTCTGATATTGGTCTCAATTACTAGAGAGCAGTGTCATAACTGATATAGATTTTTATATACAATTACTCGTACTTGAGAGGAGCATAATCTCTAATGTTGCTCTTTATATCCATCACTAGAGACTGGTATCAACCCTGACATTGTTCTCTATATCCATCGCTAGAGAACGGTACATACTGGATATAGTTTTCTTATCCAATTACTCGTACAAGAAAGCAGCATAATATTGCTCCCTGTACCCATCACCAAAGACTAATATCAACCCATATAGTGTCCTCTATACCCATCACTAGACAGCAGTTTCATATCTGATAAGATTTGTTTATATCCAGTTACTCGTACAAGAGACTAGCATCATCTCTTACATTGATCTCTATATCCATCACAAGAGACTGATACTTATATGGGACCCCATATAGTACCCTCTATATCCATCACTAGACAACAGTATCGTACCTGATATGGTTTTCTATATTCAATTACTCGTGCAAGAGAGCAGCATCGTCTCCAATATTGCTCTATATATCCATCATCAGAGACTGATATCAACCCATGAAGTGTCCTCTGTATCGATCACCAGACACCATTATCAACCCTGATATTGTTTTCTATATCCATCACTACAGAGCAGTTTCATACCTAATATTATCCTAATATCCAAGATCAGAGGTAAGCATCATCTCTGATATTGGTCTCTATATCCATTACCAGGGAGTAGCAGCATCATTGTTATTATTAGCTATAGCCATCTCCGAAAACCTGTATTATTCATAATATAACTCACACATATCAATAACTAGTAAGCAATTTCATTCCTAATAAGTTCCTTTGTATTCAATTATCCTCCCCTATATTTCTTTCTACTTTCATCACCAGAAAGTACTATCATCCTTAATAATACTTCCTATATCTACCACTAAGTGAAGTATCATTTCTCATGTTGGTCCCTGTATGTTCTACCCGAGAGGAGTATCCTCTGTGATAGAATATCAAAGAAGATATTAAGGATAACCTCCTTAATATCTTCTTTGATATTGTTCGCTATATCAAATCACCAGAGAGCAGTATCATTCCTATTGTTACTCCCTATATCCCTCACTAGCACATAGTATTATCCTTGATTTCCCTTTATATAAATTACTAGAGAGCAGTATCAACTCTGGTATGGCTGTCTATATTCAATTACCAAAGTGTAACATCTTTTCTAATACAGCTTCCTATTTCCATCACCAGAAAGCAGTACTATTCCTAATATTACTTTATATATCCATCCTATAGGGAAGTATCAGTTCTGATGTTGGTCCCTGTATTCACCATCTTAGAGAAGTATCTTCTTTGATATGTCATTACCAAAGAACAATATCATATGGTATGCTTCACCCTATAATCAATTAATAGCTAGCATTATTTTTCTTGATATTGCTCGTTACACCTATCGATAACCATACTGTAAAAAAACTTGCTCAATTTCTTTGACCTCTACAAAATATGTATGTATGTAGTTGCTTGTTTTCGATTCATTGCTCGGAAAAATACACGCTTGTTAGTTATTTGGCTAACCTCTACATACCGACAATAAATATCTGTCACAGAAACCCAAGACTCAACAATATAATGCAAGATTTATGCAAATTCCATCAAACGAAAATTCCGCTAAGAAAATGCAATACTAGAAAGATCTTTAGTTAATAGAGAAATCTTGTTGAAATCTGCAAAGCAGGTACCATACATTTGTGTGTTATGCATTTATTATACAATTCACGTGTTGTTTAGTTTGTGTGAAAACGTATCGTGTGAAGCTGAGTGCACGTGCATGCGAATTCTCAATACATTACTAAAATAGAAAACATGCGAATGTAATCATTTTCTACGCTAATTTCAATGTATTATTTGTTTTGTTGCCGTTGATATGCGGTCTCGTTTCCACATAAGAGAAAACATGTTAGTCTGACAAAGATATCAACTGTTACACTCCTAAGGGAAGTAAAACTTTATATTTATTACTTCACTGTAATACCATTTTCCAATAATAGATTTTCTTGATATTATCAGCTTATAGGTCTCTTGTTTTCTTGCGCGAATGCATGTAAAATCACAGTTCAATTAAATATAAAATAGCAATGCATCGAATACGTCTGCTGAATTGAGTCCGGTGCTTATACTGATTCGACCTTACGTGATAGCAATACTGGTGACTTGGTTATATGACTTTAGCCTCTTCAGTATCTGCGGTATTGGTATGTTTCTCCACTCTCTTGTCACTGGTGGTAAAGTCCTGGATTACTTTCCTTTTGTCATTGCATGCATCAAGCGGTTTCATACCACCACGTTTATTGCAAAGTACAGGTAAACGGCAGAAAGAGATGTTCCTATGCCTTATTCGTAGAATAGAAAAGAAGGTGTGCGTTTCAGCAGACGAAGGGTGTTTAATATTTTGTATAAGTAATTTATTTTAATAGATACGGTGACATGCCCTTAAATAATTCGTGATGTAAGCCTGTAGACAGCACTCAGGAAATAACCTGAATTTGTGTCTTAACAACTTTATTATACTACAAACAGATTTCAAAAGTTAAATAATCAGATATTTTATACATAACGACATTACTTTCTATTCTTAACAACAACAACTCTAATAGAACAAATTAGACCTGTATCATAAATAATTCACGCCCCGATCTATATATAGTTGTATATCACACAAATATTTTTCATGTGGGAATATACGCTGTGCAGTCAATGCACTAGTACTAACGATAATTGCCAAGGAACTTAAATTTGGTTTATGTATACACGCTAAGCAGCGAAAAGGCTGCGATAAACAAGAAAGAGAGTAGTAGAGTCCAGCTTAAGTTATTTAGTAAACTGTAATAGCACTAACTACATTAGTTGTAACAACATTAGTTCACCGATTAAAGTTAAATCGTTAGAAAGCCAAAAGTTTATGTTCTCATTGTGTAAAACAAGGAAAGTATTAAGGTACGGGTAAGCGAAGTCTGGATGCAAAGAGACAACGATTTAAGCGAACCGTCCGTCAATAAGTCTCGACTCAGATCGGTCAGGGTTGGTAATTGACGGGGGTGGCGTATTGCTACCTAGGGCTACCACGACGAACTCCTACAAACGCATGGGGATTTTCACGTATGTGAGTCAGAATATGATGCGTTTTTGATTGAACTGGAGTTGGTTTTGTCTTTTATAAAACTGATGTGAATATCGGTTATTTGAAATTAAGAATATCTAGATTTATTTACTTACTCTACGGAGTCGTGTTCACGTTGTGTATGTAGTTAATTTGTGCTGTGTGTGTTAAGCTGTGGAATGCACTGATTTAAAAATATATTTAGAATAATCTTCATTTCTAAGGAAAACGAAATTGATATTTGGTAAATACTTGGTAATTCCAAAACGTTTTTATTTACCCAGCTTAATAAAAAATAAAGCATAATAATCGCTCTTCGTTAAATTAAAATTAAAATAAAATAAAATTTGTCAGACTATTTTGAATTTTGATTATATTTTGGTATGATAAATAATCTTCATGGAATTTAAATTGAATTTAGATAATTACTTCTACGTGCTGCATCTTTTTAATACTTATGTAGTCTAGAAGTCAGTGCAATGTTCAAGGTCAATATCTACGTAAACTTATGCTACCTGTAAATATAGCCGAGCCAAGCCAAGAGATAACCAGAGTAATTTTGCACTCATATTTCGCTTTTGATTATATATTATTGATTATACTCTGTGCTAAGAAGATAAGAAAACAGTTGCCTAATATATTATAATACGGTATTGTAGGTTGGAAAACACAATGCTTTTCTGAACGTAGATTTCATTCTGGTATTACAAAAGCAAGACAATTAATAACAGCATACTTGTTTGTAGTGAACTCAAAAATATTCACATTATTTACATTGCCATTACAAAATGTAAATTCCGCTATAAAAATAATTTACAAAGAGCGGGTAATGATTTAGTGCGCTAACCCTACGGCGCGCGGCGGCGAAGGGCAGTTACGGCGCCTTCCCCTAAAACATTGTCATCTGAATTTGTGCCCGAAGTAAATAAGAGTCCCGGGGAGTCCTCCGCTCTAATGGCGGCAGATTTATAGATTTTCCCTGGATGCCCCGCCGCGCCGGGATTAAATTACGCCTGCCGTATTGGCCGGGAGGAATATTAGCACTTCCATTTGTTTCCGCACTTCGGTTTCAACTGATTTGAATGGTCACTCCATCTGTGATTTCGGCTCTAGGGATTTAGAAGTTTAAATAAATTAGAGCGAACTTACTATAGATTATTCTCTTAGCCTGTTACGTAACTCACTGCACGTGTATTGGAATTTATTATTCTGCTGCATTACGTAATATTTACAACGAATACACAATTATATTGCATATTACAAAGGTAATGATTAAAATTATACTAAATTACTCATTTTGTACCGGTAAATAAAAAAATTGTACACGAAATCAAAAGTCAAAAGCAACTCAAATATTAATTTAAATGAAACCATTGAACCGTGATAATTTCTAAAACAGAAGCCTTGTAACTAATCTCTTGTGTTTTTAATAACGGTTTTCTTCAGTTTTGTCCTCGTCCCTCTCGCAGAAAGGGGGTGAGACGGGTGGGTAGGATCGGCCCCACTCTCCTTCTGATTTTTAAAATCGCAGACGGGTTAAGTCGTGGGAGCACGGTATAAAAGCTTTTGCTCCCCGCTCGGTAACCACCGTCTTTGTATAAGTATCATATTTTTGTGACTGTATAATTATAAATATTGCTACTTAATGCTCGGATCATTTTGAATAGGATTTTAGCTAGTCATTTAAGTAAATTGAGCTGTCTAAGTTGAGATTTATGAATAGAAATATGTAGCTAAATATATGCACGAGAGTATTTTGTTATATATTTAATTTTATAAGAAATGGCAAAGCACTAGGAATAAATCCTGTGTCGCGAAGGATATTAAAGACATTCAAACAACAGACACAAAGAACATCTAGATTTGGGACAAATATATCTGGTTTATAAATTTTTTTGTCCTCACAATATTTCATACATGCTGTCAATTTAAAAATAATCTTTGTTTATTTGGAATTTTAACACTTTATTTGATTTCCACAATATATAAACATATCAATCCAAAAGCCAATGTTGCCATATTTAATAAACTCATTACTTTTTCAAATCCGAGAGAAGTCCACAGTTCACCCTCTGTTTTTAAAACGACAAAACACCCAATACGATCACCCCTTACAACCGTGCAGTTCAATTTACATACCTACATAACACGTACATAGATATACACATACAATTGATATCAGTACACATTTCAACGAAATGTAGGGACGAAACATTTTCGTTGTATGTTTTCTGTGAATTACGGATGATGTGTTCTTGCTCAGCCTTTTGTTTAGATCCTACAGACAAACATTGCGACAAAATCAAAGTTTTGTTTGTGAGTCCCCTTCATTTGTCTCCATATCCATACTACACACTCACACATGTATACAACGTGTCGCAGATATAACGCACAATCTCAAACACCCCAATTAGATTATTAAATCGTATTATTACGATTTGATGATCTAATATAATCATTAAAATATTACTTTTATGTACTTAAATATTTTAAGTTAACGAATTAGTTATCTTATTGTGCACGGATAGTTTGGGTATATTACAATAAATCTAACATTATTGTAATTATTGCATCAAAAACCTTATTGCCTTGAATTATGACACATTTTCGTTTATTTCGACTGTTCATAAAAAAGGATGACAAATTAAGTTGTTTTAATTATTTTAGGACAAAAAATAATACCTATATTAAAATGTCAGAAATGGATTCAGTAGCCGATTCTGAACAAAGTGCTTTAAGGAAGTGCGTTTAATATGTTACACGTTGTTTATACTCACCATAAAATCCGTATATAGTAGTTTAATTTCAATGTATAGCATTCGCGTAAACGTCAGACACTACTCATATATAAAAACAGCTTTTGCAAAGAACACTTTGATCGTAATCGAAATAAAAAGATAATTAATTCGTGTGCTATGCATGATATCTAATTATTATCGGGTCGGATAAAGACTTATTGCAATTTTCTATTAAGAATTTCTTAGTAGCAACGCAGAGTATGCCGCATTTTTAATAAAACAGCGACTTAACTCGAAATTTGGCATTCAGGCAATTTCAACTCTAATTGTTTGACTGTAAATTCTAATATTTTATTTGTGATAATTAATTGCCACAGAGTTTAAATTTGCTTAATCTAAAATACTCAGCTTAGACTCTGTTATAATAAGAGTGCGATGTATTTCTACACGGTAGACGACAAAAGACCTGGCCTTTATTACACGTGACCTATAACAATAGCTGGTGGTATGTTAGTTTAATACACTTCTAGTCCTTTCTAATTGTCGGCCTCGATGGCGTAGTGGTTAGTGTAACCGACTGCCACGCCTGAGGTCGCGGATTCGATTACCGCACATGTCAAACATTTGTGTGCATGGACATGGATGTTTGTCTTGGTCTGGGTGTTTCTATGTATAAGAGAGATGATTTTAAAAAATAAACCTATATATGTATGTTTATCCATTGTCTAGTACCTATAGTACAAGTTCTGCTTAGTTTGGGCTAGATGGTGTTGTGTGTATGTGATAGAATATTATTACTATAAACCAAAGATACTATTGCAAAATAAAAAAATACCTTCATAGGAAAGGAAACAATAGGCTCTATTACATATGACCATAACCGTAGTTAGGAAAATGTGGGTGCGATACATTTTCCTTTTGGTGGAAGCAAACTATGTGTGTATTTTTAATACTGAATGCATTAGAAATAAAAAGCAGAATTTAACCAAGTGCTGAAAGTTTAAAGTTCGTGTCGAAATATTTATGTAAAAACAAGTAATAAAATTAACATGGAATGTGCGAGTTTACTGCTAACCGATTGTTTGCGACTTTTTTTGTTGTCATCAAAATCAGTAAAATAATTTTTAGTGGTCGTTATAATTATGTTTACGAGTTCCACCACACGCCACCACATAAAAGTCCTTTGAGCGTGAGTTTTACTGTTTACACGTTTTGTTCAGTAGATTTTACGACTTGCTAAATTACGATCCGTTATACACGTAAGAGCATCCTATAATATTATCAATGTAATTATTAAAACGTATTGTAACTTTACCGAACTTTCACAGACGCATAAAATAGCTCATGAATTTGGAATCTTGTCTACGTATACATCAAACGAACGTTATTTTTACCTTGACTTCCCACGAACATGCTTAACTTCTAAGATCGAATTACATAAAATGTAGGTATGGTTCCCACATCGTTTTGTCTTGCAGAAATAATATTAAGGATAATATTCACGATACATTGTAAACAAAATATAACATTATGCATGTTATATTTTTAAACATAGTGCTCACTGTCTATTTAGCATAAATGAGGAAATAGATTTTAATGATAAAGGGTCATGGACGGCCTTAAGGTAGAAATCCATATGATGTTTATATTTTTAAGTATACATGTATAAGCACTCATCAACATCATCTCAGCCGAAAGACATCCATTGCTGGACATATGCCTCCCAAGGTTTTCCACGCAGACCGTTCTTGGTAACTTATTCTTCTTCTTCATCTTAGCATTTGTCCCAGGTATTAGGGTATTTACCCAGGGTCCGCTTTCCCGCTAAGTCTCCTCCATTTCGGACGATCTTTAGCATCCTGTAGTGTGAGATTGTTGGCACGCATGTCATCTCTTACAGCGTCAAGCCAGCATTTCTTGGGTCAGCCCCGTTTACTCGGGCCAGGCGGAGGTGGCATAGCAAGACATTTGTTCCCCACGAAACATGCCAGTTTGCGTAAAAAGTGGCCTTACCAGCGTAGGCGACTCTCTTGCAGCTTATCTGCTATGTCACATGAAGACTGCCACGGATGCGGGCGTTTTTTTCACACATCCAGCGCAACATATTCATTTCCGTGACACGCAGTTCCTGCTTGTGTCGCTCAAGCACTGGCCACGTCTCACTGCAATATGAAAGGACAGACCTAATTATGGTCTTATAGACCTGTCCCTTCAGCTTTACCTGCATTTTAGGGTCACAAATGACGCCTGTCACCTCACGCCATTTTGCCCAAGCTGCCGAAATACGCGCCTTGACGTCGCAGTTGATGTCACCAGGCGTGTGGAGTACAGATTCCAAATATTTGAATTGTTCTGTGCGCTCAACCATGTCTCCGCCTATGCGTACAGACCCAAGAAACCCAAATTGTCACTCCGAGACAGTGCACTCCTGTCGGATCCGGGAGTCAATAATCCTTTCAAAGATCTTCATGGTGTGGGAAATGACCTTTATTCCGCGGTAATTACCACACTCCTGCACCGAGCCCTTACCTTTGAAGACTGGAGTGATGATACTCAGTCTCCATTGGATCGGGATTTTTCCGGTCAGGAGCATGCGGTTAAAAAGGTTTGTTAGAATGCTCACACCACAAGGACGCATCGCCTTCCAGGCCTCGATGGGGACTCCATCGGCTCCGACTGCTTTCTGATTCTTCATGTGGCGAAGGGCCGTCTGAGCTTCCTCAGGCGCTATCGGGGGTACTAGTCCTAGGTTCGGAGGGAGGTCCAGTGTCTGCACCTCTTGGTGCTGCTTATTCAGCAACTCGTGAAAGTACGTGCGCCATCTCTCCTTTACCGCGAGGTCCTCGCATAACAGGTTGCCCCCAGGATTTTTCACACAGTGAAACTCGGAGATGTCCTGTGCCGCTTTGATCCTGGAACATGCCAACTTACATATGAGCTTCTGCCCCTCAGACGATTCCAGCTGCTGATAAAGAGGTTCCAAGTGGTCCCGCCTGGCTCTGGCTACAGCTCTCTTAGTGGCACGTTTGGCAGTCCTGTATGCGTCGCGATCTTCAAGTGATCTGGTCGCTTGCCACGTTTTAATGATGGCTTTCTTCAACCTTATCTCCCTCTGGACTGTGTCGTTCCACCACCATGTCTCTTTGTCATATTTGCGACTGCCCTTTGAGACGCCCAGCACCGCCCGCGCCACCCTAGTGATGGTTGCCTGAATTCTGTCCCATTGGTCTTGGGCTGGTTCGCCAGCGGTACCAGCGCACCTGTCGCCAATAACCGAGGCGAACTCCTTGGATTTGACTTTGTCAAGTAACCACCACCAGGATTTGACGTCGGTAATGCTCTACCCGTCTACTTCGGGACTTTACGCAGAGGTCCATGACAAGGAAACAGTGTTGCGCAGTGAGACTTTACTACTACCTTGCCAATGTGGTGTCTTCAGGTAATCGATCTGGGTAGCGCATCGACAGCTTCGGTAGGTGATGAGGTGCTCCGGTTTCTTTTTGAAGTAAATGTTCACGATCACAAGGTTGGCAGCCGCACACGTTCTAAAGATATTCCCCCTTCTTCGTTGCGTCTGCCGTACCCAAAGCCACCGTGAACACATTCAAATCCTTCACTCCCTTCACCCACGTGACCGTTCAAATCGCCACCCAAAACGATTTCCTGTGACAACGGGATACCGTGAAGCAGTCCATTAAGCCGATCCCAGAACGACGTCTTTTCGGCGTCACTACAACCGGTCTGAGAGGTAGCCCTAGCCCACTTGCCACAGAAGTCGGGTGGGGCTGCTGCGCGCCGTTTTGCGGCGGTGCCCTATCTGTAGCAGAGTCTCTTACTAAACTTTCCATATTTGGTTTGGCTAATTTGGCTATTACGGAAGCGACTGCCGTCTGACTTCCCAACCCTAAAAAGGGAAAGCCTGACCAGAGCCTCGTCCGTTGTCCGACAGGTGCACCGCTCGAGGTTGGCTTGGGCCCCGAAGATGTTGGTGGGACCCCTAAGCACCCGATCCGGTCTTGGCAACTACTTTATATTAAATCAATTCAGAATTTTATATTAATTTGTCTGTAAATAATAAATATTTACAACAAAAATAAATTTAAATTTAAAAGTTCAAGTTCATAATTACATAATTTTGTAATCAATATCTTACTTGCTTTTTTACTATGTTGTTCAGATTCGTATAAAAATATGTTTAAGTAAGCGTGTATAAATTGTTTTGTATCTAAGCACTTTAAACCATTGTGCGATCCCCGTAAACCGTACAAGATTTTGAAACCACGATACGTTAATTATTTAATGCTCTTTGATTTGGCGATCCTTATGGGCTTGCCCACAAATAGATTATCCTATTACCTCCTGGGGTGCCATAAGTAGCGATTAAGGCATTATATTGGGGATTACGAGTATCGTTCCTTTCATTAATAACATTATGCTGTCATACTGAATCTAGCAGACAAAAATAAACTGTGATCTAGACATCTCTAAGGATCGATTCATAGATATCCAGGCAAACCTGAACAAAGAAATAAAGATTTCGTTTTGACAGGTTTTGTAAACAAAATCTGTCAAAACGGCAACTTTATTCCTTACTTAGTTGATACGTTATATCATAGTATCGTTCATAGTTCTGACTTGGTTTTACGGATAGTTTCGTTAGAACATCTATGGCCTGGCTATATTTAGAAAAGGGTCGCTACAGTAAAGTTCATTCAGACAATAGGTGTCAAAAATTATCTGTCTGCAGGCAAAACAACTTGTATCTAAATATAGGAACCGGGCTTAAATCATAAAGTATCACATATTCTATAATGAGTAAAGAAAGTTGTGTCTTTTGCATTCAACAATATTTGACGTTTTAAATCTGTAAAGTACCGGTCCTTCAATACTGCATGACATTGGAATATAGAAATAGCCTAAGCTAGTGTAATCGATTGATGACAGCGAAGTGGTTAGTTTTTAAATAAAATATGGCAGTTCCAAGACCTGTGCCAATGTTATATCGAAGTATTTGATTAGTTAGACCTATTACCTATACCTTTCTACCAACTGTCGTTCAAATGCCTTGTATAGTTTAATGACAATTGGACTGTTTCTTTATTCAAGGTTCATTATTTTATTCAAGTGTTTTATGATATTGTGCTTCTGGGTGATGGTCATTGTGTATTACTGATATCTGCTGAGCTTTTAGCTTTCTGTTTAGTTCTGTATATAAGCTAATTATATTGAGCCAACAGTTAGATGGTGTTACGTACGCGATGTTTCCACTTTAGCTGTATTCGTTATGTTGTTTAGTGGATGGTCAACGTCTTCCTCTCCTTCCTTCTTTGAGGCTTCTTGAAGGGTCACCATTCGCATAAAGGCTAAAAATGTATATATATCATACATTATTTTTAATATTTAAGAGCTTTCGTGTCATGTATTGTGTTACGTTACTTTTACATAATAAATTGCTTGTGGCATTAATGTCCAATTTATGCATGGCATGATAGTTAAAGTATGTATTTAAAAATAGATGTATTTTAGATGACCTAAAATATAGCAGACCTAATTCAAGGAAGCTTAATAACATCATTTAGGACAAAACAGACTGTGTTGCAATTAAGATTTTTTTAACAGTAGAGCCCAATATCTCTTTCGACCCCGGTGTCTTACGATCTCATGCAAACATGACCACTTATGTCATAAATCCAAAAACGCAGCTATAATAGAATAAGGGCTTGTACATCCAGATAGCATTTATCTATAAGATAAAAGTCTCGCCATCTCTCTTCTCTAACCTCACATGAGTGAGACAGCATGCGATTTATCTTTCGGATAACTTTTACTTATAAGTTGGAGGAGTGACCGTAAGACTAATTAATGTGCTACAAAGCGCAGAAAAAACAGACAGTGAAGCAAATATAAGTTATATAAGACGGCTATCGTTTAAAAAAGACAAAATTAAAATACTTAACTTGATAATTTAGTAACAGGACAAACTATTCTCATTAGTAACCATCGCTATTTGCGTTGCATGTAAAGTAGTATATTTGTATCTCTTTCCATATATTTATGAGTTTTACATAATCTACATATGTAACAAGTAATAAACACGATGTCAGGATTTCCCATTACAACTCGCTTCGAAAAGAACTAGACAATGCAAAGGAAATGTTCTACATCGAGTTTTATACGTTGGCAACTGTAAATAAAACTGCGTATTGTGTTAAAGAAAACACATATATAAAGGTAGTTTTATACCTAAATCACTTTAGAGTACACACACAGTTACAGAGTTGCCTTACACTCACATTGTCAGCTATAGTTTGAGGGTGAGTCTATTGTCGTAGGACGTCTAATGGACTAGAATTCAGACTCCATTCTACTATTTAAAAAAATATAGTAATAATGTTTTGCTTGACCCAAGAATTGAAACCGAGAACCATCGTACACAGCAATCGTATTTTCTACTTGAAGGTATTGAAATAGTTTGATGTTCGATTTTCAGATATGATTCTGTATTACATTTGTTGCACTACAAAACGTATGATAATCTCTCCCTAAACTCCCGCTGTATCCGACCCCTCGACGATCGAATGCGTTTCAATACTATTCTCAGGTAGTCCAACCATACTAAGGGGTGCAATATTGCATTTTCCAATGCGTATTCATAAATAAAACATTCAGCTACAAAGAGACAAACATTAGAAAGTTTTTTCAATTAAAACGTTGAACGTTCCAATTGGTTTAAATTCCTTTAAAATTATTTAAAACATTCCTTTGAACATCTTTGATTACCAAAGTTAGGGTCATAAATCAAAACAAGAGAATCGGTTCCCAATCTCTTGTTGCTATTACATGGAGGTACAGACACATTAATCATTTACAATTACGTTAAACGGCCCAAGGATCCAGTGGAGGAGACTCCAGCCGCATTGTGAATAGGTACTCAACTGACAGTGGACAAATAACAAAACTGGGTTAATCTTTTACCTCCCGCATCGGCCGGAGGTGGAGGATCACCCCTCGCTCTCTCTCCCTCACACCACACCAGAACAGAAAGGGACAAAACAAAACCATCCACTTCTAAAAGGCTTTAGAGCAACAAACTCGTCGCTACGCTTGGCTTCTATTGACAAATAAATTAAGGTCCTTATTGGATTGTACACTGAATTTTTTACCTTTGGAATTCAAAAAAGATTTATTTGAGCAACACAATTTGTACCCTGTTAGCCGTGCAATTGAGTCGTATTTTCGATACACATAAATAAATTCTAGATTTTTAGTATTATATTCATGTATTTGTTCCATCACGTCTGTGCTGAGAGATGAAAATGCCATGAAAATTTTGTCCCTCTTTCACCTATGAGATCGAATAGAGAGGGCGCGGTATTACATTAAGTCAGTGTGGAGAGTACGTATTGCTACCATTTACTTTGTTTACCGTAGAAGGACTTAGCACTAGAATTTTCGTATGAATCTAACTAAATTTTTGTTCACCTTCAAGAGTCCAGACGATCGTAGCTTCAATTGTAACGACTTTGAAACTTATTTTGATATTGCATTCTACGATGGCACTTTTTATCTGAGGCGAGGATTATTTTAAGAACTCGCGCCATTTGATATAATTATTTAGATTTTACTTTTATAAAACGAAAAGAAAATATTCGAGTATATTGTGTATAAGGTTTAGTTTTCAAGATCAAGTTCCTACCTTTTTATGATAAATTAAAAGAGAGATTTTGGATTCAATGATAGCGATTAATTTCGTTTGGAATATTTTTTTGAAAACCACTTTTTAACCCGTCTAGACCCTCTAAATTACGCCGAGACGAAACCGAATCAAACAATAAAAAGCTAAAATTCCACAAACGGTATAGGACGAGATGTGTATTGAAATATTAGAATACGCTTCAACCTATAATTTGATTAAATTCGAGGCGAAAAAGAAAAGGAGTTGATTCAAATGGGTCATTAGAATTTGGGTCGGTAATGATCGGGCGCGCTTCGTCTGTTTTGTTTGTTATGTTAGTGTTGTAAGACGTTCAGGTATAATTTTGTTAAGTGAATCGATTCAGTTGTCATCTTCACTACCTACTGAAATAAAGTCAAAGAACGATAAAACCGTATTCCTTTTAAAAATTTAAGAACACGGTATTAATAAATGCAGACGCAAATGCTTCATTCGATACAGCATTCAGACATGTATCTACAGAACCACGTCTTCATTCACTTTCATTATATTCTTTACGCGCGCTTGTCGGTTTACAATACTCTTAGCTTCGCCTTATAATTAGCGACTTACATGCACGAATTACATGCGCAAGCATGCCTAATTGCATGCGTGCGCCTGTAGCGCGCGCTAGCTTCTTGCATCATGTGCAAATACAATCTAATCAATAGTTACTTTCGCGTTGCATACTAAACTATATATATCGGCAGTGGTTACAAGATGCGTCAGCTGATGACCACGACCGATATTACTTGGTCGAAACGTCAAGCATCTAAAGGTAAACAAAATGCATTATTACCTGTTACAAATTATAAACATTCCTGCCATTAAATGGAAACATATAACATTTATGTTTAAATGAACCCAAACAAAAAATTATAGACTCACATTAAGTATTATTCAACAAATAAGCATTTAATTAAGAAGTGAAAACTAACAACATTATTCACTATTTAAAATTAGGACAAACAGTTTACTTCACCTTTCTCACAAAACTAACGACTATCGATAATAGAGAATAAAAAAAAATCTATTCACCTTAATTACTTTGTTATTAAATGGTTGCACAACAGTCAAGCGATCGTCATATAAGTGGTTACGTATGGCACAATGCGCCGGCGCAGCTTACGTCAAAATTATAAAATACTATAACTATTTTACATAAGCATGCGGAACTGTTATTATTTTGATACCTACTCGTGATTCTCGCTTAGAACTTTCATCGTAAAATGCTATATAAGGAAAGAAAAACACAGAATATGAAAGTATGGTTATTGGGAACGGTAATCAACTACGTTTTTAGATAATCGTTTTATTGTCGTTTGGTTAGGTACAAATAAGTCCGACCAACAAATATGGAATGTGTTGTAAGCAGTTACTGTGTATGTTGATCTGCCACTAGGATGAAGACACTAACAATATTATTATATATTCTATTAATATAGAACGAATAAAATTGTTTGGTACCAAGTTTAAATGCTCACCTTATTATTAGCTAATAGTTAGAATCAATTTCTGAAAACACAAATATTTTTGATTTCGAATCAAGGGATTCTTTGTATTTATTGTTATTATATTATTTATCATTATCTAATATACAATTTTTCTAAAAATACATGTCTTCGATCTGCGTCTTATGAGATATCTAACACATAAATTTCTCTAAAATTATGTCGATCCCTATTCCTTAATGAATATTTCTTATATCGTTCCCTAAATCACACCACTACTTTTAAACCATCTTCATATTAAATTACAACAATATTGGTCTAGCGGCTTGAAAGAAGCAGACATTTACTTTCTGATTTATATATTCACTATTATATTAAGGCAATATTAAACTACACCATTCTTCATATTAGTCCTGACGAACTACTAGAAGAATGTCTTCGACATAAATCGGACAATAATATACGTGTAACTTACACGCAGAGATCTCATTCGATCCCAAGACTCGACTTCGACTGGCTCGAATCTTCGACATTTCGAAGCTATTTGCGTAATAAATAATTTATTATCGGTCGCCTTCATGGTGAAGGAAAACATCGTGAGGAAACCTGCATATCGCACAGTTCCATAATGTTCTCGAAGATATGTAAGTTCTGCGAACCCGCACTGGACCAGCGTGGTGGACTATGGCCTAACCCTTCTCACATTCAGAAGGGGCCCGTGCTTAGCATTGACAGTTTAATAAAGGGCTGATATTGTTATATACCACTTATAACACAAGCGACACTAGAAGAATGGCTAAATAAAATAAATACATGTAACATTATGCAGATATATATAACATTTAATGTAACGCTTGATCGATCTCCAAATGTTTATAGATTCGGAAATACTAGGTATGCTGAATATTACGTATTTACGCCTCACATGTGGGCAGTCGGTCGCGTATCACGCCCGAGTATTATATGTAGTACTAGAGTATCATTGGTACGGTGTACGGCAAAAGCAATTTCAAGCGGAGACTGTTGGCAAGTGGCCAGTAGAAATAAGCTTGCTACGACACCCGGAGAGCACCAATACATGCAGCCTGCGCACTCTAACCAACTTAATTTATATTTATTCCTTTATGATTTTGTTACGTTTGGGTAATTTGTATTCTTAAAGGCCTTATATTGAGCGAAGTATCATAAAAATGTAATCGTCTATTGATATAATGTTTATATTGATACTCAATCAATCAAGGTGTAATAAACAGAATTAGGTGTTGCTTGATGGAAATCTCTTGTATACTGATTTAATTCCGACGTTTATATGTATGACGTAATTAAAAATAAAACGGATTTGATTTTGAGGACCGAGATTTTTTGGCTAACTTTTTTTTACCAGGAACTGGTTTAAATACCAAAGTACAAATAACGAATATGGTTTCAATTCTTCTTCTTTTGATTATTGCTTTGATATGATTTTTATATTTAAAAGTTTTTTTCGTCATAATAAATTAGTGAAGCGATTAGGTTGAATTGTCTTCTTCGCAACCGCAAATATATATAACTCTAGTGCATCAACAGTATCCGTACAAATTAAACCTAAAACTTAGCTACTCACTATATATATTTCTAACAAGATTTAAATTTATATCTATGCACTTTTCATCGATAGCATTATAAAACCTACAATATGACTTGCAATTTGAAGCTGACACAACCAAACAAACAAACACGAACATGAAAATATTCATATACTAATCGCCTTAAGTTCATATCTACATCTAAAAAAGCAGTGACGTTATTCCCGAAAAGCATGTGAGTTGGGAGAGGGGTGGAAGCAATTTAAACCAAAGTAACCTGGCGACAAGCCAGACGTCCAACGGGTCTTAGGTTACGACAATGCTAGGCATCGTAGATAAGTGTTCCAACTATATCATCTCTAACTTTAAACATCCTTTTCCGTTTGATCTTTGATCATATACTTTCGAATTTCGATTTTTTCTTTTCGATTTTTGAACTAGTTGTTCATTAGTACACTTTCTATGCTCACCAGAATTATTTGTAGATGTTGTCTGTTTTAGTTTATTTGCAAAATGCAGGTTTTATTCTACATTCAAATAAATGATTCTCTTTTATACGTGATACTTAAAAGTAGGTATTGAAATTTTCTTCACGTGATTTACCAAATATATTTTATTTACTACAAATACGTTCTACATAACCTAGTAATAGTTTAAATAAACGCTTTGTTGACCGAAAATTAATTAACACTCCTAATGCATGCAACGGGAGCAAAGAGTTTTGGTACAGCAGCGGCAAAATCAATTTGAGGCCGGAGTATTGGCGAATGGCCAGCCAGCGTCCGCTGTCCGAGAACCGCAAACCTGCATATTATACGTAATACCTACAGTACATACATCAATCATGAAACATTTAGAGTGCATCTACTTTGATTTATACAGGTGAATAGGTTATAAATGGAGTCCTTGTGGGTTGCGGTTGGACGAAACAACACAAACTCGCGTGATACTCCAGCTCGGTTTTGGCGAATGTATTGAACTGAGTTGCGATGCGAATGCTGATTGGCGAAGTATCGTGAAATATTCGGACTTCAGTAATAGTGCATTAGAAGTACTTCTGTTATCGAAATGTAGCAAGGACATTCAATCGATCGATAAATCTGAACGATACTTTTCGTAGTTTTCTGAACTAAATGATTCAGTAACCTAAATGATACAAGGAAAAGTAATCAGCTGAGCTTTTGTTGAATGTTTTATATTTTAAATGATATTTATTTAACAAAATGTTCTTAAATTAAATACCTGAGAATCAGTTACTGTAATATACGGACACATGCAACACCAGAAATGTTAATAGCGCACTGCCAAATTTCATAAAGTAAGTGGTTTTGCCGTTTAGCTGCAGTGATAAGACGATCAAGGTCATTTGACCCTTCTTGAAACCATGGCATTTTTTTAAGAAGTCCGTTTCAGTGCAGGTGGACAGTACATGGTTGTTTGACTGCGATCTTCTGTATAGTGGAATGCCGCTGCAATATGCTGGATTTCGCTAATTCCAGCGTTATTTCTGGATTAACAAGGGACTCTTTAGAGAGGTAAATAAAATATAATTTAAATATAAAGGCTAAGGCCCTACTTGCGTTAAATAATATATTGACACATTTTAAAATTAATATCTACCTGCAAAAATTTGTCAATGGGAAGTCTAAGATACTTATTGACTTAATTATAGCTACTAGTTTAATTCAATAAACAATGACTCGCTAAAGACAAGCAGGTTTCCTTACGATGTTTTCCTTCACCAGTTACCCTTACTCTTTCCTTTAGTTTCTTTTAAAACGCTCATAGACACGTATCATCAGCGCAGATCAAACGTTAGAGGAACGCCCACGGCACACAAACGCCAGTGGGATCGACCCCTTACCATCACGCGGATCAGAAGTTTTTTGAACAAATAATCTTGCTTTCTTGTTTAATGATGAAGTAAAGAAGAATATAGTGATAATGGAGTTTCAATTTGAGTCCTCCATATTGTTCTCTAAAGCCTGGCTAGTAACGCCACTTTGAAGGTGCGGTGGTCTTTGGTCAAACCAAAGTTTATGAAGCAGGCTTGTATCATATCAGCGCCGCTTAATAAACGTCGGTTATGTGTTACAGAATGATAATACGGAATTTAAGTCTTCTAAGAATAATTATCCTTATAAATCACTATTTAAGACTTCGCCGAGTGTAAGACGCGGTTGGACTGAATGACAGAGGTCTATATTCAAATCGGCGCGCGGTTGCCATAGTAAAATTGTATGGAGGATTTGAAGTGCTTTTTTGATAAAAATGTATCTTTATTGTCAACCAATAACTTAAATATTTGGGACGGACAAATTGTAATATAACTATTTATGTTTCATTTAAGCTGTAAAATAGGATAGATTTCTACTGTTATAATCTAAAAATTTTGTAGGTTTTGCATTTTTCGTGCAAATTTACGTAATTTTGTAGATGAAAATATTAATTATTTTAAGTTTTTTACACGGACTAATTGTAAACACATTCATTGTTATGGTAAATGTATATTTTATATTTGTATTAAACAAAAAGTGTTGATTGTATCAACTTCACTGTGATCGCCTGTTTTGGCACATTTCGCTCGGCGCAGTCTTAAGATTTTGTTTTTTTTTTTTGAAAAATCAATGTAGGAATTTAGTTATGATTGCTTTGAAACGACTACTCTCGTTGCGGGAACAATTCCTGTGTAGCTTAGAACTTTACATACATTCATATAACGGACACAAAGAACATCCAAGATAGGAACAACTGTCTGTGGATTACACAACTTTTTCCCTGTATTGGGGATCGAGGTAGTGGTCAGGCGACACAAGGTTTATCTTTAGTCCCATGACATGGTGAAATTAAATAGGTAGGAAAGATTTAAATGATACTCTTGGCATTGCAACCTGCTTAATTGTTTTTAGCTATATATTTTTTTTAAGCTTTGTTAAATTTATATGTTTAAATTCATATTAAGAATTATTAAATTTTCAAATACAAGAAAGTACATAGACTGTAATCCTAATTTATGAGCAAGTCAATAATTCGTAAAACATTTGCTTAATAAAAATCTCATGTGAACAATATAAATATATTCAAAAAATCATATTGTTATTAAAAGTGACTTTATTGCCAAATTAACCTTTAAAGAAGTAGGCAATCCTAAATTTCTGTTTGGCAATAAATTAACTGAAATCAATATTACGATCACAACAACTCTTTTTAGATGGTTAATCGATCATCTCTACTTTTCTCAAGTTTAAGTGAAATAACTGTGTAGCGAATAAATTAAATAAGATCCTAATTAATAGGTATTACAAATGCGAGTGTAAGTGTGTTTGTTATGTTTTCACGCCATAACTACTTGACGATGACGATTGGTGAAGACCAATCGTCATGAAATTTCACATACACGCTGTCAGGGAAACAAAAATCGACATAGGGTACCTATCATCTAGAAAAAGTACTGTTATTAAATAACTACCTCTCCGCGGAAAAGGGGAGCGGAGAGGTTATGTCGGGCTCACCCGGGAGAAGATGGAATGTCTCGGGTACTACCGACTAAACCTACCACGGTGTGCCAGCTCGCTGCCTTGAATGGTAGGTGGGTCACTGGAACTGAAAATAAATCAGTGACCCACCCAGCAGTGCCCAACGCAGGCAAGGAATGCCTGCGGCCGACGACTCCTGGGTGACGCCCCGGAACGACAGAGAGCGTCACTTCGACCTAATGGCTGACGGACGGGAGATCCCCATTGGTAGAATGGGGATTTCACCGGCAGCGACTTGGATCCGCAAGGATACTTTCCTCACGGATCCGCTCCGCCGCCTCCTTCCGCGAGATAATGTCCTCGCAGAAGGATGCGACCGCTATCCAGTTCCTCTCGCTGTCGACCATGCCTTTGATCACGGCCGGCAGCAAGAGGTCAACGGTCCGGTCAGGTTCACGGCGCTGCACCGCTCAGGCAGGAGTTATTAAGTAACCTACCTGTTTTTTTTTTTTTTTTTTTATCTTTTTTTTTTTGATACCCAGGAAAAAATGCTTGATGCACTACCCGCCGGCTAGGGGACGGCACCGGCGGGGCGTGTGGGACTCACCAGCCTAGTGCTGGTATACCCACTAAAAAAGAGGTGTTCCCTCTCTCACCCAATGGGGGGGGCCAGTTGGGAGTCTAAAAAGATTCATCCATAGCAGGCCCCCCCGATTAAGTAACCTACCTAACCTAACCTACATTTACACGAGTGAAGCCGCGGGCAAAAGCTAGTTTTAATAAATGTAAAATGATTTAATGGAAATAAAGAAGTACTAGAAAGAATTGAGAAACGGCAATAAATTGTCGTAAATCTTAGAATTCGAAAAAATGGTTTAAGTAATATGCAAAGGTCACGTTATACCACGTGACCTTGAGCTCAGAGGTCATAGGTCTTAATCATACGTATATCGAGTATGCTGAGTCGAATGGCGTTGACCGCGAGTATCTAGCTCTTACGGTTCTTGAGTTGAAAGTTGTATAACAGACAGACGGACGGACAAAGCTGTTGTATAAGAATTTATCCGAACTCTAATAAAATAAAAATTCAAGAGAGGCAGACTATATTAGGATAATAATGTTTAAGATGAAGTAGCAATATTGAGGCATGAGAAAGATATTTAATTAGTTTTATAGAAACAGAAAAAGGAAGGAAAATATTATTTTATAATGCAATCCTTATATTAGTTAGAAAGTAAGAAATATATTATAAATCTATATTTCTTTGAAATATAGTTTTATAATCATCATATTACTTAATTGTCTCATGCCTGCAGTTTATAATATAGGATCTTCCTGTTTGAAAGCCTAGCGTGCATCCGATCCATACACCCTCTATAAAAACAAATTAGGTCGGGTTTGCCGCGGGCTGTATTCAAATGTTCAGTATTGGTGCAAGGAAGCTGTAGGTCAAAATCGAATAAGACAAGGACATTTCGATTTTGACTTGGAAAATTTAGAACCAGAATTCAATATTTGATACCTAATAATCCTCACAATGAATAACAAAGCAACCGTCTCGACAAAATATAAAGGGCGATAAGAAATATGTGGTTTGCTGTAAAATAATACTAAAATAATCAAACGTAAGAAAAGATAAAAATAAAACTCTTAAATAAACACAAGAAAGCTAGGTATTTATTTCTCAAAAATTTTTTATATATCTCCGAAGTAAAACTCATGTGTTGTTTTATTTTTGATTTAACCCAAAAAAATATATAAAAATACATATATAGTAAAAGAGAAACATTCAAATAAAAAATATGCACATAAGCTCAAAATGTATTTAAAAAGAATAATGTCTTAACTTACGTGACGATAAATTAAGATGCACATCTGAATTCACGATTGAGAATTATGGCTAATTAACGAGAATACTTGAAGACGCGTATATTGCGTGCTCTGCTCCCGATAATGTTGTCATAACTTAACGTGTACATCCGCATTCGCAAATATCAGTAAGAACTGGGGATTGAGTGGAGTTGATGTAAATACTGATAAACATGTTAAAAGTGATTTACACTATTCGCAAGTGTAAACGAATTTAGAAGCAGAAGTTGTCAACATAGGGATCTAGTGTCGAGAAATTCGAAGAAGCGAAGATATCGACCTGGCAGTCTAGGTAACTAGTAACTCTGATGGGAGTTATAATTAATAAGTTAGTATTGATTATTGTTCAATTGAGATTTTCCACATTATGACAGTTACGAAAGTTGGAATCACATTTTTTATTAATCCTTATGACGATATTGTTTTCGACTGTAGGATAGAAATGCTGTTCTTCTTCTGTCTTGTTTTCAGTGGACTTGATTCATGTTATGTGATGAAATATATTTATATCTATATGTAGCAGTTACTACTGATAATCAGCTTTGTCACTGGCTGGCCTGGTTATATTTAGTTCAAGTACCTTAATTTTAAAAATCACTTATTTCTAGAAATAAAACGAAAAATGACTGCCAAAATGCTAAAAATTTCACTAAATTAGATACAAAACAGATCTTCCTTAAATCGGTGGAAGACGAAGAATTTGACATTCCCAAAAGGCATGTCTGACATTCAATATGCAGAATATGCGTGTTAGTGCGATATGCGTGTTACTTACTGGCTTCTTCGGAAGCCACAGGCAAACATTAGCAGATCAAAAGTCGAGTAACATTTATAAAGATCAATTTTATGTTAATTATAATTATTGTAAATTGGGGGTACGAATTGATAACGTGGGAAAGTAATGCTCGCCATTTCAAAAATGCACGTTCAGACAAGAGTATTTGTATAGACTAAGTAGTTCATCAGAAAGAATGATGAATAAATTAATTATTAAAGAAATGTTACTATGGAATAATAGCTTAGAACTTATCGTTTCTTTATCATTTCGGTCAGTTTGTTTACAAAAATGTATCATCTATCGACAAAAATTATCAATTTAGTATGGATAATTTTTAATTTCATTTGCGAAAGTAGTTCTGTCTGTGGTGTGGTGTGCGTAGGTATTACATTTTCTCTAAATTATTGTTATTCATTGAAATTAAACTAACAACGCGATAAAATTCGTATATAGTAGTTTAACTTTATACGGATTTTGTCGCGTTGTTTATTTTACTTTAATACACTTTTATTGAAAACTCGATCACTACTATTATTGAACTTTACTACTATATTTTAAACTATTTAATTTAATTAAAACTATTTATATTTAAGTTTACACTTTGTCTCGACGCGCGACGTTTCGGTTGCTTTACAGCAGCTATGTTCACGGGGAGACTGATTCTGAATAGTTTTATTTTAATAAAATTAAATGGCTTAAAATATAGTAGTAAAGTTCAATAATAGTAGTGTTAGAGTTTTCAAAATTATGTAATAAAAGTGTTTTAAAGTAAAATAAACATCGCGACAAAATCCGTATGAAGTGTTTAATTTCAATGTATAATATTTGCGTAAACATAAGATAATATTATATTGTTATTTAGTTATATTTTTATTTGGTTTAGGATTCTTGATAATTTCGCCAGTACAGACATAGTAACTTAATTTTAATGTCAGATTATTAACGCTTAGTTTTAATTACGTTGTCATATATTTTTATAAAGTTAAGATTTAATTTTAAGTCTGGCAGCTCTACACACTAAAAAAATAATAAAATGCCATTTAGCTTTTTCATACTTTATAATTAAACAAATCGTGGTACGAATTTTCCATATTAAGTTTTATGAAATATTATTAAAAATGTAGTATTGAATTGTATTTCAGTCTGGAAGGTTACCTCTAAATATACTCATATATAAACAAAATGCATCAAGTAAGCATATCACATACTATACACTATAAATATCAAGCTTCATATATTCTCCGTCAGACAGGCAATGTTCTGTAAATGCCACTTCTGTGAAAATACGCGCGCAATCGACTGATTGGATATTGCAACTTTTCATTCAGAATTTCAGATTGATGTTTATAAAATATATTGACAGTAATAGGTAACATTCGTACAAAGACCTATCGGAAAATATTTTGAAGCAATATGTGAAATTAAAATCACCATATATACATAATATTTTTAATCACAGGAATGCAGGATTTGAACTATAATTTCGCGCAAACCAAAGCTGACGGAAAAAGCATCCATGCTTCAAAAGATCGCAGCTAAACAGCATTGCGTTGTATGCCAGCGGTAAGTAAAGTAACCAGACTCTTTAAAGAGGTGATGAGTCGGCAATACGTGACTTGTTCTCTGGTATTGTACACTTACAATTACAAATTATTCCTGGGGATGCTTGCAATAATAAGGCTACGAAACTTTGGACGCTTCCAGCACTGGGTATATCAGCGTTTGTCCTATGATACGGACTGTATACCTGCTTGACACCAATATTGTAGGTAGGTATGCCAGGATCGTAGAAAGTGGCAAACTTTAGTCTCTGCCCATCCCTCGGGTAAACTAAGTGAGTCATACACTTACACTTCAAGTAGACAGAATAATAATTGTAGTAGCAACGCATGGGCCAGCATTATGAGGCAATCGCAATAAATGCAAAATCTTATGAATAGTGACAGAACTCCTGCTATCACTGGAGACAGATTACGGCGCACTCTCCGTCTCAATCGCAGTATTTTTGACCTACTTATAATCCCTTGTACATCAGTAGGACACAAATACCGAGAATGAGACGGGGTATGCGACATCGACGGTGTCAGAAGTTGAGGTCGCATATCCGAGTCACCTGTATCATAATACAGGTGACTCGGGTGTGTGACCTCAGCTTCTGTACCAGACAGATTATCAGGATTAATTTTTAATGTTGATATTGTTCTTCATTTCTCTTGTTATTTATTTTCACTTCAAAATGAAAATGTTTCCACAAATATTTTTGTAGTACGGCGTGTCAAATTACGGTTGGCAATTCGAAACAACAACAATATACTTCAGTTCAAAACTACACATCTCATATTTACTAAGAAGCGTTAGCCAATTGAACTAATATATTTTTTCTATCTATACACTGTCACGGTGACTCATTGTTATGACTCGATAAGTCACAGCGCATATGAATAACAAAATATATTATAATGTTTATACTAAGATCTGTGTAGAAGCATCGGTTCAACAATTCATCTCTTATTTTTAGCTCCAAACAAATCTATTTTTAAATCACATCCACAGATTCCCTATGATTACGTTATGTCACATGCCACGTGCTCAGCTGAGAATAAAAAAACCTACACGCGACCACTATCAGCGATAAAGGCCGAACGTTTTCCTCAATCGGTACTCCATCGATACTTTCTGCGTATTTATAACCCGATATACACACAGAACATCGATTGAAATCGTTCCGGTACTTTACGACTTTATTTCTGGCGAGCATGTTTTCTTTGACTGCGTCAGTTAGCTTGGGACCGAAGCATTCGGCGTGTATCGGATAAATATTAATAAAGCGCGCCGGCCTCGTTTCTGGGAAGTTGGGAGGATCTTATTATAACCGCAATAGCACCTATAATTAGCAACATCCAAATTACTCGTGGCGTGTACGTGTTGCGCCAGATCGATGTTACGTGTGGCTACTCGATTCGGATCTAACGTTCCGTCTGTGTGATCGATCTGCCTCCAGCCTTTATCAGCCGTATTATTATCCTCTTGATTCACCAATTTATATAAATCGCGATGATTGAAACAAACTAAACATGGAATCGTTGCGTTTAAACCAAAACATCTATTCATCATTCCGGCCGAAGTCGTAGGTATAGATCGAGAATTTGGACTTTACCATTTTTTGCCGCTCTATTAAACATTTACAGACGTTATATTATATTTATTAGAAACAGAAAGGGCAACGACTTTAACTATTTAGTTTGGATAATTAAAAAAGAGATTAAGTTGGACGAATTTATCTTGAAGACAATTGATTTGTATTAGCATAATTCAAATGAAATTTTGGTTCTATCCACGATTTAAATCTGCGGTGAAGAGTAAGTAAAACAAAAGAATGAGTCAGTGGAGCCAACGACCCGTGCTCCAGGGTGATCTTTTGAAATTCCCGAATAATTGTCGACGCGTAAGGTGGCGACGAAAATAACGTGTGAGACGAACAGTGTCGTTCCCCCGCGCTTTCTTACAAATTAATTTTATTTATATATTGATGAATTGGCTTATTTGTTTGGTGTCTTAGAATTCTTTAGTCCTACACATTTATATTTGATATTATTTGGATCTAACCCAAGAAGTTACTCGGATGAACCTACTTTTATAAACTATTTGAAACGGCAATGTAAATTAAACTAGTAGGTAGTTAGAAATTATGAATTGCATGTGGAGTGGACGGGTAGTCTAAACACTGTCCAGTTAGTGTCAACGTTGTATAAACACATTCAGTGGTGTGCTATACAGTAATTGCACATTGTGTAATATGTATTTGAAAGTTATTGCATACCTATGTAGAAATTTATTAATAATAATACGACATATGTACTAAATTTTAGACATTTTGCGTTCACTCTTTTACAATAGTCTGATCTGCATCTAGGTATAATGTAGAACGAGGCGTTTTAGCAATAAATATGAAAGTATAATGTCGGGGGAGCATGATACCGCTTTGAATGCTAAACTCGTACTGAACTACAAACACAGGCCAATAAGGGGGGCAGGCGATGTTACGGAGCGGGGGAGGGGGCGAGCACACAGTCAACTAACCGTGGGAAAAGCCTGCGTATACGGTGTGAACAGTATAACATAAAGCATTCATTTGTTATTTTGATGCGAATTCTTTCGCACTTTTGTTCCAGGATTACATGTATTTTTATCAGTCTATTCAAACGTTAAATGAGATATCGTCGCAGTCAGTTCTTTTATTGTTTTAAACGTCACTATGCATACATGACTAGGTATGCTTAATGAACATACTTCTTTCATCAGTAATTGACTCGTGTTCGCGTAAAATAAAATCAAATCTCGAATATTGACCGTCCGTCTCGACTTGGATATTCATTTGGATAATGATATTCTGCGAATTACTCTGTGTTTATAACCATAATGCTTCTGATCGTAGTGTGTCCGAATCGAGGTTACACACAAACATACGTCAGACCACAGTATGCTTTCACGTGGCAACAACGAACACATAGTTACAGTGTAACCCGACCACATTATTTTGATCTTCTTATTATCGTATATTTTCCCCGCTGTCGCATCGAACGCGTAAGTATTCGGGCGGGGAGGGGTTCTTGGAAAACTGGTCGATGAAGCGTGCGGCAGACGTCACTTGCACACATCTACAGCTCACGCACACCACGACACATGACCGTGGCATTCCATCGGTATCCACACATACATGTAGACAGCGCACCTTATTAAAACGAGACGCGAATCGACGACTTATCGGGCAATTAGTCGTGGCTCACGTCAAACATAGCAGCGAGACGAAATCTTATGCGTTATACATTGACTACCACCATTAAAACCTAACATGCACTTATTTTGTAATTACTTATTTGTTTATGCTTGTAAATGTATATGTGCAAAAGAATGCAATTCAAATACATTGCAGATTTAAATATACAAAATTGAATTAATATATTCATAATAGCAATTAAAGGCACAACAGAGAGTCAAAACTGGTGTCAGTTTAGTGTTAATGTGTTGTTAGTATGTGTAAATGGTTGATCAAAATTGGAAGCGTCAATGTAAATCGCGCTCGACGATAGTGTTGTTAGTAAGTCTGGAAATGGCGTTGGCGTAGTACTGGCGAGTTGGAGTCGGCACGCGCGGACAACAGAGCGATCATACTGCGCAAGTGCGGCTGATAACAACCCGCGTCGCGAATTATTCACGTGCTGTCAACTTATGAATTATTATTCTGTTAACAACACCGCTCTTATGTTAAAACGTCGTATGCTACCTATTAATTAGACTTAATCCACGATCACTTACAATCGTCTGCTTCATCGATTATTCGCATTTGTTCACCACACCTGTGTCAATAGATAATTGTATAAAAACATTACACGGTTATTTTCCAAAATCGTTTAAACATTGAACAGAAGGAATATTGACAGATTACTAGTTCAACGCCTACATTTACATTGAAACCAGTTTCTCTCAGTTGGCGCTAACATTTGCGCGGGAAAACGAACATCACTCCTCAAAACATAACAGTACGAAATTCTATTCAAATTCGAACTCTTAAATAAACATACAAATTATGTTTGTTATCTTAACTAAAGCGATTACCAAATATTAAATCAACAATAATTATGTCATATCAATATTAATGAACGAAGTAATTCAGACGATTTAAGATAAACATTGTAAAACTTGATGTGACAGATTGACAAACGGGTCTATCAGTTAATAGAAACATAAAATTATGCATATTGGTCATAGCAACACCTACGAGCCGGCCCCCAGTGGCGGATAGAGCGATCATAATAACAAATGAACAAAAAAACTGACTCTAGTGGGAACGCTGACGCCGACAATCGATTCATGATATATGTTATCGACAACCTATTATAATAACGAGAGGTGATAGAACAAGTATCTAATTTCAAATCCTACTCAACTATTAGCAGTTTAGGTGCACTATGCACATTAATTCCTTCAAGTAATGAAGCGGCCGGTAGCCTAATGGGCAAGCAAGCAATGGGCGTGATTCGAACACCCATAACACTGCTGATGTGGACCCACACGTAAGCAAGCTAGCTCGTATGACAAACACTAGTAACTTGCAATAGAGACGCGCGTAAATTTATTTGATTAATTCGAATACAAATTTTGTGCTAAACGCGGTAACATGCAAAGTAGTCTTTGCATGTAAAAATGCAGCGCATGTAGGTACTTATATTAGTGTTGTCATTACATTCAAATATTATTAGAATGCATTTGTGCACATCGTTAATATAGTAATTCTTTGGTGTGTTTTTACTAGTACGCTAGTACGTCTTATATGAGTAGAAATAAAAGAGCATAATAATCGTAAATAAATAAAAAATAAAGCGTTGTATTGATATGTTCATGTGTGAAGGTAAAAGAGGTATTATATTATTATAAGCGTGTGTGCTTACAATACACATACTGATAATTGTTTCTTTGCACATATTGTAACCAAGTGATTATACATATCTATTATTCTCATATTATTATTTAAGTCCACAAATAGTAGCAATGCGATACGGTCGAATGATTCGTGAATTGTTTGATCCATAGGTATCTTAGATTGGCGCGTAATCAAGAATCATGTTAACAAATCGAATAAAGTTTGACTATCGAATAATATAATTGCTATCTTTATTTATTTGAAGGGACTTAATCATAACGCCGCCCTTGTTATGTTATAATATTATAAAGATACCACTCATGAGAACTGGTTGATGATAATGTTGATATCCTTTTTTTAGTATTTTGCAACAGGATCGAGTAAATATTTAATTATAGTTACAAATTGCTTATATATGATCGGTAATTAAGTGCATTTGAATACCTATACATATCAAACGAATACTTTCTGAACACTTAAAAATCGAATAAATATATTTATTCGATTATGTCCATCGATTCTTAAAACTATTTATTTTACTAAGTAAGAAAACATGTTTACCCATATTCAAGGCATTTTGTTAGATATACCTAAATGTTATAATGTACACTACAACCTATTATTTATTGTCTTTATAAATCCTTGAAATAACATGTATCACTATTGACCTAATTTATTGTTTTATTGTTTATTTCTTATTGTGTTTAGAACCATTGCAACTCGTGTAACGTAACAATAATTTTATCTGTCTTTTTTATATTGCCAGGGTACTGTAATTGGTTTTATTTCTGCATAATTTTCTATCTGCCATTTATAGAACTATAGCAGTAATCAACGTAAAACACTCAAAAATGCCATATTAACTCTGTTGACTCAACAAATTATTACTTAATAAATATTATCAGCATAAAATAAAATTATAATTCTTGCATAGGTATTTACATATTACAAATAAAAAACTCAAATTATTTCAGGATACCCCACGTAAAGGGTTATTATAAAAATGGTAGGTAGTAAGTTTATTCATTTGTTTCTGGTCATGTTGATATTTATATAATATGTATTCATCAAATTTCTAAATTCTTATATTAATAAATAAAGTGAAGCTAGATGTCAACAGCATCTTACAACAAAATCTATTTCGTTATCTTGCCATTAGAAAGCTCCATATTTTGTATTATAATATGAAACTGATTGAAATTTCACATATTATATTTTACGAATACATTAACAAAAAATTAAAAATAATAAACCTAAAAGAGATCTAAATAAGTCCCAGAGTCAAAACTTGTTTTATTAATGTTTTTTTTTGCAATAGCTAAACGGCAATACGTACAAGCTTTACATTAACAATGATTTATAACATACCTTCAACACTTCAAGAAAAGAGCGTACTCCTTTTTAAAAGGCCTCTGGTGTTGCGGGTGTCCATGGGTGGCGGTAATCGCTAACCATCAGGCGATGCGTCTGCTCGTTTGCCACCAAATCTATAAAATAAAATAAAACGATAACTCATACTAGGAATGATTCCAGTGTCGCGTAGGTCTTGACAAATATTCAAACAAGGGACTCAGGACAAAGAACAAACAGAAAGTATAACTATTGGTGGATTACAAAATGTTTCTGGCTCAGGTGAGTACTCACACTATGCGGCATCCATGCAGAAATTATAGTGTTAACTTTAAAGTATAATACACCTAAGTTCAAATGCCCCAGCTCACAGGGTTGTGGTACGGAACCTTCGGTACACAAGTCTGAACCACACTTAACCGTTTTTTTTTCATTGTGTAATGTTGCAAATGTTTGTTTTGATACTCAAGGAAAGATAAGAAGCCTTGGCCTCCAAATTGTTTATTGGTATTTGCGTTATTTCAAAAATAGTAATAAATATGGATGCGAATGAGTAGTCCGTGCAGCTGGAACCTAGCTTCGAATAAATGAATTCAAGGTAACTGTAATATGATTCTTTTTTATTAACACGTTTTTTATACTTTAACCTTTCGTAGATTTATTTGGCTCTTGTTTTTACCGTTTATAAAAAGCCTAATATTGCCACTAATAATATAAATATGGAAGAATAGATATTAATACAATTTGATTCACTGGTAGAGTATGTCCTGGATTAAGATATCACCCAAGGAAAATACTCACACACAGAGATATAAAAATGTTTTGAAATATCTTTTCCATTCCTTTTATTGCATCCAACTTCGAATTCTTTGCCGAACCACGTGTTTCCTTCTTCCTTCGATCCTAGGTCCTTCAAGCGGGGCGTGAACAGCAACTCCTTAGACCGTTTAAGTAGAAACCTCAGCGCCACTTTAGCTTTAATGCGAAGGTGGTTTTGAAGAGTTCTGCTCTTTTACTACACAACTGCTTAGCTTCAGGCAGTGTGAAGTCATTTTGACTGGCAATAATAAAAAACATTTCAATTCCTATTTGTTGACAAGGCATCTGGTGTCCAAAGCGATCATAGGCTACGGTTATCCACCATCAGGCGGACCGAAAGCGTGTTTGTCACCATCCTAACTTAATATTATAAATGCGAATGTAAGTTTATTCGATCCGCTTTCACGCATTATCTACTCCACTCGCATACACGTTGCCAGGGGTACAAAGAAGGACATAGATTACTTTTCAGCCAGAAAAGTACTGTTTCCTAGGGGGAAGAATATTGTCATTACATAATACATGTACATTTACATATGTGAACGAAGCCGCGGGTACAATCTAGTGCTACTGTAAAATATATTTTGTATCTTGATCCATCCCTGGACTACTACGTTAAATACTACGTATGCTAAATTTGTATAGTTCTTGAATATTTAAAAAATATAATACTCTCTGGGTAGTTTATTAACCTCTGAGTGTTCTTCGAAGAGTTTAATGAAAACACTATGTGGGTCTGTGTGTCTGCCTGTTAGTGACAGGCATAGCTCCGGAACCACTGGACCGATTGACTTGTAAGTTGGTGTGTCTTGGGTCATCCCTCGGTCGAGTTTGAATATGCGCCCTGTGGGTCAAAAGACCCCCGAGATATAGGGGTCACAAGGTCATAAGGTCAGGCGATTTCCACTAACAGAGTGATTTGGAAGTCCTAGGGAGAGGCTTTTGCCCAGCAATAGGACATTAAAAAAAGCTTGATAATAAAAAAAGATAAAGGTCACATGAAGACGAAGAGGTTGAATCCTGGGTTTTTACATCCATCATTATTATATTAAGTACAGTACAGTACATATTAAGTACAGTATTTTGATTGTAGATGTCACATTTATGGTCAAACAATATGACAACCGTAAAATTGTGTGACGCTAAATAGGATTAAGAGTTGCACAATTATATATATTTATAAAATGCAAGGCACATTAGTAATCATTAAACAGGTAAAGATGAGAATAAAGACGTTTCTACCGTTGGTACAGTTTGTTTTTATGTTTGAGGATGATCAAGAGGTGCCGGGTTTAATTCACGGTTTAAGTAAATTATTATTGGATTTTCTATAAGAAAATTCTTTGTAGCAGGCCAAAGTCCAGAGAACGGCAATAGGTGCCCCCTTGATACCACGAGTCTTTAGAAATATCTGGTGGATATAGATTCCTCAAATATTTCATATTTACTACTTATTTTAATATTATGTTTTTATTGAAATTAAACTACTATATACGGATTTTATCGCGTTGTTTATTTATCACTGTATTACAAAATTTTAAAACTATTATACTACTACTATTGAATTTTACTAATTTATAAGCTAATAAAATTATTGAAACTATTAAATCTATTTATATTTAGGTTTACACTTTCTCCGACGTTTCGGTTGCTTTACAGCAGCCATGGTCACGGGGAGTAATAATAAACAGCGCGATAAAATCCGTATATAGTAGTTTAATTTCAATGAATAACATTCGCGTAAACAGAAGACAATATTATGTTTTTACTTTTTTGCCAGTGTTACCTGCTAGAAAATATATAGAAATATCAAATTTAAGTCAACAATAATCATATCGCAGTCAAGAAGTGTCAAAACTATAGGTTCAGCTGTCTAACTATTGAAAATAAATTTTATAAAGTTATATACTTTATCCAAATATTGTAACCATTTATTCATATTTAGCCTTTTAGTAGTACCACTTTTCTCTATGGTTCAGAAAAACAAGGAAATGTAAATGTAAATTCACATATATCGATGAACAGAATAATACAATTAGCTATTACGATTGAGCAAAGTAAAATATGTTCTCCACAGATACTAAGGAGCAATAAATTAAACTCAGAATAATCGATGACTTTATTAGCGGCAATAAATAACGCTTATTCAAATTGTTGCAAATATTACACATTCATTATGTCAGCGTCAACAACAACTGATCAACAATTTAATCGTTTCGTAATAGTATCTTTTATAAAAATAATTTATTACGATGTTTATCCTCACAAAAAACTTTAAAATTATGTCTTATTTACCAATTTTATTATCTAAGATGTACTATTTATCGAAGCTTTGTATATTATTATAATTAACATGCATAGAAAATTTGAATCGAATATTTGAATTAATATTTATCATTGTGTACAAAAATAGTTTTCTCAGACATCAGGTAAAATTTTGGGACCAGTAGCGACATCTGTTGAGGCGACTGTGAAACTAATTAAGAGGATTAGGCTCTGAAGGTTAGGTTGTCAAGTGGAATAATATTAAATAAGAATTATGAGTTAATTTACGTTATTATCATTTTAGTGATAGACATACTTAGATTTCTATGATGAAATCGAAATTTATTTTATATGCTTTGCTATTGAAACGTGTAGGCATTTTCCCGCCAAATATCTTTTCGTTTGTTTCTAAATATCAGAATAGTTTAAATCCGTCGGAGTATTTAAAATTTATTTCTTATTTCTTTATTTAAAACTGATAATTGTTGGAATGCCGGACATAATTTAAAATTTTGTCATTGTGTCTGACCGCCGCCGCGCCGGTGTGTCGTTGCCATTTAATAAGTTAATAAGGTCTATTTGATGTTCTATGGACAATACCATGCAAATAAAAATACATCATACTTATAAAATTCTCATTAATATTTTAAATGTGAATGTCACACGTACATCATTGAATAGATTTAGATGCAACTAGGACTACAGATAGACCATGCCTTGAATTCGGATACAGTATAGTTTTATCCTGGTATACGTTTCGCAGGATTAAGTCGAGGCAAGCCGCGGACAGAAGCTAGTGTTATATAAATATTAAACTGGTTCCCGCGAATAAGTTTGCTGCTTTTTAAAGTACATACTTAACCCACGGATAATGAATAGCGAACTTGGAAGGGCCCAAGCTAATCCCAATCAAAATTTTATTAGAAATTATTTTAATGATAATTAGAAACAGAATGATGTGATTATAATACTTGTAACTTTATGCCCGCGACCTCTCTCGCGTAAAAGTAGGTTACGTTATGTTAGTAACAGGACCTTAAAAAATATAGTCTATGTTACTTGGTAATAACTAATAATATAGCTTTCTAATGGTGAAAGAATTTTTAAAACCGGTTCAATAGTTTTTGAGTTAAATCCTTACAAACAAACATATAAAAAATCAAATCTTTCCTCTTTATAATATTATTAGTATAGATTAAATGCATCATTTACATTATTGCAATATACGAACTTAATTACTGCAACATATAAATACTAGAATTGTACTAACAAATCGCACACATTATATAGAATAATATTAAACATAGCACCTAATGCGTGATATTTATACGAGCATGAGATAGCCCTATTTTATGACTACGGAACTCAACAGCTGAGATATAAAGTAGCCACTAGACTTGGTAGGAAATATCCAGTGTTTTGAATCTAGAATCTTCGTTGCTGCGGAGAGCACGATAGGACATCGGTCGTAAACTGGCTGCAGAGACACAAACACAAATGACTTTCCTGAACTTGGAGTCTAGTAGAGCGGACGCAGCTTTAGTGGAACAAGTTTCTGTTAAATAGTTTAACGGCTACATAAACATGATACTGTTTTGAAAATATTTGTTTGGAAGCTAGTTAAAGTTTAGTGGACTATGAAAAGAAAAATCATTTTAGATGTCTTCAAGAATCTATATCATATTGTTAAATGCAGGATAGTTGTTTAATCTGTTGTACGCTTTTATTCGTTTTAATATGTATACCATAAAATTCTTATAATTTCGGCACTTTTAGATTATTTATCTTTCTTATTCTTCTTCCATATTAACGTACTATTAAACCTCAATAAAACAATTAAACACAATTAATTTATTTAGTCCAGTTTTGTTTTTCGGAACAGTTAAATTACTTAATTCAGTTAATATTTTCTGTATAATTTATTAATTTCTTTTATTTTTACTCTACTATGGTAAGAAAAATATTCTAATAACGAGGAATAAATACGAAAATCATAAATAATAATATGATCCTTTAAAATTTGATTAAGCAAGTGCAATGGACAATGCATACTGGTAGAAGAGCGCCTTCAATAGCGTTTGCAAGGTCTGTCTAATGCTGGAATACGAAGATGTTTAGCAATGGGCCTTTGTTAGGTGGTTTTGGGCTACGCCAATTTTAGCAAAATACCAGCGAGAAGGACGCTGAATGCAAAATATTATATACAATCCAAAGTACGACACTTTTAAACATAAAATACACAAGGATCCAAAGGTTGTTAAATGACAACCTTGGAAAAATGTTGATTGTAAATAGAAAAATACAGTACGTGATGAAATTGCTGCACTGACTGACAATTCAGATGATGATATTATTATTCACAATGTTCCTTTAGCAACACCCATTAATAGCGATAGAGACATGAGAAATAGTATAGTATTATTTTTAGCGTAAACAACATGAGCAGTTGCAAATATTTCACATAAAGAACATCCAGACGTGACTTGATAATTAAAATGACGTCGGTATAATACAAAGTCAAGGCGTCTGATTATAAAATTGCAGTCTGCTGAGTATATAAAGATGATAACAGGTATATTATTGGTACAATAGGTGGTAATATAAATATTACGTGATCGACAATTTGTCGAGCTTGAGTAAGGTTGTCGATGAAAATCTTCCTGTTTTTTTTTTGGCCATGTAGAAAAGAAGGATACTGCTTACCTTATGGTTAATGGACATTGATTGCGTGACATCGACCTTGTAAAAACTTGAGTTGCTGTTATCACAAGGGATATAGATCGTCTTACCGCGTTGCTTATAGCACAGCACGTGTATGATCACTGGTAACTTTACTCATCGCAGGCACACAAAGTTTTTGCTTTGGTTTTAGTGCTTGTGTAGGTTGAAGAGAGATTCTCAATTAGGCTGTCTCAGGTTTGGGTAGTATTGGATATACTTCTATGCTTAAAGTACATTTCTTGGAATATATTTTCTTGACTTATAACATTGGCATTTCCTAGATTAATCGATATTTTTCTTTCTGCAAACAAAAAATGAATTTGAAGAAGGTTACGCACCAGATTTAAGGGGCTTTTATAAAATGGCTTTAGGTTGATCTTAGATACTTCGTTGGTCCAGTCCTCTAAGACTTTTTAAGGGTACCGTACTGTTATGAGAACAACCACATTCTTGGTATTTAGGTTACTAAGGCAGTGAATTCTTTTTGTAGCATCAGATACATACGTGCTTGTTATTGTGGCTAGTATTATTTCCATTTTACTAAAAACATAGAACAAATTGAAATGTTATTTTATATTATCTTTTAGATATTATGCATTTAAGATTTTAATAGTCAGTATCCCAGACATATAATTTATGTATTTTTTTTTTTATTTTTTTATGTTCATCCACAGCAAATGTATTATACATGGTTAAAAAAGAATATATATAGTCGACAATAATTAGGCTGCTACACTTGCCAATTACGGATAAACCAACATGCACATAATGACAGTACTATACATACAAATTTAAATTAGAAACTACATACAGACAATTTTTGTAAATAAATAGTTGTACATGAATATAAGTATCTTAAAATAATATAATAATTGGTTAATTATTGTAAACAGAGATTGCAAAATCTAAATTAAAATATGAAAACGAATAAACTGATAAAAATTTTAAGTTGTGACCATATTGTCATTGATGGAGTTTCGAAAAGTAGTGAATGTGTGACGTTTCAGGTTGTTTCTCGCATCGTTGTAAATGTCAATGGCAGGTGTAGATTTAGCTACTGAATTGTATTCTCTGCAGAGTCGATGAAGAGGTGAACTGTAACCTATATTAATTCTGTATGTTGGTATATAGTAGACATTAGATATAGGATATCATGGCATTTTCTGAGGTACTTGAAGGCCGATACGTGAGACTAATTCAGCACAGTCCAACTTGCCGTTAGCTAGTTTATGCAAAAAAGCTAGATCTTGTACCAGCCGTCGTTCGCTAAGGGAATACATATTTAAATGAGCTAATCGTTGATCATAGGGGCTTCTGTGAGAGATACCACTGGAATGATAAGCGAGGTTACGTGTAAATGCACGTTGGATTCCCTCAATACGTTGAGAATGTACAGCATAGTGTGGACTCCAAACCATACTGGCGTATTCGAGTCGATTGCGAACTAAGGCATTATAGAGGATGATTTTGGTTCTTGGCAGTTTAAACTCTTGTTTTGTATGTGTATAAATGTTTCACGTGAGCAGGTAACTTCGTGCCAACAAGCTCATTCAGGGTTCATTTCGTCATCGTTCAGAAGAAGTTATTGTCAATTAATTCTTTATAACAAAGTCTGGCTATGAATAAGTATGAAAAATAGCCAATTATAATACAAGAACTTTGTTCAAACAATTGCTTTTTTTCGTCTGGGTACTGACACGTGCGTAAGAGATTTATCAATTTGTATTACGTGATTTAATACTCTAGAATGAGTCAGCAGGCTATACTCGGTATGACACTAGTGACTGCCATCTTTTTATAATTTATTTTTATAAAGTGTTTAATTAATTAGAAAATAAAATTGAATAATTAACACACAATGATAGGAAACAATTAAAACTTGTATAGCACCCGAAGGTTAGCAGGATGATAATAATTAGGATTTTTATATTTTGTCTATAGAGTAATAAATAAATTATAATTGTTACAGGTGAGCCTTAACCTAGTGGGAGCAGACACAGCATTTCCAACATCATGAGCAAAGATATGTCACCATTTACAAAAAGTCACACTACACCTTGTTTCGGAGGACGAGTAAAACTGTTGATCCGGCTGTCATGACATTGTATGAAGGTTAATACGACCTTTCGTACAATAGATTGAATATTTGAGGGTAGTGACCCTTCACTTTTCTCATATATTTTGAAAAGCTCTTAGAATATCTTTAATTCTTTGGATTAAGGACATCTGATGGCAGTTGCTACTTGGATAAACTGATGTAGAGCCAAATTTTGTTAGACTAGTAAGAAAATACCAATACAATAGAAAAACCGTTGCTGTCATATGTTTGGTGACAGTACTAATATAACAGCAGAGACAGCTCGCCCGATAAAGTACCATCTTGTTATAGAAAGTCAACACAAGAGTAGTAACATTCCGCATTTAACTCGATGGATAATACTCGTATAGTTCCATGGGCTCCAATACCTTGTACTAATCCTACTCATTCCTCCCATTTTTACTTATATTTTTTAACGCGTTGGTTACCTAATATCAAGATATTGCAAGCGATCATAACCGTTTTCCATTAGGTGCTAGCATACGCTTCTATGCCATCTGAATTGTATAAAAAAAACTTTACTACTAACTCTTTTATGAAGCGATTGATCACTCGTCTTAACAGGATAACAACATTTAGGCCAGACCAAGGTATGAAATAAATAAATAAAAATAATAATGATAATATTCTAATATTAAACATTCGTGGATCTATGGTCGGCCGTAGCACGCTTTGGTCACCTAGAGGTACAGTCTGGCCGGTTTTCAGTCGCTGCACTAAATATGTATAGAAAGGCTTTCTGTCTGAATGTAATGTGTACGAGGCCCCGGTTTCTAGACGGCGGGACCTTAATCAAGTAGTAAGTAAATGTCAACCAATTACGAAGGAAATTAAAATTCCAATCAATTAGATTGAAGTACACCGATAGCGCTGTGGTTTAAATGATGATAGCAACTTAGTATGATATAAGTTAGCTTCGTAGGATAAAAAATTGTGTCATTCACCAATGGTAGATTCAATGTTTGTAGATTTCTCCGAGATAAAGGGATTATATCTCACTACAGACGTAGCCTACTCAAATATACAATAATGATTTACATAAATCTATTTCTTTCTTTCTTCTCTATATAAGTCGCTGTTGTTTAAAATAGTTATTAAAAAATAATTTAAGAACAAGAGAAGTAACAACAAAACGTCGCCCAAACAAATGTAATCCTGCGGAATACTAGTAGTGCGGTGCGGTATTTTCCGCGCACTACGTATTTTTTCTGTATCGCGGAAAGCTTCACAAAAATTCAAACAATGGACACAAAGAACATCCAGAATCGGAACATCTATTAGTGGCTTACACAAATATTCGTCCAGTGTGGTATTCAAGACCATAACACTTGGCGTGGTGATAATGCCGAGACGACCACCTACCATTAACCACCACCATCGCAACGCCATTCGTGCAAGCAAAGTATTTGAGGAAGCGCTAAGAATACTAAAAAAAAAACATTTTTTTTATTTCGGTATTTATATCAGAAATGTGCTACATTGTTACATAATTTCGCCAAGTGTAACAGTTTGTTGGCGAACACTGCACTCATTTAACAAATTAAAATTATGTATACACACACATTTAAGAAACATTAGTTCGGGATTAAGTATAATATAGTTATTGTTAATGCAATTAAACTTTTTAGAAATTAAGTTGATTTTGAGATACGTTTAACAATAATAAGGCTGTTTAATCTTCAATTTGATCATTAAATATTTGTAACAATATTTCTTTTAACTTTTTCTTAAATATATTTAAGTCGAAACAATTTTCTGGGCTCATTATTTTGTTAGTAGTCTAGGTATTATATACATACATGTTCGTTCACCGTAGTAATTGCATGAAATAGGCTTTTTGTATTTATTTCTTATAGCTCGTTTAAGCATACAACGTGGAGCTTTAGATATTTTAAACTCTTCTTTATTATGCTGTTCGACAGTTAGCATATATTGAAACTTTTGATGCACAGGTAATATATTACATATTTTGAACAATTTCATATAGTTTTTATTACATTTTTTTAGTGTTTTTGTTTACAAGACTCTTTAGGAACCTACATTGTATATTTAGATGGAACGGCCAACGGTGCATTGGCAGCAGCGATGAGTAGGAGGATAACTTAAACCACTAGTATGGCAGTCTATCGACATTTAATAATTACATAGCTTTTATAATTACTTAGAAGCCATTGTTATCTTTATCCACCATTTAACTACTTCAGGATGAAGATGTTGAAAATAACATCTAGAATTTTATTTTTCGTTTTATAACTTTATATAAAATGTATAAGAAGCTTCATTTAATTATATGATCTTATTAAATTTATTTGAAAACAGAACTAGATACAAATCCTGTGTCGTAGGGGACTTTACAAACATTCAAAGAACACAGAACGGACACAAAGAACATTCAGACTCAGAACAACCATTTGTGGATCACACAATTTTTTGTCCTGTATGGGATTTGAACCCACAACACTCGTTGCAGTGACGGTGGCGAAGCGACCACTTAAAACACCACATCATCAGCACAGTCAATTTAAAATTATAAGGAATTTAGAATAAGCATATATGTATCTCTTCTGCTCCAGTTCGAAGTTCAAAGTTGGAAAGAGACAGCGATATTACTTGTTTTGTCAAATTTATGACAGATAGATGCCTGTAGGCGTGGAGTATAACTGTGCATTTTATAGAACAGTCAATAATATACATGAAGATGACTATATTAATCGATCGTTCGAAATGTAGGTAGTTGCCTTCATTCCTAGCGTTAAAGCTGACCTGATCGATTTATTAAATGAAGTGCATATTAAATAAATGTGTTCAGCAGTTAGGTCATTACAGAATTACTGGTCGGCAGTACTAAGTATTCACTTTGGTAGCACCACATTTACAGCGCGGAGATAAATTTCCCCCTTGTTTCTTCGTCTCCTTTTTACATTGAAGCACTTTATACGCAGAAGGCTGTTGGTTACAAAGCGTATGGTACAAGCAACATACCGTACATTTTATGATTATACGTTTTTTAATGACAAATGAGTATTTTGCGGTGTAATCTAACTGTATTTTGTCTGAACTGGTTGTAATATTACCACATTATAAATATGATAAATTTATAACATGCGTTAAAAATGCGAATAGTAAAGAATAATTAATAGAAGCAGGTGTGGCTGCAAAAAATATTCGTATTTTTACAGATTATTATTGTAGGCTTTGTTATATTTGTGGTACAATAAAAAAGGTGATTTGTCTTTATTTAAGGAGTGGGAGTAACTAGCGTCAGAGGACAATGACTTTAATCTTTTTGGTGGGCTATTTTTTTAAGCAAAAAAGCTTTTGTGAAATCATATATAAAATATTACTCGATGTTGATATGTTAATCACAATATAATATAAATAAATATCAAAAAAAACAGCAGCCAATAATTTCTTACTCCAATTCAACAATAATGATTTAAATTATTTAATTAGCAGTTTTATAATAACACTAGCTGACCCGCGCAACTTCGCCTGCTTTATATAAGATAAGAGAATTTACCCCATTTTGACATTTCAACATTTTTCATTGCTGCTCCAATTGCTCGTAGCGTGATGTTATATAGCTTATAACCTTCCTCGATAAATGGGCTATCCAACACTAAAAGAATTTTCAATTCGAACCAGTAGTTCTCGAGATTAGCGCGTTCAAGCAAACAAACAAACAAACTCTTCAGCTTTATAATATTAGTATAGATACAAGCACATGTCACACTATTACAATACTCATGTAGTGGGATTTTCTAAAGTTTATGTTGCTTTCAGCAAGTTTATTAATAATCCTTTCCCATAATCTTTATAATTATTAGGTACTTAAAATCTAAAAAACAAAAGACAATATTAAAATAAGAATAGAAACGCTATTTCAAATTCATTTAAAATTTGTTTTAAAAGCAACATTTAATCTCCTGGTATGTAAAAAATAATTGCAAGTCATACATTTTCTATAACTTGTAGGTTAACCCTAAATTATTTGCCAAACATACTTAGTCAAAGATAAATGATATATTAAAAACAACGTTTTAATTGATTACGTTTTGATACATCCAAAATACATTAATACAAATAATTTCTCATTTCATCCATCGCTACGCTCATTAGGATATCGTGACCACTTGTGCCTCGAGGCACAGTCGATGTTAGATGTGCGTATGTCTATGCAGACCACAGTCAATGAACTGACAGAGGTCAGGTGAAATTATCTCGTACGGTCTTACGCGACATCTGAATCACAATGGCCGGATACTGCGTTATCTTAACACAGATGCTGGAGTATTTTGGTGACAACTCTGTTTGTGTTGAGCCGGAGCTTATAAAGGTTTTAAATGGAAGTAGTACACTTATTTAATAACGATACGGTACATTGTTTATGGAGTCAAATGCCAGGATATTAAACAATCAGAAAGTTATATGAAAGCTCTAATCAAAATCTTACAATCTTATATTTAGTAGTTCCTTTAGGTCTGGCTGTACATTGCCTTTATATTCATGATTTCAATGGTTAATTCGTAACAACGTTTTGTTTTGACTTATAGCGGCTTTTCTGAATAATTGAAATGCTATGTAATGTATATAAGTATTATGTATAAAGCTATTTAGGTAAGTAAAAAGATGCATATACGCTTTTGAAGTATTTAAAAGCATATGTGTACGTAAGTTTTGTGTCTCCTAAGAGTTCTAAGCAAGTCTATCAATGAGTAATTTAAACGCTTGTTACGTCACAAACCAGTGTTGCTATCTCTGCTTTTTTATTTCTAATTTACTAATTAATTACCCATTACGCAATTTCATAAATTTGTAAATTGTCTTTACATCAGATATTTTAAGTTCACTGAATTTCACTGGATCTAAAAACGTATAATCTATTACCATTTGATGATGAGCTTTTAAAATATAACGTCAAACAAAGGTTAAATTAAACGCAGCCAACATAAATTTATTAAATGTTCCAACGACAAGTTAGTTAACAATCTCTTAACAAATTTTATTTGCAGCAGCATTCCTTCAACTACATATACATATATTAAAAATATCTCCGACCTCCAACGTATCAAATGTTTAATCCACCAAATGAAGTGACATAAAAGTCATTAGGGTGCCCTTAGTCTCACATTGTGTTTTGCATTCGTTAAGATTGCAATGAGCCAGTCCACACTCCAAGACGTTCAATGACACGGGGGGAGGGGAGGGGTTGAGGCTGCGACAGTGCACCAGACATCGCTTCGCTATCGCATCGAGATCTGTCCACAAGCGACGAATAGGGCTGTTAAAACTGTGACAAGCATCGTATTAGTGTGACTATTTGGTACATTTACAATATAGGTACTTTTTAAGCAGTCATGCAAAGGTGAGTTCGATTCCAAAGCACTTCTCAGGCCTTCAAAATTATGTGCGTAATTAATAGTTTATTTACACTATCGGTCGCTTTCCCGGTGAAGAAAAATATCGTGTGGAAAACCTGCATGTCTGAGAGCTATACATAATGTTTTCAAAGATATGTACGTGAAGTCTGCCAACCCGCACTGGGCCAGCATGGTGGTCTATGGCCTAACCCTTCTCGCACTGAGAGCAGGCCTGTGCCTAGCAATGGGAGAGTTTAATAGAGCTGATATTATTGTTTCTCTTATCACAGGTATTTTCCAACATATTTTATTAGGTATATACCTGGCCCTTCAGGAGGCTTACACGACATAGGTAAGAACCAAAGTGAAGAGGCCCTTCAAGGGCTTTAATTTTCTTTAAGGTGGTATGGAATATCTACCAGGGCACTAGCCGCAGAAGGGTAGGACTAGAACTATTGTTATGTATGGATTATTATTATATTATTATACCAGAGTCTGAACCAATGTCTGGTAGAGTGCGATAAGCTGGTCGAGTTACGTAGGATTTAAAAACATAACTGATTAAATATGGGTGTAGTACACTTCTGCCCAGGATTTTGGGATATAACCGTGATATTATATATGTATTTCCTTGTTGATATAAAATATAAACTTTTTGGTATGGATAGTGAATTATGCATTACATTTTTTGCACTACTGTAATGTAAAGAATGACTCATGATTCAATGATTAAACTTACAGACATTTGATCTCCTACTCAATGTCAAATAGTCATGTTATATGTCGCAAAATGGCTTAGGTCACCTTGCCACTATTAATTAAACTAGGTTTGATTCAAAGTTGTGTATATATCAAATTGACGGTAAGCATGGCTGTAGAAATCTTTGAGTACGTTTATATACTGTAGTGGATAAGACATGTTATAGACAAATGATGAGACAAGCTAACGATTTAATTTATGGATTACACATACCGTTATTGGAACGTTCTAAAAATGTAAACAATTTTAATGATTTTATTTTTCAAAATGAAGTCAAAGTTAAAATCAAAAATCATTCATTTATTTAGGTCACAAAGTAACACTTATGAACGTCCAAATATATAGGTTAGTGAGTTTACTAAGGTACTGAAGCTACATTTAGGTTAGTTGCTAGGTTCAGGCAAAAGGTTGAGCCTATGAGAAGAAAGGTAGCTTGTCTCATCATTTGCCCATAATGTATTTTGTCCACTACAATACTTAGACATGCCCAAAGATTTCCACAGCAATGCTTATCGTCAATTTGCCATACACCACTTTGAATCAAACCTAGTTTAACTAATAGAGGCAAGGTGACCTAAAAAAAAAAAAAATTCTTATCATTTGGGGCTAAATATTATATTCATTTGATTTGTATACAAACCTAAATGCACAAATGCAAAATATATTTAAGACCCATTTTAACGTCTAATTTTTCGTAAACGATAAGAATACTCTGTCCAATTTTTCACCAAGTATTCATCTTTTATTTTTACGTTACGAATGTTATGTATTGATATTAAACTACTACAAGCAGATTTAAATTGTTTTTAAATAGCATCAAAATGATTAAAATTTGAAAATATATAAAATTTTATTTCGTACACGTACGATTATGTAGGTAAATGTAAACGTTCCTGTAAAATTGAATTAAGTAACTTTTAAGGAACGTTTCTGTCATAATCTAAGTCAAATATTGCCGTTATACATATCAAATTTCAATTTAATCGAATTAAAAAGTATCACATTATTAACTTTCAAAATATAAATTAAAATCGGGGATTATCACCCTCCAATAGATATCAGTTAATAGGCATACAACGGAGCTGAGTGGCTAGGCAGTCGATAAACGCTCCGCTGCGAGTGCCCGCCGTCTCAATACGCGTTACGTCTTATATTTGTAGATATCACGCACACTTACACAATCACTAATCCTAACTATATACATACATATACTAGCTTTTGCCCACGGCTTCGTTCGAGTAAATGTAGGTTAGGTAAACACCCTTATCATCTAGTGGTATGAAATACTTTACGACCTATTCTCACCTATCAAATATAGGTACATAAAAAATTTCATAAAAATCTGTCGAGCCGTTTTGGAGGAGTGCGGCTACAAACACTGTGACACGAGATTTTTATATATTATATAGATAAATCCTAACTAATGTTATAAATGCGAATGTAAGTTTGTTTGTTATGCTTTAACGCCTAAACTACTCGACCGATCATCATTAAAATTTGCAACATCTTGTCGGGGATACAGAAAAGGACATAGGAGTAATAGAAATTTATTAACTAAATCTACATAAACGCGAGTGAAGCCGCGGAAAAATCTAATCTATACTAATATTATAAAGCTGAAGAGTTTATTTGTTTGTTTGGTTGAACGCGCTAATCTTAGAAACTACTGGCTTGAAATGAAAAATTATTTTATTGTAGGATAGCCTATTTATCGAGGAAGGTTATAGGCTATATAACACCATGCTACGATCCATGGGGGCGACGCAGTAATCATAAACGCAGGTGAAACCGTGGGCACAGCTGGTCCTAAATATTCTGAGAAATGAACCGAGGTAACGTTATCTTTTAACGCATATCTCTGTTCTAAGAATAAAACCTACAGAGGTTTTGGTTAAGGAGCTTTGAAGGTTGTATAGAGAGACTGCCTCGGTGGCGCTGCGGTAGTAAATGCGATTGCTCTACTTGAGGTCTCGGGTTTGAAGCCTGGGTCAGTCAAAGTGATAGATATTTAGTTTTTCTGTCAAGGTATTTTTAATACCATCTTAGAGCCTGGAACTGTGCTCGTAGACGAAAACTCTCTTTGTTACCTATTATAATACCTTAATGAGCCCTTAATAAATGTTTTCGGAAGTTATATGACATTTCGAAATTATATACGTATTGATTGACAATTATCGCCTGCTCCGTGCCTCGGAGAGCCCGTTAAGTCGTCGGTCCCGGCTGCCATGAACATCTATGGCAGTCGTTATTGGGAAGTCAGTGCCCTATAATATCCTGACACTGGTCTAGCCTTAGGGTATCGTTAGCCTTCCGGTTGTGGAGGTCAGGTGGCAGCCACTCCGTGTAAAAACTGATATCCAGTCAAATCCGGTTAGACCAGAAAAGCCGACTCCAAGTGACTAGGGAATAATAAGGGCTAGGAAGAAGAACTTTAATTTATTACTTCTTGGTCGGGAACTACAATCATCTGCCACCGCTTAGGAAATATTAAGGTTAAACTATGCATCTATGGTTTCAAAATTAAGTTTAACACTAAGCTACTAAACTACGAAAACTGCAGCAAAATTAGCTAAGTAATTATGTTTCTGAATGTTTGTGTTTGTATAACTACCAAAGAAGTCGATAGATTGCCTTACAACTTGTACATAATGTAACATTGCTATATAAAATGCATTTGTATACTTTCTAACCCTAAGTTCCAAAGGGAACGTAACATAAAAAATATCAAACGAAGCGACAGCAAATCATGGCCAGGTTAAATTAGTTTAATTATATTTATATCGATGCGCGATGCTAAAATAGCTGTAAGACAAAAAAAAATCTTACCTGGACCTACGATGACACCGAGAGCTTTTTAAAGTCTTTCATTTGATTGTTGCTATTTTAGTAAATAGTTTTGCATTTATTTCTTGTTTTCGTATATGAAATTTCTTGATCATATCGCTGTATTTAATTATTTTAATTGTATTAATTCTAATAGTTACATGTTTATTTTTCTGATTTGTTTGTATTATTGTTTAAATATTGTCATTTATTCATATTGGAAAATTGTAATTTAAAGCTTTTCTACGTGGCTTTGCCTAGTGCAGAATGCTTTAAATTTGCGCTTTGCAATCTGACATAACAGGTTCTCTTACAACAATATTTAATTTTTGAAAAACTCTATCACTTATTATAAGAACTTGAATAATAAAATGTACTTACTGGCAATTAATTTATTATTATTATTTATAGAATATCATTTTAATTGTATTTTATTTCTGCAATTTACTCTAGAATAGAGGTTTACACGTGCCATCTGAAGCATTGAAACTGAAAAACATTCCAGCTCCTCATGAATTGATTACTCCGTTGATTGATTAATTATAGTTGACTGTTGAATAACTGCAATTACTTATTGACTGTACCAATAGCGCAACGGACGAAACTATGTTTCGCCACCCGCTAGTGTGTGTGTGGTAGGTAATCCATCTTTGGAAAATTATTTTTGTATGCCATAAAGGTTTGTTCGGTATCTAGTTTTTTTTAATTATTAATATAAGGATTTTATTTTTATTTTGTTTATAATTTTGTACGTTAATTCTAGTACTTATTTTCATTTTTATACAGTTACATTATTCTTAATTCGCCTAATGTTAGTTACATTATTCTAATATGTCTTAAGCAACAGTAATTTTAAATGTGTGTGTTTATGTTTACGTTATAGCATTAAATTACAATTTGCTTAAAAGCGCCATACAATGGCTCTATTATGAAATAATTAATAGGTAAAATTAAAATATTGGCCTCCCTTCCAATTTAGAGGGCAAATACGTTGATTATTACCTACATATTACATTAACACATTAACAGCACGGATGACGAAGTGCTTTAAGTAGTCGTCTTGCCACTGCCATTGAGTGTCGAGTGGGTTTGAATCCCACACGAGGCAAAAATTTGCCTAATCCACAAATGGTTGTTTCGAGTCTGGATCTTCGTTGTGTCCGTTGTTTGAATGTTGGTAAAATCTTCTTTTTAAAGATAAAACATAAACAATTAAAGATTATTATACTGGGTGTTTCTTAGTATAGTGAAAACCTCTCAGGGGTGATTATACTTGTTATTATGAACAACTTTTATTTTGGGACATTGTCGAAATCGCGAAAAATAAAACGGCTGTTCCATACATTTTGTCGCGGTCAAGGTCCAATTTTGTATGGAACAGCTGTTTTTTATGCCGCGATTTCGGCAATGTCCCAGAACAAAAGATGTTCATAATAACAAATATAATCACCGCCTGAGAAGTTTTGACTATACTAAGAAACAACCTGTATATAGATATTATATTATGTAAGTTTTGCGGGTCTAGGATCTATTTAGCGTCATGCATGTAGACGCAATAAAAGGTGGCTTGGCAACTGTCAGTTCGTCAAGTGTTGTGCTCGATCCCCACACTGAGTAAGAATTGGTGTGATTCACAATTAGTTATTCTTGATACATTTTTTTCTTTTTTTAATCTGGTTAGTGGCCAACCTTTTGTCAAGAGTTGTTCAAGCCGCCCGTAGGCCTCTGACATGGCTTAACGACTGCTGTCAATATGGCACAACCGGGACCGACCTTTTACGTGCCCTCCGAAGCACGGAGACGCTCAGATGAAATACCACTAAGCGGTCACCCATCTATAGACTGATCGCAACCAACGTTGTTTAACCTCGCTAATCGTATACCGATCAGTGAGTGCAACTGGCTATGAGTTATACTACTATAGTACTACTTTCGTTTTAGCCTTAGCTAAAAGAATATCTTACTAATATTAAAAATGTGAAAGTTCGTAAAGTTGTTTGCATGTTACTCAATCACGCGCAAATCGTTGACTGCATTGAAATGTAACTTAGCACACAAATAGACTCTCTATTCATGTGCTAACCTTATCCTAGCTTAACACATACTTTTTATCCCAGATTCACGAGAGGGAAGTTGCGGGCAGAAGCTGAAACAATATACATCTCTAGGATATTAGAATAAGCCCTCCTCCAGTCATTGATATTTTCCGTAATACAAGCCAAGGTTACTCTTTGTACGGATGTGTATAGCCCATCAGAATCTATTACGTACCAACAGTACAGCGAAGTACTCTCCAAAAAGCAAAACAAATATATTTATCACTTTTGTTTGTCCAAATATTTTAACATTTTATTCAAGGAAAAACACGGCAACCGGAATTTCAAGACAATACAATATGAAATTGCTTTTGGTACATATTTTAATCTGTACGAATCAATAGCAATGGCTTTGTGAGTACACAATCAAAAAATGTCTTCACTTAGTTAAAATGCTGGGCATAATAGATTTTATTAAAAAGAGGAGCTTTCTCTTTACATAATGAGTGTTGGCTTCCATTCGTCGTTGACGAAATCAGTGCAGTGCAGTCTTTCGCGTTACGTAACGAATTGAGTAAGCCTTCGTGGGGTTACTTCGAACTGTTACTAACGTTATGTATTCATATGTTAGTCCTAGATGCTTCACATGTTTATATTGCAACAATTTTTGTGTATCATTTATCTCTAAGCATATAGCAGCAAATTTTTATTGTGTATCATTTATTTCTAAGGAATGAGAAGCAGATCTCTGTGTTGGTCCTGCAGAATAAGTTTAGGCGTATAGTCGTGAGGTCTCTAGATTGATTTCCGGTAGGTAAACTGCCATAAGGATTTCTGTAAGCCATTTTTTTTATTTCACTCGCCGAGTTTGGTGAATTGCCCGGTAGATGGCAATAGGCAATAGGAAAGGGGGGATTTGAAATACTATAGAAATTTTAATATAATCCATCTCTGTATTACATCTTAATTTCTATTCGCGTTTTTTGAGAATATTTTGGTTTAAGTCGCGTGTTATGTCAATATGAAGTGAATAATTTTGACCCTGACCAAAATACCTACTGAAACTTAAACTAAGGGAAACTATTGGTAAAAGCAGTTTCAGCAGCCCCTTCAGGTCTTGTAGAGGTCAAACATATCTGTTAAAGGATGTATTTGGAATAAATGATCTGTTTAAAATGTCAGTAAACTACATTCAGTTTGACGCAACTTTGGAAAATACGATATATTTAACAAAAATATGGTCATGTTGTCTGATGACATTATTATTCATATCGATGTTTTTTTGCGATAAATATGTACAATATAACCTTAGTCATTGTTAGGTACGTACAAATCCCATTAATACTCGTACGTAGGTATCACTTGAATAACACATAAGGTCAACGGGCAAACGCTGTATACGTTGTGGTTGTAAATATAAGGAGATGCGCCAAAAATGTATACAAAAATAAACGGCAAAGGTTTTACGGAGCGAAATCTACGTGGAAATATCAACGCGGCTCTTGCTCTGATGACGAGTGTTAGTGATGGGATGTGGCACTGATACTTGTATCGATATTTAGATTCAATCTAAAACAAATATTTAAACAAGATAACTTAAGGACATCACTATTAAATCTTGACGAAGACTTTATGAGCTCAATATTGTAAAGGAAAATCAATTCCTTAAACAGCGCTTCATAAAAGATCAGCTTATGTAAATTGTATGATATCTCCAATATTGGAATATCGTAATTGCTTATAGCGACCAGATTGTCGTAGACATACAACATTCATGAGGACGGAGTCGCGAAAGGTCACATGTAATCAATATTCAGGAATAAAGCACGTTTCAATTATTATATGAGTCAAATGCTAGAGGTTAATTTGACTTTTATTTAACTTTGGTATGAAAAAAACAGAAAAAGTAATCAAAGAATAAATCTAAAACCTTCAATACGTTATAATAGTATTCACCTCAACAATAAACATTTTGAAGTGTAAAACGATGATTCAATTTAAATAATTTATAGTTTACTTGTTTGCCAGCGTAAAGACAATGAAGGTGACTACAGCGAAATAATTGCTATTGTATTTCTCACACCCGACGACGCACTTGACAATGGCGTGTCATTGTGTCCGATATACTTCTTACCTCACTCGTGTGACTGATCAGACGTGATCCGATTTATTAATCATTATTTTTGCCACGGATGAACCTTCAATGGCATTCAACCACTTCATTACGCTAATTATAGTCCTGTCCGACACTTATCCTTAGGTAGTTGACTCAGAATCAATTTGATGAATCTAACCTTATTTTTAGAACTGTATAGAAATTAATTGTATCATTTTAATTCTAACTTATATTATAAACTGCGCCGAGCAAAATGTGCCAAAACAGGCGGTCACAGTTAAGTTGATAAAATCAACACTTTTTGTTTAATACAAATATAAAATATACATTGACCATAACAATGAATGTGTTTACAATTACTCCGTGTAAAAACTTAAAATAATTAATATTTTCGCCTTCAAAATTACGTAAATTTGCACGTAAAATGCAAAAACTTAAGCTCGTGTTACGTGATTTTTAGATTATAACAGTAGAAATCTATCCTATTTTACAGCTAAAACGAAACATAAATAGTTATATTACAATTTGTCCGTCCCAAATATTTAAGTGATTGGTTGACAATAAAGATACATATTTATTAATAAACCACTTCAAATCCTCCATACTATGGCGGCCGCGCGCCGATTTGAATATCGAGCTCGGTCATTCAGTCCAACCGCGTCTTACGCTCGGCGCAGTCTTAAATACTCGACCGATCATTATGAAGTTTCGCATACACGTTTTTAGGGAAACAGAAAAGGACATAGAGTACCTTTCATCCAGTAAAAAGTACTGTTGCTAATCTAACCTAACCTACATTTACGCGAGTAAAGCCGTGGGCGAAATCTAGTATTTCAATAAAAATTAAAATAATACCTAATGTAAATATAATGCAGTTAAGAGAAATACTAGTCATATGAATACACTTACAACTACCAGCAACTATATACTATTTTAGAAAAGAATATCAATGGAAAGGTTCGAGCTGAATTCTTTTCATCTGTCAAAAATTATGGGATCAATTCAAAGTCGATTTCCCCTCACTATAGACGGTTGAGTTCTCCGTTGTTGCTTTTTTCCCATTTACGAGTTTCACGGCGACCGTTGCCTGAAACTTACACGTACCCAGAATATAAATGCTAGATGCTACTGTCTCTTTCCCACCAGTATATACAGACATTATTCATCCCCCTCTTCCCACAAATAAAAATGTGTAGCCACCTCAATGTTCAAATAGAAATTGCAATATCCATTTTCTCATCGCAAACAAAAATGAACTTTATAAGTGAAGGCGATACGGGCGCTATTTAAAAAACGGCTGTGAGAATTTTAAGGCACTTTAAGTGTGCGAAAGGAAAATGTTGTCTTTTTCGAACCAGTTGCAGTTAAAATCCTCCGTCCCTGTTGCCTGCCCGTTGTGGCTGAGCATATCTAAAATCATCTGGACCAAGTAAAGCGATTACTTCAGCGGCGACTTTATGAAAATGTGCAAACTTATTAATTCTGTCATTTAGGCGGCAAATTGCGTTCCTAACAAATTACTTTAGGATCAAATGAAGTTAAATAACATTGCGTATTCATTATACATAGCTGAGTATGTATAGATATATCGTACATGTCTGTTATTGTATTCATCAATGTAAACACTTACTTATGTATGTGGTCGTATATTTGGTCTGTCCTTATAAAATCAAGGACAAAAAATTAATGGACGAAGTACCTACTGATTAAAAAAAATAATGAGTACATAGTAATTTAGTTATTTTATTGATCACTGCAATTGTGCTTACTTTGAATATTGTTTCCGGTCCCGGAATACTTCCCTGTGCAATACTTAAGGAAGTTGGTACTCACTATAATAATAAATAATAATAAATATTCTACCACATACACACAACACCATCTAGCCCAAACTAAGCAGAGCTTGTACTATGGGTACTAGACAATGGATAAACATACATATATACATTTTTTTTTTTTTGTAAATACATACATATTATACATAGAAACACCCAGACCAAGACAAACATCCATGTTCATGCACACAAATGTTTGACTTGTGCGGGAATCGAACCCGCGACCTCAGGCGTAGCAGTTGGTTACACTAACCACTACTTCTAATATTTCGGTCTATACTATATAACTGGAATAGTTGACTAAGAAAGAAGCTAGTGCCTCTCAAGTAAATTTTCCTTATCGTTGACATTTGCTTTTGTTTGAATTAATTATTGAACCTATTAGTAAGTATAAATACAATTAACAGCCAATAACCAAGAGACTAAATGGATATTTTCCTAGTTTGCTACTTCTAGAATGAGCAGATCTATACATACAAATCTATAATTGTAACTATAGTTCTAGCCGTTCTTCTAACGCCTATTCAAAATCCTAGCAATAAAATCTAAAAAAGGAAATTAATATACATATATCACATACATTAAAAACATATATATTCTATTTAAATTCCAAAGAAAACTACCTCTTAATATACATGAAAATGATTATACTGCAGTAATCATATTCATTCCTATTTTAGTTTTATTTTTATAAGCTATACAATTTTACTTAGCCAAATGCGTTCAAATTATTCATAAGATTTTATTTAAGATATTTTAGAGTTAAATTGTTCATATTATAAATACAAAATGCATAAACAACCTACAGCTAGAATATCATTCTACCAAAACATAATAATATAAATACGGATGAATTGAACGACTCTTTAATAATATCAATTTGATTTGCAAAGTCCAAACCGGTGTCCGCGCGACGAAAAGTCAAAAGCAAAATAGTGCAATTGAGTGCGTGAGCGCATCCAGGAATGTCGGGACTCAGCACATCGTCCCGGACCGGTTTCGCACTTCACCGCTCTGCACTTACCGTATTGTACATTCAACTAACTGTTGAATATCATAATTATGTAATGATTCCTAATTATTATAACTATGTATTCAAATTGACAATTTTCGTTTATACTCAATAATATGACAAGCTTATCGGAAAAAATATAGATTGATTGTATTTATTAGTTTGAAATCGCTTAAAACTATTCTACATCGGAAAGAAAAACGTTAATGAGCATTTGTTCCTTGTCTTGGAGCTTGTGAACAAATTGTCATCCTAAAAACCACATAAAATATGATACATAGTATTAAGAAAATTATACGACAATAGAAATTAATCCACACGTTTTTGTAACAATTGTATATTTAAGTAATCCAGCACTATCAAAATAAAACTGTTTATATAACAGATATTCTTTAATTTATAAACGTTAATCTCCCTAATTGTTATTCAAATTCTCACTGAGAAGCTTCTAATAATTTTTATTTATGCTATTAGCAATAATTTGAACTGCTTCGACTTTCGAAAATGTACATAATTGTACAGCTAAATTGTCGTAGGAAGCGATTAAAAGTCTTTTAAATCGTAGCATTTCTCAGTAGACATTAGCAGTTACTAGGAACACAAATCTAACCCTTGACATTAGGGTACATAACTAATACAGAATGCATTCTACTCACTAATGAACTAGTATTGATCTTTGAGTCACATGGCTATTGTGTCCATGCTACTGCAAACACGTACCACGAGTTGGGTGACATTTACTTTAAGCACTGATGTGATAGTTCTAACGTACTGTGGAAGTATTCGTTCCCTCGTTTATATTATCAGAATTTTTTGATTCTTATCTTTAGCAAGGAATTATAGTAGACAGAAAATGAAATTAAAAACATAGTTTTATAATATGACTATTATTATCATCAGTGGTTTTATACTTGCTAAACTGGCGAACTGGGGACTAGGGATGGGAATTTAGGTATTTTAGTTTGCAAGCTAAACTATCGTTCCGCCTGTTTTTAAACTTCAGCTATATATCCCATTTTAGCCATAATTTAACTTAAGAATTTTAATTGACACATTTATTATATGTGTACATACCTATACTAAAATGTTTCATTCAAATCTCTTTAAAATGTCTTATCAAAATAATTCTAAGATCTCATAGTTCTTCTCTCTAGTTTTCTGATACTTAATATAATCAATTCATAACGTACACTAGGTTAGTATATTTGTTGCCAGTATACAAACATATATTAGCAGTAATATCAAAGCTAACAATCCAATCCTATATTGGATGGTTTACAAAGCAACTTACTACAGTGACTATCGAATACAAAACAAGTCATGATTGACGTACAAAACGATAGTACTGTCGGTACTAGGTACCTAATCGAATTAGTACCTACTATGCTCTGGCTGGATGCAACTCGTATGTTAATCAGATGACTTAGTTCAGGTACGTTCAAATAGCTTATAGTACGTATTTGTGCGATGATAACTCGTATCGAATTTGATTCGAAAAGCAGGAGCTGTATAGCTTAGCGTGCAATCTGGCATGTATTGCAGTTTTGTATTACTATTAGATTTTGTTCCCGTAAATGTAGGTTTGATTATGTTAGTAACAATAGTTTTTCTGGATAAAAGGTACCCTACCTCCTTCTCTGTATCCCTGACAATATGTATGCGAAATTTCTTGTTGATCGGTTAAGTCCTAAGTTCCCAAAGTGGTCCAAATGGACCCCCAGGGGTCCATAGGAGACTCGAAGAGGGTCTACGTAGGCGTGACAAAAATGGGGCATTTTGCCTTTTTTAAATTTTAACCTAATTTAACTTTTTGGTCCGAATATACCGATTTTACTTGGCGGATTCAATTTGTAGCTGCAGGGGGTTGATCGGAACCAGCTAAATTTTAAATGTGGTCTATGGAAAAAAAGTCTGGGAACCTGTGAGTTAAGTAGTTTTGGCGTAAAAGCGTAACAGACAAACAAATAAACAAACTCACATTCGCATTGATGATAATATGTTGAATTGGGATAGAAACAGCGTAAGGTTTAACAGATTGCCACTACACTGGTTCGAAATTTGCGGTCCTTGGTTTTGACGTTATACGTTATTTATTACGTTAATACACAAAAAATGTTAATGCTATTATCATAATTTTAGTTAAATTTAGCTAAATAATGTTGTGAATCTCTTCCTCCTTTTAATTATACTGCTACAATAATTTTATTTGTGTCTCTAATACTTATGATAACATCTCTTGTTTGTAAATTGTGGAAAATATGGTTTATTGCACTTTTTATAAGTTATTCGAGTAGCACCATTGTTCTTATACATTTGTAAAGCACCATTGTTTTTATACATTTGTAAAGCACCATAGTTCTTATACATTTGTAAAGTACAATTTTTGTTTTTCCAATATTTAAAACAAATATAATGTTCTTACCACGTTATCTTAGCTGGCCATTCTTTGTGTGCATTACAATAATGTTTGGAAAGTCCTTCGTGACATAGTAATTATTCCTAGAATGGTAATGTTTAAAAAGGGTTTAAAAACAATAAAGATGATAACTTTAGCAATAAACTCATTTGTAAAGATTATTTATTATTATTATATATATATTTATATTTATTTATTAGATAAAGATAGCTGTAAATCGAGCAAAAACTGGATTCATATATATTTAATCATCTGATGCGTTTTTTTATTATTTGTAGTTGCAGATGTTGACTAAGGCCTGCGTAGCGTCTTAATAAATAGGTATAATTTTATCTTAAAGAAAATTCATTATTATATAAAGCTGCAATGTTCGCTTTATGTTGTAACTTATATAATAGAATTAAAAGCAGTTATCGCACAATATTTATCAACAATGCTAAAATTAGAAGCTACTTTTCATTATAATTGTTAATTTATTTTTTGTTAGATCAATTGTTTTCTTCGAATAATTAGTCATTAGTATTTAATGTTGGTTATAAATTAACTGTGTCTGCTTGGTGATTATTCAAATTTCATATAAACTTGCAATCATAATTACTTGAATATATAATATATATATAATATTCTATCACATACACACAATTTCATCTAGCCCAAACAAGCAGATGTGATTGTATGTTTTTTTGTAAATACCTACATAATATACATAGGAACACCCAGACCAAGACAAACAGCCATGTTCATGCACACAAATGTTTGACTTGTGCGGGAATCGAACCCGCGACCTCAGGCATGGCAGTCAGTTACGCTAACCACTACGCCATAAAGGCCGTCAATAAATATGCAATATATGCATCATTGTTTTAATATAAAATATCGTTGATAGGAAGGGAGTAAGAGGCAGATACTGTTTAAGGAATTCATTTAAGTAGTAAACGATGACATAAAAATTAATTTAACACTTTTGGCATTTAATCGAGAATCAACGAAAAATGCCCATAATAGTAATTCAAAGATTAGAAGAATGTGGAAGATTTAGGAATTAGAATGTGGAAAGTTAGAATTGAATCATAAAAATACCTAGCCATTACCATCAATCACAAACGACGTACATATAAATATTAGACTACACGCGTTAAGTGGTGAGAGTAGAGCCGTGGACAAGATTTACGTTTTAGCCTCCCGCTGCTTCTGACCAGCCTCCCTTTACTTTATTATATTTAGTTTAAATAAATTATTACACGCCTTGTAAATTACGGTTATATGCAAATAACGAGAACTGGTAGCCGAGTATAAACTAGTAGTAATCAACTTTATAAAAGGTAGAAAACTAGTGAGTAATAAAGATAATAATTAACTAACTAGAAAATTGCAAATTGCACTTAGATATACAAGAATAGATTAATTACCGTTAGGTATTCAAAAGATATTTTAACCTTGTAGGACAAGTAATGGTAAATAAAGATAATCACACACACAAAGAAAGTTCACCCAAGAACTTTAGGGCCTTTCAACATTCTTTTTTCAAATTAGTTTTTTTTTTTGATTATGTAATATTATAGTTCGTTTATTTTAGTGACATTATTAAATAATTAACTTAATATATATACAAATTATTTACAAGAAATATAAACTTAAGAGAAAAATAAAACTGCAATATTAAAAAGCGTCATAATATTCCTCTGCATTGTCGTCAATTGGCAACGTGCCCAGAAGACTGACAGCATTGCCACGTTGAATGGCACTACTTATTCTTTGTGCAAAGAAAATACCAGCCCTCTGGTCACGCGAAGCGTCGATGAGCCGCTTAGCTAGGTCTCTATAAACAGACCTAGCACTTGGACTCCATGGCCTCAGCGTTTCGACACCAAACGGCTCAAATATGTACTCACCGATAAGGTTTTGATATTTACGCCGTTTGAGCGTCTCCGCTGATGCAGCAGCAGCACCAGCACAACCCGCTGTGCTAGAAAGATGTGATGGCGCAAGTGTGTCGACACAAGTTGCGTCCCACACCAACATACATTCTTAAAATACGACACGAATAGGTACTAATACCATTATTAACATTAGTAGTTAACAAAGAAGACAAAGCTGATTTAGTATCATGAGATGTCGTGCGTCAAGTCTAGCATAAAATCACAAAATATAAGCCAGGTATACTTGCAATGCTCCGATTTATATACGTTCAATATATCCACCATAGTCACAAACAAAGCAACGAGGTAAACACTGAACGCAAACACAATTCAGCTTTCTCATCATAATTATATACAGCACTAGGTACGTAGTTTATGACTGCATCAATTATGCCTAAGCATATCCTAATTACTGTAATGGTATTAGCCTGAAAGCGGGGAAGGGTCAGTGGGGTGTGGGGGGGGCGTATTCACGTGCTCTGAAACACTGATGTGAATGTGCCATATAATTATGTGTAGAGATAAACACTCCGTATTATGTTATGGCGGAAACAAAGCGATTTAGTAGTCTGGTAATTAGTCGAGATCACGTTATCGTAGCCTGCTGAGCATTATATATTTAGAATATTTGTCTAATCATACGTCAATATTCCTTTTGTTTGCTTCTTATCGCTAGTATACATTTGTTAAAGGAATTATTAGAATATAGTAAAAGCCACGCAAGTGCAAAATAAACGCAGTCAAAATACGATCTTTGACAACTATGTGTGCTGTGTCTATAAGGGACAGAATGCAAAATAATGTGATATACTCAAGATAGTAATGTTAATGAAATAGGAAAACCTAGGCCATCGTTCTCTGACCCAGATCGAGTTGGACTGCAAAAAGGTCAGGTTAAAAATACTCTAAACCCACGAACGTGCATAAACAATGTTATTGGAAACAATAAAGTGAGAGAGCTATGACAAATTCCATAGTCTCTGGCTACCCCTCCGGGAAAGAAGTTTCAGCCAAATGTTACATGATTTTTATTCATACTTACACATATATACATCATTAAAAGATTCTAATATTATGTTTAAAAGAAACGATACAAAATTAAACTTGATTTGGTGATTTAGTAGTAAACAGACCATTAATTAAAAGTTTGCCATCTGTAATAGCAGTTAATTATAGCAGGGACATAATACGCATTATGCCTACACCAATTTAATCAACAGAAACATTAAAGAGCAGTAATTACATAGGACAAAATTAACGCAGTTTTGATGGACTTATCAACGAAATGGAATTTTTATAGACATAGCCGCGTCGAATACCTATGTACGTATGTTTAAGGACCTTTAAGTACTAACAGAAGTAATTAATTATCGTGTGTCGGATCTGACCTTTTAGATTACTAAATTAGTACCGGTCAGTGATCACCTGTACGTAGTGCATACGTGTCGAGTTGGCGCGTAAATATATTTCAAATATAGATAAATTTGAATTGCGAAACGAACCGTTCCAAGAACGTCTTTTAAATTTTTAAAGAGTTATGGCGTGAGGAAGATCATTCTGTGTGTCGTCTTTGTAATTAAGCAAAGAAGGCGTCAGAAGACGGGGGGGTTGCGCCGTCGAGAATGTTCTCGGATCTCATTTCCATGCAAATGAGGGTAGCACTTGTTATACATCAGATGACGGTAGGCGGCCGCGATAACAGCGGAGCCACGCAACCAGACGACGTACAACTTAGTCGGGTTATACTTGATCGATAAGTAATACGTTATGATAATGACTTCAACATGTCGCACACTATTTAGATCTAATACGAGTTTTTAATGAAATAGAACAATACCGTTACAATTTAAAATACGAATCTCATTTCAGCTCCAGAGACTTGAAAATCGATGGAAAGTAATAAAAAATTCAGGCCAGACTTAATTAACAGACTGTTGTATAATCATCGGACTAAAGTTTACATCTTGACTAACTCTTAGTTCAAAACTTGGAATTAATTCTCTCTCATAAGTTTTATTGGGTATAAAATCTATTAACCTTTTATTTTTTGACATTCACCTCTTACATAATTTACTTTAGGTGGACATTTCTGTTTTATAAAGAATTTTACGTTCGTATAATGTAGTTGTTCAATACCGATTGTGAGGTCTTGAATTCGATATCTGTATCGAAAAAAATTGCGCATTAGATTTTCTGATAGGTAAATTTGTCTTGATATCTGGAACTGAGCGTCTTTTTTTCGTATCGTCAATTGATCTCTATTTATTGAGGCTTTCGACGTAAAATATATGTTTTTGAATACCAAAACACAGTACGATTTAGCCTTTGTGTATTGAAGGAGTAAAGAAAATGAAAGAATTTTTTTAAGTAATAAAAAAATATAGATTAATTTTAATACGGCTCTTAGGGCAATATAACTGAAATCTGAAAGAGAGCTAAATTAGCCGTTATATAAACTTGTTATGTTTTTCTGAAATGGGTAACTATCTGCATAAAAACCATTGGTATTTGTCTGCGACACCGGCAGCGCAGTAACGTCATTCATTTTAAAAAGACAACTCCTGCACTAGATATACATCCTGTACCGCCGGAGACCATACAAATCTTTAACAGCGGATACAGAGAATACCGAGACTTGGAACAACTATTTGTGGACAACACCATATGGAACTCGCACCCACAAAATTAGGCTTACCAGCAGTGACTGATGCGAGGCGACCACTTATATTTACCACAACGTCATCGTCAAGGCAACTCTTCAAAAAGAAGTTCTTTGGGTAAGGGAGTAAGGACTCCATAGTCTAACCGCGCACCGCTAGTCAAGCCTATAGAATCATAGACGTACTTGATGGAATTGGCATAGAACATTCAGGATTCAAAGATCTGTATTATTTATAAGTCAATTTAGTAATGTAGAGGTACCTCGTGATTATATGTGATGTTATCAAGTACGCTGCTTCTCATTTTGATTATTATTGAAAAATATAAATCTACAACCGCTTTTAGTCACGGACTGCCTTTGCATTGTCACAAAGTGTAAGTGTATGCGCCATCATGCCATCCTGTCTATTTTAGATTTATATTGAAAAATATAAATAGACCCAAATTATTTAATCTCTATAATATTATTAAGTAAAATTTATCTCATAGTTGTATTGTACTAAATATAATAACATTTATAACAAGAAAATTGACATAAATAATTATGTATAAAAAATTGATTTGCTGTGCCCGACAGGGTCCACGATTGTCACTAGCTTTAAGGATACTTGTCTACCATCCTATATTACATTGTGGATTGCAAATAAATAATATGAATATGAATATGAATAAGTTTTTATTGTTGTTATCTTTAGTTTTTAATGTCAGTAGCACATAGTATAATGGCTGCAACACCTTGTTGATATGAGTCGTAAAATACTGAAATTATATTTAATTGACGATTTAAAAGAGTGGCCGTAAGTTTCTTGCAGATTTCCTCTCATACCCTTTGCCTGAACCTAACTTAGTAACTTAGTAAACTCATTAATCTATATATTTTGACGTTCATAAGTGTTACTTTGTGACCTAAATGAATAAATGATTTTTGACTTTGACTTTAACATAATATGTACAGAAACCAGTGTTTCCTTAAATACTAATCCCTAACACGATTATATCCTAACCTAATATTATAAAGGCGATTGTGAGTTTTTTTATTTGTTACGTTTTCACGCCTTAACTACTCGACCGACCATCATGCAATTTCACATTCACTTCGTCAGGAGAATAGAAAAGGACATGTTATACCTTTCATACAGAAAAAGAAGAATAAAAAATTGACATACTTAACCCACATTTATGCGATCGGAGCCGCGGCCAAAATCTAGTTAAATGTTATTGAAATTTTCACATGGACTAGGTTATTTCTTTTCGGGTCGTGTGTTTCCTTCTATATTAATTTATATAATCGTATGTTGTGTTTATAACATTAGTGGCACATCCAAACAATATTAAGTCAAAAACAATACTATAACAAATAAAGCTTACAACGTTATATATAAACATTTTATTAAACAATAACTCAGTCCTGTCCATACAAAAAACACTTTCATTGCTGTTTTCTTTCGTTTTCTAAATCATCTATTAGTCGTAATATTCCCATTTTCAATTTCCTTTTCTCTTTTATTGTAAAATCTCTGATATCTGGTAAGATACTTTTGAAAAATTGTAAGTCTTCATTATCGTCTTCAATGCCTTTATCTTCGCTAGAATATTTTCTTTTTAAATAGTAATTTGTATAATCATTTGGACTGATATTGTTTATCCTAGGGTCTATTAATGGATCTGGTTTTATTTCTTTATCACATATGTCTGGTTTTATTTCTGTTGCGCTGCAGTCATCTAAGGAATGGGCTCCATGTGATTCTTTGCTTTCGTCTTCATACATGCCACATTCTTCAAACGCACTCTCCTTTGTTTGTGGTCTAAAATCAAAAACAATGTTATTTTAATATACCAAGATACCTACATAATTTAAGAAGACAATTATGTTAAAAAGATCTCTTATCGATCTTTTCACATAAATTTATGCTCATGCTTGCGATGCTTAGTGAGGGTTTAGGTAAATCCTGAAAACGGTTTATTTGGATTTTCTGTAAAGAAATTTTCATTAGCAGAACGTGGTCTGAAACAATACCTGTAGATGAGATAAGTTTATTTTACCTCTCTAAACATAGCTTTGTATATGTGGGTGTAGTGTGAAACTAGGTCTGATGTTCATATGTCAATAATTGTTCTAATGACTACCTACGTTTAGTTTATCTTTTAGCTATTAATAACAACTTACCCTTTTGGCCTTGTAAATGGATCAAGAAATCTCAATGTGTCGTATAAATAGTATTTTTTACAAGTAGTGGCTTCATGTGGATTAAGAAGTTTATTTTTGTATCTGTTGAATGATGACCTTATGCCTTTCCATTTTATTTTTAATTCGTCCACTGCAACAAACAGAGATACGCCTAAAAATATTGTACGCTGTCAAAATAGTGCCACAATAAATAATTTGCCAAAGTCCAAATAGATGGGAATTGATGAAGAATGTGTCACCGTCAAAGTTATGCTAATTCATGTTGCCAACTACTGCTCGTATTACCCTTGACTTGACTCTCAAATTTACAAAATACTCTTCAAATAGACTTTGTTTATTTATTCTATGCGACTAGAAAACTACTGTTTAAAAACGACTTTAGACCATGATTTTTTATAAATAATCTATGATAGTTGTCAACGTTATTAGATTTAATTACTAGGCAATCTCAAAGTTTGACAACTTGTAATAATACCAATAGTTAACGAAGCGTTAAATACTAAGTTAAACCATTAAACTCTTCAAACGACAATTTTCGGAAAAGGCTTATCTTATTAATGCTGAGTCGTGGACGATTTTAAAATATAGTTATATAAAAATACACACAAACTTGCAACAACTATTTATATTGTGAAACTCTCAAATTGCCCCGTATTGGAAACAAACTTATAATACGCGGTGTACTGGCTATGTCGAGATAAATAGATATTTATATCACGAGCCATCCTTGACAATATAATATTCAATTAATTTAGTTAAAAGAGGTACTAAGAATCGATACTTTAATTACTTATTTCCAATACAGAATACTAGTAATTATTAAAATACTTTTAAACAAGACTAAAGACTTGCTCATAGTGGTTCTTGGAATAAAAAGTACAAACTGAAGAAAATATCATAAAAGAGCAACATTTAAAACAGCTTTAATTATTTATAGAAATATAGTAGGTACTTGGACAAAAGGGGAAAGTTACTAGCATCTTAGCTCTTTTGAAAAACAGGCGCGGTAGGGACGTTGGAGTGGAAAACCCCGGTGTCCCCTTCACAACGCTGCTGGTTAGGCTACTGTAGCAGATTTAGTCGGTATAACCGAGTCTGGCATAACCTACCTAAAGAATTTATTCCAAGAATTGCCACCGATATATGGGATTTATCAAGATATCGGATCAGTGGAGATGCCAATTCTTTTCTTCAACTATCCCCAGCAATTTATACTATACGTAACTAATTGATCCAGAAAAAGTTTTTATTTTTCGGAATTCCTTACTTGATTATGTTTAAGCAGTGCGAATTTCTCAAAAACTGAAGAAATCCCCACTGGTGGGATATATTAGTGAGGATACTTGGAATAAACTTTCCAGATATACCCATAAGGCGAATTTCCCCTCATATAAAAAGGGTACAATCCCATCCTCTATGACTAATCCAGTCTATGATATAGCGTTCCTCTACACCAACCTTACGGTTACAATTTATAATAGAGAGAGCCGCTGTACCTTTCAGTGCCCGAAAGCACCTTCCGAGATAAAAAGATTACAAATTAGGGATAAAGTTAAGCAGTAGAAACTACCTGTGCATTCTTCTTTAAGTTCAGTCCTTACACTGGCAGCTACCTTTTCCCACGCCGCATCAGCTTGCCTCGTCTTGTACGCGTCTAAATTCTGATCATAGATCTCTGGGTGACGTTCTACTATTTTTGAAAACCGCATCATCATCTCCTGGTTGTCTCTCATTATATACTGAAAAAAGAGTGCATGTAAACACAAATTTTCTTCTAGAGATGTAAGCAGTAGATCAATTCTAACTAATATAATCAATGCAAATGTGTGTTGGTGTGTTTGTTACGCTTCCAAGCCTTAACTACTTGACCGATTATCATGAAATTTCGAATGCACGTTGTCAGGGTAACAAAAAAAGGGTATCTTTTATCCAGAAAAAGTAATGTTATTAACCTAATCTAATCTACATTTTACGCAAACGAAGCTGTGTACTACATCCAGTACACCTATAAATCTCATCTCGATCTTGGTTGTCAGTTACCATAGTAACTAGCTGTTATTGTCATGGATGCTGTATTAAAACTTAAATTATAACAGCTGACTTGGATGTGAGTTTGGTGGTGAGATATACAGAATTGATCGGCAGGAGCCAAGAAGACAAAAATCATTTATTCATTTAGGTCACATAGTAACACTTATGAACGTCAAAATATATAGGTTGTGAGTTTACTAAGTTACTTTTAGGTTAGTTGTTAGGTTCTGGTTTTATCTACGTAAATATATTCGAAGTTTGCTTTAAAGTTTGCGCTAAACCACTGGTTCGACTGTTTTTAAGCTATGACTGTAGACTATGGACGATAACAACAACAACATTTTTCGTGGCATATCTTATGAAAGATGGCAGTGCGTTGCTAACATAAGGCACTACTGGTTCTATGCTGACAGAAAAGGTCTTTAAGCTTTGAAATTCCTATTTACTATAAGTATACCTATATAATTTCACGCCTCTTTCTCCGATAGGGTAAGCAGAGGTTCATTACACCATCATTTAGCAATATATAGTTTAGGTCCTATGTACTCTGAAGCTATCTATAAAAGTTCCGTGTTATTGCTATTAAGAATTTGAATGCCATGTAGCAGACACAATAGAAAATGTATTGTTCGCGGTCATTTATGTATTTATAATTTCTAAACAGGAACCCAAAACATATTGCCCAACCCGGGAATCGATCCTAAGACTTCATGCGACAGCAGTCGCTTTCATTACCACTGAGCCATGGAGGCAGACATAATATAATATAATACAATACTTATTATAACATGCTACTTTCTTTCTCCGCTTACTTTTACTTTTTTGTTTCAGTCTTGACGCAATCTGATTAATAACTTTATTAAACATGAACTAATACAATTAAAACATTATGCTTTAAGGATGGTGAGACTCATGAAAAAGTAAAACCGAAACTAAATTTAAACAGTTAGCGTTGCTGTAGGTAGCTGCTGTAGATACAAAAATATAGCAAGCAACAAGCCACAAGTGGCTTTTCCAAATATACAAAAAGATAAGATTAGTTTGAAATTCAAACCTATGACTAACACATTATTGTACCATAGAGAATTACTGTAATTACTCGAGGTATAGACAAACTTGGATTAACGCTGGCGCCTTTCAAACATGACGGTAGTTCGATTAAATATGTCAACTTCATTACATGTAATCGATTCCTTGAGACCGGCGTGGAAAATTTAGATATAGTTTAATCAGAGTAGGTACAATACAGCGTAAGTTTTCATACACTAGTATAAATAAATAATGCCATAACTCACCTACTTGTCTATAGTATCGATATTTGGGAATAATACTTGTTTACACCGCGATAAAACACTGTGACCTTCCACTCAACTCGTAGTATACTGATGCGCCACACGGCCACACAACGCTGTGTGTGTTTCACCTCGTTCTATGCGTAAGAGCGAGAGGAAGTGATGAAGCCGCGCGACGCCACAGGGACGCGATGTTGCCAAGCCGCTCGCCGCGTCACAACGCTACACGCCTGTTATTTGTTTGACACACGGACTGCCCAGCACAATACAATATAAACTTTATTTATAACGCTTTAAGGTATAGATTTGAATGTAGTTGTTTGTCCAGTGATAAAGTTTGAATCCGTTTGGCGCGAAACTCCTCGTGACTAGTGTTCGTGTCGTATTACAACCCACAGAGTCACTTGTCAACAGGTATTTTTAGTGTTAATTATACACATATGGATAATTACGATTAGTGCAAAATAGGTAATAAAATAATTTTATATTTGGCATTTTAAATTGCCAAGCTGTATCTGTCACGATTTCGGATTGTGACGTTCAATGGCGGAATCGTTGAAGTTCAAGTTAAAATTTTAATTCTATTTTTAAAGTACTTGCCTAATTAGTTTAATAGGTGGAGTATTATAGGGTAGTTATGGACGAAGGGTTAACAAGTTGCAATGTGTTTTAATAATTATACCAGATGTATTATAGTTCCCGCTAAGAATAGGACCACCCCATTGTTCCCCGCGGGTGTCGTAAGTAGCAAATAAGGGATTATAGCATGAATGAGAGGCAACATCTTACGGGGCTTACAAACTCCTTTGTAACGTGGTGATATTTTTATTAGTTTAATCTACCTTTTTTCTTTTATAAAATTATATCCCGTACTAGGAATAATAACTGTATCGCGGGAGACTTTACAAATATTCAAACAACGGACATAGAGAACACGTAGATTCGGAACAACTATTATCATCGCTCATAGCCAGTTGCACTCACTGATCGGTAAACGATTAGCGAGGTTAAGCAACGTTGGGTGCGGTCAGTCTATAGATGGGTGACCGCTTAGTGGTATTTCATTTGAGCGTCTCCGTGCTTCGGAGGGCACGTAAAAAGTCGGTACCGGTTGTTGCCAAATAAACAGCAGTCGTTAAGCCATGTCAGAGGCCTACGGGCGACTTGAACAACTCTTGACAACAGGTTGGCCACTAACCACACGAAAAGAAGAAGAAGAACTATTTGTGAATCACACAAAGTTTTGTCCCGTGTGGGATTCGAACCCATAACACTCGGCGCAGGGGCAATGGCGAGAAAAGCACTTAAACCGCTATGCCATCTGTACAGTCAACAGATCATCCTTCGGTCATGAATCTATACTTCCTTTTTTATATTTATTTGACGTCACTAAGTTACTTATTCTTTTAAAAAGGACACGAGGTACACAGAATATTGACTTGTGTAGGTATACATATAATAAATGTCCGGTGTGGGAATCGAACCCACAACCCTCGACGACGCTGGCTGCAACATCCGTGCGGTCAAATCTATTATACCTTTAATTGTCAAGACCAGTTTTGACAATAATTGAAGATTTAAAGAATAAATGCCTTCGCAATTGCTGTTTATTTTACGAACTCCTTTAGCATGCATAAAAAAAGTAAAAACAATTTAATATATTATGATGACGATGTACCTTCACAACTGAAGTTATTGGAGTAAACATATTATATATTATGTTTCTTTTATATCAGTTCTAAATTCAAAGTTAGAATAAGATGTCAAATGCCAACATCTATGACAGTTCTTTCTTCTTCAGTTCTATGACAGTTCTATTGTTCTTTTTTTAATTTTGTATGTATGGAGATTCAAATAAAACATTGTTCTTTCTTTCTTTCTATCTAGTTATTCAACTATGCCTAAACTACTAATGCACGCATTAATAATAAAACTCTTTTCAGTAAAGGTTAACGCAAGCAGTTTATATTAAACTAGCGGCCGCCCTGGCTTCGCACAGTTAGTATAAAACCTTAACAAATTATACACCTAAACTTTTGTCATAAATCACTCTGTCAATTAGTGAAAACCGCATGAAAATTCGTTCAGTAGTTTTTGAGTTTATTGTGTATTGTTTTATAATAAACGTTTTTAGACTATCGCGATTTGTACACATACTCTCAGATATGCAGGTATACTCACAATGTTTTCCTTCACCGTTAAAGAGAGAGATAATTAACTATGTACGCACATAACATCGAAAAGTCAGAGGTGCGCGCCTTGCGATCGAACTCGAGACCTCTGTGTGGCAGTCCAACGGTTTTCCACTAAGCTGTCGCTACTTTTTTAAATAAAAGCTATTGTTTTAAATACAGGAAATAATAAATTATTTATGGATATACTTTAGTTCTAAATTCTCACAAAATTTACAGAAGTCAGTATCCTGCTTATTTAGAACATGTATCAATGAAAACACTTTTCACATTGATAAATAACATAATATATCAGCCAATGTATCGCTCACACAAAATCACCTTGTATGGAACGATTCATTGACGTACGCCGTCAAGCGTCGACGAGCTACAACACCAAGGAGTACATTGTATTGCGCATACGCAGCGTTATTGTTACTATTAATAAAATGTAGATGAGTAAAATGAATTTTGTTTGATCGAATAATCCTATTATTATCTGTTAACAAAATTTGGCGGGAATGTAATCATGTCGTTGTATAGATTTATACAGTTTAGGCCAGATTCTCGATCTTCTAATGTAGATATTAATATAAATACGTTAAATTTATTTAAATATTGACTATTGCCCGTTATAAAAAGTATTTTATGTGTTAATCTAATCATGATCTACATAGTAAGTATCTTTATGATAAATTTCTTACAAATCCGTCTTTTTATATAAAAAAACACGAGCACCTTCGGTTACAGATGCTTGTGGCTAAGTTAGTATGCTTGTGCTAAGAGTAGGTTCCCATCAGTAGTGCAATAGGTAAGATTCGAACCCACGACCTTAAGATCGCAAGTTGGCTGCCTTATCCATTGGGCTACCGCCGCCCAGTTTCGTTCCTACAAGTTACGCGTGTTAGAGTAACAAAAAAAACGAACATCTTCACAGTTCTTAACAGAATAACATCCTATAATTTCAAAAGAAATAGCATGTACAATGAAACAAGAAATCGAAACTCAAAACGTTAGAACATAAACAAAAGCAGAACCACAAATCGTATTTTACCATAAAATTAGTTGTGCCACCGGTGAGCATATAATATCGATTATGTTAATGTGTGTGCGTGTGTTTATGCGTAGAATGTGCATAACATTATACGTGTGTCTTTGTGTGCAAGTGTGTGTGCGTGCAGTGTGCACAGTGGCGTTAACGCGACATCTGCCAAAGGACGCACGTGGCGTGAACACCTTTAGCCCAACGAATGCATCCACCTTTTTACCAATGAAACTATTAATAAACTGACAGAGTTCTAAAATTAAATTTATATGGGGTATATTGCGTGAGTTGAAGACGTAATGGTCAGTATCAACAGAAGACTCTTTCTTACGCGGATGTCATTGATATAAAAATTACTTACCTACGTTTAAAATAACTTATCGCTTTATTATCTAAGTACTTAACTTTTAACGTAAGCAGATGGTGCGCAGGCGTTTACGTAATACAGAACAAAGACGTATGTTTTACATCATACATAAATATAATAATTATTTAAATGAAATGCATTACGTCAAAAGTTGAAATGCAGTTTTCATTGCATTGCATCTCGAGTGCACGGATGACGCAATGAGCGGTAATTTTGCCACGGCTAATATGATGAATGTTATGAATTCGATTCCCGTACGGGACAAACATTTACATTTCATTGTGTGAATTATTGTATAATTCTAATGGGACACAGGGAACATCCCTAGTGTGAATATTTTGTTTTAAGAAAAGGAAAAACAAAGGTTCAAAATAGTGAAAAAATAACGATCTAGGTATAACTCATTTCGATCATAATTACTATTAAATATATTATAGTTTTTAATAAACATTGAAATGCATGCTGTATTCACCTACTATTAGTTATGCAATTAGTTTTAAACCTATCAATTGTATTATGTGTAAGTGAATTTTTGTATATAACTGTTAGTGAATCAGATAAATAAATAAACTATGAAAATGCTTAATTTGTTGCAATTTCTTATAAATTATTAAGTATTTGAATAATATTGTCTTCTGTTTACGCGAATGTTATTCGTTGAAATTAAACTATTATATACGGATTTTATCGCGTTGTTTATTTAGCACTGTATTACAAAATTTTGAAAATATTACACTACTACTACTATTGATTTTATTTTACTAATTTATAAGCTAATAAAATTTTGTAATACAGTGCTAAATAAACAACACAATAAAAGCCGTATATAGTAGTTTAATTTCAATAAGTATTTAAATGTTCAAATTAAAATTAAAATTCAAACTTTATTCATAAACAATTTTCGCATTGTGTTTGAATGTATAGTTATAGAAATATTTATAAGGTAACATATTATTATTTTTATTGTTGTATTGTTATGTTATGCAATAGCTATCCATGTTATTACAATATTGAGTAAGTTTGCAAAAGTAGATACCTAGTTGGTTTTTGAAGTTCTGTGATCATTGGATAAACAGTAAAGTTGGATAAATAAGTGGCAAACGACGCAGGGCCATAACAAAGCGAGAATACATCTCATTCATAGGATTATGTCTATTTCTTTGGAAAACGTCCTACCGCTACGCAATGACTACACAAAGTTAAGCTGTACTTTATAAGTTACAATTTCTGATGTTATTTCTATACGTTCAACGTTTGAAAAATTCTCAGTTAGATGTAGACTTTTCTTAGAGGGTTTTATTTATATATATTTGTCGGAGCGGCAAGAAAATAATCATTGGAACGTAATTTATTTCTGTAATTGCAGTTGAATAAAGCGCCATCTATTGGTTTGTTTCGAAACGTCAAGCCTAAGCTTGAGTGAGGTCGCCATAGAGCCAATGTGTCAGTTGGAGTGACAGTTATAACTGTCAGTGTCATATTGATGTTATATAAGCGCCGAAGACTCGTGCGCGGACACATTCGGGTGACGAACTCGCTGCGTTACGGATCAAATCAGAGAAAATCACAGTCAATCTTTATTGTTTTATTTCTTTTCTATTTGCCTCTCATTAGTATACGTACGAAGTATAATACCACGCCTATATTTTGTTGCTTGATCATATCAAAAGAGATTTGCCGTCCTACCCTCCGACATATTTATTTATACAGGGTGGGTGTCCGGTAATTAATTACCTTGAAATGTCTTATAGTAGAATTGAAGGCCGTTCAGAAAAAATGAAAAAATATAAAACATATATATATATTAAAAAGTGCAAGGTATATAAGCATAGCATACTTTTGACTGTCTAGCTATTAGCATAATTAGTGTTTAATAATAAAACAACAAAAAACCGATGGATTTCATTCATTTATGGTTGTAATATACAAGAAAGTTATACATGGTAATTAAAAAAAAACACATATCTCAGGTAGTAGATTTTTTAAGGATAGATTTTATTTTAATTTTGTTTCTGAACGGCCTTTAGTTCCACTATAAGACATTTCCAGGTTATCCATTAATTACCGGACATTCTGTATATTAGATATTATTGTCACACTAACACTACATAATTCCTTTATTGCGAGAGACTTTACAAACATTTAAACGACGGCACAAAGAACATCTATACTCGGAACAGTCATTAGTGAATCACACAAATTTTTGTCCCGTGTGGGATTCAAACCTACAACACTCGGCGCATTGGCAGCAACACTCGGCACAACTTTATCAGCCATCCGTGCAGTCATAATCTTATATTATATGCATAAAATTTACAACCTGTTTGGCTGATATACTTTTGATTAATTTTGTATACATTATCGGCCATATTATCATAAATTAAATTTATTGATGACTTAATAACAGTAACTATTAAAACAGATGATAATATAAATTTTATTAATATCTAAATTGATTACGTTTGTAATGTATCTATATCAGATATAGAAATAAATAAGTGCATCCAGAATTGCATATTTCAAGTGGTGTGTTTAGTTTGTTTTTTTCTGTGGTAGAACTTTATTAAAAATAAAAATAAATGATACAATTTCATAGAATGAAACCATTTATCTTTAAAATTATAAAATGTAACTATATTGTGTTTAGCAAATAGTATTATCGTTAACATCTCTACAAGTCTATAAGCTGCTTTTTTGTGATATACATACATATATGTATATGTTCAAGTCGGTAGCGTAATGGGTGAGGATCGAAGTCGCGATCTCAAGATCGCTTATTACATGTTGTTACCATTGGGCTAATGCCGCGCGCCGCTTCAAACTAATTGAAAGAATTAAACGATATTTTCATAATGGTCGAGAGTCGCGGGCGATTTTACAATAATTGAAGCAATGGACACACATAACAGCCTGATTCAGTACAACTATTAGTGAATTGAACCCACAACACTCAACGCACTGTCTATGGCAACGCTGGCATTTGAAACAATACGCCATAAAATATACGTCATCTGATCAACAGATTTATTTATAACAGGAATAAGTAAAACGTTTATATAAAGACGAAGAAAATTTATAAAACAAGCCAGAATTCGCATTCTGACTAATTTTATAGAAGCCTCGACTTTGAAATAGACTTTGAATAACTCTCCCTGGATCTTGCGACTTTTCTCATTACTACGTGTAGTTAGTCACAATTTAAACCACTACGAAGGCTGCAATTAACAAAATATAAACTAATACATTTTCTCATTATACCTATAAATTGCTGGACTTGACCTTGAACTTTAATAATGTGACAATTTAAAAACAACTGCACACTGCAAATTTATTATAATAAAAATATATTGACTGTTGGCTCACTCATCGTTCTTGAGTTTGTTTTCATTCTTCATCCAATATATCGGATCAAAAATAATATCACCTTACCTTTACTATATTCTTAGTTCTCCCGTCCTGAACTAGTGTTTACGGTTGTATGTACATCATGAGGTCAATAAATGTTATAAGGTTATGTTGACAAGAATTTTCCAGTAACAACTCAGAGTTAGAAATGCTGGCGACGATGTCCTCCCCATGCACATGCTTTTGTGAGTACGTAAAGCTGTTAGTGCGCAGGATTATTAGGACTCTGATGTCTCTACAGTTGCGTATATTTGCTAGTATGTCGGACTATTAGAGTGAGGGAATTGGTAGTGGATTTGTTTTTTCGCACACACTTGTGCAATTATATTTTCTGCATAGATGGTTCGTCTCCGCCAAGACTGGCCCTCGTGAACGAAGTTTGATCTAAAGAATATTGTGTCTAATCGGTCAAATTGCCTACTGTTGGGACTGATATAATAAAGGTACTATACCATATAAAAAAATGGTATATAACACCAGTCTCATCTAAAACCTGCAAATTCCACGATATTCTAGCAAATATCTTCACTCTTATACAAAAGTGAGAATCAAATTGACCCAATTCGTCAATCCATCGTGTCGATATGACCTTCTTTTTGATATTCATCCATTCCATGTCCTCCAGTCAGATGCTAATATGGTTCATTTTCTCAACTTTGATGCCCAGCTCCTCGCATCATCGCTTACAATTCGCAGTAACTAATAAATTATCAGAATCGTGTGGAAATGGAAACGCGTCGGTCTCTTAGCGTTTTGTCGGCAGGTGAGTTTGTGACAGGTGCTCTAAACAAAATTATACGTTGTGCAGCAATATGCATCGTAATACTTATCGCAATCATTATTGTCTTTTTGCATACGCTGCCTTGTATCATTTGTCTAAAATAGATAGCACAACTTGAACTAATTCTGTTACATGTCTTTTAAGTATCCATCTGTAAAAAAATGGATATAAAATATACATTTTGCAGCGGTGGCAGCCCAATGGATAAAGCATTGCATTAGTCAGGTAATAAGCTCAAATCAATCAAAGCAATGTCGTCTTCATTGCGAAGTAGCTGTAATTTGCACACTGAACGAAATTGAGACTTTAATTGATATACCTGAACGCTAGAAAAACAGAAAATGCTAAGAAGTATGAAAAAAGAATCCAGATTGCTATTCTCTAAATAAAATTAAGAAAAATAAAAGAATAGTATCTATATAACGAAAAAAATATATATACGTGAAGCAAAAACTTTGTACCCCTTTTTACGAAAATTACGCGGGCGAAGGGGTATGAAATTTGACACAGTTAAAGTTTATATGTAAAAGGAGTGGCGAATCCTAATATTTTTATAAAATATGCATTAAAAAACACTACACGCACACAACCATGCATTTGACACACGCAGTCGCGTTCTTAGTATTTCGGCATTGTTCGGCTGTGTCATAGAATTCTTCGTAACTATGGTTACGTATCTTAAGTACCGTGAAATGATTATAAGGGTATAGTTATAAACAATAAAATCTTAATAATTTCGACCACTAGGCGACCGATATTCATAAATGCTTCTCAAAATCAACATAAAGTAAAAAACATAACGATGGCGGAGATAAAAACGTTATTGTTATTTTAATTAAAATTCGAACAATATCAAAATATTTTATGAATGTATGTTAGACTATCTTTGATTGACTGTTACTAGGTATTCAGAGTAACGACCTCAACCGCTAACCCCAATCAATCAATGAATCAACAACCGATCAATAACTAAAAATAATCAATAAACAATTCAAATCGGTTACACTTTGAAAATAGCAGACATACATATGTTCAACACCTTTCATAAACCGGTCGGCACGAAGGACATCCGCTTTTTGGTGGATAAAAAAATCGAGTTCAACATTCTCACAGGAACCGCTGCGTATCCGGTGCTGCGCCGGCGCAGAATAAAAACGATCATTTGTTAATGTCTGAGTATTGGGCCACCAGGTAACCGACCGTCGAATTTGTTCACGTTTGAATCTGTCAATGTCATCCATTCGCAAAGTGATACACGCATTGTGACCAAATAATATGATTTTCGAAAGTGTGTTTGTAATGCTTACTCACGCCTTACTGAAGAAACTGGTGAATCAAACGTGCGGTTGAATTCAGAATTGAAACATTAAAAAACATGACTAAATGCTTTTATCCTGTTTATTTAGACTATCTCGGTGGTGCAGCGTTAATGCAAGACTGCTGCGCTGAAACCAACCCAACCTCACGTCTCGGATTTGATTCCCAGGTTGGGCAAAATATAAGCTGTCCTTTTTACACAACTTCAACTTTTTGGTTGTATCTTCATGTATCCTCTGTCAGCTCCTGTTGTAGACGTAGTTAATATCACAAAACGAACTTGGACTATAAGTACATGAAAGGCTTTCAAAGTCTTTTTAAACACAAAGTACAAAGACCAGCCAAACTCGAAACAATAAAAGCACATCTTTTTTTATTTATTCAAGTCTAAAACCAATTCTCAGCGCTTGATTTGATTATTTAATGACGACGTACCTATCATAATAATAATTACGGCATCCGTGCAGTTAACTTAGAAGCTATTTTGTTTAGTTATTATTTAAGAACTACTTCTTCTACTAAAATATATATCTTTACATAGGTACAATTTCAAAATTTAGAGTAAATTCTATTCGTCATATATTAAGATAAATTTTGAGGAGTTAACATGGTAAGTATAAAGGGTAATTATAAAAAAAGAATAATGCGGTACTATTAAGTAGTATTTAAACCCGTGACCACAGCAAAACATTCCGAGTCAAATTCTTTAATTCCTCTTCAAATGCATGCTAAATGATATTAAGTGCGATCTATCGCATAATCAATGCAAGAGAAAACAACATAATTCTTCAATATCATACAACAGTATTAAAGATCTCGCTCATAATATTTCTCCTAGGGTCGTCATAGCAAAAACTCACGACAATACACCCCGAAGGACTAGACAGAGCTACCTTTTAGAGAAGACAGATCTATATCATCACCACATTTCTCCAGCTGTTTTGCCAAGTATTGTCGACCCAGAGATATCGTAAAGAAAAAAAATTACTACATTTTATTTAAACAATTAGATTAAACTACGGACTACAGTCATGTCTTGTCTTGATTATTTATGTACATGTAAGTGGATGCTCCTACTTACCATACTGCTGCTTTAGAGGCTACCATCAAATTTTATCAAATGCTTGAGTATGTTGAGTAGTAGTTCATGGAGAAATGGTTGCAGCACCTTACAGTTATGATTTGTAAACGAAATATTATTGTACACTTGGCGATTAAAAAGAGTGGTTATGAGTTTCTTGCCCGTTCTTCTCATAAGCCCTACACGGGTTGCTTTGCTGAACGTGGCAGTTAATGTAAATTCACAGGAAAATTTTACGTGTAACTTTGACATTCATAAGTGTTACCTTGTAACCTAATTTGAATAAATTTATTTTGTTTTTTTTTTATTGTTTTTTTTTTTTAAGTTCGATAACACTTTGTCAACTAATCGAACCCGAGGCTTCACGATCGCCTGTAAACGAGATAGAGACGAACGAAGATTACAGTCCTCGTATGCACATTAAAGATGATTTTAAACACATCGCATAGTAAGCAAAAATGTAAATTACAAATGAGGAAAAGTTAAACAAGCTGTTTCTCTTAGAATTCTTTTGGTTGATCTAAGAAAAATAACTATTCTCATTAGTAGTAATATACTATAATCAATCTTATCTATGGTTTCTGTTATGTGCCTCGCTGTTCATTGACCTTCATATCCTAAAGTTTGGTGGCTTCTCCTTTGTATCGTCATCAATAACAACGTACGTTCTGCTTCACGAGTATATAATTCTAGAGGTCGTATTTGGTAATTACTTTCATGGGTTGTTTTCATTATGTTAACGTCATTGTTGATTCTGTTGTCATAATTATTATCTTCTGTATTGTAAAAGGCTAAGACAAAACGGTTCAGTACCTTTTTTACTTCATTTGTCCACCGATTTTATTTTATTTTTATTTTGTTTTAGTAAGAATTAATAAACGTCAGAAGTTCAATCTATCAATTTGGAAGACATAAATTTTTTAACGTATATTCATACATATTTTCTCTACAATTTTCATTAATGTCGAATTTCGACTATTAGGTGAACACTAGTTGCTTAAAAATACATATGGTAGTATCTAATAAGTAGTATTTTTTTTTACAGCAAATGTAGATATAGCCCGCCTGAAGGTAAGAGGTACCTATGGCTTAGGATCGCTTGTATCGCTCGTATGCCAGGAGTATCATGCGCGTTGCGTCTACATCGTGTACGCCTTTTTGCTAGGGTCAACTAGGAAAAGTAAAATGGGATAAAAGGCAAGGAATGGGTGAGATATGTACGTATGTGAGCCTCCGGATCGCACTAGGTAAAACGCAATAAAACGTGATATATCTCTTACGCCGGGTTCCTGTATAGGTTACATCGATGTGCGAACTGTCTCGCCAAACAATTGGCAACCTTTTCACTCACATTGATCTGCCAAAAATTATAATACTTAATACAGAGAGATATCATATTTAAGTTCTTATTGCTACTTTCATTTGTATTTCAGGTCATATTCTATGTTATACATCAAAATCAGTATCGCATTTTATTAAGATCCTCACCGTTATAACAAAACCAGCTTATGAGTAGCTTTAAACTTTCAAATGTAGTGCAACAATGTTCATGTGTCAACTGTCTACCAAAAATAATGTAAGAACTCTCTATAGAACGGTATGATGACCTCTAATCTACATACATACAAATGACTTCCACGCATGGACAACAACAATAATTCGAACGTTTCTACAAACATAATTTCGAAGCTACCGTGCACAGAAGCAGGTTTTATGTCAAGGACATAAAGTTCAAAATAGAATGAGAATGTATTCAGGTCTGGCATGTGTTGTGTCGGTATGACGTTTGGTAATAGTTAAGTGAAAGGCTGGATACGTGAGAAAACCGACGCCTATTCTAACAATGCCATATTTTGCCGTCATCTGGGCCAGTGATCGATCTGTGTAAATATTTTATTCCCACTGTTGCATGCAAAGTGATTGTAGATTACATGTTACCGTTTTCTGAGCTTTTTCTTTAAGCGTTACATATTCAATAGAATTTCACGGTTTTGACTAATTGTACGGTGAAAGGAATTTGTAATGGGAAATATTGTGGCCGTTTCGTTCCCTTTCGTGTAAAAGTAGTAGTGAAATATTTCAATAGGCTGTTTTGGACCGAGGCTTGATGCTATAAATACTTTGTTACATTTCACAACAGTAATAAAAAATATTATTGCTCTAATATTTATAAAAGCTATTTCTTGAAACTGGTAACCAATCTTAAATATATACACAAAGTTTAATGCCTAATTATTCGACTAAAACTGGTTATGGTATTTGCCTTTTCGGTTTTAAGTTCACACGTAATGAAGTACAATACAAACTATCCCTTATCAATAATTCTCTTTTGCATATTACTTTGGTGGCGAACAAGTATGCGGTTTTCCTAGTCCTGGTAAACAGTTACTTTACCTTATGATAGTTTTCAATAATATGGTTAATACTTCCGTATTATGGATTCTGCAGAAGAAGGCGTTGATAGAATACAACACAAGACCAACAAATGCACTAATTCTTTAGCGTTGTACTTTCGTCAAGAGATCGGAACATACTCACCAGTGGCTGTGAGTGGAAAGTACTTCCTTAATTGGCTGTTCCACGTTTCTTGGTTCTACTCTCTAACATCACAGATTAAGTTCTATTTTAAAAACATTTTGTTTTACTTCCCTGATAATCTTACTAACTGTGGACATTCTACTAATATAATAAATATGAGAGTTTGTGTTTGCGTCTGTAAATTTTCGTTTTTGTTACATAATCAATCATACATAATCAGTTGAACAGATTTGGATCTAACTTCACGCATACAGACCATATCCTGGATAAGCATGCAGAATACTTTATATTCTGCTATGCATTTCCGGCGAAGGTTCTCAGGAGCAAGAGGTACGGGTGAAACCGCGGATAGAAGCTAGTAAAATATAACATGACAGTTGACATGCTGTGAAAAGAGTAATTTATTGCTATTAGTCAACGCAAATAAGCTTTCGGTAGCGGAAGCGAACTTCGCATTCGACGTCATGGGCTTTAGACATGCGATCCTATATTTAACATTTCATTATGACCTGAACTAACTTGACCTTTTTCGAACAGTTCGAAGACCGTATTGTTTAATTTGAAATTTCAAGGATATCTAGAACATTTTACACATTTATTATATTATACACACGTTATTGGTTTAGCGACTTTTGAGTGTTCGAGTGATTGATGTTTGATAGTACGATTCGGATTAAGGACAACGTCTTGAGTGATATGTTACTATTTATTTTTACAATTGGAAAAGGTTTTGAGGTCAGTTTTAATATCGCAAGATCTATTCTCAATTTGCATATAAGCTGGTAATTTTATGATATGAGCCTCACAAATATCGATGATATTTGCAATGCACGATTGTCCTCGAAACGATATAGAATGATTTTAATATCTGACAGAATTTCCTGACTCAGAAACTCAGTACCACTTTGACTTAACCGGCAATTGGAGTTGAAACCTCGGCGATCACCCTTAAGGATTAACGAAGCAGTTATGTTCTGCATTTTTAAATTCTAATCAATGTCGAACGGGACTTCTGTAGAACATAATGTTGCTAAAGACATTAATTATTATTTTACTAAGTAATCTATCTCTGCTACGATTATTGACCCGAGGTGAGTGACCAACTTGATTGACGTTACAGGCATCTATTTGTTTCCTAAGCCTGAGTTATGTGCTGTCTGCAAAAAATACTTTTCTAATAAAGTGCGAACTACGAAAAAAGAGGTCAAACGAAGTGATATACAGGTGCGTGTGTGCGTGCCTTAAACCTAGTCATATTATTATTGAACTTTATTGAACTACTAATACAATGTTACTACATAAAAGTTGTATCATAAAATATATGTGGCTATTTTAAATACCAAAAAAAGGATAATTTAATTTTATTATACGTTGTCCAGCTCGAACGAATCGATTGAAGCGCCACCTACTGGGTCTCTTTGTGAATCTAATCCATCTAGAGACCCACTTAAACACACACAAATAATTTTCGCTTTTATATGGCATTTTTATTCTGCCTTATATAAGCAGCAGAGATAGTCTAGTGAGCCATTGGACTGACTAGCATAGGCCTCGAGTCAGATCCCAAAGCTGACTATGACTGTTCGAAATGTTGACTGTTCCCTATCTTCAGGACCCGAGTTCCAAGGTTTCGGGGGGTTAACTACGGGTCTCCCCCTTTGAACCAAAGTACTGCGGAGTCAGGAAGCCCACTGCGCCTCGAAAGGCGTGCTCTATCGACCGCGCTGATTAGAGTGCGCGGTGCCTGATATTGGTGTTGGACTTGCAGGGGTACGTGGTTAGCCGTTGAGGACGACATGTTCGTTGCTCGGCAAGCACGTGGCGTTCGAGCGTCGGACTCAGGCGCGGCTAGTGCGAACCAGTCGGTCGCGCGAGGCACGGAGTTGTCTTTAGCGAAGTGGCAGTGTGGTTTCACTGCCGCAACGCATCTCGGGCGCTTGCCTGCTCAGCAAGTAAGAGTCATAGCTGGAGTGACTCGGACCACACCCGGCTTGTAGGCCTATTTGGGTAGGCGTATGGATGTACGTCGGGAAGTGAGCGTGTATTACACAGCTCCGGTACTATACTGGAAATATGGGAGGCGGCTTCTTCATCGGCTTCAGCGAGGTTTTCGTTAGCAACTCCCAGAGTTGCGAGTGGTGAGCGGCTTTATTGCTCCGGTACCTATCTGGAGAATAAGTAGTGTCACTTGGGCACGAGATAGCTCGCTTACGAGAACCGAATCTCGGAGGTTAGGGTGGAGAAAGTCGAGACTTGGAGACAAGACCTGTCTATAACTGGTCCCTGAAGGTGCTCTCGGCCACTGGAAGGTACAGCGGCTCCACCGAATATAACCTTGACTGTTGGTGTAGGGGAACGCTATATCATAAACTGGACCAGTCGTAGAGAGAGGGGATGTTCGAAATAATGTGCGTATTAAATAGTCTATTATCGCTTGCTTTAGGGGTAAGGGAAAGCATCGTGGGTAAACCGATATCCATGTCTGAGAGTTCTCCTTAATATTCTTGAAGATATATGTAGTCTTACAATCCGCACTGGGCCGGAGTGGTGGACTGTGGCCTTATCGTCTTCATATTGAGAAGACCACCGTGTCCACTAGCGAGACAGCTTAATAACAGGGCTGATATTAGTATAAGTACTTATATAAGTACTTGGTGAAACGGGCCTCCATACTTTATAGTATAACTCCATTTCAGTCGAGTTGTTCTTGCTATTCCTTGGTTCGTACATCGTATAAATCACGGCAAAACACACAAATAAAAAAAAACAATTACCCGCTGCAAACACATTAAACCTTATACACAATTGAAGTGAATGTTAAAAATTCGACGTTCGGAAGAAAACGTTGGTTGTTAATTTCGCCGATCATACAATGCTATTTATGTAATAGTTCATGGACTAACCATGAAGGTTGTTTGTTGAATACGTTTCTACCTACAGTTGCGTAATTTGTCACGTTAAGAAGCAATAAATATTCTTCATACGTATACTGTGGTTTTAATAAAAACTGCAAATTTATGATCGTTTCGTTGCTGTGTAAATAAATTGACATGGGTTTTATTATTTGATGCTTTGTTAATCTTGGGCTATAAGAAGCGTAGTACTTTATTGATAATTATTAGATCAACAGCAAAGTATGGAGGTATTGAATGTGACTGCAGTGCATGAGGTGTTTTGGGCTGTACTTCCTGGTTGCTCAAAACAATATTGGGCCTTTTCGTTAATAAAATCTGAGTGTCTAAAAATCTGCCCTGTATGGGGCAAGGCTGTTAGGATAGACTTAAGATCATAGCTCGTGTAATGTAGGTTTAAGATACCTCTGCCTACCTCAAAGATGATCGGGGCATGCGACTGTGTATGTATGCATTTTTTGTAAGGCAATTGTGAGTGACAGCACGAAATCTGGAACAATTCTCAGTAGACGGCAATAAACTGGCATTCTATTCGGCACGTGGGATGGTATAATAGCTGGCAACAGGCAAACATAGGATATTCTGATATAAAAACTAGGCATTTTAAATCTTACCAATCCTTGGAATTTATACTGATGTCATAATAGTGCTTAATTTACAGATTGCAAGGTCAGAATCTATGAGCAAAAGTGCTGGATAAATAATAAAGTTATTTTTTAAAAGGCGAGCGTTGGAATTTAGACTATATATCATCTCAGCCGTAAGATGTCCACTGCTGGACATAGGCCTCCCCCAAGTTTTCCACACAGACCGGTCTTGGGCAACCCGAATCCAACCGCTGCCCGCGACCCTTACCAGGTCGTTAGTCCACCTACCCCAACTGCGTCTTCCAGTGCGTGGCCGCCACTCCAGAAACTTTCTGCCCCAAAGGCCGTCGGTTCTGCGCGCGATGTGCCCTGCCCACTGCCACTTTACTTTGGCTATCCGGAGACTATACAGACATAAGTATATCATAACTGCTTCGGATGTGCAGTGGTAGGGAACGTGACTGCTATGCATGAGGTTTCATGTTTGATGCCCGGATCCATTATAATATTGAGATTTTCTGTCAAGAACTTTTAGTAGCAACACAGAGTCTGGAACTGTGCCTAGCAGATGACATTAGACTCGCCTACTAATACGTAGGACTAAAAACGACTCCTAGCGAAATGAAGGTGCAATAAACCTACAAAAGATTGCCAGGGCTATGTTTGCTTTTATGATACTACTAGTTTTCCCCCGCGGTTTCACCCGCGTATGTCCCGTTCCCGTTAGAATATCGAGATAAAAGTAACCTATGTGTGAATCCAGGTCTGCAGCTATGTACATACCCAAGTTTCATCGTAATCGGTCGAGTAGTTTTTGCGTGAAAGGGTAACAAACATCCATACATCCATACAAACTTTCGCGTTTATAATATCAGTAAGGATGTCATTATTTACGACTATTTTCGATCTTTGTTACTTCTGAAGATAATTGTCGCACTAGGATAAGACTAGAGTATTAGGATCGTACTGCTTTTAATATTATCCTAAACCAATGCCTCCGTGGTACAGCAGTAGAGAATGCGACTGCTGTGCATGAGGTCTCGGGTTCGAATCCCGGGTCGGGCCAACAAAAAGTTATTGAGTTTTTCAGTTAAGAAATCTCAATACGAGCCCGGAGTTAGGAAGTTGGCGGTGTTAGATACCCCCGTGCCTCGGAAAGCATGTAAAGCCGTTGGTCCTGAACCTGATTTCTCTCCGGCCGTGTCGGATCATCGATCCCATCAGATCATAAAGGTTAGGGAACAGAGAGTGCACTTCTGTTTGCGCACACACTTGTGCACTATAATATCTCCTGCGTAGTTGGCCAGTCTCCGTCAAGACTGGCCACAGTGGCCGAAATTCGGTCTGGAGGATATTATTATTACTATTAATATTATTCTAACCAAATATTTCTTTTTCCAAATCGGGCATCAAACCACAACACAGACACAAACATGTGTCACGGCACTAACACAGCTAAGAGTAAATAAAAAATACTCGCTCATAATAAGCTACTTTAGCCCGCGGCTCCGCTCAAGTGGCCTTAGTTGGTTTGGCTGTTACGTAAATTGTTTGTGAGCATCATTGCCCAATCATACAACAAAGCATGATGATGTATACCCCATACGGTTTTTGTGACCTTACTTATTGTACTGTGAAAGTCTCATTAATATATTATACTTACATAAATTTGACTGCTCTGGTAACTTAATATAAATAAATAATAATGTTTATTGCCATTTTTACAATTTGTCTTAAATAAACGATATCCAGTACAAAATGCATCTTATTCTAAATTGTAATTTTACACAGTAGTTATAACCTCCGACACCCAAGCTAAGATTAAACTTGTGTTTTGGATGTCAGGACTTGTGTTTGAATGTTTATAGTGGCGTGGCGCAAGAATTATGCCTAAGAGTTGGTTTATAAAGCTTAAAAAAATATTCTCATGCTTATATTCGTAAATGGGTAGAGCAAAGATGTAGTGTACCTACATTTCTCCGGGCTTCTATTTCTAACACTCACGAGTTGCCGATCCAAGGGTAACTTCTACAAGGATATCGCTAGGTTTCGTTCCTTATTTAAATTTAGTTCGTTTTAATTATGGCTCCTTGCGACATGCCCACAATCAAATTGATCTCCGGCTTTTTTGGTTACGTATTACTAAACTTTAGATATTCGCCAGCACCTTTTGTTACCTGATAATTGTAAAAATTACTAACGGAGAAAGAAATCTTACTTATTTTGTGAATAATTTTTATTTTTATTTTGCTCGTCCAATTGGCGACACTCCGCCTGATGGTAAGCAGTTGTGTGGTCTAAGAGCAGTGGCCCCCACACCGTCCTCATAGCAGCCTAGGCGATGTTGAGGTCTCTACTTTGACTGCCTGGGAAGGTGCTTTTTAACGCCCCGCTTAAAGGACCCAGGATTGAAGAAAGAAGGCCACTATCACTATAAGGCTAAAGTATATGTATTAAAATTATAAATTAATTTATCAAAATTAAGTATCCAGTGTCCTAAGTACCACTGCGTATTATATAAAATAACTGTATTAAAACAAATTATTATCGGAACTTAAATATAATAATTGAATATGTTCTCTTTTAGTGCTTTTAAAACATCAAAATGTGTGTGTAATACATTTCTTTAGGTAAACAGACGTGAGACTACATAATCTCATGTATGTAAGCGCCAAGCAAAGACTTTTCTGTGTTATATAGTAAATATACTTACTTAAAACTATCTTAACTATTTAAAACTATATTACTAAACTATCTTTATCTTTAAACTCACGCCTGCTTTCCGAAGGAGTACCTAGAGACAACGGATTCCACTTGTTTATTCTGGTATATTTCGTGTTGATGCTCTCATAGCATTCTGAAGACATGCACGTTAGTTTATGATACGCTTGACCTGGCCTTGTCAAGAATCTTTCCAAACTTATCAAGGACTAGAGGCCCCCCGGCGGTTTCACCTACGTTTATGGATACTGCTTCGCGTCCGTGACTCATAACGTGATGTTAAATAGCTTATGTTACTGCCGGATAAATTAGCTTTTTAATTATGAAAGAATTATTAAAATCGGTTTTTAGTGTATTCATTACAAACAAACATACAAATATTTCCACTTTGTAATCTTACTAGATTTTGCCCACGGATTCGCTCGCGTTAATGTTTTTTATAATAATAATAATTCTCTGGGACAGTCGTTATCTCATCATGAGACTAACTCAATATCGAAGGGCACAGTACACTAGCTATTAAACTACCACCTTCACCTTGTGATATAAACAAAAATGTATCACCAGGTTAAATAAAGCGCATAAACCGCAGGGCAGCTTATGGCGAGCTGAATGTGAGTGGCGACACTGCGGTCCTGAATGCCTCAGAGAGTCAGTTAGGGCCTCGTCCCCGGCTTGCTGTTACTGGTTGGCTGAGGTGGAACTTCAAGTCTGGCTTGCCTTGGTCGGCCGGTCAGAGGGAGGCCGCTAGAGCTATATATATGCTTAGGGGTGGAAGTGTCATTTTCAAGGTCATATCAATGGGGAAACCCGCTCCGCATCGCCGTTGTCACGAGATTCGTGATGGTGAAACCGGCGCCGCACCGCTCGACACCCCTAGCCGCTCGCACCGGTGTTGCCCTCTGCTTCTGTCTTGTGTGCCTATGGTGGATATTCAGGGGGCCCATCTAGTAAGTTCGCGAGTCACCGTCTGCTCATTGCATTGATACTATTTGAGTATTCAGGGCAGACGCCATTTTTATTCATAGTTACCAATATACCGGTCCACCAAACACCCATACCCATAGCCCATATATTAGAATCCATACGTAGAAATAGTCCTACGCCTGCTGCGGCTAGTGCCGCAGTAGGTGTTCCATCCCACCTTTGATTAAACTCTTGAAGGGCCTCTTCACGTTGGACCCATGTCTCCGTGTAAACCTCCCAAAGAGCCAATTATTTTCTAATATAATGTTAGAAAATACCTGTGATAAGAGAAACATAATAATAATATATTTATTCGCTAAAAAATATGATTGTATGTTTTACAAATGTAGTATACATAAAGTTCTAAATACCAATTACAATAAAAATAATGGCTGTAGTACTGTCCTCCTAAATAGGCTACAGATTAGCCTGTAATAAGGAAGTACAGTGCTGGTAACAATTGTAGAAAAGAAGGGTGATTAGTGTCAAATTTAGAGGAATAATATGTTATCTTAATAAATTTCTATCCTTCAGATACTTTTTTCCTGGATTAAAGTTACCCTTTGTCCTTTTTCGTACCTCTGACAACGTATATGCGAAATTTCATAATGATTAATCGAGTATAATCGAATAGTTAAGGCGTGAAAGTGTAACAAACAAATAAACAAACAATCAAACAAACTCACATTCGTATTTATAATATTAAGTCAGGATAGTATCGATAAAGGAGAATTATAGTGGATTATAAAGCTTTCTATTATTTTTGTATAAACCTGTTTACAAGACGTGAAAATTGTTGTCGTTCCATTTAATATAACGAATAAGTCACGTCAATGTTTTTAGATAACCCATTAATTTCTCATGTAGGTACTTTTATATATTTTTATTCTGTTCGAAAACCCTGCCGCACCTAAGCTGGGGCACGTATGTCCACGCGGGGTGTACGAAGGAGATCGAAAATAAAAACTCCCCCCGCGGGGAGGATTCATCCCCAAACATATTACGGGAATGTTGGTAGGTCGAGACCCGGACGTTCCGATTTTTTTTGCGATAATCAACCACCGTTTTCCTTCGCGGTTTATTACAAATTGTGGATAAGATTCTACAGTGAGAATACTTAAATTGTGTTGTAAAATCTTATTGTAACGATAAAGATTTTCAGTTGGCAATGTCAATTGCTTATCAAGTTTGGTTAAGTGAATTAAATGAAGCTTAAAAGGTTTTTAGTCTTATATTTCTTTCTTATTCCAATTCGATACAAAATTGGGCCTTAAATTGTTATAAATAGATTTCAAATCTGAATATTTTGAGAGCGAAACCGTTAATTAATTGCAATAACGAATCGTTTAAAATATTTTACGTAACAATAGCCTAAATATGCTGGCATAAAATCTATATCTGTACTAATAGAGAGTTTGTTTGCTTGTTTGGTTGAACGCGCTAATCTCAGAAACTACTGGTTCTAATTGAAAAAATATTTTAGTGTTGGATAGCCCGTCGAGGACGGTTATAAGCTATATAACATCACGCTACGACCAATAGAAGCGGAGCATCAATTAAAAATGTTGCAAAAACGGGGCAGTTCTCTTATGTGACGCAGACGAAGCTACGCGGTTCAGCTAATATATAATAAAATTGTAACTGGTCGATGTTTGTACATTGGAGATATTTGACAAAAATAATGTGGGTGTTCTTTATAAAAGCTATTGAAGCCAAAACAAATATTATAGAATTTTTGTCTGTCTGCTTATAAGCGTATCGCTCAAAAACTAATGCACGAAATTGAATGCGGTTTTCACAATTGTATTACTAGAGTATTAAGAAGATATAGATAAGTAATTCAAATTCCACATGCAGTCGCGGGCGAAAGCTAGTTTAAAATAAAAATACCTTTAATGTCACCGAATACTCACTCTCATTCTAACCCCTCTTTTTTGTACGTGTAAGATATAGACAGGTATTCATTCAACTTGGTTTCACTTCCGATGTTAAAAGCGGGCGAATAATAAAAATGGAAGGATGCCACATATAACCATACTTACCTTTATTAACCTGGTGTTTTAACTTTGCCCAGGTAAATAAAATGAAGATAGCCGTGAAAACGAATACGAGCCATATCAACAGAAATCGTTCGCGGCCCGAAATGGCTTTTCTATTCAATTTTCGATAGAGATTTTTTACCTACCCGCAGTTTTGCGTACGGCGGAACCAATAAATCTCCTCTCGAGGTAAGGGGCGAATTAATCAGTTGACTAGTTCACCGACTAGTCTAACAACAGATCATCCGCCTCCACACAAATGTGAACCGAAGTGTGACACAAAATAGGTTGATGTTCCGTTGTACTCAACATTTTTATTTACCGCAAGCAAGGTGAAAATAAGAAGTGGAATAAATAGTAGGGCCTTCGCCGATACACTCTGAGGAGATTAAAGTGTTCTGGTGGTTAGGGATCAGCGGCGTAATATAAATTAGGAGAATGTTGATCTTTGTTTGTTTAGCAAAATAACAGTCGACTTGTTAAAAGCACCTCCACGCGTGCGGGGTCAACAATACCCGCGATTTAATAAATAATAAAGCTAATTTTTACACGCCATAAAATGAAAAAATCACTTGATTAAATTTTAGGAAAGCCCGAAATTTAAAAGCCGTGTTGTTTCCCGCCCATTAGGGTTAGGGAGGGCGGCGGGTCGCTGGGCGGGCGGGCATCGGGCACGAATTAATAAACAAGCCGGCCAAGGGCACGGGCCACATGACCTTTGGGTCTATCCTTGTCCTCTTTACCTGTAACTAAGCACTAGAATACTGAGCGTCATCATGAATAAACAATATCGTTTACAATCGTTAAAAAAGAGAAATGTCATCTTAAAAGGGGAAAGGAAAACTAGTAAAAAAATATACATTAAAGAAGATGATCGTTACAAAGAGCAAATCCTCAATTCGCTATAAAACGTCGCGCTGAGAGTGGGTGCTCCCGCGCGGCCGAGGAAACGTTGTCATTCAAAATCAGACCACGTGTACAATATTTCATCATCAGGAAGGGTGGCAGAGCCTCTCCCTCCGGCCCGACCGCCCCTGCCCCCGCACCCTCTCGCGTCGCCACCCCCTACGCCCGACCCAAAAAGTCTATCTGCACTTGACACGGGAGGAAACGGGACAGATTAACCGTAGTGAAGGGAACAAAGCTAAATATGTTTCAAGCTGATACTTACCCTTGTACAGTATATGTATACGTGATTTATAGAATAAGCGCACAGTATGCTTAAGATTTCGAATAAAAATACGACGTTTGCATTTGACCGACTCTAAAGTTGTTCTTATATTTGTGGCTTCTTCAACTATTGTATTACACTCGTCTTTGAGATGAGTAAATAAAGTTTTTCGAAATAATAAACCATTATACATTTCTGCATATCATTGATTGCGCGCACTTAATCAAAACGTATAAACAAACAGTGCTTGATTCTGATTCCCACTGTTTACTGCGCTAGATATAAAAGTTACACAATGCTGAAAAAGGATGGAGGAATAAAATGATGGAACCATTTTCAGTCCACGGTGAGATAGCCACGCACACACCCTTACGTTACATGTTTACACGGTAGCACGCACACGTGCGTAGCCCTCGGCGTGAAAAGTTTGAGCAGTAATTTATATGATGGTTTAAATAATTACTTCGCGTTTTCGGCTCAATTTGTAGATGAGCCTGCGCCATATCTGTGTTGTTGACATTTATTCGCATTACTTTTGCAGCGCGGTTGGAATATGATGACGTCACCCGTTTACCGGTAACTTTATAGCTTACGGGACTATTATTAACTGTACAATAGCTCAGTTTAAATTTATGTCGTCGAGCACTTTTTCCGTAAACGGCGATGTGAATGTATTGTATTAGGTGAGTAACATATTTGTTGCTATAAGGCTTAACTTTTTGAAAGTACTAATATATTTTTCGCCAAGGTAAAGACTTCTAATCGGTCTAGGTACAGTAACTAACCTTTCAATTGTTGGAATTCCAAACATAATTGAAAACCTATTGTGTCTGATCGCCGGTGTGCCGCTGCGTCTAATTATATAAATATATACCCATATATAATAAATATGGTTGATTAGTGATTATATAAAGGGAGTTGAACACAACACTTTAAAATCCGATTAATCAACATTGTACTTAATACAATTGCTGCCCTTCCGTGCAAATGAGATGACGGCGCATTTTTATTTTACTTTAATATGCCCTCGTGTTTTCCGCTACATAAAAGATTCCTTACTTCCATTGCCATCTGCTTTGAAAATAGATTGCTTGTCAATAAAAATGTAAATTCGCCGCTTCAGCTCTCGGCTAATTCATTTCCCAATGGAAAATCCGGGAGCGAGTCACCGGAGATCGATCGTCCGTTCATTTCGCTGATATTTTTTGCTTTTTCACATTTCATATTGACGAGACGTCCAGTTAGTTTGCATACAACGTTTGGCTATGACAATGTACGAACACCACCAGGCCGCACGTACCCGACCGGCCCATTCTCGACTCAAACGACAAGGTCGCGCGCTTTTTGTACTGACTCCAGATATTAACGTCTTTTTCGATGATTTATAGAGGTCCTCTCCCATGAAAGAGATGAAGGGGCTTTCAGGGGACTCGATATGAATTCTAATACGGCTTTGCGATAACAACTATTGTGTAAGACTTCCGCTTTACCTTTAAATATATAGTTTATAGAATAAAGAAATGTGTTCGTAATATCGTATAAAAAACAATTTCACATCAATTTTATGTGCGAGGGCGGTAGTATAAGCAAAAAATCGAAACACGCAAATTTTATCCAAAACCTCGAGCTTGGCGCTCACACTCTCGCGGTGATACGTCTGACACCCTAATCAAATAAGTACCTTTTACCGGGACTGTCTCTGCGACACTCTGAAATGAATCTTCCGTTATTGTTTTACGGATTGTATTAGGTTGAAGCGGTGGAGTCTGACTGGCTTCCGCATAAAACGTATTTGTAGGAAGGACGACCCAGAAAATGGGTATAATATACTCACACTACCGCCGCTTCCTCGCCTTATTCTCCCGGCACGTCCCCCAGGAGGCTGCAGAAATTTATATAACAAGCTATCTCGTCCGGGCTCGGTTATTGTCGAGGAAACACTGCCTCAGACATTATTTTTAATTAAACACAAGTACTGTCCGCTAACGCCCTCGATCCGAACCGCGATTTCCCTCCCCGTCAATTGTAGATTTTTTTTATTTTCTTGGAGACAGTCAACTTGAAGAATGTAGCTTAATTGCAGTATTGTCTGGCTGAAACAAGTGATATAATCGAGACCATTTATTCTAAATGGTTTCATGAACCACCGTAACAAAGTACCTATGCTTTTAAATACCCATAATATTAAAAAGCTGCAATACATTGGAAGGCAGCCGAACAAAAAATACGTCTCATGGTACAGTCACAGAATTGCACTCACGATCGAAACCAAATGAAAGTTTTCATTTAATCTACCAGCCTATAAAAAATAACCCTTAAAAAATTTGATCTTTTAAACAATTTCTCATTCAATCACGTAAAACGAGTGGGGGGTGGTCACCCCACCCATCGTCCGATATTCGTGTCGGGGACGACGTAACCTACCCCTACTACAAGTTCTATATTCGTTTAAAACACTTCAATGTTATTCCCGAGTGATGTCACTACAGTTAAGAATATATTAGGATAGGTAAGTTATTGGAAATTATCGACATGCGAAATATATTTGTACAACTTTCTTGCAAAATCTGTCGATAATATCAGTTATTCGGGTATTACTCGATATTCGATTTTCATATATCGATGTCTCGATATATGAAAATCGAATAGTAATAGTGAAAACCTTAGCGAACATTCTGTGATCCAATCAAACGTTTTGGAAAAATATACGCTTTAACAAAGTAAAGAGCCGATGATGGTATGTATGATACAAAAGAGATATATCGCGATGGTAGTAAATGACAACCTCTGGCTATCTCTCTATAAAACTGTAGTGTGTCTAACCAAAATGTAAGTCAAGTAAATTCAAATAACTTTTCGTAGTCTACTTCTGGACGTAGGTTTCTTCCCATTTGCACCACAATACCCGTTTTGTACCAACAAAACTACTAGGTATTTACGTAATCGTATGGAGGTAAAATCAAATGTTGTGTAAGACAACTACATAAGCCCACAAAGACAGCATTCAAAGATCTCGAGTTTCCTCCTCGCTAATTATGTCCAATGCCACAACTCAAGAGCTTTAAACAGTAAACAAATTCTAAAACGTGAACTGACAGTCAATAAATTGTTTCAAATGAAATTGCCGGCAAACAAGCAGGAAGAAACGGCATGCTTATGAAAAAGTTTGGAAAACGATTAATCAATCGCTACTACATTTTTGTATGACATATTGACCGTTTAATATCCGGTTAAAAGAAATATTGACTGACAGAGACAATGTGTTAAGCACGTCAGTTTGTTAATAGCTAAGAGCACAATTTGGACCATACAATCGTTTAATTAAAAAACAAGTGATGTAATAGGAGTGTTGTCTTGTTGGAAACACCGAACACGTGCGTATTGCGCAGTAGGTTTAGTTAGCTTATGTTATTTGACTTACGTTTACCTGAATGGTACACATTGAAATTTAAATACTTATACGAATTTAACCCTGGTGTATTTTGTTTACAACACCTTTTATTGTTTTGCAGCAGACGTTCACGGGAAGATGTGTATGTAAGTTGTATATACGTAACTTCGAGTTGAGTTGTTAATTTTTCATGTTGACATTGATTATTAGCGTTTCGATCGGGATAGTTTCAAACTCTATTCAGAGTGTTTTGCAAAATCCTAACTACCTTAACCTCAAATCAGACCCCAGAGATCGACAGATGCACATAGTACTTATGTTTATTCCTCGGGAACATGGGATGGAGAACGACAAAATTGTCTTTAAAATCAGCACCGAGTCTACATTTTTTGGTATTGCTGGTAGTTGTCGGATTGGTAGTCCACGCATATCTGGGTAATTCGCCCTATTGAGGAATTAATTTTTCATATTAGAAAGCACACTAAAATAATTCTGTTTATAATTTGTAGATTAATACCAGTATTGATATTTTAAAATCTACAATCAGTTTCAGGAGGTCCTGATCTCGAAAAGCAGTGCTTTCTGTATCCTACGATCTGTCTTTTATATCCAGGCTGTTGATATATTACGGTGAGTTAGCCTGAATATGTTTCCAGAAATCTATCTCATTGGTTTGGATCAATAAAACAGTTTTTGGCCTCAACGTAAACGTTTGTGGATTTACTCATAGTGTTCTCCTGGGTGCGTTTTTCAACGAGCAACGTTTTCCTTTCAGGAAACTCTGAATTGCAGTGCAGAATCTGAAACTGTTTGATACGTGATAATAGGAACGCACGTTGATTATACGTCGATATAACATATAGACTCTAAGCCTTTGAGAGACATCACCGACACAGTAAATTTATGGCCATAGTTCCATTTATGTGTAAGATATGTCTTATAAGCGTATTATAAAACATTAAGAAGATAGACATTTGAACCAAAAAGGTCATTGATCTAGTCGGGGCGACATATTACCTATAATACATATTTCTTGATGTTTTACTTTTATTTTATATTTCAGATTGCCTCAAGCCAATCCAGTTGTCGCCCATAATCGCTTGCAATTTTAGAGGTATCATATTATGCACATTACTGTCCCTAACAAAAGGCATCAAAGACGGGATGAAAATACCGAAATGGAATATATAAATATGGAGTAGGTATACATATGTATACTCCCTATTTGAACCATCTTTATTGTCTACTCATAAATCGATAATAAAAAGAGGGATTTGTTCGTTATCGTGATCGTAATGATTTGATTTTTCCCGGTAACTATCGCGCTTCAGTAATTTAAATACCAGTGTCTGGGCTATACTAAGGGCCAGCGCTCCTATAGAAACCAGATAAGCGTAGGTAAATGAATAAGGAAACTTGTGGTAATCAGTTTCATATCTTATGGTATGAGATGTTTTTGGCAGCGTTAAAGCGATTCCAGCTAATTCTTAGTCACAATACTTTACTAATGCTATGCTAAGAATAGCTCTTTTGCAACAGGACACTTTATAGGCATTCAAACAACGCAGACAAACAACACTCAAACGCGGCACACTGAATTTTTGAATCAAAAAATTTTTCATCTCGTGTGAAGATCGAACCACACAACACTCAGTTCAAGGACAGGTGCAAGGCGACTATTTCAACCACCAATTGCCATGCAATCTAAATGATCGAATGAAAAGATAGGACTAGAACGAATAAACAATGATAGTAGGGGCTGGTATGACAACTGGCTAGAGTTTGACGTCACCTCTAAGCTATAGGTATCCAAACGATGAATCATAACTACCTATGACCTACAAATGTTCTGTAAATGATAGATTACTGACTAATAACACTGGTAGCTCTTAAACCGCGCACGACAATTGGTCCGATGATACATTAAAGCTATAAAATACTCGTCCAATATTGTATTTTGAGATTACATGGGTTTTTATAGCGCTATAAATTGGTTATTATAATTGTCTTTCGTAGGGATCATATTTGGTATATAATAATGGTGTCTGAGATTCAGAAAAGTAAACCGAGTCTATTGGTTTTGGGGTAAATCTGTGGAGCGTAACAAAAATGAGGTGAGGACCATAGAATATATAGACTGGCAAGAAGATTATAACGTATGGAAAGATTTAGTATAAATCTTCTTCATCAAAATCAAAATTCTTTATTGGCTAAATACAGGTTAGCGATGGTAGTACATAAAGCAAAATAGTCCACTGTATTTTACCGTAACTGACATGCAAATGTTACACTTAATTATTCATAAATAAATAAACAACTGATCAAAATATGTATCAAAAACAACCCTTTAAAATACTTTTAAATCCATTTAGTGTATTTGTCATTAATAAATAAAGAATGTAATTGTCAATGAAACTGGTCTATATCACAAAATCGTATATTATTGTTTAATATCCACACATATACTAAATTATTGTCTAATATTAGCGGATAAAGTAGATAGCCCTGTTGTACGAGAATCGATACATTTCTACGTTCCCGACCAATATATGCGTGGTGTGGGAAGACGACGGCATAGACTCCTGAGCTATCCACCTATGTGGCGTTCTCCACAAGCTGAGAACAGCCGCACGGCTAGAGCAATTCGACTTATTAACGAGTTCCTTCAATATAGTCCAGATGCAGACATATTTTTTGACACCCGGAGTGTAATATTAAAACATATTTATATTTACCTATGTAAAATGTTATATCATAGTTCCTACATAGAGGTTGCTTTTGTTTTTATTTTTTATCTTATTTCCTTTTTGTTAGTCTAAGATCCTGTTAACATTGTAGTAGTATATAATTTATTTTAGTATAGTTAGCATAGATATAAGTGATTTGGTGTACCTATACTGTAAGCTTATATTTTTATGAATAAATGAATATGAATATGAATATCAATATAATTATCATTTAGGAAATCATTTATAGTATAATACGCTTTACTAATAAAAAAATCGCGTAGTATGATTTTAAATGGGTGGTGTCTTCGTCAGTGTCTCATCGCTGAGGATCATATACTGTGGTCACACATAATATTTCGCCAGTCTGTACAATCGTATGCTAAGTACGCCTCACGTTAAATGTTCACTGAGTGCTGAGCATGAGATCTCGAGTTCGATTCTCGTATCGGAAAATTGTTATTGGGTGTTATTGTGAGGAAATTTTTAGTAGCAGCCCGCAGTCTGGAATTGTACCCGGTGATCAGCAATCGACTAACACATAGGACTTGAAAACATGGCAGGTAAGATATGGGTGTGTAATACGCGACTGCCTATCCTTTCGGGGATACAGGTGTGAGAATATCTAAATATACAAGTTTCTACATGTATTTGTTAATATTCTGAGGTAGTAGAAGTTCGCAGCCTTAAGAAAAAACATATATGTTTCATCTAAAAAGACGGCGTATTACCTAATTTAAAATGCTCAGATCAAGACTAATCGTGAACATGTCATAAAAATAAGTCCTGTATGCCTGAATATTGTACTGTATGTCTGATAATGTTGTTAATTATTAACTTAGTTTACTATTTAATAGAATAGTGTATAATTAGGGCAGCACACCTCTTGGCACAAGGGCGCCGGCTAAGTAAAACGGCAAGTCATTCACTACCCACGCTTAAACTATAACATTATTGATTTTATGAAAATAATAGATTATAATTATACATTCAAATTTTGCTGTATTTAATTTTTTTTTTCTTTCAATATATTTATTAATTTGGAGGATCCTATGCGTATCATAGCAAAGAAAGAATAAATTTTTGAAAACTTTCACTGGGTTATACTAGTTAGTAACATTGATAATTTTTCATTTATATGATGTACAATGCATTAGGCACTAAGCTCTGTGTCGCGGTGGACTTACAAACATACAATTAGAGGACACAAAGTACCTACACCTTGACTCAGAAAAAATATTTGTGGATCTCACAAATAATTCTTCCGTATGGGATCCGAACCCATAACATTACGCCAATCGTGCTGTACTACAACAACTGTTGCCCTCACAAAATGATATAAAATAATGACATAAACGTACAGATGTCTCTACAAAATAGTATCCAAAATTAGAAAGCTTGTAGGCGGATAGCCAGTAAGCTTACAAATGAAAATGCCAGTAGGCTACATAGCCTATCTCACCGAGTGAAGAAAGAAATATCCAGTACCAACTACGGGTGGAAAAAGATAACGTGGGACGCCTACGCATTACATGAACAAACAGACGCCATAGTCAAAATATCCCTTGTAGTATTTGCTATATCTGTGTTGTATATATTACTATTTCTAACTCTTTGGATGGCGGTTTATTACCTATGTACATACACACATGTACATACCTATGTACATACACATTTTAACGCCTATGACCCCGAGATAGTAGGCAGGGTATAAGGTTACGTAATAAGTGAGCATATTGACGTCTACCAAGTACTGCAACTGAATATTAATTAACAGAAAATACCAAAAAACGGGCATCGAATCCGAGACCTTGTGTATCGGGTAGTCATTGTATAGGTGTGCTATGAAATTCTTAGTAGCGAGATCCAGACAGACGTCCCCTATAGGCGGCGACTGTCTCGCCCTCTGATGTCAGACAAACGTAACTAAGGAGTCGTAAGTGTATTCTACGTCACTGTATATCCCTTTGTGAAAATACAGGCGTGAAGCTATGCGTACGAAATATACAATATAGTAATGAAAAAATATTCACAAATTGTAAAGAGTTCATTGCACGACCAAATGATCGGGTTTTACAAACAGTTAAAAGTACAACAGGTTTATCGATATTATTCGTAATAATAATACAGTAAGCTTTCAAAACTTAATTGCTTTCGTCTTGTTTTCAATAGAAACTAAGTGATTTTTTCGTTGCAGCCAATAAGCTCGGCGCCCTTTCTCGACCTGCAGACGTTCTCAGAACGAAATGTCATACAGATTATCGACTGACTGCGACCCTACATCGTGTGGGGAATGCCAAATAATTAGGTTACACTCGCATTTTGTTTAAACGATATCAATTAACACCCAAATAGTTTATAATAATAGTAATCTACATTTAAATTTATGACCGTTATTATAGTATTAATCAAATCACACTGTTGAGATTTTGGATAAACGTAGTATATTTTCCCATACATATGTATAAACCGAAAGGGTAGAGAAAGGTGTATTACTTCCACATTTCGCCAGTAGTGATTTTAGCGCCTACTTAATAGAGGGCAAGCCCTATTGCCTTCAAGTGGGCAGTTCCAGCTGCTGCTGAAAATTACTTGACATTTTGGCCGATGTGGAAATTGAACACAAGACCTCATGCACAACAGAGGTATCGATGCGTCATTGTAGCTTGCAATTTTGCGTTACGTTATTAAGTTTATTAACAGTGGCAGTAAGGTGTAATTGCAGTTTATTAACTTTCTCAAGGGTAATCTAAAAATCAGATAAATATTTAACGAGGGGGAGAAGGAAAGGAAGGAAGGCTGTCTTTTAGGAATGAGAGGAATTAGAGCATGGCCTTCGAAGGTGACCGATTGCGTTATGGCATTACTAAAAATATTCTGGACAATTTATACGAAATAAAACGACTGCAAAATTAAAGCTCAGTTTATTGTTGATATTTTTATTTTGGAGTAGCATATAATAATAATAACAACGTTTTTTGCATTAAAAAGATACAGTCGTCGATCGAATAAATTTAAAATAATTAAAAATGGTTTCAAAAATACTATCTATATTTATGTTGATAATATGTATGCTATATTGTGCACAAGGTAGATATTTTTGACTTTATTTTTTTTATTGTCTGTCTACTTTTGCCAACGTCATGCAACTACTTAGCGGAATTTATTTTTCAGCGGCTTGTAGTTTAATTTAAACTAATAGTATAATTGTATATACAACTAAATCTTTTGTTTTATGTTTAGTGGCAAAGATGCTGACGATCATCTGGGAAATCACGTATATTCCTCCAGGTCGAATTTTGGTAATGGCGGCAAATCTTAACATAGATAAGCCAGCCATATAGTCTGATGGGACGGCAACTCGTCACGACTGCCTGGTGGTGTTGCACTACATGGGTAACCCACGTGGTTGTACAACACTACCAACTTATATGCTGTCCCTGGCACGCCTCGGACAGCACGCGATGCCGATGGTTCTGGGCCTGATCTCTAGGGAGACAAGGTGAAAGGGGCAGGGAATTAAAAAATTTTTAATTCTCTGGCGCTTTTGAGAATTTCATGTCAGAATAACCTAATAACTTTTTTTTGGTCCTATCCGGGATTCGCCTCCGAGACCTTGAGGTTAATGCGACTGCTGGGCTTGAGCCCAGCATTCGCATTATCCTCTGCTGCGTCATCAAGGCAGCCAAGACTTCTAATATACATTATATAGGAGTAAACAAGCTATAAATAGGAACAACAAGTTCCATGAACTTTATAGTTTATAGCTTTTTCATGAATGTTGAATTTTACTTTCAGGGGTTTCTGACGTAAAAAGCGGCTACACAAGACCTTTCGTTTTTACCTGCAATTGTGACGCAGTAGCAATATTAATAGAGCGACATTGCATGATACCATAACTCGATTTCCACAAATGGCCTTGAAGCCATTCCTCATGTAGTATGCATTACTTATTGAACAACCCAATACTACTAATGGTGTATGTCAGAGATGGGAAATGAATTATCGAGAAAGTGTCCAATTTTCTATCGAACAATCTACGCTGGCAAAAACGCTGTATTTAATAATATAAACATTAAACATACTTAGTTTATTTGCGCAAGGGCACCAACATTTCACCAGCTAAGTATACTTTTAGGTCCCACGTAATAGGAAGCAACCATATTTATTAGACAGTGTCTGGCACTGTATCTGGCATCGTGCTACTACTGAGAATTTCTTGTTAGAAATCCCCATAGCACTTGGCCCGACCCAGGTATACCACATCTTATGGGAAAAGCATTATCACCAAACTGTGAAATATGTAACACAATTGATGATACTCAGCACCTGTTGATGGAGTGTTCAAAGAATCAAAGACAGAGGGATAGAATGATACGGGAGCTTAACATTAATAGGCTGGATTTTGGTATAATACAAAGTATTTTGTCTATACCAATATCCAGTGAAGCTAAACTTATTTATGATTTAGCCTTGTACAAATATGATGGCTCTTAATTGTATGCAGTGTTTGAGTGTCTATTTCTGTTCATATTATTTAGATATAAGTTATATGTGTATATTTAAGTTTAAGGCTTGATGGAACTGACATATCCTAAACAGATAAAAGTCCCTTTACAATAAAAGATGAAAAAAAAAAAACTACTTCTGCATCACCGAGGCATTCATATAAACTTTATATCATGTAAAACACTACTTTATTGATATAAAACTGACCAAGTGTGACTCTGATTGGCGCATCGAGGATACCGAACAACAGTGTGAGTCCAAGCCATACCGTACTATTTGCTTTTGTACTTTTAAATTGAAAGTTAATACTTATATCGTTTTTACGATAGAACTAGTGTGCATAATTTTGCCTGCGTAAATCCTATATATGGTGTCGAAACGTGGTTTTTAAGAGAAAGTGAGAGAAAGAAGATAGACGCTTTAGAAATGTGGTGTTGGAGACGAATGCTTCGAATAGCCGGGATGCAATTCCAAACCAACATCTCAATCCTGGAAGAACTGGATATAAAACAACGTCTTCCTTCCATCGTTCAAGGTCGTATTCTCAATTTCTTTGGACATATAACACGTCGAGGGGACACGTCTGTGGAGCGACTCGTGGTTCAGGGCAAAATTGAGAGCACGAAGGCGCGCGGTAGATCACCAATGCGCTGGACCGACCAAATCAAAACTGCACTAAATGGTCCATTTCACGAATGCACGAGGCAAGCAACAGTACGTGAGGAATGGTGACGAATTGTAAATCTTGCCACCACCCCTGTCATGACGACCACGACCACTCTGCCAAGAGTGTGACGACAGAGAAGAAATCCTATATGAACGTATACTAGGATAAAAATCGATCGGGTCTCCAATGCATTAAACAGTGCCAGCCACGGCTACGACTGCTATCAATCACAGCCGTGGCTAGTGGTTCGACTTAGCCACCGATCGCAGTCACTCGTGGCCCGCTTGCAGCAGCCCTTATGTGCATTCTTCGACCGATTTATCTTGTAGATAAAACCTAATATAAATTTACAGACTAAATAGATTTCTTTCTTGTTTACGCACAAAACACATCCAATCAAAATGCGGACGATAGAATCCTTATTTAAATGATATAAATGAATAAATTTACGACTTCTGCCTGAGGGTATAAGTTAGGTTGGAAAGACTACTGTTAACAATTTGATAAGATTCTGATTTAGTCCTTTTACTTACTTTCTTCATGCAGGTAAAGCGATGGTTGGTTTTTGTGATTATAGTACTAAAAACTTTTTCAGCCGACAGTTTAAGCTGTGCGAACCTGAACTTTTACCTAAAAATTGATCCTATGCTAAATCAGGACACGTTCTATTAGTATGCCAAAATTTATCTTAATCCGTTCAATGGTTTTCTGATGATTAAGTAACAAAAATTCGAACATCTTCACAAATTTTACATTTATAATATACTAACTATAGTCCGCGGCTTCGCTCGCTTAATTGTAGGTTAGGTTTGATTAGATTAGTAACAGTAACCGGGCGCCGGAGGGCGCGAGATAACCTCCAGCCATCCTGAAGTTTGACCTGGATTTGGTGAGCTGCGTGGGGCTGCCCGCCATCCGATCAGCACCAGGTCCGAGAGGCGGCGTGCGTGTTCTCATGTGCGCCTCTGTGTCGTGTCTTTGACCCCCCAAGGGTAACAGTGGAGGAAGTATGCCTGCCGTTTCACACGGCGGGTTGAAACCACGGCGGGGTCGCGATTGCATGTGAAAGCGGTTCGCGCGGCCTCACCGTCTATGGTTATGTCGAGGAACACCGTGGTAGGTTTAGTCGGTATTACCGGGGTATCTTTTCCCCGGTGAGGCCGACATAAACTTTCCGTCGTCCCGCGGAGAGGTTTACGTCAAAGCATTCGAAAACGTAAAAAAAGCAACAGTGCGTTTTTGTGTATGGAAGATATCCTATGTCCTTTTCCGTTCCCCTGACAATGTGTATGCGAAATTTCATAATGATCGGTCGAGTAGTCAAAGCGTGAAAGCGTAACAAATAAACACACAAACCAGCTCACATTCGCGTTATAATATTAGTAGAATATATGTTCTTTAAAAAAGTACTACAGTATCTTAAAAAGATGCCAGTTTCTAATTTAACTTAGTAGGTAACTATAATGAATGATTATAAAGAGAGCGCTTTACTTATTTCCCAAAATAGAAATCAGAAACATTTCCCTTAGCGATACCTTATACTTGCGTACATTGTTTGGGGCTCGGCTCATACGCAGATTAGCCCAGTTTTTGTCCGTCGTCGTATTAAAAGCTTTCAAATAAATTAAATAACGTCAGGCGTGCCTGCGACGGCATAGAGTACTTCGATATTGATGTAGAGCTAACAACGTACTTGATGATTACAGGTGGACTCTCATTGTACCAGACGATTTTTTGAAACGGCGAAACAGTTTAATTTTGCAAATGTATATGTGGTATATATTATCTAACTGCTGTGTGTGAGGTTTCGGATTCAAATCCCGTATGATATCCGGAAGTTCTCACACACCTACTTCTTCCATTGCTTTCCCTACATATCATCTTTTATTCTTTTCTCTAGGGTCGGCGAAGCACGAGCCATAGCCGTAGTATTGCATGTGCTAATAGGTTCAGTGACTGTTTACAATAAAGAATGACATATTGGCAAGCTGCGAAGGTCAATTTAATAGGTTGTATCTTAAGCTTTCTTCAATTCGGCCTCAGTGGCGCAACGTTAGTGAATGTCATTGTTATGCATGATATTTAAATTTCGGATCGAGCAAATTTTTGTGTATTAATTAACACTAATAGCACGTGTCTGGACATCTGGGCAACAACAATAGCTCCTATTACCAGGACCTAAGACTCCAGCTAGCGAAATGTAGGTGTGATTCTCCTTCTGCCTACGCCTTCGGCTTACAGGCTTGAGATTATGAGACTCTCGTTAAGTTAAGTAATAAGCTATGACGGAAAACCCGCTGAGAAAACAGTTCGACAACTATTCCCATAAATCCACTATTTCTATTTCCCATCATACCTAGTTTCTGAACGATCTCAGAAACGTGACCATGCACATTAAACAAACGCAATACTTCAAAAACTACATCTGCAATGTGTGTGTAAACATAATTTGAATATCGTGAATGCGAACATTTTTTCCGCTTCTACGCCTTTCAAGGTCTACGCTTGGAAGGAAAATAATCAGTTAAAGCGTTATTATTGGTTAACAGAAATGATAAGGCAACGATAACGTTTGCCAGCTATTATGCTTTTTATTGATTAAGAGCGGTTTATTGATAAAAACATAACTGTTCTGCTGATACTACGATGTTTGAAAGTAATTGGTTGAATATAACTGGCGTTTTAAGAATGGCTAGTTAGGGTACTGCAGAGGCTAGTCTTTTCTTTTCTGAGGATGAGTCTGTTTGGTTTATTTTATAAAAGGCAGTATACTGAGGGTTCCCAAGTGAAATTCTGTGCAGTTCGTCTAGAGAAATATATTTTTATCTTTTTTAATAAGACAATTCCTGGTCTAAGAATAATTTCTATGTCGCGATTGGACTTCACAAACATTCAACCCAACACCCAGACTCGGAACAATTATTTGTGTTACACACAAAAATGTTGTCCTTTGTGATGATTAAAACTACAACACTAGGCGCATAGGCTGTGACTAACACAAGAAACAATATTGTAACTAACAAAAAAAATCTAACGGTATTTAAACTAAACATAATGAGAAAAGTTACAATGCATTTCTTATCAGATGTAGAAGGCCATTTTACTTATTTACGTGCGTAATAGTAGCTGTGGGTAACATGATGGATATGCCTACAACTTAAACTGCACCGAGCGTAAGACGCGGTTGGACTGAATGACAGAGCTCGATATTCAAATCAGCGCGCGGCCGCTATAGTAAAATTGTATGGAGGATTTGAAGTGCTTTTTTTTATAAATATGTATCTTTATTGTCAACCAATAACTTAAATATTTGGGACGGACAAATTATAATATAACTATCTATGTTTCGTTTAAGCTGTAAAATAGGATAGATTTCTACTGTTTCCAAAAACCCACGTAACACGAGCTTACGTTTTTACATTTTTCGTGCAAATTTACGTAATTTTGTAGGCGAAAATATTAATTATTTTAAGTTTTTTACACGAAATAATTGTAAACACATTAATTGTTATGGTAAGTGTATATTTTATATTTGTATTAAACAAAAAGTGTTGATTTTATCAACTTAACTGTGACGCCTGTTTTAGCACATTTCGCTCAACGCAGTCTTAAAAACATCACGAGGATGTGTACACTCTACGTTCAAATAACTGAGTGAGTATCCTAACTCTACTGAAAGTCCATCTCAATTTTTCTAGATTACACTGGTCAGCATATTATGACTATTTATTTTTTATTAGTATAAACAAATGGAAAATATAACGGTATACTCCAAATCGTTGTTAAAACATATATCTAACATTATTTACATTAATATTACCTGATATAATATACAAGGTATATACATTTTTATTACATCTGCTTACATGGGCACAAGAAAAGAATCGTAACAGTAATTAACTAAACATCCATCATGTCACAAAATCTTAAACAACTACGACACACACTATATACGAGGAGAACTACCGACCTATCTCTTTTGTCAACAATGGCCAAAACCTTCGAAGCTCTTATATGTCCAATAGTCAATAACCATTTTAAATGTTTCCTAACAGACGCTCAACACGGGTTTGTAATTTGCGATCCACATGTACAAATCTGGCTTGCTTTGTGGATGATGTGACGGGTGTCCTGGATCGTCAGGGGCAAGTGGATGTTATTTACACCGATTTTAGTAAGGCCTTCGATAAAGAACCCCATGCAACACTTTAAAAAAAGATATCCCGATACGGTTTCATTGGTCCTGTGTTCTCATGGTTAGAATCGTATTTAGATGATCGAAGATTCTACGTTGTTGTTAATGGTTACAGATCCGGAACGTATATGATAACGTCTGGTGTGCCCCAGGGATCGAATTTGGGTCCGATATTGTTTAATATCTTTGTCAATGACCTTCCCTTGTGTTTCGCCAATTCTGTGCCATATATGTATGCAGATGACATAAAAATTTCTAAAGAGATTAAACATCCGGACGATGAATACAAATTGCAAAATGACCTCAAAAAATTAGTTCAGTGGTGTTCACATAACGGTATGCAGTTAAATCAACAGAAATGTCACTGTATACATTTCTCTAGAAAACTCAACCCTGTTGCAACGTCATATAGCATTGACAATAACAAGTTCGTTTAGACAGAGCTGGTTAGAGATTTGGGTGTAAGTTTGGACAAAAAGCTCACATTTTTGGCTCATTTGGATGTTATTATCGGGAAGGCATCTAGAATGTTAGGTTTCGTCATTCGCAATGGCAAAGCCTTCAGGAAGCCCGACACTAAAATATTGCTTTACAATAGCCTAGTCAGAAGTGTACTGGAGTACTGCAGTCAGATATGGAAACCGCACTTTGCCGTCCACGCGCTTAGACTAGGAAGAGTGCAAAAAAGGTTCTTATGGCATTTATGTCGGAGTACGGGTGTATCATATTCTTTAAAAACATACGAGAGCAGACTCCAGCACTTTAAAATCCAATCCCTAGCTAAACGCCGAGACATCTTAAACCTGATGTTTTTATTTAAGGTATTTAGAGGACACATAGATTGTCCGAGATTATTGAGTAAAATACAAATAAATGTGCCATCTAGATACCCCCGTAAACATATTGTACCGCTTAGTGCTCCGTTTAGACGTACAGAGTTTGGGAGGAACTCCGTGATTCCGCGTATGTGCCGACTATTGAATGGATGCAGCGCGTCAGTAGACATTCATTTTGACTCACTAGCCACGTTCCGTAAGGGAGTCGGCTAATATGTTTAGTCTAATGCAATTTAATAATCCATTTACGAATATCTTAACCAATTTTAATTTAATTTAATTTATTTAATTTATTTCTTTGTTCTGATTTTATTTTTTATTAATTGTGTCTTAATTGTTATGTACTTTTGACTTAATTTGCTATATTTGTATTTTTTTTTCGTTTCTGTTATCTATTATTTGTTAGAATTTATATATTGTTAATGATTCATATTCTACCATTATTCATTTAGACATATTTATTGGCTACCTATTTTATTGTTATGTGGACTAGGAAACATAGGTTCAGAATTTCGCCTGTCTTTTAAATTCTAAATAATTATTATTACTATGATCTTTCTGCATTAGTATAACCATTAAGTATTTTGTTACTTTTCACTGTACGATTTGTTCGTCTATATAATCTTTTAAAGTTAGCGACCTGCCTTTTTTACTATCATGTTCATAAATCATAAATACTAATATTTATATTGCTCACTTATTTGTGCATGCAGTGGCTACCTTAAAAGGTTATGCAAGTGACTAGGAATTTATTGTTTTTTTTTTTATTATTGTGAATGCATTCTTGTAATAACCACTGGTGGTCCTAAAATAAATAAAATAAAAAGTAAAAATAAATATACATTTTGATCTCTTAGTCGTCGTCTCGTTATTGCTACAAGAAGAAAATATATGGCATGACATGCTAGCAATTGTGACGTCATAAATCAACATGTCTTTTAGAACACACTTTGAAAACGTCCCTATCGACACAGGAGTTATTTCTAGAGCGGGAGTAGACTATTCCTAAAAAGAACTTTATTGAATGATATTCGATATTTTTTTGGTTGAATTTAGCATCACATATAAACGTGATACCCAAGTTGTATTCGTGGAATGTAAAATGGTTGTCTACCTAATGTTCTGCTTTAATATTCTCTAGACTATTTCAATCACTTAGTCAAGGAACTAGTAGGTAGACAATTCGAAGACATCCCAGAGGGAAGGGATTGCTAACGTGATGAATATTTAACTATTAATTGGCACCCAACGATCTATATGAGTATGTATGTATCTACTTTGCATACCGATTGTATGGGAGCATACATATTATTTACATAGTTTGGAATTGATCTACACCCATATATTGTGGAGCTAGGCATAGGTGTAATACACAATTGCAATTACAATTGACCAACGAACCTTATGTAAAAAAATTTAGTCCGTCTTTTAGATTAGCAAAAAATATTGGGCATGTGTTTTTCTTTTGTCCCACAAACTAATCATAATGAAGGAAAATTTTGTGTTACGTCACTTGTAGGTACATATTTTATAAAAATGCGACGTCACAAGTCCCCAGATCTACATCTTTAATGCGTATATCTTGGTAATTTTTTATTGTTTTGTTACAACAAGAAATAGGTGTCCAATATTTATTGCTAATCTAAAAGATGAACTTATTAGAATCACTTATAATTAACCCTGTCATCATACCTATTAGTGAGCTGCAAGACTTGTGATGCCTAATTATATATTTAAAGGAAACCCCAATAAAATTCTGATCTGGTATTCAAATCGGAGATCACAAATTTTAGTGGAGAATATTCTCTACTCAACCAGCCGATACAGTTTATCTGTTATATCTTGAATTAGTCTCGTCCAGCATTGCCAGCTATCAACTATCAATTCTCTTAAATTCTCTTGAAACTTTAAGCTCTGAAAGTATTTCAAAGGTTCTGTGGTATGTCCTTCTTAGAGTATCACTATCACGGCTGATAGATATTGCCAATGTCTATGAGCAGCGGTTACTACCATACCATAAGAGAGGCTGTTAGCTCGCCTGTTGGAATGAAAGAAATGGCAGCTACATTTTAAGTGTCACTGTTAAGAAGCAAGCTTGTAATATATTCTACTGAAAATTTTCCTACCACGCAAGTCCCGTATAAATAATTGCTTTATTAAACAACGCAGTTTGTAAACTATTTATTAAATAAAATACAACCCAATTTAAAATTGCCATTGTTTACATTCCGTGTAAAATTACTTTTACCTAACATACCGACTTGCCTTATCTTATTAATTAACAACATTACCGTTAAAATTGAGCATACACAATAAGCAGAAACACGATAAACAAAACATGTTTCATTACATACGTTCACGATTGCCTAATGACACGTAACAGGAAAATATTAACTAATTATCGACGATAATTATGAGCTAAGTACGGAGCGCGGGGCAGCCAATAATAATGTTGGAATAGCATCCCAGCAGCAATACGTGATCTGAAATTTTATCTTGTTGTACTACACGTTGGAGGTAGCAATATGAGACAGTTTCTATATGTATATGTATATATAAACTAGCTCATCGCCTTCAACGAGTATATTTATATTTTGAAGGTCGGGAACTAACTAGCTGGTCTCAGGGCATAAGATTATGCTTACGCTTGCGACCGATCACGAGGACTCAGGTTAAATTTATCAGATGGAGAAAAATTGTACTTTTTGGGTTTTCCTGGCAAGAAAATCTGCTTAACAATACGGAGCTAGGCAATGTGCCTGATAAACGGCAATTGGGTATATACGCCATCGTGTAGGCTATGTAAAATAAAATTAAGCTAAAGAAATTTAAGGGTTACCACTACTTACCCAGTCTAAAAAACATAGGTGTGAGTTCGTGAATTAGCTGTTACTAAACTAGAGTTCAATCAAACTCTATACCGCGCAACGTATAAATCAAAGTCAAAAATCATTTATTCATTTAAATCACAAAGTAACACATATGAATTTAAACGTATTGATATTTTAGTAGAGGTAACGAATACGGATTATTACCATTCTCTTACGTGGAGTAGCCCATAAAGAGAAATATCGTCATTTCAACGAAGATTATGACCAAAGAGCCTGTATATTCAGGAGGCGCGCATAGAGCAGCAACATATAATAATTATTTTTATATTTATATATTTACATTGAATTTCCTTCAGTGAAACTGTAAATAGACTTTTCAACTCTGCCTGACATGGAAAACAAACAGCCAATTACCAGTGCCGAACAAAAAAAATATCTAGAATTAACGGGCTTTCCAAATATCAAAGAACTGAAAGAGTAACCTGAACTTCCGTAAAATGTTAATGGATGTATGTTTTACCAATCTATCTCCTCTCTATTAATAGCACTTTAGCTTCATACCAGATGTATGACAAGAATAATCTCCTTTATTTATTCGAGTGTAAATATCTTGAAAAAAGTGACTAGGGGACAAAAGGACTCGCGCGTAAGATTTATAAGGTCAAATAAATAGCTGAGATAAGGTCTTCGAGTGCATTAAGGGTTCACAAACGATTCATTCAATTAGATTGGATTATGTTTATATATACTTAAAATGTCTAAACAAAGCACACTGTTATTTACTAGTATTATAACTTTCTTTGTAAGATGGTTGAAGAATAATGTTACGATCGTGAGTCAAACTTAGTTGCGATTGGCACAAGATCTTGGGTAGTTTTCTTCTCCCTAGCCTTTATTATTCCCAAGTCACTTGGGTTCGCTTTTCTGGTCTAACCGGATTTGACTAAATATCAGTTTTACACGGAGCGGCTGCCACCTGACCTCCGCAACCCGGAGGCTAACGATACCCTAAGGCTAGACCAGTGTCAGAATATTATAGGGCACTGACTTTCCAATAACGACTGCCATAGATGTTCATGGCAGCCGGGACCGATGGCTTAACGTGCTCTCCGAGGCACGGAGCAGGCGATAATTGTCAATCAATACGCACATAATTTAGAAAAGTCATATAACTTCCGAAAGTCAGAGGTGCGCAACGTGGGTACAAACCCGAGACCCACTGCATTGCAGTCTGTTGGTCTCCCCACTGAGCTATCGCTGCTTCTAAGATCTTGGTTAGTGGCATAAACAAATAAAGGGCTATATCCAGCAGACTAGATACCGAAAAACTATTTTTCGATCACACATCTATTGTACCCATGTGGTGATGGCATCCACTGCACTGATGCAGTGGAACTAGTGGAGCTACCGTTGCATCATCCGTGTCGTCCTTCTTGCTTTTAATACATCTTTTAAACTGGAAGATAATCCATAATGCGGGAAACTTTGCTTACATTAAAGATGAACCCATACTCGTGCTAACTCTTTGTGGCTTATACAATTTATTGAACGCAAGATACTCTGCGACTTAAACCAGTAAGCCATCCGTCTAGTTAAGTCAGTCATCAGTTTTCTTTCAATATAATTATCGTTTAATAGAATCTGACGGGAACATTATATTAAAACAGTGAGAAGGCGAAGATTGTAACCGGTTTGCAATAAAAAGCTTTTTCCCTCTATCTCTCTAAGGCAAGGATATGATAGAGTCTCGCTCATTTAACTTAATCATAACTGTATTACACAAAGATTAAAAATAAATTAGGCGTCAGACATCCATCTTTGTTTCCAAGATCGAATCTATCAATAAATAGGTACGCCAGAGTAAAACGCTTTATATTGCCAACATCCAACAGTAATTTGTATCCAACATGTAGTAATTAATTTATTTAGTAGTGTATATAATTGAAAATATAGATTACAGGAAATATTTTTATTTAAATTATACTTAATTTGTTAAAGATTTTAAGGGGGTTAAGAGGATTCTACACGGACATTAGTTTTACTGCACGTCAATATTTTGCATATTATTATGGTTATTTAAAGAATTATGCATACGACCGTGTTTATGCTGGCCGGGCTATAGTTGAAAACATTGCAACTACACGTTGCAGTAAACATATTGCCAATTTATAATTCCCTAAAATAAATTTTGTGCATAGAAAATTTTCAGTAACAGCACAATGTACTTTACTTAGTGGGCTATTGATTAGGTAATACAGGCCTATTTTTAACCCCCGACGCAAAAACGATGGGGTGTTATAAGTTTGACGTGTCTGTCTGTGTGTGTGTGAGTGTGTGTGTCTGTCTGTGGCATCGTAGCTCCCGAAAGGATGAACCGATTTTAATTTTGTTTTTTTTGTTTGAAAGGTGAATTAGTCGGGAGGGTTCTTAGTTATGTTTGAAGAAAATTGGTTCAAGATGGCCGCCGCCACAAAATGGCGGGATACATATTTTTTCACAACTCCCTCAATATAGATATCAAATGAAAGGGCTTGACTAGTAGAATACTATACACTAAGATAAATTTCAAATCCAAGATGGCCGCCACCACAAAATGGGGAATTACATTTTTTTCACAACTCCCTCAATATGGGTAATATAGAAAAAACCCCGTTTAATCTTACTGTGCTCATCTTTTACATTTATTTTTGCATTTCACTTAAGATTTAGTTTAGTTTTAGTTTATTAAGTTAGTACCTAGTAGTTTGTGTTCATTATTTGCATGCTGTGTTTGCCTTTAATTATTTATTACACTTATAATATTTTACTTGTATGTAACGGTGTATACGAATATTGGCATTCTCAAATAAATAAATAAATGGGTATCAAATTAATTATGTGCCGAGGGTTCTTTAAATTTTAAATTTATAGTTATGTCTATTCTGTTTCAAAATCATCTATCAATAGGAACGTAATCAAATATTTAAATGATACACGACTACTTATAAAATCACAATTAAGAATCAATCAATGGTATACATATAAATACTGTGACAATCGCAGTGTTTCTTTAATTCGCATTAGAGTAAACCTGCATATAGTTATACGGATACAAGTAAAATAGAAATTAAAGCAAAGCATAATATGGTATAACGAATTGAAACAAAAAAATTTATATTGCTGCAAATTATGAATACTTAATTAAATACTGACAGTAAAATGGCTTTAGGTTCATATGATGATATCTTTACTAATATAAAGCTAAAAAGTATGTTTGTTTATTTGGTTGAACGCGCGAATCTCAGGTACTACTGGTTCGAATATAAAAATAATTTAATGTTGGATAGCTGACCTGGTCAGCTAGTATTAATATAAAAACTAATAAAATAAAAAAAATATTATTACAGAGTATAGGTATATCTTTTTGTAAAAGATTATTTGCAATTTGTGTTACAAATCACATCGGTAGTGTTATAAGTGGGATTCGAATCTGCGACCTCTCAATCGCAAATCCTATGCCTTATCCATTGGGCATGCTGAAGTATCTTTGCCAGTTTGTAACATTTTCACGACAAACCGCGTAACAGATTTTGAGTCTGAGTACTATGAAGCACATGGACTACTTAAAATAAATAAATTAACCATTCACTGCTGGATATGGACTCATCTAGTTTGCTTCACAATATCTAATCTTTCGTTTTCTTTGTCAAGTCTGATTCACTCTATTGAAGTCATCAGTCCACCTAGTCAAGGAGACTCTAATCTTTCCTCAATAATAATAACAGTAAAAAACTGCAGCCTTTTAATCCAAAGTGCTGCCTTAAAAGTAACAGTAAACATAATTCACCGCCATTAGAATTCCATTTAACGATTGAAGTACGGAACTATAAAAAATGTCGAGTTAAAGGTCATACGTCAACAACAAGTCAGCTACTACTATGACCCAAATAAACTGCGAGCATCGCGGTACCAATTCAATTCAATCCAATTACAGCGCATATATCGGCATACGTGTGCATATAAACGTGCACATATGGTTCTGTACGGAAGATCTCCATTACCGATAACTCGTTCAGTTACTTTCTTACATATGAATACGTATAAAATCGGTACAGGACATGACTGTTTTGATTGCATTTATTATGTTTTGCGGACAACAAGCGGTTTGTTACACGATTGTTTCGGAAAATAATCGATTGATTCGAAAATGTTGATCTACATATTTGTTGTTACTGATGATGGATCACGATGATTTTAATTATAATCGAGTTATAATTGATGAAATATTAATAATAACGCAGTATTTTTCGTGATTTGTGCTATTGACATTTTTTTATATATCAATCGATAAAATCTTTATACCTTGACGCTTACCTAATATCACCATTTCCAGTAATATAAATAATATGTAATAATTATTCATCAAGGAAATTCAATGAATGCATCGAATAACGATCAATGGTATTAAATTCGATTGTGCATTCGAATGATTAATCAAAAATTGCCAAATTTAGTTAGACGTGTTTAAAATACACAGAAGGACGCATAGAAAATAAAAATTGGTTTCGGACTCGTTCTAAACATCAGCTATTAGGTTTAATTCTCATAAAGCACATTTCCTATTTTTGATCTTCAAATTTATTTACACTTGAAGCGAAGACTTGATATGCCAGGCTTATAACCTGGCACTGACTAATATTTAAGGTTGTACAATTTTTAAACGGGGCTAAGGACTACAAATTTACCAGGAAAACCTTTCAGTGATTTTAAACACTTGCCCAATGATATCCCAATCGATAAAGGTGACGGATTTTATTATTTTGATCTTGACGTTTGACATTAATGTGTTCCATTTTGGATTTATAATGACGACATCAAACCAACTACACTTTTTTAGTATATAACAAATCTATAAAGCGCTTTTGGTTTAACATAATATAGACAGGTATCCACTTCGTCAAAACCTGAAGCAGTCGCACTCTGGTGATAGAGGAAATATCTCTAGGAGTTTAGTAGACTAAACTAGCCCACGGAAGATCAATGACAAAAATAATCATGTTGTGTTTTTGCATTCAGTAGATTTTTCCCTTGAAGCTGTCTGTTGAGGTTATGACACCAGAACAGACACCTATAAGTGACCAGGGATACCTATTGTATTCTTATTGCCTATTACGCTTGCAATACCAACCGGTTAGAGAGTCCAGTTAGTTACCAAGTTCTGGAGTACCACTTTAGTAGTACACCATAATGGAATTGACCTGTAAACTCAAGTAAAAGAGCGCAATGAGCTCACCTCAAAATAATATGTACGTGCCTTAACCAGCTTTCGCATGTCGTGAGAAATAATTAATCAGAGATGAAAGGTTTTTAAACGATACCAGTCGTTTAAGTACATGAGTAATTTAAAAATCGCTCACCAATAAATTATTAACAAAATTGACTTTTTGTTCGATTCGACATTTTAAAGGCCTTTGCATTTTTGATGGTATAATATGTCTTGTTTTGACAGCGGTGTCGATGTTTTGATTGATATGATCTTTATTAATATCGTATTGAGATGGAGGTTAATAAAATTGAATTATCGCTGACAGGAATTGCGCAACAAATTAGTACGTCTACACGCCATATTGTGTTGACTTTCAAACGGTTACAATATTTTTTTAGATACGATTGCTGGTCTTACGTTCCGAGTGTTTTTGATTTTGTGACGTCACTTTTTATTTGTAAATATTCATGTTCCTTTTTTATCTATATTTTTGTGTATTCATGCAGTTTACTTTTATTTCTATTTATTTTCTTGAATTCCCGTGTTTCAGTTTGTATTTATTTTGTTTTGCTATTCTTACTTTTGTTGAACTATTTCGACTACTGTGTATTTTAACAAAAGTGTGTGCCACAAATTTGTTCTGCGACTCACGCTCGGCTTATTTTAGTGCAAGTTAACCAAGTTTCATAAAAATTTAAGGATTATTTGTAATACTTGTAAATAATGGTAAGCGTAGGCTTTACGCGCGGACTACTCGCACGGGCTACAAGCGCGAGTCAGTGATACGGAGTGTCTGTCCTTTTAAGCAATTCTGTTTAATTCAAACTTTTAGATATGTATTAATAATATTTGGTGTTGAATGAGTGCGGTTGTCAGCGCAACAGTTGTGGCGGTTGTTGAGGCGCACATAGCCAGTTGCACTCACTGATCGGTAAACAATTAGCGAGGTTAAGCAACGTTGGGTACGGTCAGTCTATAGATGGGTGACCGCTTAGTGGTATTTCATCTGAGCATCTCCGTGCTTCTGAGGGCACGTAAAAAGTCAGTCCCGGTTGTTGCCAAATTGACAGCAGTTGTTAAGCCATGTCAGAGGCCTACGGGCGGCTTGAACAACTCTTGACAACAGGTTGGCCACTAACCACACGAAAAGAAGAAGAAGCGCCACAGTTAATAAAATTTGGTTGATTTAAATGCCATTTTACGAGTCAGGATATACCTATTATACCTATATACAAAAATATAATAATGAGGCAGTTACCTACATAAAGTTTCTAAAAGGAAAAACACCTGCCTCTACGCAACATTAGAAACCATCAGCTTTTTACTTAGTTTAATTACAATTATTGCAGTTGTTGGGATTTTGCGTGGTCAGAAAACGTGCCACCATCATACGGGGCATTTTTTCCACTAAATTGGTAAACAATCATACGGCCAAGCATACCTGATGGTAAGTGGTCACCGTAGCCTATAAATGCCTGCTACACCAGAGGCATCACTTGCGTGTTGCGGACCCTTTAGGAAAGACAGAAGAGAAAAAGGAAGTGGAAAGTAGAAGGAGCGGGAAGGGGGAGAGAGAGTGATTGGACCTCCAGCACTCTCACTCATCGAACGAAACACAACAGTAGGAATACTGCTATTTCACGTCGATATTCTGTGAGAGGGTAGTTCTTAGAGCCGGCCCTTCATGCTGAAATCAGCGAGGCTCTACTACTCAAATCAAATAATCAACATTCCTTAACGAAGAGATGTGCTTTATTTAAAAGGTGACCAAACCTAATACCAAAATGTACACCACTTCGTGCCTTAAACAAGACATAAAGCCTTTTTGGCTATAATATCTGACATCTATGACATTCGATATGGTGATGAAATTATTACTATAACTATATTTCGGCTTGGAAAATATGTATCCTCTTCGATAACGAAGTTGAGACAGCAGTAACCCTGTATAAATACGTGATAGTTGTTCAAATCTGTTGATGCTAGGTAATAACATCGATGTATCTTAAGAACTGGCTCGGTGGTGCGGGAGTGTATGCGACTGCTTTGCATGAGGTCTTGGGTTCGAACCCCGTTTAGTAGGACATAAGCGTAATGATGATCTTAGAAACATACATTTTATTACTTTAAGCATATTTGCTTGCTTAAGTTGATTTGAGAAAACTATAAAAATAGTTTATGTGACCCTACGTAGGGTTATATGACCTATAAAAAAGGTACCAGATAGTTATCATAGACCTTATATGTCCGTAATAAGAAATATGGGTCATGTCAACGTAATGCATATTTTATATTTATTTCCACTTACGTAAATACATTGTACTTACTTACCTAAAATTTACGTTTCATTTTTATTCACTAAAATAAAGTAACTATATTCACAGAGTTAAAGATTAATAGAAAAGCTTCGAATAAATATTATCGAATAATTATAAAATTATAAATTATTAAGTACATATAATTTAATAACTTATCACGTGGTTATAAAACCATATGATAAGTGTTTTTTTTTTATTATCAAAGTTCTGTTTTAGCAGGTACTAAGGAAAAGAAAATAAATTAATTTCATCAAAATTAGATGAGCCGTTTAGCCGTCAAAGCGTTTTAAACATACAGCGTTATTTTTGCTTTTATACTAATAAAATAGATACGTATTGAACAAACCCAAGGTACTTATTTACCGTAATTTTCTTGATGTAATTACAATCACGAACAATTATTCATGCTCTTTGACACCTAATCTTGCGCCTTAATTAACGGATTGAACCTTCGTAGTATTCTAAAAGTGGGTAAACAAAAAACACCTTGACATGGCGCAGTGGCATTCAAAAACGTAACATACTATTTCACCGATAGCTCCCGTCGCGTCGCTCTTCTTCTAACACAACTATGAATTATAAACTAGCCATATAACCGTATAGATACGGCTTTAATTTGTTAAAACACAACATAAAATTAATGACTTCATTTAAATAATACATTTAAATCGACTAAAGATCTTTATCTTGACTAAATGAATGCTGATTTACAAAGTACGTTGGCTTTGGTGTAAATAATTTGATTAAGGTAGTAAAATGTACAATCAAGGCAATATTTCAACGTTAATCGAGTAGTTATTTTGCATGAATAATTTATACATTCAACACGTAACTGGATATTGTTTATATTGGTAGTCACATCAAAAGCCTATAAAACAGTTAAAATTAACTATATGAATCTTAATTTATTGTTTAATTAATTTATAAAGTCAACATAATAATAATAAAATATAATAAATGACTATTAACATCAATAAATATCAAATGGTCTCGCCCTTTATTACGCTAAACTTAAAAACAAATCTAGTGAAATGTGGGTGTTTTACGCTTCTGCTTACTGAGACACATAGGTGTGAGTTTATCTATGCGTGTAAACACGTCAAATGAATATATATATATAAAAAAAATTTATTTCTATATCACGTATAAAAGAAGTACAACAAACAGAAAATAAATGTAGAAACGAATCATGTAAGTTGAACCCTTCTCGTTGAGCATTGCAAGATGTCGACTCTGTATATTTGTAAGTCTATAGCGCTTGCAAGGACGGGTTCGCTTCAAATATTCATACTAAGATCGATATGAGTAGCTACGACTCTATGCGCCTGCTTGGTACCCGAGGTCGAACTACACTAATCAAAACGTAATTTCAAGCTAATATAGTATGCGGGCCAATATTAGGTGGCGCTCACAAATGCTAAAGGTTAACTTAATGAATTTGATCTGAATGCGGCTAGTTGGTGACGTTTGAGTGACATTGTGAATAGGATGTTGATCAATGCTGTGGTGAAGGGAATTTAATTTGATTTGGAAGTATCATTTTGTGACTTACGTCAGAATAAGTAATCATTGAAATACCAATAGATAGTCATTTTTGACAACAACCTTTTTGCGACAACAACCATCCCCTCGATGATAGCACTATGTGTTGAGTTGTTATTTCACCGTTGCTTATCGGCCAAGCAAGTCCGATTTCGACTGTTATTTTGTTAGAAGATACTAATTACACATTATCAATCATTTAAAATTAGACCTGATTACAAATTGCACCACTGCTGGGCAATGGCTTCTCAGCTGGTGTAATGCGAGTTAATAGACTTCAAAGATCTTCAAAATTAATATAAAGGTCTGTCAGATATGCAGGTTACCGAATTTAACCTTCACTGTTACCACGAGGGATAATGCTATTAGAAATGCACGTAACTTCTAAAAGTCAAAGGTACTTGTGATCGAACTGGAGACCTCTGAGTGGTAGTCAAATAGACTCTCCAGTTGGCTATCGCTGTGCTTATGAAAATAAAGATATCACCTCAATATAATGTCCTCCAGACCGAATTTCGGCCACGGTGGCCAATCTTAACAGAGACTGGCCAACTACGCAGGAGATATTATAGTGCACAAGTATGTGCAACACAAGTGCACTCTCTGTTCCCTAACCCTCATGATCCGATGGGACGGTAATCCGACACGACCGGTGAGAGATCAGGCGCAGGACCAACGGTTTTACGTGCTTTCCGAGGCACGGAGGTGTCCAACACCGCCATCTTCCTAACTTCGGGCTGGTATTGAGATTACTAAACAGAAAAACCAAATATCTTTTTGTTGGCCCGACCCGGGATTCGAACCCGAGACCTCATGCACAGCAGTCGCATTCCCTACCGCCGCGCCAACGAGGCAGTTGCAGTCAAGCCATATTAAAAAAATCAACAAATCAGTTTATATCTCTAATAATAACCTCGAAAATCGACTAAAAATTACGTGTCATATAACTACATAGCCATGTCTGATTCTAGGGCTCTGAATAATAAACCACTCGTTGAGTCCGACCACTTTGTTTAAATTCCTAATGACTTCGTAATAAAATGGTCTGTCCAATCCGATATTCTGTGACTACTCTGAATAATGTCAACTGAAAGTTACATTAAGAGGGCATTTTCTCGGTTTGATTATTCAAAAAGGAAAAATGTTTCAGCTGAAGCGAAACTAGATATTACTGGAATGGATGGCTCTTAAGGATGGGTTCTACGATTAGGAAATGAACAATTGAATGTTTTGATGTCGGAGTCGTATAAGTGCTCGGCTCGGCAATGCCAGCACGCTGGGTATTGTGGGTACGATTCCTACAGAGGACATGTTTCCACAATTGTGTGCCACACGAGATAAAAATTGGTGTGTTCCACAAATAGTTTTTCAAGTCTATTGTTTGAATGCTTGTAAAATCCCCTACGACACAGGACTGGCCATTCTTTGTATTCTTTGAATATTGCGATACTGGCACAATTTCTAGCGAAATGCTTGCATGCAAGTAAAGGCGCTTGCGCATGCGACGAACGACGCCAGTCATATGCACGTAGCTTGTAGAGTTATCATACGCATGAGACTGCATGTTGCTATCCAGCTACTGGTATCAGTAATATATGTAAACTTAATTTCAATATTATACCCACGTAGAAAGATTTAACGACAACATGTCTCAGTATATTACTAAGAAACAAGCGGCATAGTTGAGCCGCCCACATCAGACGGAAGTGACCTGTACGTAATTTAGTCTTATGAACTCAATATTGAACTACATACCTGAACTATATTCTATTTTAAGGAGCAACAAGGAACTCTTTATTTATCGACTTACTATAAGACAAATTAAAATGTTATTAAGGCATCAGCCATATACCTATACATACACTGCCAATCAGAGGTCACGAGCTCGATCCCAGACTCCAGATCCCGACTTTTCGAAGTTATGTTGCTTAAACGGTGAAGTGAAACATCGTGATTAAACTTGCATGACTGAAAGTTCTCCAAAGTGGTCTCGAAGATATGATAAGTCTCCAATCCGTACTGAGCCAGGGTGGTGGATTATGGCTTAACCATTATCACACTAAGAAGGAGCCCTTATCTAGCAGTAAGACAGTTTATATACAAGGCTAATATTATTATAGACAAGCTCTTGAATGTCTTTTTGAAGGCAAATAATATGCATTGCTACACACCACATTGCCACATTTAAAACGAAGAGTCTCAAGAGAGATTACTCTTTAAAAGGTTATGACATAAAGGTCATTTTCCACCCACATCAATAGATGCGGTTTCATACTTCGTGTCAATGTAACCTTGCCCTTTCGAGTTAGGGGTTGATTCCTTGAAATTGCTCGAGTAGGTGGCACCGTGTAAGCTCGCGTGTCAGTTCATGCACTTCTCTCTGTTTTGTCTGGCTTTCATTTTAAGGCGAATTGGATATGATATTAAATTTTATATCTAAGAATACTGTTGAATATTTTAGTTTACACATGTATTTAGGTGTGTTATTTTTAGCTATATGTTATTTATGCATACATGTTCCGACACCTATATTTGTGTAGACATAGTAGAGGTGTATTATACAAACGTTTTGTCAAATATGTTTTTAAGTCCCACGTAATACGGGGCGACATACTACAATATATCGAGTATATTTTTAAACCTTTAGAAATTTCCTAGACAAAAAACTCCAATAACACTGCCGGTCCGAGAATCCAAACCGGCGACCTTATCCGAAGCATTTGCATACACCAATAGTGCGTCATCAAGCCATAGCAGTAAGATATTAAGATTTTTTATGGCTGGTGCTTATGTCAGGAGTAGGCGTAGTGCCCACCTAAGGGTTTGTGGCTACGTAGCCTAGAAGACCTTGCAAAAACAAGAGCTTCACTCACACGTGGCTGACTCTCCAATAGTCACTTGAAGTCTATCAGCGCAATGAGTAAAAACCATGCTATGAGCACAACTTTCTCTTAAGATGTCTTCTGCCGTTCTACAGAACGTGCGGATAAATACTACGTTGTGGAACTCGTATGTTATAAAATCCCCCTGATGGTGAGCTACCTCTTACTGTTAGTTGAATTATATGCTTGTTCTTCTAACACTTGCAACATCATTGTCATGACCCGCATATTCCTGACTCTGCGAAAATGGAGTCGAAATGCTACCAAGTCTAGGATTACAGACAACTGGTGATTCTGCTGAGAACACAACTATGATTCGGTATGGCATCTTCGTCGTGTGTATTGCCATCACTGTACTGTCGTATAGTGATATCAATTTACTTGCATGTTATGCCATTGTATTCATCGATTTCAATTAAAAAAGCTTAAATCCCAATCGTTTTTCTTAACATCAAGAGGCACCAATTACTGTAAGTCCTGTTATTCCTACTGTTGAACATTATCCATAGGACTTGTGCACTCCGCTTCTCGGCTCAGCAAATAATTAGCTTCAAAGTGAGACCAAGTTAGGAAACAACTTAGTCTTAAAGAACTTACAAACCAGTCTCCAGTCTTATATATTATATACTATAACTGACCACAGTTTAAATTTGGCTGATATTGCTAATTATATTGATCCTGTAGTCTGCCAAGGCAGAGTAGAACTAGTAAACAGTCAGCCTCATACTAAAATATCGTTTCCAGAACTATCACTTATGTATGCGTACTTACGTTGCCGAGTCTTCATGAAGTCGCTATGTGGCCATCACATTGATATCTTAGGAAGCCTGGAACAAGTATTTATCACAGAACCTGCCTATGACTATCCCTGCTATCTTCTGCAGGGGTAAGGTTGCTTCAGCTCAGGCTACAGTTCGAGTGGATTCAAATATTGAATCTAAAAAGACGCTATGGCCTAACTTTCGCAAAAGATCAAGTGCGACTATGAAGTTCATAAGTTCAGAATTTTGAGACCCATATTGAATCAATGCCTTATCCATCATTCTTGCTTCCCGTGGTTGAGAAATGAAGAAATAAGCGCTTTGAAAACACGAATCATGATCCGTATCAAGTTACAAGGAGATCGATCCTGTCTGATCCGGAAAATACTAACAAGAATTTGAACATTTTCAAGGACGTTTAAAGGATAATCCTATTGATCTATTTCCTGCAATAATAATTTATTTCTGATTAAGCCGTTTAGATACAAGTTAAGCTAATATTGTGGTTTAAGTAGTCGCATCATCATTGCCACACAAACCCTCAACACTTGTCGCGTGTTAAGGGTTTAAAACAAATAATTTATTCTTAGTCTTGCATTGTCGCATTGTCTTTATTCTTAGGTTGCAAACCCTTAAAAGCAAAAAGTGAAGTGACACTGCTTAATAACTTGTACACTTTTGATTTTTGTATTTAGCGAACGGGAATTCATCATGATCATCGGTGATCATGCTAGGTACCTATGTACTATTTCAGACAATTGGCGTTACACTGGCCATGGTCACAAGCAGACAGGCGCGGCGATGTCAAACTGTTTAAGTTGTATGTAACACTGCCAACTTCCTAACTGGACTGGTATAAAAAAAATATTAAAACGTACTGTTATCCTATTGTTTAGCGTACTGTTTTGGGTTCGATCCTCACATGAGAAAATTTGTGTGACCACAAAATATTATGGCGTATTTTTGTGTCCATTATTTGAGTTTTTGTGAAGTCCGCGGTTACACAGGCTTTTTTCCTAGCACGGGAGTAAATATTGAAAAATAATTATAGAAAGTAGATCTGAATCTTTTTTAATAACCATAATTTTAATTTTATAATAGAATAGATATATTTCGCCCTACTTAAAGTATGACTCGTATTAATAGTAATATTAAAACATAAATAAGTCGTTATATATTTGCAATCATCCAAACTATCCCTCACAGAGAGACCCCTCTATAATTATGTACATGAACATCATTAAGGCACTCAGCAACAATAATTACTACATTAAAGATCACCGTTATTCTTATGTAGAGACGTCTAGACTGCCTGTTTACGATCTCGCAGCCACTTAGATATGTCCATCTCTCTCTTACACCTACGAGAGTGACATTGCCGATAAGCTCAAGGAGATGTGACTGCGGAAATATAAAGCGAAGACCTCGACTCCGGTAGTGATGCAAGTAAAATTTATTCGAATGATTGTCGATTATAGTAGTGCAGAAGATAGTACTTACTTTGCATGACAAAAGAATGACGACACGCAGTTATATAAAGTGTTGTCAATATTTTCAGATATTATTCGAATGCAATCTTGCACATCGTTAACTTCAGTAATGTCAACTGTTAATATTATGAAATCTTAGAAATAGGTAAAATGATTTAAATTTATTTAGAACTAGCTAATGCGTTGAAAAGCCTCTTTTCGTTTTCCGGATTCTGCATGTAGTATCCTGCGCCAGCGTGCGCACACAAAATTGCGATAAAGCTTTCGACTGATCGTTAGGTACTTTGCGAGTTCAATTTCTGAACCGGGCTAAGGATAAAAATGTTTAAAAAAATCATAGCAACCTGTAGTCTGTGTCCAGTATCCGCTTGCGCCTATTTACGTAAGCCCTAAGAAATAGCCCGGGCACGCCACGATCGTGGTGGTAAGTCCCGTGTTTGAGGAGTGGCTGGAGAGGCGGCATGGCGCCCTCACCTTTCGGCTGACATAGGTAATGACTGGCCATGGTTATTTTGGCTAGTTCCTGTGTTGTATAGTACGCCGGCTAGAGACGCCCTGTTGTCACCACTATGGTGACTGCCGCGACGTTGTTGAGGACACGGCACTGCACACTTTGGCGGTTTGCCCCGCCTGGGCATCGCAAAGCCGGGAGCTGATCGCGGCAGTCGGTATGGTTGCCCTCTCGCTTCCGGCCGTGGTTCAATCTATGGTCTGGAGAAAGAGGTCGTGGAAAGTGATTTCCATCAAGGAGGCGGTGGAGTGGGAGAGGGAGCGCTTAAACCTTCTCCCTAACCGCAGAGCCGGGCGCCGGAGGGCGCGAGATGACCTCAAGCCACCCTGAGGTTTGACCTTGGGGTGGTGGGCTTCGTGGGCCTGCCTGCCCGCCATCCGATCAGCACTAGATCCGAGAGGCAGCGTGCGTGTTCCCACGCGCGCCTCTGTGTCGAGTCGATCTCCTCTCTAGGGGGGGACAGTAGGGTTTTATAAGTGAGAAGTGCAAAACTATAGGTCTTTTCGTGTAGTGGCCTGCCCTTTCATACGGCGGGGTCGCGACCGCATGTGCAAGTGATTCGCGTGGCGTCGTCGATAGCGGTTTTGTCGAGGTACACCGTGGTAGGTATAGTCGGTATTCCGGTAGGTTCATTATCATCATTTGATCATCTTTCTTTTACCCCGGTAAGTCCGACATAACCCCTCCGCCCGCCTCTGCGAAGGGGTATGCGTCAATGCATTCCACCACGACAAAAAACCTCCCTAAGAAATAGCTAACGGAATTTGTGTGACATCTCTTTGCAGATTAAAAGGCTTGAATCTGTATGTCAGTAGACGAATATTTTTTGTAAGTGTAATGAGAGTGAAATAATCAAAGAAAAATGACACTTCATAATTTTTCAACGAATTATTTAAGTCACTACTAAATATCACAACAAGCGACTTAAAATAAATAAAACCGATGTATTTCTTTACACAGGTGAATAAAAAGCGGTGCAGAACAACTTGTGATATTTTCGCTTCTGCCTTCGTAATAATATCAGGAGAACATTAAGCGAGTATAAGGTAAGCCTCCAGTGTTGCAGTCGGGACCGTAGGCTGGCGCCTCTCGCTTCCAGAATTAATAACTTTCTCGTCCCCCCTCAGACACCCACCCCTACTTGGGGAGACTCATACTACGGTACCAACGGCAGCTATCTCGATTAATACAATATCGCTAACATCACAGTTCTAGTGGCGGTACTAAATGTTCTTTTGACGCGGGTATCCAGAACATGAGTAGCTATGTTTTGTATTCATATCCTGAGAATTCTCCGTATGTTTTATTTTTGGCAATTTACGTAGATACAATTTGTTAATATCTACATTAAAAAAGATAAAAGCAATTGTAATAATAAAAATCTTAGTCAGAATAATAAAAATATTTTGCTAGTGTTATATTTGTTTTTATTAATTACTATTGATTTATTTTATAAATCCTGATAATATTATAAATATGAGTATTATGTTTTTTTGATAATTATGAATATATTACATTTACAATTTGATCATGTTTTGGATTAACAAAAGATTTTTTGTATACGTATGTGTTCCCGTGAGATTTATGTGAACGAAGCTGTTTGTGTACATCCCTCAGTAAACAATACCTAATACCTTAAGACAAAAAAACAATTAAAGCTGTGTATGTACAAATTGTAGTTGGACTTAATATTCACATACTCTATACTGATAAAAATACACTAAGATTACACTTCATTTTTTGGTGTTGTCTCTATACCTATAAAATAAAATAATAATATCAATTTGTTACATATTTCCACATAAACAACATCGCAGTATATCTAAGTCCTCTATCCGTATAATTCACAAACCCCATCTCAATTTCATTAGAAGAAATCGCAACATTAATCCAGTAACAACATAATGTAGGTTGTTTATCGAGTGTGCGTGGTAGGGGCGGGTTGCTCTGTCCCTCTCTGGCGGCCGGAAAGCCTTCGGAAGTTTCAGGAGTGTTTCGGTTTGCCTCTTTGACTCTGTTTGGGTGTGTAATGATTTGGCGCGCGTGTAATTTGCTGAAAAAATGTCGTCGGCCGTCTCTCCAGCCTTGTTACATGTTCATGAACCAACCATGTTCTGATTATTGCTATTATTACCAGTTTGTTATGTCATTTCATGCGGAATTATGTACGTAATACCATAGAAGGCGGCTTTACAATCGTAGTTTATTATTATGTTTTATGCTCGACTGTGTTATGTGCGAATATTATGAGCTACTTTATTTGTAAGCTTGAATGAGAGGGAAATAATTGGTTTTCTTTCTAACATAAATATAAAGGCTATGTGTGTATAAAAACTTGGATATATATCTATAAAAATGGGTAGTATTATAACTTTTTTGTTGCCTATGGTGTCCAAATTCCTTAAGGTGAAATCAACTTAGATGGGTCTTTAGGGATTCGTAGTAACCGTCGCGCCTTTAATGAGCAGAATATCCCCTTTCAGTTCGCTGAAAACCGTTTTTATATAGGTCAATAAGGGCCGAGCTTATTGCCGTTTATAGAGCAGGCTCCAAGCCCCTTTTTACTTGAATCTTTCTAGAAGCATTTCAACAGGCCGTCTAAGTAAAATCATCGAATAAAGATTGTAATAATTGCAATAATGGAATAAAAAAATGAGGATGGATAGCATTTGAATCTAGGGATTTAAATTGTAAGTACTTATTAAAGATTAAATATAGTAAGAATTAAATAGGTTTGTCACTGGTTAACGTATTGGACTTGCGACCGAGAGACCATGAATTCGATCTGCATGATGGAAGTAATCTCTGTTTTTATACGAGCATTACTTGAGAATTACACTAGCGACCCGCCCCAGCTTCGCACGGATAGTACAAAACCTTAACAAATATTAGAATTAACACTAGCACAAGATCGAAGTTTGCAATTATATATACCAGCCCTGTATTAAACTGTCCCACTGCTGGGCACGGACCTCTTCTCAGTGTGAGAAGGGTTAGGTTTATAAATATAAAGCTGCGTTCACATCTTCAGGTTACACGAATCTGTATTTTGTTTCAGTTTTCAGTAGGTATCGTATGAAATCTAATATGACTGTTTACACGTATACCATAGTGATAGAAATATTTTATTCTAATAATATTCGAATATAGCGACTTTGCAATAAGTACATGAACAACGCGCTAGCTGTTCTGTGTGGTCAACTAATATGTCAAAAGTTAATGTGATGAAATCTTAGAAATAGATAAAATGATTTTAAAATATTTAAAATTAGCCAATGCGCTCTTATAATAATAATAATAATTGTTGATGCATGCCATGATGGTACAAAATAAAAACCATACCATTTAAATTTATTTCATTTATATATGAATATATTAGCTTTTGCGCGCGGCTTCGCCCGCGTGGTCAATGGATCAATGAAAAGTAGCCTATGTCCTTTCCCAGGTTTTAAACTACCTCTACATCAAATTTAATCTAAATTGGTTGAGTGGTTTAGCCGTGAATAGGTAACAACAGACAGACCGACAGACAGACAGAGTTACTTTCAAGTTTGTAATATTAGTAATAAAGTGATATATGAATATAATTCGAATACGATTGCTCACATTGCTACTGTATATGGCAAGCCCAATTTTTTTTTATACTGCAAGGCGTCGACAAACTGATTTGTGAAACTGTAAAAGTTTGTTTTGTGAATGTTAATTCAAAACTATTTAAGAAAAATATAATATATCTTGAATAAAATAATAATATTGTTTCCAAAATAATCTCAAAAAAAAGCAAACAAGATTATTATGATTGAATTAGTTTATTTTTAACAGTTTAGTAGTATCATGACTGCGATAATAGATTATCGATTCAACATTCGAATCGTTCGATTGTTCAAGCGGCTAAAACGTATTCGAATCAAATTAATTGTATCGTACCTGTAATATTATTTACGTGGCGTTGTTATATTGTTTCGGTAGCGCAGCGATGGTGAATGCAATTGTTATGCATGTAGACTCAAATTCGATTCCCGGATTGGCACAAATGTTATTGGATTTGTCTAAGTAGCAGCAAACAGTCAGGCAATATGCCAAGTACAAGGCGATAGACTTAATCCCTATTAAAAGATAGCTAAAGTATGCCTGACAAATGTGATCATTCTCAGCAGTTCCATCAGTATTTGGTTCTATGTGTAGTAGTATTGTGTAGTGTAGTGTAGAAGTGTGTAGTGAGATATTTCTCTCAGTAGTAGTTGTGGATACAATACATCTCTGCCTACCCCTCAGAGATATACATATAACTCTATGTGCATAGAAAATTCTAAACCTAATTATAAAATCTCATAACCACCGAAAAGACAAAACGAATTGCTCACTTCATTAATTCCATCCATAAAACGAAACTCGAAGAGATACACGATTCGGCAGTATACCGCCAGTGAAAAACTTTGTTTCTCCATCCAAGTAAGTCCGGGGTCCCGGGCCACCCCGCGACGAGGTACCCTCACCCTAATAAATCTACCCCGAAGGTTTGCCACTTGCGTCCAATATTTGGAGCCGACGGATCAATGCTTTCTACATAGTTATTTTAGGGTAAGCACTGATCCCGCTAGTAAAGTATTGAGATTGGACGGCTAAGCAGTCGTCTTTGTTTTTTTAGTCGTAAGATATTAAGGACTGTATGTGTTAATGGAATCAGTGGTTTGGGTGTTACATGAAAACATTTACATCATGTGAAGACCATTATATTTCTTTGAAATGATTTTCTTCATATTAGGACTAATTTCAGTGTCCTGGAGATATTATCAAATATTGATACCATTAATTGCCTCAGTAGCGCATTAAATGAGTTCGCATCCCGGATGAGACATAGTGCTCTTAGGTTTTCCTGCCAGAAAATTCCTTTTAATGGAATGGAATCTTAAACGGTCAACGACAATGAAAACGTTTCTTAGTACGTGATACCTAAAGAAATGTTGTTGTAATACACTTCTGTCTACCCTTTCGGGCATGTACATTAACAGGCACGACTTGATGACCATTGAAAAGACCACAAATTACTTAAATACAGATGGCCAACTCCATATGACACGCGAAAATATACAAATCTATATAAAAAAAGATTGAATTTAAAAAATATGTGGTGGTACGAGGTTTGATGTGTTTTTAACGCAAAGTAAGGAGATTCTTTGACCAAGCTAGGAGATCTTGCCACGCGGGCCATGACCCACATATTGAAGTCGGGTGTCTGTATACATAGTAACTCGTAGCGCAAACTATGCTGGCGCGATTCAGGTTCTAGTAGAAGTTGTATGGAGTTCAGTCAGTTGAGTACAGCGCCATCTCTTATAACTTTTTCACAAATTTGGAGTCCACCACAACTAAATTCAACTGACTTGACATGACATTTCATATTGTTTACTATTTATACCTGTAATTACTAATCACACAGCGAGCTTTCAAATGTTCGCCTACTATTATCCTAGCGACTTGACACTCTCACGTGTATCTTACATTCTCGCGCATGCACTCACACACATACACCGATAGTACGTCGAACAGGCTACACACATACAAAACCGCCGCAGGGTTGCCAAAAGTATGTATCCGATGCGCAAATGATTTACCCTATACCTAGTTCAAAGTTCATCAAGCAGTGTCCATTTTCATTCAGGCTTATAGCATCGGCGTCGAAAATGAATGGAACTATGGGCACTCGCCGACCGACGGGACTTTATTTACTGGCAGCTTTACCGTGTTCGTAGCGTTCGTGCCGTTTGATGTGGATCGTAGCAGACAACAATGTAGCAGTGCTACGGTACTGAAATATCGTAGGCGAGGATTGGAACCTTTGATTCATTTATCTGTTAGCACTGTTAAAAGCCATGGGCCTTAGTCATTACGGCTGTTATAGTGAATATGGAGTGTTCGCTGTTGAAATTCGTGCTTTATCTGCTGTATTCACTTGTTTTTGCAGCTTAAGCCAGATAATGAAACGAGTAAGTCATAAAATAGTTGAGTAGCTAACTTGGTAAAGTTATATTATATAGTATACTTCACATTCAAACTAAGTGTGAATGTATTGTAATCTTAACATTTTCATCCACTGGCGGACTACTGATCAATTTATCTGCATTCTTCGTTATGTTCTTAATTGCATGCGTAAATAAAAAGTAAACGAACGAATCAATGAAAATACAGTAACAAAAGAATATTAAAGTTTATTCCAAAATCATTAACATTTGAATAAAAGAACGCACGCTTTAATGAACTAAAAATTGAATAATTCTCAAATCTTCAATTATAACTTTAATTAACAAAATAGCAAAGGTTAGTTATTTTCTTTTATTTCAATTAATATACTAAGTTAAATTATAATTATTTGTTTACGCTAATTAAAAAAATATACTTAAGTAATTCTAAGCTGGCAAAGTAAATAGTACGCTGCTGTCTCAATACGAATACTGCAAATATATTTGATTACCTATCATTATCACACATAAGAACATGCATAGTGTATTTTCTACTAGAAAAAGAGTTTTTACAATAGGTTACATAATTCCCCACTATTTCCCCCTACATACAAACAAACCAATTGTAACGTAATAGTTGGTCAATCCAGTTTTAGGAACTAGATTAACTAGGGTAGTAAAGTAGCGGAGATAATATAAATAATATACTTCGCAAATTCTAGGTATTTTAATTATCATTTACAGATATTGTCTTCTGTTTACGCGAATATTATTCATTGAAATTAAACTACTATATACGGATTTTATCGCGTTGTTTATTTACTACTACCGAGGATGCTTCGCGAGGCTATTGAAATCAAAAATCATCCTAATTTCAATAGAGAAGATGGTTGGAATGTACCACCAGCTTGGGATCCAGTACTTCAAATAGTCAAACCCAAGAAAAAACAAACCACAACTAGACTTCATGATACTTTGAGCTCATTCTGCGTAAATAGAAGCATCAATGACTAAATTATGTTTGGGTACTTTGAAATAACTACACTGGAACATTGAGACAACTACCATTTTAGTCTCCCCGTGACCATGGCTGCTGAAAAGCAACCGAAACGTCGAGAAAATTGTAAACTTAAATACAAATAGTTTTAATAGTTTTAATAATTTAATTAGAAAAGTTTAATAGTAGTATAGTAGTGTAACAGTTTTCAAAATTATGTAATAGAGTGTTAAATAAACAACGCGATAAAATCCGTATATAGTAGTTTAATTTCAATATCATTTACAGATTTGTGTAGGAATAACAACTATATGTTAAATAAAAGGACAGTGCGTGGTTCAGAAGGCTTGCTACGTGGTTCAGCAATATAGACAACTTAACTTCATTACGGCAGCACAGCGGACGAGGGCAGGAACAATTTTTTTTTTGTTTGTGTTGGTTGTTGGCCTCGGATGGCCTTGACAACTTTACGCGGACTGTGGGTGAGCGCAGAAGGCTTCTAACCCGTAGGACTGGAACCAGGCGCGGTCCCCATTTTTATAATGGCTACCACCGGCAGGTGGGGAAGAGGGGCGCCACCTCCACTCTGACTCGTGCGCAGCTGCCATGGCGCGAGCGGTCCGCGTGACACAATTTTATCACTTTCTAATATAGATGACTAGATTTTAACCGGGGTTTGTAGTACTTTTGCCGGGATGAATGGTACCCTATGTCCTTTTCTGTTCGTGTATGCGTAATTTCATGATGATCGGTCGAGTAGAAAAGACATGAAATCGTAACAAACAAATATTGTATGACATTCGCATTTATTTACTTAGAATTCTCACAAATAACGCTCATTTTACCCTTCTTTATTCTTCTGCCCATGCCTCTGTAACACGAGCCATGCTAGTTATCAGTTCAAACACAGATAATCGATAACAATAAGATTATAATCGTCAGTAATCGGCTTACAACAATCGAGAAGGCTTCAACACAAACACGGTATTACGTCACAAATCCAACATTGTGTTGCTCGCATACAACTTGTACTCCCTAACCACACATGTTATTATATATTAATATCAATTCCAATGTTATACGTGAGGTAGAACTAGAGGCGTTAAGCTTGGGCGAATGAAGTCGATGTACTTTATATCTGTTGTTTAGTTTGTAGTGGAAATTAAACAAAAGAGAGACGACTGAATGTTTACCTAGTGGTTAAGTTTCCACTTATGTTTGCTACCCATCGTGTGGTCTCAGTTTCGATTCCTAGGTTGAACACAGTGTTATTCTTAGCGCATGAAAGTGCTCGGTAGACGGTAGTACGCTCGCTCCTAGATACATCATGTATCAAGGAGCGAGCGTATACAACGAATAAAATATATATACGTGGGTCTATATAGGCTCCACACTACCAAATATGACTTTTATAGTCAGATTGTAAACTGACTATAAAATTCCGTCAGTTTATAATCTGCCTAGAAACTGATGGTTTTTATAATATACCAGTGACACTCACATTTGACCAATGCTGTTTACTTAGAGTAATTCTTGACGTCCGCGTCATGGTGAAGATCTCAATTTCTTGACAGAAAAGTTAAAAGACTTCTTAACCTTAAAGTCTTAAGATCTCTTGGTTTTGTTTTGGGTGCAAAGCATTCTCTATCACGGCATTATCGAAGCAGTCAAATAGATACCATGTAGTACTTGTAACAGAAATACTACCTTCCCCAGTCTTGAGCTAAACCCCGCACGATTGTCTTCATGCAATCGGTAGCAGACTGTAAAAATTAACTCCAGCCAGACCACAGTTATATAAGTGGTATATTTAAGATTTAAAAACAGGAATAATTAAAAATCTTTGCACGATAAACACTCTTCAGGTGCAGTGTAAGATGCTGCGCAATTTCAAAGAGATATTATAAAAATAAAACAATGAAACGTCTGTATTTTAAAATCTTAAAAGGGAAAACTAAGAAACAAAGGGCTCTTAAAGCTAGTGACGTGTAATCAAGCTCCTTTTGTACAATGTACTTGTTCTTTTTTTAATTTCACCGCAACACCGCACCAAGAAGGTTTTGTAAGATTTTTCCATATTCGCCTCACTTTTTTTATATTTGTCTAACTGTGTGTATATTATGTATTGTTTTTTTGTGCTTATAATGTAAATAACAGAAATTTAAATTTTATTATTAATATACTTATACTGGGCATAAATATGTACACATATTGTTTTAAAGTGGTTAAACAGCAGCGATAACTCAGTGGGGAGACCAACAGACTGCAATGCAGAGGGTCTTCAAACCCACGTGCGCACCTGTGACTTTCGGCAGTTATACGACTTTTCGAAATGATGTGCGTATTGATTGACAATTATCGCCTGCTCCGTGCCTCGGAGAGCACGTTAAGACGTCGCGTCGGTCCTGGCTGCCATGAACATCTATGGCAGTCGTTATTGGAAAGTCAGTGCTCTATAATATTCTGACACTGGTCTAGCCTTAGAGTATTGTTAACCTTCGGGTTGCGGAGGTAACCTTCAGGTGGCAGCAGCTCCGTGTAAAAACTGATATCCAGTCAAATCCAGTTAGACTAGAAAATACCCCAAGTGACTTGGGCATAATAAAGGCTAGGGAGAAGAAGATTCTTTTAAAGTGGTTAATTAATACTTATTATAAAATAGGTAATATTTACATTGCTGTTTTTATATTTACCTAAATAAGTTATATTATGTGTGATTTTTTGGTCAAGTTGGGCAACATATTATTAGGTTTTTGTTTAGAAAGAAACTGCTCGTAGACTGGGTCTGTCTGAGATTGGTGGACAGGCAATAAAAACTAGTTCGTTATTACGTGGCACCTGAAAATAAAAACCAGGTTGAAATACATCTCTGCCTATACCTACAGGGATATAGACGTGAGACTATGAGTGTTATTATATAAGAATACCGCAACAGCTCCACACAGATGAAGATGTTACGTCACTTGACAAAAGATGGCGCTGAACACAATTACACATTACTTCATACAATCCGGAATCTCGCAAGTGAAATATACGAGCTACCGTATACAAGTTCCCAACATTAACCGTCGGGCTACGGCCAGCCAGACACCATCACCCAGCCTGATCTTAGAAACTTCCTTTTTTGTTGGAAGGACTTCACACATATACTTGGCCTTGTGTATACTTAACTTTTTATTACATATTTATCATTCGTGGGCTCAACTATGTATATTTAATACTAGATTTCGCTTATGGCTTCACTCGCTTTTATCTAGATTTTGCCAATAAATTCTATCCTTCGGTAACGGCATCTTATTTCTGGATGAAAGATGTGTATGTTCTTCTCTGTACCCTTGACAAACTTTATGCGAAATTTTATGATGATCGGTTTAGTAGTTAAGGCGTGAAAGCGTAACAAACGAACTCACATTTGCATGTATAATATTAGTTAGGATGTAACTAGCTTTCACCTGTGACTTCGAACGCATGCAAAAGTAGTTGATGTACACACATAATACTTGACTTTTGACAGTAGTTTTTACATGATATGTATACAAACATACAGACAGACAAAAATTCTAAAAATAATTAGTTGGGCTTCTATAGTTCTTATAATGATCCCTCACAAAATTTTCTTAAATATCCCATAAATAAATGTGCCTTTTTTTTATTTACGTAAGTATGTTATTATATACGATGTTATGTAGACACTCGTCTATTTTTGGAAGTACTGCGTAAAAGCTGTGCGTGACTGAGAGCTGGTATTGATTTATACGTTGTGATTTAGTGATAGATGTCAACCAAATGTATTTTTATTGCTTGACAACTTATACAATATGTGTCGCCTTTGTCTGAGTTGTTGGTTTCTCAGCTTAAGATTGGGCCCCAGGTTCAATTCATGGGCTAATTAAAGTGTTATTAGGTTTGAATTTTTTAGTCGGAGACTTGCATTGTGCTTAGTAGTCGTAAAGACAAATCCCGAAACGTAATTACGGAACCTATTATTACAGAAGCAACGGTCTAATCATCGTATCGCTGGCCTCATCGAGCGGAACAAGGATTACGTTATACGTAAGCAATGTATAAGTAAACCCTGACCATCAAAGGACGTGGTACGCAGCACTCACTCAAGTAGCAGTACGTCTGGTAGAAACCAGACGTACTTGAGTGAGTGTCATTTCTTTGGTAGGTTTGCTTCTATTACGTGAGGCCTTAAATATTTTAACTGCCCCTAACGGGCCTAAAATATTTATGTTTGTAATGTTGTATAATTATTTATTAATCTTACTTAATGACTTATTGGGGTTTTGTCGAGATTTTTCAATAATATCCATGAATAAGAACAATATTATCTCCATTCGAGTCTGGCAATATACTTCTATTGCGTCGAATCTAATTTATAGTTGTCGATAGATTGTGAGTGTTACATTCCTCGTCTTGATTTTCAGGCGATTTATAGTATGTAACAGAAAGACATGGTATTATTTTAAAGCGATATAAAGTATCTCAAAGCTAACGTAAACCTCTCAAAACTATATTTCTTGGCTTTGATTCTTTACTAACTAGTTTTTCATCACCAATTATATATTACTACTATATAATATGACCACAGGTTACTGCAACACTCTAATGTATGTACAACAATAATGTACTCGACTGTGAAGTAAAATTAATTTGATTGTTATTGATTGTGTAGATACAATGTAGCTAGACTGTATCAATACATGACTTGATCTGTCACGTATTTGTGTCCACATTTGAGGTAACCAGCTAACACTCAGCATATCTACCTGACAACCAAAATAAACAAAGCTTATCTCTCTCTCCCCAACGTTTCCCTCGACATTATTCTTCAGACAATGCTTTACTATGTTGTTTGCAAAGAGGTGCATTAGCAAATCATACGAATATGTACGAGAAGTAAACATAAATCCGGTCTCCCCTGAAATGCTCATCTAACCAAGCTATATTATTACCTGATACATTTTCCCTCGAATAGAAAAACACCCTTTAATTTTACTCACAACACCATGTTTCCAATCCATAAAGATACAAACGTCTGCCTCGTCCATTCAAATGTTGACTCTGTTACGTTGAACTTAAAGATACAAATGCAATGACAGTAAAAATCATTTAATGTTTTATATCACAAGACATGAACGATATTGCTTTAGAGATTCAATGCAAACCATATAGTGCCGTCTCTCTTTTATTCTCTTTTCAGATTATAGGGATACGAATAGTCTTTAAGCCAGTAAGTTGTTTACCAAACATCGATATTTTTAATCGATCTTGTACTGAGTAGGCTTGTATATGTTAAATGTTATCCACTTAACCAATCAATTAAAGTAATCAGAGTTTGACAGATCACTTAAGAAATGTCATCCAGTTTTCATACATTTACAAGTTGAACACCTCGCACCTACAAGTTGAAATGAAAGGAAATAAATGCGTTTCGACATTGTAAATGGCTTTAAGTAAACATTTGTTTAGCTACTAAGGTGCAAAGAAACATTTGTACTGTATGGATGCTTGTAAAATCTGCGATATGGTTAGCGCGTTACCGAACATCCAAACATTATAATTATAAAAAAAAAGAATAAAGAAGTATTCCTTGATTATTTCCTCATTTATTTAGGATCATTAGTGGTTATAACTACAATACACTTATTTAAATACATACAGATTAGTATTAGCGATAGTTGGTTACATAACGTAAAAGCAAACATAGCATGCGAAATGGAGTTAGCTTTAAAAATTTAATAATGTATACACACACAGTAATAATAAAAATCCTAAAAGCGTTGATACGACTAGTACATAAAAGTAAAACTAGGGCATAATATTACACAGTAACAATAAATACAATTTAATTAAAATATGATTAAAATTCATATTCATATTTTAAACCAGCTCGGTGGCAAGGCGGTAATGAATGTCACGTCTTGAGTTTATCTCCTGGGACTGTTAACGTGTTATTGTGGTCTTCTGGCTGTCTTTAGAGCTGCGAACTCTTTTTTGAGATGTCTTCTAGGCTCTCTTTTCTGTGGGTAATATACCCCTGCCTACTACTTTGCGAATGTAAGCCTGAGACTATGGACGTATGTAATATTCATTTAAAATACTCATTATATTTTATAAGGTTGCTAGAAATGTACTAGTTACATATCCATCATTACAAAGATGTTACAAATAACTTATTATACAAAAACGGCAATGTAATTATTAAAAGTTCTATTAACGATAATAAATAATTATTTTGCAGCTGCTTCTTCTTCTTTTATATAAAAGCTTGTACGCAATTTGAACAGTTATTGCAAGATTAGCGACACGCGAACTCGCAAGAGCTTTCGCACGAGGCGCTACACGCCTTCTTGTTCGCATTTAGCGCTCCTTGTGGCATTCCACAAGGAGCGCTAAATGCGAACAAGAAGGCACCACGCATAACGCTGGAATAAAAGGCATCAAAAAGGTGTGTCTACAATTTCACGACATAACTGAATTTAAATGATAATTTCAATTTAGGTTTCGAATGACTAGATCTTCTCCCTAGCCTTTATTATTCCCAAGTCACTTGGGGTCGGCTTTTCTAGTCTAACCGGATTTGACTGGATATCAGTTTTTACACTGAGCGGCTGCCACCTGACCTCCGGAACCCGAAGGCTAACGATACCCTAAGGCTATACCAGTGTCAGGATATTATAGGGCACTGACTTCCCAATAACGACTGCCATAGATGTTCATGGCAGCCGGGACCGACGACTTAACGTGCTCTCCGAGGCACGGAGCAGGCGATAATTGTCAATCAATACGCATATAATTTCGAAAAGTCATATAACTGCGAAAGTCAGAGTTGCGCGACATGGGTTCAACCCCGAAACCCTCTGCATTGCAGTCTGTTGGTCTCCTCACTGAGATACGAATTCGAATGACTAGGTATAACATAGAATATTCAAACAATGGACAAAAAGGAGACCCAGGTTTGGAAAACTATTTGTGGATGAGACAGTTTTTTGCACCGGTTGGAGAACGCGTCGATCGCAGTGGCAGTGGGGAGGTGACTTCTCAACGACTACACCTTCCTTGGAGCCACTTGTGTTCTTGTCAACCTTTCCAGCACGGCTATAGCTGTTTTAGAAGTGGGTTTATATCGGTAGTGCAATAGGTGATGGATCATACAATCACCCTATCACAAGCCTCATTAGAGTACTTCCATAAAAACCAACTAGTCTGAAAAGCATGACCAATCCTTCATGAAAAGCCACGCGTCTTGGCGTTAGAAATTCAGGAGACGGTAGCGTCATTGCGCGACCATGTATCGAACCCGTCTGTTTTATCCGTCTTTACAATTACAAAGACATCAGAACGAAACCATTAACGTTCTTTTAACCGATTAAGCGGTAAAACGGCCAGGCACAATTGGGTTTTTAAGTATGCTAGACATTCCAACTTTTATCAGGTTAACTATCTATAATATTCTTGGACTACAAATTGATTGTGGTTCTTCTAGTGAGTAAGTACAGTCCGCATTCGGATGTATGATTCAGTTTACTTAAACAATGTTTGCTCCTGCAATAAGCTGTAAATAAAGACTAACTTGGTGACGTTTACGACTTTTTACGACGCAGTGAAATGAAATTTTTCACTGATTAGTCAACTTGTAAATGGTAAACAGCTGACAATTACTTTGTTCGCCGATACAGGTATTATTGAAGTCGATTACAATAATATAGTAGCTTTTTTATGTTGTATATCCAGTACTCTTGTGTGAAACGGCATTATAAAACTTCGAAATAATAGAATGATTGCGGTAGTATCATGTCTCTATATTTTAAAGTCATAGCCGCGCGTTGAAGTCTTTCATACGGAACCCTCTTCGTACTACTGTAACTCTAGAAAATATGAAATTTTCTGTAGATACCTTTACTCTGATGATATAGTAAATTATTTTATCCCTTACGATTTACCGTTCAAGATGGTCATAGGTCGCGTCATAGAAGTAAGGTAGATCGACGAAATGGATTTAGTGTAAGCTTCATTTAACTTTTACCAAATTTACCTAAATTGAAAAATCCTTTGATTTTATTACTGACAGCATATCAGCATTCTAAATGAATAAGTAGGCTTCTTGTATATTTGGAAGTATTTACCTTAATTTGCCTATGATAAGAAAGAGTTTCAATTATTTGTTACTGATTCAGATAGCATTCAATATAAATATATGTATAAGTTAAACTGAATAAATGGATGATTAGAATTTACATAACTTTGGAAGCTATTACCAAAATTCGCCTATATGAAAAAAAGGTTTTAACTTTTATTACTGACGGTTAATTAGCAATAAAATGAACACAGACAGTATCTCTAAAATATAGATATTAAACTGCTGAAGAAGACTATTCCGTTTAACATATCTTTAGTATTTTCACCAAAATTCGCTTACGAAGAAAATATTCTAACTTCGTAAACAATGTTAATAAAATTGTATAATCTAAAAACGTCTTCAAAGAAAGCGATAAAATAAGTCATGCCTAATTAAATAAAGCTCTCTTATATTAACTCTTCAGCCTTCCAATTAGAATTTCCGAGTAATAAATCTTCTAAAAATATACCAAGTTTTAGGCACTTTTAAACTGGCTACTTAGGCATAATGAACGGAGACAAAGACGCAGGTAGCGGGTGTGTGGGGGTGTGATGGCGGCGCGAGAGGGGGGACGCATATGCACCACCATACATACAACGATATGCATCACTGCAGTCGCAGAGCTGCATTCCTGTTGCTGGCAAACGGGGTAATAGTGTGGATAATGCCTTGTTAAGCGGCGTTTACCAATTGTCAGGTCAACTTGTTTATGGAATGGATTTTGAATTGTTTTTCGGTTATGGAATATAGTTCCAAATATGAAAATTTTGGATGTCTTGCCAGTAACAACTGTTGCAGGCATTTAAATTTAGTGTTAATCTTTATTTATTATATAGTATTTATAATTCAGATATAATATATTAGATATGATATGATATATATTTAGCAATTCCAATAGGGATTTCTGTCTACAAATATTTTAGTGAAATATTGTTTTCTAAATTAAATCAGTCATATAACTATAGTATCACGTAATTCCTGACTGGAATTCTAATTATTTTCTTAAAGGAACAGTTTGCCCAACCCAGGAATAAAATTCGAAACTTTATGACTTTATGCAGAGCAGTCGCATTAATTACCGTTGCATCACCGAGGATATCATCATATTAAAGAAGCGCTTTCTTGTCAAAGCGCCATAAATCCTTCGCTAGCTCAGTTTGCAAACTCCTTAAGAAGACTGTTCTACCGGCCCCTGCTGGTAGAACAGCGCTCCTAGACAACTAGCAAAATCTGTGCCATGCAATGGTAGCACTGATCGTTTTTCTAATGGTTCGTAAGCTGGCGAGTCAGGCCTCTGGTAAGTATCGCAAGCGTCCATAGGCTACCTTACCATCAGGTAGATAATATGCTCGGTCTGCGCTATCGTTATAAAATAGTCAAGGTGTGATAACCGCTAGGTAGAAGTATAGATGTTAAAGTAAGGTTTCTGGACTGCATACCGTAAAGTTTTAAGTAGTCATTTTGTCACTAACAATGTACGGATTATTGCGGGCTTAAAGGATTAATGTGATCCACCGATACATTTATCGAGTCAAGGGTAGAATCTCTGACCGTCTCTGCAATATTTATAAATTCATGCCCATGTCCCTTTTGTTGTATGAGCTGTTGATTTCTAGTTAACAGTTTTAGGAAGAATAACTAATATATCCACAGTTGATTATGAGGTCCCGGGTTCGGTTTCCGGGTGTGCTAAATGATACTTGACTTCTCCATTAAACAATTTTCAATCCGCAGCAGAAAGTATGTGCGTGGTAGCCTGTTCACTGTCTATAAGACGCGACTTAAAAATCTGTTGTTAATATTTAGCCATACATAAGCGTTGTTATGTATGTTTTCTTAGCACTTAACTTAGCGTATTTAATTCTAATCATTAGACATTTTGATAAAAACATTTTAAACGCAAAAGGTAGACATATACATACATGGATTCACGCCTGTTTCCCAGAGGGGTAGGCAGAGACTACGGATTGCCATTTGCTACGATCCTGACACACATAGACATATATTTATATTCTGGCGTGATAAGGAAAAAGACGGATTTTTGAGAGTAGATTCGATTCAAAATTGAGTTTTCACATATTTGGAATCAGTAAAAAAAGGCGCATCTGCCAGTATTTTTATAAATATTATATAAATATTGACAGATACGTATTTTTCTTATGACGGTAGTATTACCGTCCAGATACAATAGTTGGGGATTAACAAACTCTCCATCCATTAATCCCCATCGATCGCCTGCACTTAGTCGTATCCACATGTCTCTTTCGGGCGGGAGCATCAGTTCAACTCCTCTTAGTTATAGTCCGGTCGCTCTCTAATTTACTTGGCCGCCGCTCGTGGACTCGATGCCACACAATAACACCGCACATATTAAACGTCGTATGCGCACATACGACTTTTTAACACATTATGTAACAAAAGCGCAATTATTTTTGCGCAATATCGTCGTAGATTTTATTCAGGGTTAACTCAGATTTTACTTTAAGTATATTGGTCTTGAAGATTTGTTTTTGCATATAGAATTGTATTTGTATTCTAGAAACATATTGATGGGTACAATATTTGTAAGTAGTGGTTCTGTTTATTCATTGTGTGTCCTTATTGAAGGTCATTAAGATTAGTTTTGAAAAGTATTTTTTATTGGATAAATATTTATCTGTGGGCTATAAAGAGCACATAGACACAGGCGCTTGCTGTTCTCAATTTACATAAATTTTTTAGTTAGTTACATTTAAATGTAAAATACGTTTTAAGCCTACATTGTAAAGATTTTTTATACGTTTGACATTAGCTAGATTCTGATTAGTAATAATTATCCAAATACAGAAATAGTGTAATACCTTTCAACTATTCATATTCATAAATTAATGGTATCTCACTATAATGAAAGAAAGATTATGAACTTCAGAATAACATTAGCCTGAATTTCTTTAATAAAACATTACACTTATCTTCAAAATTAAGATTGCTTTAAGGAATATAATTGCAAATTTCAGCCCTGTTTTACCAAAAGACCTATTTAGTGACATGATGTCATATAATTAACTGCAAATTGTATCAAACACCTGCCATTCATTTTATAATATGTTGACATTCCTTATAATTATATTTCACCGTCAAAAGGAAAGGAATTAGTGGTTGTGAACCAAATTATGCGTAACAAGTTGTCCCCTGCAATTTCGGTTATCGTTCCTTTGTAGATAGGCTATGCCGTTTGCCAGCTATTTCCATACCAAATTTCATAAAAATCGGTTCAGCGGTTTAGATGTGGTGAGATAACATGTAAACAGAGTTATTTTTAAAACTGCTGCGTTAGGAGTAATTCTTGTGGCGGTAGGCTTTACAAACATTGAAACATCGGATATAGAACAGCCAATTGTGAAACTCCTCATATTTTATCAAGTACTGGACTCAAACCCGCACATCTCCGAATAGCAGGGTCACGAGTTAACCACTTAACCAACACTACTTGTCATTATATAATTATTATTTCTTACCCTTGCTTGTTTCTTCTTATTTTTAAAGAAACATAACTCCACTGTCATAGGCTAAATTAAAAAATCATCTAATTTAATTCATATCAGATCGATCTATTTACGACTTCGTTTACTATAATTAAAAAAAAGATTACTAACAATTTGGGTTTCAAATTACATGCTACGCTACTTTGCCTCCGCGAATCTTATAGGAACATGACTGTCCTCAAAATAAAAATCCTCAGCTAATCCAATGGTTTATCCATCTGCCAAGTTTCATTCAAATATGTTCAGCAGTTTACGCATGATCTAATAATTTTCAACAAACAATTTTTCTTTTCAAAAAACATGTATAATATAGAAAGAAAGAAAAAGAAAAAAGCAAGAAAATATTAGTTTGTATTATTAATTAGGACATATCACGCTAAGTTTTCTCTTCATTTTCCCAAAGAAGACATTTGATACAGATAATAATATCAAGTTAACCCTAACAATGCTCACACAATAACCCGGAAATGTACCTAACTGCCTATGCAAGGGTCCAACTGACCTTATACAGTCAAAACTGTCGATACTCGTGCGTACTGGGCTTTACATTCCATAAAGGTCATACACTTGACTGCTATCCAATTAACATAGATTATAACTTTTTGGAATTTCACAAAATGATTCTAAATATACAAACTACATCACGTATGTTTGGTTAATCAGAGGTGCAGAGCACTCACTTTTTGTCAGCTGTGTTTAGGTCTGCAAGTTACAGTACCAAACGCCGTGTTGTTATCAAAAAAAGAAATGCTGCGCCTTGTCCAAGAATCGAATCCCACATCATAAAATCGAAACGAAAACACGTGTTATAGTACCAAAGAGGCAGAGAATAAGATGGCGCAAAAAAATATTGCACGGTCTGGGGTTCAAACCTGGGTCTGTACGATTAATAGTACACGTAAGCTCCACTGTACCATCGTGACATTCAAACAGCTTCATGTTATTGAGAATCATCTTAAAAATCTTAAATCAATTAGAAACAAAGTCGATAAAAAAAACAATTTAGTGTTGCTAGGTCGTCAGCTGGAAAGTCATATCGCAACCCACTCCAAATTGTGATTAAACCAACCTAATACACACAATTACAGGTCACGCGTCTACCGACACCCGTACTATGTCCACAACAAAAAGATTACAACCCAACTTAAATACCAGTTCAAAATTCAACTCTATTACTCAAAGCTAAAGGTTAATTCTCGCCTGTTACAAAACACGGTTCGCTTGTGTGCCCTCGTGAAAGCTACACATTTCATTTATAATATTAGGTACAATACGAGACGTCATATTGTATACACTTCTACTACTGTACTCATAAATGTTTCATGTGTGTGAGGAATATCGATGTGTGTATAAAGGTCGTAAGCACCGTGCGAGCTAAATTCAACTTTGTAGGTAAAGATTATGGTTGAGTTTTGCGTGTGTGTAAACGTATTAAGGCAATGAGTGTGCGTGTGTATATGTGTGCACCGCAACGGCTCAAACGGCGTATCGAAGAATGCGGAGCGTGAATTACTATGTTTAGGGAGTTGTCAGTTTGACAATTTGCTCTTATAAGGATTCGCGTCGCTTGTTCAGATTAATACGGGATTATAACACGGTTGGCGAATAAAATATTTTGTGTCTTATTCAATAATTGCACTTAGTTATTTATTATCTAGATTATTTTAGACTTATTAATTGAAATATAACTAAGAATATGCCAATTAAAAAAAAATTAGAAATTTGTATTTTAGTGGACTGTTAACTGAATAAATACATGGCTAATTAAAAACTAAATAAAACAATAATCATAATTATAAATCAAATAGCTTTAATTAAAATACAAAAGAAATTAAAAAGTGAAACTTTGGTCACAAAAATGATGAAGCCAACCGCCAAACGTATCAATTACTAAATTGAATTAAACGCTATAACCCGCGCGGGCGCGCTCCGCCACAATAAGCGATCACAGCGCATCGCATTAGCTACTGACAGCTCACGTACGTGTGTATACCACGCTCGTTACGTTTACGTGACGCTCACACACAAATACAAACATACAACCATCACAACACAAACAAAAACATACCTTAAAACAATGCACGTAAGTGTCTTTACGACTACATAAATGGAGTTGCCAGTTTATTGCTTGCGCCCGCCACCACACCGGGTGGCGAAGTCCGGCAACGTCGCGTCCATATTATTGTGACATTTATTTCATACGGCTTGCAGAACGGAACCGCTAGCGACATCTATCCACCGCCTGCGGAACTAAACACTCGGCTTTTAGAAAGAGACGGATGTACTTGACAATATCACTTTCACGGTCTCGTACTTAAAGCTAAGCGGTTTGCTGTACTGTTTGTTTGTGTCTGTAAACAGCGGGCTGGCGAGGTGTATCGCGCATGAATGAAATGGATGACTGGGTGAAAGAGATGGTGCGCTACGGAATGTGAGGGTGGGAGAAGGACGAGTGAGAAGCGCGAAGCGTGCAGAATACATCGTTTATCAGATTACATGCGAAGTATCGCGAGCGTGGCGATGTTTTGACACGCGATAATCACGAGATAATGCGGCCGATCTCAACGGCGTTTAGGTTTATATTGGCTTTTTATGTTGGCAACTTGCATGTACTATACGTGCTAAATATTAAAACTAAATACGTTGTAATACCAGCGACTTATTAAAATTTACAAACTTTAGTACTTAACATTCTGAGTATTTTATTCTACTCTTCTTAAACGTTTGTGTTTGTACAAGTTTATTTACCTATTTAGATGTTTGTTAAGATTTGAATGGCGGAGAAACAAAACAATTTGAATAAGCTTTATCATGTACATAGATACTTATACAATATATCTGCATTTTAATGTCTATATTTATTACTAAAATACAATAATATTATAAATACACAATATTGCATATTCCCAAAAAAATTATATGTGATAGATATGTATATCTATACCTGATTATTTCGTAAAACAGGATAAAGAAACCTTCATTAATATGACTGTTTTCTATTCTTAAGAAAATAAAAACACACGGCACAGGTATTAAAAAACTAATCGATAAAACCAAAATAACCAAAACATAAGCTTCAATGCTAAACTAAGCAATTAGCTCGTCGAAAGTGTAGAGCTTTCGCAGAAAATCCGAGCTTTCCAAACTTGTCGGGGGCAGCTTGCCAACCGAATGTAGTGTGAAAACTTGGTAACAACTTGTGAAATGGGGGACGGGAATGTCACTGATCGGACTACTAGCGCCATCTCTTGACGAGTAGCCAAGTTTAGATTTTACGACGTTTTTGCTGTATGCGGCTAAGATTAGATAATCTAAGCGTGTGGTGTTTACAAATAGTTGTTACATAGCATTGTATAAGTGCTTCATCTGTATTTGTTGCTGTTTAGAAGAATAGTGCAGGAGATGCACACCAAAAGAAAGAAAACAACACAAAAAATAATAGACAGTTAAAAATAAATGAAAAGCTGTTGTAATATGGACGTATAGTGAATAAACTTAAATAGAAATTGAAGACAAGGTGTATGCATTCTAAATACCTTGACCAAATGTTATTTTTGGAGGGGCAATGTTTATCTTATGGCAAGCGTTAGCGCGTGTTATTTCAGTATCCGATTTGTTTTCTTTTATTTTGGTAATTTTATATCACTGCGAGTTTTCTAATCGATTTTAATCGATTTAAATCGATTTGCCGTGTTGTGAACAACATATTCTGTTTATTTTCATAACATCAGTACATTTAAATTGTAATGAACGTGCCAATGACGCAATTCTTGCATAACGCTCGTTTTAGAATTAGCATTTTTATAGTTAAATCTACCATCATAACTAATTATTTAATACCACATCTGATTGTATATTAATATTATCCTAACTAATTCTTACTAATATTATAAACGCGAAAGTTTATATGGATGTATCGATGTTTTCTACTCTTTCACCCAAAAACTACTAGATCGATTGCGATGAAACTGAATGAAAATTGGTACGTAGATAGCTGGTGACCTGCATTCACACATAGGCTACTTTTATCCCGATATTCCCACGGTGACAGGACTTACGCGGGTGAAACCGCGGAGAAAACAAGTATTAGATATAAAAGCGAATGTGAGATTTTCGTATTTTTGTTACGTTTTTACGCTTAACTACTCGACCGATCATCATGAAATTTCGTATATACGTTATCAAGGGAATATATAAGAACATAGACCACCTTTCATCCAGAAAAAAGAAGTGTTAATAATCTTACCTAACCTATGTAAATTTACGCGAGCCTAGCTGCGAGCAAAACCTAGTATTATTATAAATGTCATTATGCACTCGGTAGATGGCATGCTCCAATAATGTAGGACCTAAAACCAGGCTGTCAAAATGCGGGTACAAGACACCTCTGACTACAACTTCTGTGATTTAAAGGCTTGAGATTATGTACTTATGCATTCTACAGTAATGACTTGAACATTTTCAAAAGGGAGTGGCTGGAGTTATTTTTAAAGAGAGCGGTTTGGAAGTCCAAAGGAGAGGCTTTTGCCCAGCAAAAACAAAATCAGTGATATTTATATTTATACGATATTTAAAGCTTCAATTATTAAGTCGCACTTTTGTTTTATGAAAGTCGGCAAATAATTTAGTAGGTACAACCACTAAAATATTTTAATCGCTTTCCCCTAAAATGGCAAATAATTCCTACAGATTCACTTGAACCATTGAATAAACATTCTACGAAACCTTTAATATCGAAACACAAATTATTATTCATAACAACGTATAAATAAATCATCAAAAAGCAATGCCATTTAATTTCCATCTAAAGTTCCCACTACCGCCATCTGTTAACGTAAAACTGCAAACTACTCGAAATGAAACAGGACTGTAAAATCTATCGAGTGTTTATGTTCTACCGCAAAATTTTAAGAAGTGACTCAGGAAACGGGTCACTTAACGGTACGTAACCGATGGGCTAGTGAGCGGCTATTTGTGGAATACTGCAATCGTTAAACTCAATATGATATTGCTGTATGACGAGTAAAACTTGCAACTCTAAGAAATATATACTTAATAGGTATCCTAACTAACATTATTAATGGGAATATGAGTTTGTTTGTCCTTATACATATATTGCGGGATGCCTCGGTGGCGCAATAGTAGGTACCTGCGAATATTGTACATGAGGCCTCGGGTTGGATTTCCGTGTCGAAAAGTATTTCCTATTGTATTTTTCTGATAAGAAATTTCTTAGTTGCTCCACAGATTTTGGAACTGTATCTTAGACTTATATCATAGTTGTCTATAATTGGATCTTATCCCCTTCTGGCTAACCCTTCGAGGAAGAAGAAAAAAAATTGTTACAACACACGAAATAACATTACATTTAAACCAAAACGTGTTAAAAAGACATTAACACCAAAAAGAAATATAGACACAAAAAAAAACTTTGACATATACATACCTACATAATTAATAATAAATATTCTACCACATACACACAACACCATCTAGCCCAAACTAAGCAGAGCTTGTACTATGGGTACTAGACAAAGTATAAACATACACACATATATATATATATATATATATATATATATATATATATATATATATATATATATATATATTATAAGCAAAACTCCCACTTATTTTGTTAAACTACCTACTAATGACTATAAAAGGAAGTGTATTTTTATATCGAGCCCATTTGCTTGTGAGCAGTCATAACGGTTGGAGTTCTGTACGTTCGGCGGCGTGAGTCATTTTATGGTTATTTTCTTAAATTCAGTGCGGTATCAATCACTATTGTGTGTAATTAGAACTAATAAACCTATAGCTTAAGTTATTTGTTAATTGGTGAAAAATATAAAAGCATTGTGTTCTTGACTTGTATTTTTTTTAAAGTTATTTTCACTTCTAACCTAAAATCAGAAGTGGGATAAAGGACTTCTTCCACCCACATGCAGTGAAAACAGTCTAGAATTTTGTTGTTAATCAAATGGTGATTGATCTACCCACTTGATTGTTTTCTTTATTGTGTTCAAGTGCTGTATAAGTGTAAGTGTTTAAATAAAAATAAAAATGGGACGATCCAGATCACGTAGCCGTGTACGAGAGTTATCTAGACGTAGATCGCGTGATAGGCAACAACATAGACATCGCGGTAGGCACGCCTCGCGTGGTAAGTCTCGTAGACGTAGTCCTAGCAGCCAGGAACGGCGTCGTGATCTGTGTAATGGCTCACGTTGCTTGACGCGGTCCGACTCAAGTGATGATGATAGGCACGGTTCTCGCGATAAGACTAGGCGTCGTCCGCGTAACAAAAATAGACATAGGTCGCGTAGTGATTCCAACGTTTCATCGCGGGGTCGTTCTCGGAGTCACACTCGTGTAAGGTCATGTTCTCGCTCTCGTAACGCGAAGCATTATGTGCATAAGGCCCGGTCGCCTGTCACAAGAACGCCAAGCCCTGTTCGGTCAGGCACGTTACAGGTAGACTGTTCGGCGACCTCTGAGGCATCTACCCTCGCACATGCTTTAATGCAAGCTATTAAAACCATACAACCTGTGAGATCACAGCACTACTTCGTTTCTCATTTCGACCCATCTTTAAACAACATCGAAGTATGGTGCGAGGAAGTAGATCGCGCCAAAGACGCCAACGGGTGGGGCGATCAGGAGTGTCTGTCACGTGTAGGTTCCTGTCTAAAGGGTGATGCCAAGGTATGGCTAAGTGAGTGGGTTACCAATGACCGGACGTGGTCTAACTTTAAACGAGAATTTAAATCTTTATGCCCTACTAAGTTGGACTATGCAAACATTTTGTTTGACGCTATGAATGCGACGTCAGATAAATATCCCACATACGCAGAATATGCACGTCGCACCTTGTTACGTTTGAGGATAGTTCAGGGACTAAGTGACGACTTGAGAACACTCATTGTCATTCGTGGTATAGATAACCCTCAAATTCGTGCGACCGCAGCCAATGCAGATTTATCGCCTGAAAGCATTGTCTCGTTTCTATCGATTTATAAGAAACCTAATAAAGGAAAGAGTGACACCTCTGTTGTTTCTAAGAACTCAACGTCACACAAACCTACCATTCGTATAGGTCCTAAATGTTTTAATTGTAACCAACGCGGACATATAAGTCGTAACTGCAAACGGTCAAAGGCAGATGCGACTCCCAACAAGCAAACAATAGCTAGCGACTCGTGCACGTTCTGTAGAAAGCGAGGACACACCGAGGATACCTGTTTCGCGAAGGCGCGTTCAGAAACTCGTAACCCGCGTAATGTTAACCTTTGCTCTAGTCAAGTGAAGCCCACTCAAGGTAACGACGTAGTCAGCGCTGTCGTAGATGGTGTACCAGTAGATGTACTCATTGATAGCGGGGCCCTCGATGTATCTCTCATTTCTTCGGATGTCTTAAAATATATTCCATGCCAACCAAAACCTAAACGTTGCATATTAAAAGGCATAAATGATAAAGAGTTAGTCTGTACATCTTATGTGACCACTACAGTAGAGTTTAGCGATATATCGGTTGAAGTCGATTTAGTAGTGGTTCCTTCATCTTATATGAACACTCCAATAATTATAGGTACGGACGTTCTTAACCGTGACGGTATAACTTTTGTGCGAACAAAAGATGGGCAAAACCTTACGCACTCCAATAACGCTCGAATTGTTAATACCCTGCAATCAATTGACCAACTTAAGATAAATACGCCCCTTCAGGGTGAAGAGTTAGAAGCTCTTAGGTCAGTTATAAAAGACTTCACCGATTTTTTTATTTCTGGCACTGCCAATACTACTGTTAAGACGGGCGAGATGGAAATCAAGCTCACTAGTTCGATACCAGTAGTATACAGACCTTACAAGCTTTCTCATCAGGAAAAACTCAAGGTAAGGGAAATAACTAGAGATCTTCTGGACAAGGGTATAATAAGGCGCTCTAAATCAGCTTATGCGAGCCCTATAATTCTAGTCAAGAAACGAGACGGCTCTGATAGGCTCTGCGTTGATTTTAGAGCCCTCAATCGTATCACTATAAAGGATCGCTATCCCCTTCCCCTGATTGACGATCATATTGACCGGCTAGGCAGTTATACATACTTCTCTAGTCTAGATATGGCCACAGGGTTCCATCAGATTCGCCTTAAAGAGGAGAGCATATCTCTTACTGGATTCGTTACGCCAGAAGAGCATTTTGAGTATGTCAAAATGCCATATGGTTTGGCAAACTCTCCTATTGTGTACCAGCGTATCATAAACGATACTTTGCATGAGCTTATTAACGAGGGTAACGTGCTAGTTTACATCGATGATGTTCTTCTCATGAGTAGTACAGTTACAGAAGGTATCCAACTATTACGCAAAACACTAAATACGCTCACCCGGGCCGGTTTCTCTGTTAACCTTCGGAAATGCTCTTTTTTAGTTACCGAGGTGGAATACTTGGGTAGGCTTATTAGTCGGGGTCAGGTTAGGCCGAGCCTACGAAAAGTTGAGGCTCTAGTTAATACGACACCGCCAGAGAATGTAAAGCAAGTACGTCAGTTACTTGGTCTTGGATATTTTCGCCGGTATATAAAGAACTATGCCACTTTGACTACCCCACTCACTTATTTGACTCGTAAAGGCGTTAAATTTAGTTGGACTGCTGAGTGTAAAACCATTCGCCAAAATTTGGTTACGCGACTAACAAACGAACCTGTCCTTCTCATCTTCGACCCACTCCTTCCTACGGAAGTTCATACAGATGCAAGTAGTGTAGGCTACGGGGCTGTACTTTTACAAATACACCCTGATGGCAAGAAACACGTCGTTTCTTATTTTAGTAAAGTAACTCAGGGGGCTGAGAGTAAATATCACTCCTACGAGCTCGAAACCTTGGCGGTAGTCAAAGCCCTTCAGACCTTTCGGCATTATCTTGTTGGGCTGAAGTTCACTGTGGTGACTGACTGTAATGCGCTCAAGTCAACAGCACGAAAGAAAGACTTACTGCCCCGTGTAGCTCGTTGGTGGACTTACTTGCAAGATTTCGAGTTCTCGGTTGAATACAGAAAAGGTGCATTAATGCCACACGCGGATTACTTGAGCCGCAACCCCGTTATCAGCGTAAACCAAATTTCTAAACCTCGTAATTGGGCTCAAATAGCTCAGGGAGCTGATAATGAGACCCAAGAGCTCATTCAGAAACTTCTTAATGGTGACCTTGATTCTAGCCGTTATTTCGTACAAAATGATCTTTTGTATTACAAGTACTCTCCAGTGGGTGAACAACAACGCCTTCTTTGTTACATCCCCAAAGGGCATCGACTTAGTCTTCTCAGAGTGTTCCATGACGAACACGAACACATAGGAGCTGAAAAGACTTACGATCTTATTTTAAGATATTTCTGGTTTCCAGGGCTAAAACAATTCGTGATCAAATATATAGCGCACTGCATCACATGTATTTCTAAGAAAAGGGTTCCGCGTGCACCCTTGCAGAATATTACTTCGTGGAAAAAACCTGACACTCCATTTCACACTATTCATGTCGATGCTTTAGGTCCTCTGCCACAGTCGGAAGGATACAAATTTGTGTTCCTCATAGTAGATGCTTTTAGTAAATTCACCTTTTTATACCCCATTCAACGCCAAGACGTTTCAGAGCTTAGACGAGTTATTACGCAAGCTATATCACTGTTCGGTGTGCCCAAGCTAATAATTGCTGACAAGGGTCGCATGTTCGAGTCAAAAGAATTCACGACGTGGATTAACGAGCTAGGTTGTGACCTGCACACCATAACTCCGGAAATGCATCATGCAAACGGACAAGTGGAGAGGTATGTCAGAACAGTTCTCAACATGTTACGCATTCAAGTTAACCACAAGAACACATTATGGTCTGACACCGTATGGAAGCTTCAACTAGTGCTGAACGTGACGAAGCAGAAAACTACACAGGCTTCACCATTGAACCTTTTAATCGGTACCGAAGCCACCACCCCTGTCATTCGAGGGCTAGTACGTGATGTGGCTATTGAATCGTCATCACCCAATCGAGAGGCCCTACGAGAAATCACCAGAAATAGAACTCGTCAGCTGCTGAGGGACAACCAGGCTAAACAAGATGAGCGCGTCAATAAACAAAGGCGTCCACCACATCAATTTAATGTAAATGATTGTGTTTTTGTTATAAAGTTTTCTCAGGTCACTGGAAAACTTGATCCCGGCATGCGCGGTCCATACAAAGTGGTCGAGGTGCTGCCAGGTGGGCGTTATGCTCTCCGCCTTTTGAGTGGTGGCTATGGCAAGACAACACAGGCAGCGGCACAGTATATGGTGCCGTGGCGGGGTGAGTGGTGCCCTGAGACGTGTGCTGCCTTTCTCGAAAGTAAGTGGCGAAACGTCGCCTTTGCGTTCGTCATATTTATTTGAGTGAAGTAAGTTTCACTTACTAACCACTCTGGCGAAACGTCGCCTGGTGTTCGTCACCATGTTGGCACTTGGAGGGCCCCAAGTTGCAACAAATAGACCGATCAATGATGATTAGTCTATAGCCTGTTCGTCGGGCAAGACCTGTTCGTCGGGTCAGACCTGTCCGTCGGGTCGTGTTTCAGATGCAGTATCGATTGCAGTTAGCTCAGCCACCCCTCCAGCCAAGAGAGGACACTGAGTATCGATACTTAAGGCCTAGGTATGGTGTGATTTTAAAAAAGAGAGACGTCTCTATTATCTTAAGAATGATGAATGTAAGGGTTTATATGTGCTGGTTGTAAGACGATGTTTGAGTGTGGAAGTCTGAATTAAGTGAATGAAACAGTAATGAAAGGCTAACTACAGTTAATCCTATTTCTCACAAACATGTTATTTTTAGATGAAAGCCCAGATAATGTCGAGACTGCAGCGGTGTCAGATGGCGTCGCCGGACCATCCATGGTCCCATCTCACACGGCGGCAGAAGCCGGACCCTTAACAGCAGACGACTCAAGTCACAGTGGAGTCCCTGTAAACATCGGCATCGAGGACGAAGCCCTGTCAGGAGAAGCCGTATAAGCAAAACTCCCACTTATTTTGTTAAACTACCTACTAATGACTATAAAAGGAAGTGTATTTTTATATCGAGCCCATTTGCTTGTGAGCAGTCATAACGGTTGGAGTTCTGTACGTTCGGCGGCGTGAGTCATTTTATGGTTATTTTCTTAAATTCAGTGCGGTATCAATCACTATTGTGTGTAATTAGAACTAATAAACCTATAGCTTAAGTTATTTGTTAATTGGTGAAAAATATAAAAGCATTGTGTTCTTGACTTGTATTTTTTTTAAAGTTATTTTCACTTCTAACTTAAAAATATATATATATTTGTAAATACATACATATTATACATAGAAACAACCAGACCAAGACAAACATACATGTTCATGCACACAAATGTTTGACTTGTGCGGGAATCGAACCCGCGACCTCAGGCGTAGCAGTCGGTTACACTAACCACTACGCCATCGATTACCAAAAGAAGACTGAAAAAATAAGTTATGAAAGCTCTCGTGGCCGCGCCAAAATAGGTACCCAGACTATGAGTGTATGTATAAGTACGCGACAACAGCCCAATAGCTGAGGAATGTCCTTATGCCCTAGAGATTGGGGTGTCGATTCCCAATCCTAAAACAATCATTAAGTTTAGTTGGAAGAATTGACATGAATACAAGCAATTCGTAAACCAAATTGCTACTAGTATTAATTCTCGCCTCTATTTCATAGACCTCCATACCTTAGACACATAGATTATGTTTTATAGGGTAAGCAGAGATGTATTACATTTTGCAAGTTATGTTTTTGGGAGTCATGAAATAGCGAGGCTATTGAAATCAGTATTGGAGTGTAAGAGCCCTGCGTTGCCAATCGGTAACCTTATAAATGAGCTAATATTAATTTGACTTGACTTGACACCTCGACTGGCGTATTGGTTTATGTGGTCGACTCCCCACTGCAACTGCGCCGAGTGTTATGGGTTCGAATCCCACACGGGACAAAAAATTGTGTGATCCACAAATGGTTGTTCCGAGTCTGCATGTTCTTTGTGTCCGTTGTTTGAATGTTTGTAAAATTCCCCAAGACACTGGATTTACTTCTATTGAGGAAGAAGTCTTTAAAAAAAATGAAAGTGATGTAATCTCGTAGAGAGCCACGCTTCGGCACGAATCGACCGGCTCAACCGGAGTGATACCAAGGCCTTACAGAAAACCGGCGTGAAATAGCGTTTGCGTTGTGTTTCGTCGAGTGAGTGAGGGTACCGGAGGCCCAACCGCCCCTTCCCCCGTTCTGGAGGGGCAAATTTAAAAGGAACGCAACTCACTTGTGACTCCTCTGGTGTTGCGGGTGTCCATGGGTGGCAGTAATCACTTACCATCAGGCGATCCGTCTGCTCGTTTGAGTGAGAATACTATAAAAAAAAATGTTTTCTGAGACAGACGCTCAAGGAACTACACCAAAAAAAAGACCTAGCTACGGAACATCTATAACATCATTTAAATGTTTGTCCCGTGTGGGCATCAAACAAGCAATAGAGTATCGAAGTAACTATTAAGCCACAGCGCTATCAGTATATTTAAAGTTGCATTATAAACGAAGCAGCGCAGGCAGTAAAACTTAACCGAAGAAAGGCTTACCGTTGACATTTACGAGTTAGATATATAAAGATACTGCTAATTTCTTTAGTTTACAACTCTCTTAGTTAATGTGTACAGGTTTACTTTGATACAAGTACAAATAATTTGTTTCTTATCACCCGTATTAGCCATCCCACGAAACCGTACTTTGTTTCTGGATAAATGGTGCCATATATCCTTTTCTATACACCTGACAACTTCTCCCCAGCCTTTATTATTCCCAAGTCACTTGGGGTCGGCTTTTCTGGTCTAACCGGATTTGACTGGATATCAGTTTTTACACGGAACGGCTGCCATAGATGACCATGGCAGCCGGGACCGACGGCTTAACGTGCTCTCCGAGGCACGGAGCAGGCGATAATTGTCAATCAATACGCACATAATTTCGAAAAGTCATATAACTTCCGAAAGTCAGAGGAGCGCGACATGGGTTCGAACCCGAGATCCTCTGCATTGCAGTCTGTTAGTCTCTCCACTGAAGCATCGATATTCTATACACCTGACAACGTTTATGCGAAATTTCTTGATGATCGGTCAAGTTGTTAAGGCGTGAAACTTAACAAACAAACTCACTTTCGCATTTATAACATTAGATAGGATTTAATTCAGTCTGACTTGCACTGCAGTTGACATGCTCTTAACTTTTTGTCTATATGGAGGCAAATTTTTGCATTTACCTGCTTTTCAGAAACCAGTAGGTAAATTGAGTAGAGTAACTTTCTAAATAATATCTGTAGCTATAGATTGAACCTCTATAAATATTTCTCCTCCTTTTCTATACAGGGTGATTTTGAAATCGTGTAATTCCTTTTAACCACGCATTCTACTGGTGATATAGAATAACCCTGACCATATTTTTATTTAATTAGATTTATTTTTTTTGAAAAAATATTATTCCGTTTTTTTCGTGAAATGGTGTCAGATAGTCATATGTTAACCAACCGAGGCAATTTTAATTTTTTACTAATTAAAATAAAAAATCATATTAATAATTAATGTCGTAAATAATAACGGGCGGTCCTTTTTATTGCCCCTTATTATTTACGACATCAGTTATTGTTATGTTATTATTTTTAAATTAGTAAAATATTAAGATTGTGTCAGGTGGTTAAAATATGACTATTTGAAATCATTTCATGAAAAAAATCTGTACTCTAATTTTGCCGAAACCATTATTCTAATTAAGAAAAAATATGGTCAGGGTTATACTATATCACCAGTAGAATGCGTGGTTAAAAGGAATTACACGATTTCAAAATCACCCTGTATATGGTTCTTTTCAAGAGAGGTAAGGTATATGGATGTACTTTAAAACAGGTAGTTTGTTGAAACTGTTGTAGCTGACCTGAGCTAGCTCCTCACTACAGAGTAGTCCTGGCAGACAAGTCTTTGTTGAGTGCTCGTACTAGTTAGCTTTACCTTGTTCCTTCAGAAGGCGCTGCATAATTATTTCTTATATATATTCTATCAATAATATATTCTATCACATACACACAACACCATCTAGCCCAAACTAAGCAGAGCTTGTACTATGGGTACTAGACAATGGATAAACATACGTATATATACTTTTTTTTGTAAATACATAAATATTATACATAGAAACACCCAGACCAAGACAAACATCCATGTTCATGCACACAAATGCTTGACTTGTGCGGGAATCGAATCCGCGACCTCAGGCGTGGCAGTCAGTTACACTAACCTCTACGCCATCGAGGGATTGGCAGAGATGCATAGCACCAATTTTTCCATCTAAGGTTTAGGTCCCACGTAATGGGGTCAAGCCTATTGACTTTTACTGGACGCAGTCCCAGACCCTTTACCCGACTTGGGACTCGAACTCGAGACCTGATGCACAGCAGTCGCGTATACTTCTACTATATTACAAAGGCAGTCTTATTATTATTATTTATTTTAACCTGTGCCGTCCCACTGCAGAGCAAAGGCCTTCCTTATCTTTTCACTTCTTTCCGTCCAGCGCCAATTGTCTCCAATCCCGGTTGAACGCATCCAATTCATCCTGGCATCTCATTCTGGGACTGCCGCAGGGCCGTTTGTTATTTGGTGCCCAATCTTTGGTAATTTTCCCCACTTCTCTTCAGACATGCGACAGATATGGCCAGCCCAGTTTCATTTGAGTTAGTCGAGGCAGTCTTATAATATATTATATTTCAATGCTACATACTGGTACTTCTGTGAAAGTCACCCTATTTTACAAATCAACTGTTCCCTACAATATCGAACAAGACCAACACTATTCTAATACACTGACAGAAAACATTACCAAATTTTATTCGTATTTAAAAATACTCGAATAACAAGGTAACTCTAAGCGTAACTAACGTTAGCACACACACACACACCATACACATAAATCTTCCCTTGATTTACGAATATACATGTGGGCACTTTAATGCCGGCCCGTTTTAGCCGACTTTCATAAGTAATAAAGACCACACAGATGAATTCTTGTAGGTGTTAGTTTATGTTGATACTTATGTTGACATGGTGCTTCATGTTTTGGTACATCCTCACATGAATCTGGAATGGCTTACACAGGAGCTGACTGGATAATTACGTTCACACTATGGAAAATCGCTGTCAAATGACCTTGTGTTGTGTTCCTGTATTGATTGAGGTTTTATTTCATTTATTTGGTTTACCAAAATTTGTTTTCACTAGTTACACACAATAAAAGGAACACGATGATTAACAATAGTGTAACAAACACTTTATATAAACATACCATTTGAATATTATGAGTGCGGATATCAACAATCGGCGTATACGAATGTGAATGAGTACAAACAAAAATAAAAATGTATAAATGTGTGACGAAACGACGACAAAAACCACCAGCTGTTTGAGAACTATTCTTCTTTGTTCGGAAAAGAACTCACAGTGGAAATCTGTGTATTAAATTGTAATACAGTCCTGTGCGGTGTTCCTGTATTGAGTAGGGGCTTAACAAATAACCTGTGTTGTGTTCCTACATTGTGTAGGGATTCAATAAACAACCTGTTGTTGTGTTCCTGTACTGCGTAAAGGTTCAACAAATTGCCTTGTGTTGTGTTACTACATTGCGTAGGAGTTCAACAAACAGTTTTATGTTGTATTCCTGTATTGTGTTGGGGTTTATCAAACAGCCTTGTTTTGAGTTCTTGTATCGTGTAGGGGTTGAACAAACAGCGTTATGTCGTGTTTCTGCATTGCGTAGGAGTTCAACAAACAGTTTTATGTTGTATTCCTGTATTGTGTTGGGGTTTATCAAACAGCCTTATTTTGAGTTCTTGTATCGTGTAGGGGTTGAACAAACAGCATTATGTTGTGTTCCTATATTAAGTATGGATTCATCAAAAGCCTTGTTCTGTGTTTCTGTATTGTGTAAGGGTTCAACAAACAACCTTATGTCGTGTTTCTGTAATGTGTATGGTTTCCAGGTTATTTAAGAGCGCGGTGTCCGAACAGCAGAGGGAACTATAACTGTTCAATAGATAATTAGCCTCTACTCCATGTATTGCTATAAACGAAAACAGAGGTATCTTACAAACATAATATATCAGAGATAGTTTCATGCCTATACCTATCACCAAAGACTTAAACGATAAAAAGCGGATGTTTATAAAAATTAAACCAGCTATGTTTCCAGGTTTCACGTAATAGAGACCTAGCTGGTACAGTTACTGTATCAGACTATATTTGATTCGGGAGTCAAATCTGATATCTCAAGCTCAATAGTCGCATTCACTATCACTGACCCGCCAAGGCATTATTGGTACAACTATCTTAACAGTACCCAACAAAATTTGCTCCTGCATTGGTAGGAGAGGAACACGCTGTCTGATTTTTTTAAAAGCTACCGTGTCTGTGCCATGCCTCATGGGCTACAATTACCGCTCACTAAAGGGCTGAGGCTGTAAACTTGTTTGCTCCCTAAGTAGTAAAAAAGTTACTACGTGTCACAGTGGTAGTGCATGAGGCCTAGGATTTAAATCCCTGGTCAGGCCATCAAAATGTTGTTGAGTTTTTCTGATAAGAAACTTCAGTAGTATTCCCGTGACTCGGAAAGCCTTTGGTTCTGTGCCTGATCTCTTTCCGGTCGTGTTGGATTGCCATCCCATCGGTTCATGAGAGTTAGAGAACGAAGAGTGCACTTGTGTTTCCGCACACACTTGTGCACTATAATATCTCCTGCGCAGTGTGTCAGTATCCGTAAAGATTGGCCGCCATGCCGAAATTCGGTAAGTCACCTTTATGCTAACCATACACGGCTATTATTTCAAGATCTAAATTATTAATAAATGATCGATGCATTTTATATTTGTTGCTTTTTAAAAGCTTTAATTTAGATTTATACGCTCCGGTGTTATCTTGCTGGTTAAATTTGGAACACTTAGAGATTGTCCTACCAACTCCAGATAGCATTTATCTATAAGATAAAAGTCTCGCCATCTCTTTTCCTTAATCTAACATGAGTGAGACAGCATGCGATTTATCTTTCGGATAACCTTTACTTGTTAGTTGTAGGAGTAGCCATTATCGTTTCAAAGGGCCTAAAATACGTGTATAATTTGACTGACAATACATTATGAAAAATAAAAGAAAGACTTAAAGAATAAAAATAACTAGAGAAGTATATTAAAAAAAGGTTTTACCTAATTAAAAAAAGGAAACTAAAAAGAAAAGTGATTCTATTCTAAAATATAACTTGGCATTATATATATTTAAATATTAAAAAAATATAATCCTGTTGTATACAAAATGACATACATACATACATAAATTCACGCCTGTTTCCCAGAGGGGTAGGCAGAGACTACGGATTTCCATTTGCTACGATCCTGACACACTTATCTGGCTTCATTCACTTTCATAACATTCCTCATACACGCTCGCCGGTTTAAGGTGCTCTTAACCTGGCCTTTATCCAGAACGTCTCCGATCTGATCAAGAAACGTTCGCCTAGGTCTTCCCCTTGCGACTATTTCATTCACACTAGCCTTATAAACTTTCTTAGTCAGTCTGTTTTCGTGCATTCTTTCTACATGCCTTTTTTTTTTTTTTTTTTTTTTTTTTTTTTTTGATTCCCAGCAAAAATGCTTCATGCACTACCCACCGGCTAGGGGACGGCACCGGCGGGGCGTGTGGGTCTCCCAGCAAGAAGACGCGCTGGTATACCCACTAAAAAACCTGGGGTGTTCCCTCTCTCACCCAATGGGGGGGGCCAGTTGGGAACTTAAAAGATTCAACCATAGCAGGCCCCCCCGTGTGGGTGCCGGCCGGGTCATTTTTTTCGGACCCGACCACCTCTCGTCCCCAGGGGAGAGCCTGACTGCTCTCCCCTTTCGACATCAGAAAGGCGCGCGGGAACACCGCGCGCGCCCTCTCGGGGCTTTTAGTTTACGGGTGGCAGGGTCCCCTGAGGCCCCGCCACCCGGAGCCCCTAGGTGGGGGGCAGGAGGGCGACATAAGCGCGTCTTCTGCGCCCCCTCCTCCGGCGGCGGACGTCCGGGGCGTAAGGATCGTCCTCACGCCCCCGCTCCGCCGCCTCCTTCTGCGAGATGACAGTCTCGCAGAAGGAACTCATTGCGCCCCAGCACCTGTCGTCGCCGACCATCTTAGATATGACGGTCGGCAACGAGAGGTCGGGGCCAATCACGGTGACCAGGGCACAGCGCTCCTCGACCCACGCCGGACACTCCTCCAGCGTGTGCTGCGCCGTGTCCCGGTCGCACACCTCACAATGGTGACATCTGGTTGTCGGCTCCCTACCGGCTATCTTGCAGAGGTACTCTCCGAAACACCCGTGTCCGGAGAGCACCTGAGTAAGCCAGTAGGTGAGCGGTCCGCGCCGTCTGTCCGCCCATTCTCTTAGTACCGGACGGACAGCCTCGACTGTCCTCACCCCGTAGCGGGGCTGGGCCAGTCGCTCACTCCACCTGGCCTCCAGGACCAGTCGAGCCTGGGACCTTCGCGTCTCCACCGCCCTGTGCGTGGGCTCCTCGCCATGGAGGCGGAGGTCAGCGCGCCAGTAATACACTGACGCTTGGACCTCCGCCTCCAAATCCCAGGGCGGCGATGCCGCCAAAACGCACGCCGCCTCATAGGAGACGGTGCGGTACGCCCGCGACACCCTGACCGCCATCGCCCTCTGAGGTCTCCTTAGGAGGGCGACGTTTCGGCGATTCAGGGCGCCAGCCCAAATGGGCGACCCATAAAGGGCCATCGACCGCACCACCCCCAAATAGAGGCGGCGGCAGATGACACTCGGCCCCCCGATATTCGGCAGCAGAGAGCTAAGCGCTCCCGCCGCCGACATCAGCCGGGGGGCCAGGCGGCTAAAATGGACGCGAAAGTTCCAGCGGCCGTCGAGGTGGAGCCCCAAGTATTTCATAGTCGGCTCCACCCCGATGCGGACCCCTCCAACAATGATGTGGGCATCTGGTGGCGGCGCCCGCCGAGGCCCGTGAAATAGAAGGGCCTCGGACTTTTCCAGCGCCACCTCCAGTCCCAACATCCTAATCCTGCCGACAACCAGAGCCACTCCAGCCGTGGCAAGACGGGCAGCTGCTCCGTAGTCCTCTCCCCGGGCCGTAACCAGCGTGTCGTCGGCGTAACAAGTTACGCCGACGCCCGGGGGCAGAGCGCCCCGCAGCACCCAGTCGTAACCGATGTTCCACAGGAGCGGACCCAGAACCGATCCTTGTGGAACACCGCACGACACCTCCCTCCGGAACGTCTCTCCGTTCCGCCCCACACAGAATACACTCCTCTGGTGCAGGTAGTCCCCGACTACTCGGCGCAGGTAGGGAGGCACCCCATGAAATCGGAGCGCCTCCCTAATAGTCGCCCACGGCAGGGTGTTAAACGCGTTGGCGATGTCCAAGGACACCGCCAACAGCACCCCGCGCGAGGCGACCGCCTCTTCCGAGAGGGCCTTGACGCGGCTAATCGCGTCAATCGTCGATCGGCCCTCTCGGAATCCGAATTGGTGTTCGGATAAGTCGGGGCCCACCCGCACCAGGTGCCTGGAGAGACGGGCAGCCAACACACGCTCAAAGAGCTTGCCCACCTCATCCAACAGCACTATGGGGCGGTACGCGGAGGGAGAGTCCGCGGGGCGGCCCTCCTTTCTCAGGAGGACCAGCTTGCCCGTCTTCCACATGGAAGGGAACCGTCCCGACTCCAAGCAGGCGCTAAACAGCCTGAGGAGCCGGTCCCCTAGGGCGTCAAAGGCCAAAACCCAGGCGCGGCCAGGAATCCCGTCCGGCCCCGGGGCGGTGTTTTTGCCCCGGAGCCGTACCATTGCCGCGCCGAGCTCCGCTATTGTTACTACTGGCGCCCCGGCATCAGCACCGCCCTCCTCAACTTCGGGCGGCGCCATTATGGGAGGCGTGTGCTCCGCCCTCGAAGGAAAGAGAGCGGAGACCACCCCCTCCAATTGCCGGGGCTGGAGACTCTCGGTGACCGGCGGGGCCCAGGGGCGCAACTTGCCCCTGACCGCCTTATACGGACGGCCCCACGGGTCTGCCTCGAGAGTCCCCAGGAACTCTTCCCATCTTTGGGCTTTGGCCTCGCTGATGGCGGACTGCAGGGCGTGCTTCCGCTTTACGTATTCGCCCCGCAGCCGTGCCTCCACGGTCGGGTCACGGTACCGCCTGCGTCGGCGGTACCTAGTGTACTGGCGACGCGCCGCAATGCACGCGGCGCGTTTTTGGCCTATGTCATCAGACCACCAGTACACCTGACGCCTTGGAGGTCGAGCACTGGTCCGGGGCATCGACGCGTCGCAAATCTGCGTCATCGCGCCCCGGAACCACTCCGCCTCCGACTCAACCTCCACAGGCCCTTCACCCATCGGGGTCCAGGCCTGGACGATGGAGGCTTCCACCAGTACGTCTACGTCGAGACGTTTCAACGCCCATCGTGGGGACGACGGGGTGTGCCCTCTCCTCGGGCGATCGTCCGGGATCGCCGGCGAGGCGGAGATGTCGAACCGTACGTAACGATGGTCCGACAATGACTCCGCCTCGACCAGCACTCGCCAGTCCCGGACGTGGCGCGCTATGGCAGGGCTTGCAAACGAAATGTCCACAATGGACTCACCCTGCCAGCGCACGCAAGTGGCGACCGACCCCCGGTTAAGAACCACGAGGCCGGTCGCAATCGCCCACTCCTCCAGCGCGTCGCCGCGAGCGTTGGTGACAGGGGATCCCCAAGCCGACGATTTGGCATTGAAGTCCCCCGCCACCACGACCGGACGCGATGGGTACCGATTAATCACGGCCCCCACCGCGCCTAAAAATCGCTCAAACTCGGCGAGGCGCCGGTTTGGAGAAAAGTACACCCCGATCAGGACGGTTCCCTCCCAATCAACACAAACATACCCCTCGCCCCTGTCTGTCATCACCAGGAGCGAGGGTCCGGACGAAACAATGGCCGCCGAGCCCCCGAGGTCCCCAAACCAGTTGTATCGGCTGGGGACGCAGTAAGGCTCGGCGACCACGGCGATGTCTATTGACCACTCCGCCATGTGCTGCAGCAAGATATCCTGCGCCCTGGCGGAGTGGTTAATGTTCACCTGTAGGAGGCGATGGACCATAATTAATTAGGTTTCCATCGCCTCCCTACTGCTCCCTGTTTGGGACGGGGCTGGAGCGGCCGGAGTCCCGGCAGCCGCCCCTCTGGCCCTTCGTCTTTTGGGTGGGGAGCAAGATTTGCTCCCCATCCGGTGCCCCGCCGGCCTTCCTGCAGCCAAACAGATGCTGCAGGAAGATTTAATAGTGGAGCAGGCGGCGGCCTTGTGGCCGGGCTGACCGCAGCGAAAACAAAAGTCGCTGCGATCAGTTTCGGCGGTGCATTGCTGCCTCACGTGCCCCGGTTCGAGGCAGCGGTAGCACCGCCTAGGCCTCGGCTCCAGGAGGTTCACCTGAGCCGAGACCATCCCGACCAGCAAACGGCCGGCCGCCACCTTCTTCGCCGCGGCGATGGGGCAGCGCACCATCACTGTGCACAGACCACCATTGCCGCGGCGCACCTCCCCCACCCTGACCTGCGCCTGAGGGCAGGCGCCGGTTTTTGCCACCGCAGCGGCGACATCCTCGGAGGAGGCCGAGTCGTCCAGCCCGGTTATCCGCATTTCCGCAGACTTCACCGGGCGGGAGACCCTGACCTCCTCAGGCGTAAAGAGTGACCTAATTGTTTCGGCCACCCTATCCGCCTTGTCGCCGGAGGTGGCTCCTGGGACCTCCAGGATTCTGGCCCCAGTGGCGGCAACCTTAAAGTAGACGCCTCCAGCGAGGCCCATCTCGGCGAGGTTGCCCTTAATTGCCTCAGTGGCCCGCCGGAGGACGCCCGCATAGCTGACGCCTTGCCGGAGTCCCTCCTCCGTCAGCTCCACCACAACGGCGGTGGAGCGCGGGGGGCGCAGGTCAGCCGGGGTGGGGCCCTTCTTTTTATTTGAAACCGGGGGAGCCCGGGAAGCCTTCTTCTTCCTCTTCTGTCTCCTCTTCTTCCTCCCGACGACCTCTGTCCATGGCTGCTCAGCCGAAGCAGAGGCCACCGGGGCGGGTCGGGGCTGGGAGGCTTGGCGCCGCGGCGCTACAGTAGCGGTAGCCCTCCCTCCGCCCCTCCCCTTCCTCTTAGAAGAGGAAGCCGATGGTGCGGGGGCAGATGTCTGCCGCGGCGGGCCCGAGGTCGTCGGACCAGCCGGCGTGCCCCCGACCATCCGGGGACTGCCCCCGAGTGGAGGGCCTGGGGTCGGAACGGGTGCGAGGCCATAGTTGGCCAGGCACGCTTCCACCACGTTGCGCGCCTGAGCCACCGTGGCCCGCATTAGGTCGTTCGCCCAAGCGGGTCGCTGGTCCTCCGCGGAAGCGAGGGGCCGCGTTGTGCGTCGCGGGAGAGGCGGGAAATCCTCCCGTGGCCTCCCGGCAGGCGCCCCGGCGGCGGCCGAGGGCGTCTTCGCGACGTTGGCCCAAGTGGCAGTGGCAGCGGCCGCCTTCATGGCCGCTACCTCCGCCCGGAGCTCCGCCAGCTGCCTATGCAGCCCCTCATTCTCCGACCTCCAGCGCCTCTGAAGGTCGGAGGAAGTCCGTTCCCACAAATGGAAAAAGGCTTCCCTCATCTCCTCTGTAGCTTGCTTAAGGTCCCGGACGAACCCCCCCTTTAGGTTGCCGGACCGGGCCGCCACCCTCAGGACGGTCTCGGCGCCAGCCTCGAACCGTTGCCTGAGGTCGGCAACCGAGTCCTCTCCCAAGGGGGACGCATCCGCGACCCCAGCCGTCCTCAAGATGGCTCGACGGGCAGGCAGAGGCTGCCCGAGGAGCTTCCCCGCAGAGGGAGGTGGCATCGGGGAACCGGCCCTTCCTCCACAGGGCATCCCCTTCACCACCTCCACCTCCGTGTCCGACCCAGAGTCGGACAGCGCATTGTGCGACGTCTTCTGGCGCTTTGCAGAAGCGCCGCGTGCACCCCAGAACTTGTGGGTAAGGGAAGCAGGGCTATCCCCCCCTTCCTCTCTCTCCCGTCGTGCCGCCGACGAGCACCGGCTCTGAGGCCGACTGGCCTCTGAGCCCGAGCCCGCCCGCGACCCGACATCTATATCAGTGCCGGTGCCGGCGCCAGACATGCTCGACACGGAGTCGCTGCGTGCCAGCGCCGCCGCCCGACACCTCGACCGTGTCCTTGGCACGGCCGGGACACCATCCCGGATTGACGGCGGGGTCATACCCCCCTCTGCCTTCCCCTTTTTGGGATCCTTAAGTCTTGCCTTGTTCGGGCCGGAGCCCAAGGCCACTCTCATCGCAGAGTCAGCACTTGACCCTGCGGAAATTTTGGTGCCAGATATTTCGCGCGGCACTGCGCTGTGATGGCGGTTGCCCCCCCCAGAATACGAGGGGCAGACGGAGCCAGAAGGCTCCGTGAGGGATTCTCCGGGCGCGGCGCACCCGGTACCCTCCTGGGGCAGTTTAAAACCTTTACCGGACATCTTCATATATTGAGTTTTTGGGTGGCCCTAATGACTGGGTTCCCCCCAGCCATACAGCCCCTCGCCGGGCCACCAAAAACTTGGGCTTTGGGTAATTTTTATAGAGGTTTTCTTCCTCGCAGCCCGAAGGCCCCCGGTCCTGTCAGTTCAGGATTACGGGTTGGGCCGGATGGGGGTCCATGCTGGACCGATCCACCCGCCCCAAGACCGCCCGACTGGGCAGGAAGCCTAAGCTTCAAACCCTGGCCTAACGGCCACCACTAGTGATTTTTTAGAGAGGTTGTCTTCCTCTATCCCCCCCGTGTTGAGCCGGATGGGGGTCCATACTGGACCGATCCACCCGCCCCAAATCCGCTCGACGGGGCAGGACGCACACGCAACCCGCCCCGGCCTTACGGCCCACACTGGTAATTTTTAGAGAGGTTGTCTTCCTCTATGCCCCCGTGTTGGGCCGGATGGGGGTCCATGCAGGACCGATCCACCCGCCCCAAGACCGCCCGACTGGGCAGGACGCCTACGCAACCCGCCCCGGCCTGACGGCCCCCACTTGTAATTTTTTACAGAGGTTTTCTTCCTCTAACCCCCCCATCTCATCCACGTGTCCTCTGCTAATCAGAGGAACACGTGGAGAGACCCCCAAACGCGGCCCTCGCGGGCCGATAACCCCGAGACAAACTGCCTCGGGTTCCCTACGCGCGTGCCAGAGTATTAGCCACGAGTAATAATGCCCCTGAAAGGACATTATTACCCGTGTTGCCCGGGGTGTACCGGCCCAACGACTGCCGTTCCAATCCACTAAAAATGTAGAAAGGACCAGCAGCCGTCGGGCACACGGGGAGGTTCTCTGGCCACACACCCCTCTTTCTACATGCCTAAACCAACTTAACATACCCTTATATACCATACAAAATGACAGAGAAAACCAAATACTTATTTTTATAAAAATTGTAATAACGAAAACGATTGCATGTCTCCAATTAGAATTTTATTTCATTCTTGTCCTTTCCGTTCTTATTTAGCAACTTTTTATGGCTCTTTTTTATACTATTGCATAATAAGTAACTAGTAACAAGTGTCAGCTCATCGTATAATAAACTTTATCATTGCATTCGAGCGGTTGCTGAACGAGAGACATCATAATTATGTAGGATGTGTATTTTGCAGAAAAGAAATTGTTGCGCTGCGCTTATCAGGGAGCGAGAACGACAAACGATAGATGAGTTGTGCTGGTGTACCTACCACAACTTTTGATATTATTGTCAGCCTTGCCGAAGCTTTTTAAAAGGCTTGTCCATGATGCTATTTATAAAAGTATTTATAATATCATCATAGAGCAACAACATGGGTTCGTAAAAAGAAAATTGATGACGACAAATTTATAAGTGCTCACAGATTATTTATTCAATAGTATGGATCGGCAAACTCAAGTGGACACCATATATACCGACTTTCGAAAAGCCTTCGACAAGATTGACCATAAGCTACTGCTATCGAAAATCGCCTACAATGGAATAAGGGGTGATTTGCTCCGTTGGTTTACTTCCTATGTTTCAAATAGAACACAAAAGGTTGTCATTAAGGGATTCCACTCAGCTACTGTAACTGCTACGCCCGGAGTGCCCCAAGGTTCAATTTTAGGCCATCTTTTATTTATCTTATTCATTAATGATATAGGAGAGTGTTTCAGACACTCTAAGTTTTTATTGCAGGAAGATTTAAATCGCCTCTCTAATTATTGTATCAATAATAAATTACAATTAAAGATTTTCATATGCTTTGCGATATCGTTTACAAAATCATTATCATGAAGTCTAGCTGTAGTTTGCTTCTTCTTGGCGTTTTGTAACAGATATGACTGTAGTGACCTAATAAAGAAGATATGTTATCTTGTACAAAAAACTGTTGTTACACGAGAAGTGCGATATCGGGCCTTTTTTGCTGTATCATCGTGTAAAACTAATGCTGGATTCCGCGCACCTATACGATGGAATACTACGTATCTATATACGTATTTATATAATCTATATAAATACGTATATAGAAAATACAATGAGCTCACTAAACAGAATGTATTTAGTAGGCCTGCTAGTAAATTTCGCTATATATTAAAAAGAGTTATTGAAGAAACTGGGTTAAAAATGTAAGAAACATTTGGTAAAATTCAAAATTTTTATTCATATTTTGTTTGATTTTTGCAAAATTGACATACATTTATAATGATGTAAGCTGTGGATAACAGTGTGCTTGCGTGGGTTGCACATTTAATAACAAATAATGTGTAACTGTTTGTTATTCCAAATATATAAATAAATAAAATAAAATAAAACTTTAAGATGTTCGAAATTTGTAAAATATTTGCTGCCTTATTTTGATAGCCACCAGAATCATACAGCTCTATCAACAATTACAAAAATAGCATCTTAAATAAACAATAGATCCACGTAGAAATCCTGCAGTCAGGTTTTGAACTACATGTTATTTGCATTTACCGAATACTGTTATTCTCTCATGCAATTAATAAGGATTAATAATTTAATTTGCAAAAAGCCAATAGCACTTTGTTGGACCCATAAATCGAACACGATATATCGATCAACAGTTTGCTCCCAACGAATTGGATCAACAAGCCTTTCCACAAATACATTCACGAAATACAATGGACTATTTCATGCATCAGTAATTAATAAAATTAATCTAGTAAGTTCTCTTCATTACGTATATTACAAAGCAAACACTAGTGGAAAACATTCGCATCACAACTATTAACTCCCACATCGGTATTCTGGAAAATAATCCAATAAGCTGTAAAAATATTGAGGTGAAAATGGACGTACTGGAAGCTCGCCGACCTACATTTACAATTCGTTAGTGTTTTTCGATATTCCACTGTGATTTATTATAGGTATAAAATCAACCAGATGCCAGATCACACCAACCACATATTGGAAAAGCGCGGCCATCGCTTGGGTGGTCTAACTATGGCTCATTGTTTACGCAACGAGACGAAAAGCGTAGCCTTCATGACGTTAATATGTTTTATTGCGAAAAAACACATGTGTCCGTATGAGAAGAATATGTACGATTGAATATTAAACGCATATATTACGAATGTAGGACGCTCCGTATCTGGTGCACGCGTGAATCATGGCACTTCAATTTGGAGCAGTTATAGCTGTGTATTTAGTTAGGGCCACCCAATGATATCAGGGGATAATCTGTTAAAATGTTAAGTCAATAACACGCGCTACCTTCAAGCAGGTGCGTCGTTTAAGGTGGAATTACTCGTTTGTTAAATCATCGCCATATTTAGATATGTGCGTATGAATAAAAAAATCCATTTATCAAATTTGCAAATGATTCGAACGTTTCGAAACGTTGATAATTATTATTCGAATGCATTATTTGTTGATATCCGATTTGATCCGTGTGGCTGATGAATTAATTGTTTTTACGTATTGGTTATGAAGAAGATATAAAAGAGGGACGATAAGTTTTTATACTTATCAAACATTTCATCATGAAATCCTGTTTTAAATGGATTATTATGATTCGAATAAAATAACGAATTGACCCATATTTGGATTTGGAATTATACATCTTTTGAATATTACAAATCGTACCAATGGCACATCGCTTTTATATATGTTGGTAGCCATGTTTAATCTACTCAAATATTCGACCCTTAACCGTGTTTTAACGTGACCTCGCAGTCATATTTTTCGTTTACACTCCCAAATACGCTAACAGACACAACCGCCGGAGTCGGTTCACGGTAGGGGAATTGAAAAATTGTAAAACACACCTCAGGCATTGTGGTGTGAATAAATTATAAGCGCGCACAAGTTATACGTGGCCAGCGCAGCATGACCTACCTTGTCTCTTCCACTGACGTAGAAATCACATCAGCTGGAGGGGAGTTGTGAATTTACGTGAGGCCAACGTATGCTGGTCATTGCGCGACCCACTTACAGCTGGTAGTCTCGATATTGTTGTGCCAGATCTGTACTAGGTTAGCGGAACCCTAGTTCTAGGATTATTAACTTGACTTAATATAAACTCATTCCGGGTACATGCGCGCGTACCTAGGATCCACTTTATTAATGTTATACATCTTATTTTCGTGATTGCAGATAGTATTAAACTTTCTTAGAATGCAGGGATTTTGTTATATTTTCACACCTATATGAAAGACGGTAAATTTTTACGATTCCAGAACGTTTGGCAGCCGTGCCCGCTGATGTTCAACGCCAAATGTCATCATATATATGCACCTATCTTCGTGTGGAATCTTTTACAAAGTAGAGACCAGAGCTTTTGAAAAAGGTTATCATCCGTACGATTTAAGCTTACGTACATCGTTAACAGTTTTAATAACATTTTAATTAGGAGTGAAACATCCAGAATTCCTTCGCACGGGTGGCGTAGTAATCTAAGTGGGCGCCGCTGCCACTGTACCGACTGTTGTGGGTTCGATCGGGACAAAAAAAATTGTGTGTGACTCAGGAATTATTCCTGGCGCGAAATATGAACCTTAATGCAAAAATAAATTACTGGCAAATTATTTCGAAAGTGACAACTATAGATCTGAAGATTGATCTGACTTGGCACAAAATAGGAAACAATGGCGCACTTTAATGTCGGAGGCCAAGATCCACTTTGAGTCGCTGAGCCAGCGAAGTAAAATAAAATAAGTAACTGTAGATCAAACATTAATTTGCTTCGGGCTAGTGAAAAACCTAGTATAACTAGCATGCCAGTAGTGATATATTGATCAGTTATCCCGCCGCGCGGTGCCATTGTTGTAATGTACTCTGGCAGTTACAGTTGTAATGTACCATGGTTATTAAAATACACATCGTCTGATCATCAAAAATCATTTCTTAAGGGACCTTTGAAAGGTAACGATGTCACATCTACACTTATACCGACATTCTTTTCATCTACCGATCAGACTCCCAAATGCAGTGCTCCTACTGCCGAAGTTCTAACATAAGAGCTCTATAACACTTCACCTGTCTGCACAAAACTTATCTTATGAGAATACCAGGCAGTCCAGTCATCAGAGCAGTTCTCTGCCCTTCAGAAGATATATATATGCGACAAAATAATACCATGTATATTGTATATAGACATGACGTCCCCTATTAATTGGACAGTCAGATTTTGAGAAGTAGTGCATAGTGGAAAGAGAATTAAAGTATAACTAAGGCTGCACATTTGATGCGCGTTACTAACGCGTTGATTGACTTCGAATCCTTCTCATTGTGAGATCCACAAATGATTGTTTTGAGTCTAGGTAGACTCTGTGACCGTTAACTTTTTATTTAATGATAATGCTATTAATTTATGCTATTATTTTAAGGTAGTAGACCCTCGCTGGTTTCAGCATGAATGGGCCGGATCGACCGGGGTAGTACTACCCTCTCACAGAATACTGGCGTGAAGTAACGGTACACGTACTGTTGCGTTTCGTATCGGTGAGTGAGAGAGCCGGAGGCCCAGTTACCCCGATCCTTTTCCTATGCTGTCCTTTCCCTCCTTCATTCCTTTTTAAAGGGCTGGCAACGCACTTGTAACTCCTTTGGGGTTGCGGGTGTCCATGGGCGACGGTAATCGCTTACCATCACGCGATCCGTCTGCTCGTTTGCTACCAAATTCAATAAAAAAAATGGTTGTGCTATTATAATATCTATGAAATGTTATGTTATTATGTTATGTTATGTTGTTTATTGAACATAACTATTCTAAAGAAATAGTTATGTTCAATTAATGTGATACACGCCAATCAATAATAATTTCTGTTAAATTGGAATCTTAAAATTATCTATTATACTTTACATGTAATTAATTTAATCATGCAATTTATTTTTAATTCTATGTATGTCTCTCAGTAACCTGTGCATGTGGTGTTAATCTCTAATAAATTGTTACACTGGCTAATGTCTCCATTGATTCTGAAGAGTTATTCCACCTTATCCCACCCTCCCCTTTCCTATCCAGAACAACGCGTGCTGGGCGCAGATGCCATCCTTACACGGTGGAGTCGACTAGACTGCTTACCAACAAGTTTGGTTCCTCATACCTCTGCCGAACGATCAAGGCATGGAATTCTCTGCCAATGCACGTGTTTCCTTCTTACTTCAATCCTGAGTCCTTTAAGCGGGGCGTGAAAAAGCACCTTCTCAGGCCTTCAAAGTAGAGACCTCAACATCGCCTCGGCTGCTATAAGGACGATCTGGAGGCCACTGCTCTTAGACCACACGACTGCTTACCATCAGGCGGAGGATGGTCAATTTGACGAGAAAAAAAAATATTGTCTTTTCTATGTATAAGTGTAAACAGTTGTTGGTTAACTAAATAAATAAATAAATTAACTTTTTGTTAACATGGAACCTATTGTAGGAGTAGTCTTTAAGAAAGTGTTGTGTTCATGTACCATTGTTTTACAAATTGCCTGTAAGAGCATCTGGAGTTGCTGCCTGTTTGATAACAGGAAACAGTCAGACTCTTCTGGTGAGCATCGATTCATCATTGAATGGTAGGTAGCTGCGCGTTATCCCAGACGTTGAAATAATCCTATAGGTTACAATTGCCGATTCCGATTTTGCTTGTATACCAAACGGCAACAATTTTCACTTTCTCTTATTTCAATTGTTTTTTTGTTTTTCACATTGTTGACTGCTCGGAGAGCATAGTAATTTAAGTGGTTGGTTCCCATTGCTCGCCGAGTATAGTTAATTCGATCCCAACACGGTAGAAACATTTGTGTAATCCACAAATATAGGTGTTCCGAGTATGTTGTTTGTACGTTTGTTAAGTTTCTCGTGACATAGGAATTACATTTATTGCGAGGCTAGACTTTCAAGAAAAATATTTTACTTTAGGTACTCTCTACTGGGAGATAAATGAAATGTCCAAAGTACATAGATATACCATTTGTCGGCCTCGATGGCATAGTGGTTAGTGTAATCGACTGCCACGCCTGAGGTCGCGGGTTCGCTTCCCGCACAAGTCAAACATTTGTGTGCATGAACATGGATATTTGTCTTGGAATGGGTGTTTCTATGCATGTATTAATACATACATTCATTACTATTAATACATACAACATATGCAAGTATATACAAAAAAATAAAAATATATATGTATGTTTATCCATTGTCTAGTACCCATAGTACAAGCTCTGCTTAGTTTGGGCTAGATGGTATTGTGTGTATGTGGTAGAATATTATTATTATTATTATTATTATATATTAGCAAATGTTCAGTCCGATACATTATGCGGTTTGCGAGCGACTGCCCGCTCCCGCAAACATCATATCATCATATACCTAAGTAACACACATCAAACACCCTTCATAGAAATATTTGTTTACATATGTATTAAAACGTAATTTCAATAATTAAAATACTAGATTAGGTAAAACATAGTCAACAGAGTTTTACGCACTAAAGTTCTAAACAGTAAAGTTCGGCGCTCGTTGAACCTGTCGTGATAACACACTTAACGCATATTTATTTAGTTCTGCTTACCGACAGTTAACCGAGGTGTAATACACTCACATTTCTATGCTACAGTTTAGGCCCTACGTAACTAAGGGAAAGGCTATCATCGTTTACTGGGCATAGCTTTCACTCCCATTGACAATTTCTTAACAGATAAACCCAATAACACTTCGGCCGGCAAACTTTATACTCTTCTCTCTAGCCTTTATTATTCCCAAATCACTTGGCGACCCCAAGTGATTTGGGAATAATAAAGGCTTTTCTAGTCTAACCGGATTTGACTGGATAACAGTTTTTACACGGAGCGGCTGCCACTTTACCTCCGCAACCCGAAGGCTAACGATACCGTAAGGCTAGACCAGTATCAGGATATTATAGGGCACTGACTTCTCAATAACTACTGCCATTGATGTTCATGGCAGCCGGAACCGACGGCTTAACGTGCTCTCCGAGGCACGGAGCAGGCGATAATTGTTAATCAATACGCACATAATTTCGAAAAGTCATATAACTTCCGAAAGTCAGAGGTGCGCGACGTGGGTTCGAACCCGAGACCTTCTGCATTGCAGTCTGTTGGTCTCCCCACTGAGCTATCGCAAACTTTATACTAAATCACTTTAATACCTTTTCGGCTCATTAACCATCTTTTGAGTAATCATTCATATATGTCATGCAATAACGTTTTACACTTCACGCTTAGATACGGTCTTACAGAAAGCAACGGCTTATCAAAATGCTTATCGATCAAGATTAATGAACTATTGGACAGCAAAAGCCACAAAAAAACCAATAAACATAATACCGAATTGTATTTGAATGAATCATATTAAAATTTCTTTTTTTAAGGCCGCCTTTTGCCCTGGTGGCAGACGAGCAAGTGGCCATCCTGATGGAAAGTGGTAACCGCTGCTCATGGACTTTAGCAATGTCAGGACAAACCAACGCCGCTGCATACCGTGAAAGAAGAACTCTCTCTAAACGTCGTTTTCTTCTGCACTAGTAATAATCCTTATGTCGCGGGAGACTATTCAAATATTGAAATTAAACTACTATATACGGATTTTATCGCGTTGTTTATTTGACACTTTATTACATAATTTATAAACTGTTACACTACTATTACTATTAAACTTTACTAAATTTTAAGCTAATTAAATTATTAAAATTATTTATATTTATGTTTACACTTTCCCCGATGGTTCATGGTCACTAAGATGGTAGTTGTCTCAATGTTCCAGTGTAGTTATTTCAAAGTACCCGAACATAATTTAATCATTGGTGTTTCTATTTACGCAGAATGAGCTCAAAGTATCATGAAGTCTAGCTGTGGTTTGCTTCTTCTTGGGTTGACTATTTGAATTACTGGATCCCAAGCTGGTGGTACATTCTAACAATCTTCTCTATTGAAATCAGGATGTTTTCTGATTTCAATAGCCTCGCAAAGCATCTTGAAGCGAAGAATCTGTGGAATCGCTAAAGAACACCGACAGAAAGAAAGAAGAAGAAGCAGACTCGGGACAACCATTTGTGGATCACACAATATTTTGTCTCGTGTGGTATTCGAACCCACAACACTCGTACTTAGCGTCAGTGACGAGGCAACCAATTAAACTACGCCATTCGTGCACTCAAATTCCACATATTAGTAGCAGTTGTCAAGTAGATTAAGCTCGCAACTTCACCCGCGTGACGTTCATCTACTACCCACAACTAACTACAGCCTACGAGTACAACTACCCACGACCACCCACAACCACCCACACTCACAACATCATTTACGCAGGTCACACTATGCACCATTACTCCGGTTTGCTATTCTTAAAAGACTACCCCCGTATCGCAGCATTCGTGACTACGAGTGAATGTTGTCTCAGGTTCGATTCGATAGTATTGTGTCGTTTTTCTGTTAAGACATTTTTAATAGCTATTTTAACAACTGTGCCCTCTCTTAAGAGGAAACACAAGGGCCGTTTTTCCATACAAATGTAGTCCCCTGTTTCCTCCCTGGATAATGCCAGTAGAACAATAGTATTTTAAAATAACATGTATAGCCTCTATTGGCATGTCCCTATGTTTTCCTTTTTTTCATTAATTAATTATTAAAAGAGATATGAGCCTTCAAAAACCTCAAAAATTGATCAGATTTTCCGTTGTGTTCAAACATCCAGAAAACAAATTTGAGTAGATTATATAAAAAAAGAAAAACATAGAAACACGGCCAAAGCCTTTCTTCAATTTTTAATGAAATAAGTAGTTAAATCGGTCAAGTGTTGGAGAAGGAATCAGGGGACTACGAAACGTTGATTTTGTGTACTTTTATAGGTATTTTCGGTCCAAGGTGCAGTTGTCTCTATCACGCTCTGCGGGCACTGCGCGACAGCAATAGATTTTACAAATACCTATTTTTCAATTCTCTCACCCGTGGTGTTTCCTCTTAAGTGGGATTAAAAAAATATATATTTAGCGAAATGTGAGTCTTTATATAAAAATACTGTTTTCTTGTTTGGAATAATATTATGCTTGGAACTATGTCATTGTATGTTTGTAGCTATGTATAAAACTAGGAGACTTAGATTTGAGGTGTAATCCTTAGCTATGTAATTGTGTAAACGGCATCTTTATCTGGTTAGTAGTTTATTCGTGATTCTGTAACAAACGGATGGACAGACAAATATTTTACACACAATAAATAAAATAACAATTATCTATTATTGTATCTAAATCACATTCCTTTTGCAAAAATCACATGCGGTCAATACGGTTAAGCTTTAAGCACCCATCTAAAATACGGATTATAATCCTTGTCATCCATCAGTTTAGTATTAGTTATAAATGACGATGCTTCTAGTAACTGGAAGTTAAATCCTTTTTATTATCTTAGTAAATACGAAACAAAAATAGACGTAGTGGGTACGGTACCGACACAATCCAAAAAAATGTGAATATAATAATAATAATAATATTCTATCACATACACACAACACCATCTAGCCCAAACTAAGCAGAGATGGTACTATGGGTACTAGACAATGGATAAACATACATATATACTTTTTTTTATTACATACATATTATACATAGAAACACCCAGACCAAGACAAACATCCATGTTCATGCACACAAATGTAATAAAAAATAAATATACTTATATTAAGTATAAATAACTATTATAACGTACCACAGGGACAAAGGCTTGGGGCTTGAGCAAGGCGTGTTCTCGAATTAAAAGTAAAAAGTATTAAAAGTAATAAAGAAATACTTCTAATCCTAACAAATATTATAAATGCGGATGTGTGTTTGTTTGTTACGCTTCCACGCCTTAACTACTTGACCGATCATCATGAAATTTCGCATACACGTTGTCAAGGGAGCAGAAAAGGACACAAAGATGAGACGAGGGATGAATTTTATCCAGAAAAAGTAACTACTCTTTTCAAGGAATGAAAATCTATTGAGATAAGTTACGTCAATAAATTGCCATCCTTTGGTACGTTTGTGTAGGTTACACTAACGCGAGTGAAACCGCGAGAAATATCTAGTAATATTAAGTATTAGGATAGTTAGATGGTGAAAGGTCAAGTCTATTCCATCATTAATATTGAATACATCTAATATTAGGTACAGTGAACGGTTACCTGCGGTAATATCCCGTCACAAACTCCGTACACGTTATCTAATCACATAAAACGTATTACGTCATCGAGTGCGTAAAAACATCCAACCTTTGTAACCAGGGATTTGTAATCATAAAGAATTATGCGAGTGATAAAAATGGGGCTCACAGAAAATAACGATAATACCTAAAAAACGAAAAGAATTGGCGTAATCTGGTGTAACAGGACTAGACATTATTTACTTGAAAACTACATAATCTTTTATAGTAATTTATTTTCATGCGTGTATTTTAGTTGTATCTGTTACATAATAGTTAATTATCCTAGAAAAACATATCTAAACAAAGAGATTTTGAATTATATTAATAAAAGATTTATTTCGATATCACATACGTAAGTACTTATATCAAGGGAGGAGGTATCGTCATAAATATAAAATGATACAATTGTCCCTAATACATAATATCATACAGATATACAATAAAATAAAAATAATACCGCGGCCATGATTGTTCAAATAAGACAGCAGATTTTAAATGTGGAATTCTCTGCAAGTTCAAACTGCTAACGCCATCTAGCGACACTAAAACAAATTTTTGTACAAACTGGCTACACTAAGTACTTACGTACTTCGACATAAAAACTAAACAGATTTCGTTACTTATATTTAATCAAATCGAGTTATGGTTCATGAATAAACGTCATTGTATTTACCATAAACAGTAACATCAGATTCAACACAATCAAATGACCTCTAAGTGTAACTTCGGTTACAATACAACCCTTGAGGGCGCAGCCCTTAAATAGGCCAAACTTGGTGATCCCTCCGCCCTTCTATCGCGCTCACGGTCCCTCTGAGAGAAATATCTAAGATGGTCCCATTTATATGTAATATTTTCCATAACGACTAGATATATCAAAACTACATACTGTAATGGTTTACGTAAACCGTTTGTATAAACCTATCGTATGTTTATATTTTCGTAATCTAAACCTACTAATATTATAAAGCTGAAGAGTTTGTTTGTTTGTTTGGTTGAACGCGCTAATCTCAGGAACGACTGGTTCGAATTGAAAAATTATTTTAGTGTTGGATAGCCTATTAATCGAGAAAGGCTATAGGCTATATAACAACTCGCCACGACCCACGGGGGCGGCGCAGTAACGAAAAATGCGGGTGAAACTGCGGGCACATCTAGTACCTTATGATATCGATCGCGGGTTCGATTCCCGCACAAGTCAGGCATTTGTGTGCATGAACATGGATGTTTGTCTTGGTCTGGGTGTTTATATGTATAATATGGATGAATTTACAAAAAAAATAGTATATCATAAATGAATGTTTACCCGTTGTCTAGTACCCATAGTACAAGCTCTGCTTAGTTTGGGCTAGATGGTGTTGTGTGTATGTGGTAGCATATTATTTTATTATATAAGTATGTCCTTTGCCGAAAACATTCATTTGTAGCCGACAAACAATCAGTTTTAAGCGTTATGGTAAGTAAAATAAGGTTTAAAGTGCATAATATTATAGTGCACAAGTGTGTGCGCAAACACAAGTGCACTCTCAGTTCTCTTACTCTCATGATCCGATGCGACGGTAATTCGACACGACCGGAGATAGATCAGACGCAGGACGATCTATCTCCAACTGCTTTACGTGCTTTCCGAGGCACGGGGGTGTCTAACACCGCCAACTTCCTAACTCCGGGCTGTTATTGAGATTTCTTAACTGAAAAACCCAATAACTGTTTCTTGGCCCGACCCGAGATTCGAACCCGAGACCTCATGCACAGCAGTCGCATTCACTACCGCTGCATATAGACATATATAAATTAGTCTTACATTTTGCCAGCTAGGTGTCTATATTATTGAAGAGATAGATGTAGGTGTATTACACCTAAATTTTTCTAGTTAGTTTTAGGTTCTAAGTATAAGGGAGCTGGGATGCTGCTTCTGAGAATTACTTGGCAATTTTATTTGTTTATTTATTTAGTTCTATGTTATCTTTAAAACTACTGACCCGATTTTGAAAATTCTTTCACTTATATAAAGCTACATATTTTTTGAATAACATAGGTTCTGTTTTATTGACATAACATACGAGCGAAGCCACTTGCGGCAGCTTGTGTGTGTTATATAATACGATGTTCATTTCAGACAAAGAACTTCAACTAATGTTACCTAAATAAATAATTTATGAATTACAGAAATAATTTCCCGAACTAAGATTCGAACTGACAACATTCAACACTGCAGCACAGGCGAGCGCTTGCTTGCTGCACCAATATCACAACATAACGCACACTACATATAAAATGAACAGCCACAAAGCAATTTACTATTACTCCGTAACATAAACGTGTCATACACCGCGTGAATAGGAAAGCAAACCATCGCATTAAACTTTCAAGGAGTTTACCTACAACGTTACCTACGTGACAACCGAAATTGGGTCCGAAATTACTCGACAGTAGAATAATGGCGTTTGTAACTAATATACAGTATCAGGAAGTGGCCTGGACGTCGGTATTTGTACTATATGTAATGTATTTGGGACGATAGCGTTGTTTGTTGCCGCCACTCGCCGATAGATGGCGGGCGGCGCAACTTTGCGCTAACGGAATTCGTAGTACGTAGCTATCTGGCTATGAAGTACATTAGTGATTCAACTACAAGCTGTTATTATAACGATGATGTATTCATTAATATTGTATCAACGATGGCGGAATGATAATGCGCGTAATAACGTTGGTATGAATGTAATAATTACAGCACTTTAACTGTTATTTTAATATTGTTCATCGATTTTTCTGAATTGGTGTAAGCTCGTGGTGGTTAGGTTTGCGGGATTGTGAAGTCTTGCGTTCGAAATATGGCTCGGGCAAAATGTTATTGAGTTGTATTATGATTGACACTCTCAATTGTAGTACGGTTTACGTCAATAGAGACATCACCTACTATGTAGGACATTATACCAGCTAGCGAAATATGGGTATGATACAACTCTGGCTACCCACTTTCGGGATATACAGGCGTTAATACATTAATTATATAGCCGAAAAAATGCAGGAGAATTGGCTGCGATGGTATGCTTGCGTGAAAATAAGGCCAGCAGACTTCGTAGGAATTCAGCACTACAGCTTGCCATCCCTGGTCAAAAAATCAAAGGCCGACCCAAGACAAGGTGGAAAGACGTAATGCTGAGAGATATGAGGGAATGGAAGCTGTCTGACGACGATGTCAAGGATAGGGCGAAGTGGAGAGCTAAAATAAAGAAGACTGGTCCACCATCATGATACCTAGCCTAGAGGAGTAAGAGATCTATCTCTTACTTCTAGGTCTATACCTAGTCAGGAGAAGTAAGAGATAGATAGAGAGAGATAGCATTAGTAATATAGCTGTATCAATATTATTACGCCTATATCAATATTATTGGCCTCGATGGCGTAGTGGTTAGTGTAACCGACTGCCACGCCTGAGGTCGCGGGTTCGATTCCCGCACGAGTCAAACATTTGTGTGCATGAACATGGACATTTGTCTTGGTCTGGGTGTTTCTATGTATAATATGTATGTATTTACAAAAAAAGAAGTATATATGTATGTTTATCCATTGTCTAGTACCCATAGTACAAACTCTGCTTAGTTTGGGCTAGATGGTGTTGTGTGTATGTGATAGAATATATTATCTACATATGAAAAGTACCAAGTCTAAAAATAAAACAGAAAATAAAATTGATCAAACTCACATGATCAATTTTATTTTTAGTCCGTTACGTCTCGTTGCGACTATACAAGAAATGCAGACTAAACAAACATATATATTTTTGTATTAGATAAATATTAACATAACTGTACTAAATCTAGCGATATGATGTATTCGAATAATATTCGAATGTGTTGACAATACTAGATAATCGATATCTTTATTAATATTATAAAGGTACGGATGGCGTAGTGGTTTATGTGCTAGCTTTACCATTGACACCGCGCCGAGTGTTGTGGGTTCGATTCCCGTACGGGACAAAATTTGTGTGATCCACAAATGGTTGTTCCGAGTCTGGGTGTTCTGTGTCCGTTGTTTGAATGTTTGTATGGTACCCCGCGACACAGGAATTATTCCGAGTGTGTGAGTGGTGACTTTTTAAAGAAAATAAAAATGGCCAACTGATTGGCTAGAGACAATAGATACCCATCTTTATGGAGGTAGTTTTTTATCATGTCTTTTTTTTTATTACAGAACGAATATAGTGTAAACACAGCAACTGAATTATTTCATATTGAACTCTTTGTTTATCAAATAACATAAAAACGTGCGCAGCGTCCTTGACAATTCTTAGTAGGATTGCGATTTGGACATTGTATTCGAATATCATCCATTCGAATGAAAAACAGCGCATTACTAATTCCATTATTTTTCTAGACTAGCCTATCATGTTCTAATAGATATCTGGTTCCCTATGACTTTTCATAGCTATCGACGAATTTCGATACATTTGTCTGCTGGCATGTCTTTCCACTTTTGTATTCTTTCATTCACACCTATGTATTCGCCGTAAGATGGGCAGAGGTATAAAACGGACTTTACACTAGCTTTGTTTAGATCCGACGTAATAGAGTGGTGGTAACGGTATGTATTATCTCTCTTTTTTAAATAACAAATTTCGCTCTAGTATTAAATCCTGTGCCGTGAGAATTATTACTAACATTAAAAAAACGGACACAGAACCATCATTTATAGATTACATATTTTTTTGTCTCGTGTAGAATTCGAACTCTTGAGATTTTTTAACAGTTTGCTCAGATCGGCAATAGAATTTAGAAACACGCGTTCGCATGCAAACTATCGACCTCGATGGCGTGGTGGTTAGAGTAACCGACTGCGACGCCTGAGGTCGCGGGTTCGATTCCCGCACAAATCAAACATTTGTGTGCATGAACAATGGATGTTTGTCTTGGTCTCGGTGTTTCTATGTATGTATTTAAAACAAAAATATATATATGTGTGTTTATCCATTGTCTAGTACCCATAGTACAAAGTCTGCTTAGTTTGGGCTAGACAGTGTTGTGTGTATATAATAGAATATTATTATTATGTTTCTCTTATCACAGGTACTTTCTAACATATTATATTAGAAAATACCTGGCCCTTTGGAAGGCTTACACGGAGACATGGGTCCAACGTGAAGAGGCCCTTCGAGAGTTTTAATCAAAGGTGTTATGGAACACCTACAGCGGCACTAGCCGCAGCAGGCGTAGGACTATTGCTACGTATGGATTCTAATATATGGGCTATAGGTATGGGTGTTTGGTGGACCGGTATATTGCTAACTATGGATGAAAAACGGCGTCTGCCCTGAATACTCTATTATTATTATTATAAGCACATACTCATACTACAAGAACAGAGACGCCATCATGTTCTAAAAAGCGCCTCTAGCGGACATTCAATGAACTAATCTAACTGCAACCAACATCAGTGAGAATTTCCAACAGCTCATGATGGCAATACAATTCTGACACAATCCTAATTTTCCCTCCTAATCCTCCATTTAAGCAATTAAAAAATATAGCTCCTATTATTCTTCCTTACAAACATTGTGTACGAAAATATCACCGAAATATATTAGTTAAGGTAAAGAAGAGCCCTGTTATTTATAAGGCACTTAACCTCTTTGTTTATGATGAGCTAATTCGGTATTGAGACATGGCGGTCGGAATTGGGATGTTGAAAACAAACACTAGACACAAAAAAAGGAATATTGATTAGACCGACGTTTAAACTAACAAACATTGACATCTTTGATGGTATTAAATTGTAATATTTTGTTTGTAAGTATTTTTATACCGGAAAATAACGGTAGTTGAATGGATGTATTCTCGATATCAAAATATTAAACTGTTTGGTATCCTACGATAGATACTATAGTAAATCTGGTATACGTAATTATTAAGATGTAATTGTAAAACTGAGGTATTTTACTAAATAAATAAATAATATGAAATTATTATATTATTTATTGAGAATGTTAATTTAACTTTGCAAAAGAGTACATTAAAATAAGATTATACTAATATTATAAATATAAAAGTTTGTGAACATATTTGTTTTTTTTAGTAATTTACGCGTTAACTGTTGAACAGATTTGAATGAAAGTTGGCATATAGATAGACCTGTATTATATTATATTGTTTTTATGTCGAAATTTGATCAGTTAAAATGTTCATATCTCGAAATTCGTGTATAGTCAAAATCTCATTATCTCGATTTTTTTAGCATTTCCCTTGACATTCGAGCTATAGAGATTTTACTATATATTTCGAGAATAATCATCAACAACAGTACAATGTAATCGAATTGAGTGTTTGCAAGTACACACTTATCATCTAGTGTATTTCCATAACATATTTCATGGCACACAAGTAGAACATAAATCATACTCATCATACACGAAACATTCTAAATTTTATTCAATTAAAATCAAATCATTAATTTCTGTATAAATGAATTGATTTGAACTCATATTTATTAACAATTCATTCATTGTTATGATTGCAACCGCCAGTTTTTTTTCCCATCATGTCTTTTACATCATTCAAACAAATTAGTTTAAAAATCAATTAGTGGACTAACGAGTTAGACGAAGTATCTTCAATGACGTCACCGTACCACGCGGTGCTAGCTCGCACCCTCGCGTCATCTCTCTAATCGAAAATACCGTTCAGTAACTATTCTTTATTTATATCGCCGACAGTCTGGATATGTATGGAACGGAGAATTACCGATTGTCTATCTATAGAATGAACGGAGTTCTGATCACACCAAGCTTTTGTAGAGTTTTGTACAGTTTTGGATCGAGTAATGTGTGATATCAAACGCTGGATACGTTTCTATTAGATTCTTATATTCAACGTTATAGTTATATTTTATAGCTTATTTTCTTTTTTGATATTGGTATAAACATTTTATTGGTTTTATTATTTATTTATTATATACATACATATATATTGTACACCATATTTTTATTTCCAATAAATAATAACATAACTATATTAATTAACACCTTAGTCCTAACTAATATTATAAATGCGAATGAGTTTGTTTGTTTGTTACGCTTTCACGCCTTAACTACTTGACCGATCATCATGAAACTTTGCATACAAAATCCAAACCTGTAGAAACAACAAAGTAAATATATAATAAACTAGCTTTTACTTACGGCTTTACTCGCATAGCAGTAGTTTAGGTTATGTTAGTAACAGTCCTTTTTTTAAATAAAATATAGCCTATGTTACTTGGTGATGATATAGCTTTCTAATGGTAAAAGAATTTTAAAATCAGTCGAGTCTTTTTTGAGTTAAATCCTTACAAACAAACAAAAAATCAAGTCTTTCTTAATATAGTATAGTATAGATTTCATTTATGCTCTGCTTCTATTGGTCATAGCGTAATGTTATAACCTTCCTCGGTAAATGGGCTATTCAACACCGAAATAATTATTCAATTCGGACCTGTAGTTCCAAACAAACAAACTCTTCAGCTTTATAATATTAGTATAGATTTTATAGATTAAGCAAGCATCGATCAAATAAACTATTTGATCGATGTTAAGCAAGTATTAATTTATTTTCCATTATGTTGTCAGGGGCACAGAAAAGGACATGGGGCACCTTACGTCTAGAAAAATGTTCTGTTACTAACCTAACTTAATCTACATTTACACGAGCGAAGCCGCGGGCAAATTCTAGTATAATTATATTACAATATACAAACATATGATTTACAATAAGGTTAACTGAAAGAGAAAAAAGAACAATGAAGTTTAAACAAGTGATAAACGACAATGAATTGCCGTAAATCTTAGAGTTCGAAAAAATGGTTCAAGTAATATGCAAAGGTCACGTGATATCACGTGACCTCGAGGTGAGAGGTCAAAGGTCATAGTCATTTCGGTGGTATATCGACTATGCTGAGCCGAATGACATTGACTGCGAGTCTCTAGCTCTTACGGTTCTTGAGTTGAAAGTTGTATAACAGACAGAGGGACGAACAAAGCTGTTGTATAAGAGTTTTTTCGAACTCTAACAAGTGAGAATCGGCAATGAATTGCCGTAGATATTAGAGTTCGAAAAATGGTTCAAGTTATTTGCAAAGGTCACGTGATATCACGTGACCTTGAGGTCAGAGGTCAAAGGTCATAGTCATTTCAGGGGTTTATCGACTATGCTGAGCCGAATGGCGTCGACCGCGAGTCTCTAGCTCTTACGGTTCTTGAGTTGAAAGTTGTATAACAGACAGACGGACGGACGGACAGACAGACAAAGCTGTAGTATAAGAGCTTTTTAGAACTCTAAAATGTAATCAGAAAACCAATTATCATAATAAAATATATTTAGCATACTGCCTTTATAAGAGATAAAGACGTGTCCCTTTTCTTTTCGAAATTGATTTTCACCTATTTGAAATCAGTAAAAAAGATGCACCTGCCAATATTTTATCTTAAATACAAAATTACCAGCAAATACGTTTTTCTCTCATGACGGCCAGTGTAGCCCATCTAGGCTCATCCTAAATATCACGAACAGTATAAATTAAAACAAGCATTAAATGGTGAAATGTGAACTTTAATAGCATTTCATTTCACATCTGACATCATTTATTAGGCTAAATCAGAACTGTATATTATAATTTTATTGCCCTCAGTATTCTGTTTCAAATTGTGGCCACACATATTTGTCAATAATTAAAGTAAGGCTATTTTAATTAATAACATATTGGATTGCAAATTACATAACAACAAACATTTAGCATAGAAATCAAATTTCCATTTATTTATTAATGGGTAGTATTTAACTGCACAGCAAAAAAAATACTAATTGCACACCAAAATATATTTAAAGAGATCAAACTAAGTCGACGGAGCCCCGCTTCACGGGGCTCCTATTTTTGGGTGGGTTTAAGAAGGAACCTAACATAACCTAAGCCTTCCGAGACGGAATGCAGTGGTTTGAAGCGTATAGGTGCTCGTTACGATATATTTTAGTAAACATATTTTGGTGTGCAATTAGTATTTTTGATGGTCATTATATTTAATCCCTTTATTAAGGCATATGAACAAAATAAACACATACATTTTCATTATGAATTATTATCTAAGTAAGCACACAAGCATATTTTACAAATCCTTACAAATTTGAAAGTAACTTTGTCTGTCTGTCTGTTACCGTTTCACGTTTAAAGCACTCAACCGATATGGATGAAATTTGGTACAGAGATATTTTAAAACCTGAGGAAGGCAAAAACTAGTTACAAGTATGCACAGCATTCACTTAGAGACAAGTCTTATAAAGATTTTACATAATAACTAAGACTAAATTATGTAGAAACATACAGAATAACATCATAATTAAAAATTGGAATAATATTATATATAAAAATATGAGATCAGATTCTAACCACATTTGTTAAACCCAAATCAAATGCCAACGACCTTCTAAATGGAAGACCAATGTCTTAATTAAATATAGAGATTTATTATTTAAACGTTCTTTCTCTCATATATTGATCATCTAGTTAATCAATGAAATTACCACATCGATGCGTAAACGCATATCGATACAAATGCCTCAAATTTTTACTGTTGGTACCAACAATCATTTTAGTCTTAACAATCTGTTGAGAGAGATTTGAGATTTTATGAAAAATATATAAAGCAAGCAACTTTATATCTATAATACGGTAATTTGAACAATTAATTTAACAGTTAACTTCCGTTAGAATACCAGTTTGGTAATTAATATATCAACATTCCTCCGGTTGTTGCCTCTTTATTTTAATCTATTATTTCTAAAATATGATCGCCTAATATCTATAAATGGAATAAAATTGTAACAGGTTGATGTCTGTTATATTTAAGAAAAATATGTTATGCTTCTAAGAGCTATAGAAACCAAATCTATTTTAGTTTGAATTTGTCTGTCTATATGTTTGTGCACGCATCACGCAAAAACGAATGCACAAAATTGAATGCTGTTTACATAGTTGTATAGCAGGAGGTTTAACTTAAAATCTGGTGCATGTTTCATATTGTTACGCTACCTAGAAGTCAAGTATTATGTATGGAGATTATATTCTGACATGCAAAGAAAGAAAATATAGATAGGCATCTACTTTCAAATTCCACCCGGTAGAAATCGCGAGCAGAAGCTCATCATAAAGCTCTACTCTAAAATATATTTAAAGCGTAACATGCATTTCAATTATTCGACTTTATTTACTGATAGGGAGTAATTTGTTGTAGTACTACCGTCTGTATGCAAATATCTTGCTTATGCCACATTCGCACTAGGGGACTCTCTTATAACAATTAAAATATGCAAATCGGCAATATTACGTACTGCTACACGACCAAGTTAGGAAGAGCGGTGAGTAACACCCGCACTCTTCTCCATTCATGTTAAGGTGCGTCTCCGCTAGGCGAACCAAACACAAAAGGAGCATGCAATGAACGAACGTTCGCGAACCGTTGACAGAGAGAGCTTTAAAAAGCAAGCGTACCTTTTTTGGACTGCATGGATAGCGTTGTGGACTATATTTGTAGGTCACAAAAAATAATAATTTTTTTATTCAGGGTGTCCTTTGTGTCCGTTTATTGTATATTTCTATAGGCCTCCGTGACACAGGGCTTGAAGCCTACAAATTACAACATTTTTTAAAGAAAAACAAAGAAAGAATGCTTTTCGTTATAATATCCTTGTGCTCGGCACGCTTTATTTCCTCTTTAAAGATTAATTGAGCGAATTGTGTTACCAATTACTACAGTATTTTCGTTAATATGTAGAATTAAAGTAAATTTGTGGGCTTAGAGTGTGTTTATGTGAGTAGAGCAATGTCTAGGAATCGGTCCCATCGACCAAGAGTCCTCGCAAGTCTAATATCTTATCCATTGCGTTATTGTTGCTTAATTTGCTGATTTTTTGACAATCACAGACATTTTCATCGCATATTTCTTGGTGGATTGTTGTACAAATACACCTGACACCGCGAACAGAATGTTATGCTCGTGCTCGGTTCGCGTAGTGTAGATGCACCTTTAGCATTAAGGGTTCGAGAGAGATAGAGATAGATTAGGTGTGGAACACGAGGGCGTACTTCGTTGGTTTGTTTGAATGTAACTTTACTTATATCAATTATGTTACATATTTATTTATTATGAAATATTTTGTGATTTTGGACTGGTTTTATTTTACGAGATTTCATTCTAATAGAGATATTTGACTACCATGGCTGTTAAAAAGGAACCGAAACGTAGAACGAAGATAAAATCCGTTTAGTTTAATTTTAATTTTAAGTATTTTAAGCCTGGCAGCCTGTTTTTATAACAGAAGTTTTTATAATTATACCTTCCATTTCCTCAACTATGTACGTTCATAATAACGAGCCTATAGCAAGCTATCGGATACATTTCCAGATACAATGCTGCAACCGAGAACTCCCTAACACAAAACCGAAAAAAATAGCAAACCCTGATACCACTTTTCCCAACTCAGACATCAAAATAGTGACCTCATGGACCCATCAAATATTTGCGCTGGTTCACTGGACCAACAACTTACGTATGGCAATAAAGGGGACTCATATAACAATTAAAATATGCAGATAGGCGATATTACCGACTACTTTTTATTCTGCCTCGATGGAGTTTGAATCAATGGGGATGCACACCCTATGATGACGGTGTCAAAAATATGAACACCGTTCATAAAGGGGAAGCGAGAGTGTTTGTTTACATTATAGGATAATAGACACCTGCACTTAATTTTAAATTAATTTAATTTAAAGTCGATTATAGACGCATCCTTTTTTTTTCCCACTTACACGCAACACCATCTAGCCCAAACTAAGCAGAGCTTGTACTATGGATACTAGACAATTATGGATAAACATACATATATACTTTTTTATTTTTTTGTAAATATTTACGTATTATACACAGAAACACCCAGACCAAGACAAACATCCATGTTCATGCACACAAATGTTTGACCACTACGCCATCGAGCCCGACAAATTGGAAATTCTTGAAGTGGACGTTCTTTAAACACGGGTAAAATTTGGTTACGATTACGCATGGAAAATAGAACACGTTACTGTTACGCATCGAAAATCTAACTAGTTTCAATTACGCATGGCAAATGTAACGCGTTACGTGTGTTTTAAAGAGGCAGAAGAATAATAGAGTGAGAAAGTAGAGAGGCTGTTTAAATGATGCTTTAACCAGCTGTTAAAATGATAAAATATCTTTTTCATACACACCCCTATGAAAACCAAAATGTGCAAGTCATGAATCCGGAGTATGCATAGCTACACATCTTGCGTATATATTATGGCATAAGCAGAAGTGTCTTTATATTAATAGCGCAACGGTGTAAGTCATCGTGCCACTACCTTAGCTTTATATTGCAGGTTCGATCCTTTGGCTTATCCATCTCGGATGAAAGGGCGTCCAGAAGTATATAGTTAAGGTAGTAGATCTTGGCTGGTTTGAGCATGAATGGGCCGGATCGACCGGGATAGTGCCACCCTCTCACAGTAAACCGGCGTGAAGTAACGGTACCCGTACTGTTGCGTTTCGTATCGGTGTGTGAGAGAGCCGAAGGCCCAGTTACCCCGATCCTTTTCCTATCCTTTCCTTTGTCCTTTCCCTCCTTCATTCCTTTTTAAAGGGCTGGCAACGCACTTGTCACTCTTTTGGGGTTGCAGGTGTCCATGGGCGGCGGTAATCGCTTACCATCAGGCGATCCGTCTGCTCGTTTGCCTACCTAAGCCATAAAAAAAAAAACATGAGTTGAAACTCTAACTTCCTTAATTCAATTCAGGATGAAAGAAAGGGAGAGCTATATAAACCATCTGGATTTTTCCTTACTGGAAGAAACGAAGATCTTGTGTTATTACTCTTACGACGGTTTCTGTAGGTAATATGGCCTTACTTGCCCAGACGAGCTGGTTCAACCTCATTGTAACCAAATACTTTCACTCAAATAAAACTCTTGACATTGAGGACTACATTAAGTCGGCCACAATTTTATTGATTCACTATAAGTCACAAGAAAATTTCATAAAACTCACCCACTCGACTAAAACAAGAGGCAATTAACCCACAAAAACCTTTGTAGGTTTTGGGACACAATATACCATTAGTATTGATTAAAGCGCCTCATTGACCGCACACAGAATCGTGTCAACGAATAGAGTCATTACATTTAAGGCTGGCCACACTGCGAGACAACTACTAAACACCGAAATTACACAGATTGCGAACGGTCGGGGTTGCCATGTAAATTAATAATATGTAAATTTCCACGCCCGCCTAACACAGCCGGGTAAGCTGACGTTTACACGGCACTCCTAAGCGATACTCGGTATAGATTAATTTGAGTAGCCGTCTGCCTTTTTAATTGAGTTCTTTTATTGTTTGTTAAGCTGGACGCAACTAGTGCGTGTGTTAAATTTTTGTTCTAAGTAATGTTGTGAATGAAATGTGGGTTACTTTGGCCTATTTATCTAGACACGGTGTAATGATGGCAGCGATAAAATTGAAAGAATACATAAATATAGTTACACCTATATCCTTGTGTATGCTGAAGTATATTACAGTTAAGCTTACAGTTATGATTTTAATTTACAATAAAATGTAATTTCTTTTATAATAAGTGATATATTTATATACATTAATAATAAAACATACCAACGTAATGAAATAGGTTTTTCCTTATTTTTAGTAAATTTATTAACTATGGGACTAATTTTAATAATTGTTTTACAAGTAGAATACTACTTTATCGTCATAGTTAAATATCCCTCTTGCTAAAAAAAATCTTGTCAGAAAATACTCATACATAATTTACCCAACCTATTAATCGAACCTAGACGATGGACTATCGTGATTCCGCTAGCAATTAAGCTTATGCTATGATTCCAAAAGACACAATACCTAAAACATAGAATTTCATATAAAACTATCCCTACAACCAGATATGTTTATTTAAATAATAGTTTAATCAAAACTGGGTAGTGACGTTCGTGTGACGTCGTCCTCACACCCCGGGGCGATCAATTACTGCAAATCAACTGCGAATCAACTTTCATGTGTCTCCCCTAGTTCAGTTCTCGCTTGACATTGCGCATTTGGACCGATCCCCTACTCAACGGTACAAATCTAGTGTAAATTATTTTGATTCATAATGCAAATGGCTGCTTGAAAAGCGTTATTAATGCATAATTTTTGCCTCGAGTCATTATGTTTAGTTCGCCTTTTATTTTTAAATGCAATAAATTGACGATAATGCCTAATGGATCGTTCGCAATTATAAGGACTTTATAAATATAGGTGGCGACATCTATATTTATTAAGCGCTTAGATTAATTGCGATATAGAGTTTGTGTTGTCTTCCCGATTCCTTCTTCTTCAGTTTTTACGGTTAGAATACAAGTGGCATGAAGTCTGGCGAACTTTCTGTTCCGTCTGACCAACCTATCTAGTTGACGGCAATAGGTGCATTCCTATAATGTGAACTGGCCAAATGTGATCGATTTAGACGTAATTCACAAACTTTTACACCCTATTAATAATAAAAATGTAAAAGTTTTTTTTTTGTAATTATGTTATCTTTTTTAATACCTACGTTTGTAAATTCATATTAGATTAATTCGTTTTAAAATTATTTCAGAATAAAAGCCTAAAATAAGAAAATTATAATAATTACATACTAGTAAAAATAAATAACCTTGGTAATATTTGAATAGTTTAGCAAACATTGCTTTTGTGTTAATTTTTTTTGTTTATTTGTTGGTCGCATAGCACGCCGATCGTGGGGTACCGGGTTCAATTCGGGTCAGGTGTCATTGAACTTTCCAACATATCGGAGATATATGAGTGTTATTATGATGTCTTACTAATCTAATAAATATAAGAGTTTGTGAATATGAAAAGTTTATAAAGAGATTCAAATGTTGGTTATTTAATCACGCAAAAACCTATAAAATTGAACAGATTTAGATAAAATTTTATATACAAAATGACTATATTATTGTCCTGGATCCATAGAAAGTCTGTCAATTACTATTTATTTATTTATTTATTTATAAATACTTTTTAGCCCATGATAAGTCTCTTAATGTGCTAACATTGAAAGCCATTTTATCCTAATATGCGTTTAATTAGAATTTACGCAGACGAGGCAGCAGCCAGAAACAACAAACCTATATAATATCAGTATAACACTGTATAGTTATATATGTATTAGTAGGTATCTAAACACGCAGCTAATTTACACACACACGTACATAAATTAGATATCTGAGGTATCACCATAGTTGAGATTACATAGTCCAAAACCGTCGCTATGTAGCATTTCATGTCGGCACTGTTAGTGATACTCAATACACGTATTCTATTATGTCAATGTTGAGCCGTTAAGCAATAGGGACCTCCCTCTTAGTCAATATTGATCACTTAAACGCTGTGCTTGGTCATTTAGCTCGTTGAAGATTTTGATACAAGCCTACAATGTAGATTAATCTATTGATTGAAATTAAATAAACTTTATACGGATTTTATCACGTTGTTTATTTTTTATAGAACAGTATTATTACATAATTCTGAAATTTTAAACTACTATTGTTAAACACTTTTACTAGTTACTGTTGACTTCAATTTAAGCCATTTAAATTATACAACTGGTCACGGTGCGACCATGGCTGCTGAAAAGCAACCGAAACGTCGGGGATAGTGTAAAATTAAATCTAAATAGTTGTATAATTTAAATAGCTTAAATAGAAGTCAGTACAGTAACTAATAAAAGTGTTTAGCAATAGTAGTTTAAAGATTCAAAATTATTTAATAATAGTGTTTTATAAAAAATAAACAACGCGATAAAATCCGTATAAAGTTTGTTTAATTTCAATGTATAACATTCGCGTAAACATAAGACAAAATTATGTAATTTGTTGAGTTGCAGCGGCACACTAGCGGCCACAATAGGTTTTTAATTATATCTGCCTCGATGGCGTAGTGGTTAGTGTAACTGACTGCCACGCCTGAGATCGCGGGCTCGATTCCCGCACAAGTTAAACATTTGTATGCATGAACATGGATGTTTGTCTTGGTCTGGGTGTTCCTATGTATAATATGTATGTATTTAGAAAAACAAGTATATACGTATGTCTATCCATTGTCTAGTATCCATAGTACAAGCTCTGCTTAGTTTGGGCTAGATGGGGTTGTGTGTATGTGGGAGAATATGATTATTATTTCAACAGTTGACAGGTTAATACTGTAATTGTTTTTTATACATACATTGTCTTTTTATGTTTCCTTTTTTTTTTGTTTTGTCGTGTGGTTCGTGGCCAATCTGTTGTCAAGAGTTGTTTAAGCCGCCCGTAGGCCTCTGACATGGCTTAACAACTGCTGTCAATTTGGCAACAACCGGGAGCGACTTTTTACGTGCCCTCCGAAGCACTGAGACGCTCAGATGAAATACCACTAAGCGGTCACCCATCTATAGACTGACCTGCTTAACCTCGCTAATCGTTTACTGATCAGTGAGTGCTATGAGCGTCTCATACATTTCTTATCATTGTCTTACGTCTATATCTCCGAAGGGTAGGCAGATGAGTGTTACATCCACATTTTGCCTGCTATGGTATCTGGTTCCACGTAATAGGGACGAGTCTATTGCAATAACATTTTTACTCACAGACATAAACTTTAGTTTATTATCCGAAAAGCGGATGGCAGAGGTGAATTACACCGATATACTAGATATCGTTAAGTCCCACGCAGGTGGTGATACCGTTGCCATCCACGGGAACAGATCCACACTCCATACATAGAATTTCTTAAAAGATTACCCAATATCTTTGCCCTTTGGGATTCGAACCCTAGACCACATTCACCGCGGTCGTACACATTACAGATCTGCCACCGAAGATGTTGTGTAAAGGTGATATATTATAAAATCCTCACACAACTCAAGATATACTTTTCCCTTGATTACAAAAGATATTAACACAAGATGCGAACCAAAATTAACGAGAACTGTACGCAGGATTAACCTAACAAATTCTATATACAAGCGGGCATGTTCCAATTTGGCAGGAGACAACGCTTAATTACGTTTGCCTGATACCGACAGGAAAGGGTAAACAGATATTATAAATAAGTTACTAAATAAGCCTCCCCTGCCTACAGAACAACGATTTACCAAGGCATCTATTGTAACATGAGATTTTTGAACAATCTCTTCGACTTCGACGAGTATGAAAATAGTTTTATGTATATTATTTTTACTTAATTTATTTTTTATTTTCTTTTTTATTGTATTGACTGCGTTTCAAGTTTCATAAGCTACTTGATTTACTACTATATGATATTTTTAACTTAAGGATAGTTTGGTATTCCAATTAAGAAATTTGGACTGCTTTGATAATTCTTTGATAGTTCATGATGCGTTTACGTTTATGCTTACGTTTAATTAAATTTGAATTTACTCCCAAGTGAAGAAAAAGTTTAAAGTTACGTAAGTTCGCGTAAGCAAACTTATTTTTTTTATTTAATTTGTTGTAAAAGTCACTTGTATATTTTATTATTCTATACAATTTGGGCACATCAGTGACAAAGACACAGGCGATGCATTATACATATTGTCGAACTGACGGTCTTGCCTGTGCGCCGAAACTATACTTATTATTCTTGTAAAATTTGACAATAATATTATGAATAGTTTCGTCTCTAGTAGAACCGCAGCGCAGTGTCATGAATGTCATGATTTAGAATGCCGTGCGTTACATAGCGTAGCGCATGCGATACGCAAGACGACGTTACGTGGCTACGCCGTAGAGCATAGCGTCACAAAACAGAACATTGTAGAAGACCGGCATACGTACAACGATCCTTGGTAAAGTCGAATGAATGTAGTAATCCCCGAACACCTACGTGAATGTCAGTGCATGTGTTTGGCGCATTATACTGGGTCTTCTGTAATATTATGCTCTGTGGTAACAAGGCGTGCATCGTTTCTTGAAGGGTGCAAGTAACTCATCTTTAGGAATAGATAGATATATAGATGGGCGTATCATATTATCAATAGAAGTACTGCCTGCCTTGTTCGTACAATTACAGCTTATTCTACCCCTTAATCGAATAGTGAAACCCTTTGGTGAACAGAATTGCTTTGTTAATACTATTATTTTGTAAACGGTTGATGGCAGAAATATACAATTAGAATTGATTTAAAATTGCGACAAATGATTTTGTTTATTGCATGTCAATTTTGTTTTTAATAGCTAAATTGCCGATAGACATTGAATCACCTTATATCAAAGGAAGCATTAGCGTTTTTAATAGTATTACTGTAATCTTACTTCAATAGAAAAAGAGATCTATACACCTTGTTTAATATATTCCTGCTAAATATTAAGAACTAGAAGGTAAGTAGATGTCTGTTACCTTATCACGCGTAAACCACTGAACGAATTTTATTGAAACGTGATAAACAGGTGAAAAATGCGTTGAATAGGATACATAGGATACTTTTATTCCGTATATGCTTTTCTATGGGATTCACGTAGGGAAAGCTGAAATTAATTATGATGAAAACAGCCTTCATAGACTAACAAAATAATCTGGTAGATATTTCATTTCAATTCCAGAATCAAATAACCCTAAAACGCCACTTTAACGGCTTGAATCCTCTATTTGTCCCTGAACAATACTTTTAGAAGCAAATAAGGTTCACAATGAAAGTATTTTAAGATGTGTTGGGTGTATTCATAAATTGATCCGCAGTGAGGTCAGTACTCGGAGGGTTCGATGCAATATGTCTGGGGACGGAGCGCTCACGTGTCGAAGGGGCATAATCCGACGGAAAATATAGTGCGTCGTGTGGCCATTTTAATTGAAAAAGTTAAATATATAGAAGCTTATTGATAGCGTTGATTGTTGCGGATTATTTTCCAACGAAATGTTAGTCTTCTTTTTTATATGTTTTATTTTCGCTGAATACTAGCTAATTTGTTAAAACTACATTGTTAAAACTTTTAGTTATAATATTAATACCTACATATACAGAGTGTCCGGTAATTAATGGATAACCTGGAAATGTCTTATAGTGGAACTGATGGCCGTTCAGTTTTTATCACGAATTCTCGTGATAAAAACTGTACAAAATAGAGGTCCGATCTAGTCTAATATACGTCAAATATAAACCTGTAATACAATTTAAGCTCATATTTGATTAACACATTTTACATTACATTACATTTTATTTAATTCAGGCGAATTCGATTTGTGACGTCTACGATACTGAATCTAGTTCGGCATTCTATTATGAACAATTTTTATCACAATTTATATCTGAACTACTGCAATGACTTATTATTAATTTCTATGCTTGTGTTTAGGAAACGCTCTAGTATAAAGACCTAAATAAAATACAAACAGGAGACAGAATGAGAAACAATAAAATTATCGAAGTTGAAGTGGTATGGCTGGTCCGATAAGGTTTGCTGAAGACTTATGCCATTATGAATACATCTTTGTGCAATACGATCTTTATGCTTGCCTTCCACTAAAATCAACACTAACGTCCATCGGCCACTGTGTAAACTTGATGAATTTGTATTAGAATTGAACTTTGTAGGCGAGTTGCAATGAATGAGCTGTAGAACTTGACAGGCAGTTGATTAGAGGTTAATATATAGATCTATTGTATTTTATTTATTTAAGGTTATATACACAACAACAGTTATATACAACCTTCATGCCAGATGTTATACCAGTTTACCTGTTCGGAGGAATGTAGGAAAAATATTGTTACTTAGTGCATAAAATGAAGAGGATATAAGGAAATGATAAAAAAGATATACCTACATAATTATAATACTCTAGATTTACCTCGCGGCATCGCTCGCATTAATGTAGATATATTTTGTCAATAAAAGGGATTGCCCACATTCTATAGACACTTTGGCCAATCCTGGACAGGTAATTTAGCTAATAATATGATATCAATTAAATACTTCACATCAGTTAAACAGAGAATATAAACCTAGTTTTGTATCAGACTTAATATTTAGATAGGTTTCTATATGTTATTGAAAAGGGTAATAAATAAGATAAAACAATATATTTTTCATGAATATTTTATGAATCAGACTCATATGTAAGTAGTATATGATCAAGAAACTGGGCAGGTGGATTAATGTGATATTGTCGGCCTCGATGGCGTAGTGGTTAGAGTAACCGACTGCCACGTCTGAGGTCGCGGGTTCGATTCCCGCTCAAGTCAAACATTTCTGTGCATGAACATGGATGTTTGTCTTGGTCTAGGTGTTTCTATGTATAATATGTATGTATTTACAAAAAAAAGTAATATATGTATGTTTATCCATTGTCTAGTACCCATAGTACAAGCTCTGCTTAGTTTGGGCTAGACGGTGTTATGTGTATGTGGTAGAATATTATATTATATTATATTATTATTATTATATTATATTATTGATACCTTGCCTAACTTAAAAACTATATTATGGTCATTATGTGAGCGCAGCATCCCACTGTTCTATGGCCCACTATGCAATTGCAATAATAATGTTTTATTACTTAACTCCCTTCAGTATTGTCTTCATAAATGGTATAAACAAAATATATTTTCCTACTTATATGATGACTTTGGATTCTACCACGCAATAATCTGCAATTTACTAAAGGGAGGGGGAAACCGTCCAGTAGGTTACTGGCAGTATTCCTGCACAATTCTATTGTATAGGAACCATCGCCTCTTATGTGTTCCCCATAGTAGGAGCGTGCTTGTTTTAACTGATAAGTTTTTTGTTGTATTAACTTACACAAAGATTTTTAAAATAACATAAACGAAGAATAAATTCAAGATATGTTTTTTTTTTCATAACTTCGTGACCACGGTTCGCCAAAAGTGGACAATGTCCTTTCTGTCCCTCAAGAACGGGCTCTTTTTCTGGATGAAAGTTAAGATGCTACCCTACGTTTATTCTGTACCCCTGATAACATGTATGCGAAATATCACGATGATTGGTCGAGCAGTTAAGGCGTGAAAGCGTAACAAACAAACAAACTCGCATTCGCATTTATAATATTAGTTAGGATATATTAATATAAATAAACTAAAAGGACTATTCTGATGATTTTGTAAACTTATACAAAAGTAGTCCTTGCATACATTTCTTAAATCGGTAACGTTTAGAAGCCAACCTGATTTTAAAAGCTCAACAACGCTTCATAACCAATATAAATATATACCTTAATAACATCACATACGATACATTAATTCAACCTAGTATAGTAACCCTCCTAAAAATAGCTAGACCCCCAAGGATCTCAAACGTCTAGACTCAGATTGCAGACGCACTCAGCATATTAACATACTAATTACGTTTAAATTTACACGCTTTCGTATGTTTCAATCCTTTCTCCCCTGGTGGTGTTTGTACATCGTCGTTATTTTTTCATTTGATAAATGTTTTTGTATGGAATATTATAGGAAAAATAGGCCATATAGTTTTAACAAGTTCGCTGTCCGATGAATCACATATGATACATAACAATAAATTTTAAAATAATGTTAGATATTAGTTTGAAGCGTAAAAGTTAAGTATTTTGGATGTAGAGCATCGAACAAAACGCACACAATCAATCACAATACAAAAGCTTATAAATATACAATCAAAATTACTTTTCGGATTGTAATCGAGTAATGTCAGTTCCAAACAATTGATGATGATGACTCCAGACCAGTTTCGGTCAAGGCGACTGCCTCAACTCCGCACAGATAGTTGTCGTTGGTGTGCTCGCATATGACTACAGTAGCCAATCTCATTTGAGAAGGTCCGCGCACATTGCGGGCATGTGAGCACACCATTATTATAATTATAACTGATCGCCGCAGGTGGTCGGGCTTTCAGTTCGTCACGTCTAGAGTCAAGCTTTGACCGACGATGCTCCTCAAAGTCAAAAACTTTGTTTTTGACTAGAGCTCTCCAATCAGGTCTGTTAGCCGCAAGCCTTTCCCACAATTAATCGACATCCGATTGCGTGATCGAACAAATTTCGAATCATTCGGATATTTTTCGGTGACAATCGTATAGTTTACACATTTTTCTCGTAGATGTTTATTGATTAATGTAAACGTCAATTATTAAAGGTTATAAACAACGCTGTGTTTGTACCATACAGCCTTAACATAATATAGAATTTTCAAGCATCTCTTGTATAAATCTAAAGAGGTTGCACTGACACGGGGGCTTTTATGGCCGCACCTCTTCCCTTAAGTACCACTTATGGTATAACAGATTTATCTACATCCTTGGAATTAACCCTATTAATGGGATGCCTTCTACCAAGACAGATTGACATGGGGTATCATTATGGGACCTATCTGCAGAACAGCATAAAGGAGAAAATATATATTTACAAAAACTAACTGTTAATCATTTCTTTAACAGATTTTTGTACCTAATGGCAGAAATACATACATGATAGTAAGCGCGAAGTCCATAACGGTACTTCGCACATATCCAACCATGCTAAGATCTTTGTACGCGATTCTCACAAAGTCCGATGTTATAGTCACTTGGGAAAACTACGATAAGTAATGTTTTTATAAACTAAGCATTCGTAGGAGAAAATTCCTCTGCAATCGCTTGGTACTTGGTCTACTACTTTGGTTCTTAAATGTTAAGGGTGGATAAACAGATACACCCTCTTAATCACGGTTATCTGTGTGTCTTATACATGTATCTCTGTATCACTGTATTTCTATGTCGAAGTCTCTCTTCTTAGACAGGGGTGGCGGGATGAGCTGGATCCTTTTTAAGGACTGATCGTGAGCCCATAATGTCCTGATCCTGTTCTTATAGAGCAGAACGTATCAGGACACTATGGGCTCATAATAATAATAATAATAAACAATGTCTTTAGCTCACTCTCCATTAGGTATTTATCTTTCGCACTTAGTCAGTGACGACCGTTTCCATAAATATTTATTCATATTTCATCGTAAATTTACCAAAAAGCCCGTACTATTAAATCTGACGCTATTTTACATTTTAAACGCAAATCTGTACAGGATCCACTTTCCAATTCATAATCCGATTACAAACACACACATGCCTACCTAAAATGTGTGAGTAATCCAATCGAGTTCGATTGCAGGATTGCAGACATTAATTACCGTTATTGATATCTGTAATGCACATCAGATAGCTATGAATTTAATATAGTAGCCTTATTTAACACAGATGTCAGCTACAACCTCTAGCTTCTTTAAAAAGTAACTTTTGTTCGTGTACTTATAGTATACTAGTTTTCGCCCGCGGCTTCGCTCGCGTAAATGTAGGTTATGTTAGGTTAGGTTTGCAACAGTTCTTTTTTTCTGGATGAAAGGTACCCTATGTCCTATTCTGTACCCCTGCCAACGTGTGTGCAAAATTTCATGTTGATCGGTTGAGTAGTTAAGGCGTGAAAGCGTAACAAACAAACAAACAAACTCACTTTCGCATTTGTAATATTATAGGATTCGTAGTATGGAAATAAGAAAGAGTCTTGATAGATTTTGGACAACATTTACAAAATCGAAAAAATTTGCAATTGTAGTATTAATAAACTATATCATAAAAATAACCATACATTTCCAAGTTTTAAGCAGTGGAGTAATTATTATATATCTGAATACAGTACATGTTATGCTTAGAATATCATATCCCAAATTAAGGTACGTTAAACCACAAAAAATCCAGTAAATCAATTCATTACCTGACAATTTGACCTTGAACATAAACGATGATACAAATAATTATTCAGAAGTAACAGCTGGTATCAATAAACTTTGAATAACAGCCTTTGAAAAATTGGTGGTACTTACCTATTTACTAAAAAGTTGCTGGTGAGTAGGCTGCGATGTATGGCCACGTGAAAAGAAGGCCCGCAGAATACGTAGGAAACTCAGCACTACAGCTTGTTATCCCTGGTTACAGATCCAAAGGGCAACCTTAGACAAGGTGGAAAGACGTAATGTTGAGAGACATGATGGAATGCAAGCTATCCAACGAGTTAACACTGAGTTGGTAAATTTAAAATAGGCCATCCAAATTTCCTACCTATCTAAAGCGAAGTTTATTCCAAATATTGTTTAGCTGATGACAATATTTATTAGGTGCCGTAACTATTGCATATGAGCAAACCTCTGTATTACATATTACATAAAGACCGGGGAGCTGTAGTTATGTTCACAACATTAGGGAAATCAGCATCGATCACTAATTTAGCATCTGTCTATCCAACGTTGCATGTCAATGAACGTAGATCGTGTGTGATGAGGCAAGAAATAACTGAATTGGATATTGTAGATAATTTTAAACTACAAAGTTTTGTTTTGTCATTCTGTGAATTTTTAGATGTTGGTGTTAATGTTAAACTAGTAGCGCGTTTTAGGAATTGCCAGGTGAAATTGTTTATTTGTATAGCCAATATTTTAGGCACCTATACTTAGACAATATTTTATTATTCGAAAAAATTACTAACTATGATTTTAAAGAGATTTTGAAGTTCTTTTCATCTAAATTATATCTACTGCCAATGTCAAACATACACTTTACGTATGTATATACCTACGAAGATTCGCTGCTTCCATCCAACAGTTTGATTTAGACAAAATTGAAGATTGGATTAGGTCTTTCGGCCATCTATAGCATATGTTCCACATTCCTCTGTATTCATCTCTGTGGTCTCTCTATGAATAACAGCTATAATTTTAAGAAATATAATATCTATTGCTTCTTCAACTTGCTGCCTATTAGAATCATTTTAGTAATATTTCTTCATTACTACATTCATATTTAATTTATCTATGTGTTATGTCTTACCATATATGTACATATGTTGTGTACGTGTGGAACTAAGAACTTTACTAGTTTGTTAAGCTTTTTTGAAAGCTAGCCAAAGCATTCAAGTGATTTTGATACTATTGCTGTAGAATTTTAAAATTGCTATTTAAATAAACAAATAAATCGGGCAGTACCTGCTAGTATTATAATAAAAATGGCATACTGCTAAACCGAGAGTTCTCTTTATCAATATTATATTTCTTCTAGATTCGCTCCACTATTAGAGGTTCTCAGTCAGCTTCACTTACTTTTACCAATCTCTTGCCTAACTACACAGTTTTTAACATTAGTACCAGTATGACGAATAGTATTGATCACTGTTTCATTTAGCTTTTTATCAATATAATCTAAATCTATATTACTATCGTTTTATCTACACATGGTTAGAATCTAATCAGGCTGAATTGAAATGTGTCGGTTCTATGATGTAGTATTGCTGGAAATACGTTTTATTATTAAATAAAATATATCATTTCATTGAATGCTTGGATAATTGATATTTATACTAGGGATTATCCATCGCATACAGACGGCCGTATGCGATTTATAAGTACGCTAAAGACACGGGTCTTTAGCGCACTTATAAATTTGATTTATAATATATTTAATGATGTTAATTGCAAAAGAAATTACCATTCAATTTTCACACACTTCTAGACTACCAAACAATCTGGAATTTTACACACGTTTTGAGAGCAGATGACAATAAAATCATTATAGACACAAAATTATGTAAATAGAAATGTGAATATATTTATAACGAATTTCTTTACTTCAAACTTAGTAATCAAAAAGTAAAAGCGATATCATGATAATCTAAATACTATTAATTACGATTAAAGATAAAATTTTAAAAAAATGATAATTTTATTTATTACTTATAAGATCATTAGAGGTAATTTTAAGCATACGCAAGCGTATTTTTAGATTTGCCACTAATGATATAATAGCGTCTTGCTAATAGTACTTAATAATCAATCCAATAATAAATCATTCGAATGATCGACGCATTCGAATAATTTGTATATACTTTGGAATGACTGTACATCGCTGTAATATGTATTAGTTTATAACTCGGTAAGTATTAAAAGAAATACTCCACATAAGTTAAAAATGTGATAATAATTAGTTGATATATATGTATGTAACTACGCCTAAACGTTTCTAGTAGGGGAATGTGATCCATGTTTCATCCGATCCGTCGACAGACGGGGGCCAATCGAATTATGTCCCCATTATTATTTGGGGACGCTTTGCACCGTCATAACAGGGGCGACATGTGTAGTCAAATCTACGAACAGTTTTCGTATTAATTAGGAAACCAATTTATAGATGTATGATACCTAGATTAATAGATAGGATTTGTGTCAATAAAACATGTTGTGCAGGGTAACTGCATTAGACGATGATAATATTTGTTGTAGATATTTGTGACCCGCTGTTTCTAATATTATAAATGCTATAGTAATTTTCTTTATTTGCCCGCGGTACACTCGGGAACAGCAGAATCTAACATAAATAACATAAATTTTTTTCTGGAGGAGGGGTACCCTGTATACTTTTTTACCCCTGTCAACGTGTATGCATAATTTCATAGTGATCGGTGTAGTAATTAAGACGTGAAAGATAAGCAAACAAATAAAAAAAACAAACTCACATTTTCATTTATAATATTAGCTGAATAAGAATATAATATTGTCTGGTCATCTAGAGATGTAAACTTTGCCGAGCTTCCTATGAACTACACATCTAAAGAAATAGAAAGATCTTCAGTCGTCCAGGCTTCTTCCCTGCAGTGTGCCCACAATTACCCTTAAAATCGAATTAAATTACAATCTAATTAACACCGTAAATTAATTAAATTGAATATTGAAAAACTTTGATATTAACGTTTACGCAATCAATCTTCTAGGTACTACTTATTTGTACTTATATAAGCTACCTCTCAGACCAAGACCTTTCAGAATTGTTTCTTTACAAAACCTTGCAAAGAGTTAGAGGTAAAAATTGAGACATTCATTGTAGACATTGTCGCGTTCCCCTTGCAAGTTGTGAAGTCGTTTTTATTTGATATGGTTTCTATTGTTTTTACTTTATGAAGAATTATACGTAAAAGGTTATTGTGTGTCGGTGAAAGCTCTGGAATAATGTTTAGAATTATGTGTATTATTCCGCGTCAGCAGACAATAGTATAAGCCTGACGTTCTTGGCACGGAGACTCCATGTGCGCAACGTTCCTTTTCTTGTATCAGTTTGATTTTGACGCACGTAGAGCTTGTGTGGCCTACATGCGCAAGCTCATCACGTAGATAACATTAAACATACACTTATCTTATCTTATCTTATCTTGATCCGGGGGCCAGTCATTGTAGACCGGCGACACTTCGACCCAGTGGGATCTTTTGTGTCGGCCCCGAGGTTTATCCTTGAGCTATCTCCCTATGAATGTACTGCATCAGTCGCAGCGTACACCTCAGAGGGAGAAGCCTGAAGTCTTCAGGGTTCGGATATGCCAATCCCATCAGACCCATCCTTAGTCCGGCCAACGCGTCACATTCACACAGTAGGTGTGATATGGACTCGTCCTGTTCACCACAGGCTCTGCAGATCGAATTGTTTGACAATCTCAATCTGCACAGGAAGTCATTGGTGCCAAAATGACCAGTAAACGCTCCTGTGAGTAGGCGTATTTGGCCCTTGTTGTACCCGCAGAACTTCCGGGTAAAGCCCGTGGCTCTGTTTGCAATGAATTTCTTGGAGTGTTCCAGACCCCTAAGGGCCATCCACTCCAGCCTGTGTTTATCATTGCCATGTGCATTCAAAGCTGCCTTGACGGTACTCTCAGAGAGACCTACGAATGGCTCGGGGCCCACAAATTGTTGCTCCGAGCCCTTTTTGGCTAATACATCAGCCTCCTCATTACCCTGCACCCCTGCATGCCCCGGAACCCACACCAGCCTGACTGTGTTTTTCCTGCCAAGTTTGTTAAGGGCTTTAACACAGTTCAGGACTAGTGCTGAGTCCACCCTACAGGAGTTCAGAGCCTTAAGAGCAGCTTGACTGTCACTGAGTATATAAACAATCTTGTCAGTGACATTGTTGTTAATATTCTCCTGCGCACAGGCAATTATAGCATAGGTTTCCGCCTGGAAGACCGTTGCATATTTGCCCATGCTTTGGTTCACCTTGCAGTCGTTGGCATAAATACCAGCGCCTGATCCTGTTTCCATTTTGGAACCATCGGTGTACCAGATGAGACAACCCTTGTCAGGGGATCGTAGACCTTGTCTCCATTCGTCCCTTGTGGGGACCTTTATTTTAAAATTCTTTTTGAATATGTGCATTGGTTGCATTTTGTCACATCCCATGCTCATAATCTCTTTAAGATCCTTCGAGATCTCCAGTTTTGTGTGTCGAGTTACTGGCATGTTGACGCTCCATAGCCCATGTATAGATAGTCTATGTAGCGCCTTCATCGCCTCTAACTCCACAACAATGTGTAGCGGCGTTAGGTCCAGCAGGATCTCTAACGCAGCCGTTGGCGTAGTAGGGAACGCCCCTGTTATAGCCATGCAGGCTAATCGCTGCACCTTCGACAGCGCTTTCCTGCATGTTGCTAGTTTGGTTCTTGGCCACCAGACAACGCTTCCATATGTGATTATGGGTCTTATCATCATCGTGTATAGCCACTTGATGACCTTGGGCTTCAGGCCCCAGGTCTTCCCATAAGTAGAACGAATCATACCGAAGACCCGCTGGGCCTTCATTATGACTTTGTCTACATGAGGTTTCCACGTTAGCTTGTTATCTAAGGTCATGCCTAGATACTTCACCTCCGTGGACCATTGTAGCTGTGTACCATACATGGATAGAGTTCCCAAGCCAGTCGGATCTCTCATCCTAGTAAACGGCACGACAGTAGTTTTCCCTGGGTTGATCGATAAATGGTTACTACTGCACCATTTTTCTACCATACTCAGGGCCCTCTGCATGAGACTGGATACTGTGCTCGGAAATTTTCCATTGACAAGTATCACCAAGTCATCCGCATATCCGACCGTTAAGTACGGACCTTTGTTGAGTTGTTCTAAGAGTGAATTAACCACCAAGCACCATAAGAGCGGTGAGAGTACTCCACCCTGAGGGCAGCCTTTGGTGGTCATTGCAGTCATTTCATCCCCTAACAACTCAGACCTAATAATTCTTCCTCTGAGCATACAATCGATCCACTTGCAAATGGTTGGCTCTATGCCGTGATTTGCTGATGCCACACTAATGGCATCAAAGGTGGTCCGATCGAAAGCTCCCTCAATATCCAGGAATGCAGCAATGCATACTTCCCGGTTATCTAATGCATGTTCTGCCTTATTTACCACAAAATGCAGTGCCGTCTCAGTGGATTTTCCCGACTGGTAGGCACATTGTAGCCCGTGGAGGGGAAATTTTCTCAATGCTCCCTCCCTGATATGTCTATCTACTAACTTCTCCAGGGCTTTCAAGAAGAACGACTCTAGGCTAATAGGTCGGTATGCCTTGGCTTCTTCGTAGTCTTCTTTGCCCGGCTTTGGTATGTAGATGACTTTAACTCGCCTCCATATCTTTGGAATGTATCCAAAAGCTATGCAGGCTCTGTATAGTCTGCACAAATGCGGAACCAAGAGTGCAGCTCCCTGTTGTAGGATAATGGGATAAACCATGTCTGGACCAGGTGACTTGAACGGTTGAAAACCATTTAGAGCCCAGCCGACCTTCCCTTCATCCACTACCTTCCTTGCAGTGTCCCAATCTGCTTTGGTTGTACGGTAGCCTAGTTCAACCAGGCTAATCGGGTCCTCCTGCTCCTTTTCTATTATCTTACAGTCCGGAAAGTGTGTGTTTAGCATCATTGCTAGTGTCTCCTTACCGGACCCTGTTCGCTGCCCATTGCCATCTCTGATGGTTGTCAATGGGTGTGCTCTGACAGTCGAGATAGCTTTGGAGAGTCTCATTCCTTCAGGAATAGTACTGATGTTTTCACAGTGGGCTCTCCAAGCCTTCCGTTTGGCTTTCCGCACAGCTTTGTTGTAGTTGGTCAAACAGCGAGCGTAACCGCTATAGTCCCTGCTGGTCCTAGCACTGTTAAACGCTCTTCTGGCTTCAAGCCTCAGCTTGACCAACTCTGGCGTCCACCACGGTACCCTCTTGGGCCTAACTTCCCTTTCAGGGCAGTTACTTGTCCAGGCCGTATTTACAGTCTGGACCAATTTGTCTGCTGTAAACTCTATGTCTAATATAGAATTAAGCTTACCCTTAGAATCCTCCAAATCTATACTGAGGTCACTCCTGAAGGAGTTCCAGTCCGTATTTCCGGGATTCCTTCTACGTGCTATAGGAGCTGGAACCAGCGTCCTATACTTAAAGCATATGTAATTATGATCTGACAAGGTAATCTCATCAGACACATGCCACTCGACAATCTTAGTGCTAGCCCTGTTGGTGGCTAACGTGATGTCAATTACCTCTGCTCGCCTACAGTTGACGAACGTTGGCCTGTTTCCCTTGTTTAGTATTTGTAAAGAGGTACTTACCACATACTCCAGTAGCTTTTCCCCTCTTACATTCACATCCGTGCTCCCCCAGACTGTGTGGTGTGCGTTGGCATCGCACCCCAGGATCATGTCCAGGTTCTCCCGGCTGCCATATTCAACAAGGTCCTTTATCTGTCCAGATACAGTTTCCTTGTCCGTATAGTCGAAGTATGCAGAGGTCAGGATTACAATATCCCGCCCTCCGCTCCCTCGCACATCTATCTTAACTGTCGTAAGATCCCTAGAACAAAAATTGTATAAGGGCATTGCATTTATGCCATTTCTGACATACACACATGTCCTTATATCATTAGTGGAACAGTTATGATAAATTACACCTCCTGTCCCACCCAAACCTCTGATCTTTCCCTCTTTAACATAAGGTTCCTGGATCAGGGCAATATCATATTCCTTCATCCGCAGGTGGCGGGCCAGAACGGCCATCGCCCCGATGCAGTGATGAAGGTTTATTTGTACGCACCTTAGTCCCGCCATTCGGTCTGCCTATGGTGGCGTCTACGGTGGCAGGCACTGCTGGCCGCCCCCCTCACTCCCTTCCTCCATCAGCGCCCCCGCAGCCTCCGGCGACGACAGATCTAGACAATCTATATGTCCGATTATGTCGTCGGTCTTCGGAGACACGCATGGCGACGACGTGTAGAGAGCCGTACCTGATTCAATCACCACTGGGTTCACGGGCTCCTCCCCGTCCCCCACCTGTGGTGCCGTCACCGCATGGGCCTCCTCCTCCACGCTGGCACCCACTGTCACCTTCTGCACGTTCAGATCCTCAAGGATCTTGAACGTGCTTTTGTCCATGCTAGCATGGAGACAGAAGCCGCCTGCTTTTATGGCCGCAGCCGACACGCTGTCCACCAGGACAATGCGCCTGGTGTGCGTCTCCTCGACCTGCGTGCTCAGCACCTTCCACTCGCAGGTCCTCAGAGAGGGGTTGAGGCGCTGCAGCATGGTCAGCACCCTGGAGGCATCTAGGCACCAGGTATTCCTGGTCTTCCAGGCCATCTTTATTGGCCTTGGAAGCTCCTTGGCGCTGACCACTCTGAGCTTCACGTCCCCAACGGTTTTACCGCTGAGGCCGCGAAGCCACTCTGCGGCTCTCTCACCCTCACACGTCACGTGCAGAGCTCCACCAAGCAGTGCACCGACACTAATGGCCGGCAGAGGATCCGGTGTGGCCTCCAGCTGGTCCCAAATGGCAACCCTTATGGGTTCCACCAGCTCTGCATTAAGCAGAGCGTCAGGGAAGTTGTCGGCAACAACGGCCATTTTAATCCCCGTCAGCGCCTCCCTGTAGGAGTCACCTTGGGTCTTGGCACGTTTATTGCCATCTGCCTGAGCAACAGCATCGTCGCTCACTTCCCTGACCCTTTTTGACGAGACTGCATCGGGTGCCAGCGCCAACTGCCGCTGCAGCTCACGCCGCTTGCGGTTGGCACACCCACTGCGCCTCTTCCTGCCCCGGGTATGGTCTGTGGAGTGTGCAGCCAAGTTTGGCTCCCCCTTAGGGTGTGCCTCGCCCGTCTGCTCCTTCCTGGCCTCCCCGATCCTGGAGGGCTGACACCCACTTGCAGAGGGTGTCCCGCTGGGATCCCCCTTCGGGTATTCCCTGCATGTCAGACCCCCTCTGTGGCTGCCACGCCCTCTAAATTGGTAGCCCTTTCCAGGGTTACCCCCTCTCCATTTCTTAACGCTGCCCGTGTGAGCACCACTCCCCTGGCTCATGCTCGGACGGCCACTGGGGCCATCACGAGCTTGCAGCTTGGGTATGTAGGTGCTCCCACGTGCAGCTCCTACACTATTGCTGACCTCTCCCCCTAAGGGTCCAGAGGTCCTTTGTTGCTCGCCCTTATCGGTCAAGCCCTTGGTTTTTTTGTGACAGAGTCCATTTGGTCTATCTTACTTTTCACCTGCTGGCTCCCCACCCACCATGGAGCCCTCAACGTTGGGGATGCCTTGTTCAGGCACCAGGGCTACCAGCTAGGTATAGCACCCCTAAGTGAGCTGTCCCCGAGACGTACAGCACTAGTCGCTCCACCCCAAACCACTGAGGTGGGAGACGAGCACTGCCGGCTGGAGACCTCTTCACCCAAGGGCACTCGCCTGGCGGCCGCATGAGCGGACGCCGCAGCCAATTGATCGCAGCTGGCTAGACTACGACCTCCCGTGTGAGAGGAAATCCGGACCAAAGGGGTGTGTTGCAGATCAGCAGCACTACCATCGCCACATCACCACTCAACCCCCAGGACTCCTTCATCCCTCCGTACGGGTCCCCGCGCACGGCACAAACACGCGGGAGGTCATTACTATCCATCGTCTGTCGTTCGACGATGGACCCGCCGGAACATGACCTCTCCATCCCAGGCAGTGGTCGACTGGTGGTTTTAGTTGCGTCTATTTCATAGGGAACTAGACCAATAACAGGGGGCAACCACGTGAAGGATTCCCCACCAGACTTGTCTTAGGGATCAACACGACTGTTGCGCTCTCCCCTAAGACCATTGGCACCTTACTCGTCTTGAAGAGTCGAGCAAAGTGGGTTTGCATCTATACTAAACAAGCAGCCAATCCAGTGAAGCTAGAAAGCAGAGAAAGCAAGCTAGGCAGTGCAACTATTAAAGCATAAATACAAACCCCCCCCAAAAACATACACTTACGCGGGTGCCTTACGTCGTGATGCATACAATTCGCCGAGGGGTTATCTTGCGCATGTACATTGTAAACAAGAGCCATTAACATGATTTGCTGTCAACCACACATACAACCCGTCTCATTGTTGTCATTTTGTTGGTAGTAGATCCTCGCTGGTTTCAGCATGAATGGGCCGGATCGACCGGGGTAGTACTACCCTCTCACAGAATACCGGCGTGAAGTAACGGTACCCGTACTGTTGTGTTTCGTATTGGTGAGTGAGAGAGCCGGAGGCCCAGTTACCCCTATCCTTGTCCTATCCTTTCCTTTGTCCTTTCCCTCCTTCATTCCTTTTTAAAGGGCTGGCAACACACTTGTAACTCCTTTGGGGTTGCAGGTGTCCATAGGCAGCGGTAATCGCTTACCATCAGGCGATACGTCTGCTCGTTTGCCACCCTAAACCATAAAAAAGGTAGTTACCGATCATATATGCTTTTAATATCAGGAATACCACTTTACTGTGACGTAGACCTTACCAAAGCGTTATTAGATCTAGTAAAAAAGTTATACAACAGACTGAGTTCGTAACAAGAAACACAGACAAGGCCAGCATTGAAAAGGTCGTTTTCACCCCTCTACTAGACCTGTTGTCATACGCTTAGTGGCACATCCGAAGGTTATAATACTGCCTTCCAGTTTTGAAGACTTATGTGTCTATCTGCTGTACTCCAATTATAGAATTAGAGTATATAAGAGGATAAACTTTAGATTTTAAATAATATGCTTATGATGTCATATCTCAGTTTTTTTATGTAGGTACTTGAGAATAAGCCAAAAATCCAAGGACAGCGAAAATCGGTAGATTTTTGGCACTTTATTTAAATTAGAGAAAGCAAGTCGCTTGCAGTGCCAGTTCTGTGATTCCATCTCTTGCCTCCAAAATCAGTGTTTTTTGTAATCTTACTTTCTATATTTAATTTATGGTATACCTAAATTTTTATAGCCTAATTTCATATTATTCTTATATGTGTCCTTTAATTCGCTGATATCTGCAAAACTTTCTCATTTATTGTTACAAACTAACTCTTTATATAAAGTTTTGGTAAACGCAACACATACTTAGGAAAATGTTTTTTGCCAGTTTAACTCGACGAGAACAGTACAAGGTACAATCTTTGTCAAACTTTGACGGCAAATATCTTACTTATTCTCTGGCAGTTTAAAAAAAAATAACTATACTATGTAATAACTCAATTAATATAAAAGAACTTTGTGCTTAAGTTTGTAATTAAATTGCAGTTTTGAAGAAAATAATCAGTATACGTAGCTTGGCCTGAAATATCTATTGACCTCTAGTTTCTGCATCTCTTTCACACCTATGCGAGCTGATAGTGAGCGCTGTGTTCAAGGTCATTGGCAGCGTTAGTACCTTAACGTCAGGCGGTGGTAAACAGCTTTTAGTAGGGATACGGCTGATTGCATTCGAAAGATATTCGAATAAAGTTGTGTACAACGCGTTAACTAGGTACTTTTTATAGTCAAGGGCAAAATTATATTTGAATGTGTTGACAACTGTCACATACATACATAATATGTGTAGCCATTAAATAATAATAATGTCCTCCAGACCGAATTTCGGTGACGGCGGCATGTCTTAACGGAGACTGACCATCTGTACAGAAGATATTATAGTGCACAAGTGTGTGCGCAAACACAATTGCACTCTCTGTTCCCTAACTCTCATGATCCGATGGGACGGTAATCCGACACGACTGGAGAAAGATCAGGCGCAGGGCCAACGGCTTTACGTGCTTTCCGAGGCACGGCGATGTCTAACACCGCCAGCTTCCTAACTCTGGGCTGCTATTGAGATTTCTTAACAGAAAAACCCAATAACTGTTTGTTGGCCCGACCCGGGATTCGAACCCGAGACCTCATGCACAGCAGTCGCATTCACTACCGCTGCGCCACGGAGGCAGTTGTGTAACCATTAGTATAGTGCTATCAAAATATTTTAATATATATTTTTATTGATATTAAAGCATCAATTTCACTCTAGGAATAATTCCTACATTGCAATAAACGTTACAAGCATTGAAACAAGAGACACTTTGGGACAGCTATTTATGGATTATACAATTTTTAGTCTTGTATGGGAATCGAACCTACAACACTCGGCGTAATAGTGAATCAATTTGAATCTCTGTCAATTTGAAGGCAATTGTACAAATTGCAAGCTTATAACACACTTTCTCTGGACGCATATTTAGTAAACTTAGCTACAAATATTTTCGTTTATACTGTTATTCAATGTCGTCATGTTTTTGGCTGACCAAAACAACAATCTTACAAATTTTATTAGGCTGATTATCAGTCATGGGTCCAACAGGAGCAATTTGGAACTTTCAATGGTGAGTATACTATCTTTATTTACCACAATACCATACAGTACCACAGCGTAGTTGAAGAAAACTATGCCATTTTGAACCATTCTCAATCGCTCTAAATAAAACATCTGTCATGATAAGCTGAGTCTGTAAAATTGCTAACAGTAATAAAAAATAAGGTTGGCCGCCGCAGTTACCCGAGATTTTCTCTTTTCAGGTTCTTCAATTTTTCTCTTTTCAGGCTCTTCAATTTTGCAGATGCAAGCAAGCCTAGTGTCGAGTGAGACGAAGTTCAACGATTGATCCTGATTTTAAGAAAAAGACGATATTATATTATTATATTGCACTTAGTTTATAGTTTATTTATTAAGAAGTTTCTATTCATATAGGCAAGTTAATTCTATTATTCGGTATCCTTAGCTCTTTAAGGTTTTTTTTCGTATTGTCGTATTTAACCTTTCGTTCATTAGCAGCGGCGAGTCTCCTAGTTAAACCACTGCGCCTTCGTTACAGAAGGTGTTGAGCATACACTTACGATTAGATGTTGAGATTTTATATCGAGCAAAATGCTGCATAATTTCAGTAGCATGAAGGCTAAAAATAAATCTGATAATAAACAAAGGAAACTAAAAATATAGATGGAGAATTTTTACAGTACGGTGGTCGAACCTTGACACCCTAGCAAGTCTACTAGTTCAGCCATTGCGCCATCTGTGTAATTGAATTTTGCTTACCTTTACTATAAGATCTTGACGTTCTGAATCGAGCATTGTGTTAAGTAATTTTCAGTAGTTGATACGAAGTCTAAAAAAATGCCTGTCGTTTAGACAATGGGAACTTAAAATATAGATTGAGAAATGAAAGTATAATTCTACACTTTTACTTCCTACTCGTGGATATAAAGGCGTGAAAAGTGATTTTATGCAACGTAAACACGAAGAAATAAAGATTAATTATTAAATTGAAACACTATAATGTTATGCGTGGTATAAACCAAACTGTTTACATCTTATTAAGCAATAGCTTAATAATCATCAAATTAGTAATCCACGGTTATTCCTAATTGAAATAATACACAAAGCACACTTAGGCACGGAACAACCTTGTGAATCTCACATTTTTTAACACCGTGTGGAATTCGAACCCACAACACTCGGCGTACTAACAGTGGAAAGGCGATCACCTAAATCATTACGCCATCCAAGTGTTGTCATTAAATTTGTCGCTAACTTAAAAGGGCAGCTAAAAGAAAAAAATATGCACATCTATCATACTGTCCGAACAGCAAGTTTTACTCAACGACACAACTACTAGCATTATATTATCTGCCACCATAATTTGAAAGAGATGACAAGGGGTACAAATGTTTTACTAATTCAACTATTAAGAACATAAAATCCCAAACACAAGTAACGCATAAAAAAAGGAAACACTAAACAACATAACAAAAAGAACACAGAAACAGTATACAACAATTTTTATAACTTGAAGGAAAAATTCAAACGCCAAAAAGGTAATCTCTATTTAATAAGTTTCGTAATATTACTTCAGTTCTGCCGACCCTTCAAATTAACCTGATCGTGAGGATACGTCATAGTAAATTACACTTTTTTACCAAGCCGCCATCGTACCTCGTAAATCACCGTTCTACATAACTAACTAAAGCTCGTAAGGCGCCCTCAATTAGATTAGTCAATTGAGTAACGCGTAGTTGGCTCAGTTCGTTCAAGTAATGAAGAAGTACCGCCCGCATCGCGTGCCTCCAAACACCGATACCGACGTCAATAAAAACAAATATATCACTAAACATCGAGCAACATCCCCCACCACCCCCCACACATCGCCACTACACCCTAAATAGGTTATATAATTACATATCATGCTTCATTGTCGTGATAAATACTTTCTCACAGTTATCATTTACCAAATCTACGCCACTGTCCATTTTAGATAATGGTGTGAGCGGGACAAAGCTTACGCTCGCTACCTCAGCAAGAATGGAACAGATATAAAATAACATATATTATTATAGTGTCCACAAGCCAAGCGGATATTGATTATCTGCCACAGTTGAGAGCCACCGAGCCCCCCGCCCCTCCCCGCCGGCTGGTGGCCACGAAACTTATGTTGCCGCCACCTAGAGTTAATTTTCCACCCTAAATCTGGTTGCAAATGGTGCATTTTCCCTCTGGCGTTGTTGCGAACATAACTCGTTTTCGCAACCCGCGCGATATTCAATATTTGATCTCTGTCTAACCGACTGAACGGCGTGTGACTGCAATATCCCCGTCTCGTTCGAGCACATTCCATAATCATTTTCGATGCATTCTCTTGCCATGATTTTCCAGCGACAGTAGGAGAGCGATTTTACAATTTTACTCGCACACTCAGCATATTTGGTCAAAAAATGTGTTTGAATTTTAGCACTTTAACTTGTTAAACAAATAATAATTCTACAACAATATATTTTATATAGCCTTTGTAAGTACTAGATAGGTGAAGGGATTTTATTAAAAATATCTTAATATGGTTTCTTAAATAACAGAGTAATATTGAATTAAATTAGGCTGAAAACCAATATTTAATATTTTAGCTGTATATATTAAAAGAAACACATCACAAGTTTTAATCGTTTACAAAAAAATTGCAAAGGCACTCCAAATTAAATAAATAATAAATTATTGATTAAAAACAAAAGTATTACAAATGTAATAATTTATTTATATCAAGTTCATGAAACTAGTCTCGAAGGATTCACCTCTAACTTAAAAGCATGGCATGTCTAGACACAACTAGTGAACAAATTTTGTACTACAAAACTTTTCGTGGGGCAAGGGACTCACTACATTCATCTTAGCGCGTCTGTGTGTGTAAATGTAACCTGTGAAAAATTGCTTTTGTGAATGTGTGCGGCGCACACAAGCGCAAGTAGGGGGTTTAAAGGGAGGCGCCAGGGATGTGTGCGTGGGGAGACGGGGCGATAAAGGGGTCCGAGTCGTGAACTAAATAGCTTAGTGTTAACACATATTGACATCAAATTCACCGCGATGTTATCATTTATTCAGGTAGCAATACACTCATTGTGCTTTTAGTTAAGTTTTGAATAATTTCGCGTGGTCTCTAACTGGTGGATGCGAGCGACAATTTTACAACGAGCGCGTGTCAACGATTAATTATTTTTGTCGCTTTGTTTAACTTACGTTGACTTTGCTTTCGAGTTATTACGAATTTTAATTGCCTACTGGAAACTCTTTTTCGCTGCCATTTTTTATTACTCGGCAAAATGTTGTAGGCAATTTAAAAGGACAGCGTTTCGTTGATTTAAAATATTTTATACGTACACCGAAACCTCTGTAGGGGTCGGTAGATGTGTATTACACAGCTATGGGTTTATGCCTACTTACTAGTGGATAATCCTATTGCCTTCTACCAGGTATAGATCCAGACTCAACGCTGCTTCTGCAGATTTTGTGACAGGAAACACTCAGGACGCTTTGCTCGGTGACAGAATCGAACCTGAGATCTTACACAGAGTAATTAAAGTTTTTAAACCTTCGCGATTTGTACACATACTTAATACGTTAGTGTTGTGTGTCGAAATACCGACAGTGCGAATATAAATAATAGTGACCAAGTGAGGGTAGTTGCCGAAACCCGCACTTCACGAAGGCGCCGCTGAGCTCACATCAGTCAACCCGTGACCACGATCGATGCAAGTCGGTCGAAACGTCGGGTAATCAATAGGTATTTATTACCTTTTAAATACTTTATCGCGAGTAAGACCCGTTGTCTAACATTATATTAAGTATGTTACACAGAGTAGTCGCATTTACTACCACTATACCACGATATTTTATATTAAATTACTATATCATGCTAAATTACTAATTAAATTTAAGTTTTGGATAACATGTTTCAACTTATTGATAATGCCTGCTTAAACATTGCAACAAAATAAGAGTGTAGAGTTAACTGGGGAAAAATCAAACCACTCTAGTTGGGAATATAAAAAAAGTAGAGCGCTCGCTTGGTAACAATGCCTGCACTCGCTACAGCATAACATGCATTTTAGCTCTTGCAGAACAGTTTCACTATATTCCGTGTCCCAGAAAACTGTAGGATTCTCGGTAATATATATTCATATTATGTACCAGGAGATCATGAACCTAATAGGTAATAGAAGTTATTAAATAACGAAAGTATTCACGCCTGTTTTTATTGGGACTATTAAGAGACTTATAATTTCAACTTTCATATATCTTTTGTTTATTCACTCTTATTTATTCGCTCTATCTCACGCACTTGTAGTAATTATTTAGGGTACTATTAATTAAATAATTATTATCTTTGTAAATAAATATAATATTCTCCAGCAAAAACTTTTGATGAATTTCAATTTACATATGTACATATAATGTATTAATAGACGTACTATCATCTCCTATTGCAGTATTATTGTATTCTTATATAACGAGTGAACGAAACGGTGCTCTACATTGCGTTCTATAACTCATTCTCTTCTAAATTAGTATTATAACAATACTGCTAGTCAAACGGTTTATACTCAATATATATTAATGTAACTGCCCTTGTTTTGTCACCTAAATAATATATTGATAGAAACAACGATAAAAAGTCAAAAATCACGAACTACCCGCCCATTGTAAACTTGCCAGCTGTGGTTACAAACTTGCTGTTATAATCTCCCCTAAATTGCGATCAAGTAGCTTGACACTTCGACTTTATTGGAAATCAACCTTTATGCTTTCATAATAGAGTTCAAATTCACTTTCTTATTACATTATTAAAAGTATATTATACTTCAACTTTCGTAAATATAGGTACGACGAACCGGAAAGAAATATACATCTTTCCATTTTAAACTTGTAATTTAAGTATTTTTAAAACACTTTTTTTCTAATACAGTTATTTCTAAAGTCAATTATATAGAATGTATAATAAACAATAAATATACGCAAAATATTCATAAGCCAAGTCATTTAACCTACGTTAATTACACGAAAACTCCCAAGCGCGTAGTGTCATAACTACAATAATAGATGGCGTTACGATCAACGTAACCTTAATCTACCCGCATAATACAGTGTATCAAGAATTCATCAAGTTAGTAGTACAAGTAGTTACAACTTAAGTAACTGAACGTTTACTTGGATTATGGTAACAGCAAAATAATAAAACTAGGCATACACCGTAAGTTTAAGTTAAAATACTCAGAACCAGTTGCTTTCTCATTCTGTGTAACTAAAACCAGAAATATCATATCTTAAGGCATCTTTAATCAATGTTTTACAGCTAATAGACAAACAGCTACGGCGGAGATAAAACTGTTTATTTTATGACGAACGTTAAATCCTTGGTGCTCTCGCAATTTCATCTTACTAAAACGAATTTAACACTTCAACGTGAGTATTCCTGATTGAAGATTCACATCAACTAATAAACTAAACAAGGAATGGTGAGTTGACGGCCACAACGGGGTCTTAATGAACTTGTAATAAAATTATTGGCCACACACAGGGCAGCTCAGGCAACGCCCCAGGACGAGTTAACCTGCTTAGTGTTGTGGCAAACTTGGTATCGATATCGATAGATTTTTATTTCTTTCAAACTTGTCCTGCGCTAGGATTTGTCTCTGTATTACATTGGACTTTATAAACAATGAAACAAAGTATATGAAGAATACCGCGACTCGGCACCACTATTAGTGGAACACAATTTTTTAACCCCTGTGGAATTTCAAGCCGCGACACAATGTGCATTATAATAATAATAAAGTTTATTACTCCATAAGACAAACCCTTAATCTAGGTACAAAATTAAGGCCTAAGGAATACATAACAAACTGGAGACCCTGACTTCTAAACTAGCTATGGACCTGTATCTTAGAAGATAGTGCTACCTTCTGATAGTTACATTTATATCAGCTTTAGAAATGGTTACAATCATTGCTATTCTCATAGAAGGTATATAGTGAGAAAAATATTAAGTACAAATTAAGGCTTGTGAAAATGGAGAAAACTATATTTCTTTATTATGTAGTAGGAATACAAAGATTTGTGATTTAAAGGATTGGCGGTGGCGAGGCAATTACTACCTACTGCGCCTTGCATCTCAGGTAGTAGTAATAGAACATAAACTCAATTTAAGTATATGTATCTGCGTATACTAATGCGTAGAAAAAGTATTAGCACCCATTATTCGTTCGCTGTTCTCATATACATAAGTATCATGTTATAAGAAGCACCCATAAGTGGTCGTGTCGGGGTACATTGCTGTACAACGAGCTACCTCTAAAAAATCAATCAATCAATCACAACAAATATGCTCAACATTTCTTTATTCGACACCTGAATCCTACGATCGGTCTCGAGCTTAGTAAAAACGAATGCCACAGGTCTAACCAATAAGTGCCTTATTATTGATAAGTATTATTTTGTTTACATAATATTATGGCATGATATTTTGGTGACTTTTCTTAATTTAACAACGGCTTATGGTAAGCCTTTGCTTAATAAATAGGAGGACAATTAATTTTAGTACCAGCAACATTTACTTCCTGATAGCTTATCGAAACAGTATATAGCTCAATGGAGAGATCAACAGACTGCAATGCAGAGGGTTTCGTGTTCGAACCCACGTCGCGCACCTCTGACTTTCGGAAATTATATGACTATTCGAAATTATGTGCGTATTGATTGACAATTATCGCCTGCTCCGTGCCTCGGAGAGCACATTAAGCCGTCGGTCCCCGCTGCCATGAACATCTATGGCAGTCGTTATTGGGATATCAGTGCCCTATAATATCCTGACACTGGTCTAGCCTTAGGGTATCGTTAGCCTTTGGGTTGCGTAGGTCAGGTGGCAGCTGCTCCGTTTAAAAACTGATATCCAGTCAAATCCAGTTAGACTAGAAACGCCCATCCCAAGTGACTTGGGAATAATAAAGGCTAGGAAGAAGAAGAGCTTATCAAAACAGTTGCCTTTTTCTTTCAAATAAGTATACCTCCCTATTTATATTAGAACAGTGATAAACTGCAAAATCTAACTAAACAGAGATTAACCTGATTTGGGTACGACTATTTTATATGTTTATTTATGGACATTGTGAAACAAAATTTATATTAAAAGCATTGGGTTTCAAAGCATTAAACCTAAACTTAAATTGTAAACATTAAGCTGTGTATATCGCCTATCCAATCCGGTAATACGGCACACACAATGAGAAAAATAACAGCGTCATTTACTCACTTTATATCGACATCGATAAACCGACTCCACTCACAGTCAGTAGTATCTAGAGAGGCGAGCTACAATAAAATGTACCGAGCTAGCTACAAGCCTGAGCAGTTACTCGGGTATGCCCCCCACCCCACCTCCTGTCGCCCCCACACGCCATATGCGCAGTTCGACCTCACACATGCACATCGCACACAAACACATCACCTGCGAATCCTGTGTCCACACATTTGATTATCAATAGTGACGTTTGCAACTGCCAATCTATCGATAAATGTTAATAGTGTGGCTCTATCGGGCGATTTGTCAACTAATTGATACTCCATGTTACGTAATGATATTTTTTTTTTGTAAACGGTATTCATATTATTTGCAAACTGAATCTGAATTAGGTAAACTCTGAAACAATTTAGATAGGCTTACTCTATTTAAATTTAAATTGATTGGATCAACGTCGCAGCGTGCATTTCGACACATAGAGACTGATTCGGTTACGTTTATAGAAGACAATTACTAGTCTATGAATTCACGAATTATGACGAATTTATTAGTTATCTATTCTGTTTAAATTAATGAATAGTTTTGTTATTGTATTAGTGTGACGCAATCGTTACATAGCTAATGTAATCTAAACTAGAAATTATTGACAACTTTATTAAATATTCATCAATTCTAAGCCTAATATTCTTAGCATAACATGTAAAATAATGATTTATTGAACAAACACAACAAACGCCGAATGGCTCTGATATACACATCAGAGCCATTCGGCGTTTACTATATGTATGATAGACATTGTAACCCTTGCAGTTAGATTTATAATTGTGAATTATCGCAATAAGAGTATAGTCATACAAACATAGATACATTTCTGTATATATATATATTAGATATATTTGCCAGATGTGGTTTAGGTGCCGCATAAGAGTAAATGACCCAATATTCTGAGATTCCAGAGCTGCCAGACCAACATCAATAATATCATTTTGTAGGGTAATGAACGTAGTTGCTAGTTGGAAAGTGGTGCTATATTTATTCCTCTGTTTCAAGAAAATATTTTCCAATTCTAAGGAATTGAAAGGCTTTTTGGGTCAGTCTGATTGACGTATCTAACAAATTGGCTTAGAAATATATACATATACTTCTATAAATTTGAGTCTTACTATTATAGTCAGGTGAGCCTTATAGCTGGTCTGGCCCCTTATAAGATGAATTGAGCTAGTTGCTCAACAAAATTTAAGGGGGTTAGCTTTCTAATTTATCCAGATTCAGCTCGGTATCAGTTCTTCCATCAAATGACTGCCTTTGAAAATATAGAATGACTCCAGCTCTTGCCAGTCACCTTGCGCCAAACGTGCGTCTTATTGAACGCTATTGAGAACGATCCTGAATCACTCTCGAGTGGTAGTCGATTGTGCTCAGGGGTATGCGGTTGGACAGGCCTATACCTAGCACTACACTAGGACGGGCTGATGATGAAGATGAAACTAAATCAGTACTGACTTTATATCTTGGCTGTAATCGGACAATATTTAATATTATATTTAGGTAGTGTAGTGAAGGTAAGTTCTATATACGGATAATGTAGCTAATGTTCCCTCGCTTCAGACCAATGTAGAGGAATAAGCGGCTGGGTAACTATGGAAGGTAAAGTTTAAACGGGACTATGTAATGCTGTTTGGAACTACGGAGTCTACGTACAGCGGTAACGTATTGAGTTTGAAAATCGCGCTGGAGCTTAAGTTGCCACAGGATGCAACCAGGATATAGAATCGAGCGTCGTTTTCATTGATTTGTTTTAAACAGAGTTGTTTTAGAAGTGATTCTTTTATCACTAAACCCGGCTAAACTTAGAAGTACTGTTAATGGATACTTATAGAAAATTGGCCAATTTTCTCTTTTTTCTTAAGCTATTTATTGATTTAAAAGTCAGGTCTTCAATTACCAAACAGTAATAAATGTGGTTTAAGGTCGAGACATTTTTCAAATTTATCTTTAATTATTTTCCTAATGACTTCGTAATTTTCTATTGTTTTGCGAACGTCAAGAAAATAGCTAAATAACACCAATTATAGTAACAATGTTATAGTAACAATGAAGACATTAATAAAGCAATTTTTAAGCTCTATCTAGGGAATCGATAAGAGCGCTAATAAAATCGAACCGATCCACATCATATGTTAGAAAGAAGCAGGATAGTATCGAAAAAGTTAGTATCGGTCTCAAGTTCTGGTGCAACAAGCAAAAAAAGGTCGTCACGCGAGGACTTGACGTTATCAGAACAAATCGACATGACATAGGAAATACAAGACGGGTACTTGTATCAAACCAAGAGATGTTTATTTCTTCCAATTTCTTTGTCATTATCGACGTTGATTCATTAGTGCCAAAGTGACAAACGTCAGATCTACATAGGCAAAACACCCTTAAAAATGGTTACCTTAAGGTTGATTTCTTACTATAGTGGCGACAAAGTTAAAATTTATGCAGCCGCTTAGATTTTTTTACCTAAATGTATTCCCAAAAAAATCTCATTCAAATTATTTGCAAGGTGTGAGGAATTCCAAAGGAGATTTTTTTGTCATGATGCCAACTATATCCATTAAACGTTCGCCTAAGATCTCAATAGCCCAAGGAAGCCGATGATGTATTTGTCCGATAAACTTCAGAATAAATGTGTCATTACCACTACATTATCGACGAACTTTCTTTATCGGCCAGGAATATTTTGGTGACCATGTCCATGTGTCTAATCAACGTTGATGGTAAATCGATACGAGATAACACAAAATTTATGAGCACCTACATCTTTTCTTATTAAGATTGAATCGTCAATAACTGGCGAGTAAAGAAATTGCGACAATTTATTGACCACTTATTACTACAAAGGAAAGGTCGGCTTTAGTTTATTTCTTTCAGAGTGCGGGTGTGTGGGTGACTTAATTTTTCTCTACCTGGGCTGTTTATTAAGAAAACTAGCTTCAGATCTTCGTTGTTGGAAGCTTCCTAACTGTGTAAGTATCATATAAAATATCGCAATCTGCAGAGATTGCGATATTTTATATGATACTTACACAGTTTAATTAATTTACTTATCTGGCTGCCCAAATAAGTAAAAATTACCATTTACTATGCTATAATAAGGGGGCCCTACAGAATATCCAAATTCGCAGCAATATAGACTTGGTTTCTAAAATGTTATCTCAAGTCAACAAGTCATGAATCAATTTTCCATGCAAATTTATGGAACTTTCTTAAATATTTAATTTCGCCTGAGGTCGCGGGTTCGATTCCCGCACAAGACAAATATTTGTGTGCATGAACATGGATGTTTGTCTTGGTCTGGGTGTTTCTATGTATAATATGTATTTACAAAAAAAAAAAGTATATATGTATGTTTATCCATTGTCTAGTATCCATAGTACAAGCTCTGCTTAGTTTGGGCTAGATAGTGTTGTGTGTATGTGGTAGAATATTATTATATTATATTATTATATTATTTAGCGTAGTTTAATGTTGCATACCTTTTCAAACTGTTTTCAGACACTGAAATTGTTTGTCAATTATATTTACTTCACCTTTCTATGACGTCATAAATTAATGTTAAAATAAAATAATTAAAATATATTGCAACTTTTGTAGTCTTACATACATAATAATAGACCATACTCTACACAAGCACAATAGCAATTCAACTACAACTATTTAATATTTTCCAAATCTTCTCCAAAAATAGTATGAAACAGCTCAAAAACAACATTTGTTACCAAAGTCAAGAAATCAAATAAATCTCATAAAAACAGATCATGAAAGAAAAACACACAGAGCATCATCCAACTAAGTACCGTTCCTATAAGTTGTAAAAGTGAAGTAAAGGGGTACGATTCTTTAGCCCGTAGGCGATGCCACTATGGTAACCCATTTCATACAAGCACCAAAACAAACTGAACCTCTCACCAGTTATTTATCTCTCTTTTCTTATTTATTGCAAAAGGTTTCCAATAATATATGTGATCCTTTACTTATTTATATGTTCGTGTGTACCTTACAATTATATTCACAAAAACAAAGACAAAACCAAATTTTATTGCTGAATAAATTTTCTGACTTTCGTCATCCTGGCCTTAACTTTCTGGGACCTTAAAACATAGTTATTGGTTCGCAAGAAAGAGAGAACATGTTACAAAATATAGCAGCGTCTTGTTTTCGTGAATGCAACAAATGCTATAGGAGATGCTGGATGATGGTACGGATTTTGGTGTTACAAGTTTTGGCTGAATGTGAAGCGACTGCTACTTGAAGTCCAAATTTATAGAGATAATGCTAATCTAAGCTTAGCCCAGATTTCGAAATTTGAGGATCCTGACTAATCATGTCGCCTGCCATAAATGTTCATGACAGCCAATAACAACAGATGTGCGCGTTGCCCAGGCACACAGTATGACCTTTCATCGATGGTCACCAATCTATAAACATGGCTTAGTATCAACATTTGTTAACGTGATCGATTTGTCTACGTGGTTGCCTACATTGCAGGCCATTATTGTAAGTACTCTATAATTTAACATTCTTATAATGTTACTCTTAATATTGTTTCTGTCTAGTACTCGCAGTGACTTTAATCCTCTGGCAAATAATATACAATGATATTGGTTGCGCGTCGCGTTCTTTCTGTCTCGTGTAGAGGGTACACCCACCCCAAGCAGACGGTTCGCGCCGGTCGCCTGACAAAATACATAGAGCCACTAATTAATTTGGAGAAGGTTTTTGAAGGAGAACTTGTTTTTCTAAGGTAACACAAATGTCATTTAAAACGATAATTGGTCAAATGCCTGACATAGTTCAAAACCTATTGTCTGGCCACCGGTGTGTTGCTGCCACTCAATAGGTTAATGACAAGCATTTACCCAGTTTGGTACACTAAGTAAATACCTAAGAAGAATATCAGACTAGGTGTTACGCGTGGATTTAATAATTTATTTTAAAGTATGATATCAGTAAATACACTTGTTAAAAACTATTACAAGTTAATACCTATATTTTTGCATTCGCCTGTTATTAGTCAAAAACATTATGCGCCACCTACACATAATGTTTTTTTTAAATATATTTTAGAACATTGCCAACCACCTTTATTTTAAGGATCTACTGTAGCATACACCTGAATACTCACTAATTCGTAAAAAAAAAGAGTGGCCATGCTCTAAGGAGCACTTGCTGTCAGAACAGAACCTGTCTAACTCGCTAAGTTTAGGCGGAGTAATCCATGACCTAGTTTTCTATGCACTCGTGGGTTCAGTCGAAACTCAACGGCTGAGATCTTTATGAATAAATGTTGAAGCCTGGAAAGTCGGTGCACCGCAGGAACTAAGCACAACGTTGTTTGGCTGGCATCCTCTGTAGAGCAGTGGTAGGTATTTACTCCAACTTTGCAAACTACTACTTTGATATCAAGGCTGTTCAGACAACATTTTGGACTCATAGATAATTTATCCAATATATAAGTATATTTAAGAGTTAACCTTTGTATACAATTTTATAATTTTCTCAGCAGTTTAGGTTAGATATATTTAATTGAATTAGGCGTTACTTGACGGCACCGCAATCCAATATAATTTTTCTATAGCAATAGTTGGAGTAAGCAGTCTGAAGATCATTTCAGTATAGATATATTGTTATTTCAGTACCTTAACCAGTTAAAAGTTATTATAATTTCAACTCTATAATACCAGTACTTATAAAGTTGAAATAACAATACCGCATCCAAGATTTCCCAGCTTCACTTACGTTTAGCTGCTCGCAAGTCTGCAAGTGGTCATCCCAAGGTGACATTATTATAATACAAGATGTTATTCACATAGAGGTGAATGTATACATTCATTCATCACTACGATTTGGGCTCGCTAACTTATTATACAAAATAATTACCTACGTACTTTAACTTTTAATGTCTATCTACTCTCTGTGAGTTATTTTTATACTTTGATTTCTATTTTATTATTTTCTTTGACAATACTTTACGATATGGGTTTTATTTAATGCTTTAAAGTAAAATATATTCTTAGATTTCTTGCTGTTTTCAGAGCGATTTGTCTAAAATAATACTGCTTTTTTAAAAAACGTCTCTGCGATGTTTTCTTACAGATATTGTAATATTCAGACATATTAGCAGACTTAAAACGACTATCTGTAGAAAGTTGTTCCAAGTATAACTTGTTATCCAGTGTGTAGCAATAAGCAAAATTTCAATCAAACGCATTTATTCAAATACTTTCTATGTTTCTACGTGACGCCAAAAAACAAACAGACATAAAAGATTGTTTCAAGTTGAAAACTTTCTAAATAGGCAATCCCGATCCGAAAAGACATTTCCAAGGTAGACACAACCTCGTTAGTTTTATAATAGTATAGATGTATAACATAACATCAGTAAAATACTAAACTGTGATACCAAGAGGGGTATCAAGTGCCCACGACACGTGAGCATCGCATTCCACTCTACCGACTCACAAGTACTATCTACAATCAAAACGTCATGTATTTTTGTCGCGAATTCTTTAATCCCACAAACCCGGTCCCTTTCAACACGATCCAACCATCATTTTGCATTTTGCATCACTCGAAAGTACGAAAGATGAAAGAAGTTCAAGCGTTCTTGTAGAGGCCACGTCCTTGGGGGGAGGGATGAAAAGGGGAAAGGGGAATCATTGCCGGATCCCATCCCGGAAAAATACCTCGAAACTGAGCGGGCGGGGTGGGACCGCTTAATGATCAAAACGCCTTCAATATTGCGAAGATGAGTCTTATCATTATAATTTATTCACGGCACAGCAGCTAAGAAACGTCTTCCGTCGCGTCTCCACTCAACAACACAGGGTGTCGATCAAACGGTAGCTTCACTTCTTTTAGTTCAAGTAAATTATGCTACACTGATAGGTATGTCATCATTAGTGTCGTTTATAAATGACTTAGTTGCCTATGATTAATTTTTGTACGATATTTAGAAAGCCGCATTTAAAAGATACAAGTGAAACAGCGTCAAAATTGGTTGCAAAATAAAAATACATAATTATTTTAAATTGGGTCTTCAAAACAATGGAGGTTTCCAGCTATCCCTTTCACACATCTGCACCTAAATAACGGTTACGTCACAATGTTGTATCGTGCATCCTTCTGTGATAATAAATATGTACTACTACATACTATATTTTGAAACTATCTTATTCATGTTTAAATGGTTAAATAATAAAAGTTTATTGTAATTTAAGATTTTGGGTAACATTAAAAATAATTTTATTTGAAAATGAAATCGCAATACCTATTCTATTACACGCAAACAAATTTACGTGTATCTTAATGCGACAGTATATTGTCCTTTAAATAACCAATTATAGAAATAAAAATATATAAGTAATCAAGAGAAAACAAATAATATTTTTAAATATGGTCGTGATTTTACGTGCGATACATGTATTTTCTACGTATTCTCACACACTTTAAAACTGACATATCACTCTTTAATTTGTCAAGTGATTATATTGAAACATTAGATGTCAGCATAAGTTTCTCAATAAGTACATCACTGTAACCGCATACAAATTAGTTCAAACATTAGGGAGATTAACGCACACATACGCAGAGAAAGCTTATTGACCTGCCTTTAATAATTTCGTGTAATATTCAAAGGCAGATTCATAATTTACATCGAGCGCAAAAGCCACATACAATTATGTTAGCTTTCTGATCATGCTTATGCTCAATGCAAGTAGCTGTTACGGGCTAAAAACGGGTTAAAAGTAGCTTTTATCTGTACGCAAGCCACTCTTCTAATTTATAATTTAATTTTAATTGAGTCAATCGTGAAGTTTACTTGCGCGGGTGCCTTGCGTTGGATGTTTACAAGACGCGTACAACTCGCGCATGTTGTACTTATGTTAGCCGCGTCGAGTGGAAAATCCATATGACTCATGATATTAAAACTAAAATACTACTTTAGCCATGGCTGATTCGTATACAAAAACAAAACAAAATTGTGACTTGTTCTTACTATTTTATTGTAACAGATGACAGTTATGTTACATACATTGTAACATGGCCTCTGTCATCTGTAGTACATTGAAGACAACCACTAGCGCGTTATATTCACTTTAGCTGATCAGCTTCACAAAATATACATACCTATAAAAATGGCCTTTACATACGTAATTTTCACCTCAGCGGATCATCTCCACAAATTAAACATATAGAGATGGCCTCATCGACGCGTGAAAACAGACGCACTCACAGACACTTCAATCAATCAATCAACCTGTTGCAATCTACTGCTGGACTTAGACAACAATTTGCGCCACGACATCCAGTTTTTTGCCTTCCAAATTCTAAACCAGCCACTATTTTAGTTTGTCGAGCCACCTGACTAGAAATAGTCTCGCGATCTCGTAAGACTAAAAAAGTACTTACTACTTTTCTTTTTAACTTGGCGTGAAATTTTAAATACAGGTCCAACATAACAAAAAACAATGTTGGACTTAAAAGCATAGCTGCAAAATGAGGGTGTAATACACCAATGCCTGCCCTTTCGGAGATGGATGTCCCCATAAGAAACGCCTGTACCCAAAATAATGAACTCTAAGCGCCTTCAAATCCTGCTATGTTTTGCTTCTTCTTGATTGTAGTATAAAGCAAGACTTTAGATCAGCTAAAGTCTTGCTTTTGGCAAACTAGAAGACCAGTCATCAAATCTTTACAACATCGAACGGTTAGCTTGACAAAGTAACGTTATCAACACCAAACTTCGCTATCACAACTTTAAAAACTAACATAATATGCATGTCACAAATGTATCATTATCACGAACAACTGAAAACAACTTCTAACATCATCAATATAAAGACGAAAGTTGATTGGATCGCATCACCGATGTTTTCCGTATCTGTATTCCATACATCACAAAGTTAACGTCAATAAATCAGTTGAGTACGAACATACTCCTGTGGGAGGTTTTCCTCTAATAAAGGCTGTCCCAGTCTATAGGTAGCCGCTTTGTCTACCAGCGCCTCATCGGTCGAAACTTTCCTTTCCGCATTCAAACTTAGATCAAGCTTGGAATCTTAGAATACGTTTTTGGGGAGTTGCCGGTGTGTCCGCTACTATGCGAGTGTGACAATTATTTTGTTTGCTTTAAAATTTAAGTAGTTATTATTCGAAATGGTTTTATATATTGATTGATATACGTGTCTGAAATATATTCGTGTTGTCCTAATATGTATTATTGTATTACATTATATATTATACTTATTGTAAGGTCTAACTTATTATTGTCAAATAAAAGATTTTGGTAATTGAAATGAAAACGAAAATATGTAGACATAAATATACATAGGTCACGCAGTGGCAGAGGCAGTGTTAAATTTTTTTGTAGAATCACAGTTAAACAAATTTTAATTCTAATTCGAATTTTGGATGCATTTAATGATTTTTTATTCAAAAGTAACGCCGTTTAATCAGTTTTACATTCATTATTATTCTGTAACTGTTGGAAAATTTAATATAACAAATTGAAAATTGTAAAAGTGCGAATAATCCAGCAGTCTAAAGTAGTTAATCCTAACAAATCAGAGGTCTCAACTTGAACATAATGTTATTTTCGTAACAAATTCTAAATTACACTGAATTATTCCATCCTCATAAACAATGCACGCTAACAGAACAGCGAAGCGTCTTAATTAAAGTTGCTTTATATACTTACGTACTCAATCTCACTTGTGGAAGTTAAGGAAAGGTTAAGGCGGCCCGCCTTACCCCCACCCCCACTCAACATTCCCGAATTTTCCCAAAGTATCGCTTAATGCATGTTTATTATCTGCCATCTTTGTACGTTAATTAATTCTTTATTTTTTTCGCTTATTTTCCCTTTTTTTATTTGATCTCATAAAGCTTTCAACTTATTTTTAATTTGATGAAAAATTTAACTCGTTTTGTCATTGGTCTGCTTCTATGATCCAAAAAATTTCGTTTGTACACAATTTGTGGCAATCTTATCTACGTTCTTGATGGTAAGCGGCTACCGAAGCCTATAATCACAATATCGGTCGCGCGTTGCCAACCTTAGGGTAAAGGCTTTTAAAGATGGGATGTAAGAAAAGGAAGGTACACATCTTCCTTTTCTTTCATCCCATCTTAAATTCCTCCAGACTAAGGATCTTCTTCAGTCTGGCGACCTTTAGTCTGATACGTTTGCCACAAGCAGAGGTTTCGTTAATGCTTATAGCTATTTGTTTGACTGTTACTGCAATGCCTTTGTGCTATCGCTTCATCAAGCTATCCAATACCAAATTTTATTATCATCCGTGTATACACAATTCATTCGAATTATATTCGAAAGTAGAAATACTACATATACATATCTGCGCACACTGCGACCTTTACCCATGCAATGTGGCGCATTGTACGCAATTTTTATTCGAATCGAATATAATTGAGCGCATCATTATGATTTAATCCAAACTTTGTAATTAATCATATCATTAGGATAAGCATAAGAATTCATCCTTAAATACCATTAAGTATTTCTACTGTTGCATAAAAATGTAACAGGAGCTTTCCAAACACGAAATCATGTTTGGAGATTCTTTTCGGTTTAAACATTAGTATCGACACAGAGGCAAAATCAGCCAGTTTTTGAATTGTTGTTTGCCTGCCTGAACCCACTTTACGCGAAATTTATAACAAACAAATATTATACTAAAAAAACGACTACTACCAATAAAAATATATACCTACTTATCTGATTCAAAATACTCTAATTAAATTAACTTATCCACTCCCTTTTGTATTACATTTAAAGGACAATAGCGATTACATTTAATCATTCACTCTGAACTATTAGGTCAAATATTTGGCCATTAGTGTTTATTACATAATATTCGTTTGCATTTGACGGCCTATAGGTAAATTTTTGCGGTCTATATTATAAGCGGCCAGGGATATTAATATTGTCTTAGGTTTATGCAAATGTTACGCAATGGAATTAAATTGGATTATGTCGTGGTTTAAATAACTTACACATTATAAAGCATTATTTTATTATATACATTTTTTATCATTTATATTTACACTTTTATCCAACGTTTCGTTTGCTCTTTAACAACCATAATCTGCCCAATACAAGGTTAAACTTTGTAATCAAAAGAAACTGCGGTAAAATTTGTATAAGGAAAATTTGATTTCCATCAGGAAATCAAATTTTCTTTCTTAAAATATGAGTCTTGTTATTTTGCTGGGCTATCGACATAATGACGACTTCTGTTGATCAGGTTTCGGATTTGATTGCCGAGTTGGGTGAAAGTGTTATGGCCCATTTTGTCATGAAATTCTATCCCAGTGCCTGGTGGATGACAATAGGTTCCTTATTTATTACGTGGGTGCCATAAACCACTGCTTTTTAAAATACAACTTCGCACTAAGTTCAAATTTAGTAGTAGAGCCTCGCTGATTTCAACACGAAAGGGCCGGCGCGACCGGGGAAGGACTACCCTCTCACAGAATACCGAAGAGAAATAGCAGTATTCCTACTGTTTTGTTTCGTTCGGTGAGTGCCGGAGGCCCAATCACCCTCTTGCCCCTTCCCGCTCCTTCTCCTTCCCACTTCCTTTTTCTCCTAAAGGGTCGGCAACGCGCAGGTGATGCCTCTGGTGTTGCAGGCGTTCATAGGCTACGGTGACCACTTACCATCAGGTGGGCCGTATGCTCGTTTGCCACTCTTTAGTTGAATAAAAAAAATTTCATCATTCTAACAACGGACGCAAAGGACGCCCAGATTCGGTACATGAATTTGTGGATCTCATAAATTTTTGTCCCGTGTTGTTCGAATAGAATATTTAAATCTTCAGTGATATACTCGTAGGCAAGAGATATATATTATTATAAAACCCTAAATACATAACCCATACTCGGTCACTTCAGCCATAATCGCTTCCGCTAATGCGGTCATCCATCGCTCGCACCAGATATCATATTCGACCCCAATTAATAACGGACGTCGTTCCTAATTATTAAACGACATCTATCGTAGTCTGCAATCTACCCAATTTGTTCACAACAAACTAGAGTTTAACTGACCTTTGCTAAATATACTTTGGTCTAGGTAAGTCTTTGATAGTTATTTGGCGCCATAATAATTTGTTGAGTGCACATACATATAAATATATAGTGAAACTATATCCCAAAAGAAGGCAGATACGTAATACACTATTATTTTATAAGTGGCCCTAAGTAATAATTAGCGAGCCTGTTTGCCTGTGCGCCTGAATCTACGGACATAATATGAGTCCATGTTGCAGGTATTTTCTTGACATAAACCTAATACCTGGCTCAAGAATAGAACCAGAGACCACAAAAAACTGCAGTCGCATTTAATACCAGTGCGTTATTAAATGCGGCTGCGGTGCGGTACCAATCAACTTTCAATGCATTCGAATTACTGATCTATATTATTCGAATCACTTGATCATTCGAATAACTCATATGATCTTGCACATCATTAATATTTTGCAAGATCATCTATGTGCGATCTAATCATGCATGCAGTAACCGACAGACAGCATAATCGTTTACATCCAATGTTGCATGATCTGGGTTCTAGTAGAATGTTCTGGAGGATCTTTCTCATAAATAAAAATATGGCCATTGCCAGCAGCATTTTTTGCCACGGTAGCCATAATTACTTCAACTGCCTTTGTAAGATGTTTTGTGTTTTCAATCAGTAATTTATTTATTATTCAAATATTTTCATATCAATTTACTCATAGAAAAAAAACATATAAATAACAAAATCCTTTCGGTTATCCCAAACACAAGTCACAACTAATCAAATTAATCGGAAGGCGGGCCGATATCAACATTATTAATGCAAAGCGCGCCCACCCCTCGCCCCCTCTCGGCACTCACCCCTTCGGCCAGCGACCACCACCGTCTTCTATCTTTTAAGAAAGAGGACAAACCGTTAAAATTCTCATGGAGAGCAAAAATATTAAATAATCGCGCGTAAATTTAAATTTTGGTGGGTAGCGTTGTTGTTGTGGCGGCAAAATCGAATGATTCGAAAGTTTGCATTCGGATGGCGATTTATTAGTTGTTATTGACTAATAATTATGTAGAGAACACGTATTATTAGCACATAGTCATTCATAATTTCTGTCAAAATTATAAGAATTTAATTTAAATTAAAATCTCGAATGATTTCATTCGAATGTTTCATCAATTACTATTCGCAAATAATATTCTTGTGAATCCTTCCAAGTAAGCTTAGAATACTTATTTTAGAAATAGATTTACGTTGCCACATTGGCAGTCTACTGGCTGAGGATTGAAACCAAGGCAAATTTGGCAATGTCTTAACCATTGCGTTAATGTTGCCTATGAAGCAATTATTTCGTTTTAATTAACATGCCAATTGTTGGCATACCAGACATAATTAAAACCTCTTGTTCCTGGCCGCCGGTGTGCCACTGCGACTCAATAGGTTAATTGAACTTTTTTGAACGACTGTACTGCGCGAGTATCCTTTGATAATAGAAGTATCCGTAAGCGGGCTAGCTACCAAAGGGACGAGAGAAAACAGGAATATATTACTTTACAAGACTATAATAAAAAAAAGAAAAAGACTGTGCATATTCTGTATAAAGATTATAAAATACTGTTATCAAGAATCTGTACTCGGAATGCTGAGTTCATCGGAACACCGCCAGGACCGTTTTATGTAGGTTACCGATATCTGTATTTTATTTTTACCTATTGAACATTTACAACGTACAAGCGAAAGAGCCAACCTATAGTAATATATTGTAAATATTATTGTATTTTCTTTGTACTTGGGTTAGCATCTATAACTAAAATATACACTTACTGGCTACTATCACTTGGAAACAGTATTGTTGCTAAATCAAAAGCATGTTCTTTTCGAACCCCTGACAACGTTTATGCAAAATCACATGATGATCGGTCCAGTATTTAAGGCGTGAAGGCGAAGTCAACAAGCTCACATTCTCGTTTATAATATTAGTTAGGATTCGTGGAAGATATATCACATTGATGTCCCATGGCGTAAGTTTGCGGCTATGTTTGCAGCTTGTCATAAAGTCTTACATTCGATTCCCGGTTTGGACACAGTGTTATTGGGTTTGCTGTTAGAAAATTATCAGCAGTACCAAGTTTTATTACGTGCCCGGTAATTAGTAATAGACTGACCACTATGACGAGTGACCTAAAATATACTAGCGAAATATGGGTGCAACACGCCTTCTGCTTACCCTTTCGGGGAAATAGGTATGAGACTATGTATGGATGTCTAACAGAATAAGCTCTGAGCGTCAAAATGTCTTGTTGTTTTTGCTACTTCCTTAAGTTAATAGATTACTGGATCCCAAGCCACTGCCTTTCATTATGCCTTTGACAAACTGGAAGACTAGACAGCAAATCTCTACAGCCTCCAACGGTTAGCTTGACTAAGTTATGTTATCGAGAGTAAACTTTAGTAACAGTAAACTAACTTTATTAGGCATGAGTATCTAGGTATATTAGGAGAAAGTAAAATCGTAATATCATCACAAATCAACTAAAACTTAAACATTAAGATTAACAAACCGTGACAAAAGTTTACTCTTCTCATGTTGCGTGTTCGACAAAATTCATTCTTATGCTTCTATCGATGGCGCTCTCACACAATTACAAACAATTGACCTTATCTCCATTTATTAAAGGTGTTTATTGTGGGAAAATATGTTTGCAAACAGCAAATCTAACGTTGGCTACATGCCACGTGAGTCGACGTCTTGGTGCACCTAACTATTATTTCTGACACTCTTATCTCAACTGGTTAAGGTACATATTTGAGTGTGTCGTAAAGTTTTGCGTGTATGGTGTTGTGGTTTCCCAGTCCGGGGACTAGCCCCCGTACCCCTTACCCCAAACTCCACATGTTATTTACGTGTGAACACAACGCCGCGGAGGGTTCAATTTATCTGACCTACTGGGCCTCCCACTAATATAACGCTTGGAATTGCTTGTACCCCTTTTTGGCGGTCAATTTTTTTATTTTGTTTGTATACTTAAATTGAAGATGGTTTTACAGTATACTTGCATACGCTAGCAATTTTGATCACTGCAATTTTAGATGCTATACCAATTTTTAAATGTGAAATGGGTTCTAACAGAATCGACTTGTAAGTAACTGTGCATCCAATAACCACACAAGTTTCCTTTGTGTGTATAAATTCAGATATTATTTATATAAAATAGCACACGATAACTTAAGAATAATATTGCTTCATATATTACTTTACTAACATTAATAAAAAAATATAAAAGTATTTGAATTGAAATAAAATTAAAGCGTATAAATTTCACTCTATAGTTATCCTGACCTATGCCAAACCGATATTCAGTAACCAAACATTAAACAGAAGAACAATTTTACAATCAATATGTTTATTACGAAACAAAGAAATATTGGCAACATAAAAGTGTTGAATTGGTGTCGAAAGTGAAGGGGGCAGCGCGACACCTACGTCCATAGTAGAGCGGGCAAGTGGCGGCAGATTCACGATTACAGCCGTTTCAGGGGACGCGCCCCGAACTGTATGATGGACTGGAAATATTCCATAATATCTAAAGCGTCGTTACAATGCCTTAGCAGAATATTTTTCTTGGGCAGAAAGCCGATATTCCCCCAAGAGTTACGACATTTCAATTTGCCAAGGCGGGCGGAAAATGGAATTACGATTGAAGCGAGAACGCCCGAATGTCGACGAGGGCGTCCCACTCTCCGCCGATGTTACCCGAGCGCGGCCGAGGGGAGACGAACTCACGACGCGCCCGCCGCACCAAGCCGTGTATTGATTAGATGCGGGACGCCCGATGCCATATAAATTAGGCCGCACAGAAAAACAGATTTTAAGTAAATATTACATTGAATAATCCAAAGTTTTATTGCGAAATATTACTTTGTAATCTTAGGCCCATTATAAAAACTTTAGTTAGACAAGTATGTAAGTATTTTTAAGTTAAGTTTAGTAAGTTCAGTTCAGTAGCCAACAGACTTTAAATGTGATGATTTTTAGACTTTATAAAAGCGCGGTAAATAATATAAACGAAATGCTGTTAAAATGCAGCAGTTCATTAATCACAAAAGCATAATTAATATAGTATGTACTTACATAATAATAAAGTGGAATTTACAAACTCGTTACGAACGAGTGTCAGTTTAAAAGGACAATAATAATTGTTTCATTTCCAGCCGTAATTAATATAAAAGCGATCCTATTTGACGCAAGCCGACATCGAGGGCGAAATAATGTAGACGAATAAATATACATTACATTATTAACGAATGTTGCCCTCGTTTCTCGCTCTCTTTGTTCGTTTCACGATTTTCCGTGAGAATTAATTGAAAATAAGTTTTCCTCATTGCGGTTTCAAGGTTCAAAATAATTTGTTGGGCGGAACATTTTGTTCTCGGTGATCGAGCGTACAAGAGTTAAATGATAATCGACCATACTGCGGTAAACGCTAAGTAGAAAGTCGGGTGAAGCTACCGCGATGGCACGTTTCATGATTTGTGAGTTTATAGCAACGGTGAAGTGTCGGTGGTTAATGGTGGCAGCGCGTGGCTCTCGCCGGCCGCCATATTGAAAAAGTTTGGCGCGAAAAAGGGCGGTAAAAATACAAAACGATGACGACAATACGAGTCGAAATCTTTGAAATGATATCGTTTAAGCGCATTCATATATTGCGATGTATGTTAAAAAAATAATTGTAGCTTTTGAACATGCCTTTATATTTGGTCTTGCATTTTCCAGATTTCCATTATACACAATAATAACGGTACGCAAATACATTTAGGAAAATATCAAGGAGTTGTCTCGGCCCAAACATCTTTTCGGTAATACACCTAAGAATCCCTCGTTCGGGAGATTTAGATGGAATACCGCCCTCCACTCCCCAGGGTGACCCAGAGGTAAACCCGTTGTTTCTTGGAGAAGCTCCACTTGAGCCAACATTTTCTCTGGTTAGCAACATTTTGGTATAACACAAATCTCGACTTTAATAGCAAGGAATAAAGTCGACTTTGCTTGTCATTATAATGGTACATATTACTTTTTGTGCTATATTATTTATTGGCACCTTTTCAGGTACTTAAGGTCGGATCGCCGCGTAGGGTTCGCTGAAGATTCGGTCTCGCATATTCGTCAACAATACCCCTACTACGCGTTCTCTCTTAAGGGGCCTCTTACAATAATGACTATCAAAATAAGCTTTATGTATATTGAATACAGGAAAAAGATTAACCTTTTCTAAAGCTGGAAATGCTTGTATAATAATTTTATTATAGCTTAGTGGTGTATTTTTGCGCTTACGTTAACGTATTGATTGTGTGATTTTGGGTTTTATTCCTGTATAGAGCAAAGGTTGATTAGGTATTTTAGTAGGAGTACGGAGTTCGGCACTGTGCCGACATCAATAGGCTCACCCCCTTGTTAAAGTCAAAGTCAAAATCATTTATTCATATAGGTCAAATCAAATCAAATCAAAATAAATTAATTCAAGTTAGGTCACAAAGTAACACTTATGAACGTCAAAATATATAGGTTAGTGAGTTTATTAAGTTACTGAAGCTACATTTAGATTAGTTGCTAGGTTCAGGCAAAGGGTTGAGCCTATGAGAAGAAACCTGCAGGAAACTCATGGCCGCTCTTTTAAATCGCCAATTAAATATAATTTCAGTATTTTACAACTCATATCAAGAAGGTGTTGCAGCCATTATGCCATATATTACTGACTGTATAAATCTAAAGCTTGTAACAATAATTTTAAATAAATAATAAAATTACTGAATAATGTAAAGGAGTTAAAGTTAAGAGTTAAGTATAAAAGTTATACTTCTGCAGATCTGGTCCAAGATATCCATATGTCATGTTAGTACGTTAAAAAATACTAAACTATAGGAAACTAAGGTGAGTGATCACCGCTCAAATCCGGAGCAGATCGACTGGTCAAGTAACTAAACCCTAGAGAATGTCACATCGAAATAGCCATGTCACTGCAGGAGTAGAATTCCCAAAGTTCCTTGCAGTATAATACCAGTGCAGTGCTTTAGCGTAGTAGTTTACGTGGCTGCTCTGTAATTGCCACTGCGCTGAGTTTTGTGAGTTCTACTCCACATCGGACTAAAATTGGTGTGATCCCGAAATAGTTGTTCCGAGTCTGGGAGTTTCTTATTAAAACGCTAATGTTTACCAGCATCTATTAACTGCGATTACTATATCTACATAACTCCATGCTGATTAACCAGAATAATCTATATTTACAGAAATCTCATCATAGCATTCGTTTGTTTCCATTATTTTTCTTAATTTTCAATGTGCAGGAATAAACAATGATGAAAATGAATAAACAATAGAAAAAAGAAAAATAGCCGCTCTAGATTCAACAAAAGATTGCCTCAATATAAATTTTTTAATTAGGAAATTTTTCTAGTCGAATCCTATTCGGTAAAATTTCGATTTTCCACGAAGTAACTGTTTTAAGATCCTAATAGGATATTCGTCTTCTTAAAATTCTTACTAATAAAAGGCAACTGCCACACTTGGGATAATACCTGTGCCGCAAGGGACCTTACAAATATTGAAAAACACTCAGACTTGGAACAAATATTTGTACCAACATATAATTTTTTTTATTCTATGTGCCAATCCAACATATACCATATATTGAAATAAATGTGAAAACAGGAGTGCTAAGGCTTCCTTCCTTCCCTGAACAGCTTGGCTGCTTCGCTGCAAAACTGTCCTGGTGACGCCTCGCGCAGAGGTGAATCACGTGTAGACTACATTTTATGAGCCACGTGAAATACTGCAAGTTGGAGTACGTCCATCCACCAGAGGAGTTTACTGTCAACCTTTTTCTATCACAATTTACAATAGTTGGGGAGAGCAATCCGAGGGTGCATGGTGAGTTTCTCTCTTTACAATCGTTTTATTACAATGGATTTTTGCCAGGTATCGCCGTAATTAATTATATTTATATACATAAATTATATAAACAAAGTATTATCGTCATCGCCATTACCCATGCAGTGGCAGTCTACTGTTGGTCATAAGCCTATCACGAAGTACACCACTGATCTCGATCTTCCCCTTCTCCTTTCCCGACTATAGTCTACAACTGTACGTAAATCCTCACTAACCCTAGCCGAAGGGCGTCTACCTCAATTGTGGTTCCTTAAAACAATAGTAGGGCCAACAGTCGATCGAGAAACAAAGGAATTTGGCCTTGTAACAAGTTAACGAAACCGAATATGAGTAAACCAATGGCAAGCTTTGCCCTTGTACAATAGTTCTGTGTTTATTAATTACGCAGAACATTTAGTAACTTGGTATTTTCATACCACTGATGGGGTAAATAAGCATGTTTCCAGATTGATGGCAAGCAGTTATGGTTGCTTTTGGATCCGATGCAACAAAAAGGACCAAAACAACGGGTCCGTCTGCTACTGTCAGTAGAGGCTGACAGCAGCAGACAGAAGAAGATTTCAGTTCCCTCTGTTACAGCACAGCTCTTTATTCTGAAAAATGGTGACCTGAAAATTTTTCTCAACAGAACTCAAACAAAATGCCAGAATTGGGTCATGTTTTGTAAGGGTACTATCTTCTGCATTCAGATTGTTCCCGCTTCAAGTTAAATGTATAACTGTCAGTGATCTTCCTGTTTTAAATATCTATAGATATTATTTGATACCATACCAGTTTACATTATTTTTTCGGTGGAATAGCCCGCTGTTGCCAAGCATTTGAGGCCGATACTAATGAGCCTGCGTGCCCAGGTAAGTACCACTACTCTTACCAACGTAAGAGTAACAGTGTTACCGAGCAAGGGTTCCGGAAACTCACATACTAAACCCCTTCAATATCCTCCCTTTCATCCCATCTTTAATTCCCTTTCCTTATAATCGGCAACACGGGAGTAATATTCCTGATATTGCCAGCGAGACTAGGCTACGGTTACCATCAGGTGGGCCGCGTAGAAATATTCCAACAAGCCAATAACAAAAAAAATTTAAAGGTCTCAATTCAAAACATATTTTTTCGAATTAAAGAAGCATAGTGTGTATGTTTTACAGCCAGTGCTAATTGTATGTGTCAAGAGATAAGTGGTGTGGTTTGTTTGAAGATGATTCGCATGCATTTACTGGGTCACACCACTTATTAACTGAGTTTGTTTAGATGTGATATAGTCGTATAGTAACATTGTTTAGCTGCAGTTTTCAAATGCAGTATTTAGTAGCGATATGTGAGTATCGATAAACGTAAGATTTATTCAAATATTTAAGTGATTTGTATGTATTAATAAAAATAATAATAAATAAAATAAAATTTATTGTGCCAAATAATTCGTTTTACAGAAAGTTATGTTCGAAATCTTCTTTTAAGCAAATAATGCCTGTAGTAGAAAACTCGCGTTGATAATTAACACAAAAATTAATTAATGATTAATAATAATAATCTTTATTGTTCAGAAAAAATACATAGCCAAAACAGATAAATCACTGGTTTCCACACTAGGATTCCCTGCGTCATGTCGTGGAGGCCAGTCTCTTTCATCGTGGTTCAAAAGATAGAATAAAAATTATTTATACGTAAAAACGTCAAGTCAACCTAAATCCTGGTGCGACAAGCTAAAAATGGTAATCGAGTTCATAAACAACAAAATAAAATGCTAAATAATGTGTTATCAAATTATACTCGACTATCTGGTCGTATTCGAATATGACCAGTGATAATAACTATATTTTCAGAAAGCGCAATTTTTTTTTATACCTGTTTGTTACAATCTCACGTCACTCAAATACGTGGCTATGCCTCTCAGGGCTCACTATTGTTTCGTTTAGATCTGGCTAGTCAAAATAGGTCACAAGATGACACACCAACAAGATGGAGTAATAAAAATAAAAATCTCGATTTTGAGGTTTCTTTTCTTTTTAAAAGTTTATAAAATCCAAACAACAGATTTGTAGCTGTATAAATGCCACCAAAAATATGATTTATAAAATTTGAACTAGTAAATTGTATTCTTATAGCCTAGTTAGTTTAGTTTTAAATAAAATAGATTGCATTAAGATTGTCATTGCACATCACAATTTGCGTGTCAAGATTGTAGTAAATAGGACAGAAAGTCTTGGCTACTTACAAAAAGGGGCTATGAAGTGAGTATTATGAAAAATAATGTATTTTATAATTAATACAATATTTTTAATATCCTTTTTCAACACGTCTTTAAATATATTTATTAGATAACTGATCTCATTTCTAACCCGTTAAATATAACTATAGGTATTATGGTGTAACGCAATAAATTTTTCACACGGTTTAATAAATACATTTACAAAAAAATATTTACTTCTTATTTCTTTTGTTGTCTAGATACTATAATTATCTAGTAGCTAGCCTCGTGCTATTGTTATGCAATTAATCGTCACGTGTAATGGGTCAGAAAAGCCTTTCATAAATCAGCTTTGTATAAATCAACCGCCAATGTCACTACAAACAAACCTTCTAGAATTCAACGAAGGTTATGATCACTTTAAACACATCCAGCTGTCCTTCTGTTGGTGCAAAACTTACAAGGCTCTCCTAACAATGTTAGTGTCACATTTTGTAAAAGTATCGCAGCCGCTTTCTACTGGAAGTCGCGACGGTCTTACGAGAGGATAATGTTGAACCATACGTGTAATAATATAGTACGTCGGTTGCTACACTTTACGATCTACAAATTGTAAAATGTACTTACATCAAACTGAAAGAAGACGTTGGTAAAATTTCTCTAACCAGATTTTATATTTTCTGGAGATAGCCGTGTTGTATTAGGAGTAGTAAATTGCTAGGAGCCCCGTGTAAATGTGGGCATCGCGTAGATGAGGAGCCTTATGCAAATAAATATAGGCCCTGCGCAAATGCGGATCCAGGCTCAAATGCGAACTCACGCGCAAATACGGAGTCCCGCGTATCGATGCGGAGCTCTGCGCTACAGTGGGGTCTCGAGAAAAATCTAACTTAGTATACCAAGCGCAAATACAAAAAACAATACTTATCAAGCCATTTTGACCCAGTATTCTAGACAACAAGAAGCTTTTCATTTTCGGTGATATAATTAAAACTCAATCAATCCCTCGCGCTGTAATAATCTGGTACTGTGGGATATCTTAGGTTATTCTGAACCTGACGCTGATGTGGTTTCATTTCCAGCTACCCACCCACCATTTAAGGCAGCGAGTTGGCACACCGTGGTACATTTAGTCGGTGGTACCCAGTACATTGAATCTTATCCCTGATGAGCCTGACATAAAAAAGAAGTTTGTTCTGAACTTAACATATCTAAGATCAATAATACAACGAGCGTTCATGGAGAATGTGAAAGAAAGTGTGTTTCCAAAGATAATTAGTTGTTCCAATTCCGGATACACTTTGTGTCTGTTGCTTAAACGTTTATAAAGCTCTTCGCGAAACACTGACACCCTACTATTGGTTAAAAAGTAATTACTACGTTGCTCCTTTAATACTGCTTACACAATTACCTAGCTTTTGGTAGTCTGAGTACAATGGTTTTCAAATAAGCGTATGTCTTGTCTTAGGACATATACAGAAAGAAAGCAGGCAGCCTGCGCCGATCTATCAACGCTTATCGGATCCGATCTGTGCGGGTAATCGGCACAGGTAGCAGGAGCCGATTTTTTATACAATGTGCCAAACCAGTCCCGATAAGCGGTGTCGGAACCTGTCGGAGACGTTCGGCCACGTTCGGCGTTTATCGGTACTGGTTTGACCTTATGGTAAGCGGTTACTGTAACCTATAATAATTATAATAATAAAGCTTTATTTGCACAAAAAACATAGCACAGTTAATCAATCTTATACAAATAAAAATGTATATATTTATATAAATTAAATTAAATTTTGCAATATCCGTTATACCTATCACTGGTACTTTAAAAATTCTTGACAAGTTAATTAAAATAGGATAATACAGAAATTAATAATGTACTATTTAATAATACAGAAATTAATAATGTAGCTTAATTATTATAATTATTATAGGTTACAGTAACTGCTTACCATAAGGTCAAACCAGTACCGATAAGCGCCGAACGTGGCCGAACGTCTGCGACAGGTTCCGAAACCGCTTATCGGGACTGGTTTGACCTTGTGGTAAGTGGTTACTGTAACCTATGATAATTATAATAATAAAGCTTTATTTGCAAAAAATACATAGCACAGTTAATCAATCTTATACAAATAAAAATGTATACAGAGTGTCCGGTAATTAATGGATAACGTGGAAATGTCTTATAGAGGAACTAATGGCCGTTCAGAAAAAATATGAAAAAAAATCTATCCTAACTACTACCTGAGATATGTGTTTTTTTTTAATTACCATGTGTAAGTTTCTTGTATACTACGACCATAAATGAATGAAATCCATCGGTTTTTTGTTGTTTTATTATTAAACACTAATTATGCTAATAGATACAGTCAAAAGCATGCAATGCTATATAACTTGCACTTTTTTTTCTTTGTTTCTGAACGGCCTTCAGTTCTACTATAAGACATTTCAAGGTTATCCATTAATTACCGGACAACCTGTATATTTATATAAATAAATTAAATTTTGCAATATTCGTTATATCACTGGTACTTTAAAAATTCTTGACAAGATAATTAAAAATAGGATAATACAGAAATTATGGAAAGCTTTTCATTTCTTATGTCATATGTTATCTAAAATATGAAACACCTTTTAAAGCTGAAAAATATTAAACACAATGTTTTTGAATTCACAAATGGTTGTTCAGCACCTCGGTGTCCCTTTTGTAAATATTTGTAGATACAATAGTTAAGCGACATAAGCTTCCCTTTCAAAATGTTTATAGACAATAAATAAAAAATATTAATGTCTAGTTAAGTGCAATGATTATAATAGTCGTTGTAATTAAACTGAAATCGTTTAACGCAATAATTGAATGGGTAATAACATTTATGTTTTGTAATATACGCATACTGTATAACCAAGGATTCCTCTTTGTTCAAAAAAAAGTTTTACTGAGACACAAAGGATACCTAAGCATTTATTGTCCAATCAGGAGAACATAACTTTAAATGAAAACTAGTAATATACACGTGCATTCGAATAATATTCGAATACAGTAGAGTACCTATGTCCAGCAGTGGACGTCATTCGGCTGAAATGATGATGATGATGATGATGACAGTAGAGTACAACTCGAGTTCTATTTTGCATTATCGAGTATACAGCGCACTTACTCATGCATAGTCTGGTATCGACATGAATACAAGTAAGTACGTGTACTGTGTCCTTGCCAATTGTATTCGAGTGAAGCTAAATTAAAAAAAAATCGAATGTAATTTTGCACGTCGTTAATAAAAATCGTGAGTTCAGTACCATTGGTACTTCTTGCCCCGGATGAGTGACCATTGTTTACGGAAATCAGGTCGCGGAGGTCAGTAACGGCATTCGCTTCACGTCAGGTGTCTCGTTTAACTGGCATCCAATTTCCACACACTTCAATAAGTACTCATATTATTTAAAAAGGTGTCTCAAATAGTTCTAGGTTCTTGTCACTAGTTCGATCGCTTTTTCATTATGACCTATCAAACTATAAGTCCTAATTTTTTTTTTTAAAGACTACTTCTGTTGTAGCATCTGTCATGGCGAATGCTCCGAAGAGTTATTTGACCGCATCCTGCCTTCCAACTTCCTTTTGAAAACGACATGTGCCGGTCTTCGTAACCACCGATGGACGGTTAGCACAATGCCGTCTTGCACCAAAAGGTGCAGCAATTCATTTTTATGCCAGACCATATAACTTTGGAACAGTCTTCCGTCACATGTGTTCCCTCCCTTCTATGACATTGGGTCCTTCAAACGTAGTGTGAAAAAGCATCTGGTCAGACCGGCTTGACACTGACGACGGCTAGAAGACATCTATCTTCTCCTCATCGTCACTGTCTCTGGAATGTAATTGGGCTTTCCATCAGGTCCGTTACAATGAATTTGCAGTGTCACGATAAAAAAAAAGGATTAATTCTAGCGTCGCGGGAGACTTTACAAAAAAATCATACAGCGGATATGAATTACTCCCAAAGTCGGAACAACTATTTATGGGTCACACAAATTTTTGCCCTTATGGGGATCGAATCCACAACACGGTGCAGTAGCAGTGGCGATGCGACCACTTTAACCACTAAGTACGCCATCCGCGCAGTTATGTTCAAACAATCTCCAAGCTAAATTTCATTAAAATCGGTTCAGCAGATAGGTAAGCCGAATAAATGTAAATAATAGATGGACACTATCGCATTTATATCTGAACCCTGAGATTATTAACAACTAGATGTGGCCGCGGTTTCACCCGCGTTTAGCATTACTGCGCCGCTCTCGTGGGTCGGAGCGTGATGTTATATAGCCTTTAGCATTCCTCAATAAATAGACTATTCAACACTAAAATAATTTTTCAATTCGATCCTGTAGTTCCTGAGATAAGCGCGTTCAACCAAACAAACAAACTCTTCAGCTTTATAATATTATTATAGATTAATTAGTAGGTATTAAAACGCTTTAATTTAAACATTATATCATATGGATAACATGTTCATAGGAAGGTTGTAAATTTTTTATTATATATATCTTTCATTGATTAATTTTTATCCCACTTTTAGAGTTATCTAAACTAATATTATAAAGCTGAAGAGCTTGTTTGTTTGGTTGAACGCGCTAATCGCAGGAACTACTGGTTCGAATGAAAAACATATTTTAGTGTATGATAGCCTACCTATTTATCGAGGAAAGCTATAAGCTATATAATATAACATCACGCTACGAGCAATGAAAAATGTTGCAAAATTGGATGAAAATATCTTATGTGACGCAGACGAACTTAATTATTATATATTTACTCATATTACTATTATTAAAAGCCAATGCAATTTTTATATCTACCTACCTAATACTTATTAACAATACAAATTTTAAAACGTTAAATCCAAATGTCAACCAAAGTCTGACCAGAAATTAAATAATTAAAAAAAGTCATAAACAAAAGTCAATTTGTCATAAAAAGTAATAAATAAAAACGAAATAAATTATCCGCCGCCAAGTGGCCTACATTTTCATTCGTGTAGGTGTACAAGTGAAGTGCTGCCATCTGTGTATTGGTGTCGGAGTTACGTGTAATGGGCGGAGGGCGCTCGACGCGACACAGTCCGTGAGTTGAACCACTGAATTTACTTTGTGCTAGTATTCAACAAAGATTAGCAGCATAGTAAAGTGTTAGAGCAGTAGTTTAAGTTTGTAGTAACAGAAAAACAAAACGACACAATGACAGGTATGTATATTAGGTAAGGTAAGTAAATTATATTTTAAAATTATGATTTTCTGTATATAAATATATTTACCCGTTTACTTTCCAGCTTTTTATAACTGTCGTAAATATTAACTTTATTAATAATTGATTTCTTGTATGTTATTTTAATAATCATTCGTATTTAAACATTAAGGATCTACCAAATAAATTTGTCGGAGGTAAGTAAATGTAATAAGAATCAGTAAATTTAAAAAAGCGACCATATTTATTTCACACTTCGAAATAAACCTTATTTTTAATTAACTTTAATTAATACCAAATCGCGTTGCATTTCGAGAGAATCTTGCAATATTTGGATATAGGTACCTAACTAAAATAAACTTCTAAAATTATATATAATGTAAAGTATGGATGGCTTTAAATACCTACGTTAGACATACTATTGGCTATACTAGCTTAAATTCAAGGAAAATCATAGGTATTTACTAATTTTATCCCACCTACGCTCAGAGTTATTCCTCAGAACTGGACAGCCAATCCAATAAAGTTATTACTTTGATATCCGCCATAGATATTTCTAAGAAATACGTTACAAAATTTACGTGAAATGGTTAATAGATGAAGCAAGAAATATATTAGGTACTTATATACTTGGCCTAAAATAAAAACTGATCTTATGAAAACATACGATAGTACATATACCTACATTAGCGTTAGTACCTACTTGGTTTTCTTACTGACAAAATCACGTTGTTTGGATATTGAACTTATATTTGTTCAAGAGGGATTGTATAATCGCCGGTATGTAAGTTTATAGACAAAGAAAATGTAAATATTTTATACTCTATATGATATTAAGTAAGTATATGTTAGTATTAAGTGACAGTTAATAGGTAAGCCCTTTAGTATCTACTTATTTGAAACTTTCAGCAATGAAAACGTAAGATTCTCAAATAACATAAAATACTTACCTCCACATATTGCGTCGAAAAAAAACATGTGTGGATGTTGGTCGTTATAAAAATGTAGGATCTGGGGAAAAGATCATCCTTACCCGTGGCGGGGAGGGAGGGGGCTAGGGTGGCGACCCCTTCTGATTTATGGTAACATGTCGCGAGGCGCAACCGCTCGCGTACGCCAAACTCGCATTTTGTCATTAACTGATTTTTATTCTATTTCCTCTTTTGTGTCGAGTGTTTATAGAGAGAATGGTATTCTTAAAGGTATACTTATACCGTTGCGGCTAAATTCTAAAATGTTAACGCTAATAAAAATCTCACAATAGTTATTAATATTATAATAGCATTTAATATCTAAGTAGCTTTATTTAATTCTTATTTCGATTTATCTTAATAGTTAAACGTGACCTATAAAATTTTAGACAGCAAACAAATTACTTTTGTTGAAATATTTGCCATAACTTTTTACTTCAGTAAACAACTAGCGCTACCTATTGTCGAGTAGCTAATACTTTAAATATTTGTGCTTTTATATTATAACGATATAATTTGATTCAAGAGTACATTATTTATTGTTTACTTGTAATAATTAATTATATCTCAGTAAAATATTACACATTAAACATACGAAAAATATTTTTTACACTCGATGCTTCTGCCATCTCTTGTTATAAATTGTAACTAGTACTATAAGTAACTAACTAACTGAGAGAACGTCAACTTTAAAAATGTTTCAGGTAGGTTCGCATAGATGGCGTTAAATAATTAATTTTATTTAGTTTCTCTGAATTGCTTTATAATAATTATTTCAAAGCTAGCTTACTATTTTGAAAACCCAGCTTTGTCAATCAACCTTTATATAATATTACTTAGTATCCAGCCAGCCCAGCAAGGTTTTACAATACATGAAGTAAACTTAAGCAAAAATTAAGTAATATTTTTAAAGATTTTTACAAATAACCCTTTAATCAAGCCTAGTTTTCCATTTAGTTCTAAATGTATAGTAAGTCAGGAAAAGCTTGAGATTGAAAGGTGGACACCTAATTAAATACGAAAAGGAAATTATAAAAAAAAACACTTTGTCTTCACACCATTGGTTTTTAAAGAAATAAACGAACAATAAAAAAGATGTTTTCTTACAGGATTAAAACTAATAAAATTGTAAATATTGTAATACACCTCATATTACACCCACTCTTCGCCTACTCTGTTTTATTTACTATCCCTTCGGTAATTATATACAGGCGTGGGTAAAATGTGTTTAATTGTGGAATCTGTGTGAAATTATTCGAAATACGACCAACCTTTAGCAAAGTTCACCCAATTGAAACCAAATGATGAATTGATGTTAATGTCAATGTGTTAAGATTCGATTAAATTTGATTCGATACAAAATCAGTACAGATAATCGAAATGGAGCGTTGTTTATAAATTCTAAATTTGAATGATAATTTATGTTTAAATTATAAAATGATTCCTTTTGTACTTAACAATAATATTTTAATTATTTGTTTCTATAGCTGTTAACTGTTAACACCTATAGAAACACAAAAAGACAACTACACCTTGTAAAAAAATTATACATAATATATAAAAAATAAACCTTGACGATAATAATAATGTATTGTCGATTATATTATGGTGTAACTTTTCTTTACAATATACATAAATATAGTTCAAAATTAAAACAATCAAAACTGTTGTCAAACCTTATAATGATATATAATAAAAGTTATTCAAAACAAAAACCACACGGTCTATCGGACTTTCTCAAAAACGTTTTAATGTCTTTAAATCTTCCGAGCCCTGAATTATGCCGAGAGCATAAGATGTATTTTTTAAACAAAGTCATCCACTTTACAAACATTTAAATGACGGACTTGTAGAACGCACAATTTTTTTTCTCGCATACCTTCGAACACACGAAACGATCACATAAACCACAGCGCCATTAGTGCAGTCCAATTGATGGTACTTGGCGATTATGAAACATACCCACAACATAATATTTTCCAAAAGCCATGTACCTAAGTAGTTTATATCCATAAAGTTATTATTAACCTCCGAGTCTTCTTCGAAGAGGTTAATGAAAACACTATGCGGGTCTGTGTGTCTGTCTGTTAGTGACAGGCATAACTCCGTAACCAATGGAGCGATTGACTTGTAACTGGGTGTGCAGATACCTCGGTCGAGTTGAATATGGGCCCTGTGGGTCAAGAGACCACCGAGATATAGGGCTCACATATTTTAAATGGAAAATATTGACTTGTAACTTGGTGTGCAGACACCTTGGGGTCATACCTCGGTCGAGTTTGTATATGGGCCCTGTGGGTCAAAAGACCCCCGAGATATAGGAGTCATTTTTTTTCATTACTTTTACATTTAAGACGAAGAGGTTGAATCCTGGGTTTTTACACCCATCTCGTTAACTATAATCTAAATACTTTTAGCCATGAGCTGTAAAGAGTTTTTTAAATACATTAAAGCTTAACTCACACTGGCGCAGAGTCTAAGCGTCGCGACTCGTCATGTGTTTCGCCTGTGGCATATTCATCTCTATTTTCCCATTATTGAGGTACAAATTTGTGTTATGCTAATATGGAATAGCGACTCGACCTGCGACGACGCGCGCCTTCGCGCGTCTACGCTTGGTTAAAGTCGAGTGATTTCGCGCGCCGTCGCGCGTCGCCGTGCGTTACGTGGTTTTCTGCGTGAGCTACGGACGCGACGGACGCGACACGACACAACACGATGCAATGCGACGGGATGCTACACGCGACAAATTTCCTACGTGATTTTGGTCATTACTTCTCGAATCACGGGAAAGTACAGTGCAATTTTGCTTAAAATTTTTACTTAAGTAGAGACTTTTAAAAAATATAGTAAAATACACAGAAAGAAAACAAATATAATATTTTTACAAAGAAACATATTTGGCGAATTCCATCATTTATATCCAAAATTAAGAAACGATTATAAAATGTTTAAACAATATTGTGGCGTGTTACTGTCTACTTTCAATTACATTATTGCTGCTATTAAGTCTGAATTTGAGAATCAACCATTTCGTAGTACGTGGTGTCGCGTCTGGTCGCCCATAAAACAGGTACGCCTTACGTCGCATCTCGCCGCAGACTGCCATATAGGCCGCAAGATGGATAGGCCATTGTTTTGATCGCGTTCGTCGCGTTCGCAGCGTCGCGTCGCGTCGTATACGTCGCTCACGCAGGACACCCCGTTACTTGCGCGCAGTGACGCGTTACACGCCGACCACAGCATCGCCGCGTGACGACGCGCTTTGCCACGCGTCGTATTTGAAAAACTGGACGCGACGCGGCGCTTCTACTCTGCGCCAGTGTGAGTTGAGCCTTAATCAGCCTGTTGCCTTTGCCTTGGATAAGTAAAGTGCGTGATAAGTCATTGGAAATTGGCCGTTTTTGTTGACATTAATTTTAGGTTAAGTGTATAAATACTTATGCTAATGAATATTTACAGCCTTTTACTGTCGAATAATGAGCTGTTCCGTCTGTTTCCGCTTAAGTAGTCACACATACAAGTGTAATAATTATTATAATTATGTTTTATAATGGCACTTCCATATACGAACAAGGCTTGTTACTAGTTAACTCCGACCGAGATCTCGGTCTCGCTGTCGGTTCCAGTTATTCTTCTTCTCCCTAGCCTTTATTATTCCCAAGTCACTTGGAGTCGGCTTTCTAGTCTAACTGGACAAATCCGGTTAAACTGATATCCAGTCAAAACTGGATATCAATTTTTACACAGAGCGGCTGCCACCTGACCTTCGCAACCCGAAGGCTAACGATACAGCAGCCGGTACCGACGGCTTAACGTGCTCACCGAGGCACGGAGCAGGCGATAATTGTCAATCAATACGCACATAATTTCGAAAAGTCATATAACATCCGAAAGTCAGAGGTGCGCGACGTGGTTTCGAATCCGACACCCTCTGCATTTCAGTTTTTCTCGGCTAAAAATCAGTCCAAGTTCTCGTTTATAAACACCGATATCAATGGTTTGATGCAGAAGGCAGTGCTATTACATACGGCACGCATTGTGAGGTTCAGGTATCTCTGAAATCCTAACCACCGGCAGCTTGGACCCTGTTCCCGATGCCGGTGGGGTACCATATATTTAATATATATATATATATATATATTTTTAACTTTATTTAAAGTAACTTCGTCAACATTGACGATGTCGTCCATATTTTATATTTGTAAATGTATTTTTTATATATGTATATTTAAAAATGAAAATGTATTGTGAAGATTTAAGTAAAGAGTATAATAATAATTATTTATTTATTTTCTCACCTCAATATAAGCATTTTTACATTTGGTAGGTTACATAATTATTTAAATTAGATATTGTGGGGAGACTGGTACCTAAACTAGACTCAAGGCCTGTATTTCAGGCTACCAGGTCTCTACCCCTTAGGCTTTCCATATTATGTACAGCTTACATTAGTTTGCAGTAAGATTCTGCTATATTATGCTATAGTTCTGTTCAATTTTAATTACTATCGAATGACAAAACACGACAAAAGTCTCCCCGTGACCATGGCTGCTGAAAAGCAACCGAAACATCGGGGAAAGTGTAAAATTAAATCAAATCAGATATAATAGTTTTAATAATTTAATTAGCTTCAAAATTAGTAAATTTTAATAGTAGTAGTATGTAGTGTAACAGTTTCTTAATTATGTAAAAGAGTGTCAAATAAACAACGCGATAAAATCCGTATATAGTAGTTTAATTTCAACGACAAAAGTGTTGATGAAAAATGAAAAAGTTCTACGAAAAAGTCTTAATGATGATATTACTTATAATACCATCATAAACACTTTTTCGTAATATTTTCGAGATCGTTTTAACATACTAAATGTTATTGCGTCATTTCTCAGTTTTAGTTCTGGCCACAAAATTTGCTTCTTGGTCTCGATCTCGGTCTAACAAAAAACTAGGTTCGGTCTTACTACTACATAATATAATATTACATAATAAAATACATAAAAAACATTGTGGTCTACAAATAGTCGTTCCTAGCGTGAGGACGCATAAAAACAATAATTTAAAAACCATATCATTTTAATTGTATGTATCTATATAAACAAAAACAATGTTGTTAAAATACCTAGCAAAATAGCAATTTATATTTAAATTCCCTTTTTTATTCAACCTATAATTTAGTATTTAATCGCTTATCCCAATCTAAGTAATAGAATCACAACAAAAACTAAAAATATGTCTTTATGTTGGTTCAGCAGCATAAATTCCCATCTATTTTTGTATGCAAACGTGTTGTTCAGGGTTCAATTCCCGGTTGGGGTAAAAGGATATTGGGTGATTAATTTTCGAGAATTCTCACCAGCAGCACGGAGTTAAAAAATGTACATGGTAATAAGTTCAACCTTTAGTACATGGGAAAATGTACGCGTACCTGAAACTGCCACGCCTGAGGTAGCGGGTTCGATGTCCGCACAAGTTAAACATTTGTGTGCATGGACATGGACGTTTGTCTTGGTCTGAGTGTTTCTATGTATAATATGTACGAATTTACAAAAAAAAAGTATATATGTAGGTATGTTTATTCATTGTCTAGTACCTACCCATAGTACAAGCTCTGTTTAGGTTGGGCTAGATGGTGTTTTTATGTTGGGCTAGATGGTGTTGTGTGCGGAGCGGGAGAGGGAGCGCTTAAACCCTCTCCCCAATCGCAGAGCCGGGCGCCGGAGGGCGCCAGATGACCTCCAGCCACCCTGACGTTTGACCTGGGAGTGGTGGGCTTTGTGGGCCTGCCCGCCATCCGTTCAGCACCAGGTCCGAGAAGCGGCGTGCGTGTTCCCACGCGCGCCTTTGTGTCGAGTCCGTCTCCCCTCTAAATGCGTAGTGTCTTTTCGCGTAGTGGCCTGTCGTTTTATACGGCGGGCCGAAACCTCGGCGGGATCGCGACCGCATGCGAAAGTGATTCGCGCGGCCCCGTCGATAGCGGTTTTGCCAAGAAATACCGTGGTAGGTTTAGTCGGTATTCCGGGAGGTACATTATCTTTTCATCATCTTTCTTTTACCCCGGTGAGTCCGACATAACCCCTGCGCCCGCCCCCGCGGAGGGGTATGCGACAAAGCATTCCCCAAGGTGGAAAAAACAAAATATGGTGTTTAGTGTATGTGATAGAATATTATATTATTATAATCTCTTCTTAATTCGCCATTTTACACATAGCGATACATCAACCTAGACTGTTTGGACTTTGAATAGAAGTTGAATGCTGCGAATCGTGCGAGAGAGTGCGTTATATTTTTGTTACAGTCTATCCTTAACATTATATCGCAGAGCAGCGACAGCTCAGTGGGGAGACCAACAGATTGCAATGCAGAGGGTCTCGGGTTCGAACCCACGTCGCGCACCTCTGACTTTCGGAAGTTATATGAGATATCGAAATTATGTGCGTATTGATTGACAATTATCGCCTGCTCCGTGCCTCGGAGAGCAAGTTAAGCCATCGTCGGTCCCGGCTGCCATGAACATCTATGGCAGTCGTTTTTGGGGAAGTCGACACAAAAGATCCCACTGGGTCGAAGTGTCGCCGGTATGTACTGACTGGCCCCCACACAAGATAAGATAAGATAACATTACATCGACACCACTATGCACTATCCCTTTCCGAGAATTCTTTTTTTGTATGTAGCGTAGTTATGCGTATATAGGATGTCTAACTTGATGTGTAGCCGTGTGTACCCACATCCTTTCCTTACTTATATTATAAATGAGAATGTGAGTTTTTTTGTTTATTTGTTAATTACGTTTTCACGCCTTAACTACTCGACATATCGTCATGAAATTTTGCGTAGATACACGTTGTCAGCGGTACAGACATAGGGTACCTTTCAGGGATAGAAAATTGGCATAACGTACCTACAAAGAAACTACGCGAGTGAAACCGTGGGGCAAATCTAGTTATCAATAAATCACCATATATTGTTATTACAACATAAAAGTTCAAGGTCACTTTTTTAGGTCTAGCAGACATGATGGTCATAATATGGACATGCCAACGCGATAACAATGAAGCAGCGATAGCCGACGTTTAACGCATTAGCAGACAGTAGGTAGTAGCATTGATAGGTAGCCCAGTACTGTTTTATTATCAACAAATCAAAATATATTCTCATTACAACTTAGAAGATCAAGTTCACTCTTTTAGGTCTAGCAGACGTGATGGTCATAATATGGACATGCCAACGCCATAACAATGAAGCAGCGATAGCCGATGTTTAACGCATAAGAAGGAGTTGGTATTAGTATTAATAGGTAGCTCAATAATTATATTATCAATAAATCATAATATATTGTCATTATCAATTTAAAGATCAAGGTCGTTTTTTAGGTCTAGCAGACATGACGGTCATAATTTGGACACGAAAACGCCATACAATTTAAATAGCGATAGCCTTTCGGTAAAGGCATTAGCAGGTAGTAGGTAGTACATAGTATTAATAAGTGGCTTAGTACTATTTTATTGTCAATAATTATAAGTTAAAAGATCAAGGTAATTTTTTAGGTCTAGCAGACATGACAGTCATAATATGGACATGCCAAAGCTATCAAATTTAAATAGCCTAATGGATGGCAGTTAGCAAGCAGCGATAGCTCAGTGGGGCAACCAACAGACTGCAATGCAGAGGGTCTTGGGTTCGAACCCACGTCGCCCACCTCTGACTTTCGGAAGTTATATGACCTTTCGAAATTGTGTGCGTATTGATTGACAATTATCGCCTGCTCCGTGCCTCGAAGAGCACGTTAAGCCGTCGGTCCCGGCTGCCATGAACATCTATGGCAGTCGTTATTGGGGAAGTTGACACAAAAGATGGGTCGAAGTGTTGCCGGTTTGTACTGACTGGCCCCCACTAAGATAGTTATGTATTGGTTAGCGCCAACTATGGTTTGAGGTCCCACGTAATTAAGAGCGGACTTGTTGCCTATTGCCGGGCACAGTTCTAGACTTCATGCTGCAACTAAAAATTTCCTGTGAGAAAATGTCAACAACACGATACCCGGGAATCAAAGAGAGACCTCATGCAAGGCAGTTGTATACCCAAGCGCTGAGTCACCGATGCAGTCAATGAAAGATATAATACAGTGTAAATCGTTTTCTAAAACTCACTAAGGGCTTATTATCTCGTCATTGCATGCGCTACGCAGAGAAAGCGCGTTGCCGCAGCGTGTATACTTCCATCTTATTTCTGCGCTTGCGATTATATAAAGTAATGCTTTAAGATATGTTCGACAATTCACATAATGTAAGTATAGTATTCGTACAATTCTTCAAAATTGTAATATGAAATATTTTAGTAGAAGGTCCACATTAAAATATATTTAACGAATTAGCGTTAAATATGATAAATGGTTATTGATCTGTCAAATAGTCTATATAACACGTCTAGTGTTTTACCTAAAAAAAAAAGCGATTATATCAACCAGACCGAATTTTGATTATGTCTAAACTTAACGGAGACTAGACATCTGCGCAGGATATATAATAATGCACGAATTTGCGCAGTCACAAGTGCACTCGGGATAGCATCCCTACACCCTTATATTGCGATTGGACGGAATTCCGTCATGACCAGAGAGAGATCAGACGTAGAACCAACGGCTTTCCGTTTTTGATGTATCGGAGAAAAATACACCACCTTTATAACTACAGAGAACTGACTGGATTGCTACTAAGAATTTCTTGTAGACCGTAAAACTTTTATACTTTTTGGTTTGTAATATCAGCCCTGGCCCACTGCTGGGTATGGGCCTCTTCTCGGTGTGAGAAGGGTTACGGTATAGTCTACCACGCTGGCCCAGTGCGGTTTGGCAGACTTCACATATCTTCGAGAACATTATAGAGAATTCTCACACATGTAGGTTTCCGCACCATTAAAGCGAGCAATACTAGGCTTGCTGCTCTTTAATAGTTCCTTACAAATCATGTTATTTTCATTAAAAATTAAACGACTTTTCACGGATTTAACCGCCGTTTATTTTATAAAAACATCACTTTTACACTTTTTTTTTTACACTTTACACTTTTTAACCTATTTACACTTTTTCAACGTTTTGGTTGCCTTTTAGCAGTCATGGTCTTGGGGAGTCGACATGTTGGTCTTTGCCTCGAAGTGGACTTATATAAATTTGTTTTTACGTCGTGTAATGCGTTGGCGCATACCTCTCCGCGGGGCGACGGAGAGGTTATGTCAAACACACCGAGAAAAAGATATCCCGGTAATACCGACTAAACCTACCACGGTGTTCTTTGACATAACCAGAGTCGACGGCGCTGCGCGATTCACTTTCACATGCAATCGTGACCCCGCCAAGGTTTCGGCCCATGGAAGGCTAGTGGCCTGCCGTTTCATACGGCTACTATAAAAAGAGTCCCTCTCCTGTCCCCTTGTGAGGGGACGAATACAAAACGACACAGAGGCGAGCGTGGGAACACGCCGCCACTCGGATCTGGTGCTAATCGGGTGGCGAGCAGGCCCACGAAGTCCATCACCCCCAGGTAAAATCTCAGGGTGGGTACTTATTTCAAACTACCCGAACATAATTTAACCTAGGTACCTATTTCTGTTTACGACAATGAGCTTAGAGCATCATGAGTCTTTCTATGTTTTGCTTCTTCTTGGGTTTGTATAAATCAATTATTCAATATCAACTGCACGGATGGCGAAGTGAATTAAGTCGTCGCCTCGCTTCTGCCACAGCGTGAGTGTTGTGGGTTGGAATCCCACGCAGGACAAAACTTTGTGTAGTCCACAAACAGTTGTTCGGAGTCTTGGTGTTCTTTGTGTCTGATGTTTCAATATTTGTCCATCGACACAGGAATTATTCCAAGTATAGCTGGCAAATAGTATCTAAAGTTTTAGTCTTCCTCTGCTTATTACATTCTCACATCATATATTATCCAAGGTGTCGCATGCCAATGCTCCAGGTGCATTGGAGAGAGAAGAGGCAATCTATGGTCTAGCGGAAAGTAAGGCAAAACAATACATAGTGTTGTAGACACAGTAAATACAATTTGTAATGGTTTAGGCTTCTTAGGTAGTCGTACTCTGGACGTGTTCCAAATAGTCTCCAAATTAATACGATCATCCATAATTTAAAAAAAAAGAATAATCAGTATAGCCCAACCATCTTCCATATTTAATATGGAATGTTTTTTTTTAATTTTCATACTCTTTTTTCGTTTCTATTTTACCCTGTCAAGTCTTACAGCCAGTCCCATAACTAACATGTAAAGGTTAACCGAAAGATAAATCGCATGCTGTCTTACTAATGTTAGGTTAAAGAAGAGAGATGGCGAGCCTTTTATCGTATAGATAAATGCTATTTGGCGGTGGTGGGACAAGCCCTTAGAATACCAGATATAATTAAACATTGATTGTATCTGGTCGCCGATGTGTATATAATAATAATGATAGTATTTCAGTATTTACATGCAAAGGATATATGTATGGCTAAGCCGGTTGTGTGTATGTATCAAAGGATGTAACTAAGTAGTTATGTATCGCACTCTTAATAAAAAAGACTTAACTCGAAATTTGATGTTAGGCGATTTAAACCATAATAGGGTGTAAGTTAGAGTTCAAATTGCCTAACTTCCAAATTTCGAGTTAAGTCGCTTTTTATTAAGATGAATTATATACGAAATAATATGTGGGCTTACATATCGCTTAACCACATGAACATCACACATCACACTAACGATGTTCTGTGGCTTTGTTACACTGATATTATAATAATATTACATCTGTATGTAACTCGACTTATTGGTCCTGTGGTTATGTTTGCGCTTATATTTGTGGTCGAACTTGAAGTACTGGGTTCAAATCCTATGTAGTTTTTAACGGATAGAAATATTACGATTGATCGGAATCTTTCACATGTACACACAGCGTCGCATCAACCCAGACTGTTTGGACTTTGAACTATTAGAAGTTGAACGCTGTGACTCTTGCGAGAGAGTGCGTTATATTTTTGTTACGCTCTGTCCTTACAATTACATCGGCACCACTATGTACTGTCCCTTTCCGACAATTCTCTATTTTGTATGTAGCGTAGTTATGCGTATATAACTGTCTGACTTGATGTGTAGCCGAGTGTATAATATTTGTAAAATTATAAATATTGATTATTACGGTGGCACAGCGGCGACTGTTGTACATATGGTCCCGACTTCGATTTCAGGGCAATGCGTTATTGGTATTTTCTGTAGAAACTCCTGGTAGTAGCACGGAATTTGAAACTGTGGCTAGAAGACGGCAATAGGCTTGCCCCTTGTTATCTACATGGGACCTGATGAAATAACTGGTAAAGTGCGGGTGTAATCCACATTTGCCGACCACAGGGTTAGAGTATATTATGTATATAAAAAAAATATTCTATCACATACACACAACACCATCTAGTCCAAACTAAGCAGAGCTTTTACTATGGGTACTAGACAATAGATAAACAAACATATATACTTTATTTTTTGTAAATACACACATATTATACATAAAAACATCCAGACCAAGACAAACATCCATGTCCATGCACACAAAAGTTTGACATGTGCGAGAATCAAACCCGCGACCTCAAGCGTGGCTGTCGGTTACAGTAACCAAGACGCCATCGAGGCCGCCGATATGTATGTATTCTGCAACTGTCTTTGCCTGTCAATGATTGTAATTGAAGTAAATATTGTATTAATAACTACAGTAAACAATTTCATATTATTTCCTGGTTATTTGTTTACCGTATTTGGTTCCGTTCGGGATACATAACGCAGACCTAACTGTACCGCGCCTCTCATGAAACTCGTTTGACGTGTTAAAGCCCAATCAAGTTGTTGTCGTCACAGACCCTACGTTCTCTGGAACTAATCTCAAGGCAGTTTACTGTTGCATGAAAGAGTTATTGCCAATATGATATGATTGTATTCTTCGTATATTAGAACAACAATAATGAAACCATGATACTTTGCGACTACCTTAAATATAACGCAATTAACGCGCGGGTAGGTGCGACTGGGTCGAAAAGACCCAGTACTCTATATTTTGTGCCATAACTGTTTGGTATAATATATAATTCGTGTCGTGGCGCTAAGTACCTTCAAGTAGTTTTATAGGCTATCCGCACACCCCGTCTCAGCCATTTCCTCGCGGCGTTTGGACAGTACGGACGTGTCAAGTGAGTAGGTCGTTTCGACACTTGCGCGACGTAATGTGTAAGTGTATTTTTCGATTAAAAATATTATTTTGATTTTATTTCTTTGTAGATGTCATTAAATCGTTTACATAACCAAACAAACATTTTAGAAGAGGAAGACATTGAAGGTGGAATTTCTTCAGAAATTGAAGACCATTTGGACATTGATAACTATGATTCATTCCTGTCAGAGTGGCTAAGATGAACTTCCTGAAGATGATGAAGTTCCTGAGCCTGAAGATTTTCGTTCCCGCAATGTATCTGCCAGTTTGTTGCAAAGAAGACCCGACTTGAATGATGTGCCTCTGAGTTACGTCCGTCAAGGTTACCTGGGTAGGAATGGCGCCAATTGGAATATTGAAGAGCCTCCAAGAAATGTTCGCACCCGTAGTCACAATATCATAAGCCAAGTACCAGGACCAATCAACGATGCAAAAGATGCATTGACGCTTTCTGACTGCTGATGTCTCATGTTTTCTGACAGTTTATTATACCTGGTTGTAACTGTGTGTATACTAATATGTATATTGATACTACCCACGACAGATTCCAAAGAGAAAGAGACGGTTTGCCAACGGATTTGTTCGAGCTGAAGGCACTACTTGGGCTTCTTTATTAGTGTGAAAATCTTCGTGGAGCTCATTTGAATACTTTAGACTTGTGGGCAACTGATGGCACTGGATCAGACTTATGCATTGCTGCAAAAGTGCTTGTTTCAACAATGCTTCATCATGTGAAAATAAATCCTGATACTGGAGAAAAACAGAAACCAGAGATTATAACAGATTACAATGCTCACAAGTGTGGTGTAGATGTCGTTGATGAAATGTGTGGCACTTGCTTTGTGTCAAGGGTAAGCAAAACATGGCTGCTAACTATATTTTTTGGACTCATGAATGTGGGAGCAATATATGCGTATGTCATTTATAAGGCAAACATGACTCGTTTAAAAAAGAAACTATAGCAAGACGCAACTTTTTATAGGAAATCGCTGTCTCCCGTAAAACCACAGATATAGACTCTTCTATCACTTCTTTGCCCCGACATATCCGAAACAGAATGTTTCAAGTACTTGGCAGAGAAGAAAATACAGACAAACCGGCCTTGCCAGGGCCTTGTAATGTGCGGACGATAAAAAGGGCAGAAAAACCAAAACGCAATGCCAATTTTGCTGTCCTTATATTTGTAGAGATCATACTACATTTATATGTATCAATTGCAATCAAAAACTAAGCCAAAACTAAGATAAGATTCTTGTAACACTGACATAGGAAAAAACAAGAACTATTTTATAAAAGATTTTTATGTGTAATTTGAGACTGATTATAAAAATATGTTACGTATAATGTTTAATATTGTTGATTATTTTTGATAATAAAAAAGAATTTTAATCTGCGTAGATTATATAAAAAAAGTGTTTTTCTAGTTCCTCTAAGGTAAAAAGAAAGATTTAGCAGTGATCTCTTGAATTTTGTGATGTATGTTACTTTTTTTTACTAAATAATAAACATTTGTTATTTTCATGTTTGTTTTACTATCCTCTTTCTAATTAATTTACAAATAATCCCGAAATTTCATTAAGTTATTAAAAACAATACATTCAAAATCTGGGTCTTTTCGACCCTCGTGCGACTGTTCATCACTTAAAAGGAGACGCAAATACCGGCGGGTTAATATATAGAACTGTGTTTTACCGAAAATCTTTGAAATATACATAATAATAATAATGTTTATTATGCAGTCCAATTTATATTAACATTGATAGACATACTACGCAAAGCCTGAATCGAGGCTATCGAATAAGGTAATAAAGACTTTGGGCTAAACAATTTTACATTAATTGCCGACTTAAAATTAGGTTATGTAAATTTTCTATACCTCGGGATCATTACTTTTTTCTAGATGAAAGGCACCCTGTGTCCTTTCTTTTCTCCTGTCAACATGTAGGTATGCGAAATTTCATGATGATCGGTCGTGTAGACTCGAGGCCGATTATTATCAATCGTCAAATAACTTTTATCTAGGGGTTATGTTTAACGTTCTGGCAGCTTTGGTATAGAAAATATGTCAAACCGTCATATTTATTCTCCAAATAAAAGTTATGTGACAATTGTTAAATCGGACCTTATTAGACTAGATTACCTAAAAGATAATTTTGACAGATTTCCTATACAAAACCGGTCCAACAGTACTTTTATTTATTTATTCTTCCGTTAAAGTTAATAAAATAAAATGCTAAATATCTTTTGTAACAAAGCTATGACAAAAACTACACATTTTTCAGTACAGCTTACGAACCCAAACCTTAAAGAACTTATCAGCTAAATGTCGCTTCAAATTTCGGACCACCTTGAATGTAAAATATAATGCCTACCCTACGTCATTTTCTTTTTTTAAAGATTTTGTGAGTTCTAGTGAGTTCTAGGTATTGTCCATATTGTGTTTATACAGGACTTATGGAGACTATACGCACGTTCAACAACTGTGAAACTTATAGAACACCCACAGTGGAAACAACTTTTTCTGTATCGCAATTTTATTTGCCCCGTACAGGGATCGGTACCACAGGGCACCATACTGGCAGTAGTAGCCACTGGAGCTAATCTTAACAGAGACTAGCCAGAAGACTGTGCAAAACATATTATTGTACAGAAGTGTGAACGCGATGTCAAGTGCTCTCTCTATTCACACAGTCCGATAGATCGTCAGGTCAATTTGAAATAACCAGTGGCAGACCAACAGTTTGTTACTATGAATTTTGTACCAGATAAACACAATAACTTTATGTCACGGCCACATTTTTCAAACCCGGGAACTTCATGGCATGGTCTGACATTACCTACTACCTTACTGAAATAATTAGATTGCATGCATGTGTGTGCGAGTATCTATGTTTGCGTGTTATGAAGCGTTTCAGCGTGGACATGTCAATACAAATAATTTTCATTTATTATATTAGATATTTTATCTCATCATAATTTTGTTGTGTGTTTCCCATCCTCGTCGCCAATGTTATATCGTGATTCTTGAAGATGTAATTAATTAATACACTTATATAATCAAATGAGAACACGTTTATTATGAGACTAGCACACAATACAAAATCATAGATTATATCCTCATCATATTATCCTCTATCATTTAATGTAACCATAGATTGCACAACTAAGCACTTAAGGATAGTGCTGCCCTTTAACTTAATATTGTATATAACAATCTTCAATTAACTAAAAATGTCGTCGAACTAGAGTTATTCTACAATTGAGAGAAGGACATACTTTGTACAATGTACGTCTGTTTAAAACAGTTCTATCAAAAGGAAACAAGCAATGTTTTCGGCGAGTTGTTCGGAAAACAAAAAGCTGTTTTACCGTAAGGACTTAACAATCACTATAGAGGACAGCTGTGGGATGTCTAAAAGCCTTTAATGTCATAACCTTCGAGACAACTTTTTGTACTCATTTCAATTTTAATTTTGTATTTGATTGCATGGATAGCGTGGAGGTTAAAGTAGACACCTTAACTGCGCGCAATGTTGTGGCTTCGACACGGGACAAAAAATTGTCTCGTCCACAAAACGTTGTGCCGAGACTGGGTATTTTATATACGTGTTCGTTCTTAGAATGGTTATAAAGTGCCCTACGACGCAAGAGTTACTACTAGTGCGGAAGTTATCTTTAAAGAAAATAAAAAAGGCAAGGAGAGAGAAAATATTCCAGAAGATGTGTCTTATTCTAATATTATGTGAATGTGAGTTTGTTTGACAAGCTTTCACTCCTAAACTACTCGATCGATCATCATGAAATTTCGCAGACACCTTGTTAGGGATATAGAAAATTACATGGAGTACTTTTCATCCAGGTAAAATGACTTTTTCCGAGGCATACAAAATTGACATGACCTATATTTACGACAAGCAAAATCTAGTAATAAATGCACCTTACACAGATGGTGTATTTTGCCCTACGTCTTTGCTAACATATTGCAACATAGTATGGGATCATAAAACACTGGATTACATTAAAAAAACATCTATATTTGGAAAGGTTATATTTATGTCAACGTTTAAAAATAGATAATGATTTTGAACTTTAACTCCGAATAATTGTGTCGTAAAAGTTCATGATTTTTCCTTTAAATTAAATACACCATGGTTGGCGACATAATGTATTTAAGTCGTAGGTGGCTTTACGATGACCAAATTGGGACGTCCTCTTAAAAGGTCGTGTCAAGAAATCGACACATCTGTATTAAAATTAAATGTATTTATACGGAAGTTGTTGCATACCTCGGTGGTTCAGTAACTTTATTTTATGCGCGACTGCCGATTGTTGGGATCTTCGGTTTTATATCCGGGGTTATTATTATTTTTTTAAAAGACATCTCGTCAATAAACACGGCAGATGCATCAATGTTTTTGTGTTCTAAGCGGACTATTACAAGTTGGATAACGATTTTTTAATGCATCGGTGGCGTAGCGATAGTGAATACCACTGCTTGTGTGTAAGGTCTCGAGTTTGATATGTGAATGCAGCAAAGATGTTTTATTGGGTTTTTCTATTAAGATATTTCTTGTAGGAACACAGAGTCTGGAACTGTGCTCGGTAGACGGTGGCAGGTTCGCCTACCATTATGAGGGCCTTAAAGCTATAGGAAGCAAGAAATAGGTGTTACACACCTTTTTTTACGGATGGAAATGCTCCTTATGCATGCCCTCTCGCCACAAGGGGATGCTGGAACTGAAACTACACCAGCGACCCGCCCTGCAGTGCCCAATGCAATTATATAGTGTCTGCGGACGACGACTCCTAGACGACGCCGGCACAACAGAGGGCGTCGCGTCGCTCCGAATCAACGGCTGGCGGGTGGGAGATCCCCGTTCTACCACCCGCGGCTTTCACTACGGCGGCATAAGGCGCGCATAAGGTGTTATACACCTCTGCCAACTAGTTCGGGGACACAGGTGGGTGTCATAGGTTCGATCACCACAACGACAAAAAAAATTGTAAGCAAATCACAAACAATCGCAACGTACGCTGAGCGATGTCCAAATATTGGCACTGAAGGGGACACACACTTTCATATTACTTTTAAAACTTAAGTGAAACTTAAATAATTGAATAGATGTTTGTATCGCCGCTCACTGACAATACTAACCTTGACTTGATTGGAAGCACTATCCGTTAAGTTAAGCGGCAGGTGTGGTGTTGCCATTGAGCAAAAATGAAATGAAATTATAGTGTTATAGTATTTGTTTTAGTTTTCTAGTTTTGTTACTTAATGTGCTGCTTTTTTATATTGCATTGTTTTTTCATGTTTTGGGAGTGCCCTTTTTTGTGTCATAATAAAAAAAAAATCTACCTTACTTTTTTTTTCAAATAGTTGTTCCGAGTCAGGGTCTCTAGTCGCGAGTGAGCGCTTCAGTCTTGCGCCCTGGATGTTCAACCAACCGTACTATGTCTTAACGTTGATGACTGATGAAGATTTATTGACCACACGGATGACGTAGAGGTTCAAACGGTCACCTCACCACTGCAACTGCACCGAGCGTTGTGGGTTTCCTAAACGGGAAGAAAATTTCCGTAATCTACGAAATTGGTTATTCTTTGTGTCTGTTGTTTAAATGTTTTTAAAATCCTCCGCAATACAGAATTATTACAGGAATATAATTATATGTATGAATAACACCCTGATCCCATAAGGCTGCCGTCCGTCATTTGATCAATTCCGTATTGTTAATCCTTGTGGGTAGGGTTGCCACCTTTATTTTGAACAAATAGAGTATATATCCTTACCGAAATAAAAAAAATTAAGTACGTCATCTGAAAATAAAGTATTATTTATTTAATCTGCTATTTTGTTGCAACGTTTTGGTTGCTTCTAGCAACATCTAACAAACATTTATCATCAAGGAACCTCTTAACCGCAAGTTTACAATCTTAGTCTATATTAAAATATGGATAAATGATTCGTCTTCGTTTTATTATAAATAAGGGGAAGCTCAATTGCATTAGGTATTGTTTATTTCTGTTAGTAACAATTAAAATAAAACAAGTCAAGATCGACATAGGTAAAATAAAGTATTTTACGTATTTTATTGGTCTCATAAAGTATAAAATATGTTTACCCGAAATAACGTACAATAATTTATTACAAAGTATGTGTGGCAACCCTACTTGTGGATGTTAGCGCCACTGTAAAAACGGTAAATGTTATGAGTTCAATCCCCACACAGAATGAAAAAATCTGTGACCACAAATAGTTCTTATAAATCTTGACGTTCTTTGTGTCTGTTATTTTGATGTTTACAACGTCCTCCGGTTTAACACAGGAATTATGGGTGGTGCGTGTTTCGTCTGTGTGCATACGTAATATCATCCAGACCGAATTTCGGGGCTACGAGCCCGTACGCCCCTTGACTTTCGCCCCTTTCACAGAAAGACGGAGCCCTATTTTTGGGTGAATTTAAGAAGAAACCTAACAAATACCTACTAGGGGGCGAAACTTGAGGGGCGAACGGGCTCATAACTAATTTCGGCCACGGCGGCCAGTCTTAACAGAGACTGGCGAACTACGCAGGAGATATTATAGTGCACAAGTGTGTGCGCAAACACAAGTGCACTCTTTGTTCCCTTACTCTCATGATCCGATGGGACGGTAATTCGACACGACCGGAGAGAGATCAGGCGCAGGACCAACGGCTTTACGTGCTTCCCGAGGCACGGGGGTGTCTTACACCGCCTACTTCCTAACTCCGAACTGCTATTTAGATTTCTTAACTGAAAAACCCAATAACATTTTGTTGGCCCGACCTGGGATTCGAACCCGAGACCTCGTGCACAGCAGTCGCATTCACTACCACTGCGCCACAGAGTATGTTATGTACTGCAATGTTTTAAGTGCCTATGTTACTTTTGGATAATTTAGTCTAAGAATCTTAAATCTTTCTAATGGTGAAAGAATTATTAAATTAATTAAATTAAATTAAATTCATTTATTTCAGGTCTTTAACCCATATAAAATTAAAAAATTAAAAAATAATTATTTTTAGAATTATCCATTCTTGCACAAAAAATGTTACATACTATTACAATTAATAAAACATACAAAATTATAACAGAAATTAAAATTAAATTTAGAATTATAAATAAAATACAAAATATAATGAAAATGTCAAAAAATAAATTAAAAAATGATACAAAATATGAGAACAAAATGTCACAAAATGTCAAAGATAAAATTGAAATTAAAAATGTCAAAATATGTTAAAATTTAATCCTAAAGTTAAAGATATATATATGTGCACGCGCTGGCATGCAGCTGCAGATTAAAATGGGTCCAGTTGTTAATGTCATTATTATATACGAAAATATAAAGATCTTCTCTTTGTAAGATTAGTGCAGATATGACGTTATTATTTAGCCAGACAATTACAATGGGCAACAAAAAAAATTATATTGTCTGCGGCATTAATTTTCTTACTGGTTTTAATAAACACCTTCATCAGTCATACTCGAAATGTATTTACTTTGTTCGGATTGACTCTGGTTCTTGAGGTATTCAATATAATGAACGGTTCCATTTGGACATTAGAACAATGAAAGAAAGATACCAAGGTCGATGGGACAGCCATATTATGATGGCAGACTATTGCTTGAGTTTAATAAGGGATTGTCCTGAACGTAACTACAGAACGTTGGGATAAATACCATCTTAGTCTCCCCGTGAACATGACTGCTGTAAAGCAACCGAAGCGTCGCAATTCGTGTTTCATAGACATTCAAATCCTTTTTTGAAAGCGACGCTTTTTTTGCTTGGATACGATCGGGAATACCTTCTATATACCTGTTATGATAAACTTTTGGGTTTATAATCGAAAACAGCGCACATAGAATCTTTTTCGAAAAAAATTGTATGGAGTCGACACAATAAATGATGATATCTCCGTTATCGCACAATTGCGCCTAATATCCTCTTAGGTTATTAATATATGAATTATTTTTGATTTTTTGACATACTCCATGACAAGGTCAGACGTGCGCTTCTTTTTTTTTAAATCTTTAGAAATATTTCACTTTTTGTTTTGTTTATTTTTTTGTTTTAACTAATATCAAGCTTAACTTGGATGTATATAGATTAGACATTAACGCAAATCAACTATGCGCCATATTAGAAAGTCAAATTCGCTTGAAAACTCATTACCAGAAATAGTAATTATCTAATGATTCTCAAAATCCCCAATAAAATTAAGGAAATTATTGTTTGTTAATGACATGTTAACTATCTACTGACTTTTTGAATATCTATATCTATTGAATAATAAGTTCTCGTTAATAAATAATTAAGAGGTTAACCGCTTTCAAAAAAGGATTTGAATGTCTATGAAACACGAATTTCAGCCCGCACACGGGGCAAAGTGTAAACTTAATATAAATAGTTTTAATTAGAAAATATATAGCTTAAATATTTAGTAGTAAAGTTCAATAATAGTAGTATAGTTAGAGTTTTATAATATAGTTAGAGTTTTCAAAATTATGTATTAACAGTGTTTAAAGTAAAATAAACAACGCGACAAAATCCGTATAAAGTGTTTAATTTCAATGTATAACATTCGCATACACATAAGACAATATTACAATAGAAAATCTTACAGAAAATTTTTTTTTATATTTTTTTATGATTTTTGTTAATAGCGTATGTTTTAAGTTTTCTTGTCGTTATTAGGTATATAGCCGCTTCCAAAAATATATATTTTATATGTAATTGTATTTTATTTTTGACCTTTTCTTAGTACTAGATACTGAACTTACACAAAATTGACTTCAACTTACCAAGCCGCAAAATGACTGTTCCCCAGTGTTATATCCGATGCATATAATATGTGTTGATATTATTATTGTTGCAATATTGTTGAGAAGGCCGGAATGCAGCTAAAAATGTTGCAGCCAAATATTGCTGTAAGCATATTGCCTGTTTAGAAGTTCCTACAATAAAGCCTTATTCGACCTAGTATCTCCTGACCGGAACCTTGTATTGACACTTTCAAAAGAGCATGTAAAGGAAATAAAGTCAATTTATCACTTAAAAAAGTAATGTCAGATGCACTCAAGGCCCCCAACAATTACCGTAACGGTTAAACATGCATCGGAAAGAGTAAATTCTACAGGTAAATGTTAGGGTTACAATAGCGGTACTGCTTTCTGCGCGGGCGCCGGTAACGTTGCGTGCCGAGTCGGTTGCGCGCGCCGGTGAGGTGCGCACGCGGTCCAATATCGAAATATATTCACTGTGCATTCTATTCTACTGTTTTTACAACGAATTGAATTGACGTGATCTATATAATGTAAGTATTTCTGTTATAATAATTATTGACTATAATATTATATTTATGATTTTATTTATTTGTGGGTACCTATACGGTTATTTTCACTTATGAACCCGATGCCCTAATTACTATTTTGCATTCAACCGTGCAATATCGTTTTTCTAAATGTGTTTATGTGATATAATTTTTGCGATTTTCCGGGTATATTACAATGCGGTTGAGTTATTATACGAGTCGACAAAAATTGCAAATTTAATTTATAAATATATATTTTACTGCGTAATCAGAAGATTTCTCCTTTATTAGGTACCATACAATTATTATTCTATAGGTAGATTATTTTTAAAATATATAAATGCAAGAATTCATAATGAAAGTGCGTGTCTCTTAGGAACTTTCGTTGTGACTACTTGCGCGTGCATAAATAGTGTTTGTGTTACTTTTAGACACTTTCTATTGCTATCGTCGAAAGAAATTTATGTTATACGAATTATGATGACAATATTTATTATATAAGTTACACCTTTATGTTATGTGTATACAACACTCAAAATTACAAACAAAATAAAACAGGAAAATAATTAAAAAAATAGTTATGTACAATACTATTTATCTTTTCATAGTAAGCAAATCATGTGTCACTACGCACGCAGAGGTCTCGAGTTCGATCCCAAGGCGCGCATCTCTGACTTTTCGAAGTTATGTGCGTATTAAATAGTTAATTATTGCTCGCTTTAACGGTGAAGGAAAACATCGTGAGGAAACCTGCATGTCTGAGAGTTCTCCATAATGTTCTCGAAGATATGTGAAGTCTGCCAACTCGCACTGGGCCAGGATGGTGGACTATGGCCTTACCCTTCTCACAGTGAGAAGAGGCCCGTGCCCAGCAGTGGGACAGTTTAATACAGGGCTGTTATTATTATTATTATATCATAAATAAACAGCTTAATATTCAAAATAAAAAAAAATTATATGCTCCTACACAGTATACGTATGTTACGAACACAGTACTCGAATACGAGAGTTCTTTTGGAATATTGAACGTTGGTAATGACTTATAATATGCAATAGTTGATAATACATCTAAATATAGATATTTTAACGAATAATGCATTCTGTACTATGGTAATTAGGTACTTAATGAATTGATAATTACATGCAGTTAATTAATAGTAAAAATTTTATGACGGGCTGGCATTGTTAATTGGATTTCGTAAGCAATGCATGATTAAATTTAAGTTAACTAGTACTTAGGTACTAAGTTTTAACATGTCATCATCAAAGTCAAAGTCAAAGTCAAAAATCATTTATTAATTTAGGTCACAAAGTAACACTTATGAACGTCAATAAATAGATCAAATAATAATATTACAAAATATCCCATTATAAAGCATTATTATCTATTAATATATAAAAAGAGGTTGTATACATTTTAAATTCCTTGCAAACATGGCTGCTGAAAAGCAACCGAAACGTCGAGGGACGTATTAACTTAAATCTAAATAGTTTTAATAATTTAAATAGCTTAAATAGAAGTAAATAGTAACTAGTAACATTGTTTAACAGTAGAATTTTCAAAACAATGTAACAATAGCGTTTTAAAAAATAAACAACGTTAAACGTTTGTAAAAATCCGTTTAAAATAGTTTAATTTAAATATATAACATTCGCGTAAACGTAATAAGAGATAATTACATATGTAAAAAAATATCGAGGTAGATTAAGAAAGATTCATTAAACACTAAGTTGACTGTGCGGATGGCGTTGTGGTTTAAGTCGTCTCGCCACTGTTCCTGCTCCGTATGTTGTGGGTTCGATCGCTATACGGGACAAAAATTTGTGTGATTCACAATGTTTTGTTCAGACTCTGGTATTGATTTTATATTTGTAAAGTGGGGGACTTTACAGAAATTATTCCTGGTGCGAAAATTATGATATTAAAATAAAAAAATGATTAAAACACCTTTGAACTCGGTTTTGCAGTCAAAGACTTAAAGCGACCAATTTTTAAAGCCATAACCGTTTAGAATACTTACATCAGTGTCGTTAAAAAATAACTTCCACACTAGGAATAAATCCTGTGTCGCTAATCTCAGTTGTATGTAGAATTGTACCCAAAGTATACATATAAGTTCTAGCTATCAAATTTAAATGGCAATGCTAAAAGGGCATATATTCTTAACAAAATGTTTATCGATGCGACCTATTCTAAGTCGCACATTCAAATAGTTTTAAGTGAACGATTGCTTTAGGTAGGTAAAATATGAAGGCCCTTAGTTAATGTTAACTGCAAAATTGCATAGAATTGTGTTTATGCAAATTATACACGTAGCTTCGTGCGTGCGTGCGTTCAGTATTGATGTTACCTATTTTATAGGATGACTGTAATGTAAAAAGTGTATAAGTACACATAAACAAATGAAATATTATATACTTTAGTAGCAGCGATAGCCCGTTGGACTGCCCCACAGAGGTCTCGAGTTCGATTCCAAGGCACGCATCTCTGACTTTTCGAAGTTATGTGCGAATTAAATAGTTAATTATCGCTCGCTTTAACGGTGAAGGAAAACTTCGTAAGGAAATGTGCATTTCTAAGTTCTCCATAATGTTTTCAAGGATATGTGAAGCCTGCCAACCCGCACTGGGCTAGCGTGATGGACTATGGCCTATAACCGTTCTCACATTGAGAAGAGGCCCGTGCCCAGCAGTGGGACAGTTTAACATAGGGCTGATATTATTATTATTGCCACGAGGCAATGTGTGCAACTTAACTATTATTTTGAGTTATTTAAATATGGAAACTATTTAGATATGCTCTATCACCGACGTTTCAGTCTGTATTCAGCAGCCATGGACACGGGGAGTATGTTAGGAGTTGGCTCACATTGACGTTAGTGCAGTGTTGTATACACGTATAATGGAAAAAATGTTGGTGAAATTGTTTCTTAACAAAATATTAAGAGAGCTTTTTATGTCTATTGAAGTTTTATAATAAAAGTAAAATACCAAAGAATAAAAACCATTTAAGCATAAGTCTATCTGGTGCTATATACCTACAAAATCTCCCATAAGCGAACCATACTCGTGCTTAATCGATTTTTGAAGATATGTACACATACAAAATGACTGGTTAAACGAGAAACATATGAAGGTAAATATTCGTACTCGTTCCAAATAAGTAGGACTTTAATATTCGACTTAATTATCCAATAAAAGACAAGTATTAATTGAAGTATAAAAGGAAAACGGATCATACCTCTCTCTCAGTGTCTTATCAAAGGTTATTCGTGTGTATCACTCAAATAATCAATCATACTTTATGGATCTTGCAATATTTTTATTTTTTCTTTGTGTGGGTATGATTCTATCAATAAATTAACACTACTCTGAACTCAACACTACTTTTTATTAATTCTATCCCGGTAGATAGAAGCCGTAGAAGCCATCTTTCCCTATGGTAAGAAGCAAAATAAAGTAGTGTTCTCGAGGAATAGAAATCTATTGACAAAATCTAGATTTACGCAAGCGAAGCTGCGGGCATAATCTAGTATATAATGCATCTGCGTACCACTTCGAGGATGTAGGCTTCTATGTATATACCTAAATATGTATTTGTAAAGTTTGTGACTGTAACTTTATCCTTCAAATTGTTATATACATACAAACAATTTACAAACATAAAGTAGTCACAATGTAAACTCTTAAGTAACACAACAAAAAATAAAAACCGTCCAAGTGTCAATCATGTTCTCATCATTGTGCGGCTAGGCCGACTGTCCACGGAGGCGTAACTTCATAGACGCTTTAAAATACATTATACATCTTGGGCACCTTGGCGTTCTAAGCTTTCGAACTATGAAGCGTATTACAAGCGTACTCTTAGTGACATTCGTTCAAGAACGAAGATGCTCTCGCTCTTTGATTTAGCCCAGTATATGACACCAATTACCCATGTATCATGAAGCTTAAAGGCCTGCCATGAAATGTAAATGCCGAATTTTTAGTGACTGTTCGTACCTTGGGGTAGTATATATTACGCTTATATAAAGTAGTAAATCTCCACAAAAGAGCACGTAAAACTAAGACCACATTAAATAGGCGTAGCCAGTGCGGTTATCTTGACAGATTTTAACATACCGTGGTTTATCGCCAACGACGGGAGCACCTTTTCAGCCATTGAGCGCCCACGCTGTTAGCACAAGCTAATCTTAGTGTAGATAGTTATGCAGGGACTACAGCACCCACAACCGCCACCGCAGTTGTTTGCCGTCAATATTTTAATGCTTGAATATGGCACTAAGTTATAAGCCCTATTCATATTATTATAACACCTTATGTACATTTAGTAGACATAGACTTTGAATTTGAAACATATTTATACTAATATGCGGTCACGTACTGAATTTAGGTACGTGACCTCTTGTTTGTACTAACTATCCCCAAATAGTTGTTCCGAGTCTGGGTGTTATATGTGTCCGTTGTAACGTCCTCGACGACACAGGATTTATACTTTCTTGGAGTTGTTATTAAGACTGCGCCGAGCGTAAAACGCAGTTGGACCGAATGACAGAGCTCGATATTCAAATCGGCGCGCGGCCGCCATAGTAAAATTGTATGGAGGATTTGAAGTGCTTTTTTGACAAATATGTATCTTTATTGTCAAATATTTGGGACGGACAAATTGTAATATAACTATTTATGTTTCGTTTAAGCTGAAAAATAGGATAGATTTCTACTGTTATAATCTAAAAATCACGTAACACGAGCCTACGTTTTTGTATTTTTCGTGCAATTTTACGTAATTTTGTAGGCGAAAATATTAATTATTTTAAGCTTTTTATACGGAATAATTGTAAACACATTCATTGTTATAGTAAATGTATATTTTATATGTGTATTAAACAAAAAGTGTTGATTTTGTCAAATTAACTATGACCGCCTGTTTTGGCACATTTCGCTCGGCGCAGTCTTAAAACAAAATAATAAGAAAATATGCAAGTAAGCCTACACCAGCCGTATGATGCGAATACGCGTTTATAAAGCTACGCTTTCGTGGACAGTAGGCTTTATGCGGAAGACTCGATACCTAAGCCTACATCTCACTTGATCCGTTTTATTCAATATTAACTTAACACTTTAAAGACGGTACCTATATGTTAACAAAGATCAGTGTAGATATTATAGGTATTATTGCTTACGGGTTTCTGACCGCGGTATAGCGTGCATGGATCCTACGGCAACATATTATAGAGATAAAAAGTATTCTATATATTTATCCAAGATTATGTCTATGTATATGGTCTACCTGCGTGCCAAGTTGCATCCATATCCGTTTAGGAGTTTACGCGTGATTGGGTATCACACACAACACACACAAACATATAAACGAGAATATAAACGATTTTACTTCACCTACTATTAAAATACATAATCTATTGGAATGTGTCCCATTCTAAAAGTCTAGCCAAGCTAGGTATGTCTTTTAATTGAAGTCGTCCATCCATACATTTCAATAGAATCGTGTAATTATCTGGGTTAATAATTTCGTACATAAGTTTCATAATATAGTTAGATAATACGATGGGGTTATCACTATCTGACCTCATAAAACATTTACACATAATCTCACGCCTACATCCCGAAAAGTTGATATCGATTCAATTCCCAGAGCGAGTCAACTTCTTGTATACCATAAGAATGTCCATCCGAAATCTTAGACCGAACGAAATAGGTAGATACTAAGAATATACTTACCCCGAAGTTTCTTCGGATTTCTTTCATTCAAAGTATCACTAGGTACTCCTTTGTTCAGACTACTTAATGGTAGTTACAAGAGCGATGGTCCATAAAATTAATCTTTGCCCTATTTTTCGCACAAAGATATTAATTTTAAAGGACTTCTCTCGTACTACGTACACACAAACTCTAAAAAAAGAAATATTTATCACACATAATTATAATTGTTCGGTGTGAGATTCGAACCCACAACGGTCAGCGCAGTGGCAGCGGTAAGACGACCTGATCACTGTGTCATCCCTGCAGTCAATAATTTACAGGCTAGAGTTCTACATATCAACACGGAGTCGTCCATTTAACCTTAGGTTACCTTGCTGCTGTATATACTTGACGATGTGTAAATCGGTCATAACTGGCTAGGAATATTAATCTATGACGTGACGTCTCAGAACCACAAGGATTTCGTAAAAGTGTAACACAGCCACATTTCGTCAGCTTTGTGTTAACATATTTGAATTTTAATTATTAACCTAATTATCTAGGTTAATGATTTCGTACATAGTTTTCACAATATTGTTAAAAGATACCATGGGGCTATCATTATCTGAGATCATAAACCACTTACACATAGTCTTATGCCTACATCCCGAAAATTTGACATCGATTCAATTCCCAGAGCGAGTCAACTTCTTGTATACCATAAGAATGTCTATCCGAAACCTTAGACCGAACGAACACGGTACAACATAGACATCTAGTATTTGTTTTGTGCTTAGGGAATTTATTTTGAGATAATTCTGCTATTAATGCATTGTTGTGTTTAAATGTTTATCGTTAATTCATGCCTGGATTGCTAAATTAATTAGTCGGCCTCGATGGAGTAGTGGGTAGTGTAACCGACTGCAACGCCCTAGGTCGCGAGTTTGATTCCCGCACAAGTGAAACAATTGTGTGCATGAACGTGGATGTTTGCCTTGGTCTGGGTGTTTCTATGTATAATATCTATGTATTTACAAAAAAAAGTCATCCATTGACAAGTACCTATGATACAAGCTCTGCTTAGTTTGGGCTAGATGGTATTGTGTGTATGTGGTAGAATATATTATAAAGTTAGGTCAGTTAGACACAAGACTAGTCAATAAACCCAAAAATTAAGTATAAAATGTAATGATTTATTATTTGACCGCCAAGCCTGTTATTGCCAGACTTCTGATGACAATACGAATAAGCCGGCTCCAATAAAGTAAGGCTCTCTTACAGGAAACCGAAAATACCGTAATGCCACCATACAGTAAGCAAGAGCTCCAGCTCACATAACTATTTCTACCATTATTTTCCTTATATAACATCTTCAATTCCTTTTTTCGCGCGTATGATAAATCTTTTGTGAGCGATTATAAGTTTCAATTACTTTCAGGCAGTTTTCATGCTTTTTAAACCTTTATTTGTATCCTAACTGCCCCTCTTGACTTCGCTCGGGTTATAATTATTATAATATTCCTTTCAAATAGTGAAAGAAAGTTTTAAATCGGATGAATAGTTACAGAGATATTAGCTCGTACATCGAAACTTACAAACTTTAGGTACCTCTTTATAAATTAGTTCAGAAAAATAATTCAGACACGGAAGTGAATATTCCAATAAATTTGTATACGTTGATCTCATATCATCAACAAACCGTTTTTAATCCGGATTAATATAAATGCCTTACTATTGTTACTTATAATTTTTGCATAAGCTTAAAGTCATTTTGGTTAAATTTACTAACATTCGCATCGTCGTATAACGCACAGTTAATGAAAATGCGAACATGCCATATTGTCAATAGACGCAATTCATGCAACATGCAACTTACAATTATTATCTATTTGTCTAGTAATATAATTACGTAATTAACCAATAAGTAAAGATAAATATGTATTTGTGGTATTCTTTTGCGTCGTACATCAATCATATTCAGATCACATCACACCTTGCAAACATTAAAAGTCAAATATCTTTATAAATAAATACTTATTGGACACGTCAATTAACTAACATACGAATAAAAAAAGAAAATAAAAAAGTCAGCCAGCGGTCACAAAGAACACATAGGCTTGGAAGTTGGAACAACCATTCAATGTTATTAATGACACAATTTTTTGATCTCCAGTAGTACACACGGCTACACATCAAATTAGACACCCTATATACGCTTAACTACGCTACATACAAAATAGAGAAATGTCGGAAAGGGACAGTGTATAGTGGCGTAGACTCATAACGGTGCACTAGCGCGTGCGGCGACGCCCGCAGCTCGTTCAGCGTGAAGACAAAATAACAAAAATATAAAGTACTCTCTCGCACGATTCGCAACGTTCAAATTCTAATAGTTCAAAGTCCGAACAGTCTAGGTTGATGAGTCGCTGTATGTACAACACTTGGTGCGGCAGTATAATGATAACTTAACTCATGCACCACTGTTTGGACGCCAGCATCATACAAAATACTTTTATCATGATATTTTATAACTGAATGGCGATTTAAAAGGTTGGATTATCTTCTCATCGGCTCTACCCTCTGCCAAACTTAACAACTAACTAACCCATAAACTTTGACGTTCATACGTATTACTTTGTGACCTAAATGAATAAATTCGATTTGACATTGACTTTGACTAAGCTATCGATCCAAGCAGTCAACTCACACCACTCCGTTTATTAAGTATGGACATCTGATTCTTTTGATTTTTCTCTTTTCAAGCAAGTAAACTTGCAGGCGACCTACTGAGAAACTATTTTTAGTTCCTTAGTAGGTCGTTTCTCTCTAAAACGTTTACTGAGAAAATCCTGTTCTACACAAGGACTTTGCAAGCGTGTGGCAACGAAAAATAATTACATACAAGCTGATTCCAATCAAATAGCGGTGTATAAACAGTATGGTACCAGTTCCCTTGTGGCCATCGACACAGACGTTAAGGAGGGAGGCAAGGCAAGGTCGCAAGATTAGGCGGAGGTGTGTTATAGCCAAATTTCACCGCCGTCTACTGAGCGCAGTTCTCGGCACTGCTGCTACCGAGATTAAGATCTCTCGACAGAAAAAGTAAATAAAACTGCCTGATCCGGTAATCGAACACGAGACACACGTACCGCTGTAACAAATCAGTTTGATTAGAACATTTTTATTTATTAGTAGCCCTAGTAGGTCTGTATGTTTGGGAGTAACAGTTTCCTATATCCTCCAACTTTAAACAAGATCATCAGACAAGATACAATTTTGAGCCTGCTTTTAGACCTATTTTGTGATGCTTAATGTGTATACATCAAAATAAACTACTATACTTTTGTTTTCTTTAAATATTTCAAAGTAAGCTTTAAAAGTGCTACCTAGAATTATGACAATTTAGTGAGATCGAAATATCATAATACGAGTAAAAAAAATACATTAACGTATCCATACATTTTTACGCATTTGTAATATACATTAACCACGCATTCTAGTTTCGTCAGAAGACAAAAAAAAACTCTTTGTAATCGTTGAAAGCCAACGGTCCAAATCACTTTGCGAAAGTGCCTCGCAGTGTCCGTCAACCTCATCAAATATCGAACGCAATGACGCAACACAGTCATCAACAAACAATTCCTACTGTTGATCTATCGCAGTGTATGCAAAGTGAGAAAACCGCGCATTTCGCAAGACCGCGTACCTTAACTTGACTTGACCAACCCACTTGATTAAGCTGTAGACACACTTTAGAAGCCAAACACCGCGAGTACGAACAATACTTGATCGTATCTGTAGACGCATACAAAAATATAATTAAATTCGACTAGGCTTCATGTTCTTCTTGTCAGGTTGAATTATATGATTTATAGATTATTAATACGTGAAGCAAAAACTTTGTAGCCCCTTTTACGAAAATTGCGCGGATGGAGGACTATGAAATTTGGCAAAGTTAAAGTTTATATAGAGAAAGTGAGGTGAATTCTAATATTTTTGTAATATATGCATTACAAATATATTAAATTAATAAAAAACACTACACGCTCACAACCATGCATTTGACACACGCAGTCGAATTGCGTTCGTAGTATTTCGACATTGTTCGTCTGAAGTCGTACAATTCTTTGTAACTATGGTTACCTATACCTTGTTTATGTGTTATAGAGAAAAACAGAAAACAAAGTAGCAAGCTTAGGAATTTTGGTCGAATTTTGACCACTAGGTGACCGCTAGTATTATATAAAACGTAACGGGTATTTACGCGATCATGCATATGTTTACCTTCTTGACGCTTTACTGATCGTGCAACGCGAAAGTTTAAAAGGAATTATATGACTACTGTCAGTAAAAGCAGTTAAATATAATATACATCTAACTCCACCATCGTAAATATTACTTTTAATTGTAAGTAATTTATTGTAGCTTGCCGTTCATGTCTGCTTGTGATAGTCTTAGTACTATCTGTCAGTTCTTGTCCAAGTTCTTTCTCTCACATCATGTTTATGGTGGCTAGGTCCTGAATGCTTTGCTGCTAAATAACACCCATAAATTATCTTACGTCTTAGTACACACGGCTATACATCAAGTTAGATACCCTATATACGCATAACTACGCCACATTCAAAGTAGAGAATTGTCGGAAAGGGACAGTGCATAGTGGTGTCGATGTAATGGTAAGGATAGAGCGTAACAAAAATATAACGCACTCTCTCGCACGATTCGCAGCGTTCAACTTCTAATAGTTCAAAGTCCAAACAGTAGGTTAATGTGTCGCTGTGTGTACCAAAAGGAAAGCTAAATTTGTTTTACATCCTCCTTTCGCCAAGTATGGTTTTAAGTCCCAACGTAATAGGGCACTGCACACAGTTCCAAACTCAGAATTTTCTGCTACTAAGAGTTTCTTGACGAGCAGCAGTTACCACATAGGCCACCAGCTCGTCTGCAGTAACAACAAAACATGTAAACAATCTCTTGCGTAGTACTGTTCAACATAACGTATGTGTTTGAAAGTATGTACACCGCTTTAGCAATGCGATTACCACACAGACCCTATTACTGCGCAATATAACTAACTCGCAACTTATCTCCTTCCAAATGCGTTAGGGTACGTGAGATAGATCTAAGTTGCGACAAATCTTGCTACTTACTTGAACCTGTTTTTTAAACTTAACGCCAAAGACATTAAAATTTCTTACAATGTCTTTGCTTGACGCCTTCATAAATGTTTTAGGCTTTTGCAATTTGTATACATCTTAATCCTAACTAATATTATAAATGCGATTGTGAGTGTGTTTATTCGTTATACTTTCACGATTTAACCTCTTGAGTGTCGAGAGGACCTCCAAAAAAAAATTATTATGCATAAAATACACAAACGGGCAAACGTATGTCCACTCGACACTTGACGCAAGTGCAATTTTGCATACACGTTGTCTAGGGTACAGAAAAGGACAAAGCCTATCTACATTAAATCCACAAAAAATAGCGTTCCCGAGGTATAGAAGTTTATTGGCGAAATCTAGATTAAAGCGAGTGAAGAAGCGGGCAGAATCTCGTAATACAATAAAAGACGAAGGGTCTTAATCGCGTTGATAAGTATTGAAAGGTAAGACTCTGTATTTCCCGACGTTGCGATCGACTGCACCACAAGCGATGCAATTTTTATCGTTAGTCTAATATTGCAATATTTCAGTTTTGTTGTAAATAGCTTTATTTACTTTTAATTTAAAGCACGAATGGCGTAGTGTTACTCCTGCTAATGCATATAAGATTGTGAATATCTACACCATACAAACATTTGTACAATCCCAAAATAGTTGTTCTAAGTCAAGACTAAGACACAAAGTAATAATTTGTGTTTTTAAATTGGCCCTAGAATTATCCTAAGCTGTCATTTTTAATATTAAAGGCAATATTATGTTTTAAACAAGATGAGAACTAAATTTGTTTACAATTTGCGCTTAAGGTCGATCTTTGGGGCCCTGATTTCTAAGGCATATCTGGCGAATCATTAATGAGATTTTCTCTTGCGAAATTTTCATTACTTAAAGGTATGTGTACGACTACTATGAGGCAAACAGTGTATTAGCTGGAGAAATGCGGTTGTTATGACCTTTACCTAACCCTTCGAGGTGTATACAGTAATGTGCTTTTTGCGTAAGCGATTTTGAACTTGTTTCTCACTTGTTTTACTGCTTTTTACGTTCTTGTAAGGTGACTAGGTGTGTCTATACAGGTCTTTAATTGAGGTACAAAGAATGGTTTTTGGTCGTGTGGTATTAAATATACTGACGACTTAACTACACCGATTGTTAAGTATATTTAGAAGTCTGTCGTTTCTAAACGGTCGAGTGGTTCAGGTTCTAGTCTTATACGAGACAAATTGTGTGATCCTCATAGTTGTATCGAGTCTGGGTGTCCTTTGTGCCTGTTGTATCCATCTTGCGACACATCAACCATACCTAATGCAGACAGAATCTTTAAATAAACTGACTTCGATTGGTATAAATAGTTACGTGTACTTATATTGTTATAGTATATTTAGAACATTTATGTACAATATATAGTCCCACAACAATATCGCCGAAGGGATGATAATGGACTGAGACGTATTACATGCATATTGAGCCAGCTATATTTAAGGTTCTAGGTAATAGAGGGCGACCTTAATACCATCTATCGGACACAGTTCAAAACACTGAGAATATTTTGAAAGAAAAACCCTGTAACATTTTGCACACCTCGGGAATAAACTAAAGAGCATAGCAGTCACATTTAAACGCACAGTCTACTACCCCTGACACATACAACAATTGTATTAGTTTCAATTTTTGTTATTGTCGGCCTCGATGGCGTAGTGGTCAGTGTAACCGACTGCCACGCCTGAGGTCGCGGGTTCGATTCCCGCACAAGTTAAACATTTGTGTGCATGAACATGGATGTTTGTCTTGGTCTGGGTGTTTCTATGTATAAATGTATATGTATGTATTTACAAAAAAAAAAGGTATGTATGTATGTTTATCCATCGTCTAGTATCCATAGTACAAGCTCTGCTTAGTTTGGGCTAAATGGTGTTGTGTGTATGTGACAGAATATTATTATTAATAATTTTTATTGAAATCTATGTGCATGTGTTTCACTATTATCATTTACGAGCTTGGTCACATGCGATAGCGTGTGCATTAAATTGTTACTTTCGATAGTATCAAAATAAAAACATAAATAAAATTATGTTGTCTTCTGTTTACGCAAATGTTATTCATTGAAATTAAACTACTATATAGGGATTTTATCACGTTGTTTATTTATCACTGTATTACATAATGTTGAAAACTGTTACACTACTAATACTATTGAATTTTACTAATTTATAAGCTAATAAAATTATTTAAACTTTTTATATTTAGGTTTACACTTTCCCCGACGTTTCGGTTGCTTTTCAGCAGCCATGGTCACGGGGAGGAATTTTATTAGCTTATAAATTAGTAAAATTCAATAGTAGTAGTAGTTGCATCTCACAGCTTTTTCTGAGATACCTTTAGGTATTACCCATTATCTTTTCGCTTCAAGATCTTATCAGATGTCACTCATCATAGTTACTATCATATAAGTACTATGTCAACTTGGTGCGTAAAATTTGTACCATGTAGAAAGGCAACTTCCGCACAAGTAATATCTTGGGTCCTGTGTAGAGGACTTTACAAAAACCACCAACAACCAGATTGGGAACAACCAAACGTGGACCATGCAATGCATCTCTTTCATGTAAACTTGTTTAGGTATAAGGGCCCGTTTATATGGGAAGCAGAAAGGCCGCGCGGCGGCCGCGTACTAGGATCACGCGGCTTCCGTGCGGCGGCCGCGTGGTGGCCGCGCGCTCGGTCCCCACAGGCGCACGGCCGCCGCGCGGAGTCCGCGTGATTTCGTCGTTCGGAAGAATTTGAACATTGTGTCCTAGTTAATAGAGTTTAAAATCATAATAACAAATACATTACACGAAAAAAGCATACATTGTGACTTTGTCAATTGACAGACTGCAACTGAGCGACGCGCGGGCGCATAATCCACATGGAACATACGCGGCCTCCGCGGGCGTCCGCGCTGCCGCTGCGCTGTTTCATTGTTGGAAAGAATTTGAATGTTGTGGCGTAGTAAATAGAGTTTAAATTCTCTATGAACTAATTCTAGTACGCGGCCGCCGTGCGGCCACCGCGCGGTCGCCGCGCGGCCTTTCCGCTCTCGTCTAACTGCAGCCTAAGTCTATGAGTCTTTACTTAGCAATATAAGGCCACACATCTACCTTTTATGACATAGATTACATTTAAATAAGTTGGACAAGTTGCTGGCAGTACGCCAACTAGAAACCAAGTGTAGTTTCCCTCAATCGACAATACAGTTTGCGTGTGAATAGAAACTGCTAAATAATATGTAAAGGTAAACTAACTAAACGAAAGTAATAATAATAATAAATATTTATTTCCATAAAGCGTTAGTGACAGACAAATTCCTTAACCTAGTGTTAGTAACATTTCAATTTCACTTGTAATATTATGTGACAGACGTGGTTTCTGGAGACTGTCTACGTCGTGTGTAGTCGTATCCAGTGTCCCAAAATCGGACTGTCCCACCGATCACACAATGTGGTCAACATGCTGTGTGAGCTGCCATGCATTCTGCGTAGCGAGGAAGCACACCGTTTGCGGATAATGGCATGGAAACCGTCTACCCTGGCCTCCGCAAACATCCCAGAAGCGCTGCAATAACGGCGTCTTTTGTCAAAATAAAAAGCGAAGTAATCACTGTGTAAATGTCATCATCATTGAATTACAAATATATAATTTTCTTTATTTGATTATCAATGCTTTAAATTGCTATGAAAATTGTACATAAAATGATAACAATATCAGTTCAGTACATAAACACAGATTTCCTCACGATGTTTTGATTCACCGTTAAACCGAGCGATAGTTAATTATTGACTTCCAAAAGTCAGAAATGTATGCCGTGAGGTTGAACTCAACGCCTCTGCGTGGCTTGAAATCTGAACGATTATCTGAACCAAAAGCAAAATCATACTGAGTCAAAATTTAACATGGATATTTATCTTGGTCTGGGTGTTTTTATATATAAGAGGTATTAACAAAAATGCGTCAAAAAATGTTGTATTCATGTTTTTTTACAGCAAAGACAATAGGACACTCTGTATATGTATGTTTGTATTAACGTGTATTTCGATATTTATGTTTAAAAACTTCAAAGGTAGTTAACAAACCGCTTTCATGTTATTATGGTACAAAGTAGGTTATATGAAAAGCAATTAGAAACTATTGAAACGTGGCAACAAGTGGAGAACTAATGGCGCACATTAAAATAATCTCGTATGAGAACAGGCACTCTGAGAAAGTTGGTGTAACTTTCGCTGATCACGAGTCTAGGCACTAACGTGTAACGAGTAATGAAATCCGGGGTACAACATAGAAACCTAGTATTTGTTTTGTGCTTAGGGAATTTATTTTGAGATCATTCTGCTATTAATGCATTATTGTGTATAAGTTTGTCGTTAAATCATGCCTGGAGTGCTAAAGTCGGCCTCGATGGCATAGTGGTTAGTGTAACCGATTGCCACGCCTGAGGTCGCGGATTCGATTCCCGCACAAGTCAAACATTTGTGTGCATGAAATTGGATGTTTGTCTAGATCTGGGTATTTCTATGTATAATATGTATGTATTTACAAAAAAAAGTATATACATATGTATGTTTATCCATTGTCTAGTACCCATAGTACAAGCTCTGCTTAGTTTGGGCTAGATGGTGTTGTGTGTATGTGGTATAATATATTAATATTATTTGAATTTCTTAATTTTCTCGGCTAGCTCGTAAGAGCCTGATGGCACGGGCCCAAGCCAAGTGTACATCAGGCTAGTTTAAGTATGAGCATGTGGGTGTTCGCGATGTGGCTGTGTATGTGATCGTAATGATTGTGTTATCGATCGCATTATAAGAATTTTCTTTCCAATCGGCACGTATTTAATATTGCTGCCTTTTGCAGAAGATAGTAGGTATTTGTTGGTAAGTTTTAAGTTTTAAGGGATTAGTGTAGCTGCTTTGACTTCTGTTGTAGAAAGAATTATAGGGATAATTATTACTTTCTGTAAATGCTATAATCGAGTTATTTCATTTTGTAGTTCCATATATTTACTAAGTTTTACTGATATTGTAATCTGTAAGTTGTATGTGTTTGGTACGGCGATGTCAATAAGCTATCCTGTCTTGGTTGATTTATTAATTAAAGTAATGTCTGGTCTATAGTAATGGATGGTTCGATCTGTACGGATAGCCCCGTCAAAATACAATTTAGCTTTGGATTTCTCTAGTATAGTTTCAGGGTTATATTTATAGTATGCTGTAAACGATTATTTAATGTTGTATTTATGTGCAAGTTTCTGGTGTATGATATTGACTACTTGGTCGTGTCTGTGTTTGTAGTCACTCTGAGCAATTGATTTGTAAGCGCCCCAGCCACTTAAACCAATATACTATCAGTGTAATCAGGATCTCATGTTCGTGATTCGACGCTTAGAAAATGCTGATCGAGTTACCGCACTTCTACTTATACAAGGCAGTGCTATTAAACTTTATAAAATAACATAAAAGCTTAAATACAAAACAAACGCCTACGTAAATGACACATTACATACAATGTATGTCATACAAATTGTAAGTACACACGCATGTACTACACACACATATAAATGAACGAAATGTAGTGAATATGAGTCATTTAATCTATACTAATAATATAGAGCTGAAGAGTTTGTTTGTTTGGTTGAACGCCTTAATCTCAGGAACTACTAGTCCGAATTGAAAAATTATTTTACTGTTGGATAGCCCACTTATCGAGGAAGGCAATAGGCTATATAACATCACGCTATGACCAATAGGAGCGGAGCATCAATGAAAAATGTCGCAATAACGGGGAAAATTATCTTATGTGAATCAGATGAAGTTGCGCGGATCAGCTAATATGTCATACAATGTTGCTACACATGATAACATTTAGACACGTGTATGAACTTTCTTTGTTGATTAATCAAAGATCTTAAGTGAGGCTATTTCTTTGTCTATTCTAGTCGATGTGCAGTTCAATGATTTATTGCACTTAATCCGTCATGTCTGAGAATACCATTTTTTTTTTTTTTTTTTTTTTTTTACGTGGGGGAATGCAATGACGCATATCCCTCCGTGGGGGCGGGCGGAGGGATTATGTCGGACTCGCCGGGGTAAAATAAGATGTTAAAAAGATAATGTACCTCCCGGAATACCGACTAAACCTACCACGGTGTTCCTCGACAAAACCAATATCGACGGGGCCGCGGGAATCACTTTCGCATACGGTCGCGACCCCGCCGAGGTTCCGGCCCGCCGTATGAAACGGCAGGCCCCTACGCAATAAGACCTACCCAAGATAGGAACTTCTCAAAATAAAAGCCCTACTGTCTCCCCCTAAAGGGGGAGACGGACACGAAACAGAGGCGCGCGTGGGAACACGCACGCCGCCTCTCGGACCTGGTGCTGAACGGATGGCGGGCAGGCCCACAAAGCCCGCCACCCCCAGGTCAAACCTCAGGGTGGCTGGAGGTCATCGCGCGCCCTCCGGCGCCCGGCTCTGCGGTTTGGGAGAGGGTTTAAACGCTCCCTCTCCCGCTCCGCCGCCTCCTTGATGGAAATCACTTCCTCGCAAAAGGAGGCGACGGCGTTCCACGACCTCTCACTCCGGACCATAGACTGAACTACGGCCGGGAGCGAGAGGGCAACCGATCCGACTGCCGCGATCAATTCACGGCGCTGCGATGCCCAGGCGGGGCAAACCGCCAAAGTGTGCAGCGCCGTGTCCTCAATAAGGTCGCGGCAGTCGCCGCAGTGGTGACAACCGGGCGTCTCTTGCCGGCGTATACGACACAGGAACCGGCCAAAACATCCGTGGCCAGTCAGAACCTGTGTCAGCCGGAAGGTGAGGGCGCCATGCCGCCTCTCCAGCCACTCCTCAAACACGGGACTTACCGCCACGATCGTGGCGTGCCCGGCACTGGGGTGCACAAGTCGCTCCTTCCAATTCGCCACTAGGACCTGGCGGAGCTCGGACCTCGCCGCCTTGATAGCGGGAGGATCCGGTCCTTCGCCCCGAGCTAGTGCCTCCTGGCGCCAACGATAGAGCGACGCCAGGAGCGCCGCTTCCAGGTCCCATGGCATCGATCCGGCGAGGAGGCTCGCAGCCTCGAACGAGATCGTGCGGTATCCCCTAATCAACCTGACGGCCATGGCGCGCTGTGGTGCACGAAGCGCCGAGATATTGCGGGCCGTCAGGTTGTCTGCCCAAACTGGGGCCCCATATAGGGCCATGGACCGCACGACCCCCTCGTAGAGCCTCCGGCAGGAGGTGTTTGGCCCCCCCAAGGTTTGGCAGCAGGCGCGAGAGCGCGCCTGCAGCGCCCCGAAGAATGGGGGCCAAACGACGAAAATGGGCTATAAAGTCCCATGTCTGAGAATACCAGACGTAACTAAAATGTATTTTGTTTGTTAATAGGTTAAACACGTGCACATTCGTAGAGGAATCTTGTAGTACTTGTTCAATCTAGGTTTTAATATATAATACGTGAAGCCAAAACTTTGTACCCCTTTTTACGAAAATTGCGCGGACGGAGGAGTATAAAATTTGGCACAATTAAAGTTTATATGAAGAAGGTGGGGCGAATCCTAATATTTTTATAAAATATGCATCAGAAATACATTAAATTAATGAAAAAACACTACACGCACACATCCATGCATTTGACACACGCAGTCGAATCGTGTTCGTAGTATTTCGGCATTGTTCGTCTGAAGTCGTACAATTCTTTGTAACTATGGTTACCTATACCTTATTTATATGTAATAAAGAAAAAAAGAAAACAAAGTAGCAAGCCTAGGAATTTTGGTCGAATTTTGACCACTAGGCGACCGCTAGTTATAATAATAGCTTTTAAACTGTCTTGATGGAGCAGCGGTAGTGAATACGACTGCTGCACAATGACTTTCGATCCAGCATAGATTCTTTAAATGTTTGGTTATTAAATGTTTGGTTATTAAATGTTTGATTATTTAATATTTGGTTATTAAATATTTGGTTATTAAATATTTGGTTATTAAATGTTTGGTTATTAAATGTTCGATTATTTAATATTTGGTTATTAAATATTTGGTTATTAAATGATTGGTTATTAAATGTTTGGTTATTTTTTCAACAAATTCTCAGGAGCAGCACGGAATCTAGAATTATGACCAGTAGGCGCTAATAGATTTACCTCCTAACCCTTGGGACCTAGCTGGTAATGTGGGTGTCTTACACCGACATTTTGGCTAGGTCCTAACCTCTGCCTAACTTAGGCGTGATACTATGTTTGAATGTAAATTCTAAGCAGCACGGAGTTTGGAACTGTAACCCATAGAAGACTTATTCCGTATTAGGTGAAAACTAAACTGGAGCTGGCGCAATATGAGTGTATCACCGTTGTTAGAGTTTGTAAGGGGTATGTTTTTCTAAATTAAAAGTCAGCTCGAATTTTAAATTAGTACGTTTCCCTTTACGTTTGAATGGAATACTCAGTTAGTGTGTATGTACATGTGGAGGATCTCCGAAACAACAGCATACTATTTGAAAAAAATATTTCGATATCATTGCATATTATAAAACAAAGTGCCCTACTGCGTCTGTCTTTCTGTGTGTTCGCGATAAACTCAAAAACTACTGAACGAATTTTCATGCGGGTTTCACCAATAGACAAAGTGATCCGTGAGTAATGTTTAGGTGTATAATTTGTTAAGGTTTGTACTATCCGTGCAAAGCAGGGGCGGGTCACTAGTATGAAATAAAAGGATATATTTTCTTCAATCCAGACATAGTTGGGGCAGGACGCTAGTTTCTTAATAATGGTCATATACGTCTTCTTCTTTTCCCTAGCCTTTATTATTCCAAAGTCACTTGAGGTCGGCTTTTCATGTCTAACCGTATTTGACTGGATATCAGTTTTTACACGGAGCGGTATCACGATATTATAGGGCACTGACTTCCCAATAACGAAAATAACAAAACAAGCAATTTCCTTTATAATATCAGCTGTATCTTTCATTACAAAACACTTAAATGATTTATTTAAACAGACAGTATTATACTGCAACATGTACCCGCAAAGTTTTAACTATAGCCAAGCCAACTCAAAAATAACAGAATGTCATTCCAAATATAACTTTTTGGATAGCCAAATGCAAAAGTTTTCAACTAAAGCCCGGTCGACTCAAAATCAATTGAATGTCAATTAACAAAATTCCTTGAATTTTACTTTGAAGTTACTTTGACGTGATTCTATAAAATGACTGTTATTACCGGGCAGTATATTGTAGTCACACATTGCAGTAAAAATAATGTCCATGTACATAAAGCAGACAATGTATTTACTAAACAATTAGACGATAATATAATGTTTCGTTTGTAGTACGTTTTGCAGGATACCGCGAAGTGATGTAAAGATTCAAAGCAATTACAGGTCAGGTACCTATAATTGCTGTTCGCTATTCTATTGAAAGGAAATCTAAGCCTTGAGGTTATAACGCATCCGCTGGTGTAATAAGTGATTGTAGTTCTGTTTGATATGCAGTACTTTGGTAAATAATCCAACTAAACTCGATAGCTAATATTTAAAAGACAAAAGAGTTTCTTTTTATACAACTAAGATGGCAAACAAGTCCACGGTCCACCTGATGGTAAGCGGTCACTGTAACCTATGGACGCCTGCAATACCAGAGGCATCACTTGCGCGTTGCCGACCCTTTAGGAAAAAAAGGAAGTGGGAAGGAGAAGGAGCGGGAAGGGGGAAAGAGGGTGATTGGGCCTCTCACTCACCGAACGAAACACAACAGTAGGAACACTGCTATTTCACATCGATATTCTGTAAGAGGTTAGTACTTCCCCGGTCGAGCAGGCCCATTTATGCTGAAATCAGCGAGGCTCTACTACTCATATATATTTGTTGGTAATGTAGAAATTCTTTCACCATTCGAACGCTATCCAGAAGTCACTTAGGCTATATAACTGCACGCTTTGAATCATGGGTGTACACTAGTATCTTATAAAAGGTTTTGGTAGTTTCAAGTCTTTATATGTTCTTTCTATTTCTTTTTAAAAAGACGACTAATACAAAGTACACCTATTTGTAGATCACGCTAAGAGTATTTTCCATGTGGGGCAACAACACTCGAACCGATACGAACGATTAACAGTAATACAAGTAATACAAGTGTAAAAGATGTACGGCACAGTAGTATCTATATTTCAGATAGATAGACAGAAAATCAATCAAATACTAGTTCTGAAATCAGTATTTTATATATATGTATATCAACAATAATGACAAAAGACTGCACCTCGCTGCCAATGCGCCGTCGCAATGGATTCCATCACGACAAAATATTTTCTTATGCACGAGATAGTGTGCCGTTATCAGTTCTTCGAATGTTTATAGGGACCGCGATACAGAAGGTGCCTAATTAGTGCGAGACTTGTCTCATTGTAATAATTATGTCAACAATGATACCAATCATTACATAGTTTTAATTCATACAATATTTGTCTAATATATAATAATTTTAGTACCTAGTAATTAGATAAAAACTCTCAGTACGTGATATTTACATAACATAGAGAACACTCGATTACAAAATAAAGATAAATTAAGCATATGTTACCGGTTCCTTATCAAATCTATTAATTTTATCATTCAATGTTATCGTCACGTATAATTAAAAGAAACGTTGAACATTATTTTGATTACTTATTATAAAGATATAATATATTCTATTGTGAAATAGAGTTAAATGCCTTAAGACGACACTTCAATACCTCAGTAGTACGAACTACTTTCGGAAAAAGCAACAAATTTTTTGACTCGCTTCTACCCGCGGCTTTGTCCACAACAACCTCGCGTGCACACAAGGTTAAAAAGCATTCTATATTACATCCAGGTCATGATCTATTTGTGTGCCAAATATGATCCAAATCTGTACAACGGTTTACGCGTGATTGAAAGACAAACATCTACACAGACTTTCACATTTACATCAGTAAGATTTCATTTACTTTACTTTACTTTCGAGAGTGAACATAAATATCTGAGCTGGCTCTGGAACCAATCTAACTTAATTTTTACAATAAAAGCATAAAATCTTCTAATATAAGACACGAACGCAATCACTCGAATTTTATACAGTGTGAAACGCCAGATTGTTATATACATGATTATTACAAGTGAAAGTGTTCCGAACATTTTTCGATGGATGATATCGAACGGCTGTTGAACTTTGAACATCCGCAACAGTCGGGAACTAATAACGCGACGGATAAAACGTGTACTAAGTATTCATTTGATAACGTACTATAAAACTATAGTAATCGTAACTCAGTATATTAACAGATGTTCGTTGTATAACACTAAAATGATTACTTCAATGTTTAGCATATACATGTCATGTTTTAATGCGACTGTAAACTTTTTCACACGTCTGTTTCTGATGTTATTGAGTGCGTGGGTGTATCAAAGTTTTATTATCGCAGAAGTGTTTTTGAACAGTTACAACTTGGTGTATCCACCGTATTTGGCTAAACCTTTTGCCAATGTGCGCGCGGTTGTTACAGATGTTTCGAATGTTGGCGTTAAAATTCTCGCTGCAAAGGTAAAAATTGTCGTCAATTTTACAATTACAATACTATTAGTTTTAATAATCGAATGAAAAGTACCTATTGCATGTTATATATTGTAATATTATCAGTGTTTATATTGTATTCGTACTGGTAATTGACCAAGTAACGTAAAGTAGGTACCTACTGTTGTTAATGACATTTTATAATTGCATCAGTAATATAGCATGCTCCATTTATATAGATGATAATTACGTCCGGTTTTTAAAAATAATGTATACTGGTACACGTTTATAAAGTTTATATGTTGCGTATAATCGAATCAAGTCGATATTTTGATTAAAATTGGTCTGTTATACAAAATAATTGTCAAAAACTTTAAATACGTAAAACAGTTGCACAAATCTGTAAGATGTTTGGCTAACAGTTCATTATTTCTTTTTTGTCTTATTTAACAAGCAAATAAGACGCACTAGTATCTAAAAACAATATATAAGGACTCATCGTTGTGCATTATCTTTCTCTTTTTGTCATCTCTATTTATTACAGGAAAGATATAGTCCGAAGGCAGTAACTTAATGATTTTATGATAGTTTATTTTTTTACCAAACGAAACAAGTAGAAATAGAGTTCTTATCTTATCTTATCCTGTGTGAAGGCCAGTCAGTACAGACCGGCGACACTTCGACCCAGTGGGATCTTTTGTGTCGACTTCTCCAATAACGACTGCCATAGATATTCATGGCAGCCCGGACCGACGGCTTAACGTGCTCTCCGAGGCACGGAGCAGGCGATAATTGTCAATCAATACGCACATAATTTCGAAAAGTCATATAACTTCCGAAAGTCAGTGGTGCGCGACGTGGGTTCGAACCCGAGACCCTCTGCATTGCAGTCTGTTGATCTCCCCACTGAGCTATCGCTGCTCTAAGAAAGAGAAATAGAGTTACTATGCGTTTACCGTGTATGAATGAAAAACATTTTAATATTTTTTCGAACAATTTATTCACTCGCCCCTGCTACATTTGTACTTATTTAATTATAGAAAGACAACTATAATATATAGCTTGATTTTAAATACTGATTTAACTTTCAAAAGCAAGTTCATGTTTTAATAAAAATAAAGCAAGCATGTGAGGTATTTTAGTCTTCCTCCTATAAGCAGTTTTCTGAAGGCTGTTTAAACACATATAGTACTTTAATAGCCCTGTTAGTTTCAGCATAAATCGGTTTGCTTGATCAGGCAAGTGCTACTCTCTGACAGAATGACTGCACGTATGTATGGCGTAGTCATTAGTGAATTACGAGATCGCAACATTATTGCCGCTGAGACGACTGCTGTATTCGATCCCCACATGCAACAAAAATTCACAAATAGTTGTTCCAAATTTGGGTGTTCTTTCTATCCTCTGTTTAAATGTTTGTAATTGTAAAGTCCTCAGCGACACTGGTAGTCTATTTAGCACTACAGTACGAGTACTTGGCGTGTTGCGTTTCGTTCTGTGAATGAAAGCACTGAAAGTCCTATAGCTCCTTCGATCCCCTTCCTTTCCCTTCTTCTATCCCTTTCGTTTCATTCCCGAAGGGGTAGGTCCTTTGAGAATATATAAGCGTGACCTTATGTTATCATAATTATATGATCACGATTGACGTTGTGTTCTTCAATACAAACTTAAACTTTAATTATATTTACAGACCATAGACATATGTGGTATTGCCATATTATTAACATATTGAATCGCAGAAGCACCGCGGCGGCCAGTCAGAATAGGTTATTAAGTGACTAGCATTCCAAAAATTTACAGGTGTAACTATTACTTATATAGGTATATTTAATAAGATAAGCGGCGATAGCTCAATGGATAAGGCATTGGAATTGCGGTCGAGAGGTCGCGGGTTCGAATCCCACCCATTGCACTACTGATGTGAACGCAATCCTAATATAGAAATAATATATAGAAATAGAAAAGTCATATCACTTCCGAAAGTCAGAGGTGCGTGACGTGGGTTCGAATCCGAGACCTTCTGCATTGCAGTCTGCTGGTCTCCCCACTGAGCTATCGCTGCCTCTAAACAATAAAAAAATAAGACGTTTCGACCGGCCGTGGTCACAAGCTGACTGATGTGGCGATGTCATACTCATACTCTATAGTCACTCTATTTGCTCTAACCACTAAATACGCTTTGATAGCAGCTGTGACAGAATTGAAAGGACCTTACTCGCTTGTGGCGCCGACTGGTGAGCACAAAATGATTGCCCTCATTTTAATATCGTTTAATCATTTTTCCATTTTAATTACTTTTCTCAATTCTATTGTGTGTTCAGTTTTATCTTGATAATGCTAATATACGATAACTTGTAACAGATTTGTAGCTGGACAGGGCCTCATAGTAAATCAGTTGTGCCACCTTTTTAACTTGTGCCGGAATACCCGCCGTGTACCTAATGATTTGTGCAAGGCCGTCATAGTACCTTTATATAAGGGAAAAGGCTCACAGCAAGATTGCATTAGCATTAACTTTCTCAGCGTTGTCGGTAAATTGTATGCGAAAGTGTTAATTGAAAGGATTGTGAAAGTAACCGACGAGAAAATATGAGATGCACAAACGGGTTTCGGAAGGGTATGGGATGTACGGATCAGGTCTTTTCCTTACGGAGTATAGCCGAGAATGTTTTGGCCAAAGGTCAAAAGGTCTATTGCGCATTCGTGGATCTGGAAAAGGCTTATGATAAAGTGGTGAGGAATGAGCTTTGGTCGGTAGAGTAGAATAAATGCTGTAGAAATGAGAGTGCTGTGAAATATATGTGGTGTGACAAAGATAGAATAAGGAATAGTGTGATTTGAGAGAGATGCGGCATGAAAGTGGATATAGTGACGAGAATAGAAAAGGGTATGTTAAGCTGGTTTGGGCATATAGAAAGAATGGACGAGAAAAGAATGACTAAGAAAGTTTATAAGGCTAGTGTGAATGGATCAGTCGCAAGGAGAAGACCTAGGCGAAGGTTTTTGATCAGATCGGAGACGTTCTGTATAAAGGCCAGGTTAAAAGCACCTTAAACCGGCGAGCGTGTATGAGGAATGTGATGAAAGTGAATGAAGCCGGGGAAGTGTGTTAGGATCCTAGCAAATGGAAATCCGTAGTCTCTGCCTACTCCTCTGGGAAACAGGCGTGAGTCTATGTATGTAGATTTTTATATTTTTAATGGGACCCAAGACACAAGCTCAGCCTAGCTTGGGTCCAACAGAGTATAATTTACCCGTAAATGTATTTAGATATACACACCGATTTATCAAGCGCATCATTGGAGTTATGGTGCCTATGCATTTTAACAATTTAGTCACAGCTGTAATAATATCGACGATTCCCCGGCTATTTGATCTAAGCGACATTTTTTGCGAAAATGCGTTATATACATATTTGGAGTCGGCGAATTTTTCTGCGTCGTTTGAACTGAGTTTCAATTTTTTATGAGTACATTTTGGCGTTTGTACCCCACAGTAACATTGTCCTCATTTTGATGACCGTGGTATCAACCGACACAAAACTTGTCAACTTTTTGTATTATGTAACTTACACTATTTGAGCTTATTCTGATTTATGTTGTTTAGTCAGTTGAATTGTTTTGCCTACGCTGGTTTGACTACGTAATGCGCATTAACTCAATTAGTCTTCAGCTGAAATACTGGATTGTGTCGTTTGAGTTAATTTACCCTACACTAGAATAATGAAATCAGTCGCTTGAATCATTTTGCATATTTTTTTTATGGGATTGCGGGCAAATGGTCGGAAGGATCGCCTGATGGTAAGCGATTACCGCCGCCCGTGGACACCCGCAACACCAGAGGAGTCACAGTGCCTTGCCGGCCTTTTAAAAATGACTACGTTTTTTGCTTGAAGGTTTGAAGGTCGTATTGGTCTGGAAATACCGCAGGCGAGAGTTTTGTCATACCAGACATCATTGAAAACAATTGTGTTTGGCCGGCTGCAGCGGGCCGCTGGTATTCAAAACATTATTAAAGTTACGAGTGTATAAGCTGTTATCAGTAGTGAACCAAGTATTTTGTAGCTACCAGCTGTTATCTATACAAATATTGTCTAATAGAGTTCCGGCCTTATACAACGTTTAAGAAAATATATATTTTAATTAATATCTAGCCTGTCTTATAATAAAGTTGGAATGGAATTTACAACACATATTTTAAATTTAAAAAATAACCAGCTTCTTTATCTTTTGATTTAAAAAGAAAACGACTCTTGCGCTAAGAATAATTCCTGTATTGCGGTACACGTTATAACAGACACAAAGATTTACCGAACTTAAAACACATCGGGTCATTTTTTTTTTATCGTTGTTTGATATGGCGCAGCTCACAAGTTCTCTCTAGTCTCTTCACCACTGCTGTCAAGCCTAGTGTTGTGTTCGAATCCCCTATGGAAAAATTATATATGTGATTGGTAAATCTGTTTGAAATCTGCGTGTACTTTTTGTCCAATAATTATATGTTTATATTGTTTCCCGCGATAACGCTCCCTAGAACGCGAGTCTCCTATTTTATTTTATATTTATATATCTTATCATATATTTTATTTTTATTAATTTTACATTTAATATCAGTATGACAATTAAATATCCTGAAAATCGTTTTGAAGCAACACAGGATAACAATGTAATCACCTGAATACCCTCAGCTATTTAAACATAGAGTATTCCGATGCCCAAAAATTCGAGTTAAAACTATATTTGCCCAACACATGCAAGAATTCATGCTTATTTACATCTATAATAAAGTAGTAAAACAATGTGATATCAAGCACTACAAAACGTATCGGGTCAAGAATATAATTCATAAATTATATATTAATAAATAATATTATAAAATTCCTAAAAATTATTTATACACACACACACACACAGACACGCACATACACATACACACACACATACACACACGCACACATACACACACACGCATACATACACACGCATACACACATACATATGCACGCAGGTACACGCTTTGCGAAAACAATTGTTTTCTCAATTTTTCTATGCCTTCTTATATAATACTAACTTGCTTAAACTATAATTTTTTAAATTAGTACTGGAATCACTCAAGGACTCCACGAGACAGGCCTGACCTAGTGTAGAGTTCATAAGCAATTTTTCCTTAATCTACAAATTACAATTTGGTAATTTTAATACTATAAGTACGTAATAAAGCCTATTGTAAGGAAACCTCTGTCTATATTTTTGGAAAAATAAAAATCTTATTTTATCTATCTATCTACCTATTTTAAAATAAAAAGGAAATCGCTGTTATAACAAAACTACATTGAACATAGGCAAATAATAAATATAATATGCTCCTTTGGAGATATACAAGCGTCTATGTATAAAATAAAATGCAATACCACGAAACATTGCGCAGTAAAAATGGTCATAAAGAATTATGAATGACTACGGACGTTGAAAAGTTGCCGTAATGACATGTGAGGTAACTGCGGAGTTACAATATAATAATAACTTAAAAATATACCGCCACATTAAGCACGGCTTAATATCTTTGACGATTTACTTTTGTAAAGAGCCCACACATAGAAGGCTTTTTATACTGTTATAAAAGCGTAGGCCCGTATGATTGTATATCGTGTGGAGGAACAGGGTGTGATGTTCCTCCAACACAAAGAGAGGATCCTCCGACAAGTGTCGTGCCTGGCAGGCTGCGGCCCAACGGTTGATGTCGGGAGCTTGTATATAAACTTACTTGTGCGATTCAGAATTGTATGACGTCATTTGAGCGCTTGTTATATAGCGCCATCTGTTAGATGTAAGCGGAATTTCTTCGTGTGTGCGGAGTCGCCACAATGGTCACTAGTATTATTTGTGCCGTAGCTTATAAATGCTTGTAATGCCAACGATTTTACTCCCGACTCTTCAGAAATGGAGGAAATTCAAGGAAACCATTGTTTCAATATTTGTAGCTTCCACGGTACAGATGTTAATTCTAAATGACAATAAATAATTATAATATTAACCCTGTATTCAAATGGTTCCAGTTCTGCGTACGGGCCTCTTCTCAGTGTAAAAAGGGTTATACTATAGAACAGCGATTCCTAAAGTGGGTTCCGCGAAACCTAGGGGTTCCGTAGAAAAGTCACCTGGGTTCCGCGAAATTATTTATATTTGGCTGTTAAATAATACCACAATTTTTCAGTCAACTTTGCTCCCGACGTGTTGCTGTGGAACAGGTTTTGCAGCTTATACTTATACATATAACAAATTCAGTTCGAGATAGGATGCTTCCCCGGATATGCACATACAATATAAGACATAATACCGAACTATAATGCATGTCTCACGTTTAGCATGTCTTATATCGAGACATAATGTTAAGAGAATTGTGTCTGAACGCTGACGTTCGAATGACGTTTAACAAACTATGCTTCATAATATATTTATGTACAACCCCACTTATAAACTACTCTTAAATATGTAAGAGGTAAAATTATATTAACTAGCGGCTTAATATAAGACACCGATGGTAAATACTTAACTTTGATGCTCATCACTGTTTAAAGAAGTGAGAGCAATCATCAAAGGTTATTCCTTGATTAAGGAAGTGAGAGTAAATTCTGTTGAGAGGTAACTAATTATATTAGTTACCTATACTTTTATAGGTACGTAGGTACGGCAGGCCTTTTACGCAAATTTTAGTCTGCTGAAATTGGCGTAATGCCGACTCTAATATAAAATATAACAGAGATATATAATATTGTCTTATGTTTACGCGAATGTTATACATTGAAATTAAACACTATATACGGATTTTGTCACGTTGTTTATTTTACTTTGAACATGGCTGCTGTAAAGCAACCGAAACGTTGGTCGGGGCAAAGTGTAAACTTAAATATTAATAGATTTAATTAAATTAAATAGCATAGTAAAGTTCAATAATAGTAGTGTTAGAGTTTTCAAAATTATGCAATAAAAGTGTTTAAAGTAAAATGAACAACACGACAAAATCTGTATAAAGTGTTTAATTTCAAAGAAATATACAAAAAACAGCCAATTGTGGATTTGGGGTAACGTTTTTATGTAATGAAGCGGAACCCTCGACGTGTGAGTTGGATTCGCACTTGACATATTTTAGTACACACAGCGACGCATCAACCTAGACTGTTTGGACTTTGAACTATTAGAAGTTGAACGCTGCGAATCGTGCGAGAGAGTGCGTTATATTTTTGTTACGCTCTATCCTTACCATTACATCGACACCACTATGCACTGTCCTTTTCCGACAATTCTCTATTTTTTATGTAGCGTAGTTATGCGTAGAGTGTCTAACTTGATGTGTAGCCGTCTGTACACTATTATGTAATGTTTGTCGCAATAAAATATTACGTGGGTGACAATTACATTAATGTTATTAAAAAATTAAGTATCTTGCTTCCTTGTGCACATTTATATTTTTGAAAGACGACTCTAATATTAATTCTTGTATCACGTTGCACTCTAGAAACATTGAAACAACAGACATATAAAACACACAGTCTCAGTTTAGAACTATTTGCTAATTGTGCATCCACACAATTTTCATTCAACATGTGAATAGAACTCACAACACGCGTCAGTGGCCAGGCGACCACCTAAAACACTTCGCCATCCGTATAATCTGTATATATATTAAATGTTCTAATGAAACCAACTATGTTCTAATGAAACCAAAACATTGTTCTAATAAAACCAAGCCTATGTTCTAACGAAACCATTTCTTTTATTGCAGACAGTCATGATGAACGCGTTCATGAGATGGTTCCTCAGATTCCTGGTGTCACTGCTGGCAATTATTGTCGTGCCTTTGACTTACCTGATTAATATCAAGAGGAACAGAAAATGTCCGCCGCCAACAAACCCAATACTGTTCAAATCGGCCACCGAATTAGCTTCTATGATAAGGAACAGACAGGTAATTACATCTTTACTAATATTATAAACGCAAAAGTTTGTATGAATGTATGGATGTATGGATGTTTGTTACTCTTACACGCAAAAACTACTGGACCGATTGCGATGAAACTTTTTACCCCGATATTTCCATGGGAACTGGACTTACGTGAGTGAAACCGAAAAAAACTAGTTATATATTTTTAAAACCTCCCATACTGAATTTCGGTAACTAGTTAGGTATGCAGGTGATATTACAGAGTATAAGAGTACGCGAACACGAGTGCAGGCTCTATTTCATAACTCTCATAATGCGATGGCACTCCGATACGCCCGCATAGGGATCAGGTGCAGTACCAACAGTATTACGTGCCTTCTGAAGCACGTGGTGTTAAACACGACGACTTGGTAACTGCTATTGAGATTGTCTTTACTGAAGACCTAAATTATTTGACCTGTGGTCGTATACGAGCTGCTACATTCGGTCTTTTTATATAACTAAAGTAGTAAATAAGTACAAACATAGACCCATAAGAAATTTTATGCTTATAATTAAGGTTTAATAATTAACACATTTCGTTCTACCCATATTATACCCAAGTGTTAAAAAACAAAACTATAAAATAATAAAAGATAAATAGTCTATTAGCTCAGTGGGGAGACTAACAGACTGCAATGCAAAGGGTCTCGGGTTCGAACCCACGTCGCGCACTCCTGACTTTCGGAAGTTAAGTATATGACTTTTCGAAATTATGTGCGTATTGATTGACAATTATCGCCTGCTCCGTGCCTCGGAGAGCACGTTAAGCCGTCGGTCTCGGCTGCCATGAAAATCCTATGGCAGTCGTTATTGGGAAATCAACTGCCCCATAATATCCTGACGCTAGTCTAGCCTTACGGTATCATTAGCCTTCGGGTTGTCGAAGTCAGGTGGCGGCCGCTCCGTGTAAAAACTGATATCCAATCAAATCCGGTTAGACCAGAAAATCCGATCCCAAGTGACTTGGGAATAATAAAGGCTAGGGTAAAGAAGTCTATTAAAGTCACAAGTTGAAGTCCTACTATAAGGATTGTCCTTTTTTTATCATTTACATAAAAATTGTTAGGGTTAGTTAGCAGTTCTAAGCTAATTTAAATCGGTTAAATACGAGTTTTTATAAACCGTCTGCCATTTAACCTCTAAAACCCAAATAATAATATTAGCCCTGCTTCGGTTTTGTTAACTGTCTCACTGTTGATACTCTTTTCGCTAAATAGGATTAGACTCGCCATCCGTTCAGCATCAGGTCTGAGAGGCGGCGTGCATGTTCCCACGCGCGCCTCTGTGTCGAGTCCGTCTCCCTTCCAGGAGTTAGATAGTAGGGTTTACAGTGAGTGATTGCAGGGTAGGTCGCTTCGTGTAGTGGCCTGCCGTTACATACGGCGGGCCGAAACCTCGGCGGGGTCGCGACCGCATGCGCAAGTGATTCGCGCGGCCCCGTCGATAGCAGTTTTGTCGAGGAACACTGTGGTAGATTTAGTCGGTATTTCGGGAGGTCCATTATTATAATTTCAACATCTTTCTTTTACCCCGGTGAGTCTGACATAACCCCTCCACCCGCCCCCGCGGAGGGGTATGCGTAAATGCATTACATGAGGAAAAAAAGTAAAAAGAATAGTCCACCACGCTGCTCCAGTGTGGGTTGGTAAACTATTCTCACATTCGAGAACATTAGCAAAAACTCATAGTAACTTGACATTTAATTCAAAATTTATCTTAAGGTTAAACACTGATTTTATTTTGAATTTAATATAATAACACAATGACTGAGGAATACTGTAATTATAATAATATAAGATAATAGTGCCCAAGATACAGAATACCTGTGTTCTGGAGTTAGTTAGTAACCATCGACAAACCTATTTATATGTAACTAGATGTGACCGCGGTTTCACCCGCATTTATGATTACTGCGCCGCCCCCGTGGGTCGTAGCGTGATGTTATATAGCCTATAGCCTTCCTCGATAAATGAGCTATCCAACACTAAAAGAACTTTTCAATTAGGATCAGTACTTCCTGAGATTAGCGCGTTCAAACAAACAAACAAACTCTTCAGCTTTATTATATTAGTATAGATTGTTTAATAAAATATTTTACTTTACAATAAATGCTTTATTTTATATAATACAGTTTAGTGTGACTTGAGATATTGTGGATTGTGTGATTATCATGTAAATGATGAAACTAGATTTAAATTACTACGCACAAAATTATTAAAACCTAACTGATATTAGAAATGCGAATGTGAATTTCTTTGTTTATTTGTTACGCTTTCAGGCCTGAACTAATTGACCGATCATCATGAAATTACGCATACACATTGTCTGTTGCAAAGAAAATTACATGCCTATGGACGTACATTTAAAAAAAAGTAGTAGGTCTGGCCTCTAGCTATAGAAATTTATTGACGAAATCTAAATAAACGCGAGTGAGACCGCGGGCAAAATCTAGTTATCTATAATAAGCCTAGTGAACTGCGAGTTCGAACCTAAGACACGCACCTCTGACTTTCGAAGTTATGTGCGTGTTAAACAGTTAATTATCGCCCGTTTAAACGGCAAAGTAAACCCGTACATATCAGAGCTCTCCACAACTTTCTCAATGATATGTAAAATCTCCCAACCCACATTGAACTCTGGCCTGAACCTTTTTCCACCAGGAAGTATCATTAATATGTTATAAATTATTATTAATATCAAAATTGCTAACAGACATGACGTTTTAAAAATAACAACGTTCACTTCATACGTATGAGCGAACGTATTCCTTTCATTGCCAAAAGTATGCTTCCTCTCCATATCCTCGCTGTCCCTGCAATCACTGGCCACTGTGACGTAGGTTATCATACTTGTCAACCAGGTTCAATACCCTTATAATAATTACGCAAACGTTCACATTGAAATTAAATTGCTTTTACTGACTGTATAATCTTTGTTCGGCACGTGTCGTGTAGATAAAGATTATTATAAATATGTATATAATATAATGTTTATAATAAACAAAATATGACGTTATTGATCTCTAGAATCGCATAGCAACGTGGGATAAAACGCAAAAAATTAAAAAAACATTAAAGGCACTGGTTACTGTAAAACAAAAATCCTATTAGTATCATAAATTTGAAATTCGAATTTATAAATTTTTCTTTAATAGCTTTTGCCCGGTGCTTCGCTCGGGTAAAATTAGGTTATGTTAATAACAGTATTTATTTAATAGAATATATGTTATATATATGTTACTCGATGATAATATAGCTATCTAATGTTCACTCCCGGCCGTAGTTCAGTCAATGGTCCGGAGTGAGAGGTCGTGGAACGCCGTCGCCTCCTTCTGTGAGGAAGTGATTTCCATCAAGGAGGTGGCGGAGCGGGAGAGGGAGCGCTTAAACCCTCTCCCCAACCGCAGAGCCGAGCGCCAGTGGGCGAGATGTCCTCCAGCCACCCTGAGGTTTGATCTGGGGGTGGTGGGCTTCATAGGCCTGTCCACCATCCATTCAGCACCAGGTCCGAGAGGTGGCGTGCGTGTTCCCACGCGCGCCTCTGTTTCGAGTCCGTCTCCCCTCTAGGGGGGGACAATAGGGTTAACAAGTGTGAAGAAGTGCCTATATTGGGTAGGTCTTATCGCGTAGTGTCCTGCCGTTTCATGCGGCGGGCCGAAATCTATATCTATAGAACACACAGCGACACATCAACCTAGACTGTTAGGACTTTGAACTATTAGATGTTGAACGCTGCTAATCGCGCGAGAGAGTGCGTTATATGTATTTTTGTTACGTCCATCCTTACCATTACATCGACACCACTATGCACTGTCCCTTTCCGACAATTCTCTATTTTGTATGTAGCGTAGTTATGTCTAACTTGATGTGTAGCCGTGTATACCTAGACTATACTAATATTATTAAGAGGAAAGATTTGATTTTTTGTTTGTTTGTTTTTAAGGATTTAAATAAAAACAAAGCAACCGATTTTAAAAATTATTTCAACATAAGATAGCCTTTTTTTTACTTGCGGGAATGCATTGAGGCATACCTCTCCACGGGGGCGGGCGGAGGGCTTATGTCGGACTCACCGGGGTAAAAGAAAGATGTTGAAAAGATAATGGACCTCTCGGAATACCGACTAAACCTACCACGGTGTTCCTCGACAAAACCGCTATCGACGGAGCCGCGCGAATCACTTGCACATGCAGTCGCGACCCCGTCGGCGGACACTATGGGAAAGCTCCATACAACGCTGTCTTAAAACGGTTTTTCACAAAAGTCGATGTTATCGGATAATAATCATAAATATATGCATTATTATAAATGAAGTTTTTTTGATATATTTCTTTAACATATGTATAAATATGCATCAAACGTAACTCATGTTCGATAGCATGATTTTGACGAGGTACGTTATTATAATTAAATGCCTTGTTACTCCTAAGTTTTTGATATAAGTATATAAGTATTGTACATTTTTAAAAAGCTTATGATCTCGTTATATTGTATCGTAAATAATATTTTATATATAAAAAATAAAATTAATTAATGTAGTTCAAGGTGGCATAATTTTAGATAGATTTTTTTAGAGATTTACCTGTTGCCGATGCTTGCCGATGTTGAGATATTTATTGCATTGAAATCTATATACATTTCTTTATCAGAGGTTAAAAAATAATTGCGCCTATTTGCGCCTTTTCTAGCAATGTGTCAAAATGTATTGCGATGTAATGCAAGACAAAAATCCAATATTTGAAATTGCATCGTATGTCTCATAAAATCTCATGAATAGGCTTGTTTTGTAAATATATTATTATAATCATTGTATACGATCCACTCATCCCGTGTTTTATACTCGGTGATAAGGTATTGATAATAGCAGCTCAAACAATTTAAAATTAATTATCTATTGAGGTCAAATTGATAAAAAGTTAATTATAGATATGAGTGTCACTATCTTTTTATTGGGGTTTTAATTATATATATATATATTAGGGTGTGTGTGGTCTGTTATTTCGAAAAATTACTTGATCATATGTAAGGTATTGCAGACCTATATTGTTGGAATTTGCCAAAGAAAGACCCGAAAAAACAGCATCTGTTATAGCAGATATCAACAATCAAATAAAAATTATATCTCCATCTTTAATACGTCAGAATGGTGAGGTAATTGAAGTTATCCATGAGCTGTTTTTAACCATGACTGATGGTAAAGTAGCACAAGTTTTGACTGAAACCTGATTGAATGCTACTTGTACAGTTTGTGGTGCTACTCCTCGGCAAATTAATAATTTAGAGGCAGTGGTGACACGAGAGAACGAAGGTTCGATTCAGTATGGACTGTCAACATTACATGCTTGGATCAGGAGTATAGAAATGATTCTACACATTTCATATAACTTGTGCTTTCAAAAATGGTCAGTCACTACAACTGAAAATAAGCAAAGCAAACAGGAAAAAAGAAACTTCTACAAAAGCGATTTAGAAGCGAGCTGGGACTGCATGTCGATAAACCTCGACAGGGTGCTGGAAATAGTAATGACGGAAACACAGCATGCCGATTTTTTCAGAATTACACTTGTTCTGCAGATATTACAGGTGTCGCTATATCTTATAAAAAGACTGTACATAATATTACAAACTATGTCATTTGGAATGGCTATTGATGCAAAAAAGTTCGGCGAGTGTACATTCAGTACGGCACAAATGTACGTGAATCTTTATAACTGGTATTATATGCCTTTCTCCGTGCATAAAATACTTATACACGGAGAAAAAATCGAGTATTATGCTATTTTACCTACCGGGCAGTTGGCTGAAGATGCACAAGAAGCCTGCAATAAAGGTTATAAAAAATTAAGATTAAATCATTCCAGACAATGTTCAAGGTTGGTAACCAATGAAGACGATTTCCATACACTGTTATTCTTTTTTTTTTTGCTCTTCAAAATGACCGCACTCCCCTTGATGGTAAGCAGTCGAGTGGTTTAAGAGCAGTGGCCTCCACATCGTCCTCATAGCAGCTGAGGCGATGTTCAGGTCTCTACTTTGACGGCCTGAGAAGGTGCTTTTTCACGCCCCGCTTAAAGGACCCAGGATTAAAGGAAGAAGGAAACACGTGCCGTGGCAGAGAATTCCATGCCTTGATCGTTCGGCAGAGGTATGAAGATCCAAACTTGTTGGTACGCACTCTAGTCGACTCCATCGTGTAAGGATGGCATCTGAGCCCAGCACGCGTTGTTCTGAATAGGAAAGGGAAGGGCGGGATAAGGTGGAATAACTCTTCAGAGCACTCCCCGTGGTATATTCTGTAGAAACATGCCAAAGAGGCAATATCCCTACGGAGTTGCAGAGGTTCCAGTGAACTCGTAATCTCTGAATCTCCGATGATATGGACAGCCTGCCGCTGTAACCTGTCAAGAGCGTCTAGCAAGTACTGCGCGGAGCCATCCCAAAGATGAGAACAGTACTCCACGCAAGGGCGCATTTGTGCCTTATATAATAGGCACAGCTGCCCAGGCGCGAAGAACCGCCTCACCCTGTTCAGAACTCCGAGTTTTCGCGAAGCTTGCTTAATGACGCTCTCGATGTAGGTTTTGGGATTCAAGGAGCGGCAAAGATCCATACCTAAGATGGAGAGGCTGTCATGTATCACCAGTGGAGTGTTCTTCAGAGAAGGGAGGGGCAGGAACGGAGACTTTTTTGTTGAGAACGCACATGCCTGGGTCTTATTGGCATTGAACTGGACCAAGTTCTTGGCACCCCATTCAGAGATGCGGTTCAAGCTCTGGTCAAGTTCAACGACAAGATCCTGCCTTTTCCCCTCAACCTCAGCCTGTTTGGCCCCAAGACGTTCGAGATATCGCCCATGCACGGTACTGTCGTCTGCATAACAATGTATGTTGCCGAGATTCAACATATCATTGATATGCAGAAGAAAGAGCGTAGGGGATAAGACGGATCCCTGAGGCACTCCTGCATTGACTTGCATAAATTTGGAAGCGCGACCGTCGCAAAGGACTCGAATACGACGCTTCTGCAGATCCCTATATATCAAGTTTGAGAAATACATCAGAAACAATATCAAAGGAACTGTTTGACGAAGCCAAGGCTCTTCCTTACTATTAACGAAAATGTCTAAGATTTTGTTAAATAGTGTATTATTCACATATAAATAATATTATTTTAATCATCAATTTTGATTTAATTTGACTTTTTTTTTTACTTTACTTTCGTCAAATGGGAAAAATAAACGATTTAAATTGTGTCCTTTTTATTTTATTTTTATTTAATAATATAGTATGAAATTGCATATACGTTTTTTTTATTAAATCTTATACATCCAAATATGCGTGTGCAAAATTTCAGCTCATTATTTTTTTAAACAAATGAGATATGAAGTTTTGAGACGAAACATACCCGACTTTTCCACTGTGCGCCGTATGAAACGGCAGGCCACTACACGACAAGGCCCACCTTTTGGGTAAAACTCACTTTAAAGCCTACTGTACTTACCTCCCCTAGAGGGGAACATCAGCGACTTATTAAATAACCTTTTTTTTTGATTCCCTCGAAAAATTGCTTTATGCACTGTCCGCCGGCTAGGGGACAGCACCGGCGGGTTGTGTGGGACTCCCAGCATGAAGTGCTGGTATACCCACTACGAAACCTGGGGTGTTCCCTCTCTCAACCAATGGGGGGACCAATTGGGAGCTCTTAAAAGATTCATCCATAGCATGCCTCCCCGTGTGGGTGCCGGCTGGGTCAAACGGACCCGACCACCTCTCGTCCCCAGGGGAGAGCCTCACCGCTCTCCCCTTTCGACGTTAGAAGGCGCGCGGGAACACCGCGCGCGCCCTCTCGGTGCTCTTAATTTACGGGTGGCAGAGTCTCCTGAGGCTCTACCACCCGGAGTCCCTAGGTGGGAGGCAAACCTAACCTACACTTGCCGCGGTCGAAGCCGCGAGCAAAAGCTAGTTTACAATAAAATTAATTATTTTGTTAATCACTTTATTTCTATTCTAAACTTATTGAAGATTTTTAAACATTTTGGTTTAAAAATCGTCAATAAGTAATTTCTATAAAAGCGTGTTTTTTTGTTTCTAAAGTCACTTGGGATTTGACTGGATATCAGTTTTTACACGGAGCGACTGCCATCTGACCTCCACAACCCGAAGGCTAACGATACCCTAAGGCTAGACCAGTGTCAGGATATTAGAGGGTTCTGACTTCCCAATAACGACAGCCATAGATGTTCAAGGCAGTCGGGACCGACGGCTTAACGTGCTCTCCGAGGCACGGAGTAGGCGATAATTGTCAATCAATACGCACATAATTTCGAAAAGTCATATAACTTCCGAAAGTCAGATGTGTGCGTCGTGGGTTCGAACTCGAGACCCTCTGCATTGCAGTCTGTTGGTGTCCCCACTGAGCTATCGCTACTTCACACATCTTCTAAAATATTATTTTTATTCTTTATTCTTAAACAAAGACAACTCCCGCACTAGAAAAAGCACTAGGAACCGCAAAAACCGCCATCCGTGTAGTCATATATTTTATTCCATAATATAATTATATAACTTTAATTTATACATATTTTCTATCACAAACACACAACACCATCTAGCCCAAACTAAGCAGAGCTTGTACTATGGGTACTAGACAATGGATAAACATACATACATACTTTTTTTTGTAAATACCTACTTACATATTATACATAGAAACACCCAGACCAAGACAAATATCCATGTCCATGCACACAAATGTTTGACTTGTGCGGGAATCGAACCCGCGACCTCAGGCGTGGCAGTCGGTTACACTCACTCCATCGAGGCCGCCAAATATTGTGTACCTATATAGACTTATTAAAAACTAAGTTATTTTTAACGTGTGTAACATCGCGAGCACATATAATATATAATTTTCGATTTACTGACTGTCTGACATTGCATGTGTAATTAGTCCAGCAACTAAAAAAGAAAAGGTTTCTTGAACCTTGAAGTGAAAAGGTTATACGTGTATTATTGACATTTATAGCCTCCTTGACCCTCTCAGCAGATAACCTGTCTGACATCTGCAGGCCATTGACCATTGGCAAGATGCATTCGCACATTTCGCACTTATTGTACACGCCTTCCGCATTCCCTCTTCGAGACAATATAACTAGCTTATAAATGTAGAAGTATAACTTATAAATACCATTAAATGGCCAAACAGTTAAAATGTTATTTATTGCAAATATTTGGCTGGTGACTGCTAATGATTAAAATATTTTGAAACCATAACAATATTTTGTGGTTTATTCGTCGTCAGGTTTTTCATCCATAGATACCAATATACCGGTCCATCAAACACCCATCCAAATAACCCAGACGTATTAGATAATGTATGTAGCAATAGTCCTACGCCTGCTGCGGCTAGTGCCACCGTAGCTGTTCCGTCCTACTTTAAATTAAAACTCTCGAAGGTCCTCGTGTAAGCCTCCCAAATGGTTAGATATTTTTCTAATGCATACATACATACCTACATAGATTCACGCCTGTTGCCCAGAGGGGCAGGCAGAGACTACGGCTTTCCATTTGCTACGATCCTGACACACTTCTCAGGCTTCATACACTTTCATAACATTCCTCATACACGCTCGTCGGTTTAAGGTGCTCTCTGGCCTTTATCTAGAATGTCTCTGATCTGATCAATAAACCTTCGCCTAGGTCTTCCCCTTGCAACTGTTCCATTCACACTAGCTTTATAAACTTTCTTAGTCAGTATTTTCTCTTCCTTTCTTTCTACATGCCCAAATCAGCTTAACATACCCTTTTCTATTCTCGTCACTATATCCACTTTCAGACCACATCTCTCTCTAATCATAATATGTTAGAAAGATGAGTTCACTACGCCAATCACATTCCATCTTTTTACATTTTAACTACTACTGGTCGATCATTCATTTGTTTGCGAGTCTTCAATTAAACAAATTACATTACACCGGTAGTTCAGTTCACTTATATCCAAAAGTTATTTTGTATTAAACTATTTGATCGAATGCCGTTTATCTACATAATATTTGATTAAGGTTCTTTATACCTACTCACATTTCTATTTCTACCTATCTAGTTTTCCTAACTTGCTTAGCATTGTTTTATGAAAAAAATAAGTAGTAAAGCAAGAGAACAAGTGTTGTAAAACGTAAACTTAATCTTATAATATACGTACTAGCCTTTGCCAGTGCCTGCGCCCGCGTAGATGTCGATTATCGCAGTATATAATAGCCTATGTCCTTCTACAATGTCTAATCTCTTTGAAAGAAAAGAAAGAAAGAAACTACATTTATTTTCTAAGCAGGCTACATTTTACCAAAAAACAAATCGTCGTGTCTGCTTACAAATCATTGGAAACTGCTGAGCTTATTGTGGCGCCTGCAGCAAATACCTGCACGACGACAAACAGCGCTGGTTTTCAGCAGTCACCATTTGGGTCGATATGCCTTTCTGTACCAAATTTTATCAATATCGGCCTAGCCGTTCGAGCGTGAAGAAGTAACAAACATACATACTCAAAAACTTTCGCATTTATAATATTATAATAATACATAACATAGTCTCACGCCTATTTACCCCGGAGTGGTAGGCAGAGATGTAGATTACACAACAACATTTCGCCCACTATGTTTTTGGTCCCAAAGTAATAGGGGGCGAGCCTATTGCCTATTGCCGGGCACAATGCCAGACTACGTGCTGCTACTGAGAATTTCTTGATAGAAAAATCTCAATAACACTTTGCCCGAACCGGAGATCAAACCTGAGACCTCGTGCACGGTAGTCGCTTACACTGCCGCCGCGCCACCGAGGCAATCGGTATTAATAATAAGATAAAAAATCAAAAAAAAAAAACATCTACAAATCTTCTCCCTAGCCTTTTATTATTCCCAAGTCACTCGGGGTCGGCTTTTCTGGTCTAACCGGATTTGACCGGATATCAGTTTTTACACGGAGCAGTTGCCACCTGACCTCCGCAACCCGAAAGCTAACGATACCCTAAGGCAAGACCAGTGTCAAGATATTATAGGGCACTGACGTCCCAATAACGACTGCCATAGATGTTCATGGCAGCCGGGACCGATGGCTTAACGTGCTCTCCGAGGCACGGAGCAGGCGATAATTGTCAATCAACATGTATATGGCAGATAAATAAAGCTGGGGATTATGATTTCAGTTTTAGTTCAATTATCGTTGAAAATGTACTATAATCTGCAAATGTAATAAATATAAAGCTTAGTATAGCCACATTTACCTTTATTTCATCTGGAATATCGATTTGTTCTAAAGTTTTCGGCTCCACCGGTATAGTATTTTTCTTACACTACATATAATCTGTCGCAAAGCATTTTTATTTGGCAAGCTGCATGCACTGCTGCTTGGTGAAAAATATCTGTGATAAGAGAAACACAATAAATAAAAGGTACTAAAAATGTAGCATTGAAAAAAGCCTGTTCGAAAAGTAGAATGTTCATGAGAAGAAGCAGGCAAGAAACTCATGGTCACTCTTTTTAATCGCCAAATATTTATTAGGTAACAATACAAATTAATTTTATAATTTTTTTTTATGTGTGGTATATATTACTATTAGTCAACCAGTTTTTTTATTAAACTGTCAGTATCTTAATATCAAATAAATTCTGCGTAATTCAGATCACAATGTGTAGAGGTTAGTTATGGTGATCCTCATTAAAAGAGTGCGTAAATCGACGAAAAATAGCAGCTTATATTTAATAACCTGTGTTTATATATCACCTTGACATTTACCTGTATCATAATAATGATACACATAAAAACGGTATAACTATTACCTATATACCTAGCTAATAGAATTTAACACGCAAGTGTGACGAATGAGATCTAGTATTTAACAGCTATTATAATTAATTTTAAACCAATTATATAAAATTATTATAATACCTATCTCAGAAGATTGTTGTAGTTAAATAAACTTATATTATGATCCTTCGACGAGTGGGGCTTTAAAAGCTGTTTTAAATATTTAATGCTGGCAATACAAATAAAATAATTAAATATGAATTTTTTAAAGATACCGTTGCTCGTTTATTTTTTTATTAAGTATCGATATAACGTTCGAATTTTTAAATATTCAAGTGATTGGTATAAATTCACGTAATATATCGATCATAATAATTGAATAATAATACCTGGCCGCGGCCTCGCCCGCGTAAATGTCATGGGAGCACATAAAAGGTAGCTTATGTTCCTCGCAAGATGCTATCTATCTTCTTGCCAAATTCCTTTAAGATCCGTTCAGACGTTTAGTAGTAAAAAGGGAATAAACAAACAGAGTAACTTTAGCTTTTATAATATTAAATACTTAAAAAAAGGTCGTTGATTTTCGTTGCGACTATGAAACTCAACAAATCGAAAGGCATATTAATAAGATTCACCTGTACAGTGGTGTAGTGGTTTAAGTGCTCGCCTCGCCATTGCCAATGCGCCGAGTATTGTGAGTTCGAATCCCACACGGAAAAATTGTGATTCACAAATAAGTAGTAGCTCTGAGTCGTGATTGTAAAGCGTCACAGGAATTGGTGTTTTAAAAATAAAACATGTTTTTTGAAATCTAAACGAATAAATGATTATAAATTTGACTTTGACATAGATTGTGCTTGAAATTCGCTCTGAAGTACACGATTATATTAATTAAAAACAACCAATTCTATAAATATATTTCCTTTGCAGATCACGTCAGAGCAAGTTGTAGAAGCTTATATAGAGAGATGCAAGGAAGCAAACCCGTACTTGAACGCTATCGTCGAGCCCCGGTATGACGCCGCAATGAGGGAAGCCCGGGGAATCGACAAAATGATAGCGTCAACTGACAGGACGCCCGAAGACTTAGCTAAAGAATACCCGCTGCTTGGCGTGCCTATGACTGTCAAGGAAAGCATTGCAGTTGAAGGTAATTTAATAAACTTTAGGTTGCTGAAGTAGTTTCAGTTCTAACGACCCATATTTAAGGCAACAAACACCGTTCCGTTCCAGCTATCCGTCCACTATACAAAGCAGCGAGTTGGTATACCGTAGTGATTTTAGTCAGTAGGCCTGAAGTCTTGTGGGAGCCCGACATAACCCTCTCGCCACAAATGGAGGCGTAGCAATTAAGAGCAATTCCCCACGATAACAAAAATGTATAATTGTCATAATTGATTTTTTGATCTGTGTATGGGACACGTAGGTTATCTATCAGATATACATTACAATCCTAAAATTATTATTTATTTTTACTATAAAAAAATAAATTATTAATTATATACATAATATAAACAATTCTTTAAAACTAACTTATACCTAAAATATTATGAAACAGAGAAATAAAAAAGAAAACTAAAACCCTCTAATAGGCGTCATAGAATTCCTCCGCATCACAGTCAACTGGTAGTGTGCCCAGAAGACTGGCAGCATTGCCACGTTGAATGGCAATGCTTATCCTTTCCGCGAAATAAAGGCCAGCCCTCTGGTCACGGGAAGCGTCGATTAACCTTTTCGCTATGTCTCTATAAAGAGCACGAGCACTGGGACCCCATGACCCTAGCGTTTCGACCCCAAACGGCTCAAAAACATAATCCCCTGCCAGGTTTTTGTATTTGCGCCGCTTGAGAGTCTCCGCGGATGCAGCAGCAGCACCAGCACAACCCGCCGTACTGGGAAGATGTGATGGCGCAAGGGTGTCTACACACGTTGCGTCCCACACCAAGGGCCTACCCATCTTCCAAGGCATCAATGACATACCGTCCGGTCTCTTTCCATCGTCACGCGCCAAACCATTAGGTTCAAGATGAGCTGGCACGCCGGCGGTGACAAGAGCACGACGGATAATGTCATTAAGGTTGGCGTGCCGCGAAAAACGACCGGCACTCCTGCTACATGATAGGCCATGGTGGCCAAGGCCATCGACGGCTTCACCACAGTGACATCGATGCGGAGAAACACATGGAGCACCTAAACGAAGGCAAGAAGCGATGCGGAACGTTGTGTCATCCAACATAGTGCCTATGTTGGACGATGGGAGTGCTTGAAGCCAAAGACCCGATTCCCATTCCCCCACAGCCAATAAACGGGCACGCTCAGCAACATTAGGAGATGTGTGCATGAGATGTTCTCTCACCATGTTGCAGAGCGGCCCGTCCCACCGACTCTGAGAGAATAGATCGGATGGCAAATCAGAGCTTGGACAGATCATTTTCCAAGCGTTCACTGCATCGGACTTGCACGACACTTCCGAATTAACCAGTGTGGGAGCTAAAATTTTCCTGGTCAATTCTTCAGTGCAGTGGACCGAAGACAGGAATGCCGGTAAACTGACATCACTAATTTTGCGAACGCCGAGGCCACCCAAGCGAACTGGTAGGGTTGCCTGGAGCCACACTCGGTCGTTCATGGCCAAATTTAAAATTTTGCTAAGTGTATGCCGAATAGTATTGTCAATTTTATCCAAAAGTATTAAATGCTTCCAAAATTGAGAGGATCGGAGGGCATGTGTGAATTTAGGAACGAAGAGGCAATAACGAATGATTGTATAAGCCGAATGAATATTAATTTTGAGTAGTCGGTCTGAAATTTCACAAAAATTTTGGATCTTCTCATCTATGAAAGACTCGAATCCCTCCTCCAATACGGGAGACCCGAGAAGGCGAAAAGAAACTTTTTCAATAATTTTTATGTTTGAAGCCAAAGAATTGAATTTTGATAAAGCCAAAGATTTATCAACTTTATCGTTAATAAAAATTTCACATTTATTGGAATTTAGTTCTAAACCAATTGAATTAAATTTATTTTTTAAAAGTTTCAAGTCTTGTAAAACCGTTTCCATGTCGCCTCCTAGGGTCCCATCATCCAGGTACCAGATGTTAAATTTAGAATTTAATTTTTCAATAATTGGGTGAATGGCTAAACTAAAAATGACTGGTCCAAGAGGGTCACCTTGTTGACACCCAACTGCAGATTCTAAATGGTTGTCTTTATAAATTAATTTAGATGGGTGTCTATAACACTGCCACAAAAAATTGAAAATTTTGGGTGTTTCTAATTTAGCTTGCGTCAGCAAGGTGTCCCTATTCACAGAATTGAAGGCGTTCTTCAAGTCAACCTTTAAGATGACCTCACCTTCGCCACAGCCAAGGTACGTGGAGAGAGCGTGGATGGCAGCCTCACAGCCCCCCTTCGAACCAAAACCAAGCTGGACTGGTTGAAATTTCTCTGCGAGGGGGGCACTGTAGTATTTGCAACATAGCTTGGCTGCCAAATGACGATAGGTACACCCCACGGCAATGGGACGAATGCCACCATCTTTCTTACGTAGGGCGCATAAATTTTCCCCGTACAAAATATCGATGATGTCATCCACCACACCGCCGGAGAGCATTAAGTTGATTAAAGCCGTCAGCTCCTTCAAAAGTGCATCACCAGCTTCCCCGGCGCTGTAACACAAAAGATCTTTTAAATGTTGCGGTGCCAAGCCGTCGAGGCCACCAGCAGATCCACTTCGAAAGGAGCAAACGGCTGTAAATACGTCCTTGGCTGTCACCTTGAGACAATCCATGTCAGCATCAGGTGCGTCTGGGAAGGAGAGACCATCAGTGGGCGCTGGATGCTTGCTCTGCAGACCCGCAAGTGTTTCTGCAGAGTAAGGCGCCACCACATCGCTACTGAACAATAACCTAGATGCACCTCTAATGTCACCTTCCCTTAATTTGGATTCTACATATTGGTACAATGATTTGCTATTGTAGGAGGTGGTGTCTTTTGGTTCTAAATAGTTATAACTAAAACTGCAATTATCTTTAATTTGTGCTGTTAATGATTTTTGTGTATTCTCAACTTTTTTAACATGTAGAATCCTATAAGGAAAGGTAAGTAATTGTTCCCAAGCTGTTTTAGAGTTCTCTCGAACGACAAGACCTATGCAGTGAGCCAATTTTTGAGCCACTGAAGGTCTCGCACCTCGAGGAACTCTTTTTAAAATCGGAATGGAATTTTTCATGCGTCCTAAATATTGCCAAAAGGGAATTTGGGGTGTTAAAGGTAAGGGATTACTTAGTAATATTGTGCTGGGACTAGAGGGTACATTTTGGTTTTTATGAACTTTACCAAAATGCACTCTCAAGCCCCGCTCACCTTTAAAAAAACGAGCCTGCGAACAATTAGGGCAACGTACCAGATTTGTTAGGGATGTGGCAGGTTGACCGGCACTCACTTCCACATCACTTTTGTTGCCTAAGTTTTGCAACATAACCAAACAAAGTTTTAACTTACGCTAAATATTTACAATGATTTTATATGAAATAATAAAATAAACTTATTAAAAATTTGTATGACGTTTGTCACTATGACTGTTGCTTTGTTTGTCGACGTCTACGGCTGCCGTCTGCATGGCGACGGGGCGTCGCCAAGGTGCCGGCGTCGCGTCCCGTCAAAGCTTAAAGCCTCCGCCACCTCCTCACTGAGCACCTCACAGCCAGTAGCGAAGTGTTTCGTTTGAAACGCGGCAAATAGCGCCGATTGTTGTATTTAAAATTTTAAAATTTTTATTTTATTCTTATGGCTGCTATAAAAATTGGACAGCACCTGTATAATTGTATTAAATATATGCAAAATTTATAGAGATCTATAGAGCAGAAAAAATCACACCTTGTTTGACAACGTCAAATTTTTTTTTTTTTTTTTTTTTTTTTTTTTCAAAACATCACATTATTATTTTTGTTAAGTATTATCTGGTGATTGTAAAGTCAGCCCTAAGCTTAATCGCTGCATTAATGACATTTATTAGAACCTACTTCTCCTAGTTTAATAATTATATCAATAATAACGATTAAGATGTAATATGATAATATCTATTAACCTATACCAACTGATAATTAGAATATGCCATCCCAAAATACCTACTACTAGATTTATTATTATATCGATTCATCGGTTTGATTACTACATCTTGATCACTAAACCGCTGAATAGAGGTTTATGGAGATTTAATATACCTATGCAGTAGCTCGATTCCTCGGGAATGATACAAGAACAGACGGAAATCCACATAATATATAATCAACGTGCTTATCAAAACAGACAACTATAATGTTATAATGCAAGCTTCCGATATATTAACACGCTAATAAAAATCCCATTAAATAAACCGCAGAATACCAGTAATTGTTTTAGGTCACATCATAATTTATTTATAAGTAGGTACAAACAAACATTGATATCTTGTTCGATCATACAGCACGCACCTTCGGCCTTTTGACGCTATATGCGTATTAAACAGTTAATCAATATTCAGTTCAACCTACTTCGTATGAGAAATCATTGTAAGGCAATTTACATGTGTTATTCTCCATAAGGGTCGGTGCATATCTGACGGAAAATGCGTCGAGCGTATCTTCGGTCGCGTCTATTCGGTCCAATTAGACCTGCCACATTACGCGCCTAGTCAGTTTCTGCGTTCAGCATCTACAGAGCGGTTGCGTTGTGTAATATCAGTCAAAATATACGAGGCGCGACTTTGCCGCTCTTACGACGACCGACAATGCGTTGACGGAAACCGGAACAGACGCTGTACGCTCGACGCACTAACGCATTATCGGTTGAGTGTGAAAGGTTGAATGTTTATATATTTGTCTGTTCTGGCGTTACGCGACCGATAATACGCGACGCATTTTCCGTCAGATATGTACCGACCCTAATATTAGCAAACCGACTGCACGAATGACGTTGTGGTTTATGTGGTTGCTTCGCCATTGCCACTGGGTTAAGTGTTGTGGATTCGATCCCCACACGGGACAAACATTTTATGATTCACAAAAGGTGGTTCCGAATCTAATGTTCTTTGTGTCCGTTGTTTGATTTTTTTTAAGATCCCTGCGACACAGGATTTTGGCCTGGTGCGGGAGTTGTCTTTAAAATATCGAGCCAAGAAGCATACGGTGCGGTTGCTGAAGTGAGACTATATCATGGATGGCTTAGTGGTTCAAGTGTTCGTCTCGCCACAGCTACTGGCCACTACGCCAAATGTTGTGGCTTCGAATCTTACAAGGGACTACAATTTGTGTGATCTACAAATGGTTATTCCGTAATGTTCTCGAAGATATAATATGTGAAGTCACCAACCCGCACTGGGCCAAGTGTGGTGGACTACTGCCTAACTCTTCTCATAATGAAAGGTGGCTTGTGTCCAACAGAGGGATAGCATAAATACCGAGTCGATAATATTAAAAAAGAAAAACAGAAAACGTTACCGTTGTTATATATAATTCAGGACTTGGCCAACCCGTCCCAAACCAAAAAAGAGGCCCGTACCAACAGAGGCACAACTTATAAACAAGACTGAGATACACTATTTAACAACACAACATCTATTAACGCTCGTAATAAACCCATTACATAAGCCCGCAGAATGCCAATTATCATTGTTATAATCAAACATATTTGTATTCCAGGCATGAGCAACGACTGTGGTACGGTGTACCCATATAGGAATCCAGCGAAGAAAGATGCAGCTGTTATAAGACTAGCAAGGGCAGCTGGAGCGATTCCTATCGCGGTCACGAATACCCCACAGTTGTGTATGAACTGGGAGACTTATAACAACGTAGTTGGTATAACTACCAACCCTTATGACCAGAAGAGGACTACGGGTGGATCATCGGGTGGTGAAGTAAGTATACTTTGTTGTATATATTAGTCTCTATTATAGAAGTTTTGAATGGTAATATTTATCATTACGCAACGTTCAGCGAAAGTTATCCTTGTTCCCTATGACGTTTCAATTTGGAACGAGCCTCTACATCATAAGGGTAATCTCTGTGCAAATTAAGCTCTCAAGATCTAAGCATTTGGGCTGAGCGTGGATGAGACAGTCAGTAAATGAGTCAGGGCTTCTCTTTTCTTAAATTCAATTGTATTCGAATATCATTCGAATGATGTTTGAATACAATGTTCGCATTATGATACCAACTTTATTTATTTGAGGGCTGCGTTCTCCTCGCACTAGTTAAAAGCGTGTTAAACTATTGCATTTGAATGCAATTGTTATCATCGCTAGACAGCTGTATCTTCAAGCTTCTTCTAGCTGTATTTTAGATACAATGTAATAAACGTATCCTTATGCCGTTTATTCGACTATTATTGAGAATTTCCTAAAAAATATCCAATATCACTTCGTTCGCAGCCAGTCGAATCCGCGCTTACGCGATTAACGATACCTACTACGAAATTCAGTAATACATTATAACTAGGCAGACACGTACCCTCCCTTTAAAGATATATTAGTAACAACTTATGTATGTTTTATGAAATCTATATAAACGAATAGTTACCATTTTTGGTATAGATATGATTAGATAAATTTAGTAATGATGAAACAACCGGATAGTAAAGAAGTTATTTGAAGTTAAGCATTAAACTATTCGTAGTACCCGCATCCTGGATTGGTTCATAACCAGTTCTTTTAGCGGAAAGCGCTAGTAATGTTACGAATTGATCAATAACGTTTCTTTAAAATTTGTTGCCTCATATTGCACCTAATCTATGATTTCTTGCATCATAGCTTAGATTATAACATTTATAGCATTTTTTAAACTAATTAAGTACATGGTTTGCGTAATCTCCTATGTTGTCTTTGCGCTACTTTTCTGCGCAAAATGTTCAAAAATCAAAATGAAACATATTATTATGTTTAGTCATTTGGGTCAAACATTTGGGTTGTGGTTTAATAACACTTATAAACCTTAAAGTTACACTTATCAACTCATTGAGTCGAAGCGGCACACCGGCGTCATTCCAACAATTTACAGATGGTGAATTTACATTTACCTATTACCATGCTCAGCAAAGCAACGGCGTACAACCAATGTGAAGAACTATTAAAAAACTCACGGCCACTCTTTTTAATCGCCAAGTTTACAATATTATTTTATTATTATTTTACAAATTAGTTTTGTAAGGAGCTGTAGCATTACACAACATTTTTTTATTGCTCTCTTCGGTGACAGACGAGCCAAGCGGCCCACCTGATATTAAGCGAGAACCGTGGCTCATATACATAGCCATGCTAAGAAAACACAGCCGTGTTTTCTTAGCATTACAGAAGCAATGTCAAAAAACGCAACCAAGTTGCTGCCTACCGGAAAGAAAATGGGAATAGAACAGTATGGGGTTTGGGAAGGGAAGGGTAATTTGGCCTCCGGCGCTCTCACTCACCGAACGAAACTAATCAAATACTGTTATTTTACGTCGATCTTCTGTGAGAGGATGGTACTTCCCCGGTCGAGCCGGCTCATTCATGGTGTAACCAGCGTGGCCCTACCACTCAGAAGTTCCAGTTATAAAACACTCAAGCAATAAGCAATATTTAAAAGTTAGGATTGAATAGTAATTCAAAGTAAAATACCAACTACTTACATGTAGACAGAATATAAACAAAGCGAGACTATATTGCAGTATCGGACTTCTGTCGATTGATGGCTATTGTGACTCGATCTCCGTACGGTATAAAAGTTTGTGTGAACCGCAAATAGATGTCCTGAGTCTGGGTATATCCGTTAAAGACAAGACTACATCCGCATTAGAAAAAAATATTCATGTATCTCAGAGGACTTTACAATTGAAATAACGGGCCCAAAGAAAACTCAGAAGTGCTGTTTGATAATAACAAAAATGATGCTCATAAATCACAAAATATTAAATCACAGCAGGAGAACGCAATGTGAAAATGCAATCTACTATTACTATATATGATTGCTTGATAATGATATCACATGTAAAGTGTTCGCCTCTTTCAGTACAAACCATTTGTGCACGTTGTCGCCTGCCAATATTCTTCTCTTCTATCTCTGCGCCGAACGTAAGACGCGGTTGGACTGAATGACAGAGCTCAATATACAAATAGGCGCGCGGCCGCCATAGTCAAATTGTATGGAGGATTTGAAGTGCTTTTTTGATAAATATGTATCTTTATTGTCAACCAATAACTTAAATATTTGGGACGGACAAATTGTAATATAACTATTTATGTTTCGTTTATGCTGTAAATTAGGATAGATTTCTACTGTTATAATCTAAAAATCACGTAACACGAGCTTACGTTTGTGCATTTTTCATGCAAATTTAAGTAATTTTGTAGGCAAAAAAATTTTTTATTTTAAGTTTTTTACACGGAGTAATTGTAAACATTCATTGATATGGTAAATGTATATATTATATTTGTATTAAACATTAAGTGTTGATTTTATCACCTTAACTGTGACCGCCTGTTTTGGCACATTTTGCTCGGCGCGGTCTTAATAAATTTGTTACATTCGATAAATGATCCTGATCGCATAGTTCGATAACTATACGATAGATGACGTATAGCGTCACCATAGATGCAAAACATAGAGGCAAATTTAGTCCCTGACGTAGGACCATGAATAGCTTAGTTGTCACAACGACATGAATAATCGAGGTCGTAGGTTGAAGTCCTGTATGATTGATTGTTATTTTCCTCGTCTACAATTTGCATTCTACCTTAGCATTGGAAATACTTGTGAAAATCGTAAAATAATAATATCATCCCTGTATACCTACTGACCCACTGCTGGGCTACTAGTCCTGTGCGGGCTGGTATAACTCACATGACTTCGAGAACATTACGGAGAACTCTCAGACATGCTGGTTTCCTCGCTAGATTTTCCTTTACCGTTAAAGCAAGAGATCATTACCTAACTATTAACTAAACACATCAGAGATCGAAAAGTCAGAGGATCGTGAAAAGTGAAAGGTCCTTATCTAAAGAATCTCTCGTTACAATTTGATTCACATATTCTGGGACACTCTGTATAAATAATTTCCATTATACTACTATCCTATTATTCAATATCCTCTTTATGAAAACTACAAATAATAATCGTAGATTTTATGTTATCGGTGGGTGGGGATTTGGTGACGTAATGATTCCTAGTTGATTGTTATTAGTGTGCTTTTTCAAGAACATTGTTTATTCTTTCATCGGAGCGAGACGGCCGAATTTCACTCGATTACTGACCTAGTGAAATCTAATTCGTTGTTAATATGTTTCTTTTTTAAGCGAAGCGGGTTTAGAAACCTTGAACAATGGAGTAATATATTACGATATGGTATTATTTTCTTTTTTTTTAATTATAGTTATGGAGTAATTATTTGCGGTTCAAGGTTATTTAATAAGTTGGTCCCCTCCCTGTTACACGGTAAATATTGTGGGTACAATTAGCTCACGAAATAAACTCAAAATATTTATTTGTAGATACCACAAAATTCTACGAATAATTGTTGTGAGTTGTTTTGTGTCGTTACTTCAATGTAAAAGTTCACTTTTGTACTGGGCACGTCGCTAGTACAAGATTTGTCTTTTAAGAATATACGCCGTTATTTAATCGAACTTACTATTCGCGTGGCGTAGTTACGTATTACTTAAACCGCTATACCATTTGTGCAGTCATCCTCAGCTTAGTTGTGTAAATGGTTCTCTCGTGTTTCCTTTAATACATCCGTGCTCCCAGTCTTCAAACTGATAACACTTGCAACAGTAACAAATTACTTTTTACGCAATGAAGTTACTGATCTGAGACCAATTCGTACTAAGTGGACTATTCTTACAATATCTACTTGTTTATTTTATGTCGCAAATTGTTTCAATATAAATTTGTTGAAACTGAAATAAAAGTTAATAATATTAACTTTTATTTATTTTTATTTTAGATATTTAAGTTAGATTTATCATTCAGCTCGTAAACGAATATTATAATAAAACCAAGCTGAGCTGTTCTGATTCTCATTTAATGGTCTCTGCTGTGATCTTTCGCCTCTATCATGAAATATACAGCTTACAACCTTTCTTAATAAACATGCTATCTGAGGCCAAACTATTTCATATCGTTTTTTAAATCGGGTGTGTGTAGTGTGAAATAAACTATTCGGAATCAACCTATAAAAAGTCCTGAAGGACACTAACTTACAAAAGACCTACTACCTTAGTTATTAAAAGTGTAACTTATATTTCCAGTCGGCGTTGATATCTGCGGCTGGATCCGTCATCGGTATCGGATCAGACATCGCTGGATCACTCCGGTTGCCGCCCATGTTCACTGGAATCTTCGGACACAAACCTACTCCTAGACTCTTGTCCGTCGAAGGTAAGCTATCTCCTTTATTACTGTCTTGAGCTGCAGCAGCTCGCTAACTTCCGAGTATTTCAGCAGTTGACAGATTATGCGTTGAAATCAAACAACTTTATCCGGATTTCAATGTAACATTCGCGTAAACGAAGACAATGGCTTAAAGTCATAAAGTAATAATAATAAACGCCTCTGGGACAGTCGTTATCTCATTATGAGACTACGCGATATCGGAGGGCACAGTACACTAGCTTTTAAACTATCACCTTCGCCTTGTGATATAAACAAAAAATGTATCACCAGGTTAAATTAAAGCGCACAAACCGCAGGGTAGCTTGTGGCGGGCTGAATGTGAGTGGCGACACTGCGGTCCTGAATGCCTTAGAGAGTTGGTTAGGGCCTCGTCCCCTGCTTGCCGTTACTTGTTGGCTGGGGTGGAACTTCAAGAGCGCCCGTAGGACAGGCTCTCAACTCTGGCTTGCCTTGGTCGGCCGGTCAGAGGGTAGAGTTATATGCTTAGGGGTGGAAGTGTCATTTTCAAGTGCATAACTACGGGGAAACCCGCTCCGGGTCTCCGTTGTCACGAGTCCCGTGATGGTGAAACCGGCGCCGCACCGCTCGAAGCCCCTCGCACCGGTGCCGGTGTTGCCCTCTGCTGCTGGCTTGTATGCCTATAGTGGCTATTCAGGGGGCCCATCTAGTGAGTTGGCGAGTCACCGTCTGCCCATTGCATTGATGCTATTAGAGTATTCAGGGCAGACGCCGTTTTTCATCCATAGTAAGCAATATACCGGTCCACCAAACACTCATACCTATAGCCGATATATTAGAATCCATACGTAGCAAAAGTCCTACGCCTGCTGCGGCTAGTGCCGCTGTAGGTGTTCCATCACACTTTTGATTAAAACTCTCGAAGGGCCTCTTCACGTTGGATCCATATCTCCGTGTAAGCCTCCCAAAGGGCCAGGTATTTTCTAATATAATATGTTAGAAAGTACCTGTGATAAGAGAAACATAATAATAATAATATTCTACCACATACACACAACACCATCTAGCCCAAACTAAGCAGAGCTTGTACTATGGGTACTAGACAATGGATAAACATACATATATACTTTTTTTTTGTAAATACATACATAGAAACACCCAAACCAAGACAAATATCCATGTTCATGCACACAAATGTTTGACTTGTGCGGGAATCGAACCCGCGACCTCAGGCGTGGCAGTCTGTTATGCTAACCACTACGCCATCGCATTATATTTTTGAGATGAATATCTAGAAAAATGACTTGGTATCCCAACAGCACTTACCTTCAATCGCATTTTCTACAGCAGCACTGAGACAGTAATTCACTAGATACTTTGTTCTCCCCAGGCCATAATCCAGACAGCTTGGACCCTGACTTCGAGGAATACTTCACAGTTGGACCTATCACCCGTTACGCAGAAGATCTGACGTTAATGTTGAAGGTTTTGAAACAACCTGGTTCCCCTGATATACCTTTAGATAAACCGGTAAGTACAACGTAACATTTCAGTATTGCGTTTTTAACGATTATCGGACAACGCATAATTTTTATAGCGCTGGTGATTTTACAAATAGTAGAGACAAGGAATACATAGACTTGGAACAAGTATTGGATGACACAAATACTGTCTCAATCACGTAACTCAATTTCTTAACACCGTTTTTTTAATATAATGTAATATAATATTCTACAACATACACACAACACCATCTAGCCCAAACTAAGCAGAGCTTGTACTATGGTACTAGACAATGGATAAACATACATATATACTTTTTTATTGTAAATACATACATATTATACATAGAAACACCCAGACCGTTGGACTGAATGACAGAGCTCGATATTCAAATCGGCGCGCGGCCGCCATAGTAAAATAGTATATAGGATATGAAGTGCTTTTTTGATAAATATGTATCTTTATTGTCAACTAATAACTGAAGTATTTGGGACGGACATATAGTAATATAACTATTTATGTTTCGTTTAACCTGTAAAATAGGATAGATTTCTACTGTTATAATCTAAAATCACGTAACACGAGCTTACGTTTGTGCATTTTTCATGCAAATTTACGTAATTTTGTAGGCGAAAATATTAATTATTTTAAGTTTTTTACACGGAGTTATTGTAAACACATTCATTTTTATGGTAAATGCATATTTTATATTTGTATTATACAAAAAGTGTTGATTTTATCAACTTAACTTTGACCGCCTGACATTTTGCTCGGCGCGGTCTTAATAAATTTGTTACATTCGATAAATGATCCTGATCGCATAGTTCGATATCTATACGATAGATGACGTATAGCGTCACCATAGATGCAAAACATAGAGGCAAATTTAGTCCCTGACGTAGGACCATGAATAGCTTAGTTGTCACAACGACATGAATAATCGAGGTCGTAGGTTGAAGTCCTGTATGATTGATTGTTATTTTCCTCGTCTCCAATTTGCATTCTACCTTAGCATTGGAAATACTTGTGAAAATCGTAAAATAATAATATTATCCCTGTATACCTACTGACCCACTGCTGGGCACGAGCACGAGCATTTCGCTCGGCGCAGTCTTAAGCGATGTTGAACAAATTTTCTTAAAAAAAGGAGGGATTTAATCAGACGACCTGCCTGATGATAAACGGTTTTACCTAACGTTTTACGTAACCTATGCTTGCTTGAAATACCAGAGGTATCACTTGTATGTTGCCAAACTTAGAGAAAAATAACATAATATATACTGTGAAAAGGATTACAAGACGTAAATATTTGAGACTTCAGTACTCTTACGTCATTTTCTTCACGAGAGTAGTAGGTACCTACTTCTCCGGTTAACCATTACCAAATAATTGGATACGACAGCCTCTTCCATTCAAAACATCTACCTATACGCTTTCTAACAACGACTAATTCATGCACTTAGCATTTATATAATGCGTAATTATGTATTTATCTTCAGGTTGATATAACAAAGCTGAAGTTTTACTACATGGATGGAGACGGCAGTAACGTCTCAGATCCGATCGGTCCCGATGTCAGGCGAGCTATGGAGAAAGCCAAAGATCATCTTAAGAATACCTACAATATTGAAGTTAAGCCGGTAAGTGGTGGTTTCATTCTAATAAATATATTATGAGGCTTACACTTAGAAAGAGGAATTCCGAGCTAGTTTCTTGGTTTTACCTAAAATCCGAACAAATTACGGTAAAATAATGTTAACATATGAAGGAGCACAGCTATATAATAAACTACCATCGCACATTAAAAATGTACACTCAATTTATCTATTCAAAATCCGATTAGCTCAATATGTATGTACATCATTCACATAACCTGTCTTCGGGCAAATGAATAGATTAATTAAGTTCCTACCTTCAATAATATAATAAATTGAGTGAAATGACGAACTTGTAACTATACTTTAGGTAAGTTATTATTGTTCTCAAGTAAGTGACTTTTTTGTTTTTATTGAGAACTACATAGATGTGCCCGCGGTTTCACCCGCGTTTATGATTAATGCACTGCTCCTGTGGGTCGTAGCGTGATGTTATATAGTCTATTGCCTTCCTCGATAAATGGGTTATTTAAAACTAAAATATATTTTTTTTAGTTTCTGTGATTACCGCGTTCAACCAAACAAACTCTTCAGCTTTATAATATTAGTATAGATAAAGATTCTTTAAACCGAACTCCTCATATTATTTAGACTACTTATAACGAATGATCTTACACTCTTCCATAAGCTTAAAATGTTTCTTATATCGCTGAACTATTGAGTCATTCAAATAATTAATATATAAGAGAGATGCGATATAAGTAGATAAGCCGCTAAAATAATAACCTACCTGGCTCTTTGACTTCGTAGTAAAAGTTTCTGCTTATGCTTGCGTACTGTTATAAGGAAAGGCGTTTTAAAAAAAAGAAATTATAGAATTAAAACGTTTATTTATGTAGATATTGTACTCGGTTTAAAGGGCAAGTGTCACTCGCGAGTGATCGATACGACCTGGCGTATTGTTTAAGTTCAAAATGCCGTCTGTAGTCAGAAATGCTGAGTAGGCATTAGGGTTAGGGATGCTATGCACTATTATATACAAAAGGTATATATAACAGTACGATGGTAAGGCCCCAAGTTCAATTCCAAAGGCAAAGTGTCATTAAGTTAATTCATATCAGAAACCAAATTTATGTGCCAGATAAATTGCAATTTACCTGGCATCTAAACATAATTTCGGTTAGCTAATATTATTTTAATATAATACACCAGCTCTGCCTACCCCTTTTGGGATACACAAGCGCGAGTCTTTAGTAATATTATAGTTGTATATCCATATTAGACAACAATTTATAAATCACTAGCTATCCTTCAAGAACAGCTATTTTTCTAAATGAAATGTACCGCATGTTATATGTTCGCTTCTATACCCTGACAACGTGTAAGTATACGAAATCTCATTATAATCATCGAATGGTTATGGCGTGAACGCGTTGTTACGCGATAACTGCAAACAAACTTACGTACCCTTTTATATTATTAGTTAGAATTCACATTTTCTTTGTATAAATCGACGCCTAATCCATTAAACTTTCCAATTTCAGCTTAAAATTAAACACATAGAACACATGTGGGAAACAAGCATCAGAATACTTCTGAACATCAAACACATCAGTAACATCTACACCGACCCTGAAAAACGAGAACAATGGGTGTCAGTCTGGCCTGAAGTGCTGAAGACCCTCGTGGGAATGTCCAGTCACAATTTCATATGTGTCTGCTACGGACCGCTGACCAAATTCTTCGATTCACTACCAAAGAGTTATTTTAAGAAGCTTTTGTCTATATTCGATGAAATCAAGGCTGAGTTTGAGGTAAGACTACTATGTTAGTTGATAAAAGTTTAAATATACGTAAGTTTGCGTCTAATTTTAAAAAAGGAGAGATCCGAATACGGTCTTTGATTGATTTAATTTTCAATATCACTTCCGACGCTGCTATAACGAGTAAATAAAAGGTACCTATCATTTATATATTCATTATGTGCAACTATAATTGTTAAAAATTGATAAAACAATAAAATCTATTGAAATCTATTGGGTAGAGTCAAGCAATTTGCCTTGCAGCTGCCGTCGCGCTGAGTTATGTGGATTCGAATTTCACATGGCACAGAAGTAAACGCTCTTCGTACACACGGCTACACATCAAGTTAGACTCCCTATATACGCATAACTACGCTACATACAAAATAGAGCATTGTCGGAAAGGGACCGTGCATAGTGGTGTCGATGAAATGGTAAGGATAGAGCGTAACAAAAATATAACGCACTCTCTCGCACGATTCGCAGCGTTCAACTTTTAATAATTCAAAGTTCAAATAGTCTAGGCTGATGCGTCGCTGTGTGTACAATCGCTTAGATATACACCATAAACTATGAAAAAGATATTTGCTCTAAAGCTCATAGATATTTACAATCAAAAGTGTTCAATTAATCTTATATCTTCTATAATGCAACCTAATGGTATTCGTAATAATAGTAACAATAATTAGTTCTGCAATTAACGACAAAATTATTTTGTTATAGAAAGTTCTATCAGACGACGCAGTGCTACTTCACCCAACGTTTCCAACTCCAGCCCACCTACACTACAGGATATACTACAAATTCCTCAACTGCGGCTACCTGACCATATTCAGTGCGTTAGGGCTGCCAGTAACACAATGTCCTATCGGACTGACAAGAGAAGGTTTGCCTGTAGGCATCCAAATAGCCGCCAACAAACGGAACGATCACCTAACGATTGCAGTCGCGAAAGAGTTTGAAAAAGCATTCGGAGGTTGGATACCGCCAAACAAAGAACTCTTAAATAACATTAAAACTGCGTAACAGTATAATTAACAATGTTAGGTTTGGTATTTTCTATGCGTTTTGTCTAAGCGCTGGTTTTTCTTTGATGTGATGACTGGCGCCACAGTCAGTCGCGGTGCCTGGAAACAAAGGCAGGAAGAAACGACTAAGTGGTTTGGATGTTTATTTATACGTATGATATGTTGTGGTTAAATAAGATACATATATGTATTTATTTATATACATAGTCTTATGCCCGTCTATCGTTGAAAAGGCAGAGGTTTGTTACATAGGTATACATTTCGTCTGCTGTATTGTAGGTACTTGCCATGCAATAGGGGACTATTGCCATCTACCAAACAAATTTCTAAAAGCTGCTCTTGTGAATTTCCTACTAGGAAATTCTAATAACACTGGCCAACCCGGGAATTGAACTCGGTACCTTTAAATTGATGTAAGCGTAAGCAGAAACATATGCCACAGGACTAAGGAAACACATAACATATTAAATTATAGTGTTGGCAGAAATCGTATGTGATGCAGGGTTTTTAATAGCAGGTCAACTTATTCTAAAGATATCGTTACTTATATGGAAACAACAACACTCCAAATATATTGCAAAGATATAATTTTGAAGAGAGGAATCTACTATACATCCCCAGACTGCCAACCCCAAATATTGCAGTTAGAAAAAGGTTGACAATACTGAACTCCTTAAATACGGATCCGGGCAAGCCTGGTTGGTTTTCTCTCTTCTTAATTCTTTTATATATTAGCATGCTAGCTATTGAAACATTTCAAATACCAAAGCAATTAAAAATGCAACTCTTTTGTTAGAAATATTTGAGAATCTATTCTGATGTTTGTTAAATACACACTTTAATCACGTAATATTTATTTCTCCAAAATAATATAACAATACAATACTCCTTTTTGTTGAAGATAAGTACATATTACTTATTGTTTTATTACTAAGATATTGATAATTAATTTTGTAAATACATTTATAAACTGATAATTATAAATGTACTAATGCAATTTTTAAATTTCTGTGTCTGCATTAGTCTTCATACTACTTATTGCAGTCGCATTTTGTTACGTTTAGGTACAATTATTTATTTATATATTCTCCCGATGGTTTTAAACGTCTATTGTCCTATACAGTGTAATTTATTTGCTGCAGGCCGACTTGAATAAATGAAATCAAGATTTCAAGACTTTTGAGTTCGTTTTGCGTAAATAATTGAGTAACTAAGTAAGTACTTTCCAAAAATTAAGCATGGGGAGTTCTTACGTTTATTCTATACTCCATTTGGTTAGGTACTTAACTAAATGTAAACAATCTTGATATGACTTTTTACACAAACATATATTAACAAATAAACTACTGTTTAAACTAACAGTTCAATTGATTTAGTAATCGATAATGTTGTATTTACATTGATCTTTAGCAGCATTTTATTTTTAAACTGAGTTTTATATAAAAAGACACATCCTTTAGTTAAGTACCTAACCAAATGAAGTATAGGTATACTCCATTAATTGAGGCCGTAGATACCCAATACCAATCTACACATAAGCATTCTTGCTCTAAAGTGACCGAAACGTCGGGATAAATGTTAATAAATATTTGTACCTAATTCAAAAAAGTAGTTGAATTATGTTTTGTAACTTGTAACTGTAAGCTAATTATGCTATTATTTTGACCAAAAGTATTATCTAATGCTAGAATAAGCTCGATTGACTATGAATTTAGAATTGGATAAAAACATAGGGAGATGATGTAATAGATCTTAAAATTGTATCTGAGAACTAAATATGAATTTGTACCTAAATAGGGTAATATTTCCAGTTAGTTTTCAGATGGAATAAAATGTGATATAGATAATTTTGACGTCATTTACGTATGTTTAATCTAAATGAAATTATATTTAATTATAAAGATATTTTTATTATGGTCGTTTTATTTACTTTTTTACTAAAGAGTCCAATTGCCCAATAATTTAGTGATAGTACGAAAGACTTTTTCTGTAGTGTCCACAGTTTATCCGGTACGGGGGGCAGGCTCTATCCTTTATGTGAGAACTGAGAGCCCAACTTTACGGTCCATTACTCGCTTATTTGACATCAATAAAATCTGATTCCAACTTTCATAATTCTTTGGGAATGTTAACTAAATGCTAAGCGCAATTTCAAAGCGATTTAAAAAAATGGCTCTTACCCCACACGTAAATAATAAACTCACTCCTATAATCAATCAATCAATCAGCCCACCGCAGTCCACTGCTGGACATAGGCCTCTCCCATTTTACGCCACAACATCCGGTCTTCCGCCTTCCGCATCCAGTCTGACCCAGCTACCTTTTTCAGGTCATCGGTCCACCTGGCCGGGGGGCGTCCTACCTTACGTTTACCAAGTCGCGGTCTCCACTCTAGGACTCGCTTGCTCCAACGGCCATCGGTCCTTCTACAGATATGGCCAGCCCATTGCCACTTCAGCTTGCTTATTCTGCAAGCTATGTCGGTAACCTTGGTTCTTTGACGGATAACCTCATTTCTAAGTTTATCCCTCAAAGTAACTCCTTGCATAGCTCGCTCCATAGACCGCTGGGTGACTTTAAATTTTTGGACTAGCCCTACCGTGAGTGTCCACGTTTCGGCACCGTAGGTCATAACAGGTAGGACGCACTGGTCAAAGACTTTGGTCTTCAAGCATTGCGGTAAAGGCGATGAGAAAACCTGACGAAGCTTACGAAACGCTGCCCACCCCAACTGGATTCTCCTGTCGATTTCTTTCTCGAAGTTGTTCCTACCAAGTCGAATCACTTGTCCAAGGTAGACATACTCATGAACAACTTCGAGCATCGACACATCGACGTAAATCGGTCTCGGCATAACGTGTCTATTAAACATGATCTTGGTTTTATCCAATCCTATAATATCAGCTCTGTATTAAACTGTGCCACTGCTGGGCACGGGCCTCTTCTCAGTGCGAGAAGGGTTAGGCCATAGTCCACCATGCTGGCCCACTCCGGGTGTGCAGACTGCACATAACTTCGCCAACATTATGGCTAGGTCTACTGGGCAAAGGTTCTCCAAATAAGATAGATGGTTTGGTCACACCTTGCTGGGAAAAATGGTTTGCTGATCTTGCTGGCGTCTATAGATTACGGTAACTATTCCTTTTACAAAACCCTACATAGCAATATAAGATATGTGGCACTATAAGGCACATTAGTAGCTCTTTATATACTTTGCAGTATTAGTAATAGGCTGCTGAGAATTATAGATTATAAAATAATTATAATAAGAAAAAAATATATAATTAAAATAAGAAAGAAGAACGAAGAAAGAAAGATCATTTATTTCCCACAGTGCAAAAGTAAAAGAAAAACACTCAGAATAAAATAGATAAATACCAAAAAAAATAACTTATACATTCAATTTGTTCCAAATCGGTACGCACTCAGCTATATTGCTGTATTGTGGTCCATAGGGGCCCACAATAGCGCGCTGATTTTCAGTGCGGAGCTTTAATAACGCAAAACTTTCTTTATATGTTATTAGATGTTGCCAGCGTTAATGTCGATTTGCAAATAATTTTCTATCACTCGGGGACAATACTTATTTTCTGGATGAAAGGCACCCTAGGTAGAACAGAAAAGGAGATACCTGCCCAAGTGCTACAATCCTGGCACACAGCCGGCGGATTAGCCGCATGCAGGAGACGTGCGCCTACTGCGACTTTCTGCTTCATTTTTTAACAAAGGACTTTTTTGTAATTGAATATGGCATCACATCATCGCCCATTCAACATATGAGTTCAAAAGATATTTGACTGTATCTGCTTTCCTCAAAACAAACATGTATTGAGGCGGCGGCAGGCGGAAACCGGAAACATTCCATTGATCAGCTTACGATAAAACTTAACTACTATGAATAAACTTGTTTTTATGACATGATTTCATTTGTCCTTTAGATATCTAATGCTCAGTTTCTCCATATAACATTTCACCAAAATCGGTGCAGCTGTTTAGTGCGATTGAATCGAAAAAAATCTAAATCATATTTACGCTAATATCATAAAAACCCTTACTTTTTATTTAGAAGTAACATAGCTAGGTAGGTACCTATAATATAGGTAAGTACCTAACATCACTACGAGGACCGGGCGCGGAAAAGTAGATATCTAATTATAAAGGTGGGTGAAACCGCAGAGAGTCTCAGTTAGTTATATTTTATAATATTAGGAGATAAGTACTTACCTAATTAACATCCTAACTAATATTATAAACGCAAATGTGAGTTCGTTTGTTTGTTTTTTACGCTTTCACGCCTTGACTACTCAATTGATCATTATGAAATTTCACATACATATACATTGCACCTTCCATCCAGAATGAAGTACTATTTCCTAAGAGATAGAAAATAATTGTCGAAATCTAGATTAACGCGAGCGAAACCGCAGGCAAAATCTAGTTAAGAAGAAGAATCGAAGAGTAGGTACACACGGCTACACATCAAGTTAGATACCCTATATAGGTACGCATAAGTACGCTAAATTACAAAATAGAGAATTGAAAGAAAGGGACAGTGCATAGTGGTCGGGATGTAATGGTAAGGATAGAGCGTAACAAAAATATAACGCACTCTCTCGCACGATTAGCAGCGTTCAACTTCTAATAGTTCAAAGTCCAAACAGTCTAGGTTGATGTGTCACTCTGTGTACCTACTATAATTTATGATTGACATGAAACATTTTTGTTTATATCTACTGTATTTATATATAATAATAATAATAATATCAGCCCTGTATTATACTGTCCCACTGCTGGGCATGGTCTTCTTCGCAGTATAAGAAGGGTTAGGCCAACCACGCTAGCCCAATGCAGGTTGGCAGACTTCACATATCTTGGAGAACATTATGGAGAACTCTCATACATGCCGGTTTCTCACTATGTTTTCCTTCACTGTTAAGTAAACGATAATTAACTATTTCAATGGGCACATAACTTCAAAAAGTCAGAGGTGCGCGCCTTGAGATTGAACTTGAGAGCTCTGTGTGGCAGTCCAACGGTCTCCTACTAGGCTATCGCTTCTATTATTATATTTACTTTTCTTTAATTATCTCTCTCTCTCGCTCTCTCTTCTCCAGCCCCTCACTCTCCCACTTTCTACGTATGTCGCAATCCTCTTCTCTCTAAATCACGCGATCAAAATTTCTACTAATGGTTAATGTAGAATGCGACCGTTCTTTTATCCAAAGTGTATAATAATCAAACCAAAGCATAAGAGCTAAGTTTCTTAAAGCAAGTGTCAAGTTATCCCTGTTTAATTCGCCAAGTGGAAAAATATAGCACTACCCTTGCTTCAAAAATCTGTTACCGAGCAAATGGGCATTCATTTATATCCTCAATTTTTAAAATAAATACGCCGATGTCGACGTTTTGATGGGTGGCCACACACATTTCTAAATCAGGACCGCGGCGTATTGGCTTGGCCATGAACTCCATCGTACTAAAAAGAGAGTAATAGACAGTAAAACAATAAAGAAAGCATAGATCTTTCTCTGGACCATCTCGTCCTTTTTTCACTCTAGTCAAACACTTGTTTTGCGTCCCTTTTGCAATAAATTTGTTGCTTAAAACGTACGTACATATGTATACTGAATTACGATGTTAATTGTAATAAAAGATAGTAACAACTAACTTTACACATGCAATAAAAATATCATGCGTACCATATATTTTACTGATCATCAAAATATAGAAAATAATTTCAGGCGTAAAAATTGGCCTGAAGTTGTTAAATACACAGGGACACATATTTTGTTGCCTAATGAAACAGCTACCTATTTAAAGTTACAATTTGGCAACAAGTCCTATTTGCACTTGACTGTCTTCCTTTTGCTTTCTTCTGTACTTACGTACTTACCTACTTTATAAGTAGGTAAGTAACATTGTAACATTAAACAAACGCTCTCTTTCAAGGTTAATCTCTATGTCTAGGACAAGCACTCGACATTGTGCGGTAGCTGGGTATTACGTTTATTTCATATGGCTTCGCTGTGCATCGTTACTTAAAATCGTTGTTTGCTACATAATATTACAAACGAGTATAAAAAATTAAAAATATATGGCTTATTACTAATTCAATGATGCCAAACGTGATGTAGGTAGTTATTTAGGAAACATTGAGAGACAAATATTTAATTACAATAAAAAGATAAGCATTACGTACAGTAATCTAATCATAAAATATCAAAAATTGAATTCTCAATGCAATGTAAATTCGATATCGATTACAAAACGATTCAATCGAATTGTCCTTGGAACGTGTATCACGTTGTTGTTATTCTATGGTCTAAAACCATAGACAAATAGTGAGTTTTTAATGCTTTCTTGAGCTTTGATATTGTGGCTAAAGTTTAACCTCAAGTTTACGTAAAATAGTATAATTTGTGAAATTATTTTTTCAGTAGAAAATATTATAAAATGATATTTATTTCTAATAAAAATTTGTCATTCAAGGAAATAAATTATATGACAATCGGGTGACAGATTCTGTCAACTAGTTTGATGAATATGAAAATTAGATTTGATTTTCATTTTCAATTAATTTAATTCGATGAGCCTTGATCAAAATTTATTGCAGTATAAATTTTTGTAACGTTCCATCCAATTTTAGTCTATTATTTTTTATTTGCTCATACACGAACAACGCACGCGCAGAACACCCATCGCCCAAAATCAGCGAGCGCCATATTGAGAGGCAGACGTTGTATGACTTGAGTGATTAATCGTGGTTAGTGCAATAATTTGAAGTGGAATATTTGATCGTGCCCTATGGATATACATTTGGGTACGTAATAAGTGGAAAAGTGTATTTACAAGGCGTCTATACTCATCCTGCGAGCCCTGGCGAATCACATCGTAACCTAGACATAGGCCGTTCTAGTTATCAGTAGATTACCTAGGTATCATCAATCCGCTGTTTGCTCACAGTTTTAATCTTATTAATACACACGTGTGGGGAATAGCCATAGGTTTCTTGAATCTAGTTACATTAACAAGATTATGCGATCGCTTCGCAAGGTTCCACGCTCGTATATAAACGGATTTCGATGTGTTTATGTCGGCAGTTGACAGAAGCGTTTATGTATATGACCGATCATAAGTCACCACACCCAGTGACCGGATTGTCGGTTTTAGTATTTGATAGTTTTTAGTTCGAATGATTGTTCGCGCGTCGTCGCGTCGGTACGTGATTTGTGATATTAGTGGCGTGTGTTAACGTGATACAGTGAGTGTAATAATAATGTAATTTCTAGGAGTGGTGTGCCTCGGTTGAAAGGCCTGCCGAAAGGACAGGGCTCCACACGCGAGGAAGGATTGCGGCGCTCCGCTCTGAGGAATCATGGAGTGCTGCATGTCAGAGGAAGCCAAAGAACAAAAACGAATCAATCAGGAGATAGAGCGGCAACTCCGGAAGGACAAACGAGATGCCAGGAGAGAACTCAAACTGCTCCTGCTGGGTGAGTATTCTAATAAGTAGTTCTGTTCATAAAATCGAAAATAACCCTTTATTTTACAGTGTAGTGCTAATATATGTACTTCTGGTACCAAAATAACTGGTCTGTGTCAAGGAACTCATATGACTAGATGAGGCCAAGCTATCTAAATCACACAGTGTCTTAAATCACCATAATTTGAGTACTCATTAAAGCTGCCCTACATTAGGTGTGAGGTCAATACTATGTACTCATAAAGTGTGATTTTTAAACAATGATGTAAATATTTTAGAGAATTATGGTGACTCAGATGATTTGCACTGAATTGTGACACCTGATCGTTGAACTTGCGTATTAATTATGTGCAATTATTAATCATTTACTTAAAGCTTTTACCCTATAGCCAACAAAGGGGGAAATAACAGAATGAAGTATTTACATGTGAATAAAGGGCCTAAATGTTATTTAGTTCAAGGTGTATTCTGATAATCAGAGAAAGTACACAAGGTGTTTTAGAAAGGTGTGGTCAAGGATGGGAATAATAAAACTAATAATAATCATTTGTATTCTTTACATTCATCTTGATCAAATATTTTTCTAACAAGAGTGTTTGCTCAGTAGTTCCATAGATACTACTTTATTCTGGTCCAACTAGAATATAATGATATGATCAGCCCTATTTCACTGCTGAGCACTGGTCCCTTCGTGTGAAAAGGATCATAAATATAATTTTGACTATATGTAAATGTTTCTATAGATATGGGAAACAATGATTAATAAGTCATAAATATTCATATTAACAAGCCGTTATCTATTTAATTAATAAAATTAAATTGGATATAGTCTGTGTTATGTATCTTTTTTAGTAATGAGCATGTTCCATACTGTGTAGGTCAAATCCTGTTAAGCCAATCAACATACTGGACAGCTTATTTGCTTTTTAGGGCTTCTACCTAATTTATCATCCTGTTATTTACAGCTAATTTATGCATCTTCCATCTGCTATTACTCAGTATTTTATATAATCACATTCATATTATTATTGCAGGATACATTTATTTAAAATAAAATAATTTTATTAGTCACATGTTATCTAAATATTTGCATATAGTCAATAAAAAAGCATACCACTTTTAGTTTTTATATAACTTAAAATAAAACGGCAAGTGAAGTATAAAAATAGCTTTCTTTAACCCAATGCTATGCAGCATACATTTGTTGCCCTACTTTGACTTGTAACACATTTCGTCTTTATGGCACTCCTTGTTTAACCAACAATTAGGTTATTCTAATTTGTATTTAATTCGTAACACAATAATATGCAAAATTACTTTTTTATAGTGACATGATTTTTATGATGTTTATTATTTGGTTTGCTATCCTGCTAAAATTATAAAGTGAATGTTGGAGAAGATGTTTGCAAACTCAAACACTCATAAACCATTGAAAGAATTTACATGAAACTTAACACACAGATAGCTCATGTTCTGTATATACACATAGGTTACTTTTATCCCGGTATGCCTTGCATGGGATTTAGGCGAGTGAAGCCACAGGCGGAATCTAGTTGTTTATATACATTGGCAACTCAGTGCATTAAAATTGATAGACTAATACAGGGCAGTTTTATCTATATATTGTACAAAAGATGTCAATAGTTAATCCCAATTGTGTGTGCACAGATAAAGACACATGTAAATATATTGACTGAGTTCTTAGTCTGGAGATTGTGTTTATCTTTGTGACTGTGAAGTCACAGGTTTGTTTACTGTAAGTTTATTTTAAATGCTACTGGATATATCTGTTATGAAATCTCAGTAGTTGTATGGCATCTGCAACTTAGTCCTGTAGTATCTAAATCTACAACCTTGCAGGAAATAAAACATAGCTGCTGCAATCTGGGTCTGACACACCTCTGTCTGTTCTTTTGGATATGCTATGTGCCTGTAGGTAAATAATTTGCATATATAGTCAAAATCAAACATAACATTCATACAGTGTACAATGTATGTCCAAGTTTAGTGGTTAGTGATTTGACTAAAGTTACATTTAGATGAAGTGCTTCATCCATAGTTGTTATATGTATATGATATTTCAGGAATGTAAATGATATACCTACTTGTGAATAAAGAAATTATTATATTACTTAGAAAGAATTTTCTGAATTACTATACATTAAAAGATATTTTATTTGAATATATATTATGTTATAAAATTGCATTTTGCTGATTGTGATGTCATTATTGGCTGAAGCATACAGTTTAGGTAAATAATGTATCTTTTTGTTCCATAATTTTATTATAATATATTATTTTCAATTATGAATTAAAATGAAACAATCACTAACAGCATATTATGAGATTATACTCTCATTAAAATAAGTATTCATTTGCTAATGAGGATGCCATCATTAAAGATAGTTCATTTATTTACTATCAAATGGCTTATTACTGATAATTATTTTGAATAGATATTGTTAATTTATATTTCCTGTTTATTGTCAGTTCAAATATATCTTAGACAGTTTTATTTCTATGCAACAATGGTATTAAATTGCTTGTGGGACCTTACCTTCAGTCATCTTATTAATTTAGTTTAAGCAGTAGTTTATTTGTTTAATATGAGTTAGTGTAAAAAGTCACATCAAGATTGTTTACCTTTAGTTAAGTACCTAACCAAATGGAGTATAGTCAGCAAATGGGCAAATAAAATTACCTGTTATAAAGTAAAGTATGGCTTGTAGAAAAGGATAGATTTTAGTACTGTACTATTTTAGTAGTCATAATTCTTGATAATGCACCATAATACTAAATTAATATACAAGAATGTACAATGTAAGATTTTTTTATATGAAGAAATTTATTTGCATGACTCATGACTTAACGGGAGATGTAGTCGTTTATGTGGTCGACTCGTCGCAACCACTGTGCCAAGTGTTGTAGGTTTGATCACCCCACGGGCTGTTAATTTGTTTGACCCTCAGATAGTTGTTCCGAGTCTGGGTGTTTTTTTGTTTAGTTCGTTCAACAGCTCTCGTGGCTTTAAGCGGGTGATGCCGTTGGCAGAAGTTAGTTAGGTAGTAGCTGAACATAGAATACCACCATGTCTGTTAAGGCTAGGCAGAAGTATATTTCACATTTCCTGTCATCACTGACATGTACTGGGTATATTGCAAGTACTAAAAGAAACATTATCTCCACCTGAAAATCGAACTGTACTTTACAACCAACCGTGATTGTGTTAGGGATATCTGCACGCCCGCAGACCTTTCATGTCTGCATAGGGCACTGCTGGGTTGGTCGCTGATGTAGTTTCAATGCCAGTGACCCACCCATTATACAAAGCGAGTTGGCATACCGTGGTCGTTTTTCTCGGTAGGCTCGAGGTCTCGGGAGAGCCTGATATAACACTCTCGCTTGCCCTTGTGGCGAGGTGGTAAGCATCAAGAGCATTTTCTTACGTTAAAAAAATAGGTGTATCTGCATGTCTGCAATGTTATGAGAATGGGAAATGAACTCACGACTTCGCGATCGCAAGTCCAACGGCGTATCCGTTGCGCTACCGCCGCTTAAAATTATATCATACATAAAGCTCTCGCCTGTTTACGTGGAATTTGGAACATTTATTGCCAGTCTTGTGGATAATGACAACTTTTTAACAGTCATTAAATCTATAGACATATCGAATTTTTTTAAAAGTCCGGTCAGCATTTTAGTACCCAAAACTTAACAAATAAATGGTCCACCAGTTATTTTTGAATGTAAGCTAGTGGTTATGAATTTATAATTATTAGACTTGTCATTTACAATTTGTATCTATGCAGAATCAGTTTTTAAAAGTTTAACAGAAAGATATTCTCAATCTTAAAATTATAATTAATTTCATTTGAAAAGGGCATAATTATAAATGTATTAGAACTGACTTGGTGACTTGTCTTTGGTTCGATTCTCGGGTGGAGCAAAGTGTTATTGGGGTTTTCTGGCAAGAAACAGCACGGAGTCCGACATTATACTCCTACGTATTTAGCGGTGACTAGGATTGGTACTTGTATTTTGAACGAATAGAGTACATTTACTATAGGTAAAAAAATTAATATACATAAAATAAATAAAGTATTATTTGTTTAATCTGCTGTTTTGTAACATATAGCATGTATTTATAATCAAGGAACGTCTTAATCCGTATCTTTACAATATATGTCTATATTAAGATAGATAAACAATTGTTTTATTCAGTTTAGGGAATCTCTATAGCGTTGCTTTAAGTAAACATTTAAATAAAACCTGTAAAAGGTAAAATATAGTATTTTCACGTACTTTATTTGTCTATTAAAGTATAAAGTACGTTTACCCGAAATAACGTACAATACTTTATTATAAAGTACGGTTGGCAACCCTAGCGGTGACCTAAAATCATAGTTGGCAAAATGAGGGTGTTGCACCTCTTCTTGCCTACTCGGGGATCAAATCGTGAGACTGTATGTATATATTATAATCTACTCATTCTATTGTTATAATATAATAAACGATTCCAAAATACATTATACTTTATTTATAAATCGATTAATACACAAATCTATAAATAGAATATATTTTTGTTAGTGGACCAATATAGTCGGCTTCCATATAATAATACATATTTAGCATATTATGTGTTTGTGTATTTTATATACCTACTAGCTTCCGTCCGTTGCTCTGCTCGCTTGATTTGTCCTTATACCATAATTACGGATAGTCTAACTGCCTATTGGGGATTGCATTTTTTGTATTGGTTTAACAGTTGCAGATATAACACCCAACATATAAGGCAACAAATTACATTTCTATAATGGAAGCTTAGGTTCTATCACTGTCTTTAAATTACCTCATTGTCCCCCTGGAATATGTTTGCGCTTGTGCTTGCGTGCGGTCACGAAGTCATAAGTTTGATTTTTGGGTCGAGCTGTTATTGAGTTTTTGTTAGTCTTTCAGGCCAGTTAGTATTCCTTTAACGGTAGACAATCGTGCATTAAAACCCACAATTCTCCAGCTGTGATTTTAGGTTTCACGCAATAGGGAGCGAACCTTGGCCGTCTATCGGTAACAGTTCTAAGCACCATTCTACTCATTAGAATTTCTTGACAGAAAAAGCCAACAACATTAACCTGGGTATCGAACCTGTGACCTCATGCACAACAGTTGCATTCACTACCGCTGCGCCCTGTGCCTTGAGTTTTCTTTTGCTGGCGGTTGATTACCGATGTCTAAATTCGATTGCCAGCTCAGGAATGGTAATAGGTTTATTTCTTGGGAAATTCTCAGAAGGAGCACGTGCAACAATTATTGTACTCTGCTGTCTGTTGCCAACTTTTTGTACATACAGCCACACATCAACCTAGACTGTTTGGACTTTGAACTATTAGAAGTTAACGCTGCGAATTGTGCGAGAAAGTACGTTGTATTTTTGTTATTTTGTCTCATTCACGCTGTACGGGTCGCGGGCGTCGCCGCAGGCGCTAGCACCTCGCACCGTGATGGGTCTACACCACTATGCCCTGTCCCTTTCCGACAATTCTCTATTTTGTATTTAGCGTAGTTATGCGTATATACCCTATATCTAACTTGATGTGTAGCCGTGTGTACAAGAAATAAATATATTAGGGATCTTTTCTTAGTCAAAAGCCTTTCCCTTGTATTTCCAAATCACTCTGTTTAAAGATATATTTTTTTAGGGTTGGAAAAAGAAATTTTCATTTCATTTTACTATAACAAAAAAATTACTAGGTATAGAATAAGTACTATAGAGAGAATTAAAGTATTATACTATTTAAACAGCATGATTGGCAACCCTAGGCGATATATAGGTGTAATCTACTTATACTTCAGAATAGCCCCCGAGTGACGTACAAGCGTTATGATATTGTGTTCGTTGAACATGACAACTTTCTTCTTAGTCCAAATATATTATTTTTATTTACTTCCATCAGTCAATGCAAGCTGCATTTCATTAATGTACATTGCTCTCATGCTATCTATCTGTATTTGTAAGTATGTATGTACTATGTACCTACTTATAACCGTGAATGTCTGTTTGTTTCGCCCTCGCGACTAAAATGCTAAACCAATTTTGATGAAATTGGATGTCCAGATTGATTAAGAACTCTGTCAAGAATGTAGGTTAATTTTACACACAAACGAAGTCTTAGGTGCGACGGTTGTTTGCGTGTAAAATTAACCTATATAGTTATGTAGTATTATTAATAACGAACAAAAGTAAATCTGTCTAATAATTTTCATGACTGAATTGCTCGATCGATTTTTATAAAAGTTATGTTAGTATATAGATTGGGTTAATGACTATAAGAATGTTATATTTAACAAATAAGTTAATCTCTATTTAAGCATATTATTCGCACGGTAAAGTGTACGATTTGGCATCGTTCAAGTTCATAATGTAGAAAGAGCAGAATGCACAAAAGATACTTTACTACAGTGGACGACCATTAGTTTTGTTAAATGTCTTAAAAATGGCTCCGAGGAAGTCAAAAGTAGAATGTGTGAAACTAAGGTGTTTAAATTTTCTCCCAGTATGTTCGGTATTCGCGCGGCTGGTCACACAACAGCTAGTCGGCTATCATTTCACAACACGCGATGTCCGCGCGTCGCCGCTATGGATATGAAAGTCCTTCTAGTTATCTAACTAGCTAAATGTGTGATCTAAGTCTTAATAATATTCCTTACGAATCGCTAATGTGTGTGTAGATTATCTCCTTTGTTGATATCGAGTGTGTTGTAACACTTGTAACACACTGCCTTGTTGGTTACCTGGTCTGAGTGGTTGATCGTGAGGTCTATGAGATCGATTCTGGTTTAGATAAATTGTTGTTGGATTTAAAATTTTAGTAAAACGGAGTTTTATAATACGAAATAAGGTAATAAGCTAGTCCTGTATTTCGTAGAATCTGAGACGTAGTTGAACAAATGTTGGTGCAATACTACTGTGTCTATCATTTAGAAGAAATATAAACATGAATATATGTATGTATGAATATTTCCTGACAATGTAAATGCCGCGTAGATTTGTTTTTCTAATAGATCATTATCTCGATAATGTACTTAAAATGTCAAATGCTAAGTTATCTTTTAAATTTACTTGCAAGGTAAACTATCATACGACTGCTAGCCTGATGGAAAGCAGTTACCGACACTCACAAAAAAGTAAAAAATAAGGTCCGTCAGACCGAATTTTGGTCACGGCGGCCTATATTAACAAGACTCGCCATCTGCGCAGGAGATATAGTAGGTGCAAAAGTGTGTGCGCAAATACAAGTGCAGTTTCCTCACTCTCATAATCCGATGGGATGGCAATCCGATACAAACGTTGAAAGAACAAGCGCAAGACCCACGGCTTAACATAGTACCACAGGCTAGAATACCAGACGCATAACTCGCGCTTAGCCAACCTCAGAGCAGAAGAATAAACAATGGGATAAAAGGAAAGGAATGTGTGTACTTTGTTATTCTTTAGCAGGAATGTCCATATTTCCTGCTGTCGAATGAACCTTGTATGACTTTATCAGTCATGACTAATTTTAGCTCTATCAAAACTAACGATCTGCATTGAAACCGTGTTGTTATCTAGACGAATTTTTTCCATAGCCGTTGTCTATAACAACTCAAGTAGAGTCTTACATTACTAAATTCTGACAGATACTTCTAGATAAGATTTTGTTTAGATAGAATACCGTCGCGACCCAAATACAACCGAGATAAAATACAGAGTTCATATGAACCTACTCAGGGCAGATTGTAGTGTATTACACCAACATTTTGCCAGTTATGTCCCAGATAAGACATAAATCCAGTTGCCATGCTTCTATTGAGAGTTTTGTAATGTGTTTATCTACTCGTTGACAATTATCTGGGACGTGAGGTAAGTAAGCTTGTAAGCATGAGCATGAACTTATGCTATGTCCAATACGGTTTGAGTGATCCACTGCTTCATGTGTTGTGGGTTCAATCACCACAAGGGATAAAAAATTACGTGAACCACAAATAGTCATACCAAGTCTGAGTATTCTCTTTGTCCGTTGTTTGTATGTTTGTAAAGTCCCCCGCCATGCAGGAGTTATTTCTAGAGCAGAAAAAGTTTTATAAAAATCAAAGAAGGTAGAATAAGATTTAGCTGCGATAGGTCCTTGGTTTGATGCCCACTCCTAGATCTACTGGCGGTATCTAGCACGTTTTACGGATGTAGCATAGTTAACATGAGTACGAATTAGTAACTGCCCAACCCAGATTCCTAGTAACTACACGATTAAAATAAATAACTAACAAAATTGGCTAATAAAAATAACTTAGTACTTGGATACGTTGACGTTGTATAAATTCCTGCACTTAACTAAGTACTTATCTAATAAAACGCAAGATTGTTTGCCTAAACTGTCTTCTGGTAGCTTTAAGTTTGTGCAAGGGATATCTCACTGAGTTGCTGTCTCAAAATACCACGAGAAAACAGCCGGTTCGATATTTCTTCTAAAATATGTATCCATAATCCGGACATCTATTTCTATATAATAATAATAATATACTATCACATACACACATCACCATCTACTAGATAATGGATAAACATACGTATATACTTTTTTTTCTAAATACATACATATTATACATAGAAACACCCAGACCAAGACAAACATCCATGTTCATGCGCACAAATGTTTGACTTGTGCGGGAAAAGAACCCACGATCTCAGGCGCGGCAGTCGGTTACACTAACCATAACCATATTTAACTCTTGTATTCGTTCGTACACGATTCTTTCAGAAGTATGACATAGACCACGCAGTTTGACAGCCAAAGCGGTGAAGTTTGCTAGACTAAAGGAATGGGCGACCACTATTTTTTAACGCCTAGGTCCTATTGTATTAAGTATACTAGTGGACCTGACATGTTATGTCCGAACGTTGGTTCAACGTTCAATAGTTAATCTAAACCATCCAGACGCCCACTCAAATCCAAACAATTCTTATTTACCAAAATCGCTCCAGACCTTTAAGAGGTGTTTAGTAACATACGTACAGAACAAAGTACATTACAGCATTTATTATTGAATACACTAATGTTTTTTTATTAAAGAAGGCAATAGGCTTACTATGTGAGGCAGCAACTATGCTTAAATTCCACAGTTACCTTAGCATAAAGGCAGTTACAACGCCAGATATAATATCACTGCCATATCGCCGGGCACAGAACAGTGAGTGTTCTGTGCCAAGGCGCTAAGATCAGTGCTTCCTGCAGACTGCACAGTGCCTCCTATACTTAGGGAGATACTGCAGTCAGCAGTAAGCTTTACTTTTAGCGAAAATATGAATGACTGCACGAATGCCGTAGTTGTTTCAATAGTCGCATCGCCATTGCCATTGGTACTCCGCTGTGTTGTGGATTCAATCCCCACACGATACAAAAAATATAACGTGCCACAAACATTCATATAACAGACACAAAGAATCCCTAGGTATTCTTTGTGTCTGTTATATGAATGTTTGCAAAGTCCCCCGAGATACAGGAGTTATATCTAGTGCCGAAGAATGTTCACCAACACCATAATCAGGTACTTCAGCATTTAGAACATAAACATAATTTAATATTTCTTTGTATCAGGTACTGGCGAGTCGGGCAAGTCAACGTTCATCAAGCAGATGAGAATCATCCACGGGTCGGGTTACAGCGACGAAGATAAGCGTACCTTTATCAAGCTCGTCTACCAGAACATCTTCATGGCGATGCAGAGTATGATACGCGCAATGGATCTACTCTCAATACAATACGGAAATCCGTCCAACGCAGTAAGTATATTCCTTTTTAGCTTCTTGGTTGTTTTTAAGACATATAGGCTCGTCCGATGGTGAGCGGTTATTGGTACACGATGCTTCTATCACCAAAGAGTTATAGCTCGAGCGTGACCTACCTTTGAAAATGGAGTGGCTATATGCTGCGGGCGTAAGCTATCGAATTATTCCTTTGCTGACATCATATCCTTAAGTGTCTTCTTCTGGGCTATGAAGGCTTACAATACTGATAATAAATGTCACATACCTATTAGATTAAATATAAACTTAGGTTGATTATTTTTAATCACCAAATGAGCCATGAGAAATAAAGTCGTTGTATTCGAACAGATATTCGTAATATGTATTCGCAAACATAACTGCAGTTTTTAATAATAACTGTTGTTCTAAACGATTATAAAAACTTTAACCTTCAAATCACTTCAGACTTAATGTTATGAAACTTTTGAACTAAGTAGGTACATAATGGTAATTATATTTACAAATGTATATGTAACTAAGATTTATCCCAATGACAAATGCGTGGGAAACCCCATGAAGTAATTTTATCGTTTACATTTATGTAGCTGCATTCCTCAATAACGTAATGTAAATAACAGATAATTTTTCTATACATACCGCTTATATTTGAAAGACGGCAAAATAATATAGATCTTTTTGATAATCAAAGTCTATTATCATAGTATTCTTCACTTTTTGGTCGTATTATATAAGTGGAATGGATTAGTGTACTGAATACTAATACTCCTTTTCTTTTATCGTCGTTACCGGCCATTTTTACGAATAGCGTATAGATGTTAACAAATCTGCCATGCGTCGAAAAGTTAAACTAATAGTTTATTTTAAATATGTATTATCCACATAAAAGTCTATTACCCATAGAAAACCCTTTTATTTCATATGAGCCCTCCATTGTAAGAATATCATGAAGAACTCTAAGACTTCAGGTGCCTATCCTTGCAATGAGGTCCTTCGCTTTTGCTATCAATATTTAACTGTTCAGTATTTTAATTGCCCTGTTATTTCCATCACCGCAGGCAGAACTAGTCTTCTCATACTTTTGAGTAATATAGGTCTACTAGCGGAACCGACAGACATTGTCCTGAACACAAGAAAAAAAACATATCAAAATATACATACAAAATTTTTCATCAAAATCGGTCTAGCCGTTTAGGAGGAGTTTAATTACAAACACACGCACAGAAGATTTATATAAGAATTTTACCATATCTTTACTTGGTTGTAGAAGACCAGCATTATAAGTGCTCATAACTACAATAACTAAATTGAATGATTGTACGTATTTCAGGGTCAGGCGGAGTTGATATCATCGATCGACTTTGAGAGTGTGACATCGTTCGAGAGCCCGTACGTCGAAGCCATCAAGGGTCTTTGGGCTGACTCCGGAATCCAGGAGTGTTACGATCGCAGGCGAGAATACCAGCTGACCGACTCGGCCAAATAGTGAGTGTTGACTACTGACTTCATAGAACTGATGAACATACGTCCCATTATAGAAACGAAATCAAACCCATTCTTGACTACTTTATCTCAAACCTCTGTGAGAAGAAAATAGCTTGAAAATTTGAAATATTAGAAAAGAACCAATTATGAGCTCTGGAAAAGAACCTTTAGTAGTTGTTATTCAATAAATATGTTTTGTTTGTGGATGATTCGGCCATCAACATGTTAACATTGGTTAAACTGTGGTTTGACAACACAGATTACAAGTAGGTACAGTGATAATAAATTGCCGGCAATCAGTTCCCATTTCATATCAGGCCGAAAATATTGCGATTTATTTTATTTATACAAAAAGGAACATTATTTTCAGAAATATAAAAAAAAAACATATTTGGTACTTATGTTTTTTTGAACGAATATTTGGTATTTATAAAGATGAAGCGCCGCGGGTACAATACCTATTTTAAAAGGTGCTCTCCAACTTTGCTTATACAAGCAAAGTATCACACGTGCCTATAGAAATCCTTGTACATTGTCAAATTGGCTTGAACTCTTAGCTTAGTCATAAAAGGTGATGTGAACATTATGTCATCAAGAAAGTTTATAAAAAACCTGTCTGTTTACAATCCTGCATTATGATCAGCGATTGAATACTATATTCACATGGGCGAGCATTATGTCCTTATAATAATAGCGTCCTATGAATAATCGTGTATAGGCAATTATCATATAACTATAATACCAACAGTACTGACTCATGTATTATCTATAAACCCCGGTACAGGAAACTTAAAATTGCTGGGAACGAAACTGTTGAAAGATTATCCTTTATTTAACACAATGTCATCATAACTTTATTTATCATACATATTATTTGTGTAGTACAAATAATATGTATGATAAATAAAGTTTAAGGAAAAATATATAGTCCTTTTAAGCGGTTACTGTAGCCGCTTGTAACATAAGGAGTATAACTCCCACATTCCTTTAGTAAAGAGGTTCTACTGCTAAAGGACAAAGTTCATCGGGTTTCCTTGCTAACAGTACTGCGCCTTCACCAAAGGCCTAAACCGCAACAAACCACAGGAATACAACACAAGGTTATTTGACTGCCTTCTATAGACAGAAAATACTTCTGACTAGTCGAGCTGGCGTGAACTGTGCCTACGACCCTTTAGTGCCCTTAAAACAATCTTCCAAATAGGCAAATGCATCCGTTTAAACATTTTAATATGCTGTATGTGAAAAATATTCGAAGTATGACCCATATTAAGATAAGATATTTCTATAGCTACTTGCAGGAGATAGACCGCGTCGCGGCACCAAATTACTTACCAACAGAACAAGACATTCTTCGCGTGAGAGTTCCCACAACGGGCATTATAGAATACCCATTTGACTTGGAGGAAATACGATTTAGGTAAAACAAACAACTGTGAGAAACGTGCATGTTTTGCTTACAGATGCATGGTACATATTGAGAGTCTCCCGTCTTTAAGTTTCTGTTTATTTAATGTGCATGTTCGCATCAGCTGTTAGTCTTGCATGTGACAAATTTCAGCTACTTAAGCGATCTAGCGAGAATCGAAAAGGACGATTACCTGCCGACCGAGCAAGATATCTTGCGTGCTCGACAGCCGACTACTGGTATCCTCGAATATCCTTTCGATCTTGACGGAATCATATTTAGGTATGTTCAAAACCACAGGACTGAGTTGAAGAGCTAGGTCACCCCGGTTGCAGATTTTCCTATGACGTCATAAGTTTTCCATGCTATGAAAATAGAGTATTATTCATTTACACCTGGTAGTTGCAGATCCTTTATGATTCCATAGCGTGGTTTTGATGTACAAATCTATGGTTGAAACGCTTGGTTTAATTTGCTTGGTTTTGGGTTTATGCAGATTTTATTACTGAAATTTGCATTTAGTTGTTCAATTGCTTTTGCTTTTGCTTTTTGCTTGTATAATTAATGAAAAATAATATGTACTTTAAAATATTATTGCACGATGTTATTTTATCCAGATTTTTGTGGTTCAGGGAGTGGAAAATTGATGTTACTTTGAAATAATTATAACATCAATTGTGCCGGGCCTTTTCATGAATATCATACTAAGTCTATGATGGTTGCTTATATTTTGTCATAATTAAAGTAAAAGGCGTTATGACAAATTAGCCAGTTACTACTACTGTTCAATTCTACCTGAAAATATTGTCTCAGTATGTGATCGGAACCAATGGATTAAGTACATGTTAGAACAATCAAAAGAATACAGTGCAGATGAAAGAAAAAGTAAAAGGCTATCTACTCCCATAGTTTGAAAAATAAGCATTTACTACATTATTATTGACAATCACGAGTAACTTTTTAACGTTATTTATGATAGAATAACTTTTCAAAGTAATGTTATTCTTTAAAGAATAAATTGTCAAAGTAAAGATATTCTTGAAAGATTAACTTGTCAAGGTAAATTTATTCTTAAATGAATAACTTCTCAAAGTTATTTATGAAAGAATAACTTGCCAAAGTAAAGTTATGCTTGAAAGAATAACTTGTCAAAGTAAAGTTATTATTGACTCACTGAAGAAATATATTTTAGCTGGTTTGGCTTCATAAAATCGGATCGAGTAATATTTAGGTACAGGAATATTTTATTTACTATATTCACATATTTGTGCACTCTATTGTTCTAATGACATCGCTGTTGGCGATTTTATGGCTTAGTGTATTTACAGTACTAACAATTGGAATAAATATCAATGTGTTGCTTTAGGCAAGTACGCCCAAGATTGGATGCTACACGCACAATAACAATCGTGATAAATATCATATTGATATTTATCACAATCTATATAAATGAAAAATATACATAGGTATGCTCAAAAATCTATTACGATACTGTATTTTCAAATATAGAGGATATAATTATCATGGTTTATTCAGTGTGTGGCATTCACATATCATAGCTTCTGCAATTTTTTGTCAGAGCAGTCATGACAAACGTTGCCATGGTAACCAATATTTTATTATGGGTTGTCATGTCTATGTGTGCAAAATCGCTGCAAGTTATATGTTTTGTGTTTGTGTCATAGACTGAGATTGCAATATCTATATATTAGATAAAGCAATATTCATATTCGAAATGTTGAGAAAACGGAGATTGACGACCAGAATTAATAAACTATCCGTCGATTGTTTGACCTACTAGAGATAAGAATTCGATTGAAGTTTTGTAGTAGTCAAAAATCTATCTCTGATCGCCATTAAATCGAGAGATAGTTTATTGGTTTTTGCCTTTAGATATGGCAGTTTCAATTTGTGGCACCTAATTATATTGGTTTCGTAATACGGTTGTGTCCGTTCATAAGAGTAATGTTTATGTATTTGAAACAGAATGGTGGACGTCGGGGGCCAAAGATCCGAGAGAAGGAAGTGGATCCACTGTTTCGAAAACGTCACATCCATCATATTCTTAGTAGCTCTTAGTGAATATGATCAAATTTTATTCGAATCTGAAAATGAGGTGAGTTTCTTCTTAACATATTATTTATTTTTCTTTCAGCTTTTATATCAGAGCGTGCATATATTTAAATCATAGCTGTGAAGGATTAAGATTAGTAAACAGTTTTCAATTTAAGTGAGCGTGATAATACTATATTTAAATTTCAGTTATTATATTAGTATTGTGTGTCAGATGACAACTTAACGTCCATTAATAGGACGCATATATGTATTATAATTTTGAGGGCGTGTGATCCCACGTTTACAGTAAGATGATCGTAGATGGGTAACCTTACACTAAAGGTCATTTTCCTCTATTAAGACTTAAAATACACTGATGAACACGTCACGCAGTTAGTCTCGCCCACAGAACACGTAATACTTTGCGTCGCGCTTCTTCTAGGCTACTTCAATAAATAGTTACGGTCAAGTGACAGCGTTGAAAATCGGTAGTAGGGTCAGTTAAATAAGAGCTTCAAAATTAAAATGACGTTTATTCATATAGGTCACGAAGTAACACTTATGAATGCCAAAGTTATACTTCTTAATATGAATTAACATGTACTAGTTGTTAGGTTTATATCTCGTATGTTGCTATGGCGTAGAAGAACTTGCAAGAAATAAGAAGAACTTGATTGCACAGATGGTGTAGTGCCTTAGTTCCCAAAGTGGTCCAGGTCCACCTGGACTAGAGTAGAGATAGATAGATAGATGGTAGAGATTTGATCAAATGTTTTAAAACTTTGATCAAATCTCTACGGGCTGACCTTTTTTTTGGTCCGAATATACCGATTTTACTTGACGGATTAAATTTCTGCTGGGGGTCCACCAGCTAAATTTTGAAAGTGGTCTATGAGAAAAAAGTCTGGGAACCTCTGGTATAGTGGGTGGTCACCTAGCCACTGCAACTACAAAAAATTGTATGATCTACAAATGTTTGTTCCGAGTTCATTGAGTCCGTTGTTTGAATGTTTGTAAAGTTCAGCGCGACATAGGATTTATTAACCTCTGAGTCTTCTTCGAAGAGGTTAATGAAAACACTATGTGGGTCTATGGGTCTGTCTGTTAGTGACAGGCATAGCTCCGGAATCACTAGATCGATTATCTTGTAACTTGGTGTACAGACACCTTGGCTTCATCCCTCGGTCGAGTTTGAATATGGGCCCTGTAGGATATATTGAGATATAGGGGTCACAAGGTCACAAGGTCAGGGAATATCCACCAACAGAGTAATTTGGAAGTCCAAGGGAGAGGCTTTTGCCCAGCGGTGGGACATTACAAAAAACTGATTGTATCCTGGGTTTTTACACCCATCTCGTTGCTATTGAGGATGTTCTCTTTACTGAAATCAAAAAAACAAATTCAATCTACGGCCAGTTTTTGATCGCCAATTTTACAATATTATTCATATTACTAAACGTTCATCATACTTGCTTCGCCTGTTAGTTAGTTGGACGTGTGTTATCCGCACTCAGCGTCACATGTGCGTAAGTGACCGATGCAAAGAATGTTCGGTGTCCAGATAAATAGCAGAATACCGATCTTACACAGTCCTTCATTGATATAGATTGTTTAAAATCTTTGCTTATTGGTTGCCCACGCTTTTGCTGTATAGTGACACGTGAGGCGGTGTCTTCTCGGTCTTCATGCAACTTTTTATAGGGATTAAATATAATGACCATCAAAAATACTAACTGCACAGCAAATATTACACAGCATAACGAGCACCTATACGCCTTAAATCACTGCATTCCATCTCGGAAGGGTTAGGTTAAACGTTACCTGGGTGGGTTTAAGAAGGAACCAAACAAAGTTCCTTCTTAAGCCCAAAAATATCCGTCGACTTAGTTTGATCTCTTTAAATATATTTTGCTGTGCAATTTGTATTTTTGGTAAGGATATTTTGCTGTGCAATTAGTATTTTTGGTAATAATATTTTGCTGTGCAATTAGTATTTTTTTGTTGTGCAGTTAAGTACTACCCCTCTCTATATGGGGCGGTTGGTGCTGCCAATGTTGAAAAGGTGTTTGTTGAGTGAGCAGTGGTCTGATAATATGCTTACTAAGTGGCGTAGGTTTTCTCTGGTGGAACGTAGCATTATATTGTTGCATAGTTGTGACTGACACTTGAAGTGTATAAATATGGTAATTGGGGCGATTCTAGTTAGAAGCTACTGTTATTTGGCTATCATATGGTCCTAGTTGTCAAGAACATTCATAACATGTATCTTCTCCGAAAGAACCTAGCGTGTAGGGTGAATATTAGTCGCTCGATGAAAAATACTCAGTCAAGTCTGGTTAGACTAAAAAGCTTGGCTCATGGGCTCAATTCTTTGCCCTGCCTTTGTACCCAACAAGTAATCTAAATGTAGACTCAGTAATTTAGTAAACTGACTGATAAGCCAATGACCTATAGACTTCGACGTTCATAAGTGTTACTTCGTGGCCTAAATTGATAAATAATTTTGACTTCGACTATAGCTCCATGGTCACTTTATCGTCGACTTTACTTGCCTTCACAATCTTAGATCAGCTTTCTCATTACTATGTCTTCACACAACACTTGTTGTACGGTATTATACGCATGAGTTGTTTTAATGTTTGTTTATTCCCCGCAATACAGGGATTATCCCCAGCGCTGAAATGGCTTCTTTCAGCTAAATACTGTGGCAACTGTAAATAAGTAACATTACGTATATGTATTACGTCAGCTAATGTTTTCTGACGTTGATTAGGGATTGCCGCGAACGTTAAATAGGTATTAATACCTATTCAATTTCCTCTCACACTCATTTTATGAGACTGTATGGGACTCTTATGGGACTGTAAATAATAGGTAAAATTGCTTATCCTTGTTGTTTATTGGAAATATTAGTGATATTTAAATATTCCTAATATTGAAAAGTAAATTAATTTTTGGCATTACTTGGCAGAAATCTCATGTAAATTTATATGTATCCAGAAAATAATCTTTTGCCCTCGGGTTCGCCTGCCTGATTTACTAGTCATTTACTAGTCATTACACAATCACTTGACTAGTGTAACTGCTTCTTTTGTCTAAATATATTAAATTCAATTTTCATAAGTTATTCAATAGAAAATTTGTGATAAATAAAAATAATTCTTGAAGTATCAAGTAGAAACCACATAAATACGGATAAATGTTATGCTTGTCCATGCTTATCCATAAAGGCCCATGAATGTTTTATTCAAGAAACCAATCGTCTTTTCTATGGACGGTAAAATTTTTTTTTTTCATAGTTTAAGTGTAAAAAATATCACTATTGTTACATATTTATTGAGTTGAATTTAACAAAATTTGGTTTCTTCATTTTTCTATTATGTAAATGGATTGACACAAAATATAATATGTATGCAACGCTTTATGCAAACATTAGAATGTTGATAGGCATAATGCTCTGAGTAATTATACTAATCATTTAGCCAAACACATAAATTTGGTGACAATAGGATAAATATATAAATAGACATCATTATAAATAAGGCGCAAACCCTAATCTGCTTATTTGTTCGCTGTCCGTATGTATACAACAATAATGTCAAGGCATATCTAATGAAACTTGCATATCTAATGAGACTGCCTTAGCAAGAAGCTTACCCTTTATTAGGTCCTAGGAACAGATATAACAGAAATATAACGAAACGTGGGTGTTATACATCTCTGCTTACTCCTTCAAGGATAGATGTGTGAGATTATAACATTATATAACTCACCTTTTTTGTTGAAATTAAACTACTATATACGGATTTTATCGCGTTGTTTATTTATCACTGTATTACAAAATTTTGAAAATATTACTCTACTACTACTATTGATTTTATTTGACTAATTTATAAGCTAATAAAATTATTTAAACTATTAAATCTATTTATTTTTGGTTTACACTTTCCCCGACGTTTCGGGTGCTTTTCAGCAGCCATGGTCACGGGGAGACTCACCTCAGACTCACAGACAGAATCTCAGACCTTTTTTGTACAGAAAAGGTCGATAATAACTATGTTACCTATTAATCAAATGGAATCATGCAGAAACCACTTTAAAGAGCTCAACATATTAACGGTTCCTTGCCTCCATTTTGGTGCTCCTGACTAATTTGACCTAACCTGGACAAGTTTGAAACCAAGGAACAAAGCAACATTAGGGGGAAAAGTCGTAGGAAATATTTGATTAGCATTGATCAGCCTAAATTAAACGTCGTGCAGCACAGTTCTGCAGTCCAAGCAGTAATCATCTTTAAAAAATAAAATAAGATTAGGGACATTCTTTTTTTGGAAAAGATCTAGTACAGCATAGAGCAGTTTCGGCGCGATAACATGTCTAACATACAATGTTTATCTTGGTTTTATTATAATTTACAATCATCATTTTCTTTTATATATCCATGCTGACATTAATAATTAATTTAACTGATGACATAATAATGACATAAAGATACTATAAAGATACTCCTATAATAAGTATGTTATTTATATTGTATTCCTTTTGAGTTAGTTGTATTTTTTAATATTCTTTGTTTATGTGCACATTTAGTATGCAAGTTTAAAATTCACCAAAGTTTTTTTTTGTATTGAATAAATGACTGATAATTACTAATAATGACTTATCTATGTATATATTATATTTTATAGACGATTTCCATACCATAAGTGTCACTCATTGTTGTCGAATCCTTAAAAATAGAGTGATTGTGTTATTAACAAAGCACTTTCTTAAGACTGCGCCAAGCGTTAGACGCGGTTGGACTGAATGACAGAGCTTGATATTCAAATCGGCGCGCGGCCGCCATAGTATAATTGTATGGAGGATTTTAAGTGTTTTTTGATAAATATATATCTTTATTGTCAACCAATAATTTAAATATTTGGGACAGACAAATTGTAATATAACTATTTATGTTTCGTTTAAGCTGTAAAATAGAATAGATTTCTACTGTTATAATCTAAAATCACGTAACACGAGTTTACGTTTTTGCATTTTCCGTGCAAATTTACGTAATTTTGTAGGCGAAAATATTAATTATTTTAAGTTTTTTAGACGGAGTAATTGTAAACACATTTATTGTTATGGTAAATGTATATTTTATATTTGTATTAAACAAAATGTGTTGATTTTATCATTTACTATTATATTATTTATATTTATTTACATTACTGTGACCGCCTGTTTTGGCACATTTCGCTCGGCGCAGTCTTAACTAATGTTAGAACACCTACTTATCCATGCTTCCCGAAAGTCTTCAACATTGAACTATTAGAAGTTGAACGCTGCGAATCGTGCGAGAGAGTGCGTTATATTTTTGTTAAGCTCTATCCTTACCATTTCATCGGCTAATATCAATGGACACAAGGAATACCCAGACTGGGATTAACCATTTGAGGATGCTACAAATTCTTCTCCCGTTTGGGATCGAACCTAAACACTTGACGCAGTGGCAACGACGCGGCCACTAGGTCATCCGTGCAGACTTCTTTAAAATGCGAGAGTTGTCCTTAAAATATTTATATAGGTACTAGTATATATAAAGTAGCCTATGTGTGAATCCAGGTCTCCAGCTATCTACATACCAAGTTTCATCGCAATCGGTCAAGTAGTTTTTGCGTGAAAGAGTAACACACATCCATACAAACTTTCGCGTTTATACCTAATATTAGCAAAGATTAAGGATTATTAAGGATTGCATTGTATTCCATTACCATGTTCGTATTGTATTCCAGAACCGAATGGAGGAGTCGAAAGCATTGTTCAAGACGATCATCACATACCCATGGTTCCAGCACTCGTCGGTGATTTTGTTCCTCAACAAAAAGGATTTGCTCGAAGAGAAGATCATGTATTCGCATCTTGTCGACTACTTCCCCGAGTATGACGGTATGTACCATATATATAACAATCAATACTATTGTGAGTGTTCAGTATATAACTGTTAGAAAAGCCTGGTTTCTATCACAAAATACGATTAGTTTTACCTACAGACAGTTAATTTTTGACACATATTCTGTAGAAGTGCTAACTCAGGAGCGTTAAATAAAAAGCAGTTTTCGGAACGAGAGTATAAAATGTAATGAGGGAAATTATGAATAGGCATAAATATTACAAAAAATGTCTATTTCAAAAATATATTGAAATTAAAATGTGTCAATTCGGACACTGTGTCCGAATATATTGTGTCCGAGTCGTCACGAACCCGACTGAGGTAGGGCCTTAACATACTGTTCTCTGAAATATATGTCATAACTTTTTGTAGCTAAATCAACTCGTTTCTTGATATAGGAATCAGGTCTTACACATGTTCTTTGGTACTTGCCTGCTGCCGTGCGATTCTAAACCTAAAAACAACTCAATCGAAGTGGCTGCACTAATGATATAATGGTTTAAGTAATCGACTAACTACTTAACCGCGCTAAGTGTTGTCAGTTCGATTTCTATATGGGACTTGGCGTATCTGGGATTATTTTTAAGAGTCCTGGCCTAAACACTGGCCTGGAATTTTTAAGTTGATGTGGTTGATGATGTGGTGCCCACACCAGACAATCCTGGGGTGGACATGGAAAAGATCGAATTCTGTCGACAAGATAATATTAGTATCTGAAAATAGTGAATCGAAATACTGTTTGCACTAGTCAGGCAATACTTTATAACATATGTGAGTCTAATTACTGTTCTTAATTATTATTTCTGTAGGAGAGAGGCAGTGATATTGAGAAGGATAAAAACATGATTTAAAATATAGAGAAATATAGTCTTTTGTAGTATTTATTATATGAATCATAAATCACTGTAGTATGTCTGTTGTAACTTATATTGTCAATATTAATAAATTATATTGATATCACAAGCTTGTATAAGTACCATGGCGGTCTAAGTTGTCATCACGTTATCGCCAACGCTCCAAGTATTTGTTCGGTCCCCAGACAGAACAAAAAATATACTCATATGGGTGTCTTATTTTTACTATGAGCTGTGAAACAGGCATTAGTTCTTTATGTGGGCTAGTCTTTTAAAAGTGATTGATAATAATAATAATGATGTTTTTTATTTGCAGAAAACAGATATACAATTTGACACACTAATACGTACAGTTAAAGAAAGAATATAGTTTATTGATGCTTACAGTGTGGCGAACATTAATCTACCTTTCCAGTAAATTTTATAAGCAAAGAAGGTTCAACTATGCCGCTTTTACGTTGATACCTTCCCTATCGTCAATATCACTGCCTTTCAACTAAATGCATATATACTAACTTTATTCCAAAAATAGGTCCTAAATGCGATCCGGTACCGGCACTTGATTACATTCTCCAGAAGTACTTGAAAGAGAACCCGGATCCGGAGAGATCGTGCTATTCGCATTTCACTACAGCCACAGGTTGAATACACATCCTGTGTTTTACATGTGTTATTGTATGCTAGTTTTAAAGGCTAGGCACTGTGTGATATGCTAGAATAAATATTTATGTAATCTTCATTGGGAATTGATGTTTCGATTGTTATTTTGATATCTATATTTATGTATCTTCTATATTTTCATTATTAATTTAATATGTGTCAGGATCGTAGCAAATGCAAATCCGTAGTCTCTGCCTACCCCTCTGGGAAACAGCCGTGAATTTATGTATGTATGTAATTTCACAACGAATTAATCTAATATATATTTACAAAGGTATTAAAAACGATAACATAATTACAAAAACACAAATAATTATAATACTAAATATTAACAAAAATGCTTTAGGCATCGTAGAATTCTTCAGCATCGCTATTGATTGATTTTCTACCTCGTAAGTTTGAACGATGACAGTAAAAAATTGTGTTGTCTATTTTGAAAATGATTAGAGTATTTATACTAGACCAGTTTTTAAAAGGAGGTTAGGTTATGTCAGTAAAGCTACTTAAAAAAAAATATATGGTCTATGCTACTCGGTAATAATAGCTTTCTAATGGTGAAAGAAGTTTTTTAATTCGGTTGATCATAAAATCTTTACAAACAAACAAAAATCTTCTCTTTATAATATTAGTATATAGATTAGTGTTTCTCTTCTGTTTTGTTCACGTAAATCATGAAAAAGTATATCCAGATATAAAAAGTCGTTTGTGCTTATTCAGAATAAGGTCTATCGGTGTGCTTAGTTTCATCTAAACCTGTTCAACGATTTAAGTGAGCAATATTTTTGCAAACACATTAATAATGTTAATAGGATAATGCTCCAAGGATTGCTTTACAAGTTGATACATCAACAAACTATATTCCATAAAAATAAAAATTAATTATTTAGGAGTTTTCCTTAGGTTAAATTTGATGATTGTTACATATATTTGGTTTATGATAGCCATATACAGGGTGTCCAAGAACCTGGCGTCCAACTGGATTCCCACGATGCCCCAAGTTCTAACAGTACTCAGAAAAATATTTTAAAAAATCCACCCCATGTACTTACAGAATTATACTGATTTCAAAAAAAAAGGGGAAATGAGCACCCTGTGACATACTTTTGAATGCTGTGACTGCTAATGCTGATAATTTCGATATTTCTTGGAGGTTTTGTAATCTAGGGTATTGCTGTGTCTAAATAGAATGTAAAAATAAAGTACTTATTGTACCATTTTAAAATAAAATATTATTTTAACTAAAGGTGATATGGAAAACTATTGAATTTCGCAACTTTGACCGACTGTAGTGTAAAAAAAATGTACCAAAATAGTATGGCAAGTGACGTCAAATTTTGACGCGTTTATTCCTCTTTTTAAAAAGGTATAATACTTACACATTAATTTGAAAAAAAAAATTTTGATAATATTTTTACTCAACAACCCAATTTTTACGATGTCTTACAGAATTCTTAGAAAGAAAAATTTACGACGAATTGAATCTAACCTCTAAAGAATTACTGTTGTATGCTCATAAAAATAACAACAGGCCTCTCAAAAAACAGGTTAGACCGTAAGGGACGGTATGTGCATGCATCTCACCATAGTGATTCGTTATTACAACAGGAGGGAGCAAGACAGAAACTATCTTTGCGATTTGCTGGTTCTTCTTTATGGTACCCCATTATTCAGGTAAGAGTGAGGGAGAAAAAGGTTAGAGGTGCGAGTGAGATAGATAGTGACGCTATCTGGGATCGTGCTATTTAGGATAACAGTACGGTCAGTACGCGTCACTGCCTCCTGCCGTTACTACGCACCTCTCTCTTATTGTTACCATTGATCACGTACTACGATTTAAAGCTTTGTTTATTGGACTCGATTACTCTTTGTGCTCTGGACTTTGAAACGAACTCTTTACGACGACCTTTGCCTGTGTTTGGACAGTTTGTGTTTTGTGTGTGCTACCATGGCGACCTACACTCCGCAAGAATACGCAAATATGCACTACATTTATGGAGAATGTAGAGGTAATGGACGAGCTGCAGCGAGACTTTACAGAGAAAGGTATCCGAGGGCTACGCGATATCCCGACCATCGAGTTTTCATTAATGTGCACAGATCACTATGTGACGGGCGGTTCCCCAATCAAGTAGCTGGTGAAGGACGACCCGTAAATGACTTCATACGCGATGAAGTTTTAGAGGCGGTGTCGGCAAATCCAAGCATCTCTGTGCGAGGAATAGAAGCTGATACGGGGATACCGAAGAGCACAGCACACAGTATTCTCCAAAAAGAAGAATATCATCCGTACCACGTACAGCGAGTGCAAAGTCTTTTACCTCGAGACTATCCGAGCCGAGTCGCGTTTTGTGAAACAATCCTGCAAAAACATCGAGAAGACGAAAACTTTATCGACAAAATTTTGTGGTCAGATGAATCTACATTTAAGAAGGATGGCTACATGAACCTACACAACTTGCACGAGTGGCATGTGGAAAATCCGCACTTGATGCGAGAAGATAGATCCCAGTACCGGTTCAAAGTGAACATGTGGACCGGTATTCTCTGTGGGAATATTATTGGTCCATTTGAGATGCCCGAGAATTTGACTGGCGAATCATATTTAAATTTTCTTCAAAATGATTTGCCAAACTTACTAGAAGAGACCCCACCAGATATGTGGTTCCAACACGACGGCTGTCCAGCACATTTTCGCGTATCCGTTAGAGAGTTTTTGGACGAGCAATACCCGAACAGGTGGATTGGGCGATCAGGAACAATCCCGTGGCCAGCCCGCTCACCTGACTTAAATCCGCTGGATTTTTTTTTCTGGGGAACTATGAAGGAGCTCGTTTATGCGAAGCCCATTAATGACATCGCTGACCTTCGTGAGAAGATAACACAAGCAGTGCAGGTGATACGTCAAAAAAGTTACTCGCGAAACATAAAGCGGTCCTTTTTAAGGAGAGTGAGAGCTTGTATTGCCGCGGGTGGTCAACATTTTGAACATTTATTGTAATAAAATATCTTTAAACTAACATTCTTTGCTTTTATTCTACTGGGAACCCATCTACCTGTGTGTATTTCCTTCTTGCTCACTCTTGGAACCGAAGTAAATAATAGTAGTAACATAACAGTTTCTAAGATAAGAAAGGGTCCGACAGTTACCGTTAGTAGGTAGGCACTTCGTAAAAATTGGGTTGTTGAGTAAAAATATTATCAAAATTTTTTTTTTCAAATTAATGTGTAAGTATTATACCTTTTTAAAAAGAGGAATAAACGCGTCAAAATTTGACGTCACTTGCCATACTATTTTGGTACATTTTTTTTACACTACAGTCGGTCAAAGTTGCGAAATTCAATAGTTTTCCATATCACCTTTAGTTAAAATAATATTTTATTTTAAAATGGTACAATAAGTACTTTATTTTTACATTCTATTTAGACACAGCAATACCCTAGATTACAAAACCTCCAAGAAATATCGAAATTATCAGCATTAGCAGTCACAGCATTCAAAAGTATGTCACAGGGTGCTCATTTCCCCTTTTTTTTTGAAATCAGTATAATTCTGTAAGTACATGGGGTGGATTTTTTAAAATATTTTTCTGAGTACTGTTAGAACTTGGGGCATCGTGGGAATCCAGTTGGACGCCAGGTTCTTGGACACCCTGTATATATAGACATATATAGTTGATATAATCTGGATTAATTATTTCGTTTATTTAAACTTATTTGCGAATCAAACATATGATAATGTTTTGGTTAAATATTACCATAATCCAGGACATTTTGCACAAATAAATTATAACATTTATAATTTACAAGTCAGCTATTTCTAAATTCCTAATAAAAATTACCTAATTCGTTAAAATAAACTTATACACTTATGTTATGTTAATCAAAGCTTTAAAATTGTCTATAGTTGAAATGGTAGTATTTTTGTTGTGTTATTTGTTTTTTAATTGTTAGAAAGAAATGAATTATTAGCAAAGTGTTACTAGGTTTTTCTAATACAGTAGACAGTTATAGGCGCGCTCGCTTTAACATAGCGGATCTAAAATCATAGGAGGCGACTTGTGGTTGTTATACATTTATCTTTCTATTTTTTAAGGAATATATACTTAAGTATATAGTAGCAGCGATAGCTCAGTGGGGAGACCAACAGACTGCAATGCAGAGGGTCTCGGGTTCGAGCCCACGTCGCACACCTCTGACTTTCGGAAGTTATGTGACTTTTCGAAATGATGTGCGTATTTTTGGACAATTGTCGCCTGCTCCGTGCCTCGGAGAGCACCTTAAGCCGTCGGTCCCGGCTGCCATGAACATCTATGGCAGTCGTTATTGGGAAGTCAGTGCCCTATAATATCCTGACGCTGGTCTAGCCTTAGGGTATCGTTAGCCTTCGGGTTGCGGAGGTCAGGTGGCAGCCGCTCCGTGTAAAAACTGATATCCGGTCAAATCTGGTTAGACCAGAAATGCCGACCCCAAGTGACTTGGGAATAATAAAGTCTAGGGAGAAGACTAGAAATGAATTGTAAAGATATATTCGACTAGCTTGGTAGTATTTATTTTTATTAGTATGATCCTAATTTGTCTTGAACTGCGAAAGGTGCTTTGCTCAGCAGTGGACTACTCTAAGCGGTTTGAGTGATCTGGTTTCTCCATTTACTAATGGTATTATGACCAATCTCATCCTAAGGAAAATGACTTACTTTATAATTATAAAACTCCAATTAAACTAAATAATTGTTAGCATAGGAACAATACCATATTTCGTTTACAATCACTGTAGTTGACTTGCAAATAAGAGCTCACCTCTATATTTGTAATATACACGATACGGAAAACTATTCGAACCAGCCAGAATATCTATTAGTGTTTAGAAGTACATTTATCCTGTTACTGAGTGACTCAGCGTGATTTATTGAACTATTCTTGTAATACAATGAAAATCATATTTTTTTTAATTTACTATTTCTTTCAGCAAATGGTCCATGTGGTCATAGCAATCTAATATTAAAATGTTTTAAACGTACGTTTTAATTACTCCTGCTCTTTGGATATGAATGAAAAATCGAGTTTATCTTTAGGCAAGTTTCAAATCAGTATTTTCGAAAGACAACTGAGAGATGAAATTTTACCTGCATGTACAACTCCGCAATTAGCTAAGCACAAACTTGGTCTGAATACACAAAAAATGTGTAGACAGACGTCTTCTTCATCTTACCGGTTATCCCGATGCATCCACGGCGTTGTCGTTGGAACCCAGGGTCCGCTTTCCCGCTAAGTCTCCTCCATTTCGCACGATTTTAAGCATCCCGTGGTGTGAGGTTGTTGGTACGCATGTCATCTCTTACGACGTCAAGCCAGCATTTCTTGGGTCTGCCCCGTTTACTCGGGCCAGGTGGAGGTGGCATGGCAAGACTTTGTTCCCCAGCTTATCTGCTATGTCACGGACATGAAGACTGCCACGGACGCGGGAGTTTCTTCTACGGTCCTTCCGCGTTACGCCACACATTCACAGACAGACGTACCTATAATTATTTTAAAAAGCAATGTAATATTACTACGTTGCTAGCGAAATAAATTTAAAAATAAGACGCGCGATTTATTTGTGCTATACAATTGTTGGTCATAAATATATATATGTATGGAGAATAGATTGTGATCTAATCTGATAATTTGATTGTAAATGCATTTCAAGTCGTGTATATCTTTTCTTTGTTCTTTGTGTACGACGTTCTGCATACTTAAATGAATAAGAAAGAAGAATAAACAGCTGCTTTATTTTGGCAACATAGTAAATGCAAAGTACAAATCTTTTTTTTAATTCTTTATTTATTTAGGGGCTTTTAGTCACAAATAAGACCATGTCAGCAGCATTGTAACCTAACCATAATTATAGGGACTTCTTTTTAATCTTATTCTAAGATTCTATAAAGTAAAATTGCTCCTTCGGACAATGAACATGCAAACCTTATAAAACAGACACACAAGCTTATTTTATATTATTCTTTTGTTTTTATTTTATATTTTTTAATAATACTAATAATGTATTAAAAATACATATAATATTAAAAATACCTAAGATGTGAATACTATTTAACTATTACTTCAGTTTCCCAATGAAGATGACTTGTGTATATATATAAGTGTGAGCGCAGTAGTGCTAGAGTGTGAGTGTCCCGCAGGTCCGCAACGCGACGCCAACACGGCGCGCGAGTTCATCCTGCGAATGTTCGTCGACCTCAACCCCGACGCTGAGAAAATCATCTACTCCCATTTTACCTGCGCGACAGGTCAGTAACACACCTACATTATTAACTTACCATATCTACATCATGTATGATTCTCGAATGAGGGGCCGTTTTTATTACGTAAGCAAGATTTCAGTCCTTTTCAACCCTCTTCTCCACCCAGCTCTCCCCCCTTGTAAGCAAAAGTCATCCATCCATCCAAAATTTAAGTGCCTTGTACTTGTCGGTGTAGCAATTTCCATCTTCTTTCAGCTGATGCCAGATCCTTCAATTCTTTATATGTCTCTACATGTGCTTTTTCTTTCAGTTGGTATTTATACTCTCTTCTTGGTACCTATTCCTTTCTTTTCCTTTGCCTTTGTTTTAACTTCCATAAAAATCTTACCAAAAGTAAGCATAATATACTATCCAAAAAAAGCGTAGCAAAGTCCCTCTATTGATGCTTCCTTACGTAATACTTCAACGACCCCCGATGCGAGAATTCTTCATTAGTCCGCGTGAGGTCCGACCGAGATCTCGGTCTTGGATATTCTTTGATAAAATGCTGTCGAGAAGTTTAGTCTCAGGTCTCAGCTAACACGTCGAGATTTTCAGGTAAAATACAGAGAATCTCGGCATTGGTTGAGACTAATAACGACTAACAATAAACAGAATTTGGTTCGATTTTTCCTGTTATGTTTTTATCCGTTCTCGATCTATGATGATGAGAAATTATTTATGTCGGTCTCAGCTAATACATAAAGCCGGTCTCGATCGGCTCTTTAGCGACGTGGTTGGTGAAATTTATACTTCAGCCAAATTCAATATAGAATATTTGTAAACAAACAACATTTTAATATATTAATTTTTTTTATGGCATACATTAGCAAAAAGTATTAATAACCTTCGTACCTAAGTCTTATGAAAGGTAAATATCGTGTATGTTCGCCAAAATACAAGATATTTACGTATTATTTGATAATTGATATACAAAATAATAAAAATAATTAAGTGAATATGAATTTATTTTTAAACCATTTGATGGTTACGTGTTTACAATAGTTCTAATTTAATTATCTCAATTTAGCCTAAGTATGTCTTTTATTACGATTTACGTAATTTGTTACGATGATTTCATCTCTTGATTCATGCTCTGGGATCTCTTGAGTGTCGTAACTCCGTCATTTTAAAAGTATGTCTTCTAATACGAAAACTATATAATAGTGATAAAAATGTGGTTTTGTTTAAAGCCATCGAAATCGCGACTTGCAGCAATATACTGGTTGCGATTTCCATGTGGGAAAGTGCTGTTAAATTTTATTTGTCAGTATTTCGTTGGCGCCTGTCTTTCCTAAATAATCATATTCAGCATTTAGTGCCAGGTTTTGCTCTGATAGCACTAATTTTATAAAGATCTAAGACAATAAATATGTGGAGTCTCTATATTGAAAGACTAGCTGATCCGCGCAACTTCGTCTGCTTCACATAAGAGAATTTTTACCGTTTTGCAACATTTTTCATTGATGCTCCGCTCCTATTGGTCTTAGCGTGATGTTATATAGCCTTAAGCCTTCCTCGATAAATGGGCTATCTAACACTAAAATAAATTTTAATTCGAACCTGTAGTTCCTGAGATATCTAAGCGCGTTCAACCAAACAAACAAACTCAAGTATAGATTATAGATTGGCGATACGGTCTACACGAAACACGAGAACTAAATATAGATACCAATACATTCGTGAAATCCCTGAATAGGAAGCCGGGAGTATATTTAAGTCACATTTATATACTTTCGTTATATAATATACATACAAATCTAATATTTGACACTAAATGGAAATATGGTACTCTTGTCCTTTTTACGTTAGTCTATGATACGTAGTCACTTATTAGATAATAATATAATCACAAAATGTATTATAAAGAAATTATGTTTCAATTCCGTATCACATTTGAAACATGATTTCAATTCCACCAATCTGGGTACAGAGTAAATCTAAATATTATTCTGACCTCGATGCAGAGGAAATGTGTACTTGAAAACATATCATTATGATTTATGTGACAGATCAGATAAATACATACACGCTCTATGTTTAGCCAGGCATGTTTTAATGGTCAAATAACTGTGTAGTCATATGTAGAAGTATGATTTGAGGAATGCCATACCATTTCAGGTATATCAGTTTTGGGGTTATATTGATTTATAGTAACTATTTATTATTAGGGCACGGTACCTACATTCAAAATCGAGTAGTTTTAGCTACGGGCAGGTAAATTTTGACCTATTTTTCATACAATCTGTGTCAAAATTTAACTGCCTGTAGGTATAACGTCTCGTTTCTGAATATAAGGACTGGGCCTAAGTGAAGTAGAGGCGATATAACAAAATTCATTCTAAAATATAGGTCGTAAGTTTGAGAGTATTCATAAACATACAGTGTGCACTTCACTCGTCTAGAAACTCACGGAACGTGAGTAGTTTTTGCTTCGTGTACCAAATGATACGTTATATTTCTTCGTTACTTAGTTTTTATTTATTTGGTTCCTAATATAATAATATTGTTTTTGCTAATGCGATACTGCATATTTGGACACTTGTTTCTAATATATAAACGGAAATAAATAGCTTATGGAAATATCATTAGATTTATTATTACAGATCACGGCTCGTACTTCAAAGCGCGCGCTCTATAGATATGTATCGGTCCTAAACAAAATAAATTATTTAAAAAAAAACCTACGTCACAAAATAGTCTTTTATAAGTTTACAGGTAAAAGACAAATAATTTGCCAATTTTTTCAATTTTACTTTGTTTTTCATTGAAATTAAAGTTCTATGTACGATTTTTATGGCTGCTGAAAAGCAACCGAACCATGATTATATCTTTTTTAAATATTTGTGTGGTCTAGTTTAATTTCAATGTGAAACATTTTTGTAAACGTAAAGTAGTAATGTTTACATTATTTATATAATTATACCGGATATTTTAGTAATTTGAAAATAAACGTAAAGGCAACGTAAATATGATCACAAGTAAAATTTTGTCTTTAATGTTTTAACATTACTGCACTGCGTTCATATACCACACAATAAAGGAATCATTAAAATGATAAACACATAAATTCAAATATAATTTAATTTTAAATATAATTACTAGCTAATTGAATTGTATATTCAGTTTTCTAGTAATAGTATTCTTGTTAACCCCTCCAGCTAAGCTATTAAGAGTGGGTTAATGTCGATGATAGTGCAATTACTGATTGATCGAAACCATGCCTTTTGGATCTTTCGATGTCTGTACTTATTGCCCTATCGATGCTTATGTTTTTACACACACAAAACACCAGGTAACAATGGTCGAAGTTTAGTTTCAGCCGAATGAAAGGTAAGCCGTAGTTTATTAACTATCGTAGTGTATTTAAGCTATCGTAGAATATAAGCTATTGAAGTTTATTAGCTATTTGTGATTTTAGTTTGGTTTGGTTAGAGTTTGGCTGCACAAAAATCCAATCGTATTTTATTTTATTCTATTTTATATTTGAATTGGAATTTTTGTTGCTATGCTTGTCTTGCAAAAATATGTTCAGATTTGTCAGTGTGAATACAAATTAGCACTGCTTTTAATTTTAGTTGATATTTTAGACTGCATGGATGGTGTAGCGTCGCTATTGACAATTAGCACTGCTTTTAATTTTAGTTGATATTTTAGACTGCATGGATAGTGTAGCGTCGCTACTGACAACGCACTCAGTGCGAATCCCACACGGGATAATCATTTGTATAACCCACAAATTATTCTTTCGTGTCTGGATGTACATACTTTGTGTATGTTAATTGTATGTTTGTCAAGTGCCCCGCGACTTGATCCCTAAAGCTGGAGTTGTAATAAAATAGAAATATAATTTCGACTAACAAAGAAAAAGCTGTGAGGTAGCACGTGCTGTTATGGGTTCGATCCCCAGCATGAACAAATAATTGTAAGATGCAATATAATTATTCTTGTTAGTATTGCTAACGTGCCGAATCTTTGGGTTCAATCCACAAATAATTGTACTACAGAGGGAGTATGCCTCAAGGTGCAGATATCTTTTAACCAAAAGCAAACATTTATGTTTTACTAGATTCTGCCCGCGGCTTCGCTCGCGTAAATTTAGGGTAAGTTAGGTTAATAACAGTACTTTTAGAGTTCGGAAAAACTCTTATACAACAACTTTGCCCGTCCGTCTACAACAGCTTTGTCCGTCCGACTGTTTTACAACTTTCAACTCAAGAACCGTAAGAGCTAGAGACTCGCGGTCAACGTCATTCGACTCAGCATAGTCGATATACCCCCGAAATGACTATGACCTCTGACCTTAAGGTCACGTGACCTTTGCATATTAGGTACTTGAACAATTTTCTCGAACTCTAAGATTTACGGCAATTCATTGTTGTTACTCACTTGTTTCTGGTTGAATAGTACTCTGTCCTTTTCTGTTCTTCTGACAACGTGTATGCAAAATTTCACGATTATTCGTCGAGTAGTCAAGGCGTGACAGCGTTATAAACAAACTCACATTCGCGTTTATAATATTAGTTGTGATTTTTATATTTTAAATGTAACTGCATGTGTTGCTTTTGCTTATACTTTTATTTATTTTGTTTATTTTGCATGCTGCCTTGGATGTTTATAAAGATACTGAAAACATTAAACTTGTATTCTGCGCCGTCAAGGATACTATTATGCAATCCGCTCTCAAGGAGTTTAACTTGGCATAAGTATTATATTACACTTATATAATAAACATTTATTTTTAATACTGTAATGCATGTTTTATTTTAACCATTATTAAATATTTTTATTGTATGTCTTGCATGTTTTCTTAATATATAAAGTTTATACGATGAACTATATTTTTGGGATTTTATTGCTGGTAATATAATAACAAATGGGATTAATTCAAATGGAACTACTTTATACGGGTTTTGTCGCGTTTTTTATTATAAAACACTTTTATTACATTATATTAAACTATATCACTACTATTTTTTAAATTCTCCCCGTGACCATGGCTGCTGTAAAGCAACCGAAACGTCGGGAAAAAGTGTAAACTTCAATATAAATAGTTTTAATTAATTTAAATTGTAGTAAATATTAACAATAGTAGTGTTTAAGTTAAAATTATGTAATACAAGTGTTTTGAAATAAACAACGCGACAAAATCCTTATAAAGTAATTTAATTTCAATGTATAACATTCGCGTAAACATAAGACAATATTATTAAATTATTTTACGGTCGGCACAACGGATTGAGGGGTCTTGTTACTATAATATTAATTTTAGTTATATACAGTGTCTATAATAAACCCTGTCCGATCCTTAAAGGTGTTATACAGTAGCTTATTATGAGTAAGTACCTAAGGGACATCCATTTATATAAATCAATCAAAAAAATTACACCATTTTATTTAAATTAATATGTTAATAGATTACCCATGGCAACACTGACAACTTAGGTATCACTAAAGTTCATAAAGGTTCACCGATGCCGCGCCGCGCTAGGCCGCGCCTACCTACCTACGCCTTAGAAAATGCCGCCAAAAGTATACCACGCTCCGCGTCCTTGTCAAGTTTAGTGGAGTGTTGCTAGACTGTGTGAAATTTCAATAATTTACGGGTGAAAATGCTGATCAATACTGTACTTAATAATATTATGAGGACGTTTTACGATGGTATAGATTTTTAAATTATTTTCTTGGCATGTTTCTTAAGAGAGAAACAAGGCCTTAATGGATCGGACAGAGTTTATTATATAGACTGTATATTATATGTATTTGTTTATTAAAAATAAAACAATAAACAAAGCAATAAAGTCCGTATAAAGTAGTTTACTTTCCTCAGGCTCGTAATAACGTTCAACCATATAATTTCAAATCTTTTAGATGTCAAAATTATGTTTTGTTGTTTAAATTGTGTTTAATATTACGAGCCTAAGCATGAAATCTGCTTACAATTTGCTTATAAATCTGCATAACTTCTCAAAGGTTTGGATTATACACCTGCATAACACATATATGTATTTTCGTTTATAATATTGAGATGCTACACAATTGAAGTTGGCCATACAAAACAAGGAAATAATTAAGTGAACAATACTAATGTCTAATCTGTAATAAGTTAAGGTAAGAAGCCACACAAATCGAAAATAAGTAGGTAAGCATAAGGTTGAATTTAAATTCAAATTTATTTATTTGCTGCACAAAGGTGTAACTGTAAACAGATGTAAAATTAATGACGAGTGTAATGCCTTTTAGATTATTAACAAGTTCTACCAACAAATACCTATTTCAATTTAGCTTATAAGTTATAAGCAGTGATCGGATAGGGCGCTTATATACCTAAACTACTTCCCAGGAAAGAATAATATGGACGTTCCTTTCTGAATAAATAAGTAATCACGGGTGCCCGGGTTTGAACAATTTTATAAAAATAACTATAACAAACTTAATGAAATTATAGCAGTGGTTATTTTGATTAAGTATCTTTATTTTATTCAAAACAAATGGAATATCAATAAAAAATGATAATGTGCACAATGTGGTCAAATAGTGGAAATTGATTTATCTAACTAACAGATTAGTGATCGAATCGACTAATTTATTGTATTTTATACGAACAGAAGACTAAAAATATTACTTGTATTTATTACACGACTGCCCAAGAAAAGGAGTGTAATATTTTTTATGTATGTATGTAACTTCTAAATGCCTGAACCGATTTAAACGTGTGTGGTAGTGTTAGAATCCTTATGTCATCCCGAGTGACCTAAGTTGTCAAAAACCAACGTAAAAAAATTAAAACACGACTGCAATCTTTTTCTAACTAAAAGTAACTGTCCCCTGACTGCTAAAAAAGTTCACAGTTGTATTTTTAACTATTGATATTTCCAAGCAAGCAACACAAAACCATTAGAGTCTACATAAGATTAGATGGCTTTATCTAAAAACTAAAATACTAAAACTAAAATACTAAAACTAAAATACTTTATTCTAAAAGGCATGTCATATTATTCTTTCGGGGAATAAAGTTAAGTTTAGGTATATTAGCGCCCGATTATCCGATCACTATAAGATACACATGCATAAACAATTCAGATATAAAATTCATCGGCATTACATTAGTAGTATAATTTCTGTGGCCTTAATAATTAGGTATAGAAATTGACTATCTAATATTAATTTTGACCATTACCTCTTTAAATATTAAATATTAGGAATTTTACTTGACACACTATGACGTCACAATGTGTTTGTAGGTTTCTTAATAACTGCACGCAGCGAGTATTATGTTATGATAGTGATCATATAAACTTGGTTTTAAGTTAATATAAATATATCGAAATCATCCTATTTTATTGGAGCCAAAACACGAGTAATACGACGTTGGTGGCAGACGAGCCACTGGTCCACCTAGCATTAGTGACAACCACCGCCTACCCCAGACTATGTCAATGAAACATCAAATTCGCTGCCTATCACATTAGATATGCCTACGGCACTCTCGCGGTTTAGCTATGCAATCATAATATGCACATGGATAATATAAGTGTGTATCGACAAGGGAGAAAATTTGGGTTAGGCACCAACTTAATTTACTCCTTTGTTGTAAAAAAATACCATAAATTATATATTTCTTAGCACATATTCCGATGATTTTGAATCTCAGCAAGACTTGGTCAACTCTTTATAGGTTTTCACTGGAGATTGGCGTGCCCGAAGATCTTTTTAAGTTTGAAAATATCTTCGGGTACGCTACGCAAGTTGTGTCGTAAAATACATGAAGGTAGGGTTGACTTATTCAGCATTCGACATGCTGAATAAGTCATCTTTACCTTCAGTCATGAGGAATATGATTTATAAAAGAGATAGATGAAATTACATGTAAATCTACACTTATACATAGATATATTTAAAAGCCGTAACGAAAAGGTGAAAAAGAAATTGATTTGCGGCATTTACCTTATTTTTCTATTCCACTATAGGTACGGTCTTTATTACCTACACATCTAAATAAGACCAGCAATGAACATACAATTAAAAAATACCTTGTTAAGCAGTGCAGTAATTTTGAAATGTCACGCATTCGTATAGTTTGAGCGACAGTAGCTCAATGGTTCTAAGGCTTGGACATGCGACTAACAGATCGCAATCGAACACCAACTATATCAATACCAGCGTGAACCTACTCCTGATATGGAGCCAGCTAAGCTAGATTGTGTAACAAAAATACTAGCAATTTTCCAAATAGCTGGTAATTTGTATAAATAAAATTGAATCTGTTTTTGGCATGCAGACAGCGTTTTACCCACTTTTGCAGAACGTACTCAGGCGAAGGCAAGAAGCATCCTTAGATGCTTCAAGAGCTATGAACTCGTAGGCCGTAGCCTACAACGGATTCATAACTCTCCAATGGCGACACGATTGTCTGTATGTGTTTCCATACATTTTGTCAAGGTGCCTTCGTTCCTCTAGATACGCTTTTATAAAATCTGTTTGGCGAACTGATTCAAAATGTATGTACACTCTACAATCAAACTTGTAGAGGTGCATCATGAGCTATGAAAACTATCTACTAACATCTCGTGGACTCTATGCCATAGAGGCGTATCTGCAAAACAGGGGTTCTGCGAGATACGCCTTCATGGCTTGAAGTCCGCGATCTAATGTGACGTGTTATTAATGTGACATTACTGTATTGTATTCCAGATACCGAGAACATCCGGTTCGTGTTCGCCGCAGTGAAAGACACAATCTTACAATCTAACTTAAAGGAGTACAACCTCGTGTAAGCGTAACCAGCAAGGTCCCTGACACAAATCTGTGATTGTGTATAACACATAATTTAAACATCATCACTTCACGACAGAATGTGTATGTAAATTCACGAACTGAGATCGGATGGACGAACTTATTTCACCTTAAAATGTTTAATGAGAAAGTAAGGATAGATTGTAAGTCATTTAACCCAAAAACTAGCAAGAGTGGGGTGCGGGCGGGCCCGGCGGGCCAGCGGCCCAGCAAGCCAGCGGCCCAGCGGCCCAGCGGCCACCCTCGGACAACATTCGTTCTCGATCCGTACGGGTCGCATCATGACGCGTCAGGTTTTTTGACATGTTTTTTTATGATGAAGTTATTCACAATTTATGTATGTGTCTGTATCGGTGAATATTAAATTGTGCATTTTAAAAGTTATGGTGAGTCTTGGCCTTACCATGAGCTGCTTTTAGTCATTGTTTTAGGGTTTTTGTAAAGTTTGTTGCCATAATATCTTTCTACATTAGTATACATTTTATTATGTCCAGACGGATGGATTTGAACAAACTAGTCCAATGAAGCGTGTTTAGTATCATCCTCGTGGGTCGAGACAGGCCTTCCTACTAATGTATCGATCGGGATGCTTCCGTGTTACTATTACGTATTTATTTTAGTTACGAGAGGATGTCGCCAGTGTCGACACTACGACAGTCGTTACTCTACCTACCGATTACATTCAATAGACATAATTATCATATCGGTACCATATTTTCTGTTAAATTGAAAGATTTATAACTTTATTACTGTATTTAAATATTTCGTTACTTTTGTACATTGGAATTTTTGTTACTTGAATATATGTTATTATTTAAGCTGTTTATATTTAAATATGGTGTTTTTCTACACGAATTGACTTCACGCAAAATGTTTTACGTTAACTGTAGGCTTTGTGTACGCTGTGGTCTGGTGTATTTGGTTTCTTCCTAACGTTATCCGTGTATGAAAATTCCATTCAGCTAGCTGTACGTCAAGTATAGGAAGTTACTACGTTAGTTGTTTAAGGACATTTTTGATGCATTTGATATAAACTTTTTTTACTAGAAAACCCAGGGATAACAAAAGCGAAACGTGAATTGTAAAAACCGAATCCGAAGTTTTTTGCACGAACGCTTTGTACCACAATGTAATATATTGTACATTTGGGTCTAAATGTGCTGAGTGAATTGAGCTGACAGATCAGTGCCAAGTTTTGCTATTGGCATACTTTTTTATCGTAACGTGAAGCACAATATGTAACTAAGTACATTGTATCATTGTTTTCCATATTTTAGAGTATTTTATTGTACCATGCTTAATTAAGAGTGTTGCTTCGTGTTATTATTTAGATATTTTTTTAATGTATAAGAAACCAAGTTTCTGTTTTTAAGATATATAATTATTGTATTATTTGTTGTTGTGTCTTAATTTTCCTTCTACTCAAGTTTCTATATCGACCGCTAAGCACAATTACAATTGACACTGTCAATAGCAAAACTCCATGCTTTAATTAAGATACAGCTGTCTGAAATGCTCAAAGTAATGTGAAATTGAAACTTAGCGCACAATATTGGAAACTTTCTATTATTGTTACCCATTAAAGTGCAATCTCTGTGTATGCTGTGTACATAGAAACTATATTTCTTTTGTGCAATTGTACAGCAATATTGTGAATTAGTTTGGGCCCGACGCGGCAGTCCGCGTGCGACGACACCCGCGCCGTACCGCCTCCGCCGCCGCCTACTCGGTACTCTGTACATACTTACATGTTGATACTCTCGGATGTAATAACTATAATAGGTACAAACGTATACTATTACTCGTTCACATTGGTATTCAATGCATGAGCTTGGATTTATATTTAGTTGCAGTAGTTTCAAAACAAAACAAAGCACAATGAAACTATACATTGGCGATTAGTTAGACTCGGGCGGGGCGCGGGGTGGCGGCGTGTCGTCCATGTTGCGAGCGCCAATTCGTGTCTTCCTCGCGAATGGACTGAGTATCGTGTACTGGTGTGGTTACCTGTTTGTGTTACGGTTGGGCGATGACTACACAAAATATTGCTAAACTATATTATAGTCTAACGTTGCTTTACCTTTTGCGTGAGATTGTGAGAATTTTAGCTTAAGTTCCGACTGAAGATGGATGCCTGAATGAAATATTGTAAATTATAATTTCTCATAAAATATAATTTTTTTCAGCTATACGCGTCGTTTTATTTCATTGCATCCGATTTTACCTGACCGTTTTGATCCTGTTAGTATGAGATACAGAATCCTTAAAATCTGTTACTAACTTACCTGTAGATACTTGATATCCTTTGTGATAATTCTCCATATTATATTATTACTGATCACAAAAAACATTTTAAATTAGTGTGTATATATTGCTTTTAATCTGTCCAGTTTTGGACTGCCAGACATAATGAAAAACCTATTGCGTATCACCACCCTTGTGCCGCTGCGACTCAAAAGGTTAAAAGTGTGTGTGTGTGTGTGTGTGGTGTGTGTGATTAATTAACCTTATCAGGGAGGTACATTTCTATTGGTCTTATATCACTCACATATAGCATCGAGATTGGCTAGTATATGTGTTTTATTGCTAAACGGTTCCAAAGGAATTTTCTGCCGCGGACGCTCAGGTTGTGGAATGAACTCCCTGCCCAGGTTTTCCCATAAGACTACAGTATGGGGTTCTTCAAAAAGGGCGTTAAAAGGTTTTTACAAAGTCGGCAACGCGCAAGTGATGCCTCTGGTATTGCAGGCGTCGATAGGCTACGGTAACCATTTACCATCAGGTGGGCCGTAAGCTTGCTTGCCACTTTAGTAGTATAAAAAAAAAATATATATGAAATGGATACAGCGTAAGTCGGGACACGTTTTTTTAAGAGAACCCGTATTGCAGCCACGTTCAATCAGTATGACCGATATTCTAGGATGGCATTGATGATTTCATTACAGGAAAAATACATAAAATAAAAAATAGGAGTAAACGATTACGACTAGCCGAATGAAGCCAGACTTGACGGCAGCCGTGCTTAGCTGTTGACATTGCATGACGGACCGACAATCTCTGTCTTGAACAGCAGGACTTTACCCTTCGGTCTCGATAAAGAATGTCGAGTTTAATGTACCTACGCGAAATTATAAATACTTAGTAGGTTTCCAAGGGAACACTGACGCTGGACTAAACCAAAGAACTGCAATACGAAATCTGTAAATCCAAGCGAGACTGAACACATCTGCGCGACTGAAAGATAATAAAGGTAAGTACCTACCTATTTAATATTGTCTTCTGTTTACGCGAATGTTATTCATTGAAATTAAACTACTATATACGGATTTTATCGCGTTGTTTATTTAGCACTGTATTACAACATTTTGAAACTATTACACTACTACTATTGAATTTTACTAATTTATAAGCTAATAAAATTATTTAAACTGTTAAATCTATTTATATGTAGGTTTACACTTTTCCCGACGTTTCGGTTGCTTTTCAGCAGCCATTGTCACGGGGATAAATAAACAATAAAAATAAACAACGCGATAAAATCCGTATATAGTAGTTTAATTTCAATGGACCTACCTATTTGTTATATAAATATGCGTCTCTTTGACCTTGAAAAGAAGAGTATGTTGAACCAAGCAATGTACAATGAACTTCCTTACTCAGTACTCCGGAAACTAATCGCCGCTGGAACACCGCAAAACTAATGTCATGTAGGTAATGCTAACGTGGCCTTATTATCAAGCCTCCGTTGTCCTTCCATCCATCTGTCTGTCAGTGGGCTGTGCCTCATGAACGTAATACGTAAAGTAGAAATTTTCAGTGTGTATTTCTATTGCCGTTATAAAAGCAAATAAAAAACCAAGATAGCGAATTTCATTTCTTTTACAAAAGCATTTGAAAAGCACAGTGTCGTCTTGTTCAGTCTCAGGTATATCTTGTACAATGGTAAGGAACCCTTCGTGTGCGAGTCCGACTCACACTTGACCATTTTATTGCATTTGATTGAATGCATCTTCGTCGTTTTCACCAGATATTAATTTTATTTAATAATTAATAATTTATATAAATAGATTACAGGAGTTGATTCTGGTGCAGTTTAAAAGTTTAGGCTTAAAATCGGATACATCATAAATGCAAACATATAGGTATTTTGCTTCTTTCGGATTTCATAATATTATGCTGCATCTTAAGAATTATTTCTAACTTTATTCAAAATCTTCCGTACGTACTTAAATAAGCAACGCTTTGCGTAAAATCCAATTTAGGTAAATCTAGGGTTGCCATCTCTAAAATTTGGTAACCAAGACAAGACGCGTGCAAACCCCGGCTTTTAGAGTCCAGAACCCGGACTAGTCAACAGGTTTTTTTTAAACATAGTGTAATAAAAAAAAAATGAAAATGTATGACATTTTCAAATGTTTTATTCAACTTATTTATTTTCAGACCTTAAAATTAAATTAAGTCATCTTTTATCATAATTTTATATGTTCCTAACAAAACACAATCTTATTACAGTTTGTTACAAATTGTAACAAACTGTGATAATATTGTTTTAATAATCAGATAGAATTTTTTATTCTTAAAATAAACTACAAATTATTAGTATACTCTCTGATAAGAAAACAAAACCTTATTAAAATATTAAACCTAACAAAATTCAATTCAATTTTAACAAAAATCTTAAAAGTATTTAGACCATTTTAGTATTCAGTCTTACAATTTTTGCAAACTTACAATCACGCGTCCACTCGTTCAGCCGATCGCTAGCAAAGTAAAGAATTGCGGCCGCGAGGATACATGTGCTTTATATTTGCAGAATCGGAAAAATTCACTGTTTGACGAACTCTTACGGAAATTATGAAAACTTTGTGACATTATTTTAATATTTTATTCACGTTATAAAAATGGAGCCCATATGCATTTGCATAATATATTTACTAAAAATAAATTTTTAAATGCGTTATTATTATTCTATTAAGAGTTATTTTGGTATTTATCATCAAATGTATAATTTCTTGACGGGTTGGAATTGACGTTAGGTGCCTTTTTTTGTAAACTTTCTCGAAATACATAAAATTCCAGGATAAAAAATTCATGGAGCCTCAATTGTGAAAATCAAAATCATTTTGCACCCAATTAAAATAACTAAAAACAATAAATAAAAGCACAGTGGCAGAAAAACCTTTATTTTACACATTTAGTTTATTTACTCAGGTACACCCGCTTAACTGTATGACGTCTACACTCATAAACATCCTGCGACTCACTGCCAGTGTCACTGCGGACTTGCGGATTGTGGACGGCGATGTCGAAGTGCGCACCTTGGCAACTGCGACGGGAGGGGCGGGGGGACGGTGAATTTAGCGAGTTGGTTCGTCGGTTGATCGCGGCGTGCGGGCACAGTGCGTGTGTCGCGGGTTACCCAAGACTTTAAATTTTTAAACCCGGACTACAAATAAAGCCCCGCCCGGACGCTCCCCGGATGCCCTCTAAACTAGGACAAATCCGGGGAAACCCGGACGGATGGCAACCCTAGGTAAATCCAACCCTTTTATTCGCCTTGACATATTGTAATTTATATTAAAATTTCACTGGTGCCCCGACATCTAATTATCATCGTATATTTATGATTTTATTTCAACAATCAATTAACTGCACATAAGTTTTTATTAATTACCTAATTTAAGTATCTAAGAATTGAGAATTATGGTTTGACAAGGCAATTTAAAATTTACTCTAGGCATCTAACTAAAGTTAACATCACATTTTAGTTGAATTAAGTTAGTTAAAACTTGATATTGTTAAGCTGAATGTGGACAGGTACAATCGTCGATGTGAAAAATTCTGATGAGCTCAGATGGAGAATTTTAAACGATGTAATCGTTTAATATTTTCTATCTCACCTCTCTCCATTTCAGTTTCCAGAATTGGTCACTATTAATGACACTATGGGATTGAGCAATAATAGTATTTCCTTTTTCATTTATTTGGAATCAGCAGGTTTGATTTCTAGAATAATTCTTTTTGAAAAATCGGGGAGTAGGTGTAAATTGGGGTTTCTGGATCAGAGGAGATCCAGAAACGCCCAATTTACCCCCATCATTCAATTATTCAACATATTATTATGATCTTTTTAGTTTTCATGCATTCATTCATTCATTCAGATGAAATCTTTTAAATTCATAATAATTAATCTGCGAGTAGGTACATCCAAAATAAAAAGCATTCAATGTAAATGACAGTCTTAATCTAATCATTTACAATTTTCAATTATTACGATCATTCAACAATGCAAATAGTTCTCAATTGGTATGTTCATGCTATTTGAGTACACGCAGGTATGATCTATTCAGCACGGTAAGCGGATGAGAATGGAATGCACATGTCGTCATCTACCGCTGCCTTATAATATTGCAGCGCAGTTGTCTATACCTATACAATATACATATTTTGCGCTTACTTTATTTATTTATTAAATGAGATTAAACACATAGTACATAGTGATAGCAGAAATACCTTTGAATCATATACCTAATATTATAATTAAACAATATAATGTCGATGTTATTTTAATAGATTACTTAGTAAAAAGTAAAAAATGAAACGATTTTCATATAAATTTAAAATTGATTTATTTGAAATATTCATAATTTACACGCTTAAAATATATTCATAGTTATTACATAGGTAAAAATCATATTTACAGTTTTAACAAAATCACAAAATCCTTTTATTTTCTATATTTATGACCTTATGACGTTACTTTATGCTTTAGGCTCGATGTCGTCTTGAATTTTTGCTATTAATTCCCTCGTGCTAGTGTATATGTCATCAAACAAAATTGTTTTAACCACATGCTGAACACACACATCAGCCTCACAACCACATATAGGCTGCTCAGATTTAGGAAAACTGTCTGCATCATAGATTTCAATTTTGATAATTTTTGTGCCTCGAGTAATCGGTTTCTTTATATATTGAAAATAAGTTTTCTCCGTTATCTGTCTCTTACGACTAAGACCGAGTGTTTTTTGTCCAGGCTTTTGTTGAACTGGTGGTGGTGGTTGATTCACAGGGATGAAATCAAACAGCTCTTCAGTGTCCTAAAACAAAGAAAACTAGTATTAGTACAATTATAATACAATACATTAGTACTATTAAAATAATTTTATTGATCATTGGGTCAGTCACTTAACTACTTTCTTATGTAAATCAATTATAATAATGTTATAATAACCATTTTATATAAGTAATCGAATATAACATTGCATTAAAAATAATAAGAAAATATGAAAACTTACCGACATTGTACAGTACATCAGTTCGTCAAATTCAGAAATGGAATAATTATAATTTAAGGTTTTTTTGTTCTATTTATACATAATTTTATTACAATGCAGAAGGTTCAAAATCGCGTGTTTCTGTTGTTTAATCATACATCGCATCGAAAATGGTAAGAATGATACCTTCACGAAATTGTAACCTGAAGATGCCCGACAACCAGGCGCCTACAATTTTAATGTTTATCATAAATATTGTTAGAAAAATAAATATTACTGCATGTTTGTTCATTGAAAACTTTTCATACATTTTATTGAGATGATCCAGCAGGCGCGGTTATCGTATGTGGCTAGTATGTCGTCTAGAGTAAATTTTGCAATACTAGCAATTCTCTGTAAGGAGACGATCGACGACCACGGGCAAAGTCCAAATATTGATATACTATTTTTACACCAGGCTTTGTCTATATTTTTATAATTATTTTAAATTATAACGCCTAAGTCTTTAATATTGTATTTAAGTAGGTAAGTAAGTAATTAAAGTTTATTATTTCATACCGATATATGATCCAGTGGTAGCGCGTGCGATCGCTGATCGGGAGGTCCCGGGTTCGATTCCCGGGTCGGGCAAAAGTGTAACTGGGTTTTTCGAATTCTCAGTAGTAGCCCGGAGTCTGGTATTGTGCCCGGTAACAGCAATAGGCTCGCCCCCTATTACGTGGGGACCTACAAATTCATATGGTGAAAAGTGGGTGTAGTAATACACCTCTGCCTACCCCTTCGGGGAAAACAGGCGTGACGGTATAAATATTGACTAATAGTTTTATATTGTTGTTTAATCCAACAAAGAAACGTATCTATGTATAGGCGGCTACAGCTCAAGCTATACTAAACCAGTTTAAGCTGACCTTACATCATAGAGTAGCTTGATACACTGAGAGATCCGCTTATACTAGAAATGTCTAATAGCTATGTGTGCATACAAATATGCATACCTATATAATCTCATGATCTAACCTCGAAGAGGTAGGTAGAAGTGTACTATACATCAACATTTCATCAAACATATTTCGGATACCTCGCGTAGATCGCATTGGTGTTAACCTAAGACTATGCTGGTACTGATAGGTTCATAAACAGCGGAAAGGGTAATGCTATATTAAAAAAGCCATTAATCGAACCGAAAGGCAAGTACGATTATAGTATACGGCTAGTATGCCATCTAAACACATCATACCCTTTTATTTGATACAGTTGAGTAAATAATTATACTAGATTAATCTAAATGTAACAATGAAATACAATATTGCTGACAACGAATTGAAACTTATTTGGAAGCAGTGGCTGACACCGCATTTTAGACACCACGTGCACTTTTCCAAATTTGGTACAACATGACGTGGATTTATCACTATTTAAAAGCCTTGCTACTGAGGTATGATTCCAAAGCACTTCTTCAAGAGCTACCAGCATCATCGTACAGTATTGTCTACCTACAGTGACTGATCTGCATATAGTTGTGAAAATGTAAGTAACATTTAATTATTCAATCATTATACGTTTCTATATCATCTTTTCATCATTCAATCATTTAACTATTCGACTTTTCAATCAAGGACCCTTTGATTATTAAATCAATCAACCAGTCTATCGAAATCCACTGCTGGACATATACACTAAACATAGGTATTTAATTAATAGATATCAGAAATTATTTAAAGCAATAAACTTATACTTCACTTACATAGCTTGCTATTTTAAATACTTCATATTTGACTGCAGCGGTTTAAATGTTGTTACTACACTGTGTTAGTACCTATTCAGGTAGAGGGTTCGATTCTCTGACCGGACATAATTTGTGTGATCCTTAAATTATTCATTTTCTCATAAATCTTTCTTTCTTCATTTTTAAGGTCCTCCAAACAAATGGCAGACCAACTTTTCCCATCTGATGAGGAGTCAGCACCGGAGACTGTAGCGAAATCTAGGACCGAAAGAAAGAAGCCCAAGTCGCAGGCATCCACGGATGAAGAGTCGGCGCCGGAGACTGTCGTGAAAAAGGTTGAAAAAAAGAAGCGCAAGTCACGTGCGACAGCCAACGAGTGCCAGCCGTCGACCAGCAAAAAGCAGAGGTCGAACTCCAGACCAACGGCTAGTGATTTATTCGGTACTGATTCTGGTGACGAACAGTTGGAAGCAAGGGGTAAAAAATATCAACCTATTTATTCGTATATTACACGTAGGTTGGCCAATGGCTTTTCGAGACAAATGGCTGAACATAAAACAGGCAGTTACTATATAGAATTGAAAATATATAACTGCAATGATATTGAACGAGTGCCGCCAGTGAATAGATGGCGACACTCGATCATAACTGTTAAAAACAAATGTGAAACCGAGTCAGAGTCATGGAATCATATAAACATGTATATTAAAAGTGTTCGAAAGGAATTTAAAGACTATTCACCTACGTTTATAAGTTCTTATCAATAAAAAATTTAAGTATATGCATCTACGAATTTATATTATAATCATTCATGTTTAGCTATTATAATAAGATTATATAATCCATTAATTCTATAATATAATTATGTACTCCATAGTTTGATATTATTAAATAAATGTTTCTAGTTTCTATAAACAACCGCGTTTTTCTTTTCAGTTCACTCACATATTAATTCACTATCAAGCATTCATATTACTTGTGACAAATGCAGAATTGAGATACCAGAACATGAATACCGATATCATAAGAGAACTAATATTCACAAATCAAATTGTTTAATAAAATCTGAGTTTGAAAATGTTGATATTGTTGCCACTGCTTTTAAAAACCGAATAATGACTTATCGCTTATGCCCATCTCAAGAAGACGAGTACCTGCTTATAGAGACGTTCTTAGATGGCAAGCGAGATGATATTTTAAAAATAATTGAATTAACACTGTCGAAACATGTCTCTGTCAAAGTGAACTTCGAGTTGTTTGCTCATTTCATATTACCTGTATCAGGTGAGCAGCAACTCAAGTCATTTAACACTAAATATAAAATTGTTTATCAGAATACAAATTATGATGAGTTATATTCAGATGTAAAAGAGATTTATAAAATGAAATTATCAGAGTTTGAGCATTGTCAATCTGGATGGTCATTTATGTCAGTAAGTCACTTAGAAATGAATATTAATAAATACTCGCCCATGCGAGGCGGATCCTACATAGATCTGCCTGCTAAAATTAAGAATACAAAGAGCTGTGTGAACATACAAAATAATGATAATTATTGTTTTTTGTGGAGCATCGCTGCAGCATTATATCCAGCAAAAAATAATGTTTGTAGACTAAGTTCGTACCCGAATTTAAAAGCAATATTTAATACACAGGGGATGTCATTTCCGCCCTCATATAAAGATATTGCGTTATTTGAAAAAAATAATGATGAAATAAGTGTGAACATTTATGGATTAGACAAAAATTATAATATTACTGGTCCGTTATATGTTGTTTTTCTTTTCAGTTCACTCACATATTAATTCACTATCAAGCATTCATATTACTTGTGACAAATGCAGAATTGAGATACCAGAACATGAATACCGATATCATAAGAGAACTAATATTCACAAATCAAATTGTTTAATAAAATCTGAGTTTGAAAATGTTGATATTGTTGCCACTGCTTTTAAAAACCGAATAATGACTTATCGCTTATGCCCATCTCAAGAAGACGAGTACCTGCTTATAGAGACGTTCTTAAATGGCAAGCGAGATGATATTTTAAAAATAATTGAATTAACACTGTCGAAACATGTCTCTGTCAAAGTGAACTTCGAGTTGTTTGCTCATTTCATATTACCTGTATCAGGTGAGCAGCAACTCAAGTCATTTAACACTAAATATAATTTTTTTTATCAGAATACAAATTATGATGAGTTATATTCAGATGTAAAAGAGATTTATAAAATGAAATTATCAGAGTTTGAGCATTGTCAATCTGGATGGTCATTTATGTCAGTAAGTCACTTAGAAATGAATATTAATAAATACTCGCCCATGCGAGGCGGATCCTACATAGATCTGCCTGCTAAAATTAAGAATACAAAGAGCTGTGTGAACATACAAAATAATGATAATTATTGTTTTTTGTGGAGCATCGCTGCAGCATTATATCCAGCAAAAAATAATGTTTGTAGACTAAGTTCGTACCCGAATTTAAAAGCAATATTTAATACACAGGGGATGTCATTTCCGCCCTCATATAAAGATATTGCGTTATTTGAAAAAAATAATGATGAAATAAGTGTGAACATTTATGGATTAGACAAAAATTATAATATTACTGGTCCGTTATATGTTACCAATTGTAAGAAATTGAAACACATTAACTTGCTGTATTTTGAACAGTCTAGTAAAGCTCACTACTGTTTGATAAAAGATCTTATGCGTCTTGTTAGACGACAAGTCTCACATCATAAAGGTCAAATGTATTTGTGTGATACGTGCTTACAATTTTTCACTAGTAAAACCAAATACGCTTCACATAGTTGTTCTAAGATAATTACTTTATTGCCAGAACAAAATAGCTTTTTAAAATTTATGCATTATGTGAGAGACAACTAAAAATTAACTTTGTCATATATGCAGATTTTGAATGTTTATTATACGATTTTACAGAACCGAATACTGGTAAAAATACGGAGAGGCACAGATGTCACCAACCATCATGTTTTGCTTATTATATATGTTGTTCTCATGACAAAAGCTTGAATAAGTTTGTAACGTATAGAGGACCAGATTGTGTGGAAATATTTGTTAAAAAAATTATTAATGATGCACAATTGATTCATAAGATTTTAAATTCAAAACAAAATATGAAACCAATGACTAGAGAACAAATTGAGAATTATAGTAATGCAACTATATGTCACATTTGTAAAAATGTATTATTTGATGATAAAGTGTGTGACCATGATCATGTTACTTCTGAATATAGAGGTGCAGCTCATTCACACTGTAATTTATCATTTAAAGTATGTTCATTCATTCCTGTTGTGTTTCATAATTTATCTGGTTACGATGCGCACTTGTTTATCACGGAATTATCTAAATACAACGGTGAAATAAAGGTCATTCCTAAAACAAAAGAGAAGTATTTGTCCATAACAAAAATCATAAAATCTGAATATAATAGAAAGCCTGTTCAAATTAAATTTATAGATTCTTTTCAGTTCCTTAGTTCAAGTCTTGATACATTGACTAAAAGTTTATCACTCGAAGATTTTACGCATTTGTCGTCCCATTATCCTAGCACAAACCAATTCGATTTATTGAGAACAAAAGGTATATATCCCTATGAATATATCAATTCATGGCAGAAGTATAATGAAACCGAACTACCATCAAAAGATTGTTTCTATAACAGCTTGAAAATGAAAAATATTACAGATCACGAGTATAAACATGCGCAAACTGTTTGGAAATGTTTTAATATTGGTTCTATTGGTGAATACACAGATTTATATTTAAAAAGTGATGTACTTCTACTCTGTGATATTTTCGAAAACTTTAGAAAAATATGTTTAATGAATTATAATCTTGATCCTGCATACTATATTACTTCACCTAGTCTTAGTTGGGACGCTATGCTTTTCTACACAGGCGTTGAATTAGAGCTGATTAATAATTTAGAAATTTATGAAATGCTTGAGAAAGGTATACGTGGAGGGCTAGCACAGTGCAGTCACCGCTATGCCGAAGCTAATAATATTTACTTACCTAATTTTGATGCTTCTGAACCGTCAACATATTTAATATATCTTGATTGTAACAATCTCTACGGTAATGCTATGACAAAGAAGTTACCGATATCAGATTTTAAATTTATGGAACATGAAGATATTGCAAACTTTAATGTGCTTGATGTTTCTGATGATGCTACTCACGTTTATATTTTAGAAGTTGATATGATGTACCCAGATCATTTACACGATTTACACAGTGACTTACCTTCGCACCAGAAAAATTTGTACCCATTGGAGGGAAGACACCTAAATTAATTGCTAATTTGTATGATAAATATAATTACGTAATACATTATGTTCACTTAAAAGAATGCCTGAAAAATGGCCTTATATTAAAAAAAATTCATAGAATCCTTCAATTTAGACAAGAAAACTTTTTAAAGAAATATATTGACTTAAATACCAAATTACGACAAGCAGCTTCAACACCATTTGAAAAAGATTTCTTCAAGCTTTTGAATAATTCTATATTCGGTAAAACAATCGAAAACAAACGCAAAAAGGTAGACGTTAAATTGGTAACTAAATGGAATGATGAATGGAATAAAACGAATAAGTCTGTAGGAGCAGAGAAATTGATTACAAGACCGAATTTAAAAAGCATATCTATTTTTAATGAAAATTTTATTGCAGTTCAATTGAATCATGAAAAGCTTATTCTAGATAGACCTATATATGTGAGATTTACTGTGCTCGAATTCTCAAAACAGCATCTCTACAATTTCCATTATAATTTCATTAAGACTAAATATGGTAGAAATGTCAAACTATGTTACACCGATACTGACAGTTTAATGTACTTAATACAAACACATGATTTTTATAAAGATATACGTAATAATATTCAAGAGTTTGATACTAGTAACTTTGATGTTAATAACCCTTATAGTATTCCCCAGGTGAACACTAGAGTACCCGGATTATTTAAGGATGAATTAGGAGGCGATATAATTACTAAATTTATTGGATTACGAGCCAAGCTTTACTGCATTGAATCATTAAAGACACAAATTAAAACCCTTTAATTGCGGACATCTCTGCTTAGATTTTTTACAGAAATTCTGGTGTAATCAAGGAATATAATAGACAGGATCTTCAAAATCGGTTTAGTCTACAAGAATGTCCACAACGGTTACTATCTCTGGTAATACATCTGAATTGATTTCGTACTTTCAACCTGCACTGCATTTATCTGATCAACACGAGTGCGGCTTGCTATACTTTTCGGTATTAAATTCAAAACCACATGAGACAGCCAACAACAGCAGTTTATCTGTTATCAGAATCGAATGTGATCTTGTAAACGGTTCGTACTGCAACGGCTCACCAACTCATTTTATTCATGAATTTGTATTAGGTACCGCTCTAGGTAGTCGTTATATTGAAATACCACGAAGTGTTATTTACTTTCCGATAAACAAAAATATAATTTCATCCATATCTGTTAGAATTGTTGATCAGTTCGGTCGCTGCATTAACTTTGAAGAAAAATATAATATTGAATTACGTCTTCATTTAAGAAAAACAAAATGATAGTATATTATAAAAACTTACCAGTAAAAATAAAACATTTTATTCCGTCTACGACCACTAAAGTGCATAGACGTAAGAAGATAGTGAAGAATTTAACAGAAAAGAATAAAGATTTTCTCAAAGCTCTAGGTTTTAAAATATGAATATACTACAGATTACTGAACTACCACACTTCGATACTTCAATTGAAAGTTATGAAGTACATTCATACAATCCCTACAATAACAGCTTTATAGAAAACGATGAAATCAGGATCCCCATACATCAGCAAGACATATACGTGCTACCATCAGCCAGTTCAATTTACATTGAAGGTCAGGCAAGGCTGTTCGGTAAAGATGGGAATCCGATCAAGAAAACTGTTACGTTCACTAATAACTTTGTTATGTCTTTGTTTCAAGACATCAGGTACGAAATGAATGGTATTGAAATAGATCGTATAAAAAATTCAGGCATAACATCAACAATAAAATCATATATCTCTCTAAATGAAGCTGAAAATAAAGTTGCTGAACTATGGGGTTGGAACTTAAGTGGATTCCAAAGTGATGGACATTTTAGTGCTGTGATACCGTTGAATAAGATTTTAGGTTTTGCAGAGGATTATAATAAAATTGTGATAAATTGTAAACACGAACTTATATTGAATAGAAGTAACTCGAACTTAAACAGTGTTGTTCTATCTGATGATATCGTTCAATTTCAAATTGATATACAAAGAATTCAATGGAGAGTGCCACATATAAAAGTTTCTGATCAAGAAAGGTTAAGACTTTTAAAACATTTAGAAAGAGATAGACCTATTCAGATGGCATTTAGAAATTGGGATTTATATGAATACCCTCTATTGCCTAAAACAACAAAGCATTCTTGGTCAGTTAAGACTGCTTCACAATTGGAGAAACCCAGATATGTCATCTTCTGTTTACAAACTAATAGAAAAAATAATAGAACAAAGGACAGTTCACTGTTTGACCACTGTGATGTAACAAACGTAACGCTTTTCTTAAATTCACAGTACTATCCGTATGAGCCCTTAAATTTAAAATTTTCTGAAAGCAAATACAGCATATTATATGAGATGTATGCGAGATTCCGTCAGTCGTATTACAACTCTCAAGCTGACCCGTTGCTACACTTAAGGGACTTCAAAGAAAAAGCACCTCTCTTTATCATAGACTGTTCAAGACAAAACGACAGTCTAAAATCAGGTCCAGTGGACGTCAGATTAGAAATTGAATCTTCTACAACCATACCAGATAAAACAACTGCATATTGTTTGATTATTAACGATCGACTTGTGGAATACAAACCTTTAAGTAATATTGTGCGCAGGTTATCATGATTGCTATTGTAGATGTTCAAGGTTTTAAAACAGAAGCAAACGAATTCATAATAAAAGAAATTGCTATATTATGTGACAGTAAACTGCAGGTATTTCTAATAAAAGCACCATTCCCGTTTTACGATTTGACAAAACAAGAACGACAACAAGTAAGTTGGATTGAACGCAATCGAAAGATATACTGGAATGAGGGAGTAATACCTTACTTGAATTATCAAAATTTAATTATAGGTATTTTAAAAGATAAATGTATTTATACTAAGGTCTCCGAAAAAGTGTTATGGTTAAAAAGTATTGTAAATAGTAATAATGTTCATAATTTAGAAAATAAAGGTTGTCCTAGTTTATTAACATTATATAAACAGTATAATAATTCTAGTGATCTATTTACTTGTAATTATCATGATTTCATATGTGCCTTAAAAAATGTGTTGTGTTTAAATAAATGGTGTAAAGAGAATAAATGTTTTAAATAAATATTTTTTTTTTATTGTCCAAACAAACTGTCCCATCTACCTAATTCTGAGCCACTTTTTGATGTAACGAGGTAATCGAATTGCTTATATCTTTTTTTGTATCAACTACGAGAACATATAATGTTACGAATTGTCTAATCGATACCTCTTTCCCATCAAAAGTACTAATGATATAATATTATGAAAAGCTGATTGATGAATAGCCGATACCTACATATTAAAAGCTTAAATAAATCAATGAATGAAGATTACTGAATGATGGGGTAAATTGAGTGTTTGTGGATCTCCTCTGGTCCAAAATTTTCTATTTTGGTTAAACTTACAAATTAAAATTTTTGGTGTTTGACATAATTATGCCGTGAATGAATGAGTAGAATAAAATTTATTGTAAAATTAGAGGATTCTGGATCTTTGATCCAGTCGTGTACTACGTTGAAAGGAGAACGAACGTTTTCTCCATAGCGTTCATTCAGTACCTATTAAAGAATACATTGATTTCATTACACTCTCATAATTGTAATAATATAGACTATCTTTTTATTATACACTTATCATAAATACATAAAATAATTCAGAAAACTACTATTGCTTTAATTATAATTCTAAATCTAATTGGTTTTTAAAATGAATGAAGTAGACAAAAAATTTCGGTCCATCAAAAAGTATGAACACAATAAAAATTATGTCTTATTAGATCTTGAACAACAGATAAACATTCTAAAAGAAAATAAAGAACCAAGAGTAGCTGATCTTTTAAAGATTATGCAGCTGCAGGATCAAGTAATTCAGCTGCTTCAGGAGAAAATCGCTAAGGTTACTAGCCAGCGAAAACGAAAACCTGAGCAAATCTGTGTTGCAAAACATGAAGTTGTACAGTGTGCAGACAAAGAACCACTTGTTTTGTTAATTATTAAACTCAATCTCTGTCAAATTGTGTTTGAATAGATATATTACGTGAGGATAGTGAATTAACGTGCACTGTTCATTCGATGTTTACTATGTTATCAAATACTCAGAACTAGATACATTAATCATTTAATTTTATGAGCGAAAAAATAATTAAGATGTACATTATATGAGTGGTAAAATAAGTAAAATTATGTTGCTGTGAATGAATGAAAAGAATTGTAAAAATGGGGGATCCTGGATCTTTGATCCAGGTCCCCATTTTTACACTACTACTTACTACTTTGTGGTATATAAGTTGTAAAGACCATAATAATATGTTGAATAATTGAATGATGGGGGTAAATTGGGCGTTTCTGGATCTCCTCTGATCCAGAAACCCCAATTTACACCTACTTCGGGGGTGTTATTATATTAGTATTTAGTTATAGGGATATTAGTTTTATCAAAATAGGTCCCAAATTCACTAAGTATTTTCTCCTATTTCTATCATTCTAGCTAATTGACTATAATTATATTTAAAGCCTTGCACTACTTAATCCGTTTCAATTTAGTTAATGGATTCGTAGCATTGACAAAATCAGTTAGACTAGTAGAAAAATAATCTTTTCATATCATGAAGGATCTAAAATGCATAACGGGAATAAAACGCTAATGGACTCACTTCCATAATTACACGCTTGTAACATGTAAAGAAGTAATCATTGCATAGATGTATTTGCATTGGAAAGATAACACGAGCTTTTACTCTGATTTTGTATTAGTTTGTGCCTACCATTAGTCAACGTCGCTTTCCAGGAATACAAAATGTATATCGACGCCAGAGATTTTTTAAATAATACTGAATTGTTTATACAACCACAGCCGGTTACAAGACTTGGAGTACTAGCAGCTAAGATAGCATACTACAATTTTGACTGGCGTTACGTAACTCTGGTTATGTTCAATACAATGGAAGTATTTGGATTACAGTCCTTCCTGGTGAACTATAATAAAACGGTCGTTGTAAAAATGGGACGATTTGTACCCAAACATCGTGTTCATGTACCTCAAATCGTAATATTCGGACAACAAGCCGTTGAAATAACAACTACTATTCGATGGCTCATTCGTATGAAATATGATAGCGATGCTAAGTTTGTTATTATTTGTTCGTCTCACAATCAAGATTGCGACGAAGGCAGAATTTTTGACACCTTTCTTAAATCGTTAGTGTTGAATGTAATTGTTTTGAAAAGATCGTATCTAACTAACGAACCCTTAGCTTATACGTATAAGATAGTTCTACCGACAAAATGCGAAAATGGTGAACCAGAAAAAATTGATTTGGTTTCAGACTGTCATGATGATAAATGTTTCGCAAATCTTTTTCCGGGAAGATTGTCAAATTTCTACAAATGTCGCTTCATTATATCGACTATAGAACAACCACCGTTTATGTACCTTCATAATGGTACTAAGGAACTCTCAGGGATGGACGGAGATATCATGAAGCTGGCAGCTGATATGTTGAATGCGACACTAGAATTGAAAACACCGAGGGACATATACGACGCGGGTCGCTACAGTAACAATAACTGGACAGGCTCGCTAGGAGATATATACAATAAACGTGCACATGCGTCCGTGTGTACAATACCTCTAACTTCATATAAATATGGTAATTTTACAATATCCTTCACATATCATTCTATGGATATGGTGTGGGCTGCAAAACTACCTTCGGAAAAGGCGCCTTGGGAAAAACTTTTATATCCCTTCAAATTTTGGGTCAGGATTATAATATTATTCACGTTTATCGGTATTATTTTCATGAATATCCTTAAAGATACCAATATTTGGCGCAAAGTTAGGAGAGCTTTTCAGTTGGGGCAATCGAATTATAATCTTTTGTTCTATTCGTGGCTCCTGTTTCTTGGTATGCCTTTACTCAAGTTTCCAACGAAAAAAAGTCTTCGAATAGTACTTTTCACTTGGATATACTACTGTTTCGTCGTGAGATCGGCTTACCAAGCCGGTCTCATCAATTCCCTGAAAAATCCCGCATATCTAGCTGACTACGCTACATTGCGAGATGTTCTTAAAGATGGAAGTCCATTTGGTGGCCTATCTTCTTTACGGGATTTTTACTATGAAGATCGTATAATTTATGATAAGTGGAAAAATGTAGAATTGGAGGATGTGTACAGAACTCTTGACGAGATATTTGACGGGACGTCAGATTTTGTCCTAGCTTCGAATAAGGAGATAATAAAATATAAACTAAAGAAACACAACGGTACCAAGCAACTGCAAATAATTCCTGAGAAGATAGTAAACAGTCCGACAGTGGTGTATTTAACAAAGTATTCTCCTGTGAACCCACCTTTAAGTTATGTTCTACGTGTGGCCTTAGAGGCTGGTTTTATACAGCGAATACATCGACGGTATTTAGATACGGATGCAGCTTTGCTTCGGCGATACCAAACTAAAAAGCCAGAGCCTCTAAATATGTATCATTTTGCTGGATGCTTCGCTATATTGATTATCGGTTGGATTTTATCCATCATATACTTTGCAGTTGAATTTATATGTGGGAATCTAAATGAACAGTAATTTTATTGATTGTAAAGTAAGTTTGTCAACGATAATACTATAATAAACTGTTGTGCGCTTAGAGATCTTTTATTAACCCATGTCACGATAGTGCCTACAATGTATGTAGGTTACTATCATTCGCCTTTCTAGGATTATTTTCCTCGCACTATAAAAGGTGACGGCCAACATAACGCTCTAAAATGTTAAGTTGTAACTATCTTCTTTTTCTTCTCGTGTGGTTAGTGGCCAACCTGTTGTCAAGAGTTGTTCAAGCCTGTTCTGTTCTGACATGGCTTAACGACTGCTGTCAATTTGGTTACAACCGGGTCCGACTTTTTACGTGCCCTCTGAAGCACGGAGACGTTCAGATGATAATGAATCGATATTATTATATCGTAGTGGTCTTCGATATTCAGTAGGTAATAGTGATAAAAAGTTAAAATGTATTTACTAAATTTGTGAATTGTGTAAATTGCATATGATTAATTAATCGCAAAATTTGTCAATTGGCGTAGCAGAAATGTCTATATTATAAAATAACTTATTGTAGATACCCGTCAGCCGAGGTACCGCAGGCACGTAGGTACCGCATGAGTTCGATTGGTAGTGACATCAAACACGACTTGCGCGCACCTTACGACTGCATTAAAGGCCGACCACGATACAAAACTGGTATCTAGACAGATCTGTTTAAGATTCAGTTGGGTGAGCTGGTTTAATCCATGGATCAACTAGATTTCACAACCAAAAGGAATACCAATGTTGTATGATTGATGGCAAGACGTGATGAGTCTATTTGGGGGTAGGTAGGTATAGGTATCGCATACTAAATTATTTTAACACATTCAATGTCACCACCATTTTTTAGTAATACCCAGCGATGCCTCCCTATATAAACCGCGAACACACTAGGCGTGCCCTCGGCATTGCAAGATAAAATTACTTGGACACGCCAGGCGTGTTCACTTACTGTTTAAAGGTAAAATCACAAAAAGTGATATTTCGTCTTTAATTGTGCTGATTGATTAAACTTTCTTGCGCTACAGAATATCTAATATGTTTATAAAAGTGCTTGTGTTTGTTAAACTTCAATTATGGCAGGAAATAGATTTCACGGTAAGTAGTTATAGTAATTTGATCACAGATTCTCAACATTTTGTTAGGTAGGGGAAGGCCGGGGAGTCACGAACGCTGGGTAATCGCGAACGCAGTTGTTTCACTACGTTAGAAAGGGATATCATGATTTAACTCATCGCCATTTTAGAAATCACGCCGTCACTAGTGCCAAGCAACCAGCGGAGCGTTACCGGTGCACACAGGATTTAAGGTAAAACTAATTTAAATATTTACTTACTTTCGTTGCAATTTCCCCATAAATTAAACACAGTTTAACTTATAAAGTAATAATAGTTCTAATACAATATTTATTTGCATAAATTATTAGTAATTGAGGATTCAGTTACGAGAATTACATATGCGACCGGGCCAAACATAACCTAAAATTAAAATCATCCATTAAAATAAAAAGTTAGTAAGTACGTTTATTTTAGCGGCATAATTAAATAATTAACATAATATATACTAGACAAATTATTTACAAAAAATATAAACTAAAGATAACACTTCAAAATTAAAAAGCGTTATAATATTCCTTCACATCGTACATCGTCGTCAATTGGCAACGTGCCCAGAAGACTGGCAGCATTGCCACGTTAAATGGCAATACTTATTTTTTGTTCAAAGAACAAGCCAGCCCTCTGGTCACGCGAAGCGTCGATGAGCCGCTTAGCTAGGTTTTTATAAACAGACCTAGCACTTGGACCTCATGGCCCCAGCGTTTCGACACCAAAGGGCTCAAATATGTACTCACCAATAAGGTTTTGATATTTACGCCGTTTGAGCGTCTCCGCTGATGCAGCAGCAGCACCAGCGCAACCCGCTGTGCTAGAAAGATGTCATGGCGCAAGGGTGTCGACACAAGTTGTGTCCCACACCAAAGGCCTACCCATTTTCCATGGCAGTAATGACATACCATCGTCGTGTACCAAGCCGTGAGGTTCAAGCTGAGCCGGGACGCCAGCGGTGACAAGAGCTCGACGGAGTATGTTATTCAGGTTGGCGTGTCGTGATATACGACCAGCACTCCTGCTGCATGTTAGTTAGAATTATATTTTGTATAAAACTTCATACAAAGAATAATAGTGCATCAATTTTAAATTGTGATACTTATCTGCTATGCGATAGGTTCAATCTATTTTAAAATAGTTAGTGCCTAATGGTCATGAGAGGGCGGATAGATAGGCTTAGCTTACCAATGTGGCAATTATATAGACTTTTTTGCTTCTAACTCTGAAGTCATGAGTACATGTCTTTTACCCAAAAAATCCATTCGTAGCCGATAAACAATCAGTTTTAAGCGTTAACGTTAGTAAAATAAGGTTTAAAGTGCACTTGGTGGCTCGTATGCGAGCCACTGGTAAATACAGGTACCTACACAATTTAGTGGCTCGTATGCGAGCCGCTGTCAAAGGACAGGTAAAGATTGTTGCGTTGAACTTTGGAAACTATATTTTGACAAAAGGTGAAGAGAAAAGGGATCTGATACGAAATTATCTAAAGTGAGCATTCGTGTCTCGTGATAGCCCTTGGTTTGCTGACAGCGATTTAAAAAAGGCCATTAGTTGTAACTGTATGAAGACTGCGTTCCAGTCACATTCTATCAAAAATGCTAGTATGATGAAAAAATATGATTCGCTGAACTGTAAAATTTATGCGATAAAGATAAAGATCAGTTCATTTGTATGAAACATGAGTATATTTATATAAAATACATGATGTTACAGTACATTAGCGGCTCATCATGTTTTACCCTTAGGCTAAATATTCAAATTATATTAATAAAAACAATTTATTTGAAGTCTAGCTGTGGTTTGCTTCTTCTTGGGTTTGACTATTTGAATTACTGGATCCTAAGCTGAAGATGGTTGGAATGTGTGGTACATTTATCTTCACTATTGAAATTAGGATGTTTTTTGATTTCAATAGCCTCGTGAAGCATCCTCGATAGGAATCGGTGTTCTTTAGCGAGAATTGTGGTGTCATGGTTTGTCAAATCTCAGGTAGTGGTTGGTCCCCTGTTGCATATGTTCACACACAGCAGACTTCAACGAGCGTTGGTGTACATAATATTGTCTTCTGTTTACGCGAATGTTATTCATTGAAATTAAACTACTATATACGGATTTTATCGCGTTGTTTATTTATCACTGTACTACAAAATTTTGAAAATATTACACTACTCCTACTATTGATTTTATTAGACTAATTTATAAGCTAATAAAATTATTTAAACTATTAAATCTATTTATTTTTGGTTTACACTTTCTCCGACGTTTCGGTTGCTTTTCAGCAGCCATGGTCACGGGGCATGGCTGTCTGGGAAAGTCTCCTTGTCGCCTTCTAGGCTCCGGATGGCTTCAGCTATGCACTTAGACGTGCTAATATATTCAATCAAAAACTGTACTTCTATCTCCTTTAAGACAGCCTATCCTAGTTTTATAAGAGCTTCATTGATGGTTTCTTTAACTTTTAAGATATCAGTTATGCAATCGTAATATGAATTCCACCTAGTTGGACAGAGGCTTGTTGGAGATATACCAGTGGTTTCCAAGCAAATTTCACAAGCTTTCGGAGACCTAACTCATAAATTCCAAACAGCCTGACATTTAGCCTAAAAAGAAGCAGGAAAACTAGAAAATACATCGACTATGGCGGGCGTCGATGTTAGCAAACCAAGCTACCACCTCTGCGTTATCGATCTTAACAGCAGAGAGAAGTTTCTAGTCGACACGGGTGCCGACATATCCGTATTAGCCGCAAGAAATAAGAAACACGTGAAGCCGATTGAAAGTACCTACAAACTGTTTGCTGCGAACGGTACAGAGATACGTACCTACGGTGAGCGCACACTCGAACTCAACCTAGGTCTACGCAGAAGCTTTAAATGGACATTTACCGTGGCCGACGTGAAAACATCAATACTAGGCGCAGATTTCTTAGCGAAGCACAAATTACTTGTCGATCTATATCAAAGAAAACTCATCGACCGCATTACCGACCTTAGCGTTCACACCATCAAAATACATAGCACCGAGGAAGCCGTATACGTTATCAGCCACCATCACCCCTATCACGACATCTTGAAAGAATATCCCGACGTACTGCGACCCATGTCACTCAAAACTCCGACTAAGCACAACGTAACTCATCGCATAGAAACAACAGGCCAACAAATCTATTCAAGGCCGCGCCCGCTGCCGCCCGATAAATACAAAGCTGCGAAGCTAGAATTTGAGAAAATGATGGAGATGGGAATCTGTAAACCGTCAAACAGTCCATGGGCCAGCCCGCTTCACGTCGTTAAGAAAAAGGATGGTTCGCTACGCGTGTGCGGCGACTATAGAAGATTGAACGCCGTTACAGTACCCGATCGCTACCGTATTCCGAGAATTCAAGATTTTACGTAAGAGCTACATGGAAAAAAAATCTTTTCTAAACTAGATCTCAAAATGGCGTACTTCTGGATACCTATTGAAAAAGAAGATGCTGCGAAGACTGCCATAATAACTCCCTTCGGCCTCTTCGAGTTCAACTGTATGACGTTTGGCTTACGCAACTCCGGCCAAACATTTCAACGTTTCATGCACGAAGTACTACGAGGGCTCGACGACAACGTATTCTGTTTCATCGATGATTTACTAGTGCACTCAGAAAACCCAGAGGATCACAAGCGTCACTTACAAAAAGTTCTCGAACGACTCGACAACTACGGCGTCACTCTAAACATCGATAAATGTGAGTTCGGCAAAGACAAGATACAGTTCCTCGGTTATGAAGTTACACCGGACGGAATCAAACCCACAGAAGAACGCATTCAAGCCATACTTACGTTTCCCAAACCAACTACAGTGCAAGAGTTAAGAAGATTTTAAGGCATGATCAACTTCTACCGTAGCTGCCTACCCCATCAAGCCGAATACCAAAATTTATTAAACAAGTATCTACACAATAGCAAGAAAAACGACAAAACACCTATACAATGGACACATGAAGGTGAAACAGCCTTCGAACAATGCCGACAAAGCATTCTCGAGGCATGCACGAAGTACTACGAGGGCTCGACGACAACGTATTCTGTTTCATCGATGATTTACTAGTGCACTCAGAAAACCCAGAGGATCACAAGCGTCACTTACAAAAAGTTCTCGAACGACTCGACAACTACGGCGTCACTCTAAACATCGATAAATGTGAGTTCGGCAAAGACAAGATACAGTTCCTCGGTTATGAAGTTACACCGGACGGAATCAAACCCACAGAAGAACGCATTCAAGCCATACTTACGTTTCCCAAACCAACTACAGTGCAAGAGTTAAGAAGATTTTAAGGCATGATCAACTTCTACCGTAGCTGCCTACCCCATCAAGCCGAATACCAAAATTTATTAAACAAGTATCTACACAATAGCAAGAAAAACGACAAAACACGTATACAATGGACACATGAAGGTGAAACAGCCTTCGAACAATGCCGACAAAGCATTCTCGAGGCTATTATATTATCGCACCCGATACCTAACGCTCCGTTATGCTTACTCACCGACGCGTCTGACACTAGCCTCGGCGCAGTCCTACAACAAAAATAGACGTGTGGAAACCACTCGCCTTTTACTCAAAAACAATAAGCGAGACGCAGAGAAGATACAGTGTATATGATCGCGAACTTCTAGCAATGTATACAGCTGTTAAAAACCTACGCCGACTGATAGAGGGCAACGAACTCACCATATGTACGGATCACAAACCATTGACGTACGCTCTAACAAGAACGCCGAGTAACAATGACACACCGCGTCGAGAACGACAATTGCATTTCATAAGCCAATACTGTACTAACATCAAATACATTCACGGTGATAAGAACGAAGCCGCTGACGCGTTATCACGTATCGCAGAAATTGAACTACTCTACGCAACGATGGACTACGATAAGTTATCTCAAGAACAAGAAACGGACGCCGAGCTACGTGATTGCATGAATAACCCCAGACTGAAGTTTTCCCGCGTAAACCTACCGGGAGTCAAACGGCCTATTTGGTGCGAAACATCGACAGCGAACATTCGACCATACCTACCATTGCCTTATCGTGTCGCAGCCTTCAAAGCACAACACGAACTAAGTCACCCCGGCGTTCGTACAATAAGAAGAATAATGACGACAAATTTTTTCTGGCCATCTATAAACAAAGACGTAGGTATATGGGCCAAGGCGTGCATCAGCTGTCAACGAGCGAAAGTTCATCGACACGTCATTAGCCCGCTCGGTGAGTTTCAACAATCATCTCGTTTTGAACACCTGCACGTGGACATAGTTGGGCCACTCCCACCATCAGATGACTATAGATACTTAGTTACTATGATTGACCGCTGCACTAACTGGTCAGAGGTAATACCTACTCGTGACGTTACCGCCGAAACGGTCGCGAAGACCGTGTACGAGGGATGGATATCGCGGTTTGGATGTCCTCTACGACTTACTACAGACCAAGGGAGACAGTTCGAATCGTCTTTATTTCAAGCTTTAATGAAGAAAATAGGCGTCACTCGAATACGTACTACTGCATTTCACCCGCAAGCTAATGGAAAAATCGAACGATGGCATCGATCTCTGAAAGCGGCACTGATGGCAAGAGCAACCGATAACAGATGGATCAATGAATTACCTACAGTATTACTAGGACTTCGCACCGCCCTACGTGAAGACTCAACCGTCAGCCCGGCCCTGATGACATACGGATCTACGTTACGCGTCCCATCTGATTTCTTCGCGCCTACCAAGCCGAACATTGAAGATGCGGAATTTGTCCGTCAGCTGACTGAAACAATGTCGTCATTATCACCAACATCAACAAGGCAAGCGTCAAGGTCAAACACATTCATACACAAAGACCTCGGGACATGTACGCATGTGTTTGTGCGCAAAGACATCGTGCGCAGACCTCTCGTACCACCATACAACGGACCATATCAAGTACTTCAACGCAGTACCGACGGCAAGCACTTCACACTGCAACTTCCGCTTCGCACCGCAGTAATTGCAATCGACAGATTGAAGCCAGCCCATCTACTCAACGAGGAAGACTCGCCAGAAAACACAACATTAACAAACACTGGCACTACTTTTATACTCGCGAACAGTTACCACGGTTTACTAACGGTTACCAGCTACGGACCTGGCTTCTGCCCGCCGGCTGGTAACTCGTTAAAATCTCGAAAAGTATTTCAAATAAAATACAAAATACTTAAAAAAAAGGTATTTTTCTCAAAAATTGCTCTGAGGAATTATCTGTCCCATTAACCATACTATTTAAGAAATCAATCAACTCAGGCGTTTTTCCAGTCCGTTGGAAAATTGCGCATGTTATCCCTATTCATAAATCTGGCGATAAGACATCCTGCTCTAACTATCGGCCCATTAGCATTCTCGGGTGTATAGCGAAGCTCTTTGAATCTTTAGTATATATTCCACTTTATAATCATTTATGTAACTATATTTCCAACAAACAACACGGTTTTGTCAAAAAAAGATCCACACTTAGTAATCTTCTTGAATATAAAAATTATCTTTGCGGCGCCTTTGCTTCTGGCGGGCAAGTAGACGCCATATATCTAGACTTTAGTAAAGCTTTCGACAAAGTAGACCATTCGCTGTTATGTCTTAAACTCGCACACTACGGTATACATGGGTGTTTGTTAAGGTGGATCACTTCGTACCTGAGTAACAGGAGCCAACTTGTAACTGTTAAGGGTTATTCTTCTGTTCCCGTACCCGTCTCTTCTGGGGTTCCACAGGGGTCACATCTTGGTCCGCTCTTTTTTATAGTCTTTATTAACGATCTTATAAATCGATTATCTTGTCCTGCATTGCTATACGCTGATGACCTAAAGATTTATAATAAGATAAACGACACCACAGATAGTCTGGCCCTTCAGCGAGATCTCAACATCGTTACGGACTGGTGCTTGTCAAACAATATGTGCCTCAATGTGGACAAGTGTTGCATTATTTCTTTTACCAGGAAAAAGCACAAACTGTTTCACCCTTACTTTATAGAAAATAGTGTGTTAAATAGAAAAGAGGTGGTAAAAGATTTGGGAGTCTTATTTGATAGGGAGTTAACATTCCGTTCTCATTACGAGCATGTTGTGAAGAGAAGTAGCAAGCTTCTGGGATTTATTATAAGGTCCACTAAAGAGTTTAAGAATGCACAAAGTACCCTGTGTCTCTATTTCAGTCTGGTGAGGAGTATCTTAGAATACTGTTGCCCAATTTGGTCTCCTTATTATAAAACGCATATATATAACATAGAGAGAGTACAGAAAAGGTGCTTAAAATTCCTTTCTCGTAAATTCAGTTATGGTCGCTTGAATTATGCTGAGAGGTTAAGTAAATTTAATGTTGTCTCATTGCAAACCCGACGTCAGAGATACGATTTACTCTATTTGCATAAATTGATTCATTCATCTATCGATGCTCCGGCTTTACTCTCATCTCTCAGCTTTAATATTTCACATAGATCTCGTAATCCTAACATATTTGCAATTCAGACATATAAAAATAATACATCATTTTATAATCCAATAGTAAGAATGTGCAGATCATATAATAAATTAGCACGTGTAAATGTAGAGGTCGATATCTTTGATATAAATTTTAACAGATATAAAAAGATTGTATCAGGTGTACTTAGTTCCGAAAAGTTCCAAGCCTAGCTGTTATAATGTAAAATTACAGTTATTAAGTTATTACCCGTTTAATGATTCATTTGTATCCTACGCTAGCAAATTTAAGATTATAATTAATGTTTATTTTTTGCACGAGTAATCTGCTTTAATATGTACATGTTGTGTACACTACCTTAGGATTACCGTCCGGTTTATATATTATGTTCTTTATTACTATCTACTATGTTAAGACTGTAATCTGTTTGTGTACCTATTATAAATAAATAAATAAATAAATTTAGGAACAAAATATAAAATACATATTTTGTATTTGCATTTAAATACAAATATTTCAAATAAGTCACAACTCTGATTATAAGCCAACTATACTGTGGGTAGTAATACAAATATTTCAAATAAGTCACAACTCTGATTATAAGCCAACTATACTGTGGGTAGTATCGATCCCCACCACTTCCTATAAAATCAAGCGCTCAGTCGCACGCAGAGTCATTCGCCGCTCAGTCGTCGGTCGGCAAGGTGGTTGGTGTCGATACTGAAAGTTCGCTCCAATATTTTGTTTACTGTTTTATTTGCTTTACGATTTTGTGTTTGAAAATTAACGGTTGTTTGTGATATTGAACTCGTATTTATTTAAGCGAATGATTGTCAAGATTTGGTATAAATTAGTTCAGTTTGTGATTCGTCTTTTTTAATTTATAACACTTCTGGTTCCTAAAAATATATATAACTGTATATCATAGAAACTTCATGTCTTGCACAGCTATAATTTTATATGTCACGCATGACATATAAAATTATAGCTGTGACGTCATAGGCGAAAGAAGAAATTGTATTCCAAACGCCATATTTCAAGAGGTTTTGTATGTGTAAAACATTCGCTATATTTGTAGTTACCTACGTAGAAATTAGTCGATAAAGCACATATTTAATGAAAGACCAATGATTTGTTATTAGCTATTCGTTTAATAAAATTATTTTATCTACTTCTTACTAAACTTATAAATATTATATTGTACATTCATGCAGGGGAACATCATAGCAATATACAATTATAATATAGGTGTATTATGTGTTCTTGTGAATTGTCAAATGAAACTGCTTACTACTTTAAACATATAGGATATACATAGATTGACTGGTACCAGTTACACATTAATACTTATTAACCTCCGAGTCTTCTTCGAAGAGGTTAATGAAAACACTATGTGGGTCTATATGTCTGTCTGTTAGTGACAGCCATAGCTCCGGAACCACAAACACACCACAACCTTGGGGCACAGACACCAATCCCTCGGTCGAGTTTGAATATGGGCCCTGTGGGTCAAAATACCCTTGTGATATAGTGTCACAAGGTCATAAGGTCAGGGAATATCCACCAACAGAGTGATTTGGAAGTCCAAGGGTAAGGCTTTTGTCCAGAAGTGGGAAATTACAAAAAGCTGATGAAAAAGAAACATACACGGTCACATGAAGACGAAGAGGTTGAATCCTGCGTTTTTACACCTATCTCGTTAAAAATACGACCTGTAGAACTTGTGGAGCGATGACTGCTGTGCGTAGCTATTGCATATATGCGTCTGAGTATATAAAACTGACGCATCAACATTTTCCCTTTACCTAGTATTAAAAGAATCTTATCATCTTCTTCACGCATTTTGCGAGTAAATTGACCGTACTCAATTGGGTAGCGTGCTCAGAAGACTAGTAGCATAGGACAGCTTTGCCATGTTGATATTGATATTGACAGCATGAACATAATTCGCTGTATTAGGAAAAAGTGATGGCATATTATAAGGCTATCAATACACTTTGCCATAGCCGTACAGACAAATAGGAATTATGATTTTATCCAGACGGTTATCGCTTACAACCACGGCTGCTATCCCGTCATTAAAAAACGCTTAAAAAAATTAATATCGTCTAATTGTATAGCATACCTTAAATCTTTGAAGGAAACAGAAAGGCCCAGCACAGCACTTAGGCTAATTGCCCTGATTTGTTGCAATTCTAATTATACTACTAATACATTTTTGTCGCTTACGCTCAATTATATATTGGCCTGGTTATTAAATTGACAATAAAATGATTGCTTTACTTATAATACTTTACGTAATATGATTTTAGTTTCTGATTAATTTCAATCTAATGGTTGAAAAGACACTAAACAGTGAACATGTCGATGAATGAAGCATGGTATAAATCATTAACAAATGTCGAAGAGGTCAATAAATTAAGCGAATTGGCCGCAAAAGTAGCCGTACAAAATTTTGATTATCGTTACGCGACACTATTGTTCTTCAATTCAACTTTATGCTATGGTGTAGAATTATTTTTGCAAGTGTTTAATTATAATGTAATCGTAAATAGAGAAATTATTGATCCAAAACTTATTAACATTACACGACAGTATGTAATATTTACTAGTGACATCCTTGAGTTTCAACAAATGCTGGATACTTTAAAAGAAATGGAAATTATAAATACTGGAAAATTTATTATTATTTGTCAGTCACGCACACAAAGTGATTGTGACGAAAAAGAGATGACTAAACTATTCTGGGAGCACAAAATTGTTGACGTCGTAGTAATCAAATCTACGGAAGATCACGCCCTTGGCTATACATACTTTCCTATTTCAGATGGTGATTGTAATAACGTTAAACCCATAGAACTAAAATTATCGCATTGCAGTCAGTACTTCACAACAAACCATGGAAATATGTTTGGTATGAAATTGAAGAAACTGAATTCTTGTCCGTTAATTGTCTCAACGTTTATACAGACTCCTTACATGCAAATTATAGGTGGAACGCCTTTTGGTGCAGATGGCGATTTACTGCGGATTTTAGCCTCCGGTTTAAATACAAGCATCGCAATAATGACGCCACGTCATGGGGATGGCTGGGGATTTCGCCATACGAACGGAACTTGGTCGGGATCTCTTGCAGACATTTACGATGACTTGGCTAATATTTCGATGACATCGGCAGCACTTACGGAATCAAGATATTCTGCCTTTCAGATATCACACAGCTATTATACAATACGTATAGTGTGGATTACACATCCGGCAGCGTTGCAAGATCAGGCATTGAAACTATTACATCCTTTTGAACAATCGACGCGTATAACCTTAATACTCAGTTATGTTCTTGTGATATTGTGCGCTTTTATTATCAAAACTGAGAAATGCTCATCTATATGCCGCAAGATTCAAGCGGATCAACCATCAAAAAGTATAGTTTTCTATTCATGGATGATATGTATGGGGCAGGCAGTTATTAAGCTGCCAACCAAATATGCCTTCTTACACATTTTAATACTATGGGTTTATTATTGTTTTATCATCAGAACGGCGTACCAAGTGTATCTAATAAGTTCTTTGAAGGGCAAATTTTACGAGGAACAGTTTGATACTATAGAAGACGCAATCAACGCAAACTACCCTTTCGGTGGTGGAGCTGCTCTCAGGGATTACTACAAGAACTATCCTATAATTTACGATAACTGGGTAAACATAGATACAGCTGATATAATACCTACTGCCTTGAATATATCAGAAGGACATAAATTCGTTCTTGCTATGAATAGGGACACGGCAAAGATAATAATTAAAAAATACAAAGTAAGGTTGCATATATTACCTCAGAGAGTAATCACTAGTCCTACCGTGATATTTGCAAAGAAATACTCTCCGATTATGAAATCTATCAATCTTGTTTTGAGTCGGTTAGTCACATCAGGATTGCCTGATAAATTACACAAAAAATATACAAGTCTGAAGAATTTGAATCATGATAGCGTAAATGAACTAGAGAAGTTGAAGATGAAACATTTTACTGCCTGTTACATAATATTGATCGTGGGGCTAATTCTGTCACTTGTATTTTTTTCATTAGAATTATATTTTGGTAAAATATATAGGCATCCGATACTTTCACCTTAATTAAAATTATGATGCTTATTTCAAAAACAGCTATAAAATGTAATGCTATTTATTAGATTAATCCAGAAAAATATTCTACGTATCTTATTGTTAATTTTACTGCTTCAAAATATACTAGTGTCATTAAATTTATTAATTAGTATGTTTTATTATTATAAACGGAGTCACCAAAAAAGCCTGCAAATAGTTACCAAACTATAAGTTATTCTGAAAAATACTTTGTTTATTTATTAAGTCTTTCTGTCAAATACAATCACAATTGCATAATTCTAATTTATTTGATTGTTTATAGATTTTTTGAAGCATTATTCTGCATATTTTCTTATATCCATAGAAGCAGTTAGGTAGAACACAATATGTTGTAAATCTTTTGCGATACGACTAAGATGGCAAACAATCATATGAAGTACGGAATACGATATGTAAGCGGTAACCGTAATCTATGACCGCTTGCAATATCGTTGGCGCCCTATAGAAATGGAATTAAAGATGGAAATAAAAGGAATGGAAAAGGTTTATGAGTTTTCGAGACTCTTATTCATCGAGCTACACTCGGTAACGATGACACTACTCTTAAGCGCTGTTTTCCTCTAAGATGTGGTATAGATGGCACTTCTTACTACGTACTTCACATGGCATGCCGACCCCTTTTGTACTATTATCCAATAATTGGTAACAGCGGGCTCTTCTTGATTGACGTCTTTGATATGTTGTGCTGAAAGTGCTTGCTGAGGACAATAAAAATATAAAATAGCAATATAACTATCAGGATGGTGATGAAGCGCAGGATCTGCTAGATTTTAAACGGTCATTTTAATCGATGGACGCTTGTGATACTGTGCAGTGGTGTTAGTCGCGCATGGCCGATCCTTCCACAGTATATTAAGGAGGTTTTGCTGCGGTCTTCTGCAGATTGGATGTGCATGACTTTACGAAGTACCACGCACTACGTCCATAGCTGTAAAAATAGGATAGCTTTTTAAAAATACTCTTATATGGTTTTATATCATAATCAAATAGCGTTAAGCAACTTCCGCATTAGAGTACAAGAATTACGGCTCCTGCAGTTTAAAAATATGCAAATTACGGACTCAAAGACTCCTGGTCCCAAACCCACCTGGTCTACGTATAATATGCCTATTAAATACTTTATTATATAATGTAGAGCCTTTTGCATAAAAATAGTATGTACTGAGTTACTACAAAATAAATACAAAAATATTACAAACGTAAGTACATATTACTTTCATGGTCTTTTGATACTAACGTCTTCTTTCATTGCATTTAATTGACGAAATTGTATTTATTGTAATCGCTAAAATTTTCAATGTCTTTAGAGAGGTTGGAAGGCAGGAAAACTATATCTCGAGCCATGGAACGCTTCAGTTGGTTCTAAACTTTATTCAACCATGAAAATACAAGATGTCAACTTATGTAAGTCCTCAAGTCGAGGCAGCTCTTGGTGAATATTACTGCAGAAAACAAACCTACACCAAAGGCCTTCTTTCAGCGATTCGACATCAGTGTTTACTACAGGTACTACAGGTATAGGCTAAAAACCTACTAATATTACAAATAGGAAAGTTATTAAAAATGTTTAGAGGTATTTGTTACATAATCACTCATAAAATGATAAACAGATTTGAATGAAATTTGACACACAGGAAGACAATAACCTGGAATAGAATTATAGGATACATTTATCCTATTGTACAGTCACCTGTAATGCACGGATACGTTAAGGTCCAAAATCCTGTGAACACTCGAATTAGAATGAATATGAATGAACTAGATGGCGTTGTTTTATAATATTGCAACGCATACTCATTTTAGCAAATAAGTGAAATTTATAAGAAATTTTAATCTCAACCGAAAAGGCATTCGAACACGGTCAGAATAATGTCATCGAAAGTATCTATAAAATAAACTACCCTCTATACATTTATAAATTCATTTGTAATATTTTGCTTCTCGTTTTACCCTGAAATGTTTTTTTTTTAAATAAACTATTGTAAATGTAGATTTATAAAATGTATAAAGTAGATTTATCAAAATTGAGTTATTAAGAATTTACTTCTTTTTATTTTATAGTAGTGCCCCGCCATCCATTACGATATAAATAAGCTACTCAACAGTTCTTGTATCGATTTCCGTTAGATGGCGTCAATTACCGACTTATGCCATTTTAGTTTTGAAATGGTTATGCATTTTTGCAGCTCACTGTACATTTGCGTGAGATTTACGCAGGCGAAGCTGCGGGTAGAAACTAGTAGGTTGTTAATGTTTAAAGCTTACTTAATAAACGCAACGCAGTAGCCATACTCAATAAACAATAATTCACCGAATGTCATCATCCTGAATAATTCAACGTCTCTTATCTGAATTAAGCTTATAAATAAATTTTATATAGGTAGGTAAATATTTTCCTCGAGCTTCCGCGGCTTTACTCGCTCGCTGTTCTCTGGTTATCTATGTCCTTTTCTGTACCCCTGACAACATGTATCTACATATGTGAATCGGATGATAATCGGCCTAGCAGTTAAGGCGTAAAGCAAACATACATTAATGATATTGGTTAAGATTAGAACTACTTAGCATATAACAGATTTTTTTTATACAGTGTTATTTTGAAGTTTATATGGTTTTGAAGATTTTAACAAAATTTTACTTATTTATGTGATCATGCGCCGCAGGCTCATTACTTAATCAAATTCAATTTCAAATTACGTTTATTTACTAAACACAGGTCCAAAAGATGTTATGTGCCTTGCCTACATTGGCGTACAAATATGTATATACTAATATTATAAATGTGAAAGTTTGTGAGGATGTATGGATGTTTGTTACTCTTTCACGTAAAATTTACAGAACCGATTGCGATGAAACTTAGTATATGGTAGCTGGAGTCCTGGATTCGCACATAGGCTACTTTTTATCCCGATATTACCACGGCAACGGGACTTACATGAGTGAAACCGCGGGCAAAATATAGTATTTACATATAAATAATAAACTGTAGGTAAAAATAAATCTCACTTTATAGGTGAGTCGAGTAAAAGATATATAAGACAGAACCCTAAAATAAGAACCTTAATCTAGTAACTCTTAATCGAAGTTTTCTAGGTAATTACGCTGAATATTTAATATTGGCTATAATTACTTTTGATGTGTGTTGCTTCCATGTGATGTGATATTAGTTTCTGATAAGTTTTGAAGCGTGCTCGTGTTAACTGTCGCTTAGTAAACATGTCGATAAATGAACTTTGGCGCGAATCGTTTTTATACTCTAACGTGGACAGTAAATTAGCCGATATGGCCGCAAAAATCGCTGTACAAAATTTTGACTATCGTTACGCGACACTGGTGTTTTTTAATTCAACTTTATACTATAGCGTAGAGTTATTTTTGCATATTTTCAACTATAATGTAGTAGTTAACGGAGGAATGATTAATCCGAATCTTACTAAAGTCACACAGCAATATGTGATATTTGACAATGACGTCACGGCAGTTAAACTATTGCTCGATAATATACAGGAATTGAAATTAGAAAATTTTGGGAGATATATATTTGTTTGCCAGTCACAGATTTCAAGTGATTGTGACGAAAACGAAATAACTAGATTGCTTTGGAAATATAAAATCGTCTACGCAGTATTTATCAAATCCGAGGATGAAGATGCTCTCGGCTATACATATTTTCCAATTTCAGATAATGATTGCAATAATGTCAAACCTATAAAACTGATATCGTCTAATGGCAGTAACTACCTAACTACAAATCACGGTGATGTATTTATCTACAAATTGAAGAAACTGAATTCTTGTCCGCTAATTGTTTCAACATTTATACAGAAGCCATATATGGATATTATAAATGGAATACCTACTGGTGCAGATGGTGATTTAATCCAGATTTTAGCTTATGGCTTAAATACAAGCATAAAGATGATGACACCGCACCGCGGTGCAGGCTGGGGACTCCGCCAAAAAGACGGCAGCTGGATGGGATCTCTCGCCGATATTTACGATGGCTTAGCTAATATTTCCATAACATCGGCAGTACTGACTCAATCAAGATATTCTGACTTTGAAGTATCACGTAGCTATTATATCAAATATGTTCGATGGCTGACGCATCCAGCAACGTTACAAAATGAAGCATTAAAACTATTATACCCGTTTGGTTTAACTACGCGAATAGCCTTAGTAGTCAGTTATATACTTGTCATACTGTGCGCTATTGTTGTCAAAAGTAAGAAATGGTCATCTTTTAGTCGCAATATTCAAATTGAGGAACCATCAAGAAGTATAGTATTCTTTTCGTGGATGATTTGTATGGGCCAGCCCTTATTGAAGCTACCTACAAAATCTACTTTCTTGCAAATTACAATTTTTTGGATTTACTATTGTTTTCTTATGAGAACAGCGTATCAAGTTTACCTTATAAACTCTTTGAAAGGAACATATTATGAAGATCAGTTTGAAACAATAGAGGATGCAATGAAAGCAAACTATCCAATTGGTGGCGCAGCATCTCTTCGGGATTTCTTTATAGACTATCCTGAAATATATGATAAATGGCAAATTATAGATACGCCTGATATTATACCTACTATCTTAAATATATCAAAAGGGCAAAAATTTGTTCTTGCAATTAATATGGATACAGCTGGACTCGTAATTAAGTCTTACAAAATAAATGTATACATATTGCCTCGAAACATAGTCAGTAGTCCCATAGTCATGTTTTTAAAGAAATATTCTCCACTAGCGGCACCGCTAAATTTAGTTTTAGATCAAATAGTCGCAGGAGGATTCTGTGATATGTTACTTAAAAAATATATAAGTGTTAAAACTACGGCAAATGATAAAGACAGTGAGCAGGAACCCTTAAAAATTATACATATTTCAGCCTGTTACATGGTTTTGGTAACGGGATGGACACTGTCATTTATATTTTTTTTATTTGAATTATTTTCGTCAAAGTATACAAGAAACAGATGTTGGCGCCCTAAATCTTAAAGTAAAATTTTATGCTTTTATGAATTAACAACTTTTAATATTAAATAAAATCGGAGCATGAAAAATGATATATTGTTTCTGCACATTACAAATGTTTAACAGCACTTACACTAACTGGGTCTTTTATTACACTAAGGCAACTTGTATGGAGAATTACCTTCATTCTACAAAGAGGCACAGCTAAACAACCTTCTGTTGCGTGCACTGCGAGTGCTTAGAGTTTCAAGGCTCCATTAGGAGGCATTTTGCTGTCAGAAGAACGATATTTGTTGGATCATTTAACTGATTTTATTGTTCTAGGGCTAAGACATATGAATGATTGCAGACATTAAGCGTTCACTGTAGGCAAAACTATAATGATTTATTGCGAGTTTTTATTTATTCAAATGTCTAACTCTATTAAACTTTCTGTAGGTATACTACAACGTATTTTGTGATATCATTTACAAATTTTGTATTTTCGCTCATACTTACACGATACAAGAATTAATGGAAACGTAGCAATGTCCTTCAGCAGTTCCAGTTGCTAGACCGATGCAACCTGGTTACCGGAATTACTTAACTTTTAGGGGACATTGTACAGTTGTTAAAGAACGGGACATCTCAGAATACTGCTGAAAAGTGAGGACACAGGAAAAAAGAGGGACATGACGCAATATACACAGAGTAATATGTCCATTACGTAGTAGATCCGGCATGAAGACACCGCAGTTGTCCACTTACCATCGGCTTCAAAAACCTTTCTATGATTGACGTTTGGTTGGGTTGATATTTACGTTTCATGCCATTCCGTGCAGCTATATTGCGTGACGGGACTTATATTTAATATCAAGGCAAATCAGATTATTTAGCTATATACATATATTGAAATATTAAACAATATCAAAACACGTGCATACATAGTTGTAGTAACTGATTTTAGTAGAGATATAAAATATCAATCATAGTCCTCTTCTAAATTTATTACTTACTAGCTGCTACCCATAACGTCGCACGCGTGGTATTTAACAAAAGGTTTTAATTTTTTACGTGGCATCCTAAGTATTTTCTAAAATAAAGGTAGCCTAAGTTACTCCTTATAACATCGGCTGTCTGTTAGCGAAAGTCCAGTCAAAATCAGTTTAGCTGTTTCAGAGATTATCCGGAACAAACAGACAGACAAAAATTTTAATAATTGAGTTTTTCATATACGTAAATACCGTATATACTTTCATATGCATTAAGTAGAAAGCTGTTCACTTCAACTTTAAATAATTGTATAGATTTATTTAAAACAATACCGTGATTCAGTTGTTTACATGTTGTTTACGCGTTATAAATTCAACTTATGTTTAATAAAAAATGAACTAAAACTAATACGAGTAACTCGTTGTTTGACTCTCTTTGTTGGCTTGGTTGATCTAGGGATCAAATACTTTTTAGAGGCACCGCAATGATTGATTGACAATTATCGCCTGCTCCGTGCCTCGGAGAGCACGTTAAGCCGTCGGTCCCGGCTGCCATGAACATCTATGGCAGTCGTTATTAGGAAGTCAGTGCCCTATAATACATGACCTTGACACTGGTCTAGCCTTAGGGTATCGTTAGCCTTTGGGTTGCGGAGGTCAGGTGGCAGCCGCTCCGTGTAAAAACTGATATCCAGTCAAATCTGGTTAGACCAGAAAAGCCGACCCCAAGTGACTTGGGAATAATAAAGGTTAGGGAGAAGAAGGCACCGCAATTGAGGATTATTATTTTAACTTTTTTGATTGGAATTAGTTGTTTTTAGAGATTTTGACTATTTAAACAAGAATTTTCTTTAAATTTCGATAAAAAGTAGTAAATCAACTGTCAATCAGGATTTCTATGTGTGTAATAGCGTTTTTATAAAACCAAATTGTTCTGCATTGGCACTGAAAAAATCTGCATCAATATGGAGCGAAAACATAATTTAACACGAGAAGAAATGATGAGAGCCGTCAGAATGTTGCAAGCTGGTTCCAGGCAACGTACTGTGGCTGTCGCTCTTGGCACTACACAGAGCGTTATAAGTCGTCTCTGGACACACTATCGTATCATGGGCAGTGTGACCAAGCGATATGGAGGACTATCTCGCATCACCACTCGCAGACAGGACCGGTACATCCAAAATACTGCTCGATGGAATCGTAACATGACCGCCATGATGTTAGCTAAGAGGCTCCACAGCTTTTCAGGCTTGCTGATAAGCGACCAAACTATCCGAAATCGTTTACGTGAAGTGAGTCTGCATTCCCGAAGGCCGCTGAGTGTTCCACCTATAGCGCCCTGCAATCGTAGGTCCCGTTTGCAATGAGCTCGCGAACACAGAAATTGGGAGGAAGAAGACTGGCGTAGTGTTTGCTTTTCCGATGAATCTTGTTTCGGTGTGAGACCAGATACAAGATGTACTCGGATTTGGAGGACTTCTGGGCTTCAAGAGCGTTTGAAATTTTGTCAGGAAGAATATTTATTTGGAGGTGGAACAATAATGGTTTGGGTCGGTATTTGGATCGGTGGAAGAACCGATGTCACTTGGATCAGGGGCAACCTCAATGCTCAGATTTATGCGGAGAGGCTTGTTTCAGGCGTGCCGCGTGATCATCTCTTTGCGAAACTCGTTGGATGATTATTTACGACTATTGTCATGCATTAGTCGAAATGAATCATCCAATGAGTTTGTAATAATAAAAATAATGCACGTCCACACACGGCTAGTCGTAACACGTACTCTTGCCGATGCTCGTCGATCAACGTCCTGCCGTGGCCCACTCAATCTCCAGAACTCAACCCAATTGAACACGCATGGGATATGCTCCAAAGAAGAGCTCTGCCGAGTATCGATGCTGTACATACCCAACAACAACTTTTTGACTTGTTAGAAAGAACGTGGAGGGTCATTCCTCAAAGTGATTTTGATGAACTGATTTTAAGCATGCCAAATCATTGTTATATTGTTATTCGTGTCAATGGTGGAAACAAAGACTATTAATATTCAAATCTTAAAAATAAAAATGATAAATGATCCTCATTTTTGCCTATTTTTCGGTAGCACTAATAAACAACATTAGAGTGGTTTTTCATTTTATTTTATTTTGCTCGTCAAAATGATGATGGTTACCTAAGAGCAATGGCCTCCACACCGTCCTCATAACAGCCGAGGCGATGTTGAGGTCCCAAGAACACCAACTCAGCGTTCGGAAATCGCTCCTGCGCGTTGTCTGCCGCCTGACTCAGGTAATCGAAGAGTCGAGTTGTTTCAGCGTCTCCTGAATGGGATCGGTAGAGGCACATGTAGATTTGGCTGAAAGAGCCATGATCCACGTGTACCCAAAGGACAGAGAAGGAAGGGTTCTCTAGGCAATGTAGACGGCGACAGCAAATATCCGCTTTCGCGAGGAAACACTCCTCTAGCACGTAGCCGGGGTATTGCAAGTAGGTCGTGTCTGTAAGACGGCGTATTTGTGTCTCCGTTAGAAAAAGCATAGCCGGCCGAGACGTCTTCAGGTGTGTTGATAGACGCATTAAGGTTAGCGTGGAGTCCTCTGATGTTAATAAAGTCCACGACACAGGAAGAGAAGGCAGCGATGGGGTTGCGGCGATTGGCTGCTGTTGAACGAAAATGCTTTGTTCGTACTGCCATAGAGTAAAAGGAAGGGAAACCGTGAAAAAAAGAGGCGGATATTCTCGCAGCAAAGTGGGGCAAGGCGCTGAGCAAGATTCGACATATTACTGTGTGGTATGGCGATAGCCGATCCGACGGACGGAAGGACTCCCATACCCTCCCAAAAGTGGTCGCCGGGACCCACCCTCCGGTCACCATCCGGCACGACGAGCCACCTCGAGATTATGCGCGGCATGATGAGGCAGCCAACTAAGTTGGTCAGACTCGGTTAAGCCTCGGGACCATACTGCGGGCGGCGAGCAGAGCACTGTTTCTCACTCACTCTAACTGTCTGTCGACCCACGCCACCCACATAATGACTCTACGGATACTCTACAGGGCCCTCATAAGCTACGAGTATCGTCACTTCATGCTTAGGCCTCCAGCGCTCTCATTCACCGAACGAAACACAGCAGTGAAACATTACTGTTTCACGTCGATTTTCTGTGAGAGAGTAGTACCTCCCCGGTCGAGCCGGCCCATTCTTGCTGTAACCAGATTGGCTCTACCACTCACAATGTTCATTTTGAAGGTTATAAGCCTTTATGTTAAATGGCCTAGATTTCAAAATCCAAGCCATTCAATGGTCTTTAGTGCTGTTCACCGAAAAGTCCCGATTTGGGTTTCATCCGGCTTCACGAAAAACACGCGTTTGAGGAACTCCAGGGAGAGTTAGCCATCTACGGCACCCTCAGGATGTCCATTTATACCAAGGCGGGACAATTATGGTGTGGGCAGGAATTCGTTTGGCGGACGAACCCAGCTCGTTTAGATCCAAGGCAGCATGACTGCACAAAAATACCACGAGGAGGTAGTAGAGCCTGTTATTGGCCCACACAGAATCCAAATGGGCCAGGAATTTCTACTCATGCACAATAATGCTACTTCCCATATTCATATTCGCCAAATTTGACAACGGAACAACAATTGAAATTAAACTACTATATACGGATATTATCGCGTTGTTTATTTAACACTGTATCTATTACATAATTTTGAAAACTGTTACACTACTACTACTATTGAATATTACAAATTTTTATGCTAATAAAATTATTAAAACTATTTATATTTTTTTTACAACTTTACGAACACTTGCAAAGAACATGGGACCTCATACCGCAGCAAGACATTGACAATTTAAGAGGAAACACAAGGGCCGTTTTTCCATACAAATGTAGTCCCCTGTTTCCTCCCTGGATAATGCCAGTAGAACAATAATATTTTAAAATAACATGTATAGCCTCTATTGGCATGTCCCTATGTTTTCCTTTTTTTCATTAATTAATTATTAAAAGAGATATGAGCCTTCAAAATCCTCAAAAATTGGTCAGATTTTCCGGTGTGTTCAAACATCCAGAAAACAAATTTGAGTAGATTATATAAAAAAAGAAAAACATAGAAACACGGCCAAAGCCTTTCTTCAATTTTTAATCAAATAAGTAGTTAAATCGGTCAAGTGTTGGAGAAGGAATCAGGGGACTACGAAACGTTGATTTTGTGTAATTTTATAGGTATTTTCGGTCGAAGGTGCAGTTGTCTCTATCACGCTCTGCGGGCACTGCGCGACAGCAATAGATTTTACAAATACCTATTTTTCAATTCTCTCGCCCGTGGTGTTTCCTCTTAAGTATGAACAATCGATGTCGATGCGTAATTAATGTAAGAGGTGAAAATAAATTCTAAATCAAAATCTAATTATAAATAATTAGATTCTATATTTTCTTTTTATTTAAAATTAATAGTTTTATAAGAAATTAAGTTTTTTTATCACACGAAATTTCTACAATGATTGACAAAATTAACATTTTTATTTAAAACAAAAAGATCACGATATGTTTATTTTTTATTAAAAGCCTTAAAATAACCTATCATTCTTCCATTTACTATATCAGACAGTTCTTCATAGATTTTTAGATATTTGATAAAATATAAAATATCCCTAGATTCTGTTGATGTGTGTATTGGTAATACACAAGACATTAAGCTGTACGCTGTACCTACTTACAAAACTAAAACTAGATGATATTCATAACTTTCTTGGCTAGGGCCGAAAGAAAGTTATGAAATTCCTCTAGTTTTTATATCTTAGTTTTTTCTTATCTAGGGATAATGTGATAAATTAAATCAAGCTTTAAATACAATTACAATGACAGTGCTAATGTTAATAAAATTAACAGAAAAGCTAACAAAATTTATTGGTGTTGATTATTGAAAGTTGTAGAATTTGAGAATAAAATGGTGTAATTAACATTATGTATTATTTATTGCACTATGCTAAGACAAAGTTTTCCAGTATTCACTCTAACTAGGGATGTCGGAAGTGGAAAAAATATCGATGTATCGATATTTATTAAAATATCAATATCACCATGGATATCTCAAGGAAAAAATATTGACATACCGATATATCGGACAAATAAATAAAAAATGTGGTTTTAAAATAATTATGTATTTAGTTCAGCTTAGCTCAATAATTTTCGAGGCTGGTTGCAGACAAATCCGCTATATTTTCAATTACGGCGTCATTAGCATTGTAAGATAAACTAGCTGACGTTGAAAAGATAGGAGAACTAGTTCTGAATGACAGTCTTCGTTGTTGTTCCAATACGGATTTTTAGTTTTAGGTGCCGAATTCAAGATCGACTTGCCACCAGCATTTTTAAACTCTGAGAATGCATGGTAATGCTTGTTTCGCAAATGTGCTGATAAATTTGTTGTGTTGCCACTAGTTTTATAGTTTTTACCACACAGATTGCAAGTAACACTATCATTATTGTTTTTTTTTAAAGTTCCACACAGCACTTCTACTGGACGACGACATGATTCACGTCGTGAAACACAAATGCTAAATTAGAAAAAGTAAACTATTCACGAGATTGAGGTAATTTAGGTACCGTGATCAGTCGCAAAATGGACGACTACCGCACACACAGATACATGCAACGTAAACAAAACATACTACTCAACAGTCATAGACAATATCTACAGTTGTTTTTTCCATTCGTTGCTATTTTTTACGGTTTTGGACATCAGCGAATTTGGTTACATAAATAAAAAAATATATATATCGTTACAATTTACATACAATTAAAAATATATACAATTTTCAATATTGGATATTTTGTATCGATATATCGATACATCGGATCAATATATATCGGTTAAAAAATCGATATATTGAATTAAAAATATCGATACATCTATATAACGATACTTTTTCAACAAGCCTAACTCTAACCATATGTAATACGCATACATGTACACACACTTTTATTTTACGATACAAGTGTTTAGTAAAACACAATGTTATTTTATAACATTCTAGATATCTCAAAATCTCAGGGCCGGTACCTCTACTGTCATATTATATTATGTACATACTAGCGGACCCGATAGAGGTTACCCTCTCCAACATTGGCTTGCAACTTGATTGCAGTGCTACCTACCGAGTCCAATTGTGAATCTTAATCATCCAGGAACCCACTCAACACATGAAAATTTCATAAATTGGACGTTTTGACGTTTAGAAGGCGTTCAGTGAAACACAAATTAACAGAAGAATAATATATATAAAGATATTCAGAGCTCAGCATTGCATGAAGTACGAATAAAATCCTTGTTAATATCTAACCGAAGTATAATAACAAGCCTTAACACGTTCACCAAATTATGATAAAGCATTTTAAGTGGAACAGGTCCTGGTATACTTGCTTACCAAAATAAATTATATTTTGTTAGAGCAGATTAAAATGTTCCCATACTACAGAACCCAAAAACTATATAATGACCTTAACTTAGTTTCATGGACATTCTTTTCTAGTTATGTTAAATAATTATTAAGTATTGACAGTTCGTGCAAATTCTTTCTAGGTATTAATTAATGTGATTGGTTATATAATTGGTTTTGCTTTAAAGCATAACATGACGTGGTTTTAGTTGGTTATCACTTTTTAAACTAATGCGCTGTCGCGCGCGTGTTTGCTATCACTTAACTGTGAACATGTCCATAACTGAGATATGGCATGAATCATTTTCAAATACTAACATCTATAATAAATTAGGTGCCATGGCTGCAAAAGTGGCTGCGCAAAATTTTGAAGATCGTTACGCGACGTTTTTGATCTTTAATATAACATTATACTATGGCGTAGAGGTATTTTTAAATATGTTCAATTATAGTATAATCATAAATAGAGGAATGATCAACCCAAGACTAGCCAAAGTATTACGACAGTATGTGATATTTGGTTCTGATATTACTGATTTGGAACAAATGCTGGACACACTAAAAGAACTGGAAATGATAAATACCGGAAAATTTATTTTTATTTGTGAGTCACAGGTATCAATTGATTGTGACGAAAAAGCGATGACTACGCTATTCTGGGAATACAAGATCGTCGATGTCGCAGTAATCAAATCTGAGGGAAAAGAAGCTGTTGGTTACACATATTTCCCCATTTCAGATGGTGACTGCAATAACATTGAACCAATAAAACTGACATCATCACATGGTAGTCAGTACTTCACAAATCGTGGTAATGTATTCGGTATGAAACTAAAGAAACTCAGTTATTGTCCGTTATTTGTCTCAACGTTTATACAGATTCCATATATGGATATTATAAATGGGACACCTGTTGGCGCAGATGGTGATCTACTCAAGATCATAGGCTATGGCTTAAATACAAGTCTCGAAATGATGACACCTCACCGCGGCGTGGGCTGGGGATTTCGCCAAGAGAACGGAACCTGGACAGGATCTCTCGCAGATGTTTACGAAGACTTAGCCAATATTTCTATGACTTCGGCAGCGCTAACTCTAGCAAGATTTTCTGACTTCCAGTTGTCACGAAGTTATTACGTGTCCCAAGTAGTATGGATTACTCATCCAGCAAAGTTAGAAAACGAGGCATTGAAACTTTTACGTCCCTTTGCATCGTCTACGCAAATTGCCTTACTAGTCAGTTACGTACTTGTCATATTGTGCGCTCTAATCCTCAAAACGAATAAATGTGCATCTATAATGTCTATATATGGCAAGAGTGAAAACGTTGCAATATCAAAGAATATCCTTTTTTATTCGTGGGTGATATTTACAGGGCAGGCTGTAATAAAGTTGCCTACAAAATCCGCATTCTTGCAAATTACAATCCTTTGGGTTTATTATTGCTTGCTTATTAGAACTGCGTATCAAGTGTACCTTATAAGTTCTTTAAAGGGAACTTTTTATGAAGATCAATTCAAAACAATAGAGGATGCAATAAATGCAAACTATCCATTTGGGGGTGGATCTGCTCTTAAAGATTACTACATTGAAAATCCTACAGTTTATAAGAACTGGATAGCCATAGAATCAGGTGAATATATTAACACAGTTTTTAAAATATCGAAAGGAAAAAAGTTTGTCCTTGCGATGAATAAAGATACGGCTAAGATGTTAATGAAAATACACAAAATAAGTTTACACATATTGCCTGAAGAAGTGATTAGTACTCCGTCAGTGATATTCTTTAAGAAGTACTCTCCACTTGTAGAATCAATTAACCTTGTTTTAAGTGGGATGGTCACATCTGGATTGCCTGATAAAATACATAAAGATTACACTAGTTTTAAAACTGGGAGAAGGGCGAGTGAAGATGAGGAGGAACCGTTACAAATAATACATTTTACAGCCTGTTACGTAGTGTTGGCAACGGGGTGGCTTGTGTCTCTTTTATTTTTTTCATTAGAGTTTTATTTTGGTAGAATATACAAGCATCCAATCTCTTTACATTAATATTCTTATGATGTTTTGTTTATGCGAGTGTTACACATTGAAATTAAAATACTTTAAGCGGATTATGTGGTGGTTCATTTTATTCATAACTTTTAAGGCATATATTTGTACTGTTCATGACGTTTAGGTTGCCTTTCGGCAGCCAAGATCACAGAGAGAATAAAAAAAGAGACGTCTTGATGTCTTAAGATGATTTGATTTTGACTCCAGAGTTCGATTGGAAGTCATTGCTTCAGGAATTTATAACTAACTATGTAATCAAAGACTCTTATCATTAAAATGAATTGCCTGAACAACACTTGTAGTGTTACTTTTCTTCCGATATACAACTTTACCACAATATTCTAATGTAGGTACTATGTCTGTTATTGTATATTTTCATTGTATTTAATTGTATATTTTCATTAAAAAATTCTGTTTAATAAAACAATGTGTTTGGGTTAATATACTATATAACTCAAACTTCGTTATCTCAAAAGTGATTTAATGTGTTTCATAAAAATAACTGCTACTATTATTAATAAAAGTAACTATTAAAAAAGTGAAATAATTGCTGAATAAAAATAAAATATTGAGCTTGGTGACGTAACTGGATACAATCATCATTATATAGTAGAATAGACATCAACAAATATAACCACAGTAAAATAAAAAAGATGGGATTATTTAATATTTATTTTAAATTTGAGAGTTTGTGTAGATGTTTAAATGAAGTAATACTTTTTATATGTTTGCTGCACATTCAAATGGCGAATTATGATCTAGACAGGACCCTGCTTACTTGAAACGGCAGGGCAGACACTGCTCTTTAGGTAGAATAAGAAATCTAAAAAATGTGTTCGACATGCTCAGAAGTTTTATTTCCTTGACCTTATATAAATCCTTATATACTATCGAGCACCTGTTATGGCTGTTAAAATGCATACGATGCAATGCCTAATATACATTATTATTACGGTTAAATATTACTATGACCACTTTTTAAATCTTTTTATTTTTGGTATTTTACAGCTCTTATATACAAGTTGGTGCAGTCGTCATACCAAATATTTCTTTAAAAAGATAACAATAAAATGTCATTAATATTATTGACATCGCATAGGCTTAATTATTTTCCAGAAGTCAGCAAACAACATTAATGTAAAATGAAAAATTACGAGCGCACTGACCGATTATCATTTGACATACATGAGTATTTCTTTGTGACGTAAATGAAGAAATTATTTTTGTTTTAGATTTAGAAATGCTTTATCGCACCATGAAACGATTCTATAGATATTCTTGCTAAACAATAATTCATGTTGGATTCTCTGGAAATATTAAAAAAAAAAAAATTGGTCTAAAAACCCCTATAGGGTTATAAAATTGGAACCTTATTCCACATGAATAATCTCTATATATAATTTAGTGGTAGTGTTGATCAAAGTAATTAGTCTGTTTTTTTTTTTTTTTTTTTTTTTTGACAAAATGCAACCAATGCACATATTTAAAAAGAATTTTAAAATAAAGGTCCCCACAAGGGACGAATGGAGACGAGGTCTACGATCCCCTGACAAGGGTTGTCTCATCTGGTACACCGATGGTTCCAAAATGGAAACAGGATCAGGCGCTGGTATTTATGCCAACGACTGCAAGGTGAACCAAAGCATGGGCAAATATGCAACGGTCTTCCAGGCGGAAACCTATGCTATAATTGCCTGTGCGCAGGAGAATATTAACAACAATGTCACTGACAAGATTGTTTATATACTCAGTGACAGTCAAGCTGCTCTTAAGGCTCTGAACTCCTGTAGGGTGGACTCAGCACTAGTCCTGAACTGTGTTAAAGCCCTTAACAAACTTGGCAGGAAAAACACAGTCAGGCTGGTGTGGGTTCCGGGGCATGCAGGGGTGCAGGGTAATGAGGAGGCTGATGTATTAGCCAAAAAGGGCTCGGAGCAACAATTTGTGGGCCCCGAGCCATTCGTAGGTCTCTCTGAGAGTACCGTCAAGGCAGCTTTCAATGCACATGGCAATGATAAACACAGGCTGGAGTGGATGGCCCTTAGGGGTCTGGAACACTCCAAGAAATTCATTGCAAACAGAGCCACGGGCTTTACCCGGAAGTTCTGCGGGTACAACAAGGGCCAAATACGCCTACTCACAGGAGCGTTTACTGGTCATTTTGGCACCAATGACTTCCTGTGCAGATTGAGATTGTCAAACAATTCGATCTGCAGAGCCTGTGGTGAACAGGACGAGTCCATATCACACCTACTGTGTGAATGTGACGCGTTGGCCGGACTAAGGATGGGTCTGATGGGATTGGCATATCCGAACCCTGAAGACTTCAGGCTTCTCCCTCTGAGGTGTACGCTGCGACTGATGCAGTACATTCATAGGGAGATAGCTCAAGGATAAACCTCGGGGCCGACACAAAAGATCCCACTGGGTCGAAGTGTCGCCGGTCTACAATGACTGGCCCCCGGATCAAGATAAGATAAGATAAGATAATTAGTCTGTTTAATAAAGCCACGCAGTTCACAAAAAACATTAAAAGATAGACAACGTTCTTGGAACAAATAAACATAAAATTTATCTGACAACTGAAATGCACTGTTTTTATAAATTACATTTTAAATTATAGTCTTTTTGGCACAATTATTTTTTATTTGCATATTTTTGGCTACAGACAAGATATTATGTTGGCATCACGCATTAAAGAAACGTCTTTTTTCGATGAATAGCAGTGGCTAACACACATTTTGTTCTATCTAATGAGTAAGAAGCATATTTTTTGTTAACGAGCCAAATAGCTGATCAAATGAAGGTAGAGATTCTTTAATATTTACGCAGGTATTAAAAGCGGCTGCGGTCTGAAGTCCATGGGGACAGATTATCCGGTCATCAATTTATTAACGAATGGTTGGCCGACGAAAATTGTCAGGCATAACACAGACATGAATGAGGTAAGTATCCATAGTAATCTATTAACAATATTTGAAATAGTTTTATATTACTGTATAAGGATGTTTGATTTTGCCGGTGACTTCACTCTCATAAATGTAGCTTACGTTAGTTAGATTAGTAACAGTAGCTTTTTGTGGATACCCTATGTCATTTTCTGTTCCCCTGACAAGTGACAAAGTGTATGCAAAATTTTATGATGATCGGTCGAGTAGTTAAGGTTTGAAAGCGAAACAAAGAACAAACTCACATTCGTGTTTATAATAATAAGTTATGATTTATACTAAAAACGAATTAAGTTCGGTCTCTTTGTCTGACCAACAACGTGCAGACACAATATCTAAAAAAAAACGTAAATTTGATTTTTATGCTATCGGATAGCTTTAAAAAATACGCATCTAATGAACTAAACCTTTTAGCGCTATCTTGCTCAAAACATACGAAAAAAGCCTTAAAAGATTTCTATCTCAGCTTTACCTTAAATCACGAGAGATCATTCGAGATATATCAATATTACGTAGGCAACCAGTCGTATATTATAAAAAGAATAACAATTTTTCTAAGCCAATAAGCGGCAAATATATCTCGTGAAGTTATACATGCTAATATTTTTCCAAAAACTAATTTATTACACTGTGTAATTTTTTTTTCTATTACTTATTATCACAGTAACAAATATACGTACAAAACTGTTATTTATAATGTACTAAAAAATATATATCCGGAGATGGGCCCAGCGTGTTTAATACAAGTTATTTACAATAACTTAGCTAAGATACTGGTCACCACAAAGGATTGTAAGATTGTAAAATGTAAGTACAATTATCCAGTAAGAACATTGTGCATGACCTGCACGTTTTAATCTATATATTATTACTTTGATGTGGTGACTTACCGCTATGACGCTTAGTATTTTATTGCTTACTTGATCCGCAAATCATTTTGACTATGAGATACGGTTGCAGCGGCAAATCAAATTGGACCTTATGGTTTGATTGAAACGATCGGATTTCTAATACATTTTACAGTAATTCATCCTTGCCGTTGATAATATTCGTGTTATAACTTGTTTGTTTTCGTCGCAATGAGGCCGTAATCTTGTAATTATTGTGTTAAATTGGTAAAAATCTGTTAATTAACTTGTTCAGTGGTGTATACAAGAATACGACAATCAGGTAAGTCCTATTTAATATAAATTTAGTATAATATAATCATAATCATTTTTAATAAAGGTAATTTAACTTCATTTTGTTCAAAACTTTCTTACGGCATACGCGCACTCGTATTACAGAGCGAAATTGAACTTTATTTGCTAGGCCATAGCATACGTGAATCCGCATCACAGTTACCCAGCCACACTGTTGCTGTTGTGCTGATGATGACAATTTGATTAGTATTTTACATTACGTAATTGCGTCTAGTCAATTATGATATTAATTATTTAATTATACAGGGTGTCCGGTAATTAATGGATAACCTTGAAATGTCTTATAGTAGAACTGAAGGCTGTTTAGAAAAATGAAAAAATATATAATTAAGAAATTTAAAAAAAAAATTATATTAAAAAGTGCAAGCTATTATAGCATAGCATACTTTTGACTGTCTATCTATTAGCATAATTAGTGTTTAATAATAAAACAACAAAAAACCGATGGATTTCATTCATTTATGGTCGTAGTATACACGAAAGTTATAAACGGTAATTAAAAAAAAAACATATCTCAGATAAGTAGTTAGGATAGATTTTTTTCATATTTTTTTCTGATCGGCCGTCAGTTCTACTATAAGACATTTACAGGTTATCCATTAATTACCGGACATCCTGTATATGATCATTTGTACTTACTGTACTCATAAGGCAACTGTGTAAATACTTATGATAAATAAAGTAATCAAATTAAAATAGGTAACTGAATATTGTTTCAGATAAACCATGTCACAAAGAAATACTAAAATGATGAATTTGTCAGCAAAAAAAATAAGGCATTGAGACAAAGGTTCAAGGAATCGAAACAATTACAACGTAATATTCAAACTATGGATCCTGACTTGTTCTCTAGTAATTCAGACGATGATCTTCCTTTTCTAAGATGTGACAGTGCAAATCAATCATTTGCTCCGATTAATCATACGTCATACTATTTTGAAGATTTAAGTTTTTTATCTGGCCCGTCTACAATCACATCTTTGAATATTTTAATCAGTAGCAGGATGACCAGAACACAGAAATGGGGAACAACGACATATCCATGAACTCTTTGATTACATTAACAGCTATGCTGATATATGAACATAATGATTTAACAGAAATATCAACGCCAGTATATTGTTCTAATAATTTTTATAGTAATTCAGATTTTTTTTTAAAGATCATTCTGACTGCAAATGTTCAACAAAGATCTTGTATTTCTCAAGTTGATACAAACCAAACAATAATAATTGTTGCCGAAAATACGATTTATACTTCTGATACTCTAACTAATAATTCAAGTGTGACACGTGCTGACTATAAAAAATCTGTTGAGGATTCATCCCGAGGTAACGAAGTTATAAGAAGCGTTAATCTTAGGGACACTGGGAATCTGGCACAAAATGAGATAAATGTTGATAATACACATGACCTTACAATTTATACTAAAGTAGGTACAATTAGAAAAAGAAAAAAAACACGATCAACCACTTAAAGCTATAAAACGTGGAAACCAATGAGATGACTTTACAAGATTTTTATGACTGGGAAGATTACACGACACAGTATGAACTGTCTCGAATTAACCGCGTCCATATATTAATGAAATGGTCGAAGTAGAAGTTAATAGAGGCAGTTTTGATTTAACATACAGAACTGGATTCAATAAAGACCCTATCACTGCAAGTATAAACGGAAATAAAATTTTGAAATCTCAAATTTTGCCACCACCGAAGAAGAAAACTGCACCGGAAAGCATTTCAAAAAGCAAAAGAAAATATAACGAAATATTTTCAAAAATTTATTGAAATATTTTCAAAATATACCTCAAAATAGAATGTCCTTTTGGAGAGAACTTCCTACTTTAACTAAATTTCATAGAAACGGCTTATTTTTCTTAAATATTTTCATGACATTATAAATATGAATAATAAAAGACTTTATAAATAAACTTTGTTTTTTTTTTTTCGTTATAACAATATACATTTTATTCGGCACAAAATTCTCATTTTTTCGTATACAAACATGTATGTATGTAGTAGAAGAGCTAACGAAAAGACGGTAACTTAAATTTTAATTCTATAATTACTAAAAAGTGTAGCAGTATCTCATAAATAAGGTATATCCACTTACATTTTTGATATTTTAACTATTGTAATAATAAATAGACCCAATATAGTATTTAAATTCTATTTAATAAAGCAAAAAGACAATATATAAATTTAAAAATTCAATTCTTACGTTTTATAGAAACGCATTGGAGGCGTGGGTAAATAGCCAGTAACATTACTTAATTTTTTTATAACAGCTGACTCTTTAACTACTAACAATAAAATATATCACATTACGCAGTTTATACGATGCTTTTTAAATTATCTAGTTTTTGTCCATGGAATCGCTCTTGTGAGTCCCATAGAGAGATAAAAAGCTATGAATTAATTTAGGACATGGTCTATTTGTGTGCCGAATATCAACCAAATCCATTACACGGTTTACGCGTGATTAATCTGGCAATTGCTGGAATACCAAACATATATTTTTTGTCCGACTATAGCTCAAGAACATCTAAACATCTTCAATATTTATCTTTTATAATATTAACTAGATGTGCCCGCTGTTCACCTGCATTTGTGATTACTGCACGGCTCCCGTGGGTCGTAGCGTGATGTTATATAGTCTATAACCGCCCTCTATAGGCTATCCAACACTAAAATAAATTTTCTATTCGAACCAGCAGTTCCTGAGATTAGCGCGATCAACCAAACAAACAAACTCTTCAGCTTTATAATATCAGTATAGATAGTATTTATTACAACATTGCAGAAATGCCATTTATGCTATTCAAATTGGAACAATTTTCTTTTATACACTTCGCTGGAACGCGCGCCTGAGTTTATATACTATGCTTTCACGCGTTAACTACTCGACTGATCATCATAAAATTTCGCATACACGTTGTCAAGGTACAGGAAAGGACACATCAGTTATCCAGAAAATGGAGTGTTTCCCAGCGAGCGACGCTGCGGGCAAAAGCTAGTTTATTATAATAAAAAATGTTCTACTAAGAAGCCTACGAAATACCGCCAGAATATGGCGATGAATCTCTTTATATTAGGACGTTATCAATGTTGAAGTGGCAACTAATTGAGATGGACGTGCCTACTCGTGACTTAATTAAGTCTGACTACCTAGGTTGTAATTTTATTACTGCGGCAGATAATTTTATAAGGATACCTAATTTGTTATTACGTAGGAACGTATTTTTATGTAAATTCATGAAATATATTTTATTTTGTACTAGAATTTGCTCGCTATCTAGATCATTCTCTACTCTAGTCTACTTACTAACTTTAAATTGAACACTAAGTTTTAATTGTGTGAAAACCGAGTCAAAATCTGTTCAGTAGTTTTTGGATTTGGATTTTCGAAGTGATTAATTTAAAGTGGTCTGTGTTTTGTTTGTTGGTTTATTTGTTTGTGCCAGTCATTGTATATCAATAGCTCCATCACAGATTTATTATGTAGGTTCTTTTTAATGTAACTAGACGAAAGATATAAACAAACCGACCTTAGATATAGTGGAAAATTTTTACGAAGGTAAATATAAACTGCATCCGTTTCGCAGCGGTAATGAATGCGCGTGCTGTGCATGAGGTCTCGGGTTCGAATCTCGGATCGGGCCAACGAAAAAGTTATTGAATTTTCTGTTAAGAAATATACATAGACATCCGCCACGACCTTAACTTTAGGGATTACATCGAGAGTGTAATAACCACAACTGCACGCAAACTCGGATTCTACACAAGGTGCGGCGTTTCTTTACTCCTGAACAGCGGTATCTGCTGTATAAGGCCCAACTCCGTAGCAGCATGGAGTACTGTTCGCATCTTTGGAATGGTTCCGCTAAGTACCTACTCGATGCCTCAGATAAACTGCAGCGTGATGCCGTACGTATAATCGACAGCCAGGAGGTTACGAAGGACATTGAATCGCTACAACTTCGTAAAAACATTGCGTCCCTTAGCGTTTTCTATCGCCTCTATCATGGCGAATGCTCCGAAGAGATATTTGACCTCATCCCACCTTCCCCCTTCCTTTTGAGAACCACACGTGCCGGTCTTCGTAATCACCGATTGACGGTTAGCACAATCCCGTCTCGCACCAAAAGGTTCAGCAATTCCTTTTTATGCCATACCGTACAACTTTGGAACAGTCTTCCGGCTCATGTGTTCCCTCCCTTCTATGACATTGGGTCCTTCAAACGTAGTGTGAAGAAGCATCTGGTCAGACCGGCTTGACACTGACGACGACTAAAAGACATCTATCTTCTTCTCGTCGTCACTGTCTTTGGACTGTAATTGGGCTTTCCATCAGGTCCGTTACAATCACTTTGCCGTGTCACAATAAAAAAAATAAAGAAAAACTATACCAGCCCGGAGTTTGGAAGTTTGCGGTGTTAGACATTCCCGTCACTCGGAAAGCACGTAAAGCTGTTTCGGTCCTGCGTCTATTCTCTCCCCGGTCGTGTAGGCTTATCGTCCCACCGGATCATGAGAGTTAGGGAACAGAGAGCGCACTAGTGTTTGCGTACACACTTGTACACTATAATATCTTCTGCACATCCGCGCCAGTCTTCGTTAAGCTTGGCCGCCGTGACCGAAATTTGGTCTGGAGGACATTAATAAAAAACACAGCATCGTTACAGTTTTATAATAATGATTGGTTCTGACAAACAACCACTGCCTCAGTGGCAAAGCGGCAGTGTATGCGGCTTTTATTCATTTGGGCCTGGATTAGATTCACGGGCAAAATGCTGCTGGATTTTTCTATGAAAACCAAATAAACTGATAAAACTCTCTATAGCATCTCAAAGTCTGAAACTGTGCACATTAGGCAGCCTTTGCCACTTAGGATTAAAAGAAAAATGACACCTAATACCTTTTTGCCTAACCTGGGTATTCAACAGGAGACTTTATGCAAAGCAATCACACCGTTACCGCTGCGTCATTGATTATATCATAAGTGTACGGATATATACTTTACAACCACAGCATGAAAACTAAACATAAGTTCGTGGCTCTAAAATCTTTTCTTCAACCCAACTTCAATACAAAATAGGGTAGGTACATATTATAATATTCTTTTCAATCCTACGTCAGTGCAGTTTTGTAAAGTTAAAGCAGCTGTGGTAATCCCAAAGCCGCCTAAACTTGAGCTGGTTTTAATATTTGAAACTCACTTTGTAAAACCACTCAACAATGAAGTTTCATTCAGAAGAGGTTTCCATTCAAAACGTTGAAAATTAAGAGGCTGTGTACTTTGACTTTAGAAGTAGTCCTTGGAGAGTTTTCTTATTATTTGCCACTTCTTGTGCCTGCTTGTACTAATTAATGTGGGGTTAAAGCAGGCACGATTTTATTAAAATAGATAGCAGTTACGTCTTTATATACCTGATGGGTTAGTATATTACACGTACATAACGCAAGCCAGTTACCATCTACTAGGCACATTTTATGGCTCCATGTTGCTGCAGAAGTAAAATTTTGTGATAAAATACCTTTTCCTCAAAACTCTTTGCTCGACTCAAGATCCAATCGTAAGCCTCACGGACGACTTTAATAGAAATAAACACGGATGCTACCGGACGAATGACATTTAGGCTTTTATATCTCATTACATACTTAGAGATTTTTTCTTAAAGGGCATCTCCTGCACTAGGAATAAGTCCTGTGGGACTTTACAAACATTCAAACAACGGACACAAACATCACCCAGACTTGGAACAACCATTTGTGCAACACACAATTTTTTGTCTCGTGTGGAATTCGAATCCACAACACTCGGCATAGCGTCAGTGACGAGGCGGCCACGTAAACCAATATGCCATCCATGCAGTTTATATAATAAATTCTTATCTGGTACCTATCAACTAACTATTTATTTAGACTATGGGAAATGACAACTTATATCTACGTAGGTACAAAATCTTTTATTTTCTGTGCTTTTAATATACCTGAAATTCGGAGAATACACAGAATAAACACTCTCTTTAAAAAGTCCAGTAAAAGACGAAATTACTAAAACATTAAACAACTCAAACTCCCGGCAAAATTCTTCTGCAACTTTATTTTCTGTCGCAAACAATGGAATAGGTACAAAAGCAAAGTTAGATTTACTGATTGAAAACTATCTTTTTACTGTATACATTTTAGGGATAAAACACTATTTGTTTTAGGACTTCAATCATTTCACGAGGATCAGTCAGTACCCTCGCAGTTCCTACAATGGAAGAAATAAAGTTGGCGCTTGCGCGTTGCTCCTGAACAATTTAGTCTACAGCCCGAAATTTCGGGCTTGTCAGTAGTATTCGCGAATTCGCCATAAGCCCTCGTCGAATACCCCGACGGTCGTCCCGGGCGAAAGTTTACGAAGTTACTTGTATAAATCTAGCCGGTACTAAAAGTGCAACTCTAATTATTTACAAAATAGTGTTCCATTTTTATTTCAAAATGAAAGTGGCCAGTATTGTCGTATCAATGTTGTTATTTTCTGCTGTTTATGCAAAAGGTAAGTTGTTCTATTAATTTAATTATAATTTACTAAGTTTTGTTGGTTGTTTATCGGTTTAAAAAAAAAAGCTTATCTAATTTGATTCGTATTAAGCCTTAGAATGGTTATCAGTGTTTTGAAAACAGATTAAGAAAAATGAATATATTTATATACTATAATTATAGGACGGAATTTTAAATATGGAATAATAATCTTAGTTACTAAATCACCATGGTTATTATGTAAAATATTATATTTCTATTAAGAAACAAAAATACGGTGTACTTAAAATAAAGCTAATATGGGAAATCACTGGTTGAAATGGGCCTTCGTTTGAAACATTTATTTGCAATTCACTATTGTTCCTCGAATTCAAAAATAGGAAAGAGTTTAATAAATTGACACCTATGTTTGTCTGTCTGTAGCTTTATACCTTTTAAACGGATGAGACTTATATTACTAAAATAAATTTTTAAATTGTAATAAATAGATCTTGATGCGTCCGGGCGATTAGTCCATCTACTTAATTCTTGAAATGAGACCAAGGGGCAATACCTACTACTCCAGTCTTACTTTATTCTGCAGGACAACACAAACTTGTTGGTTTGGACTACCATACTACAGAAGATGGCAACCAACATCTTTGTATTGTTCTGCAGCACGGAGTTGCAGAGCAACAATATAAGTCCTAACTTCATTACAGATCTTCTCTATTATGAGGCGTCTGCTTACCTTTTTCAATCTTATTACAATGAAACTGCAAATTGAGCTTGGTAATATTGATAAAATTATTATTAATACTATCGGCTCTGTATAAAAACTGTCTTATTGTCAGGTACAGGCCTCTTTTAAGTGAAATAAGTCATAGTTTAACTCGCTGGCCCCATTCTGATTCTTTGGCAAATTTTACACACCCTAGTGAGCATTATGGAAAACTCCCAGATGTGCTATTTGCCTCGCGATGTTTTACACCTCCTTTATAGAGAGCGATAACAAAGTATTATACTAAGAACATAACTTCAAAAAGTTAGAGTTCCGTGTCGTAGACCAAACACTAGACCTACACGTAGTAGTCCATAGGATTTGACACTAGACTATCTATCCTTAGATTTAAGCCAAAGTTACGAATGACATTAGTAAACGAATAACAAGTGGATAACATAGTAACGTTGTTACATTGTATAATTGCCAAGTGTTGTAGGTTCGATTCCTAACACAGGACAAGAATTTGTGTGATTCGCAATGAGTTGTACCAAGTCTAGCAATTCTATGCATCCGTTGCTGGAATGGTCATAAAGTTCCACTCGACACTGGATAATACCATAGAGCAAAAGTTGCCTTTTTAAAAGAATATTAATAAATTGAATTGTGTTGTTCATAATTGTAACCTTAAAAGACTGAGATTTCAAAGCCACCAAACCTAAATTACACATGTACAGTATATATGTACAGTATATATGTATGTAATGAACGCAAGCATATTGTAAGTTTTAAAGTGGTTCTTTTATTGGAACTAATCGACTAGTCGGTTCTATTTGTCCGCCTATAAATAGGCTTAAAGTAGCCACCAAACAATATACATAACATTTAATCTTACAGCGATGATGTAGACTAAGTTATTTAAATATGTTTTCATACTTCGAAATGTTATTTTAAATAATCAAATATCCTCATGTTCATTATTATTATTGTTTTTATTCTAATCAAATTCTATTTTTATTTTATTTAGTTGCCATTTTTAAACTGTATTAATTATCAATATTTATAATGTAAGCGATTTCAAATTATCAAATTGTTTTTCTTAAAATTTGAATCTAATTAATATTATATAATTAAATTAAGTAACTAGAGCCGTATCAAATGCGTGTGGTGTTAACCTATAATTAATTGTTGCTCTGAACTATGTTAACTTAGTCTGTAAGTTCTGATCGATGTATTCGTGAAAACAGTTGTTGGTTGACCTAATAAAAATAAATAAATAAACTAAAATACAAAAGTCTGAACATTTTTCTTGCAACAATACTAAATGACTATGATATTTCTATATGTAAGTGGAAAATCATAGAGACAATCAGGTAATAATATGCATACATTGATAACCCACATAGATTTTGAGATGCTATAATTATATAGCCAGGCTTACATAATTTCAGCACATAGCAGCTGCAGACATAGGCTGTCGCATATTGTAGTAAATAATTTCATCTAATGAGTCTATAACAATATAGTATATGGCGCTCATAGCCAGTTGCACTCACTGATCGGTAAACGATTAGCGAGGTTAAGCAATGTTGGGTGCGTTCAGTCTATAGATGGGTGACCGCTTAATGGTATTTCGTCTGATCGTCTCCGTGCTTAGGAGGGCACGTACAATATCGGTCCTGGTTGTTGCCAAATTGCCAGCAGTCGTTAAGCCATGTCAGAGGCCTACGGGCGGCTTGAACAACTCTTGACAAATAGGTTAGCCACTAACCACACGAAAAAACGATATATATATATATAATATGTACGTAGATAGAATTATTTTATTATATTATCTAAAAACTTTAAGTCTTTTTAATTTCGCGATCCGTATTTATGATCATGATCATTTTTTATGACACGTTGTGATGAATATAATTAGCGGAATCAAAATGACAAGCTGCTATTTTTCGATTAATATGTTGAAGGCAAGATTACGAATGTTCAACGAGTGATACCTCATCCATCCTCCCAAAATTTCGTCTTTATTCGTTATAATCAGCGTTTGGCAGTCTACTGGTAGATGTAGGTCTTATAAATTGACTCGGTATGTGGTTTTGGTTTTTAAAAAAGGCAAGTAATAAATCTTGTGACGCAGGAGTTTACAAACATTCAAACACAACACATTGTTTGAATTTTTGTGTGTCAAAGAACACCCAGTCTGGGAACAATCATATTTGAATCGCACAAAGTTTTGTCTCGTGTGGGATTCGAACCCATACTCGTTGCAGGGTTAGAGGCGAGGCGATCACTTAAACCACAAAGCCATCTGTGTAGTCAATTGAACTTGAACAATACATATTTAATATCACTAATTAGTGTTCTTAACCTCTGAGTCTTCAAAGAGTTTAATGAAAACACTATGTGCGTCTGTGTGTCTGTCTGTTAGTGACAGTTTGTTAGTGACAGGCATAGCTCCGGCACCACTGGACCGATTGACTTGTAACTGGGGTCATCCCTCGGTTGAATTTGAATATGGGCCCTGTGGGTCAAAAGACTCCCGAGATATAGGGGTCACAAGGTCCTCAGGTCAGGGGATATCCACCAACAGAGTGATTTGGAAGTCCAAGGGAGAGGCTTTTGCCCAGGGACATTACAAAAAGCTGATAAAAAAAAATGTCACATGAAGACGAAGAGGTTGAATCCTGGATTTTTATACCCATCTCGTTATTTCAGTTTTAGTCATTACATCAGCAGCCTCGAGTGTCTTTACAGTATTTCCAATCAGCTTATTTATCTTATTCGCAATAACAATTTAAAAAGCACAGATCTTCGAAAAATCAGAGATGCACGTCTTTGTATCGGAGTCGAAACCCCATTGTCTTTTTCGTGGAACTTGAATATACGTAGATATCTGATTAGACATTAACTGTATCAATATTGTTTTGACTCTATACATAACTTAAAATACATTATCTTTATTAAAATAATAATATATAGATTTTATTTAAATTATGAAAATGTATTTAAAAAAAACAACGCGATAAAAGCCGTGTTATGTAGTTTACTTTATGCGGCTTTTATCGCGTTGTTTATTTTAAAACACTTAGATAAGTCTCACCGTAAGAATGGCAGCTGAAAAGCAACCGTCACGTTAGGGAAAGTGTAAACTTAAAACTAAATAATTTTGTAAAAAGAAAATTAAATAGTAGTAAAGTTTAATAGTAGTTGTGTAATAATTTCAAAATAATGTAATAAAAGTGTTTTAATATAAAAAACGCGATAAAATTCGCATAAAGTAGTTTAATTTTAATCAAACATTCGCGTATACATAAGCCAATATCATATAGATTTTATACAAAATGTTTTATGTCAGTTACAGGATCCTCTATGCAACCTTAAAGCATGACCACATCTTATTGTTACACGCTGTTTAATGAGTTCTTTTGATCATCAGTCGTGCTTTCTAGTTCATTTAGCGCGATGTGAACTCAAGAGCTTTTCTGTCATCGCTCATTTAAAGTAATTTTTTGAGGTCACATATACAGTCTACGTATTCAATAGCATATATTAGAACTCTTTGATCGTCGATTGTGATGTGTCGACTTGATGCCTGGGTCGGATAAAGTGTTATAAATTATGTGAAGTAGCAAGGAGTTTGCAAATGTTTCCGATAAATGGCAATAGGTGCACGCCTATTATAATAATACTAGCGGTCGCCCAGTGGTCGAAATTCGACCATAACTGATTTAAATTTTAAGTTCTACAGTTATTAAGGTTTTATTGTCTATAATTTTACCCTTATAATCAGATTTCATTTAGATTTCGCCACGGCTATATAGGTTAATTTACCTATCATTTTTGAACTAAGTATTATTTACTTAACTATACTCTTTGCTTGCTACTTTGTTTTCTTTTTTCTTTATTACATATTAATAAGGTATGTAACCATAGTTATGAAGAATTGTACGACGTCAGACGAACAATGCCGAAATACTACGAACGCGATTCGACTGCGTGTGTTAAAAGCATGGTTGTGTGCTTGTAGTGTTTTCCATTAATTTAATGTATTTATAAAAATATTAGGTTTCGCCACTCCATCTCCATATAAACTTTAACTGTGCCAAATTTCATACTCCTCCGTCCGCGCAATTTTCGTAAAAATGGGTACAAAGTTTTTGCTTCACGTATTAATGTATAGATTAGATCTTTCTCTTTTCAGTTTTGCTATGGTTGGGGCATAGTCACTTAGTGGCCCAGTGTGGCTTGGCAGACTTCACACATCTTCGAGAACATGAAGATGCACCCTTACATATGCAGGTTTTCAAATATGTTTTCTTCACTGTTAATGCAAGCGATAATTAACTATTTAATAAGTTCGAAAATTCAGAACTGTCTGTTACCTCACCTATATTACGTGAATTCTGAAAAAAGATATACCTCTGCGAAACCCTTCGTTCTATAAGATTGAAAATATGTCTATATATCTCTATATAGACCGATTCCCGTATTTCCCTCGCATTTTACCAGCTGTATTGGGTCTTATGTAATTAAGGACGAGGCCATTGCTACTAACCGAGCAAATATTGGCGAACACCGTGCTACAATTTAGAATTTCTTCACACTACCATCCATATATATGGCCTATAAAAAAGCTTTTTTTCCTCAGATAGGCAGTGGTGTATTACATTCATATTTTGCTAACTGTGGTTACAGGCCCCACGTAATAGGAAGTGAGCTTTTCTCTTTGCTATCTAACGGCCACAGTTCTTCAGTGTTATAAGTGAACTTAGACCTCATACACAGTAGATTTACTACCGCTTTACCACCGACGTAGTCTCTTTGTTTAGGTAGTACCTATGATCTAAACGACAGCCGTCAAATAAACAAATGAAACCTAATTTCTAGGCAGCGAGATGTCATTTGCTTTGTCACTTTGTACCTGTACCGTAGACACCAATAGTAAAAGGATTCTATTTGCAAGTCACAAAATAATTGAAATGTCAGGCGTAAGCTCGTAGCGCTACGAACCGTAGCTGTGCTACAAGACGTAGCACTTAAAGAAATTGCCGACTTAACTGGAAGGAACGCGAAACGTTGCTTTATGAATTTCATATTTCGCACACAATGAGGTTATTTAAAATTCTATTAGTTGTAGTAACTAGAATTTAAATAGATGTTATACAGGATGGATACGGCATGTGGAAAAATCGAATACAATGTAAAAGATGACATTACAAATATCGGAAACCAACGAGCATGTATGAAGAATAATGTCTTTCTGATCGAATTTAGGTCACCACGGTCAATATTTACTAAGATAAAGACTAAATTATTGCGTAGGACATATGTGCACAGGTATGTTAGCAAGCACAAATGCATTTCCTCACTCTTATAATCTGATGTAGTCTGCAGACGTAGTACATTAAGCCGTTGTTCCTGAGAACAGCACCAACAGCTTTAAATACGTGCATGGCAAGCAAACATAGCCAACTGCTTAACTCCAAGCTGCTACAGCATGACAGAAAATGCAACAGTTCGGTGGCCCAGGCGACGCACTTTGAACCTAAAACCATTAACTGCAGTCCTTTACGCTTGCTACTTAAATATGATAAATCTTAACAACGCAAAAGCAGAGTCAAATTAGTATCGTAGAATATAGATTAAGATTTTGTCTGTACAGATGGCGTAGTAATTTAAGTGGTCGGCTCGCCACTGCCAGTGCTCCGAGAGTTATGGTTTCGATTCCCACACGGATAAAAATTTATGTGATCCATAAATGGTTATTCCGAGTCTGGATGTTCATCGTGTCCGTTGTTTGAATGTTTATAAAGTCCCCCACGATACAGGATGTTTTTTAGTGCGTGAGATGTCTATAAAAAATAATATATTAATGATCTTAAAGGCACGATTCCATTAGGCAAATTGTTGTTGATTCCATTACGCAAATGTTAGTTGCACGTTTCGAATTTCGAACGAGTGACGTACGCACATGATATCTATTGCTAGACAAATTATCGAAACATAATGTAATGGAGCACGTCTTCCTCTCATGTTGGCTTACTCAATTGTTGACCATCGCCACTTGTATGCAAGTGAAACCTGCATGCAATTTGCAAACTCTTGACAACATGTTTCCAATGCAAGCAACTCGTACGCAAATGTGACGTCATAATTGCAAGCAAGAGTTGCCTAATGGAATTGCGCCTTTAGTCTCAACTTGTAAGCAGAAACTAAGAAATTTTAGATTCCACGAGTAGCCGCATTCAGTAAAAATATCCAAACAACATATCCGTTTTACTCTTAGAGTATGCATAAACATACATAGCTTTTACATCATTTGTGTTCAACTATGCGCCAAACTACAGTGCACGTTTATTATGCTTCTAAAATCTTTTGGAACCACTAGACTGTATGTTTGGACTCTTATCTCCTAGTTCATGTCTAGGAGATAAGAGTCCAAATAGATTTAAGACCAAATTTTCTACAATAACAAGCAACTTTGAAAGATTTCTTACACTTAACCTGTCAAATTCACACATTTATGCCTTCGTTATTATGATTAGATCTAGTGATTTAAAATCAATCCTTAGTGACCATGATTGGATATATTAAAGAGTTCACAATGTTAACTCTTAATACTCTAGGGCTTGCACAGAATATCCTGTTGTTATTGTAACTATATAGTTACAATTACTTATATAAATGCAGCATAATAGGAATGGTTCAATGTACATATATACATATTATTCAAAATTCATATATTAAAATAGTCTGTCGTCATGCTTCATATTGACACAACGTCAATACGGGCTCAATAAATACTTTTTTTAAACAACGTCGGTATTCCATGGGCCTATTGACAGATACTGGCTGTTTTTTTATCTGCATGTGCTAGCGATGGGCAATTGCATCGCAAAAAGAATTTCGAACATTCCATATTTGTATGTCCGTGCATCCGAATGTTGATCAATTCGTCATTGATTATAATTCGAACGATGATCGAATATTCGAAACTTGATTTGATTTTTGGTTTGATCACATCGTGTTTTGTTATTATATCGCCGGCTAACGGCACCGACCATTTCTATGTCATTCTTCTAAAATTTCTAAGCTCTGGATATAGGCGGGACACAGGGCCATACGTCACATCTAATATTTCTATAGCCCATGCATGACCATAATAATTCATAACAAAGTTGTTGTACAGGCCAGGTAACGGCAATGACTTTTTTTACATTATTCTCATAACATTTCCGAACTGCGGCTATAGGTAGGGCATGGGATCCTACGCCACGTGTAGTATTTCTGTAGTCTCTGTACCATAAAATGCATAACGATGTTTTTGTACATGCTAGATAACAGCAAAGAGCATTTTTTAGGTCATCGAATGGCAGTTTCGCTTTTGTATTGGAGTAGGGTCAGGAGCTCACACGTAATGAATAAATATAAAATTTTAATTCATGTGAATATTTCTGAATCTGACTTGACTGTATGGATAGGTTATTAGTTCAAGTGGTTGGTTTGGCACTGTCACTAGACCGAGTGTTGTGGGTTCGAATCCTAACCAGGACTAAAAATTGTGCGATCCACCAATAGTTGTTCCAGGTCTTTGTGTCTATTTCAATATTTAGAAAGTTCCCCATGACACAGGATTCTAGGGTGGCAGTAGTCGTTTTGTAGGATAAAAGAGATTCTTAGAATATATTAATTTGTTTGAACATTCGAATAATTAAATTTATATCGATAATCGCCATTGCTAAAACCTCGTATCTTAGCGTTTCAGTTCTACGTAATAGGGGGGAGCCTATTATCATTATTATTGTCATACCGGACCCATTTTCCATACCGCTATTAAGCCATACCATACTGCTTTTAAGAAATGCTTAAAAGAAAAACCAATAACAAGTTGAATGACCCGAGAATTCAACCCGGGATTTTACGATACAAACATAAACGTAAACTTATGCCACGGGGCCAACGAAGCGAGTCTTTGATAATATTGACTTGTAACTTTGCCAATACTGTGATATTGGCCCGGGGAACCTCTTCAGAAATAATTGTTGAAATTAATTAACCATAAGCCACAACCCAGAGAAAAGGAATATTCGGGTTTGTCTAACAAAATAATAAAGCAAGATAAACGATTAAAATTGATAGGAGTGTTGATTGAAGGGCAAAAGAGGATAAATGTATTTTCTTTCTCTAAATTTTTATCTCTACCTACCCTATTTCTTTTTTTCTATTTCTCTCTAAACCTGTTTCTTTTTTTGCCGCTCCTATACGCTAAGCAGCTTAGAGGTGAAACACAGCCTTAACCATACGCGACGGTTATCGGTAACCATTCAGTAGTCCGCTAGCTCTTCTGCAATCAAAAATGTCAAATAAATATAATAAGATTATTGTAAACGTTACCTTAGCTTCGTCTTTTGTCATTTTTTATCCGAATTTCTAATACCAGTTACTGTGCTACCAAACCAAGTTCAACAAACGGAATAATATTATGGACAGTGGATATTGCAACAAAACATTTTGCGAATGTTGTGAATATTGCAGACTTTGTTTATTTTAAGATTTACATCCGCTTTAGAAATACTGCCTGTGTTGCAAGGGGCTTTACGAATATTGATTAAACGGACACGATTCATGGACCACCAACATTTTTGTTTGGAGTGAGGATCGCACCTTAGTGCACTAAAAGTGGAGACTGCTTAAACTACTGCGTCGTCTTTGCAGTCCAGGTTATATCGCACGAAATAATTTGTACCAGAACTACCAACTCTGTGTGTCTACGTCTCTTTTTGTGTATCTAAAACCTTAGTTCCCAAAGTGGCCCATCCCAGGGGTCCACGGGAGACTCGATGGGGGTCTACGTAGGCGTGACAAAAAAATAGGGGTCCACGAAAATTTATTTGCTTTTGATAGTGAAGAACTAAAATGTTGGCTTGACTTCTTGACTTCACCTATCAATGCAGGCAGATAATATTTTAAGAAGCTCAGCGACTGTTACTTGTTTAAACGTCGATCGACGGATATTTTTGGTTTTTTGGCTGCTGTGACACAGTTTATACTAGTATAGCAGCCAACGACGACCTCTTACTCTATGTATAATATCATTTTCATGGTTGTGTTTAGCGATGAGCACGGATGCATTCAGACGAACCCAATAATAATACTACTAACTCGCTTAAATTATACATATGATTGTATCCGGTTGTAGTTTGGGTCTCGTTTGCGTGCATCGCTAAATTACTTTATATGCTAGAATAAGAGCCAGCTGTATATTTTTGAGAACAAATAAATTTATTATTATTATTATTTTGAAGAATACCCGATAAGTCGACCCGAGAATTCCTAAAAAGAGATTTTTTTTACTTTTAACCCATTTTAACTTTTTGGTCCGGATGATATACCGATTTTACTTGACGGATTAAATTTCAAGCTGCACGGGGAGTCTATGAAAAAAAAAGTCTGTGTTGCTCTGATCTAAAATGACCTAGATGAACTTACACGCCTATCTACTAAAATTTACTAAATATACCTAAAATATAGTTGGCAAAATGCGGGTGTAATATTTTCTGCCTACCTCTTCAGGTATATAAGCATAAGACTATTTACGTACATAGCAACTATATAATCTCATTATTATGTTGCTATATCTCGCGGGTATATTCTGACGCAAAAATATATTTAGAACGCATATGTATAGTATGTATATATACATATCATTCTATGTATATTTTTATTAAAAATATTTCTGTCTGTTGGCGAGTGTACTGCAGCGTCAAAGCGTCGATGTTTTTGAAAAAGTCTTATAATAATAAAAAAACATACGTTATGGCGAGCGAGCTGTATGTGTGAGAGCATTACTTCATAGAGAATAGTTAGACATGGTTTGGTTTTCAGTTTACCTTTATTGACTATCTGGTATGGAAGTTAGATGATGAATTTATAGGATTCTCGATTGACTAAAAGTTACGACTGTTAACAATGTATCACTTATCGTGATAGGTACTAAGCGAAACATTGACTCCATATTAATGCAGGTGATTAAAATATTTTTTGTTATTAATATTTTCTGCACTGGGATACAATACTTGGGAATCGAACATTATGATTATATAGTATCTAAATCACTAAAAACTCTCGGTTTTATAATAAGAAACACCAAGAAGTTTAGAAACAATATAACTATTATAAGATTATACGAGAGTCTGGTCAGGTCTCTTCTTGAATACTGTTGTGTGGTTTGGCATCCGCATTATGAAGTTCATTCTAATAAAATTGAACGCGTCCAAAAAAGATTTATATACCACTTGCCATATAAATTTAACTTGTCAAAGAAGCTAACTAGTTACACTAACCGATTAACTCATTTCAATATGACATCACTCAAAAAACGCCGTAAAATTTTAATTTTATCATTTTTACATAAATTAGTCAATGGAAATATAAATTGTCCTCATCCGGTACAGAAACTTAATATTACAATCACTCATAAACTTCCACGGCTGTCTAGATACTCCTTGTTTACACCTAAACGATCCAAAACTAACCTAGGCGTTTTCTCTCCTATAAATAGGCTCCAAGCGGAATATAATTCTGTTAGTAAAAACATGGATATTGATATATTTAATCTAAGTTTACCAACTTTTAAAAAGAAAATATTGTCACTAAGTTGAGATACAGTAGTATAAAGTTTTGTTCTTTTAGTGTATACTAATTATGTAAGAAATTGTTAATTTAATTTTTTTATTTATAAGTTCTGGTAAGCCTTATGCTCCCAACTATCGTTTGTATTTTGCTTTCCGTGGCAACCTGTAATTAAGGCAGCACCAATACTTGTATACCACTGACCTTGTAACTTAGCTTTTAAGGTGTATGTTCTTGTTGGTTGTCCAAATAAATAAATAAATAAATCGAACCCGAGACTCGTGCGCAGTAGTGGCATAATTTACTTCTACCGAGACGGTCTAAACAAAATTATAAACTTACATATTTATGTATAAAAATCACGTCTAGTTGTAAAGTTTGTAACTTATAACGAATGAAAAAGTCTAGATAAATAGTTTTAACGCATTTTGTTTCCTGATGTAAGTAAAAGTTTTAGGCTTCTTAGATAAATAAATAATGAAATGTTCTATCAGCAAGGAGCAATGTAACCTTATAACCCCCGGATATGCCAGAATAGCGACATCACTTTTATAATATCGGAACTGAAACCACAATATCACATACCTGTCTCTAGTGTACGACAACCGCTTACCATCAGAAAACCCGTATATTTTTCTGGTATCTTACTAGTACAATCAAACTGTTCTTAGTTACGCCGAACACAGCACAAGACCATTTAAGGTATTCGTTTCTTCCTCAATTCATTACGTTCAGTGCGATTAATCCGGGCTTGGGCCCGAATACGTATATCCTTGAATTGCAAATGCTAATAAATCTACACCGCTGGGCGTTGGACGACAGTCACTTCATTTAAATTTCCTCCACTAACTTTGCCCGCGGTGTCGTCCATGCGATACTCCCCTCAATTTATTCAATTGAGATTGTGTTTTTTATACCCGTCGCAAAGTTTTGTTTTCAAAATCCGTGCAACAATCTCTTTGCTTATTCTGAATCAATCAGAAATAATTTGTTTAAAAATTCCGCCGCTGGAATTTATTTCAGTTAGAATTGTGATACCCCAAGGAATATTGCTTTGCGGTATGAATAAAAAGCCTATATTTTACGGAGTGTTCCCTTTTGTAGCGTATGGGGCGGAACCTTATTAAAACCATAACGTTATGTAACATGAGAAGTAATCATATTGAAAGAGCTCATGTATTTCATCCTTTACTTCTTTAACCTAATCTTTGTTTAAAAGCAGAATGTGTATAGTATTTTCGTCCATCTTCGGAAAATAAGTATAGGCGGCGGTAGTACAATGTATAAGGCATTGGACTTGCGATCGAGAGAAGAATCCTATCTATTGCAAGTACGTGAGGAAGGTAATATGGATTTTATCTAAAATAAAGTCATATAACTTTATTTCAGATAAAATCCATATTGAAAACATTAATAAAAAAGAAAATAGTGAAATCGAGTCAGTAGTCAAAGATCAAAACTATACAATAATATAGGTAGAAATTTTTAAATAAATTAAAAATAGTTTATCGCCTAAATGATGAAGGAAAACATCCTGAGGAAACACACATGGCGTAGAGTTCACCATGGTGTTCTTGAATGTGTGTAATATCCGCTAAGCGAGTTTGGTGGACTTTGGCTACCTACTCATAGTGTGAAGAGACCCATATCCAGTAGTGGAACAGTTTACAGGTGTTCCAGGAAGTGCAGCCAACTTTACGTATTCAGGACAATAACTAGATATTGCAAAAAGAAACAAAAGGCAGAAAGAAATATTTTATGTTAATGAAGCATTGCAACACACAATCAAGACGATTATAATACAAAATTAGTGTGTGACAGTAATAAATGTATTTACAAATTGATAGTAATAAAATTTATGTACATTATTATATATAATAATACATTATATAGAAAACATATTTATATATGGAGTCTTGCTGTTCAATGTGCGTCGCAGCGGCAGTGTTAATTAAAAAGAGATGTTGCTCAGCATAATGCCGCACCGCTTGCGATACAGCGCTGATTTTCAGCAACACTTCGATATTGATTATGAGCGTGTAACACAGTCCAAATTAATACCATTAAACTACAAAAAAATAAAACAGAATTTCTTAATTATTACAGATAAAAAGTAACACAGATTACAGATAAATTAAATTATATACATTTAAATTTTTATTATTACAGATTCGAATTATAAATGAAATATTTTTATTATTGTAGATAAAACTAGAGATGAAATAAATATGAGTAAGACGTCAACAAGGAGTTAAATTCTTCGCGATTTTAAATTAGGAGTCTATTTGTCGATTCAATAAATATTTTTTATAATTTATCTTAAATATTAAGTTTGTTTTAAATTTTCACATTGGTGGAGGCAAGTCATTCCAACATTTCATGGCCGTGTATTTAAAACTTCCACTGAACGCTGTTGTGCGATGACTAGGTACATTCAAGAGGTGAACTGACGACCTAATTGGATAAGAGCAACTACCTTGTGTCCAAGATAATTTATTAAATAGATATTTTGGCGTTTGACTCCTCATTTTTCAAATAACAGGTTGGCTAAGTTTAAGTCTCTTTTAGATGCTATTTTGAGTATTTTGTTGTCATTTATAAATGGAGTCACATGGCTCCTACGCGGTATATCAAAACAAAAACGCGCACAAGGTTTTTGAATCCGCTGTAGCAGCTTCTCCGTACACTTCAGAAGGCAGGGTCTATACACTACGTCACCGTAATTGAGTTTGGATAACAATAGTGTATCTACCAGGTTCCTTCGCAAATCAATGCTGAAAAATTGTCATGCTCTGTACAACATTTTCAATCTATAAAAACAATTACTCATGACGTTAATAACATGAGCTTCAAAATGCAGTTCCAGATCCATGATTAATCCCAGGTTGCAAACCTCGAACACTCTATCTATTAGATTACCGTTCATGACAATCTGAGGGCCTACAGCTGTCATCTTACTAATATGACTCACTTCCCAAAACTATTTACTCACTCTACATTGCGAGTTTTTGCGCAAGGAGTTAGGCCATTAATCATTCTGACGCTGCAGTAGTAGTAGTAGTAATTACCGGAGAAACGCAATATAATTATTATTTCAGGCGAAAAGCAAACTGTTGGCTAATTATTTGATGACATTATGAATGAGCCGGCTCCCTAGAGCAGGACCTTGCACAAAAAAGTCAACCCAGATTTTAAATTTATATGTTTGCAAATATACAATTAATAGACACAAAGAACAACCAAATTATTAATAATCATTTGATTTTTTGAATTACACAGTTTAATTTTTCCGTGTAGGATTCAAATCTCAACAGCGCGTTGGCAAAGGCAAGTCAACCGTTTTCTTCCTGCGCAATGTGGGTGGTTATATTAGATTGTTTCAACACATATAATAAAATTACAACGTGTCGATGTCAGATGAATAGGAGATATTTAATGGCAAAAATATATAAGGGGTCTTTATAAGAGCTACAGAAGCGAAAACAAATATTTAAAATTTTTGTCTATCTGTCTTTGTGTTTGTACGCGAATCATACAAAAACAACTGCATGAAACTGAATACCACCGTCACAGTTGTATTGCTGGAGGTCTAACTTAAAATTCGGCGCATGATTCTAGAAATTCGTCTCGAGAGAAACATAAGCCTTATACCTTAGTCCTTTTGAAAATGCAAAGAAAGAATAATATAGATAGGTCCTCCAAATACGTTCCACGGAGTCACGACCAAAAGCTAGTCACAAATAATGTAACACTACTGTATTTACAATAAAATAGTGTATCCATTAAGGTAATAGCATTTCCAATAATTGCTAACTGTAATGTATAGAGTTTCGTTACTTTGCACCGAAGTTTATGATAGTTTCGTTTAGAAGTTGCTCATAACCACTAATTGTAAGTTTCTAGAGTAGTTCAGAAGGAAACCATTTAACAGAGATACTAAATTCTGGTACTAGTAATTATGCTATAGACATTACTGAACTAAAACTCTTAGTGTTGAACTGCGCTAATAGCGAGAATATTGACGTTATAGCGTAGTTTTAAAATAGTCGCCACTGCCACTGTGTCGAGCTAGGTTCGATCCCCATACAGGGATGACAATTTGAATGATCCACAGAAATAGTTGTTAAAATTTGGGTGTTCTTGGATCGTTGTTTGAATATTAGTGTAACCGACTGCCACGCCTGAAGTCGCGGGTTCGATTCCCGCACAAGTCAAACATTTGTGTGCATGAACATGGATGTTTGTCTTGGCCTGGGTAATTCTATATATTATAATATGTATGTATTTACAAAAAAAGAAATATATATGTATGTGTATCCATTGTCTAGTACCCATAGTATAGGCTCTGCTTAGTTTGGGCTAAGTGGTGTTGTGTGTATGTGATAGAATGTTATATTATATTATTATTCATAGTGCAAAAGATGTGCAGATGATTCATAGTGAAAAAAATATGTGTTTTTATTAGCTTAGTGTTAGTTAGTTAAGCTTATTTTTCTCATTCACCGGTTTACGAAAGTTTAGACAAAAAATTGTTGACAACCTAGCAAACTTATGTATATCAGATATCTGAATAAACAGGTTCCTATTAAACGACTTGATATGAGCTTGAATTTGAGCCGTCGTTTATTAGTCTTTAAGGAAGCTTATAATTGGATAATTTAAATAACCGATACGAGAATCTCAGCTATGTCCAGAGCAATAAGTAGCCATTGTTCCTCAGTGCCTTCATCTTCACCGTTTCTGAGTGTTTTGAAACCTTTTGATCAATATAATATTGTATATTAAGTATCTAGTATCAACTTACCCTGCTGAAAATAAAATGCACAATACATACTACACACTACATATTTTCAATGGATATGAAATAGAAGAGACAAAAATGGCGAAAGTAAGTAAGTAAAACAGCTTATGCCCTTCCACAACTTTCCAAAAAAGTAAACCAAAAATCTCTTATAACTGCATACCTCGGCCTAGTGGCGTCTATACTAAGGTACGGCATAATATTTTGGGGTCAGTCAACAGATAGAGAACTGGTATTCAGTATGCAGAAAAGGTGTATCAGGTCAATCTTTGGTTTAAAAGTAACGGACAGCTGCTTACCGTAAGGTACCGGTGTGAAGTAATTCAAAAGCCTCAAATTGTTAACTTTACCAGCGTTGTAGATAATGGAAACAGCTGTTTTCGTAAAAACTAATTCAACACTTTTTTTAAAAGTGTCAGAGTTTAAAAGATGTCCATTACGTGCTCAATATAAAGGACAGTTGTGTAATGTAAAAGCAAAAGAAGATGCAAAAGAGTGTTTTTGGTACAGCTCCTAAGATATATAACAAAATACCTAATGAAATAATAATTAATTTCAATAGTTCTAAAACTATCTAAGATTAAAGGTTTTAAATTATCTGTTATAAAATCAGTATAAATTATTTATTATTATTAAACCTAATGAACTAAAAACTTGCCTTTAACTAAGTTTAAAAAGTCTGTATTCAAGTTGCTGATAAATAAAAGTTATTATTCTTTGAATGAATATTTAAATGACATAATTTTAATTACATGATAATAATAAGATACCTACATGATGTATGTAATAAGAATTATACCTAATAATTTTAATTTTGTAAATGGTCTAATATATGTATATATATTTGTTGTAATGATTTAATTGTATTTGCATTGTATTTTTGAATTTGTTTCTTGATATTGACGATATTTTGTTTCTCTCTTTTGTGTTACCTATTTAAATTTGTATGTCTCAATGACAGAACATAGTGGACAACATAATTTGTAACATCTTTGTGTTACCTATGTTTCTACAAATAAACGATTTCTGATTCTGATACATAATATTGTCCCACGCTTATGCGAATGTTACACATTCAATTTAAACTACTACAAAAGTATAGATTTACACTTTTCACATCGTTTTGGTTGGTTTCCAGTAGACAACTGGAAACCAACCAAAACGATGTGAAAAGTGTAAATCTAAATAGTTTATTCATTTCAATAGTTCTAAAACTATCTAAGATTAAAGGTTTTAAATTATCCGCCGAAATCGTGTATCGAAACTGGAACTTCATGCTCACGTAGCAGCATAATTAATCAATTATAATATCAGACCTATATAAAACCTGTCCCAAATCTGGGCGAAGGGCTCTGAAAACTGGTATGCCATCAGCCATTTGTATAAAAAATATTGTTAAAATATATTACCTATTACTAAAACATTTCAAAAATAAAATTTAGAGACATTCAAACTATCTCATTCCACTTCGTAATTTTGGATGGCATTCTTCATCTCCGTTCCAAGACTCTTGAACATTTCGAGTGACACTTCACTAGTCTTATAACTCAGACAAAAACATTATTTGGTATTTCATTTTAAATATTATTTGTCAATTTCAAAAATAAATTGTTATTGCCGTTGAACGAAGTATCCTTTTTAATATTTACATATCATTTATCAATCTAGCTTTTGCACGAGACATCGATTGTAGGATTTTGCAAAAGTATAGAAAAGGATTCTTTGGTTCTGATATTTAACCATCTTCTTATTCATCTTCTTCTGAGGGATTCAGTTGATCTGGAGGGATTAACAAAACACTAGTAATTTGCAACCCAAATTGCTTACTAGAACGTTGGATTGCGACACAGCGGTCTCGAGTTCGCTCCTAAGGCTCTCTTTGACTTTTCGAATTTATGTGCGTAAATAATGCGTGCGTGTTGATTATCGCTTGCTTTAACGGTGAAGGAAACATCGTGAAGAAACCTGCGTGTTTGAGAGTTCGATATAATGTTTTCGAAGGTTTGTGAGGTCTGCCAACACGCACTGGGCCAGCGTGGTGGAGTATGGCCTAACCCTTCTCACAGTGAGAAGAGGCCCGTGCCCAGCAATGGGACAGTTTAATACAGGACTGATATTATAAAAAGTAGTCTTCCTTTAAATACCTCAGATGTTCGATAATATCTCATTATTTGCTGACCAGTATTTTTATGTCTGCAAGTAACGACGGCTCATAAAAGTTTGACTTTCAAATATCTCATAAAATTATATCAAGTATCAGCTACATTTAAAATTATATTGAAAATTGAGTTTTGCTCCATAGTCATAAAAAGTCCATAAACTCGAATACCTGTCAAAGATTTTTTATTTAATGAACCGTTGCCAACACTGCTGAAAAGCCTTTAAAATTTTTGAAACTAAAAGAATACCTTAATTATTTTACCATATATAAGTAGCATTTTGATGTTTTCTCCCTCACTATCGAGGATATTGATTCCTATTGCGATTGAATATTAGGGGTTAATTAGAACGAAGATGTCGGGGCAAAATACACAAAATAGCCCAGCGCCACTCGATGGCGAATATTGAAGATAAAATAATTATATGATGATTGCTGTTTTTATAATTTGAGATACATCATACGTCTCCAAACTTAAAAGAAATATATTTATAAAATAGCAATATATATTTGGTATGGAAAACATAACACTACTAATTGTACATAATATTGTCTTCTGTTTACGCGAATGCTATTCATTGAAATTAAACTACTATATCCGGTTTTTCGCGTTGTTTATTTATCACTGTATTACATAATTTTGGAACTATTACACTACTACTACTATTAAATTTTACTAATTTATAAGCCAACAAAATTATTTAAACTATTAAATCTATTTATATTTAGGTTTACACTATCCCCGACGTTTCGGTTGCTTTTCAGCAGCCATGGTCACGGGGGGACTACTGATTTTCTTCATACAAAACTGCAATGTCATAGGTATACCCTTCTTGCTATTATAGCTTGCAAAGCGGAGGAAATGATAAAATACATATATTAAGTACTCTGCAAACTATTTTATTTGCTTTTAATTAAAGGCAACGCTCGCATATACTTGATGAAGAAGGGCTTTACAAACATACAATTAACGGATACAAAGTACATCCAGATTCAGGATTCAGAACAATGATTTATTAATTACTCAAATAATTGTCCCGTATGAAATTCAAACCCACAGCGCGATGGCAGAAACAACCTTTTCTACCTATTACATCATTCATGCAGTTAAAATTCACTCTAACAATAATCAAATGTAGGTATCCGCTATTCTCTTTAATACATTGTCCTATACAACCAAATCTATTATCTTTCTGACACCACCACGTAAAACTTTTCGTACTTCTGTATTTATTTTATTTAGGCAGTAACAGTATGTTACATAAATATGCAACATAAACAAAACGACCCTAAACGTTAGCTGTATCAATATATCGGCAGAATGATACAATTTAAATGTTAATACTTACCGTATATGGTTCGCTACTGAAACTTGGATAATAATAAACAATAATAAGGAAAAAGCAATCCGTATTTATTATTTGATCTATGATTATGATGATATTGATATGCTAAACATTATGATCAGTAACTTAAGCGTTTTCTAAACGGGCAATATGTGTCTGCAATATTTTTTCATCTCTACAACCTTTTAATGCATCGGCCTTGACCAACATATTTGTTTGCCTATATAGCCGAGCCAAAAGCAAGATATTGTCGTGTAATGTAATAGTATGGATGTTATTGTCGAGAACGTAGCCGGTCACCTTGATATGGCCACACATTGCAGTAAAAAAAAACCTGTTCTAAACACCCTTTATAGTAGGTATAAAAGAAAATTCGGTTTTGTAATGTGAAAGAACCAAAGGTATCTTCATGAACGGTTTTTTTGATATAGGGATCATATAGGAATATTGACAATAATAGGTGCAAGGAATGTCTATACTGGCATTTTTATTAATTAGATCAGATATGAGATGGTTTCAGTGGCAATGCGGTATTAAATGCATTGCATAAACCTATTTTCTATTCCCACCTCAGGCAAAACGGTATTGGCATCTTTCTGCTGAAGTTCGCAGTAGCAGCATAAAGTTTGATACAAGGTCCGGTACAACAACAAACTCGCCTCCTATTTATGTTAATTAATTTTTATATTAATGAATCAGAAATATTTATACCTTACACAAAGTACTTTGTATGCAACAATTATTAGACACACAAGTCGACAAGCGCCGCCTATCTACAATAGCAAGGATGTACCTAAGATGTACTCCTTGCTAATAAAATGCATAGTAACGCATACAAAGTATTTCTTGGTTACAATCTAAATCAATAATTTAAAAAATGGGAAATCAATGCACGACTGCGCATGCGCGGATGGTGTATAGTAATTTCAGTAGTCGCCTAAACACTCGCAGCTCATAAGGGATAAAAATTTGTGTGATCCACGAATATTTGCCTCGTCAAGATGTTCTTTATGTCCTTTTTTAATCTTTTTAAAAACGATTTAAATCGCCTACGGTACATAATTTAACCGTAGTGCGGGAGATGTTTAAAAAAAGGAATATGTAGATCAGTTAAATTAATTTTGTATGATTACATATTATATAATTATACGTCCATAAATTGTATTGATTAATGATAATTTGTTTTACTATTCGGTCAGCTCATGACGACACGTTATCCTTTACTGATCTACAAACAACAGCCGCATCAAAGTCAATCCACATGCACACTAAGGGGCAAGACCAACAGAAAAGACAGAGCGTCGTGTCCGCGTCTCGTCCGCGTCCTGTCCGCGCCCTGTCTTTTCTGTTTGTTTTGTGTCGCGACGCTTCTATATATTTTGTATGAAAATTTATTGAAAGGGCGCCGCATCTGCGACGCATCCTCGTCTTACGTCTTTTCTGTTTGTCCTGGCCCTAAGGCTCATGGGCTATACGTTAAGGCGAAGGGTGCAAGTGAAATCTACGCAGGAGATTAATTCTGTTAAATAAATCTCGAACTTGTCTGCCATATTTAATTACATAATGGTGCCAATTCTGTTGTCACAAAATTCTCTTATCTTAGCTAAAAATCTCTAAAATTTAGTTTAGTCCCGTCAAACGACATTTCGTATTCTGAAATCGCTAAAAGTGACAGGACCAAAATAAATTTTAGAGATTTTTAGCTAAGATAAGAGAATTTTGTGACAACAGTATTGGCACCATTATGTATGTAAAATTGGTAGTCTCTGCTAATCCTACAGGGAAACAGGCAATTGACTACATAGACACATGCCTGTTTTTCTGTAGGGTAAGCAGAGACCACGAAATTATACTTGCTACGATTCTGGGATACCTTGTTTACTGTACTCTATTATACTCTTGTTTGATTCCCTTTCATTATATTCTTCATGCTCGCTCAACGATTTAGAGTAAATTGAACCTGGCTGTTCTTTAGTAATGCTCAGATTTAATTCTGAACATTCGTCGAAGTCCCCTCTTTTCGGTTGTCGCCTCACCAGTAACGTATACTTGATAGTAACCACCTATTATTGCTTTAGTAACTGTACAAATATACAAAGTATGACAGCCGATTCGGATGTCAGTTTGATGGTAAGATTGAACAGTAGTAGCACGCTTTCATATATGTATGTCCTGCAAATGTTTGTGGATGAACTCCGTACCTACTAATTGACAAAAATTTTAGTACTTTTCATAATCTTGAGTAGACAAACTATAACTAACAGTAAGCACATGGACCCTATAGACTTACAACAATCTTGCTTATACACCAATCTCAAATATTTGAATGATAGCTAAGAACCATCAGCTTGCATTCATGGTACTTTGCTTCATGATGCTTTGAGCTCATTCTGCATAAATAGAAACACTAAAGATTAAATTATGTTCGGGTACTTTGAAATAACTACATTTGAGAAAATTGAGACAACTACCATCTTAGTCTACCCATGAACATGTCTGCTGTAAAGCAACTGAAACGTCGGGGCAAAGTGTAAACTTAAATAAAGATAGTTTTAATTAATATAAATAGCTTAAATTCAGTAAAGTTCAATAAAAATAGTGTTAGAGTTTAAAATAAACAAAGTGACAAAATCCGTATAAAGTATTTTAATTTCAATGTTTAACATTCGCGTAAACCAAAGACAATATTATGATTATTAGTATAGTATAGATATTAACTAGCAACTAACCAGATAAAAATCAGTTATAAACATTCAGCGTTGAGTGTTAGTTTAATTATAGTAAATCACCAGCAGGCCATTGATAAAAACTTGAGCGCTATTCAGTTGAGAGGTAGCTCAGTTATCAATATTTTTATAAGAAAGGTTTAATCTTCACATGTTATATTTTCGCCAGAAAGCGTGCACGAAAGCACTTTATTTTCATATGGAGAATATCCCTCAATGCCTTAAATAACATATCCGGCCTGTGTTACTGTGTCCAGTCTCTGTGACATAAGGCAAAGTAGACGGGTGACGTCAAACTATGTATCCAGTTACCTTTGTTTGTGTACAACAAGTCTAAAAGCTTTTACCGATAGCTCCTGTGTAACCTGTAGTGTTTGTTACAAACAGCTCTAAGTAGACTTACCAATAGCTGTTGTGATACCTTTATTGATTATATATTTCACACTTTGCTCACTTCGCACTTATTGCGCTACCGGCGGAAATCTAGTCCTAATACAAATATATTAACCTATCTGGAAGGTTTAACTAGTACTAGCAAAATGAAACCAAAACTGTTAACAAACTAAAAAATAATTAAGTATAGAATTAATCGTGAAAATTGCCTTTTTCTTATTCCTAAGCGATATCCATACCTACATTACATTGCAAATAAAGAATCAGCAAGGTTCTAGCATTCAGTACAAAGACAAACTTGATCCCTTTAAGGTACCCTCGAGCTCAGATTGCTTAAATACAAGCACATTAGGGAGATACTAAATAAGAGCAAATCGACCAGCTGCGTTGCGGCACATTTTCTTTTATGGTGCAATATGCTTCGACAAGGAAACATCATTTCTATTAGAGCTGCCTTTATTTTTATGATTAGGCCAATTACATAACTTGATACTTCTCTAAGGATAAAGCGATTCTAGATTTTTCTAGAAGTTTCAAGATTACTTTGAATGGGAGAGTCTGTTTTAGCCAATCATTAAATATCAGTACAAATGAGCTGCCTCGCTAGGAGAAGAACCATACTATTACAGCAAAATGTAAGAATAGTAAATACAGATACTGCGTTTCGCCCGTCGAGTTAGAATTTTGGCTCACAAACCAACCTCTCTGGGTTGACGTCGATATGGATAAGATGTGAACCCTCGATCTCTCGATCAATTCGCAACTTTTTTGCTAACAACCGTGAGATAGGACTACTTATAGATAGTGCATATTAAGTTACGGATTCACGCTTAAAATAAGCGTCGTTTCGAGACAACGTTTAACATACAACCTCTCTTCAAAATTTTATATAGGAAACGTCTTTAAATCAAACCATATTCAGAAACAAACAAACAAAAATAATAAGAGCCATGTAAATAAGACATATTTAGATTATATATTTAAAAGAAGCAATTTGAATAATTTAAGGTATCTCATCAATTAAATTATGAAAAAAACACTGTTTTAAGTCAAGATGTTAATGTTGGAGCATTAAACAAATATTTATAAATTGTATCACCTTTCATCTTTCTGAATTAAATAGCTCGCCGGCGATGATATACAAATAGACTGACGGACAGGCATCAGGATACTTTATAATACTGCGTTTCGTATCGAATTTAAGATTATGGTAATTAAAAACTAAATATTTATAGTAATAATACAATTTATGACCAAAAGTAAATAAGTTCTAACTAATATTGTCAATTCGAATATAAGTTTCTTTGTTACGCTTTCACGCCTTATCTACTTCACTGATCACCATGAAATTTCGCGTAGACGTTGTCAAGGGTAGAGAAAAAGACATAGGACTTCATTCAAAAATTAGTTCTGTTTCTTTGGTATAGAAATTTATCAACAAAATGAACTATAACGCAAGCGAAATCGCAGGCAAAATCTAATCTATACAATGTGACTGGTTACACATGGTACATACTTAAGGACATGATAATTTATGGTCAGACGTAACGTATAAAAAAAATAAAATCTGTGTAACCTGCAAAGAAAACCTTTATGAAAATTTGTATGAAACATCCATAAAATGTCGACACTGCGCGTGTCGCACAGAGCTGTCGAGCTCCGAGCTACCGAGGCTAATTACTTTTGATAAAAAAAGGAAGGGTGGGGATGCAAATTCGGGAGAGTGCGGGGTGCGGTAGCGGGGCCGGAGCTTTTATTTAGCTTTGGTATATGCGCAAGAGTGTCCGCACATTAAGTTTTTATTGGTTATCTAGGTCAAATTTTAAGAACCAATTTTTTTTCTGATATCCTTTCCAGAATCGAGTACTGAATACCCTTCTTCAATATGTCCAGTCTTTTACCAATCAGCCTGTATATGTAAATAAAAAGCAATAGGCACATATATGACGGAGCATCACTTAAGAACGGCTTAAACGATTTGGCTGTTTTTGATGTGTTTGTGATTGTCAGTACAAGGTTTGAATGAACGAATATTTATGATAAATCCGCGAGAAATGTTGAAAATTTAAATGTTATTTTTATACCGTCACGGATGTTTTATTAACCTACCTTTGCATTGTTATCGATTAGAAGCGTGGCCAAGACTGCCAGTACTATTACATTGAATGTTATACTATAAGTCAAGAAACTAATGCTTTGCTTCATAAAACATATATAGCCTTCCTCAAACGGTTTATAGGTGCATTTTGTCTTGTATTGAGGCGAGACATTTCAAATCAGTGAGAGTGGGACATAAAGAAACTTTACCCATGTATAACGAGACATAAATCGAATAACATCGTAAGTCAAGAACATCTATACATATAACAAAATTGTAACTGCTCGATGTCAGTACATAAGATATTTAAGAAAAATATGTAAGTGGTTTTAGACGAAACAGTTTAAAATTTTTTTCCGTCTGCCTGTATGTTTGCACATGTGTCACTCAAAAACTATTGCTCGAAATTTAAATCGGTTTTTATTGTTGTATTGATGAAGATCTAAATTAAATCTGGTGTATGTTTCATTTTGATAGCCTAGACGTTGAGTATTAATATTTTTTTTTACAGCGTCTAAAATTCGTAACAACAACTTATTTGTGTCGAAAAATTCTGATTTTAAGCAATATCAATAACTAGCGACGCGCCCTGGCATGGCTTGGGTAGTACAATTATACACCTAAGCCTTTTTTATGAATCACTCTGTCTATTTACGAAAACCGCATGAAAATCCTTTCCGTACTTTTTAAGGTTATTGCGAAGACACAGTCAGACAGATGCGTCGGGGGACTTTGTTTTATAATATATAGATAATTATTAATGCAGATTTAGTATTCTTGAAAATCTTTATTTGAAAATCTTACATCTTCATATCTTAAACGCTTGGGGAGGTATTTCTGACGTATCTATTGCTGATACCGAGGGATAACATTTATAAATAAGACTAATATATGTAGGGATAGCTACTAAAGCAATTCTTTGCTTAAAATTTGGAACTAATATTGTATGTAATTTTACAGATGAACCGAAATTCCTCGGGACTGAGTCGAACGTCACAGTGGTGGAGGGCAGAGACGCAACGCTTACTTGTAAAGTGGAAAACTTACAAAGTTACAAGGTAACAAATTTCCTGTTATTCTTTAAAATATCTATTGAAATTGTCCATTGATGGTTATTCGAGCACATAATTAATTAACTGTATCCCCGAAGACTTTGCCAGAGATCACTCTCACAATATCTTATATAGTTCCAGACTTCGTCCTGCTATTAAGAATTCCTAGACTTAAAAACCCAACACACTCGAACACCTTTAAATATCTAATAATATAATATTTTAATTACTCTATTAGTATGCATCTCTTTCGCTACCATCCCTTTTCCTTCATTATCTTTCGCTCTCCTCTCATTGTCTCCTTATTTTTATCCGTCTTTTTCTCTTATCTATTCAAGCATACAAAACGTAACTAGTACAGCGCTCAGTTAATTTCTGCGTCATTGAAGTCAACCGTGCGTTGAACGCATTGCGATTGCCCTGTACTATTTTATTACATATATATTTGTAAGTAGGTAATTGATATGGGTTGTAACCTTTAAGGTTTTCTTTATGAGAAATGTAGATTTTAGAGGAACAGGCCACGCCGTAGGGGCGTGGTGTCCCTAGGTGAATTTAATTAAAAGATACAATAAGAGAAGGTATGGCAATTACACTTTTAATGCGTTTAGTTCACATGTACAACTTTAACAATATAAAATAGACAGGGCGTGGGTCACTTAAAGGCTTGCTGCGTGTCCTTGTAGTCAGGAACACTTAACTCAAGATGTGGAGCCGGGCCGCAAGGAGAGCACGTCCAGGACGCGATCGGGCTTATATATGGCTACCGCCGGGCAGGAGGGGAAGGGGGGCGACAGCCACCACTCCGACTCGCGCGCAGCCGTCAAGGTCGCGCGGTCCGCGTCACAGGGTTGGTTTTTGTATAGAACACAGCGTCAATGACAGCGTGTCATCTTGGGCGGCAAACAGGGTTGGTTTGCCGCAACCGTTTAACCTAACGATAAAACCACTAGATATCCTTCAGAAATGGTACTTTTTCTAGATGACAGATAGTTTAGGTCCTTTTCTGTTTTCCGTGTTCCCTGGCAATGTGTATGCGAAATTTTATCATGATTGGTCGAGTTGTTAATGCGTGAAAGCGTAACAAACAAACACACTCACATTCGCATTTATGATATTAACTACATTTTTTTTTATATAGACAGCGCCTTCGTTTGCGTGAATGTAGATTAGGTTATATTAGCAACAGTATTTTTCCACGATGACATGCACCCTATGTCCTATTCTGTACCCCTAACACTGTGTATGCGAAATTTTATCATGATCGGTCGAGTAGTTGGTCTCATTTACAGAGACGCGTCGCGTGCGGCTGCGCGGCCCGCACTGAATACAAACATATGGCATTGTATGAGTGCGTTTTCGGAGAAGCGATTTTACGCACGTTTGCTTGAAATAGAGCGTGCGCTGCAGCGATGCCCACCGCATGCGACGCATCGATGCCCGCCGCGTGCGACGCAGCGATAGCCGATAGCCGCCGCGTGCTTCGCTACACGCTTGGGGACTCGCCGCGGGCGCAGCGGCGGGCACCGCGACGCGCGACGCCCCGCGTCTCCGTAAACAACATCGTATATTGCCGTTTGTGTTTACGCGTGCGATGATGCGTGACGATGCACGCGTTGCCGCTCCGTAAACGGAAAAACGCTCGACGCGCCGCGTGACGCGACGCTCAATGCGCCGCGCAACGCCCGTAAATGAGGCCTAAGCGTACCTATCAAACAAACTCACATCCGCATTTATAATATGATAAAACACTTTTATTTTAATGACATAATTCAATAATTAACATAATATATACATAATATATACACACATTATTTACAAGAAATATAAACTGAAGAAAAAATAACACTTCAAAATTAAAAAGCGTCATAATATTCCTCCGCATCGTCGTCAATTGGCAACGTGCCCAGAAGACTGGCAGCATTGCCACGTTGAATGGCAATACTTATTCTTTGTGCAAAGAAAATACTAGCCTCTGGTCACGCGAAGCGTCGATGAGCTGTTTAGCTAGGTCTCTATCACTTGGGACCCATGTCCCCAGCGTTTCGACACCAAACAGCTCAAATATGTACAAACCAGTAAGGTTTTGATATTTACGCCGTTTGAGCGTCTCCACTGATGCAGCAGCACCAGCACAACCCGCTGTGCTAGAAAGATGTGATGGCGCAAGGGTGTTGACACAAGTTGCGTGCCACACCAAAGGCCCACCCATTTTCCATGGCAGTAATGACATACCTTCTGGTCTCTTGCCATCGTCGCGTACCAAGCCGTGAGGTTCAAGCTGAGCCGAAACGCCAGCGGTGACAAGAGCCCGATGGAGTAAGTTATTCAGGATGGCATGTTGTGATATACGACCAGCACTCCTGCTGATCATTTATAATATTACTTAGAATTTACTAAACTTCTCGTAAAACTCTCACGCGGAGTTTCTCGTTTAGTAGTTCAAACACTTTATATTTGAATAACCAAATGCAACAATGTATTTTAAATGATCTTCTACGAGCCACAACCGTTGTGCAAATGACTTTACACTGTATTTCATACGATCATATAACACGAATCTATTAAGAACATTTGAAATCGTAAACCACAAATTTGCATTGAAGACAAAGTTAGGGCAGAGTCGTGAAATCTTATACCGACGGCGATTGTTAAACTTACAAATAACTGGTTTAGTTATATTATGTGCTACTGTTGTGTTTCGTTCGGTGAGTGAGAGTGCCGGAGGCCCAATCACCCTTTTTCCCCCTTCGCGCTCCTTCTCCTTCCCACGTCCTTTCCTAAAGGGTCGGCAACGCGCAAATGATGCCTTTGGTGTCGCAAGCGTCCATATGCTATGATGACCACTTACCATCAGGTGGGCAAAAAAATGTCCTTCTTTGCTCCGCTGACAACGTGTATGCGAAATTTCATGATGATCTGTCAAGTAGTTAAGGAGTGAAAGCGTAACAAACGAATAAACAAACTCTCTTTTACATTTATAATATTAGTTAGAATTACAGCAGCTTTGCTGTAGCATTTGTAACAGATCGCATGTCACATGTAAAAGTTAAAGGACCTGCTCGGGTTGTATGTAACGTATCAGCGACCGACGCGAGCCAACAGCGTATGAAATCCATACAATTAATTCGCACAAGAAGCCCTCGCGAGTACCTTGCATATGTAGCCAGCACTATACTCCATTTGGTTAGGTACTTAACTAAAGGTAAACAATCTTAATGTGTCTTTTAATCTAAAAGCTCAGTTTAAAAATAAAATGCTGCTAAAGATCAATGTAAATACAACAATAACGATTACTAAATCAATTGAACCATTCGTTTAATCAGCAGTTTATTTGTTTAATATGTGTTTGTGTAAAAAGTCACATCAATATTGTTTACCTTTAGTTAAGTATCTAACCAAATGGGGTATAGTTATTTGTATGCAAGCCGTCGTAAGTAACCCAGGGACTGATGTGCAAGACGTTTTGAACTCAATTTTCTGGTCGGGGAAAATATTGAAGCTTGTCTGAAATTATGCCTAATAGCCAGAAATAGGCTCACTATTACGTGGGACCTTAAAACATATCTGTAATAGTGATTTAAGTTGACGTCTTACCACTGCCAATACACCAAGTCTTTTGGATACGATTCCCACACGAGGCATATATTTGTATGAACTATAATTACCTGTTATTCCAAGTACAAATGGTAAACACCATGGTAAGTCACCAATGAGAGACTACACCGCGAACTTGGTATTAAAACTGTGAAAGAGTGTTTGAGTGTAAAAACTACAAAGACAGATTGCAACAACATCCAAATACACTTGCACAACAGCTTATGGACGATATATTCCCGGGAATACGCAGACTAAAGAAAAGAGTACCACAGGATTTACTCAGATTTTTAAATTATGAGAATATGCAACATATATATCTCGCACGCTACCACTCTCAACCAACATAAATATTGCTGAATGTCCTCAAGACAGATTGCAATAAATAAATAAATTAAAATTAAATATAAAAAAGTACATACAGGGTCTCCGGTAATTAATGGATAACCTTGAAATGTCTTATAGTAGAACTAAAAGCTGTTCAGAAAAAAATATGAAAAAGATCTATCTTAACTACTACCTGAGATATGTGTTTTTTTATTAATTACCATGTATAACTTTCTTGTATAATACGACCATAAATGAATGAAATCCATCGGTTTTTGTTGTTTTATTATAAAACACTAATTATGCTAATAGATAGACAGTCAAAAGTATGCTATGCTAATATAGCTTGCACTTTTTAATATATATATATATTTTTTTTTTATATTTTATCTATTATTTTTTTCGTATTTCTGAACGGCCTTTAGTTCTACTATAAGACATTTCAAGGTTATCCATTAATTACCGGAGACCCTGTGTAAGTCCCACTTTTTTAAATCCGTTGTTTGAATGTTTGTAAAGTCCCTCGCGATAAATTATGACTTGGACATGCCAAGTTAAAAAACATCTTGTCTGTCGACACTTGCGGGTATAGTTTTAGTTTAGTTTTTTAACGTTGCAATGGATACGCGGCCACAGCAACTCTTCTGGCAATGACGCTGCAGACCAACTGGCAAAGAGAGGATCGAGCATTAAAATGGTAGGACCCGAACCAATTGTCCCGATACCCTTCTGCCAACTCAAAACATGGTTATGTGACAGAACCACGAAACTACATGAAAAACAATGGGCAGAAACAAAGGAATGTAGACAGACAAAGGAAGCCCTTCCATCCTTAGACATACATCTGTCACGCAAACTGCTGCGTTCCTCAAGGAAAAACCTACGTCATCTAGTGGGTATAATAACGGGTCACTGTTCACTCAACAAACACCTGTTTAACATCGGCATCACTGACAGCCCTTTATGTAGAGGCTGCATGGAGACCGAGGAGACACCGGCTCACGTGCTGCTGCATTGCAAAAGCGTGAGCAACCAACGGGCGAAACTACTAAACGGTCCGGAGACGATGAAGGAAGTGCTGTGCAACACCGGTCCCCTATTGTCTTTCTGGACAGAGCTGAGGTGGTATGAGTAACCGAACAACTTTTTCGCGTCGGTCACTTACGCACAATGGCCCAATTGCGTGGCTAAGTGCGGATAACATACGTCTAACTAAAACTTGCGGGTATATAATAAATATTAAGCCGTATTCGCATAATAATTATACATATGTTAAACACTAATGCGTACCCTACAAGGTTCCAGCATAAACTAATAACGAATAAGAACAATTCAAACCTTTGATGTTCCACATTACACCTAAGAGACTACGGTGCTCCATTAGTTAGGCTAATAGTCCACATTAGTCATTTTCTCCAGTAATGCGTAACCATTCGCTGTGCGACGCCTCCTCATAGAAAAGGTTCAGAATATGCGGTACTCGTAAATATTAAGGAGGAAACGTTGGCCGCATTTTGTCCTTCACGGAACAATTATGAAGGTAAAGCTACAGTTTTAGGCTGTTGTGAAATATTACGTCACAGTACTGGTATATTATGGGTATTAGTTGTTTTGTAAGCTGTTTGCGTTTTCATGTTCTGTCCCCGAGGACAGCACACCGATGCCGCGGTGGCAGTGGATGCTAAGGTTCTGTATTTGTATTTAAAGGCAACTTCTACGTTCTAGGAATTAAACATATGTCGCCTGATGATTGCCTGATGACTATTCAAATAATGGACACGAAACAACTTTTAGTGTCTACACACAATGTTTTGTCCCATATGGGAATCGAATCCAATCGGCGCAGTGGTAGGCGAAGCAACCGCTTATACAACTATCCCATTCGTGCAATAAAGTTATTAGGTCGCGAGCAATAGATCTTGAGTTCAATACCAAGCAAAGTGTTATTGCGTTTTTATAATACAGAAGACAGGCGCGCTCGCTTTAAGACTGCGCCGAGCGTACGCGGTTGGACTGAATGACAGAGCTCGATATTCAAATCAGCGCGCGCCGCCATTGTAAAATTGTATGAAGGATTGGAAGTGCTTTTTTGATAAATATGTATCTTTATTGTCAACCAATAACTTAAATATTTGGGATGGACAAACTGTAATATACTTAACTATTTATGTTTCGTTCAAGCTGTAAAATAAGATAGATTTCTACTGTTATAATCTAAAAATCACGTAGCACGAGCTTACGTTTTTGCATTTTACGTGCAAATTTATGTAATTTTGTTGGCGAAAATATTAATTATTTTGAGTTTTTACACGGAGTAATTGTAAACACATTCATTGTTATGGTAAATGTATATTTTATATTTGTATTAAACAAAAAGTATTGATTTTATCAACTTAATTGTGGCCGCTTATTTTGGTACATTTCGCTTGGCGCAGTCTTAACAGAGCGGACCTAAACTCATAGGAGGTGACTTGTGGTTGTTATACATATATCTTTCTACTTTTTAAGGAATATACACTTACAGTAGCAGCGATAGCTCAGTGGGGAGACCAAAAGACTGCAATGCAGATGGTCTCGGGTTCGAACCCACGTCGCGCACCTCTGACTTTCGGAAGTTATATGACTTTTCGAAATTATGTGCGTATTGATTGACAATTATCGCCTGCTCTGTGCCTCGGAGATTTAAGCCGTCGGTCCCGGCTGCCATGAACATCTATGGCAGTCGTTACTGGGAAGTCAGTGCCCTTTAATATCCTAACACTGGTCTAGCCTTAGGGTTGCGAAGGTGAGGTGGCAGCCGCTCCGTGTAAAAACGGATATCCAGTCAAATCCGGTTAGACCAGAAAAGCCGACCCAAATGACTTGGGAATAATTAAGACTAGGGAGAAGAAGACACTTAATTTATTGATATATGCATATAGTCATGTATGTATAAGTTGTTGTAATTTTCTTTATTATAATGTTGGTTTAGGTTTATTTTACTTAATGGTCGCCTGCAACCTTCCTTTCTGTTTTGGGCACTGCTGGGTGTGTCGCTGATGCAGTTTCAGTTCCAGCGACCCATCCATCATACAAAGCAGCGAGTTTACACACCGTGGGGTTTTAGTCGGTAGGCCCGAAGTCTCGGGAGAGCCTGACATAACCCTCTCGCTTCCCCGTGTGGCGAGGCGTTATGCATAGGGCGCTTTTCCCACGACAAAAAATAAAAATAATAAAAATTGGTTTCTCTTACTTGGTATGTTGTACTTGTTTACGTCTGATTGGTTATATAACGATTATTTTGGTGTCTGACAACGATTACCAAGCAATATAATTCAGTACACATATTTAGAGTTTGAGTAGTAGAGCCTCGCTGATTTGAGCATGAATGGGCCGGCTCGACCGGGGAAGGACTAGTCTCTCAAAGAATAGCGACGTGTAATAGCAGTATTCCTACTGTTGTGTTTCTTTCGGTGAGTGAGAGTGCCGGAGCCCCAATCACCTTCTTTGCTCCTTCCTGCTACTTATTCATCCCACTTCCTTTTTCTCTTCTTCCTTTCCTAAAGGGTCGGCAACGCGCAAGTGATGCCTCTGGTGTTGCAGGCGTCCATAGGCAACGGTGACCACTTACCAACAGGTCGGTTGTAAGCTTGCTTGCCACCTTAGCTGCCTAAAAGAAAAAAAAGAACATTGAGTTAATAAGTACTACATAATAAAGGTGACATCATAACTAAATTGTTTCTAAAACTCGTCAGACTGCATGCTCTCTAACTCACCTTGTATGTGCCAGGCGCTTAGTGAATTGACACGTTTAAGTGCAATATTATTAAGGAGTAGTGTGATATTCTTTTTTTATTGCTATGAAATCGGCAAACAAGCATACCGCCAGCCTGATAGTAAGCGGCTACCACAGCCTATGAACACTCGCAACACCAGAGGCATAAATCACCCGTTGGCGACCCCGAGACATTTGTTCTTAAGTTTCATATGCACAGTAATTTCACTAGCTACAGTACGCTTCAGACCGAAACATTATAGAGCACAATTTGCACACTACTAATTGGCGATAAAATATGTTGCACTATGATGGTACCCACCTAGACGGCTTTTGCAATAAGAGACCTACCACCGCCGGTAATATACGTGATATACATGATGGCAAATTTACACTCGAATGAGTTAAATTTGCCATCATGCGCATCATAAATTACGCACGCACGCACACGCACACGTACACACACACACACATACACACACACACACACACACACATACACACACACATACACACACACACACACACACATATACACACACACATATACACACACACACACACACACATATACACATACACGTACACACGCACGCACCTACACGCGCGCGAAGGGATACAGTAGTAAAATAAAATGTTAGCATTTAAGTAGTACTTACACATTTTTTAATTTTATTTTTGTTTGTCTATTCTTTTTGTAGTCTTTTTATTAATTAACACTGTGTTCGTCTTACGAGTACTACTCACGTATCAAATTAAATCAAATCAAATCATTTATTTGCTGATCAGGGGTATACAATGGTGTTAACATGACAATCAATCGTTCTGCTTGATCTACCGTACTGTATGTTTTATTTAATTCGTTAAAATTGTGCTGATTAGATTTAAATAGGTACATGCATCAATATAAAATAAGTATAGATATTCATAACAAATATATGACTGGTAGAAATTAAAATAAGTAGTTCTTATGAAAAAATGAAATAATAAAAGATCAGTTCACAAACAATACAATCAAGCATTTTAAGATATAAGTAAAATAATTAAATTCATTTCATTATATCATATCAATACAGAAATAAGTATATACATAATATATATAATACGTCAATCATGTGTAAAATAATAAAAATGTCAATCTAGTATAAACGTACCTAATGTGTTTGATTAGAAACAAATAGTTGTGGATAACACAATTTGGTCCATGTTTAGATGCCACGGACTAACCCACAATACTCATCCATATACAATAAGAATAGCAATGATTAGTAGTCAGTCACTCGTCTACTAATCACTGCTATTCAGCATCTCAAGTACCTACAATACTCATAATAGTATCAAATATATTTGTACCTCTATTATAAATAACAGAGTACTTACGTACAACGAGAAAAGGCGTCGCACTTATCACTTTTTCATGCCGCAGCGAACTCAACCCGAAGTCCCCGAGTCTGCAAAATATGAATTGCTTTACACCCATAAAACATGGTAGTGTTCAACGCCAAGGAAGCAATTTTCGCCGAACAAGAGCCATTGTTGGGCGACCACTTGATTTTGATACTTGCTATTATACAATCTCGCCTGTCACGCTAATCGCCCATGTACATGGAATGTTGAAATTAAATGTTCTAGAAAATCTTTTCAGCTACGCCGTATATATGTGTCTGTCTCTGTGGCGCAGCGGTAGTGAATGCGACTGCTGTGCATGAGGTCTCGGGTTCGAATCCCGGGTCGGGCCAACATAAAGGTACTGGGTTTTTCTGTTAAGATATCTCAATAAGAGCCCGGAGTTAGGAAGTTGGCGGTGTTAGACACCCCGTGCCTCGGAAAGCACGTAAAGCCGTTGGTCCTGCGCCTGATCTCTCTCCGGTCGTGTCGAATTATCCGTCCCATCGGATCATGAGAGTAAGGGAACAGAGAGTGCACTTGTGTTTGCGCACATACTTGTTCGCTATAATATCTCCTGCGCAGATGGCCAGTCTCCGTTAAGATTGGCAGCCGTGACCGAAAATCGGTCTGGAGGACATTTTAGTTTAAATTTACGAGGTTTTGTATGTTCAATTCGGCTCTTCGGTTTTGGCAGTTGTGAATGGATTACCTATATATTAATATTATAAATGGTTGAGTTCGGTTGTTTGTGATAAACAACACGTAACTGCTAACCGGTTGGTGTAATTTTGTATGGAGATAGATTCAACTAGGAGGATCGAAGAAATTATTGTTGTGATGACAAAATATATCGCTAGCAGCGGTCATTTTATTTTTCCCAGAATAATATTCCTAATATTACTTCTAAGTTTCTAATTCAAAAACTTTATTTATAAATATGATAAATTTATTTGTGCTAAATAAGTTTCAATAGACATATGTACATACATGAATACCCGAAAAACAAAATTCGCTCTATCTCTGGCGCAGTCGGGTGTAGTAAAGTATTTTTGCATATATGCTGGTGATAAATTAACTTTAAAACTACTAAAACGATTTTAATCATACGTGCACCTATAGGAAGCTTATTTATCAAGAAATAACCAGACATAATTTCTCTAACTCTGACATTAATTACATTACATTTTTATACAGAGTCAAACGGTGAGGCTAAAATTTAAAAAGATTAAACTATTAGCTACCCATGTACTTAATAGTTTACATACATATATAGATTCAGGCCTGTTTCCCAGAGAGGTAGGCAGAGACTACGGTTTTCCATTTGCTACGATCTTGACACACTTCTTTAGCTTCATTCACTTTCATAACATTCCTCATACACGCTCGCCGGTTTAAGGTGCTCTTAACCTGGCCTTTATCCAGAAAGTCTCTGATCTGATTAAGAAACGTTCGCCTAGGTCCCCTTGCGACTGTTCCATTCACATTAGCCTTATAAACTTTCTTAGTCAGTTTTTTCTCGTCCATTCTTTCTACATGCCCAAACTAGTTTAACATACTCTTACTTTTACTTTACTTTTATGTAAAGTTTAACATTGTTAGTGGTTAGTGTAACCGACTGCCACGCCTGAGGTCGCGGGTTCGATTCCCGCACAAGTCAAACAATTGTGTGAATGAACATGGATGTCTGGATCTGGGTGGATGCATGGATGGTTTGGGTGTTTCTATGTATAATATGTACATATGTATTTACAAAAAAAAGTATATATGTATGTTTATCTATTGTCTATTATAGTACTCATAGTACAAGTTCTGCTTAGTTTGGGTTAGATGGTGTTGTGTGTATGTGGTAGAATATTATGTTATTATTATTATTATAACATAATGTTTTATAGTTCAATAGTTTAACCTTTATATTTTTTTTTATTTTAGACACAGTCTGACGCCAGTTATTGTAAGTCTCACAAAACAAAAACCAAGTCTAATGTCGTCTACCAGTCACCATTCCAGACTCCGTGCCCCTCCGGGTTTTTTTTTAAAAGAACACACTAACACTTCGCACGAAACCTCATACAAAGCAGTCGCATTTGCCACCCCTGCAGCCTATTTTAAAAATAAGAATATCACCCTAAAAATGTCGAACTTCTCAGCAAATAGATGAACTGATTTGAATTAACTCACGAAATAGTATACGGATGGCGTAGTTGTTAAAGTAGTCGACTTGCCATAGCCACTGCGCGAAATGTTGGGTATTTGAATGCTACATAGTAAAAAAAAATGTATAATCCAATACCTAGTCTAGGTGCAGTGGCGTAGATTACCTTAGACGGGCCCTGTATTAAAATGTATTAGGAGGCCCAAAGGAAGGGTAAAGTTTCTACAAAAGAAACAAAAAAATCTCAAATTGAATTAAAACGACGGAAAGAATTTTCAGAATTTCAGATTTCATGCATATTTTCAAAGCAATTATTTGTTCATACAGATCAACTGATGTCTTAACTTAGCAAACAGTTTACCGGCTTCTTTCTTTATTATTTCGTTTAAAAAAGATAAGAGTTTCTCTGGTTGTAATACTTCGAAGGTATATTACTCAGATCACAGAGGCTCTGCAATCTTTGTTATGGCCCAGTAGTTATTCTCAAAAATATTATTAATCTATAGAAGATTATGGATATCATTTTAGGATTTTTGCTTACACACTTTTGGGGCTCTATAGCCTGGGGGCCCCGTATCATTGATACGGCAGATATGGCGGTAGCTATGCCCCTGTCTAGGTGTTCTTCGTATCCGTTCTTTGAATGTTTGTAAAGTACCTCACGACACAGTATTAATAACCAATGCGGGTATTCATTTGGGCTAGGATTCCAATATAAGAAATATAGTCCGCGACTAAGGGCATGTCTAGAAAGGAAAACTAGAATTTAAATTACTGGGTTCGGCGTTAAATATGTATAGGTATGTGAAGGACTTATTTTGCCAAAAAACTATTTTGAAATTTTTACTTTGAATCTGTACTATTTTAAACACAGATTATTGTCAAAATGTTTACATCACTATTACTGGGTATAACGGACGGTATACCGAAAACTGAATTAGTAGATTCAGATCATTGTTCTGAGTTAAAAATCGTTGAAATTTTCTTCAGGAAAAATCACAATTTCTTTCATTCAATTTTTATTTTTCTGACTCTGTATCATAACATAATGCATAAACCATCCATTTTATTAAATAAAATAAAAAAATACCACATTTTACTAAAAAGCAATGTAATTAAATCACAGTGATTTAAACATATCAGCTGTTTTTAAGCGTGCGGACCGCAGAGGTCATTCCCGCCGGTGCGAACGGTGCGTTATATTGGTGGCAATCCATTGCGTACCGCGTAATAATGTTAATCAAAATATAAAATCTTAATCATGCGTTTTTTTTATTAATAGAAATGTACGTCGAGATGAGTACCTATAGAAAGACGTATTGCTAAAGTTTTCGGTATGCTATCCCTTACACCCAGTATACACACATCAAAAAAGTTCACGTTCACGGAAAAAGGTTTAATGACCTTCATTCGTGTATTGGCCTGAAAGCTGGTTTGAAATTTTTTCCTAAAATTGTTCATTTAAAAAATGCCATGTGGACTTTCTGAAGTCTCGCGAGCAAGAATAATGTTATTGCGTGAAGAAGAATATTCTACAAGGCAATCGCAACCAGTCTCCGTTTCTCAAACCTGCGTCGTTACTACCCTGCAGAGGTACTGGAGCATGGGCAACCTGGCTGATCGACCTCGGAGTTCCTCGGAGTCCCGGAAGACCTCGTTAGTCATGTTCAGAAGCGCTACATCCGACTTCTTGCCGCCCGTGATCCAATAATTAATGCTACCAAACAGAGATTAGAGCTGCGAGCTGCTACTGGACTGGATATTAGCACTCAGACCATTCGTAATTGTTTACACTACTTTTGAATTCACGGGGACGACAGCAACACAGATTGCAGCGGGCCAGGCAGCGTTAAAACGATGAAGACGAAGAAGATGTCTGGCGTAATTGTCTTTTCATTGACGAAACACGGATTGGTACGCACCCTGTTAACCAACATGTCCGAGTTTGGAGACGTCCTGGGAATTCTGAAAAGCAAAGAACTGCCACTGAAACTGTTCTGCAAGGCGGCAAATCGGTGTCTTTTTGGGGCGGAATAATGATTGGAGTTTGAACGCTTTTGATCTCGTACCAAGACTCTATGACAGTTAATTTGTAGACAGCTGTTATCGATGGCATCATCAGACCATTCAAGATAAATTATGGTAATGAATTCGTGTTAGTCGATGATAATGCGCCGCCGGTGCATCGAGCTCAACGAGTTACTGCTGCTCTCCGGGAGTACGAAATCACGCGGTTAGACTGGCCTGCCGGCTCTCTCGACTTAAACCCTATCGAACACACATGGGATACTCACAAGCGAGCTGTTTGGAGTCGTCAGCCACCTCCAAGAACTCTGTCAGAGATCATCGAAGCCGAGATCAAGAATGGTTACAACAAGAACTATTGGACAACTTGATCTACAGAATGCCCAGAAGGATTTCCACGTGCGTTCAAGCCAGGGGAGAAGTCATTTTTTATTAAATTTGCAAATAAAAGCATATTAAAATGAATTAAATTATTAACTTTAATCAAATCTTCGCATTTCTTTAAATTGATAATTTCACAGAGATTGAATAAACTATTTTTTTAAAGGAAAACGAAAGGAATATCGATGACTTAGAGTGAAAACCACAGGTATGCAATTTTAGGTTAATTTATTTTTTTTGGAAAGAAAAGCTCGTGACGCACAATCTTGTTTCAGCAAAATTTGATTCGATACTTGTAGCGCTATCTACGATCTTGAATGCATACCTCGTAACTACTCGCTCGAGTCACTTTGGTGTGATAATCTCGTGATGGCGGCGCGTCAAAACTTGACGAAAATATTCAAAAACAAGAGAAGTAAGTATTTTTGTGACTTTTTCAAATAAAACACGTAGAAGCACATTTAAATTACATGATAATAAAGGTCTGATTTGGTTTTCTGTAGCAACAAAACTTTATAGGGCGCAGTATTTTGTGCCTCCTGAAAAGTTACATATTTCGCAGTTACGAGGTTTTCACTCTAAGCCATCGACATAGAAATGTTCATATTAAAATTGTGTGTGTTTTAAATGTTAATGCAATAAATAATGCATTCATTAATCATATTTTGACACGAGTAAAATATGTCAACGTTTCCAAGCAAACGCAGACTTTTTTGATGTGTGTGTTATATTTAGTACTAAGTAATTTAGTGACTAGTTTCGTATGTGTCTTTAGTAATTTTTCCCTTGTAGTGAAGAGTTTCTTTGTAGATCAAACTCACTTAACTATTTATTACCAGTAATTTACGACGCTAAGACATGAGCAGATATTTTTGTTACGTGCCATAGGTAGGTTGCCTATTTCGCCTGAGTTAAAATGTCTAGAAATAGCATAATTATTACTTACAATATTATATACATTTTCATCTAGAAAAATGTCTCTGTAATTTCTTGTCCTATTCATATTTTGTGGCGTTAACAAAAGTACATATATATTACAAAAGTATTTTCGGTATATTTATTTGAACTAGATTTGAGTTGATATTTATATCAAAGGGATCAAATTTGCTTTACGAAAGCGATTTTTAACATGTTATGCTAGAATATTATAACAATAAAATATAATTTTCATTTTTGTTTTTATATATTAACAACCTCGGTGGCGCAACGAATGCGACTGCTGTGTATAAGGTTTCGGGTTCAATTCCCGGGTCGGGTGAAGTGTTATTGTTTATTTTGAACAAGAAATTCTTAGTAGTAGCACAGTGACTGAAACTGTTCCCGGTGATCGGCAATAGGCTTGCTATTCGTGGGCACTGAAATAGAATCTGAAACCTCAGGCTCTAGTTAGACGAGAGCGGATAGGCTGCGCGGCGGCCGCTTATAATTCGTAAATAGACAATTTAAACTCTATTAACTACGCCACAACATTCAAATTCTTTGCAACAATGAAATAGCACGGCGGCCGCGCGGCGGTCGCGCGGCGGCCACGCGGTGACCGCGCGATATTCGTTTATAGAAAGTTTAAAGTTTATTAACTAGGACACACGTTCAAATTCTTCCGAACAACGAAATCACGCGGCCTCCGTGCGGCGGCCGCGCGCTAGTGGTGACCGAGCGCGCGGCCACCACGCGGCCGCCGCGCGGCCTCTCTGCTTCCCATATAAACGGGCCCTCACGCATAGCATTAGCACTCATGACTAAACCTCGAATATTGGGTGTAATAAATCTATGCCTACCCCTGAAGTCATTTTCACATGCAGTGTTTTGTAGTATATCATAACGTTATATCACATTAATTTTTTATAGATTACTATGTATATATATATATATACAATTTTATGTATAAATATAGTATAGATATATTGTTATAAGTTTATATTTATTATTTTTATCCCATTTTTTGTATGTTTTATTTTCTTATGCATTAAATATTATGTGGGTATTAAAAAACATTTTTAGTAGGCCTGCGAGAATATCAGCATTGCAGTCTTTACTGCAACAATAGCTGACGCAGTTGCCTATTTTGATCTCCATGTACCGTTTTCTGTTTAATTGTATTTATTATAGATTTTTAAAATTATGTATGTATGGAGATTCAAATAAAACAATTTTATTTATTTCTTTCTTTCTTTCTCTCTTTCTAAAGTAATCTATAAACTTGAATTTATATTAAGTATTGAATTTAAACTACTAATACGGATTTTATCGCGTTGTTTATTTGACGCTTTATTACATAATTTTGAAAATTGTTACGCTACATACTACTACTATTAAACTTTATTAATTTTTAAGCTAATTAAATTATTACCACTATTTATGTGTATAGTGTAAACTTAAATACATACCTACTACAATATTATATTTAGTATGTAATATATTAACAATTTAACCTAATCCTTACTTATTAATATTATAAATTCGAATGTGAGTTTCTTAGTTTGTTTGTTTGTCGTATTTCACACCATAACTACTCGACCGATTATCATGAAATTTCATATACACGTTGTCAGAGCAACAGAAAAGGACATTGGGTACCTTAATCCTTAAAAAGAATTATGTTATTAACCTAACCTAACCTACATTTACGCAAGCGAAGCCGTGGGAAAATACTTGTCATTCATAAATTCTTTGTCTTCACCAGGTGGCTTGGCTGCGAGTAGATACTCAAACTATCCTTACGATCGGCCCTCACGTGATTACGAAGAACCATCGCGTTGGTGTATCCCGAGGCGACCAGTCGTGGTCATTGACCCTCCGTGACGTCAGACCGACTGATGGAGGCCGGTACATGTGTCAGATCAACACTGAACCCATGATAACGCAGACACACCATCTACATGTATTCGGTAAGTAGAACAGTATCCATTTATAAAATAATATAAAGTAATTAGAAATCCCTCACTCACAAAGCCTCAGATCGCCCACCTCAACTATTGCAATAGAAAAAGGTTGACAGTGCCGAACTCGTCTGATAAGGGACAGCCAGCTATAGGATTCGTGCGTACTCCAACTTGCAGTATTCCCCTTCGAACACAAAATATGCATCGACGTCTCCGTCCAGTAGGATCCCCTGCTTCGATTCCCTGAGGGGTTTTTTTTTTCCACATATATCCCTTTATCGAGTGTGATCCCCTGGTGGATCTATATGGATCCCACTATCTATTAGGATCCCCTGGGAGGAGCCAAGGCTATACAGGTTAATTTACCTATCTTTAAATTAGTATTTACTTAACTATACTCTTTTATTGACGATATTCCTAAGCTTGCTACTTAGTTTTCTTTTTCTTTATTACATGTAAATAAGGTATATATATGTAACCATAGTTACGAAGAATTGTACGACGTCAGTCGTCAATGACGAAATACTTTGACCGCGATTCGACTGCGTGTGTCAAATGCATGGTTGTGTGCGTGTCGTGTTTTTTCATTAATTTAATGTATTTCTAATGCATATTTCATAAAAATATTAGGATCCGCCACTCCTTCTCCATATAAACTTTACCTGTGCCAAATTTCATACTCCTCCGTCCGCGCAGGTTTCATGAAAAGGGGTACAAAATTTTTGCTTCACGTATTAATATATAGATTTTATCGATACCGATTGCTTTATCGAAAACAAACAAATAAATGACGGTTTCTTCAAATAAAATAATAAGGATATACATTATTAATCATATTAAACAAAAAAAATTGTATAGCAAATGAACGTGTCTACAAAACAAATGAACGTCTAAAAAACAAATGACTATCAGCAAGTGATCAGCCATCGATAGCACTTACAAAAACAGATACATGCGATTTTTGACCTTATTGACAATTCATGATAGACGTTTTTTTTGGTTTTTCTTGCTTTCTGACATTAATAAGTTAATGAAATGATAAATTCTGAGTAATGTTAATAAGGTCGAAAATCATATGCTCCGGTTTTTGTAAGTACTTTCGATGGCTGATCGTTTTCTGATAGTCATTTGTTTGTAGACATTCATTTGTTTTGTAGACACATTCATTTGTTTTACACAATTGTTTTCTAACAAGTTTTGTAGCTATCCCCTTGGTACAACTAGTTAGACATAATTCCACCGTTGTGCAGTACAACATCGGGGTCATAATCATAAAAAGCAAAAAAAATTTTTTTTTACTCTTGCTCTCCTTTATATAAGTACATATATGTCAATAAGTCTGTTTATGCCCTACATTGTAAAAAGGTCAAAGTATTTGAGATAGACAAAATAGCTTAAAAGCTATTTTGTCTACCTCAAATACTTTGACCTCGTAATATTCTACTACAGAACTCTTAAAATATAAAAGTTTAAGGAGATCTGTGTTGTCAAAATCTTCCAAATAGATCCCCCAGGGAATCAATGTGGACAAAAATTCCAAATAAATCCCCCAGGCGATCGAAGCAGGGGATCCTACTGGACGGAGCCTTCCAAATAAATTCCCTAGGGGATTCATGTGGATAGAAATTCCAAATAGATCCCACAGGGGATCTGTGTGGACAAAAATTCCAAATAAATTCCCCAGGGGATCGAAGTAGGGGATCCTACTGGACGGAGCCGCATTGACACGTGTTCACACCTCAGCGCGGGGCATTCTCAAGACGGATGGGAAATGAGCCAAGCTGTCCTGATCCCCGAAACGGTGCTGCGACTGCTGTAAAATCCTGGGTTTGACACCTGGGTTGGGCCATGTGTTATTTGACTTTTTTGTGAATATATTTTCAGAACAGCACGGAGTCTGTAAATGTGTCCATGGGTAATTGTCTTCGGTCGCTATTACGTGGAGCCTGAAAACATAGCTGGCGTATTGGTGTTAACGTATTGTTTGTTTACATAACTGTACACCCACATTTATTCCCTAAGACCCAAAAGGGTAGGCAGAGAATTAACACACACCCACATTTCGCGAGGCTACTGACGTTAACCCGTAACATTTCCAGACACTGTGCTGCTAAGAATTTCTCGATAGATCATTCAAATCCCAATAGCACTTTACCTATACTTTGCCCAGAAACCGAACCCGAGACACAGCAGTTGTAATCAATACCACCGCGTCATAGATGTAGTTCTCACTTCTACAGTATAGTATAGGTACCTTTCACATCTAAACTATCTAGTATAAAAATAAATATAGAAGCTGGCTTAGTAACACTTGTATTTTTTGCGGCAGACTCCACGCGTTAGTAATTCCAACAGATATAAGAAACACGATAGCTCTGTATTACAGATATTTGGCAGACACATTGTATGGTTTTACGTAGACGAGACATTTACACGTGTCATAGGTATATGTACTACATTATTTTATTCTAGAATATATCATTATATCGCTTTTGTGACTTGTGATATGTGTTTATACTATCAAATTGCCAAATACGCGTAAAGCCTGAGTAAATAAGCGAATACCGTAGCATATGGATTCTAGGACCGTATTATATTTTGGAAGACAAGAGAAGGATAAAAGATATCATAAGTATTACCTACATATGTCCCCTGCCTATATCCCGTTTAAAAAAGGAGATGCTGGGCAGCAAGTCCATGAGACAGACATCCCCGTGACTATAATAATCCTAGACACATTAGTGATTGCAATACAAGAAATCACTCCTATTAAATAAGGAGTTGCTGGGCCACTAGTCCAAGAGGCAAAGTTATCCTCGTAACGCAACTTCGACTACTTAAAGAACTTTGAAACCTTGGTCATGGGAGGAACAAAATTCAAGGTTGTTTACATAAGCCTAATATTTCGCTTAAAGTGGGTCTATGCTAAGAAAATATCTATTTGCCTAATGGAGACCCAGTTTAAGCGAAATTTTGGACATTGTAAAAGATTTTTGCATTTCTTGGGAACGAACTCTTTACATTCGATGCACTTGCAGCGGCCTGCAACCATTTAGTCCACTGTATGCAAACATCCTATGTAAGGATTGTCAATCTATATGTTGCAAAATAGATGTACAGTACTCTGACCGTACATAATTTTGGAACATTAAGATTTACAACGCGAATATTCATCCGTCTATAGTTAAGGATTCAAAACAATCACAATGTAAAATATAAAAGAAATCTTCTTCTTCCTAGCGATTATTATTCCCAGCTTATGCCAGGGTCCGTTTATTTCTGGTCTGACGAGATTTAGCTGAATATCAGTTTTTACACGGAGCGACTGCCATCTGACCACCGTAACCCAGAAGAAGAACATCATTCTATGGTTAGACCAGTCGTCAGGATATTTGAGGGTGCTGACTTCCCAATAACGACTGCCACAGATGTTCATGACAGCCGAGACCCACTGTTTAACGTGCTTTCCGACGCATGGGAGTGAAACACCGCCAATTTCCTAACGCCGGGCTGATTTTATTAAGAACTTCTTGACAGAAATTCTTAATAACACTAAAAAATTCTTGACGGAAAATCTTAATAACGTTTTCCAAGCCCAACCCGGGAATCTAACCCGAGACCTCATGATCCGCAGTCACTCTACCACTGGACCAACCAGTTATATAAAAGAAATACATTTTTTTTTATATTTATTAATAACTAGATTTAGCTCACGGCTTCGCTCGCGTTAATGTAGATTAGGTAAGCTGATGTTAGTAACGGTAGGTACTTTTTGCTGGATGAAATGTCTTTGCGAAATTTCATGATGATCGGTCGAGTAGTTAAGACGTGCAAGAGTAATAAACAAACTGACATTTGCGTTTATAATATTAGTTAGGAGAACATCTTTAAAAGAAGGCATCACACAAAGAGTTTGTTTGTTTGCTTGAACGCGCTAATCTCAGGAACTACTGATCCGAATTGAAAAATTATTTTAGTGTTAACTAGCCTATTTATCGAGGAAGGTTATAAACTATATAACATCATGCTCTAACCCACGGGAGCGGCGCTAATCATAAACGCGAGTGAAACCGGGGCACATCTAGTTAATCATATAGAAACAAATAATATATTTAATTATTTTGACCGAGAAGCTAGAATATAAAACTGAACTGATTTGAGTTGACTATGCGGTTAGCGTAGTGCCGTGTGTAGTGATCTAAGTGGTCGCCTCTCCACTGCCATTGCGCCGATTGTTGTGGGTTCGAAGCCCACACGTAGGATTTTTTTTTTATGAGCCACATGTAGTTGTTCCCATTCTGGGTGTTCTTTGTGTCTGTTGCCTAAATGCTTGTTAAAGTCCCCCGCTACACAGGAATTATTCCTAGTGCAGAGTTGTCTTTTTAAATTAAAAACTAAATTAAACTTCAATAAAGTGACTAGATCGCTGATAGCTTTCACTCACTACGTCTGTGTTCATAGAAGCAATTAGATCATTGATAGATATTAACAGAATGTTTTATTCGTAACACCGAGGTTTCCTAAAGCTTTTCACGTTTAACAGCTATTTAATTTGAGCAGAACCAACTAAGGGCGATGCCTCATTAATGCGTTGCGTTTCGTCGTCGCAGCGGATCAGTGCATTGTGTGCCACACCTGCGTTGCAACGATGCACGACGTCGCAGCGCAAGAGGACGACGCACGTCCGCAGTCCGTAGATTACCTCAATCAGTCTTCACAATGGATCGGAACAAACGTGTTCTATTGTTGCTTTTATTGTGCCACCGCCGAAAGAAAAAGAAACGTAGAAACAATAAAATATTGTGGATATCTCCCTTGATTGAATTTTTAGGAGTGGAACACTGTCCGTCGTCGTACCGGAGCTCCGACAACGCAGCGCATCACCCTCCCCCCGCTACGTCTCTCGTCCGTCGATCCGTTGAAACATCGCGTGCGACGACGCAACGCTATAATGTTTTCATTTAAAATATATGCATAACGACGCAGCGTTGCCGCTGCGACGACGCAACTCAACGCAACGCATTAATGAGGCAGAGCTCTAAAACTTCATCCAAAGCCGTTCATTTACATTTGACCTAATTGACCCTGATATAATTATTAAGAAAGATTTGAAAATGACGTGAGCCTGATTTTGCAAGAACGAGTTAAATACGAGTATGTTATCGTCATCAAGATTTTTATTCTAAATTTTAATAAAGAGATTTTATGTAGCATGTAAAATGATATCTGTCACATTCAATCAATATTAAAATACTTTTAATAGATGCAAAGCCCAGGTAATTATAATATCAGCCCTGTATTAAACTGTCCCACTGCTGGGCACGGGCCTCTTGTCAGTGTGAGAAGGATTAGGCGATAGTCCTCCAAGCTGGCCCAGTGCGGGTTGGCAGACTTCACATATCTTCAAGAACATTATGGAGAACTGTCAGATATGCAAATTTACTTACGATGTTTTCCTTCGCTGTTAAGTTAATACAGGTAAATGATATAAAAATAATTAAGTTGTTCGTAATACTCTTTCGTCGTTTTGTGCATAATAGGTACTGTTAATTATAATATCGGAAGGAGAGATTTTCGCGTGCACACACACACACATACACATACACGTACATACACACACGTGCACACACACACACATTCTCACAAACACACACACACACTGCACATTCTCTCTAACAACATATTGTCACTAGGAATTACGAATTAGTCATATTTTGTGGCTGCATGTATCTCTTTATTCTAATATTGAATATTCTGGTTGGGGGCCTGGAGATCTGTCACACAGGGTTATCCCTAGTATAGACTCCAGTCTCTCATAAAGAAAATAGCTTTGCATACACTGCTATAACTAATTTATTGTATTAAAATTCTTTGTGAAGAGAGAAATAAATAAACTTATTATTTTATATTATTATTATAGAGATATGTATGCTAATATTTGGTAGCATCATTGGTATTCAAAAGAACAATAATAGGGTGAGCTATTATCGCTTGTATTATCTTGAGTTTCATTAATTACCGCTGGCGGAGTTAGCGCTTAATCTGCTATTCTCTCACAAACAAAGGAGTTGACAATGCACCTGATATTTTTATTGCTTTCCACGAATTTTCCATTTAACCTCTTTTTGTGGACTATAATTGGGCATTCAATTAAAAACCTAATTTATATTCATGGGGTTCTGAAAACAGTAGGCTAGCAAATTTGCATGGATAAAGATTTAAATATAAGGTGAGATTTAAGAAATCACAATTAGCTTTTAAAATGAAATATGTTATATCATTGTATATATATATTTATATATATATATATATATATATATATATATATATATATATATATATATATATATATATATATATATATATATATATATATAATTAATATAGTTAAGACAAAATAGAATACATAGTATATCTGGGTAGAATTTGTTATGTGATATTACACCCATATTTCGCAACATTAAGTGTTTAAATCCCATGTAATAGGTAGAAGAAAAAGTTTATAGCCGACTACTAGGGACATTTATAGACGCCACGCTTCTACCAATAATTTCGTAACGGAACGACCTGTTGATGTGTTAAATTAAAATTTAATGCCTCGCCTCAACCTTAAGAAGTAGATAGAGGTATATTATACCCACAATTCGACAACAAAACGCCAACCCCTGCGTAATAGACTACGCATATTGCCAACTATGAGGGACATTGCTAGACTTCGTACTATTACTAAGAATTTTCTAATGACAGATATACCAACATTTTATTCGACTCAAGCTCCGAAATTGAGATACCACGTTCGATATACACTTAGACTATGGCTCCAACTTAGCTCTCTTTAAACGACTAATGCTTATATTTCTTTCCAATAACAGCAAACACTGTCCGATTCGGGCATCAAACCCGAGAACCCACGACCATCAAAACTTACGAAGCCAACGAAACAAAATTGTAACTTATGCAAATTTTTTCTAGTGCCACCAGATATCGTGGACGCTGACAGTAGCGGTGAGGTCATCGTGCGAGAAGGAGACAATGTGTCTCTTCACTGTGCAGCCTCAGGTACACCACCCCCCACCGTTCTTTGGAGAAGAGAAGACTCAGCTCTATTCAAAATTGGCAAGCAAACCGGTAAGTTTGTTCAAAGACAATAAGTATTGCTTTTCAAAATTTAATTACCAATTTATGTATACTAGCGGTCGCCTAGTGCTCGAAATTCGACCAAAGTGTGCCTATAAGATATTGCTGATATATGTCATTATAATTGATATGTAACCATAGTTACGCGCTTCGACTGCGTGTGTCAAATGCATGGTTGTGTGCGTGTAGTGTTTTTTCATTAATTTAATGTATTTCTAATGCATATTTTACATAAATATTAGGATTCGTCACTCCTTCTCCATATAAAACTAAGCTGTGCCAAATTTCACACTCCTCCGTCCGCGCAATTTTCGTAAAAAGGGGTACAAAGTTTTTGCTTCATGTAATATATAGATTATTTCGTACCATACTAACATGTTTTATTAAGCGGTTCAGCTTATAGAATGAGATCGCAAAGCCGCTTGATTTACGTCATTTTAACACTGCTTAATTGGTTATAATAAATGGAAGTCATCAACGAATGTATATAAGTTAACTTAAAAGCGGTTACATTTACTTTTATAAAACATTTTTTAGAGCTGGCAGACTTGTTGAATCGGTCCGCAAGCAAACATGCTTAAAATAGTCAACCAATGATATAATATAATATTAAGTATTATTTATTATATTAAATATTTATATGAAATGGGCATCATTATTGGCCTAAAATTCAAACTTTCTACTTAAGTTACTTTGTCTATACCCCTGCAAAAATAAATAAACCTTTAAGAAAATATATTCTACCACATTTAATTTCGAAAATATAAACTAAGTTTGATTAAAAAAAAAACACTGCAGCAGCTACCACATCTGACGATTTTTTTGTAATATAAAATGCAGTGGCCTACTTATAACAAAATATATTTTGGGCCCCCATAGCTCTCCTACAGGGTATTTCAGGATTATCCATTCTTTATATGGATGCCTATTTGTAAGAGAACAGATCGATTCGACAGGACTTGTAACGAAGCTTTAACATTCAAAAATATCAATAATAGCAAATATCCCTAGGACACACATTCGAATTAATTGGAGTTGCATTTACTATTGTTTGTATTTTACCTATACATCAAACATTGTTCATTCGTACACAAAACAAATTACTTTCCTGCCATCTTGTTACGATTCTCAGAGAGACATCCATTTATTCGCTTGACTGCTCTTTATGTGACTCACGGGTAGAACTTTGCAGTCAGCAAATGGAGCGGCGTATGGTTGAACATGACGGCGGTGACTCGAGACGTGAACGGGGCTCACCTCTGCATCGCATCGAACGGCGTGCCGCCCTCAGTCAGCAAACGTATTCTGCTATATGTACTTTGTAAGTAAACTTGCGGTTGCCGTGAATTTCAACGTCGGAATTTTGATGCAATACCTGGAAATTCCTTCAATTTATATTTACTATTATCTACTGGTAAATTCCAACTCTAATTTAATGTAATAATAGTTTTCCCTTATAGGTAAAGTAAATATTTGTTTTTGTAGCTAAATTCAACTGATAAATTCTATAGGTTTCAAATATTGGACCTATAGATTATGAGTTTACTGTGTGACGTAAAATCCTTTAAAAAGGCTTTTTAACATAACGACTGATATATTTTGATGGTCATAAGTGTTACTTTGTGACCTATAAATAATTGTTGACTTTAATTTTAACCTATAAATATATATTATATTTTTACCTAAATCATATAAAAATACAATAATAAGAGCATTATGGTTGGACGCCAGCATCGCTGTGATGCTGGCGATGGTAAAAATCGTTTTCAATACAGATACTTTATACCTCTGTTTTAAAAATATAACATTTACAGTAAAATACCTCTTGTCTTGGGTGCGAGTACCGCGTTGGGCGAAGTTTTGTTTTCTGTCAAGTAGTAGCCGCGAGTCTGGCATGCTAAAAGTAAACGCCGAAAATCCCGTTCTCTATTACGTTGGTTCTAAAATCTTAGCTGGCGAAATTAGGATGTATTACACCTTTACCCCTTTGAGAATATAGGCGGGAGACAATCTACAATGAAAACTTGGGTATTACACTAATGTAAAATTATAAAAACATAATTATGGTTTATGAGTAGTAGAGCTTCGCTGATTTCAGTATGAATGGGCCGGCTCGACCGGGGAAGGATTAATCTCTCTCAGAATATCGACGTAAAATAGCAGTAACCCTACTGTTGTGTTTCATTCGGTGAGCGAGAGTGCCGGAGGCCCAATCACCCTATTTCCCCTTCCCGCTCCTTTTCCTCTTCTTCCTTTCCTAAAGGGTCGGCAACGCGCAAATGATGTCTCTGGTGTTGCAGGCGTCCATAGGCTACGGTGAACACTTACAATCAGGTGGGTCGTTTGCTTGTTTGCTAAGTTACATACATAGATCCACGCCTGTTTCCCAGAGGGGTAGGCAGAGACTACGGATTTCCATTTGCTACAATCCTAACACACTTCTCTGGCTTCATTAACTTTCATAATATTCCTCATACACGCTCGCTGTTTTAAGGTACTCGTAACCTGGCCTTTAACCAGAACGTCTCCGATCTGATCAAGAAACGTTCGCCTAGGTTCCTTTTGCGACTGTTCCATTCACACTAGCCTTATAAACTTTCTTAGTCAGTCTTTTCTCGTCCATTCTTTCTACATGCCCAAAGCAGCTTAACATACCCTTTTCTATTCACGTCACTATATCCACTTTCATGCCGCATCTCTCTCTAATCACACCATTCCTTATTCTATCTTTCAGAGTCACACCACATATATTTCTCACTGCTCTCATTTCTACAGCATTTATTCTGCTCTCATGCTTCTTTTGTCATATCCAACTTTCACTTCCATGCATAAGTGTAGGCACTAATAGTCCTCTATGAACAGCCACACGTTCCCTTTCGAATACATTTCGACTATTCATAAAAGCGTGTACAGTGCCATTCACTTTATTGCCAGCAATCGTTCTCCTTTCAATATCGCCCCCATGTGTACTATCCCTTGTAAACAAAGTACCCAAATATACAAACTCTTTCACTTGCTCCACTTGTTCTCCATCAATCATTATATTACACATCGTCATGCACTCCTTCTTTTCAAATACCATTACTTTCGTCTTGCTTACATTAATTTTCATTCCTTTACTCTCAAAAGCACCATGCATAATAGTTACCATCATCTGCAACTCATCCGCCGATGACGCAAGCATTACTTGGTCGTCGGCATAAAGAAGATATTTGACAAGTAACTCATTCATTCTTAATCCCCATTCACTTAGTAACAAAGAATAAAAATATTAAAGGGAATACACCGATTTAACATTTTAACGATAAAATACAACAGAAAACTACAGACGGAACGCTTTCTGCATACGTAGTGTAATAGCTTTTAATAATCTACCTCCACACTTAGAGATCGATCTATTCAATACCAACACACGACATATTCGGAAAATATTGACTAACGAACATTAAGCTGAAACAGTTAGACAGTACTGTTTTTTTATTTTTTACTACATTGTTATCATAATATTAGACGAAAACACCAATTTGTATTGCTGGCCTACATTTACTACTTAGCAACTCTCACTAAATCGAACAGAGTGGCGCAGAAGCGTGAATAACGGAGTGAACCACTTCGAGAATTTGCGTCGTGGGAATCTGGCCGCAAAATGCCAACTTAGAAAAACCCGACTGAAGCAAACTTACAATTACACCTACGACGCTGCGGGACAACTGTACTGTGTAGACTGCAAGCGCTGCTTCAAGACTAAGTTTGGATTCGCTAGTCGCATCCGGGCATATGTCAGAAGATAGCCAGGGTGTCGCTGTCGACGGATACGTTCATGAGGACATCATCATCATCATCATCACTTTTAAGTGGAAGCTTATAATTAGCAACATGTCAATATATTTTTCCTCTGTAACTATCTTTGTGTAGGTATTCTTAAAACTAAATAAATAAATAAAATAAAAACAAAAAAGAAGCTGGAGGATATTTTATACAAAAATGACTATCCATATGACTTTAAACATTGCAAGATAACTTAAATTCCACTTCTAAAGAAGTTCGCTGATGTCACACAACACGCTGTATAATGTCACATATTATTCACTAGATATTCAAATGGTTTGAAGTCACGGTTTGATCAGTATCGGTATCTCGTTTCTACTTCCTCATGACATCGTATCGGACACATAAATGCGATCACGTAGGTACATCTCTGAATATCGAATGAGGATGTCTCCATTCGCGACAGATATAGTCCCAGGTAAAATGTGTATGCAGTTCTTTGATACATCTAAATGTGCATGTTTCTGAAACTTGTATAGGTGTGAGGTAAATATATAACTGTATAATATTTATATACAGTTTGTTATAGTGAGGTGTGATCTATTTTTAGGGTTATAAAGAAGTAGTTGATAAATAGTATCGTAATTAAAAAGGTAGCATTGTTTGGCAGCTCGTAATCACAAATAAGTAACTTAAAACCACGTGCAATTCTTATAAAAATATAAATTTAACAAATGTTGCATAGAGTAATGCAAAGCACATCAGGTACATTCATGCTCAACAATGAACACGCAAGCGAGGCAGCTAGCATAAGCTAATCTACAATATGCGCAAGCGGATGCCATTTAGTGAGCGCCATTTAATAAAATACGCTCAGCTTATGAAAGACACTGTTGCTCTGAAAATTCTCATTTTCTTTACTAAGGTATTCTTGTTTACCTTTTGTTAGTAAGTAACTCGATCCTGATATTGATTTTTAAACGTACAGTCAGCCACATGAGTAGCTGAACACTGAACAATGTATAAAAGTATTTTATTAAGCAAATATCGTCATTATTTTGTAATTAAACAACTTTATATGGGTAATTTAAATTAATAAACTATTAAGATACTGAATAGTTCAAATAAAATTGCAGTTGACGTTTAATGGGTATAAATAAATGGAAATAAACATCGCGATTAAATCCGGAAATAATATTATCGTTGACTAAATTAACTATCTCTTAAGAATTACTACTATTAAAACTAAATTTTTGAAAGATAATGGAAATTGCAATTGCATTTGTGTATTACATTTTTATTTAAAATTATACTAACTAAACATGTGGATTTAAAAATATTTGCAACTATGAAAAGAAACAAGACAAAACCATCATAAAAAGGATGTTTCACAAGATTTCAAATATGCTAACAAAGTCATCGCTCATACATCTACATACAGATCAATAGTTCGGTCTGAGCCAATAGAAATTTAAACCTGGTCATATATTACTGACTGTACCAGTTACCTTCAAGACACGAAACAATGCGAAAGTTAATAACTAAAATCTAATTGGATGCATTTTACACACACCGTTACCCTGCCTTTGTTCTTAACAACTTTTCAATCAAAAGCTAATCAGTGAAGGGCGGCTACACTTAGACAAGTAGTTCAGTAATCAAAGCATCATCTGAACTCTCGAATACGTCTCTTTGTGAAGCCCTATCATTGTTCCATTATTCTGTTTAAGACGAGACAGCTATGTTTCAAAAAGACACAAATTAATACAATTTCGTCTGGAATGTTATTAATTTAAATTTAAATTACTTTTACAGCATTGGCATTGATTGTAATAATTAAGTCATAACGACGCTTTGTTAATTAACTAAAGATAATAATTTTGTAATTAATAAGATTTACAGGTGAATTACTAAAAGTGACGTATTTAATATAAATTTTAAAAGTGGTAATGCTTTTAACCTGTTAAGTTTTGTGTACGGTGAACCCGTACATTACTACTTGTATGTAGTTTAAGCAACTAAGCATTTGTGCGTTCGGTCGTTTACATCGACCTACATTAATATATTACATATACATTATTACTTATAATAAATCAGTGATTATACAGCACTCCTCGAATAATAATGTTATATGCATTTGTTATTTCAACTGAGGACAAATAATTATAATATGTTCCAATTTGTTTGTTTTGAATTCTTGCAATGAATCGTGCCACCCAAGCTATAATACGTATAGTTCGTGTCAACGAACTGTGCTTATGTAGCAAATCTGTAATAAATGAAATGTTGTGGTCTTTTAAGGCTGTGTTCACACTGAGTGTCTTTAATTCTATAGTGGGTGCATGGCCTACGATCTTCTTAACTTTCTGTGAGTCAAATTGTTTCAGCCATGTGGGCCCTGCCCACCACAACGTATGTTTTAAAAGTTGAGCGGTTGTAAGTCCTCTTGTTGCACAGTCGGCTGCATTTTCTTGTGAGGAGACATGGTTCCAATGCCTAGATGGGATGATATCTGTTATTTGTTGTACTCTATTGGCAACGAATGGCTTCCATCTCGCTATGTCTCCATCTAGCCAGCCTAGAACTATCATCGAATCTGTCCACGCGTGTATTGTCATATGGTGACTCGGTAAGGAACTAACGACTTTCTTTACTAACTGAGTTAATAGTAATGCTCCACAGAGTTCAAGTCTCGGTAGCGACATTTTCTTGGCCACCGGTGCTAACTTAGTTTTTGCAGCAACAAGATTCGATGTGTACTCGCCCTTATCGTAAGTAACTAGGTAAATTGTACAAGCGTATGCTTTGTCCGATGCGTCACAGAATGCGTGTAATTGACAAGTTTTATCTAGGTTACCTAAGTGTCGCGGTATGCAAAATTTGTTAATATTTTTAATATCTTCTCTCAATTTTAGCCAATTTTCGCTAATGTCTTTTGATAATTCTTGATCCCATGATATTTTTGCTGACCATGTTTCTTGAAATAATATCTTCGCTCTAATTGTAAGCGGTGCTAGCCAGCCCAAAGGATCAAATATCTTAGAAATATCTGAAAGTAACTGACGTTTCGTAATATTTTTATTACTCTCAGATGTTATTTGACATTCTAGTAGGAAGGTGTCTGATGACGGATTCCACTTCAAGCCGAGAGTTTTTCTGGATTCGAAACATTTAAACTCATAGGGACTATTTAATTGATCAGATGTTAACTCTCGGAGGACTTCACTATGATTGCTAGACCATTTTCTGAGGTTCATGCCTGCCCCTTGTAACATTTTTATGAGTTGTTTTTGTAACTCTTTAGCTTTATTAACGCAGTTATGGCCACTCAGCAAATCGTCCATATAAAATGAATTCTGGACCACGGATGCTGCTAACGGATATCTTTCTGCGTCGTCTATTGCCAGTTGTTTAAGAGTTCTCATAGCTAAGAATGGAGCGGCCTTTGTACCGTATGTTACAGTAGTTAACCGGTATTGTTTTAATTGCTCGTCTAGTGAATCTCTCCAAATGATAGATTGTAAATATTGATCACATTCTCTTATCCGTAGCTGTCGAAACATTTTCTCGATGTCCGCAGTTATAACATACTTATATTGCCTCCAAGTTATAATTAATGACAACAAGTCCTGTTGTAAATTAGGTCCGCAAAACATTAAATCATTTAGACTTTTGCCTGAGGTTGTTTTAGCCGACGCATTAAAAACTACCCTTAATTTAGTTGTAGTCGAGTCGTGTTTCCATACTCCATGGTGCGGTAGAAAGTATCCTTGATCTTCATCGTAGTCAACTTGTGTCATATGATTCAAATTTTTGTACTCGTGTACAAATTGTTTATATTGTGTGGCAAATGATTTATTTTTTAACATCTTATGTTCTAATTGCTTAAACTGTGCTATTGCCTTATACTTAGACGCGCCGAGATGTTGCTTGAACTCTGGCATCATGGGTAACCCAACCTCGTAGCGACCATTCTCTAGACGTCTCGTGGTGTTTTTGTAGAAGTCCTCACAAAACTGATCACCCGTACTTAGCGTTGATGATGATTGGTCGACGTCTTCCAGTTCCCAATATTTTGATATACTGTTGGGTATGTGATTGATAACAACGTGACAGTTATATCTCTTCACGTTACCCGATAATATCCAACCCATCTTCGTTTGTTGGGCTATAGGCGACTGTGTAGGACCCTTTATAAGACCTCCTAATATTATCTCTGAGTACACGCTGGCATCTAGAAGTAAATCAATAGGCTGGGTAACGTTGTATTCAGGATCTGCTAGTTTTAGGTGGTGTAAATGGGCCCACGACTGCTTATAGAACGTAGAGTTAGGCAAGTCATTTATAACTCTAGATACGACTAACGCCTTGGTCGTTAAGATGTAATCTTTATAGATAGACTTGCAATCTAGTGATACAATGCCCTTGCTTTGCTTAGCGACTGGTCCTATGCCTGAAATAGACGCATGATATTGTCGACGTTGTAAGCCTAACAGTTGCGTAGCCTTTTCCGATATCAACGAAATTTGCGACCCTTGATCCAAAAGGGCTCTAAGTGTAATGTAAGTACCATTACTAGCGCGAACATATAATTTTAGCGTAGTGAGCAAGACTTCTTCATTATCTGCGGCTACGTGGTTAACGTTATGCGGGCTCGACGAGTGCGACTGCGTGGAGAACATCCCTGAGGTTAATGTTGGCGTCGCCTGATGATGCTGTGCGAAGGCGTCATGAAGAAGGGTGTTGTGATCGCCATCACACGTTTTACAACGCTTTGAACTCGTACAGTCGCCATCAAAATGATTATAAAGGCAATTTTTACATAATTTACCTTTTGTAATAGTAGCTAAGCGATTTTCGGGTGTCATGGATCTAAACTTTCGGCAGAAAAATATATTGTGTCGGGTATTACACAAAGGACAGTTAGGGCCTTGAGTAGCGGCAGATTTATACTGCTTTTTGTAATAACCCTCTTGAGGTTTGTTCTTTGTTTGATTCGATCCATAACTGAAAACTGGCTTAGATTGCTCTTTTGCTCTCCTAGACATAGGCTCAAGGGCTATAAATTTGCCTTCTAGGAATGACATAAACTCTGCAAGACATGGTAATTCTCTAGGTGACTTGCGAGCTTCCTTATAGTCACAGTAAGTATCTTGATCTAGTTTCTTACAAAGAAGATGCACTAATAACGGATCCCAAGTATTTGTGTCTACACCAAGATTGTGTATGGCGTGAATACACTCTGTAGAGGTATCATAGAGCCGTTTTAACTCAAATGCTGTTTGTTTCTGAATTATCGGCTGATTTAAGAAGGTTTCTATTTGGTTTGTAAATAGAACTTGGGTGTTATTATACCTATGCGTAAGAATTTCCCAAGCGGTGTCGTAGTTGTCCGCTGCGATATGTAAATGCTGGATAAGGCGTTCGGGCTCTCCCTTGACCTTGCCCTTTAAATGTTGCATCTTTTGAGCTTTTGTAATGGCGTTATTGTCATGGATAGCTTCTGTGAATAAGTCACAAAATGTTGGCCACTGGCTATATTTACCCGTGAATGTAGGTATCTCCAGTTTTGGCGTTGATTTATGCACATGAACCATGGATGATATTTTCTGATTTAAGGTACGCTTTGTGCTCTTAAAAATAACCTCAAGCGCATTAAATTCCTCTTCGTATGACATGTCTGTCCCCTGAAGTATATGATCTATGCGCAGATGTAAACTGTCAATCGTATCCCATTTACTCTGAATACTCTTAAGCTCATCCTCAAGTTCCCATTTCTCATCAATTGCATCCACTGCTATGCTCTTTACTAACCTATTAAAAGCTCTAAAATTGGTTCTCTGTAACGACACTAATTCGTCCGCCTCACCACAGGATTGCGTTGATTTTTCCTTCGCTATAAAGGACGATAACAATGTACGGGTAGCTTGATAAAACTCCTTACCTTGTTGATAATAGTTTGAACCAAAATACTTAGGCTCTTTTTCCGGTTGTTCAGAAAGCTTTTTATGGTTTTCCTCGAACTCTCCCCATAGGTTATCCAGTGTCTCAAGTCTCCTTTCGATATATTCCGGAGTTTTCCTAGACAACGGATCCTTTCCAAAATTGACCTTAATTTTGTTGATATGTTCTAAAATCTCAGCCTGACGAGAGCTCGATGCTGCCATTATGATAAAATAAATGGAACAATCTTACTTGGAAACTGCCGCACGCGTTACAATCTGATCTGCGACCTGCTGCTGCTGCTGACCGCTCGACCGATGTTTGTCACACAAATTAACACTGAATTTAGTTATAAATTCAATAAGCCGGCGGAACTGTCGCGAAGCACTTAATAAGAGATCTTTAATCACGAAAAAATTTCGGTGGTTCACCAAATTTTCGAAGGACCAAAAAAATGTAGACTGCGTGTCTTACATTTATGATAAAAAAAATGATAGTTATTGTATGAGTTAATGATAGAGACGGAGATGATAAATAAAACGTTCCGCTCTGAGTGCTGTATAATCACTGATTTATTATAAGTAATAATGTATATGTAATATATTAATGTAGGTCGATGTAAACGACCGAACGCACAAATGCTTAGTTGCTTAAACTACATACAAGTAGTAATGTACGGGTTCACCGTACATAGTATGCCTTTTTTTAACGTGGGGAAATGCTTCTTATGCATGGGTATCCGCCACAAGGGAAAGCGAGAGGCTTATATCGGGCTCTCCTGACACTTCGGGCCTACCGACTAAAACCACCACAGTGTGCCAACTCGCTGCTTTGTATGGTGGTGGGTCACTGAAACTGAAACTGAAAATACTTATTGTGTCTGGCCACCGCTAGAATAGTAATATAATATATAGTAATATAATATTATCTTTGTCAAAAGGGTAATAAGTCATACATATAGCCAGGCGTATATCAATTACTCCTGTATATCCCAACACACACGGCACAGATGTACTAAATTTAAGATTACTAAATTTCTTTAGCTATATTAAAGCCTTAGGTCTGTGTTTACGTCTCCCCTTTTCCCGAGGAGAAGTCCACGTCCAGTCCACAACACACAGACAGCGCAGGCGGGGTGATACTTCTGGCGTTTTTGTCGTGTTGTTCGAATTAGTATGAAATATTACCCCTCCAAATCGTGTGTGCAATGTCATCCATTGGGCTATTGCCGGTTAATTATCAGTATTACTAGTTTAGTATTATATTATCTATGTCAATATTCATCCTGACTAGTTCCAATACCGATACTTTGGATATAGCCCGACATCTCGAGATAGACAAAGTTAAAAAGAATTTATTCATTTCTCTCACAATGTAACACTTATGAAAACAAAAATATCGGCTAGTGAATTTGAAACTCTGTTTCTGCTAGTATTTAGGTTTAATCCAACGCCTATGAGAAGATACCCGCAAGAAACTCAAGGCTACTTAAAATAGCAATCGCCAGCAATAAAATAACAATCAGCACTAACAATGCCGCACATTTTTTACCTACTTTCTCCATATTCCTAGGTAAGCCAACTGCGCAGCTAACACCGAAGATGTTGGGCGCTTACATAGGAGACACGGCGGTTCTGCAATGCAAGATCGAAGCCAATCCACCACCTATCGTGTATTGGACGCATATAGATGGAAACAAGCTTTACAACAGTAAGTTGAATAACGTCGATTATTTATTTACTGCTAGCTTTTGCGCGCGGCTCCACCCGCGTGGTGGTGGCATCAATAAAAAGTAGCCTGTATGTCCTTTCCTAGGTTTTAAAGTATTTCTGTACGACATTTCATCCATATCGGTTCAGCGGTTTAGCCGTGAAAAGGTAACAGACAGACAGAGTTACTTTCGAATTTATAATATTAACTAGTTTTTGCCCACGGCTTCACTCCCGCTAATGTAGATTAGGTTACGTTAAGTCCGCTACGGGGTGAAGACCGTCGAGGCTGTCCGTCCGGTGCTAAGGCAGTGGATGGACAGACGGCGCGGATCGCTCACCTACCGGCTTACTCAAGTGCTCTCCGGACACGGCTGTTTCGGAGAGTACCTCTGCAAGATAGCCGGTAGGGAGCCGACAAACAGGTGTCACCTTTGTGAGGGGTGTGACCGGGACACGGCGCAGCACACGCTGGAGGAGTGCCCGGCGTGGGCCGCGGAGCGCTGTGCCCTGGTCGCCGTGACTGGTCCCGACCTCTGGTTGCCGACCGTCGTATCCAAGATGGCCGGCGACGACAGGTGCTGGGGCGCAATGAAGTCCTTCTGCGAGACTGTCATCATGCAGAAGGAGGTGGCGGAACGGGTGCGTGAGGAAGATCCTTACGCCCCGAATGTCCGCCGCCGGAGGAGGGGGCGCGGGAGACGCGCTTATGTCGCTCTCTTGTCCCCACCTGGGGGCTCCGGCTGGCAGGGCCTCAGGAGACCCTATCACCCGTAAATTAAGAGCCCCGAGAGGGCGCGCGCCGTGTTCCCGCGCGCCTTCTAACGTCGAAAGGGGAGAGCGGTGAGGCTCTCCACTGGGGACGAGAGGTGGTCGGATCCGTTTGACCCGGCCCGCACCCACACGGGGTGGCCTGCTATGGATGAATCTTTTAAGAGCTCCCAACTGGTCCCCACCATTGGGTGAGAGAGGGAACACCCCAGGTTTTAGTGAGTTACTCTGTAACCCTGACAAGTGTATGCATAATGTCATGTTGATCGGTCGAGTAGTTAAGGCGTAAAAGCATAACAAACAAACAAACTCGATTTCGCATTTATAATATTAGTAAGGATAGTAAGGAAGTAAGGACAATGAGGGAACTAAACGGTAATCGTATCCCTGGTGCGCCGTTTGCAGGCCAGCCTCAACAGTACTCTGAAACGTTATGCAAGTAGACTCGAATGTTTTTATTAGGGCTCTAGCTACGAAATTTTTGTTTATGGTCGTACATCTAATTTTGTGGTTACTGTACAAAAAACGTGGTTATTTAAAAATAATATATATATTTCAAGAATTGGCTATTACATATAGCCTTGTTAATAACATGTATTATTTACAATACATATTAATAACTTATTATACAATTTGTATTTAAGGTTTTAATTTTGTTGTAATATTTTAAATGTTTAATTTGTTTTAATTCGCTCTAATTACATGATGATTGATGTTTTTATTATTTTAAGACAAACTATAGTACAAAGCAACTATGTATACATAAAATAAGCCTAGAATTCCTATTAGCCATTCAAAGAATATTAATAAAATTATTAGTATGAAAACCACAACGTTTATTCTTCATACAAAGTGGCAACTTATTTAAACTATTATGTTAATTACAGCTGCTTTTCACATATGTGTTGAACTTTTAGTAGACGTTCTTATACCAACATTATTGTAATATTTTTGTTATTAGGCTAGGATTTTGTTGAAATTAAACTACTATATACGGAATATTGTCTTCTGTTTACGCGAATGTTATTCATTGAAATTAAACTACTATATACGGATTTTATCGCGTTGTTTATTTATCACTGTATTACAAAATTTTGAAAATATTACTCTACTACTACTATTGATTTTATTTGACTAATTTATAAGCTAATAAAATTATTTAAACTATTAAATCTATTTATTTTTGGTTTACACTTTTCCCGACGTTTCGGGTGCTTTTCAGCAGCCATGGTCACGGGGAGACTCCCCGTCTCCCTGTGTGTGAAAAGTGTAAACCAAAAATAAATAGATTTAATAGTTTAAATAATTTTATTAGCTTATAAATTAGTCAAATAAAATCAATAGTAGTAGTAGAGTAATATTTTCAAAATTTTGTAATACAGTGATAAATAAACAACGCGATAAAATCCGTATATAGTAGTTTAATTTCAATGAATACTATATACGGATTTTATCGCATTCACCACACACGCCCCGTGACCATAGCTACTGAAAAGCAACCGAAACATCGTGGAAAGTGTAAACCTAAATATAAATAGATTTAATAGCTTAAATAATTTGATTAGCTTATAAATTAGTAAAATTTAATAGTAGTAGTAACAGTTTCAAAATTATGTAATACAGTGATAAATAAACAACGCGATAAAATCCGTATATAGTAGTTTAATTTCAATGAATAACATTCGCGTAAACTGAAGACAATATTATTAAGCTAGGAATTAAGATAAATTATTACGAACAGAATAAGTCATTGATACTTTAATGAAGATTTTATTATAATGTTTCTCTTATCACTGGTATTTTTCTAATTAAATTAGAAATATACTCGGCTTTCTGGAAGGTTTACTCGAGAAGGACATGGGTCCAACATGAAGAAGCTTTCGAGAGATTTAATCTAAAGTGTGATGGGATCCCTACAGCGACAATAGCCGCAGCAGTAGGTCTATTGCTACGTCTTCTTCTCCCTAGCCTTTATTATTCCCAAGTCACTTGGGGTCGGCTTTTCTAGTCTAACCGGATTTGACTGGATATTAGTTTTACACGGAGCGGCTGCCACCTGACCTCCGCAACCCGAAGGCTAACGATACCCTAAGGCTAGACCAGTGTCAGGATATTATAGGGCACTGAATTCCCTATAACGACTGCCATAGATGTTAATGGCAGCCGGGACCGACGGCTTAACGTGCTCTTCGAGGCACGGAGCAGGCCATAATTGCCAATCAATATGCACATAATTTCGAAAAGTCTATTGCTACGTTTGGACTATAATTTATATGGGCTATGCTCTCTGCCCTGAATACACTAATAGCATCAAGTCGGATGGGCAGATATTGTTATTACACTGCACAACAAAATTGCAACTTTTGTCTGATGAATGACTTTTATCACATGATGTTTACTAATTCGACGTCGCTGATTCTACATAAACCCTCATTTTTTTGGTAACAGCTCCTGTTTACGAGTTGTAGCTTCCACTAAATTTCGCTGTGTTACAGTGTTTATTTGCTGATAACTAGAACAATATTGAGTTTTCTTAAATAATTTGATATGGCATCGTCAAGACGTGTTTGTGTCAATAATCCGAATCATTTTTGTTTCATTTGCGGCGAGTATATAAATAATAATAAGCTCCGGTCTCTACCTTCAGCTTCAGCAAGGAAGTCAAATAAAATAAAGATTTTCCAACTTAAGAACTAAATAAAATAAGATAATCTTTACATATACTGTGTTGTATTATAAAAAGATTCATGTGTCATATTTTGTTAGCTAGACCTGATAGAGAAATTTCAGTCACAGATTTGAAATTGTCATTAAAAGTTGGACTAATATCATGTAACATAACCCAATCATCGGACACGCTGTTGTGTCGTGTTATTAGTTATTACTAGGAGAGACTCTCTCGTGCTTCGTTTAATCCGTATGTCGCATGCGTACTAGAGACTAATCCCTACATTGCAGGAATATTAATTCTCTGTGAACATTGCGATTGTACGTTAAAAAGCAACTCCATGAATAAATGCTGGGTTGCAAATTTCTTTATTTAATTTGCCTGCACGGATGGCGTAGCGGACATCCGGTTGCCTCGTTGCTGCCGTCACGTCAAGTGTTGTGGGTAGAATTATAAATCCCACGTGAGACAATTATCTGTATGATCCATAAATAATAAGACGAAGTGTACTTAATGTGCGTTATTTTATAATGCGGCCGATTGAAAGAAACCCTTTTGGAGATGCTGTTATGTTGGTCATAATTTTAAAATACGTCTCCCGTGTTAAAAATGATCTCTTTGTTGCATAAGACATAAGAAATAATAAGGCGTTACGCACAACGGACAAGATCTTTTCTGACTGTTGGAAAAAGACCATTTGTCGAATCTAAATGTTTTAGTTTGTATTAATACTTTTTCCTTTACACAGGTTCAAAGTACGAGATGAACTTGACGTCACTGGGGTACAAGCACACAGCCATCCTCAAAGTAAAGAACATGTCGAGAGAAGACATCGGTTCTTACTACTGTTACGCTGAGAACTCGATGGGTACTGCCAGAGATGACATCACAGTCTATAGTAAGTATAGTTTTAGGACAGCAGGGATTTAGGCAATTTTGTGTCTGCTATTTCAATACGTGTAGCGATAGCATAGTGGGAAACCGTTGGACTGCCACGCAGAGGTCTCGAGTTTGAACCCAAGGCGCGACTTCTCTGACTTTTCGAAGTTATATCCGTATTAAGTAGTTAATTATCGCTCGCTTTAACGGTGAAGGAAAACATCGTGAGGAAACCTATATGTCTGCAAGTTCTCCATAATGTTCTTGAAGATATGTGAAGTCTGTCAATCCGCACTGGGCCAGCGCACAGTGGCAAAGTCGGGTTTGTTTCGTCTCAAAACTTCATATCTCAGTTGTTTAAAAAGATAATGAGCTGAAATTTTGCACACGCATATTTGCATGTATAAGGTTTTATAAAAAAACGTATATTCAATTTCTTATTATATTATTTAATAAAAATATAATAAAAAGGACATACAATTAAAATTGTTTATTTTTCCATTTGACGTATCTTATCTTATCTTATCTTATCTTGATCCGGGGGCCAGTCATTGTAGACCGGCGACACTTCGACCCAGTGGGATCTTTTGTGTCGGCCCCGAGGTTTATCCTTGAGCTATCTCCCTATGAATGTACTGCATCAGTCGCAGCGTACACCTCAGAGGGAGAAGCCTGAAGTCTTCAGGGTTCGGATATGCCAATCCCATCAGACCCATCCTTAGTCCGGCCAACGCGTCACATTCACACAGTAGGTGTGATATGGACTCGTCCTGTTCACCACAGGCTCTGCAGATCGAATTGTTTGACAATCTCAATCTGCACAGGAAGTCATTGGTGCCAAAATGACCAGTAAACGCTCCTGTGAGTAGGCGTATTTGGCCCTTGTTGTACCCGCAGAACTTCCGGGTAAAGCCCGTGGCTCTGTTTGCAATGAATTTCTTGGAGTGTTCCAGACCCCTAAGGGCCATCCACTCCAGCCTGTGTTTATCATTGCCATGTGCATTGAAAGCTGCCTTGACGGTACTCTCAGAGAGACCTACGAATGGCTCGGGGCCCACAAATTGTTGCTCCGAGCCCTTTTTGGCTAATACATCAGCCTCCTCATTACCCTGCACCCCTGCATGCCCCGGAACCCACACCAGCCTGACTGTGTTTTTCCTGCCAAGTTTGTTAAGGGCTTTAACACAGTTCAGGACTAGTGCTGAGTCCACCCTACAGGAGTTCAGAGCCTTAAGAGCAGCTTGACTGTCACTGAGTATATAAACAATCTTGTCAGTGACATTGTTGTTAATATTCTCCTGCGCACAGGCAATTATAGCATAGGTTTCCGCCTGGAAGACCGTTGCATATTTGCCCATGCTTTGGTTCACCTTGCAGTCGTTGGCATAAATACCAGCGCCTGATCCTGTTTCCATTTTGGAACCATCGGTGTACCAGATGAGACAACCCTTGTCAGGGGATCGTAGACCTCGTCTCCATTCGTCCCTTGTGGGGACCTTTATTTTAAAATTCTTTTTGAATATGTGCATTGGTTGCATTTTGTCACATCCCATGCTCATAATCTCTTTAAGATCCTTCGAGATCTCCAGTTTTGTGTGTCGAGTTACTGGCATGTTGACGCTCCACAGCCCATGTATAGATAGTCTATGTAGCGCCTTCATCGCCTCTAACTCCACAACAATGTGTAGCGGCGTTAGGTCCAGCAGGATCTCTAACGCAGCCGTTGGCGTAGTAGGGAACGCCCCTGTTATAGCCATGCAGGCTAATCGCTGCACCTTCGACAGCGCTTTCCTGCATGTTGCTAGTTTGGTTCTTGGCCACCAGACAACGCTTCCATATGTGATTATGGGTCTTATCATCATCGTGTATAGCCACTTGATGACCTTGGGCTTCAGGCCCCAGGTCTTCCCATAAGTAGAACGAATCATACCGAAGACCCGCTGGGCCTTCATTATGACTTTGTCTACATGAGGTTTCCACGTTAGCTTGTTATCTAAGGTCATGCCTAGATACTTCACCTCCGTGGACCATTGTAGCTGTGTACCATACATGGATAGAGTTCCCAAGCCAGTCGGATCTCTCATCCTAGTAAACGGCACGACAGTAGTTTTCCCTGGGTTGATCGATAAATGGTTACTACTGCACCATTTTTCTACCATACTCAGGGCCCTCTGCATGAGACTTGATACTGTGCTCGGAAATTTTCCATTGACAAGTATCACCAAGTCATCCGCATATCCGACCGTTAAGTACGGACCTTTGTTGAGTTGTTCTAAGAGTGAATTAACCACCAAGCACCATAAGAGCGGTGAGAGTACTCCACCCTGAGGGCAGCCTTTGGTGGTCATTGCAGTCATTTCATCCCCTAACAACTCAGACCTAATAATTCTTCCTCTGAGCATACAATCGATCCACTTGCAAATGGTTGGCTCTATGCCGTGATTTGCTGATGCCACACTAATGGCATCAAAGGTGGTCCGATCGAAAGCTCCCTCAATATCCAGGAATGCAGCAATGCATACTTCCCGGTTATCTAATGCATGTTCTGCCTTATTTACCACAAAATGCAGTGCCGTCTCAGTGGATTTTCCCGACTGGTAGGCACATTGTAGCCCGTGGAGGGGAAATTTTCTCAATGCTCCCTCCCTGATATGTCTATCTACTAACTTCTCCAGGGCTTTCAAGAAGAACGACTCAAGGCTAATAGGTCGGTATGCCTTGGCTTCTTCGTAGTCTTCTTTGCCCGGCTTCGGTATGTAGATGACTTTAACTCGCCTCCATATCTTTGGAATGTATCCAAAAGCTATGCAGGCTCTGTATAGTCTGCACAAATGCGGAACCAAGAGTGCAGCTCCCTGTTGTAGGATAATGGGATAAACCATGTCTGGACCAGGTGACTTGAACGGTTGAAAACCATTTAGAGCCCAGCCGACCTTCCCTTCATCCACTACCTTCCTTGCAGTGTCCCAATCTGCTTTGGTTGTACGGTAGCCTAGTTCAACCAGGCTAATCGGGTCCTCCTGCTCCTTTTCTATTATCTTACAGTCCGGAAAGTGTGTGTTTAGCATCATTGCTAGTGTCTCCTTACCGGACCCTGTTCGCTGCCCATTGCCATCTCTGATGGTTGTCAGTGGGTGTGCTCTGACAGTCGAGATAGCTTTGGAGAGTCTCATTCCTTCAGGAATAGTACTGATGTTTTCACAGTGGGCTCTCCAAGCCTTCCGTTTGGCTTTCCGCACAGCTTTGTTGTAGTTGGTCAAACAGCGAGCGTAACCGCTATAGTCCCTGCTGGTCCTAGCACTGTTAAACGCTCTTCTGGCTTCAAGCCTCAGCTTGACCAACTCTGGCGTCCACCACGGTACCCTCTTGGGCCTAACTTCCCTTTCAGGGCAGTTACTTGTCCAGGCCGTATTTACAGTCTGGACCAATTTGTCTGCTGTAAACTCTATGTCTAATATAGAATTAAGCTTACCCTTAGAATCCTCCAAATCTATACTGAGGTCACTCCTGAAGGAGTTCCAGTCCGTATTTCTGGGATTCCTTCTACGTGCTATAGGAGCTGGAACCAGCGTCCTATACTTAAAGCATATGTAATTATGATCTGACAAGGTAATCTCATCAGACACATGCCACTCGACAATCCATTTGACGTAAGTAAAATAAAAAAAATGTCAAGTTAAATCTAAATTAATAATTTAAGAAATATTTTTATGTAAATAATACACAATTTGGCAAAATCTTAGACATTTTCGTTAATAGTAAGGAGAGCCTTGGCTTCATCAAACAGTTTCTTTGGTATTGTTTCTGACATATCAGATGTATATAACAAGGTATGGAAAACGTCTTCATTGGTTACCGACCTTGAACATTTTCTGGAATGCTGTAATCAAAATTTTTTATAATCTTTATTGAGGGCTTCTTGTGCGTCTTCGGACAACTGCCCGATAGGTAAAATAGCATAATACTCGATGATTTTTTCTCCGTGTATAAGTATTTTATGCACGGTGGAAGGCATATAAAACCAGTTATAAAGATTCACGTACAATTGTGCCGTACTGTATGCACACTCGCCGAACTTTTTTGCATCAATAGCCATTCCAGATGACATAGTTTGTAATATTACGTACAGTCTTTTTATAAGTTCTACATCGACACCTGTAAAAAAGGCAGAACAAGTGTAATTCTGAAAAAATCGGCGGTCTGGGTTTCCGTCATTACTATTTCCAGCACTCTATCGAGGTTTGTCGACATGCAGTCCCAGCTCGCTTCTAAATCGCTATTGTACAAGTTTCTTTTTTCGTCTTTGCTTTGCTTATTTTCAGTTGTAGCGGCTGACCATTTTTGAAAGGACAAGTTATATGAAATGTGTAGGATCATTTCCATACTCCTGATCCAAGCATCTAATGTTGACAGTCCATACTGAAACTAACCTTCGTTTACATCTCGTGTCACAACTGCCTCTATATTATTCATTTGCCGAGGAGTAGCACCACAAACTGTACTAGTAGCACTCGATCGGGTTTCAGTCTAAACTTGTGCTACTTTACCATCAATCATAGTTAAAAACAGTTCATGGGTAACTTCAACTAACTCACCATTCTTATGTATTAGGATGGAGATAGAATATTTATTTCATTGTTGATATCTGCAGTAACAGATGCTGTTTTATCGGAAGAAATTTTGGAAAATTTCAACAATATAGGTCTGCAATACCTTACAGATGAACAAGTTTCATTTTTCCAAATAACAGTATTAGTTTTCTCATCTATGAGTCTGATTGGTACAAGTGAAGCAATTAAAAGGTTTGCGTCTGATATAAAATCGCTTTTTTCATGCAAAACCTGTTTGTATATGATGATCCATCACAATCCCGTTTACAGAAAAGCTACAATGTTTTTAAACCCTGTTTATAAACTGAATTAATTAATAAGATACGTGCGATTGTATGATCTAACTAATCTTGAAGATTAACTTTTGCACTTACGTTAGTGATAGTTATACTTGAATCAGGAGTATAACACATGTATTTTGCATTTCTTAAAATGGGATATGAAGGAAAATCTGTAAAATTTTTGGTTCTTTCGTAAGATCCAGGTCAATGAATGCCCGCAATGCTTCTTCTTTAGAAAACGATCTGACATCTTCAGGATTCACCAGAATATATTTTAAAAATTTATTCTTATCTTGTTTTAATGCAGTTTGTATAATATTTACGATAGTAGCCTCATCAGCCTCACCCATAGAACACAACGATTGAGCATAGGCATTGAGTACGCAATCTAATCCATACTCTTGTATCAACTCCATGTTTTATCCTTATTTTTTCGAAGCATGTATCATACGATTTAGAAGGTCTGCCACCCATATTGCCAGATATATTAGGTACGTCAACTGATGCTAGGCGTTCCAGTGGAACACGAAATTCGCTATCTAAACATTTGACAAGTTGATTTTCGAAGCGTTCTTTTTTGCGTGATGCTTTCTTCCAGCGTTCAGTATATTGAGATATCAAATTTATTTGAATATAGTAGACCACAGTAGCTATATTTACTGTTGACAAATTGAAGTTTTCCTTTAAGAAATCTTTTTGCCCATTTATCAGCAAATTGCACAATTATCGTTTGGTACTAACAAATTCACTCATTTTGTTCAAATAATCACTTTCTCGTGAATTTTAAAATAAGCAAGTAGTTATTAAATTCTAGGTTAAATGTAAGGCCTACAACTTGGTGAATGTTTTAGGGGTCACCTTTGTTTTTATAGGGCTAGTAAATTGTAGTGCTCGGTGTAAAATTATCGAAAACAAATAAATTTGCATTCTGCATTTGACTGTTTAGGTTTGACCCTGATAGATATATAAAATTAAAGCCACAATAAAAAGATAGTGGCACTCATATCAATTATTAACTTTTTATCAATTTAACCTCAATAGATAATTAATTTAAAATTGTTTGTGGTTGATCCTTTAGAGCTGCTATTTTCAGTACCTTATGACTGAGTATAAAACACGGGATGAGTGGATCGTATACATTGATAATAATAATATATTTACAAACAAGGCCTATTCATTAGATTTTATGAGCCTTACGATGCAATATCAAATATTGGATTTTTGTCTCGCATTACATCGCAATACATTTTGACACATTGTTAGAAAAGGTGAAAATAGGCGCAACATTTTTTTTATCCTCTGATAAAGTAATGTATATAGATTTTAATGCAATAAATATATTGACATCGGCAAGCATCGGCAACAGGTAAATCTCTCATTGAAATTACAAGTACGTCTAAAATTATACCACCTTTAACTATATCAATTTATTTTATTTTTTATACCAATATATATATTATTTGCGATAAAATATAATGAGATCATAAGCTTTTTAAAAATGTATGATACTTGTATCAAACACTTAGGAGTAACAAGGCATTGAATTATAATAACGTACCTCGTCAAAATCATGCTATAGAACATGAGTTACGTTTGATGCACAGGTATTTATACATACGTTAAAGAAATAAATTTAGTTACAAAAATATCGAAAAACACTTTATTTATAATACTACATATATTTATGATTATTATCCTATAAAATTGACTTTTGTGAAAAACTGTTTTGAGACGGCGTTGTATGGAGCTTTTCCATAGTGCAGCGTGGTGGACTATGGCCTAACCCTTTCGCACTGAGAAGAGGCCCATGCGCAGCAGTAGGACAGTTTAATATAGGGCTGATATTATTATTCTCCCTAGCCTTTATTATTCCCAAGTCACTTGGGGTCGGCTTTTCTAGTCTAACCGGATTTGACTGGATATCAGTTTTACACGGAGCGGCTGCCACCTGACCTCTGCAACCCGAAGGCTAACGATACCCTAAGGCTAGACCAGTGTCAGGATATTATAGGGCACTGAATTCCCTATAACGACTGCCATAGATGTTAATGGCAGCCGGGACCGACGGCTTAACGTGCTCTCTGAGGCACGTAGCAGGCCATAATTGTCAATCAATACGCACATAATTTCGAAAAGTCATACAACTTTCGAAAGTCAGAGGTGCGCAACGTGGGTTCGAACCCGAGACCCTCTGCATTGCAGTCTGTTGGTGTCCCCACTGAGCTATCGCTGCTTATAATATAGAGCTGATATTATTATTATTATATATTTAATATTTGTAAAGTACCCCGTGATTGCACAGATGGCGCAGTGGTTTAAGTGGTCGTCTTGCCACTGCCACTTTGTCGAGTGTTGTGGATTCGATTCCCACACGAGACAAAACTTTGTGTGATCCACAAATGGTTGTTTCGAGTCTGGATGTTCTTTGTGTCCGTTATTTGAATGTTTGTAAAGTCCCCCGCGATACATGATTTATTCCTTGTGCGGGAGTAGTCTTTTTTTAAGAAATAACATACTGAAATGGAACGTTGTGCAAGAATTAATAATATTCTACCACATACACACAACACCATCTCTAGCCCAAACTAAGCAGAGCTTGTACTGTGGGTACTAGACAGTGGATAAACTTACATATATACTTTTTTTGTGGTAAATATATACATATTTATACATAGAACACCCAGACCAAACCAAACATCCAAGTTCATGCACACAAATGTTTGACTTGTGCGGGAATCGAACCCGCGACCTTAGGCGTTGCAGTCGGTTGCACTAACCACTACGCTACTGAGGCCCACAAATTGTCTATCTATAGAACATTCGTCACACTTAATTAGTTATGACTTATTGATTATTACCGAAGACAAACAAATAATTTGGGTAGCGGTGATCGTATCATGTTTAAGCGATATTCTGATGACTTATCACAATTTCTAATACTTCCTATCTATACTCTCACTCCTATATTGACAATTCTAAAAAGTATGGGCCAAAATTATTTTTAAAGAACATGTTTTCTCAAGAATCGTTTGCAAACTATGCTTTCCGGCGTTTATTTTGTACCTTCTAGTGCATCATTGAAAATCTATATTTTTAATTTGTCAAACCATTTTAATACGTCTTTTGTTTTTAGCCTTAGTGAATTTGTAAATAAAATGTTTTCACTGGTATTTTCCTGGTCAATCCCAAGCTCAAGAAAGAGAAAATATGAGCAGCTTTTAGTCCATAAAAACTTATTTATCTGCCTTATCTTCCTGAATAATGACGCTGGAGCACAAAACAATTAAAACTATATCTAATACTGCCTTGTTCCCATGTATTGCTATCTATTCATTTTACATTAAAAAATGAGAAAATATAATCGTGTACATACTGTTGCTTGGTGTGTTAACACCCAGCAAACAAATATAACGATATAAAAATAAGAATAATTTATTTACCTAGAAACATACACTTAATAATTTCGTTTCTGCAATTAAAAAAGCAACAGAGGAATACTAGATGACGATTTGCGTACAATGAACTTACTATTATATTTTATTCGGTCCCAGTTTTATTTAATGGTCGGTAAACATTGATTAGGGTCACATCACAGTTAACTTTGAGGTCCATAAGGAAACCAAGCATTCGCCAGCTAGCGGTCTGACAAACGCTGAGTTGGATACCTTTTGCAACGACCGTGGCAGACATAAATGCCCTTATTTTGTATTTTAATTCATTTTCTTTATTTTAGGTTTGTTGATAAGTCCTTGTTGTATATTTTGTTTTTGTTTGTTCTATTAGGTCTCACTGTCTGTAGCAATACTTGTTACTTTCTTTCTCTTTCTGTTACCTAAGTCCCTTTCTGGTCCTATCCGTTTCACATAGGCTACGGCGACTATTTACCATTGTAGTGGCAATGCTGGTGCATACTTCTTGGTTTTATATAATTGCACGGCACATTGGACAAGCCTTTTAGAACATATTCAGTCGTCGATCGTATACCGCTAAGGCACGCACCTCAAAATTTTCAAAGTCGTAACAGAAATGCTCCCTTTAACGGTGAAGGAGAGCATCGTGAAACCTGCATGTCAGAGAGTTCTTTATTATGTTTTCGATGATACATATGTGAAGTCTGCCAACCCGCACTGGGTAAGCGTGGTGGACTATGGCCTAACTTCTTATACTGAGAAGAGACCCGTGCCCAGCAGTGGGACAGATTAGAAACAGGGCTGATATTATTATTATTTATTATTAATATACTTTTTACTGAAAGTCGGCATGAGAACGGAAAATTCTATTGTATTTAAATAAAAACAATTATAGAATACTTCTATTTACTGCCCTAATATAATTAGTATCAGAATGAACCACAGCGAACCGTGGCCGGGTTTAGCTATAACAAGATATAATTAAAGTAGAAAACAATTCTATTTTGAAACTTCTACTAAATAAACTCTACAACAAGTTCTACAAAATTTAATTCTATTCAAAATAAGTAGAGCGGTCTATACCTAAATATAACCGATTAATTGTGGTTTAATTAATTAGAGTCCCGGTTATATAACTGTACAACATTGTTAATTAAAATATTAAACGTCTTCCATCTCAAATTACTGTTGAAATTACCGGGTATACAATGGATTATTGTTGAAATATAGGCATATTTTCTTTATGGTAAACTCTAGGAATATTTTTTGTGTTAAATTATTTTATGATGGTTCTGCTTTATTTTTTGTTTATCTTAATTGCTTTGAGTAGCGTTGATAATTGTTTATATAAAAAATAAAGTTTATTTTGAAACGAAATTACTTTTAACGGATTTATCACAGTTTCTTTGAATTATAGCTTCTAACAAAATGTTATATTATTTTAAAGCTTTTCATATTTACACCTTCTCAACGATTCGTCTGATTTTCAGCAGCCATTGTAACGGGGATCTCTTACTCATCATACTCTTTCACACATACATATTACATTTGAGTAAACGTATTATTAGAGCAGAAAATAAATGATTATTACCGAAGACAAACAAATAATTTGGGTAGCGGTGATCGTATCATGTTTAAGCGATATTCTGATAAGACATATCACTATTTCTAATACTTCCTATCTATACTCTCACTCCTATATTGACAATTCTAAAAAGTATGGACCAAAATTATTTTTAAAGAACATGTTTTCTCAAGAATCGTTGGCAAACCATGCTTTCCGGCGTTGATTTTTTACCTTCTAGTGCATCATTGGAAATCTATATTTTTAATTTGTCAAACCATTTTAATACGTCTTTTGTTTTTAGCCTTAGTGAATTTGTAAATAAAATGTTTTCACTGGTATTTTCCTGGTCGATCCCAAGGAAGAGAAAATGTGAGCAGCTTTTAGTCCATAAAATCTTATTTATCTGCCTTATCTTCCTGAATAATGACGCTGGAGTAAAAACAATTAAAACTATATCTAATACTGCCTTGTTCCCATGTATTGCTATCTATTCATTTTACATTAAAAAATGAGAAAATATAATCGTGTACATACTGTTGCTTGGTGTGTTAACACCCAGCAAACAAATATAACGATATAAAAATAAGAATAATTTATTTACCTAGAAACATACACTTAATAATTTCGTTTCTGCAATTAAAAAAGCAACAGAGGAATACTAGATGACGATTTGCGTACAATGAACTTACTATTATATTTTATTCGGTCCCAGTTTTATTTAATGGTCGGTAAACATTGATTAGGGTCACATCACAGTTAACTTTGAGGTCCATAAGGAAACCAATCATTCGCCAGCTAGCGGTCTGACAAACGCTGAGTTGGATACCTTTTGCAACGACCGTGGCAGACATAAATGCCCTTATTTTGTATTTTAATTCATTTTCTTTATTTTAGGTTTGTTGATAAGTCCTTGTTGTATATTTTGTTTTTGTTTGTTCTATTAGGTCTCACTGTCTGTAGCAATACTTGTTACTTTCTTTCTCTTTCTGTTACCTAAGTCCCTTTCTGGTCCTATCCGTTTCACATAGGCTACGGCGACTATTTACCATTGTAGTGGCAATGCTGGTGCATACTTCTTGGTTTTATATAATTGCACGGCACATTGGACAAGCCTTTTAGAACATATTCAGTCGTCGATCGTATACCGCTAAGGCACGCACCTCAAAATTTTCAAAGTCGTAACAGAAATGCTCCCTTTAACGGTGAAGGAGAGCATCGTGAAACCTGCATGTCAGAGAGTTCTTTATTATGTTTTCGATGATACATATGTGAAGTCTGCCAACCCGCACTGGGTAAGCGTGGTGGACTATGGCCTAACTTCTTATACTGAGAAGAGACCCGTGCCCAGCAGTGGGACAGATTAGAAACAGGGCTGATATTATTATTATTTATTATTAATATACTTTTTACTGAAAGTCGGCATGAGAACGGAAAATTCTATTGTATTTAAATAAAAACAATTATAGAATACTTCTATTTACTGCCCTAATATAATTAGTATCAGAATGAACCACAGCGAACCGTGGCCGGGTTTAGCTATAACAAGATATAATTAAAGTAGAAAACAATTCTATTTTGAAACTTCTACTAAATAAACTCTACAACAAGTTCTACAAAATTTAATTCTATTCAAAATAAGTAGAGCGGTCTATACCTAAATATAACCGATTAATTGTGGTTTAATTAATTAGAGTCCCGGTTATATAACTGTACAACATTGTTAATTAAAATATTAAACGTCTTCCATCTCAAATTACTGTTGAAATTACCGGGTATACAATGGATTATTGTTGAAATATAGGCATATTTTCTTTATGGTAAACTCTAGGAATATTTTTTGTGTTAAATTATTTTATGATGGTTCTGCTTTATTTTTTGTTTATCTTAATTGCTTTGAGTAGCGTTGATAATTGTTTATATAAAAAATAAAGTTTATTTTGAAACGAAATTACTTTTAACGGATTTATCACAGTTTCTTTGAATTATAGCTTCTAACAAAATGTTATATTATTTTAAAGCTTTTCATATTTACACCTTCTCAACGATTCGTCTGATTTTCAGCAGCCATTGTAACGGGGATCTCTTACTCATCATACTCTTTCACACATACATATTACATTTGAGTAAACGTATTATTAGAGCAGAAAATAAATGATTATTACCGAAGACAAACAAATAATTTGGGTAGCGGTGATCGTATCATGTTTAAGCGATATTCTGATAAGACATATCACTATTTCTAATACTTCCTATCTATACTCTCACTCCTATATTGACAATTCTAAAAAGTATGGACCAAAATTATTTTTAAAGAACATGTTTTCTCAAGAATCGTTGGCAAACCATGCTTTCCGGCGTTGATTTTTTACCTTCTAGTGCATCATTGGAAATCTATATTTTTAATTTGTCAAACCATTTTAATACGTCTTTTGTTTTTAGCCTTAGTGAATTTGTAAATAAAATGTTTTCACTGGTATTTTCCTGGTCGATCCCAAGGAAGAGAAAATGTGAGCAGCTTTTAGTCCATAAAATCTTATTTATCTGCCTTATCTTCCTGAATAATGACGCTGGAGTAAAAACAATTAAAACTATATCTAATACTGCCTTGTTCCCATGTATTGCTATCTATTCATTTTACATTAAAAAATGAGAAAATATAATCGTGTACATACTGTTGCTTGGTGTGTTAACACCCAGCAAACAAATATAACGATATAAAAATAAGAATAATTTATTTACCTAGAAACATACACTTAATAATTTCGTTTCTGCAATTAAAAAAGCAACAGAGGAATACTAGATGACGATTTGCGTACAATGAACTTACTATTATATTTTATTCGGTCCCAGTTTTATTTAATGGTCGGTAAACATTGATTAGGGTCACATCACAGTTAACTTTGAGGTCCATAAGGAAACCAAGCATTCGCCAGCTAGCGGTCTGACAAACGCTGAGTTGGATACCTTTTGCAACGACCGTGGCAGACATAAATGCCCTTATTTTGTATTTTAATTCATTTTCTTTATTTTAGGTTTGTTGATAAGTCCTTGTTGTATATTTTGTTTTTGTTTGTTCTATTAGGTCTCACTGTCTGTAGCAATACTTGTTACTTTCTTTCTCTTTCTGTTACCTAAGTCCCTTTCTGGTCCTATCCGTTTCACATAGGCTACGGCGACTATTTACCATTGTAGTGGCAATGCTGGTGCATACTTCTTGGTTTTATATAATTGCACGGCACATTGGACAAGCCTTTTAGAACATATTCAGTCGTCGATCGTATACCGCTAAGGCACGCACCTCAAAATTTTCAAAGTCGTAACAGAAATGCTCCCTTTAACGGTGAAGGAGAGCATCGTGAAACCTGCATGTCAGAGAGTTCTTTATTATGTTTTCGATGATACATATGTGAAGTCTGCCAACCCGCACTGGGTAAGCGTGGTGGACTATGGCCTAACTTCTTATACTGAGAAGAGACCCGTGCCCAGCAGTGGGACAGATTAGAAACAGGGCTGATATTATTATTATTTATTATTAATATACTTTTTACTGAAAGTCGGCATGAGAACGGAAAATTCTATTGTATTTAAATAAAAACAATTATAGAATACTTCTATTTACTGCCCTAATATAATTAGTATCAGAATGAACCACAGCGAACCGTGGCCGGGTTTAGCTATAACAAGATATAATTAAAGTAGAAAACAATTCTATTTTGAAACTTCTACTAAATAAACTCTACAACAAGTTCTACAAAATTTAATTCTATTCAAAATAAGTAGAGCGGTCTGTACCTAAATATAACCGATTAATTGTGGTTTAATTAATTAGAGTCCCGGTTACATAACTGTACAACATTGTTAATTAAAATATTAAACGTCTTCCATCTCAAATTACTGTTGAAATTACCGGGTAAACAATGGATTATTGTTGAAATATAGGCATATTTTCTTTATGGTAAACTCTAGGAATATTTTTTGTGTTAAATTATTTTATGATGGTTCTGCTTTATTTTTTGTTTATCTTAATTGCTTTGAGTAGCGTTGATAATTGTTTATATAAAAAATAAAGTATATTTTGAAACGAAATTACTTTTAACGGATTTATCACAGTTTCTTTGAATTATAGCTTTTAACAAAATGTTATATTATTTTAAAGCTTTTCATATCTACACCTTCTCAACGATTCGTCTGATTTTCAGCAGCCATTGTTACGGGGATCTCTTACTCATCATACTCTTTCTATAAATGTACATACATACATATTACATTTGAGTAAACGTATTATTAGAGCAGAAAATTAATGAGCAGAATTTTGAATATTAATATTTTTAAATGTTTTGAATACGAACTGGAAACATTTAGGTTTATTATTAAAATAGGCTATTTATCCTAAATAGAAAGCTTATTGTGCAGAAGTTTCAAAATAGGATTGTTTTCTACTTCAATTTTATCTTTTGTACTAGATAAACCCGGCCAAAGCGTCTCTGTGATTTAGTCTGATATTAATTATTAGAAAATTAAATTAAAGCTTTCTTTAACTGTTTTAATTTTAAACATATAGAAATGCAATTTTGTGTAAAAGATAGAATTCTCGCTGATAGTTTTTCTGTCTCTGGGTAATAAACGCATAATGTAGTTGTTAACTTGCCCCATATTATGAAGGACCTATGAAAATCCTACTAATATTATAAATTTGAAAAATTTGTGAGCTTGGATGGATGTTTGTTATTCTTTCACGCAAAAACGACTGAACTGATTTTGATGAAACATAACATCAGAATAACACATGTAATAATATCAGCCCTGTATTAAACTATCCTACTGATTAAACTGTCACAGACCTCTTCTTAGCGTGAAAAGGGTTAGGCCATAGTCCACCAGGCTGGCCCAGTGCGAGTTGGCAGACTTCAGATATATTTGAGAAGATTATTATTTTATTGAGAACTCTTAGACATGCCGGTTTCCTCACAATGTTTTCCTACGCCGTTAAAGCCACCGACAATTAACTATTTAATAGGCATATAACTTCGAAAAGTCAGAGATGCCTTGGGGTCGAACTCGAGACCTCTGAGTGGCAGTCCAACGGTCTCCCACTAGGCTATCGCTGGCTGAATAACACATAGGCTACTAAAAAATATATCATGACATAAATATACAATAATGCAAATGAAGCCGCGGTCAAAATCTAGTAATCCAAAAATAAGTGGTAATCCGATGAACTAGTGGTGGATTCTATTCCCATCCATTGCACCACGTAGTAAACTTATGCGTAACACAAGCATTCATGTTTACCTAAGGGCATAATCAAGGATATAAATAATTTTAAAAATAAATCCTTCTAAAATACGTATTCCGAATTTAAAATTTAAAAATGTACGTCGTGTTCTTAAAAAATATTGATAAGAAAATATTAATTTGAAGGAATGAAAGTAAAAAGTCTTTTGAATTTTTGTTGAAACGACAATGAAAACCCGATTATGTGCCGCGAGTCTCTAAGATTACCTATAAGAGAAAATAACGCTGAACAGTAGATTACTTTAGATGCTGATAGCTGCAAAAGCGCTTCCCCGCTTAGTAAGAAAGATTTTATAAATATATAATTATGTATCCGATGGAAAGAGCGGTGTTTGTATTAGATAAATACTTGGTGATGCTGCGGTATTGAATGCAGCTATGCGCAATGTCTCTATAGTATCATAGGGTCTAGAATTGTACCTGATAAAAGGCTATATACCTATATTAGATAATACATTAGAAAATATTAGACCAGCAATACAAACTTAGAGTATGAAATCTGCATCTAGTGATTTTTGGAGATAGGTTGAGCGTGGTTAATGTGATTCGATTCAAATAAACCAATCACATTGTTTTACGTCATACGCCGTACCTTACGCGTTGCTTTTCAGCAGTACGGCTAGTGATGGGACAGTGACGACAATATTATCGATAAAAATCTCTTAATATTTACTAAAGCTACGCGTTGTATGCTTAATTGAATTACGTATAGTGCAGCCGGGCGTTAAAAAAAAACCAATGTTGCTTATAAAATTAACTCGTATAAAATAAATTAAAATAAATGAGTGAAACCTATTCGATGTGAGAATATGAAATAATGATTTTATTAACTATAATGATTAACATTAACTTGATATGTCAGCGACATGTGCCTGAAAGGATGTCATCGGCGATGCTGCTGTGTCGGATTTAAAGTTGTTTTCAAATAAATTACGACATTGCTGCGTCTCGATATTCGTTATGGTTCAGTACGTAACAATTGTTTATTGTAGTCTTAAAGGCAACCCGCTCTGTTGTTTGAGCTGGCTATTAAATGATCCTATTCTTATTATATTATTGTCCCACATAAATAAGTAGGTACTGGTTGGTTTGTTGTTTACAAGATATTGGTAACTAAGTTAGCCGGTAAAATCGAAGCCTCAATTTTTTGGGTGACAACGTCTCGCACTAGGAATTACTCCTGTTCCGCGGAAGACTATCAATATTCAACAGACACAGAACAACCAGACATGAAACAACTATTACAGAATCTTTAATAGTCGGCACGGTGGCAGTAGCGACCTTCTTAAACGACTGTGCCGTCCGTGCAATAAATACATACATACATACATGGATTTACGCCCATTTCCCAGAGGGGTAAGCAGAGACTACGGCATTCCATTTGCTACGATCCTGACACACTTCTCTGGCTTCATTCAATTTCATAACATTCCTCATACACGCTCGCCCGTTTAAGGTGCTCTTAACCTGGCCTTTATCTAGAACGTCTCCGATCTGATCAAGAAACGTTCGCCTAGGTCTTCCCCTTGCGACTGTTCCATTCACACTAGCCTTATAAACTTTCTTAGTCAGTCTTTTCTCGTCCATTTTTTCTACATGCCCAAACAGCTTAACATATCCTTTTCTATTCTCGTCACTATATCCACTTTCATGCCGTGTAGTAAATGTTTGTATTTACTTTCGGTACATTGATATGATTCTCTTTTTTAGCGTTAGCGACGACTTCAACATCGACAACTACAACGGAGGCGACGACGGCACTTGAAGAAATCACTACTGCTGTTGCTCATGTCTGTGAGTATACTGTGCATTAAATGTTTAAGGTCTTATATACATTAGGTAAAGATACATCGGAATGGTTGAGTGGAATGTGTTGAAAAGAGAATACAATATTGTCTTCACGCGAATGTTATACATTAAAGTTAAACAACTCTATATAGATTTTCCCGCGTTGTTTCTCATTCATTGTTTTTAATGATTTATTCCGCATTCGCCCCTTATGTTTCGTCTCGAATGTAAAAATACGCATTCGCCCCAAAAATTGTTCCTCATATGTCCTGAAATTTAGATAAATGTTAATTTTAAACGTAATTCTTTTTTTGCCCCGAATGATGTTCCTTTTTTGACCCTTTTTTTTGTATAGTATATTTTGATGTACCGTCAGCAAAATAATATTTTAAAATACCTCCTTGATCTCTCGGCGAAACTTTGGGCTTATGATTGCAAGACATCACGAGCCCGACATTGAAAAGACATATAATAATTTTTAAACATGTTTTGTTTTGTTGACCATATGCTCAAAAATGTAGGACAAAAAAGTAATAATTAAAAAAGAGGGGCGGATGAGGAATATTTTGGAATGTGGGACGTAATGTAGGGGCGAATGCGAAACAAACCTTTCCAATAAACAAGGCGATAAAATCCATATAAAGTTGTTTAATTTTAACGTATATATGTGTTTGCGTATATATATTTAAAACTTGTAAAACAAGCGCGCAATCAGACACATATAGATGTGTGCATACACACAAAAAATACAAGCAATGCACACATGCATTTGACTGACATATAAATGTATTATAAGCACTATACTATACTAGACTATAAGCAGCGATAGCTCAGTGGGGAGATCAACAGACTGCAATGCAGAGGGTCTCGGATACGAACCCACGTCGCGCACCTACGACTTTCGGAAGTTATATGCCTTTTCGAAATTATGTGCGTATTGATTGACAATTATCGCCTGCTCCGTGCCTCGGAGAGCACGTTAAGCCGTCGGTTCCGGCTGCCATGAACATCTATGGCAGTCGTTATTAGGAAGACAGTGCCCTATAATATCCTGACACTGGTCTAGCCTTAGGGTATCGTTAGCCTTCGGGTTGCGGAGGTCAGATGGCAGCTGCTCCATGTAAAAGCTGGTATCCAGTCAAAACCGACTAGACTAGAAAAAGCCGACCCCAAGTAACTTGGGAATAATAAAGGCTAAGAAGAAGATAAGCATTAGACTATGCCTATGCATAGTATACTGCATATATAGGCGCAGTTTGTTTCCTTCACGTTGTATGTACATAAGTACTCTTTGCGCAGAATTGTATTCGAATATCTATCATGCATTTAATTTGTGCATATTTCTAACGAACACTCACACACAAACTCGAGCGTCTTTTCTTTAAACATTATATTAAACTGGTTGGCTGTACTTGTTATTTTTATTTAACGTAAATGAGATAATCTTATCTTATCTTGTGTTGGGGCCGTTCAGTACAGACCGGCGACACTTCGACCCAGTGGGATCTTTTGTGTTGACTTACCCAATAACGACTGCCATAGATGTTCATGGCAGCCGGTGTTGACGGCTTAACGTGCTCTCCGAGGCACGGAGCAGGCGATAATTGTCAATCAATACGCACATAATTTCGAAAAGTCATATAACTTCCGAAAGTCAGAGGTGCGCGACGTGGGTTCGAACCCGAGACCCTCTGCATTGCGGTCTGTTGGTCTCCCCACTGAGCTATCGCTGCTCTTTAGATGAGATAATACTGAAGCTATTTATTTATTTATGATTACGCCTGCATTTTCACTTTCACTTTCTTACTTCTTACTGATAATACATGCACAAGCAATAAGATATATATACATATATGTATAATATCAATCGGCAAACACAACATTACATGAATACATTCGGATTTTAGTAGTAATGTTATAATACAGTGGTTAATTTACTAAAGATTGTATAACACATATTAATTAGATTACTAATAGTAATTAGTACTGCAGTAAACCTGGTTATTACATTTGTAAAGGCTATTACTAAACATATCAATTTGCTTATCGAATTCATTATAAGGCTATATTTGTGTATCACCCCTAAAATGTATTAACAAAACATTCACAATCAACATATTAGCGAACTACCAGTTTCTAATAAATTATTAACGTTTAAGACTTTTTCCTATGAATATACAACATTCTCGTCGGGTTATAAGAAACCACGGTCGTTTGTTTTGCGGACGTGTTCCGATGAAATCCATTTTGTCGGGCGCAAAACTTCAGCGCGGTCCCAATACGGTAACAGGAAATATTGTATGGTAGAAAAATCACGGCTGCCGTATTAACATTTTTCAGTCCTTTCATAGCGAATGCTTTTATAAACGCTAAAGGTAGAAATTTTCCCTAAAGACGAATAAAGTAGCGAATAAAAATGTATTCAATAAAAATATTATTTGCATTTACGGTAATGGTTTTCACAAGAATGTTATATTTGTATCACGATCTTTACTTACGTCCTATTGGATAAACAGCTTATGTAGATGAAATGTCACTGATGTTATAACCTAGCTTCTGCTTGCGGTTTTGCCCGCGTAAATAACATTTAAACGTATACCGCAGTAAAACTCGTAAACTGTTAAAGAATTAAATTAAACTTGGCACACTGATACAAACCTTCAAATATTATCTAAACTTCCACATACTACTCGTAGGTATTATAAGTTACTACTTTACTAACATTAGTCCGCGGCTTTGCGTGTGAACCCTACAGGAACGCATACCGGGTTAAGAACTTTCAATATCCTATGTGTCTAACCAAAATTTACTTTCTTTTTTCTTCTTCTTCTTTCTTTCTTTGAGGCGCTCATAGCCAGTTGCACTCAATGATCGGTAAACGATTAGCGAGGTTAAGCAACCTTGGGTGCGGTCAGTCTATAGATGGGTGACCGCTTAGTGGTATTTCATCTGAGCGTCTCCGTGCTTCGGAGGGCACGTAAGATGTCGGTCCCGGTTGTTGTCAAATTGCCAGCAGTCGTAAAGCCATATCAGAGGCCAAAACTGGCTAAGGCTTGAACAACTCTTGACAACAAGTTGGCTACTAACCACACGAAAAAGAAAGAAGAAAAAGAAAGAATATAACCAAATTATAACAAAAATAGTTATATTTATAATTACTCATCCTTTTCATATAACTTACAATTCCTTAGCTATGTTTATATTGGACTAATAACTTATCTTTTGTACCGCTATAGATGCAGAGCTAGAAGTGAAGAACCACGATGACCTGGACAACCAATTCCCTGATGAAGACAGTTTTGTAGTAGTCCTGAGCCAACATCAAATGCAGAACTTAGGTAAACATTTATATGACACATGAGTAAATACAATTGGTTATAGAGTTAGGATAACAGATCATAATTACAAACAAAAACGGTTGCCAGCCTCTAGGCTTTCTATCGGATACATTTTGGGGAGTACAGAGGAACTGCATAATTTGATTCCTACTTCCCCATTCTACCATCGGACGACCAAACAAACAGACCAGCGCTACAGGTACATAGGTATATGGTGGATATACCACAGTCACGCACGAAGCGCTTTGCTTTCACTTTTATAATGCGTATCGCAAAGGAGTGGAACTTATTTCCTAAGTCTGTATTGCCCGATTAGTACAATTTTGATGTCTTTTAGTCGCGAGTGAATTGGTATCTTCTAGGCAATCATCCATCGTCATCTTCGACTGCATCGTCACTTCACAACATCAGGTGAGACCGCGGTCAAATACAAAACAATTAAATAAAAAAAGTACATATATATTAGGACAATAACTTTAAAATCTTAAGATGCTTCTCTACCAAGTCGTTCGGCCTAGACGTCTTCTCCAATCGATACAATATATCTCAATCGATAAGCGTTTAACTGCTCTACACCTAATCAGTCGGACACTATTAGTGTTTTATGTTACCATATTAACGGTATCGATTCGATTCATTATAAGCGAAACTGAATCGCTAGGATGATGACTAGTTTCAATCTGGAGAAATGATAAACCTGGAGTGCACTCAGGGCAAATCAATGAGATTGTCTAATGTAATTTAAAATACATATCAATTAGGTGCTACTTCCTACGCCAAATCGCAAACCAATGGCAATAGGCACTCAATCAAGAGCGGTTAAGATTTTTGGAAAAGCACCTTTACTCCAAGTTTAGATTTACTAACAGTTCCCAAGTAGCACAGAAGCACTGTATATTAGCTGAATCACTGTCCACAATAGAATCCAAAGCTGTACTAGTCTGCTGAATAAGAGCGTTAGAGGCGCTGTAATAGATAACTCTAATATGGGTGCAAATTAAACAGCTGTTAACTGAATAACTGTACCTAATTGCGTTATATCAGCATTATTACAGGTAACAGTTACCTATTTTTCAGCACAAGGTACACACCAGGATAGTTTTAACGCTTCTATCGAGTTCAAGATTCACAAGTGCCAAAATTGTGAATAATTTTCATCCCACTCCTTCATAATTACATTATTTTGATATATTGTTTGTGTGAACCATTTTGTGACATCACGTTTGTGGTGAAATAGACAAATATTGTATTCGCAGTGAAACTTTGCTTTTTCCTACAAATTCTAATGGGAAGGTAAGTTAATTGTCAAATACTATATGAATATAAACGAAATTTTTCACGCACTTTCAAAATATCACTGTTTACTTGAAAATTATAGTACAAAATAGGCTGATGATATATTATAAAAAAACAAAAAAATTGCTTTTTTAATTTGACAATAAGGTGTTTACGTATAAAATCAGTACATTTTATATTCAAAACCAGTTGTTATTTTCGTTGACTAAACAAAGATAATTTGTTCATATATTTATGTTACATAGGTTAGAACATAAAAATGGCAGACAAGCAATGTGCACTGTATTAATCACAATTGAACGGTATAGGCTGTACCATGAGTGAATACTCATGGTACATAAATCAGTAACGAGCTGATACAGGTAGTTCTTGTGTAGTCACTCACAGATTCATGTACAGCTTGATAGTGGGTAACATGTACGCAAATATTATGGGTAATCAATCATCTTGAACCACTAAACTCTCTGCAGGAATTTTAGGGATTCGTGGATTTATTTTACAATTCTCAATTATTCTGCATTAATTTTCCGGCGTATTCCGCCAGTTCTTCGTTTATATTTCCACATCACAATATCGTAATGCTGGAGGAAATTAACTGATAATACCTACGGGGTGCTGAAAAATAAGTCTTAAAGATCTTGTTTAACTACATTAGTAGATTAATTGCCGACGCTAGTACAAGTATTCAGCTCTAACAGGGATCATAGGGTTACATGTGAGCAAATTTATAGCAGTTTGGTGTAATTTAGTATCATATAAGTTCACCCATAGTTATCATGTGGGCTATAATATATAAATTGATTCTAGGATACACACATCTTCTTTATAGATACAGGGTGTCCGGTAATTAATGGATAACCTGGAAATGTCATATAGTGGAACTGATAGCCGTTCAGAAAAAAATATGAAAGAAAAATCTATCCTAACTACTACCTAAGATATGTGTTTTTTTTTAATTACCATGTATAACTTTCTTGTATACTACGACCATAAATGAATGAAATCCATCGGTTTTTTGTTGTTTTATTATTAAACACTAATTATGCTAATAGATAGACAGTCAAAAGTATGCTATGCTAATATAGCTTGCACTTTTTAATATATATATGACGGAAGACCGGGCTCCATTATGTTTTTAAAAAGTGTAACGTCAGCACGGCTGACGTCACGAATATCATCGTTATGGTGATCACTCATCTTCAATCTTCAAAGTAAAACTTCACAGGTTTGTTGAAAGCCTCGTTTATTCAACTGACAGCTTAACAACTAATTTACAGAGCTCCGTACTGTTTGGCGACTCGAGCGAGACCTTCCGAGCGCACTCTGTGCGGCCGTATTTATAGTGTAGCGAGCACGTGTATATTTTTTAGGTTAAGTATTGAATTATGTAAATCACAAGATTGTAACATTGTAATAATCATACACCAACTAGTTTTGACACAATCAAATTATTAAACAGAATTAGTCATTATTAATTGATGAATTATTGTTGTTGCGCCGATATATATATATTTTTATTTCTTTTTTAATTTTTTCTGAACGGCCTTCAGTTCTACTATAAGACATTTCAAGGTTATCCATTAATTACCGGACACCCCGTATGATTCTTTAATTCTTCTGTACGTGTGTTGACAGTGAACTCCTCCTAAACGGCTGGACCGATTTGTTTTTTTTTTTTTCGCCTATACTGGACAACGTCTGTCGGGACAGCTAGTATAAGTATATAATATAATATAGTAGTATAAGTATAATATCTATGTAACCTGCAATCCTAAATCTATTACCGACTGTACATAGTCTATCATATCTGACGATCAACAATGTTTAGCTACTTATTTAATTAGTTGTCGGCCTGGATGGCGTAGAGGTTAGTGTAACTGACTGCCACGCCTGAGGTCGCGGGTTCGATTCCCGCACAAGTCAAACATTTGTGTGCATGAACATGGATTTTTGTCTTGATTTGGTGTTTCTATATATAATATGTATGTATTTACAAAAAAAAGTATATATGTATGTTTATCCATTGTCTAGTACCTGTAGTACAAGCTCTGCTTAGTTCGGGCTAGATGGTGTTGTATGTATGTGATAGAATATTATATTATATTATAGTTACTATGCCATCAATCTAGTTTCTTAAAAATATAATACTTATTGCAAAAACACATGTATTAATTCAAATATCAATGATAACGGTTAATGCAATTGTGCATATCGCTTAAAGAAAATAATAAATCTCATTGTGTCTAAAGTATGTCGATAAATAATCAATGATATTGGATTAACACTGACTTACATTAATTTTTAAATTTTAACAATAGTTACAATATCTAAAATTTTAAAGATAAAAATAAAAACGTCTCTCTAAATTGCATAGGAACCTTCCCAATTTGGTAGTATGGATAAATGTAAAAAGACAGAAAAAGGACACACGCTACAATCTTGTAACGTTAGCGCTACTTAAATGCAGACGTGCGAGGGAGATATCGAAATACTGCTACTTTATCCCATACACAAATTGCCAATATTTATTGCTCCTTCATATTGCAGTCAATTTTGATGCTGTTTTCATCATTTCATTTTGCATACAATGACATGCAAAATCAAACATACGCAACCATTTCATTGTAATTAGTTTTCAACAGCCTACTGAGCCAATATACTAGCATATGACCAAACTACCTAAATAATAAACCTCTTATAAGTCAGGAAATTACGAACAAGTTTTGAAACCTATAAGATTAAAGTCATGCCCCTCATATATTTTGGCGTCGCATATTATAACGTGCACATAACTTCTCATTTGAGTCTGCTTAATAAAGGTCAAATTGATTTATTACCTAGAAACTTATTCTACCTGTTCTGCCCTTGGAAAATTACCTTTGTTGTTTGTCGGCCTCATACACGGTTTAGCACCTGGCCTTGAAGTCACTAGGCCTCAAACTAGCTCTCAAATACAAAATAACAACACCTATTTATTTTTAGTAATTTCTTTAAATAAGTGTTCTACGTGTATGAAAATGTTATGATTTCGATTTTCTTGTTCTTTATTATTGATACTGTTGTACAATATTGGCTTTGTGTAGTGTATATAAGTGAGAGTCTAGATTGTGAAATTTTTAAATAATTTATTTACGATCTACGCCTGCCTAAGAAGTATTGCTTTGAGTTGGACTGAGGGGTTAATTGTAAAAAAAATTTTACTGCCCATAAACGATTTTTCAATTCATTTTTAATTTTAGACGAGATTTTACCTAGGCTGTGTTAGTATTCCATATAAAATTACTTACACTGCTCCTTCTATTTTTCTTACTATTATCAATTACCTACTGTAATAACTGATGGTCTCTTGTGACCGTCGGTATGGTAAACTGTTATATACGTGATTTCCTTGTTACGTGATCCACCATGCAGTAGTAAGGACAAAGCTTGTAGGAACAAATATTGTAGAAGAAATTAAAAGGCTGTATTTATTATTCTGATGACAATGAGAGAAGCAAAATAAAATTAATATTCCAAATTAAATCAAATTAATTTTTCAGGAATATGTTGGTAAGTTTAAATACATTTTGCAAATTATCGCGTAAAGTATCAAACATCAATGATAAAGACGATAGTATATTTATATAAACGATGATATACAATAAGATTTTTTAATTTAAGCTATAATTAATTACAGTCTGTCACCTTGGTATTTGAATGTCAAATAAAACATCATTTTACAAATATGAATTTAACTGAATTCGAATACACTTTATTAACATTTCAACATAAACCATTAAGGTCATTGAGGACTTTACCAATTCGCACAGCATTTAACTGGTATTAAATGTTGTATATTATTTATCCATACAAATTACTTCGAATTCTAACCTTCACAAGTCTTTGACGTTTCAAAGGTAAAAGCAAATAAAATGACAGATTTGCCGTTAGACGCCATTTTGTTAAGTGTAAATGACAGCCGAGAAGTAGATATGAATGGCGGATTCTGACAAGTTTTTATTAGAACGGCAAGGATAAATAAACCTAGCAGTCTAATTTCGTCAAATTCAAATAATCGCTCATATTACATTAGTTTTACTAAGCAAATACATACTATATGAAATTTTACGCCCTTAAGTAAATAAAGTCACATACATATAAACACAAAATCAAATTTAAATTAATTTGTTTGTGTAATATTGGTAGTACCGACATATATGTTGTTAAAACTGCTAAAAATAAGTATTATCATTAACAAAGATAATATATTGAATTATACTTAAATTCTTCTATAAGTGCGTCTATACACAATGGAAAATTTTGCGTCTAGGCCCCGGCACCCGAATGTTGACTTAAGAATTAAGGGACGCGTGAAACACTCGTATAAAAATTGGAACGGTGGCCTTTAATTCTAGCCACATTCTGTTCACTATCGGGTAGAGGGAAGTTACATTTGCACGCAATAAAAAGAAGAATATGGTGATTGATGACAGTATCTATGAAAAATGGCAATAATATGAATAATTCTACAACTACATTGATACTGAAACGTGTCGCGGGGCCCGATTTCGATTCTCTAGTTCAGCAAAGTGTTGTTAGACTTATCTGTTCGGAGATTCTTAGAAGTAGCACGGCAATAGGAAGCGTGTATGATATGATTGTAGTTTACTTGTCTCAAGTAAACTACAATCGGCTTCTTCCCTATTACATAGGATCTCAAACATAAAAAATGTAAAATAGCTTTAAGTTATCTTTATCTTCTAATAATACATAACTCAGACCTGTTAAAAGCATGATGTAGTTGTCCGTTAATAGTTACAGGCGTGTAACTTAGTATAACATACAATTTGAAATTAAACATACTTTTTTTCCCAGATTTGTCTCCAAGTTCGTGACCTGAAAACAGCCCTGACCACTGGTCAATGTGGTCATCTGGATCCAGAGCCCAGCCATCGTACATTACGTATATAATTTGTATTGTGTCGTTTACAACAAGCCTTCATACCGTTTTAACAATGCAGTGAAGTGCGTAATAAAACGCTACATTACAGACTTTTATTGGGCAGTCCACCCGACAATTGAGATACATTGAACTTTGAAGTACTTGGCATGAAATGAGCCATATTGTGCAACGTTGAATTTTGTATAATTAAGGATTTGTCAATATTGTGCCGTGTCTGTTTTCTATTATGTTTAGCTTCATGTTCAATGTACGGATTCACTCGACTTATCATAAACTACACTGGACTGCAATACCTTAATGTATTACTGACTCGATGTACCCATATCGGCTACTAGATTTCAATCTTAAATATCAACGGAAAATTTCCTAATACATACGCACAGTTTCTACTGTGATTCAGGTAACGATACGATGTATATACTAACTAATGAGTTTTGATTGTTGGATCCGTTCCATAGTTTATTTGTGAATCAGATTCGGCACGGTGAATGTACGCGAATCCTTCCCTTTAGTTAAGAGTAAACACAGGTGGTATATAAGTTGTGCTTAGATATCGTAAGGACATCGCTCCACGTGGCGGATTTGTACGCAAACAATTGCTATATTTGCTGATACTAAAATCGACCGTATGTCGATGTATATAAAGTTAAATTTTGTTAGTCTTGCAATATTTGTACGAGGGCGCCTTGTGACTACTATTACAGATGTTTAAGACTTAATAAAATTAAGAGCTTATTATAAATGATAAGGTTAATCGTTCAATTTCGTTTGCCAGTAATCAAGTGTTGTGTATTAATTTATGATAATTAGGTTAATGTACAGTGTAAATAAAAGATTAAAAGGATTTTGACTATTAAGGCGTGTGTCCATTGCTCCGTATCATAATATATTCATACATTGTATAATCACTTAAGCACTCGGTTATTTTAAGCGTAGTTGAACGCATTAAGATTGCCTACAAATTTCATTAAATAGTAAATGTTGCCTGCGATTTTACTTGCGTTAATCTAGAAATTGTCAATAAATTTCTATCCTTAGGACACTGTATTTTCTGGATATAATGGCCTTTTCTGTACTCATGACAACAAGATTTAGCATAAATCTCATGATGATCGGTCAAAAAGTTAAGGCGTGAAAGCGTAACAAAGAAACTGACATTCGCATTTATAATATTAGTTTAGATAAGCGATTGCTATCCTTTAGTTTTTGCTGTTAATCTCGGCGTGAGCCGCGTGTCATGTTAAGCGAACAATCGCAGTACGCTTGCCGCATGCGTGTTACGCACCGCACGCATACGGCATAACGGCATGAGCGCTTTACTGTCAAGCGGGTACTATGCTTGTATGGCATTAATCTTGTATTAAAAGTCACTTAATACGTTCATAGCATGATCATGGTCATGATACGGTGTAATGGATAAGTTCCTCTATAGGCTTCTATAGTGTTGTGCAAATGAATTGTGACACGAAAATTAGTCAATTTAATATTTCATATCTCCGTTAGACAATATGTTATCAATATTTGTATTAAATACTCTTATAATGAAACAATTATTTTGATTTTGTAAACTTTTGCAAATTGGAAATATTTTATGGTTTCTTTTTATAACTTTGAATGTAGGAGTTAAGTTTATTGCAATAAATAGACAGCATGGTATTTAGTGTAGTTTTATTTTAAAGACACATATAACCTAACAAATGTACGTATTAAAAGAATATCCACTGCTCTGAGGAAGAAGTGGTTTAAGTGGTTACCTCGTCACTACTATTACGCCGAGTGTTGTGGGTTTGAATCCCATACGGGACAAACATTTGTGAGATCCCATGTATTTGTTCTGAGTCTGGATGTTCTTTATGTCCGCTGTTGTGAAGTCCACCGCGATACTGGCATTATTTCCAGTGCGACAGTGTTAATATAAAAAGACGAAAATATACGGTAAGAAAATTATTTTGCTTACACGTACGGACGTGTGAGCAACATAGTTTTTAACCGTTTATTCTAATAAACGGTTAATCTGTAATCTTGCTACGACGGTAAACAGGTCTGAACAATAAGCGCTCCTCGTAGCTCAGAGATTGAATCAATATTATTACAATTTATATGTATCTATCTCTATACTCCTGTGGCTGACCCTTCAAATATTAGGGAGAGGTAGCTCTGCAGATCAGATTTTACCGTGGGGGAGCCACGCTTCGGAATGAATGGGCTGGCTCAACCGGAGTGATACCACGGCCTCACAGAAAACCGCCGTGAAATAGCGCTTGCGTTGTATTTCGTCGAGCGAGTGAGGGTACCGAGGGTCCAATCCCCCTATCCCCATGTGGCAAATTTAAAAGGCCGGCAACGCACTTGTTACTCCTCTGGTGGTGCGGGTATCCATGGGTGGCGGTAATCGCTTACCATCAGGCAATCCGCCCGCACGTTTGCCTCATATCCCAAAAAAAAAACAATATGTACAATGGATGAGAATATTTTCAAATATATACAGTCATAGTCTCATGGCCAAACCTATGTCCTCACAGGGGTAGCTCGAGGTATATCCACATTTCACTAGCTATAATTCTAGGCCCCGCGTTACAGCGTGTAGTACCGCGAGCCGATTATCGTTTACAAGGCACCGTTACAGGTTGCAACGAAAAATTTCTTGACAGAAAATCCAATCATATTTTCCAGGAAATCGATAAATACTATAAAAGAGCATGGATATTTTAATATTGATACTATTTTAAAGACAATAACAGTTTTGGAACAAATTCAAATGTTTTCGAAAATAGTTGGTTGACTTTATATCTGTTTTCAAAGAAAACAGTGCTCTACGAAACCGGTACTATAAGATATAACCTAATTTCTGGATTCAGCATAACAATTGTTTTTTATTACAGAGTCGGTTATGCCAGCATTGCCAAATAGGAACTAAGTAAATTGGATTTTCACCTGATTGAATTGGCAAAAACAAATTATATTACTACAATTTCTTTAGTATCAATAAAAGTCAGAGTGTGGCAACATTGTCCTTTTTATCCAAGGATTTAAATATTAAAGCCTCCATCACCATACTTAATCAATTGAATATTAGTTGTTTGCGCTTAAACATACCTATAGAGTACATGGATACCGCAGTTGCTTGTGTGGACACCTCGCACTTGCCAATTCGCCAAGAAGACCCCAGGACGAAATTTTGTGTTATCTACACAATTATATTATAAACAGTTCATTCAATTGATCGCTAATATATAAATATAGTAATATATGTAAAGAAATGATTTAAATGACAATTAATTTAAATGATATGATTTTATTTGCTCTGAAAAAATATGGCGTAACTAGCGGGCGAGTGTTGAAATATAAATAAAGTGGAGTAGTGAAACAGTTCCGTTTGGTCTTTGGAAAGAGAAATCAGTGGAGTACGACGTTAATTGCTGTTTGTTGAGCGATATGTTGAAATAAATATAATTATATGACATATGCTGCAAGAGTTACGGTTCAGAGCTAAAGATACCGAATAGCGAGCAGCGGCAATGTAAAGTCTGGATTGCGTTATGGTGTTGTTGTATAGTGTATTTTCAGTGCACGAAGCGAAATCACACTTGGCTGATTTTATTTGAAACTTTTGGTTTAGAAGCTAATTCTCAAATTATTTATTATTCGTGTAAGTACTGGCAGGACTACGCCCCATTATTACGGTTTTCGCCATATATTTACTGACATGTGACAGCTGCCAGTGTGTTCTTTTGTATATATTTTTTTTGTAAATATATTTTAGTAGTGTAATATTGTTATATTTTGTATGGAAAATAATTGTGACGGCATTGGCGATGAGGAAGTGAGATCAAGTCAGCCTACCACATCTCTAAGTGGTCTGGTGCGCTGCCCCCATTGTTCCCAGGCTCGTTTTTTCAAAGGTAAGCGGGGATTGAAAGTACATTTTGGTAAAGTACATAAAAACCAAGATGTACTTTCCAATCCCACAATATCATCATCTTGTCCTTCAATTCCTACTCAAATTCCTTTTTGGCAAAGTCTATCCATCCTAAAAAATTCCGTTCCGGTACTAAAAAGAGTTTCTCGAGGCGCGAGACCTTCAGTAGCCAAAAAATTGGCAGACTGCATTGGTTTTGTTGTCCGGGAGAACTCTAAAACGGCTTGGGAACAATTATTAACTTTTCCTTATAGGATTTTGCATATTGAAAATGATCAGGCATCCAGAAAGTCGCTCACTGCACAAATTAAGCGCAATTGTTATGTTTCGGCCAAACCATTTGATACAAAATTTACATCCAATAAAAATAAATCCATATATCAATATGTAGAATCGAAATTAAGGGAAGGCGATATCAGGGGCGCGTCTAGGCTTTTATTTAGTAGTGATGTGGTGGCGCCTTGCTCTCCGGACACACTTGCAGGTCTAAAGAGCAAGCAGCCAGCGCCGGTCGACGGTCTCTTTTCCTGATGCTCCTGACAGGGAGTTGGAATACCTGATCACTACAGCCAAGGACGTTTTCGCAGCGGTATGCTCTTTTAGGAGTGGCTCAGCGGGCGGGCTCGACGCTCTGACACCACAGCATCTTAAGGATCTTGTGTGTCCAAGCGCCGGGGAGGCTGGCGATGCGCTCTTGAAGGAGCTTACCGCTCTGATGAATTTAATGCTTTTTGGCAATGTGGACGATGCCATCATTGACATCTTATATGGGGCCAACTTGTGCGCTCTTAATAAGAGGGATGGTGGTATTCGTCCCATTGCTGTGGGATGTACATATCGGCGTACGGCAGCCAAGATATGTTGTAAATTTTATAATCAGGAGCTATCTAAAAATTTCAACCCCTTCAATTAGGTTTTGGATCCAAAGGGGGTTGTGAGGCTGCCATACATGCTCTTGCCACGTACCTAGGTTGTGGTGATGGAGAGGTCGTTATCAAGGTTGACTTGAAAAATGCTTTCAATTCAGTAAACTGAGACACCTTGTTGACACAGGCAAAATTAGAAACACCCAAAATGTTTAAATTTCTTTGGCAATGTTACAGGTACCCTACAAAATTACTATATAAGGATAATCTTTTAGAATCTGCAGTTGGATGTCAACAAGGTGACCCTCTTGGACCGGTCATTTTCAGTTTGGCAATACACCCTATTATTCAGCAGATAAATTCAAAATTTAATGTCTGGTATTTAGACGATGGGACTCTTGGAGGCGATGCAGATACAATATTAGAGGATTTGACCCTTCTTAAAGATAAATTTGCATCTATTGGCTTGGAATTAAATACCGGTAAATGTGAACGTTTTTTAAACAATATTGAAAACAATAACAAATATTTGGTACTTTCAAAATTTAACTTCTTGGCTCCAAACATCAAAATTATGGATAAAAGTTCTCTTCGCCTCCTTGGGTCACCAGTCTTTGAAGAAGCTTTTAATTCTTTCATAGATGAGAAAATACAAAATTTTTGTGAAATTTCAGATCGCCTCCTCAAAATTAATATTCATTCGGCTTTTACAATTATTCGATATTGCCTTTTTGTTCCCAAATTTACGCATGCTCTAAGATCATCACAGTTTTGGAAAAACTCTAATGATCTTAGAGCATCTGGTCTTTGGCTCCAGGCACTTCCATCGTCCAATATAGGTACAATGTTGGACGATACCACTTTCCACCTCGCCACTTGCCTCCGTTTAGGTGTTTCGTGTGTTTCTCCGCATTGCTGTCACTGTGGAGAAGCTGTCGATAGCCTCGGACACCATGGACTCTCATGTAGCAGAAGCGCTGGTCGAATTTCTCGCCACGCTAATCTTAATGACATACTACGTCGTGCTCTTGTCACTGCTGGCGTTCCAGCTATACTTGAACCCAATGGCTTGGTACGCGACGATGGGAAGAGACCGGACGGAATGTCATTGTTGCCTTGGAAGATGGGCAGGCCTTTGGTGTGGGACGCAACGTGCGTTGACACTCTTGCGCCATCACATCTTCCAAGCACTGCGGGATGTGCCGGCTCTGCTGCTGCAACCGTGGAAACCCTCAAACGGCGCAAATATAGTAATTTAGTCGGAAATGACATTTTTGCGCCGTTTGGGGTGGAAACCCTAGGTTCATGGGGTCCAAGCGCTCGTATTTTGTACAAGGAGATCGCAAAACGCCTGATCGACGTTTCGCGTGATCAGAAGGCTGGTCTTTTCTTGGCCCAAAGAATCAGCATTGCCATTCAACGTGGCAATGCTGCCAGTCTTCTGGGCACGTTACCAGTTGACAGCGATGCTGAAGAGTTCTACGATGCCTAAACCATTTTTGTAAATATTTAGTATTATAATTATTTGTGTTTTTGTAGCTATGTTAATACGTTTGTAAATATAAATACTTTTGTTAGAGTCGATTAAATTATATTATAGTTGTTTCAAGTCTAGATGTTCTTTATGTTATTTGTTTCCAAAATCATACATCTCAATGCATTCTAATCTCTTAAATTTCTGAGAGATTAGATTTTATCGATCATTTTACATCTCTAGTTTAGACTAAGCTAAAGAATTGCCATCTATTACCTACGTGAAATAGGAAACCACAGCTAAAAATGTGGGTTTAATACACCACTGCACTTTAGAAATATAGTCGTAAGAATAGTTTTATAACTATATCTCTAAGGTGCAATTCATACATAGGTATGAACATACATTGTTCTTCATCACCACTATTTTATTATTCTTCATTAACATATCATTAACACTATTGATAGTACTTACGTACCCCACACCAACAAACCAGTATTAATTTTCATCAATCGATATATTAACGCCAATTACCTTTAAAATTATACGGAATGCGAAATCCGGCCCGGCTGCACATAACAGGCTATACCGGTAACCATGGCAACCAAAATGAGGAAGGTAAAATTTAAATACATTTGTAGGAATACAGCCGATGGTTCGCATGCCGCACTCGACGATATTGCGTTGTCTAAGTACTCTATAGATTCAATATCTGCTGAAGCAGAGCCGGATGCAATAAACTATGCGATTCCTCTATTGGAGGCTTGAGTACACAGGAATATAGTTGTTTTCAATATTTAAAGGCTTTTTCTATGATTATTGGTCGTGTTAAGAAAGATATAGCAGCCTAGAGGAAAACCGTTGGGCTGACATGCAGAGGTCTCGAGTTCGATCCCAAGACTTTTCGAAGTTATGTGCGTATTAAATAGTTAATTATCGCTCGCTTTAACGGTGAAGGAAAATATCGAGGAAACCTGCATGTGTGAGAGTTCTACATAATGTTCTCGAAGATATGTAAAATCTGCCAATCCGCACTGGACTATCGCTTAACCCTTGTTACAGGTTTACTTGTCAGTTTAATAAAGGGCTGATATTATTATATTATATAAGAAAGATATGATTGCTTGTTTTCAATATTTTAAGGCCTTTTAATTTTTCATGTTAAGGAAGCTATAACAGTTTTGGTAGGGTAGTGAATGCGACTGCTGTGCAAAACGTTTCGGTTTCGATTTGGGCTAAGCGTTATTGATTTTCCTGGTTGAAAATTCTCAGTAGTTGCGCGGAGTATTGTAGATGTCAGGTGATGGAATGGAATGGTTCCCTATCCATTTTCATAAAATTAGGACATATTATAACATAGCATACTTTTGTTTGTTCTAATTATATTTACGCATAATTATTTTAAGTACAATCATAAAGTTGACTTGTATGTTATCACAACTGGCTGCTTGGGGTGACGACCCCGAGGCTAACGAAAACTATTTTTCAGGTTGTCACTAAGATAATAAGTCAACATAAGCTGTATGCCAAAAAAATATATCAAAGTATTATTATGCCAAAAAATATTAGGAAAAAGCATTATGCGAATAGAAGGAATCCCGTTGGAAATAGGTTCACCTCTATAGGGCTTCGATGTAACTTAACTTATCTTGTGTGGGGCCAGTCAGTACAGACCGGCGACACTTCGACCCAGTGGGATCTTTTGTGTCGACTTCCCTAATAACGACTGCCATAGATGTTCATGGCAGCCGGGACCGACGGCTTAACGTGCTCTCCAAGGCACGGAGCAGGCGATAATTATTGTAAATCAATACGCACATAACTTCGAAAAGTCATATAACTTCCGAAAGTCAGAGGTGCGTGACGTGGGTTTGTCGCCGAGACCCTCTGCATTGCAGTCTGTTGGTCTCCCCACTGAGCTATCGCTGCTCTCTGGGCTTCGATGTATATAATACGTTATATCGTGTAAATATATACCTATGTGACTTAAATATATATCTGGCAAAATGTTGGTGTGACGCAACTTTGCTTAACCTTTCGCGGATAAAGACACTCTTCTTTCTTCAGGTAATGCTGTAATGCATAGTGTACCTTTGGCTGTTCATAGAGGACTATTAGTGCCTACATTTATGCATGGAAATGAAAGTTGGGTATGGCAAAAGAAGCATGAGAGCAGAATAAATGCTGTAGAAATGAGAGCGCTGAGAAATATATGTGGTGTGGCTCTGAAAGATAGAATTAGGAATAGTGTGATTAGAGAGAGATGCGGCATGAAAGTGGATATAGTGACGAGAATAGAAAAGGGTATGTTAAGCTTTGGGCATGTAGAAATAATGGACGAGAAAACACTGACTAAGAAAGTTTATAAGGCTAGTATGAATGGAACAGTCGCAAGGTGAAGACCTAGGCGAACATTTCTTTATCAGATCAGAGACGTTCTGGATAAAGGCCAGGTTAAGAGCACCTCAAACCGGCGAGCGTGTATGAGGAATGTTATGAAAGTGAATGAAGCTAGAGAAGTGTGTCAGGATCGTAGCAAATGGCAATCTGTAGTCTCTGCCTACCTCTCTGGGAAACAGGCTTGAATCTATGTATGTATGTATGTATGCATAGTACGTCAAAAAACAAAGAAAATCAAAAATATAGGTATTATTTAGGTCCGTTTGTAAAATCCCCCGTGACACCGGCATTATTTCTGGTATTGACTTTGAACTAATTTAACGTTTCTTGAGTCAAGTCATTATTTATTCATTTAGGTCACAAAGCAACATTAATAAAGGTTGAACTTTAGTTGAGTTAGTGAGAAGTTACTGGAATAACATTTATACTAGTTGGTAGGTTCAGACAGAGGATTGAGCCTTTGAGAAACGCCACGTAAACGTATTTAGGCGGCACCAGGATTGTATTATTAGTGAAAGTCTAACGCTGCCAGCTAGGTTTATCTAGAAGATTTTCCTGCGTAAAATAGCTGGCGAAATGAAGATATTAAAAACATGAACAAAGGTAATACATATCTTAATATCTCTTCGATGATAGAGGCGTGAGACTATAGTTTTAGTTTTAGAATTTAGTCCTCATACTAGCCAATCAGCGGTCAAGTTTCTAATTGTCCTAAACAAACTGAGATGCCCGCTAGAGTTCTGATAAAAAAACTAGTTCTCGTTTCTTTTTCAAAAATAGAACACATATTTTAAAAGTCACTACTTTAAAATCGTGGTTTTTATTATTTTCTGATTATCATCAGACTTTACCCGCTGATAAATGTATATTCAATGTTTTAAATATCATGCAACGCGAATATTCGAAAGTTACTAAATGTATCGTTATATTTTAAATAATAAAATGGCAGACTGATTACTTCCATCGCTGTATTGAGCCTCTGTACATAATCTCTGACTATCTTTGTATTTACCAATACTGATACGCCGAATTTAAGCGTGGCCGCTATTACTTTCAATATTCATGGAATAACAATAGCTTTTATTCTGACCGTTTTGCCTCCGATATTCATCTTCCGCCTACGTAGAGCTGTTGGAAATTAAATACAGAAATGAAAATTAATACATTATTGAAAGGCATTTAAAATATAACAAAAGATTTTCATTAAAATGTATTTAGTCAAAATATTTTCTCAGTCATTTTATTATGTTATAAATATACAATAATTTATGTGGACTGGTTATGTGCTAGTTTATGTTATATGTGGGTTTGTGAAGTAGATCGTGTGTGTTTAGCAGTAGTTGAGAATGACATCAGTGGTACAAGGTTTGAGGCAGCATTCGTCGACCAGTCCGTCCCGTTTGTATCGTGACCAGTTAGCCGTTAAAGCGCCCCGACGTCCGCTCCATATCGAATCAATCTCGTTACTCTTGTCGTCTGCTAAATAGTCCGCTGTTTAAAAAAAGAATTTATTAGAATATGTATATGTAATCATTTAGTTTCGAACGCTGCCTCCCAACTAACTGTCAATGATATTTTGTTGGCAGCATGAGACGACTTTCGGATGTGGGTGGAACGAACATTAGGTACCTATATAAAGGCAAATTAGGTAACTCAAATATAGCAAAAATTTGATAATACAAATTGGAAAATTAGAATAAAATCATTTAAGAGAAGAAAAGAAGATGTAAATGGCATTTATTTATATTAATTAAGCAACGACAACATGATTTTAAAATCTACAAACAAGAAAAAATTAAGGCTGGTTTGAAAGGGGAAGACCACTACGTACCTTTGTCTAACAAGAGAAGGAAAAAGTAGAAATCGAGTCGTATCAAGAGGTAAAAAGAAAGCAGAAGGCAGACATATGTATGTTGCGATTATTCCACTGACAAGAGCTATTAAGAAGAAAGCTACAACAAATTTCACATATAAGACAACAGAACAGGATCTCGTGGGTGAGACTCACTCCTTTGTTTCTTGTGTGTAATTTTTTGGTTTAGATCATAATAAAGAAATAAATGATTTAAACAGCAACATAGGAAAAGTGAATCAATACCAAAATTTTGATGAAAGCTAGTCGTAATTGCCTCGAATTGCTTAAAATTTTCTCTAATGTTTTCTTTCATGTAATTAAAGAATGAAGTGCTTTATTTAACATTTATATAAGAACATCAGCTTCAACGATATTCCTATTAAACTACAGTATAAAAACGAACAAGATATGAGAAAGGATCGTGACAGCGCATATTTTACTCTAACACTATGGGTTTTAAAACAAAAGCGTATAACGTTAGTAGCACATAAATTTTGTAAAAAAATAACCTAAAAGTGACACCGCTAACCATTCTAGCAGATTAAATGCTATGTAGTAGACACAATAGAAAATGTACTGTTCGCAGTTATTTGTGACCGACATGGCGTAGAATGTGTTATATTTGTGCATAACATTCATTTACGTTAACCTTTTACATGTTATACAAACTTTAGCATAACCTATACGTTAAGCATGCATCAGCATGTTCTATCCTATGTTCTTTGATAAAAAACATAAGATATGGTGGCCAAATATAGCACTTAAGTTTTGTTTTGGTATTTACTCAACTGTGTTTTTAAATCCTACGTAGTAAAACGCGAACCTATCGTCGCTTACTGGACACACATCTTTAGCATACGTGCTGCCACTGAAAGTTAGCAAACACAAAATTAAATTTGACGGCTTAAATGGCCACGTCGCCACATACACTTTTCCGAGTGTTGTGGTTGCGATCCTCACACGGGACAATGTGTTCTTTGTGTGCTTTGTATAAATATTTGTCAAGGTCCCCACGACACAGGTCTTATTTCTAGAAAAAGAATTGACCTTAACGATAAATAGGTACCTACCGACAACACTTTACCTGACCCAGAAATTATACCTAACCCCCGTGATCGCACAAACCTCATTTAAAGATAACACGCAGATTCACAACTAAACCGTGTTCAACTGCAAGCGATTGCTAATCATGCACTACTGCTCACCTCTTTAGATCTCAAAAGCTCACAGAAATGATACTTACACAATACAGAGTGTGCGGAGGCTCTCTTGTTGACGTACTCTGCCCCATAACATAGGAGTACCCTGGCGTTCGCTAGCTGCCTTCCACAGAGGATGACTGGAGCTCGCTCAGCGGTTGCGTATGTTAGAGCAAGAAGACACGACACGATGATCAGCCTCATGATGGAACTACAATAGAATCAAATAGGTGTCAGTAATAAAAAAGCAGCGCTAGTCTAGTGAAAGACCGTTGAACTGTCACGCAGAGGTCTCGAGCTCAATCCCAAAGCATTCACCTCTGGCTTTTTGAAGCGCGTATTAAGTAGTTAATTATCGCTTGCTTTAATTGTGAAGGAAAACATCGTGAGAAAACCGAAGTACATATCTGAAAGTTCTACATAATGTTTTCAAAGATGTGTGTCTGCCAACCCACCAACGTGGTAGACTATAGCATAAATCTCATACTAAGAAGAGGCCTGTGCCTAGCGGGGACAGTTTATAAAAAAAAGGTTGGTATTTCTATAATATTCTACTCCTGCTACACGAAGTTTTACTAAGTGTGTTATATAATAGTAAATAAAGTATGTGCAGTCAGAACTTACCCCCAAGGAAACAAGCGTCTACATATGTAAATACTGATACTAAACATGCCATTTATCATACGTTTTCAGCAAGAAAGGCGTTTTAACCCGCTTCGCCGTTCACGATAACGTATGCAATCCCTTTCTATGGATGGCTTTCAATGGCGTCGTTATGTTTGATGGTGATAGCTCTTGGTTTCCTCATTTTACCACAGATAATGTAGCATTTCAAACGCAAACATAAAATGAACGGAATAAATGAGGCTCCGGAAATATATATACATTTCTTTTTTGTAAGGACTTCACTTACGAAAATATGATGTGTCCATATATACATATATTGTGTCTATAATATATTTATATATATATGAACTCACGCATGACATCTATGGAGGAGTAATATGTATAATACCAGCTCGGTCCATACACTGTCCTACTGCTGGATACGGTATTGTTCTCAGAAAGAGACGGGTTTAGCTATATTACACCATGCTGACCTAATGCAAATAGACACACTCCCCATATCTTTTTTAACATTATATGGAACTCTGAAATTGCAGGTTTCATCACGATGAAACGACGATGATTTAATTCACCGTTAAAATGAACTGTAATGCTACGCACATTATTTTGAAAAGTCAAAGGTGCGTGCCTAACGATCAAACTCAAGATCTCTGCGTTGCAACGGTCTCCCACTTAACTATAGCTACTCCTAGAGAGGTATACCGTATTATTGCAAAGTAGATATATTCTAGTCATCGGGCAGCTACTGACAATAGACAGGATCCAGTAACCCTGTCCAACTTTGCTTGCACTGTGGTCGAACATTGTACCTCACGATTTTCAAATAAATGCAGACCTATATCAAGAATCAAAGACGCAGACGATACGTATAATTACAAATACATAAATAATCTACTAAGATCGAACGCATGTATATATTTTCGGAGCCAATTCCTTTGAATAAAATATGAATTTCAAGCTGAACAAACCAATCTATTAAAGAGTATAATAATTAATATTCATTTAAATGTATGACAGACAAGCTAGTCAAAATGTTCTTCTTACCTTGGTAGCTGTAAGACGTTGTGTAAAGAGAAACTTTAACGGTGAATGGAAATTTCAAGAAAATTCATCTTATATATGCAATCTAGGAAGCATAAGGATTAGGTTTCATTATATAAGAAAGCGTGTAATGCATCACTTAAAACCGCAACATAGTTCATTTTCCATCTGAAATGTTCTCACGTTAAAAGTATCAAGATACTAGGTGTAAAGTATTGAGTTTTCAGATGATAAGCATCAAGGTTACATAATATTGTCTTATGTTTACGCGAATGTTATACATTGAAATTAAACACTTTATACGGATATTGTCGCGTTGTTTATTTTACTTTAAACACTGTTATTACATAATTTTGAAAACTCTAACACTAATATTATTGAACTTTACTACTATTTAAGCTATATATTTTCTAATTAAAACTATTTATATTTAAGTTTACACTTTGCCCCGACGTTTCGGTTGCTTTACAGCAGCCATGTTCACGGGGAGATTAAGATGGTAGTTGTCCAACGTTCTGAAGTGTAGCTAGTTATTTCAAAGTACCCATACATAATTTAATCTTTGGTGTTCCTATTTACGCAGAATGAGCTCAAAGTATCATGAAGTCTAGCTGTGTTTTGCTTCTTCTTGGGATTGACTATTTGAATGACTGGATCCCAAGCTGGTGGTATATTTCAACCATCCTCTCTATTGAAATTACTATTACAAAGCACTAATAAACGTGGAAAGGATCAAGTTTCCAGGTTAAAAACAGCAAGTTTGCACGTGTAAGCATCTAGTTTTCTGGTAGATAGGATTAACTCCTCAAGCGGAAAAGTTCTAGGTAGAAATAAACGTACTCAAGTAGGGCAAGGGACAAGCGAGGTACATTTTCAGTCATCTTTTATTCCATAAACTTGCACATGCAAGTTCTGGAATGATATATCCGCCGTAATGTTTGTTCAGTGTTATAACTTATCCTAATTTGTTATTATTTTTATCCAGTAGGCAGAGATCTGGCTGTATTCCCTTAGCATTGCTTCTGCAATCTAAGCATTAAACAGATGGCGTGCTGACTCGATGAAAATCAACCATTACTATTACGGTTTACTATTATAATTCTATTTCTGTGCCAGCATTTATACAAATCCATTGAGCGGTTTCTGTGTCATTCAATAATAAACATCCAAACTTTGTTATATACATACAAAGCCTCTCACACGCCTACATATATCTCGAACATTCCGGCGGTGGTGTACATTTCACCGACTATATTATAAGGTCCCTTGCAAAAGAGGGCAAACCTATTGACGTTTATCGGGCACTGGTCAAGAAACCACTGCTACTAAGAATATTTGACAGAAAAACCCAATAAGCTTATTTTGTGTTTAAAAAAAACAACTAGAAATGGTCCCTGTATCGCGGGACTTGACAAACGTTCAAAAAACGGACAGAAAGAACACCCATACCTGCAGAAATGATGTGGGGAACACACAATTTTTTGTCATATGTAATGATCGAACCCGCAACACTCGGTGTGGTGGCAACCACATAAACCACTACACCACTACATCCGTGCAGTAATTTTGCTCGCCCCGGGCATTCGACCCGAGACCAGACCACCTCAATAAAAAAATTCAAATATGTATAGAGGCAATAGCGATTATTGCCCGCTTATCTGTGTTCATAACCTAAACCACATCTAAATGCTTGCTTATCGGTTGACTTGAAAGCTTTTACGTGAATGATTATTGGTGTTAATAGTATATGTCACTAATTAATTCATACTTCGAAATGCCGAAAATACACAGTCATTACGTCACACCACTCCCCTGCTTTTTACGTCTCATTAAACTTATCATATTTTACCTGTATATAGAACATGTTGTTATTTTATTTTCTTACCAACTGGTTTTTAGGACAATATACGAAATAAACGTATGTGTATTATATAACAATTTTTTAAACGTAACGTAGCGTAAAATATATACATAGATTATATTACAATATAAAAATAGCATATGTCCTTCCCCAGGTTTTAAATTATATCTGTATCAAATTTCATTTAAATTGTATTGTCTTCTGTTTACGCGAATGTTATTTATTGAAAGTAAACTACTATATACGGATTTTATCGCGTTGTTTATTTATTACTGTATTACATAATTTTGAAACTATTACACTACTATTACTACTATTGAATTTTACTAATTTATAAGCTAATAAAATTGTTTAAACTATTAAATCTATTTATATTTAGGTTTACAATTTCCCCGACGTTTCGGTTGCTTTTCAGCAGCCATGGTCACAGGGAGACTAAGATGGTAGTTGTCTCAATGTTCCAGTGTAGTTATTTCAAAGTACCCGAACATAATTTAATCATTGGTGTTTCTATTTACGCAGAATGAGCTCAAAGTATTATGAAGTCTAGCTGTGGTTTGTTTCTTCTTGGGTTTGACTATTTGACTATTTGATGACCAAAGCTGGTGGTACATTCCAACCATCTTCTCTATTGAAATTAGGGTGCTTTTTGATTTCAATAGCCTCGCGAAGCATCCTTGGTAGGAATCGGTGTTCTTTAGCGAGAATCTGTGGTTTGTCAAATCTCAGGTAGTGGTTGGTCCCCTATTGTACATGTTCACACTGGAGGATGCTTCTTTGCATAAGTATGGTGAGATTTCATTACAATACATATTTTCACTTGCGGCGTTTTTGATAACTGTGCTTGGTTAGACTCGCCGCAAGTACATTCGGATACTTTTTCAGCCGCTTCTGATACCTTTTTCTCGAAGCCGCAACTTCCTCTGTTACAGTCGTCATATTCAGGACTGCGTGGATTTCGGTATTAGTAATTATAATGGGCGAGATTGATGAAAACAAGCGATCAAAGCCACGGCTAAAAGCTACTAAAGCATTTCTAAAAATATATAAATAAAACCAAGTATATTCTCTTAAAGCAGCAGCGTTTGATTAATTATAAATAAAATTTAAAATTATTATAATTTATATTCAATATGTAGGTACTACAGACTGTAAAATTGTTCCGGCAGCAGAAACGAACCACGAAATATTTGGTTGCGGCTTTCATTGCTTGGTAGATTGCAGCTCAACTTGAAGTTGAATCGGCAATATGGTGCAATAACATCCTGGACAAATGGTAGGCTTTGCTGACGAAATTGCAAGCAATTTCTATTTTAATATAAGTAAGATTTCTTGTATACTCTCTTATGCGAAAATGGATTCTACTAAGCAGCAAATCAAATTTCGTCAAAATGGACTTTTGTTTAGTATAACGAACAGTAAAATTCGTATACAATCTTGGATAACTTTGGGTAGATTTCTGAAAACAAATTTTTAACATTTAGCTGCCGAAATAATTTTTTTGTTTATTATGGAGTAACGCCTGGCAAGCTATTAAGCATAGCCTTCGAAACGCCTTGAATGATTAACCTGGTTTTCAAATACCAGGCTTATCATTCAAGCAAAACGAATTAATAAGGGATAAAAGAAAAGGAACAGCAGTGAGTATGTAAAAGCAGATACATACTCGTTATCTAAGATAGGTTGGCGCCCTCTGCTTCCGGCTGACACAGGTAATGACTGGCCACGGGTGCTTCGGCCAGTTCCTGTGTCGCATAGGCCGACAAGAGACGCCTGGTTGATACCACTGCAGTGACTGCCGTGATGTTGTTGCAGACACGGCGCTGCACACGTTGGCGGATTGTCCTGCCTGGGCTTCGCAGCGCCGTGAGTTCACAATTCGCAATTAATTAACAACGAGCCCAGAAGACTAGCTATGCGCAGTGAAAATACCAGCTTTCTGGGCACGCGAGACGTCGATCGGGCGCTGAGCTAAAGCTTTATAAACAGACCTAGTACTAAAACTCAATGATCGTAATATATCGACACCAATCGACTCAATTATGTAATTACCGATGAGGCTTTAATATTTGCACCATTTTAGTGTCTCCGCTGATGCAGCATCAGTACCGGCACGACCTACTTAAGCTTTTGGAATCTAGACTTGAAAAGTATAGGGTGATATATCCCAAAATAATTATTCCTTCCTTTTGTAACATATTTAAGATTCAACCATGTTTTTATATATCTAAAATGATCATAGTCTATCCGATCCAGACCATGAAAATATTGTTCCGCTTAAGGAGCCATTTTGCGGTCAGCGCAAATAAAGTGGTATAATTCTGCCATTAAAATTGATCCTGGCTTATTCTAACTTCCTAACTAATATTATAAATGCGAAAGTGAGTTTGTTTGTTTGTTTGTTACGCTTTCACGTCTCAACTACTCAACCGATCAACATGAAATTTTGCATACACGTTGTCAGGGGTACAGAATAGGACATAGAGTACCTTTCATCCAGGAAAAAAGAACTGTTGCAAGCCTAACCTAACATAACCTACATTTACGCGAGCGAAGCTGCGCGCGAAAACTAGTACTGATTAAAAAATAGTTTTAAATGAAAGACGCGTGCACGCGGGTAACTGTATTCACCGTCCACAAAAATGCTGGATTTAAAACGAATTAAACTATGGTTAGGCCGCTTAGTGAAATCATACATTTTTATTTGATGTGATTGTGCTGAGCATATTCGCTTCGAGCGTCTGTTTTGTGGCCCGTGGTATAGGCAACGTAAAATAGACACAAAGAAAAATAAGCAACAGTTGTGATATTTTTATTTCGATTCTTAATAAGTTGTACAATAGAAGCGGTAACACCTGTTGATAGTCTATTGTCCTGGCGTTTCTTACAGAGGGCTGAAAGTTATTAAGAACCCTAAGGCTTTTCAACTTAATACAAAGCGAGATTGCATATCTGGCAAGGAGGGGAATACTGTCTAATCAGAAACTATGATAATAAATAGACCAAGTCTGTGGTGCAGCGGCAGTAAATTCGACTGTTGTGTCCCTATAAGGCTTTGGTTTCAGTTTCTAAATAGAAAAAACTATTATGGGAATGGGATGCTCTGTTACAAAATTCTCATTAATAACACAGGTTTTAAAACTGTGCTCGATAGACAACGATAGACTAGCTGTACTGTAGCCTGTCGGCCTCGGTGGCGTAGTGGTTGGTGTAACCGACCTCCACGCCTGAGGCCGCAGGTTCGATTCCCGCACAAGTCAATCATTTGTGTGTATGAACATGGATGTTTGTCTTCGTCTGGGCGTTTCTATGTGTAATATGTATGTATATACACAATCTTTTTTTAATGTATTTTCATCCATTGTCTAGTACCCATAGTACAAGCTCTGCTTAGTTTGGGCTAGATGGTGTTGTGTGTATGTGGTAGGATATTATTATTATTATGTTTCTCTTATCACAGGTACTTTCTAACATATTATATTAGAAAATACCTGGCCCTTTGGGAGGCTTACACGGAGACATGGGTCCAACGAGAATAGGCCCTTCGAGAGTTTTAATCATGTGTAATGGAACACCTACAGCGGCACTAGCCGCAGCAGGCGTAGTACTATTGCTACGTATGGATTCTAATATATGGGCTATAGATATGGGTGTTTGGTCGACCGGTATATTGCTAACTATGGATGAAAAACGGCGTCTGCCCTGAATACTCTAATAGCATTAATGCAATGGGCAGACGGTGACTCGCCAACTCACTAGATGGGCCCCCTGATAAGCCACTATAGGCATACAAGCCAGCAGCAGAGGGCAACACCGGTGCGAGTGACTAGGGGTGTCGAGCGGTGCGGCGCCGGTTTCACCATCACGGGTCTCGTGACAATGGAGACCCGGAGCGGGTTTCCCCGTAGTTATGCCCTTGAAAATGACACTTCCACTCCCAAGCATATAGCTCTAGCGGCCCCCCTCTGACCGGCCGACCAAGGCAAGCCAGAGTTGAGAGTCCTACGGGCGCTCTTGAAGTTCCACCCCAGCCAACCAGTAACGGCAAGCCGGGGACGAAGCCCTAACCAACTCTCTGAGGCAGTCAGGACCGCAGTGTCGCCACTCACATTCAGTCCGCCACAAGCTGCCCTGCGGTTTGTGCGCTTTAATTTAACCTGGTGATACATTTTTTGTTTATGTCACAAGGCGAAGGTGATAGTTTTAAAGCTAATGTACTGTGCCCTCCGATATCGCGTTAGTCTCATGATGAGATAACGACTGTCCCAAAGGGGTTTTTATTTATTATTATTATCTTTATTCAAATATTTTCAATATACTTTTCATTTATAAATATACATATTTAAAAATACATTTAAAAATATAAAATATATGGTACCCCACCGGCATCGGGAGCAGGGTCCAAGATGCCTGTGGTTAGGTTTCCAGAGATAGGAACCTCCTCACAATGCGTGCCGTATCTAATAGCACTGCCTTCTGCATCAAACCCTTGATCCAAGCACCCAACGCGAGCCTCTTTAGATGGTGATCGAGGCTCTTGGCTATTAGACCATTGACAGATATGACTATCTGCACAATGATTGCCGAATCTACATCCCACATGTCGACAACCTCGCGAGCTAAATTGAGATATTTAATTTGTTTATCTTTTTCAGCTTTCACGAGATTGCCGTCATGCGGAATGGTGACATCGATAATCATTGTGCGGTGTGATCGATCTATCACCCCAATGTCAGGTTTGTTGGCCACAACAGTCCTGTCTGTGATGATAGTTCGATCCCAGTACAACGTGACATGACAATTTTCGAGAACTGATTCAGCTACATACCTGTAGTACGGCACTTCAACGTCTACAAGTTTGTATTTCAGAGCAAGTTGCTGGTGAATAATTCTGGCTACTTGGTTATGTCTGTGCATTATTATTATTATTATTAAGTCAGTCTTCGTTTCACGTAATAACGTGACGATATGACTTCTCAGTAGCAAGGAGTATGAAATTATACCCGGTAAGCAACCATAGGCTCGCTCTATAAGGTGGACCCCCATAAATGTAGCTGCATTGCTTTAATAGCAAAATATAGGTATCAACCTCGCCTTATATTCATATTTTTGAGTTATGACATGAGAAGTGGCGGCTTTTGTCCAATAGAGGACCAGATTAGAATCCAAGCTAACACAAGGTCATTATTATGATTATATATCACAGAATAATTGACAAGGATCGTAACTAAAACTAACGTAAACTTGTATATGAGACACTAAACTCATAACTACTCTTTGAACAACTTTAATTTACATATTCCTCTTTTCTTCGCTATGTTAATTATATTTTTGTATGTTTTTTATTTATTCCTTAGTTCGTTTTTTTTTAATTGTCATACATGTATGCTGGCTTTCCTAGCGTTGTAATCAAATGGTAACTTGTGAACATCGCCGTGGGCTACATTACTACCTAGTTTTAAGTTGATTCTGTTGTTTTTATTATGTAGTGTGGCTGTTTGATGTTCCTTTCTTAATAAAATATAATAAAACTGTTATACTTAGTATCGTTGATACACTGTGGCACTGATGAATCAAATTCTAACTGTCAAATTATTAAAACTATTATTAAATCTAAGGAAAGTGCTAAACGGCAAATAAAAAAAATGGTTTCAATTGCAAAGTTTAATGCACATGTGTATTATGTGGATTTACATCAGGTTGTTGATCCAGCTCATGTAGAAAGTAACCCTGACGAAAGCAGCAGGGAAACCAAGTGTGCAGCTTCTAGCGGAACCGAATGAAGTCAAACCCATCTGTAAAAAAAAAGTAAATGCGGTTATGATAAGAAATATAGTATATATGGGCGCAAATCGCCATCTATCGGCAATAATTCACAATAATGGTCAAATATTGATCTTTAAGTTTTAGCTTTTCGTTTAAATGATTATATTATTTTAAAAATGCCTGAAATATATTATATTGATATTCAAATATTCATTTGTAAACATCAAGCTCTAACATTTAATAGACGCATTATTGACTGTTTGAATGTTTTGAAGATTATTGAGATTTAATTTATTGTTCAAATTCTAAAAATGTGTAATCGTTAAAATGGAATCTGTATAATAATCCCAATTTATGTATCGAATTTAATTATTTTAAAGAATAAGTTCATTTATGTTACAGCGCCATCTGTTGAGAATATTTGTAACTATATTATTTGTTTATATTAAATAAATGTATTTATGTAAAATAAATAATTTGGACCTATGTAAAATTCATTAAAATAATTATTTCGAATATTAAGCTATATTTCAAGACTTATTTAGTACTAAATTCGTTAGTCTATCATAAGGGAATTTGTAGTTGTTATAACCGGTTGAAGGCGTTGTGAGGCAGGTATAAAAGCAGGAACAAACTGTTATAGGCGAATTTCTGTAAAATCGAGTGTATTTTCATTATAATGGACTCCGAATATCCGATATCCTGGCGTGTCGCCGACATATACCTATATACAGAGTTTCCTAAGCCTATCTTATTTCTTGTTTTAAAAAAAGGCAACACGCTCTCTATGGATGTCGCTATGCCTTGTGTCGGACACGATACATCTGGGTATTCTTTACTATTTTCTTTTGAATCCGGACTCAAAAGATATTATACATAATAAGTGTAGCCAGTTCTTATGTCAAATATGCGGTCACAGAAGTATATCTGTGTCAAATTTAATGACAATTATAGTAAGTACTTTAATGGTTTTGGAGGAGGCAACTGCCATTAACGCCAACAATGTTTCAGCCAGAACCTTCATGTTGATTGTTTTGGATGTAGGTACTTGTCAAGGCTGCAAGGGTATTTATAGTGTTAAGTTTGTTCATATCTTATCTCTTTAGTTGGACAACAAGTACGTTTAATTATGATCAAATTTTATCTAAAGTCCTTAACATTCATAATATTTTGGAAGAATATATTTTTGGAAGGCACATTTATTCTAAATTGAGTAATAAAAAGAGGCGGCCAATTTTAAATTTAGGTAAATTGGAAAGTAGATATACAATATTAAAAGACCAAAATGTTAGAAATAGAGAATAGCAATAAAATACAAGTAATAGACGTGATATTTTTATGTTTTATTCTTAGTAAGTTAAACAATTCTACCAGTAACCACTGCGTTGTTGCCTATTGTTCTAGTATTTTTTACACAGAGAGCTAAAAGATAATAACAACTATAAGACTTTTTACAACCTAATAGAACGGGACATAGCAATTTTTTTATACAATGAAGGTGGCAAACTAGCATTCGGCCTACCTGATTGTAAGTGGTCACCAAAGCCTATGGACGCCTGCAACACCAGAGGCATCACTTGAGCGTTGCCGACCGCTTAGGAAAGGAAGTGGGAAGGAGAAGGAGCGTGAAAGGGGAAAGAGAGTGATTAGGCCGACCGGCACTCTCAACCACCGAACGAAACACGATAGTAGGTATAACTGTTATTTCACGTCGATATTCTGGGAGGAATAATCCTTCTCGGTCGAGCCGGCCCATTCATGCTGAAATCAGCTAGGCTCTACTACTACAGAATCCAGAATCCAGATATGAGCAGCAGGGCAATGCAGCAAAATCAACATGTTTAAAAATTTTATAGTTTATTTTCTTTAGATTTATTTCTAATTCCTGGCATTGGTAAATGTCTCACGGGGTGGCGCAGCGATTTCGATTCATGTCGGGCAAAGAGTTATTAGATTTTTATTAAGAAATTCTCAGTAGCACCATAAAATATGGAACTGTATTCGATAGTACCCTATTACGTAGGACCTAATAACATAGCTTTAAAGAGTAAGGAAACCTGCGTGTGTCTGAGTGTCCTCTCGAAGATATGTAAAGTCTGTCTCCGCACTGGGCGAGCGTGGTGGACAGTGGCGTAACTCTTCTCACACTGAGAAAAGGCCCGCGCCTAACAGTGGAACAGTTTATTTACAGAGCATTATTATTACTTTAACTTATGTAATGTATTTAAATTCTTTAAAATCAATGTTAGTACAAAAATAAAAACATTTAAAATATAATAATATAATAATAATATTCTACTACATACACCCAACACCATCTAGCCCAAACTAAGCAGAGCTTGTACTATGGGTACTAGATAATGGATAAACATCATCTGTTTTTTTACATATACTATGATTTTATCGATTTACATTTTCAACAGATAATAATTATTAAGTATAAGTAATAATTGTCAGAATAATTATTATGTTTTGAAAACGGTAATAATAAATAAATAAATAATAATATTCTATCAAATACACACAACACCATCTAGCCTAACTAAGCAGATCTTGTACTACGGGTACTAAACAATGGATAAACATACATATATACTTTTTTTTTGTTAGTATATACATATTACACATAGAAATAAATAAAAAAAAAATGTAAATAATAAATTGATCTAGTTAATACGAATATCTCTTAAAAATATTCGTATAATGAACAAGTGCGAGTCGAACTTGCACACCGAGGATTCCGTACAATAGAACAAAACGACACTCTATAATATTTCTTCTTGAAAACTGCACAAGTAAGATATAGGTTTAATTATTCTTGTTATAGTTGTATCTCGCTTGGCAAACTTAAGAGATGAGAGAATATATAGCCAATGTCCACCTTAGATTGCGTTCAATTGTATATCGGCGTACTTTTTGCTGTAAGTTAAAATCAATGCTAGATATAAAATATATGTTTTTTTTTTTTTTGCTCGTCATAATGATCTGCCTTGATCGTTCGGCAGAGGTATGAGGACCCGAACTTGTTGGTACGCACTCTAGTCGACTCCACCGTGTAAGGATGGCATCTGAGCCCAGCACGCGTTGTTCTGGATAGGAAAGGAGAGGGCGGGATAAGGTGGAATAACTCTTCAGAGCACTCCCCGTGGTATATTCTGTAGAAACATGCCAAAGAGGCAATATCCCTATGGAGTTGCAGAGGTTCCAGTGAACTCGTGACCTCTGGATCTCCGATGATACGGACGGCCCGCCGCTGTAACCTGTCAAGAGCGTCTAGCAAGTACTGCGCGGAGCCATCCCAAAGATGAGAACAGTACTCCACGCAAGGGCGCACTTGTGCCTTATACAATAGGCACAGCTGCCCAGGCGCGAAGAACCGCCTCACCCTGTTCAGAACTCCGAGCTTTCGCGAAGTTTGCTTAATGACGCTCTCGATGTAAGTTTTGGGATTAAGGGAGCGGCAAAGATCCATACCTAAGATGGAGAGGCTGTCGCGTATCACCAGTGGAGTGTTCTTCAGAGAAGGAAGGGGAAGGAACGGAGACTTTTTTGTTGAGAACGCGCATGCCTGGGTCTTCTTGGCGTTGAACTGGACCAAGTTCTTGGCACCCCATTCAGAGATGCGGTTCAAGGTCTGGTCAAGTTCAACGACAAGATCCTGCCTTTTCCCCTCAACCTCAGCCTGTTTGGCCCCAGGACGTCCGAGATATCGCCCATGCACGGTACTGTCGTCTGCATAACAATGTATGTTGCCGAGATTCAACATATCATTGATATGCAGAAGAAAGAGCGTAGGGGATAAGACGGACCCCTGAGGCACTCCTGCATTGACCTGCATAAATTTGGAAGCGCGACCGTCACAAAGGACCCGAATACGACGCTTCCGCAGGAAACTTTCAATCCAGGTGCACAGTTGAGGGGGCAAGCCATAGGCCGGAAGCTTGGAAAGAAGAGACCGGTGCCAGACTCTATCGAAAGCTTTGGCTATGTCTAGTCTGACAGCCAAAGACTCGCCGTGCTTGTCCATAGCCTCACCCCAGAGGTGCGTGACGAACGCTAGAAGATCACCCGTTGATCGTATAGCCCGAAAGCCGTATTGGCGATCATTGATCAACGAGTGATTATCCAGGTAGCGGACAATTTGTGTGTTTATAATCCGCTCGAACACCTTGGAGAGCACCGAGGTGATAGCTATGGGTCGATAGTTGCCTGGCTCGGAACGGTCCCCCTTTTTGGGAATCGGTTGAACGTTCGCCTCCTTCCAAGCCTCAGGCACAGTGCCTGCAGCGTAAGACGTCCGGTATAGGCGCGTAAGTGTGGGAGACAACACCGCTGCACATTTTTTGAGGACCACAGCTGGGATGCCGTCAGGTCCACTGGCTTTCCGAACATCGAGAGACTGCAGTATCGCACGAACGTCACGTTGCCTGATATGTATATCAGGCATGGTGTAGCCGCAGTTGGCAATGTTAGGCGGCTGCGAACCGCAGTCATCGATTCGGGAGTTGGCCGCAAAGAGATTTGCAAGCAGATCTGCTTTCTCTTGCAGCCGATGAGCCAGTGATCCATTCTGATATCTCAGAGGGGGCAGCGAGCTCTGGCAGAAGTTGGACTGCACGGCTTTGGCCAGGCGCCAATAGCTACGACTGCCCGTAGGATGGGCCATGAGCTCGTGGCCGAACCGTGCGACGCGCTGGGCATCCGCTGTTAAGTATGCCCTCTTGCAGACCTTTGTGGCTTGGTTGAATGCTGCCTTCAGGTGATCCACATTAGAGTCGTGGAGAGTGCGAGCCCTGGTCCAAGCGCGGTACGCTGTCTGTTTGGCATATCATAGATATAACGCCACTGTTCATAATATCACATTTATATCATATACCAAGTAATACTATTTTATAATTTGAATGTGCGGCGGTTATGGTCTCTTTTGAAATTTAATAAATTTTTATTTGCTGAGAAATTAAGAAGGAGATATAATATAATAATAATTCTTTCACATGTACGCACAATACCATCTAGCCCAAACTAAGTAGAGCTTGTACTATGGTTACTAGACAATGGATAAACATACATATATACTATTTTTTTTTGTAAATACATACGTATTATACATAGAAACACCCTGACCAAAACAAACATCCGTGTTCATGCATACAAATGTTTGTCTTGTGCGGGAATCGAACCCGCGACCTCAAGCGTTGCAGTCGGTTACACTAACCACTACTTAAATTTTAAATACCAATTTAAAAGGACATCATTCATTTCGTACCCAAAAACAAAAGTGCCGGCCAGAAAAAAAAATGTTAGATACTTATAGAAACTAGCATTCTTAACATATTTTTATAGTACAGCAAAGCTGTATGTTTAACCCTCCGATTACTACATTAGTTTGAATATACCAAAATCATTATTGTTTTATACGAAATTAAAATTCTGTGTAAACAAAAAGTATATTGTATTTTTATACGAAATAACGTCCTAAACATGTTTACGTATTACAGGAAAGCTAAATGTTTAACCCTCCGACTGCTACCTGGGTAGAAAAATGCAAAAATCAATATGAGTTGGAATTATAAAAACGTAAAAAGCATGCATGCAAAAAGAAAGCTTTGTAAGTTTTCTATTTTAAGTTTAAGTTTAGTTATTCATCGTTTAAGTAGATATAGATATAATAAGGTGACAAATAAAACAAAAATAAACATAAAATGTCTTTATTATTAGATAGGTTGCTTTACATTTCGATAGACCTTATTATAATGCTTTCTAAGCCAGCTGCAGGTGGTCTTATACGAGCCTCGTGTCTAGCAAAACTCAAGTACCAAACCAAACACATTGTATGAGAACAACAACCAACGGTTCGTTTTTCTATATTGCAAGTGCAATAATAATGCGCTATGGCTGCCCTACCACTTGAACCTCTATGCCAACCAATATACACATAGCCCACACACCTAGCCCTTCTATGTCGAGACTGGATTCGCCCCCTTATCAATACAATATTTTCACCTAGTTCTCTAATATGTTCAGTTAGTTCGCTTATTTCTATAATAAATTCTCCATTTGGGTTTAAATGTTCGCCATAGTAGCTTTTTGCTTGTTTTAACTGGTATACACCTAAGCTAAATAATATTAAGTCTTCTTCAGTGAGCCTTGGGAAATCTTGAAGCTCAGGTACATCAGCCGGCAATAGACGAAATTGTACTCGACTTCTATTATAATTATGTCTTATGACTATATCCGCAAGTGAGTTTGGCAGCGATAATCTTTCATTAATGATAGATAAAAAGGTTTATGCGTGAATGTTGTCTTCTATTACCCCGTGATAGGCATTTAATAGGGCAGCCGCTATTTTAAAATAATCGAACATATAATACAAAGAACGATTTACAATGATATTCCGCAGAAGACGAAAATCCCCTTTAAAACGGCCGTTTACAACCTCGACGACCCATCGGCAAATAGTTACTAGACGAGATTTATTAGCCTGGTCTCTCGTCAATTGTGCTTCATTTGGATGTTTTGATTCTGGCATGTGTACTGAGTAACCATGCTGTTGCATTGGTACAACCGCGTCTCTAAAACCACGGTCTAAAATAAAAACATCACCACTTCTGTAAAACCAATGAAAAACGCCGTCACCGTTGTTAGTTTCACTATCTATTATATTGTTCATTATTTGAGCGTCAGATGTAGAAGCATCATGAGGACCTGACACTTCAATTATATATCCACCACAGCAAACAAATAGGAATGGCTGTATAAGATTTCTATACTTATGATTACTGTAAGATATTCTTTGGAAAAAGTAATTAGAACTCTTTTGAATATAAATGTATGTGCCGTCACAAATTGTTATTGCTTTCCTTTCTTCAACGGTGTTGTTTGGATTACCGAAGAGATGTTCTGGCACAGTTAGATTTCTTCGAGCTACGTCTTCTCTGCTTAGATGGTCAAAGCCCAAGTGCCTCGGGACAAAATCTTGATTTGTGCAGTCCGACCAGTGTTGAGTAAGCGGGCGAAAGAAGACTCGCTTATTTTAAATATTGATGCCAACCTAGCGTTAGAATCTTCTGTCCGTAATTTTACCAGTACAGCTGCCAATATTACATTTTTGTTACTCCTATGACGAGATTAGTTTGTAAATCATTAAACTGGTCATCTATAAGGTCAACCCAGGTACGAAACTCGTTCGGACTTATCAATTGGTATTGTTCAAAGTTTAAAACATCTGTAGTGACATGCGCTTGTAATAGAGACAAAGCTCTTACAATCTGATCAGCTTTAAATACGGTAATATAGTTTTGCTGTACGGCCAATGTGTGCCATAAGTCTTGCTGTAAATTTTCATTACAGACACGACTGTTTTCACATATAAGTAAATTATATCGACACAATATCCGCAAAACAATGTCATCTGGGATACGATGTCTTGTATCGTTATCGCAATGTTGGAAAACACAACTGCGCCTAGTGTCCGGTGTTCGCACATACCCAGGCAAATTAATCTGAGCTGGTTCTTCACCTGCTACCGGTTCCATCTGAGGAACATTAGCATCATCATCTTCTTGGCGTGTTTCCCGTATATTTCTATGGTATGTTCTTTCTGCCCTTTGCCAACAAGGTCGACAAATAAAATCTGTTGGCTGGAGCTGTAAAATAAAACATATTTGTTTCTTACTCGTGTCGTTCCACTTGCTCCTACCGAGTATTATATTATACTATGCTTTATTTTAGATTTTGACGTGGTCAGATATTGACTTCCCTAGAACATTATAAACGTATTTCTATAACGAATTGTAATTATTGTTATAATAAAATCACTGCGGGAACTGGAAACCTTATCAATTAAGACAGTGTACGTATTATTACATCCAATGAGCTAGTAAAATGTAAGACCAAACTAGATATCAAAACATAATAACTGATGGTAGATATTCAATTCAACGCGCTATTATTAAATAAGACGAGATAGAAGTAGGACCCATAGACCCATCAAAGATTACATACCTGTAGCTCCAATATTTCTTGAATAATAATCTGCGCTATATCAATGTGTATTTCTTCTCGAGAAGCCCAAGTGTATCGCCTTCTGTTTACAACAGACTCACGACACCGAATACACAGAAAGTCAGCCATTTGAAATATTGTTAAATAAACACAACACAATCACGCATACGTTTGTAATAAGCCGTCCGATGTAACAGGAGTTGCATGGATAACTATTTAACTAAATATTTAAAACAGTGCAAAGCGATTAGTGTTCGTCGCGCAGGGAGAAGGGAGTAAGGGGCGCGAGCGGGCAGGGGGCCGGGCGATAGGGGCTTGTGCGCACATCCATAACAATAGCAGGTAGCTAGGTTGTTTATTACTAACTAAAGTAAATAAATGTGTGTATTATACAAACGTTGTACGTAAAAATAATGATTTTTGTATTTTTAATCACATGTAGCAGTTGTAGGGTTAAACTTAGAGGTTCGCTGTAATAGAAAAAAATGCTTAGAGATATATTTTCTACAAAACCGCAGTATTTTTTTTTCTGGCCGGTACTTTTACTTTTGGGTACAAAATGTTCGAAGCTTAAATGATGTCCTTTAAGGTTTATAGCATTATTACTCGTGATAAACAGATGTGTCAGAAAGACAGATAAAGTCGCCTTTTGGTCCATTTTGATGCGGAACCCTAAGAATAACGAAGATATTAAAATCGATTGAAATAAAATAAGCAGTATCAAGCGATTTGAGCCCATTTGTTTGAGAATCGTTGAACATTCAATATGTGCTTTTTCTTTTGCTACGTTTTCATTAGTAACACGTAGTTGTGCGCTGTGCCTGGTAGATAGCATTAGATTTCTCTTTTGTACATCTAAAGTGGCAAACAAGCATACGGCCCACCTGATGGTACGTGGTCACCGTAGCCTATGAACGCCTGCGACACTAGAGGCATCAATTGCACATTGCCGACCCTGTAAAATCTTTTAACACCCTTTTTGAAGAACCCATACTGTAGTCTTAGGTAGTTTGGAAGCTACTTGGGGTACCAGATTTTTAGATGTAATTTATTTATTAGCCTTTTAGGAATATACAGGCTTGAGCCTATTATTGTATGGAAGTATAAATGTATAGTGTTAAAACATATTAATACAAATATTGTATACAGGGTGGATTAAACAGTGAGGCTTTATTTCTAACAACATATAGTATGTACCACATACAATCTCTACACCAAATTTCAGTTCAATAGTAGCAGTAGTTTAGCCACAGGATAGACTTATAGTTTTTGCTAAATGGCAACGGGTTGTATCTGCCCTAACAGCTGACCGAGAGTCTAAGCATACGTATACGTAAAATGTTGCCGCTCTTGCACTTTTATGAAGAGAGTGAACAAATCATAATAAACGTCCCGCTCTTATTCAATAAGAGTAAAAGAAAAGAAAATAGATCACTATGTACACTTGAAAGCGATTGGGCCTCGGTCATTAGCCCGACGGCTGGCGTCCACATTTGGAAAGACCATCGTACCTATTGTTTGGGTCCGGGAATTACCGGATCCTAACGAGTTAAAATCTCCAAAAATTAAAAGGACACGGGAAAATAAACCCATAGTGCCGCATCAAGAGGGAGTAGCTGCACAGCGGATACCCGCTGCACGAGCTGCAAGAACAAATCTTGGAGCATTTCGCCCGTAACCCTACAAGCTTTCATAGAGCCGCGCAACAATTCAGAGTAAGTCGTGGCACCGTGCATACGGTTTTAAAACGTAATAGGCGCAAACCATACAAATTTAGAAAAGTCCAAGCCTTATTGAGCCGAGACTTGCCGGTTAGGAATAGTTATTGTCAGTGGCTGTTAAATTACGTTACTATCGACGATAACTTCTTATCCAATATTGTGTGGACCGATGAGAGTACATTTACGCGCAACGGCATTTAGAACAGACAGAATCGTAGATATTGGAGTGAAGAAAACCCACACATGTTTCGGGAGTCCGAACATCAATACCGCTTTTCACTAAACGTGTGGGCGGGCATGCATAAAAATCATGTCATCGACCCTATTTTTATTGACGGCACCCTTAACGCGACAAAGTTTTTGGACATATTAAATGGTCCCGTTAGTGAGTACGTAGATGAACTGTCCGTAGCCGAATATCGGCGGTTGTGGTACCAGCTAGACGGCGCGCCTCCACATTCAGTGGTGTCTTCCAGGGCGCGACTCACAGAAATGTTTGGGCAGATTCGGCCCCGTACGATGGCCCCCCCGATCTCCGGACCTAACGCCTATGGACTTCTTTTTGTGGGGGTACGTGAAAGGTGAAGTGTACGCCACGTATGTAAATACAATAGACGAACTTAGAAATAGAATAATTGTAGCATTCAATAAATTAAAAAGCTTGGTAGCGGACAATAACTTCATTGTAAGACTACAAAATAATATCTTACGTCGATATCAGTTGTGTGTAAATGAGAATGGTGGACATATTGAAAATTTAAAGATTTGAGGTGATTTGTGTAGTTAGTAATAATTATGTAGGTACTAAATATTGTGTTTTCTTTGACTAAAAATTGTGTTGTGCCCGTAAAACTGTATTAGCTACGTACACACTTGAAACATCTGTGGCTCCGCCGCCCACCATCGGCAAAATGAAAGACAACAGAATGCGACGTTGCCGTTTTGTTATGCAAGTGACCGCAGGTTAGTGTAAATGTTTATAAATGGTGTTTGCGTATTAAATTGTTTTAATTTGTTTGAAAAAGTGATTTTCTATTTTTATCTTTATCGAGTTTTTAACTGTTTTGAATTAACACTGAGCACATATGGAATACTCTGTCCATTTTAATGCCCATCGGTCATAGCCACCTTGTATATAGACTGCGCGGATGGCATAATTATTGTTAAATTTGTCGTTTCGCCATTGTAATGTGGATTCGAATCGCTCACGGCAAAATTTTGTGTCATCCACAAATGGTTGTTTCGAGTCTGGTGGTTTTTGTCTCCGTGGTCTGAATATTTGAACTTCCCACATGAATTGTTCGGAGTGAGGGAGGAGTCTTTAAATATGGTAATACTGCATGTTTCAAATTGTATTTAGATCTAGATAATATTCCCATGCACTCATTCTCTTTTAATGATGACGAGACCACTATGTTAGCAATAAACGTAGGTACAGTCTAATAGGTAGTAAAATGATATAGTGGAAGTTAGTCTTGGTATACAACTAACACTTTGTCAGCCATAGAAAATCTTTTGATGCCTTATGCTATTGCGTCTAGGGAAAAACCACAGAACAGAAAAACCGGCCATCGCACATATAATTATAGTTATTTATTAGTAATATAATACTTACAATATATTTACATCATTAATTTTAAAACTTGTTAATCTTTATATATATTATTCTTCTGTACGTGTGTTGACAGTGAACTCCTCCTAAACGGCTGGACCGATTTGAATGAATTTTTTTGTGTATGTTCAAGTGGATTCGAGGATGGTTTAGATTTGCTTTTTCTTTTTTTTTCGCCTGTTATTTACAAAAATGGTTTTGAATGGTTTTGGTAGAATTCGTCAGCATCACTGTCAACTGGTAACGTGCCCAGAAGACTGGCAACATTGCCACGTTGAATGGCAATGCTGATTCTTTAGGCTAAGAAAAGACCAGCCTCCTGATCACGCGAAACGTCGATCAGGCGTTTTGGGATCTCTCTGCACATAATAATACCGGTTTCATACCGGTTCTCCGCTGAGGAAACTACATCTTGGCCTAGTAATAGAAAAAATATAACGTTTTGTAAACACTTGAAAAAGTTTATACGAAACAAAACAAAATATGATTTAATTTCTATTTCATTTCAACAGGATAAAATTCCTTTGTTTGTTTTAATAACTGTTTTGTTCTGAGAAGTCAAGGTGTACCCTCTGGCATGGTAAACAATGCTATTGTAAAAAACGGTTTTGGGAATCATATACAGAGTGTAGTACATAGGTGTGGTCTTTTAGGGTACTAAAGTTTTTCTTTTGCTATTTTTAGAGACTTTTTGCCTATAGGCATGTCAGTCTCTCTCAGGGTACTAAACCTATAGTTATTTAGTACTATACTAAAGTTTGTGTGACGAAAAAAAGCAGGAGCTAATAAAGAAGATATTTAGATCCAAATTTGACTATGCCATAAATATACATCAAACAAACAACCAAAGTGCATATATTCTAAATGCACTTTGATGCGTTTGCGTATCAATACCTGTGATTTTGGTTTTAATTTTTCTTATTTGTTAATATTGTCTTATGTTTACGCGAATGTTATACATTGAAATTAAACACTTTATACGGATTTTGTCGCGTTGTTTATTTTACTTTATAACACTGTTTGTTTACAATTGTTTACAATTATTTACTATTTACAATTAACAATTACATAATTTTGAAAACTCTAACACTACTATTATTGAACTTTACTACTATTTAAGCTATATATTTTTAATTAAAACTATTTATATTTGAGTTTACACTTTGCCCCAACGTTTATAATAAAAATTCTATTGATGAAATCTAGATTAACGCGAGCGAGTACACGGGCAAAATCTAGTTTAAATACAATTACGCTAATCTCTGTTATCATTGATCTTTAATTGCACGTACCGCTTCTTTTGTAAACCTTATCTAAATAAAAATATCAATATACATGCTGATATTTTATTAATATACATATTCTTAAATTCTATTCTATTATTTATACTCTACTTTCAATTATTTACTCTTTCAATATTCCAGTCTAGTACTAATCTTATCCGAACCAGGGACGTATTATAAAAATACTTAGCAATAATTGCAATTTTTTTATAAATAGTCTTTATATATCTAATAAAACAAAGCATAATATAATCAAATATAATCAACCAAAATATCTATCTTATCTCGTTACCATCTGCCAAATAATTAATAAATGTAATCATTCTAAAGAGATAAGACATGAATAAAGTAAAGGGTATAAATACCAATAAAATGGATAGTTTATTCAAAACATTCAACATGAATGTTCTGACTGTGACACTCTTGGCGCTGGTGGCGGTTGCCTCCTCTAAAAACATCAACATTGAAGATGTGATCGATCTGGAGGACCTCACCGCTTACGACTATCACAACAAAGTTGGGATACCGTTGGCCGATGAGATCCGCAAAGCTGAGGAAACTGAAATGCCTTCCAGAATCGCCGGTGGAAGTATTGCTGCTGTTGGACAGTTCCCTTACCAGGTCATTCTACACTTTATATCATACAACTTTTTTATTTACCGTTGTTTTGTGATTGCCATAGTGGTCGAAGGAGTTTAGTGCGAGGTGCTTTATATTTTTTCTGTAGTGACCGTCTACTTACTTTGGCTACCTCGAAGGCGCAACGGTAGTGTATGCGACTGCTGTGCTTTCGTATTAAAATTTTAGTTATCGAATTATTCTGACAATGATTTCTCAGTGGCAGCCCGGTGTTGCAAATTTATGGTTTTTCATATGCCCGTGTGTGCTTCCCGAGGAGCACGTGAAGCCGTTGGTCCTGCGCCTGATCTCTCTTCGGTCGTGTCAGATTGCTGTCCCTTCGGATTAAGAGAGTAAGGGAACAGAGAGTGCACTTATGTTTACGCACACACTTGTGCCCTATAATATCTTCTGCGCAGAACCGGTCAGGCAGGTTAGTTGCCGTTTAAAATTTGCAAAGATGGCTGGTGTCCGTTAATACCGGCTACCGTGACCGAAATTCGGTCGGGAGGACTTACTAGTTGCACCGATTCTAGAAGGAAAGGTAATACCTACTTTGTACCTCGGCAAGCACTTACATAATCACTAACCCTAAAATATCTCTACAATTAATCAAAGTTTTAAGTCAGTAAAAAGTTAAAAGTCAGTAGCCCTCAAGCCTCAAGAAACGTCTGACCCTAGAATAGCTTACGATAATGAGAGATACCTTGTTTGTTCTTTGTTTTCTTTTAGATCTAGTTTCTATATTTCAATTAATTTTGTTTTAGCTTGGTCTCATCATCGAATTGGTCAGTGGTAGACAAAGTGTTTGTGGTGGTGTGATTGTTAACCCACTAAGAGTACTCACCGCTGCTCATTGCTGTTGGGATGGCAGGGACCAGGCATGGAGGATCACTGCTGTCGCTGGCTCTGTCACTTTGTTTTTCGGCGGTCAGAGAATCCAGCACACCATCATACTTATGCATGCAAACTGGAATCCCAGCCTTATTCGGCATGATATTGCTATGATTTCTATGGCATCTCCGTACAGTTTTTCAAGTAAGTGTATTTTGTAACAACCGATATAGTAGTTGTTTAATTGGTCACCTCGCTACTGCCACTCCGTGGAGTGTTGTGGGTTTGGCACTTAAACGGGACAAAGACTTGTATGATCCACAAACAGTTGGTCCGTATCTGAGTGTTGTTTTTGTTCATCGTCTTTGAATGTTTGTAAAGTCTTCCACGACACATTAATTATTCACAGCGCGGGAGTTACCTTTTTAAAATAAGAATGAATGAAAGAATTTCTGATGGATTGAACATCGAAACATAACGTATTGACCTGTGGCAGTACAATTATCTGGACTTCTGTAACCACTCATAGCTAAATTCGGGTTATATCTTTGACCTGGTAAAACGTTTGTTGTTTCTAGATAATTTGAGTGGATTGCCTGTATCGGTCAAAGGACACAGTCCATTGTGTTGTTACAATTGTGAAAAGCAGTTTTATCTATACAGTACCAGGTGTATTGCAATCAATCAATCAATTCGAATTCAATTCAAGCAAAATATATTTTATTTCTATGTATAATATGTATGTATTTACAAAAAAAAAAAAGAAGTATATATGTATGTTTATCCATTGTCTAGTATCCATAGTACAAGCTCTGCTTAGTTTGGGCTAGATAGTGTTGTGTGTATGTGGTAGAATATTATTATTATTATTATTATATAATATAATAATATCAGCCCTGTATTAAATTGTCCCACTGATGGGCATGAGTTTCTTTATAATGTCAGAAGAGTAAGGCCATAGTCCACCACGCTGGCCCAGTGCAGGTTGGAAGACTTTACATATCTTTGAGAACATTATTAAGAACTGTTAGACATGCTATCATTTACCGTTAAAGCAAGCGATAAGTAACTATTTAATATTCACATAACTTTGAATAGTCAAAGATGAGCGCCTCGGGATCAAACTCGAGACCTCTGTGTGGCAGTCCAATGGTTTCCAGCAAGGCTATCGCTGCTGTTCTAAGTTTTAAGTAAAATAGAACTATATTTTCGATTCCAGATATTGTCAGCGCTGTTGCTCTGCCCTCTGGCAGTCAGATCAATGAGCTCTTCGTGGGTGCAACTGCCACTGCTTCTGGCTATGGTCGTATCGGCGATGGTAAGAAGAAAAAACGTGACGTACTGTTTCTTACATGCAACTGTATGATATATAACTGAGTCCACAGTCTTAAGCTTGTTAATCCTTTAGGCAAATACTTTGATTCGATTTTCTCACGTGTTTAAATCCATGTCTATAATATTTGTCTAATGCTATTTTGAACTGGACGACATGTAGACTGGTAAAAAGTCCATAAGGCGAAAAGTATGCTTATATTATAGTCTTAGAACTGCATATAGCAACTTAAGTTTCAAACATGCACAGAATGAGAACTTTACTTGTTTATTCCATTCATTCGTGCATTCGTTTTTTTAGCTGTATAGAAATATAATATTTGCAGATAATATACATTGTTAGATATTTTATTTAAAACTCTATTAGGCAATAAAAAGAATGAAAATATAATTATAATTATGTATAATGATATTAGGTACGATTCTCTTTCATTCTTGACGCTAGATATAAACTAACCAACTTATCGCTTTCGTTTTTTTCTAATGGCGGGTCTTTGCCCACCCAATATAATGTTTTAAGTATTTAAACCAGACTTTAAAAATAAACAATTTTGCAGTATTATATCTATATCAAATAACTATAACTATAACTTCTCTTATTATTAATAAGCAACTTGATCAAGGTAAAAAATGCCTCTCGGTGTTTCTAGACTTAAAAAAGACGTTTGACACTGTATCTGTACCGATACTCGTACGTAAACTAGAATCTGTAGGGATTAGAGGTACAGCTCTACAGTTATTTGAAGATTACCTTATCTGATCGAACACAGATGGTTAAGATTGGTCAGTATATTAGCAGGCATTCCAATATCGCATACGGAGTCACACAAGGGAGTGTTCTTGGGCCCACACTGTTTCCGATTTACATTAATAATCTATGTAAACTAGAGTCAGGTGGTGCTCGAGTTTTTACCTATGCAGATGATATTGCAATTATTTTTACTGGTGATCACTGGGCAGATATATGAGAAAACACGGAGTTAGGAATGTGTTAAATAAGCCTTTGGTTAAGAAATAATTTGTTTACACTTAATACCGAAAAGATAAACTATGTCTTTTTCTTTAAGCAAAAAATCTGAACACGACAATAACTTTAACGTAAAAATTCATCAATGTAATAATGTTCATCATTTTAATTGTGCATGTCCGATAATTTAATTAAACATGTTGACAAAACTAAATATATAGGTGTTATATTAGATCATCGACTATCTTGGCGTAATCACATTGAATTAGTAAGTGAACGAACTAGAAAATTGATATAGATTTTTAAACAATTAAGGCACGTAGCTGCAAGTTGTGTACTCAAACAAATGTATATTGCTCTTGCTCAGTCTATTTTAAGTTATTGCGTTTCTGTATGGGGTAGCGCCACAAAAAATTTTTTTTTGATATCGAAAGGTCTCAGCGTGCTCTTCTGAAGACCATGTTTTTCAAACCTTATCGTTGCAGTACAGATGCTCTTTACAAACTATGCGACCTTTTAACAGTAAGAAATCTATATGTTATGAATTCTTTATTATAAATGCACAAATCTACAGAATTTGACTAAAATGTATTAACAAGTAGAAGATATGCCACTGTGATGATAAATAGAGTGAAATCTTCATTTGCTAGATACCAATTTGTTACCCAGGCTCCCTTTCTTTATAATGCAGAAAATAAAATTTATGCTATTTACAGAAAACCATATTATGAATGCAAAAATACCCTTACTTTTTGGATAAAGAAACTCACCTACACAGAAACGAAAGCACTTCTTCAACCTCCTTTAAAATAGGCAGTAGTATATGAATAAGATAACATTCACACACAGACCACATCAACACAACATCCATACACATACACACGCACATAAACACACAACCATACAATAACATACTTTTATATTATCTCTTTTTAATATTCTTGTTTGTCTTTACGTTTTTCCCTTTTTAAATACAATTGTCATATTGTTATTAAAACATTAAGATTGATATTTTTACTTTAGTCACAGGCTATGTCTAAATTTTTAAAGATATGGGGTCTTCTGACCCTTGTATTCTAGTATAAATTATTTTATTTGTTTTTATTTATGAAATAAAAAATGTATATATAATATAAATATTATATATACATTTTTTTATTTGATTTATTGACAAATATTTAGATTGTTAAGTAAACTTAACAATCTAAATATTTGTAAAAATGTATTATTCACTTGCATTGCAATTCGAGTGGTTTATATAATTGTCTTAATATATTATAGACATATTGTCAAGTACGTAAGAAAGTTTATTTTATTGACACACAGGGCTTCTCGATGGCATCACCGCCAATCAGATGTTGAGGCATGTCAATATGTCTGTGATCAACAACTTCCAATGTTGGCTCACATACTATAACACCGTTCAGGGGACCAACATTTGTACCAGCGGCGCTGGTGGTAGGGGATTCTGCGGTGGTGACGGCGGTGGACCTCTCACTGTTATCAGGAACGGCAGACCAATATTGGTGCGATATCTTTCACATTTATTTATTAGTATCTATCATTTATATTATTCATAACGATAGCCTAGGGGGAAATTGCCACTCAGAATTCTTGAGTCCGATCCCAAAGCACGTACGTCTTGACTTTTCCATGTTATGTGTACATATATTAAACAGTTAATTATCGCTCACTTCAATGGTAAAAGAAAACATCGTGCTATAACCTGCATTATTGAGAGTTTTACATAAAGCTTAATAAAGTTTTAAATAAGGCACTGGACTGGCTGGGTTGACTATGACCGGTTAGGTTAGAAGCCGTGGTTAAGTGAGAAGAGTCATACTGAGAAGAGGCCCGTGCCCAGTAGTGAGACAGTTTATAAGAAGTGCTGTCATTATCAATAATGTTACTATAGAAAATTTTGTGAGTGGTTATCTATAAGGCGACGAAGTCATGTATCTCATCTGCATACATACGTCCGACACTTAACTCTTCTCCACTCTGTATATACAAAACTGCGTGGATGGCGTAGAGATTCAAGTGGTTGCTTCGCCACTGCCATCGCGCCGAGTGTTGTGAGTTCGATCTCCACACGAGACAAAATTTTGTGTGATCCACAAATGGTTGTTCCGAGTCCGAGTGTACTTTGTGTCCGTTGTTTGAATGTTTGAAAAGTACTCCGCGACACTGGAATTATTCGTAGTACGGGAGTTATCCACTTCAAAAAACAAAGATCCCAAAGCTGTCTGCTCTACCATTTTATGTACATATAAAAGATCCAAGGAGCTTGTAGATCTTATTGATAATGATGGAGTGGTGTACAATATAGAAAGCTCGCGGTATTGTATCGTAATAATCTCACAAGCACGTTATTTTTACAGGTTGGTTTGAGCTCTTTCGGTCATGTTCGCGGCTGCACTCGTGGCCACCCGCATGGTTTCACCAGAGTTACTTCCTACATCAACTGGATCCACAATCGGCTGTAGAAGAATACTGACCAAGTGTTGAATGCCGGTCGAAAACATATATAATATATATAATGGACCCAGCGTCTTTAATACAAGTTATTTACAATAACTTAGCTAAGATGCTGGTCACCACAAAGGACTGTAAGACTGTAAAATTGTAAGTACAATTATACAGTAAGAACTTTGTATTCATGACCTGTACGTTTTAATGTGTATACTATTTCTTTGATGTGGTGAAATAAAAAATAAAAAATAAATGTATAATATAAATATATTGTATGACCGCCAGCAGGCCACGGCTGCTCCATAATCATAAATTAATAATATTGAATCGATTTACGGAGAAAATCTATCATCATAAAATAATTGTAAAACCCGCCACGCACTCTCAGAACACTGTCTGACACCTGCCACTATCTTGATGTATCGACGCATATTTTGTGTTCGAAGCGGAAAACTGGAAGTTGCAGTACGGCCGGATTCCACGACGCGGGTGTCCCTTACCAATGGCAATCGTTGGGGTGGCCGATTGAATCCGAGGGTGCGTGGTAGATTCCTCTCGCACCTATTATTTTATTAAACTAATAATAGGTAACATAAGATATTTTAATAAAAATGTTATTTATAATATTATATCTGTCTAGAATTTGGTACCTCGTTTAGTTTTATACCCATTTATTGAAATCTCCCATCTGGAACGATCTAAATAAGAGTTATTTGGATCATGCCAGAGCATGTTAGTGTAATAAAGCAACATTTTAATCGTGAGTACTATGGATAAATCTATTTATTCAAGTATTTAGCCATGGAGTCAATGTGGTCGCACGAGGCGAAGAGGAAGTATAATGTATATCTGCATACATATGATAGTCTCACGCCTACAAGTCCACAGAAGTAGGTAGATATGTAATCAAATTTAAATACCTATCTTATTTCCATAAAATAATTTCAAGTATTATTTGGACACGACAGGAGTTAAAATTATTAAACTAATTATTTATTTTAATTAGTTAATGATCACTTGCTCTAAAGGTAAAACATCGTGAGTCAACCTGTATGTCTGAGTGTTCTCCATAATACTCTAGAAGGTATGTGAAGATTGTCAACCCTTACTAGGCCCATGCCCAACCCTCTTCACACTAAAGAGGCCCGTGCCCAGTAATTAGATAGTTTATACAGAGGACTGAAAATTATAATTATTAAGCCAGATCAAGGAGTAGGCCTCTCATGAAATTTAAAGCCATCCTTTTAGTCGTAAATTGAATACAAGATTAGTACATTGTAATTTTTATAGGTAAGTATATATATATGTATGGTGACTGGTGTGATACTAAATGAATGAATACAACAACAACAAAAACAGAGCTTTTATTATAGTTTGTAGAGATAAATACACAAATAAATATATATCACATGAGTATGTTAGATACTTAAAATATGTATGTCGCATATATAGAAATAGCCTGCGGGTGAGAGCTGTACAGTCCCATTTATTTTTGTCTTGTATATAATTATATACCAATTAGTAAGCTTTAAATATTATTATTCTTTTCGTAAATTTACTTAAACTTAAATTCCAAGTACGCTTGGGATTTAATTGTAGAAGCGGACACATTGAACTTTACATGGATTGAAATAAATCTATTTTATAAGGATCTTACACGATTTTTTTTAACAAAATAAGTAATCAATACGTTAAAATCCGTAAAATTTAGTTTAATTTCAATTACATATTATATTGTTGGTATTTTATTTTTGTTTCTTAAGTTATTTACAAAATCTACATATTTTTTTGAGTATGAGGTAATGTCATTGTATACAGGCCTATTGCCGCCTACCGGGTACGGTTCCAGACTTCGTGCTGCCACAGAGAATTTCTTTACCGAATAACCCAGTAACAACATTTTTTCTATTTTGCGTGGGGGAATGCTTTGACGCATGCCTCTCCGCAGGGTGACGGAGAGGTTATATCGGGCTCACCGGGAAAAGATACCCCGGTAATACCGACTAAACCTACCACGGTGTTCCTCGCATCTCCTATAATAATAATAATAATAGCATTTATTTCAGACATTGTCCATATATATGTTAGTAACAATTTTCTTAGCCTAGTGTTAGTTTAAATTAAAATACAAGTAGTTCGTTAGTAACAAGAATCTTAGCCTAGTGTTAGTATTATCATGCACTTGATCGCGCGTGTAAAATATATATACGCAACTGAGAATTTTTGCTGATTATTTAAGCAATCGGCACCAATGTGGTAAAATAGGAAATGTCGTAAGCCATGATGAAAAAATACCAGGATATGGAATTTCCCAGGGCAGTATCCTAGCTCCTACGATCTTCCTGGTATATATTAACGACCTATGTAATCTCACCATAGAACATGGAAAGATAATATCCTATGCTGATGACACCGCCCTAATTTTTACTGCCAAAACTACCAACGAACTATACGAGAGCGCCCAGTCTGGCTTTAATATTGTCTATACCTGGTTAAATAATAATCATTTAACAATAAATGCTGACAAGTCTAAATACATTCATTTTTCTATGCGCTAAAATCAATACACTGTACCTAACAATTATATATACGCACACCATTGTCCTCTCTCCTACCACAATCTGTCAGTGCTCTTGTGTAATTGTCCTACTATCCAGGACACCAATAACGTAAAATATCTAGGCAGCATAATCGACGACATCCTTTCTTTTAGAAAACACATAGATAGTTTGGTAAGTAGAGTTCGTAAATTAATATATTATGTATTTAAAAAACTGCGAGCTATAGCCGATTTAAAATTGATCATTCAAGTGTATTTATTTTTATGTCAATCTATCATCCAATATCGCATAACCTTATGGGGTGGAGCACTAAAAACAAATTTACTGCCCCAAGACAGAGCTCAAAGAGCAATTCAAAAAGTAGCCACAACCTGACCTTTCTTTTTTGCCACAATTATGTTATATAAATCGTGCAAGGTGATGACTGTTCGCCAAATTTTCATATATCACACAGTACTAAAACAGCATACATTGCTTACATATCACGTAGATGTTACTAACAAAAGACGAAAAGATATAGTCTGTGCCTCACAATCAGGTTCAAAATTCATTTATTCAAATAAATTTAGGCAAACAATAACAAATGTATTTTATAAATTAATTAGTCATTTATAATAAATAATTGTACCTATTAGTAATTCAATATATTATTATAATTGCTTGAAAAATCCTAAATAAAAATACAATTCTTAGAGAAGAATAATTTGCTTTCAGACGTTCAGTATGGATTTAGACGTGAAAAATCCGCTGAAGATGCTGTATTGGATGTAAGCAACAATATTATACCTAGTATTGATAAAAATATAAAGACAATTGGATTATTTCTGGATTTGTCTAAGGCATTCGACACTGTTTCTCGTCCCCTTCTTCTCCTTAAGATGGAAGAGCTAGGCATACGGGATTAAGCTCTTGAAATTTTCGCCAGCTATATCAAGGACCACACTCAGGGTGTCATAATTGATAACGTCACTAGCTCTGAAGTCCCACTGGCCTATGGAGTCCCTCAGGGAAGTATCCTTGGCCCCAAAATCTTCCTCGTTTATGTTAATGAGCGCTGTTCCCTTAAAATTAGCAACTGTAGAATTGTTTCCTACGCTGATAACACAGTCTGCTATTTAATGGAGCTACTTGAAAATCCGTATGTAATAATGCTGAAATTGCCCTAAACTTCGTAGTTCAATGGCTTGAACTTAACTTACTTACCCTAAACCTAGAAAAAACGAAATTCATCACGTTTTCCACTAGTGCGGCTGCCCATCCACTATTCTCATTCTTAATTAAGGCTCCTGTTTTTCTATTGCTCGTACTAGCTACATAAAATATCTCGGGTTAATGGTTGACAGTAAATTAACTTGGGATTACCAAACAGATTAAATTGTTAGACGGACTCGAAAATTAGTGTATATTTAAAAAAAATTAGAAATACTACATATTTAAGCACTATGAAGATGGTCTATTATGCGCTAGTTCAATCCATTAATGGCTATTGCATTACCTCTTGGGGCGGTAGTTATAAAACGTTAATGGTGCATCTGGAGAGAGCCCAGAGATGTATACTCAGGGTCATGACTGGTAAGCCCAGAAGATTCCCAACGTCTAATCTCTATAATCTCTGCAAGGTGCTAAAGGTACCACAATTATACATACTGTAGGTGATTTTGCGTAAGCGTACTGAAACTCCGTATGACATAGAATTTATTAAAAGATAACGTAGATCTGACAGAGTCTGTTCTTTTAAATCACAAAGAACTTCTCTGGCATCCCGTCAATATTACTTTCTAAGTCCCAAACTTTACAATAAAATAAATAGAGTGCTTAAAATCTATCCTTTGACTTATAATAAATCTAAGCTGAAACTAACAGAGTGGCTTCTTTCACAAACATACACAATATGAGGACATCATAGCATGATAACAAATACATCTTACTCACCATACATATACATACACCTACACATGCCGACACATACAGACACACACATATGTACGGTTAGGTTCAAAAATCGAGTAGCAATTTTACAAAGCAATAGAATCACAACAAGTTGTACTTACGACCTTTTTCAATAAAATCATCACACACGTACACATAAACCCGCCTCACTTATTCTATCGCCTGTTCTTATTATGATTGTGACTATTAATTTTAAGTTAATACGCAAGTGATGTTATAGCTACTACTGGTAATAGTGCGATCTTAATCTGAACGCTTGTTGGTTCGATCTCCAGCGGGAGTGATAAAAGATTTGTATTTTTTTTATATTAGAATTAATATCGATGACTTATTTTTTACTTTAAGACTTATTTAAGCCGTAGTTATTCAAAAGATGAGGGTGGATTTAAAAAACATTATTTTCGCACCTGAATTGAATTATTTGATGTTGTTGGTTGGTGACTTTTGTTACGAGTGTTTGTGTCATTATTATTGCAATCAGGTATTTTTAATATTTTGTTTGATATTCTACATTTCAAATGCATTATCGCAGTGCATAATTATGACCTTAATATATCTCAAATTTCTGACGGAACTGGACTAAATGTAAGTTATTTTTTAAATATTATGTTACGGTATGGTGATTTATGATTTCGGGTACGCCACGATTGTGGCGGCAAGTCCCGTGTTTGAGAAATGGGTGGAAAGGCGGCATGGCGCCCTTACCTTCCGGCTGACACAGGTAATAACTGGCCGTGGTTGTTTTGGCCAGTTCCTGTGTCGTATACGCCGGCAAGAGACGCCCGGTTGTCACCACTGCGGCGACTGCCACGGCGTTGTTGTGGACACGGCGCTGCACACTTTGGCGGATTGCCCCGCCTGGGCATCGCAGCGCCGTGAGTTGACCGCGGCAGTCGGACCGGTTGCCCTCTCGCTCCCGGCCGTAGTTCAGTCTATGGTCCGGAGTGAGAGGTCGTGGAGCGCCGTCGTCTCCTTCTGTGAGAAAAGTGATTTCCATCAAGGAGGCGGCGGAGTGGGAGAGGGAACGCTTAAACCCTCTCCCCAACCGCAGAGCCCGGCGCCGGAGGGAGCGAGACGACCTCCAGCCACCCTGAGGATTGACCTGGGGTTGGTGGGCTTCGTGGGCCTGCCCGCCACCCGATGAGCACCAGGTCCGAGAGGCGGCGTGCGTGTTCCCACGCGCACCTCTGTATCGTGTGTCCTTCCCCCCCTTAGGGGGACAGTAAAATTCGTGGTTGTAAATTTGTGTTAAAACCTCGGCGGGGTCGCGATTGCATGTGAAAGCGATTCGCGCGGCCCCGCCGATTGCGGTTATGTCGAGGAACACCGTGGTAGGTTTAGTCGGTATTACCGGGATGCCACTCACCATCTTTCCCCGGTGAGTCCGACATAACCTCTCCGTCGCCCCGCGGAGAGGTATGCGTCAAAGCATTCCCCCACGTTAAAAAAAATAATGGTGATTTATGATTTGGTTGTTAAGGAATTGTTATTAAGTACGACAAATTTTTACTTTTTGTATGAAGGTATCACATGAATAAAGTTAGTCTGCACTGAATAACCGACGCGTTTACTATAATTTTCACAATAATTAAACGATAATGACAACAGTAGTATAAACTGTGTCGTAGCTATTAACGCCCATATCCAAATATATTTTAAATAATTAAAGTTAGCAAGAGTACAATTTTATTGATTATTTTAAATAATTTTGTGCCTATATTGAGGATGAGAGTATATGTTTATCGATGAGTGTATGTGAGTGTTTGTGTGTGTATTGTGTATATGTACGGTCAAAGACAAAAGTCGAGTAGCATCATAAAGTAAAGAATCTCATACAGTTCCGAGCAAATATCTTTGAGTGTGTGATGTTTCAACGCCAACAATAAAACATTATTAATAACTACTATCCCGTATATTTAACAACAGTATCCGTATTTCCAATTAATGCATAAATTTGCTATATGTATTGCAAGTTCCGATAGCCGAAGCGGATAACGAGTCTAATCACAATATCACTAAAATATAATAAGGGTGGTTCAAATCCTGGGATACTCTTCTTTCACTTTTTGTTTTTTTATTACTGAAATGTAAAAAAAACGGGTGATCTTCTAGCGTTTGTCACGCACCTCTGGGGTGAGGCTATGGACAAGCACGGCGAGTCTTTGGCTGTCAGCCTAGACATAGCCAAAGCTTTCGATAGAGTCTGGCACCGGTCTCTTCTTTCCAAGCTTCCGGCCTATGGCTTGCCCCCTCATCTGTGCACCTGGATTGCAAGTTTCCTGCAGAAGCGTCGTATTCAGGTCCTTTGCGACGGTCGCGCTTCCAAATTTATGCAGGTCAATGCAGGAGTGCCTCAGGGGTCCGTCTTATCCTCTACGCTCTTTCTTCTGCATATCAATGATATGTTGAATCTCGGCAACATACATTGTTATGCAGACGACAGTACCGTGCATGGGCGATATCTCGGACGTCCTGGGGCCAAACAGGCTGAGGTTGTAGGGAAAAGGCAGGATCTTGTCGTTGAACTTGACCAGACCTTGAACCGCATCTCTGAATGGGGTGCCAAGAACTTGGTCCAGTTCAACGCCAAGAAGACTCAGGCATGCGCGTTCTCAACAAAAAAGTCTCCGTTCCTTCCCCTCCCTTCTCTGAAGAACACTCCACTGGTGATACGTGACAGCCTCTCCATCTTAGGTATGGATCTTTGCCGCTCCCTTAATCCCAAAACCTACATCGAGAGCGTCATTAGGCAAGCTTCGCGAAAACTCGGAGTTCTGAACAGGGTGAGGCGGTTCTTCGCGCCTGGGCAGCTGTGCCTATTGTATAAGGCACAAGTGCGCCCTTGCGTGGAGTACTGTTCTCATCTTTGGGATGGCTCCGCGCAATACTTGCTAGACGCTCTTGACAGGTTACAGCGGCGGGCTGTCCGTATCATTGGAGATCCAGAGGTCACGAGTTTACTGGAACCTCTGCAACTCCGTAGGGATATTGCCTCTTTGGCATGTTTCTACAGAATATACCACGGGGAGTGCTCTGAAGAGTTATGTCACCTTATCCCGCCCTTCCCTTTCCTATCCAGAACAACGCGTGCTGGGCTCAGATGCCATCCTTACACGGTGGAGTTGACTAGAGTGCGTACCAATAAGTTTGGGTCCTCATACCTCTGCCGAACGATCAAGGCATGGAATTCTCTGCCAAGGCACGTGTTTCCTTCTTCCTTCAATCCTGGGTCCTTTAAGCGGGGCGTGAAAAAGCACCTTCTCAGGCCGTCAAAGTAGAGACCTCAACATCGCCTCGGCTGCTATGAGGACGATGTGGAGGCCACTGCTCTTAGACCACACGAGTGCTTACCATCAGGCGGAGTGTGGTCATTTTATTATTATTATTATTATTCATTTATTTTGCAGACTGTTAGGTCCATAGGATTATTTTTACAAAAGCAACTTATTAACTATTGTTAGTAAACATACATACATTAAATACAAATGACAATAAAACACAAATAAACACAAATCACGGGACACTCAGACAGACATAACAAACAATATTATCTATTTATTTCCTAATTGAGTGTGCAGTCTCACCCATCGGCCGAGCATCTGACAGTCCCACCGGTTTGTCAATGCTCTCAGCATGCTGTGGGAGCTGGCGCATGCTCTGTGTCGGAGCGAGGCGCATCGCTTCCGGATTATGGCATAGAAGTCGTCAACCCTCGCGTTGGCAAACATGCCTGATGCGCTACAAGATCGCGGCAGCCCCACAAGCATCCTGAAAGCATTGTTACGCGCAGAGCGTTGTATGCCTTCTGTGTATATTTGACCCACAGACTGCAAGTGTAGAAATTTTGGCAATAGGCTCGAAAAAGAGTCATTTTGACTTCGTGCGTACATCGTGCAAATCTGCGGGCCAACATATTACTTCGGACACACAGCGCCCTGCGATCCCTCTCTATATCTAGGTCGTCACATAGATCCTCGGTGACCCAGTGACCCAGGTACTTAAATTTTGTGACCCGCTTCAGCGGTGTGTTTGCTAGTGAGACGTGCGGTACATTAAAGTGACTTTTGGCACCGACTTTAAAAACAAGCAACTCACTTTTACTAACGTTGTACCTGAGCCCATGAGCCACGGCGTAATCCTCACACAACTTCAACAGCCTTCTCACTGAACTGATTGATGGTCCCAGCAAGACCATGTCGTCCGCATAGCTGATGTTGTTCATAGCAACACCACCAACATGACAGCCGACACCGGCGTTGCTGAGCCCAACAATCAGCTGATTTATATACAGATTAAAGAGGTGAGGTGAGGTAATTCCCCCCTGCCTCACCCCACATTTCAACCTGTATTCCTCAGACATGGTACCTGCCCATCTAACGGTATTTATTTGATTAGCGTACCAAAACTGTAATATGCTTATTATGCCGGCGTCTACCTCACTCTCGTTTCTTAATTTCTTCCATAGAAGGTCATAAGACACAAGGTCAAATGCCTTAGAGAGGTCCAAGAAACACGCATTAACCGGAGTTTTTCTATCCGTGTAGTACCGGACAGTCCGCTTGAGTCACATAATTGCACTTTCTGTCGACAAACCGGGTCTAAAGCCAAACTGCGCGTCGTGCAAAATTATTCTAGGGGCCATGTATGTATCCAGCAGACTATCCAGCACCTTGGCTATAATGGTTGCTAAAGATATGGGCCTATAGTTGGTGGGATCAGCTGCATCACCGGTTTTGTTCTTTATAATAGGTACGACAACAGTTTTCATAACAGATTTAGGCAGATACGAGTGGCTTATACATAGACTAATAAACATAGCTAATACTCTTGGCAAATGCGAACCCGCATACTTGAGGTGTTCGACGCTGAGGTGATCATGTCCAGGAGACTTACCTCTAGTCATCTTTTTAATTACTTCTTCGACATCTTTAGCAGAGAACATTACTCCCAGGTTCATGTTCACGTCAGCGCCAGGCACCGGCTGCGTTACACCAACCAAGGACTCCATCAAGAGCATCACTTTAAACTGGTTTAGAAACACATTTGCAATATTTGTAGGATCATGCATACCACCAACACTTAAGGGGAGGCTGGACCTAGGGTTTAACTTATTTGTGTTTTTCCAAAAGTTGCTAAAGTCCTTATATATATGATTTTCAGCAATAATATCTAGTTGAATTTGTTTTTCATTTTGTCGACATATCTTTAATTTTCTTTTGAAATTTTTCCTTGTATTACGCATTGTATCAAATTCAATGCCCGTATTCGATTTACCACATAATTGCCATATTTGAAAAGCGTGCCGAGCCTCCTCGTAAGCTGCTTTTACATGTTTGTTCCATCCCAGTAACGGTTTATATTTTCTAGGCTTACTAGCCGTCGCACTACAGTTCGCAGATTGTTGGAGAATCGAAATTATTTTGGTGTACATATCATCCAAGACAACATGATGACTTGTGTTGTTACAGTGAAGGTCAGCACAGTCTCTGAACTCAGATGGAAAAACTATTTCTCGCAAGCCAATATTACACATTTCCTTATATATATCTATCTGATATGAATCACGCTGCCCCCAGATAATATTATTGCGGGAAAGTGTAAGTAATACTATGTTCGGTGTAATTAGTCTTAAGTTACATTCTATCTGTAAGGGCAGGTGATCCGACCAATATACATCGTACAGTACCTTAATGTCAGCAATTGTCCGAAGTGCAGCCCCTGTAGCAACACAATGATCAAGCCAGCGCCTACACCCGTGCGCATCGCTCACAAACGTGTATGAGTCACTCGGCAGGCGCTCGAGATCAGCACAAGACCAGTTTTGCTCCTCACAGAACCTAAGTAATTCAGTATAAAATAGCTCATTCGTATGCGCATTATAATCGCCTAGCATATACACTGTTTCGATATTATTAGTTTCAATTATAGCCGCGATTTCACTTAGGCAGTCCGTAAACTCGATAAGATTGTCACTTGTGTTGGTAGGCATATACACAGAGAATATCAACATATCTCTGTCACACAGATTCACTTTAATTGCCGCGATACGCACACTTTTACACTGAATCACACTAACCGACGAGAATAAACTTTTACGCCACAGAAGTGCCACACCTCCGTAGGGTCGTCCCCGTACTACACCTGCCGATGTATCCACTGCTGAAGTGCCGGTGAAAGCGAATTCATAGTTTATATTACCCAAAAAGGCCAAGTCGTGTGGCATGAGCCAAGTCTCCTGCAATGCTATAACGTCCGCAGTTGCGCACAGTCGTCTGACACAGTCAAGAGACGTCATAACGCATTTACAATTAAAACTTGTTATGTTCACGGGCTTATCCATTGAGTTGTTTTTTGAATACAATAAATTGCCTGAAGGATACTCCTTCTGGCCACATATTCTCGTCCATAAATATTGTTAATTTCGCCTTCGGTATCAAAAATTTGTAAGCTTCGTAGCCTTTAGATCTCTTCATATTTATTTTTTGAGGCACAATTGTTACTTGTGTCTTGCTAAATACGTAGTCCGCTATATCCTTGGTGGTGGCGGCTGTATCAACATTGTAAATGTAAAATGGAATTGTCATATCCGCAGCCTTAAACTTATTGTCTGGAATGATTGCACCTTTACCTAGATTGCCAATGAAACGATTAACTGAAGTCTTCTTTTTACGGTGTTTTACATTTATCCACTCTCCATCCCTAGCAATATTAGCCCATGAGTTGTCAGCCTCACATGGTTCCACATACAAGTCCCTCTTATGTGAGCCATTATTATTTGTATCGTGCGTCGCCCGTCGCTGCACATGTACGCAGGCCTCTTGTACTTCATTCCGGTTTGTCGGAACCGCAGTGTCTATCGTGGCCTCCACGCGCTGCGTGCGCGTCGCTTTGTTTGCGAGAGAGGTAGGTGCACCTGAGTTCACTGTGCAAGAGAGAGCGCGCGGTGACGAGCGAGACGTCGCATCATTCGTAGTGACAAAATCACCTGCGATGGGGGTATCGGTCGTTGACCTAGTTCTCTTCGTCTCACTTGTTTTTATTTCTGCACAGCTGTTTCCTATCTCCTTGTTTTGCAAGTAATTGTGTGATTCCTTACATCTATTCTCGCTTACATGCATGTATGAACTCTCATTTAGTATAAATGCGCCTCTTTGCCGATTAACGTTAGACTCTCAGCTATCAATAGGCGAGTGTTCGAGATGTTGAAAATTACTTGTCCTACTGTATAGCTCCTCAACAAGACTTATGGTAGCGTAATTGTCTTTAATGCACTTCACCTCCGATTGCAGTATCAGGATAGTTTTTAATAAGTTTGTTACGTCTACATGATCGAAAGTAAGTGGCGGTAATTTCTGCAAGTCTCTGGCGACAAAAACAGGTACTAATTCCGTGTCTGTTTGTTTGAATAAGTCTATTATATCAGCTAAATCCCTTTCAGACTTGCCTTTGCTTTTCCTGTAGATCAGTCGTTTGCTGTTTGGGATGGCTTGATATAATAGTTTTTTGGCACATTCTATATCACTTTCAGAAAAAGCACTTTTACATATTTGTATAAGACTCTGATTGTCCATGATATCAATTTTGTTCTGTACAAATGACAAAACCTCGTTAATAACAATGTTACATTGACTACACTTCACAATATTTGATTCCATTTTTATTTTATTTTTCCTCTGACCGCCGGCGCAGGTGAAAGGTTCACTGACCCCGGTAACTGGTCTATACGCTACGAGGACCCGCGACGGACTGATTTTGACGAGCAAAAAAAAAAAAAAACTAATTTATTTTATTTTATTATTTGTAGGATACTTTCGGTCTTATCATAACTCAGTTTAAAAAGCCAATCTGTTATAGCTTTTTTGCATTCTTTGGTTGTTGAGGGATAAACATAAATAATTTTATTAATCTTATTATATACACAACTACTCAAGAAATAGTAACTCTGCTGAGCTAGGCTAGTATTAACCGATATAGGAGGGCAGATGGCATGTTTGCGCCGAAAATTGCTTCTTATGTCCGGGTTGTATGGTTTTGGCGTGAGCTGTTATAATGACGGTGCGAATGAACAAGGCGCGAACAGAGAGAACATCGCATGTTTTATAAAGCTCCATAATGGGGAACCGAAACGGAAGATTCCATCCCACCTTCAGGAGTGCCCTCTGAGCGCGCTCCAACTTTAGCAGATGGGTTTTTGAGCAACCACCCCACGCAAGGATACAGTATTGGGTTAGAGTGTTAGAGTGTTAAAGTGCCAAGTAGACAAGTCTTAACTTAACCTGTTCGTCTGCAACTTGACGTAGGTTGGTAAATACATACATCATTTTTCTCAGCCTAGATGTGAGTGTGTCAATATGGGGGTGAAATGAAAGTGTATCATCAATTTGTATGCCTAAGTATTTTATGATTTTGGTCGTGTTGAGAACAGGGCAGTGGCAGCTAGCCTCGGCGAATAAGCTACAGGAGTGACCGGTTAGACAATGACGGAGAAGAGGACACCTTCCTTTCGCGGATATAGAGAAGGTTATGTATGTTGTTTTGTCCACATTGAGTGATTATTGATTCCGGTCTAGCCATTTCTTCACTGTATCGAAGCCTGTCTGAGCACGCTTGAAGACTGACTCCCATGAGTTATCGTGGAATATCAGGGCGGTATCATCTGCATATGTGAACATTTTGCCTTGAGAGAGTTGGAGGCGGCAGAGATCATTCATGTAAATGATGAATAGTGTAGGTGCTATTATGCTGCCTTGCGGGACGCCGTACGATATAGGGAGTTCGTCACTAATGTTGTCGCCAATTTTCAGACACTGTCGCCTATCAGTAAGGTAGCTCTTGAAGAGGGAGAGTTGTTTGCCCCTTATACCGATACCCTCTAGCTTATTCACGAGTGTAGGGACAGAGATGGTGTCGAAGGCCTTTGCTATGTCCAGGAATATACCTAAAACCTTTTCTTTTTGGTCCAACTTAGTGACTATTTTATTGGTAAGGTCTAGAACTGCCATACTGGTAGATAAACCTGAACGAAAACCGTACTGCGCTGGAGCCAGAATGTTACATTTTTCTAGATATTTGGTGAGTCTGTTATTCATAAGCCTTTCCAGTATCTTGGAGAGAGTGGGTAGAATAGAAATAGACCTGTAGTTGTTAGTTGCTCCCCTGTCTCCACCCTTGTGAATCGGATGCACCTTCGCTAGTTTGAATGCGCTCAGAAACGTGCCAGTAGAAAACGCCATATAAATGTTAAGGGTGGAATCAAAACGTCTTTGAACCTTTTAATAAATAGAGCTGAGATGTTGTCAAGCTACTGATTGACGAATACGCTTTTGCGTGCTCTGATTGTGTCCTAGAGGCTGCAAAATGTTTTTCAGCCAAGGAGCGACCGATGTTTGCAAAGTAGGCGTTGGCTTTCTGACTGTTTGGGGTTTGATGATGTGTTAAGTTCAGTTGCAGGAGATTGCTGTTTTGTGGTATGTGTTATTGATTTGATCGCTTACCACAACTTTTTGCTTAACTAAAATTAACTTATCAAAGTTAATTTTAGCGTTTCTAATTAATTTTGTACAGTAATTCCTGTAACGTTTGAAGGTGGTTATTAGAATAATATTTAAGGGTGATTTCTTGAGTTTTATATGTAGGCTATCACGGTTCTTAAGGCATCTAAGGAGTCCTGGTGTCATCCATGGTTTCCTTAACCTTTTGCGGTTTGGCAAAATCTTTAGGATTGAATTGGCAGTTATTATAGTACTCAAAGTATTGATAAAGAAGTTTGTGGCTTTGTTTACGTCTTGGGTGTGATGTACTGGTTCAAAGTTGGCCTTACGTAATTAAATAAATAAAATTTTCTAAATCAATTTTGTCATAGGCAGCTCTACGTATAGTTTTGGAGATTTGTAGAGGAGTCTTCAATATGTCAGCAGGAAGATGAAAGAGCAAAATAGTGTCATGGTCAGAGAGTGATGTATTAGCGATGTAACAGAAAGAAGGATTTTTCGTTTTTATAAGTATGTGATCAAGACAGGAATTATTTTGCCGTGTAGGGAGTATGTGTGCAGGTAACATACCGTAATGTGCAGCTAATGTTAGGTATTCAGTAGCGCGTGAGTCATTGCTATTCTCCGCGATATCAAAATTCATATCACCTATCATTATGATGTTTTTGAAGGATGATACTGATTTTAGAAGATCATTTAAAGAATTTAAAAATTTACTGATATTTCGGTTTGAGGGGGAGCGGTAAATAGCAGTGACAATTGTCTCCCTGTTTGTATTTAATAACAGGCAGTTCGCGTCTTCTACCTGGGGTTCTGATACAGAAATTTGCGCTTTGTGACGAAAATAGACCACAAGACCCTCGTTTTGTGAGTTATTTTGTTTAGTAGACTCAGAGTTGTAGCCTGTTATTAAAGGTATTTGCGGTGATTTTGATAACCAACATTCAATGAGAATAATTAGGTCCCATAAAGTATTGCTTCTGCGTAAGAGAGTAGTCAGGCCGTCAAAATTCTTCTTTATGCTACGAATGTTTTGACATAGCATGGCTAGAGCGTGTTTATGTGATCTAGCGATATGGTGACAATCCTCAATATAACATGTTGTTGAGTCAGCTACTGAGATATTATCCAGTTCGCTATGTATATTATCAACAGTATCGAATTTTGAGTCTAGGCGAATATGAGCCTCTGATACAAGGTACGAAAGCCATAAGGCTAGTTATATACTGTAAAACTAACTTGAGAGTTATGATTACTATTAAGATTAAAAATCTAACGCTGACTAAATGGTGTCGTGATTGTATTATGAGATCAGTTATTTTGTTGAGACTGTATTTGTAATCCATGGCGTATAGGGGAACAAATTCTGGAGTTATGTGTATGTTAGTGTTAGTGTGATAGTACAGTTTACAAAAGCTTTGATTATAATTTAAAAAACTTAAAATGAATAATAGAGACAGAAAATTAACTTTTTCCATGCGACATGCTAACTGCGTTGTTAGTCATTTATTCCGGCGAAGTTTGTCTAGGTCATCTTCAGAGTTAATTACAATCGGCGGCTCGCCTTCTATTTTACGTAAGAGAATCTTGCCGTGAGATGTCCAGCAGTATTTATAGTTGTTATCTACAGCGAAGCAACGAACCAGGTAGTAGACGCGTTTGATTTTGGATGTAAGCTTTTCAGAAATATACACGGGTTTGCTGGGTCCATCGAATTTTAGGTGTGCTGTACTCAGTTTCTGCTGCTTGTTAGCGTTGTTAAAGATGCGTGCCTTTTTTACGATATTGTCTCTGGTAGTAACAGTCGTAAAGTCTACTGTTACTTTACTGGTGCTGTTTGATTTAGTGCGGAAAATGTCTTTAATATCGTTATCGTGTATTGGGTATTCAATGACGTTGGCTGTCTCAGTAACCATATATACCAGATCTGCTTTACTTTCTAAAGGTTTTTGAGGTACATTTCTCAGTTCTATTTTTGTAGCATACAATTGTTTTTCCATATTATCCACCTTATGTTCCAAATCACGAATATAACGACGATCTGCATCACGCGCAGACTCCAAATCAGCGAATTTAGTTTTCATATCTTCATATTCGTCTGAAATGAAAGCAATGGACTTTTGAATCTCTGCATTTTGTGAGATAATTTCAGCAATTGCTACTTGTAGGGCATTAAATTTAGCGTCCGATTGCGTGGTGTATGTGGTGAGTAATGCACGCATTTCATTCAAGCGGGACGTGCAATCACATTCTTCACGTTTCCGCTTCAGGCGACACGTTACGTTACAGTCGCTGCGTATGTATGATAGATCCGGAGAAGATCCAGATTGAGGAAATTTTTGCGACGTAGAAGCAGTTGATTTGATTTCGTCACCCGCGGGTGTACTGGGAGGTGTTCGTTTTAGAGGCATTATGACTAATAATAAAATTACCTTTATAAATTGCAGAAATGTATAAGATGATTTCCAATCGCCCTTCTTCACTTCGTGTGGTAGTATTATTGCTGTTGCTCGTGAATTATGGCAGGCACCACAGCGCTGTGACGATGTTGACTTATCAATGGCCCGTAGTACGACGAGTGCACAGAGTAGCTCACAAGTATACGAGTATATCTCCGTCTCGCGTCATGTTGTCCTGCTTGCACTTAGACTCTTCGTTTCTTACACTGTTATGTGCTCCTGGTACCACGCGATTTTATTTGTGTATTTAAAATTCATAAAATTATTAAAATTTGGCAAAAAGGTCCACACGTCTAAACGCTTAAGCGATCCGGGGGAGAGGATTTTATTTGTTCGTTTGTAACAATTAATTAATTCGAAAACTACTCAACCGATTTAAAATAATCTTTCACCATTCAAAAGCTACATACATTATCACCAAGTAACAAACTATATTTTATTAAAAAAAGTACTGTTATTATCAAAACCTTTTTTTTTTACAGGCAGAAATGCGCTGGATGCATACCCTCTCGCTACAAGGGGAGGCGAGAGGGTTATGTCCGGCTCTCCCGTACTTCGGGCCTACGAACCAAAACCCCACGGTGTGCACGCTCACTGCCTTGTATAATGGATGGGCCGCTGGTAAAAATTACTACCTCAGCGACCCACCCAGCAGTCTACAACTCCTCGGCAATACCCCGGCACTACATAGGGCGTCGGACCGACTCAATGGCTGGAGGACGGGAGATCCCCGTTCTCCCACCCGCACCACTTGCGCCGCCCGGTTCGCCGGCGACGGCTCGGATCCGCAAGGATACTGTCTTCACGGATCCGCTCCACCGCCTCCTTCTGCGAGATGACGTCCTCGCAGAAGGACGCTACCGCTGCCCACTAACTCTCGCTGTCGACCATAGCTTTGATCATGGCCGGCAGCGAGAGATCTTCACCCACAACCTCAATGAGTTCACAGTGCTGCACCGCCTAAGCAAAACATTCCTCGAGCGTGTGCTGCGCCGTGTCCTCCTCACAATCGCAGTGGTGGCAGACGGGACTCGGTTCCCTCCTAGCGACCGTGTGCAGGTATTTGCCAAAGCAACCGTGCCCTGACAACACCTGCACTAGCCGGAAGGAAAGGGTCCTATGCTGCCGCCCTGCCCACCGCTCCAATGGCAAAATCCAAACCGGCTGGAGGGCCCCAAAGGTTCTGAAACCGGCCAAAAGCGCCTCCAGCCGCACCTTCCACTTTAAAATCATGCCCTGATGGGCTCGTCGAACGTCCTTCCCGGAATCCGAATTGCGAGCGTCCGACAGGTCGGGACCGACCGTGCTCAGGTGCCGGACGAGAATTGTCTCAAACATCTGCCAGCATCCCCGCCTCGTCCAGCAGCACTATGGGCCTGTACGCCGTGGCCGACTCTGGAGGCCGTCCCGGCTTGGCCAGCAGTACCAACTTCCCCTCCTTCTAGCACCCAGGGAATCGTCCCGACACCAGGCTCGCGTCGAAAAGTTCCCTGAGGCGGACATCCAGGTGATCGAGGGCCAGCGCCAGAGCTCGCGCCGGCACACCGTCAGGTCCAGGGGCGGTCGTCTTGGAGTGGATCCGCAAGACAGCCGCCTCTGTCTTGCGCTGTCCCGGTCACCTGCCCAATTGGGACTGGGAGGAACGTAATATAGCTTTACTAACATAAACTTTTTTGTTTTTTTTTTGGTTCCCAGGAAAAATGCTTCATGCACTTTCCGCCGGCTAGGGGACGGCGCCGGCGGGGTGTGTGGGACTCCCAGTAAGACGTGCTGGTATACCCACTAAAACCCTGGAGTGTTTTCTCTTTTTCCCAATGGTGGGAGCCAGTTGGGAGCTTAAAAGATTCATCTATAGCAGGCCCCCCCGTGTGGGTGCCGGCCGGGCCAATCGGACCCGACCACCTCTTTCCTTACCTAACCTTTATTTACGCGAGTGAAGTTGTGAGCAAAATTTAGTATTATATAATAGTAAAAAAATAAAAGAATATAATATAAAACGTAATGAGGTCCCAAATTGTAAAAATAATAAAAACTCAATTACTTAAAATACTTTATTAGTAATACATATGTACTACAAGTATATACTTGTGATTATAACAAGTTGTTGATCCAGCTACTGTAGGCAGTAACTCTGACGAAAGCAGCAGGGAAACCAAGAGTGCAGCCTCTAATAGAACCGAAAGAGGTCAAACCGATCTGTGAAAAAGTAACATATGTTATTATAACACAAATAAGTAATATTATTCTTACCCTAAACTTTTTAAATATTGCCTACGCTATATAACAACACATACTGGCCTCATGCACTTTCAACCCAGGGTTCATTCGATTTGTCTTGTACCTATATAAAAAAATGAGTCGTTTTAATTACGGACAGTTAAATTTTGATATACTTTTCATATGAAATGTGTTAAAAATTAACTATCCCTCAGGTACAACGACTCGTTGTTTGATATAAAAACCGATCCTTATTAATGAAAACAATAGAAAAACGAAACTATTAACACGACCAGTATGCCGACTTAGCACAAAGATGTAGAGATGACACGTATTTTGATTTCGTAAAGAAACTAGCTTACCATAGTAGACGCGAACCTTAACGTTACTCGTGTACTCAAAACAATGAGAACAAGAGATAGTCTACCGTTTCTTTTCCCTCTTACTCACTCCAAACGGTTGCAGTAAAAAAATGTCAATGTCATACTATCACTTTCGTCACTCATAAGGATCATATATATAATAGGTAAAACGTGTCAAAGAATTTCCATGAAAAGTCAGATAAAAGTAAATTTGAATAGCTAATAGCTGAAGTAGTAATAAATAGCGCATATAGTAAATAGCGGCAGTAGTAGTGGTAATAAAAATAAAACTAGTCTTAAATTAAACCGCGATAAAATTATGCAATGAACATAATTTCAATGTAATAACATTCGCCTAATTATAAGACAATGTAAAAAAAAACTATTTTTAAAGAAGAGAAGAAATTTTATAATGTATTTCGTACCAATAATGGTCTGTTGCTCCTGTTGACGGTGAGGGGACCACCGGAGTCACCACCGCATGTGCTCCTACCGCCAGCGCCGCTAACGCAAATGTTGGAGGACGCAACGGTCCAGAATGAACGCTGACACTCAGAGTTGGAGATCACAGGCAGATTGACATGGCTCAACCTCTGGTTGATGGTGATGCCATCGTTATTGCCTGCGTAGTAATAATGCGTTTCAAAAAAGTGTAAATTAACTTAAAGGTAACCTATCGTAATATTTTTAGGTGATACACATTAATATTTTCTGATAAAAAGAGTCTTATTTTGTGAGAGACTTATTATGTACCTGATGATTGGATGAAAATAGACTTGACATCTATTATATGGGTTTCAATTATATACTCTTTTTTCCCATCCCCTACAGGCGTGATTCTAGATTTTCGATGAGAGCTTAGGCATAGCGGGATTTTATTTTAAATCTCGGTTTAACTCAAACTGGAGTAGGCAGGGCAAGCTCCTGAAAGAACTTATAGAAGATTGTAGGAAAACAATCTAGTGCGTATTGTACCTACGCTGAATAGGATTTCGAATTTCTTAAGGAAAACTACACAGTCTCGAAAATGTCTACAACGTGGAAGTGATGATTTCGATGTTACAATAATGTTAATATTCTTACCATCGCCGGTACGTCCAAAACCAGAAGCAGTTGCGGTTTCACCCACAAAGAGTTCGCTGAGCTGACTACCAGAAGGCAGAGTAACGGCAGCGACGGTGGCTGCAAAAAAAAAAAACTTAAATTGTTTGGTTATAATTAGGCAAGAGTATCTAAATATAAGTATGTAAAGAATATCATCCAGGCAGCAGGTGTGTGACATTTGGCATAGTTAAAGATTTATAGAGAAGTAGTGCAGAAAGCTTTTCGCTTTTCTTCTTATTTATTTTTTTTTTCTTATTTATTTTAAATAAGACACAAATGGATCAAGGTCTAACTTTAACCCTTGGGCTTGATGCACTGTACCCAGTGTGACCAAAAGTATTATTAAAAATGCGCGTGGCTCATAAAGTTGTTTTTACACCTGTGGCAAAACTACAGAATGAACTGTAACCTTGTAACAAATACACATACATATGTTATAAAGGATAAAATAGAATTTACATGAATTGTACTGTATCCTCCTTGAACAAATGCACGATAATAATATGTAACGAATACTTAGTACACAAGCGATATACCTTTGCTAGAAGTCCGTTTTCGTCATAATATTACAAAATATACTTACTTGTGAAACTGTAAGCAGATGCCATCCTGATCATAGCAATATCATCACGGATAAGGGTGGGATTCCAGCTTCCATGCATAACGATGTCGGAGCTCTGAAGTCTCTGGCCACCAGAGAACAAGGTGATTGAACCAGCGACAGCTGTGATTCTCCACGCCTGGGTGCTGCCGTCAAACCAACAATGAGCAGCAGTGAGTACTCTACGTTGGTTAACAATTACACCACCACAAACGCTCTGGCCACCACCGTTCAAGTCCATGATGAGACCAACCTGCAACAAAATCAATTTAATAATATTGTCTTCTGTTTACGCGAATCTTATTCATTGAAATTAAACTACTTTATACGGATTTTATCGCGTTGTTTATTTGACACTTTATTACATAATTTAGAAACTGTTACACTACATACTACTACTTAGATTAAGATTAGTAAAGTATTAAACTTTACTAATATTTAATCTAATTAAATTATTAAAACGATTTAGATTTAATTTTACACTTACCCCGACGTTTCAGTTGCTTTTAAGCAGCCATGATCATGGGGAGACGCCCCTGACCATGTCTGCTGAAAAGCCTGAAAATCCGTATAAAGTAATCTGTTTAAAAAAAAACAATTATAATTCATATTTTGATTCCAGTGTAGCCTGAAGTTTTAACTTGTGTGTACGTTAAGTCACAAAACTGACAAAGTTATTGTAATTTGCTGGTCAGAGAAATTAGAGACATATCAGGACATTAACCTTCTAAATATTTGTGAGGTTAATGTTTTTGAATAACGACTTTCATGTATGTTGCTGAAAGTTTTAAATGCTTGCCGAGGCAGAGGTAGGTTGGTTGGTTGGCCAATACCAGGTTTGTTGATACGAGAACCTGGCTTAGGTTCTCTTATCACCATGCCTGTTAAAACGCTCACAACGTTACACTGATGCCATAGGTCTAACAGGAAAACATCAAAGTAATTGGCAATTAAAGAAGACGTTAAATAGTATAAATTGTACAAAAACCTGGTGAGGGAACTGTCCGAGACTAGCAAGAGATCCACCGGCGATTCTGGAGGGCATTTCAGATTCCTCAGCTTTGCGGATTGCATCGGCCAATGGAATGCCGACTTTGTTGTGATAGTTGTACGCAGTAAGGTCCTCCAGATCGATCACATCTTCAAAGTTGATGTTTTTGGAGGAGGCAACCGCCACCAGCGCCAGCAAAGTCACAGCCAGAACCTTCATGTTGATTGTTTGAATAAACTGTAGGAGCGTATTTGGTATTTATAGTTTTCAGTTTGATATTATCATATCTCTATTTTTGATTGATTATAAAAGTACCTAATTAAAGATGATAACATTAATTAATCTATAAGACTTTGCTATATTAAAGGTATATATTTGTATTAAATACGTACATTTAGAGAAATACCATTAATTCTAAATTAACTGAACAAGTTTAACATTAATACAGTGGTAAATTTACCAAAGAAAAATCGTACCCTGTCCTAATTTTCATGATTATGTATTTAAAATTATTGCTTAATAATATATACTTATTTTCCTTCTAACACATATTACTTTTAGGTGTAGTTTATTTATTAGTAATAAAATATTATTAGTTAAAAAGTGAACACTCAGTATAAACATAATTTATTTTGATCTAATTATTTATAAAAATTTACAAATAATAACTTTATTTTTATATATTTGCATTTAAATAAAAATATAAAGTTGAAATATATACTGTGCTTAAACTATGTAAAATGTTCAACATTTCAATTTATGCTGGAATGATCTTCGTGAAAGCAGTATCGCTTTTAAACTTTTCCTCAAGCCTTATCATCTTGGCGAAACGTGGCACCCTGTTCATCACCCATAACTTTAAGGATTCCAGAGAAAAGAAAATGAGAATGGCGAAAATGAAATGCTGTTGACATTCGACAACCAATTTTTGTGCATATAGTAAATGCTGCATTTTCCACTCTGATTACTTTATTTAATCAAGTTCGTAAAATTTTCAAAAGGTATCATTTCATTTTAGTAAATTAGAATTTTCATTTTTATTCCACTCAGTCATATTTAAACTATGTACAAATTTACAATGTTTAATGAGAACAATTCATGATCATTTGTAGTACCATAGTTATTTTGTTTTCTTTTCCATCCTAAACAGTTAGCTACCGTGGGAATGTCTTTGTTTCAGAGAGCCCACGGGATCTGTGACAAGAAACACCTGAATGCCGAGCTTTAACATGTCAAGCAAGTACTGCAAGACATTAAGCTCCAACAGCCGCACCGCTGTCACAGATCCCAAGAAAAGCCAGGCACAGTCGAGGGCCAGCCTGCTATACTGCCTTATGGACGGGGTGTCACTGATAAGATTGGCTACATCTTGAAGCGACCTTCAATCAACACATACTTCAAGCCGCCAACGAAGATAAGTCAATTCTTACTATCCGTCAAGTGCCAACTACCTTTACAAGATGCAGGGGTTTATAACATAGATTGTGACTACGGACTCTCATACATTGGTCAAACCAAGAGAAGCATAGACACCTGCATAAAAGAACACATAGCTGATGTAAAACACCAACACTCGTTGAAGTCTGCTGTGTATGAACATGTGCAACAGGGGACCAACCGCTACCTCAGATTTGACAAACCACAGATTCTCGCTGAAAAACACCGATTCCTACCAAGGATGCTTCGCGAGGCTATTGAAATCAAAAAACATTCTAATTTCAATAGAGAAGATGGTTGGAATGTACCACCAGCTTGGGATCCAGTAATTCATATAGTCAAACCCAAGAAGAAGCAAACCACAGCTAGACTTCATGATACTTTGAGCTCATTCTGCGTAAATAGAAACACCAATGATTAAATTATGTTCGGGTACTTTGAAATAACTATACTGGAACATTGAGACAACTACCCTCTTAGTCTCCCCGTGGCTATGGCTGCTGAAAAGCAACCGAAACGTCGGGGAAAGTGTAAACTTAAATATAAATAGTTTTAATAGTTTTAATAATTTAATTAGCTTAAAATTAGTAAAGTTTAATAGTAGTATAGTAATGTAAACAGTTTCTTAATTATGTAATAGGGTGTTAAATAAACAACGCGATAAAATCCATATATAGTAGTTTAATTTCAATGAATAACATTCGCGTAAACAGAAGACAATATTATGTAAATCAGTACGGACTGGAAACAGCAACAAAAATACGCCGGTTAGAAGATCTACAAACTAAGCGCGCAAGATATATAACATCTTTAAATTTCTTGAAGAGATGTCGTGATCATAGTCTCATTCCTACGTGTGTCAAGATATCAGACAAGAAAGACATACGAGGAAGCGCTAAGATCTTAAAACAGGCAAGTCAAAGTTATTAATACAAGTTATCAGAGAACATCGCGCTGACTTACGCAGCATAAATAGGAACGTGACGTTGAGATTTTGTCTAATGAAATACAGAGATTAATAACTCTATTTGATTTTAAACAATGCATCAATGCTATAAATCACAGAGAAAGATCAAAATATAATGCGTGTAAAAAAAACAAAATTCAAAAATACAAAAATTATTATCGAAATCAAATGCCAACAGGAAGAAACGAAACGTCAATGCACGGACCAATGACACGCCGCCGTCAACTCAAAGACAAGCAGCTATTAATCTGTCAAAACAACCGAAAAAGTATTGAGTAGAGGTTTAAATTATGCAATAACACCGGCTAGGATATCGTATGAGGCCATTATTTGCAACGTCGAGGAAGCCTAGTCAAGAATAGTATAAGAAAGGAAGATTTGGAGGCTATACGTCAGGACATTTCATCGGTCTTGCGTCGAAGTAAAGTGCCCAGACCGAATCTTCCCAAAGATGAATTCGTCGCACTGAAGAACTTGCGGGATAGGCCAGATATTACATTTTAAATTCTAGAAAAAGTTATTAACCAACTTTGATAAGTTTCTTAGAATACAATAGTCTCTTGGGACCTAATCAATACGGATTTAGAAGCGGAAAATCGACTGAAGATGCTGTTGCCTCACTAATAGACCATGTAGTCTCGAAACTAGACCATAACTCAAAATGTCTGGGCATCTTTTTGGATCTCTCGAAGGCTTTTGACACTGTGTCTATTCCTCATCTCTTGAACAAGTTGGAATCAATTGGGATTCGGAGTCATACACACGAACTGTTCAAAGATTATCTCAGTAATCGTACTCAGTGTGTCAAAATAGATAATGTCATTAGTGACACTGAATCACTGAATTTTGGAGTGCCCCAAGGCTCAATTCTTGGCCCGACTTTGTTCTTAATTTATATTAACAACCTCTGCAACTTATCCCTCAAAAACAGCTGTATTTAATCCTATGCAGATGACACGGCACTAGTGGTACACGGTAAGAACTGGTCTGAGACCTTTGAAAGCGCAGAAGGGAGTCTTAGAACAGTGATGGGTTGGCTTTCTAATAATGTCCTTACATTGAATCTTAAAAAAACTGTTTACATTCCTTTTTATTTGAAAGCTCCCTTTTCGCATATCTTTGACTCTATCGTTCTTAAGGCTTCATACCTGCAGTGTCAACCACTCCTATTCATTGTGTTCCTGTCCCCAAATTTTGAGAACTGAAACAGTAAAATACCTTGGAGTTTTAATTAATAATACACTAAAGTGGTAGCCTCAACTGGAGAATCTGACTGCCCGGGCTCGTAAGCAAATTTTTTTTTTTTTTTGGATTTTCTGCGGATACCGACACTCTTAGGACTATATATTTTGCGCTGTGTCAGTCCTTACTCACATACTGTATTACAGTCTGGGGTGGGGCTCATAAGACGCATCTACTACAGGTCGAGCGTGCGCAAAGAGCAGTCCTAAAAGTCATGATGTTCAAACCTTTTAGATATCCCACACAAATCCTTTACGCAGAGTGTAAGTTTCTTATAGGTAGACAGCTCTTTATACTTCATAGCATATTACGCAAGCACTGTTCTATAGTATATGACTTAAATGCCCTTCAAACCCGTAGACAATATAAAGTATGTGACACTCATAACTCAAGGACATCCCTTGCTCAACATCATTATCACGTCATCAGTAGTCACTTGTATAATCAAATTAATAAACTTTGCAATATTTACCCCCTCTGTAGGCAAGAATGTAAAAGGAAGGTGTATAATTTGTTACAAGTGTTAAATTATGATGATACTCAAAAATTATTAAGTATGTCTATTTTATAATAATATTGCTCATAATGATCCTAACACTATGTTACACTTAAACACACAAACACTCCACATTTACACACATACACATACACACACACACGTAGACACGCACACACGCACACGCACACAATATAACATATTATATATTTATAAGATCAAATACTACATAAATATTAATACTGTGCACATCATGTATAATTGCTCCTTAATTTAATTTAATTTAGTAATTACGTGGAAGGGCACTGGTACCCATAACACAAGTTAAATCTTACCATGGGTACCAGAGTTCAACATAGCACTTTTTAGTTCATGTAATTCTCTTTATTATTTAAGCGTACAGTGTACATAATCAAAGTGTAAATATTGTATAACTTTTTGCAAATAAACATTATTATTATTATGTTTCTCTTATCACAGGTACTTTCTAAGATATTATATTAGAAAATACTTGGTCCTTTGGGAGGCTTACACGGAGACATGGGTCCAACGTGAAGAGGCCGTTCGAGAGTTTTAATCAAAGGTGGGATGGAACACCTACAGCGGCACTAACCGCAGCAGGCGTAGGACTATTGCTACGTATGGATTCTAATATATGGGCTATAGGTATGGGTGTTTGGTGGACCGGTATGTTGCTTACTATGGATGAAAAACGGCGTCTGCCCTGAATACTCTAATAGCATCATTGCAATGGGCAGACGGTGACTCGCCAACTCACTAGATGGGCCCCCTGAATAGCCACTCTATAGTGGCTATTCAGGGGGCCCATCTAGTTGGTATGCCTATGCATACAAGCCAGCAGCAGAGGGCAACACCGGTGCGAGTGGCTAGGGATGTCAAGCGGTACGGCGCCGGTTTCACCAACACGGGTCTCGTGACAACGGAGACCCGGAGCGGGTTTCCCCGTAGTTATGCCCTTGAAAAGGACACTTCCACCCCCAAGCATATAGCTCTAGCGGCCTCCCTCTGATCGGCCGACTAAGGCAAGCCAGAGTTGAGAGTCCTACAGGCGCTCTTCAAGTTTCACCCCAACCAACCAGTAACGGCAAGCTGGGGACGAGACCCTAACCGACTCTCTGAGGCATTCAGGACCGCAGTGTCGCCACTCACATTCAGCTCGCCACAAGCTGCCTATCATGCAACTGGCTATCTGTTGTGGGACAACAAATTCTACATACAAGTCGATAGTGTGGCAATGGGCTCCCCAGTATCGCCTGTTGCTGCCGACATATATATGGAGAACTTCGAGGCTCGAGCTTTACAGACTGCCTCCATCACACCCAGGATTTATAGGAGGTTTGTAGATGATACTTTTACAATATTACCAACAGATAAAGTAAGTGTATTCCTAGAACATCTTAATTCCATTAACAACAACATCCAATTTACTATAGAATTAGAGGCAAATAGTTCATTAGCTTTCTTAGATGTACTTGTCATCAGGAATCCTGATCATACTTTGAGCCACACTGTGTATATGAAAAAGACCCATACAAATAGGTACTTACACGGTGAATCTCACCACCATCCTAAACAGTTAACTACCGTGGGCATGTCTTTGTTTCAGAGAGCCCACGGGGTCTGTGACAAGAAACACCTGGACGCCGATCTTCAACATGTCAAGCAAGTACTGCAAGACAACAAGCTCAGCTCCAACAGCCGTGCCGCTGTCACAGATCCCGAGAAAAGCCAGGCACAGTCGAGCGCCAGCCTGCTATACTGCCTTATGTAAGGGGTATCACTGACAATATTGGCTACATCTTGAAGCGAGCTTCAATCAACACATACTTCAAGCCGCCAAAGAAGAAAAGTCAATTTTTACCATCCGTCAAGTGCCAACTACCTTTACAAGATGCAGGGGTCTTTAAAATAGATTGTGACTGCGGACTCTCATACATTGGTCAAAGCAAGAGAAACATAGGCACCCGCATTAAAGAACACATAGCTGATGTAAAACACCAATGTTCGCTGAAGTCTGCTGTGTGTGAACATGTGCAACAGGGGACCAACTATTACCTAAAATGTGACAAACCACAGATTCTCGCTAAAGAACACCGATTCCTACCAAGGATGCTTCTCGAGGCTATTGAAATCATAAAAACATCCTAATTTCAATAGAGAAGATGGTTGGAATGTACCACCAGCTTGGGATCCAGTAATTCAAATAGTCAAACCCAAGAAGAAGCAAACCACAGCTAGACTTCATGATACTTTGAGCTCATTCTGCGTAAATAGAAACACCAATGATTAAATTATGTTCGGGTACTTTGAAATAACTACACTGGAACATTGAGACAACTACCCTCTTAGTCTCCCCGTGGCTATGGCTGCTGAAAAGCAACCGAAACGTCGGGGAAAGTGCAAACCTAAATACAAATAGGTTTATTAGTTTTAATAATTTAATTAGCTTAAAATTAGTTAAGTTTAATAGTAGTATAGTAATGAAAACAGTTTCTAAATTATGTAATAGAGTGTTAAATAAACAACGCGATAAAATCCGTATATAGTAGTTTAATTTCAATGAATAACATTCGCGTAAACAGAAGACAATATTATGTATTATTGATTACACTTGGAAATTCCTAATTAGTTATTGATTTCCTCATATCTTATTTAAAAAGATTATTATTCATTTTAATCTAACTAATAAAATAATTCATGTATATGTCAAATCAGAATTTGAGATATAATTAAAAATTTATTGTGTATACCGTGTGACCGCTGGTAACATTTATATCACCAGGTTAACCAAAAGAGCACAAACTACAGGGCAGCTTGTGGCGAGCTGAATAGCGACACTGCGGCGCTGAATGCCTCGGAAAGTTAGTCAGGATCTCGACCTCGGCTTGCCTTTACTCGTTGGCTGGGGTGAAACTTCAAGAGAGGCCGTAGGACTTACAATTACCGCTTGCCTCAACCAGCCGGTCAGAGGGAGTCTGCCAGAGCTATATGCTCGAGGGTGGAAGTAGGCAAGGGCATAATTACAGAAAAACCCGCTCCGAGTATCCGTTTTTAGGAGACCCGTAATGGTGACACCGGCGCCGCACGTTTTGACACCCCCAGTTGGAACAAAACCATAAAATAAATTCATCCATAAATTATATTGTATCGTAAAAGTTGGATACACATAGCCGAGCGTACATTTTCTTAAAAAAGTCGAAGTCTAGTTGCTGTTGGTCGGTAGTTTATTATAGATACGCACACATATTGCAGGGCAGCTTTTGTTGTACTTGTTTTATCTCGGTATGTCACTTAAGGCTTAAGACTTAATTTAAAAGGATCTGGTCTATACCGAGAATGTACCTCATCTGCTGTTTTAAACAACTCTTTGTTTTTGTACACAAATATATTTAGTAAATATATAGAGACGGTAAAGGTAGCAAACCAAGCTTTTTAAATATTGGTTTACATCTCTCGTCCATCTGAAGGCCTTTTATAGCCCGAATGCAATTTTTGGGCAATTAACATAATACGCCCAACATTTTATGAAAATTTTGTGTAGTTCATAATTTTTTGGAATTTGTAATATCTTTCTAACTAAAAAAAAGCTGATACAACGTATTTCTCATCAGATGTTTGAATTAATGATAATGAAATATATTGGTTAATATTTTAAATTAAAACGATTGGTTTACTATGTAACAGTGCGTGCCAACGAGACAAAGCTATAGACTCTATAACGTGTGTTATTGTTTCGCATGTAATGACAAGGCAAATAAGTCGCATACAACAATGGGTAAGGGCCCCTATGCATTGGAAGGACGCCTGGAAGAAACTGTTCTTAAAAAAACATTGTCCATTGTGCATTTACTTTAAAACGATGTACTTAGTAACAATCTCGCATCATTCCTTATCTTTTAAAAAGACAATGCTCGCACTAGGAACAATTCCTGTGTCACGGAGGACATTTAAACAACGGATACCAAAAAACCCAGATTCGGAACAACTATTTGAGAATCACACAAATGTTTGTCCCTCAAACTCAGAACACTCGACGCAGTGGAAGCGGCACGACAACCACTTAAGCCGTTACGTCATTTGTGCAATCATATCAGTCACAGTAAAATACACTTATATGATAAAGAATAATCTATTGAACCATGGTAATCGTCAGAAAATCTCAGATATAAATTATTGTTTACATTTGGGATTTCCTAATTAGTTATTGATACCTACGTGTAATAAGATAATTAATTAATCTATTTTGCTATTAAAACATGCCATCGTATATTACACTACTGTTTAACTAATATTGCACTCAAACGTGTCTTTCTCGTAATCGCTTAGCCTTGCCTAAATAAGTTAGAGAGAATCAACTTTAACGCAACTGTTACAAACTATTTAGTTGAGATGCTTTTACTAGTACGTTTAGTAGTATTACTACTACTTAATAACACAATGGATTCTAATGTTTTTTAATAATATATATTTTTTTAATTCACATACATCAGACTTCATCTCGCGTATATATTTCACATTAGCTGTGTGTGCAACAGGGGACCAGCCACTCCCGGATAATTGACAAGCCACAGATACTCGCAATGTAAAATCGATTACTACCAAGGGTGCTTCGCGAAACTATTGAAATTAAGAAACATCCAAATCTTAATAGAGCAGATGGTTGGTATGTTCCACCAGCTTGGCATTCAGTAATTCAGATAGTCAAATCCAGTAGAATAGAAGGAGAAGAAAACATTCTACTATTTCATGATATTTTGAGTTCATTCTGCGTAAAAAGAAAGACCAATAATTACATAAATTATGTTCTGATACTTCGAAAATAACTACACTTTAAGACATTAATAATGTCCTCCAGATCGATTTCGGTCACGGCGGCCAATTTTAACGGAGACTGGCCATCTGCGCAGGAGATATTATAGTGCACAAGCGTGTGCGCAAACACAAGTGCACTCTCTGTGATGACTTCAAGACAACCACCACCTTAGTCTCCCCGTGACCATGGCTGCTAAACCGATATGACGGGCAAGTGTAAACTATGTATATAAACAGTTAATATTAATTTAAATAACTTTAATAGTAGTAAAGTTTAACGGTAGTAGTTAAATAGTTTCAAAATTATGTAATAATATTGTTTTTATAATAATAATTAAGTTAAGTAACAGGCTGCAATATCGAGATATGTTTATACATATATTTTTGTAACATTTTTTTATACAACTAAGGTGGCAATCAAGTATACCCTACCTGATGGTAAGTGGTCACCTTAGCCTATGGACGCCTGCAACACCAGAAGCATTACTTGCGCGTTGCCGACCTTTTATGAAAGGAAGAAGAGAAAAAGGAAGTGGGAAGGAAAAGGAGCGGGTGGAGAAAGAGGGTGATTGGGCCTCTGGCACTCTCACTCACCGAACGAAACACAACAGTAAGAATACTGCTATTTCACGTCAATATTTTGTGACAGGGTAGCCCTTTCCCGGCCGAGCCGGCCCATTCATGCTGAAATCAACGAGGCTCTACTACTCATAAACTCAGATTATTTAGAAGCCATAAATAGTGTATTGTGTGAAATTCTTATATTATTATCTTCTTCTTCTCCCTAGTCTTTATTATTCCCAAGTCACTTGGGCTTGGCTTCGACTTTTCTAGTCTAACCGGATTTGACTGGATGGTGTTTACACCGAGCGGCTGCCACCTGACCTCCGCAACACGAAGGCCAACGATACCCTAAGGCTAGACCAGTGTCAGGATATTATAGGGCACTGACTTTCCAATAACGACTGCCATAGATGTTCATGGTAGCCGGGATCGATGGCTTAACGTGCTCTCCGAGGCACGGAGCAGGCGATAATTGTCAATCAATACGCACATAATTTCGAAAAGTCATATAACTTCTGAAAGTCAGAGGTGCGTGACGTGGGTTATAAATATCTTCAAAAGTACCTCACCTAGCTTTATGAAATAAATATTAAATTACAGAATATTTAATGCCACATAAAATAATATAAAACTTTTTATTTATATTTGATAATTGTATGAAAAACTGAAAATGTAAAATAATGTACGTTTGTGAATTTAGTACCAAAAAATTCAAGTCACTTGTTTTGCGTTGTTTAGTATTGCAATAAAAAAGTTATGAATACCATATTCAATTCAATTCAGTCTCAAATAATATAAACGAATTTTTACAAATAAATGCTAATCTTATGTTAAGTAATTTTATATTCTTTTGCATGCCATACATATTAGCAAAACATGTATGATTGCACCGTAACATCTTTATAAATAAATTATTATAAAAAACTACTGAATCGTAAATCATAATAGATTATATAATATTGTCTTATGTTTACGCGAATGTTATACATTGAAATTAAACCATAAAAAAGACCCATACAAACAAGTACTTAAACGGTGAATCTCACCACCATCCTAAACAGTTAGCTACCGTGGGAATGTCTTTGTTTCAGAGAGCCCACGGGATCTGTGACAAGAAACACCTGGACGCCGAGCTTCAACATGTCAAGCAAGTACTGCAAGACAACAAGCTCCAACAGCTGCGCCGCCGTCACAGATCCCGAGAAAAGCCAGCCACAGTCGAGCGCCAGCCTGCCATACTACCATATGTAAGGGGTGTCACTGACAAGATTGGCTACATCTTGAAGCGAGCTTCAATCAACACATACTTCAAGCCGCCAACGAAGATAAGTCAATTTTTACCATCCGTCAAGTGCCAATTACCTTTACAAGATGCAGGGGTCTATAAAATAGATTGTGACTGCGGACTCTCATATATTGGGCAAACCAAGAGAAGCATAGGCACCCGCTTAAAAGAACATATAGCTGATGTTAAACACCAACGCTCGTTGAAGTCTGCTGTGTGTGAACATGTGCAACAGGGGACCAACCACTATCTACGATTTGACAAACCACATATACTCGCAAAAGAACACCGATTCGTACCAAGGATGCTTCGCGAGGCTATTGAAATTAAAAAATATCCTAATTTCAATAGAGAGGATGGTTGGAATGTACCACCAGTTTGGGATCCAGTCATTCAAATAGTCAAACCCAAGAAGAAGCAAAACACAGCTAGACTTCATGATACTTTGAGCTCATTCTGCGTAAATAGGAACACCAAAGATTAAATTATGTTCGGGTACTTTAAAATAACTAGCTACACTTCAGAACGTTGGGACAACTACCATCTTAGTCTCCCTGTGAACATGGCTGCTGTAAAGCAACCGAAACGTCGGGGCAAAGTGTAAACTTAAATACAAATAGTTTTAATTAGAAAAAATATATAGCTTAAATAGTAGTAAAATTCAATAATAGTAGTGTTAGAGTTTTCAAAATTATATAATAACAGTGTTTAAAGTAAAATAAACAACGCGATAAAATCCGTATAAAGTGTTTAATTTCAATAATAGATTATATTCATGTTCCATCAGTTACCATAACTATTTGTGTGTATATGTGTGTGAGAAGGAGAGTGTTGTGAGCTTGCGTGCGTGCTTGGGTGCGTGCGTGCATTCGTGCGTAGAGTGCGTAGAGTTCCCATCTATTCTGTGTCGTAAATATCACAAATCGTATTCTCCTAAATTAAAACGTGAAATGAAAATGATAAGGATAAACTTAATCTGAAATTATAGAAATAATACCGAGAGTACCTCAAGTTTAAGGTCTGTTTTGAGTATTGGTAATAATATACACATCTCAGTTGACAAAAACAATGCATCAAGATCTTACTAATATGGCATCTATGGCAAATGCCTTGATAATAAACATACATAACATAATAAATTTTGTTAATATATTGACTGCACTGATGCAGGATCGCGTAGTGTTTTAATTGGTCGCCGCGCCACTGCTACTATTCCGAGTCTAGTGAGATAATTAAACAATCATTTGTGTGATTGTTTAATTTTTCATATCCATAGGCTACCACGCCTTTGCGAGGCTATTAATTAAAATCGTGCCCTAAAAGATTACTAAATTAGTGTAATTTATTGTTAAAAACATTAGATTTTATCAATGAACTGATATCGCTCCGGAACAAGGCCTTATTTCTGGATCAAAAGTATGTCTTTTTCTGTACCTCTGATACGGCTACACATCAAGTTAGACACCATATATACGCATAACTACGCTACATACAAAATAGAGAATTGTTGAAAAGGGACAGTGCATCGTGGTGTCTATGTAATGGTAAGGATAGAGCGTCGCGTCCCGTTCAGCGTAAGTGAGACAAAATAACAAAAATATACCGCACTCTTTCGCACGATTCGCAGCGTTCAACTGCTAATAGTTCAAAGTCCAAACAATCTAGGTTGATGTGTCGCTGTGTATACATGCGAATGTGATTCGAAATTGCATGATGATCGGTCGAGTAGTTAAGGCGTGAAAGCGTAACAAACAATTAACTCACGTTCGAATTTATAATAATAATTAAGATTGTGTTAGACAACTTTAATTGCTTTTATTCGAAGACTCGTTTTAAAAATTGCAACTAGATGGCGCTACTAAATAAACATTAAAATTATTATTAGATTGATTTATCGCATATATACTTAAATGTTTTTTTTTGTTGCTGCTGGTTTGGAAGAGTGTATTAAAATTATTTTATCTTTTATACAGTGTACGTTACAACTTAAGGTAAAAACTGTGCTAAAAATAATTACGACCAAGAAGATTCACTCTGTTAAAATTAATGAATTTATTAAAATAACATTGTACACTATCTTTTAAGATGAGAAAGCAATGTGAAAATTTGAAATGTTCTACTAAACTTAAGATAAAGAGGTATTAAAAACTAGTTCACATTCGATTTCACATATATTTATTGCTTAACATAGCACACAACTGTCATGGTTAAATCTTAAAAATTATAATTATTACAATCGGTTGTTGATCCAGCTGATGAAGGACGTGACTCTGGCGAAAGCCCCAGGGAAACCAGCCTCACAGCCATTGATGTGTACGAAAGAGGCAACACCGATCTGTAAGAAGAAAAAATACATACACATACTGCTAAAATCAGAACTCATTATATTTGTTTTGAAGAAAATATAGAAACTAGTATATATTGCGCTGTAGTTAAATAGGACATAAAGAAATACTAATTATATTTCTTCCTATCTATCTTTGACTAGCCATTACCCATTTCATTTGAGGTCTTTCTTTCCTTTAATATTAATCAAATAATTCGAATCTGGAATATTCGAACAAACTATCGAAGGAAATGATTAGAGCATGCTTGTAACTTGAGGTGCAGCGGTCTGGCGTTCCATCGATTGAGAGTACCAACAATTAAATAAAAGATTCAACAATAGAAAAAATATTGTTATGTATCATAATATGAGACACAATATATTATGTGATTTATCAGACAGGACTCCTGTTGAAACTGGTGATAATTTTTCATTTTAGTTAATGTTCACCTGTTTAGTAATACAGGTCAACATTTATTGAATTCAAATAATAATACATACCACTATACGCCTGTTGTTTCTCCAAACAGTGAGGGGACCGCCTGAGTCACCACCGCAGACGTTTCTGTTGCCTGCACTGCTTGTACAAATGTTACTGTTCTGAATAATTCCAGGGAATGAGATCCAGCACACAGTGTTAGTGATCACAGGTAAGTCAACGTGGTTCAGAGTACTGCTGATGCCACTACCTGTAAAGTTCAAAAAGTAGATTAAATATTTATTATTATGATATTTACTTGATAATTCTTCTTCTTATCGAGCTGGTTTTGACGGCCATTTTGTAAAATTACTCTATTTCTTTTAAGATGTTCTATGTCACCAAAACTCATATTATCTAATTACATAATTGTATCTGCTTTTTCTTGTCCAGCCAAACATTCCTTTTAAGATCCAAACATTCCTTTCTTTGTCAACTACTGTTTTAAATGATGTGATTTTATTCATTTGATTTGTTTGATTATGTATTGAGCAATTGTTAGGACGAATAATTCATATAAATTGACTCACCATCACGCGTAGCACCGAAGCCGGAAGCAGTAGCGGTGCTGCCAGTGTAGTCCTCGTTAATCTCATTGCCAGCAGGTAGGGCAATTGGTGATATATTGTCTGCAAACAGATAAAGAAAAATTTAGAATCTGATTCATATACTAACTTGCATATTTATATGCTAGTTATCTTGTTGGTCCAGGTCTGTCTACCTAGTAAGTACGTCTTTCTATTACAGATGCGGAATATTGTTGTATTGCACAATGCATAGTTAATTGAAAATGCCGACGATAGCCGAGCTGGATCGAAGGAGTATTAACCTCGTAAACAAGGTTTCCGAAAGCTGAAACTACGGAAGCGGAAGCTACGGAAGCCATTTAAAATATGTCTGGTTATATGCTTGTTGCCAACTTGCTTGTATAAAGGATAAGGATTATATAATTATGACATCACTTTAAGAAGATTATAAACAACATTCGTTACTTAAGAATAAAATTATACTTACTTGTAAAACTAACAGCAGCGGTAAGTCTGATCACAGCAACATCATTTCGTACAAGATTAGGCGCCCAATTCTCGTGCATCGCTATCTCGGACGTTTGGACCCTAGTGCCGCCTGTGAATATTGTTACTGAGCCCAGAACAACAGTGAACCTCCAAGCTTGGTTTAAACCGTCCCACCAGCAGTGGGCAGCTGTAAGTACTCTCTGAGCATTAAGTAGAGAACCGCCGCATACTGCTTGACCTTGTTGCATATCCATTATGAGGCCAGCCTGTAAACCAGTCAAGAAATGAGTATTGTTGGTAACATATTTTGGTACATATGTATTTGGATCAATCATCAATCAATGTATAAACGCAGCATCAGAGTTAGTCAGACAGACAGCTTCACATCTACTTCACGACATCTATAGTTGTGTTTCATATTATTTCAGTAAACGTCTATAGAAATCTGGCTAAGAGCAATTTTTTTATTAAATAAGACGACAAAGGTTAGATCTTGACAGAAGACAATACGTCCGCTTAGATCGCCAATACTATCCCTGGATTATGCGTGTAGTGATTAAAGTATACACCTCTGCTTACGTAACAGAGGTGTTTGCACCCATTTTTGTATCGGCTATAGTTAGGTCTCACATGATATGATTAGGATCCTATTGATATCTATCTGCTGCTAGCTAGTCTAGTTACGTAAGTTTAAATGGAAATTATATCGACTAGCTAGCAATAAATCAAGGATATTTTGTAAAGAGTATGTAATCAAAGTAATGACCTGGTAAGGGAACTGTCCGAGACTAGCAGCAGAGCCACCGATGATTCTCGTGGACTGTCCTTCAGCTTCGGCTTTACGGATCTTGTCGGCCAACGGTATGCCGACTTTGGTGAGGTATCCATATGCGGAGATTTCTTCTAATTCGATCACATCTTCAATATTGATGTTCTTGGAGGCGACTACCGCCACGAGCGCTAACAATGTCACAGCAAGGACCTTCATAGCGAACGACTTGAATAACTAGTGATAAATTTATGTATAATTGATATATTTATATAGTCTACTGCTTAAGATAATTTAAAGATAACGCTTACCAATTAATAATCATTTAATAATCGATAATAATACCGTAAATAATTAAATTATATAAAACAGCCACGTGCATAAAATCGGACCATCTACGTATGCTATCAACATAACCAATTGCAAATTAGACATCTTTTTAAAATATGGACGGACGCTACAAAACTTATACGAATTTCCAAAAAGCATTCGACAAGATCGACCTGAGTTTACACTAATTCGTTCCTCGTTCCTTATTGGCATTAATCTTTTGAAATTATTTATATACTACATTACTAACCTTACGCAGAAAGTTGATGTTAATCGATTTTAATCAAACTAAATTTTCATCACACCTAATACTTAATAATAATAATAAAAAATTATTGGCATCAGAAAAACGTACAATGCGGTGTATTTTACATTATACGACTTAATGAACTAGATAGGTACATGAATTAACAAAAAAAACATAGTGATCAATGGCCCCCGAGCTAGGAAGATCCTGTGTTACGGGGGACATCCAATCCGCCTATATGATAACAATTATTATGAACTAGGATTTATTAAGAGTTAAGGTAAGGTAAGTACAATGCCGTTATTATAAACAAGTAGGTGAAATGGTAAGAAACATGTGGAGTAATCGTTTGTGATTATATATGGATTGTGTGTGTGTGTTTATGTGTGTGTGTGTTCAAATTATCTATATGGTGGATTTAGCAACTCTTCTCTTTTCTTATATTGCTATTTAGCTTATTATGAATTTTGTTGTAGAGTAAAGCGCTAGAGTATTTGTAGTGTCGTTGTGCGAAACATGTATTTGTGTATATTTTTGGGCATATTGGGAGAGGTCTTCGTCTAACTCTAGTAGGTAGTCGACATTGAGCATTTTTTTTAAATGGTTTGTTGTAATGCTTTCTTTTTCTTTCATCTGTTGTACTGTAAGTGTCTTGCTCTCAGCGTATAAATCACGTGGGGGGTATCTAAAAGGCTTAACCTCTCAAATGCCGTTGACGCCTCACGCATAAATGAAATAAAAAAAACAGCGAAAAGGGAGTCCAATTACAATTACCGTTGACGCCGATCGACGTCTTCAGATTTGTACTCGTCAAACCCCGGTGACGCGATAGGGCGTCGAGCACACTCGATTGTGTATGGTTTATGTTTTCAACGGCGGATCACTGCTCGTTGTGCCCTTTCTACTTGAATGAGTTTACTTTGTGTAGCGATTCCCCAAGCAGTGATACAGTAATTTAGTATAGATTCACCAAAAACTTCATATACCTACTACCTGCAAAATGTCTCTACGGGCAGCAGTCCTTAATTTTTTTAAAAGAAATTTGATTTTCTTCAGTCATGACCCCTTGGGCATCATTTTCCAACAAAACTAATAAGTTTGAAATGGATAGTGGGTTGGTTTGATACAGCGAGATGTTGAGGTATTTGTCTTGCAAACATTTTACCTTCGTTAGCAAAAATGCGTTCACCGCATTGATGGATTCTACTGGCCTAGGATCTGTTTTTAAGAGCTCTGACGGTACGAAAGATTTGGTGTTAATGTCTCCTACGATCCGTATTGCATCCCACATTTTTGGGAGAGTTTTTGGTTTGTTCAAATAGTTTTTTTTTATGATCTATTTTAAGCTTTTTGAGCAAATCGTTACAGAAATTACGATAACGCAGATAAGTAATTCTCAAGACAACATTCGAGGGTTCCTACTAGGACTACTACTCCTACTTTATTCGATTTTTTGTGCATATTGTCCCGATTTCTTATACACTTCAGCAGGCCAGGAGCGATCCATGGTTTAATTATTCTTAGTTTGGCACGTGTAGCTGCAATAAATATTGTGTATAGTAATGGTGTTGTAATAATAATAATATATATTTATTATCTCACCACAATATTTACATACGATATTTACATAGTCCAACATATAGAAGGCACATAATACAATTATTATTACACATTTATTATATTGTGGGAGACTGGTGCCTAAGCTAGGCTTGAGGCCTGTATTTCAGGACACCAGGACCCCAATCCTACATAAAATACATTTTTATTATGTACTGGAGCATTAAACACATTGTTGTATGATAATAACAATAGTGGTGATTTCGTCTGTTTTGGTTATGTATGTATTTATGCGCACGCGTGCGTGCGTGTGTGTGTGTGTGTGTGCGTGTGTGTGTGTGCGTGCGTGCGAGTACGTGTGTTTGTATGTATTTGGATGTATGTGTGTGTGTTTTGTTGTATGGGTATGTAAAACGTCAGTTGTAATAACTTTAAACTGGGTTTGTAAGTAGTTTTTCCGTATCATCATAGTTTAATTTTTGTAGCCAAACTGTTAATTGAGTTTTGCATCTGATCTTATTAAGATTGTAAATCTGTAGTTCCTTGTTTATTTTATTGTAAAGGTAGCCGCCTAAGTGGCAAAAGAAGCGTTTTGAGAAAGTAGTAAATAGGTGTATACGGCGTCGATCTACTGGGTTGAATCGTCTTCTACCTTCAGACAGAGAGGGGTTGAAAATCAGGAGAGAATGTTGTTTTATAACGATACTAAGTATAAATAATTGTCGCACTGTGAGAACTTTATGATCCTTATATAATTGTTCCGTAGGATAGTAGTGAGGTCGAAAAGATGACACTTTTAGGATGGCCCTTTGTGCGCGCTCTAGCAGTCCTAGTGTCGTTTTTGGAGCGCCACCCCAAGAGCTGATGCAATAGCAAATTAAGGACTGAGCTAGAGCAAAATATACCGATCTTATTAAATTTTTATCACCTACATGTCTCAGAGTTTTAAAGACGTATATCAGCTTGCGTAATCTATTACTAAGGATCTCTATGTGTTCCCGAAATCTCAGTTGACTGTCAATTATTATACCCAGGTATTTTACTGTATCTGTTTTTAAGATAGGTTCACAAGAGCACATACTTTGTTGCTCCTTACACGAATGAGCAGTGAGAGTGCCAGATATAATATTGTTTTGAGTTGGCGGTTTTAAAGAGAAAGTCATGTAGTTAGTTTTCTTTGTATTTAAGGTCAATAAGTTATTACGCAACCAATTGCACACAATATTGAGACCTGATTGTGCATGTTCGTATACTTCCCTCCATGTACTAGCGCTGAATAGAAGTACAGTATCATCAGCAAAGGTTATGACCTTCCCTTTAGGAAGCGAGGTTTTAATGGTTTTCTTGTCACTGTTTCATAGTCCCTTTGCAGATAATATATGGTTTAACACATTCGCTGCGGCAGCATTGGATCTTAATCTACTGCTAGTGCGGTACGAGACAAATACTGTCCGTATCTATATTTCCTGCTATGCGTTACGACCTCTATTTTGCCGTACCGAAACCTGACTTTCAAAGACCATACATACGTGGAAACTCCCCATATCAATGGTTTTTTTGAATAAAGCGATAGGCTACATCCTCGTGTATACTCAGCTGTGGTAGCCCCGGGTTCTCTATGATATTTCGAAAGATACAGAGATTTTTCTAAATCAGTCATTTACGGCAATATATATGCCGTATAGCATGGAAGTGAAAAAATGCTAGGGATGGGGTTTACTTCTGAAATGACAATCGATGTTTTAAATATATTCTTTATTATAGACACAACATTAAAATTTAATAGTGTAAAAATCAACATAATTCTTCTTAATTAGTCAACATAATAATTATTCTTACAAGTATCGCCAATTTAAAAAATATTTAAATATAAAAAAGCATTCACATGTACTTAGTACAAATACACTAATTAATAAAAATGTGAATAGGACTTTTGATTCACATTAGGGTACCAAATTATTATAATTACTTTTAAATCTATGATGAGATCACACAATATTAGGAACTTTAATTTGACGAAAGAAAATAAATTTTATAAACTAGGTATGTTTTGATCAACGTAGAACGTTGATCAAAACATACCTAGTTTTAGCCTTCTATATTCTATAGAAGTGCTAGTAGGTAGTTATCACACTGAACAACTTTCGCACTTGACATCTTTGGCAACAATTATCAAAATATAAAGAAAATGTTAGCCTTTCCACACAGAACAGAAAAGCATTTTATTTCAAATCTTAAGCATGTTTCTTGAGATCTAGTAAGTAGTAGTTAGTATTGTTGTAGTTAGTAGTTTTGCATATCTGAGATGTCTCAGATATGCAAAACTTACTTAAATAGCAAAACTTAACTAATAAAATTTTATAGATGTTTTCTGTAAAGATTGTTGTGATATTTATTTGTCATGTATTTTATTGTAGCAATTTAAACATATAGCCTTTTGACATTCTTGACAAAATGTACGCACTCTTTTTACTTTCTTATCAGTCTCACGGCTGTTAAAGTCTTTTCTAAGATTTCGGTAACAATAAAACACTTTTTAAATTTTCTATTTTCTCTAATGTGTGACTAATTCGCTTCTGTGGTTGATTGTTATTATTTTCGATAGAATATGATTTTGTAAGGGACTGAATGATTGACTCTAAGAAAGATAGCAATGGTAACTGTTTTCAGTTTTCATTTTGTATACAAGCCATGCATTGACTAAGCAAGTTCCAAATAATAAACTCATCATTAGCTTGCGAAACCATTTTAGACCTCTAGTTAGAGTTGAGTAGTAAGTAGTCATTTGATCACTGAATCAACGCCTTTTTTATTTTCATTATACATTATTACATACTCTGGTTTCATTATCGGCAGGTTAGTCACTCGTGATTTTTTTTCCAGTATCTTTTAAAGAAGCGTTATGTTCTTTAACTGTGGTTATCATTGTCACAGGACATTTATCCATCCGTTTTATTATTTTGACTCCATTGTTCATTCTTCCAATAACTTGTCCCTTCTTTAATTTTGTACTTATGACTGTCTTGGCTAACCTTTTCCTGTTAGTCCTCACGGTACCACATAAATAAGTTTTTTTTTTCAGTAATTCTTCAGCTAACGAAACCGACGTATAGAAGTTATCTGCTATAAGAGTTCGACCCTCATCTAACAAATTCTTAGTCAATCTGAGAACCACATCATAACCATGACCTTCCCCTGATTTTTCTTCGTCCTTCCCTGTATATACCGTTAGTGAGTATGTATAACCCTCAGGTATGCACAGTTTGTATAGCTTGATGCCATATTTGTGTGCCTTGTTTTTAATATACTGGCGAAAATGAAGCCGTCCTTTCCAAGGTATCATGGTTTCGTCAATCACTATAAATCGACCTGGTTTCAACATATCAGAAAATGATTTTAATAGAATATCGAGCACATTTCTAATTTTATATAATTTGTCACCATTGTCAATATTTTCGCTGAAGTGCCAAAATTTTAATAACAGCAAAAAGCGATCCCCGGACATCAGTTTTGATATGTAAAGTATATGTAAGCAACTCTTCTTAGACCAGTATAAATTAACTTTAGGTAATTAATTGATACCCATTACCAACAACAAACCCATAAACCGTTGCATTTCTTCAAAAGCAGTTGGCTCCCAGCGTTTTAAACGAGATTTTGACTTATAACATGTAAACTTATAAACTCAGCTGCATGCTTGTTAGTTTCTGTCACCATTTTTGCAATGACCTCTTCGGTAACAAATAATTTGTAATAATCGAGTGGTTCTTCTAAAAGCACATGTGGTGGAAGTTTTATTTCGCTTATTAATTCATTTTGTGCAAAATCCATTTGATCGGTAATGTCGATCCATTGATCTTGAAGTTCTTCATTTTCATTATGAAACAAACTTGAAACATTTGATTACGAATTACTATCATATATTTCATCAAATGTATCAGTATTAATTCCCTTACTCTTATCAAGTTTTTTACGTGAACCTCTCATTGTTAAGTAGCCGCGTAGTTCTTTGCACAAAAAATATCGAGCACTTACGTACTCGTACGTCACGCTGACGGCCAGCACTAATGCAAACTGAGACGCCGCGCGGACGCATGCAAGGCGTGAGGCAAGGGGTTGGGGGGGTACGGCAAGATAGTCGCCGTACCGCACTGAATAAAAATACTTACATTACTGTGCGTTACGGCAACTATTTTGCCGTATATTATTAGTGTACAATATTATTATATTAAAAGCAACCATATTGAAAAGATCATTGTCTCTTTCCTACGCGTACGGGAACATAGTTAGATCACCCCCGCACCGCGCGCAAAACAAGGACAACGAGCTGGCGCACTGGCTGACCGTCAAATACGGCAAAATACTTGCCGTAACGCAGCGAATGTGTTAACTTGATACTTGTTCATGTTCATGGAGGAAGAGACAAAGACCAAAAGTTGGCGATCTGAAAATAGTAATTTTGCATTGAAGGTATCATTTAATTTATTCACAATCGTATGTTATTTATGTAACTATTATTATTCGATATATGTAGATATTTAAAATTACTACCGCTTGGGTTTTGACCGCTGTGCACGTAAGTGTTTGACCACCGATCTTCCGAGTATTTCAGTCATACATAACTGCGGTACTACCGTAACCATTATTCACGAACTTGCTCGTTTTGGACTATCTAAAACATAACAGTTAGGATGACACACTTTTAAGTAGCAAATGAGTCTTAGGCAAGTTTATATTTTGTAATAACGTCTACTCATAAGCAATACCGTACAACCTTAGACTTCGACTTCTAGCTTAAAATATTATTATCCTATGTCCCTGGTCTTTACAAACTTTGACCTGTGACTCAGTGAACACCCAGAATTGACACCAGTGTTTGAGGATCATACATTGTCCCGTGTAGAGATCGAACCCATAAAACGGATAAAGTAATATTTAAACTTTCGCGATTTGTACACATACTTAATATAATGTTAGACAACGGGTCTTACTCGCGATAAAGTATTTAAAAGGTAATAAATACCTATTGATTACCCGACGTTTCGACCGACTTGCATCGATCGTGGTCACGGGTTGACTGATGTGAGCTCAGCGGCGCCTTCGTGAAGTGCGGGTTTCGGCAACTACCCTCACTTGGTCACTATTATTTATATTCGCACTGTCGGTATTGCGACACACAACACTAACGACGTCTACACACTGGCTACCTAAGTCACTACGGCGACTTTTACATTTGCTGCTGACTGGATTCCAAGATGTAGACAAACGGTATCCATCCTCCCGGTTGAAGTTACGATATTTCTTAATTTCAACCGCTTCACGTACTATCCTGGAGTAATAGTGACGATCGGTGGATAAAACCTGTGGTTTATGTAATTCGATCCAGTGGTTTGGTCCAGACTCCAGCAAATGCTCGGCTATAGCGGACTTGTTTACTACCCAGTTCTTGACAGCTGTGATATGTTCCTTGACCCTTTCAGCGATTGTACGTTTGGTCTGTCCGATGTAAGAACTACCACAACTGCAATCCACCTTGTAGACGCCGGGTGTTTGAAAAGGGATAACATCCTTTGGAGTGCGTAGATAGCTTACTACTTTGGAGAACGGACTATATACAGTCTTTATGGAGTATTTCTTCAGTGCTGTTCCAACTTTGTCCGTTACTTCTTTTATATACGGCATGTATGCCGGCACTCTGCTGACCCCAGGTTGGCTATCCCTTCTCCTCGGACGGTGTATCCTACCCTTATATCCGTTGCGCCTAAGTACCTCCTGAACATGTGTGAGCTCACTTTCTAGGTGTTCAGGGTCACAGAGGTCATACGCTCTGTTCGTCAGTGATGCTACAATTGACGCCCTATTGTGAGTCAAATAAATTCACCTACATATGGTTTGGCGAAACACATAAGGTACTGCAACCATTAGTAGGTAAGACTACATCTTTCGTGAAGGATTCGCGCCATTTTGTTGACATCCTCAAGTGCGTGATAGTGGAAAACCAGACGAAGTGATGGTGAGTTTTGATGTGAAATCACTATTCACTAACGTTCCCATTGAAGAATGCCTTGTGGTCATCGAGAGAAAGTTAAGGGAAAACAATCTGCCCAACGAATACACTGTTTTACTAAAGAGCTGCTTAGAAGGCAATTACTTCCTATATCGTGGACAACATTACCTTCAGATAGACGGAGTAGCCATGGGCAGCCCAGTAGCACCGGTAATGGCTAATATCTGGATGGAATACTTCAAGGAATCCATAGACATGCAGGCCTCAAATGTAAAACTATGGAAGAGGTATGTCGACGATATATTTTGTATCATGAAAGGCAACAAGCACGAAGTAGAACAATTCGCAATGCGGTTGAACTCCATACATCCTAACATCCACTTTACTTACGAAATGGAGGTGGACAGATCGTTACCCTTTCTCGATGTAAAAATAACAGTGAGAGAAGATGGCACCCTGGGACACACTGTATACCGCAAACCAACACACACTAACAGGTATCTTAACGCCTACTCGCATCACCATCCGCGACAATTACAATCCGTTGTAGCATCACTGACGAACAGAGCGTATGACCTCTGTGACCCTGAACACCTAGAAAGTGAGCTCACACATGTTCAGGAGGTACTTAGGCGCAACGGATATAAGGGTAGGATACACCGTCCGAGGAGAAGGGATAGCCAACCTGCGGTCAGCAGAGTGCCGGCATACATGCCGTATATAAAAGGAGTAACGGACAAAGTTGGAACAGAACTGAAGAAATACTCCATAAAGACTGTATATAGTCCGTTCTCCAAAGTAGTAAGCTATCTACGCACTCCAAAGGATGTTATCCCTTTTCAAACACCCGGCGTCTACAAGGTGGATTGCAGTTGTGGTAGTTCTTATATCGGACAGACCAAACGTACAATAGCTGAAAGGGTCAAGGAACATATCACAGCTGTCAAGAACCGGGTAGTAAACAAGTCCGCTATAGCCGAGCATTTGCTGGAGTCTGGACCAAACCACTGGATCGAATTACATAAACCACAGGTTTTATCCACCGATCGTCACTATTACTCCAGGATAGTACGTGAAGCGGTTGAAATTAAGAAATATCGTAACTTCAACCGGGAAGAGATGGATGGATACCGTTTGTCTACATCTTGGAATCCAGTCATCAGCAAATGTAAACGTCGCCGTAGTGACTTAGGTAGCCAGTGTGTAGACGTCGTTAGTGTTGTGTGTCACAATACCGACAGTGCGAATATAAATAATAGTGACCAAGTGAGGGTAGTTGCCGAAACCCGCACTTCACGAAGGCGCCGCTGAGCTCACATCAGTCAACCCGTGACCACGATCGATGCAAGTCGGTCGAAACGTCGGGTAATCAATAGGTATTTATTACCTTTTAAATACTTTATCGCGAGTAAGACCCGTTGTCTAACATTATATTAAGAAAGTATATTATATATTTGTAATAAAACGGCGTGTGATTTTATAGTTCTTAACTTCGGCATCACTTTGACTATAATATTATTTGTGTTTATTGATGTGTTCGTTAGAATTGCTCGTAGAAAATGCATATTTTTTAGATATATGATAAAACTTCTTAACACTAAGAAAATAATAAAACTACTCTGATAACTCTTGACTTTAATACACATTGAATTTGTGAGAACGAGACAAAGCTATCCACCATATAACGCGCTCTTTTATTGTTGCGCATACAATGACAACGGTTTTAGAGATGCTGTTAGGGCCTTAGAACAATGAGTAAGATCCCTGTTCATTGCAAGGATGCCTGTAAGAAATTGTTCTCATTGTAATTTTGCCAACCGTGCATTTACTTTAAATCCGGCATACAATTGTATGATAAAAATTATCTATCGAACAATATATTATTATGTCAGGAAATCCCAGATATGAATTAGTATTTAACTTGGGATTTCCTAATTCATAATTGATCCCCATGTATCTGATTAAATAAGATTAAAATTAATTCATTTTGCCATGCTTAACATAGAAAAAAATATAATAAATTCATTAAACACCGCTCACTTTTGTACTTACAATTTTAATAGTTTGAAGGTTTCAGACAAATTCCAATCATTATGATTGGAATTTTTCTGCAATCCTTAAACTACTAAAATTGTAAATATAATTAGAAAGAACTCATAGAAAGTGGGCGGTGTTTAATAATAAAATTTTAAATAAGGTCAAAACATTTACGTTCTATGTCGTAAGACCGCTTGAATGCTTAATTTAATCTATGTTAAGCATTGCAAAGCGGTTAATTACTAGTATCTCTGATTTCCACAACAAAATTATAGAAGTTTTCGCTCTCCAGAAAAACATGAATGGATTTTATGTATTTATAATAAATGGTCAAAAATTAATATGGAAATAAAATACTTGCCCATCAAGCTTTCCACAGAAGTTTATTTATCGTAATCAGAACGATAGTGTTTATTAAAATTATGACATTGTTAATTTTGCAACTTTTGTTACAATCTGTGTTTTTGCCTCGTTATTAGACGTTGGACAACGCCACAAGAAGGATGTAAGATTTTCTTCTTCTTTAGATATATTTACATTCTGTTAATATCTTCTCGATTATCTCTCCTTACTTCCTTACTTAATATTATAAATTCGAAAGTAACTCTGTCTATCTGTTACCCTTTCCACTCAACTGATATGAATGAAATTTGGTACAAATGTAGTTTAAGACCTAGGGAATACATAGGCTCTAAACTTTTTATTGATGTAGGTAACACGCGGGCGGAGCCGCGTTCTAAAGCTACTATATTAAAATGTTAACAAGCAGTCTCTATACCTACTAAAATTATTAAAGCAAATGTAACAAAATATATCAACTAATTAATAGTTTCAGAATACATCATTTAATTATTTAGATTAACTTATCCTCTGAATTTGGTAGTATGTTTTCTTTTGTCCATTTATTTGTTTGAACTTCACGCATAAATTATTATAACTAATTTAGTAAAAGACTCACGGTATCAGTTATCCCCGTGCGTACAGTATGAGAAAAATGTGCTGTTTAAGTGTTTCCGTGAGTCAGTAGATCAGCGCAGGATCTTCATTTTGCAATATTTGTAACAAGAGTGACATATACCTAAGCTAGATGAAAAATGGTAAGAGCAAATGGTAAGCGTAACGCATTTATACGTACTTATAAAAAATCAAAATAAAATACCAGTAGGTAACCATTTATAAACTGCTTTGTTAATAATCATTTATACGTTCTTTTAAATTATAAAACTGTTCAAATTAAACGTCGAAATATTTGAACTGAAGTGCATTTGACGTTTATCTTAATTTTCGAGAATATATTATAATATACTTTATGACACTGAGACTAGATCGGAACCATAAGTGATATAATAGCTTTTTAGATAAAATATGTTCAGGAAAATTTAATAGCAAAGGAGTAATGCGTCTGGTAATTGTAATATTTGATGGGATCCCTTCTTTTCGCATAATGTTTTTTGTCCTAATATACTTCGGCATAACGATTTTGGCACAATTTGTTTTGGCATAATAATACTTCGGCATAATTTTTTTATGCATACATTTTATGTTGGCATAGTCATTTTAAAGACTAATTTGTTTTGGCATAAATTTGATTCGCATAAAAGTTAGTGACAGAACCGAATTGCTGCAAAACCGACTCTACGTAGTCTTGTTTGTCCTACCCCTAGAGTGTAATTTAAAATCGTGTAGAAGCGTAGAGGCGAGGCGGCCCGCGGGCTGAGGAGCAGGCGGCTGCGAGCGAAAGCCGTCTGCGACGCCGCGCGCCGGAGGCCCGCAGCGCCGGATCCGTGACAGAAACTCTGCCTGCTGCATGCTTGCTTGCATGCTGCATGCTTGCAGTTATGCTTTAGAATATTATGCTCAATCATTATAATGGTTAGAGAAATTATGCCTAAAAATTATGCGTAAGCTGTTATGCGTAATTATATTATGCGAAAATATAATTATGCCAAACAAAATTATGCTAAGTTATATTAGGTCTTAAAATTTTATGCTAATGAATAGGGATCCTATTTGATATAGGGGCACAAATTTCATGGCATATCGTAAGTGCTTACTCGAATGCAAGTACTTATAATCTTTCAGGCTTGTTAATCTCGTGTTTAAGTTTAGTTCTTCCAAATGTAGAGGTTTCTATTATTAACTGTTTTTCAGGTCTACGAATTATATTGAGTGCGCGTAGTCATGTTGAGCTCGATTAGTAAGAGTTCCAACAACTCTGGTAGATACCTCTTTCATTCCTTTACATTGCCAAAACACGTGTTGCTTCTTGCGAGGCGAAAAAACACCTCCTTTTGCTGTCAGAGTAGAGATCTTAGCACCACTTTTTGTAAGAACGTGGTGTGAAGGACTCTGCTCGTGAACTATAAAATTAAATGATAAAATGCATACATATATATAACTACGATTTCTTTTTTTACTCGCACTGATAATAAATCAGCGCTAAGAGTAATTTTAGACACAAATAATATTTTTTATTTAGTGAAAATTACGCATTATATGATAAAAATGTTTTTATCAATAAACTAGATTAATTAGGTTATTCATTGCTTCACAAGGATATAGAAAACATTAGAAATATTTTCTGTGTTAAATAGACAATTTTTATTTATTAGATTTAACGGAAATAAAAACATTTAACATAACATAATTCCTTTTTATATTGTGTCACTGTTTGTAAAAAAGGTCCAGTATATACATTCAGCTAGTTAAGTATCTGAACATTTAACAAATTCGTTCTTCTTCTCCCTAGCTTTTATTATTCCCAAGTCACTTGGGGTCGGCTTTTCTGGTCTAACCGGATTTAACTGGATATCAGTTTTTACACGGTGCGGCTGCTACCTGACCTCCGCAACCCGTTAAATTTGTTAGAGTATTTTATAAATTAAAAATCCTAATATTGCAAGTGTGTATCGACTAATATTGTTTACTGTACCAGTTTTAGAAAATCTAGCACAGGTTTTCAACTAAGCAGAGGCTACGCGGATATCAACATCGCATATTATTACGTTTTTATTGATAATTACAATTATGAATTATAGAGAGCACCAACCCGTTCAAGAAGATGGTTCGTGTTAGGTGATGAGCGGTCCATGGCTGTTATTAAGCTATTGCATAGCTTCTATCGCGGGCCTTGAGCGTGGAGACCGAATCCAGAAATTCCGTAACGAAAATAACCTAACACTTCCCACTCCGACCGGCACAGCGGTGATACTTTTTTAGTTTTGCCATCTATCGATGAATAGCAGAACTATTAATGACTTTTTGAAATATCACGCTTATCTCTTTAGTTCTGCAAATCGCCTCTAGGTGACATTGGTTGTATCGGCGTTACTAATTATAATTATATAAGTTGATAAAAAATGGTATGCAATAGCTTTACCGCGGCAGTCTCCGAGTGCCACACGTAATTTTTTTTTTAAATTCGTAGCCTGCACTAGGAATTATTAGGAATAATTCCTATGTCGCGGGGACCTTACAAACATTGAGAAAATGGTCAGAAATAACACCCAGACTCGGAACAACAATTAGTGGATCACGCAAATTTTTGTGCCGTGTGGGAATCGAACCCAGAACATCGACGCGTCGGCAGTGGCGATACGATCCGTACAGTTAATTATCTTCTTTCCTGACATATCTTCCCGCGATTCATTGAATCTACTAGGTCCTATGCACTAGGTCCGGTGTGGTGACGAGGTGTTCCTTGCCCCCACCGTGCAGCCAATATAACCATACCTATACCTATATCATCTGTTTAAAACTGTGATGACACAATCTTTTCCAAATACCATACAGACACTTGTTCCATACTATTACAACTTTACTATTATTTATTACGTAATAAATTATAGGTACGTAGATAAGTCGTCGGCAACAAACAATTAATAGATAATGTTGACAGATTATTCATTGATTCCTTTTTACTGTTAAACCATAACCACTGCGGTTTTGATAGCGACTGAGGCATGCAGGCAATGTGCCCGGTTGACGGCAATAAACTCGCTTCCTACTAGGTGCTATCTAAAATCATAGCTGGCGAAATGTGGATGTACGGCCTCTGCCTTCTCCATTGGGATATGGACGTGATACTAAGTAGGCACAGACTAATACATTGAAGAATGACTTGGATTGGCCTTGGTTTTTTTATGAGTCAACAAGCCCTTTCTGCTCTTCCTATAAAGGTCAGTAGAATTTTGGAAGAAGAACAAGGAAATTGCCATTTATTTATATATAACCTTTAAGGAAAATTAGTGACAGCACTGATGCGTATTACAATATAAATAGATATTAAAGTGTGTTATAAGTTCAAAACTTAATAAAGTCGCTTGTAAAATCACTTGATTCACACTAAAGTTCTATGTCCAATAAGAAATGTACAACATGCCCAAAGTTTACAGCTTCATAGGTTAAGATTTTTGGGATTTCGTGTTACGCCAGTTAATGAGTCAAGTGCCATTACGGTTCTACTTAATTAGACATTGGTGCCAATTCTGTTGTCACAAAATTCTCTTATCTTAGCTAAAAATCTCTAAAATTTAGTTTAGTCCTGTCATTTTTAGCGATTTCAGAATACGAAATGTCGTTTGACAGGACTAAACTAAATTTTAGAGATTTTTAGTTAAGATAAGAGAATTTTGTGACAATAGAATTGGCACCAATATGAAATAAATTTGTACCATTGATATGTAAAAAGTATATCAAACGATATGAGGAATAAAATCCTACTAAAATTATAAATGTGAAAGGTTATGTGGATGGATGAATGTTTGTTACTCCTTCACGCAAAAACTTCTAAACCGATTGCGATGAAACTTGATATGTAGATAGCTGGAGACCTCGATTAACACATTGGGTACATTTTTACTAGCACAGCTAGTTTTAAATATAATGAAAAACCATTTAAATTAAAATGTTTTAATATGTAGTAGGTAATACTAAAACGTTTAAAGCAGGTTGTTGATCCAGCTGCTGTAGGAAGTAACTCTGACGAAAGCAGCAGGGAATCCAAGAGTGCAGCCTCTAATAGAACCGAAAGAGGTCAAACCAATCTGAAAAAGAAAACGGCATATGTTATTAGGGTACTAAAGATATGTATGCCCTGAATATAAGAACACGTATACTTACACATTTCTACAATAAGCCGTTCGTCCTTTGGTGGCATGGTTTGAGCAAGAGAACAATAATCATCAAGATACTTGAAGTAAGAATATGAAGGTAACAATTTTTTTTTTGCCGCATGGCAGTTGCAGGCAGACAACATGTAACGAAACCAGTTAAAACTATAACAAAATTCATTCTGAGCCTAAAATAAGTATAAGTCGAAGGAGTGTGTTAGATTTCTATAGTCAAGTTTTATTTTAATGTTACTTATTAATAATGAACTAAACTGACCGATGTTCTAACAAGAATAGACCAACAAAAGTGGAGGTGGATAGGCCACATGATGCGAGACGCAAAAGGCAAGTGGAGCAAGTTAGTGACAGAAGTCCAAGGGACGGCAAAAGAAATCGGGGAAGGCAGCCTACCCGCTGGGAGGATGAAATAAAGCTGAGAGCAGGTCCAAACTGGAGGAGAGTACCTCACGACAGACGTCAATGGAAAATGTTAGAGGAGGCCTATGCCAAGAGGCACACCGAAATTCGAGACATCTTGTGGTTTTTGTTTTAACCATTATCGTTAGTGTAATTGTCTGGTTTCGGAATAAAAGGCTTTATTATTATATATTAATCATGAAAAATTAAACGTACCAGTAATGGTCTGTTGTTCCTGTTGACGATGAGGGGACCGCCGGAGTCACCACCGCATGTGCTCCTACCGCCAGCGCCGCTGACGCAAATGTTGGAGGCCACGACGTTCCAGGGGTATGAACGCAGACACTCAGCGTTGGTGATCACAGGCAGGTTGACATGGCTCAGCCTCTGGCTGGTGGTGATGCCACCGAAAATTCCTGTGTAGAAGTATAATAAATGATTTTATCTTTTTATAAAATAATAAAGTAATATTCGGTGAAATATAATTAGACACTGCCAAAATAAATAATTCTAAGCTAGCAAAATAACTTTAATTAATAGGTTTTTATGATTAAATTGAATATACCTGGCCTAGCTGGGCAACGTCTCTATCCTCTAAACCATGACCTTGTATGTTTCTTTGATGCCTAAAATAGGGTAGGCACTGTGTTGTCTAAAGGCGACTAGTTCCTGGTACTAAAATAAGACGATTTAGTTTTTGAAGCGTCTGCGATTCGCAAGTCTTTCCTATGGTGCTGCAAGCGATATGCGGAATATTCTTACCATCGCCGGTACGGCCAAAACCAGAAGCAGTAGCGGTTTCACCCACGAAGAGTTCGTTGATCTGAGAGCCAGAAGGCAGAGTAACGGCAGCGACGGTGCCTGCAAATAAGAATATATTTAAATTCTTCACTGTCGCTGTGACAGTGTCTGCAAACAAAAATATTTTAAGTATTATTTGTGATTCTGATTGTATGCCGTGTACTTAATTAAGTCACACAGCTTGTGCTTTATTTAGTACTCGGCAATGCAATGAGCGTATAAACTATATTTCATAACTGCGTCAAAAAACGTAAAAGGGGTTCGAAGTGAATAATTCAAAACGATCTTTATACGTAACATGTAACAAATATTTGTTACGCATAATATAGTCCATGGTATAGACTATACTGACTGATGACTGGTGTCCTTTTGTACAAGTCGACGTATAGTCCGACTTTTAACTCGCTAGAAGTAGAATTTCAACTTAATTTTCAAAATACTTACTGGATAAACTGTAGGCAGCTGACAGCCTAATCATAGCAATATCATCACGGATAAGGTTGGGATTCCAGCTTCCATGCATAACGACGTCGGAGCTCGGAATTCTTTGGCCACCAGAGAACAAGGTGATTGAGCCAGCGACAGCCGTGATCCTCCATGCCTGGTTCCTGCCGTCAAACCAGCAATGAGCAGCGGTGAGTACTCTCCATTGATTAACAATTACACCGCCACAAACACTCTGGCCACCACCGTTCAGGTCGATAACGAGACCAGCCTGCAAATAAAACATGTCTTAAATGTATAACGCATAAATGTATCTTAAAATATTTTTTCTAGCTCGTTTAATCAATAAAAATAGTTACAACGCCAAACTTTTTAAAATTCGGCGAATTTTAAAAAGTTTGGCTTTAAAGTCATCAAGTCTTCCAAGCAGTCGGGATAGGCTGTTATCAAGCCTAAAATCAATCGACTGCTACTGATAATATTCTGGCAGACAAACCTGCCTGTCCTAACTCGGTCAAATCGCTTACAGCTTCACACTTACATATGTAGGTATAACAAACGAATTTTAAATGTACTTGATAGAAACTCAAAAGAATACGTTGAATGATATAAATTGTGCAATAACCTGGTGAGGGAACTGTCCGAGAGCAGCAAGAGAGCCACCAGCGATTCTGGACGCCACTTCAGTTTCCTCAGCTTTGCGGATCTCTTCGGCCAACTGTATTCCGACTTTGTTGTGATAGTCGTACGCAGTGAGGTCCTCCAGATCGATCACATCTTCCAAGTTGATGTTTTTGGAGGAGGCAACCGCCACCAGCGCCAAGAGTGTCACAGCCAGAACCTTCATGATGATTGTCTTGAATGAATTCGTCAGCGCTTTGTTATGTATTTATAGTTTTCAGTTTGCTTTATCTACATATCTATTGTGATATTGTATCGTATCTATGTATTCAGATTATTTTTATAATTAAGGAGGATTGCGCAAATTAATCCAAAGAATGTGACTTTGATTATATTTGGACTGTGCACGCTTATACGATGCTACTGTCCATAAAAATTAACGTTATTACTACAGAATCCGAATTGATTCAGTCCATAATAATAATTAAGCATTTACTTCTTTTTTTTGACTTATACTCAGTAGTGAATGTAAAGGGTAATACCTTGTATGTACATACACATTCAAGTTATAAAATGCTGAAATGATAATGGAATGCAGGTATCTTCTCATAGTCTCTTTACCTAAACTTAGCAACTATTTTTAATGTAAAGTCACCAAACTCACTAACTCATAAACTATAACGTTCATAAGTGTTACTTTGCGACCTAAATGAATAAATGATTTTTGACTTAGATTAATAAAATATAATATAAAAGATTTAGAATAATCTAGATTTTCCCCGCGGCTTTGTTCGCGTTAATGTAGGTAAGGTTTTGTAACAGTACTTCTTTCTAGACCCGGTCACGCCACGATCGTGGCGGTAAGTCCCGTGTTTGAGGAGTGGCTGGAGAGGTGGCATGGCGCCCTCACCTTCCGGCTGACACAGGTATTAACTGGCCACGATTGTTTTGGCCAGTTCCTGTGTCGTATAGGCGGCAAGAGACGCCCGGTTGTCACCATTGCGGCGACTGCCACGACGTTGTTGAGGACACGGCGCTGCACACTTTGGCGGTTTGCCCCGCCTGGACATCACAGCGCCGTGAGTTGATCGCGGCAGTCGGATCGGTTGCCCTCTCGCGCCCGGCCGTAGTTCAGTCTATGGTTCGGAGTGAGCGGTCGTAGAACGCCGTCGCCTCCTTCTGTGAGGAAGTGATTTCCATCAAGGAGACGGCGGAGCGGAAGAAGGAGCCCTTAATTCCTCTCCCCAACCGCAGAGCCGGGTGCCCGAGGGCTCGAGCCCCCCTTAGATTTGACCTGGGGGTGGTGGGCTTTATAGGCCTGCCCGCCATCCGTTCAGTACCAGGTCGGAGAGGCGGCGTGCGTGTTCCCACGTGCGCCTCTGTGTCGAGTCCGTCTGTCCTCTAGGGGGGAGACAGCAGGGAATATAAATGAGTGATTGCCTTTGGTTAGGTCTCTTCGCGTAGTGGCCTGCCGTCTCATACGGTGGGCCGAAACCTCGGCGGGGTGGCGACCGCACGCGAAAGTGATTCGCGCTGCCCCGTCGATAGCGATTTTGTCGAGGAACACCGTGGTAGGTTTAGTCGGTATTCCGGGAGGTACATTTTCATCTTTTTAACATCTTTCTTTTACCCCGGTGAGTCCGACATAATCCCTCCGCCCACCGACGCGGAGGGGTATGCGTCAATGCATGCCCCCACGTATAAAAAAAATAACTTCTTTCTAGATGAAAGATACCCTATTTCCTCCTGTTTCCCTGGCAAAGTGTATGGGCAATTTCATGATGATTAGTTAAGACGTGAAAGGGGAACAAGCAGACTCACATTCGCATAGGTAAAAAAAAAAGAAAACGATCCCAAGATCGTTTTCCTTTTTTTTTGCCCAATCATGTACCTAAGTAGAGAAAAAGAGCTGCTTTTAAAAGGAAAACGAGATACAGTTCAAATCCTACTTACCCATTATCATATCTACGCTAATTACATTTTCTTAAGATAGCGTTAAAACCTAAGCAGACTGTAATCGTACGATAAAACAGAAAATAATCTTATGCCTTTCCTGTTTATTAGATTGTCATTACATGGTATCAGTCTGCTATCGTCATTATAGCACTGATTTGTCAATGTGAGCATTATTAAAATCTTCAATCAAATCGATACATTGGAAACAGTGGTAAATCATTAATCGATTTTATTAATCGTTTAAACTGATCGATTATGGGATCATCGAATTTCTGTATAATCCTTAATTATGGCATATCATATACTCCTCCGTATGCGCAATGTGTCTAACTAGGATAGAAAGATTCTCTTCACGTATTAATAAGTATTAGCGGTCGCCAAGTAGTCAAATTTGACCATAATTGATTTAAATTTTAAGTTTGATCGTTATTAAGGTTTTATTGTCTATAACTATACCCTTATAATCAAATTTTATTTAGTCACCTACCACATACATATGTACATTTAAAACCACAGTAACGAAGAATTCTACGACATCAGCCGAACAATGCCAAAATACTACGAACGCGATTTGACTTCGAGGTACAAAGTTCTTCACAAAGAGGCTTCACGTTTTAATATATTGATACACAATTTGGATTTTTGATAAATGTTTATTTCTATATTTATATAGGTAGTAACATAGCAAATATAAGAAGATGGTGTATAGTACCCAGTATTGTTATATTCTTCATATTAATAACTAGATGTTCCCTGCGGTTTCACCCACTGTTATGATTACTGCGTCCTTCCTGTGGCAGGTGGCGTATTATTATATTATAATTATGTCTATACGCCAATCACCTTTGTATTTTAGTCGACCGAAAGGTAACTCACTAAATGAGCGGCGGCCTATAATCTCTTACTGGTGGCTACCGGTGAGAGATTCTCAAATGAAAACAATGATTCTGAAATCTCGGTTCAAGCTCCAAGTAGCTCTAACGCATGCAGCGGCCACACCCTGGTTAACCACGTCGACTCATCGGCTAGACCTGGTGAAGAGGGCCGGATGCTCCGGCACCGGTTTTTTGCGGATACCTCCCTGTCTGTGTGTAGAATCTGTCCCGGTGAAGATGGCACACCAACGCTGATAAGTAACCGGTGGTGGCTGATTCGGCGGGGCAGTGAAATCTTGTGGAAGACTTGGGGCGATGACACAGGTCAAAAGTGCTCGTTGACCATTTACTGCATCCGAACCCTGCTCCAGTAGTAGCGGCTCTCCATTCCACTGGGCGTGGAAGGGGGAGGACGAGAGCGTGCGTCTGTGTCATCGATGGCGTAGTAGTTAGTGTAACCGACTGCCACGCCTGAGGTCGCGGGTTCGATTCCCGCACAAGACAAATATTTGTGTGCATGAACATGGATGTTTGTCTTGGTCTGGGTGTTTCTATGTATAATATGTATGTATTTACAAAAAAAAAAAAGTATATATGTATGTTTATCCATTGTCTAGTATCCATAGTACAAGCTCTGCTTAGTTTGGGCTAGATAGTGTTGTGTGTATGTGGTAGAATATAATCACTTACGCACTTAAATATGTCACGCGCAACTGACTGCTTCTGATTACTGGACTCTGATCAAGACCTACGGCAATTGGCTGAAGTAGAGAGGCTGGATTGTGGTGCACACCCGGTTTTGTCTGAAGCCTGCACATATGGTGGCCTAAGGAGAGTGGTCATTTCTGCATTGCAGATGGGACAACTGTGTGAATTGGGCAGCACTTGAAGTTACGCAGCAGTCCTATTTAGGGAGGCACTGCTTCCGCCGCTCAGCCGGACTAGAAAAGGTGTCCTAAAAAAATGTTTGTCCCTACACATTGGGGGAGTAGTAACCGCGGCTGCTTGAGCACCCTACTACTCACGGTCGACGTCACAGAAAACATAAAATAAAAACACCAGTTATGACATTCGGCGCATGGAACGTGCGCACATTAATAGACAACGACGGAAACCTTTGCCCGGAGCCTAAAACTGCTGTCGTAGCACGCGAACTTGATCGCTACAATATAGATGTAGCTGCGCTAAGCGAAACACTTCTAGCTGACCAAGGTGAGCTCGAGGAAATTGGCGGTGGCTATACATTCTTTTTGGAAGGAGGGGTCTTCCTGGCTGAACGAAGGCTAAGCTGGTGCACGGTTTGCCATTAAATCCACCATTGCAAAAAACCTACCAGAAATTTCGCAATACATCTCGGACCGCATTATTACATTGCGCCTTCACCCTCAAAACAACAACGTCCTGAATTTGATAAGCGTATATGCACCAACCATGAGTAACGAGGACAGTGTAAAAGATCAATTTTACAAGGATCTCTGCCAATGCCTTAGCAACATACGTCCGAATGAGCAAATACTGTTACTGGGCGATTTTAACAAAAGGATTGGCGGAGATGCTGATCCGTGGCCGGGCGTGATTAGGAGTAACGGTGTGTGCAATATAAATAGTAACGGACAGTTACTGCTTATACTCTGAGCTTAATTCGACTTTACCATTACAAACACTCTGTTTAGGCTTCGTGACAAATTCAAAACTACCTGGATGCACCTGCGTTCTAAACACTGGCACCTCATCGATTACACCATATCCCGACGAAGAGACGTCTCCCAGGTGCATATCACCCGCGTCATGCGCGGCGCACATTGTTGGACAGACCACAGGTTTCTGGTCATTAAATTGAGGCTCCGCCTACGCATACTGGTGGCCTGTTTTACAAATCTCCAGGCCCTCTTATTTCTAAATGACATAATGCGAGTGTAGCTTTTATCCAAACAACAATTAATACAATATTACTTTAATAATTCAGTAAACTAAGTAGTTACCGTATATAATTTTGTCTATTAAATCGTAGTTAACCAAACATAACTTAAAACTACTGTCAGTTATTCGCGTCTCTTTAGAGATTAATACTGTAGGTGCTTAAATATTAGTGAGAGTGGAGATGTATAGTGCGTGTTATTGTGTGATATGCAAGTGTGTTTAGTGTGCGATGTGTGTGTAAGTGTGTGTGTGTTGTGCGTGTACGTGTGGTGCGTGTACGTGTTGTATGAGCGGTCTGCGCTGCGAGCGGAGCGCTTGTATTGCTGGTGCGCAGGCGTGTGTGAGTGATCGTGTGGTATCAGTTGTAAGCGTTTTGATAAACTAATTTATTTTATTGTATTAATTGTAGGATACTTTCTGTCTCATCATAACTTAGTTTAAAAAGCTAATCTGTGATAGTTTTTTTGCATTATTTGGTTGTTGAGGGATACACATAAATAATTTTATTAATCTTATTATATACAAAACTACTCAAGAAATAGTAACTCCGCTGAGCTAGGCTAGTATTAACCGATATAGGGGGGGACAGATGGCATGTTTGTGCCTGAAATTGCTTCTTATGTCCGGGTTGTATGGTGTTTTGGCGTGACGTTGTGTCACGCCAAAACACCAACGGTTACCACGCCCACGCGAATCCCAGATGTGGAGAGCCAAAATATCTGTTGGCACCCCACTTGGTTCCTCAGATCACTGCCTTGTCCGGAGTACAGTGCCTCTCACGTACCCGCCGCAATCGCGTGTCACAGGCAGCCGCCGTGTATGGCACTACAAGTCAGCAGATTGGGATGGGATGCGGTCCTTTTTTGCGTCCTACCTTTGGGGACAAGTATGCTTCTCGCCGGATGATCTCAATGCCGTTGCTGACTCTATTGCTGATGTGGTGCTACAGGGTATGGAGCTTTTTATTCCGTCCTCTGTGGTCTCCATTGGTGGCAAATTTCGGCCTTGGTTTAGTCCATCTTCCAAAAACGCTTCTCGCTGGAAGCAGGAAGCTTACCGAACCTGGGCTGATGCGGTGATGGCATGTAATGTAAATAACAGCGCATTAAAAAAGGAGTATAACCTTGCTTCCAGGTCCTTCAAAAGAGACATTGCAAGGACGAAGTCGAAGCACATTGGTAGAATTGGTGAGAGGCTTGAGCGTCCTCCTTCGGGAACTCGTGCATTTTGGTCTCTTGCCAAAGCTATCGAAGGAAATTTCTGCAAGCCATCCTTTCCACCCCTAGACATGGGAAATGATTCGTTGGCCCACGACGCAAAACAGAAAGCCGATCTTCTGGGCAAACTCTTTGCGTCCAACTCGACTTTGGATGACGGTAGAGAAAAACCGCCTACTATACAGCGGTGTGACGGTTGTATGCCGGATATCCGGTTCTACCAACGCTCAGTGCGCTTAGCACTTCTATCCCATGATATCCATAAGTCGAGTGGACCTGATGGAATCTCTCCTATTGTGTTAAAGATGTGCGCTCCTGAGTCGGCGCCGGTCTTATCGCGACTATTTCGGCTCTCTTACTCTTCTGGCATAGTCCCGACATCATGGAAGTCAACATTGGTCCACTCGATCCCAAAAAAAGGTGACCGCTCAAATCCGTCCAACTTCAGACCGATAGCCATAACCGCTCTTTTCTCGAAGGTAATGGAATCCGTTATCAATAGTCAGCTCTTACGGTACCTAGAGGATCATCAGCTACTTAGTGACCAGCAGTACGGCTTCCGTAAGGGTCGGTCGGCTGGCAATCTTCTAGTATACCTAACACGTCGTTGGGCACAGGCGATCGAGACAAAGGGGGAAGCCTAGACGGTTAGTTTGGACATAGCGAAGCCCTTCTATCGTGTCTGGCACAAAGCGCTTCTTTCGAAGCTCCCTTTCTATGGGCTTCCCGAGAGATTATGCGAATGGGTCACTAGCTTAACAGACAGAAGCATTAAGGTCGCAGTCGACGGTGAATGCTCTAACTCCATGCCTGTAAATGCTGGTGTCCCGCAAGGCTGTGTGCTATCGCCTACTCTGTTCCTCCTCCATATAAATGACATGTTGCAAATAAGTACATATACATACATTGAATGCGGACGACACCGCATTCATTGTTATGTGGACGACACCGCATAACACTGAAATGAATGAACAATGAATGATTTAGTTTATTTACTTTAAGGCGTAATGTCAATTTAATACCCGATGTTTATCTACCTATATTAATTTTATAAATGTTTTACATTTATATATTTGTGAAGATGTTTAGAAAGAATTAAATGAACCCTTATAACAATAAGTCACGGGTTAGTGGTTATTTGTATTTTTAAATTGAATTTGTAGAGTGACATATTTGGTGATAGGTTTCGCTCAAGGAAGTTTACGAGTAGAAGACAATAATTTAATTAATTTATTGAGGTGCAGCGGAACACCGATGGTAAGACAAAACAGTTTTTAATCATATCTGGTATTCTAAGACTTGACAGATTAATTAACTTTACGCCGACGCACTTAATTACGTCGTTGTACTAATTATTAATTCAGGGATATGGTAAGGAAGATTGCAACAGGTGACGTGCGCCATTGTGTACGAAATATATTCGAATGTGTTAATAAAACAATACTTATTTATATAAGTACTATGGTTTCTATTCAAAGATTCCAGGGTCATAAATAAGCGCGGTTTAAATTTTCAATATTATTGAAAATTTTATTAAATATTTTATTAAAATTTAAACACGCTTATTTTTTTGTATATTTGGAATAACAAACATTAGTAAAATTTATATTTTTGTATAGTTACGTTTAGATAACTTAACTAAAAGTAAAACGTACCAGGTCCGAGAGGCGGCGTGCGTGTTCCCACGCGCGCCTCTGTGTCGAGTCCGTCGCCCCTCTAGGGGGGAGACAGTAGGGAATTTTTGAGGGAGTCCTTTGGGTAGGTCTCTTTGGGTAGTGGCCTGCCGTTTCATACGGTGGGCCGAAACCTCGGCGGGGTCGCGAACGCATGCGAAAGCGATTCGCGCGGCCCCGTCGATAGTGGTTGTGTCGAGGAACACCGTGGTAGGTTTAGTCGGTATTCCGGGAGGTACTTTACTATTATTCCATCTTTCTTTTACCCCGGCGAGTCCGACATAATCCCTCCGCACGCCCCCGCGGAGGGATATGCGTCATAGCATTCCCCCACGTAAAAAAAAAAAAAAAAAAACACTAAAAGTAAAACGTAAAAAACATATTGGAGAAAAGAAAAGCATATGTGATAAAAAGCATCGTAAACAAGAAATATATTTTAAATTATTTAATAAATTGGTAAATAATTTAATCTACTACTGACTATTCAGTTCATTTTAGATAAAACTATTAACCATATTTTTTATTTCATTAATTTTTTTATTAAATAAGTACAGTGACAGACAACAGATTAAGTATTTACACATTACTCAATTGAACATTAAATAGTTGCCAACCTGAAGTCCAATTAAAACTATACGTCACATCATTCAGTATTTAAAACTTTAGTGAGCTAAGGTAAACAATGGTAAATAAGTATAAAAAGAAAGAAGAAAAAGAGCACATTATTTCAAATTTTTTCTTTAAAAGGGCATTTTTAAACACATCATAACTATCGTGGCAGATATCCGATTCAGAGCAAGTGGAATTGTATTGTCTACACATTCGTGAAATTGGGTTGTTAAATGAAACATTATTATGACTATGGCCTATAGTAAAAAGTTGTGGTGTGCGCATCAATCGCGTTAGAGTCTTAAAGTTCATTTGAACGAGCTGGCTATCCAGTGAACCATTCACAATCTTGTGTAAGGTACATAAGTCACTTATCCACCTTCTGTTCTCAAGAGTCATCATTTTTAACCATTGAAGTCGATCATCATATTCTTTTATTTTACGCCGCTGTCCAGACCTTGAGCATAATTTTCTGACAAATCACTTCTGAATTTCCTCTATTCGGTCAATGTAAGTCCTATAGATAAGCACCGTACAAATAAACAATATTCAATAATACTACTTACCATACTGTAGTACAAAGTTAGTAAAGAATTGACTTGCCTGAAAGGACTAGCATTTCGAAGCATAAATGATAGAATGCCTTTGGTTTTACTGCAGATGTGCTCATAATAAAACGGACATTTCAGAATCAAAAATTACTCTTAAGTCGCGAACAACTTTAACTCTCTCCAGTGCATCCCCTTCAATATGATAAATGTAGTTAAGCGGCTTTTTATTTTTTGTGAATGTGATAACTTGGCATGTTTTAATATTAAGTGACATCAAATTTTTCTCACACCAATTACTTATTGCATTGATATCCGCTTGAAGAATTACACAATCTTGATAGTCAGCAATACGTCTAAAAATCGTTAAGTCATCAGTATAAGCTAAACATTCACTGTTGAGATCATTCATCAAGTCGTTATTAATTATTAAAATAGAAGGGGCCCCAGGTCAGACCCTTGGGGAACACCAGACTCCACCAAAAAAGGAACAGATTCATATCCACTGAGTGCGACCAATTGCGTACGATTTAGTAAGTATGATGAAAGCCATCTATAAAAATTGCCATGAATGCAAAAGTGCTGGGCTTTTGCTAATAACCTCCAATGATCGACACGATTGAATGCTTTAGAAAAATCGGTGTAAATTGAGTCTACCTGCTTTTATAATTAAATGAGTGTCGCATAAGTAAGTAGTGTAGCTTAAGAGATTTATGGTTGTTAATCTGCCTGTCATGAAGCCATGCTGGAGTGGACTCAACTGGTGTTTTAAATGATTGTACATGTGATTGTAGATATAACCCTCGAAGATTTTAGCAAACCAGTTAAGAATACACACAGGGTGATAATCAGAGATATCTTTTCTATCGCCCGACTTGTAAATAGGTGTAATTTTAGTAATCTTCCAAAGTTAGGGAAATATGCCTTCATCTTACGACTTGTTGTAAATTATGAAAAGAGGTGTTACTAGCGCAGTTGCACAGAGCCTAATGAAATCAGGTGGAATTCCATCAGAGCCACCATTCTTGGGCATGAATGGCGTTGGTTATCACAGGCCTGCCTGTGATCACCGATCGTCTGCGCTCATTCCTCTGGAACGTCGTTGCCTTCAACATTTGCGTCAGCGGCGCTAACGGTAGGAGCACATGTGGTGGTGACACCGGCGGTACCTTAACCGTCAACAGTAACAACAGACCATTATTGGTACAATCTATTTTACAATATTAATAAGTAACATTAAAATACATAAAGTTAGACCGGAATAATCCAACACACAGCATAAAAAACGACGACAATATTATTTTAAATAATTTTTACAATATTATTTTATTACAATTTATCTAACGACATATCCAAAACTCTTTTAATATGCATATGCAGTCACTTTTATCATTCATATGACACATTGCAATAAAAATCGACTTCCGAAAGCCCCTTTGTAGACTGTGCTACCATGTAAGGAAACCATGGATAGTAGACTTGACAAGAAAGAAGGTAACTTCGGACCGCCACATAACTTACCACGAACTACCTTCTGAAACGAGCTGGTGCCTGGTAATTCGTATAGTTGTGTAATAATAATTATTAACAAAGCATAATAATAAGAATTTCACACAATACACAAACCTCACAATACACAATTTATGACTTCTAAATAATTATCTGAGTTTATGAGTAGTTGAGCCTCGTTGATTTTAGCATGAATGGGACTACCCTCTCACAGAATATCGACGTGAAATAGCAGAATTCTTACTGTTGTGTTTCGTTCGGTGACTGAGAGTGCCGGAGGTCCAATCACTCTCTTTTCCCCTCTCGCTACTTCTCCTTCCCACTTCCTTTTTCTCTTCTTCCTTTCTGAAAGTGTCGGCAACGCGCAAGTAATGCTTCTGGTGTTCCAGGCGTCCATAGGCTAAGGTGAACACCTACCATCAGGTGGGGTATGCTTGTTTGCCACCTTAGTTGTATAAAAACATATTACAAGAATATATGTATATACATATCTCGATATTGCAGCCTTTTACTTAACTTCACTTATTTTAAAAACAATAGTATTACATAATTTTGAAATTGTTAAACTACTATAGTTAAACTTTACTACTATTAAAGTTATTTAATTTATTATTAACTGTTTAAGTACAAGTTTACACTTGTCGACATATCGGTTCAGCAGCCATAGTCACGGGGAGACTAAGGTGATGGTATAATATATGGCTAAGTATCAGAACATAATTTAATTATATTATTGGTCTTTCTTTTTACGCAGATTGAGCTTAAAATATCATAAAATAGTAGAATACTGTTTTCTTCTTCTCTTCTTCTTGGATTTGACTACCTGAATACTGAATATCAAGCTGGGGAACTTTCCAACCATCTGCTTTATTAAAATTTGGATGTTTCTTAATTTCAATAGCTTCGCGAAGCATCCTTGTTAGTGATCGCGAAATTTTATTTTGCGAGTGTGGCTTGTTAATTATCAGGGAGTAGTTGGTCACCTGTTGCACACACAGCTAATGTGAAATATATACGCGAGATGAAGTCTGATGTATGTGAATTAAAAAAATATATATTATAAAAAGAACATATTAGAATCTATTGTGTTATTAAGTAGTAGTAATACTACTAAACGTACTAGTAGAAGTATCTCAACTAAATTGTTTGTAACACGCGTTAAAGTTGCTTCTCTCTAACTTATTTAGACTGAGCCAAGCGATTACGGGAAAGATATGTTTGAGTGCAATATTAATTAAACAGTAGTGTAATATACGATGCCACGTTTTAATAGCAAAATAGACTAATTAATTATCTTATTACACGTGGGTATCAATAACTAATTATGAAATCCCAACAATAATTTATATCTGAGATTACCTGACGATTACCACGATTCAATAGATTATTCTTTATCATATAAGTGTATTCTACTGTGACTGATATGATTGCACAAATGACGTAGCAGTTGAAGTGATCCCCGTGCCGCTTCCACTGCGTCGAGTGTTCTGAGTTTGAGGGACAAACATTTGTGTGATTCTGAAGTAGTTGTTCCGAATCTGGGATATTCAGTATCCGTTGTTTAAATGTCCTCCGTGACACAGGAATTGTTCCTAGTGCGAGAATTGTCTTTTTAAAAGATAAGGAATGATGCGAGATTGTTACTAAGTACATCGATTTAAAGTAAATGCACAATGGACAATGTTACTTTAAGAACAGTTTCTTCCAGGCGTCCTTCCAATGCATAGGGGCCCTTACCCATTGTTGTATGCGACTTATTTGCCTTGTCATTGCATGCGAAACAATAACACACGTTATAGAGTCTATAGCTTTGTCTCGTTGGCACGCATTGTTACATAGTAAACCAATCGTTTTAATTTAAAATATTAACCAATATGTTAAATTATCATTCATTCAAACAACTATCTGATGAGAAATACGTTGTATTAGCTTTTTTTTCCAGTTAGACAGATATTACAAAATCCAAAAAATTAGTAACTACACTACATTTTCATAAAATGTCAGGCGTATTACGTTAATTGCCCAAAAAATTGCATTTGAGCAATAAAAGGCCTTCAGCTGGACGAGAGATGTAAACCAATATTTAAAAAGCTTGTTTTGTTACCTTTACCATCTCTAAACATCTACTAAGTATGTTTGTGTATAAGAACAAAGAGTTGTTTAAAACAGCAGATGAGGTACATTCTCGGTATAGACGAGATCCTTTTAAATTAAGTCTTAAGCCTTAAATGACATACCGAGATTAAACAAGTACAACAAAAGCTGCCCTGCAATATGTGTGCGTATCTATAATAAACTACCGACCAACAGCAACGAGACTTCGACTTTTTGAAGAAAATGTACGCTTGGCTATGTGTATTCAACTTTTACGATACAATATAAATTTGGATGAATTTATTTTATGATTTTGATCCAACAAGGGGTGTCAAGCCGTGCGGCGCCGGTATCACCATCACGGGTCTCCTAAAAACAGAGACTCCGAGCGGGTTTTCCTATAATTATGCCCTTCAGGATGACACTTCTACCCTCGATCATATAGCTCTGGCAGACTCCCTCTGACCGGCTGGCTAAGGCAAGCGGGAGTTGAAAGTCCTACGGGCTCTTTGAAGTTTCATCCCAGCCAACGAGTAAAGGCAAGCCGAGGGCGAGATTCTGACCAACTCTCCGAGGCATTCAACGCCGCAGTGACGCTATTCAGCTCGCCACAAGCTGCCCTGCAGTTTGTCCACTTTTGGTTCACCTGGAGATACAAAGTTTATTATTATCAATATAAGTCTATTGAGTCGTAGCGGCATACCAGCGGCCAGACACATTACATTTTAAGAATATCTGATATTCTGACTTGACAGATACATGAATCATCTTATTAGTTAGATTAAAATGAATAATAATCTTATTAAATAAGATACGAGGAAATCAATAACTAATTAGGAATTTCCAAGTGTAATCAATAATACACGTTTGGGAATTCCGGATGATTATAAATCTTTATTTATCATACAACTGTATTTAACTGAGACTGACATGATTGCACGAATGATGTAGCGGTTTATATGGTCACCTTGCCGCTGCCAATATGCCGAGTGTTCTGGGTTCGAGTGACAAAACTTTGTGTGTTCCACAAATAGTTGTTCCAGGTCTGGCTGTTCTTTGTATCCGCTGTTTGAATGTTTTTAAACTCCCCCGCGACATAGGAGTAATGCCTAGTATGGGAAGTTGTCTTTTTAAAAAGATAATGAATCCTAAATGACTGGTACTAAGGACATCGTTTTAAAGTAAATGCCAATTGAAGTTATGTTGGTACAATTTCTTCCAGACATCCTCGCAATAATTTTTTTTATACATCTATGGTGGCAAACAAACATACTGCCCACCTGATGGTAAGTGGTCACCGTAGCCTATAGACGTCTGCAACACCAGAGGCATCACTTGTGCGTTGCCGATTTTTTAGGAAAGGAAGAAAAGAAAGGGGGAAGAGGGAGTGATTGGGCCTCCGGCACTCTCTCTCACCGAACGAAACACAGCAGTAGGAATACTGTTATTTCACGTCGATATTCTGTGAGAGAGTAGTCCTTCCCCGGTCGAGCTGGCCCATTTGTATTCGAAACTCACGGCCACACTTTTTGTTCGCCAAGTTTACATTGCATTGTTCATTTTACTAATCTTTTACGTAAGGAGCTGCAACCATTAAACCACTTACCACTCATAAGACACTTAAGCAATAAGTTATAATAAAAGTTGGCCTCAATAGTGGTTTATTGTGGAATAGAAGCATCCACTTACGTGTACAGAGAATAAAAACAACGCGGAACGATATTGCAACTCAGGTAAAGATTAATTGTTAGAATAAATGAAATAACAAATGTAGGTATATAGTGCCAGTATCCATAAAACCAAGGCTGAACAGTGACCACAAGGACCCGTTCACGAGTACGGCACATGGGCCAACCACATTGAAGGGAAGGGGATGACCCAGTCCATGTTGCCACCACAAGCAATGACAATTGAGTGAAGATGAAGATCCTTGGAATGTGAACCCAGGCGAAAAAATTAAACAAAATAACTATGGTACTACAAATGATCACGAATTGTTCTCATTTAACATTGTAAATTTGTACATAGTTTAAATATGACTGAGTGGAATAAAATGCAAATTCTAATTTAATAAAATTAAATTATACCTTTTGAAAATTCAACGTACTCGATTAAATAAAGAACTCAGAGTGGAAAATGCGGCATTTGCTATATATGCACAAAAATTGGTTGCCGAATGTCAACAGCATTTCATTTTCGCCATTCTCATCTTATTTTATCTGAAATCCTTAAAACTATGAGTGATGAACAGGGTGCCACGTTTCGCCAAGATGTTAAAGCTTTAGGAAAGGTTTAAAAGCGATACTGCTTTCACGAAGATCATTCTAGCATAAATTTAAATGTTAAACATTTTACATAGTTATGCTACATATATTTACAGAATATGTTTCAACTTTATATTTTTATTTAAATGCAAATATATAAAAATAAAGAAATGATTTGTAAATTTTTATAAATAATTAATAGATCAAAATAAATTATGTTTATACTGGGTGTTCACTTTTTAACAAATTTTCTTCTTTTCATTTCGAGTGATTAGTGGCCAACCTGTTGTCAAGAGTTGTTCAAGCCGCCCGTAGGCTTCTGACATGACTTAACGACTGCTGTTAATTTGGCAACAACCGGGACTAACTTCTTACGTGCCCTCCGAAGCACGGAGACGCTCAGATGAAATACCACAAAGTGTTCACCAATCAATTTTTTTTTTTTTATTCGATTAATGTGCAAGTCACATTTCCCCGCGTATCGCCGGTTTTGGGGCGGGCGGATGGGGATATGTCGGGATCCAGCCCCTAAGATGGATTTGGGCTGAACCGACTAAAACCACCGCGGTGTTCCTCACACCTTTATGGCGAGGCCACGCGGATCGCTCTCGCAATCGAATCGCGATCCCGCCAAACGTTCGTCCTACCGATGGACGTGGCGGGTCCCACAAAACCATCACACATACAGGACAAATTCACAAACACACAATATTTACACAGACAAAGCGGAGGACCTAGTCCCCCTTGCGACATCGAGAGGCGTGCGCGGAACACGAACGCCGCCTACTCGGACCTGCGCTGATCGGGTGGTGGATGGCCCCAATGGGTCCAACACCCGCAGGCTTCTACTCAAGGTGGCTGGAGGTCGTCTCGCGCCCTCCTGCGCCCGGTTCTGCGGTTAGGGAGAGGTATTGAACGTTCCCTCTCCCTCTCCGCCGCCTCCTTCACTAACATCATCTCCTCACAGAAGGAGGCGACGGCATTCCAAGACCTCTCGCTCGAAACCATGCACAGAACCATAGCCTCGAGCGAGAGGACGACTCTACCGACTGCCGCGTGCATGACACGGCGTTGCGTGGCCCAAGCAGGGCAACCTACCAATGTGTGCAAAGCCGTGTAAGTGTTCACCCATCTTTAGACTGACCGCACCCAACGTTGCTTAACCTCGCTAATCATTTACCGATCAGTGAGTGCAACTGGCTATGAGCGCCTAAACTAATAATAACTGATTTATTTAAAATAAACTAATAATATTTTATTACCAATAAATAAACTGCGCCTAAAAGTAGTATGTGTTGGAAAGAAAATAAGTATATATTATTTAGCAATAATTTATAAATACATAATCATGAAAATTAGGACAGGGTACGATTTTTCTTTTGTAAATTTACCACTGTATTAATGTTAAAATTGTTCAGTTAATTTAGAATTAATGGTATTTCTGTAAATGTACGTATTTAATACAAATATACAGTGTGTCCGTTCATGGGCTAGCAATATTCTAAAGCCAACCAATTCAACCCAAGTGGTACAGAGAGCTGTAGCGTGTCTACGAGCTGAAGGTGGCCGCTTTGAGTAAGTGCTGTAGCTATTGTAATTTAATATTGTAAAACCATTAAATAAAATCTAATGTGAATGTTAAGTGTTTTAATTTTTTCCTGTTTAGGGTGCCGACAAAGACCTTTTGTGCTTGCGCATAGGCTATGTTCAAACAACAATAACTTTTAATTAGACACAGAGTTGTAAATTAAACTTTGTATTGTAGCTTAGCTCAACATCTGTCGATCTAGTACAAAAATGAAAAGGGTTATGGGGGTGTTTTTGAAGTAATTTACAATAATTTGTTGATTTGCATAATTTTCTGATCTTTTTATTGAGTTTCATATTGTTTACAAAAATTATGGGCATGTGAACACATTGTTTTGTAATGTAGACGGTAGACAGTATTGTTGCCCTTCGAATAAGCCATATTATATTAAATATATTGTATAAAATATTTTTATCTCAATAAGACCAACATTTTGGAAGATATTTTTTTTTGTACACACATAGTGAATATTTCGACGAAAAAATAAAATGGCTACCACATAGCGGGGAAGTGGATTGGGCCCAAGTATAGAGTGTATTTGTGTATTAAAATAGTTATTATACTAGTATTTAGAATATCGCTAGTCCATGACCGGACACATTGTATACCTTTAACCTTTGAACAATTCCATGTGTATGTTAAAAAATATTTGGAATTTTTAGGAGTATTTGCAAAGCTGCTAAGTCTCGATATCTGAGCTCAAAGATTAAAAGTAGTCATGATAAGATGAAGATCACTTGGAGTATTATTAATAGTGAGACCGGGAAATGCAAATATAGGGATACAGAATTTTGTTTGAGTGTTAATGATACCACTATCACATCAGATCTAGAGGTAGCCACAGCATTTGTAAAAAAATTCACAGACATTCCAGTCATTACTACTAAATCTTTGAACTCATCACCCACTACTGCTGAATCCCTTCTAAAAGAAAATGTTACCAAATGTGACAGTGGTTTTAAATTTAAGTATGTTTTAATAGCCTTAACGTTAAGAAAACCTCTGACCTCTGGGTTAACTCCATTACAGTAATCAAATCTATTATTACTTTAGCAGCATCCAGACAAGCTTTAATTTTCAATAAATGCGTAGATTTTGGTGTATTTCTTGATTTAATGAAGAATAGTAGAATAATACCTCTCTTTAAAGCAGGTAACACATCAGACCCAACCAATTTTAGACCTATTTCTGTGTTACCTACGTTGAGCAAAATTTATGAAAAGATTATTTTGAATCAATTGCAGACTTTTTTTAATAATAATAAATTTAACAATTTGGTTTTACAAAGGGTCGCGCCACCACTGACGCCGGTGTTGAGCTTGTAAAACATATTTTTGACGCCTGGGAGGAATCACGGGATGCGCTAGGTATTTTCTAAGGCTTTTGACTGTGTACTTCATGAAACATTAATCAGGAAATTACATCACTATGGAGTCAAAAATTCAGCACTGAATCTTCTTACATCCTATTTGAGTAACAGGATTCAGAAAGTTGATGTTAATGGTAAGCGATCTTCGGGATCTGTGGTTAAAATGAGGGTTCCTCAGGGTTCAATTCTCGGCCCGTTTTTATTTTTGTTTATATTAATGACTTATCCCACCTCGTGAGGGATAAACATGAGATAGTACTATTTACGGATGATATCTCACTATTATTTTTTACTTCTTCTTGATATATATCTCACTATTATTTAAATTATCGGCCCGTTTTTATTTTTAGTTTATATTAAATGACTTATCCCACCTCGTGAGGGATAAACATGAGATAGTACTGTTTGCGGATGATATCTCACTATTATTTAAATTAAAACGCCAAGAAATTGTTCTGGACGATGTGAACATTGCTATCTCTAAAGTAGTTCACTGGTTTGATGTTAACAACCTACTTTTAAATAAGGAAAAGACCAAATGTATCCGATTTTAACCCCAAATGTCAAACAAGTGAAGACATCTATAAAAATTAAGGACGACGACCCAATTTCTAGAGATTACACTAGATTCAAAGTTGTAGTGGAGCCCACAAATTAGTAAGTTGTCGAATAGGCTCAGCTCTGCAGCGTACTATTACGCGCTCTGACTGAATTTAGGTTTTAAAAAAAGATTTTGTTTGTCCTTCAAAATAGAATTATATTAATTAAAGAAATAGAAAATAACAAATAAGTGAACAGCTCGGCGATCGGACAGAGACTGGTGCTGGCAGGTTCTTTGGGTATGGGAATATGGTTGTTATGGCTCAAAAGTGCTGAGTAAGGCGAAAGTCGAGTCTGGTAAGCGTTAAGCATAGAGAGGACCGGGCATAACACCTCCCCGGCCAAGAGTAAACTTACCCTTACAGGTAAGTTTACTGAAAATAGGGACATGGCAGGATAGGTAAAGAATTTTTGGGAAAGCAAAGGTTAACATAATAATAATCTAGCCGAGCTACTACATTAAAGAACTTAACTTAGATAACTCTTATTCTAGGACGAGTAGTTTGTACTTCTATCTCGTCAGGTTCTACTGGATTTATATCCAGTTTATTACATTTTTTACAAACTAGTTTGCGATATTGAAATGCAAATAATCACTAGGATTAATATTATCGTTGAAAGAGATAAACTAGTGTGAGATATTACATTAGTTGTAATTCTTTTCGTTGTTGTTAATTCTGACATAGATAATAGTCTAACATTTTTGTAGAATGCAGTACATTGAGGTTTCAGGTTTAACAGACCTGTACCGCTTATAGTTATTTCAGTCATATTAGACAAACATTGAATAGACAACTTCGTCATTCAAGATTGTACAAAAATCCATTTATTAGAGCCAAGATTTTGCCAAATGTTAACATTACCATAAATAAATTTAGTTTCACATTGAGACGGTAAGTCTTTTACAAATTTAGTTAATAATTCTATTTCACATATAGGTTCCGAACTAACTGATAATATATTAGAGATGTCACAAATCATCACATGTTTATCTAAAGATTTACAATGTGTTGTGTCTTTAAGAGTACAATAAGCCGACTTTTCTTTATTAAGAACAATAAAATTGGTTGTCGGTACAATCATTGCATAAGAATTAGGCCAATTGGTATCATGTGGTACAGGTTACACAGGTATAACTTGATAAAGATCAAAATCGGACTGGTAAACAAGAGGTATTCTTACAACAAATATTATCTTATTACTACTGTAGTAAGGGACTATTTCAGATATTCTTAAAAGTAAGATTATATTATTTATATCTAAGCAGCAGTTCTCTAAATTTAGGTAAGTGCCTAGAGTTTATTTCTAATTCTTAAATAATTGTTTCGGCGTTACGATAGCATGATGCAGAGTATTACTGTTAGCAGAAATGACAGAGTTAATAATATCTTCAACCTTAAATGATAAGGTAAGTAAACTTGCGTGTAATGCGTTAATTACTTCATTAATTTTATTTCTAAGCATTAATTCATTTTTAGTTACAGTTACATTCTTTAGACTTAAGGTTAATTGGTCAATGACGTCATTCAAATAAGCTTCATTTTTCGAAATAGTATAGAGAGTATCATTGAAGTTAATGATTGCAGATTTAGAAAGAATTATATTTTGTGTCATTAAAAACGTTAATATAATTTTTGATTGGCATCGTTGTACATGTCAGAGTCTTCGTCATCCAGATCTCAGAATCCCATCCCAGAAATCCAGGCTGACCGTTTTGACTTAGGCGACATTAGATGTGATATAGCATTGTTATCACGAGCAATATCGTCGTAAAGTGAAGAGAGAGTTTGTAGCATATTATAACATTAAAAATCTTTGATCGCCTCATTTTGGTGACAAATAAACCTAGATGTTCCTAAAATAGTATTTATATTATCCAGATGTGCTTTAATAAAACTTAAATCTACTGGAATAACAAAGTGTAACAAGCGTGATCACTAACTATTTCCATAGTACTTATAGGATTAAAATATATCCCAGGACTTTTATCCAGTTGTTGAACAAGCTCTTGGGTGGAGAATGACGTGGGAATAAATATTAGAGTAGTCCTGAAAAATTTTGAATATGATAATAATGTTACCGATTACGCCGAACGAGGTGTTGCTAATTTTATTTGATCATAATGGTGTACGACATGGCGCCTATTAATGAGCAATGTTACTGTATTATTGTCGTGAACTTTAATTACTTTATAAGGCCCTTTCCATTGTGGTGATAAGGCTTTTCTAAGTCTCAGGTGATTACGAAGGTATACAAGATCACCGATTTGATATCGTGTAGGTCTCGTTTGAACATCGTAGTATTTCTTTGATTTATCCTTAGAGTTATTGATGTTTTCGATTGCTTTTTGTCGTGTATGTTTAAATATATATGTAATCCTACATATAAATGTATATGTAGGATCAGATGAAGAATCATTGACGGAATCTGGAATGAAGGGTTTTTCACTAAAGAGGAACTACTCTTTGGTCGTACTACGTAAGGCGTATAATTAGTAGTGCAATGAACGGTAGTATTATAGGTTAAAATGCCAGTATATACATAGCGATGCCAATCGTCTTGATCGTCGCTCACAAACGACTTGAGATACTCCTTTAGAGTCGAGTGACTGCGCTCAAGAGCGCTTTGTGTTTGAGGGTGATATGAACTAGACCACAACTGCTTAATTTTAAGAAAGACACAGGTTCTTTTAAAAATATCGGAAGTGAAATTTGTACCTTGATCGGTAAGTACAGTTTTTGATATGCCAAATAAGGATATAAAGTGAATTAAACAGTCACTAGTTTCTTCTGCAGTTGTTGATCGTATAGGGTAAGCTACAGAAAATTTTGTTAAGTCGTCCTGGAGCGTTAATATGTACTTTAGCTTTGCAAGACCTGCTTCAGGCAATGGTCCCACTATATCCAGGGCGACACGTTGAAATGTAGCTGTAGAAGTTGTAGTGATTTTCATGGATTCGCGATTAACTTTTCGAAGTGCTTTATTTTCTTGACAAAGTGTACATGACCTGACATAATTTTCTCCATCGTTACGCATACCTTTCCAATGATATCTTACCTGAATTCTTTTTAACATTGACTGTTCCTAAATGACCTGCAACGGGTATGTCATGATTTTCTCTTAGAATCTTTTTTATTTCACTTAAGGATGGAAAGATAATAGCGTTACGATAAATGGTTACGGATATCTCTACATTGTGGAATAAATATAATATGATATTATATAGTTTGGTGTATGAATGAGATTCGAAAGGATTCTTGAAATCTTGAAATTAGTTAATTACGTAAATTCTTCAGACTAGTGTATAGATCTTCGTAAGTAGCATTATTAAAAATGATTAACTTTAGTAAAGAGTAGATACACGACTTTATTTTTGTATTCGAGTTTTAGAAATGAATACAACACTCTTTCCTTATTAAGAATTTCCTCTCTGTTTGTTAAATCATTTAAAATATCTTCAACGTGTAGGTTACTTTCATCAAGGTCAATAGATGTGGGGATAACAAGTACTTTATCAGAACTAGTAAGTACACTAGAATTAGATTCTAAGATTTTGGCATTTGACTCAAAATTTCTACTGTTCATTGCTCTTAGGAATTGAGAATAATTATCGTCGCTGATGTCAAGAATTTCTAGAAGATCGTTAGTAGGAGTTTGAGAATTAGGAATAATTCTAGGTGAATCGGATGTTGGAGACAGCGGAGGATCCATGTAAGATGTTGAAGGTAAGTTATGATTGTCATCTATTTCAGGATTTCCATTTGGAATGGAGCTAGGACCCGGAGCAGTTTGGGACTCAGTTAAAGGATTTTGTGTTAAATCAGGTAAGTTTGGAGGGCTGTAGTCAAGGTTGAGGTTGTCATTAAATGGACTGATGTTGTCATCGAGGTTAAGGGTTTCTTCGTTAATAGGATCAACAGGATAGCGGGATAATGCGTCAGCTGCTGCATTGAGTTTACTTTTCTGGTAGGCGATTTCATACTCGAACTCCTCTAATTTTAGCCGCCATCTCTGCAACTTGCTACTGGGATCTTTGTGGTTAAAGAGCCATTTTAAATGCCTGTGATCAGTGATAATTTGAAATTTCCGCCCATAGAGATACGGACGGAAGGTTTTACATCCAAAAATTAAAGCTAAGAGTTATTTTTCTGTGGTGCTATAATTTGTTTATCTTTTGTTAAGGGTGCGACAGACAAAGGCTTTTGGTCTATCTTTGCCAATCGAACTTTGACTCAGAACGGCACCTATTGCATGATTAAAAGCTACGCATGTTAAAATGAAAGGCGAAGAGAAATCCGGAATTTCAATTCATCAAAGGATAGCTGTTGTTGGTTCTCCCACAAGAAAGGGGTATCCTTTTTTAGGAGATGAGTTAGTGGCTTAGCAATTTTGGAAAAGTTCGGTATGAAACGGCGGTAATAAGAGACGAGGCCAAGGAAGGACTTAACGTCCTTTGGACTATTAAGTTTTGGAAACTGGATCACGGCTTTGACTTTTTCAGGGTTTGGTTTTACGCCATTTTCAGTTATTAGATGGCCAAGATAAGCGACTTCATATCGTAGAAACTCAAATTTATCTGGCTGGAGTTTGAGGTTAAAATCTCAAAGTCTTTGGAAGATTAATGAGAGGTTTTCTACGTTTGTACCAAGGTCATATGAACAGATTACAATGTCATCAAGGTATACAAAACAGCGCACACCGTGAAGGCCTGATAAAGCTGTATTCATCAACCACTGAAAAGCGAGGGCGTTTCTTAAGCCAAATGGCATTTTTGTAAACTCGAAATGACTCTGAGATACACTGAAGGCAGTTTTAGGCGCATCTTCTTTGTCAATTCGTATCTGGTGGAAACCAGAGGCAAGGTCGAGAGTCAAAAAGTATTAGCTCCGACCGAACTGATCTAGAATTTCGGAAATTTGCGGGATTGGGTAGCTGTCACCAATGGTTACGTCATTTAATTTCCGGTAATCAATTACTATTCACCACTTGCGTTCACTAGAAGCGTCTAACTTTTTAGGTACTATCCAGATTGGGGATGACCATAGGGATGTGGAATATCTAATTATATCTGATCAAGCATTTGATCAATTATAAGATTTTAAGATTTATTTTCTTAACTTGGCACAGAAATACAATAACAGCGTCACAAACACGATATTTAGTATTTACGATAAACTCTGGTACCCAGAATAAGATTCAACTTGTGTTTAGGGTACCAGCGTTCTCGCGCACACTTTAAACACATTGGGTGAGTAGTACTCGTAAGACGAACACAGTGTTAATTAAGAAAAATACTAAAAAAGAATAGACAAACAATAATATAAAATATAAAATATAAAGCTACTAATTAGTTGCTAACATTTTATTTTACTACTACTAACCTCTTGCGCGCGTGTGTGTGTGTGTGTGTGCGTGCGCGTGCGTGTGTGTGTGTGTGTGTATGTGTGTGTGTGTGTGTGTGTGTGTGTGTGTGTGTGTGTGTGTGTGAGTGCGTGCATGCGTGCATGTGCGTGTGCGTGTGCGAGCGTGCGTATAGATAAGTAAGTATAATTACGCTGTGCAAGATTAGTTCTGCATTTTTGTTGCGCTGGACATACATTAAATTATCTGCGTTTGTTTTTGAGTCATGCGGTAATGCAGTCGGATGCTTACGGAGGATGGTACTGAGAACAAAGAACTGTCTCACCGTCAGAACTTGACACTCACTGTAAAGGGCCGAGGTAGGGTATCGGAAAGGCTTTGAGGTCATGACTTTGAGGACCACTCTTTGTGCTCGCTCCAAAGAGAGAAGGGAGGTTTTAGGTGCACCACCCCATACAAAAATGCAGTAACTGATGATGGATTGACACAATGCAAAATAAACAGTTTTAATAGTCTCAAGATCAGCAGAGCACCTCAGTTTTTTAAAAATGAACATACCCTTGCGAACCCGACTTATAAGCTTATTGATATGGGGCTTCCAGCTTAAAGAACTATCTATATAAACACCAAGATATTTAACATTGTCCGACCTAGCTATTTGTGGACAGTCACATTGTAAAGAGGATTGATCGAGAGAGCAAGTATGGGCTTTAAGTGTCATAGCATCAGCGGGAGCAAGATTATTGGAGCGTAACGAGAAAGATAAGTAGACCGTTTTATCTATATTTAGGGTTAGAACATTATCTGATAGCCATTTCATCACTGATCTGAGAGCATGTTCTGCGTGTTTCATAGTTTCAGGCCAGTTTCTACCATGAACAACCAGTGCTGTATCATCTGCATAAGTAAATATTGAGCAATAAGGTATGGACATATTGCATAGATTATTGATATAAATTGAACCTTGGGGAACGCCGTAGTTTAACGTTACAGTGTCACTAATAACGCCATTAATTTTTACGCACTGAGTTCTATCTCGTAGATAGTCTTGGGAGATTTTAAGAGTGTCTCCACGTATGCTAGTGACTTCCAACTTGCGTAAGAGGAGTGGAACAGACAGTGTCAAATGCCTTAGAAAGGTCTAGAAAGATAACAAGACATTTCAGTTTAGCATCTAATTTTGCTACAGTATCATTTACCAAGGCAGCAACTGCATCCTCAGTCGATCTGCCACCTCTAAAACCATACTGATTATTACTTAGGATTTTATAAGTCTCAAGAAAACTAACTAATCTGTTGTTCAGAATTTTTCCAGTATCTTAGACATTGCAGGCAGAACTGAGATAGGCCTATAGTTATTGACGCTGTGTCTGTCACCACTCTTAAAAATGGGATGGACTATTGCCTTCTTAAAGGCTTTAGGAAAAAGGCTGTTGAAAGTGAGAGAATGCAAATGTGAACAATGACCGGCACAAGGGCAGGTAGACAAGACTTCAATAGCCTCGATGATATACCGTCCCAGCCCACGGCAGCATCCGCTCTTAATCCAAGGATCAGATTAGTGACTTCCACTTCATCAGTGGGAAGGAGAACTAGTGAGTTACATGTCACCGAATCAAAGCAATTTTCAGGTTGTTTCAGGTTGTTCGTGCTGTCTAGGAATATTTCAGCTAGTGTCTTGCCCACACTTGCAAAATACTCGTTGACAGCATTAACCAAAGCTGATTGTAATAATTCGTTCGGAGAGATAGTATTGACACCAGTCCCGGTAACACTTCTAATAATCTTCCATGTAGCTTTAGGGTTATTTTTAGCCTTGAGGAATTGTTCTTTTTCGTAAGCTGTTTTAATGTTTTTGAGAAGTTTATTGCAAAAGTTTCGATATCTTATATACGTGACTTTAACGGTATAGTTGTCAGGGTCCTTCTTCAGAGCACGTGCCATATTATCCCTATTTCGGATACACCTCAACAGTCCATTGGTGATCCAGGGCTTACGAATTCTTCGTTTGGAAGATATATGCACCGATTTAACGTGCCTGGTGGTAATTAAACTAATAGTAGAAACCAAAGACTCTGTGGCAACGTTAGCGTCCTGTGTACCCATTATACCACTAAAATCGAAAGATAATATGTCGACTACTACAGCCGAGTAATCAACAATGTTACGCTTACATTTAGATGCAGGTAAAGGCTTTACGTGTTCAATGTTAATAATTGTTGGTCTATGGTCGGTAATATAAGTGTCGACGATCAAAGTCGTAGTTTTAAGATCAGACTTAATCATTACATGGTCAATGCACGAATTACCACGAGTAGGCAGAAGATGTGCAGGTAGAAGGCCATGTGTAGCAGTAAGGTTTAAGTACTGATTGGCAGATTGGCATGTGACATTTGGAGTAATATCGATATTAATATCCCCCATAATAACTATATTTCTTAGGGTTGACATTTGAGTAAGAATGAAGTCTAGTCCATCAATAAAATTATCAACATTCCTGTTAGAGGGAGAACGATATAGCGCTATAAGTAAAGTATTATGAAACTTTAAATTACATAATAAACAGCTAGCATCAGACATCGAAGGTTCTGTAACACAATGAGGTAAATCTGATTTTATGTATATAATAATTCCATCATTTTGGTTTTTTATCTTAGTCGTATGAGACACGTACCCATACAATAATGAAACTGCTGAAACACTTAACCAACACTCGGACAATATTAAAATATCAAAAGAAATATCAATACTGACGAGGAACGCTTGAAAGCAATGAAAATTACGGTTCACACTACGTATATTAAGATGTATTATGTTGAGCGACTTTAAATTGTATTTAATGAAACTCTCACATGCCTCCGGTTCACAAATATATGAATCTCTTTTACCAAAGGAATCAAAGTCATCTAAGCTACCGATGTCGAACATTGAATAATAATAGTAAGTGCACATTGTTTGCAACCATGATGTGGAAACTGTAATAATGAACTTTAATTATAACAAGTAACCCGTATTTATAACTGTAAATCAATAAATGTAATGTAAATGTAAAGTGTAAAACATAAATTGTAAATTTTTGTATTTGTATTTTTAAGTGTAAAGTATGAAATTAAGGTGGACTTAATAATTTTAAGTAAGAAAACCATCCTAGTTTGATTTTGCAAAATAGAAATCAATAAATGAGTATTGTCAGCATAAAGGTTTTTATTTGTTTTAAGTTTTATGTACTTGAAACAATGTATTTGTATGGTGTAAAGGCTTATACATATAAATTTGTTATCATAAAGAAGTATTATTGTAGTGATAATAACATAGAAAGGAATAATTCTATTACAGATAATATTTAAAGCAAATAAATAGTAAACAACTAATTTATGTAAATGTTGTGGATATAACTGTGAGACTTTAAGATTACATACCAAACAGTAATGAGTAGCCTTACACTTGTTGTTTAAGTACAAGTAGTTTATTGAGACAGGAAGCGGATTTAACGATGACATAGTCCATGCCCTCTCGTTCTCGCAGTAAAATTTTCCCATTTTGAGTCCAACAAAAATTGGAATTGTTTTTTTTCGCAAATGCCCGAGCCTCGAAAAACAGTTGTCGCAAGAAGCGAGGCATGTGTGCAGCAACATACATCGGCTTCACTTCCCCAGGGATACCAATGTGTCCTGTATTTAATTTTTCTGTAGTAGGCACACCCTTGTTGAAAGTCCGGCAGGCGTCCAGAACCTGATTTTTTGAGGGGACAGTCAGGAACTCAGCAATTATAGGTCTATTGGAGCCTTTCTGGCCAGGCAGACGATAAACATCACGTAGCTGGGGGGGTGAGCTCGACAGCTGAATAATAGCACATGTTTTTTGGACAATCGAAGTGAGGTCACAATTGGTCTCCCTATCATTTGCCGGGACATTCCTAATCTCTATGGAGGATGAACGCGAGCTGAGTTGTAAATCAATCACTTTCTTTTCCAGGTCCATTATGTAATTGCGTTGTTCGATATTTTCATTTTCTAATTTTTGCATTGACTTCTTTAGAGAATCATAGTCGGCGCTCAAGAATTCAATTGACTTTAACACATCAGCATTAGATTTTTTGATGTCCGCATTTTGAAGCATAATTGCAGTAATTTCTGATGATAAATTCTCAAGCAAAGCCTCTTGCTCATTTTTCCACGAGGTAAGCATCTTCATTACTTTTTCCTCAAAGGTCTTTAGTTCACATTCTGGAGAGAAGTCTGGACGTAAGCGCTTTGTTCGTGAAGTTATATTTGAAATTTCTGGTTCGTTATATACTTCCGGAGTTAAGAAGTCAGGTTGGGCATTTATCTCACGCGCAGGAGTAGCTGGAGGCGAGCGCTCAACCCTTGGCATGTTTGATGTAGTTGTTTATAACTTCTAATAAACGCTTAAAGCACGGCGCGAAGGCGGCACTAACTAGATTACTACAATCTCCAGTCACGCTCCAACTTAGAACCGCCTCTGTCGCTTAGCGATCGCGGGTTGTCGTAGGTCAGTTTTTTGTGTTGAGTGCAGGGTGATAATTTAACACTGTCTTGTAAATTATTGCTAATATTGAGTAATTTGCTAACAGTTTGCTGTTATTTTTATGCAAGAACTATGCACTGATATTAACATAACAACAACTAGTCACAAGATCAAGTATAAGTTTACTTTTTACGCGTATAACAATTATTTTACGGACCGAGAAAATTGTGCGTCTGTGTCGTCCGAGGTCGACCGAGAACAGTCTGAAAATTTGTTTATTCACTTCTTGTTTGTGTACCTCTGGGAACCAATAAGATTTGACGTTTATGGGATTCTGAGCGGTCGTTATTATTTTATGTTTTAATGCATCTGTACGCGAAAGTTTGTCACCAGGTATATGACAAATGTCTGAGAATTCGGAGCAAACATCGTGAAGAGCATTAGCTTCTTCAGTGTTAAGGTGAGAAATTCTAAGAAGATTAAGGACTTCTTGCGTCCTAGCGTAGGCATTAGCCTCGTTACTTACGGTGGAAGTGAAACAATACGACTTAATCGAGGGACTTATTGTAATGAGATTTATATTTAAATTAGAAGATAAGGTCACAGGTGATTCAGAAATATTAACTACTGAAATATTTATTCTTTTGTTTTCTTTTACAGAAACTAAGCCATTTGCAATTAGAAAATCTTTATGGATATATTAATCCAATACAACACCTTCTGTTATGTCGGGATTAGCAACAGAACATTCGATTATAGTTTCGGATCTTGGCTGAATAGTATATACAGGATGACTAAAAATGAGATCAAACTTAGTATCTTTAATTTTTAAAATATGTTTATTGTGATCGATTGTGCAGTCAAGATCATTTAGTAAATCACTTCCAATAATTCCATCGTATGATAGGCTAATTTCGTTAACGACGTGAAATTCGTATGTTATTTTTGGATCTGGTAAAATAATTAATTGAACATTACCTGCAGTTCGTATTGTGTCATCACCGGCATCTATACCCTTTAGAAATATTTGTTTTTCTCCTAGTGAGGGCATTCTATCGATAGAAGATTGTTTAATAAGGCAAACCATTGAACCAGAGTCAATCAGGCATTTTAACGGGGAATTAGCAATATCATTTTCTATTAAAATGTGTGGTAGGGATCGTTTAGTGGCGTAAGACATTACCTCATAAATTTTATTATCATTTTGAATTCGGTGCTTGACATTTGAAGTAGAAGGTTTCGTTTCAGATACAGTGTCAAAGAATGAAATAGTATGTTTATTGTTATCGATTGATATCATAGAGGTAGTTCGGGAAACAGCGGGTTTAGGATTTGAAATAGTATATTTTGATTTAGTAGCGTGAGCGTAGGATTTAGCAAGTGATGTAGCAGGCTTTGCTGTTGAAACAGTGGATTCAGCGAATGATTCAGTGCATTAAGTATGAGAAACAGTGGATTTAGAACTTAAACAAGGAACAGCGCGTTTGGTACCGGAAACAGTGGTTATGAATTTAGGAGACGCAGTGGTATTGGTACCAGAAACAGTGGATTTAGTAACGGAAACAGTGAAATTAGAACGCATGAATGCGACTGCTGTGCATGAGGTCTCGGGTTCGAATCCCGGGTCGGGCCAACAAAAAGTTATTGGGTTTTTCTGTTAAGAAACCTAAATACAAGCCCGGAGTTAAATGTTGGCGGTGTTAGACACCCCCGTAAAGTCGTTGGTCCTGCGCCTGATCTCTCTCTGGTCGTGTCGGATTATTCATCCCATCGGATAATGAGAGTTAGGGTACAGAGAGTGCACTTGTGTTTGCGCACACACTTGTGCACTATAATATCTCCTGCGCTGATGGCCATTATCCGTTAAGATTGGCCGCCGTGATCTAAATTCGGTCAGGAGGACATTATTATTAATATTATCATTATTTCCCGTGCGACACTCGTCGGGAAATTATAATAGTTTAAATTATTATCAGATTGTTCGCCAGGCTGATTGTCATCGCGATTTATACACGAGTACGTCTCGTGCATATATTTTACATCACGGGGACGGTCACTATTATTACTGTTACGAGGGCCAGGTTGATATTCGTTAAGATTTTGGTTACGGTTATTATTAAACTGTCGCTTTCTACAATTTTCGATGCTGTGCCCAATATTTTTACAATATCTAAAAATTATGGCACCTTTATTTACTGGGCCGCCACCTTGAAATTTGGGGGTTTGAAGGCCACCTAGATTCTGAGTTGAGTATCTAGTGTTATCAGGGCTATATTTAACATTGTCACGATTTTGAAATGTCATCAAATGTTTTCGAGCGCTCAAAAATATTTTTCATTTGTGCAAGCGTACCTGATGGCATCCGATAAAGATTCGGGTTCGCGACAGCGTACTATTGTTGACACTGATGGGGGAAGTCTGGTAACAAAAGTATGAAGAGCTAGGTCTTCCATTGAGGCGGCACGGCCAATCAGTTCTCCTTTCTTTTCTGTCTTTCTCTTTGAAGTTGGCACCGTTAAATTAATTTCAGACGACGGTTTATCTAAACTACTGTTTAGATAAACAAGTTTCGACTCGTAAGTTAACCGTCTCTTTTTGTTCTTGTCTACATTCTTGTAATTCCGTGAGCAAATAGGTATAGTGTTTTCGGTCTCCATATCGATTTTTTAAAAAGCTTTCAAGTTGTTCAAAGTCATCAAACTCTTTCAAAGAGAACGCGGTTTGCGCTCTGCCTTCTAACTGGCTGAGTATAAATTTGAATAAAATTGGTTTTTGAACGGCGGTGGCTAACTCTATGGCGTTTCTACAGTTGTTTAAAAATGGGTTAAGTAATTCTCGAGTACCATCAAATTTCGAGATAAATTTTATAAAGAAGTTTATATTTACTTCAAAAATTTCGCCAGACGCAGAGGCATTCTCTTCCTTTAGGTTTGATTGTTTACTCATTTTTAAATAATATTAAAATTGTTAAATACTGCCAATGGTATAATGGTATAAGATGAGCTTAAACTGTGCACTGTACTACACCGTTATCTATTCTCTAAAGCTCGGCCACCTAATACGTGGGCGACGGGCGATAACACTGCTCACGGTAACTTGTAAGTTTAAAACAAGGGTTTTAATATGGAATAGAAATTAGTAATCGTTATTAGGGTGATAAGACTATGAAATGTACACAAGAATTCTCAAAAAATAGCAATATAAACAAAACTGGCTAGTGTTAAACTTAGTTTTTATCGTATATCATATGTGTTTCAGGCTTAAAACACGGTGACAACTAAAGTTATTTTTTTTCAATCACGGCCTAACACAGTCCAAAGATATAGATAAAAAAGTCCAAAGATATAAATAAAATAACTCACAGGATCGGCAGGAACATTATTAAATAATTTCGGGTCACAGGAAGTCCTGTCAGTTATTGTAGCGGAGACTCGGTACGACGGCGGCTGTACGGCGACTGGTAAGCAAAGTTGTCCTTGGCTACCGTGACCATGAAAGGATTTTGGTGATTGTGATTACGTTTCGTCAACTGGATATAAGGGTAAGTACTCAAGGTCTTCTTCTTACAAGTTTTCGCGTCTTCTCTCTATTTTCGCTTATTTATTCAAAGAGGTTGGTAAGTACTTAATATTTATTTTCGGCTGTTGGAGGAGTCCGTTCAAATGTAATTCCTGTGTGAACGTCACCAGGAGAGTCCGAGTGACGAATGAAACTCCCGGGCGTGGTGCTGGCTCAGGAGTAGTGGCGAAGGAGCTACTAAATCAATCTTATGAAGAGATTCTTTCTCAGGATAATGCGGGATCACAGGATTTGGATAGCGTAGTGCAAAGAATAGTGGAAAAGATGAATAGTGTTTTAACGGCCAGAATCTGTACTTTTGAAGAGAAAATTATGGAAGAATTTAAATCTACAGTGACCATTATGGCGTTAGAAAACACAAAACTTAGACAGGAACTTAAAGAATATAGTATTAAATGTGATTTGTATGAAAAGCAAATTACGATGTTCACTGAACGGCAAGTAGTAAAAGGTAACCCGAAACAAATCAAGACAAGCCCGGAACCTAGGACAGGATCTACCATTAGCCAAGAGTCATCGATAGGCAGCAAAAGTGACAACATCGTGCCGCCCGCGTCGCCCGCGCTCACGTCCGTGGCCGCAACGCCCGCGTTCGAGGCGCTCAGGCCCGCGCGGCCGCCGGCACCGGTTACATATGCGGCGATGGCCAAGAAAACGGCGGAAAACGACAGCCGTGAAAATACTTGGATTGAAGTTAAAAGACGGAATCCAATAAAGAAAGGTGGTAGAAGGTCGGTGGAGACTTTAAAGGCAGTTGAACGAAGGAAGTATCTTCATGTCTGGAGGTTAGATAAATGCACGACGGAGGATAATTTAAAGGAGTATCTTCAGAAAATATTAGGTAATGATACCGAAATATTTATAGAGAAATTGAAGCCGAAAAAGGAAAGAGTCTATGCCTCATTTAAGATTGGCGTTACGGCGGGTAAATTTGAAAGACTTTGTGATGCAGACATATGACCAGTGAATACAGAATATAGTGAGTGGAGTTGGTTTCGCCGCTCAATTAACCCCAATTTACAGAAAACCCAGTACATACTTTATTATATTATACCAAAATATAAGAGATCTTCGGACAAAAACCACTCAATTTCTGTCGCTACTGGAATCTTCTGGATCCGATTTATTTGCCATCACCGAAACAGGCCTTAATGAAAGCATACAAAACGCGGAGTTCGTAGTCCCGGGCTATCATGTGTTGAGGTGCGATCGAGCGGATGGGCGCAAGCATGGAGGCGTGCTTTTAGTGTCCACACCGCGGTTCGAACTACGACGAGTGACGCTGCCAGGTGACATTAATATTGACTGTTTCAAATTCGAATTGGTTTGTGCTAATGTGTATAAGCAAAATAACTTTTTATTTACATGTTGTACAGTGTATATTCCTCCACAATGTGATGAGAATGAGTACATGGTACTGTTTAATATATTAGAAAAAATATGTGTTAAGTATAGTAATAAGGTAGTAGTAATAGGAGACTTTAATTTGTATTCTAGTAACAGTAATATTGTAAATTATTTCGATTACTTTATGTCATTCTGCAAATACGTTCAATGCAATGATGTGCCGAACTGTAGTGGTCGGCAGTTAGATCTCGTGTTGTGTGCGCGCGTCGCCGGCGCTGTGGTGAGCGCTGCGGACGAGGAGCTGCAGACAGTGGACGCGTATCACCCGCCGCTGCACGTGCGCCTGGAGCTCGCGCGACCCACGCCCGCCGCGGTCACGTCAGCTGATACTAGTGAGCCGGTTTCACTGCTATTGCATGAGGCGATAAACCGAACGCAATGGAATTTTAATAAGGCTGACTTCCATAGCGTATACCGATCTTTAGGTGAAATAGACTGGAGTGATGTATATAATTTAAATGACCTGGACGCTATATTAAATGCATTTTATAGTAGAATATATCGAGTTTTTAACATGTATGTGCCGATAAAAAAGGCAAAGTTAGAAAATAATAGGTACATATACCCAGTGTGGTATACGAGCGAAATTATTAGAGACATAAAACTTAAACACGTGTTACATAAAAGATATAAATTTAGCAAATCTATCGAGGACTACGAGGCATTCTCACAGTGTAGAGCGAGAGTTAAGGCCGAAACGGCGCGTGCTCACGAAGAGTACCGGGACCGCGTTCAAAACCACCTAGTGAGCGAACCGCGGGCGTTCTGGAATTTTATCAGAGCTAAGACAGGAAACTCGTCCAGCCGCAAGATCATAAAAGACGGTCGGGTATTATCTGAGTGCGAGAGCGACGGAGAGTTCGCCCGCTACTTCGAGTCTGTATATACGCCGGAACCGGCCACGCTGAGCGTGGCGGCGGCCAGCGAGGGCGCGGCTGAGGCGCCGGGAGCGCGCGTGGCGCTGACGCTAGTCGCGCCGAGTGAAGTGCGTCGCGCGCTCGCGCGCTTGCCGCCAAAGCGCTCGGTGGGGCCGGACGGCATCCCACCATACATTTTTAAGGATTGTGGAGCAGTATTGATGGAGCGTTTACAACATTTATTTAACGTGTGTAATAACACTGCAACGTATCCCGACCGATGGAAGCTCACCCGAGTAGTACCAGTGCCGAAGGGAAGGGGAGGGCCTGCGCCGACTGATTATAGACCCGTGGCGGTTCTATGTACTCCGGCCAAGGTGTTAGAGGCGACCATTCATGGCTATCTTTATCCGCAGATTAGTTCTCAGTTGACCGATGCGCAGCACGGATTCCGTCTTGGGCGGGGGACAACGGGTAACCTGCTGAATCTGATGACGCATCTGGTGCCGGCAGTGGACGCAGGGCTACAGGTTGATGTCGCGTACTTTGATTTCCGAAAGACACAGTTGACAATGACGTACTTCTATCCAAGCTGGCCGGTGTGGGGTGCACCCCGCACACGCTCTCATTCTTTGCCTCTTACCTGCGTGACAGATGTCAGTATATCGAATGTGGTGGACACCTTTCGGAACCCTACCCTACAAGGTCTGGTGTGAATCAAGGCAGCAATTTAGGTCCCCTGCTGTTCATTCTGACGGTCAATGACCTCCCGAAGGTAGTATGTAAGTCCATACCTTTATTATTTGCAGATGACTTAAAACTAGTTTTAGAAATAAAACACAGCACAGATCATAGCATACTACAACAGAATATCAATTGGATCTTTGCGTGGAGCCAAGACAATAAGCTGTACTTCAATGTAGATAAGTCCTCCGTACTATCGTTTAGCCGAGCACAAGCTCCGAGCCAGTACGAATATGTCATGGATGGGTTGCCGTTAAAGCGCGTCACAGAGGTAAGAGACCTGGGCGTGCGCTTTGAGCGTGACCTACAATTTCGGCAGCACATCACAGACGTATGCAAGCAAGCGTACCGAAATTTGTTTTTTGTTTTTGTTTGGTTTTACGCCAGGGTAATAATTTTACCAACATTGTGGCCTTGAAGCTCTGTACGACAACAACACACTGTCTGACCAGATAGATTTGTTCACATGTCCACTGAACGTATTTACAAATGCTGCTTACTGCCACTGCAGTAACTAGCTTAGTTTAAGTGTATAGTATAGTGTATAGTAAGTGTATGTATAGTATTGATATAGATATAAGATAGTCTAAGTTCAGCTACTCTACCGCATTAGGCTTGCCTGTAAAGATAGACGTAAGTTTTTTATGATCAATAAATAAAAAAAATTAAAAAACACAAAAATATTCGGAAGGTGAAAAATGCTTGGGATTGAGTTGCTTCCACTCACAGGTTATTTCTAATCATATGTATTATTAAGCTAACTGTAATATGAGTTGCTGTGACTATTATTTCATGTGTTATTAATATGTATCTTAGATTAACGAATTTTTACTTTTAAAATTTATTGAAATAAATAACTAACAACTACACACAGCAGCTCATATAAGGAAAATAATAAAACATTGAATTGTATTGATCAAAACATTTGGCAATTGAAAAGAGTGGCCATGAGTTTCTTGCCTGCTTCTTCTCATGAAAGCTCTACTACTCGAACAGGCTTTTTTCAATGCTTGCAAATTTTTATTTCCTTCTATTTATTTTTATTAATATAGTAGTGAATTGACGTGTCCAAGAATTGTTTGCACATTTTTATGGAAATAAAGATTTTTGACTTTGACTTTGACTTTGACTTTAATATAGTAAAAGGCTTAAAGATTAATTAACGTTATCATCTTTAATTACTTTAATAATCAATCAAAAGAGATATGATAATATCAAACTGAAAACTATAAATACCAAATACGCTCCTACAGTTTATTCAAACGGTCAACATGAAAGTTCTGGCTGTGACTTTGCTTGCGCTGGTGGCGGTTGCCTCCTCCAAAAACATCAACTTTGAAGATGTGATCGATCTGGAGGACCTCACTGCGTACAACTATCACAACAAAGTCGGCATTTCATTGGCCGATGAGATCCGCAAAGCTGAGGAATCTGAAATGCCCTCCAGAATCGCCGGTGGATCTCTTGCTAGTCTCGGACAGTTCCCTCACCAGGTTTTTGCACAATTTATACTATTTAACGCCTTCTTTAATTACCAATTACTTTGATGTTTTCCTGTTAGACCTATGACATCAGTGTAACGTTGTAAACGTTTTAACAGGCTTGGTGATACGAGAACTTTTTTTTTTCTTTTTGACGTCGGCTATGCGCCTGATACGTCTCGTCGAAACGGGAGGCGAGAGGGTTTCGACCGGCTCTCCCGTACTTCGGGCGTACGGACCAAAACCCCACGGTGTGCACGCTCGTTGCTTTGTATAGTGGATGGGGCGCTGGCAAAAATTACTACCTCAGCGACCCACCCAGCAGTCTACAACTCCTCGGCGACGTCCCGGCACTACATAGGGCGTCGGACCGACTTAATGGCTGGCGGGCGGAAGATCCCCATTCTTCCGCCCGCGGCCTTCATTACGGCGGTATTAGGCACGCAAGCGCGCCTGCGCCGCCCTGTTCGCCGGCGACGGCTCGGATCCGCAAGGATACTTTTTCACGGATCCGCTCCGCTGCAAGATGACGTTTTTGCAGAAGGACATGACCGCTGCCCACCTCCTCTCACTGTCGACCATGGCTTTGATCACGGCCGGCAGCGAGAGATCTTCACCCACAACCTCAATGAGTTCACGGAGCTGCACCGCCTAAGCAGAACATTGTTCGAGCGTGTGTTGCGCCGTGTCCTCCTCACAGTCGCAGTGGTGGCAGACGAGGCAGGCTCCTCACAGTCGCAGTGATGGTGATACGAGAATCTAAGCCAGGTTCTCGTATCAACAAGTCTGGTATTAACCAACCGAACGAACTCTACCTCGGCAAGCATTTAAAACTTTCAGCAACATATATGAAAGTCGTTATTCAAAAACATTATGCCCTAATATGCCTCTAATTTCATGTCCTAATATGCCTCTAATTTCTCTGACCTGCAAATTGCAATAACTCTGTCAGTTTTGTGACTTAACGTACACACAATTTAAAAAATCTACAGGCTACACTGGAGTTAAAATGTAAATTTTAATTGATTTTGTTGTAGGTTGGTCTCGTCATAGACTTGAACGGTGGTGGCCAGAGCGTTTGTGGTGGTGTAATTGTTAACCAACGTAGAGTACTCACTGCTGCTCATTGTTGGTTCGACGGCAGGAACCAGGCATGGAGAATCACAGCTGTCGCTGGTTCAATCACCTTGTTCTCTGGTGGCCAGAGACTTCAGAGCTCCGACGTCGTTATGCATGGAAGCTGGAATCCCAACCTTATCCGTGATGACATTGCTATGATCAGGATGTCATCTGCCTACAGTTTATCAAGTAAGTATATTTTGTAATATCATGATGAAAACGATCTTAAACTTAAAACGACGCCTCGCGTGACCAGAAAGCTTGACTTTTCTTGGCTCAAAGAATCAGCATTGCCATTCAACGTGGCAATGCTGCCAGTCTTCTAGGCACTTTCCCGGTCGACAGCGATGCTAAGGAATTTTACGACGCTGCCTGAACCAGCCATTTCCTTTCTTTATATTAAATTTATAGTCCCATATTTTGTTACTTTCATGTTTTATTTATAAGTGGTTAGGTTTGTTAATATTAGTTTAGTTGTAAATTATAATTGTTGCTTTGTTTATGTAATTAAAGACATTCACGTAAATGATTTAATTGGCATAGATTTAATATTTGCAGTTATTATTTAGAAAGCAAAAAGCAGGGCTAATAAGTTTCAAATAAGTATTTTATTTTGCAATAGATCATAATATAATTCATTTATTCATAACTTAAACTACTAGCAAATCGGACTATGATATTGTACAGCCATAAATCAAAAAATCCTCCGTCTATATTTATCGCTAGGTATATCGCTTGTGTACTAAGTATTCGTTACATATTATTATCGTACATTTGTTCAAGAAGGATATAATACAATTCATGTTAATTCTATTTTATCCTTTTCGAACATATGTATGTGTATTTGTTACAAGGTTTACAGTTCATTCTGTAGTTTTGCCACAGGTGTCAAAACAACTTTATGAGCCACGCGCATTTTTAATAATTCTTTTGGTCACACTGGGTACAGTGCATCAAGCCCAAGGGCTAAAATTCGACCTTGATCCATTTGTGTCTTATTTAAAATAAATTAGAAAATCGCAAAGCTTTCTGCACTACTTTTTTATAAATCTTTAACTATAATAATAATAATTACTACAAATGTCACACACCTGCTGCCTAGATGATATTCTTCACATACTTATATTTAGATACTCTTGCGTAATTATAACCAAACAGAATTTAAGTATATTATTATTTGCAGGCACCGTCGCTGCCGTTACTCTGCCTTCTGGCAATCAGCTCAACGAACTCTTTGTGGGTGAAATCGCAACTGCTTCTGGTTTTGGACGTACCGGCGATGGTAAGAATATTAACATTATTGTAACATCAAAATCATCACTTCCACGTTGTAGACATTTTTGAGACTGTACAGTTTTCCTTAATAAATACGAAATCCTATTAAGCGCAGATACAATAGGCACTACGTTGTTTTCCTACAATCTTCTATAAGTTGAAGGTGCTTGGCCTATCTGCTCCAGTTTAAGTAAAAACCGAGATTTAAAAGAAATCCTGCTATGCCTAAGTTCTCATGGAAAATCTAGAATCACGCCTGTAGGGGATGGGAAGAAAGAGTATATAATTGAAACCCATATAATAGATGTCGAGCCTATTTTCATCCATCAGGTACATAATAAGTCTCTCACAAAATAAGATTCTCTTTATAAGAAAATCTTAATATGTATTACCTAAAAATATTACGATCCTTAAGTCAATTTATACGTTTTTTAAACGTATTATTACTACGCAGGCAATAACGGTGGCATCACCACCAGCCAGAGGTTGAGCCATGTCAATCTGCCTGTGATCACCAACGCTGAGTGTTTGCGTTCATACCCCTGGAACGTCGTGGCCTCCAACATTTGCGTCAGCGGCGCTGGCGGTAGGAGCACATGCGGTGGTGACTCCGGTGGTCCCCTCACAATCAACAGGAGCAACAGACCATTATTGGTACAAAATATTATATAAAATTTCTTCTCTTTTTTAAAAATAGGTTACTTTGGTGCCAATTCTGTTGTCACAAAATTCTCTTATCTTAGCTAAAAATCTCCAAAATTTAGTTTAGTCCTGTCAAACGACATTGCGTATTCTGAAATCGCTAAAAGTGACAGTACTAAACTAAATTTTAGAGATTTTAGCTAAGATAAGAGAATTTTGTGACAACAGATTTGGCACCATTGTCTTACATTTAGGCGAATGTATTACATTCAAATTATGTTCGTTGCATAATTTTAACGTGGTTTAATTTAAAATAGTATTTTTTTAAATATTGCAACAGCTTCCGCTATTTACTATATGCGCTATTTATTACTGCTTTTGCTATTAACTATTCAAATTTACTTTTTACCCGACTTTTTTGGAAATTCTTTGACACGTTTTACCTATTATATGATCCTTATGAGTGATGAAAGTGGTAGTACGACATTGACATTTTTTTATTGCAAGCGTTTGGATTGAGTAAGAGGGAAAAGAAACGGTAGACTATCTCTTGTTCTCATGTTCTGAGTACACGAGTAACGTTAAGGTTGGCGTCTACTAGTTAACCTAGTTTCTCTACGAAATCAAAATATGTGTCATCTCTACATCTTTGTGCCTTTGTGCCAAGCCGGCATACTGGTCGTATTAATAGTTCCATTCTTTCTAATGTTTTCATTAGTGAAGCTCGGTTTTTATATCAAAAAACGAGTCGTTGTACCTACGGATAGTTAATTTTTAACACATTTCATATGAAAAGTATATCAAAATTTAACTGTCCGTAACTAAAACGACTCATTTTTTTATATAGGTACAAGACAAATCGAATGAACCCTGGGTTGAAAGTGCATGAGGCCAGTATGTGTTGTTATATAGAGTAGGCAATATTTAAAAAGTTTAGGGTAAGAATAATATTACTTATTTGTGTTATAATAACATATGTTACTTTTTCACAGATCGGTTTGACCTCTTTCGGTTCTATTAGAGGCTGCACTCTTGGTTTCCCTGCTGCTTTCGTCAGAGTTACTGCCTACAGTAGCTGGATCAACAACTTGTTATAATCACAAGTATATACTTGTAGTACATATGTATTACTAATAAAGTATTTTGATTAATATAGTTTTTATTATTTTTACAATTTTGGGACCTCATTACGTTTTATATAGTCTTTTATTTTTTGACTATTATTTAATACTAGATTTTGCCTACAACTTCGGGCAGAGTAAGCCTCGCCCACCTCCGCGCTACAAGGCCAAGTATAAAAATATTTTTACTATTTTACTTAGAGAAATAGAAGATTTAGAGCAATTATTTAAAAAATTGATCGTGTTTTGCTTCTATCTGTTGTCGAAGTTACGTGACGATATTATGACATCACATATCGTGTCGAATATTATCATATTTTATCTAGATATAATTAATGCGTTCATATCTGGCTTGGATGATATTGTAATAAATATTCGAATGTAATAGTAATACTACATAAGATAAAAAGTAGTTGAGCATCGCCGCCATATCCTTATAATTATATAGAAATAGGAATATTTAAATAAAATCATACCAAACCATGAATAGCGTTTTATAGGTATAGGATAAGTAATATTGCATCAGCATTGCCTCGAGTTTCTCCCAAACACATCAACATTTTGCCGTACTCACGGGCACATACGGCTCGGGCATTATTGTTAGCCGACGACCACAAAACTAAAACGATTAGGAGTTATAAACTAACAATTAAGTAAATAACAAAAAACGTAACGAACTATAAAAAAACATAACATGAAACCAAACAATAACAATTTTACAAACAAAAACGTAATCTAACAAATGTTTCACTCCCACGCGGCCAAATTGCAACGAAGAACTGAAAACCGTTCGGAAATTAAGTTACCATAGATCAACAAAATACATGTAGCATTGTACCTACGTTAGGTTAGCCGCTAGGTAGGCACCTATATGGTAAAAATATTTGGTACTCAGTTTAATCATTTAAAATAATAAATTAGCGGTGAACGATAAATTTAAGACAGGTAGACAGTATGTTTTGTATTATAAACTTTATGTAGGCATTAATATGAATTACGCCGTAAAGGCTACTTGAAAGTAATAGTACCTAATAAATGGTTTTTAAGACTACATTATAAATGATTTACCACAATTTATTACGGGCTAATTAAAAACTGATATTCTTCGTACTCTCTTAAATTTCGGCCTTTGTGAAAGAAGACTTAACAGTCAGAATAAAATAAATGTATTATTTAGAAGTCTGAATAAAAAGACGATGTGTCCTTATTAATAAGAGGTATCGAAAAGTTACATTAAATATATATATAACATTATTTTACATACCTACTTATACCTTTTTTTTACCGACACGTCTGTTTAATCTAAACACTGCAGGGCGCAGACGCAATCCGTTTTGCGCATGCGCGGTGTGACCGTGGGAGTCACCGCGTCGCCGCGGCACCGCGCCGACCGACGAGTAGAAAAGCAGTCGATAGGCATTGTAACTATTATTATTATTATTAACACTACTTTAATAATCGCGTAGTGTTTAAAATCAGAGATGGTTTTATTTAATTAAAATGTGTCATCAACGTCATCATAAACAGTCCACAATTCTGATAAAACTTGCAAAGTACCTAAACATAAACGTGTGATTTTAGGTCTTGGCTTGCGCTCGTCGGCATCAAGTGGGTATTATTTGGAATTAATTAATAGAAGTACAAAATAATAAGCGCGGTAATAAGTTTTTAATGTCTCCGTGTCAGGGTTAGTTACGCTTATAATCAAAATTAAAAATTGATTCTCAGAGCCTACCTAAATGTATGCCCCGGCACGGTCAACTCCTATCTAGGGATCTTACTAGAATAACTTTTACTGAATATTGCATCAAGTCGGCCGACGAATTAAAATTTATTAATTAGAATAACTAAAATTATCGGGTGGTCCTTTATGGGTCACAGGGATTATTTCAAGGTATCTAAATTTGAGCTAGCTTTTAATTAATCTTCCAACAGATGAAATAAGAAAGTGAGAAAGAGAGATAGAATCTAATAACAACAATGCAGTCGGCCCGGCGCAAGCGAAGAAGAGTCCTAGCATAAACGTTAATTTAAATAAAGAAACAGTAACATTTGTACAATCCACAGTTTTCTTAGGCATTACTTTAGATGATAAAGTTCAGTGGGGCGCTCAAATATCGTGTCTTGCAGGGAGACTTAGTTCAGCCGCATTCGCGGTTAGGAAAGTAAGACAGCTTACTGATATAGATACTGAGAGACTAGTATATTTTAGTTATTTTCACAGCGTTATGTCCTATGGCATACTATTGTGGGGTAAGGCAGCTGATATTGAAACATTTTTCATTCTTCAAAAGCGTGCAGTACGGAGCATTTATAATTTAGGCCCACGAGTTTTCCTGAAAGAGCGTTTTAAAGAAATTGGTATACTTACTGTTGCGTCGCAATATATATTTACGAATATTATGTTTATTAAACATAATATTCACTTATATAATAAGAATAGTGATATTCACAACTTAAACACTAGAAATAAGCATAAGTTAGTAGGTCCGTATCATCGTTTACATAAAGTTCACAATTCATTTGCGGGACTCAGTATACGCTTTTTTAATAAACTACCGATTGATATTATAAATTTACCTTTACTAAAATTTAAAAGTCAGCTTATCAGGAAGGGCTATTATTCAATCAATGATTACTTAAATGATAAAAACTCATGGAACTAGTTGCTTGTTTCATACAGGATTCAAACAATGTATATATTAAATAAGTCAATTTAGTTATGTGAAGGTACTTCGTGTTTATTTTGTGGTGTTAAAGTATCTTTCTTTTCTTTTAAACAAACTTCATAAGTATTAACGTAAATTTTGTTTTAACTACATTTATTCACGAACTACCTTTTCATGTCACAAAGTGTAAGTGTATGCGTCCTCATGCCATACTATCTATTACAAATGGCTACCTACTGATAAATATTATTTCAAATCTCAAATGCTTCTTACATAAAATTACCAACCTTTCTTTATTTTTAGAATTTAGTTTTATATAGATAGTGACATATGGCATAATGACTGCAACACCTGGTACATAAATGAGTTGTAAAATACTGAAATTATAAGTTGATGGCGATTTAAAAGAGTGGCCTTGAGTTTCTTGCAGGTATCTTCTCATAGGCTCAACCTTTTGCCTGAACCTTGCAACTAACATAAATGTAAATTCAGTAAATGTAATAAACTCACTAACCCCTTTGACGTTCATAAGTGTTACTTTGTGACCTAAGTGAATAAATTATTTTTGTCTTTGACTTTGGCTGTGCATGTCAGTAGCGGCAGGCATTAATGCCTACTGGAGACGTAGCGCGCGAATCATTGACCCCTAGCGTCAGCTGTGCAATTTAATTATGTACATTGGAGTTCCTTCTAAAAAGGGAATGAAATTTATTTTTTTGATATCCGTTTTATTTGGCTGTCCGAACATAATACACACGTAAAAAAGCAAAAACAAAAACTATAAAAAATGCCTGTCAGCCATCACCAGCAGTCTTCGTTTTCGGAAGCGTTTCCCTGTATAAGTAAAAAAATATATACCTACAAGATCAAATTTTGACAACAACATATATTTACGAAAATCCGACCGAGTGAATGAGAATCGCTAAATCGAAGTGTGATCGTACTATTACGCGCTCTGACCGAATTTAGGTATTAAAAAAAGAATTTGTTTGTCCTTCAAAATAGAATTATATGTATTAATTAGAAAATAACAAACAAGTGAACACCTCGGAGATCGGTCAGAGACTGGTGCTGGCAGGTTCCTTGGGTATGGGAATATGGTTGCTATGGCTCAAAAGTGCTGAGTAAGGCGAAAGTCGAGTCTGGTAAGCGTTAAGCATAGAAAGGACACCTCCCCGGCCAAGAGTAAACTTACCCTTACAGGTAAGTTTACTGAAAATAGGGACATGGCAGGATAGGTAAAGAATTTTCGGGAAAGCAAAGGTTAACATAATAATAATCTAGCCGAGCTACTACATTAAAGAACTTAACTTAGATAACTCTTATTCTAGGACGAGTAGTTTGTACTTCTATCTCGTCAGGTTCTACTGGATTTATATCCAGTTTATTACATTTTTTACAAACTAGTTTGCGATATTGACATGCAAATAATGAAATTACTAGGATTAATATTATGGTTGAAAGAGATAAACTAGTGTGAGATATTACATTATTTGTAATTCTTTTCGTTGTTGTTAATTCTGACATAGATAATAGTCTAACATTTTTGTAGAATGCAGTACATTGAGGTTTCAGATTTAACAGACTTGTACCGCTTATAGTTATTTCAGTCATATTAGACAAACATTGAATAGACAACTTCGTCATTCGAGATTGTACAAAAATCCATTCATTAGAGCCAAGATTTTACCAAATGTTAACATTACCATAAATAAATTTAGTTTCACATTGAGACGTAAGTCTTTTACAAATTTAGTTAATAATTCTATTTCACATATAGGTTCCGAACTAACTGATAATATATTAGAGATGTCACAAATTATCACATGTTTATCTAAAGATTTACAATGTGTTGTGCATCGATCAAATATACTATAGACGCACGATCGTCGCTTGAAAAACGGGGCCATCCAAACTGTGCATAAATCAGTTGTATGCACAGTTTCACTCGCAGTCACTTTACGACCGCGCTAGCAGTGTAACGTTTCACGATGCCAAAGTGTGTAGTAAAAAATGCAAAAACTATACTGTAAAAGTGCAAAAAAAGGATGGAGTGTTGTACTTTCGGTAAGTATAGTTTTATTATGAAATATTTATTATATTTTGATGAATATATACACTTTAAATAATATATTTGAAAATATTTTCGTTAAAATTTAAATGGATGTATTACGCACCCGTCCCGCTCATTCTTGCGTGCGCTGCCCGTAAGCGAGAGCGAATCGACACCACTACTTTGGAACAAAGTCCATATGAAATGGCATGGAGTCGTTATAAGTTGTTTTAAATTATTAATATAATATTTGTATTAATTTATTTTAGCTTTCCACGACATGAAATTCGAAGGGAGAAATGGAGACGTACGAAGTTCGTTGCTAGCAGCGCAAGCGAGCGCGCGTGCGCTGTGCGGTGACGTATACCGAGAGGTCATCGACCTTGTGAGGCAAAAAAAAAAAAATGTCTAACAATATAGTGAAATGCGTTAATTGCAATGTGGTGATAAACGAATTGCTGGCGTTCGTACAAAATAAAGCGGGCATAATGGATGAAGACAGCATGATACGGTTGTGTGTCACTGCTTTTAAAGAAGAGGAAATAACCCTTGCGAAAAACCTGTTATTTGAATCCGTTGATACATCTCGCCGAAAAATCAAACGTAAAAAAGAGGGGAAAAACCGACGGGATATTGAAGACATCATTACCTTGATAAAGGAAACAGATCCTGAGTCATTGCCTATCTTTGTAGCGAGAAATCTCCATAAACTACCCCCAGTGACATATGATCATATCGACTCAACACGACTTCTGAGGGATATCATTCAACTGCAAGAAGATGTGGCGGTGATTAAAGAAAAATATGTGACGATGGACGATGTGATGAACATGAAGTTATCAAGTAATTCTGGCTATAGAAGTATGAATATCAATCGGAGGAGAGGTGCGTGCTTATTAGACAATGATTTTGAGTACGAGAGTGGTCCAGCTGGCATACCCTTTATACCTGAGAGGTCAACAACGGCAACAAGTGATATTTGTGAGAAAAATGTGAACAAGATGCATAATGATACTATTGTGAACAGTGTTGTTGCTTCACCAGTGACGCATACGCAGGCAGTGGAAAAAACCCGATGCGATGGGAGGAGCAATATTGAGCGCGTGGAGGCCGCAACCGCGGTTTCGACGAAACAGGACTGCGAGACAAGGACGGCAATGTTGGCGGCGGAAGAAATGTGCGCTGAAGTTATAGTGAGGTCTACTGCGGTTTCGAGCGTTGACACATTGGCATGCGATGGGAGGAGCAATATTGAGCGCGTGGAGGCCGCAACCGCGGTTTCGACGAAACAGGACTGCGAGACAAGGACGGCAATGTTGGCGGCGGAAGAAATGTGCGCTGACGTTATAGTGAGGTCTACTGCGGTTTCGAACGTTGACACATTGGCGTGTGAAGGTACACCGAGGTCGTCGACTCATATTAATAGTGACAAGCGCGAACAAATGTCAGATGTTTTGCGCAAAGGACTGAGTGACGGTGGTTGGAAAAAAGAATCACCTAATGAAGGGTGGACTAAAATACAAAGAACAAGATTAAGAAATCGGTTTGTTGGTTTGAAAGGTAAGGCAGAAACATTGCCTGAATGTTCTTTTAAGGCGGCGGATGTGAGTGTTCCTTTTTATATTTATAATGTAAACACGGAGACAAAAATGGAGGACATAGTTTTATACATTAAAAGAAAAACTAATGTAGATGTTTTGTTGTGCAAAATGGATATGAAAAGGAATAAGGGCTACGCAGCATATAAATTTTTAATACCAAAAATGAAGGTGGATGTTTTTATTAATGAGAACCTGTGGCCCTCGGGCGTGTCATTTCGTAGGTATATTTATTATAATAGTGTAACCGAGCGACAGCCAGGTGTCCTGCAACAGCATGAAAAAACAGTTACTAATAGATTTCGCTGATGGATAGTACGCCATTTGATAATAATAATTTACTTGCTAAGATTGTAAGCTATAACTGTAAATCGGTAAAGCGATCTACTACGTGTATAAAAGATTTGTGTAAATCGGTGGATATGATTGCGTTGCAGGAAACGTGGTTGTTGCCGGATGAAATACCAATACTTGGTAATTTAGACCTAGATTTTGGTTATTTTGGAAAGTCCGCTGTAAATATTTCGGAAGGTATTTTGAGGGGCCGACCATACGGTGGTGTGGCTATTTTATGGAGAAAGACGGTTTTTACGTCAGTTACTGTTATTTCCTGTGCTAGTAATCGTATAGCGGCTATTAAAATTACCTGTGATAGTCGTGTTTTGCTGGTGTTTAGTGTTTATATGCCGACCGATTGTATTGACAATTTGAATGATTTCTGTGAGTGCTTAAGTGAAATAGCGGCCATTGTAGAGAGTGAGAATTTGGAACATGTCTTGATCCTTGGAGATTTTAATGCTCACCCTGGCGAACTGTTTAGCCGGGAACTAATAAGTTTCTGTGACGAACAAAAATGGTGTTGTGCTGATTATCAGAAGCTCGGTGTTGACTCAGGTACTTATACTTTTATTAGTGATGTATGTGGCAGTAGGCGTTGGCTCGACCATTGCCTGGTGTCTGAAGCAGCGTGGAAGGCAGTGGAGAAGGCGGAAGTTTATCAAAGTGTCTATTGGTCGGACCATTTTCCTCTCTGTATTCATCTAAACCTGGGGGTGGTGGGGCGAACGGATGCTGCCGCGACTAAACACGGATGTAAGGTAGTGGATAAGGCACTGTGGGGAGAAAGAACCCAAGGTCAGATTGATAGGTACTATGAGTTATGTATGAATAAGCTTAGGTGTATAGATTTTCCTTCTGAGCTAGGCGACTGTTGTGACCACTTCTGCCAAAATAAAGATCATGGTGTAGTAATTGATAGATTGTACAATAATATTGTTACGTCACTTCGGGAAGCTGCAGAAGCCAGCTCTGGTTTGGTGGCTGGTCGCAGGGGTCGGCGCACAGTGATTGGGTGGAATAAGTACGTCAGGGACGCTCACGTGTGCGCTAGGACTGCGTTTAAGAACTGGGTGTGGCATGGAAAACCTAAATCGGGACAGATGTTTGTAGAAATGAGAGAGACACGAAAAGTTTTTAAACAGAAGTTAAAGTACTGTCAAGATAATGAGGTCCAAGTAAAGATGGACATATTAGCTACTCAGCATAAGAAAAAACATTTTCAGAAATTTTGGAAGTCCACCCAGAGATTGAACGTGAGACCGGCGGTACCCGTGGGCGTTAATGGTGTATCCCAACCAGAGGATATTGCAGAAATATTTAGAAGGCATTTCTCAGTTACATCGCGACTTCAGTCCACCGGAGGGGGGACGGGTCCAGGGGGAAAATGTTTTGGAAGCCCGGTTAATATAACATCGAAAGAGATTGGACAAGTAATCAAGGGCATGACTAGAGGGAAATCTCCAGGTCATGATGGGCTTAGTATAGAACATCTCCAATCTGCTGGTCAACATCTTCCCAGGGTCTTGTCTATGTTATATAATTTTTGTATGAGACACTCCTATCTCCCGACTGAGCTAATGAGGACAATTGTAGTGCCCATAGTGAAAAACAAGACAGGAGATATCTCGGATAGGGAGAATTATAGACCTATTTCTCTGGCCACTGTTATCGCAAAGGTGCTTGACGGTGTGCTTGAGCGCAGAATAACTGGACAGATAGAGCTGCACGACGCTCAGTTCGGCTTTCGAGCTGGACTTTCCACAGAAACTGCTATCCTAGCGCTGAAGCACACGGTTAGGTACTACACTGATAGGAACACTCCTGTTTATGCGGCTTACCTGGACTTATCCAAAGCTTTTGACCTGGTTAACTATAACATCTTGTGGAATAAGCTGCGCGAGCAGAAGATACCTGATGAGCTAGTTGAACTGTTTAAGTACTGGTACAGCCATCAAATTAACCAGGTCAGATGGTCGGGTGCTTTGTCTGAGGGGTACGGGTTGGAGTGTGGGGTGAGGCAAGGCGGTTTGACCTCTCCTGTGCTTTTCAGCCTGTATGTCAATCAGCTGATCGTGGAGCTCAGCAGCACTGGTGTCGGATGCTCAATTGATGGGAATGTTATAAACAGCATAAGCTACGCTGATGACATGGTGCTGCTGAGTCCCTCGATCGATGCTCTCAGACGGTTGCTTAAGATATGTGAGGGGTACGCTGCTACCCACGGACTCCTATATAATGTAAAGAAGAGTGAGATAATGGTGTTTGGTGCTGTTGGAACCAAAAAACAGAGATCTGTGCCCCCGGTTTACCTGTATGGAGTAGCGCTGAACAGAGTGTCGCGTTTTAAGTACCTGGGTCATATAGTGAGCGATGATCTTTGTGATGACTGGGACATGGAACGGGAGAGAAGAGCGTTGTCGGTCCGCTGCAGTATGCTGGCCCGCAGGTTTGCGCGATGTACAGGGGCTGTCAAAATCACCCTTTTCAGGGCGTATTGTCAGTCCTTTTATACGTGCAGCCTGTGGATAAGGCACACGCAGAGGGCCTACAACGTTCTTCGAATCCAGTACAATAATGCTTTCAGGATGTTGTTGGGCCTACCACGATTCTGCAGCGCATCAAACATGTTTGCTGAAGCGGCCGTAGACAGTTTTGGCGCAATCATGCGAAAGCGATGTACCTCAGTGTTGCGTAGAATTCGTGGGAGTACCAACAGCATTCTGAAGATTATTGCTGAGAAATATGATTGTGTTTTTCTGGAGCGTTGGAACCGCATACATAGTGGCGGTGCTGACGCTGCAGAAAGATACATGAATTAGTTTCATAGTAAAATATTTTTTGAAATTTACTAACATAGGTATATAAGGTGTGTTACTAACAAAATATGGATCTGTATCTGAATTAAATTAAATTAAATTAAATTAAATTATAAGCTCGAGATAGAGATGACGAATTTTACCAACCAAATACTTCTAGCGTAATTTGTTCAGAGTATTTTAATGAAGAAGATACATATATATGTAACTAATAAAGGGTTTAATAAACTAAAAAATGTAGCCGTACAGAATATACAAGTAAAATATTTTGCCATTTAATTTTAAATTCAGGTACTAAGTAATGTTATTAGTAAATTATTTTTTAATTTTTCTGCATTTCTCAATTATTTTTTACAATTTAACCATACCAATGTTTTCATTGGGATAGACGAACACTGCCAAGTACAATCACCGAATCTTGGTCATACGGTAACGTTAATAAAAGTTTTAATTGAATAATATATTGAAATACGTATACGCTACGCGACAAAATTGAAAAATGCAGAAACAAAAGATCGGTCTAAGCGGCAATTGTTAAATAAGTTGATATTGTTTAAAGGTACATGAAAACATTATTTTAGTAAAGTTGTTCATTTTTTTTACCCAGTTCCTTCCTTAACGATAGAACAGTTAAAATTTATATTTTTAGCATATCTACATCAACAAAAGTATCCTGGTAAAATATATCTAGTTTTGTTAGCTAATTCGACCATCTACGAGTATATAGTTTTATTATTATTTATTGAAACTACATCGAAAACACACATACAAATATTTAAAATAGCATGTAATACAATGTACGAAGGTTAGCATAATTATTAGTACTGTAAATGATTGGCCTTTAATATAAATATATTATATGCTTGCTTTTTATAAAGTTATATAACTCCTTCCTTACAGTTACCTACTATAATTTAATTATTAAAATTAAAGAATATAACAATAGCTTATTATCAAATTATTGTCATTCAATAACGTTAATTTAGTTACACGTCCAATCAAAGATTTAAAAAATATATTAAAATGAATAATGACTCTATCATTCCTTCTTTCTATGTTCCGAGCGGTAAGAATATCATATGCCTATAGTCAAAATAATAACACTCGCATAATTGTTGCGATGAGTTTACACTTAATTGTAATAACTATAAGGTTCATTTCAGAATGTTTTGTTTACATAATATGATATTTTTACCGTATCGAGAGAATGAAGAAAACATTTATGATACTTTGTCATAGGTATTACGACACTATCACTAAGTATTAAGGTTTATATTAAGTTAAATTTATATTCACTTTAGGACTATTTTTAAATAGTCGAACGAGTAAACATAACTATAAGTACACATCAATTCGGAGTCATTATTTGGGTACGATTTAGTACAAGAACGTGCATCTATGGTATATTTGATCGATGGTGTTGTGTCTTTAAGAGTACAATAAGCCGACTTTTCTTTATTAAGAGCAATAAAATTGGTTGTTGGTACAATCATTGCATAAGAATTAGGCGAATTGGTATCATGTGGTACAGGTTACACAGGTATAACTTGATAAAGATCAAAATCGGACTGGTAAACAAGAGGTATTCTTACAACAATTATTTTCTTATTACTACTGTAGTAAGGGACTATTTCAGATATTCTTAAAAGTAAGATTATATTATTTATACCTAAGCAGCAGTTCTCTAAATTTAGGTAAGTGCCTAGAGTTTATTTCTAATTCATTAAATAATTGTTTCGGCGTTACGATAGCATGATGCAGAGTATTACTGTTAGCAGAAATTACAGAGTTAATAATATCTTCAACCTTAAATGTTAAGGTAAGTAAACTTGCGTGTAATGCGTTAATTACTTCATTAATTTTATTGCTAAGCATTAATTCATTTTTAGTTACAGTTACATTCTTTAGACTTAAGGTTAATTGGTCAATGACGTCATTCAAATAAGCTTCATTTTTCGAAATAGTATAGAGAGTATCATTAAAGTTAATGATTGCAGATTTGGAAAGAATTATATTTTGTTTCATTAAAAACGTTAATTGCTTTTTGTGTGAATATAATTTTTGAATAGAGTCATTGTACATTTCAGAGTCTTCCTCATCCATTACTCCATATACTTTTTTCATAATTGAGCCTATCCCAGAAATCCAGGCTGATCGTTTTGACTAAGGCGACATTAGATGTGATATAGCATTGTAATCGCGAGCAATATCGTGGTAAAGTGAAAAGAGAAGTTGTAGCATATTATAACATTGAAAATCTTTGATGGCCTCATTTTGGTGACACATAAACCTAGATGTTCCTAAAATAATATTTATATTATCCAGATGTGGTTTAATAAAACTTAAATCTACTGGAATAACAAAGTAAGCGTCATCACTAATTATTTTCATAGTACCTATAGGATTAAAATATATCCCAGGGCTTTTATCCAGTTGTTGAACAAGCTCTTGGGTGGAGAGTGACGCGGGAATGAATAGTGGAGTAGCCCTGAACATTTTTGAATATGATAATAATGTTACCGATTACGCCGAACGAGGTGTTGCTATTTTTATTTGATCATAATGGTGTATGACATGGCGTCTATCAATGAGCAATGTAACTGTATTATTGTCGTGAACTTTAATTACTTTATAAAGCCCTTTACATTGTGGTGATAAGGCTTTTTGAAGTTTCAGGTGATTACAAAGTCATACAAGATCACCGATTTGATATCGTTTAGGTCTCGTTTGAACATCGTAGTATTTCTTTGATTTATCCTTAGAGTTATTGATGTTTTCGATTGCTTTTTGACGTGTATGTTTAAATCGGTGAATAAGCATTTTCAAGTATTCGCGATAGGTAGGATCAGATGAAGAATCATAGATGGAATCTGGAATGAAGGGCTTTTGACCAAAGAGTAGTTCGTATGGCGTATAATTAGTAGTGCAATGAACGGTAGTATTATAGGTTAAAATGCCAGTATAGACATAGCCAATCGTCCTCACAAACGACTTGAGATACTCCTTTAGAGTCAAGTGACTGCGCTCAAGAGCGCCTTGCGTCTGAGGGTGATATGGACTAGACCACAACTGCTTAATTTTTAGAAAGTCGCATGTTCTTTTAAAAAGATCGGTAGTGAAATTTGTTACTTGATCGGTAAGTACAGTTTTTGGTATGATAAATGAGGATATAAAGTGAATTAAACAGTCACTAGTTTCTTCTGCAGTTGTTGATCGTACAGGGTAAGCTACAGAAAATTTTGTTGAGTCGTCCTAGAGCGTATGTACTTTAGCTTTGTAAGACCTGCTTCAGGCAATGGTCCCACTATATCTAGGGCTATACGTTGAAATGGAGCTGTAGAAGTTGTAGTGATTTTCATGGGTTCGCGATTAACTTTTCGAAGTGCTTTATTTTCTTGATAAAGTTTACATGACCTGACATAATTTTCTATATCGTTACGTATGCCTTTCCAATAATATCTTGCCTGAATTCTTTTTAACATTCAGACTGTTCCTAAATGACCTGCAATGGGTATATCATGATTTTCTCTTAGAATCTTTTTTATTTCACTTAAAGCTGGAAAGATAATAGCGTTACGAATATCTCTACATTATGGAATAAATATAATATAATATTATATAGTTTGGTGTATGAATGAGATTCAAAAGGATTCTTGAAATCTGTAATGTTTATGTTAGTTAGTGAATTTACAATAAGTTCATTACGTAGATTCTTCAGACTAGTGTATAGATCTTCGTAAGTAGCATTATCAAAATAATTAACTTTAGTAAAGAGTAGATGCACGACTTTATTTTTGTATTTGAGTTTTAGAAATGAATACAATACTCGTTCCTTATAAAGAATTTCCTCTCTGTTTGTTAAATCATTTAAAATATCTTCAACGTGTAGGTTACTTTCATCAAGGTCAATAGATGTGGTGATAACAAGTACTTTATCAGAACTAGTAAGTATACTAGTATTAGATTCTAAGATTTTGGAATTTGACTCAAAATTTCTACTGTTCATTGCTCTTAGGAATTAGGAATAATTATCGTCGTTGATGACAAGAATTTCTAGAGGATCGTTGGTAGGAGTTTGAGGAATTTGGAATGATTCTAGGTGAATCGGATGTGGTAGACAGCGGAGGGTCCATGTGAGATGTTGAAGGTAAGTTATGATTGTCATCTATTTCAAGATTAACATGTATTTCAGGGTTAGCATTAATTTTAGGATTTCCATTTGGGATGGAGCTAGGACACGGAGCAGTTTGGGACTCAGTTAAAGGATTTTGTGTTAAATCAGGTAAGTTTGGAGGACTGAAGTCAAGGTTGAGGTTGTCATTAAATGGACTGATGTTGTCATCGAGGTTAAGAATTTCTTCGTTAAAAGGATTAACAGAATAGCGGGATAATGCGTCAGCTGCTGTATTGAGTTGAAGAGCCTTTGTGGTTGAAGAGCCATTTTCTTCAGTTCAGTCCAGTCCGGTCCAGTCTTTTGACCGTCATCGCTGACAGACGTGTATCAATCAAAATATAGTAAATTTACATTATTATAAACATTGACCTAGTTTAGTGTGTTTGTGCGTGATATGCACATTACTGTTGCAGTGATAGTTTGTTTTGTTTTTATAATGGATAGTAAAACATCCTTATACATATTTTAAAATGGAGTCCCTTCAATAGAAGTGGTGTAACGCGGCGTACCCCTCCACCAACGACGCCACAAAAACCAAGAGAAGATGAGACAATTAAAATAGTCTCAACGTAGGAGATTCAGGGATGGTTGAGTTCAATCGAGCACTGTTTGAACGAGGTATGCAGTATTGCATCTGACGACAAGTTAAACACAGAGCAAAAGATGAAAATAAGTACCCTTTGCCGTAAAGTAGGAAGTGGTGTTGCTCATATGGCTGTTCAGTATCAGTCGCTAAAGCAGAACGCTTTTCAAAGTCACATTTCTCTACAAGCCCTGTCTGAAAAGCAAGATCTAGTGGAATATCTAAAGGACATCAAGGAAACCATTAAGGAGACAAGTGCGAATTCAATACCGGCAAGTCACACATCTTTTGCTGATATGGTCAAGAAAGTTTCCAGTAGCTTTGTTCGTCCTAGCACTCTTAGCTCGGTGGTGATTTATCCTAGCGATACCTCAAAGTCCAGCGAGTATACTAAGAACATGGTCCAGAATATCATCAGCCCTGAAGAAATGAAACTCCAAGTTCGAGCAGTTCGCAAAGTAAGAAACGGAGGTGTTATTATTAGCACTGAATCCAAAAAGGACACAGAGAGGCTCAAGCAGACAGTCCAACTTGCCACATCAAATCTTAAGGTCGAAGAACCATATAAGCGCAAACCGCGTATTATAATTATAGGAGTACCCGTTTCTATGCCCGAAAAGGAGATATATAAATGTATCTATGAACAGAACTTAGCCGACAAAATACCTTCAATGACACGAGATACATTTATGAACTCTATAAAACTTAGCCACAAGTCTGGTAAGGAAGATTCGGACAGCTGCAATTATATTATTGTAGTACCAGCCGTGATACGAAAAGCCCTTATTACACAGAGCAGAATATTTATAAACTGGACGTCCTGCCCGGTAAGAGATTTCACGCTAGTGACTAGATGCTTCAAGTGCCAGCAATACGGTCACGCAGCCAAGACATACAGAACCGTAATTTCTACTTGTGGACACTGCGGTGAAGACGGTCACTCCATTCAAGACTGTATAAAGAGTACGGAATCTCCTAAATGCGCAACCTGCCTGCGGTTTAAAAAGCCCAGCAACCACAAGAGGGGAGACCCTGAGTGCCCAGCGAGAAAGGCTGCCGAAAATAGGTGTATTAATTCTATTGACTATGAAGACGCCTAAGAGCGCCACATACTCGCTAGTATAATAGATCTTTTAAATAGTTTTATATTATGGATATTAATTTAATAAGAGAGATAGATAACGTAACTGTGTTAGATTCCAAGTCATGTGCGGTAGAGGACTGCAGACAATATCTCTCCGGTGTAAATCATTCATTAACCATACTTACCCAAAACATACGTAGTATATATAAGAATAAAGACAGTTTCAATATTTTTCAACATAGGCTTAACTTTGATTGTGATATAATAATCCTAACAGAGTGCTGGTTATTAAATAGGGGTGAGGTTTCATTAATGACAGGATACAATCTACACCATAGCACAAGAAATCTTAATCAGAATGATGGTTTGGTAGTGTACGCAAAGGAATCTTTACAGGTTTCAATTGAAGAACCACCCTTTCTAGATTGCAATTGCTTAGTTATCAAAATTGACACAAACACAGCGATTATCGCTATGTATAGATCTCCCTCCTTTAGAAACTTAGATTCCTTTCACACATCTCTTAATCAGACCTTACAAACACTAACCTCTTTTAGAAATATTATAGTAACAGGGGACATAAATATAAATATTGGATCAGAACAGCTCGATACAGGAACTCAAGATTATCTCAATCTCTGCTCATACCATGGGCTTCTCCCTGCTCACACATTGCCTACACACCAGAGGGGTTCTTGCCTCGATCATGTGATGATCAAATCCAGCTTGTCATCAATTACGCTCGTCACTAACTCGACTATCACTGACCATCACGCTGTCTTATTAATCGTAAATTTAACGCTGCCTAAGCTAAATCGTCATCAAACAAAGTCCATTTTAAATATAAACAAACTCGAGTATGACTTATGCAACTTAGATTTTAGCCCAGTTTACAATAACGCTGACGCAAATATTCCTCTATCGTATTTAATACAAAATGTCCAACAAGCAATATTACGTAACACAACAACAATGGCTACGAGAAAAAAGTACTATAATATTAATCCTTGGATTACGCCTGGACTAATTCGATGTATAAGACACAGAGATAAGCTTCATCAGAGATCTAAGCGTTTCCCTAAAAACTTGGTACTTCAAATAACTTACTAAAAATACAGAAATTACTGTAATAACCTATTAAAGAAATTAAAAATTAATTACGATAGACACATATTGCATAAGGCAGGTAAAAACAGTAAGCAAATTTGGAAACATATTAAAAACGTCACTTATATTTCTAAACAGCATAAATCAAATTCGTGTTTATTGCACACTCACTCTTCACCGCTTTTGTCAGCTAATAATGTTAATAACTATTTTGTTAATGTAGGTAAAAAACTTGCTGAGCGGACTCGGATACAAACTTGTAATCGCGCTGCTATAACTCGTCAGAAACCGAACAACACCGCTAATCTAAAATCATTTGTTACGTTAGACACTGACGAACAGGAAATAGAACGAATCATCTCAGGGATGAAGGATGACTCTGCTGTCGGCTACGATAATATAAACAACAAGTTCCTTAAATATTTTAGGCATATCTTAGTACCTCCATTAACGTATATATTTAGGCTCTGCCTTTCTGAAGGGTTTTTTCCCAAATGCCTTAAAAAAGCAGTTGTCATACCCATCTTTAAATCTGGAAACAAAGATCTAGTTGCAAATTATCGACCTCGTATATCCATACTCCCGTCAATATCTAAGATACTAGAACGAATTATAAACACTAGATTAGTCAACTTCTTAGAAAATAACAATTATCTTTCACTCAAGCAATTTGGATTTCGGGCCAAACAATCCACCGCCGATGCGGTTCATAGCTTGACTCATTATATCACAGAGAAACTCGGCAAGGGTATCAAACTTTAGCCTTATTTCTTGATCTAAAAAATGCATTCGATCCTGTATCAATTTCTAAACTTCTGAGCAAGATGGAGGCTTTGGGTGTACGGGGTATATGTTAACTAAAACTTTTTACAGATAACTTAAGCGATCGTCACTAATGCGTTAAAATAGATAATTATGAGAAAAATACTGGTTTTGGAATACCCCAAGGAAGTATTATCGGTCCGACGCTATTTCTGATCTATATTAACGATTTATGTAATCTTATATTAGAAAACGGCAAGATAATATCATACGCCGACGACACCGTGCTAATATTCTCCGCTAAAACCAGCTACGAGTTATATGAAAACGCTCAGCTTGGCTTTAATATTGTGAATAACTGGCTTCATCAAAATTTACTAAGATAAGACGAAATATATTCACTTTTCTATGCGCAAGAATAACTATAGCATAACTAACCCGCCTATATATGCACACAAATGTCCGCTTCAAAACCCCGCAACAAACATGTGTAATTGTCCTCCTATCCTGCAAACTAGCGTTCAGCACCAGGTCCGAGAGGTGGCGTGCGTGTTCCCACGCGCGCCTCTGTGTCGAGTCCGTCTCCCATCTAGAGGGGAGACAGCAGGGAATTTTTCGAGTGAGTCCTTTGGGTAGGTCTCTTGTGTAGTGGCCTGCCGTTTCACACGGCGGGCCGTAACCTCGGCGAGGTTGCGACCGCATGCGAAAACGATTCGCGCGGCCCCGTCGATAGTAGTTTTGTCGAGGAACACCGTGGTAGGTTTAGTCGGTATTCCGGGAGGTACATTATCTTTTCAACATCTTTCTTTTACCCCGGCGAGCCCGACATAATCCCTCCGCCCACCCCCGCGGAGGGATATGCGTCATTGCAATCCACCACGAAAAAAAAAAATTAATTTTATTTATACTGATAATTGTATGTAAGCAGTTTGTCGCTCGAAACACAGGTTTAACCTAGTTCGGGCAAATATCTATAAGTCGTAGGGGCCTGCCGTTTCACACGGCGGGCCGTCACCTCGGCGGGGTCGCGACCGCATGCGAAAGTGATTCGCGCGGCCCCGTCGATAGTGGTTTTGTCGAGGAACACCGTGGTAGGTTTAGTCGGTATTCCGGGAGGTACATTATCTTTTAACATCTTTCTTTTACCCCGGCGAGTCCGACATAATCCCTCCGCCCGCCTCCGCGGAGGGATACTCGTCATAGCATTCCCCCACGTAAAAAAAAAAAAAAAAAAACTATATGTGCACTTTATGTTATTGTTAAGATGCAATTGTAAAACTAAGAATTTATACTAAAATAAATAAATTATTATTTTAAAGGCCTGTGATCAGTGATGATTTGAAATTTCCGCTCATAAAGATACGGATGGAAGGTTTGGCATCCAAAAATTATAGCTAGGAGCTAGGAGCTAGGAGTTCTTTTTCTGTGGTGCTATAATTTGATTTACTTTTGTTAAGGGTGCGAGAGGCAAAGACTATTGGTCTATCTTTGCCAATCGAACCTTGATTCAGAACGGCACCTATTGCGTGATTATAAGCATCGCATGTTAAAATGAAAGGTGAAGAGAAATCCGTGTATATAAGCACGGGAGCAGAGATGAGCTTGTATTTTAATTCATCGAAAGATAGCTGATGTTGGTTCTCCCACAAGAAAGGTGTATCCTTTTTTAGGAGATGAGATAGTGGCTTAGCAATTTTGGAAAAGTTTGGTATGAAACGGCGGTAATAAGAGACGAGGCCAAGGAAGGACTTTATGTTTTTTGGACTATTAGGTTTTGAAAACTGGGTTACAGCTTTGACTTTTTCGGCGTTTGGTTTTACGTCATTTTCAGTTATTAGATGGCCAAGATAAGCGAGTTCACGTCGGAGAAACTCACATTTATCTGGCTGGAGTTTGAGGTTAAAATCTTGAAGTCTTTGGAAGATTAATGAGAGGTTTTCTACGTGTGTACCAAGGTCATATGAATAGATTACAATGTCATCAAGGTATACAAAACAGCGCACACCTTGAAGGCCTGATAAAGCTGTATTTATCAACCGCTGAAAAGTAGCGGAGACGTTTTCCAAGCTAAATGGCATTCTTGATATATTTATTTCGATATATTTATTTCTAAGTATATGGTACATTGAGATCTTACATTAGACATTGATTCACATATACTACCATTTCTGGTGTAGAAATATTAAATAAGCTAATTCCATGCAAATCTTAGACATTACAATAGTTTTAATTTGATACAATTATATTATATATATCTTGTAAATTCGAAATGACCCTGAGCTACACTGAAGGCAGTTTTAGGTGCATCTTCTTTGTCAATTCGGATCTAGTGGAATCCAGATGCAAGGTCAAGAGTGGAACATTTTTTGCTCCGACCGAGCTGATCTAGAATTTCGGAAATTAGCGGGATTGGGTAGATGTCACCAATGGTTACGTCGTTTAATTTCCGGTAGTCAATTACTATTCGCCACTTGCGTTCACCAGAAGCGTCTCACTTTTTGGGTACTATCCAGATTGGGGATGACCATGGGGATGTGGAATGTCTAATAATATCTTGGCCAAGCATTTGATCAATTTGTTTAGTCACTTCTTGTTTGTGTACCTCTGGGAACCGATAAGATTTGACATTTATGGGATTCTGAGCGTTTATTATTATTTTATGTTTTAATGCATCTGTACGCGAAAGTTTGTCACCAGGTATATGAAAAATGTCTGAGAATTCGGAGCAAACATCGTGAAGAGCATTAGCTTCTTCAGTGTTAAGGTGAGAAATTCTAAGAAGATTAAGGACTTCTTGCGTTCTAGCATAGGAATTAGCCTCGTTACTTACGGTGGAAGTGAAACAATACGACTTAATCGAGGGACTTATTGGAATGAGATTTATATTTAAATTAGAAGATAAGTTGAAATTAAACACCTTATACGGATTTTATCGCGTTGTTTATTTTACTTTAAACACTGTTATTACATAATTTTGAAAACTCTAACACTACTATTATGGGAGAGTCTCCCCGTGAACATGGCTGCTGTAAAGCAACCGAAAGGTCGGGGAAAGTGTAAACTTAAATATAAATAGATTTAATTAGAAAATATATAGCTTAAATTTAATAGTAGTAAAGTTCAATAATAGTAGTGTTAGAGTTTTCAAAATTATGTAATAACAGTGTTTAAAGTAAAATGACCAACGCGATAAAATCCGTATTAAGTGTTTAATTTCAATGTATAACATTCGCGTAAACATAAGACAATATTAGAAGATAAGGTCACAGGTGATTCAGAAATATTAACAACTGAAATATTTATTCTTTTGTTTTCTTTTACAGAAACTAAGCAATTTGCAATTAATAAATCTTTATGGATATATTGATCCAATACAACACCTTCTGTTATTTCGGGGTTAGCAACAGAACATTCGATTATAGTTTCTAATCTTGGCTGAATAGTATATACGGTATGACTAAAAATGAGATCAAACATAGAATCTTTAATTTTTAAAATATGTTCCTTGTAATCGATTGTGCAGTCAAGATCATTTAGTAAATCATTTCCAATAATTCCATCGTATGATATGCTATCATTATATATATATCTATATGATAGCAATATCATTTTCTATTACAACATGTGGTAGGGATCGTTTTGTGGCGTTAGACATCACCTCATAAATTGAATTATCATTTTGAATTCGGAGGTTGATATTTGAAGTAGAAGGTTTCGTTTCAGATACAGTGTCAGAGAATGAAATAGTATGTTTATTGTTATCGATTGATATCATAGAGGTAGTTCGGGAAACAGGGGGTTTAGGATTGGAAATATTATATTTTGATTTAGTAGCGTGAGCGTAGGATTTAGCAAGTGATGTAGCAGGCTTTGCGGTTGAAACAGTAGATTCAGCGAGTGATTCAGTGCATTGAGTACGAGAAACAGTGGATTTAGAACTTAAACAAGGAGCAGCGCGTTTGGTACCGGAAACAGTGGTTATGAATTTAGGAGATGTAGTGGCATTGGTACCAGAAACAGTGGATTTAGTAACGGAAACAATGAAATTAGAACGCATTGTGTTGGCTTTTGTCATTACATTTCCGTGCGACACTCGTCGGGAAATTTTAATAGTTTAAATTATCATCAGTTTGTTCGCCAGGCTGATTGTCATCGCGATTTATACACAAGTACGTCTCGCGCATATCTTTTTCGTCGGGTCAGTATTATTACTGTTACTAGGGCCAGGTTGATATTCGTTAAAATTTCGGTTACGGTTATTATTAAACTGGCGCTTTCTACAATTTTCGATACTGTGCCCAATGTTTTTACAATATCAAGTCGTTGGTCGTATCCGGCGGTTGGGCCTCGAGGTGGCCCTATCCAAGTCCGAAGCCGTTTGTTTTCACGGTCCTCGGAACCGGCCACCTCCAGGGGCCCATGTCATGGTAGAAGGGGTCCGCATCGGCGTCGAGTCAACCCTAAAGTATTTGGGTCTCTTGCTCGACAGCCGATGGGACTTTACAGCCCATTTTCGTCGTTCGGCCCCCATTCTTCGGGGCGCTGCAGGCGCGAGAGCGCGCCTGCTGCCCAACCTTGGGGGGCCAAACATCTCCTGCCGGAGGCTATACGACGGGGTCGTGCGTTCTATGGCCCTGTATGGGGCCCCAGTTTGGGCTGACAACCTTACGGCCCGGAACATTTCGGCGCTACGTGCGCCACAGTGCGCCATGGCCGTCAGGTTGATAAGAGGTTACCGCACGATCTCGTTCGAGGCTGCGAGCCTCCTCGCCGGATCGATACCATGGGACCTGGAAGCGGCGCTCCTGGCGTCGCTCTATCGTTAGCGCCAGTAGGCGCTAGCTCGGGGCGAAGGACCGGCTCTTTCCGCTGTCGAGGCGGCAAGGTCCGAGCTTCGCCAGGTCCTAGTGGCGAATTGGAAGGAGCGACTTGTGCACCCCAGTGCCGGGCACGCCACGATCGTGGCGTAAGTCCCGTGTATGAGGAGTGGCTGGAGAGGCGGCATGACGCCCTCACCTTCCGGCTGTCACAGGTAATGACTGGCCACGGTTGTTTTGGCCAGTTCCTGTGTCGTATACGCCGGCAAGAGACGCCCGGTTATCACCACTGCGGCGACTGCCACGACGTTGTAGAGGACACGGCGCTGCACACTTTGGCGGTTTGCCCCGCTTGGGCATCGCAGCGCTGTGAGTTGATCGCGGCAGTCGGATCGGTTGCCCTCTCGCTCCCGGCCGTAGTTCAGTCTATGGTCCGGAGTGAGAGGTCGTGGAACGCCGTCGCCTCCTTTTGAGGAAGTGATTTCCATTAAAGAGGCGGCGGAGCGAGAGAGGGATCGCTTAAACCCTCTCCCCAACAACAGAGCCGAGTGCCGGAGGGCGCGAGATGATCTCCAGCCACCCTGAGTTTTGAGCTGGGGGTGGCGGGCTTTGTGGGCCTGCCCGCCATCCGTTCAGCACCAGGTCCGAGAGGCGGCGTGCGTGTTCCCACGCGCGCCTCTGTGTCGAGTCCGTCTCCCCTCTAGGGGGGAGACAGAACGGTTTATTAGAGAGTGAGTGCCTTTGGGTAGGTCTCTTCGCGTAGTGGCCTGCCGTCTCATACGGCGGGCTGAAACCTTGACGGGGTCGCGACCGTATGCGAAAGTGATTCGCGCGGCCCCGTCGATAGTGGTTTTGTCGAGGAACACCGTGGTAGGTTTAGTCGGTATTCCGGGAGATCCATTACTATCATCGTTTCCATCTTTCTTTTACCCCGGCGAGTCCGACATAATCCCTCCGCCCGCCCCCGCGGAGGGGTATGCGTCAAAGCAATCCCCCAAGTAACAAAAAGAAACGGTATTAATATATGTACATACATAGCTTAATCAAAAAAAAACAACAATTTATATAAATTAGGCAGAAGGTGGTCAGAGATGGCAAAAGTAATTTTGTACTATGTAATAATATTGGTATATAATATATAACACTTATATATATAAATTTAAAAGTACAATAATATAATAAAATCATAAATAAAAAAATAAAGACTAATTAGTCTTTATTTTATTTTTACTTACCAAATAACTTATTAAATATAGATATTTAATAAGTTATTTGACCGCAGCAATTTAATGTTACACTTCCGAACTCCGGCTTATGTCAAATAAAATGACACTGATTGTCTAATGTCAATTGCATATTTAAGGCGGAAACATACTTACGTGTCGTGGCGTGTCGTGTTGCTTACTGTCGTGTCGGTGAGTGTGCACACTAATGTGTCGTGTCGTGGCGTGCTCTGGCGTTATTTCTGAATAGTACTTATCGAACCTTCGCAGCGTTTAAACGTACATAATGTTTTCTTCTGTTTCGGATAGCGATTTTGATGAAGACCTTGAATTTTTGTTAGCAATTATTAATCTTTTAGAGGGCTATAAAAAGAAAAGAAGGTACTGGGTTGACCCTATAAACAGAGGGAGATAAAATAAAAATAAGGGTGAATTTCATCGTCTTGTTAAAGAATTAGAGAGTGATGAATAGAAATTTCATCAGTACTTTAGAATGAACAAAGCACAATATGAGGAAGTCCATTCGCTGATTGAAGGAGACACTTTGTGTCACATAAAACTTTTCGATGACGTACAAGTTCGATAAGCTCGTCAGTAATTTTTCAGAAATATGCTGCAAATATAATAAGATAAAAAGTGTCCGCTAGATGTTAGCGCCACGAGTCACGCGCGGTATAGAAACACATTTGCCTGTAGTGTCGTGTCGCGTCATAACCCCCACCACCGCTCTGGCGCAATCGGTGGCGAGCAGTCGACGCCACGACAGAACGCATCGCGACACGACACGACATGCAAATATGCCCCTAACCATATTAAATGTATGAAACCGATATGCTTCTGGCGCGTCACGACACGCCACGACACGTAAGTATGTTTCCGCCTTTATAAGCATCCATCGGCGTCTGCGCAAATGCAAAAAATATTAGATATAGATTAGATTAAATATTTGTAGTAGTGTACAGCTATGTTTTTATATATTTTTAACGCAGTTTTCATGATGTCGAATAATTAAAAATATCTAACTAAACCAGGTACCTACCTTATATTTATTTATTTATTTATTTAGCATATTATATGTTTTTAAATAATTTATCTATAAGATTGATTACTGGGATAATTATCGGATGATAATGATTAATCGTTTATCAATGTGACGATAGTACTTGATTAAAATGTACATGTTACTTCGCTTGCAACGTTTATTAAAACTAGATTATAAATACAGAAAATTATGTACAACAAGATATTTTATTTTTGTCGGTATGTATGTACAACCGGTTTAGTAAAATATGGCACTGGCTACATGCTTGTATCGTTCGCATTACTTACGAATGCGGCCCATTATCATACAAGTATATAATCACAGGTCACAGAACACTCTAGCTGTCACAAAATAGTGACGGCGTTCAGCTAGCATATTACAGGCTCTGTCTTTGTGTTCACGAAGCATGCACCTATTGAGTCGCGGCGGCACACCGTAGCCAAACACAACAGGTTTTTAACGTTCAACTTGTTTATTTACTTAAGAATTATTCATTCTTAATTAACTAAACAAGTTGAACATTAAAAATCTGTTGTGTTGCCTTATATATACACATTTGAAACAATATATACCGTCAAAATGTGTCAACGTCACGGACTATTTATTACATTTACATAATCGTCTCTTATTATTATTATAATTCGTCAAACAAGTTATGATAAAAAAAATTAACCACTATAGATGTCAGTTAACGCTCGGACAAGTTTATTTATTTATTAAGGTTTACTCACAACACATACATACATGTTACAATAAAATATTTCAGAATTGGTACATATATTCTCATGTATATGCCTATTACGAGTTAACACACCATGGTCATATATATTTCTCAATAAGACATGTTATTTAATTAAGACAAACTTCAAAATTAAAACAGAACTAAAACTTAACTAGAGTTAACATATTTTTTACAGATAAAAAGAAAACTTAAATAGTAAAAACTTACATTTACAATTATTTCTAAAGAGATATTCTTAGGGATTTCAAAACTTTGTATTTAAATGTTGCTCTGCTATCATGAAATATGTCCACTTCGGGTAGAGTGTGAATGACTGAGTTAAGGTCTCTACAAATTCTCACTATTGGAGAATTTCGGCCAACGTTGGTGGAGGTGACGAGCAGTTCTAATACTCTCATTATTGGATATCGGGGGACCTTGCGCGGGATACTCAGAGATACATGTGTAAGCAAATTACAATCGATTAATCCATTAATTAACTTATATAAAAACATAAGCCCATAAGTTATACGACGCTCACGTAGGGATGACATTTTGAAAATACTAAGACGTCGGTTGTAACTACTGCGAGGTGATAAACCATGTGTTGTATATGCTAAATGTCTAGTAAAAGCTCGCTGCAATTTTTCTATCCGTTGAGAATGAACGGCATACAACGGATTCCATACTACACAAGCATATTCCAGCTAAAATAGCACTTCAGCTTACAATAGCATGAAGTGCTATTTTAGCCTGGGTGGACAGAATACCTTTGGTGGTACGCTTGATGAAACCTAACATTTGAGCACTTTTAAAGCCTATGTTATCGCACCACTGGTACTTAACACTTCTCTTTCTGTTACCTAACACTTCTACAAAATCCTCATATAACACCACATTCAATAAAAATGTTAATAATATTTTCATTTATCCAGTAAATGCAGAAAAAAAGTCGAAAATTTATAGAATAAAACTAGTTCTGGCTTCCATAAAATACCAACAAGTATAATTAAATGAAGTATCCAGTACACAGTGGTGGAATGCCACGCCTGGGCATCGCAGCGCCGTGAGTTGATCGTGGCAGTCGGACTGGCTGCCCTCTCGCCGTCGCCTCTTTTTGTGAGGAAGTATATTCCATCAAGGAGGCGGTGGAGCAGGACAGAGAGCACTTAAACCCTCTCCCCAACCGCAGAACCGAGCGCCGGAGGGCGCGAGATGATCTCCAGCCACCCTGAGGTTTGACCTGGGGATAGTGAACTGAGTGGGCCTGCAGCACCAGGTCCGAGAGGCGGCATACGTGTTCCCACGTGCGCCTCTGTGTCGTGTCTTTGTCCCCCCCAGGGGGACGGTGGAGGAAGTATTTTTGTCCAATGGCCAACGGTTTACACGGCGGGCCGAAACCACGGCGGGATCGCGATTGCATGTGAAAGCGATTCGCGCGGTCTCACCGTTTATGGTTATGTCAAGAAACACCGTGTTAGGTTTAGTCGGTATTATCGGGGTATCTTGTCTCCGGTGAGCTCGACATAACCTCTCCGTCGTCCCGCGAAGAGGCACGCGTCAAAGCATACCAGCACAAAAAAAAAGTGTCCAGTTTACAGTGGATGCACTTGTACATATTGTTAACCTTATACTACAAAAGGGAGTCTTTCCTAATGATTTAAAATAGCTGTAATAAAACCATTGTATAAAAAGGACCAAAATACGATATTAACAATTATAGACACATTGCATTATTACCTAGTTTCTCAAAGATATTTAAAAAGGTTATTCATATTTGATTATTTAATTTTTTTATCACTAATAACACTTTAAATTCAAATCAATTTAGTTTCTGAAAAAGAAAAACCATGTCACTATATTTAAATTATTTGGGACGGCATAAACAGGATAAAGCGATGCTGCGCTTTATTCCTAGATATTATGTCGAAAGCCTTCGACTGTGTCAAATATGACATTTTATGTGAGCAAATTTACAACGCTGGTATAAAAGGTTTAGTGCTAAAACTATTGAAGTAATAATATGACAAACACATGTTTGTACAAATAAAAAATTATGATTATTATTATTATAAGTAATCGAATGTAAGCCACAGAGATAGATGTCAGTTCGACAAAATCAATCAGTATATTTCAATCAAACTATGAAAATGTGCTATTAGGTGTACCCCAAGGTAGCATACTAGGTCCACTGTTGTTTTTAATTTATGTCAACGAATTACCGAATATAACAAACCATGAGTGTAAAATATATGGAGATAACGCAACCATACTCACTCCCCCTCGGACCGCCAACGCGCTTAGACGTGTCAACATAGTTTACTTTACTTTTCTTTAAAATTCAAATTTTAATTTAAAATTGGCAAGTTTATTTCTCGCGAAGTACCAGGAGCGCACAGTGTCGCAAGTGATCGAGTCCGCGGCGAGCGAGACGAGAAGAGCAAAGACACGCTACCCATCCCTGTCGACCGCACGTGAGTCATTAACATCTGACCCCGCCTATCGGTTAAATTCTTAATAAAAGCGCCTGTTGAATTACGCATTGCATCGTGTATTAACGCAAATCAGACCAAAACGACAGGAGCGCGCTTTTATTTTTGAAATGATGAAGCGAACCCCACCTAAAAGTAATACTGAACCCATGGCTCACCACAGCTCTGAGCCTAACCTAACAACTCCTAAGTCGGAGCTAACTATGGATAGAATCACTCTACGACAGAAGCGCAGGCATGATTATGAACAATCAACTGAGTTAACATCTCTTCGTGAGGACATTATGTCTTCAATCGCAATCCTCAGGAAGGAACAATGTGAAAAATTTAGCATAATGGAAAGCAATCTAGATCAAATAAAAGTCCAAAACCTGGAACTACAGACTACCGTAGAATTCTTAAGCAATAAATATGACGATCTATTGAACAAGTTGGCCCAGTTAGAGCACGAAAAAAAAAAGTACATTAGGATACATAAAATCCTTAGAGGATAAAGTGGAGAATCTTGAAAGAAACATGAAATGCTCAAGCCTTGAAATCCGTAATGTACCTAAGGTAACTGGGGAGACTAAAGAAGACCTTATAAATATTGTAAAAACCATAGGAAATATGGTGAACACCGAAATTCAAACTCATGAAGTCAAAGATATTTACCGTATTAATACCAACAGGACTCCTCAAACCGTTGGACCCATAACAGCCGAATTTACGTCTACTGTAATCAAGGATAGACTGCTTACAAACCTTAAGAAGTACAACCGCGACCACAAGACGAACAGACTTAATAGCTCCCATCTAAAAATGGCGGGAAACATTCCTATATTTATTTCTGAAAGTCTTACCACCAAAGCAAAAAAGCTGTTCTATCAGGCACGTGAGTTTACTAAACTAAACGGCTACGCTTATCATTGGACATCGCATGGTAAAATTTACATTAAAAAGAAAGAGGGAGCGCCGCCAAGGAGAATAGACCAGGAGTCTGACTTTGAAAGTCTGAAGCAACAAGAGAAATGACTCGTTACACCTATCAGAAACCAACATCGCATCCTGATTAACAACTTAATAATATACCTACCGATTGCCTATCTGATAGCTATCTCTGTCATGATCATAGTTTTAAATGTTATCATTCTACTTATTTGCTTCTTTTATTATTCAATGTACATGATGTTCTTACATACTTATTATATGCAATCCACACACACCACAGCAAACAACAACTCCTCTCAATCACATTCACTATATTAGCATTAACATATATATAATATCATACATAACACTAATTAAACTACAATTTCGACAGTACAAAGATTATAACACGATACATAAGATTATGACCATGCATCTTCTAGTTTGGTTGTATTGTATACGGGTCATTAAGAATAACTTTAGTAATAATAAAGTCACTAATTATGATTATTGTCTGATATGTCACAAATTGCTGCGACAGCGTAACAAATGTGATACTCATGTTTTATTATTATTGGCTGTACAACGTTTATGCTACAAGATACAATTAAAATACCTGCGGCTCTGTTGTTGCTTTGCTAACAAACTAACTTTATACAAATTAAATGAAGACGATTTATTCAATACCAAAACATACATACATCCAAACATGGTCTCGCGCCTGTGTCTCCGAAGGGGTGTGCGGATTGCACATCCGCGTTTCACCAGCTGTATTTTTAGGTTCCACGTAATTGTCAATGCCTATATACCAATAAAATACAAACACCTCTATTGTAAGCAACAAATATACAATATAAGAATTATTATTTATGGTGCCACAAATGCTGTTGTTGTCGATGTCACCACAATTCATAATTAAAATTCGATCACAACGTAACAGAAGAAGTAGATTCATCGCAACATATTGAATGTGTATCCCTTGGTGACACCACTCTTTGCTCAAAACTGTTTAATTGTAATCTTGAAACTCACGGTGCAATAACAATTATTAGTCTTAACATTAGAAGTATCAACTGTAATTTCGACCTCCTAGTTGCCTTTATTTCTGCCCTAAATATGCATATCGATGTAATTGTATTATCTGAGTATTCGACAAATTTAAATAATCCACCTCCGGACTTGGATAATTGTAGCAAATATTGGACTAAAAATAGCCTAAATCAAAACGATGGTGTCGTAGTGTATGTGCGTAGTGAAATCGTAACATCTGCCTATGAGCCTAAAATAGTTGAAGGAAATTGTCTTGTAGTCACAATTAAGCCCGACTACGTTATCATTTGCTCCTATCGTCCACCAAGTTTCAAAAATCCAAATCCTTACTTGGAATCTCTCGACGACATTTTGTGCAAAACCCGACAAAGAAACATGATTTTTACTGGGGATATAAATATCGACATACTACCTGAAAATTTATCTAATGTAGCCCAAAATTACTTAAATCTGATGGCCATGCACGGAATGAGACAAAGTAACAACAAACCTACACGCATTAAGACATGTATTGATAATTTCATTATTAAATGTTCATATCGTTGGCAAACAGTAGTATTTGAGCAACCAATAACAGATCAATGCCCAATATTACTATATATTAATAGTACGAAAATTGCAAAAAAGAATGTTGCATGTAATAAAGTAATGATAGACTATAAAACTCTTCAAAATTCACTTACTGAAGTGTCCTGGTATAATCTATATTCAGTTACCGATGTCAATATTGCATCGGAAATAATAACAACTAAACTGTTAGATATTATTACTAATAACGCCAAAATTGTAAAACACTCTAATAAATATAGGCCCCTTAAACCGTGGATAACGAAAGGCATAGTGAAATGCATAAGAAAAAGGGATAAGCTACACAAAGCTACAATGAAGGCACCGAAAGATATACTCTTACTAAATAAGTACCAAAAATATAGGAATACATGTAATTTTATTATAAAACAATTAAAAAAAGATTATTATCAGGGAAAATTTACTAAGAGCAAAGGTGACATTAGGGAGACATGGAAAATCATAAAGGAAGTTTGTGAAATAAAGAAAAACAACGAGCCCACAATAGATTTACTAAATATTGATGCCACACCGACAGAGTCTCTGAATAAGGTGAATAAATATTTCACTGGAGTTGGATGTGCATTAGCAAATGAGTTATTGAGCAAGATGAGCAAATCCGAACAGGAATTATCACGCGAAGCTGCTACGAATACCTCACCATTAAATACCATGTCATTCATGCCTACAGATGCCCCTATGAAGTGAAGGGTATTATTATGGGACTCAGATCGCATAGTGCACCCGGGTGGGATAAAATTACTACTGAAATATTGAAACAAAACATTATTTCAATTGTCCCACCCATCACCTTTATGTGTAACCTGAGTTTGGTTACCGGTACATTTTCGGCTATATTTAAAAGAGCTGTTGTATGTCCTATCTTTAAATCTGGTAATAAAAATGAGCCAAATAATTACCGCCCCATCTCCCTTCTATCAACGTTATCTAAAATACTAGAAAAATTGTTAATAAGAGACTCATGAAATACCTCGAAAATTACAATTTTTTAAGTGAATTCTAATTTGGCTTTAGAGAAAACAAATCTACCGAAGACGCGGTCTTGACACTAACGTCAAATATAGTATCGTATCTTGATAGAGGAGACAAGTGTGTGGGGGTCTTCTTAGACCTCCAAAAAGCATTTGCTACTGTGTCAGTTCTAATTTTAATAACACGCTTGGAGAACGTTGGTATAAGGGGGGTGGTTCTGGACTGGTTTACAGACTATTTTACCGATAGGCACCAATGAGTTAGAGTAGCGGGCTGTGAAAGTGCTGATTCCACCTGTTTATATGGGGTTCCCCAGGGTAGCACGCTAGGACCTTCTTTATTCCTCATATATATTAATGATCTATGCAAGCTAGCTACTCTCCCATACTTAGATCTACTAATGTTCGCGGATGACACAGTGTTGATCTTTCATGGCCAAACCTGGAACAAGGTATTGAAATTGGCGGAGACTGGTTTGGCAAAGGTTACCTCCTGGCTCGAGAACAGTCTGCTATCGTTAAATACCAGTAAGACAAAATACGTTTGCTTTAGTGAAACATCTGTGGGAAAACCTGACGCATCGCACATTCTCAAAATACATACCTTCCCGTGCAATAAGGCAGAGATTTATTCGGACTGTAGATGTGCAGCACTTTCCCGTGTCACCTATATAAAATACTTAGGTGTAACGCTCGATGACCAACTAATCTGGAGTACACATCTCATGTCAACGATAGCTAGAACCAGAAAACTTGTTTACATCTTTAAAAACTTGCGTGAAGTTGCCAATGGTACTATACTTGTACAAACATATAGAGCACTATGCGAATGTATAATTAGATACTGCATTTGCGCATGGGGCGGTGCGGCAAAATCCCATATGATTGAAGTTGAGCGGGCACAACGTATGGTACTTAAAGTACTTTTATACTTACCGTATAGGCATCCGACACTTTCCTTGTATGAACAAGCAGGAGTGTTTTCTGTGAGGAGATTATTTGTGTACGAAATGTTGCGGAGATATCACAAAAAAGTTGTTCCCTATTTACCTACGTCACAAAAGCGCGTTGAACGCTGCCCTGTGCCTCGTGTTAAATCAACATTTGCTCAAAGGCACTATAATTATTTAGCTCCTCGTACGTATAATAAATGTAACAAAAATCATAAAGTAAGTAAATTGAATAATAATGAATTTAAAATGATTATATCTAATTGGCTAAAATCAATGGACTATGACGCTGTAGAAAATCTATTAAAAGTGTAATAAATGCTCCAGTCACACACACGCTCACACAACACACGAAACACACACACACACACACACACACACGCTCACACACACACACACACACACACACACACACACACACACACACATACACACACATATGCACACACCCACACACATGCATGCACTTACCAAGAAATAATTTTAAGATAATTTTCTTTTATTTTTATTTTATTTTTGTTCTTTAAATTAATTACCTAGTAAGTATTATATTTGATATAAAACTATTGTCAACATAAGGGGAAGACACTGACACCTGCAACACAGTGTTTACTAGCGCGGGTGTTAGGGAATTCTATAACATATTTGTATCGATTTTATGTCAATAAAGAATATTATTATTTTATATTTTTTACAAACGACCATTTGAGTGATAACGATTTCGAAAATGATTTAAATAGGCATATAAATCAGCTTGTTATAAACTGGCTAGCGTTTATAAATGTGAAAGTTAACCTCACAAAAACAAAAATAATGACATTAAAAAATTATAAGTAATCTCTTACCTCAATTCTTGATCAAAACACGGAAATTGAGGATGTCATACAAATTAATTTCTTGGGAGTTTCACTAGATCATCATATGAATTGAAAAGCACATGTTGAAAATAAATAAAAGAATTTCTAGTTATTGTTATATCCTTTCCGTTTTAGTCGGCTACTTCTATTTCTACAGCCAAGTCCGCATACTTTGGCTATGTAGGTATATATATTACGGTGTCATTTATTGGGCAAATTCCACAAATGTACATTTAACATTTGTGCTTCAAAAGAAATGGTTGTGCATTATATACATCTTGCAAAACACAGACACATTACGTAATACATTCAAAGACAAAGGGTTTCTAACACTGATGGCTCTATAGATACTGGGGCTCTGCCTATTTGTAACTACTGAATTATTTTAAATATATAACAATAATGATATTCTATCACATACACTCAACACCATCTAGCCCTAACTAAGCAGAATTTGTACTATTGGTACTAGACATTGGATAAACATGCATATATACTTTTTTTTTGTAATACTTACATATTATACATAGAAACATCCAAACCAAGACCAACATCCATGTCCATGCACACAAATATTTGACTTGTGCGGGAATCGAACCCGCAACCTCAAGCATAGCAGTCGGTTACACTAACCACTACGACATAGAGGCCACCAAATAATTCTATTAACATCAAAAAGCAACTTTATTCAGACGTAACACAAGCCACCGGAGCTAAATCAAGCTTACAATTAAGCCCATTAATTATTATATCCGTGGTACTTGTCTTTTCTAGTAGTTATAAATGGTTTTAATTTTATCGCCGATCGAAGTACCAAGACCGAAACCTCAGGTATCAGTATCGAAAATACAAATAGAATCGCCGAGACCCTAGAATCTATGAATAGAAACCATAGTACTTATATAAGTAAGTACTGTTTTATCAACACATTCGAATATAATTTCGTACGCAATAGCGCACGTCGCCTGTTGCAATCTTCCTTATCATATCTCTACTAATTATTAATTATTAGTACAATGACGTAATTAAGTGCATTGGCGTAAAGTTAATTAGTCTCTCAAGTCTTAGAATACCAGGTATGATTAAAAACTGGTTTGTCTTACCACCGGCGTTCCGCTACACCTCAATAAATTAATTAAATTATTGTCTTCTATTCGTAAACTTTCTTGAGTGAAACCTATCACCAAATATGTCACTCTACAAGTTCAATTTAAGAATACAAATAACCTTTACCGCGTGACTTATTTTTAAAAGAGTTTATTTCTTTCTTTCTATACATCTTCACAAAAGTAAATGTAAAACATTTATAAAATTAATATAGATAGATAAACATCGGCTATTAAATTGACATTACGCCTTCAAGTAAACAAATTAAATCACATAATATTGTCTTTTGTTTACGCGAATGTTTTTCATTGAAATTAAACTACTATATACGGATTTTATAAATAATGAATTATAGAAATTATATAAATTTTGAAAATATTACACTACTACTACTATTAATTTTATTTTACTATTAGCTTATAAATTAGTAAAATAAAATCAATAGCAGTAGTAGTGTAATATTTTCAATTTTTTTTAATACAGTGATAAATAAACAACGTGGTAAAATCCGTATATAGTAGTTTAATTTCAATAAATTAAATCACATTTATAAAAACATAAAAATTCTAATTCGTATGCCGATTATAATAATATCAGCCCTGTATTAAACTGTCCCACTGCTGGGCACGGGTATCTATAAATACCTGTCGCTTTTAAAAACAAATGTATCTAAATATTATGCCCCGTACCTACATACATATGTACACACATACATATTTCACATATCACAATATACAATCAAAATTTCGTGATTATTAATCGTTTTTAATAAACAACCATCTAATTACTGATAATAATATTATAATTCGAATAACAGAGTTTATCGGAGACACGTGTCACGGTGGATTATCCTACACACTCTCTCTCTCTCTCCCACACACACACACACACACACACACACACACACACACACACACACACACACACACTCTCACACATATACACACATTATTACGCTAATAATTCATAAGTCTTTTAGCGAATCATGTAATGTGCCCATCTACACTAATGTTGTAAAATGAAAAGATATGTATTTTTGTTTGTAATGAATAATCTCAAAAAGTTATGGCCGATTTTAATATTTTTCCACCATAGCTATTAACTATTAGCTAAGCTACTTTATCAAGAAGTAACATTGACATGTCATAATAATAACAACACGCCACCTGCCACGGGAAGGACGCAACAATCATAACAGTGGGTGAAACCGCAGGGAATATCTAGTTATTAATATGAACAATATAATAATACTGGGTACTATATACAATCTTCTCATATTTGCTAGTAACATACCTATATAAATACAAAATAAACATTTTTCAAAGATCAAAATTTTGTATATATATATTAATACGTGAAGCAAAAACTTTGTACCCCTTTTTACGAAAATTGCGCGGAGGGAAGAAATATGAAAGGACGAAGGAATCACTCCATATATATCTGGGCCCAGTTGTTATCATAATCAAAGTAGCCTTATTTGAAAGAGAATATAATAAAAAGTCGTCACCAAAAATTTTGTGATATTTCACTTCCCAGGAATTAAGTTATATAAAATAAAGTAAAAGTGAGGTTATATGACATGACATGACACAAAATTTTATAAATGTTTATTCGGAGGTACTCTGTTTATTTACCAGTGGCGTTCTATGGGGGAGGCCTATGTTCAGCAGTGGACGTCTGTGGCTGAAAGATAGGTAGAAGTAGGCACCTCAGAAAACAAACATCAATAATGCTTTGATTTTTATGTACCTATAAATAAAAAAAAACGTCCTTGTTTGTAACACGCAGATGCGGACCACTAAAAGACAAAGCAAAGATCCACTAGATTACTTAGATTGCGGCATTACCCTCTATAAGTATGCAACTGCACGCATTTTTTCACTTGCTATACCTACATACTTGCTATACCTATACCTATGCATGCCATTGACGTATAACTGATAAAATCGCTTCATCCTCCAAAACTCTCCTGCCAATAGAGTTATTGCGACGTCACGGCCACTCTTAAATCGCCATTCCATTATCATTTCAGCATTTTATAACTCGATTGTGTATGTACATACAAGGTACAGTCATTATACCATTCACTAATGAGTATAACAAAATATTTAAAATAGTAAATGCTTCATTATTATTATTGACTGAATCAATTCGGGTTCTGTAGTAATAACGTTAATTTTTAATAGACAGTAGCATCGTATGAGCGCGCACAGTCCAAATATAATCAAAGTCACAGTCTTTGGATTAGTTTGCGCAATCCTCCTTAATTATAAAAATAATCCGACTACATAGATACGATACAATATCACGAAAGATATGTAGATAAAGCAAACTGAAGACTATAAATACAAATCAAAGCGCTGATGAATTCATTCAAGACAATCATCATGAAGGTTCTGGCTGTGACACTCTTGGCGCTAGTGGCGGTTGCCTCCTCCAAAAACATCAACTTGGAAGATGTGATCGATCTGGAGGACCTCACTGCGTACGACTATCACAACAAAGTCGGAATACAGTTGGCCGAAGAGATCCGTAAAGCTGAGGAAACTGAAGCGGCGTCCAGAATCGCTGGCGGTTCTCTTGCTGCTCTCGGACAGTTCCCTCACCAGGTTATTGCACAATTTATATCATTCAACGTATTCTTTTGAATTTCTATCAAGTACATTTAAAATTCGTTTGTTATACCTACAGTGAAGTTAAGTGTGAAGCTGTAAGCGATTTGACCGAGTTAGGACAGGCAGGTTTGTCTGCCAGAATATTATCAGTAGCAGTCGATTGATTTCAGGCTTGATAACAGCCTATCCTGGCTGCCTGGAACATTTGATGACATTAGAGCCCTGCGAATTTTAAAAAGTTTGGCATTGTAACTATTTTTATTGATTATATGAGCTAGAAAAAATATTTTAAGATACATTTATGCGTTATACATTTAAGACATTTTTTTTTGCAGGCTGGTCTCGTTATCGACCTGAACGGTGGTGGCCAGAGTGTTTGTGGTGGTGTAATTGTTAATCAATGGAGAGTACTCACCGCTGCTCATTGCTGGTTTGACGGCAGGAGCCAGGCATGGAGGATCACAGCTGTCGCTGGCTCTATCACCTTGTTCTCTGGTGGTCAAAGAATTCCGAGCTCCGACATCGTTATGCATGGAAGCTGGAATCCCAACCTTATCCGTGATGATATTGCTATGATTAGGCTGTCAGCTGCCTACAGTTTATCCAGTAAGTAGTATTATATATTGTAAAATTAAGTTGAAATTCTACTTCCAGCGAGTTAAATGTCGGACTATACGTCAACTTGTACAAAAGGACACCAGTCATCATTCAGTATAGTTTATACCACGGTCTTTATTATGCGTAACAAATATTTGTTACATGTTACGTGTAAAGATCGTTTTGAATTATTCACTTCGAACCCCTTTTTACGTTTTTTTTGACACAGTTATGAAATATAGTTTATACCTACACGCATTGCATTGCCGAGTACTAAATAAGGCACAAGCGGTGCGACTTAATTAAGTACACGGCATACGATCAGAATCACAAATAATTAAATTAAAATATTTTTGTTTGCAGACACTGTCGCTGTCGTTACTCTGCCTTCTGGCTCTCAGATCAACGAACTCTTCGTGGGTGAAACCGCAACTGCTTCTGGTTTTGGCCGTACCGGCGATGGTAAGAATATTCCCCATATCGCTTGCAGCACCATAGGAAAGACTTGCGAATCGCAGACGCTTCAAAAACTAAATCGTCTTATTTTAGTACCAGGAACTAGTCGCCTTTAGACAACACAGTGCCTACTCTATCTTAGGCATCAAAGGAACATACAAGGTTATGGTTTAGAGGATAGAGACGTTGCCCAGCTAGGCTAGGTATAATCAATTTAATCATGAAAACCTATTAATTAAATTTATTTTGCTAGCTTAGAATTATTTATTTTGGCAGTGACTAATTATATTTCACCGAATATTACTTTATTATTTTATAAGAAGATAAAATCATTTATTATACTTCTACACAGGAATTTTCGGTGGAATCACCACCAACCAGAGGTTGAGCCATGTCAACCTGCCTGTGATCACCAACGCTGAGTGTCTGCGTTCATACCCCTGGAACGTCGTGGCCTCCAACATTTGCGTCAGCGGCGCTGGCGGTAGGAGCACATGCGGTGGTGACTCCGGCGGTCCCCTCACCATCAACAGGAACAACAGACCATTACTGGTACGTTTATTTTTTCATTATTAATAAGTAACATTAAAATAACTTTACTAGAGAAATCTAACACACTCCTTCGACTTAAACCAAATATAACCCGAATAGATTGACAAACAGTTCATTACGCATAAACAAGTGTAGACATTTTTATACGATGACTATAAAACTGTAACAATTTCAGCATGTACACTCATTGATCTCTTCTATACTCGTTCCAAGTTAATTGTCAATTTTTTATATTGTTTAGGCTCTGAGTGAATTTTGTCATAGTTTTAAGTGGTTTCATTACGTGCTGTGTATTGAACTGCCATGCGGTATAAAAAATTTCGTTAGCTTCATATTCTTACTTCAAGTATCTTGATGATTATTGTTCTCTTGCTCAAACCATGCCACCAAAGGACGAACGGCTTATTGAAGAAAAATGTTTCAATTAATTAATTATCTTTAGTACCCTTATAACATATGCCGTTTTCTTTTACAGATCGGTTTGACCTCTTTCGGTTCTATTAACGGCTGCACTCTTGGATTCCCTGCTGCTTTCGTCAGAGTTACTTCCTACAGCAGCTGGATCAACAACCTGCTTTAAACGTTTTAGTATTACCTACTGCATATTAAAACATTTAAATTTAAATGGCTTTTAATTATATTTAAAACTAGCTGCACTAGTAAAAATGTAGCGTTAGCGACTCCAGCTGTCTACATATTAAGTTTTATCGCAATCAGTTTAGAAGTTTTAGCGTGAAAGAGTAACAAACATCCATCCGTCCACACAACCTTTCACATTTATAATTTTAGTAGGATTTTATTCCTTATATCGTTTGATATACTTTTTACATATTGATGTTAGTACAAATTTATTTCATAATGCCTAATTAAGTAGAAAAAGCGTAATGGTACTTATTGACTCATTAACTGACATAACACGAAATCTTCTTATTGGACATAGGACGTTAGTGTCAAGTGATTTTACAAGCGACTTTGTATAGTTTTGAATTTATAACACACTTAAATATTTATTTATATTGTAATACGCATCAGTGCTGTCACTAATGTTCCTTAAGAGTTATAATAGATACATTTCAAATTGTTTGCTCTTCTTCCAAAATCCTACTGACCTTTATAAAAAGAGCAGAAAGGGCTTGTTGACTCATAAAAAAACCACGGCACGCCAGTCATTCTTCAATGTATTAGTCTGTGCATACTTAGTATCACGTCCATATGCCAATGGAGAAGGCAGATGCCGTACACCCACATTTCGTCAGCTATGATTTTAGATAGCACCTAGTAGGAAGCGAGGTTATTGCGGTCAACCGAGCACATTTGCAGGTAAATGAATCGAAGTCGAGCCCTCAGGCCACAGTTGCTATCAAAACCAATGCAAAAAGTAAAAATGAATCAATGAATAATCTATCAACATTATCTAATAATTGTTTATTGCCTACGACTTATCTACGTACCTATAATTTACTGCGTAATAAATAATAGTAAAGTTGTAATAGTATGGAACAAGTATAATGTAATAATAATAATAAATGTATTTGTTCTCAAAAATAAAGTATCTGTATAGTATTTGGAAAATTGTATCATCACAATTTTAAACAGATGATATATGTACGTATAGGTCTGGTTTTATTGGCTGCACGGTTGGAGCAAGGAACACCTCGTCACCACATCGGACCTAGTGCATAGGACCTAGTGGATTCAATGAATCGCGGGAAGATATGTCAGGAAATAAGATAATTGACTGCACGGATCGTCTCGCCACTGCCGACGCGTCGATGTTCTGGATTCGAACCACACACGGGACAAAAATTTGTGTGATCCACTAATTGTTGTTCCGAGTCTGGGTGTTCTTTGTGACCATTGTGTCAATGTTTGTAAGGTCCCTAGGCCCCAATAATTCCTAGGCCAGGCTATGAGTAATTAAAAAAAACAGCCACGGACCGCTCATCACCTAACACGAACCATCTTCTTGACCGGGCTGGTGCTCTCCATAATTACACAAAAACGTAATAATATGCGATATTGATATTCGCGTAGTATTTAGAAGTTGAAAACCTGTGCTAAATTTTCTAAATCTGGTACAGTAAACAACATTAGTCAATACACACTTGCAACATTATGATTTTTGATTTGATATATATATATATATATATATATATATATATATATATATATATATATATATATATATATATATATATATATATATATATATATATATATATATATATATTTAGCTAATATCTGAATATTTAACAAATTCGTTAAAGTATTTTTATATATATATATATATTTCAGCTTTAGCTAGCTGTTTAATCTTCAATTTGATCATTAAATATTTGTAACAATAGTACTATAAACTTTTTCTTAAATATATTTAAGTTGAAACAATTTTCTGGGCTCATTATTTTGTTATGTAGTATTGGATAAATATATATGAACATCATTTACTTGTGACGGAGGGTATGTAACAATCTTGCCCAATAAATATATTTTATCTATGTTTAGTGAATTAATTATAATCTTATTTAATCAGATACGTAGGGATCAATTATGAATTAGGAAATCCCAAGTTAAATACTAATTCATATCTGGGATTTCCTGACATAATAATATATTGTTCTATAGATCATTTTTATCATGCCGGTTTTAAAGTAAATGTACGATTGACAGAATTACGATGAGAACAATTTCTTTCAGGAATCCTTGCAATGAACAGGGACCTTACTCATTGTTCTAAGGCCCTAACAGCATCTATGAAACCGTCGTCATTGCATACGCAACAATAAATGAGCGCTTTATAGAGTGGATAGTTTTGTCTCGTTCTCACAAATTCAATGTGTATTAAAGTAAGGAAATTATCAGAGTAGCTTTTTTATTTTATTAGTGTTTAGAAGTTTTATCATATATCTAAAAAATATGCATTTTCTAGAAGCAATTCTAACGAACACATCAATAATATCGATCGTTCGGCCTCGTTGGAGTAGTGGTCAGTGTAACCGACTGCCACGACTGAGGTTGCGGGTTCGATTCCCGCACAAGTCAAACATTTGTGTGCATGAACATGAATGTTTGTCTTGGTCTGGGTGTTTCTATGTATAATATGTAAGTAATTACAAAAAAAAAAAATATGTATGTATATTTATCCATTGTCTAGTACCCATATTACAAGCTCTCCCTAGTTTGGGCTAGATGGTGTTGTGTGTATGTGATAGAATATTATATTATAATAAATACAAATAAAATTGTATTCAAAGTGATGGCGAAGTTAAGAACTATAATATCACACGCCGTTTTATTACAAATATTACTGTATCTTTATTATGGAAAATTGTATTATGTCAGTCTGCATGGATGACGAAGTAGTTTAATGATCACCTCGTATCCGCCGCTGCATTATAAGGGTTCGATCTCTACACGGGACAATGTATGATCCTTAAACACCGGTGTCAATTCTGGGTGTTCACTGAGTCACAGGTCAAAGTTTGTAAAGTCCAGGGACATAGGATAATAATATCTTAAGCTAGAAGTCGAAGTCTAAGCTTGTACAGTATTGCTTATAAGTAGACGTTATTACAAAATATAAACTTGCCTAAGACTCATTTGCACCCTTTTAAACACTTGGCTTGAAAGTCGGATGTAACTGCCAGCTATCAATCATTTTCCATAATACATTTTAAACTAATATTCGATAAATTAATAAATTTCATTTGACTAGGGGCGTTAAAAAGGAAATAAGCCTAGAATGTAACCCTAAATTACAATTATTATTATGTCCAACAGTGGACAACATCAGACTGATTAATATACAAATAATTAAAATTGATGGGAACATCTTTATGTCTACAACTAGCAGCGGATGGTTGTTTCGTTTACATGTTTAGTTAGTTCATAAAATTATTATCTAAAATTTACAAACACATTTCTTTTTTTTTTTATATATTTGGAATAACAAACAGTAGTACAATTTATATTTTTGTATAGTTACGTTTATGTAATTTAAGTAAAATTATGCTAACAATACCACTAACGACCTAAGCCACTTATTATATTTGAACCACTTATTAATATATACTTTACCCAAATGATATTAAAAGATTGCCTGAAAATGAAGAAGACATGCACCAGCACGCATGTGATCTGAAAATAAATAAGAGACAACAAACTAAAAATTGTTACAGAGAATATTAATCCTCTAAAACTATTTGCTGTTTGTTGTCTTTATTTATTGTATTAATCTAATGTATTATAATTAATACTAACGGTTTCCTAGTGGTCGAAATTCGACCATAACTGATTTAAATTTTAAGTTTGATAGTTATTAAGGTTTTATTGTCTAGAACTATATTTTATAATCTAATTTCATTTAGATTTTTTCGATCTATACAGGTTAATTTACCTATCTTCTTCAAACAAATTATTATTTACTTACCTATACTCTTTAATTGACGATATTCCAAAGCTTGCTACTTTGTTTTCCTGTTTTCTTTATTACATATAAATACGTAAATATATTATAATATAAACAGTATACATCACTCCATCCGCCCAAAGGTTGCTATTTAACCGATGGGTTATTTGATCGATAGGCTATTTCACCAAATAGCCACATGTACAAACCATATCACCGATAGTAAATTTCTTCGAACGCCAAATCATTAAATAACTATTTAATAAGCAAACGTTTTATTTTGGCAAATATTATTCAGAGCAATTCGTCTCGGATGGGTTAGGTTAAAAGGCCTTAGACTTATTTTTTTTTTTGGGTGGTTACTCAGAAATAGGAACTCTGCCGAGCTATGCTGTGGTCCGCATAAATAAAATTAGTTGACTTAAAAAAAAATATTTTATTTGACCTTCGAACACGTGGCACTTGAAGTTATGTACTATTTATTTATTTATTTATTAAGGTTAATCAACAACTGCTTACACTAATACATATCCAGATAAGTAGTACAATAAAATAAAAAACTAAGTGTGACAGTTAATTATAGATTAGCACCACAAGCTCATAGAAAGTTTACAATGAAAGTATTAGTAATAATGTAGACTACTTAACCAAACTTAGCATACATATTTGACTGCATTGATATAAAAAACAAAAAAATAAAGAAAATCAAACAAACAAAAATGCAAAACAATTTTAAGATTTAGTAAATAAAGCAATAGTAATTAATTAAACAATAACAATACTAAATAATTGACATAATTATTCACTCAGACTTAGATGACTTGAAACTTTTGACAATACCAGATAATATCATGCCTCTGCTATCTAAACGAATGACAATTAGGTCACTACATTCATTGACAGCTTTGCACATTCTGGCCATTGGTGAATTTACCCCTAGTACTGTCCTTCTCAGTGGCGGGCACAGAGGTGTTATAGAATTTCATGGGTATCTGGCTGATGCTCGAAATCGGAAGAGGCTCAACAATTCTGCACAGTCAATTTTATTCTGTAAGCTTGCAAGCGAACATGCCCTCCGCTATATTCCAACGCAAAGTCAGAAGGCATATCCTGAAATACTGCAGTCGTGAGGAGTAATTTGGTAACTATTTAGCCTTATTTTCCGCGAAAGCGAGGTGCCATAAAAACCGTTTCTGAACTCGTTCTAAGCGTAACATATGCACAGCATAGTGTGGTCTCCATACGACACTGCAGTATTCCATAATGCTCCTGACCAGACCATATTAAAGCGTAATTTTTGTGCGGCTATTCTTAAAATCTTTAGTGATCCGCAATACAAAACCCAATATTTTTTATGCCCTCTTTACAGTATGCTCAATATGGGGAATAAAAGTTACTTCACTATAAAAAAAAACCTAAATCTCGGGTAGTTTCTTGTTCTTGAATTTGTTGACGACCTATACAGTAATATGAGCGCATAATTTGAAGTCTTCTCGAAAATTTTAGGTGATTACACTTTTTAACATTTAAATTCATTTTACTATTACTACATCAATCGACAACCCGGATCAAGTCTTCTTGTAAAAGTTCATAATCACGTATACATGCAATCTATCTTGCGAATTTTAAATCGTCGGTATACAAGAAGTATTCTGAATAGTGAGAGCATTCAGATAGGTCGTTGATGAATATGTTAAATAACGTCGGAGCTAAATGGGCGCCCTGGGGAGCCTCTGAAGTAATGATACAGTTAGAAGAATTATAACCATTCTTAACGACACAAAATTCACAATCAGCTTAGTATGACTTGAACCATTGGAGTAGGGGACCCGTGATACCATAAGCTGCTAATTTATAAAGTAACACTGAGTGAGAAATTCGGTCAAACGCCTTGCAAAAGTCAGTATAGATAACGTCGTATTGTTTATAAGCATCTAATGCTTGAACGACTGACTCCGTAAACTTTACCAGGTTTATAGCGGTAAAGTTTACGGAGTCAGTCGTTCATGCATTAGACGCTAATAAACAATAGCATCTAATCCTTGACCGACTGACTATAGGTACTATAGGTGATATGGGAGTTTGTACACGTGGCTATTCGATGTAATGGCCCATCGATCAAATAACTGATCGGTTAAATAGATCTTCGATGATTTGGTGTTGTAGAAATGGGCTTCGCAAAAGTGTCTTTCGGTAATCGAAATTCGAAATCTGACAAGTTTATATTACGTCGTATAGTCTCACCACTCATAAAAATTATCTATTGTTTTTTTTTTGGTATTATCAGTTTTTTCAGCACTACTTACAGCTTCGCAAAAGTCATCGAAGTCATATATTTTATTTTTCATTCGCTTCATCGCCAATATTCTACTCTATGGGTCTGTGAGTCTGCAGACATAAATGTGTGTCTGGCTTCAAAGTATATAACAATAATCTTCTCTGCATTAATATGATCCGAATTTATAATATAGATTAGAAAAGAAAAAATGTCAAGTTTTTATTTTGAGCAGATCAATTATCCACTCAAAGTACAATATTTTTCATATCCCGATAGAACATTAACAAATGATAATACGCGCTTATGATCTCATCTTGAGATCGTCCAGACAATGCTTCATGCCAAAGTACGGGATTGATACTGGATTCTTTTGAATCTTTCCTAGCACCAGCTCAATTGTGAAATGTAAGTGAGTGTAATCCTTATTACTAAAGATATTAAAGTCAATTTTAATCAACTTCTATACTTAGGTATAGACGTATCTCTAACCTTAGCGAACTAATAATACCCACATTTACTTAACGCAAAAGGTCAAACTTACAACCAATGCACATATTGAAAAAGAATTTTAAAATAAAGGTCCCCACAAGGGATGAATGGAGACAAGGTCTACAATCCCCTGACAAGGGTTGTCTGATCTGGTACACCGATGGTTCCAAAATGGAAACAGGATCAGGCGCTGGTATTTATGCCAACGACTGCAAGGTGAGTCCAAAGTATGGGCAAATATGCAACGGTCTTCCAGGCGGAAGCCTATGCTATAATTGCCTGTGTGCAGGAGAATATTAACAATAATGTCACTGACAAGATTGTTTATATTCTCAGTGACAGTCAAGCTCCTCTTAAGGCTCTGAACTCCTGTAGCGTGGACTCCGCACTGGTCCTGAACTGTGTTAAAGCCCTTAACAAACTTGGCAGGAAAAACACAGTCAGACTGGTGTAGGTTCCGCGGCATGCAGGGATGTAGGGTAATGAGGAGGCTGATGTATTAGCCAAAAAGGGCTCGGAGCAACTATTTGTGGGCCCCGAGCCATTTGTAGGACTCTCTGAGAGTACCGTCATGGACCGAATGCACATGGCAATGATAAACACAGGCTAGAGTGGATGGCCCTTAGGGGTCTGGAACACTCCAAGAAATTCATTGCAAACAGAGCCACGGGCTTCACCCGGAAGTTCTGTGGGTACAAAAAGGGCCAAATACGCCTGCTCACAAGAGCGTTCACTGGTAATTTTGGCACCAACGACTTCCTGTGCAGGTTGAGATTGTCAAACAATTCGATCTGCAGAGCCTGTGTTGAACAGGACGAGTCGATATCACACCTACTGTGTGAATGTGACGCATTGGCTGGACTAAGGATGGATCAGATGGGATTGGCATATCCGAACCCTGAAGACTTCAGGCTTCTCCCTCTTAAGTGTACGCTGCGACTGATGCTGTACATTCATAGAGAGATAGCTCAGGGATAGACCTCAAGACCGACATAAAAGATCCCACAGGGTCGAAGTGTCGCCAGTCTACACTGACTGGCCTCCGAATAAGATAAGATACTAACGTAAATGGGGTCTCTTACACCAGCTCCCCTGGTAACTATTGTCATATTTCTGGCATTTGTATTGAAGAAATCTTGTGAATTTATCTGTATATATTCTAATCTGTTTATATAAACATCATACTGTGGATTCCAAATTAGGGAACAAAATTCGAGGATACTACGAATATAAGAAAATAAAGGATTTTAATCATTTTTAAATTTGTAAATTGGTAACATGATCTCATAATGAAACCTAAGGTTTTATTGGCCTTTTGGTCTCATGTATAACACCTAGGTCTCGAATTTAATTTACTCTATTAAATAACGTGTCTTTAAGAGTATATTTGTAATCTAAAATTTTGGGTTGCCGACTAAAAGACATAAAGAAACATTTTGAAGTATTTATAAATAAATTATTCACTCGACAATATTTTTCGAATCTGGCAAGATCTTGTTGTAATAGGAGACAATCATTAATTGTTTAATTTTTCCTAAAAAATTCATATCCTCTGATTACATTAAAATTGTGAGTTTATGAAACAAGAACTACATAAATAAATTAATTAAATAATAAAAGGCCAATTAAGGAACCTTAAGGAATGTCAGAAAGGATGCTATTCCATTTAGATATAACACCGTTCACTGCGACCGCTTGATATATGTTCTCAATATAGGAAGTAAACCATCTAAAAAATTGCCATGTATGCCCGCACGTAATAGGTTCTGAAAAAGTATTTTATGATCGATCCTATAAAATGCTCCTGACGGCGAGGCGTCCTTGACCGCATCTTGTCTGGATGACTCCTCATAGTCCCGGGAATTATCGGGATCATCGTCATCTGAAAAACCACATTGTTATAGCAAATCATTCTGTAACATGATATGTGATAACAATAAACAGTCCCGTGTCACAACTGTAAGCGTGCACTCAAACAGCCACGACCGGTGCATGAACATTGCTATCCAAGAGTTTCATAAATAAAAATGTATTCAGAAATCATATTGCCAACACACACCATAGGTAGCTGCAATAAGGAAAGCGCATGTGGTTGAGAGGTACGTAACATCCCTAAAGAAATACTGCTCACGCCATAGGTAGCTGTCATAGGGCAAGCGCACGTGGCTTCTAGATAACAAAGCACATGCCATAGGTAGCTGCCATAAGGCAAGCGCACGTGGCTTCTAGACAAAGCACACGCCATAGGTAGCTGCCATAGGGCAAGCGCACGTGGCTTCTAGACAATAAAGCACACGCCATAGGTAGCTGCCATAGGGCAAGCGCACGTGGCTTCTAGACAATAAAGCACACGCCATAGGTAGCTGCCATAGGGCAAGCGCACGTGGCTTCTAAACAAAGCACACGCCATAGGTAGCTGCCATAGGGCAAGCGCACGTGGTTTCTAGACAATAAAGCACACGCCATAGGTAGCTGCCATAGGGCAAGCGCACGTGGCTAAATCACTCACCACCAGTGAAGAAGGCTGCACACGTATCCGGCGTCCACTCTCCGCGCCATAAAACCATGTGTTCCGCAGCTGCTTGGGTCCTCTTGCCATATGACCCCGCTAAGAGCTCTAACTCGTAGCCGTGGTGTCGCAGCTGCTGGATGACTTTATAGGGACCCCTCATACCGGCATCCAACTTGCCGGAACTCTGTGAACTTTTGCTGACAAACTCGAAATTGTCCAGAGCATATGCACGTGGCTGTTTCCGCCTTTCATTGATAAGCTGGTCTTGTCTGGCCCGGTTCGCTTCCAAGAGTTCTGTAGCATGTTGTCGCCTTAAAGCCATCAGTGCCTCGCGGTTTGAATGCGAGTTTTCCAATGCTACATCCCTCACCAGCGCCCTCAATACAGGTGTGGTTGCTTCAATTCCAATTAACAGTTGCAGAGGTGAGACTTGAATAGTAGCTTGTTTAGTAATATTAAGGATTAGTTGAATTTTCCACAGTGTGTCGGACCAGTTACTGCCTTTAATGTTTACCTCGACACGTAACATGTTCAAGACGGAACGGCAGTATCGTTCGGCTTGACCATTTTCTTGGTGCATTTCAGGCGTTATTAAGTGGGTCGCACATCCTAGCCCGGAGACCCAATCCTGAAACCCTGAGCTTTCAAACATTCTACCACGGTCGGTTACAATTAAGGATGGAGTACCAAATAAAGAAATGGCGTTTGTAAAAACGCGTTTTAATTTGTCAGTATCCTGTCTGTGTAATGAATATAGGAGGCAAAATTTAGAAAAGGCATCTACTAGTACCAAAACGTACTTAAACCCATTCGACTCCGGTAGTGGACCTAACACATCCATATAAACAGTGGAGAAGGGACTTTCAGGTTTAGTCCAAGATTCTATGGGCTGATGCGGAGCCCTAGGGATAGGCAAACCACGCAATGGCTTATGTATTTTTTTACAAATTGCCTTAGACCTGGGAATCAAAAATGACTTAAGATCAAGTTGACGGTTTTATCCATGCCAATATGTTCATGATCGTCATGAATTACGCGTAGAAGGCTCGGCCTGTGACCTTTTGGAATAAAGCATAGGAGACGTGACTCCTCGTCGGTAGGACTGTACTTGTAGTATTAAAGATTATTCTTAACAACATATCGGGATGGATCCAACTGGCCGTCTCCCAATTTCTCCATCAGTTCCTGTGTCTCAGAATCGGCTGTCTGGGCAATTGGAGCCCAATTATTAGGCCGACGAATATGTGACACATTCACCGGATTTCGACTTAAAAAGTCGGCATGTTGCATTAGGACTCCTTTCCTATATTCGATGGTGAAACAAAAATCTTGCAAGTAGACCCACCAAAGGGCTACTCGTGGGATGAGATCTTTCTTTCGTTCGGTCAATTTCAGCGAGTTACAATCCGTCACTATCTTAAAGTCGATACCAATAAGATAATGGCGAAAATGTTGTAATGCTTTCACTATGGCCAAAGTCTCGAGCTCATAACAGTGATATCGGGACTCCGCGCCGTGAGTTGCTCTACTGAAATATCCGATAACACGTTTTCGTCTACCATCGTGTTCTTGCAGCAAAACCGTGTGAAGCTCAGTGAGCAATTTTGGGTTAAATATCGCAAGTAAAGGTTCTTCCGTTAAACAAGAAAGGATTAATTTACGTGCCGCGTCTTGTTCTTCACCCCAAGTAAATGGTTGACCTTTTTTAGTAAGCCTTGCAATGCAAGCAGTTTTAACTGCGTAACTAGGTATATAACGTCGAAAATACCCAGCTAGACCCAAAAATTGCCGCACTTGCCTAACATTCGCAGGTTTGGGTGACTTTAATAAAGCTTCTACCTTACTAGGGCTCGGGCGTACCTGACCTTGACTAATGAGTCTTCCTAAATATTCAATTTCTGTATCTAGAAAGGTACAATTTTTTTCAAATTTATAGAAAAACCTGCGTTCGTGAGGCATGTGAGCACCTGATGCAATAAATCTAGCCCTTCCTCTATGGAATCTGACAGAACCAGCACATCGTCTATGTAATTAAGGACCTTCCCAGTGTCAGTTAAGTATTTTAGAGTCTTGGATATGATTCTTTGGTAAATCACCGGTGCATTCGTCAAACCATAGGGCATCTTCAGATATTCGAAATGGCCCTCAGGTGTGACGAATGCAGTTTTCCTAATGGATTCTTTGTCCTTAAGGGGTACCTGGTGAAATCCAGTGGCCATGTCCAAACTCGTGAAAAATCTACTGTTGCCAAGCTTATCTATGTGATTATCAATTAAGGGTAAAGGGAATCTATCTTTAACAGCAATTGCATTTAATGCGCGATAGTCGACACACATCCTGTCAGACCCATCTTTCTTTTTGACAAGTATGATAGGACTCGCGTACTCCGATTGCGACTCTCGGATGATCCCTTTACTCAATAGATCGCTTATAATGTCGCGGACCCGCAACTTTTCGTCAGCGGAAAGCTTATAAGGACGATAGTGCACAGGAACATCACTATTTAACTTAATTTCCATACTGCCACTATTGAAAGTGGATGTCGCTGTTCCAGTAACAAAAGAATCGGAAAATTCACTAATCAGCGAAATCAAACGATTCCTCTCTTCACCTACCAACGGTGTATTTATTAAGTAAGATTCTAAATCACGTATGTGATGTACCTGAGCTGCACTATCTACCCTTGTCAATCGTTGTCCGTCAGTTGTACGTACGTAAGTAACCCCCTTACGATTTAGTACATCTGTACCTAGCAATAAAAACGCACCAATACAACTGGTAGGCACAACAAATAAATCCACCTCTATAGATATCTCAGAAAACTCAACCACTGTCGTTACCTAGCAGGTAGATTCTATTTCCTGACTACCTATGCCACGCATTAACCGATACGACGGACGGACTTTATTGCAACTTAGATTTTTGAGAACTGTATCCGAAATATATCAGAACCACTTTCGATTAAAACGTCTACAGGAACCTTATTAATTACCGCTGTCACTGTATTACTGTATCGGACGTCGTTTGACAAACATTTATATTACTACTATTCTGACCTTTGGATTCGACGCGTTGTTTAGCAAAACACTTGTCAACTGTATGCCCTATCCTGCTACAGTAGGTACACGATACGGGAGTTTTATTTGGCACTACTAAGCCGGCAGTCGGTTTATAAGATTCCGTTTTCTGCCTCTTGGAACAATGAAATTTCGTATGACCGACATCACCGCAATTAAAACACTTTATATTTGGCTTAGAGGACTTATGTTTATTAGGGTCGGATAAATTCAACGGTCGAACGAAATTACGGGTACTTCGAGAATCTGTCTTAGGCTTCGTATAAACGGATAAAAATTCTACCAATTCATTGTGTTGTAATTTAGCGTTAGAGGCAGTGGCTTTGATTTGGGGATCTGTGATACCTCGCATTACAATAGCCGTTTTTAGATCGTGTGATAGCCCTTTCACAATATTTAAACGCAACAACGACTTGCGTGCATATTCGGCATATGAAGGAAAGTTATTAGAGTCCGTTTTCATAACATCAAATAAAATATTTGCGATATCGACGCTTCGAGGACAGAGTGACCGGAATTCAACTTTAAAATTGGTCCATGATCGATCATTGGACACCCAAACGTCCAGCCACATACGTGCATCGCCTTTAAGACAACGCCCTATACGCGACAAATATTCACGGTCATCCCAGCAATTAATCTCACTACCTTTATCAATCTCTCGTGCAATTATCAAAAACATTTACTATGCTTTATGTCACTCCCTCATAGAATACTGTATTACCTCTTGGGGAGGAGCCGCCAAGACAAACATGATAGTAGTAGAAAGAGCCCAACGTGTACTCCTTAAAGTCGCTGCTGGCCTGCCCTACCGACACCCGACAGATACGCTCTATCATGACTGGGACATACTCTCCATCAGGCAAACCTTCATCCTCAGAGTCATCCTAATGAAGCATACTGAAACTGAGTATGACCCCAACAAGAATAAAGGTAAACGTCGTAAGGGCACGGTCTGCACATACCAACCCAGAAGAACAGCCTTCTCACAGCATTTCTACTGCTTTCTTGGCGACTACCTATACAACAAGATTAATGCAACCCATAACATTTATCATCTTGTCAAATACAAGTGCAAGCAAGTGGTCATTCAGCACCTCAAACAGCAAAACTATGAGAACATAGAAAAATCTTTACACCCGCTTGAGTAATGAGGAACACCACTATCATATACACTGATATCGTATATACCTAGCGATCTATACGCCCACCTTTTGCCACTCTCACATATACTATACCAAACACGAACCTACCTACGAGATAACACGCTACACAATACTACACAATACACTGACCCTACACAATACACCTCGCTTACACACATACTCACACCCATCCATACACACTCTATTATACACACATACTTGTTATCTCTGTTCTAGTTAGTCTAGTAAAAATTGATTTAGATATATATATATATATATATATATATGTCTGTGTGTGTATGTATATGTGTATATATATATATATATATATATATATATATATATATATATGTGTATGTATATGTATGAACATATAGATATAAATGTTAAAATAGTATGTATTTACTTTTCCATAGGGGGGGCCTGGTGACCTGTGGCACAGGTTTTCGAAACCTATTTCAGGCACCAGTCCTTCACAAATGAAAAGATATTTACTCATTTATAAACTGTATCTGTAGGTGTTAATTTTGTATTATATGTTTTTTTGTTTGTGAAAGAAAATAAATGATTATTATTATTTATTATTATAATCTCTGCACACCAAACGTCGAAATCGTGTATCTTAGGGTCAAAATTCGAGATGTAATAATGACTAGGTTTGGTAATGAGCGATGTTAATGCGGTTACAATCTTATTTGTAGTTTCGCAAACAGACTCAACCGGTGCGGTAACTGTATTCGTAACAATAGGCAACGGCGGAGTGTGGCATTCACGCCCTGGACGCGATGCCTCAGATCGAGAGGCAGATAATCTGTCCTCGATTGCATTTAATCTAACAAGGATCGTGTCCAGTGCGTTATTACGAGGACTATCACGTCCAGCACATGAATTATCGCGACGTCGCTTACGAGAGACGATGGGAATGAACATGTTCCTTACGTGACCTACTACGGTGTCTACGTGAACTATCAGATCTCTCATGAGATCGCGAAAAGCGTCCCGACATTATAAAATTAAAGAGTACTTACGGTTTATAATAACTCACCACAACACTGAATTTAAAACTCAAAATGACAAGGAGCAAAACAAAATATTAAAATTCCTTTAAATGATTAATAGAGACAACAACCAGCAAGGCTTCGTGGTATATCTGGTGGTCTATCCCACTTCTGATATTACAAACCAAACTAAAAGATTTTTTTGAAAAGTAGGTTTACCAAAAGTAGACTTTAATTTTATAAGAAAACTAATCACAATATAACGCTTATAAAAATACATCCGTCTCGTACGAATGCCGTCAACCAAGTGAGCGCGCTCCGCTAGCTGTGCTAGAGGCGACCGCTGCCCTCTCTACTGCTCACGTCACGTGACGTCACGATGGCGCGATACTTGACTCCGCCCCTTGGTCGGATAATTCTAATACTATTTGATTTAATTAAAACTATTTATATTTAAGCTCACACTTTGATCCGACGTTTTGGTTGCTTTACAGCAGCCATGTTCACGTCCCCGTGAACATGGCTGCTGTAAACTAAGATGGTAGTTGCTGCTGTAAACTAAGACTAAGATGGTAGTTATCTCGGTGTTCTGAGGTGTACCTAGTTATTTCAAAGTACCCGAACATAATTTAATCTTTGGTGTTTAAACAACGCGACAAAATCCGTATAAAGTGTTTAATTTCAATGTTTTAAGTTATTTATTTGGTTTAGAAGTCATTTTGTTTAATATATTCTAATAATTTTCTTTTATATATGTTAAATGAGCTCACATTTTTTATATCAGATGGTAACTTATTGTAAAGTTGTGCTCCTTCAAAACTTGTGTTTTCTATGAATTGGTTCGTACCCTAGTTAATACTTTAATTTTAACGAAGCGCGCTCCTAGACGGACGTATGCACGTTTATAAATATAATTATTTTATTGTTTAGCGCGGCGCAAGCCGTCGCTCGTATCCTTTATGATTTTATAGCCATAAGTGATACGCTTGTGGCGAATGAGCTGCTGGCGTTCCTGCAACAGAAGCTGGATGTCATGCACGAGGTGTAGGCCACCCAGATATGATCCACGAACTTCAGCGAGGAGGACATAGCTGCTGCCAAGCTGCTGGTGTACAGGTCGCTGAACAAAAGTGACCAGATGGTGTCTCGCAGGCGTGACGGGACAAAGAAAAGTCTGAAGGATATTATCACGCTGCTGCAGGAGACTGATCCTGACGACGTGCCGACGTTTGTGGTGAAGGACTTGAATAAGTTACCTCCCGTTACTTTCGACCACGTCGTTAAACAAGCCTTTTGAAGGACATTGTCTTCCTCAAGGCCAGTTTAGCGGATGTACACAAGAAGTTGGAAGCATCCCAGGACACCGTCATGGTTTTGCGCATGGAGGTTGAAGAGTTGCGCAATTCTGTGGCTTTAAGTAGGTCACCGACGCGTAATAACAACGTCAACACGCGTCGAGGCGCAGGCTGCTTCAATGCATCGGTCGCAAGTTTCGCGTCAGCAGTTTTGTCCCCGCGGAATGTTGAGACTGCTGAGTGCGTTACACGCGGGCCTAGTAGCCTCGCCCCCGTCCCCGCGGCCCCTCCCCACATCGCCGCGCGACCTAAACGGATAGAGACTCAGCAGATAGCTGCGAGAACGCCCATTGCTCCCACCGCAAAATCAGTGCCTAAGATGGCAAAGAACCGGGAGGATGATGCTGAGGTTGGTTTTGTAACGGTGCAAAGGAGAAAGCGCCGCCAGAAAACCAATAAGAACTGCTGCGGTACAGCTCCTGTGGAGCCTGGTGCACACCTGCGTGCTGCAGCACTGAACACATCGGTGTATATATCTCGTCTGCATACACCACTAAGACGGAGGATATCGTGGAGTATGTACGCCAGAAGTCCAAGTACATGCCAAGAGTGCAGCTGCTGGAGTCGCGTCGCAACGTTCAAAGCATTCGTGGTGCGAGTCCTAACTTGCTTTCTACAAGTATTTATGAAGGAGGACTTTTGGCCGAAGGGTGTGGTGTTCCGTCGCTTCCGCGGACAAGTGCCACATGAACGCACAATAACAGAGTGCAAGTAAAGCATTAATAACATAGTTAATAAGTTATTTGTATACTAACAAAAATTGTATGTATGTTAGTCTATAAGGTATTTATCAGACCAGACCAGACTCCCCATGGAAACTATGCTACTGGAAAAATAAAACTCCAATTGCGTCATAACATCCGCATTGGAACATGGAATGTAAGAGGCCTTATTGACGAATGAAAACTCCGTGTAAATACTTTTATTACAGGACTAAGTGAAACGCACTGGAAAGAGAGTGGACACAGAAATCTGGAGAAACACCATATTTTTCTCAGGTACTCAAAAAGCCAGTTTTGCTGAAGTGGCCATTGCAATGGCCACACCCTGGGTTGGATCTGTCCTGGGTTATAATCCAGTCAATGACCATGAAGCTCTATGCTTCACCATGCGCGCTAAATATTATCCAGGTATATGCCCTCACAAGTGCCGCTACATAGGAGGATATCGAGGAATTTTATAACAAGCTCGAGCGGTGTATCAATAACATCCCAAAAAGGTAGATCCTGATGGTTTTCGGTGACTTTGACGTGAAAGCGGGAACTACTACGCATGATACGGGCTTGCGAAACATTGTGGGTCAGTACGGTCTTGCCGACAGGAACAGTAGAGGAGAGCGCCTGATTCAATTTGCAACAGACAACAACTTTACTGTAATGAAAACAGTCTTCAAACACCACCCCAGAAGACTTTTCACCTGGACCTCCCCAAATGGAGCATACCGTAATCAGATCGATTACATACTGATCGGAGCAAGATGGAGGAGTTCAATTACTAACACACACATATTGCTGGGAGCCAACGTCACGTCCGACCATCAGCTACTTGTGTGTAACATGAGGATCCGATTACGCAAACCCGTAGTTAAGAAAATGACCAAGCGCATAGAAGTCCTTGATAAAGACTCCTTTATCCAATCGCTTCAAGAAAAAGAGCAGTGCTGGCACGATAACTATAGCAACGAAGGAAACGTCGACTACCTCTGGAAATCCACCGTGCAACTTATAAAAGATGCTGTAAGCAGTGTACGCGAATCACAACTTAATACTAGACCTGAAAAGAGGCAACACTGGATGTCGACTAACACCTGGCATTTGATCAAGGAACGTAGAGACCTGAAAGCTAATGGTGCCACGATACAAGAGCTTAATACCATGAGTTCCGTTGTACAAGCCGCTTGCCGTTGAGACCGCAATACAGCCCTACAATCAATTTGTGAAGAGGTTGAGCTGCATTTTCAAAAGTTTAGTAGTAAAGCAACAAAAGATTTACACATGAAAATCAGACTTATAACCCGTCAGTTTAAACCTAAGACTTGTGCCATTGAGAATGTATCAGGAAACACCATTACAGAGATAAGAGAGATTGTTGGCGTCTGAAAAGACTACTGTAGGTATCGTTTCGCTGACATGACAAAAGACAGCACAACGATCCATGATGAAGCGCTGGAGCACGATGCCACTGAAAGATGAAGTGCGCGCTGCTATTAAACACCTTAAGCAGAATAAGGCTGTAAGGTTCGATTAAATCCCGATCGAAACAATAAAAGCCATGGGGGAAATCGGAGTAGACATACTGCACATCATCTGTCATCAAATTTGAGTCACCGGAGTCTAGCCGAGTGATTGGTCGCACTCTATATTTATTCCACTCCATAAAAAAGGATCAACAAAGAAGTGCAGTAACTACAGACTAATTTCCCTCATATCCCAGGCCAGTAAAATTATGCTGCATATTATAAACACGAGGCTCCAAGCTTACCTTTCCCGAAAAATTGCCTCCGAGTAAGCTGGTTTTGCGAAGGGCCGAGGGATAAGAGAACAGCTACTCATAATGCGACAAATTGTGGAGAAAGCTAGAGAGTTCAACATTGCACTCTATGTATGCTTCGTTGACTTCAAGAAAGCTTTCGATACCGTCAAGTGGTGGCAACTCTGGCATGTCCTGACAGAAATGGGTGTACCACAACACCTTGTTCACCTCATTAGACGTCTGTATGAAGATGGCACAGCTGCGGTCCGAGTTGACGGTATCGACTTTGAAAGTTGTTAAACGCAGGCTGGTGTCAGACAGGGCTGTATATTATTTCCCCTATTGTTCAACATATACACAGAGTTCATCATGCGAATGATTCTCGAAGACTGGGACAAGGGAATATCTGTGGGAGGTCGGAAAATATCGAATCTAAGGTATGCAGATGATACTACTCTCCTAGCATCAACTAGAGATGAAATTGAGACCCTTCTTAGTCATCTGGAGATTACAGCGTTAGATTTTGGACTCGCTATCAATCACTATAAGACTAAAATGATGATTGTGTACCGTGCTGATAACAACCAACCAGACGTCTAAGATATAGCGGGATGCGAAGTAGTCAAGAACTACATATACTTGGGCTCAACAATCACCAACGATGGGCGCTGCGAGGATGAAATCCAGAGGCGCTGCGCCATAATGAGATCCTCAGTGGAAAACTCACAAAAATTTAGAAGGACCGCAGAATAACGAGAAACATAAAGGTTCGACTGATGAAGTGCTTGGTCTTTCCAATTTTTCTATATGGAGCTGGACGTGGACGCTGACGATGCGAGACCGTCGAAAAATTGACGCACTGGAGATGTGGTGCTGGAGATGTATGCTTAGGATCCCATGGACCGCGCACCGAACCAACGCTTCGATCCTGAAAGAACTCAGTATCAAAGAGAGATTATCGTCGTCTGTGCAAATACGAATCCTCAAGTTCTTCGGGCATATCACCCGTAATAAGGACTGGATTGGTGGTGCAAGGGAAAGTTGAGGACAACCTGGCAAGTATTCCGGGTGTTTTGAAAATTGGTAGTTTTATAGATTTCGGTGTGCTCTTGCCGAATATCAATTTTACCACCTCGTACCTTTGCTGCTCGCGCCACCATATTGGAAAAATAGCGCCTGATAGATGTTTTTCCACAATATCTCCTTTCCATCTATTTTTTTTTTATCGTAACATTAGTATCTTACTATAAAAACATCTTATACAAAATTAAACTAGAGAAGTAATAACTTTTTTTTTATGTTTCGTATAATTGTAATTGATTTTGTTAATTAATAATATATTTAATTAAATTTTCTATGTTATCAGACATGTAAAGAATATTGATAAATTATTGTTGTATGTGCATTTTACTTAATTATCATGTATTCAACGCTTTTATTGTTGTACACCTTATACGTAGGTATGTTGTAGTAAAACATGATAAATCTTATTACCTGTATCTATATTGTACCTGTGACAAACAATAAATTTTCATTTCATTTCGTTTTTTTGGCATTCTTATTGTCGGCCTCGATGGCGTAGTGGTCAGTATAACCGTGTTGTGTGTATGTGGTTGAATATTATATTATTATATATTATATTATTTCATTTCAGAAGAATTCCTACAGTTATGTTACAACATTTATACACATTATAGTTTTGGCGTACGAGCGCCGTAAACATCTATTCATCTGCACCAACAGGTATTTTCATATGAGTATTTACGTAAAATAACTATACTATGCCCAGTGCCGCCAGATGTGAGTACAAATTTATGATTTCGATATGCAATAGTGAGTGCATAATAACTGAAACTTCAAACAGCATTGCTTCGGTGCATGAAGAGCAAAATCCGAAACATGATAATGTATCTATTAATCGCCGAAATCCATACTTTTAAAACAAAAACACGGCTACTTCGATCTGTAAAGACGATACGAAAAATTTCGGCTTTGCCGCGGCAATTATAGAATGTGTGAGAAAAATGCTTTTACTTCAATTTCTGAAGAGACGCACGCAGATTTTGATGACGGCGTCCTCAAAAATTATGGATCTTTTGCTTTATGAGCCCTATTGCTATACCAAACTTGGACCTAAATGTATGGCAGTAGAATTGGCCTGCGGAGATGTATGTATAGGTGTAGGAGGGTTTACATCTTTCTTTACGATTGCACAAACGCTTCTATTTTTGTTTTGCTATAAACTCTGCTGTTATCTTAGTGTCTTTAAATGAGAATGCCTGGGTCGCTTGTGGTGAGGGATCGTGATATCGCTTCCTCTTCGCAATGATGCAGGATTATCTAAGTTATTATATCGTGTTCGACAAACATCGTGAACTACTATCGAATTTATTCCTTCCAAACGTTTATCCTTCTCGTCCTTTCTTTTAATACTTGGCTCATGAAAAGACTTCAATCCTTTTCCTTCAATTTCTTGTAATGGATTCTCACAATTAAAACAATTTACTGCGTTAGAAGCCATGACTCTAAAATTGCTAACATCACTGTAAAATGATAAACGTATACTGATAAGTAATACAAAATAATTCCATTGAGTGCTGCAGGCAGATTTTATTTTCGTATTTATTTTCTTTTATAAAAGATAACTCCTGCTCGACGAATAATTCCTGTGTCGCGGGGGACTTTACAAACATTCATACAACGGCCACAAAATACACCTAGACCCGGAACAACTATCTGTGGTTCACACAATTTTTTGTCCCGTGTGGGAATCGAACCCACAACACTCGGCGCAGTGGCAGTGGCGAGGCGACCACTTAAACCACTACGCCATCCATCCGTCAGATGGTCAGCTGTTTCGTAGAAGGGAGACAGAATGGCTCGACACAAAGTTATTCCTATGTACCTGCAATAGGTACATAGTCAGTGTGGCCAGATCATGGTTAAAAATTTCCTCTTCCAAAACCGAAATAGCACGATTCGTAATGCTGGCGAAAGGAAATTTGTACCTACTTACTATCTGGCGGTTTTGGGCATAGTAAGATTATTTTACGTAAATATACGAAAAACACCTGTTGGTGTAGATTAATAAAAGTTTACGGCGCTCGTACGCCAAAACTATAGTATTTACAAAATAATGTTGGACATAATTTGTAGAAATTTTTCTCTAGTTTAAATATGTATAAGATTTTTATCGTAAAATGAGTTGGAAAGGAGATATTGTCAAAAAACTGCTATCAGGCGCCATTTTTGCAATATGGTGGCGCGAACGGCTAAGGTACGCACATAGAAATCAATAAAACTACCAATCTCCCGGAAAACTTTCAAGGTATCACCTTTATTTCGGACCAAATGACTGTACTAATAGCTGTTAGTGCTAGAGGTGTTCTTGTGTCTCATGTCACATAATTTAATTTAAATAATTAAATTTTCTTTTTAATTTGCATAATATTTTATATCTTGATTTAAATCATGAATAGAAATGTCAACGAAGTCATATTATAGACACACACGTCGAAATATAAAAGCAAGTAAATGAAAATATGAAAGCCAGTGTAAGTAGTAAAGCTTACGTGAGAAGGAGCAAGCAAGAAACTTTACGATCTCGATTAATAATTATAAATAAAAGAATATTAAACTTACAATAAATTTAAAGTCATTTAAATATTATTCAACTCGTTTATTATAATTTAACAACATTATAGCAAGACATCCTTTGATATTTTCAGATGTAAATAAATTACAATAGGCCGTTGATCCAGGACAGGTAGGAAGTAACTCTAGCGAAAGCAGCAGGGTGGCCAGCCTGGCAACCATTGATGTGCCCGAATGAGGTGACACCAACCTATTAAAAACACAAATATTAATAATCAATCAATAAATACTTGTATATATTTATACTAATAAAATAAATCTGAACAGATTGTTTGACTGCGCCTTACGTGGAACTCTCAGTAAAGTTTGAAAAATCTTTATACATTTTATATATATTGACGAAGGTGGAAGGCTAACATCACGCTACAATCCTTAGGAGCGGAGCGAGTGATAATAAATATAATAAAATTGTAACGAGGCTATCTGTTTATATGCAGTAATAGTTATAATTTATTCATTATTTCTATTTTGTCCAGCAATCTAACTAAAGAACTGGTTTTAAAATTTTTATTACATTATACGTATACGCTTATGATTCAGACTAGAGTTAAAATCGTTAGCCAGAATTAGACATTCATAAGTATTATTTTGTGACCTAAAAAATAATTTTACTAATATTAGTAAATAAAGCGTTAATTTCTGTTATTCGTCATTCGGTGCGTATGTTGCTTGCGGCACATGCAATGCGATGCCGCGTCTGCGTCGCTCAGATGACACGCGAATCGCGCTGCGATGCTTGACGCAGCGTTCAACGCAAAAACCAAAGTGTAGTAGCAATTAGCTTATCTTTATATACATATATAATTTTGTACATGTATATGTCACTGAACTCCTCCTAAACGGCTGGTCTGATATTGATGATTTTTTGTGTGTGTTTGCGTGGGTCCCTGCATAGATTAGATTCAAAATTCAGGCAATACCGAGTCTACTAATAGACTCGACACTACCCGAATTTTGTATTGTAGTATTTTTGGTCCAACGCCTGGTACAACAGTATTTAAAAAAATACGAGTAGTACGCGGAAATCGCAAAGCGTACAACGCTTCGTATAACGCATAAACGAACCCAGCGCGTAAAGGATTTTCAGTTTGTCTTAAGTAAAAATATACATATATCTTACCAGAATACGTCTGTTGCTTCGCCATACAACGAGGGGACCACCTGAGTCTCCTCTGCAAGTGCTTCGGCCAGCAGCACCGCTGGTGCAAATGTTACTCGACTGGATGAGGAGAGGGAATGTGCGCATGCATTCAACATTGGTGATCACAGACAAGTCGACGTGGTTAAGAGTTGCACTTACAGCACCACCTGGAAAGGTTAATATATTTAAATAATTCTAGAGATCCAAATCATAGATCGGCCATACTTAGATCGTACGAAAAGTGTTCACTCTAAGATGAGTGAGCTCACACATTAAATTTACCTGATAGAAAACTATAGTATACGGTATTAAATATGAATGAGCGTTATAATACTATATTTATAATCCAGGCATAGTGTGTCAGATGACAACTTAACGTCCAGAAAGGTGACCATATTTGAACGTAGGTGTATCTATTAAATCTTTACCAAGAACATCAAATTCTGAATTCACTAAGATATACTTTGTTGTGTAGGATTGTATCCTGCAGAGAAATTCCTATCTCTTTTGTCGAATTTTGTCACTGTCGAAATATAAATTCAAATGCGTTTGCTTTCAAAATGACCTCTGTCGTCTCAGGGAATCTCGATATCGAGTTTCTATTTTCCAGTATAATATTTAAAACAAAGAGGAATTAAAATTAAGACTACGAGTGAATCTAGAGCAACCTGAAGCATGAGACGACGGATATGAATGTGTGATTATTTTACTCCTTTACGCATTTATATTTGACGTGGAAATAATTTTACTGAAATATCATCGTCTAAGTAGAAATTGTCACGTCTTAATATACATAAAGTCATTAATAAAGATCCCTAAAGTTTTTAGGAGAGTTTAATATCCAGATTTTGCACACAACAGTATTGTAAAGGCTAACGGAATTTGATAAATCGATCGAAAACTCATGCTGCAAGACAGATGAGGCAATCACGTTAAGATATTAAGTAAAAAGTCAATAATAATAACATACCATCACGCGTAATTCCGAAACCAGAAGCAGTGGCAACATTACCGGCGAAGTTCTCATTAGCCTCATTACCAGAAGGCAGAGGAATGACAGCAATAGTACCTGTGCACGAATAGTAAAAAAGATATAGAAAAAAATCTACAAATAACACTTTCATAGTGTATAGTTTTGTCATCAAAATTCAATACTTAGTGTTAATTAATACTAGTTTCTTTCGACAGTATGAATCCCACATGACTGTGTTACTGGGGTATGAAGTATCTTATATGGATATGGTCTATCTGTGTGCCAACAAATCGCCGACACATTTTTAAATCAGAAATGGCGTTATGTGTCTTTTTATTTGTTATATTTTCCAATTGTTTTGATAGTGATAGGAAAATTTTATACCTGAAAGAAGATCACATAACATTGATATGAATATTATAATAAATTTTCTAAATAAACATATAATTACCAGATAAACCGACAGCAGACATCCTGATCAGGGCAATGTCGTTTCTGACAAGACTAGGTATCCAGCTGCCGTGCAAGACGACATCGGAGCTAGCGACTCTGGTACCGCCAGAGAAGATGGTGATGGAGCCAAGAACAACAGTAAACCTCCATGCTTGGTTCTGACCATCAAACCAGCAGTGGGCAGCGGTTAGTACTCTGTTATTTCTAAGCAGAGATCCACCGCATACAGCTTGGCCTTGTGCCAAGTCGATGACGAGACCAGCCTGTAAAAAGAACCGAAAATAACGTAAATGCTATTGTTTAATATTAAAAAGCATCGACGTCAGCCTCAGTGGAGAAATAGTCGTAAGTGCGGTTGTTAAGTATGTAGTCTCGGAAGAAGCACTTATTGAAGGATGATCTTAAAAAAAATCATAGTAACTGAAGACTCTACAGAGTGAGCCTCCTCGGATTCCTTGGTTTGCTCAATTAGATATAAGCAGATCAAATGTAGTTATGGCTCATAGGTTACGGGTCTGGTCACATTCCATCTAGGAAATTTCGACACCTTATGAACAAAGTGGAGTCACTAAACTGTATAATGTGCGGTAAAATTGATGATGTTCAACATTTACTAATGGAATGTGAAAAGAACCGGATGGAAAGGGAGTCGTTGCTAGCTGAATGTAAAATCAATATTAGTGACATGGGAGCTTTCATAGCCATATTGGTAGAGCCTGGCTCGCAAAAAGCTAAATTATTGTGTAGAATGGCTAATGCTGCATTGAGTACCTCTTCTTTTTTAGTGTAAATAAAAGGTAGTATAAATATTGTAATTATATATTAAGATTAGGGCACGATGAGGCTGACATTTCTTTGTAAGGAAAGAGCCTCCATAAATATTAAAAGTCAAAAATAAACTCAGTCTCTATTACATGGGACATTGAACATAGTTGACAAAATGCGGGTGTTATGCTACTTCATCGAGGATTCAAGTGAAAGTCATGTATGTGTGTAACATAAAGAAGGAATTCAAAATATTTATATAATGTTGCAATTACCTGGTAAGGGTACTGTCCAAGACTGGCACCAGAGCCACCAACGATTCTGGTGGACTGTTCTTCGGCTTCAGATTGACGGATCTTGTCAGCCAAAGGAATGCCGACTTTAGTCAGATAACCGTACGCAGAGATATCTTCTAATTGGACCACATCTTGAAAGTCGATGGTTTTGGAGGCAACTGCCGCCACCAGAGCAAACAATGTCACAGCCAAAACCTTCATTTTGATGCAGTGGTGAATTCTTCGATATGTCTCGGTATTTATACTGCTTTTGAAACCTTATAGATAATTAAAAGATAAATTATGAAGGATTATATGATATTTGTATCATTTCTTTGATTACTGGATTTGATACGTATTTATATTTTTATGATCACATTTCTGATGATTTTCTATGTAAGGTAGGATTTAAAATTAATCAAGCGAAACGAATAAACCACGAAATAGTCGCTTATATAAACACTTAAGGCAATTAATGGAATAAACATAAACCACTTAAGTTGAAAGCGAGCATACAGTCTGTTAGAGAGTTACTCTCACGTTTACCTTCTGGTGAAAAGTAGTGTCAGAGCTGGATCTTGCAGGAACAAAAATTATTGGTATTTTTGCTGATAGCTTTTTAGCAATTTACCTACCTCAACAAAATAAAATATGAGAAATAAAACATGTGTCTCTTACACATAGCAACTCTTAAAAAATCGCTGTGCCACTAACACAAGAGACAAAGATTCCCTGTCGAAAATCCAAACACGAAACCCAAGTAGCTAATTATAGACATGACGGATCTCCAAAATTGATTTAGTATGCAACAAACAATTATTAAAAATATAGATAATTATGCTTTAATCCTACACTATCTACAAGTGATCCGATTAATTATATACACGTAAGTAATTAGGCGTAGATACAATAACCAGAGTAAGTAGACCCCTACGTTATAGAGGTTTTTTATGCTCACACAAGCCCCTTCATACAAGCACTGGTTTATGCACCAGTCACTAAAGTGATAAGCTTCCGAAATTTTTGCTATAAATTCTCACATTTTGTCTTTGAACAATCACAATGGTAAAGTAGGTAACAAACAAAATAAGGTAATGATTACAGCTTAAACATTATTTAACAGTCAAACATCTCGTTTCTAACAGGCTAACCACCATTAGCTGTTACCAATTTAATCAGTCAATCACAGCAGTTAACATGAGTTTGACCATCTGTTAAGAAAATTTTCTGTAAATCTGCTTTCAGAAACTAGGGTATCTACTTTTAAACACACTTTACTTTTAATTTTAAATACCGGCTCTGTTTTAATTATTATTTGATATTCCCTCTTTTTATTTGAATAATGGTCAGGTTACTCACATTTTAGGACTTGTAAAAGTAATGCCTAATTTTCTATGATAGCAGTTGCCAGATTGCCTAAAGTTTAAGGGTCTAACTTTTAGACATTTCTGTACTCTTGCTGGCAACAACACGTCAAATGCCGATTCTTCAGGGTGGTTGTGCATTTTTACTAATATAATTGACGCGGCAGTGCATGGTCTTCTTTAGTTGTATTCGTTATGCGTCGCTTTGCATCGTTAGAACACATCGTCTTGAGAATGTGGCTAACTTGTAAGGATTTAAATTCTGTCTTGTGTAATCTGTTACTTATTAGGTATATGACATGAGCTCAGCAGCATCAGCAGCCTGTAGACAGAGTATTAACCCAGCTATGTGGTATCCTGATAGGAATACTAATCACCACATGCTAAAAGATAAAATATCTTATCAGTTGAGTGCTAGGTCAAAGAAAAAATATCGTTCTTTTTCCTTTTTCACTGGTCGATGATCAAACCTTTGTAGTACTGTTATCTATTCTGTGGCATAACAGAACGTGACGCCGCTACCTAGGCAACACTCTGACGTTATGCATACGGCCAAACATCAGTTTCACTAAAAAAGTCAAAGAAAAGAGCACTATTGTTTATTTGATTGTAAATATTTTTATTTTACTTTGTTACTGTACCGAGACTGTAATTATGTGGACGTGAATGCGAGTCACATCAGTGAATACCCTGGTGCGTAGCCCAATTGTTCTCAGGCCCTAATTTAAAGGTAAGAAGAATTATCAGCACGTAAACAAAAACCAAGAGCGTAATTTCTAGTCCCAGCAATACTGTAGTCATCGGATCTAATAACGTTACATTCCAAATTCTTTTTTCAAATGAGTTTTTGGTTGTAAGTTCCAAATTTGATTAAATTTTATTGCTTAATCTATACTAAACTTAACATTTTTATTGTTGTACGAGTATATGGGCTACTGCACCGGTTGTACTGTAAATCTCAATCAGAGCTTGGGAACAATTCTTCATACTTTCTTATAAGATTCAACAAATATACAAAATCAGACCAAATTTTTAATCTTTACCAACCTAAAGAAATGTTTATTCAAATCTGTTATTAAATTGCCCTGGTTTCGGTATAATTTGCTAATATGTAGAATCTAACGTAAGGAAAGGTGGCATTAGGGGAGCATCTAAATTGTTTAAAAGCTATGTAATGGCGCAATGCTCTTCAGACACATTCGCGAGTCTGCAGAATAAGCAATTAATGATATTTATTATCTCAATATTAAGGCCAAGACTCGCTTTACTGGTTAGCTCTTTCTTAATTGGATAATTTAGCTGTCTCAATGGCCTGACGCCATTTAAATGTATATAAGTGTCGGAGAGGCAGTTGACATGGTCCTGAAGGACCTGACTTACTAAATATTTATTTTTATTGTGAATTGAAAAATAATTACGCTTTTGGGCAGAGATGAGGCTCCTAGTAATTGTTCTTAGCAAAGAAAATATAAACGTTACGTAGCATCGTGTTTGTATATTGTATTTCATATTTTATTCTGCGCTATTTTAACAGCGATGTATGTTTGTATCTTTCAACTTGCACAGACATCGAAATATCGATATAATAGGGAGCTTCTGTCGTGACAAGAGTGGTAACTGCAAGACCTACGTTGTTTTGGTAAGACTTAGACTTTTACAGTTATTGTGCAGATTGTTCCATACTTTGTGTTCCTGCATTGGCACACAAAGTGTGTAACGCTTACCTAATTTGTGAATAAGAGAACGATGCTATCAACAAAATAGGTACACTAGGCAATCCTCTATAACATAAAAATCAATGTTTTAACTTTTTCTAAATAATCTAAAGTAGCAAAATAGGAATGTAAACAGTGAACTATGCATTCAGAACTTGTTCAAGCAAAGCAATATGAAGGTTGACGCTGTAGCATTATTAACGCTAGTGACTGTAGTCACCACCAAAAACATCACAATTGAAGATATATTAAATTTCGAAGACATTAGCGCATATGGATATCACAGCAAAGTTGGCATACCTCTGGCCGAAAAGATCCGGAAAGCAGAGGCTAAACAACCGTTCTCCAATATCGTTTTGGTATCTCATGGTTATGCTGCACGTCTTGGAGAAATACCTTACCAGGTTATTACCAGTTTTAACTTTATACCTTTGTATATAGACGCCGGAGAGCATAATTGAGGTTTCTCTAAAACAACAGTTGATGTATCAAACCAAACCTTATTTTTAAAATTATAAGTATCATTAAAACTAACTTTAAAATGGTTTACACGATTGCCATAATAGGCTTAAATTCGGCAGATGTTCATTCCAAAAATGGCATGTCTGCAGAATGGCATGCATCATTACCGCATCATTACCTGCCTCTTATAGTTTGCAAAGTCATAACTTATTCAGATATAGGTATAACAGTTTTGCTTTCCAGCGTTGGTATTTTTATTTCATATACAGGGTGTCCAAGAACCTGGCGTCCAACTGGATTCCCACGATGCCCCAAGTTCTAACAGTACTCAGAAAAATATTTTAAAAAATCCACCCCATGTACTTACAGAATTATACTGATTTCAAAAAAAAAGGGGAAATGAGCACCCTGTGACATACTTTTGAATGCTGTGACTGCTAATGCTGATAATTTCGATATTTCTTGGAGGTTTTGTAATCTAGGGTATTGCTGTGTCTAAATAGAATGTAAAAATAAAGTACTTATTGTACCATTTTAAAATAAAATATTATTTTAACTAAAGGTGATATGGAAAACTATTGAATTTCGCAACTTTGACCGACTGTAGTGTAAAAAAAATGTACCAAAATAGTATGGCAAGTGACGTCAAATTTTGACGCGTTTATTCCTCTTTTTAAAAAGGTATAATACTTACACATTAATTTGAAAAAAAAAAATTTTGATAATATTTTTACTCAACAACCCAATTTTTACGATGTCTTACAGAATTCTTAGAAAGAAAAATTTACGACGAATTGAATCTAACCTCTAAAGAATTACTGTTGTATGCTCATAAAAATAACAACAGGCCTCTCAAAAAACAGGTTAGACCGTAAGGGACGGTATGTGCATGCATCTCACCATAGTGATTCGTTATTACAACAGGAGGGAGCAAGACAGAAACTATCTTTGCGATTTGCTGGTTCTTCTTTATGGTACCCCATTATTCAGGTAAGAGTGAGGGAGAAAAAGGTTAGAGGTGCGAGTGAGATAGATAGTGACGCTATCTGGGATCGTGCTATTTAGGATAACAGTACGGTCAGTACGCGTCACTGCCTCCTGCCGTTACTACGCACCTCTCTCTTATTGTTACCATTGATCACGTACTACGATTTAAAGCTTTGTTTATTGGACTCGATTACTCTTTGTGCTCTGGACTTTGAAACGAACTCTTTACGACGACCTTTGCCTGTGTTTGGACAGTTTGTGTTTTGTGTGTGCTACCATGGCGACCTACACTCCGCAAGAATACGCAAATATGCACTACATTTATGGAGAATGTAGAGGTAATGGACGAGCTGCAGCGAGACTTTACAGAGAAAGGTATCCGAGGGCTACGCGATATCCCGACCATCGAGTTTTCATTAATGTGCACAGATCACTATGTGACGGGCGGTTCCCCAATCAAGTAGCTGGTGAAGGACGACCCGTAAATGACTTCATACGCGATGAAGTTTTAGAGGCGGTGTCGGCAAATCCAAGCATCTCTGTGCGAGGAATAGAAGCTGATACGGGGATACCGAAGAGCACAGCACACAGTATTCTCCAAAAAGAAGAATATCATCCGTACCACGTACAGCGAGTGCAAAGTCTTTTACCTCGAGACTATCCGAGCCGAGTCGCGTTTTGTGAAACAATCCTGCAAAAACATCGAGAAGACGAAAACTTTATCGACAAAATTTTGTGGTCAGATGAATCTACATTTAAGAAGGATGGCTACATGAACCTACACAACTTGCACGAGTGGCATGTGGAAAATCCGCACTTGATGCGAGAAGATAGATCCCAGTACCGGTTCAAAGTGAACATGTGGACCGGTATTCTCTGTGGGAATATTATTGGTCCATTTGAGATGCCCGAGAATTTGACTGGCGAATCATATTTAAATTTTCTTCAAAATGATTTGCCAAACTTACTAGAAGAGACCCCACCAGATATGTGGTTCCAACACGACGGCTGTCCAGCACATTTTCGCGTATCCGTTAGAGAGTTTTTGGACGAGCAATACCCGAACAGGTGGATTGGGCGATCAGGAACAATCCCGTGGCCAGCCCGCTCACCTGACTTAAATCCGCTGGATTTTTTTTTCTGGGGAACTATGAAGGAGCTCGTTTATGCGAAGCCCATTAATGACATCGCTGACCTTCGTGAGAAGATAACACAAGCAGTGCAGGTGATACGTCAAAAAAGTTACTCGCGAAACATAAAGCGGTCCTTTTTAAGGAGAGTGAGAGCTTGTATTGCCGCGGGTGGTCAACATTTTGAACATTTATTGTAATAAAATATCTTTAAACTAACATTCTTTGCTTTTATTCTACTGGGAACCCATCTACCTGTGTGTATTTCCTTCTTGCTCACTCTTGGAACCGAAGTAAATAATAGTAGTAACATAACAGTTTCTAAGATAAGAAAGGGTCCGACAGTTACCGTTAGTAGGTAGGCACTTCGTAAAAATTGGGTTGTTGAGTAAAAATATTATCAAAATTTTTTTTTTCAAATTAATGTGTAAGTATTATACCTTTTTAAAAAGAGGAATAAACGCGTCAAAATTTGACGTCACTTGCCATACTATTTTGGTACATTTTTTTTACACTACAGTCGGTCAAAGTTGCGAAATTCAATAGTTTTCCATATCACCTTTAGTTAAAATAATATTTTATTTTAAAATGGTACAATAAGTACTTTATTTTTACATTCTATTTAGACACAGCAATACCCTAGATTACAAAACCTCCAAGAAATATCGAAATTATCAGCATTAGCAGTCACAGCATTCAAAAGTATGTCACAGGGTGCTCATTTCCCCTTTTTTTTTGAAATCAGTATAATTCTGTAAGTACATGGGGTGGATTTTTTAAAATATTTTTCTGAGTACTGTTAGAACTTGGGGCATCGTGGGAATCCAGTTGGACGCCAGGTTCTTGGACACCCTGTATATGTATTTGAATATGTTAATAGATAATTTGGTACTAATCTCTCCAGGCTGGCATCCTAGCAGACTTAACGAATGGTCGGAAGAGTGCATGTGGTGGATCCCTCCTTAATGCCGGAAGAGTACTCACTGCCGCGCATTGCTGGCACGATGGCATCAGACAATCGTGGAGATTCATCATAGTTCTCGGTTCTATTACCCTGTTCTCGGGTGGACAGAGATTCGTTGTTTTCGATACTATAATACACCACGGCTGGATGCCGAGGCGTGCTGCTAATGATATTGCTCTGATTCGGTTGCCTTCGCCTGTCATATATACAGGCAAGTATGTTTAACTAGTTTCTGCCCGTGGTTTCGCCAGTGTATATCCTAGGGAAACAGATTTTGGGATAAGGCTAGACTTTACTACTACGCGTTTATTCAGGATATGATTCAACAGTTGACGCTTTTTTTTATACAATTAAGGTGGCAAACAAGCATATGGCTCACCTGATGGTAAGTGGTCACCGTAGCCTATGGTCGCCTGCAACACCAGAGGCATCACTTGTGCGTTGCCGACCTTTTAGGAAGGGAAGAAGAAAAAAAAGAAGTGGAAAGGAGTAGGAGCGGGATGGGGGAAAGGAAAACTCTCACTCACCGAACGAAACACAACAGTAGGAATGCTGCTATTTCACCTCAATATTCTGTGAGAAGGACTACCCTTCCCCAGCCGAGTCGGCCCATTCATGCTAAAATCAGCAAGGCTCTACTGATTGAGTTCATCAAAACATCCAAATCTCCAAACAATTTTCTAAGCTTAAGGATTTATATCTCTACAGTGAATATCGCTCCGATATCGTTGCCTTCTGGCAGTGATATTAACGAGACCTTCGCTGGCTGCATGGCGACAGCTTCTGGCTTTGGAGCTACGCGTGAAAGTAAGGATACATTCAGTTTCATTTTTTAATATAGTAGTTTCGGTTTTCAATTATTTCAATATTTCTGTGAGTAGCAATTAAACTCTCAGTTTAATAATGTAATGCTTAAAAAATATAATTATTGATATGTTTGTATTTAACGAGTCTTACTTGCGATAAAGTATTCAAAAGGTAATAAAGGTATATATTTGTAGTACTTTATATTAATATAATTATTAAGAACTAAGTATATTTTGCCCGCGTTTATGTAATCTTGTCTTCTGTTTACGCGAATGTTATTCATTGAAATTAAACTCATTTAAACGTATTTTATCGCGTTGTTTATTTAACACTGTATTACATAATTTTGAAACAGTTACACTACTACTACTATTAAATTTTAGTAATTTTTAAGCTAATATAATTACGTATTAAAACTATTAATATTTAGGTTTACACTTTCTCCGACGTTTCGGTTGCTTTGCAGTAGCCATGGTCACGAGGAGACCATGGCTGCTGAAAATCTAAATATAAATAGTTTTAATAGTTTTAATAGGTACATAATTTTATTAGCTTAAAAATCACTAAAATTCAAAAGTAGTAGTAATGTAACAGTTTCAAAATTATGTATTACAGTGTTAAATAAACAACGCGATAAAATCCGTATAAATGAGTTTAATTTTAACGCGTTTATGTAGATTTTGTCAATAAATTTATATCCCTCGGGAACAGTACTTTCCTTCAGGATAAAACGTATTCTATGGCATTTTATGTGCTCCTGATAACGGGTTTGCAAAATTTTATTGATAATAATTAGTCCAGTAGTTGAAGTGTAAAAGCGTATCAAACAAACAAACTCATAGCCGCATTTATAATGCTCACAGCCAGTTGATCTGATCGGTAAACGATTAGCGAGGTTAAGCAACGTTGGGTGCGGGCAGTCTATAGATGAGTGACCGCTTAGTGGTATTTCATCTGAGCGGAGACGCTGCTTCGGAGGGCACGTAAAAAGTCGGTCCCGGTTTTTGTCAAATTAACAGCAGTCGTTAAGCCATGTCAGAGGCCTACGGGTGGCTTGAACAACTCTTGACAACAGGTTGGCCACTAATCACACGAAAAGAAGAAGAAGATTTATAATGTTAGTTAGGATAATGTTAAAGAACTAGGTCTTGGCCGCGGCTTAGCTCGCATAAAAGTAGGTTAGGTTATGTTCGTAAAACTACTTTATTTTTAAATAAAATATAGCCTATGTTAGTCGGTAATAATATAGCTTTTTAATGGTGAAATATTATTTTAAATAGCTTGAGGAGTTTTATCCTTGTAAACAAAAATATCAAATATTTCCTTTTGATAATATTAATATAGATTATATTTTTTTTTGGTTATCATTTACATATATTTTTGTTTTGTGACTATTATGTTTATAATTGATTTTGGTTATTATCAATGATTAAGTATCGTTTTATCTTATAATCATAGACTTCTTCTCTACGCCTTGAAGTTCTTTCCGGCCGCGATCGCAACCATGTTTAATAAACAGTTGCACTGGAAAAATATTATTGCTTCGAACTATCCCTGCCGTTGTGTCGTAGATTCAAGTCCCATACAAGAAAATTAACTGTGTGGTCCAAAAGTGATTGTTTTGGGCGTACTTGGTATTCGATGATTGTATTTTTTTTTTATACAATTCAGCTGGCAAGCAAGCATACGGGCCCACCTGATGGTAAGTGGTCACCGTAGCCTATAGACGCCTGCAATACCAGAGGCATTACTTGCGCGTTGCCAACCCTTTTGGAAAGGGAGTGGGATGGAGAAGGAGCGGGTAGGCGAAAAGAGGGTGATTGGGCCTCCGGCACTCTCACTCACCAAACGAAACACAACAGTAGGGGCACTGCTATTTCACGTCGATATTCTGTGAGAGGGTAGTAATTCCCCGGTCGAGCCGGCTCATTTATGCTAAAATCAGCGAGGCTCTACTATTGTATTTTTATATATTTCCCGCCATACAGCACTTTATCACAAAAACTGGATGTCACTTGATGGACAGTCTCTTAAAAAAGAAGGAAAAAAAAATAGTTCTAGCAAAAAAAATATATTTTGTCGGAAATCTATTACAGATATAAGCTGTAACTATTTATGTAGCATAATATGTATGGTATATATTATTATGAAAAGTTTAAGGTATCACTATGTTTTAAAAGTCATAACACAAACTTTGTTATATAACTAAAAAAATTATTTTGATGTTGATGATATAATAATATCCTAACTAATAATCTAAATGCGAATATATTTTTGTTTGCTACGGTTTTACACCTTAACTTCTTGACTGATCATCATAAAATTCCGCATACAGGTTGTCAGGGAAACAGAAAAAGATAATGGGTATCTTTCGGCAGCGATAGCCTAGTGGGAAACCGTTGGACTGCCATGCAGAGGTCTCGAGTTCGATCCCAAGGCGCGCATCTCTGACTTTTCGAAGTTATGTGCGTATTAAATAGTTAATTATCACTCGCTTTAACGGTGAAGGAAAACATCGAGAGGAAACCTGCATGTCTAAAAGTTCTCCATGATGTTCTCGAAGATATGTGAAGTCTGCCAACCCGCACTAGGCCAGCGTGGTGGACTATGACCTAACCCTTCTCACACTGAGAAGAGGCCCGTGACCAGCAATGGGACAGTTTAATACAGGGCTGTTGTTATTATATATCTTTCATTCAGGAAAAAGTAAGTTCCAGGGGATAGACGAAATCTAGATAAGCAAAATAAACATTATCCTACGTCGTATTACATCCAGAAAAAGCACTATTACTAATCTACCCTACATATACGCGAGCGAAACCGCGGGCTCAAATTAGTATGACTAAATGACTAAATAAATGACCTTAAATAAATGACTGATAACTAAATGACCTTTCTTAAATTTCACAGGAGGCAAAGTCAGCCCCACACTGAACCAAGTCGACCTACCAGTGATCAGTAACGCTGAATGCTTGCGCACGTTTCCTCACACGATCCGAAGATCTAACATTTGCACAAGTGGCGCTGGTGGAAGGAGCAGTTGTGGAGGAGACTCGGGTGGTCCCCTCGTTCTCTGGAGGAACAACAGGCGTATACTGGTATGTATAATTGTGACGTGACGTCACTTTTAACGTACGGCGTATCTTTTAAATATATAAAAGCGGACTACCAGACGGACTGATATTTATTTAATTTGATCTCCTACAGAGATCTCTTACAAGAAATACAAAGTGTCTCGATCATTATTCATACATCTTGATATTTAAAATACGATCTCATATTTTCTTAATTACATGAGAATTAAATATAGGCAATTAGAAAACAAAGAAAGTAAAATTATAGAAATTTAACATATAGTCTATACAAGAATTAGTAATTTAAAAGGTATACAAATACATCAACGTAAAACCTAAACCCCTGGGTCTAGAGACTTGAAAATGTTCGGGGGTTCCATATACAACATAGGCGATCACGAATAGGTTAGGTTAGTTATAACCCGACTGCGCCAGAAGGAGGAGAATCTTACTTTATCAAATAATGAAATAACTACATATGTACTTTGTTACCTACGGGCAAAGAAAGATCTACCAAAACTACGTTTGTTACCGCATGCGGCACCATAGAGTATTTAGTTTAACTAATTTGAATACGTATGTAGTTATTTCATTATTTGATAAACTAAGCTTACAAAACAATGCATTAGTCAGTCGAATTTTTTAAGATATTATGTTACTTGTTTTTCCCTTATTAGTTCATTACTTTTTTTTTATTATCTCGTAAAAGTCTGTTAAAGTACTTAAAAGTATAACATATTGATCGAGGCACAGCCCAAATTGCTAAGTTAGGAAGCCTAAAATTTTGGATCAAGGTTCTTTTTACAGTGATGTAATCCACCATAAAATACCAGCCTTAAAGGGGTGAAATAGAGGTTTGCGATAAAACCGAATTCTTTGGGGATGAAATCAGTCGTAGCCAACAGATCGTTATTATACAAAAACCGGTCAATTGTGTGTCCAACTCGCAGACGATAAATGCCTAACCTTGAAATTCGCCATCTTGGTTTTTTATTATTTGTTGTTATAGCGGCAATAGAAATACACGGTATAAAAATCTCAACTCTCTACCTATTACGATTCATGAGATACATCCCGCCGACAGACAGATGGAGAGAGAACGATGCTTAGTAATAAGGTCCCGCTGGCTACCCTTCGGGTTCCAATTCTTAAAAAAGAAGAAAATTCATATTTTCACACGGTAATTTATTATTAAAGTTATTGTATTTTGCGTCATGTTTTAAGCACTTATTTTCTTCTTACCAGATCGGTATAACCTCTTTCGGACACAGCCACGGCTGTCAGCATGGTTTTCCTGTCGTGTTCACCAGAGTCTCTTCATACGTGAACTGGATCAACAACTTTTTGCAGTAATCGAATATCAGAGAATATTAAACAAGATATAATTATGTTAAATAATAAAGAAGTTAAGTTGTATATACAGATCAGTTTTAATGTAGAAATAGTAGTGGAAATAGAAATTATCATTCAAAGAAACTGTCTTAATTGTGAAGTTGTAAAGTTTAAACTTGTATTGATATTAAATAAGAAATCGATTTTCGACCCGAATAAGAAACGAAAATTATATTAAAAGTAATAAATATTTTTTGTCGTGTTCAAATATTTAGCAATGCTAGAAGATTTTTCATGATTTAGAATCAATAGTATCCCCTCGTCCCCTGTATTTATATGCTGTCACATGAGTGGCCACGGTCATTGCTGCAAGGCAATAGAAGATTTTAAAAAGAAATAACAAAAATCACTATGAATGCCAAAGCACGAGAGCTTTTGTTGATTCTGGAACTATTAATATTGACTGTATTTATCATCAATATTGACTGTTTTATAAGTAATACAAAACTTATTATTTACAAAAAAGTTCTGGGAAATCTAAATACGTTTAACTTTGCTTTGTAATTGTTTAAATATAATAATAATAATAATACTGTTATCAGGGGGCCCATCTAGTGAGTTGGCGAGTCACCGTCTGCCCATTGCATTGATGCTATTAGAGTATACAGGGCAGACGCCGTTTTTCATCCATAGTTAGCAATATACCGGTCCACCAAACACCCATACCTATAGCCCATATATTAGATTCCATACGTAGCAATAGTCCTACGCCTGCTGCGGCTAGTGCCGCTGTAGGTGTTCCATCACACCTTTGATTAAAACTCTCGAAGGGCCTCTTCACGTTGGACCCATGTCTCCGTGTAAGCCTCCCAAAGGGCCAGGTATTTTCTAATATAATATGTTAGAAAGTACCTGTGATAAGAGAAACATACTACTGTTACTTAATACGCAGTACCTCAAAGAAAACTACTTATTAAACAAGAATCCAGGTGGTGCTACTTAGTCTAAAATACATAGAGGCTCTTTCCTTTTTAAATTTTACGAAGCAACCTAAATCTTTTTTTTTTTTTTTTTTTTTTAATTTTATTTTATTTAGGGTTTTCTTTTTAAAAAACAACATATCAAACCCATTGTACATATACAAGAGCTTAACTAATTATATAAAAATGGCTATCGAGGAAGTCGATGCTGAGTCCGCGGTATTAGCCGGTAAAATGCTGACGTTATTTCCGAAGTAGGATAACTCAAAGCACTTTGTAAAATTCCTACATCCAACCTATTAATACCAAACTTTCTCATCATGGACTCCCTCTCGACCTCGCTTCTGACACACTCCATCAGCATATGTTGCACATCTTCAACCCTTCCACAAGTCAGGCAATTTGGCGAATTGACTTTTTTCATCAGATATGCAAACTTTGCCGACGGATAGTGGCCAGAGCGAAGTCTAAAAGCCAATTTTAATATAAATCTATTTAACCTAGTGTTTATAAACCAAGGCACACGAGGAGGCTCACATTGTATGGTTTTATACCATACGCCCTTTTCTTTACTTCGCTCATCAAAAAATTCTTTCCAAATGTCATGACAAATGGCTTTATATTTTGGTATCATTTCATGGTGAGAAGGGGCAACACCTTTTAGCACACCATCTGTAACAGCTAATTTTGCGAGTCGGTCAGCCTCCTCGTTGCCAGCTAAGCCAACATGTGACGGAATCCATTGCAATTTCAGAATCCTCCCATTTTGATTAAATTTAAATAAACAATCAAGAATTTTGTAGGCTACCGAAACACCTCTGAAGCCAGAGACGCATCGAGCCAAATGCTGAAGGGCACTTTTACTGTCCGTTAAAATGACCACCTTCTTAAGATTCAATCGAATACAGTAAAAAACTGCTTCTGAAATTGCAACAAGTTCCGCCGACATGATCGATATATTATTACATATTTTAAAACAAATTGACTTTTTGTAAGTATAGTCATAAAAAGCTGCACCCAAAGACATTACAGTTTTTGAAGCATCAGTAAAGATTATATGGTAATCTAAATATTTCTCACTTAGCTCTCTAATAATATCATACTTAATTATATTAAAGTTGCACATCCTTTTAGCTGCAGTTACACTGTCTAAATTCAAATAAATTACATTAGAAACATCTATATATGAGACCCAGATATCAAGATTAAACATTTCAAGAACTTCAGAAGAGTGAATTTTGTCTAATTTTGTGTGATTGTAAGCTGTTACTAGCAAAGGTTTATTTTTATTATTCCAATAAAACAAACTACAAAGAGAGCTAAGTCTATCAATTAAGTAGACAGACAAATTATTCGTCCAAGAAAGTGCCTTCAAACAATACTTATGAGCCAAGAATTGCCTCCTAACGTGTAAAGGTTGTATGCATAGCTCACTTTCCATAACGAGGATAGGTGAGCTCTTAATAAAGCCTCCTATTATCCTCAAAGCAGTATTTTGTATCTTGTCTATTTTGTATAAATGAGTCTTAGCACAATTTCCATATAAGAGACTACCGTAATCTATTCGATTTCTAATCAAGGCAATGTAAAGACTTCGTATAAATTTAGGATGCACTCCCCATGACGAACCTGCTAACGTCTTTAATAAATTTAAAAATTTTGTACATTTCTCGGCAATTTCATTTATATGTTTTCTCCATAGTAATGATCGGTCCAGCCACATTCCCAAGTATTTGATGCTTTCTACTATTTCAAGAGAAAATTCATTAATTGTTATTTTGATCGATTGAATTTGTCGTCCTCTACTGAAAAGACACAATTTAGATTTTCTTTCAGAAAGATTAAGGCCAAGTTCGTCAAGCAAGTAAACAATTTTATTGACAGCTATTTGAATACTATCTTGGCAGTATTTTAAGTTTTTATTGCTCATAAAAATAACAAAATCATCAGCATATTGTAGTGTGTTAGTATTATGCAACAGACTACATATCTTATAAGTGACAACATTAAATAGAAGAGGAGATATTGGGTCACCTTGCGCTAGTCCTCTGTTAGTCCATCTAACTATACTTGACATGGCACCCTCATTCTTAATTTTAAGGTGTCTCTCACTTAAAAAGGACCACAAATATTTACATACTTTAGTCCCTATACCCAAGTCATCCAGAGTAGTAACTACTTTATTTACTGAAACATTATTATATGCATTTTGGATATCTATAAAACATGCCAATGAAGATATTTTATCTGTAAATCCTATCTGAATATGTGTTACTAAGCGAACCAAACAATCTAGACAAGATTGACCTCTACGAAAGCCACTGGTATGATTAGGCAAGATTTTATGTTTTTCAATATACCACTCTATTCTTTTCGCCAACATATTGTGAAAAATTTTACACGCACAAGATATAAGTGATATAGGTCTGAGTTTTGAGTCATTATTATTTGGTCCATTAGACTTGGGTATAGGCACAATACGTATACTTCGCCATTGCATTGGAACGTGACCTGTTTCAAGTATGAGATTATACAAATCTAGCAAATACTGTTTCACTATATTAGGTAGATTATACAACATAGAATATGAAATACCATCTTCACCTGGGGTGGTGTCCTTCTTTTTCAAACAATTCTGAAGTTCAGAACACATGAACTTAGATTCAAGAAAGTCATTAGATGAAGAAAAAGTGGGAGTAGAGTCAACTACTGAATCGGGAGCAAGGTCACATAAAAGATCCTCTAATTTATCCTGCGACGGATAAATCCGGCTCTTATTATACCCTTTTAACCATCTCATGTGCTTCCAAACTTCTTGAACTGATATTTTTTCGTTTAAATCATTACAAAATGTATGCCACTGTTGCGATTTAGCTTTTTTAATGAGTTTTCTTACCTCAGTAACTTTTTGCTCTAGTAAATTGAGGTTCTGAGGTATTGGATTACGCCGAAAGTTTTTCAGTGCTAGCCTACGTTGAGCAACTGCCAATGAAAGTGACTGACTCCAGTAACGTTTGGGCTTAAAGCTATTAGTAGGGTTAGAACATAATTTAATATCAGGGATACAATTATCTGCACATTTATTGATATTATCTATAAGGTAATCGTATCTTTCTTGCACACTATTGTAAAAAATAACATTAAAAAAGGGTAGCTTAAGAGACTCGCGATAACTTTGCCAATCAGCTAATTTAAAGTTACGTTTTCTAGTTAAACTTAAGTGATCCTGATAATTCATTGATATTTTAATGATAAGATGATCGCTACCGAGATTTTCGTTACAGACCTGCCATTTAAAGTCTATTGCTATGTCTGTGGAGATGAATGTAATGTCAGGAGAACTTTCTTGAAGATTATTATTAACCAATTTAACTCTTGTGTAACTGCCGTTATTAAGAAAAACATAGTTATTTTCAAACATAGCATCGAATATTTGTGTACCCCTAGAGTCATTTTTATACGACCAACCGGTATGATGTGCATTAAAATCACCTGCGATAATAGTATTTTTAGAAAATTTCGCGAATAAATTATCCCAATCGGCGTATGACGTGCTTACCGAAGAGGGGCAGTATATGGAAATAATATGTTTCAATTTGCCACAATTATGTAATTTTACATAAACCATCTCTATACCTATATTATTTAATTTAATAGGACACGCTGTTGCCTGTATAGATTTATGTGTAAGGATGGCTACACCGCCATAGGAATCGGACCGATCATTCCTAAAGATATTATATTCGTTAACATTTAGTAACTCCTCTGAGTCTAACCAGGTTTCGCTCACTAGGGCAATGTGAATTTTTTCCCTATTTAATAATAAATCAAAACTCAAAAGTTTAGGACGAAGGCTTTGTGCATTCCATTGACAAATATTGACAGCAATATTACTTGAGTGTGAACTATCCATTTAAATAAGTTAATAATCTTGATATTATTTCACCCTTAGTAAAGTAATTAATAATTAATGACTTAAGTTCTTGTACACAAAGATTTATAAACTCCACGCATTTAGTAATGAAGTTATTGTTTGACGACATTATTTTCTCACACTTATTGATAAAAGTTTTTAAATCAAATGATTTAATGTTACTTGTCATAGATTGCGTGCTATTTCCCTGATGTTGCGACGGTTGTGTGGTGTTCCCTTGACGTTCCGTTGGTTGTGTGTGTTTTTCAACTGATTCCTGTATATCCATTTTTTCAATTTTCTTTTTCTTCTTTTTCTTATCCTTTTTTGGCACAGAGTTATTGTTTGGCTTACTAATGATAATACTGTCTTCTGAGTAACTACTAGTATCAATATCTTCCGCGTGTACTGTTGCCCCCGTTGTTATCATATTTTTATTTCGCAATCCACCGTCAATCATACCATCCTTTCCTGTATTCATAGATTGGGTGTCTTGTGTGTTAGCAGACAATTTTGTATTTTGTCTTTTTTTTAAGAATAATGCCAATGCTTCTCGATATGAAATATTTTCTAATGTCATTAAATCACGGATGGTTCTCTCTTTTTGAAATATAGGACATCCTTTATCCAGGGCCATGTGTGGCCCTTTGCAATTGATGCACTTAAAAACTGTGGTTAAGCAGTTGTCATGATTACCACCACATTTTGGACACAATACTTTTTTTGTAGGACAAAACTTAATGAAATGGCCATATTTCCAACAAGCAGTACATTGTGTCACGGGAAACGAATAAGGCTCAACTCTAAATCTAATCCCGTAAGCGTAAACATAGGCTGGTAGAGAAGAACTTAAAAATCGCAATCTGACTGTTTCACTTTCTACCCACTTTCCTCCAGAATTTGCTCTGTTTAATCTTTTAACATCTAATATTTTGACAGGACTTTCCAACACTTTCATAATTTCTTCCTCTTTCATATCAATATCAACACCCTTAACTACTCCAAAAGAGTTTTGTTTTTTATATGTTTTTTCACATCTATAGCCTAATTCTTGAAACTTAGGACAGTTGACTAGCTTTTCTGCATCTTCCAATTTTTCAAAATGGATTAAGATTTTGTAAGGGCTCTTATACTTGATTCTTAAAATATTAATATGATTATATAGCCGTAATAATTTTGCCATAGCCATCTGTTTCGGTAGGACTTCTAATGACGTAATACATATTTCATTTTGCTGTTCAATTAACTCCTCACTAATCTTACTCTTATCGGTTGGACATATCTCAATAGAATCACTTCTAACACGTACTTTCGCCTTTCTTCTAGTAACAGTTATAAAGTCATTTTCACTGATCGACGTTTCACTTTCTTCTCTGTTTTTCCTTTTCTCTCTCACTTTCTTATTTTCCTCTATTCTATAATCACTTTTATTAATTGGCATATCCAACTGAATCACTTTGCTCACATCACTCTCACCTTCTATCGTAACTTCCTTATCATGTTCATAGGTTTCTAACAAATCATTATCGTCCTCACTATTATCGTCCTCCATATTCAAAGATGTGGGTAAGTCGCAAAAAATATCACCCGACCGTGCGCACCGATCACATACGTTCGCTCGCAACGCCGACTCGAGCGCGACTGGGGAACCTAAATCTTACAAAGACCAACAGTCGTGTAAATAATTTTGTGGTAGGTAACCCAAATCTCTTACCGAGAGCTTTTTATAACGTTATATAAAAGATACTAATATTCGACTTAAAGTACACGGTATTTTGTAGCTAGTTCACCTGCGATAAAACTTCCACAATAATATGATCCAATAAATTTTCTGCCACCGCTATGAGAGACTCGTGCATTTTTTTATAAGTGACACTAATGAACAGGATCGTTTGCACCGGCGGGATCTTTTACAGGTCGCCTCATAGTTCCAGAAGATTATTTATTTTACATCAAATAGAACGACTTACGTCAATTACACTATCCAATCACAATATTATAACATAAATTAAAAATTTAGCATTATCGCGTTCTGCTCACTATACATTCTAATAATAATACCTTCCATTCATAGACAAAAATATCAACTTCTAGGTTAAAGTCCAAGAGAGCGTTAAGCTTTGACCGAGATATGGGTGAGTTAAAGCGTGCCACGGTACGGCAAGATATAATCGTGTAACAAAAAATATTACTACTAGAAATTCTTGCTATAAATAATTTCAGACAACGAGTCTTACACGCGATAAATTATTTAAAATTTATCTATTGATTGCAAGTCAAACTGTGACCACGTTCGATGCAAGTCGGTCAAAACATCGTGCTATTAATAGGTATTTATAATACAAATACTTTATCACGAGTAAGACGTGTTTGTTTTCTGAGAAGTTTTATATTAGCTTTTTTATGCTAAAACCAGAAACCCGTTCGTACGTTAAAGTTGCCATTTACTATCAGAGGGAACACTTGCTTCTCACCTTAGTTATATAAATGCCTTGACAAGCTCAAAGAATTTTCAGGTTGAGATATGTACTTATATTGAGAATTTCTTTGATTGAATGTTTTAGCAACACAGCAGATTGGTATTTGGTTGCAGGATCTGTATTTAAATTTGTATTTTTTTTTGCATTCAGAAATGATGTTTAACTTATTTTTATTCTTTATATATTAAAAATGGGCAATCAGGGCAAACTGTTATTGGAATTTTGCAGTCTGGGCAAAGTGTTGGGTTTTCTGTCAATTCATTCTCAGTACCAATACGCAGTCTGAAACTGGGCCTGCTAGACTATATTCGTACTATACCTTTCCTACCTACCCTTAAATTCCCGTTCTTTTTTAATTTCCTTAACATTTCGATTCGCGCCGGCACACCGGCGTCTTGACATAATAGGTTTTTAATTATGTCTAGTTTTCTAAGATATGGCAGGTTAAACAGCTGGTGTATCTAATTTTCACCTCATTACAGATGACGTTGGAGTTGATGCCTATATCAGCATAATTGCTTAAATATCGAAACACGTACATTAATTATTTATAATGGCACGCATTACAAGTTATAATGTAATTGTAACTTCTCGCGTATGCAATGACTATGCTTTAAGAGGATCATATCTTAGTGTTGTGTTAGTTAGTAGTTTAGGGTCTTGACCATCAGGTAAGGATCCTGAACATAGTAATAAGTAAACGTGGACGAAAAAAATCCACTCTCTTATTTCCTTCCCAAAACAGCACGAGCAGGGCCGAGGTGTAACCTTTACATGGTAGAATTGATTAGAGCGTATCTCCTATCTCATATATTTGCTAAACTATTGAAACTTGAAATTCTCTACCAAAAGACGTGTTTCCTTCTTACTTCGACCCTGGGCTCTTGAAGTGGGTCTTGAGAATGCCCTTGGTAGGCCGTCAAAGTAGAGACCTTGGTATCACTCCAGGAGTAATAAGGACGTCGTGTGGAGTGCTCTGATTGTAGACTATACGTGTGATGGCTATTTAATTCTAATTATATGTAGAACAAGAAATTATAATCAATAAAACAAATATTTATACTTAGATCTATTTATAAATAATAATACTCGGCTATACAATTAACTATCTATAATTTATAATTAATCGAATATATCTGGATTTTCTTGAAGCAGCTTCGCGTCGTTTGGACAATACATGATGATGTCGGCGACAGTGCATGCGCGCAGGCAGCACTCCGTCGCGACTTGTCTGCGCACGCGCCGCCATTGACCTGCGTCGACTAGTCGTCGCTTATTGGTCTCTTGTTGTAAATCTTCTGGGGCCATTTTCTCTGTAAAAGAAAGTCTGACATTGTAACTACTAAGATTATGGGAGTAAAAGGCTCGCTGGATGGATATTTTCAAAATGGTCGCTTTTCTAATAATTATCTATCTTTAATGTACCTATATACAATCCTGAATATCGGTATATATTTCAGATTATTATTATTACAAGCTGTTATTGGTGTATGTAACCTAGAAAGTTAGGTTTCAACTCCATATTCTAGGATTGTCATCGTTTAAAGTAGATCGTCGCTGCTTATTAGCCAACCTGCGAGGTCTCTAACGGAGAACCAGATAGATATTCAAATTCTTGCTGTGCCCGCAACGTCCTCTGTTCGATATTTTAGTACATGAAGTTATAGTTTTCCCTCGTCCCCATATATATATAGGTATAACCCATAAGTTAACTCGGTCATGGAAGCTTATTCTTGCAGAATTTCAACATAAACTGCCATATAGAGAGAGAAAAATGATTATTTTTGTATAGGTATCATTGTGGGATCACGCGGCTATTCGTTTTTTTAATTACTGGCGTACGTATTTTACTTCATTTCCACTTTTTTATATCAATAGACATAACAACTAAAATCTATACAAGTAGGTCAAAGACACTGACCTATTTTAAATTACAAAAGAAACTGACTTTAAATATTTATCAATGCTTTGATAAGCTGAATTAATAATTATCTTTTAAGAAGCTATAACTGCTTCGTCGGCTTGTGACTGGACGCATACGCCAGAGATTGCAAATATTCAGATAAGATTGAAACTGGAGTATTATTGAACCACGATGGCGTAGTGGTTAGCGCACAAGTCAAATATTTGTGTACATCAACATGGATGGTTGTCTTGGTCTGGGTATTTCTATGTATAACATGAATGTAATAACAAAAAAAAAAGTATATATGTATGTTTACCCATTGTTTAATACCCATAGTACAAGCTGTGCTTAGTTTGGGCTAGATGGTATTGTGTGTATGTGATAGAATATTATTATTATTATTATTATATTAATCTAAGAAACAAAAAGTTACACAATAGCGTAACTTATTATACCCCAAGTCAAACGCCTTATCCATTAGAGACCGTTGGTTTGGGTCCTACGTACTGCCGATGTAAGGGCACTTCTAACATAGGGGGTTGAGTTGAGTTTTTCTGTTAGACATTTTTCAATAACGGCGTCATATTTGATGCCCAGCAACCAATACGCAACTATTATGCGGGACCTGTAACTATATTTGGTGAATAACCTACATCCATGTAATTAATACACCTTTGTATGTAATGGTCGTAGTGACTTAAGTGTTCGCATTGTCACATAAAAGTTTGTGTAATCAACAAACAGTCGTTCCGAGTCTGGGTGTTAAAAAACAACTGACGCGCAACATTCAAACAATGGACACAGACGTTGTTTGAATGTTTTGCGACAATTGTTTTTTTTTAATATCGATATCGATATCGATACTCGAAATCGACATTGAAATCTACTATGATGTATGAATATACTTACCAATCATGAGTGAGGTAGTATCTCTCTTCACAATCTTGTAGGTATTATTACAGAAATTAAATATGATAGTTGAGAGCCAACCGCTGCAGCTTAATACTGTGTCGTTGATACTGTATATCTTCTCGGTTTCAGCATGAACCAAGCTAATGTTACTGCATATGATCATGATTACGTAAATCTGGAACAATAAAAGAAAATATAAATATGTAATATTTAGGTATGCTTACAACTCTACCCCCGTGGGTCTAAACGTAATTATATATAGCCTACTGCAGTTTCTCTGCGGCGTCGATCGCTTTAATGTAGGTTTTGTCCTAAAATTTCTATTCCTCGGGAACAGTACTGCTTTTCTGGATAAAATGTACCCTATGTCCTTTTCTGTACCACTGACAACAAGTATTTTTCGTGATGATCGGTCAAATAGTTTAGGCGTAAAAGCGTAACAAACAAATTTATATTCAGATTTATAATATTACCTAAGTAAGGACAACATATCCTAATAATCAGGTCATCAATCGCAACGTTTTTTAGATTGGTCTGGACAGTTAGTATTTAATTTGTCTAAATGCAGTTATCTAACCAGGTTACATTACTGCATTTAGACAAATTTAATACACTCGTCTGCTGAATCATATTAGTGTAAATATATTATGATTATACTGTAATCAATAATAACGTCATCCAAACCAAACTTTGGTCACGATGACTAAGCTTAGCAGACACGGTCATGCTATCTAAAAAAGCAATATTATAGTATGTGCGTAAACACAAGTTAGTGTCCTCTATTTTTCCTAATAATATCTTCAGACTAAATTTCGATCACAACAGCTAATATTAACAGACACCAGCGATCTACCCAGGTGATATAATCGTATATACGCCAGCACAAGTGCCCTTTCTTTTTCTTAGTGATGTCTTCAGACCGAATTTCGGTCACGACAACTAATCTTAACAGACATGAGCTATCTAAAAATGCGATTTATTGTATGTGTGCCAACACAAGTGCACTCAGTACATAGTAATAGTCCGATACGACAGCAGTCTGCCACAACTGACGAAAGAATTTACGCCATTGCCAGTTGTATGGTGATGGTACGTATGAGATAGCTCTAGAGAAATACCACCCTCTCACACTAAACTGAAATGCACATAAAAGTAACAGCACTTCTGCTTATTGCATTTCGCGAACCAAACAAGAGTGCTGGCAGGTCACACCTAAACTTTCCTTTTTACCTATCTTCTTTCCTAGGCTTAGTAATAGGTCAGTGACACCCCAAGTAGCATTTTACCATCAGGGAAGTGGCCTATGATCACTCGTTTGCTACCTACGCTTGCTGGTCTGTATACCTGTGCCCCCTGCGTTGTATAGAAAAAGATCAGGCTCAGTACCAACGCCTTTATGCTTGCTGCTTGCTTTCCATGGCACAGTTGAAGCGTATCATATATACTTTAGGCAAAATAATTATACATAATATCAATCTATCACATTAATACAGAGGTGTATATGTAAAAAACATTTTTATCACCCGGAAGTTTTTATCGGATTAAATGCCAATCAATTAAAATAGTCTCAAATAATCTAGTTAATGGGTTTTCCCAGTTTTACCAAGTATATTAATACTATAATAAATAGTGATAAAAAAGATAGGTATTTAGCCATTTATTTTTATATGACCCGACTATATTTAATAACAAAAAAATATAAATGCATTTTTGCATACATTTTTGGATATCCAGTTGATCAAATAAGGCAATATAATATTTCTGTGAATAAGATAGAGGGAAGCTTATGGTTTGTTCTATGTTTAAAAGTAAGTGAAATTCAAACTGATAGAAAGTGCCTAACTCATACAAAATATATGATACTGCAAAATTGACAAGCGATAAAATACTTCGAATATGAATAATCTACTTGGAATTTTAACAGACATTTAATATAAAGTATTTAAATTTAAAAATACTTATAAAATACTTCGAATTGCCGAGCATTTTTCCAAAGAAATCCAATAAAATACGTAACATAACACTCTAATCCAATCCGAAAATTTAAAATTAGTAGTAAATATCTGGAAACGTAACGACGCACTATTATGTTCTCACAGATCGAATTTTCAAACCAACTTTAACTACTACCTATTTATTGAGTATGAAGAAATAAAAAAACATAAAGAAATAAGCATAACTAAACGCAGAACAATACTAACACAGTTATTGCGAGATAAACGCTGCAGTTTTCATGAGATAGCAGACAAAACAAGTACTCTAGCAAAGGTAACCTTACTTAGGATTCGCCTGGGAGGCAAAATATACCAATGTTTATTTGACTTTATAAATAGAAACCTATTTACAAACTTGTAGGCCAGTGTTATTTTTCCTACATAATGTATCTTATTTAGGAATACAGGCTGAAAATAAAACAATAAAATAAATAGTGCTGCTTAAATCTAAATCAACGGAGACAGGATTATCCAAAAACTGTGAGTACGAAAAGCACCGAAAAGCTCCAAATACAAAAAAAAGAACGCAAATAAAATAAAAACAAAATAAAAACAGTGAACGTACATAATATTGATAGTTCATCCTTAAACTTGTAAACTTCACAGGCACTTGAGACACTATCACAGTATGCTTGGTCCGTCAAGGATACCTGATGAATGAAACTGACAATACAGTGCAGCTCTAAAGATACTTAAACTAAAACTTGTTTACATCGATAACAGCGTTTACAAAACATTGTCATGGCAATAAGATAATGAGATTCTCCTAAACATACACGTCATTTATTGACTCTTGAAGGGATTCGGCTAGTTTAGAACCGAACACTCATTGTTTATTTATAAAATAATGTTCTTTTCCATTATTTACTTCAAAACTTTACAAATCCTTTCTTATTATGTTTATTTGTTTGGGGAAGATCCGAATCCTTTGTTTTGTTTTTCGTAATAACATTCATTACAAACTAATACTCAATTCATTATTATTAATAAAATGATTATCCAATTGTTAATTTCAATTATCGAATCAAGAAAAGGTCGTACAATAAAACGACCCTGTTGCCATAATATGTAATTAGATAATTAATTAAATTGCAATTTTTATTAAATGTAAGGGAAAATCTTATTGATGTTTTGATCCTATAAAGTTACTCACTTAACTGCAAAATGATATTATAACAACTGAAACGAAAGGGCTATAAAAAAATTGTTAAGTCTATATTTCCTTATCTTAAACGGTCTGTGCACATAGCAACAATACTTATCTCTCAAACAAATATGGACAGGAAGTCATCGGTACACTTAACATCTAAAAATAACGGCTTGGGTCATGGGTCACCGTATACTCACAACGTAGAGTATGTATCGATACATTGATACACATAGACATGTCTTTTACATTATGTCCCACATATTGATAAGGCTAAGCTCGCTTGTCTACTCGTCTTTTGTTTGTAGTTCATTTTTATACCTTGTACGATTACTTTATATACAGTAATATTATAAACAGTGCCGAATTAAGCCAGCGCTCTAACAAAACATGGCGAGAAAGCGAGAGAGGTTGCTCTTTATTATACCACAACATATTACTATTAGAAACAACGTCCTCGACTTGTTAGCATTTATTTTATTGATATGTGTGTGTACAAAATAGTTAGGCAAGATTTTATGCGTTACGCACACATGAAAGCTTGTCTCATTTGTTTTGTTAAAACGGTACTCCTCGGTTTCGTGGCGCCACTTGGATGCGCGGGCCCGTAGAATTTGCTATGTCTGCTACAAGGTTGGTCCTGCACTTTAAATAAAAATAATTTGTTACTATTGAATCGATTTAAAAATCCACATAGCATAAAAGTCGAGGTGCAGTTAAATTTACTAAATCTGCCCCGACATCAACGCTGCTTGGCAAAGTTCTCCGGCTACCTCTTATGCTTTTTATTATGATAATGCTCGCCATCATCTATTCTGACGGCAAGAACTCCCAATCCCGCCGCCCGCGATACAAATAACATTTAGTCGCCTTCTACAGGCAAGTTCATTACCCACCACGCTACAGGGCCATTGTAGATTGACAGACCTCGATATGTATCGAGAACAATATGAACAACTTTTTAATATGCAAGCTACCTCGCGATGTATTCGTTCATCGTTAAAGTTGGCGATGTCATTCGTTTTATAACAATATTACTAATAAATGGTATCACCATTGTTCTATTTTCTACCCCAATGAGGTATATCCGTACTATTTTAACCCTGCATCGTCATTGAAAGAGTATGTGTAACTAGACAATTACCTAATTAAAGTAACAATTTATTACTCCACATACATACACCTGTCGCTGCCCATTACATAACATGGTCCAACAAATACTACATCTAGTATAATCATTTGCACATTGTTATAAACAGAAAGCAACTGCAACAAACGGACAATGGCGTGTATTTATAATTCATTAGTAAATTGACCTAACCTTAATTTGTTGTTGTTATTGTATGGAGAAGTATTGATAACAAGTGAGACATCCCCAGTGAACGGCGCCTGATAGTAGCAAGACGTAAACAAGTCGAACGCAACCGTGCGCCTGCGCCGCGGCCAACAGATAAAAGATCAATTATTATATATTAAGGATCGATTGACACACTTCTTCAAATGAAATTATTATGATCACGATCTGTCGTGACCCCTGTATCGTTCTGATAAAACTATGTTGACTCATTTGCGAAACATCCTCGTTTTGTAGAAGCTTCGCTCGAACGCTTTTATTATATACAGATAGACTTGTAGGTGAGGTTAATTTATTTTTTGTGCAACTAAGGTATGTATGATCTAGCTGGCGATAAGTTTGTACCGTAGGCTATAGGAGATATCTTTCTTCCTCTCTCCTAAATTGCTATGCCCGATAGAATCCACGATGATCAAACCTTACCATTGTAAATTTGAAACCAGCGAGGTAATATATATTAGGTATTATAATAGATTAAAACTATTTATATTTAAGTTTACACTTTGCCCCGTCATTTCGGTTGCTTTACAGCAGCTATGTTCACGGGGAAACTAAGATGGTAGTTGTCCCAATGTTCTAAAGTGTACCTAGTTATTGCAGTACCCGAACATAATTTAATCTTTGGTGTTTCTATTTACACAGAATGAGCTTAAAGTATCATGAAGTCTAGCTGTGTTTTGCTTCTTCTTGGGTTTGACTATTTGAATGACTGGATCCCAAGCTGGTGATACATTCCAACTATCCTCTCTATTGAAACTAGGATGTTTAACGTGAATTTCAATAGCCTCGCGAAGCATCCTTGGTAGGAATCGGTGTTCTTTTGCGAGTATCTGTGGTTTGTCAAATCGTAGGTAGTGGTTGGTCCCCTGTTGCACGTGTTCACACACAGCAGACTTCAACGAGCGTTGGTGTTTAACATCAGCTATTCTTTTATGCGGGTGCCTATGCTTCTCTTGGTTTGACCAATGTATGAGAGTCCACAGTCACAATCTATTTTATAGACTCCTGCATCTTGTAAAATTATGTATGCAAAATTATGTATTAGCAGTGTTTTAAAGTAAAATAAACAACGCGACAAAACCCGTATAAAGTGTTTAATTTCAACTTACCTTTGTACCGTGGTAGGTATAAAGGTAAGTTTTGACGTAAGCTTGTTGCGTGTAATAAATATATTGAGTCTTTAAAACAGCGTCTCTTATTGGAGCCTGGGAACCCTACTTACCACGGAACAAAACTCAAGGTTGTTTTCGCAAATAAGTTTATATCACGTCTTATGTAATGACTGTAACCGTATCGCAGCGATTGTGTTGCTACTGTTATGCGTGAGATCTCAAGTACGATTTCGTGTCTGGCACAGTACAGTTGGATGTTTCAAGATTTGTTTTGTGACATGTAACTTTGTGCGGTACACATCAATACTGTTATCCCCTGTTAAATGGGACCTAAAACATGCTTGACGAAATATGGTTGTAATACACCGGCTACGCGTGCGGTACATACAGGGACTGTCTCCGTGGCGCAGCGGTAGTGAATGCGTCTGCTGTGCATGAGGTCTCGGGTTCGAATCCCGGGTCGAGCCAGCAAATAAAGTTATTCGGTTTTCTGTTAAGAAATCCCAATACGCGCCCGGAGTTAGGAAGTTGGCGTATTACACACCCCCGCGTCTCGGAAAACACGTAAAGCCGTTGGTCCTACGCCTGATCTCTCTCCGGTCGTATCGCATTACCGTCCCATCGGATCATGAGGGTTAGGGAACAGAGAGTGCACTTGTGTTTGCGCACATACTTGTACACCATAATATCTCCTACGCAGAAGGCTAGTCTCCGTTAAGACTGGCCGCCGTGGCGGCAATTCGGTCTGGAGGACATTATTATTATTACATACAGTTTCATTCCTATGTCGCAGGGGCTTTATAAACATTCAAACAATGGAAACAAAGTAGACCCCGACTCGGAACAACTATTTGTGGATGACACAAATTTTTGTCCCGAGTGGGGATCGAACCCACAACCCTCTGCTCAGTGACAGCGGAGAACCTACCACTTAACCCACTAAATCATCCGTGCCGCTATTACAACATATACCACAATAACTAAATTAAACTATGTAAATCATTATTCCAATTTGTACACCAACCCTTCAATTCATAGCGAACCTTCTAAGTAATCAAAACAAGATGAACACATAACCATTTAAGATTAAATTGAAGGTGAAGCGAGGGCGTAGCGCTAGGTAGTAGGTACCTACACACCGAATGGTTAATATAACTCGGCCTTCAAGTAAAGGCTCGAAGGTTCGTGTAATACACCGTCTTTTATTAAGGTAAGTTAGTAAACTAGCGAATCTAATATGAACAATTATTCCTGCTGCCATTGTACCTATGTTATATTAGGCTGGCCTTTAAATTCCAATATCATTATGTAAATGAGGCATTTAAGGCCAGCTACTAGACAAGCCGTCGGATATAATTTTGGTTGAGCTAATAAATAATGTTCACAATTGTGTCAGTGATAAGCAATGGATAGAGTTGTGTTTGGTTAATAAATAACTGTAAAAGTAAAAGTCATTTAGAAGTATCTTACAACGTGGTTCTATATAAATATTGACTTTATCAATTTACTCGCTTTTGCCCGCGGCTTCGCACGGGAATATTACTTTTTGCTTATGTCCTTTTCTCTACTTACTCGTTCAAATTCAAATTATATATTTCGTTTTAACAATAAATATCCTTAAGTTAGTTTGTGGAGTCTTGTTTTAAGTATTTAATGCCTGTGTTAGGAGGCTCTGTAGAGCAGCGATAGCTCAGTGTGGAGAACAACAGACTGTAATGCCGAGGGTCTCGGGTTCTAACCCACGTCGTGGACCTCTTACTTTCGGAAGTTATATGACTTTTCGAAATTATGTGCGTATTGATTGACAATTATCGCCTGCTCCGTGCCTAGGAGAGCACGTTAAGCCGTCGGTCCCGGCTGCCATGAACATCTATGGCAGTCTTTATTGGTGAAGTTGACACAAAAGATCCCACTGGGTCGAAGTGTCGCCGGTCTGTACTGACTGGCCCCCACACAAGATAAGATAAGATAACATAGGAGGCTCCGTTCTTCCATGACGACGACTCGATGGCGTAGTGGTTAGTGTAACCGACTGCCACGCCTGAGGTCGCGGGTTCGATTCCCGCACAAGTCAAACATTTGTGTGCATGAACATGTCATGTCTGGGTGTTTCTATATATAATATGTATGTATGCATTTACAAAAATAACGATATATTACAAGTATAGCATAGTTCAAGCTCTGCTTAGTTTGGGCTAGATGGTGTTGCGTGTATGTGATAGAATATTATTATTCTACTCTTTATTTAAATCTTAACAATACATTTTTCATTTTTAAATATACATACATAAAATACATTTAAAAATATAAAATATATGGTACCCCACCGGCATTAGGAACAGGGTCCAAGCTGCCAGTGGTTAGGATTCCAGAGATAGGAACCTCCTCACAATGCGTGCCGTATCTAATAGCACTGCCTTCTGCATTAAACCCCTGATCCAAACACCTAACGCGAGCCTCTTTAGATATGACTATCGGCACAATGATTGCTGAATCTACATCCCAAATGTCGACAACCTCGTGAGCTAAATCGAGATATTTAATTTGTTTATCTTTTCCAGCTTTCACGAGATTGCCGTCATGCGGAATGGTGACAACCTAAATTATTTAGCACAGTTTTGTTTTTACATGTTTCAATGTTTCCTCTGAGTATTGTTGGGGGTGTTTGTGTGGTGTGTGCTGTGGGTTGGTATTGGCTCAGTTCATCCGTTTCTTGGTTGAAGTTTATTGGGTATGATCACTGGGCGATTACTTACATAATATACAATATTAATCTTATATATTTACATGATATTTGTTTTACAAAGTCTATTTATTCATATTTATTTCTTATTGCTACGCTTATATGCATGTATCGTCTTATAATATAACATCAATCCTTCGAAATTTTTTAAACTTGGTTTATTGAATGCTGGTTCACTGAGTACGAATCATGACAACTTTGTAGACATGATGGAACGTCAAGCGGCAAATATAGTAGTCATAAATGAAACTTGGCTAAAGCAAGGGGAAGAGGGTCGAGCACCTAGTGTCCCGGAATACCGGCTAAGACATGTCCCTCGACCATTGTGGATACACGAGGGTGGCGGTGTAGATTTTTACATCAGACGTGGTCTGAATATTAGCGATTTTGACCATCCTATTCATCGTTTAGTGTAGCAGATGTGGGTGAGGTTGAGAGTGAACGGTAATAGGTCAATTATTGGAACTGCTTATCGACCGCCTTGGCTTGACGTGAATTTATTTCTAGACGCATTGATGGCTACTATTGCAACATTGTCTGATTTAATGTTAAAGTCACCCAATAGAATAAGATAGTCATTCTTATTCTATTGGGTGACTTTAACATTAATTTGTATAATAAAACTGACTTTAAATATACCTCATTCAATATATTTTTATATTGTACTTTCATTTCAGTCGAGTTTCTTTTTCGCAGACCTAAAATTTTACCCAAAATAATGTGCTGTAAGCAGATAAAGGATATTAATAGAGGTCAATTGGAGCAGGATATAGCCAACATCAATTGGAAAAGAATGGGGTTGTTGAGCGATATTGACGATATTGTCGAGGATTTTACAAAAGTGGTAAATTTAATATTTGATTTACATGCGCCTATGAAAACGAGGGTTATTCGTGAGCTGCCTGCTCCTTGGCTCACCGGCACTGTGAAGTTAATGATGCGACTGCGAGATAGAGCGTTATATAGGGCGCGTTCTACGCGAAAACCTGTACATAAGCAATTTTACAAAGACCTTAAAAAGGAAGTAGATGTGGCGATATATAATGAAAAGAAAAGTTGTTTCGACGTTAATATAAATTCGAATATAAAAAAATCGAGAGTATTATAGTGAAATTTAAAAACCCAGTTGAAATCGCATAAAATGACGGAAATTCCTGTGTACCTAAGTGACTCCAACCACATAAATAATCATTTTTTAAATATGCCTGGCAATTTATATAATTCCATATCGTTAATATATTGTATATTCGTTTCAATAATAAAACATTTTCTTCTGCTATAGGCATAGATGGTCTGTCTATAGATATGGTTAATTTAATTTTGCCACAGGCACTTAAACTTATCACTATTATAGTGAATAAGTTCATACAGACTGCCAAGTTTCCAACCTTATGGAAGACGGCTATTGTTAGACCTTTACGGAAGACTAATAATATAACTTCAGTTAAAGACTTAAGACCGATCAGTATTTTGCCTTGCCTGTCCAAAGTATTAGAGAAGGTAGTAAGCTTACAACTTACAAATTATCTCGAAACTCACAGCTTTTTGCCAGTCAAACAATCTGGATTTAGAAAAAATAGGGGTGCAGCCACACCTGTGCTTGACGTTACTGATAACATAATTGCTGATCAGGACTTAAGACAGGCGATGATACTGATACTATTCGATTTCTCCAGAGCCTTCGACGCCTTAAATAATTCACTCTTAATGTCCAAGTTGACACATTACGGTTTTGATTACCTAACAGTACGATGGTTTAACTCCTATCTGATTAATCGATCTTAGTTCGTAGAGATTCGCAATAATGATCGACCTCTCGGTCAGATGTAAAAGCCTTAAATAGGGGAGTTGCTCAAGGTTCTGTGCTAAGACCAATTTTATTTAATATTTACAATGCTAACATAATACATGTTATAAAATATTGTAAGTTTCATATATGTATATGCGCATGATGTGCAAACCAAACAAATGATATGTTTTAAACCTCACGAAAAGTAATGAGCAGTAGATAAAATTAGTGCAGATTTGAAAAACATTTTTAATTGGGTCTATAATAATTCCTTCGTTCTCAATGCTTCCAAAACGAAGTACATGATCTTGGCATCTAAAGACCAGATAAATAAAGTAGATCGGGTAAACCCTCACATTGTTATGAATGGATCAGTAATAGAACGAGTGCTGGAAGCGCCTAATCTGGGGTTTATTATGTCGCGTTGAGGTTTGAGCGACATGTTTCAGATGTGGTACGCAATGGTTTTTATCGTATCAAATTGTTGTATAGACTAAGAGAATATCTTAGTACCAATCTTCGTGTGCAACTTACTGTTTCACTTGTTCTTTCCAAGTTTAACTACCTCGACGTGGTGTACGGGCCAAGATTATTGAAAACCTCCAGCCTTATTCAAAGAGTGCAGAACGCATGTGCACGGTTCTTTTTTCTTTTCGTTTTTTTATGGCATAGGGCGGCAAACAAGCCGACGGATCGCCTGATGGCAAGCGATTACCGCCGCCCATGGACACTCGCAACCCCAAAGGAGTTACAACTGCATTGCCAGCCCTTTAAAAAGAAATGAAGGAGGGTAAAGATAAAGGAAAGGATAGGAAAAGGATCGGGTTAACTGCGCCTCCGGCTCTCTCACTCACCGATACGAAACGTAACAGTACGGGTACCGTTACTTTACGCCGGTATTCTGTGAGAGGGTAGTACTACCCCGGTCGAAAAGAACATCTATGCCTATAGCAGAAGAAAATGTTTTATTATTGAAACGAATATACAATATATTAACGATATGGAATTATACAAATTGCCAGGAATATTTAAAAAATAATTATTTATGTGGTTGGAGTCACTTAGATACACAGGAATTTCCGTCATTTTATGCGATTTCAACTATGTTTTTAAATTTAGCCATAATAATAAATCAATCGTCAAATAATGTCTCATATTATTTATTTGCTGTCAAATAATGTCCAATATTATTATTTTAATTCATTATTTAATATCATTGTGAATTGTTAATTATCCTTAAATTTTTATTTTAAATATGTAATTTTTCGGTATGTATTTAAAATAAAATTTTATGGATATTTAACTATTGTACCTATGATGAGGTATATGAGAAATTTCACGATGATTGGTCGAGTAGTTAAAACGTGAAATCGGAACAAACACACATTCACATTTATAATTTTACAAGACATAGCCCGTGGCTTCACTCGCGTAAATGCAGTTTAGGTTAAGTTACTACCAGTCCTTTTTTCTGAACAAAAGGTACCCTTTGTCCTTTTCTGTTTCCCTAAAAACATGTATGCGAAATTATTATTTATTATTATATTTATAATATTAGTTAGGATTATGATATGTATTATGTATATGCATGAGCCCTCAATTCTTTTACCTTGTAAAATAATATTCGTACTTGTAATCTAGCCAGAAGAACTGCACACAATGTATATAATTTTATAATTTTACTTGTTTTGTTAAATATTTTACAACTATTATTGAGGAACGGTTATTATTACGTTCGGCAGAGGTATGAAGACCCAAACTTGTTGGTACGCACTCTAATTGATTCTACAGTGTAAGGATGGAATCTGAGCCCAGCACGCATTGTCCTGGATAGGAAAAGGGAGGGCGGCATAAGGTGGAATAACTATTCAGAGCATTCCCCGTGGTATATTCTGTAGAAACATGCCAATCTGTATATAAACCCTTTGGTCCATCAACGTAGTTATTTTTCGTAACCGGCTACGAAAGAAGATTTTTATTTAGTTTTTTCGTAACTAGTTACTAATCAATGACTGCTGGGCACGAGCCTCTTGTCAGTCTAAGGGCCAAGTGCGAGTTAGCAGACTTCACATATCTTCGAAAATATTAGGGACAACTTTCAGACCTGCAGGTTTCCTCACAACGCTTTCCTTCAACATTAAAGTGAGCGATAATTAATTAATATACACGTAACTTCGAAAACTCAGAGGTGCGTGCTTTGCGATCAAACTCGAGACCCCTGCGTGGCAGTCTAACCGTCCTCCACTAAGCTATCGCTGTTTACATTATACAAGGTTTTTCAACAAGAACTTTGTTTTGTAAATCAAAACAAAACATTAAATTTAGATGACAATGATACAATATTTTATTGTATTAAAAAATGTAAGGTTTAGCAATTATAAATGAAAATGATATCTGATAAATGTCCATGACAACCACGGTTACAGATGTCGATTCTTTCATCAAAGTTTTTAATCACTTTTTGCCAAATTGGTGGGTATTTTGTTAATCATTTCACGAATTTTGAGTTTTAAGGCTACAATCGATTCGATTGGCTCCGTATAGACTCTGTCTTTAATATAAACCCACAAAAAATAATACAGCGGTGTAAAATCACATGACCGAGCTGGCTACTTAACAGCTGAATTTCGTGAAATTATGCGAAATCGGAAAATTTGGTTTGCAATAAATTCATTGTTTCGGTGTATGTGTGACTTGTGGCACCGTCTTGTTGAAACCACATGTTAGTGATATCAATATCATCAATAATAGGCCGAAATTTAGTTGTTAATGTATCTCGATAGCGTAATCCATTGACCGTAACCGCATTACCAGCCGAATTTTCGAAAAAAAATCGGCCCATTCACACTTTCAGACCACATAGCGTACCATACAGTGACACGTCCACCATGTAAATAAAGGATTCTCAACAATCTGTCTTGGATTTTCAGAAGCCCAAATGCGACAATTTTGCTTGTTGACGTAGCCTGACAAATGAAAATGGGCTCAGTCAGAAAAAAATATTTTTCCCGAAAAGCCAACTGTTTGTTCTTGAATGAATTGAGCGAATCTGCGGCGATGTGAATGATCAGCTTCAATTATTGCACTAGTTACACCTTGTAAGGCTTTAAAGCCAAATCCTTAAGTAGAATTCGCCATGTGGTTGTAGTGGATAACCTCAATTGTTGAGAACGTCGAGGAATTGACAAATTGGGATCGTCTTCAACACTGTGGCTTACGGTTGCGATATTCTCACTTGAACGACCCGGTCGAACACGCGTTGGTGTTGGCACATTATGTACCGAGCCTGTCGACTCTTTATTGACCAAATTCTTAATAGTGGTCTCAGAAGGATGATTATGTTGACTGAAAATATCACGAATTTTACGAAATGTAACTTTTACAGATCCACCATTTTCATATTGAATTTTTAATATTTTAATGTGATTTTTGAGTGGAATTGAATTCATTGTAACAATTGCCCAAGATTCTTCTATAGATATGTAAAAAACTAAATGGCAAAACTGTTATGCAGTTCCGGTGTGACCATATTGAAAACAAAGTTCTTGTTGTAAAACCCTATATTACGATTGCCTATTTCCGAAGTATCCAAACCCAAGGGTTAAACATGTCCCACGCTCATGCCAAACAATATTATGGTGTCGGGTCTCGGATATATTAACAAATAAAGTAACTAATATGATAATGCTAATACATAACGCTAGCTTTGGTTAATTTACGGCAGATTTAACAGCTTTTGTTTACACTGATTCTCATTTAATAATAATTAAATTTAAAATTTAAAAAACCCCCGATCCAGTATTCATTTGATACCTATACTGAAACATTTAAATTTGTGAAAATATGTAATTTTGTGGTAGCGGCCATCTTGGATTTGAAATTTATCATAGTGTATAATATTCTACTAGTCAAGCCCTTTCATTTGATACCCATATTGAGGGAGTTGTGAAAAAATATGTACCTAATCCGCCATTTTGTGGCGGCGGCCATCTTGGACCGATTTTTATCAAACGTAACTAAGAACTCTCCCGACTAATTCACCTTTCAAACAAAAAAAAAACAAAATTAAATCGGTTCATCCGTTCGAAATTATATTATCTCTGATCTATTTCTTTGCATGTACATAAGTAACGTATAAAAGAATAATCCAGAACGTATAAGAACAGATAGATGCGGCGGTGGACTTAATTTTATAATATTTAATAATTTACTGAGACACTTGTCTTTAAATAAATTTCGGCATTGGGTACAATCTGTAGATAATGAATTAATGAGCTTGTTGGTTAAAATTTTTGGAATTGGAAATGGAAATTCTTGTCTATATTTAATTTAATTCTCACTATTTGTTTGTATTGTGAGAATTAAGTTAAATATTGACTTGGTTATTTCAACAACAAATAACAATTTGGATGATTCGAATTGATGACCAACAAGCTCATTAATTCATTATCTAAAGAATGCAGCCAATGCCGAAATTTATTTAAAGATAAGTTTCTCAATAAATCACTACATATTATAAAACATCTGTCTGTCTGTTTGTCTATTAGCAATAGACTCCAAAACTACCGAACGGATTTCCATGAGGTTTTTACCAATAGACAGAGTGATTTATAAGGAAGGTTCAAGTGTGTAATTTGTTAAGGTTGTGCGTAAATTGGTTGAAATATGGCGATGATTATTGAAGATTTCGAGCAAAAATTAAGGTGCCTTGGAGCTATCATCGAGCATGTCGCCCAATCCCTTTGAGGTATAACAAAACAATGTATCTTGGGATTGTTTCTCTTTTATTGGTCTACAGAAAAGTTGCGATAGACATATGTCTATATTTTAAGTATACCTTACTATATACAATTTTTTTCATAAAAATTGTCATATATTATGTGCCATTTGGCAATCTACTTAGTCAAATACAGTATTAATCCCTACCTATCAAATTAAATACGCTAATTACCTTAACGATTTTATGATATTATGATAGACCTATAACCTATACAATTTAAATGAATATCTCAGGAGTACTTTCAATTTATTTTTTTAGTTGTAGTTAATAAAAACTAACACGCGAGAAAATGTATTAAAGCGGTCTCACACCGACAAGACTCGCTTTTCACGTCTCAACTGCTAGACCCCTCATCATAAAATTTTGCATCCACGTTGTCAGGGGTACAAAAAAGTACATAGGGTTTCTTTCATCCAGCAAAAGACTATTTCTGACGGAATGAAATTTATAGACAAAATCTACAGTAACGCGAGCGAATCCGCGGGAAAAACATGGTAACCGATATACATAATAATAGATTCAACCATATATTAATGCCTTTCATGCCGTAGCGTTAGCTTAGAGATAAGCAAAGTGTGTAATAAATGCAGTATCATTATATTTATAGTCGTTAACTATGTAGGTAGGTAAATAATGAATCGATAGTTTTAGATGAGTAATACGTATAGTTTTCTTTATTGTACACAAATTATTTTCAAGAAATATTAACTAAAGAGAAAAATAAAACAACACAATTAAAAAGCGTCATAATATTCCTCCGCGTCGTCGTCAATTGGCAACGTGCCCAGAAGACTGGCAGCATTGCCACGTTGAATGGCAATACTTATTCTTTGTGCAAAGAAAATACCAGCCCTTTGGTCACGTGAAGCGTCGATCAGCCGCTTAGCTAGGTCTCTATAAACACCACACGACACCAAAAGGCTCAAATATGTACTCACCAATAAAGTTTTGATATTTGCGCCGTTTGAGCGTCTCCGCTGATGCAACAACAGCATCAGCACAACCCGCTGTGCTAGAAAGATGTGTAGCGCAAGGGTGTCAATACAAGTTGCGTCCCACACCAAAGGCCGGCGCATTGTACATGGCAGTAATGACATACCATCTGGTCTCTTGCCATCGTCGCGTACCAAGCCGTGTGGATACGCATAGTTAAAGGATAGGTATTATTATATTCCATCTAAAATACACTTTTATCTTAGTCTGTAGAGAGAACATTTTTTTAATAATTCCCTAATATACAATTACATTTAAATACCTGTATATTTTCGTTCGTGACATTCATATGTGTTACCTTGTGACTTAAATAAATAAATGTTTTTTGACTGTGACTTAAATATGACAATTATAATAATAATAATATGCCTACCGACGGTCTATAAACTTCTTACATCCATTTTGAGATCTAAACTTTCATTACATATTACAGCAAACAACATCATGTCTGTATCTCAAAATGGATGTAGAAGTGGGGCCCGTGGTACTAAAGAGCTACTCCTGATTGACATGACCATCAGTCAACAAGTACACCGCCTTAGGAAAGATCTTGCGACATGCTGGATAGATTATAAGAAGGCCTATGACTCTGTACCACATACATGGCTCTTGAGGGTGCTGGAGTTGTATAAAGTTGATGCAACTCTTTGCACTTTCTTGAAGTCATGTATGAGAATAATAATAATGAAACGGGCGTTGCAGAAGCGCTTCTTTAGCCGCTTGAAAAAAATACTGAAAAGTCTTTTGTCAGGCGGCAACAGGGTGCGCGCCTGTAACGGTTGGGCCATGCCGATCCTTATGTACTCCTTTGGCATACTCAGATGGATAAAAACGGAATTAGATGCCCTGAATAGAAAGGTCCGTACACTGTTGACTGCATACCGAATGCACCACCCGCGCTCCTCGGTGATGAGATTGTACATCCCGCGGAAGTCTGCGGGTCGCGGTTTTTTAAATGCCAAGACCCTCCACAACCGTGAGGTGTGCAATCTCAGAGAATATTTTTTTCGAACCGATGTGGACCTACATCGCGATGTAGTAGCAGTGGATACGGGCTTTACCCCGCTTGCTCTGGCTAAAGAGAACTGGCGCAAATCTGTTATACTTAGAACTGACGAGCGCAGGGATGTATGGAAAGGAAAAGAGCTGCATGGACGCTTTTTTCGGGCCCTGAATGGGCCCGACATAGATTTTCAGTCATCGGTGTCCTGGCTACGCTTTGGCGATCTCTTCGCTGAGCCCGAAGGTTTTGTCTGTGCAATTATGGACGAAGTTGTTATGACGAACAACTACCGGAGATATATCTTGAAGGATGGGACGGTTGACATATGTCGGGCATGTCACCAGCCCGGAGAATCTCTCAGACATATTATCTCCGGTTGTTCTCGTCTTGCCAATGGAGAGTATTTGCATAGACACAACCAAGTAGCCAGGATTGTCCATCAGCAACTTGCCTTGAAGTATGACCTTGTGGAATCTGAAGTGCCGTATTACAGGTATGTGCCCGATCCAGTTCTCGAAAATGGTCGTGCTACTTTGTACTGGGATCGGTCTATCATCACTGATAGGACAATTGTGGCGAACAAGCCAGATATTGTGCTGCTAGACCGATTGGAACGCTGAGCAATGATCATCGATGTCACCATTCCACATGACGGGAATCTTGTGAAAGCTGAAAAAGAAAAAGAGTTGAAATACTTGAACCTAGCTCACGAGATTATCGACATGTGGCGTGTGGACTCGGCGATCATTGTGCCGATAGTCATTACAGTCAATGGTTTAATACCTAAGAGCCTCGACCACCACCTGCAGAGGCTCGCGTTAGATGGCTGGATCAAGTCCTTGATCCAAAAGGCAGTACTACTCGACACGGCGCGTATTGTGAGGAGATTCCTCTCCTTGGGGCCCTAACCACCGGCAGCTTGGACCTTGTTCCCGATGTCGGTGGGTCATTTCAGTTTATATATTTTTAAATATGTATAGTTTTTATATTTATATTTAAAAATGTAATAATTAGAAAAAAATAGAAATAAAGAGAATAATAATAATAATAATTTTATTTCAGACTAATATCCATTGTGTTAGTATTACATAAAAACTTACAAGCTAGTGTTAGTAATTATTAATAAGACACAATTAACATAATATAATAAAAAAAAAAAAAAAAATTACACAACAGGCTTATGAAGCCGCAACCAATAACAAACAATGGGGCTATCCCACCTGTCCGCTATCGTGCTGAGTATATTATTGGTGCTACCTCGCACCCTATGCATGATGGAGGCGCATCGTTTTCGCATAATTGCATAGAAATGATCTACTGCCGCCTCGGTAAACATGCCTGACGCACTACAATAGCGCGGCAGCGCCATCAATATCCTAAACGCGTTATTGTACTGTACGCGCAGGGCGCTGTATGTCCTCTGCGTGTAGTTAACCTATAGGCTGCACGTGTAGAAGGATTGGCAGAACGCTGTAAAAAGCGTCGCCTTTACTTGTTTTGTACACCGTGCAAATCTACGGGCCAACATATTGCAACGGACAGCCAGCGCCCTACGTTCACGCTCGATGTCTAAGTCATCTCTAAGGTCATCAGAGACCCAGTGCCCCAGATATTTGAAACTAGTGACTCGTTTTAGTGGATTACCATAAAGCTTAAGTTCCGGTATATCAGTGTAAAGTTTATTCCTAGCCTTAAATACAACTAATTCACTTTTTGCAACATTATATCTGAGGCCATGAGCCTCCGCATACCTTTCACATATGTCGAGTAGTCTCATCATAGCGCTAATTGATGGGCTTAGCAATACCATATCATCAGCATAACTAATGTTGTTAAGACATATTCCGTCCACATGACATCCAAGATAGGTATTGCTAAGCTCAAGAATCAGCTGATTTATATACAGGCTAAAAAGTCTATGGGAGTATAGCCCACCCTGCCTCACCCCGCACTCCAGCCTGTACTCATCCGATATTGACCCCGACCACCTAACACAATTTGTCTGATTACTATACCAATAACGCAGTATTGATATAATTGCCCTATCCACCGTGGTTTCCTTGGCTAACTTATCCCAAAGTAAATCATACAGCACCAGATCAAAGGCCTCGGAAAGATCTAGAAAACACGCATTTACAGGCGTTTTTCTTGACGTGTAGTACTGGACGGTGTGCTTGAGAGACAGTACTGCAGTCTCCGTGGACAAACCCGGCCTGAACCCAAACTGCGCGTCACTCAGCTTGATACGTTTTGCCATGTGTCTATCAATCAAACCGTCCAGCACCTTGGCCATTATGGTAGCAAGCGATATGGGCCTGTAATTTGTAGGATCTGATGTATCACCCGTCTTATCTTTAACAATTGGGACTACATAGGTTTTCATTAATTCCCCCGGCAGGTAGGAGTGACTTAGACACAGCGTGTAGAACATTGCCAGTACTCTTGGCTGGTGTACGCCAGCGTTCCGCAAGTGCTCGATGCTGAGATGGTCGTGTCCCGGAGATTTCCCTCTTGACATATTGTTAATAATATTATCAACCTCTTTGGCAGAAAATCTAACATTTAACCCCGTAAACATTTTAGAATCGACCACTCGCGATAAAGCAGTTTGAGGAGATACTACTTTAAATTGCCTTACAAACAAATTTGCTATATCAGCAGGTTGCAGGTGTGCATTATGTGCGTGCGTAAAATTTACAATGATTACTTATGGTAATAACTGGATGGTGATGGTGACAGACTTTAAAAAATTTAAATCTATACAAATATGATATAATCGTTTTACAAACATAATAAATTATTTGTTTAATAAATCCGTGTAAAACCGTGTAAATAAGACGTGGTAGTTTTAATGTTATACTGAAATTATACCAGGGTGCGAGTGGGTACAACTTTGGAATAACGTTTGTATAGACTAAAATGTCGACGTTATACTAACGACGGTATAAGTTATTCTTGATTTATTAGTAGTTATTTTCAGTATTCTTAGTTTATACTGAAGTATACCTTTTACATCACGTTTATTTGTAAGTCTGTAAAAGTCTTTGGCAAAGGAAGATTTCTGTGATAAACCAGGTAATGTTTTCAAATAAGTTTACAATTCTAGTAGTGTCAGTCTACCTTTTTTATATTATTTGTTTGGTTTTTATTTATTTTATTTGTATGGTTTATATATGACATTGTATGTTTTCTATTATTTAGAGAAGTTTGAAAATTTGACAAATAAAGTAAATATTTATTCACATTGTAAACTAGTAATTAAACTTAATTTTGTTGCCGGTAATATTATATAATATTGGCTGAGACCATTGATCCTCAGCGCTGACCAAGAAGTAAGAACCATGCCACCATAGGTTGTTTCTCTTTTAGTTCTTATGGCTTAATTTCTTTTGTGTTTTCTGTTTTCTATTTCGATTCTAAACCCTTCGATTGTAATTTGTTTGTAATGTTAATTAGTAATCGATATCGTGTTGTATCGAATGAAATGGTGTCTTCACTAGTGCTCTTCAGCGATTATCTTTCAAATGGGACTTCGTATTTGAAACGGACTATAAGTGCTCAAAGTAGCTTTAGATTATTCTCACTTGTAAATTAGCAAACGTGTATCTGAGATGTCACTCGTGAGAGAAGCAAGAGGGTTGTAGAGATGTAGTCAGTAGTGATTAATGTGTGACGTCAGAGGGCGCTCGCATCGTCTTGGACGATTAACTTAATTCACGCTAAGCGCTTGTGGTTCTCAAACTGTTGTTGGGAAGGACACTAAAGTATATTTGGAATAAATACAGTTAGATGAAGCATATTTTGGATGGTTGTTCACTGTTTGTAGTAAACAAAGACAAATAACGGGTTTTTAAAAGGCAGATTAACATAAAATATCTGTAGCAGAATTTCAAACAAATGACACAAGTTTTATTTTGATACATCGATAACTCAGTGCGTGTGTGAGTAAAAGCCAGTGGGGAAACCAACAGACTGCAATGCAGAGGGTCTCGGGTTCGAACCCACGTCGCGCACATCTGATTTTCGGAAGTTATATTACTTTTCGAAATTATGTGCGTATTGATTGACAATTATCGCCTGCTCCGTGCCTCGGAGAGCACGTTAAGCCGTCGGTTCCGGCTGCCATTAACATCTATGGCAGTCGTTATTGGGAAGTCAGTGCCCTATAATATCTTGACACTGGTCTAGCCTTAGGGTATCGTTAGCCTTTGGGTTGCGGAGGTCAGGTGGCAGCCGCTCCGTGTAAAAACTGATATCCAGTCAAATCCGATTAGACCAGAAAAGCCGACCACAAGTGACTTGGGAATAATAAAGGCTAGGGAGAAGAAGAAGCCAATCGCAATTCAATTTCCTTTGAAATAGTCTAATTATTTTTTAATGGGATTGTAGTATCTTCGTTATTATTATAGAGGTTAACTATTATCATATATAGCAGCAATAGCCTAGTGGCAAACCGTTGGAGTGCCACGCAAAAGTCTAGAGTTCGAACCCAAGGCGCGCATCTCTAACTTTTCGAAGTTATATGCGTATTAAATAGTTAATTATCGCTTACTTTAACGGTGAAGGGAAACATCGTGAGATATGTGAAGTCTGCCAACCCGCTCTAGGCCAGCGAAATTGGTATATAATCCAAGAAATCGAAGACAAAATGTACAATCGTACAGCCAGGCTCAAAACAGCTATCTTTGGATCACGCTAGCAAACACAGTGTATGGACAGTACAGAATGACAACACAAAACACTGCGTTATCTGTACCACACAACTACTACTACCATACATAAAAAAAATCTATTCTTTTTTCACAGCGCCAACTCCAATTACAGGAAAGTTCACCATTTATCCAATTAGTGTTGCAATTCTAGTCGCAGTTCCCGAAATGTGTCCTTTAATACGAGTTACCCCTTGGTTCATTATCGTTTTTGTTAAAACGACTGGAGGTTCTAGTTGGGAATAGCTGGGACACACTCGGGCACATTTAAGTGTACGAAATTATCTCAGTCAACATTAGGGAACATGTCTTGCGATTAATCGCAGGCTTTATATTGATGAACGATCGCAGATTTTCAATAGTATAGTCGATTGACAGGGATTTTAACTTATACAGGGTGTCGGGTAATTAATGGATAACCTTGAAATGTCTTATAGTAGAACTGAAGGCCGTTCAGAAAAAGAATAAAAAATAAAAAATATATATATATATATATTAAAAAGCTATAATAGCATAGCATACTTTTGACTGTCTATCTATTAGCATAATTACTGTTTAATAATAAAACAACAAAAACCGAAGGACTGGAACATTGAGACAGCTACCATCTTAGTCTCCCCGTGACCATGGCTGCTGAAAAGCAACCGAAACGTCGGGGAAAGTGTAAACCAAAAATAAATAGATTTAATAGTTTAAATAATTCTATTAGCTTATAAATTAGTAAAATAAAATCAATAGTAGTAGTAGTGTAATATTTTCAAAATTTTGTAATACAGTGTTAAATAAACAACGCGATAAAATCCGTATATAGTAGTTTAATTTCAACGTTATTCTTAGGTTTAAGAACAACTTTATTTCTCATATAGAATTGTATACATAATTCACTTACTGAGAAATCATGTTTAAAACTAAGATTAATATTTAGAGCATACATGGGCACGTAAATAAAATAAAAACAAAACGAGAAAAAATAATAACAACGATGTTGATAAACAAATAACAGACAGTATGACACTCGATCCTCTCGACTCGAGCCAAGCAGAACATGGATGCATGAATCGATTTATATAGATGTGGCACTGATGGCAGTCTGTTATCGTTAACAATTTTTGTAATATTTGAGTTTTATTATTATAAGACTATCTTATTCTCAGTTTATTAATCTATTTATATTTTTTAAGTATATATGTGGTTTATGAACCATTTTAAACATTGGTTTTATTTGTTTGCGTTTAGTTTAGACAACTACTAATGTTTTATTTTTAATTTAGAGGTACATACTTAATCTATATATGCTATGTGTTTTTTAATATGTGTTATTGTATAGATATAATATATAGATATTTATATATATACAGTGTGAGTTTTCATAAAGTGCACATATAAAAATGAGTGAAACCAGACATCATTTTATCGCTAGGAAAATTATAAAAAAAAAATATTCTTCGATTTATACTACCTATTTATATTTTTCTTTAGTAGTTATGGACCTCGTACCAAGAAAACCTTGTAACTTTTGAACCAGGTGGTTAATCGTGTTGAAACAAAAATAATAATACGCAATGTGTAGACAATAACGACGGTATACTATTCACATCCAAAAAAATATCGTTGTCATAAAAATAAAGAACATTTTAGACCAAAACTGAGTTACAATGTTTTTTAACATTGTTAAAATCTCAAGAAAACGTCCCCATTGCCCCTAGTTTTTATTAATTGACGTTAATCTGTATCTAATATACTTTAAAACAACATAAAAACCACACCTGTATCCCAAACAAAACAGTTTTTATGAAGGGCTAAAGAAAGACCTTGCCGCCACCACGTGCGTCTTTTTTCGAAAATTGCATTATCTATCTCAGGTAGTTTGGGGTGGGATTGAGGTGCAGGGTAAGGGATAAATTGCGGGTCAGGTCTACAGAAAGAATCAGTCGCTCCGAATCATTCGCCGCTGCTACTTGTGTGTTCTTGTTTTGTGATGCCCCGTTTTAGTGATTTTCCTCCGGGCATATCGCCGCATATTGCATTTTATTATGGTCTGTGTAATGGAAGTGCAAGAGGTGCTCGAACTTATTTAGCTACGTTTCCAACGAGACGACCAGTACCATCTTCTCGTAACTTTCAAGATGTTCATAGAAGATTGACTACTACTGGACTTGGACCAAGTAGAGATCTTCGCGAGGCAAGTGCCATAATCGACGTCTCTATTGAAGAAGCTGTACTGCGTGATTTGTTTGCTGATCCAAATATCAGTACAAGACGATTAGCAATGGCACATGGCATATCGCAAACTTCTGTGTGGCGCATTTTAAAGAAATAATTTCTACATCCCTATCACTATCAACGAGGGCAACATTTGCATGAAGGAACTGACGCAATCCCAAAGTGTGTTATGCCCGCATGAATTCAGAGACAAACAAGAGATAACCCGGTGTTTGCAAAAACTATTCTTTGGATGGATGAAGCCCAATTTACAAGAAACGGTATTACAAATTGCAGAAATTTACATTTTTGGAGTCCTAAAGGAGAGAACCCGAAGCTAAAAAGAGCTTCCACTTTTCAAGTGAAGTTTTCGATCAATTTTTGGGCAGCTCTTATTGATGATATGTTGATTGGTCCATTAATACTCCCAAGAACATTAACTGCAGACAGATTTCTCCAACTTTTAAGGGATGATCTCCCATTACTTTTGGCAGACTTCTTCATGTATAGACAGAGAGGTTATTACATTCCACCGTAACAAAGTGTAGAGTACTATTTAGATTTGAATAATTTAACGCGACTGATATTATTAACGCTTTTCAATCTCTGGAATCTAAAAATACGGGAGATCTCTGGGGTATCTCTGTTAAGGTCGTAAAAAGTATAATAGATATAGTTGCTCCTTATTTAAGTGGGTTATTTAATAGGTGTGTAGATTCGGGAACTTTTCCAGATTTGATGAAAAATAGTAAAATCATACCTTTATTTAAATCCGGTAGTAAAACTGATCCTAGTAATTTTAGGCCAATATCAATTCTACCAGCTTTTAGCAAAATATTTGAAAATTAATACTTAACAATTACTTAGACATTTTAATTTAAATAGCCTCTTTCACAGCAACCAATATGGCTTTACTTAGGGTCGTTCAACAACGGATGCAGGAGTAGCTTTACTCAAACATATATACAGAGCATGGGAAAACTCACAAAATGCTATTGGTGTTTTTTGCGACCTCTCAAAAGCATTTGACTGCGTGTGGCATGATACACTCGTACGGAAACTAAGGGATTACGGTGTTCAGAGTAATGCACTGGATGTAATTACGTCGTATATGAATAACAGGATTCAGTGGGTAGAAGTCAATGGTTCAAAATCAAATAGCTTACCTGTAAAGTTAGGGGTGCTGCAAGGTTCGATTTTAGGCCCATTTTTATTCTTTATTTATATGAACGATTTACCTTTTTATTTTAACAATATTTGTGACGTTGTACTGTTTGCTGACGATACTTCTTTAATATTTAAAGTAAATAGGAATAGGGACCATTTTGACGAAGTAAACAGTGCATTGATTCAACTAACAAAATGGTTTACTTTAAATAATTTAGTACTGAACCCCAAAAAAACAAAATGTGTTAAATTCATACTGCCTTATGTAAAACATCTTGGTCCTAGCATAACATTGAACGGTGAGGTACTGGAAGCAATAGAATCCACAGTGTTTCTGGGCATTACACTTGATTCAAAGTTACGGTGGGGTGCGCAAATATCTTGTCTCTCAGCGAAACTTAGTTCGGCCGCTTACGCCATTAGAAAAGTCCGTGGATTAACTGACGTTGATACATACAGCTAGATTAGTTTACTTTAGTTACTTTCACAGCGTTATCTCATATGAAATATTATTATGGGGAAAAGCAGCTGATATACAAAGTATTTTTATATTGCTGTTAAAAGCTCTAAAAGAGCTGTGCGTGCAATTTATCAATTAGGAACTAGAATCTCGCTCAGAGAAAAATTTAAGAATATATATAGGTATTTTAACTGTAGCATTACAATATATTTATTTTAATATTATGCACGTCCGTCAAAATATATATTTATACATAAAAAATAGTGACATTCATAACATCAATACTAGAAATAAATATAAATTATGTGTTCCATTCTACCGTCTGCATAAAGTTCATGGTTCCTTCATGGGTCTTGGTATACGTTTTTATAATAAAATCCCGAGTAATATTCTAGAATTACCAGAGAATACATTTAAAGTTAAAATTAAAACTTGCTTAATTTCTAAAGCCTATTATAATATAGATGATTATTTAAATGTCAAACACCCATGGCACTAATATTTGCATCAGATCACAGGATATTAAATGACAAATACTAACCCTTATGTTTTTATTTAATATACACATTCTTTTTTTGTTGTAATGTTACACCTTTTTTAAGCTAGAATTTACATTGTTGTTACACTCAGTCGTATTTTAATCAAGAAGAATGTACAATAAAGACAACTCGTGATTATGGACAGTTCCGTTAAGCTTTCTTTTGAGTCTTATTCTAAGTTCGTATGCCAAGGACCGTCATGCTCACTCAAATCTCATTGCTTGTGGTGGCGTCATGGACCGGGTCGTTCCCTTCCCTTTAATATGGCGAAGGAGGCGATGGCTGGCCCATGCGTCGTACTCGTGAACGGGTGCTACTTGTGGTGACTGGTCGACTTTGGTTTCGTGGAATTCGATAATTTACTTACTACATTTTATTTAAACAGTTAGATTAAACTACGGACTACAATAATGTCTTGTCTTGATTATTTATGTACATGTAAGTGGATGCTCCTATTTACCATACTGCTGCTTTAGAGGCTACCATCAAATTTTTCAAATGCTTGAGTATGTTGAGTAGTAGTTCATGGAGAAATGGTTGTAGCACCTTACAGTTATGATTTGTAAACGAAATATTATTGTACACTTGGCGATTAAAAAGAGTGGCTATGAGTTTCTTGCCCGTTCTTCTCATGAGCCCTACAGCCTTACTTTGCTGAACGTGGCAGTAAATGTAAATACACAAAAAAAAATTACTTGTAACTTTGACATTCATAAGTGTTACCTTGTAACCTAACTTGAATAAATTTATTTAGATTTTAAGATGTACGAATACGACGTAGAATGTTTTTGCAAATGGACGGTTGCCCTGCACATTATGCAAGAATAGTTCGCAATAATCGATGGATTGGTAGGCAAGGGCCTGTCGGGTGGCCTGCGCGTTCATCCGATCTGACACCCCTTGATTATTTTCTGTGGGGGACAATGAAGCAGAGAATTTATAACTCTCCCATCAATAGTGAGGCAGAACTGCAGGAGAAAATTTTAAACTGCACCAGTGCCATAAAGGAAGATCCAACAATGATAAGACGAGCAATGCAACAGATTTTGCTGCGAAGTACTATGTGTTTACAACAACGTGGTAGTCATTTTGAAAACATGCTACATTAAAAGTTTTATTGTAAGTTGATGAAACTAAATAAATTTCTGCTTGATATTCTTTATTTATTACTTATACCTTTTGTACTTTTACAGAAAAATAAGTGGCACTTGCAGCCCAAATGTATGTTTAGTAATTTATGGCAAAGGATTAGACAAGACCTAATTTTTTACCTGAGATAGATAATGAAATTTTCGAAAAAAGATGCACGTGGTGGCGGCTAGGTCTTTGTTTAGCCCTTCATAAAAACTGTTTTGTATGAGATACAGGTGTGGTTTTTATGTTGTTTTAAAGCTTATTAGATACGAATTAACGTCCATTAATAAAAACTAGGGGCAATGGTGACGGTTTCTTGAGATTTTTAACAATGTTTAAAAAAACATTGTACGCAACTCAGTTTTGGTCTAAAATGTTCCTTATTTTTATGCCACCGGTATTTTTTTGGATGTGATTAGTATACCGTCGTTATTGTCTACACATTGCGTATTACTGTTTTTGTTTCAACTCGATTAACCACCTGGTTCAATAGTTACAAGGTTTTCTTGGTACAAGGTCCATAACTACTAAAGAAAAAATATAAATAGGTATAAATCGAAGAATATTATATTTTATTATTTTTCCTAGTTATAAAATTATGTCTAGTTTCACTTATTTTCATATGTGCACTTTATGAAAACTCACGCTGTATAAGTGTCCATCCTTATTTTTCTTTAATATTATTTGCCTGCTTATTTGCATGTATTAATTGTATGAATTTTGAGTAGCTTTTTGAATCGGACATAACTCTTTTCTTCTTTTATTTCTGATGGTAATTTATTATATATTGTAATGCCCTTAAACTCCAAATTTCATTTTCCATAGCTAGTTCTAGGTGGGCGAGTCACTAAGTAACTAGCATGTCTTAAATTAATCTTTCATGTTTGTTGTTTTGTTACAAACTTTAAATTCGAATGGATTTTCTTATTTCATATGTTACGTATAAGAATACATGCGTAGTATATGTACGTTTGTTTTATATTCATTATTATACAAATCCTCGTATATCTTTTCAGTAGGTGTCCGAAAATTATAAATAAATTAAATTTTAATTAATCTATTCTGAACCCGTTGAATTGGATCTATATTAGACTTTGCTGCAATACCCCAGATTTCAATTAGGCAGTCGATATGTGGCTTAACCAGAGAATTGTAAATTAGATATCGCACTTTTCGAGGGAGACAATTTGTTATATTGCGTAGTGCCCCCGTAAGAGAAGTTAATTTAAGTTTATTCTATTTATGTGAAATGTGTTTTACTGAACTAATACAGTCTTTTAACTATTACTTGTACGAAAAACTTATACCTGTTATCATTTTGGAATAAGCGGCAATCGATATCTCGCCAGTGTATATCGCCTTATGTTCCTAACTATACCTAAGTAATGTTAAAATGATATCGTTCGCTAAGTATTTCGCGTAAAGCGATATTGTATTCATTTCTCGTTTCCTTATAGATAACCTAGATTGTAATAACTAGAAACACTAGGAAAACGAGCTATCCTACACAGGTTCATGTCACAGTTCAAGTAAAAGGTCACTTTACAATGATTATAGTAAACATGTGCTTATAGCCATTTATACATAATAGCTTCAGTGTTCGAAAAATAACTGTTAGTTATTGGAATAAAGTTAATAGTTAACAAAAAAATAAAAACAGTCCTCCAGTCATGTACTTACTAACTTAAACTAGTAGAAAATACAAAACTTTTGCTGAAGGAAACCACAAAAATACCCAAAGCATTAAAGTATTCATTAATTGGCATTTTTCTAATGCTTAATAAATTTCGACAAAATTTATATGGAGACACTTCTGAAGGATGACCTACCAAACGTAAAATAATCATTAAAATCAATTCATAATTGGCGGACTAATCGCATAACAAACATACAAAGAAAATATACAGTCGAATTGAGAACCCCCTTTTTGAAGTTCTTTGAAGTCGATTAAAAATGGCTTCACAAAATTTAAATAAAGTCGACAAAAAACCTGCCACCGTATTGGCAATGCCACAGAGACTGCAATATTATACGCCACGCTCCTAGAAAGAAAGAAACCTAGAATGATTCTGTTCTTTGCGTTGAGACAAAGACAATAGATATTACGATTAGCTAGGTTAGTATACTCATTTCAAGATTACTAACAATTAACAAACTTATGACTGCCCGCATGGTGTAATGGTTTATGTGGTCGCCTCGGCACTGCGACAGTGCCGAGTGTTGGGTTCAAATCCCACACGGGACAAAAATTTGTGTGATCTACAAAATGTTATTGCGAGACTGGGTGTTCTTTATGTCGGTCGTTTGAAGGTTGTAGAGTCTGGTGATACAGTAATTAAACTCAACTGCCTCTGTGGCGCAGCGGTAGTGAATGGGACTGCTGTGCATGAGGTCTCGGGTTCGAATCCCGGATCGGGCCAACATAAAGGTATTGAGTTTTTCTGTTAAGAAATCTCAATACGAGCCCGGAGTTAGGAAGTTGGCGGTGTTAGACACCCCGTGCCTCGGAAAGCACGTAAAGCCGTTGGTCCTGCGCCTGATCTCTCTCCGGTCGTGTCGGATTATCCGTCCCATCGGATCATGAGGGTAAGGGAAGAGAGAGTGCACTTGTGTTTGCGCACATACTTGTGCACTATAATATCTCCTGCGCAGATGGCCAGTCTCAGTTAGGATTAGCCGCCGTGATCGAAAATCGGTCTGGAGGACATTATTATTATTAAACTCAGTACGGGCAACGTCTTTAAAAAAAATATAAAGAAAATAGCCAAGATGGTAAAGTATTCACGTCAGTAGTATACTGATTGTATACTGATTGTTGATGTTCCGGTGCCTAAATTAATCAAACAAGTCTATCTTGCACTCGGTCAATCAATAATAGAATATTGTACTGTATAGGGAGGTGCGCCAAAAACGATTCTAAAACCCTTAGAAGTAGCACAGAGAGCATTGCTAAAAGTAAGCACTTTTCGCTCATATTTGTACCCAACGCATCTATTGTACCAGTCTTGTGAGGTCTTGTCAGTGCGCCAGCTGTTTGTATTGCTCTGTATGATGAGGCAACATACCAGGATCGATTTAAAAAATAACACCCAAGTAACTAGGCGACGACAGAATGCAATAACGTATACTGATCTACCGACTTTTAAACATTCATTCGTGAATAAATATTTTTGCTATCTGGGTCCATATCTTTATAACAAAATTAATAAAATCGTTAATGTTGAGCAATAGCTCAGTGGGGGGACCAACAGACTGCAATGTAGAGGGTATCGGGTTCGAACCCACGTCGCGCACGTCTGACTTTCGGAAGTTATATGACTTTTTGAAATTATGTGCATATTGATTGACAATTATCGCCTGCTCCGTGCCTCGGAGACCACGTTAAGCCGTCGGTCCCGGCTGCCATGAACATCTATGGCAGTCGTTATTGGGAAGTCAGTGCCCTATAATATCCTGACGCTGGTCTAGCCTTTCGGTATCATTAGCCTTCGGGTTGCGGAGGTCAGGTGGCAGCCGCTCCGTGTAAAAACTGATATCCAGTCAAATCCCGTTAGACCAGAAAAGCCGACCCCAAGTGACTTGGGAATAATAAAGGCTAGGGAGAAGAAGTTAATGTTGAGCAATTAAATAACAAACAATGTAAGGTTAAAATTAATGACTATATACAGAAATTAACTTATGAAGAAATTGAAAAGTTATTTACAACAGTAATTAGTTCTCTTACTCATCCTCTCACCTCACTCATACATACTTTTTTTTTTTTTTTTTACGTGGGGGAATGCTATGGCGCATATCCCTCCGCGGGGGCGGGCGGAGGGACCATGTCGGACTCGCCGGGGTAAAAGAAAGATGGAACAATAGTAAAGTACCTCCCGGAACACCGACCAAACCTACCACGGTGTTCCTCGACAAAACCACTATCGACGGGGCCGCGCGAATCACTTTCGCATGCGGTCGCGACCCACTCATACATACTACATTCTACACACAGAGAGGTTACAACTCTACATAAATTTTAATATTATCATAATTATTTTCTTTTTAGTATCTCTCTGTTAATTAATTATTTTTATGTATTTAGTAGTGTTTGTAATCCTAGATTCATAAAGGGTCATATTGTTTGGGCGCTGTTGTCCGAAATATAGATAATTAATTTTATCTAGTTCGGACACAGATGACTTTTCACAAGAAAATAGACTAATTATAATTAACAATGTATTACTATTGATAACATATTTGTATAGGTAATTAATAAATTAAATAAATAATATTATATTATATTATTATATATTACTGATTGGGGATTGAATCCACGAGTACTCGACCACAAGTCCGATACCTGCGTTTCAGCCGACCTGCGACCTCAAGTCATTACACACTGCGTGCAGTCATAAGTTTGTTAATTGTTAGTAATCTTGAAATGAGTATACTAACCTAGCCAATCGTAATATCTATTGTCTTTGTCGCAACGCAAAGAACAGGATCATGCTAGGTTTCTTTCTTTCTAGGAGCGTGGCGTATAATATTGCAGTCTCTATGGCATTGCCAATACGGTGACAGGTTTTTTGTCGACTTTATTTAAATTTTGTGAAGCCATTTTTAATCGACTTCAAAGGACTAGAACTTCAAAAAGGGGGTTCTCAATTCGACTGTATATTTTCTTTGTATGTTTGTTATGACACCTCTGCCTACCCCGCATTAGATACATTAAACAATATAAACATTGCCTACCCTCATAACAAAGTAAATGAAATCCTGTCTTCACAACATTAATCTCGCACACAAAACAAAAATGTTTTACATCACAGATATTTATCGTTCGACCTAATTTACGTACGAACATTAACACCTTTTAAATGGTACAAAGTCGTCTTAAGCCACGTATTGTACAACAGATAGGGTGCTTTACGAAACAAACGCGCCAAAAAACTCGTATAAAACAAAAACAATGGCTTTGCGAACGAATCCAGTTGCATATTTGATGGCTTTTTAAAAGTTTGTTTTTGTCACATTGGTAAGATGTGACTGGAATGTAAGATGACGGTTTAGTACTAATATAAACAGCTTCGACTGAATGGATAGTGTAGTGGTAGAAGTGGTCGTGGTCGTCGGGTTCGACCGCGACAAAAAAAATTATGATACACAAATAGTTCCTCCGGGTCTGGATGTTCTTTGCGACCATTGCTTGTATGTTTGTAAATTCCTAGGACAATTTACCCGACACAGGCTTTATTCCTGATAAAATCTTTTATTTTTTAAGATATTAAAGCTAACCATTTTTATGGTTCCGTACCTCAAAAGGAATAAACGGGACCCTTATAGGATCACTTTGTTATCCGTCCGTCTGTCTGTCTGTCAAGACCCTTTCTCTCGGGAACGCGTGAAGGTATCGATTTGAAATTGAAACTATATACTCAGGTCTATAGTCTCTTGAAGCTGGGCAAAATAAGCCCCGAAGCCGCAAAAAACTTATATTTCGACACTCATGGGAATCAAAATTTATAGGGTATTTTCCGTTGACCTAGAACTATGAAATTTGGCAAGTAATACCGTCTTATACTACAAGTATAGGGAAAAATCTGAAAACTATACATTTGTAATTAAATCATAAAAAAGCAAGGTCTTTATGCAAGGACAATTTTTTTTATAATATTTACCTTCAAATTTATACGGAGCCCTCGATGGGCGAGTTCGACTCGCACACTAACAGGGGTGTTTTAATCATGGTGTGTCCAACATGTTTATGCAGTGGCTACTTCAATGAAACGTGGTCCTTTCAAAGAAGTAGCCACCGCGGAAACACAAAAATAATACGAGGATATAGTTTTAACATAACATATTCTAGAAGATTAAGAATATCACACCTCATATATCTAACTGTTTTGTTGATTCTGCGACATAATAATTATGTGCGTTAAGAGGCACGAGGATGTGTAACACCGCCAAATTCCTAACTCCAGGATGCTATTAAGAATGCTTTGGCAGAAAACCTGGCTTTCACTCGTGCTGCACATAATTATTATGTGCTGGAGTTAGGAAGTTGGCGGTGTTACTCTTCCTTGTGCCTCTCAACGCATGTAAATCCATTTCTCCTGCATCAGATCTCTTCCAGTAGTGACGAATTGCCGTCTCATTTATCCATGAAAGTTAGAACAGAGAGAGCACTTATGTTTGCGCACACATTTATGAATTATAGTATCTCCTGATAAAATTGCTAATCTCTGTTAATATTGATAGCCGTGACGGAAATACTGTCCGGAGGACGTTATTATTATTATCATCAAGTATAGCTTTACGTAACGTAAACGTTTACGTTTAAGTATTTACCAATTTGTTGTATAATTAAAACGCTTAAGATACGATACAAGATATCGCTGCAATTGACAATTATGTAATTATTTATATCTACTTAAATTATTAAGAAATTTTTGTATGTTTATAATACTTTCATGCGAAAACAGAGAACGGATGAAATTTGGAATGGAGATACATTAAACCCTTGCCAACGATATATTATTATTTTCAGCCTGTATTTTCCCACTACGGGGCCAAGACCTTCATCTGCCAGGAATATAGGCTGCTTTAACAATGCGAACAATGTCTTGGGTAACATTGGTATTATATAAACAAATATGTATATTGTTACGTTACGTATAGTCTCACATCTATATCGCTTACGGAGTAGGCAGACATTTTACATCCACGTTTTACCAGCTATGATAGTAAATGCCACATAATAGACAAGTCTCTTGTTGTCTACCGGCCATAGCTTCAAACTGACTGCTGCTACCGAAAATTGCTTAACAGAAAACCCACTTTACTAATACACATCATTCGAATTTACTACAGACACGTCACATCTTGAGATGTTTCGTAATGAAAAATGTATTTCACGGTACGAACAGTCGGTTCGAAACTATGGCACTTACGTTTCAAATCTATAAAAATCTAACTAATAATTATTATAAAAGCGAATGTGAGTTTGTTTGTTTGTTAAACTTTGACTCCTTAGCTAGTCGACCGATCTTTATGAAATTTTGGTTACATGTTTTCAGGGGTACAGAAAGGACATAGGGTAACTTTCATCCAGTAAAATTCTATTCCCGAGCAAAACCTAGTGAATAATATTGTAAACTTGTTGATAAAAACATTGGCCATCAGTTTCTTTCTAATTCTTTTCATAACTTCTACGCCCTTGCGTAGCTTAATATGACAACAAGTAATGTAAATAAACGTTAGTAAGTGAACCTTTGACGTTCATATGTGTTTTTTTATTACCTAAATGAATAAACGTATTTTGATTTCAGTTAGTATGTACAATAAAGAATAGGTATACACTATTAAAGATGCGTATATAATTCGTAACGGGTATTAACGCGATCATGCATAATGAATACCTTTTTGATGTTTGACGTTTTGACCGGGTTACAACAGGTGTGGTCACAAGCTGACTGGTACGACGATGACATGGCTCCGTTTGTAACGCAGAAGAATCTTCATCCAGCCTCACGTATATTTTTATTTCTCCAGGTACCATCATACATTTCACTCACGGTATCCCTATTACGTACGTATGTACCCATTACGAATGATATACCTACACTAGCTGTCCCGACAGACGTTGTCCTGTACACATGGAAAAAAATGCGGGGCTGTCTTTGGGGACTGCCGATAGAAGTGAAAACTAAGTAACTAGCGTGCGGTGACGATGACGCGAGTTTCACGCTTTTCGTTCACCCAAAATGTACACATATATACACAGTATACATATAGCTCGTGGAAAGCGTGCGGTGACGATGACGTGAGTTCCATGATTTTTGTTTACCCAAAAAGTGCTCAAAGCGCCTAAAGAAGTTTTCACTTAAAAAAAAAAAAGTCTAAACCATTTTCAAATCCACTTGAACACACAAAACATTTCTTCAAAATCGCACACACGCACAGAAGACTTATATATATAAAGATAGCATGCAACGCGAAAGTTTAAAAGATATTATTAATATGCGGTCGTAGCGGCGGGTTATAAGTAATGTTATTATTTATTAGGCTACATAGTTGACAGGCGCAACGATAACAACGGCTTATAATTATTAATTACGATTAATTATTACGTAATTATAGCATGTGCTCAAATTAGGATTTATTTATTTAGGTGACATAGTAACGCTTATGTATATCATAGGAAGACTTACAGTCGTGTCCTATGTATTATGATAATAATAGTAATCTATAAAAATAAATAAAAATTGAAGTGTGTGTTTGTAATATCAAAATAACAGCTTTTTACTAAATGCATATAAAAATATACATACATAGTTTCACGCCTGTTTCCCAGAGGGGTAGGCAGAGACTACGGATTTCCATTTGCTACGATCCTGACACACTTCTCTGGCTTCCTTCACTTTCATCACATTCGTCATGCAATGCATTGAAAATATATCATATGAAAATATATACGGTACAAATAAGAAAAATCAATTACTTAAATTTTTTCTGTCCGTTTGTACCGGCTAATCTCTGAAACGGCTGGACCGTTTTTGTCGGAAATTTCACTGGCAGATTGTTGATGTTAAAAGGAGAAACTTAGGCTACGTTTATTTTAGAAAATAATTAGGTTGGCGCGGAAAAAGTTTTTTTTTGTTAAATTTCACTTGTATGAATACGCGGGTTACAGCCAGAAAACAGTAAATATCTTTATTAACATACTTTTTTACTATAATTGATTGAATAGCTGACCTCTGAGCTGTAAGACTGTATTACAGGAGCCAGTACATTGCCCTTATCACAGGTTACAGTAATGCTAACATCAAAAGTCTAAAACAAGGTAAGGTAAAATACTATTGGCATATTGGATAAAAATGGAAATCCTCATTACACTGAGAGTTCCGTAAGTTTATGTTTTTAATATAAAGTTAAAAGTCAGCATATCTTTAGGTTTAAGACATTTATTTCTCATAAGAATATACATTCGTTTGTTTAAGAAACACAAGATTAACATAATTAATTGGAATGTTTAATTTAAACTACTATATACGGATTTTATCGCGTTGTTTATTTAACACTCTATTACATAATTTAGAAACTGTTACTTACTATACTACTATAAAAACTTACTAATTTTAAGCTAATTAAATTATTTAAACTATTAAAACTATTTGTATTTAAGTTTACTCTCTCCCCGACGTTTCGGTTGCTTTTCAGCAGCCATGGTCACGGGGACCATGACCAATTTCAATGAATAACATTCGCGTAAACAGAAAACAATATTCTGTAATTGGAATGTTTCCAGCCAGACAAGTAACGTATACAAGTATCTTTGGTGTTGTAAGCACCAATTCTCTATGAATACCGCTTACCGTTAGGCGGGATGCTGTTTGCAATCTTAGTAATCACACATCTGCCTACTCACGGGTCTATATCCCACGCGTGAGACTATACATGTAAATACAAGTCGACGGCTGTTTAAAATGTTGTTACTAATGTGTCACTAATGCGGCTTGCCTGGTGAAAGGCGGTAACGATGACTAACATCAGGGGTATCACTCGCGATTTATCGGCTACGCCTATAAATGAGGCGCCATTTTGCCAGCACGAAAGCATGCTCGCTATTTTAGTTCGTTTAATATAGCAGCGCTACTTCCGAGGCAGCGGTAATGAATGCGACTGCTGTACATGAGGTCTCGGGTTCGAATGCCGGGTCGGGCCAATAAGAAGTTATTAGGTTTTGCTGTTAAGTAATCTCAGTAGCAACCCGGAGTTAAGAAGTTGGCGGTGTTAGACGTTAGACAACCCCGTGCCTCGGAAAGCTCGTAAAGCCGTTGGGCCTTCACCTGATCTCTTTCCGGTCGTGTCGGATTATCGTCCCATTGGTTCATGTGAGTTAGGGAACAGAGAGAGGGACATTATTGTCGAAACCGATCAACTTAATTGATTTACTTGAAAAATTCAGTATGCGATAAACCGTTATTCTGTTACATCTGTCGGCTCCGCTAGTAAAATACACTCAGCAGCACACAAAGCGGCCCAAGCTTCTTGATTTATAATCATAATTAAATGAAAACTATACGACTTTTTTTATCACATTTATCTATTTTTTAATTTTCATAGTGACTATGATTAATAGAGCAATAGAAGGTTTCTGAATTTGATAATTTTATACAAATTACAAAAACAGTAATTCAAGGTAAAAACAAGTTTACGCATTTATCGTTCTTTTTTAAAGAATAATAAGAAATGTCTTAATTTAATTACTAGTTCTTTTACTTCTGAGACTGAATCGGCTGCATGCGATTAGACAACACATGGAGCATATTTTTAAATCTCTACTTGAGGAATTTCTTTTTTGGGTACAGATTAAAAGCTTCAAATATGATTTTTAACCTCGGAGGTCCTGCGGCGAGCTAGCAGTTATTCTATCATTCCTGTGAAGCATATTCCAGATATACTCAGTGGTATTTATTCCAGTACTTCTTGCTAGCTACTAAAATTGCCGCATTATGAGCTCCGAAATGTACTTATCGACGAAACAAGCTGTGTGTCGTCGGGTATTGTCTTATAATAAAAGTGATATCTCGCTTTTGATGAACACCTAATATGCTAAACATTGTTTTGGAGGATCTCTTCAGTGTATCAAACTGGCATTAGTTAACCCTCAACCCTCACTAATTCTGTACGAGCATCTGAACTTATCCTGCCCAAACCATGAAAGACCCTCCATGGAAATTAACGGTCTGCCAGGTTTTTGTTGGAAGAAACTGTGACCATGCTTTTTCTGCCCACACTCACTGCTGTTTAAAGTTTTAAAGGCTATTCTGCATTCAATCGTACACAGAATTTTACGCCATTGTTCATGTGTTGAAAGAGGCTAGTTTTTGGCAAACGTTGAGCTACGCGATGGTGCCCGGAGTGTTCTGAACCTCGAGCTGGTCTTTTAGCAAGCAGGTCTTGTTGCTTCATTATTCTTCTAACTCTTCGCTCATTTACATCAACTCATTCTGATGTTAGATGATGCTGGCGTATCTACACCGCAGTGATAAACCGTTTTTCAAAATATTCAAGCCAATAAATCATGACTGCGCACTAAAGAATATCTAAATCCGCCGCTTCCTGATCTTATCGTGTAAAAATTAGTCTTGTTGTACCTTTTCAATGAGTATCTTTAAGTTATATGAGGTATATTTAAAGTTTTAGCGACTTTTCGTTGAGTAAGCCCTTGACTTCTAAGAAGTACAGTTTTAGCAGTCTGTGCAGGATTTATCGACATTGTGTGCTACCTGGAAGACCTACGATAAGCTATACATTAATTTAAAACAAAAAGAAATTATGCTTAAAGCGCTATCATTTAAAAATCAAATTTCAAGTAACTTATATTCTAAGTGTCCCAATAAAGTTATGCGGTTAATGTGTCACAAAAGTTAAACTAACGGATTTATATTTTGTTTTCTTATATCTTGAGTCAAGAATTATTATTCTTGACTCAAGACATAAGAATTAATAATAATAAAAGAACCAGTATTCAGGTTCTATTAAATTGTAACACAAAAGTTTTATTTGCAGCTCTAGAAGGCTGGTTTCATACTTATTTATTATTGGGCCACATTTTGTGTCGCTAAGTATATTGTTACACCCAGTGCTATCTCTCGGCATTGTGTGGAAGACTCGGCAGTTCCATCTAATAATTTATTACAGCGCCATCTATTGAATACTTACCTGCCTCTGTGGCGCAGCGTTAGTGAATGCGACTGCTGTGCATGAGGTCTCGGGTTCGAATCCCGGGTCGGGCCAACATAAAGGTATTGGGTTTTTCTGTTAAGAAATCTCAATACGAGCCCGGAGTTAGGAAGTTGGCGGTGTTAGACACCCCTGTGCCTCGGAAAGCACGTAAAGCCGTTGGTCCTGCGCCTGATCTCTCTCCGGTCGTGTCGGATTATCCGTCCCATCGGATCATGAGGGTAAGGGAACAGAGAGTGCACTTGTGTTTGCGCACATACTTGTGCATTATAATATCTCCTGCGCAGATGGCCAGTCTCCGTTAAGATTGGCCGCCGTGACCGAAAATCGGTCTGGAGGATATTAATATTATTATTATTACTTATGGAACTACGTAGATTCGTCGTTATGAGTAGAGCAGAGAAAACGCTGGCACATTCTCGAATCTTCGTATTATTTACATACCGGGAATGACGTTTCTAGAAAACTCCGGAAACGCCTTAACCGCGTATTATAGGGGAAGGCCAGCGCTGCCGGGTCAGTTTACAATCGTAAGCGGTCAAGTATTCAACGAAGCGAACGGAAGCGAAAATACTACGGCGTATAAAGCAGTTACAGTGAAAAAGTCTTGTATAGTGTTTGTTGTGTTTTAAATTTAATTGTGGGCTAGAATAAAACGTGTTTTAGTCGGTAATATGGTTTACATTCTTATCCCTCGAACCCAGCACGTAACAGTATTAATATTTCAAAATTAGATTAAAGTTGTAATTAATATAAACCGCGATAACATTAATATAAATTATTTTGATTTTTATATGTAACATTCACGTAAATGTCTTACAATATTAAGAAGGTGTATTTATTCAGCTACGATCTTTTTTTTAAAACGTCGTTGCGTGCTATGACAGCCATGCCATTCGCGCGCTGCTAAGTCTATCGACGAGGTATGAAAAATAAGGCTACGCCAAGTTAAGTTAGTGAGAAAATGATACTGGAATGGACCAACCGCCTGTTCTAACCGTCACCTAATAATAGCAAAACCGGCCTCTGCCACTAAAAATCTAATATCGAGGGAATTCAATGCTCATCCCTCCTTTTTTACAGATGCAGTGTCTTTGTGGATATAGAGATACGACTATGTCTTCTTAAATGAAGATAGTTTAACAATATCATAGTTCTAACTTCAGACATCCTTGGTTATGTAAATTGATATTAAAATTCATCCTACGTATTCGCATCACCATTTACATATTTAAATATCTGAGCAAAGCCCAAGTAAGCTCGCCTTGGATATTACGCGCTATAACTACTGCAAGTCTACATGTGTTGGAAGAAATTTGGATTCTAAGAGTACATAATCCACCGCCTTTAAGCATAATATAACTGCAGCGGTGTGTAAGTAGTGCTATATTATAAGTAGTGAGTTTTGAGAAAACCTTGCGACGGCCTATAACAAAAAAAATATATTAGACGGGATTCTAAATGGGCAATACTGCAATATGTAGCTGCAATGTTGATATCTATAGTCGACAATGTTGCTGGCACATCTTCTTCTCCCCAGCCTTTATTATTCCCAAGTTACTTGGGGTTGGCTTTTCTAGTCTAACTGGATTTGACTGGATATCAGTTTTTACACGGAGCGGCTGCCACCTGACCTTCGCAACCCGAAGGCTAACGATATCCTAAGGTTAGACCAGTGTCAGGATATTATAGGGCACTGACTTCCTAATAACGACTGCCATATATGTTCATGGCAGCCGGGACTGACGGCTTAACGTGCTCTCCGAGGCACGGAGCAGGCGATAATTGTCAATCAATACGCACATAATTTCGAAAAGTCATATAACTTCCGAAAGTCAGAGGTGCGTGACGTGTGTTCGAACCCGAGACCCTCTGCATTGCAGTATGTTGGTCTCCCCACTGAGCTATCGCACATATTGCAAATTTTAAACTTTTTGTCATAAAAACATAATAATAATGCGTTAGCCATTTCAAATATAATTTTTTATAGGTATAGTCGTATATACATATGTAAACGATTTAAATGCCACACAGAAGTCTCGATATCGATCGTAAGACACCCCTGTATTTTCGGAGTTATACAGAGATCTTAAGTTCGATCCTAACGCACATCTGTGTTTTTGGGGGTATGTGTGTTTAATACGTACATACCCCCAAAAACAAATGCCGCTTCCTTAATCCCAAAACCTATATTGAGAGCGTCATTAAGCAAGCTTCGTGAAACCTCGGAGTTCCGAACAGGGTGAGGCGGTTCTTTGCGCCTGGGCAGCTGTGCCTACTGTATAAGGCACAAGTGCGCCCTTGCTTGGAGTACTGTTCTCATCTTTGGGATGGCTCCGCGCAGTACTTGCTAGACGCTCTTGACAGGTTACAGCGACGGGTTGTCCGTATCATCAGAGATCCAGAGGTCACGAGGTCACTGGAACCTCTGCAACTCCGTAGGGACATTGCCTCATTGGCATGTTTCTACAGAATATACCACAGGGAGTGCTCTGAAGAGTTATTCCACCTTATCCCGCCCGCCACTTTCCTATCCAGAACAACGCGTGCTGGGCTCAGATGTCACCCTTACACGGTGGAGTTCAGAGTGCGTACCAACAAGTTTGGGTCCTCATACCTCTGCCGAACAATCAAGGCATGGAATTCTCTGCCAAGGCACGTGTTTCCTTCTTCCTTCAATCCTGGGTCCTTTAAGCGGGGTGTGAAGTAGCACCTTCTCAGGCCGTCAAAGTAGAGACCTAAACATCGCCTCGGCTGCTATGAGGACGATGTGGAAGCCACTGCTCTTAGACCACACGACTGCTTACCATTAGGCGGAGTGTGGTCATTTGGACGAGAAATCTAAAAAAAAAATTCAATTATTGCTCGCTTTAACGGTGAAGGCAAGCATCGACCTTCATGTCTGCGAGATTTTCATACTGTTCTCTAAGATATGTGAAGTTTTTCTACCCACGCTGTTCCAGACTAGTAGACTATGGCCTAAACCTTCTTATTCTGAGGAGAGGCCCATGCCCAGCAGTTTGTTAGCTTATAAATAGGGTTGATATTATTGTTACCTTTGTTAAACTCAACATACTTATTACATTTGCAAATATACATTTATTAAAAAGAACACACATGGATTGCGAGCACAGGGACTTCGGCAGGCCGCCGGCAGTTAAGACTTCAGAGAAAGGAACCTCCATAAAATGCGTGTCGTGTCGAGCAATACCTTCTTCGGCATTAAGGACTTGAACCAGCCATCCAACGCGAGTCCCTTGGGATGGTATATTATCATTAAACTATATTTAATTTTAATATCATATTAACATCAAATACTAACTGTATGTGTACTTAATTACGATTTTAGAATGAAAATAGTTTTGCATTTATTAGAAAACTATTCAGTAATTACAATTGAACTTTAAACTCGACTTATTCTGTTTCTAATAAAATGGTATTTACTAAAGTGCCTTTACAAATAAAAGCCACTTGATTAAAACGCAATTATGATGATCAAGATAATAAATCTAGGAGCTTAATTTAAATTAAAGTAACGTCTTGACTGATGTTAATATATAATCTACCATCGCATGAAATAAATTCTACAGACGTAGCGTCTATATCTCCTTCACTTCTAGGGGGTAGGCAGAGGTCCATTACACCCACCCCTCGCACAACTAATAGACTATTTGTTCACTTTCTAGCGAGCAGCAAAAGGCAGAATCTCATCTAATATTATAAATGCGTATGTGATTTTGTTACGCTTTCATGCCTTTGCTAGTCGACTGACCGTCATGCAATTTCGCATACACGTTCTCAGGGGATCAGAAAAGGACATAGGGTATCTTCATCAAGAAAAAGTACTGTTACTAATGTAACCTAACCTTACCAACATTAACGCGAGCGAGACCGCGGGTAAAATCTAGTATTATGTTTTTTCATATAACAACTATCGTACTGAACTTCTGAAACTTCTTAAATGCAACATTATGTTTAAAGGAGTCTGCCCACTACCCCGGCTCATACCATGACCGTGCCAGGAACGTGTCAGCCAAAAAAATATTATTTGTAAGGAAATGTACAAGACTATACCCACTAGACCGTTCCGTCACCGACCAGCAGTTCCTATAGCAGAGCGTATCGTGTTGCTTTTCGTGTCTGATACATTCCTAGCACGGTCATGTTGTGAGACGGTGTAGTGGGCAGACTCCTTAAACAGTGGAGATACGGAATAGTGGAGTCCAATTGGAAAAGGCCTCATTCATTATACGTACAACAACCAGCTAGAAATACATCTGAAACTGTATAATTGAAATGGATACATTTATGGCTTATGCTGAGGTCCCAGTTTTCGCGAACTGGAAACGATTTTTCCTGTTAGTAAATTTGGGTTAATTGCTTCTTTGCCAACGTGATTGGAGTTAGAGGCGTGATACTGCGAATATTCTACATTTTAATATGGCAAACCGGGCTTCTAAGCTTAAACTACAGTCAATGATTCCAAAGTATGCACACACAGATCATCCGAAATTTTAATGACTATAAGTGTAAGACCGGTCTGTGTGGAAGATCTTGGGGGAGGCCTATGTCCAGCAGTGGACGTCTGTCGGCTAAGATGATGATAAGCATGGTATTCATTTTCAAATTTACTACAAACCGCTTTGTCAGTGCCCCAAATTACTGACATTCGTTTAGTTCGACATACTGAATATTATTTCCCAATAATATTAAAACATGATTATAAAACTAAAGTAAATTAATCAAATTTCCATTAACATTTTCACGAAATCTATATGTTTTGGTCTGGTACATATTTGCATATCTCGCTTCAATTATTCCATCAAATGTGTATAACTACCAGCCAAATTCAGGTCTGATATAACTTAGAATGCCCGTGGAACCATCAGGATAAAATAATATAATAAATATTCTCTGATATAGAAATGCAACGTGTGTAAAAAAACTTCATGTCAATCCGTTAACTACTTTTCATACGGAAGTTCATTTTTTAAATAGAAAGAAATTATCTTTGCACGTCAAAGTATCGCAATTTCACTGCAAATAATATCCAGCATAATAAGTGCCAAGTAAAAATACACTTCAGGTAACTTTATAAAACAAAAAATTGTTTGGCAAGGATTCAGAAAAAACTGTTATTCTCGCCGGCGCGTCCCTCGTATAATTTGAAATAAGCAAACCCGGTGAAAGCGAGACTCAGGTAAAAAAAATCACTTTATATAAAAGGATCGACCCAAGCTTTCTTCTTGGCCCCAAATATGATTATTGGATCATGATTATATGATTATCTTCGTACTTTCTTGTTTATTCTCTGCAGATTCAGCTAAAACCAAAGTCAATACGGGGCCGCGTCCCTCAGTAACTTTATATTTATCATTTTCGATCTGTTTGGCTGCCCTGTTAGCCTTTATAAGTTTGTACTTTATAAGGCCTACATGACCCGGAGCCGTATCGGGTTAATTGTCATAATTGAGTTTGTAAAGACATTCTCAGTAGAAGGCTTTGAGTTAATATGTGTTGTGATTAGAGGAGACAGATTTTTGTGTAGTAGCAACCTTTCAGGCTCTGGATGTATGCCATTATTTTTTTACTTACTTATATGTAAAATATAAAAACATGCGTCTCATACACTTTTATCAAAAATTTGATGGGGAATTGACATGTGGGGCATATCATGTAGAAAGCTGATTGTGTCATGCTAAAAGAAGTATTAACAATCTAGCAATTAATAAATGACCCAAAGAACATAAGGTGAAGCAACCTATGTCATTCATAGAACTGTTTTGATGTAATTAAAGCTGAACAACAATTTGGGCTTCTATCAAAGGGCCTAAGCGCTTAACAAAATATTTAAATGAGTAAATTAGAAGTTGAATATTAATTGAGTTCCTTAACTACCAAAATTGTTATTAGTGTTATCCCGGAATAAACGAACGTTAATATAAATAGTCTGTGAGGCTGCCTTGGCTAACGATATTTACGACTAGTTTTACCCTCGGCTTGGCTATCTTGGTTCTTATCAAACCAAAACAAAACTATGTTTATACATGTAGATCACAGAGTAACATTTATGAAAATCAAAGTTACACTTATTAATGTGAATTTACATTTCCATGGTGCCTTGTTCAGCAAAGCAACGCTGTAGAGCCAATGAGAAGAACTGGCAAGGCACTCACAGCCGCTCTTTTTACCCGACTACGGCAAAGCCAAAAGGATTGGTATATAGGTAATGATTTTGGCAGTCTGTGTATGTATGTTTGTATGTTTCACCGTAGCGTCTAAACTACTGAACCGATTTTAGTTAATGAGGTATCAATAGATTCGTAATAATAGCCCGGGTGACATAGGCTATATAAATATTTTACGTAGTCTGCTTATAGTTTTTTAAACTTTTTATTCTTCTATTATAATTTACATAGTGTTATTAATCACCAAGCTTATATTATTTTAAGGCAATCAGCTTCTTCTAAGAATATACAGATACACCTGTACTGCCACTAACGTTATAAACCGAATAACATTTATTTTTTAAACTTACGACTATCATTACAGTTAACCCTAATTCGATAGTGCGGTACATCTTAATTATATAAATTAAAAATAAACATAAAACTCAACTAAGTAACTAAAAGAAACAAAAATAAAAAGAAAAACAAAATTACAAATAAACTTTTAACTTATAACTACTTACAATACTAGGAACAAAAAACAAGGACACTGTGTAAATAGTCATTTTTGTCAATTAATGTGATAGCAAAATATATCAACATTCTTGCTTATCATATTAATTACTTTAATAGACCTGGATACAGGACACTTTGCCAGTAAGTTGGTTCTGGCGTTTGGTACGACTAAAAGTGGTGGACGTCGCCGCCGCCATACGTATCGATCTGGTACACAGAGACCAAGGCATCGCAGTATTCCAGGATTGTATTCAATTCCACGCAACAGCTTAACTAAATATATTACAAGATGGAATTCACTATGTACTTTCAGTTCGTTATATCCTACCATGCCCAGAACAAACAATGTAGGGTACATAAGGGGGTAAAAAGGGTATACTCCATAATACTTATGATACAACTGTCAGTCTTGTGAACTTGTTCTGGACACGCTCCAGATGTGATATTTGAACTGAGGTCTCATGCTCCGCACAAGTCAAATATTTGTATGCATGGACATGGATGCTTGGTCGGGGTGTTTCTATGTATAATATGTATGTTTTTACAAAAACAAAAGGTATACATAAATGTATGTTTATCCATTGTCTAGTACTCATAGTATAAGCTCTGCTTAGTTTGGGCTAGATGATGTTGTATATGTGATAGATTATTATTATTATTTTCCATAGAATGTGTCAAAAATTAACTTTCCGTACGTAACATGTCTCGTTTGTTGATATACGAACGGGGCCTAAACCGACGATGCAGTCAATAGGGATGTACTTACGTTTACGCAAACACATTCAAAGAAAAATCATACAGAAAAATAAGAAATCTGGGAATCGAAAGACAATGAAAATATTATTACTACGTTCTTGTCATTATTTCTACGTATCTGTCATGTCGCCCCCAAATAGGCACTCCATATTTTTTGTTCAAATAACGCATCTATGTGCAATGATTATAGAGTACATTATTTAATACACTTGGTGGTTTCTTCTTGCAATGTTTTTTCATAGCATGGCTTTATTGACTGTTCAGATGACGCAGTGGATTAAGTGATCGCCTCGGCACTGCCAATGCGGTGGATGTTGAGGCTTTGATTCCCACATGTGACAAAATACAATCGGATCGCAACAGCAATTTAATTTGGCTACTGCCGTTTCAAAGGTTCATTAAAAACAATTCATAACCCAAGAATTAAATATTGCTTTAAAAATTAACATCAATTAAGATGATGATTTTTGATGCGGGCAAAGGAATATACAAGAAGACTATGTATCTCGCGCCTATCTTCCCGAAGGGTTAGGCAAAGATGTATATTCACGTACACATGTTATGGTTTCCAGTCCCACGTCATAAAAGGGAATCCTATTGCTAATTACCGAGCACAGTTCCAGACTCATTATTACTACTGAAAATTTCATAACAGAAATCCCAATAACACTAACCGAGACCTCATAAACAGCAAAAGCAGTCATTACCGTTAAGCAACTAAGGCAGTTTTATAATATTGGGATATTTTTCCTTGTCAAACAAAAGCTAAAAGTCAAAAAGAATAGAAATCGTTTAATGATCACAGAGGTTACAATTCCACGGTTACATTGCCAGTTACAAAATCCTCTACAATAGAATAGAACAAATTGTTGGCAACACGTACAAGGATAACGAACATTACACCTCTGAACCTCTTTTATTAGTCGTAACAATCTCTTCATCACTTTCCATTCCTAGTCACGTTCACGTTCAAATGAGAGAAAATCTAATCTTTTTTCTACCCCTCTGAAGTGATTGGGGGCCGAAGTATAAAGCTAACCACTGACGAGACGATCATTTTGTTCAGCTACTTCAAAATTGACGTATTTTAGATTACAGCAATATCTTAGTCTCTCCGTGAACACGGCTTCTGAAAAGCAACCGAAACGTCGGGGAAAGGGTAATCCTAAATCTAAATAGTTTTTATAATTTAAATTGAAGTAAACAGTAACTAGTAAAAGTGTTTAACAATAGTAGTTTAAAGTTTCAAAAATATGTAATAATAGTGTTTTATAAAAATAAACAACGCGATAAAATCCGTATAAAGTTGTTTAATTTTAATACAACAACATTTATAATATTTTGCGATGACGATCTGATGGTCAGCAGCAACCGCTGTAACTTTAGATTTAATGATGCTTTCAGAAACTATACAATGAAAAAATATCAAACCGCTTTAAAGCTATCCTATAAAATTGCATCTCCAGCAATACTGTGAAAACCGTCTTTAATATCATATAGTAAATTTTGCGTGACATGCTTACAAATATACAGACATACAAAAATTCTGTACATAAATGTTTTGGCTTCTATATGAGGCATCTTTATTAGAGCAATAAAGATCCCTCATATTTTTTTGTTAATATCTCCTTTGTTCAGTTACTCGTATCTTTTACTTACAATTTTATTATATATACTTAGATATATTGATTACACCGCTTACTGTCAGGTGCTTGTTAATAATCTCTGTTGTACAAAAATAAATGCTTTGTTAGACCGCAAATCCATTTGGATATGAAGTCCGTTCCATCAGTGGCCATCTTAAATATCTCTCAGATGGACGTTTCACCAATGCCATTTGACTGAGAGACCTTTTACAAAGCTGGATTAGACCTCGTTTGCATAATCAGACTCGATTCAGACGAAATCATGAATTTAACTTAAGTTATTTATGTGAGTAAGTACCGCAGTTGAAATGTCGTTTAATGCCTAATTTTTGTATATATTTGAAACTATAGAGACAAGTTATGTCTCGTTGGTGCTTATGTAAATGGCTAATCGTGGCATCCTGAGATCGTTTTCTAGGTCGTGTCGTTATTAAGTTTTTCGGTAAGGAAACTTTTTAAAGCAGCAGAAATAGTGCCAGTCGAACAGCAAGCGGCTCGCCGGGTATTTAATGAGATCTAATTCTGTTCGTGTTTTATTTTTCTACTTTTATAAACTGAAAAAAAGTGTTGTTCTGATAGTATATATGTCCTTATAACCTATAATAAACGTAGAGCCAAATTTGCTTATACAGGGTGTCCAAGAACCTGGCGTCCAACTGGATTCCCACGATGCCCCAAGTTCTAACAGTACTCAGAAAAATATTTTAAAAAATCCACCCCATGTACTTACAGAATTATACTGATTTCAAAAAAAAAGGGGAAATGAGCACCCTGTGACATACTTTTGAATGCTGTGACTGCTAATGCTGATAATTTCGATATTTCTTGGAGGTTTTGTAATCTAGGGTATTGCTGTGTCTAAATAGAATGTAAAAATAAAGTACTTATTGTACCATTTTAAAATAAAATATTATTTTAACTAAAGGTGATATGGAAAACTATTGAATTTCGCAACTTTGACCGACTGTAGTGTAAAAAAAATGTACCAAAATAGTATGGCAAGTGACGTCAAATTTTGACGCGTTTATTCCTCTTTTTAAAAAGGTATAATACTTACACATTAATTTGAAAAAAAAAAATTTTGATAATATTTTTACTCAACAACCCAATTTTTACGATGTCTTACAGAATTCTTAGAAAGAAAAATTTACGACGAATTGAATCTAACCTCTAAAGAATTACTGTTGTATGCTCATAAAAATAACAACAGGCCTCTCAAAAAACAGGTTAGACCGTAAGGGACGGTATGTGCATGCATCTCACCATAGTGATTCGTTATTACAACAGGAGGGAGCAAGACAGAAACTATCTTTGCGATTTGCTGGTTCTTCTTTATGGTACCCCATTATTCAGGTAAGAGTGAGGGAGAAAAAGGTTAGAGGTGCGAGTGAGATAGATAGTGACGCTATCTGGGATCGTGCTATTTAGGATAACAGTACGGTCAGTACGCGTCACTGCCTCCTGCCGTTACTACGCACCTCTCTCTTATTGTTACCATTGATCACGTACTACGATTTAAAGCTTTGTTTATTGGACTCGATTACTCTTTGTGCTCTGGACTTTGAAACGAACTCTTTACGACGACCTTTGCCTGTGTTTGGACAGTTTGTGTTTTGTGTGTGCTACCATGGCGACCTACACTCCGCAAGAATACGCAAATATGCACTACATTTATGGAGAATGTAGAGGTAATGGACGAGCTGCAGCGAGACTTTACAGAGAAAGGTATCCGAGGGCTACGCGATATCCCGACCATCGAGTTTTCATTAATGTGCACAGATCACTATGTGACGGGCGGTTCCCCAATCAAGTAGCTGGTGAAGGACGACCCGTAAATGACTTCATACGCGATGAAGTTTTAGAGGCGGTGTCGGCAAATCCAAGCATCTCTGTGCGAGGAATAGAAGCTGATACGGGGATACCGAAGAGCACAGCACACAGTATTCTCCAAAAAGAAGAATATCATCCGTACCACGTACAGCGAGTGCAAAGTCTTTTACCTCGAGACTATCCGAGCCGAGTCGCGTTTTGTGAAACAATCCTGCAAAAACATCGAGAAGACGAAAACTTTATCGACAAAATTTTGTGGTCAGATGAATCTACATTTAAGAAGGATGGCTACATGAACCTACACAACTTGCACGAGTGGCATGTGGAAAATCCGCACTTGATGCGAGAAGATAGATCCCAGTACCGGTTCAAAGTGAACATGTGGACCGGTATTCTCTGTGGGAATATTATTGGTCCATTTGAGATGCCCGAGAATTTGACTGGCGAATCATATTTAAATTTTCTTCAAAATGATTTGCCAAACTTACTAGAAGAGACCCCACCAGATATGTGGTTCCAACACGACGGCTGTCCAGCACATTTTCGCGTATCCGTTAGAGAGTTTTTGGACGAGCAATACCCGAACAGGTGGATTGGGCGATCAGGAACAATCCCGTGGCCAGCCCGCTCACCTGACTTAAATCCGCTGGATTTTTTTTTCTGGGGAACTATGAAGGAGCTCGTTTATGCGAAGCCCATTAATGACATCGCTGACCTTCGTGAGAAGATAACACAAGCAGTGCAGGTGATACGTCAAAAAAGTTACTCGCGAAACATAAAGCGGTCCTTTTTAAGGAGAGTGAGAGCTTGTATTGCCGCGGGTGGTCAACATTTTGAACATTTATTGTAATAAAATATCTTTAAACTAACATTCTTTGCTTTTATTCTACTGGGAACCCATCTACCTGTGTGTATTTCCTTCTTGCTCACTCTTGGAACCGAAGTAAATAATAGTAGTAACATAACAGTTTCTAAGATAAGAAAGGGTCCGACAGTTACCGTTAGTAGGTAGGCACTTCGTAAAAATTGGGTTGTTGAGTAAAAATATTATCAAAATTTTTTTTTTCAAATTAATGTGTAAGTATTATACCTTTTTAAAAAGAGGAATAAACGCGTCAAAATTTGACGTCACTTGCCATACTATTTTGGTACATTTTTTTTACACTACAGTCGGTCAAAGTTGCGAAATTCAATAGTTTTCCATATCACCTTTAGTTAAAATAATATTTTATTTTAAAATGGTACAATAAGTACTTTATTTTTACATTCTATTTAGACACAGCAATACCCTAGATTACAAAACCTCCAAGAAATATCGAAATTATCAGCATTAGCAGTCACAGCATTCAAAAGTATGTCACAGGGTGCTCATTTCCCCTTTTTTTTTGAAATCAGTATAATTCTGTAAGTACATGGGGTGGATTTTTTAAAATATTTTTCTGAGTACTGTTAGAACTTGGGGCATCGTGGGAATCCAGTTGGACGCCAGGTTCTTGGACACCCTGTATATGCTTAATACTTTAATACCGTACTTAGTTTACTGTAAGGTTGCCTATGTCTGATATACACGTAGTTTTATTTTACACAACGATTATTAGTAAACATATTGTTTTGTGAAAACAGCATTAAAATAAGTTGCAAAATGATGAATCAATTAATATTACTCTATGAGCTTAACAATATTGAGATATAATAATAAAAGCATTGTTGCAAGCATTGCCTGAACGTCCGAACGATGTATAAGTTATAAAATGCGTTTGAAAAAAAACAGGCGTATCTCACTCACACACCTGTAATAAAATAGCAGTTACGTCACAACCAAGTATCGTTCAATATTATTTCTAAAATTTGACTTATGTATTATGCCAAAAACAAAATGTATTAACTTCCCGGTGACTACCAGATTTGAAAGGTATTTACTTTTAAATTAATTAAAATCATCAAATAAATACCCTATAACGCGATCATTGTGGTGATTTATATTTTAATATATATTATTTAATTGATCTGTGAAATTGAAATTAAACTACTATATACGGATTTTATCGCGTTGTTTATTTATCACTGTATTACATAATTTTGAAAATTCGGATGTTTTTAATCAAACCCGCAAATCGCTACGATGCAAGCTTTTTTTATTTTGAAATAGTTTGGTCGTAAAAGAATATTCGAATATTTTCGCCTTTTGAAATTATATGAGCATTCATTATCAAACAATACATTTTCGGATAACAACAACACAATTTGATGTAATTAAACAATTGTAGGCTTGTACTGAAGCTTAATTAAATTTTGTTGGTTTACTTTCCGGCAAAGATTCCAATCCAAATACACAACAGAAATTGTATTATACAGACATTTTGTATACACACACAGTATAGAGTGAAACAGCAATCTTTGGTAATATTAATGTCAAACAATGAACCCCATGAATAAGTAATACCCTGAACCGCATAATATTTAGAGCTATTAAGGGAATGCGACTGCTGTGCTGATATTTTAGGTACTCTGTCAAGAAATCGTCAGTAGAAGCATGATGTTTAAACTGTATCCATTAGACGGTTAAAGGTCTGCCACCTTTTACGAAACCTACCCTTTCGAGGAAGAAAAGATTCAGAGTTAGGACAGATTGAAATTTATACTTACTTCTGGCGATTTCACCCAAAACTGGGTCAACGCTGTTGGAAAAATTTCTCCGTACCTATCATTCCTTACATAAGAAAGAAAGAAAGAAGAAAGAAAGAAAAATATTTATTTGACACGTACCACAAACACATAATAACAAGTATAAAATAAAAATAAATAGGTACAAAGATGAACTTATCAAAACGAGAACAAAAAATAAAGTCAATAACAGTAGTGTCAAATAGGGCCCAGTTCAGCATGTGTCAGACGAAAGCCTGACGCTGGTTTTCAACTGGGTCCTTTAGTGACTCACGCATATAAAACCATCTCTATTATAAACAGAGGAAATTATAAAAAAAAAAAAAAAAAAAAAAATAAGATCTACTGTATGACAAATTAGACTTGTTCCTGCGATGAGTAGGCTATCCAGGCTCCTTCTGGAAATAGTATGCTGTCATCGATAGAGCCAGTGGAATCTTTACCCTTTGCGTTATTGGCTTACGCCTTTTATTTCTAAGTCTTTCTTTTGTTTTTTGAAAAAGGCCATCGCTAATTATCTGGACTGCTATATGCTTGTCTGCCACCTTGGTTAGATAATACATGAATTGATTTTAATATACACCGTACACCTTTACTAGGTCACTCCGGGATATGAGTCTATGATACATTTTAATTATTCAACGAGGCTCTATCTTGGATATATTTCAGGCAAATGAATTGTGATCGACTAATTAGGTCTATGAATTGTAAACAAAGGGCTGCGAAAGTCCAAAATGGATTTTGATACAGTTCTAATCATACATTAGCTATGGATTTAATTTAAAACATGTTCCATAGGGGCACGCGGTAATAGATTTATTTTTGTTTACTTTTTATTACGAAGACTTTATAAAAAAAGAAAAAATGTACAATAGAAACATATAGATCAAATTTAAAATGGGATTTTAAACAGTCATTTAATGCCTTCTTCAATTTTTATACAGATCTAACAGCTGAAACAAGCACGCGGAAGTTTTCTAATGAACCAGTTACAACAATTTTAAATCCTGATTGGATTCCGGAGGGAACAGTTGAATGTTAAACGCTTTATTCGAAGTAATTCGTATAAAGAGTTTTATTTAGATCAATCCATAATACTTGTACAAAGAACAGTATACAAATATTCCTACTTATGGTAGGAAGAAGTGTATTTGTGGTTTCATAGTCATTTTTATCACGCATATTTATTTAATTAAAACATAGTTATTTGACCCGTACATAGGCATTTGATTTAAACATAGTCATTTGATTCACGCGTATTCATTTGTATCACGCATAGTCATTTGTTCCACGCATAGTGATTTAATTCAAGAATAGTCATTTGATTCAAACATAGTAATTTTTATCACGCGTATTCATTTGTATCAAACATAGTTATTTGATTCTAGCATTGACATTGATTGCAAGCATATTCATTTAATTTAAGCATAGTCATTTGACCCGTGCATAGTCATTTGATTCAAACATAGAATTTTTATCACGCGTATTCATTTGTATCACGCATAGTTATTTGATTCTAGCAGTGACATTGATTGCAAGCTATCATTTAATTTAAGCATAGTCATTTGACCCGTGCATAGTCATTTGATTCAAACATAGAATTTTTATCACGCGTATTCATTTGTATCACGCATAGTTATTTGATTCTAGCAGTGACATTGATTGCAAGCATATTCATTTAATTTAAGCATAGTCATTTGACCCGTGCATAGTCATTTGATTCAAACATAGAATTTTTATCACGCGTATTCATTTGTATCACTTATAGTTATTTGATTCTAGCATTGACATTGATTGCAAGTACAGTGATTAGGTTCAAGCGTAGTCATTTGTTTCACGCATGATGGGCTATGCTTGAATCAAATGACTAAGCGTGTACAAATGAATACGCGTGGTAAAAGACTATTAAAACTTGATGATACTTATCTAAAAATGTATGATAAATATAATAATTATATCGGTGAAAATATTTAATGTTGTCGTCGTAAGTCGAAGTCGTCCCTTCGTCCGTTACACAGCACGAATATTTTAATTGCTTTCATCTCTAACAGAAACCCGGCAGTATTCCGTACTCTATAGATATATATATATATATATATATATACTTAGATCAAAATGGGAGGTCACGCATAAATAATATTCAAATACCGCAGTATAACCAGTTGATAAGTTATAGTAGCTTAGCTGGGGATTTGCATAAATTCAGGTGGCATCTGCAAGTACAATTTGGTTATGATCTCTACGGCCGGGGCGGAAACTTTACAACTGACTTCGCCGCACTCACCCGCCAACTTTGAACGTTAGCAGCTGTCAAAGAATATAACGATTAAATCATTTCCATTTAAGTGGGGACTATTAACTTTCTTCTGTTAAAAAAGTGTTTGAAAAAGATATCGGAGATAAGATATTACTCGGCGCACCAGCAGTGGCGATGTAACCTCATAAAACACTACGTCATTCGCGCAGTCTTGTAAAAATCATAAAAGGTCTATTACGCAGTGCTGACTAAGCAGATCGACAAATCTGCGAGGTTAACTAATGTTTTCATTGTCATGCACCCGATTTCTACTAGCAAAAACGAACAAAACGTCAAAATAAAACAAATTTTAAGTGATTTATTTGGCTGTGCCTAATTTACGGCCAATCTCAGTAGTTCACATGTATTGGTCAAAGTCTACTAATAATTGTTAGGTTATCCGTGTTATAAAATTGTTGTTAGGACAATAACTAGGGTCAGGATTTGTCATTCAAAAAGTTAGTAGTCTGGATGTTCTTTGTGTTCTTCGTTTTCGTTCCGTACCCACAGCAGGACATTTCCTTACTGTGAATAAAATATAATCAAAAGGCATAAATCAAGTTCCTTATTATTATAATAAGCGACGCCTTATTATAGTTGTTCGTAATTATAGTTCGAGTTAATTAATACATGTAATATTTTCGGCTAGTTAATCGTAAGCGGAAGCACCGCTGAGGAAAACTTGTTCAAAGGGCTAATTATAATTAACCCACACGTTACATAATGTATGAAAGTTAAAATACAAAAGTATATTCTAACTTCCGTACTGTGTTTGTTATGTTTATATAATACTAATTTTTGCCCGCGGCTTGTAAAAGTAGATTAGGTTGAGTTAATAACAGTACTTTCTCAAATAAAATATAGCCTATGTTACTTGGTAATAATAAAGGTATATAATAGTGAAAGAATTTTTAAAATCGGTTCAGTAGTTTTTGAGTTAAATCGTTACAAACAAACTAACATACACACATCAAAAAAAGTCCCCGTTCACTGGAAAAAGGGGTAATATTTTTTAATTGCTTAAAATATTCAAAAATGAATGATTACGTTTGTGTTCTTTATTTAAAAATACATCATTAAATGTAGAGAACATAAAATATTTTAGTTTTTTTATATAAAAGCGAGGTCAATGATAAATGGGTCATTCTTGTTACTGCCGGAAAGCTGTTTTAAGCAATATCTAAAATTGTTTTAAGACAGACAAAAATAAAGACAGTTCTTAAGTCTTGCGTGCAAGAATAGTGTTATTGCGTGAAGAAGGATATTCTACAAGGAAAATCGCAGCCAGAGTCTCCGTTTCTGAAACTTGTGTAATTACTACCCATTAGGGATATTGGAGCATGGGCAACCTGGCTGATTGACCTGGCCGCCCGGTTGTCCTTAGTGATGTTCAGAAACGCTACCTGCGAGCTACTACTGGACTGGATGGCACTCAGACCATTCGTAATTGTTTACACCACTTTAGATTACGATCAAGGAGATCCTGGCGAGCACCTTTGAATACACGGGAATGACAGCGACGCAGATTGCAGTGGGACAATCGCTGAAAAAGTCAAGGAACATATCACAGCCGTCAAGAACCGATTAATAAACAAGTCTGCTGTAGCCGAGCATTTGCTGGAGTCTGGACCAAACCACTGGATTAAATAACATAAACCACAGGTTTTATCCACCGATCATCACTATTACTCCAGGATAGTACGTGAAGTGGTTAAATATCGCAATTTCAACCGAGAGGATGGATACCGTTTGTCTACATCTTGGAATCCAGTAATCAGCTAATGTAAACGTCACCGTCGTGACTTATGTCGTCAGTGTGTAGACGTCGTTAGTGTTGTGTGTCGAAATACCGACAGTGTTAATATAAATAATAGTGACCAAGTGAGGGTAGTTGCCGAAACCTGCACCTCACGAAGGTGCCGCTGGGCTTACATCAGTCAACCCGTGACCACGATCGATGCAAGTCGGTCGAAACGTCGGGCAGTCAATAGGTATTTTTTATCTTTCAAATAATTTATCGCGAGTAAGACCCATTACCTAGCATTATATTAAATAATTTCTTGTCAGAAAACCCGAAAACACCGTTCAACCTAAGTATTTAGTATATTAAGACAAAGACTGGTGTCTCTGATGTGGCGGGTGCATGGCAGATCCAACAGTTACCTACAACTCACTGTAGGAAGAATGGAAATGGATTGTCCATCCTTCGTGGCCTGGACGCGACTGCATACGGCATGGCCAAAATTATGTCGCTTAATTTAAATTAATGTAATACCTTTTTACGTATGAACCTTTTATGTATTTTGTCTGTAATAAATGATTTTATGTTATTATTATTTAATCCAAGAACGCAGACACAGCAGTCACATTATCAACCACTGCACTACCGAGGCAGCCAAAACAGGTAGCAAAGCCAATAAACACATCTTCATTTAAATAAGACGGGTTAAGAGAGTTTAGGCTCAAATTAGTCTATAATAATATGTTTATTTATAACCAAAAACTAACTGGTACAGAGTACAATTTCTATGTTTAGTCTGTATAGACTACAAACTTAATGTTTATAGTCTATACAGACTAAACACGAGGAATATCAAAATTGAATTATAACTCTCGTTTACAAATGCGATGTGTAGTAAGTTAGAGGTAAGTCGGGGTCACAGCTGGGTGCTGGCCTAATCTCTCACTTATTGCGAGAACCGGCCGGCACAGGTGTGCTAATTACAACCGCCCGTACCTTTGGACTGAGTTATATTTTTATAGAAATACCAGAACATACTGAAGTACTAAACGAATTAATTACTACACTAGTGTTTTGGTCGAATTTTGGACATCTTGTGCCGTAATAGCGTGATGACGTTGCTATATTGGCAATGTTGGCCACAATAATATAATACAACTAGCTATGCCTTAGAAACAGTAGATGCAAGGTTCTACCTTGGCTGTACCCCAGACAATATGAATGCTAAATTTTATTATGACCATCGAATAGTTATGGCGTAAAGGCAAACAAACAAATAAATTCACTTCCACATTTATAATATTAAAGAGAATGTTTTAATTTAGCAATATACAAAAAAATATCGAAGATATGCCTTTGCTTTTTTGGTAACTTCGTAGGTATTTAAGTCAATGGGCCACGATGATCCAGGGATTCAGGGATAGGAAATATGTTTACCCACAGTTAAACACTATTACCTCATATCTATGTCTTCTTCTCCCTAGCCTTTATTATTTCCAACTCACTTGGGGTCGGCTTTTCTGGTCTAACCGGATTTAGACTGGATATCAGTTTTTACACGGAGCGGCTGCCACCTGACCTCCGCAACCCGAAAGCTAACGATATCGTAAGGCTAGACCAGCGTCAGGATATTAAAGGGCACTGACTTCCCAATATCGACTGCCATAGATGTTCGTGGCAGCCGGGACCGACAGCTTAACGTGCTCTCCGAGGTACGGAGCAGGCGATAATTGTCAATCAATACGCACATAATTTCGAAAAGTCATATATCTTCCGAAAGTCAAAGGTGCGCGACGTAGGTTCGAACTCGAGACCCTCAGCATTGCAGTCTTTTGGTCTCCCCACTGAGCTATCGCTGATATATTATCTCATATCTATGTACATATACATATAACATAAACTTAAACGTATTAGTATATCCCAGGATTATCAAAACTAGCTGCAGTTTGAAACTTCGCATTCGCTTTACTTAGATAATTATTATGTATCCTATGTACCAATCTAGGATATGATGTATCCGTCTGTCAAGTTTCATCTAAATCTGTTCTACGGTTCACGCTTGATTAGGTAAAACCAATCAAACATCATATTGTCTTCTGTTTACGCGAATGTTATTCATTGAAATTAAACTCATTTACACGGATTTTATCGCATTGTTTATTTAACACTGTATTACATAATTTTGAAACTGTTACACTACTACTACTATTGAAATTTACTAATTTTTAAGCTAATAAAATTATTAAAACTATTTATATTTACACTTTCCCCGACATCTCGGTTGCTTTTAGCAACCATGGTCACGGAGAGACTAAGATGGTAGTTGTCTCAATGTTCCAGTTTAGTTATTTCAAAGTACCCGAACATAATTTAATCATTGGTGTTTCTATTTACGCAGAATGAGCTCAAAGTAGTATTATTAGCAAAAAAAAAAAAATTTAAGAGTAGTAGTAGTGTAACAGTTTCAAAATTATGTAATACAGTGTTAAATAAACAACGAGATAAAATTCGTATAAATGAGTTTAATTTCAATCAACCAAACATCTTTAAAAACTTAACATCCTAACTAATATTATAAACGTGAAAGTTAATTTGTTTAATATGCTTTCACGCCTTAAATCAACCAATCATCATGAAATTTCGCATACACTTTGTCAGTGGTACAGAAAAGGACATAGAGGAACTCACATGCAAAAAAAAGTACTGTTCCCAAGGGATGAAAAATTTATATTACCTACATTTACACGAGTGAAGCCGTCGAAAATGTGGTTAGTTATTATATTAGTAGGGTTATTTCTACTTAATTATTGTTAAAATGTATTGGTTTATTTTCTACATGTATCACAATGTTACGATCAGCCTATTAAATTAAACATCAAATCATAGCAAAATATCGTGAACATAGCAACACAAACAAACCATTTTGAAATCGCTTACCTAGTTAGATATATAAACAGGTCAAGTACATTATAGATAGAGCGGTACGGTCATTATTTGTGTCACGAGGGCACATAGTAATTTTCTTTTTGTATATAAGTGAAATTAAAATACCATATCTTTTTTATAAATGGTCAATATATAATTAACCATTCGGTGGCACAACGGTAGTGACAACGACTGGGTCTAGAAAAATCGAATATTGATTTGACTAATACTACCAAATTTTTACTATTTATTTATAATTGAGTTTTATAATCTTTATATATATAAATCTTCCGTGAGTGTGTTTATAATTAAACTCCTCCTAAACGGCTAGACCGATTTTGATGAAATTTTTTGTGTGTGTTTAAATGGATTCGAGAATGGTTTAATTTTTTTTTTTTCGTTTGTACAGGAGAACGTCTGTCGGGCTAGTATTAACTAAGAATAAAAATTACAGAAGTGAAATCGACATATAAATAATACGGCCAAACATATGATCTTTATATTCATAAATTATCATCTCGTTAGTTTTTAAACATACATCTGCCAGGCATACATAGAAAAAGAAACAGTTTTAAAAATGTAAATTAAAGTAATATAATGAGTTGACACTATTTTACGCAAACTTTCAATTAATATTTCATAATCTGCCATTAACTCTCTATCTATAATAAACTGTTGGGAACTGGGTGGCGACCTATTTAAAGCATATAGGTATGTACTACTAAGTTGTTGTAATTAATGTTTATCAAGCGTAAAATGAGAACTGTAAACAAATTAACACGTGTTTATAAATACTAGCGCGACCGCTAGTATTTATAAACACGTGTTAATTTGTTAATTTTGACCACTAGGCGACCTTAGTGGTCAAAATTCGACCAAAATTCCTATGCTTGCTACTTTGTTTTCTGTTTTTCTTTATTACATATAAATAAGGTATAGGTAACCATATTTACAAAGAACAACGTCGAGTTGTACGACATCAGACAAACAATGCCGAAATGCTACGAACGCGATTCGACTGCGTGTGTCAAATGCATGGTAGTGTGCGTGTAGTGTTTTTTCATTAATTTAATGTATTTCTAATGTATATTTTATAAAAATATTAGGATTCGCCCCTCCTTGTCCATATAAACTTTAACTGTGCCAAATTTCATTCTCCTCCGTACCCGCAATTTTCGTAAAAAGGGGTACAAAGTTTTTGCTTCACGTATTAATATATAGATTCGCTACCGCTGAGACCATTGGAAGACATTTATTTTTTCGTACAAAGCAATAGTTTTTACTATCCCCTATCTTACGGAGCCTAGATTACAATAGACTAGTTGAGAGTACAGAGGCATGGTATTAACCTAATACCAGTCCCTGTTTTTAATAATCTACCCTCGAATCGGGTGCTAGAGATAACAACTATAATATATGTAGCAAAATAATTAATTAATCGTCTATATGTTATCATTTTTTTATATTAAATTAACCAATAAAAGTGTATTTAATACCGTACTATTCATACTATATTATAAACGTGAAAGCTTGTGATGATATGTGCCCCTGGTCATAATTAATCTTGTTTATGTAAGTACCTATTACTAAAAAAATTGTGTATATTTATATTATTTTTTATTAACACTATAGGTACTCCTTTTTATTTGTTTATATTGCATATTAATCTTTTAATTTAATTATAAGTCCGTACTTTCGTTTGTGAGTCGCTCGTAGCCCTCAGCTGAAAATCAACGCTGCGGTCATCCGCAGCATAGGCTGAGCTGAAGCCTTTTAGGCGCGCTCTGCTGTTTTTAATATTAATGTTTATACTATATGTGTGTCTAATAAAAAATTCATTCATTCATTTATATTTCAATGTTTGATACTTAATCTCGCGTAAATAGTTGAATGCATTTGGATATGTTCCATGTTCTGAATTAATACATAGGAAATTTTCTAACCCAGTATGGGGAAACCGCGGACACAATTCAGAACACATTTTTTTCCTTTTATCTTGAAGATACTCAATAGGTACAAATAAAGCTTGCATACATTTATATGTCAGCCTTGTATTACATATAAAAGATTTTTAACGCCGTTGAACAATGTGTACCTAAAATAAATGTATTCAGACGCAATTAGGCGTTTCTTTTACGTCAATATACAGAGCACAGTTACGGCACTCGTCACTAAATGGATTATAGAGCTAAGTCAAATAGAAGCACCTGTGACAAACTTTAAGGTCGGCCCCTACTTTCGTTTCTTTCGTCACTTACTTTTGTCTTATGTATATTGTATTTGCGAACCCTAATCTTAAATTATCTCGCCCGAAACGTGACAACTTTACGCGAACAGGAGCGTGACACACTTCCGTCTGGGAGGACAAATTGTGCTGAATTGGAAACGCACAAATCTACACGGTGATGGCGACGGCGAGGCAGTTAATTTGATAATGTTCGTGTCGACATATCACACCGAGGCGATAGAAAAATGTCTAACGTTGTAAAATGAAGTAATCGAATTTAACAAAATCTCGTTGCCGCCTGTATTTTGGCTTGCGTTGTTTTTTTTTTTTTAATACTGTTGTGGTGGCATGCAAGTTTGTAATCTGCCTGATGGTAAGCAGAAACGGTAGCCTATGAACGTTAGCATCTTTCGGAATCATCAATGTATCGGTAATCAACTGAGATTTCTTGTATAGATGTACGAATAAAATGACTGTTTGATTAATATTAACATGTTATAGCTTAGCTTATTCACTGGTGACCACGGATCTTCTTCTCTTTAGCCTTTATTATTCCCAAGTCACTTAGGGTCGGCTTTTTCTAGTCTAACCGGATTTGACTGGATATCAGTTTTTACACGGAGTGGCTGCCACCTGACCTCCGCAACCCAAAGGCTAACGATACCCTAAGGCTAGACCAGTGTTAGAATATTAGGGGGTACTGACTGCCCAATGAAGACTGCCATAGATGTTCATGGCAGCCGGGACCGACGGCTTAACGTGCTCTCCGAGGCACGGAGCAGGCGATAATTGTCAATCAATACGCACATAATTTCGAAAAGTCATATAACTGCCGAAAGTCACTGGTGCGCGACGTGGGTTCGAACCCGAGACCCTCTGCATTGCAGTCTGTTGGTCTCCCCACTGAGCTATCGCTGCTCGCTACCACGGATACAGAAGAAAAATGAAAAAAATACAACGAAAGCCTATATAGAAGATAATTTAATCTCGCCGTAGGCGACGAATAAGATCCACATCTCTAACTTTTATAAAAACATAGATATTAAATATTTAATTATCACTCGCTTTAACGGAAATCTTTGTGAGGCAACTTGCATACCTCTACAATTCTCCAGGAGTTGTGTAGTCGGTCAGTCCATTCTACGCCATCGTTATGGACTATGGGCTCATCGTTTTCATAATAAAAAGTGACTCCGTACGCAGCTTTTATAAATAGCACTTATTTTAAATTATATATATATATTTTTTTAATTTTGCTCGTCTATATGACCACACTCCGCCTGATGGTAAGCAGTCTTGTGGTCTAAGAGCAGTCGCCTCCACATCATCCTCATAGCAGCCGAGGCGATGTTGAGGTCTCTACTTTGACGGCCTGAGAAGGTGCTTTTTCACGCCCCGCTTAAAGGACCCAGGATTGAAGGAAGAAGGAAACACGTGCCTTGGCAGAGAATTCCATGCCTTGATCGTTCGGCAGAGGTATGAGGACCCAAACTTGTTGGTATGCACTCTAATCGATTCCACTGTGTAAGGATGGCATCTGAGCCCAGCACGCGTTGTTCTGGATAGGAAAGGGGAGGGCGGGATAAGGTGGAATAACTCTTCAGAGCACTCCCCGTGGTATATTCTGTAGATACATGTCAAAGAGGCAATATCCCTACAGAGTTGCAGAGGTTCCAGTGAACTCGTGACCTCTGGATCTCCGATGATACGGACAGCCCGCCGCTGTAACCAGTCAAGAGCGTCTAGCAAGTACTGCGCGGAGCCATCCAAAAATTATCAGCTTCAGAAGTGGTAAGCATAAAAATCGACTGTAAAACAGACGTAAACATAAAAAGCACCGTAGGCATTCACAGCTGTAGGCACCTGTGAATACCTACGGTGCTTTTTATGCATATATTTTTTATTTTTAATCCTGTAGGTTTAAATAAATATATCAATAACCTTTCACTCGTATCTTCTTTAGATCATACTTGATAACTTTTGTTCTACCACGTTTCATAAAGCTAAATATTTTTACCAAAAAACATATTTTACCAAGCCATACCTTCTCCCCCGCGGTATGTTTTTTGGTTATATCGATGTCATATACGACCGCGTGTAGCCTTAAGTCTTGGTCGTGCGATTAGAGCAACCAGATTCAACATTTCTACTTTTGTATGATTCAAATCAAATAATGGGCTATGTAAGTTGTTAAGCTTACTTAGAAACTTGTATTCTAATTATTTATTAATTATTATTTATATACCTTAGTATAAATAAGTAATGAGTAAATAGTTATTTGTTTTTTCAATTGACAATTTATTTAATTATGTGCATTTCTTTTTATGGCCATTCTTGCCTTTGGAATTATTACTGTGTCGCGAGGGACTTTACAAACATTCAAACAACGGACACAGAACACCCAGACTCGAAACAACACAAATGTGAATCATACAATTTTTTTGTCTCGTGTAGTATTCGAACCCACAACACTTGGCGCGGCGGCATTGGTGAGACGACCACTTTAACCACTAGGCCATCGCCATTATATTCTATTTTCACTACCAAGGTATTTTATGAAAGTTTATGCATATGTTACACAACTTTCATCTATGTATATATTAATAAGTGGTTCGATTCCCGCACAAGACAAATATTTGTGTGCATGAACATGGATATTTGCCTTGGTCTGGGTGTTTCTATGTATAATATGTATGTATTTACAAAAAAAAGTATATATGTATGTTTATCCATTATCTAGTACCCATAGTACAAGCTGTGCTTAATTTGGGCTAGATGGTGTTGTGTGTATGTGGTAGAATATTATTATTATTATTATTATAAGTAAAGCAAAAACATTTGCACGAAAATTGTGCGGACGGAGGAGTTTGAAATTTGGCACAGTTAAAGTTTACATGGAGAATGAGGGCCGAATCCTAATATTTTATAAAATATGCTTTAGAAATACTTTAAATTAATGGAAAAACACTACATGCGCACATCCATGCATTTGATACATGCGGTCGAATCGCGTTCGTAGTATATCGGCGTTGTTCGTCTGATGTCGTATAATTCTTCGTAACTATGGTTACATACCTTATGTACCTTTTCCAATTTCACGGTATATGCATAAAATTTTAAAATCTGTTTACTTATTTATATGTAATAAAGAGAAAAATAAAACAAAGTAGCAAGCTTAGGAATATCATCAATAAAAGAGTATAGTTAAGTAAATAATAATTTGTTTGTAAAAGATAGGTAAATTAACCTGTATAGCCTTGGCAAAATCTAAATAAAATGTGATTATAAGGGTATAGTTATAGATAATGAAATTAATAACGATCAAACTTAAAATTTAAACCAATTATGATCGAATTTCGAGCACTTGGCAATCGCTAGTATCTATTAATACGTAGCACAGTATCACTAATATTACGCGTAGGGAGGTTGTTTTTCCAACGCTACCTGCGGCGTAGCAATCCTGTAGCACCTGCTACGGCTACGCCTACGAATAATTTACTTTAGTATGAATGGAAACCAGTCCCAAATTGCACGCAGAATATGTAACTGTTTACACTAAGACTTTATTGTTTACAAAATCTACAGGGTCGAGACACGATCTTTAGATAGTAAACCCTTGACCTCAAATGATGAATGAAATAGGGTATACATAAACCGATGTCTTTTTTGATGTGTCACATATGATCTACTCTTTTTAAATGTCTGTCATATATGTAGGTCCCGTCGCATACATTTAAGCTTAAGTTTTCGAGAAAAATATTTAAAGACTTTCTGACTTTCTTTCCCTTTAGCAATAATCTCTATAGCAGCATGGTTTCAATTAGCCAATGGAAAACGTTTCCAGATCAAAAAAATGAAAAATAAAGGGCAGCCGCTGACATTACTTCTTTTTTTTATCATGGTATTTGGTATCATGAGCGATCAAAGACTACGGTTACTTACCATTAGGCATACGCTTGTTTGTCATATCTATCCTGATATGGACGAACAACCGAAAAACAAACGAACAGAACAGATTTGTTTGTTTGTTAATAATAAACTCTAAAACTATATAACCGATTTTAATCATTCTTGACTATTAAAAAGGTGGTTCATTCAAAAGTAACATACAACATCACACTGCAAGCCACGAGCGTGGAGCCAGTTATCATAGATGTAGGAACAACTAGTTAATTTTTTTTAATTCGATATTAACAAATATTTTTTAAATTCGATATTAACAAGTACTTTCTTAACTACAAACGACGTATATTTTAAAGAGATTAAATATAATGACCACCAAAAATACTAATTGCACAGCAAAATATACTTACTAAAATATATCATAACGAGCGAACCTATACGCTTCAAATAATAATAATAATAATATTCTACCACATACACACAACACCATCTAGCCCAAACTAAGCAGAGCTGCTACTATTGGTACTAGATGATGGATAAACATACATATGATAACATATATATATTTTTTTGTAAATACATACATATTATACATAGAAACACCCAGACCAAGACAAACATCCATGTTCATGCACACAAATATTTGTCTTGTGCGGGAATCGAACCCGCGACCTCAGGCGTGGCAGTCGGTTACACTAACCACTACGCCATCGAGGCTGACACTGCATTCCGTCTCGGAAGGGTTAGGTTATGTTAGGTTCCTCCTTAAATCCACCCAAAATTAGGAGCCACGCTCAGCGGGGCTCCGTCGTGTTAGTTTGATCTCTTTAAATATATTTTGGTGTGCAATTAGTATATTTGGTAAGTATATTTTGCTGTGTAATTAGTGTTTTTGATGAAACAAAAGCAAAAAATTGAGGAACAGTTAAATACTACCCTGTTTTAAATTACATTCTACTCATTTTAGCTAATTATGCTAAGCTAATTAAAGAAAACGTTTTTACTGCTATAATTAAGTTATACGTTCTAAATTACCTTTGTAGTAAATAAAGTAATTTATTAAAGTATCATATACTAGACTCGTAAAACCTTTTGTCGTAAACACGAATGTTACCACAGCGTCAGTGTAATAAGAATTCGCTATAGGCGAAAATTGAGTATGTATCTTTCGAGAGCATACTATATCGCACCCATATATAATAATAATATCAAACCTATATTAAACTGTCCCATTGCTGGGCAATGGCTTCTTCACAGTGTGAGAAGGATTAGGCCGTAGTCCACCACGCTAGCCAAGTGTGAGTTGGCAGACTTCACATATCTTCGAGGACATTATGGAGAGCTCTTAGACATGCAGGTTTCCTCACTATATTTTCTTTCATCGCATTTTAAAGCGAGCGATAATTAGCTATTTAATACGCACATAACTTCGATTAGTAAGAGATGCGCGTCATGGAATCAACCTTTGCGTACCAGTCACGAGTCACCCAATAGGCTATCGCTTCTGTCACACCCATAAAAAGATTGAAAAGGTGGCACCTTTTCAAGGTATGTATATGTATTTTTAGTAGTAGAAGTAAATGCGCCTGCCATGCATGTGGTCTTGATTTTTATTTCTGGGTCGGGAAACAGTACTGTAGTGGTTTAATAGTTTCAAAATTATGTAAAAGTAGTCTTTTTTAAATAAATAACAAGATAGAATCCGCATAAAGTAATTTAATTACAATGTATGTTCGCATTACCAAAGATAATATTATTGAAATATTAGGTAGACAACATTAACAATATATACAAATAAAATATAAATATATTTAAATCCAAAGTAGCTATATATTCTTAAATACCCACTAGGTTTTACTTTTTTTTTTATCTTGACACGGCGAAGTGATTGTAATAGACCTGATGGAAAGCCCAATTACAGTCCAGAGTCAGTGACGATGAGGAGAAGATAGATGTCTTCTAGCCGTCGTCAGTGTCAAGCCGGTCCGACCAGATACTACGTTTGAAGAACCCAATGTCATAGAAGGGAGGAACACATGTGCCGGCAGTCTGTTCCAAAGTTGTATGGTACGAAATAAAATGAAATTGCTGAACCTTTTGGTCCAAGACGGGATTGTGCTATCCGTCCACCGGTGGTTACGAAGACCGGTACGTGTGGTTTTCAAAAGGAATGGGGAAGGTGGGATGAGGTCAAATAACTCTTCGGAGCATTCGCCATGATAGAGGCGATAGAATACGCTAAGGGACGCAATGTTTCTACGAAGTTGTAGCGGTTCGATGTCCTTCGTGGTTACGAAGGACATCGAACCGCTATATAATCGACAGCCAGGAGGTTTCCTGACTGTCGATTATACATAGGTACGACATGACGTTGCAGTCTAGTTATCTAAGGCATCAAGTAGGTACCTACTTAGCGGAACCATTCCAAAGGTGTGAACAGTACTCCATGCTGCTACGGACTTGGGCCTTGTACAGCAAATACCGCTGTTCAGGAGTAAAGAAACGCCGCACCTTGTTTAGAATCCCGAGTTTGCATGCAGTTGTGGTTATTACACTCTTGATGTAATCCCTAGAGTTAAGGTCGTGGCGGATGTCTATGCCTAGGATGTTAAGACTATCCTGCAGTGGCAACGTGGTACCCCGAAGAGTGGGAAGTGGAGAGAATAGGATTTTTCTGAGCTGAACTTTTCGTAGCCAACCAACCAGCTAAAAGAGTAGCTCAACCAGGTTAGATGAACCCCAAGCGGATATGTCATCCAATACCCTGTAGAGATCAATGACAAGTTTTTCCCGCTTCCTCTCAGTATCTTTAGGTTACGTAAATATTTTTGTATATATTTCAAATAATGTTTACAAAAATATTATTCAAGTTAGATATCTTCTGTGAATATAAATAAGTTCTCAAACGCAATTTTATAAGAGTTATCTATAAACAAAAGTGTCAAGTTGCACGTACGACAAAAGTGGTTGACGAAGGCAATCGAATTTATTTACATTCTCAATCATTTGGGAAATGAGCCTAGTAACTGCACGCATGTCGTAGCGCTGTAAGTGGATGCTTCGCCACAGCCACTGCATTGAGTGTTGTGGGTTCGGTCTCACAAGAGACATACATTTATGTGATCCAGAAAATATAGTTGTTTTGAGTCTGGGTGCTCTTTGTATCCATTGTATAAACCCCCGTGACACAGGAATTAATCCTAAAATAAATATAAATGGTATATCTTAGAGGAAACTAAGGAGTGTTGACATTATCGCGACGTTACCCTCGGTGGGTTTTGCAGGCTCACAAAGCATATGAGCCTGCAGAACATCTCTATAGAGTGGGGTGATTAATTGCAAATAACCATCCAACGAACGAAAATACGTAATGTATAATGTGCAAATGTACAAAGATATTTTATTACGCTTCCGTCATATGTGTACGTCGAAACTTTGTTAACGAGACTTCTTACTTTGTCAATATTTTTGTAATAGTATTAAAGTGAAATATCCTTTGTTCCCTCTTTATTTTTCGGTTTTACTTGATTGTGAAGGATGAACTCACCAAAACACTGAACTGACTGTATAGTCAAGAACATATAAGATATGTATATATCTTCAATCGAACATTAAAGTAAGGCAAGCCGGGCTTCTAGGCTCACAGAAGGTAGATAGCTCTAGCATGTATAGTAATAAAATAAACTGACCGTAAAATGTGTGTACCCATTAATCACGTTGGCAAAGTTGTTCGGTCGGCTCTGCGTCTACTTTGTTTGCCAGTTGTTCCCCGTGGCCATTATTTTCGGAACAATCATAACAAAACAAAACTACGGTGTTTTAGCTCGCGAATGGGACTGTCAACGTAATCCGTACAAACGAGCTTCCTAAACAGAATCTATTTGAGTTTGTAGTAACCATAATCTTCATCGCTATCGCGGATATAAATAATTATAAAATATACAATGTAAGGATTGCTCGTTTGCTTAGAACTTATACACCGCGTTTCTAAAATGCTAATCACCGGTGTGCCATGTGTGTTATATTAAAACTCATTTAAGGTAATTTGATTTGTTGTTTTTAATTATGTCAGCCAATTCTAGCAACTGACATGTGTTTTACCGTCTGTTAAGTGCAGTCAGTATATCTTATCTTATCTTGTGTGGGGGCCATCCCCTTTCTCTACGACTATCCCAATTTATGATATAGCGTTCCCCTACACCAACCGTTAGGTTATATTAGAGGAGCCGCTGTACCTTCCAGCGCCCGAGAGCACCTTCCGGGACCAATTATAGACAGGTCTTGTCCCCAAATCCCGACTCTCCACCCTAACCTCAGAGATCCGGTTCTCGTAAGCGAGCTACCTCGTGCCCAAGTGACACTACCTATTCTCCAGATAGGTACCGGAGCAATAAAGCCGCTCACCACCCGCAACTCAGGGAGTTGCTAACGAAAACTTCGCTGAAGCCGACGGAGAAGCCGCCTCCCATATCTCCAGTATGGTACCGGAGCTGTGTAAGGCACGCTCACTTCCCGACATACATCCGTGCGCCTACCCAAATAGGCCTACAAGCCGGGTGTGGCCCGGTTCACTCCAGCTATGACTCTTACTTGCTGAGCAGGCAAGCGCCCGAGATGCGTTGCGGCAGTGAAACCACACTGCCACTTCGCTAAAGGCAACTCCGTGCCTCATGCGACCGACTGGTTCGCACTGGCCGCGCCTGAGTCCGACGCTCGAACGCAACGTGCTTAGCGAGCAAACGAACATGTCGTCCTCAGCGGCCAACATACGGCCACATACCCCTGCGAGTCCAACACCAATGTCAGGCACCGCGCACTCTAGTCAGTGGTCGATAGAACACGCCTTTCAAGGCGCAGTGGGCTTCCTGACCCCGCAGTACCCTGGTCCAAAGGGGGAGACCCGTAGTTCTCCCCCCGAAACCCTATCTACTCAGGTCCTGAAGATAGGGAATGTGTGGGAGCTAGTCAGTACAGACTGGCGACACTTCGACCCAGTGGGATCTTTTGTGTCGACTTCCCCAATGACGACTGCCATAGATGTTCATGGCAGCCGGGACCGACGGCTTAACGTGCTCTCAATACGCACATAATTTCGAAAAGTCATATAACTTCCGAAAGTCTGAGGCAGTCAGTATATAATGTCTTATCTAAGAGTGCAGTTTTCAATGGCAAGAGGAACAAAAAAATTTTAGAAAATTTGATATTTAATTTTCCTGGATAATAATTTTTTTCCTGTACGCTGAATAAAATACATGATTATGTTACGAAATAAGGTGGCTAAAGTTCATATAAAGTCACCTTCAAATCCATTAACAGCGAATATTGATAACTAAAAACTTCAGTTATCATTACTCATCCACTCGAAAATATATTCATCGCAATAGAATGAATTTATTTATTAAAAGAAAATGATAAATCTTAAAATAGTTAAAAAAAAGTTATTTATGGAGATATTTTTAAGTAAGTAGATTACATCAAGTGTTTGATAATGCACTTTCAAAAATTTAATGATATTCAAAGAAATATACGCATTGAAATAATGCCTAGTCTAATTTGAATAATATTAAAAAGCCATTTTGAAATTTTAGTGTCCATTCACTGTGTCTATATACTTAAAAAATAATTAATCAGAATTATTTTCTGACGGATTATATGTTTTTACACAATGTAATTAGTTAGAGCTGAAGAAATTCTGTCTGAAAACTATTGTTTTCTTTACAAGGTTTCATATTTTTTATATTAATAGGATGTAATAGTTTGTAAGCATATTTGTAAGTTTGTATCTTTGTTACTCATTACGCGTAAACCGTTAAACTGATTTAAATGAAACACAGCACGCCTATGGGCCGTATTTTGAATTAACTTTTGTACGGATTTTCCCGGCAACTACTTATAAATATTTGTTTGATGTGGACTATTTACGAAATTAACTATTTTACAATATAGCCAAGCTCAGCTTTTCTATATATCGTAGCATATTATAAGAGTAATGTGAATTTGCTTAATATATTTTTAGTTACACCTAAGGGTTACAAATATTTAAGGTATTAACATTTTCGGCCTCGATGGCGTAGTGGTTAGTGTAACCGACTGCCACGCCTGAGGGCGCGGGTTCGATTCCCGCACAAGACAAATATTTGTGTGCATGAACATGGATGTTTGTCTTGGTCTGGGTGTTTCTATGCATAATATGTATGTATTTACAAAAAAAAAAAAGTATATATGTATTATGTTTATCCATTGTCTAGTACCCATAGTACAAGCTCTGCTTAGTTCGGGCTAGATAGTGTTGTGTGTATGTGGTAGAATATTATTATTTAATAAATTAAACAAATAGGCCAAAATAGCCTATTCAGAGGTGTCTAAACCAAAAACAAGGTTTTATAATTTTTGTCCATCTATCTGTCGCTTCGTTTTTGCATACCATCTTATGGTATTTGAACCAGTTGAGTAGTAGTTAGTCCAGGTTAATATCCACATTTCATCCAATTTCGTATAGGAGAAATGGCGATCAATTTCAAATTAAATTCAAATTCAAATTATTTGCTAAACACAGGCTTAACAATGTTACAAAAAATAAAACCCCTGGATCTATAGTCGCAGACGATAAACTCACGGGTAAAGTCTAATAATAAAACGAACATTTCTGAACCACTGGGATATAATTAAGTCTTAATTAAGGCAAAAAGTAAAAGAGTTAATTAAATAAGTACAGACAACACCAAATGCCCCAGTTAATATGCCATTAAAAATCTTACTTACAAGTTTTAGTAAGAAAATAAAATTTCGCTCCACAAACACGGAAAGAGGAAATCGCGAAAACACGTATATATATAATATTGAAATTAAACACTTAATACGAAATTTGTCGCGTTGTTTATTTTACTTTAAAACACTTTTATTACATAATTTTTAAACTGTAACACTACTGGTATTGAACTTTACTACTATTTAAGCTATTTAATTTAATTAAAACTATTTATATTTAAGTCTACACTTTGCCCCGACGTTTCGTTGCTTTACAGCAGCCATGTTCACGGGGAGACTAAGATGGTAGTTGTCCCAATGTTCTGAAGTGTACCTAGTTATTTCAAAGTACCCGAACATAATTTTATTCTTAGGTGTTTCTATTTACGCAGTATGAGCTCAAAGTATCATGAAGACTAGCTGTGTTTTTCTTCTTATACAATATTTAAAATTTACATATTTTGGAGTATATCACGATTTATCTGTTAATTTATACGTGAAAATAAACCTTAGTTTTTAAGTATACTGCACACTCGAAGAGGTACCATTTTTGGCTTCTGTACTAGAATCTACAAGTAAATGTACCTAAAAAACGCACAAAAAGTTAGAACTAAAAACATATTATGTTGCTCAGATGATAAAGTGGTTTAAGTGGTCGCCTCGTCTCTGCTACTATACCGAGTGTTGTGACTTGTTGTCCGTAGTTCCATATAATAAATGTATATAGGTAATAGAAATGCGTAAAAATAAAACTCTCTAACAGGCATCATAGAAATCCTTAGTCGGTTAAGTCCCATATAGAGCTATACCTGCCATGAAGTCTCTTATTTGAAGTGGTATTACCACTTCAAATAAGAGACTTATAGGTGCCACCATGCAGAGGGCACGATAGAACCATAATTATGTGTGTTTCCATGTAACCCTGAAAACCGAGCATTCATCTACAGGCAAATGTTAAAAAATATCCGTAAAAAGAAAAACAACGTGTATTTTTTACTCATAACAAACCGTGATCTACTTTTCAATATTACAATTATAAATGTAAGCTCACGCCTCTTTATTCCCGAGGGGGGCAGGCTCTGAGACAGAGGAACACACTTCAACATCCATTATACCCATTGATGTACCCTACACTATTTGTTCTGGGTATGGTAGGGTATAACACTCTAAGAGTACGACGGGAGTTTTCGCTCGTAGCGTATGTGGTGAAACTACTACGTGGCCTGGCGCATAACCCGGGAGTGCTGCGACACCTACAGCTGTGCGTGCCCGACCGGTACGTGTGGAGGCGGCGGCGCCCGCCCCTGCTTGCTGTGCCTGCAGCCAGGACCAACCTACTGGCGAGAACTCCTCTCACTAGAGCCATACGCGTGGTGAATGAGGTTCACGGGAGGGTTGATGTATTGTGCTGCAACTTGAGTGAATTCGCAAAAGTTACACTATATGTAATAAGTTATTTAGATTAAGATATTTTTTAACCAGGTATAATGTGTAGATTTAGGATTTAGTAGCCACTCTGTCGCATTGGATCATAGATCTGTAATGATAGTGTAGGTAAGATTGTTATAAATAAATAAATAAATAAATAAATAAATAAATAAACATTTTACCAGCTTTAATTTGAAGTAACATGTATGGGCGATTTTATTGCCGTGCTTCGTTATACTACTGATAATAGACTATCAACATATATCAATAACATATTGCTTTCCAGGAAACGAAACCGATCTCACGATCAATTCGAAATTTAAACGAGTACGTTTGCCTTTTGCCGCTTGAGTACATCGGCACACGGCGGGAAAAACGGTCTGGTAGATTTTTATTTTATTTATATTTTAAAACATATTAGGTATGTCGGAACAAATTTAAATCTGTAGTTTTTACCTACCTACCGCTCTGGTAAACAGTCGTGAGTTTATGTATTTATCTAGTCTAAACAAGGACATAGCTATCTGAATAGCAATTATCAACGATTTTGTCGCCCTGCTCAAGATTCAAGGGATCTTTAAGAAGAAGGTTCTCACCGGGATTTTTGTCTAGCCTATTGCGTCGCAGCGGCACAACGGCGACCAGATATAATAAGCTTTCAATTATGTCTGGTATTCCAACTATTGACAGAAAATTGAGAATAAATAAAGCAGCCGCTACTCGAAAGATTATCCTGATTGTAAAATGTCCAGTTATAATTCAGATGATTCGGTTTGGTGAACACACCACGACTACTCTAGCAATCGGTTACAGAAACCGTTTACCCTCAGAAGAGTCACAGTTATTTGCCACTTTGGAAGACGGTAATCGATACTATAAAAACTTTATTTAAAATAAACGCCTGCTTATAACTTCACAGCAATATGTTCGTTTAAATATATAGTTATATCGAATATAAAAAAAGTAAGGAGTACAAAGTTCACCAGTGAAGGTGACAGCATCTAAAAAGAATATAGACTATATTTTTCCCCAAGATTCAAACTACAGTCATGCCAAATTTTATGACAATCGGTATAGCAGTTTACTGTATCAGTGCAACAAAATATCAATTCATTCGTTCTCCTTTTAAGTTTTTAAAGAAGTAATCACTGCACATAGCTACGGAGAAAAAAATGGAAGACTTATTTATATCTTGCAATCACGAAAGCAAATACGTTAAGTAAGTAACGTAACGTAAGTTACAGAAAACTTTAGTTGCAGTCTTTAGTTCATTGTAGAAACCAACAATAAAATTTATGGAGAATATACTACCAGAACCGGGTTTCTGAACTTGAACCCATGATCATATCTCCATAAAATTACTTGCGTTCTATGAGCGAACTTGGGATTGATCTGGACTAGGCAAAGTTATAAACCTATAAGTTATAAAGCTTCGATCAAATAATAATTTTAATAAAATGATGAGGATGAACACATTATTACCAATTTTAATAACCAATATGTTTTATAGCGTTTTGTGCTCTGCTCTTGTTCAAGTGTAAGAAAAATACTGAAATATTATATTTTTGGTTCAGGTTCAACCTAAAAACCTAAGTTTGGTTTTACCTAATTGCGTTAAATTGATAATTAATAAATGCATAGTACGAGCCACGTAATTTCATTAAAAAAGAGCACCTAATCCAGGCGAACGAAACCGCGGGAAAATACCAGTTCACAATATTAATCATTTTATATAATTGCCGCCGACCGTACTTCATAGAAACGTTTAGACTCTTCACAAATTGATATAAAGTTACGAATCTCTGCAAGAAAAGAGACGACAGTCATTTATTAACCTTCATTTAATTTGTATAATTGATCACGAAAGTTATTTGAAGGCGCTAGCAAATGCTAAAAATAAATCTGTTCTCGTCAGACACAGGGAAATTGCGCGCTACTGAAAACATGAAACGAATTTTAATTGATAAGAACTGTGTAAATAAGGTTCAATACAAATCAAGTTTTATTGTTAAACGCTAAATAAAATAGGAAAACTGAATTATCTTGAAACGACGTACCTAAGTCTGACTATTGTCTAACAATGAATACAAGGCTAAATGCAAATCGTTACATGGTAATTGCCCCACCACTAGCTGTCATGACGCGAACCGCGATAAGCATGTATCGCAATAAGCATAGATCTCTGATAACATATCACCATACTTTATTTTTAATGTCAAAAATGTTCGTAATATTCAACTAGTGGTTGTGTTAAGTGTTAAGCCTGCATACGTACATATATACCTACGTTTCGTATTCATAATGTTATGAACACGATTTAAAGGCTGCTAAAATGCCGCATTGGATCTCCGTTTGTTGTTTATTTGTGTTAGTGTATGCACATCCGAGCAGTGATAATGAAGGTACGTTTTATTGTCATAAAATTGTTATTAAATATTGCAGGCTTCATTTATATATAGCGAAGAGAAAGCGAACACAGATATATAGTTATTATATTGATATTAATCTTTTTTTCTAATGTGTTGTTGCTTATTTTGTTTACGAATTATTATCTAAGCTTATCTCGAAGTTTTGGGTACGTACGGTACCCAACGAAAAACCAACTGGCCCGTCAGGAAATTAACGGTTACTGGAGCTTATCGAAGTTTGCAAGATTATAGGTATCACTTTGCCAAAGACGGCGTTTTGAAAAGAAGACGCTGTGATGCCAGCGAGAGGGACAAATATTGGCCTTCTCCTGACACAATACAAGGTTGGTTGCGATCTAAGGCGAAGATACATCATCAACCAGGCTGTTCCATTTTGAGGGCAATACTAAATTCAAATGACGATCCCACCAACCCTTGCCCAGGCAAAAGCATTTTAATATAAGTACGGGTAGTCTCAAGTGTTCATTACTTTAAAATATGCCAGTTATCACAAATTACCCTACATTGTATTATAATTATGGTACATTCTATTAAAGTACAGATACGCTGATAAGAATCTGAATCATCGGGACAATAGTTTGTAAATGTAGGTACTTACTTTAATTTGTGTAACTTAGTAGTTCATTGTCTACAGAAACACAACACAAACAGCAATTAGAACTGATGTTTATGCAAAAAACATTAATAATCGTAGTTTCGATGCTTTGATAATATGGCGGGTAAAATCAATGTTGTTGTTTGTATAGGAATTCAAATCAATACCTATTAACTAACTCTGTAGTGTTCACTATAACTAAATAAATACGATATGTCTAAAAATAATAATAAGCTTTTGAGTCACAGCAGCACACCGGTGACCAAATACAATAGATTTTAATTATATATATAGGAATCTAAGACATGACAGAATAATAATAAATCTTTATTAAAGAAAACTATTAATTATTAATTAACTATTATTACTGACTCGATGACGAGCTCAACAGAGATGTGGAAAGCCTGCAGCAGCGATTCACATACATACAGTCGAGTCTATTCGCGATATGATTCAGACTTTTGTTGGGGCTGGCCGGCATATCGCGCACCAGGGATGCGCAATGTCTTCATTATATCTTTAGTCTTCATATTCTTGTTTAATTGTATTACAACATTAACTTACTCGACGCAGTATATATTTTTGCCATCATTTCTATTGAGACATTCTAGCATTCTGTCTCTTTCTCGGTCTTTTATCCTTCTTTTCTTTTGTCTTCTTCTGCACCGGAAACTATCAACATCTACACACTTCACTCGTATCAGTCGCCTTCCTCCATTACTTAGAAATTTTCCTACAATTGTTGACACTTGCTATGACACATAATATTCATAGAGTTTACCTTTCCAAAATACAAAGCGTTTATGTTAGTCAAAGCTCATTTATACATTTAGGTTACAAAATAACACTTATGAATGTCAAAGTACAGTGGTTAGTAGGTCTACTAAAGTCACTGAAGTTACATTTGGGTCAGTTGCTAAGCAAAAGTTTGAGCCTATAAAAAGTATCTGTCAAAAGCTCAGTATTTTTTTATTGTCTTAATTTACAGTATTATGTAACCCTTATTTAGAAGGGGTTATTATATTGTGGTTAGTATAACGGTACGAATGTGATAGGGTGACAAATATTCAAACATCAGGATGTTTGGTGCATTGCATCATCTATATGTACTATTATGAAATCTCATAGCTCCTTCTTATCACCCTTTGTTTTTATGTTGCAACAGACACATTTGATAACAGATAAAATTATCGTAAGCCTACTAAGGATTTTATTTGATTTATTAAAGAAAACTCCGGCACTAGGAATATCCTGTATCGCGAAGGACTTTACAAACATTCAAACAATGGACACAAAGAACATCCAGAATCGGAACAACCATTTGTGGATCGCACAAATATTTGTCCCGTATGGGATTCGAACCCACAACACTCGGCGTAGTCGCAGTGGCGAGGTGACAACTTACACCATTAAGCCATCCGTGCTGTCATCATAATCATAGAAGCTTAGAAAATGTTGTTTAGGTGAATACCCAAACAACATTCAAACAAAACTCCATTTAGCATTTAGCTCACGGGTAAAGGTACACATGAGTTGAGTTATCATAAAAGCTACTTGACATTTCGGCAAAACATATCACAAATCAAAAAAAAATATTAATGTTATGTTTCACCGTTAAAAGTGTAACCGGCACTATTGTACGTTTTGTTGCAATAAGCGGCATCGATCCGGGAGGAACACAGAGAGAAATCCTATTATATCAGCCGCTAGCTAAAATGCTAATCAACAACGTGTCAAAATCAAACGTACGTCAAATGATTTGATTGGCTGTTACTAATTCAGTCAGCCAATCTCTGCATTTGATTGACGTTTGACCGTCTGTTAACAAATTTTTGAGTTGACTTGCCTTTCAAAAACCTTATTCTAATTATACAGCTATCGAGTTCTTTTATTGTTTTATACCTAATGAATGTTATCTTTCCAGTTTCAGACAAATGTCAAGCAATAAACTGCGTCGGCGTTGAGTACGAATGTGTCAACGACAAGTGTTACTGTGCTGAGGGATACGTGCCCAACCACTTACAGACCCGATGCCTGCGATGTCCAGGTAATGAAACCCTTCCACTTTGTTTATAGTGTTAAAATAAGAATTAATGGAAGCATGATGCACATGAGACAATTGGTCGTAGGTATGTCTTAAGATTTCGGCGCGAAACTTATTACAAGTTTACGTTGCTTGCATGACATGTAGGTATATCATCTCTTTCGCATCCCAGGGCTGGAATATTGTACATTACTTAAATACAAAACCGTTTCCCATAAAATGGGTTTATGTCTATCTAAAAGTAAGTGAGATTCGTGGTCGCCTTGTTCTTAGACGCTTATTCACTCCACCGATTCTAGACAAAAATATGGCAAGCGTTAAATGCGTGTTTTTTCTGTAAACCACAATCTCATACACATATATACTACAACCAAATAGTATTAATTGAGTATTATTATAAAAACTTTTGTTAATGGTAATCATAATTTAATCTATTTTAAACGGTTATTAGATAAATACATGTTTTTACTAATAACAATACAAATTATTAATTATATACATAATATAAACAATTCTTTAAAACTAACTTATACCTAAAATATTATGAAACAGAGAAATAAAAAAGAAAACTAAAACCCTCTAATAGGCGTCATAGAATTCCTCCGCATCACAGTCAACTGGTAGTGTGCCCAGAAGACTGGCAGCATTGCCACGTTGAATGGCAATGCTTATCCTTTCCGCGAAATAAAGGCCAGCCCTCTGGTCACGGGAAGCGTCGATTAACCTTTTCGCTATGTCTCTATAAAGACCACGAGCACTGGGACCCCATGACCCTAGCGTTTCGACCCCAAACGGCTCAAAAACATAATCCCCTGCCAGGTTTTTGTATTTGCGCCGTTTGAGAGTCTCCGCGGATGCAGCAGCAGCACCAGCACAACCCGCCGTACTGGGAAGATGTGATGGCGCAAGGGTGTCTACACACGTTGCGTCCCACACCAAGGGCCTACCCATCTTCCAAGGCATCAATGACATACCGTCCGGTCTCTTTCCATCGTCACGCGCCAAACCATTAGGTTCAAGATGAGCTGGCATGCCGGCGGTAACAAGAGCACGACGGATAATGTCATTAAGGTTGGCGTGCCGCGAAAAACGACCGGCACTCCTGCTACATGATAGGCCATGGTGGCCAAGGCCATCGACGGCTTCACCACAGTGACATCGATGCGGAGAAACACATGGAGCACCTAAACGAAGGCAAGAAGCGATGCGGAACGTTGTGTCATCCAACATAGTGCCTATGTTGGACGATGGGAGTGCCTGAAGCCAAAGACCCGATTCCCATTCCCCCACAGCCAATAAACGGGCACGCTCAGCAACAAACTAACACGGTTTTTAAACGGTTAAACTAACAGTTCTTGTTTGAATTTGTCCGACTAGTTTCAAACCCAGACGCGCTCATAAATAAGAACCCCGTTTGGTTCCGAAACTAGTCGGACCGTTTGAAACAGTTTATAAATCAATATCACTACATCACTACATAAATAAATATAAAACAAAGTCCTTCGCCGCGTCTGTTTGTCTATTCGCGATAAACCCAAAAACTACTGAACGTATTTTCATGTGGTTTTCATCAATATACAGAGTGATTCATGAGGTATATAATTTGTTAAGCTGCGAAGCCGTGCGGATCGCTAGTAGAGTATTATATAGCAAGCAATGAATATGTAAATACACAATATATTATTAAACTATGAATCAAAGGAAACTGGTATCTTATTGTGATAGATAGCAGAGATAAAAAGTGGGAAGCACACGCTGGAGCACGTGGTATGACTCTACGAAATATATGTATCTGGTGTTACATATTTGCTACTCACAAATCGAACCTTATCAGTATGTTACATCAAACAACATCACCATGACATCACAAACGAATACATGTGATCTTTCTTCTCTCTAGCCTTTATTATTCCCAAGTCACTTGGGGTCGGCTTTTCTGGTCTAACCGGATTTGACTGGATATCAGTTTTTACACGGAGCGGCTGCCACCTGACCTCCGTAACCCGAAGGCTAACGATACCCTATATGTGATATTTGCGCAATTTAAATCACAATTTTTATGAGATCGAAATTCATATTTTACTCGGCTTTTATCGCGTTGCTTTCTTTTTTAACACGATATAATATCAGCCCTGTATTAAACTATCCCACTGCTGGTCACGGGCTTCTTCTCAGTGTGAGAAGGATCAGGCCATTGTCCATCACGCTGGCCCAGTGCGGATTGGTAGACTTAACGTATCTTTGTGAACATTATGGAGAGCTCTTAGACATGCAAGTTTCCTCGCGATGTTTTCCTTCACCGTCGTTGAAGCGAGTGATAATTAACTATTTAATACACACATAACTTCGAAAAGTCAGAAATGCGTGCCTTGGGATCGAACTCGAGACCTCTGTGTAGCAGCCCAACGGTTTCCTACTAGCCTATCGCTGTTATTAAAATATTAACACTTTTATTACATAAGTTTGAAACTTTTAACTACTTTTGTTAAACACTGTTATTATTTAAGCTATTTAAATTATAAAAACTAATTTGATTTCATTTTACACTCTCTCCAACATTTCGGTTGCTACAACAGCCGTGTTCACGGATAGTATTCCTTGTAACAAGAAGCATACAGTCCGCCTGAGAATAAAAGGGCAATTTAGTCTAGAGACGCCACAACAAGATTGAGTGACGCCGAATAAATCACCGCGAACAATACATTTTCCATTGTATGTGCTGAATAGCAGTCAATGTGTTAAAGAGTCTGGCAACTCCTCGCAGGAGGGTATTCCTTCCGCGGTCGAGCCGGCCCATTCGTGCAAAAATCAGCGAGGCTCTACTACTCTGAATTATCCAAATTAGTATAAATAATTAAATATAAAAAAAACTGCGATTAAATTTCAATGTCCCATAAATATAGTTGCCAGGTCGTAAAACTCAATATCTTTATAGCATCTTAAAATGGCGTGATGTTAATAATACGAGACTGAATAGCTATTGAATATTTAGTCAATTTAAACCCATAGCATAACAATCCATAACTTTAATATAAATCATAGAACTATGCGATCAGTAAGGCACATATACTTTCAGAATTATCTAGTAGATTTATATTCTTTAACAGAATGTAAAATGAAATGGATTTAATATATAATCGAATTCGTTTCTCGTCTTATATAATCATAACTAATATTATAAATTCAAATGTGTGTTTGTTTGTTACGCTTGCACGCCTTAAGTCCTCGAGCGATAATCATGAAACTTTGCATATTCTTGTCAGGGGTACAGAATAAGACATAGAGTAACTTTTATCCAGAAAAATCTTTGTTCCCGAGCAAATGAGAAATCTAGATTAATGCAAGTGAAGCCACTGGCAAAATCTAGTATATAGTATGGCCAGCCCAGGCTGCCATATTACTATAGTCTATGCCAAATAAGATAGCAATTGACCGCTATGGTCATTCACACCCCCTACAACTGTATACGTAATTTAAAATAACGTTAATCCCCTGTCTGACCATGAGTTGTTTATATGACCTTCACCACGATTCACAAGCGACACTACTCTCTGTCGTTATGGGAACATTGTAAGTGTCGTTGTGGTAAATTACGTATACAGTTGTAGGGGGTATGAACCGTGTGAATGACCGCTATTGCCATCTTATTTGGCATAGACTATATATAGCTAACCCGCGCAACTTCGTCTGCTTCGTATAAGAGAATTTTCCCCGTTATTGCAACATTTTTCATTGCTGCTCATGTTATATGTGTTATATGCTCATCTTTCATATTATATAGCTTATAGCCTGCCTCGATAAATGGGATATCCAACACTAAAATAATTTTTCAATTCGAACCAGTAGATCCTGATATTAGCGCGTTCAACCAAACAAACAAATTCTTCAGATTCATAATATTAGTATAGATGTTATTTAAACCAAATACGGGTAAGGAAACCTGGAAAATCTATCAAAAGCGTCGGCGCTATTTGTTGCAATAGTCGTTAATATTTCTCGAATTAGTCGGTCTTGTTTCATTTTAACTTTTAACCAAATTGTAAGTCGCGTTGATCTCGTGACATAAAATACATAATCTACAGGGTGATTTTGAAATCGTGTAATTCCTTTTAACCACGCATTCTACTGGTGATATAGAATAAGCCTGACCATATTTTTATTTAATTAGATTTATTTATTTTTTTTAATTATTATTCCGTTTTTTTCGTGAAATGGTGTCAGATAGTCATATGTTAACCAACCGAGGCAATTTTAATTTTTTACTAATTAAAATAAAAAATCATATTAATAATTAATGTCGTAAATAATAACGGGCGGTCCTTTTTATTGCCCCTTATTATTTACGACATCAGTTATTGTTACGTTATTATTTTTAAATTAGTAAAATATTAAGATTGTGTCAGGTGGTTAAAATATGACTATATGAAATCATTTCATAAAAAAAATCTGTACTCTAATTTTGCCGAAACCATTACTCTAATTAAGAAAAAAATATGGTCAGGGTTATTCTATATCACCAGTAGAGTGCGTGGTTAAAAGGAATTACACGATTTCAAAATCAACCTGTATATAGTATAGTCACACGACACGTGAAGAGAAAACGTCCTACCTTTTTTTACGCAAAGGTATTGCACGCTCTGAGTTGTGTGAGATTTGGTATAGTTCAAATATGGAGAAGGAGCACAAAAGAAAATAAAATAAATATAATAATTTAATGATTTTTCAACTACTAGGCGGCCACTAACTTCAATAAATATGGCGCAAAATTTGCGATAATCTTTAACGCTGATGACAATGTACCGTAACGATTTATAAAATACTCACCTACTTAAAAGATTATAATAACATTACATCGGTTATTATTTACCTTCGACTTCATATTTATGATGAAATATTGACTAAATATTGACTCATAAAAGTATTTTATCAGTTATCATTTAACTGTGAAGTTTTTAATACAAGAATTTATCGATCGATCAAATACTACTAGTTATGAAATATTGTCTTCACGTTCAGATTACTGTTCCGCTACCATAGCTCATAGCGTGAAGTTATATAGCCTACATGCTGTTACCTGCGAGTTCGTCTGCGTGGAATTTAACAATAAAATCTACAATAAAAGCAGCCTAAATTACTCCTTATGACATCAGCTATCTGTCAGTGAAAGCCCCGTCAAAATCGGTCCAGCCGTTTCAAAGATTAGCCAGGACAAACAGACACACAGATTGATTTTTTGATATAAGTACTGTAATAAATTGCTTTTGGACACTTCAATTTTATTTATTTATATAGATGATACTTTTCGATGAAGAAACTATCCACAGGACTTTTTATTCAACCTTTCTTTATTTTATTTATTTAAATTTATTAGCATTACAATCTATACTTATTAATATTATAAAGCTGAAGAGTTTGTTTGTTTGCTTGAACGCGCTAATCTCAGGAACTACTGGTTCGAATTGAAAAATTATTTTCGTGTTAAATAGCCCATTTATCGAGGAAGGGTATAGGCTATATAACATCACGCTACGACCAATAGGAGCGGAGCAGCAATGAAAAATGTTGTACGAACGGAAAACATTCTCTTATGTGAAGCAGACGAAATTGTGCGAGTCAGCTAGTTTACATATAAAAATACAAATATTTTCTCTTTGTATTAATGTAAATGTAGATATATACAACTTAAAGACAACTAGATTTGGCCTGCGGCTTAGCTCGCATAAATGTAGGTTAAGAAGTTAGTAACATTTCATTTATCTGGATGCAAGATACCATATTATGTCCTTTTCTGTTCTCCTGACAACGTGTATGCCAATTGCGAATTACATGATCGGTCGAGTAGTTAAGGTGAGAAGGTGTAACAAACAATCTCACATTCACAATTATAATATTATATATACAGGGTTACAGGAAAAGTCGTGCTAGATCCGTTAAGGGCGTGGAGTACCCATCATTTCTGACTTATTTTACTATGAAACACCCTACCCTAAACTTAACCCTTTTCGAGATATACGACTTTTAATTTTTTATCGAAAATTGCCGATTTGTAGGCTACTAAATTAAATTTTGTTGATTTTGTGTGTCCTATTATTATTATTATTGCATTTTTAAATGTGTAATAAGATGTTTTAGGACGACAATCATTAAAATAGTGCATAAGTTAATTGAATAGGCCGTAGTAGACAAGTGAAAGTTAAGAAATTAAAAAACATATTAGAAAGTTTATTTTTCTCTAAGGGATATCTAAAAAAAATATTACGGCAGTTGTTCGGCAGATGTATTTTAAAATATCTACGTTTCATCAGCTATCTAACGAGGTATAACAATCTAGGATTTGTATTACATTTCGTGGAAAAAAGTAGTTTGGACGCTCCAGGTAGCAGTTCTAACGGTCCCGCGCCTATTGTCTTTCAAGTTAAGACGCACCGTGCGAGCGAGACAAGTTACGATTTATGTAGGTGTGAATGAAAGAAAAAAATGTGTAGAGCCCGGTTAGGGCTGGGAATGCAACACGGGATATTGTTTTGGTAGTCAGTCTGCTTTTGTGCTTCGTACATAGTAGATGTGATATCGCTTTGCTCTTTTTCTCGACTTGGCTGTGATTCTGGACTATTTCTTCTGTTTTGTGACTACTGTGCTTGTTAACCGGACTCTGATTTGTACTTGTGATACGGAAGTGTTGAAGATGACGTCCTACACACCTGAGGAATATGCTAATATGCTTATTTGTTACGGATACCGCAATTGTGTGTCTGCGCAAGCTCGCAACGAATACATAACTCGCTACCCCGGTCGTCGAGTACCGGATGCGGCCGTTTTTGACAGAGTTTATCGAAGACTTCGTGAAACAGGCTCTGTTTTGAAACGAAATACAGACAGTAGGATGGGCTTTAAGAATTTATACAAGAGAATTCTATTGAATACACAAAAAAGTACACAATAAACCACTGTTCAGGCATTGCCTAGTTGATCTATATTGAACTTGCAAATGTCCCAAATATAAAATAATTTTATAATCCGGTTCAAGGTATTGGAGAGCTGTTTTAGAAATTCTTCTGATGCTTATAACCCTGCCATAAGACACTTTTTCAGTTTTGACAACTTTTATGTTTACTAAACATACTAAGATGCCAAATGGTGTAAGTTTTATGTACCAGCTTGTGCTAATATATAACATAATTATAATTTTTGATATACTTACTGAATCTGCATAATTTTTCCTATGCAATGTTTCTGTTCACTGTGCTCTGGATACATTAATAATAATCCATTAAGCTATTATTGCAGTTCATATAGTTTTGTATTTATCTGTAAAAAATGTTTGAAATACTGAATCAATGTCTGGCAGTCATAATGTATTGTACCTATTTATATTACTTGTGTTTAATGCTCAGAACAAGCAAACTAACAATTTAGGTACCTATTAGAATGTTATAAAGAACTAAGTACCTACTTGCCCATCTTAATATCAAATGAAACAGCGTTCTGTGGATGAGGATGAAACACTATTCTTTTTGTGCCTATGTATACACACATTTGTATTTTATTTATTTTGTGTACTTTATTGTTTCCGGTAATGGCAGCGATTGAGGCAATCGATGCTGTCCGATAATTGGTGATGTTTGTACCAATTGAGTCATGATTATGACATAGTATTCGGATTGAAATATTACAGATTACAAAATAATTACATAATATAAACTCTGATTGTTTGGCGTGCGGAAGGTAGTATATGTAATGTAACCGCTGTTGGCGTCTATGTACATCTCGCTCTAAGGCATTTTCGTTTGTCTCATTTCAACATTGTTAAGTATTGCTTTTCACAATAATTATTAACCACGGTGAAATTTATTTGGAGCGGGACTCTTACTTATTGTTATGAGCCGGACCCGAATACAGTGTCCCCACTTACCAGTATGCTTAATTGGTTGAAACATTTCTTCTTTGTGTTTATTATCCTAGATTGTTTACGATTATGCAACTTTATCATATATCGATTATGTAACGTGATCGTGCATCTGTCATTTTATGTAGCGTAAGTGTCATGTCATTAGTGTCAATGTCAGAAAGAAGGTGCGTTCATAAATGTAGCTTTGATATAAAAAGAAAAAATATATCTTTGGATATTCGGTTACTGTAATGTCTGTGTGTGAATGTTCAATGTTATAATGGTATAAGTATTGCTCTCAGGGTCTTGACGTCCGTGTCTATTAAGGAGCCAGTTGAAAACCAGCGTCGGGCACATATGCCCGGCAATATTGCTGAACTGGCCTCCTATTTTTGTACGGACGACGGGCGTGTACATTTATTATTAAGTAGTATAGTTTAATTATTTTTTTTTTTACCTACATTGTTTATATCATGTCCTTCGTCTGTTATGAAATAAACGTCTTTATTATTATTATTATTATTATTATTACATGGGAAGACCACGAATTGATGACGACGAAGAACAGGACAATGATATAGTGCAACGCTTTCGAGCGGATCCGACTACTTCCACTAATATTGTTGCCCGTGATCTGGGACTTTCGCAATGCAAAGTGTGGTTTACAGTGCATACTGCTGGCCTATACCCGTACCATTACACGCCGGTACATGCTATTGAAGAAGGAGACCCAGCGAGAAGGTTGGACTTCTGCAGATTTATGCTAAATGCCGACGTAGAAGACCCAGATTTTCTAAGAAATATCTTGTGGACAGATGAATCCAAATTTGATAAAGATGGCATAACTAACTATCACAACGCCCATTACTGGGCCCCAAAAGAACTAAGGAATCCCAATAAGAAAAGAGTGAAGGGGTCCCAACGAAGATTCAGCGTGAATGTGTGGATGGGCATTATCTCCAATCATTTGATTGGACCTTACTTTCTCCCGGACAATCTAAATGGGGAAAGCTACGAACATTTCTTAAGAGGAGACTTGAGTAATTTGCTGGATGATCTACCACTTAACTTGATCAGGGACATGTGGTTTCAACATGATGGCTGCCCTGCCCATTTCAGGAGCAGTGTCAGAGACTGGCTCGACACAAATTATCCAAACAAATGGATAGGTCGAGGTGGGCCGTTGCCATGGCCAGCAAGAAGCCCGGATCTAACCCCCATGGATTTTCATGTGTGGGGGCGCATGAAAAGACTTGTCTACAGCGAGCCAAATCCAGTTTCGTCTGTGGAAGAATTAAGAGAAAGGATTGTGGATGCAGCAAATCAAATGAGGACAACGTTGACCACTGGAGTAGTGAAGACTGGTCTCCGTAGAAGGATGCGACAATGTATTAGAAACAGAGCCGACCATGTTGAACATGAATTGTAGAGCAAGAAAAAGTTGTGTGAAAACCTGATTTAATAAATGACATTTCATACTTACTTATTGTTTTATTTTACTTTTTAGGGCTAAGTATTAATTTTCTTCTCCACTGTCGCCTATGAAACTTAAGTTTTTTCAATGAAATTAAATAAAACCCTAGATTGTTATACCTCGTTAGATAGCTGATGAAAAGTAGATATTTTAAAACACATCTGCCAAACAACTGCCATAATATTTTTTTTAGATATCCCTTAGAGAAAAATAAACTTTCTAATATTTTTTTAAATTTCTAAACTTTCACTTGTCTACTGCGGCCTATTCAATTAATTTATCCACTATTTTAATGATTGTCGTTCTAAAACATCTTATTACACATTTAAAAATGCAATAATAATAATAAGACACACAAAATCAACAAAATTTAATTTAGTAGCCTACAAATCGGCAATTTTCGATAAAAAAATTAAAAGTCGAATATCTCGAAAAGGGTTAAGTTTAGGGTAGGGTATTTCATAGTGAAATAAGTCAGAAATGATGGGTACTCCACGCCCTTAACGGATCTAGCACGACTTTTCCTGTAACCCTGTATATAGTTAGGATAGGTAAAACGTATTACATTTTAAGACTATGACTTTTGAATGAATAATTAAATCATCAATTATTATTTTTATAAATTCCATTGTGTAGATTTTCATTTGAATAACGAATAATACCAACATACATACTCTTACGCCTGTATATAATCGACTGTGAATGTATATTGTATGTAAACATGGCCGCTATCAAGGGTCGCTACTTTATTGTTAACTAGCTTTAGCGCGCAGCTCCGCCCTCCTGGTAACTACATCAATATAGTGGTATGGTCATGGTACTCTATGTCCTTCCCCAGGTTTTAAGCTATCTCTGTACCAAATTTCATTCGATTCGGTTGAATGTTTAGCCGTGAAGAGATAACAGACAGACAGACAGAGTTACTTTTGAATTTATAATATTATAACTTTCTAATTTATAATATTAGTACCTAAGGATTAAGTCCTTTAACAATAAATAAAAATAAAAATTTAAAACGCTCCGCTTTAGCAGTACGAACTCCTAAAAAAGAGTATTTAAGTAGATACTACGTATATCATCAGGCGAGCCGTACGTATGTTTTCCAAACAGAAGATGATTTCCATATTTTGAAATTAAACACTTTATACGGATTTTGTCTTGTTGTTTATTTTACTTCAAAACACTTTTATTACATAATTTTGAAAACTCTAACACTACTATTATTGAACTCTGCTATTATTTAAGCTATTTAATTCAATTAAAACTATTTATATATATGTTCCATGTCCCCGTGAACATGGCTGCTGTAAAGCAACCGAAACGTCGGGGCAAAGTGTAAACTTAAATATAAATAGTTTTAATTTTATTAAATAGCTTAAATAGTAGCAAAGTTCAATAATAGTAGTGTTAAGAGTTTTCAAAATTATGTAATAAAAGTGTTTTAAAGTAAAATAAACAACGCGACAAAATCCGTATAAAGTGTTTAATTTCAATTACATTCGCTTAAACATAAGACAATATTATGTTTTCCATATTGTTTAAATTAAAAAAATGTATTTAATAACTTCAGTCATACTTATGTCAGTATTTTACCAACTATACAACTGATTTCTGAAGGTAACGCCAACACGTCCATCAATCATTACGTTTTGTGCTACAGATATTCTGTATAGCGTCATCGCGACAGTATGTAAATTAAAATGCTAATTATCATTGATAATATTAATTTGTTTAACGTCCAACGTCTGTCTTTTTCTTCTATTAGCTGTGATGAGTATTTGCCATTACAAATAGGCGGGACGAATGCATGTCATGTAACCATGCCATAGATAAAAAAATATATAAGTGTCTATGTTTTAGCTGTTTTACATTATGTATGCAACTACTTATTATAGTTACTGCCGCGGTATCAGTTTGTTTTTAAAAGAGCTAATTATCTATACTTCTATACTAATTACTAATATTACAAAGAGGAAAGATTTGTTTGTAAGGATTTATCTCAAAAACTACTCAACCGAGTTTTAAAATTATTTCAGAATCAGTATCATAATTATTTATTTGTTAAACATAGGTAAATACAATTATTTAAGGTCTTAAATAAATAAATAGTCCACTATGTTTTGTGATTAACACATACAAATACAATATACTTAAATACAAACATTAAAAAAAATGAAATATACATTAAATTGTTATTATTCATCATGTCACATTTATTATTTCACCAATCAAAAGCTATATTATCACCGAATATAACAGACTACATTTTATTTTAAAATTGTACCTACTGTTACCAACATAACCGGACTTACTTTTACAACAGCGAAGCCGCAGGCAAAAGCTAGTTGTTAATAACTTGACTACAGCGCCATCTAATATAACTCATATAAATAGTATGTGTGTATGTCTATGCGGTGACAAACGTAGTTTTGGTAGATCTTTCTTTGCCCGTAGGTAACAAAGTATTGTTTGTCCCCGTCTGCAGCACCATAAAGTATTTAGCTTAAATTAGTTAATACATATTTAGTTATTTAATTATTTGATAAAGTAAGCTTACAAAACAATGCATTAGTCAGTCGAATCTTTTAAGATATTGTGATAGGTACTTGTTTTTCTCTTTTCAGTTCATTACTTTTAAGCAGTCAGGTTTTTTGTTTTTATAATAATAATTTTATTTCAGACTTTTTAGTTTTATTAACCGAATTATAATATAAAATAATATATACATAGTTTTAATTTAATATATAACTAAGTACAGGTAATGTAATTCCTGACTCGAATACATTCTCGCTAGAAAATGATACTTCGGGCGCCCCAATATGTAATTGGTACGCTTTTTGACAATTTGTGTTAAAACAGTAATATAAATTTGATATGATACATATATTTTTGAAATGGTATTTTAACGATCTTTCATTTGATACCCATATTCCTAAGGTAAGACAAACACTGCACCCTTTTTTTCCATTAGCGGGCGCCATTTTGAAAATTTATATAGCTGTCACTACCACAATTCTGATGAAATCAACTACACCTCATATGTCAAAGCTGTCTAGCTGTTTGGGCTGTAGGGCGTGCCAAAGAAATGGACATACATACATACATACATACTTACGCTCGAAATACATTACCCTCCTTCTGACGCAGTCAGGTAAATAGTTAATTATCGCTCGCTATAAGGGTGAATAAAAACATTGTGAGGAAACCTACATGTCTGAGAGGTCTACATAATGTTCTCAAAGATATGTGAAGTCTGCCAACCCGCACTGGGCCAGCGTGGTGGACTATGGCCTAACCCTTCTCACACTGAGAAGAGACCCGTGCCCAGCAGTGAGACAGTTTAATACAGGGTTGATATTATTATTGTTTGAATATTTGTAAAGCCCCCTACGACACAGGATTTATTCCTCCTGCAGTAGTTTTTTTTAGAGAAAACGATAAACAAGCTAATAATGGTACAATAATATTTCAGGCTTAGGAGAGAAGTGTTTCGGGCCTTGCTGCGAAAGATATGGTAACGGCACACTACAATGTTGGCAAGGAGTCTGTCAGCAATGTTACGATAGCTTAGGAAAATGGACATGCAGGTTCGTATACTTAAGAACCATTCTCATGCATAGACACACTGTAGACCCCGAGTGCTATCTGATAGCATGTGTCTCTATCTTTTTGAAATAACGTGCGTATTAAGTAGTTCATTATCGATGTCTTCAACGGCGAATTATCACTCGTAAAATGAAACATTGTGGGGAAACCAGTATTCTTGAGATTTATTCGTATAGATATGAAAGAAATTAAGGTGTAGACAACCCTCACTTAGCCAACGTGGTGGACTATGGTGGTAACATTGTAACATTCGTCATATTGAGAAAAAGCTCGTGGCTCAAAGACGGTTTAATTATTATATTTCAGCAATGTGCACAATGGTTTCAATTTTTGACTTACTAACAACATTATACACGTATATTTTTGTGTATAATGTTGTCAAAACATTAGAATACGCGGTCTCTTTGGCCATACATACCTATTAGATATAGCGTTTTATGCAACTATATTCTACTATTCGGACGCATTACTAATATAGTATTTGATACATACCTAGTACCTTTACCTTCAAGAAGGAGACACTTCGTTCTTCCCGTATCCGTATTTTTTGTGTAGGTATAATTTTGTCAATACATTAGATATATATGTGTCTTTGACCAAACATAGTTGATAGAGCGTTTTACGCAACTGTATTCGACTAGTTGAACGCATTACTAATAAAATATATAGTATTAATTGATACATACCTACTACCTCTACCTTCAAAAAGGAGACACTTAGTCCTTCCCGTATCTTGCGTCTAGGCAGTTGCCTAACCACAGCCGGCTTCTTTTTCAGGCCTCCATTTTCTAATTATCTTACCTTAATACTTACTTTCTCAGCTTATCTTGTTTCTACCTTATGTGATGTTTATTTATTTCTATATTTCTATGCTTTTTCTTTAATCTATTTTCGTGTTACGTTACTTACAGGGAGTCGATAGAACAAATTCTTCTGATTTCCAGTACACAGGTGGTGATGGGTACGGCGCTTGTCCTCGGAATTATAGCCACCTTCATTCTACTCTACAAGCTTTGGGGCACTGCCAGTTTGAGGTAATATAACGATCAATAATACACTGTAACTAGAGACCCGCTAGACATGGCTTCTATTCATGGAAACAAATTAATGCGTAATATTAACCTGTTGCGTAATTTAAAATCCTATTGTGTCTGGCCGCCACTCAATTGGTTAAAAATTTGCGATAGTTATCTTCTCAAGTATTTATTAAACAATGTACAAAGTCAATAATCATTACTTACATAAACCAATACTAATAATAATATAACTAACCTATAGGTCAGCGATTACTAAAATGGGTTCCGTAGAAACGTCACCAGGGTTCCGCGAAATTATTTATATTTGGCTGTTAAATAATACCACAATTTTTCAGTCAACTTTGCTCCCATTTGTCTCAACGTATCGTCGTGGAACAGGTTTTTCAGCTTATATTTATACAAATAACAAATTCAGGTCATACAATAGAAAACATAATAATAAAAAGCAGCCTATGTCCTTCCCCAGGTTTTAAACTATCTTTGTACCAAATTTCATAAAAATCGATTGAGTGGTTTAGCCGTGAAAAGGTAACAGACAGACAGAGTTACTTTCGAATTTATAATATTAAGTAAGGCAGTAAGGATTTATAATAAAAGATTTTGTTCTTATTTAATTTATAGTGTCTTTGATTTGTAATCATTTGATATGGGGTTCCATTAACTAAAAGGTATTTGGTGAGAGGTCCGTTATCTTAAAAGTTTAGGAACCCCTGCTATAGGTACCTAAAATATAATTGAACAGAAATAAAGGATAAATGTAAATTACAATCTAAATATTATATAGTTTTAATAATTTTAAATAGCTTAGTGGATAGTAAAAGTTCAGTAATAGTGTAATACTTTCAGAATTATGTAATAAAAATGTTTATAAGCAACGTGATACAGTCCGTATAGAGTAGTTTAATTATAAAATATAAAAATACTAGTTTAATAAGTAGGACTAAAAACTTCAAAGTAAAATATACAGGCTGTCCGGTAATTAATGGATAACCTGGGAATGTCTTATAGTGGAACTGATGGCCGTTCAGAATAAAATATGAAAAAAAATCTATCCTAACTACTACTTGAGATATGTGTATTTTTTTAATTACCATGTATAACTTTCTTGTATACTACGACCATAAATGAATTAAATCCATCGGTTTTTTGTTGTTTTATTATTAAACACTAATAATAAGCCAAAAGGGTGCGTCTCATAACGTATAAACTCATTTGGTCTAATTTAATTTTATTATCGTTCATAAGATATAATCAACATGAGATATACCAACTGTTGATATAATTTCTTTACATATATCATTTATTTATTCTAAAACTTAATTAGTATAACGTTGTTTGATATAACGATTATCTAATCGAAAATCATTTGGTCTAACGTTTAATATGTATATTGTTTATTTAATCGAAAATCATTAGGTCTAACGTTTAATATATAAAAAACGTCATTATGGTTAACACCCCGGCTCAGAGTACCCCGACTCGGATAGGTTAGGTTAGAAGTTCTTCGTGGTAATTTTTTTTTAAACCACCCACAAATAGGAGCCCGCGAAGCGGGGCTCCGTCGACCTATCTTAGCGCAGGTGGTAATCAGTTACTAGTTATGTTTAATATCTACTTAAGTTACTATTACCTATAACTACGATAGAACTTACAAAGAATAAAACAAAGAAAAATACATTTAATATTTATTAAAAAAAATACAAAGTTATTGCTTTTTTACACTTAAATTAAAAGTTAGACCAAATAAGTTTTATATCTTTTGAGTGGTATATCAAACGATGTTATAATTATTGTTTTATGTTAATTGTTGTATGTTATGCTTATAAAAATTAGTTATTTTAAAATTATGTATATCAATCGTTTACTATATTAACTAATCGCTATATTAAATAAAATTATAGGTTCCGTTGTTATATGTTGTTAATATTAGAGGTTTTATTGTTATATCATATATTACTTACCCCAGTCAAAAGTATGGTATGCTATATAGCTGCATTTTTTAATATATTATATTTCTCTTTTTTTTCCTTTTTTCTGAACGGCCTTCAGTTCTACTATAAAACATTTCAAGGTTATCCATTAATTACCGGACAGCCTGTATAGGCGTCATAGAATTCCTTCGCATCACAATCGACCATGAGTGCTCCGAAGGCTGACAGTATTGCGACGTTGAATAGCAATGCTTATTCTTGCCGCGAAATGGAGGCCAGCGTTCTGGTCACGAGAAGCGTCAATCAGCCTATATCTCTATACAGGGCACGAGCACTGGGACTCTATGCGCGTCGACCCCAAACAGTTGAAAATCATAATTCTCAACCAGGCTTTTTGTAATTATTTAATTTATAAGATGTAAAGGACAATTTTAATCTACGTAAAACGTCCAAGTTAACAGGTATAATAAATAAATAATATCTTATAGATAAGAGTGTTAATTCTTTTTTTTTTTTTTTTTTTTTTTTTTTTTTTTTACGTGGGGGAATGCTATGACGCATATCCCTCCGCGGGGGCGGGCGGAGGGATTATGTCGGACTCGCCGGGGTAAAAGAAAGATGGAAATAATAGTAAAGTACCTCCCGGAATACCGACTAAACCTACCACGGTGTTCCTCGACAAAACCACTATCGACGGGGCCGCGCGAATCGCTTTCGCATGCGGTCGCGACCCCGCCGCGGTTACGGCCCGCCGTATGAAACGGCAGGCCACTACACGAAAGACCTACCCAAAATAGGCACTACGTCGCATAAAATCCTACTGTCTCCCCTAGAGGGGAGACGGACTCGACACAGAGGCGCGCGTGGGAACACGCACGCCGCCTCTCGGACCTGGTGCTGAACGGATGGCGGGCAGGCCCACAAAGCCCGCCATCCCCAAGTCAAACCTCAGGGTGGCTGGAGGTCGTCTCGCGCCCTCCGGCGCCCGGCTCTGCGGTTGGGGAGAGGGTTTAAACGCTCCCTCTCCCGCTCCGCCGCCTCCTTGATGGAAATTACTTCCTCACAGAAGGAGGCGACGGCGTTCCACGACCTCTCACTCCGGACCATAGACTGAACTACGGCCGGGAGCGAGAGGGCAACCGATCCGACTGCCGCGATCAAATCACGGCGCTGCGATGCCCAGGCAGGGCAAACCGCCAAAGTGTGCAGCGCCGTGTCCTCAACAACGTCGCGGCAGTCGCCGCAGTGGTGACAACCGGGCGTCTCTTGCCGGCGTATACGACACAGGAACTGGCCAAAACAACCGTGGCCAGTTAGAACCTGTGTCAGCCGGAAGGTGAGGGCGCCATGCCGCCTCTCCAGCCACTCCTCAAAAACGGGACTTACCGCCACGATCGTGGCGTGCCCGGCACTGGGGTGCACAAGTCGTTCCTTCCAATTGGCCACTAGGACCTGGCGGAGCTCGGACCTCGCCGCCTTGATTGCGGCAAGACCCGGTCCTTCGCCCCGAGCTAGCGCCTCCTGGCGCCAACGGTAAAGCGACGCCAGGAGCGCCGCTTCCAGGTCCCATGGCATCGATCCGGCGAGGAGGCTCGCAGCCTCGAACGAGATCGTGCGGTATCCTCTAATCAACCTGACGGCCATGGCGCGCTGTGGTGCACGTAGCGCCGAAATGTTTCGGGCCGCCAGGTTGTCGCCCCAAACTGGGGCCCCATATAGGGCCATGGACCGCACGACCCCCTCGTAGAGCCTCCGGCAGGAGGTGTTTGGCCCCCCAAGGTTGGGCAGCAGGCGCGCTAGCGCACCTGCAGCGCCCCGAAGAATGGGGGCCAAACGACGGAAATGGGCTGTAAAGTCCCATCGGCTGTCGAGCAGGAGACCCAAATACTTAAGGGTTGGCTCGACGCCGATGCGGACCCCTCCCACCATGATATGGGCCCCTGGAGGTGGCCGCTTCCGAGGGCCGTGAAAACATACAGCCTCGGATTTCGACAGGGCCACCTCGAGGCCCAACCGCCGGATACGACCAACGACTTGTGCGACCCCAGCGGTCGCCAGTATGGCCGCCGCCCGGTGCGACTTACCCCTCGCCGTGACAAGCGTGTCGTCGGCGTAACAAATGACGCCGACGCCACGGAGGAGCGCACCTCGCAGCACCCAGTCGTAGCCGATGTTCCACAGGAGCGGACCCAGAACCGATCCCTGTGGAACACCGCACGACATCTCTCGCCGACTCCAACCGTCGTGACCCGGGTAGACGACTACCCTCTCCGATAAATATGCCCCGACTATGCGGCGGAGGTAGGTCGGCACTCGATGGAAAACGAGTGCCTCCCTAATGCAACTCCAGGGCAAGGTATTAAAGGCATTCGCGATGTCCAAAGACACCGCGAAGACGACCTCGCCCCGGGACACCGCATCCTCCACCAGGCTCCTCACACGCTGGACAGCGTCAATGGTGGAGCGCCCGCGGCGGAAACCATATTGGTTTTCCGCCAAATCTGGGCCCACCGTGGACAGACGCTGGACGAGGCGCTCCGCGATAATAAACTCGAAGAGTTTAGAAACCTCGTCCAGCAACACAATGGGCCGGTAGGCGGACGGAGAGTCCGCCGGGCGCCCCTCCTTCCTGATCAGGACCAGTCTCCCCACCTTCCACTGGCGCGGAAACTGGCCCTGCACCAGACACTCGCTGAGGAGCCCCCTCAGTCGGGGCGCGAGCTCCTCGAGGACCAGGGCCAATGCACGACCTGGAATGCCGTCGGGCCCTGGGGCAGTGTTTTTCGAGCGAAGTCTCGACGACGCCGCTCGCAACTCTACCTGGGTCACTTCGGGAACCACGTCGTCGTCAAAGTCCGCGCTGGACACCATGGAAGGCGGAACCATCGACGGAGGAGTGTGCTCCGCCCGTGAAGGGAACAGAGCGGCCACCACTTCCTCACTTCCTCCACCAGCTGTGGCCGGAGACTCTGGGACAATGGGGGCGCCCAGGGGCGAAGCTTGCCCCTTACCAATAGGTATGGGCGCCCCCAGGGATTATGGTCCAGAGTCCCCAGCAGCTCTTGGCGGGCCAGATCTTTGGCCCGCTTGATGGCTACCTTCAATGTAGTTTTGGCCGCTCTGTAGGCCTCGTACAATTCCGCCTCCCTGGCGTCAAAATCGGGAGGGCGGCGACGCCTCCTACGAAGCCGGATGTACTGGCGTCTGGCCACCACGCAGGAGTGGCGAAGGTCGGCAATATGTGCCGACCACCAATACACCCGGCGCCTAGCTGGAAAATTTGTAGGCACTCTTGGCATCGCCGCATCGCAAGCTTGCGTTATGGCCTCCCGGTACCACTCAGCCTCCATCTCGACATTGTCAGGCCTGGCCGGTGCTGGCACCCAGGCCTGAACGATGGAGGCTTCCAGGAGGACCGCCCGATTCAGCTTCTTTAAAGCCCAACGCGGACCGCCGCCAATCGGGGCTCTTGGGGCTGGAGGGTCGGAGGTCTGGGCGGAGACGTCGAACCGTATATACCGATGGTCCGACAACGTCTCCACCTCCTCGACGACGCGCCAGCCTTGGACACGGCGTGCTAGTGCGGGGCTAGCGAAAGAAACATCGATGACGGAGCCGCCCCGCTGACGCACGCACGTGTGCACTGACCCACGATTGAGGACTAGCAGGCCGTTTTCTACGGCCCACTCCTCGAGCAATTCACCCCTCGCGTCCGTGGCCGCGGAACCCCAAGCCGAAGATTTGGCATTAAGATCCCCGACGACGAGCACGGGCCGAGGGTGGCTTCGAGCGACGACGACGTTCAGTTCGAGGAGATACTCCTCGAAGTCGGCGAGAGGTCGGTTGGGTGAGAAGTAACCGCCCACCACAACCGCTTCTCCTACGAGTGCTGCGACGCAGCCCCGTCCTCGGACGATGTTCTCGAAGGACGGGGCGCCGGCGGCGGCCGGCGAAATTAACACAACCGAGCCATCGAGGTCCCCTACCCAGTCAGCCCTGGGAGGGACGAAGTAGGGCTCGGCTACGATGGCGACATGAATTGACCACTGCGCCATGCTCTGGAGGAGAAGGTCCTGAGCCCTGGCGCAGTGGTTTATATTAGCCTGGAGGAGACGGAGGCGTGGAGGCATTACGTCTCCATACTAACCTCCGCCCCTCCAGCCGCGGGAGCGGCGACCTTCGACGTCGCCGACGAAGAGGCAGGTGGCCTTGGCGGTAGCTTCTTCTGGGTGGCGGCGCACCCCTTGGCACCCGCCCGGTGCTCCGCTGGTTTGCCCACCGCCGCACACAGAACACAGTGCGGCGTGGACCCACACGTTGCGGCCACGTGACCGGGCTGACCGCAACGGAAACAGCGGCCGCTGCAGTCAACCCGTGAGGGGCACGTGACACCCACGTGGCCGCTGGATAGGCAGCGGTAGCACCGGGCGATCCTGGGCTCCAGCGCTTTAATTTGCGCCGACACCCACCCCACCAAAAGACGCCGGCCATCGGCCAGTTTCTTGGCGGCGGCGACGGGACAGCTAATAATGGCCGTCCCCATTCCGGAGCGGCCCTGCTTAATTTCACCGCACTTGATCTGTTCCGCAGGGCACCCTCCGGTCTTGGCGACGGCCGCGACGACCTCTTCTATATTTACAGAGTCATCCAGGCCCGTTATGCGCAAATCGATGCGCTTTTGGGGCCTGGAGACGCGGACCTCTTCTGTATTCAGAACCTGGCGGAGACTTTCCGCCAGGCGGTCCGCCTGGTCGCCGCTTGCGACTCCCGGCACTTCGATAAGGCGGGCACCGGTCTGGGTTGTCCGGCACCTCAAGCCCGCCGTTATTCCTAGCTTGCCGGGGTCGATCGCCGTCCGCGCCTTCTTTAGGAGCTCCGCATAGGTGGTCCCTCGCTCGATGGCCGCCGGCTGCAGTGTAAGGACCACTGCAGTAGAGCGAGGGGCCTGGAGCTTCCTCGCCGCCTTTTTGGCCGCCTGCCTGGCCTTCTTGGCCGCCTTCTTTTTCTGCTTGGCTGCCGCTTTCTTTTGGCCGACGACCTCCCAGTCGTCGGCTTTGCGCGCGGCAGCAGCGGGTTGTACCCTGGGAGCGGCAGGGCGTTCGGCAGCTGCAGTTGCGCGCTTAGCCTGCCGACTTTTCTTGCCCTTCTGGCTGGCAGAAACGTCTGTGGCGGCCGCTGGAATAACTGCTGGTGGCCGCGGGGCCCTTACTTTTGCCGCGTAGGATGCCTGCGGCACAGGCATCGGGGGAGAAGGCGGGACAGACTCTCTAAGTCTGTCCGCTGCCAGAGGAGGGCGCAACAGCCGGCCCTCCATGACGGAGAGTTTGGAGCGGAACTCTCCGAGCTCCCGTCGGACGAGAGCCACAAGGTCCGATTCCTTCTTGCTAGTGTTCTGGTCTTGCCGCTTCTCGATATCCTCCTGGCGTCGCTTAAGTTCTGCAACTTCCTGTGCCAATCGAGCGTTTTCGGCCAGCAGCTTCTGCACCTCCTCGTTGGCTGTTCGGGTGAAGACGACCTCTGCAATGTCCCGAATGGCCTCAATCGACTCTTTAAGGGTCTTTTGGCACGTGCCCTTCAGACCCTTCGATTTCCTGGAGACCAGACGGATCGCCTCAAGGGCGTCACTAAGCCGGGTCTTCAGTCGGGACACCGGCAGATCCTCGGCTTCTGGCTCCACCACTGGCTGCTTACGCCCCTCAGCGACTCGCCGGGCCGCCGCAGCAATGAGGGTGTCCTCCTCAGACGTGCGCTCCTCATCTTCAGCCTTCCTTAACGCGGCGGCAAGTTCGGCCTTTGCCTGTGCCAGACCCACGTACCTACCGTGGGTGGGCGGACGACCGCGTCCACGTCGTGTTGTCGGCACTTTCGCCGCCGACACCGCATCCTCACTCGAGCCTTCCGACTCCTCCGAGAGCTGCGCAGACCGCGAGCGTTTGCGGGTAGCCTTCTCCGGAGTAGCCTCCGAAGTTAGCTCCACGACGTCACTGTCCTGCTCTGACTGCACGGACTGCTCCTCCGCTTCGGAACGCGCAGAACTGGGCGTGCGCGACCGACTCTTTACTACCTCCAACTTCTTTTTTAAAATTGATTTGATTGAGTTTTCCATAATAATACCCACGAGTATGGGAGAAATATACGTCGACCCGGGCAGAGATCCCGATACCCGGGCAAGCCTAATACTTCAGGGGGACGGCAGGTACCCTGAAGGGGCCGCACTAGTGACTGAACTACCCATCAGCCATGCATCTCCTCGCCGTGCGGCAGCAACTTGAGATTCGGGGTGGTTTTTATAGAGGGCCACTCCCTCGCAGTCCGGGCGGTGAAGCCAAGACCCTCGCTCCCGTCAGCAGCCGCGAGACGTGATCCACGACACTGCACAATACGGGGTTACGATATGCGCCAGACGGTGACAACGGGGACAAAAGTCAGAAGAAAGGGGGGGACAACAAGAACAAAAACAAAACGGGGCAGAAGCAAAAGGGGACAAGAAACAAATTTGGACGCAGAACCAAAAAGGGGGAACAAAACCAAAACAGGGGACAAAACAAAAGGGGGATAAAGAGGGGGAAAGAATCGTCAGAGTGACGAGTAGAGACCCCGTTGTCTGTTCAGCGGCAGGGTGAGTGCACGCCGAACCCGTCAAAGGGGCTCTCCCATGTCCACTCTAAAACAGAGCGGTACTGGGAGAGCCGGGCCCAAGGATAGGGCCTCCGGCTTGGGGATGGGACTCACGTCCATCCCCCCGCCTCCGGTGCCAAACGCGACAAATGGCACCGGTTGTCAGAATATTAGCCACCAGCAACAATGAAAAGCATTGTTGCTGGTGCCCAGGGTGCACCACGGGAAGGTTTTCTGACACGCACCCCAAGAGTGTTTATTCTGATTCAACCTTAGGCGATAGACATATGGCATCGTGGAGCATCGGAAATAATGAGGACAAACGCAGATAGCCATTTTGTTTTACCTATAGCAAATTTTTAGATAATAGTAGACTGCACAGATGGCTTTGAGGTTTAAGTGGTCTTAAGTGGTCTTGATATTGCGCTGAGTGTTGTGGGTTCGAATCCCATGTAGGGTAAAAACTTTGTATGATCCACAAATGGTTCCGAGTTTGGGTGTTCATAGTCTTTGAATGTTTGTATAGCCCCCCGCAATACAGGATTTATTCCTGGTCCTGGAGTAGTCTTGTTAAAAAGAAAAATTAAAAATACCATTTACGCCACCGAGGCACTACCTGCCTCGGTGAATTAAAATATATTTAAATAATGTTCTCCAAACCGAATTTCGGTCACGGCGGCCAATCTTAATGGAGATTGGCCGCGCAAGAGATATTATAGTGCACAAGTGTGTGCGGAAACATAAGTGCACTCTCTGTTCCCTAACTCTCATGAGTCATGACTCATGACCTAATGAGACGGCAATCCAATATCAGGCATCATATTCAGGCAAAGAGATTTATTTTATTTTTATTTTATTTATTTATTATGGTTCCCCAACAATTGTTTATATTAATACTTAATTTAAACTAGTCTAAAATACAAGCGACAATGCAACAATCACTTATAAGTAAACACCGCTTGAGCATACAAGAATGTGTTGGAAACTTATAATTAAATCTTACTCGTAGTTGTACATACACTGCTTACATAATATATTTATATTTATTGTTTCTAAATCTGTTGTTTTAAGAAATATGGACTTTATTTTCCTAATACTAAAATAATGCAGATCTATAAGGTCGCTCAAACCATTCAACACCTTACACATTCTTGTGTAAGGAGAATTAGCACCAAGAACTGTTCTTCTTAACGGTGGACAGAGTGGTGTGATTGATTTGTGTGGCAGTCGAGCAGGAACGCGAAACTTAAAAAGAGCCAACAACTGTGGGCAGTCAATATGCTGCTTGAGAATTTTAACAGCGAACATTGCGTCATTAATACTTCTACGATTTGCTAATGAATTAACGCCGAAGTGCTTCAATCTAGAATCGTAAGAGCGTTTTGTTTTTGATATACCATTGGAGAACGCCAAATGCCATAGGAACCGTTTCTGAATACGTTCAAGGCGTAATGAGTGGATCGCATAATGTGGTCGCCAGACTACGCTGCAGTATTCCAATAAGCTACTGATTAAGGTATCATAAAGTACTCGTAGAACCTTGGTGTTATTATAGCGCAACGTTTTACAATATCGCAAAACGAAACCCAACATTTTTGATGCTTTTTGTTAATGTTATCGAGGTGTGGCTCAAAAGATAATTTTTTATCAAATAACTAAATAAATAAATTTATAATACTTATTTATAATATCTTTTTTACAGGCCTCTAGGAAGGGCGTCAAATGGCGATGGCCGACTGTCAATCGGCAGTCTGCAGATGTACGTTGATGAAAGGTTACGAGACGCACCACCGAGGTATTATTACTATTTGTGTAATCTACAAATAAATGTTCCAAATCAGGTTGAACTTTGGTTCTATAGTCCTCCGCTTAAGTCCTTATGCGAGTTAGTTAGACAGTTAGATTAAAAATATACAAGTAGTTTATATTTAAATTCTAACTAATATGATAAATGCGAATTTAAGTCTGTTTGTTACGCTTTCATGCCTTAACTTCTCGACCGATCATCATCAAATTTCGCAAACCTGTTTAGAAAGTGATATAGGGTACCTATCATCCGAAAAAAGTACTGTTGCTAATCTAACCTTCATCTATGCGAGCGAAGCCGCGGGCATAATCTAGTAAGTACATAAATTATATTTTTGATCTAACTGTGCCTAACAACTCCCGCATCAAGAATGTTGGCGCCAATAGTGTAGCGCGAGTGACAGCCGCCCGTGGCGAAAAGAAATTTTGCTGCCCTCTTATTTCAATTTAAAAGACTATAAGATATAGTAATTCTTAAGAACTCTTCGACAAGAACAGTCACCATTATTGAGTATACAATACTCAATAATGGTGACTGTCACCATTATTGAGTATTGTAAATTTCAAATATTCACAAGATATAGTGAAATTTACCGCCCCCAAAAAGTGCCGCCCGGGGCGGGCCGCCCGTGCCGCCTCCACTACGCTACGCCACTGGTTGACGCTAATATTTTAATAACTTTGACACACACAGCTTACCTACATATCCACACTCATCTTAAAGTATTTATTACTAGCGGGCCTGACAGACGCTGTCCTGTACACACGAAAAAAAAGTTAAAAAGAACCAAATCTAAACCATTCTCGAATCCACTTGAACACACACAATAATTTCATCAAAATCGGTCCAGCCGTTTAGGAGGAGTTTAATTACAAACACACGCACAGACGATTTATATATATAAAGATTTAACACGCTGCACCATTCAAACAAAAATCTCGCTGCATTGATAAAATACGAATTTGGCTCGCCGTACATTTCATCCATTACCCCAGAGAGCGTACAAACGTACTTGCAATAGACAAGTACGTGTTCCGGACCACAGATTAAATAATAATTACTGCAGGGCCACGTTACATGCTTTGGGATTAGTCTGGATGCCCGAAATAGCGTTTGTAGACGTCTGGTATGCTATATACTGAAGTAAGGTAGGTATTAATATGCTATGCCTACGGGAGATGAGAATACGGCATAATAAGTCCTGTTATGTCCGTTGAAAATTATGGCGCGAAACTGGAAACGTTTTTGAGGTTAATTTATAAAAGATGGCTATTTTAGCAACGAATAGGTTATGTAAATAAAAATACTAAAACACTTTTTAATTATATGTTTAGAAAACCCTTAAAATATCAAATCACTAGATTCTCGTGGCTTCGCTTGCTGAGAAAGAGTGCTGCTTTTCTGTATGAAAGGCACTCTATGTCCTTTTTGTAGGTACTCTCAGCAACGTGTATGTGAAATTTCATGATGATCGGTCGAGTAGTTAAGACTTGAAAGCGTATTAAACAAATAAGATCACCTTCGCATTTATAATATTAGTTAGGATTAAATAAGGTAGAACAACACTGTAGGTAAAAAGCAAAGTATGTAACCTATTCCTTACTTTGATGAAAATTCTGCTTTATTTAATAGATATTCAGAATAGTAATTATTAAATTATAATCACATATTAAGTCAAAAGAAATTGCTACGATTATGTTATTGTTAAAAATGTAGGTAAACAATTTAATTAAACTAGTTTTTATCTATAAAACCCATCACAATGTTGTTTTGCCTGGAGCTAATGATGATTACCTATAGTAAATTCAAGGTTTTTACATGCCTATAATAATATAAACAAAACTACGCAGTTAGTTATTATACTTCTGGTTATAGAGTACCTACTTAATAATAATTATATCTTCATTATAGACCTATGTATATATAATTATATACTTATATGTATTTATAATTATACTATCATGAACAACAGATACCTACTAATTCTGAAGATTATGATGAAATTTCAACAAAGATTTTAAAAAGTTGTTCGAATGAAAATAGGCCTGTTTTAACATACTTCATAAATTTATTATTTAGCTCTGGCGCCTTTCTATTTGCTATAAGACTAGATTTCTATTAAATTTATCGTTCTCTAAGATAAATTCTGACCGTTTAGCGACATCTGTTGCCTTTATTACGAAGCACTATATCCGCGAGTTCACAAACTGCTGCTACCAAGGCATGGCAGGGCTTGACTGCCATTATAAGACTGCTAGCGCCACTCATCGCATTCCTGGGGTACCCATATCCTTCAGCCTATTTAAAGGATTTTAGCAAAAAGATTTAAAACTACTCGCCGCTATTAGGGCACCCTTCTACCTACCCTATTGCATTCATTCAAAGTATTTACTAAATACCTAAAGACATTTGTAGGTACATACCCTTATAAAGCTTGACCCATTAAGTCCACATTACCTCAAAAACGTGTATCGAGAGTTAATGAGCCAAGCTTTTTATAATTTTTATAGATCCCAGCACACAGAGAACGCCTAAACTTGAAACAACAATTTATGGACCACACATTTATCTACGACCATTTGAACCATTACATTATCCGTGCAGTTAAAACATTCATATATCTACCTAATATTATAATAATTGTCATACTTAACAGATATTCCAGAGCGCCGGCAGCTGGTTCTGCTACATATCCAGCTATAGCATATCTGAATGCTGGTTTTGTAAGTTCCTATATTTTTATTTACAACATAAATAACTAGCCAGCGCGTGGTCGATATTTCAAACATTTGTCGCTATGCTGCTAGCTATCAGGGGACACAGATTGAAGCTAACTGACACCACAGCATCTTAATAATGAGGTTGGAAACCGTAACCCTGAAAATACACGTCGTTGGGCGGCCAAGGAAAAGGACATTGTACTGGACCGTTGGTCGCCGCAGGTACACAACAGACAATAATTTGGTTGCAATTTCCTTTAGGGTGAATAGATTTTCTCAGTTATGCTGATGCAGAAGTAGACCGTGGTCCTTTAGTCCTTTCAAAACTAAATAATGTAGAGTAGAAATCGTAATGAATTTAGAGGTGCATCGTAGGAAAATGGAGATGTTTTCTCTAATTTAAAACAATATGGGCATCGTCTTCTATTAGTCCGTCATATAAAGCGGTTCACTTTTAAGATATACCGGAACAGGCATACCTATCGATCGTTGTTTTCATACATAGTTATAACTACTGTAGAAACCTCATTATTACTAAAAAGATAGTCTAGCATCTTAGGATCTTGTTACTTTTACTTCACAGCGTAGAGGATTTGAAATGACAGGACTAAACAATGTCTAATAATAAAATATGATTTTAGATTCACGATAGCAGTATTCCACCACCGCCATACACGCCAGAAATAAAAGAGAACGAGACCAGTCAACACAACAATCAGAACACAACAGTGCATATATGATAATGAAAAAACATTATAGTATTATTTAATTTAAACACAGCCCGTGTGCTAATTTCTGTGTCGTGGGGAGCTTTACAAAGATTGAAAGAACGTAGGATTATCAATTTAAGAATTAATTTAAGCAAATTGCATGCTAAACAATAATGTTAACTGTAAACAAAACGAGGGACTAGCATCAGGTTTTTGAAAGGCAAATCAACGTCGTGTCAAAATGATTTGATTGCATTTTGCCAATTCAGCTAACCAATCACTTCAGTTGACCTGCGTTTAAACGCCTGTCAATGTGATGATTTGCCTTTTATGTTATTTCAAACTATAATTTGAATTCATGCCAAGTCTGCGAAATACTAAAATAATTCTTAATATCCAAAATAATAGGTCCCGTTAATCATTAACGGCAACAATTAATTCTGTATAGTAATTGCTGATTGTAGTTCTGTAATTGTTCGATAGATGGCGCCTAGCATTGCCTTTAAATAAACTTTCAAAGCAAATTTCAAACCTTCAGGTCCATTAATAACTTAGTTAGTCCTGTTTTGGCATAATTATGTATGCTAGTGATCCAATCATTATGGTATAATAGGGAAAAACGTTTACCATACTTACCACGCTAGTTCCAAACTTGTATTGATGATAGCATGCCAACTAGGCCTCTATTGAAATGGCGTAGACTACAATATATTGTGTATTATATTATAGTAAAATAATATTAGGAAGATGTACTTAAATGTTGTGATAATAAAGATAATATTTCCTTTATAATATTTTATATGTGTTTAATATTTTATGATAATAAAATCAAATGTAATTTCATGTCATGAATTTTATATAGTGCGTTAATATATTAAATTCCTGATTTCTATATTAAGTCTTATTATTTAAAATTCTGTGTATCTAGTGCAGCGATACCTAAAGTGGGTTCCGTGGAACCTAGGGGTTCCTTTGGAAAGTCACTAGGGTTCCACGAAATCATATATTTTTGGCAGTTATATAATACCAAATATTATTTTGAAATAGCGCAAGATATGTGAGGCGAAGTTAAGTTTTTGTTCTTATTTAAATTACAGTGTGTTTGATTTGTAATCATTTGATATGGAGTTCCATAAAATAAAAGATATTTGGTGAGGGTTCCGTTATCTTAAAATTTTAGGCACCTCTGATCTAGTGTGTTGAGAAAATACATGAAGCAATACCCAATGTGTTTCAGCGACAGAACACAGTAAAGTTTTGTAGTTGGAGCCTGACATCGCAGACAGGTTTGGGTATAGGTACTGAAATCATGAAACTTAAGACTCGCTAAATATAAGGCATTTATGCGTAGCAGGCGTCTATATCATGCGTAGTGAATCGTGGTGTAATTCGGATGTAAAATCAAAGAGAACACACCCTTGTGTTCATCTATTTTCAGGCGGAGTATTGAATCGACCTACTGGACCTTTTCTATGTATTTGTGGTAGGTATATCAACGCTACATCAAAACCATCAAAATCAAATCTATTAGTTCATTTTCAATGAGCCCTCGTACCGATAAGTCACTGTTCTTACCGACCAAACTAGCTTACATCGGCGCACAAAGCAGAACGCGGCAACTTGCTATCCATTTATCATATTCCTAATCAGTTTGATGACAAGTGGGTCTCTAGATTTATATAAATATACTAGCTTCACACGGCGCCGTCCGACACTCTACACGAGTATTATTAGCACTTCCTAGTCTAGTAGAAGTGGCGCGAAATATTCCGTGCTCGTATGTGACAACTGCATGACATCAATAAGTATACAATATAACAAAGTCCTAAAATATAGATATGCCTATTGTCAGGTACCCTATTATCTTTCTGAACGGACCTGGGGTGGTAAGAAAAATAATATTTTCGCATCGGTCACTTACGTACAATGGCCCAATTCTGGGGCTAAGTATAACACATTTCGAACTAACGAACAATGTCCTCACTGTAGTTAGATCTTAGTGTAGAGTGTAGACGAAAAGGAGTCTACACTAACAACAGTGAGCTCACACATTAAGTTTACATGATAGAGAATGATCATGTTAAATTTTCAATGAGTATGCATATTACTACTATATTTATAATTCAGAAGTCATGTTGGCATTGTGTCAGGTGACAATTTAACATACAGAAAGGTGACCGTATTCAGACAGTACAGCACATCTATGGTTTAAATCTTAGCAATATGACTTACAATTTGGGTTACAAATTACAAGTGTTTTTGATAACCCTTTTAAATAACATAATATGCTAGTTTATAGAGTGGTTTTATGACAGTAGTACATTTGGAGCAATTCAAACACCTTCTGATAGCATTTCTAATGTCTTAACTGCAATCACTGCTTAATGTCAATAAAGCTATGGCTTTGCTCAACTATTATATTGACTCATTCCTCTCTTCCTATTTTATATAACCTGACAGCCAATGTAAAATATACATTAAATCAAATACTATGGTAGAATGGTAATAGAACAGGATATTCTTTTGAAAAAGTTGTAGTTTTTGCTGCTTATACTTTGATGGTAACATCATAGTTACTGACGGGCTACTCAACAAAAAAATTGTAATATCAAAAACTCGTGTCAAGTAATATGGTTAGCTGTTACAAATTCAAGCAGTCATACCCTAGCAGTCGACATGTGTTAAATGTCTGGTAGTCTGTCATCTCTTAGAATACCAGACATAATTAAGAAACAATAGCATATGGCCACCAGTGTGCCGCCTTTTAGAAATTTGGTGTTAATCCTCATATTATAAATGCGAAAGTTTGTATGGATGTATGGATGTTTGTTACTCTTTGACGCAAATACTACTGGATGGATTGCGATGAAACTTGGTATGTAGCTGGAGACCTGGATTCACACATAGGCTACTTTTTATCTCGATATGCCCACGGGAACGGGATTTACACGGGTGAAACCGCAGGGAGAAACTAGTTCAATATAAAAATACCTTTTTGGATAGAAAAATCTATTCAATTTTTATATGACAATCAAGTGAAGATAACTTTCCATATTACATTAATTTGTAAGAGTGGTCAATGCCGCCACCACATCACCTCTGTGTTCCCTTAGAGTTCTTTCTGCTAATGTTCTTGATATCTCCAGTTCTTTTACCTGAAAACATTACAGTTTATGATTAATATTATGAATATATAGTCTAAAATAGCAGAGTATACACTATGTGGTCTCTATTTATTAATTATAATACTCTTATAGGTGTCATATAAAGTGCCTGTACAATTTAGTACTTAGATATACAGTCATTGCAACATTTCTAGTATAACAACCAAACTATTATGATAGAAAAGCACTTGTAACACATCTTTCACAGATCCCAACAATAAACTTTAAATCAAAACCTATAAATTTACTACTGGGTGATTTTTTAAATAATGTTTAGTATTTTCAACAAAGTATCAATTATTGTATATACTACGATGATTTGACAATTTTGTGTTTTCTGAAACTAACTAAATAAGAAACCAAAATTTTTATTGTAAATATTACAAATATACATGGAAAGTTCAGCTTTTAAGAGACTGTAATTAAAGTTAACTTATGCACAGTAGTGGAAGGAAGATACTATAGAAAACAAGTACTGAATAAAATGGAAGTAGGCAACCTCTGCTTTGAAGTAAGTATGAGTAAGTAAGTAAGAAATAAATACACCTGAATGAATTATTGAGAATCTAACAATCTATTAGAAATTTGCTAATAACAAAGTGTGTGTCTTTTAATGATGTAGCAGAGGCCATATTATTAAAATTATTTTGTAAATTAAATATTATATACACAGTCATACTTACAATTAATTCTATATCATCTTTTTTTACTGAAACTTTTTGGAGTTCTTTCTCCTTTTCAAGACGTTCAGCAGCCTCCTTGTTTCTTCTGTCACCTATTAACGACAGAGCCTGGAAATTAAACAATTCATAGGGTTATAATCACAATATTGTACTTTTTAACTTAGTGTTCAATAACGATGTTATAATTCATAGAGCAACTCGGCTTCCAATTAAAGGCTATATAGTAAAACGTAAACACAGAATAAACAATAATTTTGCTACACTTATTATAAACATTCATATAACGAAGAGAAGAATCTTTAGGTTGTGTCTTTAGGTTACGTGTCTGGCATGCTAAAACTTTAAACCTTAATCAACATAAACAGATAACTTTGATTATTATTATAGCGTACCCCAGATATGTCCTGAGAAGATATTTCCTTCTCTTCTGCATAGTCAGTGACCTTCTCCAAGTCTGCTACACCACTATCGTGTTTTGCAGTCTTCTTTTGAGTTTTATCTTTATCATGCTGAATATCGTCTGTGTCACCATTAATTTCCTCGTCCGCCATTATGTGTGTACAATTATTGCTATACACGTAATTATTTATTTAATTATTCCGACTGAAATTCCCTAGCATTTTTCAGTCAAACAAAACACCCATGTCAAAAGGAATGATTTTTTAAATTTTGGGGTTATTTTCACGTGTCGTTCAGAAAGCGGCAGATTACATAGGCATTATGTTATACTTTTGTACGATCTGTACGTTTATGGTATCTTTGAAGCGGGTTACTTTATCAATATACTTATATATTCTTTTATGTCTAAAACCGAAAACAATAATTGACCACTAGGCCTAAGGTAAAATCTTTCGTTTGACAGAAACATAGAGAGATAGCGGATTTGCAAAATTATTAAACACCGAAGGAATAAGCATTGTGTTGCATTTGAAGCCAATAAACACTTTAGGCATTTGAGCCAACAGAGTAAGTAAGTCTAGAATACATTTATTTGAACTAACGAGCTCTAAAAATTAGATGGTCAAGATACCAACATCTTTACTGCTGTTATGTGAGGCTTTATATAAACCTGTTACAAACATTCAAACATCTACAAACATTTATTTAAATAATATTAGTAGGAATAGCATAAATAAGTTAGTATAGTCTCTTAGTATAGTGTGTTATGGTCATTGCTGATTTACAGCGAATACTCAAGTATTAATAAATAATTAGCGAAGTGATGTCAAATATTAATAAAAATTAATAAGAACAAACAGTTGTAATTAGTTTTTATTTATCCAATAAAATCCTGTTGCGTGGTCACCTCGATCCTAATATTTCTTCGTAGGAATTTGATTATTATTTGAAACGAAACTGTACTTATTTTGATACTGTTTAGTAAAGTTATCATGAGCAAAAAACAACTACTAAAGGATAGACTGTATCATTGGTCTATTTAACTTCCATAAGCTACGTAAATTGCTTTTTCACTATGATAAGCGTTTCAATTGAGGGACCCCCTTTAATCGATTGAAACTTGTAAATGGCTTCTTTTACAAACTAGGGGTTGAATTTACAATCGTTCCAATAATTTTACTAACGCTAAAACCATACAAACATTCCAAATTTCAATGTGGTCTCCACTCAAAGTGAACTTATGGTGATCGTTTGAGGGACCACCTTCTGCACGCTAGTTCTTGTTATACAGTGAACTGAAAAGGTTGATATTTAATATGATTAGTTTTACAAATCTTTTACTAAGAGTAGTCATTCATAGCAGTTGTAAATTTTATCTAGGTTATGAGATATGGATGCCGGATGCCTCTCAGTCACGACTGACGGACCACCTTTGATCGATTGTAACTTTAAAGTGGCTACTTTTTCAAACTAGGGGTTATATTTACAATTGTTTGAGAGCTTTTACTAAAGGCTGACGCATTCAAATGTGGTCCCTCAATGGGAACGTACACCATTTATCTTTCCACCACCTGATATATTTTATTTAATTCGAGTTTTCCAATATTATTATGCCTTATATGGCAAACCCAATATCAATTCTATTTTTATAGTCAGAACTAGTATTTCGCGTGGTTGCGCGAGCCGCAAGAGATTTTAGATTCGGATTCAGGGACCTTGAAAACCCCGAAGCCAAAAATTAAGCACCTAGGACCATTGGGGTCACCGATGACCCCTGGTGACCTTGAAAATTACCTTTTCTGGAAAGATCTCGTCTACTTCTATGACAATGTATGAACATACCCCGCCTATCTCTAACCATTTCGGAGATATTAGAGGTCAAAGTGTGTATGGCGGCCCTGTTTTTTTTGTATGGAAGCCATATTTTTTTCGCCCCACCCCTGAAAGTTGCTTGGGTTTTAGGAAGATTTTGTTCGAGAACGACTCCCATAGATATCACCGTTTCCGAGATCCGATGGGGTACCACCACCAAGAGCTGACCTTCCGAAGGTCAGGCACTTTTCACGGGCCTTCTGAACGATTCTCTATACGACGCTATATTTAATTTTTTCCTACGACTGTAGGATTTGTATAACTTCTATTTCGCTAAGTCAGTCAGTCAGTGAGTGAGTGGTTATTTAAGTTTATATAATGTGAATAAAGTCATCACTATTATTTCATTTGTAAAACCGACAAATGTAAGATTCGTGTACACCACAATATGTACTTTTAGGCCATACATCACTACAAAATAGATTACTAAAATGGTTGCTGTTTGTTTTTTAATGTAAAATAGACATTGTCCTAAAATACTGTTTTTCGTTTAGCTAAAATTTGCAATATTGAAAATGGGTATCTGAAGAGAACCCTTTTTTTATTAAGAGTAATGTCTATTTTTAGTTGGCGAAACTCTGGTAATCCCGTCAGTTCAGCCGGTTGGGAATGGGATGTGTACTACGATGTGTGTAGTTATATCGTAGACAGAGTTCTATAGTCAGAAATTGTCTATATTTTTGCGTTATAGAACATTGACTTAACTTGACACCTTGACACTCTTGACAGCCTATGCTGTACATTATCCCTTCCCTAGTGCTGTATATTTCTACTTCTTTTGTTTTTAATTCCTTATTTTTAAAGTACACTGTAATAATTACGCTATTTTCCTTTTTAATTTATGATTTCTAGTGTGTAGTGTTACAGTTAATCAGTGAAAACGGCAGAAATTGGTAAGTGGGTAAATTTAGATTTAGCGAATTGTCAAACTAATATTGGTATTTCGCCCTTGACGTTTGATTTTATAGATTTTTTAAAAGTTTTATGAGCTTTATTGTAATATTTATCACAAATACATTATTTACAAATCATATTATTAATTATTGTTTGATATTTCGATGTGACGTCAAGGCAATATGGAGATTTTTACGTTTTCATTCGATCTAGTCAATCTCGTGTTTGTATTGTTCTCACTACATACTTAGTTATTTCAATATTGAGTATTTATCTAAGGACCATATTTATTAACCGCATAAATTAAATACATTTCATATTTTTAAGCCGTAGATTTATTAATAGTGGTTAGTGACCTTGCATTATGGAGTACAGTGGTTACATTTTACCATGTGTGCAATGAGTCCTTCTAGTGCATTCATAGTTTTTTATATTAAATCTGCTACCAAACTTTAATGGTAACTTATAAATCAATCTCAAATATATATGATCTTGTACAATTCTCCACATTCAAATGTTATTTTAAATTGTATCAATAACTCAAATATAATATTTCTTTACCAGTGACTGAATTACATTTAAGTGGTATTTTCCCCAAATAATGTACCTAATATATAATAAAAATACCTAATATATATAATATAATAAAAATGAGTTTAAAGTTACTTAAATATTTACCATTTTCTTTTACACTTACAGATGGTTAAAAGAATTCAGTTTTTGCCCTTAAACATTTATTCATTAGTGTACTTCTAATTATTATTACAGTTTTACTATTGTGCAGAATCCATATTTGCAAGACATTCATGTTGTGTTTATTCAACCTTTTTGCTGAAATCTCTATAGAATAGAAAATGCATTGATCTTCACATAGGTCAAGTAAAATACCCTAAGGTAGGGTTAACCCTACCTATATTGGAAAACATTTCAGGTAGGTGGAGTCAAAGTATTTTTTACTAGATTTCATTAGAACTAGTAACAGTATAATAAGCTATGAAAACATAAAATACAGACTTTTGCAACATATATAATATGGTTTATGTTAAACAACACATAGAATTCATGACAATCACATTTAATTATAACTCATTTATAACATATGTTTGCATATCATGCATAATTACTAAAATAATCCACACATAGCCTTCTTATTATTAAAGCGTTATAATCAACCATATCATATTCATGTGTGTAATAAGTTATGATATATGTTCAACAAACATAACTTAAGATATTTTGCTGTTTTTAAACAGTACAAGCGTAATACCAACTTTTAATCGGTTTGGAGCAAAGAGTTTCTGTATTATTCTGTAAAGAAATTTTCAGTAAAGCTTAAATGGAATTATGTCCAGTAGACAGCAAAAAATGTTTGTTTTGTGTGCAAGTTATTTTCCATAGGCTAACCACAACTAAACTGGGCAAGACAAAATAGTATAGTATTACTATAATAGTAATATAATAATAGTATACTAAAGAAAGGAATAAGGTTACATGCTATCTGAATACAACTTTGGCTTGCGGGTGTATGCACCGTAGGTATAATATGCATTCTGCTTTATGTTATGTAATTAATGTGAGGTGATGTGTAAGGCTGTTAAAATCTATCTTTAAAAGTGTGAAGTGGCTAAGATCATCTAACAGTTATTAACTATTTAATCATTTTGAAATCTAAACACAAATTTATAAATATCTCATCAACAAAAAATTTCCTATGTTGATACTAACAGTTTGTTGGTATTTTGGTTAGCAAGATTACAAATCAACTCTGTATGATTGGTTATTGTTATTGGATTTCTTTGTAAAGTAGGAGTATGGTGTCAAGAACTGTGCCTGATAGGTGCCATTAGACTTACAAACTATTCAATATTATATTTAAGAAATAATAATATTATAGTTTGCTATTACATAGAAAAATCTAACTTGTGCTTGTTATGTATGTACACTGCCTAATCCTTTAACCTACTATTATAAAGTAGCTGTACCAAGTCTCCCTGCAACATTTTAATATCAAACATGCACTACTTGAAAATTGCAATGGATTTTATCATACATTTGTAACACATGTTTTATACATTTACTGATAAATTGTATGCACTTTCTCACTTTCTCCTTGGCCCCGCTCCTGATTCAGTCACACATAAATTTTAATCATGGCTGCAAATGTTTTCATTCAAACATTCAGAGATAAACATTGAATGTTTTAATGTTTATTGATCTAATGGTACAATACTACAATCTAGCGTGATCTTTGTTTGGCATTCTAGAATGTGGAGACAATGTTCACAGTAATATTTGTTTCATTTAGTGATAACATCAACTTGTAGATTTTTATATAGAAATAGGTATTCTACTACTAAGCATTTTCAAGGATTAACTGTGTAAGAGTGTGTGACTGTTCTGAAGTGTAAGAAGTAAAGTAACTAGAATTATAAAAGTGATACTACAATAGTTTGGATATGTGAAATGAGTGAACCACATAAAATTGACAAGGAATGTATATAATTTAAATGTGACATTTGGAAGCAAACTTACGCAAATGATTTGTTGAGACTAACCCAGGTTGGGAGTACACTAAATTGCGTACCTATGAAGAATGTGGTAAGAGTTAAGGAAGCGAGAGAGGTAGGTCTGAATCATACAAAATGTAAATTACTTACTTTTTTGAGACAAATACTAACTAAACCCAGCCACACTCCTTTGTGACACAGTCTATGTTTAATTATTACGAAATTTTCGTTCTCTTAGAAACTTTGGGATTAATAGTGTAGGTATGTATACTTATACAGAAATGCAATGCGGTAAAAATTTTAAGCTAAGCTAATACATCTGCTACTTTTCGACTTTTGCGGTCACAAACATACGAAAGTAAATATGTTTTATAGGTATACAGATTACTATCCCGCCAAGGAGTTGGGAAATAATAATTTATTATTATTTAATCACAAACAAAACCACCATAAATATATTGCGGTAATAATCTATTTATTCAACAAGTGTATGAACCAACAATATAATATAATGTAGTTCTCATATTTTACCAATAGATGGCGTACAAAGTTCTAAATATAGTATGTATATACGTATATAAAAGTGTTCAATGTAAAACGCGATAAAATCCGTATAAAGTAGTTTAATTTCAACAGTATTTAATTGTTAAGTAAAATGTATATTAATGCAGAATAAAAGTTGGGTCAATATGAATAGTCTTTAGAAGTGCACAATAACTTTATTAGCTAATGAAATCATGTTTAATCTTTCATAAATATTTCTAACAAAATAACAAGACCTTTCTAGAATATATTTTCCTTATAAAATAGGAACATTATCCAGTTAGTAATTACAATATATTTTATTTGTTCAGCTACAATTAGTGCTAATGCAATTTTAACAACTAAATTGGAGTGCCTTTCTTTCTAATGTATCAATTATTAAGGTAGTCAAATCCAGTTACTAATTGCCTTTTATAAAGTAGAGGTTGATTCATAGTCTGCGAATATATTATTATAAATATATTATTTTTAAATCATGCGTGTTAAATCGTTATACAACTTTGTCACTAGATGGCACGACTGTCACTGTTTTAACACTTTTAACCAGCTATTTATGACTTATTATGCATATTATGCCGTATCAAGGAATGTATTATTCTACACCTGACATGTTTTACAGTGCCGTACAAAGATAGAGAAACGGCGCCCTTTTAGTGTGACTTTGACCGTCTGTCTGTCGCAACTGTTTGTTATTTTTTTAATAGATATAGTAAATACTGCTAACAGAAAATAATACCTTCAAATGCAATCATAATAAGGTCCTTGAGAACGCATGTAGGTATTCTCTATGGTCCGTAAGCTGTATGTCTTGGGATCGATGCACCTTAACACTTTTGACTATACCATAACTTTTTAATTAGTTCGTCGATTTTACCGCTAGGAATGCTTAGAAAATGTCCAACAATTAAACTTTGAGACTTCGTTGAGAAACTCATAGTTCATCTTCAGTTTAGAAACATTTCAAGACGATATAATAAAATAAATATAAATGCTCCCAAATCGGTAACTGACATTGAAACGAGAACACACTTTGATGAACAAACAAACACTTCCGCGTTTGTTTTAATTTGGATGTCAATATAAGATTATTTAGTACTTCTTCAAGGCTTTAGTTACGGACGCATCAATATTTACAAAAATTTAATAAAATTTTGCAAAGACTTACGACCGAATTAATAATTAATTTAATTCAATATCTTTAGTTTTACATACATATTTATATTAAACATAGTCTCACGCATTTATCCCCGGATATGGGCGTGAGACTATTTCATGACATTTATGAGATTGGCAGAAATGTATTACACCCACACTTTAACTGCCTCCGTGGCGCAGCGGTATTAAGTGCGACGACTGTGCATGGGGTTCGAATCCCGGGTCGGACCAACAATCGTTAGAAAGTTGGCGGTGTAATACAACCCGTGCTTCGGAAAGCACGTCAAGCCGTTAGTCTTCTTGATCCCTCTGTGATCGTTTCAGATTGCCGTCCCATCGGATCATGAGAATTTAGGAACAGAGAGTGCACTTGCGTTTGCGCACACATTTGTGCACTATAATATCTCCTGCGCAAAAGGCCAGTTCCCGTTACAATTGGCTGCCGTGGCCGAAGTTCGGTCTGGAGGACATTCATTACTACATACGATGTTAAGTCCCACGTAAAAGAGAGACAGGCTATCGGCCACAGTTCTGCTGTCACGAGCAATATTTTTTTTAATTCTCCATTTGTACTAGGCTTAATTCTTGTATCTCGGGGTAAGTAACAAACATTCAAACAACGGACACAAACACCACCTAGAATTCTAATTATTTGTGTATCAAAATTTTTCTTGTCTCGTTGTGATTGAACCCACAACTCTCGGCGCAGTGGCCACTACGCCATACGCGTAGTTGTGACTAAAAGAATTTGATAATAACTCTCAGACCCAGAAATCGAACCCAAAAATTGGTACACAGCACCAGCTCATTACCGCTGCGTCACCGAGGCAATCATTAGAATATTGAAATCAATATGCAAAGATTTTAGATTAGATATATTATTAATTTAGACTGTTAATCTACATATACGTGCAAAGCCATGGGCAACAGCTATACCGTATAATTATTATATGAAACACAGCAGGTGTATAATTGTCGACCCTGAACGCGTATAATATATTTAACATCCATTTCATTCGTTTTACGAGTCTTAACATTAAAATATCATGAAAATATTTGCCTTAGGAATTTAAAAAAACAATTGTGTGACGCTACACATGGAATTGAGCACTTAATTTTTTTATGTTGTTTTATAATGTTGTTGTTATGCTCCCGTAGTAATTTGTTATTATTTTTATAACAGTAAATGTAAGCGTACTGTATAATGTTACACGGTTGTCTGTGAAACGCACTAGATGGCGCTGTGCATTAAATTTATACTCGTAGAAAAAGATATTTCTTTATCTAAGCTCTGACTATTTGCATGGTACGTAACTATAAACAGTTATATTTTTTTTCTGTCTGTATGCCTGGATGATTGCCGAAATGGCCAGACCGATCGTTATGACAATTTAAACACAGGTCTGGCGAAGAGTAATTTTGGAAATTGAATTTTATTGATTTTAAAACTCTACACGCAGTCGCGATCAATATCTAATTATTAGGTATCGTTTGTAAATACTATGGGTTTATTGCAGCAGAAAATGTTTAGTTAAGGGAATTCATAATACCGCCTTTTCGGGTAATAGACTCCTTTGCCCAGCATTGTCTACAGCTTTAAAAGGGACATCGTATTCTTGGCAGTAAAAGGACTTATTGTAACGGTAACGCCGTTACAAGAAGTCCTTTTACTGCCAAGAATTATTATTTAAAAATTAAAAACCTAATGCTGCTATTCTAAAGTTTAAAAAAAAAAATTAACAAGTTATTTATTGCATATGAACGGATAGTTAATTTAATTAGAAATGGTACATGAATTTAACATCTTCAATTCAATTCAATACCTTATTTGGATTCCACGATTTCGCTATTGCCTGCGTTAGACTACCTAATTTGGATTTGTGTGGAATAGTCGTAATACTTACTGACTCTCAGGGCTCCCAAATACATTATTTAATATATAAAATCCTACTATATTTTGGAACAACATTCTATAGGTACACTGTTAGGAAAAATAATAATAATAATATCCTCCAGACCGAATTTCGATCACGGCGGCCAGTCTTAACAGAGACTGTCCATCTGCGCAGAAGATATTATAGTGCATAAGTATGTCGAATAAATACCTATATGTTTTATGTTTTCTGTTTTTGGCACGGTAAATGTAAATACTTTCTTCCTTACTCCTTACTTTCTTTGTATTAGGTATAACTATTCTACCGATTAACATGCATTTTCGCATACACGTTGTCAGGGGTTGTTCCGTATTTATCCCATGACATCTCATCCTATTTCTTAATACTCAACTCTATACATACATATATATATATATATATATATATATATATATATATATATATATATATATATATATTTATATATATATATATATATATATATATTTATATCTAAGTCATTCTATACTAGAATGCCTAACTGATCCGATTACTATTTTAATAAAGTTTCTTTATTCATCCGAAATGCGTTCCTTACTCTACTCATAGTAAATACTACCGAAAGAAGTATGAACAGCAAAACAATCTTTGGCTTCGTAAAAGTAGGTTAGGTTTAGTAACAGTAGTTTAAAAAAAAAATATATTGCCTATGTTAGGTACTCGGTGGTAATAAAGCTTTCAAATAGTGTTTTCTTTTTCTAAATCGGTTGTTCTAATCTTCTCTCTTTATAATGTTAGTATAGATAGGTATAGATTACGAAAACAGTAATTTTTGTTCAGACTGTTAACCCAAACCTTAAAGCTTTTAGGTAATTTCGTAATCGGTTGAGCTAGGAATACTTACAGGATGAATAAAGAATTTAAAATGAAAAATTGCCGTCGGTTGAGTAAGGAACGTAAATAGGTTCAGCCATTGAGTCGGTCCGACGCCCTATGTAGTGCCGGGGCGTCGCCGAGGAGCTGTAGACTGCTGGATGGGTCGCTGAGGTAGTAATTGTTGCCAGCGGCCCATCCACTATACAAGGCAGCGAGCGTGCACACCGTGGGGTTTTGGTCCGTAGGCCCGAAGTACGGGAGAGCCGGACATAACCCTGTCGCCTCCCCTTGTGGCGAGAGGGTATGCATCAAGCGCATTTCCCCACGTAAAAAAAAAAAAAAAAAAAGGAACGTAAATAGGTTGAGTTAGGAAAAAAACAGTGTAGGATGAAACGTCATCGGATGACGCCGGAACAACCCGTTGTCAGGAGAATAGAGAAGGACATAAGGTACTTGTCATCCAAGAATAAGTACTGTTGGTAACCTAACCTACACACACGCTTGCTCTTGGTATTTATTGACCTACCCTATTAACTACTACTTCTACTAATCCTACTGACAATTGAGACCTAAAACCAGTACCTCAGAAATGAAGTCTCAATCGCAAGTTCAAGTAAGCGTACTGCGTAACTTTATACCAGTGCACGAACGAGGCTGTCACAAATTAACATTAAGTAATTAACGCAAATTAAATTCAGTATTATAAATGAGAGTTTTAAAATTGACTTAGTGTCATGTCCTTCTGTATTTGATATATGTAAATATATATTCATGTCAGGGTTTGTAAATAACTGATAGACAAAATGCCTGCCATATTATACGTTCGTTATTAATAATTGTGACCGGGTGCGTTTTTAATAGACAAATAGTATTATCATAATTTAGCTGATGATAGGCCATATGGTGTGCTTGCTGCTGTAGAGATTATCAGTAGCATCATTGAGTTTAAATATATATGTATATTAACCTGTCAATTGTTGGAATGTCAGACACCATTGAAAACCTATGGTGTTTGGCTGCCGGTGTGCCGCTACCACTCTATTGGGTAATACGTATAGAGGAAACTTTGTATCCGTTTTTAGGCATATTGCACGCACGGAGAATGAGATTTGGTGTAATTAAAGTCTATATAAAGAAGGAGCTCAAAAGTCTAAAAAGCCTTCGATGTTCAGCTATTGGTTGACAACAAGTATTTATAAATAATAGCTGGCTTTAGCAAGAGGAGCGATAGAGGGTCTCGGGTTCAAACCCACGTCGCGCACCTCAGACTTTCGGAAATTATATCACTTTAAAATTTGAAATTATGTGCGTTTTGATTGACTATCTATACTATTATCGCCTGCTCCGTGCCTCGGTGAGCACGTTAAGCTGTCGGTCCCGGCTACCCATAGTCGTTATTGGGAAGTCAGTACCCTATAATATCCTGACACTGGTCTAGCCTTAGGGTATCGTTAGCCTTCGGGTTGCGGAGGTCAGGTGGCAGCCGCTCCGTGTTAAAACTGATATCCAGTCAAATCCGGTTAGACTAGAAAAGCCGACCCCAAGTGACTTGGGAATAATAAAGGCTAGGGAGAAGAAGAAGAAGCTGGCTTTTACTCAATGTTTCTGAAGATGTGTGAAGTCTACCACCCCGAATTGCTTTAACGTGGTAGACTATGATCTAGTCTTAGTCAAACAGAGGAGTACCCAGTGCTAAGCAATGTCTGTCCCATTGCATTTAAAAGTAGGGCTGTTTTTATTTAAACACGGTGTCTATAACCGCCCCGTAGATAAGTTGACCTTCTATTATGTAGCATTTAACAAATTACTCTTAAAATGTGCATATTATGTAGATACATGACTATGTACCTCACCTATATTCCCGAAGAGAGGCAGAGGTGTAGATATAAGATGTCGTCAGCTATTTTTTTGGTTCCCGAATTTATAGAAGCAAGGCTCTTGTAGACTCTGTGTCAATGATAATATAACGGGCATCTTAAATAAACCGGACAAGGACAAGAGTTGGACTCGCGCACCGAGGGTTCCGTACAAATTTGTAGGTACATATTATAAAAAAAAATTGTTCTTGCATAAAAACCCTGTTTTTTATATAGTCGCCCTCGATGGCGTAGTGGTTAGTGTAACCGACTGCCACGCCTGAGGTCGCGGGTTCGATTCCCGCACAAGACAAATATTTGTGTGCATGAACATGGATGTTTGTCTTGGTCTGGGTGTTTCTATGTATAATATGTATGTATTTACAAAAAAAGAAAATTATATATGTATGTTTATCCATTGTCTAGTACCCATAGTTCAAGCTCTGCTTAGTTTGGGCTAGATGGTGTTGTGTGTATGTGATAGAATATTATATATTATTATTATATTTATGATTTAATTACAAATGTATAGTTTTCAGATTTTCCCTATACTTGTAGTATAAGACGGTATTACTAGCCAAATTTCATAGTTCTAGGTCAACGGAAAATACCCTATAAATTTTGAGTCCCTTGAGAGAGTCGAAATATAGGTTTTCTGCGACATAAACGGCGGTATCATTTTTTTACGTTAACTTAGAAGTTTGATTTCTCTCAGTTTCAAGAGACTGTAAACCTTAGTATATCGTTTCGTACCTCCACGCGTTCCCAAGACAAAGGGTCTTGACAGACTGACAGACGGACGGACAGCAAAGTGATCCTATATCTAAGGGATCCGTTTTTTCCTTTTTACGGAACCCTATAAATATATTAAACTGCTATTATCTATTGCTATACATGCAATTTAAACAGAGCTGGCGACATGTATGTTATTAACTATTGGTTTTCCCGCGGCTTCGCTCGCCTTAATCTACGTCAATAAACTTTCCTTTGGGCACATTACGTATTTTTTTTGGATGAATACCTCTATATCATTTTCCGTACTCCTGACATAGTGATCGCTCGAGACAAACAAACAATCAAACAAATTCACACTCGTATTTATATTATTAGTAAGGATTACGATAAGTATAAGAAACAAGGTAATTCATTATATAGTTTAACAGATCTGCCTACCCCTTTAAGCTTACACAGGCGTTATTATAATATGCTAATTTATAACGGTCCATCTCGAATATAATGCATTTGTTGGTAAAATCTATGTGGTACATTTCGTTTTGCCCAGTGGTCCACCGTCCGCGGCCATAAATGTTCCCACGAGAATTATCTATCTTATTACTTATGCACTGCTACTAAAATTATAACTTGTGACATTAGCATATATATATAATTATATGCTTAAGATGATGACTTTCTTAGAAATTTTATACATTTATGTACATACGTAAGTGATTTTATAATATATTTTTATTTTGATCGACATTGTTAATTATATTTTAGTGTATGTAATCTCAGGCTATTTTTTTCTTTCCTAAGCCTTTTGTTATGTCCCACTGCTGGGCTAAATCTTCTCCCTTGGACTTCCAAATCACCCTGTTCGATGATATTCCCTGCCATTCCCTTTGAAGGCGTCGTCGCGGTAGTCATGTTTTGTTAGGTATCGTTCTAAGTTCACGTATTGAGAGCGAGCCCATTGTTTTTACCGGTTGCAGGTCCAATAAGCCCGTCTCCTTTTATCTAGGTGCACAGCAGCTAGCGAAATATAGTTGTACTGCACCTCTGTCTTCACCTTCAAGGAAATAGGATAAGACATGAGACTATCTGAATATGTTTTAATATTGAAATTAAACTACTATATACGGATTTTATCGCGTTGTTTATTTAACACTGTATTGGATAATTTTGAAACTGTTACACTATTACTACTATTGAATTTTACTAATTAAGCTAATAAAATTATTAAAACTATTTATATTTAGGTTTGCACTTTCCCCGACGTTTCGGTTGCTTTTCAGCAGCCATGGTCGCGGGGAGACTAAGATGGTAGTTGTCTCAATGTTCCAATGTAGTTATTTCAAAGTACCCGAACATAATTTAATCATTTGTGTTTCTATTTACGCAGAATGAGCTCAAAGTATCATGAAGTGTAGCTGTGGTTTGCTTCTTCTTGGGTTTGACTATTTGAATTACTGGATCCCAAGCTGGTGGTACATTCCAACCGTCTTTTCTATAGAAATTAGGATGGGTTTTTTGATTTCAATAGCCTCGCGAAGCATCCTTGGTAGGAATCGGTGTTCTTTACCGAGAATACTTAATGCTTGAGCTGTTATAGCAAATGTAATAAGAATTATTTATTATAGAAATAATTAACTAGATTATGGAAAACACCCACAGAAATAATACCTGTAGTAGTAGGAGCTACCGGAGTAATAGCCAAAAACCTAAATAGATATTGTAGCAAATTAGATTCCAACATAAACATTCAGATTATTCAAAAACAGGCAGCAATACACACATCAACAATAGTTAGCAAAGTTTTAGGAGATACAGTCCTTGTTAGCGGGGGCACTGAGCCCACTTTCCCTGAGAGTCTCTGGGCAGGTACTTAGTATAACGAGCTTAAGCTCGAGAAGAGGAAACACTCTAAACAACAATAATAATATCAGCAATGTATTGAACTGTCGAACTGCTGGGCACACGGGCCTCTTCTCAGTCTGAAAAGGGTTAGGCCATAGTCCACCACGCTGGTCCAGTGCGGGTTGGCAGACTATTTGAGAGCTCTTAGACATACAGGTTTCCTCACATTGTTTTCCTTCACCGTTAAAGCAAGCGATAATTATCTATTTAATACGCACATAACTTCAAAAAGTCAAAGATGCGCGGCTTGGTATCGAACTCGAGACCTCTGCATCGTAGTCCAACGCGATAAAATCCGTATAAAGTGTTTACTTTCAACCAACGGTTTCCAACTAGGCTATCCCTTCTGTTGAAAAAATTGTAATAAGAATTATATTATTTTTATTCCATGACTAATTTTGATTACGAACCATATGAAAATCACTCGTGTTTGAGTTTATCTAAACCTACTAATATTATAAAGCTGAAGAGTTCGTTTGTTTGTTTGTTAGAACGCGCTAATCTCAGGAACTAATGGTTCGAATTAAAAAAATATTTTAGTGTTGGATAGCCCATGTATCGAGGAAGGCTATAGGCTACATAGCATCACGCTACAACCAATAGGAGCGGAGCATCAATGAAAAATATTGCAAAAACGGAAAAAAATTCTCTTATGTGAAGCAGACGACGTTGCGCGGGTCAGTCAGTATTAAATATGTTGGATGGGATATTTACTTATCTCTATTTACTCTTATCAGAATCAGAATCGTTGCCCCTACTTTATATTTGCATTTTTGTAGTCTATTCACAGTTTAAGCCTTACAGCACGGATAGTGAAGTTGTTTAAGTGGTCGCCTCGACAATGCCACTGCACCTAGCGTTCTAGGTTCGATCCCCACACAGTCAAGACATTGAGTGATCCACAAATAATTGCTTTGAGTCTAGGTATTATTTTTGTTGGTTGCTTGACTGTTTGTAAAGTCCGCGCGGCATAGGAATTATTCCTAAAGTAGGAATTGTCCTTATAAGAAAAAAAAGAAAAGGAAATGTTCCTAAAATAAAAAGAAAATAAAAATAAACCGTAAGAAAGGAGTGACGAAATATACTCAAGGAGTATTTTGAAACACGGATATTTTAAGAATAGAACTCACACGTTATTTCTTTTAAATTAAACAGCCCTTGGCTTCTTTCTGACGTCTTTCACCACGTTGGACCCACCAAGGAGGATAATTTCGACACTGAAACCTTTGTGTGTAAGTTTATAGCGAGATTTTGCAACGTTTTTGCTATTGTGACGTTAATTGACGAAAGTTACACGCCTTACGCCTCGTGGCGAAATCTGTTTCTTCGAAATGTTTCTCCATTTGCTTTCATCGCAGTTATGTTTGATAACTAGCTGAGGATTTTATTTGTTTTTATTTACTTATTCACACACACATCATTCAACACTATACATACAGGTTAATACCTAATTCTATATCAAAGAAATACGTAAAACCTAACTAATATGATAAATGCGTTTGTCGCGCTCTCACGCCTAAACTGATTACCTATGAAATTTCGTATACACATTGTCAGGGTGCAGAAAAGAACATACCTTTGATCCAGAAAAAAAGGACCATTACTAATCTAAACTAACCTACAATTACGAGAGCGAAGACGCGGGCAAATCCAGTTGAAAATAAATTTACAAATTAAAAATTAAAACAAACTAAACACTTTTGATTTTGGGCGCAAATAATACCGCATGGCTCCAATAAGCAGGCCACTAATCATATTAACAATAATCGTTTTTTAATGCGAGTAAAACCGTAGGTATAGCTAGTGTATAAACTCAGTTATATTCCTAACAAGCCGGAGTGTAAGTCAATATTTCAGGTTGCTACGTAAGATTCTATTTTTACTTTACAATTTATCAACGAAGATTATGTCGCCGATGTAGCATATTGTTGCATAATGATAAAAATATAAAGTATGTTTATTTTGTGCTTGACAGATGAAATTGATTGAGAGTGGGTTATTTTTTTAATAATTATTATCGTGCTTGGAATAATTCGGATCTTAGCGGACCTTACAAATAATTAAACAAAGGACAGACATGAAATAATTAAGTGTAAATCATACAACAATATTGTTGTGGGAATCGAAGCCACAACGCTCGGCACGCAGTGACCACTTTAACGAAGATGTATATAGGTTATCATCTCTGCCGAAAGACGTCCACTGCTGGACATAGGCTTCCTTCCTGGTTTTCCACACAGAGCAGTCTTGGGCCACCCGCGTCCACCTCTGCCCGCGACGCTTACCAGGTCGATAGATTACGATGTAGGTACTGTGTAGAAATCAATCATTCTGTAGTATATTAACTTTATATATATATTATACTATCGGCACCAATATTATAAATGCAAAAGTCACTCTGTTCTATTTTTACTTGCAAACCGCCGAATCGCTTTTGATAAATTTTGCTATGGAGATAAGAGTCAATCCTGGAAACAAATATACTATTTTACATCACTCATTATCTTTTATACTTTTTATATTAATACTAGCGGTCAAAATTCGACCATAATTTATTGGAATTTTAAGTTTGATCGTTATTAAGGTTTTATTGTGTATGACTATACCCTTATAATGACATTTCATTTAGATTTCGTCAAGGCTATACAGGTTAATTTAAAAATAATATATATCAATATAAAAATAGTATATATCATTCCAATCCACCCAAAAGTGCTTAAGGTATGTAACCATAGAGCTACGAAGAATTGTACGATTGTACGACATCACCCAAACAAAATCCGAAATACTACGAACTGAAACTGCGTGTGTCAAATGCAGGGTTGGGTGCGTGTAATGCTTTTTCCATTAATTTAATGTATTTCTAATGCATATTTTATAAAAATATTAGGATTCGCCACTCCTTCTCCATATAAACTTTAACTGTGCCAAATTTCATACTCCTCCGCGCAATTTTCGTAAAAAGAGATACAAAGTTTTTGCTTCACGTATTAATAATATACAGATAACAAGAGCAGTAGCAAGGGTACTTAAACCACTACTTCATCCGTGCACTCAACAAAACCACCGTACCTATCGGTTTTGGTAAATGGAGACAGAATACCAGCTTACTATGTTACATCACCACTATAACAAAGCACTAATTCAAAACTAAGTCAAGGGCAATAACTTTACATATTATCATACAATTCTATTAACATTACCTTTCAATCAATTTACATGCCGTAATTGGATTCGTCCCAATATTGCCTCATGATCACGAAATGTTAAGCGAATATTGTCGCTAAACCCTTACCGGTATTCACTTACCTAAATAATCTTCCGTAACCTTGTTAAAATAAGCCGAATCCACGGACCGATTGTACGACTAGTCAAACATCCGTTACGAGGTCGGTTAGACCTTGTATTGTGTATGTACAAGGACTCGCGCTCATTCGAAGGATGTTTTCGGGATCCGGGAGGCCTTGAATTACTTTTGTCTCAAGGACTCAGAGGCTTCGAGTGATAAATGTAATCATTCCATTTTGTAGGTCATCTACACCCACCGGCCTGAATACGGATATTTGTGTCAAATAATGTAGGACAATGTAACATTTTTGTATTATCTAGACATTTTTGTTGCTTAGGTGAGCTTGCCCTTGCTTTGACGCCGATTTTGGGATCGATCTGGTTTCAGGTAGTGTTGGATTTTTCTGCTCGGAGTTAGAATTTTTGCAACTAGTCTGCAAGCAAACAAAGTTTTGGGCAAAGCTTATTAAAATCGCACATTCATTATGGATATCGTTATGTTTTAGTATTTTATATCTTTTTATTTATATTTGCCTTATTTTTTGGATGCTTTGCAGCTTCTATATAACAAAGAGGCTGATTCATTGCATTTTTATTCTAGTATTTAAAGCAGCGAGAATGCTATTCCAAACTAATCATTGCAATGCGTTGAAAATTTGTTTCTTGGAACGTATAACCGACGAAATTAAATTGCTAAATATATATAATTCTTTGATAAAATCTATTTCGACTTAAGTTTAATGAAATTGCCTTAAACAGAAAAGAAGCATATCTTTAAAACAACGCTGATATCTGTTGAATTTGCATATAAAATATACGGTAAGTATTTATAATAATAATGATAGAATTATAATAATATTCTACCACATACACACAACACCATCTAGCCCAAACTAAGCAGAGCTTGTACTATGGGCTCTAGACAATGGATAAACATACATATATACTTTTATTATACTAAATATGGGTGTTATAGACCAATATTTCTTCATGGGTATAGGCGTGAGACAATGTAGGTACGTATGTATGTATGATAATTATAGTCGATTAAAAGTTGACGTTATATAAACATCGCTTTAAAATATCGATAATTAAATATTTTATTTTTATGTAGTTCATAATAAGTTATCGATATCAAACAAATATATTTATAAATCGATTATTATTCCCATTCATCGATATGATAGATATTATCTTAGTAAACATAAATTCTGTCGGGTCATCTATTATTACCCTAAATCAAACGGCTGGACTTGTACAAATTATGTATTGACGTTAACGATTCCCGTGTCATAGGTTAACAGGGCGAATAATGGATGCCTTTCTATCTAAATTGTAGGATCTGACTTAGGTCTTGATGGATATCAATAATGTTACTCTACAAATTGTATAAAGCAATGTAGGTAGTACGTTCTGACTTAGGTCTTGATGGATATCAATAATGTAATGTTACATGAATTATATAAAGTATCAATAGCCCAGTGGGTAGGTAAAGTAGAGGTGCAATATAGAGGTCAAGGATTCAATCCGTACCCTTTGATTTATCAATAAGCACTTTTTTGTATAGTTCAGACAGAGCACATCTTTACATTCTTTAAAATTAGTGATAGGAGGCGAACATGGTACTACCCCGTAGAGGTCTCGAGTTTAATAATAATAATAATAATAAAATATTGAAATAAATGGAATAATAATAATATTCTATCACATACCCACAACACCATCTAGCCCAAACTAAGCTGAGCTTGTACTATGGGTACTAGACAATGGATAAACATACATATATACTTTTTTTTTGTAAATACATACATATTATACATAGAAACACCCAGACCAAGACAAACATCCATGTTCATGCACACAAATGTTTGACTTGTGCGGGAATCGAACCCGCGACCTCAGGCGTGGCAGTCGGTTACACTAACTACTACGCCATCGAGTCGTCGAATTTAGTTTGATCCACCTTTGAATTTTCGAAGATATGTGCGTATTAAATACTTGATATAGATCATTTTAATGGTGAACTTGAAAACTGTTGCGTCTAATCCGCTAAACAAATTTTGATGATAATAGTTATATTGAGATTTGATTGAATACCTTGTCACACAACTATAGGCTACTTTTAAATACGATAATATAATTTCGTATATATCTACTACGTGGGTTAAAACCTCGATTATCAGTGGACTTTGCACAATACTGACCTTTCAGCATATTTTTTACACCTACTTAATATGCACTTAAATTATTACATGTAATTATTCAGCGATGAGGTCGCCGTTTATATCCTGTAAGGCCTTTGTGCGTTCTCTGTTTAATTGATGTAGTGTTACTAGGTTTGTCTGGTCAGGGAATGCTCTGTAGCAGAACAGAGACTGCTATTATGTATGGTGTACAGCAATAAACGATTTTTAAAGATTTCTTTCTCCTGTAAGGTTTTTAGGGATTGCTGATACGGACAAGGCTGTCTGCCTTCGCGGTGCAGGGATAGTAAATGCTACAGCTGTACATAAAGTCTCAGGTTCGATTCCTCGGGCCAGCATCCTTAAGTTTTCCTGACAAGAAATTATCTATTGGGTGGAATCTAAAATCCTTGTTGGCGAAATGTAATTTTAATTCATCTGCTTACACCTTCGGGGATACAGTAAGCCAGAAACCTTGCACACCCAGTATCGCGAGAGTTTAGGAAATTCCAACAGTTGGTTCAAAATTCAACACTAATCTCCTATTTTTAGTTAACACATACATAAATATGTGTAACGCTGTTTGAGTGACAGTTGTTTGAGCGGTTACTCAAACAGCTGGGCCGTACATACACTCAAATCTTTTACTCCACCCACCTATGTATATACATCCAGACTCTCCTTATTCAGAAGCCCTAGTTACCTATAACTCTACTGAGTGTTATACATAACTGCCTTACCGCTTCAGTAATATACACGCGTGAATTACATCTGTATGTAAATCATTACATACAATTATTCACCGATAAGGCCATCTTCTGTTCTCTATAAGGCCTTTATACATTGTCTGTATAATTAATGTGTAAACACATCGTTATATCTATTTAACTTGTGTTATGTGTACTGAACGTGTAAATCATTCGATTTAAAATAATGTTTCGTTATCAAATCGATATACGTAGTACCGATGACCCTGCAAATGTGTGCGTAAGAGATAACAATGTTAAAATAATACTTCCTTATGTGCTTAAACTGGTAATGTAAATAACGTTATGTATTTAGTGCCTTATTGTTATGTAATAGTCTACACGGCGGTCGCGCAGATCGCTCCGCAAGGTTAATCGAGTTTGCCACAGTCTTGTTTTTAGATTGGTGGCTGTTTATTAAACCAGTCACACCCCGTGTATTGGTAAAGTCAAAGTCATATATAACAGCCCTGTATTGGATTGTTCCGCTCCTGGGCTCGGGTCTCTTCTCAATGTAAAAAGGGTTAGGGTTAGTCCACTGCGCTGGCCCATAATATTTACTCATTTACCTGTTTATAATATAAGTATAGATTACCACAGTTCTAAAGTAGCATGTGATTAAGCAATTATAATTACTAATATCTATTTAAAGATATATTTTTATCAATAATCAAAAAATATAAAAATATATCTTACATTGAAATTAGAGCAATATCATCATATTATATTATGCAAAGTAAAACATGTTTTGTATTAAACTGCATCTTTTCTTCGGCTGAACACTGACCTCCAAAATACAGGCACTCGTCTAGTTTGGGGGACCAGTATCAATATGTTTTAAATAAAATACAACAACAAGGTTCTAGCAGAATCAAAATTTGTAACGTGTAACACGTTTGTATTTATCTGAGACAATAAAGATATATTATTATTATATCTACATTCAGGATTTCAGAAAATTCACCCGTGTTTTAAAGAACTATAGTTTTTAGTGCTTTGTAGAAACAAAGTTCTTAAAAACGAAAGTTCATGCGCTTGGAGTCGGATTCGCGGGCAATAGCAAGTCCTAAATAAGATCCCAGCTAAATAATCTTATTTAGCATTTCTATAGTGGGTAGTGTTTCTAACGCTCCTTCATTCTTTAAAGACCACGCAGCACCTAGATAGTAAACCTATTGTTCGCGGACACGTGGTAAACGCAGAGGCGTTCAACGTCTTAAATCCTATAGGATTTTGAATTCGTGCATATATGCACGAGGCAAATTCCTTGGAGCAAGTATTTCTACCTATGTCTTACTTGATGTAACTGACAAAGATAGCATTTCGCAGACGCTTGCTCCAAGAAAATTGTCTCGTCAATCGGCCTTTATGGAGGTTACGTGTAGTCAGCATAGCGACTGTTTATTTTTTATTTCGATCGACAACAAGCGATGCGCTTACTGTTGCTAGTGTTTGAATACCATGACCGCCATCAGCTACCATCAGACAGGCTGTTACTTTCTCTACCATCTAAGCTGTATAAAAAGTACCAAATACTTAAAGCGGTAGAGTTATATAATATTAGCATTGAACAGTATTACTGCTGGACATGGACTGCTAAGTGGTATTTCATGCCAAATTGATAGCAGTCGTTAAGCCATATCAGAGGCCTACGGGCGGCTTGAACAACTCTTGACAACAGGTTGGCCACTAACCACACGAAAAGAAAAGAAAGAAAGACGGGCCCTTTCTGAGTATGAAATGGGGTAGGCCACAGTCTACCGTGCTAGCTTGCTACGGGTTAGTTCCCTCATGTAGCATGCATAATTATGTGTAAACATTTTGAAAACCAACATACTTCACAATGTTCTGTGGAAACTTGCAGTCTGAGGAGAATCGCTGCTAAAGCGAGTGATAATGAAGTATTCAATCGGAATAGGAATCGAGACCTCTGCTTTTAAAACTAGCAGCCAACCATTAGGCTATCGATGCTTTAAATGAAAAAGTAAGTGATTTTATCAAAGCCACCATTCATTAGGTTTCGGGTTTTATTTCTGGCCAAAATTAGGGGTGATTAAGTATCTGAAAATAATCAGTTATGCATTTATATCAGGTATCTGTTAAAAATAAATGCTGATTACACAAATATAGAACGGGTTGCAAGTGATGTGTCCATTGAAAATTTTTGTTACCTACCTATCTACATATCTTCTAATATTTTTTTGACTGTATATTGATTTTAAGTCAAGTCTTGGAATACCAGACATAATTAAAAACCTATCGTGTTTAGCCGCCGGTTTGCCGCTGCGATTAATTATGTTAAAAATATACATTTAGAGATTGCCAGTATTATGCGTGAAAATTTATTCATAAATTCACAGAACACCATTCATATTTCGAAATGGTTTAAAAAAAACTGTTATTGTTATAACAGTGTACTGTTTCGCACTGTAACACTGATATTCGTTATCACATGTGTTATCGTGTTTGTCATCGCTTTACCTCGATCCAATTCGGAACAACGGCACTGCTATCTAATAGACGTTTTTAGTTTTTAGGGCGATCTATCGCCTCTGGTTAACTGTATGCTGTCGCTAACTGTTAGTTGCTATTAGCGCGATACGAATCCTTTGGACTGGAAAACGTGCGCGTAACCGCATTGGTTATCTGATGGAAGTTATAACAACCACATATACATATACACGCTGCTTTTTGAGCTGTCAGCCTAAAAATAAAAGTATTGTCTAGATATTGGCGTACGTACGTCGATGGACAAATTGAAAAATGTTTTTTGTTTTTAACTTATATGGCATTGATACATTGATACTGTTATAAATATAAATGATTGTAAACATGTTTGGAGATTTGGATGATTGTTACGCGTAAACCGTTGAACGGATTTGTATGAAACTCGGCAAATAGATAGACTTTTTATCCAGTATGCGTTACTAAGATTCACGCAGATAAAGCCGCGGTTTTATGCAGAGAATTATTTTCAGTCTATACCTAAATACTGTTTAATAATACTGATGTTTATATAATATACAAGCTGTCTTTCGGGACAGTTGTATATTATCTAACTACCCTATATATAGTCAGTATCGCTATCACTACATATTATAAAACAAATACCACGCCGCGTCTGTTCGCGATAAACTCAAAAACTACTGATTTTGTTGCGGTTTTCACCAATAGACAGAGTGATTCTTGAAGAAGGTTTAGATGTATTCGTCAAGGTTTTGTACTACTCATGCGAAGCCGGGTTCTAGTCTTTATATACATATATAAATCTTCTGTGCGTGTGTTTGTAATTAAACTCCTAAACGGCTGGACCGATTTTGATGAATTTTTTTGTGTATGTTAAGTGGATTCGGGAATGTTTTTGTTTTTTTTTTTTTTCTTGTTTACAGGACAACGTCTGTTGGGTCAGCTAGTATATTATAAAGTAAGTATATTTGAAACCGCAGGCGGTTTCATCTACGTTCATAATTACTACTCCGCTCCCGTGTCTCGTACCGCGCTTTTACATAGCCTATATATGTTAAAGTGAAGTAATAAAGTATCTTCCTAATAGTGAAACATTTATAAGATCGTTTCATACTTTTGAGTTTATTTATTACTAGCTTTTGCCCGCGGCTTTACTCGCGTAAAAGTAGGTTAGGTAATGTTAGTAACAGTACTATTTTTAATAAATATAGTCTATGTTACTCGTTGATAATATAGCTTTCGAATGGAGAAAGAATTGTTAAAATCGGTTGGTTAGCTTTTTATATAAATCCTTACAAACAACCCAAAAAAAAATCAAATCAAATCTTTCCTAAAATATTATAAAGAGGAAAGACTTGATTAGTATAGAGATTTATTTTTGGATTTTTCTTACTAATATTGGTGTATACGAAGACATTGCTTCCTATATCGCTCATAAAAACAAACATTTTAATCGCGGATACAAAGTACAGCTGGACCCGGAACAATGATCTGTGGATCACATACACTGTTGCTACATGACAAGATAAACAACTTTTCCAAGCCAACAATTTCTTGAACAATGTAAACAGTGTAGTTAATGATTTACTTAAGTTTATTGCCTTTGTTTAATTGCTTAGTCATCAGAAACTCGAGTGTTGATGATATAATCATTATACCTATTATAAACTAGCCTTTGCTCTTGATTTTGCCTTGGACCAGTTCACGATGTCATTTATGTCGATCACAATATGGACGTATCCCCTACTCAATTATTTAAAACGCATCTACCGATCTGTGGTAACCGCATTAAAATCCGTTAAGTACTATGAGAGATCGAAACAGATAGACGAGCTGACAGTAAAACAATTTAAAACCTATTTTGTAAGTTTGTATGTGTAGTATAATCTCCCGAATTACTACGCCTATTTGATAACTTCTTATCTTAGGATACATTATTCGTTTAGGTTTAGAACTTCTGTAAATAGACGATACTAATTAGTTTCTCAAAAATATCTGTAATGTGCAGATACGGTTTCGTTCTAATTTTGTAGTACCTAGCTCATAGCCAGTTGTACTCACTGATCGGTAAACGATTAGCGTGATTAAGCAACGTTGGGTGTGGTCAGTCTATGAATGGTTGACCGCTTAGTGGTATTTCATCTGAGCGTCTCCATACTTTGGAGGGCACGTAAAATGTCGGTTCCGGTTGTTGCCAAATTGACAGCAGTCGTTAAGCCATGTCAGAGTCCTACGGGCGGCTAGAACAACTCTTGACAACAGGTTGGCCACTAACCACACGAAAATAAAAGAAAGAAGGAAGAAGAATTTTGTAATACCTAAGTAAGAAGAAGTAAGAAAGCTAACTTGCTTTAAGCAAGTTAGCTTTCAATCTGTCTGTTACGCTTTATTGCGAAACTACAAAACCAATTTTGAGGAAGTTTAGATGGCTTGAACATTATAGAGAGAGAAAAGAGAAGAAGGCAAATAAATAGGGTTTACCTTACAATTATATTTATTTGCCTTCTTATTCACTAAAAACGGGCTACTGGAGCTCCCTTTTTCTACATTAATAACAAAGACATAATCTAGTACATGAAACGTCTAGTTGACCATTTCTAATGAAGAATCTACATGTAATTAAAGTAAGAAGGATATACCTACTCGATTTCTAAGTATATCTGATTTCTTACATAGCGAGAGGCAAAAGGTCACGAAAGTCCAGCTCATTGCAACTGAAATTAATTAGATACAGCGCGATATTAACCGACAATTCCTATAAAATTTGTTATCATACGTGTACTTAAGAATAGTGATTAAATTGTCTGTTTATCTATAAAACGCGCGGCTAATGCGTAAACACAATAAAGGTATGCGGAAAATTATTATAAACATCACAAGTATTGATTGATTTCGCAGCAGTATTTAACTTTTTTTATTACTAATAATAATGTTTTATCTCATGGCACGTGATGTTTGAAATATTAAAAGTGATACTTATTGAATTGTTCTTCAAAATTGTTCATACGCACGTAACTTCCTGTATGAATATGCCGTTGATATCTGCCTGTATTTGAACTTTCAAAGTTGTGGTTGTTCTAACTTTGGTCTTGTGGTAACGTAAAATAGACTTTGAGTTTATGTGTATTAGGTTGAAACTGTATTGTTGATAGGTGTGCACCAGAGGGGTCAGTATTCCGCGGTTAACTCGTCCGCCGGCAGGGCGTCGACCTCGGATTGCACGCGAACCAGGCCCGCCTGGACACTTGCATTGTCCCATCAACTCACTTCGCGGTAGGGTTGTCCATCTACACGCATAAATTCTGAACATGAATTTTTATGACGTCAATGAATTCTATCATCGCCACCTTTCAATAACTTAGATAAGTTATAAGAAACGCATACTATTGTTATGTACCTATTCATGCGAAATTGTATCTAGCTTGCTTCTACTTCAAAGTGTGCTTAGTTTAAAATACGTACTAATGAAACAATGATCACCAAGAACTCCCGTCAATGAGGCGGAAAAAATTTTGACTATAACAATTTTAGGCCTATCAGAAATTGATTTGGGAGATTTTGGCAGGTATTATAAAATAAAATACTATATATTTAACGAGTTCAACGATTAGGAGAGGTATAATTAAAAATAAAGGTAACACAAACATTACAGATCTTAAAAATGTGTTCGAACATTTTCAAAAGCTGTTTTATCTAACTACACTAATTATAAATATTTAGATCTCTTTCTTGACCAAACACAGAAAAAAGTTAGAACTCAATTTAGTCCGTTCGTAATCAAGATAAATTAAGTCTACATCTTAATTGCACCTTTCTAATTTTGCATCAACAAAATATCGACAGACAATTTGTACAGTTTTCTTTTATTTGTCCTTTTTTATTCTTTTTGCTATAGAAAGGTATATAAATGAGAGAATGGAATCTTTATACGACACCATTTACGGTAACACAAGCACAGGCAATAATGCTAGAATATGAAATACGTTCTCTTGTAGAGTCAACAAGAAGGAATTTGTCATTATAAATACTTAGGTGCTATCAACGATCGTGTCCCAACCACGATATATTTCACGTGGTCACAGCTCACAGGGCATCGCCCCACTGATAGCAAACAAACGTTTACCTAGCAGAAAAATACCCACGTGTTGAACTAGAGCCCTTGAAAATATTGCACAATTCGCCCGTTTTAACGGTCCAACTTGTACATAAAACGAGTCAATAAAATCATCGTGAGCGAGCGGGACAGTGTGGTACGCAACGAGATACGCGTACTAATTAAACATTAGTTAATTCGGTTATGTATCAAGTGAATCATGGCTAGTGGTGTTCGAGCTGTGCATTCAGGTTATCGATTGGTGGTAGTGTTAGCGACGCAGGCCGGGCGTCGACCCTCGCTGCACGGGCCTGGCCACTTGTGTCGAGGCGCATCGTGACCCTAGGACTCAGGATGAGTGTCTGGATCGCATAATAATACCAACCAAGGTTTGGCTAACAACTTTATTGTGTTCGTTACTGCACGACAATTGTTACAATGCACTCTGTATCTACTCAAGGTTTGCATCAATCTAGAGTCCTTATCAAGATATTACGTTGATTATTTTGCGCTACTTTTTTCTCAGCTGTAATCCGCAGAGTTTTGTATGAAAACATGATGAGTTCATAAATAATTAAAACAGATGGCGACAAGCGTTTAAAAATGATTCCTTTAACGGTTTTTTTTGGTTTTGCGCGGGAATTTTGATACGATATTTTATACTTGTTGAAATTTATCTCGAAAATGTTTTCTGTACAGAACACCCGTATAAATTATAATGCTATTCTGTATAATACATAGTGTACTATGTGTCCATCTATTAATTTGTGCTTTCGCCCGGCGAAAAAAAACGGTGCAATTGATTTTTAGAAATTTAATTAATCTAAGTAGAGAACGTAATGGGCGTGATTAATCGGTTAAATTTACCGTAGTTCGTTAATAAAAATTGAAGGGGTATTCTGAAGTTCAGAGCGCTTGAACTCATGAACTGGAGCGTTCTAACTACGAATAATACATGATTTCTTGATAAACGCTCACCGCTTCCGGAGCATTCAGTATGAATAGTGCACGCCAATGATGAAAGTTATAAATGTAGCTGAACTTACGTTGATGTCGATTACGTTCATACAAAGTGGCGCAAATGTTATCACATTAATTGATACCACATGGTATTCTTTGACGATTTTTTTGTTTTCATAATTTAGAACATCATGTGTAATGCAGAGATAAATGTCAAAGACCTCAAGCAGCGATATTAAAACAAAACAAACAATCGGAAAAAACACAAAAGAAACAAAAAAAAAACAAAAGAATTAAGGTCCATAATGTTGTGACGAGAAGAAATAGGTTAGTGTGCGCTTATTACAATGGTGTTCCAATTTGTCTAATTTTATTTTATTTATTTTGTTCAAGAAAATGATTTCTTAATTTCTGCGAAAATAGGTTTTTTGTTTATGTTAACCGTCAATACCGTTAATCAATAACAATTAGTCAATAACCGTTATATCAATCAGCTTAGGCAGTATATGATTTAATGTGTTAAGTTCTGCGCCACTTTGTATAACAAATATTAATTTCTAAAATTCATCATTTATCTATAAAGACAAGGATTATTTAAAAACGTCATATTAGTGCACTTATTTATCGTTAACTTATAGAAAATATAATTTCACACCAAAATATAAAAATCTGACAAATTTAGTAGTGCCAAATGTCATACCTCATTTTATTGTTAGAAAGTGTAGGAATGAAAGTGAAATTAAACTTTTTAAATTGTGTAAAGAATTTTGACACCATTATCAATTAAGGATTCTAATACAATTACCAATTTTTTGGTGAATCAAGCAGTGATAAATCAAAGTCTTTGGATTTTCTCCGTCATAATTATCGAGCGTGCCTGTTCAGAAAGTGGAACCTAGCTGTCTGTTATCTAATAAAGTTTAGCGAAGCGGAGCCTCAAAATACAACGAGAGGTCGGAAGGGAAGGGGCTGGGTCACGAATTTTACGGGTACGGGTGCTCTCGACCCCAACTCAGTTGGTGTAAGTGTGCCACCGATGTATGTAGGTTAACATCGGATGCGCTCGATACGCCACCGCCGCTGTTGCCGATGTCGACCACCTAACCTAGATCAGGGTGCGGAGAGATCGCTTATGAAATCTGGCGCACGCTCACTGCATAAATGAAAAGCCATTCTATATGTCCGTTTGAGTTAATTTGATACACCATATGTATCTTTCGGTAGCCATTTTACGACCTTTGACTGGCAAACATTTGTTTTATTTTTTATTTCGTTAACTTATAAAAATGTTGGTATCATACTGAATACTGACACACATGCAACTTAATTAACCTCGTTTTTGCAGTCCTCGATTTTTTTTATTAGAAACTTTGTTCAGGAATATTCTCCTCTATGTATACTCAACCCTAATTCAATTTAGAACCTTTATAAACAAACCACTATCAAATTAAAACTCTATACATATTACATACAGCTACTGAGCTACTTAGTGTTTATGGATTTTCATTACGATCCTGGTATAACTCTCTTGGCTTCCTTCACTCTAATGACATCCTTCATGTACAGTCGTCGGTTTAGGGACCTCTTATAACCTTGAAAAGTGGAGAAAGGCTTCTCCAGAAAATCCTAGATCTGAACAGAGAATCATTCATAGGTTGTATTTTTTTTAACTTCATTATAAAAACTTTAAGTTGTTATATATAATGAATACATTAAAAGTACTATATTTTTATATATTTTCATAACTGTGTTAATTTGAAATTTTCTGGCATGCCAGATCTAATTAAATATCAATTTTCTGTCCGCTGGCTGTCGGCTCAAAACGTTATTTATAATTGCATATTATTTTATAACAACCTACTTTATTTAATGTTGTCTTATGTTTACGCGAACGTTACACATTGAAATTAAACACTGTCGCGTTGTTTATTTTATTTTAAAACACTTATAATACATAATTTAAATAAAAGTGTGCGACAAAAGCCGTATAGAGTGCTTAATTTCAATCTACTTTGTTATTATTTTATTACTTCCGGCATACCAACAGCTTAAAATACAAAGGATAAAACTAACAAATAGCATCATAGCCATTGAGAGGTATTCGCAATTTGTAAATTGTATTAAAAGTATATACTTATTAACAGCAGTCAGTATACAACGTTACATTTCATTCAGTTTGAATGTCGTCGAATGTTCATGCTAACTCCACACCGCAGAGCTGGCGTAATTATGTCACATTCTCTATACAGCTGCTAATGTAACGAGAATTGCAAAACTGAGGTTTAGTTGCTACGTGTACTGTGTACACACTTAAATCAAAACGTTAACTGTTTATACGTAAACTTTACCGTGATTAGGCAAATGGAAAAGATCAACACGCTTACCTTACAAGAGGCGTTCTCACGGAAACACTTGATGAACTTTATCGGTAACAAAATGAACGAATATTTTACGGATTGTTTCTTTCTTTTTCATTATAACAGGCTTTTATTAGCTTGGTATGTATTTATGAATCTTTGTAACGGAATCTTCGAACGTGATTTTCACCCCTTTCAAACCGACGGATTGATTTGAAACTTTGCACACTTATCGAGGACCGACGACAATACAAAAAAAAAAAAAAATAATAGTTTAAAAAATAAAACAATAAAGCGTGTTTCTAGTTTTTTAAACTATTTCCTTTTCTTTTTGAAGACGCTCTTCCCTTTGTGGAAATAATTCCTGTGTCAGAGAGTCTTTATGACCATTCAAACTACGGAGACAAAGAACATCAAGGTGCAGCAAAGACCATCTTAAAACCGCTAGAAATTGCTCATAGAGCCATACTCAAAGTAGCAACTTATCGCCCCATATTTTTTCCAACTAATGAGCTCTATAAGGCATGCAATGTTCTTAATGTAAGACAAATGTATATCCTGCACTTAATTCTCCTACAACACCGTCGAACTCCATTTAAAGAAATTTCTAAACGTCGCAAGGACAGGATTTGTATAATCCCGCCCGCACGCACGACCTTTATAAAAAAAAATGCAGTCTACCTTGGTCCATCACTTTACAATAAGATAAATACTGTCCTACCAATTTATACACTATCCCAATATCATTGTAAAAAAACTGTTACACAATTCCTGCTAAAATTAAACTATGATAGTACGGAATTGTTCGTAATCACATAAAGACACGTTCTTTCACTGATACATCGGCAATACATAATTCCACATACAAACACACACCCAAACACGCGCGCGCACGCACACACACACACACACACACACACACACGCACGCACACATACACACACGCACACACACACACACACACACGCACGCACGCACACACACGCACCCACGCACGCACGCACGTACGCACGCACGCTCACACACGCACGCACGCTCGCATTGTAAGTTATTATCATTATTTTGTTACCCTACTGCTTCGTCCTATTTATTCTGTTTTTTTTTATTGTGAATACGCAATATATATAATTAATTAACCAATAGGGGATCGGCACTGTAACTCCTAAACACAGACTACTCAGTAGTCTCTCTAGGAAAACAGTTCTTCACCCAAGAATATTGTAGTCCATAATATATTGTCATTGTATTTATTGATAAACCTAGTCTAAGTAGACGTAGAAAATAAACTACTCCTATCAATTCCTATGTTAACAAAATGTAAAACTACAATCTCCTTTTGAAATAAACTTTATTATTATTTATTACATCCAGACTCAGTACAACCATTTGTGGATCACACAATTTTTTTGCCTTGTGTGTGTTATTCGAATACGATGCACACACTCGACGTCGTGCAATGGCGAGGAATACTTCTACTTTCTTTTTGCTTATTAACTTATTTAATATTAACCTACGTTTACACAAATGTTATGCAATCTTACCCTAATTGCTCTTAATCTATTGGAATCGGTTTTCTAGTCTCTTGAGCAGCAGCGGTCCGCCGGCGCCTGGACACAATTGGTTTTCAATTATGTCTGGTATTCCAGCAATTGACAGGCTAGTATAACCAGACACGGCTGGATAAAGGGTTGTTGCTTTACTATATCATTAAGGATTGTGATTTAAAGTTAGACACCAATGCTGTAATTTCAATGAAAGGGAATGGGAGAAGGTTCTGCCGTAATTGTAGTCTGGTAAATCAGTAGTCTCTGCCCATCCTCCGTAAAACAGGCGTGATTTTCCGCTAATACTATGTAACGTATCAACGTTATGTAATTGACTAGATTTTACCCGCGGCTACGCTCGCGTTAATGTAGATTTTGTCAATAAATTTAAATGACCCTATGTCCTTTTTGTACTCCTGATAACGTGTATGCGAAATTTCACGTTGATCTGTCGAGTACTTAAGGCGTAAAATCGTAACAAACAAACTCACATTATCGTTTATGATATTAGTTAGAATTGTAGTGATGATTCCAAAATGTCTGAGCGTTCTAACATAATATTCTCGCAGATATGTGAAGTTCTTCCGTGGTAGACAATGGCCTTACCACTGTTCACACAGAGTAGAAACCTGATGTGACCATCAGGGCCATAGTTTATAAACAGCTGATATTATTTATATAATTGTAGATAATAATAATGACTGTTGACTTATAATAATATTCGCCCTTTATATAAACTGTCCCACTGCTGGGCACTGTCATACTGAGAAGAGGCACGAGTCTCTTAGTAGTTGTCCCAGCGCGGGTTGGCCGACTTCACGTATCATCGAGAAACTTATAAAGAACTCTCAGATATACAGGTTTCCTCCTGATGATTTTCTTCACCATTAAAGCAAGCAGTAATTCACTATTAAATATGTATATAATTTCGTAAAGGCAGACGTCTTCGTATGTGGACGTGTCAGACCAACAGTTTCCCTATCGCAGTAAAGGCAGTAAAATTTAAAAACAATTTTCTCATTTGATTAACTACAAAATATGTAAGCAAATAAAGTATTAATAATAATAATAATATTCTATCACATACACACAACACCATCTAGCCCAAACTAAGCAGAGCTTGTACTATGGGTACTAGACAATGGATAAACATACATATACTTTTTTTTTTGTAAATACGTACATATTACACATAGAAACACCCAGACCAAGACAAACATCCATGTTCATGCACACAAATGTTTGACTTGTGCGGGAATCGAACCCGCGACCTCAGGCGTGGCAGTCGGTTACACTAACCTCTACGCCACCGAGGCTCTTTATTTGAGAATGTAGATAGAGAGAGTCAAATCTAGAGCTCCAGGCGATTATTATGGCTTAACACTTTCATCGCAAATTACAAGCAAGTCTCTACATTTTAACGAAAGAACATTTCTAATTCTAAATTCAGTGCAGTTACGCTAATCAATACTATCTATATTTTTGTTCGCTTAAGATCGGTTGTCCTGAGTTTGATTCCTGGCTTGGACATTATTTTTTTGTTCTGTTTGGAATTTATCAGTGGCAGCGCGAAATCTGATTGCTAGATGGCAATATGCTCGAGTCTTATTACGTGAGATTAAAAAGAGTTCACGTGCGTTTATGAGGTCTTTCGAATCTCGGTGCGGGCAACGTGGTATTCTGTCAGGAAAATGTTTCGTGGCAACGACAATACGAAGAGATTTCGTGCGCTCTATGATGTCTTAGTTTTGATTCTCGGTTTGCCCAAAGTTGGGTTCTATATCATGAAAATGGTTAGTAGAGACCACATTAATATAATAATAGGTCGCCTCGTATTATAATTGCATTTCATTCATTCATTCATTCACTCTGTTCCCTAATCCTCAAGATGCGATGGGAGGGGTAATCCGAAACGACCGGAGAGAGATCAGGCGCAGGGCCAACGGCTTTACGTGCTTTCGTCCTTTAATTAACAAAACGTGCATGTTCTACTATATTACTCCTCTACCGATACCTTAGAAAATACGAGCGTGAATATGTATGTGTTCGAAAAGAAACCAGAGAATAGAAACAACTACTCCGTGAACAGGTGATAAACATCTTCACCTTTCAATACGGTAACTTCGGTCTCGTTCAGAACTATAACACAAAAGGCTTTTTAGTTAAAAGCATCAACGGGAAAGTGAAGGAAATAAAAAAGCGGGTCATTGAAGAAAGTGAACTAAAGAAGCATTCAATGAAAAGGGAAAAAATATGTAGGCTGATATCAGTTCCATTATTGGTCCTTAATGTTTTGTGTCTCTGAAATGATAGGCGAGAGGTGTATTAGACCTACATTTTGTTGGATATTAGCTTTTGCCTGCGTCTTCGTTCGCTTAGAAACAGTACTGTTTGGCTGGGTAAAGGGTACCCTATGTCCTTTTCTGTACCCCTAACAATGTGTAAGCAAAATTACATGATGATCGGGCGAGCGGTTTAAGCGTAAAGAACAACAAACAAACTTATGTATAATATTAATAAAATTAGGATGTTTTAAATTCTACGTCACAAAGCCACGTGCCGGGCACTTCGCTGATACTCTAGTTTCTTAACCTGTCAATTGTTGGCATGCCTGACATTATCGCAAACCTGTTTGCCGCTAATAGGTGATCAGAAAAATCCAATTTTATCAGATCACGAGAATGGAACACAAGCACATTTACATTTAGCATTGTACTTCGACTATTAGTAGTAACATAATATATACTTTGTAATATAATTAAAATAGAATAGAATATTTTTTTGATTTACAAGATGTAAAATTATATGTAGTAGATATCCGGCGGCCCCACCTTAGGCATGTCTGTCCTGTCGTGTCGTAATTAATCATACAGTTTAAATTTCTATAGGGCGCAGATTGATCAGCGCCAAAGCCTTATAATATTTTAAAAACAAAATAATTTATAAGGTACAAAAGGACCTTCTTAATTCAAAACCTACAAGAAATCATTCATATGTTTTCTTTAACAATGGCGCATGACTCGCGATATCTGAGATTTTCATGCAAAATTAAAACGCAACCAGATTTCTGATTCTGATTCTGAACCTGTCGATATATTCTGCCTTGTTAAAACCTGTTGATATATTCTGTCTTGTAAAAACCTGTTTGTAAATGGTAAAATATGACAAAGTACAGGTAAATCTATGCTTTTAAAAAAAAGTGACGATACTGGATCTGTATATTCGTTATTTTTTTTAATCTGAACGGAATCTTGCAACTGAAAAAATAATTTTAGGGTTGATGTTTCTTTTATAACATTACACGAAAACCACAAAACTAAAATCTGATCGGTAATTAGTTTGTGTTTTCCTTAAAGTCTGAGACAAATTTTATCTAATGCTAGGTCTTGCTTGCTTCTTCGCTCGCCTAAAAATAGGTTAGGTTATGTTAGAAACAGCTTTTTTTCAGCTCGGTGCTTACTAATGGTAAAACAATTTTCAAAATCGGTTGAGTAGTTTTTGAGTTAAACTCTTACAAACAAACAAAAATACTAATCTTTCCTCTTTATAATATTACTATAGATAAATAATAATTAGATAAGTGCAGTCTTGGGCGAAATAAAATTCACGCGATTAAACTCGGAAAAAAGTTAAGCATTTGAAGCCATTTAATTGTATTATTCGTCCTAATGATGTATAGGAGATGACATGCAAAAAAATCTTATATTAGGAAGGGATAGGCAGAAATGTTTTACTCGCATATTACACTAGCTCTGCTTTTAAGTTCCACTGAATAAAAGCAAGTCAATTACTGTCAAGAGAGCTCAAGAATTTTGTAACAGGCAATCTCAATATCACAGCCCGACCCTGATATCGAACTCGAGACCTCAAGGACAACAGTCGTAATTATAACGACTGCACCACATTCGCAGGAAATATTATCATGAACTCAAATAAAGAAATATTAAAGGTTTTATATGAGCCTACCGGATATAAATTCATGGCATACATGTGCAATGAAGACGCGAAAAATAACTTTGCAAAACGGTTAAGAAAACATTACACCTGCGGCGGTTACTCTGCCTGACCTCGTTACTGCAAATGACCGTGCAGATGCTTATTTTAGTTCAAGAATTTTTCTCTCTATGATTATAAATATAAAATAATTGAGATTTTATAATATATATTTTGCCCGCGGACTCGGTCGCGTTAATGTTGATATGTTAATTAATTTCTGTTTTTCGGAAACAGTAAATTTTTCTGGACGAAAGGTTTCTTGTGTCCGTTTCTGTACCCATGACAATGTGTAGATACCTATGTGAAATTTCATACTGATCAGTTGAGTAGTTAAGGCGTGAAAGCGTAAAAAATAAACGGACATTCGCATTTATTATATTAGTTAACATATATTATTGGATAAAAATGTATCGGTAACTTTGCTCCATCATCCTTACTTACTATTTCATTCATAAACTCGTAATTTTATGACTTGCTTTTCTCAGTATTAACACACAACGTAAGGATTGTGTTGTGTGCTAGATATTTTTGTCACATAACTTTCCTCATAGTAACATATTGTAATAAATGTGTTACAAAACTATTGTCTTACAAAACCTTTAAGTATTACTTTTTCATATTAGGTCGGTTTTTCTATCGTCAGATAGCTCTGTTTGAGCTTCCCAAACAATTTTAATATCCGATTGAGGTCTAGACCGAGACCGCGAGTTTATAAAGCCAAGAATCTCGACGGTTTCGTCCAAAACTGAGATCGAATTTCTAAACGGGCTTTTGAGCCAAGTATTGTCAACATCGAGGTCGATATTTCCTTAACAAAATCTGTCAAATTCTAGTTTAGTTTATGGTTTCTCTTACTTACACTCAACCTCACCCTGATGCCACGGCATTACGTCGACAGTCTATCACAGGTCAACCAGATCATTCGTGGTTAAAACACGAAATCGTCTTATTACCAGCCAGTAAGATTAGGTAACGCTCAATTATTTCTTTTCCATTTAGTTGTAGTTTTGAAAGTTGTCACGACCATCGATCACAACAAGTAGAAACTCTTTTTATCGCAAGCGCACTTTCAATAGAGAGATGTTTTCAAAAAAAGAATCTCTAATCACGAAAGTTTTTACGCGATTAATTTCGGCAATTTCTACTGTAGGTAAATGTTTTTTTAAGTTATTAATTCTATTTGACAGATTTTTTTTATTGTAGATATCTATACTCAATTTAGCAATTGCGAAAGTACTGTGTGTGCTTGTTACGTGCTTACAATAAACAGCTGATCAGATTTTGAAACTAAGTGCTTGGCTGCTTTAAAGTTAAACTTCTTTATTTATTTAACAACGATTTTTAGCATTCATACATTTTCAGAGCTTATGACTCAAGAAACATAATTTAGTGTAACAATTAATTATAGGTGCATTGGATACAGCTGTGCATAGTTAGTTTAATTATATAATTTAATTAATTTGATAACAATTGAATAAATTTTTTATATATTGGAAGTAGTCAATTAGGTATCAATTATATATGTATATGATAACTAAATATTAATATAAGAATAACAGCTCAAATAACAACTTTATACAAATTTTATCGCAGTTTATTTTCAAAACCATCACGTATATGCTATTTTTAAACTATTAAAATTTATATTATAACACGACCGTACAATGTAGTTTAATTTCAACATATAGCATTCGCTTAAACGTAAGACAAATATTACATAGGCTGCTTTTAAATGCGAACGAAGTTGCTTGTAACGGTATACTTGCGAAATTAAATATCTGTTGGTTACATTGTCATGGCTTAACCGTTCAGCCGTTTTTGATCCAATATGGAGTAAGCTTAAACCGTCAGGGTTCTTCTTCTTTTCTTCTATTCGTGTGATTAGTGGACAACCTGTTATCAAGAGTTGTTCAAGCCTACTTACGCCTTTGACATGGCTTAACGACTGCTGTAAATTTGGCAACAACCGGGACCGACTTTTTACGTGCCCTTCGAAGCACGGAGACGCTCAGATGAAATACCACTAAGCGGTCACCCATCTATAGACTGACCGCACCCAACGTTGCTTAACCTCGCTAATCGTTTACCGATCAGTGAATGCAACTGGCTATGAGCAGGGTGAACATAGGTGGCATACTTTAAAATTAAAGGACTTTTATAAATAATATTGTCTTCTGTTTACGCGAATGTTATTCATTAAAATTAAACTACTAGGTATATACGGATTTTATCGCGTTGATTATTTATCACTGTATTACATAATTTTGACGTTTCGGTTGCTTCCGGCTTTTCTGGCTGCTGAAAAGCAACCGAAACGTCGGGGAAAGTGTAAACCTAAATATAAATAGATTTAATAGTTTAAATAATTTTATTAGCTTATAAATGAGTAAAATTCAATAGTAGTAGTAGTGTAATAGTTTCAAAATTATGTAATACAGTGATTAAGGACGCTGTTACATTTTCGACAAACTCAAATTTAGGTATATAAAGTCGCGCACATTGAAACCACAGAGCGCTCGATTTTATACATCGCTTAAATAATCTTGGTCCTTGGTATAATTTTTAATATTATTGGAATTGATTCAGCAAATTTACTTGGAACTTTGAAAGCGCATTTGGTGACCGTACTATTTTAGTGATAATTAGGTTAGTATTTATGACTTGAAAAAAAGGAGGTACTTGCATCGACCTGTATGTACGTTTCTAGATCCGAGATTTTCTCAAAAACTACTGATACGATTTGATTCGGGTATTAATTTACTAACATATATTACATACACATATAACTAACATTTTGAAGCATTACATAAAGAGTGAAAATGACATAGACATACTAGCTTGGGGGTAAAAATTGAAAGGCCAGAAAGAAGTAAATACTATAATATATTTAATATAGTTATGTAAGAAAAGTACAGAAGCATTAGTGTTATTTACACTCTGAGCTTTTAGGCATTATTTTGTTCACACAACACGTTTTTGTGTGTGTGTGAGCTATGGTCCCTTAGGTTCATAGACCTCATGTATCGGGGGTCAACCAGTTCTGGAAGTAAACAGTTATTGTAAAATTTTACTAAATGCACTTCCATATTTTCCTTCCAGAACTGTTCGTCTCTTTTTATAAATTCATATTTAATTTTTTAAGTCGCCTGTCCACACCGCGAATATACATATATCTTGACCAGTTACTCGTAATTGACCCTGAACTTGGTAGTACCATTTGCTTTTCTTATTGACGATGAAAGCGTCAGATTTGTACACCCAAAAGTCAATTTTCTTTTGCTTGATTGCTTCTTCAGGTTCTAAGTTGTATGCAGACGATGGACACTTTACTTCTTTAATACCATGTTGGTATTTGCCATCTGGAGTAGCACCTAGAAATGAAAATTCACTATCGATGTGTAATCCACAGTCTTGTATATCTAAATTTAATGCGCTTTTTAATTCTTGAAGCGCTGTGTGCTCGTTCTTCTTGCCATGTTTAATTGATGGGACATTGCTCAGATCATTTCCATATAATATCTGTTTGACAAGAGGAGCACAATTTGTATTTGCACGCCGCTTGCAAACTCTAGCAAACCATGAAGCAGTTAATAGTTTCCGCCGTGTTTCTAGCCAGAGCGGGCTTGCACTCTGCAAGACTGTGCTTCTTTCTATATTATTTCTCTCTTCTGTAGAGAGTGACAAAGATTTTAAAAAGTCTTGTTTTGCTTTAGTGTAATCCAATGCATCCATGTCAGGTTTCTGACAAATTACACCATAATGAGCATCTTTCGCAGTGGCATGTTTTATGGTCTTTTTCTTTTTAATGTTCCTTCTCTTACCATTGTTGGTTTTGCGCTTATTTTCTAGCCGAATTATTTGTGCGCTTGCATCAGTCCCGAAAATAAATTTATGCACATAGGTTTGTAATGTGCCACCGGTATTTAACGATATGACTGCAGCCGCACATCTTCCGCTGTATGACCCTTTTAATGAGTAATTGACCCTTTTTCCTCCTACGTACTTGGCAACTCTGGCATTGAAACTTTCGACCAAATTGTTTGTTTCGTTATACGCAAAACTACATCCATTTTGGGAAAGTCTATACGCCAAATCGGTAAGTTTTTGGAACACCCCAAAAGCTACTAATTCTGGAACAAAGTTTTCCGAGTTGGTTTTATTACAAAAATATGGTGAACAATAGCTGTGATCACCAAATATGTGATAGGGCCCATTTTGGATATCCTTTTTTATGTTATTGGCCTTTTCTGCGAAAGGTATGTTTTGCCTAGACCAGTATTTTATTGAAGAATCAACTCCCCAACGCAACCTCAAATATTTTTCTTTGACAAGTTTCCTTGCTTTGATGTTATAGGATGAGGTAGTTGACAGTGCCAGCAATGCTTTACAATAATTGCGCAAAAGATGGTTCTTGCACTCTATTTTAGCGACAGTGAGATTTCCTAGGGTCGGGCATTTCTAATGCATGAATAGGTATTAGCATCTCCATCAGCAATTAAATGTGAATAAATAAGTCCATGGTCGGATATGGAACGTTTAAACCCCTCGGTAATAATTGCAGCTTCCATTGCTGTTGAAGGGCCGCTGAAGTTCTTAAAACATCTATGTTCAGGTGCCTCAATTCCTTTGTTTGTTGATCGGGAACATATCACACAATATTTATTTTTCACCCCGCAGTAAAGCACTTTTTTGTTGTGCTGACCAATGATTGCCGCGGCGCCTGAAGAAGCATCGTAATTATTTCCGTATGAACGCTTACTCCAACACGCATCCGCAATAACAGCAATCATTGGTGTTTCTTGAGATGACATATTGCCGATATGTTTTGCATGCTCGACCTCTTCCTTTCCTGCCTCAGACATGCAATGATCCGCAGTTTTTTCCCACCATTGGGAAACTTGATCATGCGTAGCTTGGTATAACCGCAGAGGCATCGGTGGAATGTCGGCATATTAAGTTGGGTGTAACTGGCACCAGTAGACATGATTCCGGATATAACATCCTGATTAATGTCCATTTTAAGGTCGTCTTTCCGCGCTGTTTGAAGCTCAAACTTTTCACCACACATTTTGCAAGCAAGTTTGAATTTTGAATGCAGGCCATCTCTTTTTTCTTTATTTATCACTAGATGTTTCATACTGCAATCGAAAAGAGAAGTGTGGCTTCCTATTTGCATCATCTGCTCAAATAGGTAATCAATTTCAACTATTATTTTGCCTTTTGGCTTACTTTTTTTTACTATTGTACTACGCATTGCTGCTCCTGAAAATAAAATGACAATACTAGTAGCATGGTAAAAAAAAAATAAAACAAACTTTGAATACTTTTATAAAACTTACAAATGAAATTTCATACTGCTCATTATGGTCTAACGAGACATCTATGCTGCTCTACCTGTTAGCAAAAAACATAATACATCCAAATAAGTTACCTGACGAAACGTAATGGGATTGATAATAGAAAAAAAATTGCTTAAACTATTACTCCAAATAACTAATAAACAGAAGACAATATTAATTAACTCCATAGTGAAAATACTTACATAGTCTTATTACTTTTGTTTACTGCTAAATTTGCAGGTTTTTTTGGTCTATAACCAAATTTCCGAATACGTGGCATCTAAAAAAAAACGAAATAAACATTTTAACAATACATCGTACCAGTAGCTTGGCAATTTTGTACGTGACACTTCCATGATAAGCGGGTGGCGAGAGACGTTACTACCCGATGACGTTGTAGGCCGCTAGGAGTTACATTACCATTGGTCTGCAGATATCACTAAGTAAAATTGTAAATTAATTTATTCTATTATATTGGATGTGAAGTCATTGCGCTGTATAAATATATGCATTCTTATGACTCGGTGTATTTTGCTATATCTATTTAATTATTATTAATATATATTTGTTAATTACTCTTTTAAAATGAAAACTAAAAGTACGCATACGCTTGACGTCCAATAACTTTGCCTTTTTTGTCCGCGGAACATAGAAGAGTAACATCTACCATGTCATATTTATGAATTGTTACCTAAGAGGAGCCATCACAATATCCGCCATTTTGAGTTAAAAAAAGGATGATATACTATATAATATGTACTTATTACATATATATATATATATTGAGAGTCTATATTATATATATACTCTCAAACCTCCAAGTTGCTATCTCGATTTACATTTAAAAAAAGTGTACGGTCAGGGAACAGCCGTCAGGAACAAATTTCTTCACATTTTAACCGCACCCATCCAAATCATCACCTCACTAACAACAGCTTCTGCCCAACCATTCATTTCTCAAACATGTAAAAAGATGCTTAACCTTACCCATCCTTTTCTTGAACTCACCCACAGACGCTTAACCCCACTTATTCATACCTTGCTTTTGTAAAGCTTAACATCACCCATCCATTTCTTGACCTACCCAACAGCTGCTTTACCTCACCCATCTATTTCTTGACCTGCCCAACAGCTGCTTAACCCCCTCTCATCCATTTCTTAACCTTCCCAACAGCTGCCTAACCCCATCCATCTACTTTCATGCCCCACGGCGTAATCTAAATCTTAACTATACTAAGAGCTGCTTAACCCCACCCATCCATTTCTCAACCTTATTAACAACTGCATAGCCATTCGTATCCAAATCCCGATCTTACTCAACAAATTCTAAATCACATTCTAATAATAAATAATAGTATGAAACTCGTACTTACTTTTATTTCGGTTCGAAAAAGTATCAACTCCTTCACGTCACGATAAACGACGACTGTACCTACGACGCGCGACTTCTTCGTAATTTATTTTTTGCGATAGAGCGATACACCCGTGCTTTCACAAGCGCGTCTGAGCGCGGAATGATGAACCGCGAGTGAAAAATGTATGAAGAAATTTGCACGCGTTCTTATTTAGCTGTTAATTGAAAAATGTTATGATTTAGGTACAAAATAATTAGCTGAACGTATAGAGGACTATAAATGCCGTAATTTGTTATAAGTTAGAAGATAAAATATGCATAAAATTTATCTAAAATGGTACCTACTCAGACCCTATTTTTGTTAATTTTCTGTGATTATTGTGATGGTGAAAACGGATTTATACAAAAATTTTGTATGATATCATACAATTTTTATGATGCCAATCTGGAGATGAATAGATTATCTTTAAATTAAGACCATAATATCTTCACATTTGTGATTGCTTATACGTTAAAATGGTACCTGAAAAGCACTGTTATTTGTAGAAAAATGTAAAAGCGTCCTTAATAAACAACGCGATAAAATCCGTATATAGTAGTTTAATTTCAATGGAATTTTATAATTCCATATGTATATTTGCTACATACATAGACGCCCGCTTATACATGTATCCCAGAGATTACATATCGCCAGCTATGTTTTTAAGTCCCACTTTATAAATGACGAGTCTATTGCGAGTTACCAGGTACATATCGAAACTCCGTGCTGCTACAATTAACACTAAAATCCTATAACATTGCCCGACCTAGTAATGGAATCCAGGCACCCACGCTCATATGCAAACATAAGCGCATAAATAAAATATAACCGATATTGCTAGTATACACTTTCAGTTTCTCTCCCCGATTAGTTTTCTCGCCTCCTATAAAACTTGTGTTTAAAAACATAGGTTGTGAAATGTGTCTATTATACAACTCTGCCTACCCCTTTAAGTATATAGGCGTATGTTTAAAAGTATTTACTAAAGCCTATAGGTAATGTACAGGGTATGTGTTAGAGCAAGGAATGCGCGGCCGAGTGTTTGGTTGCAGCCAGTCCGCTTCTGTCTCGATACGGCCAATTGTGCGAGCCGATTTCAAAACGAAAGTACCGCGCATCTAGGACGGTGAACGTATTTCTCGCTGAGATCTCTTGCAATTTACCAGCTAGTAGGCAGGCACTTTGTAAGAGTATGCGCCGCAGCCAGATTGTAAGATATTCATAACTTGCAACATATTACAACTAATCAACGGCATTAGAAACTTGCAAAACGAGCTGGTTTCTAATCTGGTCCGTTTGTTTGGTTAACGTGTGAGCTTTTAACGTTATCTGTGATCCATTTAGCCGACGAGCCGGCTGACACTTGTGATTACAACCTGTCTCACGTTCCATCCCGGTTTGCAAAAAACTTGATTCAAAGATTTTTTTTTTACAAGATGTATCCTGCACTAGGAGTAATTCCAGTATTGAATTGGACTTTACATACATTCAAATAATTGACGTAAAGAAAACCTAGGTATTCTTTACCCCGCGACAAAGGAATCATTCTTAGTAAGGGAGAAGTTTAAAAAAAGTAACTAAAGGAGAGAGAAAAATAAAAGGTTTGTGGATCAAACAATTTTATGTCCCGTGTAGAGATCGAACCTCATTTGACGTATTTGTTTGCAATAGCGAGGCAATGACTTAAACGCGCAGCAGTAGTGAATGCAACTGATGTGTATAAGGTTTCGGCTTCGATTCTCGGGATATGCAAAGTGCTTTTGTGATTTTCTGTCAAGCGTTTGTTAGTAGCAGCTCGGAGTCTGGAACAATCCGGCTCGGAGTCGTACGTGATGTATGTAATCTCAAACCACACATGGCAAAATTAGGGTGTTCTACGCCTTCTATCTTTCCCATTCGGGGATATAGACATCAGACTAAGAGAAACTTAATAATACTATGCCTGACCTCGGACCCAAGACCTCACGATCAGAAACGTAAACCCTTACTTAAACCACGGGGCCAATTATACAGTCATGTTATATAGCAGTAAAGAAACCTTTTCGACCATGATACGTCAAGATTTTTTGTAATTAAGGCTAAAAATATAGCTTCCGCTTAAAATCGTAGTGTATCTATATGTGGCATTGTAAATCATAAACGGATGAACCGATTTTGTTGCGATGTACAAGGCTGGTTCGTAAATCTGTTTAGTCATTTAAAGGTCATCATTGACAAATTATCTGTTACATTATACGCTTAAAGTGTTAACTAAATGCTAATATCATTATTATATACAAAATAACTGTTGATCAAATAAACCAAAGAGTCTATAGTCATTTGAAAATAATATTATCTAAATAAGTACATCGCCTTTGAATCCCCAGAGAGGTAAGTAAAGCTGTCTTAAAACTACATTTTGCAAATGGTTTTAGGTTCCACGTAATAGAGAGGTAACCTTATAACGTCTACATGCTAACTCCGTGCTACTACTGGAAGTTACCCTGCAGAAAAATTTAGTAACACTGTCTGACTAAACTTCTGACTTTTCGAAGTATGTATTAATTATTTAATTATCGCTGTTTTACCGGTAAAGGAAAACATCGGGAGGAAACCTGCAGGTCTGGGAGTTCTCCATAATGTCACTGGGCTAGTTTGGTGGACTATGGCTTTACTCACGGTAAAGAGGCCCGTGCCCAGTAGTGGGACAGTTTATATACAGTTCCATGTTTCCTAATTAGTATTCAAATTAGTGTAGGATACAAATGTATATGTACATAAGTAAGTAAGTCCATTATGTAGTTTTAGAAGCGTGTTATAAGGGGCGAATAGAGCGTTATCCAGACTCCGTGTTTCTACTGCAATATTCTTGACAGAAAAATCCAATATCATATTGCCCGACCGAACTGCAAAAAATTAGTGTATGATACAATAAGTATATGTATCATACACTCATATTCTTAATGCGATTCCGCTTTCGTCCCAAATTATATTCCTTTTCTGTCCTTGTTTTTTATGTAAAGCATTTTTGTTGTACCGTCAGCCGAAACGATTCTTTAAATAATTTTTAACCATGTTTTGTTTTGTTAACCACGCGTAATAATTTAGGACGAAAAAGGAATAATTTGAAAAGAGGGGCGAATGAGGAAACATTTTGGAATATGGGACGTAATGTAGGAACAAATGCGGAACAAACCGAAATTTGTGTAGGAATGCACATGTATACATAAGTAAAGTACACTATGTAGTTATAGAAGGGTGTTATCAAAGGCGAATTGAGCGTTATCCAGACTCCGCCCGACTACTGAGAATATCCTGACAGGAAAAACCTCATTATCACTACAACCTCATGCGCAGTCCTTTTGATTACCGATGCCCGCCAAAGTAGCATTTTACCTAATAGTCCAAAATAACCAGATTTTTCATGTCTCCTACTTAGTATTCAAATGAGTGCGGGATACACATGTATACATAAGTAAGTACACTATGTAGGTTTAGAAGGGTGTTATGAAAGGCGAATGGGGCGTGAAATCGCGTTGTATCGCAGTGGCGCGACCGCTGCCGGTTATATCACACGAGATATCGTAACTTTTGCTGGTTACTTTTGTTCACTGTTCTATTAGAAAGTGTTCGAGCCTCTCGCCTTTCTGATACTATTTATTGCCTGAGTTTCGAATGAGAACGTTTTCTTAGAATGAATTACGACTATACACACTGGATTTATTCAAAGTTGTTTTTGTTGGTTTGAAAGTTATTGCATTTCTATGTAATAAATAAAATTAATATGCAATTAAAATATATTTAAGTTTTTATTTATTTTGACTAGTGTTCGTAATTCTTTCGTAATCAATAATGTAATTTTTTTAGCTTTTTGCTCTCCTTCTTCGTATAAACATTGACTATGGCAAATTGCACACTCCTTCGTGCGCGTTAATATGATAAAAACGGTCTGCAGTTTTCTCTTTACGTAAACTCGTACTCAGTGGGGTGACCAACAGACTGCAATGCAGAGGGTCTCGGGTTCGAAACCACGTCGCGCACCTCTGACTTTCGGAAGTTATATGACTTCTCGAAATTATGTGCGTATTGATTGACAATTATCGCTTGCTCCGTTACTCGGAGAGCACGCTAAGCCGTCAGTCCCGGCTGCCACGAACATCTATGGCAGTCGTTATTGGGAAGTCAGTGCCCTATAATATCCTGACTCTGGTCTAGCCTTAGGGTATCAGTAGCCTTCGGGTTGCGGAGGTCAGGTGGCAGCCGCTCCGTGTAAAAACTGATATCCACTCAAATCCGGTTAAACTAGAAAAGCCGACCCCAAGTGACTTGGGAATAATAAAGCCTCACGAGAAGATATAGCCTCACGCATATATCTTTGAAGGGATAGGTGCTATACACCCCCATTTCGCCAAGTGCCGTTTAGGTCAACGTAATAGGAAGCTAGGCCACATCTACCAGGCACAGTTCCAGAGTCAGTCTAGGAAACCCCAATTACACTTTGGCTTTTCCGAGAATCGAACCGACGACATCAGTCTACACAACATTCGCATTCATACCGCTGCGCCTAATACACAGATTTAGCCATAAAATATACTAAAATTATGCACTATGGTATCAAGATATTTAATTATAATTTATGCTAAGCTCGATCCGATTAAGCCGGTGTTATACATAACATTTATAACTTTCAATGTTGTAACTCTAAAAAAATAGTAACACATATAATTAATATAAAATAGTCGTTATTAGTTTCTAATTTAAACAAAGTCTGTATAATTAACGTCTATAGTAATAGTGACTGTGGCAGGTGGGGGTAAAGTCTCGGGTTTGATTCCCGGGGCTAGGAATCGTATATTTCAGCCAGAAGTTCTCAATAGCGGTGCGGAGTTTAAAACTGTGCTGTATATGAGACCTGAAAACATAGCTAAAATTTCAATGTTATGCACCTCTGGCTAACCCTGCAAGATTATAGTCGTAAAGCTACATACCCATGTATTTATAAACAGTATGTATGCTATCGCATTACGCGTGTTACGTAAAGTCATTAAACAAGTCATTAATAGTCATAAATTGCGGCATAATATTTAGGTTTCTATGTCATAAAACCATAAAGTCCATTATTGACAATCAACAAGGCATCTTCTACCGATGAGTTAATGACTCTTTGTGATATACGAGTGTACTAGGCGTGCGTTCTCTCAACCTACTTCTTGAATGTCGCCATCTAGTAAACAGAAGTCGACTCTATTTTAAAGTATATAAAGATTAAAACATTATTTATTCACTAGCGTTCTCAATCCTACATTTAGGAATTGCTTGTTTTATTCCATCGCATTATCAACTTTAACATCAAGGCATAAGGTATAGAATAATCTGCACGGTATTGTTTGAGCACTGTACATGTTCCATTCAACCATGAACTCCTTTGAGGAGCGTCCCGCGTTGAGACCTCAATTTTTTAACTCTCTCACTTATTGGTCAATCCGCGTGACATTTGTATGGTATGAAATTACTATTATGTTGCTATTAAATCGGTTATTGCAAAAATAACTATGTCGTGTGTAGGTGGTAGGTACGATTTTAATCGCCAGTACTATTTAAACAGTCGAGTACGGTAATTTGTTAACATATTCAGAGACGAAAGAAGACTAATAAAATTTGATGTAAGTTAGTGAACTTTTTTTAAAGTTTATAAATTTTTAAAGCCTGAACTCGACTGTACTAGAATAAGTTATTAATTTCAGTCAACTCTTTAGTCTTACATTTTTATCGTTTGATATTGATATTATACATAATGAATATGAAATTGATGGTAGTGAAAATGTAAGTAGAATGCATTCAATACCCATTCATTAAAGTCAAACTTTAAGGTTGAGAAATGATTTATTGCTTTTTAAATCGTTAAAAAAATTGTCTTGACTCAGTGACACAGCGGTATTGAAAGCGACTGCTCTGTAACTGGTCGTAGGCTCTCTAAAACTATAGTGTGCGAAATGTAGATATAAGTCATCTCTGCCTACCCCTAATACACGCTCGAATCTATACACGTGTATCTATTTATATACTAACTGGCGCAAGGACTGATCACCGAAACCTATAAAGTACTTTCCATTGACCTAGAATTTAAAAAGTTGGCAAGAAAGTACCTACGTCTTACTTTTATGGCAATAATAAAAAAGAAATCTGATGATCTTTTTATACGACTATTTTGGTAAACAAGCATACGGACCGGACCACCTCATAATAAAAGGTTTCCGTAACCTATTACAACTTGTAAGATCATCAGGTATCAGGACCGCATTGCTGCGGACTTAACAATAAAAAGTAGGAGTGCAGTCAGTGCATAGAACCACAAACGTAGAATACTAGTCCTCTATAGACTGCACACTATGTTCTTAAGAAGCCTGTAATCCATACTCAGCAACAATGAACCACTTCGTTCTACTGCTATATGCTGTATCATGGCCCATTCTACCGAAGATCGCTGTTAAACAAAGTGATGTTTGGACGTTTGTGACCAGTTGCACTGTGTTAACACATCATTATTTCCCCAATTAGTGGTCCAGAGTAAAATGCTTAGTTGAAGTATGAATTGCATTGTGCACTGGCTTTCTTATTTTATTTCGTGGGGGAATGCATTAACGTATACCTCTCCGCGAGAAAAGATGAGAGAGAGAGGTTATGTCGGGATCACCCGGGGAATGATGGCACGTCCCGGGTAATATATTACGGGTATCACCGACTAAACTTATCAGGGTCCTTACTCCTGCCTTGAATGGTGGGTGGTTCGCTGAAACTGAAACTACTTTAGAGAACTATCCGCCAACGCTCAACAGATTCTTAAACATTCAAAGTAATACTGACATAGTGTCTTATTATATAACTAAGGCTTGATTTCTCAAATGTCAGATAAAAGTTATGCGAAGGATGAAATACGGCACGATCAAATTGAGAATGACAGTGGTATTAATAGAATTGGTCTTCTCTTTTATATTTAGTTAGGTCAACATTTTATTGATGGATAACTTTTAGGTAGCTATTGAAAACTTGACCTAAAACAATGTTTAAAGGCACTTTATTTTTTAAATTATTACATTTATCTCTTACTCCGATCTCAATTTATTAAATAGGATGAGTAGTGTCTTCTTCTAAATATCTGTTGCCATCCATTTTCAGACACTGGGCTCTTAATTAAATTATAGGGGTGACGCTGTGCTACGGTGTAAAAGCGAATTGGAACACTAGACACCATTCTGAGAACGGTATAAGCACATACGTTTCGTCACGATAATTTCCTTCGTCGGCAAAACGCGTGATAATGAATTTATACGCATGTAACACAAGACTGATCGGCAGCCAAAGGTGAAAGCACTGAACTAAAAACTTTACCAGCGAAACAAATCGAACCTTCATATCCAGCAGACTCTCATAGATATTCTATAACAACATTACGTTAAGACTTACCCGACAATAGGTTCCTGAATCAAATCGAACGCTGTCTCGGTCACTCCCAGCGCGAATGAAACAGATAGCATGAACTTTGTTGGGAGAACTATCCTTGCAAGTCGGCATTTACGGGCGCACGTACTAGGAAGGATAACACAATAATTTATCTTTACTAACATATCTTCCTGTTCATCCTGTGTTATTAAGGGATTAGCATAGTATATTATATATATAGGTATAAGATAGAGGTTTTCTTCTAATCTTTAGTTCCGGAATTGTCTTATTTTATTTGTAATATCCATAATCCAATGCATTGTTTATTCGCTTTCAGACATAATCATTCTTTAATAAACAGAAATGACAAAACAAAGACAATACATACATATACAGATGGGTCTTTATGTATTGTCTATCTGTTCGCCATATTTGTTTACTAAATAATAAAAGTAAGAACATACACTATAGGTATCAATTAAACAAAATCATAAACAACGTAACTTTTTTTATATTGCTGCTGGTGGCATACCAGCTCGCAGCCTACCTGACGGTAAGCGGTAACCATCGCTCATAGAGATGGTCTAGTTGGGCACAGTGTTCTTTTGGTTCCACATGTAGTACTACGATGCGATTTTATTTATCTGATATCCTGTTAATCTTATCATGTTGAAGAACCAATAAAATGGCGGCAAGGACATAAAAAGAAAATTGAATCGTTCAGTTTATTAAACATATGATTTCTTTTGTAGTCACATTTTCAAATAGTGTTACTATCTTATCTTATCTTATCTTGTGTGGGGGCCAGTCAGTACAGACCGGCGACACTTCGACCCAGTGGGATCTTTTGTGTCGACTTCCCCAATAACGACTGCCATAGATGTTCATGGCAGTCGGGACCGACGGCTTAACGTGCTCTCCGAGGCACGGAGCAGGCGATAATTGTCAATCAATACGCACATAATTTCGAAAAGTCATATAACTTCCGAAAGTCACAGGTGCGCGACGTGGGTTCGAACCCGAGACCCTCTGCATTGCAGTCTGTTGGTCTCCCCACTGAGCTATCGCTGCTCTTAATAGTGTTACTAACTTTTAACCAGAATAAAGTATATTAGGGCTGGTGAAGACAATTTGTCAGTATTCTGGCAAACTAAACAAAAGTTTATTTTGTATGTTTTGAATTTAAATAGTCATGGTTATTTTAATATAGAATTAAATTAGGCGTTACTTGACATAAAGCATTATACTGTTTAACCAGTATTTTATCAAATCGATTTGCGAATCACCCGCATGTATATACTAGGTGTTTCTTAGTGTAATAGTGAAAACCTCTCAGGGGGTGATTATACTTATTGTTATGAACAACTTTAGTTCTGGGACATTGCCGAAATCGCGGAAAAAACGGCTGATCCATACAAAATTGGACTTTGACCTCGACAAAATGTATGGAACAGCTGATTTTATTTCGCGATTTCGGCAATGTCCCAGAACAAAAGTTGTTCATAATAACAAGTATAATCACCCCTGAGAGGTTTTTACTATACTAAGAAACACACAGTATTTATATGACAAATATGAACTATATTTCTGAAATATATTTATCGCAATCTCAAAATATAACAAGTAGGACATTATAATATAATTTGTCATCTACTTTAGTACCGTGAATAATCCATGTTTTCCGTTAATATTATTATTATCATTGTAACACATTTTGTACTGACCACGCATCCGTCGCGACGGCCTGTAAAACCGAACAGTGTCAAGGCGGCTTATATTGATTTCGAAGTGGTAATGAGTATATAACACAATTGTTTTTTTTTTATTATTGTATGTCGCACGTTCATATATTATATTGTATTGTTAGCTTGATCTTGGTAATGGAATCTTATTATAATGATAGTTATTAGATGCGATTTCGCATGTGTAATAAGTGTGTTTTCGCGTTTCACGTAATCGTAAAGCATATTATGTAATTGTTCTTTATAATATACTAGCTGATCCACGTAACTTCGTCTGCTTCACATAAAAGAATTTGCCCTGTTTTTGTAACATTTTTCATTGATGCTCCGCTCCTATTGATCGTTGCGTGATGTTATATAGCCTTCCTCGATAAATGGGCTATCAAACACAAAAATATTTTTTGAATTCGGGCCAGTAGTTCCTGAGATTAGCGTGTTTAACCAAACAAACAAATAAACAAACTTTTTAGCTTTATAATATTAGTATAGATATGCGTAGTATCACGCCTATATCAACGAAGATGTAGCCAGAGGATATTTGCTTCATATTTCGCCAGCTGTGGTTATGGATGAGGCTATTGTCGTCTATCGGGCATGGTATTAGACTGCTGTATGCATATTACCGATGAAATATTTTTTATAGCTACATATGGCCCACTATGGTTGTATTTATGTACCCTATAATAGGGGCAAGCTTATTGCCATAATTTGGCTGACAAAGTTAGCAAGCTTATATTAAAGTAATAACCAACGACTTTTCGATCGTACACCTAATAATATAATATATTCTATCACATGCACACAACACCATCTAGCCCAAGTTAAGCAGAGCTTGTACTATGGGTACTAGGCAATGGATAAACATACATACATGTATACTGTTAATTTTTTTGTAAATTCATACATATACATAGAAACACCCAGACCAAAACAAACATCGATGTTCATGCACACAAATGCTTGACTTGTGTGCATGAACATGGATGTAATGCATTGTCCATTGGGCTACCGTCTTTGTCCAGGTTAAAAACGTAACAGATAAATATTGTTACTTTAATTTCAAAACATAGACTTACTAGACTATATATATATTTATCTGTGAAAGCGTAGGCAGAGGTACCTTTATAAAATCCTCGTTTCATTAGCCATGTATTTAGAAACGGCCATTTGCTGGCTATTCCAGATGAGGACAGATACTGAGAAAAAGCTACTCAAAAATAAAAAAAACACTTTTTCGCGACCCAAGAATCGACCTCTAAACCTCACGGTCATATAAGATAGATATATCATACCTTCGAAGGTGGAAGTTTGTTATTTCCTCGTAGAGATAAGGGCAAAATCGGTATAGAAATATAGAGCAGTGTAGAGTCATATCCGAGAGTATTGGAAATACTTTCTACAGTATGCCAATAGGGGATATTGCATTACGTACTCTACATAGAGTCGGATTGAAGCTCCGTGAATATTTGATGGCGTTTGATCTTTCTTCACCCGATATCACTGATTTTACGAAGTTACCTTTTTTTACATTGAGATGAAAGTGTACTCTACCCTAATTTCGCTATAGTTTTTAGGTTACACGTAATAAAGGACATGCTTATGCTGAACATTGGGCGCAGTTCCAGTTCTGGTAGTAAGATAGTGGTCGCCTCTTGTCTTGAAGTGTAGTTATTTCAAAGTACTCGAAGATATTTTAAATTTTTGCTGTTTTTATTAACTCAAAGTATAATGAAGCCTTCAGTGTTTTGCTTTTAAAGACTTAAAGCATGGGACGCCTTTCTACGTTTAAACATATGCTCTACTTTTTAGATCGTTAAGTAGTCATCTGACGTAGTGTCAATATGACATCTAAATTAAAATATAGTATGGTCACGAGCTCTTATATCGAAAATCGTACACCTTTATCATTCTCTATATAATGTGTGAACTCAATTAATGTGGATACTTTTTCGTGCGATCTTGTGTAAATTGAGGGCACAACTATGGTTAAAATGTTTGTTTGAGTTAATTAATAAAATCCGAAGCCTTTTTTATGTAGTTGATTTAATGTCTTATTTTTTGGTTGCAGGTGTTAATATACCACATTGGGAGCACAATAAAAGTGTAAGTATTTCTACTAATAACTTATTTCTGTACTGTAGTGCCTCGTAATTACCGTGATGTAGCACACTCGTAAAGAATCGGGTTCAAATTACAGATCAAACAATATGATGTTGTGTTTTTTGTTAGGAAATTCTTATTAGCAACACGGATTTAGGGAATGTTGCCGGTAAATTTCAAAACGTTGAATAATTATTCAAATAGAGTATATATTATTAACAGACTTTGCTGCACCGTTTGTGCAGTGAAAATGTCTTTCCTTAGTACTAAACCTACCCCTATAGCAAATTTCATCAATGTTGGTTTAGCGGTTGTGTAGAAAACGTAACAAACAGAGAAAACTATCGCATTTATGTTATTAGTGGTCCTCGAATAATTGCTTGTATGCAGGTTGCTGCGCGGAGGTTTAAACGGTATGTAGATACCGTTTAGTCACGACTAAAGTTAATGTGATCTACAGTTGGCATTATTTGTGTCCGTAGATTCAATCTTCATACAACATTGGTGATGCAAGCAGAATTATATCGAATATTTCTGACTAGCTCCCTCGGAAACAGTAATTTTTCTAAAACCATATGACTTTTTGTGGGTACATAAAAGACATAAACACAATGACAACGTGTGCGAAATTTTATGATGATCGGTCAAGTAATTGAGACCTAAAAGTGTAAGAAACAAACAAATGAACAAACTCACATTCGCCTTTATAATATAAGTCAGGATGTGTTTTGCATATATAAAGAGATGGGTGTAAAAACCCAGGATTCAACTTCTACATCTTAAATGTAAAAGTAATAAAAAGAAATGACCTCTATATCTCGGAGATCTTTTGACCCACAGGGCCCATATATAAACTCGACCGAGGTATGACCCCAAGGTGTCTACACACTAAGTTACTAGGTCTTAAATGTAAAAGCATTTAAAATACATGTAACCTTGCGACACCTATATCCCGAGGGTCTTTTGACCCACAGGGCTTATATTCAAGCTCGACCAAGGTATGACCCCAAGGTGTCAGCACACAAAGTTACAAGTTAAAATTTTTCCCCTTTTAAAATATGTGCCCCCTATATCTCGGGGCTTTTTTACCCATAGCGCCCATATTCAAACTCGACCGAGGTACGACACTAAGGTGTCTGCACACCAAGTTACAAGTCAATCGGTCCAGTGGTTCGGGAGTTATGCCTGTCACTAACAGACAGAAACACAGACTCACATAGTGTTTTCATTAACCTCTTCGTGGAAGACTCAGTGGTTAATAATAGCTCTATTTATAAACTGTTCCACTGCTGGGCACGGGCCCTTTCTCAGTGTGGGAAGGGTTAGGCCATAGTCCACTACGATGGCCCGGTCTGGATCGGTCGAGAGAGGTCTGGAGAACTCTCAGACATACAGGTTTCCTATCATGTAAGCTATATAATATAGATTGATAATTATATTAACCCTGTTTAATATAAACTGCACTACTGCTAAGCACGGGCCTCTCCTCAGTTTTGAGAAGGGTTACGCCAGAGTTCACCATGCTGATTCAATGCGGATTGATAGACTTTACATCTTCTTTTTGCCCTCGCCTTTATTATTCCCAAGTTACTTGGGGTCGGCTTTTCTAGTCTAACCGGATTTGACTGGATATCAGTTTTTACACGGAGTGGCTGCCACCTGACTAACCTCCGCAACCCGAAGCCTAACGATACCCTAAGGCTAGACCAGTGTCAAGATATTATAGGGTACTGACTTCCCTATAACGACTGCCATAGATGTTCATGGCAGCCGGAACCGACGGCTTAACGTGCTCTCCGAGGCACGGAGCAAGCGATAATTGTCAATCAATACGCACATAATTTCGAAAAGTCATATAACTTCCGAAAGTCAGAGGTGCGCGACGTGGGTTCGAATGCGAGACCCTCTGCATTGCAGTCTGTTGGTCTCCCCACTGAGCTATCGCTGCATTGCATTCTATCACTCTATTCTATCACATGTACACACAACACCATCTAACCCAAACTAAGCAGAGCTTGTACTATGGTTACTAGACAATGGATAAACATACATATATACTTTTTTTTTTATAAGTACAAACATATTATACATAGAAACACCCAGACCAAGACAAACATCCGTGTTCATGCACACAAATGTTTGACTTGTGCGGGAATTGAACCCGCGACCTCAGGCGTGGCAGTCGGTTACACTAACCACTACGCCATCGAGGCCGACATTGCATTGATAGACTTTATTTTTTAAATTTATTTCTGTTGATGACATGTTATATCGCTAATAGCTTATACATAGTTAAAGCTAATTAGATCAATTTGTTACATCAGAATAGCTACCTCAGAATACCTTATCAATTGAAATGTGGTTTATTCTGTTGTAACAAATTAAACTAAATTAAATTTCACTTATCTCCTATTAATGGGGCTTTTTAATGATAAATGATTTAGTTGTCGAATTAGTCAACTTTTGCTTGTAATTTATTTGATGTCTGCCATTATTGTACACGCAGCGACACATCAACCTAGAATGTTTGGACTTTGAAGTTGAACGTTGTGAATTGTGCGAGAGAGTGCGTTATATTTTGTTACGCTCTATCTTACCATTACATCGACACCACTATGCACTGTCCCTTTCCGACAATTCTCTATTTTATATGTAGCGTAGTTATGCGTATATAGGATGTGTAACTTGATGTGTAGCCGTGTGTACATAAACAAGTAATCGGTCATAGGTTACGGTAACCGTTGTCCATAAACTGCTCTATATTATTGTCATAAACTTAAACTTTTTAAACAATATAAACTTGTAAATAGGTGGACTTAATGTATAAGCTATGAAATATATGCCACACGACTGCTTCCTATAAGGCAGAGTGTAGCTATTAAGACTGGCAAGAATAATTTAAAAAACATGCACACAAATATTTCTTTTTTTTTATTTTAAATCTTTTATAGAATAAATTATGTTAATAGTGCGGCTTATTTTATTAGCTAGGTTAATTAGATGCATAAAACAAACATTTATTTTTTATTTTTGCGTATTATGATGATAACATTATACACCGAAAATAAAATCTACTATTGATTTTATCGCAATAGTCTATAGATAGACTATGTAAATTAGTTATGTTTGTTTAATAAATTAGGTATAGAAAAAATGTGAAACGCTAAGTCGCTTTCAATGCCAATGATGCGTTTCTATTCTACGAGTGCACAATAAACCGACAGGAGAGCTAATTGGCCTTAGTCGGCCTCGATGGCGTAGTGGTTAGTGTAACCGACTGCCACGCCTGAGGTCGCGGGTTCGATTCCCGCACAAGACAAATATTTGTGTGCATGAACATGGATGTTTGTCTTGGTCTGGGTGTTTCTATGTATAATATGTATGTATTTACAAAAAAAAAATGTATATATGTATGTTTATCCATTGTCTAGTACCCATAGTACAAGCTCTGCTTAGTTTGGGCTAGATGGTGTTGTGTGTATGTGGTAGAATATTATTATTATTATTACATTATAAGCGACAGGCGAGTACACACTCGAGTCACCCGAGCCGCGGTATGTTTAACGAAGAGCCCGTACGCCGTGTAAATGGTTGTGCAAGCGCATTGTAAAGATGATTGCTCAATGAGATGCATCTTGTTTAGTGTATCCATGCGTGAGAGTCGAATTTCCCAATAGTTAGACGTGTATGAAGTCGAGTGCCCGCCGCGGTGGTTTCCCAATAGAAAGTCCTCCAATGCAGGAAGCGCAGCGTTGCAGCGCACACGTGCATTTGCTCGCCCCGCGGCGCCTGGTGGGGCGCCGGCCGATGCACTTTCATGCTGGTGACGTCACATCTTACCTTTCGTCAGCGTCACACCGCAGCTCGTAAGAGCTGTTACGCAATCGACGCACGCCACTCAACTTTCCAATTTCGACAACGTGCTATTGTGTAGCGCTTTCAAATTTTACTATACCTTCGCCCGCTTCTTGTTCGGCGCTTTCTTGCATTTCTCTCTCTTTTTAACTGCCGCTGAAAAATGCTCTAAACTTGGTGCGCGGACGCATTTCGAGATGCACTTTCACTGTTGCGCTCCGCCTCTCGGCTCTAATAAATAACAATTAAGATTGTTAAGTCGTTATCTATGAATTAGTATTGGATGGTTCGGTCTTGTTAGAGATTGTCATAATTTTCTACGTAACTATTTATTTTTTATTTTGCGCTCTATAGAATTTTAATTTCGATGATGGTCTGTGGTTTTATTCGATTTTTGAATTGGTTCGAGAGCGCTAACGACTTGTATCGAACTAAAAGCATAGGTAATAGTTAACATGTACGATATTGTAGGCTTTTCACCTAGACGTGATATCGAGCTTTCCACGACAGCGCGAGAGTCGAGTTGAGAGTGAACCGCTGCTCTCTCCACACTTTAATACTGCATACATATTAATAAAAACATTTAGAACGATAACAACTGTGTAGGTATTTGTCATCGTTCATGAACTAAGTGCTCTCTATATAATAAAATACTTATTTCTCAATGGCCTCCTTTCGCTTTAATGTAGGTTATGAACTAAAATTGAATTTTCACAATAACACCATTATGCATGTAAACACAATTCTCACATTCAAACTGGCAAATTGCTGATTCAGTTAAAATAATCTTCCAAAAAGCACGTATTATTTTTATAAAATATTTTACTGTTTTAAGAAGGCCTCAACTGTCGGACACCTACGCACAAATTAACGCTTGGGTTCAACCCCTAATTCAAATAAACTGAACTTTCATTTGTTTGCAATATTGTTATGATTTACCCTTTTTTGGAGTGAGCGCCATAGAAACGAAAGGTCAACTCGCATTGTAAATGAGAAAGTTAATCGTGGAAAGTGCGAGCGAGCGGATCTGTGGCACCTGGTGCAGTTTCTAAAAAAATATTGTGTGCCTGGGTAGCCTTTCGCCCCATCGCAATTTTTTGTAATGAAATGAACACCGTCATATGCAAAAATAGGGTGAACAGCGCGCTCAATATCTCAGAGGACCAATTCTCGTAATAAAAAATGTCCAAAATACAGTTCCGATCTACAGTCAGTGTCAGTCAAGTTTCACAAAATGTAACTTTTTAAATTAAAATAACCGCCAAATGTGAACATTATTTGCATTTCAGTTCTCATTTAATGTTAATTAGGTTAAAATTAAGAGAATTGGACCCTTATTGGCCGTGACAATAACAAAATAATTTGTTCTACCGTCGTATTTTGAAATTAGAAGATAATTCTTTTTTTTAAACTGAATAATGACCGATATCGGATCTTGTTCTATTCATGAATAGAAACCTAACTTTTCATTTTCGTTTCTTACGATATTACAGACTCACGACCGTTCTAATTAGATTCACAGCTAGTTTTAGTAAGTGTCAAATAAAATCATATTTGATTAAGTAAACAAGCCTTCCTATTCTCTACAGCGGGACAAGCCGACGCGACGCGACGTTTAGTAAGTTCCATTTCCAAAATCGATTCCATTACCGTAGCTATAACGTTTCATTGACACAACTTTGCTATGTAGCGCAACGGGAGTTATGCGACCTTGTCGTAAAATCAAAATCAAAATCAAAAATAAATTTATTCAAGTTAGGTTACAAGGTAACACTTATGAATGTCAAAGTTACGCTAAATTTTTCCTGTGAATTTACATTTACTGCCACGTTCAGCAAAGAAAGGGTGTAGGGCTCATGAGAAGAACGGGCAGGAAACTCATGGCCACTCTATTTAATCGCCAAGCTTACAATAATATTTCGTTTACAAATCATAACTGTAAGGTGCTGCAACCATTTATCCATGAACTACGACTGAACATACTCAAGCATTTGATCAAATTTGATGGTAGCCTCTAAAGCAGCAGTATGGTACATAGGAGCATCCACTTACGTGTACATAAATAATCAAGACAAAGCATGATTGTAGTCCGTAGTTTAATCTAACTGTAGGTAAAAAATGCAAGGGAAGACAGCAACATTTTTACCAAATAAATTTTGGTTGTAATTTTATACTACCTAAACGGCGATTGAGTCTCCTAGGCTATAAAACCTGCCTATTGGTAAGATAATGCAGCCTATGATTGTATACACCAGGGCTAGAACTCGCCTGTTGCCGACCCTTTAAAAATAGGAGTCGCTTTCCGTCAGGAAAGCGAATCCTATTTTTAAAGCTGTCAAGCTTATGAGACAACGAACACATCACTCTGCCTCTTGTTACTACTACTGATTGTGCGAATGTTAGAGCCCAACAAATGCAACACGCGAACATGTAACTAGTAAATATCTAGAGTACTGAATTTTTGTCGGCCATCTTCTTGATACATATTTCGGTGTAAAAAATAGCCTATAGCCCATACACAGTGTAAAAGTCGTTTTGTTGAACCGCTGTGCTAAAAAGACTGATAAACTAAAACTTTCGTATTCATAATATTAGTTAGGATAAGGATTTCACATGGACGTAGTCACGGGTGAAACTAGTTTTGAATATACGACTTCCAATAGTGTTTTCTCCTTTTAAACGATATCAATGTACTTTACTTTCCCTTAAGTTAACTCTTACCATTCAGAGAGCCCTGCATTCAATGTTCAATATAGAGATCACTTATATCCACATAATTATATAGATTCACGCCTGTGTATTTCCGAAGGTTTAGGCAGATATGTAATACAAGCAATATTGGACAGTTCTGTTTTTAAGTTCCATATAATCGGGGTTTTCAGAGACAGCTTTTATCCAGACTCTGTGCTGCTGCTACTGATGATTTCCTAACAGAAAGCTCCTATAAATCTCTACTCTACTTGGAAATGAAATCCGAAAACGCACGGACTAGCGCAATGACATGTCACTAGATCAACATATCAGCCCAATTTCTGCATGTAGATAATCTTAAATAATATGCCAGCCTACTGTTAAACGCTTAAGTTGTAGACAAAAGCATCTTAGCGCCTGTCCACATCATAATGTCCGTCGTTTATAAACAAACACACATTATGCAAATGGCTGCCACACGCTACACACGAATAAATTATGTCTTTTAGACGCTTTAACTAATAGGTCCACGGATTTTCACTTCGATGTCAACAATGAGTTTTTTTAACGAGTTACGTTCTGAAACGTGGTTTAAATAATCGCCGGTTTAATATGGTTGTATAACTTTTTTTATACGATGGCAAACCTGCCTAAGACCTGCTTAGTAATAGGCTACAGGCAATTAGAACAATAAAAAAAATATATTGATTCCTAAAAAATCGACATGGTTTTGACAGTCTGGCGTTTCCTTAAGAACTTATGCTTGTAGGCTATGGATACGTGCAACATCAAAAAAATAAGATGCCATACCTTAAATATCGATGTCCAGCCAGTGCAAGAGACAAAGAAAACTGATCTTCTGATAGTTCAGCGCCTCCTTTACAGCTTAGAAATTCTGCACAAAACATGAACACAACAGAAGCTTGTCTGGCTGCATTTCTCCGTAGGGAGATGTCTCCCTACTCGGATTGCTCCAATTTGGGCAAAATGCCAGCTTTAAGTGAGTTTTCTATTTATATTTTGTATAATTACTACGATATTTTCTCCAAGCATGTTATCCTATCGCCCGTTTACTGTAATATGTTGATGCTTGCAACATAAGATGCATGACTCGCCCTGCAAAAAGAGTCTCTGTGATTCTGTTGCAAGGGCACAAAGACCTCTGGACCCACGTTAGCAGCACAATGCCCTCCTTAAAAACCTCTAAAACGCCTACTCACCGGTTAGTTGACGCCGATCTTCTTTAAAGTGTACTCGGTTGCTTCACGTCTAAACAATAATTCAATATATAATCTCACTTGTATAAAGAAGCAAAGCTCGATAGTCTTAAAAATATCGAATTAATTGAAAATTGTTTAATCGAATATCTTTTATGCATTGTTTTTTATTATTATTCGAGTGACGGTCAAATATATATATTCTAATAATATTTGATGGCATGTTCCTAAGGTTTCCATTTTGTTGGACCCAATTTGACTTACTTGAAAATTTAATCTTCTGCCTATGCTAAATTACTCGTGCATGGAGAATTAACGAACTTATTTTATTTCGCTTCATATACTGGAATTCAATGGTCGACTAAAGATTCGTTTACATATTGCTAATATATAATTAATCAACAATTTGATACATTCGAATAGCGAACAATAATTCGAATACAATTTAAAACACATTCCAATAATTCGAAATATAATCGCACATCGTTAGTATAACGTGATAACTTAATTGTAATACCTGTACATAACTATTTGCAATTTATGAAACTCAGAGATGAAACTCATTTCAGCACCGAAAATCTCACTGGGTATTTCTACACATGTACTTGTAAATCATAATCCAATAATACATAGATTAGGTACTGTATTATAACAATAAGAATGTAAAGTAAGTCACTAAACTAAGTGCAAACTAAATATCAATTAGTAGAGCTAGAACCCTTAACACAAGCTTTGTATCGTTTGAAACCGTCCAAACTCTAATGATTTAAGATAATTACGTATTGTTAAAAGTTGACTAAGTAGTCCATTCGTAGTCATAGTTAATCATAACTTAATACCTCTAATAATTTCAATGGCAATTATATAATATATTACAGCTATGTATGTATTCAAAGTATTTTCTTAGAAACACAATACCGAAACAATTCAATTTAAACAAAGGAGCGAAGAATCTGAGCAGGTAAGGTGGGTTGTGGCATCCGAGGCCGAGGACTTTTTCCCTTCGGGAGGTTAACCCTGAAGGCCCGAGCCAAGGTCGACGGGTGTTTGAGACGCGTTTGAGGGCGAGATGACTCGATGACTTTGGCTAACCCTTGCGGTCATATTATTTATATATTCTGTTATAGCAGCCAATGCACGCGTTATGACTGCAGCTAACCTCACTGTTTTACCAATCGAATTCACCTTTGAATCGAATTGAAGCGGGCCTCTGTCTACGTATGCCATACATATTTTAAATACACAGCTTGTTTAAAATGTAGTTCTTATCTAAGAACAGTTTTAATTTACTATTTCAACTATATAAACGGTTCCAAAATTATTATCTCAAGAGACAAAAACAACAAACTGTTTATGTTTTCAAAACAGATAAATGCTTTATTTATTATTTTGTACATAAATTAGACGTGCGTTGTACTTTCAAGGGTATTTATTAATACTAAATACCAAACAATATAATTTTCATTTGTGTCCATGTTTCTGCTTTTATCTTTTTATGGAAATTAAAGTTATTGTAATTTATTAAAATTGAGCGAAATTTCTTTGATAATCTGGTTTATGCTGAGAGAATTTGTGCGTAATATTAACACGTGATCTTGATTTGGTTTGAATTTATATAAATGTTGGAATTATAGAAGCAAAGTATGTATAATTAATAGATATGAACACAAATTTGAACGTAATTCATGTCTATTTGTTAGGTGCGTCGAGCAGGGCGGCTCAAGGCTCTCCTCGGGGGCAACAACTTCTCCCTACGTGCACTGAACTAAGCTGCACTCAATGTTTAAGCTTCATATCTCATTGTCCGTCTGCCCTAATATGTTTTGTATCTGTCTTATTAACAACAATTCTATTGTCTTATTTGTCCTTTACGACTTCATCTAATTGACCAAGTTTATCTTGTAATTAATTATAATCTTCAACATTTCATTCTCTTTGTTATACATTTGTTCTTGAGCTGTTTTCCGACACATTGAACTCGATTGAATAAAATTTAAATTTGTCATTTGAACTCCTTAAATTAGGTTTTGGTTGAACTTTAATAATCTTACATCTGTCAAATCGTGTTATGCATATGAACAGGCTAAAGCTTTCACCAATACAATGGAGACTGAACGGAGAAAGGGTCTGTGGTGCGCAGCTGTCCCGCGGGCGCTCGTAGTCGTGCGCTCCGCCCTCGCTGACCCCGCGCCTCCGCTCCGCACTCCGCGAGCGGCGCGGCGGCGAGAGAAGCGCTCACATTCACATTACAAGTCGACTCCCCCAGTGGCGGCATTTGAGAGTCGAGTACAGCCGCGCCAGTCGGCCGTCACTCGTCGAGCGCATCGTACGTCTGTCACGTCACCGCGCGCAACTTACCAGCCATGTGGTGAAGTGAAACTGTCAAACGTGATACACTTTCGCATACCGGTGTTATTCGGTTTCAGTGGACCATTTTACTTTTTATAGCTTAACTTGTGTTTGTTTGTGTTATCGAAGTGGTGCCACTATTTTGGAAAATTGGATTATACGAACGTATAATGGCCTTAGCCAGGTGAGCTATTTTGGTTGTTGGAGTCAACGCGGAACTAGTTTATTTTATCATGTTATTCGAAGGACTTTTCGTCGGTTGGGTCGTTACATGATTTAGAACACTCACGTGTTCGCGACGAGCAGATTTAACAGGCACGGACTTGTTTCATGTATGATTTATTAATAATTGACATTGATTTACATGTTGTGCACTGGCTTGTTTGCTTTTCAATGAATATTGTGTGTTCAAAGTCACGATACTGTGTTGATTTCATTTAGTACTTACTATCTCTACAATGGGCGAAAGTTGCTTAGCCCCGCACGCGCATTTAACTTTCCTTGTTGTGTAAGCTGAACGTCAAATGACAGGTAGAGGGAGCGACTTAGAAATCGAGTCACTTTTACTGCAACCATTATCATTAGTAATAATGAACATTTTCTAAATCGTTTCATAATTTACTGGTACTGTTTGTTTGTTAACATTGCTTCAGTTTGTCACTCCGACAGCACCCTCAAACATTCGGTTTACGGTGTCTCGTTGTTTTTTTCATTTATTCGTTCGCACCCTCGCTCGTACGCCAAAGTAACCCCCAACCAGATGAACCCCACTGTTGCTTGCTTGACGGTGTGTTTTATTTGAACGGCTTCTTAGTAACGCGTCGATTTAATATCGTAGCTTTTATTACTTATTATTTGTATTAAAATTAATTTAGACATTATGTTTACAGGAACAGAATTACAATCTTTGCTTTATCAATGCATTTGAGATAGATACATTGTTTTATTTATGTCAGATCTTTGTCATTGTCAATGAGGATTAAATGCTTTTGAAGTGGTGGTAACAACCTATGTTGTTGTAGAATGTATAGAAAACGAGATCAGTTTCATAGATAATAATGTATATCGAGGTACGTATAATAAAAAGTGCCGTAACCATAACGCATGGGTTCATTCCTTTCCTTTAGCAGGTAGTCAGTCAGCCGAGACCGGAAAGCGCTCACCTTCTGGGCTTCCAATAGTCTTTTTTATCTGCCTTTTTATACACACAGATATATAACATTAAGGTTTATCATGAAATCACATACCTACGTTATGAATCCTCTATATTAACGTTTCGTGAATATGTAAACTAGACAAAACTCTACTTTCTCGTTGTGCAAGCAGTGCAAGTACATTCGGTACAATACAGAAGATTAACCTACATGTTAATGTAATACATGAATACGTACACGCATACATACGTTGACTACTAATTTCATAACGGCCGCATAATATTATACGTGTAGTAGCTTTCATTATGAAACCTAAAGGCTATACATTTACGACTCGATATAACTGGCAGAGTGCGGCTCTGTTGTCTTTCGACATGTTTAATTCATCCCAGCCACCTTAAGTCTCCCCTAAAAGTTTGTCGTCTATACGAAGTTAGAATTGTATATCGGTTTAGGAAATAAAGATTTGCGAAGATGCTCCTTGCGGGTCGACGACCTTCCTCCGCGCAGAATACACGGAGAGCATAAGTGTGGGTAGATAGATGCCTTCGTCTCGACCCTCTTTACTCTTATTTGTAACGAACACCTCGCGGCTGTCGCACCCCGGATGTATAAATAACAATGATCTTGAACTTAAATTTAAATCACATTCACTTAATGCGTTCCTCGATAATCCTTCACATATAACTAATTTCCTGCATCTCTCTTATTGTTTCTGCGGTACTGTTTAAATAATCATGTTCAAATTACATTAACAAGATATTATTTCTTTTTTCTTTTAATTCGTCAAGCTTCCACGTACTTCATGTTTCATGTTAGCAACGTTGTAGCAAGCATTGATAATTGTAATCGATAACCAAGATGCACCTTGTGCATGGCTGGCAATAGTAAATTATAGGTTTCGCCTCGCATAGGCCGTTCTATTAAATTCATAATGCTATACGATTTAAACAGAAAACATTATCGGATAACTACTGAGAATCAAGTATCTTTACAAGAAATAAATGCATCACTTAATACACGAAGATGTATAATATTTTGGGGATAGACGCTACTGAAATTTAAGGAAGATTAACACACTTTTGCAGAGACAAAGGAATGACAAATTTTGGTTGCATCTATTCCGAAAACTACTTTAGTCGAATAGTATATGTTATTGCAACAGTCTAGTATGTATTACTAAAAAAAAATACTTAACTTGATATTCATAAATGTTTTGAAGACGCCACCGAAATTTTAGTGCATGTGTCATCTGTAGTAAACAAAGGTATGAAACATCCCCTTAAAATTCGGTAGCGTCTATACCAAAACTGTTATAATCGACTAATTCAGTGTAAATGTACAGTGTACATGAAACTGCAACAGCCTAGAATGATTGTTTAAATATTGGGCGAGGTTATTTCGCAAGAATGTATCAATTTAGTCGAGGGCCGGTGAGCGTGTACAAAGCGAAAGATTGCGGCCGAGCCCGCTCTCGTTGCTCCTGTTTCGTTGACAGCGGAATGCGATAACTAAGTGGGTTTTGGCGGCACCAACCTCTTAATGCCTCGTACTTTGGTTACGATAACGGCAGGTTAAATAGAACTGTCCGTTACCCGAATAGAAATTATGTTACACTATCGTAAAGAATGTAAGCCTCATTGAAATGATAAGCTTGTTAGCTCTGGCATCAATCCAACTTACTCTAGTGTCTGTACGCCGACGGTTATGATATGATTTACGTTATATTGTATAACTTTAATGGTCACGTGCCTCACGTGTTCAGTTCGACAAATGGAAGGTTATATGTGATAAAAAGTTTCTAATAATTCTGTTGCAACGTTTCATGTGGCGGACATGAATCCGTTTATCGTGAACACATGGTCACCATTTAAAAATGAATGTTATAATAATACTTCCTGATTAGCCTTACATCTAGATTTTCTTGAAACGTGTTTAAAGCAATTTGGTATTTTATGCATAACGAGGTTTTTGAAAATATCGCCATTATGGCACGTAATTACACAATACTGTTGATTTAGATAGCACATTTATTGATACAGTCATTACGTATGTGTTTCAAACTGTTCCTTATTATCGTGTTGTGTATATTATACAAGGCCAAGGCCGCCAAATGTATACGCCTGAATCTTGTTTGGGAAATCAATTTTATTCTTTCCCGTTCTTATGCCATCGTAAAACTTTATATCAAAACGTTGTTTTGATCAATTTCCGATATTAAGGTCGCTTAGGCATGAGCTATCTATAAATCAATGTCACGAAATATCGCTTTACGACGGAATTCTCCAAGTTCGGTAAGATTATTAACTGAAGCGTGTGGGTTTATATCGAGTATGTTACAGATGTTAGCATAGATTTAAAAACGAAACCGGAATGAGTAATGTATGTCCGAGAATCTATTGTTGAACTCGTGTATTTCACTTTAGAGAATACTGAGAGAATGGCTGTAATTTGTTATGTAGCCATTTCTTTGGTGAAACCTCATAATTTGAATATAGCGTCTTTGTGGATGGAAAGTACGTCGCCGCGTCTTTCTTCGGTACGGTGCGTGGCGCCTTCTCTTTGTGCGATGATCTCGATTAGTTTCACCAACATACGACATTAAACATGTTAGATTTCTTTTAATAGCGCATGTTCAATCGTTGAATGTGCCACTGTTTTGTTGCGACTTTTCACGTTCAGCCGGTTATTGTTTTGAATAGTTGATATTTAGACAGCGCATTTCATTTGCACTGTTTTACTCAAGTTTCTATCTATACATGCATAAACTTTGTTTGCTATTGACGTACATTTTGTAAGAATAATTTCCCTCTAAGTATTCTTTCGTCGAAATAAGTTTGGATAAACATTAAAGTTGGACCAAATAAATAGCAATAAGATTCATCAACTGTAAAAGTAGTACAGTCAGTTTTGTAATGGTAATTGTACAAAATAATCAAATTAGTCATATCTCATTCTCGGTTCTTTGCATAGTGGAGCGGGAGAGTGTCGCAACTCTCGGCGCTGTAACGGGCCGATGCGATATCATTACTCACCTGAAAGTAGTTCATGAAACTATGGCAAGACCTACTCACATCAGATTTGTTAGCTCTGGCCCCTTTACGCACTATATATATGGCTATTTATTTGATATACGCTAATGAAAACATAAGATAGTCTCGGTCAACTTCTTGAGAATTTTATTGTACTAGTAGCATTCTGGGTCGAACAATACTAGTATTCTTTAGTCTAAGATAAATGATTATGATAGGAAACGTGGACCCGATTACCTTAATAATGCAATGGGTGGGATGCGTACTAATAACTATGTGATCGCCGAACCGCGTTAACCTTTTTAAGCCGAAGCGATTCGGTCCCTGACACCGTTATTCTTATGATTAAGAGCTCCGTTCAAGCTCCAAACTAATCGGTCATACTTCAACATACCATGTAAGTCTATTAGCTTTTGCATAATATTGTAATGTTACATCTGAAGGGACGTCAAGAGACCAAAAAGAAACCGTGTAGCTAGGTTTTAGTTCATTTTTTTCATGCAGTCACAAAGGAGTACTACACCTCGCATAACTATGTACAAAGTTAATAAAAGCGCGCTACCGAAGAGTACAATTACGTTAAAGTACTTGTCGATAATCGAGTGTCAGGTATAAAGCTGTTATTTATTATTTGATCCGTTGCCGATTTGGAGCACAGTAGCGTGAGGCGTTAATTTGCCGAGGGAGCAATTCGGAACGGGGACATCGCGCGCACTCCAACTTGGTCGCAGAGACGAGCGTGTTGACCCATTTTGTGCGTAACGCGGTATGGTGCGTGGAGGAATCGATGATATAGCAACCGAATCTCGAGGCCTTCGCCGCGCTTTACTGATGAGTTTGGATCTGTGTCAGGGTCCTCCCCCGCGCGACGGTCCCTACGCCTTTCGCGCCTCTCTACCTCCCACCGGTAGGCAGCCCCTGCCTCGGTTGACCCGTAAAACTCTAGTATTTGTGTTACACTCTCCTTGGGCCCTTTAATGGGTTTGCTGTTAGCATTGTTATACATCCATAATAAAAACATAGCCAGCGACTCTAAATAATGTATTGGATTTGACGTATTTAATATCATACTTGCGAAACATTTCGGCTTGCTGAATAATGAAAAAGATACTGAAGGTTGTGGCTCAGTTTTATACTGTACTACATGATCATAGCAACTGAAATGTCATGAATAACAACCAAAACTTTTTAAAATTTATCCATGATGCAAATAAACTAATAGCGCGAAAAATACGTTGATTTTGTTTAACTATAAATTCTTTTCGAGAGGTTTACCTAGGCTAACTCACAGAGAGGTCACTTATTTTGGGGCAATGCATACTTGACCAAGTTTTTCGTATTCATAATGCCTCTATAAAACACGCCTCTTGGTATTGGAATTACAAATCTCTGAGGTTATAGATCTCGGCCATTCATATACTAACATTTTGTTATTTAATTATGCACTTTATACAACCAAATTAATACGGAAGTTTAATAAAATGAACAGAAATATGTATATATGGCGGGTTAATTACAATTATAAAAGTTAATTGCGAATTTGTAACAGTCTCGCTTCAGTTTGTATACGTAGTTCGTGACTAAATAGTTGAAATATGACACGTGATTGCGAACAGGCATCGGGTTAGCTATGGAGTGGTGATCGACCTTTGCAGATCCGTCACCTTCGCAGCAGCCGACAGCGCTGTTGGCATTGTCGCCTCGACGCCAATAGGAAGCAACGCGGCCGCAGATCGCTATTGGGCTTAAGGCCGTTCTCAATGCACCATCTTTTACCTTGTGCCCCTTACTCTACCGAATGACCCGAAATCGGCGGTTGTAGAGCGAACATCTACATACGCTTTGTCATCCAATTTTAAAACGAATTGTCATGTTAAATGTATCGAAATACCTCCGTTATCAAAATTTACTTTCCATTGATTAAATATAGAATACGTGTTGGCTCATTACTCATTACATTTAGCTTATAATCTAAATTGAAACACGTGAAGATAACATTGGTTTTCGTTGACCAAGACGCCTTGTAAACTGTTGCCCTACAAATATAGTCGTATAACACACGCGTAGGCCTTGCCCAATTTTTTTCAAATGCCACTCTTTTACCATGTAGGTCAAATGCATTACGATGTCAAATTTGACCCGGTTTTTTTTCCGCTAAGGAGGAGATTTTTCTTATAAGTCTTTATATTCAAATATTGCTTTAATAGCAATGTCTTTCAGCATCAAATTTGTGAATATTGACTGTTGGAGAGACGAAGATTCGGACAGACATTAACCGTAGCAACCCATTGTCTTATTGAAGCTAGTTATTATTGTCGATAGATTATTTGTACGCTGCATATTGTATGGTTCGCATCGGCGTCAATTAGTTACTTCCAGACATATGGTGATTAACGAATTGTTAAGATGTAGGAAAGTAGAACGGGGGCATCAAATTCAAGGTTGTACGTAGCTGAACAAATTTATTTTGAACGGTCAAATTCGGTTTTATCATTAAAATACCTTGGAAATATACATCCCGTATGACACACACGTATGTATTTTTATTAGAAGATTGTTTGTATTAAAGACTAACGAGGTCGCGCACAATAAAGGCGTAATGCTAAAATTAAGTCAAGCTCTTGAAATTTGCATTAGGAAGTAGACAAACATCGTCTCTTTATAAACACCATTTGAGGCCATAGTTTCAAGATATTTTATTTACCAACGAGTTTTTGCAATATGCAAAACATAATGTTCAGTAAAATATCTAACATTGCAGTAAATATTAGCTAAACTAACTCATCATCATTACGGAACACCTTGTCAACTCGTAACAATGTCCAGAAGGCCGCAGTTAACGCCAGTTTTATTTCAAAATTACGATAAAACATGAAGATGTGCAATTGTACACAATGCATAAATTATAAGTATTGGTTTAAATACCCTCTTTTCGTAATTGTCGGACGTTTAATATCGTTTTTGTCTAGTGTTTCTTAATATACACACGGTGCGCATACGAAGACTGAAAGTGTACGTCCGCCTGGTTGTGTGCGCGGCCTCAACCGAGTTTTGTCGATGCTTTCTCGAGCGGCGAACCGGGTCGCGTTCTCGATGCCCCGTGCTGAGCTGGCTGGTACCAACTGCTGCCGCTAGTGTCGACGAGCTTGACACACGCACACCAGTGCGCACTATCTCTCTCTACTCGCCGTGTTCACACCTACACCCGTCGAGCCGGCGAGCCGTCGAGATGTATTGTGTCAGGGCTAGTAAATAATTTTAATAACCGAGCTCGACGAGAGTTCGCAATGAGAATAACTCAAGCTACCATAGATAGCTTATTCTGCTGAATAAGTACTTGGAAAATTGCAAAAATGAGGGCGCACCTACATTAACATATTTTAAGGTTAAAGGTAAAGATAGACTTTACCTGTAAGAGCTGGCAGAGTAGTTCAGAGTCGACAAGATTTATGTTCTTTTAATATCAGATGCTATACGAATTAGACATGCAAATATGTATTTTAAATTGTTGTATATTTCAATGATTTTAAATGACCCCGGCGGTATAATAGCTTCTATTTGCTAAACAAAGCACAAGGTTTTAGTGTTGTGTTCCGGGTCGACGTGTGTTTAGATGTGCCGACCTCGTGTTCTCCTCGCTGATATTGGATCCTACTGGACTATATATAATCGTTATTCTTTAGCACGTACTACGTTTCGGTCTGAGGGTTAAACTTCGAGGTGACGCCAATGGTATCATCTAGTTCCTGTATAATAAATATAAACCAAATAAAATTATGACATTGTTATGACATTAATATGATATCAATGAATTAAACATCCATTAAAATAGGTATCTGAATGGCCATCAAAATTGTTAGATAGAATTAAAGGCAATCGACAGTGACGACCCTCGCCAGTGTAGGAAGTGGGGTCATACAATTTATATTAGGCTGAAGTCAAGGTTTCGCCAATCATTTTGGCCATCTAGTAATTCATAGGACAATAAAAGTTGAGGCCAAACCGGTTCAGACTTGTCATTTTATAATGAGTCGAAAAATGTCACTCACTTCCTGGAGAACATCTGTCGTTTGTTCTTACAGCTGCTAAATATCTTTATTGGTTATATCTATTTCTGATTGCATATTCATGTTAAAACAATGTAGAACTCGTTGTAGGGCCGAGGTGGCACAGTTTCTTGTTTGAGTTATAAATCAATCTGTCCTAGTTAGATTAGTGTCTGCATGCGGCGTTACACACTCATCGGTGTCTTTGCTTTCCAATAGCAGTGTTGCCAAATACTGATGGTGTATTTCATAGCTAGGCGGGACGGGACTGTCGCGGACCGTGTGTCGGTTCCATTTCCCCTCGTTCGCCCACCTTTACGTGCGTATGTGTTGCGTTGTTACATAACCGGCCACGCATACACCGCACATCACTCTTTGTATTTAAAACATGTTAGCTACGTCAGCTAACAAAATTTCACGATGACGCGTGCGTTTTGTCTCATATATAGGACTCTAGGCTGCTTAGATTGTGTAACAGCACATACTAACAAAAGCTAACGTTATAATTGAACGTCAATGTAACATTAACGTCCATTGCCTTATTATTAAGAGCAGAAGCATAAAAAGTGTGATGTGGGTTTACAATGTAACGGTTGCAGGCGAACCGCTTCAGTTGCCGTGTGTTCGTCGGAATCAGAATTGGCCGTTGTCCTCGGCCTCGCGAGAATGCTTCCGCCTTACAGCTTATCCTCGCCTGCGGTGCCCATGATAATCTTTTGTAGTACGAGCCTTGATCCTAGGCCTCTCCGCCAAAGTCACCGTCTATTTATCACTATAACAATATTATCATTTCCTTTCTAGGTATAATCAGCAAACCGCGCGCGCCTCGTCGTTGAAGTACGTAATATTTTTAAGTAATTTATTTATTTTAACCATTTAAATTTAATAGAAACTCTTAACATATTAAAAGTAAAATGATATATACTATATATTTATATATGTATATAACTTATGGTACATATGTTTATCAATTTAAATAAGTCGTATAAATCTACATCACTATTCAGTTTATGTTAAACAAGAACAAAGAAAAGTAAGTAGTATTTTCAATAGCGATTTCCATGTGAACAGTTTCACTAATAACGTTGGTTTTATTGAGCCACGTGCAAACAGGTAGGCGTGAGTGTGCCTACGTCACAGCACGAGCCTATGAAGGTCATGACGTAACGGCGTAGTCTCACCATTATTCAGTTTGTCGATCCATCGCTCGATTCTTCACGAGGCCAAACGTTCTATTACTCGACAGCAGAGGTTATGCGCGCTTTTATAATTCTGTCTCGTTTCCTTAACTTCAAGATCGTTCGCCGGCACTGGCTCCCGGCTTTAAAAGCTTAACAGTAACTTGATTTACAACCAGGAAATGTTATGTCGCGACGACAAGATTGCGCGCTCTTAATCTTTTGCGAATTAGATATTACGGTTATTTTACATGAATGAATCTGTATATGTTGTTTTGTAGTCACAATATGAAATAAAAGTTTGAATATTCTGTGCATAAGTTTCGTAATATTGGAGTAAGAAAAGCTCAGTGAGCTGTTGGAGCGATGCCAAGTCTTACTGACGTTGATCTCTAGAGAAGGTCCGGAATCTAGTATAAACACACACAATGTAAACTAGATATAACTACCTACTTGTAAGAATACGCCCTTTACCAATTGTTGTACTGTACTCGTCGATACCGCAACAGCAACAATAACTGTAGAAAACATATTATTAAAACAATACAGTTTTATTTTGCTAGCCGCGAGCAAAAAATGTTAATGTGTGGCGCAGGCAAAGTGTATAATGCGTCGTATTACAAAGCTCCCACAAGTAAAACAGCTGACTGTGTCACGTTCCATGTTTAAATAAATGTCAACTGGTCACAATGGAATAGTGAATGGTTAGATAGAGATAGTAGCGGAGCGAAGGGAACTATGAATGGTAAGCTTATTGGTACATAATAAACGAAGCAAATGAGTTTATTTAACTACCTAGTTTACAGCGGCAATCTTCAGAGCAGCGACGCGGCTTTTACTTACGCTAGCGAAATCCTATCTCGCTCATCGTTCATTTATCCTACCTAATGCGAAGCTTTATTAAACAGTACGCGTTTTGACCTGAATAACGTAAATAACTAAATGATATGATCACGTGAATTTCCATTTCGTATTTATATAGTACAGTATTTGATAACGGCTGGAAATTCTCCATTCGTAATAAAACCAGTTTTACAATTTGACTGCGACTTGTCATATTTGGCTTCGCGAGTACAATATATATCACGTACATACGTAATCTTCACTGTTACACTTGATTTTATTCCTCTTAAAGGAGAACTACATACATAGTCTCACGCCTAAATTAGGTAGGAAGTCCACGTAATAGGGTGTAATCCTATGGTCTCCCGGGTATAGCTCCAGACTACCTTCTGATATTGAGGATTTCTGGACAGAGAAACCCAAAACCCAAATAATACTACTGCTACACCGAAACAGCCAAGCTAAACTTTAATTAACTTTTTGAGAATATCCAAATTGAGTATTAGTTTTTATACTTTCTGAAACACAACAAACAGAATACGCTAAAAATATAAAACTAGACTAATAGCATACTAAAACTATCATTGTATTGGACGCACAATCTTTAGAATTGGTTTGTAAATTTGGATATGATAAATTTTTCGTTTACCTCACAACATAATATGTACTTGTGTCATACGGAAACGGCTTAAATTATCTACATAACCTAGGTACTGAGTGCCGATAAAGCATTGAAACGAATCGTCGTACCATGTCGTCCATGATGATATATTAATTGTGACTTTCATTGATTAAATTATCTTTCAATGTCAAATCGATAATGTTTATAGGTAGTGGTGGAATTGTATGCTTATGTTTCCTGGCTGCATGTGTTACCTAATCTTCGATTGTCACTTTGCCTTTAGATATCGTCGTATCATTGTGTATTAATCATTTTCCTAGTACCTAATATTGTCAAGCGCATCAAGGCTGCGGGTTTTAGTGTCAGCTTCAATAATATTGTCTTACGTTAATGCGAATGTTACTCATTGAAATTAAACTATATATTACGGCTTAAATCGGAGGTCTTGAAAACATTTATATGTATTTACACGTGCAATCTTCTTTTTGGATAGTATTCTCTCTATTGTTCTCGTATTGTAGTTTCCTTGCAGATCTGTAGGGACTAAATAACTAGATATTTTAATTTGGCGATTGCTTGTTTTCTTGTGTGAGACGTTGACTTAAGGTATGATATCTTGGCATTAAAAACTTATTTAATCGTATGACTCGTAACGGAATCGATCGGTAGTTATCGTAACTTTCTGAATTTGCCTCCAGAAACTGTTTGATTATCAGTTTTTCCACTAAACGACTGCCAACTGACCTCCGCAGCTGAAAGGTTATCCCTTTCAGTTATTATATACCGATATCCAAAGGTTAGTCGTTAAATAGTAAAACGGTTCAAATTATAGTAATTTATAAAGGATGCTGTCGAAATATTTCAATGATATGAAACTTTTTGCTAGTTGTATATATTCGTCATGGGATTACGCGATCGTGCGTATATACATATATTGTTTACCTTTTCTGTTCCCGACGTTTCGGCCAGGTTGCAGTCAGCTTATGATCACAGCCGGTGAAACTTGTTCAAACCGTCAAACACACAAAGGTAAATAGTATGCATGATCGCGTTAATGCCTGTTACGAATTATGTTATGCAATGTGAAAGTTTAAAAGGTATATATGCCCTCTGGCTACCAATAAAATGTACTGATGCTTTGAAGCTGACCATTCGGTAGTAATCTAAGTAAATAAAACGCTGATTTTAGTGACCTTTGAATCAATACTGCAGATTACTAATAAATTACTAAGGCCTCAGTCTCCCTGTTTCCTGGACATAGGTATCATATAATTTGTGCCTCAAGCCCAGTCCTTGGCCTTCGTTCTGTATATCTATTATAGTTATCATAATTGTAGATTTTGTTTAACTTTCATGAAGAATTTTTACGAAGTCCTGACATATTTCTCTTATTTCTTTCACTCTCATTATATTTTTCATGCTAAATCTTTGGACTGGGCATTCTCAATCCGTTTTTTTCAGACCGTCTAACCAAAATATATCCAAATTATTATGTAATTAAGCAGTTTTTGCAGTCGCCTAATGATAAACATAATCGTTCGCGTAGACAACATTTCAAAAAAGGAATATGTGTTGCCAGCTTTAGAAGCAAATATTATTAGTCTGTTGGTAGCACGGTGATACTAAGGACCCTAGAAATCGTATTCACCGCAGAAACATATCACAAGGATTTTGTTGCTATGTGAAGTTCCTTCTTTACTCTGTTCTGCTAAAGCATACTTCTTTCATATTGATACAATTGACTTACATTATGTACGTTTATATAGTCAGTCGATCTAATCGAAATACTATCTAGTTATTACGGTGATCACAATTTCCATTATTATTTTATTACCGTTGGTAAACTATTATAAGTTCGTACGCATCAATAAAAGCTTGGCACGTGTTGAACTGACGCCATGTTTGCCGATGACACAATCACTTATCTTAATGTTTGAGAAAATTGGATGATATTATTTTGTTTAAAAACTTAAAAGGGAAAATGAATGGTTTAAAAATATCTGTCATGTAGTATTCGGATGGCTGTGTTTATCTTACCTTTGGTAATTATACCTTTTATTTATAAGGACAATAACAATAAAACCTGCAATACTTAAATACGTTAGGTGATTCTTTTAATTTTAAATATTCTCTTTTTAATTTTGAATAATTTAGGTAGGTTGTGGTTCGTAGGCCGGTATGAAGCAATGAGATATCCACTCCTACTCGTTAACTTTGCCACAACTAGGAAGCGATTGGAATCACAGACAAAAGTAGGCTATAGATATCTCAGATTGGTTAATCATAATTAGTTCTCACTAATGTCATATTCATACCCTTAATTCATTACTAATATCATAAATGCGAAAGTCTGTATCTAAGATTGCCCTTCTACCGTGCAGCAACGACTTGATATGGTTTCCAAAGAAAACAGTAGTCTACTTAAAATCCAAACAATTACGCTGTTCCTATGCTGTGAAGACGAAGCGTGTTACGCCGGCGGCCAGACACAATAGATTTTTAATTATGTCACGTACTCCAAGACATGACAGATTTAGAATACATATGATTAAATATGATAAGATCATATACAGTCCATCCACTTCAATCTAGATACCAGCTATTAAGAATATTTTGCAAAATTGTCCATACACGCACACATTTACACACACGCACACATATAAAGCCGTCATCTGGTATTGTCACGTCCGTAGCGCGGTCACCTTGCGCGTCCCCGCACATCTCGGACAAATAAAGGTGGTGTGGCATTTAGTTCCGCGTTCACTTGCACGCTCCAACTGCGAAATACTATATTTATGTAACATCGCTTTACATGCCGCTAACATTTACTGCTTCTGAACTGCATATAGAAAAATCAGTGTCCATATGTTTGTGTCCGCAGAACTCGAAAAGTTGTCAATATATTGGCTTGAAATTTTTACACAAGGTTGCATGTCTATATAAAAGTGTTTTTATATGTAACTAACTTAATTTTTTTCCACTGTGAAGCGTGACCGAGTTTACCTAATCTGTCATAATTTAAATTAAGTATACACTATCGCCTCGGTTTATCGTATATATTCTCAGAGCTAATTATTTATCCAGTTACATATTTCACTTCACTTTACGAGAGATGAGACTAACGCAATATGCAGAAAAGGTGTCTTGGTTCACACATATTATGTACCTACATAAAAAAATTACTCACACACTCATTTATGATTTTATTCCTAAACTCGTATACCTACTCTATTTATTACTCTATATATTATTCAGTCTATATCTATACCTACGTTTTTCTTTTTTATTAACAAAGACCCCTACTCGTTATTGTCGACACTAGAGCGTTCAAGTCAAGTCCGCTGACAATATTATCCGTTTCATTATAAGTGTGATCAACAAAGGGAGAATGATAACAAATAATGCAAAGCACGATGCGGGGGAGGTACTAAACTGAAGGACAGATGCAGTTTATATTGATCCTTATGCAGTCGGAATAAAGACTAAGTTTACGGAAGAAAAGGAAGGAACTGTTGGCAGTGGTCTCCAATCCCTCAGACTGTCTCGCTATCGATGTTGTGAACGCTGTACCTGTCCTTTTCTTCTCGAAGTTCCTTTTCTGCTCGCGACCGACGTAACTGGATGAAATTGAAGTAATATTTTATGAGGTTATTCTTTATATACTTAGTATGTACTTAGTATTACACAATTCATTTCGGTGTGCTGTCATAAAGTGCTTCGAATGTGTTCTTTCTTAATTGTTTTCAGATGTATTCTGGTTATGCAATACACTTATGTATTATAAAGATTATTTAATTGATTAGTTGGATGATGATTAGTATTCTTAAAATATTAGTTAAAATCAACTGTATAGCTGCCATTTTTTAATTAAATATAGTTACACTTATTACTAAATATGAAATTTATAACTTTACTTTCAGTGATAAGTGTGAGTTCGCTCGTTAGAGTAATTAAACCTATTTTTATTCTCTCATACAAATATTAAAATCCACACCGGGCATTTTCGTTTAGTAGTGTTTCATATTAAAAATAACACGTAGCAAATATATTATATGAGTAATGTTATTATTTTATCAAATAGTCGGTACAAATACCTATACATAAACCAGATTTTATATATTTAAATCTGCCACTCAAGTTTTTATACAAGAAGAACTATTTTCGTTTAACTAGTTGTGTTAGCAAACAAGACGTATGCGAAAAAAAACCATTTTAAATAATCAAATCTATACAAATATTCAATTCTACAACGGCAATTTGAATTTAGTTGTGTTAGTAAGACATGGTACCTTTAGATACTAATAAAACGAATTTCATATATTCATATTCGCTGTACTTATATTAGATTGTAGAACAACCATTTTCTTTAGTTAACAGTGTTAGTAGGTACACTAATAGAACCGAATACAAATCTTCCATGCTAAAGAATAAGAATATTCAAATTTCGAACAGCTGTTTTCATTTATTTAGTTGTGTTAGTAAATAATGGTAAATTTAGTAGTGTTAGTAATTATAGAATGACAGTTTTCTTTAATGTCAGAATAATTCTGGCATTGAGTCGTTATTGTTATATTTACAACGGACTATGAGACGATGACGGCCGGCGCAACCTTGGAATACATCATGTGTTTGATTATTCAACACGTCACATGTACAATTTGCGTTGTTTCTAGCTGTCCGATATCCAACGGACGGTTTAATTTCATAATCTAAATGCTTCCTTTCAACTATACTTGCATAATCTTAAGAAATCTATAATTAGTTTTTGGCACCATTGCTTTTTAAATGCTATTAGAAAATATGCGACAAATCTTTAGCACTTTTTATATTGGAATGGCATTGGCACACGACTTTGTGAAAAATGGACTTAATTAACATTTATCAACCTACTCTAGATGTTTACCTAGGTCTGCTCTATTTCTTGTTATTACCAAGCTGTATGTGTAAATCTTGCTAACCCGATTTTGATGCCATTAGATCGGCGGGCAAGTACTTGTGACAATTTTTAAAGGCATTGCGAATGATGTCTCTCTATTACTATTTATTTCACTTGTCTAAGAAAACAGTGTTACCATTTTCGTAGCAAATATACACGAATAATAATAATGGCAACATTGTAAACCACAGATACGTATTAGAACAATATTTACCAATCTATTTACCAAGTTTGCCGTAATCGTAGCTTATTTACGAGCGCATTTACCACATCTTTGAGCTGCTATGACCGCAACGTAGCCAACAGATATTTAGAGCAGTCATACACTCACGTAGTATATTCCAAAGGGATAAACAGTAATGTAACTTACATACCTACATATTTCATAATATTATGTACTAGCTTTTGCCTGTGCCTTTGCTCGCCTAGAAGTAGATGAGGTTATGTTAGTAACAATATTAAAAAAATAACCTTTCTTTACTCGGTGATAATATAGCTTTCAGATGGTGAAATAATTTTTTAAATCGGTTGAGTAGTTTTTGAGAGAAATCCTTACAAACAAATAAAAAATAAAATCCTTCCTCTTTATAATATTAGTACACACAGCGACACATCAACCTAAACTGTTTGGACTTTGAACTATTAGAAGTTGAACGCTGCGAATCGTGCAAGAGAGTGCGTTATATGTTTGTTACGCTCTATCCTTACCATTACATCGACACCACTATGCACTGTCCCTTTCCGTCAATTCTCTATTTTGTATGTAGCGTAGTCATGTGTATATAGGGTGTCTAAGTTGATGTGTAGCCGTGTGTACCTATAGATATATGATTTTGGTCTATCGTAAGAGTAGGTAAGCCTATTGTCCCCTAATTGGCACAACGCCATATATCGTGCTGATACTGAGAAATTATTTAAGGAAAACCCAATTATGCCCGAAACAGAAATCAAATTTGGGAATACCAAACGATAGACATGTAAGCGAAACCTTTACCACACATTCGTATACAACAAGTATCTATTTGTATTAAACTTTAATGTACTTCATTTTAAAAAGCACGTATATTCGCTGATGAAGGCAGGCCCTCGGTGACGCAACAGCAGAAGGTTCGACCCCCGGGTCGGGGAAAGAGTCATGTTATTTCTCTATCAAGAATTTACCAGTAGCAGACAGTTTGGATCTGTACCTGCTAAACGGCAATAGGTCTGGCCCAATAAATATGGCGAAATCTGGATGTAATATGTCTCTGCTTACACTCTCCGAGATATAAGCGTGATGCTATGAATGTATGTATGTAGGTATTTGCTGACGAACAGCAGCTCAATCGTATGTACGGCTGACAAAGAGTTCGTTTCCATTGTCATACGTTGCTGAACAATAAAATTATTCACTAAAATTAGGTTTTGTCGTACCATATTTGGAACAGTGCGATGTCTGTATCGCATAGGTAACCTCGACTTGTGTAGTCGTTGCGTCACCACCGGACATGATACAATACCTCTATTATTAAAATGTCCACAGAACAGTGAATCGTTTAGTCGTATTGTGTAGAAAACGTTGCGGCCTCGGTTCCACTTAAAACCATCTTCAGTAGAAACGCAATATGCCAAGAGTGGCCACTAGAGTATATGCACTACATTACTGCACAAGCTGCTATGTTTCAACGGTAGTGAATGCGACTAGTTTGCATAAGTTCTCGATTTCGAATCCGGGCAAAATGTTATTGGAGTTTTTTTCTGCCCGAAGCCTAAAAATGTGCTTAGTCGGTCAATAGACTCGACTAAAATATTACGTGCAAGCTAAAAGGATAATTGGCAAAATGTGTCTAAAATACCACTGCCTAACCCTATGGGTTATATGTATGGCATGGCGTCTTTATAAAGACGGAAGAGAATTGTAAATATAAGTCAGCGCACATATATGTAACTAGATCAAATGCAGTCATCAATTAGATCAACAACTATTTTTCCTGTACCTATGAGACACATAAATTCCTTTCATAACACTGCAAATGTGTGCATGTGTACATACTCCAACCATGCAATCGATTGTCGACTCAGTTTTTCCATTGTCCCATTCTAAGATACGACATAACTTATACAAAAAAATGCTTCCAACATGCCTACTATCGTAGGACTGTATTCTCGCGGTAAACAAATCGTCCTTCAGATCCCAGTCGAGGACCCTATAATGTCGGGTCGTCCTCAGGGCGTCTGAGTCACAACACGCAGTCATCGTAAAGAGGGCATTGCTCACTTGGTTACTCCCCCTTTACTCGCCCGCTGCAGTAAGCAACCGCCATTTGAAAAAATAAAACCACTCATATGCGTATCACTTTACTCATTGTTCTATCGTCCTTATTCCGATTCTATTGTCTCAGCTCTATTATTATTATTATTGATTGCAAATTTATGGCTGTACTTCTTTATTGTAAACCTTTTCAGGGTTTAATGTTTGTAGGACATGTATTAATAGCATTTATTTTATTATCGTGTAGCGGAAAACCACTGGTTTAATTGTTGTGACTAAAGTAAGTGGGTATAATAAAACAGTTGACGAGTTCATTTTGTATTTAATAGTTGACGCTGGATTAGAATTGAGTGTTTAATTGAAAATATTATTAACTTTAATTACTTTGTCCGTTTATTGGTATTTCTATTTGCTCATATTAACCGCCGAAGTTATCTTCCTTTAGTAGTTAACGTGAACGAGTAGGATTATTACATATATCTGTAAAGAATTGTATCAGCAATGCAATGCAGTCTGCAACTGCACCAGTGGCATATCAGTTATCACCATAGTTGGGTATTACGTAGGATATACACATAGCTGTGTAAATATTTAAATTATACATTCCTGCCTAACCTTTCGGTAATATACAGGCGTGAAGCCAAATATGTGCTTATATGTATATTTCTGTAAGCATAGGTAATTATACGGTGACTACGCAATGATTGTAGCGTTTCTTTGTTATGGTAATAAAAGCTTTCACATAGCCGTACCAAATTTGAAACATCTAGATAATTACATACGCACAACTCTGTTCCTGATTTGTACCAAAAGTGAAATCGGCTGTCGTGACGCAACAGATGTCCGCTCGGCTGTAAATGTGACGAACATCACCGAGGAGGCATAAGTCAGTCGAGTGAATGCGACAATGTCTCCGTCGCCCGTTTTTATAGCAGCTTACGGCTTGAGATTTACCAACCGATCCCAATGATGCAGTGAAACGACGTCGGTAGGACTTAAATATAGAAGAGGATGCGAGCAGGTCGGGTGACATCTATAATAAGACCACGGGAGACCGATGATACGTACTACGTAGATTGCTCAACATTTCACGGGTTGTTGACTTCTTAATTCATATCAACCGTTTACTTATTTCGGGTTTTAAACAGGTACAGCTGGACGCGCGTTTTGATTTAAAAAGTTTAATAGAAAATTTTACGGCGCAGGGCCAACGAAATCAGACTCGGTAGAATTATTCCTAGATTGCAATTCAATGCTATGTATCGTGATAAAACCCCAAGAACTGGCAGAGACATGATGACCTCTGAAAAATAATTTTAATCCAATATGGTAATAAGATAATACGAAAAACTATAACTCTTTCATCAACAGCTTTTAATCAGCTGGCATACCTGTATTTAATCCGAAACGACCATTGTATAAATAAATTAGTCTTGTCTTGACAAACGGCTATCGTTTATAAATACATAATAGTCTTTTTTTGTCGTTATCGAGGTGGTCCTGGCGGTGGGTGGTCGACCACAAGGGCCATCCGTCCCGCCGCAACCTTTACATCAATATGTTACAAATCAACGAGATTCTACTCGTCTTACACCAAACGCGTCATAACTATACAGTTAATTACATCACGTAATATGTAGGGCATTTTTGATGTAGTAACGAGAATCGAGTAAGGCAAGCTAAGATTGTTTGGCAAAGGCAAAAGTTATAGAAAGATATTTGCAAAATGTGAATGGGGTAAGTTGGATGAGAATAATCTAGGTGAATGTTTTTTGACTTGATCACACATTTGCAGAAGAAACAGCTGAAGAATAGAGTGGCAAAAAAGAGATCAGGTTCGTAACAAATAAATATCTGTAGTCTCTGTTATCCCCGCCGAGAAACAGGCGTGAGACTATGTATGTATGTACGTATTATGTAGGGCAAGAGTAATAGATGAGTTGATATGATGATTCACCTATTGTTAATCGTCATAGGAGCGGTTTACTGAAGCTGAATGTAGGTCGGTCGGGCCGCTCCATTTGCCACAGTGGCAAATTGTTGATCGACCTCGGACTGATCGTTGCGCATACGATATCTTATCTACGACCCAACAATATCAAAGTTAGCCACCTATTATTAGCTGTTACACTGTAAAATATTGCTATGAACGTCACTTTCCAATGTTCTCAACTCATATGCTGGAAATATCATAGATGATTAGCATATTTGTCATAATTAAATATGAATATATCAACATTCTTGCCACTAGCAGCACGTATATACATAAAATGTTAAATTTATTAGGTGTTGAAAATATTAGTCTTCTTCAACATCACATCACTAAAGACTCGACTCTCTGCAGTCGCAGTTTCTGGGTCGTGTCGATTAATTCACTTAGCCTACTTTTATTTAGTGCTGTGACACTTTTTTATGTTTGACATACTTATTTTCATTGCTCGAATGCAGACCAGTACTGTCCGTTCTGTTCCAGCTATTCCAATATGGCTTCCGCCCTCTTTCGTTTTATCTATTTTGAATTATATTTATTCTCGGGCCACATTTGTCATAAATAGTCGTTATAAATTATTTAGAATGAGTCAACCTACGAATATTCCAGTTAATCGGTCATATGGCGACTAATCCGGTCACACATCTCACAATGGGTTGTGTATGTCGGATTCACTGGAAATCCAGAGTATTATGTTATCAGTAAGCCGTGTACGCTGAACCGCGTTTACCAACAACATTGTCTGTGACTACGCGTCGCTTTCGATAAACTCCGGGTAAATAGTGGCCAGTTAACACAATACTTTATATAATTTGTTCTCTATCGACCGATAAAATCGGTTAAGTTAGTGTTTGTTTAGTCTCAAACTTGTAATGAGCTTTCGGCTTAGTAGAACAGCTAGTACTGGTGAAATCTATCACGTGTTAAATCATCAACCATAACGTAACAACCGTTACACGTCTGTATGACACGGGTCACCGATAAAAACGTAAAAGCTGTTGTACACCCGACTATTAACTACATACGATAAAGTAAGTGGCAAATAAAATTGGATACAGCACTAAATCCCGGCGGCGCTTCGGAGTGATTGACTTCTCTGTTACAAACGAAAGCAAAAAAATAGTTTAGTTACAGCAAAAACTTTTTCGAGTGTCCTACTGAAAATATACAGAGCTAACCGAATAAGTATCCAGTTAGTTGACGGTACGATTATACCTTCACAAAAAGCGACCGCACGCGGACTGTGAACGGATGCAGTGCGGTGATGAAACTGACACAGATTCTAATGCGTATTTGGTAATCGAAATACAGTTCGTGAAAGTCTCGCAGGACGGTCAAATCTCGCGCATTGTAAGTGTCCCACTTGGAGATACTCTCGACATTTTGACGGCACCGAAACCTAAAAGCCGAAAGATACGTGTAAATCTTCTTTCGCCGGATCGTCATTGTTCGCGAACAGCCGTCCTCGGTGCGCGCGTACCGCATATGTATATAGTGAATATAATGTATTGTGTTCGCGTCCCAGATTTGGGAAACGAAACAACGATCGTTGATTGGCGATTACAACGTTGCTACATTTTCGCCTTGCATTCAATTCCATGAGAAGTTGCAGGTATTGCTTATCGGCCACTAGGTCGCTCGTTAGCGTATCGTATTTATTACATTCGGCTATCTACAATTAAGTGCCTAAAACACTACATTTTATCCGTGTTAGAGTTTTATTAGAACAGCATAACACTTGTGTATAATTGTCTGCGAAGCGAACTTAATCAATTAAGTTGTTCGTGTTACATTTTTATGTCTCCATCCGCCTATATTCTTGTTTGTGTCATCATCGTTAAGGAAAAGAAAAGTAGATTTCTAATGTAGATATATTTATTTTCGCTGAGAAACTTGGTGATTGCCCAATAGTTTCTCTAATCCCACGCTTAGCTCTATTGAAGTAAAAGACTTTGCACAATAATGTATCTCGATTATATAATGTGCAACCTATAATAATAGATATCTTTCAAAAGAAACTAAATGCTCACTTATTTCGACTTTTAAGAGAATACAGCTTTTAGGCAGCGGCTTAATTATGCTTCTTGCATTGCCAATGAGCGGCAGCTATTACTTATCATCACTAGAAAAAAAATTGCATGATTTTTGACGTGTTATGTACACATATAGATTCTGATGTCCTAAACTACATCGTGTCAAAAGCACAACTTGTAAGCTCTCCACGTGGTCTCGCCTCTCGTCTAACCTATACCGGTTCTGTGAAAAGCACGATTTACCCGTAACTCAAACGTCTACCTAATATATATAAATCACTGGTTAGAATAAAATCACTTAGGATGCCATCGTTCCTGAGCCGAGCTAATAAATGCTTCATCAATATTAATCGCTACCTCTTAAAGGTCTGCTGTGTTACGTAAGCTTTTATTTACCACCGCACCATAACATAATTACCAATGAAGTGCGCGTTGCATACCTATTAGTTTCCATTATGTGCAATACTACTCTAAGGAACTATAAGAACCAGTACACTCAGAATACTGATACTGATAAAGCCGAATTTAAATCTGTGACATCATACTTGTCTTATTTGACTTTTGATGAGTTTTAATCTATGTTTATGGTTTTATATTACATCACCGTTTGTTTTATTAAATAGGCAACTCTTACACTAGAAGCAATCCCTTTACAAATAATACTGAATATCAACAAAAATGCTTCTTTTTAAATTTTGTTTGTCCATTGTATCTCAACGTGACTGAAATGATGAATGACTCATATTACAACTAGAACTATAGAACCATTGTTGCTTTAAAGGGAGTTTTAAAATTGTCAGTTTACTTTATAATGTAGTCCCGCTAAATAAAAATGTTATTTGTATTAGCTATGTAGGTATTGGATCTAATCAAATTCGGTTATCGTATTCGAACTCGTTATTTACAAAGTAGTAAAACACACATTAATGATTATTATGGACATCTATGACGAACGATGATTTTATTTAGTTTACACATTACTGGCACTGGAAAAAGGACCGTTAACTTAATGGAAAATTTATATTGCATCAAAGTTCCAATACTTTTGCAATCTCATTCAGGGTATGCCGCTCTGGTATACAGAGATCCTGTGACGAAATTCACTCATTTGACTTGTTCCCAATCTGTTCTCAATTCCATTGATGTAAATTTTCAACGTAACCTAGTGGGAAACCGTTGGACTGCCACGCAGAGGTCTCCAGTTCGAACCCAAGGCGCGCATCTCAGACTTTTCGAAGTTATATGCGTATTAAATAGTTAATTATCGCTTGCTTTAACGGTGAAGGAAAAGATCGTGAGGAAACCTGCATGTCTGAGAGTTCTCCATAATGTTCTCGAAGATATGTAAAGTCTGCCAATCCGCACTAGGCCAGCGTGGTGGACTACGGCCTAATCCTTCTCACATTGAGAAGAGGCCCGTGCCCAGCATTGGGACAGTTTAATACAGGGCTGATATTATTATTATTATTATAACTGTTAAAGCGAATGAAATCGCAAATAATAACTACTCTAGCGAGCTGTTACCTGCTCAGCATTTATAAAGCAAGATACCTTTGCAATCTTTTTGTTATTTCTTGTCATTGTGTTGCCTCGCGCCCTGGCTGTGAGCAGTTAGTGGGGTCCAATAGTAAAAACCAGCATTCTAATCACACATAGCAAATGTGGCTGAAAACCAATGCTGTGCATTTACGCAGCAAATACTGAGCTGGAGCCCTTTGTTATGTATGTACATAGCCAGTTTACATTTATTTTGTATGTGTAACCTGGTAAATGCTGTCTTAATTCTATAAATGTGTAACTTTTGTATACATGTGTAACGAAAATAAATGGTTAATATGGTTATATTGGCTTGATTATCGTAAAGAGATATTTTTTGACACTTTGCTTAAGGAATCCAAAAAACCTCTTAAGAGTTGCTATACACAGTAACATGTGCGGTTCGACACACCCGGTTGGTAAATTCGAATATGTGCAGATGAATGTTCGACAAAAATGCCGTTCGACATACCCACTCACACGCGTATTCGGGTCAGCAGCTGAAGTGCCGAATTAACCAACCCGAAAGTCTACACTTTCCTATCGACCGAAATCTGGAATGAAATTTGACCGATTGTAATTATGAAGTTGTTTCTTTAGATCGGTTAATTGCGTATAGAAACTTTTACTGGCGGTATTGAAGGAACTTCGCTTTAGTATAAACGTATGTTGCACCGATCTGGTGGTGTATAGGAGCCCTTACTAAGGGCACTTCGCTTGGCTTGAGGGAGTAAAGGCATATTCTATACTGCACTTGTCTTATGTATGTGTTTCCATTGGTGCAGGCTCGGGTCGGGCAGCGAGTGCGGCGGTGGAGGGTCGGGCGGCGGCGCGCCCGCTCCTCAGTCGGCGCGCGTCTCCTCAAACGGCGCCGGCGGGATGGCGGTGAGCCGCGTGCCCAGCCCGTTGCACGACGGGAACACGCCCGTCGCAGAAAACTGGTGCTTCACACAGGTAACACAGAGATTCTGATCAGGCTGTAGCTGATGGGCGCAGAAGTTGTATTAGCCACGGTTCCTATATTCAAAAAAAGAGAGGTTACGTACAGACAGGTAATTTTGACATGTATGTCTTGGAAAATATGTCAAAATTTAACTGTCCGTTGGCAGAACGCCTCGTTTCCTGATATAAGAATCGGAAACCTTAGAGGTCGGTTTCGATACCTACCTATTGAACTATTGATATTACATGATTTGATATTATATGGCTACCTATTGAAAAAAGAATATCAGAAATAATCTGGCATTTGACTACAGTCCCTTCCAGCCTCAGGTACTTAACAGTTAAGCTAAATAGTTTTCATGCCATTAGACGGGCACATAATGCTTATTAACCATATTAGTTAATTGAAAGTGTCCAATTTAATACATATTTTTGTAAGTCTGCTGGAAGAGCTTATTAAAAGATTTTAATCAACGTTACAATTTCTAAGTATTGCTCGCTGCTTGTGGCGTTTACTTCCAAGATTTCCTTTAAGATGGTTCTTTGAAGGTATTTATTTTTTACTTGCAGTTCTTTGACAAGATCGAACCGTGACTGCTTTTTCTCGATAGTTTCTCTTCATAATTATTTTAAAAGTTATAGGTATTGGAAAATGCAGCCTTAAGTACCTTCAAAGGTATTAATATTGGAAATATTGGTAATAAAATGTTTGTTTTTATAAGACCAGTTTTCTTCTTGCTTCTATACAGTTACTAAAGGAGGATGTGTCTAATTAACATGACCTAAAGACCGAGAATGATATGTGTAACAGAGAGAAGGAAGCCAAGATTGTTTTCCTTTGTATATTTGTACGAGTTTTATAGTAAATCCCGGTTATACCATGATATGAAATCTTATCTAGCGGCCTACTATCTGCACACATTACATATACACACTGCTAAAGAATTCATACGTCAGCATTCATGTTAGTTTTTAGTAAACATTTATATTCACCTATTTGTTCAGACTGTTTTGCTGGTTTAGTGTACGTACGATCGTTAGGGTTCGATTCGCAGTTCGCTTAAGATGATTCAGTTTTCTTGTTATAAAATTATGAAAATTTGCTTGCTAGAATTTTCTAATAACATTTTATTTGACCCGGGAATCGTACCCGGTATGTCACGATTGATCGTATCTCTGTTAGAATCATTTTACTACGACATGTAAGTAATCATTTGTGGCTTTAATTCAATTATTCACATTCAGTTACTTGTTCAGAATACACTTACTCTCGCTCAGTAATAACTTAATACCAGTCTTTCACGCATCAACAATTTTATCATCAGCAGACTATTAAACAAATTAAATATCCAGTTAAGTATAAATAATTAGTCGTTTGCTCACATAACTACAAGTAGTAACTGGCCATATAAGTCATCTTTTGAGGAGGTACGAATAAGCGATAATATTGTTTACCGAGGCCGTTATCGGTGAACTTGAAATTGTTGCGCGCACATGCAGATTGTGCTAACACACACACAAACTAGGAAGCGATACACGAACACTGGTTACTCAAACTGTAGAGGTGACTCGCGCGTCACGTTGCGAGCCATCATGTACACACTGTGGAACTATCCGCATAACTACTTACATTATTGGAAAACCAATTTGAAAACTATGCTTCTGATAATTTCGTGATAACTTAGAAACATGTATCGCCCTGCTGACGTCACGTACACGTGTTGCATAATGTTGGCCCTCACGGACGTCAATGGAAGGTATTAGTAACGGTATATCGAGCGATAACACTCTTTAGCTATCAACGAGAGATTTTTCTTACATTCTATATCCACGTGTAAAGTAGTTAGCTCGCGAATATTATTTTATCGACAAATGGTCATCGGTCAAGTAATTAGAACGACCGTTCGACGACATAGACACTCCGATCTGGTATTACCTTTTTTGATACTTTTTGCCCAAAATTCTATTTAGTTTGGCAGTAACGGTATTCGTTTTTTGTTCGCTCGCAGGCTACGACACGTACCTAAGGTTATTAAGATCTGTCTCGAGTTTTAATCTTAGGAATCTGTTGTCGATGTCTATGTATATCTACCGTTATTTAACGGGGTATACATTGAAATAGATGTTGGTAATGTAAACGTGGTGTTTACGCGTACTTCAATGGTTCTTAGTTGATGAGACAATGATGCTTCCGCGTCGGGTTGTGGAGCGCTAGGTGAACACGTGCTGCCGGCCGCCGTGGCCTTTACAAAACACGTGCCGTGGCGAGATAACCACGCTCTTCATTACTTGGAAACGCGTCAACAATAAACCGCGCATTTTATCGTAACAATTAATGTTTACTTTGAAGTCTGACATACGGTACACAATTAATCTATTGCATATGTAAAATTGTTTTCTTATGGCTCGTTAACATAACCAACTACCACATAAAATACGCATTGATTTTATTTCAATGCCTTTCGCATAATATTGATAGCACAACTTGGCTACAGTTTCAAACTTCTTCGGTACGTGCGCAAGTTTTGAAACTTTAAAATGGCGAATTAACAACGTGAGCTCACCTATTCGTCTAAATTATTTAAACAAAACGTGTTCTGCCGTCTCGAATGCGTTCCAAAATCGGATTATAAATCTTGTGTCGTTATAATAGTGTACGTATAAGGCTTTTATGGAATCTGCGAACGGATGTTATCTGCGTGTCCGCGAATGCGCGGGGATGATGCGGGCGGCCTTGGTTCGGGTCGGCGACCGGGCGAAGACCCCAGCAGCACCGCAAGCCAAGCAACGGTCGAGGGCAACGACCAGCGGCGGCCAGGTTGCGCCCGCGGTGTCGCTACGACTATTCCTCCTCAGTCGCAAGTCCAAGTGTCCACCCCGCCGCGGCTCAGGGCCTCCGGCGCGCAGGCAATCACGTACCATCAACTCGCACCATGCTAATTATATTATTGTGAATGAATTATAATTTGCGTAGCGATACAGGCGCGACATCCAATCAGTACAAACATTATACATAATACAGCTCAACCATTATAATACGTCAAGATCAAACACGGTCAAACACAACGCTTGAAGTTCCAAAAAGGATAACAAAATGACATCCTAAAGCATGAATGGAATATTGAATGTTTTCGATTTTGTTTAGTAAATTTTATTTGCAGTAAATAACTAATGTCAAGAGCGTCTGTTTGTCCTGTTTGAGCTGTCAGCGAGGCAATTAGGTGCGAGTACAAAAGACTTGTAATGATCTGAATAGTGCGGGGATGCCTCCACTTAGGAGATTTATTGCTCCGGAGAGGTCGAGCCCCCTGACTGTTTGAAGACATCTTTTGAAAGCGTCCGCTTCGCACTGATTTATACTTTTACATTATTTACACACCGTACATCTGCCCGTCAGATATAGCATTCATATATATATATATAACAATAACACTACTACTACTAATATACATAAGTGAGTTCGTCAAGTTTTACACAATTGTATTCCCATATTATTCAAATGCGAATTGACTCAGCGGTAGACCAATGGATAATCTACTCCTAACACAAGCTATTATCTTAACTGGAGGGAGTAACAAAAATACTAGTGTAATTTATTTATTTATTCCAGGTACACCAACGACATTTTTACAAAATAATTCATATTACACGTTCATTAACTGGGATGCAGAGTAAAAACATCACTGTGAATGGTGTGCACGCCTTTAGCGTGCACACCATTCACAGTTTTCATTACATTATTTCTAACGCAAAAATTAAAATAAATAAAAAATACAAAAAAATAATTTACAATCGAAAGAGAAATAATAATACAAAACAAATCTTAAATAAATATGCATACTGTCGTCAGATATATCTTGAAGAGCCCTCAAACATGACAATATCGTTGTTATTTCATATTTGAACGCATACCACCCATTCGTTTGAATATCTAGTAATGCTTCATTTTGTATTGTTACAGGTCAAAGTGGTTAAGTTCAGTTACATGTGGACAATAAACAATTTTAGTTTTTGTAGAGAAGAAATGGGTGAAGTGTTAAAATCATCGACTTTCTCAGCTGGTGCTAGTGACAAGTTAAAATGGTGTCTCCGCGTTAATCCTAAAGGACTCGACGAAGAGAGCAAAGACTACTTATCGTTATACTTATTATTAGTGTCGTGTAATAAATCAGAAGTGCGGGCAAAGTTCAAGTTCTCAATATTAAACGCGAAACGGGAAGAAACCAAGGCCATGGAGTCACAGCGAGCGTACAGATTTGTACAAGGCAAGGACTGGGGGTTCAAAAAATTTATTAGAAGGTGAGTTCAGCATGATGTTCATTATTATATAAGCTTATATACATAGGAGTCCGCTTAGAGATATAGTCTTTTTTGACTATTTCCTAACTGTGTAGTCAGTAGTGGCCAAGTACGGATTGCCAGACTTTATATACTCAAGAATATAATGGACACTTTTTAGAAACGCTGGCAATCGGACAAGCGTGACTTTAAAGTTTAAAGCCACAAACTTAGCACTGCCAACAGTCCAACGATCTTTATTTGTACTGCTAACTGCCATTGGGCTACAGCTGCTTTATTGATATGCTTTTTTTGTTTGCCTGTATGTATGACTCCATTGCGCATGATGGTAAGCGGTCAATGCACTCCAATACTTAAATTCTTCCATCAATGACGTTACGACAGTGGAAGCAGTATTCACTTTACCAGTCTCGAAAGATTCACTTTTCATTTATTATGACAAACGCTGTTTATTTATCTCTAAATTGATACAATATTTGTTGTTTAAATTAAAACATAAATATTATACGGCTGACGCGAAGTTATGTGACTGTTGTCACTTAAAAATAAATAATATTATTTGAGATGTTGAAAGTCACGAAAAATTATGGCGTAGGTGCTTACATTCGCCATGTTGGCTGTATAACAAGAAACCTCGGACTAGATATGCATATAATATACGTATCTAGCAGGAATTGAATAGAATATAATTTTAGTATTTTCTGTACAGTTATGTTTGGGAATATTGACTATAGAAGTCTTTCTTACTGACTTAATCATTTCTATTTTACAATATATTTTGGCGATACCGAGTTTCGTATATGACTGTTAATGTCACTTCCATCGATTTGCTCTCCCTATTCCATGTTAAAAGTCAAACTGCTGAATATTTTGGACAATGTTCGTTTTGAGGGATGAAGGCATTATTCGACATAACGGGGGCGGACCCCATTTAACGACCTATTCGCGTATAATTTTATTCCCTACTCATAAACTGTGGCTTTCTAGTACGAGGGCTGCAAACACCATATTTTGTTGACCCCTGGTGATACACGTATAATGTTTGTAGCAACAGCTGTTCTGTAGAACTGTTGTGTTATCAAGGCTCTGGCATTATTGGACGGGACGTAAATCAACCCCTTTGTAAATCACGTACTGAGTGTATACGTTTCACTCGATAACTGTCCATGGCTCACGTTATTATCAAACATAATCGTTTCAATGCAGCTATTTTCTTTTTGTATAGTATAGTTAATAGCTATACTTATGCCAAATTTATTGTGGAATCTTTGTAAACAAACAACTGTCAAATTGAAAGTGTAAATATAAATAGTGGTTAGTTTCTTAGCCAAACACTTTTAACGTTCTATACTAATTAGTATGTTAGAATATAAAATAGTATGTTACGGCAAGTCACGTGATAATACATTTACCTGGAGACCGCAATATTTTTAGTAAATTGGCATTGCATTCACAGGAATGAGACAACGCGTTACAAAATGTAAAACTTTGTCTTATTCTGGCGAATGCAATGACAATAGTTTTAGTTATGTTGGTAAGGCTCTTGGGCTTAGGAAAGTAAATAGTACCTTTACATATTCATATCTATATTTTGAGTTTTAGTTTGATAACTATCTAAACAAATATTTTACAATGGATTTGGATGCCGGAGTACTCGAGTTTTTGAAGTCGTTCTTAGAATATTTTACTTGACTTGTCAACCGAGGCTAAATACTAAAACTTGGACTAATAATATTATGCAGTTAGTTTAGATATTTTATTATTATTTTCCTGTAATTATGTAATGTAACAAATATATTTATGATCGGTAATAAAATGAACAAATGTTGTTACGGAAAATATTATCTGGTCAAGGAATTTGTTATGCTAGCGGTCGCCTAGTGGTCAAAATTCGACGATAAATGATTTAAATTTTAAATTTGATCGTTATTAAGGTTTTATTGTCTGTAACTTTACCCTTATACACATGTATGTCACATTTCATTTAGATTTCGCCAAGGCTGTACAGGTTAATTTACCTATCTTTTCAAACAAATTATTATTTACTTAACTATACTCTTGCATTGACGATATTCGTAAGCTTGCCACTTTGTTTCCTTTTTTCTTTAATACATATAAATAAGGCTTAGTAACCATAGTTACGAAGAATTGTACGATGTCAGACGAACAATGTCGAAATACTACTAACGCGATTCGACTGCGTGTGTCAAATGCATGGTTGTGTGCGTGTAGTGTTTTCCTTAATTTAATGTACTTCTAATGCATATTTTATAAAAATATTAGAATTCGCCATTCCTTTTCCATGTAAACTTTAACTGTGCCAAATTGCATACTCCTCCATCCGCGCCATTTTCGTAAAAAGGGGTACAAAGTTTTTTTATGAACAATAGTGTCACTCACAAAAATAATACATAGTTAATTCGTTCGAGTGTGGAAAGGGCGGGGCTTTCTGTTTCCCTGAATAGGGTTGTCCTTTGAAATGCGTATAGATGTATTCGAAAGGCATTCGAATACTTTTTACTTACTTAAAGTAAAGAACGTATCGCAAGGACTTATGTATAGTGTATTTATATATTTGAACAAATAAATTAAATAAAGAAAGAAAAAATGTATAGTGTTGTCAACATTCTAATATAATCGTCCGGTATTGAAATAGTAGTACTAACCAAGAAGTTACATTCATACTTGTATATAAGTACATAAATAGAATTATAACTGCAAAAATCATGGCTGTTTTGGCTGTGGTTGGTACAAAAGTTTGAATAATAATAATATTCTACCACATACACACAACACCATCTAGCCCAAACTAAGCAGAGCTTGTACTATGGGTACTAGACAATGGATAAACATACATATATACATTTTTTTTTTGTAAATACATACATTTTATACATAGAAACACCCAGACCAAGACAAACATCGATGTTCATGCACATAAATATTTGTCTTGTCCGGGAATCGAACCCGCGACCTCAGGCGTCGCAGTTGGTTACACTAACCACTACGCCATCGAGGCCGACATTTAGTCTTTACGCTTCATGTTTAGAATGTTTTTAGCTGAATTTGTTTAATATGGAATTACTAAATCATGTAAATTAAATATGTGAAAAGCGTAGAATAGATTTCTTTACAGTTTTGAATAGGGATGTTATTCGTGTATCGTGAATCGAATAACACTGAATCGAATAATACCGTGAATCGGATAACACCGTGAATTTGATAATATTATATATTTGAAAATATATTGTATTAGAGTGTTTACAACCATAGAAACAAGTAGGTGGGTCCGGCTTGCAGTAGCAGGTTCGATTCTCGCTTGTAACAGCATATCTAATACACAGATAGCTTAACAAGTCTACAAAGCCAACTGTTATTCCTATGTCAGTAAAACTAACCGCGACATAGGGATGACGAGACTTGTTTATTTGAAACAAGAGCAATATATGAATGGCTCCGCGCGGGCATCGAACCCACTCGCGGCGCAATGACCAGTCAACCTCTGCGCTACCCGTGTTCACTTTGGTGTCAGTTTATAAGGTTATTTTAGATTCTGCTGTTACGGTTTGAATTAATAATAATAACAATTTATTTACATCTTATTGACAACCGCAGAATAAGATATAGAAATGTAAAATTATTAAAAGACTAGATTTGCCCGCGGCTTCTCTCGAGAACAGTACTTTTTTAAATGAATGGTACCGTATGTCCTTTTCTATACTAAGAGTTATAATAAGTAATAACTTGTAATAAGAGTTAGGATTTTATTTAGTTTGTGATCAACAAACGTTTTTTTTTTAGATTTTGATTTAATTTCTTTTCGCCGTTTCTCAAAGTCGATTATGTATAAGTCATTTCCTAAAAAAGTTTTATTTTTATTAAAATTAAATATTTCATTCGCGACACCGTTTTGAAAAATACTTTTTACGTAAGGTAATCCGTTCAGTGTTAGCGAATATAAAATATACTGGGTGTTTCTTAGTATAGTAAAAACCCCTCAAGGGGTGATTATACTTGTTATTATGAACAACTTTTGTTCTGGGACATTGCCGAAATCGCGGCAAACAAATCTGCTGTTCCATACATTTTGTCGAGGTCAAAGTCCAATTTTGTCTATCTCACTGGATGGATTCTCTATTATTTCCCCATAGGATAATACAGACTTCAATCGCGTGCCTCCTACACGGTAGAACAAAAGAGTGAATACACGTGCCTCACTAAGCCTATTCACTGTTGTGTTTGTATAGTTTTGCCAATTCCCTGCTAATAATTGGACTGCACAAATGCCGTAGCGGGCAAGCAGTTACCTTGATGCTGCTTTTGCGCTGTATTTTGTGGGTTCGAATCCCACCACGGGACAATTTGATTAATCCACAAATATTTGCTTAGTATTGTTTGTGACTGTGGTTATGAATGTATGTAAAGTGCTCCAGTGCGTGACATACAGATATCATCTTTACACGTCCTAAAAATAATGTCACAATTGTTATTGCATCTGCAAGGCATAGTACTCGTCTAATTTAGAAAAATAAAACAACAATGTATCGCAAATTCGTATTTTTGTAATGAATATTTATTATGTAATTTACAAATTATAAATAAACGTAAAATATCATAACTGAAAATCTACTAAAAATTGCAGAGCATACCTATGTATTTATATAATGGTAATTCGAATACCACTAGGACTGCATATTGTATATGGATCCGCAAAAAACTCCCTTAAAACAAACGTATTCGTACAAAAACACTCACATTAAGTATCATATTCTGATATAGATACTGATACATCGTACTGTTAAAATCGTAAAGTTGGCAACCCTACATGACTAATATACATAGAGCGGGCTTCTAACGACTGGCTTTAGGGTAAATCTCCCGTTGCGGTGTGCGAAGACCACAACTAAAACCCACTCCACGTACTTAACCGCTTCTCGTGGCGGTTTTACGATGACGTAAAAACATGCCCGATAACCAGAGAGCTTTGTAATGAGTAGACAAGTTTGTGCCAATTTTGTTGTGTTAATTATGTAGCGTCAGGCTTCTGTGTATGGGGTAGGCAGAGATGTATGAGGCTTATATTTCGCATGCATTTTTAAGTGGGCGGTATTGCCGTTTGCCAAACAGTTCCATGCTATACTGCTACTGTTACTGCTAGCTTAGAAGTCAGCGTTTTTAGCAGTGGTACATATTTATATAAACCATATTTCTGTCTGTGATAGGTATTTTTTAAGAGAAATAATCATTGTTACTGTTATATTATTACCAAGAATTTTCGTATAGAAAATCGCATAATCGCCTCGCCATTGCCTGTGCGATGATTATGAATTTGAGCCTCACACGGAACACAAAATTAAGTCACAGATAAATTGTTGTTGCGGGTGAGGGTATTCTTTGGAATGTTTGTAAAGTATCACGCCTTTGTAACCTAGACGAGGTAGACATCTGTCTACCTGCGCGAAGTGTATACCCAATTATTTATTTTTTGAATTTAGGTCCTAAATAATAGCGGACAAGTCGCATTCTTAATAAAACAGAGACCTATCTGAGTATTTTGGATCAAACTAATTTGAACTCTGTTGCAATAATTTAACACGAATATATTATTATTTTTTTTATAGCCAAAAGATTAGAGTTCGAATTGCCATACTCCCAAATTTCGAGTTAAGTCGCTGTTTTATTAAGCATGCGAAGTATACTGCCATCTACCATATCAAATTCCGTGTTTGTACTGTGAATTACATAAAATCGATCGATATTAATAATTATTTAATGCTGGATTTTTCATTATTGCTGGATGAGGCGGCATCGAACTCGATACCTCACGTTTGCCAATGAATGTAGTTCAAGCTAATATCATTAACAAGTCAACTGCTATATTTACAACAAAAATCTGTTACATGACCAAGTTGGCAAGGTGGTGCACGATTTCGCTGGATCGATTCCTACTAGAGGTCACATTTAAACGAACTTTTCCAATTTGACCTTAGTCTGAATGTTACTGAGAACGCCCTTACCTCCCTAGGCGTTATATGGCTTGATGGCACAAGCCATTGATGTATAAACAACTGGAGAAACAAAACGACTATATTGTTTAAATAAAAAACGTAGCCAAGTCTTGATGACGGTCAAAATTAATTTTTAATCTTATCAAACATTTTAGGTTCAAGAATATTAAATAGTTTCATTATTTTTATTCTAAAAATTTTCATCTCGCTCAATTAGGTTGCAACTGTAAGACGATGTTGATAACTCTGAAATTGTCAAGAGTTCTGGAATAAATATTTTATTTCACTTTTACTTTAGTTTCAAGTTCAAAGTTGAAGAGGGATAGCGTTATTAGGTACTTGGAATCTGTCAATAGGCGTGTTATTTTCTGTAGTAGAAGCTCTCACTTGTAGGGTAATTGCATATTTGTTTTATATATGTACGATAATAGTATATTGGAGATAGAGCGCAATACCCGCGTAAACATAGAGAATGCAGATTAGGAAGTAATTTTAAGTCTTAGAAGATATCAGCCAAATAACCCTGTATTGTATGCCTGCCGTCAATAAAGTTTCTATAGTTCCTTGCATTCCATTTTGCTAAAACGCGTCCAGTTGTTTGCGTACCTTGCGCTACCAGCAGGACATGATCACGTTGAAGCAAACAAAGTAAATACGGATATGTGACAAAAAAAAAAGGATTCGCAAAATAGATCTAGTCCAGGTCAAATTTCTACTTGCACAGTCCTGGCATATATCTCTTGCTTTATTTAATATAATTCTTATTAAATTCTTAAGCATGCTTATTGATTTGCAGAACGGTCTGGTAAAAAGGCTGCTTCTTCCGCTGTTTTAATGCTTATATAGACCCAACAAGTCAGGGACTTTGCGTAGTGCCTTTATAAATTAATAATAATAAATCTTTCTCCAATTCCAGAGACTTTCTGCTAGACGAGGCGAACGGTTTACTACCAGAGGACAAGCTAACGATATTCTGTGAGGTGTCAGTGGTCGCGGATAGTATCAACATCAGTGGTCAGAGCAACGTTGTACAGTTCAAAGTGCCCGAGTGCCGGTTATCAGACGACCTGGGTGCCCTGTTCGACAATGAAAGGTTTTCTGATGTCACGTTAGCGGTCGGCGGAAGGGAATTCCAGGCACATAAAGCCATTTTAGCAGGTAATTACTTTTATTTTGTCTAATTCATGAAGATATGGAATAAATTTAAAATGTAGGGGTCTATGGGGTCAGAATACAAAATTAGTATAACTTTGACCCAATATTGTATTTGTTCCCAATTTATCTCAACGTATATTTTTATGTCATTTAATTCCTGCAGCAATGAAAATGTAATTTCGAGTCTGTTTTGCAATATTCAACGTTACTTTCATTAATGCCAGTTTGATAAACTCTTTGTAATGGCATTTAGTGCAAGCTAGAACGTAGAGGATCCAAATAACGAAACGAAACTTTGATTAAGAGACATGGCAGTGTCCACTTTGACGAGTTTGACACATTCATGGCACTCCAGCATGTGTCAAACGAATACTGATAATTTCCTGTTAGACTCCACTATGCATAGGCTACTGCGTCCAATGAGGCAATTAATTAATAAAACATGTTTAAATACAAGTTAATTTTATTTAAAGCGTATATTATGTTTTCTATTTTATATCTCCATTGGATTTACCAAACTGCACAGGAAAATTATATACTAAATAACAAATAATACCTAAATAATTAGCACTAGTTCATAAATATCAATTACGTTACTTAGAGGTTTAAATATTATTAGGTACATATTGTTATTTGTGTAAACAATGACTATTTGCAAATGCGTCATTATTTAGGAAATAATAACATTGTGCTTAAGGTTTATTTATTAAGTAATATTTATTTATATTAAACTAGTTGTCATCCCAGCTTCTTCAAATTTCAAGTAGTTGCCATATTAAATTGCTAAAATCGATTTTGTGGTTTATCTGTGATAACATTACAAACAAAGAAAACATTATTTGCATACCTATATTTAGAATACAAAAGAGGTTTGCAATTGTATGCAAATCACAATAGTTATAATTTAACTCAGTACTAAGTTTACAAATATATAAATGATTGATTGAATAATCAAAATATTATTTATTTGCTCTATTTTATTAAAACGATTAGAATAAAGACATAATAACTGTAGTAAAAAATTCATTAGTGGCATACTTAATAGAATATCAGTCCTACAATTGGGTACTGACCTATTCTCAATACGAGAAGTTGATGCCAATGTAGAGATTAAAATACAGTACCTACGTCACAAAATATTTTATAATATGTAGGTTGTGAACGATAGCACAATAAAGTTATTCCAGCGGTTTACCGTCGGTATTTTTCCCTAGGTGATTTTAATATAAAATATGGTTTCGCTATGTACTAAATAATAGTAGGTATATAAGCAGCTTATTATTTTCCTTGTATTTCATAGAAATCATCACTATAATTAGTCAAATAATAATTATTTTAAATAGTATAGGTATGGTCATGTAATACTGCTTTTATATAAATAATTGCCTGCCTTGTTGACCTTGGATTTTGCATATGATCACGACATCCCGGTTTCGATCACCGAGTCAAATGAAGTGATAATGGGCTTTTCTGGATCTAAATAAAATGTAGGCATAATAAAGAGAAAATGTTCAATTGATATTTACGTAAGCCTAACGTCAAAAACTACCTAGCCTACGGTTTGAGAGTTATTTATAAGTAACCCGTTTATGAAAATGGTTATAGGGTCTATAACATCACGTTATAACCTAAAAGTAGCATAGCAGAGATCCACAAACGATATTTATAATATTATTATATACTAATAAGATATTGTTTCTATTTTTCAGCGCGGAGTCCTGTGTTCGCAGCAATGTTTGAACATGAAATGGAGGAGAGGAAAAGGAATCGGGTGGACATCACAGATGTAGACCACGAGGTGTTAAGAGAAATGCTGCGCTTCATATACACGGGACGCGCGCCAAACCTAGACAAAATGGCTGACGATCTATTAGCAGCCGCTGATAAGGTACATATACTAATTTATTTATACCCCACAACCAGCCAGGTTACTTAACTGTCCCAATTGGACTCGTACGGGCGAAATTACGGTGAGCCCATTCTCTTATATTCAAGATACAGAGAAAAGCAGGCTTATTCATTGGTCTTAGAAATTCGTATGTAAATCTGTTATGTTGTGCTGAACCGCTGTTTCGGAATTGGAGCGCAGAAGGGCATGTTCTACATTTAAAAAGCCACAAATGTAACGGCTAGACCATTCTACTTATAAAATTTTATCTGAAACCGTTTGTCCTAATGCAGTAACATGTGTTATTACACTACAAATTGTACAAACCAGTTTCGATACTAGGCTATATAACTCATGTTTTCGCACAAACAATGTTTATCTTGATTATGCAATCTTAAGATCAAACTATACCAAACAGATAACGAAGTTACACAGTCTCCGTAAGTGTACTAAAAATGTTGTAAAATTACAGTTATCTTATTGAGTTCATAGACCGAGTCTATAATGCTCATTAGATATAACGCTAACGTTTTTTTACCGAATGTTCTAGATTCATAATTACCGTTTTTTTTACTAATAATATATCCTTGTGCCATATCACAGAATTGTGATAAAGTTATCGAATGCGCGCCTTATTTGCGCATTTTATGGGAATTCCCGTTTCCAATAAGGTATGCTTTAGCCCAGTGTTCGGTTTAGGTTGTTATCCTTATTTACGTTCTAGTTAAACTTTTGACAGTTTGTGTTGCTAGGACGATGTTTCATGCCTTATCAAAAGCTGATTCTAAGAATAAGCGAACTTGCGAAACCCTGTCATGTTTTAAATATCCTTACATTTATAACATAAATGTCTAAAACCATGTATTCTTCAAAACCGCTTGGTATCAAGTACAATTGTCGCCTTGTTCGCTGGACAGAAATCGTAAATATAATTAGAACCTAATTTTAAAGCGTTCATATTCTACCTGGATTTTACTCTAGTCTAATGCATTGGCGTCCTACAATTTTTAGATATATCGTCTATAGCCGATATATAAGAAGTGTTCTTACACTTAGAAAAGGTCCGAGTCTAGCAGTGTGACTATTTGTATAAAAGACTGATATTAAAATTAATATTTTATTTGTATTTTTTCGACATTTGAATTTCATAAAGCTAATAAATGTTTATTTCTTTTTCAGTACGCGTTAGAACGACTAAAAGTGATGTGTGAAGAGGCGCTGTGCCTGAGCTTGTCGGTGGAGACGGCGGCGGACACACTCATACTGGCCGACCTGCACTCCGCGGACCAGCTCAAAGCACAGACCATAGACTTCATTAACACGTCAGTTCTATTTAATATTATTTTGCACATATATTTGATGTTCTAACAAAGTAAAAATTGCTTTATTTTTATGAAACTACGATTATTATAAAATTGTAGTAAGCATATATTATGAAATAAGATGTTTTAAAATTGAGTGGCCCTTTTTGAATACTATTATTTTTGTTGTTGGCAATGTGATAGTGACGTTACTAACGATTATAACCGTATTATTCTGGTTAGTAATGACGTCGATGAAACAATGACGTTGACAATGATGATAATAGTTTTATTGATGTCGTTATTGATGACGTCTATAAATTATGGCGTTATTGAAAAGGGTTATGTTAACGTCGTCTATAGTGATGATGTTTTTGAAACAATGAGGTTGATGATAATATAATAATTATGCTTTGTTATAGTCAATGATGGTATGCGTAATAGTAGTCCTTATACAAAATTAAATTACCATTAATTACTATCGATATGTTAGAGTGGCTAAATGTCATAAAATACAGACGCAGTGACAGACAAGACATTCAAGACCTTGTAATAATAAAAGTCAAATATTTTTTGATTTTACGGCTTGATACTGAGTCTCGTCGACTGAAGACAATATCAGTCTCAAAGTACAGTTTTTAGGAGGTAGATGTAAGTGCGAAGTGGCAGTTAGTTAATAGTGTATGTTGTGTCTCGCAGGAGCCACGCGACAGACGTGATGGACACGGCGGGCTGGAAGAACATGATCTCGTCGCACCCGCACCTCATCGCCGAGGCGTTCCGCGCGCTGGCCACGCAGCAGCAGCAGATCCCGCCCATCGGGCCGCCGCGCAAGCGCGTCAAGCAGGCCTAGGGCTCCGCCGCCCCGCGCGCCGCCGCCGCCGCCGCCGCCGCCGCCCCCCCTCCATACCAAAGAGCCCCGCGCCCGCCGCCGCGCCCGCGCGCGCCGGCGCCGGCGCTCCGCGTGACGTCACCGCCGGCCCGCGCGCGCCGGCGCCGGCGCTCCGAGTGACGTCACCGCCGGCCCGCGCGCGCCGGCGCCGGCGCTCCGCGTGACGTCACCGCCGGCCCGCGCGCGCCGGCGCCGGCGCTCCGAGTGACGTCACCGCGTCACCCGCGGCCCGCGGCACGAGTGTTGGATTCTATTTTTACTATGATTGATCTCAGGACGATATTCGATCCTAATATTTGTTTGTCTCTCGCGGTCGTTTAGGGAGCCGTTTTATGGTTACTTTTAATGTGTACGTCACGGAGCTGGACGCTTTTTGCGCGTTGATGTAGTTTCGGAGTAGGCTTCGGGTTAATATTTTGTGTATGTCGTTTTTGTGGACGTTCTCTTGCAGCTATGTTTAATGTAAATTATTACTATGTATTAAAAGTATGAGCTCGTATCTAGGACGACTATCCGTGTCTATAAATTTTATCCTGTAATCGTAATCGACTGTGACGTTCGTCGGCTAGTGGCGTTGATCGTGAACGATTATAATAGTGTTCGATGTACAGTTGAGTAATGAAATTTTTGATTATTTGAACCGATTATGCCACAATACGGAAAAATATTTAAATTGGACTCTTGGTGTTTCGTGTTCCCATAGAAATTACAAAAGAATTAATGTTAGACATTTAACGTAGGCATTTTGAACATATTTTGAAGTAGCGTGGTAATTGAATGCAATAAAGTTATGTGTGTATCATAGTTTTGTACATAATCGTTGTAGAGACTGCACGATTGTGTACAAACCTCTGTGACACGTAGACGCTGTAGGGGACTCGAGTGATTGTATAAGTCTATTGAAATTTTTGGTATTGTATATAGATGAGCTACGATCCCACCATTATAATATTTCTAAGTACTAACCTTTAAATGGTATCACTGGTGACACCATTAATTTTTTATTGTATCTGTAGGATGTTATTCCAATGACATATTGTGATTTTTCTATCATATTTCCATAGGTTTAAATACACAAACGCTTTTGTTTTGTTTCAAATGTAGATCACCGGAATCATTTAAATTGTAAATGTATTATTGTTGTTGGTTTCGCTTCATCGATTGTGCATTACGTGTCAGGTCCGAGTCGACTTTCAGAGTCGCCCTTCAATTTGCTCACACCATGTCTTCTAAAATTTGTATGATTCAAATTTACAAAAATAAATGTTATTTATTAGTGTTACTACTTATCATTTTTTTTCATTTCCAATGACAACTTAGCAGATTTTGTAAGAAAACTGTTTCTATTTCTTTAACGTTTGTAAAATGATGGTCCTACCCATAAGTACATATTGTAATAATTACTCAATAGAAATAATATGTAATATACCGCGGCCAATAATTATAATATTTAATACCATTTTATACCCACTTCCCATTTACCACAGCTGACCGCTGTTGTCATGTAATTGAATATTACAAATGTCAAAAATAACTGTGATTTTCGAAATTGTCAGTAAGTTGAGCAAATAAATGAAATGATGATGATTTATTTACTTTTATTTAATAATCTATATTATATAATTTATTCATGCATGTATGTCTTTAAAGTGGTCATTGTGCCACAGTTAATGTGCCGAGTGTTTTTAGGTTCGATTCCTACACGAAGCAATTTGATACCCTTATATTTTGCACGTACGTGCCTCGACATTTGCGCGCAGGATGACCTGATGGTGGCCTCCTACATCGCAGTCAATGTGGTGGCGATGATTTCAGTCGAACCGCTATAAAGATTTGCATGATTCATAATATAAATGGCAAAAAGTTGTTATGACTGGCTAATATGTGTGGTCGTTATTTGAAATTATAGTATCCCAAAACACAAGGATTAAAATTATTACGCTGGCCAAAAATTTGCTGTTAGAAATCTAAAGAAGTAATAGTAAAGTACTGAAAAGGTAAAATTGTAAAGAACGAAAGAATCTTTTTATAACACCATAACAGTGTGGTATTGTTTCACCTACATATTAAACATTCTGAATAAGTCGGACAACTTATATTCCTTGTTTATGCTTTTTCATTGACCTCAAGGAAAGTATTAGCTGCATACATACATATTTATAAGCTACAGATACATAAATTAATAACGGTTCTGTATTAAACTCACATAAGATTTGTTGTTGTTGCTTACATTCTTTTTTATTCTATAAAAGTCTAACAAGGAACAATTTCTGCATCGCGGAGAGGCTTTATCTAAGAATGGACACAAAAAGCATCAAAACTCAGCACAACTATATATGGATCTTGTTAATTTTTGTCCTGTGATGATGAACTCTTCGCACTTGCAGTGGCAATCTATTAAACCACTAATGACTAAACCATCTATGCTGTCAACTTTTTTGTGTCTACTATGGTTACCATTTATATATGTGTATTATATAATATACCTTATTATAATCCATCCTTATTGCATGCAGCAGTAGAGATCCTCTATTGCCTATGATCCACCTCCTAGATCTTAGGTGGTACACTTCACCTGGGTTGCTCATAGCCAATCAATATATTTTGGTATAGTTTATCTAGGTTACCCATGGACAATATATATATTTTCTTTAACATCTTTTCAATATTTCACTGTAGTAGACTATGAGTTTTTTATTTATGTCCTTGTAAGTACAAATTAGTTATAAAAGAACAGAAAAGATTTACTAACAAAGTTTATAAGGCTAGTGTAAATGGAACAGTCGCAAGAGGAAGGCCTAGGCGAACGTTTCTCGATTAGATCGGAGATGTACTGGACAAAGGCTAGATTAAGAGCACGTTAAACTGATGAGCTTCTATGAGGAATGTGATGAAACTGAATGAAGCCAGAGAAGTGTCAGGATCGTAGCAAATGGAAATCGGAACGAATATAGCAATATGTATAAACTTTGATTTTGAGACTGTAGACAGAATGTTAGGTGTTAAAATTTGTGGTGACCAGTGACCACCGACAACTTGTTGCGTTCATCCAATGACGGTGGCTATCGATCTTTACCACAGATGTGGCGATAGCCACTAGTTGCTATGGCTGTTGGTTGGTTCGTTTGTGCCGCGCGCGCCATAAAATACTTATTGGATAGTTTACACACAAACGAGATGCGTTGTCTTATTCTCGCACAAGCAATGTAAATTGAAAATTCTTAACGAGATGGTATGTACTACGGCCACAGCTTTATATTCGTACTATAATAGCTTTTGTTTTTTTATTCGTACTTTAAATTATTTGGCGATGTTATTGAAAAATTGAAAAATTGGCGTCAGAAATTTGAGAGGAACAATAAACCGACAGGCGTAAAAATAATATTGTTACTTATTATTATAATATTTTACAAACAGGTACGTAAACTTAGGCCCGCATAAGCTAAATGGACAAGAGGATCGACAGAGATATAATACTTTGGCTGACTGTTTTAGATCCCACGTAATATCGAGCTTAGGTATATTAGTTAATCAGTAATCTGCGTTTACTGATTTACCCAGTATCTTGTTCAGATTATGTGTTGCTTATTAAGTTTTTCGCAAGAGAAAAACCACATACCTAATTAATCAGTTAATCAACGCTCCACAGTGTATTATAAACCTCAATTTAGGGTCGGAATTTTTTTTCAAAAATATTATGATATTTTTGAAAAAAAATGACGACACTAAATTACTAGTACTGTTACAAACATCAGAGTAAAACTCCCGCATCGATGCAGTCTCTAGATTTTTTTTAAATATCGTAGTTCCGTATATTCGGATTCCTGCAACAGAGTTTTTCTTTAATCATAAAATAAATTATATATTAGTTAACTTATATTTGATTATGCTCAATAATTTTACATTTAATAACACACCTTTCTACCATTTTTAATCAATTTACTATGATTACTTTGATTAGTTTAAGCGATATAAATATTTTTATGATTTATCGTTTTTATTTTTCCGGCCCTTAGGCAACAGTTAATATGTCTCATCAAAAGGATATAACTAGTGGCCAGTAACGTGGCGTTTTACCATATGTTCCTCAAGTCAACTATTATTCTAGACGTTCCTAGAACAACTTCAGGGTAGACTTTAGACGAAATTATTGTTAATATCCGAATTAGTGACAGCCCTGAGCAAAATAATTAATTAATTAATAACTTCTGAATAACGCGGAATCAGCTTGTGAATTTAATACTAGTGATAAGGACATATTTAAGCTATCTTGCTAATACTGCGTTATTGTGGAATAAAAAATAAAAATCAAATACCATAAAAATATTTATATCTCTTAAACTAATCATAGTAAATTGATAAAAAATGGTAGTAAGGTGTTTTATTAAATGTAAAATTATTGAGTATAATCAAATATAAGTAAACTTATCTACATAATTTATAATTTAAAAAAAACTGTAATTCAGGACCCGTACATACGGAACATTGACATAAAAAAAAAAACTAGAAGCCGCATCGATGCGAGAGTTTTACTCTGATGTTTGACACTGACATTTTTGAAAAAAAATGACCTGACCCAAAATTGAGATTTATAATACACTGTGCGCCCGGACGCGTGTACCAAGGCCGGGATCTTATTAACGGTTAACGTCAGTCATAAACGGTAACTTATGCTACAGGATAACATAGCAATAAAAGTTGATAATCGTAAATATAAATAAAGTCGGAAAAAAAATCTAAGCGAATTCTTTTTACTTACGAAGAAAGCTTCTTTTTAATTTTTAAACATCACGTAACTACTCAATTAAAAAAATTGGTAGTAGTTTTATTATATTTCATTCATTCACCCGCGTACAATTTTTGCTTTTCAGAAGTTTTTCCTAGCCCACTGGCTAGCAAAAACTGACACGCAACTTTGGCTACAATATTGACACGCAACTTTGTATACATAAACAAAAAGTCTGTAATTGAATTGTTTTACCAGTCGGACAGAGTTATTCCTTTATTTTTATGTTTTCTACGAAATATGTTAGCTGGCGAAATGTGGGTGTAATTTTACGTGGGGGAATGCTATGACGCATATCCCTCCGCGGGGGCGGGCGGAGGGATTATGTCGGACTCGCCGGGGTAAAAGAAAGATGGAAATAATAGTAAAGTACCTCCCGGAATACCGACTAAACCTACCACGGTGTTCCTCGACAAAACCACTATCGACGGGGCCGCGCGAATCGCTTTCGCATGCGGTCGCGACCCCGCCGCGGTTACGGCCCGCCGTATGAAACGGCAGGCCACTACACGAAAGACCTACCCAAAATAGGCACTACGTCGCATAAAACCCTACTGTCTCCCCTAGAGGGGAGACGGACTCGACACAGAGGCGCGCGTGGGAACACGCACGCCGCCTCTCGGACCTGGTGCTGAACGGATGGCGGGCAGGCCCACAAAGCCCGCCATCCCCAGGTCAAACCTCAGGGTGGCTGGAGGTCGTCTCGCGCCCTCCGGCGCCCGGCTCTGCGGTTGGGGAGAGGGTTTAAACGCTCCCTCTCCCGCTCCGCCGCCTCCTTGATGGAAATTACTTCCTCACAGAAGGAGGCGACGGCGTTCCACGACCTCTCACTCCGGACCATAGACTGAACTACGGCCGGGAGCGAGAGGGCAACCGATCCGACTGCCGCGAACAAATCACGGCGCTGCGATGCCCAGGCAGGGCAAACCGCCAAAGTGTGCAGCGCCGTGTCCTCAACAACGTCGCGGCAGTCGCCGCAGTGGTGACAACCGGGCGTCTCTTGCCGGCGTATACGACACAGGAACTGGCCAAAACAACCGTGGCCAGTTAGAACCTGTGTCAGCCGGAAGGTGAGGGCGCCATGCCGCCTCTCCAGCCACTCCTCAAAAACGGGACTTACCGCCACGATCGTGGCGTGCCCGGCACTGGGGTGCACAAGTCGTTCCTTCCAATTGGCCACTAGGACCTGGCGGAGCTCGGACCTCGCCGCCTTGATTGCGGAGTATAATGTACCTATCGTTATCGCGCTTACTTACGCTTACCATAAAGTCCAGAAGCTATCTTTTCTATTGAACTAAGTGGCGATCAAAGAATTTACGTACTTATTAATGCTATTTTTTTAGTCTACGTAGTACTTGTATGAACGGTCATACAAATAAATCAATATTTCTTCATAGAAGTACTAACATTGATTTGAGTATTTGTTTGATTGATTATTATGTTGTTCTCCAATAGTATAGTAGTCTATGGTTTTTGCAGCCAATTTGGTTGTTTTAACAGTTGTTTTTTTTAACAGCCAGTTTTTGGGCCTATTAACGACTTGATGGCGTAGTAGTTAGTGTAACTGACTGCCACGCCTGAGGTCACGGGTTCGATTCCCGCACAAGTCAAACATTTGTGTGCATAAACATGGATGTTTGTTATGGTCCGGGTGTTTCTATGTATAATATGGATGTATTTACAAAAAAAAGTATACCTACATGTATGTTTATTTTGTTTAATACCCATAGTACAAGCTCTGCTTAATTTAGGCTAAATGGTGTTGTTTGTATGTGATATATGTAATATTACATTATTATAATTATCGCAATAACATCTGTTCAAAATAATGTTCCGATGCTCCTAAATTAAAATAAACGTTAAATATGAATACTAATTGCATTTAAGCTCACATTTTTGTCTAACTAAATTGGAACCATACTAGAACTCTATTTTAAACAGTTTCGTCAGGACAGTTGATTTTCTGATTCTTATATATCAGGATTATTTAGCACAATTTTCGATAGATAACACTGAAATAACAGACTACTTGAATGGAGAACTGGTGACCGCATGGCACACTATCAAACACTCGGGACCGTGAATTGTATTCTTTACATGCTTGTTCGCTCATACACAGCCAGCGTCTAGTAAATAAAATAATAACATATTTTAAGGCTGGTAACGTTTCTTGTACGTCAATTAAGTCAATTTACTGCCGCTAATTTGTAAACATTACCGACTGAGGTTATAAACTATGTTTTAAATTTGTTTTTGAATAATCACGAAATAATATCGTATAATTGATATAATATTAATATTAAACCTCAAACATTTAGTTAATTGATTCGTGCTATGGCCAGTGGACTTCGCCTTCGTTTTTCGTCTCAAACGACCGGTAAGCCATAGCTAATATTTTTAAAAGTTGCTTTTACCAGTTATTTGGGTTCTAGTTAATCTTGTTATAATAAACTTATTTTAAGGAAAACAGTTGTAAGTTTAGCTAAATCTTACATCGCATGTTTAATATAATAAAACTGCCGTCTAATTTGTTACTATAGCTATATTTTTTTGTGTACTTAACCTTGTTTTTATTAATTGCAGACAATAGTCAAGAGAATAGTGAATCACCTTCTAGAAGGACAACTAGGGTTAGAAATAAACCTAAGAAGTTTGGTGACTTCCTAGAACTAACACCAACCAAACAGAAGTCCTACAGAGAAGTTTCTAGCTCTGATGAAGATGAGGCTCCTGATGAAACCATATTACAAAAGCCTACAGGTATTACCGTATTTATTAAAGTGAAACTGTAATGTAAGATAGAAATATAACTATATAATTATATTCTCGAAAATGTAGGTAGCAATGTACATCTAGGCAGATTTTATAAGGTGTAACTGTTTTTAAGATAATAGATATCCTGGTATGCAGCACATAAATGAGATAATGTGGTGTAATCCTGCACTCTCCTTTATTTTAAGACTTCTTTCTATATTAATTGCTTTCTTTTAATTATTTCATATATTACAACATTTTTTATTTTTGCGCTATTCACTCATAGGTATGACTAGTAATTTGATTTGCAAATTACTAGTAGTTTTGTTACTCCCTAGCTAAGCTTAATGCTTGTGCTACAAGTGATGCATACAGCAAAAGAAATATGGATCTTACCTTTAGTATAGGCAAATGTCTTATCCTTTGCTGGCCTGTTCTAATCAGCTATTCACTTTTGCTTTAGTATTTCTCTTAATAATTAATGTCTATGACTTAATTATATTTTATTTTACCTGTTTGATCATTATTATAATAAGCTCTTGTTAGTACATAGATACACATAAGCCTTATTTAGCCTTATTAGATTATTTATATTTTTAATAAAGTGATTATACTAGAATTAATTCAAAACATTTATATATAAAATATTGACATTTTACTTGTTTCATCACATGTGTGCAGGTTTGTTTATGTAAGCTATCAAGTAATATCCAACAATCTCTAAACATTATGGTTAGTAACTCCTGTTGTAATTCATGTTGGCTATGTGACTGTTCAGCATGTAGATCCATACCTAGCGTAACTTGAGCCTAAACCAAGCAGCTTAGTATACCTTGAGAAGTGAGCACAGCTAACAACTCCAGAGATATGGTAGACAGGTGGGATGATATGGTACAGGATATGGAAAACTTACATTTATAATTTGAGGAGTCAAGTAAACCACTACTTTTAACATGGTTTAATGAAGCCTAATTTTATTGGCATTAAAACTGTGTTTTAAATACTATCCATCAGTAAATTCTGTTTTCCATATGAATTGATTGGATCTGCAATATGTTGCACATATGCAGTATGGCAATTGGGTGATCCAATCAATTACATGCTTGTTCAATAAATGAAGTATGTGCTGAATATACTACATTTACTGATGAAGTGTGTAAAAATAGAGTAATTCGTGTGTCTCCGTGATATGTCGCCAAAAAAACGACATTCAGGAAAAAAGGTTCAAACTGTTTTCTTATACTCATTGCACACAAAAATCTCAAAGAAAGTCAGAGAAGACCTTAAAAAATATTTATTTGAATACATTAGTTGTTAGACTGACCACCACTATTTTTAAATCTTCAAACCAAGTATAGAGATACTACTAAAAGACTACATAATTTAGCATGGGTCTAGTTACGCTTAGTGACTTATCTGTTATCAGTGTTCTCTTTCTAGCGATTAAAGGTTTATATTATCAAAGCTGATTTACTAGTGCATAAAATACAATAGAGTTGATGTCTCTATTTGAACGAAAACTTTTAAATAAAATATAAATTTAAAATCGAAGCCTCGCTGACACAGTAGTAAAGAAGTTCTGTGTATAAGGTTTCCGGTTCATTTCCTGAGTTGGGCAGAGTGTTATTGGGCAAGTGATTCTCAGTAGCAACATGGAGTTTTGAACTTTGCCTGGTAAACGTTTATAGGCTCGCCCTTTACTATGAAGGAAGTAAACCATATATCCTTTATCTCTGCCTACTCCTGGAATATCGGCATGTCGTTTTTAAAGGTAGTAGAGCTTCGCTGATTTCAGCATGAATAGACCGGCTAGACCGGATAAGGACTTTATATACGATCTTACATAATATCGACGTGAAATAGCAGTATTCCTACTGTTGTGTTTCGTTCGGTGAGTGAGAATGCCGGAGGCCCAATCACCCTCTTTCCCCATTCCCGCTTTTTCTCCTTCCCACGTCCTTTTTCTCTTCTTCCTTTCCTAAAGGGTCGGCAATGCGCAAGTGATGCCTCAATGTTGCAGGCGTTCATAGGCTACGGTGACCACTTACCATCAGGGCCGTATGCTTGTTTGCCACCTTAGTTGCATACAAAAATACTTTATGTATACTGTATGTAATTAAGACTAATAGCATACTGTTTTAATATTGCAGCATTATTTGGAGAAGATGACGTGGAAGGACAAGACATGTTCAAATTCAAATCTCGTCATACAAAACACGATTTACAGAACAAAGTGTTGGCAGCTATCAGTAATTCACCGAAACCCACCGACTCACCACTGAGGACACCAAAGAGACTGCATTCTACAAACAGCCCCCTGTTCAAAGCATCAGAAGCCACGCCTAAACAAGTCAAAGATATTATAAAAAAAAGTAAGTATATTATCTCATCTAGGTTATAGAGCTGGCGTTCGAGACGGTACGGGGCCAGAGAACTGCGCACTTCTTGGCCACGGGGCCTGTGATAGCTGATCCCTTCATTTCACCCTTGTTGCTGACTATCACGCCTGCGTTGTCCTCGAAGTATATGAGCACCCCGTCACGCCTTCTAAACGGTTTCCGTTGTCACAACTGCCGGCATTACCTTTTTCCTTGGTTCAGGCTTTCCTTTCTTGACCGTAGCGTCAATCATTTCTCCTGATCCAGCAGCGGGAAGCCTATTCAGGCGACCGTTGATGCCCTTCACAGTGATCACATACAGGTTTTTGGCTACTGTGTTGTCTGCGCATTTGATGATGGCTCCTACAGGGAGACCGAGTGACATACGAAATTTCGCAAGTAAACTAATTAAATATCACAAACACAGTCAGTATGGTCGCAGGTCTCTCATAAAGGTATAGCCAGCAAATTAATCCGATTCTATTCGACTTGATTTTTCGAGCTTCGTCCAACAGGGTCTTTATACTATTACTAGATATTGTCAGAGGCTCCGCTCGTGTGAATGTAAGTTAGGTTAAGGTAGTAACAGTGCGGCGTGCGTGTTCCCACGCGCGCCTCTGTGTCCGTCCCTCTCAAGGGACATCCCCCCTCTCTATGACTAGCACAGTTTATGATATAGCGTTCCCCTACACCAACCATCAAGGTTATATAAGGTAGTCCTGTACCTTCCAGTGCCCGAGAGCACCTTTCGGGACCAGTTATAGACAGGTATTGCCCCCAAATCACGATTTCTCGATCCTAACATCAGAGATTCGGTTCTCGTAAGTAAACTACCTCGTGCCCAAGCTGCACTAGCTATTCTCCAGACAGGTACCGGAGCAATAAGCCGCTCACCACTCGCAACTCTGGGAATTGCTAACGAAAACCTCGCTGAAGCCGACGGAGAAGTCCCTCCCATATCTCCATTATGGTACCGGAGCTGTATAAGACACGCTCACTTCCCGACGTACATCCATACGCATACCCAAACAGGCCTACAAGTTGGGTGTGCCCAAATCACTAGCTATGACTTTTACTTGCTGAGCAGGCAAGCGCTCGAGATGCGTTATGTCAGTGAAACCACGCCGCCACTTCGCTCAAGACAACTCCGAGCCTCGCGCGACCGCCTGGTTCGCACTAGCCGCGCCTGAGTTCGACGATTAACGAACGCCACGTGCTTGCCGAGCAACGATCATGTCGTCCTCAGCGGCTAACCACATACCCCTGCGAGTCCAACACCAATGTCAGGCACCGCGCACTCTAATCAGCGGTTGATAGAACACACCTTTCGAGGCGCAGTGGGCTTCCTGACCCCGCAGTACTCTGGTCCTAAGGTGGAGACTCGTAGTTCGCCCCCCGAAACCCTATCTACTCGGGTCCTGAAGATAGGGATCAAGCGGACATCCCCTCTCTCTACGACTATCCCAGTTTATGATATAGCGTTTCATCTACACCAACCATTTAGGTTATAATAGGTGGTGCCGCTCTACCTTCCAGTACCCGATAGCACCTTCCGGGACCAGTTATAGACAGGTCTTGTCCCCAAATCTCGACTTTCCACCCTAACCTCAGAGATCCGGTTCTCGTAAGCGAGTTACCTCGTGCCCAAGTGACACTACCTATTCTCCAGATAGGTACCGGAGCAATAAAGCCACTCACCATCCGCAACTCTACGTGCTAACAAAAACAGTAATAAGCGTAACTCAACGTGCTAACAAAAACAGTAATAAGCGGACAGTAGGGTTATAATTTAGAAGTGACCAAAGGGTAGGTCTTTCTGTGTATATGTGGCTTGCCGTTGCATACGGCATGACCGAAACCTCGTCGGGGTCGCGATTGCATGTAAAAATGATTCGCGCGGCCCCGCCGGAACACTGTGGTGGGTTTAGTCGGTATTACCGAGATGTCGCTCATCATCTTTCCCCCGGTGAGTCCGATATAACCTCTCCGTCGTCTAACCCAAGTATAAAAAAGAAAAATGTTTAGTAACAGTACAGGCTCTAGATAAAAGCTAGGTTGGGAGGTGCGTTTCTATCTGCGTAAGGTCGGTAGTTGTAGTGAAACAGTGCAGTCGCATTCCTTAGGGAAGTTAGGGAGCATGTACAAAATAACTCTTTGCTATCAAAGCCTACTTGAACTAAGCTAAGAAAATTAACGATTATATTCATATGTATCACACATTTAATTCGTCAATGTACTTACCACAATATAGTTTACATAGAAAAATAATGTAAGGCTGGTGTTTCGGTATGTTGTATATAATACCTACCTAGATATAAGATACCTGTACATACCAATGTTTACGGAACGCGGACGTCGACATATTGAATAGCCGACCAAAAAACTGTAAGTAATACAATGGTAATAAATTATTATCTAGCTTAATATTATATATAGTTATATACTAGCGACCCGCCCCGGTTTAGCACGGGTATGTATTTTTATATCTCAAAGGGATTAGGCAGCGTTTTCGATGAAAGTTCCCAGGTTTGACTTTTGCCGACATTTTCAACAATTATCGTTATTTTTCAATCAATTCGCGGCGGTGGACTTTGTTTTATACATGTTTTGATAGTGATATATACTTAATTTATATTTAAGTGCTGACTGCTGTGTGTAACATACTGCGGTTAATATGAGGATGGTTTGTGTAGTATATATATGTTCAACAATACTTATGTAAAAGTAGAATATACTACTACTTTTACTAGTTTCTGGCCGCCACTTTGCCCGCGTCAGAACGTTTCGTATATGTCATGTCATTTCGTCTATATGAATGCTAAGATTATTCTACAGTTTACATGTGGTTCAGGTGGCTAATTTCAAAGCAATCTTTCACATTTATAATTTAGTAGGACTGCAAAAGCTACTGTAATAGACTAAGTAAGACATAATAGGACTCTAGAGTTATGCTCTCACACATATGGGCTACTGATGAAGATGTCAGCGGATCTCTTGCCAATCATATTCAAGTAGATTGGCGGGACATCGTGCGACGCTGGGATTAGACAGCCTTGCTATATAAAATCTATAATCTTACAATGTCTCTTTTTATACATTACTAGATGTGCCCGGGGTTTCACCCGCGTTTATCGTTACTGCGCCGCCCCCGTGGGTCTTAGCGTGATGTTATATAGCCTATAGCCTTCCTCGACAAATAGGCTATCCAACACTAAAATTAATTTTCAATTTGAACCAGTAGTTCCTGAGATTAGCGCGTTCAAGCAAGCAAAAATACTCTTCAGCTTTATAATATTAGTAGGTATAGACTAGTATAGATTATAAATAACAGTTTTGTCCGTATATTTGTAACTGTGATAATATGTAATAGAAAAAAGAAACAGAATTTAATAAATTTATTAAATTCTGTAATTATTATTATATCTTTTGGGGATAAATAAGTGCATGCATAATTATAGAAATAACATTTCTTTCTTTTGTCTTTGTGTGTGTATGTGTGTATGGGTATTATAAATAATAAATATTATCAATGAATATTCGTATGTGGGTTGTAAAACACAGCTGGTATTGTCGTTACAATACACCTTTTGTCTATATTTTCGAGTATGTTGCATCTATATTTCACTGTGTTCTTTTATTTTTAGGGATCATACACGAGATGGAATCCGACAGTGCTGAGAGCGATTTCTCTGGTAGTAGCAGTGACTTTGTACCTGAAGGAAGCGACAATGAGGTAATATATATACGAAGTACTTTGTTTAAGCAAGTAACCAATGCTTCCAAGGCAGCCTAGAATACAAACTGATAATGTTTTCATTAGCAACTGCTTAAGGTTTTGAAAGTACCTATCAATTATATAGGTAATTGCTGACAACAGACTGCACGGTTAAGGGTCAGTGATTGCCTCGGCATTGCCGCCGCGACGAGTGTTGTGGGTTCGATCCCTATATGGGACAAAAATTTGTTTGGTCTATAAATAGTGGGAAACCGTACGACTGCCACGCAGAGGTCTAGAGTTCGATCCTAAGGCGCGCATCTCTGAACTTTTGAAGTTATATGCGTATTAAATAGTTAATTATCGCTCGCTATAACGGTGAAGGAAAACATCGTAAAAAAATCTGCATGTCTAAGAGTTCTCCATAATGTTCTCGAAAATATGTGAAGTCTGCCAACCCGCACTGGGCCAGCGTGGTGGACTATGGCCTAACCCTTCTCACACTGAGAAGAGGCCCGTGTTAATACAGGGCTGATTTTATTATTTATATATTAATACGCGAAGCAAAAACTTGTAACCCTTTTTACGAAAATTGCGCGGATGGAGGAGTCTGAAATTTGGCACAGTTAAAGTTTATATGGAGAAGGAGTGGCGAATCCTAATATTTGTATAAAATATGCATTAGAAAACACTAAACGCACACAACCAAGCATTAGATACACGCAGTCGAATCGCGTTCGTAGTATTTCGACATTGTTCGTCTGACGTCGTACAATTCTTTGTAACTATGGTTACCTTTACCTTATTTATATGTAATAGAGAAAAACAGAAAACAAAGTAGCAAGCTTAGGAATTTTGGTTGAATTTTGACCACTAGGCGACCGCTAGTATATATAAATAGTTGTTCCCTAATGTTGTAGATCTTTCATAATTATTTAATTTTTTCTTTTCTTTCTTGCATTATTCTATAAGTAATTCGCCCGCGATACAGGATTTATTCCCAGTGCCTAATTGTCTTAAAAAAAACATAATGATCTCCTTTAGGAGCTGACTCATAGGTTATTCTCGTTTAAATAATGTAAGTACATTTTGAGTACTGACTATCAACGTTAATAAATAGTACAATATGGTCCATTTTCTTATAAATCTATATAAACATGTTGCTACACACATGTTATTACAATTTTAAAGAATATTATAATGAAACCCAGTAGAAAAATGTACATTGCATCTATATTTTACATAATGTTATGATATTTGCGCAGTCGAATGATCGAATATGAGGTAGGTCAAAAAATTTGCACCAATATGGCCTGCAAAAGAAACCTAGCGGGGATCTTACGGCCACGCAGGTCTAAAGTGCCTCGCCTTTTACTTCTATTTAAAACTTACTTTTCCGCTCTAGGAATACAATATCGCGGCATATTTAAATATAGTGTTACGTGCTGGGTTTAAGGGGTAAAAATTTAAACAATATTACTGACTAGATCACGTTTTATTCTAGGTCAATTTAAAACAACACACACACTACTTAAACAGTTTCCACTCTAACTGCTTCAAACTCTGTGGTATTTTGGCTTCCGTTCGCTTCGATGAATACTTGACCGCTTACGATTGTAAAACTGACTTGGTGGTGCGCGTGCTCCGTCTTATATGCGATTAAAAGCGTTTCTGGAATTTTCTAGAAACGCCATACGCGGTATGTTCCTTTAAACAGCACAAGAAAGTTCTAGTGTCCTATCCACTCTTCGCGTACTGACAAGCTACGTTGTTCAGTAAGACGTTAATAGATGGCGCTGTAATATATTATCAGAAGGCCTGTAGGCTGTAACAATAGCATTAAAATTACACATACACCGTAAACCTAGATTTGGCACTGACAGATCATGACAAAACAATTTTTGGTGCTCGGTTTGCGGATCTAGGAGGCATCCATTTAAACCCAGTGGTTTTAAAGGTTGTCTCGCCACGAGTCCTACAGCATAGCTATGAATTAATGGATAGCGCAGTCACCATCCATTCAATCATAGCTATACCTACTAAAATCTTGCAAGCATTATAAAGTAGCATTCTCACATATATTTATCTTATATTTTATTACAGACTGATGTATCCACCCCACCAGCATCTTCTGAAGAAGAGGGAGAAGCAGAAGAAGAAAAAGAACAACCAAAGAAATCAGTTGGGAGAGCCGTCAGGAACAGATACAGCAAATCAAAAGTCAAAGATTCTGAATATTTCGTCACCCCTGACAATTACTTTATGATGAATTCTAGTAAAAAGGTCAGTTAATATTTCTAAAATATGATTTAATGGTTTTTGCCCGCCGTTTTGCTCGCGGTTATCTAGACGTTGGCAATAATTTTCGGGATTAAATATAACGACCTTCAAAAATACTAATTGCACAGGAAAATATGCTCTCTAAAATATATCATAACGAGCACATATACGCCTCAAATCACTGCACTTCATCTCGGAAGGGTTAGGTTATGTTAGGTTCCTTCTTAAACCCATCCAAAAATAGGAAGGAGCCTTCGACTTAGTTTGATCTCTATCTTCTGATTTTGCTGTGCAATTAATATTTTTGGTAAGCATATTTTGCTGTGCAATTAATATTTTTGGTAAGCATATTTTGCTGTGCAATTAGTATTTTTGGTGGAACAAAGGCAAAAAATTGAGGAACAGTTAAATACTAACCATAATTTTCTATCCCGCGGTAACAGTAGGTACTTTTTATCTGGGTGAAAGGTACCTTATAACTTTTCTGTACCCCTGACAACGTGTATGCAAAATTTTATAATAATCCGTTGAGAAGTTATGGCGAGAAAGTGTAACAAACAAACAAACTCACATTAGCATTTATAATATTAGTTAGGATTCTTTATTTATTTATATATGAGTCACAAATATTTACACTAATTTTTAAATTGTGTCTTTTACTTTTTAATTTTATAAACATGTGCATATTCTTTTTCAAAAATAATACAGTTTCAAATATACATGGTAGGATCAGAATGTTCAGTTTTATGAAATAGGGTTGACAGCTAACGGTGGATTTAAGAACTGATTAGGTCGCTTTTAATTTAGAAAAACTGAACTGCTAGCTAACTGAACTTAACTGACTTTGCACGGATGGCGTATTGGTTCAAGTGGTCACCTCGCCGGTGCCACTGCGCCGAGTTGTGGGTTCGAATCCCACACGGGACAAAAATCAATGTGATTCACAAATGGTTGTTCCGAGACCGGTTGTTCTTTTTGTCTATTATTTCAATGTTTGTAAAGTCCCCCGTGACACAGGATTTATTCCTAGTTCGGGAGTTGTCTAAAACAAAAATAATTATTATGCTAGCTGAGATAGGAAGCAATCATATTGCCTGCCTAATTCTTAGACGTTACCATAGTCTGGCCCGCTGGTATCATAAAAGCCTATTGCTCGACACTTGCGTTATGAAGACTGTACATATAAGCATTATTAACAGTAAGCACATGGAGACAATTTTGCTGGTATGCCTCTGACTACACAGTGCCAGTGAAACACAACACACGAACAAGACACAAGAGTGTTTGGCTACGATCTTACGTTCTGAAGGTACTACTTTAGCTGCACTGCTCCATTTTGACCGAAATTCTAGATTTATACTGTTACGTGCTGGGTTCGAGGGATAAGAATGTAAACAATATTACCGACTAAAACACGTTTTATTCTAACACACAAATAATTTTAAAACACACCAAACACTATACTACACTTTTCCAACTATAACTGCTTCAAACTCCGTAGTATTTTCGCTTTCGTTCGCTTCGATGAATACTTGACCGCTTACGATAGTAAACTGACTCGGCGAGCGCTGGCCTTCCTCTTTTATAAGCGGTAAAAGCGTTTCTGGAATTTCTAGAAACGTCTTACCCGGTATGTAACAATGCAATGATTCGAGAATTTGCCAGCGTTCTCTCTATTCTACTCGTACCGACGAATGTACGTAGTTCCGGAAGTATTCAATAGATGGCGCTGTAATAAATTATTAGATGGAACTGCCGAGTCTTCCACACAATGTCTAGAAATAGCACTGGGTGTAACAATAATAAGATAAGGTGACCTATCTCTAAAAATGAATTCTTTTTATTACAGATAACAACATCAGATCACACATTAGCAAGACTTAAAAACCTAGATCTCCACGAGAACGAACTGCAAGATATAGAAATATCAACGGAACACAAAAACAGGATTAACGATCTGAACCAAACATACACACAACTATTCAACAAATGGCTTTACGTTTTAAGCGAAAATTTCAACATAGTCCTATACGGCATCGGTTCCAAACGCTCAGTACTACAACAGTTTCAAAAACAGAAGTTAAAAGACTTTCCTTGCATTGTGGTCAACGGTTTCTTCCCAAGTTTGACTATGAAGAGTATTCTGGAAACTATAGTAGTGGATCTTTTGGAGAATAAAAGTGTACCAACGAATTTAGGCGATTTGGTGAACTTGATTGATATGCAATTGACGGAGAACTGTATGGAATTGTTTTTAATAGTGCATAATATAGATGGGACCATGTTAAGGAATGCAAAAGCTCAGAGTACGTTGGCAAGCATATCGCAAATAAAGAATGTTCACACGATTGCTACTATAGATCATATTAATGCACCATTATGTAAGTATTTTATGAATTAACTAGATTTGGCCGCGGCTCCGTTTGCGTATATATAAGTTATGTAAGGTTAGATACAGAACTTTTTCTCGATGAAAGGTATCCTATATCTTTTTTGTTCCCCTGACAACGTGTATGCGAAATTACATGACGGCCGACTACCACGGCGTCACAGAAAACCGGCGTGAAATAGCGCTTGCGTTGTGTTTCGTCGAGTGAGTCAGGTACCTTAGGCCCAACCCCTCCATTTCCTTCTGAGAGGGGGGATATAAAAGGCCGGCAACGCACTTGCGACTCCTCTGGTGTTGCGGGTGTCCATGGGCGGCGGTAATCGCTTAACATCAGGAGATATGTCAGCTCGTTTGCCTCGTATCTTCTTTATATATATAAATCTTCTGTGCGTGTGTTTGTAATTAAACTCCTCCTAAACGGCTGGACCGATTATGATGAAATTTTTTGTGTGTGTTCAAGTGGATTCGAGAATGGTTTAGATTTGGTTTATATGTCTGAATTTTTTTTTTCGTTTATACAACTTTTGTCAGACAACATAAAAATAAAACTACCGCACTAGGAATAATTCCTGTGACGCGGGGGTCACTTTACAAACATTTAAATAACAATCATTTGTGGATCACACAAAGTTTGACCTGTGTTGGATTCGAATTCACTACTCTCGACGCATTGGCAGTGGCGAGGTGACACTTAAACTATATCATTCGGGCAGTCAGAATTTTATGAGTTTACTAGAAAGAAATAGATAATGTAGGTTAGGGTAAAAAAGTACTTTTTCTGAATGAAAGGTACCCTATATCCTTTTCTGTTCTCCTGACAATGTGTATGCGAAATTTCATGATGATCGGTCGAGTATTTAAGGAGTGAAAGTGTTACAAAGAAACTCACATTCGCATTTATAATATTAGTTAAGATTAAATTAAACACGGATTTTATCGCGTTGTTTATTTTACTTTAAAACACTTTTATCACATAATTTTGAATACATAGCTAGACTTCATGATACTTTGAGCTCAATCTATGTTAATAAAAACACCAAAGATTAAATTATGTAAGGGTAGGTACTTTTAAATAACTAGGTACACTTCAGAACATTGAGACAACTACTATCTTAGATTCCCCGTGAACATGGCTGCTGTAAAGCAACCGAAACGTCGAAGCAAAGTGTAAAATTAAATATAAATAGTTTTAATTAAATTAAATAGCTTAAATAGTAGCAAAGTTCAATAATAGTAGTGTTAGAGTTTTCAAAATTATGTAATAAAAGTGTTATAAAGTAAAATAAACAACGCGACTAAATCCGTATAAAGTGTTTAATTTCAATGTATAACATTCGCGTTAACGTTAAGATTTTATGTGTTTATAACGTGCCAAACGTGTAGCCATATCTCCCCTATAGTAACCAGTCGCTAATGATATGTGACTATCGATTAAAAATTTGGTGCCCTCGAATTTACCAAACATAAGATTAATCATTTAAAAGTAGGTATTAATTGATTATTTCATTTCTTAATATGTATAATATCTACCTACGCAATACATAAAATACGAAAGTACAGTTGATTCGGATCACGGAATTAGGACGCAATGTTGGTAAAATCTACGAGTACGTGGTATGCGGATATCAAAATTTAGAAAATTTAAAAATGACGGCCAAAAAACCCTTAGCACACCATTCATTAATTTTTATATAATAAAATAAACTAGCGGTCGCCAAGTGGACGAAATTCGCCCATAATTGAATTAAATTTTAAATTTGATCGTTATTTTTTTTTTTTTTTTTTTTTTTTAATAATAATAAGTTTATTTTCCACCAAACATAATTTTACAATTTCGCACAATGTGACATTTCAACTAGGTAGCAAAGTAAAGTAGCGTATTATGAGGGGTGGACAGGAGCCTAAACTAGGGAAACCCTGTATTTCAGGTCTCCTGGACACTAACCAGTGGCTTTGTGAGTGTCTGTTCTACTTCATAAGTTTTATGATATCTGTGCGAGCGTGTGTCAGTGTGTGTGCGTGCGTTTGTGTGTGAGTGGTTTGTGTGTGTGTGTGTGTGTGTGTGTGTGTGATTGTATGAGTTTATGTGTGTGTATGTATGTGTCATACAGCCTGATATAATTATAATAAAATTAATTTATTTCACTATAGATATTAAGGCTTCTGTGTTGTCGTAGTTTAAATTCAGTAAATAATTTCTAATAACATTTTTACATTCGTGTGTAGTTTTAGGATATATGTTTAACAAAGCGTTGAGTTTATTATACAGATAATTTTCCAGAAAACAAGGTTGTCGTCTGAAGAAAACAGTATGGTGTCTTATGGGATCGCATATCCTATTTCTTCTTCGGCCAAGTGCTGCCATAATTGGGTCATATGTTAGAGCTTTGTGTTTCCGGAGTGTGGTGTGCAAGACAAATAATTGTCTAACTGTAAGCACTTCACTGTCTTTGTAGAGAGCTGCGGTGGGATAGCGATAAGGCTTTTTATAGAGTACCTTTAATAGAGATCGTTGTGCACGCTCAACAACTACTATTTTTGTCTTGCACGCCCCTCCCCACGCCGGTACACAATAAGTTAAGAGTGACCTAGACAAAGCAAAATAGACAGTCTTTAATTGTGAAGGTTTGAGGATGTTTCTTAGTTTTTTAAAGATCCATATTAGCTTTCTCGTTCTTGCTGCTAAGAGATCGAGTTGCAAATGCCATGACAAAGTTTGGTCAAGTTGGACACCCAGATATCTAACGTTATCTGTTCTTTCTAGTGGCAAACAGGAGCATGGTACAGAACAAATATTGTTACCTGTATGAACTTTGAGATTAATATCGTCACGAGCCGGCTGTGTAGATTTATTAATAGTGAAAGTTATGTATTTAGATTTATTTACATTAAGAGTTAGAAGATTTTTATTCAACCACTGAGAAATCTCCTGTAGACCTTTCTCTGCGTGATGCTGTGCCTCGGCCCAAGTCTCTCCCTGGAATAAAAGCGCTGTATCGTCTGCATACGCAAATATTTTGCCATTTGTAGGAATGTAATTAGAGAGTTCGTTTACATAAATCAGGAAGAGACTCGGGCCTAGGACACTTCCCTGGGGAATACCGCAAGTAACAGGAAGAGGACTACTGACATGATCACCTATCTTCACTATTTGTTTACGATTTGTTAAGAAATCTTTAAAAAGTTGAAGGGGCAACCCACGTACACCTACTACATCTAACTTCTCAAGTAACAGCTTTGTAGAGACTGTGTCGAACGCTTTGGCCAGGTCTAGGAAAATGCCAATGCATTTCCGGCCATTATCTAGACGACTTGACAAGTGATTTGTGAGTTGTATTACAGCGTCCTCTGTGGATTTGTTAGACTGAAAGCCAAATTGTGAATCAGAGAGGATATTTTCTTGTAGTAAATATTTCTTTAGGCGTTTGTTAATAAGCTTTTCAAGTAATTTGGACATCGCAGTCAGCACTGATATAGGGCGATAGTTTTCGACACAGTCTCTCTCACCGTTTTTATGAATGGGATGTATAATAGATTGCTTAAAGCTATCGGGGAATGTACCTTTATTAATGCAGAGGTTGAAAATGTGTGTTAATATGGGACTGATAGTGGTTTTGATGCGTTTTAAGAATGAGGAGGGTATGCCGTCCCATCCGGTAGCAGATCTGTTCTTAAGATTAGCTATTAGTTCTTCAACTTCAGCTATGTCTGTATCTAGTAGCACAAATGATTTTAAGTGGGGATAACTTTTGATGTCGCAAGCTAAGTTATGGTTATTAGAAGTATGGTGAATATTGTCAATAAGTTTCTGGCCCATTTTAGTGAAATATTGGTTTATAAAATTAATTGATTGTGAAGGATCATTTCCACTATTTAAGAGTTCTTCAGCAGGGTTTTTATTATTTGAGGTATTTGTTATTTTGCGTATAGTGTCCCAGGTTTGCTTCGGATTTTTACATTTATCAATTTCGGTACTTTCATATTTTTCTTTAAGTTTATTCAGAAGTTCATTGCAGAAATTTCTATATCGGCAATAGGTTATCTTAAGCACATCATTTGGTGTTTTCTTATACTTTTTATGTAAAGCGTCGCGATGTTTTATGCACCTAAGTAGGCCTGTTGTTATCCACGGTTTTAGAATGTTTTTTCTATTTGGAACTTTCCTCAGCTTAGTGTTAGTATCTAAAACGGTTTTTATTCGTTCTGTAAGAACCTCAATGGCGCAATTAGGATCGCTAATCTCAAATACATCAGATACATTATCTTTAAGGGAGTTTGCTGCCTTTTCATAGTCTGTAACTTGTTTGAATTTTGATAAATGCAATTTCTTAGCAGGTATTAAATTTAATAAGACTGGGAAATGGTCGGTTACAAAAGTTTTAATCACGAATGTTTGAGCTTTAAGATTTGTTTTGATATTTACGTGATCCAAACAGTTATAATCACGCGTCGGTATGACGTGTGATGGGAGAAGACCATATTCTGCTATCAGATTTAAATATTCATGGCTTTTGCGATCTTCGTTCAATGGTTTGATATCTATGTTAATATCACCAATGACAACAACTGTTTTAAACTCTTTGATTGACTTTAATATATTGTCCAGTGATGTGAGGAAATGCTCTATTAATTTGTAAGATGGTGACCTGTATATGCTAACAATGGCAATATCTGATAATTTCAATAGGAGACAATTTGCTTCACAGAAGACGGGTTCGGTCACAATATGGTGTATGTCATTTTTTACATATATAACGATCCCATCATTCTGGTTGTGAGAAAGAGAAGAAAAATGCAGTTTGTAATTTTCAAGTTGTGCAGGAGGTTTGTGTACAGACAGCCAGCATTCTGTGAACATTAGAATGTCGCATTCGGTATCTAAATGCTTTAAAAATACTAGAAACTGATCAAGATTTTTGTAAATGCTTCTAATATTGTGAGAAACTATTTTAATGCTTTTATTTGCAAAACAAAGCCTACCAGGACAGTCGCTAGGCTCTATCAATGCAGATTCGGCAACTGTTAAGTTGTCTAAGTCGGTATGTATATCCGGAATATTATTCGTAGTCATGGTTGAGCGGAGTTAAAATATGAGAACAGCTGGATGTAACCTTGGGTATCGAGCTTGACAGACTGTGAATTCGGATGGCAATAATATACATGTATAAATACAGAATGCATCTGAAAATGTTCAATTATTATCGGAATACGACAGGCGTGTTTCAAATTAAGTACTGTAGTGCTTTGTTTAATAATAGTAATTTTTGAGAATGAGTATAGTGTTTGATTTTGTGTGGTTGTTTGATATGTGATTATATGGAAAATATATTTAAGCATGCAAACCAGTATACAGAGTGTGACTAGTCATTCTTCAGAAGATAATTTGTTGAGGTCCTCCTCACAGTAAAGGCGAATGGCTTTTCTCCCTTCTTCTTTCCGCAGGTACACGTTGCCATGTGAAGTCCAGCAAAATCTGTAGCCATTATCATTTGCAAATTTACGGGCTAAGGCGAATATCTTCTTACCCTGCACGGTGAGGCTGTCGGATATGTAGATAGTCTCTGCTGGGCCATCTATATTGATCTGAGTGGTGGTAAGATTCATTTTAGAGACTTGTTTGTATTTCTTAAATGAGTTTAACATTGCTTCTTTTTTCAACACCGTCGTGAACTCGACAATAATAGGCATTTTCGGCGTAGACTTCGTGCTATAGCGAAAAATATCTTTGATATCATTATCCATGATCTCGCATTTAATTGTGGAGCCGATTTTCTTTAGCGTATTTACTAAATGTTCCTTATTTTCTGTTTTGTTCTTAGGTATGTTTCTGATTTCCATACTGCTGTTTCGATTATGACGTTCTAGCAGTTCGATCTTGTACTCCAGGGATTTTATGTGTGCTAACTGCTGCTTTCTTTCCTCTTCACCTTTGTCCAGTTTCGTCTTAAACTCATCATATTTTGCTGACATGAAGTCCAACGCTTTCGTGATCTCATCATTTTGCTTTTTGACATCCTCAATCACAGATTGTAATAGGGCAAATTTTTGATTTTGTGCATCTGTAGCTGACTTCAACAGGCTTCTCATTTCATGCATAAAAGATTTCATCTCTTCCTCTTGTACATCTCCCCTCTTACGTTTATCTTGCCTGAGTGTAATGTTGTTCGAAGACTCTTCACAAGCATCATAGTGAGAACTGTGCAGATTGGGGACGGAACCACTTATCTCCTTTGGCGGCGTACGTTGAACTGACATAGTTAATTTTATTAGGATAATAAAATTAAAATGCAAATAATATCTTTTATATATTATAAAAGACGGACACGATAAAAGGCCCCCGTACAAATATAATTATAGCGCGCCCTGTTTTTTAACTGCCGGCGCACACTAATAAATGCCCACAGTCCCACCGATCGCTGATCGTCGTGAGCAAAAGGTCGTAAGTGCGCGTCAAACGGCGTCGCTTACGCGTTTACACCAAATTATCTAGTACAGTTTGTTATGTCGGTAAGTCAATATAATGTTTTGGTTATCACTTTATTGATTGCCTAATTTAGGCTTAAGTCACGATAGAATTGTTGAGATTAAACTGTTCACAGATAGAATATCACTCTTACTATGACTTTTACACTAGTTTCGCACTGCTATTTAGGATTAGGCCACAGAAAACTTTTTTATTAACGGAGCGTTTTAAAAATAACTTGTTAGACCACGGCTTGATAATGTGGGTGAATTGATAAAGTGCACGGCTTGATAAAGTGTTATTATTGTTTTATTGTCTATATCTTAATACCCAAATCACATTTCATTTAGTCACCTATTCCACATACATATGTATGTAACCATAGTTACGAAGCATTCTACGAAGTCAACCGAACAATGCCGAAATACTACGAACGCGATTCGACTGCTTGTGTAAAATGCATGGTTGTGTGCGTGTAGTGTTTTTTCATAAACTTAATGTATTTCTAATGCATATTTTATAAAAATATTAGGATTCGCTCCTCCTTCTCCATATAAACTTTAACTGTGCAAAATTTCATACTCCTCCATCCGCGCAATTTTCGTAAAAACGGGTATAAAGTTTTTGCTTCACGTATTAATATATAGATAGGTAATGCCCAGTTATCTAATGTTTTGGGAAGATAATTCATGTGTAAAGTGAAAAAACGTTGCAACCATTATATCCTACATAGTAATCCCGGTTTATAGACCAGGGTATATTACATCCACACGTCGCCATGTATCCTTTCGGTTTGACCTAATGCGGATGAACATAATTGGGTAGAGCGACTACTGGGTATATTGCCAAAGTAGCAACTTTTAAGATTTAATTTGGATATAATCTCACGTCTAGGGGTAGGCAGAGATGTAGATACAGCACCCACATTATTAATTAGTAAGAGTTAATATCAGTTTACCACACCATGATGTTTGAACTTCAGAACACTGTGTTTTATGCGACTGCTATGCATAAGGTCTCGGATTCGATTTCAGCGACGTGTAAAGTGTTCTTAGGTTTTTCTATCAAGAAATTCTTAGCAGTAACATGTAGTCTGACACTGCTCTGCAGACATTAATAGGTTCAATCTATACTAATATAATAAAGACTGAAGAGTTTGTTTGTTTGCTTGAACGCGCTAATCTTGGGAACTACTGATCCGAATTGAAAAATTATTTTAGTGTTGGATAGCTTATTTATCGAGGAAGGCTTTAGGTTATGTAACATCACGCTATGACCCACGGGGGCAGCGCAGTAATCAGAAATGCGGGTGAAACCGCGGCCACTTCTAGTCCCGATTATGTGGGATTCAAAATAGCTCTCTATTCTGTTGAATATGATGAGAGATGAATGATGTATGAGTTATAATACCAAATCTATAGGTTTGAACTAAATGCTGATTCACTATAAGCAACGTAGCAAATTTTCAATGCAATATTTTGTATTATAGTGGCATCTTTAATTTTATAGGCTTACACAGGAGAGTTGTTATGGCCCGGTTCTTATACTCAAGAAACGAGTATTTTTACCTACGGACATTTAATTTTGAACCACATTCTATGAAAAATATGTCAAAATTGATCTGTCTGTCCGGCCTGTGTTTAATAAATATACATAATTATTTCCTCGTACTTGGTGTGTAAGGATGAAATGTTTGGGTGGAGCAGATGATGGGTATCTGTTTTGGGTATGCTCTGTTAAAGACTACAGTATTTATTTAACCAACACAACAAACATAGTTCTAGATATACATTGTTATCTTGCTTCACAAAGACTATTTAGCAGGAGAGCAAGCAACGTTTGACAACTCTTTTGATTAATTCTCTTTCATCACATGTTTTGTACATTTAGCTAGGATTTTTTCCAGTGCGACTGCTCTGGTCAGAGAACTCCAGACAGGTCAGACTAGACAGGCTGATCAGAGCTCTATCCACACTGCATAATGGTAGAATAAGAATATTTTGTCAGTAGGCATCTCCTAAAACGTGCTACTACGAGGGTGCGTTTTTAAGTTCGCGGAATGGAGGGTATGGAAGGTGGTGGGGGTGCTTGTTTAGTCACTAACGTGTTTAGCAACTAATAATTAGTATATATACCGAGTATTATCATAATGAGGTCATTAGTCTTTGAACTATCGTCCCTCAAGCAACTCAATCTGGAAGAAATTGTGAAGTATGGAGAAAATCGAGTTCCGCGCCGTTATAAAGTTCCTTACCAAGCAAGGAAAAAATGTTCAAACCATTTTGGAAGAGATGTCATCTGTATACGGGGACTCTTGTCCAGGAAAAACCATAGTATACAAGTGGCACAACCTCTTTAAGCAAGGCGGGGAATCAATTGAAGACGATTCCCGGCCTGGGCGGTCTGTTGAGGTCACCACTCCAGATCTTATCGAAAAATCGAAAAATTAATATTGGAGGATGCACGTTTGAAGAAAAAACAAATCGCAGAGATGGTTGGAGTATCTGAAACGACCATTTTCAAGGTTCTCCATGATCATTTCGGCATGACAAAAGTCAGTGCAAGATGGGTGCCTAGAATGCTCACACCGCCTCAAAAACAGAAGCGCGTCGAGTGTTCGCGTGCGTTTTTGAGCCAGTGTAATGAAGACAAGGATGGTTTTTTGGAGCGAATTGTTACTGGGGATGAAACTTGGGTTCATCACTATGAACCTGAGTCTAAACAAGATTCCATGCAGTGGCATAAAAAGGGTACACCACCGCCTAAGAAATTCAAGGTGTCGCAATCGGCGGGAAAGCTCATGGCGACAGTTTTTTGGGACACAGAAGGAATTTTGTTGGTTGATTACAAAGAAAAAGGTGTTTCCATAACCGGAGAACACTACGCTTCAATTTTAGAGCAGTTAAAAGAGGCAATCAGAGAAAAAAGAAGAGGAAAATTGACCAAAGGTGTCCTGCTCTTGCACGACAATGCTCCTGTTCACAAGAGTCGAGTTGCGTTGGCTGCTTTGCACAAGGTGGGCTTCGATATCATTGATCACCCACCTTATAGCCCAGACTTGGCTCCCAGCGACTATTATCTCTTTCCAAATCTGAAAAAAGAGCTTCGAGGAAAGAAATTTTCAACCGATGAAGAAGTGAAGGATGCAGTTTCGGCGTATTTTTCAGAGAAAGACAAAACATTTTTTTATGAAGGTATTCATAAGTTAATTCATAGATCTAAGAAATGTATTAGGGTTTCAGGTGAATATAATGAAAAGGAAAAATAATTTTGTAATATTATTTCATCCCCTTCTATTCCATTCCGCGAACTTAAAAACGCACCCTCGTATATACAAATAAAGTACCCTGATTTTGAGTCCAACCTTTGGCTGTCCCATTTCAATAGCTACGTTTGTATATCATTACCATCTAACCAATGTTTATTTATGGTAATAACTAAGTATACACTAAATAAGTTATCAGCAAAGCTATGTTCTGTCTTTGTATGTAAGGTTAAATAAGATCGATGACGAGACGTATTTGACTAGATTTTGCCCGCTGCGAAAGTTCATGAGGATCGATCGAGTAGTTAAGGCGTTAAAGCATAACAAACATACAAACTCATATTCGCATTTTTAATGTTAGTTAGGATGTATACCTACATTACAATTGGATATTGTGAAACAGGGCCTAAATAAAAATATTTAATATAGGTACAACAAATTGGTAATTTTTTATTTTGTATCATTTTAGTATGGGACCACACAAAGATAAGTAAATTTAAATTCACGTGGTGGGATGTGACGACATTCATGCCCTACGCAGAAGAGACGTCGTTCGAAAACTCGTTGATGACGCATCGCAGTGGCGCACTACAGCTGTCCTCGCTCAAGAGCGTATATCAATCGCTCACTTCTAATGCTAAAGGGATCTTCAAAATCATCATCGAATATCAATTGGAGAATCAGAAGCAACATTATCAAGGTATACACACATCATTTAAACCTTTAACCGCCACGTCAAAGAGCAAAAGTATGCTCTCGGCGCCAAGCTACGATGTCATCCTTTAATTTGTCATGTAGTCGTGAACGTCGCGTGCTGGACACATTTTGCTTTATGTATATAATAATAATGTCCTCTAGACCGAATTTCAGTCATGGCGGCCTTTTAACAGAGACTGACCATCTGCGCAGGAGATATTATAGTGCACAAGTATGTGCGCAAACACAAGTACACTCTCTGTTCTTTAATCTCACGATCTGATGGGACGGCAATCCGACACAACCGGAGAAAGATCAGACGCAGGACCAAAGGCGCAACGTGCTTTCTAAGGCACAGGGGTGGCTAACACCGCCAACTTCCTAACTCCGGACTGCTATTGAGATTTCTTAATAGAAAAACCCAAGAAATTTTCGTTGGCCCGACCCGGGATTCGAACCTGAGATCTCATGCACAACAGTCGCATTCACTACCGCTGCGTCATGTGACTGTGGCGGTCAAAAGGTTAATGAGATGTTAATTTTTTTGTATCGTTCAGATAAAAACATACGGATGCCGCAGCGCGCACGTTAATTGTTTGGGTTCGAATCCCACACAGCATAATGATGTGTGATCCACATGTTTGTTTCGAGTCTGGGTGTACTTAGTGTCCGTTAATGGTGTGCGTTCGCGCAGCGGAATGTTGCTGAATTTAAAGATTTTAGTTATGCAGATATTTAGTGTATGACGTCGTATAATTGTGTATGGTAAAAAAAAATTGTGCACGCAGCCATTGTGGAGAAATTACCAAAAACTGATTCCGCTGGGCGAACGTTGTCCTGGCGGTACTTTTTTTAATCCATAGACTTTAGAAGAAAAGAGATGTGTCCAAAAATTAGTGTGTAATTGTGTATGTATGAATAAAATTAGTGCATGCATAAACTTCGGAGAAATTCAAGTTTTCGCTACGCGAACGTTTGACCATTAGCTAGTTTTCATATAAAGCGCTTACATAGAGAGGTGTAGATTTTTACATACGTTGTTTTGAATTTGTTTATATTTGTTTAAAAAACAGATTTAGAAAAAATGGTAGGGCTTGAAAAATAAAAATTTAAACGTAAAATACGCTTATTAGGTCTTAGTTCTTAAAGTATGCACTTTGGGGTCTAGATTTTACGTTTATACAAACCTTGTAAGTGTCTGCAACATGTTGCCAAGTATCCATTGATACTTTTGATCTTTAATTACTAACGGAACATCATTATGTTCCGTTAGTAATTAAAGAGTTATAGGACAATTTACCATGAATAGATCACTGTTTAAAAAGCAGTCAAATATCACGACGTTCTAAAGGAATTGCATGGTAAAATAATAATAATAATATTCTACCACATACACACAACACCATCTAGCCCAAACTAAGCAGAGCTTGTACTATGGGTACTAGACAACGGATAAACATACATATATACTTTTTTTTTTTTTTGTAAATACATACATTTTATACATAGAAACACCCAGACCAAGACAAACATCGATGTTCATGCACACAAATATTTGTCTTGTGCGGGAATCGAACCCGCGACCTCAGGCGTGGCAGTCGGTTACACTAACCACTACGCCATCGAGGCCGACAGAAAGAAAAACAATTATAATACTGACGAAGCATCGAACACCTACATACTGAATTTCATGACATGAAATTTTGCATGTGAATAGTTGAATGAATAAACTAATTATTGGCATACATTTTACCATGCAATTCCTTTAGAACGTCGTGATATTTGACTGCTTTGTAAACAGTGATCTATTCATGGTAAATTGTCCTATAACTCTTTAATTACTAACGGAACATCATTGATACTTGGCAACATGTTGCAGACACTTACAAGGTTTGTATAAACGTGAAAATCTAGACCCCAAAGTGCATACTTTAAGAACTAAGACCTAATAAGCGTATTTTACGTTTATATTTTTATCTTTTAAGCCCTACGATTTTTTCTAAATCTGTTTTTTAAACGAATATAAACAAATTCAAAACAACGTATGTAAAAATCTACAGCTCTCTATGTAAGCGCTTTATATGAAAACTAGCTAATGGCCAAACGTTCGCGTAGCGGAAACTTGAATTTCTCCGAAGTTTATGCATGCACTAATTTTATTCATACATACACAATTACACACAAATACACACTAATTTTTTGACACATCTCTTTTCTTCTAAAGTCTATGGATTAAAAAAAGTTCCGCCAGGACAACGTTCGCCCAGCGGAATCAGTTTTTGGTAATTTCTCCACAATGGCTGCGTGCACAATTTTTTTTTACCATACGCAATTATACGACGTCATACACTAAATATCTGCATAATTAAAATCTTTAAATTCAACAACATTCCGCTGCGCGAACGCACACCCGTTAATCATACGGCCTACAGGGCTGGTTAGGCAAGTCGTTTATAATAAACAAAATTATTCGGAGGCGCTCAAAGCCAGTTGCACTCACTGATCGATAAACGATTAGCGAGGTTAAGCAACGTTGGGTGCGGTCAGTCTATAGATGAGTGACCGCTTAGTGGTAGTTCATCTGAGCGTCTCCGTGCTTCGGAGGGCACGTAAAAGGTCGGTCCCGGCTGTTGCCAAACTGACAGCAGTCGTTAAGCCATGTCAGAGGACTACGGGCGGCTTGAACAACTCTTGCCAACAGGTTGGCCACTAACCACACGAAAAGAACAAAATTACTATTTTACCATAGCCTTCATGAGATCCAAAGCCGGTGGTCAAAAGATGTTACCGCGGATTATAGATATAATATAAAATAATAGCTATGTTAGCAGCAACAGTGACAATGGTAGATGTACCCCTACCACCCACTGGTGCTGTCAGAAGATATCACTTTAAACAGTTTTACATATGTACTAACACCAAGAACATAAAGTTTAATAAATGCCTGCGATCTTTTGCAAGCTTTAGTCGCGCTACTACTAATTCGGCATAGCATTGAATACACGTCTGTATTTCTTTATTTAAACAATTTAATTTATTTTTATAAACGCTTCGATCAAATTGAAACTTGGATATTTTCATAAAACTCTTGACAACAAAATAAAAATACATTTTGATAAAAGAAGAGATCACATGGCAAGAAATTCACGGCGACATTTTCAATCGGCGTATTTTCTAAAGGGATTAAATATAATGACCATCAAAAATACTAATTGCACAGCAAAATATGCTCACTAAAATATATCATAACCAGCACCTATACGCCTCAAATCACTGCATTTCGTCTCGGAAGGGTTAGATTATGTTAGGTTCCTTTTTAAACCCATCCAAAAATAGGAGCCTCGCGTCGACTTAGTTTGATCTCTTTGAATATATTTTGATGTGCAATTAGTATTTTTGGTGGAACAACAGCAAAAAACTGAAGAACAGTTAAATATTACCCTTTTCTAAATGGATCTTAAATTATAGATATTTTCAAAGTAGTATCGTTGATTTTGATCTTTTGGGAAAACATTCAATAAGTCAACATCAATTTCTAATACCCTGTCTTAAATTACCGATTCAATTTCAGGATTACCATTCAAGGATTTGTATTCGAAATGTCGGGAACAATTTTTAGTAAGTTCAGATCTTGCTCTGAGAGCTCAACTGACCGAATTTCTCGATCATAAGTTGGTGAAGATGAAGAGATCTTACGACGGCAGTGAAAACTTGGTCATACCGATCGATAAGGTTTTGTTACAACAGTTTTTAGAACAAAACAGTTGACCTTGCATTCTTTATTGTTTTCATGTGTTGGTTGCGAATAATAAATCTTATCTTATCTACTTATCTGTTTCAATCTTGTAAGCTTCTTAAAAGAAAATACCCAGCTTTAATTATTTGTCCATCCATTTTATAAACTGATATTAGACTTTAGCTTCTTACCTCAAGTAGTTACTTCCGTACACGCGTTCAATTATAAAAGCAGCGGGCGTAAGGAATTTAGACGTTTACATTTTGTATCTTAATTACTATAAAGAAATAAAAGAATTCGTCATGTTTAGCTTTTATTTTTACAATCCCAGAAATAAAGTCTTAATAGGATTATATATAATATATATCAACAGGCCAAAGTTGTAAATTACTTAAACTTAATGACTTACACAATATAATAAAATTATTAACTAAAATTCTCTTCAACATATCTGGCACGTTCACCATGATGCATCAACCAAACATTTCATTGATATTCATAAGTGCATAAATTGCTCTTTTAAAATTTAAAAATATTGTAGAAAAATACTCTCTGAACTCATCAGACGTCAAAGATTTGATCTAATTAATCGGATTACGATATTTAACTACGCCCATTGGAATTGAATTTTTTGTTATAATGTACTGAACATGTTCAGTTATCATTAGTGAGATTACGAATAACGTTATATTTATATTGCATTGCGTCGGAGCAACCCCGCTACGGGACTGCACATTGCCGTCATATAAACTTTACTGTTATAATTCTAATAGATGTCATAAAGGAATAAACTATCATATAAGAAATATTTAAAGTGTCAAATAAAATAATTATAGCTATAAAATGAATCTGAGAAATGAAAATAAAAAAATATGAGGGCATTATTATAAGTTTGTCATTTGTAAAAATACACGGATAACCCTCTTGTACCTTATCAACTGGAAACAGCGGTAGTCGATTCTTCACATTATTATAATATTTAATAATAGTAAATAATTCTCTACATGAAAATTGACGTCAATGTCATAGTATTAAAATTTTAGTATGTCTTTATCAGTCTAACTTGGTCATCAAAAACAGGCGGTGCCCACATCAGAATTGAAGTTGTAATGGTTCCAAGGGCATGAAATAGTTTTTACTACCAATTTACTCATGTTTCTTTTCCACTTACAGCTAATTAATACGATTCATTTTAACTGTAGATCAAATGAGAGCTATTTTTATCCTATAATCATGCACTTCCATTTCAATGATTAGACTAAAATTAAGCATATCAATAGAATAAAAAATGATTATTACATAAACAATTTAATTGAAACATTAACTGTCGGACAACAAACTACAAATTTCACATAATGTCTAAAGAGACATCAACATTAAAGATAGAAAACATTTCATTATCAAACGGAACGTCGTCCAGGGGACACGTGCAACGGTCAAACACTATAGTAAAAGCGGTAGAGTCTAGCCTCATCGGGTGTCGGTATCAATCTCACGAATGACAACTAGTCTAGGGGGTGACTGCGTGTCGTGACTGTGAACAGGTTTATTGTCCGATGCATCGGAGCGCTGTACACTTACAAACTAGTAAGATAACTCCGCTTAAGGCAACACTCAATTGTCCTCCTCCTCCTCCTCGTCCTCATGTTTCCGCTTTTTACCTCGAGTGCTCTCTTGTGGCTCGCGGTCTGCCTCGCCATCTGTGCCACAAACAACGTGCGACATTGTACATCACTCCAAATTCATTTGAACAGTCATAAATTTGTATTTTTACACAGGCATCCCAACATAAGGCTGTTTTAAAAACCAAAGTGTCACTGTTGTGTAGTCCAATCGAGTCGCGCTGACAACGACTAACTGACAGATAAGTTGACTCCAAATCGCATAGAATTCTTCGATCGGCGTCGCATATTACAAGAATTCAAGTTACGATGCTCCAGATTGCATGCGAATTAGTGAAGACGTCGAATGGAGTCTATCAAGAAAATATAATGCGTGCCTGTATAGGTACTTAACTAGTGACAACATATTCCGAAAAACTATTACGAAGGCGCTGCAATGAAGTCTATTAAAATAATTATCATTATTTGTGAACAGTGAAGCAAAACATCGTAAGGAAAGCTGGATACTAGAAAGTTCACCCTAATGCTCTCAAACATGTGTCAAGGCTCAACCTACACAAGGTTAGTCGAGGTTAGAATATGGAGTATCCTTTCACTAAAACCGAGAAGGCCCAACAGTGACACAGAGAATAATATATGAAGCCTAATAACTTACTCGTGTTGCACAATAATATGTGTACAATTGGGATTACTTACTACCTTGCACTTTGGAGTTGTGTTCGCCTTCAGCGTCATTCTCCCCTTCACCATCTTCCTCGTCTATATCTTCTTCTTCCTCAACGTCGCTACCGTCGTATAAAGAGCTCGCAGAGCTTTCCTCCTCTGAACAACACAAAATAAACATTGTATATTTTTTACTAGCCTTTTTTTCTGGATGAAAGTTATACCCTATTTATTTTGTTATACCCCTGAAAACGTAGTTATGCGAAAATTCATCATGATTGGGCGAGTAGTTATGGCGTAAAACACACACACCAGATACTTTGCCAGTATACATGCTCCTAATAAGGGAGTATTATGTAAGTCGAAAAAGCTTGGATCAATGATTGATCTAAATTATAAGTATAATAGTTTATTCTAGTTAATTTAGTACTAATGGCTTCAGAGTGCAGAGAAACAAAATGGATTTCACTTTATTGCGGAAATTAGGCAGTCTAGATATTATGTTCTTTTTACGTTCATCTGGGGTATTTCAAGAGAGTTTAACGGTTTCTACTGAATTGTCAACATCCTAATATTTTAGGTGTTGTGATATTAAATATCTAGCTAAAAGTAGATTTAATCCCTCAATTCTTGGAATGCCAGACATCATTGAGAATCTATTGTGTCTGACACTGGTGTGCTGCTGCCACTTAATCAAAAGATTAAATAGGATAAAGTAATTACCAAGATTATCATTGTAGACTGCACTGAGTGACACCTCCTCATCATCATTATCTTCATCTTCCTCATCCTCCACGTCTGACCCTAGAACAAATACAACATGAATTACTACATAAAAACCTCCCGATATCCTGATGTATGGAAAGTCTTCGCGTGTTACGCCTATACCCAAGGATGGTTCCAGGTCTCAGGTCATCAACTACAGACCCATTGCTATACTATCAGTGTTTGCCAAAGTATTAGAGTCTTTGATAAGCAGATTAAACCGTTGCTAAGCGACAGCCAACACGGGTTTAGAGCCGGCTGATCGACAGAAAGAAATTTATTAGAATTTGTCGATTTCACGGTAGCAGAGATGGATCGGAATAAGCAAGTGGATGCAGCATATTTCGATTTCAAAAAAGCTTTTCATCGCGTCCATAATGATGTGCTGCTGGAAAAGTGTTCAAGCATCGGGTTCACGCCTAGACTTCTAAAATCAATTGCTATTATTTGGGCAACCGTACCCAGTACGTACAATTATCTCAGCATCCATCTGCCCCATATAAAACTCGATCTGGAGTAATTAAAGGTTCTGTTTTAGGACCGACTTTGTTTTTAATTATGGTGAATGACTTGCCGAATGCCGTTAAGACGACACAGTGTCTCATGTTTGCCGATGATTTTAAATTGTTCTTGGGTTTGTTCTTGGATATAGGATGTATCGAAGACAGTGACGCGCTCCAAGAAGACATCGAGAATGTTGTTGCCTGGGGTGTACGTAACCAGCTGGAGTTTAATACAGCAAAGTGCAAAATTGTCACTTTCACTTCGATCACGATCACCGTGAAAAACGTTGGAGCGCGTAACGCAGATACGTGATTTAGGTTTGAGTACGGATGTTGAGCTGACGTTCAACGACCATATAACGAATCTGTGCAGCAGAGAATTTAAATCACTAGGTCTCGTCATGAGACAATCAGCACGATTTCAGGACAGGAGTGCCATTGTTGCACTATACTTTTCATTTGTTCGCAATATTTTAGAGTTTTAACTCTATTGTCTGGGATCCACACGAACAAAAGTATAGGTTGATGTTTGAACGTGTGCAGCGTAAGTTCGCTAGATATCTGTTCTCGAAAATGTATACCCGTATTTAAATCCTTCCCTCTTATATGTATCAGGTATGGTAGGAATAGATACACTTGAATTGCAATGTAAAAGTGCCCTCATGGTACATTTCTATTTGTTGTTGCACAATAGAATTGACAACCCACCCGCGTTGTTTCGCTGTGCCCTGTCTGTGCCCGACCAGTACACGAGGAGACTGCGATCGCGTCGATTGCTGGCGGTGCCGAGGGTGCGTACTTTTACTGCTCAAGTTTGCTCCGACCAATCAGGCTATGAGACTTCTCAACTCAATTTTCTCAACTATGGTTTCTCAATATCCAGAAGTTGAAATATTTTTGATAAAATTAACAAATTAAAAAAAAATAATAATAAATTGTTGAATACTGTTCACTAGTTTTAAGTTATAAATAATAATAATAATATATTACATAGGTATGTATTATGATTCACTAAACGTGTTGGGCAACTGCAACTGTAGTGAGCAGTTGATGCAAATAAATAAACAAGTGAGAATCGGCAATGAATTGCCCTAAATCATAGAATACAAATTCGAAAAAAAATGTTCAAGTAATATGCAAAGGTCACATGATACAACGTGGCCTTGAGGTCAGAGGTCAAAGGTCATAATAATTTCGGGGGTATGACTATGCTGAGTCGAATGGCGTTGACCGCGAGTCTCTAGCTCTTACGGGTACTTGAGTTGACAAAGCTGTTGTATAAGAGTTTTTTTCGAACTCTAATAAATAAAATAAATAAATACCAACAGACAAATATACAACATTGACTGCACGGATGGCACAGCAGTTTAAGTGGTCGCTTTGCAACTGCCGCCGCGCCGAGTAATGAGGGTTCGATCCCCACAAGGGAAATAAATTTGTGTAACCCACAAATAGTCGTTTCGAGTCCCGGTGTTCTCTGTGTCCGTTGTCTGAATCAGGGATGTTGCGGATGCAGATTTTTTGACATCCGCGGATGCGGTACGCATGCGAATGTCCAAATCGATGCGGAAGCACCGCAATTGCGGATGCGTATGTTGATGAAAATTGTTCATCTTATTTAATAAAAAGTATCTAATATCACCGCCTTCGCAGGCTAAAGTCTGTTTTGCAAAGGTTCATAAATTAAACACGTACTACTGAACAACTGATTTCTTTCTTATCGTAACCTACGCTGGATCCGCATTAACATCCGCGTTGATTATTGCGGATGCGGATGCGAATATTTGCAACATCCCCGAGTCTGCATGTTAGTAAAGTCCCTAGCGATACAGGTATTATTCCTAGAGTGGGATTTGTTACGCGTTCACGCCTTAACTATTCGACAGATTACATTTACATTTAATTCATTTGATGATGACATGATTTTACATTAAATTTCGCATACAAGTTGTCAAGGGAAAACTAAAAATTTAGCACATAGTATTGCCAGTACAAATAAAAACCAATTCTAATAGAAATGTTACTAAAATAAAACAGCTGTTTAGAAATTATGATGCTTACTGTTGCTGTTCTATTCTAAGCCGTGTTTTTTTGCAGTAGAGTACACTATATTGAAAGTAGTGCACAGTGTGATAGCCTCCAAACATCGAAATTTAAAGGCCTTTTGGTCATACTGTCCAAAATAAATTCCAAAATATGTATGTAGGTGTTTGGGTAATAGTATTGTCAGATTCTAACACCAACTGATGGTTTTATATGATTAATACAAAGCTCATTCTTATAAACTACGCAAGTAGAGGTGGAATTATACAGAGTAAGAGTACCACTTGGAGGAAAAGTTCAGTATATCATCACAATGTGATTGGTAAAATATTAAGTATAAATAAGATTAAACAGTACATACCATCCTCCTCACTATCATTATTTCCATTCATTTCATCTTCTTCTTCTGTAGTGTCTTCAGCTTCTCTATCCTCTTTATCAAATCTGAAAATTGAATAATTGGGTAAATTATAAATGTATAATAGCACACAGCTCATGTGTGAAGTAGATCCCTTTATTAACCTTTTCGTATAAGGTTTATTATAAGATAAGCACACAAAGTATGAGGTCGAGAACAAAAATACTTTAGCCAAAAATTAACATAAGTCTAACGAAGAATTATTTTATGTCTTGTCTAGTAAGCCCAATTACTTTAGTGTCCTTGTTAACAGACCATGGTTTAGATGTAGCAAGCTGAGGTACCGCATAGTTTCTAATTTTATTAAAATATTACTAGCAATTTGAATTACAATTTATTAGTACATATTCGTCATATAAGTTCCAGCTATGCTAGAAAGCTTGTGTTGCTGTGGGTTCACATTGGTAGTGTAAAGGGTGGGAAACTCTCAATCGCAAGGCCAATGCCTTATCAATTACTACATGTTACTGTTTATAATAATATGTCTTTTTATGTAATGTGTTACAGCTATAATTTTCTAAGCCTTATGCTTATCTTATTATCTTCAGTTGACTCCTTATTATGATTAATTACTGATTTAATACAAAAAAAAATAAAGAAGAGTGATCAAAAGCAATACATTTATTTAGAATTTTGCCTCTAGCACTCAAAGCTAATACATGCCTGTTAATATTATGCTACAATACTCATATGCTGGGTCAAATCATATATTTAATTGAAATTTATTCATTTGCCGGCCTTGTAATAGAGGCATTGAAAGTAAATAAATTAGAATGTATAATAAAATAAATAAATAATAAATGAATTCTTACTCGTCTAAATATTTTAATGATGGATGTAACGCAAACACCTTACTCCTATAATCTTCAATGCTAGTAACCTCATTATTAAACAGATCGAGATATTTTAAGTTCTCAAACTCTTCCAAAGGTTTCAATGTTTCTAAATCTTTGATTTTATTTCCTGATAGGTTGAGATGTGTCAATTTTTTACAGCCACTGAGGAAATTTAGTCCATTGGATATCCTGTTGTCGGAGAGCTCTAGTTTCCTGAGCTTGGGCAGTGTTGGGAAACCTTTGAGTGTGGTGAGACCAACATTATTGAGACTGAGGTTTTCAAGATTGGTATATTCATCTGAGAGTCCAACTATATTGGTGCTCCTGCAGTTGTCCAAGTTTAGCTGTTTAACCTGCAGACAAACACAGTTCATTCATTATTATGTATTAATTACATAGTCCATTAGCTGGTAACTAGATACAATGGAAAGGGTATAGTGATTGTGTGCCAGAGTCTAGCTAGAGCATTGGGCAAGAGATTAAAATTCTATTATATGTATATCAAATAGGATGACTGCCTTGATGCCACAGCTGGCGGGTATGCAACTGCTGCATGAGGTCTCTAGCTTAATTCTCGGGTTGTGCAGTGTTATTGGGTTTGTGTGTCAAAAATATCTTAATAGCAACATTTCACTGGAATTGTGCCTGGTAAATGTAATTTTCGGCTATTACGTGGGCACTTAATCCTTAGATGATGACATTTGTGTATAATTTGAAAAGAAAAGAAATTTGTGTAACTACTCATCTGATTTAATTAATTCACAAATTAATAGGAACATTATTTCAGGTGGACATTGCCTACTTGTTCAACATGTATAATTCTTTTCGTTCATGGGCTATTATGTTCAATACGGGCAACAACCTAGTCTGGTAGTATAATAATAGTGTAGCAATTTACTCATAGCAATGTAGGTTTATTAAATTATTGCAATAGATTGTACCAGTCATAGTTAATAGAAGAATGCATGAAGTAGGGTGAGCTATTCTTTTATTAAATATAATCTATCAATCTGCATTCTGGAGAGCTATTATATAAAACATTGTCATCTTAAATCCATATAATCCATAGCACTTGTATCACCCATTAGAACTAAAATTGACCAGCATAAATAATTTTAAATTTTAATATTAGTGCACTTGAAAATTTTAGCAGTACTTATTGCTAATACTGTTATTTTATGTTATAATAAAGCTTATAATAATAATTAAGCATGCTAAACAATTTTAACAACTTTCAAAACCCCATCTGGACTCAATATAAGAAAAATAATGATTGATCCCTATGTAAAGAAAAGTAAGCCCTAATCAATGCTTTGTCAAATATACAGGTTGATTTTTATATTTTGTTTTAATCATTCTGTATTCTTAGCCTTTTCTCCAGAACATTTTTAACTTGATAAAACTTTCTTTCCATTCAAAACTATTTTATTTATCCTTATTTTGTAGTTTTAGTGAGACTATGTTAAATAAATTCCAGTCCATTCCAGTAATTTGTCTGCAGTAATATTTGTATTAGGCTCATATATAGTATGCTGTAGACACAGCATAATAAGTTATAATTGGATAAAATATATAACTACAATAACAGCTATAGTAGTGCCATCTATATTTATATGAGTGAAGTATTGAAGGGAAGTGTACCTACTGTGAACAAAATGTATGTAGATATTATAATATAACTACAACACGCGCCATAATCTCGAAACGTTCATATTTTGGTACTAGATATTACTTATAAGAACATACAAAGCTTTCCATTTATTTCGTTAAGTAATATTTTATTTCAATAGTTGAATCTGCAATCAATAAAAATATAGGAAGTACGTATAACCGTAGGCTTATTTCCTGCTGTCTCTACCGATCTACTATGTCGATATCTACATACATTACAAGGTTATTTCGTAACCTATACTTTCAATGTTTACATACGAACCAGTATAAATACAATAAGTGCATGGAAAATTATATACTTTTTTTAGAAACCTATTGGACCTTAAAGCGCACTATATAATGATGAATTCATAAAATGAGTAATGTAACTGGCTTGTTGAGTATTTATTGAGAGCAAAGTCAAGCCAACCAAAACGTCAAAATGGTGTTAGTTGTCAAAGATACAGGCGTAGTTCGCAAAATCTATCAAATGAGTGATTATTTCGGGCAAATATTCATTGAAACATGAAAGGGATGTGTTCGTATTATCAATTGTATCTCGATATGTATTTTGCCGTGTTGTAGTTGCGAATACTAATAAGATCGTTATAACTTTGCAATGGCGGATGACACGAATCATCGCGACGCAATAAAAATGGCCGCTATAGTGGTAAGGCGTGCGTCAATAATATGACTGCAGTTAGAAGTGTAAATAAACCAAAATAATAACAAAAATGTGCTGTGATGTCAATAAATTAATACAAATAAACCAGCCATCGTTACAAATAAATACAGATTGATAGTTTTGCGCACTTGGTGAAAGGGCGCGAAATTATATCATGTAGCTACAGTAAACTTGACTTTCAGCAAAAAATAGGCCGATTTGTACTTGAGGAGTCACAATGATAGTCGTTTACAGCATTTATTTTAACCGTCAATATCATACGCAAGTAATACATCGTAAACACTTGTAATTCGTAAAAATATCATTGACATTGACAACCCATTAATCAATGAGCCTTCTTTTCAAAGCGTTAAGTTTTGAGAATATTATTACCTAATAATTATGGAAATCAAAAGTGATAAGCTCCGTTAAATCTAATTTGGTTTTCAGCCTTGTAATTAGTTTGCTATAAAGGGTACACAACACGTTCGACATCCATAAGTTTCGACACTTAACCTCAATAAGTGAATATTTACAATAGGAATGTTTTATCTGCTTGTATAATCCGAATAAGCAAGTACATAATTCACGAGGTAATCTATTGAAGCGTAGATAATAATTGTCTGATCAAAAACTTAATTAGAACGTATAATAATTATGTGCACATGAATGAAACGTAACAATCGGTAATGGCTAATTTCTATACATAATAATGCCACATCTTTAATTAGGACGTGGATTTGTGTTCTTACACATATTTATGAGATATAAACCGAAAATCAGACTGATTCACTGACAATAATCACAATTTTTATGTATTACATCTAAGTACCTGATGAAATACGTATCGACAAAACATTCCAATAAATCGAAAAACTGATTCTATTTACCTGTGAAGGATTCCTTCCTCTCAATTCCAAGACGACTCTCTTTTCCATCTTTACGAAGCTGTGCATACACTTTTAAACACTTTTTTGCTATATATTATTTCTCAAGGAACTAAATCACTAAGCTTGGGTTTCAAAACAGAAGGAAACTATAGATACACGAGTGACGTCGTACTAGAGGCGCTGTCTGGTGGCGAAATAAAGCAACCGGATACACCGCATAGTTGACCGATTGATTATGTTTTCTAATCACGTCTTGTAATAAAATTGACATTAGATGATTGTTTTAGTTGCCTAAATTTGTAAAAATATTATAGAAAGCTTTCAATACTACTTCAAACGCATGTAATCTTTGTAAATTGAATATTAAGTTAGGTCGGTCTTTGTTACGTTGGTAGCACTTCAGTTGCCATTTTGACGAACAAAAGGCGGCATTTTTAAATTGTGTTGTGGTATTTAGTTTCTTAGCCGGTATAGCGTGTTCATATTATTAAGTTTTCATAATATAAATGTGTTAATACTGAAATGAAGTACATTATTGTAAATAAGTAGATTTGATTTCTTTAAAGGATTACATTTGATAATTTAAATATGTTTTGTAAATAATTCTAATGCAAATTAATTTACAGTACCTATTGATTTTATAAATAAAATAGAAAATAATATCTTTCAGGTATATCGATCGGCAACTTTGTTTATATAAATGCGCCTGTAAGAAATTATACTACTAACTGTATTGTAATAATAATATAGTTTCTACATACTATACTAAAAAACGTTGCATGGGAAAATACGGCAGTCAGATAGCAGTGAAATTATAAATATATTAGTGAAATTATAAACGATTAATAATTAATTAATTAAGTATTAGATAAGTTTAAGTACTTTTTATAAATAGCTTATCTCTAGTCAATAATAATATCAATTAAATATTTATTTATTTGTACCTAAACTAAAGCTGATATTTCAATAAAACAAAGTATTTTAAGACTGTTAGGGCATGACATGACATTTCTTATGGTAGATTTTTGTGTGGTTGCTGATGTATTTAAGTTTGAACAAGATAAGGCAAGATTATTTTTGGTCACTTAAAGTGCACTTGCATGTAAAAATGAATATCGCATAGAGCCTCACTTTGAAAAACATAGGTAGGTAGGTAATTAAAATAATTCTATTTTTTTTATTGAAATGTAAAGATTTAAATAAACTATAAAAAATTATTAATATGTAGTTGAAATTTAATAATCCCAATAAAACTTCTTCAGAAAGAGCGTCATAATTATGTGCGGCTGTATATCAGAGACGCCGTCGCCGCCTCTTTGTGAAACAAAGCTATACTTTGAAAGGCTCTGTCTCGTTCTGTCGTAAGCAATTGTAATGCTTTGATAGATGGTGGTACGGTAAAGATTAACCGTGAATAATAAGTTAAGTATAGTTAGAGCATTCAGATTTGTTTGGTAATGATGAATTAAAATAATAAATATAATACATAGTCAAACATTTACTCCTATATCCTCAAAGGTGTAAGTCAAAATCAAACATAATTTATTAATTTAGGTCACGAAGGTCACTTATGAATGTTAATGTTTATGAGTTGAGAGAGTTTACTAAATTAACATTTATTGTTGTTATATTTAGTTTTTGGATTCAGAAGCAGCATCAAACCATTTACGTCCTGGGGGTGGGTTTATTACCATCTGTCGATCACAATTCTTCAGACTCCGTTTCGGTACTGCGAATTTTTTTATAGAATATCCTTTGCCAGACTGGATTATCGAAATCGAGACCAAATAACGGCATTATGAAGGTATCATCTCTATTTAACTATAAGTCACGTGAGACCTAGTTTCTTTATTTTTAAATATGTTTGTGGCATTGGTAAAAATTTAACACATTTTCATAAATAAACACTAAATACAGGTTTTAGTTTATTAATACATATACCTACTGTCCTGTATTGCCCTGAAAAGTAGGACAGAGCAATACAGGAATGCCAGTAGGAATATCCTTCGTCAGCTCTATTTAGTTCCCACGTAGAGGGGGCGAGGTTACCGATCGATGTTGCTCTCCTCCCTCACCCGCCTATTATTGTTCTACTCCTTTCCCCTCTCCTACCAATAGTGGTTGAGTACCTACTGTAATATTAGAACTATTGGTCGCCCAGTGGTAGAAATTCGAAAGTTTTTTTTATAATGTAGCTTTTTGCACTTGTTCTCCAACTTCAACTAGGTATGCCAAATATCCGTGCGTGCATTATACTTAAAAAGGCGTAGAATGTTTACTATCACGTATTAATATATAGCGAGTTAGTTTATTTTAGTAATGTGTATAATTGTATCTATTATATTGACTAGTTAGTAGACTAGTTTAAGTGATGGCCTTGCCACTGGTACTGTGAAGAGTATTTAAGTTAAGAGTAAAGTTAAATTTTTATTCCGTGTGGGGTTCCACACGGAATAAAAATTTTGTGATCCCCAAAAAGTACTCTGAGTCTCGGTGTTGTTTGTGTCTGTTTGAATATTTGTCAACTCCACCGCGAAACAGCCATTATTAACCTCCGAGTCTTCTTCGAAGAGGTTAATGAAAACACTATGTGGGTCTGTATGTCTGTCTGTTTGTTAGTGACAGGCATAGCTCCGGAACCACTGGACCGATTGACTTGTAACTTGGTGTGCAGACACCTTGGGGTCATCCCTCGGTCGAGTTTGAATATGGGCCCTGTGGGTCAAAATACCCCGAGATATAGGGGTCACAAGGTCATAAGGTCAGGGGATATCCACGAACAGAGTGATTTGGAAGTCCAAGGGAGAGCCTTTTGCCTAGCAGTGGGATATTACTGAGAGCTGATGAAAAAAAAAGGTCACATGAAGACGAAGAGAAATTGAATGCTGGGTTTTTACACCCATCCCGTTTCTAGTGCGTGTGTTTAATTTAAAAAAGAAAACTATACATAAGTATGCGTTGTGTCCCTTACCCTGTGATTACTTCCTGAAAGGTAACAGAGCTGTTATGTAGGGTTAACTAAGTTGGAGCTGTAATGAAGTTAATTCTACTGTCCGAACATTAGTAGGTCACCGCTTAACGTAAAAGCATCACGTTTGAATGTTTTGTTGTGCATATTTATCTAGGTAGGTAAGTATAAATAAACTCACCGAAGTGATATAGGTATTACAGCCAAGAACAATCGTCAGTACTTCTGATATTAAAGACTATTAACACGATTTTCTTAGCTTGGTATGTATCTATGAATCTATGTAACGGAATCTTTGAACTTGATTTTTACCCCTTTCAAACCGACAAATTGATTTGAAACTTTGCACACTTATCGAGGACCGACGACAATACAATAATTTAGAAAAAAATAAAAACTAATAATTTAAAAAAATAAAAATGAATTATAGTTTAAAAACAAAATACACGCATTTTTAAAAAACAAACTAATAAGTAGAAAATAATTTAATAATTTTAATGTAAGAAGCGTGGGGTGCTTTCAAAGATATTTTAATAACCTTCACCCTAGGCTTTTTACGTTAAAATGATTAAATTATTTTTTACTTTTTAGTTTTTTTTTTAATAAAGCGTGTTTTTAGTATTTTAAACTATTTTTTTTATACTAATAATTAGTTTTCAAACACTTGGCGGTTAAGATGACAGACTTAATCCTCATGGATAAACTTTTCAAACTTGTTATTCCTATGAGCATATAGGGCAAACAAAACTGAAAAGTTTAGCTGCCTAGTAGGTGTTTTGTTTTTGCTAAATAAAATAGAATAAAAATTTATGGGTACCTACTCTACCCGTAAATGTTTATTATATTTTATTTAATAAGGATATCCGACAAAGAATATACACAAAATAGCACAAACATATACATCAGTTTTGTATATTGTATTCTTTTAATTATAGGGGACCGCAACATGCACTAAGTATAACAACAAAGCTTATAATATAAAATTTAAAATAAAATAAATTAAAATAAGCTAAACATTAGAAAAATGTATTTTACTAGATTAATAAACAATATAAAACTTAACTTCACTTAAGAAATGATTGGATTATAATTATTATAAATTATTTATAAGGCCAGGTTAAGAGCAGCTTAAACCGGCGAGCGTGTATGAGGAATGTTATGAAAGTGAATGAAGCTAGAGAAGTGTGTCAGGATCGTAGCAAATGGAAATCCGTAGTCACTGCCTACCCCTCTGGGAAACAGGCGTGAATTTATGTATGTATATATGTATAAATTACTAAATAGTTCCTATTCTTGTTAATTTCTAGAGCTAATATGCATGTGTTATGAATGGGTTCACAACCCTAGTGCAATAAGTAGAAGTCAAACCCGCTACCTTTGGAGCGCGAGTCTGCCGCCTTGCCTTAAGTAAACATAGTTATTAATAAAAATATTTATGACCTTACTTTTACTCTCTGCCTATCCCTTTGTGTACATAAATTATCGATGTACTATTACTCTGATTTGAAATCCTGTCTGTAAGTAAATAGTTCATCAAAGTCGCCGTCAGAGGGCCTGTTAGAAAATGTTTAAAGCGTTCTCAAGAGATGTCGTTAGCAGTAGCGATATTTAAAGCCGATGTACACGATTCTATTTTCTCAAAACAAGTGCTTATATGTAGAGCAAGAGCCCACGACGGCTAGCCCTTCCTTATTTTATAAAAGGTGAAAGTTTCTCTGTGCATGTCCCCAACACAGCTACGAACAATCAGCGAGTATGGAGTTTGGATTGTGGTTACTTGGGCAGGTAACAGGTAGTAAAGGTGTATAAAATAGTACCTCAAATTCGTTAAAGTATAAAGCTCAGGATTTTATATTTTCTTCGGAAAAACATTAGAAATCACAACACCCATTGCCGAACACTTGGTACAGTTGCAACCCCCTGCCAGACACCCCTAAACTTTAATAAATTATAATCATACTTTCGTTATAGTATAAAGGCTGAATTTTATATATGTTACTTGGTGACCTATAAAAAAATGTTATCTCAAAAGCCAGACAATTTTAATGGCTTTTACATCTTGCCAGACACATTAAAAATCTGCTGTAGGTGCGAGGGCGAGGCAACAACTATTCAAGCGAAAGCATGAAATGTGCTCCTCAAGTTCGTTCTTATTCTCAAAATGTAATCTTTGAAGTCCATAATGGTCATGTGAAAACTTCAAAGCACATCATGTTAGGTATGACTTTAAAGAGCTTATCAAGCAGTAGAAAAATGTTTGACATTTTTAATCGATACGGCTCACAAACAGTTATCATAGGTACAGCATACAGACCACCATGGTTAGATATCAACATTTTCTTAGATGCAATCACGGCATCCCTCACTTCGTTTCATATGGCAGATAAAATTATCCTCCTAGGTGATTTTAATATTAATTGTCTCAAGAGCAATGATAACAGCACTATATTATTAAATAGTTTTTTACAATACACAAGTTTAAACCAAGTGATCCAGCAGCCTACACATTTCACAGATCATAGTGAGACACTGATAGATATTGTGTGCACTGATGCACAGGTTCACAATGTGTCAGTGACATTTAAGCCTGAGTTGGGACAACATGCCATTTTGTCTGTAACTTGCTCATTCAAAATCAGCAAACCTTCTCCTCAATGGATTCTTTATAGACCTTTATCTCGGGTACTGCTAGACATTTTTGAGGAGGATCTTTGCAGGCTTGATTGGGCATACCTGGCAACTTTGGAGAATGTGAGTGACATGGTGACAGTTTTCAATACCTTAATCACTACTCTGTTTAATGCTCATGCACCAATTACAAGAGTTCTAATTAGAGAGAAGTCTTATCCTTGGGTTACAGACACAATCAAGCAAATGGTGAAAATTCGTGACAAGTACCATACTAGATATAAACTAAATAAAACAGACACTCACAAAAACAGTTACAAAGACATGAAAAACATTGTAGCAAGGGCAATTGAAAATGAAAAAAGAGCCTACTTCAAAACCTATATAAACAGACATATAAAAAATCCTAAGAAACTATGGCACAACTTAAAATCAACCATCAATATTAATAAAAAAATAATTCATGACTTGCCTTATGCACTTGACAACCCTGAAGACCTCAATAAGCACTTTTTAGATATCCCAGGTAATAATACAGTTTCTCTATCAGATCTGGTATACTTTGAAACCAATAGGTATCACACGGACAGCTTTGGTTTAGAGCCAGTTAGTGAACAAGCAGTCAGCTCACATATCAACAGTCTAAAAACAAATGCTATGGGTATTGACAATATTTCATTAGAAATGTTGATGATGACACTCCCTCATACTCTGCCATACATAACAGCAATCATCAACAAATCTATAACTTCTTCTACCTTCCCAGATGTATGGAAAACGGCAATAGTCAAACCTATACCCAAAATTTCTAATCCAACTGTTGCCAAAGATCTTAGGCCTATCAGCTTGCTTCCTTGTTTGTCAAAAATACTGGAAAGGGTGGTCAGTAACCAGTTGAGGAAGTATCTTGAGAAATATAACATAATACCTCAAAGACAGTCTGGGTTTAGAAAAGGACATAGCACTACTACCACTCTACTCGATGTTACAGATGATGTTTTGAAGGCTAAGGACAAGGGTATGGCTACTCTACTAACTCTGCTTGATTTCTCCCGAGCATTTGAAACTATAAATATTTCTCTCCTTCTTTCTAAACTTTCCTATTATGGATGTGACTCGGCAACAGTAAAATGGTTTCATAGTTATCTAACTGATAGATCTCAATTTGTCCAACTGGTTAATGCCAGAGATGGTAACAAGGCGAATTCTTCTTGCTGTCAGGTAACCCGGGGCGTCCCTCAGGGATCAGTTCTCGGGCCTCTTCTCTTTTTATTGTACAGCGCCGATGTTACCAACCATATACAGCATGTCCAATATCATATGTATGCCGATGACCTCCAACTATATATTTCATTTAATCCCAATGACTGCCACAATTCTGTAAATAAAATGAATGTAGATTTGAATAGGATATCTAATTGGGCCAAAAAGAATTCACTTGTACTTAACCCCTCGAAATCAAAATTTTTGATATTAGGCTCAATGCAACATATTAGAAAGACACAGAATTTAAACCCTATGGTCATGGTAGATGGTTGCCCCATAGAACAAGTTACTGAGGCTCGAAACTTGGGTTTGGTTATGGATGGCGAACTGCATTTTGAGACGCATGTACTCCAAGCGGTAAAAAACTGTTTCTACCGTCTCAAGTTGCTATACCAAATCCGCCGACACCTGAGTATTGATGTGCGGCTACAACTTTGTGAGGCTCTCATATTATCCAAACTTAATTATATGGATGCTGTGTTTGGCCCATGTATTTTGAAAAGAACTGAGAAAGTGATACAGCGTGTACAGAACGCATGTGCTCGCTTTTGTTATAATATTCCACCTCGCATGCATGTCACTCCATTTTTAAACAGTGGAAATCTGATGAAGATGGCTGCCCGCAGACACCTTCATTTGGCGACATTGCTGTTTGGTATTGTTCAATACAAAAAACCAGTTTACCTCTATGATAAGCTAAAGTGGTCACGTGATATTAATCACTACAGCACACGGGCGGCGTCTCATCTCTTGGTCACTGCAAGTCACAGAACCACGGCTTTCAGGGGTAGTTTCAAATACGCAGCGACGCAATGTTGGAATAACCTTCCGCCGCCAATACGAGATCTAAAATCATTGCGTTCATTTCGTAACAATTTAAAACAATATTTAATAAATAAACAAAAATCTGTTCCATAAATTTAATATGTACTTACATGAAGTGCAATACGCCACTATTTGTTGTTGTATTATTTCGATATTATTTAGTTTTAATTTGCGCATGCGCATCTTTCTCAATTTTGTAATGAACCATGTGTACTTTTGTATCGTATTAGTATATTCTTTACTCTGTAATTGTGTACTATTAGGTCATTTATAACCCAAGCCGCGTGCAATGTTGATAATTTTAATTATTATGTCTATCGTGGTAACTGTTGACGTTGTTGACATTGACAGATGTCAGTCTGGCATGTATGCTGCGTTCGTAAACCTCGTTTTACAAGATGCGGTAATAAATATTTATAATTATTATCTATATATTATTATTATTTATTCTGTATTTGCATGTTGTTGTTATATTATATTTAAAATTATAATATTATTAGGTATATTTATATATAATTTATAATGTAATCATATAATTTTAAGAAATTTTAATCTTAAGGCTTTTATTTTATGTTAGGCCTGCGAGAATACCAGCGTTGCAGTTAAACTGCAACAATAGCTGACGCAGATGCCTATTTTACCACCTCTATTTAAATAATTTAATTGTTTGTGTACTGTATGTTTATGTTGGTAAATAAACTTTTTCATTTCATTTTTCATTTCATTATAAAATAATGAAGGCCTGGCCGTCGCGCGTCGTGGGCTCCTGAGCTATTATCTTCAATCAATCTTTAACGCGTTTCCAGCCGGCGGGCAGAAGCCAGGTCCGTAGCTGGTAACCGTTAGGGTTATATTGAAACACGCAGACTGATTCAACTGAGAATATATTTACAATTTTTCACCTATCTTATATCCCATTTATTAGTCATGCAAGTAACGCTAACACTAATGTGTACAATAATCATTTACACCAATCAGTAACAAGTAAACAAAAATCTAACATTTACGAATGATTTCTTGGAAATCTGTTCGCGAGTATAAAAATAGTGGCACGTATAAAAAGCAGAGGGAAGTTTCGCGCGTCACCACCTCCGTCACCGACGGCGTTAAGCTCGCGCTGTACGCCGACGACGCCGCCTACATCGCGACATCGATGAACGGTGTCCACGCGGTGACCAAGATGCAGCGCACCCTAGATGCACTTCCCAGCTGGCTGAAGGAATGGAGACTGACGGTCAACGTGGCGAAGACTCAGGCGATCTCCATTGGCAGCATAGCCCTGCCGCAGTTGAAGCTCATGGGAGAGAACATCGAATGGTCCGCGACGGTGAAATACCTCGGCGTCAACAACGTAGTCGTCCAAACGCGCACAGCGCGCGCCCTCCTGCGACCCGTGCTATCGTCTCGACTGCCGCTCCGTGCAAAGCTCGGCGTGTACAAGACGTACATCCGCAGCCGACTCACCTACGCTGCCCCGCTCTCACCTCTGAGACGAACCGCCGCCGGTTGCGTGCGCAGCAGTCGCTTGCGCTCCGTACTATCACCGACGCCCCTCGCTTCGTGCGGAACAGGACGATCTCGAGGGACCTGTGCATGGAGAGCTTGGACGACTTCGTGAGACGCCTGAGCACCAACCTGTTCGTGCGCGCCGACGGATCGCACGCCCGCCATCTGCGGGAGCTTGCGCCCTACCATCGGCGACCGGCGCAGGACAGGATGGCCCTGCCGCGAGACCTCGTCTCCATGGCAACCCTCACCGGACCTACGTGATGCCCCTCCCTGATGCTGGCTGACGGGCGCTCCCCGGGAAACTCTTCCCGCGGAGCTCGACCTCGCCAAGCGCAGGAGGGACCCATCGGACACGACCCAAGCGCTGCTGGCATGTTGGTCGCCCGCGGGAACTTATCTTTGCGGGCTGGACCTCGCTAGCTGCGCTACCACCGGCTCTGACTACCCGGACTGACCAACGGGCCCACACGGGCCCACCCCAGTGACCCGCCTGTTTTAGCAGACGGCGACGAACACCACCAAGACAGGCCCACAGCCTGGTCTGGTTACCCCGAGACCCCGTAGGGGTCTACGAGAAGAACCACTGAACGCGCGTCACCAGTTCGAAAGTTGATATCGTCGCGTCTAGACGTGTGATACTCCGTTCGATCGCCTTCGCGCGTCGCTTGGTTTCGGCGCGGCTAGTTGTACGATGCTCCGTTCGATTCCAGGTTTCTCATAAAGTTATATGTTGCCTGTGCGTATATACATACGCCACAAATCAATTATTGTATCGCAGTCCACTGTTATTACATTTTACGCTACTTGAATCTTCTTATGCGATAAAAACAAAAGTGTGAGACTAGCCTAAAAAAAGGCCATTTTTTATAGACGCTTTGTTATATCTATGTGTGTGTGTGTGTGTGTGTGTGTTATATTATATCATAATACGTACTAAGCTCGCTGATTTAGAAGAAATAGACCATGTAACCAGTTTTAAGCATGCATTCTCAATTGTCCTTTTATTTATTTAATAGATCTGTTCGTCGCTGTTGTAAAATCTATAAATCTACAATAATACTAGATAATTCAATATAGTGAGTGTTCAAGCTATACGTAAACTCACAAAGCATACGAACACGCACACTCACACACAGATTTACTACATATAAATACGTACTAATCTCGTCGTTTTCGACGTTTTGTTTTTATGGCACCAGGAAATAATTACATCGCATTATATTATTCTTCTAAACTAGGTACAAACACACTACTACTGTATTATTAATTCTACTGGTCGCGTAGTGTCCGAAATTTGACAGTATTTTTTGTATAAATTGTAACTTTTTGCACTCTTTCTCCAACTTCAACCAGGTATGTCAAATATCTGTGCGCGTATACTTAAAAAGGCGTAGAACGTTTTACCATCGCATGTTAATATATAGCGAGTTTATTTTAACACCGTGTACAATAGGCATGATGACTAAAAAAAGCTTTTAGTCCGTCTTTAAGATTAGCAAAAAATATTGCACACGTATTTTTCTTTTGTATCACAAACTAATAACAACGAAGATACAATGCGATTATATTTCGTGTTACGTCACTGTTCGGTACAAATTTTACAAGTGTGACGTCACAAGCCCCCTTACTCTCGGACTTTAATGCGTTATATCTAAGTAAATTTTTATTGTTTTGTTAAAACAAAAAATAGGTGTCAATTATTATATTACAAAGATTGACTAATTTGACTCACTTATTTTTAAGTATGTCATCATGTCTTTTGTTTCTTATACAGGGTGATTTTGAAATCGTGTAATTCCTTTTAATTACGCATTCTACTGGTGATATAGAATAACCCTAACCATATATTTTTTTAATTAAAATTGTGTTTCTGGAAAAATTAATATACCTATTTTTCATGAAATGGTTTCAGATAGTCGTATTATGTTAACTACCCCACACAATCTTAATATTTTAATAATTTAAAAATAATAACATAACAATAACTGATGTCGTAAATAATAAGGTGCAATAAAAAGGACCGCCCGTTATTATTTACGACATTAATTATTGATACGTTATTTTATTTTAATTAGTAAAAATAATTTTAATTGCTTCGTGTGGTTAACATATGACTATCTGATACCATTTCACGAAAAAAAATATACATACATTTTTCCAAATATAAAGGAAATCTAAAAAAAAAATGGTCAGTGTTATTCTATAGCACCAGTACAATGCGTGGTTAAAGGAATTACATGATTTCAAAATCATTCTGTATATTGACTGCACTAATGGCTTAATAGTCTTGCCACTGCTATTGCGACGAGTGTTGTGGGTAGGATACACACGGGACAAAACTTTGTGTGATCCACAAATGGTTGTTCCGAGTCTGGATGTTCTTTGTGTCTGTTGTTTGAATGTTTGTAAAGTCCCTCGCGATACAGGACTTACAACCAGAGCGGGAACGCTCTTTCTCTCTCTCTCGACTCTTAAAAAAATAGTAGTTAGTGTATTTACTAAAATATCTGTACCTATTTAACGATGGGAAATTATTATCACAGTAGTTCTGCTTCGTCACTGCCGAGTCCTGTGGCATAAGATTGCACGAGATACTTTCAATGCCTTTGAATTGAGCTTACTTACAACCTATATTATGTTCAATAACCGGGCCCGACAAATTGTTATTGATTTTTGTTGTTAATTTTTTTTTGTAATTGGCTTGCGTTTGAGCTCGATCTCACGTGATGTTAAGCGAAGATGCAGTCGACGATGGAGCACGCTTGCCTAGAAGATACCTATTCACTGGCGACTTGAAGACACCCAGTGTGTACTCATCGGGCAACACAGACTTAGGTAGTGAGTCCCACTCCTTTGCGGTACGCATTATAAAAGTGGAAGCAACGCGATTCGTGCGTAAATGTGGTATATCCACCATGTACATACCTGTGCCTCTGGTCTGTTTGTCTGGTTGTCCGATGGTAGAACGGGGAAGGAGGAATCAAAATCCAGCACTTATTTTTCTACTATGCCAGGTAAATCAATTTATATCCATTAGTCTGATCAGATATTTGGCAACGAAATTAGACGTAGGTATTGGTGCCAATTCTTTTGTCACAAAATTCTCTTATCTTAGCTAAAAATCTCTAAAATTTATTTTAGTCCTGTCACTTTTGGCGATTTCAGAATACGAAATGTCGTTTGATAGGACTAAACTAAATTTTAGAGATTTTTAGCTAAGATAAGAGAATTTTGTGACAACAGAATTGGCACCAATGTTGTCCAAATCGTTGCTAAATTCAATATCAGCAATACAACGAATTTAAACCTTTTTGTAAAAAGCTTATGAATTATGTTTATCGTGGTCATACATAGCCTTCTATCAGTTCAATAAAACAATATCCTTGGAATTTGACAGATTGTGATTATGTATAACAGCCGTCCTCAGATTTTTTTATATTAACATTTTATATTCTTTATTTATATATTTTTGTTATTAATTATTAATATAACCTTATTAATATGAAGCGGAAAAGCTTACACCAATGTATTTTCATATTAATAAGTATTATGTGCATATTTCTTATCTTTATAATTTCTACTGTAGATATAACTGCCAAGATTCGATATGAGCAAATAAAAAGTGAACCTTACAAGTCTGTGACCAAGTTTATTGAATTTGAAGAGCAAAAGTTTGAAAATAAATTGCAGATAGAAACACTGAAGAAATTGATAGCAAAATATAATCACGAAGAAAAGATTCTGAATTTGGGATTTTATGGGCTTGTTAGACCCAACGGCCCAGTAATTGTTATTTTTGTTGACAAATACAAAGCAAACTTGAAATTTCTTGTGGCCTCTCTACAGCATGAACCGGGCATTGCTGATGCTTTGATAATATTTTCTCATTCGTATTTTGACGAGAACGTTAACCGTTTGATTCAAACAATAGACTTTACTGCAGTTCTGCAAGTATTTTATCCATATTCACTTCAGTTGTACCCTAAGGAATTCCCAGGCTATCAACCAGGGGACTGCACAGCTGATATGAGTTCAGACGCAGCTGGAAAAATAAATTGTACGGGCGCTAAGTCACCCGACATCCATGGACGATACAGAGACCCTGTGCTAGCTCAATCGAAACATTTCTGGTGGTGGACCATGAACCATGTTTTTGAGAAACTGTCTTATACTAAAAATCATAAGGGTATTATAACATTTCTAGATGACGATGTATTCTTAATGCATGATTTTATATACATGACTTATCAAATGAGAGAAATAAGCGAATTGTATCAGTGCGATTTTATATCCTTACATACAACAAAGGTGCCGGATTTTTACAAAACGAAGGCTTATGGCGTTGACATAAGAACTTGGGATCCTAAGCAACATTCTAGCGTGCTGGCTTTTGATTCACATGTTTGGAACAGCATTGTAGCACATTGTCATCTTTTTTGCGACTTTGACGATTACTCTTGGGCGCGTTCGTTGCTTCATGTCTCTATAAACAGGAAAAATGCGCGTCCTTTCAAAGTGATATCTACTACGATGCCAAGGGCTTATAAAACTAGCGCAATTAGTGGTACTTCTAACCTGGAACATAATATATTGAACGCTGTCCATAAAGTGTTAGAATTACAGAAATTATATCAAGAAGATTTTTATCCAATCCAATTTCAAGTTTTTCTTGATATCGAGCTAGATTACAACGGTGGGGTGAGTTTTGAATACGCTAATCAAAATGGGCGTTGGAGTGATTCAAGAGATAGGAATCTATGTACTAATATAACAGAGTATAAAATATATAAGCTTAAGCAGCATATGAAGAATCATATCGCCTATACCGACAATGATGATGACCTTGATCATGAGGATGGTATATGGTTATAGAATATGGTAATCTACGCTTACACATTGATGATCTATTTCATATTTTCATCTATAAAATACTGGGTGGTTCTTAGTATAGTGAAAACCTCTCAAAAATCAGCTGTTCCATAGATTTTGTTGAGGTTGATGTCCAATTTTGTATGGAACAGCTGTTTATTTTTTCGCGATTTCAGAAATGTCCCAGAATAAAAGTTGTTCACAGTAACAAGTATAATCATCCCCTGAGAGGTTTTCACTATACTAAGAAACACCCAGTATAAATATACTAAGCAATTGTTGTAATAAATGTGTTCTCGTCGCATCCTATTAGAGCACGAAAGTACTTTAGTTTTACATCCTTGTTTATATGTATATACATATATATACGGTGACGTAGCATTTATGTAGTTCAGTTTTTCTATTAGAAATTTTCAGTAGCAGCAGCAGTGCCAGTCTCCATGACAATATGAGTATATATAGTCTATTCCAATCCATTCTAATGAAAAGATAAACAAACAAAATTTTGATTTTGATGTTTATCACATAATTACTGACTTTATAGAATTAGTAACACATTTATCCATATTATTAACGTTTTTACATGATATCTTAATAAATGGAACTACTGACTGCAAATCCCTCTTAAATAGACTCGTATTCCAAGACCTAATATACACAAGCTTTTCCATATTCCTCGCTCAAGAACAAATCTTGGACACTACGCAGCTGTATCCAGGCTCAGCAGGCAATACATTCTGTTAACACTGACCTAGACATAAGTAACAATAACTTAAAACAATTTAAAAAGTGTCTATGCAGATTGTTATCTTAGTTTTACATACATACACTTATATTTTCATTTCTTAATTAATTTGTACACATGTATATATATATTTGGTAGTGGAGGAAGTTCAAGTAACAGCCAAAGGATGCACGATACATCGACCTAATCGCTGCTTAAATGTAGCCGTGGGAGGAAAATACCGAAATATCCCCACTGCCATATTTTTGTTGCTGTCCACAAAATGGTTTCTTTTGAATACTGCTACAAATACAAGCATCAACCCATAGAGTGTTTCTGAGTATTCGGTGTGTAATATGTGGCTGTTAACTGTTAGCTATCCAGCAAGTTAACAAATTATACTACTAATAACATTATTATTATAATAGTGATACATATACTCGCAATAGCAGCGATATTCTAGTGGAAGACTGTAGGACTGTCACGCAGAGAGCTCTGGCATTTTTAAAGTTATGTGCGTACGATAAAGAAAAACATCGCAAGGAAAGTTGTGTGTCTGAAAAATCTCAATAATGTCCTTGAAGATGAAGGAAGTCTGCCAACCCGCATTGGGCAGCGTGGTAAACTATGGTCTAACTCTTCTGTGTTCTTCTTGATTACCTTTTATAAGCCTATAAAAGGACTCTAGAAGAACACAGACCCTTGGACCTCCTATTGGAAACGCTGCTCTGTCAGATTCAGATCCTACTCAGCATTACTCACAAAGTATTTTGTCTCAAATTTTTGTACACTACATGGTCTTCTCCAGCACTCAGTGTCTTCTAGAGTACTCAATTGGGCAGATCTCTCTGTAGTAGAGTAGGGACCCTACTTCTCCCTATATGTCAGTGACCCCAGCTTATATCTAAAACTGAACATTTAGTAAGAGTTACCAATACCATATAATACTCCATAGGGGTTCACATGGGTAAACCCATAGATAAGACACTATATAACTGGTCAACCTATCTAAAGTAAACTAGTATGAGATATTTTTTAACTATTATTTTTCCGACAGTAAGTCGTCGATTGCGATTAAAATCACGACATATAATTTTCTGTTACAAAAAGTAAAATAAAAATAAGTAATATGTCTATGGTTTATCACAGCTACTTTCTCATTGGTCATGATCAAAACTTCTAGCAAATAAACAGAAAAATAAATCATCTGTCAGATAAGGAACAATCATAATTATTGTTGTGCATAACCTTATTTCTTTCCTATATATTTTATTATTTATGTTTTATAAATTATAAATCACTATGAAAATGAAACGAAAAAGATTACGCAAGTATATAAAAACATTGAAAAAAATTATATGCGTATTTGTAATCCTTTTTGTGTTCGTTGTATTCAAAATAAACAAGGATCATAATTACGAACACATTAAAAACAAACTGTATAAGTCTGCGATCAAGTTTATTGAGTTTAAAGAGCAAAAGTACGAAAACAAACTGCATATAGAGACGTTGAAAAAGTTTATAGCAAAATATAATCACGAAGAGAGAATTTTAAATCTGAAGACTTACGGACAAATGAATCCAGACTCTCCAATAATTGTTATATTTGTTGATAAATACAAAGCAAACTTAAAATTCCTTGTAGCATCACTGCAGCATGTGGTGGGGATACCGGATGCTTTGATAATTTTCTCTCATTCACATTTCGATGAAAACGTTAACAATTTGATCAAAACTATAGACTTTGCTCGGGTTATGCAAATCTTTTACCCATTTTCACTGCAGGTGTTCCCTGACCAATTTCCGGGTTATCAACAAGGCGACTGCACTAGTGATATGAGTATGGACACAGCTAAACATTTGAAATGTAGGGGCGCTGATTCCCCCGACATACATGGACGATACAGAGACCCAGTGCTTGCTCAATCGAAACATTTCTGGTGGTGGACAATGAACCATATTTTTGAAAAACTATCTCATACTAGAAGTCATAAAGGATTTTTCGTCTTTTTAGATGATGATGTATTCCTAATGCACGATTTCATATACATGACGAAGCAGATGATAAAAATAAGTAAATTTTTATTTCAAAGTGATTTTATATCCTTACATACAACAGGAGAGCCGGATTTCTACGAAACTAGGACGTTTGGCACTAATATAAGAACTTGGGATCCCACGAAACATTCTAGCGTACTAGCTTTTGATTCACAAGTATGGAACAGCATTGCAGCGCATTATTATCTTTTCTGTGACTTCGACGACTATTCGTGGTCACGTACTTTGTTTTATTTGTCCTTAAACAGGAAAGATGGACATCGGTTTAAAGTGATGTCGAGCACGATGCCCAGAGCGTTTAAGACAAGTACAGTATCAGATCGATTTCTGGAGTATAACATGTTGAGTACTGTACGTAAGATCTTAGAGATGCAGAAACGAAATCACGGTAACTTCTTTCCAGCTAACTTGGAAGTTTTTCTTGAGATTGAGCTGGAGTACGACGATTTTGTAAGTTTTGATTACGTTGAAAACAATGGGCGTTGGAGTGATCCAAGGGACAAAAGTATGTGTAGTAATATTACAGAGAATAAAATAAAGAAAATCATATTGGACATGAATAGTCAATTTAATCACTATAGAAATGATGATGACGTTGATGACGATGACGATATATTGGACATCGAAGTGCCAGTTAAACCTTAATATTACGTCTAGGGTTATTGGGAATTGTTTTAATAAATGTTTCCAACCATTGAAATTAAACTCATTTATATGGATTTTATCGCGTTGTTTATTTACCACTTTATTACATAATTTAGAAACTGTTACACTACTACCTACTACTATAGAACTTTACTAATTTTTAAGCTAATAAAATTATTAAAACTATTTATATTTAGGTTTTCCCGTACGTTTCGGTTGCCTTTCAGCAGCCATGGTCACGGGGAGATTTTCAACCATTTACCATATACAGTCATTTTAAAAGTAAAGGAGCACATTTCACTTTGCATTTACTGCCTATAGCTGTTGCGCAGTGCTTTATTTTAATTTACTTATAATTTGGGCTAGAACCTCTGGTCTTTTGTTTTTAATATACTTACTGTACGTTTCCGAAGCAGTACCATATCAATATTTCGTTACATATATTTTGAATCACGTAACAGCTGTTACGTCACTGACATCATCAAAAAATATTCCGGCAATGTTCTGACACGCAATGCAATGACAATTCCCACAGAGACATAAGTTTATCTAAGACAGTCTTTTTCTTTTCACGTTCAGGCTAACCCAGTGGTCTTCTTTATATAAAATGGATTAACTTATCGGTAGCCGTGTACCGCCATGAATTCTTAATTACCTTAGAGATTAGAGCAAAGGTTTGTATATACATAGTAACAGAAACCTCGATGGCGTAGTGGTTAGTGTAACCGACTGCTACGCCTGAGGTCACGGGTTCGATTCCCGCACAAGTCAAACATTTGTGTGCATGAACATGGATGTTTGTCTTGGTCTGGGTGTTTCTATGTATGATATGTATGTATTTACAAAAAAAAATGTATATATGTATGTTTATCCATTGTCTAGTACCCATAGTACAAGCTCTCCTTAGTTTGGGCTAGATGGTGTTGTGTGTATGTGGTAGAATATTTATTTATTTATACTTAACAAATTATAAATAAATAAAGCCGAGAAAAGCCAGCCACAGTCGAGCGCCAGCCTGCTATACTACCTTATGTAAGGGGTGTCACTGACAAGATTGGCTACATCTTGAAGCGAGCTTCAATCAACACATACTTCAAGCCGCCAACGAAGATAAGTCAATTTTTACCATCCGTCAAGTGCCAATTACCTTTACAAGATGCAGGGGTCTATAAAATAGATTGTGACTGCGGACTCTCATACATTGGTCAAACCAAGAGAAGCATAGGCACCCGCATAAAAGAACACATAGCTGACGTTAAACACAAACGCTCGTTGAAGTCTGCTGTGTGTGAACATGTACAACAGGGGACCAACCACTACCTGAGATTTGACAAACCACAGATTCTCGCTAAAGAACACCGATTCCTACCAAGGATGCTTCGCGAGGCTATTGAGATCAAAAAACATCCAAATTTCAATAGAGAAGATGGTTGGAATGTACCACCAGCTTGGGATCCAGTACTTCAAATAGTCAAACCCAAGAAGAAACAAACCACAGCTAGACTTCATGATACTTTGAGCTCATTCTGCGTAAATAGAAACACCAATAACTAAATTATGTTCGGGTACTTTGAAATAACTACACTGGAACATTGAGACAACTACCATCTTAGTCTCCCCGTGACCATGGCTGCTGAAAAGCAACCGAAACGTCGGGGAAAGTGTAAACTTAAAAACAAATAGATTTGATAGTTTTAATAATTTAATTAGCTTAAAATTAGTAAAGTTGAATAGTATAGTATAGTAGTGTAACAGTTTCAAAATTATGTAATAGAGTGTTAAATAAACAACGCGATAAAATCCGTATATAGTAGTTTAATTTCAATTGATTTTAAAGCTTCTATTTTGTTAACTTATTGCTCTAGTGGCTTGTATATACAGCTACGTTTTCATATCCTAAGTCGGCCTAATAAAATAATCTAGATTAATAAAATTATAAGTATATTTGGCTGGTTACTTCACTGTCCAGTAGTCAGTTGCGTATGATGTGTTTTAGAGCTCAGAAATCTGGTTGGCATAAAGTATTAAGTACCAATTTCTATTAAAAAACTTTGCAGCAGCCCGGAGTCAAGTTTGCAAGATTTCATCCCCGTATCTCAGAAAGCGCACAAACCCCATCCACCGCCTGATATCTCTCTGAGCGCTCATCCTTAAATTATCTGTTGGCCACCCCAGGATAATAGGTTTCAGCTCAAAATTAGTTGATTATTGTTGTTTATGGACTGTATTCTTCCCGACAAAAACTTAACGCTAATATGTCCGCATAATGGTAAGCATAAATGGAAACGGTGATTTAAAAAGTATAATAGCCAGCGCAAGATATGAAGCCGATTTTTCTCTCTGCCTGCTCAATTTAGAATAAACGACTGTACGAATGGCGTTGTGGTTTAAAAGGTCACCTTGCTACTGCCACTGTGCTAAGAGTTTTGAATTCGATCCCTTATCCCCACACGCGACAAATCGGAATCTGGTTGTTCTTTGAGTCCGTTATTTGAATGTTAATAAAGTCATCCGGAACGACGAAACTTTTCCTAGTGCAAGTCTTATTTAAAAAAAGGTAAATGGAATAATCGAGCGAAGATCTGTTGTAGAGTGGCGATTAAACCATTTTACCCAACAGAGTATGCCTTTACCAATTTTAAAATAAGTAGGTAGCCAGTAATGTCCTTAAAATTTCAGAAAAAGGCATGTTCTACCTAACACGAGCGTGGTGTTTAAAATTACAGGTAATATTAAAAAAGTACAGTAGAATATAAGGGCTATGAAATAGAGAGTCGCGCTGTTAGCAAAAAAAAAAATGGTTGACGCTCAGCATATTGCAGAGAAATTGTTAAAAAGTAATGATGCGTTAATATTCCTGTGGAAACCTTTTTTACAGTTTCTATTCTAACAAGTGAGAGAACTAAATTATAATCAATATATATAATATCAATATTTTCAAATAATAGGTTAGTTGTATCATCAATACCAACTTCATTTAAATACTCTTTTCACTTCTTTATTTTTCTACGCCCTGCTATTTTAAAACATAAGCTTCTATCTCTTGAAGTACTCCAATGCCCTCGTTTATCAACGTGGTTTAAACTAAGAGAATCGTTAAAGTCTAGGTCGATATCAAGAAAAATTTCCATCTGAAGCGGATAAAATCCACCATGATTTCGTTTCTGCAGGTTAAGGGTCTTATGTACCGCATTGATTATATCAAACTCCATAAAGAGTCCAGGAGTATCAGAAGGTGCATTCGTTGTAAACGCTCTAGGCATCGTGCTAGATATCACTGTGAACCGTCGACCGTCTATCCTGTTTAATGATAAATTAAGCAAGGAACGCGCCCACGAGTAATCTTCAAAGTTACAGAAAAGGTAAAAATGTTTTGCAATTATCTGCCATACTCGTGAATTAAAAGCTAACACGCTGGAGTGTTGCTTGGGATCCCAAGTTTTTATTTCAGCGCCATACGTCTTCGTTTCATAATAATTCGGCAATCCCGATGTGTGTACTGATATGAAATCACAACGATATATGAGCTTGCATAGTTCGTTCATTTGTGATGTCATGTATATAACATCTTGCAATAAAAATACATCATCATTTAGAAATGTGAAAATTCCATTGTGCTCTTTAGTATGAGATAATTTTGTAAACACGTGGTTTATCGACCACCACCAGAAATGTTTGTCTTGAGCTAACGCAGGGTCACTGTACCCTTCATGTTCTCCTGTTTTACTCCCGTAACAATTACTTTTTGAAGCAGTATCGTTCTTCATACGGTAATCATAGTCACCTGTTGGATAATCTGGCAATTCCTTAGGATACAACTGTAGTGAAAACGGGTAAAAAATTTGTACAACCCGAGTAAAATCTATAATTTTAATTAAGCTGTTGACGTTCTCATCAAAATATGAATGAGAAAATATTATCAATGAGTCTGATATTCCTGTAACATGCTGCAAAGATGCCACAAGAAATTTTAAATTTGCTTTGTATTTACCAACAAAAATGACAAATACTGCAGCATTTGATCGTAGCGATCCATGAACATCTAGATTTAATATATCTTCTTCTCGATTATATTGTTGTATCAACCTTTTAAGCGTATCTATTTTATGTGTATTCTCATAAATTTTCTCTTCAAATTCTATGTACTTGGTGGCAGACTTATAAAGTTGGCTTTTGATCAGATTGTATTTCACTTTTTCCATCTTGTAAATACCGAACACGAGTAAAATTAGAAATAAGCAAACAACGTTTCTAATAGCTGCCATAATGCCCGATCTTTTCCGTTTCATTTTAGTAATAGTGTAAAAAATGTATTCTAAATTAAAGAAATTGTATATAAAAATTTAGAACTGTTAATATTACTATAAAATTACGTAACTATAATACTAAGAACTAAGCTAAGTAAATTGTTTATAAATCTAACATAATTATTGTCAGAGCCAATAATAAGTTTTGGTATCTATGGCTATCTACCAAATAGTTTGTATTGTTCTCAGAGTAACTATAGACAGAAAGTGGCCTTCGAGTCTATAGTTACTTTGTGAAAAATACGAAAAAGTCTCCACACTACTTCTTAGCTTAGCTAAGCTGGAGAGATTAACAAAAATACTAGTAGGTAATTTGTAACCCAAATTGCTAGTAATCTCTGTGCATGCATGTTGCGGAAAACCAATTGGTTTTTCGCAACATGCAGTTACCGCATTCCGTTGGGTAATTCGCTAAATATCTAAATAGGTTTGTTAATCCATTCCAGGATAGAATTCCAGGAAGACACTGGTTGAAAGTTTCCTTTATTGTAATAAAGCTGTAATCTAATCTCACTTTCACATGCTTATTATTATTACAATAAAAACTTTATCCCGAAATAGGGGTCACGAGCTCACGAAATTAGAAGCAGAGCCAAAATTTATTACGAAATAGGGTTCAAACAAATAAATTCGTAAAACAGTAAATTAGATCTAAAACTAAATACCTAATTCATGCATTAAATGACTAATTAGCTAAATATAAGTTTGATTAATATTGATAATTATCAATATTAATCATACGAAACCTATTAAACTGATAAATATTAAAGCCATAAGAAGAGTTATGTTATACACATAAAATAAATAATACAGGGCAGAGATTTATGCTTTTTTAAAATAAGTTGCAGGATGTATAATTTTTCTTACTGACAAGAGACCTGCGGTCAGATATAGATTATCTGTAGAAAACCTAAAAGGCTTAAAAAAAACCTTTAGCATAGCTCTCTGAGCCCTTTCTAAATCTATGAATTTTGTTTTTGTAGCACCACCCCAAACTGTTACACAATATGTTACACTGACTGAGCTAACGAGATGTAAATTACTTTTAGGAGAGTATGTATCCATGTTTGTTACTAGATTATAGCAATAGGTAAATAAACCTGTAATAATAGTTATATTTAAAGATATGTAATAAGCATGACACTTACGCATCGAGTCTGACGCCATTTGGTGCCGTGATCTTTGGACATTCCCCTCTACTATAGCCTGTTGCTCTAAGCGAACTATAAAACCGATAAAAGCTGTTGGATACGTCATTCAGACAAAGGAATTATTGTGTTATAAGTGTTATAAGGTTATAAGTGAGGCAAGGGATCCCAGAAGTATTTAGCGATTGCTATTTTGGCGACTCTTGCTCCATTTGTTATTTGGTATTTTTACGGCGACCTATCTCAGGACTCATTCCGAAACATACATTTGTATACCATCTATAGTAAATCTAGAATTAGGACTTAAAACTGTGAAATTGCATTATTGATTAATATAACAGGTCCTATGATTAACTTATTCTAGGTACTCAGTCCATGACGACAGAATACATTAAAATATAATAATAATAATATATTCACAAAGGGAATTCCAATAGGGGCGTATTAGAATTAACATAAAGATAAATTCATAAAACACCGGGAAAACATGATTATATAAAACTGTTGACTTACAATTTACTATTAGTCACGAGATTACTGTAAAGTGAGAAACATCTAAATTAATAAAATTATACTATAATTATACAAATTTTAAACAGACTCGCTCTGCAAATTGAGTGAAAATGGCGAAAATATTGAAAATAATGGCGACGTGGAAATACGTGATGTTTTTGGTAAGAGTACGAATTATCACTACATATTTTATAACAAAGTCCTTCGCTGCGTCTGTTCACGATAAACTTCAAAACTACTTAACGGATTTTCATGTAGTTTTCACCAATAGACAGAGTGATTCATGAGAAAAGTTTAGATGTTTAATTTGTTAAGGTTTCGTGCTACATGTGCGAAGCTGGGATGGAACGCTAGTTATTTATAATGATAGGGTTTACGAATTGTACAATGGTATTCCTGGCCATTGCCAGTGCACTATGTGTTTTGTATTTTATTAACATATGGGACAAAAAATTGTGTGTCCTACATATGTTTACTTCGAGTCAAACCTAGCTACGCAGTGGTTATACGTGGATGAGTTGTCTTAAAAAAGGAAAGATTGAAATACATTTATTACGTACATATATATAGCTAGGTTTGGGCGTGTATTAAATTGGTATTATTTTATATACTTAACGTAAAACTCGGTAGTAGAGTACACACGGCTACACATCAAGTAAGACACCCTATATACGCATAACTACGCTACATACAAAATAAAGAATTGTCGGAAAGGGACAGTGCATAGTGGTGTCGATGTAATGATAAGCGTAACAAAAAATTAACGCACTCTCTCGCACGATTCGCAGCGTTCAACTTCTTATAGTTTAAAGTCCAATCAGTCTAGATTGATGTGTCGCTGTGTGTACTTCTTCCATATTAATATACTAGTATATATGTACATATCGATGTTTCATATTATCCTATTGAACATTGCTCAAACTACTTTCTAAACATTTCTATTAATCTGTCGAACTATCTATAACTTATAAATTTCACCTATTCGAATTGAATGAGTAGTATTCGATACTATCCAATATTACTCATCTCAATTTAATTTTAATCGCACTTATTGTTTTTACAAATATGTACCTACATTATGCCTACATTCTTGAAGAGGAAGGCAGAGGTTTATTAAGATCACATTTTTGTATCGGCTATAGTTCTAGGCTACTGCTACATACGATAAACTCATCAAACGATAATCAGCTATGTTCATAGATATTACATTGATATCAATCGATTCAAATATTCAATCTTAACTGAACTGAACAATAATAATAATTATTGTTCTTAATTTGAAACACTTGGATTAAATCCTTTAGCGCGTGGGACTTTACAAACATTTAAACAACGGAACAAAGAACAACCAGACTCTGAACAACTACTTAAATAAATATGTATGTATAAGTACTTATTTATGTTATTTTTACAGATATTTGTACTAATGGCTCTCACCAGCACAGCTCCATCTTCGTCTACGGCAGGTAATACACCTTCTTTCCCTAGCCTTTATTATTCCCAAGTCACTTGGGGTTGGCTTTTCTAGTCTAACCGGAATTGACTGGATATCAGTTTTTACATGGAGCGGCTGCCACCTGACCTCCGAAATCCGAAGGCTAACGATACCCTAAGGCTAGACCAGCGTCAGGATATTATAGGGCACTGACTTCCCAATAATGACTGCCATTGATGTTCATGGCAGCCGGGACCGACGGCTTATCGTGCTCTCCGAGGCACGGAGCAGGCGATAATTGTTAACCAATACGCACATAATTTCGAAAAGTCATATAACTTCCGAAAGTCAGGGGAGCGCGATGTGGGTTCGAACCCGAGACCCTCTGCATTGCAGTCTGTTGGTCTCCCCACTGAGCTATCGCTTCTATTATAGGCAGGTAATACACCTATATCTACATATTTATAATTGCACGGAAGGCTTTCATTTAATTGATTTTAGTAGGTATTATGCTTCGATGTAAATCATGGGGTTATTTACCAGCTGTTTCTAGCTAATTTTGTTATGTGTTAATAAACACATAACAAAATTTTAACAACAATGAAAACCACCTTCGTCTAGACAACAACTAGACAAGTAATAAAATGATAACATCATCAATGTAGTCGAAGTCAACCAAATACGCATTCTAAAGGTAACTTAAAAACTACTGGTCAGATTTTGATAAAATTTAAATGGCACCAGAAGGGAATCACCAGCTTTCATATAATCATCAAAGTCAGTTCACCATACAAACGAATTGAGAACTTCCTCCCTTTTTTAAAGTCAGCTAAAGAGTTTGCGGTCTCTTTCTTATTGAATATCTTATTCCCGTCATATAAACATAGTCTGACGCTTCTATTGAATCCTGAATGGCTTAGTTGTAATATACCCACATTTCACCAACAATGATTTTGGGTCCCACGTCATAAGGGGAAGCGCGGGGTAGCCACGATCATACCGGCGTCAATCGGGCACAATTCCAGACTACTGGCTGCTACTCAGAATTTCTTGTCAGAGAAACCAACATTACAGTATGGAGTTCTTCAAAAAGAGCTTTAAAGATTTTTACAAGGTCGGCAACGCGCAAGTGTTGCCTCTGGTGTTGCAAGCGTTCATATGCTAGGGTGACCACTTACCATCAGGTAGGCCGTATGCTTGTTTGCCATTTAAGTGGTATTTGAAATTGATGATGTAGACTTTGGTTTGCGTTTCCTAATACTTACTCATTTTTATCTTCGAATAAAAGAATCATCTTTACTAGATGGCGAAAATAGTTTATAGAAAACATTTGTCGACAATTTCAAATTATGCTTTTTTGTACAAATCGGTTTTCAGCGAATCTAGACTATTTCTCGGCGAATCTCAGCTATTTAATTTCAGCAACGTCTAGATATATTTTGCTGTACGTTGGCGGAATTTGAGAGGGTACGTTACAATATCTATCACAAAATATAATAATGTCCACTATGTCGCATTAGGTTCTCCTGTAATGACATACGTGATTTGTTTTATAAATAAATAAATTTCTCGGCGAATCTCGGCTATTTCTCGGTAAATCTCGGCTATTTCTCGGTAAATCTCGGCTATTTCTCGGTGAATAACACATATCAGTCAAAGTATTTTTTTCACAGCTATCCAGAAAGTGCTTAAAATCCCTGATGAATGTAAGAGACCTGGATTCTGCGCGATTAAACCTGAGGGCTACGACTTACTCGAACACAAGATAAATGAAGCATTGCCAGACATATTACGTAAACTTTAAAAATCTTAGTATTTTTTAACCTACCCTAATATTATAAGAAGAAAAGTCTTGTATTTTCGTCTGTCTATACTAATATTTATAAAGAGAAAAGATTTGATATTTTGTTTGTCTACTTGTTTGTTACAATTAAACTGAAAAACCAACCGATTTTAAAAATTATTTCATCATTAGAAAGCTATTTTGTCACTGAATGACATAGACAATATTTTATTTTAAAAATCATACTAACATAACCTACTTTTACACGAGTGACGCCGCGGGCGAACACTCGTAATTAATAAACACAAAAGCTATTAGTCCGATTTTAATAATACCTACGATTACAATTAGAAAGCTTCTTTATCCAGAAGTAATAATTATCCTTTATAATATAATGCCACGAGTCTCGAGAGCGGTGCAGGAATCACAAACGTGGATCAAACTGCGGGAGAGAGCTAGTTGGCACATATCCTTTTAAAATAATAATTATTACATTCGTATCAATGACATGATTTTCATAGTTTTACTTAATTTACTTTTAAATATATGTACTAAGTATCTAGATCAGGGGCGTAGCTACCGCCATATCTGCCGTATCAATGATACGGGGACCCCAGGCTATAGATGCTCCAAAAGCGTGTAAGCAAAAATCCTAAAATGATGTCCATAATCTTTTATAGATTAATAATATTTTTGAGAATAACTACTGGGCCATAACAAAGATTTCAGAGCCTCTGTGACCTGAGTAATATACCTTCTAAGTATTACAAGCAGAAAAACATTTATCTTTTTTTAAAGAAATAAGCCGGTAAACTGTTTGCTAAATACAGTTAAGACATCAGTTGATCTGTATGAGCAATTATTTGCTTTGAAAATATGCTTAAAATCTAAAATTCAGAAAATTCATTCCGTCGTTTTAATTCAATTTGAGAATTTTTTGTTTCTTTTATAGAAACTTTACCCTTCCTTTGGGCCTCCCGACATATTTTGATACAGGGCCCGTCTAAGGTAAGCTACGCCACTGATCTAGATCTTTCTAGTTTCATTTATCTAATTTCGTAGTTATCGTACAAAATGCAGTTCATCTATATGCAATCATTTATATTTCGAGAATAGACTATACTTATTATAATTAACATGTATTATTAATAATAAATATTAATAACCTTTTATACAATTCGTATTTAAAGTTATATCGCTTAGTGTCTTACCATTTAATATTTTTAAACTTTTCAATTCGCCATAATGACATGATGGTTGATGTTTTTGTTAATTTAAGACAAACCATAGTGGCTATAAATACAAGCAACAATTTCATATTTTAACTCCTATTTTATGAAAGAAGAAAAGGAAGCAAAACAAAATTATTATTATATATTTCTTAAAAAGACAACGCCCGCACTAGGATTAAATTATGTGCCGTAAAAAAACAGACACAAACATCCAGACTCGAAACAACCATTTGTGGATAAAACAATTTTTGTCCCGTGTGGGATTCGAACCCACAACACTCGGCGCAATGACGGTGACGACCAGATAAACCACTACGCCATCCGTGCTCTCGCTAGGTACAATCTGGAATTCCGTTTGACTTACTGAAAATTAATTAATTAAGTACTGTCAAATGACAGTAAAACCCGTTAGCATTTTGCCTCCTCCGGTAATCGAACTCATGACTCGTATTGCGGTCGCATAACCACCATGATGGTGACTGATTTAATTGATAAACATAATTATTCAGGTAATTCCATTTGATTATGTCATATTAATACGTAAGCTGATTGTATCTGCTAATGTATTTCCATAATTATGTTAATACGTCAATTATATTATTATTTCAATGTACGTCAGTCACCTTCTAGTTATTAAGGCTAATAATATATGTCCTATATCAAATAGAATTTACCTTTCGAGTATAATATAATAATAAATTCAATTACATCCCGTTTTGTCAAAGACAAAAATCATTTATTCATTAAGGTCACAAAGTAACAGTTATGAAACTAAAAACGATTAGTTTGTAAACTTACTAAGTTACTTAAGTTATATTTTGGTTAGTTGTTAGGTTTAGGCGAAGGGTTGAGCCATGAGAAGATGATAAACTTTTTAATAAGTATATGTTAGTTTTTTAACAAGACCACTCCCATAATTTGAATAAATCCTGTGTTTCGTGGGGCTTAACAGGCAAGCAACGGATATTAAAAACATACAAACAAAACTAACTGGAAAATACACAAATTTACGAAACCGAAAATGCTTTCAATTTCTTTAAATTCAAATTCTTAAATAAAGAAAATGAAATGAATGAAATTGAAAACATTCGACGTGTTGTAATTTAATTAATATTATGATAACTGTATTATAATGTTAATTTAATAACTGTAGGTAGTTTAGTTAAGAAACAGCATGTCTGTCTAGGCATGTCAAATTTAGACAGCTATATAAAAATGTGATTTATGCTATGCATATAACGTTGCAAGGCGTCCGAATAAATCTGGACATAGTCAGGCTTTTTGGTTGACGGGTTTGAAGCCTTCTGCGCTCCTCGTAAAGTATAGAGTCAAGGCCAAGTCAGAGGACAACAACTTACCTCACAACTAACACACCAAACAAAAAAAGGTGTCCGGCCTTTTAACCAGAATGTCTGGCTAAAATGGTTGGTCTGTCCGGCTTTTCGGTTTTAAGACCTGGCAACCAACAACAACATACATACGTGATTGTATTTTTGATTCGCCTTTTAGTATGACCCACTGCCGGGCAAAAGCCTCTTCCTTATATTTCAGAATCACTCTATTGTTAGCTATCTCTAAAGAAGTCTGCCCACTACCCCGTATCATACGATGACCGTGCTAGGAACGTGTACATACATACATACATAGATTCACACCTGTTTCCCAGAAGGGTAGGCAGAGACTACGGATTTCCATTTGCTACGATCCTGACACACTTCTCTGGCTTCATTCACTTTCATAACATTCCTCATACACGTTCGCCGGTTTAAGGTACTCTTAACCTGGCCTTTATCCAGAACGTCTCCGATCTGATCAAGAAACGTGCGCTTAGGTCTTCCCCTTGCGACTGTTCCATTCACACTAGCCTTATAAACTTTCTTACTCAGTCTTTTCTCGTCCATTAATCTTTCCATATACATGTCAGACAAAAAAATATTCTTTGTAAGAAAATGTATAAGACTATGTCCACTAGACCGTTCTGTCACCGACCAGCTGTTCCTATAGCAGGGCGTATCGTGTTGCTTTTCGTGTCTGATACGTTCCTAGCACGGTCATGGTATGAGACGGTGTAGTGGGCAGACTCCTTTATAGGTACTTTTAAATGAGATGGCCTACCGTCCCATTCAAATATCCAAATCATCCCGTCATCTCCGTTTAGGTCTGCCCCGAAGCCATACCTCCCTGAGTACGTGATTCTATGCATGTTATAAATTACACATGTTTTATCAAATAGCTATATTTTATCTTTTTCTTTCTCTTTTTATCTTTTATGATATTCTTTTTATCTTTTATGTTATTCTTTTTATCTTTTATGTTATTCTTTTTATCTTTTATGTTATTCTTTTTATCTTTTATGATATTCTTTTTATCTTTTATGTTATTCTTTTTATCATTAGCTTTATTCTTCTATTTTTACAGCAGCGATAGCCCAATGGGAAACCTTTGGACTGCCACGCATAGGTCTCCAGTTCGAACCCAAGGCGCGCATCTCTGACTTTTCGAAGTTATATGCGTATTAAATAGTTAATTATCGCTTGCTTTAACGGTGAAGGAAAACATCGTGAGGAATCCTGCATGTCTGAGAGTTCTCCATAATGTTCTCGAAGATATGTGAAGTCTGCCAACCCGCATTAGGTCAGCGTGGTGGACCCTTCTCACACAGAGAAGAGGCCCGTGCCCAGCAGTGGGATAGTTTAATACAGGGCTGATATTATTAAATTAAATTTTTTAATTTATATCTTTATGTATTACTAGAATTTGTTCGCGGCTTCGCTCGCGTAAATATAGGTTATGTTAATATTGTAGCCCTTGGCAACCGTTTCTTTTTTGGATGTAAGGTAATCTAGGTATATTTCAACGTGTATGCAAAATTTCATGATGATTGGTCAAGTAGTTAACGCGTGAAAGCGTAACAAATAAACTAAAATTCTCATTTACAATGTTAGTTAGGATTAGAAGCCGATTCTCCGCCACATCAACTGTGTGATAACTAGAGATCGGAAATTCGGATGCATATGTACCTACAGCTCAGGTGTTGGCTATTATGGAAAGCGCTTTTTAACGACATTTACTACTATTTTCATTTCTTTTATATGCATTTTCTGTATGTGCAAAATAAATAAATATTTTGTAAGATATCCTAAATAAATAAATAAGACTGAGTTCGATAAAATATTTACTTTTATTTATGTTTTTCTTTACCACACCACCTTTTCCTTCACGCCCTACATACACACATACTTGAATAGGGAACTAAAATTTAATGTAAGCTAAATATACTTCCGACTAGTTAAGCAATCCCGGTAATCCGGGATTTTATTTTTAATAAAAATATTCTCAGAAGTTAGCCGAATATTAACTTTAGGTAAATAAGCATCCGATTATCAGATCTCTAGTGATAACTTTATAAACCCGATATTTTTGATACTAGCTTTTGAGCGGCTCCGCTCACGTGGTACCTTTATCAATAAAAAGCCTATGCCCTTTTCCCAGGTTTTAAACTATATCCGTACCAATTTTAATATAAATCAATTGTATAGTTTAGCCGTGAAAAGGTATCAGATAGACAGTTCCTTTGAATTTATAATATTAAGTAAGGTTATGAATATTAAGGATAGCTACTGCCATTAAAAACATGAATGAAACCTATAAATAACATTTACTACAAACGGTAAACAATGCGTAAACAATTACTCATATCTTGAATGAAAATAATGAAATAGTAAAATTGTAAATATAGCAAGGAAGTAGTAAGCGTTTATTTATATAACTATGGTAATCGGTAGACGTCACGGATTCAATTCTCGGTTCGGGAAAATGTTGTTGGGTTTTTCTGTTAACTATTTGTATGTAGCAGCACAGAGTTTGCAACTGTGCTTGGTAGACGACAACAGGTACGCCATAATTACGTTCTAATACCATAGTTGGCGAACTGAGGCTGTTATAAAGCTCTGTCTACCCCCTCAGGGAAAGAGGCGTGAGACTACATAGGCGCGTACCTCTGATTTTTCGAAGTTAATATAATTTGAATATTTGTACTAACATGACTACAGAAGGTAAATCCGGTTAGCGGACATTCTTTTAGTATTTTTGTACTATATTGGTAAAAAATTTGATTGTCTTAATTAAAAATTATATTTTGAGTATTCTGTTATCCGTTTACAAATTTTTATGGGTGCTACAAGCACTTTAGTACTATGTTTGTTGTTTTCTGTAGACATCCTAGTATTTTCTGTAGGCGTACAAAAACTAAAAATGTGATTTATTCCCATAATATCTAAGACTGAACTGTTGTGATATTATTATAATAAGATTAATAAGTCAATAAAAATAAATACAAAGTTTCAAAACAATGTTTGAAGTTTTGTTTTGTTGATTTTGTTACGCCCTTATTTTGTTTATGACCCATATACATTATACCAAAATCTTTTCCTTCTACTAACTTTATTCTTTCTTTGATATATCATGTTATATGTAAAATGGTATTATTTTGGCTTATTCCCGCCCGCTCCACTATTTTGTTCCCAAGCGCTCCAAGACTAAAATAAAACATTACTATTATTTTGTAAAATCGTTCCCAAGGGCTCTAAAACCTTATGCAAATTTATTTCTTTAAACCTCTGGTCTCCATACATTTATTCCCAAGAGCTCCAAGTTATATTACAATATTAAATAAAGACCTATTTACTAGTGTGTTCCCGACAGCTCCAAAACAAACTGTAAGGTTAGCAGAATTAAAACATGTAATAATTTAATATTAGTTTTTTTATAATTTAGCGTTGAACATGGTTTTATATAGAAAGTAGTAAATAATTAAATTTGTTTTGTTTTATATATAATAAACATTAATTGCTAAAAATTACGTAGGTAACAATTTTAAACTGAAATTAGTAAATTACTTACATAATTGTAACTATACCTACTTACGATAATGAAATAATCACAACTTATGTAATCATAATCAATATTATAATAAATCTAAATTAAAAGTAACAATTCGAAAATCACAGTTTCGGTAAACACAATTAGTCTTATACTATTCCTAGATATTAAATGTACGTACTTAAAAAATCAAATATCCTATATATTAAACATATCAATTTATAAACTGGGAATTGAATCTTATGCTATCTACTCTTTAAATAGTAATGAATAGTTTAAAAATCACAGTTTCAGTAATCACTCACACACACTCTTATAAAAACTTAGAAAATAAAAATTCACGAATATCAAACATCTTAGTTACAGTTAAATTAGAAGCCAATTATTAACAAATTAGTTGTTGAATTTTGAAATTTTGTCATTTAATGGTTATATCTCAATAATAGCTAACGGTTCGACGATATCGGCAACAGCGATATTTTGATCTTCAGTCATCGTGCACGAGTCGACTCACTTATAATTATCTGTCAAAGATTCACGCACACTTTGCAAGGGCGCAAGGTCAACTATTTGTTTTACAGGTCATTAGGAAATGTTAGATCGTAGAGAGTAACTGCGGGGTGGAGGTGACGCAAAGCATCAACAATACGCAACAGCGGTGAGTAGCCGCATTTCTTTCCTTCATTATTACGTTTGGGCTTGTTTTGCCTACGTTAGTTTCAAATCTTTGGAGCTCGTGGTAACGATTTTTGTATAAAAGTATTGACTATTTTCTTGGAGCTGCTCGGAATAAAATCTCGAAGTACCGAGAGAAAGTTTTGGAGCTGTAGGGAATGAAATTGGAAAATGTGCTTTATTTATTATTTTAATATAAAAATCGTTGGAGCTCCTGGTAATGAATGTATGGGAAAATGAAATTTGGAGAACAATAGATTTGGAGCGCATGGGAATAAGCCATTATTTTAATAACATATACCGCTCAATTCCCGATCGGCGTCAAATCCGGACTTCGGATTTGTACACGTCAAACCCCGGTGACCCCATATGGCGTCGAGCACACTTGATCGTGAAATGTTTACGTTAGCTCAAGTAACTAATGCAAACGTAAACAATACACTATCGAGTGTGCTCGACCCCATATGGGGTCACCGGGGTTTGACGTGTACAAGTCTGTAGACGCGATCGGCGTTAGCGGGATTTGACAGGTATACATATGTATGTTATTAAAATAATACCATTTTATTAATTAATACGCACATAACTTCGAAAAATCAGTGGTTCGCGCCTTGGGATTGAACTTAAGACCTCTGCATCGCAGTCCAACGGTGTCCCACTCGGCTATCACTGCTTGAGATATAGATGCTTAAGATTAAGGTAAAAAGAAGCAAATAAAATAACACCCATTATATTAATGCATTGAAATTATAAAATACTAGCTGCCCGACAACGCTGTCCAGTACATCAGAAAAAATTAAAAAAAAAAACAAATCTTCACCATTCTCGAATCCACCTGAACATACATAATTTTTTTTATTAAAATCTGTCCAGCCGTTTAGGAGGAGTTTAATTACATACACACTCACAGAAGATTTATATATATAAATATATTGATTTATAGTGATAAAATAGTGTTTTTTGTCTTTTATACAAATGGGTTCCTACACATTAGGCCCTCCAATTTGTATTTTTTTATTAAAAAAGCTGTAGTAATTCTTCACACGGTCGTTACGGCCTTTGTATATGGATTTGAATTTGTGGTCTATCGGGCTTATATCTCCGCTAGAGGTGCTATTGAATAGTAAGATCTCCAGCCGTCATACTCTATAGTCACTTAAACAGTAACCATAGAAACCGACAGTTATTATAACCGCCAAATAAGGTTTTTGAAAGCAACTGTAACAGGACTGAGTACTGACAGGACCATACTCGCCAGTGGCGCCCACTGGTGAGCATAAAAACAATAGCTCCCATTACGAATATAATCACAACCAAACTCTTTGAATCTCGCAAGAACAGCATACAGGGACACGATACGGTTTCTTATCTATTTTATCCGTTTCGGTGTCGTAGACTTGCAGTTCACGGTTTGCATAAATAATTTTACAGGTAGATTTCATGTTAAACTTATTCAAGTTGAAGTCTTGGAAACATTTATTTTGACCTGCCATCGTCGCACTGATATGTTCTCGTCTGTAATGCAAATGAAATAAAATTAAAACGACTAGAAAAAAATAAACCTTTTTTAAAACACAAACCAGTTCGCCATCCGTGCAGTCTCCGTGCAATTGGCGTTGTCTTTTAATTTTAAATGTTTTAAAGAAGTTTCTGACCTTAAAAATAATTAAACGAAGGACGTCTAGGATCAAATATAAATCAAATAAAAAACATAGACATATGAATTCATAGATGGCCAAAGTTAGAAACTGTCCCCTTTCATGTCACCGGACCGTTCGTACATACCTACACTCTCACTCCACTGCAATCGGCCGACCAGCCGACTTTACGCGTTATGCCGACGTCGTATAAACATCATAATTACGCGGATTTATTTTTATTAATTGCACTTCAAAACTTTGCTATGTAAATGATATCCGTTAATTCCCAAGTCTATGATCAGGAACAAATATAATTTATATTGAATCGAATTAGGGGTTACTTGACAGAAATCCATTGTAATAAAATTATTGGGAAGAGAGGAACCCGCCTCGCATCCTTGGATTGCCCATTGCAATAGAAAAAAATTGATAATACCGAACTCCTCTGGATAGGGACAGCCGCGTCGTGGGATCTAATCATATTCCAACTTGCCGTATTCCGCTCGGAACCCAAAATATGCGTCAACACGTGTTTCGTTTCAGCGCGAGGCATCATGTTTGGTAAAGGATAAGTTGCCACCGAACGTAGCTTACACTGCATGTATGTCTGTCTATCATGTCTTGTATCTATTTAGAGGTGATTTAATATTCTGATTGATTGTTGGGTCCGACAAAGTGCTATTAGGTTTTTCTGTCAGAAAATTCTTCTTAACAGCACAAACCTTGGTAAAGTACACACATTGAGAGTAATGGGTTCGCTCTTTTATGAAGTGGTAATAGTACAACATTGCTGAAGAAATATGGGTGTGTAATCCATCTTTGCCTACCAGGGTACAAGCATAATAATGTCATCCAGACCGTATTTCGGTCACGGCGGCCAATCTTAATGGAAACTGACCATCTGCGCAGGAGATATTATAGTGCACATGTATGTGCGCAAACACAGGTGCACTCTCTGTTTTGTAACTCTCATGATCTGATGATCCGAAAATCCGACACGACCAGAGAGCGATAAGGCTCAGGAACAACGGCTTTACGTGCTTTCTAAGGCACGGGCGTGTCTGAAACCGCCAACTTGCTAACACCGGGCTTTTATTGAAGTTTCTTAACAGAAAAATCCAATAATATTTGTTGCCACGATCCGGGATTCAAACCAGAGACCTCATCCACAGCATTTACTACCACTGCGCCACGGAGGCAGTACATAAAATAGGAGACCTACCTCGATATGGACAGTTATGCCAATCACTCCTAGGTGATAATGCTCTGTTAATTTGACTAGGATTTTCTTTACCAATCCTATCAATGTATTCCTGTAACAAAGAAAGAGGATATCAGATAGCTTCTTGAAGTAACGATATTTCTCTTAAATGGCTAAAAAGATAAATATATAAATAATTGAATACTTTTAAATCATTCTCACACCTTACAAGCTAATTGGTGCCGCACTAAACGGTTCCAAAGGAATTTTCTTCCGCGGACGCTCAGGTTGTGGAATGAACTCCCTGCCCAGGTTTTCCCACAATACTACAGTATGTACTGTTCTTCAAAAAGGGCGTTAAAAGGTTTTTACAAGGTCGGCAACGCGCAAGTGATGCCTCTGGTATTGCAGGCGTCGATAGGCTACGGTAACCATTTACCATCAGGTGGGCCGTAAGCTTGTTTGCCACTTTAGTAGTATAAAAAATAAAAATAACTTAAACTTTCGCGATGCATGATATACATAGGTACATATATAATGCGTTAGGTGATTTTATCCACCTTTAATTTCATTTCCTATAAAAAGGCAACGTGTAAATGATTCCCCTGTTGTTATAGGGCACGGTAACCGTTTCCATCAGGCGGTTTGTATTTTATTAGTTTGTGACCTTCATTGCATGAAAACATAACCTGAAATTGTTATTTATCGGGCGTTTGGAACAAATATTGTTGATAAAACATTTATCATCAACCAGGATAAATAATACATTATTCATATCGACGAATAGTAGTTTATTGACTCTTATAATGTAATTTTAATTAGCTTTTTGTGTATGTACTTGGTATACGATTTTGAGCATAGTTTTTTTTGTATTATTGAGGTTTCGTACCCTTAAAGGGTTTGTTCCGCATTTGCCCTTACATTACGTCCCACATTCCAAAATGTTCCAAATTCGCCCCTCTTTTAAAATTATTCCTTTTTCGTCCTACATTTTTGTGCATATGGTTAGCAAAAACATGGTTAAAATCATATAAAAGCTTTTCGTTGTCGGGCTCGTGATGTCATGCAATCTACGCCCAATGTTTTCTCGAGAGATCAAGGAGGTATTTTAAAGTACTCTTCGGCTGACGGTACAACAAAGAGTCCATACAAAAAAAAACAGGGCAAATAAGGAACATAATTAATAGGAATTATATTAGGAAATTAATATTTATTTAAATTTAGGGGCATATAAGGAACACTTTTCGAGACGAATGTGTATTTCTACGTTTGGGACGAAACATGAGGGACGAATGCGGAACAAACCCCATAGGAATATGTAGATGTTTTCGATGCCTGCACATTTATAGCAAGACACTACTTGTTTTCATAAAATGTGTGAAGGAGATTTCAAATTGGGTACTTATATATTTTTTGCTTATGTTATTTTGTACATTATTTTACACACAAGGGCAAATAGCAATCAAACGAAATCTTTTTGTAAAACAATATCATAATTGGTTGCAATATAAGGCAGAAATTAATATTATAAATTTGGATATTAGGAAAAGTCGACGTCGAGATCTCTCGCTATCTCCCTCGCACAACTGCAGCTAAATAGCGGTTACGTCATTATTTGTACCGTGTATCCTTTTTATTTGACAATTACTCTACTACCAGAATTGAAATGCTTGTATCTTATTTCTTTATGAGTAGATTTCAAAATTTCTTTGTATTTTAGTGTATGAGAAATGTAACTATTTTAATTATATAATAAAAAAAATTAAATCAGTAGTAAGAATCGGCCTGAAAAAGAAGTTTTCAATAGTGAGATAACATTATTAAAAACCTCTTTTTTATTTACATTATTACAATAACGACTCAGTAGTGATATAATCTATACTAATATTATAAAGCTGAAGAGTTTGTTTGTTTGTTTGGTTGAACGCGCTAATCTCAGGAACTACTGGTTCGAATTGAAAAACTCATTTAGTGTTGGATAGCCCATTTATCGAGGAAGGCTATAGTATATACTAATGTTATAAAGTTGAAGAGTTTGTTTGCTTGGTTGATTGCGCTAATCTCAGGAACGACCGGTTCGCATAGAAAAAATCATTTAGATAGATAGCAAATTTATCGAAAATGTCTATAGGTATATATGTCTATATAACATCACGCTACGACCAATAGGACCGGAGCATTAATGAAAGATGTTGCAAAAACGGGGCAAATTCTCTTATGTGAAGCAGACGAAGTTGCGCGGGTCGGCTAGTATAGTATAAAATAAAATTAATAAATACTAGTAATAATAACATACCTGTATAAGAAACGGTGGAAGCGCTGAATTTATCTTGTTTTCTAGTGCATCGTAGTTTCAGGTTTGATGGAGCAAAATTCTTTCTCAGCATCCTTTGGGGACTTTAAGAGTTCTGACATCTGCAAAAATACGAAGCTAATATATTTAATAGAGTTTATACAATTATCCTAAGTAGTGCACATAATAATATAATTTTTGGAAAACAAAATAATAATCTTTTACTTTTAATAATAATAATATTCTATCCTATACACACAACACCATCTAGCCCAAAATAAGCAGAGCTTGTACTATGGGTACTAGACAATGGATAAACATACAAAATATACTTTTTTTATGTAAATACATACATATTATATATAGAAAAACCGAGACCAAGACAAACATCCATGTTCATGCACACAAATGTTTGACTTGTGCGGGAATCGAACCCGCTAACTCAGGCGTGGCAATCGGTTACACTATCCACTACGCCATCGAGGCCGTCCACCTTGTAAAAGACAATTCACGCACTATATACAATTTCTGTGTCGTGGGAGATTTTACTAACATGCAAACAACGGACACGAAGAACACTCAGACACCAACTATTTGTGGATCCCACAAATATTTGTCCCGTGATCGGATCGAACCCACAACACTCATTGCTGTGGCAGTGGCGACACAACCAATTAAACCATTACGACATCTGTGCACTTTTAATAGCTATTTACCGTTAGGAAAAGCTGCACTGCAGGCAGCCAAAAACAATATTAACTGCAAAAACACAACATTTTTATTTTATTTATAAGGTTTTTAACGAATAAATATAATAAATAATAAGCTTAAACAATAGTTTTTGCTAATAATAAAACCTAACTAATATTGTAAATGCGAAAGTCAGTTTGTTTATTTGTTAAGCTTTCACGCCTTAATTACTCGACCGATCATCATGAAATTTCGCATACACGTTGTTTTCAAGTTTACAGAAAAGGACATATATTATGGTACTATCATAAAAAAGTTCTGTTAGGTACTAACCTAACATACTTTCAAATTTTTTGCAAGTGATCTAGTATTTTATATTTATCAATCACTTTTAGATCACTAAAAAAATAATTGATTCAAAGTTACCTTAAGAAATACAAAATCCAATGCCGTCATTTCTTTGTAGAGCTGTGAAACACTTTACAACATGGTTTTCAAAGTTGCACCTGACAACGTTCCCGATTAACTGATCCCGAATATAGACAATTAATCAAAAGAGGTAGTAATTGCATTGCAATTTAGCATTGTTAGATAACCCTTTCCTGTTAATTACCAGTAGTTGTTCAATAGATACATTCAATACTTCCTCATAGAACAACTAGTTGAACCATGGGTAACTTTACTTCCCCGTGGTACAACCAGTTGAACATCGCAGTTGTACCTCGGGTCGGAAGCGTGACTGGGCTGGCAAAATCATTTTCCTCATTTTTTATATAAGCCAATATACTGTACCTTATTAAAACAGGCACGATATCGCTTAATGAGAATTCCACAGTAGGTAATGGAATTTCAAAAATTCTAGGAATCTAAGTGATTGCATATGACGGAGTTACCCAAATGCAGTGTTTATTTAATCATAATTATGGAATATTCCTTCCTAGCGGCATTAATGATGATATTATTAATATAAACACGGTTGCCTGACGCAAAGAATAACCCATATGAAATCCTATAATATTTGTAATAACAATTTTTGATATATACCGCCCACCATTATTCGTAAACTTAAATAATTATTTAAACTTCCTTCACAATTTACTTTACAGGTTTTCAGATAAATCAAATACTATAATTTTAGCAGGTGACATAAATGTTATTGCGCCAACAACAAATCAGGAAATGGAATATCTATGCCTAACAGCGGAACACGGTCTTTTACCTGCGATTACTGAATCAACGTGGGGCGCTGCATGCCTTGATCATATTTTCATTAATACATATAAAAATGTAATTGGCATGGTATGTTACTCTGACATTACTGATCATGATCTGGTCTAATAGGTCTGAAAGTACAAAAAGTGCATAAACAAGGCCTGGACCGAACAGCCATAAAACGAGATATGGAAGCCATAAAAAATATTTATTACAGATAAACCTATTTCCGCAGTCAGGTAATTCAGACACAAATCAAATAGTAAATCATTTCTGCAACCAGCTCGCGTAAATAATCAATAAACATACACGGATAGTTAATAAAGTAAAAAATAAAGTAAATTAGTCATAATATTGTCTTCTGTTTACGCGAATGTTATTCATTGAAATTAAACTACTATATACGGATTTTATCGGGTTGTTTATTTAACACTGTATCTATCGGTTTCGGTTGCTTTTCAGCAGCCATGGTCACGGTGACCATGGCTGCTGAAAAGCAACCGAAACGTCGGGGAAAGTGTAAACCTAAATATAAATAGTTTTAATAGTTTTAATAATTTTATTAGCATAAAAATTAGTAAAGTTCAATAGTAGTAGTAGTGTAACAGGTTTCAAAATTATGTAATAGATACAGTGTTAAATAAACAACGCGATAAAATCCGTATATAGTAGTTTAATTTCAATGAAATTAGTCACTCAAAATACACCATTAAACCGTGGATAACACCAGGGCTGAACCGCTGTATGAAGCACAGAGATCGCCTGCACATGAAAGTGAGGAAGTCGCCAAACGATCAGCTCGTTCATACGATTTATAGTGGATATAGGAACTTCTGCAACGATTTACTACGTAAATTAAAGATGGGACATGATAATAGGGAGTTATCCAACAACACGAAAAACCCAAAAAAAATGTGGAAAACGATAAAAGCAGTGTGTCATCTTACTGAAAAAAAAGAAGCGATGGATCTACTTAGTTTACAAAATAGTATGGATATCAAGGACTCATTGAACATCTGTAGAACATACTTCTCTTCAGTAGGACAGAACTTAGCTGATAATATTCTAAATAACCTGCAACTTACTCAAGAGGAATTGGCATCAAAAGTAGAAATTAAACTGATTAAAGGCTCCTTCTTTCTATGTCCCACTGATTGTGCCGAAGTAGAGTCTCTAGTTCTTTCTCTACAGAACGATAAAGCACCGGGAAAGGATGGAATGACAAATACGCTTCTCAAAGAGATCAGAAATGTTATTATACAACCCTTGACAGAAATTTTTAATATTAGTTTGCAAACAAGTCTCTTTCCTGATGAATGGAAAAAAGCGACTATTAAACCTATTTACAAAAATGGTTCTAGAAGTAACCCGGAAAGTTATCGACCTATATCACTGCTGTCAGTTTTCACTAAATTACTTAAAAAAATCGTTATCATCAGACTGATACGGTATCTTTAAGCAAACCATCTTATATCCGACAGTCAATACGGATTTAGAAGAGGGAAATCAACAGAGGAAGCTATTGTTACGTAGAAATGTCCAGTCACTGCTGGGAGTCAACTTTTTATTTTACCCGTAGATATAAACATTTCTTTCTTTTTTTTATTTTGCTCTTCAAAATGACTACACTCCGCCTGATGGTAAGCAGTCGTATGGTCTAAGAGTAGTGGCCTCCACATCGTCCTCATAGCAGCCGAGGCGATGTTGAGGTCTCTACTTTGACGGCCTGAGAAGGTGCTTTTTCACGCCCCGCTTAATGGACCCATCCCAGGATTGAAGGAAGAAGGAAACACGTGCCTTGGCAGAGAATTCCATGCCTTGATCGTTCGGCAGAGTTATGAGGACCCAAACTTGTTGGTACGCACTCTAGTCGACTCTACCGTGTAAGGATGGCATCTGAGCCCAGCACGCGTTGTTCTGGAATAACTCTTCAGAGCACTCCCCGTGGTATATTCTGTAGAAACATGCCAAAGAGGCAATATCCCTACGGAGTTGCAGAGATTCCAGTGAACTCGTGACCTCTGGATCTCCGATGATACGGACAGCCCGCCGCTGTAACCTTTAACCATTACTTAAACCTGAATAGTCATCCTATTCTATTTAGAGTTCATACTAAATATACTAAAATTTTAAGCCATACCTACTTCAAAAACTATAGGTAAATGTCTTTCCAAATACAAGTACTTGCCTTATGTTTAAGGGTGGCAACTGAGATTTTTCGTAAGCAACATCCCATTTACCACCCAGGATGGCGAATGGGATTCTTTCTATTGAAAATATCTCTATCGCCACCAGAGGAAGGAATGCTGGGGGTGGCGACTGGGATAAAACTCATCCCAGTTGCCACCCCCGATAGCGAATGGGAAATTTTTTTTTGGAAAATTTTCATTCGCCACTAAAGGCTTACTTCGCGCACGAAGGCGCCCTTCTGGTGGTGGCGAATGGGACTAACTCCTCGCTTCCCACACAACGCCTTCCACCCCGCGGTGTGTTATATAGTTACAGGCTTCTTTCTTTTGCGACCGCGTGTAATCGTAAGTCTTATCGTGCGATTAGAGCAACACATTTAAATATTTTGTATCTTTGTATAAAAATATTAAAGAAAGAATTATGAAAACTGATAGAACAAAGGTTGCTTAGTTCTATCCTACTAATATTATAAATGGGAAAGTTTGTGAGGATGGATTGACGAATGGCTGTTTGTTACTCTTTCACGCAAAAACTACTGCGATTTCGATGAAACTTGTTATAGCTGGAGACCTGGATTAAGACATAAGCTACTTTTTGAGGCGATGTTCCCACGGCGTCGGGACATACGCGGGTGAAACCGCAGCTTATAAGGTATAAATTAGTCATGGGTAAATTATTATTAGTATTTTTTTAAGTAAATCCTTTATAATAAAATAAAATAAAATAAAAATTATTTATTACCAAAAGAGTACAATATTTCACATAGAATCCATTGGCCCCAGACTAGGCAAGCTTGTCCTGTGGATACCTTATTCCGATTACAATAATTAAAATTGAAATACAATTTTGGCTCGATCGCAATCAAAAAAAGTAAATTTACAAACAATTTAAGGTAAGTATGTATCTACGTATTTCTAATCTATAGGTTAAAATAAATATTTATAGATATATGTATTAAGCATATACAACGTGTAACATATTAAACGCACTTCCTGAAAGTACTTTAAATTAAACTGTACTGTAAATTATAGTCATCCTTCTCTTTGAACAGTCGAAATAAACGAAAATGTATTATAATTCAAGGCAATAAGGTTTTTGATGCAATAAAGGCAATGTTAGATTTATTGTAATATACCCATACCACAGCAATCGATAACTGGACTGAAACGTCTTGCAAAGGATGTATTTACTTTGGGTACGTTAATTCGGTACACCTTACGTCTTAAAAGATTCTGAAGTTCTGCTGAGTTAGTTACTACTTTTTGCATATTCAGAAATGTTGCTAAAAGAAATAACTGCCGCACGTTAAGGACCTTGCAGTCCTTGTACAGTAGGGTGGTTGGGTATCTAAAATGTCTTTTGTATATCGTTTTAAGGACAGAACGTTGAGCTCTTTCTACATTTAGCATTACGGTTTTTGCTGCACCACCCCAACAGGAAATGCAATAATTAATAAGTGACTGACTTAGTGCAAAGTAAACACTTTTCAGGGTGTCAACTGATGCACAGGAGCAAAGAAGTTTCATAATGTTTGTCGTTTTCCTTACTCTGTTCGACAGGGAGTTTATAATATGTTCTTTGAAATTTAAATTCTTATCAATAATATTATACAGGGTGATTTTGAAATCGTGTAATTCCTTTTAACCACGCATTCTACTGGTGATATAGAATAACCCTGACCATATTTTTTCTTAATTAGAATAATGGTTTCGGCAAAATTAGAGTACAGATTTTTTTCATGAAATGATTTCAAATAGTCATATTTTAACCACCTGACACAATCTTAAGATTTTGCTAATTAAAAAATAATAACATAACAATAACTGATGTCGTAAATAATAGGGGGCAATAAAAAGGACCGCCCGTTATTATTTACGACATTAATTATTAATATGTTTTTTTATTTTAATTAGTAAAAAATTAAAATTGCCTCGGTTGGTTAATATATGACTATCTGACACCATTTCACGAAAAAAACGGAACATAAATTTTTCAAAAAAAATAATTCTAATTAAATAAAAATATGGTCAGGGTTCACTATCTATATCACCAGTAGAATGCGTGGTTAAAAGGAATTACACGATTTCAAAATCACCCTGTATAACACCAAGGTATTTTAAGCTATCAGTTTTTTGTAGGTTGTCGCAACAGCGGCATTCACAATTTTTACAAGTATGCAATTTTATAGATAGCGACCTAGTTGAGCTGTCGTAGCAGTTTTGTAAAAACATACATATTTAGTTTTGTTGGTGTTAAGTGTTAAGAGATTATGATTTAACCACATTGAAAGGTGTTTCATCCCTCCTGTGCCTCAGAAAAACCTCTGTCCAGTTGGCACCGTTAAATATCATCGGCATAACAAATTACATTATAATCAATAATGCTGTGTATTACATTATAAACAGCGTCGCTATAATTGTGCGCCGAGTGGCGTAAGTTGGATCCTACATGGGATAAAAATTGTGTGATCCACATATAGTGGCTCCAAGTCTGGGTGTTCTTCGTGACCATTATTAGAATGTTTGTAAAGTACCCCGCGACACAGGAAGAAAGATCTTCTAAAAACAAACAAAACAATTACAACGTCGGCGTCGTTCCGAAATCCAACTCGCGTCTAGTGATTCGATTGGCTGTTGCTAATTCAATTAGCCAATGACAAAAGTTACACTATTTGTTAATATTTTTTGTTGATCTGGCTCTTAAAAAGGAGTTATAAATTGTGTTTCAGAGTTATCATAGATATTACTTTTATGATACTTGCTTGGCAATTTGAACATAATATTATAATTAGAAAATAATAACTTGTAATCTGGTCAAACATTAAAACGTAAACCGTATGTATGATCGGGTACGTATTACAATACCGAAATTTAAAAGACCGTATTTTAAAATACGTATGGAAGAAAGTCCGAAAAATTAAACGCCGGATGATTGTTTGGCCGAAAGTTTTAAATGCCAATAGCCGTTACATCGAAATATAAAATACCGATGTCCAAATGCCCGAAAGGATGAAACTCCGAATGTACGAAATCCGGTACGGTATTGTAATACGTACCCGCATGATCGCGTTAATACCCATTACGTATTATATTAAGTACCCATATAATGTGAAGATATTGTTTGGCGATTTGTCCCAATATTATTATTAAATAACTTCGTAAAGTATAATAATATAATAATATTAGCCCTGTATTAAACTGTCCCACTGCTGGGCACGGGCCTCTTCTCACTGTGAGAAGGGTTCGGCCAGAATCCACCACGCTGGCCTAGTGCGGGTTGGCAGACTTCACCTATTTTCGAGAACATTATGGAGAACTCTCAGACATGTAGGTTTCCTCACGATGTTTTCCTTCACCGTTAAAGCAAGCGATAATTAACTATTTAATACGCATATAACTTCGAAAAGTCAGAGATGCGTGCCTTGGGTTCGAACTCGAGACCTCTGCGTGGCAGTCCAATGTTTTCCCACTGGGCTAAATAATAGTAATGCATAAAAGCGAGGATGATATATAAATTATAGAGTAAAGGAGTCTGCCCAATACACCGTCTTATACCATGACCGTGCTAGGAAAGTATCATACACGAAAAGCAACACGATACGCTCTGCTATAGGAACTGCTGGTCGGTGACGGAACGGTCTAGTGGGCATAGTCTTATACATTTCCTTACAAAGCATATTTTTTTGCCTGACACGTTCCTAGCACGGTCATGGTATGAGACGGGGTAGTGGGCAGACTCCTTAAGGCTAAAGGTACGAGATAAATTAGAAAAATAATTATTGTCCTATATTATACAATACTGTTGTCCAACATAAGTACCGTTCAAACAAATATAAATTAATGTTATATGCCTATGTTATTAATGTTATATGCCTAATGGAATAAACAAATAAATAAAAAACAACTCTAAGTAGGTATTTAATTGTTGTGTAAGTAAAGCTTTTTTATACAATTTGATATAAATTGCAAGAAAGTATAATAGATAATAACAGTTCCATGCAATTTGAAGTGGCTTCGCTTCATTTTTACCACCCAAGTATGGCATCTTTATCTAATAATCAACATTAAAATAATTGATTTACAATTGCACATTCGTACTTCTTATTTGGCAAAGTTTATCTCTATTATTCATAAATGCGGTTCCTTCCACGTTTATGATTATGATTACTGCCCCGCTCCCGTTACTAGGAGAGTGAGGTTATTTAGCTTATGTTATTTTCAGATATATATATACAGGGTGTCCGGTAATTAATGGATTACCTGGAAATGTCTTATAGTGGAACTGAACTGGCCGTTCAGAAATATGAAAAAAAAACTATCCTAACTACTACATGAGATATGTGTTTCTTTTTTTAATTACCATGTATAACTTTCTTGTATACTACGACCATAAATTAATGAAATCCATCGGTTTTTTGTTTTTTTATTATTAAACAAAAATTATGCTAATAGATAGACAGTCAAAAGTATGCTATGCTAATATAGCTTGCACTTTTAAATATATTTTTTTTAATTTTTTTGTTTTTTTTTTTCATTTTTCTGAACGGCCTTCAGTTCTACTATAAGACATTTCAAGGTTATCCATTAATTACCAGACACCCTGTATATACGGAAATGAATATGTTGCGCTGGATGTGTGGAGTAACGCGGCAGGACCGTATAAAAAACTCCCGCATCCATGGCAGTCTTCATGTCCATGACATAGCAGATAAGCTGCAAGAGAGTCGCCTACGCTGGTACGGCCACGTTTTACGAAAACCGGCATGTTACGTGGGAAACAAATGTCTTGCTATGCTACCTCCACTTGGCCCGAGTAAACGGGGCAGACAGACCCAAGAAATGCTGGCTTGACGTCGTAAGAGATGACATGCGTGCCAACAACCTCACACTACAGGATGCTAAAGATCATGCGAAATGGAGGAGACTTAGCGGGAAAGCGGACCCTGGGTTCCAACGACAACGCCGCAGATGCAACCGAGACAAACGCAATTAAGAAGATGTTTGGATAAAGTAGCTTTCTTGGGGCAAGTATTTTAAAAGTCAGTTTAATAGTTTTTGAGTTTATTCATTACAAACAAAAATACAAATATTTTCTCTTTATATTTATTTTATTTATTTATTTTTAGCCTATGCCGTAAATGTTAGTGTTTTTTTTAAAGACAGCTCTATCTTTAGGAATAATTCCTGTGTCACGGGTGACTTTACAAACATTTAAACAAAGGACACAAAGAACACCCAGACTCGGAACAACCATTTGATGATCACACAAATTTTTGTCCCGTTTGGGATTCGAAACCACAACACTCGGCGCGGTGGCAGCGGCGAGGTGACCACTTAAACCATTACATCATCCGTGCAGTCTGTTTAAAAGCCATTATAAAAAAAAGTGTAGACTAGTGGTCTTTGAAATTAAACTACTATACAGGGTGTCCGGTAATTAATGGATAACCTTGAAATGTCCTATAGAAGAACAGTAGGCCGTCCAGAAAAAAAAAATATATATTTTAAGCTACCAGAAGTGGAATTAATTTAAAAAAAAATACACGTGGTGATTAACATAAACTGAATTTAATCTTTACATAAATTATCAAAACACCAACAATCAAAACTTTAACAAATAATAGAATCCAAACGCAATTTGACAAGAGGTCCACTCCGCACAAAGTCTCGACCAATAATGCCGGTTGACGCGCTCGTATCGCCTTATATAGTCACTTTTGGTTGTCATTATTCGGTCCTCCAACAATATATATATTAAAAAGTGCAAGCTATATTAGCATAGCATACTTTTGACTGTCTATCTATTAGCATAATTAGTGTTTAAAAATAAAACAACAAAAAACCGATGGATTTCATTCATTTATGGTCGTAGTATACAAGAAAGTTATACATGGTAATTAAAAAAACACATATCCCAGGTAGTAGTTAGGATAGACTTTTATTCATATTTTTTTCTGAACGGCCATCAGTTTCACTATAAGACATTTCCAGGTTATCCTATATTTTATCCCGTTGTTTATTTAACACTTTATTACATAATTTAGAAACTGTTACACTACTACACTACTATTAAACTTTACTAATTTTAAGCTAATTAAATTATTAAAACTATTGAATATATTTATATTTAAGTTTACACTTTCCTCGACGTTTTGGTTGCTTTTCAACAGCCATGGTCCCCGTGACTGCTGAAAAGCAACCGAAATGTCGTAATAGTAGTAGTAAGTAGTGTAACAGTTTCTAAATTATGTAATAAAGTGTTAAATAAACAACGCGATAAAATCCGTATATATTAGTTTAATTTCAATGAATAACATTAGCGTAAACAGAAGACAATATTATGTAGACTAGTGGTATTGATTAATCATAATAATAATAACGTCCTCCAGACCGAATTTCGATCACGGCGCGGCGGCCAATCTTCTTAACAATCTTAACGGAGACTGGCCATCTGCGCAAGAGATATTATAGTGCACAAGTGTGTGCGCAAACACAAGTGCACTCTCTGTTCCCTAACTCTCATGATCAGATGGAACGGAAATTCCGACACAGCCGGACAGAGATCAGACGCACGACCAACGACTTTACGTACTTTCCGAAGCACGGGGGTGTCTAACACCGCCATCTTCCTAACTCCGAGCTCGTATTAAGATTTCTTAACAAAAAAAAACAATAACTTTTTGTTGCCCGACCCGGGATTCGAACCCGAGACCTCATGCACAGCAGTCGCATTCACTACCGCTGCGCCACGGAGGCAGCTATATCAAATCATAATATATATACATATGTATAAATCTGGAATGATGTACATTCATATTATAGTCAAAAAATTTAATCAACGGTTTAGTTTCTGAGATTACCTCCTACAGCCAAACATGCAAATTTATATTATATTAGTCGAGATAATAAAAATAATAATTTACATTAATAATTTCATAGTTAAATAAAACATTTTATAATTATGTAAAGCTTATTTCAGCACGCAGCCTCGCCTGCGTGATTGCAAGAACGTATCACCGGAATTAAACTCTATCGTTACTCCAGAATATCATCTATCTGTGTACCAAAATTCATTCAAATTTCATCCAATGGTTTACGCATGATATTTACACAAACATATTTACAAAATTTCACATTCATAACTATAACATGCATAAATATCAACAATTATAATTTTGAAACTAAACTGCTTGATACGGATTTTATCGCGTTGTTTAAATAAAAACTCTAGTGTTACAAAAAATTTAAACTGCTATACTGTTTAAAAGCAACTGATATAATAATATAAATACCTTAAATTACTAGTAAATTATATATAAGTTAACAGTAGTGATGTAATCGTATAAGAAATATGAAAAAGTTGTCAAATAAATTTCGCGATAAAATCTGTATAAAGTGAATTAATTTCAATGAATAATATTCGCGTAAACGTAAGATAATCTTTACGTCCTTACATATGTTTAATATAATTAATTTATTTTCATTTTTTTATAATATTATAAGTTCGAAAGTAACTCAGTCTGTCTTTCTGTCTGTCTTTCTGTTCCTTTCTTACGGCTTTTCATTTAACCGATTTAAATGAAATTTGGTACAAACATAGTTTTAAACCTGGGGAAGGACATAGGCTACTTTTTATTGACGTAGGTACAACGCAGGCGAAACCGCGCGCAAAAGCTCGTATCGCAGACATACAAACTAAATTGTTGTTTTCTTAAAATTGTTCGCTCTTAAACGTATCACTCAAAGTGCAAGAGCAGCATACACGGATTAGAAACTCCTTTTTATGAATACTTTTTTTTTTCTCGTCGTAGACGTACAAACTACGTCTCGCTAAAATATCTTTGCACTTTGACTGCACGGCGCTCGCTTGCAAATTCAAATCTTGAAAACATTCTTGTCCATTATTTTTGTCGGCGGGACTGATTTTTTCACGTCTGTAAAGATAAGGAACCATTAAGAGATTCACGCCTCGAAGCCTGATCAAAGTGGCAACGTTACAAGTAAGTTTCATTCTTAGGTTTTTAAATGTTATTATGACTGCGCTGAGCGAAATGTGTCAAAACCGGCGATCACAGTTAAGTTGATAAAATCAACACTTTTTGTTTAATACAAATATAAAATATATTTTTATCATAACAATGAATGTGTTTACAATAACTACGTGTAAAAATCTTAAAATAATTAATACTTTCGCCTACAAAATTACGTAAATTTATACGAAAAATGCAAAAACGTAAGCTCGTGTTACGTGATTTTAGAATATAACAGTAGAAATCTATCCTATTTTACAGCTTAAACGAAACATAAATAGTTATATTACAATTTGTCCGTCCCAAATATTTAAGTTATTGGTTGATAAATAAAGGTATATATTTATCAAAAAAGCACTTCAAATCCTCCATACAATTTTACTATGGTGGCCGCGTGCAAATTTGAATATCGAGCTTTGTCATTCAGTCCAACAGCGTCTTACGCTCGGCGCAGTCATAATTTATTTATACCTAGTGCGTGAGTTGTCTTTTTAAAAAGAAAATTAATGTTTTAATACACTCAAGTAAGTCGGCCTCAATGGCGTAGTGGTTAGTGTAACCGACTGTCACGCCTGAGGTCGCGGGTTCGATTCCCGCACAAGTTAAACATTTGTGTGCATGAACATGGATGTTTGTCTTGGTCTGGGTGTTTCTATGTATAATATGTATGTATTTACAAAAAAAAAGTAGGTATATATGTATGTTTATCCATTGTCTAGTACCCATAGTACAAGCTCTGCTTAGTTTGGGCTAGATGGTGTTGTGTGTATGTGGTAGAATATTATTATTATGTTACACAAGCTGCCTTGCCCTTAGTATTATTATTATTATTCTATAGATTTAGTTAAAGTGTATCAAAGGTGGAACATAATTATATTATTAAGTACTTGCTATTTAAATTTTAAGTTTGATCGTTATTAAGGTTTTATTGTCTATAACTTTAGTCTTGTAGTGACATTTCATTTAGATTTCGCCAAGACTATACAGGTTAATTTACCTGTCTTTTCCAAACAAATTATTATTTACTTTAACGATACTCTTTAATTGACGATATTCTTAAGCTTCCTACTTTGTTTTCTTTTTTCTTTATTACATATAAATAAGGTATATGTAACCATAGTTACGAAGAATTGTACGACGTCAGACGAACAATGCCGAAATACTATGAACGCAATTCGACTGTGTGTGCTTGAGATTGTAAACATTATATTAATGTACTTACGCGCATCTCACTTCCTTGATCTTTTGGCTGAAAAGTGAGGTCTGCACAATATGATCGATAGTTTCATTATTATGAACGTATATATTGTAGGTATTCACCATGGTCTCGGTGGGACAGTTATGCCAATCGCTCTCAGGCGAAAATCCTTGCTCTTCATCCGTATCAACATCATTATCCCTTTGACCGTATTCCTGTAATATAACAAGACGAAATTAATAAATATTAAAAATTATAATTAATTATAATTTAATAATAAAATTAAAAATAAAGACAGCGATGCTGAAGAATTCTACGATGCCTAAACCATTTTTGTAAATATTTAGTATTATAATTATTTGTGTTTTTGTAATTATGTTAACTTTTTTAATACGTTTGTAAATATAAATAGTATATATGTTGTAACAATTAATTTAAGTAATTGTAACAAATAAATATTGCAAACAAGAAGAAATAAATTAAAAATACAAAAGTAAATTAAAATCTGATATTGTTATACACAAATAAAATTGTATTTTATTTATGACTACACATTTAATTGTAAGAAAATATTTTTGTAACAAACATCAGTTTAAAAGCCATTATAAAAATACTAGCTGCGCCCCGCGGTTGCACCCGCGTAAGTCCCGATGCCGTGGGAATATCGGGATAAACAGTAGCGTATGTATTAATCCAGGTCTCCAGCTATCTACATACCAAGTTTCACCACAAACGGTCTAGTAGGTTTTGCGTGAAAAAGTAACAAACATTCATACATCCATACAAACTTTAGCGTTTAGAATATTAGTAAGGATTACATAACATTATATACATTACATAATAGCAGATTATATAATATAGCAGCACGTGGAACGTGGTGTGGAAATTGACAGACATTTCGGTTTTTATTGATCACATAAGAGAATTCTCCCCGGTTTTGCAAAATTTTTAATTGTTGCTCCGTTCCGGTCGTAGCATGACGTTATATAGCCTATAGCTTTCCTCGATAAATGGGCTATCCAACACTAAAAGATTTTTCAATTCGAATTAGTAGTTTCTGAGAATAGCGCGTTCAACCAAACAAACTCTTCAACTTTATAATGTTAGTATAGAAATATAGATATGGAACGTGGCGTGGAAATTTTCAATTAGGTAATAGTGACTTCGGTTTTTATTGATGATGATATGAGTTAACTAGTTGCATTTCGTTACTTTTTTTCAAATTTGCTTTTGTGTTTTCTGTTAATATAAATAACACATAATATTAAATAATAAAAAAAAATATTTCACGTTTAATACTTAATACATTTTTATAAATTCAGAACTGAAAACACATAATATTATAGCAATTATTTTCTTAAGTGCAAACCATAGAATGCATACAATTTTATTGATTTACTTATGTACTAATAAGATTGTTTACTATATATTATAATTTGGTCGTATTATCAAATTATCAAAATATATTAAAGATTGTTTTTCATACATTGTTACTTGCTTACAGAGCTAAAATAAAAAATATTATTTTGTCTATAATAAATAATGAAATAGATATATTATATTGTTTGGTACTTGCGTAAAAACAGGAGTTTGCTTTTCGTTTTTTTAAATTAGTAGACGTTTTAATTAAATCAAAATTTTATAAATATGTAAGAGTAAAAGATGTGCTAGATTCTCAATTTTTTTTTTACCATGGACTACTTGGTATAATTCATGTGTCACGGGAGACTGCCACTTCTTCCAGCATTTCCAAAAAAGGTAATAAAAAAAACATGCGCGGCAGTTTTTGGGGACTGCCGATAGAAGTGAAAACTAAGTAACTAGCGTGTGGTGACGATGACGCGAGTTTCACGCTTTTTGTTCACCCAAAAAGTACAAATATATACACAGTATACATATAGCTCGTGGAAAGCGTTCGGTGATGATGACGCGAGTTCCATGATTTTTGTTCACCCAAAAAGTGCTCAACGCGCCTAAAGAAGTTTTCACTTCAAAAATATTTTCTAAGATATTTTAACAACATGTTTTCTTTAAAAATAAAATTTTCCGCACTTTGAATAATTTCTGTGTCACGGGGGACTTTACAAACACTTTAATAACAGACACAAAGAACAACCGGTTTCGGAACAACCATTTGTGGATCAAATAGATTTTTGGTGTGTAAGGGTCGAAACCATCATTCTTGCGCGGTGGCAGAGCTAGGCACCTGAGGAGGACTGAGGAAATGACCAGAAAAAGTAGATACTGTTATCTACTTTTAAACCGGGATAGTGATAGAAACATTAAGCAATATTTACATACCTGTTTCAGAAATGAGGGCAGCACCGCATTTATCTTCTCTTCCAGTTCATCATAGCCTTTAAATTTTGAGAAACAAAAGCTTTTATCCTTACATTCCTCAGGAATCTGCACACCGACAACTGAAAACATGTATTAGATATAAATATAGGTAAAGTAAGGCTGTACAAAAATACCATAGCCTGTTCATAGATCTTTATGAAACAGTGGAAATCACAACCAAGGTCTAATTTACCGTTAGGAGAGGCAGTATTACTGGAGGCCAAGATCACTATGATCTGAAAAAAAAAAAGCAGACATTATGCCTATTTACTATTTTCCCTCAAATGATTGCACAGACCCAAAAGTCCAAATGCGTTCGATACTTAAATCAAAGGTTTAAACAACATAACTAATATATATTTTTTATTATTGTTATATTTATTCAATGATATAATTAAATAATTAACATAATATATATACAAATTATTTACAAGAAAATATAAACTGAAGAGAAAAATAAAACTGCAAAATTAAAAAGCGTCATAATATTATAAATGCGGTTATGAGTTTGTTTGTTAAGTTTTCACGCCTTAACTAGTCGACTGATCATCATGCAATTTTGCACACACGTAAACCTTAAACTTTTTTAACCTTTAAACTTTAACCTTTTATTCAGAAAAAAGTATTGTTCCCGAGGGATAGAAATTGATTTGATTGCCAAAATCTTCATTTATGCAAGCGAAGCTGCGGACGAAATGTGGTTTGAAATACTTGGATCTACAACTGTTGAGTTGTAGTTATATTTATATTTTTTTGGAAATATATTCTTAAATATATAATAATAATATTCTACCACATACACACAACACCATCTAGCCCAAACTAAGCAGCTTGTACTATGGGTACTAGACAATGGATAAACATACATATTATACATAGAAACACAAAATAACTCAGTTTTATAAAAATAACTAAATTTCATATTTTTTAATAAATAAAACTATTGTTCAAGTAGAAAAGACAATGCTCATTTACCGTTAATACAACGAAATTCTCCGCCGCCATTTTTATACACAACATTAATAAAATTAATAAATAGATTTTTATGGCTTATGATCCTTTCAGTGTTTTTATATGACTGATATCGATATGTGGTAACGCAAGCTTTTTATACTCTATTTAGCGATTTTCCTTATCATACATTTTAACTAATATGATGCAAAATGTATATTTTTGTGAACGTTGCTTCTCCTATCGTTTTTGAATACCTATATGAACAGTTGCAAAAAAAATCTTGTTACATGTTTATTGTTTATATGTACAAATATGTTTATTTAAAATAATCATATTTGTAAATAATTTTATGCGACCAGGTATTATTTTAATACGAGGTTATACTTTCTCACGTTATTGTATACAAAACGACGATGACCTTGATGATGATTATGAAATAAAATTAGGTTGGCCCGGAACGAAATATCAGTATACAAAGAGCCTCCTTTAAAACTAAACCGATTTTGATATGTTTCCATAAACAATATGAGAAGGATTTTAGCTATGGCTGTATGTTATTATTCACGAGATTTTGCTTGTAGGTTATGTCAATCTTCTTTTCTTAGGAAACAGTACTTTATTCTGGATGAAAGGTATCCTATAACCTTTTCTGTACCCCTGACAACGTGTATGCGAAATTTCATGATGATTGGTTAAGTAATTAAGGCATGAAAACGTAACAAACAAACAAACAACTCACATTCGCATTTATAAGTAAGAATTTCACTAGTTTTGTTTTTGTTTCCTGAGTATAATCGAGCGAATTTTGAAATGTAACGTGTAACATTACACGCTTTATAAAAAAAAGCAAAACATAGAAATATGGCAATGGTGAATATAGACAAGTATCGTTATTCAGAAAGAACACAGAGTAATATGATTTTAAAGACTAACCGCTACCCGAATTTCCTCCTTAACAGAGCGCAAGATATCTCGTACTATACAGGGTGTTTGGTAATTAATGGATAACCTGGAAATAGCTTATAGTGGAACGGATAGCCGTTCAGAAAAAAATATGATAGTAAATCTATCCTAACTACTACCTGAGATATGTGTTTTTTTTTCAATTACCATGTATAACTTTCTTGTATACTACGACCATAAATGAATGAAATCCACCGGTTTTTTGTTGTTTTATTATTAAAAACTAATTATGCTAATAGATAGACAGTCAAAAGTATGCTATGCTATAACAGCTTGCACTTTTTAATGTTTTCTTTTAATTTTTTTATTATTATTTTTAATTTTTTCTGAACGTACTTCAGTTCTACTATAAGACATTTCAAGGTTATCCATTAATTACCGGACATCCTGTATACGAAACCGATTTTATTTAAACATATCTTACAATTTAAACTAAAAGAGACCTCTATTTTGGCTTCTTTCTTGCTCTCTCTTTTACCCATTTTCGGTTGTATAAAATTGCATAGAGCTTAACGAAACTCAGTGCACTAATAGAAGTGACAGACAGAAAATGATTCCAGAAATGCTGTTTTACCCTTAGTAACTCAAGCAATAATACTATAACTTAAAAGGATAAACTCGACTGTATAACCTAAAAAATAAAATGAGGCATGCTTACTTAGTAAAGTCAGTCATTTATTGTTTTATTTATTACGAACATACGTACATCCTGTACGGTCACTGTTGACGCATTAATTTTGTGTTCACGCGCAAGTATCTGATAGCGCCGCGTGGTAATCCTCTCCCCACAACCACTTATTTAGGTCATACTATAAATATGAATTTTAATTATTATTTGCTAGCTTATGCCCGCGGTTTCACTCGCGTAAAAGTTGGCTCGGTTATGTTAGTAGCACTACTTTTTTCAAATAAAATATTACCTATGTTACTCGGTGATAATATAATATAATAATAATATTCTATCACATACACCCAATACCATCTAGCCCAAACTAAGCAGAGCTTGTACTATGGGTAGTAGACAATGGATAAACATACATATATACTTTATTTTTGTAAATACATACATATTATACATAGAAACACCCAGTTCAAGACAAACATCCATGTTCATGCACACAAATGTTTGACTGGTGTGGGATTCGAACTCGCGACTTCAGCCGTGGCAGTCGGTTACACTATCCACTACGCCATCGAGGCCGCCATATAACTTTATAAAGGTGAAAGAATTTTTTTGGTTGAGTAGTTTTGAGGGAAATCCTTCCAAATAAACAGACAAAAATCAAATCTTTCCTCTGTATAATATTAGTAGATATAATAATAATAATATGACTTTATTTCAGACCAATAGTGTCCATTTTGTTAGTAACAATTATCTTATAAACTAGTGTTAGTAATTAGATATATAGTTAGATATATATGTATGTATATATTTATTACCTATTAATTATTTCATTTATCCCGCAGCTTCGCTCGCTTTTACGTAGGTTATGACAATTTTCTATCTCTTGGGAATAGTACCTCTTCTGAATGAAAGGTAGCCTATGTCCTTTTCTATATCCCTGACGACGTGTATACGAAATTTCATCATGATCGGTTGAGTAGTTAAGGTGTGAAAGCATGACAAACAAAGAAACAAACCCACATTCGCTTTTATAATTCTAGTTAGGATTAAGACAATAATGATACGAAATATAAAATAAAAATATTAAATTCGATATAATTTTGGAAGAAGATAAGAGAATGATATACCTATTGTTTTATTTACATTATTAATTTTAAAACGAATTAATCTAATATATATTTACAATTGTATAAAAAAGATAACATAATTAAAATTCAAATTCAAATAATTATAATAGGTACTAAATATTTACAAAAATGGTTTAGGCATCGTAGAATTCTTCAGCATCGCTGTCAACTGATAACGTGCCCAGAAGACTGCCAAATAAAAATTGTATAACACAATAAATGCATAAGTCAGTACCACATAGGTATATTAATATTAATAATTGTGATATAAGCACACGGTTTTCCTTTCCACGTCTCCGTCAGTCATGACGTCAGTTCTATAATGATTTCGCGAAACGTTATCTGTGGGTATACATATCAATGTACGTACGCAATACCACAATACATGAATAGATAATTACAGAGGTCATACAGGGTTTTCGGCGCAGCGGTAGTGAGTGCGAGTGCTGTGCATGAGGTCTCGAGTTCAAATCCCGGGTCGGGCCAACCAAAAGTTATTGGGTTTGCCTGATAAGTGATAAGTTACCTCAATAGCAGCCCGGCGTTCTGAAATAGGCGTTATTAGACACACCCGTGCCTTGGCAAGGACATAAAGCCGTTTGTCTTGCGCCTGATCTCTCTCCAGTCGTGTCGATTTGTCTTCCCATCGGATCATGAGAGTTAGGGAACAGAGAGTGCACTTGTGTTTGCGCACCCACTTGTGTACTATTATATCCCCTGCCCAGATGGCCAGTTTTCGCTAAGGTTAGCTGCCGTGACCAAAAGGCGGTCCAGAGTACATTATACAGGGTTAAATATAAAAATACAAATGACTTTTACGTATGCTTTTAAGTGTCTTCTTTACATCATATTTAACCACTATTGTTCTACCAATTTTTATCAAATTTAATAATCTTTCAAAAAAAAATATCTTTTACATGTAGAAAATTACGAGCACTCTTCCTCCCGTGCAATGCTCTCACCCCCGCGGTGTGTTGTTTCCTTTCTTATGCGACCGCGTGTAGTCTTAAGTCATAGTCTCTACTATATATACAGGGTGATTTTGAAATCGTGTAATTCCTTTTAACCACGCATTCTACTGGTGATATAGAATAACCCTGACCATATTTTTATTTAATTAGATTTATTTTTTTTGAAAAATTATTATTCCGTTTTTTTCGTGAAATGGTGTCAGATAGTCATATGTTAACCAACCGAGGCAATTTTAATTTTTTACCAATTAAAATAAAAAATCATATTAATAATTAATGTCGTAAATAATAACGGGCGGTCCTTTTTATTGCCCCTTATTATTTACGACATCAGTTATTGTTATGTTATTATTTTTAAATTAAAAAAATATTAAGATTGTGTCAGGTGGTTAAAATATGACTATTTGAAATCATTTCATGAAATAAATCTGTACTCTAATTTTGCCGAAACCATTATTCTAATTAAGAAAAAATATGGTCAGGGTTATTCTATATCACCAGTAGAATGCGTGGTTAAAAGGAATTACACGATTTCAAAATCACCCTGTATACTGCTCTAATCGCATGTTTAGAGCAGTCGACGTTATTGAAATTGTTCTATAAAGTCGACTCTCGATAATTTGTTACTCAAGGGAGCAGAGGAAAATTATCCAAGAGAAGAAGAGAAGGAGGGGAAATCTAATAAAAAAGAGTCTAATCACAATTCGTGATTTATTATTTTAAACATTAGTTTGTATAATTATTCACAAATGTTCATTTCGAAAAGAATTCTGTAATTTTCGGTTGATTAAGCCACTTCAATCTATCATTGTCTAATCGACAGATCTGTACATGTATGTAAAGAAACGACACGTATGTGCATGATAAACGCTATAAAAATTATAGTGAGTAGGGAAGCCGAGAGTTCAAATTATTGCATGTTGGCGGGCATGATACTTTTTATATTATGTCCATTTGTTTATTATGTCCATTTATTTGTGTGTATGTGGTAGAATATTATTATTATTATTATTGTTTGAATGTTGTAAAGTCCCTCGTGACACAGGAATAAATCCTTGTGCGGCATTTGTCTTTTAAATCTATACTATAATAATATTATAAAGCTGAAGAGTTTGTTTGTATGTTTGGTTGAACGCGCTAATCTCAGGAACTACTGGTTACAGAAAGGTGAGGAAGGCTATAGGCTACAAACATCACGCTACGACCAATAGGAGCGGAGCATCAATGAAAAATGTTGTAAAAACGGGGCAAATTCTCATATGTGAAGCAGACGAAGCTGCGCGGTTCAGCTATAGTCCATTTGGTTAGATACTTAACTAAAGGTAATCTTGATGTGTCTTTTTATCTAAAAACTCATTTTATAATAAAATGCTGCTAAAGAACAATGTAAATACAACAATAACGATTCCTAAATCAATTGAACCGTTAGTATAAGCAGTAGTTTATTTGTTTAATATGTGTTAGTGTAAAAAGTCAGATCAAGATTGTTTACCTTTAGTTAAGTATCTAACCAAATGGAGTATAATAGTACAAGACATATTTGTGGCCTACACAAATATTTGTCCTTTGGGGACCGAACCCACAAATCTCGGCCCAGCGGCAGTGCCAAAGAGACCACTTAAACCACACGCCATCCGTGCAGTGCATTATAGAGCACGAAATCACAAAAGACTCGAATCGTCGACTGCCCGGTTATTTCAAATCGGCTAGACCCCTTGGCGCTGCGTAGAAATGTAGCCTCGCTATGCATCTTCTATCGCTTTTACTATGGGAAGTGCTCCGAGGAATTGTTCGGACTGATCCCTGCCGCCTCTTTTCGCCATCGTCCTACGCGACAGAATTTCCATTCCCATCATTTAGATGGTTGGCAGTCCACAACAGTGCGCTTTTCTAGAAATTTTCTGCCTCGCACAACTAAACTGTGGAATGAACTGTCGCCTGCGATATTTCCGGACCAATACGACCTACAAACCTTCAAGGAAAGAGCGTACTCCTTTTTAAAAGGAGGGGCAATGCATTTGTAACTCCTCTGGTGTTGCGGGTGTCCATGGGCGTCGGTAATTGCTTACCATCAGGCGATCCGTCTGCTCGTTCGCCACCGTCATATCAAAAAAATAGAAATTGAATCGTCGTTGATAGTCCAATACCACGTAACGTACATTGTCAAATACAGCATACGTTCTTTTCGCAAATTTTACTGGAGGAGGAACAAACTCTTTTTACAGGGAACTATTCCCCTGAATTTGAAACGAACTCGGATTTAGGAACACTATTTTAACATATAGCACTAATTTATAAATCGCTGCCTGTTACTTGCAGTCGCGAAATCTTAATTTTGCTTATTGAAATTAAACTACTATATACGGATTTTATCGCGTTGTTTATTTATCACTGTATTACAAAATTTTGAAAATATTACACTACTACTACTATTGATTTTATTTGACTAATTTATAAGCTAATAAAATTATTTAAACTATTAAATCTATTTATTTTTGGTTTACACTTTCCCCGACGTTTCGGTTGCTTTTCAGCAGCCATGGTCACGGGGAGACTAAGATGGTAGTTGTCTCAATGTTCCAGTGTAGTTATTTCAAAGTACCTGAACATAATTTAATTATTGGTGTTTCTATTTACGCAGAATGAGCTCAAAGTATCATGAAGTCTAGCTGTGGTTTGTTTCTTCTTGGGTTTGACTATTTGAAGTACTGGATCCCAAGCTGGTGGTACATTCCAACCATCTTCTCTATTGAAATTGGGATGTTTTTTGATTTCAATAGCCACGCGAAGCATCCTTGGTAGGAATCGGTGTTTTTTAGCGAGAATCTGTGGTTTGTCAAATCTCAGGTAGTGGTTGGTCCCCTGTTGTACGTGTTCACACACAGCAGACTTCAACGAGCGTTTGTGTTTTACGTCAGCTATGTGTTCTTTTATGCGGGTGCCTATGCTTCTCTAGGTTTGACCAATGTATGAGAGTCCGCAGTCACAATCTATTTTATAGACCCCTGCATCTTGTAAAGGTAATTGGCACTTGACGGATGGTAAAAATTGACTTATCTTCGTTGGCGGCTTGAAGTATGTGTTGATTGAAGCTCGCTTCAAGATGTAGCCAATCTTGTCAGTGACACCCCTTACATAAGGCAGTATAGCAGGCTGGCGCTCGACTGTTGCTGGCTTTTCTCGGGATCTGTGACAGCGGCGCGGCTGTTGGAGCTTGTTGTCTTGAAGTACTTGCTTGACATGTTGAAGCTCGGCGTCTAGGTGTTTCTTGTCACAGATCCCATGGGCTCTCTGAAACAAAGACATTCCCACGGTAGCTAACTGTTTAGGATGGTGGTGAGATTCACCGTTCAAGTACCTATTTGTATGGGTATTTTTCCTATACACGGTGAGATACTAAAAGTGCTAGTAAGTTCTGATCTTTTTTTTAAACCTAATCATACTTTTATTCGCACCGTCTTTCACAGTCCTGCTGACTGAGTTGTGGTTTCATACACGGTTTAGGTTACTCGCAACATATTTATATCCGATAAAAATGTAAGCATAGGTATTAACTTTTATCACAAATTAAATATTATTCATATTTTTTTAAACATTCAACAACCCTTTCGGTCTTTAAAAAAGACAATTAACGAACATAAACAACCGAACTTTAAACAATTACATAATATTGTCTTATGTTTACGCGAATGTTATACATTGAAATTAAACACTTTATACGGATTTTATCGCGTTGTTTATTTTACTTTAAACACTGTTATTACATAATTTTGAAAACTCTAACACTACTATTATTGAATTTTACTACTATTTAAGCTATATATTTTTTTCTAATTAAATCTATTTGTATTTAAAATGTTTAATTTCAATTTAAACAATTATTTGTGGATTACACAAATAATTGTCCCGCGTAGGATTCAAACCTACAACACTCGGCGCGGTGGAAGCGGAGAGGCGTCGGCTTGCACTGCCCCACCTTTAGTAATGAATTTACCCATTGCTTTAAATACATCGAGCAGCTTGGCTTACTAAACTTTGTCCACAAAACTTGTGTACCCACAGAAGTGGTGACAAAAATTTATGTCATTTACACGGGACAAAAATATGTGGGTATCCTTTTAGTTGTTGTTTTATAGTCCCTCGTAGTACAGAAGTCATTCCAAAAGCGGGAGAAGTTGTTTTAAAAACAAAATAACATACGGTTAGGGAATAGGTTAATAGAGATAAGCGGCATGCACGATCTGAATGCATGAACTTGAAACGATGACGTCACGTGACCTGGTCAGGAAAATACGCGGGAATGCATTCATGTTTACGTTTAATCATACACTGACGTAATATTTATTGCGTATTAATATTTAATTTAATGTGGTATTTTATTGTTATATTTTATTTGATACCTAACAATAATATATTATACTAGCTAATCCGCGCAACTTCGTCTGCTTCATATAAGAGAATTTACCCGTTTTTGTAACATTTTTCATTGCTGCTGCTCTCCTATTAATCATAGCGTGATGTTATATAGCCTTCCTCGATAAATGAGCTATCCAATACTAAATGATTTTTCAATTCGAACCAGTAGTTACTGAGATTAGCGCGTTCAACCAAACAAACAAACAAACAAACTCTTCAGCTTTATAATATTAGTATTAGATATGCGAATATGAGTTTATTACGCTTTCACGCCTTAATTACTCGACCGATCATCATGAAATTATGCATAAACGTTGTCAAGAGAACAGAGAAGAACATAGCTTACTTTTCATTCAGAAAAAAGTACTGTTATGGCTAACCTTACCAACCTACATTTACGCAAACAAACTCACGGGCTAAATGTAGTATTCAATAATGTGGTATTATTGTGAAATGTTTTATTTTATCATTTGTTATCGTATATTTTAATATGATAGCAAAACTGCCTGCTTATTTATGTTATTTATATCTTTATATATATAAATCTTCTGTGTGTGTTTGTAATTCGTCGGCCTCGATGGCGTAGTGGTCAGTGTAACCGACTGCGACGCCTGAGGTCGCGGGTTCGATTCCCGCACAAGTCAAACATTTGTGTGCATGAACATGGATGTTTGTCTTGGTCTGGGTGTTTCTATATATAATATGTATGTATTTACAAAAAAATAGTATATATGTATGTTTATCCATTGTCTAGTACCCATAGTACAAGCTCTGCTTAGTTTGGGCTAGATGGTGTTGTGTGTATGTGATAGAATATTATTATTATTATTATAATTAAACTCCTAAACGGCAGAACCGATTTTGATGAAAGTTTTTGTGTGTGTTTGGTTTAGATTTGTATTTTATATGTATTTATTATGTTTTTTTTTTTCGTTCGTAACGTCTGTCGGGTTTGCTAGTATATTTATATATTAATACGTGAAGCAAAAACTTTGTACCCCTTTTTACGAAATTTGTGCGGATGGAGGAGTATGAAATTTGGCACAGTTAAAGTTTATATGGACAAGGAGGGGCGAATCCTAATATCTTTATAAAATATGCATTAGAAATAAATTAAATAAATTAAAAAACACTACACGCACACAACCATGCATTTTACACAAGCAGTCGAATCGCGTCCGTAGTATTTCGGCATTGTTCGGTTGATTTCGTAGAATGCTTCGTAACTATGGTTACATACACATGTATGTGGAGTAGGTGACTAAATGAAATGTGATTATAAGAGTATAGTTATAGACAATAAAACCTTAATAACGATCAAATTTAAAATTTAAATAAGTTATTCACGAATTTCTACCACTTGGCGACCGCTAGTTTAATTAAATATGCTACTTTGGTATTCGCACGCCAACATCGTAGCAATCGATTCCACAAATGGTATCGATTGCATTGATGTTGTCGTGTGATCCCGAGGTCTCAGCTTCGATTTCCAAGCAATGAGTTATTTTATCTTACTGTCAAGTAGTAGTACGGAGTCAGGTAATGTGCTCGGTAGACGACAGTAAGCTTGTCCTCCAGATCGGCATTAATGTAAGACCACAAAACGAGGCTGGTAATGTGTGTGTAAAATCGGGAATATAGGCGCTGAGTCTATATATGTTTTATATTCAACTAGATGTGCCCGCGGTTTCATTCGCGTTATGATTACTGCGCCGCTCCCGTGGGTTATAGCGTGATTTTATATAGCCTTTAACCTTCCTCGATAAATAGGCTAGCCAACACTAGAAGAATTTTCCAATTCGGACCAGTAATTCCTGAGATTAGCGCGTTCAAGCAAACAAACAAACAAACTCTTCAGCTTTATAATATTTATTAGTATAGATTGATGAATAAGCGCCTGATCGACACTAACATGCAATGAAATGTTCACAAAACTTTGCGTTGTTTATACAAAGTATAAGAACAAGAAAAGCTTTTATTTTCTTATATTAACGTTTTGAACTGCATCTGCGAACCGGTAGCGGTCAGACACAATTCTGCCGTGGTAATCGAGAGGGCAGTAAGTCAAAGATGGGCATTTTTTAAATTACTGATTTAGAATGCTTCTCTATTGTAAACAACATATTTTTCTCTTTTCTTTTGACATATAGAACATAAAAATCGAGTACCTATATATCACAAACGCTAAAATTGTAACAAAATCTTTGCGCGCTGTTTTCTAAAACTGACTTACTGCCTTTTCTGACTTGCTGTCCTCTCGATTACCACGGTAGAATTGTTTTTCTTTAATGCTTTCAAATTTGAAGTAGTAGAATACTTGCAACATAAAATATTCGCTACGAAATGTGTATCAGGCGCCTTATCCGTGGTTTAGCACACCTATTTATTGTGTTCTTCGTACTACCACGACTCTATTAACGGATACAATTCTAGACAGAATGCCATTTACGAGTCCAGTTCTTAACCATCTCCGTTTAACTCGGCAAAAAGGCAGGGATAGCACGGCAGTTGCTCTAAGAATTTACTTCGTATAAATGGGCCTTACCTTTGGTTTGCCTTGGCCTTACTTTTTCGTATAAATGGGCCTTACCGTTGGTTTGCCTTGGCCTTACTTTTTCGTATAAATGAGCCCTACCTTTGGACTAAGACTTTAGCATACTAGGGGATCGTATATACTCGGGCCTTTTAGCCTTTTAGCTACAGTTACTCCCACTTCCTTGTCTGTAGATATATGAAGTGACTAAGTATGTCAGAGAAAACCTCCATTTACATGAGCATTCATTTTAATAGCAAACGCCATAATAACAAAATATGCTTGCAACGCCATAGAAGAGCTCTATTTAACAAAAATTTAATGAATTTAATTTAACATCCAAAATCTGCAACAAATTACCAAAAATCGCATTAGCAAATGCTACTATACAATTGACGACTATTTCAATGAAAGAAAATCCTAGCAGATACTATTTATTTACTCTAGTCAATTTATTTTATTATGTATTAATAATGGGCTTTTAAATATTAACATTTCATAATTTGTATGATATTTTAATTTATTGTTTATTAAAGTAATTGAAGTACTTATTATTTTTATAATTTAATTAAAATATTATTGTTTAAGCTTGAGCATATTATTACTAAGTATATCACATTTGTACGCTTCAATACAAGACATAGATGGACATATTCATTCATTGTAACATCCCATGTATTACATATGTTTATATATAAAAATTTCTGATTTCATTTCATTTCTGATTTCTTTTAACCCTTAGAGTTATGGGCTTGCAAGGCAATCTCAAACGAATCTACTAAAATGTTTAATCTTCTCAAGATAAGTAAACTACCCATTATATGGCTTTGTGATATTAAATTCCAATGTGTTTCGCAACTATTTCAGTTGCATCATTTTATTCTACAGCAATAATATTGCACAATATTTATTACTTCAACTGTAATAAGATCAATTAAATATTTATTATATTATTAATTGCAGCTTTCTGCAATTCTCTTCCTTATTAACTTTAACTTTGCCAAATCTTACAATCCTCCGTGCGCACAATACTTATGCTTCAAAACGTGTACACACAGCAACACATCAACCTAGACTGTACAGTATTGTAATCTATGCTAGACTGTTTGGACTTTGAACTACATATTAGAAGTTGAACGCTATGAATCGTGCGAGACAGTACGTTATATTTTTGTTATTTTGTCTCAATCACGCTGAACTGGACGCGACGCTCTATCCTTACCATTACATCGGCACCACTATGCACTGTCCCTTTCCGACAATTCTCTATTTTGTATGTAGCGTAGTTATGCGTATATAGGGTGTCTAACTTGATGTGCAGCCGTGTATACAAACTTTTCTCTTCACGTATTTTAATATATAGGGTGCTAAGTAGCTTTAAGATATTGCCTGCGGTTTTGCTCGCTTCGGTACCTATATTTAGTCTTATATGAAGACCAGTTGACTGCGTTACTTATTAGTTGACTTTTAACCAGTGCGTCATATAAGGGTATAATAGTTTTCATGTTTGTAAAATCATGCACTGTTGTAAAAGTAAAACCTAGGTTTCTACATAGACGCCTTTTAAAAGCATTTCAGAATATGTTGATAAAACTTCAGCTCTGCATTAATACAAACACCCAAATCCCTAACATCTGTAATCCTAATCATCGGTATGATATTGAAATACGTTTACGCGAATGAAATTGTACTTTATTTAAATGGATTTTATGGCGTTTTTATGAATTAGAGGTTGTGTTATTCGAGATCACATGGCTTCGGTGATAAGTGTTTCGTGGTGGCGTGCATTCGTTGTTAAGTGATTCGTATTAGTAAACTTTCGGAGACGTGGTTTTCGGTGTTACACTTTTCGAAGTCAGGTAACAAACTCGTTTATTTTAGAAATGTTTAGGTGCTTATGTTGCCGACTGTACTTCCTCGGTAAGGTAAGCTTCCTCGGTAAGTCGGCACCCACACCAATATAGGTATTCTTAATTATGCGTAAGATTATTCGTGGTTTTATATTTTAGTCGACCTCGATGGCGTAGTGGTTAGTGTAACCGACTGCCACGCCTAAGGTCGCGGGTTTGATTCCCGCACAAGACAAATATTTGTGTGCATGAACATGGATGTTTGTCTTGGTCTGGGTGTTTCTATGTATAATATGTATGTATTTACAAAAAAAAAGTATATAAGTATGTTTATCCATTGTCTAGTACCCATAGTACAACCTCTGCTTAGTTTGGGCTAGATGGTGTTGTGTGTATGTGGTAGAATATTATTATTATTATATTTTATAGATACTTATTCTTATTATAACTGTCATATGCCATTTGTTGAAATTAAACTACTTTACAAGGATAAGACAATATTAGGCCATATGTGTGGATCCGGCCGTTAGGGTTCCATTCCCGTACGCCCCAGGCCGGCACGCACCCACAATGAAAACATTGTTATTCCGCTAAGCCCCCGGCCGGGACGGTCCCATAGTAAAACAACCGGAGAAGACACTTGAGCTAATACTGTTGAAAACAAAAGTGATTTTACTATCATGTATTAGCTTTAGAATTAGTAAGATTAGTTTCTAAGTATCCTTATTCTTGTTTTGTCTTCTCCGGTTGTTTTACAATGGGACCTTCTCGGCCGGGGGCGTAATGGAATAACAATTTTTTTACTGTGGGTGCGTGCCGGCCGGATGCCTACCGGAATGGAACCCTAACGGCCGGACCCATATGTGTTTGGGAGTTTAACGATGCATATCGTGTTTAAAGAAAATAAGGTGACTTATGAAGGAGGTACTGTTCTGGGCTTTCAAAGACTTAGTCTAAACTATATGCAGCAGACATAATAGAAAGTCTTCTTGGAAACCCGGTGGATGCATTGCTTAATATCGTAAGTCAAATTAGTTTTTTTTAAGATAACTAGCTTTTTCGGTGGCGCAGTGATAGGCTATACGACTGCTGAGCATGAGGTCTCGGGTTCGAATGCCGCGTCGGGCCATTTATTGAGTTTACTGATTTAAAATGGTAGTAGCAGCCCGGAGTTAGGATGACGGCAGTGTTGCACACCCTCGTGCCTCTGTAAGCACGTAAAGCCTTTGTCTGAAAGGCGTCTGTTCCATCAATTGAACCCAGAACTTTATGATTAACTGAACATTTAACCGCAAACGTAACCCTAATTAGGCAGCCATAAGAATAATCTGTAGTATGACTGACTCTTATTAGCTGAACTTACAAACGTCATTTAGTCATAAAATGTCTATCTGGTTTTGTGAATCATTGGTTTACCTAACAGTTACGTCGGTATTACATCAAAAATAACATTTACAATAAACTGTGACAAATAGGTTTAAACTTGTTTACTGCATATGATTTCCCGAAATACAGACATATTTGCTAATTTTACACCGAAATGTTTAAGTAAATAGTCTATTTGGAAATTACATCGAATCGTCTTACGTGTTCGCGAATGTTATACATTGAAATAAAGCTATTTAATACGGATTTTATCGAGTTGTTTATTTTAAAAACACTATTAATACATAATTTTAAAACTAATGATCTATTACTATACTATTATTTAAGCTATTTAGCGGCCTCCGTGGCGCAGCGGTAGTGAATGCGACTGCTGTGCATGAGGTCTCGGGTTCAAATCTCGGGTCGGGCCAACTAAAAGTTATTGGGTTTTTCAGTTAAGAAATATCAATAGCAGCCCGGAGTTAAGAAGTTGGCGGTGTGAGACCGCCTCGTGCCTCGGAAAGCACGTTAAGCCGATGGTCCTGCGCCTGATCTCTCTGCGGTCGTGTCGGATTACCGTCTTATCGGATCATGAGAGTTAGGGAACAGAGAGTGCACTTGTGTTTGCGCACACACTTGTGTACTATAATATCTCCTGCGTAGTTGGCCAGTCGCCGTTAAGACTGGCCGCCGTGACCGAAATCGGTCTGGAGGATATTATTAAATTAAAATAATAATAATATTCTATCACATACACACAACACCATCTAGCCCAAACTAAGCAGAGCTTGTCCTATAGGTACCTACTAGACAATGGATAACCATACATACATACCTTTTTTTTTGTAAATACCTACATATTATACATAGAAACACTAAGACCAAGACAAACATTCATGTCCATGCATACAAATGTTTGACTTGTGCGGGAATCGAACCCGCAACCTCAGGCGGGGCAGTCGGTTACATTAACCACTACGCCATCGAGGCCGCCTAAATGATTAAACAATTTATGTATTTATATAAAATAGTTACATCAAAGTTTTCTTATGTATTCTATAGGTAATAGATAACCTAAAGACACCTTATTCCGAGGGGTCTTAAATTGGCTCCATATTCGGAGATATTTAGAAAAGTGTTTATAATAAATTTACTAACTCTGTATAACTCTTTTTCCGGATTTGACTGGATATCAGTTTTACACGGAGCGGCTGGCACCTGACCTCCGCAACCCGAAGGCTAACGATACCCTAAGGCTAAACCAGTGTCAGGATATTAAAGGGCACTGACTTCCCAACAACGACTGCCATAGATGTTCATGGCAGCCGGGACCGACGGCTTAACGTGCTGTCCGAGGCACGGAGCAGGCGATAATTGTCAACCAATACGCACATAATTTCGAAAAGTCCTATAACTTCCGAAAGTCAGAGGTGTGCGACGTGGGTTCGAACCGGAGACCCTCTGCATTGCAGTCTGTCGGTCTCCCCACTCAGCTATCGCTGCTAACCTAACTCTTTATAACTGCGATATTTTATTATTCTATTGATAATAAAATCTTTACTTGGTTATATTATAAAATAGAAAATTGCGTGGATGGAGGAGTATGAAATTTGGTACCGTTAAAGTTTACATGGAGAAGGAGGGTCGAATCCTAATATTTTTATAAAATATGCATTAAAATGCATTTAATTAATAAAAAAACACTACACGCACACAACCATGCATTTTACTCAAGTAGTCGAATCGCGTTCGTAGTATTTCGGCATTGTTCGGTTGACTTCGTAGAATGCTTCGTAAATATGGTTACATACATAATATGTATGTGGAGTAGATGACAAAATGAAATGTGATTATAAGTGTTTTAAGTTATAAATTATGGGCGAATTTCGACCACTTGGCGGCCGCTAGTATAGTGTGAGTTTTCATAAAGTGCACATATGAAAATGAGTGAAACTAGACATCATTTTATCGCTAGGAAAAATAATAAAAAAATATTAAAAAAATAATATTCTTCGATTTATACCTACTTATATTTTTTCTTTAGTAGTTATGGATCTTGTACCAAGAAAACCTTGTAACTTTTGAACCAGGTGGTTAATCGTGTTGAAACAAAAACAGTAATAATACGCAATATGTAGACAGAAACGACGGTATACTATTCACATCCAATAAAATACCGGTGGCATTAAAATAAGGAACATTTTAGACCAAAACTGAGTGTCGTACAATGTTTTTTTAAACATTGTTAAAAAACTCAAGAAAACGATCCCATTGCCCCTAGTTTTTATTAATTGACGTTAATCTGTATATTAAATACATTAAGCTACGACCCACGTGGGCGGCGTAGTAACCATAAACGCGGGTGAAACCGCGGGCACATGTAGTAATTAATATATGGCGTGATGGCGCAGGGATTAAAGTGACCGCCACGCCACCGTCGCGGTCGCTGCACTGAGTGTTGTACCTAGGTTCAATCCCCAAAAGGCATTAAAAAGAAAATAGTCTTACCCACGAACAGTCGTACCGAGTCTGGATGTTCTTTTTGTAAAGTCTCCCGCGACTTAGGAATTATTTCTAGAGCGGGATATGTCTTTAAAAACTGCGCCTTTTAGACTACAATAGGCTGGCCTCCTGATACGTGGAATTGAAAACCACAGCTGTTGCTAACTGCTTTAGGGGATATACGCATAAGCCCATGTATGTAATAACAAATAATGCTTCTAATAATAAAATACATAAGAAGTATAATATTCGCAAAGGGACTCGGGTTCGAACCCACGTCGCGCACCTCTGACTTTCGGAAGTTATATGACTTTTCTTATATGAAATTATGTGCGTATTGATTCACAATTATCACCTGCTCCGTGCCTCGGAGAATACGTTAAGCCGTCGGTCCCGGCTGCCATGAACATCTATGGCAGTCGTTATTGGAAAGTCTGTGCCCTATAATATCCTGACACTAGTCTAGCCTTAGGGTATTGTTAGCCTTCGGGTTGCGGAGGTCAGGGGCAGCCGCTTCATGTAAAAACTGATATCCAGTCAAATCCGGTTAGACTAGAAAAGCCGACCTCAAGTGACTTGGGAATAATAAAGGCTAGGGAGAAGAAGAATTGGAGGTAAACCACGACAGGTTGGGACTATTGTCATTGCGTGTTTAAAATATGTATTCTATTTTTGTGTACTGTGGTAATAGGGTTATCGGTCACACGCTGTTTCTATAGTACCTAATCTATCTATACAAATAAAAATCAATTGCCACATGTATGCCGGAGCAGCACTTAAGAACGGTTCGACCGATTTGGCTGTACATTTTTTTGTTGTGTTTGTAATTGCCATGACAAGGTTTGTATGAACGCAAATTTGCGAAAAATCCGCAGGAGTTGTCGACATTTTATATGATATTTTTATATGGAACAGAAACTGATTGACGTTTTGATATTGAAAGTGTGGATCGTATTTTTGTATAGATTGATAGGGCAACAACAACGGGTCAGCAAGTGAATAATAAAAAACCTCGTTATAAAAACTGTTCACAATAGAATTCCGAATTAGTTACAGTGTCATAACTAGTATTCTTCTGAGGGCCGATTTTTCAATCGTCAGATAACTTTGACCTGGGATATATGTATGACATTTTATATTGAAGATATGTCAAACTGTCATAAATATTACTCATATAAAAGTTATCTGCCGATAGAAAAATCGGCTTTCTTATTAATATAAACGTCAAATTTAAACATGAATTTGATTTTTCTGTTACATGAGAGGTTTTTAAAGGCTTGATTAGAAGTCTATTGTGAACGGTTATCACGAGAATTGGCTTTCTAAGTTCTGTGAATTGTTAAATATAATATTTGCAATGAGGTAATATTTGCTATTGTTTGCATTCGATATAATTTACAATAATAATTCATATTATACGTACATTGTAAAGGAAAATGATACGGTTTTCTTTTGTATAAATACTTGAGTATATTTCGACTCAGAATTATATCCTTGTATACAACGAACAGTGCAGGCCGTCTTACGCAGAACTAATTATATACTAACTATTTATTTAATTAGTCAGAAGTACTACTGTAGTGTGTTCAAACGTTTAGTTTCAAGAAGCCAAGTAAAACTTATACAAAATGAATAAATTCCTTCTGCTTACGATTTGTTTGGTAAGTTTGGTGTAATCATTTATTTCATACCTTTTTTATTTACAATTGATCAATTATATATTGTTCTATACTGTAATTAGTTTACTCTCTATCATTCAGAAGATATTTTTGTAATTTAGCGTCTTTTAAGTCACAATTACAAAGCTGTATTTAGCACAAATAAAAATTAACATATTATAACAAAGAGCTGAATGTTCGACTGTTGTTGAATTTAATTTTAAATGATAATTATAGTTTTTCGAGTTAAATGTTGTTGAATTAATAGTGTATATAAAGAGTAAAGTGTTCTCCTGTAAGTGAAATTTCTTTATGAGAAAATAAAGTCTTGAACCAGAAATTATTATTTGGGTAATATTAAAGTTCAAAATAAATCTTTTGTAACATAGTTAAATCAAATTTTAGGCGCTTAGGTTTAATCCCTTATTGGCCTCTGAGTCTTTGACTATACAGACTCCAAATAACGTAAAGAAAGAATAGGTACATATCTTTAATTAATTTATTATTTATTATTTAATTTAGCATGACAGTAAAATGTGAACATTATGTTTAATCTTTTGCAGACTACCCTCATCGGTGTTACGATGTCAGATGACGGATTTGAGATTTTGTATGAGCCTTTTAGTGCGAAAACTTGTAAGTACCTATAAATATACATTTGAATGAAACGTATCAAGCCTACTAGCGATGCATTTGAATTATTTTTAACCTTTTGAGTCGCGGACAGTGGCACACCGGCGGCCAGATACAATAACAATTGGTTTTTTAATACGTCTGGCATTCTAACAATTGACAGGTTAGCAACTAGCTTCTGTCCGCGGCTTTGCCTGCATAAATCCCACGGGAACGTATACACATAGAAAGTTGGTTAATCCAGGATGCAGTGTATCTGAGTGCCATTCTAATCCGTTATACAGTTGACGCATGACTTAATTACAAATATTTAAATACAAACTTTTTCAAAACCTTTCATATTTAAAATTTAATATATTAATATTAATTTAATAGTATGGCAACACTATACAATAGTACGCATTGTGCAAAATAAATAAAGATTTGTACACAACAGTAACTGTATTTAAACATCATTCGATTTTAATTATTCGAATAAGTAGCTACTATATTGAACTATCGCATAGGTAGAATTTACTACCATTCAAACAACAACCACAAAGATTGCCTAGACACAAAACAACTATTTGTGGAACACAAACATTTTTGACCCGTGTGTGATTCGAACCCACAACAATTGTAGCATTGTTTACGCGACCACATAAACCATTACTTCTTCGACATATAAGCTGTAACCGACATCGCACAGACACAAAAAATGTGGTCAGAATTATTGATCATCGACCTACATACCAATGTGTCATAATCACAAGAATAAATAGTTAGGTTATACCTCTACAATAAATATAAGGTATTTCCTTAATACAGTCAGCAACATAAGTTTTTCAGTCGTTCAAAAATATCTCAATTGGTTGTTAATTAAAACAAAGTTTAAACAAACAAAGCATCAATTAGGATTTTTAATACTTGCTACTTTCTTTTTACAAAACACATTTGTCACACTAGGAATAATTCCTGTGTCAAGGGAAGTTTACAAATGTTCAAATAATAATAATAATAATATTAGAATCCATACGTAGCAATGTGTGTGTGTGTGTGTGTCTTCATAAACTTTTATTGATAATGGACACAAACAATGCCCAGACTCACCACAAGTATTTATGGATCAAACTGATTTGTCATGTATAGGTATTGAACTCAGAAAACTTAGCGCAATGACAGTGATAAAGCCGACACTCAAACAGCTATCCCATGAGTGCAGTTAAAAATTAATAGTAACAATATTATCAGCCCTGTATAATATGTATATGTATAAACTGTGCCACTGCTGGGCAGGGGTCTCTTTCAGTATGGGAAGGTATACATAGATATACCTAAGGTATGGCAGGCTTTGAAAACTTTATGGAGTATTCTTCGTAATGCAGGTTTCAGGATCAGAATTTGATCAATGCTCAGCTACTTATATTGGTGTCTGTACACGATGCTGGAAAACAGGTGCACTCACACACATACACGTACGTACAGCGATTTCTGAAGACTTTAAGTAGCAGAACCTTCCTTGTTTGAGTATAAGTATTTACCTCTCACAGAAATTCGACGTGAAATAGGCATAATATGAAACAAGGAATTCAAAATGCGTCATTTATATTTAATATCTATAATGGGTTTTCAATATTACGTGTTTATTGTAACATTGTTGTAATTTTCCTTCTATTATATTTCTGTGGATATTAGTTATTAATTTTGCATATTAAATTCAAAATATATAGATAGTCTTAATATAGCCTCAAAATGTCATATTAATTTACTTTAAACCTCATATTAATTTACTTACCTAACGAAGCATTGACATAATTGAAATGGTTATCATAACCATCATCTCAGCCGAAAGACGTCCACTGCTTTGAAATGGCCGTTATATTATGAACATAATAATGATTTAAATAAAAATAGAGTGTAAGTAAATTAAAATAATTTTATTGTTAAAAATGTGGGGTGAATTTTGAATTTTATGGTATTTTTAACCCCCGACGTAAATACGAAGGGGTGTTATAAGTTTGACGTGTCTGTGTGTGTGTGTGTGTCTGTCTGTGGCATCGTAGCTCCCGAACGGATGAACCGATTTTAATTTTGTTTTTTTTTGTTTGAAAGGTGAATTAGTGGGCCGTGTTCTTAGTTACATTTGATAAAAATCGGTCCAAGATGGCCGCCGCCACAAAATGGCGGATTACATATTTTATCACAACTCCCTCAATATGGGTATCAAATGAAAGGGCTTGACTAGTAGAATACTATATACTATGATAAATTTCAAATCCAAGATGGCCGCCACCACAAAACACAACAATACATATTTTCACAAATTAATTATTTTCAATGTGTGTATCAAATGAATATTGTGTCGGGGGTTTTTTAAATTTTAAATTTAATTCAAGTCTATTTTATTATAATGACTACTTTCACCAATATCTGTTAATAAATTATTTATAACAATTGACTTTAAGCATACAACGCTTTTTTATAATAGTATTAATTATTTTGGTAATCACTCTATTTGCATTCTAAACTCTTTAAAGATTATTTTTAGTTTTCAGTTTGGTTTTCTATTAAAGCGTGTCTTTGAGTTTCTAAACTACTATTTATTTTTTTAGTTATACGGTAACAGTAGTAACTTATTTTTGACTTTTTAGTTATGTTATAACAGAGTAAAGAACTTCTTCTTTACTCTTCGATTATACAGAGGATTTTATTAGAACTAACGGTCGCCAAAAGGTCAAAATTCGACCATAATTGATTTAAATTTTAAGTTTGATCGTTATCAAGGTTTTATTGTCTATAACTATACCTCTATAATCGCATTTCATTTAGGCACCTACTCCAAATACATAAATGTAAGCATAGTTACGAAGAATTCTACGACATCATCCGAACAATGCCGAAATACTACGAACGCGATGCAACTGCTTGTGTCAAATGCATGGTAGTGTGCGCGTAGTGTTTTTTTATTATTTTAATGTATTTCTAAAGCATGTTTAAAAAAAATATTAAGGTTCGCTACTCCTTCTCCATATAAACTTTAACTGTGCCAAATTTCATACTCCTCCGTCCAAAGATTCTATACATTACGTAGATAGATACATAGATACAGGTCAATAATAAATTTATTTATTTTACATCAAATAGAAAGAGTTTCATCAATTACTCTATTTAATCACAATAATATACCACACACACTTAATCGTGAAATGTTTACGTTAGCTCAAATAACTAATGCAAACGTAAACAATACACTATCGAGTGTGCTCGACCCATATGGGGTCACCGGGGTTTGACGTGTACAAGTCTGTAGACGCGATCGGCGTTAGCGGAATTTGACAGGTTAAAGCGTGTTAAAGAAGAACGCACCGGTTCCAAGGGATAGAAACTTATTGACAAAATTTTGATTAACACGAGCGCAGGCGTGGTCAAAATCTAGTCAACTTTTATGATATATGTAATTATTGGGCTTTCAAAACTAACGTGGATTTTTTATTTCGCAGTCACCATGCCGGAATCTTGCAAAAATAAGAAGGTTGAATATTGTTTCGACAACACAGACTACCCTCTTGAAATTATCGAGGAACTCTTGAAAGATATGCCTGACATGGTAAGTTTATTAAGCACTACTTTTTCCATTAAAAACACAACGCCCGCAATAGTTTTCTTGTATCTGACACAAAGAACCCTCAGACTCGGGACAACCATCTGTGGATCACACAAATGTTTGTCCTGAGTGGGATTCGAACCCACAACACTCGGCGAAGGGACAGTAGCGAGACTGTGGTCTTAAACCACTACGGCATACATGCAAATTACAATTATGCGCATCGTTAACACTAAGCAAGAATTGTATGCATTATGTAAATGACCGACGCGGGTTACCCATGCAAGTAACTCATATGATTAGCTTGCGCATAGATATAGCTCGCGCGAGTTGCTTGCGCATGTAACTCGCGCCACCTACTTGCTTTGAGTACAAGCACCGTGAGCTATAGAAGATGGTATTTGAGTACATTCTAATCAGTGATAGTGAATGCCACTGCTGTGCGCGAGGTCTCGGGCTTGAATCCTGGGTTAAGCCAACATAAAGTTATTGGGTACTCTTATCAAGAAAATTAATATAAAAGTGTGTTGTACAACTACCTAAAGGTATTGGCTCCAGTCCTGCAGACACGACCAGCTGAAACTTAAAATTTTCTACAAAGTGCTGGTGTTTTAAAGCAAACATTTATAATTGCAGAAGGTTTCCAGTGAGGATGACGTAAAGCTTTTCAGTCCATACGGACAGCGGCAAGGAACTCCAGATGAGCCTGACTGCCGTGCCCAAGCTACTGTGAGTAAACACTTTATAGGTTAAGTTAAGAAGCTATAGAGTATTTGATTTTATGGCAGTTAGACTATTAGTCGTTTTGTGATAGTCATAATATTGTCTTACGTTTACACCAATGTTATACTTTGAAATTAAAATACTTTATACGTATAAAGTAGTTTAATTTATTTATTTATTTGATTCAACAATAGTTATGATGGCACTAATGCAGTATGTAAGTAGTATTTAACTGCACAGAAAAAAAATACTAATTGCCCAGCAAAATATATTTAAAGAGATCAAACTAAGTCGACGGAGCCCCGCGAAGCGGGCTTCTATTTTTGGGTGGGTTTATGAAGGGCCTTAACATAACCTAACCCTTTCGAGACGGAATGCAGTGATTTGAGACGGTATAGGTGCTCGATATATCATATGCTGAGCAATATTTGCTGTACAATTAGTATTTTTGATGGTCATTATACTTAATCCCCTTATAAACTCTGCCACTGCTGGGCATAGGCGTGTTCTCAGTGTGACAAGGCCATAGTCCACACATTGTTCAAATTATTATGTAGGCATGCAGGTTTTATTGGTTTGAACTTGAAACCCTCTACCTGCCTGTACAACAGTTTTTTACTGGAATTTTAAACATAAAATTCCGGTTGAATTGCATTCGCGTCACGATATTTCCTGACTCGGTATTTGGAGAATTCAAAAACAATCTAAAGACATATTACAGTCCAATCCTTTGTCGCAGGATACTTAACAAACCTTCAAACAAAGGTCAAAAAGACCAATCAGACCAATCAGGCTCGAAACAACTAGATATTTTTTTGTACCGTGTGGGGAAGGAACCCATTGTACACAAAGGAACTCACTTGGCGCAATGACATTGCCAAGTCGACTGCTAAATCCACTTACCACCTTACGTCTTTATGGACCTAGGATGTGCATTTTAAATACATCCTTTTCTATAGAATTAAACAATAGAACCACCTTGTAATTGTTCACAGACCGACCCCATTTATTACATCGTTGACGAGAATGGTAGAGATCGAGTGGTCGTTCAATTGGAAGGCAAGTTCCTGCAGCGATACAGTGTTATGTGGTGCGAGTAAGTATTACACATATATACATATATCTCAGGAATACATTCCCCAAGGGGTGAGCAGAGATGGATTATACCTATATTTTCCCAGCTATCGTTTTAGGCTCGCCTGGCAAAGCTCAGCGCCTCTTATAATGTAAATAATTAACGTGCCTATTGCCGTTGGCACAGTTCCAGACTTCGTGCTACTACGGGGAATTTCTTGATCGTTTTTTATCCTTATAATCCTTACTTGTATTATGAATGTGAGTTTGTTTGTCACGCTTTCACGCCTTAACAACTCGACCGATTACCATTAAATTTCGCATACACTTTGTCTGTACAGAAAAGGACATAAGGTACCTTTTACCTTTCAAATGGAAAAGTACTTATACGCAAGCGAAGCCGCGGGCAGAATCAAGCAATAATACAATTATGACAAAAAAAGCTCATAGCACTGGTATATATAGATTCTATAATTTTTTGTTCTTCTGTTATTAATGTTATTATTCAACGCGAAAACAGAGGAATACGTATTTATCGACGAAATGCTGACCACATTCCTTCTAAGGTTTACCACAGTATATTATGTACTGCGAACCTACTAAGAATTCGAATAGTGATCGGAAAATTATTCAATTGCTTACAATTATTAGTCATACAATACCTGCTGTCCACATTGCCCGCTAAGGCTTGCACAATACACTTTGTAGGTACTGTGATCTTACTAAGAATCCGAGTAGTGATCACTCAATTACTCAATGGTTTACTGCAATAGGTTAGCCGACTCATATTTTTTATTATTTAAGCCAAAAAGATACATTATCCAAACCATAAAATACAAAGATTTTAGAAATCTACTTAATAAATAATATTTAAGCGTTTCCAATCTGGTAGTAGAAGTATTTGTCAAAAGACAGAAAAAGGATGCATGATACAAATTATGACGTAACTGCTAATAAAATGCGGCTGTATGAGGAAGATAGCGAGATATCCACGCTACACGCCCACTATTCCTTACCTACATCTATATTAAAACGAATAATTACTTATTTTGTTACTAATTTTGGTACTGATTGCACAGAAATATACCTTTTGGTTGCTATTTGTTCTTGTCTGTAAATTTTGCACAAAATTAAACAGGCAACCCTATTATTAGTCAGACTATTCCGGTCGAAACTCCAATACTAATAAATATTATTACAATTACAGCAAAGAAGGCAGACTCACTTCCAGAACTCAGCACTTTTTAGAGTCCACTGTGATGGGCCGCAATATGACCTGTGAGAACAAATACATGCAATATGATTTCCTGGTGCTGAGTTTGAAACCTGATATCCTCGGTGAATGGAAGATGGAGAGGGCCAGGACCAAGACTGGCATTCCTGTCTGCTGTGTGTGCCGATACTAGAAGCGAGAAGGAAATAGGAGTAAATTTAAGAGTGAGGGTAGTAAAACAAGAGATCTAATATAATTAATGTTACTGTGTGTTGTGACTGCACGAATGGCGAAATGGTTTTGTGGTTGCCTCGCCGCTGATACTGCTTCGAGTGTTGTGGGTTCGAATCCCAAACGGAACAAAATCTTATGTGATCCACAAATAGATGTACCGAGTGTCATGTGTCCGTTTTTTTTGAATGTTTGTAAAGTGCCCCACGACAGAGGTATTATTATCAGTGCGAGAGTAGTCATTTTGAAAAAAAGAGAATTAGAATTGTTATGTATGTATTTCCTCTAATGGTTGTTTGTAAGATTTTAATGCCTACATCATGTAACGGAACCCCAAGTCGATATTGGTGTCAATTCTGTTGTCACAAAATTCTCTTATCTTAGCTAAAAATCTCTAAAATTTAGTTTAGTCCTATCACTTTTAGCGATTTCAGAATACAAAATGTCGTTTGACAGGACTAATCTAAATTTTAGAGATTTTTAGCTAAGATAAGAGAATTTTGTGACAACAGAATTGGCACCATTGTGTTTGATGCGTACATATATTATAAACAAATGACGCACGCCTAATGTAGTTGCGGCGTCAGCATTAGATGTATAGTTGAGACTGTACAATTATTTGTATAAATTTCGGATTAAATAATAATAAATTTTAAATAGACTGATGCAAGACTGTATTATTGAGTTTTATTCTAGACATTTGTATGCAATGTGACTGGTGGTATTTTTAAAGATATGATAATCGATTCCACACTTCCTAACCATCTTAACTAATATTATAAATGTGGATGTGAATATATTTGTTACACTTTTACGCCTTAACTACTCGACCGATCATCATGTCATCATGTCTTACGTTTACGAGAATGTTTTAAATTGAATTTAAACATTTATACATTTTTAAATCTTTATGCATTTATGTAAAGGAGATTGTTATTATTTGCCCCAAGACCAACAAGCATTTAATTTAGATAAAATATATTATTATATTTTAATATACTTATTACCGCTTTACGTGTCAAACGGACACTGCCCGTTCAATATTTAATTTTAAAAGAATCGGAACAAAGAACGTTGTAGATGCCGCCATCTTTGACAATTTAGACGCAAATTATATGTTGGTTAGGGATATCCATTCTTAATTTTTATCGACTCGGTTTGTAATACTGTGACACATATTTCATATTTATTTAGTTGTATTAAAATTATTAATGTCTTTCCATCTAAGTAAACTAACAGATATTTACAACAATGAGATGGCAGTGTAATATCCTGATACACATAAGTTTGAAAAAAATGATTAAAAAATATTTTTATAATAACCATATTTTATTTTTACCGAATTCCGTATATCAGTATGTAATATAATCAAGCGAGATGCACAGCCATACCTATTCAAAATCAAAACACCTAGGCACAATAAATTATTACACTGGGGAACAAAAATATATATTTTTTCTGCGACATTAATTTTGTTACTGGTTTTACTAAACACCTTCATCAGTCATACCCGAAATGTATGTACTTTGTATGGATTGTGTCTGGTTCTTGAGATATTCAACAAAAAGAACGGTTCCATCCTTCCAGCAGGACATTAGAACAATAAAAGAAAGATACCAAGGCCGATGGACCTACGTAAATATTTTACAGAATCTCCATGCTTATCTACTCTACTCACTACTCACATACTTAGCTACAGATTATTTAATCGTAGTAATTATATTAGTGTAAAACAATGTTTTCAGCACGATGGTAAAATTCAACTAATGAGTCAATTCAGCACACTGCAGTCCACTGCTAGACATAGGCCTCCCATTCTTTTGGTTGGATTATATCTAAGTAATTGGTCGGGCAACAATAATAAAACATACCTACTACAATTTGTCAACCGCGCGCCGGCATGCCCGCGCCGCTTAAGAGAAATAACCTCAAAATCTTAGTTTTAATTTTAAACAAATCTATTTTCTGAAGTGTCCGTCATAAAATGTTGTTTTCGTGAGCATATTGGAGTATTATTAGAACACGTAAATAATTTTTCTTCGCTGTTGGTTCTGGGGCAAACGATGTATGGACGAGGAACCATCTCCTTTAAACATTTATTTACACACATAATTTTGAAACGTTAAACTTTACTATTATTTAAGTAATTAATTTAAATTATTAAAACAAACCAACCTTGATATTATTTGGTTACCCCAAGTGACGTTCGGACGTAGGTACATCAGCTGCTACTCATACTACTGCATACTCGTAGTAATATTTTACATTCACAAAAATATACGTAAGATATACATATAAATTATAATCGATGAGTACCTATATATAAATAAATAGGAAAAAATATAAATTAAAATAAGTATAACATGTACCTATAATAAATAAATTGGCGCAATAGCATAATGTATATTAATATGATATTCAATAATAACGCACTAATAGTTGCCATTCACGAGGTTTAGCCACAGTACATAAATATACAGTAACCTATCTTCATACAAACGGTCGGAACTCGAGTCATACCTACGCGCCTCGGCGTCGACATCCGCTCGGCACCCAACCAGTCGCGAATGCGCCGCCGCAGTGACGAACGGACGGTGTGTTATTTTTTAAACAGTAACCGTGCGATTTTTTTACCCAAAATAAGTACAATTATAGCCTATTTAATATGACAAGTAGAATATATTGTGCTGTTTTTGGTTGCATGAATTCCTCAATAACGCACCCAGAGATAACTTTTTTTAGATTACCTGGAAACTCCGAAAGGTAACACTATAAAATGATTATACCTACTAGTATGTAGCTACGTAATTTAAGTCCTTTTAAAGGATTTTTTCCCCTCCCGAAAGGTACCGGGACTACAGTAAGATTAATTCGCAAACTTTTTTAATTGTACCCAGCGATGATTTCGTGGAATATATAGAAAAAAGAAATATTCCGAACTTCTTTTAAAACTAAATATAAATTGTAAAGTAGCTGCAGGTATATATAACCATGTAAAAGATATTCCTTTTTCTCCTCCTTGTCCATGTTTCCCAAAACAATTTTTAATTAATCTTTATTTTCGAATGCGAATTTTTTATACTTTAAAATATAATAATAAAGCATTCCGTACGTCTCAGTCGAGGCGCAAATATTTTTCAGTCGCAAATTTATAAGACAATCAAAAAACAACATGCATTTTTATTGAACACTTCCTATTCCATTCACAAAGTATTTTATTTGTTTAAATAAAATAAAAAATATTTACAATCACAAAAATAGATAGAAACTCAAAGTAGGCAGATTTAATTAAAATGCTGTAGGTGGGCAGCCCTATCGCATGTATACGTACCGCGCGGCTGCAGGCATTTATTTCAAAGATACGGCCGAGTTACTATACTGTATATTTATGTACTGTGGTTTAGCGATCCGGTATCAAATGTTTTATCTCGCCCATATTGTGTCCCGCTTGCGCGGTGTCTGTGGTGTCTCACTCGTCTGGCAACGCGAGGAGCTCGCGTTATTCATTTGGCCGCCGCGCCGCATCAACACGGAGTTAATAAAATACATTATTTAAAACACCACACAGAAATACTACAATCATGGCTTAAAAGCTTATTTAATCGGCATTTAATTATAACTTATCCCAATAGCAATTACATCGGATAGGATATTTACGTAAATCACAATCAAGCGCGCAAGGAGTGACAACTGAAGGACGCCGGCACTGCAATACATAGATAAGACACTTGCTGCAATACTGTTACCATAGATAAGACACTATATACAAACTGCTACGTCGCGGGAATGACTGATTGGCGGCGGGAGTGAGTGTCGCTTCTTTACATAATACGTTTTATCTTTAACTTTAGGCAGACGGTACACAAGCACAAGCATGCCACTTGCATTTTTAAAAGAAATTGGCTCTTTTTAACATAAGAACAACACTGTGTATATAATAATTATTATAGTTTCAGATTATTAGAATAATTAAGGAAATATCGTAAATTGCCTTTAAATAATGTTTTTCGTTTGAACTGTCAGTCCGTCTGACCCACATAAATTTATCCTTAATTCTTCGCTATAGCTATATAAGAACTGAACTACATTGTAAAATATTGTGTTATTTTTACATTGAAAGAGGCTAAATGAACAGATACTTTCGTTCAAAGAGTTTAATCATAAACAACTTATAGATCATAGAGTCTTCATCATACAAACTTATATCGCACGAAAAAGTTTCTTAAGTTAGACTAGTCTCGTTCATGTCTTTTGAGACTATTTGTGGTAGTGAATCCAACTGCTGAATTTTGGGTTCAAGTTGGACAAAGTATTATTGGATTTTCTGTCACGGAATCTTTAGTAGCAGCACAGATGATACAGCAGACCTCGTTGCCTTTTATGAGGCATCTAAATCATAACTGGCAAAACGAAAATACCCACCTCATCAAGAATATAGGCGTGACATTATATTCAATAACGAGAAAAAATCTTAAATATAAATATATATACTTAATACGTAACTGGTATTATGCTTGATGCTTTTTTATGCTTGACGCTAGCAATTACCTAAATTGCTATTGGGATAAGTTATAATTAAATGCCGATTAAATAAGCTTTTAAGCCATGATTGTAGTATTTCTGTGTGGTGTTTTAAATAATGTACTTTATTAACTCCGTGTTGATGCGGCGCGGCGGCCAAATGAATAACGCGAGCTCCTCGCGTTGCCAGACGAGTGAGACACCACAGACACCGTGCAAGCGGGACACAATATGGGCGAGATAAAACATTTGATACCGGATCGCTAAACCTCATGAATGGCAATTATTAGTGGGTTATTATTGAATATCATATTAATATACATTATGCTATTGCGCCAATTTATTTATTATACATGTTATACTTATTTTAATATATATTTTTATATATTTATTTATATATAGGTACTCATCGATTATAATTTATATGTATATCTTACGTATATTTTTGTGAATGTAAAATATTACTACGAGTATATAGCAGCTGATGTACCTACGTCCGAACGTCACTTGGGGTAACCAAATAATATCAGGGTTGGTTTGAGGCATAAGCTGCAAACCAACAATAATCTTGATTGGTAATTTCATTTTCATTATACATGTACCTACCTACTTTTCTGTTTTTCTGTGTATCAAAATATATGCGTAATAACGTGTACCTATGTTTTAAAAAAATACTTACTTTACTTTATTGAGTTTACTATATTTTGCCCACGGCTTCGCTCGTGTTAATTTAGATTTTGTCAATAATTTACTATCTCTATAGTTAAGGCGTGAAAGCGTTACAGACAAACAAACTTACATTCGCATTTATAATATTACTAGTTAAGATTATGATTATCTGTAGTTATTAAAATAAAAGCAACATTTATGCTTTCCGATTACGGTTTGGATTAAGCCCGGTCCGTCTGATTGTAATTATTCACTGAAGCCGGGGTATAGGGTATCAGTCGTGCATTAATAAACCTAGAGAGAAGGAATGACAGAAGTATCTATATTTGTATAATATGATCCTTATCCCATAAAAATAGAGCTCAAAATCGTATCCAAAAAGTATAATCTAGTCCAGCGGACAGCAGCGTGCTTTCAATTATCTTCTTTGCGACTACGCAAGCGTTTTCGAATACTCTCGAACACCGCATTTCTTTCGCGCCATCAACCGACGGAGCCTCTTCGTGTACCGTTCAGACATCTTGTGGCAAGACTAGGATATCCAACCACATTTTTAAAAACATACACTTGTATTATACATAATTGCGAGTTAATACTTTTTACAGATCTATCAAAAAAATATACACAGTATACTGTTTTCATAACCGCTAGTATTTGGAGCTATAATGAAACCTAAAACGAAGGCATGAAGCTCTAAAACATTTAGGTATATACACATAAAAAGATACTGTTTACTTTCCTAAAATACTGTTCATTTATTTCTCTGACCTTAATATATGTAAGTACATACTTTATTTGTCGTACAAAGAGTTGGGTACCCTAGGCAGGACTAGAGAGTGAAAGATTTTTAAAGTGGATGATGAGAAATTGATTAATATCCGTGAGACTGTTCGAGCATATGAACGTAAAGCTATTCAAACATACGCGCGACTGTTCGAGCAGACCTGCGTGCTCTATGTTAGGTGTGAGTGGCGGCAAAGAGCATGCTTGAGGATTTTGTCGCTCAATCTAAATTGTCCTTATTAACTGGACAATAAACTGTATAAAAATGTTAGATATTTTCTAAGTCACTCGTTTTAATAGATTTATAATAATAATATCAGTTTTGTAATAAACTGTTCTACTGCTGGGCAAGGGTTCTCGATGTGAAGGGTTAGGCCTAGTCCACCGCGCTGGCCCAGTGTGGGTTGGCAGATTTCAGATATCTTCCAAGATGCTTACTTTGGGATCAAACTCGAGAACTCAGCGTGACAGTCCAACGGTTTTCTACTAGGCTGTCGCAACAATTTCAATTGATCAATATAATTAATAAAATATACATTTTTAAACATTTTAGTCGTAATACAACATTTTTGGGAATACCTGACGAAAAAAATTATGTACTCAAAGTCATACGTAAAAATAATTTATTTATCTCAAGAAAAAAAAAAACAGTACAGACAATTAAAATTATAATGTATTTTATTGAATAGATTCAATAAAATACAATTAATCGATTAAACAGTAATAAATAGTGCTTTCAAATTACATTTAATTAAGAGTACTTGTTGTCAACAGTCTTTAAAATTATTGTCTAAAATAAATGTGTTTAATATTAATTTAATCGTGAAATACATACGCTATGTCGCGGTCAAATAAGTAAAGATCGAAAAGAAACATCTAATATAAAAGTCACAAATATTATTGTTAAATATAATAATAATAATAATATTCTATCACATACACACAACACCATCTAGCCCAAACTAAGCAGAGCTTGTACTATGGGTACTAGACAATGGATAATATATATACTTGTTAATACATACATTTTATACAAAGAAACACCCAGACCAACACAAACATGTTCATGCACACAAATGTTTGACTTGTACGGGAATCGGACCCGCGACCTCAGGCATGGCAGTCGGTTACACTAAACGATACGCTATCGAGGCCGACAATTATTTATATTTATTTGATTTAAATATGCATGTTTCCATTGTAAATGTGGTGAGCTTTGTGAATGTAATTTCCACAGTAAAAATAATTGTTTAAAGTCTGGCGGTTATTTCAATGTTTATACCATCTCTCACAGCATTAGAAACACCGATGAATTTAAAAATATATAACTTTTCCAGTAATATTCTATTCTATCACATAATATTCTATCACATACACACAATACTATCTGGCCGAGACTAAGCAAAGCTTGTACTATGGGTACTAGATGGATGGGTAGAATGGACAAACATACTTACTATACTTTTTTTGTAAATACATACATATTATACAAAAAGAATATGGTTTAGTAAATATACAGTATGCTTATATATGTGTTTGTTTAATACAAAATTACGCTATTGACAGCACGTTTATACACTATGATAGGTTTCAATATTTTAATATTTTTCTTTGATATGTAGTTAGCTAAGATCTCTTAAAAGAGCATTTTATTTAAATTTATAGCTTTGATCATATTAAATGATACAAGCATCTTTGGTAAATGACGGAGAACTACATTAACAAGAGTTGAAATTTAATTTGGTTTAATTATTTGCATAGGGAATCATTATGGTGATTTCTTAAAACAATGTGATTTGAAGCGTTATAAAACGTTTGAATATGGTAGCTACTTAGGGCAGATTGTTCAATCATCAGATATTTTTTTTAAAACTAATTTTATGTCATTCAAAATCCTTAACTCTTCATGTTTCTGTTTCATTCCGTTTTTAGTTGTATAAAATAAATATTAAGGTCATATCAGTATTACATATTACAAAAATACCAGTCCCTTTGGTAGGCTTATATGGAGGCTTGGTTCCAATGAGGCCCTTCTGGAGTTTTAATCTAAAGTGGGGTGGAACACTTGCAGCGGCACTAACTGCAGTAAGCGTAGGATATTGCTAAGTATGGATTCTAATATTATATCTGGGCTATGGGGAAGGGTGTTTGATGGACTGGTATAATGATAACTATGGATGAAAACGGCGTCTGCCCTCTAACAGCATCAAATCAGATGGGCAGACAGTGACTCGCCAACTCACTAGATGGGCCCTCTGAAGAGCTGCCATAGGTATTCAAGTCTTAAAAGCAGCAGAGGGAAACACCGGTGCGAGCGGCTAAGGTGGTAGTTAATATTATATATTATTAGTATCGGCAAGCGCAGCAGACAGGAATACCAGTCTTGGTCCTGGCCCTCTCCATCGTCCATTCGCCGAGAATATCAGGTTTCAAGCTAAGCACCAGGAAATCATATTGCATGTATTTGTTCTCACATTTCATTTTCATATCATTAACAGTGTCATTAGAAAAATGGTGAGTTCCATGTGGGATGTAGCCTTCTTTGCTGAAAATTAAATTTGAGTTTATTAATATTTCATCTGCCTCTGTGGTGTAGTCTATGCAGCTACTGCACATAAAGTGTCAGGATCGATTCAGGGTCCGTAAAGTATTATTGGGTTTTCTGTCCAGGGTTTCTTAGTAAGTGGAGTCCAGAAGTTTAGATTATTTCAAAAATCTTATACAATTTAACTAGCTGTTACCCGCGACTTGACCCCTGAGGAGTTTTTTTATGCGGAACCCTATATTTTTCTAAAATTAACGTAGCCTAAGTTGTTCCTTATAACAACAGGTTTGCCAGTAAAAGTCCCGTCAAAATCGATACAGCCGTTTCAGAGACTAGCCGGAATAAACAGACAGACAAATATATAAGGACCGTATATACTTTCATATGCATTTAGTAAAAAGCTGTATTTCGACATTACAAACAGACATCAATTTTATTTATTTGTATTATCTATATAATTAAATAAAATTGACATGTATAATAAATATGAAAAATAATAAAATTTCTATTTATAGATAATTATATCGCTTAGTGTCTGCTCGTATTTCCTGTTTTTGCTGTTTTTGATGGCTGATGTTTTTGTTAATTTAAGACGAAACTATAACGGACTAAATACAAGCAACTGTACATAAAGAACATAGAAATCGAATTATCTATTGAAAAAATATAAATATAATGAAATATTATGAAAACCACAACGTTACTGATTTTCTTAATACAACTTTATATCTAAATCCCTCAGAATACAGCACAAAGAAGAAGCCGCCAACGCGCACAAAAAAGTGAGGCATGAAAATCACACCGAAATAATGTGATTAAAATTTTAATATCCGATTATGTCATTTTGTGTCTGTCATGTCTAAGAGATCTCCATAATGGTCTTAAAGATAGACTGTCAAACCGCACTGGGCCAGCGTGGTGGACTATGACCTGACCCTTCTCAAGATTAGAAGACGTCCGTGTCCAGGAATAGGACAGTTCAATACAGGATTGATATTATATGACTGTACTTCGCCTGATGGCAAGCAGTCGTGTCAAGTCCTCATTACAACTGAAGTGGTGCCAAGGTCCCTTTACAATAAGAAGAGGCCCGTGCCCAGCATGCCCAGCCGTGGGACAGTTTATATATAGGACTGATATTATTATAAGAGAATACTTACTCGCACCACATAACGCTGTATCTTTGCTCGAACTTGCCTGCCATCTGTACGACCACTCGGTCTCTACCATTCTCATCAACGATGTAATGAATCGGAGCTGTCTGTGAACAATATATTAGATTCTGATTATCATTTATATTGAAAGAAAAAGAAGACAGAAAATGTATATTTAAAAAGCCTGCAATACATGTTGGCCAAGCGTAGGCCAACGCGAGCGAAGGCAAACTAATACAAGGCAAGTACTGCCGTCTACACGTTCGGTAAGTTTGAAGAAAACCAATGCAAACGGCCAATGTAGACGAGCTTTGTGGAGCTGTCCACACGTTGGGCGCTGTCAGTCTTTATTGAGCATTGAAACAATATGGACGTTGTAAAAGTTATTGCAGCTGCTGGTATTTATTTAATTATGGCACTCCAACGACTTATACACGATTAATGAGCGCATATAATTATTATCTCAATGCATACTGTAGTAGACTTGTAAAAATAATACATTTTGTATGTATAACGGCGATGTTCGCCAAGCGTGAAATGGCAGCCGAACCAACATGTGGTCGCTATTGGCCGAGCGCAGGCCAACGCAACGCCTAGAAAAACCGACACCGCTCCGAAGTGAAACGAGTGGTCGCAAGCGACTGCGAGTTGTTACAAGCTACGCAAATTAAGCTTTATACACGTTGGCGCTTGCCTTCACTCGGCCAACTAGGCGAGTGATACACCGTTTATACGTTGGTATTGGCTGTCACTCGGCAACGTTGGGCCAACATGTATTGCCGGTTCAAGACATCTTTCGCACTAGGAATGATTCCAGTTCCTTTGTATCCTCACTAATATTATAAATGCGAATGTGAATTTGTTTATTGGCTTGTAACGCTTTTAACTACTAGGCCGATTATCATAAAATTTCGCGTACACGTTGTCAGGGGTATAGAAAAGAACATAAAACAACATATGAACCTGTACTAAGGTATCAGTGTTTTTTATGGATTAAAGGTAATCCAGAAAAGCATCCAAAAAAATACTGTTCTCTAGGGATAATAATATAATATTCTCAATGGATAAACATACATTATATACTATTTTTTTTGTAAATACTTTCCTATTATATACATAGCAACACCCAGACTAAGACAAACATCTATGTTCAGGCACACAAATGTTTGACTAGTGCGGGAATTAAACCCGCGATCTCAGACGTGGCAGTCAGTTACACTAACCACTACGCCATCGAGGCTGACAAATCCGTGTGAAGTAGTCTAATATCAATGTATAACATCCGTGTAAACTTAAAAGAATATTATATTTAACCAGTGTTTTATCAACTAATTTAATATCATAAATTGAGTTTCTACCAATTACATTCAACGGCGGTGCAGTTTATAGGCAACCGAACACAGTTTAACCGTTCGTTCTGCTAATTTCAAGAAAACTAAATACAATTATGTCCGGGAATCGAAAGAAAGAATTATTTTTAATTTTTGTAAAAGACATCTGCAGCTTTACAAATTATTCCTATGTTGCGGGGGACTTTACAAACATCCAAATATCGAACACAAAGAACATCCAGACTCGGAACAACCATTTGTGGATCACACAAAGTTTTGTCCCGTGTGGGATTCGAACCCACAACACTCAAACCATTACGCCATGCGTGCTATGCACAACAGTCGCAATTACTTCTGCTGCACCACCAAGCAAAGGCAGTAGAAAGGAAAACTTACCTCTGCCAGAGCAAGACACTCGTTGTCATCCTCCTTAGGGGTCCCATATCGATTATCGATCTGGCCTACATCATCTTCTTTGGCCACCTCCTGTAAACAATAATAATCGATATAATAGCGATTTTATTTCGAATTTGTAAATACATTTTTTTTAAAGACATCTCCCTCTCTGGACGTAATTCTTGTATAATGTTTGTAAGCTTTTACAAACATTCAAACAAGGGACACATAGAACATCCAGAATCACAAACAAACCTTTTGTGGATGAAACAATTTTTTGTCCCGTGTGGGATTCGAACCCACAACACTGGGCACGATGGCAGTGGCGATGCGACCAATTAAACCAATCAGCAAGCAATTACAATCTAAAAGACGGCGTATCTGTTAGATTATAACTGCTTGCTGATTGTTGTAAGCCCATTAAAAGTGATATAAAATAAAAAACATCATTATATCGCCGTACGAGCTAGTATTTAGTCAACTTACCAAGTTAGTTAAATTCTTCAGAAGATCGTCGATAATATCAATTGGGTAATTGGCGTTATCAAAACAATATTCCATATTCTTGCTTTTGCAGGATTCCGGCATATCAACTGGAAATAAACAGATTGAAAATACACTCAGCGGCACGGAATCTTGGCCAAACTAATAACTTGCGATAACAATTTTTTAAGTGTGTCTAACTTTGTTCTTAGCATGTAGGTAAGCAGAAATAATGTTTACGTTAAATCCTAAGAGGGTAATTAAGAAAGTTGGAGTGCATTTTGGTTTGGTTTTAAAGTTTTAGTGTAACTGTGTCATTTGTCCGACTAAGTTGATGTTTTAAATTGTGTTCTGAAAATTGAATGTGTTAAGTTGTCGAAGGTTTTTGATTTTATTGTGATTACTGAATATCTAAAGGCGCCTTGGAATTCTTGAAAATGCCTTTGACACCAAGTCAGGTAGCACAAGCAGTGGCGTTAATCGAACAAGGGTTGACCCATCGTGAAGTGGCTACTGTGCTTAATGTACCCCGTTCTTCGATGCAATATGCTCTTAGACGGTATCAAGAGACTGGCCGCTACACCCGCAGACCAGGTAGTGGGGGTGTACGTTGCACATCAGCTCGTGACGATCGCTTTATCGTCTTAGAAATTTTAAGAAATCGCTTCCTTACCGCCGTCGAGATCCGTCAGCGGCTTCAAATCTCCAGGGGCGTAAATGTTAGTGAGCGTACGGTGAGAAGACGAATGGAAGAAGTTAATTTAAAAGCCCGAAGACCAGCCCGTGGCCCACAGCTTCTCCCACAGCACAGAGTAGCTAGACTTCGGTTTGCCCGCGAACACGCTAACTGGTCTCATGAGCAATGGGCAAGGGTTTTGTTTACAGACGAGTGCAGGATCGCTTTGCATGCTCCTGATGGTCGACAGCGTGTGTGGAGAAGACAAGGAGAACGATATCTAGCGACTACTACCACTACAACAGTGAGTTTTGGCGGAGGCTCCATAATGATATGGGGTGGCGTTAGTTCTGATGCTCGTACAGAATTGGTCATAGTCAATAATGCGTTAACTGCTACACGATACATCGAGGAGCTCCTTGAAGAACATGTTGTGCCCTTTGGAGGGTTTATTGGATACGACCAATTCATTTTAATGCACGATAATGCACGTCCACACGTCGCCAATATCGTGAATGAATACCTTCAAGAGGTTGGTATTCAAAAATTGCAGTGGGCAGCTCGCAGCCCGGACTTAAATCCGATAGAACACATTTGGGATAAGCTCAAGAGAATGATTAAGTCTGCATCGAACCCACCACAAACCCTTGACCAGCTTAAAAATGCTGCAATGACTGCCTGGCGGGACATACAGCAAGTCGACATCAAAAATGTGATCCAAAGCATGCCAGACCGAATGCAGGCGGTCATAAGGGCTAGAGGAGGAAACACGCGTTATTAAAAAGTACAGCGAGTCAACAAAAGATTAACATTTTTTAATTCCTAGTACCTAGAACTCCAGTGTTAAATTTTGTTAAAATGTGATTTTTCGTTTAAACTTAATTATCTACGTGAAAAACCCTTTTTGAATGTGAAAAATTGGCCCAAAAACGTTAATTGGACGTGTTCACATCAAAATTGGTCGAAACTTGTAGGGTGAAATGAAAAAAACTCAAGATATCACAATTTTTATACTTGGCCAAGATTCCGTGCCGGTGAGTATAACCAAGTGGGAGACACGAGTGGTCACGTGGTGTCGAGTTCTTTTCGAAATAAACTGCGTATTAAATAGTTAATTATCGCCCGCTTTAACGGGGACAGAAAACATCGTGAGGAAACCCTATCTTAGAGTTCTTTATAATGTTTTCGGAGCTGTGTGAAGTCTGCCAACAGGCGCTGGTCTCGCGTGGTGGACTATGGCCTAACGTTTCTCAAACTGAGAAGAGGCCCGTGCCCAGCAGTGGGACAGTTTAAAACAGGCCTTATATTATATTATAGCTAGTAATCATCTGTAGTCTTTGCTTACCCCATCTGTTTGAAGTATGAAAACAATGTGTACCTAGTTTTAGTGATTCGACTCTTGCCTAGAGAACAAAATCTCTAAAGCAAAGCTGCCGAAATCTAGGCCAATCGGCTCATTTGAACATTCTCACCAAAGAGCGTTAATGACGTTTATTTAAAAGGTGGACAGTTAACAGGCATGCATTACCTAAACCTAGGTCTATCTAAGACCAGGCCCATCTATAGATACTAAAAATAATTAGGTAATCTAGCTACAACAAGAAGAGACGACATAACAAATCGCACTTTTAATAAAACAAAGAGTGAGACCTATGTAAGTATTTTGGATTAAACAAATTTGAACTTTGTTGCAATTACTTAATACAAATATAATATTATAATTTACAATTACACAATTAGAGTTCAAATTGCCTAACTTCCAAATGTCGAGTTAAGTCACTGTTTCATTATGGTGCGAATTGTTTTTTGACAAGTTTGTGTATGAACATTGGAATTTAGGTAAATACTCAGTAGATAGCAGTTTAGTGAAAGTCAATTCTGTATAAAACATTTGGTAATAATCAGTTAAGATATGCCACAGTTCTCAACTCGGAAACCGGGTGATAAAGAAATACCGGAACAGTTTTAACAACATATTGACTCACACATACACACGTGACGTTATAAATACACGCACACAAGCATAAAGTATACACGAACGAAGCTATCCATTGATGCGTCTACACAGTTACGTATCAATTGTCTGACGCATGAGGAAAATAAATCAGTGTTACCATAAAAACAAGTTATATCAAAAACCCCGATGTACAGTAAGAGTCTGACGCTTTCGATGTGCACTGTATTACTTTATTCCCGTTTGTATACCTTTGAAAGGGTAGAAAGAGTTGTGTTTATCTCAAGTTTGACGGCTCGATAATTAGTATGTAGTAAAAAACAGCGCTAGTGGGAGAACGTTGGACTACTAACCAGAGATCTCAAGTTCGATTCGAAGGCACGCATCTCTTTTCGAAGTGTGCGTATTCATTTCTTTCTCTTGCGATCGCGTGTAGTATTAAGTCTTAGTCGTGTGATTAGAGCTATCAATTTTAATATTTGTAAAAAAGACAAATAATGAATTATGAAAGTGGTATTTAATCCAAAAGCATATAAATAGGTTATGTATTATGGTACTCAGAACTAATAGGACGACTTTTTCACAAAATGTCTTCGGGTATAAGTAACCTGGATTCTCACGATTGTGCGTGAACGCATACCCAAACTTATTATGAGTTATTATGATACGATGGAGCACCAATTTAAAATTTAAAATTTCGATCGCACAATAGAAGTTAATTATCTCAATATAAGTCTACGTCACTGTAAAGGAGGTCATCGATCTTTAACACGTTTTACGTTAATCTAGGCAGTGCTGGTAATGCTTATAATTTTACTCGGCTTATATTCGAGTACCTAATGCACTCAACGCAACGCGGTACCTACATATACATAGATAGCCGGGTTGACTTAGCGTACATTTTATGTATAGTCTTGAATATAATAATTCGAATTCGAATAAGAATAAAATGAACCATCCTATAAAGAATTGTAAATACTGGTGCGAGAACGAGACAACGCTATACACTCAGTAGCGCACAGTCTCGCTTTCTCATACGCTATAAAATGCAAATATGGTCATATATTTTATAAATATCCAGATCAATTTGGATAACGATTTTAAGATATAATTAACATGGCATACTTTTGTTTATCCTAATTATATTTACGCATAACAGCTAACACATTTTTTTTTAAATTGTATATTTATTACAACTAGCCGGTTGGATGAGCCGCCTAAGGGTCACCCTTTTTTTTTTTTTTTTTTTTGCGACAACCTGATGAACCTATTTGTCGGGTTGTCGCTAATTAATCGCTTCGCAAGCAATGTCGGATAAAATAATTATGGTAAATTAATATTATACCAAAAATAATTATGCCAAAACGTTATGCGAAAAGATGGGATCACAATAACAGGCTCCAGTGGAAGACCAGTGCCTGGTTCGTGGGACCAGGCAAATGCTGAACTGGAGTCCTGATTGCTGCAGCTGTGGGACACATGTGTCTCAAGAGATTTAATTATTTTATGTCACTGTATATTTTTTTTTATTTCTTACTTCTTAATATTGTGTATGTAACTGGTACTTTTTTTTTTTTTTCCTTTACATTGTGCCCACCTGAAAGCTGTATGCAATAAAGATTTCTTTCTTTTCTTTCTTTCTTTAATAATACTTACAAGTTCTCTTATTTAAGGGTTCACTTAAAATGGCCACGTCATCGTCCTCTGGATACGGCACGACCGACCCGAACAGTGCAGCCTGTAACATTTAAAAATAATAATTTACTACACATAAGAACATACGTACTCACGGCTGTATATACTTGGAATGGTAAGCAGAGGTGTATTAAGCCAGTCGCTGAAGTAGTTCTAGTTTCAGCGATCCACACACCATTCAGGGCAACGAATTTAATAAGTAATGTTAAAATGTTTTGTAAATACTTAAAAGTATAAGATAGTTTGTATAATCTATTTAACAAAGGTGACGGTCACTTAGTGGTCGAAATTTGACCATAATATAACTTTTAAATATTTTTATCTCTTACTCTCACATGAAGGCTTCATTTAAAGTTAACTATGCTAGAAACTTTGTAGGTACTCTTTTTTAAACATAATATTGCGTTACATAATATTGTCTTATGTTTACACATTGAAATTAAGCAAATTTTATACGGATTTTATCGCACATATTCATAAAACTTACAATACGGTTATAACACGGTAATGTTATGTCATTACCGTGGTTATAACGTCGCTATAAGTAAAAAAATAATAAAGGTTTTCATTCAAATAGTTCCTATTATTGCATAAGAATAATAGCTTGCCTAATAACGATGCTGTGTATAATAAGTAAAGGTTTACAGAACATTTATGACTAAAGTATTTTTACAATGCATTTATCAGACATACTAAGTATTTTTACTACCCCTCATATTAAAACTTTAGTAAGACATTTTTTTATGATTAAGATTCTCGTAATTAAATCTCTTGAAAATAAAGTACAAATCTAGGCTCCGAGTCATAAATACAACAAATTGTATTCTCTTAAATTAATCTGACAAGTCAGAATACTAGACTTCATTAAAATCTATTTGTCTATTGCCACTAGTGTGTCGCTGCGACTTAATAGGTAAAAATAAATATAAAATTTGAATTGGCAAATTGCTTTCAGTTCACATTTGTCATGGTTAAGGTAACTCTATTTTGAAATTATTATTTAGGAAAATTGGCCTTACGGTCACACAAATTAATTGGTAAATATAGAACACGTTTAATAAGTGATGACAACATAATTTAAACTTACCATACACGTCATGAACACAATAAATTTATTCATTTTGTTGGATTTTAGTTTCACTTTTACAAACTGAAGTTTGTTAAATCAATAGAGTTTATTAATTAGATATTTAAATTATTCTTAATAGCACTGAATAGGATCTTTACACAACCTGCTCTGTTCGTATTGCAGAAACGTATGATTCAATATGAAATACAAGTGAGCATTTATATAAAAGAAAATGGCGCTTTTTCCTTGAATATGACGTGCAATTTTGTATTTCAACAATAAGCTCAAACCAGCGTAAATTCCTTATTTATTGTTATTGTAAGTCAAACAATTTATTTTAATTACATAAATTATGAAATAAATATTGTTTACATTTTAGTGAAATTATTGAGCAATAATATTACATTTGTCAAGCACGTTTTTAAATAAAAATAATATCAGCCCTGTATTAAATTGGCCCACTGCTGGGTAAGGGTCGCTTCTCAGTGTAAGAAGGGTTAGGTTATAATCCATGGTTATGGTCCATTGCGAGTTGGCACACTTTACATACCCACGAAAAGATTATGTAGAACTCTTAGACATGCAGCTTTCCTCATGATACTTGCCTTCACCGTTAAAACGAGGCATAATTAACTATTTAATACGCCCATAACTTAGAAAAGTCAGAGGTGCGCGCCTTGGGATCGAACTCGAGACCTCTACGTGGCAGTCCAACGGTTCCCTAAGCGGCTAAATAAAACCGTGAAATAATAAATCGAAGAAAGTAGAATGAAGACAGATAAATATGTGTATCCATTTAAATAGATGTTCATTAAGTTTAAAGTTAATACAATCAGGTTGTTTTTCTCTGCTCCGAGATCGCTATATTCAGAGCACAGATGGCGTTACTTGTACTATTTTTATGGAAACATTCTTTACAAACAGTAATTAATTTTATTTAGCAAGAATTTGATAAGAAGTTTAATATGTGGCTGTAATTGCTTAAGTAACTGCCTGATTTCTTTTTAATGCTCTCACCCGAAAAAATTAACAACTATAATAAGAAATACAGTCCGTTTGATGGCAAATGTAGCCACAGTGTGTACTTTATCATCCCATCTTACCGCTTACAAGTGGGAGGCATATTTCTACTAACTTATCAGGGAACTGAGTGAGCAAGTCACTATACTATTTCCTACAACCTATTGTGAGTCATTGTCTATTTTAGAGCCATTTCTCGGATATGTGACTCATTGTTTGCCTCGATGGCGTAGTGGTTAGTGTAACCGACTGCCACGCCTGAGGTCGCGGGTTCGATTCCCGCACAAGTCAAACATTTGTGTGCATGAACATGGATGTTTATCTTGTTCTGGGTGTTTCTATGTATAATATGTATGTATTTACAAAAAAGAAACTATATATGTATGTTTATCCATTGTCTAGTACCCATAGTACAAGCTCTGCTTAGTTTGGGCTAGATGGTGTTGTGTGTATGCGGTAGAATATTATTATTATTTTTTAGTCCCATTTCTCGGATATACTGTTGGCACTATACGACACACTGGCGAACAGGCATAAGTTTGGTGTACCTCATGATGAACAGTGACCATTCACCATCAGGCAGATCAATCAGGTAACTATATAGACTTAATGCCTGTGTAAATTTTTTTAAAATAATTTTAATATGAAATAGCAATACGTAATGTATGTAGGTATTACTTCCACCGAAAATTACTTTCATTGCAATATGCGTAAAGTTGTCGCTTTCGTCAGGCGACGGGCGCGACCGACTTTAGTTACGTAATAGTGCTTTTTAAGTCAGTATTTTTATAACTATATTTTGCTCGTGGTTTCGCTCGTGTTCATCTATGTTATGACAGTGAATGACTATCCCTCTAGAACAGTACTTTCTCCTGGATAAAAGGTATCAAAATCAAAAATCAAAATCAAAATAAATTTATTCAAATTAGGTTACAAGGTAACACTTATGAATGTCAAAGTTACACGTAATTTTTTCTGTGAATTTACATTTACTGCGACGTTCAGCAAAGCAAGGGTGTAGGGCTCATGAGAAGAACAGGCAAGAAACTCATAGCCACTCTTTTTAATCGCTATCTTATATACTCTATAGTTACCACTAACAAAGTGACAACGTGTATACGAAATTTCATGATGATCGGTCGAGTAGTTAAGGCGTGAAAGCGTAACAAATAAACCAACTAATATTTGCATTTATAAGTTAGGATGTGGACAATATAATAAGCTATAATATTTTTCATCTTATTCTAACCGGTCTCTTAATTACTTTCCTCTCTCCTCTTAATTATGATTTAACAAGTCGCATCGGATATCGAATATTTAATTATGATTCGAATACTTAAATATTTGTGACAGCGCTTGATAAACATACGAATAAGTTCGTACAAATTTCAAACTAAATTTATTTTTCAGCAGTAAGGTTAGGTATAAGCTAATTGTCCTGCTTGGGCAGTACAGCGCCGTGAACTCGTGGTCGTTGTCGGTGAAGACCTCTCGCTGCCGGCCGAGATCAAAGGCATGGTCATCAGCGAAAGAAAATGGGTTGCATCCTTCTGCGAGGACGTCATCTCGCAGAAGGAGGCGGTAGAGCGGATCCGTGAGGAAAGTATCCTAGCGGATCCGAGCCGCCGCCGGCGTCCCAGGCGGAAGGCTGGGGACGGAAGAATGGAGATCTCCCACCTGCTAGCCATCGAGTAGGAGCGACGTCCTCGGTTATGTTGGGGGATACCCCAAGAGAGAGATGGAATTTCTGCGAGCGACGACTCCTGGGCGACAGCCCAGGCGTTGTCACCCGCAGAAATTCCATCTCTGCATTGGGCACTGCTGGGTTACTCGATGTGGGTGATGTAGTTTTCAGTTCCAGCGACCCTCCCACACGGAGCGGCTGCCACCTGACCGCCGCAACCCGAAGGCTAACGATACCCCAAGGCTAGACCAGTGTCAGGATATTACGAGTATAAGGCACTGGCTGCCCAATAATGACTGCTATAGATGTTCATGGCAGCCGGGACCGACGGCTTAACGTGCTCTCCGAGGCACGAAGCAGGCGATAATTGTCAATCAATACGCACATAATTTCGAAAAGTCATATAACTTCCGAAGGTCAGAGGTGCGCGACGTGGGTTCGAACCCGAGACCCTCTGCATTGCAGTCTGTTGGTCTCTCCACTGAGTTATCGCTGCTCGTATATAGGAGTAAGTGTATGTTGTAAAGTTCCTTTAATACGGGGATTATCCAACTTAGGGCTTATCTATCGTTTAGAAGTTAGGTTATTTTTTAACAATAATAATTATATCATGGGAAAAGTTTTTTTTATTGTCAATTTATTTACATAATATGGTTTTCTTCGTAGCTGTTTTTTTATAATATTTCTTTTACCACATTAAGGTTTATAGCATAGGTAAAACAGATAAGAATAGTAAGTAGCGATGAATATAAAGAAATAAATAACTGCTGCACAAATATATTTTCTCTTTTTATTTATATGTAGTAACTAAATCATATCACTGGCTAGCTGTTTGATTAGTTGGTGTGTGTTAGTGTGTGATCGTACGATCCTAGATAATATTCTCGCGTCGCGTCGGACAGTTTTAGCGCTACTCATAATTGCCTAAAACCCTTGCGCATAGCTTAGCAATGTATGAAGTAGATATGTGCAATGTAGATGACAGCAGGCTTGCTACTTATTCGTTCCTTAAGACGTGTCTGGCATATTGGTAATATAAGTCTTATAAATAATATCTTCACCGAGCGGAAGTTGTTAGCTTAGCTTAGCGGGAAACAAAAATACTACTAACTTTTAATCTGTAAAAAGGCTACAAGGTACACCTAGATGCAAAACAATAATTTGCGAACTAAACAAATTATTGTATTGTGTGGGATACGAACCAACAGCGCTTGGCGCATCAGCAGCGGCCAAGTGACGGTTGCATGCTGTACCATTCCCACAGTAGATGCTGTTCCTAAGGTTTCAGAGTAAAGGACGTCATATTTTTAAAGGAGTAATGTTATAAAACTATTGGAAAGAGAGAAACTCGCTGCGTACCCTCGGTTCCATCCAATCCAACTATTGCAATAGAAAAAGGTTGACAATACCGAACTCCTCTGGAGCTTATTCTTCGCTAAACGGTCTTGAAGATACCTCGTGCTGAGGCCAAACACGTCTTCTCCCTAGCCTTTATTATTCCCAAGTCACTTGAGGTCGGCTTTTCTGGTCTAACCGGATTTGACTGGATATCAGTTTTTACACGGAGCGGCTGCCACCTGACCTCCGCAACCCGAAGGCTAACGATACCCTAAGGCTATACCAGTGTCAGGATATTATAGGCACTGACATCCCAATAACGACTGTCATAGATGTTCATGGCAGCCGGGACCGACGGCTTAACGTGCTCTCCGAGGCACGGAGCAGGCGATCATTGTCAATCAATACGCACATAATTTCGAAAAGTCATATAACTTCCGAAAATCAGAGGTGCGCGACGTGAGTTCGAACCCGAGACCCTCTGAATTACAGTCTGTTGGTCTCCCCACTGAGCTATCGCTACAAAAGGCCAAACACGTGACGATGTTTTTTTTGTTTGAAGCGGAATACTGCATTTTGGGGCACGCTCGGATCCCATGACGTGGCTGTCCCTATGCAGAAGAGTTCAGTATTGTCAACGTTTTTCTATTGCAATAGATGGATTGGGTAATCCACGAGTAAGTGGCGGATTCCTTTCTGCCTAATAATTTTATTACAATAGATGTCCACCAAGTAACGCCTAATTTGATTCAAGGTTTAGTGTTAGTTCTGCACCTAACCAAACGATGACGAGTATTGGAAAAGGCGTATAATAGCTCTATACAACTCCCTCCGTTTTATTTTCCTTATACGGTATATTTTCTATACAGTAACAAAACACATGTAGGTACTTTACCTTTTCGTGAATACAATAATAACTATAAAAGTATGTGACTAATGGAGATATTATTTATTAAGTGCATTGGTATGCCGTGATTACGTTTTGCGTAATTAACTTGCATACTGTGACGTTAGTACAGGATTTATATTATAAATGTGTATATTTTCAATGACGTATCTATTTTGCGTAGAACACATATCATGGACGTCACCAAAGTTTCGTATCTGAACATTATACAGAATGTCCGGTAATTAATGGATAACCTTGAAATGTCTTATAGTAGAACTGAAGGCCGTACAGAAAAAAGAAAAAATATATATATTAAAAAGTGTAAGCAATACAAAAGCATACTTTTGACTGTCTATCTATTAACATAATTAGTGTTTAATAATAAAACAACAAAAAACCGATGGGTTTCATTTATTTATGGTCGTAGTATACAAGAAAGTTATACATGGTAATTAAAAAAAAAACACATATCTCAGGTAGTAGTTAGGATAGATTTTTCATATTTTTTCTGAACGGCCATCAGTTCCTCTATAAGACATTTCCAGGTTATCCATTAATTACCGGACACTCTGTACTCCGTAAAATATAGCTTGGTTCCAGTGATGGCTATGCCGAGGGCTGGGATTAAATCAAACAAGAGGAATAAAAACAACGCATTTTTTTAAATTTCTATTCTTTCATACAGGTTATTTAAAATAGTTCGGACTAAAAATTGTTTTCTTGTTATGCACTTTACAAATAAAAGGTTTCATCCAGATTAATGATGTGTTATTTTAACATTAGTACTTAATCAAATTTAAATCATCCAGACATCCACCACCAGCTGAAATTACTTAAGGCTCTCGGACCGATTACTCCTTTGTTTTAACTTATCAATAATCATTAAATAAGGCTTACGTTCGTATAAACAACAAGTAAGAGATAAATTGAAAATAAGAGGCGACTTATTAAAGTATACCAACATACTTTAAATCGAAAGCCAACTTTCCTTTACTAATTATTTTTCGAAAAGGCAAATCTGATAAAGATATCTTCGACTCAGGAATAACACATTATACCTTCGATTTGCGATTGTATTTGATAACTCGAGTTTGTAGACTAACTCCAAAAGCGAATGTTATGACCTTAATTATTGTTTCTAAAAACAAATAAGATTGTTTTTCTGTGATACATACAAATTTTAGCAATATTTATGTGTATTACTCGTGAATCGTGCCTTTGAATGTCACATTAGAGATGCAACTTGATTTGAAATTAATTCAAGATAGAAATTATTGACTCGAATTCACTCGGACTCGCTTAAGTCATCGTTGTTTTGTGTTATCTGTATATTTTAATTCGTAACTTGAGTGAAATCTTATGTTCGACATTACAGAAAGATGATTCGAATTTACCGAGTTTTCAAGTCACTTGAGAACTTCTCGAGTGGCACTTGAATGAAATTCGGGTGTATAGAATAGAAATAAACTATTTATTTGCAAAAAATGTACATAGGTAATCCATAATAGGTGTTAAATACATTTATATGAATCCTTGTACATTTTGCCATTAAGGCGTGCAAATCTTAATGTTACAATACAATGATAAATAATCAACATATATTAATTAATAATAATCAATAAGAATTATCGTTTAAAAAGTCTGCTTTCGAATAATAACATTTGTCAATTAAAATATGTGTAAAATATTATTTAAATATATTGAATAGCTGTTCTTTAATATTACTGGGTATCTTTTTATATACAGTAGAGGGGCCATAACGATTACACTTTTTCTCAACAAACTAATTTTGTATGATCCAGTTGACAACCGTAAAATGGCTCGAGTAACTCGAGTGGTCAAATTGAACTCGAGCCGCTGACTAATACAAATTATATCTACGCTGTAATTACTGACTTTATAATGTGTTAAGTGAGTGTGTGACTTCTTTTGTTTCGGCAAGAAATTCCACAGCCTCGATCTCAAGTCGAAGCGGGTTTTTATGTGTGGATTTTATATTGGCTATACAAGTGTTTATACTGTGCATATAATGGTGCCAATTCTGTTGTCACAAATTCTCATATCTTAGCTAAAAATCTCTAAAATTTAGATTAGTCCTGTCAAACGACATTTTGTATTCTGAAATCGCTAAAAGTGACAGGACTAAATTAAATTTTAGAGATTTTTAGCTAAGATTAGAGAATTTTGTGACAACAGAATTGGCACCAATATGTCAAAGTCAAAGTCAAAAATAATTTATTCACTTAGGTTACAAAGTAACACATATGAACGGCAAAGGGGTTAGTGAGTTTATTATATTTACTGAATTTACATTTATGTTAGTTGCAAGGTTCAGGCAAAAGGTTGAGCCTATGAGAAGATACCTGCAAGAAACTCAAGGCCACTCTTTTAAATCGCTATCAACTTATAATTTCAGTATTTTACAACTCATTTATGTACCAGGTGTTGCAGTCATTATGCCATATGTCACTGTCCATATAAAACTAAATTCTAAAATAAAGAAAGAAATAAAGATGTAAGTATGTGATGAATTGATGATACACCTCTACCGAATGAAATAAACTATTTACTATCAGGCAGATCGTACGGTTTTTTGTCACCTTAGTAAAAGAAAAATATAATATAGACGTATGCTCTTTAGTCTATCTATTCATTTGATCCTCCGTGGCGCAGCGGTAGCGAATGCGACTGCTGTGCATGAGGTCTCGGGTTTGAATCCCGCGTCGGGCCAACAAAAAGTTATTGGAATTTTCTGTTCAGAAATCTCAATACGAGCCCGGAGTTAGGAAGTTCGGAAATCACGTAAAGCCGTTGGTCCTGCGCCTGATATCTCTGCGATCGTGTCGGTTTATCCGTCACATCGGATCATGAGAGTTAGGGAACAGAGATTGCAATTGTGTTTGCGCACACACTTGTGCACTGTAATATCTCCCGCGCCGATGGCCAGTCTCCGTTAAGATTGGCCGCCGTGACCGAAATTCGATCAGGAGGATATTAGTTATTTGATTTTTGACATATTATTATTATTACATTAATAATTATGCACTACTTCCAGGAGTGCAAAATTAATTAAGCAGTAGCGCAGCACAAATGAATGGCTATTTCGAATATTAAAATTATGCACTCATACGTGTCGTTGCAGCAAGCGCATGGTTCAGATGTAGTGAGTTAGAGATCGTGTACTCTAAGTTCTAACGCGTGTTACAAATAATTTAGTTGATTTGTATCCTGTAGTACCTTGTACATATGACCTTAGTAGAGTTTAACTATTACAGTTTTCGTTTAGTAAATATAACGTTGAAGTAAAATGTATTGAATTATGCTCAGTAGACGGTAAAATGATTGCTGCCAAATACACGGCACTTTAAACATATCTGAGCAGATTTGACTGTCTTATACATCTACCAACCCGCACTGGTCTCTGGGCTAGCGTAGTGGAATATGGCCTAGCCCTTCTCACAATGAGAAGAGACTCATGCCCAGCAGTGGGCCAGTTTATATACAGGGCTGATACTATAGTAAATATTAGTTTTTTTTTTATAACAGCAATAGTTCAAAGATCGTTAATATGATAAATATTATAAATCTACCAAACTGCGGTGGTAAGATTACTCGGTTGTGTTACAGTGAAAAGCATAGCTAAACATTTTCGAACTATGATTATATTAACGATCTTTGAACTGTTGCTGTTATAAAAAAGCGGCCAAGTGCGAGTCGGAGTCGACCATGAAGGGTTCCGTAGCAGCAAGTAACATTATTATTTACTTAGGCACCTATTACAGATTTATTATTAGAAAATAATGGTTCACGGTTTATGCATAAGGTTTATGTTTATGAAATTAATTTTTATTATTTTTTTTTATATTTATTGTTTTATATGTTGTTGAGTTGATTGAATGAAAGGTAAATTGCGGTTTACGATTTATGACGTATTAAAAAAAAACTACTTATTAGATCTCGTTCAGACCAATTTTCGGTGGAAGTTTACATGGTAATGTACATCAGTACATCATATATTTTTTATAGTTTTATCATTCTCTTATTTTAGAAATTACAGGGAGGGGGGGAGGTCACATTTTACCACTTTGGAAGTGTCCTTCGCGCAAACTTTTTCACTTTAGAAAAATTAGAAATATTAGAAACCTCAATATCATTTTTGAAGACCTATCCATAAATACTCCCACACGGGTTTGATGAAAAAAAAATTTTAAGTTTCAGATCTAAGTATCCCCCAAAATCTATTGTTTTTTCCATTTTGAGTGAAAATCTTAATGCGGTTCACAGAATACATCTACTTACCAAGTTTCAACAGCATAGTTCTTATAGCTCCGGAAAAAGTGGCTGTGACATACGGACAGACAGACAGACATGACGAATCCATAAGGGTTCAGTTTTTTGCCATTTGGCTACGGAACCCTAAAAAACTAATATTTATTATAATTTTGAAAGATCTTTGGCAATCATAATTTTTCGTTTGTGCAATGTGTGCATTAACTTATGTTGCGTATTGTATTTGCCTTACTCGGGCGAGCTGGCTCTTTTTTCTTTAGTGTATTGTACTGATAATAGTAGGGTTTAAAATCAAACGAACCATGAAATCAGAATAAAGATATTTGTTTAAACAAATCCCGCGGTCTTATACAGGGTGTTTGGCAGAACGTTGAACATACGAAAATGGTGGATAGGTGGGGTCATCTGCTACTTATTCAGCCCAAATTTATTTGGCCCTGGCCCCCTGGATATTTTGAAAAAAACTTTATTGCTTTCTTCCAGTTTCACCACTTTCTTAAGTTTAAAGTGTAATTTTTATTAAAAATGGGTGAAACAGGCAATACTTTGTTTTTTTTTAATCTTTAATGTTGACAGATTCTTATAAAACGATTGCTTTATTCAGATGTAAGCTAGAAAAAAGTTATGACTCCTCAAAGTTACAGAAAGATGTAAAAATACTTAAATTTTAATTTCAACTTGCATTAAAAAAAAAACAAAACATGATTGAGGAGTTCCAATTCTAGCAAAACATCCTTAGTGTGTGACCTTTCTAATGGTATGTAATTTGCTTTTATAAAAAAACTTCAAGAGTTAATTTCATAATTTTATCAAGTAAGAAATTTTTGACGAAACTACCTTTACGGAAAGTGAAATGTTTTGCGAAATTTAATACCTACTGCAAGGTTGGTAAAAATTAAATGATCAACGGCTTGCCAGTAGCAGTGGTGCAAATTGACATTCACTATTCCCTTAGGATGATTACACAAAGCAGGTAGAAATTTTGTTTCACTCTTGCGCAGTTATAGCGTATTTTTCTCTCTTTCACTCTCGTGGCACCGTGACGCCTTAGAACGAATTCTTTTCTTTTATTCAGTCGAGACTTAACTGCCTCTGCGATCTCACGTGCTTTTTACGCTTACGTTTGTTTTTGTTCACTTCGTTTTGTTTTATTGTTATCACTAGTTTTTTAACCTGTAAGTTAAGTTTTTTACCAGTTATGAATACGCGTACCTGTTGTTAGCGTATGGAAGCGCTAATACTAATTCGCGTGAAGCGCGAAGGATTTATCAAGTAATCCCAACCACCGAGTACCCAGTCATCAGACGTTTGCGAGTACTTACCGACGTTTACGACAAACCGGTAACCTGAACATTCAAGAACCACGAGTGAACGCAGCACGATCCGATACTACCATTGACGAACAAGTTCTTGCCGAGTTTGACGCGGACCCTACCAAAAGCATTAGACAGATAGCTTCAATACTTGGCCTAAGTAATCATTTTATAAGAATCTGTCAACATTAAAGATTTAAAAAATAAATAAAGTATTGCCTGTTCTACCCATTTTTAATAAAAATTACACTTTAAACTTAAGAAAGCGGTGAAACTAGAAGAAAGCAAAATAAATTTTTTCATAATATCCGGGGGGCCAAGGCCAAATAAATTAGGGCTGAGTAAGTAGCAGATGACCCCACCTATCCACCATTTTCGTATGTTCAACGTTCTGCCAAACACCCTGTATATCTTACTCGGTCAGTAAGCTGTAGCGCCATTCAGCTCTACCAAACAACACCATCTATCAAGGTATCAGGTAAACTTGTAGTGATGTTAATGAACTTAAGTAAACAAAATTGCAAGAGTAGAGTAAAGGGTGGCTTTTGTTATCAATTGATAAAACAATTAACGTTTTTTCTATTGATGTTTATATGGTAGCGTAACGGCGTCGAAAATTGCCATAATAAATAGTATTGTGACAGCATCTACCCACGATCTATTGATATCGAACAAATTCAGGACTTAACTGCTGACTTAATTGTTGGCTTGGTCAAAATGTTATTATGGCATTTCTGTTTTAATATTTTCAGAAGCAATACGTAATAATGCTCAGGAAACGGCAACCGGCACTGAAGGTACTGATTGACGTCATTGAGTTAAGTGATTGCACTCTAAATGCGACAGTCTACCGCCGCTATTAATGAGACTTCATTCACCGAGAAAAGAGGTCTGCCGAATTACTTTCTCCATGACAAGATTGACCTCGTCTGTGCGTAAGATTGCCAGCTTTTGGTGCTGACAGCTTCTTCCATCCGGAAACTTTAGGCACGAAACGTCTTTAGGAATACTAATAATAAAATAAAATAAATAAATATAATAAATATCTTTATTTCAGACATGAACAGTTCATAGGTTTATTAATTCGAAGTAGGCGTTACTTGGCGGCAGTCCATTGTGATAAAATTATTGGGTAGAGAGGAACCCGCCACGTACCCTCGGATTTCCCTCCCCAACTATTGCAATTTTGGCAATTCGGTGGTGTGTGGTGGGTTCTTCTCTTCCCAATAATTTTATTATGAGAATCCTTCTGTCACCCGTGCTGTCTAAACTATCCACATACATATCTAGTCTCATGTCTTTATACCCGAAGCGGTAGGCAGAAGCATGTTAGGGCCACATTTACCCAGATATGGTTTTGAGTCCAACGTAATAGGTGGCCAGCCTATGGTCGTCTACCAGGCACAGTTTCAAACCCTGGACTATTATTGAGAATTACTTGAGAAAGTAATACATTGCCCGATCTTCGAATATAGTGAGAATCTACTTTTTTCTACTACTTTTTTTTTCTACTTTTTTTTTATGTTTTATTAATCTGCATTATGTAAAGTCATGATCTATTTTAGCGAAGGGTTACTAAAATGTCTTTAAATTTAGGAAGAGCACTGAGGTCTGAAATACAGGTAATTTTATTTTATCTAGTTCGGACACAGATGTCTCACTCAATCGAGATTAAGCCAAATAATGTTAACAAAATGTAATTGCTGTATGTGCATGTTTCTTGGAAATAAACTATTATTATTATAATCATACACCGGTCGTTGCGTCACCAACGGTCAGTCCAAGGTTCGTAAATTTCCCTAAAGTAAATTCAGTTTTAAAATAGGTACGAGAATAAACATTTCTTACATAGTATTGTATTACGTTTACTCAAAGTTTACACTTTGAAATTTGTTCACAGTTATTTCATTTACAAGTTTCCCCGAAGTTGCGGTAAATTTTAGGAATTATGAGTATTGGGCAATGCCTACACTCGTGACTAAGATCTATGACTCTATTATATTGAACTGTAAAGAGACAGAACAAAAAATGTAAAGAAAACAAAACTATGATTATGGACTTTTTGTTGTCTACAAACCGCTACACGGATTTATATACAGTTTCTATGATCTTATGGCTTAAAATTAAGTCAAAACTTAGCCATTTTCCTTCAAATTCTGTTTAGTAAATCGAGACATATGCACCATATTGCGATAAAAATAAAAGAATTCGCGTCGAACTATAAGTTGACAAGGACGGAGTCACAATAGTATATAGTAGTATAATAATATCAACACTGTATACCATACGTAAATATATAATTTTGCGCGCGGCTCCGCTCGTATGGTAGGTACGTATGTTCTACCCCAGGTTTTAAACTATATCTGTACTAAATTTCATTTAAATCGACTGAGTGGTTTAGCCGTGAACAGGTAACAGACAGAGAGTTACTTTCGAATTTATAATATTACTAGTTTTTCCCCGCGGTTTTATCCGCGTAAGTCCCGTTCCCGTGGGAATATCGGGATAAAAAGTGCCTATGTGTGAATCCAGATCTCCAGCTATCTACATACCAAGATTCATTGCAATCGGTTTAGTAGTTTTTGCGTGAAAGAGTAACAAACATACATACATACATTCATCCTCACAAACTTTCGCATTTATAATATTAGTAGGATTAATATCTGCTCTGTATATAAACTGTTTCACTGCTGGGCACGGGCCTCCTCTCAGTTTGAGAACGGTTACGCCATAGTCCACCACGCTGATCCAGTGCGGGATGGTATACTTCATGTATCTTTAAGAACTTACTTAGAACTCTCAGACATACAGGTTTCCTCCCAATGTCTTCCTTTACCATTAAGCACACGATGACTAACTATTTAATATGCATATAAAGTGTATAATATTAAATAACTCTAGTACGTTGCCAACGCGCGCACATTTGACATTTTGAGGTCAACAAGTCAAAAGTACGCGCCGTGGGAATGTGATACAGACTGCGAGGCAGTCGATCGGTCTCCCAGTAGGCTACGCTGCTATAATCCATACTAATATTATAAATGCGAATGTGAATTTGTTTGGTTGTTTGTCACGCTTTCACGCCTTAACTACTCGATCGACTATCATAAAATTCCGCATACACGTTGTCAGTACAAGTTATGTGAGACTCTCCGCCCTTGAAGGGGGTCGGTATACACGGTAGGCGCCTGTAGAGGGGTGGCCTTGCTCACCAAGGCCACCCTCTAGACGTGTGGGGCCGTGCAAGCCGGTAGAGAGTCCCCCGACTCTGTACCCGTGACCCCACTATACAAGAGCGAGAAGGCAAATCGCCTCCTCCTCGCTCCCGTCCATCTGCGCCGGAGAGGATCAGCGAGGAGATTGTTCTCCCTGACCCTCTCCGCGGCCTCCTTCTGCGCCATGACATCCTCACAGAAGGAGACCACTGCCTGCCACGACCTCTCGCCGCCGAGCATGGCGTTGATCACGCACCATAGATCTCCGCCTATTACGGCCGAAAGCGTGTGCCGCTGCGGCCCCTACGCAGCACACGCCTCCAGCGTGTGGAGCGCCGAGTCTTCCAGCACCCCACACTCATGGCTCACCGAGGTCGCCTTCCGTCTCGCGATCTGGTACAAATACTTTCCAAAGCATCCGTGTCCGGAAAGCACCTGCACCAGTCGGAGGTCAGCGACCCGAATCGCCGCCCTATCCGCCCCTGGAGGACCGGGTGAATGGCCTCCACCGTCCACTGGCACGGGATCGGTGGAGCCAGGTCGTCTGTCCACCGCCTCAGCAGGGGGGCCCGCGCCTGTCACCGCATGCGTGCGACCTCTTCCCACCCCGGGGGCCCCCCGTGCGACCTCTTCCCACCCCGGGGGCCCCCCGCGGGACCTCCTCGCCGCCACGAAGTGGTAAACTCCCAGGGGGGTCACTGGCCAGCACGCACGCAGCCGTCCGGTAACCGCGTATGGCCCTCGTCGCGACGACCCGCTGCGAACGTCGCAGGGGGGGTCTTATTGTCGCGACTAAGGGCGTCCGCTCAGACCGGTGCCCCGTAAAGGGCCATACTCCGGATCACTCCGGAGTACAGTCGGCGACAAGTGGCGCTCGGGCCACCCACGTTAGGCAGCAGCCTCTCCAGAGCGGCCGCCGCTCCCAGGACTTTTGGGGCCAACTGGGTGAAGTGTATCCCAAAAGTCCACCTCCACAGTCCAGGATGAGACCCAAATACCTTATTTGGGTCCCAAGCTGGACCAGGACCCCGTCCAGGGCCACTCGCGTACCTGGAGGAGGTTGTCCCCGAGGCCCATGAAACAATAGGGCTTCAGTTTTGGAGAGGGCAACCTCCAATCCCAGGGCACGGATACGGTCAACCACTAGGGCAGTTCCCACCGCGGCCAACCGCACCGCCTCCCTGAGGTTCCTCCCTTTGACTACGACCAGGGTGTCATCGGCGTAACACGCCACCCGCATACTCGCGGGAAGCGTGACCCGAAGCACCCAGTCGTAGCCAACGTTCCACAGGAACGGCTCCAGTACCGACCCCTATGGAACCTAGCAAGATACGCGACGGCGCCTCAGACCGTCGCGTCCCTACACCAGTACCTCGCGGTCCTGGAGGTAGTCGGCCAACCGCTTTCGCAAATACAGAGGCGCTCCGTGATACCGGAGCGCCTCCTGTACTGTTGGATGGTATGGATGGTTCCATGTGGGAGGCTGTTGAAGGCGTTGGCAATGTCCAGCGAGACAGCCAACGCCTTGTTCCCCTCACCGACCGCTTTCTGCGACCAGTCTTTGAGCCAGAGCGAGACGTCTATTGTGGATCGCCTTTCTCTGAACCCATACTGAGCCTGCAATAAAGCCGGCCCAGTCCCCTCCAAGTCTTCCTTTCCCGTGTCATCCAGCAACACGATTAGTCTGTATGCGGAAGGCGAGGTTGTGTCTCGCCCTCCTTCCGCAACAGGCACAATCGGTCATCCTTCCACAGATTCGGAAACCGTCCAGACGTGAGGCATGCGTCGAACAGCTCTCGAAGCGGATCGCCCATCTCTGTGAGGGCGATCCGGAGGACCCGCCTCGGGATTCCGTCAGGACCCGGTGCCGTCCTCTTGCCACATAAGCGGCTGACGGCTGCATCCATTCAATCTAACCTACATTTAGGCGAGCGAACACGCGGGCAAAATGTAGTATTCAATAAATTAAACCAAGATAAGCATAAGTAGTTACCTAATTAATTAAAACTTTTATGTTTTGTAATTATCCACGTCGTGTTTATAATTACGGATGAGGTTATCTCTATTATTTCATAAACAACATAGAGTTTTACGTCAACTGTCTTGGAGTATCCCAAGTATTGTGTGTGTATTATGATATTTTGTTATCGATTTACAGTCATTGTACTAAATAAACAATTATGTTGGTGCTACGACTACAGGTTTATTTAGAACTAGATGTGCCCGCGGTTGTACCCGCGTTTTTTATTACTGCGCCGCCCCCGTGGATCGTAGCGTGATGTTATATAGTCTATAACCTTCTTCGATAAATAAGCAATCCAATAAAATTTTTTTTTTTTCCAACCAATAATAATAATAATAAACCCCTCTGGGACAGTAGTTATCTTATCATGAGACTAACGCGATATCGGAGGGCACAGTATACTAACTTTTAAACTATCACCTTCGCCTTGTGATATAAACAAAAATGTATCACCAGGTTAAATAAAAGCGCACAAACAGCAGGGCAGCTTGTGGCGAGCTGAATGTGAGTGTCGACACTGCGGTCCTGAATGCCTCAGAGAGTCGGTTAGGACCTCGTCCCCGGCTTGCCATTACTGGTTGGCTGGGGTGGAACTTCAAGAGCGCCCATAGGACTCTCAACTCTGGCTTGCCTTGGTCGGCCAGTCAGAGGGAGGCCGCTAGAGCTATATGCTTGGGGGTGAAAGTGTCATTTTCAAAGGCATAACTACGGGGAAACCCGCTCCGGGTCTCCGTTGTCACGAGACCCGTGATGGTAAAACCGGCGCCGCACCGCTCGACACCCATAGCCACTCGCACCGGTGTTGCCCTCTGCTGCTGGCTTGTATGCCTATAGTGGCTATTCAGGGGGCCCATCTAGTGAGTTAGCGAGTCACTGTCTGCCCATTGCAATGATGCTATTAGAGTATTCGGGCAGACGCCGTTTTTCATCCATAGTTAGCAATATATACCGGTCCATCAAACACACATACCTATAGCCCATATATTAGAATCCATACGTAGCAATAGTCCTACGCCTGCTGCGGCTAGTGCCGCTGTTGGTGTTCCATCCCACCTTTGATTAAAACTGTCGAAGGGCCTCTTCACGTTGGATCCTTTATCGATTGCACACATTACAGCAACTTCAGGATCTACACGTAACAGTTATCTGTGATGTCAGCAAGCAGCAGTTTCTTTAGCTTGTGTTTTAGAGATAATTTACTAAAGAAGATAAGCCAGCTACGTTTGCTATATATTGTAGCGATTAAATACTTGTAGTAGTTCCTGCGATTAGCTTTATCAATTCATTTCAAATCATTTATTTCGGGCTGCATAGGCCCATAGATAAATACCATAACCTAGATTTACATATTATAAAATTTTATAATACATACACACAACACTATCTAGCCCAAACTAAGCAGAGCTTGTACTATGGGTACTAGACAATGGATAAACATACATATATACTTTTTTTTTTATAAATACATACATATTATACATAGAAATACCCAGACCAAGACAAACATTCATGTTCATGCACACAAATGTTTTACTTGTGCGGGAATCGAACCCGCGACCTCAGGCGTGGCTGTCGGTTACATTAACCACTACGCTATCGAGGCCGATTTGATGTTAGTAAATACACCTTAATACTATGTTAGTGTAACTTCACTTAGCACACTTAATACTAGTGCGCTCGGCTCGTACTTGTCCGCGGAAGCGACGGAATACCACGTCTTGCGGCCAAAAGCTTTCGTCCAACACCTTGTGCAGGTAACAGTCAGGTACACGCACGACGAACGCTTTAAAGTTGACGTTGCGGCGCGACTCCAGCAACTTTATAATATTAATATAGATAAAGAGTTTTACGTCAATTATCTTGGAGTATCCCAAGTGTACTGTGTGTGTGTATTATGATATTTTGTTATCGATTGCCAGTAATTGTACTAAATAAACAATTTTGTTAGGAATACATTTACAGGTTTATTCAGAATCGTTTCTTTTATCCTGTTATACCATTCTTTTTCCGCATTTATGGTAGGTAGGCTACCAACTATACTGTGAAAACAGTATTCTACTTTATTAGCTAAAAAACACATGCTGACTTCAACGAAATTTTCAACATTCAGGGTCTGTATATAATTTAATTGGTTACCTGCATGGGCGCCACCTGGTTTATTTTTAGGGAGGTGCATCTGCATCTACACATTATACTTAGGTACTATTAACCGATACAAAATATACAATTATATATTTATATTATGAAGATAAAATTAATAACAAATTCAAATCGCGTGGGTAATCGATTTAATATATTTGGCTCAAAGAAAAATAAAATACATTTTCTATGTATTTTATTTGCTAGCAAAGGGGTGCAGTGCACCTCCTTGCACCCTGCCGCTGCTGTTATCTGATACCTGGAGTACAAATAAAATTATTTTTAACTTAAATATACTTTATAACTCTTATTTTTTTACTAGATTTTGTTCGCGCACATGTAGGTTATGTTAGATTAGTAAAAGTACTATTTTCTGCCTAAAAGGTATCATTTGTATTTTTGTACTCCTTACGTATGCGAAATTTCATGATCATCGGTCGAGTAAAAAATGGTGATATCTACAGGAGTCGTTCTCCAACAAAATCTTCCTAAAACCCTGGCATCTTTTAGGAGGGAGGGGGAGGGGGGGGGGGGCAAAAAAAATGGTGGGATTCGAATACGCGACCTCTCGATCACAATTTTAATCTTATCCATTCGGTTACCGCCGCTTCTGATCTTTGCAAACATGTTAATAATATCAGACGGCGAACACTTTCTTTATTTTAACGCCGATGTTCACGTAAAAGAGGTCGGGAGTACAAGCTAGTATATACGCTGTATATAATGTTTATAAGGAAAAACGCCAAATAACCGAACAGATTTTTTGAATAAAGTACAGTTGATTACATGGAAACTCTAAATGTTTAAAACGCTGTATATGTTATCAATGACGCACGTGCTGCGTTCACTCACCGCACGCACCCGGGTAGTACTGTCTCTTTCTTACGTATGGCTTCGGAAATGCTTACGTATGTTGTGAATGGCCATTCAGTGGTTTTTACATTACGTCGGAACGAATAGACAGGTAGACATGTTATGTAAACCTTTTTTTTTAAGTACAGACCTCTAAATCGTCGATACGAAAATATTTTGAATGTGCAATAGCCTTGTTACAGTTATTAAATAGTACTAGTTTCTGCCTACGGTTTCGCCTGTGTGGTCCCTGAGAACAGGAAATAATCTGTCTGTGTGCCAAGTTCTATCCAAATCTATTTAATGTTTAAAACACATTTAAACATATTTTTAATCTTTAGTATTTATTTTATTAACTTTTACCTGCGTCTCCGTACGCGTGGAATTTGGAAGTAAGTCTATATTTTTCTTTCTTCTTCAGAAGAAATCAGATAAAATAGCTTCTATCTCTCTCGGCGACCCTCCAACTATATCTTATCATTACGACTTTTAGAGTACGTATCGAGATGAAATATGCGCCAGATTTTAAGTTGGACCTCCAGCAAACCGCATGCAATTTAGTGCATTCATTTTTGCGTGATGTGCATACTAACATACAGATTGACGAAAAATCCATAATAAATAGTATTTGCATTTTTTTTTAAATATTCTATAGTAATAATAATATTCTACCATATACACACAACACCATCGAGCCCAAAATAAGCAGAGATTGTACTATGGCTACTAGACAATGGATAAACATACATATATACTTTTTTTTATTTGTATTTTCTTACATATTATACATAGAAACACCCAGACCAAGACAAACATCCATGTTCATGCACACAAATGTTTGACTTGTGCGGGAATCGAACCCGCGACCTTAGGCGTGGCAGTCGGTTACACTAACCACTACGCCACCGAGGTCAACCAATTAAAATTCTTTTATTTTAATTGGTTGATCTAGTAGAATACAATATGTTTACTCCTGACAGGCATCACATGCTTATTTAACTAATGAAACACATGTCTTCACGTGCTAGACCCGCGTTATCAAGCTATTTATATACTTCATTCAATTGTTACGTATATGAAAGGTCAGTGTAGTTGGAATTCCCTAATAAAACTAGAGCAGTAAGGGCAGATAGTGCCGATTGCTTCATACGTATGTATATACCTAGACTTACGTTTGTATCTTTCTAAAGGGATAGTCAGATGTGTAAAGAGCAGTGATACCTCACTGGAAGACTGATGGGCTTCTTTCTAAGCAGAGGTGTCGAGTTTGACTTATGATAGTTGGTACATTTGCTAATTAATTGAAGGTATTATTGAAATTAAACTACTATATACTATATTTGATATGATATATTCTAATAATAATACCTTCATAATATTGTCTTCTGTTTACGCCAATGTTATTCATTGAAATTAAACAGCTGTATACGGATTTTATCGCGTTGTTTATTTGACACTTTATTACATAATTCAGAAACTGTTACACTACTATACTACTATTAAACTTTACTAATTTTTAAGCTAATAAAAATATTAATCCGTATATAGTAGTTTAATTTCAATATTTATATTTAAGTTTACACTTTCTCCGACATTTCGGTTGCTTTTTAGCAGCCATGGTCACGGGGAGACTAAGATGGTAGTTGTATCAATGTTCCAGTGTAGTGTGCAGTTTCTTAATTATGTAATAAAGTGTCAAATAAACAACGCGATAAAATCCGTATATAGCTGTTTAATTTCAATGAATAACATTGGCGTAAACAGAAGACAATATTATGAAGGTATTATTATTAGAATATATCATATCAAATATAGCATTCACACATTTTCTATTGTGAGAATTCTATATTTTAAGTTTATGCTATATTATGTTTGATAAAATAGTGTAATTGGCGCAAGTTGTTCTATTTAATGTAAATAAATAAATTACTTTTCGTAGTTGTTTGCGTATTAACTTATTGAGCCGCAGTGTTACACCAGTACAGACACAATAGATTTTTATTTATGTCTGGTGTGCTATTGACAGATTAAATAGTTTATTATCACTCGCTTTAAGTATGAAGGAAAACATGTTGAAACCCGCATGCATGAGAGTTCTCTATCATGTTCTCGAAGAATTGTGAAGACTGCCAACTTGCACTGGGTCAGCATGGTAGACTATAGCCTAAACATTCTTATACTGCGAAGAGGCCCGTGCTCAGCAGTCGGACAGTTCGTACTTATACATCCCATTGGATATGGCTTAGCTCCCACATCACACTCGGCTAGCCCAGTACCGTCTACTGGGCACATTGGTACTCCTTGCTATTATGAATAAGCTATAATATATACCGCTAAGAAGCCACGGAACATTAAATGATGCCCGGTACAACAATAGGTTCGCTCACTGTTATCTGGTACCTTAAACCTATAAGCTAAACTTTACGTTGGTTCCTTGGCGTAAGTTTCTGCTAATGTTAGCGATGTGAGGTCACGAGTTCACTGACCGGGTAAGGCGAAGATCGGCGAAGTTTCATTGGGTTTTCCAGGTTTTTACACAAGGCGGATGACCTTATCAACAGATATATGAGTATATTGTACGTGTAGGATCTTTTTTAAATTCAACTCCCTCTCTGTAAATATATGGCGGGTGACTTTACAAACATTCAAACAACGGACACAAAGAACATTCAGACTCGGAACAACCATTTGTGGAACACACAAAATTTTGTCCCGTGTGGGATTTGAACCTACAACACTCGGCATTGTAACGAGGCGACCAATTAAACCACTACGTTATCTGTGCAGTCAAAATATGAAAGTACTGTGTAAAGGATAATTTTTCTAATAGCGCAATCTTCGGATATACAAGTTTGCTATGCTCCATGGATATTAAAATGGACAGAGTATTCCATATGGGCTCAGTGTTAACTCGAAACAGTTAAAAACTCGATAAAGATATAAATAGAAAATCACTTTTTCAAACAAATTCAATCAATTTAATACGCAAACACCATATTTTACAAACATCTGTTGTCTTTCATTAATAATAATAAATTTTATTCAATAAATAATATTCTTTACTAAACACATTACAGGCTACTTATTGTATTAAATTAACATTAAAACTATATTTAATCTAAAGGAAAACATTTACAATTTAAATATTGGAAACAGGAGTCTTGTTTATGAAGTCTGTTTTTCCATTGTATTACCTGAACTAGGTCAGAGCTGGCTTTCAGGCTGTTTCTAATATTTCTAGTTTTAAACATTTATACATGTACTGCAAACAAATATAGTTAATAACTAGCTGACCTGGCAAACGTTGTTTTGCTATAAAAAAAATGTTTTGACCAAAAAATTAAAAAAAAAATGTTAGTGTTGGACACCCCTATCACTAAGGGGTATAAAAAATAAATAGTAGCCGATTCTCAGACCTACTAAATATGCATATAAAATTTCATAAAATTGGTCAAGCCGTTTCGGAGGAGTATGGTAACTAACATTGTGACACGAGAATTTAATATATAAGATATAGTTAATTTATTGTATCATTGTTGTTTTTCTTTCATCGTTTCATTGTTGTCACGGGTTTATTTATTCCCTTTTTTGTGTTACAAATTAATGGTGTAAGCTAGTGGTGAAAATACAAGCATAACATATGCTTGTGTTTTCGTTCTTATTACGCTAAGATTAAGACTCACTTTGGCGTGATTATTGGCTACTGTAATAATGTATACTAAGTATCAGAGCGGCAACGTCTCCTACATTTTTGTTGCTTTAAGGTGCATGACCTTAGATACCTATGCTTAGATTATCGGTCAGCTGTAAGGGCAGATACAACCCTAGGTAGATAGAAATAGCCTCACTGTTTAGACAACTTTGTATGTATACTTCAAAGATAAAGTACACAGACAAAGTCACAGACAAAGCATAAAAGAGTAATTAAATACATATTCTTGTACTAATACTTTTATGAACTAATTTCACGTAGGAAGTCTGGTAAAACGCTATTGATTTTCGCTGCAAGTTGATCGTAGCCTTCAGGCTTAATCGCGCAGAAACCAGGTCTCTTACACTCATCAGGAATCGTAAGCACCCCATGAATACCTGTGAAAAATTTAATACTTATATTAAACACTTATTAACTTTCTAAACCTGGTTTCTTTAATCAACGAACACCTGGTTGGTTTACTCAACTAAGATTTGATTTCTTTAACGATTTAACATACTTGTCGGTTTTCCAAAAATAATCATCAACGTGTGAAAATGAAAATCAATAATTGCTGTGTCGCGGAGGATTTCAAAAGTTCAATAGAGAGACACAAAGAACAGCCAAATCCGGAAAAACAATTAGTGGAGCGCAAAAATTTGCTAGTTGCAGTATCACTGGCGAGTTGCCCAGTTTAACCGCTACGCCATCAGTATGTCAAATTGTTTAAAAGTTTGACCACCTGTTAACAAATTTTTGTATTGATTTGTGTTTCACAAATATTAAATGCTCATCAACGACGTGTAGTCACTTTCATGTCAAGTCATATGATTAGCTGCTACTGATTCAGTCAGACAATGCCAGTAGTTAAGCTGTCTTTCAGAAACTGTGTGTTAGTGTGTATTGTTGGACAGCCTAAATAGCTTAGATGGTTCCGTGGCGTAAGTTTGTGCTTATGCTCAATCCGGGTTTAATGTCCGTGTAAGGCAAAGTGTTATTGCGCTTTCTGTTATTTTATAATTCTCAGTATCTTATCTTATCTGGGGTCCAGTCAGTACAGACCGGCGACACTTCGACCCAGTGGGATCTTTTGTATCGACTTCCCCAATAACGACTGCCATACGAGGGGCGTTCAATGTATTCTCGGTATCGGAGTGATATACTAACGATGAGGGTAATTAAATTATCTTATTAGTTAAAGGTACTCTTTAAGGGCATAAATATAAAATTTTATTCAATTGTCACCTTTAGTATTCAAGATATCATTACGAAAAGGCAACTACGATGCACGATGCGACAATATTGAAAAAAATCGAGCATCGCGCTGTGATAAAATTCCTTACAAAGCAAAGAAAGACTCAAAAAGTTATTTACAAAGAAATGGTGGCTGTTTGCTAAGATTTTACTCCTTCATTATCTACTATTCAAAAATGGTCTAGTGAATTTATACGGGGTAGAGAGGGTATTGAAGACGACCCCCGGGATTCTAAGAGTATTTTACTGAGTGACATTTTTATTTTTACACAAATAAGAGTCAAAGTATTACTGCCGCATCTTACGCAAACAGCCTACGTAATGTAAAGGAGACAGTAAAAGAAAAAAGACGTGGAAAATTGACCGCAGGTGTCTTGCTTTTTCACGACAACGCGCCGGTTCACACAGGGCGCGTTGCTAAGGCTGCTGTGCGGGAACGCGAATTTGAAGAAATCAATCACCCACTCTTCAGCTCAGACCTGGCCTCTAGTGATTACTTTCTGTTCCCAAACCTTAAGAAAGATGTTCGAGGTAAACGTTTTTCGGACGATGAAGAGTTGAAGGCGGCAATTGATGAACACAAGGAAGAAAATTATTTTTAGGGGGTATTGAAAAGTTACTTTTCCGCTCTAATAAGTGTATTGAGGTGATGGGAGACTACATTGAAAAATATTTTTTTTATTAATTTTCTGCTTATTCTGTCATGCCTATACCGAGAATACATTGAACTCCTCTCGTAGATGTTCATGGCAGCCGGGACCGACGGCTTAACGTGCTCTCCGAGGCACGGAGCAGGCGATAATTGTCAATCAATACGCACATAATTTCAAAATGTCATATAACTTCTGAAAGTCAGAGGTTCGCGACGTGGGTTCGAACCCGAGACCCTCTGCATTGCAGCCTGTTGGTCTCCCCACTGAGCAATCACTGCTCTTAAAAAATCTCAGTAATAGCACGGAGTATGGCCATGTGCCCGATAGACAATGGGCTTGCCCTGTTACCTATGTGATACCTAAAACAGCCGGCAAAATGTGAGTGTAATTCGCCTTTGCCACTACAAATTATTTTGATTAAAGGTTACTTACTCGTTGCTGGTGCTGGAGCTGTACTGCTGATGGTGAAGAGCATAAATATCTGTAAAAAAAGGTTCTTTGTTTTACTTCTAAACTCATCAAATTTATATAATATTTAATTTAAAGTAGTTATAACTGGGTGGCGCAAAAGTACTGGCACTATAGAAATTCCTTATATTTTTTTTTATGACACCTGTCATTTCGATATGAAAAATGTTGTAGTAATCAAATGTAAAATTCACAAAAAATAATCATGGACCGCTTTACTCCCCAAGAACGTGGAATAATCGTGACAATCTTTTTACGGAATAATTCATCAGTGATAAAAACACAACGTGAATTTCGTCGACGATTTCTCCACCGTCCGGCACCGGTTGGTCGCACTATTCGACGCTTTGCCACACGCCTCGAAGCAACTGGGTCAACATTGAATAAACGTAAGTCTGGCAGACCTAGAACAGGCCGTTCAGCCGAAAATATTGAGGCTGTGTGCGAAAATGTGGAAGAGTGTCCAGAAACATCAACGAGGCGACGTGCCACGCAATTGGGGATCTCCAGGCGGACTCTGCAGCGTATTTTGGTCAAAGAATTGAAGATGTTTACGTATGTTCCGTTTCGCTTCTGGGGCACTGAAAATCCGCGCATTATTCAACAAAAAACTTTACATCCACTAAAAGTTACTGTATGGTGTGGCTTTATATCATAAATAGGGCTCAAATGTGCTTCAACTCTGGAGGTCAACATTTAATAGACATCATATTTAAATCATAATGCAACTAAATTTCATGGCTCAAATATATATACTTATTTTAAAAACTAATTCTAGTTTTCTAATTTAGAAACGAAGTTGTAGCTGAACCAAATAGTGTCATTACTTTTGCGCAACCCTGTATTACTAATTTGGTCACTTCAGTAAAATATAATAACAATAATAATATCAGCCCTGTTTTAAACTGTCCACTGGCGGACACAGGCTTCTTCTCAGTGTGAGAAGGGTAAGGCCACAGTCTAACACGCTGGCCCAGTGCGAGTTGGTAGACTTCACATAATTATCTTCGAGAACATTATGTTGAATTCAGTTATGCAGGTTTCCTCACGATATTTTACTTAATCGTTAAAGCGAGCAATAATTAACTATTTAATACGCATATAACTTCAAAAAGTGAGAGATGCGTTACTTGGGATCGAACTCAAGACCTCTGCGTGGCAGTCCAAGGGTCTCTCGCAAGGCTAAGTGTTAGTTTTTGCGTAATATTTTCTAATTACAAATCAGATTAAACTCATTAATTTTTAATACGTATAATTTCGCGTGCTGATAGTGGCTAAAAATTTCGTTACACTACGCCAGTTTCAAGTAACTAGCATTCCTGTTACCCTTTTTAGTTAAAATAAATGTTTGTGCTTCATTCACTTCAGCAGAGCAATGACTGAGAATGAAACTTTTGATATCGCAATCGCAAATACATTACGCAACTGTTACGATACAACTTCGATTAATATAATAACAACAATATATTTACCACAAAAATCACGTATGACCACGACGCCATATTATTTACAAATAAACTTTTTTTTATACAACAATACTATCTGGCTAGGATGGATTGATTTATATTTAGATGTTGACCACTTTAGCTCGATCGTAAAACTGATGGTGAGTCGGGCGAACCCACTCTATATATAGTTAGTTTCCTCGTTACGATTGCTAATAATTTCGTTTACCGTAAGATATATTCTTAGTATTTCTAAATTATTACGGTTTAACTCGAATACAATATAGAATATTTGTAAAAACCAATTGAGATATTAAGAAAAATAAATTATGAAATGCATTTCATTTAATACGCATTATATTGAAATGTAATGAATGTACGTACAATTCATAATTATATAATCATAAGAAAAGTCACTTTACGAAATAAAGCCCTAGTAATGGATATTATAGATACGAGTAGAACTTTATCTATGAAATTACCGTGATTTCTACATATAATTTTGCGGTTCTTATACAAAATGTAATAATTATTTTATACTTAAAGCTTTTTATTTTCAGATAGGTCTGTATTTTTATTTAATATATAGGTATCTATGTAGATTATTAATAGTAAAATTTTATACGTTGTTGACGATTAGGTTAACTTGTGTCTGCTCGGATCGTTGCTATTTTGATAATTTAAGACATACCATACTAAGCTTAAAATGTCTTTTTAGGATTTGCCATTAAAAATATCGATGCAATAGTTTGTATAAATTGATTGATTAAATAAATGTACTATTAAATATGATAAACACAATGTTGGAGATTTCCTTCATGCACACCCAAAGACCCAATATTATCTACCTTCTTTTGTCAGATTTTTGACAGCGTCGAAGGGCTTTATAACTCGCAACATGACGACACTTCCAGAAGTATTCACTTGATGCAAATACTTTTCATGCATACAACATAGTGTTTCCTTGACAAGCTCGGAAACCCTATAGTCACGATGTGGTAAAAAAGTTTCCGAGGAAACCGCAGCCACAATAATCGTTGTGTAGGAACACTACACAATGCAGGAGTAACGACAAAAGGTAAACCGAATATTTCATGGAATCTAAAACATATAAGGCCAAAAAGTAATTTACTTTTCGGGGAAAGGCAGTAGTATATATGTATATGTATAGTACTTATAGTGTATGTCTAGTCTAGTAGCGTAATCAATGTATAATATTACGCAGAAAATAAATAAATATTACGTCATAACTCTATCGTACACATTACTTAGTTATAACTTATAAGATAAATATAATGGACTCGTGTATTGTAATTAAATAACAACGCAATTATTTTAGAATATAATTTCGTGAGATTTCATAAAACAGAGTTAGTACGACGCAAGTAGCGCAGGCTACATTCGCAAGAAACTTGCGGTTACATGCACACGCAGTTCTTGCAGGATACATGTGCGAGATATTCGTACGGGCTACGTGAGTAGCTTACATAACGCATACAACACAACTTCCCTATGCTACCCGCATCAAGTGCATTAGCCGTGACTAAGGCTTACTTAAAAAACTTAGTACTTTGTTTTACGATAGTCATGTTGCAGCAAGATGCTTAAGAATGGCTTAAGAAGACATTAAACAAAATTGATGAAATTTAGGTATAGTCAACATGTAGATGTACCTGGATCTATGTAAAATGTTTGTTTTTAATAGTTCTAGCTGATGCCATCAGCCTGTAACAGACTGGCGGCATCGTAGGCAAGTAAAGTATAAAAGCATATACTTTATCTATTCCTTGCCTTTATGCCATCTTTAATTCCTTTTGCCAGTTGCATCAGTGGTTATTTGTTAGTGTTGCCACATTTGTAGTGTAGAGATACTGCAGACGCGTACAATTTTAATACTCAGTAGTATAAACGCTTTGCACAATGATCGCAATAAATGTTTTGTGATTATACTATACATAAAATATTTGTTGTTTATTTTTACTTGATGTTGTGAATTGATCTATAAATATTTATGTTAAAATAATATAACGGAGAAAATTTCACTATATAAATCAAACAACCAAATATTTTCTAATAAAATCAATTTAAGATTCTATGAAACTGCGGGCGGTTCCAGACTCTAAATTGGTAGTTGCATCCAATCTAGCGGGTCGATGGGGATTCCCGATCGCACATGTAGTTTGTTTTATGTCCTGTTTCTTTCTTTCTCTCTCTCTCTCTCTTTCTAATTGATACTAAAGAAGCGTAATTGGCATTTATCTATTGATTTTAATTGATTCTCCGAACCAATCGACTGTAAAATTAGTTCAAATCATTTTGTTTACAGGAAAAATGGTACAGATTTGATGGCTTTGATTATATTATTTAATATAATAATTAAAATGGTCAACAACAAACTTAATTATTGTTTCATAATCTTTTAAAAATAGAAATCTGAAAATATGTGAAGATGTTTGCATCTTTGTGACTCAATTGCTCGTAAACCCTTGAACAAATTTGGATACAACTTGGTACACTGATGAAACCATCTCCTGAATTTCAGCATAGAATATTTTTATTACGGTATACGTGTCCGTGGGAATTACGCGTGTGAAGTTACGGACAGCCACTAGTAATCTATCATGTAATTTTGGGTTTATACACGCCCAATGATAATGATTGAACTGGATTTTATTTTATTAAGCCGGGTTATACCCGTCGTTAAGACTGTCACAAGGTTTATGACCAAACACTAGTATTCAGGGCACTTTCTCAGACGACAGCGATGCTGAGATATTTTAAGACGCTATCTAAACCAGCCATTTAATTTATTTAGTATAATATATTTGCTGCCATCTTTTTTTATTATGTTCGACTTATAATTAGGTTTGTTAATATTAATTTCGTTGTATGTTATGAACTTATGCTTGTACACACGGCTACACATCAAGTTAGACACCCTATATACGCATAACTACGCTACATATAAAATAGAGAATTGTCGGAAAGGGACAGTGCATAGTGGTGTCGATGTAACGGTAAGGATAGAGCGTAACAAAAATATAACGCACTCTCTCGCACGATTCGCAGCGTTCAACTTCTAATAGTTCAAAGTCCAAACAGTCAAGGTTGATGCGTCGCTGTGTGTACAATATTGAATTTTAACAATAATGTACAATATATAATATAAAGAAGAGAGCCCTGTATAGAAGAGTCACTGTCCTCTACTAGGCACGGGCCTTTTCTCAGTTTGCGAAGAATTAGGCCATGGTCCACTACGCTGACCCAGTGCTGGTTGGCAGACGTCATAGAGAGCTCTTTTGACATGCAGGTTACCTCAAGATGTTTTCATACACTGTTAAAGCGAGCGATAATTAACTATTTGATACGCACATAACTTTGATAAGTCAGAGATGCATGCCTTGAGATAGAACTCGAGGCGTTGCAGACCAGTTGCTCAGTTGAAGACAGTTGTCTTCCACTAGGTAATCGCTGCTGCTGATCAAAGTTATAACCATTCTCAATTATTTATTTATTCGTTTTAAAAGCTACTTCCTCTGGGAATACAACCCACCACACGAAGAAAGCAGAGGTGGAGCCGAACTAGCGGCGGGTTTGTTATATTCCTCGATTTAGTATGAAACTTTACACACACCTAAGGGGAAGCCTATGTCCAGGAGTGGACGTCTTTCGGCTGAAATGATGATCATGATGATGATGACACACACGACTTGAAGCGATTAAGTGTGTAATGTTCCATACTAAATCGAACAATACAAAAAACTAAAGCTATGTTATGGATACGATATTTCGGATCTGGATACGGATATGGATATAGAAATAAAATTATATCATTTTCGGATACGGTTACGGATATGTAATTATTTCGGATTATCCGTTAGTTTCGGATAGTTTCGGTTACGGTATTAGATTGAAGTAAAATATAAAGTTATAGACTTTTTTAAATTAAGTATCAACTCTTAAATAAAAAACTAACTAGTTATGAAAGGGGTTATGTTATGACTAGAAATAACAAACAAACTGCAAGATTCACGTGGCGCGCGAGCGGTGAAACAAAAACCTGTCGAAACATATCGTTTAATTTAGATTCCGCCCTTAGACGAAACTATCCGAAACTTGTGAAACGGACACGGTTACGGTTACGAATATATTTTTATTTCGGATATCCGATAGTTTCGGTTACGGTTACGGAGCTCCATAACATCCCTACAAAAAACTCGCAACCGGTAACGAGCGGCCACTGCTGCCTGTGAGTGGTGGGCTCAGATCCTGTGTCATGGGGATACTTACAAATATTCAAACAAAAGATACCAAAGCACTTAGACTCTCAGCAACTATTTATAGATCACACAAATTTTGTCTCTTGTGGGATCGAACCGACAAAATTCAGCGCAGTTGCAATGGCGAAGCGACCACATAAACCACTACTTCATTTGTGCAGTCATTTATTGCAGTAATAATTATAGTCCCGACCCGATAACTCAGTAGAGACCAACAGATTGCAAAGACCCTCTGCGGTCTCGGGTTCGAACCCACGTCGCGTATCTCTGACATTCGGAAGTTATATGACTTTTCGAAATTATGTGCGTATAAGGTAAGGGTATCGTTAGCCTTCGAGTTGCGGAGGTCAGGTGGCAGCCGCTCCGTGTAAAAACTGATATCCAGTCAAATCAGGTTAGACTAGAAAAGCCGACCTCAAGTGATTTGGGAATAATAAAGGCTAGGGAGAAGAAGAATTATAGTTCCAACCCGGAATCGAACTCGCCTATATTCTAAAAACTAATTTAGTTCAACTAATGACTGGTTTTTAATTCCAATACTATTTTTCTCAATCCATTCGTTTGTTCAAGATGAACGTACTACGTTTTTATAATTTGATTGCTTAGGATTTTTACAATCAAAATTAATCATTATATCAGCTAAGTCTCAGTGCCTACTGCGAGTTTGTTTTACGTTAACGCAATCAACAGTTTTATGACGTTCGGCGCTCCGATTGGCCCGCTCCAAGCTCTTAACCAATCAGTGAGCCAAACGCGGTAAGCATTTCGATCGCTTTAATGTAAAATCAACACGCACTAGGCACCCTGTTCAATAGAATCTTTAAGATCGGGCCAACTGTTTATACCATGAAACACATTTATACAGAAATTTGTCCTGAATTTCGGTACGTAACCTTTTGACTGTCTCAAACCTTCATAGAAAGCAGTCCGAACAACGGAGTTATGTCATTTTGAAAGAAAGAAATACGAAGGAACTTCATTGTAAATATTTTTCATTCGGCTCAGAGTTTCGGACAGACGTTTTAGACCTACTGGTGTAAATACTAATGAAATGCGATAAGTTGTTTATAAGTTTGCGCAATCTCAGGCGCTATAAAAAGTATGTTATCGAGTATGACGTACTTACGGTCTTATGACTCATCTTAATAATATCGTGAAATTGAGACGTTACTTGTATTTTCCTAAGTATTTGTTGTGATCAATTCGTTATCAATATGTTTGTATTGTAGTAGTACACTTTAGTCGTACTACGTAGTACACAACTGCCGCACTAGGAATAATCCTGAGTCGCGGTGGACTTTAAACACATTCAAACAACGGACACAAGGACATAGACAGAACACACAGGCTCGGAACGACCATTTGTGGATCACACAAATTTGAGTTCCATGTAGGATTCGAACCTACAACACTCGGCATGAAGGCAGTGACGAGGCGAGGCTTTCGTGCAGTCTTTTATATGTAGGTATCTTGACAGTTGAATCCGGGTGAGATATCAAAATCTTGTGTCGTAAATATCAATTTGCAATTTTCAATGCGCTAGTGTCGCGGGCGCCTCATTATCGACCGCGGCATCTAATATTTATATTTATAGTTTAACATGCATAAATTCAGTATAAAGAGCTTATCTCGGCCAAGATAAAGCCAAATACCTAAAGAGATGAATGTGTCCGATTGGTCTGACTTGACAAAATAGATAGAAATGGCTTACTTAAAACAAATATCTTTATTTTCTTGTTTCTTGTGAAAATATTATTTAGTAAAATAAAGAACTTTCCTGTAATTTTTTATCAGTTATTGGTCTTTTTGAAAGTTGCAAATCTTAAGCGATCTTTAAAAAACAAAATATCGATTTGAAAATTTCAGTATAATGTCGAACAAAAATCTTCGTTGGCTCAATGACCCAAAATGGATCTTGTTTTCCAGATCCATTTTGGTTTATCGAGCCAACGAAGTTTTTTGTTAATAACGTCGTCGTTGGTTCAATGGATGCGAATTGAAAACAAAATGGTGCGATCGCAAGTCTGGCGCGATATCCGTTGGCCTTAGTATATTATTTTGATTGAAATTTTTCAATATTATTTAATTTCTTCAATCTAAATTAATTATAGTACACTGGGGAAACACACATTTTCTAAAATGTTTCTTGCTTGAGGAAATTTACAAAAATGATACGACCACAAAGAATAATTTACGACAACTATTTATGTTTCGTGCAGGTGTCTTAATACACACGGCATACTAATAGAGGCATATGAAATGAACGCTTCATCCACTACGCAGCTGATTTGATTAAGAACTAACTTATATATCTATGTTAACAGGGAAGTTTTTTTTTAAATAACCAAAAAAATAATTCAACTTGGCAAATTTTGTAACGTACAGTATTACGTATAGGTATTTCAACGATAGCTTAGTGAGACTGCCATACAGACATCTCGAGTTCGAATCCAAGGCGCACACCGCTGGCTTTAATAAGTTGTGTGCATATATACAGCCTTGGCCAAAAGTATGGAGCACCCCATGTATTTTTCACGTGCGTAATATTTGCAGTAGAAAACAATACATTTTATTTAAATATGGATTAGGTGGCATCTAAAAAGATATTTAAAACAATAGTGTACCCAGTTAGGGCTAATAAAACATCCGATACAAAGCATCTTATCCGTTTAGTAATTTCCAATATTTAATTCAGTTTACTATTTTGCGTCGTTGTGTACACATGCCGTCATCTAGCGCACTTCTTGTATTATTTTGTGTTCAGTTATATTAATTTCAATACGCAATACCTAAAACATCCGAACTATCTCTTGAAATACGTGTGAAAATACAACCTTTTCATGAACAAGGGTAATCCCAAGTTGTGATATCCAGAACTGCTACTTAGCAGTTCTGGATATCTCAACTTGGGACCACTTGGTCGCGCCAAGCGGTGCAATTTACCATTGAGCGATTCGCCGCTACCGGTACGCACAGCGATATGCCCAGAACTGGACGAAAAGGTATTACCAGTGACCGTGAAGATCGAAAATTTGTGAGAGAGTCTTTGAAAAATAGGACAAAAATGTCTTCTGAGTTCGCTGCTGAGTTCTCAGTGGCGAGTAACAACACAATTTCTGCCAAAACGACTCGTCGAATACTTCAGGAAGCTGGTCTCAAACGGTGTAAACCAGGAAGAAGCCATTGATCTCAGACAATAATAAAAAGGCTTGCTATGCATGGGCCTTAAAGTACCAACATAAACACTAAAAAAGACTGGTCAAATGTGTAATGTGTGGTCAGACGAATTAAACTTTGAAGTAAGTTAGATAATATGAATGTCCAAATGGATAAATAAGTATTGTTGAAATTTAAAAAGCTATACTGTTGTCTTTTCATGATTAGTTAATCTCTATTTATTTTGTTTTTGTTTGGTCTTTGGAACCCCTGGTTCTACCTTCGTGCGTCACCGTGGGGGAAAATAATTTATGCCAGAGTGTGTGATCCCAACTATAGAACACGTCGCTGGTACCAGGATGACCTGGATCTGCATGTCTGATACAGGAGTCAGCGAAATGTTTGTGTATGAGGGCCGAAGGGACTCTACAAAATACATGAATGTGTTTGGAATCAGCTTTATTGCCTACGTTTTTACACTTTTTGGTGACACTAATATGGATGGAGTTAAATTCCAGAAAATAACGCACCATGCCATAAATCAGCTCGCACAATGTCATAGTCTCGTGAAAATTTCATTGAGCTCCTGGAATGGCCTGCACAGTCGCCGGACCTTAATCCTATAGAACATTTATGGGGAATCCTAAAGCTTAAGGTCCGGCGCCATACAATAACAACATGAAGAACTAAAAATACGCCTCCGCCAAGAATGGAATACCATAACTGAAGAACAATGTAAAAATCTTGTAGGCTCTATGCCAAGATGAATAGCTACTGTGTTAGCGGCTAAGGGTGGCCGACGAAATATTGATTTTATATCAAAGTAAAGATCATTTAAAATGTACACAAATTGTTTCATTTAATTCTATACAAAACTTTTTACAAAATGCAGTTTTTATAGGGGTGCGCCATACTTTTGGCCAAGGCTGTAATAGTTAATTGTCGCTCGCTTTAACGGTGTTGAATAACGGTGTTGGTGTCTGATAGTTCTACATACTGTTCTCGAAGATATGTGAAGTCTTCCAACCCTCACTGGGCAGCGTAGTTGGACTATAGCCCTAACCCTTCTAAAACTGAAAAGAGACCCGTACCCACCAGTGGGACAGTTTTATATAGGGCTGATATTATAGGCATATCAACCAACCTTACATAATTTAAATTGGTGTCAACAGGTAAATTATATATGTTACCTTTTAAGATAATTATTTGGTTTCTTTTTCTAAAATGTTATTATGCCCACTATTTAATTATACTTTAAAGACATCTACTGCTCTAGGTATAATTCCGGTGTCGCGGTGGACTTTACAAACATTCAAACAACGGACACAAAGAACATCCCAACTCGTAACAACTATTTGTGGATGATACAAATTTTTGCTTCGTGTGGGATTCGAACCCAGAACACTCGGCGCAGTGGCGGCGGCGAGGCGACCACTTAAACCAGTACCATCCGTGTAGGCAAGTCATTTTATATCTTACTTTTCAAGATTATTACATGATTACAACCATTTTTAATTATACTTATTGAGCATGATAAAACACTTCTAATATTTCATTCAACAGTTTATCTATATACGTGAAGCAAAAACTTTGTACCCTTTTTTACGAAAATTGCACGGACGAAGAAGTATGAAAAGAAAGAAAGAAAGAAAATAAAAAATATTCCTAATATTTTTTATAAAATATGCATGAGAAATACATTAAATTAATGAAAAAGCATTATACGCACACAACCATGCATTTGACACACGCAGTCGAATCGCGTTCGTAGTATTTCGGCATTGTTCGTCTGACGTCGTACAATTCTTTGTAACTATGGTTACCTATACCTTATTTATATGTAATAGAGAAAAACAGAAAACAAAGTAGTAAGCTTAGGAATTTAGGTCGAATTTTGACCACTAGGCGACCGCTAGTATATTATATTACACTAGCGGACTCGATAGACGTCATCCCGTACACAAGAAAAAATATATAAAAGCCAAATCTAAACCATTCTCGAATCCACTTGAACACACATAAAAAATGTCATCAAAATCGGTCCATCCGTTTAGGAGGAGTTTATATACAAACACACGCACAGAAAATTTATATACCGCGTGACTTATTTAACCGTCTTGAAAAAAATAGGGCTTTTAAAATTAGGTAAATAGAGTAGAAGCCTCAGGCATAGTTATTTTATTTAATTATTTTTTTTACTGACGTAGTCTTTATTTAATCTACCAAAAATCTAATTCAAAATCGTAAACGTATTCACCCTAATAACACGCTACAAATTATGAATGATTTCGTTATAAAATTTTAAACTATCTTCAAGGGCACTCGCACCGGCCGTCGCTAGCGCCGAACACCCACCCTCTCCCGGTCGCCCGCCGCCCTTTTAAGGCACACTGTGACGTCGCGTGATCTCAAAATGCTAGAACACAAATACTATTAGATTCCATTCCACTTACACAACACACCATATTATTATCAAGACGGTATAAAAAGTCATGCAGGTATATAAAGATTTGAGGAAATTACGCTTCGTTTAAAAATCTTCACTTGGATTCCCCTCCGTGCTGTTTGATATCGAGGCTGGCGAGTATATCACGATCTGGTACGACCCACTAATCGCCATATCTCGGAAGAAGCGTGATGGCCGTGATATATACTACGGCTTCAATTTCTTTCGTAAGATTTACGAGGCCACGTTGAATTTACCTGTTTAAAAGTTTAATAACCTTGGTGAGATGTTATTTTATTCATAACTATATACATACCATAATAAAAGCAGCGATAGCCTAGCGGGAAACCGTTGGAATGCCAAGCAGAGGTCTCGATTGAAATTAAACTACTATATACGGATTTTACCGCGTTGTTTATTTATCACTGTATTACAAAATTTTGAAAATATAACACTACTACTACTATTAATTTTATTTTACTAATTTATAAGCTAATAAAATTATTTAAACTATTAAATCAATTTATTTTTGGTTTACACATTCCCCAACGTTTCGGTTGCTTTTCAGCAGCCATGGTCACGGGGAGACTAAGATGGTAGTTATCTCAATGTTCCAGTGTAGTTATTTCAAAGTACCCGAACATAATTTAATTATTGGTGTTTCTATTTACTCAGAATGAGCTCATAGTATCATGAAGTCTAGCTGTGGTTTGTTTCTTCTTGGGTTTGACTATTTGAAGTACTGGATCCCAAGCTGGTGGTACATTCCAACCATCTTCTCTATTGAAATTGGGATGTTTTTTGATTTCAATAGCCTCGCGAAGCATCCTTGGTAGGAATCGGTGTTCTTTAGCGAGAATCTGTGGTTTGTCAAATCTCAGGTAGTGGTTGGTCCCCTGTTGTACATGTTCACACACAGCAGACTTCAACGAGCGTTTGTGTTTTACGTCAGCTATGTGTTCTTTTATGCGGGTGCCTATGCTTCTCTTGGTTTGACCAATGTATGAGAGGCCGCAGTCACAATCTATTTTATAGACCCCTGCATCTTGTAAAGGTAATTGGCACTTGACGGATGGTAAAAATTGACTTATCTTCGTTGGCGGCTTGAAGTATGTGTTGATTGAAGCTCGCTTCAAGATGTAGCCAATCTTGTCAGTGACACCCCTTACATAAGGCAGTATAGCAGGCTGGCGCTCGACTGTGGCTGGCTTTTCTCGGGATCTGTGACAGCGGCGCGGCTGTTGGAGCTTGTTGTCTTGCAGTACTTGCTTGACATGTTGAAGCTCGGCGTCCAGGTGTTTCTTGTCACAGATCCCGTGGGCTCTCTGAAACAAAGACATTCCCACGCTAGCTAACTGTTTAGGATGGTGGTGAGATTCACCGTTCAAGTACCTATTTGTATGGGTCTTTTTCCTATACACAGTGTGGCTCAAAGTATGATCAGGATTCCTGATGACAAGTACATCTCTCTGACTTTTCGAAGTTATGTGCGTATTAAATAGTTAATTATCGCTTGCTTAAACGGTGAAGGAAAACATCGTGAGGAAACCTGCATGTCTGAGAGTTCTCCAAAATGTTCTCGAAGATATGTGAAGTCTGCCAACCCGCACTGGGCCAGTGTGGTGGACTAACTCTTCTCGCACTGAGAAGAGGCCCTTGCCCAGCAGTGGGACAGTTTAATACAGGGCTGATATTATATTATACAGGCGGATACCCTGTATAATATAATATCAGCCCTGTATTAAACTGTATTTTCTGAACCGTCAGTTCTATTATAAGACTTTTCAAGGGTATCCATTAATTACCAGACATTCTGTATATATTATACATAATATGACTGTGCAGTCATATTATGTATATAGGTAGCATAGTTAATTAAGTGGCCGCCTCGCCAGTGACGCCGCGCCGAGTGTTTTATCAAACACACGGCGCGGCGTCACTAGCGAGGCAAAAACACACGGGGCAAAATTAAAAATTTGTGTGGTCCACAATTTGTTGTGCCGAGTCTGGGTGTTTTTTGTGTCCATTGTTTGAATGTTGAAGTCCCCCTTGACACAGGCATTATGCCGAATAAGGGAGTAATCCCTTAAAAAAATACAAATTAATATTATCCTCCAGACCGAATTTCGGTTACGACGGGCTATCTTAACTGTTGTCTTGGCTTGTTTATATTATTTATATATAGACATATGACTTTATCAGATTTAAGTATTAATAATAATATATTGTCACTAAGTGAATGCTGACCATATTTGTAATTGGCGTAAGCACACGACCTTGCCTTAGACAATAATTATTTAAATAAAGATAAAGATACTTTTATTTGTTTAAACATGAGTATGCACACATAAGTATACAAGATGAAAATATAAACATAAAAGGATCGGTCATGTTTTGCCTATAAGATGTACAAATATTTACAGGGGATCTAAGAGATCAACAGTAATTAATTAAATAAATTTACATAAATCATGCCAATAAAAAAATCACAGTCAAAACATTATCAAAATATGGATATACAATTAACAATTAAAATATACAGTAATAAGAAATATCAATAGAAGTATACAATTAAAATAAAAAGAGACCATCAATTAAATTAAATTACAATCAAAAATCCAAATCAAATTAAAATCAAAATCAAAATAAAATTAAATTCAAATTTAAATTCAAATCAAAATTATAAATTAAATTAAATTGTAGATGTGAATCAAATTAATTAAAATTCTCATATAAATAATTATCATGTCAGGTTTATTTTATCATTAATGAATTCTTGTATGTCATAGTAAGCTTTTCCTATCAGATAATTAATAATAATAATAATAATATATACGTTTATTTCTCTCAATAAGGCACAGTCATGTACATAATATGTTCTTGCATGTAACTTATAAGTAAGTATATTAAAGTTCCTTAGTGAGAGCTGGAGTCTGTACTAGGCTCGAGACCTGTATGACAAATCTCCAGGCCCTCCCCATGGCCCTACAATTGAATCTACCATTTAATATTACAATATTTAAAATTATGCACTTTAAAAACTAATAAATATAAACAAAAAGGTGGGTAGTAATAAAAATTGTATATGAGAACGTTAGTATCGGAATGTGATTTTGTATGAATGGGTAAATGAGTGTAAGAGTATGTGTGTGTGTGTGTGTGTGTATGTGTGTGTGTGTGTGTGTGTGTGTGCGTGAGTAGTAGTAGAGAATCGCATTCGCACAGTGCGAGGGAACTGTCAATGTGTGTGTGAGCGTATGGTGCAAGTAGTCGACTGTAGAGTGTAAATGAAATGGATTCTTAATTACACCAACTTACGAAACTATTTGTAAGAAATTTTCTGTGTCATCATAACTCAACCCAAAAAGCCAATCAGTGATAATCTTTTTGCATTCATGACGCGTCAGCGGATATACATATATTAAACTGTTAATTTTGTTATATAGATGGCTGCTTAAGAAGTAAAAACTTCTTTGGGCCAGGCTAGTGTGTACCGGTGTAGGGGGGTAAATAGCGTGCCGACGTCTGGTATTTGCGTATCGCACCGGATTGTAATGTGTTTGCGCATGGGTTGTTAATATGACAGTGCGAATGAATAAAGCCCGGACAGATAGAATACCGCAGTTTTTATAAAGTGCCGCTGTGGGAAATCGATAAGGAAGTTTCCAACCTACTTTTAAGAGCGCCCTTTGGGCACGCTCAAGTTTTAAAAAGTGGGTTTTAGACGAGCCTCCCCAAACTACAACGCAATATTGAGTAAGCGATTGACAGAGAGCGAGATATACAAGCCTTAGCACACCGTCATTTGCGACATGTCTAAGTTTGGAGAAGATATAAATCATCTTTCTTAGTCTAGAAGTGAGTGAGTTTATGTGTCGATGGTACGAGAGGCTATTATCAATTTCAACACCGAGATACTTTACACAATCTGTGCTTTTAATATCGGGACAGTCGCAAGTTTCATTAGATATCGAATTGCATGAGTGAGCTATTAGCTTATTAAAGGCGGACAAACAACTACCTCTTGGTGATAAAGAAAATGTGACATATTTAGTTTTTTCGATATTTAATGTTAGTTGATTTAGAGCCAGCCAATTAGAAACAGTGTTAAAACCCGTTTGAGCGAGTTTAAAAACTGAATCCCAAGTGGTGCCATGAAATACCAGAGCGGTATCATCAGCGTAGGTAAAGATGATGCCATTAGAAAGGTGCAAGTGGCAAAGTTCATTAATGTAGATAATGAACAAAGTTGGGCCAATTATGCTTCCTTGAGGCACGCCGTAGGTTATAGGGAGTTCATCACTAGTGAGGTTACCAATTTTAAGACATTGTCGTCTACCGCCAAGATAGCTCCTAAAGAGAGCGAGCTGTAAACCTCTAATGCCGATGCCCTCAAGTCTATCCAAAAGTATGGGGACAGAGACTGTGTCGAAGGCCTTAGCTAAGTCTAGAAAAATACCAACGACCTTTTGCTTCTGATCTAGTTTTGTAACCAATTCATTAGTCAGATCCAGCACAGCATTACTGGTAGATAGACCTGTACGGAAGCCATATTGCCTTGAAGAGAGTATATTAAATTTCTCCAAGTACTTAACGAGTCTGTTATTCAACAATCTTTCCAATATTTTAGAAAGTGTTGGTAGAATAGAAATCGGTCTATAATTATTCGGCAAGTCTCTGTCACCACCCTTGTGGACAGGATGAATAATTGCCTTTTTCAGGGCATTTGGAAATTTGCCAGTAGAGAATGACAGATTGCAAATGAATGTAATAGGTGACACTAAAATATTTTTGAATCTTTTAAGGAAAGAGCCTGAGATATTATCAGAGCCAATCGCACAATCATTTCTCAGGTTATTTATCAAACTGTCAATCTCCGACTCGTCAGTTTCCAGTAGGACAAATGTATGATTAGAAGAACTTGAATTGTTGGGCGTAGTCTTCGTGTGTTGGTTAACGAATGGCATATGTTTTTCAGCTAATGATCGACCGCTGTTAGCAAAATAGGCGTTGGATTCATTCACCGATCTTTTGGGGTCAGCGTGAGAGAGGAGTTCGGTTGGCGAGTTTTTTTGTGTGGTTGTATGGGTTATAGATTTAATTGCCTGCCAAAGCTTTTTGTTATTGTTTTGTGCGTTATTTTTTTGAGACTTGTTATATTTGATTTTAGCATTTTTAAGTATCATCGAGCAATAATTCCTGTATCTCTTGAAAGTAATAACAAGAATTTCGTTCAGGGGGGACTTCTTGACCTTGCGATGCAGAATGTCACGGTTTCTTAAGCATCTTAGAAGACCTGTAGTCATCCACGGTTTCATTAGTCTTTTACGGTTGGGCACGACTTTCATAATCGAGTTAGCAACTATAATGGTATTCAAGGTATTAATAAAGTAGTTTACGGCATTATCTACGTCATTCGTGGAATATATAGGAACCAGATTCATATTAATGAGATCCTGCTCTATTTTGTTATAATCAAGTACACGGCGTAATTTATATGTTTCAGGATCAAAATTTTGATGAACAGAGGTGTGGTGAAAAAGTAACACTGTATCGTGATCCATGAGAGATGTATGAGCAACGTAACAGAAGGAGGAATTTTTCGATTTTAAGATTACGTGATCAATGCATGAATGGTTTTGACGAGTAGGTAGTGTATGAGCCGGTAACAAGCCGTGACATGCTAGCAAAGTCAGGTAATCAGATGAACGTGGATCATTATTATTATGGGAAATATCTATGTTGATGTCTCCTGTCACTATAATGTTCTTAAACGAGGATAACGATTTCAAGAGATTATTTAAGCTGTCAAGAAACTTAGTTAGATTCTGGTGAGCAGGAGGGCGATATATTGCTATCACGACAGTTTCCCTATTTATTTTCAAAGATAAACAGTTCGCGTCAAGAATTGCAGGTTCAGATACGGAAACTTTAGCGTTACAGCGAAAGTAAACAACTAACCCCTAGTTCTGAGTAAGATTACGAGTAGTAGCTATAGAGTTATATCCAGGAATTACCGGTATTACAGGTGATTTTGATAACCAGCATTCACTTAATATAACGAGATCCCAAGAAATTTTGCTTCTATGTAAAAGAGTTAACAGGCCATCAAAGTTTTTATTAATGCTCCGTATATTTTGACAAACAAGCTTTAGAGCGTTGTTATGTGACCTAGCAATTTGGTAACAATCCTCAATCTCACAGGTAGATGAATCTGCAACCGACACCAGATCTAATTCGGTCTGGATAACATCAACAGTATTGAATTGTAAATTTGAAACTAAAGGACACAGTAGCGAGGTATAGGCAGACTCGGACTCTAAAAATAATGTGAGTAATGTTGTATAAATATACGAGTAGCAGTAGTTTGACACAAGAGTTAACCATTGGAAGACAAGTCAGGATCAAGGTGTGTGTGGTGTTATAAGCTCCGCGATAAATTGCTTTGTTAAGATGTGTTAAGGCGAAACAGGTGTGAGTGTGTGTGTGATAATGTTTGTTAGTTTTACAATATTTAAAAATATAAAGGAAAATACTGAACAAAAACATAATAACATAACGTTTGAAGGTAGGTAAGTACCAATATTCAACTTGCTTTTCTAGTCACTTGTCGCGACGGAGGCCGTTCAAATCTGCTTCTGAATTGATGATGATTGATTTTCATCAGCAAAACAACGAGCCAGGTAGTAGATACGTTGATTTTTGGGTGTGAGTTTTTCTGACACATAGACTGGTCTACTTGGTCCATCAATTTTTAAATGCACAGTGCTGAGTTTGTTCTGCTTGTTCGCGTTGTTGAAAATGCGGGCTTTTTTGATAATAGTGTCTTTGGTGAGGACACTGGAGAAATCAGCAGTTATTACGCTCGTGTTATTTTTATTTTTAGTTCGGAAAACGTCTTTTATATCATAGTCCTGTATCGGATGACCGAGTGCTTTGGCCGTCTCAGTGACAATAGTACATAGGTCAGTTTTCGTCTCCTGTGGTTTCTGGGGAACATTCCTTATTTCTAATTTAGTGGAGTATAGTTGTTTTTCTAAGTTGTCAATCTTTTCTTCTAATTTTTGTACATAACGGCGATCATTCTCACGGCTTGACTCCAATTCTTTATACTTTATTTTCATGTCATCAAATTCCTTGGATATGAAAATTATCGACTCCTTTATCTCTGCATTTTGTTTGATAATTTCCGACATCGCAGCGTGTAATTCAGCAAACTTAGTATCAGATTGTGCTGAAGTCACAGACACTAATGAATGTAGTTGTTCAAGACGGGATGTACAATCGCAATTTTCACGTTTTCGCTTCAGACGGGACGTTACATTCATGTCTCCTCCCGTAAATGAAAGATCGGGCGAAGATCCAAATCCTGTAGAAAGTTTAGTGGATGTGCTAGCGCTCTTGGTATCCTCTATAACGGGGGTGTTGGGTGGTGTACGTTTAAGTGGCATTCTTAGTAATAAAAATAAATATCACCTTTATTATGGCAGAGCGTACGTTGTTGCAATTTGGCTGTTAGCAGTATTTCTCAGTATAGCAGCAGTTTATTGTAGCGGACGTTATATAAAATCGCTATCCGCTGTCTCTTATAAAATTGGAGCACGCACCATAAAGCTGTGACGTCGGCGTAGATTGTAGTGCGGCGCGTGAGCAGCACAACTCAGCGATAATGTCCGTCTCAGTTGTTGCTGTCCTGTTTACACAATGACTCGTCGACCTCTTAAGTGGCTTGCGCTCCTAGTACACTTCAATATTTTATTTTATATTTAAATTATCAAAGTTATAAAAAATACTCAAAATGAAACACACGTCTTAACGCTTTCGCGGTCCACGGGGGAGAGGAATTGAATAGTATCTTTTTAAAAACATTAATATTTTGCTCCTTCCAGCGTCTGGGTATCTTATTGTATATGATTGGAGCCATACAGAATACACTATTTCGCATGAGAGTTGTTTTTGAACTATGAAGGCAAAGTCTGCTGGTATCACTTCGACTACGATTTACTATGTCAGATATCTGAGGAAAGAGTTTAGGGTTTGATTTAACAAAGACTGTTATCTCAAAAATATACAAAGAAGGAACAGTGATGATGTTATGTTTTGTAAAGTAGGGCTTACTATTGTCAGTAATATTTAGTTTGAACATCGTTCTAATGCATCTTTTTTGAGCCTTAAATATTAATTCCTTATTAGTATAATTGCTCCAAAAGATAATGCCGTACCTGAGTATTGAGGATACCAGGCCATTGTACGCTGTAAGTAATGCATCAATATTGAGTACTGAGGACAATTTGTATATAGCATAAGTTGATTTGCTTATTTTTTTCGTTAGCGCTTCTACTTGTGCTTTCCAATTTAGCTTACTATCTATAATGATGCCTAGGAATTTAGTGGTTTCAACTTTATCAATATTGGAATTCTATTATTGTGTTATTAAATTATTATATTTACCAGATTCTCGCTGGCTGAAATGTATGATATTAGTCTTATCTAGATTTATCTTCAAATTATTATTTTCCAACCATTGTATTATCGATCTAAGTGAGTTATTTATATCGGTGCTGTAACTATTTCGAAATAAATGTATGTGTATATTCTGTTAATGTGCCTAAAAAAAAAAATTGAATAATAACTACAAGGGCAACAACACCACATTCGCTTTCTTCGGATAAACTAACTTATTTAAGCAATATGTCGAATTTGTGACTTGCTCGTACATATATATATTTTATAGATTTTTACGTTTTAGATGGCGTGTGTACCTAGTCTTCCCATAAATATTGTTACAAAGAAAAATCTTTTTTTCTATTGCATTGTGGAGGAACAGGGTGTGAAGTCCCTCCAACACAAAGGGAGGATCCTCCGACCAGGCTGGTTGATCGTGCCTGGCGGGCCGCGGCCCGACGGTTGATGTCGGGAGCTTGTATATATACTCAGTCGCTGTGTAAACTTCACTTGTGCGATGCAGAATAGTATGATGTCATGTGAAGTGCGATTGTATCGCCATCTGTTGAATGTAGGCTGAAGTTCTTCGTCTGTGCGGAGTCGCCACAGCATAAAACATTTACGTATTACTATACTATATACTATACGTAATGTGTGTTAGTTTATACATTAATATAATAACATTAAAATATATAAAGATCATTCAAAATGATCTCCATTGGCTTTAATACAGTCCTTTAAACGTTGTGGCCAATTATCAATAGAAACACGCACTCTCTCCATGGGAAAATTCTTCACTGCCAATCTTATAGATTGTTTTAGGGACTCCAAATTATCATAGCATTTAGAGCATACCAAATTCTCTAAAACTGACCATAAATCACAATCCAACGGATTAAGATCGGGGCTAAATGACGGCCAGTCTTCGGCTCTGACGAAGACCGACAAGTTCGTTTCCAACCACGCTTGGGTGGATCGAGCCTTTATGACCCGATGCTGAGTCTTGCTGAAAGGACCACTCTTGGTTATGGAACATGGTGTTATTAAGAGGCTTAACCATCTTATCAAGAATCGTGTCTTGATACACTTGTGCGGATGTTTGACACTTTTTCACAAAAATATTGCTTAGTCACTCCTTGATAGCTAACACCGCTAACACCCCACCAAACCATTACGGAAGTCGGATAATGTTCACGTTGTACTCTGATGATTAATTGGGAAGCTTTGAGCATGTGGCGATCATTCTGCTTGTCTAGACATTGCTGCAATAGTAACAATTTTCTCGTTAGTAAATAAATGTTTTCTGTGACTTCCCTTTCCCGCTTAAGAAGTTGTTTTGATTTACTTTATTTTACCACGCTATTCATTTTTAATTTATCAGCTAAATAATGACTAACGCTTTTATGATTTGCAATTACAGAATGTTTTAGAAACGTTTTGAGATAAACATATACCTACATAAGATATGTAGGTATATGTTTATCTCAAAATGTATATATATATATATATATATATATATATATACATTTTCATTAGTTCATCAATTTGCCACTGACCCAGCGGTGTTCGACGTGAGAGTGAGAACCATAGATTCCTTATTTTTTACATAGGAGGAAATAGACAAGAAACATTAGGCAATATCTAAATCGTGCGTTATATATTTAACAATGTGATTTTGGAATAACCCATCATTTTTTGTAACATTTTAAGGAAAATAAACGATCTAGGTAAATTAAATTACGTACAAATCAAACTATCAAAAATTATTTATTAACTAGACTCATAAGAGACTGACATATTTACATAATTATATATTAATAAGCGCTATATCATGATCATATTGGCATTCCACATGGCAATTCTGCCACGTTACAAGTTGACAGCGATGCTGACGAATTCTACGAATAATTTGAAATATCTGGTTTACAGTTATATAGTAAATATTACTTTGTTCTAAAATTAAACTATTGGGATTTTACCACGTTTTATTAAACACTACATTTTATAATTTCGAAAACGGTGAAACAACTTTTTTTCGATATTTTAAATAATTAACCTAGTATATGTTTACAAACGTATTAAAAAGATGGCATCATCAAAATTATTTTACAAATTGGTTTAGGCATCGTTGAATTCATAGAAACTACTATTATATTACACTTCACTCCTATTATAATTAAACTATTTTGATTTATGCTTCCCCCGACTTTTCGGTTGCTCAGCAGCCCTGTTTTATTTAGCCTTAAATCTAAGCACATAGGGTCAGAATATACTAATTAGTCTGGCCATAAACACAGTTACAATTAAAAAATTCATAAAATTACATTTGAATTTGGAATCTGTCATTCTTATATGAATATTCATTGCATTTTCTCATTTTCGCGCCAATCGATGTTAATTAATATTTTTGTGATATTAAAATGGAGTGGTGTGATAAAGAGAATCGAATAGCTGTGATAGACTGATAGCATTACACAAAGTAGGTATGGAGCCAAATGCAATGTATGGTATTAGTCGAATGTTTGTGTACCAGGCTATTGATAGGTACAATGAAACCTCCTCTATTTGTGACGGAAAAAGATCTGGCCGTCCACGTAGTATTCATACGAAAAAGGCGATCAAAGCAGTGAAGGAAAGAATTTGAATAAATCCTGTCCGAAAGCAAACGATTCTATCTCGGGAAATGAATATAGCACCTAGAACCATGTCGCGTATTTTAAAAGACGACCTAGGACTTGCAGCCTATAAGAGACGCACTGGTCATTATATAACTGATAATTTAAAAATGAACAGGGTGGTAAATTCTAAACAATTTCTTAAGCGGTACGCAAAGGCAACAAAACAGGAAAAAAATTACTAATACGAAGAATGATACTATTGAGAAATGTTTTAACAAGCAGAATGACCGAGGTTATGCTCAAACCGTCTCAATTAGTCAGCAGAGTACAACGTGGTCATTATCCGACTTCATTGATGGTTTGGTGGGATCTTAGCTATCAAGGAGTTACTAAGCTATATTTTGTGAAAATGGCGTCATAACATCAGCACTAGGTAGTGTATCTGCGCTGTTAAGCCTCTTAATAACACCATGTTCCATAACTAAGAATGGTCCTTTCAGCAAGACTCAGCACCGTGTCATAAAGCTCCATCCACCAAAGCGTGGTTGGAAACGAACGTTTCCGTCTTCATCAGAGCTGAAGACTGGCCGTCATCTAGTCCCGATCTTAATCCGATGTATTATGATTTATGGTTAGTTTTAGAAAGTATGGCACGCTCTAAACGCCATGATAATTTGGAGTCCCTAAAACAATCCATAATAATAATATTCTATCACATACACACAACACCATCTAGTCCAAACTAAGCAGAGCTTGTACTATGGGTACTAGACAATGTTTAAACATACATATATACTTTTTTTTTGTAAATACATACATATTATACATAGAAAACACCCAGACCAAGACAAACATCCATGTTCATGCATACAAATGTTTGACTTGTGCAGGAATCGAACCCGCGACCTCAGGCGTGGCAGTCGGTTACACTAACCACTACGTCATCGGGGCCGACATAAGATAGGCAGTGAAGAATTTTTCCATGAGAGTGCGTGTTTCTATTGATAACTGGCCTAAATGTTTAAAGCCGATGGAGATCATTTTGAATGAGATTCAAACATATATTTTAATGTATAAACAGTAATAAATGTTTTATACAATAGAAAAGAAAAAGATTTTTCCTTATAACAATATTTATGGGAAGATTAGGTATATAACTTCCTTTATATCGCAGTGGTAGTGAATGCGACTGCTGTATGAGGTCTCGGGTTCAAATCCCGGGTCGGCCGGATTAGAAAGTTAGGAAGTTGGCGGTGCTAGACACCCCCGTGCCTCAGAAAGCATGTACAGCCGTTGGTCCTGCTCCTTTTCTCCCTCCAGTCGTGTTGGATTCCCGTTCCATCGGATCATGAGTTAGGGAACAGAGTGTGCACTTGTGTTTACGCACATACTTGTGCACTATAATATCTCCTGCGCAAATGGCCAGTCTATGTTAAGATTGGCCATCGTGACTTATATTCGGTCTGAAGGGGAATTATTATTTTTATTTAAATTGTTTTTTTTTAAGAGGTTACTCCCGAACTCGTAATAATTCATATGCTATCTAAAACGTTAAAATCTATTGAATATATGTATATACGTGTGAGTCACAAATTCGACATATTGCTTAAATAAGTTAGTTTATCCGAAGAATGCGAATGTGGTGTCGTTGCCCTTGTAGTTATTTATCTATTTATTTATTTACTTTTTAGGTACATTTACAGAATAATCACATACTTACATAATTATTATCTAAGGCAAGGTCGTGTGCTTACGCCAGTTACAAATATGCACAGCATTCACTTAGAGACAATATATTATAAATAATAATAAAATCTAATAGTTATAAATCTATACAGGATGTCCGGTAATTAATGGATAACCTTGAAATGTCTTATAGTAGAACTGAAGGCCGGTCAGAAAAAAATATGAAAAAATCTATCCTAACTACTACCTGAGATATGTGTTTTTTTTTAATTACCATGTATAACTTTCTTGTATACCTACTACGACCATAAATGAATGAAATCCATCGGTTTTTTGTTGTTTTATTATTAAACACTAATTATGCTAATAGATAGACAGTCAAAAGTATGCTATGCTAATATAGCTTGCACTTTTTAATTCATTTTTTTTTATTTTTTTCTGAACGGCTCTCAGTTTTACTATAAGACATTTCAAGGTTATCCATTAATTACCGGACACCCTGAATAAACAGGTAAAGACAGTTCAGTACCTTTTTCTCCTCCGTTTGTCAACCGATTTTCTTTTTTTGTTTTGTAGCTGTTAAAGAGCTTTCGTGTTATCAATAAAAAATGAATAAGGCTCCTCAAATCTTCAATAATGATTATGGTCGATATTCGACCACAAAACATAGACTTCGTCTAAAAATATTATGATTATTGCATCTATTCATATATCAATTATCAATTGGATATACAAGTATAATTTCAAGGCGTATTGTTAACGACTAATCCAGCGCAATGTATACTCGTCGGAATTATATAATGTAGATATTTACCTGAGTCTCGTAAAGGCAATTATGCCAGTAATCTTTGGGCGTTAATCTTGGTTTTTATTCGAAATCTTTGGTCGATTTTAGTTCAGCGTTAACTTCTGTAAAAGTAAGTACCTCAAGTTTAGTTCCGTCAGCTAGAATTTTGGACACAACCAAAACTACATAGTATTTACTAAGGTAAAAAGACAATAGGGTAACTGTTTTTACATTATAAGAGCAAAAAGTAATCAAAATAAACCTTTTTGTGAATACAGTATCAAATTTGATTACAGAACAAGTGAGGTATTAATATTTTTTTGGATTTAAGAAAACTGACGGTGTTGTGACGATATTCTTTTTGTGTCTTTTTGTACGTGGGGAGATGTTCATTGTATACATAAAGAGCATCATTTGTATACACTCCCTCGCCACAAGGGGAGGCGACAGGGTTCTGTTGGGCTATCCTGAGACTTCGGGCCCACCAACTAAAACCCTGCGGTGTGCTAACTCGTTACCTATATGGTGGGTTGGCCACCTGTAAACTATAATTGCGATAGTTGACCCAACCAGCAATGTCCTATGCAGGCTTAACACTTGCGGGTGACGACTCATTGGCGACGCCTCGGCACAACAACGGGCGTCGCCCGTAGGCGTTATACTTCCATCTCGGTGTCTGTGGACGGGCGATCCCCGTACGCCCGCCCACGGCCCGCTCTGTGGCTGTATCGGGTTCCCATTAGCGCACCCACGTGGCCCGGTACGCCGGCACCGAACCGGATCCGCAAGAACCAACTCAATAGTTCTAGTGAACTAGATCTAGAGGCACAATGTTCTCACAGACTCAGACTATTGTATTTGTAATTGGACTCCCTTTTCCGCATTTGAACTCCAAGTTGGTCCACTATGCGTGAGAGTCGGCCGGTTACAGAGATAGCCAGCCCAACTCCGCCCAGAAGCACAGAAGTTTTCTGGGGTCTTCGCGGAGTGTCTTCGGGTTGTTGAGGATTTCCTTACGCTGTGCTGTTACTCCCACACATTGCAGGACTATGTGGGCAGCAGATTCTTCTTCGGTCAGACATCCCCCACAGAGTGGGCTGCCTGCTGCTACGATGTTGTACAGATGTTTGTTCAAGGGACAGTGCCCCTACGATGGTCCGAAGGTCCAATCTTATTAGGTTGAGCAGGCGGTGTGTCAAACGTGGACTCAGACCATTTGCAGATCATACAAATAATTGTCTCGTGTGCGATATGAACCCACAACTCTTAACGCAACGGCAGCTGCGAGAAGACCACCTGTCGGTAGTGAAGTATAATAAGTATCTTTGAGGTTAAAGAAATATTTAGCAGCAGCACTGGATCAAAATAAATATGTGTAATCCACAAATAGTGTTTTGAGTCCAGGGTTTCATTGTGTTTTTTCTTTGAATGTTCCCCCCGCAATACAGAAATTAATCCTGCACTATTATTTAAATTTCTTTACAGAAAATCCATAAGCCGAAGATCAGAATCAACTCTCATGTAAACAGACAGTTTACAATAACAATACAAATTATTAATTATATACATAATATAAACAATTCTTTAAAACTAACTTATACCTAAAATATTATAAAACAGAGAAATAAAAAAGAAAACTAAAACCCTCTAATAGACGTCATAGAATTCCTCCGCATCACAGTCGACTGGTAGTGTGCCCAGAAGACTGGCAGTATTGCCACGTTGAATGGCAATGCTTATCCTTTTCACGAAATAAAGACCAGTCCTCTGGTCACGGGAAGCGTCGATTAACCTTTTCGCTATCTCTCTATAAAGAGCACAATTATAAGAATAATCATATGATTACATATTTCTAATTAGACGATGTTTTAAAATATCCAACGCGCGAGTGATGTTATTGCATGAGTCAATGCAACATCTGTGTAAAATCCAATTACAACACCATAACGATGACTGATTTAAAAAGATAAAGGATAATTAAGCGGGATTTCCATGTTTGTGGAATTCTTTATTCTCACAGAATATCGACTTGAAATAGCAGTACTCCTACTGTTGTGTTTCGTTCGGTGAGTGAGGGTGTCAGAGGCCTAATCACGTTCTTTCCCCCTTCCCGCTCCTTTTCCTTCCAATTTCTTTTTCTGTCTCGCCTCTAGTTGTGCAGGCGTCCATAGGCTACGGTGATCACTTAGGAGGGCCGTATTCTTGTTTGCAAACTTAATTGTATAAAAAAAGCTATAACCTAGTGGGAGACCGCTGGACTGCCACGCACAGGTCTCAAGATGTTTTTATTATTTCGTTCCCAAAGCTCTGCCTGTGACTTTTCGGGGTATTTAATAGTTAATTATCGCTCGCTTTAACGGTGAAGGAAAACATCGTAAGGAAACCTGTACTTTTCTCAGTTCTCCATAATGTTATCGAAGATTTTTTCTTTTATTACCTTTTGTGGCAGACGAGCAAGTGGCCTACCTGATGGAAAGTGGTAACCGCTGTTCATGGACTTCAGCAATGTCAGGACACAGCAAAGCCGCTGCCTACCGTGAAAGAAGAACTCTCTTTAATCCTTGTTTGAAGAAGGACATATCATAGCGTTTGGGAAACACCGAAGCAGGCAGTTCATTCCAGAGCTTGCACGTATGTGGGAGAAGTGATCGCTAAAGGCGTACCATCTTGGATTTGAACGCTTTCAGGTGATATGGCGGAGAGAGGAGATATGTGAAGTCCGCCTATCCGCATTGAGTTAGCGTGATGCACTATGCCCTAAACCTTTTCACTCTGCGAAATTCCCGTGCCCAGCAGTTGGACAGTTTATATACAGGGTTAATATTAAATATAAATAAATCGTGATACAATATGTATTAATCAATATATTATGAGTACACCTAATGAAGCAGAAATGTAGTAGGTAGTTGTTAATGTTACTTGGTACTTAAAACGTTAAATGAAGTGAATAACGTCGAATATACAAATGTAGATATGTATGTATTATTGATATACTAACTTGATGTGTAGCCGTGTGTACAAGTTGATTAAACACATTTCAAGTTCTTATGAAATACACTATACTAAGTTATAAAAAACTTTGCATGTACAACAAACTGGCACTTCGTAAAGTTTCTGAACCACTTTGTTTGTTTCAGGGACATAAACAGAAAAAAGCCTTTTCGCCTTAGTGGTCACGCTGGTGGATTTCATACTGAAGGCGCTTACGACTAATTCTTGTAAGCATTGTTCATCGCTGCAAAAGTCAACGTGCTGAGTAGTGTTAAAAAAAAATTTGGTCTTTTTATTTTCTTATTGGGTTACAAAAAAATTAACACACTACATGTAATTTAAAAATTGTATATAATTAAAGAAAAGAGTTCATGTGTAAATAACACTAATGCCCGCAAATGAATATTAAAAAGATATTGGAATAAATGGTCTGTGCAATATATAAAATAATTAATTATGCCGCTAGATAGCGATCAAGAATAATAGGTAGATTTTATTTTTAAAAGCGTTTACGGCTTATGATTTTCTCCAAACGGTTCCGGTAAATATTGAGTCAAAAATTTTCAAAACATAGTATTTTGTGTGATATATAGAATATTATATTATTACGTCGCAGCGGCACACCGGCGGCTAGGTGCAATAGATTTTTAACAATGTCTGGCATTCCAAGACTTGATAGATTAATAACTTCATAAATGACACATTGTGATGTTGCCATTGTTAAGTCGTAACATACCACAAGGCGTTAATGCTCTTAGTGCAAAAAGTTAAGTAACAGATATTCCGCTAAATCTGATATTCCAGCTTGTCTAAAATCCAAAATGGCAAGCGCACTATCAGTCCGTACTTTTAATATACATATATCCCGAGCTCTTAAACAATGAGAATACTTGTCTTCATAATCTTAGGGTTAGGGCGTGACTATCAAAACTAAGCATTCAGGAAATATTATATTTCTTTTAATATTCAAGTGTTAATTTGATTAATAATATTTAAGATTATAAGTTTTGCAAAGTCAAGTACTACTAAAATATACTTATGCACCTAAGTATAAGTAGTTGTATTCTTGACTTTCTTGACAGTAGTTCGTGAGATTAGTGCGTTCAACCAAATAAACAAACTCTTCCTTTATAATATTAGTATAGATTTATATACATATATTAATTTAGTTAAGAAGAATACCATTTGTGCTATTTATGACAGGACATTCTATTCCGACAAGTTTTTGAAGTGAAATCTTTTTTAGGCGCGTTGAGCACTTTGTGGGTGAACAAAAATCGTGGAACTCGCGTCATCGTCACCGAACGCTTTCCATGAGCTATATGTATACTGTGTATATATGTGTACTTTTTGGGTGAACAAACAGCCTGAAACACGCGTCATCCTCACCGCACGCTAGTTACTTAGTTTTCACTTCTATCGGCAGTCCCCAAAGACTGCCCCGCATGTTTTTATGCTAAAAATTGGACCTTAGACTAAAAGATCTATTTCTATAAGTGAACTAATAAAGTAGATTTCTGAGGCAATATTGGCGAAAAGAAACGTGTACAGTTGCATTTGAATTATACTAGAAGGTATCGACAACACTATCCTCACTAATAATAATATTATAAACGCGAATGTGAGTTCGTTTGTTTGTTTCACTTTCACGCCTTAATATCCCGACTGATTATCATGAAATTTCGGGTTGTTCCGTATTCATTCTATGACGTCTCATCCTATTTCATTACTCATCCTAAACTAGTATGCCTAACTGGTCCGATTACATTATTTTAATAAAGTTTCTTTATTCAACCGAAATGCGTTCCTTACTCTACCCGTGGCAAATATTACCAAAACGTATGGATAGCAAAACAACTCTTGGCTTTGTAAAAGTAGGTTAGGTTAGGTTAGGAACAGCGTTTTAAAAAAACATATATACTATGTTAGGTACTCAGTAATAATAAAAATGTCAAATGGTGATCATTTTTAAAATCGTTTGAGCAAATCTTTCCTCTTTATAATATTAGGATAGATATAGATTACGAAAACAGTAATTTTTGTTCAGACCATCACCCAAACCTCACAGCTTTTGGGTAATTTCGTAATTGGTTGAGCTAGGAATACTTACAGAATGAATAAAAAATTAAATAATTGCTGTCGATTGAGTAAGGCACGTAAATAGATTGAGTTAGGAAAAAAAACAGTGTAGGATGAAACGTCATCGGATGACGCCGGAACTACCCTAAATTTCGCATATACGTTGTCGAGAGGTGCAGAAAGGACGCGGGGTATTATTCATCCAGGAAAAAGTACTGTTTTCGAGGACTGGCGCAGTATAAATATATGCGATATGTCGTTGATCATGTAAAGTAGGCATCTCATTGTACGCAACTATATTCGAATCTTATTCGAATATACATAATAATTATGCGCACCATTATTGTTGCACATGTTACAGAACATGTTGTTTTACCTAATGTGGATGATTAAATACATGTTTAAGGCACGCCTACCTTTAAAAGAAATTCAGGCAGTGCGTTGTTGATGTTTTCCTCAAGAAGCTCGTAACCCTCAGGTTTGATGGAGCAGAACTGCTGTGCCTTGCCTGCTCCAGGGAGCGAATGTAAACCGTATGATTTTGAGTTAAAAGACAACTCTCGCAGTAGGAATAAACCTGTATTGTTTCTTCTCTTTTCGTCTTCTCTGTCTCTCTCTTTTCTTTATCTAAATTAGTATAAATGAAATAATATAGAAATTATTAACTATTTACCACAAAGAAAAGGTAATTATATGCTGCCATTTTGAATTACTAACACAGAGTTAACTGTGGCAATTTAACGATTGATTTTAAAGGTTTAATGTTTAGCAGTTAACATTAAATGTTGTCCATTTGAATGGAAGCTAATGTTTGATTAATCAAGTATGTTTGAGGGATTTTAATATTAAAGTTTAGAATTTTCCTCTTATTGACGCAATACATTGTGTTCGAGATGTCACGGTTATGAAGTAATTATTCCATATCTGTAAGTGTCGTCTCCTGTTTAGTGCATACACGGTATGCGTTCATCGTTACTTCATCATAATTACGTAAGTATTATATTATTACAAGAATTATATTACACATTACATTATTATTGCGTCATACTAGTCAACTCATACCTAGTTGAGAGCTTCTATTTGAAATAGACAGTGCATTGGAACAATTTTTTATGGCAATGTCCATGTGCTCTGTAATAGCTACGATAAACTTCTGTATAAAATTTCATGGCGAATTCGAAGGTCACTTTGAAAATAGTATGACTAGTATTGTCTAAGGCCCGGTTCCTATATGAAAAAACGAGTCGATTTAGCTACGGATAGTTAAAATTTGACATATTTTTCATAGAACATGTGTCAAAAATTAACTGTCCGTATGTAAAACGACTCGTACCTTGATATAGGAACTGGGCCTAAGATGATTCTATTGATTATCACTAGCGTCCGTATATTATATATCTTCTTTATTTAAGCTTTCTCTACATATAAACTTTTAACAATGCCAAATCTTCATCATTTGTCATGATTATTAAGCGTACTAAGTTTTTCTACACGAATGAATATATACAGAAACTCGTAGCGACCGACTGTAGGGCAAAGGCCTAGAGCCCCTATGGACCGCTACATAAGGAGTCCAGCTTATGTCGCTATCTCCGTTTGAACCTGTCGCGACATATCTTATCTTATCTTGTGTGGGGCAGTGAGTACAGACCGGCGACATTTCGGCTCAGTGGGATATTTTGTGTCGACTTCCCCAATAACGACTGCCATAGATGTTCATGGCAGTCGGGACCAACGGCTTAACGTGCTCTCTGACGCACGGAGCAGGCGATAATTGTCAATCAATACGCACATAACTTCGAAAAGTCATATAACTGCCGAAAGTCAGAGGTGCGCGATGTGGGTTCGAACCGGAGACATTCTGCATTTCAGTCTTTGGTCTCCCCACTGAGCTATTGCTGCTCTCTGTTGCGACGTAACTACCTTAAGAGATCCATTGATTGTAAGTTTGGCCTATTTGATGTTTGACATGCGAAAGATAAGTTAAGCCCAGTTCCATTTTCATAGTAATCAATTATTAAATGTTTTTTAATTATTATTTAGGACACTGTAATAGTAAACAGTTGAGAAAAACATTGGATCGCCATACACAGATCTCATTTTCTATCCTAGACACGCACTTCAGACCTTCGGGGTAATGTGCTTGTAGTAACTGTATTAAACTGTCCCATTGCCCGCTACCCCGTCTCATACCAAGCCCGTGCTAGGAACGTGTCAGGCAAAAAAATATTCTTTGTAAGGAAATGTATAAGACTATGCCCACTAGACCGTTCCGTCACCGACCTGCAGTTTCTATAGCAGGACGTATCGTGTTGCTTTTCGTGTCTGATACGTTCCTAGCACGGTCATGGTATGAGACGGAGTAGTGGGCAGACTCCCTTAAGCCATAATCCACCACTCTGGCGGTTTGACAAACTACACATATGTATCTTTGAGAATTATAATTCTCAAAGATACATATGTGTAGTTTGTCAAACCGCCAGAGTGGTGGCGAAAGTGGTGACGAAATCATAGGTATGCAGGGCTCCAATTTTTTTCCTTTACCGTTAAAGTGAGCGATACGTTATAACCCTATTTTACTTGTAGCAAATGCTGACAACTGCATTTAATTTTTATATAAAAGAGTTTATAGCCATGTGATAATAAGCTTAGCGTCAGTCGGGATTCAGCCTCATACCACGTCAGTTCTAGTGTCAAGATTTCGTTTTGGTGTAGCCTTGTGCCAAAATTGGTAATGAACTGTTAGCTGGTAATAAACAGTTATTTTTTTAAAGTCGTTCCGGGTATTGCGCTTAACAATACATAACTTCGAAAAGTCAGAAATGCGCGCCTTGGGATTGAACCTCTGCATGGCAGTCCAATGGTCTCCCGCTAGACTATCGCTGATGTACTGCCGCTGCACGCTGCTGTGAATATGCTTGCTTAATAGTTAATTAGTGGGAAAACAAATTTCGTGAGCAAATCTGCATGATTAAGACCTTTCCATAATGTTCTCATAATATATGTGAAGTCTGCTAACTCGATCTAGCAGAATAGATAAGAAGAATATCATTGATATATATTTATGTTGAGACATAAGTGTAACTATCGTTAAGCAATTAAGCCGATTACACGTCAACACGAATATGGGGAGAGCCTTACTCAAACTCTTATGATCAAACCATTCTCATACTAAATATATGTTCTTGCTCAATAGTAGGGCAGTTCATGAACAGAGCTGATATTAGATATCCGTTCGCTAGGTATACTTTGAACTAGCGAACCGCTCCGGCTTCGCACGGTTAGTACAAAACCTTTACAAATTATACACCTAAACCTTTCTCCTGAATCACTTTGTCTATTGGTGAAAGCCGCATGAAAATCCGTTTAGTAGTTTTTGAGTTTATCACGTACAGGCGAGGCGGGATCTTTGTTTTATAATATGAAGTGATTAGAGCCATTTCAAGGTATTGCCCAGCTGTAGTCGATCTGTAAAGTCCAAAGAACTAAACCAGGGTTTTACACACGTATTAGCAATGATGTAATACTATTGTTATCAATAGTTATGGAATATTCTATTGTATTACAATGACTATATTGTTGTGATGTAATATCCTAGTATTATAAATGGGAATATGTTTTTTTACGCAGCAACGAATCGAGGTGCCTTTTTGCAAAGAGATAGTTTATGGGCCAGAAAATTACATTATTTAAGATCATATCTGCGGTTCTTGTAAAATAGATTTTTAGTATCAAGTGAACGAAACTGCGGGTAAAAGTTAGCTCAACTTTAATATTCTACTACTAATATTCTATTCTACTACATACACACAACACCATCTAGCCCAAACTAAGCAGAGCTTGTACTATGGGTACTAGACAATGTAAATACATACATGTTATACATAGAAACACCCAGACCAAGACAAACATCCATATTCATGCACACAAATGTTTGACTTGTGCGGGAATCGAACCCGCGACCTCAGGCGTGGCAGTCGGTGACACTAACCACTACGCCATCGAGGCAAAAAATAAATGTCCAAAATTTAGCAATTTTAGGCATCCGCCTGTCTGGTTAAGCATGGCAAAACCTCCGTGTCTGGGGTAACAGCATATAGAATTCTACATGTTATAGTGTACTGCACGATTTTGACTGATTTATACTGTGCCCGGTTTCACCCGCGTTTATAGTTACTGCGCTGCTCCCGTGGGTCATAGCGTGAGGTTATATAGCCTATAGCCTTCCTCGTTAAATATGCTATCCAACACTAAAATAATTTTTCAATTCGAACCAGTAGTTCCTGAGATTAGGGCGTTCAACCAACCAAACAAACAAACGAACTCTTTAGCATTATAATATTAGTAAAGATTTTGTTCAAATTAAGTTAACCAAAATACATCCAGTTTTAAAAGATTTTTAATTTTTTCCTAAGCTGCGGCTATTCCACTAAATGTTTAGTGGAGGCACTGAATAATATTTCATATCTTGCTTTATAAGTAGGATACCAAATTTTATTTAAATTACTGTTAGTTAAACTAAGATTTATTTGACAAAGGCAAGCTCGAGTGTTCTTGTAGTCCTAATTTAAAAAAAGAGCAGCGATAGATCAGTGGGGAGACCAACAGATTGCAATGCAGAGGGTCTCGGGTTCGAACCCACATCGCGCATCTCTGACTTTCGGAAGTCATATGATTTTTCGAAATTATGTGCGTATTGATTGACAATTATCGCCTGCTCCGTGCCTCGGAGAGCACGTTAAGCCGTCGGTCCCGGCTGTCATGAACATCTATAGCAGTCGTTATTGGGGAAGTCAACGCAAAAGATCCCACTGGGTCGAAGTGTCACCGGCCTGTACTGACTGACCCCACACAAGATAAGATAAGATAGTCCTAATTATTTCCATAATTATGTCTTCTGCTAATGCAAATATAAGTTAAAAAATCGCTCTTTGAATGGATTTCAATTGCGTATTACCTATATTTGGCTCTTTTGGTCAACAAGGTTGCCGACCACTGCCTTAGGTGATATAGGCGTGAGATTATGTATGTATAATTTAGCGCAATTCGAAATACGGGGAAACTCCCGAACCATACACACCACTGCCATAAATTCCCAAATACAATAACATTTCATTTTATCGCTATAGGGTAAACCAAATAGTTTTATTGCAAATTACAAACCTAAACAACATACATAATTAAAATACTATATCTTTCACGCGGCTTCGCTTGCGTAAGAATAAGTTAGGTTATGTTAGTAACAGTCGTTTTTTTAAATAAAATATGGCCTATGTTACTCGGTAATGTGAGAGCATTGTAATAGTCAAAAAAAAAAAATCGGTTAAGTATCTTTTGAGTTAAATCCTTACAAACAAACAAACATACAATCAAACAAAACATCAAATATTTCCTCTTTACAATATTAGTAAAGATGACATTTTGACCTCGGTTTTGCGCGTATTAATGTAGATTTTGACAATAGATTTCAATCCCTTGGAAACAGTATTTTTTCCTTGGAAGAATTTTACTCTATGTCCTATTTTGAACACCTGACAACGTGTACTTATACAACATTTCCTGATAATAATCTGTCGCGTAGCGATAGCTCAGTGGGGAGACCAACAGACTGCAACGCAGAGGGTCTCGGATTCGAATCCACGTCACGCACCTCTGACTTTTGGAAGTTATATGATTTTTCGAAATTATGTGCGTGTTGATTGACAATTATCACCTGCTCCGTGCCTCGGAGAGCACGTTAAGCCGTCGGTCCCGGTTGCCATGAACATCTATGGCAGTCGTTATTGGGAAGTCAGTGCCCTATAATATCCTGACACTGGTCTAGCCTTAGGGTATCGTTAGGCTTCGGGTTGCGGAGGTCAGGTGGCAGCCGCTCCGTGTAAAAACTGATGTCCAGTCAAATCCGGTAAGACTAGAAAAGCCGAACCCAAGTGATTTGGGAATAATAAAGGCTAGCGAGAAGATGAATACTTATTAACGTACAAAATATTAATTCTGGACTAATACGTAGTGCAATAGAAAACGAAAGAACTTATATGGTACAGTTGGCTATCATTCGAACAATTGCGCTTTAACTGTTGTGTAAGGGATTTTCTTGAACCGATTTTCTTTTCGACTAAATTGTAAATGCCTATGGCGTATGCAATTTCACAAACAGATACCGAGAGAGAGATAAACAGCTGAACAATTTAATTTATGTATTACAGTAGCACTGCACGATAGTGTAGTTTTGAATTACGCTTTGTACACCTTTCTTGAACCATGCTATGCTGGTGCTTGGTATTGGTTGGGTTTATGAAGACGATTTAATAGCTTCGCGCTCGGAACAAAGATGTGCCTGGAATTAACGAACTGCTTCCAAGCGCTATTGAACCTTAAGTCTCCTGATCTGCTTTGTTGATCCTGTGCCATGAGTAAGTAGTAAAAGGTCCTGTGTTTTCCTCCAGTGTTGGACAGTATTATTCTTCTTTTGTATTAGGTAATTCTTAATAGTCAATCACAGTCAGGCAATGGGGCCAGCAGACAGTAATAAGCTTGTTGTCAATCACATAAGACCTAAATAGCTAACGAAATATGGTTGTAACATGAGGTGTAACCTTAGGTACAGTCGTGAACCAATATTATGTCTTATAAATGGTTCTGACTTCCCATTTGTAGTTTGTATTATATAACAAGTAGTGTTCTGAAAAATTGCTTAAACAGTGTATCAGTTACGAGTTTTGCTATCGTAAAGTAATTTGCCGACCGGAAATTACAGTCGTTATTTAAGTCGAAACATTTACCATACATTTTGTTTGTCTTTCTTATGGAAGACATTTCACGCTAGAGCGGGTTCGATATTATATATTATGAATTTTGATACACATGGCAAATTTGTTGTGTTATGTGTATGTACCTGTGAAGGTTAACAAACGCAATGATTTTGATTCTAAGGAGTGTTTGAGTGAGAGAAATAGAGCTAAAGTGATTGCACTAAGCGATTTTAAGGAAACTTCCTGTAAGAATTGCTAAGCTTGTGGCATGTCAGACAGACTGCTATTACAGACGTCCATAAGCTTCGGTAACTGATTATCATCAGCCAAGCTGTGTGTGCCTTGTACACATAGCGACCATCAACCTAGACTATTTGGACTTTGAATTATTACAAGTTGAACGCTGCGAATCGTGCGAGAGAGTGCGTTATATTTTTGTTACGTTCTATCCTTACCATTTACATCGATACCACTATGCACTGTCCCTTGCCGACAATTCTCTATTTTGTATGTAATAGCGTAGTTATGCGTATATAGGGTGTCTAACTTGATCTGTAGCCTTGTGTACTTAAAACATAAGGGATCGTTACACCATCATTATTACCTTTGAAGTCGCATGAAATTAATATTTGAGTTCTTTCATGGTTCTATAGTATACAATGACCATTAATCATGATTGTGTTCCATAAACAAAGGTCAGAGACGCGTGTTTTTAGGTTTTCAGTTATGAAATTCTCAGTATCAGCACAAAGTGGTGTGGGTATTATGCCTTGTAGACTATTGGACTCGCCCACTTTTACCTGGGAGCCAATATCCATGATATTTGACCCAGGTAGCAGTTGTCAAAGTGTCACGACAACGAAATATATTTTATTTTTCTTAAGTAGAACGTAAGGTGTCTGCATATTTCAAACTAATGGATGGTTACTGGATGTCGTAAAATAAAAATATAATATTTATACTTTATAAATTACTTTTTAATAAATAATAGACAATAATAAATAAATGTTACAATTTTGAAGTACTTGTGAAGGTCCTAAAGTTATACTACACAGAGTTTTGAAGGTGTTATATAGTTGTGCACTAAATGGATCTTTGCCAGCAAAGTTGTAATAAGGTCAGGCGGGGCAAGCGCGCCGACGGGGTAAGCGCACCTTCCCTAAAAATATCGAAAACCACTAATATTAGACAACTAACGACATCTTACATTTATGGAAAAAACAAAAACATAGTTCCACTTTAGATCACAGATGTCTCTGTTCATCATAACTTGATGTATCCACCATTTTAGTTTTAGTGTCATTTAAACCTGTTACCAGAGATGAACACCTGTTATTAATCCCTTTAAATCTAAAATATTTTACGTGTTGCGGCAAACCAATGTGGTGAGTACAGAATTTAATTGTTTTTCTTTAAATCTATGTCTGTATTTTAGTCCTAGATAAGGAAATATTTTTTTTATAAAGAGTTAAAAATCTTAACCTCAAAATAATCAAGTGAGGCAAGCGCGCCTAACTTTTTTGCAGTATGGCGCACTTTCCCCAAAACAGAAGTTGTCAACTTTTATGATTCAATGCAATGTTTTTCTATATTAAGAACCTGTCTAGAAATGCTTATAGTAAAAGCATCGTAATAAGTACTATAAACTGTTTTTAAATATTTTATTTTATTTTCTTGGGATTTGCTTTGGGGACGCTATACCAGGTGTTTAGACAAATGGGATATAAGTTATTTTAATATAACCTAATGTTACGTTTGTGTGCGTGTGTTTTAATATTTTTTTTAATTTGCAGCTGAGTCGTGCATAATATAACATTTAAGATTATTGATTTTCGTTTAATTTTTTTTATTATTACAAGAATAACATGTTAATTCTATTAAAAGTAATAGTCATAACTTATGAACGGATAGGTATTTTCATAAAATCTTTAATTGAATTATTTGAGTGAACATTAAATAGAACACTTGTTTGGATACCTGGTAATTTATAAAATTCGTTTAAAGTTAGTGCTAACAGTAAATCCATAGTACTTTTAATTTCCTTTGTTCGTTACTTTAAGCGCGCTTAGGTGGGCCTAAGCTTGTTAATCGGGAGCAATAATCGAAGTCAAGCTACTTCGCGATGGGTCTCTGGATGGGTGGCTGGCAAATCATTGATCTGGCTTTTATTATTCAACATCAGTCATTAAGCCATGTCAGAGACCTTCAGACTGAGCCTGAACAACTCTAACACTAGCTTGCCCACAGATCTTTCGACAAAAAGATGCAGTTGCACAGCTGCCGTAAAGTCCACGCCAGATGAGTATGGACTCATTTGGTTGTGAACTTTACGGTAGCTGTCCAACAGTATACCTAAGACAGAAGTATAAACTTACTACAACTAGCCCTAAAATTATTTTTCAGATGGTTCGTACTTACCAAAGAAAAACCGAAAAGCCATCTTGGTCAAAAGAAACTTTATGTCGGGCAGTTGAAGCTGTCCGATCAGGCTTATCTGGGTATGAAGCAGCTAAAACATATAACATACCTCGTAAAACGATCATGGATCACGTGACGGGTCGAAGGGGCCAGAAATCATCTACACAAGGTAGACCACCAGCCTTATCGGCTGATATTGAAACAGAGTTAGCTAACTGTTTACATATAATGGAGAGGCATGGCTTCGGGTTAAGTCGAAAAGAGGTAATAGAACTGGTCGGCGAGTATGTTAAGAAAAACAAAATAAATACACCATTTACCAATGGCATCCCTGGAAACGATTGGTTTTCTAATTTTATGACTCAACATAGATTGTCAATAAAAAAACCTCAAGCAGTTGAGATTGCCCGTAAGAAAGCGGCTGACCCATTCATTATACAAGAATTTTACGACATTGTCGAAAAAGTTATTAATGAACTAGAGCTTGAAAACAAACCAGAGAGAATTTATAATATTGACGAAACAAGCTATTGCAGTGACCCTAAAAAAACCAAAGTGGTCGGCTTAAAGGGTTATCCTTCAACTAGAACAACATCGTCAGCCGGTAAAGCAAACACAACCGTCTTGGTTGCCAGCAATGCAGCTGGAGGCAAAGGGCCTCCATTTATAATTTTCAAAGGTAAGCATGTGTGGAGTACATGGACGTCTGAGGAAGCATATCCTGGCACTTTGTATACTGCGACATCCAATGGTTGGATTGAATCCGACGCTTTTGCAGAGTTCATGACAAAAAGTTTCATTCCTATGGTCAAAGATGAGAAAGAGCCAACGCTCCTAATTTATGATGGTCATAGCACTCACGTGCAACTGGCTGTGGTCGAAAAAGCAAAACAAAATAATATCACCATCATAAAATTACCACCGCACTCAAGCCACCTGCTTCAACCACTTGATCTAAGCGTATTCAAACCGTATAAAGACGCCTGGGACCAGGAAATGGTTAAATGGCAGCGCACACATAAGGGCGAAAAGTTACCTAAAGAACAGTTTTCAGCGATAGTGGGAAGAGTTTGGCAAAATATTAATTCCAATATTATAAAGAAGGGGTTCGAAAAAAGCGGAATCTATCCGTTTAACAGAAATGCTGTACCGGAACATAAACTAGACCCAGAGGCCCTAAAAAGATGGAAAAAGCACCATGAAAATTTATTGAAAGAACAAACACTCGCTTGTAGCTCTCCATTAACCTTAACCAAATTATGCCTGAATAAAATTAACTGTTTTATTAAATTAAACTCGACTACAGTTACCATTTTGCCAAATGTCCTTAGTTCTAAGTCTTTAGAGAAAACATCTTTCGAAGATTTATTAATACAATCTACAAAACAGTCGCAGACTGCCAATGTCAAGAGAAAGAAAGTAAAAATTTCCGCAAGTGCAGAGGTGATAACGTATCAGGAAGTCATTGAAAGATTGAAACAGAAAGAAGAGGATAAAGCCAAAAAAGAACAAGAAAAAGAAGAAAAACGAAAGCAACGAGAGCAAAAAAAGAAAGATGTAATAAGTAAACAAAATAAAAAAAAAGAAAAAGTGAAGCAAAGTCAGGAAAAGAGTAAAAACATAAGACTGACAAAAAACAAACAACATATTACTGATCCACCAAGGTCGGAAGCAATTCTTTCTGAAATAATACCACCTAATATAGACTTGAACGTCTGTGAACCAATTTATCTGTTACAAAACGATTCTTCAATACTTAGTTGTCTTGCCAGCTCCTCAAAATCACCACTGCCACTGACTTCAAAACCAAAAGTTACTATTTTAGAAGACAGATATTTAAAAGTTGATGAAAAACTGACCAAAGATGTTTTTACAGGATATAAAATTAAACGACCAACAGACTTTACGTTACAGGTTACTGATGAAATACACACTGTTAAAAAAATAAAAAATGAAAGACAAAACATCAAAATAAAAAGGACAAAAAAGCAAAAGAAAACTATGAAAGAAGAAGATTTAGAAGAAGACAGTGACTTTACGATTCATGATTCAGATGCTTCAGATATGGACCTAGAAAGTTACCGTAATATTTACTTATCAGAACATAACTCAGATGAAGAAAACGTATGTATAGATTTTGGGCTCACCGATATAGAGTATTTTGAAGAGGCATCAAACAAATTAAAGGAAGGCGATTGGGTTCTAGTCAAGTTTTCGGCAAAAAAAAGTGTAAAGCATTATGTTGGGCAAATTATTAGTATTAATGATGACATTCCAATGATAAAATACGTACGAAAAATACAAACAAAACAAAAAGGTTTGCTTTTTGTCTATCCTAATGTGGACGACATATGTGAATTGAGACATGTTGCAGATATTGTGTCAGTTTTGCCGAAACCCACGATAACACGTCGTGGTCAAATATCATTCAGTATTAATATCGGTAAATTTAATTTACAGTAAGAGCAGTTATAAAATAATAAGATTTTTGGATTATAATATGGTCCAAAAGATAACTAAGATTTACATACGATTGTACTGAGTATATAAAGTATTATTAGTTTTTTAAGTACTTACATTACTGTCATTAGCATTTTTTGTTATTTTTATTTAATTTTAACGTGTCAAGTTGTTTAAATATTTAATCCAAACAAAGACTGAAAATATGTTTTTTACTTTACCTTGTAAGTTCTTGTGTGCCATCCACTTAATTACTACATAAGTGTTTTCGTCCTAGCGCCAAAGAAAAATTGTTACCTACTGTTATATTTTTTAAGTAATAAAGTCTAATTTGATTAATTACAGAAGTCTATTATTTCAGCCAAACTAACTGACAAACATTTTTCTTAAATACTACAGTATTTACTTTGTATAAAAAAACAGCATTTAAAGGTTTAGAACCCCTGATAACAAGTCTATGGCGCGCTTACCCCAAATTTGTTATGAAAGCTGCAGTAGCCTATAGTACGAATAAATTAAAAAGAAACCCAGAGTAACACATTTTGTTGTTTATGTTCTATTGATTATATTATCTGTTTTTCTGGTAAGGTACGATTTTAGTGGTTTTTTTTATATAGGGGCACTTGCCCCGTTTCCAGGGGCAAGAGCGCCTATATCAATGTTTTCCAATTTCTTATAAAATATCATAAAAATGTTGATAGATTACATTGAATCGTCTTTTCTTGCAGCTACAACATACCAAACAATGACAATTTAAAATATATACACTTATAAGTGAGCATTAAAGAAAGATATTTTGCACTGAATTCATCTATGCAAAAAGTATGGCGCTCTTGCCCCGACTGACCTTATATACAGTATTTTCATAAATCTACTTTTATACAATAAATTATGTACATTTAAGTAAATGCCAACGTTGTAGGTACATTGAAAACATTGTCAATATCCGAGTGATTTTTTTAATACTGTTTTAAATAAAAGACTTATGGCAAGTCCCACAAGTAAAAACTAAAAGTTATCCCATAGATAAATCGCATGCTGCCTTACTCCTGTTAGGTTAAAGAAGAGAGATGGCGAGAATTTTATCTTATAGAAAAATGCTATTTAGAGTTGGTGGAACAAGCCATCACCTACTTATATCAAGGCTTATGCTTGCGACTTAATGATAAAAATCAAGATTCAATTCAAAACTAATCTGGCAAACTTGAATAATGGTTCACAGTCGATAACAATGACATCTTATATTATAACAATTAATAAGCATTTTATGAGACAGTCTAAGAATAGATATTGCTCGCGAGGTTGTTAACAAATAAATACATTATTATTAAATAAATTAAATAGTACTAAATACCCATGAATTTCATGGGGTGCTTAGGTTAAAGCTTGAGACCTTGATAAATCTAAACATTACATGATCAGGCACCAATTTTCAAAAGATTCTATAGAAGCATCTATGCAGGTTGTATGCTCGGCGCTAGATACCCCCGCAAGAAACCTGTATATATGATTAACTCTCACACGTCACTCGCGCAAGTACCTAGCATTATAATGCCAGCTACTCGCGTACAAGTTCCATAACATTCAACATCTCTATTTAAGCATGTTAAAAATAAGTTATAAATTAATACTGATACATGTTTTTCTAAGCGACTACTGCTTAGGAATCATTAGAAATGGATACAAAGAGCACCTACACTTTTGTGGATAACGCAAATGCTTCGTTCATGATGGATTGGCGGGCAAACCGCTAAATTCACTTGAATCAAACTGTATGAATGTTACATTCATACAGTTTGATTCATACAGAGATTTGATTCATACACTCAAAGAAAATAAATTAGCATTCTCATACCTTTCACTCTCTAAGAGGTTTATATTCACTAGGGCCATATATTTTTTTACAGGCGTAAGTCATAACGACATTGACTTATACGCACAAATTGACAACCAAATAAACGCCAGGTACCTTACAAAAATATAGTTTGTTTAGAAAACTACAATTTATTAACTGCTAGATTTTGTCTGCTTTTCTAATGTAGATTTTATAAATGAACTTCAATTCCTCGATAACAGTTTTTTTTCTTGGATGAAAGATACTTTATGTCCTTTTCTAAACCCTGAAAACGTGTATGACAAATGTCATGATGATCGATCAAGTAATTAAGGCATGAATGCGTAACAAACAATACCATTAGTAAGAATATGTAACCCTGCACGTGCAACTGCGTAACAAACAATACCATTAGTAAGAATATGTAACTCTGCACGTGCAACACGCTGGCACTTCATACGATTTCTGAACCAATTTTTGTCTTTCAAAGTCATAAACATATAGAGTCCTTCTCGCCTTAGAGGACACGCATTTCGATTGCATACCGGAGCGTTTAATATCCAAGTCTTGGAAGCATTGTTCGTTGCTCATTTCTTTATTTTTATAAATCTGCGTAAACCTGTTAACAGAAAAGCAAAAATTATACAGCTAGAACGATATACCAGTATGCAAAATGTAACAAGACAAAATTTGTCAGTATATGTACATATGTAAATTTATAGAGGCCTGGTTCCTATATCTTATTATCCCGGTATATATTTTATTGTATTGTGTTATGGAGATACAAATAAAATATTTTTCTTTCCTTCTTATTTCTTTCTATATCAGAAACGAGACATTTTACCTACGGTCAGTTTATTTTTGACTCATATTCTATGAAAATAATGTCCGTAGTTAAAACCAGGCTAAAGTCATCCTTAGTTCCTAGGTAGGTATTCGTTTTCTAAATATCGAAGTTAAAATCTAGTCAAAATTTATTCAAATAATAATATCTTGTCTTCATGTATCTACGCTAATCTCCCAAAGGACAGATCCTATTGGTTTTCAGATAAAATTCATTTAATAATAACGCTCGGTTTCCAATAACGAAGTGTCAAATTGAAACTCATGTCAAATGATTTGATGGGCTGCTATGAAAACAGTCAACAAATCAGAGCAGTTGACATGCGTTTCAATGTTTACAAATATTTGTGTCAATCTATGAGATCCTAGTATTTGTTTCATTTATATCCATTGAAAATCCAAGATTTGTCACTTTTAAAGTGTATGTTATTTTTAATTTACATTACAAGCGAAACGTTTTATTTTTAATTTAAAAAAAAGACAATTCCTGTATCGCGGGCGACCTTACAAACATTCAAACAACGGAGACAAAGAACATCCAGAATCGAAACTACTATTTTGGACCACACAAATTTTTGCTCCGTGTGGAATTCGAACCCACAGCATTCGGCGCGGCGGCAGCGGCGAGGCGGCTACTTAAAGCTTTACGCCATCAGTGCAGTGTGTGTAATAATGTCCTCCAGACTGAATTTCGGTCACGGCAGCCAATCTTAACGGAGACTGGCCATCTGCGCAGGAGATATTATAGTGCACAAGTGTGTGCGCAAACACCAGTGCACTCTCTGTTCCCTAACTCTCATGATCCGATGGAACGAATAATCCGACACGACCGGAGAGAGATCAGGCGCAGGACCAACGGTTTTACGTGCTACCCGAGGCACGGGAGTGTCTAACACCGCCAACTTCCTAACTCCGACCTAGTATTGAGATTTCTTAACAGAAAAACCCAATAACTTTTTGTTGGCCAGACACGGGATTCGAACCCGACACCTCATGCACAGCAGTCGCATTCACTACCGCTGCGCCACGGCGGCACCCACAGACACATTGTATTACACACATTAACTGTAGTATGTGTAATACAATGTGTCCGTGAGTATAATATACATATCTCTGTTCTTTTTCTCTGAAGGATCTATGAGGTCATTGAGATATGATTCAATATTATGTTGACCACTTGATCGTTTTGCAAACGTATAATTATGTGTGTGTGACTATTAAAGATATACTTACGCGCAATTCACGACTTTAACTTTTTGTCTGAATAGGCTCGTTTGCACAAACACATCGATCTTGGTGTTGTTCCCACCGTAATTGTACAGGTACATGTAGTCATACTGTAAAATAAATAGTCATTACATTCTTCTTTTCCCTTGCCTTTTATCATTCCCAAGTCACTTGGGGTCGGCTTTTCTGGTCTAACCGGATTTGACACGATATCAGTTTTTACACGGAGCGGCTGCCACCTGACCTCCGCAAACCGAAGGCTAACGATACCCTAAGGCTAGACTAGTGTCAGGATATTATAGGGCACTGACTTCCCAGTAACGACTGCCATAGATGTTCATGGCAGCCGGGACCGTCGGCTTAACGTCCTCTCCGAGGCACGGAGCAGGCGATAATTGTCAATCAATACGCACATAATTTCGAAAAGTCATATAACTTCCGAGAGTCAGAGGTGCGCAACGTGGGTTCGAACCCGACACCCTCTGCATTGCAGTCTGTTGGCCTCCCCACTGAGTTATCGCTAGTCATTACATTATAGTACAAAACAGCATCAATAAATGGTACAACTTGGGATATTCAACTATGCAAACAGCGATAACCAAGTAGGAGACCGTTGGACTGTTACACAGAGTTCTCTAGTTCGATCCCAAAGCGCGCATCTTTGACTTTTTGAAGTTATGTGCGAATTAAATAGTCAACTATCGCTCGCTTTAACGGTTAAGGAAAACATCGAGAAGAAACCTGCATGTCTGAGAGTTCTACATAATGTTTTCGAAGGTATGTGAAGTCTGCCAACCCGCACTGGGCCAGCGTGGTGGACTATGGCTTAACCCTTTCTACACTAAGAAAAGGTCCGTGCCCAGCAGTGGGACAGTTTATAAACAGGGCTGATATTAATATCTATACTAATATTATAAAGAGGAAAGAGTTAATTTTTTGTTTGTAAAGATTTAACTCAAAAACTACACGACCAATTTAAAAAATTCTTTCTGCATTAGAAAGCTATATTACATAACAAAGGCCATATTTTATTTTAAAAAGAAAGTATGAAGATATTTAATAGTACCTTAGTGATAATAGGGCAATTGTGCCAGTCGTCCTCCTTCGACAATAATTCGCCATCGAATAGCTCGTCTTCTCCGAACCGGTCGTCAAGTCCATTGTTAATCTATAAAAATAAAAGAGTGAAAATCAATACATTAAATATATAATATAATATTCTACCACATACACACAACACCATCTAGCCTAAACTAAGCAGAGCTTGTACTATGAGTACCCATAGACAAAGGATAATCATACATATATACTTTTTTTTTGTAAGTACATACATATTATACATAGAGACACCCAGACCAAGACAAACATCCATGTTCATGCACACAAATGTTTGACTTGTGCGGGAATCGAACCCGTGACCTAAAGCGTGGCAGTCGGTTACTCTAACCACTACGCCGCCGAGGCCGACAATTAAAGAGGATGCAATAATTTAAACTATACTTCAGCTATCTAAACAACATTTTAGAGGACATGTTATTACAATATAATTAAATAAATAAATAAAACATAATTGTCTGGTTATATAGCCAGGCTAATAATAATATTGCGCAGTGGCAGTTAATACGGCTGCACGGGTTCGAATCCTAGGTCGGGGCTCAATAGCAGCCCGGAGTTAGGAAGTTAGCGGTGTTAGACACCTCGTGCCCCAAAAAAAACACGTAAAGCCGTTGGTCCTGTGCCTTATCTCTCTACGGTTGAGTCGGATTGCCGTCCCATCGAATCATTAGGAAACAGAGAGTGCACTTGTGTTTGCGCATATATGTATGTACTTGTGCACTATAATATTTCCTGCGCAGATGGTCACTTTGGATTTAGATTGGCCTCCATGACCAAACTTCGGTCTAGAGGACATTATTATTGCATTTTTGATCTCTACCTTTAAGAGAAATTCAGGCAGCGCGCTATTGATCTTCGCCTCAAGTTGCTCGTAACCCTTAGGTTTGATGGAGCAGAACTCCTCACCCTTACATTCTGCAGGGATCATTAGCGCCATGTCAAAGTCTGAAAAAAAAAAGATTATACTTATATACGACATAAAATAAAAAAGGAAATAACTATTTTCACATATATTAAAAAATCTTGAAGAATCACAATGTTATAGTTTGTAATAAAATGTATAGTTAACTATTAAGAATATCTATGTAAAGTGCTTAAGGTTAGCAGCATAGTTAAAATGTTACTCAATATAAGATGGACTTAGAACTTGCGACCGCCTAGGTCAAAAATACAGTCATAGTCAAAAATAGTCAGTAAGTAGTCATCTTCACAGTAAATAGTCATCGTCACTTTCTGACTATCTTTGACTATGACTATGAAGTCATAGTTAAAATTTCACTACCGATTTAAACCCACTCGTAACAAAGCTTAGCTCGCCTGGTTAGCAAGAATATTAATTAACTTAATTTGAGAACCAAATTTCCAGGAATCGGCTATTAATATAATTTGGCTTGCATTGACTATTGTAATACCATAGTGATGTAATCTGTAGATTAACTTACTTTCAGATGGAGCGGCATTACTGGTCACCAAGCACAGGGCAGTCAACTGTAATAATAAAAAAGGTGCGTTGTTATATAAAAAATATGTTTATTTCTGAAAATAATTTAAAAATAAATTTTGTTCGATTTTTAAACACGTACAAGACGAGCAAGACGTAATAAAAAAAATAAACCAACTTCGAATGGTTGACAGCAAACAAAAGAACATAAGTAATTTACATAAACAACTAAAAATAAAACATTTATTAAAAGACGCTTTCTAGTGCTACTAAGTATAATATTTAATATATTTACCACAAAGGAAACGAAATTGTACGCCGCCATTTTAGTTCCAAATTTTACTCTTATAAATTATAATTTTAAATAGAAGTGAATTGGGAAAATATCTTTAGAGCGTTAAAACGTTGTTGCCTTTGAAATGAGTTGTTACTTCTTTTAATGTTAGCTGCTAACTGTTATTTGCTGGCGCGAGGAGCCGGCTTATAAGCATTTTATGTTTTCCTCTTCGTAACACGGGAAAACCGTGATATTGTCATACATACACGCAAATATAATAGTGGTTTACTTTAAAAACACAACTTTCACACTATTTTTGTACTAAAACCATTATTATTTTCACATTCTCTGAAGCTTCGGTTGGTAATCAGCATCAGTGATGACGAAGAAAATAAGATAGTGGTCGTATTATCTTGGACGGTATTTGGTTCAAAGTATCCGAATATATGCATTTAAATTTTTTGTGTTCTTTGAACGGGAAATCCGTTATAGATTTTTGTAAAATGTTTAATGCGTTGAAGCATCTGTGGAATGCTGTTTGTGACGTATTTATAATATTGCTTTACATCACATTGCACGTCATAATTTGTATGAAGTATTATTTTCCGTTTCTAAGTATTGAGATAGTATTCGCTTTGATGTTATGTGCGATTTCATTGATGTCGGTGTAGTTAATGAATTATGACGCATCTTAAACACTCACGTCTGTAAAACCCCAAAGGGGTAGGTAAATGTGTATAACACCGACATTTCTGCACCTATATTTTTGGTCGCCTCGCTATTTTCACTGCGGCGAGTGTTGTGGGTTCGAATTCCACGCGGGGCAAACATTTTGGTTGTTCCGAGTCTGTGTGTTTTTGTGTCCGTTAATTGTATGTTTATAAAGTCCACCGTGACACAGAATTTATACCTAGAGCGGGCAGTGTTATAAAAATTGGGGGTGAATCTATTGCCATGTATTTATATATTAAGAGCAGCGATAGTTCAGTGGGGAGACCAACAGACTGCAATGCAGAGGGTCTCGGGTTCGCACCCACGTCGCGCACAGCTGACTTTCGGAAGTCATATGACTTTTCGAAATTATGTGCGTATTGATTGACAATTATCGCCTGCTCCGTGCCTCGGAGAGCACTTTAATCAGTCGGTCTCGGCTGCCATGTACATCTATGGCAGTCGTTATTAAGAAGTTAGTGCCCTATAATATCCTGACACTGGTCAAGCCTTAGGGTATCGTTAGCCTTCGGGTTGCGGAGGTCAGGTGGCAGCCGCTTCGTATAAAATCTGATATTCAGTCAAATCCGGTTAGACTAGAAAAGCTGATCCCAAATTGAGCTTAAGACCTTATTTACAACAGTCGAATTCATGCTGCATCACCAAGACCGTCATTTTATTGTAATAAAACATTTGTGTTTGTTACATAAATTACGATATTTCACATACATTTAACAACATATTCTTATACTGCAAAATTTCTTGGTCTGACTATTGATTGCACCTTAATTGGAAATCACATATTAAAACTATATTCTAAATTAAGCAGAAGCTCCTACACCCTCTTCATGTTGCCAAAACTGTTAATACATCTACGACTGTAACAGCGTTTCATATACTAAATCTTTATTGCGTAAAATTTTGGGGAAATTCTACCATCTGGCGTCGTACTGACAAATGTAAAGCAATCTTCAAGTAAGTTCATCTACATACGCTCTCTAGCCTATATGTACATATTAGAAGTGGCTATGTTTGTGAAAACAATATGCATTTTTTAATCATCTACCAGGCATTTGTCATCGGTACAAAAGTAAAAACTGTGGCAAACAAGACAACCTTACTAAATCAAAGCATATTTTGTACGTCATCTAATATAATAAAATCTCAGGACTTAAAGGCACATCAAAAAGTCCGCGGTCACTTGGAAAATTTGAAATATTTTTCTTGTGTCAAAATATAATTAATGAATGCATTATTTATTGCTTTAACATGTAAAAACACACAATTTTAATATGAAAGTCTCTTTATTCTTTTTGTTTATCTCTCAAAAAAATAGTTTTCCATACATACATAGATTCACGCCTGTTTCCCAGAGGGGAAGGCAGACACTACGGATTTTCATTTCCTACGATCCCGAAACACTTCTCTGATTTCATTCACTTTCATCACATTCCTCATACACGCTCGTCGATTTAAGGTGCTCTTAACATGGCCTTTATCCAGGACGTCTCCAATCTGATCAGGAAACGTTCGCCTAGGTCTTCCTTTTGCGGCTGTTCCATTTACACAAGCCTTATAAACTTTCAGTCTTACAGCCTTTCTCGTTCATTCTTACTACATGCCCAAACCAGCTTAACATACCCTTTTCTATTCTTGTCACTTTATCCACTTTCATGCCGCATCTCTCTCTAATCACCTATTTCTTATTCTATAATTTAGAGTCACACCACAAATGTTTATCAGCGCTTTCTAGCTTTTAAATTTTTACGAAATTTGTAATTTAAAGAAATGTGAAGATTTGATTAAAGTAAATAATTTTATTCATTTTTATATACTTTTACTTACAAATTTAATACAAAACGACTCCTGCCCTGGCTTGAACGCATGCGGAAATCCTCCTGAGCATGCTGAAGATCAAGTTGTCCAATAGTTTTTGTGGTAACCTATCCCATTCTTGAATGGCGGCTTCCTTGATCTCTGACATAGTTCTTGGAAGTGGCTGATGACTCCAAACAGCTTGAGAGCATTCGATGTGTGCTCGATTGGGCGTAAGTCCGGAAAGCCGCAGGCCAGTCTAACCGCGTGATTTCGTACACCCGGAGAGCAGCGCTCACTCGTTGAGCTCGATGTGCCGGCGCATTATCGTCGACCAACACGAATTGGTTACCATATTTTATCCTGAATGGTCTAATTATGCCATCAATAACAGCTGTCTTGTACAAATTAGCTGTCATAGAGCCTTGGTACTGGATCAAAGGCGTTCAAACTCCAATCATTATTTCGCCCCAAGAAGATACCGATTTGTCGCCTTGCTGAACGGTTCCAGTGGTGTATTCAAAGGTCCTTGATCGTAATCTAAAGTGGTGTAAACAATTACGAATGGCTTGAGTGCTAATATTCAGTCCAGTAGCAGCTCGCAGCTCTGATCTCAGTTTGGTAGCGTTCATTATTGGATCACGGGTGGCAAGAAGTCGGATGTAGCGCTTCTGAACATCACTAAGGACAGCTGGGACTAAGGCAGCAAGATCAGCCAGGTTGCTCATGCTCCAGTACCTCCGCAGTATTGATGACACAGGTTTGAGAAACGGAGACTCTGGCTGCGATTTGCCTTGTAAAATATCCTTTATATCCTTAATCCTTCACGCAATAACACTATTCTTGCTCGCGTGACTTCAGACAGTCCACCTAGCAGCTTTCAAATTAACAATTTTAGAGAAATTGCAAAATTAAAACAGCTTTCAGGCAGAAATAAGAATGAGGGTCATTAATCATTGACCTCGTTTTATATAAAAAAACAAAAGAAGATTTTATGTTTTCTACATGACAAATGCATTGATATTAATGATTGACTTAATAATTTATCAATTGTATTGGTCTGACATCATATGACTTTTAATTGCACTGTTAATTTTTTTTAATTATTGCACTTTCTTTTTTATTGTTATTATACTATTATATTTTATTATTACTTATTATATTTTGTAATATTTGCTTGCCTCAGGGTGGAGTATTGGAACCAAACATAATTTGTAACATATTGACCACTGTACCCATATCCGCAAATAAATTATGTTTTGATCAAATCAAAACATTTACATTTATTTAAAAAACTAATATAATTACATAAACAAATCATACATACAAAATATAATTAATATACTATACGTAATTTTTATTACAATCCGAACTAATACCTATTATAAATGCGAATTTGAGTTTGTTTGTTTGTTTGTAACGCCCTAACCACTCGACCGATCATCATGAAATTTCGCATACACATTGTCAACGGCACAGAAAAGGACATGCCTTTCATGCATTAAAAATTACAGTTACCGATGGATACAAATTTATTGACAAAACCTACATTAAAGCAAGCGAATCTGCGGGAACAATCTAATAAAAATATAAACGCAACTTCTTCTCCCTAACCTTTATTATTCCCAAGTCACTTGGGGTCGGCTTTTCTAGTCTAACCGGCTTTGACTGGATATCAGTTTTTATACGGAGCGGCTGCCACCTGACCTCCGCAACCCGAAGGCTAACGACACCCTAAGGTTAGACTAATATCAGGATATTATAGGGCACTGACTTCCCAATAACGACTGCCATAGATGTTCATGGCAGCCGGGACCGACGGTTTAACTTGCTCTTCGAGGCACGGAGCAGGCGATAATTGTCAATCAATTTCTTTTTTTTTTTAAATCTGTTGGTGAACCTTATATATATATATATATATATATATATATATATACCACATACACACAACACCATCTAGCCCAAACTAAGCAGAGCTTGTACTATGAATACTAGACAATGGATAAACATACATATATACTTTTTTTTTGTAAATACATACATATTATACATAGACACACCCAGACCAAGACAAACATCCATGTTCATGCACACAAATATTTGACTTGTGCGGGAATCGAACCCGCGACCTCAGGCGTGGCAGTCGGTTACACTAACCACTACGTCATATAACTTCCGAAAGTCAGAGGTGCGCGACGTGGGTTCAACCCTGAGACCTTCTGCATTGCAGTCTGTTGGTCTCCTCACCGAGTTATTGCTGCTACTTATAAACGCATCAATAAAGAAAATTAAGAAAACAACATGTTTTATAAATAATGTACTATAGGATATAGATATCTCTCAGCAATTATACGAACCAGTCCATATTAAAATATATTAGTTTATCTATGTATACTCGTTAAAATTGTAGTAGCATTTCATCAATAGGAAACTTTTTAGTTTAATTTTAAATATTTTATCATTATGGAAACCTATTTTGTAAATGTACACACGGCTACACATCAAGTTAGACACCCTATATACGCATAACTACGCTACATACAAAATAGAGAATTGTCGGAAAGAGGCAGTGCATAGTGGTGTCGCTGTAATGGTAAGGATAGAGCGTAACAAAAATATAACGCACTCTCTCGCTCGATTCGCAGCGTTCAACTTCTAAAAGTTCAAAGTCCAAACAGTCTAAGTTGATGCGTCGCTGTGTATACGTATAAGGATAATTTTAGTATTTTACTGCAGTAATAGTTCAAGGATTTTTATTTTATTCACAGTTTATCAGCATAGAACAATAATTGGATGTTTTTCATTCATCAAATATGTTACAAATGTATTTATTGTATAGCTTCTTATGTATTTTATTACAAGATCCACCGTTAAACCTACGTCATATACACATAACACAGCAGATCTATACAACAAATGTGTTAGTTAACCAGGTATTCATGTGAAGGTACTCGCTACATTAAAAGTGGCCCATTTAATTTTTATTTTGTTCTGCCTTCCATGAAAATGTCTACCCGAAATATCAGGCAGAAAAAAATAAACTCACAATGACGTTGTTCTGTTTTCATTCTTTCATCGAGACATTCTTCTGCTCTGTTGTTCGGACCACTTCATAAACGAGTTTAAAATAATCGAACGTATCGAAATTTATGACGAATTTAGCAATTAATGTATTAAACAGTAGCAACAGTCAGTCAAACAAACAAAAAAAGAAAGTGATATAAAATATACCAAGAATTCTTTTATATTTTAAAAGAATCTATTCCTGCGTTGAGTTTAGTTCTGTATCGCGGGGGACTTTACAATCATTCAAACAACGAACAATAAGATCACTCAGACTCGTAACAACCATTTCTGAGTCATATTCTTTTTTGTCCTGTGTGGGATCCGAACCCACAACACTTGGTGTGGTGGCAGTGGCTTGGCGACTACTCAAACCACTACATTATATGTATATATATATGTATATATTGGGTCGATTAAATCTATTTGTCAACAAACCAGTCAATCTAAGAAGACTATCCAGTCTCAAGGGTTAAAAGTAATTTTGCACAAACACAATATAATAATATTGCACCCAGATTATACAATAAACTTAATTTAGTGTACAAAACAAAACAGTTATCAAACTCAAATTAAAAACATTATTAAAACATGGCTTAAGAGTTTTGGCTACGATGATGTAGAAAATTTATTGCTAGTGAAGAAGTAATATTTTACGCACGTAAACACATAAACACACACACACGCACACACACACACGCACCCTCACACACTCACACACACACTTACACTCATACGCACACACAAAATTAACAAAATCTATTGTTTAAGTATGTTCTAAACTATGTTTGTTTCAAATGTTTTTTGTAACAATTTTGTATCATTTATTTTTGGGAAGGAACTGATTGCCATTATACAGCTCACGCTAGTTTGGGAATTAAAGCTTACACTTAAATTGTATATACCTTTTTGTTACAATAAAGAATTTATTTATTATAATTATTTATTTATCACGTTGTATAAAAAACTAAAATAAATGAAAATGTTTACTTTACCTAAATATTACACATTTACTGGAATAAACTCAACTGTGCTAAAATGACGTAGGTAGACTTTGGGATCTCAGTCTACCGCCTCGTCATTGTCAGTGCACCGAGTATTGCGGTTGCAATCCCCACAGGTGACAAAAATTGTGTGACTCACATATTTCTAATCCTTTTGACTTTGGTTTTTCTTCGCATCTGTTGTTTGTAAATTTCGCAAGAAAATGAGAAGGAGATTTCAAAAGTTAAAAACATGTGACTTTCGGTGTTACCCAAAGGATGCCAACGGAACTATAACTAAGCCTACGCTGTCCGTTAATTTGTTAGTCAGCGGGCTGTATCTCATGTACCGTAATAGGTAGACAGTTGAAATTTTAACAGAGTATGAGTATGAGAGTATTTCTATTGCTGCTATAACAACAACTAATAAAAACCAAGATGGCGGATTTTAAAGAACCCTTCTTGTGCGAGTCCAACTGTAAATGTAAATATCTTTACAGAGCTATGGCTTTAACTTTAATGAGAATGCCTTGCTATAGAACAAATAAAATACCTGTAGATATAACGCAAATAGGGAGAGGCTTTGTTGCCTAGTCAAGTAAATTCAATTGAAAAATCATTTATTAATTTAGGCCACAAAGTAACACTTATGCATAAATGATAAACAACACCCTGAACAACGTATTGAGTTTTTTGAAAAGTGGTAGAACTAAAGTTATTAAGTATGATGTAAGGATCACACAGGCAAAAGATTATTAGTATTTTTCAATTAATCCTGTGTATCTGTAATAAAACAAATCAAGCAATATAACATCACGTCACGAGTTACGCTGGCGGAGCAGTACACGTGAGTAATCATAAACGCGGGGACAGCTAGCACCTTAAATACACGACAATACTACAAGGCCCAATGTTGGTTAAAACATTTGACAATATGACAAACATTTAATGATGATGTTTGCGGTAAACACTGACCACAAAAAAGTCAAAATGATCGTATTGTGGTCTCATAAATGATATCGTTAAAAGTAAATGCCAACTTCGTTTAATAGGCCTATTACTTTTTAAACATGTGTGGCAACCCTTGTATTAAGAAATCTGTATTAAAACCGCGAATTTACAATGATTAGGCTGTTTATATGTATTGCAATAACAAGTAGAATATACCGATAGAAATATTATTTCAACAGTTTTCATGGGCCGGTAGCTTAAACATCGTTATGCTATCCATGCAGTTATTGCTGGATAAAGTAGCTTTCTAATGGTTCGCGAGATTACCTCCAGCCACCCTGAGGTTTTACCTGGGGCTGGTGGCCTTCGTGGGCCTGCCCGTCACCCGATCAGCACCAGGTCCGAGAGGCGGCGTGCGTGTTCCAATGCACGACGCTCTGTCGTGTGTCCTATCCCCCCTCAAGGGGACAGTAGGGTTAAAATGTAGAAGTACCTGGTCTTTTCGTGTAGTGACCTGCTGTTTTATACGACGCCGCGGCGGGCAGAATTAATTGAGTCATCGTATAATGTACACAGTTCACAAAATTAACTGTACCTACACTTACGCGATGCGTAAAGGTCTTTTTCCGTGCGGGTTTATTCTTACGATTTATAATGAACTAGGCTTTGCCTGCGGCTTTGCTCGCATGAATCTAAATGTCAATAAATTTCTATCCTTTGGGAATAAAACTTCTTTTCCGGATAAACGGTAACCTCCTTTTCTGTATCCCTGACAAAGTGTATGCGAAACATGATAATCGGTCAAGTAGCTAAGGTGTAAACCGTTACAAAGTTATAATAATAATAAATAAACAATATGACATTCACATTTAAAATACTATATAGTTAGGATTGTAGTTTGCGTCGAGATAAGCGCCTATAGAAAAACAATATGCATTATTTTTCGGTACACTGTCCCTACATATCGTGTATTTAACACGATATATACGGCAACGTAAAAACGATGTTTTTATTCTTGCCAGTCAGAATGATTACACTCCGCCTGGTGCTAAGCTGTCGTGTCCACGAGCAGTGTCCATACCAGGTCCTCATTACAACTAAAGTGGTACACACGGCTACACATCAAGTTAGACACCCTATATACGCTTATCTACGCTACATACAAAATAGACAATTGTTGGAAAGGGACGGTGCATATAGTGGTGTCAATGTAATGGTGTGGATAGAGCGTCGCGTCCCGTTCAGCGTGAATGAGACAAAATAACAAAAATATAACGCACTCTCTCGCATGATTCGCAGCGTTCTACTTCTAATAGTTCAAAGTCCAAGCCTAGGTTGATATGTCACTGTGTACAAGACCCCTACTTTGATAGCTTGAAAATGTAGGTGCTTTTTCATGCCCCGCTTGAAGGATCCAGGATCGAAGGATAGGGAAATACGTGTGCAATTCTACGTTTTAATAGTTTGGCATTGATATGAGGAGCCAAACTTCTTGGTACGCGCTCTAATCAGCGCTACCATGTAGGAGTGATACCTAAGCCTACCACGTGTTGTTCTGGATAGGTAAGAAGATGGAATGAATGAGGTGAAATTGCTTTTCATTTCATATTTCGTGGGCATTTCGATAATTCAATAATAGGGTAGTTGCTTATTGCCTACGTTTGTTTTACATTATTTTAAACAAAAGAGCAAATAACAATCGAAATACATATTTTAATGTAACCAGTATTAAAATTAATCGCAGAATAAGATATCAATTAATCGTTTTGTTTTTGTTTTCTCAATATTATTTTGAGTATGGCTAACGTAACTTAAATAATTAAAAAATATATGTCAGCTACCCTATTTTATGTCTCAATCATAACAGTAAATTTCTGTAAAATTCCATATTTTTAGGTGCAATGATTATGGAGGTGTGAGTCAGTGAGTGAGTCAGGCTTTTTCACTTCATATAATTATATTAAAACACAAAATTTATTCTTTGTAATATTTATACATTTAATATAGTATATATTTAACATTTGTTAAGTGTAGCCTAATAACTAAATCATAGAAATCTTGCATTGCCTCGATGGCGTAGTCGTTAGTGTAACCGACTGCTACGCTTAAGGTCGCGGGCTCGATTCCCGCACAAGTCAAACATTTGTGTGCATGGACATTGTCTTGGTCTAGGTGTTTTTATGTATAAATCGTATGTATTTAATAAAAGTATTGTCTAGTACCCATAGTACAAGCTCTGCTTAGTTTGGGCTAGATGGTGTTGTGTGTATGTAGTAGACTATATTACTATATTTCGCCAATAGTGGTTTTAGGTCCCTTGCAAAAAGTTACTGACGATACACACCGTGCTGCTACAAAGAATATTTTGACGGAAAACCTATTAACATGTTACCCGACCCGGAATTGAATCCGCGATCTCATGCACAACGATCGCATTACTAGATATAGTGTATACAGCCAATTTTTCCTTATATATTTTTATGTACCTAATAAAAATAATTCTTATCTCTTCAACCAAAACATTTGATTTCAGAAAATTAATTAAATAATGCTATAATAAATAGCGATAAAATTCTTACAATTTAGTTCAATTCCAATAAATGTTTATGACAACTTTTATTTGCAGCTTAGGGAAAACATGGAGACTCCCTTTAACTGTGGACGATGATAAAATTATAATAAATTCCCGAAGCAATAATATTATTATACACTAGCTTTTGTTTACGGCCTCGCTCGCGTAAAAGTAGGTCAGATTATGTTCGTAACAATAAAAATATAGTTACTCAGTGATAATATAGCTTTCTAATAGTGAAAGAATTTTTAAGATCGGTTGACCGTCACACAGAAATAAACGAAAGATCTAATCTTTTCTCTATATAATATTTGATAGATTTACAGGGTGTCCGGTAATTAATGGATAACCTTGAAATGTCTTATAGTAGAACTGAAGGCCGTTCAGAAAAAATTAAAAAAGAACAAAAAATATATATATTAAAAAGTGCAAGCTATTATAGCATAACATACTTTTGACTGTCTATATATTAGCATAATTAGTGTTTAATAATAAAACAACAAAAAACCGATGGATTTTAATAATTTATGGTCGTAGTATACAAGAAAGTTATACATGGTAATTTACAAAAAAAAACACATATCTCAGGCTAGATTTTTTTTCATATTTTTTTCTGAACCGCCATCAGTTCCACTATAAGACATTTCCAGGTTATCCATTAATTACCGGACATCCTGTATAGACTAAATATACATACGTCACCTTCATAGTAATGAACATTGAAAACCTGATATGTTTTTATTCAATGATGTCACAAGTTATTAATTATTTAATTATCGCTTGCTTTAACGGTGAAGGAAAACGTCGTGAGGAAACCTGCATGTCTGAGAGTTCTGCATAATGATCTCGAAGATATGTGAAGTCTGTCAACCTGCAGTGGCCAGCGTGTGGGCTATGGCCTAACCCTTCTCACACTGAGAAGATGCTCGTGTCCAGTAGTAGGTAACCCCTATGTTCATCACTTTTCATTCGTTAAGAATTTATATCAGAGGTATCCAGACTTTTTTTTGTAATAGACCACTATCAAAATTTTGCTGGTTGCGGTGGACTTGCAGACCTGCAGACCTGACCCTGCAGCTAGAAATTTAATCCGCCAAGTCAAATCGGTATAAAACTGGTATAAATTTAAAAATTGTTCTAATATCTACGGGCTGAGTTTTTTTTTTAGAAATTTCTCAGTTCTTCGGCGAGTGATATTCCTTAAAATATCCGTCGTCCAACGTTTAAACAAGTAACAGTCGCTGAGCTTCTTAAAATATCATAGCTAGATGAAGTCAAGCCAACATTTTAGTTCTTTACTATCAAAAGCAAATAAATTTTCGTGGCCCCAATTTTTTTGTCACGCCAACGTAGACCCTATCTAGTCTCCCGTGGACCCCTGGGAGTCCACCTGGACCACTTTGGGAACTACTGATTTATATATTTTTCTTGTAGGCATACAATATTATTAACCGAAGATTATAAAACAATCCACATTCCTAGTGGAAAACGGGAATTTGTTGCATTTATGTCATGACGTCAGGTAATGTTGCAATGTAATTATTTATTAGGAATGGGAGTTTCCAATAGTATCTATATATTATTATGTCATGTAAATTGTACATTTTAATAAAATCCCTTCAACATTTTCGTTGGCCTCGATGGCGTAGTGGTTAGTGTAACCGACTGCCACGCCTGAGGTCGCGGGTTCGATTCGAAACATTTGTGTGCATGAAAATGGATGTGTGTCTTGGTCTGGGTGTTTCTATGTATAATATGTATGTATTTACAAAAAAGAAAGTATATTTGTATGTTTATCCATTGTCTAGTACCCATAGTACAAGCTCTGCTTAGTTTGGGCTAGATGGTATTGTGTGTATGTGGTAGAATATTAATATTATTATATCTGTTTATTGACAACTCTATCTTTTTACATTTCACATATAAGTAGGTTAGGTTATGTTAGTAACAGTATTTTATTTTAAATTAAACATAGCCTATGTTACTCGGTGATAATATAGCTTTCTAAAAGTGAATGAATTTTTTAAATCAGTTCAATTGTTTTTGAGCTAAACCTTTACACTCTAACAAAAAATCTAATCTTTCCTCTTTATTATATTAGTGTAGATTATGATGAAGTTGAAGTGTTTGTTTGCTCTTTTCTTTCAAAGATAATCTTTGGAACCACCACTCAGGTTTGAAAATCATTTTTTTTACATGTTAGCCGAATCTTTTAGAAATGTTATAGGCTATAATAATATCATGCTATGAACCGCGGGGTATCCCTAGTTTATGATATAAGGAAGTTCTAAAGTAACTCTGTCCGTATCTGTCAGTTTATTATTAAATAAGCACAACTACAGACAACAAATTATAAATACGAATAAATATAGTGATAGAAATAATTGACATGTTAATTTGAAATCCGATTATGGTTGAACAAAGCATTTGAAGAAAATTATTTATAATTAAAGGTACTAACTGTAACTAAAAGTACTATGTTTAGAAAAGAAAATATTATCTATAATAAATGTCAAAAAAAAGAATATAATTATACTTATATTGAAGTACAAAATAATTATTTTATATAAATTACAATTAAGTAGAAAGTTAGATTACTCCAAAAAAAACAATAAATCAATTAAATAAAATAAAATATAGGTAAATCTAAACATAAAAAATAAATAATTATTTAAACCTTCACGTTCTTCAAAATTTAGCATTCTAATGTTAAATAAGAATTTTATTTGAATTTATAAAGGACATAAGTTTTTTGAACGACGGTTCAAAGTATTTGTTCAAATAAAAACGTAATAGAGATTCTGTTATTTCAATCGTGTCAAATCTAGTAGTACAAGTTGCCACGGTGTGTCGTTTTTAACACTTACAAATAGGTTCATTCGTATCCGCGGCTCATCTTCTCTCGTCTTTACTTAAATCTTTGTTTTGTCGCCTGATTCGGAAAAGAACAATCTTGTTCTTATAAAATTAATTACACTTTGACTTGCCCCAGTAGTTTACTAGAATTACAACATTCTAAAACTCAGCGTTTTCCATGGTCATTGCTGCTGAACCTGGCCAATGCTCCGAAGAGTTATTTGACCTCATCCCATCTTCCCCCTTCCTTTTGAGAACCACACGTGCCAGTCTTTGTAACCACCGATGGACGGTTAGCACAACCCCGTCTCGCACCAAAAGGTTCAGCAATTCTTTTTTATGCCGTAGCATACAACTTTGGAACAGTCTTCCGGAAAATGTGTTCCCTCCCTTCTATGACATTGTGTCCTTCAAACGTAGCGTGAATAAGCATCTGGTCAGACCAGCCTGACACTGACGACGACTAGACGACATCTATCTTCTCCTCGTCGTCACTGTCTCTGGCCTGTAATTGGGCTTACCATCAGGTCCGTTACTTAATAACTTTGTCAAGACACGATTAAAAAAAGAACCTGGCTAAACAGTAGGTCTATTATGTAAATGTCTATCCGAAACTTCGGAAAGATGTAAATTATTTTTTTTTTGACACGTCAAATTTCTTGTAAAGCGTGATAAAAGTTGGAAAATGTATTATTGTGACACGGCGAAGTTTTTGTAAAGCGCGATAAAAGGTGGGAAATGTATTATTGGTTTTTCTATCAATTGCTGGCATGCCAGAAACAAAAAAAAATGATTGGTGTTAATTCTTCTTTATCGGCAAATAAAAAAAGTCTTTTTTAAGCTTACAATACTTTACAGCCATAAAATATTACTTCACCATACTGTTTTACTCTGTAGACCACGTCCTTATTGCGACATATTTTGTTTTGACTCTTACGCTCATTGCGACTCGATTACAAAAGTATATAAATTATTTCAGCCACTAAGGGCCCCATTCTTCACAGTACAATCGTGCATAATCTAACGCAATATACTGTCATACCGTTCACATGTAATTATGATGACATATTCACTAGTTTAATTATGTCTAATGATACTTATTTCATATAAGCCTGTCGCGTTATGTCATTAAAATGTAAAAATAGAAGGTGTACTAAAAATGCGTCTTGGCAAAACATTTTTGCAACAAACCTACCGTTCAACCATTTGAATTTCAACTTTATTTTTGGAGAGGTATGGTGCATTTTCTTTTGGTGTAATTTTTTGAGATTTGCCAGCGGTTGTCTCGCCCTGTTTCCTGTCAAAATTGTCAACGTAACAATTGGATATTATTATGTGTTTTACACATTCTTTCGAGCAATAAACGTATGCTACATTATAAGTTGTGAATTACACAATGTCGCATTGCATTTTGAATACTTAAGTCTTAGTTAATCTTTTGTAATTTTTGGATACATTGTTATTGCAGCCTGTTTGGTTAGTTGTGTAAGGAAACAAGAAATCTAACTATAATACGAGGTATAGGTGAAAAAGAAAAATATCGACATTAGTGAGTTTGTGATTTCAACCATATCATCATGCGAGTTATGCTAGTTATTGAAGTTAAGTTAGTTAATTGAGAAGTGGCCTACCGTTTCATTAGGCGGGTTCGCGACTGCATTTGAAAGGGATTCACGTGGCCCCGTCGATTACGGTTTTGTCGAGAAACATCGTGGTAGGTTTAGTCCGTATTACCGGGAGGTCTATTATCATCATTACCATCTTTTTTACTCCGGTGAGTCCGACATAACCACCCCGCGGAGGAATAGTAGGCGTCAAAGTATACCCTCACGTAAAAAAAATAAAGTTGGTCGAGTTATTATGTGGGATTTTTACATTCATACGCAAATTGTTTCACTTATATTTCCGAAGTCAGAGGTATTAAACCAATATTTTGCCAGCTATGGTTTTAGTCATACAACAGAAAATAGGATCATACGTAATAGGGGTGTGGTGTTTACAGTTGCTTTAGTTGTGCAACGGCAGCGAATACGATTGCTGCGCAGGAGCTTATAGATTCGATTTCTAGAATTTTCTGAATTTTTGATTTTAAAGTGCTATTGGGGTTTATTTTAACAGCACAACGCTTGAGACTGTTTCTGAAATAGGGTTTACGCTCATCCTCTATTACACTGTGACCATAGCTTGCAAAATGGGTGTAAAACACTTCTGCCTATTGCTTTGGGAATATAGGCGAGAGACTTTTATTTTTATCCCGACATGACAAAGTGATTGTAACGGACCTGATATTAAGCTCAATTAAAGTCTAGAGACAGTGACGACAAGGAGAAGATATATGTCTTCTAGCCGTCGTGAGTGTCAAGCCGGTCTGACCAGATGCTTCTTCACACTACGTTTGAAGGACCCAATGTCATAGAAGGGAGGAAACACATGTGCCGGAGGACTGTTCTAAAGATGTATGGAACGGCATAAAAAAAATTGTTGAACCTTTTGGTGCGATAATGATCAATCATGAAATTGCGCACACGGGTACAGAACAGACCTTTTCATCCAGAAAAAAGTCGAGTAATTAAGGCGCTTTCGCTTTCAGCGAAACAAACAAACTGACATTAGCATTTATAATATTAGTTAGCACGTGTTTATTAAAGCGACTTGGAATTTTAACTTGAAATACTACTAATCGTGACAAACTACGAATGGGCAAGATTGTTAAGATCTTTAAGTATTTGTTACTCAAAAACTTGTTCAACATGTCTTGGATTAACACAGGGTGCTTCTTCCCATGTATCTTATCTTATCTTGTGTGAGGGCCAGTCAGTACAGACCGGCGACACTTCGACCCAGTGGGATCTTTTGTGTTGACTTCCCCAATAACGACTGCCATAGATATTCATGGCAGCCGGGACCGATGGCTTAACGTGCCCTCCGAGGCAAGGAGCAGGTGATAATTGTCAATCAATACGCACATAATTTCGAAAAGTCATATAACTTCCGAAAGTCAGAGGTGCGCGACGTGGGTTCGAACCCGAGACCCTCTGCATTGCAGTCTGTTGGTCTCTTCACTGAGCTATCGCTGCTCTTTCTTTCCCTGTATATAGTATTTTATTAAGTCCTCCTCCTTAACTGCAATCTACAATATTCGTGTAATCTACTAATTTAACAACTACACACAGCATCCTAATAAACATTATGTATAAATATATTTTTTTTGAAGTGTGGATGTGGATGTATTGATCTATACTAATATTATAAATGTGAAAGTTTGTGAGGATGTATGGATGTTTCTTATTTTTTCATGTAAAATCTACTTAAACGATTGCGATGAAACTTGGTATGTAGATAGCTGGAGACCTGGATTCACACATAGGCTACTTTTTATCCCGATATTACCACGAGAACGGGACTTACGCGGGTGAAACCGCGGGGAAAAACTAGTAAACAATAATTGCGTGCTTATTCTCATGAGAGCTCTACTCTTTAAAAAGCATTTTTCAATAAACATTTTTTATATCATTATTTATTTTATAAGTTACTTGCAAAGTCCAAGAAGTGTTTATATATTATATTTTGTAAATAAATATTTTTGAATTGAACGTGTTTTTGTAGGATCTACGCGGGTAAAACCGCGGGCAGAAACTAGTAATCTAAATAAAATTCCTATATTTCTTTTATATAGCTTATATAGCTTATAAGTAGCTATGCAGATGCCTTTTTTAATTAATATAATGTAATGTATTGACGCATACCTCTCCGTGGGGCGGCGAGCAGATCATGTCACTCACCTGGGCACGTCTTGGTCCTACCGACTAAACCTACCACGGTGTTCCATGACGTTATCAGAGGGGTGGGGCCGTGCGAATCGTTCTCACAAGTGAATCGCGACCCCGAAGAATGCAGATGCTGCGAATGTATGTCAAATTGACGTAGGTTTATGAATAACAGGAAAATTGATTTAAAATGAATTGTTAATGTATTATATCATAATTATATACGTCATATATTTGCATCATATGATTTGTGTGATGCCATATACCAATATGACCTAATGCAATGGTGTGCTTAGATCTGTTGTCGTCACTATTCATATTAATGACTAGCTGTTGATACGCGACTTAATCCGCGTGGCATTTAGCAAAAAAGTTTTAATGTTTTTTCATGAAGCCCAGACATTTTCTAAATAATAATAATAATAATAATAATAATAATAATAATAATAATCATTTATTTGCTTTGAATGTAGGTACAAAAACAAAATAGGTGGTAACAGTGGACAGCAGTTCAGCTACATTCTACCTTAGAAGCATGCAAATATCTTCGTTTACATTTCAATCATATTGTGTTTTAATTTTAGTATACATTATAAATGTCAAATATTTTGTAATTAAAATTAACACTTAATCATATACAATTAAACACTATCAATGTCAAATATATCTTCATTATAAATTCAATATATAATAATACTAATTAAAATAAAGTTACATGTCAGAAGAATTTAAAAATATTTATGTTAATATATCATAGTGATTATGTACATAGTGGTTAGTTATTAAAACTTTAAGGTATTTTTTAATTCAGAAAATAAACATTTTATAATTTATCATTCAAGAAATCTGTAACCTGATAATAACATTTTTCAATTAGCAATGCAGTTAATCTCTTTTTAAATATATGTACAGTGTTGTCCTTTAAGATATCGGGTATTTTATTGTAAATAGTTACTGCCATTCCGAATACATTTTTCTGTAATAAAGTTGTATTATATCCCTTCATATGCAGTTTATTTTTATACTGGCTTCTAATTGGGCCTTTTCTGGTTTCTGACACTGGCGTAAATAAATTTTTATTATTTGTTACAAATAGAGCCATTTCTAATATATACAACGATGGAAATGTCAAGATTTTTAGAGATTTAAATTTAGGTACACAGCTATCTGTCATTTCGATGCCGCATATGGCCCGAATGCAGCGTTTTTGGGCTCTAAACACCTGTTCTCTGAGGCTACAGTTTCCCCAAAAGATTATCCCGTAACGTAGGACAGATGCTACCAGACCATGATACGCAACCAAAACTGTGTCTATATTTACTTTCTTCGATAAGTTATAAAGGACATACGCAGATGTGCTCAATTTTTTACAAACCTCTTCAGCTTGAGGTTTCCAAGTCAGTTGTTCATCGATAATTATCCCTAGAAATTTTGCGATTTTAGTTTGCTGTATTGTGTGACCATTAAAATGTATAGACATATTTTTAGGAGCTAAGCGTTGGTAAAAATGCATAATATTTGTCTTTTGCAGGTTAATTATTAAATTATTTTTATGCAACCACTCTACTATATTAAGAAGGGTATCGTTAATTTCATGTTCGTACCCATTTATATTTGAACACTTAACTAGCGCAGTGCTGTCATCAGCAAATAGAACCATGGGCTGGTCAATGTGCCTAGGTAGGTCGTTTATATACAGTAAGAACAACAGAGGACCTAGTACGCTCCCCTGGGGCACACCATATTTAACTATTCTTCCATCAGATAGGCATTTTAACTCTTGTTTTGTCTTTTTGCATATTCTAGACACCTCAGTATATTGTATACGATTACTGAGATACGATTGCACTAGTTTTTAAAATAAAAGTACTCCTTATAACATCAGCTATCTGTCAGTGGAAGTCTCGTCTGATTAGGTCTAGCCGTTTCAGAGATTAGCCGGAACAAACAGACAGAGAGACAGTAAATAATATATATTTTTTTATTATATTAATAAAAAGCTGCTATTTTTATATTACAAACAGACACTTCAATTTTATTTATTTGTATGTGAAGATGATTATTTGTGTTAAGAAACTCTATGATGCGTTGCAATAACTATTAATAACGTAAACTTTCATCCATTATTTCCTTATATATATATATATATATATATATATATATATATATATACAAGCTAAGTCACTATCACGGTTTTATCCTTGTAAGGTACTGACTGCAGAGGAGTAGGTATTACAACCATATTTATTTTACGTATTATGGTTTTAGGTACTAAGTAATGAGGAATGAGCTCGTTTACCGGATAGTTCAAGGCTTCATGCTGCTACTCTCAATCCAGGAATCAAAGCCGAGACCTCACGCAGTCGTATTACCGACCCCTCTGCCACCGAGGCAGTCGGATAAATACGTCCCGGGATTGTGTCTTTTGTAAACCAATTCTATTAGATATCATTCGTGATGAATGTAATTAAATCGTGTTAATTTTACATTTCATGGTCCCTTTTTCTCCTAATTACTTAACCTTTTCCATGAGTACATGTTCATCTAAGGGTCAGCTCCTAAAGCCCTCGATTTTAGTCTCTTGTATTACAGTTATAAATGGTACGTAGGTATTTTATTAATATACAAATGAAATCGTAAAAGAAAGAATAAGATGAATAATATTATTTATTTCTTTTTAAAAAGACTCTAAGAATAATTTCTGTACCGCAGGAGATTTTTCAAATATTCAAACATCGGACAAAACGATAATCCAGATTTGAAATAGTAGTTTAATAATGTCTTTCAGGCCGAATTTTAGTCATGACGGTCAATCTTAACGGAGACTGGTCATCTGCGCGGGAGATATTATAGTGCATGAGTGCACTCTCTGTTCTCTAATTCTCTTAGCCTGATGGGACGGTAATCCGATACGACTGGAGAGAGATCAGGCGCCGGACCAACGGCTTTACGTGCTTGCCGAGGCACGGGGATGTGCAGTGTGAGAATTTTACTGTCGTATAACTTTTTGTTGGCCTGTCCTGGAATTCAAGCCCGAGACCTCATACACAGTACCACATTCACTACTGATGTGTACAGAAATGTGTGTACCGTGTGAGATTCAAAGCCCCGCCGTAGTTGCAGTGGCTAGATCGTTACGCCATACATGCAGACAAACAAATTGCTAATACTTTATTTAATTACATCAATGTGACAACTTTCAGCAACCCAAATAAATGAATTACTCAACTGTGTCTGCGATGTCTTAATGCAAACATGCCAGTAAACTATCTACATATCCTGATGCAATTAAACTACTAATTATGAATTTGTTTTAAAAGTTGTTTTAATCAATGCTTATTGCAATAGATCTAGATAAGCATGCGCAAACACAGACAAACAGGATAAAAATACGTGACAATTTTTATTTAATACTAGGTTTTAATTGCGGCTTCGCTCGCGTAAAAATAAGTTAGGTTATGATAGAAACAGTTTAAAAAAAATAGAAAAAATATTTATATACAGAGTGATTTTGAAATCGTGTAATTCCTTTTAACTACGCATTCTACGGGTAATATAGAATAACCCTGAACATATATTTTTTTAATTAGAATTATATTTTTCGAAAAATTGATATACCGATTTTTTCATGAAATAGTTTCAGATAGTCATATGTTAACCACCCGACACAATCTTAATATTTTACTAATTTAAAAATAATAACATAACAATAACTGATGTCGTAAATAATAAGGGGGCAATAAAAAGGACCACCCGTTATTATTTACGACATTAATTATTGATACGTTATAATTTAATTGCCTTGGGTGGTTAACATATGACTATCTGACACCATTGCAGGAAAAAATACACATTAATATTTTCAAAAAAATTACTCTAATATAAAAAACATATGATCAGGGTTATTCTATACCACCAGTAGAATGCGTGGTTAAAAGGAATTACACGATTTCAAAATCACCCTGTATACTATATGTTACTTGGTGATAATATAGATTTTGTGATTATATAGAATTTTTAAAATCGGTTTTGTAGTTTTGTATTAAGTCCTTACAAATAAACAGATATAGACTAGTTTCTGAACGTGACTGCGTGCTTTGTTTTGGACCCTATAATAACGAATCTTCTTCTCCTCTTCTATTAGATTTAGTATTACATTATAAAGTAAATGCCAAATGTCATGTTATTACGTAATGTTAATTTCCGTTGTGAGCGGTTGACCTGCTTGCAAGTTGTAATAAACGAGATCATCGAAAACTTAGACATAATAAACTAATATTCGATTCCGCACTAGATACTCTTCTCCTTCTCCTAAGCCTTTATTATTCCCAAGTCACTTGGGGTCGGCTTTTCTAGTCTAACCGGATTTGACTGGATATCAGTTTTTCTACGGAGCGGCTGCCACCTGACCTTCGCAACCCGAAGGCTAACGATACCCTAAGGCTAAACTAGTGTCAGGATATTATAGGGCACTGATTTCCCAATAACGACTGCCATAGATGTTCATGGCAGCCGGGACCGACAGCTTTACGTGCTCTTCGAGGCACGGAGCAGGCGATAATTGTCAATCAATACGCGCATAATTTTGAAAAGTCATGTTATAACGTCCGAAAGTCAGAGGTGCGCGACGTGGTTTCGAACTCGAGATCCTCTGCATTGCAGTCTCTTGGTCTCCCCACTGAGCTATCGCTGCTATAATAACGAATATTGGAATAAAAATATCCATGTTTCAATTCAGTACTCGGTCTAACTGTGTTTCAAGTTTCATCTACAGATATCCGTTTAACAGTTTAAGCTTAATTGAGTTACAAATATGCAAACATCAGCACAAACTTTCATATTTATAATATAAATAGGTTCTGTTGTTTTTGTTCTCAATAAATTTCTGTCCCTTGGGAATTGTAAATGCTTTTTTCTGGATGAAAGATGACGTATTTCCTTTTCTGTAACTCTGAAAACGTGTATACGAAATTTTATGTTGATCAGTCGAGTAGTTAAGGCGTAACAAAGAATGAAACAAACACACATTCGCATTTTTAATGTTAGTCAAGAGTATCTTTTGTCTTTGTAAGTGTGGCATTTAGAAGTATGTAAGCCCATCTACAAACATAATGAGGAAAAAAGCTTACGTATCTGCCTCCGACCCTCCAGCTATTTGTTTTTGTTACAGCTTCTAGGCGGCGAATCAAGATGAAACATGCACCAGATTTTATCTTAGTTCTGTAGCAATACAACTGTGAAGACCGCATCCAGTGTTTGCGTGATAAGTTGATAACACAGACGACAGACAAAAATTCTAAATATAATTGGTTTGGCTTCTATTTCTCTTAAATTTCATTATATTTAACTGTCCTACTGTTCGGCATGGGTCTCTTCTGATTGTGAGACACGAACCTCTTCTCAATGTAAGAAGGGTTAGACTAGAGTCCACCACGCTAGCTCACTGTTGGCAGACTTCACATATCTATGAGTATATTACGGAGAAATATTAGATATGCAGATTTTCTCACGACGCGACGCAAGATTTTCCTTCACCGTTAAAGCGAGCGATTATTATATATTTAAACCCCCATAACTTTGAAGTTAGAGGTGTATGCTTTGGACCTAGCAAGAGACCTCTCTTTTTCTTTTTTTATAAAAGACAACTCCCGCTCTAGCAATAATTCCTTTGTCGCGCTGGACTTTACAAACATTCAAACAACGGACACAAAGGACACCCAGACTCGGAACAACCGTTTGTGGGACGCACAAATTTTTGCACCGTATGGGGATCGAACTCACAACACTCGGCATACCGGCATTGGCAAGACGACCATTTTGACCATTACGCCATTCGTTCAGTGCTTGGCAGTTCAACGGTCTTCCACTTGGCTATCGCTGCTTAAAGATACTTGGTTTTACAATATTAATTTGTGTCTTAGCTGAAACATGGTAATACCCTTGCACAACGTATCGAGTTGGTATTACCTAACTTTAATACCGGATGTTTGTGACGGGCGTCCCCGATACTCAAAGAAATGATTTTGGATTTACCAGCCAATAGGATCTTGTGTAATCTATAATCTTTAAAACGTTTGTGGTATCTTATAACAGGATGGGTTCCATATTACTTCACGAATGTGGTGGTGTAAGTGGTTGCCTCGAAAATGCCACCGCCTCTGAACCGAGTGTTGGTTCGATGACGGGGCAAAAATTTGTGTGATCCAGAATTTGCTGTTCCGAGTCTGGTTATTCTTTGTGTTCACACCACAGCAATTATTACAAGTAAATGAGTCTTAAAAAAAAAAAACATGCGGGGCAGTCTTTGGGGACTGCCGATATAAATGAAAACTAAGTAACTAGCGTGCGGTGACGATGACGCGAGTTTCACGCTTTTTTTCACCCAAAAAGTACACATATATACACAGTATACATATAGCTCATGGAAAGCGTTCGGTGACGATGACGTGAGTTCCATGATTTTTGTTCACCCAAAAAGTGCTCAACGTGCCTAAATAAGTTATCACTTTAAAAAGTATCATTTGACTACCTTGGTGGTGCAGCCATAGTGTACACGACTGCTGTGTATGTATTTGAAGTGTCTCGTGTTTGAAGCCCGAGCTCAACCTGATTCGCGTGTTCTTTCAAGAAATTCTAATTGTAAGTGTGTCAAGTAAAAAAGCAATATGCTCACCACCTCCTATTACGTCGGACCTGAAATCGAAGGTTTTCAAATGAGGGCGTAATACACCTCAGCCAAGGCTTTTTTTTTCTTAACTAAACATTGATGATTTCACGAATAGAAAATTCCGTCGTTGATATAATTGATTGAATAGGATTCAATCAGGAGCTGCAATAATTGTACTTTAATTAACTTATCATTAGGTATACATAATTATGAAGGTAAAGATACTCACACCTATTTCTTTGACGGAATAAAAACAGAAGTATTTACGTTGCCAGAATCAAACCTTCATTTTACCAATATTATTATGTAACTAATATTATAACACTTACAATAAATTTATTCGTACATTTTACTAGATTTAGTGTTACATTATAAACTAAATGCCAAATGTCATGTTATTACGTAATGTTAATTTCCGTTGTGAGCGATTGACCTGCTTGCAAGTTGCAATAAACGAGATCATCGAAAACTTAGACATAATAAACTAATATTCGATTCCGCACTAGATACTATCACGTGGAATACTTATCTACTTACAAGTCTGATTATCTTCGCGTCGTTCATTTATGCACAATGGCATAACTGTGAGGCGAAATGCGGATAACACACGTCCAACTATCTAACTAAGAAGTTTGATTCACTTTTGAGAGGAAGGGGATTGAAACCTCGTGCTTGAGATATCGCGCAAACAGGAACTGCTCATCGCCTCACTATAGGTCGGAACTATAAAACATTGAGTTGTGTTCCTGTGGTGAGTATCCAAGTGTTGCGAGGGATGAAGGCAATGGAGGAGGCGAAATGTGAAGGAGTGACGCTCGGAGTACAAATGCCTAATGATTGTATCACGATCACTGTAAGTTCGACGATCAGAAACAAAGTCCTTCAAAGTAGAAACCGTGGTGTTGAGGACTCTGCTCGTGGACTGCACGACTTTACCAACAGGCGGAGTGTAGTCATTTTGACAGGTAGTAATAAAAACAAGCCCGTGAAAACGCTGTTTTTAATTCACGCACGCCTTTTTTGTTTCTGTTAGCACAATTAGAGTAGCCTGCACTTGCTCAGTACATGTCCATCATATCCCTTCGCTTCGCCAAAAGAGGAGTGAATCAATTGATACACAGGCACATTAAGCCGTTGGTCCCGGCTGCCATGAACATCTATGGCAGTCGTTATTGGGAAGTCAGTGCCCTATAATATCCTGATACTGGTCTAGCCTTAGAGTATCGTTAGCCTTCGGGTTGCGGAGGTCAGGTGGCAGCCGCTCCGTGTAAAAACTGATATCCAGTCAAATCCGGTTAGACTAGAAAAGCTGACCCCAAGTGACTTGGGAATAATAAAGGCTAGGAGGAAGAAATATATTTTGCTGTGCAATTAGTATTTTTGGTAAGCATATTTTGCTGTGCAATAAGTATCTTTGTAAAACAGTTAAATACTACCCATTTACAATAACCACACTATATTGACTAATAGAGGAGATAGTACCTATACCGTATACTTATTTTCTTTTAAGTACAATACCTCTCTAGGAATGAATCCTGTGCCGTGGGGAACTTTACTAAACATTTAAATAACAGACACAAAAAAGTCTAGTCTCAGAACAACCATTTGTGGATCACACAAAGTTTTGTCCTATGTGCTATCCGTGCAGTCGAAAATGTACAGACAAAAGACTAAAAGAACGCATTTCATTTTATAAATGGTACAAACTTTAAACAGGATTAAAAATGTACGACTTTTCTGATGCCAAAATCTTTCGCGGTATCCTAAAGCCCCCACTAGTGCAGCTTTCATTTTCCTTGAAGAAAACCCGTAGTACCTACGTTCATGCACCGGCACTCTTACGCATGATCGGATACAATCTAGGATGTCATTATATAATTGAAGAGATGTAGGACATTACGCAATACGACACCTTACTACACGTAAATCCGATTTCAATAACAAAAAACGCTTTTTTGATTAGTTTTTTAGATGATGATAATGCATTTCGGTCTGGCGAGAATCTGTTATGTATGCAAAGATTGAATGCATAGTTTTTTGTTGACTTTTTTGTATTGTCTGTTAAAACACTTCTGTAAAATATGATCGATAGCTAACATTTCTGCTAAAGAAAATGATATATTATCTTTAAGTTTCATATTACGTAAACCCCATGAAGAAAGAGATAGTCACAGTGGCATTTTCTTCTAAAGCTCTTCTGGGAAAGTAGCTGCATCCTACTGCAGAGCACGTACTTCTTTTCGGTATGAGAAGGGTTATGCCATAATTCATTACGTCTTTACATATCATCAGGAATATTATGTAAAACTCTTACTTTCTAATCATTCAATAAATGACTTCCTAGGTTTACTGCGTAAAATTTTAAATAATGATTCACTTAATGATCATTAATTATCTTAGTTTGTATGCGGCAGCTAAATATTTAGGTTTGTTTATGATGATATTATTATACTCCACCGTGAAGGCGTAATTAACAATAATATATAATAATATTCTACCACATACACACAACACTTTAAGTTTTATTTTCCATGGTACTATCTATGTTTTCCAATATTATTTGAAACTGTTCCAAAGGAACGTATTTAAAAAAATTCATTCTTATTTTAAATCGCGTAATTTATTTTTCAAATGTAATATAAACCCTTTTCAATTAAAAAAGGATCAACTAAGAAGGTTTAGTAACATAAATACATAAACGCGTGTATATCTTCAATATAATAAACGGATAAGTCTATTACTGAAACTGAATGTCGAATCCATTAACCACAGGCAATATAAGTGTTATAACTTTAGATGAGGTAAACCACAGAGCAAGATAAAACAATACCGTTTATATTCTCGCATTTAATAATTGCTATTACAATAATAATGATAGAATGACGAATGGTTATTATAAATTATATGGACTTCGGATCTTCCCCAGTACCATTATATATCAATATGTTTATATGGAGTGATTGTATTACAATATGATGTATTAAATAATTACATAAATTATGTAATGTACATTATTTAATGTAATTTATTTACGTATAAACATCGTCTCATACTTATACCTCCGAGTGGGTAGGTAGAAGTGATTTCCGTGGTGCTACTAAAAATTGCTTGACAGGAAAATCCCACTTTGCCTGACCCAGGAATTGGACACGAGAGGTCATACATAGCGGTACCGACTCGTAATTTATATAAATATGTAAATTACCATGCCAGCAAGGTAGTCTAATATACACGTATACAATTATTAAGCTGACAGTCATATAAATAACTAGATGTGCCCGCAGTTTCACCTGCGTTTATGATTACTGCACCGCCCCCGTGGGTCAACAAACAAACAAACTCTTCAGCTTTATAATATTAAGTATAGATATTAATATAAAGCTGAACAGTTTGTTTGTTTATTTGTTTGTTTGCTTGAACGCGCTAATCTCAGGAACTACTGATCCGAATTGAAAAATTATTTTAATTTTGGATAGCCCATTTATCGAGGAAGGCTATAGGATAGTCTATAGCCTATAACATCACGCAACGACCCACTGGGGAGGCGCACTAACGATAAACGCGGGAGAAACCGAAGGCACATCTAGTAGATTATAATATCGCTATTTAGAGATAGTGGTAGTGATTGTGATCTCGGGTTCGATTCCCTGATCGGGGAAAGAGTTATTGAGTCTTTTCAACAACGAATTTTCAGCCAATGGGTTCGTCCTAAACTACATAGGTACCAACACATTAGCTTGCGAAATGTGGGTGCTATACATTTCTGCCTACATCTTCGACGACATAAACGTAAGACTTTGTTCTATTTCCCGGCCTCGATGGCGTAATGGTTAGTGTAACCGACTGCCACGCTTGAGGTCACGGGTTCGATTCCCGCACAAGTCAAACATTTGTGTGCATGAACATGGATGTTTGTTTTGGTCTGGGTGTTTCTAAGTATGTATTTACAAAAAAAATGTATATATGTACATTTATCCATTGTCTAGTATCCATAGTACAAGCTCTGCTTAGTTTGGGCTAGATGGTGTTGTGTGTAGGTATGTGATAGAATATATTATATTATATATTGTTGTTTAGAGTGTTTTTTCTTCTCGAGCTTTGGCTCGGTATACTGAGTACCCGCCCTGAGACTCTCAGGGAAAAGGTGGCTCAGTGCCCCCGCTAACAAAAACTGTATCTCCTAAAACTTTGCTGACTATTGTTGATGTGTGTATATTATATTATATTATATTATTATATATTATATTATTATTTTGATAAATAGATTGTATGATGACTATTTTATTATACTAACTAGTTTTTGCTCCCGGCTTCGTTCGCATAAATATAGGTTGGTTTGTGTTAGTAACTTTTTTGCATAAATGGTACCCTAATTCCTTTTCTGTACCTTTAACAACATGTATGCAAAAGGTCATGATGATTGGTTAAGCAGTTCTGTCGTGAAAGCGTAACAAACAAACACACATTCGCATTTAAAATATTAGTTAGGATTATTATAATTCTTTTTTATTATAAAAATATATTAGTACTAGCTGACCCGCGCAGCGTCGTCTGCTTCACATTTATTATTAGAATTTTCCCCGTTTTGCAACATTTTTCATTTATGCTCTCCTCCTATTGGTCGTAGCGTGATGTTATATAGCCTATAGCCTTTCTGGATAAATTGGCTATCTAACACTAAAAGAATTTTTCAATTGTAACCAGTAATTCCTGAGATTGGCGCGTTCGATAAATTAACCTACAGAGCCATCTTTTAACAATACATCGAACTAACCAATAAATACTCACTACTATCTTTTAAGTTGAACCAAATTACAGATAGTTACGAAGTTTGATCAAAATCGGTTCAGTAGTTTCAGAGTTTATCCCGAACATTCATCGTGACACGAAATTTTTATATATATATAAGATATGTGAAGCCTGTGTTCGTCATTAGGCCATTTTATAACCATTTATGCAATATAATATTCATAATGTCCATTCACCTCAAAACTTTGATTGACGTCATTTTGATCACCCAATAAACTTTAATTTAACTCAGTTCTTGTATAGGTCGGGCACGCCACGATCGTGGCGGTAATTCCCGTTTTTGAAGAGTGGCTAGAGAGATGGCATGGCGTCCTCAACTTTCGGCTGACACAGGTAATGTCTGGCCACGGTTGTTTTGGCTAGTTCCAATGTCGCATAGGCCGGCAGAGACGCCTGGATGTCATCACTGCGGCGACTGCCGCGATGTTGTTGTGGACACGGCGCTGCACACTTTGGCGGATAGCCCCGCCTGAGCATCGCAGCGCCGTGAGTTGATCGCGGCAGTCGGTATGGTTGCCCTCTCGCTCCTGGCCGTGGTTTAATCTATGGTACGGAGCAAGAGGACGTGGAACGCCGTTGCCTTCTGTGAGGAAGTCATGTCCATCAAGAAGGCGGCGGAGCGGGAGATGGAGCGCTAAAATCCTCTCCCCAACCGCAGAACCGGGCGCCGAGGGCGCGAGATAACCTTTAGCCATCCTGAGGTTTGACCTGAGGGTGGTGGGCTGCGTGGTCCTGCTCGCCACCCGACCAGCGCCAGGTCCGAGAGGCAGCGTGCGTGTTCCCACGTGCGCCTCTGAGTCGTGTTTTTTGTCCCCCCACAAGGGGACAATAGAGGAAGTGTTATGTAGTGTCCTTACATTTTACACGGCGGACAACAGCAGCGATAGCTTAGTGGGGAGACCAACAGACTGCAATGCAGAGGGTCTCGGGTTCGAACCCACGTCGCGCACCTCTGAATTTCGGAAGTTATATGACTTTTCGAAATTATGTGCGTATTGATTGACAATTATCGCCTGCTCCGTGCCTCGGAGAGCACGTTAAGCCGTCGGTCCCGGCTGCCATGAACATCTATGGCAGTCGTTATTGGGGAAGTCGACACAAAAGATCCCACTGGGTCGAAGTGTCGCTGGTCTGTACTGACTGGCCCCCCACACAAGATAAGATAAGATACACGGCGGACCGAAACCTCCGCGGGGTCGCGATTGCATGTGAAAGCGACTCGCGCGGCCCTGGCGTCTATGGTTATGTTGAGGAACACCGTGGTTGGTTTAGTCGGTATTACCGGGGGGTATCTTTACCCCGGTGAGCCCGACATAATCTCTCCATCGCCCCCCGGAGAGGTATGAGTCAAAGCATTCCACCGCGTAAAAATAAAAAAGGTTCTTGTATATGTAAAAGCAATAAACCAATTTATTACTCAGGTATAAGGATGATTAAAATAAGATAAGTAATTAAGCGATTCTAAATATGTTTTCAAATAGAGTTCAATACTTAGATGCTATTGTTGTAAAACAAACATTTTCTCTACATATGTATATTTTACTAGCTTACAGGGAACAGTAGGTACTTTTTCCTGAATAAAAAGTATCCTGTGCCTTTTCTGTACCCCCGACAATGAGTATGCGAAATTTCACGATGATCGGGCGAGTAATTAAGGCGTGAACGCGTTACAAACAAACAAACACATTCGCATTTATAATATTAGTTTTGAAACAATGCGGCAATTATTGCACTTGGCGATTTCGCTTAGATCTCGTTGTATACAGCCTATAATCTTGTAGAATTGGAATCATAATTATTCTACAAATCTGACAGGTAGCTCCAGAAATAATAAAATAAAATAGCCTTTATTGCCGTTTCTTTCCTTAGAATTAATAAATGTTTACTTACTAAAAAACTAAATTGATTTCATCAGTGGATGTTTGTGTGGAACAGCTTGTCTGTAGACAAAGGCCTCCTCTAAAGATTGCCACATATTTCTGTCTCATACTAAACGGGTCCATACCGGACCAGCTATTTTTTTGAAGTCATCTTCCCATCTTTTGATTAGACTGCCTCTATTGCATATGCCAAAAAAAAAGTTTCAGGGATAAGTGCGTTTAAACTATAAATGCAACGAACTCTTCAGCTTTATTATATTATAATAAATTATTCTGTTAGAGCAAAGAAAATATTTCTTACCTCAATATTCATAAAGAGACTGAAACTTCTAGTCTGCTTGTATATATAAGTCTATTGGAGATAGAAGATGCTAAACGTTGTTCAAGGGCATTTTCTACGGCGTACTTTTCAATGGTATTCCACACACAAACTTTCATACATATATAATCTCATGCCTCTATATCGGATAGGATAGGCAGAGGCGTATTTAGACATTTCACCAGCTATGGATTTCATGTAATCTAAATCGGAGGTTAGCTAATTGTCGTCTGCCAGAAAAAGTTTCGGACTCCGTGTTGCTACTTAAAATTTCTAGACAGAAAATTCTAATAACACTGCCAGAACCGGGAATCGTACAAATGTAAAATTTTAACTATATTATTTATTTGTGTTCTTACTGGACTGTAACTTTATGAACTGAATGAAAACACAAGTTCAAAGTTTGAACACGTACACTGCATAACGTGTGTATTCTGGCGAGGCAAACTCAAAAAATACTCGAAAGTCTCACCCAAAAAAATTGCTTCTTAAAAACGGTGCTACTACAAAAAATATTATATAATAAATATATAATTCCGTTGCACGATCGAGATGTAATGTAACATGATGTTCTTGTGTCCCTTCACTGCATGTTGCAATTGACCGACTATCGGCAATCACTCGTAATGATCAGTACAAACTTTGATATAACCTAGCCAGAGTGCAATTATAAAACTTTCTTGTTTTTTTCGAGAAGTTCACCGTTGTGTGATAAAAAGAGCTAATGAACTGATTAATTTATTAAAGTAAGCGTAATGAACCTGATAAGCATTGTTTATTATAATCTAATAAGCGTCAAATGTGAACTGAAATGTTAAAATTTGACGTTTATTTGAATGAATGAGAATACTATTTGTGATATTATATCGGAATAATATATTTAATAGTTTTGAGAATTGGTCCTCTGGTTGTTTTATTACAATACTAGCTGACCCACGCAACTTCGTCTGCTTCATATAAGATAAGATAATTTACCCCGTTTTGCAACATTTTTCATTACTGCTCCGCTCCAATTGGTCGTAACGTGATGTTATATATGATAGCCTATAGCCTGCCTCGATAAATGGGCTATCCAACACTAAAATAATGTTTCAATTCGAACCAGTAGTTCCTGAGATTAGCGCGTTCAAACAAACAAACAAACAAACTCTTCAGCTTTATAATATTAGTATAGATTTTTAGTAGCGGCACAAAGACTAGGGTGTTGCCAGGTAGATGGTTGTTGTGGTTGGCGAAATGCAGTTTAAATAATTATAGCTTAAACTGCCGAATGTGTAATTCGCGCAGTACAAATTCCTGTACCACAGGCGACTTGACAAATATCAAACAACGGACGCAAAGAACATCTAGGCTCGGTAAACCATATGTGGATCTCACAAATGATTACCCCGTGTAAGGATCGAACTCTTAAAACTTGGTATTGTAGTGAGAAAACCCCTTAAAGTAAAGTACTGTCATTTGGGCAGTCTAAATGTTAGGAGGCAAATGGGAAAATAGATATTGCCACTCTAATGTTTATGTTAGTATTTTGAAATGTACATAATATACCTACTGCTTGGTATACGTACCAAAACATGGGTATCTGTTCATGTCTACACATCAAAATAAACGAGTTAACCAGTAGAACCATATATGAAATATCAAAAAAGGAAATCCATATTAAAGTGCAATATTGATGTACAAAATAGGGAATGTTGTATGATTTCAGGTTTGCTTGCGTAGTAAAAGTTGTTTGATTAGATTTATGGATTCTTATAATATGTAGTGTCTATAATAAGAAATAGAAAATAAATGCATATATAATATATCTTTATGCTTTATACCTAGCTTACCATAGCTGAATACCAGAGTATCAGTATTCAGATATGCCTATATGCATAAGTTGAAGCAGGGATTTTTTCTGTGTAGTATTATATGTAACTTATAATAGAGGAAAATTGCAACATAGAAAACAGAACCTGAACCTGCGACCTTCATATATCTTGATATGTATTTTTTTTCTATTAGCTGGGTAACGATATTTTCCTTTTTTTCCTTAATTTTTAGTGTCTTCCAGACTTGGTTCTAGCTGGAGGCTATACTCAAAGAAGGCATTTATTTATAATTATTGTGATATATACATATATGATGTGGTAGTGAACCCCCTGTATATAGAGCAGCGATAGCTCAGTGGAGAGACCAACAGACTGCAATGCAGAGGGTCTCGGGTTCGAACCCACGTGGCGCACCTCTGACTTTCGGAAGTTATATGACTTTTCGAAATTATGTGCGTATTGATAGACAATTATCGCCAGCTCCGTGCCTCGGAGAGCACGTTAAGCCATCGGTCCCGACTGCCATGAACATCTATGGCAGTCGTTATTGGGGAAGTCGACACAAAAGATCCCACTGGGTCGAAGTGTCGCCGGTCTGTACTGACTGGCCCCCACACAAGATAAGATAAGATAAGAACCCTCTGTATAAAAGGTGAATTTCGGAAATCCCGACAAAATGCACTTAAATTATGTTTTCACTTCAGAGGCGGAATCTATTTTCATTTGCCGGGTACATTTTTAGCCTAGAACTAAGAAATTCAATAACATTATCACTCAATACCGACAACCAGACTCACACGCAAATATTTAATTTTAACGAGATGGGTGTAAAAACCCAGTATTCAACCTCTTCGTCATCATGTGACAATTTTTTTTTCATCACCTTTTTTATTGTCCCACTGCTGAGCAAAAGCCTCTGTCTTGGACTTCCAAACCACTGTGTTGGTGGATATTTCCTGACCTTATGACCTTGTGACCCCTATATCACGGAGATCTTTTGACCCTCAGGGCCCATATTCAAACTCGATCGAGGGATGACCCCAAGGTCTGTACACCAAGTTACAAGTCAATCGGTCGAGTGGTTCCGGAGCTATGCCTGTCACTAACAGACAGACACACAGACCCACATAGTGTTTTCATAATCCTTAAGTTGTTTTCATTAAGCAGCAGTGAAAAATGTTGCAAGAACGGGTAAATTCTCTTATGTGAAGCAGATGAAGTTGCGCGAGTCAGCTAGTTTACTATAAAATACTAAGGGCTTATCCTACCACCTCCAGATAGCATTTATCTATAAGATAAAAGTCTCACTATCTCTCTTCTTTAACTTAACATGAGAGAGACAGCATGCGATTTATCTTTCGGATAACTTTTACTTGTAAGTTGTACGACTGGCCATATGAAAAGTATAATATTTGTAAAGTAAGTCTAGGTACCTATTATAGGATGGGTTGCTGATGTAGTTTCAGTTCCAAGATTTCATATGCCAACTCGCTGCTTTGTATAGTCAGTAGGTTGCGACTATACAAAGCAGCGAGTTAGCAAATGAAATCTTGTTAATAATTGCGAACTAAGTTGCGAGTATGGTACATACATACATAGATTCACGCCTGTTTCCCAGAGGGGTAGGCAGAGACTACGGATTTCCATTTGCTACGATCCTGACACACTTCTCTGGCTTCATTCACTTTCATAACATTCCTCATACACGTTCGCCGGTTTTAGGTGCTCTTAACCTGACCTTTATTCAGAACGTCTCCGATCTGATCAAGAAACGTTCACCTCGGTCTTCCCTTTGCGACTGTTCCATTCACACTAGCCTTATAAACTTTCTTAGTCAGTCTTTTCTCGTACATTCTTCGTCCTCTATGAACAGCCAAACGTGCCTTTTCGGATACATTTCGACTGTTCATAAAAGTGCGTAGAGCGCCATTCACTTCATTGCCAGCAATCGTTCTCCTTTCAATATCTCCCAGTTGGTTTATTTGCAATATCCTAGAATTCAGTAAGCACAAAAGACAGATGAAAACATTATTATCTTAAATCATAGAAAATGATCTATAGGTCTGTCCATTACGAGCCGTTTATGACATATAGTTTGTAATAAAAGATAAACTCTTAAATTAAGTACGGCTATTAAAACTTAAGCTTCGGCAATAAGTATTGTTTTAGAAATTATAGTCATATAAACATTAATTATCCGATCACACAGTTGACACAGGCACTCCGTGTGCGAGTATTGTCTATACTAAGACACATTATATCTTTATATATAAATCTTTATATATCTTCTGTGTGTGTTTGTAATGAAACTCCTCTTAAACGACTGGACCGTTTTTGATGAAATTTTTTGTGTGTCTTCAAGTTGATTCGAGCATGGTTTACATTTGGGTTTTTTTTGTTTACAGGACAACGTCTGTCGGGACAGCTAGTATGTATATAAAAGTCTCGTATTACATTGTTTGTGGTCGCACTCCTCCAAAATGGTTCGACCGATATTTATGAATATTTTTATGTATATTTGGTAGGTATAAGAATAGGTCGTTATGTATATTTAATACCGCTTGGTGATTAGGGTGTCAACCTAACCTACATTCACGCGAAAGAAGCCGCGGGCAAAAGCTAGTATATATATAAATGAAAAGGTCACCTACCTTTGTCTCCTGCATCCACATTTCGTAAGTATGGCTTTGGGTTTCATGTCATTGGAGGTGAGCGTATTGCCATCACCGGGCAAGTTACAGACTCCGTGATGCTACTGGAATTATTTTGAAAGAAAATATAATTATACTTTGTTATAGAGGTAAACCTAGATACTGTCTGCCATACATAGTTCCAGAATCCGTGATGCTGCTGGAAGTTTTTTTAAAAGAAAATCTAATAATACTTTATATTAGAGGTAAACCTAGTTGCTGTCTGCCGGGCATAGCTCCAGACTCCGTGCTACTACTGAGAATTCCTTGAAAGAGAATTTTCGAACAGGAGAATCCAATACTGACGTGCCTAATCCGGGATTCGACCCCGAGCCCCCATGTACACGCATTCACTATTCCTGCGTCACCGAGGCTTTTTACCTATATAACATAGAAATAGATAATTTCTGGAACTACTGAATAGATGTTAATAATTATTATTTTACTACCTATTATTTTACTTATTAGTGAAAATTATTTAAAATCTATACTACGCTATCCCTAACTAATCTATTATATCTAATCTATTATATTACACATAATGTGTATTTAAATGCACATACCACGCGACCGAAACCGTGGGTGGAGTCTAGTCTATTAATTTATCTATTTAACATAAGAGTGATATATCTTGTATTTCTACTTTGTTATAAAATGCGTTACTGGCTAGGCATTACATTTCGAATGTACGTCTGACTTAGACTCTTGTATAAGGCTTAAATTAAAGGCTTTTAGCATGACACTAAACAAATTATTTATTATACATATATTTAAACTCGGTTTTCTTTGTACTAGCTAATTTGATTACCTTTTATAATAATAAAATAGGGTATGGTGATGACTGTGTCAAGGGCAGAGGGCTCGATTGCCAAACGAAATAAAAAAATGTGTAATAAAATCAGACTTTGTTACTTTTTCCTATGATATCCATATGAGATCAAAAGTACCTAATTGAAAAACGTTTAACTCAATCTTCAAACATAGCACTGTTTTTTTAAATACGCGACCGCTTCTATTGGTAGATATATAATAAAAAAATAAGTGCATTTTATTATTCATTACACCATAACTATGTAATCTTATCTAACTCTACATAAATATTTTATTCCACACTAACATTTATTCTTGACGAATCAGTATTTTTTTATCACTCCATAGTTTTCTACCATCTTTCATTAGCTAATATAATCTATGTAGGTCACCATCTTGCAAAGTCATCTAGCAAACTGGCTACTTCAGCCGATTAAAAACCTAATAGCATGCTTATAAGCTCTAATATATATTCTTATAAGAACATCTCAACTACATATAAAGAAGTATACGTACTTACCGAGTACTAAATTGATAATACAAGATATTATGCGATAATTCACAATCGCAAGAGGGGATTGCAAGTTTAAATAAAAAGAAAACACGGTGCTGTGGCCAGTGAGAGTGAGCCGTCTTAGCGAACGCGCGCGAAAGTTGCGTTCGAAATTTAAATTTTGCGCCAATACAAACGTCATTTAATCCTAACAGCCATCTTTTTTCCTGGACTGGGATAAAGAATTGTGCTTGTATAAAAAATACGTGGATTTTCTAAATTTAAATTTTTATTATTTGGTGTTTGGTGGTTGTGGGGTGATAGTGTCAGTGCTAAGTGACTTTCGCCCGGCTGTTTGTGTAGGATGATGAACATGCGGAACTTTAAGGTGAGTTAATACCTGCTTGGTATCATATAGGTACTACATTAGTCTTTAGATACACCTACCGGTAAAAGTTAGAAATTATTGTAGGATTTCCTTTAAGTATGTGGGACTACAAAATTCTTTAAAAAGATTTTACAATTTTCACTCACTGAATTTGAACAATTTTTTTTATAATTTAATTTACTCATATCTTTTATATTTTATTTTAATGTGATTTTTTGTATTGTGGGCAAACGTCAATGCATAGGAATTTTTTAAGCAAGTCACGTAGCCCGTATTTTAGATAATATTTTAAAGCATTTTCCTTACTTGCATTATTGACTAATCTTAAATTACTTTTTAATAATAATCTTTACTTTCTGCTATTGTTTATCATAAATAATAAACTTCTTAGAGGTATACAATGGCATCACACAATAAAAAGACCTTTGAAGCATTACGGAGTTTCACCTATCGTTCACAATAGCATATAGTAAAAAGGTGAGAATGCATTACCTACCATTAACCGTCAAAGAAACTATAGAAGGTACAAATTATATTAATATTTTAATAACGTAACTTTTATTATATACAAACATAGACACATTCTTATAAATCCTTGAAGGTATAAGTAGAGGTGCATCATTTTGCCAATTATGGTTTTAGAACCCACATAATAGGAGGCAACGATATGTCCAGCAGTGGACGTCTTTCGGCTGAGATGATAATTAGGAGACGACCCTATTTCTATACTGTTCCAGATTCCGTGCTTCTCAGTAGCAATTGAATTCTTAGTACAATTCCAGTCAGTACAACCTAAAATACGTGCCTAGTCCGGGAATCGAACCCGAGACTGTATGCACACCGGTCTTAAACACTTCCGCAGCACCGCTCTCAGGTTTTTGATAGAGTCGGTCGTCTTCTCATATTTAATAATTAATTGATTGACTGACCCGCGCCGTGACTGCGTATCATTTAATTATCAACGGTTGTTCGTTGCGTGCTGCTTAGTTTGTTGTTGGTGCTATTTTTCATATAAAGAAACAAATGACGTATGACATTGTTTCTTTCTTTTTTCTTATAATGTAGTATAGGGCCTAGCCTGTATATGCCCGAAAATGTAAAAAGAGGTATACCACAGCTTAAATATCATATTGACTGACCCGCGCCGTGACTGCGTATCATTTAATTATCAACGGTTGTTCGTTGCGTGCTGCTTAGTTTGTTGTTGGTGCTATTTTTCATATAAAGAAACAAATGACGTATGACATTGTTTCTTTCTTTTTTCTTATAATGTAGTATAGGGCCTAGCATGTATATGCCCGAAAATGTAAAAAGAGGTATACCACAGCTTAAATATCATATTGACTGACACGCGCCGTGATTGCGTATCATTTAATTATCAACGGTTGTTTGTTGCTGCTGTCAAATTTTATATAAAGAAACAAATTATGTATGACATTGTTTCTTTCTTTTATTTATGTAATATAGGGCCTAGCCTGTATATACCCAAAAAAGTTAAACGAGGTGCTGATATTATACTAACATGATATTATGTAAAATCAATAACATAGACTACACTGATGGCGCAGTGGTTTTTAGTAGTTGCCTCGCCATCGTCCCTATGCCGAGTGTTGTGGGTTCAATTCCCACACGGAACAAAAATATGTGTGACCCAAATAGTTGTTTCAAGCCTGGGTGTCTTTGAGTCCGTTGTTTGAATGTAGTTAAAATCTCCCGCGCAAAGGCGGGACCTCTTGCCCGTTTCCTAGCCCGTAGCGCCAGGCAAAGTCCTACGATTGTTTTATTACGATCGTTAGCAATGTATATAAATATGTATTACAAAAATTTGCTTTAGCTAGATCGTAGTTCTAAAGGTCTAATTTTTGTATTAAAATATTTTGTACCTATGATGTCGCCGCGGCACACAGGCGGCTAGACACAATAGATTTTCATTTATGTCTGGTATTCTAAGACTTGACAGGCAGCAGTCGAGTTCCAATCTAGACTAAAACGTCAACGGTGAACTGAAAAATAATTTATGTTCACATTTACTTCCTTATGAATATTTGTGTTATTTTTAACACTGAGTAATCTCAGTGAAAGAAAATATTTGAAATAGTGTTTCCGATTTTGAGTTCCCGAATTGGCTCTCAAGTTAAACTCATAATTCTATCTCTTTGACAGAAAGCCTAATAACACATTACAATTAAGACAGACTGAAATACGATTCAAATAATCGCAATATATAAAACTATATTAATATATTATGTACAAAAAATAATATATAATGTACCCCATTTCTATGCATTGAACGGAAGCACTTCTTCACATTTATTACGTAAACGTCAAAATCGAAGCAGAGTGGTGCGGGTTTTCCAAATGAAATAGAAAGATATGTCATCCACATATTATACATACCTATATTATTAGAGTTGTTCGAAGTTTAGGTATTCTTTGTGTGTTCAAAATTAGAATTTTGGAAGGGTATTATTGAAAGTTTTTTATAATTTCTTTAAAGTTCAACACTTTTTTTAAAAGCATGAGATTTGTCTATCATCAGGAAAGAGGTCATCTAATTGATCAAGTTGTATACTATGATCAACTGATTGTAAATTAAAAAAAATTAACTGTTGTTTTATACTAGGTGAGCATTAAATCAACAATCTTTTACTAACAAGACCGATACCTTAATTATTAGATTACTGTCTAGTCTTACCAAACATGGAAAACAAATGTTCATTTGTTGTTTTAAGGTCTAAGATATAATAAGTAAGTATGTTGCTTTTTTATAAAAATAAAATCAAATCAAATCAAATATATGTTTGTTCATATAGGTCACAAAGTAACATTTATGAACGTCAAAGTTTCACTTATGAACATCAAAGTTACAATTATGAACGTCATTTATTAATGTCAATTAATAAATGTATGCTAATCTTTATGTTAACATTGGATCTCTTAACAGTTCTTCTATAACCCAAGTGAAAGGGTAAACAAAAACTCAATTCAATATCGATTCACGTTTCACCGACGTTAATAAAATTATAGCGATTTGCCATTTTATAAAAAAGGCGAAGGATGTTTGGTCGAATGCTTCCTATCAATTGTATAGTGTGAACCGTTTTACAATAACTTTGTTCAACTAACCGTTTCATAATTATATACCTAAGTACGGATATTTCGTTTTGTACGTGATTGATTGTTTTGGTCTATTTGTTGTTTTTATAGGGTATAATTGACAGCACGGATGATGTGGTCATCTCATCACTGCCACTGCGTCGAGTTTTATCGGTTCGATTGCAATACGGTACTAAATTCTATACGGTGTTTTTGTCATAGTCATCATCGTGTGATTGATATTGTATCATCATTCACGTATATATTTAATTGAGTTCGATAGATCAACAAATTATTTTCCGAGACTGGCTGTTTTTTGTGACCATTGTTTCAATTGTAAAGTAGCCCGCGACACAGGAGTTTTTCCTAGAGCGGGCATTGCCTAGTAAATAAAACAAACACAATTAATATACAAACAGAAAACAATATGGAGATATATAATTTAATGATTGTTTTTATCAACATATTGACGAATATTTCGACTTGTTCGACTATGTTTCACTCCATAATATTTCCCAAAGCAAACCTATCATTAGAAGCCTATGAGAATAGCATGTCAAAGAACCTAACATTTGAAGATAATCTTAATGTGAAAAATACACATTAAAACTATGTATGCGTTGAAACAATTAAATACATGAAACTTTATTACTAGTTTTTGTGTCAAGACTGAAAGTTCAGACACAGGTCATATTTTCACACGGCATATATCACCATTAGTTGCTAAAGTACTGGTTAGAGCCGCTATAATACGTTGATATCGATCTTAAAAACCTTTGATTACAGCAACTATGTGAATATACGAAACTGAATGAAGACTAACATGCAAGATTTGATAGTCATAACCTAATTAAATACTAATTATTTGGACAACTTATGACATACATAGTCTCAAGCTTATATTACCGAAGGGATAGGCAGAGGTGCCTTGCACCTATATTTTACCATTCACGGTTTAGGTGTCACGTATATGAGAGCGTGTTGCTAATTATAGATAACAGTTGCAGACTCCGCGCTACTACTAAGAATTTCTTGATAGAAATATTGGTCGACCCTGAAATTGAACCAAAGACCTCACGCACTTTTAGATATGATGCACTATAGAATCTAGCCATATGAATTGATAGCTACCTTCGGTATCACTGGTAATTTAAACACCATTGTCACTCATTGACAGAGCCTATATTGCACAGAGTTTCCTAAATTGAATTTTTTTTTTTCGGAAAACATAATTATTTTTTTAAAACGAATTACATAAATATTTTAATAACTAGTAACCATTTACACATTTTCACATTTACATTTATGGTACTTGATCAGTTAAATTATATTAAAGATTTTTTTTAATACACAATACATAAAAATAAACATACATACAAATCAAAGAACTGATTCGAACCACTGGTCGGCAAGAACACGTCTTAGTAGTTATTAAAGGAGTTAGTAGTTCTAGAGAAGTACTCCGACATAAAAATGAAGAAATTGTGACTTGTTGACCTTTTTGTGAGAAAGATAGTATAGATAAGAAAGTAAAATAACAAAAATTTCGACGCTACATTCTTAAATCGGTTAGGTAATCAATTACAGAAGCTTGTACAACGAAATGTATTAAGACACTTTTTTATTTCCTGATCAGTCTAGTTTATATAACAAGCAGTGAATGTATACCAATATTTGTCCATAACATATTTCATCATGGAAGAGTTACGTTTATAGATGTGATATTTCATATAATGTATTCATGTCAGCTTATGTAGAGGTACTTCATTGTATATTAGGCAATATCTTGCGGAGTGATTAGCGCGTAAGTAGATATACGTAAGAGATTATTAATAGACTATTGCTTTAAACTGTATAGTTTTACAGACATGAACTTTTGTATATATTTTAGTTATTTTGAGGAAAAGCCTAGTTGGACCATGAGACTTACTCGCAGAGGTCTTGACTTCGATCTTTCGACTTCAAAGGCTCTGACTTTTTAAAATTAATTATCGCTTGCTTTAACAAGAGCTTGCTTATATAGGAGAACACCGTGAGGAAACCTGTATGTCTGTGAGTTCTCCATAATGTTGTCAATGATGTAACAAGTCTACTAATCCGCACTGGGCTGGCGTGGTGTTCTAACCCTTCTCACACTGAAGAGGCTATCCAGCAATGGAACAGCTTATAAATAGGTCTATTATATGACTGGATTGTAGGATCTATTAGAAGTTATTGCGGTTTTTTGCTAAGAAGTTCTTAATAGCAGTATAAAGACAGGTGGATTCATGTCCCAGTTTCAATTACTAGCCAGGCAAAGTGTGATTGGACTTTTTTGCAAAAACATTTGTAGTGCTACGGAATTTGCAATAAGTCGGCCAAACCGATTGTCATCAGGCTTGCCCCATATTTCGTGGAACTTAATCATCTAGGCCTACTGCTTTATAGATGTACAAGTGTGAGACTATATATATATGAATGTAGTAATATAAATATATAGATAGATAATACTATAACATGATAAATAGAATTTGATGTTATTTGGCGGAAATCCTTTGTCAGTATATGGTTATGAAGCGTTTACTACGCAATCCCATCTATTGCAATGGGAAATACTAAGCCAATTGTTTTTTTCCATTAATGAATCAAAATAACCATCTAGGCACAATGAAATTGTGTCTTAAAACGGTGTCCACTGATGACAGAATTAAAAATGGATCAATATTTTTGGACGTATGAAGTGCTAGATTTCTAATACAATATACCAGAATACCATATCATTAAGTAAGCAGGCATTTAAGACTAGTATTTGGCAGATAGGCGTAAGTCAAATTTTTGCAACTAAACGATACCTTTGACTTTCATAAGTAACACATATGAAAGTCAAAGGTATCGTTTAGTTGCAAAAATTTGACTTGGTGACCTATATGAATTTTGACTTCGACATCAGCGCATAATGGGTTAAATATTCAAAACTGCTTAGTTCCGCAATGTCTTTGCGAAGTAACGCACATTTGGGCAATTAACTCAACACTCATCATCATCGCTACACAAGCAAGTCGTTGCGCTTGGCACCACACACCATTACCGGCTATTAGGGGGAAAACTGCGGATAATAGCTTAGCTAAGTGACAACGGCTAAAGGCGATAATTGAATATCATGTTTCGGAATTTTTGTTTTATATAAGGCCTACTTTTGTGGGTAGCATTTAACTAATCCACAATTTTTTGCTTTTGTTCCATCAAAAATACTAATTACACAGCAAAATACGCTTACCAAAAATACTAATTGCACACCAAAACATATTTAAAGAGATCAAACTAAGTCGATGGAGCCCAGCTGCACGGGGCTTCTATTTTTGGGTGGATTTAAAAATAAACCTAACATAACCTAACCCTACCGCTCGTTATGATATATTTTAGTAAGCATATTTTGCTGTGCAATTAGTATTTTTGGTGGTCATTATATTTAATCCCCTTTTGTAATACAGATTAGCCTTGTGTTTCCGAGGTACATAATAAATAGATATAAATAATACCCAGATTCGGTACAACCATTAGGTAATGAAAACGTTTGTTTGTATTGGGCTCGAACTCATACACTGAGTGCAGTACATTGATGGATATAAATCTTTGAAAGCTTAAAAGAAGAATAACCGTCTTCACATCTTTATATATATAATTCTTCTGTACGTGTGTTGACAGTGAACTCCTCCTAAACGGCTGGACCGATTAGAATGATTTTTTTTGTGTGTGTTCAAGTGGATTCACGGATGGTATAGATTTCTTTTTTTTTCGTCTGTACAAGACATCGTCTGTCGGGACAGCTAGTTAAATATATATTTTTATTAAGTTATTACCAGCATAACTTAAATGGGTTAGAGATTACTAGTATTCTTGTACGCCTTTCCACCTAAACTTATATACATAATTGTGTCCGTGGAGGATTTCGACCTATGACTTTTCGAGCACAATTGCAGGGCCTTATATATTGTGGTACATATATATCCACAAAGGGCTAGGTAGAAACCTAATAAGTATTCTACAACGATGACATCCTCTTTAGAAATACATTGAGATGTATTTCTGGAGAAGATGTCATTCAAATGCATTCTCTAATACTCTTGCGTTTTTGCTTGTTGACACTTGACAGTATAGTTTATTTGAGATGTACAAAGCGCTATGATGCTGATAATTAACAGTTTCTTATTTTATAACTTTAAAAGTACAAAAATTATTTTCTAGCGTGAAAATCTTGTCAAATAAAATACAAAAATTATGATTAGATTGTAATAACATATCTATTAATTATTTAGTTCTAACATGTACATAGGTATTATTTTTTATTTTTTTGAACTAAGCTGGCAAACAATCGTACGACCCACCTGATGGTAAGTGGTCACCGTAGCCTATAGACGCCATCATCACTTGCGCGTTGCCAACCCTTTAGGAATGGGAGTGGGATGAAGAAGGAGCGGGAAGGGGGAAAGAGGGCGATTAGGCCTCCGGTACTCTCACTCACCGAACGAAACACAACAATAGGAATATTGCTATTTCACGTTTCTCCATGACTAATTTTACTTGACGAGATGATGAGCTACATACATAAGTTAATTTCTCAGTCGTTCTATCACAACATTTCTCATTAGACGAAGTATACAATAGCAGGAGAGAAATTTCGTAATTGATCACACTTCAAACATTACTACGACAAATTGGCATTACCAAACCCATAGGATTATATTATTATTTCAGAGCATAGTAGTGACATACATACATAATCTCACGCCAATAATATCTACGAAAGGGTAGACAGTACTTCAAATTGCTTCAGCTGTAGTTTTAGGTTTCATGTAATAGAGGTTACCTGTCTATTGGGTACTGTTCTAACCTCTGTGCTGCTACGGACTATATCTTGACAAAAAATCCAATAACAGTTTGCCTGACCTGGATCAATTACCGATGTCTCTTAGACAGTAGTCGCGTACTTTACCACTTCGCCATTGTGGTAGCGCTGGCAGTACTAGTATCAGTATTAAAATCATTATCAAAACAAAAGTTGGTGTGGTCCTATTATTATTGCAAGTAGCCAAAATTAAAGTTTACATAATCGATTACATATAGAAACAACAACCATAAAAAAATATAGGTACAGTAAATATGAAGATCGATATCTCAACAATCACGCACGCATAGCACTTTGATACATAAGGGGTCACGCATCATCACTTTAAAGAAACAATTGGTCGTAATTAATCGGTAGGTACTTGCGACTTTTTACTTTACCCAAATGTTACGTAACAGATGAATGGCATCTTTAGTGTTGTACTTTAATAAAGTTGAGATAGATTTTGAGAAATGTCTTTATCGATTGTTTTATTGGTTTTATTTTAATATCGCCTGTGTGTCAAGCTAAACTCGGGTCGGCTTGAGACCTCATGAACAGCATTTACTAATCCGCCATTGTGGAAGTCTAAATAGATTTCTTTTTATCAATATCTATACTAATATTATAAAGAGGGAATATCTGTATATTTGTTTGTTATAAAAAATAATCTCAACAAAAGGACCTGATTTTAAAGATTCTTTTACCAGTAGAAAGCTATTTTATCCAAGTGTGACATAAACTATATAACATCACGCTATAAGTCACGGGAGCGGCGCAGTTATCATAGACGTGAGTGAAACCACCTGGGACGGCTAGTAATTTATATTTCAGTTAATATACTCTTGTGTGTTATAATTATAATATACGATATGCATTCTAATTTTATAGCTATACAAATCTTTACATATTTCTTAATTAAATCTTTTAATGTTTTATTTAAGCAAACAACTTTCGCTGGTGGCAGTAATTTAGTTGGTAAAAGATGAATCATAATATTTATTTACACATAATTAACTTAATCCTCAACAAGAAGATAGTGGCAAAGATTAAATCGAAAGCAATAAAAGTCCGAAAGAAAACGATAACTGGACAAGATTAAAAGAGCCAACCGTTGCTAATAGTTGGTGATAGCGCGAATGAGCTTCAATTTCTTTTTCCCTATCAAAATGCAGTTTAAATTTTGGTATTTCAAGTTACCACTTACCATAGCCTTTTGTAACCGCCGTTTTTGTTATATGAAAGCCTATAAATAGAAGAACTAAATAAGTACAACTAAATAATATATTTTTCTAGTCCATCTAGAGACATACACTCATTATTATAACTGGAAACAGTCAGCTGGTAGTGTAGTAACTTCATAATCCTTTTTCCCAGCGCTACCCACGCAATCCACCAAGACTGCGGGTCCCTTAACTGACAATTCCAGCGTCTTCGTCGTTCGTCTTCACAGTAAAAACAACCATGGTTGTTTTTACTCGTATACCTATTGAAAGTACTAACATAGATTTGAGCGAGGATTCCACCAGAAGAACAAAACCTGTCCTGTACCAGTTCTGGTAAACTCTTGAATATTACATTCACAGATAAATAATAAATTAAAAAAAATAACATCAATCCCAAAATTCATAATCAATTGTATGGGCTAGTACTTTTTATTCTATGCTATGAGTTTGTATCTAAGACCTCTGACCTACATGTATGCCCTTTTCACCGTCATTGCTCTGCTTATGCCATCGTTATGTTATGTAATAAAATTCACATAGCTTCACGATCTTCATTTTACCATCAGATCTGACTCATGATTTGTTACTATGAGTAAAGGAGAAAGGTGTGACCTCTGGCTTTCGTCTCTTGTATTGTTTTGGGGATTATTTCGCCATATATGTATGTATGTAACCTTTAGGGTCGAAAGTTCTAGAAGGTTTCATTTCTATATTTTTTTAAATGTCTCCTGCCTAGCATTTGTATTATAATCCATACTAATGTTATGGATGCAAAATTAATTCTGATTTTCTTACATTTTATCCGTTAAACCACTAGCTATAATTGAATACAATGTAAAAGGCAACGAGATTATTTAAAAAAAAATGGTCTTTTTCCCAGTCGATGTCGATTCGTTAAACAGATCTAAAATACATAATTATATTGTTTTGGTTTCAAATACTTTATCTAGCTTATCTTTATCTGTAATTATTGTTGCAATAATAAGACCAACTAAGACATTTCAGTGATTTCCTGTTTTATTCAGCCTTAATTCCTTTCCTCATATTCTATCAGTCGAAAAAACTATAGTTTTGTTACTAAACCCTGCTATTTAGTTGCCTTAAAAGTACAGTGTCAGTAACAAATAAAGCCGTTATACTATGACGTGTCCGACCTATAATATCGATCACAACGGACATTGACATGTAACGTAACACCTAACAATCGAAAGTGACGTCGTTTTGCTTTCTGAATACAACTGTTCGGTGTCGGCCAAATTATAAACATTACTACATTTAGTTAGGTTATGGTTCTCGATAGAAAGTGTCCCCTGCCTAGCAATCTATTGTCATTTTTAACGTGTTTTATTGTATATGATGTGACAGGGCTTGTGTTAGACTCACCTTGAATCTATAAGAAGCTTTGAATAGAAAGTAACAAGGAAAATATATTCCGATGCTTATTTATATCTACAAGATATCCAAAAATCACAAGGCAAGCAAATCGATTAATTTATCGAGCAGTCGTAAATCAATCATGGCAAGCATCATAGAGGACTATTTCATATTGAACAAATCTAACAACCCATAATCCAAGTACATGTGCACTCTTAATCACAGCTCTGCAATCATCAATCCGTTTGTTGGCAATAACTAGAATGCTATTCATCGTTTAGAATGCAAAATCAGGAGAAAGGAATATAAGCAAAAGAAAGCAATGACAGTAAAATTTGTTGGTCTGCCAACTCAGAGTTCGCTGGTTTAAACCCAAAATCAGTTCCTTAAACCTTGCCAAATCACGTGCAAATACTGGTTATATATATAATGCAATACAACCACAAATCTAATCAGAGTGAGTTCTACTTTAATTTCTTGTTTTTAAGAGTTATCCACAACCATCTCTTAAAACGATTAAGTTTATCAATTTAAATTTTCTTAGCGTAAGATAACCTTACAATATTCGCAATCTCGTGCCGGAGTCTCAAAATAAAAGTTACTTAACCATCGGTGACAGGAACCTACAAAAAAAACTGATAGTGTGTCGGTGCTTGTATAACAGCTCTAAATGACGTAAGAAAAACGTCAAAACATATTTTGGTCAAAAGACATTCGATAAACTATTTATGCCGGAAAAACCAGTTACCAGAAGATAAGCAATGCCCAAGATACATATTACGTGAGGACATCGTGACGTTTACATGTAAAATGAACTTATGCAATGGCGTTGTGTATTTCACAGACATTTTCTATGTAACAAGTAGCGAATGACCTACATAATAATGGGAACATTTGGACACAAATATGATTGTCCTGTTTGTGTAAGAAGTAAACTTCGGAATATTTAAAAAGATATTAGTTGTAAATTGTGAGAAAACTTTTGTGCAACATATTTTGTGTAAATGCGAACGTTTTTATCTTGCTTATTCTTGTTGTGTTTGTTTTTGGCAAAAGATCTTTAACAAACTGTTTTTTATTTATTAATATTATTATGAATCTTTTTCATATATTACCTTATTGAAAAATAGTAGATGGTAAGATTTGCATCAATATTCAAATGTGTGACACGCTTTTCTTTTCGGAATCATAATTGAAAATCTATTATTTATGTAACATTTTAACACTAACAGGAAATATTCCGCATATTTAAGAGTTGATTAACTTAATCGAATGCTAAAGATGTTATTGATATTTCTATTAGCTTTTTATTTATTTTGTTATAATTAATACTTATATATTGAATGAATATGTTAAACTATAGAACTACGTAATTGTAATAATAATCCACACATGAACTGAAATAAAGACTATAAACTAGAAGAGCGGCATACCCTAACACAAGCATACGTTTGCTTAAAAGGCTATTCCAAATATTGTAATATCAATGTGTACGTAAAAGAAATCGAAATAAACAATTTATTATTATTATTTTAATTCTTACCCATCGATTTCTTCGATTCGGAATATTTTGCACATAAATTTTTGTATACCTCGACTAAGTACATGTCAACGTATGGTTTGCCCGTATCGATTACTGATTAAGCGCATTTAATCCTAATCTACAGACGATTGGAGCTTTACAACAATCTATGAATAACGAATCCCTGCTTAATTGAACTCGGGAAAACAAATGCACTTGTCATAGAAGCATACACTCTTTGAATTCACGTGTATGTGTATGTCTATTTGCTTTAGTTATATTAATCTGCACATCTGTATTAATGTAATTTGTGGCCTACGGTCCTTACTGGATGTTATAGAGTTCAAAGATGCTGGTTAGCGCTCTTTCCCTTACACACACACGAGTGATATCGCGTGCCCACAGTTTACGGTAGCCACTTATAAACAGACAGGCAAAAAATGCTTCATGCCACCAGTAGTATAAAATATAGAAATATTACGTATAGCGCATCAAAACTTAACATGCGAGACCTCGCGCCATTTTTTTGTTTTGGCTAGACAATGACGGTTGTGGAAAGTTTACACACAAATTATGCAAATAAGATGGTTTTCTTTGGTCCAGCGGTTGCTAGAGCGTCTCGGGTTTGATATCATCATCGTCATAAATTCTTTATACCTTAACGCTAGAAGAAATAGAGACAGAGATTTATAATGCATGATGTAATGTTATGTAATGCGTGCGTAATTGCAACAATATTAATGAAAAGAAACGGTTACTATGTGTGTAGTTTTCTTATAGCCATTGAGTTCGTTCAGCGAGGTTAAGCATCCATTGTTGCGGTTGGTTTACGGAAGGACACATGTTTTTAAGTCGGGCATGTCAGTGAATTGAAGAATTTGAAAAATCTTAGCTCTTGTTGGTTAGCGTCACTTCCAGTGATAGTGAAATTAAAAGCTCAAAGAATAATGACGTCTAAGCCAGACGATCCCAAATAATGTCTATTAATTCTTTTTTTAATCCGACTTTTGTGTAGTTTTTCTGAATCTAAGCGTCAAGTAGCGTCAAAAGAGGTGGTTAAATAAAACTACATACATATACATTTGAGTTATGCTTATATAATTATATGAATTATGTCATTGGATAACCCATATCAAAAGGAAAAGGCTTCCAAAGACATATGGTGCTTCTGAAGTCAAATGGATAAGACATTGGGCCTGCCTCGGAAAGATCGTTGGTTCTCAATTCTCACCCATTGAACTACCGACGTAAAGACTCTTCTTTTTTACCTGGGGTCTCCTGATGCATACTTCCTTACCACAAGGGGAGGCGAGAGGGTTATGTCGGGCTCTCCCGAGATTCTGGAGCTACCGAATTAAGCCACCACGGCGTGCCACCTCGTTGGTTTATATGGTGCGTGGACGTAGAGAATACAAGCATTATATGTAGCTTAGCTGGAGTGGTAAATAAGAATACTAGTCAAATCAAATTGCTGTCAATAAACCTCATAGAAAATTAGAGATATTAAATGTATATTTATATTACTAGCCTTTTAATCGCTTGCATATAATGAACTGCAGTATTACATAAACATATCTTAAAGATAATATAAACATAGATACTATACACATAATAACATGACTGGACGATGGTAGCGCAAGCAAGTTGAGTGTATGTTTGCGTTGCTTCAACTTTCACCACGCAAGCTCAGAGTTTAAGTCTTATGCGCATGCTAGGGAACGTATTGAGGAAGTATATGTAATGGTGGGGCACTAAAATATCGCTTGAAGCTTGAAGCGTTCGCAGACAGCGAAAAATTTAAAACGTTAAAACGCAACTACGGAATATGAAATATTGGTTACAGAAAAGATATCGCTCCACTTGAAGCGTTTGCGTTAAAATGTAACCATTGAATATGGTTAATTCGCTTGCAGAAAAAAAATTATAGAAACAGATTTGAAAAGTTAGTTTCTGGAGCAAGCATTTCAAGAATACAGTAGCATCTTCTCGAACAATCGTTCTTCTCGCCCATACATCGCTTTTCGGTTCGCTGGTAGCGAATTTTAATTCACTATTTTGTAATAAATCATACATTTCTACGTAACACACAACGCTTACTATTGCTGCGTCGAGCGTATTCGCTTTACGCGTTTCGTGGCTCTCGATTAAGTACGTTATTTGTTTTGTTTAAACAAAACTGCTTCGACCAAATCGATTACATAATGTAGTATTAATAATTGCTCGTTCATCCAGTGGTATTAAAAATGAATGCAGAGACGTTTTAATTGTTACAAAAACAATTGTTACTAAAACATTCGAAATATTTGATTACTGCAGAATTTGGTTTATCGCAATTTAAATATTGTCTCTAGGCTCTAGCATTATCGAATTTTACTTTGTACGAAGCGAAGCCTGTATCGCAAAAGTTCTTGCAAACATTGAGACACCTCAAAAATCATCCATACTAGGAATATATGCGGCTGAAGCAATCTATTATCTTGTTCAGGGATCATCTTTTTACTTACTTAGAGTGACGAAGTGACCACTCAAATCGCTTTACCATTCATGTATACATATTGATTTGCAATTTCTAGTCAATCACTTTCTGAATGGCTGCGTGTTCGAATTTCTAGTAGATGAGTACAAGAACAGTCTCTTAGAGTGCTTTATAGGAAAATTACGATATAATAACTTATGTATACTGATTTTCTATCTACGACTTGTAACTATTAAACTACAGTGTTGTAATTAAATTCAAGTTTTTAGAGTATCTATATATTAATACGTGAAGCGAAAACTTTGTACCCCTTTTTACGAAAATTGCGCGGATGGAGGAGTATGAAATTTGGCACAGTTAAAGTTTATATAGAGAAGGAGTGGTGAATCTTAAAATTTATATAAAATATGTATTAAAAATACATTACATTAATGAAAAACACTACACGCACACAACCATGCATATATGAATATTTGACATACGCAGTCAAATATTCTTCGTAACTATGGTTACATATATCAATATATAATTAAAAAAATAGTAAATTAACATGTATAGATCGAAATCTAAATGAAATGTGATTATAAGGGCATAGTTCTAGACATTAAAACTTTAATAACTATCAAACTTAAAATTTAAATCAATTTTGGTCGAATTTCGCCCACTAGGCGACCGCTAGTCCTAGTAGGTCTAATTATGCGTAAGTTTATATGTATCTATATGTATAATTACTTACATCGATATATTAGATACTATACTACTTAGAGCAATAGTTATTAGAAGCTATTATTTATTATTTTTTGATTGGCGACCCCGAATCGGGCAAACCATAAATAGCTGGTCCGAGTCTCTGTTCTATTTTTGTTCATTGTTTGACACAAGAATTATTCCTAGAACGGTAGTTTTCTTTTTAAAGAGGAAAAATAAAGGTATTAGTCATAAAAAAAAGATATAGGAAGTCAGTTCCTTTAGCGTCAGTTTTATATATCCCACAGACTCGCATTATCGCATATCCCATATACTCGGATTACGTGAGGCCTCCAACACTATGCTAGATTTTACCAATACGTAAAACATTGATGCCAATTGTTATATAGAAAGAAATGCGTAAGTAAGCAATCGATCTGTCGTTTACAATTGACCATGCCGCGGTATCTCGAAACCCAATCAATAACAGTAACAAATTGATGATTGAACGTTTTTGGGTCACGCAATCCATTGACATTGATAAAACGTCTTAAAACAGACACGCCTTAGGGACATACCCAACCTGTCACTAATACGAGTACAATCGTGGAGTTTTAGAATGTTGAGTTTGTGTGAGTGACTTTCAAATCTATAAAAACTTTCTTGTGCATTTGTGTGTGTTTTATTATAAAGGCAAATTAATGTTGTTTTTTTGTTACAAATCATTGCTTTACTAGACGGCAACGATGGCGCAGCGGTTAAACGGCCGCTTCACCGCTGTTGTTACGCTAAGTGTTGTGTGTTCAAATCACACACCGGGCAAATATTTGTGTGATCTACATGTAACTGTTCGGATTATCGGTGTACTGTCTTTCTGTTTATTACATAACTATTTTCAAAACTCGGAAGAGGGTCGCCCGTTATTACGTAGAACATAAAAAATGGTTGACGAAATATAGGTGAAATAGATATCTGCCTACCCCTTCGAGGATCGAGGGAATATATTATGTATGTATGTAAATATATACCTCCTTAAAATATGTTACATTTTCTACAACGGTTCAAGTATCTATGTTTAAACACTTGTGGTCGCATACCTATGACTTAACATCAAATAAACCAGTTCCTCTTTTGTTTCGTTACACAATACCAGTCGTGATAGTCGAATGTGGGTCATCGGTGAAAAAGAACATAGTTCGTTGATGTCTTAGAAGGTGCAGCTGATGTAACTTGTAACTAACAATACTTAGATCTATACTAATATATGTTGCGCCTGGTCTGTTATTTTATTACATACAATTTTTTCAAATTTCGAATGGAGTTGCCATATACGAAAAGAAAAGCAGTTTAAGAAAACATTTTTGTCAAACGCAAGCGTATGTGTCATTGGTGTCGAGGTTTTCATTTGCGAATCTATTATATTTGCGGCAGTAGACCCAGGTTCAATTTCCAAGAGGGTCAAAGTATTTTTATATCGACTGTTAGAAAAAAAAAATGGTAGTACTGGATTTAGATATGTGCCTAGTTAGTTATTAAACTTGTTATTATATTGTCTTCTATCGTATATTATAGATAAAATAAAGACTTCATAAAATAAAATGACACATATTTACTTAGTATGTACCACCGCTGCATTTATTTCACGCTTACCGCACCCACTCGCTAATATAAATATGTAGTTTTATATAAGTGCAGTAAACAAACATTTATTGCGCAACTATAAACTTACTTTCTTATTAACAAAATGGAATGTACACACAACTATAATTATATACATACAGGGTGTCCGGTAATTAAGGGATAACCTTGAAATGTCTTATAGTAGAACTGAAGGCCGTTCAGAAAAATGAAAAAAATTAAAATAAAAAATAAAAATATATTAATAAGTGCAAGCTATATTAGCATACTTTTGACAGACTATCTATTAGCATAATTAGTGTTTAATAATAAAACAACAAAAAACTGATGGATTTAATTCATTTATGGTCGTAGTATACAAGAAAGTTATACATGGTAATTGAAAAAAAAAACACATATCTCAGGTAGTAGTTAGGATATATATTTTTTCATTTTTTTTCTGAACTGCCATCAGTTTCACTATAAGACATTTCCAGGTTATCCATTAATTACCGGACATCCTGTATATACTTAGTCTCACGGTTATATTCTCAAAGGGGTAGGCAGAGATGGATCACATCCACATTTCGCCAGCTAAAGGTTTTGGTTACCACGTAATAGACGCCTTCACTGGGCACAGTTTTAGACTAGGTGCTGCTACCGAGAATTTTTTTGGTTGGCCTGGTCATCGAACCTGAGACCTCATGGATAGTAGTCGCATATCGCCTGCCACCGAGATAATTACTATACTCTATTTGGTACTTAACTAAAAGTAAACAATCTTGATGTATCTTTATAACTAAAAACTCAGTTTAAAAATAAAATGCTGCTAAAGATTAATGTAAATACAACAATAACGATTACTAAATCAATTGAACCGTTAGTTTAAGCAGTAGATTATTTGTTTAATATGAGTATGCGGATAAAGTCACATCAAGATTGTTTACCTTTAGTTAAGTACCTAACCAAATGGAGTATAGTAGTAAACAATCGTCATAAAGATTACAAATAACATGGAGTTTAGTGAACTAATCAAAATCAAAACTAGCCGGGCACTACTTCCAAGGAACAGAGTTTATTGGCTGACTAGAAATATTGGCTTTGAAATCTCTATCAATGAGTAAAAGTTGTAATAAATATTAATAGTCGGGCCGGACGCAAAGGAAAGAAAGTAGTCTACCTACGGTTTTTCTGTGAGCGATCCGGTTTTGACCCGCCCGGCGCCCGTTAATGACGATCGATTCGATACCATCGAAAAATCTTGAATGGCATAATTACAGGCCATGAGACGGATTTTATAATGTTATTAGAATTTAACTTTTAATTAAATTGACTGTAGAATGGCGCAGTGGTTGAAGTGGTTGCCTCGTCACTGGCAATACGCTAAGAGATCGCTATATAGGATAAAAATGTAACTGACACCACTGCGTCGAGGATTGTGGGTTCGATCCTCACACATAAAGGGATCCACAAAAAATTTTGCTGATTTTGATTTTCTTTGTGTCCATTATTTGAATGTTTGTCCCTTGCGACACAGGCATTATTCGTAGTGCGAGAGATGTCTTATACAAAAGAAAAAAAAAATAAACAAATTACATAAGCTCTCATAACATTTCCGTTATGTCAATTTGTGCTATCAAATAGAGGTCGTCTGGGCCACAAACATCGTAAAAGCCTATTAATTTAAATAATATAATTTATAAACGATACGTAAGTGTAAAATTGAGATTATGCTTTACGTAACAAGATCCACTTTGGACATAAAAATGTCAGTCACATTTCACACGTTTACAATTACGACAATTTTTATTAAACAAGCCGTTACGTCAGTGAAATGGATAGCATTTATCTGAGCAAAATCATCTTTCTCCCACCATTACACGTCTTAAGTGATGAGCACCCATTGTATATGTCGTTGGTTAGGCAGGAATATATTTGGAATAGAATAAGATTTGATATATACCAATAGAATTTAGTTTACATCAGAATTACTGTATATTATTATGTACTAAGAATGGTGTTATGGCTAAAATTTAATTTTACCTAACTTACCATTGGATGAATTAAACTGAAATTATTACATTAATTTATTAAACATTTAACAGTATGAATTTGGGTTACAAATTACCTTCTAGTCTCGTTTTTATACTGACTGGCTAAGCTTATATTCTTGTGTTAGGAAAAGGTTAACGTCAATAATGCTAGTAGTAGGTAGGATTGGACTCTATCTCGATCGCTAGTCCGGTGCCGTATCCATTAGATTACCGCAGCTTAATATAAATAGTATTGAGACACTATCGATCACATTTTATCTTATCTTATCTTAATAAAGAGACAACTCCTGCGCTAGCAATACCAGAGTCATGCGTCACAGGGGACTCTATAAACAATCAAACAATGGACACAACTAATTCTAACTTACTTTCTTCAGTGAAAAGTGATAATTCACTTATAGGAACCCCAAATATTCAAATATCTATGTATAACTAGGTTTCCACTTAAACTGTATCGCTTTACTTTGAGTCACATATTAGTTCGGATTTATATTCCTGAAATATTATTATTCGCTTATTTGTCTGTCCGGCTGTCCGTAGACTTTGATTTATCGATGAGTAATAAAATGAGCGTATTATATTTAGCAACTATGTTTTGGAAAAGCGCACTAATTTCCTTAAATGTGTTATGACAGTAGAGGTCAGGTCCACTCAAATAGCCCAACGTTTTACCACACCTTCAAAATTATTACAGTTTCATGTTTAATGGTAGTCATTTCATTGGAATTAAATAATACGTCGTAAATATGACGCCAAAAACAGGATCATTGTACGCTAAAATACAGAATTAACTAAATTTATGACTAGTACCAATTACCGACTACGAAGACGACCATAAGTAATATAGTAACCGTAGTAGTGACTGCGTTACCGAATGTTGTAGGTATGATCCTCGCACGGGACAAAAAAAACATGCGGGGCAGTCTTTGGGGACTGCCGATAGAAGTGAAAACTAAGTAACTAGCGTGCGGTGATGATGACGCGAGTTTCACGCGTTTTGTTCACCCAAAAAGTACACATATATACACAGTATACATATAGGTCATGGAAAGCGTTCGGTGGCGATGACGTGAATTCCATGATTTTTGTTCACCCAATAAGTGCTCAACGCGTCTAGAGAAGTTTTCACTTCAAAATTTGTGTGATGCAGAAACAGTCGTTCTAAGTCTGAGTGATTTTTCTAAATGTTGTTTGAATGTTTGTAAGTCCCTCGCAACACAGGCATTATTTTTAGTGCAATTGTGTCTGGTTGGCCGATCGCTGTCTCTCAAGACGTTGAAATAACAACGTCGCAGTTTTATTTCGAGCTCATCACATCGAATGCTATGTGTATAACGAGAAGAACAACTTTGATTACCTACTCCTCCTGTATTGCCATCTGGGTCGATACGTTTTATGTGTCCACACTGTTACAAAACACCGGACATCCGCGTCCGTATTATTCCGTATTACTTTTTTATAATCAAGTTATGTGGAACGCAGTGTTGTTATGATATAATCTGTTGTAGTGATTGGGACCGCAGACTAATTATATTTAAGGTATAATTATGAACTGTCTTTGAATGTAGACGTTACTTGCCTGGCTTTCTATCTATCATGACTTGTTTAACCAGTTGTATTGATGAGTGCTCTAAGCCAGCTTGTTGTAGAACGGTATCGGTTATAAAATACTAAATTTCGTTATTTATATATTGCTAGTGATCCCTCGGGAACAGTATTTTTTTCTAGATATAGATCTGTGACTTTTTCTGTATCTTTGATACCGTGTATGCAAAATTTCATGATGATCGGTCGAGTTTTATGGCGTGTAAGCGTAACAAATAAATAAACACACATTCATAATTATACTATTACCTAGTTAGGATTACAATTACTGAGTTAATCCAAGTTTAAAAATACTCCATGCTTTTAACTTAAGTGGCAGTAACTATATCCTACAAGGGTAGGAGAGAAGTATTGTACCCAGATTTCGCCAGCCTTAGCATTAGTTTCCACATAATAGGGGCGAGCCTATTATCGGGCTCGATTCCAGAAACCGGTGATACAACCGAAAATTGCTTGGTCGAAAATGCAATAACTCTGCTCAAAAATTGGATCCGGAGTTTTAAAACCAGTATTCGGAAGTAGGTTGCTATGACAGTTATTGAGCTGAATAAAGTTTCTAAAATGCATCATTCTCATAACTTAGACGGTAGGAACTATTTGCATGGTTCTGCAAGTAAAAACAAAACATTCGTCTTCAGAAAAATCTCGTCTCTTATAGCAAGCTTTGCATATTTATGCGTTCAGTGACTTTCGTAGCTGACTGTACATAATAATATGTTAAAATGCACGGATAAATAAGCGTTCGGCACAACTGTGCCAAATTACGTATACATGGAAACGAGAGGCGCTTGGTGAAAGATTGTGAAGCGTAGAATTGGAGAGGTACGCGGCATCCATACTTATATACGAACGAAATTTCAATGTAGGTTAGGGTTTTGTTTCGTCGTCTATACGGACATTCTCTCACTCTTACATAGACGTACTACTAATTGCTAGGTATAGGTGTACTACGCCCAAATTTTGCCAGCGATTGATTTATGTCCCAATTGTCCCACGTTATGAAGAGCGAGCTCATAGCTGCCTTACGGGCACAGTTCCAGACAAACCTGCTACTAAACATTTCTTGGTTAAAAGCCAGTAACTTTTGTCTGATCTAGAAATCGAACCTCAGGTCTTATACACGGTACATCATATAAAGACGCCAAATATATCGATGTGGGTTAGTTTTTGAATATCGTCTTTGTTTTTGACACTTTATTTGTTCACATCAAAACGCGTCTGAACATTGTCAACCCATTAAAGACAGATAAACTTCCTCCTAAGAGGAGAGCTCTTTAAGATTCGGACGCCACATCACTTCAATAAGACGACGACGTTGCGACGACCAACTTTAAATTGAACATTCACGTGCATACTAAAGAAATAACAACAAAAATCACTATCATCAAACCGACGCACACACAATCAGATCAAAGTTCTCACAAAATACTTTCTACAACATAACAACATAGTTTACTATAAACAAGCAAATTCGGTAACGGCACACAACCTTCTTCGAAAACGTAAACGTTTTACGTAAGAATTACAAAATGTTCAACGCTCAATGTTTGAAATAAAAAAACGCTCTAAAGGAAACTGCTAAACTGATGTTATTATGCCGCTCCACTGATCATAAATTGCAGTATGGCACTTTTATAAGCACTATGGAAGCTATAATTGTACTGTTTCCTTTAAACCCGTTAATACTCTAACCATACAGTGTAGTTCGGTTTGACGACCTGATTGTCAAAGAATAATATAAAAAAGCCTTTTTTTAAACACCGCTTTACGAGTCTCGTAAGCCACGAGACCCGTCAACGACAAGTCTATCTTTATCATTATCATTCAGACAGTTAATCTGTCTTCCAATATAAGTGATTGCAATATCGATTATGCTTTGTGAGCCATTTATGGCTTCCCAATTCCTAGCCTCCTATTCATCTATTTATCCATAATCCGTACCCATTCCTATGCTGTGATAGTTTAGTCCTGTATTAATCTTATATAATACCACCTAGCTGGTCTTTACGGACATTTTACCATAATTTGAAGTGCTAAATAGCCGTTCCTATTTTCCTTTTCTTTATGGTAGACAATGACTGGACAGTTTCCTTAGTATTACTGCAATTTTAACGAAACATATCGGAAGTGTTGACTCATCTCTCACCTCAGGCAAGAAGAATAATAAAAATAAACAGTAATCGAGTGAATCGCCGCCTATCAGGTACAGTTAAGAACCCTCAAAAGCTTTGGCATATTTGGGGACTGCAGCCGATTCCCAACTTGGACGTTGGGCGTGCGATCTTAATATACTTGGAAATATAATGGTTTGGTTAGATAATGCTACATAATAGAATCAGTATTACTGTCAAGTACATTGTACTATATCCTGTTAGTATTCAAGGCTTATGCCTAAACCTAAAACCGCAAATAAAAGAAATTGGATCTTTCCGAATCATGTTCTACTAACCTACATATTATTCCAAAGATTTCTCTGAGTCTTAACACAAATGCAGGCAATTATAAGCAATTAAGCAATTAAAACGGTGTACGGGAATTATGTGTTTACGGACATCTTTATCGTTTAAATTTAATTTCTTTTCGTTGTGAATGAGTGTTGTTTCTGCCTACTATCGTATGTATAAATAGTTACCATAAGATGTTGGCAGCTATTCAATGACGAATTTCGAGACCTAGGTAGTTGGGAGTGTGTTGCCGTCCTTGCCTTACAATTAGGCTAGCATGTATACAGGGCAGCAAGGATATTTGGATGTTCATACCATATCAGGTCTGTTCAGAAAGCAAGCACGCAATCTTCAATAATAAGACCAGCTACACATAATTGCATCGACTTATTACTAATTGTTAACATTACAAATAAAGGGAATATATCAATAAAAATGACCGGACAATAGGTATAGGTCAGTGCGGGTAATTATTGCTTATACTTTAGGTACCTATACGTATTGACGTGACACCTGTATCACATTGCTGGAATTTCTTTACGCGTTATAGTATGGGTTTTCCTTATAGTAGTAGGTCATATACCTTCAACAAAGTTCGTTATTATTGTGGAAATTATAGAATGAAGAACATGTTAATGTTTATTTTTACATTTTTGTATAATTTCAACACACTGTTTTGGTCTTCAAACAGTTAAGCAGAGATGAGACAGTAGATTCTTGTCAAATTCTAATTCAAATTCATATTCCGCGTAAGGGGCAGAACAGGCAGGGCAGGGACAGCAGCGGTAGCTCAGTTGGGAGACCAACAGACTGCAATGCAGAGGGTCTCGGGTTCGAACCCACGTCGCGCACCTCTGACTTTCGGAAGTTATTTGTCTTTTCGAAATTATGTGCGTATTGATTGACAATTATCGCCTACTCCATGCCTCGGAGAGTACGTTAAACCGTCGGTCCCGGCTGCCATGAACATCTATGGCAGTCGTTACTGGGAAGTCAGTGCCCTATAATATCCTGACACTGGTCTAGCCTTAGGGTATCGTTAGCCTTCTGGTTGCGGAGGTCAGTTGGCAAGCGCTCAGTGTAAAAACTGATATCCAGTCAAATCCGGTTAGACTAGAAAAGCCGACCCTAAGTGACTTGGGAATAATAAAGGCTAGGCAGAAGAATTCCGCGTAAGGGGCGGTGAACTTATAGTTTATTTGAGCACAGCAAAGGCTTTGTTCTGAGAGCTAGAGAATAAATTTTCTAAGTTTATTCTCTAGCTCTCAAAACATAGATTTTACAACAACTTACCTTGGTATTTGTAGATTTGCCTGCTTTGATCAAATATATGTATTGTATGTATTTAATACCCAATTACTACTACTATTGTAATGCTAAGGAAGGCATTGAGTAGGTACCTATTACTTAACGTCCGTAATAGATCCGTTTCAGTTTACATAGAAATCCATTTATCTTGATATGTTTCATATCAAATCTGTTATTTCCTTAACTATTAAAGTAAGCCCATGATTTTATTAACATATAATTGGATTTAATGACCACATTAATGATTCATTGCTTGCATTGATTTTTTAAGTTGTCATACATGGCAATCGATATCATAATATTGCCTTCTGTTTACGCGAATTTAATTCATTGTAAATTAAACTACTATATACGGATTTTATCGCGTTGTTTATTTAACACTTTATTACATATTTTAAAAAACTGTTACACTACTATACTACTATTAAACATTACCAATTTTAAGCTAATTCAATTATTAACACTATTTGTAATTAAGTTTACACTTTCCCCGACGTTTTGGTTGCTTTTCAGCAGCCATGGTCACGTGGAGACTAAGATGGTAGTTGTCTCAATGTTCCAGTGTAGTTGTGTGTTTGGTGTGGTTTGTTTCTTCTTGGGTTTGACTATTTGAAGTACTGGATCCCAAGCTGGTGGTACATTCCAACCATCCACATACCAGCACTGAGTTTAACAATGTGTTCGATAGATTCCGACTGATTGTCGTTTACCAGGTATATTCCCAAACTCAGTAACTGCCCCCTTTTCATCGTCTCAGCCAAAAGACGTCCATTGCTGAACATAGGCTTCCCCCTAGGCTTTCCCCACTCAGACCGGTCTTGATATGCCCCTCCTTTTACGTGAGACAAAAAACAAAATGAAATTTTAGTATAATGTGGCGAGATGTTTTTATCTGGTCTTTCGGGAATATAGTCGCTCTAGTGTGTATGGAGGTACTAATAAGTCCACGTACCTATTAATTAATAACTACATTAATTATCAAAGTATGCAGTCATTATCAAACCTTACACCTGCGTATGTATGAGCTAATTACATACCAACAACATGATGAGTCTAACGCATCACGATATTGACGCCATAATGACGTAAAAGGAAATTAAATGGAACAGAACTGCAGTATTCACTTTTACTATAAACTGCATCTACGTAATATAGAATACTAGGTTTTGCCCGCGGCTTCGCTCGCATAAATCTAGGTTAGAATAGACAAAAAAAAAGGTTTTTACCGTACTTTTTCTGGATGAAAAGTATCTTATGTCTTTTTGTGTTCCCCTGACTGAATTTTATGATGATCTGTCGAGTAGTTAAGCCGTTAAAGCGTAACAAACAAACACACATTCCTTATTATAATATTAGTTAGGATTTCAGAAGAGAAATATATTAGTCCCGTGGCATGAGACTGCATTGTTTGCGTCCAATCGTGAGGTAAACGTGAGGAAGAAAGTTCCCGGCTAAGTGGATCGACCTATCGAAGGTGTCTGGGTAGAACCGGAAGGTTAGCCGTAAAATGTGATAGGCTTGGGCCATGCAGTCGTTTGTGATAAGCTGATTCATCGGATCGTAAGCTTTCGCGTTCGATGCCTGGATTATGTATAGTGTTATTGGGTTTTGCTGTTAGGAAATTGTTGTTAGTAGCAAAGTGCGTCTGCATATTATGCCCAGTAGAAGGCAATTCTGTTAGGCTCATAAACATAGCTGGGGACATGTGTTTGTCATTCACTACTACCTATTCCTTCAGGGATACGGGTGTGAGTTGCCACATAAATGTACGTACTACAGAATTGAGGGAGAACCTCGATTTGAGACTAAGGCAACAAATTTAGGGGTCTACTTCTGCTAGTACATTCTACAGACATACTTCACCTAGTCCTATTTCCCATCGCCTACATAGGTTCTAGTAATAATCTATTACACAAAATCAAAGTCCACTTTTGGGGTCACGAAATGAAAACTCACGTAGCTTTTCCAAAGCCTCATTTAAAAGAATGTCAATGTCAAACAGTCAATGGAAAGTTAAATTTTACTTAATAATTTTACTCTCCATTGAAAAAATATAAAATATTCTGGAAATTTTTGCCGCACCTTGCCTCGACTTACCAGTTTAACGACATTTGTATTCTGTCAATAGCATCGAGGCTTCTAAGTTGGCGTTTCGGCTTTTGACAAATGGTAAATTATACCTTCATAATTTATACGCACATTAAATATCAGTCATAAAAAACTGGAGGTGGGTAGAGTAACTCACCAATAGTTTGATTTCTAACATATATTCATAGAAACCCTTATACAACTTTATAAAAGGAATCGACACTTCTCCCATCTTATACCGGTTAAACAAAAAAAAACTTTAGCTTAACTATTACAATTAAACAATGAAATTTCAAAATGAGAACATCTTTATCTGTTGACGCTCAAATTGATACTTCGGGGCCACAACAAGCGGAACCATGTAAAGTGACGTCAGAGCGGCGCGCGCGCATAAAAACTTTCGCTTTTCACTGCCAAGGCTCGGGCCGCGGCCGCGTCGCGCGTCTCGTCGCGTCGCCGTCTACATAATCATATTATTACGCTCGCAGCAATATACCAATTGTTTTGGTTTTTTACCAAATTATAGGAAATGTTGTAACACAGTCGTATTACTTTAAAATAGATTACTTTAAAGTAATACGACTGTTTCCTATACACTTTATTAAAGTAATAACTATTGTTTGGCGAAAGATGTTTCCATGAATCACTAATTGCTGTTCCATTGTTGCGAATTATGAAATTTTACAATAAATAACATTGTTATTCTGTGACGTAATCTAACGTAGAAAATGTATTGGGATGTGTAAATGCAAACAGTGAGAAACAACAGGCAAATATTATATTTTCGGTTGCACTAGTCAGAATGTTGCGACAAGTTAAAAGACTCACTCAACAGACTTATTTATAGACAGAATATACTTATATAATAGCTTGAACTATCCTTGTTATTGTTCAAGTTACTATCTAAATAACTCTATGATTAATTCTATACTTTCTTTCACAGTTATGGATATGCGTGGCGTGCTTAGCGTCGTCGCTGGCGGCTCCAGCACCGTCTCAAGGACCTGAGCTGTACTTGGACATTATAGACATGGCTGCCATTAGCAGAATGTCACCACAACAATTGGAAGCACTGGCAGAAGGATTAGCAGCTGAGGAGATTATGAGGTAAGTTCATACACAACAACATGTTCTTTTAAAATTGATCTAAGCTGCAACTATGGTGTGTCTAATTTACACGTGTTTGTAGCTGTTGAATTTGGAGCACAAAACCTTATCACATACATACATAGATTCGTGTCTGCGTATCCAAGAAGAGTTGGTTAGAAGAATACTCCATCTATATTTGGCCAGCAATGTTTTAATCTATACTAATATTATGAAGCTGAAGAGTTTGTTTGTTTGTTTGCATTCAAGCACTAATCTCAGGAACTACTGGTCCGAATTGAAAATTATTTTAGTGTTGGATAGCTGATTTATCGAGGAAGGCTATAGGCTATATAACATCACGCTACGACGCGGCGCAGTAATCATAAACGCGGGTGAAACCGCGAGCACATCTAGTTCTTTATAATCAAGCAAGTCTTTTATCGTGTACCGGGTACATATCCAGACTCTATATCTGACACTGAAAATATTCTAACAGAAAACCTCACACCGTTTTAGCCACAAATTATGCAATAAGAACAACGAGTAGTCACTCTTTGAGACATGTCATCACGAAAATTTGTCGTGAAAGTTGGTATGTCATATATTCATTGCTCGTCTTAAAGATGACTAATAATATTTGCCAATTCTACAATAGAAACTATTATGTTTATTATATACGTGAAAGGGTAGGCAGTATAACACCCCCATATTTAGCTTTGTATGCTTTGCGGGCCCTATAATGTCAGACCACGTAGATTCCGTGCTACTACTGAATTTTTCATTAGAATAATCCAAAATGCTTGCCCAAGACCTTATGTAAACAGTTATCGCATTCATTGCCGCTGATGTGACTATGGAGCCGCTTCGATCTGTATTCTAATAATTTCGTACAGCAACTGAAGAGTCTAAATTCAAAATATATATAATTTTTCTCATTTCTTTACCAGGACAAAACGATCGTCAGCCCAAGCGCTAACGTCAGTAGTGTCTAAAGCGTCCTCAGGCCTACAAAGTAAGGTCGGTCTCCTCGGCCAAGCGTCCGCCTTCATAGCTTCAGCCTCCAGTAAATCCGGAGGACACGGCGATGAGCATCAAGGATATTCTTATGAACCGGTAGGTTACTTTTAATAAAACTCTTGAAAATTATATCATTATTAATCAAATATAGATTCTTATCCTAACAATGTCATATTTCAATGACAAATAAAGATCATTTTTTTTGGGTTTTGTCTTGTATTTAAGACTTTTTGAAACTTGTTAACCTGTTTCTATCCTTCTTCTTCTTTAATTTAAGAGCTTATGTTTGTGGATTGAGCTCCACATATAGATGTCTTCTGCTTTTTTAACGTCTTGATACGATTCTATCCTGACATAGCAACTTACAACCAAATTTTTTTTACAGCATGACGAAAAATACGACTACTGGGGTTTGAAGAAATCGATTCTTTACACTCTATTCCAAGCTGTGAAGGCCATCACCGGAGGCGTAACAATCCTGAAAGGTCAGCTCATCAAGGGAGGAGGTGCTCTTGCGGCCACATTAGGAAAGGTCATCTCGGTGAAGGGTGATGCTGTCAGCAATCTTGGAAAGAAGATTGTCAGTTCCGCAGCCCTTAGTCACAAGAAACCACACTGTAAGTAACTTGTTCTCCTATAAACATTACCATTAATAACAGATTCTGGTGTATAGCACTGTATATAATCTTGCACTTCATTAAGTATAAATATATTGAACATAATGCATACGATAATAAAAATTCTAATGACACGTCTGAATAAATAAGCTGCCATGCTTAATATTGGCTGTAAGTGCTGATTTAGCAGCTAATGATAATTAATCGTAGTTTCATAATTCATTAACATCATTCATTAGTTAACGATAACATTTTGTGTTGAGCTACTTAATGAACTTGATGAAAATAAAGAGGCTATCATTATTTATATCGACATTATTACACACACCAATGACTACCGTTTTCAACTAACCGATCGTCAAATCAATGTTAATATCTTGCTAGGTTTTAGCTAGGTGATGGAATATAACGTAATTTACTGAATATCTTTAATAAACATAACTGTTTGACTGACTAAGACTGTTTGTGTATAATAACAATAACAATAAATTATTTTATACGTTTAGGAGTCACTTCTAACTTTTTAAATTTCGTTTTTCTATTCTTATGTAGCCATTTGCCATGCAGAACGACTATTATAAAATGATTAAAACCTAAACATGTGAATAGCTCCTGATGGATTTCAACAGTGGGGCTACCAGAGAAGATAAATACCAGTATCTTTCCTACCTATTGCCTTTTCTCTTACTCTTTACCTCTTCCTTCTACCCATGCACATAAATCAATACCTATACCTATCTCTCCAGGGAACCCCTTCTGTAACTGCACTACCACAGGTTCATCTCAACAGCCTACTCGCGGCCGTGGAGGAAAGGCCTTAAATTTGCAAGATTCGAAACCTAGTACCACAAATGTTTTTAGTGATTATAACTATCCTGCAATAACAGAGAATCCCAATAGTATTAATTTTGGAGACGACGAAGTTAAAGAAATTGTACCACCGAAAGATGAAGAAATGATATTTGTAACTCCACCTGAAGACGATCGTGACTCGGCAACTACCGAAGGCAATGAAATTATACTTCTTAACAATAGATTTGGCGGTCAAATGACTGATCCTACAGAGACTGTCACCGCAGCCGTGTCTACGATGTCTTTTGTAGTAGATGATGATAATGAAGACGATAACGCTGATTCTGAAGTAACAGCAACCCCAGCAGTTTTTCTGTTCTCAGAAGATTCAAGAAGTAGGCTCATGATGAGTGATTTAGCAACCACGACTCTATTGCCATCTACGGTCACTGATGATATGAGAAGCGAATTAGAAATCAATGACATGGGTACGACGACTACCATGTCATCAACAGTTGGTGAAGAAAGTACTGTTGAGCCTACGACTACTAAGCCACCTGAAGTTGTTGTGATCTCAGGGGATTCAAAGAGCAGAGTACAAATACGAAGAAATGCTAAACCTGCGAGGTCGATACGGAAAGACGACAGTAACATATATGTAAATTTCATTTGTGCATTAACTCCTTCTATTATTAGAAGGGATTTATGTTCAACTGTAATGTTTCCGTAATTAGTATGTATAACATTGAATATTATATGTGTTACATTTTAAATTAATGCCAATATTAGAGCTCTCTCCTATTGTGCCTGAATATTGAAGTACAACTTTATAAAACAGGGCTATTAAGTACAAAATCTGTTTGTTAATTAAATGCTTTAGTTTTTAATTAGAGAAAATAGAATAGTATAGTATTGTTATAATTTGTTTTTACATATTTTACTATAAATAAAATGTTATTGATAAAAACGTTTATGGTTTTATTGTCTAACGAAAGTTATGCTAGTCATATCATCTCTATCATTATTGTTGAATGCACATTCTCACCTGTGAAAATCACCATCACATAGCAATAAGTCACATAAATGTATAAGCACCGCTACTAATATCACCGCCTGTGAAACAAAAGAACAGACATCTATAAAGACTAGAAACTTTTGACAATGACTGACCTAATCGACAACAGTATTCTAAATTTGTCAAAGCGATTATTGAACGAAATTATTGCAATTTTATAAAGAGATGTTCAGTGTAGCATAATACATTATGTTGTAATATGAATGTTCATTCATGCTTTTGCACAATTAAATAATAGATAGCTCGTTTATGATCACAAGTATATGTATCATATATCTTAAAAGATATTTATTTATGCAACAATCTCAATATCTGGTGAAATTTCATCGTATTCAAATTCTAAAAAAATCTTGCTTATATCTATACATACATAGTTTCAAGCCTGTTTCCCAGAGGAGTAGGCAGAGACTATATATTTCTATTTGCTACGATCCTAACACACTTCTCTTGCGTCATCACTTTCATTGAATCTATACATGCTATAAATATAAAAGTGTCTGCACTGCTATCATTGTTATATTGATGAAATTTGATATGGAGATAGCTAAGCCCTAGGAAGAGACAGGTAATACTTTAAATAAGAAATTGATATAGGAAATAATTGCTAACAACTTCTAACGCAATTGTAAAAAATTAATTACAACAATCTAAAAAATGTATGCTTATTTAAAACTACTGCCTAATAGGACATAGTTCCTTTTAGGAACCAATATCATAGTAGGAAATCAGTGATTACTGATTAGGTATGCATATTAAAAGTATTTTCCCTAGAATCAGGACCGCAATGTAGGTAACCTTATTAAACGAAACGTACCTACGTAATCAACGCGTCATGTTACAAATTATCCTGTTTTCCACGTAATTGTTACGTAGCTAAGTGAGTGAGTGTATGTGTGTGGGTATGCGTGTGTGTGTGCACAATAACGTAAATAAATGACACCTGATTAACTTTGCTTCATTATATAGGTTCGTTGAAATTATGAGGATAAGAATGCGGATAATAGAAAATATGCCGCTCATGACCATAATTGGTAATATACTTACTGTTTCATTTTGAAACATGTTTTTATGTCGTTTAGGCCTTGGTTGTTATGCTGAATAGTTACTGATGCGATTATTCATTGTAGGTTACTAGTTTTAATGAAAGGGACTGCTGTCAAGGTAATGAAGCGAATATGACATAATGTAGAACATTGTCTTGTCTTGTCATCTGTTCCAAGTGTATTATATACATAATACTAGTAGATACATGCAAAAGTAAAATGACGAATGTCAAAATATCTTAGGTTGTAAAGATCTCTGAAAATTAAACGTAGCCATATTTTTAAAGTAGCTGCTTATCGCCTGTTTCTTTTTCCAGAATGGTCTGCAAACATATTTTCGTTAAAATCGGTGCAGTAGTTTACAGGAAAAGTGTATTAGACTGACAGTCAGACTTCACACTTATAATATTAGTGTAAATTTTCATAGGATAGATAGAAAATATTATATATTTAGAGAGAAATCTTAGTTGTCCTTCTGACCTGAGTTTAAGGCAAAGGAAAATCTTAGTCAATTAGTGTGACTAGATTTTACCCATGACATATTAGTACGCATAATGTGATTTCTTAAACGCATTTTGTAATTCTACATATGTATTGTTTCCTGATGCCATGAAAGTACTGAAACATGATATGTAGGACACATACCAACATTTAACCAGTTTTACCTAATTTGATCACACGAGATTTGTGTTATGTTGGTCACAAAAAGTCATATGTCGCTTGTTTATCCAACTAAATGAGCAAGTTACTCGCGTGGAACATACGCAGTTTAATTATATGGATAGCTAGTAGGGCAGGGATCGATCGTGTTCAGGATCACACGATGTATTCAACCTCTGCAAAACAAAGGCAAATGTGTCTTAACTGGCGATTGATAAATGCATCGTGTACAGGAGTCAATTTTTCGTTTGTGTAAGCCTCTTGCAGAATGCTACTTACTTAATTACAAATAATAATGAAATAACGGTAAATTGTTAGAGCAGCTAAGAGGAATGCTATTATCAACAATGTTAAGAACTGTGAAATCCACACTTAATAGCTTTGTTTAAGAAATAGAAAATTTATGTCATTGTGTAGCAAGTTACAACCTTAATACCTCAAACATTCTAACTATCTATACATCTATCAGTTATTCCATTCAAAAAGCTATCTCCATACGCACCAAAGATCAATATCTTTCCGAAGTTCCATTAGGTTTGTTGGCTATACACACAATTTTCGTTTAATGCGGGAAAAATAAAAACCTGGTTATAGTTTACAAAAAATTGTTTCTTAGTTTAATATTGTACTTAGATTAATAGACAGCGTAGGAAAATAACTGGATTCAATAGAATTGGCTGCGAAAATTTATTAGGAGCTAGATAATTTAATTGCAAATAATGTATCTTTGACAAAGATGAGATTATTCAGTTAAACATAAGCAATGGCTGAATTGCCAGACATGATTGAAAAACAATTGTGTCTGGCGAGTAGAGGGCTACTGGCGCTCAATTTACTGAACCATATTTATGATTACTGCTCCTCCCCTGGGGCTCATAGCGTGACGTTATACAGCGTATGTTACTTCTGGGGAAAGTAGCCTTGTAATGGTGAAAGAAAATAATAATATCATTAAAACCTGTTTAGTAGTTGCAGCGTTTATTGATAACAAACAAACAAATATTTCCTTTTTGAGAAATGCTGGAAGGTGTCTGGTATCTATCCACTTATACATTTAATAAACAATGACTTGACTTTTCTGGCATTTTAATTGACATTCTCGCCATCTTCATTTACTTTCTTCATTGTGTTCACTAAAGCAACTTTTTAGAAATGCTTGATTTGGTCAAGAGCACCTTAAATCGGCGAGCGTGTATGAGGAATGTTATGAAAGTGAATGAAGCCAGAGAAGTGTGTCAGGATCGTAGCAAATGGAAATCCGTAGTCTCTGCCTACCCCTCTGGGAAATTATGTATGTATGTATGATTTGGCCAGTGTGACCGACTGTCACGCCACGGGTTCGATTTCCGCACAAGTCAAACATTTGTGTGCATGAACATTGATGTTTGTCTTGGTCTGGGTGTTTCTATGTATAATTATGTACGTATTTACAAAAAAAAAGTATATATGTATGTTTATACATTGTCAAGTACCCATAGTACAAGCTCTGCTTAGTTTGGGCTAGATGGTGTTGTGTATATGTGATAGAATATTATATTATTATTATGATGGCAATTTAGTAATTGCCGTTTTAATTTTTATATTATTACCCTCCAAGTAAGGGCTTGTTCTGGTCTTTCCCAACGTTTGTATGCGTATTTTCAGATAACTATGGACATCAGGGGCTATTCAGAGGTCGATTCGGGGGACATCGGGATCTATTTAGGGGTCGGTTCGGAGGACATCACGGGCTATTTAAGGGTCATTTATGGGGTTAACTTTTAAAAAAGGCTCATATCATACATCATGATTACTAACATCATTTACTAACCCATCATATCTACTAATCAATTTCTTCATGAAACCATAATATTTCGAAAATTCTTATCAGTTGCTATAAAAATATGTGGATCTTGACAATTTCCTTTCGTCTAAAAGAAATGAAATATTGTTAATTGAATAGAAACTATATTGCCATGTAACAAGCACTATTAATCTCAAAACAAACTAAAATCACAAAGTCCATAATGAAAGGCCAAGCGAGTGTTAAAATTTGCTACTAACTAAACTCGCCATCTATAAGGCTTGAACTTAAAGCACCTCACCAGCAAATACGTACATACCACACTCAATCCCAAGTACACTTTCCAGCGACACCAGTATACGGGCCGCCACCCACCACACATCTGGAGTATGGACCCCCTACAGCATACGGCCCCCCGACTGCCTCAGCCCACTACTCAGCACCTTCTGTACCGACCGGCTACGCCGCACATAAGTATCCAGCTCAGCTAGATGGTGAGTTTCAACATTTAATAACAGAAAAGAAAAGAAAAGAAATGTATTTACAGTTACTTTACTGTCATAGAAAAGTTCGTTACGTTTAAAATTGGCTTTGCTAGTTTTTTGTTGTTTACGCAATTTGAAGCCTGGAATAATTAAAAAATACGATTAGTGCTCATTGAAAATGGCTATCAGAGTTCATGTAAAAGTATGCAAAAATATTTTCAATATTTCTTTGTCATCAAAAATATCTTTTTCTAGGACATTCTGAAACAAATATTTGAGCTAGCTTAATAGTTTGGTTAATAGTGGTGCTATATATCAAAGACATATAATGCCATCAATCATTTGAAAATACGAATACCAAAGAGATAAAATCTCCCTACAAAAAAGAAAAGAACTAGCAACATAAAGCACAAAAATAAAACTTTCTATATAACAGACATTAACAATATAAATAATAAAAATAACTCAGAGTGATCAATTGAAAGCCTAGTACAAACAGCAAAAAAGTTGCATATAAAAAAGCTTAAATATTACTGCGTGCAAGTGTTACAAATAACGTTACGTAATAACAAATAGCGTCTTATACCTACCATAACAGTGGTTATGTAAAGATTCCATTTTTAAATGACTATAAAAATACCATAGAGATTGTAAGTAAATGCACTGTCACTATGGTATAGTGATGTGACGCTATTTAAAATGGGAATGAAAGAAATCGATTCTTAATATATGTTGTCAAAAAAACAGTGAAAGTTGCAACTTATTCTTATAATAATCATTAATAGAGTTAACATTATCATTATCTTATCATTATTATTATCATTATTCTAGCATAATCTTACCTCGTGGCGCTGAGTCATGGACTGAATGACATGGACTTTTTAAAAGAAGAAATGTATGTTCAGCTTCTTACCGTTAAATTAATTGTGTAGTCCTGTATCAAATAAAATATTAAGTATTTTCAAATCATGTAATAGGCATGCCGAAGTATTTCAGATATAGATAAACATATACTTACATAGAAACATATAATAAATAACGTTAGGTAATTTAGTCATATGAAATTTTATAATAGCATTTTTATCAAGTTCCGATAATATTACATTATAAACTTAGTTAGCTAGATCAACTTTTTTTAAACTGAACTGATGTTTATAAAAATCTTTACCATAAAACATATTATATAATATAAAAGTATAATATTGCCAAGGAATATTTAATGGTGAATGCACCATTAAATCTTTGCTAGGAAAGCCTTCAGAGAGATGTTCTAATTCCTACTCAGTTTCATCCACCAAGACTTACCACATCAAAGCGCCAAATCTAGTCATAAAATAAAAAATATAAAATCAGTTCAAAATAGAGTTCCAATCTAGTTTCAGTGTCGTTAATATCACGAATGGTAACTCCTATATGAAAATAAACACCAAATATAAATTTCATTACAGTCACATTTGTCGAAACGATTCAAATAGGAGTTTCGATCAAGTTTAATAAACATTAAACTTGATCAGAACTCCTATTTGAATCATTTTTGTTACAAAAAATTGTCTAATGGTTTAACGGCAATAACATCTCAGGCTATCGTGCATATAAACTTAAAACTTCAACTAAAGCCGTACTGTGTCTATATTTTATTCCACTAATAGCAACAAGTCAACTTACCGATCGTCACGGGATCAATCCACAGCTTTGGGTAAAGTTCATTCTTATATAAAATATGAATGCGGATGTACTTATGCATTGTGAAAAACAGCTAAAAAAGCAGTGCTGACGGAAGTCACATTAGACGACATTACCGCAAGTCATCTCCATTCTAAAAAGTTATTTATGATACATTATCAAATAAAAAACTGCGTTACAAAATCAATCCATCATATTAGTTATAAAAAATGAGAACAGATGCGTTTTATTTCATCTATTACGTAGCATGAGGTCACAAGTTCGCAGCACCGGAACCGAATCGGTTATGTAACAGTTAGTGCATCTTCCTACTTACGCAACGCTAGGAGGCATTGATTGTGGGAATGTAATTATTATATTTCTAGGTTTTATACTTCGAATCTTTTCTATACAATAAGATTGAATACATTAATTATTTTTCACTTTATTGGAAAGTTTTATTTATTGCACTTGTCTTTAATAACCTAATAATCAATCTATATGTGGTTTGCCATAGATAGATGTTTTAAAAGTTCAGTAGTCATTGCTATGGCCTCAGATAGATATTAGATCTTGCAGTAACTCATTCGCAAAATACAGGGATTAAGTCAGTGGAAGTGACTTTAAACAAAATTATGTATGAAATCAAATAGTTAAAATTACATGGTTCAAAAGTAGAATCCGAATAAATTATTTTATACAAACGAATAATTTAGACAGACAGAGCATCTTAAACTAAAAATAAGGTCCCCACTATTAATGCTACTTCAAAATGATATACCATTTAACATTATAATCATTTTACATTTACTAGTATATCTGTGTAAGAGTCTGCAGTCCGAAGATCGTTGAGTCATCCCCATTTGTTTCATCAACTCATACAAATGGCACTAGTCAGTTACTTGTGTTGGGATTCACGTTATCCCAGAAATATGTGATGTTTTGAGAAGGGAATACTTTAAGAAAAGCATACATATCCAACTAAAACTTATGGTGTATCTCAATCTCAAATTTGTGTTGAACATCATGATAAAGTTTAAATGTCATGGTCAGCAATGCAAGGAGCTAGTAAAAACTTAAATGGCGCCTCGTTTTATCGCCAGTATCATGTTAACAAAACAGTTCTGTAAGAGAATTGCCACCATCACACCACTCGAGAACATTATTATTTAAGCTCTAAATCTCATCAATAAAATAAAATGGTCAAGGTTTGTCATATTCCACAAGAGACACATAATAAACGAACATTCTCACATATTAATGTTTAGGCTTGTCATATTTAAGATATTTAACACCGATCATCGTAAACCGAAGAATAGCCACATCTGTTTAGAGGATAGCTTATTTTAAGTCACGTAGGAATAAACGAACTATTTGATTGAATGGATATTTATTATCCAATAAGGCATTTGTTCGTACTTATTAATGGCAATATACGAATTAATGGTAATAACTTATGAGGTAGGTGCGGGCATTGTAGACTGCATTGCAATGTTAGAACGATTGTTAAAGTGGTCATTTCACCTTTGAACCTTGTTTAGCGACGAAGGTTTGAAAAGTAATGTATTTTCTTAATAAATGTATTGTATTGCATTTTCTTATTTAGTGGATATTGAGATTAAAAACATAATAGGCACAAATATACTATACAAACCAAGAAAATAATATCCTTTTTATATTCAAAAATGAAGTAATTCAGTTTGATGTAAGGAGTATAAATCAAACTGAAACTTAACTTTTGATCGAAATCCAAAAAATCACAAGAGAATATGTCTCTCTAATTATGAAAATCGGTGTTGTATGGTACAGTATTTTTTGTGATTATAACAATTAAATATAAATGTCTAAACAATCCCTTAAATGTATAGGATATATATATTAAAGGAAAGAAAGAAATACTTGCAAAAATGGTAGTAAGACATAGGTCGGTTCAGGATTCTTTTCCTAGGAACGTGATAAAAGCCATACATACTAGGAGGAAATAGAGTGAAATTTTATATTTATTATTTTTACATTAAGATATTACCTTATTTATCGCAATATGCAATCAACTATTCTAATCTATATTACATTTAACATATTGATACATCGCTCGTTCCTAATACTTAAATGTAATCTGGCAGTATCTCGATAAAAAAGTTTTACTTCTAATTGGAATCGTATTGGAGTGGCTGCGTAGGAAATTTTCTCATCAAGATAGGGTATAATAAATTTACACAATATTTTATAACTTATGTATTTAAGGATTACGTGGTTGTAGACTTTAATTACTCTTAAATTGATATCTTTCGATCAATCTAGGTCATTGTGTAAGCTCGCAATACATTACTTAGAATGTTTCTTCCTCAATTTTAACATTACAATCTAGGTCGCCTGATCATCTACCATCTACGTTCTAGTAACCAAATCTCTTTTGAAACTCATACACATAGAGGTTACTATTAATATATTTGATGATAAAATGTTAGCGTTTGACAGTAAATATTTAATTACTCAATAGTAATTAAAACCAAAAAAAAATTAAAATAAAGATAGAATCGGCAAAATGTTTTGTTGTAAGCATTGAGTCCATATTTCCCAAAACACCTAAACTAAAAAGGTTTTTATTATTCATGCTCCTCCATTACTACATAGCATTTAACACTTGATCTGAAAATTAAGACAATATCTAGATATATACATATTAATACGTGAAGCAAAAACTTTGTACCCCTTTTCCGAAAATTGCGCGGACGGAGGAGTATTAATTTGAAAATTGACCATTAGGCGACCGCTAGTTAACATTAAAAGCTGATCTTTTAAACCATTGATATTTATCTACAAAGCCATATTCATCATCATCAGCGTAAAATTTATCAAGCTACCAAACTAAATTGTTAGCTCCATAGCATAGGTATTGCTTATTAATATTAAAAGCTGATCTTTTAAACCATTGATATTTATCTACAAAGCCATATACATCAGCGTAAAATTTATCAAACTACCAAACTAAATTGTTAGCTCCGATTTCTTATAGTATAACGCAAAATGGTATTGCTTATGGTCGACGACAAAGTTTAATAGGTGCCAGAGCCAAGAATAAAATAATACTTCCGTATGATGACGATGACGAAAAAGTTATCAAGTTACAGAACAATATTTTGATGTGACTAATACAGATTTACGTGTTTGTTTATTGAGTTTGGTGAAAATGAAATAATATTAATTTTCCAATCTTTAATTTAATAATCTCTAGAGTATTCTTAGGATTAATTATTTTCAGAATACAGATTATAACTGCGATTGTCAATCACTCAAATAAATTAAAATAACAGCAGGCCATACCAGTGGACCACTACTCACAATAAAAACTATTTATAATAAAGCGCAGTTCTAGTCTTATAAACGTCAAATGTGAACTAAAATGTAATGTATGTTTATATTAGACGTTTATATTAATATAGAAGAAATTTATTTGTTATATTTATGACACTGAGACTAGATCTAAACAGATCTATTTTGATAAATTTAAAGCACGAGAATTGTTTCTCAGTATAATAAAAGTAGTAGCAATATGTAATACCTACAGTTTGGGCGTAACTTTATTATATTCAATAAAAAATCGGATGAAATAGCACTGATTGGGAGATACTTATATCGAGTATACTGCAAGAGGCTGATTGATTAAATAAAATCCCATTAGATAATCTCAAGTAATCAATAACAAATTTATGACGGTAAATATTATGTATCTATGTTCACATTACGCAACGACTCAATGAATCATGCTGAGTGTGTCAAAGTGCCAAAAAGGTGGGTTATTTATATCATCTTATGTATAAGAACTTTTACTTTTGGCAACATTAAACACTCGTACAAATTTAAATACAATGGATTTTACAATAATAGTCATATCGTATTCTTTGGTAAACTTACAATTTAGGTCAGGTTAAGGACTATACGCGTTTTGCATACAGTCGTTAAATTCAAGATTAATATCTTAAGAATTGTGATTGAGGTAATAAAATGTTTGAAAGACGAAGCTTGACGCCGACATAAAGATATCAAACACATAGCAGAAAACAGCACACAACAAATAGACGATAGACACGTACGATGCTAGATACAATTTATTTTAAACAGATATTCCAATGCATTAAAAATATATAAACGATGAGTTTATATGATAGTAATAGACGTATCTTAATAAAAAAGAATCTATTGAAGACATTAAAATATAATTATTGCAGATCGATTGAAGAATAATGCAAAAATACTATTTTACGCATCACATCTACCAGTCATTACAAAAAATCACATTGCAATGACAAAGCTTAATCGCAGAGATATTCATGAGATATCGTTTTACGAAGTATCAGTCTTGTGAGTAAAATAATTGCTGTGATTCTCTCCACGGCGGTGGTATCGATAGTAAAAGTTCTGCTGTTATACGTACATACACACTATTGTGTTCTTTTTTATCAGGTCTTTGACTTCTTTTAAAGTAGCAGTTCATTTTATTCAGTACAGTATCGGTGATTACGAATTTAGAAGTTACTCTGTTTGCAATTCCTTTTAAAAATAAGCAAAGTATTCTATTCTATGTGTTTATTTTGTTCGTGTCCTAATTTAGAACACCTTCATGTCGCCGGTTTTCTAGTAGTTGCATATGTGACATTTTAAAATTTGAATTATATTTTTCAGAAATGATAGCGATATCGTCTGTTGTAGACGAAATTAATGCGGAGCCGGCGCCTTTACCGTCAGGAGAACTATTGTATCGCTATTATGACCTAGTCAATGATTTGTGATGGTAAGATATTATGATGCTGTCTTCTCGCCTTATGGCCCTCTATACTCTTTCGATAGCTTCATTTCGCTTAGCATTTCGAACAAATTTTTAATCTTATTGTAGTATTTGGCTTCGGATTGTCCTGTTTTCAACTGTAGTGCAAGTTTAATTTTCGACAAATTCAAGTTGTGAAGTTTTGTAGACAAAAGAAATGCTTCTTTTGTTCTGATTCTGGTAAGAGCTGTGTATTATAGCGATTCTTCTATTTCGTATTGTCTTCTTGCACACATTTTCCCTTTTAGCACTTTTCTTATGCAGGACAGATTTCCCACTTACAAAGTGTTCTGCGATGTAAAACTGTATTATAGCTCAAAATTCGACAATTATTATATTAAACAATCTTTATTGGTCTGATATTCTGTAAGAATATTTGATCATACTTGATTTAGTTGTAATAAACAACGAATGCAAAATAACACATTTTCTGTCAGTCAATATATTTCAAAGTAATTTTAAATATGTGGCCTATTACCAAAATATTGGTTTGGTGTCGCCTGCATGCCTAAAAACAGCAGTCCTCACCTCATTTACATAATACTTTCCCTTTTAAACGGAAATGGACGTTTGACATGTCGAAATGACTCAGAACAATTGATAGACAAATAACTGGTATGTCATTTTGAAATACCTTTAATAATTTTCTGTTGGTAACGGACGTTGGTCTTTGAATTGCAATATAATTTGAAGCAAACGACGATATAAAAATATGGCACTATTGGCCGCTCCTTGACTAATATCTGTCTTATATTTACGTGCTTTTTCACTAGCACTAGAAATTACATTACTTTGTAATGTCTGTTAATTTTAATATAACTTATCTGGGCATCCAAATATCAGTATACTGACGAACAAGTTATTAGTCAATATTTTTGCTGAAAATTGTTGCCTGTAAAATGGTTATTTTCATTACAATTTCCTTTAATGTTTATTCAAGGAGCACTTACAATATTTTCAAGCTTCATTTGTTAAGTAGTTTAGAGTAGTTCTAACCTTTGATAAACACACTTTGCAACCGCACCTTTCATCCGTATCAGATGACCTGGATAAGTTTTCACTGAATTCCAAGTAAATGTCAACAAAAGACCTATTTTGTAATATCTTTACAATGATCAGGGAAGTGCAAGATGCAATTATGTGCAATATTTCGTAACATTTAAGAAAGGTGTATCCACAATTACGGTAACACTGGTTGAGATTTAGTTAACCGCGCCTTTGAGCCTTGAAGTGAAAGTATATTATGTCACGGTTCCAGCTATTCCGGTTGTGAATGGTGTGTTGTCATATGATACACATGACTCCGACTAAAGTTACTAGATCCTTTACACTACGTAAGTAGGTTGTTGCAATTCTGAGAAATTATAGATGACGAGCAATCATCGTACAGGTGACGTAATTATAACATGACGACACCGGAGCAATAATTTTCGATGTTCATCAAAAGGCACTTTAAAATATTCTATATTAAAAATCAATTATTATGTTTTTTATTTATAACAATAATAAACAAATCTAAATTACTAATTCAAAGGTAATTAGAAAGAAACATTACATAATAATCAACTAAAACAAGATCGAAACAAAATCACTTACATTTTTACATTTATAATCTTAAATTATTTGAGTATGATTCGTATTATTACTTCCTACTTTTACACGTGTGTGCAAAAGTGATGTAGATCATTTTAAATTTATAATAATTAAATCTTCATATTTGCGGATATCATTAACTCGAGATGCCTAGTGGTCATAACACAACATCAATAAAAACAAAATAAAATTAAGTAATCAAATCATCAACGTAGCTATTCTATTGCATAATACCTTTCAAACTGCACCAACTTTTAAGTCTATAAACTTAAGCTGTGCCCGTTTGAGTCCGTTTAGCATCTAAACAAGACTTATGTAATAGAAGCAGAGGAAAAAAACACGTCTAAACTATCTATCATTCTGTCGACTTCACACCGCCTGGTTCGACAAATTCAAAGAAACCGTAAATGTAAAGAAAAGAGATAATCGTGCTGTTAGGTGACGGCAATGTTGAAATAACTTAACTAATATCGGTAATAACGAAACATATGGTCTTGCTTGAGTAGATTAGTAGTACAAATGAAGCATTCATATGCATAAGAAAAAAGTTTAACGTACTGAAGTTAATAGGTACGTTCGAGTAGTTGTTACACAAGCGCATTTGGAACAAGCAGAACTAAAAGCGAAAACATTGGACTGGAATTATTTTCTATTTAACTAAACATTATTTATAATGGCCAAGATTGATTAATAATATCTTTGAATCCGATTTCAACACGTAGCAAATAATTAAATTAGGCTGAAATATGTTATGCAGGTGAGTCAGTATCAATATTTCAATATTAGAATTGAATAGTTACCGTTAAAATGCCCGACCATTGCTTTTGCAACCAATTTATAACAGTACTGCACAGATTTTAATTGAAATCGATTTTGACTTCATTTATAAACAACATTGCTGTGTTGCTTCAAATTTCTAAAAAGTACAGAGTAACACAAGTAGACTGCATTTAACTATATTTCCTTAAGTCATCGACCTTCCGTAGTCACGGGCACTTGATTTCATGACCAAGACCGCAAAGTTAGACCTGCAGCGTTCTGCGGCTTGCTTTCAACCAATGGCATATAGGGCTTAACATTTACGATAATTGACGACGCAAATCAGTCATCACTTTCTCTAGTACAGCCAAAAAGTAACGTGTATGCGTTAAGATTGACTTCTCATCAGATCTTCATCATTCTTAATTGTATAGTATAGAATACTAGTAGTAGTAGTGCGTGGATGGCTTAGTGGTTTAAGAGATCGTCAAGCCACTGCCGTCACGCCGAATGTTGTGGGTTCGATCCCCACACGGTACAAAACTCAGTGTGATTCACAAATGGTTGTTCCCAGTCTGGATGTTCTTTTGTGTCCGTTATTTGAAATTTTTGTAAAGTCTCCCTCTACAGTACAGTAATTATTCCTCGTGCGGGTATCTTCCTTAACAAAAAAAGTAAGCGTTAATATAGTTTAATTACCGTTGTGTCGAATCTGTTATTTTGTATAATTAGGCTTGTAGATATTGAATGCATAATCTGTTTATTTGTTCTGATAGCAGATTGTTACATTTTAGAATTGGTACAAGTATTTTCCTTGCTTTTAAGAGGCCTCAGAAACCATGATTATGATGGAATAGATGCCAAATTATTAGTTCTTAATTTGCTTTGATATAGCAAACTCGCTGTATGTATTTTCAAACTTCTCATATGCAATAATATTGAGAATACTGTTGAATAATGGTCTGTCTTTGAACCAAGCGGTAAAAGTATACGCTTATGTGGTAATATGCTTATTTCCTCATGTATATTCATAACACTCACGTATTTGCTTACTCCGAGTGAAAATAATTTAAATCTTCCTATTGTGCCTTTTTTGCTTGAGAAGAAGACGTTTTTATATATTTATTATAATGTTATGTATGTTAAATTACTCATAACGCATTTAGTAAGAGTTTATTTGCATATTTTTAGTTTATTGTTTAAATTTTAAGACTATAAATTCCAAATCAAAAGTTAGGAAGTAAACCTGATGTTAGCATGACTTAATGTTTCTGCAAAGATAGATCGATCAGGAAATATTAATCCATCAAATAAGTTATTACTAATAAAGATGGAAATCAAATGAGTTGCAGTTAATTTACGTGTGTACCAAGTATAATCATGCAACAATTATTAAGTCTTTCATCTTCCCGTGATGCTATTAGTAGTCTGATAGAAAGGCTGATATTTCACCATGATGTATTACAAACTATTTCATATTGATTGATCGATCTTACGATCGTGTCAACAAGAAATATTTCACTGTTTGTCGTCACCATTTTGTATTGAGATTGGCAAATTGTTCTGTTGCATCTCAAATGGCATACATTATGCTCTTGCAAAAAAGGCGATTTTACGTTGCAATGTAACAACCTACTTGTTAAATGGAGACGTTCTCTTAAACGTTTAGTGGTCTCGAGGAAGTCTGACCGTTATGTAATGTTTGTCTAAATGAACCGAAAGATGACGGTACAACTATAGGGCATGTACATGACGGCATAATCAAGAGATTGGATGTAGTGATTACATAGGATATGAAATACTAAATGAATATTTCTAAAACCGTATGCGGAAGATTTTTGCATGTCTTATGATTTAATCGTTACTTAATAAAGAACTGAATGCACGGATATCGCAGTGGTTCAAATAGTCACGTAGCCGCTGCCACTGCACCGAGTGTTGTGGGTTCGATCCTCACAAGGGACAAAAAGTTTATTGATCTGCAAATGTTATATCGAGTCTAGACGTTCTTTGTGTCCGCTGTTTGAATGTTTGTAAAGTCTTCCGCGATATTGGATTTATTCTTAGTGCGGCAGTTGTACCTTTTCAAGGTTCTCATATAGTTACTGCGAAATACCCAATAAATACTAAATATTCCGTAATGCAAGTATGTAGAAGATCGTGTCTTATGATTTAATCGTGAGGCACTAAATATTTTTTCTTACGTATCTGCGATCTTTAGTGATATTATCGACAAAGAGTTAATTGCTCAACGAATTATTAACTTCAATAAAGATACTATACAAAAGCAGTGATAGATCTGTGGGAAGGCCTTTGGATTACCAGGTCTGAAGTGCAGTCTTATGACGCACATCTTTGATTTTTCGAACTAAAATACGCAATTGGTATTAAATATTACATTATCGCTCACTTTAGCAGTAAAGGATAATAAGGTAATTCCTTAAATAAGAGTTCTTCATAATGTTCACGATTATGTGGGAAGTCTATCAACCTGCATTGAACCCAGCTATTTTCATACTGAGAAGAGCCTCTTGCCCAGCAGTTAACCAGTTTATAAACAGAGATGATATTTTACATACGTAGTCTAATTTCAAATTTCCAAAGGGATAGGCAGAGATGTACTACATCTAAATTTCGTTAGCTATGTATTTAAATCCCACGTCATAGTCAGAAAACTTATTGCCGATTCACCAGTCACAATTCCAAACCATGTGTTGCTACTTAGTATTTCTGAGCAATAAGAACCCCAATAAGACTTGCAGCTGTTGCTGTACTCGAGACCTCATGCGCAACATAAATTACCGCTGCATCACCAAGACATAATTTAGATGCATATACAGAAGCTAATATAATATACCAGTATTAACTATCATACATTTGACGAAGATGATCAGTAACATCTTGCACCATCTCAAATGGCAGATCGTCCGAAGAAATGTGTTCACAAAAAATTTTAATGGATCGCTCGTCAAGCACAAAGACGCTTTCTGATGTCATCCTATTGACTTTACTTACAGAAGGCTCTTTATTACATAACTGAATATTGCATGAAAATAACGATCTTGTTAGTTTTGATGTTTTATTATTACTGGGCTGTTCGGAAGTTACGTCACATTTTGATGCAGTGATTGTTATATGTTTGATCATTAGGTTTATGTATTCTATCATTATTGTGTCAGGAAGTGTGGAAAATAGTCTGAGTATGAGTTACGTGTTAGTTGGCAGAGCTAATTATAGGTTTTGATGTGGATACTTGTAATAGCATAGTCAAGAACTGGTTTAGATGACTACCGGTGTTTACAGGATCTTGACTGCTGCGTTTTTCCAGTGGCGAAATTTGCGTATGTGCAATCGCTTGTCTCATAATACCAGGCTTATTTCTCTAGTCAAATTTTGCTGGTCTTAGCTATTAAATAATATTTAGGAGTAAGGAGTCTCAGGTAAGTTTGCTGGTTTATCTTTATTTGTATATCATTTGGATTGCAAATTACTAGAATTTTTGCAATCCCTTCTAGGTAAGTTTTTTGTAGAAGTGGGTTTACTTCAGTAGTACCCATGACCCGTTATCTCTCTATCGCAAGTTTTCTTCCTTGTTATTTACCACCGCAACATTTTTCTTTCTTCTGACTCTTTGTAATAAAAAGAGGCTCGCGATTTTAAGTAGGTATAAGCTGCTCATTTAGATAATTGTCGATATGGATGTATATACATGGATGATGATGAACCCCATAAATTAATGTCCTTTGTTGAATTTGTTATATTTTTTCTACCGATCTCTTCAGTGAGAATTTGTCTTTGCCAAGATTCATACAGAGAATTCTGGAAAACGAAGAGCTTTTTCATCAGTAAAAGGAAAGAGTGCCATATAGTAGGTATCCATGTCTTAGAAGCTAGTGACGAGTTACTAAACCATATGATGATTTGGCAACCTTCCCGATTAAGAGCTTTTAGATAGATCTACCACAACCGATCTGGCAGTCGAACCGCATTTCCACGATAGACATCCACTTTAATACTTACGTCTTATATCTTATCTTGTGTGTGGGGCCCCCACATACAAGATAAGATATAGTCAGTACAGACCGGCGACACTTCGACCCAGTGGGATCTTTTGTGTCGGCCCCAAGATTTATCCCTTAGCTATCTCCTTATGAATGTACTGCATCAGCCGCAGCGTGCACTTCAGAGGGAGAAGCCTGAAGTCTTCAGGGTTTAGATATGCCAATCCCATCAGACGTATCCTCAATCCAGCCAACGCGTCGCGTTCACACAGTAGGTGCGATATGTACTCGTTTTTTTTCACCACAGGCTCTGCAGATCGAATTATGTGCCAATCTCAATCTGCACAGGAAGTCGTTGGTGCCAAAATGGCCAGAGAACGCTCCTCTGAGCAGGCGTATTTGGCTATACTTACGTCACTAAAATGACGAATCAGTCAATGGATATAACGTAACAAAGACGACATCAACTGAAAATCCGCATAATGTTGTACTTTAATTTGTTAATGCGAAACGGCACTTAATTTTAAAAAGCAACTCATCGTACCGTTATTTATTTTTCACGAAATATAATAATATAATCCTACATACCAAAAACGAATGCATTTTGCGTTGTAATGTCTATTTTTCGCACTAAGATAACGAACCATCTAACAGCCCTTGTGATGGTGACCGGTGAACCACTCGTAACTTTTTACAAGCGATCATAGACTACTATCTTCACTTGTAAAAAGTTACAAGTGGTTCGAAGCCAACACGGGACAAAAATTTGTGTGATCTGAGTCTGGATGTTCTGTGTCCGTTGTTTGAATGTTTGTAGAGTCCTTCAGAGTTTGAATGTTTGTAGAGCCCAGATACAGGACTTATTCCTAGGGCGAGAGTTAAAAAAAAAAGAGAAAATAAATAAAAGAAAAAGAGATTTTTGTAAGACAAGGTTAAGATTGATTTATTTCAAGAAAGAACAAAAGTCACAAATTAAATTAACATTTATACAATCTAGACTATGCTTGTATCTTTTGCACCGTTTAGCTACCACCTAAGATGTCACACATTACTTATACAGGGTGTCCGGTAATTAATGGATAACCTGGAAATGTCTTATAGTGGAACTGATGGTCGTTCAGAAAAAATATGAAAAAAAATCTATCCTAACTACTACCTGAGACATGTGTTTTTTTTTAATTACCATCTATAACTTTCTTGTATACTACGACTATAAATGAATGAAATCCATCAGTTTTTTTGTTACAGTCAAAAGTATGCTATGCTAATATAGCTTGCACTTTTTAATATATACTTTCTTTAATTTTTTTATAATATTATTTATTCATTTTTTCTGAGCGACCTGCACTTCTACTATTAGACATTTCAAGGTTATCCATTAATTACCGGACACCCTGTATATAAAAATTTACCATTATTACTTTTACCTAATAAAAAATTGTACTTAAACTAGATTTTGCTGCGGTTTCGCTCGCGTTGATGTACATTTTCTCAATAAATTTCTATCCCTAGGGAACAGGACATTTTTAGACAAAAGTTAACCTCTGTCCTTTTCTGTACCCCTGGCAATGTGTATACGAAATTTTACGACGACAAACAAACAAACAAACAAATAAACTCACATTCGCATTGGCTTCCGATATTAGTACATTTACTATATACATATATATACACTATAAACTTTATTAAATTTAAATCGTTTTATAATATATGCGCTGTATCGTGATTCAGTTACATGTTGCTCCTAATGATATAAGTAAAAGCAGAGAAAGTGTTCAGAAAAGATAATTCCCTTGACAGTACGGAGAAAGTACAAACGTAATTAAAGTTCAGCTAATTTTAACATGTGAGTATAATTTAATGTAGGTGGACTGTTCATTACAATGGAATCCTTTTGTCATAAGTGCCAACGACGACGTTTACTTTTTTACAATTTTGGACATATTATGAGATTTAATTATGTAAAAAATGGTTTTATTTGGCAAAGAGACAATTTCCACACTAGTTACAGCGCGTGTATCGCGGGAGTCTTTACAAACATTGAAATGATTGACAAGAAGAACACCCAGATTCGGCACAACAATTTACATATAAATTGATGGGATTAAATATAATGAACATCAAAAATACTAATTGCACAGCAAAATATGCTTACTAAAATATATCATAACGAACACCTATACGCTTCAAATCACTGCATTCCGCCCCGGAAGGTTTAGGTTATGGTAAAAAAAAAATTTGCTGTGCAATTAGTATTTTTGGTAAGCATATTTTGCTGTGCAATTAGTATTTTTGGTGGAACAAAGGCAAAAAATTGAGGATCAGTTAAATACTACCCTAAGTTTTCCCCGTTTGCCGATGATTTGAAAGAAAGAAACAAAGAAAGAAATCATGTTTATTTCTTACAGAGCACACACAATTAATTAAAATAAAATAAACAAAAAAAATTATACATGATAAAAAAATAAAAAAATGTGTATGCCCTCGCCGAAAAGGGTCACCACCTCAGCATTAGCTGGGCACCCAAATCGAGTGCACCAGCGCTGGTTTTCAGTTGGTCACCCGATACAAGTGATGCACGGACGGAGGCAAAAATACAATAAATGTGGTTCTGCTACATACATACACAAGGAAAACGTATAGGGCATATTAAATTATGTTTATAAATTAGGTAAATTTTAAAAATATATAAGTATAGAGGTAGAAATAAAATTCGTCAACATCAAGTAAATAAATTTTAAGGGAGTAGGTACAAATAAAAAATAAAACGTCATTGCATAATAGGCACTGATGACACAATATTATGCGTAGAGTGAAACGTAAACAAAGTGAACGACCTCAGCGTTGTAGGCTATTTGTATTGTTTTGTTTGTTTTTGTTTTGATATCCTTATTTCATACGTGAGACTATCTAATATAGCTAATTGTGGAGAATTATTACTTAAGTGTAACATATACAACATAAAGCGGTTCTGAGAAATGTAAATACATATTTATATAGGAGCCCTATGCTACAAATTACAAAAATATAGATGACCACCGTTTAATACGAAGTGAAAATAGACACACTCACGTAAACATAATTACAGCTAATATTCGACCCGAGTGCTTAATAGTTATACTCTTTGTATCTCCTTGCGCTAAAAGCAAAGTGACTTCTTTTCTTATAGGTTGGCATTTGGCAAGGCAATATCTACACAGATAACTTACTGGTATAAAAATAATTCTATGTCTGTCTACGTACAATACTTTGGTTATTATTTTCTAAGGTACTATAATTTGTTTTCTTAACTATAAAGAAATGACAATTGCTTCTTTCTACTTCAAATAGAGCTAGTTTGATGATGATATATCTTTTTTATTTTATAACTATATCTAATTTATTTCTCTATATGGTTTCTTTCATTCCTAATAATAAATAAAGTCACTTATAAACAAAAACGTCTAATTCTTGCACGAAATCAGCTCTATATTTTTAAACAAGAGAAAAATTTAATGTTCAATGTTATTTAGATCATACCGTTATAACTTGTAGTCATATTATTAGAACTTTATTTTAGAAGCGAACGGAGCATTCATATTTTCATAGCTCTGTCTTGTTCCTTCGTTAAGTAAGATTAAGATAATACTGCTGAAAACAATGCTATGCTATGCAATATAATAAAATCTTGGTGTATTCTTTAAATATTTATTGCTAGCTACGAACGTTGCAGATCCATCAACTCGTGAAAAACAAATGTTCAGCTGTTGTCGGTTGGAATAGAAACTCCACCAAAATAAGGCTGGAATAAGAGTATTACACATAATTTTCTATTAGAAAATAGAAAAACGAAAAGCGTTTTGAAAAAGATTTTATTCCAATTTTTTATAACATTATCAAATGATAATATAACCAATAATATCGATACATTTATTTTAGGACACTACGGCTTCAAACCTTCGCCACCAGATCCTCATGTTTTCAACAGCTTAGGTACAATGACGTAGTTAGAATTACGTGACGTAACATCGAAGTAGTTATGACGTAATTAGAGTAAAGTAGCGTAGCATAAGTGTGATCGTAAAATTTGATAAACGTAACTTTGAGTAGATCGTAGACAATGTAGACTACTAAGGTACCGCTTTTATCATTTTAATCTTAGAAATGAATGTATTTTTATAGTAATGAGCAAATATTTTTGTCGTGAACTTTATAGTATTAAACTTTCGAGAACTTAAGTATGGAGGTTTCTCTACGACTAAGGGCTTAAGTTATCATCACTATTAAAGATAACAAGTTTGATAGAGAGTATTGTCTTTGTTCTTTGTTTTTCCCCTCCATCGCGACTCAAAGACATTCAAATTGAACTCATTAGCAGACACAGATATACGCAAGGAATTGCACTTGTTGGCAGTTAGCATTCAATTCTAAGGCTCAAATGATAAAACACAACCATTAAGAAAGTATAATTCATGATTTACCATCATTATAGTAGTATATTTAAAAAGCACATTATAACTAAACCACATCACAACTAACATTTGACTCCACCTAAGACTGCGACCATTTTTGGGACAGGACGGGGTAAACTGAACGGCGTTCACGCCGGCGTAGTCATACTGACGCCCCTGGGTGAGCAGGCGGAGACTCTGGACACCGCACATTCAGGCCACACACCCCTTGAACCTCCTCCTTCCATCCTCCACACAGTCTACAGCGCCATCAAAAACGCATTTACTACTACCGCCGCTTCATACACTGCGCCTGCTCCTGCATATGGCGCTCCAGTGCATATCGAAGAATCCGCGTACCAACCGCCTCCAGTCCCTCAACCAATACCCAATTTCAAACCTATGTCCTGGGGAGCCGTCGATTCTTATGGACAACCAGCTGCTCTAGATTCCTATCCTGATGTCGACCCTCGGCATCCACTAGGTCCTGTCCAATCCTACGCGTCCTCAAAACGCGCCGTCGCACCTACCCACAGCGCACCAGCGGCGCCGTACGTCTACAAACAAGGCCTGACTCCCGAAAAGATCCAAAAAATCCAAACCAACTTAAAAAAAGTCACAGCTTATTTGAACCAGCAGCAGAGGTCTTCTGAAGACTTTAAGCTGACTGATTTACAGACGTACAGAAAGATGTTAGAAAATGGACAAATTTCCTTCCTACCTACTCCTGTAATTACTGATAATGAAATTGGCGTGCTCCCCGCCGAAGTCCTTGATTCCTTAACCACAACCACAAGCACAACCACCACTACGACAACAACTACCACAGAAAAGCCAAAGACAACCACAGAAAGCGAACAGAACAGAAGAAAAGATGTGAAATACTTTCTTCGCGGCAACAAGATCGTTCAAGTCTGATATATGACATGACTGACTAAAGGTATGTGACTATGACTGACGACATCACTAGAAGACTTCCAATTGACATCTTCTATAGAATAGTCACTGAAGAGCAGGGACTACCCTATAGAACTCTTTACTCATTCTTGTCTTCAGAGTGATTACTGGAAGTCTTCTAAAAGATGATAACAAGACTGTACAGACTAAAAGACTTATCAAATACTCATAAGACACTCACATTTCATTTTATACAATTATGCATGTATGTATTCACAATACTGTTGCTTACATACATCAATATCTGCCAAAAGCATTTGTTTTCAAATTTGTAACGAATTCTCGAATTTAGAAGGCGAAATTTTGACCGTGTAGAAAAATAACGATGTCAACATTTCCAGATGGGAATGAAATGTAAATCTGTTGTTCGAGCGTCAATGCAAATCATATTAAGCGTTAAGCCCAGTCATTCTAGAAAGCTAGACCAACTAGGTGCAAATATGATGAATGCATAATAAATCATATTAAGCTAACCTTTTGACAGATATTGATAAACTATTTTAGAAAGTAGAATTCCTGCACAAATTTGTACGAAAATAGTGAACAGTAAATGTACTTAACCTTTTGAACCGTGAATCACTATTTCCATTCTTGTATTTCTGACATAATTAACAATACTTTAAGCTGTTATTCCTTTAATTCTCATCATGTTACTCATATAATTATTTTAGCTGTTTCATTTAAAGACACCACTTAATATTATGTAAATAATCCATTTCTCTCAACAGTTTATTCTATTTTAAAGCACCAACTCTTTTTACTTTTTAACATATGTATATTCCACGTTCCTTTTAGCTTGGCACTTACTAGACGGTTTTCTTACGTCATCGTTGTTAATTTACCATCACAAACCAGCAATTGAAAATACTTCTTCATCAATCACCAACATGATCATATTACAAAAGGAATTCTAATATAGTTCTGTTTTCTTTTTCCAGAGGTTCCAGTTGAGCAGACTTTGCTTCATGCGGAGGAGTTGCAGCATTATTACCACCATTAATTTATATATTTATTAATCGGTGAAAATTCCTTAACTTTGATATAATTTTTTACTTTTATAACTCTTACTTTCTAGGCCAAGAACAAATAAATACCTTGCAATTAGTCTCAAAGACTGTTTTGTAAAATAAATTGTTAAAATATGTTTCTTGCTTCATGTGACATTCAATTACAAACATGATATTTAAATGAAAATAAGAATTAGGTAAGGGATACCAAAAGAAAATTCGAGTTACCTACTATGGTAAAGAAAGCTATTCGAAATAAATGTAGGCGATTATATTTTTGTAATTGACAGTACTAATAAATATAACTACGCTATTTAATCCATGAGCGGATACGTTTGCATTGATATTGAATAATATAAAAGCCTTCTCACAAACTAAGAAATCATTTGACGTTTACTTTTCTGTAAGTATGCATTATGCATTCACATTTGCCCTTGAGTTGACTTGATTAAAGATCAAATATTTTATGTAATGCTCAAATTTTTGCTTAATTAACTTAGCTTATGATCATATTATTCAAAATCAATACGAAATATCCGCAGGCTTACACAATGAGCGATAAATTTACAGTATTAAATGTATAAAAATGAAAAAGATAATAACTGTGAAGTACATTTTACCAGCTATTAATTATTTATTAGGATTTTATATCATTGGTGTTACATACGTAGTGTTGTAGAAATATCGTGTAAATATTGCTCAAATAATTAATTTTATTTATATTTTTTATGTAAAATATTACTTTGTAAATAAATGATGAGGGATGTTTAAAATATATGGTATTTTTATTTGCAAAGTTCTATGTCCAATTCTTTGCAATTTCTCATTCTCATTTTGGCGATATTGATATCATCTTTAAAAGCTAAGATCTTATTTATATAACATACATATTTTAATATAAGTTAGTCTAGTATGAAACACTGATAGAGAAAAATCCCAGGGCCCTAAACATTACTTATTTTCTTACACATTTTACGTGTGTCTGGGGGATGATTGGTCCCCTTAAACTAATCTAGCTGTTTTGAAGTTTTGAAATAGTTCCCTGTTTAATAAAAATCAAAACTGAGAATATAAGAAAAGTGAGTATTCTATTTACCTGCTTTTAGTACGTGGTAACGGACAAATGGCCACTGGGCCGAGCTAGCAGGTATGCATACATATAATGTACATACTAACAATACTTTATCCAATACATTTTATTTCTGAGAAAATATGTAATGTCTGAGGACCCTAAGATCTTGGACTATGATCTGAGAATTTCTTAAAGCAAAATCCGATTTAATATTATTCACAGAGGTATGCAAAGAAAGCGTTTCTATTCTTAGTGAATTCCTTAATGAAGATTCATAATATAAAGAAAATTGTGAAATCTTTGACTTATTTAGACAACCTGCATGTTTCTGTTAAATGAGATTGAAGATAGCGTAACTTGTAGTTTGACTAGGCAATTCATACTAGAACCAATTTGTTTATAGGTGACTAATATCATCTCAAGCCATGCAAAATGTCAATGAGTCAAAACGCAATGCATCCACGAACTGAATTGCACAAAATTACAAAACGGCAACTACATCGGGTTTCATTGATAAACAAAACCACAGGTGAATTCCCCAAGTTGAGCTGTCCCAGGACACAGTGTTAAGTTTTAGGAAAATATTTTGTGTATAGATGTTAATTGGGTATTCCAAATTTGGTGTGCGTCTTTATTGCATTACTACTTTTTGTATGTCTGTTAAAGCATTAAAATTACTCTAATAATACTTGAGATTGAATTCTAATTAGCAAAATGTATTATAGCCAAGCATTTTCTAAAATCGTTTAAGATAAGCAATTCTATAAATAGAATAAATTCAAAATGTGGGCATCTTGGCTAAGGGTCAAATTATACTTGCGAAGAGTCAAAGCGCAGCGAACGTTAGTCTAAAAGTTAACATAGCAAATTCATTCATAGTTCCACATCGTAAAGCACATAATATTTCTTACAAAATAAAAAAACACGGTGGCGACGAATATGACTAACTTTTTTTTACCATCGCTTCATCCCTACTCTTGTTTTAATCGACCCTTGGCCTACTGGACGTTGGTCACATCATGTTTTCTGCAGTAACATCCCAAAAAACGGAAACGATACTGATGAATGGATATATTAATTCAATGCTGGATGTTTATGCCAGTGTGAAGTAAATATGGTGTCGGGAGCCATCGATCGAGATCAGATCAAACATAACGCACTTGTAATAAACCAGAGACTATTAGTATTTTGGATTTAATAGATTTAAACTCTTCTGCAATTAATTAAAACAAATATAATATAAGACTGTATAGTCACCCAATTAGAGTTGAAATTGACTGTTATTCACTTTCAGTCACTGTTTTATTAAGAGTACGATTAGATTTTTACTGTCAAGCATTTCTTAACGTACATATTTGAAATACTTGAAGGAAAAAGAGCCACGTAAGCCCTAAATATCACATAAACTATAGGTCGCAATTAATAATCTGTAATCTTTTATTTAGAGCCTTCAAAATATTTTGATTACCAAGTCAACGCCTTAAAACAAGTTTTTTGAATTAACAGTTACTACTAATTATATGAAAGAAGCAATAGGTGTTGCTTTAGGGAGAGCGTCGGTCCAAGTTAGAAGTCAACAGTTCCATCCCATAGCACACAACTCTGCATGTATGTAGGTACGACGAGAAAACTGCTTATATGAGTTTTCTTCACTATATTGTCAGAAAAGAGCCAAGCCGCACTGAGATCACTACAGTGTTTTTAATAAAACTAACTAACTAGACTTTTTATTTTACTAAAATGTTTAGTTTATCATATTTTATTACTTAGCTCTTCTTCTTCTTCTCTCTAGCCTTTATTATTCCCGAGTAACTTGGGTCGACTTTTCTAGTCTAACCGGATTTGACTGGTTATCAGTTTTTACACGGAGCGGCTGCCACCTCCGTAACCCGAAGGCTAACGATACCGTAAGGCTAGATCAGTGTCAGGATATTATAGGGCACTGACTTTCCAATAACGATTGCCATAGATGTTCATGGCAGCCGGGACCGACGGCTTAACGTGCTCTCCGAGGCACGGAGCAGGCGATAATTGTCAATACACACATAATTTCGAAAAGTCACATAACTTCCGAAAGTCAGAGGTGCGCGACGTGACTTACCAACATACCAAATACAAAAGCAAACATTAATTAACATAATTCAGTGTAATAAAAACTACGAGCAGCTTTCCGTTAATATCTATACTAATCTACACTAATATTATAAAGCTGAAGAGTTTGTTTGTTTGGTTGAACGCGCTAATCTCAGGAACAACGGGTTCGAATTGAAAAATATTTTAGTGTTGGATAGCCCATTTATCGAGGAAGGCACGCTACGACCAATAGGAGCAGAGCATTAATGAAAAATATTGCAAAAACGGGGCAAATTCTTACGTAAAGCAGACGAAGTTGCACGGGTCAGCTAGTACATAGATAAAATATTTATCCATTTTAATGGTATACGCTATTTTCAGTAGCTAAAAGTGTTATAAATACTTTTTTATTATTATTACTTATACTCTTTATTCAAATATTTTCAATATACTTTTCATTTTAAATATACATATACCTATAAAAATACATTTAAAATATAAAATATATGGTACTCCACCGGCATTCGGAACAGGGTCCAAGCTGCCGGTGGTTAGGATTCCAGAGATAGGAACCTCCTCACAATGCGTGCTGTATCCAAAAGCACTGCCTTCTGTATCAAACCATTGATCCAAGCACCCAACGCGATTATTATTATTATTATGTTTCTCTTATACAATGGACGGTTGAAAAGTTTAGTGTCTAAAATGTAAATTGTAATGTATTAAAAGTCTATACAATTTGGCTTGAGACAACAAGTTTTTTTTTCCCTTTCTTTATTAAGACCTGCTATCAGTCGCCTAGACTATAATTAGGTGTGTTGCAAGAGGTTGGAGTTTGGAGAGGTAGAGACACTGCTCCATTTTCCCTTAGTAAGGCTGCAGGAGCATACTGGATAACGAGTTTGGGTGAGTTGTCAAGCGGTCCTTGTAGTTGGCTGAGTATCGTTTTGCTTCGTCCAAAATGGTTAGCATTTCCAGATACAACAGAAAACATGTAAACCAAAAAGAATCGATTCGTTATGTATGTAATTACCTAATCAACGTTTTACAGTAAAACAATACAATTGATAAAGCTATTTTATTGTAGTGCCTAATAGACAGAAAATTAATATTAATAGTACATTATACTTAGGTATTCTAAACGTTTATATGATAGTAGGTTACATTTTTAAAAGGTGCATTGGGTTACTTCCATTGCTGTATTTAAAAGGTTCCCAGATTGCCGCATAAACAATTTGTACTTACGGACAACTACAAAATATGTACATACCTATGTTTTTTGGTAACAAGCTGCTGTAGTCAATATTTGAGGACCGATAGATTATTTATGTCTTCTCTCAAGCCCAGCTGAGTACCTATAGAATGTAATATATGCCACAAGTTTCTTGTGTGTCTATTTCTGGAACTAATTTTCCATTTTAGTGGTATGTTTATTTTACTTTATTATGAGATTAGTAACCAGAAGCCACTAACAGTATGATGCAATTAAAAAACGCATTAAACTGAGTTAAAAACAATGTTATGTTAATAAAATTACATTACATTACATTATCTATACTAATATTATAAAGCTGAAGAATTTGTTTGTTTGTTTGGTTGAACGCGCTAATCTCAGGAACTACTGGTTCGAATTGAAAAATTATTTTAGTGTTGGATAGCCTATTTATCGAGGAAGGCTGTAGGCTATATAACATCACGCTGCAACCCACGGGGACGGTGCAGTAACCATAAATGCATGTGAAACCGCGGGCACATCTAGTATAATATACGAGTATAACTACCGCAAAGCATAGAATGCAACGCCTACCGTAATACTATTAGCAATATGTGTATACAATGAAAGGCATTTTCAAAACTACTAGGTTCAAAATTTAAATTAATAAATATTACGAGTTTTTCGGTTTAAGATATAATTTAAATTATTAATAATATGACGACTTTCTAGTTAATAATAAAGATGTTTAAATTATTATTGTTTTAAATTATTCTTATTGTTTATCTTGTGCGACAACATTGATGACTCTGGTTTTTAGTTTATCTACATATTTCTTGGTCAACGGCCAGAGAAAGACTAGATTGTATTATTAATTTATTATTGACTTTTAGTATCTCAGTAAAAAGTTATTGTACTTTAGTTATATTGAAAACTGTGAAGAAAGAAGAAACATCGTGAGGAAACCTGCATGTTTGAGGTTTTTACATAATGTTCTCGAAGATATGTGAAGTCTGCCACCACGCACTAAGCTAGCGTGGTGGACTATGGCCTAACCCTTCTCACACTGAGAAGAGGCCTGTGCCTAGCAGCGGGACAACTTAATACAGAGCGGACATTATTATTTATATTAGGGGTTATTTATATTATCCACGTGTTGCCGTCTACATAAAATAAAAGAAATGGGTTAGGTAAGAATTTTAAACATCTTTAAAACGATTGCTTGCAGCTGACAAACTAAGGACTACTACTTTTGCAAATCAGTAATAAGAATGATGTACTTTTCTTTAGACTCTACTAAGTGCATACCAGCTGGCGCAGTGTAATCATTTTGACACGAAAATAAACCAAAAATATATAAATATAATAAATCCCTCTGCTTCTATGAATAGGTCACTTCCTGAACTGCGCACAACCAAACGCCTTAAACAATCTCTTAATAGATACCTCCATTCACTTCACTATTATTACCCAATCATAACGAATAGGAAGTTAGATCAGTATGGCCACTCATACAAAGATAGGAGTAACAATTTCCTTCTGACTAGTAATAAACACCGGATGACTAACCATTATCTGAATGATCTCGCGTTTTAAGTTCTTCGCTACTCATTAGCAAGCTTCCTGGTAAGATACACTTGTAATTGTTGAAGCGAATTGACGATAAGTATTAGAGGGGACACTGTTTTATAATAATTTAGTAATTAAAGAAGCTAATGCTACTTGCCGCGGCTTCGCTTGGTCAAAATACTTTCATTTTGGATGAAAGGTACCCTATGTCTTTTTCTGTACTCCTGAAAACGTGTATACGAAATTTCATGATGATCGGTCGAGTAGTACAGGAGTGAAAACGTAACAAACTAACAAATAAACTTGCAATTATAATATTGGTTAGGATATGTTTAGTTTACCTATAATGGAGGTGGAAACAGATATATAAGGTATGCAGTACTAAGAATATCTTTAGCGCGGATTTGACTTAATTTTTAAACTGTGCAGCCTTAAAGTCCTGAGGCTGCCACTGCCGGCTACATTGACTTTCTTTTTAATTTAGAAATTAGCATAGTAAGGCCAGGGACTTAAATTGATTTGCATTGGCTGGATTTTAAATATGAAAAGGATAGGTTAGGTAAACGGGTTGACAAAAGTAGGTACCTATATGAGTCTTCATAAATTTTACTTACCTGGTAAGAGCAATACTACTTTTATGCCGGTTTCCACTATGAAAGATGACATGTCCCTAGCCTAGTTGGTTCATTCGTCGTGTCACCAAATAGTTGGCGTTGGTGGGCTCTTCATCATTTTATAGAATGTCACAGATCGGGCAATAACCTATGAAAGGAAATAATATTAATGTTGCTATGCTTACATAACCACGCGAGCGGTAACAGTTATTAAATTCTGCACGTACTCGTAGTACAGCTACGTAGATGAATTGCTGTTTAAGTATGTTAAGGCACCTGATGGCGTGGCAACAAACATTTTTGTAATGATTCGCAATATACTAAGAAACGTCTTTACTAACAAAAATTAAAATTAATAGTTTACATTTAACAAATGTTTTAGAAGTCTAGGTCAGGTCTATGAAAATAAAGTCCTAAAATGCCTTTTTTACCTTGACTTGTGTCTATCTATGTTCCTATGTAGCGGAATATTTGAACATGATTTTCATGCAATTAAAAACATCGGCTTAACTGAAACTTTTTATGCTTATCAAAGATACCAATACAATAATTTCATAGGTTTGTGATAGGATCTGGATATGGATCCTGGCCAGGGTCACCAGGATATCAAAAAATAAAAGATTACATAGATACATATCGTTTTTTTAGTGTCGCTAAATGATTTAATCAGTTTTCCGGAGAGGATGTCTGAAAAGCTAACCAAAATGTCAAAAATAAATAATACTGAAAAACAAGCTTTATTAGAAAACCAAACTAAAAAGTAAAATATAATCTTTAATAAGTTTAGAAAAAAAAAATAGAATGATTAACAAGATAATTCATGTTATTGTCAAAAAGCGTGGGGCGCAAGCATATTAAGAAGGAAGTCATATGTCAAAATATTGTATAATATATCTATTGTGTATTTTGTCAATTGTAAGTAAACATCTATCCCAAAACTTTACAAAATGTGGATGTTTCTGAAGATTGTAAGCAAACTTTGTATACTCCTAATAATTTAAAACGTTGTATACAACTATTGTTTATTGTAAAGTTTACCATATCATATAAAATTTGCGTTTATAAAATGTTTATTATTGACAAAATCAATAAAAAAATATCCATCAAGATTTCTTTTTGGTCTTCTGTTTGCTGCCGATCTTGAGTTCCTTAATAATGTTAAAATGTTACTTGCAGGTATCTTTTAATAGGCACTACCTTTTGCCTGAATCTAACAACTATATAATATGTTTATAAACCGTCCCACTGCTGGGCAAGGGCCTCTTCTCAGTATGAGAAGGGTAAGCAACTAATCTTAATCTAAATTCAGTAAACTCACATACTTTAAAGTTCATAAGCGCTTCTTTGAGACCTTAAATTAATAAATGTATTTGATTTTAATACGTTTCTACCCTTCGCAGGTATACAGACACAAGGATGTGCCTGCCGTTTTTGCATGTGAAAGTAAGTGTCGTGGCCCCGCCGACTCTGGTTGAGGAACACCGTAGTAGGTTTAGTCGGTATTACCGGAATGTAGCCATCTTTCTCCAGGTGAGTCAAACATAACCTCTCCGTAGCCACGCGGAGAGGTATAATAAATAAGTAATAATAAATTCTTTATTTGTTCTCTCACACAGAAATTACAGAGTATTATATAGTAGGTATATATCTAATTAATAGATTAGTGTGTCAAATTATATATGTGAGAGACTAGAGATCTATACTAGGAGACCCTGAGTGACAGATTACCAGCCTCTCCAGGCTCTGGACAAGGATACAGTTTTATACTAATTTATTAATCAAAGCATATTTTTCTTATCTGTGTGTGATTTAATATAGTTAATATAGTGTGTGTGTATGTGCATGTATGTGTGTGTGTGTGTGAGTCTGCGCGTGTGTGTAAGTGTGCGAGATTTTATGTTTATTCATAAGTGTAATTAGCAGTGATCGGAGTAGGTAGATTGAAATGGGGTCATTGATCCGAAACGTATATATTAATATGGACATTCCTCCGGAATTGGTGGATTATTAAAAAAAAACCGGAACTTATGTAGGAATTTTATTCTGCCAGAGTGGAAGGAGTCATTTGATGATTTGCCATCCTCAAAAAAAGGTAGGAGTTGTAATAAAATGAGCAATATTATTCTTTATTATTCTTCATATTTTTTTTAACGGCACACAGTCACGATTTGACAAAACCCAACGACCAATCAGAACAAAGGATCATGGGTGGTACAATAACCGGTTATCAGAACAATGCGTACGCCCGCCGACGACATGCCAGGTAGCTCACTCGTTTACTTCGGTTCGTAGAGTGCGCATCTTTGTTTGTTACTGTGTTGTGAAAACGTTACTTGACCCTGGCTTGTGTACATACTGACTTCTGGAATCTGCTCTAAACCACGATTTGGCTCGAATATACGGACTCAGATTTTTCACTATTGAATTGGATCTACATATTTAAACCAAGCTTTGGTAAGTAATATTTTACTAGTTACAAGGAGTATAAAGCATGTTTGGATGTACTATAAGAATATTTTTAGTATTGTGTTTGTTCGCTTAACCTGCTGAACATACCATGAGTCTTAATATTGTTAAATCTTTAATAGAGTATGAACCAGTGAGCTTAGTGCGAAACAAAATTATGATATTCTAGTAATGTAGTCGCAATTCAGCTAACTCCACTATTAACCGACATTTTACTGGAATCCGTATATAATTTGTATGCCCTGTGTCCTCTTGCAATGTATTGGTAAAATAAATTACTATAGGTCTTATCTACTTCTCTACAAAATATTCTACGTAACAAGCCCTTTCATTTGATATATATATATATTGATGGAATTGTAAAAAAAAAAAAATTGTCCGCCATCTTGTAGCGGCAGCCATTTTGGATTGACAGGAAGAGGGTGAAATTTCAATGACTAAATTTGATCCACGAAAAATAAAACAAACGGAGTAAGCTAAATAAACTAAATAAAATGTAATTTTTTCATGTCTTTGTTTTAGGTGATATATACGAGGTTCCATCTCTAAAACAAAGTTCAGATATGGCAAACGTCAAGGCTGAAACTATAGAAAAATGGATATCCGGTCATCCCGAACTACTTTACGATCACGCTAGTGGTACAATATACTGTTCAAAATGTGAAAGCCATTTGAAAACCATAAATAAAGGAAACGTTAAAAGACATATCGAAGGAGCAGTACACCAGGGAAAGTTTAAGCGGCCCGAAGAGGAATTTTATTTCGATCTTATAAAATTTCTCATTTTGTGCAATATTCCGTGGTCTCAGATGAAAAATACTACTTTTCAAGATTTCTTTAAAAGATATATGTGTAGTACCTGTTGTTGTACGTGTACTAATCGTACTCTGCCAGATGAATCACAGTTACGGAAAGTTTACTTGGACAAGTTTTTTAAGAATAAAATCAATTCGATTCGGCAAAATTATAAAAATGAGAAACTATGGATATCATTAGATGAAACGACAGACTTTTTAGGTCGCTATATAGTCCATTTTTTAATAAAACCATTACATCCTAGCAATTTGACTAGACCTTATTTGGTAGCATGTAAAATGCTAACTGTAGTTAATGGACAAACAATCACGCAATTTGTGTTAGAATGTTTGGAAAAATTTTGGGAAGATTCTTTTGAATCGAAGGTAGGTAACATTCTTGTCCTCTGCACTGATAGCGTTGCATATATGCTGTCTGCAGGACGAAATTTAAAACAATACTTACCTGAAATGAAGCACGTAACATGTTTGGCGCACTCTCTTCATCGCGTATCTGAGCAAATTAGGTTAGAATATCACGATGTTAACATTTTAATAGCAAATGTTAAAAAGGTATTTTTGAAAGCCCCAAGTAGAGTCAAAAGTATAAAAGAAAATATCCAGATTTGCCGCTACCTCCCCAACCAGTTGTTACAAGATGGGGCACTTGGTTAGAGGCAGCATTTTATTACGCTCAAAACTTTGAAAGCAGCTCTGATGCGGTATCTATTCGAGAGGCAAAAAATATTATAGAAAAAGAAAATTTAAAAGAAGATTTAAATTACATTAAAGACAATTATTTTATCATTCATTTGTCTTTAAAAGAATTGCAAAAGCATAATTTATCGTTGACAGATTCACTTTTAGCATTTGACAACGTCAGAGATGCTATAAATCAGTGCAATTCAGAAAATATAAAAAATAAAATAGAACGTGTTATGGAACGAAACCCAGATTTAGACACACTTAGAGAATATAGTGAGGCCATTGAAAAAAATGAAGCACATAATTTAATACCTTTTTTAAAATTTGCTCCTTTGACATCGTCAGATGTAGAACGGTCTTTTTCCATTTATAAATGGACTTTAGATGTTAAAAGAAATAGGTTGAAAATAGAAAATATAGAGAAACTCATAGTTATATATTTTAATTGTAAAGATCAGGATTACCAGGATGCTGACATTGTAATCGATGAAGATTAAAAATGTGAATAAATGTAAAATGTACATATTTAACAATAAACAATCTTGATTTTTATCTTTTTTCTTTATTCTACCCCTTTTTTTTGGTCCTAAAATCTGACTAAAATCAACCTGTTCCTTTGTATGCCCTTTACGTTTCAGAGTCGTGGTGCATCCTTAGAACAGTCTCACGACCCCAGCAGGCATTGGCCTTCTATGGGGCCCCGTCATTTATTCTACCCTTAATGCAAATTACCATGACCCCTATGAAAATATTTAAATTTAAGTGCAACAATTTATGTCTATCTATAAAAGTTCTAGCCATAAAAGGCTAAAAATAAAAATTAAAGCTTCGATCGGAATTAGATTGTTTTTATTATTCAACAGATAAATAATGAATTAATTTAGTTTTGATACCTTCCTTTAAATTTTGAATTGAGTAGGAATAATATCACTACCAACATTAACAATATTTAATTGAATCCGGAAATACCGGAATTACTTTCCGGGAAAATGGCTTATCCATGTTATTCTTTCTGTGTGCATTTATGATACAAGTACCAAAAATCAATCTACCTACTCCGATCACTGGTAATTAGAAACCTACATGTAGTAATTTTCTGTATCATCGTAGCTCAGGGACTTGAGCCACGTTGTGAGAACTTCTTTGCATTTAAGTTTTGTTAGGAGGTAGATTTCAATTGCATTGTTGATTTTAATTTATGAGTATCCTTCCTAAAACCCAAGAAATTGTTGGAGAACCCTGATGTCCAATTTTTTTAGAGAAACACACTTTATATTTGTGATGCTTGTTTAGATTACATACTGGATTGTATTTTTTTGTAATGTGTTGTTTAACCGTAAGTTCGCACTGACTAAACATTCACATAAAAACATGTATAAATACTTGTTTTTTGACAATGTATCGCACTGAGTTCGCACTGTATAACAACATTCTGTTGTGAAACATGTTTGACATACCAATAATGTTAACAGTGCGAACGTCAAACTAGACAGATACATCGACAAAACATTATCAAATCTTAAACATCGGTAAGTGCTAACACAGATATCAATAAATCTTGAGATACATTCTAAAGTTTTGTTGTTTGTCTTTAGTGTGAACGCAACTAACAACAAAACATGTTATGAGATTTGTTACATACGATATGTCTTGAAACATCACATGTTGCATGTTTTTTAGTGCAAACAGGGGGTTAGAATAATGTTTAAAACATAAAGTTGTCTTACTGTCAACACATTAGAAAGCTCATATAAGTCTTTAGTGGGGTGCTGGAGGTGCAATGAGAGACTAACCTTTAGAACCGCTCTTTGTGCTCTTTCTAATTTTATCAAATTAGTCTTATACGCACCACCCCATACTGTAATACAGTATGATAAGATAGACTGGCATAAAGCCACATAAACCATTGTAATGACTAATTTGTCCGCAACAATGCGAAGATTTCTAAAGATTACTGATAACTTGCGAGTCCTAGATGATAAAAGGTCCAGATGTTGATTAAAACTAAGCGTACTATCTATAATGATACCAAGGTATTTTATGTTGGAAACTCTTATGAGATGATCGCACAAACAGTGCATATACACTGCTGTATTTGAGGTATTTGATCTAAATCCAAATTGAGAGCACGACAGAAGATTTTTGGACTCGAGGTAATTTAATAAGCGTTTGTTTAAGAGCTTCTCTACAATTTTAGATATAAAGTAGAAAGTATAGATATCGGTCTATAATTATTGACTTCGTCTCTGTTGCCACTTTTGTAGATAAGAATGTCCTGGGCAATTTTAAATTGATCCGGGTATACACCAGTAGAGAATATGAGATTGGAGATGTATGCCAAAGGGGAAATTAAACTATGGTGATGCATGTATGCATCAATCCATTCCCCCACGTAAATAAAAAGCACATAAGGATGTTAAATAAAATTTGACATTATTCAGATGGTGTAAAAAACGAGGTATTGCCTCAACATCAATAAATAAAAATCAAACAAAAATATTTTTATTCATGTAGGTCTTAAAGTAACACTTATGAATGTCAAAGTTACACTTATTTACCTATTGCCATGTTCAGAAAGGCAAGGGGCGTAGAACCAATGAGAAGAACAGGCAAGAAACCCACGGCCTCTCTTTTCAATCAACTAATAACCGGTAAGAATTACTACTAATAACCGATAGCAACAAGATATGTTTACTGCTAACCGTCAGTACCGTATACTTACTTAATTATAAAATAAACGAGAAATTATGCTCTCAATTAATTATAATGATGATAATATTTATTCGATGATAAATCTAGCTCTCTAATCTCACGTATACGAAAAGAACATATAAAATAGATTTTAACGTAAAATATCTATTGAAATTAAACTACTCCATACGGATTTTATCGTTGTTTATTTGACACTTTGACACATTATGGATATTTGACACAGCGACTGCTATGCATGAGGTCTCGGGTTCGAATCCCGGGTCGAGCCTACAAAAAGTTATTGGGTTTTCCGTTAAGAAATCTCAATACGAGCCCAGAGTTAGGAAGCTGGCGGTGTTAGACATCCCCGTGCCTCGGGAAGCACGTCAAGCCGTTAGTCCTGCGTCTGATCTCTCTCCGGTTGTGTCGGATTATCCGTCACATCTGATCATGAGAGTTAGGGAACAGAGAGTGCACTTGTGTTTGCGCACACACTTGTGCACTATAATATCTCCTGCGCCGATGGCAAGTCTCCGGTAAGATAAGGAGGACATTACATTATTTTAAAACTGTTAAACTAATACTATTGAACTTTAATGCTTTTGAAGCTAATTTAATTATTAAAACTTTTTATATTTAAGTTTACACTTTGTTTCGTTGCAGTTGCTTTTCAGCAGCCATTTTTACGGGGAGACTAAGATGGTAGTTGTGTCAATGTTCTGAAGTATAGTTATTTTAAAGTACCCGAACATAATTTAATCATTGGTGTTTCTATTTACGCAGAATGAGCTCAAAGCATAATAACATTCGGACAATATTATGTAAAAGATCTATATACAGTGTGTAACAATAAAGTGCGTTTATTTTTCATTTATTGCACTATGTTCACGTGGTCACTCACGTGAAAATAATCACAGTACAATGAAAATTGCGGTTTATCACTTTAGTATGATTTCACGTAGGTGATATCACCTAGGTAACATGATTTCAGAATGTTTATGGGAGAATAATATTTACAAGATTCGTAACAAAAGCTGCCACCGTTCCCGCGAGCGCATTCAATCATTTTGCATCACACAACATACTGGAATAAAAAACAATTAGACAAAAATATATTTGAAATATCAGTATGTGTGCTTAAAAGTATTGTGATAACGTGAATTTTTATCAGATAGAAGTAATAATTTGAATTATTTGTAGATATTCACTTAAGATGGAATTAACGAATGACAGGCCCGAATTTATTTTTATATTTTTATTTAATTTTTACAAAACTCAGCGTAAATAAATTAAGTATATATATTACAAATACTAACATATCAACATAATAACCTGTGTACAGAATTGTGAATCTGTATAAAAATATATTTTCATATTTCAGATTCAATTGAATAACACTACAGTAACAGTGCTTTATGAAAAATTATTTGAATTTCAATTTATAAAAGATAATATCGATAATAATGACAGTAAAAAAATAATTTAGCTCACGATACTAGTTATCACCAATACATGTGATACAAATATAAATGATCCTAAAATATAACCACACTTACACTACAATTATTATTATTATATTATTATAATAAAGTAATGCCTGTATACTAAATACAGATACGATGACATGTTAAATGTACGGCTTGTTGACAGAAATTACAATATTCGAAGGTCAACTTCGAATATTAAAATTTCTGTCTAACGTCCCATTTCTACCTTAAATACAGATAAAGTGTAGAATATTTCCTTTAACTTAGAATCAAACACTAGATTTTATTGCGCAAGCGCAGCTCATACAGACCAACAATCTATTCTATACATAATAAGCACAGCATAGAAAAACATTTCTTCCAAGTTCCTTACATATGAAACCAATCAAGAATATAACGGAAGCGGAATACCAAAGGAATAAAAGTCTCAAGTATACATAACGTTTCCTGGTGCGACAAGCTTCAACAGTCGCTTTCAGTATGATTGATAGGTACACCGATAATTAAGGTACGCCGACCCTATCGGCAAACTGCATCGGTGATCTAGAAGTGTACCTAAGCAGACTCCACGATTCAGGTATAAATTAATTTCAAAATTGGAATAATGGTGGTTTTAATATGAAGTTGCCGCTTTGTATGAAGAAAATCGGTAACATTATAATAATAATAATATTCTACCACATACACACATTGTGATTTTCATACTAACTATTTCATCAATATTTCTTGAATGGCCAATTCGAATACTATGTTTCTTTTTTCATGTATAGTTGCTTGTATTTAGGCCACTATGGTTTATCTTAAATTAACCAAAATATCCGCTTAACTCGCTGCTGATGGCTGCCTTCGCAGTGTGCACCATCGGCGCGACCATCATACAGATCGTAACCATTCTCTAGAAATGAAGAACACAGAGAAATCAAAATGAAATGAATGTAAAATTAATAAAAATTATATTATTTTATAAATGTTATTTCCATATAAGTAAAAGTATTTTCTACTTATTTAACTAATGTAATTATTTAAATATGAAGTACTAAAAATCACCGAGGCAGTCGCCATACTTACATATAGGTACATACGTTGAGATGCTATAGAAAAATGTTTATAATACCAAATTATTGTGTAAGTGGACAAAAGCGTTAAGGAATTCGTGCGTACCTACTCCAACTTGCAATCCGTCATAAACACAAAATTTGCTTTGACACGGCATTCGACGTTGCACGACGCATCTTTCTGACACGAGATTAAGACTTTGATTGATAGAGATTGGACAAATTTAGCAAACTATTATGATCGTGGTAAGTTAAAATGTCCATTTAATTCTATAAATGTGCAATAGATGACGCATAGTATCGCCTTAGACGCATATAAAGACAAGTTTCAATCCCTGAGATAAGACCAGGATTCTCGAGTTAGGGCGTGGACAAATGTTTACGGTACGGCACCGGCCACCGCGTAACGGCACGGCGCCGCTACCGGGTGACGGCGCGGCGTCTTGCCGCGGCACGGTGCCGTGTACGCGCACCGTTTGGTAGCTAATTTATAAATTAAACTTTGCTGTTGCCTAGTTCGCACGTGTTAATAATTAATGGAAAAATGTCTGACAATTTAGATGTCGACTTTTTCATTTCACTAGTTATACTAGATAGATTATAAGGATAAAAATTTAAAAACAATTTTTCATCGCTACATATTTGCAGCGCATCATATTTCTTCTTCAAATTATCTCCATCATGGTTCATTAAAGACAAATATGGATTCACCCAATATTCTCTTTGATTCTGTTTTTTCTTCATTCGTCGTCTTAGCGACAGGAGCAGAATAATACGTCTTTCACGATCAAAACAAAAACTGTATGTTTAAACGGTGGTTACAGACGTGTGCCACCGCGGTGCACCGTACACGGCACCGTGCCGCGGCACGACGCCGCGCCGTCTCCCAAAAGCGGCGCCGTGCCGTTACACTGTGGCCGGTGCCGTACCGTAGACATGTGTCCACGCCCTTAATAAAACACATAGCCCCGTAACCTACTACTTTGTGCTGTTATGTTGTAGAAAGAATGAGAAGGAAAAAGCGCAATTTTTATCAAATCAACTACCTGTCTATCAAATTTTCTATCACTCTACATTGTTCGTTGCGAGTAATAACTCTGGTGTCAATCGCTTACCATCACCCGTTTGGGGATATCTAGGTCTAATGCGGTATAAATATTGTAAAACAATTCATTGAAATTAAACTACTATATACGGATTTTATCGCGTTGTTTATTTAGCACTGTATTACAAAATTTTGAAAATATTACACTACTACTACTATTGATTTTATTTTACTAATTTATAAGCTAATAAAATTATTTAAACTATTAAATCTATTTATTTTTGGTTTACACTTTCCCCGACGTTTCGGTTGCTTTTCAGCAGCATGCCACAGAGCAAAAATTGTCTTTTTATAAAAATAATCAAGAAAAATAGAAACCAAGTTACTTACTTTGGTTTTATAACATTAGCATCTTTAGACGGGTATGCATATGACCATCAGAATAAATGTAAAAGATCTATAACTTTACTTCAAAAATAAAATAAAAGTAATTATAAAGTAAATAAATGAAATCAATAGACCTAATCTATAAAAATATACCTATATCAAATAGTGCTTATTTAAAAACTTGCCAATATAGTCTTTAACTGTCTACCTAATTGCCGTCTTGAAGCATCCGTTTCCTATGCGTGCGTTTTGATATTCTTTTTTATTTTCCGTGATATTCTACTAAACCTGGACTACTTATTTATGGCCTCTGAAATTTCCTTTTTCCTCGCGTGACTAATAGTTGCCAAAGGATGATGTATATCTGCTATTTAATATGACAATTTGCTATAACTCTTCTGGTCTATACAACAGAAACCAAAGAATTGTAATTCTGCCTAAATTTTTGTTTATGTTGTGTGTGCATCGATTTATTTATATCAATAGGTTACCTTGTGAACTTCACGCACATTATGTGTGTCAACTTGTCATATGTGTTATTTAATTGCGTGACACCTAATGAAATATGTTGTTATATTTTTATAAGAATTAAGTGCCCTTACATATTGGCGTTCTGTTCGGTACACGTCGCGGTATCGCTGCGGCAATTTTTCACCAAGACTTTATTTCGAAGGCCGACACTGCAGGGGGAATTGGCGAAGTTTAAAAACAAAGCGATTTCCTAGGATTGGGTGTTAACTATGGATATTCGTCGTTATTATGCGATGATTAAAAAATTTATATTGATCTCGATAATCTCACCAGGTGCTAGTTACAATTAACAAGTCCTTAAAAATAATAAATCTTATTGTTAACCGTGACGAATGAAACTGTTTAAGAATTTCAACTCTATACGTTTACATATAGCTCATAACATGTAGTCGCAAAAAAAGGTAGCAAAAATTACCCAATCAATAATAGCAATGAATTCAATACTATTGATTAATTAACTTCATATTGCAAATGCTGACGAGTAAAAATGACAATATTTTCCTTCTATGGTAAGTTTTAAATGTTAGATCAAACATAACTTATCCATATGTAGATCTAAAATATCGCGGTGGTCAATGTAAAATTTTACTTAAAATAAAATTTATTAATGCCCATAAAAAAATGCAGTTGGATATTTATTTTTAATTATATGATATTAAATTTTACTAGGCGTGGTCCTTTTATCGCTAGTATTCCTAACATTCAGTTTCTGCGTAATATATCGTCTTTAATTAAGCGAAGTTCATTAACTCTGTTAACAAATTATATCAGACGTGCATTAGAGAGCGAGTTTTTCCGAAGAGTCAGCGACTCGTGCGCACGCACTGGAAAATATCGCCGATGACCGGTGACGGCGACGCAAACCGCCTTTTTCTTTATATGGCCAGCCTTGTCTATTACGTATCAGTTACATTATTGCTTATTACATTAATAATAGTAATTATGTAACTAATCTGCTTTGCTATCAATGAATTAGGCATTGCACATGCGATCGAGAGGTACTGGGTTCGAAAGCAGACCCATTACCCTACCGACGCGACGTGAACTCACTAATAACATTAGCATTCTAGCTAATACGAAGACCCTTCTAAAGTAATAATAATTATCTAAAATGATAACCATAGATATCACTCGTGCAATGGTCACCTTAGGGCAAAATACAGGAATAGAATAAAGGAACGAGAGAGTGGAAGCTATATGAACCACCAGCACATTTAACGGGCTTAATTACTTTTAGGACATATTTTGGCTATAGGACGGTTGTACATCCTCGAGGCAGGCTTATTTATACCATACGAATTACACATAGCTCTTTTACACTTACTTGCTACATTTTATATGTGTACAAAATCGACCCTAACGCAAAATAAGCAAATTTAATATGAATTCAATAACCGTGGTCTCAACATCGGCATCGGGCGCACGGACTGATATTTTAGTGCCGAGCAATTAATCTGCAAGTCATAGGCCCTGTTTCTCAATCTCTAAGTATGTAGCATTTATCTTTAAGATAAAAGTCTCGCCATCACTCTTACTTTAATATAACAAGAAAAAGACAGCATTCGGTTTATATTTCAAATTACTTTTCTTGATTAGCATGAAACTTGCCTTTAGAGTGGGTACATATTTTATATAATAAAAATTTTAATGCCGAGTTTTAATTAAATCAGGATATGCCAACCATATTTTATTGCAAAGTAAACATATAATATAGCATATCATTAAAAAGATTTAGCAACTTTTTGGACTCGACATAGGTAATATTTTTGAGTGGTAGAGCCATGCTGGTTACAGCATGAATGGGCCGGCTCGACCGGGAAAGTACCACCCTCTCACAGAAGATCGACGTAAAATAACAGTATCTATTATGTTTCATTCGGTGAGTGAGAGCGCCGGAGGCCCAGTCACCCTTCCCTTCCCAAACCCCATCCTGCTCCATTCCCCTTTTCCTTCCGGTAGACAGCCACTTGGTTGTGTTTTTTTGACATTGCTTCTGTAATACTTATAAAACACAGCCATGTGTATGAGCGACGGTTCTCGCTTACTATCAGGTGGACTGCTGGCTCGTCTGTCACCGACGAATGCAATAAAAAAAATAACATGCTATACTAATAATCTTGATAACATATCCTGAATTGGAGAGTCAATTCTTGTAATAAAAGCTGTTCCAAATAGATTTCCGATCTAGTCTTATAAACGTCAAAGGTGGACTAACTTTTATTCCGGACACATTCCACCAGAAAATGACACACATCTTTAATATGTGAAGTCTTGAAGTTCTCCACAATGTTTTCGAAATTATGTGAAGCGTCGTGTCAAACATTTGGCCAACTTTAAAACTATGACTAGTAGTAGGACAGTCATGAATAAACAAAGCTATTATTAGCTTATGATAAAGATTAATGCTTCGTACGTTCTGCTTTTTGCTAACAACGCTGATACCTAAAATATTACCGGCCTATTGTTAAATATTACTTTGCGTAGCTGTGCTGCCATGGCTGCAAAATAATCCCGCTTACTTCATGGTGAGCGATAACCGTCGATCATGGACAGGCCTTTGTTCCCCTTAGCGTTGCTTGAACAGCAGTAGTTAAACCACACAATGGAAAAAGGCAAGTTTAACGATATTATGAAATTTCAAAAAGCCCGCTTTTATCTCATGCCTATATTATTTTCTCGTAGGCTTGTCTAAGTCTGCCAACCCACATTCGGCTAGCGTAGTAGCCTATTGTCTAACGCTTTTCGTACAGAGAAGAGGAAGATATAGGAACAGACTTAGAAATTCTTAGCTCGGCGTTCGAGACTCCGTGCTCAGTGCTCCGTAGTTTCTCAGTAGTAGTACTGTGAATTTCTTGCCTGAAACACCCAATAACTTTTTAGCTCACATGAGAATCGAACCTATGCATAGCAGACGCATTCACTACCGCTGCTCCACCAAGACATTTAGTATACACTGTGTATAAGTAAGTGGGGGCTTGTATAAAGCGGCGCGATGACCTATTTCATTTCCCACAAGAAATACACCGCTGTCCACTGCGGACGCGAGCTCGGGCACACAAGTGTACTAGTTGGAAAACACTAACTGGAAAATAAGTGGAAAATTATTGTGTTGTACTGATTCTGTGTTGAACTGTGCTGTGTGTGTTTTCTACTTGAGCATGATGAAGGTGAGTTTAGTGCTTTTATTACCTAAGCTAAGAGCTGATTTTAAATCTCCGATTATAAGTTATTCATAAGCTAAAATACAACCTGAACAAATTAAAAAATTTAGTTTTGTGATAAAATAATTTGTTTTTTGACTCTTGTATTCGTCAGGTTTTTAATTAATTCCGCCCTTATTTGTATTGTAATATAAAGGTATGAATATTGGTTTAGAGGCGCTGTTTTGTAGAATTTAAAGTTATTTATATAGTGGTTTTCAGAAAATTTCTAATTAGTATGATTCAAGATATTGTCGATAACGAATATTTACAGAGAGTTCATGAATAATTATTTATAAATGCTCTGATGTTGATTAATTATAAGACTTACTGAATATGATTAACAGATTTATTGAATATTTTATCTACTAAACGTACGGCTTTTAGTAAAGATTTTTTATAAAAAAGATCGATTTACAAATCCTCATTTCACACAATACAAATCATTCGTGAATACGTAGTTCAAAATAGTTTGTAAATTTATCATTCAAAAATAAGTAAAATATTAGATACGTATCTCAAGGAAGGGTAAAAAGTTCTATCTTGCAAACATAACGGGATAGAAAAAAAATACAAACCGATGGTAGCATATTTTAATTGTTGTCCACGCCACTGTCAGTGTTATTGTTATTATTGTTATGGATTCGTTCTCAACACGAAATAATATTTGTGTGACCCACGAATAGTTGTAACAAGTCTGGGTGTTCTGTAATTGTGTACACGTGTCTAACAAACTATCGACTTGTCCGGTAGAAAACTGTCAGTTGCAGCATAAATTTAACAACATAGCTCTAAAATTCTGTGAATTGTAGCATAAACTTAGCAAAATAGCTTACAAAATGCAAAAGTAAGAAGTCCACTTACTCTTTAGCGGATAAACACACTATGTACGTTCAATTACCCTCAATAAGATTCATAGGTACGGCAGAAAGTTCCATTAAAATGTCTGTCAAACAATATGCCACAATATTGTAAGTATATAATATATCCATTGTAAAAAAGCAGCGATAGCTCAGTGGGGAGACCAACAGACTGCAACGCAGAGGGTCTCGGGTTCAAACCCACGTCGCGCAAATCTGACTTTCGGAAGTTATATGACTTTTCGAAATTATGTGCGTATTGATTGACAATTATCGCCTGCTCAAGCCTCGGAGAGCACGTTAAGCCGTTGGTCCCGGCTGCCATGAACATCTATGACAGTCGTTATTGAGAAAGGCAGTGCTTTATAATATCCTGACACTGGTCTAGCCTTAGGGTATCGTTAGCCTTCGGGTTGCGGAGGTCAGGTGGCAGCCGCTCCGTGTAAAAACTGATATCCAGTCAAATCCGGTTAGACTAGAAAAGCTGATCCCAAGTGACTTGGGAATAATAAAGGCTAGGGAGAAGAAAATAATATATCCATTGTAGCAAAGCATAATATGTACTTACTTCAACTTTTAAAAGAAAACAACATTTCTTAAGTTTTGTAAATGTGGATATTTTATATGTTTTTAAGCCGTTGTATACAACTATTGTTTAATAATGATGAAAATATAATAGACGGATTATTATTTGGCATATTTAATTTTGACGATTTAATGCAATTTTGTTTCGTATATAACTTATTAAGGGTGAATGTGCGTATGTATGCAATATCACTATTAGTATAGAATGTTTAGAAGACAGGAGAAATTAACTCAATTTCTCCTGTTCACTAAACATAGCCAATTTATTATAATGTTGTCATTAGCATAGAGTTGAAGCGAAGCCTACAGGCTCATTACTAAGGCCTGATTTTAGCCTTTAGGAGCGTGGGTTGTAGGTAACAGTAAGTATAAGTCACTTAGGTTATTTATGCGACTCTCTTAACAAGCCTATAGGGTGTCGGAATGAGTTAAATATAGACATAGTCTCCTGCCCGAATCTCTCAAGAGGTGTATTACAACCGCGAAAAACAATTAGTGGGTTACAAGGTTACAAGAAATTGTCTGTAATAACATGTTAGGACTGGGCCTCGAAAATGGTAATAGGCTCGCTGCTTAAAACATAGCTAGCGAAATTTGGATGTAAACACTTCTACTAAAAGCTGAATCGGTAAGCTACGCGTAAAACAAATTTGTAGTCATGTCCAAGAAATTTACATGTCTATACATAAAAGCATTTTCAAACATTATATGTTAGACTACACATAATTGTGTTGTAATGAAAACTACCGATGTATATCTATTTTGTTATGAATATGAATTAATGTTTTGAATAATAATAATTGTAAACAAAAAGAAAACGCATTGCAATGATAACAATAATATCAGATACAATACACAATATCAACATTATCTAATTGTAAATGGAATGTGAGTAGTTTAATGTATAAATAACTCTATAACGTATGGGTCAACCGCAGTACATAGGACTTTTCATAAGACGATTGATATTTAATATTCACGATCTACGAAATTAATCAAAATATATTTATTAATTTCGGTCACAAAGTAACACTTTGAACGTCTAAGTTACACTAACTTAACCATAATATGAATTTACATTTAACTGTTGTAACGTTCCACAAAGCAAGGGCGTTAAACCGATGAGAAGTACAAGCAAAAATCTCACTTTTGATTGCCGTGTCATTAATTTTAGCTTTCTGTACTCATTCTGCATTTTTAAACTTTGGTATAGGTATATGCTAAAACCTACAACCCTTTGTGTGCTTAATATGCTTAAAAATGGGTACACAATTCTCTCTTCACATATGTATACAGGGTGTGGCGTAAATAATGGATAACCCTGAAACTGTCGACTGGCCAGATTATCATCTATCATTTACCCTACTTATATTACCATGTAAGACCATGCCAGCCCATGGATGACTAAATTATTGATATTTATGATATTTTAAATAAATATCGTACTTACTCATACAAGCTGCCATTTCTACAATTGGAGACATTTTCTCGTTCTGTTTTTTTTATGTCACTCCTGAATACTTGTATCATCAGACCAGTATCAAGTTTTTTTGTTACAATCTAAGACAACTTCGCAAAAAATACTTATTCTCAAATTTTAACATGTTTTCTAAGGAATTATTGGGCCCCTGTATCGAAAAAGAAATGTATGGTGGCATATGGTGATATAAGTGGGGTAAATGATAGATGATAATCTGGCCAGTCGACAGTTTCAGGGTTATCCATTATTTATGCTACATCCTGTATATAGTTACCAACGCTGGCGCACGTGCAATCTGGTAGATTGCCATGTAGAGGTCTTGAGTTCAACTATTCAGCACGCACTTTGACTTTTCGAAGTTATTGTTCGCTTTAACGGTAAAGAAGAACATTGTGGGAAAGTCAGCATTTCTAAAAGTTCCACCTACATAATGTTCTCGAAGGTCAGTGATGTCTGATTAATGGTGGATTATGATATAAACTTTCTTATATTAAGAGAAAGGACGTGCCAAACAGTAAGAGAAATGATCAACAGGCATGATAATATCAGGGAGCAGGGGTTTAATTCGACTTTATAAAAAGTCTTTAAATAACTTTTATATACATATAATATATATAATCAGATAACCATAACTAAATACATCATGACCATAACCTTCTATGGAACAGCAAACGAATAGTTAGAAATATTTCCTAACTACTGCCATTGCTTTTTTTAAGGTTTAATAGCAATTTGGGTTTCAAATTACTAGTATTCTAGTTAACCCCTCCAGCTAAGCTAAAATGAATGTTATGAGTAGGTTCACGTCAATGTGCAATGGGTGGTAATCGAACCCGCGACCTCTCGATCGCAAGTCCAATGCCTTATCCAAGGGCTACCACCGCTTAATTTTTGTTTATTTATACAATTATAATAGTGTAAATTAACAAAGGGTACCGAAAATATTGTGGGGTGTTAGTTCTAACGGCAGTGTCAACAGGAGGGCTCGGATACCCAGGACCTATAGATTTGACGCCAGTGTCAATAGGTCTTGACAAAGTAATAAAGTCCAGACTAAAAAAAATATCAAGTGGATTATGTTTTGTTTTTTAATAGTGGAGTTCTGGCCATTATTAAATGCAATACTCTGATTAATAGAAGAGAATATTGACTATATGTCTAGCCATTAAGTCAAATCAAGAAAGCTTTGGCTATTAATCCAATATACAACGACAGGACTTTGATTGGTCTGCCTAGTTGTCTAGGGCACGGATGGTCTAGTTGTTTGAGAGATTGCTTTGCATCTACCGCTGTACTGAGTATCATTCGATGCCCACACAATTGGTGTGACTAAAAACGAGTCTGTGTTCTTTGCATCCATTGTTCGAATGTTCCTCGTTCTTGTCCCTCGCGATACCGACTTTTTGGCTACAATTATAGCGTAGTGGATTAAGTGGTCGCCTCGCTACTGCGCCGAGTATTGTGGGTTCGAATCCCAAACGGAACAAAAAATTTTGTGTTCCACAAATGGTTGTTCCGAGTCTGAATGTTCTTTATGACCGTTGTTTGAATGTTTGTAAAATCCCCGCGATAAAGGAATTTAAACGAGCGAGACTCGTATTTAAAATAAAAAATATAAATATTTGTAGAGTGGGAGATGTCGTTATAAAAATAGTGTAAGCAGATATAGCGGTACATTATTTTTAGTCCTTATTTGTCTTAATAATAAATGCATAGTTTTACCACTTATAGAAAGGAAGAGGAAGAAGGGGTAGGCCATAATGCCTTTGGGGTAGGCACTGCAGATTTTTATTACCACATTTCGACACAGAACCAGTTCCCGACGGCTACTGATAGTTTATTGACAAAACAATCCGATGACACTATGCCTACCAGGATATCGTACCCAGATAGAAAAGAAAGCAACAATAATAAATGCAATGTTGTGTTTATTGGTTTGTCATTCTTATTTGCGGTAACGGAACAACGGATTCTATTAATCTTTATGGTTTATTTTTTCTATAATGTTTAATTTAATTGTCTTTATAGTTATTGTTTGATTTTTTATATAATTGTATAATCCATCTGAGATATTGATAAATAAAATTATTAATGCATGCATGTCGCGATGGTACAACAATAAAAACTGTTCTCATCTCATTGTTTTTATGTAAAATAAACAGTACCTAATATATTAAATATTTATTTTGTTAGTAATATAACATTTACCTACAATATATTTACATTATTAATTTTAAAATAAATTAAATTAATATAATATATTTGCAAACGTATTAAAAAATAACATAATTATAAAAAGACTAGTAATTATAATACAAAATATTAGATTTTCATTTGATTATATTTTATTTTAATGATTCTTTTATAGCAATCGTCAGAAAATGATAGGTACAGCCGGAAAACCATGCTCGCTTTCTATGAAATAATAAATTTACCTTATAACCAAGTGAGCGAAGCTACCTGTAAAGCTAGTCAATTATATTGTACAAGGCATAATATTAGAAAACTTGTTTAATTGTTAATTACAAGATAAATCTTGAACCATATTAACTATAATTAACTTTTAATTTAATTATGTTAATTTCATTGTTTTCTCTTAGACGCAATTTTTTTTTAATCCACTCGTCAATTTGTGGCTGATTGTCATCTGTTATTGTAATCTAAGGACGTTTGTGAGACTACAGACATTATTTAGGCGTAGTGCAACCCAACAAAAACAATATTGTATTACGCCTGTCTTTCTGTGCTTTGGGTTGTGTTGTGTTGTAAACTTCAGCGAAGAGGACTTAACAGGAACATCCGCTAAAAAGTTATTTATTCACTTACTAAAATTATTCTTTATTTAAACAATCATTTGACAACTAAGGTGCGGGGGCGGACATCTTTAAAAATGTAATGTGTTTTATTATAATAATATAATATAATTATAGTCCTGTAAATAAACAGTCCAACTATTGGACACAGGTATTCAGTGTGGAAAGGGTATGGCCATAGTCTACCACGCTGGCCCAGTGCGAATTGGCAGACTTCACATATCATCCATAACATTATCGATAACTCTCAGACATGCAGGTTGCCTTACATTCAAGCAAGCGATAAAATTACCTATTACTTATTATGCTGCGCTTACGGGAATATAGACGTAAGATTGAGTATTTTTATATACTAAAGGACATTGTCTGCTTATTTAAATTAGGTGAAGTAAATTTGGAGACAATAAATTAAAAATTGGAGACAATTGGCGCTGGACAGAAAGGAATGTAAAGATCGAAGGAAGGCCTTTGCCCTGCTGTAGGACGGTACAGGCTAAAAATAAATAAAGTAAATATACCTATTGTATTTTTACAGTCACATAATTATATATTAAAAAAAAAACAAAGTAAGACTAAAGACTACCTACGGTTGTTATTGGTCTACATTAGAAATATTTTGGACACGAAACAACCTACCACACAACTGCTGTTATACTAAGAACTAAGTAAGTTAAAGTTAAACGAAAATATTGACTTTAACTAAGTAACTAACTTAGTTCGAATACGTATCAGTGGACCAGCACAATTAGTCCGTCAAAACATTAACCACTCATTTCTCACAGCGAAATAACGGTAGCACGCAGATTTTTCCTAAGACTCGACACACAGAGGCGTTAGAAAGAACCAGCTACCACGGAACTGGTTGAACCAGTCTAGATTTCACATTGCAGGACGCTAATGATAGTCGTCAATACTAACAGTATCATCTACACATTCAATACTGTCATTATATTGGATTTTCTTTTATTTTATTATATGAACCCATTCGCTGTCCCGTGATAGACATAATAGAAAATCTATTGTTATGTATCATATCGATGGCTTAGAGTGACAACCTCGGGTAAGTATGCAATTTTAGGTCCGGACCACTACTCAATACGGGAAAGGTTTAGGCCATCATAGTCTACCACATATATTTGAAAACATTAAAGCAATTTTTTAGATACGCTGGTTTCTCAGGATATTTTCCTTCATCGTTTAAGCTTGAGATAATTTACTACTATTAATTTTATATTATTAATAAATAATATTATTAATTAATATTTTAGGTTAATTTATTTTATTATATTTCTGGAAAGAAAAGCTCGTAACGCACAATCTTGTTTCACGCAAAATTTGATTCGATACTTGTAGCGCTATCTATGATTTTGAATGCATACCTCGTAACTACTCGCTCGAGTCAGTTTGGTGTGTTAACCTCGCGACGGCGCGTCAAAACTTATCAAAAAAATTCAAAATCAAGAGAAATAAGTGTTTTGTGGCTTTTTTTAATAAAACACGTAGAAGCACATTTATATTACATGATAATAAAGGTCTGATTTAGTTTTCTGTAGGAACAAACAGGACGCAGTTTTTTGTGCCTCCTGAAAAGTTACGTATTTCGCAGTTACGAGGTTTTCACTCTAAGCTATCGATATATGATTCATCGGAAAGGGAACGTTAAGTTAACAGACTTTTGAGCCAACATCCTGACTGTGACTTGATTACAGATGGATGGTCGGAAATATTGTTAATGTTTGCGTCTGTGAAAAAGATGGATGATTGCGTTTAGTTTTATGTATATGTTTGTTTTTATTAGTAACTAGCTGTCTCGACAGAAATTGTCCAGACCAACCGGGAAAAAAAACAATTTTAAGTCATTCTCGAATCTACTTGAACACACACAAAAAATTTCATCAAAATCGGTCCAGCCATTTAGGAGGAGTTTAATTACAAACACACGTACAGAAGATTTATATATATAAAGACTAGGTTTTGCCCGCGGCTTCACCAGCGTAAATGTAGGTTAGGTTAGATTAGTAACAGTTCTTTTTTTCTGGATGAAAGGTACCCTTTGTCCTTTTCTGTTCCCTTGTCCCAGTGTATGCGAAATTTCATGATGTTCGATTGAGTAGTTAATGCGTGCAAGCGTAACAAACAAACAAACTCACATTCGCATTTATAAATATAATAGCAGTTAGGATTTGGATTTTCTGTTTAATAATATATTCTACCACATACACACAACACCATCTAGCCCAAACTAAGCAGAGCTTGTACAATGGGTACTAGACAATGGATAAACATACATACATACATTTTTTTTTGTAAATACATACATATTATACATAGAAATACCCAGACCAAGACAAACATCCATGTTCATGCACACAAATGTTTGACTTGTGCGGGTATCGATTCTGCGACCTCAAGCGTGGCAGTCGATTACACTAACCACTACGCTAACGAGGCCGACAATAGGTATGTTTAGTTTAGTTTTTAATTGTTGTTTTATAAAACACATTTTTTTAATTGTTTAACTGCCTTTTAAATCAACGTAAATATTTGTCAATAAATGAAGACAATACGTATAGTAAACTCCCTTTTTGATTAGGTATGTTCCTATACTTTGCATATGGTAAAGTAATACAATTATAATAATTCTGGAGGACATTACTAACATTGAAACAATGAACACAAAATATATTATACTTATATCAAAAAACCTTTTGCCCTGCTACCTTACTAGACACATTCACCGTGATCTATCAAGCCACAGCGCCTTTCGTACACTCAATGTATTTATCTCTTAAGCAAGCAACACTTGTACACACTCAACGTAAACATATACGTTCATGTTAGTGGTTAATTTTCTAACGGCCCCGTGGCAATTAGACTGCAGCAAACCGTTAGCGTTCTGCTTTATTTAATACACATAAAGCTGCGTGCCTACTAGTGTTCCAAACAATTCTAAGCGAACATTCGTTCACGCGGTAAATGAAAATACTTACTGCGAGCGAACAAACTTCAAAAAGATAAATTTCGTGTTTGCCACTAAGCAACAATTATGAACATAAAAATTATACTAACTAAGTAGTAAGCCTAAAGTTTCTTAACAATTCTTATCATAGTTCTACGTTCTTGCCTAAAGTGGTGGCAGACAAGTAACTTGCATTTACTTGTCTGCCACCACTTTAGGCAATAACGTAGAACTATGATAAGAACTGTTAAGAAACTGCTCCAACTAAACTTTTCGAATCACTGAATTTACTGTTTATATTACATATCATACATATAGTGAGCCTTAGCCATAACCATTTACACACAACTGAACACACTTATGCATTTAGTATAAATTACAACACAATGTATGTTAGCTGATCTCCAGGTAAAGATGGTCAGTGTCCTTTAAAATCGGTTGCTATGACTGAAATTCGGTCTGCAGGAGCTTACTTAGTAAAATGTGACCATCCAATAGAGTACAGTAGTGAGCAGTACGATTTGATGAGCGAACTAGAATTATTAGTTGCAATGGATTACTTGACGCCCTAGCAGAGTACACCCATTCTACCTAGAAACGTTCTCGGTCAGCACGGTACGCTTTCAGTCATCATTTCTCCCACGTACTTTAAGGCTTTGGACTGAACTACCTGCCGAAGTGTTTCTGGATCGCTATGACTTGTTCTTAAAGAGAGTATCACTATGATTTGTACCCCTGCCAAAAACCAAAAGTGACGATTATCACTTACCATCAGATGAACATCAGACACTAGTGGTATTAAAAAGGCAAAAGCTTTTTTAGCGACGTGTCCAAATTTTCATATATTTGCTCAAAATAAGATAGCTACTCAGTATAGTAATGGACAAGCGGCTTTACTGGACAGCAAATATTGACCGTGATTTGAAAGCAAATTACATTTATATGTGTATTTTTTAGAGACAACTACCGCGATATATGTCATCCCTTTATCAGGAGTTAGAATAATCTGCTTACATGCGGACGGAAAAACCTTCCTGACCTGGAACCCTGCCTGGACTTCAAGATATGCATACACACAAGACAAAGGCATACACTCCGTAACGCGATGTCTTGTTCGCATGCATGCGATGACAACTCTTTAATACATGGTGTTGCCCCTGAAAAGTTAACCACGTCCTAAAAATGTTAGTGTATCCGCAAATTTCTACGAGATTTACTAATTAGTAAGCCATATTTAAACCAATCAACATTCGAATGAGGAAGCATCGACGTCTTCAAACAGTTATTTATAACTCCTACCTCACTTCTTAATTTACAAGAAATTATAGAGAAAGCAAGACAGACTAGACGTTCCTCTCAATAAAGGACCGACACTAAACTATGAGTTTATGTTCAGATAATGATAGGTAACAGTCAGCTCTGGCACGTTTCCTTATCCATCTGAGATATTGATAAATTATGCTTCGGTAACTAAGTATGGCTTTCTATGCATTACTGGTATCGGATAAAAGAAGCTTTAAGTACAAATACACCATCGGTGCATTTACATACATTTGACTGTACGAATGGCGCAGTGGTTTACGTGGTCGCCTCGCCACTGTCATTGCGCCGAGTGTTGTGGGTTCGAATCACACAGGGGACAAAAATTTGGTTGATCCACAAATGGTTGTTTCGAGTCTGGATGTTCCTTGTTTCTGTTGTTTGATTGTTTGTTTGTAAAGTCCCCCCGCGATACAAGAATGTATTGAAAAAAGTACACAAGGGCTGTGTATTACACCAAACTTTTGGCAGATATGTTTTTAAGGTACATTTAACAATAATAATACATTTTGTTAATTAACAACACAAGAAATTGTAGAAAATACATTATTAAAGACCCTACATTAACAGACGATAGATGCAGAAAATGTAACAGCCAACCCGAAACTATACAACACATAACTGGAGCATGCCCTAATCTTACACAAACAGACTACACACACAGACACAACCAAATTACTAATATTATACACCAAAGACAAGCCCTTAAACATCAGCTCATACCGGATATATACCTACACACCATACTATCAATACGAGAACAACATTACACCTTTCTAATGGTACAGATACAATCACTACAGATGAAATCAGCATCGGAAATGGCATTTTCCAGGGAGACTCTCTTAGTCCACTATGGTTCTGCCTCGCATTGAATCCTCTGTCTAACCTCCTCAACAGCACCACTAGTTGATATAAATTAAACTCTGAAACATTCATTACACATCTAATGTGTATGGATGATATTAAACTGTTTGCTAGAACTCAATTTAGCAAAGATATAGATATGTATGTATAATGATTAGATAAATGTCGTACACTACATATACAATAAGGGAAAATAGTAAAGTATCAAAACAACGATACTGTTACTAACATATTTATGCCTATGCAACCATCAGATACACATAAATATTTAGGAATATACCAATCTAATATCATTAACCATACACAAATCAAGGAACAGCTTCTATCTCATTTTTTAATTTTTAATAATAAAATTTATTCGGCTAAAAAAAAAGGAATAGGTACAATAGTGGACTTTTCTTTTTTTTTTTTACCTGGGGAAATGCAATGACGCATATCCCTCCGCGGGGGCGGGCGGAAGGTTATGTCGGACTCGCCGGGGTAAAAGAAAGATGTTAAAAGACAATGTACCTCCCGGAATACCGACTAAACCTACCACGGTGTTCCTCGACAAAACCACTATCGACGGGGCCGCGCGAATCGCTTTCGCATGCGGTCGCGACCCCGCCGAGGTTACGGCCCGCCGTATGAAACGGCAGGCCACTACACGAAAGACCTACCCAAAATAGGCACTACTTCACATAAAACCCTACTGTCTCCCCTAGAGGGGAGACGGACTCGACACAGAGGCGCGCGTGGGAACACGCACGCCGCCTCTCGGACCTGGTGCTGAACGGATGGCGGGCAGGCCCACAAAGCCCGCCACCCACAGGTCAAACCTCAGGGTGGCTGGAGGTCGTCTCGCGCCCTCCGGCGCCCGGCTTTGCGGTTGGGGAGAGGGTTTAAACGCTCCCTCTCCCGCTCCGCCGCCTCCTTGATGGAAATTACTTCCTCACAAAAGGAGGCGACGGCGTTCCACGACCTCTCAATCCGGACCGTAGACTGAACTACGGCCGGGAGCGAGAGGGCAACCGATCCGACTGCCGCGATCAACTCACGGCGCTGCGATGCCCATGCGGGGCAAACCGCCAAAGTGTGCAGCGTTTTGTCCTCTACAACGTCGCGGCAGTCGCCGCAGTGGTGACAACCGGGCGTCCCTTGTCGGCGTATACGACACAGGAACCGGCCAAAACAACCGTGGCCAGTCAGAACCTGTGTCAGCCGGAAGGTGAGGGCGCCATGCCGCCTCTCCAGCCACTCCTCAAAAACGGAACTTACCGCCACGATCGTGGCGTGCCCGCAATAGTGGACTTAAATCAACTTTAAATTAAATCTTAATATCTAACAATAACTCAATGTCTTAATAAAATAGTTTATAACGAAAATAATAATTATAGTTATGGCAAGAAAGGATAATTTAACATCTTTAAATTATTATAAGCTACTTACCTGAACTAGGTTAGACCTGTGTTTCAGGCGATCACTTGTCTATCTATTTTAAAAGTGGACATTTATTTAAGTATCTGTTTGAACAATAATATGACTATGAGACTGAACTTAATATGTAAAAAACAGTTATGTACACTCGAAAAATCTATTTAAAGCAATAAACACATTTGCTATACCCATATTAACGTATTCATTTGGATAAATTAAATGGAAGCGCACTGACTTAAATAGATTAGATATTAAGACTAGAACCACTCTAACTAAACACAACTACGCACATCCTAAAGCAGCAATAGAGAGAATTACAGTAAGCAGGCAAAAGGGCGGTAGAGGACTGTTTGACTTGACCATGCTGTGGGAAGGACAGATTCGAAAGCTTTAGAGACTTTTTCTATGATAAAGCCAAAAATAGTAAAATTCACTCAGCAATTACAGAAATAGACAATAAATTTACTCCTCTAAATCTATACAACAGAGATACTATTTTTAAAAGTTTAGATGACCACAGGCATGCAAAAATATGTAGATGGCGAGGTAAGGAATTACACGGCAGACATATGCACGATTTAGAACAACCGCATGTAGATTCGGACAGCTCAAACAAGTGGCTAAAATTGGGCTCACTCTTCCCTGAAACGGAAGGATTTATGCTAGCAATACAAGATTAGAATTAAAGACCCTAATACAAAAAATTACAAATGTAGAAAGTATCATCACGCATCTGAAACCATCCAACATGTTACAGGAGCCTGCCTATCTCTAGCTCAAACAGATAACACCCACAGACACAAACATATTGCTAATATTGTTCACCAAAAACTAGCCGTAAAATATAACCTAATACCAAAAACTGTTCCCTACTAAAAATATATACCAAAACCAGTGTTGGAGAGTAGCAGCCACAAAATATACTTTGATAGAGCAATAAAACTACATAACAATAGGCCTGACATAAGTATGATAGATAAATTAAATAAACATACATATTTAATAGACATAGCGGTACCCAATACACACAATTTACAGAAAACCATGGCAGAAAAATACATAAATATACAGAATTAAAAGAAGAAATAAGAAGAATATGGAAAATGAACAAAGTATACATTGTGCCCCTAGTGCTCTCCAGCACAGGCGCCATACCCAAACACCTTCACTATTTACGACAGATAGAGCTACCCACCAACCTTTACATCACTATGCAGAAGGCCGCTAATACTCAATACTTGCCGTATAGTTCGTAAGTTTTTGCAGGACGAGCCCCTTTTAATAAATAATGCCCCAAATGAACTCCACTTGGTCTTGACCCGTGGTTTTCATTAAATACCGTAATATATAATAATAATTTATTGACATCAGAAAATTGAAACAAGCATTCACATAAATATACGGTAACCAACTTAATTTACAATTTAGTACATAAACACCTGTGTCTGAGCTAGATGAAAAACATGTGTATTTCAGACATCAGCGCTCTAACCTAGAATTTTTACATCATAAAATATAAGCTGATTTACTTTTAATTAACTAGAATTTTGAATATTTTAATGATAAACCTAAATGAAATAATGAACTGTTATAACAAATATATCTAACCTTCTAAACACAGCTGGTTAACAATTTTTGAAGAAAAACTGATTAACACAATTACATTATCTTTTTAAATAAGATTTTTGCTAAGTATAGTATAGTACATTACAATGGCCCCGATATAACACTGCAAGACAAATTAAACAAAACTATTTACCTAAACGATATAGCTGTCCCGAACACACACAATATGCAAAAAACAATAGCTGAAAATGTACATAAATATACTGACCTTAAGGACGAACTCTTAAGGATCTGGAAACAAGATAAAGTTTACATCATACCAATAGTGCTATCTATCACTGGCGTTATCCCCAAACACATACACCACAGTCTGAAACTCATTGATCAAAAACTTAACACTTAGACACAACTCCAAAAAGCCGCCATATACGAACAAGATTACGACAATATCCCATAGTCTTGATTCTCTTTAAAATATGTGGCATTTACTTGACAATAAGTCCGTAAATGTCAAAAGAAAAGAAAAACAATAATAATAATAATTCTTTATTGTGGATCATAGGTACATAATACATAAGTTATAGTTCACATCATTTAGTTCAGCTATGTCCCGCACATTGGACATAAAAAAGTTTTAATAATTGGAATATAGGTACATGCATTAAATAATGTTACAGCTAGTGCCCTCTGTCGGCATTGAAGAGTCGGCGGTCTCTACTAATAATTTATTACAGTGCCATCTATTGACATCTTACGGAACTGCGTATTTGTCGGTACGAGTCGAGTGGAGAGAGCGCTGGCACATTCTCGAATCATCGCGCTGTTGCGTGCCGTGTGTGTTGTTTTCTGGAAAACTCCAGAAGCGCTTTACCCGCGTATAAGTAGAGCGCACGCGCACCGCTGAGTCAGTATACAATCGTAAGCGGTCAAGTGTTCATCGAAGCGAACGGAAGCGAAACTGCTACGAAGTTTGAAGCAGTTACAGTGGAAAAGTGTAGTATAGTGTTTGTTGTGTTTTAAATTTAATTGTGCTAGAATAAAACTTTTAGTCGGTAATATTGTTTTATATTCTTATCCGTCGAACCCAGCACGTAACAATAATCTATATATTAATACGTGAAGCAAAATCTTTGTATCCCTTTTTACGAAAATTGCGCGGACAGAGGTGTATGAAATTTGGCACAGGTAATATTTATATGGAGAAGGAGTGGCGAATACTAATATTTTTATAAAATATGAATGAGAACTACATTAAATTAAAGTAAAATCATTACACGCACACAACCATGCATTTGACACACGCAGTCGAATCGTGTTCGTAGTATTTCGGCATTGTTCGTCTGCCGTCGTACAATTCTTCGTAACTATGATTACATATACCTTATTTATATGTAATAACGAAAACAAAGTAGGAAGCTTAGGAATATCGTTAATGAAAGAGTATAGTTAAGTAAATAATAATTTGTTTGATAAAGTTAACCTGTATATATGTTATAGCCTTGGCGAAATCTAAATGAAATATGATTACAAGGATAGAGTTATAGACAATAAAACCTTAATAACGATCAAACTAAATATTTTAATTAATTATGGTCGAATTTTGACCACTAGGCGACCGCTAGTAAAATTAAATATGGATCGCAATGTCACAGAAATTATAAACAGTCAATAATAATGTAAAAGTAGAGATTACTAATAAGGGTCGTGCCTATTGTTCAGTTGTCAACCAAACATAGTTCCAGATTTCGTGATGCAACTGATAATTTCATGACAGAAAACCCCAACAACTCTATTCTCAACCGGAAACTCGATTCAAAACACAACCGAGGTAATCATCTAATTCTTCAATTTGTCTCTATTAGCTACACATGAATTACGCTCACATTTTTTAACGTCACTTAGTAGAAAAATGGCTGCTTATTTCAAGTGTGTGTTCATAAATAAAGCAAAGGTATTAACATCAACGGTATGTATATAAAAATATAGATTGCAGATACAATCCTACCTACTTCAATACTAAAAACTTCTTGCGTTGGCGATATATGACGATTGCGTTCGAATAATATAATAACTACTGACTTGATCATTTGAATACAATTGTATTGTGTAGTGCACATTCCTTCATAACAGAACTTCTTTGCATTACTGCTAAGTTTGAACCAGCTAATCTCGCATAACCTATAAGGCTGTATGACTAAATTGTCACGATTATAACACTGCAACAATGTAGCTGGTATCTTAGGAACCCGTTACTTTATAAGTTCATAGGAATAGCAAACCGAACCTGTTCCCTGTCGGACGTTTACCCCCAGATTTATACTACCATACTTTGTAAGTGTCCACTTTGTTTTCGTACTTCTAGATTATAGTAGTACCAATGTTTTAATTACCTGGACCAGGATGTCACTATATTAATATCAATATTAGGGTTGTGCTAAATGATTATTATTTTTGAAACAGACAACTATTTCTGTGTCGTAGTGGACTTTACAATCATTCAAACAACGGACACAAAGATCACCAGACTCAAAACAACCATATTTTGTAGGTTACACAAATTTTGTCCCGCCACGGTATATAGGATCCGGCCCCTACGGGACAAAATTTGTGTGATCCATAAATGGTTGTATATTTAACAAATATCGAACCCACAACACTAGGCGCGGCGGCAGTGGTGAATTGACCATTTAAATCACAAGAAAACCACTACTGTTTTGTATTCTATAGTTCGCATATATGACAGGTTTATCGAATATTCGTATTCGAACATATGCCAAAATTATTAAATGTTTGAAAATTGAGCTCAAATTTTTGCATAGAGATTCTCTTAACAAAAACTGTTCAATATTCGGCAGGTTTACCGAATAAGAACTTTTGTCAAAATTATCGAATGTTTGAAAGTGGTCAACTCAAACTTTGTACAGACGTCCATTACCCGTAATAAAAACAGTTAAAAATAGGCCCGATCTAGTCTTAATGTAATAATACCAATGAATGATATTCTTCTAAATTAAATGATACGTCAAATGGAAGCATAAATTGCATTTCAGTCATAGACTTAGAACATTTTCGCTACGCTCATTTCAGTTCACATTTGACGTTTATTAGACTAGATTAGTAGTCTATCAAGCATAATTGATTAATGTAAAGTTTTACGTCGTCTTAATTGTTTTGATTTTATGAGATAAGTAAGTAGTAAGTATATTACTTTCTATAATATCCTCGCCGGTAATATGCACATAAGTTAATTTTATGAGTTTATCTTTTCTCACTTTATCTTTATATCACTTTTAATTTCAGTTTATGTTTATATCACTATATATCCTAACTAATAATATAATCGGGAATGTTTGTTTGTTTATTTGTAACGCTTTCACGCCTTAACTACTCAACCGATCATGAAATTTCGCATACACGTTGTCAGGGGTGCAGATAGAAATTTATTGACAAAATCTTTAAAGTAAGCGTAATCGGACAAAATCTAATCTGTAATAAATGTAACACCGTCTTTGTTTGTTCGTTCTTTCACGCGGCAATGAAGCAATCTCATCGACATGATTTTTTGCGTAGACATAATTTATAGACCGGTGAGAGAATTTTACTAACAGTAATAATTGTAGCTTATCTTGTGTATGGGGGCCAGTCACAGATCGAATTGTGAGCCAATCTCAATCTGCACAGGAAGTCGTTGGTGCCAAAATGGCCAGTGAACGCTCCTGTGAGCAGGCGTATTTGGCTCTTGTTATACCCGCAGAACTTCCGGGTGAAGCCTGTGGCTCTGTTTGCAATGAATTTCTTGGAGTGTTCCAGACCCCTCAGGGCCTTCTACTCTAGCCTGTGTTTGTCATTGCCATGTGCATTCAAAACGATATATATAATATAATTACGAAAATAACTGTGTCTTAGTTATTTTCGTAATTTAAAGTATTTACAGTAAAGCTGCCTGTAAAAATTAACCAATGTGGCATTTTAATATGAAAATACTTTAATCCAAATTTTAAATCATAGATCGCACCAAAAGTTTCCACACTAATGCTTATATGTTAGAGAATAGATTCCAATTTTTAATATGAGTAAGCGTGATAATACAAAATTTATAATTCAGATATCATGTGCCAGATGACAACTTAACGTGCAGAATGCTTAAAACTAAAAGTAGTTTCATTACACGAAACAAAAGTTTTTGAGATCCACAAATGGTTGTTCCGAGTCTGGCTGTTCTTTGTCTCCGTTGTTTGAATATCTGTAAATTCCCCCGCGATACAATTATTTATATTTATAGTACGGGATTTGCCTTCATTTTAATTCTTCTCCCGAGCCTTTATTATTCCCAAGTCACTTGGGTCGGCTTTTCTGGTCTAACCGAATTCGACTGGATATCAGTTTTTACACAGAGCGGCTGCCACCTCCGCAACCTGAAGGCTAACGATACCCTAAGGCTAGACCAGTGTCAGGATATTATAGGGCACTAACTTCCCAGTAACAACTGCCATAGATGTTCATGGCAGCCGGGACCGACGGCTTAGCGTGCTCTCCGAGGCACGGAGCAGGCGATAGTTGTCAATCAATACGATATATAATTTCGGAAAGTCATATAACTTCCGAAAGTCGGAGGTGCGCGACGTGGGTTCGAACCCGAGACTCTCTGCATTGCAGTCTCTTGGTCTCCCCACTGAGCTCCTCCCGTGGCACAGAAATTATTTCTAGTGCAGAAGTTGTCTTTATTTTAATAACAATTATAATCATTTCAGGGATCAAAACTTTGTGTGATCCTCAAATGGTTGTTCCGAGTCTGTGTGTTCTTTGTGTCCGTTGTTTGAATGTTTGTAAAGTCCCCCGAGACACAGGAATTATTGTTTTTTTTTTTATAAATCACTAGCGACCCGCCCCGGCTTCACACGGGTAGTATAAAACCAACAAATTATACACCTAAACTTTCCTCTTGAATTACTTTGGCTATTGGTGAAAATCGAATGAAAATCAGTTCATTAGTTTTTGAGTTTATTGCGAACAAACAGGCAGACGCAGCGGGGGACTTTGTTTTATAATAATATATGTAGCGTAAAACTCATGTACAATAATTTAGACACAAGGCTTAAAAAAGTGAATTTACTATCTTATGATGTAACAATCGACTACTAACTAAATCATCTCTATGTGACGATCACTTATTGCGTGTTGTTACGCATGAGGACGTCTGCACACGAATATTTCTCACTAAATTATGTGTAGCTCGCTTTTTTTACAAGCTTTAGACGTTTGCCGGATTCCTAATATCGTCGTAATTGCATTTGTGATTTACATCTTATGTTAATGTACATCGTTGTGTTAAATGGTCGCTATGTATGAGATTTTTCGACTTAAATGAAACTTGGGGTTGAACTTTTTCTTAATAACTTACTCTTAAGATAGAAGTTTTTTTTAATAATAAACCAAGAGTATACCTTCCAGAACTTAAAATATCACTGTACAATTGCTTAAACGTTCAATATTGGTTTATCTAGACCGACTAATGTATTAAATAATTAACTTTTGCCCGTGGCTTCATTACTGGCGCAATTTTCCAGGATATACATAGGTAGCCTATGTCTTTTTTGTACCGCTGACAATGCGAAATTTCATGATGATCGGTCTAGTAGCTAAGGCGCGAAACACACATTCGTATTTATAATAAAATAATTAACATATAATCAACGAAATCAAATAACAATGATATGTACTACCTATATAATTTAAGCCAAACATATCAATGTGAAAATATACATATGTATTGTAAGGCCTATTTTACCAAACATATTTGAGTAAATAAAATATTTGATTTGATTTGTTCCTATCATAAAATAATTGCTGCTCTACCAGTGAAACGGACAAAGAACATTAGTCTTTAATACAAAGGAATAAAGCTTCATAACACCCCAGTATTTTCAGAACATTTTTACAGCTTAGTTTGTAAAGCGCCAACTCGTTTTATCGAGGGTGCAGAATTAAATTCAGTATCTTTATTTATTTATCACCCATTCAACAAGCTGGATCATTTTAAAATTCAGAAATAAGTTATATGATATTATACTACCCTTTAAGGACGGAATTTATCGCGGCTTATTTAAAAATACAACTTTTAACTAATTTATTGTTTTGTTAAAACAATTTGCACACTTTATAACCCCTAATATATTAACATTTTTCCCGACGTTTCGATTATGTTCCAGCGATCATAGTCACGGGAAATAAATAAAAGCCGCAAAAAGTGGTTTCAATAAATTTGAAACATGCGCGTAAATTTTTACCAATATTCCTGTTCTTCCCACCTTCTCCTAAACTATATACTTAATAGACATATATCCACTGCAGTACTGTGTGACAGTATATCTTTAAAACAACAGCTATTAACAGACTCATCACGCATTCTCCAACAGGGGTAGGCAGTGATAGACAGCGACGAATGTTTCTATTTTCTGTTAAAACAAAGCAAGTAATGTGTTGGTCGATTTCGCTCGCACCCATCCGTGACTCTGTTTCACTTGAAACATGTGCACTCGTATACATAGGTGTAGCTTGACCACGATTATACGGCATGCCGAGCAAGTTCGTTAGCGCAGACACGAACTATTATAATCGATAATACCCGAAAGCTTAATAACATACAGGGTGTCCGGTAATTATTGGATAACCTTGAAATGTCTTATAGTAGAATGGAGAGCCGTTCAGAAAAAAAAAATATATATTAAAAAGTGCAAGCTATATTAGCATAGCATACTTTTGACTGTCTATATATTAGCATAATTAGTGTTTAATAATAAAACAACAAAAAACCGATGGATTTCATTCATTTATAGTCGTAGTATACAAGAAAGTTATACATGGTAATTAAAAAAAAACCACATATCTCAGGTAGTAGTTAAGATAGATTTTGTTTCATATTTTTTTCTGAACGGCCATCATTTCCACTATAGGACATTTTCAGGTTATCCATTAATTACCGGACATCCTGTATATTCAACCTTAAATTACAGTATAAATGGTGCAAAATTGATTAATAGCTGTTGCTTTATATCTTGTTTATTAAAGACTCTGTGGCTAATGCAAAATTAAGCGAACAGTAACTTGCCGATCCAATAGCTTGAATTTTACCATCATAACAGATGCCCATCTCCTATATGTATGTTTTGTTCTACTCTTATATATATATATATATATATATATATATATATATATATATATATATATATATAGGATAAACAACATTGCCATGGATGTACTCAAAAATATCGTTAGTAACATTCTTTTACTGAATCTATGTCTATGTCAAAAAATAAGTTGCATATCGGCGAGCACGTAATACTATAAATATGTTATAACCATCTACAACAATCAGTATTAGCTTTGAGTAGACTTTGTTATTATTCAGGGCTACGACAGTTAGTCAATGTCAGGCGCTTCGTAGCTAATAAACAGCAAATTCTAATAAAGCTACAAAACAGACCTCAAAATAATCCGACTACAAAAAGTTAGGGATGCTCATGTTTGCCTCCTGCTTCGGATTAGCAGTAGTGAAGCGATGGCTTTGTGTCGGTCAATTTTCGAGTCGATAAAAGTGTTACTAGGCTTTACAGTCAAGAAATTTGTGATAGCTGTTTATTGAGTCTCAGTCATCAAAGTGTTACTAGTCCAGTCAAGAAATTTGCGATAGCTGTGAATGGGTCTCAGTCGATAAAAGTGTTACTAGACTTTACAGTCAAGAAATTTGCGATAGCTGTGCATGGGTCTCAGTCGATAAGTGTTACTAGTCTTTACAGTCAAGAAATTTGCGATTGCTGTGCATTGAGTCTCAGTCGATATTCAAGTCGATAAAAGTGTTACGACGCTTTACAGTCAAGAAATTTGCGATTGCTGTGCAAGGGATCTCAGTCGATTTTCTAGTCGATAAAAGTGTTATTAGGCTTTACAGTCAAGAAATTCTCAGTAGAAGCTAGGTACAAAACTTGAGCGGTTTTAAAGGTACTTTAAATTATACTATACGTACGCGTTGTGGTTTAAGCGGTCGCCTCGCTTTGCATATACGCCGGGTCTTGTGGGCTTAAACCCAATATGAGACAACAATTGTGTGCCAACAAGAGGGACCGGTAGGTCTTTTAAAATTAAATTACTAATTGCGCTCTCATTGATAGCGAGCCCATAACCTATCACTCGCTAGTCCGATACCTAAACCACTAGACTACCGTGCCTTTCCTACTAAACGTCCATTTCTGTTTTTAAAACACACACATATAAACCATTACACACACAAATACAAATAAACATCCTCAATTACTCAGTTACACGACGACATTCCGTATTTGTAAGGCACCGGGGAAAGATGCCCCCGGACCGGTCCGGTTATTTCTAACGCGGGAAAATCATTCTCGGTAACCGTTTAAGCGCTCGCCTTGATATGATGGTGCGCTTGTAATATACCTTGAACTTATCCTTTTCTCTTGATTAGCGAATAAAGTTAGTTACTCTGATGTAGGCAAATTACTTTACATAATTTTTTATATTATTATTTACGTATTTTATGTACCTATATTGAAGTATCTAACTGAAAAACATGAATACTAAATTGTAAAGAAAACTTCGCCTGCAGTATGCATCACGCCCTGTGTCGGATTAGTTACCGATGACAAGATACACTCAGACTTAGGAAATCTTTTGTGGATCATAAATAATTGTCCTGTGTGGGATTTCAACCTAAGAAATCCCGCGCAGCGATAGCGTATGCCATATCAACCTATAAAAAATAATAACATAGACTGCCTTTATGTTTGTGAATGATTGAGAAATCCTAAGTTTATTTATTGAAATTAAACTACTATATACGGTTTTAAATATCCGTATATAGTAGTTTAATTTCAATGAATAACATTCGCGTAAACAGAAGACAATATTACCTAAGTTTATTTTGTTGCATAAACATATTAACTTTTGCTGTTCAGTAATTCTCTGTGGCAGCACGGTAGATAGACCTTAAATTCATGGGCATTTTACATATGGAGACACAGTGGCACTCAGACGACCAGACACAATTTATTGGTTTTTAGTTATGTCCAGCATTCTAAACTTTGACAGGTAAACTAGCAGCTAAAAATGGATTTAACACACATGCATGATTAATAAATAACACACATGATTGAATAATCAAGAATAGATAGACTTCAGATAGACAAGGATAGAGATCTTTAAACTTAATAAATAACTTAATCTGTCTCGTTTTTGGGTTTGAACATAGATAAGACACTATATACTGGTTTGAAGATTCGATGACAGTGTCACCTGGTAAAGCGACTTTATTTTATTTTTATTTTATTGTTACACGGAAAACTTACTATAACATACAGTAACAAAAATTAACCACATAAATAATGCGAATAAAATGTTTTCACAAACAGCTAATAAGAAATAAAATCACTTCAAATTAAATATACTTAAACAATACAAATTAAATTTAAACAAACACACAAAAGACTGCAGACAATATATGTCGATGTACAGAAGAGTCTAAATAAACTAGAAACCCAAAATACTTATAACAGTATAATTATTGTCATTATAATTATTATAATTACTTGCCTAATGGCTAGCGTCAATAATATTTGGTACTAGATGTTCCCGCGGTTTCATTCGTGTTTATCGTTACTGCGCCTCCCCCGTGGGTCGTAGCGTGATGTTATTCCTATAGCCTTCTTCGATAAATAGGCTACCCAACACTAAAATAATTTTTCAATACGAACCAGTAGTTCCTGAGATTAGCGCGTTCAACCAAACAAACAAACTCTTTATAATATTAATATAGAAATATAGATATACCTATACATATCTCGAGTCCATATTAAACCGCGCGCAAATTTCAGTCTTGCTGGACAGTAATCTTTAATAGCTTAACTACATTAGGTATATTCACATGTTTCACTAATATGTAGCTACATAGGTAGATGATACAAATATTAAGAGATAAAAAAATATTAATCTGTTTAAAAAAAGAGCGCCAAGCACAAGAAATTATTAAAGGCCTTGTTCTATTTAAACCAAAACTTATCCAATTCTAGCACCTTTAAAACAGTTTGCCGTAACAAAGCGCCATGAACAAGAACTTTAATTCCTTGTTCATACCGTTGTCAGACAAATTGAGTTAAAGGTGCTAAAATTAGATAAGTTTTGATTTTTATTACTTACTAGTTGTTGCTGGCGGATTTGCTCGCGAATAAGTGGATTAGGTCAAGTTAGTACTTCTTGTAAATAAAATAAAGCCCATGTTAGTTGCTGATAATATAGCTTTCTAATGGTGAAATAAATTTTAAAACCTGTTGATTAGTTTTTGAGTTTAACCCTTTAAAAAACAAATAAACAAAAAATCACATCTTTCCTCTTTATAAGTACCTAATATTAGTATAGATAATGTTATGAAAGTGAATGAAGCCAGAGAAGTGTGTCAAGATCGTAGCAAATAGAAATCCGTAGTCTCTGCCTACCCCTCTGGGAAACAGGCGTGAATCTATGTATATATATAGATTTATTTGATAGATCTTTATCCTAGATATAGATTATAAGATAAATATGTCACAAACTGCATTTCGTTATACTAATTAATAGCGTTCACACTCAAGCCTATCTGATCCACTCAAGTCAAACTAGAAATTCTCACCCATTTAATTTGATAAGCGGTTTGATTTCTGCAGATCATGTCAAACTGCATATCAAATTAAGGAGGAAACTTTAGCATAACTGCTTAATTAGCTGATAATATGCAAAGTATTTAGTCATTAAGTTTAGAATACAGTTTAAAGATCAAACAGAGCGGTTAGTAACTGCACTCTCTATTTATTAAAGAAATAAAGAATGAAAGAAAGAAACATTTATTCGCACGAAACATGGTTACAAGGTTGTTGTAAAAAAAAAGAACACGTCCACAACACATTTCGCCTTTTCTAGGCATGCGAATACTAAAATCTTATAAATAAATGTTTACATAGCTTAAGAACAGTATTGCTAGCCTATTATTACTTATTATAATATCTTATCTTCTAATTAACAATATAAATTAATGTAATTACTATGAATGAGTATTTTTTTAAAATACATTTTTTAAAAGTATACCTACTGGTTTATATTATATTATATCGTTGGTTTAGGGGATGGGATGTTGATACATACATACATAATATCACGCCACTTATCTCGAAGGGGTAGGTAGAGGTGTATGACATCTACATTTTGCCAAGTATGATTTTACGACTCATGTAGAGAAACACGAACCTATTGCCTTATCGGACACAATACCGTATGATGTGCTCTGCTATAAAGAATTTCTTAAATTTACAATCGCTGCGCCACCAAAACCTTCGATATTTATATACAGTGTGTTCGGTCATGGACTAGCGATATTCTAAATACTTATATAAAAACTATTATTATACACAAACACACTTAACACTTGGACCCAATCCACTTCCCCGCTATGTGGCAGCCATATTGTTTTTTCGTCGAAATATTCCCTATGTGGGTACAATAAATAATAAGCCCATTTTTATCTCAATAAGACCAAAACTTGGGAGATATTATTTTTATTGTACCCACATAGGGAATATTTCGACGAAAAAACAAAATGGCTGTCACATAGCGGGGAAGTGGATTGGGTCCAAGTGTTAAGTGTGTTTGTGTATAAAAATAGTTGTTATATAAGTATTTAGAATATCGCTAGTCCATCACCAGATACACTGTATATAAATTCATACATACATAATATCTTTTTTATTTATAAGCAGTCCTACTATTAGGTACATACGGACTTTCTTTTGGTATGAGAAGGATTAGGCCATAGTCAATCACACAAGCTTAGTGCAGGTTAGCAGAACGAGATATTTACGAGGTCATTTTTAGAGTAGGTACTTGATTTTGACTTCGGTTTCATTTGCGTTTATGTATGTAGGTTATGTCAATAAATTATATCCCTCAGAAAGTCCATTTGTGTACCCCGGACAAGGTGTATGCAAAATTTCATGATGGTCGGTAGTTTCGAGTAATTAAGACGTGTTCACACGTAACAAAATACTCACGTTCGCATTTATAATATTAGTTCGGATTCTTAGATTTATACAGAATCCCTCAGGGTATTATGTTCAATCGTCAGCGAAGCGAGAGATAAACATTTTTTTTTTGCGCTCATAATTATGTAACTTCAAATAGTCAAAAATACATCTCTGCGATTGATATCGAGACCTCTGCATGGCAGCCATATGATCTCTCCGCTAGGCTGGCGGTGCTCTTCGTGTAATTAATTAATAAATGAAATCAAACCACTCGTAAAATTAAACGAGAAAGTTAGACGTTATCTGTGTTAATTATCTAATCTGTAATGTACTTAGCTGGTAATGAATGACGATCACACTTGTTTATAAACATCTAGTTGGTCCCGTGACACTGTCTTTTCAAAGCTTATCCAGAAATCCTACGGTCATAATCAGTTCATAGCTGGTGTTGCGTTTCTGAAAATAATTCTCAATTACAGGCGTTATGCCTATTTCGGCAATGGCCAGGCAAAGGCCTCCTTTCTCTCTGTTCTATAGCTTGTCTCGTTTTGGGTCTACCGCGTTGCTATTTTTGCCACTTGGAGACCGGTGAGTAGTCAGCTGCAGGCAAAATGTTCTAAAATATTTTCTTTAATGAACCCTCGATATTATTATAAAACATATTTGTGAAATTAAGTGTGTATATACTTGTACGAAGGGGTAGGACACATTTTATAAGCAGTTTTGCTTCCCACAATAGCCTGTTGTTATTTTCCAGGTGCTTATCCAGCCAACGTGCTTTTACTAGGAATACTAACCTTACAAAAAAACGCAATAACAGATCGGCTGATCTTCAGTCTTTGCTATTAAACACACTGATTCAGGTTAATAAACTTCATCTTTGTCTACAGGTTTACATATTGTACGTGGCTCTTTGCTCTCTCACGCATGCCATCTACATCAGCCGAATGTCTCCGGTAAACCGCATGACGACGTTGAACCGCGTGCGGTCTCCCACCGCCTTCAGGCCGGGCGTCAACCTGCAGCTACAGAGCATCCAGAGGCCCTGGAACTACGGCAACATGCGGCTTGTTCAGGCCGCGTCACATCGAGCACCTTATGTGCTGTATAGGAATCCGCCACATCGGTAAGACAAACATATTATATCTTGTTTACTACCAAGTTTCTGCCTGCAGATTCCGTCATGTGTTGTCATCAACCTCTCAATAACAATAGTCTGGATGTAGAGCCTCCGTTTGTATTCGGGACTGAGTTATCGAGTTTTTGTGCTTCTATTTAGGTACTTCTTCCGGCATCTCAGTCACTGCAAAAACCGTTAGACGCCACATGAATACGCATGATTAAAACATGGCTTATCTTAATCAGTGAAAATATAGATTATATAATTTAAATGTTTTAAGAATCGGTTCTGTAGTTGCAGACATTATCAGCCTTTGCATACCAGCAAACAAATAATTAATATGCAGTATAGAGTAAATTATGACTGAACTATATTAATTAGTTAATTACAACTTTCTGTAACGTCAAAGAAATCTCGCCGTTTTGTTCTCGAAGATGTGTGAAGTCTGGCAGACGATCAGCTCGTACTGCGATTAGACCCGTGTCTAGCAGTAGGATATAAGTTTACAAACAGATGTACCTAAGTCCTGATATTGCAAGAGATTCTCAACGGTAACTGTTTATGTTAAGAAGGTTCTTATGCTTGTGGATCAACTTGCCTGTAAAAATCTATAACCAAGAATACCTTACATTTCAGCTACGCCATAAAACACTACGGATCTTCAGGGACTCGCAACGTGTTCACTCACGGTCCATGGAAGACAACAGCGCGTCTGCCGCCTATGTCTGTCGTCACCCCAGAGTACGAGTTCGTGAAGGCTGCGTCTGCCCAGGCCGTGGCGCACAATGACGGTGGTACAGGTTGACTGGCTAAGTGCACAGCACGTATCTTTACTTTAACTGTCAAATGCTATTGCTAGGAACACATTGGAACCATGTGTATAAATTCTGACGGAGACAACTAAAGGAAGTTTGTCTAATGTGATTGTCATTGACGGTAGTTATAGTAGATTGTTTAGAGCTCTTAAAACTGATTTTCAATCGAATAAGGTGGCTAAGAAAGTATTGCTGTCCTACGTTGAAATAAAATTACTTCATACGAATTTCAAAGCAGTTTCTTTAAAATATCGCTATGTTCTATTTATTTTTATAAAATTAAACTATTGTAACGTTAAATAGCAAAATTTTGTAGAAGTAGTGTTTATTTTTTTAATTAACCGTAATATAATCCATATGAGGTTGCTTAATTTCAATGTGTAACATTCGTGAACGTAAGACAATATTGAACAACCGGTTATAGAGTACAGGTTTACAGAGTACAGGTTGGTAATCTTTGCGACCTTAAAGTATTGTCAACATCCAGAATATTATGCCTGGTGTTACAAGAGTGACTCCTTGCTATCACTTGTTATGAATACCTGGTCTTTACAGAGAAAGCGATTAATGTTATTAATTTACTAGATTTTGCCTGCGGTTTCACCCGCGTAAGTCTTGTTTTTTTCGTGGGAATATCGAGGTAAAAGTAGCCTAAGTGTGAATCCAGGTCTCCAGCTATATACATACCAAGTTTCATTGCAATCGGTTTAGTAGATTTTACGTGAAATAGTAACAAACATCCATACATCCTTACACACTTTCACATTTATAATTTTAGTATAGATTAGTGTTATTAATATAACAAGATATATCTTAACGTAATTTAATTAGGCAAAGGTAAGAGTTGTAGATTTTATCTAATTCATATTATGAATAAACTTAAATTACCACTCACTCACTGATTTAGAGAAATAGAAGCCATACAAGGGGGAGTCGTAGGAAAAAAGTAAATATAGCGTCGTGTAGAGAATCGTTTCGAAGGCCCGGCAAAAATGGCTGACTTTCGGAAGGTCAGCTCTTGGTGGTTGTACCCCATCGGATCTCGGAAACGGTGATATCTACGGCAATCGTTCTCGAACAAGATCTTCCTAAAACCCTGGCAACTTTTAGAAGGGGGGGGCCAAAAAAACATGGCTTCCACACAAAAAATGTACTCTGAGGTTAACAAAATACACTAGAAAAGCATTGCGTGTTGCAAGCCTATACATGGTACTAATGTGTTCCTGTTATTATTCTTTTAGTCATGGTAATGCACTGTGTTTCAAAAGACTTTCTTTGCTGCTTGATTGTAGATTTACTTCCAATGGCACCACTTCATATGTTGTATTTGCACAAATATATATTATATTATCTAAACTTGGACATTAATTGTTTATAATAGTCACATTACACCGTAAAATCAACTGGCAGGGGTATGAGGTCTAGTACTAATCTTCTTATTAGTCTACATAAATGTTTTTTAAACTAAGCTGCATTTCACGGACTCGTTATCATTTAGTGCGTTGTTCTCTATGCAAATACTAACAAAATGTACGCCGTAAAATCTAAAATTTACTAGCGAGTAAAATAACGTTTCAATATTGATCTTGTTAATTTTACTAGATTCCGATCCGCCTTAAAAGACAAGCAGTTAGTGAAGACCACTTTTCCGAAATTAGCTTGTGCACGCCGTATACCTAATGTAGGAAACTTGCAAGCAACTATTGAAACGAATCATAACTTACTTAAAACTTGTTCTTTGTAAACTCCGTCCGTCTGTAAATGAATCAGTTTGTATAAGTTTTAGCCCCTCCGTATGTGTCTACTCTATACGCCTATCTACTAAAGTTCTTATGGGCTAATGTTGTAACTGATGGGTGGACAGGTGGCTTGATATACTTTCTATTCTCTATTTCGTGCACTACTTGCACAAAAACTATTAATGTATCTTTCGACCACTGCGAAACTTTATGTCAAAGGCACGAAGGTATATTCAATAAACACATCAAAGTTTCAAAATGTTTGAGCATTTGTAAAAATTATTTAACGTTGTCACCAGTTTTAGCGATTTCGAGACGCCAATCTAAAACAGCCTTAAGCTTTAAGATCTGGATAATGAAGAATGCGTTTCACTGAATAATAAACTTCGAGGACATTTGTTTTATTTTTAGTGCTGTAAATCTAAACGATATAAACATAGCACATTCATTATTGTAGATCTTGGTGTAGATATTATGTTATTCGTCGACTGCTGTTCTAGCTACTATTTCCAATGAAACAGTAAGACCTAAGCTCTTGTGATTTTGGCATAAAGTTGTCGCTGTGGCCGAAGCGCTCGGTTCAGACTTGTATGACCGTCAGGTGCGATCCACACCATACCAGCACCCAACCTCAGCCTCTCCGAGAAGCCCATCGTGGTCATCGAAGCATCGGATAACCCTGTATCAGAACAGGTGAGCACTCAATATAATTTTGTAAAGCATTTTTCTGAGCCTTGTAAACTTCAGCCTAGTCTAATATTGCTACTGTTCAGTGCTTATCTTAGGTCACTAATTTGTTAGAAATTAAGCATTAGTAGTAACTATCTGATAGTTTAACCGATATATAAAGAGATATATTATTCTAAGCAGTGAGGGTTTTTAGGGTGCCTATGTTCAAACAGGCAGTTCTTTTTAATTTTACTTTTTTATTGTCGTCAATAATGGGTGACAGTCATCTTCAAGATTATCGTTAAACCGATCCAAATTAGCCCTGAGTAACATATAATACTTCAATCTAATATTGGACTTCGGCAATGACCAGCAATTCTTTTTTTTATCTTGTTGCTATAATTTCAATCGATATATCAAAACCTCTGAATAACACACCATACCTATTTATTTAAATCATATACATAATACTATCATTATAGTAGATTTGCGGCACAATCGATGAATAAAGGTCTAAATTCATCCTGAGAAACAATTGAAGATTATGTGTCACATTGCATTTTATTTCAGGCTAAACCATCATACGAGGTAACCGAAAAATATCCAGAAGGCGAATACAACGTCGCCAAAATTGAACCACCCGCAGGATTTTCAAAAGCAACAGTAAGTGCAGTACCAATTGGTGTACTTGTAGGTTTTTATTATGCATCAAATTGTAATTAAAGCATACGTGTTGCACTAGTTTTATCCTCTTCACTAACGCTTGAACTGAATATTTAAACCGTTCAGATCGTTTATGCGTCTTACGGTGCACGATAGATACGTGTGACAGATAGAGAACAGACTCGGCAAACGGGGTGCGTTTGCCGAGCATGTTTCTCTTAAAATAACATGCGTCTCACGCTGCGTTTGACGTTGTGTAACACGCCAAAAGCAAAGCGTAAACGTAACCAATTACCTACTACTAATTGGTTTTGGTATATGTAGAGAAATAATACGCGGCAATCGCAATGTGTTCAACGCATTGTATGACGCATGAAAGAACCAATAGTGTCGCCAGGTATCAGCGAACAATAGATCTCTTGATTGCTGTGTGGCGTTTAAACATTTGAATAATAATTTTCTAGTCCTTCACTGCACCAGAGCTACAAGCTCTAATAAGAAATGGCGCAGCTTTACAACTGGCATCTGAATACTCGTTACCTGTAACCATCAACCATCATCAGATTGTGCCACAGCAGTTCCAAATACAGGTAATAATAATAATAATTTATTTCCAAAATCCACATCACTGGTACATGCCATTTCGTTGGTTCCAAACTAGGCTGAGGCCTTGGCCACCATTTCAAAATTATGCAGGATTCTTGGCAGAACCTGAATCGAAATAGGTACCTACTCTAGTACTGTATGTTGGTCAAATGCAACTTTGAAATGTCCACTACATTGGCAATATGTGTTTTTTGTCACAAAACCGACTCGACTATTGTTCTCACATAATATTTTGAGAAATGTTTGCCTATGTTCAAACGTCTTGTACTTTATTTCACTGCATAAATAAATAAAACAACGTATATTCATAAATATGTTGCAGAACCTAAACAATCTCCCGACGCACCAAGATTTAGTAAACACTGGAGCAGAGGGTTTATTCATTTCACCAAACGCCCTGTTCCAATCAGATCCGATGTTCCTACAGAAACTGCAAAACCAACTTATACAACGTTATCCTGCTGTGGAGTTCATTCCATATGCTGCCGACGTCCCAAACCAAGCCCATTTACAGCCACAACCGCAAGCTTCGCAACATCATCCCCAAATAGTTATTCTTGAGAAAGAGCAATTGCGTAAACCAGAGACCATACACATACCAGAACACCACGAACAAAAGAACGTAGTTCAAAGAGAGACACAAGAAGATTCTGTTGTAACTTTAATTCCTCAGTCATTCGTTGCCCCCAATACCACAGAGAAACAAGAAACTACTACAACTCAACAGCCACCCAATATTACTGTTGAGTTAGTGGCAGCCGAATCACAACCGGTAACGACCACAATCAAATATATGATCGAAACCAACACAGAAGAACAGAACACTACTCCAATATATTACGCACAAGTCGGCCAAAGCGTTGGCTCTGTTATAGCCAATGGTTTTTATTCAGCGATAAACGATGTTAGAGCTGCAGCAGCCATGGCCCAAGTAGAAAAAACAACTGAATACACGCCAGAGAAACCAGGCGAAGATACAACTACGATGACGACGACGACCACGACACAGATCCCAGATTTGAAAGCTTATTTCGTGAAAAGCGACGAGAAATCTGAAAACACAACGAAGACTGAATTAAAATCGCTACTAGGAGTTCCTTTTACAAAAGCAACGGATTCTGTCAACATAGCTTACACTTTGTTAAGAGCTGATGATAAGCAACCTAAAATGACGCAAGAGGGGACTGTATATGCAGGGCAAATAGTCGAAGCAACGATAAGTGAAGACCAAGATTTTAACAACGAAAAGGCAACTTTAATGTCAAGGAGAGCGCCTATTAGGCTATTCGCTGTATCAGACTCGAAGAATGCTGCCAGTACTACCAACACAGTGACTATGCCAAAAGTGGTAGTGAAAGCCAAAATTCCAGCAAAGAGCAAGTTGATATTCGATGACAAAACTGGAGAACCCATTTTGAGGATATACGCTAGTTACGTCGATAATGCGGCGCAGGTAAAATATATGCTCCTAAAATATAAATCAATTTAAAAACTAGTTCCGCAAAATAAATTACAATATTTAGGCAACAATTAACCTATTTTAAATGATCAATTAGAATATAATTATGGTTTACAACTATATAGTTGACTGTCGCTCGCATCTTGGTTGTAAGGATATATTTTAGGAACGAAGCAGTGCAATTCCTTTAGAACAGAACATTCTGTTTTGATTATTTTTTTAGTAGTAGAAGTACCTACGATCGGAATTTACATTTACTCACATAGACAACATAACTGGTTATAGAACATAATCAAAATGTTTCTAACTTTCAGAAGGAAGCAATTGTCTCCAAATTGGCGTCTCTAAAGCCTGCCAAGGACTCGGTAATCAAAAGAGATTTAGCGGAGACATGGAGAGCATCGACAGTGAAATCAGTGGACAAAAGTCAAGGGTTTGACGCGAACCAAGTGACACAATTCGGACTAAAACTTAGAGAAAGAAGTGACGATTACATACCGCTCTTTGAAGAATACGAAGAATGATTGTAACTTATAAGATAATTAGAATAAAGTATGTAATTTATTTACTTTTAACAAATTGGTGCTCAAATGTTGTGTGATTGTCTTGTTAGCTGTTAAAGAAAATATCGATATATTCCTTGAACAGAAAAGTTAATAATAAGAGATTAAACTTCTTATAAGCGAATGGTATGAACAATTACATCGTGCAACATTCAAAAGTGGTCATGTTTTAAGGTCGCAAGGAGTCTTGATTAATTTGTGCGTATCATGAATTTTAGTTTATGGTTCCCTCTAACCATAGATATGAATGCCCTAACATGAGCAATAAATCTCGAAAAAGGTGACATACCAGCAGAGAACAGCTGAGTAAAATATTTCATTGATATAAACATGATGGTAATAACGATAAGCCGTAAAATGTTAGTTTTTATCTTTATAATATGAAGCATGACCGATAATCGAATATAACTAAATCAAAAAAAATATTTTATATTATATGATCATGTTATATACATATATGAGTCTTTATATCAACACAGAACAAGCAATGTCTTGTCCGTTTGGAGGGCGCGACATCCAAACGTCGAGGTAACAACTAAATAAATGACCACACCTTTCTGCTACACGTTGTGTATCACATTAGGTATCTATTATGATAACTGTATAAAATTATCTAAATACTGCACAGCAGTTTTTAATTTATTCTGGGACTAAAATTTTGGTAGAGAAGCGGCTTTAATGTTCGGTAGTACAGTGTACCTACTGTCAAATAATTACTTTGGTATTCAATGCGATTCGGTAACTCACGAGCTGAGAGTTGCCTTCATAATCCCATTCATAAAATGTAAATAATTACATTCCCCATATAAAATAAGTTATACTAAAAAGAATAATTTCACCACTTTTCATAAAATTTTACAGTGTTAGTTAGATAGGCACAGTTATAATTCACAACAGAACAAAAAAGGTCATAAACAAAAAAAAATGGTGAAATAATTCTAATCATTATATTATAGGTGTACTAGAATAGTTGTTATTTATTGTTATAAATGCCAAATTGTTATTCAAATAAAAACAACACTTAATTTTACATATGTTTATTTAATTTTTTTATCACTATTACAATTTACAAAATTTCAACGTTTATATTCTACAATTTCGGTTTTTAACGACACATCTTTATAACCTCAACCTCAATAAGAAAACTTAAATTTTAAAGAAAATTATGCAAACTTTGCACATAATAGGTTCAGCAAAACAGACATTGTCATGAGAACCCAAAGTCTCATAGTCTATCCTTAAAGTTCATTACCTAGGCTGGCAATAAAAGTTAAAACACTTTTTGCACTGTAAAATTACACAACAAGGCTTTCGTAGCTCATAAGTCATAATAGATAGTGGGTTAAAAAATTACCGAATCTAATGCACACACTTATTGAGCCTGTGATCATGTGAACAACCCAGATTCTTTTTCTTCTTTTTTTACTTTGCTCGTCAAAATGACCACACCGCCTGATGGTAAGCAGTTGTGTGATCTAAGAGCAGTGGCCTCCACACCGTCCTCATATCAGCCGAGGCGATGTTGAGATCCCTACTTTGACGGCCTGAGAAGGTGCTTTTTCACGCCCCGTTTAAAGGACCCAGGATTGAAGGCAGAAGGAAACACGTGCCTTGCCAGAAAATTCCATGCCTTGATCGTTTGGCAGAGGTATGAGGACCCAAATTTGTTGGTACGCACCGATTATATTCAGCTGAACGTGGCCCAACTTATTTCGCAATATATTGTATAATTAATAAATATATTGTTACAACAGTATGTTTGTTTGTCATGTCATGTTTTGTTTATTATGAGTCACATACTATGGTGTAAAAACTGTATATAATTCTCAAGGGCAAAAAGCTTTTCAATTTTCATCGCCAGTGCATTGGGCAATACAAAGTTTTTAAATTGCAGAGCCAACACCATATGAAATTGAATGTGTGCTGGTCTTATTATAAATGTTTATTTGGACCGCCGCAACATCGCCGAGCGTAATAACTCAAAAAAAGTGGCAAGTGAAGAGGCCACTAACTAAAGTATTTTCTTAGAGATTTTGGTCCAACCGTTGCGTTTGTGATGACTATAGTTCAGTTAACTGGCAACACAGCTTGTTAAAAACTTAAAGCTGCTATTAAAATATTTAAAATAAAAATCTGCGGCATTGTTTGGTCAAGTATTAAAATAAGTTCTCTACTAATTCAGTTTATAGATAGACGGATAAAATTGTGAAGTAATTTTTCAAGGCCGTAAGTTTACATAAAGTAAAATATTACCATAGCAAACCAATCTGAATGTAAGTTTCTTACACAAGCAAAACAATATCTTGCAAATTTTAATAGTATGTACAGATAACTTATAAATAAAATAAAAGATAATAATGTTTAAGAAAATCTGCATAATTATGCTGCTATCTTAAAATTTGAGTCACATATCCGAGATTAGACGCTTTGGTCACTACTCCTGTCCATGTCTCAAATATTAAGCCCTGCTGAAAAAAAGAAGATAAAATAATTACTAAACTAACTTAAAATATTTCTCGCAATTCTTTACTATTTAAAGAAACACTCCCACTGAGATGAATACTAGTTCTGTTATTGCACATTTAATTTGATTGTCTTATGCATGTCTTTTGTGTAAAAATATTCTTACTAAGTCTATTGGCAGTACAAATTTGTATAATACGTTTTCAGTATTTGCTAGTTTCGTGGCATTTTATCCGCTTACATCACAAACAAGGTACAAACCGGTTATTTTTAATATTTTTTGTACGGTATTTAAATCTCACGTCGCTAATACATATTAAGCTAGCGCCTAAGATTTCTATGAGCTAGGCTCTATTGTCAAACGCATAACAGGGGGGTTAATTGGGGCTACGTAGCGTCAAATGCTGAAGATATTATTTATGGATAATTTAAAGTAGGAAGTTTTTAACTTATATTCCCCCAAGTGGGGTTTAGTTAGAAAATTTTGCCACCTCACCAAATAACTTGCAAAATATTTCGCGTAGTCAGTGTGATGGCAAGCCGATCTGAGATAGTTCAATTTAATAATCGATATATCGGTTTAATCCATGCGTCCGAATTAATTTATGAACTATGGTGTATATTTGGATGAATAGAATAAAATATAATAATAAGTACTAAATAGTATTTTAATTTCAACAGGCCAAACTTTCCTATAATTTATTATCAAAACGTTTGAAGAAATTAATATTCTTTGACCAAAAATCATTTTGACACTATATAATTGCTAATCAATTATATTGCATCATTGCAAAACGAATCAAAACTCCATTTACCCAGGAAAAATCGTCCCGCTTTTGTTAAGATTATTGGAACCCCAACAGTCAGAATATCATTCTATATCTTTCTTTTTTCCCTAGGACTCTCAATATAGCTTGGCTGCCGTGTATAGTTAGTTACATACTATGGTTGAGCATTTAAAGCGGTTCACCTCAGTGGTTTTTCAGTAGTTACAATACACTAGGATGACGCATTAAGTTTCTCCAGTTGATCCATGAACCACGGCCGGCCAGCTCCACGTTTGGTCAAGATATCACAACCAGTCTCTGTTACAAGCAGGGTTTGTTCAAACTGAAAGAAAAATATTAAATATTGTGTATTTGATTTATTGGAAAGGATACACACACACTCATGAAACAAAAGGTATCCAAGGCCCTGCTAGGCCTTGGATACCTATAATGGGTAAATCTAAGGAAATCACAATAATAGATTGGAGTCTTTAACTGGGATAGTAGTGAGCATGAGCCAATGAGCTTATTAGCTGAAGTAGAAAAAAGTTAGTAAAATACCTTTCTGAGTGATAATAATAATCAAATTGTTAAAATGATTAGATTAATACGAGTTTAATTAGGGGTTAGTAATAAATATGTTGTTCTGGCTCTAAACTCATAAAATGGGATGTCGAATTTTGTACCCCATTTAAAAACCGCTAACTTGCTGAATAGATCACAGATTGCATCTTCAAGATCGTTTGGTAACGAGGAGAAATATGTATCGACATATTGTGTCCGAAGCGGAATACTGCAAGTTGGAGTACGCCCGGATCCCACGACGCGGCTTGCCCTATCCGAAGAACCTTTTTTCTATGGTAATATTTGGGGTGGGCAATTCGAGGGTGCATGGTCAGTTCCTCTCTTCCCAATCATTTTATATAAGTATTGATATGGTCATGAGGTTCCTGAATCGATAACAATATGGATACATACCTGTGCAGAGCGCGACCCATCCGCTGTGACGGCGGTCCAGTGATCTGGCCACTGTTCGTCGCGCCACCCGCCCTCGTTGATCATTGGCTCGATCGTGAAGCAATGCCCCGGCTTCATCACACCTATTGCTTTGTTTTCTGTAAAATATGACATATTATATAAGTATAAGGATTGCCAAAATATTAAAGGCCTATGTTCAGCAGTGGATTTTGATAATGATGATGAAATTTATAGTAATATTATAAACTAACTAATATTATAAATGAGAATCTGAGTTTGTTTGCTCGTTACACTTTCATGCCTTAACTGCTCGACCCATCATCATGAAATTTGGCATACACACTATTAGGTGTACAGAAAAGGATATATGGTACTAATCATCCAGAAAAAAGTATTGTCCCTAAGGGATAGAAATTGATTGACAAAATCGCGATTAACATGAGCAAAGTGACAGGCAAAATCTACTATAATCAGCGCAAAATCTACTATAATATAGTTTAACTCAACACAGCATATTTGTAACTTAGCTGTTTCACAAATAATCTTTCAGCCTATAATACAACATCAAGAAAGCTGGCAGAATGATAAGCATCTTATAAAATGTGCATGAATATTTTAACTTAAAAATACTCACTAGCATAATGTGGTACATTTGGTGTAGTGTGGAACAATCTGTGTATTCCATGTCCACAATAAGACCGCACCACACTGAACCCGTTAGCTTGAGCATGTTTCTGTATAATATTGCCAATCTCTCTATACTTCTCTCCAGGTTTAACTATGTCAATAGCCTTTTGTAAGCATTCATAAGTCACTTGTACAAGCTTGCGGGTACTTTCAGGTACATTTCCAACAAAGAATGTCTCATTCAGGTCACCATGGAACTCACGATGATAGACTGTCACATCCACATTGCAGATGTCACCATCCTGAAAAAACATGCATCATATTCACATGTATATTCCAATTTCTCAAATATTTTAAGGATTTAGTAGAAGCCCATGAATAAGAAAAAGGGGGAAAAAAAAAGATTTAATAATATCATTGTGACTTGAGGCCTATACTAATAAAATAATTCTTTTATATTACCCATCATTATTAGGTGAATACATTTTATTATTATAAAACTGTGTTTCACAGGATATTGTATTTAATAAAAAATTCTATGACTTACAAAAAACACATATGGAAATAAATACTTAATGATCAGACAGAACAGCAGACCTAAAATCTATTTAATAATAAAATGTATCTTTCATAATTAAATATTGGAAAATTAACTGTTATAGAAGATAACAAACTAATGATTATAATACTGTCCAGACCATATTTGGCCACAGAGACTTGAAACTGATTATTGAGAGCTTCATTGGTGTGCTCTCAGATGACTGATATACCCAATTTTTACCGTGAATGTGTGTCCACAATCACTGTAAATCAGCACCCCTCCGACATAATTATAATGTATGGCCACAGGTGGTCGGGCCTTGAGCTTGTCCCGCTCGGCATTATATTATTATCCAGGCTAAAAAAATCAAACCAATCAATTAATTACCTGTAAGGGACGCAAGTCTGGTATTCCATGGCAGATGACCTCATTGACTGAAGTACAACAGCTATTGGGGAAGTTATGGTAATTCAGAGGACTCGGGTAACATTCCCGTTCAATACATGCCTCATGAACTACACGGTCTATTTCATCTGTTGTCACTCCAACATCACACGCCCTGAAAATTTATATATATTTAACAATACAAGATGTAGGTAATACATATTAATGATAGTCTAATAAGAATTTACTCTCCTAGCTACTGCCAGACTACAGATATCAATACCTCTTCAATAACAAAAAGGTGACAAAAAATCTCCAGAAGCCATCAAAGTTACAACTACCAGTTTCACTGATTGGAATGATGGCTATTAGGCACTAACTGCTTAACTTCAGATAGAGTGCAATCATTTTAACAGGTAATAATAACATATGAAGAACAATCCCATTCACATCTATACTAATATTATAAAGCTGAAGTTTGTTTGTTTGTTTGGTTGAACGCCCTAATCTCAGGAACCACTGGTTCGAATTGAAAATTATTTTGTTGGATAGCTTATTTATCGAGGAAGAATATAGGCTATATAACATCACACTATGACCCAAGGGGGCGACATAGTAATCATAAACGCAGGTGAAATCGCGGGCACATCTAGTTTGTCATATAGGTAGGTCATAAAGTTACACCCATAAGTTATGAAGTGTCATGTCATAATGACATGAAATATGTCAGGTGACACATCACATAGGTATATTATGATAATTACATATTTAATGACTATGTGTGAAAATGCTTTTAAACACATTACCATATCATTCTCATCATTCTTTTATAATTGTTGAATGATATATACTTTACATGTTTATAATTTGCAGTGTCTGATTCCCATGTTCAATATTTATAAAAACAAAACTTACTTGGCAGCTTCATCCAAAACTTCCCTTCCAAGACGGCAAGCGACACGCATGCCTTCAATTTCTTCATCGTCAAGAACTTTAATCTGGCCGGAACCCTTAGCGGCATTCTCCGACGCGGGAAACCCAGTGGGATGATCAGCGTAGTCAGGGCGACCGATATGAGGCGGCACCGTGCGCTTTGGTCCTGCCGGGAACGGCCTTAACTTCCCAGTGAAATTGTAAGACGGCCAAGGGTTGAACTCCACATTCGATCCATCTGTACTCTCACCCTCTAAAACAAATACAAAATTCATATTATCACCATCGTCTTGTAACCTAACACCGCAACATAACCTACAACGCACTTACTTGCCAAAGAGTGAATAATTTTATGCGACTTCCAGGATTTCTTGAAACAATCCTGGTTACAGAAAAACGAGCCCTGTATACCGAGTTTTATACACGTCGGACATTGTAACTGTGCAATAGATTTGCAGCCGGGTGTTTCACACATTCCTATCGCCGCCATTTTTTTTACTTTCTGTCATTATCAAATGACAGTCGACAAATGTTACCAACAAAATATTCTAAATTTAAAATAATGTCATGTTCAGTTTAGTAATGACACCATCTCCTAAAAATGCGTTCATATAAAACAGTCTAAGATAGGTATATCAAATTTAATAAGTTCAATAACTTTATAGAATTTTTTATAAAATCTAGTTTATTTAAGACGGATTAATAAAATTTACCATTATTAGCCGGTTCAAATAAAGGTAATATATCAGTAACGCTTTCCAAAATATCAACCATCTTTGCGCTTCGTAAGATTGGAGATGCTGCAGTTCCTATTATGTTTATTTGAAACTAGATCCTGGAGCATTTAATTTCTGTAAATAATCTGTTTAATTAAAATATATCTGTATAAGTTTGTAGTAATAACGTTAATTACTCACTGAACGGTTTACGTAGACTATTCAACAAGCCGTCTGGAAGATCCCAAGAACGAACTATAGCGTTGCGTGTTTGTATATAAAGAAAATTAAACACTTCTAATACTTCAGTGATGTCCATGGCACAAGTACACAATCTAATTAACTGCCACAAAAACAAAACAAATGTGTAGACAACGTGGAATTTTCTATAGCTGTAGCAACCAACTAGAATTTAGATAAATCACTGATTAAAATAACATTGTTTATTTTGTGATAAGAAATCTTAATACGCGCCGGTCGATACGTATTGCGGATTGACGTATATTTGGTTTTAAAACTACGTGTTCTATTTTTAAACCCGTTTATTTTCTTCCAGCGTTTTCCAGCGTGATCCAATCGGACTCTTGCAATATTTTTATTGGCGTTCCACGTTTGATTGAAAGAGTTTGTTGGAAAAAGGTTTCATCTCTACGACAAAAAGTAAAATCTATGTACGTTTTTTATTTGTTCGACTTCAGGCATGGTTTAGCACGATCGTAAAATATTGAAGGCTATCTATGTTTTAGTGCCTTGCATGTCTAATTTATCCTAGATTAGCCGTTATGACGCACCTACAAGTTAACGAACTCTAAAGAGGGTACGGGTAGCTTCAAAATTAGGCCAATGTTTACCGTAATGCGGTGTACCTAATGGGTCCAAAACACGGTTGTTTACATCTTCTAAGATACAACGAAATTAGAATTTAGGTCTTTGCTTTTCCTCAGCTTCTTAATGACCTTACGTTTAATACGAATAAGTTATTTTTTATATAAAGCTGTTGGGTAATAGGTATTCACGCACACACTTTTTATAATAACTTTTTTATAAATACATAGCAAGTCAATCATAGCTCCATTATTATAAATTATTGGTAATGTCGATGCAATTATGATTATACTAAGTTAGAAAAGCTAATAGGATTTTTAATATTTTAAATTTAACGTCAGGAGCATGTCTTATTTAGGAGGAACTAAAAACTAGGCAGATAGGCACTAAATCAAAAATTACGCCATCTTTTATTATTAAAATCACACACCACACTAAACGTCTATCTGTTACGAAAACTCATTAAAACTGTCGCTCAAATATGTTTTATTTTTACGTGTTATTATGAAAATAGTTGTCCGTCGTAACTGTATTTATCAAACAAAGTGGTTCAAACATTCTCGTGACATTGAAGATTTAAACATGCGAAATGACGGCCGCCATTCATGTGATGGTAACGGGACGAATGCTAAGTTAAAACTATTTTGTTGTGCAAATTTGATTCTTTAAGCCTTTGTCGTAGAGTTACTTGAATAATATTATTATTGGTTTCTTTATTAACACATAGAAGTGCCCGCGGGTTCACTCGCGTTTATGGTTCCTGCGCCGCCCCCGTGGGTCGTAGCGTGATGTTATATAGCCTATAGTATTCCTCGATAAATAGGCTAGGCTATCTAACACTAATATTTCAATTCGAACCAGTAGTTCCTGAGATTAGCGCGTTCAACCAAACAACAAACAAACTCTTTAGGTTTATAATTTTAAGACATATTTATTAACATATGCTGTATTAGGGTATTCGGGGCTGACGCTGTTTTTTATTAATTCATTAAACACCCATCCCTATAGCCCTAGTTAATTAGATTTCACATTTAAGTAGCAATAGTGCCGAACCTACTGCAGCCAGTGCATAGGTAGGTGTCCCAGCGCACTTTAGATTTAAAAGTCTGGAAGGGATTTTTCACGTTAGATCCATGTCTCCGTGTAAACCTCCCAAAGGGCCGGACACTTTTCTAATTTAAAATGCCAGACAATGCGGTTATTTTTCTAATGTAAAATGTTAAAAAATACGGTTACTTTTCTAACATTTTACATAAGTTGTATCTGTCCCTCCGGAGGTTTATAGAGTGGTCCACGCGCCGATCGCGTGACAACCTTTGTTAATATATCATTACACGGTTGTAATGATACATTGACAAAGACGTATTGTATTAGGTATATACCTACGTACAGAATGAGAATATTAGAAGTTATAATTTTAATACAACATGGGCAACAGGGGACCAACTACTACCTGAGATTTGACAAACCACAGATTCTCGCTAAAGAACACCGATTCCTACCAAGGATGCTTCGCGAGGCTATTGAAATCAAAAAACATCCTAATTTCAATAGAGAAGACGGTTGGAATGTACCACCAGCTTGGGATCCAGTAATTCAAATAGTCAAACCCAAAAAGAAGCAAACCGCAGCTAGACTATATTAGGGATTACACAGATTTTTTTTTATAGACTTCTCCCGGTTTATATTTATTTTTCTATTTCATACTCGGAACAACCATTTGTGGACCACACAAATTTTTGTCCCGTGACGGTTTCGAACCCACAACACTGGGCGCTATGGTGGTGACGAGGCGACCACATAAACCATTACACCGGCAGAGAAGCCGGGCATGACTGAGTAACAATCATCATTGTATCAAAATGTACTTACGGCAGTTTTTGATACCATGGGATTACCTCGTCGGTTTCGTGGTATAAGCTTGTGCTGAGATCCTGGTAATCAAACGATTACCAGATCGGTCAAAGTGTAATAGTAGGAGTTTCTGTTAGGAAATTCTTGATAGCAGCACGGTGTCTGGAAATAAACTAGGATACGGGATTTTTTATCTAAATATACAATAGGTACCTACTATTGTTCTGATATCGTAATAAAATACCGAAAAAATCTTAAGTTTGAAAAGATAAGATTGGTAACTAAAGTTTAAAGGTATTAAAATATATCACTACGGAACCCTAATTCTATAAGCCCAACTTTCACTTGAATGGTTTTTAATTCTAACCACAATTTTAAATAGAAGCTCTAGAGATTTTAAACAGGACTGTTTTCGACCAAATTTCATTTATATCTAGAATTACACATTTATTAAGCCAATTAATTGTTCAAAACGCGCGCGCGGGGCAAATGAACCGAAATTAATTAAATTTTCTCAGAAAATGCCGATGCAATTTTGTTACTAGAAACGGGTGAGGTGAATAATTTATTGCTATATTGCACTTTTAAAATTTACAATGTAGGTATTTAAATTATATTTATTTTCATTAACCTCTCAAACCCCGGACGCCCCCCCCATATAGCTAAGATTTATATTTTGCTAAAACTTTAAATTTACTTTGGAATATTACTAATACCTAAACAATACTATTACAATATTTGTTAAGCAATTGTATTCAGGTTATACTTTATTTATTTTTTATTTTATAGTTTATGTTAATTTCTTCTTATTATCTACGTATCCTGTGATAATTCTATATGTACCTACACATAGTCTCACGCCTATATCTCCAGGTCCCAGTTAGGCAAAAGTGTATTACACCCTCATTTCGCTTACATTGATTTAAGGTCCCACATAACCTGTACCTACCAGGCACAAGTTCGGACTCCGTGTTGCTACTAAGAATTTTTTGACAGAAAATTGCAAACACTTTTTGCCCGACTCTGAAGTCGAACCCGAGACCTGTACAGCAGCCGTATTCACTACCGCTACATTATTTATCTTGAGACACAAAGTGGTTACTAATATGTATTGAAGTTTCATTAGAGAAAGATGCCACTGAGGAAGTAGTTAGGGCATAGTGGAAAGTGGAATCCCACGCAAACGATTCCGCTTAATCCTAGCGAAGCCCGATTAAAAAAGAACTTTATCTATACTAATATTATAAAGCTGAAGAGTTTGTTTGTTTATTTGATTGAACGCGCTAATCTCAGGAACTACAGGTCCAAATTGAAAAATATTTCAGTGTTGTATAGCCCATTTATCGAGGAAGGCTATAGGCTATATAACATCACGCTACGACCAATAGGAGCAGTGCATTAATGAAAAATGTTGCAGAACCGGGTCAAATTCTCTTATGTGAAGCAGACGAAGGGCGCTTGCGTGGGTTAGCTAGTCTTATATAAGATGTATGCGAAATAACAATATTGTATCCAGTTATGAGTAGAGCCACTAAAAGTACTTGAGGAGGCGCTATTTTCTCAGTAAGAAAACCATTGTTTAATTCAGATGCCGCCGCAGGAGCGACTTAGTTTTGAATGGTTGACAACCTATTAGTGTGCTGGCGCTAACAACATCTATGCTGCCGGATGGCATAGTGGTTTGAATGATGGCTTCACTAGTGTAACTGCATCGAGTGTAGTGACTTACGTCTCAAGGGACAAAAAATATATTTGTGCATGTTATTTCATGAATTCAGTTTCTGAAGTACTCTGCATCACAATAATCATTCCTAGTGCGGAAGATGCTTTAACGTGTCAATTGATGTAATGCCATAGATATTATAAAACGTTTTGTGTCTGACCTTCGATGTGCCGCTACGACTCTATAGGTTAAAAACCAAATGATATTTAAAAACATATGAAGGTACCTTCATCAGGCCTTATGCATATTTGCTTTGTTTGTAATATAAAAAAGGCATACATTTACGTCAAAGTAACGACCATTGTCATCAATTTTGATTTGAATATCAGACAAATAAATACATTAGCGAGTTGTTAATATTGTCTAGAAGTCTCAATGTTATTTTATATTCCACACAAATAAATCTAAAAGCTACGTAATAAATAAACACTATTATCCATACAAATTGCAAAGATTACAATACAAATGTACTCGGCAATAATCTGGGGATTAACAATATTTATTGTCCTTTTCTTTTGCTAAGCCCCGGACATTTTCGGGGATATTCGGGGATACTAAAGGGATTCGCAGTGCGTTGCCCGTTTGAGTTCGTTAATTGTAAGGATTAACTTAAATGCATCAAAAGGTTGGTGGACGCGGGGCTTCAGTGAGAGAGATTGGCATTTTTATTACATTTTTCAATGGATTCGTTTCAATGGAACATGATTTTTCTTTTATGTAATATCTTTCTGCCCTGCATTGGAAAGTACCTACAAAAGGGTGTAGGTTTTTGCTTTTTTATTACAGTTATATTACAACAGTCGATGTGAGCACACTAAACTCTCAAATAATATAATATTAGGGTTAGTCTTCTACACTTAATAAATCTGATGAATCTCTTGGTTTTTCGTTTGAAAGCGCTTATCTCTGGAACTACCAGATATATTCGTTTTTAGTTGCCCAATTCTCGTGGAAGGCTAGATAGCATTATGCTACGTGTCACAGGATAAGTAATCATTACCGTGGATGAAGCTACGAAGGACACCTAGCGTGGGTATATTTAGCGCTAAACCAAATGGTTGTCTGAAAATCTCCTAAAAGACAGCTCGAATGACACGAAACGATTCGTAATTGTACTTCTGACGTAGCCATTGACGGTTAACAACAATGCCATTATGATATTATTTTCATATTAAGTCTTAATAGACTTATGACTTTGTTGGTTTATTGCCGTAGGTACACACGGCTACACATCAAGTTAGACACCCTATATACGCATAATTACGCTATATACAAAATAGAAAATTGTCGGAAAGGGACAATGCATAGTGATGTCGATGTAATGGTAAGGATAGAGCGTAACAAAATTATAACGCACTCTCTCGCACGATTCGCAGCGTTAAACTTCTAATAGTTCAAAGACCAAACAGTCTAGGTTGATGTGTCGCTGTGTGTACAATTATTATTAGTGGTTAAATTAATCCTGCCTATTTGTTACATTTACACGGCTGAACCACTCAATCTATTTCGATAAAGTTTTATATGGAAATAGCTGGCTATCTGAGTAAGGACATGACTTATGTAATAAACTACCTTTTGCGCCACTTCGCCTGCGTGGTACCTAAATCAATAAAAAGTTGCCTATGTTCTTTCCTAGGTTTTACACTACTATATCAAATTTCATCGAAATCGGTTGAGTGGTTTAGCTATGAATAAGTAACAGTCAGACAGACAGAGTTACTTTCGAATGTGTAATATTAATTGTAGGGATTAAAAAGACAAGCGCTACATGTAGGTTTGTTAAATAATTCTCGCTTACTCTTATACCTTGCCCTAAGATTAAGACCGAACTCTGTGCAGAAAAAATAAAACAAAGCTAATTTTTTGTCTGAATTTTCGTTTTATTTCACTGTCTAATTGACAGACGGAGTAGGATTTAAGCCGTACACAGCTTCGTTCTGAAGTTTTCTCGCTTAATGATTTAGATTCAGAGCTAAGCAACGTCGTCGTTAATATAACTTAGTATTTTGACCGTTAATTAATGTTGTTCTCTTTTTATCCTAATGTCGTACGTTAGTTACAGCTTTATTGATTTATACTGGTATAAAAATGTGTGAGTAACTGACATATTTAACACATAGGTACTAGCGGTCGCCAATTGGTCGAAATACGACCATAATTGATTTAAATTTTAAGTTTGATCGTTGTTAAGGTTTTATTGTCTATAACTATACCCTTACAATCACATTTTATTTAGATTTAGGTCAAGGCTATACAGGTTAATTTACTTATATTTTCAAACAAATTTTATTTACTTATCTATACTCTTTCATTGACGATATTCCTAAGCTCGCTACCTTATTTTCTTTTTTTTATTATGACATATAAATACGTAAATATATTATAATATAGTATATATATATCATTACAATCCGCCCAAAGTTCATCTGTAAGATATTGCTGATAATTATGTAATTATAGGTATATTGATATATTAACCATAGTTTCGAAGAATAGTACTACATCAGCCGAACAATTCCGAAATAGTACCAACGAACGCGATTCGACTGCGTGTATCAAATGTATGGTTGTGTGCGTGTAGTGTTTTATCATTAATTTAATGTATTTCTGATGCATATTTTATAAAAATATTAGGATTTGCCCGTCCTTCTCCATATGAACTTTAACTGTGCCAAACTTCATTCTCCAACGTCCGCGCAATTTTTGTAAAAGGGGGTACAAAGTTTTTGCTTCACGTATTAATATACACATAGATAGAGCAAAAATAATTTTTAATTAAAAAAAATGTTTTCATGGTTGTATAACTTTTGCATGTTTAGTAGTAAAATATGGATGCATTCGTTTTTATTTTTCAATAACACCATGTTTTCTTTGAAATTAAACACTTTATATGGATTTTGTTGCGTTATTTATTTGACCTACTACTTGTAACTATTTAATATTAATATTTGCATGCCTAATACAGACAGAATATAGCCTGAACGATTCGCCATTGTTAAACCTGGTACCATCTGTATTCTGTGCAAATAAATGTGTCTTTCTTTCTTTCCTATATACCTACATATATAAAAAATCAACATTTTTTACAGTAGGTAGCCAATAATTAGCAACGCAAATTGCTAAACGTCTTTAGAAATCCTAAGCACAGAAAGCGACAGGGTTTAAGTTATCTTCAAACATTTTATGTTTTCATATTTTAGCGATTTACGGCCAATATTTCAATCGGAAGATAACCTTATCCCAGAATTAATTTGACAGGCTTCCTGTACATAATTTGTTAAAACGCTGTATATTTTAATCGAACAACCGAGGATCGATTTTTTATCACTTTACTTGGTGTTATAAGAAATATTATACACATAGAAATCCTAACTAATATTATAAATAAAATAAATAAATAACCTTTTAACCTAACCTAAAATTATAATAAGTAAATAAATTTAGTTAGATATATATAAGGTGGATTGTTTTTATGACAGATTGCTTTTTAGGGTTCCATACCCGAAGTGTGCCAACGGGTCCCTGTTCTAAGCCTTCGCTGTCCATCCGTACGTCATTTTTTTTAATTTTTGTTTTATTGCGTTCGTCGGTGGCAGACGAGCCAGCGGTCCACCTGATAGTAAGCGAGAACCGTGGCTCATACACATGGCTGTGTTTTCTTAGCATTACAGAAGCAATGTCAAAAAAACACAACCAAGTCGCTGCCTACCGGAAGGAAAAAGGGAATGGAACAGGATTGGAAGGGAAGGGTGATTGGGCCTCCGGCGCTCTCACTCAACGAACGAAATATATCAGATACTGTTATTTTACGTCGATCTTCTGTGAGAGGGTGGTACTTCCCCGGTCGAGCCGGCCCATTCATGCTGTAACCAGCGTGGCCCTACCGCTCAATTCTATGTCAGCGAGTCATATCTTATAAACCGTAATAATTAGATAGTGGAAATTTTCACAGTGTGTATTTCTATTGCCGCTATAATAACACATAATAAAAAGTAAATAGTGTTATATCTTGTTTGATGGTATGGAACCCTTCGTGCGCAAGTTCCACTTGAACTTAAACTTTTTATTGTATCAAAGATTGTGGTAGATGGGAGAAATACTAACATAGTTTCTAAGTGTGTGTTTTTTTTGGATACTCTCGGTAATCAAACTGGCTACCCGCAAGGCTTCTGCGGTTTACATAATGTATTAGACTGTTTCCTATATATTATTAAATTTATCCTACAATCAATTTTGTCATTTATATACCAAATTACAATGGATAACTGTCTCCATAGCGTAGCAATAGTTAATGCGATTGTTGTGCATAAGGTTTGGGGTTAAAATCCCGGGCCAGGCATCGAAAAGTTATTGGGTTTATCTTCCAAAAAATCGCGATAGCCGCATGAAGTATCAAAGTTGGCAGTGTTAGATCCTCGTTGCTTTGGAAATGAAGTCGTTGGTTGGTCTTGCGCCTGATCTCTCTCCGGTCGTGTCGGATTGCCTTCCGATCGGATTATGAAAGGTAGGGAACAAAGTGCACTTGTGTGTGGACTATAATAATTATCTGCTGCGCAGTTAGCCAGTCTCCGTTATGATTGGCCGCCGTGATCGAAATTCGGTTTGTAGGATATTATTATTATTATAATGATTATTTTGAATATTAATTTTTATTTCGAGAAAAGACTATATGATATAGTATTATAAAAATAAAAACAGAAATAAGTCTTACAATAAAATTAGTTCACTTCCTTTCAAAGATAGGACGTTTTGCGTCACCCTCAGTTGTATTCAACCAAACCGGTAAATTCATAGGTGAAATGTGAACACAATATTTCAGCACATATGAAGTTACACTATATAACACATTTTCTTCTACTTCACTTAATACACTCACATCGTAATTTTTCAACGCGTAGCAAATCTCCGTGTAGAAATTCGCATAAAAAAGTTTCAATAGAAGTAATAAAAATATATATTTTCTCTCACCTCCGTAACGACGGCCGGTGAATAGAGTTCGAATAAAGAACCTTTTCGAAGCGTCATGAAACTGCTGTTTATTTATACAAGCGCCCTAATATTTTCCCTTGATTGTGATGATAAGTAAAAATGTCAGAAGGAATTGAAAAGAATTTTTGGGGTATTAGAAATTTCGGGGAATATTTATATACATTTATTCTTATATTTATGACTTTAAAGATTTTTTCACGTTGTGTGATGTGATGTCATTTTATGTAAGGAATGTAGTGCGATGATTTATGTGTGTATTTATAAAAAGGCTTAAAAGAAGATTCTATAGTTTCTACGTAACGACTCACCAATTATAAAAACAGTTTGCGCTGTGATCAGTATTCATGCTACGTCATAATACATCTCATGTTCTTAAAATCTACAGATGCCTATTATGTTTTGAAGTTTTAAAATTCAAATTCATTTATTAATGCGAACATGGGTTTACATTTTAGCTGTCACAGATTATTATGATGGTTCTGCCACATTCCACCCACAGGATGGAATCATTAGCGAATCAAATAATTCAAATTATAAAATAATACATAGTAACAAGAAATATAATAATACACCACAACAGAAAATAAAAAGAAATACAGAAAATTAAGTCCAGTTTATATTATTTTATCAATGAGAAATTCAGTTACACTGTAGTATACTAATACTTTATGCTCTAAAAAACCCTTCAACTGTCTTTTGAATGCATTATTGTTCATATCTTGCCACTGTTTTGGCAAATTGTTATAAATGATTGGAGCCACACAGAATACACTTTTACGCATAAGTGCAGTTTTAGCCATGTGTAACCGCAGCCTGCTGTTATCACGTCAATTACGCGAAACTGTGTTCTCCAGTCGTGGTCGTTAGAGTAAATCCTAGCGGATTTGCCCTAACGAACATCGCAGTATCCAGAATATATAGGCTCGGTAATGTTAGTATTTTGTACTTCTGGAAGTAAGGTTTACAGCTATCAGTTGTTTTCAGCCTGAACATTGACCTGATTCACCTTTTCTGAGCTTTAAATGCTGCTTTCAATGCTTTAAGCTGAGATATATAAAACTGATATTATATCGACTTTCAATTTATCTATATTTTTTTATTGCCATTGGTTGCAGACGGGCAAGTGGCCCACCTGATAGAAAGTGATAACCGCTTCTCATGGACTTCAGCAATGTGAGGACACAGCAAAGCCGCTGCCTACCGTGAAAGAAGAACTCTCTTTAAACCTCGTTCGAAGAAGGACGTCAATATCTATACCAATATAATAAAGAGAAAGATTTGAGATCTTTATGTTTGTGTTTTTGGTGTTTTTATTTACACAGAAAAACGTAATAATTAATATGTAATACACTAATTTAAAAACCTTATGCAAAATTAAATTTGCATGTTGCAACAATCGGGCAATCTCGAGTGTGATTCCCGGGTCGAGGTCTGGTAAAGCCTTATTGAGTTTTTTGTTTATAGCAGTACAAAGTCTGAAAATTTGCCTAAATTAAGTTCGCTTCTAGGTAGGAGCTAAAAACATAGCTGGCGGAATGTGGATTAAATACACTTTGTCCACCCTTTCAGGTAAATACAGGCGTAACCTTATATATGTTGTCGACTGCCTGAAAATACAGCTATTGACCTCTAATGGCTACCTCTCTTTCAAACACACGAGAATCGATAGAGAGCACGATGTTGAAAGTCATAGACAGCACTCAGCCTTTTAAACTGTTGTGGTTTCACACTCTAATTTGTCAGTGTGTCTGCGGTGGCCAACTTATAAATAATATTAATTACTTTCGCAGTTAACGTTAACAACGCTGGGACTGGTATGCTAAGGTCTCGACATCGATACCAAGGCACCTTTGATTTTTTAAAGTTATGTGCGTTTCCAATAGAACATTAATAATAAATATTGTTTATTTCTCTCAAAAAGGTACAATGGTATTCTTATATTTATAGATACAATAAAAACAGAACCTTGTTGAGAGCTGGAGTCTGACCTAGGTTCGAAACCTGTGTGACAGATCTTCAGTCCTCGCCACGGAACACTACAAAAATTAACTTAGTAACCTATCAAATAGTGTCACAAAAACAATAATAAGAGAGATAATTTATAAACTGTAGTTGTGTGTGTGTTTGTCTGTGTGGGTTTGTGGGTGTGTGTGAGTGTTGCATGTAGGAGTTGTGTGTGTTGTATGTATATGTGTGCGTATGTGTGTGTATATAGTGCAGCATTAACATAAGCAATATACATTTATCGTCTATTTTAATGTGCAAATTATATTTCCAGTGCCGTCATAATCTAAATCACATAGCCAATGAGTAACTGTCTTTTTACACTCATTCTTGGTCATTGGGTACAAGTTTAGAATTTTGTTTAGCCTATTGTACACGTAATTTCCCAGGAAGTAGAAAAATCTTTGGGCTAGACTAGTTCTGACCGAAATCAAGGGACAAAGGTTGTATTTCCGACGAACGCAGTCTAACTTCGATGGATCGTATTTAGTATTTGTATGGGTCGCAAGACTGAGGTTCAGAATAAACAATTTTTGCACCGAGAGTACATTACAGGTCTTGTAAAGTTCGGTGGTGGGAAATCGGTACGGGAGCCTCCAACCTACTTTTAGTACCGCTCTTTGGGCGTTCTAGCTTTAAGAGATGTGTTTTGTGCGTTCCTCCCTATGCAATGATGCAATACTGCGTGACTGATTGGCAAAGAGCTAAATAGGTGAGCTTGAGGATCTGAGTATCGATTACATTGTTGAGAGCTTTGAATACAAATATAAGTTTACGCAATTATTGCTGACTATACCGGTGAAGGACAACATAACGTAGAAACCTGCATGTCTGAGAGTTCCCCATAATGTTCTTGCAGATATGAAGTCAGCCAAATCACTGGGTTACCACAGTCGGCTATGGCTTAACCGATCTCATACTGAGAATAGGCCCGGCCCAGTAACGGGAAAGTATATTTATTTATTAAGCATCTCCAACCAAGAATATACACAAAATTGCACAGACAAATGAACATTAGTATTGTATAGTGTACTCTTTTAGTTATAGGAGACCACAACATGCACATACATATAACAACAAAGCATAAAATAGAAAATTTAAAATTAATTAATTAATATAAACTACACGTTAGGAATTAAATTATCAAAAGAAATAAACAATGTGATACTTAATTATTAACAGATGCTACATAATCTATTTATATTGTTGGGTTGTATACTTTTGTTTTAGATTGTATCTATTTTTTTTTACCTGATGGTATTCATTGACGCATATCCCTCCGCGGGGGCGGGCGGAGAGGCTATGTCGGACTCACCGGGGTAAAAGAAAGATGGTAATGATGATAAAAATGGACCTCCCGGTAATACCGACTAAACCTACAATTACTTATTTTCTACCTCTGCTAAACTTTGGAAGACAAATTGCAGAACTGTTGCTATGAGAACGGCTCCTTAGCTATGTATAAAAATCCAAGCTGTTTGTTGATCATCCTAAGGTTGCCTAGGCCTTAGAAATTCTATCCCAAAGAATGTTTAAGGCATTTAGTCCACCTTTGTACAAATTTATACCGGCAAATTTTTAACGTTATAAATATCGTTATAAGACCCGCATCGGTCAAGTGCGAGAGATCATAAAAGATTACTTAAAGAAAGTTAAATATATGGATTGTTCCACTGAAGGGATAATCAGAAGTTTAAAACATTCAGGTCATTAGCTAGTGTCAAGTGTCATGTATGTAATAGTTGAGGAAAGATTTTATCGACGTCTACCGAGCACAGTTTTACTTCGTGCCGCTACCCGGATTTTCTTTTGAAATAATTGACCTAGTAATCCAATAAATCCTATAGGATCCTTTCTCAAAAAATATGAATTAACATATTTATGAGGTTTTACATTACATGCACTAAAGTTGAGTAAGCATTATTTATTATAGACAACTTTTTTTAAACATTTCTTATAGTGTGTATAATTCCTGTCACGAGAAGTCTGTTTCCTGTGTACAGACATTTAAACAACGGACACAGAGAACACTCTGACGCCAAACAACTATGTGTGGATCACACAAATGTTTGTCCCGTGTGGAGATCGAACCCACAACACTCGGCATGTTGACAGTGGCGAGGCGACCACTTAAACAATTACGCCATACGTGCTGTTGAAAACTATTCCAATTTTAAATAATAATAATAAGTTTTATTTATTTCTCTCTTCACAAAGAATATAAGTACAATAAATTAGTTAAATCTTATAGCAGTGTATGTATGCTTACAAAGAAAATAGCTTATTTTCTTTGTGAGAGACTGGAGTCTATACTAGGGATAACCCTGTGTGACAGGTCTCCAGGCCCCCAACCAGAATATTCAATATTAGATTAAAGAGATACATGCAGCCACAAAGTATGACTAATTCGTAATTCCTATTGACAATATGTTGTTAGAGAGAATGTGCAGTGTGTATGTGTTTGTGTGTGTGTGCATGTGTATGTATGCGTGCGTGTGTGTGTTTGTACTTATGAAATGTAAATGAAAAATGAAAATAGCCTTTATTTCACTGACCATAAAAACCAAAAAAATATAATTGAATTACATATACATATATTATCAACAACCTAGTTCTTCGTAGTTAGTCTGTGTGCCGACATTGGCCTCCTCTAGTCCCTTCCATACACTTCGGTCTTGAGCTAGTCTTCTCCAATTTGGTGATAAATCGTCCTCCCACCTTTTGTTTTGTCTACCTCGTTGTATTTGTCTGTTTCTGAGGTACCATTCTGTTACGGTATTTATCAATTTATCTATTGTTCTCATCATATGCCTAGTCCACCTCCATTTGCATTTCCATGAATGGAGGTTATAAATATAAGCAGCTATAAAAAAACAAAAGAATGGACAGAAACACAAAGTCATACTAAAAGGTATATAATATTCAATTACAATTTTGGTACGGACCTCTAAAAATAGACTACCTACTGAAGAAAACTTCCATTTAGTACACTTTTTACGGGAAGGAAGACACAGGGTACTTACAGTCTTATAATAGTAGGTTCAGATGTATTTCTATTTATAGATTCACGCTTAAATGCTTAAATGCTTCGAATATACTAGAAAGAGCAAGCGCTTCAATTATGAACTGTGAACAGATTACAGCACGTGGGAAAATTGATTAATATATGTAATTAAAAATACAGTACTTATTTATTTTCATTCGAATCTAAGAGACAAGGATCTATTATAGTATGCTGTTGTAGAGGAATGTTGCCGACTTTCAAATTCTCTTCGTCATGCAGAAGATGGCTATTCGAGGAATTTACAACATGAATACATTAAGAAATAAATATGTATATTATCAGTGGCCAGTACATACATATACGCAAATCTCATTTATTTATATAAGAATATCATCATCTTATATTATTAGAATAGCGACGCACATAATATTAATACGTATACAAGAAATAGGAACAAACTAGAAAAGTCGGCCAAACGCCTTAAAAAAAATCATTCAGAATTTAAGATTTCATAAATTTCAAACAGTAGTAAAACGTAAATTATGTTCAAAAAGTTATTACTCAATCATAGAATATATTAAAGAAGATGAAAATCCTTGAGATTCACCAAACATTTACTTTTATAATTTGATTGCAATAAACTATTGTTACAACAATACACAGCAGCTCAAATAAGCTTTTTTTAATCTGTATTGTTAATAAACATATGGCGATTGAAAAAAGTGGCCATGAGTTTCTTGGCTGCTTCTTCTCATGAAAGATCCTCGAACAGGCTTTTTTTAATGCTAAATTTTTATTTCCATTTTAGTATTATATTTGTCATTAATATTTTTTATATAGTTAATTAATGGAAATAAAGATTTTTGTCTTTGACTTTGGATCCTAACGTGTAACATAGGGTATCAAAAATCTTATTTAAAAATTAAGAGTTATTATTTATAGCACACTTGCATAATTTAAAGAGTGCGGGAAATTATAGGTACAGTATTTAACGTTGACTACATTGGTATTGCAGCGCTTGTGAATGTAAATGTCTTGAGACTGATTGCCGAATCGGGCAAAGGGTTATTAAGTGTTTAACAAAATTTTCAGTAGCAGCACAGAATGTGAAATTGTACCCGTTATGTGGCAATAAGCTTACCATGGGTTTATCTTTATCCTACGGGAATAGAGGAGTGAGATGTATATGTATAATTAATTTTACATCGTAACACATTTATTTTATTTTGTTAAAATGTATGTTGTATTTATATCCCTAAATTTATCGTATTTTGTTTTTGTTAATAATAATAATTAATTGATAATATTTTAATGTGTAACCTATTTTGTAATATTTAGCATAGATGTAAGCGAATTGGTGTAATGCTGTAAGCTTATATTTTTATAAATAAATGAATTGAATTAACTAAAATGCAACTTACAATTGCAAAGTATAGTCTTTTTACAGGCTCTTCAATTACATACTAAACCTTTAATTTTTGTTCTAAGTATGCATCGCGCTAATTAATGCATACTCACGTCTCGACGGGCTCACCAAGCTGCCAAACAGGGAACAGGGGACAGCTGGGGTCTGTTAACTGATGGCCATAAAGATACCATCTCTGTTACTCTAAACAGGGGTAATAAATGACCCTGTGACCTACAGGGTATACAATTATACATACATTGTTTCACGCTTGCATCACTGAAGGGGCAAGCAGAATATTACGTTTACACTTTGCCAGCTTAGTTTTTAGATTCCACGTAAAATAAAGCGATCTTATTATCTCCTACCGTGTATAGTTTTCCAATCCGAGCTGATACTGAAAAAATCTTGATAGAAAAACCAATGTCATTTTGCCTTAGGAATCAAACTTGAGAACTCATGTGCAGCGTTCGTATCCTAGTGGATGCGTAAGTAATTTTGTGGTTCACAATATACTTGCGTCATTTACTTACGAAAAATAGAAGATAAAAATGCTTGGGATTGAGTTGCTTCCACTCACAGGTTATTTCTAATCATATTATTAAGCTAACTGTAATATGAGTTGCTGTGACTATTTTCATTTGTTATTAATATGTATCTTAGATTAAACAAATTTTTACTTTTTAAATCTTATTGAAATAACTGTAACAACTACACACAGCAGCTCATATATGGAAAATAATATGACATTGAATTGTACTGATGTAAACATTTGGCGATTGAAAAGAGTGGCCATGAGTTTCTTGCCTGCTTCTTTTCATGAAAGGTCTATTCCCCGAACAGGCTTTTTTTCAATGCAAAATTTTTATTCCCTTTTTTTTAAAAATATAATTGTGAATTAACGTGTCTAAGAACTGTTTGCACATTTTTATGCTATTGCTGGTCGTTTTAAAGGAGTAACTTATTTCTCATAAGTAAATGATACAAGTATATTGTGAACCACAAAATTACATAAGCATGTAGGTAAGTTGTACAAGTTATAAAAGGGCATCCCAACTAATATTACAAATGTGAATGTGAGTTTGTTTATTTGGATTTTGTTTGTTACACTTAAAATCATAATGTTATTTATATTAGATTTCATTAAGCTGTAACTAAAAGTCTTCACTCGCTTTTAGTTACGAAACTATCCATTAAATACACGTAAAAATTGTCCGCCGTAGAACGTCGGGCGCTACGCCGCCGTAGCTCGTAGCGGGGCGGGCGGCAGTCGTAGCGCGTCCTCAGGCCGGAGCGCGCGTGTCCGCCGCCCGCGCCACTCGCGATCTAAGTTGTTTCTCGTGCGTTATTGTGTATTCGGTGAGTACCTACTTTGTTATTTACTTCTTTTAAACATTTTATATATTCATGTCTTATATAAATTACGTAAAATTTAAATGTAATGAGGATTTTCTTAAATTTAAAAAATAAATATTGGTTATGAGTTTTGGATTTTAATTTTTAATTTATAAAATTAAGATCATGTATTTAAATCATTAAAATGTATCAGATAATTATTTTTGAACTTAAAGTATCGCTAATGCAGATTAATTTTAAAGGTTACCTTAAAACAAAAATTACACGGCTCCATAAAATCTCTTCCTCTAAATCGCAATTAGCTAAAATAGCTCTTTTACAGCATCTGAATTTACAACGAGTGGCAACAATGATATCACTTCCTAACTTTTACCATCGTTACGGTACAATAGTAGTTTTTATTCTTCTTCTTATATCTGGAACCATTGAACCCTCAATGTATAAAAAGATTGCAGCGAAACTAACTTCGTAATCTGCTGTTGCTTTTGTACTATCAGTACTCGCATTTATCCACCTGACTGGTAATGCAGAGCTTCTCTTTTACAGAGTTAGCAATCTATGAAGATGCAATCTAAAAAGAAAAATAATCTTGTTCATTTGAACCATCTAATAAAGTGTCACATAGAATTCCCAAAAATAATGTTGCCTATGTAAGTGCAGTATCTTAAACAAGCTAAATGCCGCGGTGTTGCTTAAGCCTGTCTTGCTTCTTGGTAGTGAAAAAAGAACCACCGTCCAGAAAGCTATGGCCCTAACATTGCCATAAACGAATCTTGCGGGCTAAATCAACATACAAATAAATATGTAACTTAGATTAAGTTGTTACGAATTTAGGTATTGCTTTTGTCCACTGCTGTAACTTTCGTTAAATTGCACGTAAAACAGAGATTAAAACTCGCGCAATCAATTAGAATTTATTTTAAAGGCAACTAGGTCCTAGGTATAATTTCTTTTTGCGATGGGCTTTACAGACATTCAAACAATAACACGCAGACTCGAATAACTTTTTGAAATCACTCAAATTCAATCCCTTGCAGGGATCTCACAATACTGGTTCGTTCGTTCAATCTTACTAAGGAAAGCGTAGTATCCGTAATTGAGGTCACACAGGGTCTACTGTGTTTGTATTTAAATCTTAAAATTGATTTGTCAATTTCTTGCTGGAGATCCTAAATAAATAAAATGATTCCAGTCTTTGTTTTGTGAACACAATTTAATTATAACAGCGCAAACAGAAATCCGAAACAAGACTTTAGTGTCCATTAGCCTTTATCAGTTTTCAAACGATAAAATCTAAAACTTTCCACCATATAATACATTCAATTTATGAAACTCTAAAGTCAATTTTTATTTTGTGCTGTAACTTATTTCGTTATTTTTTTTATGTTGATTTGTGGCATATTAAGTAAGCGTAAAACTTCTTAATATGCCACAAATCATCTTCAAAATATTTAACGAAATAAGTAACACCGTTTTACATTATTTGAGTTTTCTGAGAGAATAACAAATACCTAATTTAATAAAATCAAAGCCAAAGGAAAATTAATACACTATTATTTACACAGTATGTTACAAATCTTCGCCGGCGGTATTTATAAAATAATTCTTTTTTCATATTCAAGAGTTATCTCAACGCCAAATATTTTTGGCGCATCAATTGGAATTACCTATTATTGAAAATATCAACACAATTATTTAAAAATATTTATGATTACAACAGAAAAAAAAAACTTCTAATTCCTTGCTATCACCAACATATGTATAAATGCACTGCATTGCAATTTTTGACTTGTAACTTCGATTATAATTTGATAGCCCAAAATGTAAAAACAGCATTAAAAGCAGTTCTTGATTAGAGGCGGCAAAACCAGATGGACAAATAGAAAATTATTAAATCCTCTGTTTTGGGTTCAGGCAGTCCTCTTTCCAGTCAATCTAATTATGTTATCAAAACATTCTAAGACAGACATAGACTCGTCGTTACGTTTTAAAATAGTGTCAATGTATATATATAATGTGTATAAATAACCTCAATTTATAGGAAAATATAAAGTGGATGAACAGCTAAATTAAAGAGCAACATTTTCTTAAATATATGAATAGCTGAATACATTTGCTAAGAGATATTTCTTTCAGTTGTAACATGTTAAGTGTGACTTTTAATGTGCAAGAGTTTCCTCCAAGAGCGAAGGGAAATAAGACACTGGAGTGCATACATATATTTCTAATAGTATATATGAAATACTAGATCTTGCCCGTGGCTTTGCTCGTGTAAATGTAGGTTAGATTAGGTTAGTAACAGTACTGGAGGAAAGGTACCCTATGTCCTTTACGTACCCCTGACAAAATGTATGCGAAATTACAAGATGATTGGTCGAGTCGTTACGACGTGAAGGCGTAACCAACAAACAAACTCACATTCGCATTTATAATATTAGTTAGTATTTCATGTTAGAATACTACGTATGGAATTTAATTGAGTTGAAAATTAAAAAAAGAAATGTGGTATGATAATGAATTAAATAAAAGAAAATCGATTTTTATACATTTTTATGTTTTATTTACCTAAGTTTTTTTTACCTAAATTTTTCAGCGGAATTGCGTTTGTATTGCTTCAGCAATTTAAAATGCTTTGCCGAAATTGATTTTTCAAATATAGTAAATTTGAATATGTTTGTTCCAGGAATGTTTTTACCACCATACCATTAATGAGTAGGTATTTTTTTTAAATAAAAGCATTATATGAAATATTCATATTATGCTTTTATTTCAGATCACCAATGCCTGTAATAAAATATTTTCAAAATAGAAGTTTTAGTTATTTTCATTAGTTCACATTTGACGGCTATTTTAATCAAAAGTATATCATTTCTGATATTTATCACACAAACTAAATCGGAACTCTAATTAGAACAGTTTTATTACGGTAATTGGTTTTCCTAACTTGCAATAAAATGTAAATATACAAACAATGGCGATCATGCAGATGGTGTATCTGCCGTCGGTCCCAGCTGCCATGAACATCTATGGCAGTTGTTATTGGGAAGTCAGTGCCCTATAATATTCTGACGCTGGTCTAGCCTTACGGTTTCGTTAGCCTTCCGGTTGGGGAGTTCAGGTGGCAGCCGCTCCGTTAAAAACTGATATCCAGTCAAATCCGGTTAGACCAGAAAAGCCGACCCAAGTGACTTGGGAATAATAAAGGCTAGGGATAAGGAATAATTCGCTATGCACAATAACTAATTCTACAAAGCCATTCATAATTATATTTTAGCTGTCTGCTTATATTACGTTAAAAATTTAGTTTTTGTAACCGCAAGATTTTTCCTTGTAACAATATTTATGGCAAGACTACACCTAGTATTCGGTACATGCATTATTTTCAGTTTTGAATAGGGCGTTGAGGTATTTGGGGCGTCCATTGGAAGCTGTTACAAAGTGCAGGCGACGCAGAATGTTGTAATAGCACCTCTGCTTTATTGTAATAGAATTGGTTACAGTGCATTCCCACGACACTGTTTATATGGAACCTATGAAATTGGTGTTTTGCATGTAGAAAATCGGTTACGTTGTGTTTTGCATACTAATTCGTTAACATCCTTTATGATAAATTCCAATCTACGTTCCTGTTTATACGACTAATATTTTATCTACATTAGATAAAATTATTAAAAATAACTGCCTCGGCAGTACTGCGGTAGTGAATACGACGGCTGTGCATTAGGGCCCAAACTCGAATCTCTTTTCGGGTAAACAAAAAGTTATTAAGTATTTGTTTCTGCTAAGAAACTGTCAATAGCTGCCCGGAGTTAGAATGTTGGCGCTGTTATACATTCCCGTGCCTCGGAGAGTACGTAAAGCCGTTGGTCCTGCGTTTGCTTTCCCTCCGGTCGTGACAGATTGCCATCCTATCAGACCATGACAGTAAGGAAACAGAGTGCACTTGTGTTACACTTATGCACTATAATATCTCTGTGCAGATGGCTAGATGTCTCCGTAAATATAAGTTCAGTAACGTAAATGAAATCTGAAGAACATTATTATTATAAAATATAAATACTCTTTGTATCTAATGTATAAAACGGTTAAGGTTTCATTTATTATTCGGGTTTTCCCGATTAGTTTTAAACCCGATCGGGGATTTATATCATGAGCTCGACCTCCTAAGGCGTTGGAGTCAGGTGTCATACTGAGGGATCTAAAATACACACATCAACAGAATCTAGAGATATTTTATTTTCATCAAATATCTAAAATTTATGAAGAATTTTCTGGTTTAGAGTTATATGTAGATAATGGAAGAATGATAGGTTATTTTAAGATCTATAATAAAAATAGTTAGTCTATAGTAATAAAAGCAGTTCGTGATTTTTTTGTTTTAAATAAAAATGTAAATTTTTTTATTCACCGTAGAAAATAAGTATGATAAAAAATCATCGTTTCTTTTTATAAAACAATTAATAATAATTAAAATTGAAAAGTTTTATAAAATCTAAATATTAATAATCAGTGTTGCCATCGCTTACATTAATTATACATCGACATCGATTGCTCATACTTTACATTAAATTGTCAATGTCTTGCTGCGGTATGAGGTCCCATATTCTTTGCAAGTGTTCGTAAAGTTCCGTCGTCAAATTTGGCAGGAAATCTCTCAAAGCTTTTTGTTGTAACATGCCCCAGGCATGCTCGATAGGATTCAAGTCGGGCGACTGTGCAATCCAATCCAAAACTTGAATATCGTGGTCTCGGAGAGCGGCCGACAGCCGCGCCGTATGGGAAGGAGTATTATCGTGCATGAGTAGAAATGCCTGGCCCATTTCGATTCTGTGTGGTACAATAACAGTCTCTACTACCTCCTCTACCAACTTCATGCAACCACATTCGCACGGTTTGCTCGCTTACCAGCAGCTGGTGGTCCTCCTGGAGCCTTTGTACTAGTTGCATCGCTGTGATATTGGGTTGTCTTCTGGCGGCTATTTGGAGAAATCGATCCTGTCTCTGCATAGTAATACGATATCTGTGTGCTATGATAGTGTGCCGTTCAGCTACATCCCCAATACTGCGATAACGTGACCACAACCTTGATATCACGTTTTGGCTGTAGGGCCTTAGCAACGACGCGTTGAATAGCACCATTTTCTAGCATGCCCACGGCTCGTAACATTTCATCTCGATTCAAATGACGACGTGACATGACTATTAAAGCTCACACGGCACGTTACATTAAAAAAGAAAAACAATCTAATCCCTTTTCATTAAATAATATCAATAAAACAATTTTAATTTTCTTTGTCGTAACGAATTACTAACAATTTTGCCGCCGTATTTTGTTATTTCTTTTGATTTTTATTCTGTTTATTTTATTTACGTTTTTAAAATAGAATAAAAGAAGTTTCAATCAGTACATAAACTTTTTATGGCAACTAAAAAGATTAAAAAGATTTTAACTATAAAGGCGTTAATAATTTAGGATTAAGGTATCCCTAGATTCTGCTGATGTGTTTATCTTTTTCTATGTGTTATGCATAAATAACTTGTGAATCACGAAGATACTTGTTTTTTTTTTCATATGTAATCAGTTTACCTGGTTAAGTTTTAATATACCCAAATGTTACGATATGTAATAAACGTAATGATTTTAATAATAATAATCGCAACGCGACGACCGCGCTGTGACTATAAGTATGTTACCCATACGATAAGTAGACAACCACGTGCACTATCAGTTATAAAAATAAATAACATCAGCTATATATTCTTTTATGCTTCTCTTAGTTTGACCAATATATGAGAGCTCATTCTGCGTGAATAGGAACACCAAAGATTAAATTATGTTCGGGTACTTTGAAATAACTAACTACACTTCTGAACATTGGGACAACTACCATCTTAGTATCCCCGTGAATATGGCTGCTGTAAAGCAACCGAAACGTCGGAGCAAAGTGTAAACTTAAATATAAATAGTTTTAATTAAATTAAATAGCATAGTAAAGTTCAATAATAGTAGTGTTAGAGTTTACAAAATTATGTAATAAAAGTGTTTTAAAGTAAAATAAACAACGCGACAAAATCCGTATAAAATGTTTCATTTGAATGAAAACGACATGTTTTTTTATTGATTAGTAGAGCATAGCAGACTAACATACCACCAGCTATGTGTTGTTCCTAATGTTTCTAAAGACATCCCCGGCACTAGGAGTAATTTCTATGTCGCAACGGACTATACAAACATTTAAATAACGGACACTTAATCACTCAGATTTGAAACAGATATTTGTGGATCGAACAAAATCTGGTTTCGTGTAGGGAACGAACACAAAGCACTCAGCGCAGGGGCAGAGATGCTGCGGTCATGTAATAGGTCGTAAGTTTATTTTTATACCACCAGGATGGCAATGAAAACGTGAAACAAGTAAAACATCAACTTTCGAAGTATTTACAAAGTTCAGAGTACTTTTAATGTTTAGATAAGAGCGAAAACATTAAATTACTTTAGTTGAAATACTTATTATCTACTTGAAAAGTTCAATTTTATATATAAATTATTATACCTATGTAAGTTTAAAGTTTGTCGACAACGTTGAATGTATTTTTATTTATCATCATCTAGGATGGAATGTTCAACAAAAGATTGTGGTATACTTTCGTTGATAATAAAAATAACTCTTGAAAAGCTGACCTATCATAAATATTAAAGCTAGAAAAAAATACAAACCACGACAAATAACCTCACCAAAATAATTTTATCAAAAGCTTTCAAGCAATTCGGGTTACATATCACTAGTATCCTTCCCATCCCCTGAGCTTTGATTGCACGGATGGTGTATGATTTATGTGGTCGTCTCACTACGGCCATTGCGCTGCGTGTTGTAGGTTCGAATCCCACACGGGACGATCTTTGTGTGATCCACAAATGTTTTTCCGAGCCTGGGTGCTCTTTGTGTCCGTTGTTTGAGTGTAAAGTCCCCCGCGAAACAGGAATTATTCGAGGGTAGTGCGAGAGTTGTCATTTTTATAAAATAAAGAAAATGAAACAAAGCTAACTTAAATGCTTATGGTAGAAGTGGGTATCAGCCGGTGGAGTAATAAGTGAGATTATAATCTACGACCTCTGAAACGCAATTCCAATCGGTTATTTATTGCGAAGTACAATGAATAAGGGATGCGATATGGACTTGCCAAATAGAAAAATATGGATATGTTACTAAAGTATTGGTATGTGTTTTACAAATTATGATAGCATATAATTTCTCGAATGGAAAAACCTAGTATGCCAATTATTATATTTCTTGGCGTTACGAAAAAACTGGCAAAGAGCCACCCTCGTGCAGGAAATCGGCATAAGAATATCACGTTTGCCCAGTAAGTAAGACTAATGGTACTCAAATACCATTTTTTTCTTCATGCTATCTTCAATTATTTTTACCTAGGGTAAGCAAACCGGGAGTGATACCGTGAGCTATGTTAATCACTTACTATCAGGCAGGCATTATGCTTTTACCATCTTTGTTGTATAAAAAGCTTTGCAGCCAACGCATCATACTGCGACTAAAATAGGTAGAACAAAATTGAAAGGCAGGATTCCTTAATTGTAATCTCGCTCCATGATCCACTTTAACCAAATCTACTCAAATTTTAAAACCAGCTAAACTGTCGCCCTCAAGCGCGAGCCTTAAACGTTCCTACCCTCACAAAAAATTAATACACCCTATTAAATTCTAATCTTTCTCGATCGAGGTGAGTCCCCCACTTTGTAATGGAAAAAACTGATCCTATCTTTGCCAATTCAATTTCCAAGTCTTGTAGATTGTTCACAGAAGAAATTAATATTGTCCGGTAATCCTGAGCACTTCAGGCAAATAGAGCTTTCGCCTTTTAAAGCGGTTTTATTATTATACTAGAGGAATGTTCTGTGTTTTGTTAGCCTCTTTTATTAGTTTTTGATGATGGGAAAATATTGATTTTTAATAAATAAAAGAGTAAGTGGCGGTACCTATATAATAGAGTAGTTGACTCATACTGTTCTATTATTTTAATCAAATGGAAAACCTTACTTAAATTATAAAATAATATTTTCAAATCTTCTCGTAATAAGATACAAGCTTTTCTAATCTGGTAGTAGAGGTAATTGTCAAATGACAGAAAAGAATGCACAATACAAGTTGTGACGTAACCGTTATAAAAATGCAGCTGTCCGAGGGTGATAGTAAGACCTCTTCACTACCCCCACTTTTTGTTATTCAAATTTAAAATATGAATTACTCATTTATTTTCCTATAAAGATTTCGTTTGATTGCTGATAACTCTTGTGTGTATAATAATGTACAGAATCAGTATAGGTAGCTACCCTATTATGTACCTATATATACACAAAAAATATAGGACTACAATGACGTCATACCAGTTTTTGAATAATTCTGCTGGCAAAGATTGCGTCGAGTAGACATTAATTGATAATCAAAAGCAAAGTCATTCCTAATTATATTTTTAGTTACTCAGCTTATATTACGCAAATAACTTCGTTTTTGTAAACGCAAGTTATTTTTATACCATACACGACCCTTTTACGCTCATAACGTGACCCTGTAACGTGAAAAATGAAATAAACATAAATAAAACATCGTCGTCACTTTTGCTCATCCTCGAGGCGCAGGGTACAGGCGCAATACAAACATTCCTTCTTCTGTAAACATAATCATAATTATGACATACTAGATTTTAGCCGTGGCTTTGCTCATGTAAATGTAGGTTAGGTTATATATGCACCAGTACTTTTTCTTTGATGTAAGGTACTCTTTTCTGTTCCCCTGACAACGTGTATGCGAAATTTCATGATGATCGGTCGAGTAGTTAATAAAAGCATAACGAATAAAAACTTAAAATCGCATTTATAATATATGTTAGGACCAGCTGAAGTAGAAGTGGCCAGGACACATAGCTTTCAAAACTGATGGCCGCTAGGGTAGAAAGGTTTTGGAGGTGGCGGCCACGCATCGGAAGACGCAGCCCTTCATAAGGTTGTCTGAAGACCTTGTAAGGATCATGGGTCGCAGTTGGATGGAGGCTGCCCAAGACCGGTCTATGTGGGAAACCTAAGAGGAAAAGAGGACGTCTTTCGGCTGAGATGCTGATACACTAGCTAAACCCTGTCACGATTCACTATGTGTCAGTCTGCTTTTTAATTTCATGTTCTTTCGATCGGCTCAGTGTGATATTTTTATTTCCCATTTGCATGGGAACTTCGTGATAACAGATTATACGTACACTCTTATAAAACGTTGTGCTAAAATTTCAATTCAATCGACTACTTTCCAATCTTTACGTACACAAAGATACGTTTTTTAAAAAAAAATATATTTATGTATATATTACACTGTGGTTGTTACTGAATGTCGAATGAACTGAATGAAGAATGTCGTTCGTCTTCACATTAAAAGTAGCCTTTGTTCTTCCCCAACGTCTAAGCTATCTCCATTCTAGGTTCTATAAAATTCAGTTCAGCGGTTTACACAGCATATTAAACTGACAACTAAATTCTAGAAACAAGACTCTCTTAGCTGTCGGACGCGCACAGGTTACATACACGAGTCAACATTATTGGTCGGACTTACCAATACCAATGCGTATAGCAGGCCGATGGTTGCTCGGGTTGCGACGCAATCTGAAAGGAATTTCGCGGTTCTGGCATGCAAAGAAAAAATTCAGAACAAATCTAAGATTTCCATTCGCTTCAGAGCAAAGAAAGAGATGATCATTTGATGGTTTTCCATCCTAAGGAAAAAGTTTAAATTCACGAGTCGTGTTAATCGTTTACATTATGCATAGACACCGTGCAAGTGGTCTGAATTTGCGTATAGTTATCTTAGTCGTGTACCTATATGATAACCAGAAATCAATAAATTCATTGCTTCACAAACAAACACACATAGCTATCAAATCTTTGCCTGAAGTTAAACGATCGGTCGCTTTTAAATATAACCAAACTTCTTTACTCTTGAAATTAAGGCGGGTAGATTGGCTCAATAAAAAAGTGCTTGATCTTAAATTGAGTGTTTTGTTCAGCCGTCTGGTCGAATGGTCCAGGGAAATTCAATCTCGGTGAAGGCGAAGGCTGTACTTTCATGCGGCTTTACATTCTGGTAGGGTTGTCAATTCCGGTTTTGCTTTCAATCCTCAATCGCTGGGTTTGACCTGGAGGCTTGAATTGCTGAGTTCACAACAAATGTCATCTCGCTGGCGATATCTATTGACATCTCGCTGGCCCAAAAATATAAACGCTTGCGCAATGTAATAATAAATCATCGCTTTACTTAAATAATTATGTCGTTTTTAGGTTGGAAAAATAATCTATTTTCTTTCAAATACTAATAGTAAGATATTAAATCTCCCTCAATGTAGAAGCTATGTCAATACCAAATTACAGTAATATCGAATTCGCTGATTAGTCGCATCAGCTAAATAAACTGATACTTAGTTATTATCGCTTTCATAATATGAGTATGAGTAGAGTTATACTAATTATATCCTATACTAGATGTGCCCGCGGATTCACCCGCGTTTATCGTTACTGCGCCGCCTCCGTGGGTCGTAGCGTGATGTTATATAGCCTATAGCCTTTCTCGATAAATACACTAAAAGATTTTTCAATTCAATTGGAAACGAACCAAAGAACACCTTAAGCCTAAACAACTTATTTTTATTAAAAAAGAGAACATTCGCACTAGGATTAATTCCAGAATCGCGGATAACTTTACATTCTAACAACAGCCATAAAAACAACCAAACACGGAATAACTATTTCTGCAAAACATAATTATTTGTCATTAGCGGATCGAGCCCACAATAATCGCTGCAGTAGCATTGGCAAGGCGTCCACTTAAACCACACGTAATGATTTCAGTCGTGCCGCACTTACACTGCGCTCATTAAACTCACAGTATTGAGAGAAGTTGGTATAATCACAATGATATTCCATGCAGTTAATAATATGATATTTGGCTTTAGCTGTAGGAATATAAAAGAAGCATTTATGAACGTCAAAGTAACATTGTTAACTGACTTTAAAAAAGGAGGAGGTTCTCAATTCGACTGTATGTTTTTTTTGTATGTATTTTACGCGATCATTCCGCCAATTATGAATCGATTATGATGTTTTTTGTTTGGTAGATCATACTTCAGAGGTGGTCCCATATAAATTTTATCGAAATTGATTCAGCGCTTTTTGAGATAATCAACAAAAAACTAAATATATACCCAGATCTACTTTCTTCCAAACGGCGCTGTCATTTGAGCAGCGCGTTTAGTAGGCCTTACTATATTATATATAAGGGTCAATAAACTTTAAAATACACTTACTTCCTACTAAAAAATTAAAAATAAAATTTAAAAAAAAACAAATATCGACTTCAAAACTATATTTCACTTTTTAGTTTAAGTTGGCTCTTATAGGTATAGGCAAGAAATCGGTTTTTATATTAAAAAAAATTATATATTTTATTGAGATCAAGAGTCAAAGTTTAATAGTTGGTGGGTTTACTAAGGCCCGGTTCCTATATCAAGCAACGAGTACATTTTTACATAGGAACAGTTAATTTTTGATACAAGTTCAATAAAAAATATGCCAAAATTAATTGTTCGTATCTAAAACGAAATGTTTCTTAACCAACCGAACCGGGTACCGGGTTTTAGTACATTGTTGTTTTAGTAAGAAGGCAGCCCTAGCGACTACTGCGTTTTAGACTTTATTGGTTTAGGATTTTATACGTAAGGGACGCACGGTGAATGCTAATTTTCGTTAGTGTTGTGAGCAAATATGTCTCGATGCTTGATGTCGTATTCGTTGTGTGAAGTAAGCAACCGTGAGGCAGTTACCGATCGTAATGTAGGTTCTTTGAAGTGTTTGCGGAAAAAGATGGGAGCGTTCTGAATTTTTATGTTATTGAGTGTTTTCTGTTGCTGTTGTTCTAAATGTTACGTACATAAGCTCACGCTTGTGTAACCGGGAAGTAATAGACAGGAAAAAGTAGTGGCAGGCCAATGGATAAAGTATATGCTTTGTAATCTAGAAGATGACGTCTCGAGGCAAGGAACGGGGATTCAAATCCAAAAGAATTAATTATAAAAGAAGACAACGTGTACGCGAAATTTCATGATGATAGGTCGATTAGCTAAGACGTTAAAACATATCAATCAAAGAAGCAAAAAAATTTCCATTCACATTCATAACATTAGTTAGGGTTAGGATATACTATAAGCTATCAGACGATTGAAAATTGGTCTGAAATGTACTTAAGTATATATACTCTAATGATATCAATACCATTGGTCCTCCAGCTGACGTCACAGATAGAGTAACAACGTTGATGAAACTATCGCATTCATTTAATCAAACTGATTCACATTGCATTTGACATTGTTCAAAAGAGAAATCTAAAGCTTGACAAATCTGATTGAAATTCTTTGAGGGTACCAAAAACCCATTATTGCCAACATGTTGCTGAAATATCGGCCACTGACATTTTACTAATCTTTCCGAAACCTGGATTGTTTTTAAAAATGTTTGCTGCATTTCAACATACACAAATAGTGCAATACGCCTGTATATTGCCATAGTTACAGACAGAGTAGAAACACATGTTGTGTTTATATCTGTCAATCTTATGACGATCGGTCGAGTTAAGGTCGGTTAAGGTCTCAAAGCGTAACAACCAAACTCACATTCGCATTTATAATATTAGTTAGGTTAGTCCCACATACCCCGCCAGTGCCGTCCCCTAGCCGGCGGACAGTGCATAAAGAATTCTTCCTGGGAAACAAAAAAAAGGTTCTACTTTATCAAAATGTAATGAGGTCTTATATAAACTCGCTACGACCCATAGTTGTGGAACAGTAACCATAATGGTGGTGAAACTGCGGAGTATAGCTTGTTACTAATATAGCAACAACCTGATTGTAACACAATTTTACAACGTGGGAGGGCCATGCTTTAGCACGAATGGGCCGGCTCGACCGGAGTGATACCACAGTCTCACAGAAAACCGGCGTGAAATAGCGCTTGCGTTGTGTTTTATCGAGTGAGTGACGGTACCGGAGGCCCAACCCTTCCCCTTCTGGGAGTAGGGGAAAATTTAAAAGGCTGGCATCGCACTTGTGACTCCTCTGGTGTTGCGGGTGTCCATAGGCGGCGGTTACCATCAGGCGATCTGAAAGCTCGTTTGCCTCCTGCAACATAAAAAAAATGCTATTACCGTAGCTTATAGAATCTCATAGAGCACATTATCATTGCTCGCACGAGATCGAGACAGCGTGTCATAGTGTGCATAACTTTATCCCGTTGTATGCTATGACTATGCTTTAAGGAAATGTGGTAAAGTCCCTCGGAATAACTCGAGTATTGCCGACCTTTCAAAAAAAACTAGAGAAAAGTTCTCAATAACTTGTATACCTACTCGTTGCAAACGTCCTTAGGCTGCAGTTCGTCAGGTCGGCCAGATACTCATTTGTTACCTTTATTATATAAAAAAGAAAGTGTAAGTATGTTTGTTAGTTTTTGTTGCTTGTTGACCTTACACCTTAGCTTGTTATCGTCGTGTCAATATGAATACATAATATATTGCATTTAATAATCAATGACATCGACCTGTAACTTTGTAAAAACTTAAATGTTGACATATAATCTTAAATAATCAAGGAAGGAAAACCTTTGCACGAAAATTGACCTAAAATTGATAAGTACATAATATATGAGATTTAGAAATTTATAAGGTAAAATATGCTTTCGGCTGATCGATCTCTCAATTCAGTCAATTAGCCTGTTCAAGACAGTTTCATTGCGACTTTTTGGTCTGCTATTCTAAGTGCCTCACTTAGAATTGCAAAATGCCTCAATTTTGTCTGCTCGATAGAGTGTTATAGGTCAGAAGTACGATATTGCGATTTGAAATCTAACTGTTCAGCATATACCAATGCAGACGTGAGTAATATCAAGTATAAAATTATATAAATTTTATGTATACTTTACGACATTCAAATAGGGCCTTACGAAAAGTATGTTACGTAATGCTATACGGCTGTAAGCTACAGCTGACAATTTACAAACAAGGTCAGGGAAAACTAACCTCAGCCACAACATTGCCAAACAAACAGAACCAAACAAGCGACTAGCGGTCCCACCAATTGGAAACAAGTTGTTTCAATCAACATTCCAAATTCAAGTTTAAAGTGCCGGAAGTCGTGCCAACTGTAAATCGATTCGGCCAACATTAATCGCGAGTCCAAAAGCCGGTAGGCGGAAGTTGCACAAATTAATGGCACGTCAAAGCCAGCCAGATTTCCGAATGCAAAGGTCCACTGTTTGATAGTCCGCGCTCTCTTAACGCGCTCTCCAATAGAAGAGCGGCAGCGAATAAAAATGGCTTAAGGGTAGCAAACAAGGTCACGGGCTATCTGATGGTATGCAACAAAAGTGGTTCCCTTTCTACCAGTCTTCAAAAAAAGAAAGTCACTGTGCTTCCAGTGGGAGATATACAGACTATTAGTTATCTTATCTTATGTGGGGGCCAGTCAGTGCACACTGGCGACACTTCGACCCATTGGGATCTTTTGTGTCGATAAGTTATCTTGCTAATAGCAAAACGTTTCTTGAAATAATTATGCTCTATATTTTTTAATTGAAGTTTATATTTAGTGAATTAACTGCTACCCTGCATAAGCTGATCGATTAATTTACGGCCAGTATTTTTAAGTAGGGTAAGTAGGGTGTTAACATAGCTGAGTGACACCTTAACCTATTTTAGAAGTACTGCTCACACTTATTTGAGTACCTACCTCCTACGTACCTTAGGTACTTTTACCGGAGGTGGTTAGTTTGCTCAGTCAGTCATCAGTTTCAGCTGAACCTGATGACTGACTATAAGCTTGGTGACACCCGGAGGACTGACGCTAGACCAACCGGGCAAAAAATATAAAGAAAACACAAAATATCTATACAAACATATGTCACACAATAAAATTGATTCATTTCTTTTTTTATTTGTACCACACGTCACCCAAGCGGGAGCTAGTGAAATATTATTGGAATTCCTATATCCAAGATAATCCAGACCCAGTTGTCGCGTCAAATACCGACCTTCGATCAGACACCACCCTATAATAATGGACGGCAGTTGTTTTATCTGTCTGTTTCAAACACCCTGTACGACCATGTATTTTCCTTTTCTTTATGTAAATGCAGTGAAGTTTAGATGGAGATTTGCCGTTGTAATGTTGTGCGAAAAGGCATTGCAATATCGAGAATATGTCTTGAATTGTTTTTGTTAGTTGAGTTTTTTGACTGAGGGTAGTACGTCAAACTCGAGAACGGGTGTTTTGTGAGAAACACTTGATATTGGTGTAGTCCATCTTCCTGTGGTTCAATTTCGTTATATTCCATCTTCTTTTGCCGATTTCTGCAACGCATTTTCTTGATGCTCTAAAAAGACAACTTAACTAGCTTTTTTCACTCGAGCTATCTACGCCTGAATTATATGAAACAATAAACTTAGCTTAACTACTACTATTTCCTAGAAAAATAGGACATTATTACACAAGACACGTTAAGATATATAAATGTATGCAATCCTATTTGGTACCAGGCCAGATAGCTTCGACCTTGATTCTATTTTACAGATTGCAGGCAAATGCCTCGATTTGCAACTATTGCCAAATAGTTGAAGTTAATTATTATTTTGTAAGACTAAGAAAACAAAATGTCTCTTGGCACGATTTGTGAGTGACCTCTTTACCCTCATCAAAAATAGATTGAAATTGTTTCTATGGCTGAAAAAAGCACTAGCCTTTTATACGTTAATTAATTGTAGGGATAATGATTTTGTTTTTATACGTCACCAAAGAGACCGTGTGCGAATGCACTGTATGGAGCACCATTAATAACAATAATAATATTCAATCACATACACACAACACCATCTAGCCCAAACTAAGCAGAGCTTGTACTGTGGGTACTAGACAATGGATAAACATATATATATATATACCTTTTTTTTTTGTAAATACATACATATTATACATAGAAACACCCAGACCATGACAAACATCCATGTTCATGCACACAAATTTTTGACTTGCGCGGGAATCGAACCCGCGACCTCAGGCGTGGCAGACGTTTACACTAACTACTGCGCCATCGAGTCGTTGTTGTAGTCACATTGATGTGTATGTAAACAGTTAGTTGTGCCGAAGTTATCTTTATGTATCTGTTGTTTTAGTTTTTGAACATACTGCGATACTGGAATTAATCCTAGTCAACGAATATCGAGAAGCAACGAAGATTTTTTGTAAGAGTATCTCAACATTTATTCCTCTATTCTGAATTACTAAAAGGCTAGGTAGAGGTTTATTGTCACCTAATGGTTAGTGCGTTACTGCAGGCTACGCTAACAACATCAAAGGCCAATCCTCCAAAGCGTCTTTCCAAAAAATAATAAATCCTGACTCACCGTAGAAACATAACGACGTGTTGTCGGCCTCGATGGCGTAGTGGTTAGTGTAACCGACTGCCACGCCTGAGGTCGCGGGTTCGATTCCCGCACAAGTCAAACATTTGTGTGCATGAACATGGATGTTTGTCTTGGTCTGGGTGTTTCTATGTATAATATGTATGTATTTACAAAAAAAAAGTATATATGTATGTTTATCCATTGTCTAGTACTCATAGTACAAGCTCTGCTTAGTTTGGGCTAGATGGTGTTGTGTGTATGTGGTAGAATATTATATTATATTATATTATAACACAAGGTTTGGCTTGAAGCTTTTGTATAGAAAACAAATTTGATCGGCTTAAACAAGAATCTAGTTATAAAGAGACATCTCGTTGTGTCAGTTTTTTGGCAGTATCTTCTAAAGTGATCTTACAACAAACCGGTGGAACTCGATGACTAAGTATTATAATAAGTGTGCACAGGCAAAACATTCTGCTGCCTTCACGACAACATTTGACACGCTCCGAAGGCTTTTAGTGGGATAAAAAATGTCGGGAAGTGTGTGAGTAACGCATAAGGGTTCCGTATAGTAATGGAACTAATTTATTTTGACTGCCTCATTGGTTCAACGTATGTGCAAGCTTGATCGATAGGTTTCGTATTTGGGTTCAATAGACGCAGAAAATATTATCATCAAAATATGCTTAAGGGATTGTTACGTGACAATCACATACGTATGTAGGTATACGTTGTTGATTGCTGCTGTCTCTATGAACTGCAAGCCTGGGTAAGATTGCTTTGATTCCTGTGGTGAATGTCTCTCATTAAATTATTTTGTTTTCTGGGTCTAGATGTACTATAGAATTCGAATAATATATTTTGCGACATATGTGTACTACAATATTGTTATAAAACAATTGTTTGTTGCAGTTTTAAGTTAGTACTACCATATTATAAGTTAGTACTACCATATACCATTTTATTGGTAGAAGATTCTCGCTGGTTTCAGCATGAATGGGCCGGATCGACCGGGGTAGTACTACCCTCTCACAGAATACCGGCGTGAAGTAATGGTACCCGTACTGTTGCGTTTCGTATTAGTGAGTGAGAGAGCCGGAGGCCCAGTTACCCCGATCCTTTTCCTATCCTTTCCTTTGTCCTTTCCCTCTTTCATTCCTTCTTAAAGGGCTGGCAACGCACTTGTATCTCCTTTGGGGTTGCAGGTGTCCATGAGCGATGGTAATCGCTTACCATCAGGCGATCCGTCTGCTCGTTTGCCAAACTATAGGATAAAAAAAAAAATTCAACTAGTCTGACATGCAAACTGTTCATAGTATGGTGCCCGGTAATTTCAAAAGACCCGCGACTTCCTTTATTTTAATTATCTCATACTTTGGATAAAGCTCTTCACATTGCAGTTGTCTAAGATAATCGTACCACCAAGGAAAACGTTACGCATGGTTGCCAGTTCAAAAACAAGAAAATATAATTAGCTTAATGATACTGTCTTTTGTACATACTCACAGAATCTTCTTAACTTTATCTAAGTACGCAAGTTTCATCCTTGTAGTCGTAAACGCTCAAGGATTACAAACGTGGTTATGAAGCCTTGTCCCAGAATGTAAGTTCAGGGTGAGGTCAGCTTTGTAGATTTTGCACTTAAGTACCGATAGCAACTGCAGTCTGAATTAAATTAAGCTGGGTACAGGCTGTTGTTTGTATAAATGTATAAAATATTGTATAAAATACTTAGCAACGGTTTCATACAGAATATTTAAATTATTATTGTATGATATAGTTTTAATGACTGTTTAAGTCTTTAAATCTGTATCGTAGAATAATTTTCTTTCTATTAAATAAGCTAATATAGAATTTTCTATAAATCCTTGAATTTTTTGTGTACTATTGTTTACTACTGTAAGTTTGTAAATTCAAAACGTAATGGGTAGTAGATACGTATCGTTGTATTATTTTTACTCCGATTTTGTTGTCATACGTACAGTAAAAAGTGTATTTCAAACACCAATACTACTTAAATATTCGATTTTTATTACTTGGAAAAGTAGGAAAGTTTTGTCTTGTGGATGTTTCCGTTAGAAAGATTTTAGTAGCGGAATAGGCTCGTCTGCTGTTGGGACCTAAAGATCGAATGCACTGCTATCTTACCTTCCGATGATAATTATATAGGTGCAAGTTAGCTAAGATTTAATACAAAAATGATTTAACTAATCGAATAGTTTAACCATTACCCAACTTAATTAACTCTGCAATTCAGTTCGGTCATGATAATACTATCCACACCATCATAATCATCATAAGTGCAGAGGCACTTTCGTTGGTTTATGGTAAAAGCGATTCGAATTGAATCGCGAGGCTATCTGACGACTAAAAAAAACAAATGAAGATTATGCATCGACGTTAAGGTACCCTAAATAAAACATTTGTTATACCTAAGGCTAGATAATGTTTTGTATAAAAAAAAAAAAGCTATTTCATTTTTGTAGCACAAACATAACATACTGTGTGGCCACATGTTCAACATATTTTTGTAAATGTTTTGTGGGTCGTACAAGGTTATTAAAGGGTTAACTGTGTGATTTTAGCTAAGGACCACTTTGTGCCTCGCGGGTATTGTAAGTAATCATGTCAAAGAACTGAGTTCCATGTGGAAAATCTCAAAAATGTTACTCTGCGGTTAGGTAGTAGAACTAGTTTCTATAGTTTTAATTATGAACCAATTTGACTCGAAATGACTAAAATATGATTGATAATGTTTTCATCTGTATTTATGTAACAATGTGTGCTTTTGAATTTTTCTCTCATCTCACGTCCTGGCAAAAATTCCTATATCGCGGTGGACTTTACAAAAATTCAAACAACGGACTTAAACTACATCCAGACTCGAAAGAGCTATTTGTCGATTACACAATTTTTTGTCCCGTATGAGTATCGAATCCACAACTCTCGGCACAATGGCAATGGCGAGACGATTACTACGCCATCCGTGAATTAAAATTTTGCCTGAATGCTTAGGCCAAAATGTGTCTTGAAACACAGCGTGTCGTTGTTTATTGAATCGAATCGAATAATAGTTAATTACTATGGTTTCTGTCGAAGTGACATTTCAGATCAGGATGAAAAATTTACCTAACAGAATTATACAGCTGATATCATAAACCACATTCAACAATGTTCTTTATTTAAATAACCTAAAACAAACTAAATTTTTGCTCATAATTAAACGTCCAATCGAATGTAAGCAATCTGTAATTGGCGTATTCGCCTTTTAGAATTCAGTTAATAAGGACGATTGCGTGGCGAACGTGATATCCGATTCATAGGAACTTCTCAGAAGCAACGAATACTGAAAAGTTAAGAAGAAGTAGACAGACAGCTATGGCGAAGAATATAAATTACGTGGCAATGGGCTGAACCCTATTTTGCGGCATTTGTAAACCTAGCTAGCAAAGAGTGTGTACATTAAACACTTCAGGTTTCCCGTCACGGTGTTTGTACTAGCATTTGCTTGCCACGCGTTTTCCCCGCTATCCAAAACAGAATAAGATGCGATATGGCTTAGATTTCAATTTAAACTCTAAGCTACTAAACTACCTATTGAATAGCAGCGGTACACCGGAGTCTGGACCACGGATGTTGCGGATGCAGATCTTTTGACATCCGCGGATGTGGTTGTGGATACGGATATTTAAAGGCTCACATCCGCAAATGCGAATGCTGGTGCGGATGTCGTAATTGATGTGAAAGCTCCGCAATTGCGGGTGCGGATGTTGATGAAAATTGTGTATCTTATTTAATAAAAAGTATCTAATATCACCTCTGCAGGTTCAAGCCTGTTTCATAAATGTAGCTATACTATTTTCTAGTGTTTCTTGATTCTCATCTTTACTTGAAGAATCATTGCACCATTCATCGGCCCACCCATTTTCTTTCTTGTCACAACCTGCGCTATATCTGGATCCGCATTAACATCCGCGTTGATTATTGCGAATGCGGATGCAGATGCAGATGTCCAAATCGATGCGAAAACTCCGCAATTACGGATGCAGATGCGAATATTCGTGACATCCCTGGTCTGGAAACAGACATGGTTCATTCGTAATATCGAAATAAATATTTGATTGCACGTTTGGCGTAGTAGTTTAGCTGGTCGCCACGAAACTGCCAATACGCCGAGTGTTGTGGGTTCGAATCCCAAACAGACAAAAATTTGTATGATCTATAATGGTTGTTCCGAGTCTGGACGTTCTTTGTGTTCATTGTTTGTTAAATCCCCCACAACACAGGCATTATTCCTGGTGTGACTGTTGTCTTTTTTAAATAAAAGAAAAATAAATCACACATACAAATATAAACAGAATTTTAAACCTGTTCTAGTCCACTTTAAATATCACTACTAATTGTTTTGTCATGGTTTTATTACAGTACAGATAAAAATGAGATTTCAAGGAAATATGCAGATTACATTCATATTGCCCAGCAATGATCAAATTACTGCTTACTATGAATACCCTGTTTCTTGAGAAATGCAAATTTAGTTTTAATTAATTCCTTTGAGTAACTTGTACCTTACGTAAGCTAGTTAAACAAGGAATAAAAGTCATAAATTTTTAAGTTGAAGCTACATTAGGTTATTAATCGTAGCGCCAATGGTAGAGTGGGATAAGTAATTATTTGGTATATTCTTTAGGAAAAGACTCCAGTTGGAGAATATGCTAGATTATATTAGTCCGGGCACACCACGATCGTGGCGGTAAGTCCCGTTTTTGAAGAGTGGCTGGAGAGTCGCCATGGCGCCCTCACCTTCCAGCTGACACAGGTAATGACTGGCCACGGTTGTTTTGGCCAGTTCCTGTGTCACAGGAGACGCCCGGATGTCATCACTGTGGCGACTGCTGCGATGTTGTTATGGATACGGCACTGTACACTTTAGCGGATTGCCGTGCCTTGGCATCGCAGCGCCGTGAGTTGATCGCGGCAGTCGGTATGGTTGCCCTCTCGCTCCCGGCCGTGGTTCAATCTTTGGTCCGGAGCGAGAGGTCGTGGAACGCCGTCGCCTCCTCCTGTGGGGAAGTCATGTCCATCAAAGTGGCGGCGGAGCGGGAGAGGGAACGCTTAAATCCTCTGCTACCACCTCAGGTCATACCTCAGGGTGGCTTTTGCCCCCCAAGGTTTGGCAGCAGGCGCGAGAGCGCGCCTGCAGCGCCCCGAAGAATGGGGGCCAAACGACGAAAATGGGCTGTAAAGTCCCATCGGCTGTCGAGCAAGAGACCTAAATACTTTAGGGTTGACTCGACGCCGATGCGGACCCTTCCTACCATGATATGGGCCCCTGGAGGTGGCCGGTTCCGAGAAACGGCCTCGGACTTGGACAGGGCCACCTCGAGGCCCAACCACCGGATATATTTGTCGGCTGCTGTCATAGCGATAGTTAGCAACTCCTAGAGTAGCTGTGAACAGCTTTATCGTTAACTGCTGTTCGTGACTGGAATGATAAATATTCTCGAATTATTAAAACATAAATAGACCTATTATCTCAGAGCGTTACCATGGGACTTACAAGAGAGAAGTTGCGGACAGAAGCTTGTGTTATACATAAATTCTCGAAGTTCATGGACCTGTTGAGCATTAGGCAAAAGTAAGTACCTGGTAATTATTTATGACTGAGATCTATATAACCTTTTATACAGATACACTTCTCTTATAGAGAGATTTAGCACTAGAACAATTTTTTTAAGCCCTGTAGTCTATACGGGACATATAATGTTCTGATATAGTCTTCTGGTCTATAAAAATAAAAACTTGTATAATTTCTACGGGTCTACAATAATCCACACATATTACAATAGAGTTTGGTGCTACCAACTTGAAACTGGTATTAAAAATACTGTTTGAAGACCTACTCTTGCATTGATACGCAGTCTGATCGCATCATGGCCTAATGAAACTTCAACCTTATTCGTCACCCATTAAAACATTATCCGTCTATTAACCTTGCGTTCACTGAACGAAATGCTAGTAATATCCCAATGCTCCGCCCTCGCTAATGACGGCTAATAGTTTGACCATTACCTTTTATTAGTTTACTCTAGAAAAGGTTCGTCTAAGGCTCACTGTATATATTGATGTTGACGGTCCGGCAAGGGTAACATCCGGTTCTCCCACATACAAAATCTCTGGTGACTTAATTTAGGGGTAAGATATACTGTGTATATTATTGAACGTGATATACAGTGTGTTACAGAACTGTGTGGTCACATTTTAGAATCGTAATGCTATGTTATATAAGCCAAATGCATGCCATGAATTCGCCTCAGTTGCTCACTTGTCAGTATTTCAGTCGGTTAATACAGAATATATCACGGGGAGTGCTCTGAAGAGTTATTCCACTTTCTCCCGCCCTGCCTTTTCCTATCCAGAACAACGCGTGCTGGGCTCAGATGCCATCCTTACACGGTAGAATCAACTAGAGTGCGTACCAACAAGTTTGGGTCCTCATACCTCTGCCGAACGATCAAGGCATGGAATTCTCTGCCAAGGCACGTGGGCGTGAAAAAGCACCTTCTCAGGCAGTCAAAGTAGAGACCTCAACATCGCCTCGGCTGCTATGGAGGACGGTGTGGAGGCCACTGCTCTTAGACCACATGACTGCTTACCATCAGACGGAGCGTGGTCATATTGACGAGCAAAATAAAAAAAAAGAAGAAGCCCATTCGGCATGAGATAACAGTCTTCTTATTCTTTCTTCTTTTCGTGTGGTTAGTGGCCAACCTGTTGTCAAGAGTTGTTCAAGCCGCCCGTAGGCCTCTGACATGGCTTCATGACTACTGTCAATTTGGCAACAACCGGGACCGACTTTTTACATGCCCTCCGAAGCACGGAGACGTTCAGATGAAATACCACTAAGCGGTCACCCATCTATAGACTGACTGCACCCAACGTTGCTTAATCTCGCTAATCGTTTGCCGATCAGTGAGTGCAACTGGCTATGAGCGCCTCGATGAGGCGGTACTTTGATTCTATAGTATCAAAGTATAAGTAAGAAAACTATAGTTTTCTTTTTCATACGAGAGTGGCAGACAGGATACAGCTTCTTTCACCATATTAGCTGATAACTTTACTTTGCAGCTGCATTCCTAATGTGTCAAAGATGTTACAAAAAGTAGTCAGTATGAAGTCAGTAAGCAGCACTGATCTCCCAAAGGAAAGCACCTACTTAGGTACGTTTTAGTTCTAGACACCGAAAGACCATAACACAATTTGTTTGATAGCGGTCTTCATTGGAGCAGAATTGGCCAGTGAAGCTACTCTGAGTTTAAATTAATATACGAGCATCAGTTAAAATAGGAATATCAAGATATATGGGGAGGCCACAGAGGGCTGTGCAACTATTTTTAATGTAATTGTAACCGAAATATAAAAATGAACCGGCTAATAGTTTATACAACCGGACGGTAAGAATGCAATCGCCTTTAGCAACATTATGTTCCCAAGTATGGATCGCTAGTTTCTTTTCTGACGTAAAGCGATACGTATATGGGTTCCCCTTAATATAGTGATGCTGTGTATAATCATTATGGTCGTTATATTCGTCGGGTAAAAGACTTTCCACATAATTAAGCGCTTGGTAAAGCGTATTTATCAGAAAAATGGCTTTAGTATACTCGGAATCATGCATTACGGGATTATAAATTATTCTAGAACTCTGTTTCTGTTTTATTTCAAAAGAATATTCTAATTATTCTTACGAATTTTTTAAGACTTATCACTTCATTTAGTTCCGCTTTTGGGGGAACTTTACAACATTTGAACAAACCACACAAAAAACGTCCTGACTCAGAACAGGTATTTATGGATTACACAATTTTTTATCCCGTGTGACGAACCAATTACACTCGAAACCAGGCAGCGGCGAGGCGATCACTTAAAATTATAGAATATCGATATATTGAACTCATTAATCAAGTGTTGATCTTATTGCATAAGTTTGCGCTAATGTATGCAGCCGATTGTTAAGTTCTAGGTACGATTGCCGTTTCGTGCAAATTGTTTAAAAATGTATTGTGTAGTAGTTGTTGATGTTTTTAAATAATCTTTCAGTGTCACCTTACACAATCTTCGGACACAAAAACTCGAGTGACCTTTAAAAGAATTATACTGAAAGGTCTATATCTCCGTCTTTGTCTGTCTCTAACCTTAATTGGTTGACATTATCAATCTTTATTATCTTTGTTTTTCTTACTCAAAGATTCTATTCTGAAACTTGTTTGGACACTAAACTGTTTTTCTTTAATCCAATTCAAATATTCGATAAAATAATTTCGTAAAGTAATTCTCTACAATGGTCTGCAATAATAAACAGACTCTAGACTTATAATATGTCTAGACGAGAGAATGGATGTGTTATAATTCAATTATGTTATAAGCTAGTGACTGAATTGTTATGGCCTTATAACTTAACGTAGTTTACAGAATGCTCGGATGATGGATCGGATTTTTACAAGATCAGCTATGTTTTAATATTATTCTCCTACATCCTTTCTTCCGTCAACATATTATTTGTTTGGAAATTGTCGTGAAGGTATAGAGGATCTGGTAAGTTCAGGCAGCTGCATAAAAAATTAATGACAAATTAACCCAATACGATTATCGGAAGCTGTGTATACCAGCCAAGCGAAGATTCAAGGGTCTTAAGGTATCACGTAGTCAGAAACTAAACTGCTCAATCCTTAGAAATCTGTACGCTGAGAAATCGTCGGTTCTTTTAGGTAGAAACGCGATCAAAAGCGAGTATTTTTCCGAAAACAGTCTTAATCCAAAAGGTTTTCTTTTATTCCAACACATATCAGTAGAGAAACGCCGATACGTCACTCCAAGCTACATTATTTGACATGAGATTGCGCGAAACCTTGACAAAAGAACGTTTCAGACGTTCCATTGTTGAGGCCTTGACCCCAACCGATTAAACTTCAACGTGTTATGTAATAAGAATTGATTTAATAAACTTCTGCGAATGAAACAGTTTGTGGAGTACTTTGACTACAATTTAATAAAAGTATGACGAAGGGTCGTGATATTGTTTTCTTAATATATCGAGTAGTAAGCCAGAGCCTGGTGGAGCCATCTCTCTATATTGAACTCCTTATAGTCTGGAGTTCGATGGCAGTTCACGGATTTTAGACTTTTCAAGATTTTTTGTTGTTCTTTGTTGCTCGATTTAAAGTTAAAGAAAGAATCCAGAATTGTGTGAGGCCTATTATTATTCATTAATCAAACGAGATGGACTATAGTCTAAAACTTCTAATAATGAGAAGAGGCTTGTACTTAGAAATTGGATAGTTTAAGAACAGCAGGGCTGGTGAATTGAAAATAAACACGTGGGACCAAAATTAAAAATAAATAAACAGAGGGCTTCTGCATTTCAACTTGGTCGAATGAGTCAAAAACCACTAAGATCCTTTGCTGGACAATGCTGCTGCTGCGATGATATGCTGCCAATTAACCATCAAGTATAATTTCAAAGTTAGAGGTCGACAACTTATTAAGGAGGCGCCGCACGTTTAGTAGGTGGAATACATCTGTGTGCCCGTGCTGGCAGATTTTCAGGATCTTTAATGTGCGAGTTATATTCTTAACAACATTAGGCAAACTGGCATTGCTGCTATCATGACATTTAATTCAAAATTCTAGATACATCATCAGTTGGCAGTGATACTGAATAATTACCTAAATAGAAATAAATTATAATTTGATTTATTGGCCGATCTTGTCCTAAATACGTTCCAACTTCTAACTCAGTAAACACCAACACCGCTAGACCCTAAATTATAAAAATAACTTACGTAATAAAGACTTAATTGGATAAACAATTAAAATTGAATTACAATCGTAATGGAACAAATTTAAGGGCGGTTACAGACGAACGACTTTGCGTTTTGGGGTCCGGACAGAGTGACCTGCTTCTCTCCACGGGTTCGTCCCAATTAATTGAATAATATATACGAAAAGCTTTCTCGTCGGAACCTTTTTGAATTTATTATGGATGTTAAACGAACTATTAACTCAAGATATAATTTCACTTAAATTTTTAGAACGTTTTTCACGGTAAAGAAATGGTTTTGATTGATTAAGAGCCCTTTGATTTAATTTTATGCCGGTTTATAGGAAATCGTGGTAGTTAAGTGCGAGTTGGAAACGTGTTTTAAGGTTACTGTAAAGATTTGTTACGCAAATAATTATACAAAATATATTTATGTACTGATTGATATTATAATACTTATCTTTGTATTGAGTTCGAAGTTTATATGGTCCTTTCCTTTTCATGCCTTTATTATTTCGCCAGATTACATAATTGGAAGTGTTAAGGGTTCGAAATTTATTTTCTGTTCTAGCCTATTAGGATCCGTGGCCTCACTTCGTAGAAAATTGGCATTCAGTTGTATGAACAACTAAATATCAGTCAACCTCATTCCGATTCACGAGAACGGCTACATCGTATAGGAATTTATTTAGGAAATTGATTGTAGCGTGGAATCTGGAGTGTGACCCATAGGGAGCAATTGGCTTCTCGCTCCTTATAACAACCTTTAAACATGGCAAGTGACAAGACACGTGTAAATTAATAAGCCTCTATCTCACCTCTTCGGGAATTTAGTAACTGGCTTTATCCGATGTTGACAAACATCTAAATATCAGGAGGAATAGATGTCTTCACGTGATCTTCGAGACACAAAGTGATGTAAGTTTTATAAATGGTCATTTATCTACGGATGTGGATGTGGTTGATCTGGTTAAGCTTAACTAGCTTTTTGATTGATGAAACTATACATATCAGGAAGTTTATATACTCAGAAACTGAGGAACGTAGCTATTTTTATTCATATGTACTTGAAATAATAATCAGGCACACCTATACACCTAACCTTGAAAAATATAACCCGGTTACAAAGTAGTAGGTTAAAAATAACCTTAATACATAAAAACCCTATAACTTAAAACCGTCTAACAAAACTAAGCCCCACTGACCCCATAACCGATTAAACCATTTCCGTACAAAGGAATTTCAAAACAACGACCAGAGTTCAAAGTTCAGTAGGTACAAAGTTATTCAAAATATTAAATTACTTTATTACACAAGTTTTCAGTAGCAACGTCGATGTCATTGCCCCGTAACCAGGGGTTAATTAAAAATTTCCACTCTGCTAGATTCATGTGCCTATGCGTGAAGGAGCTGTTATGCGTACAGTCTGCAACGAAACACGTGTAATTTATTTTTATGACGTGAAATTATACAACTTTTCGAACTCTTAGATATGTCATAATTAAATAGAGAATGAAAATAGGTTAAGCACCTTGAATGTTCGGTCTTCTAGTATAGCGTTATGATATTTCTAAGAAAAGAAAGCAAGTTTTTTTTATTAGATAACAAAAAACTACAAATTTGAATAGTCTTCCGGTTCATAATCTACCTCTTACATTCACTCTCTTTCACTCCCATCTTTAATTTCATTTCCCTAAGGTAGGCAATGTGTGGGTACCTCTGGTATTGAAAGGTGGCAAACGATCATAGGTATATAGTAACTGCTTATCATCTGGCAGGACGAAAGCTAATCTACACCCACTAACCTAACTTTAAGTCGTCGCCTCGCCAATGCTGCTACGTCAAATGATTCGAATCCCACACGGGACAAACATTTGTGTGATCTTCAAATGGTCATTCCCAGTCCAAGTGTTGTTTGTGTCTGTTGATCAAATATTCGTAAAGTCCCATGATAGAAGAAATAATACATGTGCGAGATATGTAAATAACCGTTTAGAGCAGTAGTTCCCAAAGTGGTTCAGGTGGATCTCCAGGGTTCCACGTGGGACTCGACGGGGATCTACATTGGCGTGACAAAAAATGGGGGTTCACAATTCGTAAGCGGGGAACCACATAAATTATTTTGAGGAATACCAATAGCAGAAGAGAATAAAGAATTTCCAAAAAAAGAAATTCAGCTCGCGTACCGTGGTAGGTTCAGCCCGAGAATTTCTAAAAAAGAAGTTCAACCCGTAGAGATATGATCAAATTTTTTAATTTTAGTCGAGGAACATGGTGGAAATGTAGCTGCAGGAGGTCCACCTGAACCAGCTAAATTTTGAAAGTGGTCTATGAGAAAAAAAGTCTGGGAAACTCTGGTTTAGAGGATTAACAAAATATTTTAATAACAAATTTCTGCATTTGACTATGCTTAAAATTTTATACGAACACGAAATGTCGTGTTTATCTAAATTTTTGAATGCATTTAAAGAGTGTATGTATCCTTCAGAGAATGAAAGAATTAATCACAAGCATGGAATGAATTAGTGTGCTAATGAATGAAATGTGGCTCTAAAACGTTCTTTTTGTGAATTCAAAGGCTTTTTTCGTTATGTTGTAGTTGAAGTTTACTAAACATTTTAAAGTTGCTTAATTAAAGTTTTTAAACTTTCGCGATTTGTACACATACTTAATATAATGTTAGACAACGGGTCTTACTCGCGATAAAGTATTTAAAAGGTAATAAATACCTATTGATTACCCGACGTTTCGACCGACTTGCATCGATCGTGGTCACGGGTTGAACCCGTGACCACGATCGATGCAAGTCGGTCGAAACGTCGGGTAATCAATAGGTATTTATTACCTTTTAAATACTTTATCGCGAGTAAGACCCGTTGTCTAACATTATATTAAGTAAGTTGCTTAATATTTTTCTTTTTAAAGCTTTCGTATAGAACAAAAACAGGTGGTATTGATTTTAATGTACTGTATATTGTAATAATAATATCAGGCCTGTATCGTCCTAAGGAGTTAGGTAGCTAGAATGCATGGTATAGGGAACAACACTATTGATAAAATCGGGGTGAACTAATTCATCAACAATAAAAATGGCCAGACTACTGATAATTACTGAAAAAGAAGTCAATACCGTTTTGACTGAGCTTAGAATTGGGAAGAATAGCAATTGCATTGGTGCTAATATCTGCCGCCCTCCAGATTAGAGGCAATAATTGCCTCACTTTCGAGCTAACGCACACTTTCCCAAATGATGGACTATGATTCAACTCCTCGCAAATTGAGCGCCCAACAGCCGTGAGCTGGTATTTAGAAATAAGCTTAGTATTAAATTGTGAAACAAATTCTAAGAGACTATGTACTGCAATACTGACTATAGTAAGTAATGTGCTAAAACAAAATCATTAATATTGATGATAGACTTATTATACCTTTGGTGATTTTGCTTAAGCGATCCCTCACGGACGAATGATACGTTGTACGTTCAAGTTTCTATACAGTACGGTTTGAATGCCACTTACATGCAAATTATATACTACAAAAAAAAACTCAATTTGCAAGTACCTTTTTATATCATCGTCATAAAAAAGATATAGTTTTCTTTTATGCCTATATTATTCACCGCTATTCGCTATTTAAATTTCCTCAATCATCCTTAACATGGGTGTTATAACCCAAGCTGTAAAGGTCGCAAAACGTAACACTGGCCAGACAATATACGGCCTATCGTTGTATACAACAAAGCATGAAATATTGCATTTAACTCAATGTGAACCTAAGCCGTCCGCTCTGCGGCTGACAGACCATTAATTTATATCGATTATGTACCGATATTTCGTTACGATATATCGATATGTTACGATGTTATATCGATTTTTCCAACGTGTTTGTGACAGCCTGATATTTTGTTGTTAAACTTCGTTGGGTACGTTACTTCAACTGAATTTGGCTTTTAGCCCAAATTGCTTAATAATGTTTTCTGCTTTTAATATTATTGGGATCGTTTTAGAGGATTATCGTTTATTTATCGATTACGTTCACGTGAAATGTAGAAGAGATATAAACAGGATTATACGATGAATGAATTTAATAATTATTTTGTAATTTGACATGATTTTATTAACTGATTGACTCTTATGTCATGTCACATTATAGGACAATGTTTTTTTTTATTATACAGCAAAATTAATAACACAAACGGGTGTTCATATTTTAGGGTTGTAATGATAATCTGAAAAAACTATGTGCATGAAACCTGGACCTTAAATAAAAATTATGACCATTTCAAACATTTTATATATTTATTATTTAATCATGAAAATACAACATATACATTTCAGGTCATTTTCGACTTCACGGAGATCACCCGAGTCAGCTGTTATTGTTGTTTAAGTATTGACTAGAATATATGGTATTGATAAGTCAATTAAAAAGAAAATTTACAATAATACTTATATCTCAGTAAAAATAATTCATACAGATTTATTGGTCACGGTATCCTATTGTACAGGGGCTATGTGATGTGACACTTAAATACGACCAAATCTTTCTGTTTCACGCTTTCTACCATATATCATCTTTTCTTTATTACTGACGCTCTAAAATAGTTTCTTAACCGTGCCGTAAGAGTTAGGGTAGGCCCTAACTCATATACAAGCAGTTTGTAAGTTAAGTCAGTAAACAAAGAAAATCTTTACCGACTCTAAATATATGAAAAATAAGTCTTTGTATTTCAAAATCTAAGTTCAAATTGAAACGGTGTCCAAGAGACGACAGTCAAAAGGGCGCTAACGCAAACTCTCAAAGTTTCAAGACGTTCAATTTACAAACTTCGCTTTCCATTATGTCTCGCTGTTTTAATGATATTGCCGATGGTATGGCAACGCGTTATAAGCCATTTCAATCTTTACTCAAAATGTTTTAACAACGACTTTTAAATACGAATCGACGATATTTTTATATTTTGCCGAGTTGTATGAGGCAATGTTCGGCCACATTTCTTTATTTATGTTACGAGAATTGTAAAGTTTAAAGATTCACTTAGGATAAAGATTGAATAACCTTATCTTATCTTATATTATCTTGTGTGGGGGCCAGTCAGTACAGACCGGCAACACTTCGACCCAGTGGGATCTTTTGTGTCAACTTTCCCAATAACGACTGCGATAGATATTCATCGCAGCCGGGACCGACGACTTAACGTGCTCTCCGAGGCACGGAGCAAGCGATAATTGTCAATAATCAATACGCACATAATTTCGAAATGTCATATAACTTCCGAAAGTCGGAAATGCGCGACATGGGTTCGAACCCGAGACCCTCTGCATTGCAGTCTGTTGATCTCGTCACTGAGCTATCGCTGCTCCAAATTGAATGACCTTACGTATGGCATAGATGTTTAATTGGTCGCCTCGCGAATGTGCCGAGTGTTATGAGGTCGATCCCCACACGTGACAAATATTTTTGTGATCCACAATAACTTGTACCAAGTCTGAGTTTTCTTTGTGTCTTGAATATTTGTAAAGTCTCCGTGACACAGGACATATAATTAGAGCGGCACTTGTCTCTTTAAAATAATATTAACAAATATTTTATATTTATATAGCAACTTTTTTATAATTAAGAAGCATTTGAGATACATTCAAAGTTAATATTCTAGTTAAGCTTCAATGTAGGTTTTATTATGATAATAAGAATTCTGACTAGTGCGTCATGGCGACATATTTCAGATGTTATTGAATAGTATTTTTAGGCTTTCTTTCAGGAAATTGACTGTAACCACATGTAAGCATGTTCTCTTTATTTATTACGCTAAACATAGCTGGGTGCAAATAGATATGAAACACTGTTGCGTAACTTTGCAGGAGTATAAATGCCATGTCTGGCAATAAAAGCCTTCTGAACTGACTGAACTTGTACTACTAACAACTTCACTTCAACTTCTAGTCTCCCTCAAAAGCCTGTTATTGAAATTGCTTCGTTGGTTCAATGACTGTTTTACTTACGTTTGTTTTCAATCATGAGTTACCAAGTATAAACTAAACGAAAACTATTATTGAGTATCTCAAGGCGTTTTACAAATGTGAGTTATTTGATGACCTCAATGGCTTAGTGGTTAGTGTAACCGACTGCCACGCCTGAGGTGGCAGGTTTGATTCCCGCACAAGTTAAACATTTGTGTGCATTGACATGGATTTTTGTCTTGGTCTGGGTGTTCATATGTATAATATGTATGTATATACAAAAAAAGTATATATATATATGTTTATCCATTGTCTAGTACCCATAGTACAAGCTCTGCTTAGTTTGGGCTAGATGGCGTTGTGTGTTTTTGATAGAATATTATTATAATTATTATTTTTCTGCCACCGTTTTAATGTGACAATAGGCATGATGACAGGATTAAGAATAAGTGATTCTAATAAGTCCATCCTAAAAATTATTGGACACCTATTTTTTGTTTTAACAATACAATAAAAAATTACCATGGTATAACGCTTTAACGTTCGGGAGCGAGGGCTTGTGACGTCACGCTTTTGTAAAATTTGTACCTGAAAGTGACGTAACACGAAATTTAAACGCGTTGTATCTCCGTTGTTATTTGTTTGAGAGACAAAAGAAAATACCTGTCTAATATTTTTTGCTAATCTAAAAGACAGACTAAAACTTATTTTTAGTCATTAGATCTATCATGGCTTTTGATAATTTAAAAAATTATATGACTTATAGAGTAGAGAGAGAAAGAGAGAGTAGCTATAGCTTAGTAGGAGTCAGTCGACCTGCCGCGCAGGGGTCTCGGGTTCGATCCCAAAGCGCGCATCTCTGACCTTTCAAAGTTACGTGCGTATTAAATAGTTAATTATCGTTCACTTTAACGGTAAAGGAAAACATCGTGGCAACTTGCTTGTCTGAGAGTTCGCTCGAAGATATGTGAAGTCTACCAACCCGCAGAAGGCCAGCGTAGTGGACTACGGACTAATCCTTCTCACACTGAGAAGAGGCCCATGCCCAGCAGCAGGACAGTTTAATACAGGGCTGGTATTATTTATATTAAATTATTAGTAACAACACTATTTATGTTTTAGAAATAGGGAGGGGACTATTCCTACGTAATAATACGTTCAACAATAATCTAAAACAACTGTCCTTTGAGCGTAATGCAAATATGCTAACCCCTTTGGGGACATATGTATGAAGGTGTGTGAGTCTATATAATATACTAGCTGTGCCGGCGGTTTCACTCGCGTTTATGGTTACTGCGCCATCCCCGTCAGTCGTAGCATGATGTTTTATAGCCTATAGCCTTGCTCGATAAATAGACCAGCCAACACCAAAATAATTTTCAATTCGAACTAGTAGTTCCTGAGATTAGCGCGTTCAACCAAACAAACAAACAAACTTTACAGCTATATACATAATATTAGCATAGATATTAGGTATACAGGGTGTCCAAGAACCTGGCGTCCAACTGGATTCCCACGATGCCCCAAGTTCTAACAGTACTCAGAAAAATATTTTAAAAAATCCACCCCATGTACTTACAGAATTATACTGATTTCAAAAAAAAAGGGGAAATGAGCACCCTGTGACATACTTTTGAATGCTGTGACTGCTAATGCTGATAATTTCGATATTTCTTGGAGGTTTTGTAATCTAGGGTATTGCTGTGTCTAAATAGAATGTAAAAATAAAGTACTTATTGTACCATTTTAAAATAAAATATTATTTTAACTAAAGGTGATATGGAAAACTATTGAATTTCGCAACTTTGACCGACTGTAGTGTAAAAAAAATGTACCAAAATAGTATGGCAAGTGACGTCAAATTTTGACGCGTTTATTCCTCTTTTTAAAAAGGTATAATACTTACACATTAATTTGAAAAAAAAAATTTTGATAATATTTTTACTCAACAACCCAATTTTTACGAAGTGCCTACCTACTAACGGTAACTGTCGGACCCTTTCTTATCTTAGAAACTGTTATGTTACTACTATTATTTACTTCGGTTCCAAGAGTGAGCAAGAAGGAAATACACACAGGTAGATGGGTTCCCAGTAGAATAAAAGCAAAGAATGTTAGTTTAAAGATATTTTATTACAATAAATGTTCAAAATGTTGACCACCCGCGGCAATACAAGCTCTCACTCTCCTTAAAAAGGACCGCTTTATGTTTCGCGAGTAACTTTTTTGACGTATCACCTGCACTGCTTGTGTTATCTTCTCACGAAGGTCAGCGATGTCATTAATGGGCTTCGCATAAACGAGCTCCTTCATAGTTCCCCAGAAAAAAAAATCCAGCGGATTTAAGTCAGGTGAGCGGGCTGGCCACGGGATTGTTCCTGATCGCCCAATCCACCTGTTCGGGTATTGCTCGTCCAAAAACTCTCTAACGGATACGCGAAAATGTGCTGGACAGCCGTCGTGTTGGAACCACATATCTGGTGGGGTCTCTTCTAGTAAGTTTGGCAAATCATTTTGAAGAAAATTTAAATATGATTCGCCAGTCAAATTCTCGGGCATCTCAAATGGACCAATAATATTCCCACAGAGAATACCGGTCCACATGTTCACTTTGAACCGGTACTGGGATCTATCTTCTCGCATCAAGTGCGGATTTTCCACATGCCACTCGTGCAAGTTGTGTAGGTTCATGTAGCCATCCTTCTTAAATGTAGATTCATCTGACCACAAAATTTTGTCGATAAAGTTTTCGTCTTCTCGATGTTTTTGCAGGATTGTTTCACAAAACGCGACTCGGCTCGGATAGTCTCGAGGTAAAAGACTTTGCACTCGCTGTACGTGGTACGGATGATATTCTTCTTTTTGGAGAATACTGTGTGCTGTGCTCTTCGGTATCCCCGTATCAGCTTCTATTCCTCGCACAGAGATGCTTGGATTTGCCGACACCGCCTCTAAAACTTCATCGCGTATGAAGTCATTTATGGGTCGTCCTTCACCAGCTACTTGATTGGGGAACCGCCCGTCACATAGTGATCTGTGCACATTAATGAAAACTCGATGGTCGGGATATCGCGTAGCCCTCGGATACCTTTCTCTGTAAAGTCTCGCTGCAGCTCGTCCATTACCTCTACATTCTCCATAAATGTAGTGCATATTTGCGTATTCTTGCGGAGTGTAGGTCGCCATGGTAGCACACACAAAACACAAACTGTCCAAACACAGGCAAAGGTCGTCGTAAAGAGTTCGTTTCAAAGTCCAGAGCACAAAGAGTAATCGAGTCCAATAAACAAAGCTTTAAATCGTAGTACGTGATCAATGGTAACAATAAGAGAGAGGTGCGTAGTAACGGCAGGAGGCAGTGACGCGTACTGACCGTACTGTTATCCTAAATAGCACGATCCCAGATAGCGTCACTATCTAATCTTTTACCTCTAACCTTTTTCTCCCTCACTCTTACCTGAATAATGGGGTACCATAAAGAAGAACCAGCAAATCGCAAAGATAGTTTCTGTCTTGCTCCCTCCTGTTGTAATAACGAATCACTATGGTGAGATGCATGCACATACCGTCCCTTACGGTCTAACCTGTTTTTTGAGAGGCCTGTTGTTATTTTTATGAGCATACAACAGTAATTCTTTAGAGGTTAGATTCAATTCGTCGTAAATTTTTCTTTCTAAGAATTCTGTAAGACATCGTAAAAATTGGGTTGTTGAGTAAAAATATTATCAAAATTTTTTTTTTTCAAATTAATGTGTAAGTATTATACCTTTTTAAAAAGAGGAATAAACGCGTCAAAATTTGACGTCACTTGCCATACTATTTTGGTACATTTTTTTTACACTACAGTCGGTCAAAGTTGCGAAATTCAATAGTTTTCCATATCACCTTTAGTTAAAATAATATTTTATTTTAAAATGGTACAATAAGTACTTTATTTTTACATTCTATTTAGACACAGCAATACCCTAGATTACAAAACCTCCAAGAAATATCGAAATTATCAGCATTAGCAGTCACAGCATTCAAAAGTATGTCACAGGGTGCTCATTTCCCCTTTTTTTTTGAAATCAGTATAATTCTGTAAGTACATGGGGTGGATTTTTTAAAATATTTTTCTGAGTACTGTTAGAACTTGGGGCATCGTGGGAATCCAGTTGGACGCCAGGTTCTTGGACACCCTGTATAAGCTAACATAGCCAACAAAAAATAAATAATCAACCATTCTGTTTGTCGGCCTCGACGGCTTAGTGGTTGGTGTAACCGACTGCCACGCCTGAGGTCGCGGGTTCGATTCCCGCACAAGTCAAACATTTGTGTGCATGACCATGGATGTTTGTCTTGGTCTGGATATTTCTATGTATATTATATATTAATATGTATTTACAAAAAAAAGTATATTATGTATATTTATCCATTATCTAGTACCCAAAGCACAAGCTTTGCTTAGTTTGGGCTAGATGGTGTTGTGCGTATGTGGTAGAATATTATATTATTCTTCTAAAATAAAACGCGATCCCTGCATCACTTTTTCTAACAAACACAAAGCTTTCTTTTAAATTACTATTTATTTCTTTTCTCGCTCCTGTTACCTTTCACCGTAGATTAAAATTAATAACCCAAGTTGACACGTCAGCGTATAATTACCTTAATAACTTTTTAAACAAATATTAACTGAGAAATAAATCAGTCATTTAGTAAACACAGCACTGAGTTACGTTATAAATGTGCTTATAGATCACAACTAAAAATAGCAAGTACGAGTTTTTATGTATGAATAGATGAAGCTTAGCGCAAGTGAACTTTCTCGTCGCTGAAGTAGTTCCAGCGACCCAACCACTAATGAAGGCAGAGAGTAGGTACACCGTCGTAGGTGTAGCTGGTAGATCCTGGGAGTTACATCTTTCTCCGGGTGAGCGCGACATACCCTCTCCGCTCCCCTTTTTTCCGTGGAGAGAGATGAGTAAATAGCATTCCTACAATGGAAAAAGGGGCGACTTATGTAAGCACTTTAGTATATCTATTTTAAGCTTCAATTTGTATCTAGACAATGGTTTAATCAGGCAGTATAGGATATCAATAACTAATTAAGAAACAAAACGACAAATAGAAGGTATTCAAAACAGTTATAGTACGTTGGTTAAAAGGGCTTGACTATAAAAAAACGGAAGAATTAGTAGATAACCAAAAACTTAAGTAGCTCTTACAGGACGCAAACATGCACACACACACACACACACACACACACACACACACACTCATTCTCTCTCTCACACACACACACACATACACATACACACACGCGCGCGCGCGCACACCCACACAGACACACAACCACACAACTCACGACTATGGTATGTGGAAGCTCAGCATCATACTTAGCTGTTTAACTTATTATTATACCTATAATTAATCTCCAAACAATAAATTGATCTATAAAATACTTAACTGATTTTAATTCATAATTAAATCCTATACTTATAATTTATTTTTATGTATGTAATAATATAATATTGTTAATCTATTTGATAATTTATTGTTTTTGTAATTATTATGAAGAACTTTCTAATATGTAATAATTTTTCAATATGAAACCAATTGTATTAGGGTGGAAGACGCTGACGACTGTAACACAATTAATATTAGTACGGTCGTCAACGGCAACCTCTTATTATAAAATTAACTAATGTCTGGTTTTAATCATAATACAATAAGAGAAAATTTGTAACACAAGAATTGAAATAAATATGTTATTATTATTATTCATTCGTTACTTTTCGTAAAATAATAATAATAATCTACCACATACACACAACACCATCTAGCCCAAACTAAACAGAACTTGTACTATGGGTACTAGATAACGATAAATATACATATATACTTTTTATTTTTTTGTAAATACATACGTTTTATACATAGAAACACCCAGACCAAGACAAACATTCATGTTCATGCACACAAATGTTTGACTTGTGCGGGAATCGAACCCGCGACCTCAGGTGTGGCAGTCGGTTACACTAACCACTATCATCGCCATCGAGGCCGACAAAATGTAGTAAAATATGCTTAAGCACTGGTGCAAAAATCTGCGAGTGATATAAACGCTCTATGTGTATAACTGTATTCTAAAAAGCATACCAAATATGTTATGCTGGAATTTTCATAGCGGTTGCTTCGTGTTTCAAGTTTATTGAATATTTTATTGAGAACATATTAATTTTAAAGATACTAGGTATTTTGTGTCGGGCGGAACGTAAGTGATTTTAAGGCTTCGGATTTGCGTTTTTATTCAGCCTGGTTTTACTGGCTGAGAACAGATTTTGAAGAGCTTCAATAGAACCTGAGCACGTAATTTTAGCTTGTTAGTTGGCTCATGGCTGCATAGAAGAAACTTACTTCTTAATAATATGTTTAGATATAAAAGTAGTTAAAAAAAAGAGACTTTCAACCGTGTCGTACCGCCTGTGATGTCGAATATAAATAAAAGTTAAGAGCCCAGCACTCAGTAAGCAACTAAAGTGACTATCAGCTTGAATCGTAATGCATGTGATTCGAGCATATTTATTTCTGGATGATACAAATGACTAACAAAGCTATGTTGGTAGGAATTTTAATAATTAACTATAAACATCTGGAATACGTGCTATCTTCAGCCAAAGCATCACTAACTATCAAAAAAAGTAGCGATCAAACAAGAGCATTTGACTGCCATTAGGTAAGTAAAAAAAACTTTTCCACTACCTATGCGAATGTCAAGTTACTTTATTCCAACAGCCTCGCGAACATTTTCTCGAAAACATTTCAAAGAAGCATCAATCCGACACTGAACAAGAGAAACAATGAAAAAGTTCTTACTTTCAATAACTCGACACTTTGAGAGTTTGAGTTTATTCCTTTTTGACTATCGACCCGCCAGCAATCAATTCGTCGAGAGAAATTGAAAGGTTTTTAAGTAAGCGGGCTCTTATTCGTGCTCATACTAATAGTACAAGTAAAGAAAAGCGTTGTAGCTAATAGACCAGAATTGCAAGCGGTATAGCATACGGTAATCGCTTACCATTATCGAATCGTAAGTTTGTTTAAAACCGTTATAGTAAAAATAATTATGAAACTAAGTATCTAATGAAGCAGTCTGATCGGTCCCATAGCAAAAGTTTGCGCTGTTAGTAATGTGATCGTTTAATAATTAATATATAATAATTTATTGTTCCAAATAGCCACAATTCAAGCAAGTTCTATTTTTAGCCATCTCGGCAGAAATATAATTGTCTAACAACCGAAAAAGAATAAGTCAGCCCCCACAAAACAGGATTAAACTTTTTTAACAAGAAATGAAATCACTTGGTAGATAGTCCGGAAATAAAAGACAGGCGATGACTCATTACTTAGGGATGAAGGACCAGACGCCTAACACGTTTTGTCGCGACTAGATTTACATTTTTATTACGATTCCCCGTAGAATAATTCGGGTTGAAAATGTTTTAGTGAAAGAACAAAAGGTGCCAATTATTGCGTTCTGTTTTGGCTTAAAGCGAGCAGAGCGGTGGACGAAATAGAGAGATCAACCAGTTGGAAACTACGCTTAACTGTAAAATTATAGAAACGAATGCAGTACTGGAAAATCTAATTTTAACATTTGTTGAAAGCAATGAGTATTTATTCCGTTTAGTGGATTTTGCATGAATCTCGAACTCCTGTCAAATCCGGTTAAACTAGAAAAGCCGACCCCAAGTGACTTGAGAATAATAAAGGCTAGCGAGATGGAGAAGAAGAACTATATACCTACCACAAGATTGACGAATACAGATAAAAGACCAACGTTAATTGACTTACTGAAATGAACTACATTAAAAAGTTATACATCACATATCAGTTATATGTACACACAAGACAGACCTGAGGACTCTCCAATTCGTGTCAAAATTGTCTGTTATCGAGCACTGGCACAATAAAATTCACTATGACGTAACATCCCTCTGATTCTAAGAAACGCTTCAACTTCAGTAGTCAGCGTAAGTCAACTCACGAAATAGAATCAATACACTAGAAATGATGTTAAATATAGGATGCCTACACGAACGAAGTCCAAGTAGTTTCCAGACTTATCGCTAGCGGCTACACATATAACTTTAAACTTTTTCACTTACCGCCTTATCCTCGCGCGCTTAGGGTTGTCGCATCACCGTCAAATGCACCTGTTATTTGAAACAAATTAATGACTTTACGAGGGGCTCAGTCAACCCTTCAACTTGAAGGGTTACGTTCATTTTGTACCTTATCAATAGAGCATTTGAATTTCTGAACAACATTTTATTTCTATTAAAGAATGTATTTTTTTATGGCCTAGGTCATTCCATCTTCTCCATTTCGACTTGGCATTCGGCTGCTGCCCATGTCGCAAAAATTATTGTATTATAGCTTAGCCCAAATCGTTAGGTACGCAAGGCTCAGGTCTAATTGAACTTTACGATTATTTGTGAATCAATTCCAAAAGCTTCACTCTTAGCTTTTGGAATTAATACAAAAATAATCGTTGGCGAAGTGAAGATGCCAAGAAGTAGCATACAGAATTGAAAAGACAAAACGTAGGTGATCGATTAAAAATGTTGATCAAATTCTCTAGTTTTATTATTAGAAGATTACTTGCAATAAAACAAAAAAACATTATTTGCATTGTTTACGATTAAATTCATCCATCCATTGACGTACGGAGATCGTAAACGCTTTTATCATTATATCTCAATATGGTTAAGCTGGCAGGTTATATAAGGAAGCAAATAAAAGTATATATTATATTAAAACAATCCGTTACACATAAAATAAAATCGTGAACACTTTTTGTCTGTGCATTTGCGCACAGTAATCTCCACATTTTGGATGTAATTTGCAGTGATATATGCAAATAAGCTTGGTTTAACATCACAGTTTGTTTCATTAAAATATATGCCAAAAAGACACAGCTGGTAAAATATATTTTGGCAATTACGAACATAATATATCGCACTAGAATCATTCGAAATTCTTTATTACTAGAATTCTATCGTACTAGAATTCGACTATGTGACCTTAATTGGCTCAAACAATCTCGTACCCAGTTGGCAGACCAAACTTGCCATTTTTTATGCCAATCTAGGTAGAAACCCCTTACTAATCTACCCGATCGATAGGGAGCAAAACGGTATAGAAAATTTTAACTTAGCAATTACACTACAGCCTTTGTGAATAAGCATGCAAGTGACACTGACAAATGATTTACAAATTATACGAAACTGCAATTTCGTCCGTTTAATTTTTAATTAAAGAGTTTATACCGTCTCGGTTTGCAACTGACTGGAATTTAATTTTAAGACTTAAGTTATTTATTTATAAGGCTTTCGACATTTTCTTCGCTTGAATGACCTCTGCTGGCTCTTTGGGATGTAACTCAGTAATTAAATTATTGCAGAAAATAATTAAATGTACAATTATGGGCGCTGACAAGTTAAATACGCGTCATTATTTTGAATGTTTGCAAGAGCCTTGCAGATACAGAACATTTTAAAATGGTTACTTTGGTACAATTAATTACACTGATGGTTTCATGAGAATAAATGTAAAAATAAATTAAATTTATACATATTATTTTCTTACTTAGTAACATATATTCGTAGTTCCATACCTATTTATGAGGTATATTATCCAGGGAAGGCTGGAGGAGGACTTCTATGCACAGACATGCCTAAATCCGTATCAGTATACGCATATTTTTTCACACGTCCATTATTTTTCTTTGAAAAGACTATTGCCGCATTAGTATTAATTCCTGTGTCACAACGACCTTACAAACATTCAAATAACGGACACAAAGAACATCCAAATTCGAAACAACTATACGTGGATCACACAATTTTTTTTCCCGTATGAGACTGAATCCACAATAATCGACCCAGTGGCAGCAACAAAGCGACCATCCCCTCTCCCTACCACTAGTCCAGTTTATGATATTCTAGTGCCCGAGAGCACCTTCCGGGACCAGTTATTGATAGGTCTTGTCCCCAAATCTCGACTCAACGAAGCAACCAGTCAAACCACCACTTTATCCGAACTTTTAATTAAAATTCATCTCATATTAACACAAAACATAGAACCAATTACGCCAACGTATTTAAATCTCAAAAAGCACTGCTATCTTGAATCTGCGTCCAATTAACGAAGGCCCCTAATCGCAAGGGAAAACGATGCGCGATGCGTATCTATGATCTGTGGATAACACACGTGCAGCTTGGAGCCCTAATGTGAATGTGTTCACACCCTTTGATGACACATTTTCAACACGTTCTGTGCGTATCATGATGTGGTTTTACGCGCAGTTTCATGTTTACATTAATGTTGTGTGTTTAACGTTAGTAAATGCGACTGATGCTGAATTTTGAGTACTGTAAGAGTTTACTGGATGGCGAAGCAATAGTTAATACGACGTCTTGAGTTGAATTGCAAGGGTATAGTTATGAATGGTACACAAATTAATATCAGTTGTTCTACGCAATTTCTCCTTCGTATATAATTACTGCTACACTTCTATGGCTCTTATCCTGATTTTATATAGCCTTCCGCAAGAACAAAGGATAGCAAATGCGATAATCATTTTTCAAAACTTACGGCGATTCCAGCGATTAGCAGGTTCAAACAAAGAGCAAACAACAACTTCTGTTTTATTATATTAGTATGGATTAATATTATATTAATTGGTATGTATGTTGGTATGTATGTATATTTTATAAATAAAGGAGGGTGAGAACCCTTGGGCCCACCAGTTATCACATTGTAATTGATACCAAAAAATTCGTTATACTTTTAGGTACTTACCACCAAAATACGTTTGATTATTTCTTCATAGAAAGCGAGAAACTTATATTAAATTAAGTTAACCAATAATCGATTAATATGCATCTCTAATTATATACTATCGAGTGTTATTAAATCGGTATAATCTCAAAATGTGTTCTATAATCGAATGATGATAATGAAAACCCAATCGATTGAAAATCGTGTTTTGGTTATTAATTACCTGTGGTCACCGACTGACAAGTTTAACGGCTAATGTCAAAATCAAGTTCAACACTCGTTCGGTTTGTCCCAAATGTACTCTGTGGTTTGTTCCTTAGGAGTGCGCACGTATTTTTCTTGTTTTGTTATGTTGTTTGCTTTACCCCACGACTTTGGCTTGCTAAAGGACTGTTCGACGGATCTTGTGACTTAGAATTACCTGGCACTTCATATTAGACAACTGATTCCGCTTCTGAATTGGATATTGACGACATGGATCGCTGTGTGAACTATACCATTGCGATAGGTCGCAATAACTCTATTGGCAGAAGAGTTTTGGAGGATGAAGCGATTTTATCAGTTATACGTCAATGGCATGCATAGGTATAGGTATAGCAAGTATGTAGGTATAGCAAGTGAAAAAATGCGTGCAGTTGCATACTTATTATAGAGGGTAATGCCGCAATCTAAGTAATCTAGTGGATCTTTGCTTTGTCTTTTAGTGGTCCCCATCTGCATGTTACAAACAAGGACGTTTTATTTATAGGTACATAAAAATCAAAGCAATATTGATGTTTGTTTTCTGAGGTACCTACTTCTATCTATCTATCAGCCACAGACGTCCACTGCTGAACATGGGCCTCTCCCATAGACCGCCACTGGTAAATAAATAGATAAACCTTCGATAAAGTACCTCCGTATAAACATATATAACATTTTGCAAACGATTAATGTCATATAACCTCACTTTTACTTTATTTTATATAACTTAATTTCTGGGAAGCGAAATATCACAAAATTTTTGGTGACGACTTGTTATTATATTCTCTTTCCAATAAGGCTACTTTGATTATGATAACAACTGGGCCCAGATATATATGGAGTGATTCCTTCGTCCTTTCAGGACTGACCATTGAACTTGGCACCCATTTAGATCTAACTTCTTTTGTCGTTGAAGTCAACAACCAAGCCATATATCATAATATTGAACTTGGCTCTCATTTCACATTTATGTTTATATTATGTAATATATCATTACTATTGCGTTATTATTTAATTTATGTACGTTTATGTTTCTAATGCACCTACTTCTTTTTATCTCTGACTCACCCTACGATTGACTGGTTTATAATGCCCCTGGCATTAAGTACCCCGATGTATTGTTTTGTGCATGAAGTTTTAAATAATAAATAAGTTAAAAGTAAAAGTATTTTACGCTTACCTAAGTGACTTGCTGTACCATTCATCTCTCAAATATTTCAGGGTTATATAATATAATATAATAATATATTGTAATATTCTATCACATACACACAACACCATCTAGCCCAAACTAAGCAGAGCTTGTACTATGGGTACTAGACAATGGATAAACATACATATACACTTAATTTTTTTATTTTTTGTAAATACATACATATTATACATAGAAACACCCAGACCAAGACAAACATCATGCACACACATGTTTGACTTGCGCGGGAATCGAATCCGCGACCTCAGGCGTGGCAGTCAGTTACACTAACCACTACCCCATAGAAAATACTAAAAATGTTTACCCATAATATAATAGCTTTACTTAAAAATTGTGGTTCTACCACTTTTCATAATTAATTATTTGATATTTTCATACAAAAGTACGTAATATGTGGCGAATATTTTTTTTGGATAAAGTATTGAATTTGTAAAAAGAGGTAGAACAAAAGTTGATAAGTATAAAATAAATTTACTAAATTAAATAAATACTAATAACGTAAAAAACATACGGTAAAAGTAAAACCTTTTACCGTATGTTTTTTTACGTTATTAGTATTTTCCGTTAAACCCTGTATATTTCTCGTCAAGATTTTTGTTCTGATATCCGCACATTCCGACATCTTCAAACAACACACTCTCCTTTCAAGTAAACAGTTTATCGGCACTCCAAATCACGGTTGACAAAAAACGAAAAAGAAACATATTTCCTTAAAACGCATTCCATTCCAAAGATTACTTGGTAAACGAAACGGAGTCAACAAACAAGTCTAGGGAAGAGATACCGTCGGGCTTTCTACAAATGAGAAAGGCAATGCAAAGGACTGTAATTGTGTAATTGTAGATTTTGAATTGAGTGAATGAAATGGAACTTATTACGGTAACCATGTACGTATTAAGCATACTTTAGGCGTCTATGAGTATGTTTTCTTACAATCGTCTTTATTAGTATAACTAACTTTTTCCCGCGGCTTTACTCGCGTAGGATGTTAGTAAAAGTACTTTTTAAAAATATTATGTAGCGTATATTACTCGGTGATAATACAGCTTTCTAATGGTGAAAGAATTTTTAAAATTGGTTGTTTAGTCCTTAACAAATAACCAAATCGTTCCTCTTTATAATCTATATTTATTATTAATATTATAAAACTGAAGAGTTTGTTTGTTTGTTTGTTTGAACGCGCTAATCTCAGGAACCACTGGTTCGAATTGATATTTTTTTTTTGTGTTGAATAGCCCATTTATTGAGGAAGGCTATATAACATCACGCTTCGAGTAATTGAAGCGGAGCAGCAATGAAAAATGTTGCAAGAACGGGATAAATTCTCTTATCTTATATGAAGTAGACGAAGTTGCGCGGGTCAGCTAGTATTAGAATAGATAAAGAAAAATCATTTAGATGTTTGTTTGTAACCGATAGACTATAAAACAACTGAACCAATTTTATCATTGTTTTACTATTAGAAAACTTCTTTATCAAGAAGTATCAGGCTATGTAACGTCACGTTACAAGCTAAGGGTTAGGAGCAATAATCATGAACGTGGGTGAAACCGCGGCAGATAGCTAGTATGTACGTAAACGCGAGTTTTATCGATGCGTGACTATCTCGTAAAATCGCACACGCGCTTATAAGCTCGTATGATTCTCATACCCAATCCTAACAAAACAATACAACCCTTTCTGAAATTATTTTACATGCTCATTTACGGAACGTTATTGCTTCTTTATATTGCAACCAATTTAGCAGCAATTTTCACAAAAAGGCTTCTCATGAATATTATTTGCTGTTGCATATGAAATATTGGAACAAATGAGTAGGTAACATAACGAATCTATTATCATAATTAATTGGGCATCACTAGCTTCTTACCATTGGCAACGTAAAGTCAATATGAAAGCCAAAAATAAACAAAATTAAATTTAATACTTTTTCTAGAACTTATTTTACAATTCAAGCCAGTTCTATTTTTAGCCATCTCGGCAGAAATATAATTGTCTAACAACCGAAAAAGAATAAGTCAGCCCCCACAAAACAGGATTAAACTTTTTTAACAAGAAATGAAATCACTTGGTAGATAGTCCGGAAATAAAAGACAGGCGATGACTCATTACTTAGGGATGAAGGACCAGACGCCTAACACGTTTTGTCGCGACTAGATTTACATTTTTATTACGATTCCCCGTAGAATAATTCGGGTTGAAAATGTTTTAGTGAAAGAACAAAAGGTGCCAATTATTGCGTTCTGTTTTGGCTTAAAGCGAGCAGAGCGATGGACGAAATAGAGAGATCAACCAGTTGGAAACTACGCTTAACTTTAAAATTATAGAAACGAATGCAGTACTGGAAAATCTAATTTTAACATTTGTTGAAAGCAATGAGTATTTATTCCGTTTAGTGGATTTTGCATGAATCTCGAACAACTTACACCCTTTTTAAGGCAGATCAATGCAAACATTTGTTAACAGACGATCGAACGCATGGCAACTGCTATGATTATTTGATTAAATTAGTATCAATCAATTAAATTACTTGACATGATTTTGAATTTGATGCGTCATTGGTTAACCTTTCAGTAACTGGGTGCTAGTTTTAGATTCAGAAAAACTTTATTTGATAACTACACAGACGGCTTAATGGTTTTTAAGAAGTCGCCTCACCACTGCCTCAACGCAGAGTGTTGTGCTTTCGATTCCCACAAGAAACAAAAATATGGTGTGTTCCACAAATACATAGTTTTTGCTATTCTGGGTGTTTTTATGACCATTGTTTCAAAGATCGTATAGTCCCCCGCGAAATATAAATTATGCCCAATGCGAGAAATGTCTTTGTAAAAATATTTTATTTACTGATTACAGTAAATAAAATATTATAATATCATTAAAGATAAAATATGAAGTCCGTTTCTACACAGGAAAGCAGTGGTCAGGAGTAGGGCTGTGCTAAACCTACACCCACTTGATTCGCAATAAGTTTACTGGTGCAAAAGCTATTGTGAATTTAGACGCATTCATGCGATCGAGGGCCCCCACACGTTCTGTCGGCAGCGTTGTTGGTTGGCAAGGTCTACGGCATCAGCCGTCAGGTATTCAAAGGGCAACAGTCCCTAGAGTTGTAAAAGGTCCCTAAGTAAATATTTAAACACCGCGCTACTACAGATAATTCTAAACAAAACTCATTATCACTTTCCCCGACTCCTAAAGATAAAATATATTTAATGTACAATATATGTGAACAGTATGTGAAGGAAATCATTATGAGGAAACCTGTATGTCTGAGAGTTCTTCATAATGTTCTCGAAGATATGTAAAGTCTGCCATCCCGCATAAAGCCAGCATAGTGGACTATGGCCTAACACTTCTCACACTGAGGAGTGGCCCTTGCCCAGTAGTGGGACAGTTTAATACAGGGCTGATATTATAATGTACAGATACATTTGCAGATTTATAAAGGTATACATATCCAATGGCTACGTAGTGACATTAATGAGGACGATAAAAACGAATCGTATTTTAAGCCCCAGCTTAAAATCATTGTCTGAATATCGCACGACCTGTGCTGTATCGAAACCGATGGTAATCGCTTACATTTAAATACACGTATGGCTTCATACATTTTGTTTTAATGTTTAAAATGGATGTCAGGTTGTTGGCTTTAAGAGATTGTGTTATAAATTAAATGGGTACTTCTGTTGACCTATTAATAGAAGTTGAAATAAACTGCTGTATACGAATGTTACTATAGTTTTAACTTCAATAAACTCATTGTTTAATTTTGAACTAGCGACCCACCCCGGCTTCGCATGGGCAGTACAAAACCTTGACAAATTATACACCTAAACCTTCCTCATGAATCACTCTGTCTATTGGTGAAAACTGCATGAAAATCCTTTCAGTAGTTTTTGAGTTTATAGTGTAATGCATTACGCGTTATGCTACGCGATAACTTTGTTTTATAATATGTAGTGATGTGTTAATTGCGTGAAAATATTCTATTTTTTCTATTCTATCACATACACACAACACCATCTAGCCCAAACTAAGCAGAGCTTGTACTATGGGTACTAGATAATGGATAAACATACATATATACTTTTTTTTTGTAAATACATACATATTATACATAGAAACACCCAGACCAAGACAAACATCCATGTTCATGCACACAAATGTCTGACTTGTGCGGGAATCGAACCCGCGACCTCAGGCATGGCAGTCGGTTACACTAACCACTACGCCACCGATATTTAAGGCCTTGATAAAGTTAAGGTTTTCTTTTAATATGATTGTCACAATATTTTCACAGTCGAAAATATGGCAGTGTGTATTCACGGCAGTATATTCTTTCCAAAAGAGAAATATGTAACAGTGAAGCAAACTGGCTACATTTTAGTAGCTAACTCATGTAAGCGAGGAAATAACTGCCTATTTTGTGTACCTCAGAATCTATGGTGCTAAAAATATCCTGGTAGATGAACGTAATAAGACTGACCAACCCGAAAATCGAATCTAGGCTCTTTCAATCAATAAGCGCATTGTATGCTGCTGAAAGATTCCGTAAGGAAGATAATAAGATTAAGAATAAGAATAAAAGTAATATCAAAGTTAGCCTAATTCTTAAATTTGTTAATTCTTTCCGTGTATTCTCTTGATCGATGGATAAACAATGTTTGGATTTAAAACTTTGTTTTTAAACTTTTCACATTTCGTTTAATATGCTTTGTTTTTAATATTTTAACGCTCCACTTTGAAAGCAGATTATTTTATACATTGGTGGCGATGCTTTTCTTTTACGATACTATCTACACGGACCTACTTAGGTCATGAGAATTATACTTTTTAGAGCTTAGAGCTTTAAGACTTAAAATTTATTAAGATCTCTGCGTGATAGTGCAAAGGTCTCCCACGCAGCTATCGCTACTTAAAAAATGCGAGCCTGTAACTAAAATATTTTAAGAAGCATCCTGGGACAAAACCCATTTTTATATCATAGCACGAGAATTAACGCGATCATGCTCGTAATTTACCTACGTACGTTTTAGACACGTTTGAAGGCTGTGGTCAGAGACTGGCGCGGATGTCATGCTTAACTTTGTGGTGTGAATGTTTCTGACAAACTACCCTAACCATATCCATATTCAGAAACATAGCTGACTGCAGATCATATAGAGGTTGTGTTATTCTAATCACAGGATACCACGTCCTTCCCTATTAAAAGCTCTATGCTTACATACTTAAATCGTTTTACTCACAATCATGGGATGCTATTAGTGTTTAGTAGTGCAATCCTGTGTAACTTGCGGGCGATAAATTAAAGAACTAGATATACATTAAAAATTACTAAGAACTATGGCGAAAATTGAGGCAAACGGTGACATTTAATTCAGAGATTAAAGTTACATAAAAAAGACTAAGAACTATACTCACAATTAAAAAATTCGCTTTGAAATCGGTTCATCCGTTTAGGAGCTACGAAGCCACAGACAGACTGACGCAATCATCAATAATATACCACCACCACCTTTTTTCGTTAAAAGCTAAAAAATACAAGTACTTTATTTTTAACTCAAAACGAGTCGAGTTGTTTAATACAAGTTTGAAATAACAACTACGATAGTCAATCATAATTATTACAAAAGACAGCTCATTACTTCGTTGAACACTTATTCAGAAACACAAAACCGTTATCAGTGCTTACTCTCACTCCATTAAAGACACCGATCCACTGTAAACGTAGATATTCCTGCTATTTGTTTTATGGTTTTATCCGTCTCGGGTTTATAGTCGTCGTTAGTCTTGACAACGCTCTCTAGTATACTACTGCCATGTCAAAGGTATATATGTACGTATAGATTCTGCCGAGTGCCTGTATGAATGGCTTACTGGTTTTGGTCTTGCGCCCAGTGTTGTGGATTCGATACCCAGGATGAAAATTTGAGTGATAGACAAATAAATGTCTCAAGTCTGGGTGTTTATGCATCCGTTAATTGTATGTTAATGCAGTCTTCCGTATACAGGGCTTAAAACGTACCGCAGGCGTTATCTATACTAATATAATAAAGCTGAAGAGTTTGTTTGTTTGCTTAAACGCGCTAATCTCAGGAACTATTGATCCGAATTGAAAAATTCTTTAAGTGTTGGATAGCTCATTTATCGAGAAAGGCTATATAACATCACGCTACGACCCACGGGGCCGGCGCAGTAACCATAAATGCGGGTGAAACCGCGACCACATCTAGTCTGTTAATATAAAAGAGCTTTGTAAAGAAATCGAACCTATAATCTTAAAATTGGCCATGTTGCCATGTCAATTATATAATTAGTTTCGGTCTGGAGCTTTACCCACATGAATCCAAAGGGGAGATGGTAGATAAGAGGTTGGGATTTAAAATTATCCTATGTGTTAATCAAGGATATGGTCTGAGTGTAGCAAGTTTCATCAAAATCAGTTTATTGGTTTACGCATGATTGCGTAAACACATTCAAATATCTTCACAAACGTTTACATTTATGCTATTCGTCTGCTAAGCGTTGCTATTACGAACTGCCTATCAGAAGAATTTGACAGCATGATTGGCATAGCAGCGAAGCAGTCGTCTTACTGTTTATTTGAATCGTACACGGACAAATATTTGTGCGATTTACAAATGTTTGTTTTAAGATTGGCAATACCAAATCTCAATTAACAATTAATTTAATGGACATAAATAATAATTTGTGTCAATTAATTGTTTATGAAATCCCTCGCAACAGCTTGATTCCTAGTGCCGGAGTACCTATCTATATCCATACTAAAGTTATAAAGAAGGAAGATTTGATCTTTGTATGGATGTAAGAATTTTACTCAAAAATTAATTAACTGATTTTAAAAATGTTTCACCATTAGAAAGCTATATTATCACCGAGTAACATATGTTGAATTTTAAAAGAAAAGGTACTGTCATTACCTAACCTACTATTACGAGAGCGAAGCCGCGGGCAAAAGCTAGTCTTACAAAAAACAAATGAATAATACTTTGGCTATTCTAGTAATCGAACTTACAGCCATAAATTGGCTGCTGTTCCTACACGCATACTTTTCTACTCTAAGAGGCAGTCGAGTTTGTTGTTATGTAAACAAATAAGTCACTAAGCCGAAACACACATTTTCCTTTAGATTTACGCTGAAGGATAATCTCGCAAAAGCCCATTATCCTAAACCAAGCAAACTGGTTTTCGTACCTTCTTCAAAGCATCTGACTTACTGATATCTTTGTTTATTTTATAGTTCTACCCCTTTCAACGTTACAGTCATCGGTATAATAGTGGTTTTTGAAAAATTTGTTATGTCGACAGGTAAGGCAGTAGCGCGCTATCAAATTTGTCTGTACTAGGAACCGCATATAGTTTTAAAATAATTGTGAAGAGAGGTAACTTTGATTAATTATTTAGTTTGGTACTAAATATTAAACATATTTCTAAGAATGTGTTTTAGATGAAAAATAGGATCTTCGCACATCAAATGTTTTTAAAAAGCTTTGTGTGAAAACTAAAACTAACAGCAAGCATTTGGAAACTACAAACCTAACCGCAAGATTCGTTTTTCAAGATATATGTACTTAAATACCTTGATTTCGTGTATTAATGCATGTTAACTGACTGACTAAATAAGCAACAACCATTAAAATGGCATGACATGATTTAGATTTTTGACATGTCATTCAAAAAACAAAGTGTAACATTTAAACTAATTATATATAACTATGCATATATCGCAATAACATCGCTTTCTGTTATTAGGGAGCTAAAATATATCTGATATCGTCTTACGTTTACGTGAATGTTATCTATATATTAATACGTGAAGCAAAAACTTTGTACCCCTTTTTTTCATTGCGCGGACGGAGGAGTATAAAATTTGGCACAGTTAAAGTTTATATGGAGAAGGAGTAGCGAATTCTAATATTTTTATAAAATATGCATTAAAAATACATTAAATTAATGAAAAACACTACACGCACACAACCATGCATTTGACACACGCAGTCGAATCGCGTTCGTAGTATTTCGTCATTGTTCGTCTGACCTCGTACAATTCTTCGTAACTATGGTTACATATGCCTTATTTATACGTAATAAAGAAAAAAGAAAACAAAGTAGCCAGCTTAGGAATATTGTCAAAGAAAGAGTATAGTTAAGTAAATAATAATATGTTTAAATGTTTAAAAAAGATAGGTATATTAACGTGTATTGCGTTGGAGAAATCTAAATTAAATGAGTGTAATAAGGGTATCTATAGTTATAGACAATAAAACCTTAATAACGATCAAACTTAAAATTTAAATCAATTATCGTCGAATTTTGAACACTAGGCGACCGCTAGTACATTAAAATTAAACAATTTCATACGGATTTTATCACGTTGTTTATATTTAAAAAACACTATGACTACATAATTTTGAATCTTCAAACTACTTTTGTTAAACATTGAAATTAAACTACTATATACGGATTTTATCGCGTTGTTTATTTATCACTATATTACATAATTTAGAAACTGTTATACTACTACAACTATTGAATTGTACTAATTTATAAGCTAATAAATTATTTAAACTATTAACACTATTTAGTTTTACACTTTCCTCGACATTTCGGTTGCTTTTCAGTCCGCCATGTTCACGTGCAGACGTATAAAATTGTAATAAAGTATAAGTTTTAATTTCAATGTAAAATACATATACCCAGCAAAATTGTTGTAACAATATACCTCTTCTTACTCTTTTAAGATCATACAGGCGTGCAATAATACCTATATTGTTGAAATGTTGTTCATAACTTATTTATTTACGATGTGTTATAATTTGTTTTGAAACTGGCATATTTCTAATTGGTTTGTACCCGGCGGTTTACCGACAACACACAACTTCGGTATTACCAACCTCAGCTAAAGCAAAGCTACTTTGATGCTGCCATCCTTAGTTATATAAACACGAGAGTGTGTTTGTTGGTTTGTCCTCCTTTGACGCCGTAATGGAGTAACTAATTGGCATTCTGTTTTCACAGATAGGTTATAGGTCGGAGCGATATATAGGTTAGGCCTTTTATTTAAAAAGGTGCATGGGTTCTTTTAAATAATTTAAGCCGGGTGAGTAGTTATTATGTTATCCTAACTAATAATATACAAGCGAATGTGAGTTTGTTTGTTTATTATGCTTTTACGCCTTAACTACTCGACCGATGATCATTAAATTTCTCATACATATCGCCAGGTGTACATAAGGTACCTTTCATCAAGAAAAAGTAGGTACTGTTCCGTAACCGTGAGCGAAGCCGCGGGAAAATCTAGGTAGTAAAAATATACATTATGAAAAACACCTTAATTTAAGTATTACAATAAGATGCCCAAACTCACGTGTGGATTCCCTGTCACCAGTGCCCCTGTCTTCTTGCGAGACTCTAGGGACAAAACAGATGACCATTGATAGGGCAGCGAGAAAAAAGAAGGGTATAATCCGTTTCGCCATTATACCTCAATCAATTAATGTATTGTATTGCATTATTAAGTTAAATATTAAATTCCTACTTGTTATACACATTCGGAACAAGAATCAAATCCTCAAAACCTTTAAAATGTCCCTCGCTTAAACAGTAATGCTATATATCATGCACAATATAAAACATTTTATCGCATACGTGTCCAAGTGTAAGTTAAATATATTCTCGACACACCATTTAATTCACGTTTATTTTTGAACGTAGGTGTAATGGGCTTAATTAAAAATACTCGCGTCCATGGCTGCATGACGCGTCAGTTTTACGATGTGCCCAAAATGACAGCGAGACGACGCGTCTCCCGAAATAAGACTTCAACAAGTGATTATTTCGTTGATTAAATTTCAATTTTTTAAAGGACTCTCGAGTTTGAGATTCGAATCTTTTCTTAGATTTAATTGGAAGTGTAGACGCGTTGCAGTGTTGTTCGAGATAATTGAGTTCTTTCGATATTGATTTCTCTGATATTAAAATTTAACGATGATAGCGCCTTCGATAAATTATTATTTTGGGCAAATTGTACATGACTAGCTTGTGGGTCCCCTCGGTTTCCCCCACGCTTATACAATTACTGCTCTTCTCCAATTACTTGTATCGAGATGTTATAAATATGCTATGCCTATGTTACTTTTAGATATAGTAGCTCTCTACTGGTAAAAGAAAAAGGAATGTAATTTAAGATATTAAAGTATTGGTAACTAGCCGTTCACCGCGGTTTTACCCATGTCTATTATTATTGCTCCTTTAATACGACAATACGACATTTATTTGTAACGTTGCTTTAACACTCTTAATACAATTAGGAATTTGACTAACGTAAAGCTTTCTTGCGGCAGTTTTACTTCATTTAGTTTATAAGATTTATTAAAATTGGCTTATTGGTTTCTGAGTTAAACAATTACCTATGGTACGTCAATTATATTCGTGCGCAGACTTATTAAAAAATTTTATACCGAGACTTTTAAGCTCTCCATTCATTCAATAAACTTTGCAATAAATCAAAACCGGGTATCATTTCTTTTAAAGAGTTAATATACCAATAAACATGAACATGTGAAAATATTAGTACTTTGAGCTCATACTGCGTAAATAGTACTACTTCAAAACTATATAACCAAGCTACTAAAAATAAAAAAGCAGTAGACGCTGTGTTGGTAGCACAAGAAGAATGATCATACTGTAGGTACTCCTGATCACAGCACAATGCATCGGTAAGGAGCCTAGAACCCCCTACACATCACAAAATTGCTCAGCAATAATCTACCGCAATACTCTTACAGAAAAATGAATTAGACTAAAAGGGAATGACGACAGAGAAAGAATCCTTACTATCCGACGACCTTCGTCTAATTTTTCTTGCAAATAAATTAAAAAACAACAAAATTTCCGATAGAAATTCCATCTCGCATACCGAAACACGGTGCTGAAGGCATCAGTTAAAATTACATCTAAAACGTTATATTTCATGACAACAACAGAGATTTATTGTTATACTAGTTTTTGCCTGCAGCGTCGCCCGGGTGATAATGAAATTAAAAAGCTCACAACTAGATTATTTAGCGTCCAGTTGAGTTATCAACTTATTTTCAACCGAGGGAAAAGTTTCTTAAATAGCGATTCGTATTTAGAGTATTTTTTTATATAGTCTGCAGATTTCATTGTATCCTATTCAGCGACAGCCTAGTGGAAAATCATTGGAGTGGCACGCAGAGGTCTCCAGTTCAATCCTAAGGCACACCTCAGACTTTTTGAAATTATGTGTGGTTTAAATAGTAATTATCGTGAAGAAACCTGGATATCTGAGAGTTCTCCATAATGTTCTCGAAGGTATGTAAGGTCTGCCAACCCGGACTGGGCCTGCGTGGTGGACTATGGTCTTACCCGTATCATACTGAGAATAGGCCCTTGCCCAGCAGTGGGACAGATTATCAACAATGCTGATATTTTATTATATTCAGTTGTACTCGTAATATAGGTAACTCAGGTAGACGACCCTCATTGAACCATTGATGTTGCACTTTCCGTCCAATCAGCGACACATATTGGTATCCACCTACGATAATTCCAATCTTATCAAATTAAATCAAAATAATTACTTTAATGACCCAGTGGTAGTATATGTGACTGCAGCGAATAAGTTCTCAGGTTCGATTAACCAGTCGAGCAAAATGTAATTAGTGTTTCTTGTCATTAAATTTTTAGTATGAAGTTCTGAATTTAATTGTACCTAGTAGTATGTAATACGATAATGGACGCTAAAACAAGTACAGATATAAACACAGGAAAACTCGAATTTATATAAACTACTAAATATAGCCCGCCTTCGTTCGTGTAGACTTGACACCTTGACTCAATGTATAGTCTATCCCAATAGAATTTGAGAAAAAGGTAAATAACTTTTAGTGATTTTTATCATGAAATATTGTTCTGTAAAATAATTTTATGGATATTTATTAAAAGAAGGACTTTCATACGGCTTATTGTATTCATTAACTACTTTTCAAAGAGAATTTGAATTTTCTAAATGACTTTATATTTAATTAGACATGAAACGATTGTTTACATAAAAGATTAATTCTATTGGGACAGAGTATAGATTAATTTTGGTAAGTTTAGTAAAATATAAATGGTTTTACCATCTAAATAGATTAAATAGAAGTAAACAGTAACTAGTAAAAGTGTTTAACAATAGTAGTTTAAAGTTTCAACATTATGTGATAATAGTTTTTTATAAAAAATAAACAACGAGATAAAATCCGTATAAAGTTGTTTAATTTCAATGTATAACTATATATATATTTGCGTAAACGTAAGACAATATTAGTAACATTACATTTTGTGGATAAAAGGTAACTTATGCTCTTTTTTGTTCTCCTAACAACGTGTATGTGAAATTGTATGATGATCGGTCGAGTATTTAAGGCTTGAAATCGTAACAAACAAACAAACTCATTCACATTTATAATATTAGTTAGGATATTTTAGGTTAAGGCTTTACTAAACGATCGATTTGAATTAGTTTTTAGAGTTCGAAAAAACTCTAATACAACAGCTTTTCCCGTCCGTCTGTCTGTTATACAACTTTCAACTAGTCAACGTTTAACAGCATAGTCGATATACCCCGAAATGACTATGATCTTAGACCTCTGACCTCAAGGTCACGTGATACCATTTTTCCTTTTAATCTTTTTTTTTTCTTTTTTAACTCTAAGATTTACGGCAATTCATTGCCGTTTCTCACTTGTTTATTATTACTCAAATGTTTACAATTTTATCATAGCATATTGATATAACATAACCTAAAGAAAGGCCAAACAAATATACATATTATGTATATATTTATAACACTAGTTAGTATAAGCAAACTGAGATTTATTCCAATATAAATACAGGATAATAGACGACCCTCGTCATAAACGGACATGACGAGTCGAAATTCGAAAGTAATGCGAATTTTGTGCCTTTTATATTATTGGAAGTTTTGTAGTTTGTGAGACGGACGATTACATTCGACGTATTATTGTTCAATGTAGGGGAATGCGATGGCCCTGACGCGTAGTATTCGATTCAAATTATTCAAAAAACACGACTGCTTAAAAGTAATGAACTGAAAAGAGAAAAACAAGTATCACAATATCTATATAAAATTCGACTGACTAATGCATTGCTTTGTAAGCTTACTTTATTAAATAATGAAATAACTACATATGTATATTTATTACTTTTAAGCAGTCGGGTTTTTTGTTTTTATAATAATAATTTTATTTCAGACTTTTTAATTTTATTAATCCTCAAGTTATTTTTGTTGTTACTTATGTAATATTATAATATAACTTAATACAGTATACATAGTTTTATCTTAATATATAACTAGGTACAGGCAATGTCATTCCTGACTTGAATACATTCTTGCTAGAAAATGATACTTCGGGCGTCCTGATATAATTGGTACGCTTTTTGACAATTTGTGTTAAAACATTAATATAAACGTGATATGACACATATATTTTTGAAATGGACGTTTTACGATCTTTCATTTAATACCCATATTGCTAAGGTAAGAAAAAATAAAACAACTGCCTCACTTTTTTTCAATTCGGGGCGCCACTTTTTAAATTTATATAGCCTATGTCACTACCACAATTCTGATGAATTCAACAACACCTCATATCTCAAAAATCGTCCAGCCGTTTGGGCTGAAGGGCGTGCCAAAGAAATGGACATACATACACACGTACATACATACATACGCTCGAAAAACATTACCCTCCTTCTGACGCAGTCGGTTAAAAAGAAGAACATTTTATTTGAATTTTAGGTCTATTTTTTAAACAAACAAGGTTGTGAACCAGCATTCTGCCAAATAGTAAATGGTTACTATAGCCTTTAATATCAGCTCTGTATATAAACTTTCCCACTGCTGGGTACAGACTTCTTCTCAGTGTGAGCAGGGTTAGGCTATAGTCCACCACGCTGGCCTAGTGTGGGTTGGCAGACTTCACATATCTTCGAAAACATTATGGAGAATTTTTAGGTGTGGAGGTTTACTCTCAATGTTATCCTACACCGGCAAAGAGAGCGATATTGATTATTTAAAACGCGTATAACTTCGAAAAGTCAGAGGTGCATCCCTTGGGATCGAACTTGAGTCCTCTGCGTGGTAGTCCAACCGTCCCTTGCTACAGCTGCTTGCTTTAAAAAAAAATAAGATGAAACAAATATCGCTGCTTATGGTCTGTATTGTAACCTATGATCGCTTGCAATGCCATAAGATCGCGCGTGGTCTTTCTAAGGGAAAGGAATTAAAAATGGGAAGATTGGAAATGAAGGAGAGATAGTTATTTATACGCCTTCTGAAGTTTAAATTGAATTGAAATTGACATACGATAATACTGAAAGTATCGTTACCATAGACATATAAACTACAATTGTTCACAGTGTGATGTCTCTTGTAAATTTCACCCCTCCAAGGGAATGTATCGAATTTTCAATAACTCTGTATAGCTCTAGCGGCCCTCTCTCACCGACCGATCAAGGCAAGTCATAGTTGAGAGTCTTATGGGCACTCTTGAAGTTCTACCCCAGCCAACCAGTGAAGGCAAGCCGGGGACGAGGCCCTAACCGACTCTCTGAGACATTCAGGACCGCAGTGTCACCACTCACATTCAGCTCGCCACAAGCTGCCGTGCGGTTTGTGCGCTTTTATTTAAGCTGGTGATACATTTTTTCGTTTATATTATAAGGTGAAGGTGATATTATTATTAAACGCGTTGCCTTACTTAAATACTGTAAACCAGTCAGTGCCAGTCGAAACGATGTCTCACTACCACATTTACGGCGATTTCCAATGTCATAGATTGCGAACATCGAAGTGCTTCTACATATGTTTATAGTTGTAAATATATGATTTTGGATGTAAAAGAAAAGCGATATTCTAATCTAATCTTGTGTCAACTGCAGGCCCTGCGCAAGCCTATTAGATATGAAAAGAAGGTATTTTAGGGATAGAAAACAGTAAAATTAGCTAAACGTCGAATTGTATCTTATTAACATAAACTTTAATTATGCCAAATCTCAGTCTTTAGAGTGCGCAATATGCTTATAGAAGTAACGCAAAATTTTCTTTTCACACATTAATATATAAATTTATCTTATTTGACTGTATGTATGTGAGACAAAGTAAATGATTTAAATGGTATATGTATATACAGGATGTCCGGTAATTAATGGATAACCTGGAAATGTCTTATAGTGGAACTGATGGCCGTTCAGAAAAAAATATGAAAGAAAATTTTTCCTAACTTAGTAGTTAGAATAGATTTTTGTTCATATTTTTTTTCTGAACGGCCATCAGTACGGTAAAAACACACATTGTTTTTTAATTACCATGTATAACTTTCTTGTATACTACGACCATAAATGAATGGAATCCATCGGTTTTTTGTTGTTTTATTTTCTGAACGTGAAGGACGTTCAGAGAAAAAGAAAAAAAAGTTCTACTATAAGACATTTCAAGGTTATGCATTAATTACCGGACACCCTGTATAATGCATTTCTAGGCTATGGAAAACCACGTACCACCTTGCTTCTACAAAAATGTACCAAGTAAACAAATCTTTGCAAGTAATGTATCACACAATTTCCACCGCAATTTATATAGGTAATGTATGTATAAAAGTACTGCGACATTTTCACCGTATTTATTTCTTAATGTGTCACTCAAAGCCCACAGTGACAGAGTAAATGCTAGTTGACACACAATGCGATTACACCCGCTGTTTCTACTTTAATATATATTTCTTATGTGTCATTTGCATTTATTCAAGCGGGTAAAAAACTATCGGATATCGGATCGCATTCACATAAATACATTAAATTTTTGTCATTTGGGATTCGAACCCACATCATTCGGCGTAGACGCAGAAAGGAGACGACCAGTACACCATCCATGCGGTCACTTTATAACAACACTAGCTAACCCGCGCAACGTCGTCTGCTTCACATAAAATAAATTTCCCCGATTTTACAACATTTTTCATTCATGCTCCGCTCGTCTCGCTGGTCGTAGTGTGATGTTATATTGCCTATAGCCTTTCTCGATAAATTGGCTATCGGACACTTTAAGAGTTTTCAATTCAAACTAGTAGATCCTGAGATTAGCGCGTTTAACCAAACGAACAAACAGATTCTTCAGCTTTATAATATTAGTATAAATTTAGCCTGCTTACCATCCACATCCGCTAACCCACCAACATTTAAGAGAATTTTATCAACAAAACTCGTTAACATCTTGCTTTATCCGGCAAAGAAACCTGGTACCTCACGATCGTCCGTAACAAGCTCAGACTGTTACCTTGGGACCAACAAATCCCATAAGCAACAAAGCAATCAAAATGATTATCAATTTTTTAAACACTAACTTTTGCCCGCGGCTTCGCTCGCGTAAAAGTTGGTTAGGTTAGGTTAGTAACAGTACTATTTTTACTCGGTGATAATATAGCTCCCTAATGGTGAAATAATTTATAAAATCAGTTCAGTAGTTTTTGAGTTAAATCGTTACAAAGAAACAAATTAAATCTTTCCTCTTTATAATATTAGTATTTGTATTTAGAAGTATAGACTAGCAGTTACCCGCGACTTTGTCCACGTGGAATTTAACAAAACATGTTTGTTCAGTTAGCAGAGATTTTTCTAAAATAAAAGTAACCTAAGTTACTTCTTATAACATCAGCTATCTGTCATTGAAGGTCCCGTTGAAATCGGTCCAGCCGTCTAAGAGACTAGCCGGAACAGACAGACAGATAGATAGACAAAAATTTAAAAGTTGATATTATTTATAAGTCCCGTATATACTTTAACATGCATTTAGTAAAAAGCTATTGTTTTGACATTACAAACAGATACCTCAATTTTATTTTATTTGTATGTATAGATAATCTTTCAACAATTATTAAACATAATCTTTCAACAATTAACGTAACTGCTATTAACTGATATCAGTACAACACTAATGAAAACGATGTTTACACAGCGCGATCATTTAACGTGACCTTAACGCAAGATAAATCTCGTGTTGTGAGCAGTTTTGACAGATGGTTAAATTAAACGTCGACTCCTGCGTGTACGCGCGCGCATACAAGTGTTAGTCGCGGATGTATTATGTTTAACATTAATGTCCTCTATCCTGGACGTTTACTTTTCAAACACAACAAATAATCATCACAAATTAAAAAACTAAACTAATATATTATCAATTTATTTGACAGTTTAGTTTTTTAATTTGTGACGGATATTAATGCAATCTTGCATAATATGTTTACCTTTGGTGCTTCACGAATCGACTTGGTTGCACCGGCCGTGGACACAATCGAATACTCGTTAGCAAACTATATATGCTTATGCTTATAAAATATAATATACTAAATATAAAAAATATATTATACATTATGCAATGCGAAAGTTTTAAAGAAATTATTGATTTTTTAATAGTTTGGAAAATATAATAAGTATTTGCAATTATATTTTGAACTAGATATGTTACTTTCATAAAAATAAACGTCGAAAATCTGAATACCCCACACTTTTTTATTAATAACTTCTCTTGTGTTCATAATGCGAAAGTTCCGCTGTAATTATGAAAAGAGGTTACGTGAAAGAGATAGCTATCATTCGTACAGTTGCGCTTTAAATTATTTGCAACGAATTTTCTAGAACCGATTTTGTTTGAAGACCAATAGAAAAACGTTGCATTTGGAAATTACTGACTCTTTACTTCGTGTACTAGTAACATTCTGTTTCTTTTCTGTCAATAATATCATGGTTGCATATGTTTAATTTTGTGCTTTATATACGCAAAGCAAATAGTGAGGAAACCGTGAATACAGCTTCATAATAGTTGCATAAAGAAGAAACAATTAATAAAAAATATAAAATATTGAATTTTGGTACGAGATAAATTTAGGCAGCATTGGGTAAATATCGCTGTATCCTTTGCCTGCATTTAAAGTGTGTTTACGTCACTTATTAACGTATTGTACGTTGGTACGTTTTTTATTGTTGTTTGACAACTATTCGCCCTTTTACTAGATTTTAAAATGATTCTTTGAGTTTTAGTTTTTGGAAAACGTAACTTTTATATAATATATTTTAAAACAAGTTTCTGATTTTTTATCTTATTAAAAATCTCACATAAGCATCCTAGCATACCTTTAAAACATGTGGAATACCAAAGACACCACTTACGTATTATTGACCTAAATACAATCGCAAAGAACTACACTTCCCTGAACAAGGATGTAACACAAGTTACTGTTCAAACAAAAGGCTTTTAAAAAAGTATTTTTTTAGTGGAGCTGCTTCAAGTTTAATTGAAGATGCCGATGTGACTTGTGTGCTTGATTCTCTTAAATAGACCAAATATTTTCATTATTTAACCTCTTGACCAGTCTTCTTCAGTGATCGGCGGCACGGGCGCAGTAACTATTAAGTTATTTGTGTGTTTATGAAACGCGCGCTTAATACTCATGGACGATTCCTCAACACTCAACTTTAATAAAAGTTTTGAGTGCAAAATGTTACTGATCATAATATTGCTTCATGACTATTCCAATACCTACTGCTTAATTAATTTTGCACTTAAATGTATTGTTATAGTAAGCGCATGGTTCAGAGTAAGTGCATGCACTCTTTTTCACTTAGGCTGCGCCAAGCGATTATTAGAAAGACACGTTTGAGTGCAAAATTAATTAGGCAGTAGCGTTTATACAAATAAAGGCATATTTTAAATAATACAATTTTGCAGTCAAACATATCGTTGCAAATATCTGAACAAGATTGTCTGCAACACTCTAATGTGTGTTGCAGACAATCTTGTTCAGATATTTCTTATATTACGTAGTACATATTAACTCAAAGATTAATTGAATAAAGTAATTGTATGAATTACAAATTCAGATACAAGATAAAGGCATACCAAAATAAATACATTTTATTTTATTGCTATAAAATGGCAGAAGCATCGCTCCAACTACCAGTACACGACTCATTCTAATTCATGATTCTCCTGTCTGTCCGTCCCGTTGGTACAATACTGTTTGTTCGTTCAGTCGCCCTCGGGACCTCGCCGCGATCGTGTGTCTGTGTTCTGTGACAAGTGATAACGTTTCGAGTGCAAGTGGTAGTGCCTGTGTGATTTTGTCGTGGTGGGTATTTATCAATTATTTTTCTAGCTTTTTAGATTGTTGCTAGCCGAATTTTGGTCATTTTTAGTTTAGCTACTTAAGTATATAAGATTAGGTATTGTTTTCTAAGTATACTTTATAAGTTAATATTACGATAATAATATATTTTTAATTACCATTTCTTTTTATTTTTACACTTTGATAAGTGCTACAGACTGTCAAGTAGTGATAGATAAAATGCGCATTGCTTAATTATGACAGATGTTACGTTCATCTTAGAACGAAACTATCAACATATACGTACATAATGTAAATAAAATATTTAATAAACTATCTAATTCTAAATAGATAACGAATTAATTGTAAGTAACATAAACACGCAATAAAAAAATATATGTCTATAAAGTATAAAATAAATTTGTTATCTGTATAACATTATTATCCAATTATCTCTTCGGGTTGGGTTTAGAAACGTGCCTATTCGTTGGGCAGAATCTAAGAGTAGTACGTGATACTAGAGAGTTTTCTGAGCCACAATCAGTAATTTTTTCTTGCCGGAGACCACTCATTTTAAAAAAAATAAGAAATTCATATTGCGTTTTTTGAGGTTATGAATAAGTAATTGACACAGAATTACGTTCCTTTCTACTTAGGGAAGTAGGGAGGAATGCAATTCAGTGTCAAAATATTTATAAATTAAAGTTATTATTAAAGATATTTATTTCAAAGTCTATAAAAATGAGCCTGTACTTTTTTTTATGGGAAACGAAACGCATTGCTCCCATTTTGTTAAGTTGTTTTGTTGACATTCATTCCGTTCCGCAATAGAAAAACAAAATACTTCAGGCAAGATAGGTCCTGGCAAAGTAGTACAGATCGACGAATCGAAATTCGGAAAAAAGGAAGTAAAATAAAAGTAAATATTAAAATCTGTGACAGACCCGAATTAGTTTACCCCGACTTCACGTGGTACTTTTTGCCCTACCCCTAGAGTGTTTTTTAGAGCCCGGAGGCACGGAGGGGGTGCAGCCTCCGGCCGCAGTAACAAAGCATAGGCACAAGCGAGCCTAAGCGGCCGAGGCTGGTCGCCGCAGGCGACCAGCAAGCCGAGGCTGCTTAGGTGAGCGCAGGGGCCAGTGCTTTGTTACGCTAGGGCGAAGAGGCTGCACATCCTGCAGTGCCGGAGAAGATGCATTCTCAAGATATTGTATAATATAGACTTTATGTAGTAAATTATATTTTCTGTCAACTGTTAGATAAGGACAGTGATTTGCCCTCTTATTCTTTGTTATTTATCAATATATGACAATAAAATTTTAAAAATTAAAGTTAATTTTTCTCGGAAATTATAGGGCTCCGGCGGGAGGGGAGGGCGGGGATTAGTTACCCTTCCCCCTCCCCACCCTCCCCCCACCACCGTTACCCCCTATCGAATAGGCACGTTTCTAAACTTTTACCATCTCTTCTTATAACCGATTTAAATAAAGAACGCGCTTAATCGAAAATATAAAACGAACGAAATTAAAAATAAACCGGGAGAACATTATCATTCCACATTTGAAACATTACCATAGACAGCAGGTGCATAGTTCTCGCGCTAATTGTAACTGAACCGGTACAAATAGGTTACTACAACGTACAACGAGTTACTACCGTGTTCATGGTGTAGTATTACACAACGCTGTGCCTTTTAATTTAATCGACTATGGTGCAAAAATTGTTCTAAATTGAAATAGTGATGACAGAAAATTACAACACAAGTGTGAAACTGCATCGTATTATTTTAAAGAGGCGCCTCTGTGACACTTATTTTTGTAAGCTAGGTATATATGTAGTATATATATATATATATAGTATAGGTATATAGTAGGTATTTGACGTTAGGTTAGTTCAAATTAGGAACTAATGGTAAAAATATATACAGAGATGAAACGGTGGCAGTCCAATGAACAGTCCCGGACGTCCAATCGAGATGTCGTAAATTCTCTTAACCTTTACATTACAAACAAATTAATTAAAGGGGTTTTGGCTACAAGATTATAAGAGCTATTCACCTTTTAAAAGTTATAACATATGATGTCTCCATATGCCATTACAGTGAAGTAGATTAAGTATATATACTTACATTATACTATTGATGTTTTAAGTTCTATACGAGCGCGACATTACCTACTAATGTCCTTCAAATAGAATTTCGGTCACAGCAAAGGAAATTCGGTCGCTCGTTTAGTAGGTGACCTAACCATATGCACAGGATTTTTAAAGTGGACTAGCTCGATTAGAGATATAGGATGCAGTACCAATAGCAATGATTAACTAATATTATAAATAAATTTGAATGTGAGTTTTTTTTTACGCTTTCACGCCGTAACTACTCCACCGATCATCATGAAATTATTCATACTAGCGGTCGCCAAGTGGTCGAAATTCGCCTATAATTTATTTCAATTTTAAATTTTATTGTTTTTAAGGTTTTATTGTCTATAACTTTTTTATTTAGTCACCTACTATGTATGTAACCATAGTTACGAAGTCAACCGAACAATGCCGAAATACTACGAACGCGATTCGACTGCTTGTATAAAATGCATGGTTGTGTGCGTGTAGTGTTTTTTCATTAATTTAAAGTATTTCTAATGCATATTTTGTAAAAATATTAGGATTCGCCCTTCCTTCTTCATATAAACTTTAACTGTGTCAAATTTCATACTCCTCCATTCGCGCAATTTTCGTAAAAAGGGGTACAAAGTTTTTGCTTCACGTATTCATATATAGATAAATAGGTACATTTCTAGTGATGTTACTTTTACAGACAATCATATCATGCTTTTTACAGTTCAGAGTTAGTATTACAGAAAGATAACTTTGCTAGTTAAGTTATGTAAGCAGAGATATATCAATTAATGCAATTATAAAAAAATATTTTAGATTAATATATTGTGTCGTAACTATGACATAGCGTTACAAGTTCTATAAACTAACTTGTAACAAATATGTCTTGCCACAGTTTAGAAGAAATAATTAATCTAATTCTGATTCTATTATACCCACATTTGGAGCTACATATATTTGTAGGTCCTATATAAAGATATATTGCCGTGTACCAGGCACGTTTTTAGACTCTATGCTGCTACTGAAAACTTTCATCAAGGAAAAAGGTTCCCGAGTGAAGTCACAGGCAAAAGCAAGTCTGTTCATATACAAAACAGTTACACAATCCTAACTCACATAGAGAAATGTCCACTAGAACGCTGCAATATTCTGTAGGACGAAGATTGTAGGTACTGCCGTACTATGAGTATTCTAGGACTGAGCAGAATTGCCGAGATGTGCTCTTCCTCTTCTAGTAAACTTGCAGTCCAACTTCTGTTATATCATCATCTCTACCGAAAGACGACCACTGTTAGTCATAGGCATCCCTCAAGGATTTCCACACAGTATATATTTCTGATTAAATTCATTACGAATTCCAAGACAGAAACTTGCTGGCACTTCACGAGTTAAAACCAGGCGTTCCATGGTTTCCAATGTTGTACTTGGCTACACATAAGTGGGAAAAGGGTGGATTAGTCACAAAATAACTTAGTCCCTTAAGAAAGGTTACTCTGAAGTGTTTACTGTATAATGGTGATCTCATCGTTACCTGAGATGGCGTCATGGAGGGGTTTAAAGCAAAGAGGGTGCCCTTTTCCTTTAAATTATAATCAGCGAGACAGGAACTTATCTGCTGATTGAATAAAGATAAATGCGTGTGTTAACCTGTCAAGTCTTAGAATACCAGGCATAATTAAAAATGTATTGCGTCTGGCCACCGGTGTGCTGTGGCGACTCAATAGGTTAATTTATAAATGAATTTTCTGTATGAACGTTTTCTTTTATTTCGATAATTAAATACATTTTTATTTACCAAAATAAACCTAATGTAACATGAAAAAGCAAAAGCATTAGATTAGAATTTCATTATATGCTTAAATCGAAGGTATTATATTAGAAATTTATTCTGTATAAGTACTTAAGGTTATTTTTAGTAAAAAAGTTCCGTATCTTCTGAAAGAGTTGAGACTCCATACACAGCAGTGTAACGTGCTATGTATAATGGCAGCAGGTTATGGGTATCACGTTTTGGGATTAAAACTGCGTCATTTGGCTCTCTGCTAAAAGTGACGTGACTGAAATCATATGCTATCGCAATCCATACGACATAACGTGACATAACATAAAGTCTTAATTTAATTCTACATCTTACAAATATAAGTTTAAATCGATACCAACGAAATATAAAATTAGGTGAAAATATATTTCGTATTTTAATACGTAGTGTATTAGGATACAAAATATATAAAATAATGCAAAATCGCAAATTAAAAAGTACATATGATTAGGAATAACTCAAAAATTTCGGGTCAGATCTTGATCAAATTGAAATGGGACCACATGGAAGCACCAGCTTTCAAATAAAAAAATTACCATCAAAATTAGTTCACCTAGAAAGAGTTCTGAGGTAACACACATAAAAAAATACAGTCGAATTGAGAACATCCTCTTTTTTGGAACTCTGTTAAAAAGAAAACAAGACTAACTCTATGTCCTCCAACCTCAAATCAACACAATCCAAATGATTTATGGATGACTTTTAACAAAGTAATTGTTTTAATAATAGCTCGATACTATTAATAGTTAATCCTATACAAAATTACATTTTGAAATAATTAATTATGGACGTCAGAGAGGCTGTAATTATTGTTAAATTTAATTATGTGTAGCATGGATTAGTGCTTTGTTTGTGTAGCAGGATGTAGGTACAAACAATATCGTGATATTTCGATTCTATTATGTTAACTCTGTTACTGAGAATATATTGCGCACAATCATAGAATATTTACTAAATTGCATCCTAACTAATATTATAAATACGAATGTCAGTTTTTTCGTTGGTTACGCTTTCACGCCTTAACTATTTGACCGATCATCAATGAAAAGAAATTTCGCATACACGTTGTCAGGTTATCAAAAAAGGACATAAGATAACTTTCATCCTGAAAAAAGTACTGTTACTAACCTATCTTATCTTATGTGGTGGCCAGTCAGTACAGACCGGCGACACTTCGACCCAGTGGGATCTTTTGTGTCGACTTCCCCAATAACGACTGACATAGATGTTCATGGCAGCCGGGACCGACGGCTTAACGTGCTCTCCGAGGCACGGAGCAGGCGATAATTGTCAATCAATACGCACATAATTTCGAAAACTCATATAACTTCCGGAAGTCAGAAGTGCGCGACGTGGGCTCGAACCTGAGACTCTCTGCATTGCAGTCTGTTGGTCTCCCCACTGAGCTATCGCTGCTCTTGTTACTAACCTATCTCAACCTACATTTAGGCGGAGGACCAAAATTTTGTAATATTATGAATGCGAATGTGAGTTTGTTCGTTGGTTACGCTTTTGCGCCTAAACTACACTGGACCGCAAAGAAAAAGGATCGGTTAGAAAATCTTCAATATCTTCAAAAATACCTGACCTAGCTTTATGAAATAAAGTCTAAATTAAAGAATATTTTATACCACATAAAATAATATATAAAACATTTTTATTTATTTTTGATAAATGTATAAAATACTGAAAATGTAAAACAATGGTCGTTTTTGAATTTAGTACCTAAAAATTCATATCAATTGTATCGCGTTTGTTTTAGATTTGTTTTTTGTTTTAAAAGTTATAAATTTGGTGTCTCTACCTTATGCATTTTATTATTCTGAAGTCATAATGTCGTTAACCTCTGAAGAATGTACCAGGATCCTGACAATGCTTGAAGATGGGCACGGTCAGCAAAATACAGCGAGAACTTTTGGTGTGACTCTTTCTACAGTTCAGCGAGTACTTCAGCGTTTCCATGTATTTCACCAATCATCGTGAAACTCTTACACAACGCTACACTTACACTCTTACGCTACAGAAAAGGTCATAGGGTAATCATCCAAAAAAAGTAAAAAGTGGTGTTACCTAGGGATACAAATATATTAATAATATCTACATTAACGTAAGCCAATACGCGGGGAAAAACTAGTTACTTATATTAGGCCACTAGACCAGAGAATCCCAGACTTTTTTCTCATTGCCCACTTTCAAAAATTAAGCTGGTTCCGGTGGACCCCTGCAGCTAGAAATTTAATCCGCTTAGTAAAATCGGTATATACAGTTTTTTTTTTTATTAAATCTCTCTGAGCTGAACTTTTTTTTTATTTTAAAGAAATTCTCTGGTCTTCAGCCAGTTGTATACCTCAAATATTATCTGCCAACATTGATAGGTGAAGTCAAGCCAACATTTCAGTTCTTCACTATCGAAAGCAAATAATTTACGAATTGTAAACCCTCATTTTTTTGTCACGCTTACGTAGACTCCCGTCGAGTCTCCCGTGGACCCCTGGGGTCCAACTGGACCACTTTGGGAACTAAGGCACTAGACCAAAAATGTAGTCTTACTTATTCCCTAGACATACAAATGTATGAAGTGCACCACACATGCATTTTAGCAATAAGTGGGTATAAGTTCTGAATAACAGTCTGAATGACTTAAAAGATATAACGTTGGAACTGTGCCCGACCAATATTTCGTCAGGGACCAAAATTCCATTAACTTGACGCTATATGTCTCATGGATTTATTTAAAGCAGTTATTTTAAATGTTAACCGCAATATAGCGAAAATAACATGGAACTAGCTATACTTCGGGAACAGTATTTTTCTGAATAAAAGGCACTCTGTATCCTTTTCTGTACCCCTGACAACGTGTAATCAAAATTTCTTTATGATCGGTCAAGTATTTAAGGCGTAAAAGCAATTCATTCGCATCTATTATATTATGTTAAGACGTGTTTTAAGAATAAATTAATTTATATTCTGAATAGGTGCTTACATTTTTTAACCCCCGACGCGAAAACGACGGGGTGTTATAAGTTTGAAGTGTCTGTGTTTGTGTGTGTGTGTGTGTGTGTGTGTGTGTGTGTGTCTGTCTGTCTGTGGCATCGTAGCTCCCGATCGGATGTACCGATTTTAATTTTGTTTTTTTTTGTTTGAAAGGTGAATTAGTCGAGAGTGTTCTTAATTATCTTTGATGAAAATTGGTTCAAGATGGCCGCCGCCACAAAATGGCGGATTACATATTTTTTTACAACTCCGTCAATATGAGTATTAAATTAATTATGTGTCGGGGGTTTTTTAAATTTTAAATTTATTTGAATACATGATCCGCATAGTAAAATTCTCGGCGGTATAATAACGGATACCTCACAATAATTATATTTATGGCTTACTCAGTTTTACCTTGCAAGCATCAAACCTGCAATACTAGCGCTCGTCTAATTATTCTGTATTAAGGTCTTGAAGGTCTCTCTGACCTTCTTTTAAAAGGACTCCCTTAATCTCGTTTAACACATTGGACTTATTAAGTTTAGTTCTGAGAAATACATCTAGATTTTTTAAAAAGTATAGTATCTGAAAGTATTCTTTATTTTCTAAAGGTTAGTTTTCTAAGAACATATTATCCTGTCTTAAGCGATTAGGATAGCTGCCAAAGAGATTATTGTTAAAATCTTAATCTATAGTTGAGTCAACTTCACAGGCATGTTTGTAGCACTCTTTAAATGAGATTCTTGAGAAAATACTCTTGTGCTTTCATTGATTCTAAACGTTAAATGCATAGTGATGACTGACCAAGACGTGAGACTCAAAGATCCCCTGCGTTCAAATCTATAGAAATATTTGTTATAATGAATTGTATTTTTAAACGATTTATTTAAAAATTACTTTAGCGATAGCTCAGTGGGGAGACCAACAGACTGCAATGCAGAGGGTCTCGGGTTCGAACCCACGTCGCGCACCTCTGACTTTCGGAAGTTATATGACTTTTCGAAATTATATGCGTATTGATTGACAATTACCGCCTGCTCAGTGCCTCGGAGAGCACGTTATGCCGTCGGTCTCGGCAGCCATGAACATCTATGACAGCCGTTATTGGGAAGTCAGAGCCCTCTAATATCCTGACACTGGTCTAGCCTTAGGGTATCGTAAGCCTTCGGGTTGCGGAGGTCAGGTAGTAGCCGCTCCGTGTAAAAACTGATATCCTGTCAAATCCGGTTAGGCTAGAAAAGCCGACGCCGAGTGACTTGGGAATAATAAAGGCTAGGGAGAAGAAGATTTAAAAATTACTTTACCCTCGATTATACATATATGTGCAAACAAATATAATCTACGTATCCTAACGCAATTTAAAATTCATATTAATTCGGTATACCTATTTATTTGATTTGTAAGCAGTTTTAATTAAAATATACACTAATTAGCTTAAGCTTATGACACTGAAAACCGTTTTCAATTTGATTCAGCCGCGGTGGAGCACACACACACAAAACACATGCAGACAAACGAAAAAAATTTGCTGCTGATTTATTATAACGAATATATGTAACCCAAAATTCTTCGGTCAACCAGCACTTGATACGAGAAATGTACTTTATCTATAAATACCCTCCCATACTTAAAGAAAGGCAATGTTTACCAATAGGACCTACAGTTAAAAGGGTTGCAATTATTATTAATGTACTAGCTACCCTATTGTTATTTACAAGCATAATGGAACTTAAAGAGGGTATAATATTCTATGATTGTCCTCGCATCGTTTATCAAACTATAAATATTCGTGGGTGGCTTTCTTATTCTGCTTACACAGCTATTTTTAACATAGGTATTGGATTTTAATATGAACTGCGCGCACTAGGTCCTTTTATCAATGAAACTTTTAAATAATGTGACAACAGTCATAAAGATATTCGTCATAGGAACATACTATTTACGAATCAGAGATGTTTTATATTAAATTTAAAAGAGAAGTCGTTTTATTAACCTTTAAGTCTTCTTCGAAGAGGTTAATAAAAACACTGTCTGTGTGTCTGTATGTTAGTGACAGTCTGTTAGTGACAGGCATAGCTCCGAAACCACTGGACCGATTGACTTGTAACTTGGTGTGCAGACACCTTGGGGTCATCCCTCGGTTGAGTTAATATGGGCGCTGTGGGTCAAAAGAGCCCCGAGATATATGGGTCACAAGGTCATAAGGTCAGGGGATATCCACCAACAGAGTGATTTGGAAGTCCAAGGGAGAGGCTTTTGCAGCAGTAGGACATTACAAAAAGCTGATGAAAACAAAAAGGTCACATGAAGATGAAGAGGTTGAATCCTGGGTTTTTACACCCATCTCGTTTTATATTAAATCTTGTCTGTGGCTCGGCTCACATAAATGTATGTTATGCCAATTTTCTATCCCTGACTACGTCTATGCGAAATTTCATGATGATCAGTCGAGTAGTTAAGGCGTGAAACGTAACAAATAAATTCACATTCGCATTTATAATGTTAATTAGGCTATAACAAAGGTAGCACATAAGCTTACGGCCCCACCTAGTAAGCGGTAACGATCTATAGTTGTTGAGAACTACAGATATGAGGAGAGAAAATTTCACTTGATATGACATTTTTTTTTTTTTTTTGACATTGATGTTACACTAACCACTACGCCATCTTTAAAACAAGTTTTCGGCCTCGATGGCGTAGTGGTTAGTGTAACTAACTGCCACGACTGAGATCGCGGGTTCAATTCCCGCACAAGTCAAACATTTGTGTGCATGGTCATGGCTGTTTGTCTTGGTCTGGGTGTTTCTATGCATAATATGTATATATTTACAAAAAAAAGTATATATCTACTGTCTAGTACCCATAGTATTATAAAAGCTCTGCTTAGTTTGGGCTGTTATGGTGTTGTGTGTATGTGATAGAATGTTTGAAAAAACATTATTAAAAAATAAAATTTTAATCGGCCAATTAAAAAAGGGGAGAAAGGGAAAGACACCGTCGTACCTTTATCTAAAGTGTACGAAATAGTGAAACTTGGGTCGAATCAAGAAGTTAAAAGAAAAGCAGAAGACAGATCGTTTATTCCACCGACGAGTGCAGTTGTTCTTGTCGGTCTTGTCTTAAAGAAGAACTTAAAGAAGAAGAAGAAGACACGGTATCAGTGAAGTAAGTCAGTCAGCTACATACATTTAGATCATAAAATGACACTTATGAACTATAAAATATAGTGGTTAGTGAGTTTATTGAATTCCCACACCAGTTTCCCTGTTGGGTAACACCGCCCGGCGCGCGGCGGCCCGAGCGGCCTGGCTCATTTGTTCCATCGCCAACTAAATGGAAACGGAAAACTTTGACGCTCCTAATACTCGTAGTTTGTTTGTTACCTTATCACACGCGCATGACATCCATATGCTCTTTCTTTATTCCTCAATTATCTTCGTTTCAGCTCTTTGAAAACAACCTCAAACGAAGTCAGCATTTAAAAATAAGTATATTACATGAACCTAGTTATCAAAGCGCTCTAACCAAAGGCCGAGATATTGCCTTGCACTCTTTGCTCCGACATTACAATTTCAACTTTACTGTACCATCATAAGGTATATTTTCAAATAGCGTATTCTAGAGGATATCCAGAAGGGTAAAACCGCGTACAGAAATGCCAACATTACCATGATTTAATTATAAATAAACATACGTAATACTTAGGAACAGGGCAGCCAACATAAATTGCGTCTTATCTTATTTTCTACGCGACAATGATTATTATTTGCACAATAAATAATTTTGTATGAAGTCATTAATTAGTATAATTGGGTTAGTCTTGTTGTTTCAGGACTAAAAGTACAGCTATGGATACAGAAAAGTAGGTACCTAAGACAATGATTAAGTATATCACTTTAGGTAAATCTCGCCAAGTACAGACGATTTTCACACTCAGTGTTAAATTAAAATATAAAAGATATGTATTAATAACTGAAGAGAACACGGAACAGTAAACAGGGAATTAAGTTACCACGCGCTGGCTACTTTCTGCGCAGTTGACAATGTTGACCATAATTTATGGACCTAAAGCTGCGCTCGTTATATATGTAATACGCGCAAAAACGTCTTATATTCGATATAACACTAAACTAAATTGGTTTAGTGTTAATTATGAAGACATCAATAATACATCACTATTAGTCAGTGGTATCGTTTAACTTTAAGAGACCCACCGTACCACCAGCGGTATGGCCAGGGGTACGGTGGGTCTGAAACGATAAATATCACATCCAAATTGGTTCGGCTATAGTGGCAATTTGTCGCACTCGGAAAAAGAAAAAAAATGTTGTAACAATTTAATTACAACTAACTTTTGTCGTATATTCTTTTAAGTACGTTTTCTTTGTTAAAGATCCCATGTTCTTTCCTGTACCCCTAACAACTCGGGTTGCCACCTTTATTTTGAACAAATAGAGTACATTTACTATCTGAGGTAAGTAGTATACAGTAGGTGAGGGAGGGAAGGGATAAATCTTGGGGCAGACACAAAAGATCCCAATGGGTCGAAGTGTCGCCGGTCTGTGCTGACTGGCCCCCATACATAAGATAAGATAAGATACTATCTGAGGTAAAAAAATAAAGTACAAACTCCAAAAATAAAGTATTATTTATTTAACCTGTTTTTTTGTTATCATATTTTTGTTCATGCTAGTAACAATTAATATTTATTATCAAGGAACGTCTTTACCGCATCTTTACAATATATGTCTTTATTGAAAGATAAACAATTGTTTTAATAAATTTAGGGAATCTCTATTATAAGAGTGCTTTAAGTAAACAATTAAATAAAACCTGAAAATGTTGACATAGGTAAAATAAAGTAGTTTCACGAACTTTATTTTCCTAATAAAGTATAAAGTAGGTTTACCCAAAATAACGTACAATACTTTATTATAAAGTACGGTTGGCAACCCTACTCACAACGTGTATGCGAAATTTCATGATGAGCGGTCAAGTAATTAAGGCGTGAAAGCGTAGCAAACGAACAAACTCACATTCGAATTTATAATATTATTTTACATATTTTTTTATGTATGTAGTAAGAGCCTCTATACCCATCACTGGATCCCATTCCACTATTTCTTGGACTCTGTCTACTCCTTCTGAAAACAAACGTGAATATGGGATTCACTGCTGTTATCACTATAATCCCTGTATTAATGAACACTATTCTATAACTAAACCCACTACACGCCTCTAAGCCAACGCGACAGTGAACCATAATTAATATAATAACAACGATAATTAATTACGGTGAGTACATTGCTGGATATACAATAGCCATATCCAAAGATCCCCATTCCAGTCCACATGCGATGTATCCGACCCTATTCTTAGCTACCTGCTTCTGTTCACCGGTCGTCCTGACCTTTACCGTAAAATCGTATAATAATGTGTTTGCTCAACAAAATACATATACATATAATATGTATCGTATACTAAACTTAGTATATAGTAGATACTATATTTTACCTGCGGTTTTGCTTGCGTAATTCAAGGTTAGGTTAGATAAGATAACTAACACGATTGTCAGGAAAACAGAAAAGGACATGGAGGGTACCCTATCTGATCTGATACCCCGGATCTGATCTGTTACTAATAATGTCATGTTCACTCACATCCGAGCACTAACTTGTCTGGAGTCAGGAGAGGCTGGTAATCTGTCATACCGGTCTACCTAGTACAAATACCAGTCTCTCACACAGATTCTCCCCTTTATAAATTATTTCTGTGTGAGAGAGAAAATAAACCATTATTAAACCATTAATGCGTATGCGAAATTTCATGATGATCGGTCGAGTAGTTAAGGCATGAAAGGGTATCAAATAATCTCACATTCGCATTTATAATATTAGGCTATAGTGGGAAGGCAGAGGTATAATTTACTCATATTTGGGCAGATATGAGTTTAGGTCTCGCATATTGGAGGCGGTTCTATTGCAGTCTATTTTTTTTTATACAGCTTTGGTGGCAAACATTCCTATGGCCCACCTGATGGTAAGTAGTCACCGTAGCCTATGGACGCCAGTAACACCAGAGGTATCACTTATGCGTTACTGACCCTTTAGGAAAGGAAGTTTGAAGGTCGAAAGGTGATTGGGCCTCCGGCCGGCACTCTCACTAACCAAACGAAACACAACAGTAGGCATACTGCTATTTCACGTCGATATTCTGTGAGAGGGTAGTCCTTCCCCGGTCAAGCCGGCCCATTCATGCTAAAATCAGCGAAGCTCTTCTACTCTAAAGTCTACTACTCTGAGTCTACCGGCACAGTTCCAGACTCCGTCTGCTACTAACATTTTTTTGACAGAGACCAATAACACTTTTCTCCAAAAATCGAATCCAAGATCTCATGTCCAGCAGTTGTATTCACTTCCGTCACCGAGTAAGACAAATACGCTATGATTTAATTTATTGTTTACATACTTTTACTTGTGACTAACAGCAGTCCCATTTACTATAGGTGTGTGACTCAGAGCGTTTTTATTTATCTAAATATTTCAAAATCAAAATCAAAATCAAAATAAATTTATTCAAGTTAAGTTACACGTGCATTTTTTTCTGTGAATTTACATTTACTGCCACGTTCAGCAAAGCAAGGGTGTAGGGCTCATGAGAAGAACGGGCAAGAAACTCATAGCCACTCTTTTTAATTGCCAAGTGTACAATATTATTTCGTTTACAAATTACAAATTGTCTAGACATGTATATTGTAGATGGGAAAATAATAATAAATCTAGTGAGTCTGCCCATCCGATTGATGCTATTAGAGTATTCAGAGCAGACGCCGTCTTTCATCCATAGTTACCTATATACCGGTCCATCAAACACCCATACATAGCATATATATATATTAGAATCTATACGTAGCAATAGTCCTACGCCTGCTGTAGCTAGTGCCGCAGTAGGTGTTCCATCTCACCTTTGATTAAAACTCTCGAAGGGCCTCTTCACGTTGGACCTATGTCTCCGTGTAAGCCTAAATGGCCAGGTATTTTCATAATATAATATGTTAGAAAATAATATGATAATAATAAATCTATTTTTCTCTATCACAAATGTTTCTTATGCTAGTTTACAGAAATGCCACAATAACTTTGTGAAAGACTGGTGCCTGAAGTAGGTTTAAAAAAAACTGTAATTAAGGATCACCAGGATAAGCAGAGAGAAATCCTGTGAGAGGTGACCTGGTGGGTGTAAACCTATATATCGCCAGTCATATCATAGTTCGCACATAACAGAGTCCAAAGTAATGTTTACAAGATCCAATACGCTTTGTCCAACGCAGGAATTTAATCCAAGACCTCACGTTCGCTCGTAAATAAACTTAGAGAACTTAGGGCAGTATGTAACTAATGTCCATATTATTCAAATTTTGCTAAACTCGCATATTCAATGGCTGGACGGCTACTTCAATAGGTGATCTATTTCGAACTATAATAGGATTATCCTGATATTGTTTAGATAATATTTTATGCGTAGTAATAGGTGTAGACTAAGTATGTCGCGTGACTTCGTTCGCGTGGTAACTGGGTATAATATGGCCTCTGTTAAAACCAAAAAATCATCTAAGCTTTACTTAAAGTTAAATGCATATATACATACATAAATTCACGCCTGTTTCCCAGAGGGGTAGGCAGAGACTACGGATTTCATTTGCTACGATCCTGACACACTTCTCTGGCTTCATTCACTTTCATAACATTCCTCATACACGCTCGCCGGTTTAAGGTGCTCTTAACCTGGCCTTTATCCAGAATGTCTCCGATCTGATCAGGAAACGTTCGCCTAGTTCTTCCCCTTGCGACTGTTCCATTCACACTAGCCTTATAAACTTTTTTAGTCAGTCTGTTCTCGTCCATTCTTTCTACATGCCCAAACTAACTTAACATACCCTTTTCTATTCTCGTCACTATATTCATTTTTATGCCGCATCTCTCTCTAATCACACTATTGCTTATTCTATCTTTCAGAGTCACACCACATATATTTCTCAGCGCTCTCATTTCTACAGCATTTATTCTGCTCTCATGCTTCTTTTGCCATACCCAACTTTCACTTCCATGCATAAGTGTAGGCACTAATAGTCCTCTATGAACAGCCAAACGTGCCTTTTCGGATACATTTCGACTGTTCATAAAAGCGCGTAGAGCGCCATTCACTTTATTGCCAGCAATCGTTCTTCTTTCAATATCTCCCTCATGTGTACCATCCCTTGTAAGCAAAGTACCCAAATATACAAACTCTTTCACTTGCTCCACTTGTTCTAAAGTTAAATGCAGCGATCATTAATTAAGGACTTGTAACTTTACTAAGTATAGACTAGCGATATTTTGTGACTGTGATTTTAGTGACTAAATGGATGGTATAGTAGTTTAAGGGATCGCATCGTCATTGCCACTGCACTGAGTATTGTGGATTCGATCCCCAGACGAGACTAATATTAGTTACCACAACATAGTTGTCTGAGTCAATGAGTTCTTTATGTCCTTTGTTTGAACGTTAGTAAAATCCCGTGCCACAATTAGTTTATTTATTTTGTCGGCCTCGATGGCGTAGTGGTAAGTGTAACCGACTACCACGCCTGAGGTCGCGAGTTCGATTCCCGCACAAGTCATACATTTGTATGCATGAACGTGGATGTTTGTCTTAATCTGGGTTTTTCTATGTATAATATGTATATATTACCAAAAAAAAAGTATATAATTATGTATGTTTATCCATTGTCTAGTACTCATAGTACAAGCTCTGCTTAGTTTGGGCTAGACGGTGTTGTGTGTATGTGATAGAATATTATTATTATTATTATTATTCCTAGTGTGGAAGTCTTTTAATCTATAGGGCTGCAGCGGCGTATCGGTGCGTGGTGCTCAGACCGATAGATCTTTAATAATGTCTGGTATTCTAAGATTTGACAGACCACAAATGAAATTTCTACTCGAGCATATCTCTGTAATATTCAATATAATACAGTTCGAGTATTAAACCCTATGTGAGGCCATTATACAGCAAACTGTAAGTAAACAAACGCTAGTTTTAATCCGATAGCTGAACCCGAAGCGGTGCATTGTGTGCTCACCTCTGAAGGGAAAACAAAAGTTCATAATTCCGTACGGCAGCTTAGCTCTATTCAAACTGAGAGTATCACAAGTGATTTAAGTACTTTAATGCATTTTAATACTTAACATTTAAAATATTATAGAAAGGTGTATGCTTTTGTCGAGATATAGGTAAAAGTCAGTTGGAAGAAAAGAATAAAAATGTAATACATACACAATATGGTAGTTGCCTCACATTTTTTTATTATTTAAGTTAATTACATAAACCATAAAATACAAAGAATTTTTGAAATCTACTCAAAGGTGAATCACAATTCATTTGCGGGACTCAGTATACGCTTTTTTAATAAACTACCGATTGATATTATAAATTTACCTTTACTAAAATTTAAAAGTGCTGTTAAAAGTCAGCTTATCCGGAAGGGCTATTATTCAATCAATGATTATTTAAATGATAAAAACTCATGGAACTAGTTGCTTGTTTCATACAGGATTCAAACAATGTATGTATTATATAAGTCAATTTAGTTATGTGAAGGTACTTCGTGTTTATTTGGTGGTGTTAAAGTATCTTTCTTTTCTTTTAAACAAACTTTATAAGTAATAACGTAAATTTTGTTTTAACTACATTTAGTCACGAACTACCTTTTCATGTCACAAAGTGTAAGTGTATGCGTCCTCATGCCATACTATTGTCTATTACAAATGGCTACGTACTGATAAATATGATTTCAAATCTCAAATGCTTTTTACATAATATTACCAACTTTTCTTTATTTTAGAATTTAGTTTTATATGGACAGTGACATATGGCATAATGACTGCAACACCTGGTACATAAATGAGTTGTAAAATACTGAAATTATAAGTTGATGGCGATTTAAAAGAGTGGCCTTGAGTTTCTTGCAGGTATCTTCTCATAGGCTCAACCTTTTGCCTGAACCTTGCAACTAACATAAATGTAAATTCAGTAAATATAATAAACTCACTAACCCATTTGACGTTCATAAGTGTTACTTTGTGACCTAAGTGAATAAATTATTTTTGACTTTGACTTTGACTTTGACTTTGACTTTGAATAAGATACCTACCAATAATTCAAAATGTCAAAAAACGGATGCACTATACAAATTCGTAAGTAAGAAAAGGATAGTGATATATCACAACTACACTCCCACTTTTTTATATTCAAATTCAAAATATTAATTTTGCAATAAATTTTGATTTAGCTGTGCCCAAAATGTGTGTGCCCATTTTTAACCCCCGACGCAAAAACGACGGGCTGTTATAAGTTTGACGTGTGTGTGTGTGTGTGTCTGTGGCATCGTAGCTCCCGAACGGATGAACCGATTTTAATTTTGTTTTTTTTGTTTGAAAGGTGAATTAGTCGGGAGTGTTCTTAGCTACGTTTGATAAAAATCGGTCCAAGATGGCCGCCACCACAATATGGCGGATTACATATTTTTTCACAACTCCCTCAATATGGGTATCAAATGAAAGGGCTTGACGAGTAAAATACTATACACTATGATAAATTTCAAATTCAAGATGGCCGCCACCAGAAAATTACATATTTTCACAAATTAAAATTGTTCAATATGTGTATCAAATAAATATTGTGTCGGGGGTTTTTTAAATTTTAAATTTTGTTATTATACCAATCGGTTCAATCATATCAAAGGTTTGTTGCGATAAATATACCAACAAATCAAATATTTAAAATGAATTGTTTTATGTTTTTATAGCATACGTTTGCGATTAACCATGAGCTTCGAAAGCTTTCGTTATTTTTTTCAGGAGTATAAAAAATAATAAAGTGTTACGTGAAAAATACACTTCACGCACGTATTTCACGTGTCATAACTACAGTAGTATATACATTTTCAGTAGTGATAATACGCTAAGTGCTTTGATGCCCTTGCTTCACGCCACTATTTCTGTTAGAAATGGAGTGTATCGATTTTTTTATATTGAATTTATTTCTCATGTTACATCCAGTCAGTCATCAGTTTTCCCGCGACTTGACATGCGTTAATGTAGGTTTCGTAAAAAAATATCCCTCGAGAATAGTACTTTTCTGGATTTCTTTTCGCGAGCAAAATCTAGTTGGAAGATTAGTATAAAAAGCATGAAAATAAAAATTAAATGATAAAAAATCGAAACACTAACCCTCATAACGTTTGACCGATTATCATGAAATTTCGCAAATACATCGTCAAGGGTCTTTAACCTTGACGACGTGTACGAGAAATTTCATGATAATCGGTCCAGTAGTTAAAGCGTGATTGCGTTACAAACAAAGAAACAAAACACGATCGCATTTTTAATATGGATGGGATGGTTAGAATGTTTTAAAATATCTGTTATTGATGTAGAGGGTTTTAATTGAAAACCTTTAGTTAGTTAGTTAGTTGGACGTGTGTTATCCGCACTTAGCCCCACAATTGGGCACAACTGGGCAATATTTATATTGTTCGGTTACTCATACCACCTCAGCTCCGTCCAAAAAGATAATAGGGGACCAATGTTGCGCAGTACCTCCTTCATCGTTTCTGGACGTTTAGTTAATTAACATATCATTTTAAAACGTACATAATATAAAATTAAGATTAAGTGACGTAAAAATATAATGACCTTTAAGAATAGATTGATAACATTGTACATGACGCCACGAACTACCGTATTATGCGGTGCGATTCAACTGTACGACTTTTACGTAATCTCCGACAGTTATTCACTAACTATTTGATATATATATATAGATAGTTTAAGACGTTTGGCCTAGGGTTATCTAACAGTTACACGTGTATATAAAGTAAATAATAATATCAGGATTGCTTATAAGTTGTCCCACTGGACTAGACCCGGGCCTCTTTTCAATATAATAATAATATTAATATAATAATATTCTATCACATACACACAACACCATCTAGCCCAAACTAAGCAGAGCTTGTACTATGGCTACTAGACAATGGATAAACATACATATATACTTTTTTAATTTTGTAAATTCGTACATATTATATATAGAAACACCCAGACCAAGACAAACATCCATGTTCATGCACACAAATGTTTGACTTGTGTGAGAATCGAACCCGCGATCTCCGGCGTGGCAATCGGTTACACTAACCACTACGCCATCGAGGTTAGTTAACCATAGTCCAACATTCTAGCCCAACATAGATTGGCGGTTTTCCTCACGATGCTTTCCTAAGGAGTGATAATTATTGTAACTATTTAATACGCTTATATCTAGGGAAGTTGCGTGCCTGGATAACGAACTTCAATCTTTTATGTGACAGTCCAAAAATCTCGAACTAAACTACCCTGTTTGCTATAATCTTTATATGTATACTAATATTATGAAGCTGAAGAGTTTGTTGATTGAACGGACTAATCTCAGAAACTACTGGTTTGAATTGCAAAATTCTTTTAGTGTTGGATAGCGCATTTATCGAGGAAGGCTATAAGGTATATAAGATCACGCTACGACCAATAGGTGCGGAGCATAAATGAAAAATGTTACAAAATCTGGGCAAATTACCTTTTGTGACGCAGACGAAGTTGCTGAAGTTGGCTAGTATGAAATATTCAGCTTACATAAATGTTAGTGACCGCAAAACTCAAAAATTATTCGATGGATTGACTTTAAATTATTACACAAGATTGCGATTCTATATAAGAGTGTTTCTATATATTTTGTATATCGGTGATAAAACTGAGAAATTAAATACTTTTATTTTCTCCCTAATAACTAATATTAAACATAGCCACAGCGAAGTGTGGCCGGGTTTGGCTAGTAATATATAAAGAAAACGGACAAATAATCACGTTAGTAACATAAAGTGGAATCATAATAATATCTTATTTAATAATATCTGTCATATTTATAAGAACTAGTGGTCGGCTAGTGGTCAAAATTCGACCAAAATTCCTAAGCTTGTTACTTTGTTTTCTGTTTTCTCTATTACATATAAATAAGGTATAGGTAACCATAGTTACAAAGAATTGTACGACGTCAGACAAACAATGTCGAAATACTACGAACGCGATTCGACTACGTGTGTCAAATGCATGGTTGTGTGCGTGTAGTGTTTTATCATTATAATGTATTTCTAACGAATATTTTATAAAAATATTAGGATTCGCCCTTCCTTCTCTATATAAACTTTAACTGTGCCAAATTTCATACTCCTCCGTCCACTCAATTTTCGTAAGAAGGGGTACAAAGTTTTTACTTCACGTATTAATATATAGATAAGATATTGTTACTTGGTACTTGTACTAAAACTAGTTATGTTATTATAATATCACGCTACGACCCACGGGGGCGGCGCAGTAATCATAAATGCGGGTGAAACCGCAGCCACATCTAGTCTTAAATAAAAGTGCTCAAATTTATAAGTAACAATGTTTCGTAATGAAAAATACAGGTATAGTTTTAATAATTTAATTAGCTTAAAATTAGTAAAGTTTAATAGTAGTATAGTAGTGTAACAGTTTCTAAATTATGAAATAAAGTGTAAATAAACGACGCGATAAAATCCGAATATAGTAGATTAATTTCAAAAGGTATAGGCAGCAAAAATATCGCAGTTCAGGCGTTCAACGTATTAATGGCTGAGAGTACACGCAATACGGTGTCGCATGTCGCAATAATTGTTCCAAGTCCTGGGTGTGCCTTGTGTACGAATGTTTGTAAAGACTCCACAACTCAGCAATTATAAAAGAAATAAATTGGAACGTGAATAGTATTTTTGTAAGTTTTCTTATCTTGCTCAAACAGTCTGAATTCAATTTCACTTAAATATTTTCATAGGATATTAATTTACAATATTATTATTGCTTGACGTTTCTTAAATATCCCAAGGCTTATCACTCAAGGAATTCATGACAGCTGTTCCTCTTGATATTCATAGATCTTTGTTTTCTTGGAGATATTATCAAACATTCTTTAAACTACAGACTTTATTTATCTTTCATTCCTTCGTCTGCTATTGAAATAGAAAATCCTTACTAATATTATAAATTCGAATGTGTGTTTGCTTGTTTGTTACGCTTTCACGCCTTAACTACTCGACTGATCATCGTGGTATTTCGCATACAAGTTGTTAGGGGTACAGAAAAGGACATAAGGTACCTTTTATCCAGAAAAATACTGTTACTAGCCTAACCTGACTTAGATTTACGCGAGCGAAGCCGCGGCTAAAATCTAGTAATAATATAAAAATGGTTTATTATACAAAAATAAACCTAGTATTAGTCAGCGATAGCTCAGTGGGGAGACCAACAGACTGCAATGCAGAGGGTCTCGGGTTCGAACCCACGTCATGCACCTCTGACTTTCGGAAGTTATATGACTTTTCGAAATTATGTGCGTATTGATTGACAATTATCGCCTACTCCGTACCTCGGAGAGCACGTCAAGCCGTAGGTTCCGGCTGCCATGAACATCTATGGCTGTCGTTATTGGGAAGTCAGTGCCCTCTAATATCCTAACACTGGTCTAGCCTTAGGGTATCGTTAGCCTTCGGGTTGCGGAGGTCAGATGGCAGTCGCTCCGTGTAAAAACTGATCACTCAAATCCGGTTAGACTAGAAAGCCGACACCAAATGACTTGGGAATAATAAAGGCTAGGGAGAAGAGTCATGACAGAGTCTAAACTTTAAGTTGTCGCTTAAAATTCACACTGTTATAATCAATGTAACAATATCCAGAGGCAATAACAAAAGCGTTGTCTCTGGTGTAATTTGATTGATCATAGAACATAGTTTAGTTATCAGATAGTATACATTACCCTCAAGGATAACATCAGGCGGGCCATAGACTATTTGTTAAAGTTTAGGCCAGCTTATATGAGGTCCATCTCTGAGTGAAGAACAACTACATATTGCTTCGTTTTATAGCTTAATCCGTTGTACAACCTAAATTTAATTGTAGAGTAGTGACAAAATTTTCCGAAGCCACCAGACGTCTCAACACGTCAAGCCCAAGCCGTTAACTTAACGCGCACATTAAACGTATTACGTCATCAAGCGCGTAGATATTTGTATTAATTTTGACAAAACGTAAATTAAACTGTCAAGCCGCGAAGCGACGCGGAGCTCAAACACAATTTGTATCTGTACACGAGTGTACTTAACTTATTAATGAAACTGAATTTTGATGGCGAATGCTTCACGAACGTTTATTTCTGATGTGTCTGTTAACGTTGTGTTTAGATATGTGGTAATATAAATTAGTTCTCTTTATGTGATGCTAGATTGAGCCCGCAGCTCTGCTCGCGTAAAATATGCATGTTAGGTTAGATTAGTAAGAACCTCCCGTCCGCCAGCCATTGTGTCAGGATGACGCCCTCTGTCGTGCTGGAGTGCCACCCAGGAGTCGTCGTCTGCAGGCATTTCCTGCCTGTGTTGGACACTGCTGGGTGGCTGATGTAGTTACAGTTCCAGCGACCCACCCACCATTCAAGGCAGTGAGTTGGCACACCGTGGTAGGTTTAGTCTGTAGGCCCGCAGTCTCGGGAGAGCCCGACATAAGCCTCTCACCTCCCCTTGTGTCGAGTGAGTATGCATAAGGAGCATTTGCCCAGGCAGCAAAAAAAAAAAGGATTTAGTCTGTAGTACCCAGGACGTTCCATCTTTGCCTGGGCAAGCCTGACATAACCTCTCCGCTCCGCCTTTTCAGCGCAGAATTATAAGTGAAAACATTCCACCTCGTTAAAAAAAAGGTTAGATTGGTAACAGGAATATTATTTCTGGATCAGAGATACTCTTTTTTCCCTCTACAACGTGTATGCGAAATTTCATGATTATTGGCCGAGTAGTTAAGGCGTGTAGCCGTAACAATCAAATAAACAAACTCACATTCTCGTTTATAATATTAGTAAGAATAGGATTGTCTCGGTCGCACTGCGGTAGGCGGTAGTGCATGTGTTTGACCCAATATCCATTAGGTCCCGGGTAAAATGATATGAGGTATTTCTGTAAGGAAACTTACAGTAGCAACACAGTATCCGGCGCTGTGCCCGGCTGATGGCAATATACTCGCACTCTGTTACGTAAAATTAAATAATAAACAAATGCAGGTGTAATACACTTTTGTCTCCCTTTTCGGTAATATAGACATACGTATGTGTGTGAGATAGGTAAGAGGATTTGTTGGGGTCGCTTCTCGCCTTATTTCATAGCTTGACTTTTTTGAGCTATAGCTAATAGGCTGCAGGTTTTCTCAGGATGTTCTCCTTCACCGTTTAAGCGATTCATATGCACATAACGTCGTAATCAGTGTTAAAAATATAAGGTGCGTGCCTTAAGATCGAACTCGAGACGTTCTTCCATTAGTCTATTGCTGCATATAATATACATAGGTACAACATGAGCGTTCCTATTTTGAAACTACTCTATATATCATACTAGCTTTTGCTCGCAGCTTCGCTTACGTAAAAGTAGGTTAGGTTAGGTGTAACACTACTTTTTTAAAATAAATTATAGCCTATGTTACTCGGTGATAATATAGCTCTCAAATGTAGAAAGAATTTTAAAATCGGTTGAGTAGTTTTCGAGTTATATCCTTACAAACAAACATTCGAACAAAAAATCGAATATTTCCTCTTTATAATATTATAATAGATAATCGTGTATGGTAACTGCATACCCACAAGTCTTATGATAGATTGCCATATTGTTCCTATAAATAAAATACGATTATTAAGCGCGTCGCATAGATCCAATATATTGCCGGTTTTCCACACCATAGTTCAGTTAACGTAAGTAGTGCGTAAAATTAATACTCGAAGCTGTCCTGACACAATTATATGACGAGTGACGAGAGTGCTTCCTCTTTGTCTTGCGTATGTTGATTGATAAATTAAGGGCATCTTATTTTTACGACAACCCGGAATAATTCTCTTGCTGAATGATCTTCGTTAAGCATGGGATATGCTTTATATGACATATACTTATTCTACTCGGAATAATTGCTAAATCGCAAAAGAGACTTATTTGATTTACTTCGCATATTTCCCAACGGATAGGCAGCAGTTTATTTTAAGTAGCAATGTGCAATTATTGATTAAAAATTGAATTATCAAATTATATAATTTATTTCATCGATAATATTTTCGATCGTTTCGAATATATTTCGATCGTCAAACAGATCGAAATATTCAAAACGATCAAAGGCAAGGATTAATAAATTATTATAATAATAATTGATTATTAGTATTTGATTACGCAAATACCGCAATTCGGTTACGCACGCGGTATAAAGACATGATATGTGGATCTGTATTAGGTGTAATACTTTAGAAAATAGTCATTATTCGATTACGATTCGAATTATACTCAATGACAACGTATCGATCTACATTTGAATGCAATACAATTACCGAATACTAACGGCCACTTCTACAACTAACCAGTAAAAGTTATCCGAAAGATAAATCGCATGCTGTCTCACTCATGTTAGGTTAAAGAAGAGAGATGGTGAGACTTTTATCTTATACATAGGTAAATTCTATCTGGAGGTGATAGTACAAGCCCTTATAATAATAACGTTTATTTGGAACAAGTTTAGTTTAAATACATTTTACAGTAGAGACGTTGATAGCTGCCGAAGTTAGAAAAAGGGTAGTATTTAACTGTTCCTCAATGTTTTGCCTTTGTTCCACCAAAAATACTAATTGCACCTCAAAATATGCTTACCTAAAATTCTAATTGCACAGCAAAATATGCTTACCAAAAATACTAATTGCACAGCAAAATATGCTTACCAAAAATACTAATTGCACAGCAAAATATGCTTACCAAAAATACTAATTGCACATCAAAATATGCTTACCAAAAATACTAATTGCACTGCTAAATATGCTTACCAAAAATACTAATTGCACAGCAAAATATATTCAAAGAGATCAAACTAATTCGACGGAGCCCCGCTTCGTGGGGCTCCTATTTTTGGGTGGGTTTAAGAAGGAACCTAACATAACCTAACCCTTCCGAGACGCAATGCAGTGGTTTGAGGCGTATAGATGTTCATTATGATATATTTTAGTGAGCATATATTGCTGTGCAATTAGTATTTTTGATGGTCATTATATTTAATTCCGTAGAAAAACTGTTGCACAGCTATCAGTGCCCAATTCCAGGAATGGTATACAAATTTTGTTCCAGACTCCATAAAAAATAAACACAATAATTCTTATTGAACTTTCCTTTTTCATAACAATTGCTCATCGCTATTTATAACTTAAATTTACCTGCTACGCTTATTAAGTGCAACGTAATACCATTGCTCTCAGCCTGGCAAAATGCTGACGGATTTGAGATACTCAAAAAACTTTCCTTAGGCGAATTATGGTCATCTTCCTAATTTACGGGAATTTATAACTGAACCACAAAATGACCAAAATCATCACAAAATTTTCTCCACGAACGAAAACATACCTACTGCTTAGAACAATTTGCCTCAAAATAACGCCACAAAATTATTTCCAATCTCGCTAACTACCAGAATACAAAGAAAGCATCCACTTTATTATTGGAATGTATCACTCTTATCACCGACTGATAGTAGTGACCAATGCTCCTCAACATCACCCATATAATAACGGCCTAAGCGACCTTGCTTTGCTCATAAAAACCAGCTATAACAATTATTACATAAGATCGGTTTTTCAATGAGCTGCTATGTGTATATGTTGGAATGGGCGCTTGTGTTAGGGTCAAAGAACATTGGCTGATTAGGCATGCCGATTGTCAGTACTTAGAACGAGCGTGGCATTTCAATGATAATATAATATTATTTACTTTTTAGGTGTTTCATGTACCAATGTAAGTTGGAATCAGGTCACGTGACATTAGTTTTACACACGTGATACAGTATACATAGCTTGACTCCTGTATATCCCCAAAGGGGTAAGAAAAGGTATATAGCACCTAATTTGTATTAGCTGTGTTTAGGTCCCAATGGAATAAGTTTATTACTTTTTACCATGCACAGATACAAGTAGTTTTGAATAAGAATAACCCGATAATATCGTCAACTGGAAATAAGAATAAAAACAAATGAAGACTTTGACGTCATCAATGCATATGATAATAAATTAGTGCTTTTATATTCTTACACTTATATCCGTCACAGTAAGACATACAGGGTGTCCGGTAATTAATGGATAACCTTGAAATGTCTTAAAGTAGAACTGAAGGCTGTTCAGCAAAAAATATGAAAAGAAATCTATCCTAACTACTACCTGAGATATGTGTTTTTTTTTAATTACCATTTATAACTTTCTTGTATACTACGACCATAAATGAATAAAATCCATCGGTTTTTTGTTGTTTTATTATTAAACACTAATTATGCTAATATATAGACAGTCAAAAGTATGCTATGCTAATATAGCTAGCACTTTTTAATATATATCTTTTTTTTTAAAAATTCTGAACGGCCTTCAGTTCTACTATAAGACATTTCAAGGTTATCCATTAATTACCGGACAACCTGTATGTAAGAACCCATATTCACTAGCTAAGGTTTAAGATAACAATAATAATTAAAAGGAAACGAGCGTTTAATTCTTTACTGGGCACAGTTTCATATATCGGCTTGTTACCTAAATTGAAATTAAACACTTTATACGGATTTTGTCGCGTTCTTTTATTACATAATTTTGAAACTCTAACACTACTATCATTGAAATTTACTACTATTTAGGCTATTTAATTTAATTAAATCTATTCATATTTAAGTTTACAGTTTGCCCCGACGTTTCGGTTGTTTTACAGCAGCCATGTTCATGTATTGGCTGAAAAACAAACGTACTTCGTGGAATTGAAATCTTTTTAAGGGTATGAATTCATCAGTTGATGAGGCATGGGAGACGTGTTCCTTCTCTTGCGTTTTGTATTCTGGTGGTGCGGTATTACTTTCGGATTGCTCCGACACTCTAGCTGACACCAACTCGCCAAATGCAAGATCAAAAATCTTTCAAAATGTTGGTGTAGTATCTTCAATAACATCTATAACTAAATATAACTATATCATTGTTTGACACTTTATCAACTAACTTACAGTCAAAGCTTATAAAAGCAACTAAATACTGCACATAGTTCCGTCTTTGGTCAATAATTTACATTTGAGTTTTCTGCCGTTTACACAAACCCGCAGACACTGATCCTTACATAGCTCTTCCAGTTCCCTTCACCATTAAACCCGCGGTTAACCACCACTTCGGCTAACATTTGTTTTGATCCCTTCCAGTCTCGGGTATTCTGAACAAGGCTTAAGAACGTCTCCGCTCTATGACATGTTCCGAGTAGCAATTTCACAATAAGGTTCATATTTGCAGGTGTTTTAATGTAATTAATTTATTTAAATTAATAAATTAATTTAATGGCCTAGTATACTCTAAAGATTATAATAAAAGTGACATATGGCATCCTAACTTAATATTATAAATGCGAATGTGATTTTGTTTGTTTGTTACGCTTTCACGCCGTAACTACGCTACCGATCATCACGAAATTTTGCATACACGTCATCAGGGGAACAGAAAAGGACATAGGGTACCTTACGTCCAGAAAAAAATACTTTTACTAATCTAACCTAACCTCAATATACGTGAGCAGAGCCGCGGGCAAAATCTTGTATAATTGTATTTGAAGTCCTTCTACTAATGGGTTGAAAATTTTAGAACCGTGAGTTGTCACACTTCTGTAATTTCCGACCCATTATTTACATACTTAAAGGACTATAAATATAATATTTTGTTATTCAACAAAAAACAAAGCCATGTAAAAGAAGTATGTACGGAAATAAAGTTTTTAATTTTTTGTTTCTTATATTATTTGATAAGATGTCCGCCATAATAAATCATATTCCGTGACAATTTCTAAAGTAATATTAAAAATCGGCCAAGTGAGTACCGGAGGTGCCATTGTTTGGTAATTTAAAACCTTCAGAGCGCGAATTCGACTTACACTTAGCGATTTTTTATATACTTCTTTTTCCTAAGTTTTTGGATAAGCTCGCGGACTACTTACCGTGTTATTGAAAAATAATAATAACATAACTTCTTGTACTAGCGTTTTCTTTTTAATGCGTTTTGTTTTATTATTTTTAATGACATTTTCAAATAATAAATTAAATTATTTTGTTTAAATAAAATACAAGAATTTGAAAACATGAAACGTTGTTATTCTGAAACATGACATGGAAGTCACTTTTAGTGGAACTGGCTATAGAAAATTGACAAAATAATTATTATGTCTGGAATACGATAACACAATTCCAGTTAAAGGCCTATGCATAACAACCAACGTTCAATTCGGTATAAAGTGCATAACGCACACGCAATGCCCTCTAATACATAAATAAAAAAGTATTTATTTATCAAGTGGTATCTGTCGCCCGTGACCCTGTCTTATCGCCAAAGTTCATAACACTCTTTATCCTGTAACGCGACAGAACAGTTTTTGTCCCTCAAACTTTCCGATAAACCCACTGTGTACTGTTCAACAATTTGGACATCGCCAGCGGGTGTATGAAATTTATTTTTCTGGAACTAAGACAGGATATAAAAGTAGGTACTTTGAATCTCAGACTCATTCTGAATAATGTTGGGAAACTGGTTATTACAAGAGGGCTTTTAGTTATTGACGAACTCTTAAAAAAACCTAGTTAATTTCATATTATTGAAAGTTAATGTAAATCGTAATTGATTACAAATTTAATATTATTATAAAATAATATATAATATCAGCCCTGTATTAAACTGTCGCACTGCTTGGAACGAGCATCTTCTCAACGTGAGAAGGGTTAGGCCATAGTCTACCACGCTGGCCTAATGCCGGTTGGCAGACTTCACGTAATTAAACTGCTATATACGAATTTTATCACGTTGTTTATTTAACACTTTATTACATAATTTAGAAACTGTTACACTACTATACTAATATAAAAATTTAAATAATTAAAACTATTTATATTTAAGTTTACACTTTCTCCGACGTTTTGGTTGCTTTTCAGCAGCCATGGTCACGGTCAATAACATTCGCGTAAACAGAAGACAATATTATGAGACTTCACGTATCTTCAAGAACATTATGCAGAACTTTCAGACATGTAGGTTTCCTCACGATGTTTTCCTTCACCGTTAAAACAAGCGGAAATTAACTATTTTAATACGCACATGGCTTCGTAAACTCGGAGATGAGATTGGGATCAAACTCCAGACCTCTGCATGGCAGTCCAACGGTATCCTACTAGACTATCGCTGCTAATAAATTATTATGTGCATTATAATCTTGAGCATTTCATAGTAAACCTGGTCAAGTGTAAGTCACTTTTGCGCAATCAGTGTTTCTTATCATCGAGTGATTTTGTAAAGCTCGATGTTATTTTACTCGACTGTTTCAACTTTCATTAGATACATATAACACGATACCCAAAAATGTGCCAATTAGATGGCAATAAGCTTGAGCCCTAAGATACAGCTAACAAAATATGAATGAAATATCACTGCCTACCCCTTTAGGAACATATAGATATAACTTTATTAAACTGAATGCTAAAATCGCAAGTTTGTTTTATACAGAAAATCGCAGCGTTGTTCGCGAAAAATAACACCGCGTTTAAGTGCTTTGTTTGGTACAAAAGCACTTAATCGCGGTATTGTTTTTCGGAAACGGAAACACAAATAAACAATTATATGTATAGCGTACAATGTTAAATGTATATGATTCATATGATGTTTTTCTTCTCAAAATTGTTACATACTTTGGCTCACGTCTATATCATTGAGAGGGTAAGCAGAAGTGTAGTACACATACGTTTTTTTTTATACAACTAAAGTGGCAAGCAGGCATACGGCCCATCTGATGGTACTTAAATAGTCACGGTAGCATATGGACGCCTGCAACACCAGAGGCATCACTTGTGCGTTGCCGATCCTGTAAAAACCTTTTAACACGTCAATTCCAATTCAAAATTAGTTTATTTATTTATTCATATTACATACAACAATACTACAGGCATATTACTTAATACAATAGTGTAGTTATCACTTAAAAACAATGGAAAAATATTCCTGTATTATGCACTACACAAATAAGTGACCGTTGTGAATTAATTCAACGTCCAGTTACATAAATTAATCTGCAGTGAAAATTCAAACAATTTATTTCTATAAATTGTAAGATAGATAACGTCACATCAGCTATGGTTTTAAGATACAGATACAAGCCTATTATTGCCACTTACCGGCAATTCACAGTTTCAAACTCCACGCTGCTACTTAGATCTCCTTAATAAAAATATAGAAAATAATTTGCACGATCCGGAATTCGAACCTGAGACCTCATGCACACCGCTGCACCACCGAGGCAACATAACCTAGGTACTTAAACGAATCGAAAAATCGTTAGACGTAGGCGATAAAATAAAGCTTTGTGTCGCGAAACGCCTCGAGAGGTAGCCAGAGTCATGTTTTAATGTGACGTCATATAAATAACGTACTTAGCGTTTTTCTACGCCTTAGCGAAAATAGGGTCGGTAATTGTGCTATGAAATATCTTCTAGAGATTCCTGAAGTATCATTATGTAAATTGACTCACGACTTGGAAGCTATAGAGGTGTTTTAAATTTATATTTCGATCGTTGTGTTTTAGTTTCGTGTAATAGGAAACGAGGCTTTTGCTATCAAGCAATAACGAAAATAAAACTTAACCACTCTTTGACTGATGCAGGGATCAAAAGAAGATAAAACGAACGGCTGCAAATAATTATAGTATAATTTCACGAAATCAATTCACAGAACAAATAGATATGTAAGTTAGCTAAACCTTTTTAAAATTAATTATCCACATCCATACCTAGTTTTAGACCTATATCCTGAAGTACGTCTGCCTGCTTTTATTATATAGTTCATCTGTACACCTATAGATGACGAGCCTATTGCCAGGCACAGTGCCAAACCTGTAACTGTAACTGCGCATTTCTTAATAGAAAAACCTAAAATCATGGATAGAACTTGACCGTTTCTGCATAATCTTCTCCCTAGCCTTTATGATTCCCAAATCACTTGGGTCGGCTTTTCTAGTCTAACCGGATTTGACTGGATATCAGTTTTTACACGGAGCGGCTGCCACCTGAGCTCCGCAACCCGAAGGCTAACGATACCCTAAGGCTAGACCAGTATCAGGATATTATAGGGCACTGACTTCCCAATAACGACTGCCATAGATGTTCATGGCAGCCGGGACCGACGGTTTAACGTGGTCTCCGAGGCACGGAGCAGGCGATAATTGTCAATCAATACGCACATAATTTCGAAAAGCCATATAACTTCCGAAAGTCAGAGTTGCGCGACGTGAGTTCGAACCCGAGACCCTCTGCATTGCAGTCTGTTGGTCTCCCCACTGAGCTATCGCTGCTGTTTGAGTTCTAGCATAATACCATGACAAATAAAAAATATGAATTTATTAATACATGCAATACTGTAATGTTAACTAATGAAAAATAAAGTAATTAAATAGCATTGCAATCTGTGGGCATAGTTCCAAATGTTGTTCTGCTTTTATTACTAGATACATATACCTACATATATCTAAATGCCGATACTGCCTTAACCACTCTACTATAAAATTTTGCATTTTGTGTAAACGAGTTTCATTAACGAATGTGAAATAAAGGCACGCGCGTATTACGTTTAGATTGCACCAACTATTTTTAAAATGGCGTTTGTCTCGGTGGCGTATCGGTAACAAATGTGTCTGCTAGGCTAGACTCGGGTTCGATTTCCGGTCGGGTAAGATGTTATTAATTTTTTCTGCCTCCGTGGCGCAGCAGTAGTGAATGCGATTGCTGTGCATGAGGTCTCGGGTTCGAATCCCGGGTCGGGCCAACAAACAGTTATTTGGTTTTTCAACCTCAGTTCATAGGTAATAAAATGTGCGTCACAGTCTATTGTAATAATAATTTACGTAAACAACTAGCGTAGCAGGCCAGTGGTTGTTGCGCTGATTGTTGTGGGTTCGAATCCCATACAAGACAATTAAGGTGTCCTCCATAAATAATTGTTCTGAATCTGGGTGTACTTTGTATTCGTTAATTGAATAGCCGTAAAGTCCATTGCGATACAGAGCTTGAACTAATGCATGAGTAGCTTTTTTAAAAGAAGAAACAAAGCAGATAAGCGTCATAATCTACCAAGCATAGTTTTGCAAATAAAATACCAAAAACTAATCAAGTGCAATTCAAAAGCATACTCCGAGCTGACTTCGCAAAAACTTCGTGAATGTTCGTTTACCGCTCGGCTTTCCTTATTAAAAACATGGCGCTACTTACTACAAAGCGTCGAACTATCTAGCACGAACTTAACAAAGTACTTCGTGAGCTTACAAGTTAGTTCGGTAGTTCGTGGTCGCTAATCATCGCATCAAAGGACGATGCTATACAATTTTGATTGAGGAAAGCGGGTGTATTCGATAAATATTACGCTGGTAATGATACTGTGGTTGATTCTAATTAATATTTTGACTGCACGGCCTCGTCAATAAGCCAAATGTTAACCTTTCTTATTTTAAAAAGAAACTCTCGTACAAGGAATAGATCCTGTGTCGCGGAGGACTTTACAAACATTCAAATAACGGACATAAATAAATAATAAGTGAAAAACTAAAAAAACACGCTTTATTAAAAAAACAAACTTAAAAGTAGAAAATAATTGAAAAGAAGAATTTTGAACAAACTTGAATTTTGAAGCACCCTGGGTGCTTTCTAAGATATTTTGATAACTCTCACCCCACGCTTTTTTACATTAAAATTATTAAATTATTTTCTACTTTTTAGTTTGTTTCTTTTTTAATAAAGCGTGTTTTAAGTTTTTTAAACAATTTTTTTAAATATTCTTTTTGTTCTCAATAATTGTATTGTCATCAGTCCTCGATAAATGTGCAAAGTTTCAAATCAATACGTCGGTTTGAAAGGGGTGAAAATCACGTTTAAAGATTCCGATACATAGTTTCATAGGTATATAGACACATAGATACATATATACCAAGCTAATAAAATGTGGGATTCGAACCCACAACGCTCGGCGCAACGGCAGTAGTGAGGCAACCACTTAAAACAGTAAGCCATACGTGCAGTCTGTAAGTTTCATTGAAAAATGCGTGTGATCTACAAATAGTTGTTCCGAATATACATACAGGGTGTCCCAAAAGTTGTGAATCAAATTGTAATGGGAGATTCCTTAAGTAAGGAGCTATCAAATAAGCTAAATAAAAAAATAAAATAATATGTTGTGTTGTTGGTCAAACGTACAAGATTTTCTTTGGTGCAAAAAAAATACACCAAGATAATGCAGGGATATCAAAACAACGTCAGTTTAAAAAAATCGATTGTAGTTTGACGAATCAATCCTTCACAAATAATAATAGTGAAAATTAGCTATTAACGAAGCACCTGTAGTTAAAAGTCTGAAAAAGTCGTACTTTTTTAAAAATATGATTCTTCTATTTTAATAAAAAAAAATATTTTTTATTTAACACCTTTGAAAGGTCGTTTACCTAAGGAATCTCCCGTTACAATTTGATTCACATCCTCTAGGACACCCTGTATGTATATTCGGAACAACTATTTGTAGTTGACATGCATTTTCAATGAAACTTACAGACTGCACGTATTGCTTACTTACTGTTTTAAGTGGTTAACAACATGTTGGCCACTAACCATACGAAAAGAATAAGAATGTCGAGTGGGATTCGAACTCACAACATGTCATCAATTTAGCATTGGCGAGGCAACCATTTAAACCCCACGTTATTCTAGCAGTCAAAAAGTTTATATAGAAAATTAAATAACGTATACAAATTGTGCTCTTTTCGGAGATAAAACGTCTAGCCTGTTTTTCTGGTCCGTAAATAGTCTCTACACAAAATTAATGTCTATTCTGTGTCACGATGATTCGTTGCTTCACTCCTATGTAAAAGAAATACATAAAATAACGAATTTTAGCATTTGTATTACTTGTTAAGTCTGAATATATATGTTTTATAAAAATGCTTGCAGTAAGACGTGTTTATACTGGTATAATATATGGCTTTTGTCGCTTTACCTTCAGCTATCGAATACTATCTTAAAGACATTTGAATTATTTTCAACAAATTTTGCTCCTTTTAGTGTACTATACAATGGCAGTATTTGTATACTATACACACGTAAAATAGTTATAGTACTTATAAATAGAACAGGCGTCAAGTATACTTTTTTCTTACCCTTATATATTTATTGTTCAACAAAGCAGTCAAAAATCTCAATCAAAAATACTTTAAAATAAAAATTTCAATGATCTATAGCTTTAACGGAATCTAATGAATAGAAATGTTAGGTACCTTTTTCTAATTTGTCGTATTTAGTAAGCAAATTAAGTAGATAGACAAAATGTAGTATCATAGTATCATATATATTTCGATAATATTATCGATCAATGCTGTTACGATTTATCTAATAAGATATGTAAGAAATACGAATTAAACATATCTACATATTTACGTGTATACATAATATAAAAATTGTTCAAAGAGTGGTTGATGCATATTACATTTACATTACATCATCACACCATCTATATTTTTAATCCCACGTAAACGACAACATCGTATCTTCTTATACATTTATACTACATTTTCTACTTTTATAATATCTTGTACCTCTAAAGCACAAGGCTAAAACGTATTTTATTCAAAACCCTTCCAGAACAACCTTCACATATCAAGAAGAGCCTTCCAAAAGGGTAAAATACCTTTAGAACTAGCCTTCGACATTCCGCTTATATTTATTCACGTGCCCATTATATTATCCCTTTTAGAGGCGTGTTCCCTCGTTTCCGTCCACTTGTCTAGGCAGGCGGGGAAGTAGGCAGACAGCCAGTCTTCACTGCAATGTGATTACCCACTTATGTGTGATTGCACTTTACATATATGCGAGCCTTGGAGTATAAAACAGCGTCGAATTTTGTAAAAATGTGGTGTTGTTCTTAAATGGATTGTGTTTTACCTCAATGTATTTTATTATTATTCATAATAAGTCAAATGTATAAAAACGAGATGGGTGTAAATACTCAGGATTCAACCTCTTCGTCTTAAATGTAAAAGTAATGAAAAGAAATGATCCCTATATCTCGGGGGTCTTTTGACCAACAGGGCCTATATTCAAACTTGACCGAGGTATGACCTCAACTCTGTTGGTGGATATCCCCTGACCTTATGACCTTATGACCCCTATATCTCGGAGATCTTTTGACCCACAGGGCCCATATTCAAACTCGACTCCTCTGTACACCAAGTTACAAGTCAATCGGTCCAGTGGTGCCGGAGCTATGCCTGTCACCAATAGACAGACACACAAACCCACATAGTGTTTTCATTAACCTCTTCGAAGAAGACTCAGAGGTTAACAAACGGGATAAGATCTTTTCTCTTTATAACATTAGTATAGAATTTTTTTAAATTAAGATCTCGTTTCCGTGTAACGTTGTTCAATTTCAATATATATGTATATATACCATTTGCGTAAACGTAAGACAATATTATACTACTAGTTTTCCCCTGCGGTTTCACCCCCGTAAGTCTCGTTCCCGTGGGAATATCGGGATAAAAAGTAGCCTATATGTGAATCCAGGTCTTCAGCTATACATACCAAGTTTCATCGCAATTGGTCCAGTAGTTTTTGCGTGAAAGAGTAACAGACATCCATACATCCATACAAACTTTCGCGTTTAAATATTAGTAAGGATTTGCCTTTGCTAGTACATAATATAATTAATATTTCGTTTCTTTCTTTGTTTTATTCGAATAAACAATTCAAGCACTAGAAACTAAGCTTTATTTAGTGAAAACTTTAAAAACATACAATTAACTAGATTAAGTTAATATTTGTGGATAACACAAATAATTTAGTTATTCCTTGGGGGATTTGAACCAACAACCCTCATCGCGCCGACAACGTAAAGCGTCCGCTTTTTCGTCACGCCATCTGTGCTATGTATTACTATCACCGAGGCGCAGCGGTAGTGAATGCGACTGCTGTGCATGAGGTCTCGGGTTCGACTCCCGGGTCGGGCCAAAAAACAGTTATTGGATTTTTCAGTTAAGAAATCTCAATAGCAGCTCGGAGTTAGGAAGTTGGCGGTGTAAGACACCCCAGTGCCTCGGGAAGCACGTAAAGCCTTCGATAGTAAAGTAGTAAAGCGATCTTTCTCGGGTCGTGTCGGATTACCATCCCATCGGATCATGAGAGTTAGGGAACAGAGAGTGCACTTGTGCACTATAATATCTTCTGCGTAGTTGTCCAGTCTCCGTTAAGACTGGCCGCTGTGGCCATTATTTTTTTGGCTCAAAAGTATCCTATAATCTGCCCAGAATTAAGAACTATAACTGTTCCAAGTTTGATTAAAATCCCTTCAGTAGTTTTTGATACATGCGTGCACATACAGACAGACTGACAGACAGACAACAAATTTACTGATTGCATTTTTGGCATCAGTATCGATTAGCAATCACCTCCCAATAGTTATTTTGCAAATATATTCAATGTACACAATTAAACTCTCTACAATTCTTTTATAAGTATAGATGTTTATTCAAACGTTCAGTGTGTTTGGTTACTTTAATTTGAAATGCTTAGAAGCAAGTTACTTGTATCCACTTGCGCAAACTATTGCATGTGCACAAGTTAATTTATGTTCTGCACATTTTACCTCCGCGTTTAAGAACCATAAATAATCTAGAATTACTCTACACTTGTCCTCACACACCTTTGTATAAGTACTATTTTACGTGTTTTGGATCAATGCAACTGGTATTCAGTACTAACATACCTTTTGACGTCGTATAAAAAATCTACCCACACACAAATCGATCGTTGAAATAAATTATTTGATTAAATGATTAATTTGTGTTTATTCATCGTCTATCACAATTAACCTAATCTTAATTAACTATTTAGATTTCGTTGAATAGATTACATTTCAGTTGAAAGCATCACGTTTAATTATACCCGTCTACATTAGCTCCTACTCATATACCGCTCGAATACATGAAATGAATCTTAATTTGTAAAACTTCTATACTCGTAACGCAAACAGATATAAATACGCTGGGTTATTCAGATTGTGCTGAAAGGGATTAATCAATATCAGTATTTATGATGTTATTCAACTTTATTTTAAGCTTTGTGACTGGTACAGTCAGTGTAGTGCCAACAGTGTCTGGATATGGCAAGATCGATACGTTTTAACCTTTCGACTGCTACAGTCATGAATACATGACAAAGCAAAATGTGTCCAGCACGCCATGGTCCCGACTACATGACAGACTTTAAATCGCTAATAAATCTTATAAAAAGATATTGTTATTCTTATTTAATTATGTAGCTCATCCCAATTTATATTATGTGAACTGGTTACTATTTATTTCGTCCATATTAGCATAAGATCACAAAATCGCGCTGAGAACACGCTTTTGCTTTTTTGACATGGCGGTCAGAGGGTTAATATATATCTATTTTTTATTTTTTTATTATTTTTTTTTTCATTTTTTCTGAACGGCCTTCAGTTCTACTATAAGACATTTCAAGGTTATCTATTAATTACCGGACACCCTGTATATGCAGTGAATATGTGTTTAACGATTGTAGAAAAGTTATATCAGAATTGGTGAAAAATACCTATTTTGAGTATTTTGGGATGCTTTTGGATAAAAATGAAAAGTCTTGGGCTCCCAATTGCGTTTGTAAATCGTGTGTGAAATATTTAAGATTATGGAAAAGTGGTAAAAGAAGTGCCTTTAAATTTGGAACACCGACTATTTGGCGAGAACCACAAAATCATCTCGAAGACTGTTATTTTTGTAACGTAAACGGTTTAAACATTAAAAATCGAGCTAAATGGCAGTACCCACGGACCAGTTGTATTCAACGTCCAGTTCAGGGTTCACCTGGCTCTTCAGTGCCTAAAAATATATCTGAACCTTTAGAACAAGAGATTGAAGAACCAAGCTCATCACAAAATGATGCTGATTTTGAAGGTATGACAAATGAGCCAAAATGCTTTTCCCAAAATGAGTTAGATGATCTTGTAAGATATTTAAATCTTTCTAAACAAGCTTCAGAATTGTTAGCATCAAGACTGAAAGTAAAAAAAATGCTTTCCTCTGATACTAAAATAAGTTTTTATCGTGAAAGAGATAAAGAATTACGGCGTTATTTTTCCGAAGAAAACGATATTACCTTTTGTTCAGATATCAAAAACTTGTTGATAAAAATGGGCTTGAAACAATACGAATCAAACGACTGGCGTTTATTCATTGACAGCTCAAAACGTAGCTTAAAATGTATTCTATTACAAAATGGAAATAAATACGCTGGGGTACTTATTGCCCACAGTACAAAGTTAAAGGAAGAATATTGTAACATTTCGCTACTCTTGAACAAAATAAAATACAATAACCATAAGGGGCAAATATGTGTCGATTTAAAAATAGTGAACATTTTTCTCGGTCAACAAAGTGGTTACACTAAGTTTTCCTGTTTTATATGTCTTTGGGACAGTAGAGCTAAACAAGAGCATTGGGTAAGAAGAAACTGGCCCTTGAGAGAAAATATGGAGCCTGGCAAGCAAAATATAGTCCAGAATTCATTAGTAGCTCGTGACAAAATTATCCTGTCACCATTACATATAAAATTGGGCATCATGAAACAGTTTGTTAAATCACTAGATAAAGACAGGAACTGCTTTTCTTACATTTGCCAAAAACTTCCTCAGCTCACTATAGAAAAGATTAAAGCCGAAATTTTTGATGGTTTTCAGAACTCAATGATTCATTATTTTTTTAGTAAATTTTTCTTAATAAATACATGTTTTTTTCCTGTTTTATACCTACATAGCTGAAACTCAGAAACTAGAGCTGATAAAAATCGTCTAATTATATTTTTGAAAATAGCATATCATATGTAGTCAGCAACAGCTAAAATTTCTTCGGCAACAGATGTACTGTAAACTATTAATCATTGTCAACTTTTCAACAGCAACAATAGTTAAAGAGTAGTTCATTCACTTTAATAAAAATTCATAAAAAAGGAATAGTAAGAACATTTAAACATTTGAACATTTTAATTCACAATATGTATAAGTAATTTATATGGTTTAGGTACTTGTGTCGGTGACTGTACGTACTAGTCGAGCTTAATTTATAAAATCATTTGTTTTAATGATTTTGTATTCGAAATATATGTATGTTCGGAGAGCTAAACATCGCTGTCCATCATTCGGTACGTCGAGTTCTTTTCAGGTTTATTTATGGTCTTTGCAAACGATGCGTGTAACATGCGCAAGTCGAATCTTTTACGCGGGTTATATGTATGTATTATACCTATATAGTCGCGAAATGCTTGTTCTAGTAACTAACATGAGTAGTTTGCGCATGTAGCCCGCGTGAGTAGCATGCGCATGTTGACCGCGTTAGTATCATGCGCATGTAACCTGAGTCACATGCGCATTTCCACATCGTGTACCTATAGAGATAATAACTTGAAAACCAACTAAAATTAATTAGAATCCTATACAAAGTTCTTTAGTCAATTGATGTATTATTCTAGAAAGTTTGAATGAAATTCATATAGCGTCTATTAAAGTAATTCTAAACACTATACCTAATAGTCCTTCAAACGTTTTCTTTTAGTCTTCAAATACTTGATAATTTATTTTATTATGTAGTGTATCTGAAGTTATTTTTATCATACCTATTTAAAAATAAAATTGTTGTCAATTCGTTATACGTGTCAAACATCCATATTATTCAATACGTGAGATGGGTGACCACTGGATTGAAGGATGCCATTATATTCATACAACGTGTTACAAAGAGAAAAAGAATGAGGAAAAGTTTGAATTTTATGATTTCCTTTTTGAAATGCCAGCTGGCATGCTACCTTCGTTTCACAATCTGACCCCATTGTTAATTTAGAACTGTATAAACTTTGATATTGAAACAAAGTCCCAGTCGAGAAGCCGAAATTAATTTTTTCTAGCTATTTAAAAAAGCCGCTGAGAGTATTATACCAGTTTCTATTCTTAAAAGCTTTAAAAATTTAGCTATAAAACTAATTATAATTTTTACATTCTTTAGTTTTGCTTCGTAATTTCACGAAAACTTCTTTGGAGCCTTGTAAATTTTTAATAGTATTTAATTATTACGATATATGGTATGAAACACGTCTTAAAACTAGGTCATTATCTTAGCCACATTATACTACAGACTTTAGTTTAATAAGCGTCAAAGTATCGTACGATTTCTTAAGTAGTTCGGATAATAGTAACAAATAATTATTTGAATAAAATAATGCAATAATTAGGTCAGCAACACGATCGATTACCCAAATCGATTTAATTAATTATTAATCAAATAATCATCGACAACGAATAAATAAATATTCAAATTTAAAGTAATGCAGATTTTGAATCATTCGGCTTATTACCCGTGACAATTGCGCATCACTACGAAATAACTCGTCTCTCAGATTTGTAGTGACATATGTATCCCACGCCTTTTGGGTACATTGACGGGATCAACTGTCCATCTAGTGATGGGCTATCCCACGCTTCAATTTCCTGTCACCGGTCTTCCCCAATAGCTATCGGATCATCGAACTCCGTCATTGCCGCGCCCACTTAAAAATAAAAGGGCTAGGTCAGTGAAGTGTAAAGTAGATATGTAAAAGGTGCCCAAAGTAGGTCTTTATTGTTTTGTGATAGATGGTAGAGTCGACTCCTAGCTTTTATTTTCATAGACTTTATTGCCCTGAGATGGTAGGCGCATCACACCATATTGTCAGTTATGTTTTTAAGGCACACATGGCCCAAGAGGCGAACCTTTTGTCTACTTGGCATACTAACCTAACGATCGCACGCAAACATAGCCTAAACTTACGCCATGCGAGTATCTCAGTCGTTATTTCATATGCTTGTAAAAGCCTTCGTATTCTAAATGTTGTAACAGTACAAAACTTATGTATTTTCTTTTTCTCTTTGATTCCCAAAGCGCTAATCCAAGCTGCAATTGACCATTTTGTAGAAAAGGTATACTTTGTTACCTTTTTTGAATAATTTTACTTTGATTATTTTACTTTCTAACCACTCTCAAATATTTAAGAGGTAGCTAAGTATGAATTATATAACGACTAACCAGAGAAAAATTCACTAAACATTACTTGCGCATTGGCTGAATTAACGTTACGCAACAGAAGCAGGCCGTTGATCAAAATCATTGATGAAGAAAGTTATTCAGTTGAAAAATGCCAAAACACTCGTTTCGTCTTTTTGAAGTGATGCGCGTATTAAATAGTAAATGATCGCTCGCTTTAACAATTACGGTAAACATCGTGAGGAAACTTCCATGGCTAAGAGTTCTCCATAATATTTATGAAGAAATATAAAGATACAGCCTAATCCTTCTCACAATAAGCCAACCCGTAGCCAGCAGTAATACAGTTCATATACAAGACTGATATTAAATTATAATAGCCTTTTGCGTCCGATTCCACCCTCATTATTCAGTTTTTGACAGTCCCAAAGCATTTGCGACAGATGCAAGCAATTTGGTGCTAATATTAACCATTCCCCGAGGCCCGAATAGGGAATTTCAGTGAAGTTAAGTACAGAGACACACTTGAACCACTATGGCGGTGGGTGAGGGCGGCTGCTTTGAGACGTCCCTCTTGACCCCGCGAGAGATAAAAGCATCAAGAGGCATATGTATATGTAGCTTCGTGAGTGGAAATATCTTGGCTAACTTTGTTTGGACGAGAAATACTTAAATATTATATTTTCTTACCATTTATATTTAGTTTTAAGCCCAAAATAACAGTGGCTATTTTTACTAAATTATACACAATGTGAGAATATCATACCACAAAATCAAATACACATACATACACACACATATGTACTCTAAACTGCCTCGTTGGTCCAGTGGTAGTATATACGACTGCGGATCATGAAGTCTCGGGTTCGATGCCCAGGTCGGGCTTAGAAAACGTTAGTAAGATTTTCCGTCAAGAAGTTCTTTATAATTAGCCCGGAGTTAGGAAGTTGGCGGTGTTTCACCCCCGTGCGTCGGAAAGCACGTGAAACAGTGGGTCCCGGCTGTCATGAACATCTATGGCAGCCGTTCCTGGGAAGTCAGCGCCCTCAAATATCCTGACGACTGATCTAACCATAGAATGATGTTATCCTTCTGGGTTACGGAGGTCAGATGGCAGTCGCTCCGTGTAAAAACTGATATTCAGCTAAATCTCGTTAGACCAGAAATAAGCGAACCCTGACATAAGCTGGGATTAATAATCGCTAGGAAGAAGAAGAAGACACACACATATGTACTCTCACCCACACATTAACATACTCATTTATATACATCCAGAAGCCCACAGTGAAGCTTATATATCAACAAACTAATACTGTGAACACTTACTAAACCTTATTTAACTTGTCAATAGTTAGAATACAGACATCATTAAAAACATTTTGTGACTAGCCACCGATGTGCCGCTGCCGCTTAATAAGTATATTCGGATGTACATGGGCGTTAATGGCTACGACTCTGTTTATACTGCTGTGACGGTTTTAAAAAAGTATTATTCTTATACCTGGTGCATTATATATTATGGCAAAAATTAATCGTCCGTAGATAAAATGACTCGTTTCCTGAATATAGGAATCGAGCCCGAGATCCCAAACAGATAATGTGAAATCCCTGGGCCGCGGGGAACTTAACAAACATTCGGTTAACAGACACAGAGTGCACTCTGAGGCAGAACAATAAATAATTCGTGTGTGGCGACTCTACACAGACGAAGAAGTTCAGCCTACATCCAACAGATGGCGCTAAAATACAATAAACGCAAATGACGTCATAAAATTCTGAATCGCACAAGTAACATTTACACAGCGGCTAAGTATATTATATACAAGCTCCCGACATCAACCATCGGGCCTCGGCCCGCTAGGCACGATCAGCCAGGCTGGTCAGAGGATCCTCCCTTTGTTTTGGAGACATCACACCCTGCTTCTCTACAAGTGTATCACAAATAATTGTTCTATGTAGCATTCGTACACTATCATCTGTCTGTACAAGATTTCTGAAACATATTTAATTACACCACTTATTCCATACTCGATTTTTCCTACGGCTTTACTCGCTTTCATCTAGATTTTTATCAATAAATTTCTATCCTTCGCAACAGTATTTCTTCCGGATGGAAGGTACCTTTATCCTTTTTTGTACCCGAAAATGATAATAAGTCGAAATTTCATAATGATCGGTCGAGTAGTTAAGGCGTAAAAGCGTAATAAACAAACAAACGCATATTCACATTTATAATATTAGAAAGGATTTAATCCATCACAGAAATGCGTTGTTCTTATTATAGGGTATATCATTTTATCGAAACTGCGCTGAACGATACAGAAAAACCCGCGATAATAACGTCATATGCCTTTATGTATTTTATCTTCAAAGCTGTTATTATTGTTATTTTGCTTTGTAATATATTGCAAAGCCGAATAACAATAATTATTGTGTCACTATTGTGTAGCCGTCAATATCATTAACATCTAATTAGCATTATACGTTGTCTAAATAAGATAATGTCTGTGATATGTTAATGAGTATTGGTTTCTAATTTGCGTAAGACTCCTGATTAAATGATTCGAGTCTCTTTGAGGAAACGGCTGGCAGTAAGGAGGCAGTTTGGTCTTGCATCTTGCATTGACAATATGGTAATATATTTTTTAAAGGTTGGTAAGGTAAGAAAATACAATTTTGTTAGGCATAGACTACAGTAATTACTTATCATCAGGTGTCACCTTCGTGTTAAAAAAAAACATTAACACAATGAATGCCATATTAAACACAATATAAATGGTATTTTCACGGTTATTTGTGACCGGCACGGCGCGGCGTTGAATGCGATTTAATAATAAATTATCGAGCTCAATTATTTTTTTAATATCAGACAATGAATGAATGTATTAGAGTTTTCTCATAGTACTTGGGTCTGCCTACAGCTATGTCATAGTTTTTAATAACCCAAGAAAACGCATGACGCATGAAAAGTTATACGTTATATTTATAATACGAGTATAGCCGGTCGGATAGCTTCATAATAATGTAGTACAAAATATGTGTCCAACTATCCATACTATCTATATATTAATACGTGAAACAAAAACTTTGTAACCCTTTTTACGAAAATTGCGCGGACGGAGGATTGTAAAATTAGGTACAGTTAAAGTTTATATGGAGAAGGAGGGGCGAATCCTAATATTTTTATAAAATATGCATTAGAAATACATTAAATTAATGAAAAAACACTACACGCACACAACCATGCATTTGACACACGCAGTCGAATTGCGTTCGTAGTATTTCGGCATTGTTCGTCTGACGTCGTACAATTCTTTGTAACTATGGTCATCTATACATTATTATAATGTAATAAAGAAAAACAGAAAATAAAATAGCAAGCTTAGGAATTTCGGTCGAATTTTGACCACTAGGCGACCGCTAGTTTATTTTCTTTTTTGAAGACGTAGATATCTTTCCTGAGGCGCAGGTAAGTTCACAAACATTCAAAGAACAGACACAAAGAACATCTAAACTCGGACTATTTATGGAACACACAATTTTTTTTTCGTGTTGGTCCATTACCTTTAGCGAAGTGGCAGTGACGACACTTAAACCGTCATCTATACAGTCATACTAATACTTAAAGTTAATATTCACAACCAAATTCTACTACGAATTGGTTACCAAATCAAATTTCAGTTGCAACCGCGTTATTACTGGCGGGAGATTTGACGCAGCATTGAATTACATACGAATGCAGATTGACCGGTTGTATAAAAGCATATAGAGGCATATAAAATGATTGTATTTATGTGTAATGGGCGGTCATCCTATTTTATTTTATTCAACTATTGAAGCTATCTATAAAGCGATATGGCATAGGATCCAAATGCATGCATTTTATGCATAGAAATGATGTTTTCTAATTAATAGCAGTTACGCGTACAATTTTATACACATAATCAATATGACCTAAGTATCCGTTATGCATTAATTATTGACATATCCTTTATGTCAAAGTTTCAAGTCATAGAAAATCAACATTTCGGTTTCCGAAGCATTAATCCACGATATTATCTAGTACTTAATAGGATTAGTTGTTGTGGAGGTGAACTTGCACAATGGCACAGATAAACAAAGAAAACAACGCGATAAAATCAACATAAAGCAGTTTAATTTCAGAGAAAAACAATGTTCTATTATGCACTATGCATTGATTACTAGCAATATTTGTTCTTAACGTAATTAAAGCAGTAGCAGGTAATGAAAAGTAAAATACCTATTTACAATTCATAACTACAAAATATTCATAATTATCTATAATCAGAATCTTCTTATTTTTGAAAAAAGAAACTAGGTAGGTGGATTAAAGTAAGTGGTAACTTGCGTGTGCGCCGTATTGCGAGTTCAATCTCTACATGAGCCTAAAGCATGTGACAACTACGATTTGTCGGATCTAATACTTTTATCTTCTTTTCAATGTTTCTGAAGCGTTTTCTACAATTCTTACACTTTCCTACAAATGATACATGCACTGTAGGTACTGAGGTATATATGTAGAATATGACTCGGCAAACATAGCATTCACATGAGAACATTAGAATTATAGTAGTAATGTTACAATATACAGTGGTTAAGTTAAATAAGAGAAATACAAAAACAGTATTTTAACTTAATAGTTGACTAAACTTAAGATTATATAGCACAGATTAATAATAATATTTCTATATATTTTATTATATATACTATCTATATAAACGTACAAAAGCAATAAGAATTACATGCTATCAAATAATATTAACAAACCTAACTTATAAGAAAACAAAATAAAAAGAAATGGCACAAAATATATGATTGTAAATGAATAAAATGGAAAAGTATCCAGAAGACTGGCAGCATTGCCACGTTGACTGGCAATGCTGATTCTTTGAGCCAATTAATAGTAATTAGTTCTATGGTGCACATCTCATACCAATCCGATAGAAATTCAGTCCTTAGCTAACAGCTGAACCTTTATACAAAATTATTGAAACAGGTTCTCCACTTCCTATTGTCTGTTTAACTAGTCGACGGTCTATTTCTATTTAATCTCTATCGGGCGCTCAGTTCCGAGTAAATGCAAACTAGAAAAACAAACATTTGTGTTGCAGTCTCTGCGGTTTTCCTACTAATGGCGGAAGCTGTCTTGTGGACGACCGCGGCCATGCTGTTTAGATAGCTTACGTTTATTTCTACTATGAAACACTGCATTACGTTTTAAAGGCTTTTATTCTGTTTTGAACGCACTGTTGGTACAGAGATCTGAGTTGTTGATTTGTTTCCTGGGCGTCGAGTAGCTCAAGACCTGTATGTGACGAAAATTTTTGTTTTCTACTGTTAATTATTTCATACGTCATCTATCTGTGATTTTCGCTACGGTTTGATTTGATTTGATTTGACGGCATTTGACATTATCTTTATGAAGCCTATGTCAGTTTTGTATCCCTTAGGCCCGTTTCTTATATTCAGAATCGTCAAACAAGTCGTTTTGGCTACGGACAGTTAAAGTTTGTTCATTCAATATGTGTCATAAATTAACATCAATCCGTAGATAAAACGACTTATTTCTGCGGGCCTTAGTCACACGTCTATGTATAAAACTACATATGACGTAATAGATATATGTATATATAGGTATAGATCACTGAATGTGATAAGCAGAAGTGCATTACATCCACATTTCACCGAATATGGTTGTAGGTATTGCCGCTTACTTGGCACTGGTGCAGACATTATGTTGCTGCAACTCAGAATTTATTTAACACAAATTCCAATTGCACTCATTACTTTTAAACTTAAGTTAAAGTTAAATAATTGAATGTTTGTAATTATATCGCTACTCACTGACAATACTAGCTTTCTTGACAATAATTCACTTGGATGGAGGCAGTTCTCGACTTCCGTCAAGTCAAACGGAAGGTGTGGTGTTACCAGTGAGCAGAAATTAATTTATAGTGTTAGTCTTTGTTTAATGTTCTAGTTTTATTATTGTTCTATTCTTTGGTTCTGTATTATTTTGTATCTTTTTAATTTTAATTTATTTCTCCATGTATTGCGCCCTTTTGTGAGCCAAAATAAATATTTTTCTTTCTTTTTCATTTTTCACTCTATTCGACCTGGGATTGGAACCCGAGCCATATTCAGCAGAACAGTACCATTAGTAAGGCTGTCCGCTATCGCTGCTCTGCGGGATAAACCTCAAATAATTAGATTATGTCGTGTATGCCAAAATCGTGAATAAGGTATTTGTTTCCAAATCCGCGGATTGCTCTCACAATATATTTCAATTTCCTATAGATTCAAGATTTAGTGTCACCAACATCCATTTATAATGATTTGCTCTTAATGTTGTTCGTGATTTATGCGGTCACAAACGTTAGAGAAATGTCTACTTACTATAAATCTTTTAAATGTTATTTCTTCTAATGGTATTTGTTTTATAGTGTAATTTGCTTACATCTTGCATGCCTCACAATACTACATGTTTATTACACTATATTATACTATATATTTAAATTTGCCCCCACCAGGGGGAGACGTGGGACGGTTGGACCTCCGGTATCCTCACTCACTCGACGAAACACAACGCAAAAGCTATTTGACGCCGTTTTTCTGTGAGGCCGTGGTATCACTCCGGTCGAGCCAGCCCATTAGTGCTGAAGCGTGGCTCTCCCATGGTTTGTTTTATATACAGTGGAAGAGTTCGAAAAACTACATCGTTCGATATGGTCTCTAGTTCGATCCCTAGACACATACTCCTACCTCTTTTCAAGGTTATGCGCGGTTCAAATAGATAACTTTGCCTTGCTGTAACGAAAAAGGAAAACATTATGTTAAACCTTCTTGAAATTTCTTCATAATATTTTCAAAGATGAGAAGTCTCCTAAGCCACCCTGGGCAAGCATGGTGGACCAAGCCTATCCTTTTCATAATGTCTGAAGATCCGTGGTCAGTAAATGGACAGTTTATAAGCAGTATTCATACATACAACTGTATTCTATCTTGACACTTATTTAATTCTGTATTAATATATTCTAATACAAACTCCAAACCCATCACTTAATCTAAGTCAATAACAGGGTTTTGCAAATGAGACTAAAAACAAAACGTGTAATACATCATTTTGTTACTTGATGTTGTAATCAACATCAAGTAACAAATGGTATTTGAGTTTTATGATATAGCTAAATAAAAGTTTGAAAATACAGCACCTACGTTAATGTTACAAGTTTTCGCCGAGGTAATTTTCCAAACCGTTAAATCGAATTTGAAATAATTTACCTAGAAGATGGCAGTACGCGGGCGTTATGACCTTTACATTAATTTTAAATTAGTATCTTGCCGTTTTTACTCTCAACATCTTGCTATTGCTTTTCACAACATTTCTGTATCACATTGATGAGATCTCTAGAAAGGTTAATTGTGTTTTAAACTTTTCCTCTTAACGAGTTTTATTTAAAACTGTTACTATACAGCAATTTAGTTTTATTATGTAAACTCGCAATAGTCATTTTGGAATAGTATCTCTGAATTGATATTATTCCTTCGAATTCGAGAATACTCTTTAGTAATTATCAGATTTATTTTTCCCGTTTTATTAAACGTGTTCCACTGCTACCTGCTGCTGCTACTGGTAAAGCTACTGAACCTGAACTTTCATTGCAAAGAACCCGAAGGCATCAAAGCTAAAGCAACTTCTTCTAGATTCACAAATGTCAAAGGTTAATTGACTTTGAAAGCTTAGAACCTATTTGCATTGCATTTCTTTATGTATAAGCCAATAAAGTAAAAGTCAACCGTTTAAAGATCATCCGTATTAAATTGAGTTTTGAAATACCAGCAACATTGACGTTAAAATTTTACTTGTATCTGTAAAATATATTTATCGCCAATTAATCTTATAATTAGGTTATTACTAATACTATTTTTCTTTGTTTCAGATAACTTCGCAATCTAATAATACTATGACATAGTGTTCAAAAAGTGTTTATAAAATGTTTACGATGACTTTACGGTATAGACATGCGCCCGCGTCGGCGTTTGGCATGTTTCTGGCAATGTCAATGTGTGCGTTCCTTGAAGTAAACTCGGCGGAGGGTAGAGAAGAAGCACATAGGTACACGATAGAAGAATTGTTATCGACGAGTTTCGAGCACAAAGATTCGGGAGACCTTGGAATGGATCCTTGTAAGGCTGGTAAGTGATGATAATACATTTATATACTTCTCTTATTAATTTTTACTGAGTTTGTGGTATTCATAAAACCCAAAACATATAGAGATAAGTTCTTTAAACATCACAAGGTCATTTGGCGCGTGTATTTCATGTACAAATGTGTTAATAAATTCACAATAAAATTCGGAATGCTCAACATTTTATGCTTTTCGCTAAAACGTCAGCTTTAACGTTCGTTTCTTTTTTCATTGCGATTCATATAAAGTAATAACGAACAGATAACTGTGTATAAATTCAAGGCTGCTACTTTATGAGGACAAAAGCGGGACTTCGCGAGTTGTAGGAAAGTTTTAAACTAATTTGTACTACAGTAGAGAGTAAGTGATTAGATTAAGCAGAAACGAAGGATTATGTGGCATTCAGAGCTGCCGTACAAGAATATGATTATAATATGAATTCTATTTAGAGGCTATTCCTTTGTTGGATATTTATCTTCTCCCAGAATGTACTCGACCGCTGGCTAAGTGCGCGTTGATAGACACCGCTAACAATGTTGATACAAATTCTATACCAAGATATATACTTCATGTTAAACGTTTGATTATATTTAGATTGATATAGGTGTTTTTTTGCTGTGTAGTCCTTGCTAATAATGATCAAATCATAGTGGTCCCTGGTTAAAAAATGTTTTGTAACCACTGAATTATAGTTTATATATAGATTTACTAACGACATTTTACGCCAAAGCTACAGCAGATTATGTGGTACTGATTTCATTCATCTTGTGTAATAAGTGGTGATTATAAAAACGGTCGATTTCACCCCCAATTACCTTTATAAGTACAATTAAACTTTAAAAGCATATTATAGGTCAACGTTGTATTCAAACAACCGAATCGTTTCAAAACAATCACGCCGTGTTTATTATCGCTCGCCAATTCGTTTCTATCGCTGTTTTGCTTCGTTTCGTGAACAACATGACGTCATGACCCAGGCTATTGAGACAAACAAAGCGTGAAAGGGCCGGGGGCAGATAGGTCGGATTTTCGTCATGGACAGCTTATAATTCTCGCTGATTACCTCCGTACGGAATTTGACACAATTCCAAAGTTGTAATGTGTTTGGCATAAGCGGTAGCGACTAATACATAGAGATATTCCAAATTTATGTAGTTTGGATATCTTGTCATTGCTTATGCGTTGGAAAATAATCAATGCGTTGAATGTTCCATATGATTGGATACAATATGCATGGTAGTTTTTTACTACCCGGCCGTGCTGGCGACGCTGAAGCTGTGCGCGCCGGACGAGTACGTGAGCGCGCGCCGCGTCACTCCGCCACGCTCAGCGTCCCAGCAGCGAGGACAAACTTAATCAGGCTTGCCTCGTTGCCGCGCGCTATACAACTTATTAATATTAATGCCAATGACGTTGATAGTTGATATTTGTCACTGTAGCCTGCCGAAATTCAAAGAAGTTGCGGAAAAATGCATAGTATTTAAAGTGTATTTTTTTTAAATATATTATGTATATTTATCTTATAATATCGTTTTAGGATATCCTGTAAAGATATTATAAATGTGTTTAAATAAATAAATATACAGTACCGGCCTAGTTGTTCTGAGTCTTGCTATTTATGTCTAAAATGTGTATCTTTAAATACTTATAACAGAAAGTAAAGATTACAACGATGACATGCTAATAAAATTTGACTATTTTTATAAAAAAATTATGGATAGTAGTCACAAAAAGTATTTTATATATTTTTTAATTGGTACCTACTTATTTTAAATCAGCAATAATAATATGTAGTAGATGCATTAGTGATAACTAACTTATCATTAACTTAATTATCTTAAGCCTCATATGCCAAAACACAAGCAAAAGAAGTAATTGTAGTGTAAACGCCTTGATGCGCCGGTAACCTAATGGATAAGGCATTCGAAATTGCAATTAGACTATCGTGGGTTCAAACCCTACCTACCAACGTTAACCCCATCGTAATACATTTAGTTTTCTCAAAGGGTTAAAAAAACCCCCGACATATATTGAGGGAGTTGTGAAAAAAAATGTAAATCGCCATTTTGTGGCGGCGGCCATTTTGGACCGATTTTCATCAAACATAACTAAGAACACTCCCGACTAATTCACCTTTCAAATAAAAAAAACAATATTAAAATCGGTTCATCCGTTCGGGAGCTACGATGCCACAGACAGACACACACACACACACACACACACACACACACACACACAGAGACACGTCAAACTTATAACACCCCGTCGTTTTTGCGTCGGGGGTTAAAAAGGTTAACAAGGGGAACTAAAATACTAATAATTTGATAAAGGGTAGTATTTAACCGTTCCTCAATTTTTTGCCTTTGTTCTACCAAAAATACTAATTGCACAGCAAAATATATTTACCAAAATACTAATTGCACAGTTAGGTCATCACTTTAACTTAAAGGGAATTCCAAGTAAACAGATAAATATATTTTAAGCTACTGATAAACCAGACTGAATTTCTGAGAATTGTTTTTAGTAATAAGCCAGCGAGGGAGTCTTTTGTTATTAAGCTCACATGCGTTTTAAAGTTAGTGATAATCTTATCTGTAAAAACTCAGTTCTTTTCTGTTCATCAACATTAATCACGTGTAGTAAAATCATGATTCGACAAGTTTATTATACAAACAGGCGTAATGTGATTGATGTATTCTTATCAATATGTTGCTTAAAATAATAATAAATTGGCTGCAACGTGCGTCTATAGACATAAGAAAATAGAACGCCACGTAATAATATTTGTATTTTTGTATTAAGTAGACTTCATTTTATGTTTAAAGAAGGCTAGCAATTTGATTTATATATTATTAGAATTCTTGTTGTCTAAAGCAGAGATAGCCTAATAGGAGATAAGGTCTTTGCGAGGTTTTATGCGTAATGAATAGTTAACTATCATTTGCTTTAACGGTGAAATATAAATGAAATATCGCGAGGAAACCTGCATGTCTAAGAGTTCTATGTCTGAAAATCTACCAACCCGCACTGGGAAAGCGTAGAAGACTATGGACTAAACCTTTTCACACCGAGAATAAGCCTGTGCTCAGTAGGACAATTTATGCAGGGCTGATATTATTGTATTATACCAATTAACACCTCCAGCTATGCCAGGTCACTTGTATTAGCAGTGCAATAAGAAGTGTAAGAAGTACAAAAAGGTTTGTGCCCTCGAACGATTGCAAGTCCAATGTCAAAACGCCATCAAGATAACCAAATTTATCTATGTTCCATTAAATATGTTTGGTTATATAGTTAGTGTTTAATAATTTTTAATACTTACTTAAAAAATATTCACATATTTTTTAAATTTTGGGATTTTTGCTTCAATAACAATAATTTTCTCCAGACCGAATTTCGGTCACGGCGGCCAATTTTAACGGAGTCTAGTCATCTGCGCGAGAGATATTATAATGCACAAGTGTGTGCGCAAACACAAGTGCACTCTCTGTTTCCTAACTCTCATGAAATGATGGGAGGATAATCCGACACGATCGAAGAGAGATCAGGCGCAAAACCAACGTGCTTTCCGAAGCAGAGGGGTTACTAACACCGCCAACTTCCTAACACCGAGCTGTTATTAAGATTTCTTAAAAAAAACAATTTCTTTTTGATCTCTCTAATATGAGGTGTTAAGAATATCCATTTGTGAAGACACCCTGTATATAAAGATAATAGTCATGTGTCCAAAGTTTTACTTTCATAACAAAAGACAGTAGCGCTAACCCCAAAGCGAGCAATGTCTATTCATCATACACCAATACATGTTCTTGTCATGCTGTGTCCGCTAGATCCTGTGACTTGTCGACTGTTTCAGAATCCCGTTCTGTGAGGGTCGGTTTTTATCGTGCGTCGTTGATTTCTGTTTTAGCACTTTTTAATGGTACCTCGCCAGCCGAGATTTAAATACCCTACATTGTCCGCTTTTAGTCCCGAGAATAGTTTCAACAGCCTTTTTGGACCGGTTTAAAACTTTTTAATTTTACTTTTTCTCTGTTTTATATTTGTGGCCAGGGATATTTTTTTATTAACGATGGAAGTTTTTTTATTGTTTCTGGTTAGTATTGACGTTTTTACTTTTTATTGCGGAGGAATGTTTCGGAGTTTATACCTCTTTAGAGTTTTTGATTATCTACAACGACGCTGAGACGGTAAACAGGTTTAATTTTGTTACGTTAATTTCATTTCCAAATACATAGTTTCACACCTATATTTTCCCAAAGGCGCAAGTAAAAGTTCTCTTTCTCGAAAAGATACTGAGAATAAATCCTATGACACAAGGAATGCAAACTTTTAAACTACGGATATAAAGAATACCCAGTCTCGGAACAACTACATATATTCGGATTACATAAATAGGGATCGAAACCACATCACTCAACGCAAGTGACACAAGGCGACCACTTAAATATCGACGTGAAATAGCAGTATTCCTACTGTTGTGTTTCGTTCGATGAGTGAGAGTGCCGGAGGCCCAATCACCGTCTTTCCCCCTTCCCGTTTCTTCTACTTCCCTTTTTCTTTTCTTCCTTTCCTAAAGGGTCGGCAACGTGCAAGTGATGCCTCTGGTGTTGCAGGCGTCCATAGGCTACGGTGACCACTTACCATCAGGTGGGCCGTATGCCTGTGTGCCATTTTAGTGTTATAAAAAAAAACTTAAACCATCCATGTAATCAAAGTGTAAAACGACCATAAGTTTCACCTGTTTTAGTTTAAATATTATTTACGCATAGCCTAAGAATTTTCTGAACGAAAACCAAATCACACTCTCCCTGACCTAAGAATCAAACTTTGTACCTCACAACGCAAACACAAGCGCGAACTTATGCTACAAGACCAATGTAGCAGTCATAAATACCAGATGTTTGTTGTTCCAAGTATATTAGTATGGCGATTTAGAACATCGGCAGCCATTATCGCTTCTCGTACAGTCACCAACATAAGTACTGAACTGTACTAGTCGATACACAGGAAGAGTGTCCCTGACCTAAGAATCAAACTTTGTATCTCACAACGCAAACACAAGCGCAAACTTATGCTACAAGACCAATGTGGTAGTCATAAATACCAGATGTTTGTTGTTCCAAGTATATTAGTAAGGCGATTTAGAACATCGGCAGCCATTATCGCTTCTCATACAGTCAGCAACATAAGTACCTACTGAACTGTACTAGTCGATACACAGGAAGAGTGTCCCTGACCTAAGAAACAAACTTTGTATCTCACAACGCAAACACAAGCGCAAACTTATGCTACAAGACCAATGTGGTAGTCATAAATACCAGATGTTTGTTGTTCCAAGTATATTAGTAAGGCGATTTAGAACATCGGCAGCCATTATCGCTTCTCGTACAGTCAGCAACATAAGTACCTACTGAACTGTACTAGTCGATACACAGGAAGAGTGTCCCTGACCTAAGAAACAAACTTTGTATCTCACAACGCAAACACAAGCGCAAACTTATGCTACAAGACCAATGTGGTAGTCATAAATACCAGATGTTTGTTGTTCCAAGTATATTAGTAAGGCGATTTAGAACATCGGCAGCCATTATCGCTTCTCGTACAGTCAGCAACATAAGTACCTACTGAACTGTACTAGTCGATACACAGGAAGAGTGTCCCTGACCTAAGAAACAAACTTTGTATCTCACAACGCAAACACAAGCGCAAACTTATGCTACAAGACCAATGTGGTAGTCATAAATACCAGATGTTTGTTGTTCCAAGTATATTAGTAAGGCGATTTAGAACATCGGCAGCCATTATCGCTTCTCGTACAGTCAGCAACATAAGTACCTACTGAACTGTACTAGTCGATACACAGGAAGAGTGTCCCTGACCTAAGAAACAAACTTTGTATCTCACAACGCAAACACAAGCGCAAACTTATGCTACAAGACCAATGTGGTAGTCATAAATACCAGATGTTTGTTGTTCCAAGTATATTAGTAAGGCGATTTAGAACATCGGCAGCCATTGTCGCTTCTCGTACAGTCAGCAACATAAGTACTGAACTGTACTAGTCGATGCATAGGGAGAGTGACCCTGACCTAAGAATCTAACTTTGTATCTCACAACGCAAACACAAGCGCAAATTTATGCTACAAGACCAATGTGGCAGTCATAAATACCAGATGTTTGTTGTTCCAAGTATATTAGTAAGGCGATTTAGAACATCGGCAGCCATTATAGCTTCTCGTACAGTCACCAACATAAGTACTGAACTGTACTAGTCGATACACAGAAAGAGTGTCCCTGACCAAAGAATCAAACTTTGTATCTCACAACGCAAACACAAGCGCAAACTTATGCTACAAGACCAATGTGGCAGTCATAAATACCAGATGTTTGTTGTTCCAAGTATATTAGTAAGGCGATTTAGAACATCGGCAGCCATTATAGCTTCTCGTACAGTCACCAACATAAGTACTGAACTGTACTAGTCGATACACAGAAAGAATGTCCCTGACCAAAGAATCAAACTTTGTATCTCACAACGCAAACACAAGCGCAAACTTATGCTACAAGACCAATGTGGTAGTCATAAATACCAGATGGTTGTTGTTCCAAGTATATTAGTAAGTTGATTTGGACACGAGCGGTGTAGTGGCTTACGTGGCCGCCTCCCCACTGCCATAGCGCCGAGTCTTGTAGGCTCGTTACCCATACGTGACAAAAGATTGTGTGACCCATAAATAGTTGTTCCAAATCTTGATGTTCTTTGTGTCCATTGTTCCCCCCGTGACACAGGAATTATTCCTAGTACGAGAGTTGTCTTATTACGAAAAACAAGGAAATATTAAGCATCCTGATTACTATTCTAGATTTTTTATCTGATTAAATCAACTATATTTTTACTATAATTGCCATAAAAACTTACACTTCTACAAAGAGGAAATGTTTGATTGTAATCGATTAACTGTGAAACTACTCAACTTATTTTGATTATATTTTCACCATTAGAAAGCTACTTTATCCAGAATTGACATAGGCTATATACATAAATTGACGCTACGAGAAACTAGGTGAAACCGCAGGGGACAGCTAGTGTCTTTTAATCTTGAAAGATAGAGGCAATCAAAATCTCGCAAGTGTGTCTTTTATGTTGCTGAGTGTACCCGTTGATTTAGAAGCAGTTAACAGTTATTGATGTTGTCTAAACGACTTGTTTACTCCAAATTGAATGTGTTGGCTGCAACCGCAATGAATAAATCTAATGTGCAAACAACCTTACTGTTAATAATGTTGACTGCAAATATATTAGCCACTGTACCAGTGGTTAAAATGATAATTCCGCTGCTGCCAATGCGGTGAGGTTCGATCATCTCACAGGACAAACGTTTGTATGGTCCACAAATAATTGTTTCATATCTGGATATTCGTTGTCATACAGGTCACTTTTGTCTAATTACTTTTATTTAAAAAGTTTCAATTATAATAAATTAAATATATAAAAGCAATGATAGCTCAGTGGGGACACCAACAGACTGCAATGCAGAGGGTCTCGGGTTTGAATCTACGTCGCGCACCTCTGACTTTCGGTAGTTATATGACTTTTCGAAATTATGTGCGTATTGATTGACAATTATCGCCTGCTCCGTGCCTCGGAGAGCACGTTAAGCCGTCGGTCCCGGCTACCATGAACAGCTATGGCAGTTGTTAATGGGAAGTCAGTGCCTTATAATATCCTGACACTGGTCTAGCCTTACGGTATCGTTAACCTTCGGGTTGCGGAGGTCAGATCAACCGGTATTGGGAATATTATTATTATTACTAATCTATGGTGTTTACTGCATGGCCAAAGCTTCCCGACCCTCTTTCGAAATTTATTCGCTTTACTTTTAATTAGGTTCAATTGTTCAGAAAAAAGTCCTTATTATGCTATCACATTTTTTCATAAAACTAAAATACCAAACAGGTTCACCTGATGGCAAGCTTTAACAGTACCTTAAAGATCCTTAAAATCTGGCCAATACAGAACTCCTTCAGCCATAAACAATAATACAAATAATGCGGTTATAAGGATACCTGGTCTCCTTTTAACAGCGCAGTACTTTTTAAAGAACCTGGAAGCTCTACTCCCTGCTAGAACACAGAGTTATTTGGTAGTGATCTTCTGTAGGTTGACGGTACTTCTCACGTCGGGCTGCTTCAGTTTGATCAAGATTTCGGATTTCAGCAAGATTTCGCTGGTTTAACCATCTGTTTTGGCATATTTACTGCCCATTATATGGCTTTTGCGGCCGATAGAGCAAATTATGACAATGCTTGTTTAATTAGGAAATTGAAATTAAACTACTATATACGGATTTTCTTGCGTTGTTTATTTAACACTTCATTACATAATTTAGAAACTGCTACAGTTCTGTACTACTATTAAACTTTACTAATTTTAAGCTAATTAAATTATTAAAACTATTCAAACTATTTATATTTAAGTTTACACTTTCCCCGACGTTTCGGTTACTTTTCAGCAGCCATGGTCACGGGGAGACTAAGATGGTACCATCAACTACCATCTTAGTCTCTCTATGACTATGGCTGCTGAAAGCTTAAAATTAGTAAAGTTTAATAGTAGTATAGTAGTGTAACAGTTTTTAAATTATGTAATAAAGTGTTAAATAAACAACGTGATAAAATCCGTATATACTCGTAGTAGATCAATGTCAATGAATAACATTCGCGTAAACAGAAGACAATATAATTAGGAAATCTTTAATAATAGTACACAGGCTAAGATATGTGGAGTGTGGTCATTTTGATGAGCAAAATAAAAAAAAATAAAAAAAATGTCCGATAGACGGTAATACAATCGTCTCTTTTTACATAAAAGTGACAACTTACGCAATCGGTCCGCCGAAGCAATCGACTTGGTTAGTCAATTAGCTGGCACTAAACATAATAAAATAATATTGTGCCTGTATTTGAATTAAGAAGATGCCAATCACTTCATAAATAAAACCTTTAAAATTAAGAACCATTCAATACCAAAAAGTATGACGTGTTGAGATTTTAAAATAAAATAAACAATTAACACATCACAAACCGAGCAATCGAAAAACCGTCAAAGTTTATCGGTACGAACCGGTCGCACGCCACTAAATTGGAATCTGGCACTCTATAAACCTTTAATGTCAATAAAGCGGTCCCTCATCAAGCGAACCGTAAAAATCGTCACAATGCCGGTTTTACACCCGGTGGCGAAAATTGTTTTTTTTTACTTTTTAAATTTTGTAACCGTTGTCGCGTGCAGTGTTGCCACAGTTTGTGTAAGAGATTCTTTTTATTAAAAATAGAATGTGCCCGTTTTGAAATTTAAATACACGAAATTATTTTTGTTGTTGCTGTTAAAATTGTTAGTGGAATATACATTTAGTTAGCGGAGTGTGTCAGACATGTGTCGGCTAGACTATCCTTGAATTGAACTTTATTTAGAACTTCGTAAATAACAAATGTTAAGTAAGTCGGACACCCTTATACTTATATAAATTATAAATACGAAAGGACGCTCGGCTTATCATTCTTTCACGCAGAAACGGAGCAACTTATCGACATAATGTTTTTGAATTGTAGACTGACACGGTGGCGCAGCGGTTATAAATGCGAATGCTGTAGATAATATCTAGGATTCAGTTCACGGTTCGCACATAGTGATATAATACAATTTTCTGTAAGATATTCACATCAGCACTATGGTATTTAGAACTGTATTTCTAATTCGGAAAAAAAGGTTCGACTATATCCCGAAACGCTAGACAAATGAAGGAACCTCACATTACGCCAGGTGTGGTTTTATATATCACATAATAATAGGTAAATTTGGCATAACCCAGCAATTGAACCGCGTGACCTCATGGCCATCAGTCGTCACTACCACAGCGTACCTTCACAATGATTCTTAAAAATAATTTTATGCATCATTTGTAAAAGTTAAATAAAGAAATTGTTTGAAATTTTTAACTATAAAACAATGCCTTAATAAATCTTTTGAATAGCACCCCTGTCTTAAACTTCCATAGCATTATGGAAATAAGTTCAAATATTTAAATTGCTATTTTACATAAAACTATTCAGGCGTATAAGATGGTAGTTATTACGTAGCCAACAGTGCTACGAGATTTAAATTCGTAGGGCTGCGTAGCGGTTCGTAGCTATAATTATATAGCTACGAGGGTTTAAGGTAATTGTAGTTTGAATTATGGTTTATGAACAGACGCGGACAGCAAATTGAAGCACTTTTGCAGGCTGTCTGCATTCGGAAAATGACGCGTACGTACTATTTTCGTAGGCAGCCCGTATGATTAGCCAATGTAGGTTATTCGCGCCAGCTTCTTGCGTATCTGCTATATATACTGCCCACTGAGTACTTGGATAAGGTCCCAGAATCTAGCCGGATAGTCTCGTCGGTAGTTTTGGATTCTAAAACAATATATAGGCAACTCGAGCAACTGAATACTAATAAAGGAGCGGGGCCAGATGGTATACCACCGATATTTATAAAAAACTGTGCAAAAGCGCTGACCATACCCTTGCATATTATATACAATAAATCATTACGAACTGGCAAATTTCCCTGGATATGGAAGCTTGCAAAAGTGGTTCCAATACACAAGGGGCAGGAAGACGGGTTAGTTCAGAACTACCGACCTATCTTTCTTTTGTCAACAATGGCCAAAACCTTCGAAGCTCTTATATGTCCAATAGTCAAGAACCATTTTAAATGTTTCCTAACAGACGCTCAACACGGGTTTGTTAATTTGCGATCCACATGTACAAATCTGGCTTGCTTTGTGGATGATGTGACGGGTGTCCTGGATCGTCAGGGGCAAGTGGATGTTATTTACACCGATTTTAGTAAGGCCTTCGATAAAGTACCCCATGCAACACTTTTAAAAAAGATATCCCGATACGGTTTCACTGGTCCTGTGTTCTCATGGTTAGAATCGTATTTAGATGATCGAAGATTCTACGTTGTTGTTAATGGTTACAGATCCGGAACGTTAATGATAACGTCTGGTGTGCCCCAGGGATCGCATTTGGGTCTAATATTGTTTAATATCTTTGTCAATGACCTTCCCTTGTGTTTCGCCAATTCTGTGCCATATATGTATGCAGATGACCTAAAATTTTCTAAAGAGATTAAACATCCGGATGATGAATACAAATTGCAAAGTGACCTCAATAAATTAGTTCAGTGGTGTTCACATAACGATATGCAGTTAAATCACCAGAAATGTCACTGTATACATTTCTCTAGAAAACTCAACCCAGTTGCAACGTCATATAGCATTGACAATAACAAGTTCGTTGAGACAGAGCTGGTTACAGATTTGGGTGTAAGTTTGGACAAAAAGCTCACATTTTTGGCTCATTTGGACCTTATTATCGGGAAGGCATCTAGAATGTTAGGTTTCGTCATTCGCAATGGCAAAGCCTTCAGGAAGCCCGACACTAAAATATTGCTTTACAATAGTCTAGTCAGAAGTGTACTGGAGTACTGCAGTCAGATATGGAGACCGCACTTTGCCGTCCACGCGCTTAGACTAGAAAGAGTGCAAAAAAGGTTCTTATGGCATTTATGTCGGAGTACGGGTCTATCATATTCTTTAAAAACATACGAGAGCAGACTCCAGCACTTTAAAATCCAATCCCTAGCTAAACGCCGAGACATCTTAGACCTGATGTTTTTATTTAAGGTATTTAGAGGACACATAGATTGTCCGAGATTATTGAGTAAAATACAAATAAATGTGCCATCTAGATACCCCCGTAAACATATTGTACCGCTTAGTGCTCCGTTTAGACGTACAGAGTTTGGGAGGAACTCCGTGATTCCGCGTATGTGCCGACTATTGAATGGATGCAGCGCGTCAGTAGATATTAATTTTGACTCACTAGCCACGTTCCGTAAGGGAGTCGGCTAATATGTTTAGTCTAATGCAATTTAATAATCCATTTACGAATATCTTAACCAATTTTAATTTAATTTATTCAATTTATTTCTTTGTTCTGATTTTATTATTATTTTTTATTAATTGTGACTTAATTGTTATGTACTTTTGACTTAATTTGCTATATTTGTATTTTTTTTTTCGTTTCTGTTGTCTATTATTTGTTAGAATTTATATATTGTTAATGATTCATATTCTACCATTATTCATTTAGACATATTTATTGGCTACCTATTTTATTGTTATGTGGACTAGGAAACATACAGAATGTCGCCTGTCTTTTAAATTCTAAATAATTATTATTACTATGATCTTTCTGCATTAGTATTACCATTAAATAATTTGTTACTTTTCACTGTACGATTTGTTTGTCCATATAATCTTTTAAAGTTAGCGACCTGCCTTTTTAATAGCATGTTCATAAATCATAAATACTAAATACTTATATTTATACTGCTCATCTATTTGTGCATGCAGTGGCTACCTTAAAAGGTTATGCAAGTGACTGAGAATTTATTGTTTTTTTATTATTGTGAATGCATTCTTGTAATAACCACTGGTGGTCCTAAAATAAATAAATAAAATAAATAAATATTCTACGAGCACCGTAATCGCATTTCAAAGTGGTCACATTGCGTTTCGCATAAAGTGGTTGCTTTCAAATAAACAAAGATATTCTAAAAAGAAGACAGTTGCATATCTTAATATTAATTAAGATATGCAACTCCAAATATCAATAATTATTTTTCTACTGACTTCTACTGACGGTACTTTCATATAAGCTTAGAATACTGTACCATTAGCTTTCTTGCCGTATTCAACTTTATTGTCATTATACAAATTTCAGATTCACCTTCAGTATATCAATGATCCAACTTTACATAAGGACACAAAAACAATAAAACATTATCAACAATATAAAGATCTACACACCATATCGAATACGCACATTTAACCTTAACCGAAAACATTCCAACCATTATCCATTAACCAAATAAACTACTTTGTAATCTCGAAACTGCAGTTGAATGAGGATCTAACAACGGGCTCTGAGAGGCAAAACCTGTATCCATTAATTCCACCTGTTCTCACTCATTAAATATTTAGTTGAATGGGCTGGAGACGCGCCCACAATTGTACCGCTTCTGTTGTGGTTCGCGGCTAATTGTTCTGATGATGTATTGATATGACTTCCTCGTTGAGAGTTGGATGAATGACTTACGCTGCCGCTTATTTACGTTTCTATGTATGCTAACTTAATATTATAATTAAGAATGTGAGTTTGTTTGTTCCGCCTTAACTACTTGAGCGATCATCATGAAATTTCGCATACACGTTGTCAGGAGTACAGAAACGGTCATACGGTAAGTTTCATTAAAATAATCTTTTACTAATCTAATCTAACCGACATTTATGTAAGCGAAGACGCGGGAAATATCTAGTAGTATTATAAATTCAAATGTGAGTTTGTTTGTTTGTTGCGCTTTCACGTCTTAACTACTCGACCGATCATCACGAAATTTCGTTTACACCTTGTCTGAGGTACAGAAAAGGACATACGGTAACATTCATACAAATAGAACAGCTGTTAATAATCTAACCTACATTTACACGAGCGAAGCATTGGACATAATCTAGTTTATTAAATAATAGCATATATCATTGAAATATACTCGTATATATTTACGATTCGGTCCTGGCACCCTATTCATTATATACCTTTCATTACCAACCGCTTTACAAATTGTATTAACATGTTTGCATCTAATTGAATTTGTCGAAGGGTGAAAAATGGCCCTCGTGATGAGTTCGTTATAGGTCCTGTCCCTCCCCCTGTCTGCCATACCGAGTACATGTAAAATTTATCGCTAATATGATATGTATTCTTGCTCTTTAAATTAACGATGCGCATTCAGATATATAATATATAATATATATATATAATAAAATTCTATCACATACACACAACACCATCTAGCCCAAACTAAGCAGAGCTTGTACTATGGGTACTAGACAATGGATAAACATACATAATACTTTTTTTTTTGTAAATACATACATATTATACATAGAAACACCCAGACCAAGACAAACATTCATGTTCATGCACACAAAATATTTGACTTGTGCGGGAATTGAACCCGTGACCTCAGGCGTGGCAGTCGGTTACACTAACCACTACGCCATCGAGGCCGAAAACTTGTTTTAAAGATGTCATGTCATATCAAGTGAAATTTTCTCTCCTCATATCTGTAGTTCTCAACAACTATAGATCGTTACCGCTTACTAGGTGGGGCCCTAAGCTTATGTGCCACCTTGATACTCGAATTCTGTTTTGCAAAACGATCTCACTTTGCGTAGTCAAGGAAGTTTCGTACAACATAATATTGTTAACACATTCAAATATAATTCAAATGGATAGTTACTTAAATTATATAATAAAGTGATCCTAGAAGTATATGAGGTGAGATTTACATGAAGATTTCGCCAGTTACCGCTGACTGTGATAGATAATGGTGCCAATTCTGTTGTCACAAAATTCTCTTATCTTAACTAACAATCTCTAAAATTTAGTTTAGTCCTGTCACTTTTAGCAATTTCAGAATACGAAATGTCGTTTGACAGGACTAAACTAAATTTTAGAGATTGTTAGTTAAAATAAGAGAATTTTGTGACAACAGAATTGGCACCAATATGTACTTAAAGAATTATACAGTTAATAATTAAAGCGTATTCAATGCAATCCGCTGTTATCGATTTTTTATACTTTGAATGCTTACTTTTTCGTATGTGCAAAATATTTTCTCGAATTCGAAATTTCGAAAACATAATTGTGGTCATGCAGATTTCCTCTTGATGTTACCCTTCGACGTTAAAGCTAGCTAATCTGGTGTCAATATCCATTACCAATAGAAGCATATTTTTCTTGCGTGTGTTCAAAGGAGAAACACTTTAGAATTTTCTGAACATCTATACGTTTACTCAATAATCGAGAGAATAAGAAAGTTTTTTACGCATATACTACAGATCTCTTAGTCGATCATCGAAGCAATAATAGAATCCAAGTGTACCTAACCAAGTCATTTCCCACAACGACTTTAGCACCGATCTACTTACCTTTGTGTAATAACACATCGAAAACAACTGGAAACTCTGATTACTCGGTAACAGAAAATGCCTAAACGTAATAACTAATTTGGAGAAATCCGAAGCCACAGAAGTATGTAAGCAATAAAAATAACGTAAACACGCCACGACGTAATGTACGAGAACAAATTAATCTTCCTCTTTTACGAGTAAGGCTTTACTTTGTGTACTCACGTTGTATATATAGACTGTTCAGATATCAGGAGCAAATCGACACAGCGAAAGTGTTCCGTAACTAAATTGACGTTTTTTCGTACACAGTAGGAATAATTCCTGTATTGCAAGGGACTTTACAGACATTCAAACAACTGACACAAATTCTGCATCGCAGTGAATCTCTAGAAAGATTCAAACAACGGACACAAAGAATATCCAAACTCGGCACATTGATTCGAGAAACACGTACATTTGCGGCGCAGAGGCGACCCTACCATTTGTGATTACTACCGAGGTTTTTAGCATAGTAGTAAAATAATTGACATTCAACCACTCCACATTTGAATGACAAAAACAACATCGGCATGTAAATAGAATTTAGAACTATCTAACATCAAATTTAGATTTTAAGATTAGATTTATTTTAAGCCTAGATCCCGATCTGTGAGAAAGCTAAGAGGTAGGAGATGTAAAGAATAAATTACAAAACGATATGCCTGTGTCCACCGAAACCAAATAGATTATGAGTGGGAAACACGTGCGAGAAAGAGGCGGTTTGCATCAGAAAGCCGTGGCGAGAAGATACAAACGTGACGCAAGTTGTGCGATGCTAGTGCGGTGACACTAGTTGATGCGAGTAACATGTCTATTGTTTACATACCGTGACGTACGCGCGCATATCTACGTCATCAAACCTTGCACCGTACTTCGCATGTGTGTCAAGCTGATTCCTTGACCGTAACCTTCATATCAGAGTTAGGAGAGAGGTGTATTACAGACATCTTCGTCTATTAATTTTAGAGTCCCAATTCTAAGTATTGCTAAACTAATAAGAGGATTTCAAGAGACTAGAACTCACCAGATTGCCTCATGTTCGTTCGTGGCACAAACATAACAAATGCGACTGTTGAACGTGAGATCTCGACTTCAATTCCTGGTGGGTAAGTTGCTGGGTTATTGTTGGGTTTATCTATCAATGCATTCTCAGTAGCGGCATGGAGTCTGCAGCTGTGCTCGATAGAGAATAGGTTCGAGCTCTATAACGTGTACTCGAAAACATAATAGGCAAAATATGGGTGTATAACTTCTCTATCAATCTCTTCGAGGAAAGCAGCTTGAGAGTGTGTGTTATATTACACTAACACAACGTATCCACTAACAACAAAATTCATACACAATGATTACACCGTCCTATTAACAAGAGTGCACAAAAGCTACGTTCCACGTTCAGTCAATCAACAATTGGATGCTACAAGTCGAGCGGTTTCCTTGTTGATTAAATAAACGTGTATCAGGATCCTTGCAGTAAATCAGAGTAAGGTTACGAATGTGCATAAAAGAGGTTTTCCTCGTACGAAAATCGAGGTTTTCCGGCATGCCAAAGTGATGTCCGGTGACCCAGAGACCTTGCTCGCTGTCAGGAACTTGTTTGTATGTGTGCAACTGTTGTGCAATTCTTCATTGTGTTACACGTGTGTATGTTTATCTACGTTTTGTATTGTAATAGTAAGATTATATTACTGTTGGTGATAATTTTTTCGTATGTAGTTTGCCTTCTTTTTTTAGTTTTGGGTGATGTATATATCTTGTGTACTTATAGTTTGTTCTTGTTTTAGTTTAAGGAGACAACATTGATTTTCTGAATGTCCCTTTTGTTAATTTTTTTTTTTATTCTGTATGTCTAGAGTCTATATTTTAATCCACATTCCTGTTTTACATTTTATTGTTGATACTCTTATATTCCTTTTCGACGTTACCTTTACGACTTACGTTCATCCATATTAATTTTATACGCGTATATTTTAATTTTTAATTGTTAATAACAATATGCTATTCTAATTATGTTTTATACCTATCTGTTGCTCTTTTCGGCGTTCATTTTATTTTAATCTATATCTGCAGTTTTCTTCGAAGAATTAAACCGAACTGCGACACACCTACTCTTCTTGCTAGGTTAAGATCACACGGAATAGAAAATGTTCCATCTATTGATTATACATATATACATAGATTCACGCCTGTTCCCCAAAACGGTAGGCAGAAACTACGGATTTCCATTTGCTACGATCCTGAAATACTTCTCTAGCTTCATTCACTTTCATCACATTCCTCATACACGCTCGCCAGTTCTCTTAACCTAGCCTTTGTCCAGAACGTCGTTGATCTGATCGAGAAATGTTCGCCTAGGTCTTCCCCTTGCGACTATTCTATTCACACAAGCCTTATAAACTTTCTTAGTCAGTGTTTTCTCGTCCATTTTTTCTACATGCCCAAACCAGCTTAACATACACTTTTCTATTCTTATTATTATATCCACTTTCAAACCGACTCTCTAATCACACTATGTTTTATTCTATCTTTCATTCTATTGATTATTCTTATTGACAATCTCCAAATAACCGTGCCCATCACAGTAATCGATTACTTGCCCTCTTAATCGGTATCCGTATAGGCGCTCACACTTATAAGCTTTTACTCTTCGGCAATTTTTTTAAGCTGTTGGTACTTTTAATTACGAGCAGCTCCTTTTTATTTGTCGTCATTTCTGTCTAATATTGAGGGTGCCAAATTCCAAGTTTATAGATATAATGCAACATAAAAACATGATCTATCTTATATCTAAACCCGTGGAGTTTACGATCATCGCCCAGATTTGTCTGTTGTTTAACATTATTAAATTTTTCTTAGGATACAAGAATAAATGTCATCTGCGGCGTTGTCAGTTAGTTTTGTGTCGTAAGTTTGCATTTATATTTGCGACTTAATGTAAAGTTCCGATAGCGATTCCCGGGTCAAGCAGTTTATGAAAATATTCAGGTCTCTAAGGTCGGCCTCGATGGCGTAATGGTTAGTGTAACCGACTGCTACGCCTGTAATGTAGCCAGTTTGCTTCAATTTTACATATTTCTCTTCTGGAAAGAATATACTGCCGTGAATACACACTGCCATATTTTCGACTGTGAAAATATTGTGACAATCATATTAAAAGAAAACCTTAACTTTATCAAGGCCTTAAATATCGGTGGCGTAGTGGTTAGTGTAACCGACTGCCATGCCTGAGGTCGCGGGTTCGTTTCCCGCACAGGTCAAACATTTGTGTGCATGAACATGGATGTTTGTCTTGGCCTGGGTGTTTCTATGTATAATATGTATGTATGCACGAAAAAAAAAGTGTATATAATATGTACGTTTATCCATTGTCTAGTACCCATAGTACAAGCTCTGATTAGTTTGGGCTAGATGGTGTTGTGTGTATGTGGTAGAATATTTATTTATTAATTTATTTATTGATTTTTCTATTACACATAATTTTGATTTTAGGAATTGTTAGCCATAAGCAATTTCTACAAAAAAAGACATACGAATATTTAGACATATGAATGCAATTATGAATGTTAATCAATTAATATCACAGATTATAATTTGAATCATATTCAAATACTCGAACTCAGTCATCGTATTTAGACATTTATCGACGCTGTTATAGCATAGGATAACAGTTACGACTCTCTTTTTAGAACTTCCGTAATATTCCTGTACCCTCTTTCCTCATTCGAATATTCGTCAAAGATTCGAATATTTCGATTTCGTTTGAAATTCGCATAACACGATTTATTTATCGATTATGGCCCTTCTCTGTTATCTGTACCTAGTTATAAATCTTAATTCACCCATCGCTAGTTTCTGTAGCTTTGCATTTAAATTAAGCACTATAGCCCTCTAGGGCTTGCACTAAAGCTTGTAATACCGCATCCACCGACAAACGAAAACACTTCTCGTAAAACAGCTGTTCACACATAGTTAAAACGTTCCTCAACATAATTATAAACTTGTTGGAAGTTTAATTGAAATAGGGTCAGTAGTTTCGAAGATTATCGCGGAGAAATATGCTAACTTGGTTAAATAGTTTCTTTGAGACCAGAGAGCTCTAAAATTAGAATGTTATGAAGTTTTCTTATCGTTCGTCCCGTAGCGTAGCGTCCCGTAGTACGCGTGTTTGTGGCCAATCGCGAGGTTTCGGTTTATATTGCCGGACCAGACAAGGAGCTTTTGTAAAATTTGAAAATTCTTTTTTGCAACATAGAGTCTAGAAATGTGCTCGATAGCCAGTAATGGAATGGCCTACTATGTAGGACTTATAAACATAGCTGGCAAATTGTGTGTGTAATAGAATCAAAACAAGATACTTTATTTGTCATGAATCGTAGCAAAGCATACATGTTAATAATTCAGTTCATAAAACTTTTAACACTTTGTCATAATTATGGCACAAAAATTTTTAAATCTATCCTAATATTATAAAGCTGAAGAGTTTGTTTGTTTGTTTGCTTGAACGCCCTTATCTCAGGAACTACTGGTTCGAATTGAAAAATTATTTTAGTGTTGGATAGCCCATTTATCGAGGAAGGCTATAGGCTATATAACATCACGCTACGACCAATGGAAGCGGAGCAGCAATGAAAATGTTGCAAAGACGGGGTAAATTCTTTTATCTTATATGAAGCAGGCGAAGTTGCGTGGGTCAGCTAGTTGGTAATAATTTTATTAATTAATATAGCTCTGCTATGATATACAATCGGACTTTATACATGTATGTACCTATGTACATAACATATAATAACTAGAATTATATTTTCATTATCTAACTCTAACTCTGACCAGTTAAATGTATGATGAGATTGTCTGTAAAAGTTACAACACTGGAAATGTATTATTGAATAAAAGTTATTGACTATATTATTGTATGTGATGTAGGCAGTTCTTAAATAAATAAACAGTAAGAAAAAATAAACCTAGTCATAATAACAGATACCTACTAAACTATATAAAAATTGAAATTAAACACTTTACACAGGTTTTGTCGCGTTGTTTATTTTACTTTAAAACACTTTTAATACATAATTTTGAAAATTCTAACACAACTATTATTAAACTATACTATGCTATTTTATTTAATTAAAACTATTTATATTTAAGTTTACACTTTGCCTCGACGTTTCGGTTATTTTACAGCAGCCATGTTCACGGGGAGACAAACATGGACTTAAATTTCAAAATTATCAAAATTGTTTTATAAAAGTGTTTTAAAGTAAAATAAACAACGTAACAAAATCCGTATAAAGTGTTTAATTTCAATGTTCAAATTTCAACATAAGACAATATTATCTATATAAAAATTTCAACCATCGGGAATTTTGTTACCAGCTTATTACTAAAAGGAAAAATAAATACGTTTTCGTTACGCCACAAACTGCCAAAACGGTATCCCAAGTAGATCAACTATCCAATAATAATAAGACAAGCGTTTAAATGTAATAACATCCCTTATCACCGTCTCATTTCGCTACGGAGACACATGTGATAGTCCTTAGCTGTGGATATGAGCTCCTTTCAGATGACACATAAATGTTTGACATACAGCGCGAAAGGATGAACAGTAAGCTTTCAATAACATGACCGTCTGAGGTTCTTTACAAAATGTTATTGCTGGATTATCCGTGTAGAATTGGATATATGTTTTTTGTCTATTACTTGAAAACTTTGATGTTTAAAAGGTCGTATGTCGATAGCATTAGCAAAAGCAAATTTTAGGTATCAGCTATTCTAATTTACTTAAATAAGCTGTAACCAAGAGGCATTTAAATATATGCTGTAATATTAGACATTAAATAAAAAAATAGTTTAACTCATATTATTGGTGTTTTAAAATATTTAAATTGACTTGTTTTTGAACAATCAGTGTCCTGTAGTTAAAAAAGAATACTTTTATATAAACTATGTATACACAATTAACAATATTTAAAAAATGTTATCTGTCCAGTAATAACAGTTTATAAACCCGAAACTATGTTCTTTTCCGTCATATTTTTTTATTTGTTCGACCTTAACGTAAAATCCACTAAATAAGTTATAATTCTGATTTTACAGTTTACTAACGTGAGGTTCAAACTAAAATCTACGTCACAATCCAATCGTGTAATCTTAAACATGTAATCTTGTAATCATATAAACTTAACATCTTAAAGTACAAATTCTCTTTTAATTTCCACGAAGAAGCAGCATAAAGACTCTATCACTGTGATATTACAAAAATACAGTTACGTACACATATAACAAAAGAAATGAGCCATTAAATCTTTAAACATTTGGCAGACTTGTTGGCCTTTCGTCCTATTTGTATGTATATCCATCACACTGTAATGCAGACTGGAAAAATGTTATGCAGACTTCTTCACACACATGTAGGATCCGTTATTTGCACATACATGTTTTTGCTCGTTTTATGCCACGGAGCGTGATTTAAAGCATAATGTGTACACAGATGAATATTATCATGTAGCAGTGACGTTACGTTTTAGCTATTTTGTAATAGCGTTACAAATGTGAATTATTTTTCTGTCTTCGTTGGAACACGTAAACATTATATCTGTAGTGTCCTGCTACATACTTGCGAGTTGAAGATTTTATAACATAACTTACTTATATACTTAACAGTATAGGCTGTATAGGTTATTGTATATATATATATATATATATATATATATATATATATATATATATATATATATATATATATATATATATATATATATATATATATATATATACGAGAATAAGTCTGAATGAAGTGTGAATTTTGGTAATGTCAAAGATTCACACAGCCAAACTCGCCTTACCAGCCCATGCGATAGCAGTTCTCTCTTTAAACTATTCTATGTCGACTAAGGCTAGCCAAAGAAGAAATTCAAATTCAAATTCAAATTCAAATTCAAAATTTTATTGTTTGTTACAGGTTTTAATTAATTTACACAGTTGTTATTGTCATAAGGAGGTATCGCTGTAACATACCTATCGAGGTGTACAATATTTTAGTTGTCTTAATATAGTTATTGCTAATTTACATATGTATGGAATATAATTACACTTTCTAGGTTTATGTCAACATTTTAATAGTATAGATAATATAATTTTATTTAATAAACTACATAATTATAATAACGTTGCATTAAAATTAAGCAGGCATATTGTCAAATGGTCAGTTTACATTATATGCATTCATTATCACTTAAGAAGTCATTAACTGAGTAGTAAGCCTTAGCAATTAAGAATTCCTTTAATTTAATTTTGAAGATGTTCATGTCATTGTGATTCTTTATACGGTCAGGAAGCTTGTTGTATATTTTTACACCCATAATAAATATACTTTTGCCAAATTGTGCTGTTCTGCATCTTTTTATGGATAATTTGTTTTTATGACGTGCACTTATAAGAGTTTCATAGCTATGTAGGTTATCTTTTATCATTATAGCTGCCTCGTAGATGTAGATCGACGGTAATGTTAATAATTTTAAAAGTCGAAATAACGGTTTACATGAATCTGTTTGTTTTATGCCTCGAATGTTTCTAACACATTTTTTCTGCGCCTTAAAGGCTAAATCCCTATCTGTTGAGTTACCCCAAAAAAGTATACCGTAATTTATAATAGAGCTCACATAGGCATGGTATACACTTAACATAGCATTTTCATTGATAACTTTTCTGAGCATGTATAAGACGTATGAAAACTGATTTAATTTTTTGCATACATGGTCAATATGTTTTTTCCACTTTAAGCCAGAATCAATATGTATTCCTAAGAACTTTGTATGGTTCACTTCTTTTATTTCCACACCTTTATAGTTAACATTCATTTTTTTATTACAAGTCACGTTCATACTTCTAAAAGTCATAAAGTTTGTTTTGTCGAGATTTATCTTAAGATTATTTGAATTTAACCATATTATTATTTTTTCTAATGACATATTCATTGTCGTTTCATTGTTCCCTCTATAGTCGTCAGTAAATATAGCTGTGCTGTCATCAGCAAACAATATCATTTCTTGAGATATTGCTTTTGGCAAATCATTGATATAAATATTGAATAGAAGCGGACCGAGAATACTGCCTTGTGGCACTCCATATTTAAGTTTTTTAGGCATCGATAAATGTTTTTGTTCAGTTTGTTTGCCATTAATTCTTGTAATTTCTGTCATTTGATATCTATCACATAGGTAAGATTTTATAAGGTTTAACGCGGTTCCTCTGACTCCATAAGTCTCTAACTTTTGTGTAAGTATATTATGGTCAACAAGATCAAAAGCTTTGCTCATATCCATAAAAATTGCGTTTACTTGTTGTTTTCGATCAAGTCCCGACATTACTTTAAATAAAAAATTATAAATCGCTTTTATCGTCGACTTCCCTTGTCTAAAACCAAATTGCTCTTTAGCCAATATACTATTTGTTTCAAAGTAGTTGTAAAGATTTTTATATATTACCTTTTCAAAGACCTTGGCAAAGACGGGTAGTAAAGCGATTGGTCTGTAAGATTTCATTTCTTCTTTATTTTCTTTCTTAAATATGGGATTTATCAAACTTATCTTTAATTTATGAGGAAAAACACCCTTTTCAATTGATAGATTAATAATATGACTAAGTACGGGCGTGATAATATGAGATACTCTTTTAACTATTTTTGTATTTATTTCATCATATCCTGTAGTATTGGTGTTTTTTAATGATTTTATTATACAGTCAATCTCATAATAATTTGTAGGTAACATGAATAAGGAATTATATTTATTATATGTCAAGGTGTGTTTAAATGATTTTATGTCAGTGCTAGTTGGTTTAATATGGTCAATAAAATAATTATTAAAACTTTCTGCTATATCTTGCGGTGAGGTAATTGATTTGCCATTTTCTTTTATCAAACGAATCTCCTCTTTAGGATGGTTCGTCTTATAATTATTTATTATCTTCCACGTCGCTTTACTTTTGTTAGTAGCCGAGTTAATAAAGTAATTATTTTGTGCTCTTTGAGTTTGTTTTATTATTGATTTTAATCTTTTAGCATATGTCTTATATATTTTTTTGTTTTCTGTAGTAGAGGATAATCTATATTTCCATAGCTTATGTCGCTTTTTCTTTGAGCATAATCTGATACCTTTTGTTATCCATTTTGGTCGTTTTGTAACAGGGATTTTTACTCTGATTGTAGGGAAACATAGGTCATAGAATAGTTTAAATATTTCATAAAAATTATTATAAGCTGCGTCTGGATCATTTTGAGCAAAACATTCAGAAAATCTAAGATTTTTTATACAACTAATGTATTTTATAATGTTCTCTTCAGAGTAGTCCCTCTTTGATTTAAACCAGTAAGTTATGCGATAAGTTTTCTTAGTGGGACACTTCATAAGTTGTGCTGTATGGTCAGATAGTGAAAGCTCTATAACCCTAACTGTCGCCCCTCTGATATTATGAGCAATATTGTCTATACATGTATTGCTACTTAACCTGGTAGGTTCGTTTATTGATAGTTTAAGATTGTAAGTGGATAATAGGTGTTCAAAATCTCGAGAAATGGTGTTGGTACTTATTCTGTTTATGTTAAAGTCACCGCATAATATAACTTTTTTATTTGAATAACACAATTGGTTCAGTAATTGTGTGAGCCTGTCAAAAAAGAGATCTATACTATCTCTTCTGTTGTTTGGTGGCCGATATATGGATATAACAATAATTTTATGTTCTTCTAATTCAATACCACTGCATTCAAATATATTATTGATACTAAGTATTTTAGTTGCGAATATGTTTTTAAATTTGTAGTACTTTTTTATTAGTATGCATGAACCACCATTTCTATTTCCTCGTGAAAAATTAGATGCTAAAACAAAATCTTGGAATTTTAGTAACTTAGTATCTTCGTCAGTCATGTTATGTTCAGTTATGCATAATATGTCTACTGGATTATTTATTTCATTTTTAGTGAATGAGTGTAAATGAATGGCGAGTTCATCTAGCTTAGATATTAAACCGTTAATGTTTTGATGCATAATGTTTATATGATTATAGACGAAAAAAGGGAGTACTGTTCAGGTTTAATGACTCATTTCTACTGTCTATTTTTGGTTGTATGTCTATATCTGTTTGAGTACATTTATCAGAGTGACTAGTCAGAATAACATAACTCTCGCTCTTCTGTTCTAAATAATCATAATATTTAATTTTATAGGTAATGCGCAAGATGTCTTTTAATATTAATTGTGAAATATGTACAGGTCTTTTATATTTAGGTAAAAATGTATGATATTTCATGTCAATGTAAGATGTACTAGTAAACTGTGAGCATACGAATTTGATTGTATAATTAAGTTTTTTTACATTTAAATAATTATTATAAGGTATTTGGCTAATAATAATATTTGTATTATTTACCCGGCTTAAAAAGTTGTGTAAACTAAATTGGAGTTCTATAGGGTTACGGTCATTTATGCCTCCCAAAACTATTACAAAGTCATTGTTATTTAAATTGCTTATCTCTAACTTTTCAGTCAATAAAACTTCTTTTAACGTAGCTCCTGTCTTCCAGTAACTCGTGACCTTATATTCATTGCCAAGATATTTTTGTAGTATTTTCTGTAGGTAACGGCCTTGTTCGTCTGCTATTATGACAACCTTTTTTATAGTGATTGCAGGATTCTCTACCCGTTCTTCTGTGTTGATTGTTTTATTACAAGTATTGTTCTTAATTTCCTTCAAGTCTTTATGTAGGGTATTTTTTTCTGACGCAGTCGGTGGTGAAGAGCTATCAATATCATCCATAATTATAGCCATATCTACTTGATGTGTTCTGGCCGTATTTTTACTCTGCACATTTTGTTCTATCAGTTGCTGACATGCAAAGGATTCATAAGTAATATTTAAGTTTGTTATCGATTTTCTTGTAATTTTTGGGGTCTCGCAGTCTAACATAGTCAAAGGTAATTCTCTTGAGGATGTTTTAGGTAGTCCTATCTTCATGTTAGTATATCTAAGCCGCCTTCGATATTGTGGTGAGTAGAATTTCACTGGTGTAGAGTTGCTTGGGTTACCACTAGTCGTGACTCCTATAGATTTCCATAGTTGCATTTTTCGTTTGTAGTTATCTATTTCCTTTTTTAAATTCATATTTTCGATACTTAAGTTATCTATTTCTGCATTTGCTATTTGTAATTCTGTTGTTAAATTGTTTAGTTTGTATGTCATTTCACACAATTCTTCATTGAGGCATCCCCTGCTGCCTGGTTGACTTTGATATGATATTTCCATGTCCGATTCCGATTCACTGTCGTTCGAAACCAGGCTATGAACTTTTTGTTTTCGTTGAGTAACATTTTCAAATTCCATTTTAAATTTATATTTTATAATTATAATACTATATGAAACAATCCCAGAAGGAGCTAGGTGTATGTCAGAATCGATCTTAACGGACGAATTACGAATTATTTTTCACTGTAGTATCTCACATTTGTACCGATTTAAATTTCATGCGCTGGCAACATTTTTAATGTGTCATCCTGTGTCATCAATGTCAATAAATGTCAAATTCAGTTTTCCTACTCACTGATAGATGGCGTTGTAATTAATATACATATATTATTATTGTTTTTGTGTCATAGCAACCCTGACATTAATGTCTAAAGTTTTAGCTACTGGATACTAGAGGCGCTAATCGCAGTCCAAAGTCCACTTTTCAAATAAAATATGTTGTATCAACGGTTCAAAACCATATTATTCTTAATATAATTCTTGTTAGGGTATAATGCACCAACACTGAGTTTATTTCTTGTTTGTTTTCATTTGAATCACATTATTTCACTGTTTCAGTAAGTCTATTATTATTTTTATTTAAGAAATATGCCACAAACGAAATTAGATTGCTTATTTACAAAACATCTCACCGCCTATTTTGCACTTGCGTGGATACAAGCCCTAAGAAAAGGTATCTTTTCAAATAAAAAGGCACCTAAAAGACAACCTAATAACACCACCCGAACACACATTGTAGACACTCCAAGTCGACCGTTAAGTCTCAAGTACAATATATTCTAGCAATCTAACTTAAAAGGTTTCTTTTACTGAAAAAGTATAAAAATGTACACTCAAGGTTAAAAGCCCGGGTTTCCTAAGCCTGATTGGTGCGGGTCATTTGTTAACCCTTCCCGCCTGACCCAGAGTGCATGATAAACGGCTGAACTTAACACTCCATTTAATTTTAACTGCCGTCCGTCTTACGGGTTAATAACTTAATACAAATTGACAGCCCATTTCGTGTTTAAAATTGATATTCCAAATGAGTTTTGGATTATAGTACATTTTTATCCCTAAGTACTCAAAACCAACGATGTAGATTTTGAGTGCATAAAGATTAAGCGCTCGGTTCGCTTATGAGTCGATGCGTTTACCACTTTGAGACGTGTTGCAATTGCCGCATACTAGCTTTATCTTCTTTATATATATAATTCTTCTGTACATGTGTTGACAGTGAACTCCTCCTAAACGGCTGGACCAATTTGAATGAATTGGTCTAGATTTGTTATTTTTCTTTTTTTTTTCTGCTGTACTGGACCAGGTCTGTCGGGACAGCTAGTAATATATATAAATCTTCTGTGCGTATGTTTGTAATTAAACTCCTTCTAAACGGCTTAACCGATTTTGATGAAATTTTTTGTGTATGTTCACGTGGATTCGAGAATGGTTTACATTGTATTTTTTTTTCATGTATACAGGACAACGTCGTTCGCGTCCGCTAGTAACCTATAAGATATTTCCACGGCTTCGCTAGCATAAATGTAGGTTAGGTTTGGTTAGATTAGTAGCAGTCCTTTTTCAGAATTCTATAGAAAAGTAAGTTAGGTGTATATCCCTGATCACATGTATGCGACATTTCGGGTAGTTAAGGCGTGAAAGCCTAACAAACAAACTCACATTTACACATATCTATGTATATATTAATACGTGAAGCAAAAACTTTGTACTCCTTTTTACGAAAATTCCGCGGCCGGAGGAGTATGAAATTTGGCACAGTTAAAGTTTATATCGAGAAGGAGGATGAATGCTAATATTTTTATAAAATATGCAATAGAAATACATTAAATTAATGAAAAAACACTACACGCACACAACCATGCATTTGACACACGCAGTCGAATCGCGTTCGTAGTATTTCGGTATTGTTCGGCTGATGTTGTAGAGTTCTTCGTAACTATGGTTAAATATGTATGTGGAGTAGATGACTAAATAAAATGTGAATATAAGGGTATAGTTATAGACAATAAAAACGTAATAACGAAAAAACTTTAAATTTAAATATATGGTCGAATTTCGACCACTTGGCACTTGACAAAATTCATCTGGTATTTCCAAGGGATTGCGACTTTTAAGAAGAAATATGTAAATAATATACTTACCTACTTATATATATAGAAATGTAGTACAAATATATATACGCTTGTCTGTGTTATCTTACAGGTGCCACGGGACGCCAAATTTTTTTTCATTTGTCGTTCCAGTTCCAGACTTAATGTTGCTACTGAGAATTCCATCTCTTTCTTCTTTTCTCAGTAGCTAAGTTATTACTTTGCCCGGGTATCAAACACCCAAACAACTAGGTATATCTGAATCACAAAAATATATTGTTCTGTGTCGAACTCATACCATTCAGTGATCACAGCTCAATTTGTGCAGTCACAACAATGACACCTTTTCACATTTCTCAGAAGCATAATTAGACCTTCTCACTAGCCTTTATTATTTCCAAGTTACTTGGGCTCGGCTTTTCTGGTCTAACCGGATTTGACTGAATATCAGCTTTTACACAGAGCGGCTGCCACCTGACCTCCACAACCCGAAGGCTAAGGATACCCTAAGGCTAGACCAGTGTCAGGATATTATAGGGCACTGACTTCCCAATAACGACTGTCATAGATGTTCATGGCAGCCAGGACCGACGGCTAAACGTGCTCGCCGAGGCACGGAGCAGGCGATAATTGTCAATCAATCCGCACATCATTTCGGAAAGTCATATAATTTCCGAAAGTCAGAGGTTCGTGACGTGGGTTCGATTCCGAGACCCTCTGCATTGCAGTCTGTTAGTCTCCCCACTCAGCTATCGCTGCTGTTCTCAGAAGCATAGATAAAAACATTATTTAACGATTGCATCACGTGACACACCGATCTTATTGTTATGCTATATACTATTTATAAAGTCACTGTTATCTATATTAATTGTTAATTGACTTGTTTGTCCGTCCGATAACGTCAACGTAGCTACACTCTTGCATCAAATCATTATTATATTATTAAGAACGCATATTAGCGCCAAGATCGAGACATAATTTTTATTATAATTAATTCAAGGATTGTTTTTAGAGATAAAAATTTGCTCAAATTATAATCATCATAAAGTTGCTTGCTTGTATTTTCGACCATTGACCTCATTAAAATTTTGATAGTATCATAATATATGTAATTATCACTTGAATATACATTTATTTAATAAGCGCGTCGCCACCCGCGACGGCCTTTGACGCCCTCTGACTGTTTCCTGGGGAGTAAGCAGAGAACACAGATTCTAGCGTTATTTACTTTAGTCCTAATCAGTCTTTGTTCACTCTCATGGCATCTTTCATTAGCTCGTAGGTATAGCTTTACAGTAACTTTTAACCTGGTCTTTCTACACAATGTCTCTGATATGGCCAGAGAATGTTTCCCTTCCTTGTGTCATTCATATTTGCCTTTGATTTTACTTGTTCAATCTTTTGTATTTATGCAAAATTCTTTACCATGCGGTTTCACGCTTTTATCTAAACGCGTAGGCAGAGGCTACGGATATCGCCTTGGTACGACCTTGGCATCCATTTAAATATCCTTACAAAAATGTTATTCTTACTGATATTACAATAAATGCGAAAATGTGTAGATTGGTTGGTTGGTTTTTTCACGCAGATACAGAGCAGCAGATTGATATGATTTTTCCATACAGATGTAACTCAGAGATGGACATAATTTTAGAGTTACAAGCCCGTTCGCCCCTCAAGTTTCGCCCCCTATTATGTATTTGTTAGGTTCTTCTTAAATCCACCCAAAAATAGGAGCCCCGCGAAGCGGGGCGCCGTCTTTCTATGAAAGGGGCGTAAGTCAAGGGGCGTACGGGCTCGTAGCCAATTTTAGTTACTACTTTAATTTTTTTTAGAATCACGGCGAACCAATATATACTAGCAGATCGCACGGTTAAACATAATATAATGAGTAATTTCCACCAGCAAAAACGTAGTTGTATTCCATATTTTTTGACTGCATGGATGACGACCAAAGACGAGTACCGAGTGTTGTGGGTTCGACACCCTCATGAGACAGAACATTATATGATCCAGAAATAGATGTCTTGAGTCTGGATCTTCATTGTGCCCGTTGATTGAATGTTTGTAAAGTCCCCCGCAACACAGGATTCATTCAAAGAGCGGGAGACGTCGATTAAAAGCGAAAACAATGATATCATAATAATTTATTTCAGATTAATATCCATTGTGTTAGTATTACTTAAAAACTTACAAGCTAGTGTTAGTAATTATTAATAAGACACAATTAACATTATATAATTAAAAACATAAATAAAATTACACAACAGGCTTATGAAGCCGCAACCAATAACAAACAATGAGGCTAGTGATATATTTTGCTCTGATAGTGATACCAGAGATTACTAACAACATACGCACTCTAGTTTTATAATTTTATTGTATTGATAAATCCCATATATTCTTCATTATCAAATCTGTATAAGTCGCCAAAAATACATAATAAACCTTGTCTAAGCCTGAATCATTCAACACATCTTTCCCTTTATAAAAAACGACATCTTTTCTTAAACATTTTACATTCATTGCATCAATACACAACCGTATTACCAACAGTTACAAACGAAGCATACATATAATTGCCACATATGCTCACTCATACAGGTACACTTAACGTCCTGCTGACCTCAGAACCAGGCTAGGCAAAACGGGTCAGCGCTCAAACGCACGCAATGCCCGCTGCACCAACCAATTAAGGCTAAGCAAAAATTATGGCAACATGTATTCATAGTCTCTTGAATCCTGAAGGGGTAGCCAGCTGTATTACAGTCAGTTCTATTTAGCATTTCTAGTTCCAGTTAGTGACTGCACGGATGAATTAGTTAGTGGGTTTATAGCCGCCTTGCCATTGCTTCTACGTCGAGTGTTGCGGATTCAAATCCCACACGGGACAAAAATTGTGTAATCCTCAAATATTTGATCACAGTCTGGGTGTTCTTGGAATGTTTATAAAGTTCTCCGCGATACAGAATTTATTCCTAGTGCAGGAGATGGAAAGTATATAAAAAAAAAATTGCATATTTTTGAAATATAAAATGTTAAATATAGTTTTATATTAATTTTAATACCTAATTAATTATGAATGCGACATGATTAATAATAACAATTTATTGTATATTTCAAGGTTTCTTATGTTTGTGTTTATATTGTATTTGTATGTCTTAATGGCAAAACATAGTGGACTATTTATTTATTTGAGACCTTCAATAATTGTATTTATCTATTTTTAACGAATAAATAATTCTGATTCTGATTCATATCTAGTTCCAGTCAGTGACTATAGCGGAATGGTTTGAGTGTTGTGAGTTCGCATCCGACATGGGACAAAAATTTGTATGGTCCACAAATAGTTTAGAGTCTGGGTTCTTTGTGTCGGTTGCTTGAATGTTTGTAAAGTCCTTCGCGCTATAGGATTTATTTCTATTGAAGTTGCCAAAAAATACAATAACATTCAAATAAATGTCGAACCATTTCAAAAACTCGATGGTGTATTTAGATTGTGAGTCAGCCTTTTGTGTCTTAAAGAGGTCTCCTTAGTTGAATTATGCCTACATTCCGTCAGTTATAGATTCGTAAATGTCAGACGATAACGTGAAAATGTGGGTGGGATGGGCTGGATACGATGGAGATCGAACATTACAATGTTCGATCTCCATCGTATCCAGCCACAGAACATCGTATCACACTCTACAGAGTGAAATAACTTATGACCAACAGTGGACTGCGATAGGCTGATTGATTAAGGAGGAACTTATTGCTGTCTATCAATTCTCAGCATTACTACGAAAAATATCTTGTTAGCAAAACCCATTCTTTTGATTTTTCGTGTATATCGAACCCAAGACCTCAAGCACAGCAGTTACCATTTACCACCACTACGTCACCAAGGCAGTCTTTATGTTATTATAGCAATACTCCCATATTTCATTCCCAGTACTCAAAGGGATGCCCAGGGACCGCACAGATTTCTCATTGTTTGACCGTAAAAATTATGACCGAAATATTTTGCAGAAAACCCGTTTTAATGACATTGCCAAGCATTGTTCGAATACGTATGTATGTACATATATTTTTATTTATTCCTATTTATTCGTATGTTGTTTAATTTGTGACATTGATAAGGGTTGGGTAGGTACTTACGTCCTTTTGCTACTATCGGCTGTGTTTTATATGCTGTGAAATTTTTACTGCCTTGGTGAGAAAGTGAATGCGATAGTTGCATAAGTTTCATATGCGATTCCAAGGTAAATTGGTATTCATTAAAATTACTGGATCCTAAGCTGGTGGTACATTCCAATCAAAGCAAGCTTGGGATCCAGTATTACATATAGTCAAAACCAAGGAGAAGCAAAACACAGCTAGACTTCATGATACTTTGAGGTCATCCTGCCTAAATAAAACTACCGATAATTAAATTATGTTCGGGTACTTTGAAACAACTACACTTGAGGACATTGAGACAACTAACATCTTAGTCTCCCCGTGAACATGGCTGCTGAAAAGCAACCGCAACGTCGGCGTCGGGCAAAGTGTAAACTTAAATATAAATAGTTTTAATAACGTAATTAGCCTAAAAAGTAATAAAGTTCAATATAGTAGTGTAATAGTTTCAAAATTATGTAATAGTGTTAAATAAACAACGCGATAAAATCCGTATTCTTTTCCTCACTAGCCTTTATTATTCCCAAGTCACTTGGGGGTCAGCTTTATTAGTCTAACCGGATTTGACTAGATATCAGGTTTTACATGGAGTGGCTGCCACCTGACCTTCGCAACCCGAAAGCTAACGATACCCTAAGGCTAGACCAGTGTCAGGATACTATAGGGCACTGACTTCCCAATAACGACTGCCATAGATGTTCATGGTAGCCGGGATCGATGGCTTAACGTGCTCTCCGAGGCACGGAGCAGGCGATAATTGTCAATCAATACGCACATAATTTCGAAAAGTCAGAGGTGAGCGACGTGGTTTCGTACCCGAGACCCTCTGCATTTCAGTCTGTTGGTCTCCCCACTGAGCTATCGCTGTTTTTCAAAGTATATCAACATTTTACTAAATTAGCCAACTCTGCTATTAGGGTCCTCACAATATGAAGAAAACCTATTGCCGTTTACTACATACAGAGTCTAGGTACTCTGTATGTAGTAAACGGCAATAGGTTTTCTTTTGTGAGTTTGTTTTACGTTAACGCCATCGACACGTTTATGTCGTTCGGCGCTCCGATTGGCTCCCTCCAAGCTCTTAACCATTCAGAGAGCCAAACGCGGTATACGTTTTGATATTATTATTATTATTGTAATTGCCATGTTCAGCAAGGCAAGGGCGTAGAACCAATGAGAAGAACAGGCAAGAAACTCACGGCCACTCTTCTCAATCGCCAAGTTTACAGTATTGTATATTCTACAAGTCTTTTCTGAGCTGCAAACCACTTACCACTCATAAAACACTCAAGCAATAAGTTATATTTCAAAGTTAACCTCCAATAGTGGATTATGGTATAATAGGAGCATCCACTTACGTGTTTACAGAAAAAAACAACGCGGTACCATATTGCAGTTCGAGACGACTTTTAAATGTTAAGGAAAAATAAAAAATGTATAGATATATATATATGTAGATATATGTATCTATAAATAGTGGCCCAATGTCAATATTACATTCGTTACATACATGTGAATCAAATAATACATATTTATGGTTAATTAAATCAGAGTACGAAATTATTGAATGCAAATACATTCGGCATTATGATTCGTATTTATGCCGTAGTTAATTAATATATAAAATACATTGAGTTTATATTTATTACGGACTAGAGGAGACAACTCAATTATTTTATTAACCTCTGAGTCTTCTTCGTAGAGGTTAATGAAAACACTATGTGGGTCGGTGTGTCTGTCTGTTATTGACAGTTTGTTAGTGGCAGGTATAACTCCGGAACTACGGGACCGATTGACTTGTAACTTGGTGTGCAGACACCTTGGGGTCATACCTCGGTTGACTTTAAATATGGGCCTTGTGGTTTAAAAGACCCTTAGGATATAGGGGGTCATTCTTTTCATTGCTTTTACATTTAAGACGAAGAGGTTGAATCCTGGGTTTTTACACCCATCTCGTTTATTTACTGGACTTTGCCCGCGGCTTCTGAGTAGGTAAGGCCCTTAAGCGTAACCACTAAACTTATAGTCGTATTTATAATAATAATTAAGGTTTTAGCTTGTATTGTCCTATGGCAGTGCAAAGGCTTCCTTCTCGCTTTTTAATATCACCCTGTAATGCACTAGTTTGCACCAGGTTCTCCTATAGCTATTGCATACCGCAATCGTCGACGCCTCGTCGTTTTCTTAATTCTAAACAAATATAGGGTACCCACCCTTACTAATAAACGCGAAAGTTTGTATGGATGTATGGATGTTTGTTACTCTTTCACGCAAAAACTACTGGACCGATTGCGATAGGCTACTTTTTATCCCGATAGTCCCACGGGAACGGGACTTACGCGGTTGAAACCGCGGGGAAAATCTAGTATAATATATGTAATATTGTCTTATGTTTACGCGAATTTTATACATTGAAATTAAACACTTTATACGGATTTTATCGCGTTGTTTATTTTACTTTAAAGTTCAGTTTTCGGTTGCTTTACAGCAGCCATGTTCACGGGGAGTGAACATGGCTGCTGTAAAGCAACCGAAACGTCGGGGCAAAGTGTAAACTTAAATACAAATAGTTTTAATTAGAAAAAATATATAGCTTAAATAGTAGTAAAATTCAATAATAGTAGTGTTAGAGTTTTCAAAATTATGTAATAACAGTGTTTAAAGTAAAATAAACAACGCGATAAAATCCGTATAAAGTGTTTAATTTCAATGTATAATATATGTATTGTCTTTTATTTTGTTATCTCTACTTATTAGAGAACAAATATAGTCTGAAAGCAGTAGTTTTATAGTGAGTTTGCTGTTAATCAAATGAGACAAATAAGAAAAAAATGGTCGCTAAATTGTTTGTCACGCTCGTTGGAGTTCATGCTCTTTAACTTATTTAGTCAGAGCCAGGCGTTCAACGCAACAACACGGGTTATGTGCAGCATTTTGTTATTCTAAATATGCGTTCATGTGTAATGCGGTACTGTTAAATAACTTTTGCACTCAAACCTCCTTCGAATGCTTGCAGCAAGCGTATGGCTGAGACTAAGTTAGTTACAAAGCATGTACTCTAACGCGTGTTACAAACAACCTAGTTAAGTTGTCTACTCTAGTACGCGGTATACATTAACTTAATGATAAAATAAAGATATTTCATTAAAATCAAACCATTTTATACGGATTTAGCGTTGTTTATTAACAATTTTACTACTTAATATTGAAAATATTACACTACTACTATTTTAGCTATTTATAATTATTAAAACAATTTTATTTAAATTTACACTGGCTCTGACGTTTCCGTTTTCAGCAGCTATGTTCACGGAAAGACGCTCGTGAACAAAGCTGCTAGTTTTAATAATTTTAAATAGTTATATGTAATATTTTAAAAGTTATGGAATAAAGCCGCATAAAGTAGTTTAATTTCAATGTACAACATTCGCGTATACGTAAGGGTGTGTCCAGATCTGGCGAATGTTCCGCGAATTCACCAAGAATGCGCAAACAATTACAATAATTGCACTAGTGCCGCACGCGCTCAGCTCGCGGCTCGCGAGCGGCGCATTCGCCAGATCTGGACACACCCTAAGACAATATTATGTAAGGTATTTTATATAAAGTGTTTGACTACGTCGAACGCTGTTTTTGGGCAATGAAAATTTATCATCACGGCACAACTTAATCCGTGATAATTATGTTATACTGTTTGACTAGCTGCCTGCCTGTGGCCAAAGCATGAAGGCCATCCCTCATCATAACCGCATCGCAACAGCGGTTTTGCGCAAGTTTGCGCTTCAATTTGTGGTTGAATGGATCCTAGTTCAATATCTCAGTAAGGTAAAATGTTATTGAGTTTGCTGTTAGTGAATTCTCAGTAGCCAAACAGACTATGAATAGCCAGTAAACTCTTCTTCTATTACGTAAGTCATAAAATATAGCTGCCGAAATATAGCTGTAATATTTTGGCTTCATTGTATATAGGCTCGAGTCTACGTATATCCTTTTATATACCTTCCTCTTTTCAATACGAATAATTTTATCAGACACCAAAATCAAGACTATCAAATTGTTTGTATTTAAAATGGAGATTAGTCGATGAGATCTTCTACAAATAGGATAACGCGTACAATGTATATTTATATTTTAAATATAGATGACATAAACGCGTGCACACATCATAAAACCTCTGCTACATTCAATATTTATCTAATATATTGCAGTGAGCAAACAATAAATATTGGTCGCGAAACATTTTTTACAAATATCCGATCAAAAGCAGTATATTCGAAAACCCGCATTGCAAAATGAAACAGCGGACGGTTCAAACATTTTTTATACAAAATGTCCACTGTGAGTAAACTACACCCCGCGTCAATATCGGGTCTCAAAGGTATCTGTTTGTAAAACATCGAATGAAGAGCTGAATTTGACTCGGACCGTACCTATAACAGTTTCGAAAGTATGTGTTTTTCTTGATGGACAAATAGATAAGGGGTTGGACACGGCGCGAATAATTGGCGCATTGTACAGTGAGCTGTAAAATGCATACCCATGTCATAACTAAAATGGTATAAGCCGGTATTTGACACAATCTACCGCAAATCGAAACAAGAACTGTTAAGTAGTGTAGTTATATCGAAAAAGATGGCGGTGCACTGCCATAAAATACAAAGTAGATTTCTTAATAATTTAATTTCGTTAAATTCACTTTTAACAATTTTTGAATCTCTACTTAATATTATGACGTTACTTAAGTAGGCAGATTGACATTTGACTACTTTTGTTCTGTTGATACCTAATATAGCCGAAATTTAATCTAATTCGAGTGTTCACACGATTTTAGACCTTAAAGATGGTGACTGGTAAGGATTGCTGAACTCCAGATTTCTAGACCGCTCGCTCTGTGGGCTAATGTGCGGCATCTAAGTATTTTACCTCAATTATTCAGTCCAAATAATTGAGGTAAAATACTTAGATTCAGGTAAAATCCATCCTAAGTCATATAGGTATGGGCCTATAAATGATGGTAAATTAAAAAAATAGGTTCAGCGTCCTGATGGTGAATAATTTTTTAAAGGCAATCTCACCGTGATCATGGCTTTTATAATGTAATGGTTGAAAAAGTAAATATTAAAAGCTGTAAACAAAATAAACACAAGAAAATGCATGAAAATTATGTAGTTTAATTGTAATGTATAATATGTTAAAAAAATAAGACAGCATCTGGTGCAAGTATTTATTTTTATAGTTTGGTTTGGTCATAATTAATCTGTCGAATGTCATCTTGATCTACTGCCTTTGACGTGATAATGTGTATAAATATTGTACGATTATTCAATTTTTCAAATTAAAAAGACAACGCCCTCTCTAAGAATAATTACTGTGTTGCGGGGGACTTACAAACATTCAAACAACGGACACAAAGAACACCTGAGTGTTCTGAGTGTTCTGTTTAAAATGTTTGTACCGAGTCTGAACTCGGTACAACCATTTGTGAATCACACAAATTTTTGTCTCGTGCGGGATTCGAACCCACAACACTCGGCGCAGTGACAGCGGCGAGTCGACCACTAAACTACTACGGCATCCGTGCACTTAAATGATCGTGAAATCAATTTGATGATTGATGCTGAGAAAGTGAGAAAACGATCATGACTAATCTTGCAATATTTTTCTTATGATTTGAATAGTTATTACTCATACATAAGGCGCCGGCCCCAATGCGGGCGGTCTAGCGTTCAGAGTTAAGAGTTCTGCGTTCTGCGTTCACTGTCATGTATGCGCGGTCAAAGGGAAAGCACGTTCTGTCGAAATTCAATTTTTCTTAAAAGCTGTCTCGATGTCCAACGATGTTGAAATTTTTTAAGTAAGTAAGAAGAGCGTGTGACGTTTAAGGTATCCATGAAATATTACAAGCGACTGTACATGAATAGCACTAAAACTCTATAACACTAATATGCGTTAAGACACATACACGCATAGACCATCGCCTATGCGTGTGTGCGTGCGTACAGCCGTCTTGACTCAAAATGCTTTGAGTACATATTGCATATGTTTTCCACCTCTTGCGGAATACATGCGCAAGTTATTTGTGCATGCATGTATGCATTCCTTACTTCTTCCTTTCTTTATGCGCAGTCAAGTTTGCTTTGCAAGATATGACACTACAAAATATTTTGATGTACCACTATTTCTTGAAATGGTAATCATCATCAGCTATTCTTTGCATATGCCCAAATAATCCATACAAGTAAAACGTGAGTAAGTCTGTGCGTATAATCCGCAAGGCGAAGGATTGAATAAATTACTTGTACGGGTAACTGGCATCGTTACATGCGTAAGCGGCCTCACGCACATACTTCTGCACACGACGTATACAAACCGCGTTATATTTCTAGTGTGAAGGTATATTTGCATTTTTTTTATCAAATTTAATATTTTAGAATCAATAGCGCTCTTCACTTAGGGATATTATTGCGTTTAGTTTTGCTTAGAACTGTCTGTCCTTATCCATCTTCCTACTATACTACACCTTGTTAATAACAATTATCTAAGAGATACTGGATTATCGTTTCAATTTATTTAAGTTAATTCTTTAGCTGAATTTCAGTACAGACCATTATTGTAATAAAAGTGAGTTGTGAACTTGTTGTCCAGTGTCCGTCAGTACGGATACTGAAAAACGTATACCACGCAAAAAAGCAAATAAGTGGCTTTCTAACAAACTTTATTTAGCTTACAGAGTACAATATGTATTTAAAGGCAAAAAAACCCCCGCAGATTAAGTAAAATATTATTTCTTTATTTGCCATGCAAAACCTTAGTTATTTTTTGCTTATGGGCCAAGATATCCGCCAAGAGTAATGATGACCGCTTTCACAGTATTCATTAGGTACAATTTGAATGGACCAGATTTAACGTCTTGCAGAAGTTAAGTTAACAATATCCAAAACAGAGGAGCCGTCGTTTCTGCTAACTCTTTCAGGAAATAAGCGTGAGTTTATATCAAGGTTATCACGTTTGTTTCACGTTGGAGTTTGCTGAAGATTCCAACAAAAACGATTGTTCAAAAAAGACCCGACGCATTATGGTAGCAAAACGCATCTTTGATCAACAAACCCAATATGACTAGACTAACTAAAGCAGGAAATTTAGCTAATTTAATCAAACAAGTTTATTAACTAGCAAATAGACGAAATTCATGGTACTCATCAGTATTTACGGTTTAATTCGTCGACCGACATCAGAAAACGTTCTGGATAGACACACATACTCATACACCGAGCAGCCATTCTGTAATACATCAGAAACGGATACTTGAACAAAGATCCCAACGTACTCGCTACCATAAGTCTGTTGACACACTCCAAACGCAAGAGCCGAGTCGAACTGACGTAGACCTTTCACTACTACAATCAGGCAAAAATCAACCTTAATACATTGCAATAAAGTCGATAGCAACCGCAGAAATATTTTAGTGACAGTCTCCACGAAACCGTTAGAGTTCGAAACTGGTGTAAGCGATAATGAACTCTCCGCTCTTGTAACAAAGTCGTTGTCGAGTGTTTGGTAGAGGTGGTAAAGAGACACAATAGTATCAAATGTGGACATGGCTACGCAAAGCTGTACCTCATTTATCGATATTGTATCTACCTTGTGATGGGCGATCCAGCAGACGGTCAATACGCTTTTAAAGTGTTCGGTTTACTGTTCTTACAATTGATGAGCGGTTTTCGGCTTTTCTAATTTGAGCGTGGATCATGGCTTAGATAATAGTGATTGAAGCTCGGCCCTAAACCTTATAATAATTAATAATAATAACAGCCCTAAATATAAACTGTCCCATTGCTGGGCACGTGCCTGTTATCAATGTGAAGAGGATTAGGCAATAGTCCACCACGCTGGCTCAGTGCTCGGCAGACTTCACATATCTATGAGAACATGCAGGTTTACCATCCCGTTAAAGCGAACGATAATTACCTACTTCTTTTCCCTAGCCTTTATTATTCCCAAGTCACTTGGGTCGGCTTTTCTGGTCTAACCGGATTTGACTGAATATCAGTTTTTACACAGAAGGGCTGCCACCTGACCTCCGCAACCCGAAGGCTAACGATACCCTAAGGCTAGACCAGTGTCAAGGTATTATAAGGTATTGACTTCCCAGTAACGACTGCCATAGATATTTATGGCAGCCGGGACCGACGGCTTAACGTGTTCTCTGAGGCACGAAGCAGGCGATAATTGTCAATCAATACGCACATAATTTCAAAAAGTCATATAACTTGCGAAAGTCATAGGTGCGCGACGTGGGTTCGAACCCGAGACCCATATTGCAGTCTGTTGGTCTCTCCACTGAGTTATCGCTGCTGGTACCTACTTATTACGCATATAACCTCGAAATGTCAGAGGTGCGCGCCTCGAGACCTCCGCGTGTAAACCAAGTGTTTCTCACAAGACTATTGTTGCTTATCTAAGTTCTATACTCAATGATGAATAATAAATAAATGAAAAAGTCTTATATCAGCGGTTGCCCAATCCTGTAGCCCCATTGAGAAATTGTTTATTGACAAAAAATAAACCCATTAGATCCAATTTGAAATCAATAGAGTCGAAAATGAATATCTCAAGGTAGATCAGTCACATTTATTGGGCATGAAACATGAGGATGTCGAGCGCAAAAATATTTTCCATTTCATTTGATTTGTTTATCGTTTATTTACGGATGGGTTGACTGCTTTGGTAATTGTAACTGGTATGTAGGTGGTCCCAAATTCCATTCCTAGATTAGACAAAGTGAAAAACAATATGTGTGATAGACAACTGCAGTAGACAAATTTTTGAGAAGATGATTTCGGTGTTGCCAATTATTTGATGATGATACTAATGAGATGCTGCAGTAACAGTGCCACCCCTCTTGTCTGGTAAGAGTTCCAAACGACTCCATTCCTTTTCTTCCATCCCATCTTTAATTCCTTTACCTTTGGTATTACTCGTTCATCGCCGACCGCTATCATTACCGTTATCATACGGTAACTTATAGCCGTATAGTAAGCCATATGCTTATTTGCACATACTAGTATAAAAAAATTACATAAAGCCACGTACAGTCATGATCAACTTTGTACAATAAATTACCAGTCGTGTACGAAAAGTACACTCGCGCACAACACTCTTTTGTTACTAAACCATACCCTCGAGAGCCATTTTCCGTCTAGCATTTCTTTTTGTCGTATTATTGGAAAATGTTTTGTTGTTTGTGTACGAAACTGTCAATCCACACATTGTAATGTCAGCCTGTCTTTGTGTATCGAAATGTAGCAAGTACAATCGCGTACTACGCCCTATTGTTATGTCATTATATTAGTAATTTTCTGAGCTATTGTCAGGACACCGTACACGTTTCAATTATCGGGAACCTGTGCGAGTTCTTTTGACAATGATATTGTTTATGTGCGCGTTTTGTATTCTAGGTAGCTGTGCTCCGCCGGTTTTATCCACTCCGTTCTTAAGGATCGTGGTACCGTTTGAAATAGCTTATATTAACCTCCCTTAATAAACAAACAAAAAAATTAAAATATGTTTGTTTGTGACTTGTGCTTCCAGAGATTATTAGCGTTTAACAAACATACAATCTCTTCAACTACGTAATATATAATATACGGATACATACATTTATTTTAAATATTCTATGCGATATATATCTATACTAATTTTATAAAGCTGAAGAGTTTGTTTGTTTGTTTAGTTAAACGCGCTAATCTTAGGAACTACAGGTACAAATTGAAAAATTATTTTATTGTTATATAGCTAATTTATCGATGAAGGCTCTAGGCTATAAAACTTTACGTTACGACCAATAGGAGCGGAGCATCAATGTAAAATGTTGCAAAAATAGGAAAAATCTCTTATGTAAAGCAGACAAAGTTGCGCGGATCAGCTATTACTCATAATTTAGATTTCAAATAACTAGTATTTCAAAACTAAACTAAAGACAAGTACAGAGCAATGAATTAAGCTTTATTATACAAGATTGCTATGATACATGGACATTAAAATGGATAGAGTATTCAATATAGGCTCAGTGTTAATTCGAAACGGTTAAGAACTAGATAAAGATAAAAATAGAAAATCACTTTTTTAAACAAATTAAATAAATTTAATACGCAAACACCATATTTTATTAACATCTGTTGTCTTTCATTGTTTCATTGTTGTCACGGGTTTACTTATTGCTTCCTTGTTTGTGTTACAAACTAATGGTGTAAACTAGTGGTGAAAACGAATAAAAAGGAAAACACAAGCATATGTTATGCTTGTTTTTTCCTTCTTATTGCGCTAAAATCTAGACTCACTATGTCGTGATTGTTGGCTACTGTAATAATGTATACTAAGTATCAGAGCGGCAACGTCTCCTACATTTTTGTCACTTTAAGGTGCATGACCTTAGATACCTATACTTAGACTGATACAACCCGTTGCAGTTTAGCAAAAGCTAAAAATCTATCCTGTGGCTAAAAAACTGCTCCTATTGAACTAAAATTTGGTATAGAGCTTGTATGTGGTACATACTATATGTAGATAGAAGTAAAGCCTCATTGTTTAATCAACCTTGTATAAACTCTCGATTGCTAGTCCTACGACTTAAAATTGGTGACGTTTTTATCCCTGTATGCATAAGTGTACCAAAGACACATTTCTCTTATCTCGTATACTGCGCCTTACAGCCGTTCGGCTCTAAGTTGCTATTGAGAATTTACTGACAGAAAATAAAACTTCCTCCGACTGAGTAATCGAATCCGAGACGCCACGCACAACAGTCGCATTCACCACCGCGCTCCACCGAGGCATAATATACAAGTTACAAGTATTTACGTATAATATATATCGGTAAAAGCCTGGAACGCTGACAGGGATTGCAAAACAATTTAGGAATTCGGCATTTCAATGTCAAATGCTCAGACTCGGTTTGCGCCACATATAACTTCTACATATTATGTACATACATCTATTCAAATGTGTTGGTGCATTTAGTACTATTTAGCATTCCTAGCACCAGCATTCACTAGTCTATATGTAGCCTCACACGTGTATATTATAACGAGGAAAGTTGAGGTGTGTTAGAATTATATTTTGCCTGCTCTATTTTAAGGCTCGTTTTAAAGAAAACTACTAGTCACGTTACTGCTTTTTCACATTTTTAATACAATCCTGGCAATGTTGGGTGTTAGGAGGCGAGATAAAAAATGTTGCTTTGGCAGTAAAGTACCTACTGTGTAAGGACTAACTTATAAAGAATCCTTATGTGATATAGTAGGAAAGGCGCGTCGCACACTACATCCTTATTAATATTATAAATGCGAAAGTAGTTCTGTCTGTCTGTTACACTTTCAGTAAACCACTAAACAAAACATTGGTTAGATATTGATAAAATTTGTAAGATTGTATTCTACGGAAGGAGATAGCTACCTTTTACTCTGGTAATTGATCCTATGGGATTCACACGGGCAAAGTAGTGGACAATAACTTACTAGGTATTGCCCGGTGTACTCAATAACTCTTTGCTTGACTTGGAAGTCGCATCTTTAGGTCTTTTGTAAACATGGTGAATTTTAAAATAAGTCGTTTTCCTTTGTCACCAAATGCAAATAAATAAATCTTTCATCTATACTAATATTATAAAGCTAAATAATCTGTTTATTTGTTTGGTTGAACGCGCTAATCTCAAGAATTCCTGGTTCGAATACAAAAACTATTTTAGTGTTGGATAGCCCATTTATCCAGGAAGGCTATAGGTTATTATAACATCACTACGACCAATAGGAGCTGAGCATCAATGAAAAATGTTGCAAAAGCAGACGAAGTTGATCGGGTCAGCTAGTCATTCATAATTATAAATGACTTATTTATTTCACATGAACACGTCCAGTGTAATTTTTCCATGCACGGGATAAAAAATTGTGGCAATCACAAATTAGTGAATCGGTTACCTGGATGTTGTTTGTGCCGTTGTTGGAAACTTGTAAAATCTATCGCAATACAGGAATTATTTCTATTGCATGCGCTGTCTTTTTCATACAAGTATGTATAACCAATTACTTTCTGTAGCCATAGCGCAGTTTCTATGTACGTATTTTATCTTTAATAGTACCGCTAACGAATCAAACATGTGTGTTCAACTGTACCTATATATACACTCACAATCAGTCAAAGGTGCGCCCCATTCATCAACACCCGCGCTATGATGCACTGCAGATGTACACTCGCGTACAACTATTCATGTATGTAATACTTACGTTAAAAGCAAACATTAAATTTATTTTTAATAATCGCCAGGTTTATTAATGCTCGATAGAAATTGCTGGAATACATGTAAATCGATTTATTAGTGGAAAACGCGACAATTTCTTTAGTATTTTCTCCTTTTAGGGCGTAATGCATACGATTGTTATCATTGTAAGCGTGTGGTTAAGGTAACTGTAAATAACAAAATCGGAGGCATTCTTCTGTATTTTTAAATAAATATATGTAATGTATGAAAATGTAATCCAAAAAGCAAAACAAACCAACCACTATTTTCACAGTAAGGATTTCAGCATAAGGCATATTTGTAATTAGTTCTATTTTTATTTTATTTTATGGGAAACGCAGTCTATTTATGTCTAATTTTCTACATAATGTTACCTATGTCTAAAAATATCTAAGTAATTAAATACCTATTACATCGTTACCTATGAAATTGTCATTTTGCTACATTTAATTCCATGACACTTACAAAATAAAAGCATAGCAAGCATAATTGCTGCAAGCCTAATAACACAAAAGCTTCCTATGGCATACACTATGAGAAGTCATTCTCATCGGTCTGCATTGGTAGAACAAATAGCCACATTCGTAACTTTCCTTCATTCTACCTCGAGTTGATAACCCCTCACAAAAAGAAAGGTTGTATTTAGTAGCGCAGATACATCGAAAACTTGCTTTAACCATTCGAAATTTATAGATTATCTACTGCATTTACTGCATAACATTCAACTTTTCTACGTGCTTTCCTTGTCGCTTTCCAAGGTGTGTGTTTCCACGGATATACATGCACGAGTTTGTCCATAAAATTACTGGACATCTGTATCTATGTAATTTATAACAAGGGTTCATACAACTGCTCTTTAAAGCATTCCAACAATATTTTAACATCGCATAGGCAACTTTACATAGGCTTTAATCCGCCATACCATTTATATTCGTCACTGTACACAACCTTTATACAACGATTTTATTCCAGGACTCAAATATGAATGTAAGGTGGGGTCGGGTCGACATACTTCAATTGTACATAGCTATTATCGTGTTAATAGAATCCAAGTAGCGTTTCACACTTCACTGATATTCTATACAATTATATTGAAAGCAAACCCACGCGTGTGCTTAAATTATATTAAAGAGTATTAAACATGTTTATAACATTCTTTAGAGTTCTCCTTGTATTCATTAACGTATTTTTATTACGATTTGAGATTGGAAATACCGATGTTCTGGAATAATTACGATACATAAATTGGAACCTCAATTGGAACATACGATTTTTGAAATCTTTGTGACTGGCATCATGGAATAGTCGATATTCTTACTTTCATTATTTTTGGTTGCCTTAAAAGTGCCCTTCAGTATGATAATACGATAGAGACCTTTCAACGGTATGTATTTGAAATTACCCAAATATGAAATTTTACAAGTGAAAGACTACCAATACTTTCAAGAAGTCGGCGTTATGGTAATAACGCTGGTACTGCATTTTGTCCAGTAAGTCAAAGTTCTGAAGGCTTTCATACTGACCTCCCTCAATCCTATACTTTTCGTTGAGGCTAATTCATACTACATTGTAGGATCTCATGATGGAAATCATGAGATCCTACAATGCAATATTGCTATAAAATTACTCTATCGATAATTTAAAAAAACACATTGTTCAAAATTAAATTATCTTAATATAGAGATACATATACCCATACTTAACTGTCAACTGTTGAAATGCCAGATTTAATAAAAGACATAGTGTCTCGCCACCGATGTGCCATTGCGACTTAATAGATTAAAAGTAACTTCACCATTGAGTAAAGACAACAGATTTCCTCAGTATACACATAAATAGCATTGTTCCTTAATTACGATATCGACGAAAAGGTGGACTGAGAGGATTCATTTTTATCCGGAAACCACATAAGGTCAGAAACAGGAAACAAGTTGGGACAACAATACGATTACTCACATTAAATCTATTATTAGAAGAGTTATTCTACCTTATCCCGCCCTCCCCTTCCCAGAACAACGCGTGCTGGGCTCAGATGCCATCCTTACACGGTGGAGTCGACTAGAGTGCGTACCAACAACCAAACCTCATACCTCTGCCGAACGATCAAGGCATGAAATTCTCTGCCAAGGCACGTGTTTCCTTCTTCCTTCAATCCTGGGTCCTTTAAGCGGGGCGTGAAAAAGCACCTTCTCAGGCCGTCAAAGTAGAGACCTCAACATCGCCTCGGCTGCTATGAGGACGATGTGGAGGCCACTGCTCTTAGACCACACGACTGCTTACCATCATGGTGCTTGGTTTTATAGAAAAGGGATCATAATATAGCAGGTCTAGAGGTCGATCCTATGGCATACGTATCTAATTTTGGAAGGTATGTGCGTATTAAATATCTCTTTATAAAGCAAGTGATTTAACGCTGAAGGAAACTTGCACGTCTAAGAGTTCACCATAATGTTCTGAAATATTTGTGAAGTGGTGCCAAACCATACTGGTCAACATGATGGACCTCACCCTTTTCACAATGGAGGAACAGTTTATATACAATAATAGCCAATCTCTAATATAAATTAGAGGCTGGCTATTATCTTTATATATATATAACTCTTCTGTACGTGTGTTGACAGTGAACTCCTCCTAAACGGCTGGATCGATTTGAATGAATTTGTTTGTGTGTGTTCAGATGGATTCGAGGACGGTTTAGATTTAATTTCTTTTTTTTTCCGCCTTTGCAGCACAACCTCTATCTGGACAGCTAGTTGTGTATAAATTCACAACATGCACCTTGAATGCTAATGAAAATAGTGGCCGAAAATTCAGAGCACCACTGAATTTCGCACAAAAAAATAACTCTATATCGACAAATACACGTCAAAACAAACCTACCAATTATTACAACTGTCACCCAAATGAAGTCAAATGATTCATCCAACCGTTAATATGACAGAATACGCCGTCAAATTGACATAATTGGCGCAAAATTGTCACCGATTGCGGCGATAATCCGTTTTCATCCAGATCAAGCGATAATTGTCGCCAATTTGTACCAACTTTTCAATAAATACGGTGTTCGATCAAAATATTTTCGTCGATTGATGTGTACTAAGCTGTTTGAATGGAGTTCGGAGATCAATTTGATTAAATTTGAGATAAATTAATGTCTATCATTCAAATGTAATTTGCGAACGATATACTGCGAAATTACTTTATTTTTCGCTTTCTTTATTATACGTTTATTTACAATATTGAGCCTATCGATTGCGAAGGATTAAACACAGTTACAACATAAATCATGTGGAAAATAGTCGTCGTGACTACTTATATAAGTCAATCAAACAGCCATTTACCCATAGGTCTGTCTTGCATATCCAGATTATCCAGGTCGTTATTTTACACTCGACCGTAGTACAGTTAAAGTAAGGTACTTGTTAGCTTCTTAATTTAGTATGCTCTTAAATCCATCAGTCTAAGAAACGTCTAAGACAAATTATATAAAACTTTTCTTAATCTAATCAAAGGCATTATTAATGCCTTTGATTAGATAATAAAAGTTTTAAAGAATTATAGGACAGCAGGTAATTGGCAGCAATATAACAGGGGAAGCAAAGCAAAAGGATTTTATTAATTAGAAATATATACATATATACATTTACGTAAGTAATAAATGAAAAGGCGTAAGCCTTGATCATCCAATAGGGGTAGGTAAATGTAGTCATAGCTGGTAATATGTGGGTAAAACACACTTACGTTTAAACCTTACGTAACAGAAAGCGGGCCTATTTCCATGACTATGTATTCGGACCTACTGAGAACTTCCTAACAGAAAAATCACTCTCAATAAAACATTCCTCGATCCGAGCATCTTACCCTAATGTATTATGTATGCTCAAGAAAGGAACTAATTTGTCAAATACCTTACTCTTTATTCAAACTTGTGGCCGCAATGCTTATATTAATTATGAAAAGAACCTACATCACCGTCATACAACTCGCACTTACACTCAATATACTACAACAAATTTGCCGCTTGTACAAAGTAAGCTGCAAACCACCCACAGCCATCCACCTAGCAACCAACCACCTTCAATCCCGTCTATATTTAAGTGTGAACAATTTTTACTCGGTGCCGTACGTCATTCATTGTGTTCATAGCATAATCAGGATTGAAGACTCGACGCGTGCGAACAATGCCGCTGTCTGCGCCGGCCCGTGGCATTGTACCGCACTTGTACGGGATATAACTACTCTATACCTAGACTGACGCTAACAAATTTATACCTGGAGTAGTCTTGACTTAATGTTGTCTTACATTTAAAGGTATGTTACATATTGTAATTAAATGTTACGGTCAGGAAGAGTTGACGTCTGAACCTGTAGGTCGTTGCTGCTGAATAGGTACTAATAACAAAAATAGTTTAATAGAGTATTTTTTTAATAACTTTATTACGCTAACAGCTACAAACAGCAATTGGTTTCATATTTAGTTTTATGGCGCACCAACATAGACGGTGAGGCGAGTTGAGACTATGAATTTAACTTTTATGTTATATGTATTTTATTTCTATGTTCAAAATATTGTAAATAGAAAAGATTTTTGTTTACATAATCTAAGCATATTATTGTGAGACATGCTTACACTTAATTTGTGTGTCTAAAGAATTCAGGCTTTTGTTGATACCTAAGATATCAGGCCCCAAATCAAACTAGACCTAGCGTGATTCTGAAACAATATTAAATTGAATCATATAACAATCCTTATAGCAATACATTTTTGCTACATTCTCCGTTTTCCGTATACATTTTCCAGTTGACTCACTTTTCACTTTCATTTATTTTCTTACTAATATAGAGAACATAATAATAATAATAATAATGGCAACACCAGCATATGTGTCATTTTACAAAATTTTCAGCTCTCTATAACTCCATAAAAATATATAATAATTTGGCCACAATTTCAACATAATAAACATAATTCAACATAATAAGTCTCAATTTTAAAATAATACAACCATAAAGAACAGTACAAAACAAGTAAAATCGGTCATAATGACAACACATGTCAAAATGAAAAATATATAAATTAAATGATGATGTAGTGACACGTAAATGCTAACAAGAGCCAGAGCATTAGCACAAAGGAGACCCCCGGACTCGTCGCTCAGCTCCGCCTCGCAGCCGTCGGTACCTGCACCCGCGACTACGACGGGCAGTGAGGCGTCGAGCTCATCAAGCGACGAGTATTTCTCCCCGCCGACGTCGCCAACACCTGTACGTCGGCAGGGGAGACGCCGGCCACCGTCCTGCTTGCGACCCCGAGGCCCGCCGGCCTCGAACAGGGCCCCCGCTGTCGGTGGTGATGTGCGCCGCATGAGATGGACGAGGTCAATAAATGAAAACGTCATGCGGGCATATTTTGTGGCTACAGAGGGAGGAACCAACCTCAGTGCGTATCGTAATCGAATGCTGCCTCTGTTTCAGGCTCTTGAACCAGGCTTCAACGTCACGGCACAACGACTATCGGATCAAGTGCGAGTTATCCAGCGCAATCGGATGCTGGATGATAACGTACTTGATAGGCTTCGCTCAGAGTGTTTGCGTACGAGTCGTGCCATTCACGTCCAACCTGGTGTAACAACTGATAGGGTTACGTCATTGCCCCACAACGTTACCAGCGAAGATGTGGATGACATGACTAATAATGTAAGCATCCAATACAATGATGAGGTAAGGGTAGCTTTGGAATGTGCGATTTGGGAATATCGGTACACACCCCATACCATTAGGCCTCGACTGCCGCGGTTGCCTACGCATAGACGAAATATGGCATTGGTAGGTGCCCTTGACTCGCTATTACCTAGTTATTTAGACAATAGCGAGAATCTCAGTGATACCCATTCAATCCTGTATTGTGCTGCTGTAGCGGCATGTCGTACAGCAGGCGTCAAGTTCCCTCTAAACGGCACTGCTGTATGGCGAAATGCTGCTCCGGCATGGCAATGCAGGATTGAGCGTCGTATCGCTGAGACAAGGGCACTTATTGGTAAACTAATCTGCTTCAGGGAGGGCAATACTCGCCCTAGAGTGATGTGCTTTGTGAGCCGAGCTTTCTTGGGAACTGACATCAGCCCACAAGACTACACATCACGGGTCACAGAGCGCATTGACTTCCTGAAGCAGAAAGTTTATGCGTGGGCAAACCGTTTGCGCAGATACAAAAAACGCGTGGACCGGTATACCGTGAATTGCACATTTCAAAGAGACCAGAGATGTGTTTATAGAATCTGGGAACGACCGGATCAATGTGTGATTGGTGGGCGGCTGCCGGATGCTGATACCACAAACGCCTTTTGGCGTAGCATCTGGTCGGTGCCCATGGGCCACACAGAGGGCGATTGGATCCGTGATGTCGAGCGAGCGACTGAACGAATTCCAGAGATGGAAGACGTAGTCATTAAAGACCAGGATGTTACCAGTGCAGTCCGTTCGTTATCAAATTGGAAGTCTCCAGGTCCGGACGGGCTGCATAACTTCTGGCTGAAGTGGCTACGTAGTTCGCATGCTTGCTTGGCATCGCAGTTTCAATCATCCGTAGAATCTGGGTCGTTGCCAGATTTTATGACCACAGGAGTTACGCACCTGCTCCACAAAGCAGGTAGTACTCACGAGCCTGGAAATTATAGACCGATCACTTGTTTACCATCGGTCTATAAGCTTCTTACTTCTATTCTGAGAGCCAAAATTTCGAAACATATTGAAATCAATTCTATTATGTCGGCCTCTCAGAATGGTTGTAGGAAGGGGGCTCGTGGTACGAAGGAACTCCTCCTCATTGATATGGCCATTAGCCAACAGGTTCGCCGTAATCGCAGGAGTCTGGCGACATGTTGGATAGATTACAAGAAAGCGTTTGATTCAGTGCCGCATACATGGCTCTTGAGGGTGCTGGAGCTGTATAAAGTAAATACAACTCTATGCACCTTCTTGAAGTTGTGTATGGGGCAATGGAAAACGGCTCTTTACTATCCAGGGTGTCGACAGACCCAGGCGACCAACGACCTAATACAGATTAAGCGAGGTATATTTCAGGGTGACAGTCTGAGTCCTCTTTGGTTTTGCCTAGCGTTGAACCCTCTCAGTACATTACTAGAGGGTTCAGGGCTAGGTTACAGGTTAAAGAGAGGCGGTCAGGTCGTATCACACTTGCTATACATGGATGATTTAAAGCTGTTTGCCCGCACTGATTCACATTTGATAGACTTACTACGAGTAACTGATTGCTTTAGTAAATCTATCAACATGGAGTTTGGTGTGGATAAATGTGCAGTCATGCATGTAAAGCAAGGAAGGATGGTGGAATCTGAGAGCATTGAACTTTCAGATTCCATTAACCTAAGATCGCTTCTCATTACTGATACCTACAAATACTTGGGTATGTCACAAGCCTTAGGTATAAATGAAGCGGACATGAAACAATCGTTGAAGGAGCGCTTCTTTGGTCGCCTGAGAAAAGTACTTAACAGTCTTTTATCAGGCGGCAACAAGGTGCGCGCTTTTAACGCTTGGGTCATGCCGCTTCTTTTATACTCCTTTGGCATACTTAAGTGGACTCAGACTGAGTTAGATGCCCTGGACAGGAAGGTCCGTACACTGTTGACGGCATACCGAATGCATCATCCTCGTTCGTCTGTGATGAGGTTGTACATCCCGCGGAAATGTGGGGGTCGAGGTTTTCTTAATGCCAAAACCCTCCATAACCGTGAGGTGTGCAACCTTAGAGAATATTTCCTTCAAACGAACGTGGATATGCATCGTGATGTTGTCGCAGTGGATAACGGACTCACCCCGCTTAATCTGGCTAAAGAGAACTGGCGCATCCCTGTAGTACTGAGCATTGACGACCGCAAGAGTGTATGGCAGAGCAAGGAGCTTCACGGTAGGTTCTACAAGGCCCTATGTGGACCTGATGTAGACCTTCTCGCCTCCGTGAACTGGCTACGCTTCGGTGACCTCTTTGGGGAAACCGAAGGGTTTGTCTGTGCAATTATGGACGAAGTTATCAAGACGAATAACTACCGGAAATACATCCTGAGGGATGGTTCGATTGACATATGTCGGGCGTGCCACCAACCCGGTGAATCCCTCAGGCATATAGTTTCCGGTTGTTCTCGTCTTGCTAACGGCGAGTACTTGCACAGACATAACCAAGTAGCCAGAATTATCCATCAGCAACTTGCTCTGAAGTACAAACTTGTAGAGGTCGAGGTGCCTTACTACAGGTATGTAGCGGAACCAGTTCTTGAAAAGGACCATATCACTCTGTATTGGGATCGATCTATTATTACAGACAGGACTGTTGTTGCCAACAAGCCTGATATTGTGGTAATAGATCGATCAGAGCGCCGTGCAATGATTGTCGATATTACCATCCCTCATGATGGCAACCTCGTGAAAGCTGAGAAGGAAAAAGAACTAAAATACCTGGACTTAGCACACGAGGTCGTCGATATGTGGGATGTGGACTCGGCAATCATTGTACCGATAGTCGTTACGGTAAACGGTCTAATAGCCAAGAGCCTCGACCAACATCTTAAGAGGCTCGCGTTAGGTGCTTGGGTCAAGGGTCAGATGCAGAAGGCGGTCCTCCTCGATACGGCACGCATAGTGAGGAGATTCCTCTCTCTGGACCCCTAACCACCGACAGCTTGGACCTTGTCTCGATGTCGGTGGGCATCCATAATTTTTATATTTTTAAATGTGTTTTTTTTACAATTATATATTTAAAAATGTAATTTTTATTGATAAATAGTAAATAAATGTAAATAATAATAATAATAATAATATTCTACCACATACACACAACATCATCTTGCCCAAACTAAGCAGAGCTTGTACTATGGATACTAGACAATGGATAAACATATATATATATACTTTTTTTTTGTAAATACATACATATTATACATAGAAACACCCAGACCAAGACAAACATCCATGTTCATCTACACAAATATTTGTCTTGTGCGGGAATCGAACCCGCGACCTCAGGCGTGGCAGTCGGTTACACTAACCACTACGCCATCGAGGCCGACAAATATATGCAAATATATATAACATTACAAATAATACCTATCATGTTGACGTATTAAATAGCAAATGTATTGCTTAGCACCGAAAACAATAAAATTCTCGTAGAAACAATTTTCTAAAGTGGAATAGAAAATTGGTTATTAATACATACACATAAAGATGGCACGAAATCTTGACTATGTCCGGGTAAAGGCAGTAAACCTGCTTAAACTTGGGTAGTGCAGACTGTAGGTATATATCTACCTTTATTCTTTCTTTAACGCCCGCATTAGAGATCTATCCCTGTCTCCAGAGACTACAAACATACAAATAACGGACACAATGTATAATTAGACTTAGAACAATCATTTGAATTACACAAATAATTGTCCCAAGTGGGATTTATATTATTTTCCCTGACGAGCCATTCGTGTAGTGTATACAGAAGTGTGACTGGAGTTGACTCACCTTAGAAAGCATTGTGGCGTCAGTAATCATCAGTACACGGGCACCATAAAAAGAAAGGAACCTCTTATTTTAGAAAGACTCCCTTTTTAAGCTAATCCTTTCATCGATCGACAATGTGTGACACCTCTAGTGATGAAAACGTTGGGCCGTAACCACTAACGCTTGTTTGCAACTTTGGTAGAATTAAACCACAAAACTTTAGTTGTAAACGTATAACCAATAGGGTCTTCTATTCCGAAATATATTAGTACTTCTTATTTTAATTTCAGTGACGTAGAAAACTTTACAAGCATTCAATTCTTTAAAGCCCAGATTTGGAACAACTGTTTGCGGACCATTGAATATTTTTAGAACCCCCATCACTCAGCGCAGTAACAGAGGCGAGGCGGCCACTTAAAACACTTCGCCATTAGTACAGCCTATATATTTCTTTACAAAAAAAAGTTTATAATAACACAAAACGTGTGATTGAGACGTTAGTAACAACATTACAAATTAGCTCCAAAACCACCAGCTCATCACAAATTAAGCCAATTCCTCACGTGTTTTCTGTAGCGTTAATTACATTTTAATATTTAATTATGTTGATAATGCTGTTATATTTGCGGTTCGCTTTACGTTGGCTTCTGTTTCATATCAGGACATAAACAAATTATTAATATGCCTACACTTTTCTGCGTGGGCGACTGCCTTGTTGGCGTATTAGTAAATGTGACTGTTGTGTGTGAGGTCTCGAGTTTGCTTTCCGAGTAGTAGTTATTAGAATTTTCTGTTTAGTTTCAGTATGCATGTATTTAATTATTTTATGACGGCACAAAGTGATTTGGCTGACCCGACATAGGAGTAGTAACATAGCTACGGCGTTTTAACTGCTTCAGTAAGTTACCGGCTTACATAACTGCCCCTCCGTTTCTTTTCATACCATTTGAAATGCCTTTTTACTAGCATCGTCAATGCGCTGGTGATACTCCTAGAGAAAAGCAACAAAAAAAGCGAACATAAGCTAGCAAACGCTTACCAACAGGCAGACTGTATGCTTGATAGACTCTGCTATGCCTATATTAATATTAAAAACGGAATAAAATTAATAAAACTCAATAAATAATAAACTGATTTTAATATTTTTTTTGCCATTAGTAAGCTACTTTATACAGAAGTAATATAGGCTATATAACAGGAGCCACAGGAGCGAGCACACAGCGATAGCTCAGTGGGGAGACCAACATACTGTAATGCAGAGGGTCTCAGGTTCGAACCCACGTCGCGCACAAGTTATATGAACTTCCTAAAGTCAGAGGTGCGCGACGAAATTTCGAAATTATGTGCGTATTGATTGACAATTATCGCCTGCTCCATGCCTCGGAGAGCACGTTAAGCCGTCGGTCCCGGCTGCCATGAACATCTACGGCAGTCGTTATAGGGAAGTCAGTGCCCTGCGTATCCTGACACTGGTCTAAGGTATCGTTAGGCTTCGGGTTGCGGAGGTCAGGTGGCAGCCGCTCTATGTAAAAACTGATATCCAGTCAAATCCGGTTAAACCAGAAAAGCCGACCCCAAGAGACCTGGAAATAATACATAAAGGCTAGGGCGAAGAACAGGAGCCATAGGAGCGGGGCAGTAGTCGTAAACGTAGATTAAGGCGCGGGGAGACCAACGGACCAACCAAAACGCCAACTTTTTTAAATTGACTAAGCAACTCAAGCCTTAAAGCCAACTATTTGTAATTTACTAATCACGCAAATTGTGTAATTTGTAAATTTAAAATAGTTAGCTAATATATACCTACAGTTGTTTAATGTTCTCTTCAAACTATAAAAAATCTTGAAAGAAACATATGAATGCATATTACCCGGGAAGACACTGCATCAGACAATTTTTGCTATAACAGAAATTACCTGATAATTTTCTAAATGAAATAATTATGGTTCACGTAAATAATATATTCATAGCACATTGTTAAAGACTAGAGAATTGTTTCAATCGCTCCGAGAACAACAACTGAATCTGTAAAGAAACTCACAAACCAATATGTGGCCGTAACGAATGAGTTCTTTTTTGTGTATCTTTTTTCACGTAAGACACAAAAGGAACTCCAATCATAGACATCTTTGTGACAAGAATGACAAAAATAACTTCCATTATACAAAGACCTCTAGCACATATCTGGTTCACATTCGCATTTTCGTACTCCAAATGAAAGTGAGAACCGAGGGAGCTCAATTTACACTGGGGTCGATTATTTCAAGAAAATATTTTGATAGGAAAGCATTCTGTAAATATTTGTTAAGAAAACAGAATAAAGTGTGAACAAAAAGGTTTCTTTCACAAAAAAATGTAGGAAAACAATCGTGTTTTGAAAGCGTTCACGTATTGAGTGTGTACTCATAGAGGATAGAATATATCTTGAATGTATATTTGTTTATCCGTATGATACGAATGTAAAAAGCAAAGGACTAGAAAAAAAAGTGTACTCTTATATTTTGACGAGCTTTTATTTTAAGGATTTGTTTGCGTGAAAATCATGACATTGCATACCCGTGAAAAGTCATTCGCCAACTTTTATTTTAAGTCTCAAATAATAGGTAGATAAAGAGACTACTTCTAAGTATTCCCTAATAAAATATCCATGCATTATTTTACCAAAGTTGGCAATCGAACCGAGGATCTAAAAAGCATTAAAGCAAATTTCAAAACTGGTTCAAGTAGCTACTCTACCATTGTAAGATCAACAGATGGTACATCATCACAAAAAAATTGTTACAACTGGTCTTAATATGTCAACAATACGGCTAAATTAAACAAACTCAAAACAAACTAGCAACAGCAAATCAAATCCCATGACATGATTTTAATATTAACACGAAATACCAAATTAATAATAATTTATTATGAGACGAAAAAATATATAGCCCTTCTGATAGTAAGCAGTCATGATAACCTCTACACAATGCAGTCATAAGCCACGGCCCATAAATGCTAGTAGAACTACGGATGTGAACTGATGTCTAGTGGTTAAGTAGTCACCATGCTACTGCCGCAACGCACGAGTGTTGCGAGTTTGATCTCCACACGAGCCTAAAAATTGTGTTTAGCCACAAAAAGTTGTTCAAAGTCTAGCTGTTATTTGTGTCTGTTGTGAAAATAATAATAATAATAATATTCTACCACATACACACAACACCGTCTAGCCCAAACTAAGCAGAGCTTGTATTATGGGTACTAGACAATGGATAAACATACATATATACTTTTTTTTGTAAATACATACATATTATACATAGAAACACCCAGACCAAGACAAACATCCATGTTTATGCACACAAATGTTTGACTTGTGCGGGAATCGAACCCGCGACCTCAGGCGTGGCATTCCGTTACACTAACCACTACGCCATCGAGGCCAAAAATGTTTGGTAAGTCCCCGCGACACAGGAATTATTCCTAGTACCGCCGGTGTTTTAAAAAGAAAAATATTTACACACTCGTCCTTGAATAATTGATACTGTCCACATATAAATGTAAGCATTCCTATCTGCCAACCATTTTCTACCATTCTGTGCTGCCTGCTCACATTAGACCAGCGTGATAAACTGTCACTTAAATCATATTATACTGAGAAAACGTCCATGTACATAAGCCAATTACTACACAGTTTGAGATTATATTATATTATATAAAGCATGTTATATAATCAGTTTACACGTACATAACTGCACAGGATACAATACATTTCATAATACAATGCTTGCGGTTAATTAACGCTGTGTATCGGCTATTGGAAGACCACTGTTTATATTGTGAAATCTCCACAATCCTTCGGAGAATATAAACCATTAAGCATGAAGCTTTAAGGTAGTTGAGAAAGCAGCCACATGTCAAATTTGACTGATTTTTTCGTTAGCAAAGATAACCAGTATTTTTGGTAACTTTGCTTGGCTTTAAATGGGCGTTTAGAATAGTTGTGTAAAAATGCATGCAGAACCAACCAAATATAAGGTTATTTTTTAATCACTCTTTAATTATAGTTGAATTGAATTATTACAACTGCTATTTGATAAATTTAATTTGTATAAAGGATTAAATTTGGCATTTTAAAATTATTATTTTATGATTAATAAAATTTACTGTATACATAATATTGTCTTCTGTTTACGCGAATGTTATTCATTGAAATTAAACTACTATATACGGATTTTATCGCGTTGTTTATTTATAACTGTAACTGTATTACAAAATTTTGAAACCATTTTGCCATGGTCACGGGGAGCCCCGTGACCATGGCTGCTGAAAAGCAACCGAAACGTCGAGGAAAGTGTAAACCTAAATATAAATAGATTTAATAGATTAAATAATTGTATTAGCTTATAAATTAGTAAAATTCAATGGTAGTAGTAGGGTAATAGTTATAAAATATAATAGTTTAGTATTTTAGTATAATAGTTTTAAAAATTAAAGATATGAATCATCTTATACCACTTTATTATTATTATCGCAATAGATTAAGAAAGAAAGCGTCTCAATCTAAAAATATACAAACATAATCGACTAAATTTTTGTCCTTGACCTCTTTTGGGAATAGTACTTTTTTGTTACTTTTTTCTGTACGACATTTCATAATGATAGGTTGATTTATAATATTAGTTAGAATTTTGCCATTGTTTAATGTTAATGACTTTACACATTCTAATATCCTATTCGAACCGATAACGCGGTGCAAATTTCCGTAGCAAACACCAAGTAACTAAAGTAACAACAGTGATTTCTCAACGAAACTACTACGAGAACAATATAAAACAGAATAAAAGTGTCGTAACTAGTTCTAGAGTGTATTACTCAAGTTATATAAGAGTTGGCAGATCCATGCATTCTTGGCAACTTGGTGACTAGTTGAAACGACTCCGTGAATATGCGCGTTTTCATGTTCAATGATGAATAGTTTATTTGTCTGAGCTATTTATTTGATTGTTGTTATGAAGGTATACAATGTCTACATTGAATAAAATATAATAGTAATAATAATATCAGTCCTGTATTAAAGTTTACTGCTGGCTACGGCGATCTTCTCAGTGTGACAAGGGCTAGACCATAGTCCACTACGCTGGCCAACAACATTATGGACTCTCAGACATACAGGTTTCCTCACGATGTTTGCCTTTACCATTAAAACGAGCGATTATATATTTAACTAAGTAACAAGCACATCACTTCGAAAAGTCAGAGACGCGCGACTTATGTTTTTAATTTTTGAAAAAGGACACCTCCCGCTCTAGTAATACATCCTGTGTCACGGGGGACTTTACAAACATTTAAATAACGGACACACAGAATACCCAGACTTAGAACAACCATTTGTGGTTCAAACAAAGTTTTGTCCCGTGTGGGATTCGAACCCATTCGAACCAGTAGCGTGGCGACCATTTAAACCACTGCGCCATTTGTATGGTCAAATTCGAGACCTCTGCATGGAAATCCAATGGTTTCCTACTAAGCTATCGCTTCTTGAATGAAGTATGTATTTTGTATTAAATAAGCAAGTAACGTTCGCTTTCAACAACGATGACTGACGGAAGCCTGCATGTTATACATAAGTCTGAAAATTCTACAGAACATTTTCGGAAAGATGTGAACCCACATTAGGCCAGCGTGATACCGTGCCTTGTTTAACAGATTGTAAACATATGTGCTTGCATTACCAAACCTATCACCACCGCAACGCAATCCTTCAAAACATGACTTGACTTGTAATGCTGTCCACACTAAAAAAACATACTCGTACTCTCACGTAATGCCACCTTGCGTTACTAAAAAACCTCAATTTTAGTTCAGCAATGGGCTTATAAAGATATTACAGTACACAAGCATCATATATTATGCAATCATATTTACCCTGATACTACCCGTCTTATCAGGATAATACCATCACAAACCTCACCCAAGTAAACACCAGTAGGAACGAGTATTCAGTCTAAGCCTCACCATTCATTCGTCGTAGCTCGACCTGAAAAGACGCATTCCTTTACTTTGTACGCCCAGTTCCGTCGCAACAAAGACTATTATGCGTCTCGTGAATGCTGGGATACCTCGCAGTTAGCTTTGTAGGCTTTATGAAGATGTTGCTATGTTTGATATACATGTACGGTTATGTTTGGAATGCACTATTTGAAATGTTTGTTGAGGTAGCAATGGTTGTGTGAATAGTGACGGTATTTGAGAGTCGGGATTTCGATGTAGATTTTCTATTGAAGAGATCGTTATTCGATGCTTATTCAAGACGGTATACTCAAAGTTCGTGCATAAAGGCTGTCCTGCTGCCTGTTTATAAGCTCTACTAGTATCTATCTATCTGCTACTGTGATTTTTTTAACAGAAAAACCTAATTACACTTTTATACGAGCGGGCAATCGAATTTACTACAGCTGCGCCTGGAAGCAGAAGAAAATGTATCTCAATTAGCTCAATTGTCGGAATGCCAGACATAATTAAAGCCTGTTGTGCCGCTACGACTGAATAGGTTAATAGGTATTAATAACTACCCATGTTCCGCGGTTTCAATCGTACTTAATAGCATTTACGATTACTGCTTTGTTACTTTGGATCGTAACGTGATTTATAGTCTTCTTCATTAAGCGAGATACATAACGAAAAAATGATTTTAAATCTAGGCCTAGATGTTTCTGACTTCATATTCCAATTGCAAATTAAAAAAAGATTAAATTTTGATATGACATTAGATTTCTTTTTTATTATCACGCTTTTATTAGTTTGGTATGTATTAATCTATGTAACGGAATCGTTGAACGTGATTTTCACCCCTTTTAAACTGATGGATTGATTTAAAACTTTGCACACTTATCGAAGACCGATGATAATACAACAATTAAAAAAATGTTTTATTAATATATTAATTATTATAAAAAAACACGCTTTATTAAAAAAAGTAGAACATAATTTAATAAATTTAATGTACAAAAGCGGGGGGTGCTTTCTAATATATTTTGATAACCTCCACCCCACGCTCTTTTACATTAAAATTATTAAATTATTGCCTACATTTTTAATAAAGCGTGTTCTTAATTTTTTTATACTATTATTTATTTAAGGACAAGTCCTGCACGTCTGCTTACTCCTGTGTCACGTGGTAATTTATAATCATTCAAATAAGAACACCCAGACTCAAAACAACTATTCCTGGATCACACAATTTTTTATCCCATGTGGTGATCGCACTCACAACTCTCGGCGCAGTGGCAGTAGCCGTGGCAACACCATAAACCAACCCGATATTGCTAAGCATGGCAACAACTAAATCTAAATCTAAATTCACATTAAAGTATAACTTTGACGTTCATAAGTGTTACTATGTGACCTATATGAATAAACATATTCATTCAGCCACGTGCAGTTCAACTCTACGTAGATACTCTATAATCTATTTGCACATACATATATTACCACTAAAACTAAAATCTACAACTGCAAAGCCTTCTGAATCGTTTCTAAAACGTCGCCTCGTACAGAAACCTTACTTTACAGAAGCTCGCGACTTAGATGCACATTACCGGTTAAAACTGGCTAATACCGGATTAAGCTGGCACGAACTAGTGCAAGCGGTTCAGTTAACGAGATTTGAATAACTATAATAAGAGATCCACTTTTCCAGAACTGTTATTACTAGATTCTTAGTATATTTTTGGAACTTTGAAAACATACTATATCCTACTAGCTTTTGCCCGTGGTTTCACTCGGGAACAGTAATTTTTTTCTGAATTAAAGGTACCCTATGTACTTTTCTGTACTCCTAACATCGTGTATGCGAAATAGCTTGATGGTCAGTCGAGTAGTTTAGTTGTGAAAGCGTTACAAACAAACCAACTCACATTCTCATTTGTGTTCTTGTGGGAATACCGGAATAAAAAGTAGCTTATGTGTGAATGCAGGTCTCCAGCTATCTACATACTTACCAAGTTCATCGCAATAGATCCAGTAGTTTTTGCGTGAAAGAGTAACAAACATCTATACATCCATACATCCTCACAAACTTTCACATTTATAATATTAGTAAGGATAACGCATTTTTAATATGTATTAGTTACTGTTTCAGTGGCGCAGCGGTAGTGAATGCGTCTGCTGTGTATCAGGTCTCAAGTGAGTTTTCCAGATCTGGCAAAATTTTATTGGGTTTTCCTGTAAAATAATCTTGATAGTAGCCTGGGACAATGCTCGACAGACGTAGGGTTACCAGATGAAAAAATCAAAAGTTCGAAGAAAAGACCTGATTTCCATTGAAAATTCTGAGAAATTTTTACAGTTTGAGAATTTCTCTCAAAACAATATTAATCTAGTTTCCATCGCACCCGTTATTACAGAACACAGTTAAAATAATATCAATTTATTAAAGAGATCTTTAAAATGTAAGCTGTATTTTATTTAAAATTCTAAAAATCCTGAGATTTCATGAGATTCGCAAAATCCAGCCGCAATCCTCAGAAGAGTATAGTATCCTGAGATATGGTAACCCTAGATAGACGTCAATAGCCTCCCTTTCATTGCATAGAACCTAAAGCCTTAATTTATAAAATGTGAAAGTACCTCTGCTTACCGTGTCGTAGATATAAGCGTGACACTCTGTATGTCTGTAAGTATATAATTATTATATTGACTCATGTTTGTAGTTTCTCCGAAGCTGGTATAATGTGTGTGTACACATCTACACATATACATATATATACATATATCTATACAAATCTGCCTACACCTAAAGAAATAATATATAGAAGTTAATCAATATGTTATGGTTTTAATTTATCCGACTCAAGCATTAAACTCCGATCCGGCTATCGACCATTTGCCATTAGAAAGAAAGAAAGAAATCATTATTGTTATACAGCTATAAGGTGGGCACAGTGTGTATAAGGAAAAAATAAATAATAATAATAAAAAGAAGAAAAATAAAAAACAGAATATAACCAATAAACATCTTGAGACATATGCTGCAGCAATGAGGACTCCAGTTCAGCATTAGCTTGGTCCCGAGAACCAGGCACTGGTCTTCCACTGGAGCCTATCATAGTGACGTAACATTACACCTATAAATATACTATATACCTAATCTGATGAAATAAAGCTTTCATACAATTAAAGGTGTTCGAAAAGGGAATACCTAAGTTTTTTCCAATTAAATTAAAGTCTATACGAACTTCACTTACATTAAAAATGTTTCAACTAAGCTGAATAGACGAAATTGACGTCTTTTTAAATTGAATAAAAAGTTATTCAAGCAAAACTATTTTGGTTCGTGTTAAAGTATTACTTTGTTATGAATAAAAACCATTTCAAATGCGAATTAATACAAAACGTAACTATTCAGTCTGCAATCTTCACACGCTTTTAGCTTTTATTACTCTCAGATTCGCAGAGTTGTTTTCAAATGTTAGTGTAAATGTATTGAAGCAGCCATTTAACACAGATTATTTAGTAATTAAGACTGCGCCAAGCGTAAGACGTGGTTGGACTGAATGACAGAGTTCGATATTCAAATCGGCGCGCAGCCGCCATAGTAAAATTGTATGAAGGATTTGAAGTGCTTTTTTGATAAATATGTATCTTTATTGTCAAACAATAACTTAAATATTTGGGACGGACAAATTGTAATATAACTATTTATATTTCGTTTAAGCTGTAAAATATGATAGATTTTTACTGTTATAATCTAAAAATCACGTAACACGAGCTTTTTGCATATTTCGTGCAAATTTACATAATATTGTAGGTGAAAATATTAATTATTTTAAGTTTTTTACACGGAGTAATTGTAAACATATTCATTGTTATGGTAAATGTATATTTTATATTTGTATAAAACAAAAAGTATTGATTTTATCAACTTAACTATGACCGCCTGTTTTGGCACATTTCGCTCGGCTTTACTTAATCAATCTAGCATTAACATAAGTCTATGATTTGTCTATGCTTTGTAGAAGTTCATACTACGTATAATAAAATCTTTTTACCACAATGGCAACAAAATATATACGGTTTCCTACATGAAGTTCGTATTAGGAAAGCAAAACAAAACCATGTTTTATTTGAACTCTTTTATGTGCTAGTGTCCTTAGTATATTTTTTTTTATTACTTTTTGTTTGATTGCTAAGGAAGATGTTTAGCAGTCTATTATTTACTCCAATCATTACTACAAGTCATTCTCAAATATGTATTTTAATTTTTGCGGCTAATTTAAACAGCCAATTATTGTTGAAGTTTTGTTATCCTTAGAAGGTTTGGACATTTCAAATATCAGCTACTAATTAATTCAGTATTGATAAAAACCGTACTTATTGCGTTCTAAACTTTAAACAGAATTGTAATGGTAAATTTTGTTTAACATTTTTAATTACTAATCATAGTGTAGATGGAAAAAGCTTTGGTTGATTTTTAAAAGTCATGGTCATGGAATCTCTACGCAAATAATAATTACGATAAAATCCTTTAGAAGTCGTTGAATTTCAATGTGTGTTCGCATAAAGGCAAGCATATAAAACTAAATTTACTCATTTCATTCACATCGCATACCAAATAACGCTGTCAGTCGTCATGTCAATGATGAGCTAATATCTGATATGGATATTTATAAGTAAAAGGGTTACTTCAATGACTGACTTGACTATACTGCATGGATGGTGCAGTGGCTTAAATGGTCACCTTGTCACTGCCAACGCGCTAAGTGTAGTGGGTTCGATACCCATACGGGACAAAAAAATTATGATCCGCAAATGATTGTCTCGAGTCTGTGTGTTCTTTGTGTCCTTTGTTTGAATGTTTGTAAAGTCCCCCGTGCTATAGAAATTATACATGGAGCAGAAGCTGTCTTTTAAAAAAAGAATCAAAAAAATACAAATACTTTAATTTAATTAATATAATATAATATTCTATCACATAAACACAACATCATCTAGCCCAAACTAAGCAGAGCTTGTGCTATGGGTACCAGACAATGGATAAACATATATACAAACTTTTTTTTGTAAATACTTACATATTATACATAGAAACACCCAGACCAAGACAAACATCCATGTTCATGCACACAAATGTTTGACTTGTGCGGGAATCTAACCCGCGACCTCAGGCGTGGCAATCGGTTACACTAACCACTACGTCTTCGAGGCCGATTGTCACCAGAGTAGAAGAATAATGATGACATATTTTAAGCACAGTTTCAGCATCAGACCACTGAAAAGAAAGAAAAGACCGTTGGATTTTCACGCAGAGTACTCGAGTTGGCACGCATTACCTTCTTTGCCAAGTTTGGTGTATAATAAATGTTACATTATCACTCACTTTTACAGCATGATATAAGCTGCATATCTTAGACAATTAATGTTCTCAAAGATAGGTTAAGTTTGTCAACCCGCTTTCGTCCTTTCTTGGTGGATTAGGGCCTAACCCTTCTCATATTTAGAGACCCACCCGTGGGACAGTTTATAAATAGGGCTGATATTACTTCATACATGCTTCAATCCAATTCTAATCCTAGCTTGAATTATCAAATATCAAAGGTTATTGTAACGCCAAAGAGTTTTTGGTTGTGTGGGCGAAACTTTGATATGTACCCGATGTTGACGTCTCAGAAAGGTCATGGCAACATTACAAATAGTTATTATATCAACAGAATTTAAATCTAATCTTGGATTATTTGCACGGGTAACACCTGTTTTTGGGAAATTGTTTATATACCTACACCAATATTATTATTGGAATACATTAAAATCACTTGTGCGATAACCACAATCGTTAGCTTCTTTCGCTGATCCCTACATGAGCCCTCAGTGATGTATTCGAATAATAGTTATCTTAATTCGAATGTTTCTTTAAATTGTTAACTAATGTTAGAATTACAAGAAACAAAGGAAATTCGGCTGACATACATTTTGATCGAAATCTTAAAGTCATTGGTTCAACATACATTGTTTATTGAAGTCGTACTATTATATATATTTTAAGTGATAATCGCACATCGTTGAACTACACCGAACTGTTTAAAACAAAAAAAAGTAATTACATTTAAACAGTAAAAAATCGTACGCTATATGTTCATGGCACTAATATTATGTATTCTGAACTTCAGGCTTAAGAAACGAACTTTAAATGCTCTATATGATAATAAAGTATTTTATTTACCTACTTACAAATCTGTAAAACGTCTAATGATTTTTATCCATACTTTTTACATAGTTTCGTATTCTTCATATGTAATGAACCCTCACTTAAACTAAATTAGCTGTTATTATTACACATTTATAAAACTATATACGTACATTTGTACATAAACAAGGTTTTGACAATACAGTAACTATAATAGAATAATAATTCTTGTTACTACCAAACTTGGGGCTACCTCGTTATCCGAATATTTAAAAAAGTGGCAAATGAAAATTGTCGTCTCTGCCCACCCACACGCGTAAGTCTATTTATGTATGAATCACAATAAAAAAGTACTTTGTATTTATATTTGGAAAAAGTGGCCATCAATTTTCTACTTACTTCTTATCACGAGAGCTCTACTTACGTAACATTTTCAATGCCGAACTTTTTATTTTCTGTTTATTATTTACTAGCAGCGGTTTCACCCGCGTAAGTCCCGATGCAGTTGGAATATCGGGATAATATATAGCCTATGAGTTAATCCAAGTCTGCAGCTATCTACATACTACATTTCATCGCAATCGGCTCAGTAGTTTTTGCGTGAAAAAGTAACAAACATCCATTCATCTATCCATCCATCCATCTTTACAAACTTTCACATTCATAATATTAGCATGAAAGTTACTTAATATTTGTTAATTATTAATAAATAAAGCAATTGACATTTCAAAGTAGTATTTAAACGTTTTTATGACAATAATGATTATTAACTTGGACTATGAATTTAAATATCACATGCTCTATGCATCGATAGGTCAAGCCATACCTGAGCATTAATAAAATTAATTAGAATTTGTATAACTTTTTGCCTTCTTTACTCTAAGAAATACGCACGAACGCCTTTTTCTGCTACAGACGTAACATATAAAGGCGTCGTTCCCTCGCTACGCGATATGTCACCTGTGAACGGTGCCGCCGGGCGCCGGCTCGCCTGCCCCAGGCACTTCGATATGTTAAGAAAAATGCTGCTAGGGTTGCCTTATATGAAAAAATATAATTAACAATAAAAATTCGATTAATATTTTTAATATTTTGTACTTACAATTTTGACTATTGTGATGGCAAAAATACACAACTCTTTCCTGTATAAAGGTGGTGGTTAATGTAGCCTTCTATCGCTTACATCTTTCAGGTGTTGCCAAACGATGAAAGTGTAAACCTAAATATAAATAGTTTTAATAGCTTTAATAATTTTATTAGCGTAAATATTAGTAAAATTCAATAGTAATAGTAGTGTAACAGTTTTAAAATTTATGTAATATATATTATGTAATACAGTGTTAAATAAACAACACGATAAAATCCGTATAAATGAGTTTAATTTCAACGAGGAAAAAGAATTAAAGATAGGTTAAAAAGAAAGGTAGTACCACCTACCGACGAATATAGCAGCCGTTCCAGACGCCAAGTCCCAAAGAGCGCATACTGCGCCACAGTGGAAAGTAAAAATGAATTAGATGCAAGCAAGGAGGGCAGCAGGCAGTCATAATTGGATCTCGCACCATCTTAAAATCATAACCACCGATACTTAGCGAAACGCAGTCACTACAAACATTACTGCTGTTTCGTCCGTTTCTTGTAATAAAGTGGTTTCTCGGGCTAGTACTATTTTATATACAACTTTTATTTATAATTTTCCATCGTTGGCTCGAATGCTATAAGTAGTAAGTCGTTTTGAGTCTTTAAAGTCAAGCAAAGATAGAAGAAGTTGCATTGATGCAGTCGTTTGGTATTTTGATATAGCTGTTTTAAATGTATTCATTTTGTTTTTTTTATTTATAAAAAGTTTTACCTAGTCTTACCTCTAGTTTTACCCGCGTAAGTCCCGTTCCCTTGGGAATATCGGGATAAAAAGCCTATGTGTAAATCCAGGTCTCCAGCTATCTACGTACCAAGTATCATCGCAATCGGTCCAGTAGTTTTTGCGTGAAAGAGTAACAAACATCCATACAAACATTCGCGTTTATAATATTAGTAAGGATATTACAGAAATTAAACTATTTATTACGGATTTTACTGTGGCTAATTTAATTTACAGATTTATAAATATTTATATTTACACTTTCTCCCAGCTTTCTTATACCAACATCAATAAAACTACCTATGTTCCACAAATAATAATAATATTCTACCACATACACACAACACCATCTAGCCCAAACTAAGCAGAGCTTTTACTATGGGTACTTGAAAATGGATAAACATACATATATACTTCTTTTTTTGTAAATACATACATATTATACATAGAAACACCCAGACCAAGACAAACATCCATGTTCATGCACACAAATGTTTGACTTGTGCGGGAATCGAACCCGCGACCTCTGGCGTCGCACTCGGTTACACTAACCACTACGCCATCTAAGTCGTTAACGTTATATTAACTTAAATTTATTATCCATGCTGATGTACTTTTATAAGCAAATTAGCATATTTTTATTACATAGGTGTAGTATAGAATGTACGAGTGTAGCATATACTGGCAATGGAAATAACAGTTATCCAGACATATAAAACATCAGCGTAACAAAAAATGTCATAAACATTGAACCCATCAGACTCGAAAAGTTTCCAGGAATTTTAAGGCACACGTGAGCTGCCAATCCTCATCATTTTTCGGGCTTGCACTGACGAGATGACTATTCCAACCGCTATGCACTCAACATTTTACATATGTCCGACAATTCGGTAAAACAGTAACTATCAAAAAAAAAATCGTAAACCTAAGTAAGGTTTTTTAAATCCCACTTATCTATTATTAAAACATGAATTCAAAATAAGTCCTTATTTACAAACTTTCTGATGGAAAATGTGAAGACAAATTGCCAGACCTCCCATATTTTTGCTTATCCCGCTATTTTACAAGATGGCGTAAATTGCTTCATTCACAAATAGAATAGAAAATGAATTCGGTCTTGTCTGCTTCTCGTTAATTGAAATTGGAACGTTTTACATGTTTTTATTTTTTAAAGCGTTCGTTGATATTAATATTTTAATTATACAGAGGAGAAATTGATTGTTTAAATTTAGAAAGATATTCTAGAATATGATTACCGATTTTTAAAATTCTTATATGCTCACTATGTTTGCATGACATGCTATGTGAACGAAGCAGAGGACAATAAAAACTTTTTTTAAAAAAGATATTGACATTGAAAACAGGTATTTTTCGTACTTGTTATGATTTTGTGCAGTGGCAACCATAAAACGACGAAGGATCGCATACTATCCCTGGAGCTATTTGAAATAAATATACGTTCGTCATATTGGAATATTTCAAAAATGTGCAGCAATATAATATAGCTGCGGGTAACATTGCACTTTGTTATTTTATTCAAAAGTTCTGTGTCATGTGTGTATTTTATGGATGTTTATTATATAATCTTTAATCACTATTCTTATTTATACTTCAGTCAACATTTCCGTTCCCTTAACCTTATGAGTCGGCACACCGGCGGCTAGATATAATAGGTTTACAATTATTTCTAGCATTTCAATAATTGGCATGTTAATAACAGGGAAAATGTTTCTTTTTGTAAGATCACAAGGTGTACAAATAACTAGTAATCTTATTACACTCTTCAGTTAAACCTATACGTTTGTATTAGGAGTCAGTTCACGTCGGCATTGGAATGCGTGGTATTTGAATGCATACAGATTGTAAACAACTGTCAACAATCTTTGAAAAGTGACATAAGTACCTGTTAATTAGGCAGATAACTGGTAGCTTACCCGCTCATCATACCCCGTAAACACTCACACGGCTTACAGCGACCCTTAGCAGACTGTATGTATTTACTTTAACTCGAACCGAGACGATACACTAACGATATCATTCTTATTTGGATTTCCAAAGGAAATATATCATATTCCTTTATCATGCGCATTTCTTTAGCTTATTATTGTAATAAGAAGGTATTCCTTGCATACAATCTCTCCAAACCTCTACCGCATTACAGTAGAGACCGAGCAATGCGATCCACGATTGTGTGTAGTGAACAATATGCGAATGGAATCGATTGCATACAATGCCGCGATTCCGATCAAATTATTCAATGCATTAAGTTAAAGCGATAATCAGCCAGACGTAGCATTTCTTCTATGTGCTACGAGTTATGACGTAGCAGCGTAGCTGGTTTCCGTAGCAATTAAAAGTTACGTAGCACATCATTAGTTATGTTTAGGTGATAGTGACGAACCACCTTCTCTTATAGTAAATATCTCTTATTATACCACACGAGTAAATAAAATAGTACGTTACAGAGTGTGTATTTTTGTCTCATTCTTGCATTAGAAATAAGAATGCACTGTCTCAAAATTTGACGTTGAATATAAACACAGCTGATGAAATAAGATATAGCTAGGAAATGATCGATACTAGTGGACAAAGGCAGAAAGATAATGTATTAAAGTTACTTTAAATATATATTTTATGCGCCTTCAACAACAAAATGTATTACAACCCAATCCACCCGCAATTCTACGTAACTTAATTTAACAACAATTTGTGTTAATTAAGAGAGTTAAAACAATATTAAATCCTCAACAAATGTTAATTTAATTAACAGCTGATTTGAACATCCTACCGACTAACGAAATCTTAGTCGGTATAAACGTATAATCAAATTCAATCCAAACAGGGCCACACGAGCCACACTATTGAATATTCATGTAGCGGTACCATCGTAAACCGTCATGTCCAATACGCGCCGTGTAAGCATACATACGCAATTAATTAATTGCCAGCCAGCGTTAGGCAACATCTGGGACATAGACCGGCGATTAAATTTTATGATCGCACCAGATGTACGGGCTTGTTAATGGCTGCATGCATCCGTGACGCGCCCGAATTTTGAATGCTGTTCGAAATTTGAATGCAGTGATTTGCATAATTCGCAAGTTTGAATTTAGAATCACAATGACAGGGAAATAAAAACTTGTTACTACGTACTAGTTTGCTTATTTTAAATAAGACTTTTCTTAAGATAAGCTTTAAATAAGTATTGAAAGAAAAATTGTATTTTAGTCTATGGCAAACATTTTGGGCGGATGCCTCTTAAATGTAGTCAATGCACTTACTCGTAAATACACAAAAAAAAAACAATTATGAAAAACTGATCTGATATTGGTCACACCTTCATAGATATAATATATATATATATATATATATATATATATATATATATATATATATATATATATATATATATATATATATATATATATATATATAGATAAATCGAATAGAATTGTAAATACGAAAATGTAAATGCTACATCAAGTAGTAGTAAAAATACAACTATAAATATTTTTTTCATTTATGTTAGAACCTACTTTCATTGTCCATCATGCATATTACAATAGATATTGTATAAGGTACATATTATATACATATTAAATTAAAAATAATACTCGACCAAAAATAAATAATCTTAACTAATATAATAAATGCGAATGTGAGGTTGTATGTTTGATTTATTGTTTTCACGGCTTAACTACTGGACCGATCATTATGACACTTGGCAGAACATAGGGAGGTACCCTACATACTTCCTGCAGTAAAAAGTATGTATGTATATTATACATCTGTATTTAAAACCAAATATAATTTCTATAATTAGTGCCAATCAACGACTAGAGAAAATAAACGCTTGAATATACTGCCTAGATGTCAGCTTTCTATGAAAAGTATCAAAAATAAAATTGGAAAATAATTTAAAAGAATCAAGCATTATAGAAGTTTATGTAAAGATAACGGAAATAAGTAAAATAATGTCTCTCTCCTAGCTCATTTTCTGAGGAATCAACAAAATCGATTATAATATAACTGCGAAATAATTAATTTACCTAAATATTTTTTTATACGTTATCTTTTAAGGTCCGGAACCCTCGATACACGAGACGGACTAGTTTAGATCCTGTATAATAGGAAACTTATTTTCATCTAGCGTCCACTATATCAGACATCATGTAGCACTGAGAACTTTTTACCAGAAAAGCCGACTAAAACCAGCCTCAGACTTCACGATCGACGAAACAACCGCAAAATACCAACCAAAGCAGTCTCCTCATTTACAAAAACAAATCGTAGTATTTCCAAACTATGTAGATTATGTAGAATTATGCGCGGCGGTTGGATCTCGGCTTGTACACAGTAATTGGACGAGAACCCACTACTGCAGTGATAATGGCCGAACTTAATGGGTGTCACATACAATACAATCTACAGATTATATTGATTGTTATTGATGGCTACCGCTGTTTGATTGTCTGTCTGGTTTAACGGACATGACGATACGTGAATTGAATTACGTAACTCAAATCAATTTATTTGAATGAATATATAGGTATTTGATAATATTCTTCAATGACCTACAAAATAGTGTCATTATAAAAGTTAATTAATTTCAAGTAACATTTTCCATTCAATCATATTTTAACGTTTTTGTTTCTTTTTTTAAATGACTCCTCTACACTTATATTAATTCCTGTGTCGCGAGAGACTACAAACATTCAAACAACGGACACAAAGTATTTATATTTCACTCTTTATACGCATGTTTTTATCATTTCTGATTGGGTTCTGTTCTTCTCATCTTGCGTCTCCACATATGTATATCTTTTCTGTGTTGTCGTGGGGTCTTAGTTCTTCTACTATCTTTTACTAGGACTTTCTTGATAATTGACGTCAATTGGAGTTGGGTATGACACAGTTTTTGGCCTTGGTTTCAGATGCAACACTTTTTGTCATATGTGTATCAGATCTTTTAAGAGCGCCTTGATAAACATTAATGTTATATTTTTTTTTATTTTTTTTTATTTTCGGGATTACAAACAGTAGCATAATCTTATGACTAACAATTGTTTATACAGAAAAATGTACTTATTACACTACCAACATCGTTATCCACCTATTACTAATAAGAAGTAACTGCTACATGCGATAAGAGATAAAAAGTAAACATAAATGTAAACATGACTATAAAATATATTTATATATATATATATATATATATATATATATATATATATATATTTTGGTTTCTTAAAATATCAACTAAACATTTTTTTAAATTATTCGTTGTAAGGTTAAATATATCAAGAGAAACAAACTTATTGTTATACAAATCTATAAGTTGGCATAAAGGTGTTCGTGTACCTGCATTAGTTCTACGGCTTCGACTAGTGGTTGTGGCTAATAACCGCTGCGAACGAACTTGTCTCCAGGTTGATGTCCTAGGAACTATATAGCATAATTCATTCGTTAATTCAAGGCAGTCATACTTATTATGAATAATACCATGCAAGAACATCATGCCTAGGAGCTGTCTCCTGGCCTCTAGTGATAACAAATTATATTTATGCTGTAGATGTTCATATGGGTGATAACTACGGTAGCATCTGTAATGTAAACCGCGTAAAAATTTACGCTGAACTGTTTCAACATGATTAATGTATTTCATATAAAATGGATTCCAAATCATTGTAGCAAACTCCAGACATGGCCTCACTAATGATATATACAAATACCTATAAGTAGTAGCAAGCTAAAAATCTTTACTATTACGCATCACAAAACCGTACATTCGAAAGGCAGACTTAATAATATTTTCGACATGGAAATCAAAATGAAGCTTGGAATCCAAAGTGACTCCTAGATCACGCAGTGAGAACACTTTGTTTAAAGGAGTATCGTTTAATGAGTAGATGTAGTCATACACCTTTTTATTTTTAGTGAAGCTAATAAAGTTACACTTTGGTAAGCTTAAGAACAGCTTATTCTCTGTGCAGTAGTGTGAAAGTCGATCTAAGTCACTTTGCATTAGCAGACAGTCATTGTTATGTTTTATGGTTTTATATACCTTTAAATCGTCCGCATACAGCAAAAAGTTAGAGTGTTTGAAACAGGTATCAATGTCATTAATAAATATTGTAAAAAGCAATGGGCCTAGGATTGAACCTTGAGGGACTCCTGACGTAACGGATTTCTCTTCAGATTGATAACCATTTATTACAACTTTTTGCGTACGGTTTGTTATATAAGATGCAAACCAGCGCAGAAGATTTCCTCGTATACCGTTAAAGGCAATTTTACGAAGAAGCAATTCATGGTCCACCCTGTCGAAGGCCTTCTGAAAGTCTGTGTAGATAGCATCAGTTTGTGAACGATTGTCCATATTCGTGAAAAGGTGGTTAACAAAAATCATCAAGTTACTATAAGTCGATCTCTGTCTGACAAAACCATGCTGTTGTTTAATAATTATTTTGTGAATAGTTGGATAGATTTCATTATAAACAATTCTTTCAAAAAGCTTCGACAAGGTGGATAATATGGATATCGGAATAAAAGGAATAAAATATAAACGAATTATTTATTTCTTTACACACATAATTAGCTATAAATACATTTATATTTTTGATGAAGGATCTGCTACGTAAGTAACTTATCATTGAACAGTTATGCTCTTTTCATTTTATATTTTTTTAAGTTGCTATTTTGAATAACAAATTGGTAAACATTTCAATCTCGCATATATTTCATTGCTCTTAATAAGAGGATGTCAAAGATGTACATATAATTATATTACTTTTGATAAATAATATTTGAGTACTTTTACGATTCGTATATCAATTCACGATTTTCGTTTGATATAATCGTAATTCATATTTTAATAGCTTTTGCCCGCGGCTTTACTCGGGAACGAAACCACTTCTCTTTTTTGTGCTTTTCTGAATAAAAGGAATCCTATGTCCTTTTCGGTACCTTGACAACTTGCAAAATTGCATAATCTACTAGTTTAGGCGTGAAAGCGTAACGAACAAACAAAAAAACTAACATTTACATTTATAATATTAATAAAGATTAATTTATTGTAGCTCTTTTAACTCAAATAGTCTATAAGCGATTATGAATCAAATTACTGTACCTACATCAATCAAATTTCCCCGTTAATTTCGTGACCTACAATTGGCTTCTGTAGCCAAAGAATTTGTTAGGCGTTTACTATTAGGAAGCTACTACATTGGTTTGCTTACTTAGTAGGAAAAATATTTATTATATACATTAGTCATAAAATCATTACATAACTATTATACGTATATATATCGCGCTTATACATATATGTATAAACGCTTGTCTCCTGGAGGCAGACATTACGAAATAAATTTCAAGTAAACTTGCCACGATCTTTACATATTTGCCTTTCTCTTTATACACTTTCAAGACATTCTACGCTCTTCACTTTATGGTACTTTTCGAAAATGTCTCCGTTCTGGTCAAAAGCTTTGTACATATATATAAACGTCTCAAAATCTCTCTTTCTTTGCAGACAATTTCCAAGGCGACATCGCAATACCAAGTATAGACTACTTCAAACCCCCTTCGAGCGCACCAGTCTCGAAAATCAACAAGTCTCTCCAAGAAGAAGTAGAAAGGCTGAAGAAAGAGGTGCTTCTAGAAGGACTGCAAGTAGAAGAAGAAGGGTTGCCGGATATTCTTAGGAAAAGAACGAAACAGCCACTGCCACTGTCGCAGGATAAACCTAAGAAGTACAATGACGCTGTGTTAATGTCAAAGGTATTGATTTCCTCCTTATCATTCATCATTCATAGTCTAAGGCCTATATCCATCAGAAAAGACCTGCTTATATCTTCGGGGATATAGATTTTTAAATCTTAAATTCACCAGCTATGCTTTTAGATATTTACTAGCTTATTGGCGTCTACCAGATATCCTCACAGAAAAATTAAACAAAATGCTATGTCGAGAATTGAATCCGAAATCTCATGCACATCGTTGCGCAATCGACACAGGCCACACTCAGTATAATAGGGGAAGTATGGCACAGAAAAAACTCTGCTTAAAGTAAATATTCCGCTTAAAGTAGATATTCCGCTTAAATTACAACAGCTCGACTGAGAAAATAAGTTCAATCAATCAAATAACTTAAAGAAAGTATTTAAGCTTGCAACACTGAAAGTATTACTCATGTGTACACCTACTGCTGAAAGAAATCGCTGGGTTACTGGCATAAGAGACATAAAGTTGTTTCCCTGCATACAACACCACGCATTCTTAAGGAGCTCTATTTATGTATATATTAATATTGTGATTCATCTCATTGGCTTCCTGTGGACTAGTAATTGGACCAGCTTATTTCGTTAAACCTAATACATTTTCATACGCTATCTTGCTATTGAGAATTGCATATTAGAAATACTCAGTAATAAAGAAATTGGACTTCGTGGTGGTGCTAAAACGTAAGCCACAAGATTAGTAAGGCATTTCTATTTTAATTACGCAATTTTTATCGAGCAGTATTAACAAGAAAATAATACGTATTTTTTTGTTTATTTTGAAGTAGGTACTCTGAGACAATAGATACTTATTCTCCGAAATCGTAACTTTGATGTAAGCCATTAATGTTTTCACTTAACAACCAGCCACCATCGCATATTTTGATAGGTTCCCCCAAAGTTCTTTGCCGTCAAAAAGTATTTTATTATGTCGATCAACTGTCTACGACAGGTACGACGTTCAATAACCACCTGTGGTGCAAACTTGATGAATTCCAGTTTCGTGAAAGTTAAACAAAAATTAATAAAATATTAAATGGAGTGTTTTCATGTCAACTACAGTAAAGATGTAGTTTTTGTCAATAAGAAGTTTGAATAACAAATTATTTTAAATGTTATTAACTTCAAAAAGGACAAGTTTAGATGCAAATAAAAAAAAAAATGGTAAATATTCCGGAAAATTATTATAGGTACTTGTTTAGCAGGATACAACTAGTCTTGCACTTAAATAATATGCTCTTACTCATTTATTTTGTTACAGGTTTTACCTTCAGGCTTAGACAAATCACTATTATTAAAAAACGGTAAATTACCCGCAGAAGAAATATTAGACATTTACACTAATACCTCAGTTAACCAAAATCAAACAACGGTACAGGATAACCTGACCGAGTCAGAAAGCTTAGAACAAGATGGCGTTCTAGTGGTAAAAGTATCGACTGATAACATACTCAATTTAGATGAGTTATATCCACATATAAAGATATCTAATGTATCCAACAAAATGGATGAGATCACAAACAAAATTCAGAGTAATAGTAGAGAGATCACTGGAGATTCAAATAATAATCTAAAATTTAAAGACATGCCAGAGAATATAACTGTTGCTCCTGCTCCAACTAATGGTGTATTGTCTACTAATGAACAGGATGAAGATAAGCTTATAAATAAAACAGATTTGGAAGCTGAAGGAAAATTAGTAGAACCTAATTTATTGAGACCGACGGAAAGTCTTCAAAATTTAATGGAAGGACCTGCGAGGCGAAATTCTAGGCGAAGAAGACGGAGACACGGCAATGGAAGACGGTATGATATTTTTATATTTATTCTAATGTTTCTTTATTTTCAATCTTTGGTCTCAAAATTAACGTTCCTATACTATGTAGGTTACTGGCAGAGCAAGAAGCTAAAACTTATATATGTATTGAACTTCCATAGAAAGCCATGTGTATATCTTTCAACATTTTACTTTACAAAATAATCAGACTCTTAAGGAGTGTTACACCCTAGTAACTAGTGTAACTTGAGTTTTAAGTCATAACAAGAGATTTAATTTATAATCATAGCATGGATTTAAGAATTTAAAATTGATGATCCTTGCATCTAGGTTTTCACTACCAATGTCAATGCAATAAGTGAATCCTAAAGTATATTTTTCGAATAAACTCATGATAGCTTATTTTATACCCAGGGATCCCTTATTTTGCTCTAAGGTTACCTTACATCTACAATGCCAGCATAATGGCTTATTACTTATTTATTCCACTGTTAAGTTTTACATTTCTTTTCCTTAGATAATATAAATATATTAAAATATCATAAATTGTAATTTCTTGAATAATTTGCTTTCATATTGCTAAGCTATTATAAAAGAACGTCCTCATTACAAAGCTCATTCTACGAATAAAATTCATCTCATACAAGACTGAATTCCTCTTAATCTTTATATTGTCTGATATAATTTTTTGGTTCGACCAGAGTAATACCACGGCCTCACAGAAAATCGGCGTGAAATAGCGCTTGCGTTGTAGTTCGTCGAGCGAGTTCTCACTCGTACTGGAGGCCCAACCCTCTCTCCCTCCTGGGGGGAGGGACATATTTAAAAGGCTCGCAACGTGCTTGTGACTCCTCAGGTGTTGCAGGTGTCCATGGGCGGCGGTAATCGTTTACAATCAAGCGATCCGTCTGCTCGTTTGCCTGCTATATGGTTGAGTAGTTTAGCCGTGAAAAGGTAACAGACAGACAGACAGAGTTACTTTCAAATTTATAATATTAGAAAGGATATCATAGTTTCACGCCTATATTAGTATAGAAGTAAGCAGAGATGTACCACACTTTAGATTACGCTGAGCTACAGTTTCAAATCGCACGAAATAGGAAGCGAGCGTTTCACCGTTTACCGAGCACAGTTCCATGCTCCTACTGAAAATGTATGATATTGACAGAAAAACTTAAGAACCAGGCTGGTATTTTAGCTGTACTTATAACAATTTCGAATTAATTAACTCAACTATAAAGACCACATTTAATTTTACGAACTATAAGAGAGAGGCAAAAATGTTTTATTATTTACCAAAATACTTATATGTTTAGAAATACGTATGAAGAAATATATTACAAACGCTAATAACTAATCTATTTGAACGATACTTATCGATATTATCATTTTACAATCGAGTAAAACCAACAATGTACCATTTAAAGTCTGGCGTTCTTATAAAGGCTCATTAGCTTCTAGTTGAGTTCACTGCGCATTTTTTACCGTCGAGGCAAAGGATCGGATCTATTGAAGCTTGTGAATAAGCCTTATTCAGTAATTGCGCTTGCTCTGACTTCCTTTACTATGTTTTCAATTTCAAGTTATACTGAATTTTACGCCGTACGTTCATTTTGAAAATTTGATTTGCATTTAGAATTAGAAGGGATAAGGCTGATGACAACTTTTTCAACATGCAGAAATGCTATATGTTAAAATGAGTACGTAATGAGACCATTGTGTAGCATATTATGTCGATGATACGTCGGTCGTGTATTTTCTTACATAGTGGCTTAAGTAGTCGTAGAGTGTCGTAGGTTCGATTCCCACACGGGACAAAAATGTTTGTTAACCACAAATAGTTTTCCGATTCTGGGTGTTTCTCGTGACTATGGTCCTAATGTTTGTAAAGTCTTTTGTAACACAGGAACCAATATCATAACGCAATGCCTTTTAAAAAAATGTATTACTTTTTTGCGTTTCCTGTCTTTTAGAACCTTTCATAGAAAATCAGCGTTCACCGAAAAGTACCTACTTTATGGAGCAGACTAAGTTAAAGACTCGATGTCTAGAAATGAGTTTTTTTATTGATGCTAGTTCTAATTTATGTAGATTAACATCAGTATTTATATGGCTCGATAGTGTTATGATTGATAGATGAGTCATATCCGCTTTCTTATGTTAGCATAACATTTCGAAGTCTTTCGCCGGTATTATTTACTCATTTTTCAAGCCGATTGCTATTGCTATGCAACGGGGCAATGCTGGCAGTCTTCTGGAAACGTTGCCAGAGACAGTGACGCTTAGGCATATTACGACGCTTTTTAATTTTTGATGTAAATATCACTTTGTTTTTCTATTCAGGTTAACCTCGCTGTAAATCATTTCTTTGTATTTATTATGTTAATTAATATAGTTGTGTAATTGTTTATTGCAAATTAATATAGTTCTTCAAGCCATTAATTAAATATTGAAAAGACAGAGACTAGATATTGTAGGTTATTTCGACGGCCCGTAGTAAGGGAATTCTACATCGGTCACGACCATACTTACAAATGCAATGCATTTAGATTTTCAATCTAGGTAGCCTTAATACGTCCATTCATTAAGTTTATTTGAACCAGACGCTCGACCAGACTTAAGGTATGCCCGGCTTTAGTATTTATCTTTTTTTCTGTGTAAGCTTTGTGGCCGGTGCCTTTAGTATTTGTAAGAAAGAAAGAAGCAATTTGTATATTGTAATATAAATCCATCTAGTTTATATTCCATTGTTCTCGAGGTATTTTATTATTCTATCAGTGTCAGCTTAATGTTTTTTGACTGATTACATCAAATGAGTATTTTATTCATGAAGGAAACGGCTATCTACGAAGAGTTTGCTGGATAGTGCAGTGGCTAAAGTTGTAATGGAATATAATACTGTGTTATCCATAAACGGTAGTTCTGAAAGTGGATGCTCGGTGTTTAAAGATGTGTATTACGATATTAAAATTCTGTAAAAGGCTGTATTGAATGACCTAGTTATCCAGTTAATTATATATGTGATCACTTTTGACACACCTATAAACATATTTCTTATGATCCTGTTTAGATTTCAACTAAGTATTCCTTTTAAAAAAATTAATGACTACAAATATTTGTTTTATTTCACAAATTTACTTAAGCAGGATCATTGTTGTTTATGTACAATGTTTCAGTTACCTAAACTTGGTCAAATTTCTATGAAAGATTATGTTATTAACGTGACGTTTGAATGTAGATACTAATATTACCGATAATCCGACAATTCCTTAATATTTCACCTACCTACTTCACTAGAAGAAGTCTAAAAGATGTAATCTATTCAGAATTATAAAAGTATATTATTTCCAGATTAAGGAACATCCACTCAAGCGAAAGAACAAACCAGAACAACCTGAACACATCAGAGAACAAAACAGAAAGTCATTTCGTGAGGAAGAAGTTTTTTCGTCACCACAAGAAACACAATACCGCAGAACGTAGAATAGACAAGAAATTCGAAATACCTGAACATGAATTCGAAGAAAAATTTGAATTGAAAGCACCTCCAAAAAATAATATCAATGCAACAGAAACTCAAAATTTCAATGACTGGTTTTTTCGTGATGACTTAGAAGATTTAGACGCTGCTGAAAGCAATTTTTATAATAATACTGAGGTAAGTGTCTCTAAATGTAATTGTCTCTTAAATAATGTGCTAACACAAACATCAGGTACTTCAGCACGCATACATTTTTAAAGCTCGATAATTAATTAAATATTTATATTAGGCAGCTACATGATAAATGCATTTACAACCCCGAAAAGTTATAAAAGAAAAGGCGAAGGTGTAGGATACTCTCACTTCACCAACTATATTAAGATATTCCCTAATAGACGCTACGATTTAAAAGTCACATACTTTCCTCCCTAGTTTTGATATTATAACATTGCATCATATCAAAATGATAAAGTGGAGTTTCCACACATTTTGCCAGCACATAGCTGAACCTCTGCTTTATCTTTTTTTTTTTAATGTTTCTCGATACAGCTAGGGATCACTTTATCTACAAGGTACACTTCTATACTGCTATGCTTCTGTTGCTAACAGAAACTAGGCTTAGCACTTAGTTTTATTCTCAGAATTATTTCTTTGATGATTTTCGGCACGGGTAGCCCGAAAATTAAACCAGTAATCTCATAATCGCTGGATGCTGATCTATATAATCTGTGCTTGTGTATAATCCAACAAAGCCTCACTAAACCAACAAGGTATTAATATAATAGTAATTACACTTGACGCGAAGGACAGATATTTCAATTTGGGCTCGCCGCCGCTTTGTCAGCGATTATATCAATTACCGGCCATTATGTTAATCCAGTAATTGGAGTCCTAACTTGAAGCCATCCTTGTTCAAGCGATCTGCATAATAACTGAAAGCTCTAATTGCTCCGAAATTGTCATTGGCGAAATTTTAGTTCTTGCCCATATAATTAAATTTTAATTATGGTATAATTGCTGGTCATTTGCTTAATATTTAAATTCGTTTAATATTGCATGCATATATATTATTTGGTGCTAAATTTTCTATTTGCCGACTTAGTGCTAAATTATCCTTATCACGCTTTCATTAGTGTATCACCTTTATAATTAGGATAGACAGACCTTAGTAATTATCCCTTATATTGTCCCAGCAACTTCTATTTAAATGACAACAAGCCCCTTCCTTGCGTCTTCTAGCTATCTTTATTCATTTGCTGCCTACAGTAACCATTATTGCACCAGACAGGTACAATTTGCCGTAGTTGGTATTAAATACACTTTGACATTTCACCTTTCCTTTCCAGGCCAAAAAGAAGCATCGCTCTATACGCGCAGCCACAAATCGGAAGGAACGAATTTGGGAGAACGGAGTAATACCGTACGAGATAGACGGTAATTTTAGTGGCGCACATAAGTCGTTGTTCAAGCAAGCGATGAGGCACTGGGAGAATTTCACCTGCGTTAAGTTTGTGGAAAGAGATGCTGATCTGCATAGGGATTATATCGTGTTCACTGAGAGGCCTTGCGGGTGAGTAAACTTTTTTTTATATATATGTTCTAGTAAGTTTCTTTTCCCTTTATGAAGTTAAGATGAAGTTACAGAATCAAATGCTTTATATTTCTATAATGTATTGATTGAAATTAAATATATACATACATATATAATCAAATAATAAGTGTTTAGCTCCATAATATCTTGGCCAATTTAGATGTGCTTTTCAGTGATGATATAATAACAACTAAAATAATTGAGCATGTAAAAAAGAATGGACGAGAAAAGACTGACTAAGAAAGTTTATAAGGCTAGTGTGAATGGAACAGTCGCAAGGGGAAGACCTAGGCGAGCGTTTCTTGATCAGATCGGAGACGTTCTGGATAAAGGCCAGGTTAAGAGCACCTTAAACCGACGAGCGTGTATGAGGAATGTTATGAAAGTGAATGAAGCCAGAGAAGTGCGTCAGGATCGAAGCAAATGGAAATCCGTAGTCTCTGCCTACCCCTCTGGGAAACAGGCGTGAATTTATGTATTATGTATGTATGTAAACCTGAGTCGTCATAATTTATCATGCTTATTTTTTTAGCAACCAGTGCATCCATAACTTCCTTAGTATAAATAAATATAAAGCAATTGATAAAATAGTTATTAAAACCATTTAAAGGAATTTAAATGTCGATATGTTACATTCTGCTAAATATAACATGAAATAAAAACAACTTTACATCAAAGATCATAAAAACATCTCTATCCAAAAGAGAGAGAAAAGAGCAGCAAAACCTTGGCATACATATTTCAAATCATTTCACCCACCTTCACAAATTCAATTGCTATGCCGTCACCAACAGACCCCGCGCTACGCATCATAATAACTACTAGATTTATGTGCTTGATAAAAATAAATAGCTCATCATTGCATGAGGTCAGAATCATTTACAAATAGGAGTGAGGTATTCGCGGATGCGACCCATGCTTAGTGGGGCCATTGAAGAATGTTAGCAATTTGGACCTCATTCGAGGTATTTACGCCCACAGCTCTTGGTTGGGCTAATTGTTCGATATATTCAAAATTGCTCTATAATTCGAAAACTAAAGACAAAAGTAGGTTCATGTGACAAGGTTAGTTAGAAGTAGAGATATCCCATTACACGATAATTAGGTAAAGTTCAGAAGAGGTCCGTGAGTCAAAGGTAATCTTGCACTTCGATTGAGTTCCGAGAATAACTAATTTTACTGCCGTTTGACTCATAGGTGGATGACCATACATAAAAAGTCTTTTTTTTGGGAAACTTTGTAGTCTAAAGTCAGTATCCTCGAATATTATGACATCAGGTCAAACATTAAAATATCGCTAAGTCGTTGAGTTACGCCGTTCGGAATATGGCAATCGCTTTATAGATAACTGATATTCAATCAAATTATGTTACAATAGACCAATCAGGTTTGTTTTCAACGTTGTAACGCTAAATGCTACATTTAAAAGGATAGTAAAACAATAATAACAGTATGTCTATAGAACCGTAGTGCAAATACTGGGTTGAAAGTTTCCAATATTGGATTCTACACACATATGTATATTTTCTTACACCAATATCCCTGAAGGTGTCGACAAAGGTGCATTACACCAAATATTTCATCAGCTATGATTTCAGGTCACACGTAACAGATAACGAGCCTTTTATCATATTCCAGACACAATTCCAGATTCCATGCTACGGAGAATTTCTTTACTGAAATATAATATTTAGTAATAACAATCGACCACCATCTAAAGAGGCTCGCGTTAGGTGCCTGGATCAAGGGTTTGATGCAGAAGGCAATGCTTTAAGATACGGCAGGCATAAAATATATATATATATATATATATATATATATATATATATATATATATATATATATATATATATATATATTTAAAAATGGAAAATGTGTTGTATCATATCCATTATATATGATATTTAACTGCAATATTTAGTGATAGCCAGATTGGTTTGCAAAGCCGAATTAAAAAACAGAAAGAAAGTAAATAGTAACATAATAAAAGATCGCAAAAACCCGATTGATCAAATATTAAGATGATTGATCCAATAAACGAAAAACTTTGAAGCATTCATATTCGTATATAACAAGTTAAACAATTTAATATGTTATATTAAATAACAAATCTTGTAAAAGAAGGCATATTAATATAATAATGTTATATTCTGAACGATTTGGTAAATAAGGTCTTACTTAATAAAACGGCACTGTATACGTGATTTTATATTTACATCTGGCAATATATAATCCAAACATCCAAAAATAGGTATCGTAATATCTGAATCTGCAAATAAAATCAATAAAAATGCTCTGATTGTAGCTTTACGTAAGTTAATCAGATAAACTTATTTATTTTACCTTTTAAAATAGTTAACTTTCACGTGAATACTAGTAATTGACATCAATCAATTGTCAAGCAATATATTTGGCTAAAAACAATTAGTATTGACAGATAAATCAATTATCCAAAAAAAATTCAATAAACCATCCTTATTCTGAACTATATTTATGTTTGAAAATCTACTTTCCTCATGACGTGTATCACCAATTTCTATATTATCTTCTTTCACAGGTGCTGCTCTTTCGTCGGCAAACGCGGCAACGGCGCTCAAGCGATCTCTATCGGAAAGAATTGTGACAAGTTCGGTATCGTGGTCCACGAATTGGGCCACGTGGTCGGTTTCTGGCACGAGCACACGAGACCCGACCGAGACCGCCACGTGCAGATTATACGAGACAATATAATGTTGGGTAAGTAAAATTTTAAATTCCAATTAAATTTAACGGTCAAACGTAATTTTCATAGATTTTGCAGAAAATTAGTCATTCTATCGGCATAAAAGTAACTTGTAGGATATCGCAGGTTAGAGTATAACCGATACTCACGTGATAGAAAAAAATGTTCTGCGACTAACCAAACATTTCCATTTGTAATAATAGTAGGATTTAGCGACAATTGGCTGCAATTATTCTGTTGGATGCCGACGGGCCTCACATGAACATTCAAAATCTGACTTTCCATTTCAGTGGACCAATTCTCGTTATAAAACTGTTCAAAATGGAGGCGATATAGTCTAATAAACTTCAAATCTGAACTGAAATACAATTTACGTTCCCATTTGCCGTTTATTATAATTTATTTATTATCATCAACTAGTTTTTGAGCTTTTGCCCGCGGCGTCGCTCGTATGAAAGTAAGTTAGGTTATGTTAGGAAGAGTATTTACATAATTTAAATAAAATATAGCCTATGTTACTCGGTGATAATATAGTTTCCTAAAGGTGAACGAATTTTCAAAATCGGTTGAATAGTTCTTTAGTCCAATCTAAACTTTTCTGAGCAAATTTCAAAAGAACAACGTACAAATCAACAAAGTTTAAAATAGCGATGGTCATTTGATCAAAAGTTTAGCTGACCAAAGTCTGGAATATCAATGTTTATATTATTTATTACACTATTGACCAAATCGTTTAAAGGTCAAAATGGATTACTGGATGGTAGAACTAATGGGAGTTTTGGACGAAGCTCCTATTTCCTATTTATTATAAGAGAACCTAACACAACCTACCGCTTCCATCCGTACGATTCCGACTCGGAAGCGGTATTATAAAATTTGATTAGTTTTGATTATAAAATTTGATTAGTTTTGATTATAAAATTTGATTAGTTTTGATTTGATATTTTAAAATTACATCTAGCAACTTTTGATCAGTCGTTCATTTGATGTCACATACATTGGGATTCTAAAATTTTTCTAAATAAAACATTTGGTCATTAAAATTTTGTTATTTCGATTATTGTTCTTTTGAAATTTGCTCGAGAAAGTTTTGATTTTTTAATATGCAACCAAACAAACAATACTCAAAACTTTCCTCTTTATAATATTAGTATAGATAGATCAGAACTCTATTTCAAACAATTTCTTTAACGATAATTGCCTCTATGTTTTAATATTACGAGGCTTTTTAACGATCTGTGATGCTACATTTCTGCTTCATTGCGGATTTTTACTAGACCGCGCACTTCAAACTACCAACTAGTTTTACTAACAAATGGAAATGGCAATAAGCCAGTTATATCTGTGATATAACCAAACATCGTTGGTATTTACGCATTTGCCTTACAAATTGTTGTGGGAAGTCAGCATGAATCAGATGGCTCAGAAAGAGAATTACGGTGCAAAATTACCAATCCTACGTAATGATAATTCTACGACTCATCTTCATAGATTGTATGTAGGTGTTTATTCCAAAGTTTCAGCTATATACACAATATATCTATACTAAAATTTATAAATGCTACAAATATAATTAAAACGTAAGTGGCAAAGTAGCGGCTTGATTTCAAAGTGATAAAGTACAAACTAAGTTTTCATATAGGTACGTGGTTTGGTTACAATGCGTGCGAAGACGAAACAATGCGTAACGTTAGCGCAGCGCTAGTGGATGGGACTGCCATGCCGTGGGGTTTCAGGTTAGATTCCTGTGTCGAGAAAATTTTATTGGGTAAATTATGAATACGGAGTCTGTAACCGCATCTAGTAGACGGCTTTGAAGAAGGCTTGCTCGCTATTACGGTGGACCTCTGTACCTCCATAGCCGGCGAAATGTGGATGTAAAACGCCATTGCCTTTAAAACCTTCACTTCATCGGGGATACAGACATAAGACTATGTATGTAAAGCGCGCAAAGATGCTATTATGTGAGGGCTAGTATTTAACTGCACAGCAAAAAAATACTAATTGCACAGCAAAATATGCTTACCAAAAATACTAATTGCACAGCAAAATATATTTAAAGAGATCAAACTATGTCGACGGAACCTACGCTTCGCGGAGCTCCTATTTTCGGGTGGGTTTAAGAAGGAACCTAACACAACCTAACCCTTCCGAGACGAAATGCAGTGATTTGATGCGTATAGTATAGGTGCTCGTTATGCTGTGTAATATTTATTTATTTATATATGAGTCACAAATATAGGTACATGGGATCTTATTGGTACAAAGGTGTTTTAGAATCACTACATTAACCTTGCGGCATGTGAAATACTTACAATTATATAAAATAACTAAACTAAGAACCAAACTAGAACAGAATATTGTATTATAATGTATCGGATAAATAATCATCTACTGAATAATAGGTCTTTTGCAATAAGATATTTTTTAGCTTACTCTTGAATAATGTAATATTTTGTTATTCTAGAAAAGGCTTCGATAAATGGTTAAATATTCTAGGTGCCATGTAAAAAATACTTTTATTAAAATATGCAGTAGTATTTAAAAGTACACAAATTTTTAAATTATGTCTTTCACTTTTTAATTTTATAAACATGTGCATATTCTTTTTCACAAATAATACAGTTTCAAGTATATATACATGGTAGGGTCAGAATGTTCAGTTTTATGAAATAGGATTGACAGCTATCGATGGATTTAAGATTACAAATATTTGATGATGATGAAATATTTGATGTGAGCACCACTAAGCTACACAAGTAAGCTATATACTAGTAACCATACGAGTGTACTTGTCCGCGATCTTGGCTACAGGAGAGATAAAACATATTGAGTGCGAATCGTCATTGTAAAGTACGCGTCATGTCTGACCCGAATCCGTGGCCGTGTTCTCTTAAATCTCTTCGAGTATCTATTACACCGTAGCGTTACAGATAGTCACATTACCTACTCCGTATATTTTTTATAAGTATATACATTTACTGTAGTCAAAATAAATTAAATGCAGTATAGTATATTATTTTAAGGTATCATGCAGTCCTTAGGTACTAATCCATGTTTTTAAGACATCAGGCAGGTCTTAGATTACTCTTTCTTGTGTCACAGGAAACTTTACAAACATATCTATAATTAAAAAACACTGTGCATCTAGACTCAAAATATTTTATTTGTGGATTACACTAATAATTGTCTCGTGTAGTATTCGAACACACAACACTCCGCGTGACGGCAGCGGGAAGGCCACACACGGCATTCGTGTGTTTACTTTACACTAATATAATCTTCTTCTCCCTAGCCTTTATTATTCCCAAGTCACTCGGGGTCGGCTTTTCTAGTCTAACCGGATTTTACTGGATATCAGGTTTTACACGGAGCGGCTGCCACCTGACCTCCGCGACCCGAAGGCTAACGATACCCCAAGGCTAGACCAGTGTCAGGATATCGTAGGGCACTGACTTCCCTCTAACGACTGCCATAGATGTTCATGGCAGCGGGGACCAACGGCTTAACGTGCTCTCCGAGGCACGGAGCAGGCGATAATTGTCAATCAATACGCACATAATTTCGAAAAGTCATATAACTTCCGAAAGTCAAAGTTGCGCGACGTGGGTTCGAACCCAACACCCTCTGCATTGCAGTCTGTTGGTCTCCCCACTGAGCTATCGCTTACACTAATATAATAATCTACAATAATTGAATGAATGAATGAATGAACACAGATCTAGACGTAAAAACGTAACAAGCAAACATAATTTATTTATAATTTAAGTATGCACAAATATATTTTGCTAAGTGGACTGCTTTGTTCGGAGGAGTCGATCGCAAGGTCCTGAATTAGGTTCAAAGGTCTTTCTGTTATATAAATTTCTTTTTTTGGCAAGGTTTACATCTTGTAACACCTTTGTACCTATATTATTGTACCCATGTTCGCAATAAACAAATTGATTGATACCTGAATAACACAGTGGACGGCAATAGACCCGCACGGGATCTAAAACATAGCTAGCCAAATACAGTTGTTATACATTTCTGCCTACCCTCCAAGGGACATACAGAATCTATGTAATAAGGTAGTTTGCCTAACAAAAATTGATAAGGCTTTGTATTATTTATAATTGATGGTAGTATTCAAATTTTGCGCTCGAATGTATCTATACAATAATCGATTCTATACCATAGACAAAGATCTGGTCGTGTTTAACGGTAGTAACCCATACCTGATAAAAGTACAGTCGATATATGGAAAATATGATTGTGTATATACTGACATTTTAAATTTTTGAGGTACTAGGCAGAAGACGAAGATTTTGTCTGTTTATAATAATAAAATATATTTTTATTACTAGCTTCTGCCCTACAACTTCGCCCGACTGAATACCACGGCACCTTGGTCCTTATCCCTGGTCCACCTGCCTTTGGTTCTATAAATATGCATAAAGGACATATGAGATAATGTATACTTGTGTAAATAAGTAAAAAGCATTCTAATATCTCAACAAATACATACACCTTTACATTTATAATAATAATAGGATTTTAAAAATCGCGTATGGCGCTAGTAACAATTCGAAGGACATCTGGACTTGGAACATCTATTTATTTTGTGGAATTGTTGTCCCATATCGGCATGTATACCTGAATGCGATGGACACAGGAGCATGCAAAGTGGCACTAACAAAAGGAGGCCTATACCCAACAGTGGATAAAGACAGATCTTAGATAATGTTGGAGATCAAACCCACAATATTAAACGCGCGAGGAAGACGATGCAATTTTACCAAAGCTATGCAACAAATCCAGACGTTTTATCAATGCCCCGAATAATTAGTCTATAATAACATGTTTCATTTATATTTAAAGTGTTTAAAGTATTCTAAAATGTAACCGATATTAATTTAAATGTAAATAATGTTGAGTATCAAATTATGCACGGCCACGTTTTTAAAAGCTCGGCTTTATTATGTTTACATTTGATGTAGTTCGCATTGGTTATTACAGAACATACACCGTTAAAGGCTTTCACTTACAAGCTCGCGTAAATATATTTTGATAACGTTTTATGGCACCTGTGAATTGGCACATTTGGTGTACTGAGATTAGTAATGAGCTTTCGAATGATATTCGAACATATTGCAATTAAACTATCATCCCGAAGATAAGTTCTGTTTCCGAGCGAAGCCATGGGCAAAAGTCAAATAAGACAATTAAGAAAAAATGGACTATACCTATATTGTCGACATATTCGAATATACATACATACATACATAGATTTACGCCTGTTTCCCAGAGGGGTAGGCAGAGACTACGGATTTCCATTTGCTACGATCCTGACACACTTATCTGGCTTCATTCACTTTCATAACATTCCTCATACACGCTCGCCGGTTTAAGAAAGTTAAGTTTTTAAGTTCACATTCGAATTTATCATATATTATTTATTGTTCCGTGAATTATGTACCTTGTATGCTAAATAAAGTCGTCCAAGTCATCTCAGAGTGTTCTACGCTACGTGCACTATATGCTTACATCTTAATTTCGGCCGTAAAAATGTGGATAAAAATCTAAATCAATATTCAGTCGTCCAACTATTGGCAACTGCAAAACTTAGTTAAAATTTCAATTTATCAGCACTTTCAATGTGACTTTTTATCAAATTATCAAACGCAATATTGACTCGAATATTTATAAAACTCGTTTTTAAACTGCAGCAATAAGAGATTGTTGCAAGATTTCATTGCTGAATATAAAACCGTGATGTGTTTGGTTATACTCGATTTTACACATTTCTCTTTCAACAAGTTATAAAGTATTAATTATAACTATTTCATAGCCTTACAAGTAAATCGGATTTGCTTACATTTATTAGAAATATCAATCCTATTATTTCACTGCTGAACACTGGCCTCATTTTGTTCGGCGTGTGGTCATAAACGTATATTATTCTCAAAGATATGTGAAGTCCATCAACCTATACTGATGCAGCCAGCGTGATTGCCTATGCTCTATCCTTCTCATATTTAGAGGAAACCCGTAAAAGGAGTATAGTTTATAAACAAGGCTAACATTATTTCATTAATGTTAAAGCTAAAATTATATCAGCGATATTTCCTTAAATATGTTCGTTAAATTTAACTAATGCTTATTTTAAACTTTCGCGTAGCTTGATATATATATAATACGCAACGGGTATTAACGCGATCATGCATAATGTTTACCTTTTTATGCTTATATATATACTCGTATATTGCTTATTCGCTAACTCTCTTTATAGGGTTAAACTCACACTTGTTTTAACCACTTACAAATGTTTCTATAATAATAATGTTTAAGATAAGTATAAGAATTCTATTTGAAAGAGAAAATATAATAACTGTCGATATACCGAACAAATGTTCTGCATCATGTCCTTCGATACGCTTCTGTGTAACAGCATCCGTACCGACAGTGTCGCGCACGTCCCACATTGAAGCCGTCACGTCACAGCGCCATCTGACGCATAAACAGCACGCACCGGAATCAAAACATGATCTTACTTCCTGTTTATTATCATATATAAACTCTTTCATGTTTACGTTCTTAAGGTAATAAGGTCAATGTGAATTACATATTATCAGTTGACTTCCGGATTTAAATGGAACTCGGCAAGAAGGCGATTGGCCGTGGGATGTTCTGTAGTCACCTGTGAATTCTTGCTACTTGCTACCATGCAAACTGAGACAACCACTTCGGTACGATATCGAGACAAGTTAACAGTTAGCATCAAATAGACTCATGTCATTGCGTTTATTTAATGACTAGATTTTGCCCGCGGCTTGCTCTGGAACAGTACTGTTTTTCTGGATAAAGATAAAATCATAATTATACAGTGCGATTATAAAAGCGAATGTGACTATATTTGTTTAGTACGCTTTCACGCCTTAAGTACTCGTACGATCATTTCTTTCTTTCTTTTTTGTGCTTTATGAGTCGAACTTGCAGCCGGATCGCCTGATAGTAAGCGATTACCACCGCTTATAGACACCCGCAGCACCAGAGAAGGCACAACTGCGTCGCCAGTCTTTTTAATTTGCCTCCCTCCCGGGAGGATTAGGCCTCTGGTACCCTCACTCACTCGACGAAACACAACGCAAGCGCTATTTCACGCTGGTTTTCTGTGAGGCCGTGCTATCAGTCCGGTCGAGCCGGCCTATACGTGCCGAAGCGTGGCTCTCCCACGAAATTTCGAATTATCATCATGAAATTTCACATGCACGTTGTCAGGGGTACAGAAAAGGACATCCGTTACCATCATTCAGACAGAATCAAATCAAAGTAAATCAAATCAAATGCTTTTATTATGAAAACAGTAGTATTCCCAATTTTCCGGAGAAATACCTAGTTAGTATATAAAATCTTGCGCGATGTATAGTACTGTTAAGATAATATAATTTTGTAATAAGCCAAGTACTTAGAAACAATAATCATATTTTCTTGTAATACAGATAAACGTTTTATTGTGGCCACAGAGGTAGTTACAAAGATTAAGAGGCATCACAGGTAGGGCTGCCACCCGTCTGGGAGTCCCCAGATTTGTTCTAGTTTAGAGGGCGTCTAAGGGTCGCACGTAAGAAGACGCTTTTTGTGTCAGAGGCATCCTGATCAAATTATTGGTCTCGGCACTGCCATTGAGGTTGTTTAGGTTCGACCACGCGCGACACAAAAAATTGTGTAATCCTCAAACACTGTAGTTATTTCTCTTCTGGGTGTTCGTTGTGTCCATTGTTTGAATGTTTGTAAAGTTCCGTGTCACAGTAATTGTGCCTACAACAGGAGTTATCTACATCTATCTTCTCTCTCTGAACTGTAATCGGACTTTCCATGAGGTCCGTTACAATCACCTGGCCGTGTCAAGACAAAAAAAATTGTCTTAATAAGAATCCAATACAAAAAGGACTACTTGCTGTTTACTACATACATTTAATTCCGACACTGCGTTCTGTTATTTATACTAATATTATAAAGCTGAAGAGTTTGTTTGTTTGGTTGAACGCGCTAATCTTAGGAACTACTGGTTAGAATTGAATAATATTTTAGTGTTGGATAGCCTATTTATCTATAGATATGATAGGATAGGCTATATAACATCACGCTACGACCCACGGGGGCGCAGTAACCATACACGCGAGTGAAACCGCGGGTACATCAATATATGATAAACTCAATAACACTTTTCCCGAACCGGAATTTAACCCGGGACCATCTACTGGACTGCAAACAAACGCGCAGTAAGCCAGAAGAGAAAGATGGAAACTTTATATAACTTTAATCCTACCTACTTTAAAAGACACCGTTTTCCATTCTAAGTACGAGCGCTAGTCCGCGTTGGCTCCAAGTCAAAGTTTTACGAGCTCTTAAATAAGTGGCAAATCCTATCCATCTTCATTAAGTATTCATTGACTTTTATTATTAAAACAGATCCACAAATTATCACTGATAATATTCTTTAATGAGTGATGAAAGCTATATTTGGCCCGGTTGGAAAATTTAATCCAATACACAACCTAAATTTATGATTTGTTGAACCTCTTCAATAACTTTCGTTCGCAGCGGTAGTGAATGCGACTGCTGTGCATGAGGTCTCGGATTTGATTTCCAGGTCAGGCAACGTGTTAAATGGATTTTTATTAAGGAAAACAAAGCTAACTAAATGTGGGTGTTACCTATATACATCTGCTCGATATTACCGCAGGGCTAGCCTTCGGGGATATTAAGTATGTATGCATATAACATTTATTCTTTAACGTCTAAAAGGTTCGTGTATTTAGCCAATGCGTTAAGGAAGACTCGATGTATATCAAATAAAACTCAACAAGATAATCTTCGTCGCATATCCTTATTAAAAGTAAAAAGATCACACCAAAAGCGTAATTGGAGCACATTACCCCAGTTATGTTTTTAGGTACCACATAATAGAGCCAAACTTATTGCCACCTATCGAGCATAATCCAAAACGCCGTGTAGCTACTGAGAATATCCTAAGAAATAGCCCCGATACCCCTTTGTCCGAGCTAGAAATCAAACCAAGACCTAGCAATCGCACACACACAAATATAACCGCAAATCTATGACACAGTATCAACGAGGCAATATATATAAAGAATCTATATTTTACATCTATAAATTCGTTTTCGTAAACATCTATTAAATACAACATAAACGCTATTTTGATTGCTACATTAAAGTGTAGTAACAAATATATGATTGCTATATTTAGTCCAAATCAAAGTAACAAGACTTCACATACTACTCACCCCGAAACCTTTACCCTTAAAATGTTACAAACAAATTGGATATATGATTTTCGACAAATTTAATTAAGTTCGCAAAGGTAAAACTAATTATAGAAAATAAAACAATTTAAAAACGCAAAATCAGACTTTATCGCACTTAAAATAAGGCGTATACTCGTGTTTAAACTATTCGGAACACTTAAAAGGTCATTTGTCCAATTTCACAATTCGAAACAGCACTGTAATCGCGTTATCAACTGGACTATCACGGTATTAACCGACCGAGCGTTATTGTCATTACCCAATTACATAATCTAAACTATGTGCCTCACTTCCGAAATATCCAGTGTTATAACACTTATAGAGCTATCCTCCGGTGTTCCAATTAGAACAATTAGAAGATAATGCTTCACTACCATAATATCCTTTTAAATGTCTCGGGTATTCATAGCTATGTATTTGTAAGCTAACACTCTATTTCCTTTGTCTTCCGTATTGTTCTTTCGGTTATTCGTCTGTCGCGTTGACACTATCACCATCAAGTTAGTTTCGAATAATTGTTACCAGTCTCTTTTTTTTTCTTTGATTTAAATTGAATTTTTCTCACATTATTATTTTTAAAAGTCAACTGCCAAATGCATTCTGTCTCGTAGAGATCTTTACAAACATTCAAAGAACGGACACAAAATAACACCTAGGTTCAGATCAACTACATATTTGTGTGGGGATCGATGCTACAACACTTGGCGTTTTAGCGATGGCAAGGCGACTACTGATACGACTACCTCATCCGTGTCTCCACCTGACAAACACAGCAGTATAACTATAATCAGTGAGAACTAATTGATCAACATTTGAGAGCGCGGTCATATAATCTCCGAATACACGAATTTATTTTTATGTTGAAATTGCTCAACGCTAGTTATACGGCTCCTCGCTAAGAAACTTTGAACATCATACTGCAATACAAGTCTATTTGATTGCAATCTTCAACACACTTATTCAGCGCACGAGTTCGACAATCGCACGGAACTAATTTAAACTAAAACTAGCGCGTTTCCCTCTAGACAGGCTGTTGGTTGGAGTCTGAGAGTTGTACCTGAGTGCGAAATGTATTTTATACAAAAATTATGTTCGAAACCAAGATAGTCTAGATATTTAGAAACTGAATTACAGTTCTACTTGATTTTATGATAAACATTGATGTTTCGTATCCAAAGACCATAAGCAAAATAAGGCACAATAAATAAAGATATGGCCTACTTCTATACACACACAATCTTAACGGCTCTTGTCATGGACTCTATTAGGCATCGACTCGTCACAGTGCCAGACATTGCGCTGCTATTGAAAAATTCTTGACAGTAAAACCTAAGACCTGGTACAGAGCGGTCGCGCCATCGTATCAGACTAATTATACAATAAAATATTTGCAGTAGAAACAATGCTTTTTAAGGTCTTTCCTTATATGTCCATTTTGCCAGGTTCGGAGGCTTAGAAGTTTAAATTACTTCACATCTTTATTTTTAAATATTATCTTAAGTTACCTACAACTGCGAGAAATGACAAAAGTATTTCATAAAAGAATTTCCTGAGCAAAATTTTAAAGAAACGTTAGCTGCTGATAAATTAGGTTCTTATTCGAGCAGAACTACAGCGTAGACAACTAAAATACCAAGTGAGCCTGCCAAAATCTCAGACATTCTACCTCCAACTTAATAATAGTAACAATCAAAATTGAACTTTAGAACAACCTCGATATAGTTTAGATTTAATTAAACTGACATAACGCAGAAAGTTACACGAAATTGAACTTTAATTTCGTAGATATAAAGAAGAATTTTAAATAGAGTGCTCCTATATAAGGCTGCCCAAATAGTTAAAGTTCTTCGGTCTTAAATTCGAAGTGAATCGTTGGCGTGTTTTGCGATAGCTACTTGAATAGAATTTCCTAACAATGTTGTCCTGAAATTTAGTACTCATACTATTTTGTAGCGTTTATTAGATGCTTACATATTGATATTATAACGGACATATCTTTATACATATAGGAAATAATACTTAATTATATGTGACCTACGTTATGTAGTATAAGTGATATTATAATCTTAGCACTATCTATAAGCCTACTGCTGGATATGAGCCTCTTCCCGGAGTGAGAAAGGGGAAGCCGTAGTCTACTATGCTCGCTATGCATTATGCTACGCACTTGCGCTTTCCTCCTCCGATTTCCCACAATCTAATGGGACGGCAGTCCGACACGACCGGAGAGTGATGTAATGCAATACCAATAGTATAATTGCCGAGGTAAGTCATTAAAACATTGCCAACTGCCTGACTTCAGGCTGTTATCGGATTTTACTTAAAAAATTTTTTTTTCCACGTAAACATGTCTGCTGAAAAGCAAGCGAAACGTCGAAGAAAGTGTAAAATTAAATCTAAATAGTTTTATACTTTAAATAATTTAATAGAAGTAAACAGTAATTAGTAAAAGTGTTTAACAATAGTAGATTAAATTTTCAAAATTATTTTATTTATTTATTTATATATATGTATATACATACACAATACTATCATTACAAGTAGCCTTAATTCGATAGTATGGTTTTCTATTATTACTTATTTAATTATACCTATTTATATATATTACAGTCTATACACCTTTGTCTTATTAAAAATTATATACCTACACATTACTATAACAGATTATAAATAAAGCTATCTTTGTGAATTCACTCATTGAGCAACAGAACACGTCCAATTTATTAGCAACGAGATTGAGAGTTTTGTGTGCGCGCGTCAGAGGCGCCTCTTGCAGCATGTTAGTGCGTGCGCGTGCTACTTTCAGCAACTGCGGTCTTCGTCGCCGATATACATACCTATCTGGAACGTTGAAATTTAATATCTCCAGCATTTTTGGGTTTATTATCTTGCCCCTTAAAACCTTAAATATATATGAGGCGATTGTCAGTTCCCTTCTCACCCTCAACTCATTGTAACCAACCATACCCAAAATGAATAGAGTTGGATACATTAAAGGGTAAAAGGGATGGATACACGCCATAATACCTCATATACAGAATGATTTTGAAATCGTGTAATTTCTTTTAACCACGCATTCTACTGGTGATATAGAATAACCCTGACCATATTTTTATTTAATTAGACTTATTTTTTTTCAAAAATTATTATTCCGTTTTTTTCGTGAAATGGTGTCAGATAGTCATATGTTAACCAACCGAGGCAATTTTAATTTTTTACTAATTAAAATAAAAAAACATATTAATAATTAATGTCGTAAATAATAACGGGCGGTCCTTTTTATTGCCCCTTATTATTTACGACATCAGTTATTGTTATGTTATTATTTTTAAATTAGTAAAATATTAAGATTGTGTCAGGTGGTTAAAATATGACTACTTATTTGAAATCATTTCATGAAAAAAATCTGTACTCTAATTTTGCCGAAACCATTATTCTAATTAAGAAAAAATATGGTCAGGGTTATTCTATATCACCAGTAGAATGCGTGGTTAAAAGGAATTACACGATTTCAAAATCACCCTGTATAGATATCTAATAAATTTGTTTTGTACTCGCTCCAACATAAGATTATATTTAATTTCATGTGGGCTCCAGATGACTGCATTGCATTCTAATTGACTTCTTACTAACGCGTTATACAATGTTATGTAATAATAGTGTTTTATAAAAATTTTACAACGCGAGAAAATCCATATAAATTCTCTAATTTCAATGTATAGCATTCGCGTAAACGTAAGACAATATCTGCAGCGATAGCCCAGTGGGAAACCGTTGGACTGCCTACGCAGAGGTCTCGAGTTCGAACCTAAGGCGCGCATCTCTTACTTTTCGAAGTTATATGCGTATTAAATAGTTAATTATCGCTTGCTTTAACGGTGAAGGAAAACATCGTGAGGAAACCTCCATGTCTGAGAGTTCTCCATAATGTTCTCGAAGATATGTGAAGTCTGCCAACCCGCGCTAGGCCAGCGTGGTGGACTACGGCCTAACACTTCTCACACTGAGAAGAGGCCCGTGCCCAGCAGTGGGACAGTTTAATGCAGGGCTGATATTATTATTTTTTTACTGATAACTTATTGGATCTCGGTACCTCATGACTTAGTCTCGAGGCAAAATTTTATTATTACACGTATACCAAAATCACTATAAAAACGATTATGTTCTAACTACTAGCATGAACATGATCCAACTTATATAGAGGTGCCATTAATCTCTTCGGGTATATTTGCCCTGTAGCCCAAAAAGGCTCTAAGGTCATCTATAAATAAACTATTTCTAAGCAATGATCATTGGATATCGGGCCTTATTTATTTAATTCACGTGATATGTCATACCAGCCGACTTAGGGTCATACAAAATCGGCGGTAGCTCAGTAGTTAAGTTGCGATGTAGAGGTCGGCTTCTCGATTCCCATTAAATGTACTACAGACGTGAACCTACTCCGACACAACCATTAAGCTTTTTCAATGGTGCTTTTCCAATGAACTACCAATTGCTGTAATATTAGCTTCTGCTCGCGGCTTTACCGGCAAGAAATCTACGAAAACGCATACCAGAATAAAAAGTCTTATGTGTTTATCCACGAGATAATCTATCTGTGTGCTAAGTTGCATTGAAGTTCGTTCAACAATTAACAATTTATTTTAACAAACATCCAACCATCTTGACAAGCTTTGACTTTTAGAAGATTAATGGTATGATTAATCTCGTGTACCCAATGAAGTTATTTTTAGCTATCGCTTTTGCCATTTACACTGGAATTCCAATCTGTTTGAACTCTTACTTCAAACAAAAATAAAGCGCTCTCTTGCTTATTGACTACAGGGCTCTTTGACATCAAATACTTTACAAGTTGTTAAAAACACGGTCTATACCGTTACCATCGATTTAATCTGAAATTGGAAAGAGTACAAATATTGTTTCTAGAATATTTGCTTACCTTTATATATCGCTGAGTTCGATATATTAGTTTTAGGGTTTCTTCTAACCTTTATACTTCACTTCAATGAAATTAACATGAATCTTTGGTCTTTTGGTCGTATCAGTCCAAAGTGGACCAACGATGTACTTCTTTCTGTGATTTTACGACTAACATAATAAAAGTGACTGCATTAACATGGATTCTGTAAATCATGTTTTGCAATGTAGTGTAGGCATATATTTACCTTTGCATACTGTTATATTTATGGATATCCTCTATATTACATACTAAAAGGAGATAAATATTATTCGATATTTAATGTAGACTGTTGTCTTTTCATTAAGCTTCTGGTCACCACATTGCAGCAACCTTAAATAACTTTAAGACTTTACATTTGAAAGTGATCATATTAGATCGCTGCTATAAAAATCATCTTCTATAGTATAAATGGTCCTAAACCAGAAAATCCATCGCCTCACTTAAAAAAGTATATGCAAGGCGGTGCTCGCCTCATCTACATAAATCATACATACTTAGGTACATACATAACAACTACAAAATTACTTATTTTGAAAGAAAATAAAAACCTATTTTATTGATACATTATACGCCTCAATATTTGAGTCTATGTATTAGTGTCGAGCTTTTATATCCGAAGGGGTAAGCAGTATGACGTCCACATTTTGCTGGCCATATATGTTACTACTGAAAGAATCTTGATAGAACACGAACATTTTACGTGACCCATTTTTGTACGAATTCTACGTACTACTGCGACGGCTAGATCTTTTTCTGTCAGGAGGTTTCATTGTACCTATCAATAGCCCGGTACACAAACATTCGACTAATAGCAAGTGAATGGAGAGTTTCGAAAATTGCATTTGGCTCCATACTTACTTTGTGTAATGCTATCACAGCAATTCGGATCTGTCTATCACCCCACTCAATTATAATATCACAAAAATATTTAACACCGATTTGCGCGAAAATAAGAAAACACTGTGAATATTCATATAATAATGACAGATTCTAAATTCAAATGTATTTTTTTTATTGTAACATTTTTAAAGGTCAGACTAAGTATAAGTATATTATATTTTTCTTTATTCTATTGTTACAGGTCAAGAATACAACTTTAACAAATTGACAGAAGAAGAAGTAAACTCTCTAGGTCAGACTTATGACTACGATTCTATCATGCACTACGCGAGGAACACATTCAGTAAAGGAACGTACCTAGACACGATACTTCCTCTCGAAGTACACGGAAAGAAGAGGCCGGAGATCGGACAGAGAGTGAGATTGAGTGCCAGTGACATAGCTCAGACGAATCTGTTATATAAGTGTGCAAGTAAGTAATATAAATAATGTCTAATCTTTGGGTAGATTGTAAGAATTAACGAAGAATTCATTTCTCTGTGGAGGAACGTGATGTCATGTCCGTCCATCACAAAGGGAGGATCAGGCTAGGTGATCGTGCCAGCCGGGCCGTGGTCAGACTGTTGATGTTGGACACTTGTATATATACATTGTCGTTGTGTAAATTTCACTTGCGTGATTCAGGATCGCATCTCAAGCGAGATAATAAGCGCATATTGTGTACAGCGCTATCTGTTGTCTGTCATCGAAACTTCTTCATCTGTTTGGTGTCGCTACATCTCCTTATCTTTCAAGTAACTTAAAATACAAAGAAATCCTGTAGAGATAGTAGAATTTTTTTATTATTATTTGAAGTAGTAGGTATGACAGAGATAATAACATAAAAAAGGTTCTCTTTTGTCAATTTGATAACCACTGTTTTTGGAATAAATAAGTTGCAATAGTTAAGCTTGCCATTTTATATTTTTTTATATTTTCTTTTAAATAATGTCAATTATTACACTAAACATAATCGCTGTGTTGCCGAAGATTTTACATACATTAAAGCCAAATAATATTAAGACTCGAAGCAACAAATTTCGGATCACACAAATTTCCGTTCACTGTAAGGTGTAGGTACCGCCCTCGAAGCATGCAAGAACCACCTGCCTACCAAACCTTGCCATTCCTGCAGACAATGAGTCCAGACCTGTCAAAAAAATATTTGTTTCAACACTAATCGAGTAAATTGTTTTAATGGCACTGAGTAATTTTAGGGTTGTGCTCTGATTATTCATTTAGTTAATATTTATCAAACAGTCCACGTAATATTTAAACTGTTCACTCTAAAACGATTAACGCAGAACCCTCAGATTAGAGGCACACCAACCGTACTAAATCACGACCCCGGAGTTTATAGGTAATAATGATGATTTAATATGTAAACAGAATGCGGTAGGACGCTGCTGGGCAACTCGGGGTGGTTCAACTCGCCCGGGTGGGGCTCGGAAACGCCCTCCACGACTAATGAACGATGTGAGTGGAGGATCGTCGCTACCCATGGGGAAAGAGTCGTCCTGAACATTACTGGTGAGTTCATTAGAAACCATATTATTATTAATATTGCTCTAAATAACAAAATGTAAATCGGAGCGTTTAATTACCTGGGGTATTCGGTTACCCCAAATGGATGAACGATTTAAATGGGTCATAAAATGTAGGTCTCGCGCACCTTATGATAAAGTTACAGGGTGGATTTCCAAATGTGCGTGGATGGCTGATCCTTATTATTGACCCTACCAGATGGTGTAATACAATGTTTCTGTTTCTTTCTTATCATTGTCCTTGCTTGGCTACTTTTCTTCTCAATAAAGAAGAAGACTACATTGCCTGGGAATAGGAAAAACGATTCAAAACATCGTTGCTATTTTTACAAGCCTGAATTTGATCATTCATGCTTACTTGAAAAATTCACCGTATTTTAACACTTGTCAAACGAAGGTTCGATATAAACAGAAAATTATAAAGCTGCGTGCGTTGCAGAATGCGTTGTTCTTTAGAATAACTGACTAATGACGTTCAAAGTTGTTACTTTAAGACACAACTGGACGACTGATTTTTTACTTTGATCAAACCTGACTATACTTGCAAACTATTCTTTCTTAATTTTCTTTCGCTGACTTTTAAAGGACTGTCAGATTAAATCGGACAGCTTTAATCTGACAGTTCTTTAGACATGCATTCAAGTCATTGCATCTACATGACGTCTTTAAAGCATTTACCGATTGCGCAACATTTCATCATATGCAAAAGTCTTAATACACTTCGAATTATTAAATGCCCGTCATCGTTTTCTCTAGCAATGCAATCTTCTCCTGTCTCATGTTGAAAGGCCTTAACTCAACTAAACTCAAGCGTTTGTGTGTAATTAAAAGAAGAAATTCAACTTTGTTTCATGACGTCCTTTATCTTAAGAAAGTGTCTCATACCAAACGATGACGTAATCTTTCCATACCCCTAAAACATTGCACACCATATATTTTCCGTTACACGCAGATAAAAGAGCATAGTCAGGCAGACAGTAAAGTGTTTGCCGAGAGCCTCCACACCCCAATTTCGTTCGAGGGTCCACTCCAAACGACCCTTGGTTGTTCCGCTAATTTTTATATGCATGGAAATGCCAATATTAAAGGACTTAATGTAAACTCATTTGCAAGCCAAGCACGAACGAATATGACCAGAAGTCGGAAAAGACAGAGTATGGTATTGTGTAATAATAATAACTAAATTTAAAATTTAATAAACCCCCGACACAATATTCGTTTGTTACCCATATTGAACAATTATAATTTGTGGAAATATGTAATATTCTGGTGGCGGCCATCTTGGATTTGAAATTTATCATAGTGTATAGTATTCTACTAGTCAAGCCCTTTCATTTGATACCCTTATTGAGGGAGTTGTGAAAAAATATGTAATCCGCCATTTTGTGGTGGCGGCCATCTTGGACTGATTTTTATCAAATGTAGCTAAGAACACTCTCGACTAATTCACCTTTCAAACAAAAAAAAAAACAAATTAAAATCGATTCATCCGTTCGGGAGCTACGATGCCACAGACAGACACACACACACACACACACACACACACACACACACAGACACGTCAAACTTATAACACCCCGTCGTTTTTGCGTCGGGGGTTAAAAATGGCACTTTCATATACACGATTTATTGAGCAATTTCAGATCTCTTTGATGGTGTAATTGTGTAATTTATCCACAGTACTACTTAAGACTTAGGCCTATTCGTTGTTCAGTAGTGTTAAAGAACTATACAGATCTTTCTAGCTCTCAACTTAGACGACCCGACCGTTGTACATATATTTTACCAACTTTAACTGTTCTTAAATTCATCGGCAACGTGCGATCGGATCGTGATACACTATCGTTGACGCTTAGAATGATGATAAAAGATTTTAGAGGCACATTCATGACGTTTATGATCAGACGCCGATTAAATATACCTTTATATTATTTGATTATCTAGAAAAGTTCAAGCACACAACCACATCAATTTAAGCCTTTCGAAAATCTCTATAATGCAATACTAGCTAATGGATGCATGACTCATGCTTGAGAACGATCGAACAAACCAAGTTTATTGAATATAAATAGGCACAGCGTTATTAACTACGTTTACTTATCTGGTTCTTTAGTCCGATTATGGTAGGAGTTTGTGCTTAGGTTCCGCAAACTGTTACTGAGTTTTTCTGTCTCAAAATTGTCAGTACCAGCAGAGAGTCCGGCAATATGCCGAGTAGACGGTTACGGCTCCCAGATCACAGCTTAGTAATAGTAGGTATGATACCCCTGTAACTCTTCAGGAAACGGATATATGCGTTAGTTTATGTATTTTATTTACGAACATAGTCTCACGCCGGTTTGCTTAATGGGATATGCAGAGGTGTATTCTACCGACGTTCCGCCAACTTTGGCTTTTAGGTCCTACGTGCCTATTAGGAGGTGAGCCTGCCGCTGTTTATCAAACACAGTTTTAGACTCCGTGCAGTTACTGAGAATTTTTTGACAGAACCACTCATGTCATTTGTCCCATCCGAATCAAACCACGAATACACTACCGCTAAAACTATTTCATTACTTTGACGTTATATTGTATGCTGGAATATTGTCTATATATACAAAGATCGAGACAAAGTCAACAAGCATACCATCGACTTTTTATATTAAAAAAGAAGCTTACCATTTTAGTGATGCGTCAATCACAAATCGATAGCCCATTACAGCGTGTCCATAATTTCCGTTTCACTTGTCGCAGCACTAAGCTTCCCTTGTGGCGGAAACCTTCATTTATATCGACAAATTGTGTCGCAACAATAATCCTTCATGCCTCTAGAAATATATTTTGACGGCGGTATCTTGTTAAGCCTTATCTATGAGACAAATGGGTGTCTGGACAAGCGGTCTAATCCACTTCATATTGTTAGTAAGCTCCTGTCAAACGGAGGCTAGTAGGTGGACAGATTTGTGGGTGATCTGTCCGAGCTAAGATTTTTATTTATTGTTTTAGTTTGAATGCTTAATAATTGCATCGGTTTGTGATCACTTCACGGGTTGTAATTTATATCGTCAGATGAATAAATACTCCGCTAGCCAGATAGACACTTGACTGCATGGATAGCTTGCCACCAAGTTTGAATCCCGCACGGAACAAAAATTTGTATGAACAACAACTGGTTGTGCTGTATCTGGCTGTTCTCTGTCTCCGTTGTACAGTCCCCCAAGACACAGGATTTATTCATAGTGCAGGAGTAGTCTTAAAATATATACTGATTTTGGGCGCTCACGTTCTGTTTTAATATTTGTCGGCTTCTACGCGCCTTTTTTTTCGACTGCACGGATGGCAAAATGTCCCCTGGATGTTGTGGATGTCACTCGAGTAATTGTCCCACGGATGGCAAAACGTCCCCGCCACACTGTGGTTTGGGTTTAAATCCCACATGGGACAATTACTTGAATGATCCAAAAATAAATATTCTGAATCTGAAATCTGTGCTCGTTAATTGTATGCTTAGTAATAAGTAGTAGAAGTCTTTCCTTGTACTGAAAGAAGACTTGTCGCTACTTCTCTCTTTTTCTTCTCTTTTCTTTGCTTGCCCTCTATTCGGCGATCAAACCCAAAACATGTGGTTCATCCGCAAATACAATCACAACTCTATACAATATTTAAAAACATAACACTATTTTTCTTAGTTTTTTTACTATCAAGTTACATTTAATAACAAGTTTTTGCTAGAATTAAAACATTGCTTTCTGTCTTATAAATTATCAAAGAAAATGAATAATGACATCGTGAAGTGAGTAATTTTATGTAATGTTGACACAAAAATTGCTATCTCAATACTGTCATAAAAATATTCTTAGAAATAGCTGCGTAATAAAATTTTCTTATTAATCATATCTGGACGTGGGTGAAGACTTAATTATAAATTATTGGTCACTAAAATTTCCTGAGCCAAATTAAATACTTGTGTTTTGGGAGAGATACGTTAATTTTGTAATTAAAAAAGTAGTATGCTTTTTATTCATAAATAAGGAAATATTAATTTATTTCACTTCCTTTTTTATATATAAAATTATTTTTACCAAAAATATAATTACGCTAATGTACACTGATGAAAAGATACCACTTAAGTACCATCAAGTGTTACCTGGCTCATCTACCAACAAAGGCATACGCGTAGAATTAAAACGAGATGGGTATAAAAACACAGGATTCAACCTCTTCGTCTTAAATATAAAAGTAATGAAAATAAATGACCCCCTATATCTCGAGGGTCTTTTGACCCACAGGGCCCATATTCAAACTCGACCGAGGTTGTCAACCAAGTTGTGACCGAGGGATGACCTCAAGGTATCTGCACACCAAGTTACAAATCAATCGGTCCAGTGGTTCCGTAGTTATGCCTGTCACTAACAGACAAACACACAGACCCACATTGTGTTTTCATTAACCACTTCGAAAAAGACTCAGAGGTTAATAAACAGGAAAAAGACTACACGGTTAACGTAGCGCTTTAGGTGGTCGCCTCAGGATTTGCCACGCGCCGAGAGTTGAGGGTTCGATTCCCACACGAAACAAAAATATGTGTGATCCACAAATAGATGTTTCGAGTCTAGATGTTCTCTGTGGTCATTGTTTGAATGTTTTAATGTCCTCCTAGACACAGGAAATTTAATACTAGAGCGGGAGTCGTCTTTATAAAAGAAAAAGAAAGAAAATTCAATTTTATCAAAGAAAAAAAGAGACAAGAGGACATTGAAATTAAACTACTATATACGGATTTTATCGCGTTGTTTATTTATCACTGTATTACAAAATTTTGAAAATATTACACTACTACTACTATTGATTTTATTTTACTAATTTATAAGCTAATAAAATTATTTAAACTATTAAATCTATTTATTTTTGGTTTACACTTTCCCCGACGTTTCGGGTGCTTTTCAGCAGCCATGGTCACGGGAAACCCGAAACGTCGGGGAAAGTGTAAACCAAAAATAAATAGATTTAATAGTTTAAATAATTTTATTAGCTTATAAATTAGTCAAATAAAATCAATAGTAGTAGTAGAGTAATATTTTCAAAATTTTGTAATACAGTGATAAATAAACAACGCGATAAAATCCGTATATAGTAGTTTAATTTCAATGAATAACATTCGCATAAACAGAAGACAATATTAGACAAGAGGACAATTATTCGGAACTAACTTCATGGTAATAATGCCAACATAACAGGCCAATAACCATTAGAACAATACGGATGACAAAGGAAATAGAGTGTTAGCTTACAAATACATGGCTATGAATACCCGAGACATTTAAAAGGATATTATGGTAGTAAGGCATTATATTCTAAATGGAACACCGGAGGATAGCTCTTTATGTGCTATAACACTGGATGTTTCAGAAGTGAGGCACATAGTTTAGATTATGTAATTTGATAATGACCATAACGCTCATAAAAAATAGAAAGAAGTTAAATTGTTGGATATAATATATTAAATAACGATTTATGTAAAAGGAAATATCCATAAAAATATTTTCTTTTAATTATACGCAGACTATTTTCGCCAGAATCCCACAGTACCGCATAAAGGGATGAAACTGTCCTATGTGTTCAAGAACGTGTTTCATCTATCTGCCAAATTTTTTGCGGAACCGTTCATCAGTTGACGCGTGATTGAGTAGCAAGCATCCCAATCCATCCATCTTCACAAACTTTTACGTTTATATTATTACTAGCAACCCGCCCCAGCTTCGCACGGGTACTACAAAACCTTAACAAATTAACACGCTTTTAGTAGCTTGGTATGTATGTAACGGAATCTTTGAACGTGATTTTCACCCCTTTCAAACCGACGGATTGATTTGAAACTTTGCACACTTATCGAGGACTGACGACCAAACAGACGATAATTCAGAAATTAAAATTAAAAAAATTATAGTTTAAATATAAAAATAAATATTAGTTTAAAAACTAAAAAATACGCTTTATTGAATAAAAGTAGAAAATAATTTAATAATTTTAATGTAAAAAAGCGTGGGGTGCTTTCTAAGATATTATGATAACTCCCACCCACGCTTTTTTACAATAAAATTATTAAATTATTTTCTGCTTTTGTTAATAAAGTATGTTTTTTAATTTGTTTTAAACTATTATTTATTTTTATTATACACTTAAACCCTCATCATGAATCACTATGTCTATCGGTGAAAACCACATGAAAATCCGTTCAGTACTTTTTGAGTTTATCGCGTAGAGGCAGACAGACGCAGCGGATGACTTTGTTTTATAATATGCAGTGATAGTAAAGGTAGTATTAGATATAATTAACTACAGTTTTGTTTATTTATATTAATATTCATAACTATAATAAATCCTCACTAATATTATAAACGCGAATGTTTGTTTGTTACGACATCATCCCTATCGGCCGATCATCATAAAAAGTTCGCACATTGTTAACCTAACCATAACCAACATTTACGCGGGTGAGGCCGCGCGCAAAATCTAGTATTCAATAAAATTGCGACATACCCGTCCAGACGATGACGCAGCCAGTCTCGCCTCGCGCAGACAATGTAAGGAGCTGGCATTTTATTTTTATTTACCTAACATATCATTACGTAGACATGTTAATGCTCAAAAAGATAGGTAGAAATATAACAATTTTATATTTTGCTAGCTATCTTGTTCAACAAAATATTCAGTAGGTCATTCAGAGATGTACTGCTGAAAGCTCCATAAGTGAATGTCCTAATAACACTGCTATAGATACCATCGGCAATAAGCGTAAGCGCAAAGATTAGAGCAACGAAACAACTTTCGTTTATTTTGCATGTCTATATTAATATTATAAAGAGGGATCATTTGATTTATTTGTATGTTTGTAAGGTTCTAAATCAAAAACTACCCAACTAATTTTAAAAATTCTTTCACCATTATAAAGCTATATTATCACCGAGTAACATAAGCTATATTTTTTTTTATCATAACCTAACCTACTCTTACGCGAGCGGTGCCGCAGGCAAAAGAAAGTATTTCATATAATAATGATTACAAAGATGGTATCGTGGTTTTAGTGGTTACCTCGCCGCTGCCACTGTACCAAGCGCTGGAAGCTCGACTCCCACACAAGAAATTGTTGTTGCAAGTCTGGGTGTTACTGCCTGTTTTTTAATGTCCTCCGTGACAGGCATGCTCATAGTGCGAGAGAAGGCGTTAAAAACAAATATCAACTCTCACACAACTTGACATCGGTCTTTTCTCAGTATAAGATGGGTTAGGCTATAGTCCGTGTCACTGCCCCAGTGCGAGTTGACAGAATTCACACATTTTCGAGAACATTATGAGATTGTTGATGTAGTTTTATTTCCAGCGACCCTCTCAACATACAATGCAGTGAATTGGCACACCGTAGTAGGTTTAGTTGGTAGTACCCGAGACGTTCCATCTTTCCCCGAACGAGCCCGACGTAACTTCTCACCTTTTCCGCGGCGAGGTATGCGTCAATACAGAAAAAGTCAAAAAGAAAAAGAAAAGGTTTTCTCGATGTTTTCCTTCACTACTAAAGCAAGCGATAGCTAAGTTGATAAGCTAACTTGATAAGCTTCAAATATACAGAAGTGCATGCTATGGGTTAAATCTCTTGGTTTCTGTCCGCTTAAGTGTCCAAAAATACACCTATTTTATACACCTCTGCCTACCCTTAGAAGATATAGAGATGAGACTATGTATGTAGAAAACTTGCAATTCCTTTATTCCACAGATATATTCCAGTTTTATTCCATACAATATGGGTGACAAGGCCAAATGTCTGTTCCATGCTAAGGCATATAACATTCAAAGGAATTCAACGCAGACAAATGTCCAAGTCATCATTACCTTCGACATTGCTATCTGTGAACACATCACGTTTCTGAGTCAGTGAACATGATCGAAATGGGACACGCTATCGCTGCCACTATCAAATGTCCTGACTTGTCTGATTTATGTACGAGCCATATTTACTTTATTGCTGGATATATTTTGACACGGAACTGCAATGTATGAAAATATAGATTCACTTCTGCCTGTTGCTGTATATAATTCGCTTCTGACTAGTTCTACAATTTAATTTCTTTGGTAACAAATTATATTTTATACATATAAAAATTGATAAACAAAAGAAAGAAAACATTTATCATTACGGATTAACTAAATTACCATTTCCACCATAAACAATTTCAGATAAATTTATGTTATTCATTATAAATCGTCTATAGCGTAGAGCCATATTTTCAATAGGCGAGCCTTGAGCCTTGCTTTAATTGATCCTGTGAACACAGATATGAAGGCTACTAATATTTTGAATGAGAAAATTTGTGAAGATGTTTGTGTCTCAGTCACGCGTAAACTGTTAAACGGATTTCGATGAATTTTGACACACATGTGGTACATGCTCTGGGTTAACATATAGTATACGTTTTACTCTAGTAGGTGCTCCCAAGGGATAAATGCAGGCAAAGCTGCGTGAAGATCTAGTTTTAAAATTATAACTAAACCCACTACCAAGTATTTCGTCTCGTGGCATAAGTTAGCGCGTATGTTTCTGTATGATTTTAACATCTTGGATACGACTTCCGTTTACTTGAGTAGCTAATCAAGCAGTCAAAGCCAATCCATATTAAATTTAGCAAGGCTCTGACTACTTATGACTTTGAAAATTAAACTTCTATATACGGATTCACATGACAATGAGACAACTACCATTTTAGTCTCTCCGAGAAAAACCAGTACATAATGCTGCTGAAAAGCAACCGAAACGTCGGAAAATGTACAAATATAAATAGTAGGTATAATAATAATAATAAAATAATATTGCAACACCGATTCCTACCAAGGATGCTTCGCGAGGCTATTGAAATCAAAAAACATCCCAATTTCAATAGAGAAGATGGTTGGAATGTACCACCAGCTTGGGATCCAGTACTTCAAATAGTCAAACCCAAGAAGAAACAAACCACAGCTAGATTTCATGATACTTTGAGCTCATTCTGCGTAAATAGAAACACCAATAATTAAATTATGTTCGGGTACTTTGAAATAACTACACTGGAACATTGAGACAACTACCATCTTAGTCTCCCCGTGACCATGGCTGCTGAAAAGCAACCGAAACGTCGGGGAAAGTGTAAACCAAAAATAAATAGATTTGATAGTTTAAATAATTTTATTAGCTTATAAATTAGTAAAATAAAATCAATAGTAGTAGTAGTGTAATATTTTCAAAATTTTGTAATACAGTGCTAAATAAACAACGCGATAAAATCCGTATATAGTAGTTTAATTTCAATGAATAATAAAATAGTCCAAAATAGAGACTTTCTTTTTTAAAGCCGCGTTAGCATCCGTATAAAATAGTTTTAGTTTCAATGTCAAATTTACAACAACACATTTTAAGTGTAACCTTACACGAAAATAAATCGTAAGAACCACTTCTCTATAGACCTAATATCGACGACATTCTTTCCATTATTAATTCACGAGAACCCGACACGGGTATTTAAGCCTAACTACAGAAATAGGCGTTACAAAAAAAAATCATACACCCAAAAAGATCTTTTATAAGCATCCCTTATCAAGTACCGTGAAATAGGATCTCTCAGACCCACATATGTATAGAATAAGGTCCAATACATGCAAATAAAACCATTCCTTTTGTCCGTTGCGAAAATAAATGGAATCCGGCGAATTAATGAATTTATTGCACAGCTTTTATTTTAAGTGGCCTATGCTCGGCCGCTTGGGACTATAAATCTTTTTGCCAAGTAAAACTGGACACCCTTGTCTGTTTATTTGTTTCTTTATAATATATATGTAAGTATGTGTAGCTTTAAATCTATAGTGAATCATGAATACGACTTGAATGGACATTACTTTCTGTAAGAGCTCGTACGAAGATTTGTAGACTTAGTTGGACAGTACTATACTAGAACGACAGTTAAAAATAATAAAATTGGATTAGTTATAAGGTAGTATATGTTCTTGTTTTTTAGTATATACACTAGGTATTGCCCGCGGCTTCGTTCTCGTAAATGTAGATTAGGTTAGCGACAGGATTTTTTTTCTGGATGTAAGGTACCATAAGTCCTTTTCTGTTACTCTGACAACGTGTATGCAAAATTTCATGACGATCGGTTGAATAGTTAAGGCGTAAAAGCGTAACAAACAAACAAACATAGTAAACTATTCCCATTTATAATATTACTAGTCAGTATGTGTAAGTATGTGTGTCACGAATACGACTTGAATAAACATTACTTTATGTAAGAGTTCGTACATGATGTACGATGATTTGTTTACTAAGGCACGTTACCTATATTTAATAAACGAATCGTTTTACCTACGGACAGTAATTTTTTATATTTACATACAATAAAAACTTTTCAAAATTTTAATCTCGGTAGGTAAACAACTAGTGTTGAAGTTAAAAGACAAGATTAGACTAGTTATAAAATAGATATGTTCTTATTTTTAATGTATAGGTATATTGGATGTAACAGTAAAGTCTGCTAATATTTTTTTGTCATTACAACACTGAAATATATCTACGTCTTACTGTTGTATAGGTGATAAATGGTAGCGTTAGTTTTATTTGAAGATTTTTAGATTTTCAACCAGAATTTCTTTTTCTTTTCTCATTGGCTTTTCATTTAAGAATGCCACAGTAGCGCAGTTGTATTGATTGCTATTGTCATGAACTAATACTAATGGTGCTTAAAACTGCGCCGAGCGAAATGTGCCAAAACAGGCGGTCACAGTTAAGTTGATAACATCAACACTTTTTGTTTAATACGAATATAAAATATACATTTTCCATAACAATGAATGTGTTTACAATTACTCCGTCTAAAAACTTAAAATAATTAATATTTTCGCCTACAAAATTACGTAAATTTGCACGAAAAATTCAAAAACGTAAGCTCGTGTTACGTGATTTTTAGATTATAACAGCAGAAATCTATCCTATTTTACAGCTTAAGCGAAACATAAATAGTTATATTACAATTTGTCCCAAATATTTAAGTTATTGGTTGACAATAAATATACATATTTATCAAAAAAGCACTTTATATCCTCCATACAATTTTATTATGGCGGCCGCGCGCCGATTTGAATATCGAGCTCTGTCATTCAATCCAACCGCGTCTTACGCTCGGTGCAGTCTTAATCTATTAGTGATGAAGGACCATTTGGCATAATTATTGTTTTCCCAGGGACCACTAATTGTTTGACGGTGATATTAGTTATTAGGTTTTTCTTAAAACAAATATATAATAACTAGATTTTGCTCACGGCTGCCTGCGTAAATGTAGATTAGGTCAGGTAAAATTATGTAAGTAACATTACTTTTTGCTGGATGAAAGGTATCCTATGTCATTTTCCTTTTACGTATGTGCGAAATCTCATGATATTCGGTCAAGCAGTTAATGCGTGAAAGCGTAACAAACAAACAAACAAATTTACATTTATAATATTAGTAAGGATTCGGAAGCAAAAATATTATCTTATTTGCAAATTTTATGTATGATGGTTTATAATGGCGTCTTGGTCCACTTCGGGTGCGTTCAGGAACCACCAGGGATTCACGGATCACCGGTTAAAGACCACTGTACTAAACAGAGCATTATATGCTTGTTTATGATAATTAGTAATGTGATCATGAAAGTTTATAGTCGGTTCAAATGATGCGGTTTAATTCAATTAACGTATCTAATTAATTTCGATACAGTTCACATGATATGAGGAAGCAGTATCGGAATTAAATTTTACAACGTACGGATTGATTTATTCAAAGTAATTCACGTATGACACAGATAACTAGAGTTATCATTATTATACATACTTAGTTTCAAACGTATATCCCCAAAGGTCTCTTAGTCTCTGCCTACCCCTCTGGGAAACAGGCGTGAATCTACGTATGTATGTATCCTCAAAGGGGTAAGCAGAAGTGTATGATATGCTCATTTTCGTATATAATATGGTTTTAAATCCCATATTAAGCGAGCGTATTACCATCTACCGCATCTGCCTGGTAAATGGCAATATAAATTCTCAGCGTGCTGCTGAGTCAGCAGAGATTTCAGTGGAACTGTTATCAAACTCCGTGCTACTTCTGTGATTTTCTTTACAGAAAAACCTGATAACAAATTGTCGGATCCGGAAATTGAACCTCCACTGCAGTCGCATTCTCTATGCTGCGCCATTGTGGCAGTTGTCTCTATTATACTAAATATAAGTGTTGTTTAAATACAGCAATACTTTCAAGAAGTAGCAGACAAAAAATTGGCTTTCAGACAGATTGTACAAAATCGTTCAACTCACCTAACCGCCTTAAGCATAATTAAATCCAGTATAACAAATGTACGAAAATCAAATCCCTTTTTGCACAAAAACCAGACGCGCCATTATGATTCTCATATCTGTCGGGCAACTGCTCATTTAAAAGCAAAACCCAGACGGTAGACAAAAACAAAGACTGCGTTGAGATATATAGTGGAGTGAATTGGCGGGGGCGGAAACGAACACGACCGATGTGTACCGGAGAGAGAGCCTCAAGGACCATTGAAAGAGTTTCTGTAGTGCGTAACGCGGATCCTATCAAATACATTGATAAGCTATAAATAACTAAGTAACGATTGTTGTTGCCACTTACAACAATACGTTATAATTTCTTGTTAGGTGTTATTATCGGTCCTGTTTATCATGTGTCCCACTACTGGACATGGGAGTAGGGCTTAGTCCACCATGCTGGTTAATGTGTATAACTGATTTCAAACATCTTCGAGAAAATATGAAGAAATCTCAAACATGCTGGTTTCGTAAATGTGTTTTCTACACCGTAAAATAAGACACACATAACTTTGAAAAGTCTTAGTATCGCACTCGAGATCTTTCATATCAGTCCAAAGCACACTTAACATTACAAAATATTTTTAAAACATCGGTAATGACCACTTTAATGCATGATCATTAACAATCAACAACAATTATCAAAATCAAATCATTAACAATTATCGATAAAATATAATTTTGTCGATTCAATATAAAATCATTCGTAACATTGATAATTAAATATTTCAATTGTTGAGGTTGACTGATTATGTGATCACGTGTCAGTCATACACGAATTCAAATGAACGGTCACCCTCAAAATGATGTATACGGAACTGTAAATTTCTATTCATATGTCTTCTTTTAATATGCCAAAATATTGTTTTCATCTATTGTGGCAAAACATGATATTACCACCGGACATAGAAGTATTGAAGATTTAAGAAGAAAGACCTATAAAAAAAATAATGTCTTCGACGTTGTCCACCACATACAAGAATTTTGTCATACGATCGTCCCCGAACTATCAACTATATGGTAATTTAATTAAGACACGAATATTCGATAATATTTTGAATAATATTGATTGACAATGAATCTATAACATCTGGATGCGTAACTTCTTCTACAATTTTCGAATATTCGATTTTATATTCTCGTCGCCATAGCACATCCCAAAAAAATTATATAGTAGGTAATGTTGCAAGTATTACAATAGATTTATACAGTTTAAATGAGTGTCAATGATTAACTGAATTAAGCAAAATGTTTATGTATCTTTATGTGTTGTAGACCTGCCTAAACCTTCAGGAGTAAAAAATTTGTTTAACACAAATTGAACTCAGGAAATTATGTTAATAACCAAATGGTTAACTCAAATGAATTACGTCCATAGGTAGGCTGGGTCCGAAGTTATAGTTTCCGAAACCTTTAGAATAATTTAAATCATACCATTTATGAAATGTGCTGACATATATAGGTATATATAATTATATTCTGGTTAGTTCTTAATCTTAAGTGACGAATTAATTTTATAGTTTGGTTAAATGTGGTTAGATAAACTATGAGTTGGAGTACCATAAACTCACTAAAATTATAAACGTAAAGTACGTGAAGATATTTGAAGTTTTAGATAATGGAATCACTTGTAAACTTTTCAAAATATTTGGTTAAGACTTAGCACATAGATAGATAGATCATTTCCTGAATAATATAAAGCAAAAATATATTCCGGTATTCTTTTTCGTGAACTTACGCAAGCGAAACCGCGAATAGAAACTAGATATAAATTTCACTTAGGGTCGATTTTTCAATGGTCAGATAACTTTTATCTGGGGAATATGTTTGACGTTTTGACAGCTTTTGTATAGAAAATATGTCATACCGCCATATTTATTCTTCAGATAAAAGTTATCTGACGATTGAAAAACCGGCCCTTAGTCACACACATGGAAACGTTCGCCGAACCGATTATCGGACCCAAGACCTCACACACTGTGATTCGGATGAATCTTTGCGCACAAGTAGATATCGAACCGTATGTCCTGGATTAACAAATATGATAATTTTTATCCTGATAATGTATTACCGTGGAGTTTACTAAGACGGACGACGTCACGGGTAGATGCTAGTAACTAAATAAAGAAAACTTTATAAAAAGCATATATCTAGATGTATATCGCATACAATAACAACGCATATAAAGAAGTATATATTATGTATGTTTATCCATTGTCTAGTAGCCATAGTACAAGCTCTGCTTAGTTTGGGCTAGATGGTGTTGTTTGTATGTGATAGAATATTATTATTATTTCATTTATTCTAATATTTTTCTCATTTATATTTTACGTTATATATAAAATAGTAATTAGTTTATTTTTGTTATTATTTGTTTCTCTTTCACGGGTATTTCCCTAATACGTTAGAAAAATACCCGGCCATTTGGGAGGCTTAGACGGAGACATGGGTCCAACGTGAAGAGTCCCTTCGACAGTCAGACATGTGGGATGGAATACCAACAGCGGCACTAGCCGCAGTAGCGTAGGACTATTGCTACATATGGATTCTAATATATGGGCTATGGGTATGGGTGTTTGATGGACTGGTATATTGATAACTATGGATGAAAATCGGCGTCTGCCCTGAATACTCCAATAGCATCAATCGAATGGGCAGACGGTGACTCGCCAACTCACTGGATTGGCCTCCTGAAATGCCACGATAGGCCAATAAGCCAGCAGCAGAGGGCAACACTGGTGCGAGCGGCTAGGGGTGTCGAGCGGTGTGGTGCAGGTTTTACCATCACGGGTCTCGTGACAACGGAGACCTGGAGCGGGTTTCCCTGTAGTTATGCCCTTGAAAATGACACTTCCACCCCCAAGCATATGGCTCTAGCGGCCCCTCTCTGACCGGCCGATCAAGGCAAGCCAGAGTTGAGAGTCCTACGGGCGCTCTTAAAGTTCCACCCCAGTCAACCAGTAACGGCAAGCCGGAGACTAGGCCCTAACCGACTTTCTGAGGCATTCAGGACCGCAGTGTCGCCACTCACATTCAGCTCGCCACAAGCTGCCCTGCGGTTTGTGCCCTTTTATTTAACCTGGTGATACATTTTTGTTTATAAGGCAAAGGATGTATTTTAAAAGCTAGTGTACTGTGCCCTCCGGTATCACGTTAGTCTCATGAAGAGATAACGACTGTCCTAGAGGGTCTTATTATTATTATTATGTTTCTCTTATCACAGGTATTTTCTAACATATTATATTAGGAAATACCTGGCCCTTTGGGAGGCTTACACGAAGACATGGGTCCAACGTGAAGAGGCCTTTCGAGAGTTTTAATCAAAGGTGGGATGGAACACCTACAGCGGCACTAGCCGCAGCAGGCGTAGGACTATTGCTACGTATGGATTCTAATATATGGGCTATATGTATGGGTGTTTGGTGGACCGGTATATTACTAACTATGGATGATAAAACGGCGTCTGCCCTGAATACTCTTTATTATTATTATTATATGTATATAATAATATCAGCCCTGTAGGCCTCTTATCAGTATGAGAAGCGTTAGGCCCTAGCCACATAATGTCATACATTCTATTTCCAGCCTATACTTAGACTTAACTAACAGAACAATACAATATTACAGTAAACACTGAAACCACGAAACTAATCCCCGTACAATGTTGGCTAGAAACTCTCAGCCCTCAAACCAAACATAATGTACATATACACTCAGTTATAGCCACATCTCCGCTTCAACTATTTGGCCAGCAATTAACTGATGAACTAGCCAGTTGATTGATTGCTCGCTTCATCAACCAGAGGGTCTAAATGAAAATGGGGGCTTTAACTCAAACGTTAATGTATATTTCATTTAGTTACGAGTTTAAATTAAAATATTTATAAAATAACGCCTTAGTTTTCAAATATTAAAACGAACATAAAATTAATCAAAAAGGATTAATTGTAAAAAGATTATCATTTATTTGGTTGTAGGCCAGACTTTAAATAAAACAGCATTACTCAATTGCTTGTATTTGAATAACAAAATAGGCTAACGGCAGAATAGTTCATGTCTTGTAACAGTTCATGTAATTTTACGTTTTCTTTATATAAAAATATTTTTTTACTTTGCTATAAATAGCTTAACAGCGTGTTATTTAATATAATTAGGCTAGTTCATAAATAAATCTTTTTGAATCACGTTCTGCCTCATGAGGTTGTCACCATCGTTAGGTCCAGGACTCGATGCCCGTTTAGTATTATTGTGTTTTCTATCAGATCAAATGATAGGTGGTATTGAGCACGCTTTGTATTACATGGGCCAACATAGCTACTACTGACAATTTCTAGACAGAGAATCTTAATTACACTTTTGCCGAACCGGGAATGATCCCGAGACTTCAAGCACTGCAGTCAAATTCACTACCGTAGTGCCATAGAGGCCATATCCATAAATATAACCACAAATTGTCACAAGCTATCTTCGAAACGCATGCATAAATATTTTAAGTTTGGCTATAACTTCAAACTTAAACTTTTCATAGTAAACGACTAGTCCTACGTGAACCCAAGTACCTATTAAAGAGTAATTACGCTGTCAATTCGTTACACGCAAGCTGGTTTACAAACCGCTTAGATATCGTGAAAGTTTAATATTCGCTTAATCCCCAAACATCGAAACATCAAAGCGACATGCAATATTCGAACGCTTTAAAAGTACGCTACACGGTAGCGATGTGCTATTGCTACGAAAGAAGAAATTCGAATATTCAAACTTGTACTATGTCGCATCCGAATGTTGATTAATTCGTCATCACCGTTTACGATTCGAATTATAATCGATTATTCGAACCTTGATAGGAGTCGATTCCTATCGATCGTGTACGCGACGCTTCATACTGAATTAGCTTCGGTGCTTTTTAAAGTAGGTTCTCTTTTTTTTCGTATACCCTCCCTCCGTACTCATTTAACTGCATGGCGATATGCCGATGATCTCATACGTTTTAGTCTATCAAGATCAAAGTTTAATGCATTCCATTATTAACTAAGGATTCGAATATTTTGATTAGCTTGCAAATTCGAATAATTCGATTTTTTATCAGTACATTACATTATCCCAAATTTGAATTACCATCCAAAATCGAATAGAATTTTAATTTCACTCATAACCAAATAAGATTTGTTTTTGAATATTTTAGACAGTGTAATTTTTAAAGACAGAAATGACGTAGGTACTACGGCATGACATAACTGCTATATAAGTGCTGGCGTGCCAAAGAGAAAATTAGACTTTTTATAGCCAAAATTAATTGCTTCTTCTATTTCAAAACAACGTTTTCAGTAAATGGCTTATTTTGGGTCTATTTGCTGTTGTGATAAAATAACGCCACAAACAAATACACTTCTCATCAGAAAAATCGAAACAACACAAACACAAAAGAGTTTTCATTTCATGAAAAAAATCGCAAATTGCAGTTTGGCCATTACAGTGATAAGCGAAAATTCTAAATTCAAAATTATAATTTCATTTGTTTATCCTATAAATGAAATGATTCACTGTTTTGAGACAAATGTGTGTTTAGAGTTGGAGTACATTTCACCTTTGAAAACTAAAAGTTAGCGCTTATCTTAAAACTTTTTGTTCTGTGTTCTGTATACTTACCTTGTGTGTACTGTAACTTTGGGAGGTCTGACAAGATTTTTCTAAAACATATGGATACTTCGCCCGCAGAAGCCGCCCAAGTGCTAGCATTGCTGGATTCTGGACTTAGTCAGCGTGTTGTGGCTGAAAGATTGCATTTAAGCCTGTCGTCTGTTCATAGAGTCTACAAACGCTATCAGGGGGACTGGTTTGTTCACACGCCGTTCAGGATCTGGCAGGAATCAGGTCACTTCTGAGCGAGATGATCGGTTTATTGTAAAAACTTCTTTACGGAATCGACGCCTTAATGCTTTTCAACTGCAGCAGCAGCTTCATGTTATACGTAGGGTGGCTCTAAGTGACTCTACAATTAGAAGAAGGTTGAAGGAACGCGGACTGGTACCGCACAAGCCAGCAAATGGACCGAAATTAACTGCAGACTATCGAAGAGCGCGCCTTAACTTTGCACGTGAGCACCTAAATTGGTCATACCTCCCCTCCAATGGAACAATGTTCTCTTTTTTGATGACTGTAAAATTATGCTGTATGGTAACGACGGAAAGAACAAGGTCTACAAAAGAGATGAAGAACGCTTTGCACAATGCTGCGGTGAAGAAAAGGTCAGCTATGGTGGCGGTTCGTGGACGGTTTGGGGAGGAATCAGTGCTGACGGTAAGACAGAGCTTGTCTTTGTGTCTGGGCCAGGTCTGCCTGAACTAAACAGTCATCGGTACATCGAATAGTGTTTTGAGCCTCACGTGATGCCCTATGCACATTTTATTGGCAACGGTTTCATATTCATGCATGAAAATGAGGATAAACTAAGGATCACACCGCGAGCGTCGTACGAGATTATGTTACCGAAGTCGGTATCTCCATTATGGAATGGCCAGCAAGAACCCCGGACATGAATCCGATTGAACATCTATGGGATGAATTAAAGAGACAAATTCGTGCAAGAGATCCTACCCCAGAAACACTTAGCCAGCTACAAAATGCAATCCAATCGGAATGGAATAGAATGGCACAAAATTTGATCGTGACTCTCCTCCGATCGATGAAGAACCGTATGAAAGCAGTAATAAGAGCTCGGGGAGGGAATACAAGTTATTAAATAAACGTTTCTTAACTATTTCTTTCCATTTACGTGTGTTGTTTTATCAATTTCCTACTCCATACAGGGTAAAAAAGGCTTGTTAAACAAAATACGAAACCTATGAAAATTTAATTTGAATTAAGAACATTAACATTAGGATTTGAAAACCTCATATTATTCACTATTAAACAACATTTGACATATATTCCTAAATATACACATTTTTCTGATAATCCTTACAAAACATAAACTTGCAAGGTGTTTCGATTTTTCTGATGAGAAATGTATATGCAACAACTCTATTACAAACGTATTAAAGGTGTAACGTCAAATATGTTTAAAATTAGATTCATGCATTAATAATACATCTTCTATGTTCACAAAAAAGCTACTTATTATATGCTTAACCGGTGAGTCACATCGGTGAGACACCTGATCTCTCTGTATATGTGAAAGCAGACGAGATATTGCCGTCGACCCACCTTTTTTTCGGACTCCGTGCTGCTTCTGATAAGTTCCTAAGCAGAAACTCAATAGCACTTTGCCTTGGTTTTCTATTGTGATACCTAACTTTTTTATCGATAATCTAAAATGCCATAACATTTTTTGTACTAATCATCATTTGTCCGAATGATAACTTGCCCGAACATAATATGACATAATATCACATGTCATCAAATTAAAATCCCAAAACACAATATGTCCCAAATTTATTTGTCATAAATATTACAATCAATAATACACAAAAGACTTAAAACCGTTTTCTATAAAAGTTGTAAGTCCTAAATTCAAATGATTTAATGATTATTTATACTAATAATGATTAGGAGTCGGATTCACAACGATTCGTTTCTGTTATTACAACCTACTTTTTAGCTAATGTTTTAGGACTAACGATTTTATTATAAAAGAACATTTGGAATAATACACATTATATAATACAATACTTAGGACATATGACTTTATTTCATGCAAAATTAGGAGATCCAATTATTATAGTACCCAATATTAAGACAGAATAGTTTTAGAAGTAAAAATAATTATGTAAAACAAAATTTCGATTTTTGAACAATATGGTTACTGAAGTTTATAGCAAACGTGTTATGGATAATGATTTTCGGACAAACAATTTTAGGAGAAGAAAGGGTACCTTTTGTCCTATCTAGAAATCATACCTGGAACCTCACTTTCGCACTAAAACCTATGCACGACACCCACATGGTGGTCATTTATTATTGCTAATGTCGTTTAAAAGATCATTATCTTAACCTCCATCTGTCATTCTTTACTAAAAATTCCCCATAATCTCTATATTTATTTTCACAGTGATATTGGTATATAATTATAAAGATGATAAGCAATTTTACCTATTCTTATATATATAGGTACATCTTACCTCTTAAGATATCCTTATTCTATTTTGCTTATGTATCTTCCCCCATCTGACAAGATTTTAATGAGGCCTTTATCAATAATTTACGCTAATATTAATTCCATAACACACATACAGTGGCCATCTTGAATAATGACGAAATATTTCTTAACTCGAAAGATGAGATACAGTAACGACATCAAAAGGAATCTCGTTCAAACACAAAGTTTGAAGTATTTGATTTATACGGGCCTTATTACATTTATGTACTAATGAATAAAGTACATTAAAATGTAGATACACTCCGAATTTCCATCCCAGATGTATTGTTAGAAATTTTTGAGGTATTATGAGGCATGTGCCATAGCATTAAACATTATAGTTACTTGCTTTAAAAAAAGAAAATGAACTGCTTTGATAGTTCCATGGCAAATTACAACGCGTGATACACGATCACGCGTTGTAATGTGCCTTGCGTACGGTCCTCATTTCAATTTTCAATTTGGCGAAGTGTTATTTATTGAGTTTTTGTTCAGTAATCAAAGAAAAGCACGTCTTATACTTCTGCCTACACATTCCAGCATATAACATACAAACGAAATAAATTTCTCAATTTTACACACCCAAAATTTTCAATAGACTTCATACTTACTGCCACATGGTTATAAAGTCTCTTTTTCATTTAATTTATTATTTAATTTAGGATTTTTCTTCATGTAAAGCATATCAAACCTAAACAACAGGTGTTTATAAGGTTGTTACATTATTATTCTCTACTAATGACTAATAAGCTAGCTAAAGACTTCTTCAGGGAATAATTACTGCGAGTCAGTTCTCGAAACAGCTCGAAACATGAACAACGATATTCAGAATAGAGCCACCGAAAGCAATGAGTTTCCACTTCAATTAGCAACGTTTACTGGCCAGTTCTAGAATCCTGTTCAGCACAAACATTCCACTATAACAAGATCTCTCATGTTTCTAAACTTACCGCAATATCCTTTGCGAAGTTTCCTTGTATAAGGAGCTAGAGAGGCCTAGCAAAATTGGACGTAGAAGGATAGGTGATCGTAAATTTGGCCTGGTCACTACAAGCTCAGTTTACGATTGTGGTTGTACAGCTCAGCTATTAATTTACGGGCTTGTGAATTTATACATAGATATAAATTAGATTCGAATACAGTTTTAATTGAATCAGTGAATCGAATTTGGCGAGTATTGTTTTGATAATTAGAATATTCACAATCGCGCTTCGGTTTGGCAATTTCGCTCTGAATATCCTAGTTTGCTGTGAAATTATTATTTGTTTTGTCTGATGTAACGTTTACAAAATTGGACTATTTTATTGATGAAATGATAAATAAATCCTGCTGTGTGTGCAAATAGTGCAACAATTTGGGTTGATTACTTGTGCTATTTATACTAATATCAGCCCTGTTGAATAAACTGTCGCATTGTTGTGCAACTGAGTTACTTTACAGTTGAGAGTGCAAATTTAGGGCTATTCTCAAGGGCATGGTAGACCATGAGCCATAGTATTAGGCTATATATATATATATATATATATCTTTATATATATAATTCTTCTGTACGTGTCTTGACAGTGAACTCCTCCTAAACGGCTGGACCGATTTGAATGAATTTTTTTGTGTGTGTTTAAGTGGATTCGAGGATGGTTTAGATATGATTTTTTTTTGTCTATGCTGGGCAACTGTCTGTCGGGACAGCTAGTATATATATCTACCTGTACTACGGGTACATACACGCTATACAAATTGTCAGAGTGGCATTACTCAAATGATAATAAATAAAATATTTAGGGACGAACCTGTTTTCGAATGTCGATTTCAGCGTTGCCATTATTTTTAGAATTAAAACGATTAGAATCATGATTCAATGAGTAAATTGATAAGTATTTTATTCTATTGTGAAGGATAGCACAGGCTTTTATTATTCGATTACGCATTCATTTTCGAATAGCAAAAAGATAACTCAATTATCAACAAAGAATGTATTTGAATAGTAATCGAAAACATTTATACCAGATCCACATTCTAATGAATAAAAAAAAATATATATTACTTCTGAGTTCTGTAATTTAAGGAAGGAAGGTTACAAAGCAAATCTACCAAAAAGTACAAAAAGAAATAAGTTTAACAATACATTTGTTACAGAAATCGACATCCACAAGTCTGAAGAGTGCCGCTCCGAATGGGTCGAAGTGAGAGACGGATACATGCCGGATGCGCCGGTGTTGGGCAGGATCTGTGGCTCAGGGAAAGGTCCTATGATGAGGTCCACTGGTTCTAGGTTAACTGTGGTCTATCAGCCAGGACCAAGACCCAAGCCACATAGAGGATTCAGAGCGTTTTACGAAGGTAAATTGGTAAAGTTTGTGTTGTATGTTCGTTCGCAATATATTTTTTTATCTTTTCATCCTTAATAACATTTGTGTTTAGATAAAAATGGAAGTCAAAAGAAACTAATTGATAGTCATTGAAATTAAACTACTATATACGGATTTTGTCGCGTTGTTTATTTATCACTGTATTACAAAATTTTGAAAATATTACTCTACTACTACTATTGATTTTATTTGACTAATTTATAAGCTAATAAAATTATTTAAACTATTAAATCTATTTATTTTTGGTTTACACTTTCCCCGACGTTTCGGGTGCTTTTCAGCAGCCATGGTCACGGGGAGACTAAGATGGTAGTTGTCTCAATGTTCCAGTGTAGTTATTTCAAAGTACCTGAACATAATTTAATTATTGGTGTTTCTATTTACGCAGAATGAGCTCAAAGTATCATGAAGTCTAGCTGTGGTTTGTTTCTTCTTGGGTTTGACTATTTGAAGTACTGGATCCCAAGCTGGTGGTACATTCCAACCATCTTCTCTATTGAAATTGGGATGTTTTTTAATTTCAATAGCCTCGCGAAGCATCCTTGGCAGGAATCGGTGTTCTTTAGCGAGAATCTGTGGTTTGTCAAATCTCAGGTAGTGGTTGGTCCCCTGTTGTACGTGTTCACACACAGCAGACTTCAACGAACGTTTGTGTTTTACGTCAGCTATGTGTTCTTTTATGCGGGTGCCTATGCTTCTTTTGGTTTGACCAATGTATGAGAGTCCGCAGTCACAATCTATTTTATAGACCCCTGCATCTTGTAAAGGTAATTGGCACTTGACGGATGGTAAAAATTGACTTATCTTCGTTGGCGGCTTGAAGTATGTGTTGATTGAAGCTCGCTTCAAGATGTAGCCAATCTTGTCAGTGACACCCCTTACATAAGGCAGTATAGCAGGCTGGCGCTCGACTGTGGCTGGCTTTTCTCGGGATCTGTGACAGCGGCGCGGCTGTTGGAGCTTGTTGTCTTGCAGTACTTGCTTGACATGTTGAAGCTCGGCGTCCAGGTGTTTCTTGTCACAGATCCCGTGGGCTCTCTGAAACAAAGACATTCCCACGGTAGCTAACTGTTTAGGATGGTGGTGAGATTCACCGTTCAAGTACCTATTTGTATGGGTGTTTTTCCTATAAACGGTGTGGCTCAAAGTATGATCAGGATTCCTGATGACAAGTACGTCTAAGAATGCTAATGAATTATTTGCCTCTAATTCCATAGTAAATTGGATGTTGTTATTAATGGAATTAAGATGTTCTAGGAATACACTAACACTATCTGTTGGTAATATTGTAAAAGTATCATCTACAAACCTCTTATAAATCCTGGGTGTGATGGGGGCAGTCTGTAAAGCTCGAGCCTCGAAGTCCTCCATATATATATCGGCAACAACAGGCGATACTGGGGAGCCCATTGCCACACCATCGACTTGTATGTACAGCTTGGGATCCAGTACTTCAAATAGTCAAACCCAAGAAGAAACAAACCACAGCTAGACTTCATGATACTTTGAGCTCATTCTGCGTAAATAGAAACACCAATAATTAAATTATGTTCAGGTACTTTGAAATAACTACACTGGAACATTGAGACAGCTACCATCTTAGTCTCCCCGTGACCATGGCTGCTGAAAAGCACCCGAAACGTCGGGGAAAGTGTAAACCAAAAATAAATAGATTTAATAGTTTAAATAATTTTATTAGCTTATAAATTAGTCAAATAAAATCAATAGTAGTAGTAGAGTAATATTTTCAAAATTTTGTAATACAGTGATAAATAAACAACGCGACAAAAGCCGTATATAGTAGTTTAATTTCAATGAATAACATTCGCGTAAACAGAAGACAATATAATTGATAGTCGCATAGCTAATCAAAGTAATGTCAGTTACATTACATTAGCTGCTGTAACATTTTTATCTTATCTAAATTATATAAATAGCATAAATCAACGTCATCGCATTATAAAGGGGTCGTCACTTGGCAGTTTTAACTCAGCCCTCGTAGTTGAAACTCGGCCCTTGGATCCAGGCTTTGTTTTAGGTATTTAAATAAAAATTAATACGATTGAAAATAACGTAAGAATAATATGCCGCAAATGCTTAACCTAATATACCTAAATAACATTGTAGATATTCAAATACATCTTATGATAAAGATAGGTACATGTTGTGCTTCAAGGCCAGGTTAGATATTAGCCTCTTAGACAGAAAACAACAAACAGCAACAGCAGAAATAAATTCTATAGATGTCTTACATTACAGTCAACTCAATTTTCAAAGTAAAATGGGCTCAAGAACTGTGTACCAAATTTTGAAACGATTAACAAAGTCGTTTAAACAAAACCTAAGTCATTCCGATTTTCGATCTCGTGTCTTATACAGTTCGATACCAACTCCTTGGGAAGTTATAATGAGTTGAACTCATGATAATGTCATTGTTTTACTTGCAGCTGTATGTGGCGGCGATATAGAAGTCGATAGTACTGGACATTTGGAGTCACCGAATTATCCCGATGACTATCAGCAGAATAAGCTTTGTGTTTGGAGACTTTCTGTGCCTCAGGTAAGAGAATTTGTATAGAATTTAGTTGTTTCTTTACTATTTTACATCCAACATGAAGTTATTTAAAGTAGAATTGACCCCCAAAGATGCGCGTTCTAGACGACCGTAAAGAGAGGAAGGCCAAAGGATTTCAAATAAGAAATATATGTACATTTAAGTTACTTAAAAGCAACTTAAATATTTTGTTATTAAGCAACTAAACCGCACATTTCGTGAGGTTTGTATTAGGTCGTCGTTGTAAGTGAAATATCTCATTGTACTACCATCGATATGTTTCTAGTCACGTTACCAAATCTTTCCTAGAAAAACCCTGTTACACTTTCGTCCACGTCAATCGCAACCGAAACCCCACGGTCAACTAAAAGCCTAAGCAAAACTTATGCCAGGGAAAAATCGAGGCAGTCATATAGGTTTTTCAAAAAACGACAAGTAATCTCATTGGTGTTGTTGCACATTTGGCAAAGACAATCACTCTCCACGCAACTTTTTTTAAACGATGCTTTTATCTCCCATATATCGTTTATCTGCTGATGATATTTTATTATTTTATATTTATTTATTTTATTTTATTTGGTTGGAAATAGTAAATATATAATACACTGTTATAATATACATGACTCAAAATTAAAATTTCTGATACTTTTTACCCACGCTTTTACCAATTATAGGCTAACCAGCACTTATACATAGGTACTCATGTTACATAATACTGTGTGATTAATAATATTTATTATAATACCAAGATATTTGAACTATACCTAATACTGTGACAATATTGCAGGATTACCAAGTAGCTCTTCGGTTCCACTCGTTTGAGGTAGAGAATCACGACACATGTTCATATGACAAGGTGAAGGTCAGAGACGGCGACTCCATGGACAGTCCACTTATCGGTATGTTCTGCGGACACAAGATACCTCCTGACATAAGGTTAGTGTTTTATATAAAAAAAAAATTAACTGGCACTCGTATTAGCTGTATTTTTACGTTCCACATCATAGTGTCCTATCGGGGTCACTAAGCCCTAGAATAAAAACCTATCAGGAATTTGAAACCGAAACGAACTGATCGTAGGACCAATTTATTTAAAACGTACTACATGTAAGAGATGTTTTACAAATAATAGATAAAAACAAGATCTAGTAATTTTACAAAATGTGTTGTTCTTGCAGGCAATTAATTTGCAACACTCAACGCATTGGTAGATGCAAAGATTTCTAAACTAGATGTAAAGAAAACAGTACACATTATTACGCTAGGGAGCTGCTTGGCTTTGTATACCTTTAACATTGCCGAAACCCATGAGCGGTGGTTAACATTTACATAACACATAACAACAACCAATAGATACAATAAAAAATATATAAACACAAAAATAGAACAGCAAGATGACTAAATGACTAACTTCAGGTCGACCTCGAATAAGCTGCTGGTAATCTTCGAGTCGGACAGCACAGTTCAGAAGGCGGGCTTCTCTGCAACGTTCATGAAGGAGTTCGACGAATGTGCTTCTATAGAACACGGCTGCAGCCACTCGTGCGTCAACACGCTGGGTGGCTACGAGTGCGCCTGCGACATCGGCTACGAATTGCACTCTGATGGCAAGAAGTGCGAAAGTGAGTGTAAGCCCCCCGTTCCATTCTTTTATATTTATTTATTAGATTAGTTATCGCCCTTTCGCTCACTTTCTACCGCCATTCTAATTACTGTCATAACCATGCTGTACTAATCATCTGACTAGAAAGAGAGAGATACTGATTTCTATTTGTTACCACCTTCTCTATTTTACTCCATTCACTCTTGACTCATTATCTTGGCACATTCGTGATCTTAAAATACTATAATTTAGACATTTTTACTTTTCCTCTCTCTTTAATATAGTAGCGTTAACTTGGAAGAGATTATAAGCCCAAAACCTATATAGATTTCCTATAATACTGATCTAAAATATGTAATATTATAGTATTATATTCAATGTATTATATCAAATACCACTAGTTGGATGAACTCACCAAAGCTGGCAAGGCATGATGGGCTATGGTGAATTTATCCACGATATTTATTTAAGTGAAACTGTGGAATATAGAAGAACAAAATGGATTACACTTAATTGCAGCTAAAAATACATACCAAGCTTCCCTTATTCTGAAACCCTAGGTTCGTTATTGCTTTGATCTAGTTACAGAAATTCTATAAAAGAGTTTGTAAAAACAGATCTCACTCAAACTAAATCTACAGTCAATTCATTATTTATCATTAGCTTCATTATCATATTCATTGCCATATATACACTCTGTACTCCTTTTCCAGACGCTTGTGGAGGATCTCTATACGCACCGAACGGGACCATCACATCGCCATCGTTCCCTGATCTGTACCCGCCGTCGAAGAACTGCTTGTGGGAAATCGTGGCGCCACCACAACACAGGATCACGCTTAACTTCACTCACTTCGATTTGGAAGGAAACAATATGTATCAACAGGTAACCACGATCGTACTTGGATGTTCTTCTTTTTTCGCGTTTCAAGCAGAAGCATTTTGTTGAGCCACTTCTAGACAGGAAGCTCCCTTAAAATTAAAAGCATTTTGAGCCATGACCAATATCTAGTGTTTTTACTGTATATAAGTACGTGTATGAAATAACTAGATAGGGAAAATGATTTTTCAAAATCGAATGATATTGGATACCATTTTAGTTTTATTTAATTCTTTATCACAATCGGCTATGAGAATTCTTTACGTATACTTTTAGTTGAGGATTTAGTGATCCACACTTCATATTTGAAACAGTGAGCAAGCCAAAACTTCAACCTATTTATATTTTTTTACCACTAAATGATTTTTCGTTTTCTTTGCTCCAGGAGTGTGAATATGACAGCGTAACAGTACACTCGAAGTTAGGAGCCGACGTGTTGAGGAGACATGGAGTGTTCTGTGGATCAGCCCTACCGCCCCCTGTCACTTCAGACGGATCTGTGTTAAGAGTACAGGTAAAACTTACATATATAATTAGCTAGTAGTATGTCAGGATCGTACCAAATGGAAATCCGTAGTCTCTGCCTACCTCTCTGAGAAATAGGCGTGAATCTATGTATGTATGTATAATTAGCTGATAACCATGACTTCTGTGCGTGTCAAGAAAATGTTGCCCCACAGACAAACAGCTAAATGTTTTATAATATTTAAGCATTGAAATGTGTATTTGCCTTGCTGTATAGTATTGCTGTAAAGTAGCTGTTGCGCTGCAGCGCAACAGCTACTTTTTAGCAACGAAACGGGAGAAGAAGAAACTCGTGAACGCGTAAGCGATAGCTCTGGTGTTCGAACCATCCAATGACTGCGACAACCGTTTACCATTTGGCAAACCATATGCGACTGTATGCTACTATCGAAGTAGAACAAATATTTTTGTCATCTTTATAAATATAACTTTTCTGTACATGTGTTGACGTCAAGTCAAGTGTGAGTGTCCGATATTGATGATATTTTTCGTTTTGTTTGAATGGGTCCCTTGGTAGTTTAGATTTACAATTGAACTCTGTGGATGGCGCTGCTGCGGTTATATGGTTCAAGCAGGACAACACTTGTTGAATTCGCTAGTAAGTATGTAATATATTTTTAATTATGCCCCACAGTTCACATCAGACGGTTCCGTCCACCGCTCGGGCTTTGCAGCCGCGTACTACATCGACGTGGATGAGTGCGCGGAGAACAACGGCGGGTGTCAGCACGAGTGTCGCAACACGCTGGGCGGGTACGAGTGCGCGTGCTACAGCGGCTTCACGCTGCACCCCAACAACCACGACTGCAAGGAGGGTGGCTGCAAGCATGACGTCACGCAGCCACACGGCACTATCTTCAGGTAATTTCTGTCTGTGAAGATCGTAAGTAAGGCACAGCATATTTGATATTGATTGCATGGATACAGACTGCCGGTTTAATACAACGTCAGAATCCAGACGTACTCACACATAGAATAGAGAATATGGTTGACCGATTAAATACAGGGTGTCCGGTAATTAATGGATAACCTTGAAATGTCTTATAGTAAAACTGAACGCCGTTATAAAAATTTGACATTTTAAAAATATTGTACTATTTGGACAATGCTCGCTGGTATTCAAGCTGACACCGCTGGAACTTTTAGAGCAACTTTGGTATCCATACTCGCTCGAGGAACAGAACACAAACTATATATGAACACGAACTATGTATGTACTATATAGTATACTTGGATATAATGTACATACCGTCAGCGACATTTGGTAAACATATACACTATTTTGAAATGTAGTGGTGAAGAGACCACCTAAGAATTGCACCATCCCTGCAGACAATTGGACATAATTATATTTATTTAGCGCCATTCTCTGTTTTCTAAAGATAGCGTTCATGCCTTATAAGTAAACAATCTGCTAACTCTCTATAATTGCCTCATTGCCTAAGCTTCCTAAATTATTCTGTCGTCATGAATGACATTGGTAAAATGATTTGGCCTGCTTCCTAAAAATCATTTGTAGCTGCTTGCTTCTTTCTGATGCATGTTTTTTTGTCGACAGTCCAAACTACCCTTCGGCGTACCCACCACGAAAAGACTGCGTTTGGCAATTCTCCACAACACCAGGACATAGAATCAAGCTGATCTTCCAGAAGTTTGAATTGGAACCCCATCCTGTAAGTATACAAAATCAATATATTATGTTAGCAGATATTAAATTTACTACCTCGGTGAGTGTTGAGTGCAACTACTAGGCAAAGTGTACCAGGATTTATCTGTTAAAGCATTCTCAGTATTAGCACGATTCCTGGTAGACGACAATTTAATAGGCTCGTCGCCTCTTACGACATTGACTAGAAACCATAGCTAGTAAAATATGACTGTAAGCACCTCTACTTACACCTTTATTTACCTTTATTTACTGTATTAAGACTAGACTATTACATCAAATACTTGTTTTAAATTAATTGTATAACTTATCTAAAAACTTGGTTTATGTTTTTTTAATCATTTATAAATATAGTAGTAAATTTAGTCAAAGACAAAAACTTAGAAATATATATTTATATCAAATGCAAATTCCTAATAATGGCAAAAACTAGCGCTCTCGGAACTAACTCTATCTTTATTTTTCAGGAATGCGCATATGACTACGTAACAATATACGATGGAGCGTCCGCAGACGAGAAGACACTAGGTCTGTTCTGCGGTAACAGACTACCGCATCCTATTGTAGCGTCGCAGAACCAAATGTACGTCGTGTTCAAGTCTGACGGTTCAGTGCAAAGAAACGGGTTTCTTGCTAACCACTCGACTGGTAAGTAAATAATAAATTGTTTTAAAGTAAGGTCATATGGGGAGTGGATTCCATTCTCTTGGTCGCAAATCCGTGACGTCTTAGCCATTAGTTTAATATGTCTGTCATTGGTGCCAATTCTGTTGTCACAAAATTCTCTTATCTTAGCTAAAAATCTCTAAAATTTATTTTAGTCTTGTCACTTTTAGCGATTTCAGAATACGAAATGTCGTTTGACAGGACTAAACTAAATTTTAGAGATTTTTAGCTAAGATAAGAGAATTTTGTGACAACAGAATTGGCACCATTATCTTCGAGGTCGTGAAAATTTTATCTAACGGTGATGCCTAATACGCAATCTATCTATGGCCTTCTTTATTATTTACTAAGGAAAATTTTAGAATTTGGCATAACTGCTATCTCTAGTACCTACCATATTGGTTTTGCGTAGGTATGTTATATGTAAATCAACATTGATTACAAGAATCCAATTTTTGAACCCTTATCAGACTTTTGGAAAGCTCTTCATTTGTGTCTTATACTTCAATTTATTTTGCTTACAGCTTGCGGTGGTTACCTAGCAGCTACTGACGCAGTTCAGCATCTATACTCTCACGCTCGCTATGGAGACAATGCCTACGAGTCCCGCGCCAACTGCGACTGGAACATCGAGGCGCCAAGGAACCACTTCGTCAAGCTCACTTTCCTTACTTTCGAATTGGAACCTGAAGCTAACTGCAGATATGACTATGTGCAAGTGTTCGGTGGATTAGACGGCAGTGGCGGGAATTATGGAACGTTTTGTGGGACTAAAGTAAGACTTGGAATAAAATGTAGAATATTACTTCTTATACAATACCAGCCCGCTGATTAGCCCGCATGAATCCCATGGGAAAAATAAAGGATACTTTAAGACATTTAGCTAAAGTCAGCGTTTCTTAAGTGATATTTTTGAATTGACTCGTTTATAATAATTATTATAACCCCAATATGTCATTGTATTTTATTTCAGATGCCACCAGAAATCGTTTCAACAAGCGAAGCTCTGCTTATAAGATTCCGAACAGATGATTCCCTGGTCTTCAAAGGTTTCTCAGCATCCTACCAAATGGTAAAACCAGTTTGGAGCGAAGAAGACAGTGTAGAAGGAGCCGAATACGATGAAGAAGAAGACGAAAGAATGCCCCCTCTTGTAGTGGGGCGGAGAGGACTCCGCGCGCCTGTGCAGAGGTTCGTCCGCCGTCCCACGTGACGCTGGCCGCTGCCCCGACACCCTCGACATCGTAGACCGCACCGCAACAGCCGAATGTAATTGTATTTAACGGTTTCCGGAAATTTACGGTTTTGTGTTCACACTGGCAACATTCAGTAACTTTCAATTTTGCTGCTAATTTTTGTTTTAATCTTATAAGTCGTTCTTCGACGTTTGAATTTAATACGTTATTGCAAAAGCAGATATATTTACTAAGTAGTATATTTTTCCTCATGTTTAATTGAATTACAAATTGAATATAATTTGACTGTTTACTTAAGTCTGTAGCAAGATGCGGTCAAATGCTCTTAAGGTTTACTCGAAAAAATGCCGCTTAATGTTATTTTTTACGACTGAACAAAAATGTAAATAAATTAATATTCCTAGTCTAATTTAAGTCTATTACTTAAAATAGTGGTTACCATTATAATACTCGTGTGGGAAATGTTTGGAACGCATAATATTTACAAATTAAGTGATGTTATTTTAAATAATTATAACTTTTACCAAAGAAATGTTCATTACTAGTAGTCAGATTACATAATTAGATAATAATTTCTAATCATTTTATTATTACATAACAGTTAAATAAATAATAGAAAGACGCACATAGATTCATTTTTGCCATTTACATGCATTTATATTATAATGAATAATAATTATTATATTACATTATTAGTCATAGAATTTGAGACAATATGTAATTTAAGAGTTAACTTAAGATGTAAAGAATTAGATATTAATAGGTGTTCAATTCATATCAATATTTGAATACTTTTACGTGTATATTGTATACTAGTAGGTAAACATTTTATTGAATTACGAATAGGTACAGAATACTCGTTGTAACACTACCAAAGTACACCAAATATTCAGTAAATAAAGTTTGTTGTACCAATTTTTTTTTATACCCAGTATAATAAATATGGGTATATTTTTTGCAATTTTTATTGTCATACCTAAGTAATTTTTTTTATTATTGTACTTAATAATAATATACTTGTGTAAACAAAACATAGTCACAATTTTTATTTCAAAATACTTTTTTTAACGAAGTTAATAAATGTACATCATTAAAGTTGTTTACAATGTTATAGAAGTTATTATTGTGCCAATATGGGATACTTAGTTACTGATAATGCCATAGTATAAAATAGGTTAGCGTTTTGTAACTTAATTATGAATATTTATATGTAGGAATGTTATTTTTATTAAAATGCAAGGAAATGTATCGCTGTTTGATTAAAAAATACCTATTAACATTTTTATGCTGCAGCAGCAGGACTAAAATCTCGACAGAACATTTTGTTTAAAATATATGATTTGAGGCACGGTTTAGGGTGATGGATGACCGAGACCGAGATATCGTTTAAAGTGTAAATGCGGCAGTTATAGTTTTGTAGAAATTATTCGGAATTCACAATACCTACTTACTGACTTTTAGTTTAGATAGCATCAATTATTAGGTATATTACTAATAATTAGTTAATTACTCTTTTAAAATTGTTTGGTACTTTCTATTAGGTATTATCGAATTAAAATAACTAAAATCATCATTGTTTTTTACTATAAGTTGAGACCCCAGCCTGCCTCGTTGCTTTTAATAAACACAATCAAGCCTCGTGTCCACTAGGCAACAATTGACGCACAACACGTGACGCTCAACAAGATCATCAACGTTGCACAACAACGCGTGACGTTGCTAGCTGACGCGCAACATGACGGGCGGCTTGTTGTTTGTTTCCGTGTAAGTGCAGTTGAGCATCAAATGTTGACAAGTGGAGATGTAAAAAACGGCGACATGTTGCCGAGGACTAGTCATGTGAGAACAGACAACGTTGCTAAATAATGGTTCGCGTTGCCGTGAGTAACAATGTTGCGTAACATGTCGTGCGTCAAATGTTGCCTAGTGGATACGAGGCTTCAGGAAAAACGGGCAACGTCTTATAGTAGTATAGCATATTAAACTGTAACTGACACCTGACTCAGAACCGACCATATCATCTACTGTGTGTCGTTAAAATCTCGTTAATTAATCTAGCTTATATAATTCTATTCTACAATCCTTATTAGGTATATTTTTTGTATATTTATAGGAATAATCCTATAATTATATTAAGAAGATAGAAAGAGCCACGCCAAATTGTTACAATAAGTTGTACATAAAATAGTATATACATATATTAATCTTTTCTACAAATAATTGGGTTATTACAGCATAAAGCCTACTTACACACAGCATAAAGTTTTAACTTACACAAAATTCAATCAGCGCATTCTTATATTTTACTATGATAGTAAATAATAAGTAACAAATCAATATCGTTTACAACGGATGAAAATTAACCAACCAGTAAATTTACTTACCTATAGGTGGCGCTGGCTAAATATCTGATTACCTAATGGTATAAAGGGAAAAGAAGAATGAATTTATTTGTTTACACTGGATATCAGTATACTGGTAACTTGCCGACGATGCTCAAAGTCTCGTGTAAACGAATTGACCTATGTCTTTTTTGGTTGACTCCAGTACCTTCAGCTGCTACTTTTCGTGGTTAACGCTGAATAGAGAATAGGTTGATCTGGTTTGCTCCCGTCTGATTTGATACCCATTATTTTTGCGGCTAGGTTAACCTTTGTTTCAACGTGGGAGTTAGAGATTCTCTTATAATAGTTAAAAATCAAGCATAGCTACTTAATCCTAAGATTGTACTCTTAATTCGTTACTAGGTACCACAAAAGAAAACAAAGAAAATCACTGTCAAAAAATAAAGATAGCAGCTTAAGCCAATGAGCGATATATCGCTTAGAACTTCTGATAATTTAATCAAATTTTACACATGTAAATCAGAATCGTAACTAGTTGGAATAAAACGCACATTGAAGTTACGGGTATTCATGTTATATCTATTTTTTTATATCTGTGGCGTAGTTAAATTTGTTATGGCAACATTTAAATAAACGTCAACTTATTGTTTTGTCATTTCAAAAAGAAAAAGTCAAATAGTAATTTATTTATTTCATCTTTTGTGGCGTCTTTTTGACCTAATTACGACAAACCTAAACTGAACACGTATTAGATTTCTCACGAAGTATATATCTTAGTAAGATGACAGCGTTAGCGTTTAAAGTTAAAAGCAAAAATGGTCAGCAAATATTAAAGGATTTGACCTCTGATAGCACCGTGGGTGAATTGAAGATGTTTTTGTCGAGTTTAACAGACGTTGGCATCGAAAGAATTTGTGTGTTGTGTGGGTATCCGCCGAAGCCATTAGACATAAGTAATGACAATAGAAAAATTATTGAAATAGGTTTGAAAACCGGCGAAACACTTATAGTGGAAGAGAAGGCATTGGCTCCTACTGTCGCTAGTAAGCCTCCTGAGTCCAATCCTAAGCCTGTAGAGAACGGTATTGCGTCGCACGAGACCATAGGACCATGTAGACCAGGCATTCTTATGAAGAAAGTGGTCCCCTCGGATAATTCTTGTTTATTCACTAGTATAGGTAAGTTACTTTGCTGTTTCTATCAGAACATTTTGTATGTGGGTGTAAATCTTAGAGTAACACAATAGCTTGTTATCATTGTCTATAAAAAGTAATAGAGATACTGGAAGGTTAAGAAATGGTCTGTTAGCTAATAATAGTTCAAAGAACTGGTCTTATGCTAAGAATTGTTTTAATTTTACTTGCATACTAGTTAAAACAATGGATCGTAAAGCATTTTCATTTTATAGGTAAGGCTATCTAGGTGTTTAAACAGATTACATTTCCTTTTAGTGAAAATCCTATTGTCTGCATAAATAGAGCTATAGTTTAAGGTCTGACCATTCCCCGTGAGTTGATTTTGATGGATCAATCCTCACAAGAAACAAAATTTGTGTGATACATAAGTAGGTATATGAAGTAAAAGTGTAGTTTGTGGAATGGACACAAACAAGACCCAGAATTGTAAACATTATATTTTTTGGTTATATTATTACAATTGTAAAAGTCTTCACTTTAAGAACATTAAACACAAATTGTCTCTTATTCATGAAAGAGAATTGTAAATCAACTTTAATGAAATAGTGAAACATTAGTTACTTGTATCTTGCCACACATTTAAATTTAAAACCTGTTACCTGTCATTAATATGTTAAAATTATTACAAATATTTTATTAGATACCTATATTCTGCTATTACGTAAGATGTTTCTAAAATTATTTATAATGCATATTTGATATACATTTCAGGATTTGTATTAAATGGCAGCGTAGACACGTCGGTTCACACACTTATGAGACAGATCATAGCAATGGAAGTGGCAAGTGACCTTGAGACATATAATGAAGCAATGCTCGGCAAGCCTAATGCGGACTACTGTGTGTGGATACAACAGCCAAGTTCCTGGGGTGGTGCTATTGAGGTGCTACACTTATTGCCACTTTGCCCTTATACATAATATACGGTTATTAAAACTACTTTCCATGTTAAATCATGCCATTATACTAGTTTGATGTATTATAGATGTCCAAATGTAATCTACAATAATATATGAAATATGAATTTAATATGCTTGTTTCATAAATTTCAGGTTGCAATCTTGTCACGTTTCTACGGACTAGAAATGGCTGTGGTGGATACATTAAATGCAATCATAAACCGATTTGGCGAAGACAAGAATTATGGACAAAGAGTTTTTCTATTATTTGATGGAGTACATTATGATCCATTGTACTTGGAACAATCTGATGTAAGTAATTCGATGTGAAGAGTCTTTTTATTTTTGCTTGGGTAACCTAGGAATGAAACTTGACAATATGTCCCATAAGATGTTTTTTATTTTTCATCAGTTTTTTATATGTCCCTCTGCTGGACAAAAGTCCTCCTCTCCGTTGGACTTCGAAACCACTCTGTTGGTGGATGTCGCGTGCTATTCCCTTTAAAAGCGTCCAGGTCGTCCCGCCATCTCCGTTTAGGTCTGCCCCGTTGGCGTCGACTGTCTGATAAGATTGCAGACAATTGAATTCCTGAGTTGGATGAATGTTAGATTTTAGTTATAAGTAATTCTCAGTAATAGCATACTTTACAATGTGTCTTCTATGACAATAGACTCGCCTTCTATTTTCTGGAACTTAAAATATATCTGACGCAATTATTAGAGTATAATATACTTCCTGGGATTCCACAAACATGAGTTTATGTAATTATAACAAAGTTTTAAATCATAATTTGTTTATCCTCATACATAACTCAAATGATACAAATTAGATAGGTATATTTCATATTAGTTTAATACATACAAATATTATCACACAAAGGTCTCGTAAGCGTGACCAAGTAGATAACAAAATAAAGAATCGATTCGTCACTTCGTATGAAAGCTATAAGCCCACACGTTGCCCTTTGTTAAATCGAAACCAGACGCAGTAGCGAGCAAGCATTGTGCAAACACATTCTTCAAGGCTTTTCTATGAATAGAAGTACTTCAAACTTTTTACTGAGGGTGGAAACCTTTGAACAATTTCACTGAATAGGAAATATTTTTATTCAGTGAAATGTTTTGAAATGTAATGTTGATTTTATAATTCGCCGTTGTAGATATTTAATGACATGCTAAATTTAAGTTAGCATTACCAAGACAGCCCACATCAGGACATTAGCGAGTATCCGAGACATAAAAAAGAAAGATTTTCTGTCAAAGATCACCAATGAGTTGCTAACAGCTCAGTGCCTCCCCAAGTTGTCTAATGCCTACACCGCATTTATGCAATAAAACCAGGTTTAAGATAAAGTTCCGCTACGTCTTACCTCTGAAGCGATATTATTGGTAAACCTTCGTGTTACTTGAACCTTTGATTTATTCAATTACCAATTAGTGTTTTCTTTAGTTCATTGATTATAGTCAATAAACTTTGAACTTGACTAAAAGACTTGAAATCACGATTATCGTTACTGATAAAATCGAAATCAAATATGTCGACAATTCCTATACTCCATTTGGTTAGGTATTTAACTAAAGGTAAATAATCTTGGTCTGACTTTTTACACAAACCCATTAAACAAATAAACTACTACTTAAACTAACGGTTCAATTGATTTAATATTCTAAACTGAGTTTTCAGATAAAAAGTTAAAAAAGACACATCAAGATTGTTTACCTTTAGTTAAATACCTAACAAAATGGAGTATCAAGTAGAATCGCGCCGTCATTTTTCAAAACTTGCGCTTAACAGTTAAAAGATGATGATTGTCACGTTGCTGTATCTATACCTATATTAATACAATGAAATGAAAATGCAATTTGCAATTTGTACCCGTTTTGAAGCACATTTCACGCACGAAGGAATGTGAGATTTGGCATAGTTACAGTTTATATGGAGAAGGAGTGCAGATAACTAGAGCTTAAGCAAAACACAAAAATATGCGTCACTAGGCGACTAAATAATATATGTCATTGACACTAGTATTTTATTAATATACATAGGATATTGTAATATAGTAGTGGGTAACCGTTAGACTGCAACGCGTCTCGAGTTCGATCCCAAGGCGCGCGTCTCTAAATTTTCATGTTAAATAGAGTTAATTATCGGTGAAGCAAAACATCGACGGAACCTGCATGTCCGAGAGTTCTGCATAATGTTCTCAAAGATAGGATAAGTTTGCCAACACGCACTGGCCCAGCCTAATGGACTATGGTCTAACTCTTCTCACACTGAGAAAAGGCCTGTGCCCAGCAGTGGGGCAGTTGAATACATTGCTGATATTATTATATATTAACATACTAGTGTCAATGACATATTTTTGATCTAACAAAGGAATTTACTTAGGATACTTTCGTAACATTAAATAATCTATATTATACTACTGTATACAGACATACACACTGTACTTATACAGTACAGTAGCGATAGCTCAGTGGGGAGACCAACTGACTGCAATGCAGAGGGTATCGGGTTCGAACCCACGCCGCGCACCTCTGACTTTCGGCAGTTATATGACTTTTCGAAATTATGTGCGTATTGATTGACAGTTTTATTATCGCCTGCTCCGTGCTTCGAAGAGCCCGTTAAGTCGTCGGTCCCGGCTGCCATGAACATCTATTGCAGTCGTTATTGGGAAGTCAGTGCCCTATAATATCCTGACACTGGTCTAGCCTTAGAGTATCGTTAGCCTTCGGGTTGCGGAGGTCAGGTGACAGCCGCTCCGTGTAAAAACTGATATCCAGTCAAATTCGGTTAGACCAGAAAAAGCCGACCCAAGTGACTTGAGAATAGTAAAGGCTAGCGGGAAGATTATACTACTGTATATAAAACTTAAAAACGTATTTATATGTATATCCAGATTCGACAAACGCGTTCGCTCTTTTCGCAACCATTTTCAACATATACATATATTTTCAGGGTGGTATCCAAACGATATTTGCAGCTGAGGACATGGAAATATACAGAGAAGCGGAACAGCTAGCGCACGAAGCGAAGTCTTCGCGACAGTTCACCGACCTTAACAAGTTTACGCTCAAGTGCATGGTTTGTGACAAATTCCTTACTGGCCAGGTGGAGGCGCAGAAACATGCTAAGGAAACTAAACACACAAATTTCGGCGAAGTTTAGCCAACATACTGTTTTGTATAATCTGTATGTATTTGATGATTGTGTCCACTTTATTTGTGGGTCGTGGGACAATAACAGTTTGTTAAAAGAATGCGATGTACCTATCATGTTTCTTTTTTTTATGTTTTGATCGACTTAAGCGCATAGTGTAGTGTATTTATTCCCCACCCATTGATGGACTAGAAACGCAATGGCGACCGCGCAGTACATTGGATTAGGTATCCAACGTCTGTTTAGCCCATATAGTGACCATTTCTAATCACACCCTTCTGTGCCGAAAAGACGATATTTTAACCATTGGGCCAAAGTTTCAAATCCTGTAGTTCAACCAATCTACTTTGGCAAGTAGACAGATTGGTCACCAGCTTCTTGGAGACCGGTACTGAATAAGTCTTCACTCTTAGATCAAAAAGTCTACCATGCAAATGTCTATCCGAATCTTTGGGGAGAACGGAAGAATACACCAACTATGTTCTTCAGGTTTCTTTAATTAACAGTGACATTACTTCGTTGTTCGAAAAACACCAAACCCTACGTCTACAACGAGCAAAATGTTGCTTCATGTATTTTTTGGTACGAATAACTTGAATATTCGGTCCGAAACTTCGACGTTCATATTTCATAGTGAAACTTGTTTCAACTTTTGCACCTCTAAATATATGTTATATACATTATATATAAGTATCAGTCTTCCTAAGCCAATAATATAACGTTTATTGGAAGAGAAAGAACGTGGAGTGGACACAATCATAACTAGATTGCCCTAGGTATTATAATTTCCCAATTTCAGAGATCTTTCCCACAATAATTGTAACTTACTAGTTAATTGCGAGATAATTAATATTATTTATTCATAGTTAATATAAACTGTATTGTGTTTTGATGAGATTAACCATATCTTTATGAATTATTTTAAATCAAATCGAAGTTTTGTGGGAAGGATCTCTTGTAAAATATAATTAAATAATTATTTTTACATTATCGCAAGCCCGTTCGAGTCTAATCTAATAAGAACGGCGTGACCTTTTATATTAATAATTATTTACTGTTATTTTGTATATTTGTTACACACAATGTTAATTAATCACCAAAGCAAAACACAGCACGTATCATAGACAAATTCATGAACTTAAAAATATGAAGCACAGATAACAAATGTCATATTTTATGGAGCAGTTATTTATGGAAGGCACGAATGAGTTCGGATATTTCATGTTTGTGGATAAAACAAAACTTAATTATATATTTTATTGGCAACTGATACTCAATACATTTTTGTTTCAATTTTTCAGGTCTGTCAACATCATGTCTTTATAAAATATGTTATATACCTATTTAAATATTGAATAGGGTAGTAGATACGTTTTATTAAAACAATACTAGAAATAAAAGAAGTTCATATTTTTTAAATCCTTAAACTAGAAGATTAATGTTCATAATTATACAAGGACGGCACTAATGGATTGTGACGTCACAATCCTTTAAATACTGTATTTATCGACACTTCCCAGTTCTTTAGAAATTGTCGTCTAGTGGGAAATCGATAGAACATAATGCTTTAAAAAATCGGCAGCATGTATATTTTTTTAAACCGAATAAAATATACATCATCTTTGGTATTTTGTATTTATTGCCGAAAATTTACTACCCTGTACACTAAATTATCTAAATTCATGTGCATAGGATTCCACCTATGCTATGATGCGGTGCTTCATAATATTGTATTCAAACAGAAAAATTGATTGAGTATATATAGATATTAGAAAATATAAAGTATAATTGAATTTTGATAACAGATTTATTTATATTCTATGTCAAAATACAACGATGTTGATAACAAATCTGTTATTTATATATCTTATGGCTAATATATATATATAATAGTGTGGTTATACTTAAGATCCTGGATGTAATAACTTGTGGACTGTGTTATGGATGACGAATGGTATTTTTAATATCCTTGAAAGCACCAAGTGGATCTGCAGCATCCAATCCAATCCAATCCCACTGCATGCCTACATTCAGCTTTTAATTAGAGCAGATTAGCAGCTACTTTGGCAATTTATCCAGTAGGAGTCTAGAATACGTCGAACGTGATGTTATGTCGAGATCTCTCAATGATCACCTTTCATCTCCCGGTAAAATTTTGATATGGATAGATTACGGGAAGCACAACTACTTTGTCAATCCAATCCACAAATTCTGCAACTTGTCTGCTATCTGCTGACTTGTATGTGACTTGACTTCGGCGCCAAGTTGACACAAGAGTTTTAAAGTTATTGATGTCTCTCATTCCTACGGTCGGCAATGTGTTAGTAATGTCTACCTCAAGTATTGCAAGTGATTATAAGCTACAGTAAAAGATTTCCACCTGGTGGGCCGTATGCATGTTTGTCTGCGCCTACCTGCGGGTGAGCCTCTCCTACAGGTTTCGTTATGACTGAAGCTAGGTAGATTTTCATCGCAAGATTATCCTTCTAATCGATCGGATGCGGTGTCTCTTCTTCATCTACTTTGAGGCGCTCATAGCCAGTTGCACTCATTGATCGGTAAACGATTAGCGAGGTTAAGCAATGTTGGATGCGGTCAGTCTATAGATGAGTGACCGCTTAGTGGTATTTCATCTGAGCGTCTCGTGCTTCGGAGGGCACGTAAAAAGTCGGCCCCGATTGTTGCCAAATTGACAGCAGTCGTTAAGCCATGTCAGAGGCCTACGGGCGGCTTGAACAACTCTTGACAACAGATTGGCAACTAACCACACGAAAAGAAGATCTACTTTGATGCCCAGTGGGCATCATCTCAAAGTAGATCTTCTTTTCGGGCAGCCCACGCAGATACGACCGAGACCCTCTCACTATCGACCATGGCCAGGCCACAATGATCTAGCCTAATTTGACTTAACTATAATAAGAACATCTAGTTTCTGTCAACAATTTTAGGTATAACCGCGCTTTAGCTATTAGCCGTGACATATAGACAAAGTAATTTATCTATGGATAGTGTTACGAGATGCTAAACTTTTGTCAATAATTTATTTTTCCAGCTTTGTATGAGTTTTGTTCCCTAGATAATTACGTATTGGCGGAATGGTGCGTTATTTTGTATTAAATCCCGTTGGCGACGCAAAACCGCTAAAACTAATGCAATTATTTTTTGTTAAGTGCGTTTTTGAGTCGCCACCGTGAGCTCGACATGACTTGTAAATTGTAAAATAAGGCTCAAAATGGCATAAATAAAATTTGATAAATGAATGCATTTTATTGTTTTATTATTTTTGGCTAGGTTACTGACTGCCAGTAGAAATCTAATATTCCTAAAACAAACTATAAAGCCTGCAATACATGTTGGCCAAGCGTAGGCCAACGCGAGCAAAGGCAAACTGATACAAGGCAAGTACTACCGTCTACACGTTCGGCAAGTTTGAAGAAAGCCAATGCAAACGGCCAATGTAGACGAGCTTTGTGGAGCTGTCCACACGTTGGGCGCTGTCAGTCTTTATCGAGCATTGAAACAATATTGACGTTGTAAAAGTTATTAAAGCTGCTGATATTTATTTAATTATGGCACTCCAATGACTTAGTCACTATTAACGCTCGCATATAATTATTATATCAGTGTATACCGTAGTAGACTTGTAAAAATAATACATTTTGTACGTATAACGGCGATATTCACCAAGCGCAAAATCACAGCCGGACCAACATGTGGTCGCTATTGGCTAGTACTCTATGCTATTGGCCAAGCGCAGACTAATGCCATTGATTTGTGCAGAAAAACCGACACAGCGCTCCGAAGTGAGACAAGTGGTCGCGAGCGACTGCGAGTTGTTACAAGCTACGCAAATTAAGCTATATTGCACGGCCGCTTTTTTGTAGCCATCTGAACTTGGTCGGGTTATGTAGGTTTTCGATGCTTCGTCAGTATTATAATTGTTTTTCTTTAATTACTGAATTTAATGACATGAAATTTTGCATGTGAATAGTTGAATGAATAAACTAATTATTGGCATACATTTTACCATGCAATTCCTTTAGAACGTTGTGATATTTGACTGCTTTGTAAACAATGATCTATTCATGGTAAATTGTCGTATAACTCTTTAATTACTAACGGAACATCATTGATACTTGGCAACATGTTGCAGACACTTACAAGGTTTGTATAAACGTGAAAATCTAGACCCGAAAGTGCATACTTTAAGAACTAAGACCTAATAAGCGTATTTTACGTTTATATTTTTATCTTTTAAGCCCTACGATTTTTCTAAATCTGTTTTTTAAACAAATATAAACAAATTCAAAACAACGTATGTAAAAATCTACAGCTCTCTATGTAAGCGCTTTATATGAAAACTAGCTAATGGCCAAACGTTCGCGTAGCGAAAACTTGAATTTCTCCGAAGTTTATGCATGCACTAATTTTATTCATACATACACAATTACACACAAATACACACTAATTTTTTGACACATCTCTTTTCTTCTAAAGTCTATGGATTAAAAAAGTTCCGCCAGGACAACGTTCGCCCAGCGGAATCAGTTTTTGGTCAATTTCTCCACAATGGCTGCGTGCACAATTTTTTTTTATCATACACAATTATACGACGTCATACACTAAATATCTGCATAATTAAAATCTTTAAATTCAACAACATTCCGCTGCGCGAACGCACACTCCGTTCAGAGCTTAACGAGTGCGCGTACTCGGTGTTTAAAAATAATATTTACACCATTTCAATATCGATTCTCAGATTTGTGATAAGGATCTGTGTATTATAAGTTTTTAACTTCATTACTCGTTAAATTGTGTTAATTTGTATAAATCATCAATCGGTAAGTCCATTTATTTTTAATTTTTCTTTTTTTATTTATTTATATCAAAAAATGTCCTGCATTTACATTTTACATAATTTCGCCAAACTGTGTAACAGTTTGTAGGCGAATACTGCACTCATTTAACAAATTAAAATGATGTATACACACATTTAGGACATATACCTAAGTTTGGGATTAGGTAGAATATAGTTATTGTTAATTGACTTTGAAATACCTACATTTAACAAAAATAAGGCTGTTCAATCTTCAATTTGATCATTATAAATATTTGTAACAATATTTCTTTTAACTTTTCTTAAATATATTTAAGCTATAACAATTTTCTGGGATCATTATTATGTTATGTAGGTAGTCTTGGTATTATATAGGTACGTGTTCGTTCACCATAGTGATTACATGAAACAGGCTCTTTGTATTTATTTCTTATAGCTTTTCTAAGCATGCAATGTGGAGCTTTAGGTATTTTAAACTCTTCTTTATTATACTGTCCGACAGTTAGCATATATTGAACCTTTTGATACACCGGTAATATATTACATACCTTGAACAATTTCATATACCTACCTACTTAGTTTTTATTACATTTCTTTTTGTCTACAAGACTAGGAACCTACATTGTATATTTAAAACTTTATCTAAATAAGTTTTAAATGTACGCCCGTAAGAACTCAGACCATAGCTCAAAATTGCATCTACCAATGCATGATATAACATAAACAGCGTGGCTCGGTTTGTAACAAAGTACAAACTTAAAGTACCTACGTTGAAAATAAATTTGCTTGGGTGGCTGGTTTTATTCGTTATTTTGTGTTTTCCTGTAATTGTTTTATCTTTTATCTGCGGATTACTTTGCACTTATTTAGTTAATACCTATCATTAGGAATGTCGCACCAGACAGTGTTGGTAGGAAAGTATTCTGTACGTCATAGTCACCGTCTTCAAAATGCCTACATGTGATTGTCGTCATCATTCATTACATCAGAAGTTATGTCAAAGCGTTTTTATAATAGATAGTTAGGTAAGTACCTAATGTCTGCGTTAATATTGATGATTAGTGCGAGTTAGTGTCACGGGTAACTGTCACTAATTCTAGTGAATGACCAAAGGTCACGAATTAAAGTCACAAATGAAACGGAAATCATGCCTTACACTCAACCTATTACAGAAATAGTTTCTTTGTTGGCATTAAAATCGTCTTGTAACGAAAATAAATAAGCAAACGTATAAAAGAATTGGAAAACGGCAAAATTAAAAAGTAAAACCCAACGTACCTATGCACATAAACTAACCACCCAAATCGGTCTCGGCGGCGACGGCACTGATTTGGGTGGCGAAGAAATTGTGTTGAACGCCCAGCTAGCATAAGCATAAGTTAGCGATTAAGTTCTACGTCTGAAGTCGGCGAAGTCACGCAGTCTCGTCAAGAATACCTTTCGGTCTCATGTCTCCCCTGACGACACCCCTCGGGGAGACATCAGGATTTTTCAATCTTGTTGTCTCCCCTAGGCTGAGGAGACAAGAACTTACTTTTAAAATTTATTTTGAGTACTCGCACATTCTGTGCCCCGTTCTATGGCCGCAAAGCTTTCATTGCCGCATTATATTGTCAGAGCAAAAGACGAATTAAATTTATTGAGGACGATTTCATCAAAAGTAGGTAAAATCTAGAGGCTGCGTTGTATGGATGAATGAATTATTTATTTGCAGAACATGGGTACATAAAGTTCAAAAGTTGCCACATTTAGCCAATTTCGGCTTGCAAATATTATGTTTTAATATTATATATCATGCATAAACTTAAACACATTATCACTGTAGTCAGAAACATTAAATATTTTAATTTACAGATACTCGTAATAAAGTTTATGAGACATGTTTCACAATAATTTTATGCTACCTGCTTTACAATATTTACCCTACTGAAATGTTTTCTATTAACTATCTGTAAACTATCTATTATCTGTTTCCTTATTTATTCATACTTCTTTACAACTTTTCTTAATCAAATATTGCTATTTAGGTTTAGTTTTAGAGATAAACTTTTCATTTGTTAAACATATAAAAAGAGACGAAAATCTAAAGACGCTTTGACAAATATATCAATTGCGACATGGGATTTTAATTTAATTATAATAATTTTAAAGTAATCTACCTACCTATCTAGGTTGTATGAGTAATGATGCGCTGATAGAGCTACTATCATTGATACTCTTGTGCAAAGCTTATAGGACGATCAGCACCGAAGCTTTTCAGTACAGGCAGCTTTACTTTCAGTCAATCTCGAGGTCTAGAGACGTGCATGAATGTATTATGTTACACTAAAAAATATTGTGCCAGTGTTCAAAACCTAATATTTTAAATGAATTGTAAACAATCCGCCCATCATATTCTGTGGGAGTGCAGTATAATTCAGGTATAAATCACTTCAAGAGTTATAAAGATGCTATACGGATATTGCGTCAAGTAGTAGGTAGGAGTTCCCGTGCGTTGAGGAGTTTCCCTCATAGTACATATACCTGGAATCAAGCTCACAATGCCTTTATTTTTCTGGATTGTTTATTTTAACTATTGCTTTGCTAAAGGGGCAGTGATATTATTTTTCCAACTTCTCCTATATAAGTACTTCTGATCAAATTCGTTGCGGGTTCTATGACAGTTTAGTTTTCCCTGGGGCTTGAAGGTCAAAACTCAGTGTTTTCTATGGTCACCACTACCAACCTAGCTAGACAGGTCTTAACGGTGAGAGACCAAGTGGGATTATTCATATAAGAAAAATACTGCCTATTTATATTTATTTATTACGGCTCGATGCCCGGGTTGAGCAAATTATTATTGGGTATTTCTGTCAGGAATTTTCAAGTCTGGACCTGTTGCCGACGATAATAGACCCGTTCCGTAGCTCAAGACATTAGCTGACGAAATAAAGATATAATACCTATACCAATGTGTCCATCTCTCGTCATTTCAAGTCAATCGGAATGAAAATAAATAAAAAAATGCAAATAAAAGTTTTATTCGATTTATTTTTAACACAAATGTACAATATCAATAAATATAGTCACATCGGCTTTCTATCACCACTTGTTACACTATGATTCACTTTATACAATGTTGTTAAACAACATCAACACCTTAACTTACACTCGTGTTAACTAAATTGTGCAGTTCAATTTGGGCCGTCATCTATTTTGTACAATTTCAAAGCAAACTCATAATAATTAAAACGCTTAATTTTGCGATTTGTTCACCTACCTACTTAAAGCTGGCCGCAAACATACGGTTTCCTGATTAGGTTTCCGAAACAGGGATTCAGATTCGTCATTCCGTCAGCTTTGCGCTGACGTTGGGTTTTTTTCATCAGGAATTAGTATTACCAGTACGTAGGCACACCGTGTCTAACTAGCTCCGAGTGTCTAGTCCGAGTTTGTTTTACGTTAACGCGATCGACACGTTTATGACGTTCGGCGTTCCGATTGGCCCGCTTCAAGCTCTTGGCCAATCATAAAGCCAAACGCGGTAAACGTTTCGATCGTGTTAACGTAAAAACAACTCACACTAGACACCCTGATGTATTCAGAATGGAAATTTCCTTTCGCGTGCGGTGGTACATACATAATGTTACCAAGCGCTGCGTTTGGAATGACGTCATTCGGTATTTTCCGTTCTTCATTCAGAAGATTCCGAATCGAACGACGGGAATTATTTTCGCACGGAAAATATAAGAACGTGTGCGGTATATAGCAAATAAGTGTTTTCGGGCATTCGGGTATCCGAATCTGAATCCCTATTTCGGAAACCTGATCGGGAAACTGTATGTTTGCGGCCAGCTTAAATCTGTCAAGTCTTAAAATACCAGACAAAACAAAAATCTAGTGTCTGGCTACCCGTGTGCTGCTGCGTCTCAATAGGTTAATTAAATATTAGACAATGGGTCTTAATTACTTTAGTAATTATTTAAAATTAATATATTTTTATTATCTTTGAACTTTTAAGTCGTGACCACAATCGATGCAAGTCGGTTGACACATCGGGATATAAATAGATATTTATTACCTTTACTTTTTTAATATAATTACTAAGATCCACTGTGTTATATTATAAAACACTCTTATGTGTTGAATGATTACATTAGAATTTGTGATATAGCAACATTGATTAGAAAATCCCTGGGCGATTGCATAAAAGTATTAAAATTAAAAAAATTCAAAATGTTTTATTTCGATATCACATACATAAGTACTTATATCTAGGGATATCCTTTTAAGTATAAAATAATACCTGTGTTATGATACCCCTAGATTATATAAGTGTTTGCTTTCCAGGTGAAGTTTATCGTCCCAGAGAATCTCGATACTGGGTTTGTATATTACCAGCATAGCACCAAACTCACATCTTCTAGTTCTAGTTGGCTGTTATTTGTATTTTATACAGTAACCATGGTAATAACATATGGTTGTTACTGGTGAAGCGACAATCGATTCGAGACAAGACAGAATTGCACGGAATTTTGGACGCGTCGAAGTGGGACGTGAGTTATAAAAACTGGGTAGACATTAGAAATTGCAAGCCATACTACTATCTTTTATAGCGCAGCGGTTGTGATGCGACTGCTGTGCATGAGGTCACGGGTTCGAATCTCGGGTAGGACCAACAAAAACGTATTGAGTTTTTCTGTTAAGAAATCTCAATACGAGTCCGGAGTTAGGAAGTTGGCGGTGTTACATACCCCCGTGTCTCGGAAAGCACATAAAGCCGTTGGTACTGCGCCCGTTCTCTCTTCGGTCGTGTCGAATTACCGTCACATAGGATCATGAGAGTTAGGGAACAGAGAGTGCGCTTGTGTTTGCGCACATACTTGTGCACTATAATATCTCCTGCGCAGATGACCAGTTTTCGTTAAAATTGGCCGCCGTGACCGAAATTCGGTCTGGAGGACATTATTATTGTAATGTTTAATTTAGAATAAATCAGGGCAGAATTATACAGTTTATTTTTTTTTTGGCAGAATTTCATAGTTGTGAACCATAATATGCTTACTTTTGAAATGGCGGTATAATCACAGGTGCGATCGCGAACGTTACAATATATTTTAGATCACGCCAATGTGTATTAGGTACTGTGTTTTTTTTTAATAGTCATATTTAATGTCTCAGCTCTATATTAGAAATTATTATTGTCACAATTTTATGATTGGAAAGTATTCTAATATAACAACTTTTATCCATAAATTAATTCGCTTTGAAATCCTACAAAATTAATATTATGAACAAAACGGCGGCAATAACTTATAGTTAAGCGTATACACAGCTTATTATTGCTAATAGATGAAAGTTTTACCATAAGACGTGCCCAAGCTATTTGCGAGTAATTTTAGAACAACAGCCTTGTTCACACAAACCCTATAATCAATCGAAGGTTTGTCATAACAACGCGTCTATCTACTTCTATAATCTCAGTAATAAAATTGATTAGATTTTTAACAATAGTAGTTTGTGTATCTCTTTACATATCGTTGGTATTTTGACAGTTTATTTATTTTGAACTTTCGTTTATATATCTCTGTTGCACAAATCCTATCTAGTACCATTTTACGCTTACATTTAAATTGCTTTTAAATATCTAAACAAATGAAAAAATATATTATGTGGTTCTGATATTTAAAGGCTATGAAGGCATATGTTTATATATTTAAAAGCTCAGTAGATATGGACTGGTATGGGACTAAGCCATTTTTATAATAAGAAAGTGTTGCTACAAAATGCCCAAAGACAATTTAAATATATACTCGATTTACGCATTTTAATTTCATAGATAACGCACTAAAAAAATAAAACAACAATAAAAAGATCGCTTTGATTTTCGCTTACAATTAAACGTATTTTAATGTGTTACAGTTATCGAAAATATAGCCAATGCTTATAATACAATACGGCTTATAAATTTATATAAAGCATCAATTTATTATCTATATCTATTTATTTAAATAATAAATATTAAAAAAATAAATGTATAAATGCTGATATCTTTTTTAATATAAAAATGACGTTACTGTGGAATTATTATCTTTTAAATAAATAACAGACTCGGAACAACTATTTGTGGAACACAGAGATTTTTGTTCCGTATCTGTCCCGCAGCACTCGGCACATTGAACACACGACTTAGCGTTCAATTCCCGAGTAATGCGACGTATGAAACAGTAAAAATATATCACTTCTAGTCATTGATAACCAACGTGTAAGGCAGTATTATATAAAAAATACAAGAATAATTAAAAGTAAAATGCTAAATCAAATAGAAAAATAAAAGCGCTCCAAAATTAATCGTTATCGACGATACTTAACATTAGAAATATAGTAAATACCAATAACTGTAACACGTAAAATGCTAAAAAACAAATTCGATCTAGTCAAGATCACATAAAATGCTATTAGGTGCACGTGTACTAAATAAGTTGCTGACTTTATATAGCTAGCGAAGTGTATGAATGTCTCTTGTGTATGTTTTAGTAGTGCTTCGAATTTAATAAGAATATTGTTTTAATAAGTTTTGTAGCACAGAAAGCAAGTAGGCCGGATGTAAATCAGTGCATCAAGACACATTTGATGCAAGCTCCTTGAAGCAAGCGTCGTGCTATCTTTATCTTTCTTTGAGTTCGTTGCGCGTCCGTGTCCTCTACGGGGGAGTCAAGAAAATCTTTGGTATTTTTTTCGCGATTAATCACGAATTTTCTTGACTCCCGTAGGGGCCACGGACGCGCAACGGAACCATTTTTTTTATGAGTCATAGGACATTCCAAACGTTATAAAAACAAATAAAGATATCAAGATACTTGTTTGAAGTAACTTGCGTTATGTAAATGGGTCTTTATATCAACTTAAGCGTCCCTCTTCCATATATTATTTCGAAATAATGTTTTTAGACTTTCATACAAATCAACAAGCAGTTTTTAGTGACACTGCACTTAAATACGTTAGCAGTAACTGCTATATATAAACCACTGCAATTGGAGCTTCGTAAACATATACACAACGAGTATCATTAAAGTGTGGTCTTGGTTAAGAATTATAAAGATCCAATGAATAATATCAATATTTAAAATTAAAGAAATTTTACTTTAATTCACATAAATATCTGTTAACAATGGACTACTTTGATTTACTAAGAAATTAACTCCGTTCTCGTTTTTAAACCGAGGCGGCCTTCACTCCGTATTCGATCAATTAAAACGAGTTTAATATTATTTAATATGTTCAATAACCATTAATTTATGACACGCTTTAATGCTACACGCTGTGTATATTTTTTTATAGTGACGTAATACCAGGGCACTGAATACTTAATAATCAAATATTACAAATATGAGCAAAATCAAATAAGTTTCTCTTCATTAACGTAGACTTCTGAGGTCTCTTTTGACTTATTTAAAATCTATTTAGAAGTTTAAATATCACGCTATCTATCTCTTTTCTTCTGTATTATAAAGTAAGGGACAGCGTGATTGATGACTTTTATGTACCATCTGAGTAACTTTATTTGCTAATGGCAGAACAGGCACTAAGTTTTATAAATGTCCTTCTCATGAGGCAACGGATCTAATTAGGGAATAATCCCTATTGCAATTAAGGGATGAATTCCTAAAACGCTGTTTCTTGCAACATAGACCAACAACAACTGTATATGCCACACACTTTTAGTCCCGTGTAAGGATCGAATCCACAACAATTCACTCAGGGCTCTTGCAGTAACTATGAGCACATTCAGCGTCTTTCAATTCTCAAGTCATGTTTCAACATACGTTAGCAGTTTACAACGAGACTGAAACGCCGATACGACTTGTCTACGTTGCCAACGTATCTAGTTTCGTTGCCTCTGATAAGGATTATTAACACGTTATTTTAACTAAACCTTTTCAGTCACCTCACTTTAAACAACCTCGGTCGATATTAGGTACGTGCAGTGTTTATATTATTAGACCTTTTTGTTAGTCATTTTGTTTAGGGTTGCCAGATCGAAAATATATAAAGGTCAAAATGTCATTATTCATTTGGCGAAATTAGTTTTAGATCATACACCAGTGTATATGTGTTAAAAATGTAAAAAAAATAATCGCTCATCGCTATTGATTGATGTGATAAAAAGTTTCGCTCGCTGACGTCACAGCGATATTATAATCACTTTCATGTTACTTGCCCTCTAGCTAATGCTAACCCACACAGTCTGTAGACTTTTTAATTAGTCGACATTTGACAACGATTGATAATCGGCAGAAAGTACCAATTTATCAAATGGTTAGCATATAAAAGTACCTAACTGCTAACCATGTGATAAGTTAGAGATGATCGCTTTCGATGATTAATAGATTGGATTTACAAAGTTGTGTTATTGGACTTTTTTATTATAACTGGTGATAAACTCGGCTTCTTTCGCTGTTAAGGTATATATGTATAATATTGTCGAGACAATTTTTATAGAGATCACATAAAAATCAGGCGAATACAGACCCTTCGATCTGGCAACCCTAAGTTAGTCGGTGTCGCAAGCTCGCGTCCCGTTAGTGCGGCGTGGACTTGACCGTGGACCACCTGGGCAGGGAGATGCCGAACTTGGTCTCAAGGCCGGTGAGGACGGGCAGCGCCACCTGGTAGCCGCCGATGTGCTGCGGCTTCTTCATGGACTCCTCGATGGGCGTCGCCACGTGGAGCTCGGAGCCCGACGGACGGCTGCCAACGGACAATTATTCTTAAAGTTCCTAGTCTTTACATTGTAATATAATAAGCACAAGTTATTAACCGTTTAACCGCCACGACAAAAAACAGAAGTGTGCTTTTGGCGCCAAGCTACGATTTCATCCTTTATTTTCTTTTTTGTGATCTTATGCTAATATGGATGAAATAAATAGAATGCAGTTCACATAATAGAAATAAGGATGAGTTTAGCTACATAATTAACAACACAAATAAGAAAATTATCCTTTTTTCTAAAATTTGTCATGTAGTCGTGACCGTAGCATGCTGGACACATTTTGCTTTATCATGTATACATGACAATGGCGATCAAAAGGTTAAATGCTGTAACGTTTTTGTGATTATTACACATTTAAATACGGATTTAACGCGGATCTTTTTAACCACAAGCACTTTATAATTATGAAAAATATTATTTATACACCTATAGACTGCTTAAATATTCCAAATTTTACTCAGCCCTGGCAGCGGCGAGACTAAGGTGGTGTTCGTCTCAGTCTGAAGGTATTTTTATTAAGTAACTGTTACCCGTAAATTTTTTAAATGAACACAGCACGTGAACCTTTTTCTATTTAAAAACATTTTAAAATTCTCCCCTAAATATACCTAGACAAAAGAACAACCTCACAATCTTGTCCTGTGAGATAATCGAACACACAATTTTCAGTATACCAGCAGTATGAGGCGACCACACAAACCACTTGGTCAATTGTGCAATTTAAAATCAGGTTGGAATGTATACTCACGTTCCTCCGAAGTCGACATAGAATAGACGCTGTAGAATTTCATACGTGACCAGCGTCACACCGAATTGCGGCGACGAACGGAACACACGCGCTGAAATCACACAATACATATTTTCAACACAATATTATAAACTAGTGACCTGTCCTGGCTTTGCAGTTAGAACAAAAACTTTTTTTTTTGTCGTTTTGTAAGCAAACGAACAGACGGAACTCCTGATGGTAAGCGATTACCGCCGCCCATGGACACCTGCAACACCAGAGGAGTCGCTCGTGTGTATTCTTCTCACCTCCCTGGTGTGGGGGGTGGGGAGCCTCTTGGAATGGTTTCCTTGAGGCGGTTTTCGCCGCGGCCCATTGCTATGGGCCGGTCATTGGGTTAATCCGCCCTCGAGGCTAGCTAGCCGGGTGAGTCTCCGTTGGGAGAGGCCCAGCTAGCCGCCTGCGAGAGGGCGGCGGTTCGCCTTCTGTGTGGGGTAGAGGTGACGACGCTCCGCTCGAGGTAGCTGGTATCAGCTCCCGAGCGGAGCGTTTCAGTCTCCTCTTTAACCACTTGGTGGTGTCCGGATGGGGGAGGGGAGCGGTGTTGGTCAGGTGGGTGTGAGCTGAGCAGTCCGCTCGCTCGAACATCCCCCCGGCCAACCTGCTCACAAATCCCTCGATCGGTTCCCATTTGAGGTCCCGGTAGATGGTCGCGTTTCTGAGGTATCTGGGCGCGTCGACCGCCCAGCGAAGACAGGTGTTCTCCGCTGCTTGGAGGCGCTGCCGCGTCGACCTTGCTGTCAAGTTGAACCAGGCCAGCCCCACGTACGTGAGGCGCGACCTGATATAGGTTTTGTATATTGCGAGTTTCGCTCGCAGTGGCAGTCTCGAGGACAGCAAGGGACGCAGCTTGGCCCGCGCTGCTTGAGCCTTCGCGGCGGCCGCCTGCACATGTTGTGCCATTGACAGGGTTCTGTCAATGGTGACGCCCAGGTACTTGACCGTCGGCGACCAAGGGATTTCCTCTCCCATCAGCTGGAGGCATGGTGGTGGGTGTACCCGTCCAGTCACCATTGCTTGGGTCTTGGACACGTTGCACTTGAGCCTCCACTTTTTCAGCTACTCCGGGAGCGCTTCAAGTGTCTGGCTCATCTTTCGTGCAGCGTGTCTTGCATTCTTGGAGCTGGATAGGTACGCAGCATCGTCGGCGTAGAGGGCCAGCTTTACAGTGCCCACCACCGGGATGTCGTCGGTGTAGTGGGCGTACAGTGTGGGAGAGAGGCAGCTCCCTTGTGGGACCCCGGCCTGGATGGTTTTCTCCTCTGACGTGGCGTCCTCGACGGCCACGTGGAAAGTTTAAGGAAGGAGGCGATGATCGCGATGAGTCGCCGTGGGAGCGTGGACGTTGACAGTTTGTGGATGAGACCGTCATGTCACACCCTGTCAAACGCCTTCTCCATGTCGAGCATCGCGGTCACCGTGTATCCGCCCTTGTTCATCCACGTGGCCATCTCGCCCAGTACACGAGTCAGCTGCAGTGTGGTGGAGTGTTGGACCCTGAACCCAAACTGTTCGGGCCTTGATGTTAGGTGGGGGTTTATCCTCACCAGCAGCAGCCGCTCGAAGACTTTGGACGTCGTCGAGAGGAGAGTTATCGGCCGGTAGCTCTCCGGCTTCCTGAGGTCCTTGCCGGGTTTCGGGAGTACAATAACCCGGCCCCGCTTCCAGGTGGTCGGGAAGTGGCCGGTCCTCAGGATGCCGTTGAATAACTGGGTCGTCGCCAGTAGTGCCTTCCGGGGAAGCCGTTGCACCGCCGAGTTGGGAATACCTCACCAGGCGCTTTTCGGGGCTTAGTCTGTCGGATCACCGCGGCTACCTCTTTCGGGGTCACCAGCAGTTCATCCTCTGATGGGACGAGGGGCGACGAGAGGTAGGCCCGGACTGAGGCCTCTACCTCTCGTGTGTGTTCCTCGTCCTGGACCTCGTGTGGAGTGAACTGCTGTTCGAGACTGCACGCGATGATCTCTGCCCTGTCTGTGGCTTTGTAGCGCAGGAGGCCGTCCTGCCCAAATAGGGGGCGCGTGGGGTTGGGCTCTATTGACAGCTGCCTGCAAAGGCGTGTCAGTGAGGGTTAGTCATCCTCGATGCCAATCAAGTGATTCTCCCACGCGTCTCCCCTGTGTTCCCACAGGGCGGCCTTGAGCTCGTTGGTGAGGCGGTTGTATGTGGTCTTGTCCCGAGGGTGGCGGGTTCTCTTCCAGGTCTTCATGGCCTTTCGCTTCTCCTCAAGCAGTCTCCGAAGCGGTTCGGGCAGGGGTTCCCGTCGCTCGGAGTATGGTTTAGTGCTTGAGGAGGCTCGAAGTGCGGCCTGGATAGACCTGGAGAGTTCCTCGGCGGCTGCGTCGACCTCCTCTGGAGTGCGGATAATAGCTGGGCGATGGAATTGGGCCATCTCGGACACAAAGATGTCCCAATTCCTCGTTGTTTTTCTTCTCGGTGGATTTACCATTGCTGCGGGTTCCCTGAACACCAGCAGCACCGGTCGGTGGTCTGATGGGAGGTCCAGCAGGACTTCTTGCGTGGGGGGGGCTTTTAGTCCCTTGTGGACGATGATGTCCAGCACGTTGTCAGCGTGGTGCCCCGTGGGGTCCAGCCTGGTCGGCTCCCGGGGGCCTCCTACCTCGTAGTGGTAGGTGCTGGCGTCTCGAAAGAGAAGCTCCCCCGCACGGTCAATGCTGGCGCAGTGCCATGCTGGGTGTTTGGCGTTCAAGTCTCCCGCGATGATGGTGGGTGTAGAGGGGAGAAGAAGCCCACGAATCTCGTCCACCCGGAAATTCGTGGTAGCCCCGGTCCCTGGAGGGCGGAAGGCCGCGTAGAGGCGCATCTCCCGTCCGCCGACTTGGACGTCAACACCGAGAGCGTAGACGGTGTTGAGTCTTTTCGGCTCGACGAGTTGATGCACCACTGACCTCTTCACTAGGACAGCAAGTCCCCGGTAGGCTACGCCTGCCGGCGAGACCTCATCTTGCCGGTATACGAAGTACCCCGGGATCTTGAGGGGGGTGGATGACTTCAGATGGGTCTCGCTTATTAGCATGACGTCGACTTGCTGTTCCTTGACGAAGAGGCGCAGCAGGCCTATCTTCCCTTTCAAGGGCTGGGCGTTCCAGTGGACCACCCTTAATGGTTTATCCATTGAGGGGGATGGACTGCAGCATTCCGGTGGTGTCTATTTCGCCTGCCTTCACTCGCTGTGCGAACAGCGAGAGTAGGGCGGCGAGCTGGTTCCTCTCCGCGTCATTGCTGACGGCGGAGGTGACGGCTGCAGTCTCCCCCGCTTTGGTCGCAGGAGGGGGGACCATTCCGGGCTGCTTCTTCTTCCTTCTAGGTTTCCTCGGGCGTTTGATCGCACCCATGGCCGCCGGGCCGTTGGCTTCCGCCATTAGCGAGGCTGGGGCGGATTCGCTGATCATGTTGGGGTGAGCGATTACCTGTGCTGGGCCGGATTTGGGTGTAGCGCCACCCATTCTACGGCTACGCGCTTCCCGTTTGTAGACGGGACATGCAGGGTTGCTAGCCGTGTGCTGCCCCTTGCAGATCACGCAGGACGGGGGTTGCTCCCTCGGCCTTGGGCACTCGTGGGCATGGTGTCCGCCACCGCACCGCACACAGGCCAATGGCCTGTGGCAGTTATGGGAGCTATGGCGGAATCCCTGGCATCGATGGCATTGGGATGGGCCCTTCTTGCCCCTCCAAGCCTCGATTACTACGCCGGGCATGAGGAGCACCTCGTTTACCGCGTATGCGGCCTGTGCGGCGGCTGGCGATTTCTCTACTTCCGCGAAGAAGATACACCCCGGTCTGCCTGTTCGGGCCCGGATGTGCTTAGCGTACTTGACCGGCACTCCCTTGCCAGTCAAGTCCGTGGTGATCTCCTCCGCGGGGGTGTCGGCGGGGAGGCCGCGAATGGCGACCTTGAGTGGCCTTTGGTTGGCCGGCGCAATGGCGTAGTAAGGCGCCTTTTCTTGTCCGAGGTCATCTAAATACGCCTGGATGACCCGGAACTCCTGGTCATCTTTGGGCGTAAAACGGAAGCCTTTTCCGTAGGGTCGCCCGTTGGGAGCGTGGCCGAGTTTGTCAGCCAGCGCTTTGAAGTGGGCCGTCCAGTTCTCCAGACGGTCCACCACGAAGACTGGCTGCTTCTTGGCGGCGTTGGTGGTTGTAGTCGCGGGTGCGATAGTCTGGGTCGACTTCGGTCTCGGCGTTGGCGCTGCTGCCAGTACGGAGGCTGCCATCCTTGGTCTTGGAGTAGGCTTGGGTAGTTGTTGCGGGGGTGGGTGCGGCGGATGATATTGTCCCTATCGCCTGCGCCGACACCGAGGTCGACGTCGTCGGTGCAGCGGGGGAGGGTGCGGCTGCACTTCCCTTGAGGGGGAGGGTTCCCCTTTGGGTGTCCTGTCCGGTAGTGGAGGGTGGGGACTCGCAGGAGGACGAGAGGTCCTCCTGAACGTCCATCTCTCCGTCTGGTGTTACTGCCTGGCTGGCAGGGGGCTCCGGTGTCGAGCGGCCGCAGGGGGAGGAGTCTTCTTCCTCGGCGGACAGGGAGTCCTCGATGTCGGCCCGCTTGACAGGAGGGCTACTTCTGCCTTCCTCCTCGCGTGCCCTCTTTTTCGGGGCGACGCTCGTGGATGAGCCAGTGGTGTCGGTGGCAGTGGGCGGCGGCCGCTCCCCCGGGAAAACTCCCGAGGGGTGCAGTTCGGCCAGCCGCAACGCGGCCCTCTCCTCTGGGGTCGTTTGATTTTTTGCCACTGAGCTGGAGGTCCACAGTGGCGAAGTACAGCTCTAGCCAAGTCTGCAGTCCTCGCGAGACTCCCTTAGTGATAAGGGTGTCGCAAAGTCGGCGATCTTCGTCGACTTTGCGGCGCAGGGACTGCAGATCTTCGGCCGAGGACTTCGCTTGTTCTTCCTCCATGTTGGTGGCTCTGGGTTGGTGTTGGTGTTGGTGTTTTAATTCCGTGGGAGTGCCGTCGCGCGGCGCCAAGGCGTGGTGGTTGGTGTCAGTCACCGTGAAGTCAAGGTCGGGGTTTGACATTGGTGCCAGCTCGGCGACCACGCCGGCTCTCAAGTGGAGGCAATCCCCGCGCAGGACCACGGTCCTGGGCGCAATTCCTTAGTTTCTATTTAATATTTAATATAAATATATTAAATATTAAACAAAAGCGTTGAAATTGCTTGTTTGGTTCGGCGCCCGTGCGTACTGAGCGGTGCGTAGTCGGGACGTCCGCTCCGTGCGACGATCGCGGCCGTCTAGGAGTCGCAAGTGCGTTGCCGGCCTTTTATATCTCCCCCCTCCCCCTCCTCAGAAGGGCATGGGGGGGTTGGACCTAAGGTACCTCAGTCACTGTACGAAACACAACGCGCGCTACTTCCCGCCGGTTGTCTGTGAGGCCGTGGTAGCAGTCCGGTGGAGCCGGCGCATTCGTGCCGAACCACCTACACCTAAACCTTCATGAATCACTCTCCTAAACCGCATGAAAATCCGTTCAGTACATTTTGAGTTAACCGCAAACAAACGCGCGGAGCTTTGTTTTATAATGTAGTGATGTGAAGGTGTTTGTTACTAAATCATGTAATCCTTTAAATTTATTTATTTGAAAAAGATTACTTCGACACCATGCATAAATGTCTCGGGGGATTTAAAAACATTCAAACAACAAACACAAAGAACGGCCAGATAGTGAACAACTATTTGTAAATCGCATACATTTTTGTCCCAAGTGGGGATCGAACTGACAAAACAGCGCAGAGGCATCAATACGTACGAATCCGCCATAAGTATCTACTAAATAATTTAACCTACATTAAAATAATAGTTTTTTACCTATCGCTCCTTTCCAGAAAGCTCTGGCGCCCTCTTCCGCGTATATCTTTCTCGTGGCGTCCAGCACCCCGGTGTACGACGTCTGACCTGACCGCGCCACCACCTGGGAAACGACAGGGGACATTATATTATAACCGCGGGTATATAACACATATTATTGGTTATTAGTGAGTCTATGTCAAAGTCAAAAATCATTTATTCATTTAGGTCACGAAGTAACACTTATGACCGTCAAATAGGTTAATGAGTTTATTACATTTAGTAAATTTACATTTTTGTTAGTTGCTATCTCTTATCTTATCTTGTGTCAGCCAGTCAGTACAGAGCGGCGACACTTCGACCCAGTGGGATCTTTTGTGTCGACTTTCCCAATAACGACTGCCATAGATGTTCATGGCAGCCGGGACCGACGGCTTAACGTGCTCTCCGAGGCACGGAGCAGGCGATCATTGTCAATCAATACGCACATCATTTCGAAAAGTCATATAACTTCCGAAAGTCAGAGGTGTGGCACGTAGGTTCGAACCCGAAACCCTCTGCATTGCAGTTTGTTGGTCTCCCCACTGAGCTATCGCTGTTCTGATGTTAGTTGCTAGGTTCAGACAAAAGCCTATTAGAAGATACCTGCTCGAAACTCAAGGCCATTCTACACTTATGTAGGTATATCGATTAGAATGCTAGTTAAATTTTAGGAACATAATGGAAACAGGCAAATTTTGTCATACTACTTAAATTTTACTGGTCTATAATTTAATATCTATACTTTAGTTAGGTTATTCATGTTTTTAGAGAATAAATAAGAATAACGTTGCACATGTACGATGTACCCTATGCTGTAGTAGATTGACGTTGCCCTTTCGCTTGCAAACTATGTCACTAAATTATACTGCCGTCTTATGGAAAAGATGTACCTCCCAGTATATTTATATTTAGTACAAAAATACTGGCACATACGTCTTTTTTAAAACACAATTTCATAAATAAATTAGTTACGTCCTTTTCTTTATGACGGCAGTATAGCCTATGTTATTCAGAGATACTGTGACTTTCTACAAGTAAAAGACATATTAGAATCGGTGCAGTAGTTCTACAGATTACGTTGCACATACGGACAAATTTTACCTGTAATCTAGTTTTGATGACATCAGCGGGAGTGACGAGCGACGCGGCGGGGATGCCGGCGATGGCGCCCGCCGCCAGCAGCGTCAGCGGGTGGTTGTAGCCGTTCTCGTCCGCGAACTTAGCCTGCAAACCACACATTATTGTTAAGGTCTCGGGATATTCAATTAAGCTTAATTAAGCAGTTTCTTAAGATATGATCTTTATATATTAATCGTAGTAATTGTAGTCTTAATAAAATACCTATTGTGTCAAATTTTACCTTATAGAGATAATTTTGTAAAGTAACCCAATTGTTGATAGTCAAGGAGACATAATATATTCTCAGATATACACCTGGATGGCTTTATAATAATAATAATATTCTATGACATACACACAACACCATCTAGCCCAAACTAAGCAGAGCTTGTATTATGGGTACTAGACAATGGATAAACATACATAAATATACTTTATTTTTGTAAATACATACGTATTATACATAGAAACATTCAGACCAAAACAAACATCCATGTTCATGCACACAAAAGTTTGACCTGAGCAGGAATTTAACCCGCAACCTCAGGCGTAGCAGTCGGTTATACTAACCACATTATGCTCTCCGGCAATGTGGACGATGCCATCATCGATGTTTTATACGGTGCAAATTTATGTGCCCTTCGGAAAAACGATGGTGGTATTCGGCCTATTGCCGTAGGGTGTACTTACAGGCGTATGGCAGCCAAATTATGCTGTAAATATTACAGCACAAGCCTAGCGAAAAAATTCCAGCCCCTACAACTTGGCTTTGGGTCTAAAGGGGACTGTGAGGCTGCCATACACGCCTTGTCAACATACCTTGGCTGTGGCGGCGGTGACGTTATCTTGAAGGTTGACTTAAAGAATGCCTTTAACTCAGTGCATAGGGACACATTGTTGACACAAGTAAAATTAGAAACCCCCAAAATTTATAAGTTCATTTGGCAATGTTACAGGTATCCATCAAAATTAATCTATAAGGAAAACCTTTTGGAATCAGCCGTTGGTTGTCAACAAGGTGACCCTCTCGGGCCAGTAATTTTTAGTTTAGTTATTCACCCCATCATTAAGCAGCTAAATTCAAAATTTAATATCTGGTACCTAGACGATGGCACCCTAGGAGGAGATGTAGATACAGTATTACAAGACCTGGCACATTTAAAAAATACATTTCAGTCAATAGGTTTGGAACTTAATCCAAGAAAATGTGAAATTTTTGTCAGCAATAACATCAATAAACTATCGGTATTATCTAAATTCAATTCTTTGGCACCTAATATTAAACTTTTAGATAAAACCTCTCTTCGCCTCCTTGGGTCCCCAATTTTAGATGAAGGTTTTGATAATTTTATAGAAGAGAAAATTCAAAATTTTTGTGAAACGTCAGATAGGTTATTCAAAATTAATATACATTCGGCTTTTACAATTATTCGATACTGTCTTTTCGTCCCTAAATTTACGCATGCTCTTCGGTCTTCACACTTTTGGAAACATTTAACACTTTTAGCAAAAATTGATAAAATTATACAGAACACTCTTATTAAACTTTTAAATGTGGCCATTAACGACCGGGCGTGGCTACAAGCGAGCTTGCCAGTAAGCTTGGGCGGCCTCGGCATTCGAAAAATTACTGATGTAAGTTTACCAGCGTTCCTATCTTCGGTCCATAGCACGGAGGAATTGACCAGGAAAATCTTGGCATCTACACTGGTTAATTCTGAAGTGCTGTGCATGACCGACGCCGTGAACGCTTGGAGACTTGCTTGCCCAAGCACTGAGTTACCCGAAAACCGCCTCTCTCAGAGACAGTGGGATGGGCCGTTATGCAGCATAGTTCGAGAAAATCTCATAAATACATCGTCCTGTGCTGCTGAACGTGCTCGCTTGCTGGCTGTGGGAGAGTGGGAGTCGGGCCTTTGGCTTCAGGCGCTCCCGTCGTCCAACATAGGTACTATGATGGACTATACGACCTTCCGCATTGCTTCTTGTTTGCGCTTAGGTTCTCCTTGTGTTTCTCCGCATCGGTGTCTTTGTGGAGAAGCCGTCGACAGTCTTGGTCACCATGGCCTATCATGCAGCAGGAGTGCTGGTCGTATATCACGACACGCCAACCTGAATAACATACTCCGTCGAGCTCTTGTCACCGCTGGCGTCCCGGCTCAGCTTGAACCTCACGGCTTGGTACGCGACGATGGCAAGAGACCAGATGGTATGTCATTACTACCATGGAAAATGGGTAGGCCTTTGGTGTGGGACGCAACTTGTGTCGACACCCTTGCGCCATCACATCTTTCTAGCACAGCGGGTTGCGCTGGTGCTGCTGCTGCATCAGCGGAGACGCTCAAACGGCGTAAATATCAAAACCTTATTGGTGAGTACATATTTGAGCCGTTTGGTGTCGAAACGCTGGGGCCATGGGGTCCAAGTGCTAGGTCTGTTTATAGAGACCTAGCTAAGCGGCTCATCGACGCTTCGCGTGACCAGAGGGCTGGTATTTTCTTTGCACAAAGAATAAGTATTGCCATTCAACGTGGCAATGCTGCCAGTCTTCTGGGCACGTTGCCAATTGACGACGATGCGGAGAAATATTATGACGCTTTTTGATTTTGCAGTTTTATTTTTGTGTTTAGTTTATATTTTTCTTGTAAATAATTTGTGTATATATTATAATTTAAGTAATATAAATAGTTTTAATTAATTTAAATACCTTAATTTGTAGTAAAGTTCAATATAACATCTATAACATAAATACAGAAAAATGTTTACCACAAGAAAAATGCATTGTTTAGTTTAGTAAAGTTTGCATTATACTTTACTTTAGGAAGCAGCAATATTCCATTAATTGTCTTTAGCGGTGCAAAACAAATAAAGTTAAAGCTTTTATTGATAAAATATTCTGTATTACAACCCAGCACAGTAAACAGTTTTGCAATTCTATTAAATCACGTAATTTGAGTTTTTATAGTAACCATACCGACAACAATCGATTACTATGGTTACTAGCGAGACAACAATAGAGTTCAAGATGAGTTAACAGAATAGCACCGAAGGTCACAGACGTGTCATACACCGTGAGCTTAGAAAATCTCGGTAGGATTTTAGCAGAATAACACGGCAGGTGTCTCGACAATACAGAGAAATAAGACATACCTTAACATGAGCATAAGCAGGGAAGTATATGGCACTGAAGGGCACGTCCCTGAGCAGGCACGCCTTGGCGCCCTTGTAGAGGCCGAACAGGCCGAGGTCCTTCACAACGGACAGCGCGCGCACCTTCTTGGCGCCGGCGATCTCGCCCGCCACCTGCAGCCGGATCTTCACTATCTCCAGCGGGTTCGTGAACACTACTTGCGAAGCGCCCGCCTGTACCCATCATTCACACATATTCATTGGATTACAATATAATGCCTGTTGATTGTACATTTATAATAAGGAATAGTGTGATTAGAGAGGGATATATGAAACTGGATATAGTGACGAGAATAGAAAAGGGTATGTTAAGCTGGTTTAGGCATGTAGAAAGAATGGACAAGAAAATACTGACTAAGAAAGTTTATAAGTTTATAAGTTTATTAGTGTGAATAGAACAGTCGCAAGTGGAAGATCTAGGCGAACGTTTCTTGATCAGATCGGAGACGTTCTGGATAAAGGCCAGGTTAACAGCACCTTAAACCGGCGAGAGTGTATGAGGAATGTTATGAAAGTGAATGAAGCCAAAGAAATGTGTCGCGATCGTAGCAAATGGAAATCCCTACCTACCTAGTCTCTACCTACCCCCCTGAGAAACAGGCGTGAATCTATGTATGTATGTATGTACATTTATTTAGGACCCCTGTGTATATTAAAAAACATGTATCAATATATTTACTATAGGCAATCCATACAATAAATAAACAAGTATGGGTTTTTGTTGCTGCGCCATCTAGTGGTAGCGTTCGTCTGTTTTGTAATGGCAATTTGATATATTGTTAACTTATTGACTGGTGTCCTTTTCTTAATTTAATTTACACAATTAAAATAAAATTAATTTCACTTCAGTTTAATATTATCGTGGTCAAAATATTGCGTTTACGGTACAACAGTAATAATGAAGTGTGTAACATTTAGCTTCTAATCATTTAAGGGTCTTGTAATTCACTCTATTGCACTCTTATAATTCAAACAAAATAAGTAATGCCGATCGAAAATATTTGTCATATTTCTAACATATTTCTTTTGTTTGATTTACTCTCATTACATTTTTCAGGCATGTTTGCCGATTTGGGGTCCCCTTAAATTTACCTTTAGCTTCTCTGATCTGGTCAGATTAAGTTCATCTAAATCTTCCCTTTACAACTGGCCCGTACATATTGGTCAAATATCGCCAATATTTGTACAAATACCCAAATGTAGTAAAACCATGAAAAAGTATACTTACACAAGCACCAGCCATTATTTCAGCATACATCGAGATATTGCCGTTTTTGTCCGAGAATTTGTCACGAACAAAGTCGTTTACCTAGAATATAGATAATAGTTACGTCGTTTCACAAGATTTTTATGATTTCATTAAAACAAGTGAGAAACGTCAATGAATTGCCGTAAATCTTAGAGTTCGAACAAATTGTATCACATGACCTTGAGGTCAGAGGTCAAATTTCATAGTCATTTCGGGGTATATCGACTATGCTGAGTCGAACGGCGTTGACTGCGAGTCTTTAGCTCTTACGGTTCTTGAGTTGAAAGTTGTATAACAGACAAAGCTGTTGTATAAGAGATTTTTCGAACTCTAAATCATCTAAATGCTATAAAATGGTAGATTTATGGATTTGCCAGTCTTTTACAAATTACTTTACATTGTACTATTATGATTAGTTCAGCATTATAAGCTTATATATTTTACATTTACTTGATTCCTATTATATTAAATCAATAAATATAAACATATCTTATTATTATTATCAGAACTACTAACCGTCAACTTAATAGCCTTTTCCGGAGCCACACCGATGAGCTGCGGCACCAGACCTCTGTACAGCCCGAACACTCCCTCGTGGCGGATGACCTTCTTGAAGCAATCCCAGGAGTTCCTGTAGGCCACCTCACCGATGAACGAGCCAGTGCGCTGGTTCTGCATGCGAGTCTTCACCAAGTCTATCGGGTATACGGCTGAAGCACCAACGGCTAAAAAAAAACAAGATTTAGAGAATCTAATTGGTTGCCTTTTTGGGTATGACTGAACAGCTTTCGTTTTAGTTTTTTAAACAGAATTAAAACATCTTGAAACTAATACTGCGTATAAAATTTGAATTTTGTCAACACATTAGTTAGAACAGAAAAGGGTTAAAGAAATTACAGGCAAAGAATATAAATATTAGAAATTGAATTAAATACACTTTTGTTGGTCAATTGTAATATTATAATATATACTTTAAAACTAATAATGGTAGCGGTTAGCAGCATCCAAACTTCTTAGTATCTGTGTGTATGTTTAAACTTTATTAAACCTTTTTTATATTTTTGTATATTAAATGATCCCATTGGATAGCTAACTGTGGAGGCTTGTAATTAGCAACATTGTTACATATATAATTAAAAATATTTAAAGATGTTAATTAATCTGTAAGCCTTCTTCCTAAATCAATAAATAAATTATGTTTATCGACCGAATCTGAAAATTGTGTAAATTCGGTCACATTATATACATTTTACCCGGCCAATTGATGGAATGCCAGATATAATTGAAAACCTATAGTGTCTGACCGACGATTTAGCACTGTGACTATTGAGTCACAGTCCCAAACCGTCGGTCAGACACTATACCAATACTAACCAAAAAGGCTTTATATGCCTGTGCACTTATAGATTCCCCTGTAACTATACCCGTGAGCGTAGGCACACATGTGTCAACATTTTGTGAGCTATGAATTTAGGTTCCGCGTAATAGAGGTCAATTCTATTGCAGTTTACCGGGCACCGTCCTGGAATTGCGCCCGGTACTCTGCCAAAGAATTCTTAATAAATTATTTCTTGACGGAAAATCTCAGAAGTTTTAACTTCGCACGACTTAGGAATTGAACCCGATCTTTTTAACAGTACACAAGTACGGTACTGATGCGCAGTGGTTTAACCCATTGACCGCCAAGTTAAAAAAGTTAAAGCCAGCTCTTGGCGCTTATGCACCAATGTTTTATTAAAATACTTACCACCGGCCACAGAACCGAGTGTGAATCTGTACGTGCTTTCCAATATCTGTATGAACACACTTCGCTCTTCTGGACTCTGAAACAAGCATACCCACAGTATTTACCTAGTCCTTATATTACGTATATTATGCTAGGCAATAATAAAATATGTTGATTATATATTCTGTATAGTAAAATGGATCTGTTGCCAGCAATACTGATACAAGAAAAGTCAATGTTTTTCAATGTTAGCAAAGTTCTTTACAAAGAACTTTGGTTACGATGGAATAGTTATTTTAATTTATTTATATTTTATCATTTTAAATGAGAAGTTTAATATTCCGATGATGTAGAAGACAAATGTGTTGAATAATGAGTACTGTGTAACGACAGAATAGCTGTATATAGTCAATTAATTATAGCACTAAAGCAATCGCGCAGATTAGCGAGGCTAGCGTAGAAAGTATTGACTGAATGTTTAATTAGCCGGTACCTACGTATTGAAAAATAGGAAGCAGTACATTAAGGGTGTAATTTCTTGTAACTTTGTTCGGAAAGAACGCTGCATAAACAATACAGAATGTGTGGTTCCTCACACAGCATGTTGAGCACATTGTGTGATCGGTGGGACGTTGGATATGACTACACACGACGTACAGAGACAATGTCCAGGAACAAGGCCTCCAACTAACTCGGGCCTGTCACATCTTATTACGTGTGAAATTGAACTGTTACTAACACTAGGTTAAAGATTTTATTACTAACACTTTATGGACCCTGGTCTGAAATAAATATTACTTATTATTATTATTATAAACAGAGTTGTTGTGATTCTTGTACCTGGTAAAACATTTCCACACTCAAATATAAGTTAAATTTGGACTGAAAGCGCCTCATTTTGTCACGTCAAGTGCTGCTAATGTCACAAAACGAAGTAGCTGTAATGTGTTCCCCACTGATAAATCAAAACTCCTTCTTCATGTTCCAGAATCAAAATACTATGTTATTTGTTTATCTTCTGTACGGTGTCTAACTCGACATTTTCGACATATCTTTGCATACAAGGTTGCTTTGGCGATCAAAGTACCTGGGTGACTTCCTGATGTAGTTTCAGTAATTAAATATTCTCCAGTAATTAAAACTAATGGCAGTCCCTCTGTTTTAGGAAAATATATTTGTACACTACACGTGATACTCACTCAACACATTTGTCTGCCAGTTAATCTGTCTTTAAGTATACTATTTTCTTATACAGCATTACAAATGGCAATGCAAGTGTCAATGTGCGTTGATAGCGTAAACATTTTCACGTGATATACCTAGGTATAGTTATTCATATATGTGTGTAAGCAATGAAAACTGTTTTGTTTTAGCATGCTTTGAAACAAGCTATTAGAGCAATATAGAAAATTAATAAAAATATATTAGCACTTGACACTTGAAGTATTTTATATTATTATTATTAGTATTTAATTTATATTATTATACAGTTTAATGTGGATATGGGTCCCGATTTCGGACACGGTAACTGAATTAAGGTACCAAGTCACACTAATATATCTGTGTATGTAATTCAGATAAATGTAATTTGTAAGTTTTTATATACAAATAATAATGTTTTATAAGTATTGTATTAGACTTTATATCTACATATATTATACAGTATGTGCCCTTAATGCCTGTAGCACAGGTTTACCCTAGTACAGGCACCCCTTATATTATTACCTTTACGATGTAACTTAGGCTCTGTATCATTTTGTACCAATTTAAGTTAAATAAATGATTATTATTATTATTATTATAAATAAAATGATATACCTAAACATATGTTTATTCTATTAGAAATGGTTTCTATATCTAAACTTACATTACCCACACATATATAGGGTGGTCTGTTACCATAACTCTATTACCGTGTACATATACGATGTACTAAAATAATTGCATCTGTACACAATACGAAAGCGTAGGACATTTTAGAACAGACAAATTAAAATCCAATTTATCATCATATTAATCTGACATCTCAACGAACTCGTTTAATCTCAAAATACACGTTTAAATATCGTCCATCCTTTTCCTGTCCAACTGATTAGAAAAGGATATAACAAATTACAATTAATTCAGTACATCGTAACATCGACACCAATATCTCACAAAGTACTACACTTAATTAGTATTATATAAAATTCGCTATTGTAAATCAGTACCAGAGACTTGAGTTATAGAAAGCTATTTAAATGTTATTTATATAAATGTGATGTTTAATATGTTTAAATGTACAATGATTTTGTTATAAAACTAGCTTGATAATTAAAATAGTGACAATGAATTTTTGGTCAGCCCTGGGTTAGATTATTCAAACGTTCCAGTAGTTTTAGAAATTGCTTATTATTTTTGAGTGTTGCCGTCATCGAGACAATTTGAATTTGACCACTAGAATGACTATTACTGACTTACCTGGGACACAAATTAGATACGGGTATACCAATAGATACGGATGACCGGCTAATATATATATACAGGGTGTCCGGTAATTAATGGATAACCTGGACATGTCTTATAGTGGAACTGATGGCCATTCAGAAAAAAATATGAATAAAATCTATCCTAACTACTACATGAAATATGTGTTTATTTTTAATTACCATGTATGAATTTCTTGTAACGATCATAAATGAATGAAATCCATCGGTTTTTTGTTGTTTATTATTAAACACTAATTATGCTAATAGATAGACAGTCAAAAGTATGCTATGCTATATAGCTTGCACTTTTTAATTATTATTTTTTCCTATTTTTCTGACCGGTCTTCAGTTCTTCCATAAGGCATTTCAAGGTTATCCATTAATTACCGGACACCTGTATATAAGCGAAATCCGACGCAATCATTCATAACGCGTGCTATAGTTGACCAACATTTTGATATGAAGTAGATTTTAAAGATGCTTCTATTTATTATTTAAAAACATGTCAAAAATCAATAATGCTAATTAAAATTAAATATATCACAATGCATATGTCGTTTCATATCTGCGGCATATTTTGTATATCTGTTTTTCATGTTATATTAATTAATTAATGAAAATAATCTAACTAACAATAATTACATAAAAATCAAATATAATATAAATACATCAAAAGTAACTATTGATCAAACACGATTTAGAGAAATAAGTACTTATGAGGTTTTTAATGTGTATTTTTATTGTCCTAGTATTTATTTTAAGTAAATGTCATGATCTACATAACGTCGATATATTTTCAAATTAAAAGCTGACAATCTCTTATCAAGTCGTTTCTATAAAACACTGTTCGAATCTTACAAAGACAGCGTTGCTATCTAGGCTTCAAAGCTCTTCAAAATTGTTAATAAATTAACAGCAATCGTTTGTACCAAGTCAATCTCCATACCCGAAGATCACTACGAGTGAATACCCGAGCGATAAGCCTAGCAACCGTAAGACTTGTTTACAATAGGTGCTTGATGTCTACATACTATTGATGTGTTTTATTTGCCGAACGACTATTCTGGTAAACGTCAAAAACTCAAATACGTTATTTGAGCCAAAATTTAGTCCTATTTATCCTAAATAAGTTACACGCGAAAGAAATTTCGCTAAGTATGTTCTCCCTTAACCTTTTTTTTTATTATTTATTTATGGTATGAGAAATCTTTATATTCCTATATAAATCTTCTATGCGTGTGTTTGTAATTAAACTCCTCTTAAACGGCTGAACCGATTTTTTTGTGTATGTTCAAGTGGATTCGAGAATGGTTTAGATATGGTTTTTTTTCTTTTTTTCAGGTCGCCGTCTGTCGGGTCCGCAAGTATAATTGAAAATATTATATGTCGAGTGCCAAAGAGATACTACAGTTTAACTTAAATAATAACAAAGAGATAAGTTAAACTGTCTCGAACTATGTGAACTAAATCTTGTCAGAGATCCAAACGTCAAAATGTCTGGCCATTTCCACTTTACATTTTAACTATTTATCGAGGTACTAAATATATGAATACTAAATGTAAGAAAACAATGGTATTTTCATCATTTTCATATATCAATAATATTTGGTCTAGAAGTTCAAACGTTTACCTATTCTGACCTTCAATCGGTAAGTGAACCTACTTAGCCACTAAAATATACAGAATGGATACTTCCATTCTGTATATACCAGTCGCCAATCTATTTAAGGCCAGAACAGTAAAAAACGTTATAAAAATTCTAGCAGTCAATTCAAATAGTCGACAAAACGATATACTTTCTAATAAACTCCAGAAATTGTCTAAGCCAATATGCCGCCAAGCCAATCACACCCAACTACAGCATACCAAAAACTCAGTGTCGTAAGAAAAAGAAACGGACAGAAACATCATAAACTTTATAACCCTTACTTACCAAGATGCGATCCAAAACGTTAACAAATCGATAAGGCTCTAACATATTTACCTCCTCCTTTTGAGCATGAAGAAAGAGAAATATAGACCTTTCAGTTAGTGATGTTTCCAAACTAGACACAAGTTTTAAGCTAGGCGCAACGCGAGACGTGACGCGGTACATCGCAATACAATTAGTTTTAGAATTGTAGTAAAAATATATTATTATCGTTTTTTATCTTCAGTACAATATTTCAGAAGATTTTGAAATGTTATGAATATACCCTTAGCATAATTTATTGTTTATTCGTCAGTTATATGTTCCACACTTGGCAGAAAAAGTTATACTACATACTTTAAGTATTTTTTAGACTTCGAAAAAACTCTTATACAACAAGTTTGTCCGTCCGTCTGTTTATTATACAACTTTTAACTCAAGAAACAAAAAAGCTAGAGAGTCACGGTCAACACCATTCGACTCAGCATAGTTGATATACCCCCGAAATGACTGACCTCTGACCTCAAGGTCACGTGGTATCACGTGACCTTTGCATATTACTTGAACCACTTTTCGAACTCTAAGATTTACGCCAATTCATTGCCATTTCTCACTAGTTGTTTATTTTAAAGGCCTCGTTTTTTGTGTGTTTGTTTTTGGAACCAAAGAAGCAAAGCCACTAATAAAATCTAATTAATTTTAAACAGGTTGTTCCGTATAATAAATGTACTGGCTATAAATTAAGATTTAATAATTAATTTTAATTTTATTTTTACTGTTGGGTAGATGATGTATTTCTAATGAATACAATAAATATATGAAATCAAAATTTGCCTAGATTTAGCTACTATATCGATATTAAATATTGTATGAGTCTTTTTGAAATAAGTGTCTCTCACCTCAGTGTACCTCGATGGCGTAGTGGTTAGTGTAACCGAATGCCACGCCTGAGGTCGCGGGTTCGATTCCCGCATAAGTCAAACATTTGTGTGCATGGACATGGATGTTTGTCTTGGTCTGGGTGTTTCTATGTATAAAAGGTAATGATTTACAAAAAAAAATGTATTTATGTATGTTTATCCATTGTCTAGTACCCATAGTACAAGCTCTGCTTAGTTTGGGCTAGATGGTGTTGTGTGTATGTTATAGAATACTATTATATTATTATTATTATACAAAATATTTATTTGTCTATGAAGCTAAAATTTGTTTATTGTAATGCAACGCACCTGATCGCGTCCCGCTCGTGTGCGCGGGCCTTTACACTATATACATCAATCTAAGTAACACTAACATACAATACGTAGGCTGATCCTGCAAAAGCCCTATGTTAGAATGGGACAACTATACGCGGTGGGACGCGTGTGAAAGAGATGGATATACTCACGGAGACAGCTTTGATTTCAGCGACGCGGCGTGTGACCTGCTTGAAGTATTGTTCTGGTGTGATCGAGTTCAGGTCGTTATACACGATACGACTGAAAAAAAGGTTTATTAAAAATCTAAGTATTTTAGTTTTACTATTACTAAAAAAATATTAGTGTTTAAGGGCTTTAAAAAGAGAGAGATGGAAAGAGAGCGAGGCCTTTTCCCTGACATTACTAAATAAAACTCTCAAAGCCCTCTGCATGTTGGACCCATGTCCCCATGTAAGCCCCCAAGGTCCCGGTATTATCCTAACGTGTTTGGGAAATATCCGTGAAAAAAAATTAAAAAATGATTCCCAACCTAGTGTAATCGGCATTCTAGTAGATATCTCAGTTATTATGACTAAATATCAGCTCATTCTACGACAGAAAGCTAGTTTAATTTCTAACTAACCACAAAATGTTGAATTTTCTTAACAGGTATGTTTACTATTTCATGTAGCTTAATGTTATATGGTAGCAGCATTCAAAATACCCATCCTTTATAAGATTTAAAGCAAATTGTTTTCAAAAGGGTTACATATTTATTCATTCTTTACAAACATTGAAATGGCGGACCTAAATATTTTTTAAACATTGTTTCTAATCTGAATGTTTTCTTGTGTCCATTATTTTAATGTTTGTAAAGCTGCCAGGGATACAGCTCGAATTAATATTTAATAAAATATACAATTCTTAGAAAATAAAGAAACAAAGCAATCCATACAATGTTTATATTCCCTTTTGTTATATAAACTTAAAACTTTAGAAAAATTATCAAAGTCATATCTCAATGTCACCATACTTTACAATTCGATGCATTGCATATACCAGTTGCGAAGAGGCATTTGTTAAAAAAAAAAAAAAACAAAATAGCCAAAGCAAAAATATATAAAAAAGGTTATGTCATATTTTGTGTTCATAAAACCTATTTCATATAGGTATTTTAAAATCTCAAAGTTCACACGCAATCTGTAAAACCCACTTTCTTCTACCGGTACTCGAACTCGCATCCCTGCCGAAGCCACCAGCAATGTAAGAAAACTATAATTAGAATATAATCGTGTATTATTTTCCTAAATGTGAATATATATTGAGAGAGGTAGGACACGGAGCGAATCTTTGTTTTAACCTGAGATTTTCCTTAATAACATATAGATTAGATATAAATGATTTCGTTTACTCCGTGAACAACAGACCGCAATGCAGAGGGTCTCGGGTTCGAACCCACGTCGCGCACCTCTGACTTTCGTAAGTTATATGACTTTTCGAAATGATGTGCGTATTGATTGACAATGATCGCCTGCTCCGTGCCTCGGAGACCACGTTAGGTCGTCGGTCCCGGCTGCCATGGACATATATGGCACTCGATATTGGGAAGTCAGTGCCCTATAATGTCTTGACACTGGTCTAGCCTTAGGGTATCGTTAGCCTTCGGGTTGCGGAGGTCAGATGGCAGCCACTCCGTGTAAAAACTGATATGCAGTCAAATCCGGTTAGACTAGAAAGCCGACCCCAAGTGACTTGGGAATAATAAAGGCTAAGGGAGAAGTTAACTCCGTGAACATAAGTTCGCAGCTGAAATGTTTCGGCACACTACATACAAAAATATTGCTAATCAATACTTAGCTATCTCTCTACTAATTTTCAACGGCTTGCCGCTGTTACTTCACTCATACTCGTCTAACACTCAACATTGAGTGATGTTTTAAATCCTCTTTTTCCAGTTTACTTGCTAGTTAATCCTTTAATCGCCATGTCAAAAAAGCAAAAGCGTGCACTCGGCACCAAGCTACAATTTCATCCTTTAATTTGTCATGATGTAGTCGCATTTTGCTTTGTAATCTATACATGACTATGGCGGTCAAAAGATTAATACTTATATTCTTTTTAAATATCTGTTTATTTATTTTAAGGAAACTTATACAGCTTTTTTACACAGATACATTACAAATTTTCTTAAGTCTAGCTCTAAGCCAATTAGAGTTCCACGACAATCAAATATGAGGTAGAAAATTGTGATTTTCTAGTTATACTATAAGTTTTACAAAATAAGAGTACTTACAAAAAAGTATCAGTAACAGAAGTTTACGATCAGGTCACGAATAATGCTATTTTTAAATCTATTTTTAGAGAGAAAAAGATATGTTTCGTTGGATCTATTGTTGTAAGTTCGAAGTAATCGCGCTACAATTGAGTATTGCTGCCATAAGTTTTGCGGTGATGAAGTACCAAGAATAGTATTGTAGTATTCCTAGTACGTCTTTTGGGTGTATTGAACTGAACGGCGGATAAGAGCTTAGGACTTTCAAAGTCACCGCGAAATACATCAAATAAGAAACACAAATCCAGCATAACGCGTCTATCAACAAGAGGCAAAATTCGATAGTGTCTGCAGTCATCTTTATAAACGCCATGGCGCTTACTGGTTTTAAAATTCAAGTGCTTAATAAAACGTTTTTAAACGCGTTCAATTTGTTCGATATAGATTTTACACTGAGGGGACCAGACAGGGCTGCTGTATTCTAAGATGCTATGAACGTAAGAATAAAAAAATTTCTTTAACGTATTAATTTTTTTAAACGGTGCTCTTGTTCGAATTATAAAACCTAAATTACGGATTGCTTTTTGTGTAATGATTTCAGTATGTTGTGATAGTAGCATCTTAGAATCCAGCAGAACTCCCAAATCACACACAGACTGTTCCTGACTGACCTTTCAATCAAGCAGTTGCCGAATCTGTAGCCGTATTTTATAGGGTTGTCCTTACGACTAAAACTAATTACCTGACATTTTTTGATGTTTATCGTTATATTATATAGATATATTGTAATCGGTTAAAAGAAAGGCATTGGTCAAAAGTGCATATGGAGACAAATTAGAACAACAAATTATTTTTCTAAATAGTATCCATAGTTTCTAATTAAATAGCACGGATGGCTTAGTAATGGTAAGCGGTCGCCTTACTACTGCCCCTGCGTCGAGTATTGTGCGTTCGATCCCCGACCGCGTTATTCCAAGTGGATGTGTTTTTGCTTCGATTGTTTCAATGTTTTTAAAGTCCCCTGCAACGCAGGAGTTGTCCCTAGTGTGAGTGTTATCTATACCTACTAATATTATTACTTATATTATTTTATGTTTTCTGTTTGTTAATAATGTTGTTATTTTATTTTTTCAAAATTTTATTCTTGTAATGTATTCTTGTCTTTAATTCTTGTGTGTAGTTGTGTAGTTTAGGTTATTAATTAGTTAAGTTCTTAACTATCGCATTAGGTTCAAGCCTGTAATGATAGTTTAAGTTATTTTAAATAAATAAATAAATTATAAAGCTGAAGAGTTTGTTTGTTTGCTTGAACGCGCTAATCTCAGGAACTACTGGTTCGAATTGAAAAATGATTTTAGTGTTGGATAGCCCATTTATCGAAAAAGGCTATAGGCTATATAACATCACGCTACAACCAATTGGAGCGGAGCAGCAACGAAAAATGTTGCAGAAAGAGGGTAAGTTCTCTTATCTTATATGAAGCAGACGAAGTTGCGCGGATCAGCTAGTCTTTTAATAAACAAATTGCGACTGCATTTTATTTATACCTTACAATCAACCTCTTGAGTCACACTGGCACACCGGTAACCAGACAATAGAAGTTTTTAATTATGCCAGGTATTCTAAAACTTGACAAATTAATAACTAAAACAAAACTCCTTCACACCCATACATACTACAATTTTACACGATGTCTTCTTTAGGTAATGCGATTTTAAAATATCTGTAGTACATTCACCTATACGATCATTCTCTTACATAACATCAAAACGTGTGTAAAGATAAGATAACATATATCATTAAGTAATGACGCGCCATCTTCGTTTCGGTGTATTTTTATTTTATTGGAGTTTGACATTGACAGAGGTCGCTTTGGTTGTACGCTTCAAGGTCGACGAGATTTCAACGTTTTGTACAAGAATGTAAAGAATTTCGACACTATATATAAGTAAGACTCGGTGGCGCGGTGGTGGTGAATGCGAATGCTATGAATGGGTCTCGGATTAGATTCGAGATCGGGCAAGGTGAAGGCAAATTCTCTAAATCTGGTATTTTGTCCTGCACGGCAGTACTCTCACCCGCCTACACGAGACCTAAAAACATAACTGGCAAAATGTGAGTGTAATACACCTATTTTACCTATAACTTCGGGGATAGAGACTATGTATGTATATATGACAAGACCGCATCAAGTCCATATAACAGGCTCAACATGACATGACAGAAAAATGTCATTTAAAATCTGTTACAATTGGCCCACTCTGCTTTTATAGCGTATGCAATGTATCAATGAGGATGACGGTCTATAAAAACGTTCCAAGTTCAATGCCCGGATCGGTCTAAGTCTTGATGCAGTTTCAATCAAGAATTTCTCAATTATTAAGGGTAGTTTTAAAAAAATACCCGTTGGAAGGCAGTCTACCTAAGCATATAGTTAAAGAAATATAGGTGTTAAAGACCTCTGCTTTCTTCTTCAGAGATATTCAACCGAAAGTATGTATGGCCTAAGCCTTCTCACGCTGAGAAGAGGTCCGTGCCTAGCAGTGGGACAGTTTATTTACTGGGCTGATATAGTATAAAACTCACCCATTTGTATGATGAATCATATCACACAATGTGAAGAGTATGTCAACTTCGAGTGGCGTGATTTGAGACATCATTTGAGCGGAATGCAAGAACTCTTCCTTTGTGACTTCTTGGGTTCGATGTCCGGTCGTGGCGTTCAGGTACACTCGCTTGATCAGTTCCATATTGTTTAATAAAGAGTTAAAGGCCATGTAGTATGGGAAACTGATCTTGCGTTCGCCTTGAGGGAAACCGGACGCCTGAAAAATAAGATATTTTTGTTTCATTATCATAAACACAGCTTTTAAAGGGTATAAGAGATAATTCTATTCTAATATTATAAAGCTGAAGAGTTTGTTTGTTTATTTGTTTGGTTGAACGCGCTAATCTCAGCAACTACAGGTTCGAATTGAATAATTTTTTTTTGTGTTGGATAGCCTATTTATTGAGAAAGGCTATAGGCTATATAACATCACGCTGCGACCCAAGCGGGCGTGCAGTAACCATAAACGCGGGTGAAATTCTGAATATAAACCCTGTTGCAGGAAGCTTTACACACTTTGAAAGGACACAAAAAAACATTTACACTATATAAAATGGGTTTTATGGTATTTTTTTGGAATAATGCTCGTGTTCTGCCAAATAATATGTAGTCATGTTATCCAAGGAAAAAAGAATATCTAATTTTATTTTAGTCATGGGTAACAAAACCTTTAAAATTACCATACTTTATATTACATGCTTAAGATTGGAACCTGCGACCCTTTAAACATTAATAGTAGCGAGATGACTACTTAAATTACTTATTTTCTTCTTGTTTTAATATTGCCTCGTTGGTACCGTGGCATATTTGATCGCAAGGTTTCCGGTTCGATTTCCGAACAAAGTATTACCGGCTTAATCTATTAGCAAAAAACCAATTGCATCATAGAGTTAGTCAAGGGCCTGGCAGGCATCAATTGACTAGTTCTTACTACGTGGTATTAAAAACAATTACCGGCGGAATGTGATTATCCTTTCGGAGACATGGTAAGCCTCACAGATTAGTAGTCTTTTAACTTTGATATTAAACTGCTTTAGACGGATTTTATCGCGTTGTTTATTTGACACTTTATTACATCATGTAGAAACTGTTACACTACTACTACTAAACTTTACTAATTTTTAAGCTCATTAAATTATTAAAACTATTTATATTTAAGTTTACACTTTTCCCGACGTTTCGGTTGCTTTTCAGTAGCCATGGTCACGGTGAGACTAAGATGGTAGTTGTCTCAATGTTCCACTGTAGTTATTTCAAAGTACCCGAACATAATTTAATCATTAGTGTTTCTATTTACGCAGAATGAGTTCAAAGTGTCAAGAAGTCTAGCTGTGGTTTGTTTCATCTTGGGTTTGACTATTTGAATTACTGGATCCCAAGCTGGTGGTACATTCCAACCATCTTCGCTATTGAAATTAGGATGTCTTTTTTATTTTAATAGCCTCGCGAAGCATCCTTGGTAGGAATCGGTGTTCTTTAGCAAGAATCTGTGGTTTGTCAAATCTCAGGTAGTGAGTAATACAGTGTTAAATAAACAACGCGATAAAATCCGTATAAATGAGTATAATTTCAATGTCTGGTCTCGTGTTTCTGACAGATTTTTCTGATTGAATTCCTGAGTCGCGGTTAACTTTACAAACATTGCCACAACGGTTACAAAGAGCACCCAGACTCGGAACAAATAATTTATGGACAATATAAAATTTTGTCTCTAAATGTCTCGGCGCTTTTAGCATTGGCGAAGCAACCAATTAAACTGCTAGGCCAACAGTAGTCAAATATATACAATTTAATACTTACATTAATAACTTTCGTCATTATATCCTTAGTCAGCAGATGCTTCTTAACCGACAGCATAATATCTCTAAAGTCGCCAGCACTGATGAAGCCCGAGCCATCCTTGTCGCACTTCTTGAACGCCTCCACGCCGTATTCTTCGTGGAAGTCGTGGAGGAACTGGCTGAACTCGGGGTACGTTACCAGCCGCTTCTTGTCCTTTCCGAAGTATAGACGGACGAACGTGCTCTCCATGTTGAACGGCAGCTTCAGATGGAGCGCTGTCTTTCGCATGACTTCCGCGAACTCATCTGGAATGTGGTCAAGATCAGATTTTAATATTGACTTCTACAATATTTAATAAATAAAATTGGTTTATTACGTTACCTTCTATCTTAGGATGGAAGTATCCTTTTCAATATAAAATTATACCTGCGATTGGATAGCCCAAAAATTTAATAAGACTTGTAGATATTTATATTTCTTTCTTTAATCCTTAATCACTTTACTATGCTTTTTGTATTGCGTCTGGTTTCTAGCTAATCGATGTGTTAAGAAATGAAGAAAGGTATATATTCAATTATTTTAGCACAATAACACAAGACATACATATGTATGGGCGTAAAATAAGGGCATCATTGATTTAATGTGGAATCCCAGGTCAGGCCAACAGAACTTATTTGTGGCATCTTGTAGTTATTTGCTATAACTCGCGAACATCTTCAAGAGCAATTTTACGTTATAGGACCAACGAGATGTAGGATAAACTGACATACTAAATGTGATCGATAATTCTTAGCAGCAAACTATTAGAAAAATTATCAGTCTGCTTGTTTGCCAATTCGGTAGAATAAACCAAACCAAATCTAACTTATCATTATCTTGCTCTGTACTCTGGCGTTAGTGAAAACATCAGTTAATGATAGAGCCGTCATAAGAAGAGTAAAAATACAAGGATTTTTTGTGAATCAACGGTAAAACTAACTATTTATTCTTTAATTTTATGTTAATGTTGTAATTTAGAGTTTTCATTTAATTTTGTAGCGTATATTTTATTTTTGGTAGATTTTTGTAAGTATTATTTGGATGTAAGAAATGTGTATCTTTTGTTGGCGATCCAAATAAATAATAAAACTCACCAAAAGCCACAAGTCCATTGCCGTTGGTGTCGAAGAGCTGGAAGGCGGTCTTGTAGAGTGCATCAGGCACGCACAGCAACCCCTCGAAGGCCTGGAACTCGGAGAACGAGATGTACCCGTCCTTGTCCATGTCCACGATGCCCGCGATGAGCTTGACCGATTCCTTATTGTAGTCATCTGGAAATTATAACAATACACGTTTACTTACTGAAAACTATAAGACGCGTAACATAACAATACTAGGCAAAAGCGGTGTGTTGTTGGCAAAATCTACTAGATTTTTTAGTAGCCCATCTAGCTAAGCTAAAATACTAGTGTTAGGAGTCGGTAGTGCAATATAAGTGATTCGAACGCACGACTTATCTATATAATACCGCGGCTACAACCCCATTACCATCCATTGGACACCAAGAAGAACCAGTTAGTCGACCTTACAGGTTTGTAATACTAAATAGTTGTCGATTCTGCCATCTAACAGGTCCTATCGCCGTCGTACTTGACCAGCAACAAGGACAGCTACATCCAAGAAAGTATCCACCGAAGAACAATTTTAGTCACCCAGTTTTATAATTAGTTATAGATTGTTATGGCCTCTGGTTATGGTGGTATTATGTAAAGATATACTGGTGGATCATGCTCAATGGGTTCAAGATCAAGTTCAGAGGCTTGTCTTGCAGTATTGATGATGATATGACGAACCAATAAACAAACGTTCAACCAGACCAGCTAAGTTTTTTGCTAAGTGTTTTGGAAGACTAATTGTATAAAGTTGTTTGCTAGCTGAGGACTTTTAAACACGTAGATAGAACAGGTAGCTAAATAGAAAATATAGACGGGAAATCTAGATTTTCAAATATATGGTGATGTTATGAGCCCTATAAGGCATTCAACGGCCAAATAATCACAAACAACCGTAACATACCTAAATTTTTCGCTTCCTGCAGTTAGTAAATTGCAAATTAAGAACAGAATTATGTTGTTGTATGGTCGATTGTTTTTATCAGTTCGAATAAATAACAGCAGCACATCCTGTCATGTCATTTGATTAGTTATCTAAAAATTCCGAATTGACTTGTCGACACTACTATAAAACATATGAAAGGGCCATTTGAGGAGTAATTGGTAAAGGTATATTGCGACTTAAAACATTGACATGATACAATTTATTTCAAACGGCACGGAGGCATAGAGTCATATATATATATATATACAATTTATTAATCATGTCATCATGAAATCAAGTTTCGAATAATCGATTACAATTCGATTTTATAACTAAGTTAGCGAATCCATCAACATTTGCATGCAATTTTTAAATAATCGAATTGTTTTTTTGGCAATTGCAGATCGTTACACGCGATTAGGAGTGAATGCACCTATAGGTAATCGGACACAATCGTCAAACCCGCCATCTGCATTCATTACATCCTAACCAATATTATAAATGCGAATATGAGTTTGTTTGTTTGTATCGCTTGCACGCTTTAACTACTCGACCGATCATCATGAAATTCGCATACACTTTGACAGAGGAGCAGAAAAGGATATAGGGTACCTACCTTTCATCTACAAAAAGTACTGTTACATTTACGCGAGCGAAGCCGTGGGCAAATCTAGTTTATTAAGTAAGTATATAAATTATGCACACACATTACACAAATTATATATTTTGTGGTACTACTCGTAATAAGCAATCCGTGAGCTCAGAATGTCATTATGAGACGGATAATGAACACTCAAGGCAGTTAACGTTATTTATTGAATGTTCCAAAAATATTTACTTACTACGCTGATTATGTGAATGAGAATACGATACGAATTTGTATAAATCTGTGCAATTTTGTGTATATTCTTTGTCGGAGATACTTAATAAATAAAATAACTAATAAGCCTGCCGTTTATATGACAATTGTACGATATTAATTATAGTTTTGTACAATGGCAATTTCAATGTCTTATTATGTCTAAATGAAACCATAGTTATAATTTATATTTTAGTTTGGTAATGACCGCTGGTAACTTTATCTTTACTTTACACTGATGATTTTGACGCGGACTATGGGTGAGTGCAGAAGAATCTCATGTATTCAAGTATTGTGTTCCACGATAAAAATTATAACGCTCTCGTTGCTGACCATACAAAGACTGAGTTGCTGTACTGACAATAAGAGATTCTAAATATAAATTGGTTTCTGATGACAGCACAGGTTCTGCTTAACACCTTAAACGTGTCTGCAAATAAGCCTAAAATAACTGAAGAAACTTTAATCAAAATAGGAACATAGGGTTGTTTCGCTGTGATATTCTTTGCTATGGTAGGTATAGCTTCCAGTTTCCTTAAGGAGACGCTGTGTTGCCAGTTTTAGTACTTATTAATATTTACCCACAAACATGTCACACAGAAAGACCATATACTAGCTTAACATATAGGATGCTTTTCATTTCGGTACGTATTCTCCTACGAGACGTATACCAATATAAAAAGGATTAAGGCTACAAAGAGAGAAGATAAAAGTGTAGAAGACAAAAAGTAAATGTCACGACGTTATATAAAGGCGATTTTCGTGTGAATTCGCGGGTACAAAGTAGTATAAAATTCTTTTTTTGTCTTTCGTTTACATAGCAACATAACCGTTCCGAGATCACATCAATGGAAACAATAATAATAAAACTTGTTTGTTGATGTAATTCGAAGTTGGCATCCGACACTGAACGCGAAATAAATCATTGTTTGAATTCAAAACGTTGTTGCCGTTAAATTATCATTCGATGAAGAGAACAATCTTTAAAATATAATAATTGAATATACCTACTTTTAACAGAAATATCATATCTATCTATCAATATAATCATTTCAGTTCTGTATATAAACTTTCCCGCTGCTGAGCTTAAGCCTCTTTTAACACGCTTTTATTAGCTTGGTATGTACGAGGGTGCGTTTTTAAGTTCGCGGAATGGAGGGTATGGAAGGTGGTGGGGGTGCTTGTTTAGTCACTAACGTGTTTAGCAACTAATAATTAGTATATATACCGAGTATTATCATAATGAGGTCATTAGTCTTTGAACTATCGTCCCTCAAGCAACTCAATCTGGAAGAAATTGTGAAGTATGGAGAAAATCGAGTTCCGCGCCGTTATAAAGTTCCTTACCAAGCAAGGAAAAAATGTTCAAACCATTTTGGAAGAGATGTCATCTGTATACGGGGACTCTTGTCCAGGAAAAACCATGGTATACAAGTGGCACAACCTCTTTAAGCAAGGCAGGGAATCAATTGAAGACGATTCTCGGCCTGGGCGGTCTGTTGAGGTCACCACTCCAGATCTTATCGAAAAAATCGAAAAATTAATATTGGAGGATGCACGTTTGAAGAAAAAACAAATCGCAGAGATGGTTGGAGTATCTGAAACGACCATTTTCAAGGTTCTCCATGATCATCTCGGCATGACAAAAGTCAGTGCAAGATGGGTGCCTAGAATGCTCACACCGCCTCAAAAACAGAAGCGCGTCGAGTGTTCGCGTGCGTTTTTGAGCCAGTGTAATGAAGACAAGGATGGTTTTTTGGAGCGAATTGTTACTGGGGATGAAACTTGGGTTCATCACTATGAACCTGAGTCTAAACAAGATTCCATGCAGTGGCATAAAAAGGGTACACCACCGCCTAAGAAATTCAAGGTGTCGCAATCGGCGGGAAAGCTCATGGCGACAGTTTTTTGGGACACAGAAGGAATTTTGTTGGTTGATTACAAAGAAAAAGGTGTTTCCATAACCGGAGAACACTACGCTTCAATTTTAGAGCAGTTAAAAGAGGCAATCAGAGAAAAAAGAAGAGGAAAATTGACCAAAGGTGTCCTGCTCTTGCACGACAATGCTCCTGTTCACAAGAGTCGAGTTGCGTTGGCTGCTTTGCACAAGGTGGGCTTCGATATCATTGATCACCCACCTTATAGCCCAGACTTGGCTCCCAGCGACTATTATCTCTTTCCAAATCTGAAAAAAGAGCTTCGAGGAAAGAAATTTTCAACCGATGAAGAAGTGAAGGATGCAGTTTCGGCGTATTTTTCAGAGAAAGACAAAACATTTTTTTATGAAGGTATTCATAAGTTAATTCATAGATCTGAGAAATGTATTAGGGTTTCAGGTGAATATATTGAAAAGGAAAATTAATTTTGTAATATTATTTCATCCCCTTCTATTCCATTCCGCGAACTTAAAAACGCACCCTCGTAACTATGTATCTATGAATCTATAAATCTATGTAACGGAATCTTTGATCGAGATTTTCACCCCTTTCAAACCGATGGATTGATTTGAAACTTTGCACACTTATCGAGGACCGATGACAATACAATAATTTAGTTTATAATTATAATTTTTTCCTGTATGAGAAGGGTTTAAGCCCTATTCCATCTAATCCATATAATATACATATATTGTAAATGTAAATATTCAGTTTGTAAAGATGTTTGAACGTTTATTACTCAATTACTCGTAAACGGATTTGAATGGAACTTGGCATACAGATAGACCATATCGGATAAACACATAGCTAATCCCGTTATTATGAGTTCTCACGGTATTTACGCAGGCGTTTCCTGGATAAAAACCAGCCATATTATAAAGTTTTAACAAGGCTCCCTCTGACATAGGTGTCGCTTTGAAAATATAATAGGGCTTTTCTTGCATTTTCGTTTCTCTATTTTCTCTATAGTATCACCGGAAAAAGCAAAGAATGGATTTTCATGCGATTCTTAATTTAGTGATTTTCATGCGATTCTTAATTTGGTAACTTAAGAACCACCTCAAAGGCTAAGCTAAGGCAATCATATGTTTTCAATCAGTTGAAAGAAAGATATGATGCATAATAGGATCCATGTTAATGCGAGCAAAATTACTAATATCAGGTACGCTAATCTTAGAAATCATATAAAAATACAGTGTTTGTCACTTATGCGGTGTTGTGCTGTCACTAAATTGTAAAAATTGCTTAATAGAACCGATAGAACTTACAACTGCATGTAAAGTTAAGTGCTATAAAATACTAGCTTGAAGACATGTAATACATATTATTGAATATTTTTTTATCCTCATCATTAAATTCATTGAGCAGGACTTATTATAGATTATATGAGTACGTGCGTAATGTCGCTTTGAATATTGTATCAAGCATTTTTTTAAACATAAATATAACATGCATGCGTAGTATAGTATATGATTATTGTTATTTTTTTTATTTTTTGTAGCTTTTTGAGTATAGGTATAGTTTATGTTTTAAGGATGATATAAACTTTAACTACGCTTCTCTTAAACTCCTCCGAGCATGCAATATACCTAAAAAGGCGCACAAACTCTTTTATCAAAACCTTAAAAATTAAATGTCGTCTGGAATTCAGGCGCAACATGCTAAAAAAAGCAATACTCAATCAATTTCCATTTAATCGTCAATTTTCAACACGAGCATAACGTAGCCAGATCAAGATTTAGATTATCATCGTCTTTATCTTATCTAACAATAAAAAATATTTCATCGTGATCGGTCACAACAAAACGAAAAATAGATAGATTTATGTCATCAAGTCATGATTCGAATATTTTATCGATATTCGAATTATAATCAGTGACAAAGCATTTTTCGGTATTCAATTGCTTGATAGTATGATCGAACGATGACCGCGTCAAAGAAAGCCTGGTTGGACCTCTCAACGTAGTAGTGGGGGTTCTATTGCCGGATCGAGATACTTTTGTTTGTAAGGGATTTTCCAGTAGCAGCGCGTTCTCATAAAACGTGCTGAGTAAATGGCAATTAACAAATATCCTTTATAAAGTGGAATTTAAAACATAGCTGAGCGCAGCAAATGAAATTCGACTGCCGTGCATGAGGTCGAAAGTTCGATCCCTGGGTTAGCCAAAATTTTACTGAGTTCTTCAGTCAATAATTTTTAATTTACTGGACCCGATAAACGTCAATTCTCGTATTACGCTGGTGCCTGAGATACAGGTTCTATCTAGTTCGGGTGCCAGCGACTTACTACACGCACTACCACTATTGTTCAACATGTAATGTCTTGTGTCTTGTAAATTAAGAAATAAATAATTATTATTATTACGTAGGATTCAAAAGTATAGCTTTAGAAATGCGAACGTGAAATCCTTTGTGGATACTCATAGGCGTAATACTACGCATACAGCTGGGCAAATATAGTTGGGGTACATCTCAGTTTAACACGTATAGACGTATAGATACGTTTATTTATTTTATCATTCACATTTACTAAACATCAAACAATATAATATGTCAAATATTCCATTGTTGTTTTTATAACTAAGATTCAGCATTACCGTTATATTTATACTCTGAACTCATGTTAATGGGAAACACATACAAACATATAATTTATGTATCCACGATGACATTGCTGTTATATAAGATTAGCTAACAGATACTACAAATTTTTGTATATTTATATCTAGGTAGGGTAAAAAGATTAGATTGTGGAGTTTTTACCTGGTGACAATGAAAAATAATATGTAGAAATATGATAAAACGCGTGTTACCTACTGACATTATTTTAATGTAAAATCATATTATCAATCTGTTTTAATTTGTAAATGTTCATGACTTGATGGTTATGTTTATTCCTAATTGCTATTTATAAAAATTGTGGAATAATATTAGGCCTGAATATAAACTGTCCTACTACTGGACAATGGGCTCTTCTCAGTGTGAGAAGAAAATAACAACACGGATGACGGTGCGGGCCAGCAGTCACCTGGCCATACAGGATAATTATTTGTATGATCCGCAAATGATAGAGTCTAGGTATATTTTTTGTTAATTGTATGTTTTAAAGGCCACCGCGACACAGGGATTAATGCCAAGTGCAGATGTTGCCTTTATAAAGAAAAATTATTCGTTCCGTCGCGCTGCGTCTCTAGGATGCAGTTTCATATACAGCAGGCAGTTCTTTGCGGAGTGGCCAGACGCAGCATGTCAGATGGACGTCTAGCTTAAGTCTAATTACATGATTTGATCGGCAAAATTCGCTGCTGACGCTAGTTAATATATTATAAGATTCTGACCTTCGTCGAATAATCCCAGAAACTTTCGAACAAAATCTTCACTGGTGATGCATTTCTCCCCGTTCTTCTCGACGGAGGCGTACTTTAGAAATATCTCATGTAGCCGGTCTGTATCTGCCCTTTTTAGGTAACCAGCCCCCTGTGAACAAGAAGTTTGAGTTAGTTCATCTGTTGGATAACTTACCTCCTTACTGTCAAAGGCAAGACACAAAGATCGTGCAAGGGTTCAAGCATGGTACTAAAGATGTGCCATTCGTTGGCGGCGGAGAGATACATCAAGTAATGGCAAAAAATATAACGACTTAGCAAAACACATTTTCTGGTTCAATTATATATTTACCTACCAGATAAACTGAGGAATATGTGAGGCGTTATGACAACTTTTGTAAACGAAATCTGTCAAATTTACGTCGTCTCAGACAATTGCAAAATCAGATCTTAAGTCAGAGTTTCACTGCAAGCGAAGCGGGCTCGCTACGGACTCAGTTTAATCGCAACGTTAAGCTTCATAGAAGTACATACACTAACAATGAGCGCAGTTTAAATTATATTAAATAGGCGTTTTACAAGAATGGCCGTGAGTTTCTTGCCGTTATCTGATCATGAGTTCAACCCTTTGCTTGAACCTAGCAAGCTATCTAAATGTAGCTTCAGTAACTTATCAAAGTCACTTATTAGTAAGTTACAGAATAGTTTGAGGTATAAAAGTGTTATTCTATAACCTAAGTCAATAAATGATTTTTTGACTAAGCGGAAAGAACTGAGAAGACAATAAGACAATATTATGTAACTGAGAAAGTTGAAAAATTTCATGGAACAAGTTAACTATTTTATTTAGAAAATCATAAAAGTAATAGGTATGGCAAGGCATCAAAAGGGTTTTAACCTTTATTCTTATTGGTAAGTAATCTATGTTTTAACTAGTTGGAGTCTGTTCCTCTTGACTATTTCTCGCTCAATCTTCGTTTACAGTGGAAACCTAACTTTAGTCTTACAAGTTTTCTCACGACAATTATCTTATTGCGCGATATTTGTGTATTTAATACGCACATAGAAAAATAAGTGTTTGCTATGGGAATGATCACGAGATTTAGTACTTAATCAAATAATCTCCCTACTCTACTGTAAGTTATTGTGAACTATAACAACAACCAATAAAATGCCAAGTGTACAGAGCAGTGCCCTCTGGGCGATCTAACGACATGCATCCTTTTAATCTGTAGACGTATCATGGCACACATTGACTGATAAACAATATTACAGTTTCAATATCTTCGACATAGTTTAGCTGTTTATCGGTTAGCCAGGTTAGCTTACTTTATATTCAATCGGAAATAAAGCCGTTCAATTAGAAAGGTGGAGCCTGCTATCAAAATTGACTGCGTAATTAAAAAAGTGTTTGTGTTGTACAATAATTCACGTAGAAATTGCTCATAGGACGTACTTGACATAGTTTGCTAAGATACGCCTTGTTTGTTGTTGATAATGAAATAAATTTACACAAATAATGCACTTCGCTGTTCTAGAAATACAGTACCTAATATCGTTCGTTTTCTTCTACGTTACATATGTAAAAGTTTGCGAAGATTCTTGGAGATTTAGATGTTGGTTAGGTACTCAATGACTCGTTAACCATAGAGAGGATTTATATGAAATTCGGCACACAGATAGACCGAGTCTTGAATTAGCTAATTTTTTTTGGTTCTGCTATGCATTCTTCGTTCAGGTGGGCGAAGCTGAGGTCAATAATGATGAGGCAATAATGCCTTCTATCTAGATGTATTCGGCTTGGATAAGTTGCATTGTCGAAACAATACCCATGTCAACAATTAAGAAAATAAACCAGAATATAGACTTCAAATATGTATAGCAAAATCTGTATTATATTGTTTAGTTTTAGAAATTCGAACAGTATAACAAAAAAGTCTCTATAATTTATCATAAAATTATGTGGAACTTCAAACAATACTAACCAATCTGTCCACACCAGACATTTGGTAATACAAAATGGATGAAGAAAGATTAACGAAACAATTATATAACACAAACGTCAATTTTCTTGCATTGGAGATGTTCTGAAGAAAAAGGGCTGATGAGAATGTTTAGTCTTCGAGTGCGCAAAAGTATAACGAACCAAGCAAAAGAAGTACCTATTATAACAACGTAGCAATCCATATTCTACCTACCTGAGCAACAGACGTGAATAAAAAAAGCGATTTATCCAACTTATTGCCTTTTACAATTCGTGTGTATATTCGTAGCGAGTGCAAAAACCCATACATTCACGCATTCATGAACTTAACGTCTTAATATCGTCTTTTATAACCCCGTACAGAAATTTGATAGCATCTGATAAGGAAGTCTACTGTTATATCTCTCTACTAAACATGATAACCAACTTTATACCTTATTTCAAAGCCGTAAAGATCTGTTTTAAATGTTCTTCTGGAGTGTATTCATCAATTTTGCAAGCGACATGTTTATGCAATCATCTATTTCCTTTTTAACATAAAGATTGTCTTCGACTGAGTGTTCTTTCTGAATATTTCATGTAAGTTTTTGAGGGTGAATACTGATTAAATGAACAGTGGTAATGGCACATCTCTCATGCAAAATGTAAAAAAGATCTGGCCATTTTTAAATTGCAATATAAGAGAGAAGCGAGGCTCGAAGATATGTTTTCGTTTTTAGTACACATTGAGAAAGGAACGAGATGTTTATCACTTTCGGGATAGGTACTACTTTTCTCTTGTTCTGCTAGTAAGATCGCAGACAAGTATTTAGCTCGAAAATTGGTAACAGATTATCATTATACGCTGGTATAAGAGTATCTATGACTTCCGTGCACGTCTTTCAAAGTTTAGCAGACACAGAGAACAGAACACCGCGCTACTAAAGAAGGAAGTCATAATATTCGTATCGAGTGACGGATGGCGCCAAGCGCAGACAGCACCGTCGAAAATATAAATGTCACGTTTGTATGGAATATAATAAGTACTATCTGAAGTAGGAAGATACTATACCGATAGCAGAGTATCTTAATATTTTCAATGCCATATCAATAATTGCTTTACTATACGAATATTTCCAGATAAATTCAGTTAAATCCAGACAATTCAACAACATTCTCGTTGCTCTTGATAAATAATATCAGAGAGGATAATAGCATTATAAAGTTAAGAGTCGATAGTATCGTTTACGATTGCCGCTAATATACACGCACTGTACCAGTGTTGCCCAATTAATGGTAAGTACCAGGGTTACTGGAGGTGAGGCCACATATCGACTAAAATAATTTAAATTAGTAATGTTAATGTGTGATTGCCTTGGTAAACCAGTAACCTATAGTTCTGTCAAGTGTCGATTCCTAATACGTCAAAACTTGTCGATAGACACATAGGCATGAGAATAGTTAGAAAACTTTACAAATATGAAATACTTGCAATATTACGGTGCGCGAATGAATATAATGAACGAACTATGTAAAAACACAACGCTAAAGATTTGTTCCACCAGAACCTTTGATTAGCTATTTGCGCTTATCGATTAACAATTCGAATCATTCAAATCGTGTCAAGCAAATTGAAATATTCGTAACATTGATAGTAATAGAATGCAATAATCGCTGATATTTATTGATGTCATCATCAGCACCATTAAATAGTTTTAAATACTCAATTCAATAAAGAATTATTATCAGTGACAACGAATCGATGAACGTTCGAATGCTTTTCGGAAACTATGCACATCTGCCCTTTTAAGATTTTCTACTTGATTCTTAAGCAATACAATGTTGCAAATACCAAAATTGTCATCAACAGACAGATTCATAGTGTCTGTTATGCGGGCGAGCCCGCCTGATGGCAAAGAGTTACCATTGTGTATACAGCTTGCAACAACAGGACGCCTGGTGGTGGGGCACCGTGAAACCCACTTTGCGCAACCTTAAAAAAGGAGCAGGTATACTGATAGAGCAAATATAATACTGATGCCCTGAGTTTCTCCTCACCGCGCCTAAGAATTCGAATCACAGCAGAAAGAAAAAATGCTTGACTGCCATTTTATGTAAAATGTAGATGCTTCCCCTTTCCAGCTGCCAGTTAAATTGAAAATCGTTTTAACTAGGGATTCCCCTACATCTCACGACTGACATTATCTATGTAAAATAATAAAATATCAATTAGTTAGCGTATGCCATTGATTGTAGTAATGTAATACATTTTTGGTCGTGCAGTTTGCATATTAAGATTAAATCGCTATACAATACTAAAAGAAAACAACGTTTAATATACTTAGTTCGTTTGTAATTGAACAGCCCTTTGTAGCATAACTATTGCAGATTGCATAGTTATAGACACGAAGGTTGTGGTTGGAAGGCCAAGGCCGCAAGCTATTCTTCCTAAAGCACGTTACTAACGCAATATTACAAAATAATGTTAGATAAATAACAATATAAAAATACATCATTACGGAAAGAGATCACGACATCTTATCAATGAATTTACGTCAATGGTTGTGGCAAATATTCCGTAGATTGAGTAAGAAACACTGAATGCTATGTACAGAATAATTATTTAAGAACGACTGTTTCTGTCTGTATAGCCTAAGAACATTTTAAAAATCGAAGCGTATTGTAATGATGAAATTATACTTCAACGATGTTTCCGAACAAAACAAATGAATCTTTGAGCTACTTAATCATTTATTTAGCTCACGTGATCTCTCCTGAATAGAAGTGTTTGTGACTAAAGAATAATGCAGGCTAGGCGCAAATGAGTCACCGGCTGTCACTGATACTAGCGGCAGGCAGTTTTATGTTTTTTTTATACATTTCGTATAGAATCGCTGCATACGTGTAGCCGATGGCGGCCATTCGCTACAGGTGTCTGCGACACGCCACTTGTGGCTAGCATGTGCCACACGAAATGTCGATACTCGACACTGACGCTATCGTCCATTTTAATTAAAATGCTGTCTCATTCTAAATTTTCCTCATAATAACATCGGTAAAGTGTATATGTAAGTGTACAGTATAAATTAGCTACCACTCTACTATTCAACATTATTTTTATGCAATATTTAATAGGTTCCCTGTCCAATGAATCACATATGATACATAACAAAAGATTTTATAATGTGTCTAACATGGGACAGCAAGGAGGTTAAGTATAACTATGAAAAAATATTCTTTCATATTTTGCAAAAGTGCCCAGGCAAGTGTTCCCAGTTCTAATTTCTGGCAAGATTTCACTATAGCTGTTGCTGCCCGTGACGGCTAATACATTAACTGTTAATGTACCTCATGACTACAGTGAACTCAAAAAACAATCAATTACATCCAATTTTGTTATAGAGCACAACCATAATTGGTGTGCTATGTATGCAGCATCAATCATAGTTGCTCTTTGGAAGAATTACTTATATCAACAACAGTAGATGTCATATGGCCATTGTTTATTTATTTGGCTCACAGAACTAGTTGGTATAATACAGTAGATCATAAGGAGTACACAGTATAAAGACAAATGATAATACAGAAAGCAAAATATGACAAATCTAAGATTTAATTTATAAAATGTAAGGAAATGACGAATTTTAAGCAATAATTGTGGTGTTATGGTTTAAGTGTTCATGTCATCACATCAAGCAGTGTGGATTTGATCACCACACTAAACTAAAATTTATGTGAGCGTTACCGAGATTAAAAGAGAAAATAAATCAGATTAAAACAATGCTGCATATAGGAAAAACGTTAATGGTATTTATTGATTAAATACTGTGCAAACCGAAAGAAAGTCTTTGTTTCATTACGCATGTCACATATCATCCAAACAATCTATTTTTATGCTCAATGTTTGTGTAGGAAGTTGAACAGATGTTTTGTTGCGTAAACTTCATAATCCAATGTTAACAGTTTATACTACATTATATACATATTGTCGTATGAAGGACCAATGTCAGATCAAACACTGTGGCATGGCTTGTGAGATGCAAGTTATATCCATCAGTGTCTACAATAGGCTTTTTATTAACACCTTTTGTCACTGTCAATCTAAGTAGACTTTAAGTTATGACCATGGAAAAACAAACAATACACATTATACCGTCTCTGAATCACATCATTTAATATATGAACTAAACCAGTATATGAGTGTCTTCTGAAGGATAGCTCATGATATAAAGATAAGAAAATCATAGTGCCATCATCAGTGTTACCATAGTCAGGAAGATCAAGCATGGGATCTTGGCCCAAAACATTAAAAAGAGCAGTGACTGATAACAGTGGAACTATTACGCATTGCCATGTATTGACCACACTTACACCACGGGAGAATGGATTAGATATCAAACTCGAGATTAGATATTTACGTTTATTACGTGTAGTGTAACTTTGGTAAATATGTAAAGGTCAATAAAGGTCACAATTAATATGTTTTAGAAAACCATGTTGTTTAGATAACTTCAATGGCATATTGGTATTACTGTATCTAAAGAATATAGTAACATAAATTATCAATAATTAACAACTTAAAGAGTCGTATATGCTAATGGATAAGTGATAATAGCCCTCCATATTTAAAAATATACTACAAGAAGCATGGGCAAACAATATGTTATTGTTAGTTTTAGATAAAATGAATCACTGACCGATTTATAGCAAAGAGGATGCTTTTATCTTCCTATTCTATCCTTTTTAGATATTCTTTATATAAAATAAAAGTAATAAATTATATGGATAATTAGTAATAACTGTAAAAGTGATAGCATCAGCAGAAACTTATTTCAAACCATGTTTTGCAGAGCTTAGAGCACATATTTCACTATTAACAACACATATAATCACTGGAAAACACATTTCACCAAGCACATTTGAATAAAGAACAGTATAATTAAAACTATTTAGTGCTAAATCAGTGATAACACAAATATAATTTAGTAAAAATAAGTTACCCGGCGACTTGTCATTTTGTTGTGAAGAATCCTATTGAACTGAAGTGATGGCCATCATTCAGTTGACGTAATAGATAAGACTCATATTATCATGTGTACCCAAGTAATATAGAATATTTCACAGGGTCTTATCATATATAGATACATTGCTTCATTCAAGACTGACATGTTACTTGTAAATAGATGAGTTACTGCATTTAAAATTAATTGGTAAGTAAAATTATGAAATTTATATTTATTATTTATTTATAAATAAGTAATGTTTTTTTTATTCAGGTATTTTGTAATATATTATTTAATGTTTATTTCCTGCTAGGAACAGAGGTTAGGTTGGTTATCTAACAATCTCACGAAATTGTAAATGTTGAAAACATTTGAATAAGAAGCGTAACTGCAGGTTTATCTTGTTGTGTACGTAAAGCAATCAGGTGTTTTCGGTACGTGAAGGTCGCGAAGACGCATAGTGACGTACCATTGCAGTTGAAGGGCGGACAAATCAAGGGCATACGGTTAAAATTTAACTAGCGCATGTCAACAACATCAAGTTCTTTATACTTTACACATTAAACCGTTTTATTACAGTTAAAAACTTACCCACCTCTTGACAACTGGCCTGAGTTAATACAGAGTTCAACAAAGATTTAAACATTACAGTGTTTTTTTAGTCACAACACAATTCTTTTATATAAAACTGTAATGTTTAACACGGCAACAATTGTATAAAGTACGTTTGCCCTGATAACACGTCACTATACATAAAAATGTAACAAAATCTATTTTTGTTAGACACGCACAGCGCTCATGATAGTCTCAGCTGCCCGGCTGTAATGATTATGCCAAAATATTTAAGAGCTCTATTGTTTATACGTTAACCTAAAATATATTTGCACTCTTCAACTTAGCCGCACAGCGCACAATCTTTTTTTGCAAATTTTGACGTAATAGTGATGTGGTTCAATGTCATGTTACAACAATAACGTAATGTTTACCTATGGGAACATTGAATAATTCGGTATTACTATTGCTAACTCTGGCACAAAAATATTTTTCTTTTGCCATAAAATAGTTACATGTTGTTTCGGTGTTTTCATAGAGTTTTTTTGTTTTCGAGATTTTTAACGCACAGTAACGTAACAGTTGTCACAATACAGTGGGATAAAACAAGACAGTGATTGAAAAATTTATTATTTTTTAATTGAATAATCATCGAAAAATTTGATTACGGTGCAAGTCCCTTTTAATAAGCTGCCGATATTTTACAATTTATTTCATATTTATCTGTCAAACTAAGAAAACGCTTACATAAAAGATAATTAAAATATATTATGATAAAATGCACAGATTAGTAGAATAAAATTATTTATATACGATTAGTACAAAAACACTCAAAAAATATGTTATTACACTTCGTTCTGGAAATTATTTCGATTGCTAGATTGCTACACATTGCCGATGTTTCCGTTGATATTATGATATCTAAAATTTCAATACATGGCATTTATAAATGAAAATTAATCGAAAACGTAACAAGTTGCAACTATAAATAACCATCCGAGCATTACCATTTGTACTCATAGCGTTATTAGCGTTATATTTAAAAAATGGCATAGATAGGGTAAGTCATTGTTGTGCAGGTACCTACACAAATTCTAAAACTATATAGGTATGTGTTCTCGTTCTATCTTCTGATGATGTGTTATTACATAATTTTGTAATACCTAATAAAATTATTTTCGAATATTGATGTGGTTACCAATATTATGAACTGCCTTACACGTTAGCGTTTAGCGTGGCTAATTAGGTCCACGGTAATAGTAAAGAAAGCTTGAAACGCACTCGTGGACGTCATCTATATTCTGTAGATGGCAACTTAGATGGGATGGAACTATTCTCCGCCTAGGAAAATAGTAGGCTCACGCGTAGAAGTTTCTCTGTTAACGCAGTCACGAGCTTGGAATGTTGTTATACCTAAAATGTCAGTGACAACTTTCGCAGGTTTAAGGTAAAATTTTATAGATACTAATATAAACAAGTCACATGATTTTGTGCTAACTTACTAACATAATAGTTAGTAAGTTAGCACAAAATCATGTGCTATCTCGTATTAGAAAAAATCTGTTAAATTAATAAATGAATTGGATAATTATACTAGTCCTCCATTTGTGATGTTGTATTATTTGCTTTGGATAGATATTTTATTAATTAAAGGAACTAAGTGAATAGAAAAAACATATCAAATATATAACTACGTCATAATTATGTCTATAGTAATGATGTTTAATAAATAATTGACGTTGCTATTGATATTATACCTAAAGCAACACAACATTGAAACAATTCGTCTATAGTCTTTTATTGCTAGGAGACAATTTACTGTTTATTTTTTAATAACGTGGGTGACGACCCTTTGTAATAGAAAATAAATTATATTACATTAATTCGCCTATGTTAGAATGACTAAACATTTTGTTTTTGGCGTATGGCAGAGTTAACTTCATGGTGTATTATCTTTCCAGAGGTTGTACTGTTTGCAAACTTGTATTTATATTAGTTAATAGCTCAATGCCTAGATGGCGCTAGTTTCGTATAAATTATATCTAGATGTCAAATAGAATTTTATTTAGAACAATAATACATATGTACATCCATACATAGATTCAAGCCTGTTTCCTAGAGGGGTAGGCAGAGACTACGGATTTCAATTTGCTACGATCCTGGCACATTTCTCTGGCTTCATTTACTTTCATCACATTCCTCATACACGCTCGTCGGTTTAAGGTGCTCTTAACCTGGCCTCTGTCTAGAACGTCTCCGATCTAAGCGAGATACGTTCACAACACAACAGAACACAACGATTCAATCTACGTCAAAACCGCGACTTTTTGACGTCATTTCATATTAATTAGATTATTTCATATTACATAGGTATTAATTAGTTATTAAGATATTTTTAGTGCGTTATTGTTGTTTGACAATCGTTATTTAATAATTTCCTTTATTTATCTTAGGTAAATATGTATAACAATACAGTTAGTATGTATTATTGTACCTAAATTCATACATAGACAATCATGTCACTTTTCTAACTCCAAAGGCCGCGCTTGTGCTTACGGCGATCATGAGGTTGCGGGTTTATTTTCTGGGTTGACATGACCTGATCGGTTGTATAATTGAATGAATAATGTGTATACCCTTTAGAACATATAATTATAATTTGATGCTATGTTACACATACATTACGGAATATCGTGTATTTTTGTTTATTATTTAAGATCTCACCCGCTCTAGAAAATTCGTGAGTAGCGTCATCAAAAATTCAAACAACGGACACAAAGAACACCTAGACAAAGAACAGCAGATCGCACATACATTTTTGGTCGCGGCTGCGAGGTTATCACTTAACTACAACGCTATCCGAGCAGTCCAAAAGGAGTTTCTTTAGAACTCTTATTAAGTATACTAACTATTATTGTTATTTATATAGGTAAATAACGGAAATAGCATAGTGCTTACAATACTTAATATATTATCTGTGGCAATGCACAATGTCTTCCACTATCGGCTTTGTAGATTTTCCCACAATTCAAATTTCGAATAATAAGTTCGTTAGTAAAATCGCTGCTGCGGTTGCAACTGCAAACAAATGCACGTCACAGTTTCGCCTTAGGGCTGTACAACACTTCTGCTATCGCCAATGCAATTTAGACTTTATTTCTATTGAAATAGATACTATAATGCTTCAGAGTTTGTGTAAGCCACTAATGTATTTCCAATCTATCGACACGGCGAGTTGCTGTTGCTAGCTTATAAAATGGAGTACCTACTGCGAATTTTGGGTTCTGTAATTGGCCATAATATCGTTTCGTACCTATTTCTGTGTCCAGCAGTGGTATTGGGCAATAGGTAAGTAATATTAAGAGTGAAGGCTCAGCGTCGTTCAGGAACGATGAGGGAGTAGAAGGCCTGTAAAAAGTGACGTATATTATAAGTTTACGCTTATATTTGCGGTCAAACGTAATGTACTGGCTTCGATTACCGGGTTGAGAAAGTGGTTGTTTTAGGATTTTTCAGAAACTGCACGGAGATTGGAAATTAGTTCGACAGAAGGTAATAGGTTCGCCCTCTATTACACGAGGCTTTTAATAGCCTGACAGAATATGAGTGTAAAACATATTTTCTACTTTTGCGGAGTAGATGTTATAATTATACATAGCTGTGTGCCTATGTATATGTTCGCAAGTATACCTATGAGAGATTCTGTTGTTGTTGTGGTCCTAAGGCACCCCGCTGGTGCAGAGGGCCCCAACAAGTTTTCTCCAAGCCGGCCGGTCCCACGCGATTCTTCGAGAGTCTTCCCATTTGAGTTCTTCCTGAGAGTATGTAAACGGATCAAAATCAAAATCAAAAATAAATTTATTCAAGTAAGGTTACAAGGGGTGCGTTCCACTAAGAGCTCACGACGCTCACGGTCACGACCACGGTTTTTCCCGTTCCACTTGCTTCCGAGCGTTACAATTGTAAACTCAAGTGGAACGGTTAATGGAGTGCTTTGAGCGTTGATGTAAATAATACAAATGACGAATTAGAAAAAAAAGAATCCTTACAGAGATTAGGTTATAATTTATAACACTAAATTAGCGAGGTGAAATAAATTTGTCTGTACTCGGTAATTAATTACTTTTATTCATTATTTATCAACAACAATTGAACCCGTAACAAGAGAGCGATCGCTTTTTATAATGGCTGGCTGACTTGGCGGCGACTGCACCACCTATACCCCACTACCGTGGCTGGCTTGTAGTGGCGGTAGGATGTGACGTCACGGCTGTTTTGCTGGCTGGCATCGCAGTGGTGACATCTTTTGGCGGTGTGTTACAAATTTGAAAGTCTGACTAATAAACTATTTTACTTATTAGTTAACTGGATTTATATTAAAAACTAGATGTTTCCGCGGTTTCACCCGCGTTTATCGGTACTGCGCCGCCCCAGTGGGTCGTAGCGTGATGTTTATAGCCTATAGCCTTCCTCGATAAATAGGCTATGCAACACTAAATGTTTTTTCAATTCGAACCAGTAGTTCCTGAGATTAGCGCGTTCAATCAGACAAACAAGTATAGTAAGAATATTATATATATATATATATATATACAGGGTGATTTTGAAATCGTGTAATTCCTTTTAACCACGCATTCTACTGGTGATATAGAATAACCCTGACCATATTTTTTCTTAATTAGAATAATGGTTTCGGCAAAATTAGAGTACAGATTTTTTTCATGAAATGATTTCAAATAGTCATATTTTAACCACCTGACACAATCTTAATATTTTACTAATTTAAAAATAATAACATAACAATAACTGATGTCGTAAATAATAAGGGGCAATAAAAAGGACCGCCCGTTATTATTTACGACATTAATTATTAATATGATTTTTTATTTTAATTAGTATATATATATATATATATATATATATATATATATATAATATTCTACTAATATTATAAATGTGAAAGTTTGTGAGGATGGATGGATGTTTGTTACTCTTTCTCGCAAAAACTACTGAACGGATTTTGATGAAACATTACAGTATTATTATTGATTCATCGGAGTAACATATAGGCTATTAAAAATCTATTTTAACATAAATCTACATTAAGGCGAGCGAAGCCGCGGACAAAATCTAGTATTTCATAATTTTATGGAGTATTTAATTAATTTACATTCAAATATAATCAAAATGTCTTTTACGGCGACCGATGGATACTTGGTAGAGCGTCATAATAATGCTTTAGAAAGTACCTACTAGTTCATCCAGTTCAGATGAAAAGTGGAATACCATTATACAAAATCATGATCGTGAAAAACGGCAACTTAAACCACGTAAGATAATGTTAATTACCTTATTTTACGTAGTTTAAGTTCGTAATCGTTACTCTGATGAAAAATTAAAAGGTCATTTAAAAAAATGTAGATTCATATGTAGATTATAAAATGTTTACTTATTTAAGTATTAATCGTTTCATAAAAAACGCATCAAATAAAGTAATTTTCATTGTCGCCATCTTTGCTCCTTATATTTTAAAAATGGCGCCAAATTTCTCAAGGCTCACGATGACCCACCTCTCAGCATGGGTCGTCGACGTCGTCGTGAGCTTTGCGTGAGCGTGAGTAATGACGCCATGAGTGACGTTTTCGCCGCGACCACAACGATCGTAGTCGCCATGTGGAACGGAACAGGCATATTAGGTGTCGTGAACGCTAAGTGGAACGCACCCAAGGTAACACCTAAATGTCAAAGTTACACTGAATTTTTCTTTGAATTTACATTTACTGCCACGTTCAACAAGGCAAGTGTGTAGGGCTCATGAAAATAACAGACAAGAAACTCATGGCCACTCTTTTTAATCGCCAAGTTACAATAATTACAGTGAATTAGAGTTAGCTATTAATTATCGTAGAAAGGCCACTTGGCTACGTAACTTAACCCACATACGTAACTTCTTGGGTTTGACTATTTAAAGTACTGGATCCCAAGCTGGTGGTACATTCTAACCATCTTCTCTATTGAAATTTGGATGTTTTTTGATTTCAATAGCCTCGCGAAGCATCCTTGGTAGGAATCGGTGTTCTTTAGCGAGAATCTGTGGTTTGTCAAATCTCAGGTAGTGGTTGTTGTACATGTTCACACACAGCAGAATTCAACGACGTTTGTATTTTACATCAGCTATGTGTTCTTTTATGCGGGTGCCTATGCTTCTCTTGGTTTGACCAATGTATGAGAGTCCGCAGTCACAATCTTCGAGACTTCATGATACTTTGAGCTTATTCTGCGTAAATAGGAACACCAATAAATAAATTATGTTCGGGTACTTTGAAATAACTACACTGGAACATTGAGACAACTACCATCTTAGTCTCCCCGTGACCATGGCTGCTGAAAAGCAACCGAATCGTCGGGGAAAGTTTAAACTTAAATACAAATAGTTTTAATAATTTAATTAGCTTAAAATTAGTAAAGTTTAATAGTATAGTATAGTAATGTAACAGTTTCTAAATTATGTAATAGAGTGTTAAATAAACAACGCGATAAAATCCGTATATAGTAGTTTAATTTCAATGAATAACATTCGCGTAAACAGAAGACATTATTATACCATTGGACAATTCATGTCAATTTACTAAGTACTAGCGGTCGCCTAGTGGTCAAAATTAATAATAATAATATTCTATCACATACACACAACACCTCTAGCCCAAATTAAGCTGAGCTTGTAGTATGGGTACTAGACAATTGAGAAACATACAAATATACTTTTTTTTGTAAATACTTATATACTTACATAGAAACACCCAGACCAAGACAAACATCTATGTTCATGCACACAAATGTTTGACTTGTGCGGGAATCGAACAAATTCGACCATAATTGATTTAAATTTTAAGTTTGACTGTTATTAAGCATTTATTGTCTATAACTTTACCCTTATAATCACATTTCATTGAGATTTCGCCAAGGCTATACAGATTAATTTACTTATATTTTCAAACAAATTATTATTTCCTTAACTATACTCTTTCATGGACGATATTCCTAAGATTGCTACTTTGTTTTATTTTTCTTTATTACATATAAATAAGGTTTAAGTAACCATAGTTACGAAGAATTGTACGACGTCAGACGAAGAATGCCGAAATACTATAAACGCGATTCGACTGCGTGTGTTAAATGCATGGTTGTGTGCGTGTAGTGCTTTTTCCTTAATTTAATGTATTTCTAATGCATATTTTATAAAAATATTAGGATTCGCCTCTCCGTCCCTATATAAACTTTAACTGTGGCAAATTTCATATTCGTACGACCGCGCAATTTTCGTAAAAAGGGGTACAAAGATTTTGCTTCACGTATATAGATAGTAATTATATCGTGTCAGATTGTTTTAATGTTTTATTGACGAACACAAGCTAGCATTTAAACAATTCATAAATCAAATGAAACTTAACATTAATATTCTGTCGCCTGCGTGAAACGGTTAATTTTTATTACACTGTTGGGTTTACGTAAACAGGTAAAATCTTTTAAATGATCGAATCTTCAAAGTTCAAATTGAATTAATAAATAATAGAAAAGTTAGCCTTGGATGAAAAAGCATTTATTATTTATCATCCAGTTTCTTTTTAAAGTTTTTAACGCACATTTTCATGATAAGAGCATTAATCGTTTATTTCATCACCTTAAAAAGAACGAACAAAAGGCAGCATGTTGTTTCGCAGTTGCCTGAGGGAACTACATCACTTTAGCAGTCGTTTTACATGCCAGATAATTAACCGGCATCTTGTTTAGTTATCTAAGGGTCGATTTTTCAATCGTCAGATAACTTTTATCTGGAGAATATGTTTGACGTTTTGACAGCTTTTGTATAGAAAATATGTCATACCGCCATATTTATACCTCAGATAAAAGTTATCTGACGATTGAAAAACCGGCCCTAAGACAAATGGCGTACGGCGCCTTTCTTTATTTACATCGTGTTTTGACATTTCTGACTTGTTTTTACCAAGGTGGTAAAAAGCATGCGGTCGGTATAATAGCATGATGGTCTATGAATAATTGTAATAATACTTTCTTACTTCGTTGGCTCATTGAGCCAAAGTCAATCTTAGCCGCCAACTTTAAAGTGCTATTCCTTCCTATTTTGTGCCAAGTCAAATCAATTGTCTCTATCAGGTCATTACCTATTTCGTCTTTCCAGCGGTATCGACCCAGCGGACGACGCCCGGTGGGTTATCCGAGATATGCTCTTTTGGCAGCCTGTAATAATAGCAGTAGGTATCTATTAACCGGAGTAGAAACCATATTAGAAAGCCACTGCATTATCAACGCAACTGTTACAAAGCTCTGATTCTTCAGTCACGAGAACAGTGACTTTTTTGGAACTTCGGTTATCTCTCCACTCCAACGTTTCGGTTGCTTTTCAGAAGCCATGGTCACGGAATGTGTAAATCTAAAATAGCTTTAATAGTTTAAATAATTTTATTAGCTTATAAATTAGTAAAATTCAATAGTAGTAGTAGTGTAAGAGTTTCAAAATTATATAATACAGTGATAAATTTAAACAACGCGATAAAGTCCGTATATAGTTGTTTAATTTCAATGAATAACATTCGCGTAAAGAGAAGACAATATTATTTCGAAACATTTGAACAAACTTTTAATATAATTAATTTATTATCAATATCCACTAAGTAACTGTAATTATACTTGTATTGTCACTGGTTATCTTATGTAAATAAATATATTAATAACTTAATACAGATAAGTACCTACATGTTACAATTCATCAATAGTATGAAGGCATTTGTCCAAGAGGAAACTATTCAGTTTTATATTAGAGGCAATGTCAACTTCATGATGTATCAAACAAAGGCTCAAAGTCTGAAGAAACTAAAAATAAAAGAATGTGTAATAAGGAGAGATAAGGTCGTTTCGCACAATAATCCTTATTAATATTGTAAATGCGAATGTTAGTTTGTTTGTTAAGGTTTCACGCCTCCTTAACTACTCGACCGATTATGATGAAATTTGACATACATGTTTTTCGTTCGGTGAGTGAGAGTGCCAGAGGCCCAATCACCCTCTTACCCCCATCTCGTTCCTTCCCCTTCGCACTTGCTTTCCTAAAGGGTCGGCAACGCGCAAGTGATGCCTATGGTATTGCAGGCGTCCATAGGCTACGGTGACCACTTACCATCAGGTGGGCCAAATGCTTGTTTGCCACCTTAGTAGTAAAAAAAAGAAAAAACATAAATCTACCTTATCGCGAGCAAAGCCGCGCGCAAAATCTTGTATTTTCAATAATTAGATAAGTCGGTTTGTACGTAAATAGTGATTAGACTTATGAGACGTATACCTAATTATTGTAAACAGAGGAGATTACCTACCATTTTAAAAACACGCCTAATTGGTTAAATGCATTATTATTAATTATATTTACTCAATTATTAATTACTGATACATAATCACCAAATACTTACTATTTTTCCATTGTGACTATCCAAAGTATAATAGACGTTTAATGGGGTATGTTATAACCATATTATATATGTTTACGGGCGCAGGTAGCGAGCGATCATAAAATTGTGCGTGGAAAAAGAGACAACGAAAGCAGCGGACAACTTTGTGAGTTTCCATATATTTTTTAATTCATTTAGTGTTCTAATAGGATTATATACCGGGTTTTTCAGATTTTGTGTAAACTGAGAATTACGTTGTATATAATATTGTCAAGTTTACGCGACTGTTATTTATTGAAATATAATTATATTGTGTTGTGTTTCTGCAATGTGCTGGTTACAGAGCTTGAAGAGTGATGCTTTGTTATCTGTAGAGGGGAGGTTTATATTTCCACAGTCTCACAGTTCCAGGACAAAGACTGTTGAATAAGGATACTCAATTACTCATAGCCTTTAACGGAATTTTTATTCGAGCTTAGGTTCACCTTTAAACCTTTAGCTTTGTCATTAAAACACTTTATTTCGCGTCATACCTACGTATTTATCATTGATTTAAAGGAATAGGTAATTTGAATTGAAATTAAACAAATTTTGTACATTCTCGATATTTAATAAGGGAGAAACTCTTGTTATTGCCTGAACTGATAGCGTAGATAAGTCAGTGGTCGTTTTGCTACGGCCACTGAGACAACCTTTGTGGGTTCGATCACCATACAGGATAAACATTTGTGTAATCCACAAATATTTATTCCGAATCTAGGCGTTCTTTGTGTTCGTCGTATGAATGTTTGTATAGTCCCCCGCGACAGAGGAATTATTCCAAGTGCGGCAGTTATCATTTATAACTAAGAAAAGAAAAATAATAACAGTAAGCACACAAGTAAGGTTTGTTAATGATTCTTATAAGCATTCACCATAGGGAAGGACACACTGAATTATATCTCAGAATACCGCTATCTTGGATGGCCTCATTACAAAACGAGTATCACCCGAATTATTTAATTCCTAATAATGGCTTGTCTCGTCCTCCCTGAAATCGGGATATCGGCTGTCCGAATAATTGTATTCCTTGAACAAGGTTTTATTAAATCGTAATAGCAAAATGAGAGTCGTAACTCCAATCTGTAATTTTATTACGATATCGACCAACTTGCTGGATAAATTTGTACCAAATTATTATAACTAGTATTCGCCCGAAAATCATGCCCGAAATTCAACCAAATTCATCACTGAAAATTTAAGCAAAACAATTGCATACATGAATTTGCATTTCTGCTATCGATTTTATAAACCTTTACGTTCGTTTATTGTATATCTGCGAATATACACATATTTATATATCTTTATATATAGGTACAGGGTGTCCGGTAATTAATGGATAACCTGGAAATGTCTTATAGTGGCACTGATGGCCGTTGAGAAAAAAATATGAAAAAAAATCTATCCTAACTACTACTTGAGATATGTGTTTTTTTTAATTACATTATTGTATAACTTTCTTGTATACTACGACCATAAATGAATGAAATCCATCGGTTTTTTGTTGTTTTATTATTAAACACTAATTATGCTAATAGATAGACAGTCAAAAGTATGCTATGCTAATATAGCTTGCACTTTTTAATATATATATTTTTTTAATTCTTTATTATATTTCGTTTTCATTTTTTCTGAACGGCCTTCAGTTCTACTATAAGACATTTCAAAGTTATCCATTAATTACCGGACACCCTGTATATATGTATACTAGCTGACCCGGCAAACGTTGTTTTGCAATAAAAAAAATATTTGGCCAAAAAATAAAAAAATAAGTGTTAGGTTTGGACAACCTTTATCTTATCACTAAGGGGTATGAAAAATAGATAGTAGCCGATTCTCAGACCTACTAAATATGCATATAAAATTTAATAAAATTGGTCAAGCCGTTTCGGAGGAGTATGGTAACTAACATTGTGACACGAGAATTTTATATATAAGATATAAATACTTAAATCGGTTGACAAACAAAAGAGAAAAGTACCAAACAGTTTTGTCTTTGCATATTTTTAAACTACCAGCTGTTGTCCTCGTATGGTTATGACCTAATTTGTTTTATAAGTCCATCTTTATAACATTGTAGAATGCAATAAAATATTGAGTATAGTTAAAGTACTTTTTTCTAGCTGAAGAGTACCCTATGTCCTTTTCTGTTCCCCTGACTGGTCAACTAGTTAAGTAGTGAAATTATAACAAAGTCTCATTCGCACATATTATATAAATTAGGGTATATATTCTGTTCGAGTATGGTAGGAAGGGATGAAAAACTTAACTTCTGAAATTGAAAGTCTTAGGAGACTTCTGAGTGTGAGGTCCCAGGAGAACCTTTAAATCATAAAGCATTATGAAATGTGAGATTTTGCAAACCACCACCTCGAATTACACCGTGGCATAGTGGCTTTACAATTCAACACCAGTCCAGCCCCATTATTATTAAATAGCTGTCTACCCTTTTTACTCATGTTTATAATTACTGCCGCTTACCGTTCTCGTAGCATGACGTTATTAGCTTATGTTACTTCGAAATAATGTAGGCTTCAAATGGTAGGGGTGGTTGGCTTTGTGTGCCTGCTCGCCACCCGATCAGCACCAGGTCCGAGAGGCGGCGTGCGTGTTCCAACGCGCGCCTCTGTGTCGTGTGTCCGTCCCCGCTCAAGGGGACAGTAGGGTTAAAATTTTGAAGTGATAGGGTTGCTCTTTTCTTGTAGTGGCCTGTCGTTTCATACGGCGCGCGGCGGGCCGAAACCTCGGCGGGGTTGCGATTGCATGTGAAAGTGATTCGCGTGGCCCCGCCGACTGCGGTTATGTCGAGGAACACCGTGGTTGATTTAGACGATACTACCGAGATTTCGCTCATCATCTTTCCCCCGATGAGTCCGACATAACCCTTTCGCCTGCCCCTACGGAGGAGTATAGGTCCCCCAGGTAAAAAAAAAACTTTCAAATGGTCAGACAATGATTAAAATCGGTCTAGCCATTTTTGAGTGTATTCATTACATCAAGAATACAAATATTTCCTTTTTATTATATGAGTATGGACAACAAATACTGTTTAACACTTCAATAATATTTTGAACACAAGCAATACACAAACAACGATAAAAATTGAAAACATGTAAACAAGAAATCGTACGTACCTATGCATAAAAAATGGTAAACAATTTTATGTAGACTGTAAACAACTTTATAAAGCTTTTTATGCTCTGGTGAACTCGTTAGAAATTCGATTACTATACTGGGAAATACTGTGTGTAGGACTTTTTATATTTTATGTTCGCATCTGATACCTAAGTGCATTCAACAGAACAGGCTTAAACGTTCATAGTATGCTGGTATATTTCGCTTTTACCCAATTTCCATAATAATATTCAATAAAAGCTGCAAGGGACTTTCGAATAAGCTTTCAGCCCAGTCTTTTATGTCTTAACTAGTATTATAGACGAGCTAGAAATATGAATGTAAAGTAAAGCAAGAATCTTGCTTGTAGGAAGTATTATATCTCATAAAAGATGTACGTAATTTATTAGATGCGGGGTAGAAATTAATTAGTTGTTAAAAGCGGTAATAAACTATTCAACTGGTGGAAGGGTGTTTGAGTAAAGGTGGAATAAAGTTTATATCTAGGTTTATTAATATTTTTAACATGCATAATAGAAGCATTGTCTGGTTATACACTAGATTAAAATATAGTTTACTAGGTTTTGCCCGCGGAGTCGCGCGCGTTAATGTAGGTTTTGTCAATAAATTTAACCTTCTGCAGGGTCCGTTCGTTCTTAGTAACCTTATCCCTTCTTCTTCTCTTTGACCTGGATCTCAGTAGTAAAACCGAAGTGTTTTCGGTAAATAGAAAGTTAAACTTGTGTTTCCGACGCATATAACAAATTCCTGATAGTAAAACCAGACGTTTAAAATTGATTTTATTTGGTTTGTCGGAATCGAAACCGAACTCAGAATCGGAGGCGTCTTCGCCTCCGATTCTGAGTTCGGAAGTTCAAAAGAGAGATATGTTAAGGGTAGGTCTAAGAAAATAAAATTACACACATTATCCATCAGTTCTATTATTATTAGTTCAAAAAATAATACATGTGGGTTATACCTGGGTGTTGAAAAATAAAAACAATCGAATTTAAAATCTTTAACATTACTAGTGCCTAGTGAAATTAAGTAATAACTAAATAAACTAATAAAAAAATCCGTGCGAATAATTGGCAGAGATTAAAATAAAAATGATGAGGGGAACCTGTTGCACCTTGGACAGTTTTTACATTTCTAATTTTAATTGCTATTCGACGTACTGTACACAAACTATATTATAGGCGCGGCAGGAGGGCAGTTCCCTGCGTGACAAGTATAAACTTGTCTGTACGCGCTGATCGCTGGGCACCGCCACCGCGTTGCTATGCATCGACCTCCGATATAACTTCCGATTTAAATTTAGCGGAACCGAAATCGATATCGAAGGTGCAAAATCAATCGAAATTTCCGAACTTTCGGAATTGGAATAGAACCTCCATAACATCTCTAGTATTTAGTGCTTAGGGAGAACTTATTGTGGTCTGTGTACTACACAATTGTAACGTACAATTTGTATAAAGGTGTCTCCAACGCATGAATAATAACATTGGTGTTACAAGCATCTAAAGGTGGTGGATATATAGCTTTTGTTGTAACCTAAACTACATAAACAGCTAACTAACAGACATGTTCGATTATTAGCCATATACTAGTCATAATAAAATGGAAATTAGCGTACTAACTACGATATTAACGTTATAGACATACGTCCCTATAGGATCATTATGTTTACGATTATATGTATGCGTATCCTAGTTTATAATATACAGTTTAATCTACCCTCGTTTAATAAAAAAGCTCGTAAAAACCTGTACATGAAATTGAAAATAAAACTAGAGCGTACCCAAACGTGAAATGTACAAATTTAAGCCCAGTATTCACTCACGCGTAACGTCGTACGGCTCCCTATTTCACACCGGTACTACACTCAATGTTTGCCGATTAGAGAGAGAAGGTGCATATACTAGTGCACGTGTCTCTCTCTCTAACGTTAGGTTTGTAAATAAAGCGTGGATTTAGCGCAATGGGTAACTACTGATGCACGTTTAAATGACGTCATTTTTTGTACGCCAACGCAAAGCTACGTTGATACGCTTCAGTGAGCAGAGGGTTTTATCTATAGTTGATTTGATAGACATTTGTTTAGTTGTGAGCACTCTAGTTTCAGTTTTGTTTTTAAGGATGTTTTTTGCTGTGGAGGTGTGTTAACTTTGTGGGCAGGTCGTCTGATTGACACTTAAGTAGTCTGGAGTAAACGAACGGCACACGCGTTCTGACTTTTGAAAGTTATGTTCGTATGGTAAATTACCACTCGCTTTATAGGTGAAGTAAAAAATCGCAAGGTAACCGACATATGTATGTCTACTTCAGTAGCGCAACAGTAGTTAATGTGACTGCTTTGCATAAAGTCTCGAGTTTAATCCCAGATCGAGCGTAGTGTTACTGAGTTTTTCTGTTATGAAATACTTAGCTCGGAGCACAGAGTCTAGAACTGAGCTTGGTAGTGAAGTAATCCGATACTGGTTTATTTGGCTGCGATCTTTTATAGGATGGAGGTAGTTCCTTAGGGAGACTACTTTAGTTTTAAGTGGGAATCTTACCGTCTCTTTCTATCTTCTTATACGTAGACTTACACCTGCACATCTCCGTAGGAGTCAGGCAGAGGGATACGTCTACATTTCACCAACTCAAAGTGAGGTCTCTTTACAATTGTGTTTTTCCAGCGTACATACATAAGTTTATCGAACTAGCGTCTGATAAGCCTATACCAGTGGCAAAGCTCGCCTAATCACTATCTTCTTAGCGCCAGTCTGTGTCAGTAGTATTCTGACATTACTGACAATTTTACAAAATTCAAATGACTCTGCATGATCTAGCAATCAAACTTGCCACCTCACAAGCTTATACGAACTTATGCTAGATGGACAAACTGAGACATCTCTACTTTGATGTATAACATAAAATACTATTCAGTATTCTTATCCTACATCTGAGCCAGCAAAACTCATAAAAGTAACAAGCCGTGGCGCGTATAAAGGTCAGTAGTGTCACAAGACAGTGGTGGTGCGGGCTCGAGTAAATAAATCGAATTTGTTTGTCGTCGAGCACCGAGTTTCTTAGCACAAAGGTTGAACTATGAAGTTAGTGAAGTTTCTATTATTTCTCGCTGGGATAGCGCGGATTTGGATTCCGTTGTACAATCTAAATGGAAATTCGTTTTACATTTGAAATTTTCAAATAGTAGGTACTGCATTTTACTTGTAGTTTTATTAATTTCACAGTGATAGATTATTATAGATTACTAGTATTGTATATTATTACTATTAATAATAATAATATATAATAATATTCTATCACATACACACAACACCATCTAGCCCAAACTAAACAGAGCTTGTACTATGGGTACTAGACAATGGATAAACATACATATATATACTTTTTTTTGTAAATACATACGTATTATACATAGAAACACACAGACCAAGACAAACATCCATGTTCATGCACACAAATGTTTGACTTGAGCGGAAATCGAACCCGCGACCTCAGGCATGGCAGTCGGTTACACTAACCACTACTATTTTGCCCATAGCTTCGCTCGCGTATATGTAGGCTACGTTAATCTTCTATTTTCCCTCGGGACAGTTCTTTTCTGGATGAAAGGTACCCTATGAACTTTTCTGTACCCCTGTCAACGAGTATGCAAATTTCATTATGGTCTGTCGAGTAGTTAAGACCTGAAATCGTAACAAACAAATAAACTCACTTTCACATTTATGGTATTAGTAAGGATTAGGATATAATAAGAGCGTAGTCAGTTGCTTAAAGCTTCCAAAAATAAGAGTGGTGTTGTTGACGTTTAGATATGTTTGTGGCTTCGTAGCTTCCAAATAAATATATCGTTTCCAGTGTCGTTTGTAATTGAAAACTAGTTTTATCGGAAATTCGGACAGATTGTGGTTTATTGAAAAGCGTCCAACTATTTCATAACTGTTTTAAGTTATCCATCAATAGTTAGGTGTTTACATTGCTGACACGTTTTGAAAGCACAATGATTTGAGACGTATTTATGTTTATATAAAACTTTCATCTTTACTTTTGAAGCATGTTCCGATTGTTCTGAAATGACAAAAATATTTATCTATTGAGGCGGTGCCAGACACAATAGGTTTTCGATTATATCTGGCATTTCAAGAATTGAGAGTTAAAAAGAAGGCATCGACTATTTCTACATATACCAGCGCATGTGGAAATATTAGACAATAAAAGATTGACTAAGAATGTATAGCAATAGAACAAACGGAATGGTATCTTCATTTTCATTTCATTTATTCATTAACAATTTACAATTGTTTGAATGTTTATACATAAAATAACATAATGTAAAATAATTCGTATAGGAACAATATTTTATAACAAGAAACAAAAAAATTAAATTAGTTAGGAACATTTTCAAATTTTAATTAATGAAAATTATTTAAAACATTACAATAATTGTATAAATTCACATCATGTCAATTTATATGACAATATTAATATAAAAAATAAATTGAAAAAAGAAATCATAAGCAATGGCAGTAACAGTTATAAATAAAATTAATGATAACTAACCAATGTCATGTTTATAAAATTGATGATAACTAACTAATGTCATGTCTTTAAAAATTCAAGTCATGTTAATAAATTCATCAACAGATAGAAACATTTTTCTAATAGAAAGTTTTTAAGCTATCTTTTGAAAATATGAGTATTACATATTTCATTTTTTAAATCATTGGTTAAACAGTTAAATAATTTTACAGCTTGGTATTGTGCATTATGCTTGACAATATCTAGTTTAGGAATTATTTTGCATTTTAAGTGATTTATCCATAGTGGTTACTCTAATTTGTCTGTCACTTTCTGTCTCATATTTACGTATGTTTTTAGATAAATTACTCAACACTGCTAATATATAAAGGCTCAGTACTGTACGCAATGAAAGATTTTTAAAATGTTCCCGGCAAGACTCCCATTGGGGTATGCGAACAATGGTTCTAATCGTTCTTTTTTGCAATACAAAAGCTCTGATGCTGTTATATTCATAGCTATTGCCCCAAAGCTGAATACTATACCTCAGCCTTGACTCCACCAACGCGTAATACACTGACTTCAGATTATTCGTATGTACTTCATCTCTTAAACTTCTTGGTGCATAGCAAGCAGATGAAATTGCTCCGTCAACAGCGTTTAACTAGTTTTCCAATTCAGTAAGGAGTCTATGTGTACAACTAAGAACTTGATTGTATTTACCAATTCAATTTTATTATTATTTAAAACTACGTCTAAACTGTCTTTGCACCTACAAGTGGGTTAATAACAAAATGTTTGTCTTTTTTGAATTTATAACCAATTTATTAGCAATAAACCACTTCTGAAGAAGTACTAGTGTTGAGTTTACTTTGGTATTTAGCAGCTGTGTATTATTTGCACTTAAAACGGTATTTGTATCGTCTGCAAAAACGACAAGTCTTGTATCAGAATGCAATACATTTACGTAATTTAACAAGCCATTGGTAAACAATAGGAACATAATAGGACCCAGTATGGATCCCTGTGGGACGCCAGTTGTAACGGTAACCATTTGAGATATGCGGGCTTGTTGATTATTATTTTTATCAATATCTTTAATTTCCACATACATTTTTCTGATTTTAAGTACCACCCTAAATAAATCTAATGCCTTTTCTCTAACCCCGTGATGTTCCATTTTCATAAGATGAATGTCATGGTCCACCGTGTCGAAGGCAGAGCTGAGATCTAAAAACACCGCAGCTACTTTCATTTTATTGTTCATACTTTCGACCACATCATTAACTAAAACATTTATAGCATCTACAGCTCCTACGTGTTTTTGATAGCCAAATTGTATACTATTAATTAATTATTTTTGATATTGTCGGAAGTACTGAAATAGGCCTATAATTTTTTGGATTAGTTCTAGGGCCCTTCTTATATAATGGCACAATTTTAGCAATTTTAGTTGTTCAGGAAATGTACACTCGTCTGTCTATGCATATGTTGAAAAAACAAGATAGAGGTTGAGCTAATATTTCAACATGAAGTTTTATTTCTGAAATTTGAACTTCATCGTACCCACTTGATTTTTCAATGACATTCCTTTAACTGTTTTTATAACTTCATCAGGCGTTATATGTGGTAAACACATCATATCGTTTACCCTTAACGTACCATTTTGCAAGTATAGTAAAGCTTCATTATTATAATTTCCACTTGAAAGCTGTTTATAATTAAATTGTTCAACGAATTTATTCGCTACATCACGTGGTTCCTTTACGGTATTATCGTTACATGAAAGAATATTTTTTTTAAAAGACTTTTTCTTTGTTTTATTCCTATGACGATTCACAACCTGCCATATTTCTTTGCTGATGTTTTTTGCACTAGCTAATTGATTTAGAATAGCATTTCTTTTCGCGGTTTTTACAACTCGGCGATAAAGTCGAATATAATTATTTCTGTATGTCAAAATACTAGTGTGATAACTATTTACATTACTTGTACATAAAACACGTTTCATTTTACTCGCTATTTTTAAAACTTTGTTTGAACGCTTTATTAAACTTACAAAGAAAAGTATTTATGCCCATAGAAGATCAGTCGTTATGTTTTATAAGCTGTTCAAATATACGATTATTATTTTTTGTTAACATGCGCTTTTCAATCAATATTGGCCGATCATTCTGTAATGCCTTTTTGTTTATATTATGGAGCGACAACATACAAAAAAGGCCTGCATGCCCGTCCGCTAAGCCGTTATGGTCAACAGTAGTACTTTCAATATATTGGTCATCTAAATTTGTTAAGAAATTGTCAATACATGATTCTAAATTATTACGAATGAAAATGGCATGTTTTAAAATAGCCCTAAAATTATAACAACGTAACAAACTTAGCATTTCTGTGCTCTTTTTGTTTTCTGTTAACAAATCGATATTGAAATCACCATATATTTTCGACTTCATATTAAAAAAATATTCCAAGACATTTTCAAAATTTTTCATAATAATATCATAGTTCTTGTCATAGGGACTTCGGTAGCAACAACATAAATATATTCAAATTCAAATTTCAAATTCAAATTCTTTATTTGTAAACATAGGTATTGAGGGTTGTTACAATGGTAGTGTGTGTGTCCAACTATGTTTTGCTTTAGAGCGTACAATTTTTAGGAAAATAAGAAATTTAAGCATGCAGTTGGAATTATTGCAATATTACATTATTGTTATTTACATACGTTAAATATATCGGATGTATGAGGCCTACAGTCTTTCGTTCAAATATTCATCAACCGTATAATAACATTTCGTGATTAGCAACTCCTTAAGGCATTTTTTGAACAGGTCTAGTTTGTTTATTTCTATGATGCGTTTAGGTATTTTATTATAAATTTTGGGTGCCATAGGCCAGTATTTGCATCTTGTATACAGCAAATATCAAAAGATACCTGTTTATATAAATTATTAATTTGTGTACAATTAACAGTTTCTTTATTCTTAAGTCCTAATATAAGAGTACCACCTCGTATCTTGTTCACACGGGTATTGTAAGAAATTAACTTATAATCAGCTAAATTAAACAATTCGATTGACAATTTGTTTAGAAAATGCATAATTAAATATTTTTATTATTTAACCCACACAAATTCTGAAGAAAAATATTTAAAACTATTTTATTTGAAGACCCGTTGAAGGAATCGTGTAAGTCATTATTGTCATTATTCACGAAAAAATCTATTTGAGTCTGAGTTCCCACTTCTATTTGATTTGATTGGTTAGAGATGATAAATTCGTCTGTTTGTGTACACGACGAAATGTTACACTACTGTGTGTAGTGTAACATTTCGTCGAATGACATTTAGTTGAAATTTCATTTGATGTCGAATTAATAGTTATGTAGTCATTTTTGTATTTCAAGTGTAAAATTTCTCTATGTACCAGCCTGCTTGCATGTAATTTATTGAAATTTTTATAATTCCGGTCATAGTGATTTGTGTGCAGGGGTATAAATGTTGCGTTTGAACTGTTTGTACACATATGCTGTAAAAGATTGTTTAACATATCTACATTAAGGTATATATTTCCATAGATTCTGCCAATTAAGACATTTGTACTTCTGATTTCATTTCAAAAATAATATAAATAAGATTGGGTTGCCAATGGCTTGTTGTCATTTAAGCCACCTAAAATTAGTACAAAATCTGATTTGGTAAAATCTTTACACAACGAGACACATGACTTAAGTATTTTTTGACAATGGTGCGTTTGGTTTTAATAAAGCCGTAACCGAGAAAGCGTTCCCAAATAACGATTGTAGTAGTTTCCGTATTCCATAGCCATTATGATCGCCAACAATCAGACTCCTATGTTTCGGTGCATAATGTATATTATTGTTATCCAAGGGGCTTAAGTTAGTTGTGTTTGTTGAAGGATTAAGATAAAGGTTTAAGATTGTTTTCATGCTATGATCTGATAACTTCCGGTGGCTAAGAGTAATTTCATTAAGATTATTACGCTGTTCAACAATTGTTGCTTGTCTGTTTTCTCTATGTGCAGACTGGATTCCAATTGTTGGTATATATGGCTTGATTTATGGTCTATACTATTTATTTTTGTTAAACTGGAGCTTAAATTCCTTTCTGTACGATTGTAGATCAAATTATTAAAACTTTCATTGTGTTCTGTATTTTGGTATTCGATTGCACTCAATGTGAGTTCCCGTGAAGATGTTCTCGGTAAACCTATCTTTACATTAGTATATTTAAAACGTCTCCGGTATTGCGGTGAATAAAATTTCAATAAAACACAATCTCCTGTTTCATGTGTTGTGCTGACACCAATTAATTTATACAATTTTACTTTCCGTTGATAATCGGCCATTTCATTTTTTAGACTAATGTTTTCTAAATTCAAGTTGTCTATTTCGGATTGAGCAATTTTAACTCAATATTCAACTTATTTACTTCCTCCTTTGCTGCAAAATATTCATTTGTATAATTGTTAGCGGTACTTGGTAGACTTTGATACGATATATCCATGTCCAATTCGCTGTCGTTAAATCTTAAATTTTGCCGCATTTGTCTCCTTTGTGTGTTTACGTTATCGAACTCCTCAATGCTAACTAGTTAAAACCCGCGTAGTAATTGAGTTTCAATCAATCTCGTAGCAATCATCTTTCCGACTTATGTTCTCTAATATAATTTTTATTTTCTACCTATTGGTTTTAATTTTGTATAGTGGTATTACCAAATAATATACTTTTATTTTCTTTTATACTAGCAACACAATTGACAATTTCATCGATATGTCAAAATTGTCAAATTTTGTTTTGCTGCTTACTACTGTAACCGTCTCCCGAAAACCCCAGGCTGATTAAAATTTTACATTTCCCTATAACTGGGATTTTACTAATGAACAGCCCTTCCCCAGTAGAGGGAGAGAGAAAAAAGGAGGGAGTTTAGCGCCCCTTACCCCGCGCAAAACCTGTAGGGTTTCTCCCTTACTGGACACCTTCCCACCGATGGTATTTACAAAGTGTAAATACTTGAATTATGAGAGGAAATCGAAATAACACTTTTGAGGACGAAATACAGATATCTACTTTAGAACGACGATACATTAGTATTGGTTTTGGTTTGTGATCACTCTTTCATACAATCGCATACCGAAAAGAGGTTGCAGGGTCGCGTACTTCAATAGCCTACGATTGCCACGGCAGGGAATTAAACCCGCATCTCCCGCCATCCTACGGATGTCATGACCGCTATCTGAGTGTGATACACACTAATGAACGAGGCCCACGGCCAGGCCATTATACGACGTGGAACCAAAGCCTCAGTTTACCACCTTGGTCAATGTCCCGATATAGCCAAGTCTTTTCTTAAATTAACAGAATGCATTGAGCACTTGTCCAGCTGTCCCATAATTTAAACATTTAATGTTTGTTTGCTTGTCAGACCCATAGAATTTATGGTTTTGCTAATTGCATAACGATAACGCCACTTATGGTAAATAAATGTGTGTCTTTCATAATAGAATATTGACGTGTGAAATATATATTTATTGTGTGACCGGTTAGACCGGTACACTACTAGATGGCTCTGTCATAAAATAATAGTAAAATAATATTTTTCGTAATAGCAACTCCGCAATAAATGACAATGTTAGTTTAGCTACTCTCCACCCGAGGCGCTAGTTGTTATATATAATGAATATTAATTTAATAATTTTTCTTCAACGGTTATTTAAAAATGTTATTCACTTATTTCATCGTAAATCTTAGTTTAAACTTCACTAGAATGTTATGTTATTGACTTATAAATGTTTTTACTCACAATTGTATTGACCAAATATAGCACTTAGCGGTTATTTATACCGATATACATGTTTATTGTCACTATGTTATTGTTTACTTTTTTGTTAGAGAGTTCATATTAGTCAGAGATAATACTGTCATTAAATTACTGACACAATGTTTACTTATTGACAATAAAAGTTCCACTTAACTTTAATTATAACATTATTTCTAAAATCAAATTTCCTAGAGCTTGTAATCAGCAATGTTTACGTGACAACTTAATAATACTAATAATATTTGTCCATATCGAAGACGTTCGGTAGAATGAGCACATTACGAGTACTCTAATTCGTCTAGCGGTTGCGGACTGCGGCTTCTAGCTTTCATCGTTATGTTTCGATATGGTTAAGCTGACGGATTAAACCGATGAGCGTACCTATATGCAAAATCTGATGAAAGCAAATAAAGCCGGATAGATACAATATGATTGAAGCGAATAAAACTCTGTGCACTCTGCCTATTCCTCCGTAAAATAGGCGTGAGTCTGTATGTAATAAGCTTTATGCACTAACATCAAAAAACCAGATGTTATATATAAAAGGATATTCATTGAAAAAAAACTGATGTTATCAAGTTGCTTTTACTTGAATAGTATATTTGGGTGAGATGAAATGAAAAGATTCATTTATATAACATCCCATCTCAATTGCAACAACACTTCTTAACTTAAGCCTTATTAAGCTCTTCATGACCGTCATTTATTAAAAAAGCAGCCTGTCATATTTATTGCATATAGTTTTATAAGCAGTAATGTTGGTAACCTTGAAACACAAAAGCGCGGTAAATCATTAAGAAGGTTACATACGAATAAAAGAAAAACAAATGTCAAATACAGTCATAAGCGTAGGACAGACAAACCGTCAGCCGCCGCCCGTTATTCTGTCGTCAATACCCGCCGTAAACCCTTCAATCCATACAAAAAACTTCATTTTCAATATCGTGCCGGATCGTTGGCCGGCAATATGTCCAGGGTTGGGTACGGTTCTAAAACATATTTTATGCGAGTCGAGATCGTGAAGGGTTTACTATGGTTTATAGCCTGACTATCGCTTTAGATGTGCGGATGACCTAATAAGGTCATTTTTACGTAGGACTAGATATTGAGTTTGTAATGCGGTCATATCATTTGAAAATATTATTATTCATTATGATTTGAACGTTGATATATCACGTTGTCAGCGCCAGGGACTATAATATTACTGGTCTCTTACTAAAACAGTATGTACTTACTTACAAGGGGATAATACCTACTAGAATTTCCTAATTCTAGTATTATCCCTTGTTTAACTTAAACATAAAAAATCGAAGACGTGCCTAGCTCGTTCCACAATGTTGGCGATATATACGTCGCGGTGTAAATGGTCGTCTAGCCATTGTAACTGCATCAAGTGTTGTGGTTTTGATCGACAAATAGTTGTTCTGAATCTGGGTATTATTTGAATTCGTCGTTTAAATTTTTGTAACGGGCCTTGCGAGACAAGAATTATTTCTAGAGCGAGAGACATAAAAAAAAGGAAATTAGAGATATTTCTGAAGGTGTAGGTAGACGTAATATAACATATATACGTAACACCCACATTTCGCTAATTTTAAGATCCATGTAATAAGGGGTAAGCCTCTTGTCATCTACCAACATGACTGCAAACATAGTCACAGTACAAAAATATATTATGTACTGTGACATAGTTCCAGATTCCGTGCTACTGAGATTTTATTGACAGAAAAGTCAATAATACTTTGCTGGACCCAGGATTCGCTTCCAATGCTTCGTTCAATATTTACTATATGAGCTTATTTGACGAAGTGATTTAACAAGGAATATGTCTGTTTTACATAATATTGTCTTACGTTTAACTTTACGTGAATGTTATACATTGAAATTAAACTACTTTATACGAATTTTGTCGCGTTGTTTATTTTAAAACACTTTTATTACATCATTTTATGGACTGGTGGCCATTGGTGCTTAGCGGTAGGTAGACTTTAAACATCTTTGCGAACATTATGAAGCACTCTCAGATATGCAGGATGTTTTTATTTATTATATCTGATTGGCCGTTTAAAATATAGTCAACCAATCAAATGTGATAATATTTTTGTGTAATGAAACTGGTGATTCTTTAATAGATAAATAATTTAATACACATACGTCGTGTTAATACTCAGTGCTTTTGTTTTTTGTATAGTTATTCTTAATTGGTCAACTATGAATAAATAATGATCTTAAATCAACTGGACAGTTTCCCATAATATATTTTCAACGTTAAAGCTACCGATAATAGACTATTGAAACGCACATGACCAGAAAACTCAGACCTATTGAAGAGAATCTTGGACTGCCATGCAGAGGTCTCAAGTTTAATCCCCCTTTGTTGTATAAATATAAATATTTTTATTACAATGTTATTATTATACATATAAAGCTGTTAATAGAAACATGTTTAGCGTTCTAGCAAACGAGAGTTTAACATGATCACACATTTATCACACTTTTATTAGCTTTATACGTATGTTACTTATTACCTTATGATTTTGACCCCCTTCAAAACGTCGGATTAACTCGAAATTTGGCATACTTATCAAGAACCGATGACAATACAATAATAAAGAAAACATTAAAAAAAACAAAAATTTATAGCTTAAAAAAACAAGAAAACACGTTTTATTAAAAAGCAAACTATAAAGTAGAAAATAATTTAATAATTGAAATTAAATGACCCCACGCATTTTTACATAAAAATTATTAAATTATTTTCTACTTTTTAGTCTGCTTTATTAATAAAGCGTGTTTTTAGTATTTTTAAACTATTATTAATACACTAGGTTTTGCCCGCTGGATATCCGACACCTGGATAAAAAATATGTGCTTCCATTCAAAGCGGTGTTCAATATGGCTTTTTTGCTTTTGTGTAATAACATTAATTTGTTAAACTTAAGTAAATTTATGGTTTACATAAATAATAATAACAATTATCACAAAAATATCTTATTAAGGTTGTAAAATCTAATTATATTAGTAGCAAGCAATGGTGGCGCTGTTGTCTTTTTACTCCTCGTGCGCCACCTACCGGGCAAATATAGAATAACATCTACCGATCCAGTTAGTTTATAATACAAGTAGTACACGTTGCATAAAAATAAAACTTCTCTCATAACACTCTCCTATATTTTCCGAGCACAAGAAACCGTAATTACAAACAAGAAACCTTAGGAAGGCTTTGCAAACGTAGTGGAAAAACTTATTGCACCCTGAAGGCATATTAATACACATACGGCAATCTATTACGTCGTTGTAATCTTTATTACAATGTATTATACGAGAATATCGACATCATTTTATGGCGTCGTGTATCCTGAGGGTGTAATTTTGAAATAACCCTATTGCTATTTACGAGGGCCAAGCTTATAGCTATCTGAACATTAAAATTTATATTAAAGACGTCCACGCCTCCGATTTTCGTTTTCATAGCAGTTTTTTAAGATGGCAGACGAGCTTTTATGATGTATCAATTGTAAATTGGCTCTCGTTTAGTTAAGTGTCTTTGGACAGCTGTAGCTGTAGCTGGCGTAAGTTTGCGTGCATATGCGAGGTCCTGGGTTTAATTATCGGCTCGAGGCTAATATTGCCAGGCTCTTCTTTTCGTGAATTCGCAGTACGGAATCTGTAGATTCGCTCCATATATAGCAATATACTTTTCTATTAATATGTGGGACGTAGAAATATAAGCTTTGCTTAGGCTTCGGGAATATAAATTCAAGTCTAAAACGATATGCTTATAGCACTTATACATTTAAAAGTTACATTTAACCTTGTGTTACGATATCACTAACATACATTTTTCTTGTTACAGGAAGCAGTCGCATAACACTAAATACACCTAATATTAACCAAAAATATGGAAACCAATATTGCTCCACAGGCTATGGTGGTGACACCACACCATCTGGCCACTGAAAGCGCCTTAACGATCCTTAAAGAAGGTGGAACAGCTATAGAAGCCATGGTGTCTGCTGCAGCGACCATTGCAGTAGTATATCCCCATATGAACAGCATAGGGGGTGATGGGTTTTGGCTCATTGTGCCTCCTAGTGGTGAACCCATGGTTATTGAAGCATGTGGTGCTGCAGGATCGTTAGCTACTCCTGATTTTTTTGAAGGCCTAAAGAAAATACCATACGACGGCGCTAAGTCAGCCATCACGGTGGCAGGCACTGTCGGTGGTTGGGAAGAAGCTCTTAATTATGTTTCGGAATGTGGTTATTCAAGAATCTCACTCTCAAGACTATTGGCTGATGCTATTAGGTATGCCGAAGATGGATTTCCAATGACAAAATCTCAGAGTACAAGCTTAAACAACGTGCAGTCCACAAGAAACTTATCACACGAGTTTTCAAGAGTTTTTATCCCGCACGGAATGCCACCCAAAGTTGGTGAGAGATTTTGCCAAAAACAACTTGCTAAGACGTTAAAGTTACTAACTGAGAATGGCCTACACAGCTACTATAAAGGCGAATTGGCAAAATTGATTGCTGAAGACATGGCGTCGTTAGGAATGCCTATCACGGAATCAGATCTTGTAAACTACTCTCCGGTTAGGAAAGATCCTTTACGATTATTGCACAGTCACGGAGAGATATTGAACACTCCCCCGCCGACTCAAGGTTTAGTTTCGATGGCCATACTCGGGATTTTAGATAAATTAGGTATTGATGGTCAAAATGAGGGTCAATTTATTCACACTATAGTTGAAGCAACTAAACAAGCTTTTCAGATGCGAGACCAGTATATAACGGACCCTCGTTATATGAAAGTTGATCCGAAATCATTGTTATCGAGGCAAATGTTGCTCAAAATGGCCAAAGAGATTTGTTCCGATCGAGCTTCCTCGGTTGGTCAAGTGAAAGGGCCCGGAGATACAATTTGGATGGGTGCAATGGATAATAAGGGATTTTCGGTATCATTCATTCAGAGTATTTACCACGAATTTGGGAGTGGAGTTTTACTGCCAAAAACAGGTATATTATGGCATAATCGAGGTACAGCATTTACGTTGGAAAAAGACCATTTACGCTCGGTAAAACCCGGGAAGAAGCCTTACCATACTTTGAATCCAGCTGCAGCCCGTTTGTCTGATGGAAGGTTGCTGATCTACGGGACAAGAGGCGGTGATGGTCAGCCTCAAACTCAGGCGGCCATCTTCCACAGATACGTAGTTCAAGGTCTTGACTTGCAACAATCTGTAACAGCTCCGAGATGGCTGTATGGAAGAACGAGTGGTGACAAAGAAAATACTTTGAAACTAGAAGGCAGGTTTTGTGAAGATACTGTCAAGTATTTGAAAGATCGTGGACATGATATCGTTATGTTGCCAGACTTTTCTGAGAGAGTTGGACAAGCTGGCGTTTTGGTGAGGCGTCCGGACGGTATGATAGAGGGTGCTTTTGACGTCAGAAGTAATGGAAGCGCTGGTGGATTTTAATCAGATCAGTCATACCTACGTAGGTATCTTTCTTAAAACCTATGATATCTATATTCATATACCTATACTTATATAAAATTATAATAAGACTGTATCTGTATATTGGAGATATTTTTAAACCAATTTGTCACTTTTATTTAGTGAAGTCTGAATCTAAAATAACAAATAAAATAATCATACGTATCTTTACTGACTATTTCTATATCTTTGAATACTACTTTAGGTACAATACCATTTTATTAAGACTGTTTATATACTCTAAATATTATGTAAAACAAATGATTTGTAAAATGTTGTTTATCTGTTTGTTACGACATCACGCAGAAACTTCTGAACGGATTTTGATGTGGAGGCAGTTTTATAGCTTGAGGTTTAAATTAAAATCTAAGCCATGTTTTATCCAACGCTGTTTAGGATAACTTAAAATATGATGCGTAGCGTGATACACATAAACATTTTCACGGGTAAATTCTAGAATATTATATTTTTATATTAAGATATAATTTACGGAGGAGCGTCTATAAGCGACATAAACGAATGAACTAATCAGAGAGCCAATTCTTGTATCTGTAATAAATATTATCAATAAAGGGTTCTGATGTAATCTCAGTGTCGTAAATATTGCAAATATAATTCTCCTAAATTAATCCAAAACATCAAATGTGACCCCAATTGCATTTCAGTTAACATTTGACCTTTATAAGACTAGATCGAAACTTCATTTTAGACATATTTTATTACGAAATTTGGCCAGGTAAGGAATAAAAATTAAAAACCATCACTAAAATATATGTAGCTATAAATAAAGCCAATTTTAAATCTGTCGTAATTGAAGAAATAAGACGCTCCTTTTAATAAGATTAGGTATAATCATGATGTTGTAAAATGAATTACAGAGAATACCTAATGTAATTTTTTATATATTATAGATTAAGACTCTTTGTACTTTTTACTATTTTATACGTAATAAATTGTTTATCAAATACGTTATATTTTTTTAATTCATAGTATTATACAACATTTATGCATTTTAGAATGGTAGGTATGTACTTGAGTGTAATTCATTTAAAACTAGTAGTACTAATTTTGTTGGTGTATTTTAAACTTATATTTTACTTTAATTACATGAATATAGATGTAGACAGGCTAAAAAGATACAATTGTAGTATACACATGCTATGATGTTAAGTTTCACGACATCGCGCAGCTATTGCGAATTTTAAGACGGAAATATTCAATAACATCTTGAAATCGAACCAGAGATCACATACACAGCAGTCGCATTCATTACCGCTGTCCTTCCGCACTCAGAGTCATTTTACAATTCCGTCATAAACGGATAATCCGACACGACCGGAGAGAGATCAGGCGCAGGACCAACGGCTTTACGTGCTTTCCGAGGTACGGGGGTGTCTAACACCGCCAACTTCCTAACTCCGGGCTCGTATTGAGATTCCTTAACAGAAAAACCCAATAACTTTTTGTAGGCCCGACCCGGGATTCGAACCCGAAACCTCATGCACAGCAGTCACAGTCACTACCACTGCGCCACCGAAGCAATATAGGTAATTAATAAAGTTACCTATACTGCTTCGGTGTTAAATTATTAAAGTATCTGCCTATTAGCCAATCCATGACTGAGCTATGGACCTATCCGACACGTAAAAGAAATTTTGGAGACTACTCTACGCATACTAAAACATATAAACATTTTAGGCATACTACAAACACTATTACTTTTCGTGAATTTGCTATTGGTCCGGTCAGAGTCGTATACAGTGTTGGAGGATAAATAAACCGCTTAAGAAGCGTTGTTTCATAGGTATTCAAAGAAAACGTTCACATTATAGTCATGATATGGTACGGTTTAATGGGCAGACCCTCGTTAGTAGTGCAGCTACTAAACTTTTATTATACCTACCTACCTACGAGTATATACTAGTTATATATTATTTTATATATTTTTTATATATTTATATACTTTGTTATTCGGTCACTTGCAGAGTATGTACGAGCGGTCCAGCCGATATGAGTGGAACATTTCCTGGTTTGGAAGGGGCCGTCTATGCATTACTACCTCCATGATATTTATATACATGTACACTACGTCACCCATGCAATTATATGAGTGCTCGGCTGGTGTAGTGGTACAAGTGAACACCTAGTCACCATGCCCGCTGAGTGTTGTGGGTTCGATCCCCACACGGGACATAAATTTGTGTGATGCAAAAATGTTTTTCGGAGTCTGGGTGATCTTTGTGTAGATACCGTTTTTTTATAATATTAATAATAATAATTTATTCCACAAAATACAGACATACATATTGAATTTCACACACATTGCAATTTTTGCTGACTACTAGTGTTGTTGTTAGGTACCTATATTTAATATGTTAAGCAATGTACGGCTTGCACTTAAAAATATGAGTATTGTTTACATTACAGAGTTAGTTAGCTTTAGTTTATTATATTGTATTTTATAATTATTATTTTGTTTCGTTTAAATTAATATTTAATGCCTTTCCTGCTTAAAATTGTATTATGAATATCTTAGCTAGATTGATAAATTTTTGTAATTGAAGACCCTGCCTATCTGTGATACAGTTTTTAACTAGTACAGGAGACAGGTGATTTTTTACACAATTTTTCAGAATCCTTAGTCTTACGTTTTATTTGTGCAATTATGTATATATTTATTTAAAAATTATGTATATAGGGACAAAAACATGTAATTGGAAGAAAAATAAAAAACAATTATAGAACAAAAAAATTACAGCGCCTCGATATTACTATCGTGCAGTAACGGTAAAAAATATTCCTTGGGTTAACATGGTAAAAAATAAGTAATTAATGTAGAATGTGGCTTGCAATATTTTCAAACAATACAAACATTGCATCTACACTTCATTTTTTGGGCACTAGGACCTAGAGGCTGCTCTTCTTCGATCAACTTGCACAATATTCCTCTTATACCTACTCGTGTCTTGAAAATCTTTGTTATAAGAGTCACTAAAGGCCTGGAGAACTTGTGCAATGGTGTTTTCTGAGAGTTAGCGACTCATTTTTGCCAATATACAACGCTAATTCTGAAAAAATCATACATAGACATAAATAAATTGAAAATATAAACTATGTAAAATCACGAGTGGGGTCCACAGGTATCCCTATGTAACTAAAATAAATACTTACCTTAGGGTGAGCGCGACGTACGTCCACCTGTCGAGAGCCTCTGCGACGCACTTAGATTAGCCGAGAGCACGCGCTCTTTTTTTAAATTTAGCATTTGAAAAAATTGGGTTAAAAATTGTGCGTGGGGTCTGGATAGACCCCGCCCGTGTCGTCAAAGGTTAAAGTACGCCGCGAAACAGACGTAATGCCTGTGTCGCGGTGGACTATTATATAGCCTTCTAGAGTAAAGAGGCATTACTCTCCCACCTAGGTGGGAGAGTAATATTGTACAAAAAAAACCTAATATAATGTATTGGTAACTGTTCTTTTGAGAAATATTACTTAAAGTAATATGTAGTACCTAGTTTCATACTTCATTTGTCTAAGATTCACTAACATTCTCGCCAATTTTCGAGAAAAGTAGGCCGAGACACGACTTGCTACGATTTTGACATATTTATTTTGCTTTATTCGTGTGTAAAATAACAAGAATTTGGCAATAATAAAACTGCTTTTGTGATCAATTCGCAAAAAGCACTAATTAATTCTAAATTAGTAAGTTGCGTTAACGTTAACCAAGATCTAGGTAGCTTATGATGCCAGCCTAATAATTATCAAGTACCAGTATTATATGACAGAAAGAAACCGATTTTATATAAATACTTATTACTTACATAAATTAACTTATACATGTATAAATTGCTGCAATCATTTAAGGATGCTTACAGTATATAATAAATAAATTATTTATCACGCTCCAAAAACCATGAAAACAATAAACAAGAAAGTAAACCGAAGAAAAAGCCCTACCTATTATAAAAACTTTTTATAATTCATCGCCCAAAGACAAGAACATTCCACGAAAACTTTTTCAAAAGTTTAACCTAGCTGTCACAAGCAAATGCAAAATTCAAACGGGAGGACAATTTCTATACCTTTAATTCCTTTGTCTTTTCAAACTTTAAAAATATCAAAGGACGTGGCTAAATTAACAGTCTAGAACAGTTTTAAATTAGACCATCTCTTTGATATATAACGTTCGCTTCCTGAGCAGTGGTCGGTGATAATTCACATTTATTGGAAAGATAAGGGGACGAACAAAGACTGGAGGGTGTAAATCAAAAATGACGTTTTAAAATAATATTGATGGTGATATTTGTAGTCATTGCGATCCTGATAAATTAAGCAATAAATATAAAAATCAATGCGGCTTAACAAATATTAAATATTGTGGTTCGATGAAGCGCTGCCTTTGCGAGAGGATTTATTTAAATAAAATATTTATAGAATATTCTTCTCAGTTGTTTTACTTGGTAAACAAATAAACTAATTAAAAAACCATTTCGTTACTACTTTCAGACTATTTTCGTTTGCTATTGAATAAAGATACTAGTATACACACAATTTTTGTTAAATAAATTAGACAAGTAAAAATAAATACCATATATGTATACGAACATAGTTTAAACCTATGTCCCAGAAGAGGTAAGCAGGAGTCTAGTAGCCACATTCCGCTATGGTTTTACACCTACGTAATAGATGCGTCTTTAACTTCTTCTAGGCACAGTTGGAGACTCCGAACTGTTACTTAATCATAATTCCTTAACATAGAATAAACAATATGACTGCCCGATCCGGAAATCCAATCCGAGACCTCACGCACATCAGTCGAATTTACTACCGCTTCGCCACTGATTCAGTAATAAAATACACCTCTAGTAACCTTCGAGCAAGTACAGGTGTGATATTATTCTGGTAATAGTTCATGGTCTTCTATTAGAATCTATATCTATAAAGGTACTGTTTATCCAATTGGAAGCGTTATCGGAATAATTATATTGCACTGTCATTGATGTAATAAATGTACACGTGCATCCATGCATGGAAATCATTAGCACTTAGTCTTCTAAAGTGCTTTAATTAAAATAGAACGATAAAAATAAAAGAAGATGTAGTAGAATAGAGCTTTATTTAAATTAACAATGTTAATTTCTGTATATGCTACAGTTAATTAAAAATTTTGTAACTGTAGTCAACCATTATAAAACTGTTCATGGCCATAACCTTAGAAATGCCTTTGCATGTAAGACGTAACATTTCAGACATGACTTTTCTCCTCAATGTTGCTCAGGGTAAGATCGACTGTCCTGAACTTGTTTCGAAAATAAAGCTAAGAATTCCAATAAGAAATTTACGTAGAAATCTCTTGTTATATAGACCTCCGTGCCACACTAATTTTAGAGTGAATAGCTTTCTACCTAGAGTATTCATTGAATTTAACAAATTAAATGTTGACAGTCGTTTTGATCTCTTTAGTACTGGTAAATATTCTGCCAGATTCTGTTTAACCAAGTTTTTTGTTGATAATTTATAAATTTATAAATATTGGATACTGCTACACGCTCAATCTTGATAATCCATTTGTTATGTACAATTTTTTGTTTTCTTCTCTTTTATAACTAAGTGTGCTTAAGCTGTCATATAATCAAGTTGTAAATTAATCGTGGAAGCTTGTTATTGGCATTTATTGATTGTATTTATATAACTACTTGTATGTAGCTGTAAGCTCCCCTAATAAACTAAAATAAATTAAAAATAAATTGTCACTACACTCAAATGCCTTATTGCCAATCGTCGATTGCTAGGCTAACAGGGAGTTTAAAGATTTGTTTATATAGTTCATTAGTTAAGCTAATAAAATCGCTTTAAATAAATATCTATCTTACTCAGATATATATTTACTTAAAGGGATTTCTGGAACCAAAATGATCTGCATTATTAGGCCTAGCGCACACTGCAGCGAAAAAACGCACGATTTGTCATTCGAACTCCAGCTGTGTTGCATATACTTCATCGTTATGGACGATACAAGAGTTGCTATCTGTATATATTTATTATTGCGTAAAAAAAGGATACCCAAACGGTATTGGGTTCATCCTTTGACGGCTTTAAGGTCTATGAAGGGCTTTTTTTCGTAAGATATAACGATCTACGTTCGTACCCAAAAAAGTTTTTTAGTTATTACAGAATGAGCGTTACATCTTTTGATAATTTGCTAAGAATTTATTATTGGTGAACCACAAAGAAACGAAAAGAAACGCCAGGTGACGACATATCTGTGTCGCGTTCCAACATATATTAATCTGTGGTTCCAACAGCAACTGACTGAGTGTCTCAGTGCGTTTTTTCACCGCAGTGCGCGGCACTTCTTGAGATCTCTATGCGATACAAAAATATGTGCGGTAGATTCACCGCAAATTAGCAGCGCGAGGCCAACGATGACTTTACCCATTGCGTTTATTTCATAGCGAAGTGCGCGCCACTTCTATGACGCTATATACTTCACAGATTATGCGTTAAAAAAACGCAAGGCAATGCGCGCTAGGCCTTAGTAGTAGCGGTGCTATCACGCAATCCGTGCAAAATGGCGCTAAAAAGACAGTAGATTTCAAATACAGAAGAAAAAAATAACATTCAGAGCGCCATAAAAAATAAGAATATTAATCTGAGAGCGTATTATGAAATTTCATATTAAATATTTTGACAAAGTAACTGAGCGTATAGAAAATATTACATTAGATGGGGAGCGTTTCACGAGAGGAAAATTGGCAAAGGCATTATTTTTTCAGCCTCTTACGTCACGTGAATGTTCCATCGTTGCAATTGACCTCGTTAGTCTATTCTCCGTGGATCTGCGCCATTCTGACGTTCGTCAATTCTGTTTTGTGTTTCTTTTTGTGCTTTCAATCCGATCTGTTCGATTGTAAAGCGCTGTGACTACATCATACTTGTATTTTATTGTAATTATTATGAGAAGGAAGAATAGAAAAGGGTTGTTATGTTTATTGCCTATTATAACAGAATTAGTTATGTTTAAGCACACTTTTTTAAGAACTACTTCTGAAGCTATAGAATATAGATAGACAGAATCCGCTCTAGAACGTTTAGTTATATTTTTCTAAAGACGATTCTTGAACTAATTCCTGTGTTGCTGCGTAGCTTATAAGTCAGCAGCTCATAGAATATTTAAAATTAGACCCAATTAATCCACATATTAGGATAAAGTATACTTTATCAGTTAGACAGAAGGTATTCATGTATCTTTTGTGTATACAATAATATCTGTACAACTGTTATTAGACCTAATATTTAAATGAATATTTTAAGTGTTAGTTTTATGTGATAACAAGATTGAAACATTTCATCAGATTGAATAAATAATTAACTTTAAACCTTAGAAGCAAAACCAGCCTTAGTACTTTGCGCTTACTCAGTTAAGTAGAAAGTATCTCACATTAATAATTGAATGATGTTGAGGAGCTTTGAAATAAATCCTCTAATGAAAACCTTAAGATAAATCTGTGTTTCCGAGACCATGTCAACGTGCAAATTTTAAGTAAAATTATTCATTTACTTAAAATTAAGTAAATATACTATGTAAAATAGATTTATTTTAATTTCAATTCTACAAATATATTAGATATCGATTAACCATATCTAATAATATTTGTTAAATAAACTTTCTAAAAAAAACAGATAAAAGTCTTTAAAGTTGAAATTTAATCTTATTTAGAAAATAAAACTCTTACTTTTAAATAAACAATCACACTATACCGCCGCGTCTAGAAAGTAACGGAAAAACTTTAATCCAACATTGATCCCGCGACTTCCATTCCTATTTAAACATTCAAAAGAATAAACAAGTTCATGGGACAGCTTTCCCAAAAGACTCGGACTCAAAACAAAGTTTATTTCCGTGTATAAAAAAGCAATGATTCCTTATTTGTCAGGGTTGGCGCTAATTTGAACAAATGGTCTAAACATTGCGAAATTAAACTTGCAGAATAATGAAGTGACCACATTCGTCTTCATTTAACTGTTACGATACGGGCCTACTATGAAACAGACGGTTTAATAACATTCGGGTTTTAATTCTTTAATGCATTGGCTTTTTAAACCTTGCTGCTGTAAAAATGTAGGTAAACGATACACGAACACAAAGTGTTAAGGTATCGCGTATATGTTGGCCTAAGTATTTGGCATGCCGAATCCATCTCCTATTGGTGTTAAGAACTTAATAGCGCTTAATTAATAGCAATGTGCAATTTTAACTATAAATGAACATCAAATATTCGCAAAATTCGCAAAACTGTAACATTCGAAACTTGATTTGATATATCGTGGATATATGCACGGTATTGATAGCAATTAAAAGTCATGTTTGAACCTGCTGCCAAAATATTTTTGTTCTCAGTAGGCGACAGTGAACCTTCCATAGGGCTGATTAAATAATTAGATTTTTTAAATGCACGTCGTTACTGCTTAAGTTTTTGAATATTTACATACGAGATTTTATATCATGGTTGTTAATATTATGTTTAATGAAATAGAACTTTGCTAAAACGTCAAGTGTTTATGTTCTAAAAATATTTCTTGTAAGCAGCTCGCTTCGACACCATCTATTGCAGAGTTTAAGCAACTTGCGAATAAATCGTTATAGTCTGAATGATCACCATGTTGTTCTTGTGAACGTTATCTCTAGTTATGTATAGTGTAATATAAACTTCTTATATAAAAGGTTTTAAACATGGAAATTTATTTCATGATAAATTTTAAATAGCTCGACACAGACGCGTGTCTATTAAAACAAAAAGTTATTAGTTAGAACTTTCTGATACAATACAACTATTTTTAGAATTTAATGAGAATTTTACTTGGTTGGGAAATGTAAAAGGCGGAATAAAACTCACTAAAATCCCTTGAAATAGTTTTATTTCAATGAAGACAAAGGTTTTATCACCGCTTAAACGTTACGCTAAGTAATTCACAGAATAATCTCAAGAAAGTTCTCTGTCCTTAAGAAAAATGCCACCGTTTTCTTTACGATCTTTTACTATAGTATCGCCCAAACTTTATTAGGTACGTATTTAGTTGTATAAGTAAAGTTGGTACCCGGTCACAGTTCACTCGACCTCCCAATTGGACTCTTTGACAGTTTTGGGCCAGAACACTCTATTAATTCGGGTATTTATTAGCCTCCTTGTGAGTACCTCTGTATGTAATATTATAGTTTAGTTTTAGTTTCATAGAGCGGCAAATTATTGTTATGTGACAAGCACCGGTATTGGGATTTAGAATACTTCTAACTATGTTATAAGGGTGATAATATTAGTGATTTATTGCGTAAGTTTATGGGTTTGGAATAGTTTTAGTCTTCATTTCTTGCTGTGTTCGGGTCATATTGTGAGTCTATGTAAATTATAGCTAGGCTAAAGCCTAAGCTAAGCACATTTTTAGGATTTTATAAGGTCATTTTAACTTTTGGAATTGTTATTCAAAATAATACAAAAAGGTCTCTAAAGCTTAGCTACATAATTTTGTTTAATTGGCACCATGGCATAAGGTTACGTCTATATTTATTGCTTTGGTTTCTAACTCTGTATTTTTAGATTTTTCGGTAAGGAAATTGATAGTGCATAGAGAATTCGATGATGTTCCATGTAAACGGCAATAAGTTCACCGCCTCTTTTAATCGTGAGACTCAAACATAGCCAGCAATAGTTTAGTCCAGGAGTAGGCACAGTTGCAACTGTGCCCATCTGGGCTATACAGGACAGAGAGTGAGTCTTCTTATATATATTTTTAAATAACGGTTAAAAGCAAAGAAGAAGGCTTAGCGGAGAAGACTTGAAAATTATATGCATATATTAACAAACTATCGATGGATACGCATTTTACATAAAGAATTCTATATCCGTATACTAAACTTTATCAAAATCTATTTAGTTACAGGCATCATTAAGTAACGACTAGCCAAACACATAATAATCTTTACATTTATTTAAATTTCATATTCTACGTAAATCATATATGTTTTAAAATGATCTAAATATTAATCAAGTAGGTCAACGTCATGATTTCAGTGCTTATCTCTACTACACCTTGTTAGGTATTTATACATATATAACAAAGATATTATGTGATGTTCAAGCGTCCAGTCGCCAGGGCTGTCTCATGTCTTTACTACGCTTGAATGTCTTAACCGTGACATGTTTCACATTTGGGTATGATTAGTTAGTTTGACATTAAACTACATAAATATACATACATATACATATAGCTTAACATTAAACTACATAAAAATGCATACATAACGGGAAACGAACTAATGTATGTAGGTATATACTTATAATACATTAGCTCGTTTCTCAAAAAAATAAGGCACAAGCCACCAGCCCGGCACTTCTTCCTTGCTTCTTTCATAAAAGACCTAAATATTTAAACAAATAAAATATATAATTCTATATTATTAAATTAAATTTACCTATATTATAATAAAATATTAGACAACGGTTTTTAATCGTGTTGGCCAACTTTGTAGAGATTATAAAGACATTATTCTTCGACGTTTCGACCGACTTGCATTGGTCGAAGCCAAGAGTTGACTGGTGAGAGCTTAGCCGCACTTTAATAAAGTTTAGTTTCGGCAACTATAACTTTTTTATAAATATTATATTATATATTATTATTATTATTTATCCTGCATTCCTTCTTCTTTGCAATTCGATGCTCCGCTCGTAAGTTATTCACGCACACCAATACAATACATAAAAATCTATGAAGAATTTTCTGATATAGTAAACGGCAAAATTATAGGTTATTTTAAGGTCTTGGAAAGAGAAATTTCGTGACATTTTTGTTCTAAATATTTTTTTTTATTCGCTGTAGTAAATTGGTATGATATAAAACTTTACTTCTTCATATAAAACTATTAATTTTAATTAAAATTGAAAAAAATCTTATATAGTCATATTATTAATTATCAGTGTTATTTATTTATTTTTTATTTATTTTATTTATTTACAACATACTTACATCTACCATTACAGAAATTTCCAATGCGGTAAACGTAGACAATTTGGTTTGAAATAACATATAACTATCAACTATCACTAAGTACACGGTAGGTGACCTTAGTGAATTCGCTCAGTGAACAAGTGAATATATCCACGACATCGGCGACCGCATTGAGCGCGCGCAACGCACGCGTGAGCGGCGCCCTCTGTAGCAGATTGGTGCGCGCGCGCGGCACCACTAGGAGTGGTGGCCTCCGCCGTCGCCCAATATAATCGTTTGGAATGCAAAAGCTAATCTGCGACAAAATCGGTGGATTTTGAATCCTACCACGTAATAACTTAAACAAGTAAGTAGCAAGTGTCACTTCGCGCCTTACTCCTAACTTATAATAACCGACCATGCCGAGAACAAACAAAGACGGATATAACAATGGATACCCAGGGTATACTCCATACAGCTTTAAATATATAAATCTCGTGTATTTATTTTCTATCCGTTCCACCTTCTGTTGCCACCTCTTACATTAATAACACATCGACATCGATTGTTCGTACTTAAAATTTAAATTAAATTATCAATGTCTTGCTGCGGTATGTGGTCCCATGTTCTTTGCAAGTGTTCGTAAAGTTGTTGTTTCGTCGTCAAATTTGGCGGGCAATCTCTCAAAGCTTTTCGTTGTAACATGTCCCACGCATTCTCAATAAGATTTATTTGTGCAGGCTAATCCAAAACTTGAATATCGTGGTCTCGTAGAAACGGCTGACACCAGCCGCGCCCATACGCGGATATAGCGCGGCTGGTGTCGGAAGGAGTATTATCGTGCATGAGTAGAAATTCCAGGCCTATTTGGATTCTGTGTAAGACAATAACAGGCTGTATTACCTGCTCGTGCTATAGTAGTAGTAGTTGCATCGCTGTGGTATTGGGTAGTCTTCTGGTGGTCTTTTGGAGAAATCGATCCTGTTTCTCCGTAGTAACACGATATTTACCCGTGTGCCGATCAGCCACATCCCCAGTACTGCGATAACGTGACCACAACCTTGATATCACGTTTTGGCTAGTGTGTAGGGCCTCAGCAACGATGCGTTCAATTATTCAATAGCACCATTTTCTAACATGCCCACGGCTCGTAATATTTCATCTCGACTCAAATGACGACGTGACATGACTTTAAAAGCTCACACGGCACGTTAAATTAAAAAAGAAAACTATCTAATCCCTTTTCATTAATTAATATCAATAAACCAATTTTAATTTTCCTTTTCGTATGTAATGAATTACTAACAATTTTGCCGTCGTATTTTATTTACTTTTGTGTTTTTTATTAACATTTTTAAATCTTGAAAATAGAATAAAAGAGGTTTCAATCTGTATATAAAATTTTTACGGCAACTAAATAGATTTTAAACTATAAAGTCGTAAATAATTTTGGATTAAGGTATCCCTAGATTCTGTTGATGTGTGTATATATCAGCGTCAACCAACAAACATCCTTTAATATATCGATAAAAATACTCGACAACCCTAGCATTAGATAGCTTTAATCTTTCCACCTTCAATCGAGATAAAACAAAGCATCAAAACGAACATACTCCAACCACTTTATTGTACCGAAAATAGATATCCGATCAAAATAACGCTTTGCCTTTTGACTCGGCTACAGATCAATAGTCCCAGATCCCGGGGATCACTTCAATGGGCCGAAACTATAGGGCTGGTCGAACAATAGACAATGTAACAGATACCAATCGTGTACAGATTTATTGTTCTAGTACGCCATTGTGCGTGCTAGTTGTGGCAGCACTGATTTGCAGACTCGTGTCGTGTACGGTGCCGGAATGTTGGTAGTCCTGCTTGGTATTAATATTGAAGGAGGTTAAATGTTTGCGGTTCAAATTAGAGAGTGATTTGGTATGTGGATTTGGATTACGATATATTGAGACAAATTCGATGTTAAGCTTCGTATATATGGGAGCGAAATAGAAAATTAAAGCCTTTTCTTATAAGTTGATATTCCTAACTTAATCTTATTATGATATATTAATATAATATGGTTGTCTCTGCTTTTTACTTCTACACTCTCTCACGTCTATATTTCTAAAGGGTTGTTTTATTTAGATTCTTCTTAAAAAGGACGAGCCTTTTGCCCTTGTCCTTGTCTTGGGCACATTTCAGACGTTGTGCTGATTTAAATTATAAATAGCCCTAGTATAAGAACCTGGTAACATTTTGCCTAAACCGGTAATTGAACCCTGGACTCCTCGAATCCACCATCACATGAAGCATATACTTAATCAACCGCTTATCCGCCGCAGATATACGGGCATAATAGTCAACATGAATAACTGACCGAAACCAGAGTGACGGAGTCCGAAGATTTATTGACGTTATCAGGGTAAGGAACAAGATCTGTTTTAAGAAGTAATATCTCATAATGCTGTGATGAGAAGTTACATGAAAACTTTATTAAAACTATATTAGAAGGTAATGGTCACATGATAATTATATTTTTTTAAATAATTAAGAATATTGTTTATGAAAAGTAATATTCTACCACATAATATAAGTAGTATTGTTATTTAGAACACAACCATGCTCCATGCATACTTTGAGTTAGTTAGCCAGCCAATTAAATAGACTGACTTCTGTCCTGAGACGGGACAAAACAGATATCTGGAGTCTGGGTCTTCTATGAGCCTATTGTTTCAATATTAGTAAAGTCCTATTATAAAACTAATAAAGCTTTCTGTATATTGGATGTATCTTTGGGTTGGACTATTTAAAAGGATCTTGACCCAAACTAATGGTACTTTATCATTTTTGGTTATCTATATGGCGTTTCGCTGCAGCATCACGCAAAAACCACACCAGACGGCATTTGATGCGGTTTTCACAGTGTAGGTAGTAGCTTGGAGTTCGACTTAAAATACAATGTTTTAACTTATTCTTTTTAGTGGATATGGCGATACATGAATAGCCGCAAGAACCTATAGCAATAGTCCAAATAATAAAATCGCGGAGTTATTTAGATAAAAAGTAGGTATTATTAAAAAATTATCTTTGTTATATTTAATAATATTTGAAACACTGTGTGTTTCTAGACAATTCCCGTATTAAACATTTGAAACTGACAACCAAACCGACTTGAAGCTTCCATATTTGAAAAATAAAACGTTCTCTCCAATCCAACAGACCGTAGCCGTTGTTGGAGTGTTCTATTTTTATAATTCAACGTGGAAGTTTTTCAGTTAGAACAACGGTTATAAACGCTGCACTTAAAACTATCCTCGTCTGTAGTTGTACGTGAAGTTATATAACAGTACGCTAATAAGTTCGCTTTATGAATAACTGAGGGCATATCGGTTCGTTTCAAGAAGTCTATAGTATTCGAGTACATATTAACTTGATTATATTATTATATTTGGACCGTTTTTATTTTATTAATCGTCCAAACATTGTTTTACGATTCCTGTGTTAGACCCATGACGTCAGCTTATGTAAGACATACTTTAGTTGATTTATAATTAGCCTACAGGACACAAAAAGCAATAAATAGTTAATTCTTAACATCACTTTGCTTACACCATGTATCGAACTGGCGGTGGAGCGTCACATCCGGCACTTGCACACGCTTTTACACACTTACGAAATTTTACTCGTTAATCAACAATTAGGTACTTTATTTTGATTGATATGATATGCCTTCGCCAATATGCAAACAATGAAACTGTGGATACTACGATTTTTTGTCTGTCGTAGGGATCAAATCTACTTCACTCGGCGCACCCGCATCTGCAGTGTCGACAAGGTCACCATTTAAACTATTTGGTCGATATTGAAATACTTATATTTTTACATACAATTCTTAGTTTAAAGGTAGAAAATACGTTGTTGGGATGTGCATTATTAGTACTTAAGTTGCTTTCAAAACTATAGAAGAGATTATCCTTATAAGAACAACTTCTAACATAACAAACATCTGCACTATCTGCCACAAAATTTTCAACGGCCATTTCTCATTTCACGTTACCAATTAGACCTTCAGAAGTTTGTCCCAAAACAGGAGTAATAAACAATCCCAAGTTATGACAGTCGTTTATCACTGGCTTGTTTCAACGTTCTCGTGAAAGCTACGTGACAAGCAAAAAATTTTCAAATATCGAAGACAATTTCAAATCACGAAGACAAATGTTCGATAACAACTTTTGAAAACCGAATCGTTTTTCTAAACGAACATCAGGACTATACCAAAAGAGATGCATTGTAAATTAAAAACGCTTTTTAACTCTAAGGTTATGGAATAACTTCCCTGTTATGATTTTATCAAGGTTACAATATAGGAATCTTTATCCCGGCGTATGTATGTAAGACGCTGTCATACGACAAATGGATAAATATGATACAACCATTTATTCGGCAAAACCCCAAATGCCATTTTTTTTTTTTAGTCTTTATTTATTTAAGGAACTTTTAACAAATTGTTACGCCATTTCCATCATATCCTAATCTTAAGACTAATACATCAAACATTATAACAATTAGTAAACAAGGAGTAGACCATTTTTGCTTCGGGCGCCATTGGATTAGCTAAAATTGTATTAAATACACCTATATCTAACATATTTATCTTTAGTTCTTTAACTAGGTTTTTCTTTCAGGCTCATTCCTAACACACTCCACCAAGAGATGATAAACATCTTCTACCTTATTACAGATTAAGCAATTCGGTGATTCCACCTTTTTCATGAGATATGCAAACTTTCTTAGTGGCATGTGTCCATGTGTCCATGTGTCAATGCGAATTATGTTTATTGAAATATGTCAGCGATAAATGCTTATATGAAGTGGAGCAAATGTTACCTATCTCATTAATTGCTACAACATATATAATTTTTAAAGATCACTCCTTGTCTAGGAGTAATTCCTGTGTCGCGGGTGACTTTACAAACATTCAAACAACGGACACAAAGAACACACAGACGGAACAACCATTTGTCGATCACACATAGTTTTGTCCTGTGTGGGATTCGAACCCAGAACAGTGGACTGGAGGAATGAACAACTCATCGCAGTGGCAGTGGCCAGGCGACCGGCCATTTAAGCCTCTAAGCCATCTGTGGAGTCATATCATGTATAGTAAATTATAGGTAACCTATATATTGTATGTTATCCTTTGAAGATTTACCAAATATAAACGAAATAATAATAATATAATATTCTACCACATACACACAACACTATCTAGCCCAAACTAAGCAGAGCTTCTACTATGGGTACTAGACAATGGATAAACATACATATATACTTCTTTTTTGTAAATACATACATATTATACATAGAAAAACCCAGATCAAGACAAATATCCATGTTCATGCACACAAATATTTGTCTTGTGCGGGAATCGAACCCGTGACCTCAAGTGTGGCACTCGGTTACGCTAACCACTACGCCATCGAGGTTGTCTTTTTTATTTTCGTTATTTATAACATCATGTAAACTAGAGATAAAGTAGGTCAAAGACAAAGGCAGTGATTAAGATCAAACGTCGCCGCTCTTCACTTAAAACCTGCAACATAAACAACAATGCATTTATCGAAAATCAAAATTGAACATAATGCAAATAAATAAAGGTTCATACAAATAAATACAAAATAAAAAATACAAGTGCGGAAAAAAGAAATAGTTTACTGTGTCATCAATATCATTGCTGCCAACTTAACGTCTAAACCATCAAATATAGCGTTTTTTTGTCCTGAATACGTTTTACTTCTCATTAAAAAAATACTTTAGATCCCTAGTTTCACGTTATTGGTTTATGTGTAAATTTTTCTATTTCTATTGCTTTTTACAGTGTGTTTATAACTTTGATAATTGGCAGCACTGATTTGGATTCATTATTAATTTTATTCGGCAACTTCCGGGTCCTAGCGGCAGTTTCAAGGACGAGTTGCGCCTGCAGCACCATAAAGTATTTAGTTTAACTAATTTGAATATACATATGTAGTTATTTCATTATTTAATAAAGTAAGCTTACAAAACAATGCATTAGTCAGTCGAATTTTATATAGATATTGTGATACTTGTTTTTCTCTTTTCAGTTCATTACTTTTAAGCAGTCGGGTTTTTTGTTTTTATAATAATAATTTTATTTCAGACTTTTTAGTTTTATTAACCGAGTTTTATTTCAATATGTTCCTGAGTTCCTGACTTGAATAGATTCTTGCTAGAAAATGATACTTCGGGCGTCCCGATATATAATTGGTACGCTTTTTGACAATTTGTGTTAAAACAGTAATATAAACGTGATATGATATATATATTTTTGAAAAGGTCTTTCATTTGATACTCATATTGCTAAGGTAAGACAAAAAAAACGAACTCCCTCCCCCTTTTCTCTTCATTTGCGGGCGCCATTTAGAAAATTTGAAAATGAAAGATTTGGAAATGAAAATGGGCTGTAGGGCGTGCCAAAGAAATGGACATACATAACCACATACATACATACGCTCGAAAAACATTACCCTCCTTCTGACGCAGTCGGGTAAAATTTGGCCGCCATTAAAGTTTTTGTTTTTATTGTTTTGTTTATCAATAACGCATAATGCCTCAAGTAAATTATACAGGTTCGGAGTACACTGATATAAAGTCCTAATTTACGTGGAAAGCTTCAAAACCGACAAAGTTAAATCTAGCCGCGAATGACAAGTTTTTTGCAAAAATACGTTAAAATCTTACACGGCGCCGACGCTGTGAGCGGTGCATTGAACTTAATGGCGGACATTTGGCCAACTTAAAATGTAAATATTGTGTTGTTTACTAAACATTTGGATCGAAGTACACATTGATAGTGATTTGTAACGTAAATATAAGTAAAGTGAATACGGATTGTTAGGTATTGTGTTTGCCGCACGCGTTGGATTGCGCCGGCCGGTTGCGGTTGCAACGATGCTGTTTCTACAGGTCAGTGAATTATGTCAATGTACATAAAAATTGGTGTTCTAATTCGCGTCTGTTTGCGTTGTATTAATTTAGTCGACAATAATTTTTGTTATTACGAAAAAAGAGTCTTTGTTTATTTTAATCAGCGTATCAGGCAGTAGGTATAATCCGGTTTTTCGTGAATGTGATAATCCTTGCGCCTCATTGTACAACAAATGTAAAGCTACGCAAATATTTGCATTAAAATGTAGGTCTTGCTCTTCTTGATTATCACTTGAGCTCACGCAAAAGCGTTTTACGTTTGCCCAGAGAGATGCGCAAGAGAATACGAGAATTCAGTAAAGATCCTTTAGAGAAGCCATTTGCGAAAATTCATGGTTTTCGAAAGCAATGTCAAATATGTCTTGCCAAAAACAATAAGAAAATAGTACCCAGACTTGTCAATTTTCAACAAATTAATTTGACAAGACTATACAATTTCTGTGTCGCTGCCACTCAATAGGTTAAAGGTGCGAAGAAGATACTTACCCCACGTTGTTCTAAAAGTGTTTGACCCTAAAACAATTTACCCTTTCAAACAATTCTGTCCAAGTATCTGTTTGACCTGCAACTTTACAACTTTACCTACCCTTCTTTTCCATGCGTAATAATACGACGGCAAAGAAAACCTGCATCGTAATAAAATTAACATTAGATAACAACTATATACGGATTTTATCGCGTTGTTTATTTAACACTGTATTACATACTTTGGAACTGTTACACTATTACTACTATTGCATTTTACTAATTTTATTATAAAAAATTAAAATCCGTATATTGTAGTTTAATTTCAATGTTCATAACATTCGCGTAAACAGAAAACAATATTAGATAACAAGTTGTTTTTTGTTATCAAGACTATACATAATATTGTCTTACATTTACACAAATATACATTAAATAAACTTCATATATAAAGCTTTGTATTGTGTGATTTTATCGCGTTGTTTATTTGAAAATACTACAACATTTTTTTGAAACCATTAAACTAATACTACCTTCCTTACCATCAAATGAGTAGGAATCAAATAAACAACACTGTGAAATCCGTATCTAAAGACAATCTTATCTTATCTTATTTTAAATACGGGGGCCAGTCAGTGCAGACCGGCGACACTTCGACCCATTGGGTTCTTTTGTGTCGGCCCCAAGATCTATCCTTTAGCTATCTTAGTATCAGCCACAGTGTACACTTCAGAGGAATAAGCCTGAAGTCTTCGGGGTTTGGATATGCCAATCCCATCAGACCCATTCTCAATCCAGCCAACGCATTACATTCACACAGTAGGTGCGATATGGACTCGTCCTGTTCACCACAGGCTCTGCAGATCAGATTATTTGCCAATCCCAATCTGCACAGGAAGTCGTGGGTGCCAAAATGGCCAGTGAACGCTCCTGTGAGCAGGCGCATTTGGCTCTTGTTGTACCAATAGACATTCCAGGTGAAGCCCGTGGCTCTGTTTGCAATGAATTTCTTGGAGTGTTCCAGATCCCTGAGGGCCATCCACTCTAGCCTGTGTTTATCATTGCCATGTGCATTTAAATGACAATTCAATATCTAACGACAAAACAAAAGCTTGTGGAGGTCAGGTGGTAGCCGCTCCGTGTAAAAACTGATATCCAGTCAAATCCAGTTAGACTAGAAAAGCCGACCCCGAGTAACTTGGGAATAATAAAGGCTATGGATTCACTTAAATTTTCTATACAACGTTGTATTTATATGTCAGAGTGTTATTATATATGATATTTTTATTTACTGATGTCAGGTTGAGCCGTAGTTAAGCATGGCCTGACTTAGCTGGTAATATTATAAGACAAAATAAGATAAATATATCGTTTGCATTAACGAAAGGATTTAGAAATAGAGCTTCCATAATATAATACCTACTTAATATGTTCAATATACATATAAGCGTTTTTTCTCAAGGCTAGGAAATGTTTTTTATGAACTTGCTTTGAATGTACGCTACATTCACAGCAAGTTCAAAAAACGTTTAGTTTAAAATGAAACGAGAGTAGACGGAGTAAGTTTCGCATGTATAATGTTAGGATGAAAGTATGTATAGCACCTGTGTATAATGCCGCCACTTCTCAAACTCGTTCGACTTGCAAACCTCACTCAGCAAGACTTAGAAGCTCGTAAGTTGGAGCGCTTACAAAAACAGGCGCAAGTTTAAAGACTCTTCGGCACAGTCTCAAGTTCCCATAACAGAAGCTATGCGTGAAATAACTATCTTCTTCATAGTTTCGTTTTAAATGCGATAGTTGCGCTACTGTGGTGCGATTACAGCGCTTCGTTTTATTCGCTTCTCCTTGTAATTGCTAATAAATATTAATAATAATAATAATAATATTCTACCACATACACACAACACCGTCTAGCCCAAACTAAGCAGAGCTTGTACTATGGGTACTAGACTATTGATAAACATACATATATACTTTTTTTTGTAAATACATAAGTATTATACATAGAAACACCCAGACCAAGACAAACATCCATGTTCATGCACACAAATGTTTGACTTGTGCGGGAATAGAACCCGCGATCTCAAGCGTGGCAGCCGGTTACACTAACCACTACGCCATCGAGGCCGATAATGATATGTTATTATTCAAAATTATTTATGTATGTACATTTATATACATAGTTTCACGCAGATATCCACATTACGTCGCCTATGTTTTAGGTCTCAAGTTATAAACATATAGCGCTTACAAAAGCAGCCGCTATTAAGACTCTTTGTCGCAGTCTCAAGTTGCCATAACAGAAGTAATGCGTGAAATGTCTTCATATTGTAATTTACTATTTTTTTTTTTTTACCCGTGGGAATTCCTTGACGCATACCTCTCCTCGGGGCGACGGAGAGATTATGTCGGACTCACCGGGGAAAGATGGTGAGTGACATCCCGGTAATGCCGACTAAACCTACCACGGTGTTCCTCGACATAACCGCAATCGGCGGGGCCGCGCGAATCGCTTTCACATGCAATCGCGACCCCGCCGAGGTTTCGGCCGCATGAAACGGCAGGCCACTACACAAATTTACAACCACTAATTTTACTGTTCCTCTGAGGGCGGAACGGACACACGATACAGAGGCGCGCGTGGGAACACGCACGCCGCCTCTCGGACCTGGTGCTGATCGGGTGGCGGGCAGGCCCACGAAGCCCACCACCCCCAGGTCAATCCTCAGGGTGGCTGGAGGTCGTCTCGCGCCCTCCGGCGCCCGGCTCTGCGGTTGGGGAGAGGGTTTAAGCGTTCCCTCTCCCGCTCCGCCGCCTCCTTGATGGAAATCACTTCCTCACAGAAGGAGGCGACGGCATTCCACGACCTCTCACTCCGGACCATAAACTGAACTACGGTCGGGAGCATTGTAATTTACTATGAAGCGATATTTTTATCGCAGCTGCATGTAACTGCAACTAGGAACGAATGTTATGTATTTAAACAGTTATATATATCCCTATATCATACCTGGAAATGATTTAAGCTATGGTATTAAGTCCCACGTAAAAAAACTATGTATTGCTATTGACATCAAAACTCAAAAATATTTTGCTTGAACTGGACATTTAACCGCTGCGCCACCGTAGCAGTCAAGTTAATGTAAAATAATGTTTTAAAGGTCTTTGTATAGACGTGTCTGTAGTCTTACTATTTACAAATAAGTATATTGGAGTCAACTTTTTGTCAAACTTGATCAGGCTATGCGACTGAAAGAAGCGATGCCAATTATTTGGTGACCGATACGAATGAGCCAGATCGCTCGGAGAATGATAGTACTGATGAGGTAAGGACACGCGGTAGCTTCACTGTAGGCTGTAGCCAGTGGGCCGAGTGTTACAGGTTCAAATCCCACTCAAGATAATTATATTAATATTAAATTAATATTTATGTGAATGTAAATGATTGTTCCGAGTCTGAGTGTGCCTTGTGTCCGTTAATTGTGGTTATAAAGTCAGCTGCGGCTCAAGGCTTAAATGCCTAGAGCTATTTTCTAAGTGACGGCTATAGTTCTATCCTCTCTTAAGTGAGACCTAACACCAAGTTGGTAAAATTTGATCGTATTACACCCTGTTTAACCCTTCAGGAAAATATAAGCGTGAATATACCTGTAGTTAGATAGTTATCTCAAGATAGCGTGGGATACCTAATCTTTATTTAAATCATATTTGATGACATTTCTAGATTACGCAAATTTCAATTATATAAAGTAAGTCAATTTGAGCCCCTTTGATGGGTAATCTTTGTTGCTGATGGATACTTTGGATGTTAATAGTAGGTGGATGCTTGTCACCCACGTCTTGAGAAGATTAAAGGAACACTTTAGATTAAATTGCAAACCCATAATAGGAGATTTAGAAGCCTTTTTGATGTTTAAATATAGTAAAGTTATTTGCGTGATAGTCGTTTTATTTTTATAATACAACTAGTTGTGCCTCGCAGCTTCACACACATTTATAATTACTGCTCCGCTCTTGTGGCTCGAGGCGTTAAGTTATTGTAGTCTACAAGCTTTGTCAAGAATTGGGCTATCAATTGCATTTTCAAATACGATTGGTGATTCCAGAAATAAACGCGTTAAAACAAATAAACACTTTCTTTATTATATGAGTGCAGAAGAAGGTTAATCAGTATAGGACTCGCTTCATAGTAAGTTATAATATATTGTAGTAGCCTTTATCAGGAATGTCATATACACCTCAGCGAGTCCTTGCTGCATATGAGAAGAAACATGCAAGAAAACAATTTTTTAGGACAACTCGTGCACTAGAAATAGTTCCATTGTCATGAGGAACTTCACAAACATTCAAACACACACAAACACCCAGGCACTGAACAAATATTTTTGGATCACACAAATGTTTGTTTCGTGTGGGGATCGAAACCACAACACTCGGTTTGACGGCAATGGCGAGGTGACCACTTGAACCACTGCGCCTTGTAGTCGATTATCATTCATTTATAAATCGCCATTGTATTAGTTTTATTTTACAACTCATATCTGCAAGTCTACAGATAAAATAATAAGCTAACTTACACAGTAACACTGCACCTGGGCCTAGAAACTTGGAACTTACCAACTTAGCACAAAAGTTGCTTGAACAATGCAGATAACGAAACAAAAGATGTAAAATATGCAAGTTTGAAAGAGACGCAATGAAGTGCCGAAATCCTTGTGGCAAACTAACTTCCACCGGCCAACAAGCAAGTTCTTACCAGTATTAGTATTACATATATTGAATCTATCTATACTAAAAACTTCTTCAACTACTAAAAATCTTTAAAACTTATTAAATCTTATCTTTCTTGAAGAAAACAGTGTACAGAAATAACATGCCTTTGTCCTAATGTAAGAAGAGAAGTACGCTTTCTGTCGGAATACAGAGAAATTCACTTGGGAATTCCTCAAGGAAGCGTACTTGGACCACTTTTATTTAATATATATATATATATATATATATATTAATGACCTTCCAAAAATAACAAAGCCAAAAATAAACTTAAACAAGACACATATAATGAAATTTAGAAATAGAATTCCCTTATTGCCCAATTTTGACATATTATACAAAAATGAAACATTAAATGACATAGAAAGTACGAAATTCTTAGGGTTCAATATAGACGCAAACTTAAACTGGAAGTCGCACGCAGAGAATCATTGTTCAAAATTAAGTACTCAGTCATACGCACTATACATGCTCACCAAACAATTAAGTCAAAATGTGGTGCTCACAGCCTATCATGGATATGTGGTGTCTATACTAAGATACGGCATCATATTTTGGGGCAATTGTAATGAAAAAGAACAAGTTTTTAAAGCACAAAAGAAATGCATAAGGGCAATGTGCCTAATCAAGCGAACAGATAGCTGTAGACCCTATTTCAAAAGTCTTGGAATACTAACCGTACCGTGTCTGTATATTTTTGAATTAATACTGTTTGTTAGGGGCAATATAAATATCTTTGAACATTATAAAAGTAAGCGCCTCAATTATAAAGTATGTTGCCCTCAGCACACAAGCTTCGTAATGACAATCAGTGTTTTTTGTATGGCGTCACGAGTGTATAATCATCTTCCTAAACATTTATTAGAAATAACGCATATCACAGAATTTCGAAAGTAAAGTTAAATATATATTGTTAAATAAAGCGTATTATAGTATTGATGAATATTTAAATGATGTAAAAATTGTATAAGATGAGCTATATTGTATTGTGAACCCTATGACTTATGTATTTATTTAATGAATTAATACTATATTACTTTTGACATTGTTCTGTATTATATTAAATTGATATTTTATTTCAAATTTAATTAATGTTTGGTGATATTAACATTTGCCATCTATTACTTTGTTATAAATTAAAATTATGTTAACAACTATTGCACGCCTTAAGGTAATGGCGAAACATTTTCTATTGCATACAACAACTATTGTAATAAACTATTATCGCAATAAATGACATTGAATTGAATTGAATTGAATAAAGATGAAGGAAAACATCGCGAGATAACCTGCACGTCTAAGACACACCCGCAGAGAAGATGTCCATGCCCAGCAGTGGGACAGTTTATTACAGGGCTGATATTATTAATCTTGATACATCTATGTAAATATTACTATTTATAATACATGAAGACGATACTTTGTACGCCATGTTAAGCATATTGCGCATCGGAAGAGCGGGATATGGCATAGTTAAAGTTTATATCGACAAGGAATGGAGAAAGCAAAAATTTATAAACAGAGACCAAAAAAGCATTCAGCCATTGTAGGCATTGCCAAATTTTTTGTGCTCAATTATTTGCAAGCGGTTGCAATCAAATAAATTACGTTCTTAGTTACTAAATAAAGTATGCAGCCAGTTTTTCAGTACTGTAAGCAATGTGTTTTTTGCTGTACAGTCGGCCAAAAATGTGGTTTACCACCCTACTGTTGAGGTTCATTTGAACGTCATTCAACAACACGGTCGATTTTCCCTTGCTATAATATTGTTACGTGCTGGGTTCGACGGATCAGAATACAAAACGATATTACCGACTAAAACACGTTTTATTCTAGCACACAATTAACTTTAATACACAACAAACACTTTACTACACTTTTCCACTGTAACTGCTTCAAACTTCGTTTCGTAGTTTCGCTTCCGTTCGCTTCGATAAACACTTGACCGCTTACGATAGTAAACTGACTCGGCGGTGCGCGTGCGCACTATTTATACGCGGGTAAAGCGTTTCTGGAGTTTTCTAGAAAATGTCATACACGGTACGTAACAGCGCGATGATTCGAGAATGTGCCAGCGTTCTCTCTACACGACTCGTACTGACAAATACGTAGTTCCGTAAGATGTCAATAGACGGTGCTGTAATAAATTATTAGAAGGGACTGCCGTGCCGTCCAATGGCACTAGCCGTAACAATATTATGACAGTGACCATTGATCTCTTTATTATGTATTATATTTACGTCATGTCATGTGTAACTTGACACATGTCAAGTTACAAAAGTCAACCTTAGCGATAATTAATTAGATCTTACATAAACTTTTGTCAAAACTGGTCAAGAAAGAAAGACCACTTTCTTGGTTGACTGTACCACCCGTAGTGCATAGAGAACAAACTGATTATTGTTATTTTTGAATCCGTACTATGTAGTAACACATTCCGCAGATCTCATGCCGGCGAAGCCGCGGGAAAAACTAGTACATCTGCGGAATTTTACCTCGCGTCTGAACGTTTGGAGATATTTTTAAAGAGGTGAGAAACGGCAATGAATTGCCGTAAATCTTAAAGTTCGAAAAAATGGTTCAAGTAATATGCAAAGGTCACGTGGTATCACTTGAGGTCAAAGGTTATAGTCATTTCGGGTGTATATCGACTATGCTGAGTCGAATGGCGTTGACCGCGAGTCTCTAGCTTTTACGGATCTTGAGTTGAAAGTTGTATGACAGACAGACGAACGGACAAAGCTGTAGTATAAGAGTTTTTTCGAACTTTAAAACTGATATTGTGTATTAATACTATTAATGTTATTCATTGAAATTAAACTACTATATACGGATCTTATCGCGTTGTTTATTTAACACACACACTACTATACTACTATTAAAATTTACTAATTTTAAGCTAATTAAATTATTAAAACTATTAAAACTATTTATATTTAAGCTTACACTTTCCCCAACGCTTTGGTTGCTTTTTAGCAGCTATAGTCACGAGGAGACTAAGATGGTAGTTGTCTCAATGTTTCAGTGTAGTTATTTCAAAGTACCCGAATAAGTACCATAAAGTACCATAGTATAGTAGTGTAACAGTTTCTAAATTATGTAATAAAGTGTTAAATAAACAACGCAATAAAATCCGTATATAGTAGTTTAATTTCAACTTTAAAACTGATCACGAACCAATGTTTTAATTATCATTCTATCATACTTTTATGTATGTATGTAATAATATAATCTGTTTACGTGTATATTCTTAAAGGAGTAGGCAGATGTGTTTTACACGCATATATCGCCAGCTATGATTTTAGATCTCACGTAATAAGAGGCGAGCCTATTACCGTCTACCGGACACAGATTCAGACTCCGAGAAATTCTCAGTAGCAACTCAGAAGTTCTTAATAAAAAAAACACAATAACACTTTGGCTGACCCGCGAATCGATCCTGTGAAGCAGTTGCATACACTGCTGCTTACACCGCCGATTGTAGAACCCAATTTTTAATTTTTTTAAATTTCTCCCCGCTATCATGGCTGCTGAAAAGCAACCGAAACGTCGCGGAAAGTGTAAACCTAAATATAAATAGATTTAAAAGCTTAAATAATTTTATTAGCTTATAAATTAGTAAAATAAAATCAATGGTAGTAGTAGTAATAATAATAATAATATTACCCCACCGGCAGCTTGGACCTTGTTCCCGATGTCGGTGGGTCATTTCAGTTTTTATATTTTTAAATATGTATAGTTTTTATATTTATATTTAAAAATGTAATAATTAGAAAAAAATTGAAATAAAGAGAATAATAATATAATAATAATTCTATCACATACACACAACACCGTCTAGTCCAAACTAAGCAGGGCTTGTACTATGGGTACTAGACAATGGATAAACATACATATTTTATACTTTTCTTTTCTAAATACATACATATTATAACATAGAAACACCCAGACCAAGACAAACATCCATGTTCATGCACACAAATGTTTGACTTGTGCGGGAATCGAACCCGCGACCTCAGGCGTGGCAGTCGGTTACACTAACCACTACGCCATCGAGGACGAAAAAAAATTTTTAATATTTTGTAATACAGTGATAAATAAACAACGCGATAAAATCCGTATATAGTAGTTTAATTTCAATGAATAACATTCGCGTAAACAGAACACAATATTATGTCAATTTTAAGCTTCGAGCTCAACTTAAATTGCAAGTTACGTTTCATCTAATTTCTTTCAGAAAACGCATAGTATGAACCACTCAAAAGACATTCTAGGCGAATTCCTAACGTATAGAAAGTCGTGGCTAAAGTCACTAACTAATATTAAAATGGAAGCCTAACAGTTTAGAAATCTTTCAACGAAGGTACGTTGTCTACCTCCCGGACAGAAATACATCGAAAAACCTTTTAAATGCCAGTTATTTTAGGGCAGTGAACAAATATTTTTCGTGTGTAAATTTATTTATACTGTAAGGTGTCCGTGTGTATACGTGAATAATGAATACGGTTTCCCGTAGCGCGGGCGTTGTGAAATACCAATTATGTAGGCACCACTAAAAGACTCCTGAATTATTTACGTCCGTGTTTTATTGTACCATGAGGTAGGCAGATCTCTAAAGGTGGTTAATGATATGTAAACGTGGAATTTGAGCTAAATGATTTTATGCCGTGCCTCGATGACGCAGCAGTGAAAGTGAGTGCTGTGTATTAAGTCTCCTGTTCGATTATTGGGTTTGGTAGAGAGAGCTGTTAAGTTTTCTCGGTCGGGCAGAAAGTTGTTGGGTTTTTCTGATAAGAAATTCTCAGTAGCAGCTCGGAGTCTGCAACTGTGCCTGGTAGTTGGAAATAGGCGAGCCCTTATTACGTAGGACTTAAGACTACGCCGAGCGTAAGACGCGGTTGGACTGAATGACAGAACTCGATATTCAAATCGGCGCGCGGCCGCCATAGTAAAATTGTATGGAGGATTTGAAGTGCTTTTTTGATAAATATGTATCTTTATTGTCAACCAATAACTTAAATATTTGGGACGGACAAATTGTAATATAACTATTTATGTTTCGTTTAAGCTTTAAAATAGGATAGATTACTACTGTTATAATCTAAAAATCACGTAACACAAGCTTAAGCTTTTGCATTTTTCGTGCAAATTTACGTAATTTTGTAGGCGAAAATATCAATTATTTTAATATTTTTACACGGAGTAATTATAAACACATTCATTGTTATAATAAATGTATATTTTATATTTGTATGAAACAAAAAGTGTTGATGTTATCAACTTAACTGTGATCGCCTGTTTTGGTACATTTCGCTCGGCGCAGTCTTAAATGGACAGTTGCAAAATGGGTTGTAATACCTTTCTGCCTACATTAGGGTATATACGCGAGAGACTAATTTCACACAATTTGCCACATTCAGGTACTTACATATCTAACACGTCCAGCAAAATCAAAACGTACGAACCGTACTAACTGTTGCAATAGTAAACATACAACGCAGACTATGGAAACAATTCTAATAACAGTTACAGCGGGCAATGCCACTCGTAAAAACCTATTGCGAATAGTACCTCGTTGCGTATCAAATTGTAGACACAGATTAAATATACCTTGAATATATTTCTTATTATACTGCGTTCGAGTATATTCTATGTTTGAAACGGTTTTATGCTGTGGCGTCAGGACAGGCAATGCAATCGATAGCTGACCACAATAATACGCCATTAAGTCGACTGTTTTGATGTTATTTGCTAATGTGCACGCGAATGGCCAGTTGCATTTAAATGTGTGTGAAACTCGGCCATGTTTTTAGATGTTACGTAATTAAGATTAAAATTGTTGTTCGGTCAGATATAATAGAAATTAAATACGTAATTGGGACTTTTATTGTTGAGTATTGCTTCTTATTCTAGCTGGCTAATCTATACATATGAGATATTTGTTGGTCGAAATCTGTAAGACGGCTATAATATAAAAAAAAAAGTGAGGTAAGTTAGGCAATCACCCAATGTACGTCATTGCTAACTATGTAGCGGATGCGCCGTGCGACATTGCGTAAACTGCACAATTGCAGATTTAGTAATAAAATTAGTTAATTTAAATTTTATTGTAATGTATGTTTGTAATTCAGTTTTGTAGAATATTTTAATCAATAAACATTGTTTTAATTAAATAAATCTTTTTTTATAATTGTCTCGTTCGCCGTAACTTAACTGGTGTCTTTAATTTATATTATTTATTTATTTGGACATTCAATAGTTGTTACATTATTACTGCGTAATTAAATAAAATCATTTAAAAATGGCTAAATGCACAAAATTTTATTTTATAAGAGCTATAGAAGCTAAAACAATTGTTTTAGAATGTTTGTCTGTCTGTATGCGCATTACGCAAAAACTACAGCACGAATTTAAGTTCGGTTTCCACAGTTGTATTGCTGGAGGTGTAACTTAAATCCTGGCACATGTTTTATCTTGATACGCCGTCCAAACGTCGCACAGTGATTAATTATTGAGATTTAGCTGGACGGTATTAAATTTTTCTCAAAATGAATGTAGCTATTTCGAAAAAAATAGTCGATACGTACTTAGGACTATTGTGTACACTTTGTGCTACAATATTATTTCCATATGTTGTTTGTGTCATCAGATATTGATGCTCAAAGATATCGACTCAGCCTTAACAATTGCTGTTTACATAAGATTTATCTAGTGAAGTTGATTATCTCTTGCAGTATAAGTTGATTACTGTGGGATTTAATAAAAATAGTGCATATTCTCAAAGATATTTACGACTTATTTTATGTATTAGTTTATGCTAGATTGTTATACCTAATTTATCAGAAATAAAATTAGTTTATATACAAAATTTTACCCTATTTTTTTGTAAGGCCATTATCTTTACAGAAACATACAGAAACATAGACATTTTAAGTTTGTTAGTACTATCTAACCCTCAGATAGTATATTCAATGTGATGTTTTGCTCATTTTTGCACTTCTTGAACAAAGTTTATGATTTTTGAGGTAACGGTGCTACAATAATAAATCGAGATTTGTTCAATGTGCTTAAGCACCATCCTCCAATGAAACCTACAACTAAGCAATCAAAAGTCATGCTACTTAGCTTCGTGTTAGATACCATTGGAGTCCTAAATTTGAACTTTACAGAGAAAAACAACTTGCGTTATACTATTCTGGCTTTTGTACTTCAGCCGCCAGAAATTGGATAGTTACTAGCCGAGACGTGACTAAGTTTGAGAATAAGTACCAGCATTGGCTTAATAAATGCACTATTATCTCTGGTACACAAACAAATTAACCTTCTACATCACATAATACGTGTAGAAGGTGGCCAAAACAGGTTTCTTCGAACGTTTGTGAAAGAACAAAGCGTCGAAGGTTGAATGAAGGAGTAAATACTATATGTGACAAAGAATTATGTTTCGCCGCGGAAATGAAACTGTATAAGATTGGAAATCGTAGCCCTCAGGGCTATGTATTGATGACGTGTTAATTTCAACTCTGTAAACAACGATAATGCCTCTTTAACCGAATACGAAATCTTTTCATTTTCGTCACTAAATAGTTTATCTGGTCTACTATTATCAGAAGAAGATAAAATATTGTGTAAAGTAAAAGCAGTGCTACGTTTTCCAATCTTATACAGTTTCATTTCCACGGCTAAACATAATTCTTCGTCACATATACTATTTACTTCTTCATTCAACCTTCGACGCTTTGTTCTTTCACAAATGTTCGAAAAGAGCTTTTGCGGCCGCACTTTTCACGTATTCTGTGATGTAGAAGGTTCATTTATTTGTGTACCAGAGATAATAATGCATTTATTAAGCCAATGCTGGTACTTATTCTCAAATTTAGTCACGTCTCGGCTAGTAGCTATCCAATTTCTGGCGGCTGAAGTACAAAAGCCAGAATAGTATAACGCAAGTTGTTTTTCTCTGTAACGTTCAAATTTAGGACTCCAATGGTATCTAATACGAAGCTAAAAAGCATATCTTTTGATTGATGATGTGAACTAAATAAGTATGTGTGTCCATACCACCAAATGTAAAAGATTGTGACGATATTTTGATGTTTGTTACTCATTTACGCGTATACCGTTGAGTAGATTTGGATGGAACTTGGCACATAGACAGACCATGTTCTGGAATAACACATATGATTTATTATCTCGGTACTGCAGTCCGTGGGTATGACGCCAGTGCAGAGTAATACCTGGGATATTTATTAAACCGGTTGGTTATTGCGTTTCCATAGGATACAGGTAAGCGAAGCTGCAGGCAGTAACTGGTCCTAACTTGATATTACTAATGCGGATGTGAGTTTGTGTGTTACACTTTTACGCCTTAATTACTCGACCAGACATCATAAATTTTGCATACATGTAAGGGGTATAGAAAATGACCTAGGGTAACTTTCATCCTGAAGCAAGTACTGTTCCTAAAGCATAGAAATTTATTTACAAAATCTAGATAAACGCGAGTGACGCCGCGGACAAAATCGAGTATAAAATATATTACACCACGTATTGATAATCATTTTTGTGTTGCCTAACGTTACACATTGAAATGAAATTACTTTAAAAGGATTTTATGGCGCTTTATAGTTTAATCAAATTTAATCAGTCTCTCCGTGACTATGGCTGCTGAAATGGAACCGAAACGCTGGGAAGAGCGTAAATTTAATATTTACACTTCCACCGGCCTTCCGGTCGTATTTGGTTTTAAATAATTTATAAATGATTTAAAGTTGTGATTAAAATAAACCTCGGCAAAACCGTTTCATGTAGTTTAATTATAATCATTATTCTGTTAGACCACCTTCGTGTCGCAGCGGTAGCGAATGGTACTGCTTACGAAAAACCGTACGGTTTTTCTGTCAAGAAATTCCCAAAACCAGCACGGAGCGTAGAACTGTTCCCGGGAAATGACAATAGGCTCTGAGCTTAATCCGGGGTAGCCTAAAACCGTGACTGGCGAAATGTGGATGTAATACAGCTTTGAATACCCCTTGAGGTATAATATAGGGATGAGACTATGTATTAAAATATATATTATAAATGCGACAGTGTCTATAGAAAAATTCCTATACATCATTTTAAAAGCTATCCAGAAAACATTTATCCAGCGTTAAACATTCTAAATAGCTTTAAAAAGAATATTAATGAATGGCATTTTAAAGTTTTATACGACTTTAGATTGAACTCAACGAAGACAACGACAATGTTAGTTGTTTATATGCAGTTTTATATATTTAACGACTTTAAAGAAAAGTTTGAGGGCTGCTTCAGTGGCAAAGCGTCAACTGTGAATGCGGCTGCTGTTAGAAGGTCTCTGGGGTTCGATTTCTGGTTCGTGTAAAGTAAGTTAAGATATTCTCTATAGCAGCCCGAAGTAAATAAGTTGCGTTGTTCTACACCTCCGAGCTTCGGTGATTCCAAAACATAAAACTGTTGGTCCTGCGTCGGTCCTCTCTTTTGTATTGTATTATAAGAGTGAGGTAATAGAGTGCACTTGCGTTTGCGCCCATATTATACAACGTATACTAGAATATCGCCTGCGAAGACGGCTAATCTACGCTAAGAATGGTATCCGTGACTGATATTCGATCTGGAGGACATTACGTATATTATTATGTTTATATATAAAAATCAACTTTCTTATGTTTAGATTCGCAAAACTGCTGACGATATATAGATATATAAATTAATTTCCCAATTAATTAATAAAAAATTAAAAAGAAATTATTCTATATATTAATACGTGAAGCAAAAACTTTGTACCCCTTTTTAAGAAAATTGCGCGGACGGAGGAGTATGATATTTGGCACAGTTAAAGTTTATATGGAGAAGGAGTGGCGAATCCTAATATTTTTATAAAATATGCATTAGAAATACATTAAATTAATGAAAAAGCACTACACGCACACAACCAAGCATTTGACACACGCAGTCGAATCGCGTTCGTAGTATTTCGGCATTGTTCGTCTTTCACTTTCAGTGGCTTTCACTTTCAGTGGTGATTTGTGCAACCCATCTTTATTTATCACGTAACCAAGATAATTTACTTCGTCTTTGAAAAACACACACTTATCCTTTTGTAAGGTGAGTCCCGCGTCTTGTAATTTTGACAGCACTTGATGTAATCTCTCTAGGTGTTCAGATCTAGTTGTCCCGGTTATTAAAATATCGTCAAGCATACAGAGTGTGCCGGGCACGCCAGCTAGCACGCCCTCCATTGCACCCTGGAACACAGCTGGCGCGTTTGCAATACCAAAACAAAGACGTGTATGTTTGAATATTCCCCTATGCGTATTTATGCAAGTTAATTCCTGTGACTCATCATCCAATAAAAATTGGTTGCAAACATTTGACAGGTCTGATTTAGTGAACTGTTGACACAACTTAGAAAAAAGTTCAGTTACCGTTGGGTACACCAGTTGAGTAATCGGCGCATTTACGTATAGATCCATTTTGCTTCAACACCGGCACGATCGGTGACGCATATTGCGCGTGATCAACCGGTTTCAAAACTCCTAACCCTACTAACCGATCTATCTCTTTATCTACGTTACTTTTTAACGCGAAAGCTATCGGTCGGGCCCTAACAAAAATTGGTTTCGCGTTTTCCTTTAATCGTAACTTCACTTTAAATTTATTGAATAACCCTAATTTGTCTGAAAAGACCGAAGGATATCGGTTTTTCAACGTATCAAACAAATTATTTTCATCTAATTGCTCACAATATTGTATCGGCAACAATTCTAACCCGAATTTTGAAATAAAATCGCGACCGAGAATCGGCGGATCGCCGTGTCGCACAACATAAACATAAAGTAAATGTGATGCGCCCGCGTAACTTACTTGCACCCGCGCTATACCTGAACAAACTATATTATCACCCGTATATGAAAACAAACGTTTCTTAGTCGTTGACAATGGTACATTGCTAAAATATGTTTTATATGTTTTCTCAAAAATAGCTGTAACGGCCGAATCACTATATATCTCAAATTTCAATTCAATCCCCGAGACCGATACCGTTTCTGTCATTGGTTCTCCTTGTACTGAACGAATATTAAAACACTCACCGTCGTCATCGCTTTCATCCACCGCTCTCGATTCAACATAATTTTTTTTTTGCCCGTCCTACACAGGTGCCAGTGGCATGACACTTTCTACATTTCGACTTTGCGAACCTACACTGGGACGACTCGTGATTATGGTAGCCGCACACTTGACACTGCACTTTTACTCCCGAACTAGGCGCAGCTTCTCGATCCGGTGGCGTTGCCGACACCGTCGCCCGCGTAATCTTGAACAGCTGGTCGTGCGCCGTGGCTCGCACACCGGTGCCCGCTGCTGCCCGAGCATTCCGCACGTTCTCCGCAAACTCCATTGCCTTAGTTAAAGTCAGACCCGAGAGATCTTTTGCGAATAGCTTCTCTCTGTCGGGTCCCGCACAAATCCCCATGACAAATTGTCATGGCAAACATTGTCCCAAAGGCTTCTTCCACATTCGAGAAACCGCAGTGAGCCGTCAGACCGCGCAACCTCGCGGCCCATTGTGCATTGTGCCCTCTTGTTGCGTAGCCGCGTAAAACTTAAAACGTTCGCCGAACCCACACCGCTTTGGAGTAAAATGATCGTCCAATAGCTTCAGTATATCATCGTACGAAACATCCTGCAGCTGCTTTGGCAACGCGAGATCCGCCGCCAACTTGTGTGTGCCATCCGCGAGTGCGTTCAGCAAGACAGCTCGTCGCTTTGTTCCCGTGGGATTGCTCGGTGATGTTGTTTGCCACGAACCACTGTTTAATCCGGCATTTGTAGGTCTCCCAAGACTGTAAGGTGTGATCAAACACCGATAAAATGCCAAAAACTGAGCTGGACATTTTTACTTTTTATTTACGTGGGTACCTCCTCGTCGCCAATAATGTATACGGGACAGACAAGTGAAACGACTGCTCGCTAGTAGTGCACTGACGTTTATTAGTCTACGCAATTAGTGGTGCGTAGGCATACGCACACATACGTAACAGTAATAAAGAAAAAAAGAAATTAAAGTAGCAAGCTTAGGAATATCGTCAATGAAAGAGTATAGTTATGTAAATAATTATTTGTTTGATAAAGATAGCCTTGGCTACATCTAAATGAAATGTGATTCTAAGGGTAAAATTGTAGACAATAAAACCTTAATAAAATGAAATGAAATGAAAAGATTTTTATTTTTGCACCATCATGACATGCGTCATTAATTATTAAAATGTGGGTACATAAAAAGTAATTAAGTAAATCAAAATGTAAAGAAACTTTAAAAACAATTAAAATGTTGTTTATGTGCAGATGCACGTCCTACCTGACGGCACAAAAACAACGGTGATGCGCTCAGCATAATGCTGTGGCACTTGCTGCAAGCACTACACAGCGCTGATTTCAGCGAACACCACAATTATTGACGTTTGGTCCGCCAATAGTGCACTCAAAATACTAATAAAAATAATAATAATGATCAAACTTAAAATTTAAATCAATTATGGTCGATTTTTGACCTCTAGGCGACCGCTAGTAATATCTAAATGAGCCACAGCAAAACATGATCTGGACTAGCTACCTCTTATATTAAAGATCAATTAAAGGCAATATAAACGCTAAGTTTTCTCGCAAATTAATTACCAAACAAAACATTAATCGTTCATACAATTTACACTTTGTATCTTTATTCTACACACATAACAAAGGCATAATTGTAATCGAAACCACAGAATACATCACTTGAAGTAATTCCCAACATTACTCACGAAACTTGGAGGCGAACTTACAATAGATAGGCACAGTTTAAACAGCATAATCTATTCTAGCATTTATACCAGATGTGAACACAGTAACACCTGTTTTTGTGGTATTACAGACCGAAGTTTGCTTATTTGATACCATACAATACCAACTCCATATAGAACATGAATAAACCTTAAAGTGTTGGATATAAGGTTGAGTTTCACATGGTGGATTGTAATGAAGATATTGGTCGCCAATAGGTAAGTTTCTTGCAAGTCCGTCCGCAGTGAAGTAATCTACTAATGACAAAGAAAGTTGTTGTCGTTTCGTGCTATGAATACAGCTGTGATTATTTGTTATGTCATACATTCTGTAAGTTTTCATTCTGTGTAGTATCTGTATGAAAAAAGTAACTTTAAGCTAAAGTGAAAAATGTTTAAGGATTATTTTTAAATGTTATTTGTTTAATAAATGTTTTGTTAGATTGTCAAGATCTAATATGAAACAAAGGAAACTACATCCAGGCTTAGACTTGACTCCACGGACGGCCTAGAGGTTTGCGTAGTCTCCTCGTCGCTGCCACTCCGTGTGTTCTGGGTTCAATTCCCACATGGACAATAATTTACATGTTCCACAAATGATACTTTTGGGTGTTTCTAAACCAGCGCGGAATACATAACCATTTTCTATTATTTAAAGAGACTACCTGACTCAGAATTCCTTCTGTTTCACAACGGATTATAAACACCCAAAAACGCTCAGACTCAAAACGGCTTTTTATGTATCACACAAACTTCCATGTGGAGATCGAATCTTTACTTGGCGCACTGGGTCTAGTAACCGAGTGGTTACAGCGCTAATCAGAAAAATCCTTCTATATTTGAGTTTGAGATGTCAAATAAACTGCATTCATATCGACACATTGTGAATGGGTGGCTCGTTTGTTTCGAAGCATAAGTATGCATTTATGGTTCGCGAGTTAGTTTAATCGTTATTAAGATTTTCAGTCAGGCAATTCCCAGTTATAGCAGCACAAACACATTATGTGTTATACTCGCTCGCGACGATGGAATTTAAAATATAGAGTGTAATAATTTTATACATCTCTGCTTACCACTTCGGGTATATATTGTTAATAATAATAATAATAATAATATTTATTGAAATTAAACACTTTATACGGATTTTATCGCGTTGTCGTAAGTCTCAAAGGTCAAAACTAAGTCAAAAGTAAGACTTACTTTTCACTTAGTCTCTCCGTGAACATGGCTGCTGTAAAGCAACCGAAACGTCGGGGCAAAGTGTAAACTCAAATATAAATTGTTTTAATTAGAAAATATATAGCTTATATAAATAAATAGTAGTAAAATTTCAATAATAGTAGTGTTAGAGTTTTCAAAATTATGTAATACCAGTGTTTAAAGTAAAATAAACAACGCGATAAAATCCGTATAAAGTGTTTAATTTCAATGTATAACATTCGCGTAAACATAAGACAATATTAAATAATATTTATTGTAGCCATCAATAACACTTTTACATAGAAGCACTGTCCCCTGAAATAAGTTATTACCCTGTATATTAGGAGACAGTTCCTTCCCACATTACATGTTAACTTATAATGTTATATTTACAGATACAGAAGATTACAAAGAGAAAAAAAAAGATTAAAGAAAACAAAACAAAAAAGTAACAAAGTTTTAAATATTACAATGATAAATACATTTTTATTTACGGCTGGTTTGTCATTGTTGTTTTGCGTGTATTTGTGCGTGTGTGCGTATGGGTGTCCGTCCGTTTGTGCGTGTGTGTGTGTGTGTTACTCTTCGTATCTTGCTTTCACAAGTGTTTAACAAATGAATTTTTCTTTTCTTCTCTTATTACAAACTTTAGCTCTAAATCCCAAAGGTAGACGTATTCATAGAAACAGCTACACATAACAACCGAACGTAACAAATTACCAAGTGAAGATATTATTTAAACATTTTCGCGAAATAAAATATAGTGTGGAAATGAGACGTGGGAATATGGACCCTCCAACATACGTCACCTAACGTTATGACTTAGAACGTAAAGCATCGGCGCTTGATAAATGTGTGAGAAGAAAGTGTTTCTTGTCGCGTTTTCTAGATTTTTCTTTAGCTCGTTTTCTGTTTTTGCTGTAGAAACATACTAGTAAAGCGGTTAACTAGTATTACAGCTGATTGATTAAGCAGCCATCGTAATCGCAGTGTTGGCAAAACTTACAGATTGCTATTCTTTTAAATAAGATGCTGAGGCACTAGTGTAAAGGGAAGAAACCTTACGAGCTGAAGGTTGCTAGGCTGTATTTAATTACTGTCCTTAGATAAATGGTAATAATAATATACAATTTTAAAGTTCGCACTTAGGGATAAGAAACAATCATATACACAAATATTGAAAATATAATACATACTTGGTTTGGGCAGCAGCGTCGATGGCCTAGAAAGCTGGCAGCATTGCCATTTTCATCTAAGGTTTCCACTAGGCCCCATACACATGAACTAGTTAACAACTAGTCTTTTATATACTTATTCTTTTCTTCAGACACACACATTTATAAAATATAATTGAGCTTATATATTATTATTATATTACGACGACTGCCGCTTTCTTCAACCAACATGTTCTCTAACAAAAACCCGTAAGAAATCGGTATAAGCGGTACCTCTACTTCCTCTAATTAGCATTTATTGTAGGTAATTTACCTTTAAATGAAACCTTACTAACAAAATTACGTTCTATTGCCTTTGAAACTGTCTCCGCTTCATGAAACGCGTGAACTTTAGAATGGAACGCTGAACTCCCTGAGGACGCACTACTTTAATGTTTCCGTCACCGGCGCGATCACAATTGATTCACTTGTATATACTCTGCTTTATGGCAAACGGAATGTGAATTGAACTATTTTTTATGGTGATCAAAAAGCTCTGTCAAAATAAGAAGGATAACTTGTTATTTTAAGACTTCAGGGTTATGGGGAATCAATTTCGTACGTCATTGGTATTATACATAGATGAGCTAGTATACGCTCGAAAAGAAAACTAACCTTTTCTTTTCGATATTGATTATTTCTTAGGTATTATTATAGATAAAGAACACCTCAGTGTTCTATATCTACGAGTATATTATAATATAATTAATTTGCATAAAATGTGGTACATATATGTAGTCGTCGGCCTCGATGGCGTAGTGGTTAGTGTAACCGACTGCCACGCCTGAGGTCGCGGGTTTGATTCCCGCACAAGACAAATATTTGTGTGCATGAACATGGATGTTTGTCTTGGTCTGGGTGTTTCTATGTATAATATGTATGTATTTACAAAAAAAAAGTATATATGTATGTTTATCCATTGTCTAGTATCCATAGTACAAGCTCTGCTTAGTTTGGGCTAGATAGTGTTGTGTGTATGTGGTAGAATATTATTATTATTATATAAAAGTTATGTATTTAGGTGCCGCATAATTGAGAGCGAGCCTTATGCTGTCTACTGCATATTTTCAGACTGCATATTGGTATTGTAGAAATTAAATCTGCGTCCCAATGATCGCAAGGAATGTTCTGCTACGGGACCAACCAGGCAGTAAATGGCGTATTACTAGTTTATACTCGTGATTTCGCTCACATGCATCCTGCGGGTAGACAAACCAGGATATAAATCGTACGTGTAAATCCAGGACATGGCCTATCGGTGCCAAGTTTGATTTCAACCCGTTCAACGGTTTACGCGTGATTTATGCGGAAATATTTTTGTCCTCCCAAAATCCTTTGAGGTTGAGCTATTTTAAACTAGCTTACCACATCACATAGCAACGCATACTAGAATAAAAAGCATCATCATCATCATCATTATTAAAAAGCATCATTTGCTCAGAAACGGATATGTGCCACGATAGTTATAATCTGTTTAAAAACGCTCTATTATATAATTTTTTTAAATAAATTGTTTCTATTTCTTCCTTATTTTTTATACTTATTTTACCATTGCATTTTGCATAGATATAGTTTATGGGTCAAAGAGGTATGTATATATATATTTAAAACCAAGGGAGTGAAAGCGAAAATGAAAGGCTACTATTATCTACACAAATCTAAAACCTAAATAAAATTGAGCGCGCCTTCAAAATACATTAAACAGGCCATGAAGGTAATGTTGTGATAACTTACACTTCACAACGTTCACACTGCACTCTTAACGGCAATAGCTGCTACAAATATATCTGAAACGTGGGAACAAATAGAAATAAACCTGTCAAACAAAATAAATAATTAATATAAACGAGTTGCATTCAGGTAAAGTTGAGAAAATTCTATTCATCGAAACTAGTTTTAAATCTCAAGTCCCAGTTCAGTAGTAAACTGCAGTTACATAAAAGATTTTCTTTGAGAGTAAAACTAAATTGTAGTTTGAACGGTCTGGAAAGTTAATCGGAGTAATGTAAAGATCACAATGTATGGCGATCATTAGTGATTCGTCGTTTCGGCGTGGGTATGACATGGATAAAAAAGGATGGACGTTTCTGATCATCAGCGCTATACCTACTCGTGATCTTTTCACTATGTACACAAAATCTTTGTATACAGGTATTCCACCTTATCCCGCCCTCCCCTTTCCTATCCAGAACAACGCGTGCTGGGCTCAGATGCCATCCTTACACGGTGGAGTCGACTAGAGTGCGTACCAACAAGTTTGGGTCTTCATACCTCTGCGAACGATCAAGGCATGGAATTCTCTGCCAAGGTACGTGTTTCCTTCTTCCTTCAATCCTGGGTCCTTTAAGCGGGGCGTGAAAAAGCACCTTCTCAGGCCGTCAAAGTAAAGACCTCAACATCGCCTCGGCTGCTATGAGGACGATGTGGAGGCCACTGCTCTTAGACCACATGACTGCTTACCACCAGACGGAGTGTGGTCATTTTGACGAGCAAAATAAAAAAAAAATGAAAAACAGGTCACTGCAATTATATATGTTATATATTAAAATTTCGGGAATATGTCGAATGTAATATTTATTGTATGTAGGTAAATTGTATTCAGTACAATAGAGATCGAAATGAATTCAGGTTGTGATTCGTTTATTTCAATCAAGTTTCCGTATATAGGAATACCTGTGTTATGGGTCACAAATTGTTTTGAATCTGGTTTTTCTATATATCCGTTCTTTGAATGTTTGTAAAGTCTCCCGCAACACTGGAACTATTCCTACTGCGGGAATTATCTTCTTATAAAGAAAAAAAGAAAATTGCTGCGAGCATTAAAAGATATTATATCAGCTTTTCATAAACTATATTTTATACATTTTAGACTCACTGTTTCCCGAAGGTAGAAATTACGAAATTCGCTCTTGCTTTATTGAATTTTATGATATTTTTCATCCTCCGCGTCAGACAGTAATAATTAACAGGTAATTAAACATTATAAATAGATTAGTATTTACAATTATTCACGTCTGTTTATTCTCGAAGATGAAGGCAAAGGTAAATTATACTTAAATTGTGTCAGCTTTATTTTAAGTCGTACGAATGAAACTACCATCCATACCGTTTGCTGAGATTTTCTTAACAAAAGATCCGCCGAGCATTGAACTCGGCACTTTATGTTCGAGCGCAAAAATAGGCACAAACTTATATCATGGAACAAACAAGTCTTAAATCTTTTAATTACTAGAACGAGATACATAATTGATAATTAATTGTGTCTGCAGCTCAAGAGTTCAAATGTCTTAAATTTAAGTTTAGTGAAAGATAATTATTAACCATTTAAATAAACTGAAAAATTTAAAAAAATATAGGCTACGTTCATTTTGAATAAAATTAAAATTGTTTAAAGATAAAATACCTGGACGGAATCATAAATTCGACTACCTTTTATTGCCCATTACAATGAACTTTATCTTTCGCATAATTTTAAGTTTCCAAGCGATTTCAGTGTCTGAAACATGCGGAGTAAATTAATCGTTTTGATTTAGTTGCAGACCTGTAATAACGTTTCAATGACTACGATATTATATAAGATATCTTTATAATTATTTTAGAGAATCATTATAGTAAGTTAGCGCTAAGTATGTGGATTTGCTTTCTGTACCCGGCAGAATAATATCATATAATATGCCCTATGAAAAATAATAGCCCTGAAGTATATATATATATGTACATATATACCCTACAGTTAGGGATAGGCAGAGCTGTATTACACTGCCATTTAGGTATTTAAGGTACATAATACCAGTCATATTAACAACTGCTGCATTTATTTCATAATAGGTATAATTTATTAACAAATAAATCTAACTGTCTTTTTTAATGCATGAATGCGTAAATAAGTAAGATTTGTTATAGTTACATTTTATTTTGAAAAGAAAATGCAGGAAGCTGTATTTTACCTAAATATAATTACGATTGGATTTCGGCCTTTGAGTCAGCAGCCTTATATATGATAACTAGCTGTCCCGTCAGACGTTGTAGTGCAGGCACGAAACAAAAAAACTTAAACCATTCTCGAATCCACTTGAACACATGAACACACACAAAAAAAATCATCAAAATCGGTCCAGCCATTTAGGAGGAGTTTAATTACAAACACACGCACAGAAGATATAAAGATAATATATTATAGAAATATAAAATACCGTTGCTAAGAGAGATTTTTTATTGCATTAGTTCTACCCGCGGGTGCGCTTGCGTGAATACCGCGGGAACATTAATCCAAGACACAGTCTTTCTATGTGCCAAGTTTCATCCAAATCCGTTCAGCGGTTTACATGCAATGTATCCAATATAGAATGACTACAACCACAAACAACAACCATCCAATGGCATCGTTACGTGAATAGCGATACTATTCTTAAAGAAAAATAAATTCTCAAGCTTATCATTGAATAAACCTTGTAGACTATTTGTCAACGATTTTTCTTTTTATTGTTTGTCAAAATGACCACACTCTGCCTGTTGGTAAGCAGTCATGTGGTCTAAGGGCAGTGGCCTCCACACCATCCTAATAGCAGTTGAGGCGATGTTGAGTCTCTACTTGGCGGCTTAAGAGGGTGCTTTTTTACGACCCGCTTAAAGGACCCAGGATTGAAGAAAGAAGGAAACACATGCCTTCGTAGAGAATTCTATGCCTCGATAGTTCGGCAGAGGTATGAGGAACCAAACTTGTTGATGCGCGCTCTAATCGACTCTACCATCTTTATCGGAAGTATCTTGTCCAGTAAAGGTTTGTAATAAATTAACATACATATATGTACCGACATCCCACGAATACCAACGTACCTACTTATTATGATGCGATTTTAACAGTTGGTCGTTTAGAACTCAATTTAAATATTAAGTCAATCTTCAGCTAATTCCGTTTAGGAAAACCAGAGCTATGGTGTAATTCAAGTGATTTATGTCATAGGGAAACTATAAGCGGATGAAGTCGCGGCAAGAATTAATCTATTATTTTATTAATCCTGCTATTCTTATAAATGTCAAAGTGAGTGAAGATGTCCGTTACTCAATTACGCGTAAAGCTTCGAACGGATTTAGATGGAATTTCGCAAATAAATAGACCGTTATATGTTCAGATACCGATACTGGGTTAAAAGTATTCCGGTTTGCGTTTCGTTTTAACCGTAAAACATAATAAAATCTAGGTTAAGAGAAATGTCTCTGCCTATAATAAAAATATACTAGATTTTGCCCACGGTTTCACCCGCGTAAGTCCCGTTGCCGTGGGAATAGCCTATGTGTGAATCCAGTTCTGCAGCTATCTACATACCAAGTTTCATCGAAATCGGTTCAGTAGATTTTACGTGAAAGAGTAACAAACATCCATACATCCTCATAAACTTTCACATTTTCAATATTAGTTAGTATAGATACTATAAAACTAATAAAAATATATACTTTTATAATATTAATACGGCATTTATCACTGTGTATTTAGATATTTACATTATTAGATACTAATGTTGAACTATCCTAGATGGTAAACCGTTAGCCTGCTACACAGAGGTCTTGAGTTCGATCCTAAGCCATGCTCCTTTGAAGTTATATGCGTATTAAATAGTTGATTATTGCTCGATTTAACGGTGAATAAAAACATCGCGTGGAAATCTACATGTCTGGTAGTGCTATATAATGATCTCGAAGATTTCTAAAGTCTGTCAACCCGTCCTAATTCAGCGTGATTGACTGTGGCCTAACTTTTTTCAAACCGAAGAGGCCCGTGTCCAGCAGTGGGACAGTTTATATACAGCGCTGATATGACACTATTATCTCATGAGATTCAATAAAATATTTCAACAACGTTCTCGATAGTGTTACTCTAAAAGCTTTTGAGACTTCGTAAGTGTAAGCCGTATGAAGCCCCACACAGACTGATAAACTTTGTCATTTAATCCATCGTTTGAATCACAAAGTTCGGCAGTGTACAGACAGTTTGGTAACAGATCGGTTACGTATACAATAGTTTATATTACCGTTCATGTTAATGGCTTAACTTACGCCTTCCCGATACTTTGTATATGTATTATCCTTCCAGATTATGACGGCTTTACTTTTGTATATATATAATAATAGTTATATAGGTACTGGCTTTTGTTCTCGACATCGTCTACAATTCATCTGTTTTTTTAATGAAGGTGTTTTTTTATATTAGTTTAGTTCAAAGGTCGAGAGACGTTGTCCTGACTGAATGGTGCTTCCTACTTAATCGCAGCGCCACCTACCCGGTGTAATTGCAAATCTAAATAATCCGTCGATACAATCAAACACACACACAAAAAGTTCTTGAAAAATCGGTCTAGCTATAGAACAATTATATACAGCTAAAAGTTGAGAATACTAAAAAGATTATGAAGCTGAGCGATTGATTATTTTAAATTGATTTTGCGTTAGGTAGCGCGTTTACTGTAGAAGAATATACGATATATTATATCATCAAACGAGCCACAGGAGCGAAGCGATAATCATAAACGTCGGTGAAACCGCATGCACAGCTAGTAATAGTAGTAGTAGACTTTTCAGAGTCGCAATTTTAGCACCATTTCCCGCACCTTAAAACTGCACCTACATTTAAATTGCAAATAAACGCCAATCTATTCGATACAAAGCCTTCCTAGGTTCAACAAAAAACTTTATACCTGAAAAGTAAACGGTTTAAACAACCAATAAATACACTAGCTAAAACACCATTATATGTAAACCGTTCAGCCGTAAAAAGTAAACGTAGATTCTCTTTGAGACTTACTGCGTTATTCATGAGAGTTGATGCACCGGCGGTGAAGTTTAGTAGATAAGTGAACTTTGCTGTAACGGGACACTGATTCATCCCACATCCACCAACTGTTTATATTTATTTTGAACTAAAGTTGGAGGCGTGATGTATCGAGCTAATGTGAAGGAGCTAATGTTATTATGATTTTAACGTTATGCTTTATATTTTGTATTCGTCGCGATTGTGTTTTTGATTTTCGATTGTTGATTATTATTGGAATGATTAAGGGATTCGAATGTATTCGAATATAGAAGGGCGGGATAAAACAAAATAATATCAATGTATAATACATAACTATAAATTTAAAATTTAAAAAATCCCCGACACATAATTAATTTGATACTCATATTGAGGGAGTTGTGAAAAGAAATGTAAATCGCCATTTTGTGGTGGCGGCCATCTTGGATTTGAAATTTATCATAGTATTGTATTAGTCAAGCAATTTTCATCAAACATAACTAAGAACAATCCCGACTAATGCACCATTCAAACAAAAAAAAAAATTAAAATCGGTTCATCCGTTCGGGAGGTACGATGCCCCAGACAGACACATACACACACACACAGAGACACGTCAAACTTATAACATCCCGTCGTTTTTGCGTCGGGGGTTAAAAATCATATCGACTGTTTTGGTGGCGCAGTGGTAGTAGTTAATGGGATTGTTGCGCATGAGGTCTCAGGTCTCTTAAATTCTCAGCTAAAGTACATATTATTATGATTTTCAAAGGCAAGAAATGTTTAGTAGCAACACAGTCGGAGTTGCTGCTAACCGGAACTGTGCCTGTAGTTAATTATATATGCGGTCGGTATTTCCTAGAATGAATAACCATCGTGTCTACCAGTAAACGTTCGAATGCGGGATGCTACTATTCTCGAGTAAATCGATTTTGTTTTAAGAAAAATAGCTCATTGGTATTCTACCGCCACGGAAGATAAGTTCAGATAAAGGTACGTTTTGCTAGTTATATTTAAGTCTCACTAAACTGGGTCATCGCAACTGTCAATGGTATTAACTTCGCGTTATACTGCTGTATTCGAATATCATTCGAACGAAAATTATACGCAACTAAATTTCATGTAGCAAATGAAATAGTTACTATTAGTTTCTCATCCGATTGTCTTGAATATAACAGTTAATTTGAATCCCAATATAGCTTCGAATAAATTATACCTTGATGACCTTAAGAATTTAAAGCCTAAGTATTCTGGTACTTCGTTAACTGAATATCTAAGTATATAGTAGATATTTCATTTGATAACAGTCTGAGCTTAAGATTAGTTTGTCTAACTATGTTTATTATTGTACATGGTCGTTTCAAAATATCTTGTAGGTCCTTTGGAGAACATTAAATGATTTTGGTAAAAGTTTATTAACACTTTTTTAAATTAAGTATTCTAAGGAATGCTTTTTTGGCAGCAATAGAACCTCTGACATCGGATTTTAACAGCATATTAGCAGTTTTAGCATGAATGGGCCGGATCGACCGGGGAAGTACTACCATCTCAGAGAATATCGCCGTGAAGTAACGGTACCCGTACTGTTGCGTTTCGTATTGGTGAGTGAGAGAGCCGGAGGCCCAGTTACTCTGATCCTTTTCTTATCCTTTCCTTTGTCCTTTCCCTCTTTCATTCCTTTTAAAGGGCTGGCAACGCACTTGTAACTCCTTTGGGGTTGCGGGTGTCCATGGGCGGCGGTAATCGCTTACCATCAGGCGACCCGTGTGTTCGTATGCCACACTACAGAATAAAAACAAAAAAACTACCTAATGAAGACAAGAAAATGAAAATTTTATGATTTTATGTTTTGACAATAATAATAATAATAATATTCTACCACATACACACAACATCATCTAGCCCAAACTAAGCAGAGCTTGTACTATGGGTACTAGACAATGGATAAACATACATATATACTTTTTTTTTGTAAATACATACATATTATACATAGAAACACCCAGACCAAGACAAACATCCATGTTCATGCACACAAAATGTTTGACTTGTGCGGGAATCGAACCCGCGACCTCAGGCGTGGCAGCCGGTTACACTAACCACTCCGCCATCGAGGCCGACATGGTATCTATATTAAATCATTTACCATACTAAATCAAACAGTAAGATGTCTTATATAAACAATAGTACTTTAGAAATAAACTTATCGATCCGTGAAGAGAAAACTTTGCCCTCCTTTTTAAGCATATTACGCGCACTGAGAATTGTGAGATTTGGTGTAGTTAAAATTCAAAAAGACTAATTGGTCTAACGCTTTTTTAAATTGAGAAGAGACCCGTGCCTTTTAGTTTTAGTTTATATCCAGGACTAATATACATTATAAGTTTGTATGATAAATGATGAAAGATAAATTAGATAATATACAAGATTCATATAATTTTAAGAGAATATTTTAATAATATTGTCTTCTGTTTACGCGAATGTTATTCATTGAAATTAAACTACTATATACGGATTTTATCGCGTTGTTTATTTATCACTGTATCCCCGTGACCATGGCTGCTGAAAAGCACCCGAAACGTCGGGGAAAGTGTAAACCAAAAATAAATAGATTTAATAGTTTAAATAATTTTATTAGCTTATAAATTAGTCAAATAAAATCAATAGTAGTAGTAGAGTAATATTTTCAAAATTTTGTAATACAGTGATAAATAAACAACGCGATAAAATCCGTATATAGTAGTTTAATTTCAAAGAATATTTTAAAATTTTATATGTTACGATCTTATAACGACCACTGAGTGATTATTAGTTTTTATTATTATCCTTGTTTCTCACCTTTTCTGTCCTCGTTATAGTCATTATAAAGATGAAAATTAGTTTCACACTCTTTATAACTTAGAGGTAATTAAAAATATCTAAAATACACGCCGTAATTAACTTTAGATAAAAATAGTCATTAAACTCTCCACTTTCATTTTATGACTTTAGCTTTACGAATAGCTAGATGTTGAATATTATTTAATTTATTATTTTAAATTTATATTACGTAAGATACGATTTAATCTGGGCTCGAGTCACAATGCTTATTTTTTGTGGCTGTAGGTATAAAGTAGATCTCTATAATCATTCCACAACAGTTTTTGTAATGATTACTCCTGCGCTTAAAATATTTCCAGTAACGTTCTACCGTTTGACTGTAGCCCAATGGATATGACAGTGGATTTGCGATCGAGAGGTCACGGGTTTTGATTTCCAACCAGTGTATCCATTCGTGAAATGGACATTTAACTTAGCTCGAAGGTTTAATAAGAATTCCAGTAATTAGCAATTAGCTAGTAACTTTAACTACACGAATAGCGTAGGTAGTGTTTTAAGGGGTCATCTCGCCATTGCTGCTGCATTGTGAGTTCGATACCCACACGGGACAAAAATTTGTGTAGTCCAGAAATGGTTGTTCCCTGTCTGGGTGGTCTTTGTGTCCGTTATTTGAATGTTTGTAAAGTCTCCCGCGACGCAGGAATTATTCCTAGTGCGAGATTTGTATTTTAAACAAAACAAAAAACAATTTCTTTCACTTGTGGGGATCAAACCCTCGGCATAGTCGTCAAGTGACTATTTAAGCAATTGCGCCATTCATGCACTTAAAATACGTGCCATATATTCCTGCAACGATTGCAGCGTTCAGTTCATTATGGCCAATATCTCGCGTGAATTAACGAATTCCATCCACATTCAACGACATATGGGTACGTTCACGCTCCGATTGTGGTCATGCGAATAATCCAATATGGGATTATACATATTTTACACTGAAAATTTATATTTTCTACATATTTACCTCTTTCTATATCTGCGGTTTACATACTGGGTGATTTCAATGCGCACCCAAGTGAGCTCTTTTGTGATCACTTATTGGATGTTTGTGAGGACCAGCAGTGGACGTGTGTGGAACTTAATATTATGAATACGTCGGATACGTACACTTTTATCAGTGAGGCTCATGGTTGTGTGAGATGGTTAGATCATTGCATAGTTACAAATACGTAGCTTTATCTACGGTAAAAAACGTACAAGTCGAGTATAACGTGCAATGGTCTGATCACTTCTTACTGGTAATTGATTGTAACTTTTATGTGTGAACAAATACCAATCTGTATACCGAAACTCAGCAAGGTTGTATGGTGTGACCGTTCGGCTGTACACGCCCAGAGTTATCATGAGATATATCACACTCATTTGCGGGAAATAGATTTTCCAGATGTAATGCGTGAATGTTGTGACGGAATGTGCTCTAATGTTGAGCATAAGTTAGTCATATAAAATATGTATCTGAGACTGGTTACTATATTGTCTGATGCAGCGACGCTTACGCGCAACAGAGTGAAGGTACGCAGGAGAGGTGGTTATGTCTGTCGAATATGTTGCAAGTTACCACAGGGATGCCAGGTTCACGTTTTTAGCCTAGGTGGAAGACTGTAAACCTAATAATGGGCAGACATATGATGATATGAAAGAAAGTAGGAATTTATTTAAGCGAAAGTTAAAATGGTGCCAGGAAAGACAGAAGCAATGTAAAATGGATGCACTTGCATCTCATCACTCTGCCAACAATTTCTCTCAATTCTGGAAAGATACGGGAAATATGAGCCATAACCCTGGCATTCCTGTGAGTATAAATAGCGTTAGTAATCACCGCATGATTACGAATGTGTTTGTTGAGCACTTCAGGGTGAGACCTAAGTATGAATGTTTGGTTCGCCAGTTACTGAGACTATCACCCAGGAAAGAGTTGTTAAATTTAATGCAAAAGATGTTAGTAAAGTTATTAATAGTATGTGGAGAGGTAAATCACCTGGGTATGATGGTCTCAGTATCGAGCATGTTAGGCATGCAGGAGTTCACCTGCCACGCGTCCTCTCCTTGTTTTAAAATCTCTGCCTTTGTCATGGGTACTTACCGGAGGAACTTACTAAAATGATTGTTGTTCCTATTATTAAGAATAGGACTGGAGACATCTCGGATAAGGATAACTATCGGCCCATCTCACTTGCGACTACAATGGGCAAGGTGCTTGACAGCCTGCTTAATATCATTCTTGTCCAACACGCAAAACTGCATGAAGACCAGTTCGGTTTCAGGAGTGGGCTTTCAACCGAAATTGCGATATTGTGTTTTAAGCAGGCTGTCAGGTATTATACTGACAGGAAAACACCGGTATACGCGTGTTTCTTAGATATGTCAAGAGCGATTTGATTTTTTATTTGATTTGATATGGTCATATATGACAAGCTTTGGGGTAAATTGGGAGGGCGGGTGTGCCGGTGGAAGTCTCTATTAAAGGAATGGTATCGCTGTCAGTGAAACCAGGTGAGATGGGCGGCTGATTTGTCCCATACGACATGTAAAGCGGCGTTAGGTAGGGTAGACTGACCTCTCCCATGTTATTTAACCTGTACATAAATGACCTTATCGGTGAGCTTAGCAGCACCTATACCGGTTGAAATATTGATAATGTGTGCGTTAATAATATTAGCTACGCGGACGATATGGTGTTGCTGGGACCATGATGTTATGCGGTGAGAAGCTTCGCAAGGTAGCCAGTTTCAGATATCTAGGGCATCTTGTGACTGATGTCCTGTCTGATGACGTGGATCTGGAACGTGAGCGTAGGGCATTGGCTGTCCGAGGGAATATGGTTGCCCGTAGATTTGGTCGCTGCTCCACTGAAGTCAAAATCATTCTGTTCAAGGCATACTGCCAATCGTTTTACGCGAGCAGCCTATGAGTACATCATACCCGTCGGGCAGCCAATGTCTTACGTGTTCAATACAACAACATATTTAGGATGCTGATGCGGCTGCTTCTCTACTGCAGTGCATCGCTAATGTTTGCTGAGGCACATACTGATGGGCTATCAAGCGATAATGCGTAAAAAAGTAGCGTCATTGTTAAGAAGATTGAGAGATAGTAGCAACAGCATCCTTAAGATGATTGCCTCACGTTCGGACTGTCCGATCCAATACAAATGGATAAAAATTATTATCGGGCAAGATTGACATGATATTCTGTATTGGCAAGACTGACATGATCCAATACAAATGGATAAAAATCATATCGGGCAAGACTGACATGATATTGTGTATTTTATTATTAATTATTTATATTTTTAGTAATTATGAATTTATTTGACATTGACAGCGTAAGTTTTAAATTTTATTTAATTTGTATTTATTAATTGTATTTTTTATACGGATTTTATCTGAAAGAAAGTTATTATTATTATTATATTATCACCGAAGAGGTACTGTAAACACATTTCGACAGCTATTGTTTTAGGTCACATGTAAAAGGGGCGAGGTTATTAGCCCTCTAACAGAACATCTAGATTCGTGCTGCTTTTAAAAATTATTTGGTTGAAAATACAAACCAGAAGGATACAGAGATTTCGTAAAAAAATTATAACCAGCCGAGTTGTTATTTATCTAATATATAATAGGCAAAGACAATATTGACTAGGTTTGTATTTGACATTTAAATTTTGATTTATATCAAATTTTATAATAATAAATGAGGGTATGCAGATTGTGATTTAGTTCTATTTTATAGTATTATTTTTCTTTTTTAATAAAGGTACTGAACTATCTTGTACTGTAGGTATGCACATACTCGTATAAAAAAGTATGTTCTCAGTGTAAAACGTAAAAGCGTAGAATAAATGTTGGAAAATGTTAATTTGTATAAGTCTCCCGTAACTTATCAATAATGATTATTTATGGTTGAATTTCGACCACTGGGCGAGCACTAGATTTTATAAATACATTAAATTGGTTGATTACTGTTTTTAACATAAGTTTGCACTCAGGATTGTGGCCGATCGTAAACCAACGAGGTTTTAGTCGACATTGCTGATAGGATATATAATCATTTTTGGCAACAGCACGGGCGCTATGAATGTGCCTAGTACTTACCAAGACCCCATGCTGCCACTAAACTGTAAATGAGATATAAAATGACCACTTACCATCAGGCGGACAATGTTTGTCACCTTTGTTACACAAAACAGGTATCAAATTAATGTAATATCGAGAAATAGGGTAACAATTCAAAAGGTTTCTTTTACCGAGATTTGAATTTTTGATTGCGAATTCTGTTAGACTTAGGTAAAAGATAAAATGACCTGTCGTAACGATGTGACGTCGTTATCTGGATTTGGTATCCGGATTGGGCTGTGGTCTTTTTGTGACGCGATTCTCAGTAGCAGGAGGGAATCTGATATTACAGAGGATGTGCTCGATAGTTAAGTAAATTCGAGGCGTTGCTGGCAAATATGAGTTCCTCACGTAATAATGTATGCCGCTGCCAAACACTTTACGAATATAGGTGTTGCCGGAAATATTAATAATTATAAATTAATAAATCAGTGCGTTATTGGTCTTGTGATATACGTATATATTATTGGTTCTAGATGTTAAAATAATGAGGCGTCACGTCGTTGCCAAAAATGTAAACTTATAAATATGTTTACAGAGCAAGCTTCAAAGTTTGTAAGTCGTTTACAGCGACGAGTACATTAATATATAAACTAATGAAAAAAAAATTGAATTTAAATGGTTTGAATTGACCGGACGGGGCTCAAAACTGTTACATTAAAACAAATCGCATTAAATAACAACTCAGTCGATTCAATTAAAATATTCGTTGAACGGGCTTTTAATATTAATTAACAGATCAATTATTTAAATTCCAGTACTTAATGTCGAATCGTGATCAATTGAGTTACAACTTTGTTCCTTAGAAAAGACAGATTTTTTGAGGTTATTTAAAGAAAATAGGTAAAAAGAAATAATAATAGTTAAAAATAAAAATAAAAATAAATTATAGATTAAAACTAAAAAAACGCTTTATTAAAAAAAGTTGAAAATAATTTAATAATTTAAATGTAAAAAAGCGTGGGGTGGTTATCAAAATATCTTCAAAATATCGTGAACATGGCTGCTGTAAAGCAACCGAAACGTCGGGGCAAAGTGTAAATTCAAAACTCAAATATAAATAGTTTTAATTAAAAATATATAGCTTAAATAGTAGTAAAGTTCAATAATAGTAGTGTTAGAGTTTTTCAAAATTATGTAATAACAGTGTTATAAAGTAAAATAAACAACGCGACAAAATCCGTATAAAGTGTTTAATTTCAAGAAGGAATATTACCAGATGCCGCAGTTACTGAGATTTTCTATCAGGTGTAAGGAAACTCCAGAATCAGTTCTCAAGTATTTATATATATTATTGTAACATAATTATATTTTATATTAATAGTTTACATAGTTACACAATATGCATACCTGATTTAATTCAATGCAATATCCGCCACTTAATATACTTTTACTTCACAAACTTATCCGATCGCCACACAACGCACGACTGCCCGTTATAGTTCCGCGCGTTAGTTTTATACTATCAAGCATAGTGGGGCAGTCGAGAAAAATCAGTGTTGCCAACAGAAAATAACGGATACAATTAAACATATTCAAATAATGCTTCTACATCGCTACATTTAACTAAATATTTCTAAATAATAATTATATTCTACCTATAATTTCTAACACAGGCAATCCAAAAACGCTTCGGTTGACCGAGAATAAGACCCGGTACCTCGTAACTTGATTACTTAGGTCATCGAACCAACGAGTAATTAAGCGCCTATTATTTTTTGGTGTATAGGACATTATGTGTTATGGAAATAGCTGTCTTATATTATTTTCTTAATAGCTATAATCGAGTAAAGAAATTTGAAGCAACCTATTTAGTGTATATATTTCTAGCGCTATCTACTCTCCCATTTTCTTATATACCATACATACATAGTCCTAGCATATTCAATGTATATAAACACACACTTACCCCGAACTTTGACTTTTAATACCATTTTATAGGAAGCCATGTCGTCTTGCCGTCTACTGGACACAGATCCAATCTCTATGCTGCTATTGAGATTGTCTTAACAGAAAATCTCTCAGCTCAGCAGTCACAATCACTACCGCAGTACCACCGAGCCATTCAATAAACCAGTCTTTACTTAAAACATAAAGACAACTTCAACAGCGTTTGTTTGAATAAAAGGCTAGTTAAACTGAACTCAGTTTACAACTCCATTGTAGCACTGAATCAATTTGGAGTTGAGCGCGAATAGCGATAATTCATGTATTGCTAATTGTACGCGACATCGCGAAAACAAACGAACGTTGGCCGTCTGTAGCAGACATTCTGACTAACGAGATCGTACCGATATTGAATGCGGTAATATAATGTTCAATTATTTTAAACAGATTTTATCACGATTCATATCGTTTACTGTTAAATACGTTACCGTAGCTTATGATCGCAGCCATGGTTTTATTCGTAGTTACCTACCCTATAGGTCAGGTCTTTAACTGCCTGTGTTGCCAATCTACGTTGAATTATTTAATAAATTATATTATTAAACTATTTAGTAGTCTACAACACGGTTTAGGTGAACCTACAGTAAGCTTAAGCAATATCCTACTATAAATATAGTAAATGTTTCAAGTATATTTGTTATTCAAAATACTTATTATTTACCGTTAAACTAATTTGGTTGAAACTTAGCTTAACTTAAAAAGTTCTAGATTAACATAGGGATACTTTTTATCTCGTGTGTATCCCCGTGGGATTCAAGCGGTCGAAACCGTCGGCAGAAGTTAGTGTTTTAATAAAGATTTGCAAAGCGATTTACGTTTGCTAACATGAATCTTGCTCAAATGGTATTTTAGCTCTGATACCATTAAAAAGAAGCACCATATTTAGTAATAATGCAATCGTTTCTCATTTCATTTTATCTATAACATATTATTCTGAAAATCATGTCGTAATTTGTGAAAACTTTCAAGATTCGAGATTTAGTTTCAAAAGTTTGCCCTTATATATTAAAATGTTCGCCAGATATCGTCCGTAATCTTAAAACTTTTTTAGGTACAGCCAGCGACATAAGTCTTTATATATATTGAGTAGATTTGAATTGTTCTTCATTCAAAATAACGACCGCTCTTAAGTTATTGCGGCAACAATATTTTAAACATTGTTCATTTGATGATAATTCTTAACTTCAGAATATTGATAAGAAAATTTTAATACTTAGTGATTTTTTTAAACATTGTTTAATGCTAAAATAATTGATTATCTTAGTGGCGCAGCGGTAGTGAATTCGCCTGCAGTGCATATGCCTCCGGTTTAATCAATCAGATCCTGTGTCGAGCTAAATGTTGGGTTATACCGTCACGAAATTCTCAATAAGGACCTGGGTAGATTTTTGTGCCCGTTAGACTCTAATAGAATTGCACGCTATTATATTGGACCTTAAACAATAGCTGGCGAAATTCGGCTGTAAGGGTTGCTACACATATAAGCGGGCCGGCATCGTCGGTTCGCCAGTATTTCTCGAACAACAAATCCGACCTTAAGCATTTACTGCACTTGTTCGGTTTCAATCGGCTGGTGCCGATCGGTTAGGTCATTCGGGTCGACATTTCATTCGGTACAGCAGTATTTGTGGAATGAAAAAGCCAACCGGCATAAGTCGGCAGTACTACAGCCTACTCATTCGGGGACATAGGCTTAACACTACGTTTGTATTAGCTACTAATGTCATTGAATGTAGCATAAAATTATATATTACGGTAAAACAAACCTGTTGCTCATATGTGCTTACGGCGTGACACTTATTTACTTAGTTGTAACTTAAGTTTGTAAGTTGTTTGGCGACGTTGGTTTAGCGGCTTAAAATTACATTTATGTTAGCGGCCAATCGTGATGACTCTGATTCGATTTTTTGGTCCTGATATTAACTAGATTGTATTTTTATAAAATTCTCAGCAGTGGCAGTATAATATATATAATAGCCTAGCAATATTTCCTGTTGCAGTCTGTAGATTTGTTCTTCTGCGTGGGACTTGAATATGCACGTATAAGATGTCTATATAGTATTGTTACGAGCTGGGGTCGAGGGATAGGAATTTAAAAAAAAAAATTACCGACTAAAACATTTCATTCTAGCACACAATTAAATTTAAAACACAACAAACACTATACTGCGCTTTTCCACTGTAACTGCTTCAAACTCCGTAGTATTTTCGCTTCCGTTCGCTTCGATGAATACTTGACCGCTTACGATTGTAAACTGGCTTGGCGAGCGCTGGTCGTTACCTTTTATAAGCGGTTAAAGCATTTCCGGAGTTTTCTAGATACGTTATACACGATACGTAACAGCACGAAGTTTCGAGAATGTGCCAGCGTTCTCTCTACTCTACTCGTACCGGCATTCTACGTAGTTCCGTAAGATTTCAATAGATGGTGCTGTAATAAATTATTACACGGAACTGCCGAGTCTTCCCCACAATGCCGAGAGATGGCACTGGGTTTAACGGTATATACTTTAGAGGTTATACAGTCCCAAACTTATGTTTGGGCCTGAATAACAATTATATAACAATATAATTAATGTTTATACATTCATTATATTGTTACATAATTGTATCAAGGTACCTCAATGACGAAAATATCAATATTATTTAATAAATCCATATCATTTTATTATCATTCCTTGACATATATACCTCGTCTCCTGAAAATGTTTTACAATTCAATGGAGCGTCGCCCCAGCTGTTAATTGGGGGCGTTTTAATGAATATCAATTGATCGTGAGGGGGCGCCTCTGGCGACGCACTCAATAGTTCCCGGGTTCGAACCGGTGCCACATTTTAACTGTACGATTTTCGATTGTCTAGGAACATTGTGATGTATTCACGAGGGTGTCGCCATGATTTATTTGTCGTACTATGGGACAAATGTTTTGTATTTGCTTTTCATATATAATGGTTTTACATCTGTATGCCAGTACAGCTTGCAGCTGCAGGTAGATCTACATTCACACATACATTTAGACAGTCACATTTCACCAGCTATAGTTTTGGCTCTCACGTAATAGGGGCGAGTCCATTGCCGCTGGCACCAGGCACAGTTTCAGCCTTCGTGTTGTTAGTGAAAAATACTAGACAATAAAATTTAATAACATTTTCTCGACCCGGGGATTTATTTATTTAATGTATCAATTGCAATAAATAATTGCCTAATGGGAGACCGTTGTCACGTCTGCGTGACCTCTGGGTCTTGAGTTCGATCCTAAGGCACGCATCTCTGACTTTTCGAAGATATTTGAAATCTGCCAACCCGCACTGAGCCAGCGTGGTGAACTATTGACTATTGCCTTACTCCACTGCGAAAAGGAAAGAAGGGCCTGTTCTCAGTGAGTTACAGCTGAACCCGTGCTTAGCTGAGACAGTTTAAATACAGAGCTGATACTATTATAATCTATACCAGTACAGTAAAAAGCAAATTAGAATGTATTTAAGAAACACACATTGATAGTATTACGTTTGTATCCGTAAAGGTGTATCTACATTTTTTTCCCATTTGTCTGGTATGGTTGTAGATCCATCGTAATCGGGAGCCAGCCTTCCATTGCCGTCTATCGGGCACAGTGCCAAACATAATTCTTTAGCTGCAGTAAGATTTTTAAAATAACATCACTGCCTCGTTACGTCTAGTGGCTATTGTAAATCGCTGCAGATCGAGGGGTTCTGGGTTCCAATGCCAAGGCTGGTCATCAGAGAACTTTTAAGACTTCTCTGTCAAGAAATTCTCAGAAGCAGCCCAGAGTTAGGACGTTGGTGGTTCACCCCCGTGCTTTGGCAAGCATGTGAAGCCATTAGTCATGCGCCTTATCTGTTTATAGTCGTGAACTTACTCTCCTAACGTGCGATGAAACGGCCATTCCATCACATGATAGGTTGCTCTCCGTAAGGGAATAGAGATTCTAACAGTTATATAATTTTTTTTTTTACTCATAACACCATCTAGCCCAAATTAAGCAGAGCTTGTACTATGGGTACTAGACAATGGATAAACATACATATATACATTTTTTTTGTAAATACATACATATTATACATATAAACACCCAGATCAAATTAAACATTCATGTTCATGCACACAAATGTTTGACTTGTGCGGGAATCGAACCCGCGACCTCAGGCGTAGCAGTCGGTTACACTAACCACTACGCCATCGATCATCTAAATTGCGTACACATGTGCATTGCAATATCTACAGTGTAGTACTTGATGCGCGTATGTAACTGTATATTGGGATCGGACGCAGAGTATCTGCTCTGCAGTTTAACATACATATGTACCATATTATATCCACAATGTTATGCTTTTAGGACACACTTATCGTACTCGATTGCCTTCTACCGGGCTTTGCTTCTAGTAATTTCTGGGCAATAAATCCTAATAATACTTCGGTGGACCTGGTTATGGAATGCGAAACTTCATACACAGAAGTCGCATTCACAACCGCTGTGCCATCAAGCTAACTTTGATTCTCATCACATCAACTCACATCGTTTATGTTCAAATTGGTCGCAATGACCGAAATATTGTCTCAAGGACTTTAAAATAGGGTAGTATTTAACTACAAGGCAAAATATACTAATTGCACAGCAAAATATGCTTACCAAAAATACTAATTGGACAGCAAAATATATTTAAAGTGATCAAACTAAGTCGACGGAGCGCCGCTTCGCGGGGCTCCTATTATTGGGTGGGTCTAAGAAGGAACCTAACATAACCTAATCCTTCCGAGACGAAATGCAGTGATTTGAGGCGTGTAGGTGCTCGTTATGCTGTGCAATATTTGCTGTGCTATTAGTACTTTTGATGGCCTTTATATTTAATCCCTTTAAAATAAGGTAGCGATAGCCTTTTTATACCGGCGATATGGTCACCCCTCAGACGCATTAAGTGCTTGTATTTAAAAGTGACAGGTGTGTTTGTGTCGAAACTCGTTGTGCATTGCACTTTCATGCACGAGTGCTGAATTAAGCCTTTTTAAAACGCATCACAATCATTTTATTTACTACTGCAGTATTTAATTGGACATTGTGTGAGGGCCAATGTCCAGACTCGCCGGTCGCGGTTCATATAGGTATGACTGTGACTGCATGGATGCCGTGGCGGTTTAAATGATCGCCTCGCCAGTTGTTACGCGCCGCCTGTTGTGGGATCGATTCTCATACGGGGCAGTAATTTGTCTGTATCGAACAAATTGAAAGTTGTATTTCTATAACTGGGTGTTCTTTGTGTCCCTTGTTGCAATGTTTGTAAAGTCCCTTGCAACTTACGAATTATTAACCTCTGAGTCTTCTTCGAAGAGGTTAATGAAAACACTATGTGGGTTTGTGTGTCTGTCTGTTAGTGACAGGCATAGCTCCGGAACTACTGGACCGATTGACTTGTAACTTGATGTACAGACACCTTGGGGGCCATATGGGCCCTGCGGGTCAAAAGACCCTTGAGATATACGTGTCACAAGGTCATAAGGTCAGGGGATATCGTGTGATTTGGTAGTTCAAGGGAGAGGCTTTTGCCTAGCAGTGGGACATTACAAAAAGCTGACGTAAATAAATGTCATATTAAGACGAAGAGGTTTAATCCTGGGATTTTACACCCATCTCGTTTCTTTTGCAGGAGTTTACTTTTCCCAAGATTGACGATGCGCGACTGATGTCCTTAGTACTGCAAGCGATTACCGTTACCAACCGCTTACTATTGGGCAAGCGATTTTATTGCTTGTCACCTCTGTTATATGAGATACTAGCTTTTGCCCGCGGCTTCGCTCAATTAAAAGTATGTGTGGTTAGGTTACTAGCATAAGCTAGTAACAGTAACTTACCTTTTTTAAACAAAATCTAGGCTATAAAATATAAAATAGCTTTCTAATGGTGAAAGAATTTTTAAAATCGGATAGTTCGTTTTTGACTTAAATCCTTACAAATAAAAAAAAATTCAATTTTTTCTCTTTATTATACTAGTATAGATGTAGTTTTATGTGGCGCTATATAGGTAAATGAGAACATATCAGTTACTTAGTGAAAACAACAAACAGCCATATCAGATAGAAAGTAAACTGAAATACATTTGAGAATATTAAGACTACACAAGTAGAAATATTGAAATAAAATTGTACATTTCTGTTTCTGATGAAGAATGATATCTGTATTATTTATGACGAATTTAATAAAGACAAACGTTTTTGTATAAGATAATGATATGTCGCATGAATGTCTCGATATCAAGTCTTGTTTTCAATATACGGCAAAATAGAGACTTTAGCTGGAAATACTGGACCAAGTTTAGTAACGTGTGGGCGTCGGTTTGATTCTCGGGTTGCACAAAGCGTTATAATATTTTTCAGATATGGAATTCTCTACCACAGAAGTGAAGTCAGTATCCGGTAATCGACCCAAAAATGATTACACGCGCTAGCGTTAAAACCATTGAAAATACCAAGTTTTAGATTAAGTTAATCATGAATTTCTAAATGAGGATGATGGCTAAATGAGGTTGTCATGTTTCGTTTATAGAACAAATTCCTCACTACATTATATAAAATATTTGTTCATCACAAAAATTATTGTCTGTGGTAGCGGTGGTGATGCAGCCACTTATACCACAGCGACATCCGTGTAGTTAATACATTTCTGCTGTCCCTTTCTTGGACAGCCGTGATTCTATACAAAACATGACAAGGAACATGCGATGTACGCGCTTAGACAGAGGACGCAGCTTTATTAAAATATTTGAAGACTTTATTAAAATATTTACTTCAAATACCCAGCGGAAGCATGGATAGAAATATAACATATTAAATTTATGCCTTGGGATGTGATGCTGTGATCTTTTCAGGCTGTGTATACAAGGATTATTCTATGATTCACCTTAAATAAAGTCTTTGCTAATCATAGGCAACCAATTCTGGAAATTTTGTTTCTTTAACCCAATTAAAGTAAAATTATGTACTTACCAAGTTATTCATAATATGTTGCATAGTCTTTTATTTTTTCTATATTTAAGCGCTGATTAAGATAGACGTGCTCAATAACAATATTTAATAATTACGATTTATAAATTGTGACTCCTTCAGTTGTTACATTGTTATGTGATGCATTTTTGTTACATACTTAGTGCATATTTTCGTTAACAATTATCTCTTATAAGTGAAGTGATATAATATTATACTATGAAAAGTAGTCCGTGTAATAAGAGCGAACTAGTGCGCCCCGTGATTTCGCCTTCATCTAACTCTGACATCATATCAGATATGGCGTCTACATCTGAGATCCAAAAATGGATGTCAATGATATTTATTCCATTACTATGGATAGTAAACTCAATTCGAACCAGAAGATGAGAATTTCATACCTGTGTCGAGAAATTCGCCATAGCACCTCGCAAATGGCAGTCCTGTACCAATCGCTAAAACAGAAAGCGCTTCAAGTTTCTAGCACAGAAGATAACCTACAAGAAAAGAGCGATCTAACAGAATATCTTTTGGAGCTCAAGCAGATCATCCAGGATACCTGTACTACAGAAAAAGTCACTTATGCGGACATGATTAAGAATCAAATAGTTTCATGCGACCTAATCGGAGGAAATTAAGCTGCAAGTACGTGGGGTTCGCAGAACTAGAAATGGAGGAGTTATGATCAGCACAAAAACAAAACAAGACGTAGAAAAAGTGAAGCAGGCAGTCTATCCCTTTTTGTCCAGTCTTACAGTTGACGAACCCGTCAAGCTCTTCAAGCAAAATATAGCCGATAAGTTTCCATGGATGGATCTGAAATCATGTTTGTCTTCAATTAAATTAAGCCACAAATCAGGCAAGAAAGATGCTCCAACCTGCAACTACATTATTGAGGTTCCGGCTAACATAAGAATAACCTTTTATTTACACAGGCTAGACTTTTACATTGAACGTCCTGCCCAGTGAAAGATTTTACACTAGTTACAAGATGTTACAAATGCCATCAGCATGGTCACGCAGCGAAATCTTGCCTCTACTTGTGAGGTTACCTCTACGTGTAGACATTGTACCGAAGCTGGACATTCGATGACCGAATGTACAAAGAAGGAAGATGGCCCTAAATGTGCTTCGTGCTCTCGTTTTAAGAAGCCTAGCAACCATAAGACAGGTGGAACTGATTATCCAGCCAGAAAACAAGCTGAATATAGGTACATCAACTCAATAGATTATGAGGGTGCCTAGATCGCCGTTTATTTATATTTTCATCACTTACACTAATTAGCTTAGATTCGCATTATTAGATATATCCTATGTTTATTTTATAAACATTATATAATATGTCAACTAATATTTAAATGCAAAATTATATAAATAAGTAATATTATTTTCATTGTAATAGTAACTTATTATAGAACAATCTATATTTGTTAAATATTTTTAAGTATGCTCGTCCCATTTACTATAATAGCACATAATTATCGCCTGTGATACAGGTATAACCTAGTACAGGCGTCCAAAGTAATGTATCTTGTTTTAAGTATTTTAAGACCTATTCTTACTCATATTGGTGCCAATAAATTTAATGAACAATTATTATTATTATTATCATTCTTCTTTACTATAGCTGTTGCTCTTCTTATAAGCTAGGGTTAACCTCCATTACATGTAATAGAATTACAAAATATTCACGAAATATGATTATTTAGCATGTGTCACTTGCCTTGACGTCACCAACATAGTTTTAAAAATGAATTTTCTATGCGTTGTCTATAGTATAATATTGTAAAGAGAAAATATTTGATTTTTTGTTTGTTTGTTTGTAACGATTTAATTAAAAAACTATTTCGCCGATTTTAAAAAAAGCTATAATATCACCGAGTAACATGGGTTATATTTTATTTTTTTAAATGTACCTACTAATTTAATAAAGTATTTGCAAAGCAATAATGAGAATTTGGACTGTTTAAAACATAATATAGAATCTCTATATACATATAGAATCTTATTGTAATAAATAAAGAAGAAATCTTAAGACTTCTTCTACTAGCGAATCGCCCCGGCATCGCACGTCTTCCTTAGGGCCGGTTTTTCGTCAGATAAAAATTATCTGACGATTGAAAAATCGGCTATAAGTCCCGTCACGTAAACGACTTATTATTTTTGAAGTGCCTAATTTTAAATTTGCGATATCTTTTAAACTACCTATTTATTCAATTTATATGATGTGAAGGGCAATTTGGATCTATGTTAAATATTCAATGTTACTAACATAATATGTTTACTGTATAATTATCAATATTGTACTAGTCAAATAAATTATATATTTTTTAATAATATGTTAAAGACAAATATGTTTATGGTGATGCCCATGTTTACTGAAAGAAAGGAATAAAGATGAAACCAAGGCCACTAATTGCGTTAGGTGTTGTGTATAATGGCTCATATTATGCTCATATATTTGTTTTTTTCGTTCGGCCCGTGGCGTCGCTCGCGTTAATGTAATTTTAGTCAATATATTTATATCTGATGATGTAAATGATGATGATCTATGAAAAGGACATAGGTATTATGCCCCTATATCATTTTCTGTACCCCTGACAACGGTTTTTGCAAAATTGCATGATGATTGGTTCATTAATTACGATGTGAAATCGTATCATATAAACAAACTCATATTTGCATTTATAATATTAGTCAGGATACGCTATTTTACTATTCAAATAGAGATTTTATCAAATATATTATTAAAGATAGTTGTATGCAAAGATATAATAAATAAATATTTGGAGATCCAGATAGTGGCTAGATAGAGATATTTCTCCATAATTATCTGGAATTTCTTTATTCGTGCGTAGTAGCATTACCACCTACCTAGTAAGAAATACTAGATAATTGTTTTGCTTGGATTATCATAAATTGCACTATGTTGACAAGAGATAATAATTGTAAAAAGGCAGGAACATTTCTGTTTTTTTGAATTCAGTCCGACCCAATTATATCATCGCACTACCTACAGCCATCCTACCTTACGTCAGTCTACTTACGGTCTCCAATCTTAAACTAATTCGCTTCAACGAATCTTCTTCTACTTTATTTTAATATTTGTAGTATCTATTAATAGCTCATATTTTCTATCGACATCTTACGAAGCCTGGTAATATCTGCACCCTGCACAAAAACACAACAACTGTTAATAAATATACAGTGAACATTTTAGACATATATAAATATGCACGTCTGATATTATTCTTTTATCATGTTTGTGTCACTGAATCTCTAACACCGTGGCACTCCGCTACCGTAGGTAGCCGGCAATTCCCTATTCAGCAGGAGAAAACACCCCAATAAACTGCTACACACAATTGCCCCAAACCTTCCTAACTCTGCCTACAGAATTTCCAAGTCAAAAGATAAAAGCACACATACTTTTCGCTCAATTAACGCCCTTGAACAGATAGAGAGTGCGGTCTTAAGCGGCTCAATACGGCCTCAGATAAGGCCGACCATTATTTTTCTCATTAGTCCGACCTTTGCGATAACGCAGCCTGTTTTACCCACGATGTAGAGGTGTGAATTGCTTGACTAATCTTTTCCTTCATTGCTACAGATTATAAGATAACTGTTATAATGGAGTACGTCTTATTTTTCCTTCTCTGAGTGTTTTTGTTAATGATTTATTGGCAGAAATATGAGGAGTATTACGTCAGAATTATTATTTCTCGGTATTTTTGTAGATAGGGCTTTTTGTTAGGTTGTGGAGAAATTATGAGCTGTTTTGATGATTTAGCGATTAGTAGGTGCGTAAATTATGATATTCTGAGTAAAAGTGTATTATATTCTAGTTGGTTTGTGTTGGACTGTTACCTCTTCTGATTTTAGGTGACAATGCGATCAATGTGTCACGTTTACCTTCTCAATAATAAACTGCATACATAAGATAAAAAAATATACACTCACGTCAAAGATTTGGATACCTTTATTTTCACCACTATAATTATGATTATATAACAAGAATAATTGTCATATACGTACTAACTTCTTTCGAATATCAATCTGAAAATTGCACAACCCTGCATTCGTAAGTCGATTTATCGGTCGGTCATCAATTATATTATGCGAAAAACGATTGCATATTGAATCACCATTAGACACTTTGATCTGATCTTCATTTTGTTGTGAACCTCTATCCAGCTCGATCCATAGTTTGAAGGCGATATTCGCTTATAACTTACTGCTTACGAGTATAAGTAACGAATGCAATTCGAATCTTTTGACCATTCGAATATTCGAATCGAGTACTGAACTTCAAAAAAAGTAAAAATTCTTTACGCATATCACACAGAAGCCCAATAAATCTAGAACTTATAAAGGCCTCTTGGTTTTATTTTTCCTGTACTAGTCCGTATAGTATATCCACAACGGAGAGCATCCTACCTTTGTACCGGATGAATATTTGAAGGCCCACTCAAATTCTGTTCGACCACATGCGTGGTTTATTGCCCAATGTTTTGGGCGCCTTTTATGTATGTATGCAAGAGGTTAAGGGAGAGGTACTTTTAAATGCAAACGCTGCGAATATAAACAAATTTTGTTGCGTTGATATGTTGATCTTAATTCTTCCATCACGGGCCACGTTCAGTCAAAATGCTTTTGTTATTATGCTTCAATGATCCAGTGGTGTAAACGTATGTGTGACTGCAACAGCTGGTTGTTAGGCTTTAGGTTCAAGATCTCGGCAGAAAATGTTGTCTGGTTGATCCGTCATGAAAATATTAGCGTCTAATACATTTTGTTGTTGTCATTGCATCTTATAGGCTTGGCTCTTTGCTAAGAATTAGATGTCAATAATCTCAAAATTGTAAAGCATTAATGTCTTAATCCTTAAACACTTAAACAACATAGTTTAAAACTTGCGGATTTCTTAACATTATAGTAAGCGGCAATCAATTTTAAAGAAGGTACACGTGACTTTTAATAGTCAGAATTGCGTGGCGTGGACGTGAAAGAGACTTGCCAATTCAAGGTAAGGTCTAGCCTGCTAAGTTACTAATACAGGCAATACAGCCATTAGATACCATGAACACGAGAAATTAGGATCCTAATTATATAATATGGCTCACAAATTATGGAATGAGGTTTGCCTCATTCCAATAAAATGATTTATATAATAAAGAAAAATTGTTAGAAACAAAGAGAGTTCTTAGTAAATGATCGCCTAACTCGTAAATAAGCTTTATATTCATCGATCACATACTCCAAATATAAAACTTATTTATATACCTACTATTTTCGACGAGACAAGACCTAGACTGAACAACACGAAAAGACATTCAACAAATCAAATCTCCGTGCCATTATTGAGACGTCAGTATTCTTCACAGTTTTTCGTGTGTAACGTAATATTCGCAGGCACTCAAATTTTCTCGACCGTCAGGTTTATTGCCTGATATGAATGTAGAAATACCTAGTTATGGCATCCGTGCGTTCACGGTACCTGAATGTTAATGTACCCACTTACTGTACTGGCTTTAAGAAAATACACGTAGCTATTTCATTTTGAAAGTATTTGAATTTAGGTGGTTGCTTTTGTAACGCTGTTTTTATGCGTTTTGTATTTATGAAGTGATCTGTAAGTTATGAATAAAATGACTGTCTTGGTGGCGTAGCGCTAGAATGTGAATCTTTCTGTGAGGTTTTGGGTTCGATGCCCGGTTTTGCAAAAATATTGGGGATTTGTTAAGAAATTGGCGGTAGCAATCGTTGGATCTGTATCCGGTAAACGCCATTAGGCTTCTCTTCACTGTGGTTCATCCATATTGTGCGGGTATTTGATAGCTTGTGTAACATAGTTGTAATGTACATACCTCTGCCTATCAAATACTGAATTCATCATTATAGTTACGCAGTCTTTATAGTTACGTGGCTATAGACACGTAGCTCGAGACTATAATATTATATAATTATGTATGTGAACAACTTGATACTACTCGTCAAAACTAATTTAAAGTAAGCATGATATTCGTTTGAAAGCGAAATTTAATGCCATATATATATTTTCCCGTGAGCATATTCAGCTAAAGCAATGATACTTTAAAACTTTCGCTATATTTCAGAGATAAAACGAAAAAATGTGGGCCATTCTCATTTATCACTATTAACAGAGTGTGCAGATTAGTTCACAAATAAAAGCTTTATCCCACCGACTGATAGTTCTTAACGAGGGCAACGCTTAGCCTACGTGTACACTGGGATACAAATGAATTATTTATAGTGATAAAGCTATTTGTCACAAAACCAGCTCAGTATATCCTTGAAAGACGCAGATGTTTTGAGCCCCAAGAATTTTCTTTTGTTAAAGATGATTTTTCTTTCTAATCAGCTAGTATGCATATGATGATTACCTACACGTCTACTTGTAATATGTTTATCCTTGCTAAACTTACATAGCTTGGCCGGCTTTGGACTCTCAATCTAACAGAGTTAAGAATTTATTCAGTGTTTTGATGATGATGTTTTTTTTGTAACTTTAAAGGCAATTTTCGCACTAGGACTTGTTCTGGCCAGAACGAACTAGACTCAGTACAATAATTTGAGGCTCACACCATTTTTTCAAAGCCAACATTCGGCCCAGTGGCAGTGGCGATGTAACCTCTTCACCCACGAAGCCGTCCGTACAGTGTCCGTGACAGCCAACCATTTTGAAATTCGAATTCATTTGTTTTAAGTTACCTTTCATATAAAATAAATTCTGACGCTATCATATGACGTCAGCAAGACGAAAGAGATTTTTCATTCAATTCATTCTTAAAAATTAGCAACTTAGATACATAATGTACATTCGAATTTCAAAATAAGCTGATCTCAGAAGCTCAACGCAGTAGAGTCAACAAAATAAAAGTAAAGAGGTCTTTTATCATCGTTTCAACTAACCATTTATTTTCCTTGGCTTCGAATTTTTTTCTCGTGTCTGAACAGACCTCTGGAGTCCCTCATCATCTTTAATCGGCACCGACAGCTCTGCGCTAATGAGAAAAATAATGATGAGCTACAGGCTCAAAGCTTTAATCAACACCTACGTAGTGCTTCAAGTCTTTGCTTTTTTTTTCGGGGCTAGAGTTGGAAAATGATGTAATTTAATTATATCAGAATAACGGATAGTTGAGTCAACTTTTGAAATATATATTTTTTGTATCAACTATCAAAGGAAAATATAAGGACTGGTTTTTAAGATGATAATGTAATTATTTTTGTAATCAATGTAATGAGGGCTTGTTTATAAATTGAAGCTTTAGGCATGAGATTGGCGCATGTTCGCAGCATTGAAAAGATTAGGTTATAGTCTGTTATACTAGCTAGTGCAACAGGATTTTGTGGCATTCACGATATATTCTGTAATGCTAAAGGAGACTATCAGAAAAGGCAAAGGATTGAGATTGAGATCACACTGTTCTGGATACAAAATAGTAACAGTAGATATATTAAGGTTTTAGCGGTATGTCTTAGTATAAAGTTATATAGTTTCATCTGCATAAAATTCCTCAATTTGTATATGAAAGTTGTCAGTCTTTACTTGTGATTAAATCATGATGTCTTTTGGTCTCTGTAGCAAGATGCAAAATACATCATGTTTAACGGGTTCCTTATCCCGTTATCGGTCGCCATCCATAAAAGGTGCAGCGTTTGTCGATTTTTTTCAATTATTCAATTGTAATTTGTGTAATCAGTGACAACGCATAAATTCACATTTGAATGCAAAATTTACTCGTTTTTTAATTATTGGAATTTATTTCTCTACAGAAATAAATTCCATGATGTGATAACCACGGATCGTTTTCAGAAATATGTATGTTGTATTTCTTTAACAATTATTTCTGATACATTTATAATAATGACAAAAGTAATTAAGGTACTATCGTATATCCGTTCTGCCCTAGTTTCAAATAAGTTTAATAGTAATTTGCACATAAATAAATCGGATTTGTCCAATTTTGGCCAAAGGGTGCAGACGGTTCAAACAAATTGGGTATCATTAGATTTATGAAGGTAGGTAGAAATATTATCTTATTTTACAACCCTTTGCTTAAGCTAGTTTTAGAATTTACAAATTAGTTTTATTATAATTTCATACGAGTCTCGAATCGCTCTTGACAGGCGAAATAAATTATTGTGCTGAAACCTATTTCAAAGTTCTGAAAAGTTAGGTACGATCTTTTGCTTGTGATTTTAGTCATGTTTCTACATACGTACATGTTTTGACGCGAAGGGGTAGGCAGAGTTATGTCTACATTTTGCTAACTATATTATTTGAGGCTCCGCGTAATAGATGGTGACCTCGTCGTCTGGTATGACTGCATGGATAGCGATTTAAGTGGCAGCAATGCCAGTATCAATGGCATGGAGCCGAGTGATGTGAGGTTGATCTCCACACGGGCAAAAAATTATGTGTTCAACAAATAGTTATACTGGGTGCTTTTTGTGTTTGTTATGTAAATGTTCGTCAAGTCTCCCGAGTCAAAGGAACTATTGCTAGTACTGGAGTTGTCTTTAAATAACAATATAATGTGTCTGGTACACATTACCAGACTCCGCGATCATTAATTCGGTTCGGATCGCGCAACCCAAAATCTCACGACCAATCGCATACATAAGTGCAAACTTATGCACGCGAGCAAAGAGACGTCCAGCTTGTAACAAACGATGTTTTTTCAAGAACACTTGCAATCGAAATTCTCTGTTACATATTAATATGAGGCACAGTTGAAAAAGCATTCTGTCTGACTGGGATTTACGTTTTGGCAAATCAAAGTTTATGTCAATATTCTTTGAGAGCAAGATAAAAAAGAATATATTAGTTTTAATGGTAGACAAAGGTTTATATTTTATGTAAAAGAGTTGAATAAAACTAAACTATTTGTTAAGAACGGATCTAATTCCGAAGCGTTATTCCAAGAATAACTGAACAACTCCCACGCTCTTTTAACTAAATGTATATCTTTCTTAAAGGATTAGACATTTCAACTTTCTTGTTCTTATGAAATAGGTATAAAAAAACACAAGAAAATGTGTACTTTTGCTAAATCTGAGCATTTGACTCGCTCCCCGAGAACTTTGACTTACGGTTTGGCCCAAGACAAAAGCGATCAACAACTTTGCCCGGGATTCATTTTCAAAGAGAACCAACATTATTTGTGTTTTGGTTCTCTGTGTGTCCTGTATGCTATAATATGTATTTCATCAACAGAAATAGATTGTGATTTTCCAATGCATTATTTTAGATAAGGGGCTTCCAAAACAGGCATTATATGTACTCTAATAGGTATATGGTTGCAATATACTGGCGGTAATAATAGCTATAGTATAGAATACATGTGAATATTTTGCATATGGCTGTGAAAAAACAAAAAGTTAATAAAAGCCAATCATCAAAAATCAATATGTGGTTTTTTTGCTCCAATGAGTAAAAATATATATTGCTCGTTTAGTTGTGAATATTTGAATCATTCTATTAGTAGTAGGGATCAAAGCTCGACCTGATTGATATAGGTTTGTTTTTCTAGTGTGAGCAGTGTTTAAAATATACTCTATAACCTCTGCCTTTTTCCTTGAAAAGGCGGTATAGACGTGAAATACTATGTAACTCATATATTTTGACTTATCTTCTTAGTCGGGCACTCTTGTCAGAGTGGTCGTGGCTATCATTGATGGACAGGCTTGTACCGCACTCACGTCATTCGCCGCACATCGAGCGATGACCCCTGGCGGCTACTGGCATTGCGAGCTCACGGTATTGCGGTTGACTGTGTAACTTTAGTGATAAGGTCAATCCAGAGCGTTGGAGACCGACCGTGGCCTCTCTTGCCTTCAATGCGGCGCTACACCACAAGTCTCTCCATCGAGTCCTCGTTTCTGGAGATGTGCCCAAAGAACTTCAATATTCATAACTGCACAATCGACGAAAGCCTGTCTTGTATGCGACGCTCTTTGAGGATGGAATTATTGGTTCGAAACGGCAGTCCACGGTATTTTTAACATGCGTCTCCAACACCACATCTCCAGAGTCCATTGTCCAAAATGTGATTGTATATTTGTAAACTACTTCATTATAAACTAGCTTTCGCCTGCAGTCTTTCTCGCTTGGTAAAACTAGTTTATCAGAAGAAAGCTGCACTCTCTATGAGCTAACACTGTGGTAGTGCAGCTGTCTAATAAGGAAATTCTTTAGAATTGGTGTATAACATTTAATTTTTAATTGTACGGATAATAAAAGTTAATTTATAATCAAATTCATCATTATAACATTTGTATAGATAAACTGAGATTCAATTAAAAACATTGTGACAGACAAACATGATTAGAAGATTGATTAGAACACTATGGGTTTACAATGTCAAAGATTCTCTCTTTTTATATGTATTTATATTAATTAAATGATTTAATTTATTGTTTTACTTATAGTTGATTAGATTCGTTAATATTAGTTAAGTTGTATGTTACGATTGTTTCCTTTGTATTAAATATAAGGGTGAAATAAATGATGGCAAAGTAAAATAACAATAAAAGAAATTATGGTAGCAATAACCTATATTTTTTTTTTTTTTGTACGTGGCGGAATGCAATGACGCATATCCCTCCGCGGGGGCGGGCGGAGGGATTATGTCGGACTCGCCGGGGTAAAAGAAAGATGGAAAAGAAATAATGTACCTCCCGGAATACCGACTAAACCTACCACGGTGTTCCTCGACAAAACCACTATCGGCGGGGCCGCGCGAATCGCTTTCGCATGCGGTCGCGACCCCGCCGAGGTTTTGGCCCGCCGTATGAAACGGCAGGCTCCCTCAAAAATTCCCTAGTGTCTCCCCCCTAGAGGGACGAGACGGACTCGACACTGAGGCGCGCGTGGGAACACGCACGCCACCTCTCGGACCTGGTGCTGAACGGATGGCGGGCAGGCCCACAAAGCCCGCCAGCCCCAGGTCAAACCTCAGGGTGGCTGGAGGTCATCGCGCGCCCTCCGGCGCCCGGCTCTGCGGTTGGGGAAAGGGTTTAAACGCTCTCTCTCCCGCTCCGCCGCCTCCTTGATGGAAATCACTTCCTCGCAAAAGGAGGCGACGGCGTTCCACGACCTCTCACTCCGGACCATAGACTGAACTACGGCCGGGAGCGAGAGGGCAACCGATCCGACTGCCGCGATCAAATCACGGCGCTGCGATGCCCAGGCGGGGCAAACCGCCAAAGTGTGCAGCGCCGTGTCCTCTACAACGTCACGGCAGTCGCCGCAGTGGTGACAACCGGGCGTCTCTTGCCGGCGTATACGACACAGGAACCGGCCAAAACAACCGTGGCCAGTCAGTACCTGTGTCAGCCGGAAGGTGAGGGCGCCATGCCGCCTCTCCAGCCACTCCTTAAACACGGGACTTACCGCCACGATCGTGGCGTGCCCGAGCAATAACTTATATGTATCATCCTAATTATTGTAGATAAAAATCAGTCAAAAAATATTTATTATTATTTAAGTCACAAAGTAACACCTATGAATGTCAAAGAGGTTAGTGAGTTTATTACATTTATTGAATTTACATTTTTGTTAGTTGCAAGGTTCAGGCAAAAAGTTGAGCCTATGAGAAGATATAGATTTAAATCGCCATCAAATAAAATTTCAGTATTTTGCAACTTATTTATGTACCAGGTGTTGCAGTCATTATGCCATGGTACTGTCCATATACCATATAATACTCAATTTAAAAAATAAAGGTAAAACTTATAATAAAGTCAAGAATCAAAATCAAAATAAATTTATTCAAGTTAGGTTACAAGGGTTACCTTGTAACCTAACCTGAATATCTTGAAATTTATGAATGTCAAAGTTACAATATTTTTTCTGTGAAAATACATGAACTGCCTTGTTCAGCAAAGCAAGGGTGTAGGGCTCATGAGAAGAATGGGCAAGAATTGTGGTCACTCTTTTTAATCGCCAAGTTTACAATAATATTTCGTTTAAAAATATTATTAAAGAAGTATTTCAGGTTTGAAATAATATTTATCAGTAGTAATTCGTAATAGGCATTATTATGGCATGAGGATGCATACACTCACACTATGTGACAGATGAAAAGGTAGTTCGTGACTAAAAGTAATTAAAACAAAATTTACGTTAATATAATATATAAACATGTGTGGAATCGCAAATACTTTAACATGTAGCTGCCCGCTGTGCTCATAACTTGTGCTATAACAGAATCAAGCAGGCGTAGAACAGTGCGACCTCCGAATCCCGCCAGTAAATCTCGTAAAAAGGCTTTGCTTGGATTCATGTGGCATCGATTCACCACAACACAACCTCGTATATAATTCAGACGTGTTTAGTTACGGCGGTTTGCTCGATAATGCTTCAATTGTAACAAGTGCTTTTGTATTAATGTAAGATAATGGAGCCACACTAATATAAGAAGTAAATTTATTTTATTACGATTCTTTTGTAGAATTTACTTTTTAATCTGAAAGATACTACTTAGTTTTAAGTATCTCTGTCTTACTTTAATATGCAAGATAGATGTGAATCAAACATATTGCAGTTTTCCAACTGCAGGAACACCATTGAGGTGTGTGATGTGGGTTCGATAGAGAAAATGCGTTTGCACATGCTTGTGCATTTATTACCGTTGCTTAGTCTCACCGTAAACATGACTGCTGAAAAGCAATAATAAAAGCAAATAGTTTTAATAATTTAAATAAAAGTAAACAGTATGTGTTGTATGTCCAGCAGTGGACGTCTTTCGGCTGAGATGATTAAACTGTAACTAGTAACAGTGTTTAACAGCAGTCGGTAGAGGTTTTAAAAATTATGTTATAATAATGTTTCAAAAATAAAGCATGCGATAAAATTCGTATCAAGTAGTTTAATTTTAATGTATATAAAGTAGTTATAAAAACAAAATCGTAATTAATTTCAAATAGAATATCTTCTAACGACACACTCCAATATCAGATCTCCTAAACATTATTATTATAGCTCACGTAATTCTAGAAGAGTCGTATTATTAGATTTTCAGCGTATTCCACCTTTGTCCGAGGACATGGTATGACGGCGCGGGTATTGTAATTTAATTCTGGAAATAGCATCCATAACTTTGTCTACGAATGTAAGTTGAGTCGTTTGTTGGACCGTGTGTCAGTATCCTGTGTACAGGCAACGAGAGAACAGGCTAAAGAGCTTTGAGAGTATATGTTATGTGACGGCTAGTCAGCCGTTCGAAGGAATTGAATTAGAGTTACTATGTCTTATGTTTACATACATAAATATGTCTTGAGTTATTTGGTAAACTAACAAGCTTATTATAAAAACGTTCTGTTACTGATATAGTTACTTATTACGCTTTATCTAAACCAGCGTTGGTGCACTCAATTTGGGTGCCCAGCTAATGCTGAGGTGGTGACCCTTTTTGTTGAGGCATACACATTTTTGTTTTATCATGTATAATATTTTTTGTTTATTTTGTTTTAATTAATTGTGTGTGCTCTGTACGAAATAAACATGAGTTCTTTCTTTCTTTCTTCTTTCTTTCAAATGTAAGTATGATACACTTCTGCTTATCTCATTAAAGATATAAGCGTGAGACTATGTATAGTATTAATATATGTAAGTGTTTTTGTATGACGTGTGTATCAAGCATGTCAATGACACACCTTGATTTTATAAATTACTAGATACTAGCGGCCGCCTAGTGGTCAAAATTCGATCATAATTCATTTAAATTTTAAGTTTGATCGTTATTAAGGTTTTATTGTCTATAACTTTACCCTTATAATCACATTTCATTTAGATTTCGCCAAGGCTATACACGTTAAATTTACCTATCTTTTTCAAACAAATAATTATTTAATATTGTCTTCTGTTTACGCGAATGTTATTCATTGTAATACAGTGCTAAATAAACAACGTTGTAATACCGTGCTAAATAAACAACGCGATAAAATCCGTATATAGTAGTTTAATTTCAATGAATAATTATTTACTTGACTATACTCGTTCATTGACGATATTCCTAAGCTTGCTACTTTGTTTTCTTTTTTTCTTTATTTTATATACCTAAATAAGGTATAGGTAACGATAGTTACAAATAATTGTACGTCGTCAGACAAACAACGCCGAAATACTACAAACGCGATTCGACTGCGTGTGTCAAATGCATGGTTGTATGCGTGTAGTCTTTTTTTATTAATTTAATGTATTTCTAATGCATATTTTATAAAAATATTAGGATTCACCACTCCTTCTCCATGTACACTTTGACTGTGCCAAATTTCATACTCTGGCCGCGCAATTTTCGTAAAAAAGGGCACAAAGTTTTTACTTCACGTATTAATATATATATGTAGATATACCAATCGACAGCAATACTTCTTTTCTAAGTAAAACGTACCATATGTCCTTTTCTGTCTCTGTCTCTGTCACCTGCAAACGTATACGCGAAATTTCATGATGGTCGGTCGAGTAGTTAACGCGTGGAAACGCAAACAAACTCAAACATTTCTATTTATAATATTAGGTAGAATGACAAACAGGGACGTGTTTAGTACAACATTAGCGGGTTATGGCTTTGTGGGTTATTTAAATCCAATATTGGATTGAGATGTTCCCGACACCCAGTTTATCCTATTGCCTGACGATGTTCCAGAGAGTTTCTTGAAAAGCTCAACGGCTCTAAACTTCGAGTTCAGGAACTCACTCAATCGGATTAACAGCCGAGCTTCATTGTATCAAAACGCAGTTGTTTAAGGCTGTACTAATTTAAATATAGCCAATTATTTGCAATAAATACTCAAAGAGCGCAAATTCACACTTTTTACGCCAACATACTCGCAATTCGTTGGCGTCAGCCAGTACTAAATAAACTACACGAAAAATTAAACATCGCTACAAAAACACAGACTAAACAAATGTTTATCCCCCATGTGTACTTGTTACTTTTACCACACTGGGTTTGCCACCGATCCATTAGGGTGTAAAAATAAAAGTTCAACGACCCTTTCCTATAAAACCGTTGTAGTGTTCAAGCCAATAGTGTCAGGGGTTCTGATACCTCTGTCTAATGACTATTGGGTACAAAGCAGAGAAAATATTTTTAGGATTGTATTTATAGTGTATATATTGCACATTATAGTCTAACTATATTGTTTACGATTTCATATTAATCATACCCTTTTTTCTAACTGTACATATAATTTATAAGCATTGATAATAATGTAATCTATAATAAAAATCTATGCAAACTTTTAGTTAGTTAATTATATTGAAATTAAACTACTATATACGGATTTTATCGCGTTGTTTATTTAACACTCTATTACATAATTTTGAAACTGTTACACTACTATACTATACTATAAAACTTTACTAATTTTAAGCTAATTAAATTATTAAAACTATTAAAACTATTTGTATTTAAGTTTACACTTTCCCCGACGTTTCGGTTGCTTTTCAGCAGCCATGGTCACGGGGAGACAGTCTCCCCGTGACCATGGCTGCTTAACGCGATAAAATCCGTATATAGTACCTAGTTTAAATTTAATGAATAACATTCGCGTAAACAGAAGACAATAGTTAATTATACATTACTATTTATTTGGAGTGGGTGTTTCTATGTATTATATATATGGACTTACAAAAAAAGTATATAATATGTATGTTTATCCATTGTCTAGTATAATATAAGCTCTGCTTAGTTTGGGCTAGATGGTGTTGTGTGTATGTGATAGAATATTATTATTATTATTTAGATACTATAAATTATAATCAACCCTCGTAATTTTGTATTAGTGCCCAAGACACAAGTTTAGGCTAGTTAAGGACCAATGTCATGCACCAGTTATGTGTATTACTAGATATTACCCGCGGCTTCGCTCGCGTAAATGTAGGTTAGGTAATAATAGTACTTGTTTCTGGATGAAACTCCCTATGTATTTTTCTATACCCCTGACAACGAGTATGCGAAATTTCATGATGATCGACTGAGGAGTTTAGCCGTGAAAGAGTTACAAACAAACAAACCAAAAAAGAAATAAATAAACAAACTCACATTCGCATTTATAATATAACTTAGGAAGTTAGTATTATATTAGAGCGCCTCTTTCGCCAACACCCTGTGTGCAGTTTCGCAATAGCCTTATATACCTACTCTCTTATTTTTTACCATCCATTCTTTTTACATACCCATCACTTATGATAATCAAACTAAACAAAGCTCCAGCGGCAACCGAATGGACAAGACTATTCGGTTACCACCGCATGTTATATGGCTTGTGATCGAGAGGTAGTAAATTTGCATCCAACAATCCTAAACGTTGCACATCCGATATGAACCAACTTCTAACACAAGCATTCTATCTATTATAGCTTATTTGGAGGGGATAACATCGTTAATATATTTTTTAAGACTACTTCGCTACTACGAAAATTCATGTGTCGCAGAGGATTCTCATCTCAAACATTCAAACAATAGACACCAATAATACCTAGCTTTTCTTTGTGTCTATTGTTTGAATGTTCGTTAAGATCCATTACTAAAATTAGTGTGTTCCACAAATGGTTGTGGTGAGTCTGGACTCAATACAATTTTTGTTGCCTTCTACAAACCTGCAACACTCGGTTGAGTAGCAGTGGCGAGACGAACACATACATCATTATGCCATCCGTGCGACCTTGTTTATACTAACCCTTATCTTTTGTATAAAAAGAGAATCGCTCTTCAAACTTTTACACTCCACTCACAGCCGAAAATACCGCACCATTTATTACTAAACAAAAAGTTCTTAATAAACTCTACCTATAAACCCAAAGTTAATTTTCCGTGAACTATGACAAGCGGAGTTTATACACGATTCTGGGATTAGTGGTGATGAAACGCGTACTTCGCAGCTTGTGGTTAACTGTAGTTTAACAAGTAATTGATTAATTTCTATTAGACACTGAAGTGTGAGACTTTGGTAATGAATTAATAAAGTTTATGGATTCATATTTGTGTTGAAAACAACTGCCTCGGCGGCTGTGGTTGTGAATGCGACAACAAAGAGTCTCGGGGTCTATTTGCAGTGTATTTTTGGTTTTTTATTACATTCTGACGTCAGGACTTCACGTGGCACCTAGAGCCGTAGCTAACGTAATGTCGATCTAATACACATCACAAAATAATTTTTACGTGTGAGATTCGAACCCATAACATTAATTGCAATGGCAGCAGTAAGGCGATTTCTTGCCAGCTTTGCCATCCATGCTGTCAATTATCTTAACTTTTAATAATTATTCAATGAGATTAGTGATAGCAAAATCAAATTTATTTATTTGTATTTGGCTTTAATTGTTAATAGTTGTGAAGAAAACAATCACCCATGCGCAGAAGACAATTTGGCAACGATTGAGAATAAGTTCATTGATTTAATATTGTCTTCTGTTTACGCGAAAGTTATTCATTGAAATTAAACTACTGTATATGTGTCTCCCCGTGACCATGGCTGCTGAAAAGCACCCGAAACGTCGGGGAAAGTGTAAACCAAAAATAAATAGATTTAATAGTTTAAATAATTTTATTAGCTTATAAATTAGTCAAATAAAATCAATAGTAGTAGTAGAGTAATATTTTCAAAATTTTGTAATACAGTGATAAATAAACAACGCGATAAAATCCGTATACAGTAGTTTAATTTCAAAGTTCATTCATTGCCAAATGGTTCTATCCGCGTCGAAGCATATGTTATGTTGTTGTCGAAGCGAAATACGACAAGCTGGAATGGAATTATAATAATGGAGTACTCTGTCCGGCCTCAACCCGGGCGGCTCTCTGCCATCGGTATTATCAATTCGAGGCACCGTAGTGGGTTCCTCTATTTGCAATTATTACGCAATATCAAATACATATATAAATTCAACGTTAACTAAAATAAAATATTTGTGTATTATTGTATAAAATCAGAAATAATAGCATCTAATTAATATTATTTACGCCTTTGTTCATATATATATAATATATGATACGTAACAGGTAATAACGCGATCATGCATGATGTTTACCTTTTTTATGCTTGACGTTTCGACCAGGTTACACCGGCCGTGGTCACAAGCTGACATATATCATGCAACGCGAAAGTTTAAAAGCCTTTGATCATTTTGTGTTATATAAAACCAAAAATATATCGTATATTGTCTTATCTTTACTTTTAAACTATTATTAAACTAGTTAAATTTTACAATAAATGTAAATACGACCATTAAGTTCAAATTTAAATCGTAAATTTGAACTTAATGGTTGTATAATATATAATAAATATTTATCTAAAATGCGAGTTTAATTTCAAATAAAATATAAAACCTTTATTTATTTCATATAACAAGTTAACAAGTATAACATCTTATTAAGGTTAAGCATTAAATATGAAGAAATTTCACGTGAAAACCTTTGCATACCTGCCCTGCGTACAATTTTTCTTTTACAGCTAGTCAGTAAGCTGTCGACAATTCCGCACGAGTACATTACTGTATTTGCTTAGATAGTGGCGGAACATGCTAGACGACGCGCCGTAATGGATTTCTGACGTTGAAATAAATGATAGATCGCCGCCACACGATGCATTACCTGTGGACTAAAAGGTGAGCTACGAATATGTTTAGAGAAAGCATTTTGCCCACAATATTATAAATTTAAAAGTTTGTAAAGATGTTTGGGTGTTTGTTGCACAATCACGCGTAAACCACTGACTGGCTTTGGATTCAGCTTGATTTACAAATAGACCATATTCTCAATTAACTCATTGAATATTTTGATTTCGGTAATGCGTTTCTGTGAAATAATATCCCGGTTCGAAATGAAATCCTACGATTGAGTGTTATTTTAAGCTTAGGTCCATAGGTCGATTAAAAAGGGGCCCTTTTAATCTTGTTTTAGTGTATTAGATATACTGCTGTATTCAATGACATTTATTTATTTATTAAGCAAAGTAGTAGTAGCAAGTTTGTCACTTAGGTAATCAATTATTATATAAATTATTCTAAGTGCGGCAGTTAATCTGAAAATGGTGCAATGAAATGTATTAAAATAACCTAAAAGTGTATAAAATGTACATTTCACCAACTATGGCTTTATGTTCCACATAAATAATGAGTTTATTTCCATTTATCGTACATAGCCCCAGATTCCATTCTGCTACCGAAAAATTATTTACAGAAAAGCCCTACAACGCTTTGTTCTTCCGGGCCACATAAGACCTTACGTGCATTTACAGCCGCCAACATAGCAGTAAAATCATTTAAAAAACAGCCTGAAAATCCACATTGCTTCCTCCAAACAAACCACATCGCAGTCGCAACACATCCCGAATAACGACATGATCCGCTTCCGAAATAAATCCATTCGGTATAAACTCTTGCTCGCAGACATTTGACTTCATGATTGATTGTTTTTCCACGTATTTATTGATATCGGCACAGGGTAAATAATGAAGGAGCTGGTAGCCACTTTATACGTTTGCATTATGCATGGGGTAAGAGGAATTTTCCATCAATCCGGCTGACTCTTTCGACGAAGCTTATGGTCGTGAAGCGTTTCTTGAATATAGAAGTTTGTAGGTAGTAAGACATTGGATTGAATTTTTTTATGTGTATACTGGCTGTGTCCTGTTGTTTTGTTTGTGGTACATGAGATTTGCGGTTAGCTGTCTCTCTATAAGTCATATAGTCAAATTTCTTTCTTATATAATTTGCGTAAATATAATATATTTTTCAAATAGATGTGGTAACTTCTGCCTTTATCGCTCTCATTTACGGCTCTCATCCATACGAACACTTCGGTTTTATAATACCTAAATGAATTGAAATTAAACTACTATATACGGATTTTATCGCGTTGTTTATTTATCACTGTATTACAAAATTTTGAAAATATTACTCTACTACTACTATTGATTTTATTTGACTAATTTATAAGCTAATAAAATTATTTAAACTATTAAATCTATTTATTTATGGTCACGGGGTCAGTCTCCCCGTGACCATGGCTGCTGAAAAGCACCCGAAACGTCGGGGAAAGTGTAAACCAAAAATAAATAGATTTAATAGTTTAAATAATTTTATTAGCTTATAAATTAGTCAAATAAAATCAATAGTAGTAGTAGAGTAATATTTTCAAAATTTTGTAATACAGTGATAAATAAACAACGCGATAAAATCCGTATATAGTAGTTTAATTTCAATGAATAACATTCGCGTAAACAGAAGACAATATTACCTAAATGAATTACTAGCTATGCCCGCCGGTTTCACACGCTCTGCTTTCAGGGGTCCTTATATTAGATCGTTATCTCACGACCTTCGAGGGTAAATTGGCTACAAAATGTTAAAAGTATCTGACCGATAGTTCTACAGATTAGCGTCTTCAAACAAACAAACAATCATCAATTATTTGTCATATTAGTATACATGTAGATTAATATTATATCAATTTAGAAACATATAAATAACAAAACAAATTTAGTTTTAGTTAAAGTTTAACATTTTTATTAAATTCTCAGAACGTAGTGTTTCTGGTTCTTCAGCTATTTGCCATCTATTACAGATGACTAAATAATATGTGTGTCAAAATTTGGTGCAATCCATGTGCATATATGTATAGGGTAAATTACAAATACTAATAACCCATGATTTGTTGTTGTTTGATTTGACAACTTTTGTTCTACCATATTTCATAGTTCATTTTTAACCCCCGACGCAAAAACGACGGGGTGTTATAAGTTTGACGTGTCTGTGTGTGTGTGTGTGTGTTTGTGTGTGTGTGTGTGTGTGTGTCTGTCTGTGGCATCGTAGCTCCCGAACAGATAAACCGATTTTAATTTAGTTTTTTTTGTGTGAAAGGTGAATTAGTCGGGAGTGTTCTTAGCTACGTTTGATAAAAATCGGTCCAAGATGGCCGCCGCCACAAAATGGCGATGTACATATTTTTTCACAACTCCCTCAATATGGGTATCAAATGAAAGGGCTTGACTAGTAGAATACTATACACTATGATAAATTTCAAATCCAAGATGGCCGCCACCACAAAATTACATATTTTCACAAATTACAATTTTTCAATATGGGTATCAAATGAATATTGTGTCGGGGGTTTTTAAATTTTAAATTTTAATCTTTATTATATATTTTTCTACCAAATGCAAATATTGAAATCGGTTGCTCTAATCTTATAACTAAGAATTAAGACTACATGCGGTAGCAAATGAAAGCAGAGGCGTATCCAAGCAACACACCGTGTGGTGTGGAAAGGAGGACGAATTTTAAACTTATTAAAATATGATTTTTGAAAAAGTTATTGTGTGTCGTAAAAAGTGATTGAAAATAATAAAAAAATATGATCTAAAGGACACATGCGTAGAAGGTTAATAGTATTTTTCATTTATCCTTATATACTCGAGTGCTCATTGGCTTGATGCTATGCTCATAATGTATGATTATGAAATATTCACAGTATTTTGACTCTAAATAACGCAAGAATACGAAACAGGCACTGAGAAAAACGTGACCTGGAAAAGATACATTAAGCTGTTTAGTTAGCTGACTACGAATATACGACTAGATTGCATTACATATAATTTCTTCTATAAATAGAAAAGGAACAAAATAAACTCAAGTCTTATTGAATAATTTTAAATGTAACCTTATCAATAAACGGCTATGTCGTCCAGAATACCTTAGACGTGAAATGTAATGCTAACGCTAATGTTAATGGAAACGGTGTTTGCTATGTTGGGTATACGTGTTACAGCACGGACAGACGAAAAAAAAGCCTACATAATATGTATTTATTGCAATACAAGCTTTTGCCCGCGATTTAGTATGCGTAGAAGGATTTAGAATATGAAGTAAAACTTACCTATCTATATTTTTATTTCTTAATAATTGACTTCTCGGCGGCGGTGTATCGAGATTAAAAATACTGAATTTAATATTTCGTGCATAGTAGTAATTTGCCCGTGATGCGCGTAGAAATATCAAGCCTGTCAAAATTCTACAATTCATTGTTTTGGCGCATATAGCTCTTGTAAAGGCTCTTGTAAACGTTACAATTTTAAAATATGTAATGATTATTTAAAAAAAACAACTTCGCATGAATAGGAATTGAAAGAGGAAGGACCCTGATATAGTGAGTAATAGTGTGGATAAGAGAGAGGTTTGGCGTAAAAAGGTAAAGTGATAAGAATTAAGAAAGGTTAATTGTGGTTTGCACGGATGGAAAGAATGGTCAATAAAATATTAATAAGTACAACATACCTACAAGGCAAATGTGAATGTTTTAGCCAAAAAAGGAGATAGGTGTTTTATCTGCCCAAATCAGAAACGTTCTAGAAAACTCTAGTTGTTTTGGCGTGTCTTCAACGCTTAACAGACAAGCGTAACGCAGAGATCACGCATGTTCATAAATTAAAATTCGTAATCTCGGTCTACCTCACCAAAAACTAGGCGTAAACGTAACACTTAAATAACACAACTAGATTCATAAATTATTAACCCTACATTCAATCAAAATCAAAATAGATAAGCTAATAAAATAAGTTACATTTACTTAAGGCAAAATCTAACCACCCAACATCATAACCGCTCCAATAAACAGTATTCTAAAACTAGATAACATAAACAGATACCAAATATACACAGGTAAAATATGCTCTGAAATACACAATAAGCCAGGCAAAGCTCCAGTGGTACTGGTAAATACTAATTAATTGGGAGCGACAAAGTTCCCTCCCCGTTGCATCGTTCCAACTCCGTGTTTTATCACAAGCTCGACCCGCCCGCGGGCAAGGCTGCCATTTGTTCTCTAAGAGTACGTTATACTGTATAATGGCAAGGAAAAAATGCAAGGCAGCGAGCTTGCAAGAGAAAAAGAAATGACGCTTGCCTAATTTCGTTTTGGTCTCATTTGTTTATTAAGACGTTTTTATTTAAAGGTTTATTCTGTGCACGTTTGTTTTTTTGTGACAGCTGTGAGCTTTTTGGGGCTAGTTAGTAGACATACTATACTTATTATCATCTAAAATGGTTAGGCTATAATAGGCAATTTAAACTAGCGAGTAATAGAGATGTACATACATCGCCAATGGAATAATTCGAATACACCAAAAATCATATCTTTTGAATATTCGAAAACTGATTGCTTAATAATATGTTCCAACGATCGTCTCAAGGTGACCTATTTTGGTCTTGATTCTTTGACAAAAGAACTGTCTGAGATTGAAGACCCCGACATAGTGTAAAGGTAAAATAAAGACGTCGAAAAAATTTGGTCTTAATTTTTAGCTTTGTTGGGTCCATTATTCTGTTCCCTGATTAAACTAGTACATTCATTTTTATCAAATCCTTAACATAAAATTAACGAACTTGCACTCTAATCTCTACTTAAAAATTAAAATAATTAGTATTTTTAAGACATTGGTAGTAATAGTCCAACTACAAAGTCCTCGGCCGAGAACATATTGTACTGACGTGATTGTGTTAGATACCGAACTGTTTTCCCCGTAAGACTCATCTTAGTGCTTGGGCTGAGAGTGAAAAAGCTGCCCGAATGGCTGGTATTGGAGCTTCATTTAGTGTGAGTTATGCTTATAAATATTATAGTACAGTTAAATCAAGCGATCCTTTATCCGATCGAACGTAGCATACATAGTAGATGCCTGTATAGTCTTGAAGTATAGGCATTAAACTTAAAATAATGTTCTTATTATTTTATAATCTTTGCAACTATTGTGCAACACTAATATGTTCCAATTTCATATAATATTACCTATGACGTCAATCGAATATGCTAAGACAGCACATACCTAACTTACCTGTATTGTTTTATGTGATTTTATGGATTATTCAATAAACGAGGACTCAACAACGAGCATGTGTAGGTAAAGGTAGAGGTGAGTTACAACCACCTTTCTTCACGTATCTATTTTCGATGTCTCGTAATGAGGGGTGAACCTATTGCTGTCTATTGTGCACATTGCCTGACATCTGTTATTGATAATGTGTTAACAAAAAAACGCTTTGCTCAACCCAGTAATCGAACGTCGGAGACGTCCTACGCAAACATACGTATACTACGAAATAGACAATGTACACCTAAATTCAAAGGTGAAAAAAACGGCCTGTGTTATTTTTTTATTTACCTTTTTTAATCATGCCTCAGGGATATATATATTTAATAAGAGTTGATTCTGTTGAAAATTTTCCAAGTACAACGGTGTAAAGTTACGGTCTAATGAGAAAATAATGAATTTTCAGCATCGTCATAAGCTTGCTGTGCCTTAGATACTGCCGGTAGAACACAATGATGTGTGAACGTACTAACGGACCCATGGATATGCCATTCATATTTTTAATACCTACGCGGCAGAAACATACATACCTATTGTGGTGAAGATGTTTATGTAACAGCTATATGATTCTAACATTGCAAAAAAGAGAATCATTACTGGCAAATCAACGCTTAGAACAAGTGCCTCCTTTTTGTTCGCAGCATAATTGAAATTTAGGAAGCCTTATATATCTCACCATCTTCACCCTTATTACAAGATTATTTAGCAGTGATCGTTTAGATTTATGAGGTACTTCGATAATCACTTGCTCTGGTTTGATAACTGTGTGTACTATAGTAAAAATGTTGAGGCTCTAGTTGTACAAAGGCGGGCCAAAAGGCTGATTAGCAACGATGCGTTGTTCGACGAACGCTACGGCAAACAACGTATTGTTGATATTGTCTTACGTTTACACGAATGTTATATTTACATTGAAATTAAAATATTTTATATGGATTTTATTGCGTTGTTTGTTTATATTACATCATTTTTAAATATTACGCTACTCTGAACCTTTACTTCTATTTTAGCTATTACTTACTTACTTCGCTGGCTCAGCGATCCAAAGTCGATCTTGGCCTCCGACATTAAAGTGTGCCATTCTTTCCTATTTTGTGCCAAGTCAGACCAATCGAGCACATTCATCTCTTTCAGGTCTTTACCTAGTTTGTCTTTCCAGCGGTATCCTGGGCGATCCACAGGACGACGCTCGGTGGGTCGCTCGGGATATGCTCTTTCGGCAGCTCGATCCTTTCCCATTCGTTCCACATGTCCGAGCCAGCGAAGTTAGGTAGCTTTTATTTCTCCGATGATATTCGGCTTTGACAGTAGATCTTCAATCTCGCTATTAAATCTTTGTCGCCACTCCCCCTCTGCTCTTGTCGGTTCCAGAAACTTACGGAATATCTTTCGCTTCGCGACTAATAGTCTATTTTCCTCCTTCAGTGTCAATGTCTAAGTCTCGCACCCGTACATTAAAATCGGCCTAATTACTGTTTAGTAGACGCAAATTTTTGTGGTTTTGCTTATCAACTTAGACACTAACACCTTATGAAGGGTTGCGGTACACCTTAGCCCGTTGACGATGCGGATGGTTATTTCATTCTTTCTTTAATTTGTATCCGTGATCGTGCACCCGTGATACTTAGAGATCTTTGTATCTCTTCATATGGAGATACTCAGTCTTCTCGCGAAAGATTCTAAGACCCACTTGCTTGCCTTCCTCTTCCAATACCTCTGCCATGCTCATTACTTCCATCTCACACTGCCCTAGGATTGCAAGGTCATCAGCATACCCTATAAGCTATTGGAAAAACTATTTAGATTTAAATGCCCTCTTGCCTGAAGTTTCGGTTACTGTTGAGTACTGCTCATCAGTATGGGCTTCAATATATAATACACACATAGACCGAATTGAGGCAGTACAGAAACGATTCGTTAGAGCATTATGCACGAAATACGGTCTCAGGCGTAAAATACCTATTTACGTAAACCGACTTCAAAAGTTTCAGTTGTTGAGTCTAGAAAGAAGGAGATGGGTGAGCGATCTGTGCATTTTATATAAAATTATAAACGGCTCTATTGATAGTACTCTGATAAATCAAATTCATTTTGAAATACCAACACGATCCGTGCGCACTCCACAGTTGTTTAGCATACCTAGGAGAAATAATAATGTATCTCAAAACAGTCCACTTATTAGATTATGTAAACAATATAATCATGTTTGTTCTAAATTAGACATTTGTCATGATAGTTTTTATATCTTCAGAAAGGCCTTATGTACAGAAATGTTGTCTTCCAATCAACTCTAAATCTTTAGCACTTGTATTAAATTTAAAACTCAGTATCTTAAACTTAGTTCATTGTTTAATTGTATTTATTGTTTCTGGTATTTGTTCCTTTTATTAAATAACGAAGCTTGTTAGTTACTACTGAATGCTGTGTACAGTTGTAATTGAACACCAGATTTATGACTTGTATTTGGTCACATTTCTTTTATGTAATTATTGATCTGATGTTTGTACCTAATAAATAAAAAAATAATAAAAAAAAAAAATCAGCAGCCATGCTCACGGAGAGACTATGATGGTGGTTGTCTCAATGTCCTCAAGTGTAGTTTTTTCAAAAGACCCAAAGATAATTTAATTTAATCTTTGGTATTTCTATTTGCGTACTGTTGAGTTATGCTGAGCTTTGAATATCGACGCAGAGTTAACTAATAAAGGCAAACAACTGTACTTGGTGACGTTGTAGTTTCCTTTCTGCTTTTTCAATCTTAATGAAAATCTTATGTAATATAGGGATAATATACATTGGCTGCGTTACGCTGTATAATAAAAACAAAGAATCATAACACATTATACCACATCCATATGAAACTAATGTCTTAACGCGAAGGTCTTATTACGCGCCTACGGTTTACCCAGCAAATTCCCAAAGCCTAGGTGTAGTGTAAAAGCGAACTTCATTTTCCAGCCATCCGTCTGCAGCGATTTTTTTGCTGATATCAAATTACTTAACAATATTTTTTTCTGCTAGTACTCGTAAAAATATGCAGTTTATAAAATCAGAAACGATTATTTGGTTTTGATTCAAGTTAATGTAAAGTATCAATGGTGTAATGTGAAGCTTTTTCTGAGCTTTCTTTATTTTATCGAAATAATAATAATAATATAATAATATTCTATCACATACACACAACACCATCTAGCAAAGCAGAACCAAACTAAGCAGAACTTATACTATGGGTACTAGACAATGGATAAACATACATAATATACTTTTTTTTGTTAATACCAAGTCAAACATCCATGTTCATGCACACAAATGTTTGACTTGTGCGGGAATCGGAAATGATGTGAAATAGCGAATAATTATATTTTTCCGCTGATAATAATAATAATAAATTTTAATTGAAATTAAACTATTGTTTAAGACATTTATAAAGGCTTGGTGAAAAAAAACACTGCACATATTTAGATATTTTCGTTTTAAATTCCCTTACCAAGGAGACCCGGTGACTATGGATGTATACTAAACTGCGATAAAATTCGTGAAACAGTAGTTAAATTCACCTTTACAATTACACATTACACCATTACTGTAAAACAATCAGCTTTATAGACAGCAGCCACATTAGAGACCAAGCACTGTGTCACAGGCAACTCTACAAAGATATAAATCACAGGCACAATGAACACCCGGCCTCAAAATTATAATTTAAGTATACACACACATAATAATGGTGCCATGTCGAATTTGAACCCGTAAGCCGTAAGCCGCGGTAAGCCGCGGTAGCATCAGCGAGGCGAAAGCTTGTCTGGGCCATCCGTATGTCAATATATGTATGTATGCTCGTGCTTTGCTCTAATAACAATAGTACAGATGGTACTGTAGTTTGATACGATTGCCTGCGTATTTGCCCACTTTAGAAAGGTACCTTTAATAAAAACGAAAAAACTTCTCTATTGTTAGTTAGAAGTATGGATCGCCGAATCTCAGCCAATTTGTTCGCTTCTTCAATACAAAAATGGTCTAAATGCCTTTCATTTTTAGATGAGATTGGATTGCTTTAAAAGAATTACTACCGAGTAATATCGCAATTTAAAAATGATCAGTTATCGTTTTAAGATATTATTGAAAAAAGCATTTCTTTGAGCCAGCCAACTTGATAGCATTGGGTTGTCTAGTGTTGTCACATTGTACTTTCAGTTTTAATAGAAGTATAGTAACGAGAACTCGTGGCAATTTGGAAATATATTTACGTGACTTCAGGACTCATAATGTAGCAAATAATTTTTTTATTGCACGTATTTACAGATTGTTACCCACATGAATCCTAAATTGGAACACTGCAATTTAGTAACTTAATAAACATAAAAAATGTCCTCCAGACCGAATTTCGGTCTCGGCGGCCAATCTTAACGGAGACTGGCCATCTGCGCAGCAGATATTATAGTGCACAAGTGTGTGCGCAAATACAAGTGCACTCTCAGTTCCATAACTATAATGATCCGATGTGACGGCAATCCGAAACGACCGGAGAGAAATCAGGCGCAGGACCAGTGGCTCTACGTGCTATCCGAGGCACGGAGGTGTCTCACACCACCAACTTCCTAACTTCGGGCTGGTATTGAGATTTCTTTGATAGAAAAACCCAATAACTTTTTGTTAGCGCGACCCGGGATTCAAACTGGAGGCCTCTTGCACAGCAGTCGCAATCACTACCACTGCGCCACGGAGGCAGTAATAAACATACAGTCGTGCTATAATAAATATATTAAACGAAATATTAGATTAACAACAACTAGAGTAACAGCATTAAAAACGTTAAAATTATTTTGTGCGTCTAGATTATTACAATTCATAAAATTTATTTTCATCTGTGATTATTTCTTCTTTTCTAATATATATATTTTATAATATATATATGTATTCTACAGTGTTGTACCATTTTAATTCACAATTATTATTTACATTACATTAAAATCGTATTTTATGTTTTAAATTTTACTTCTGTTATGTATTTTAGAATTCTGCGCTATAGCATAGCAAGCTTTCTCTTTACATATTAATATATATATGTATGTAAAATCATACGTTATAACATAATGTTTTATATAACAATGACTATCTCACACGAAATACCCAAAGAAATAACGGATTAGATATACATAAAGATGAGTACCTCGTTGGTGCCCTAACTTATTAGGTTGCTCAAGTATCGGTTCGGTTAAAATTCATTTGCTGTTTTTACTAACCGATAAACTTTGAGGGCCATAAGTATAACTGTGATCTATATGTCTAAATGATTTTTGACTTGACTCAGAGACGGCATGGAGTCTGGGTATGTGCCATCAATCGCCAGACCATGAGACCTAAAAGCAGCTGGTAAAATATGTATTGCATACACCTACGCCTGATTTAGGCATTGAAAGGTTTCAAATTCGGTTTCAGGAATATACAGGCTCACGTCTGTATTTAAGAATATTGATCAACATGATTCAAACTGATCCTAAATCAGTTCAGTAAGATGTACAACAAATTCAATACCATTATCACATTTTACTTCGGCATAAAGGCACGTTTCACGGCGGCTTATCCACATAAACAAACCCGTGAACAAAAGGTACTTTATTTAATAATTGTAATAAATCCCTGTAGTTTCGTTTACAACGGTAATAATTAAAAGCACCGTCTTAGAAGCCGTGATTAAATATATTACGGTAGTAAACACTCGGTTATATTGACCGTTGCTTTATGAAAGAAAGGATCGGCAATACTGAAATGAAATGTGTATTAATTTGAAATAAACGTAATGCCGAAATCAAACTATTTCAATGGTAGATTATAAACGAGGTAAAAGTTTGTCTTAGCTTGCCACGAAGTTTGCTTTTTTGAAGCTGAATGTCATGGCGCAAGTTCAAACTCTGCTTAATGGGTTGATCCTCCAGACCGAATTTCGGTCATGGTGACAATGCCGTAATATAAGTAGATGGGTCATACATGAACATCACGGCACTCGAAAACAGCGTAAGTACTATCGGTAGCTAGACAGCTACTTAGACGCACGAAGAAAGGGAAAGAAAATTAAATGTCTTCTACGGAATTCCTGTTGTTAGAGAGAGATAAATATATATCTTTAATGACGTTGTCATTCTGTGGTCCATACTCATTGGCCGAGTGCGAACACGTGACTTACCTCAGGCGCCAGCCGCCATTAGAAGGCATCGCAAAAAATAAAATGAAATCCACTTCTTTTGATACTTACGCATGAAATGATACTTTTTATCTTTATATATAATTTATTAATATAATTTTTACATTTCCTATAAACACAGGATGGCATTATTTTTTGTTGTTGAGGAAGTTATTCATTCAAGTTATTTTAATGTCACGTCCACCCGCGGAACTGGTTGGTACGTGATTAAATGGCATTATTACCTTGCATTCATGTTGCCAATACAGAGCGCGGGCAACGTATCTATAGTTTATAATATTATTGCATGGTAGCCAGTCATAACAGAGACTGGACATCTGCGCATGGGATATTATAGTGCACAAGTGTGTGCGCAAACACAAGTGCACTCTCTGTTTCCTAACTCTCATGATGAGACTCTCAATGGGACGGTAATCCGACACAACCGGAGAGAGATCAGGCGCAGGACCAACGGCTTTACGTGCTTTCTGAGGCACGAGGGTGTCTAACACCGCCAAATTTTTGTTGGCCCGACCCGGGATTCAAACCCGAGACCTCATGCATAGCAGTCGCGTTCACTACCGTTGCGCCATGGAGGCAGTTATTATTTATATCAATATTAGAAAAATATGAGAAATAATTGATCATAAACAAGTTATTCTTTAATTATATTCATCGCAGTTTATTTTGTTGAAAACATTTTACGCTTCTTTTGTTTCGATATTTCGACTTCTATCTGATGGATTTATCAACAGATAGAAGTAATTCCATGTTATAGCTAATCGTAGTCATACAATAAAATTACACATTACTGTGGTGAATAGGGTGCTAGACTTCTCATGTCGACGTTGCTCTAACAGAGACCAAATTAAAAATAGAATAATACACACTTTATTAATTACTTTATTAAATTCCTGTAATTGAACCTGGAGCTTCACGACGCGCCACTTATGCTACAGGACCAACGAGGCATTATAAAAATGCAACAATAAACCATGCATCCAATTACACTTGTGAACACGTGCAACAGGGGACCAACCACTATCTACGATTTGACAAACCACATGTACTCGCAAAAGAACACCAATTCCTACCGAGGATGCTTCGCGAGGCTATTGAAATTAAAAACATCCTAATTTCAATAGAGAGGATGAATGGAATGTAACACCACTTGAGATCCAGTAATTCAAATAGTCAAACCCAAGAAGAAGCAAAACACAGCTAGTCTTCATGATACTTTGAGCTCATTCTGCGTAAAAAGAAACACCAAAGATTAAATTATGTACACTTCAGAACGTTGGGACAACTACCATCTTAATCTCCCCGTGGACATGGCTGCTGTAAAGCAACCGAAACGTCGGGGCAAAGTGTAAACTTAAATATAAATAGTTTTAATTAAATTAAATAGCTTAAATAGTAGTAAAGTTCAATAATAGTAGTGTTAGAGTTTTCAAAATTATGTAATAATAGTGTTTTATAGTAAAATGAACGACGCGACAAAATTCGTATAAAATGTTTAATTTCAATACACTGGTCATTCATTTCGGGGACAAAGCTATGTGCAGCCGCTAGCATCTAATAAACTTTCGTGATTTATTTTTAATTATGGGTTTAACGTTGGTTTCAGTATATAAAATTTTATAGTGTTACTTAATTAACACGCAATGGTTACATGCAACCGAAACAATCGCAGCCATGTCTAATCGCGTGTCAGCGTATTATTATATTAAGCCTATTAATAAGTTATTAAAACTCCATTTTTATACGGACGTATGAATGCTTATTTTCCGTATTTTGTTTTCTAAGCACTTGACGTTGCATTATATGTATGTTTGTAGCTTTGAGGCAAAGAATAAATAGTTCACTTTTTTAAGGACTTGTTTGTGTTTACCACTTTTCAGCGTGCACATTTTGGACCTAAATCTTTAAAAATACTAATTTAACTAGAAGTAGGCTTATTTTAGATGATGCGCAGTATCCGTATATTGTGACGTAACCGCTATAAAGTATGACGTAAGAAAGAGATTAGCGAGATATCTCACTACGCCCTGCTGACGTCGCCGTAATGTATGAGGCTGTACTGCACGTGGTTTCAGATTCCAATGTTATCTGATAGTGTTTAAACTCTTCTGTCAATTTTTTTTTTTTTTTTTTACGAAATCTGAAACTGTGCCCTAAATGCAATCAAGCTCGTTTCTTATTACGTCAGATCTAAAACCATAGCTCGCGAAATGTATCCTAAATGTTATGCTGGACTGGAATGAATTACACCTGGCGACCGGCTTTAGGCGGCGGCAGAAATGCATGCTACAAAAATATTACATTCGAATGATTTTTGAATACAATTGTGCACAGCACAATGCCTACTTTTCATCGTCAAGTACGCTGTAATTGTAACAAACTAGCTTAACCCGACCCCGCTTTGCTGTGACTCAGTCAGATATTTTTTAATTTTCCGTTCCAGTAAGAACAACAGAATAAAAAAATATATAAAAGCACTATTACATACAAATACAATGAAGTCTAAAAATTGCAAGCCAATCTTTAATATGAATAAATTTTACTGCACTGGTTGGTTAACGTGGTCGCTTCGCCATTGCCACTGCGCCGAGTGGTGTGTGTTCAATCTCCATACGGAACAAAAATGTCTGATATCGATAGACAGTTTTTCCAAGTCTGGTTGTTTTTTGTGCCCGTTGATACAGGCATTATGCCAAGTGTAGGACTTGACCTTTTATTATAAAAATAAGTAATACCTTGACTATTTGCCGAGTTTTGCGGTCACAAATATACTGTTATAACCAGTGCCATCTATCGGCGCTGTGGGGAAGACTCGGCAGTTCCGTCTAATAATTTATTACAGTGCTATCTATTGACATCTTATATATAACTACGTAGCTTGTCAGCACGCGAAGCGTAGAGAGAGCGCTGGACCTTTCTCGAATCTTCGTACTATTTACATACCGGGTATGGCGTTTCTAGAAATCTCCAGCAACGCTTTAACGCTTTAAAAGAGCAAGGCCAGCGCTCGCCAAGTCAGTTCTACAATCGTAAGCGGTCAAGCATACATCGAAGCGAAAGGAAGCGAAAATACTACAGAGTTTAAAGTTAGTTATAATGGAAAAGTGTAGTATAGTGTTTGTTGTGTTGTGTGTTTAGTCGGTAATATTGTTTACATTCTTATCCCTCGAACCTAACACGTAACAATACGTAAGCTAAAATATATAAAGATTTTGATGCCGTTTTCATATCAAGGTTTTTACTCTATTTTGTTGTTACGTATAAAATAACATACAAAATCAAACGTAGGCAACCCTATGCAACAAAGACAGAACTACTGAGTTGTGACGTATAACGGGAATAACGTCACTGTAGCAAAGTTTAGTTAACTAGACTGTGAAAGTTGCCAGTAGTTCATACGTCGTCTGCAATGCGAGGAAGCGGCTGAACATATCCTCTGCAACTTTGAAAGCTTATAACTTTTATATTAATCAACGCGCGTATATCCTCAAAGAAGATATTAAGTGTATTAGATATTAAGATTCCGTCAGCTTTGTTTTACGACTCATGTTACAGAAAGTAAGCCTAAGCATATCTGCATACATAGTCACATATATCTATTCCCGAAGACTTAGGTAGAGGAATATTTCATTCACATTTTGTCAGCGATAGTTTTGGGTCTAACGTTATAGGGACGAGCCTATTACTGCCTGTCTGGTACAGCATCTCGTGCTGCTAATAAGAGCTCATTGGGCTTTTCTGTTAAGTAATAACAGAGAAACCCAGTAAGACATCAAACACGAGACTTCAGGCACATCAGTCGCATTTGTTACCGCTGTGTTAATAAAACCTTGTTTACGTCCACAATGCAAACTTATGCCAACGGATTATGGAGTATGGAGGACTCAAGTTCTCAAAATATAATTTTAACAACTAAAATTATAACATACATATACCACAAGTAATATTAGGTATTTTCGTTTAGACTATATAAAATTTATTTTCGTAACTAAAATAAATTTTATACAAATAAAATTTATCTTAGGATCTTAAATTAACCAATAATAGTTAATTTCACAATGAACATGCTCACAATAACGAAGAAACAATAAGATTTTATACCAGCCGTAACAAATAATTACAAAACAAAAAGAAAATACCTCAGAAACCACGCCTCTCGCCCATAAATCTAACTTTTAATAGCAATTTTATCGCCAGCAGTGAAAACTATTATTGCACAATTTTGAAGTTACCAGGCTAATTACAGAAATGGCTTTTGATTCACTGTAATTAACTAAAAAGCCATACTTGTGCATTGCAAAATATACTCTATTTTCTAATGGATAAGGTGTACTTTTAGTTTTTATTTTGATTTAGATATTTAGTACGTCATCATAGCGATAAACGCTGTATAAAATTGCATAGGGTGGTTGAGTAACAGAAATAAGGCGGCGAAAGATTAATTAGACTGATTGGATAATAACGCTGACCATTATCTTCTGTACAATTGAGTATAGAAATGTTTAAATATTTTACTTGATACTATTAAGATGTTGAACGAAAAATCTGAAATAACAGTGTCTTTTGACTTCTTAGACTTCTCTAAGAAGGCTAGCCATTTGCGCAGGAGATATTTAGTGCATAAGTTTGGGTGCAAGTGCAAGTGCACTCTCATTGTCCCGCGAGACGGCAATCCAACATGACTTGAAAGAGATTAATTGTATAATTGGCGGTGTTGCACTCTGTAATGGTAATGCAATACCGCCAACTTGGTATCGCTGGTCTGCTATTAAAAACGTCTTGGCAGAAATACCCGATAACTTTTTGTTGGACCGATCCGGCACTTGAACCCGAAACCTTATGCTTAGCTACTGTGCATACACGCATTTATGCCACTGCGCCGAGTGTTGTGGGTTCGCATCCCACATGCCACAAACATCTGTGTGATTCACAAATGGTTGTGTTGTGTCTGGGTGTTCTTTGTGTCTATTGCATGAATATTTGCAAAATCCCCCGCGACACAGAAAATATTCCTAGTTTATTTGGTTGTGATATTCCATAGTTCCTCTTCACTTAGTTCGTCATTCTGCTCTGAGTTTAAGTGCGGTTGGATACCCTGTTCAAACACAGACCATTAATCCGCTCGCTAGTAGCACAGCGAATATTTAAGGAGCTTTGAAAGACAAACATAAGATTGTTTGGACTCTAGGTTTCAGAGATTTCGCAGTGCGCTACTGATCTTATGATTAGTATTAAAAACTTCATTTACGAATCTACAGTAATATTATACATATAAATCGATGACAATTAATAAGTTCAATAATAGTAATAATTAAGATAAAATTAAATGAACACATACAAATTTTATTAATACAGCTTAAGAATTGTTTACGTAACCAAAATGGAACCATCTTGTGCTAAAGACAGTTCGCATAGAGACAAAACACGTCGAAGCATACTGTGCTATAAGTTTTTAATCAATTTCAGTAACTGACCCCTACCCGTTTTAAGTAACGTTCATCAGTACCCTACTGATGAACGTTACTTAAACATTAATCATAACAATTTTTTATTTTTCATATATTTTTCATTCAAGAATAGGATTATTCTGATCCAACAAGAGAAGGGTTCTGTATGGTCAACCTTTTTTTACTGCCATTATTAGAGTTGGCAACCATTAGAGAAAAATTATGGTCTCCTCTTTTTTAAACTTTTACTACAACGTATGATAGATCCACACTACGTGCCACGCACACTACCGTTACTTTTACGTGGAACTTTTTCTAACTCCTCAAGACATAATATATATTTAACATTATTTATAATCTTAATATTTTGAATTTATTGTAAGCGTTACCATCGGATCCTTAGCCACAAACCTACATAACAAGTTCGATAGTACATGTGTTCCAATAATTCACTTCATCTATTCCATTGAAATGAGGATAACTGGAGCGCTCTGATTAGGTTCTATGTAATAGCGGGCGGATGACAATATGTTTACCGAGAATACACAAAGATTTTCTCAGTAGTAACATCGATACTAGACTGGTTTTCAAATAGAGCAGTAGGCGAGCAACCGCTTTGCTGTACCTTTGAAATCTGTTGATGTGACTAACCGCAGTCAATCCTATGCCTGGCTGGTGAAGATCAGCTAGGCCATTAAAACGACCGTTAATAAAAGAATTTAAAATAAATCCTTTATATGTCGATCACATTATGTTTCTATATAAATTTATTTTAAAACAAATGATAATGTTGACATAACATTGTTTGATTTCCTTTTTAATTGTGCTATTAATGCCAGATCATTATTCATACTTGTTTAGTTTGAAAAAAACCAAATTCTAATTCTGTAAAGGTATGAATCGACATATTCCGTAACACTTAATATCTCGACAGTACATTCACACCGACTGGATTGCAATTCTTGCCCGACTTTCGCACGCTCAAAGCGTTTTTAAGAAAATGAAAATATTTGCTGACTCTGTAAAAGATTTTAGCAGCACTGTAGGGGAGAGAAATATAGTTGACGATACCATAGCATTACTGCTTTTTACTCAATCAATCCTTGGTCAACAAGTTTTAGACCCACGATGGTCTTTAAAAATCACAAAATACAGACACATTTTTTTAATTGCCCTAATATTTTACGTTCTTTTTGGCACTGTTGACGTTTTAGAGAAAGTAACCGACATCACATCGAAAGGAGAGGGATATTATACCCTTATGATAACGGTCATATTTCTAGTAAAATACGGAATCTACGTCAGCAACCGCAAACGTTTCCAAAAAGTATATTCGATTGCAAAGATGACATTATTCGATATTATAAAGGATATTTCAGTAGAAAAATCGAGTGACCTGATAAATAAAATGAAGATAATAGTAAAGCTGTTCTTCGTCACAGTATTGGTTCCAATAGTGATGTATATTTTGACGGCAATTTGGTACAACACGCATGGAGAAAGGGTGACACTATCGAAGACTACTTCCATTCTGATGCCCATGACTAGTCCTTATTATGAAGTTGGTTTTGTCCTACACGCGATATATTTATTTTATATGGCATTTACTATTTGCGTCACTGATGTCTGGTTCGTGATAGTCATGTTTTTCTTCTGTGTGACTTGTGATTGCCTTGTCGTGATGTTAGAAGTGCAGCCGAAAACGGAGGATGTGTCTGACGTTGAGTATGCGTTATGTTTAAATGATACGCTCAGGATGTTTTATATTAGACACGAACAGTTGATGGAGTAAGTTGTGTTGACTATACTTATTTTTACCTTCAAATCTACCATTTAGATGAGATTTGTTTTGCAACCCATCACAATATTTATTTTATTTATTGATAACCTACTAGCTTCTGTTTATAATCCTAGCGGAAAAGCTACCTTCCTTAAATTTATTTTTAAACCAATTTTATTAAACAAAAATATTTTGTGCATATAGGCTTTTCAATATTATTAATTACTATTGCTTTTTATTTATACTACTGTTATCTGTTTCATAGCAAATCCGATTTATTATTGCCTTTTCGTTTTAAAAGGAAATGAAATAGCAGCGCCACGACCATCGTTCTCTAACAAAAAAGGGGCTTTATTTTTTTGGAAACAAATAAATATAATCTCACCGTTTGTGTCCGTTAATGTGAATTCAATTTTAATAAATAATGTTTGCGGGTATTAGACTTTTATAATAACTTGTTATATTGCGTTATATTGTTTGAAATGAGGGGGTGCTAAAGGTAAAAAGTGCTCGCACAGACATATGCGCGGGTTAGTTTCAGGTTCAGCATTTTATTAGATGCAGTTCAATAATTTTTGCGAGTTGCGTCGCGTAAAGTTATCTTGGCATACGCAATGTTTCTTTTTCTCATATTAACGCGAGCACTTACTTGCGTCTGAAACCGCACTATTTTGAACTTGTTTTTAGCAAAATGTTATCTATCCCGTGTACAAGCCTTATGTGTATTTAAAAGTAATTTTGGAGAGTTCGAGTTTTCATACAATGTCTTGTAAAACAATGTTACGTTGTTACAGATACCTGAACATTTTATGTGACATGTACAAGTGGGCAGCTATAATACCGCTTCTTAGTGTCATGCTAGCATCTTGTCTTCTTATGTTTTTGATGAGTGAGGTAATGGAATTATGTTAATTTAACCAAAGGTTCTGAAATATTGTTTTTTTCTATTCTATTAGGCGCGCGTCTTGCAGAAGTTTTCGCGAGTTGAGTATATGAAGGTGTTTATTAACAAGGATAGCTTTAGCAGTTATTCTAATATTTTGGACTGGTAAAATTGTTGCGCATAAGTAGTCAAGTAAAGTAGTTATTCAAGAGCATACAAATTAATATAATATACGAATTTTGGGAAATCTGTCTATCAAGTGACTTCTCATTATAGAAATGACAATGCTGTTTATAATTAACTAGCTTGTTAAATATATAATTCGTAACGAGAATTAATGCGATTAGGTATGCATGTAAGTGCTTTTGTTGCTTGACGTTTCGGTTACAGCTACCAATTAAATAACAAGTTTTTATATTTTTATATAATATAATATATGAAAACACACGAGTAAAAGTAAATTTTATACTAAAAACTAGTTGTACAAAGGTGATTTAAAAAGGGTGTATGTATTTTTATAAGCTTTGCCTGAACCTAGTAACGCATCTGAATGTTATTTCAATGGAATCAGTTAACTCACTGATGACACAAGTTTGGATTATAAGTGCTACACGTTCTAGGGATCTAAGTTAATAAATTATTTTTGACTTTGAAAGATCAAGCCAAAAATACACAGGCCGTAAAGCAATGTAATATATTAAGTCTGAGAAAATTTAGTCTGCTGCGAAAAACTAAAAACATTTGTATGTTCTCGAGTTTCTAAAATACCTTTGAATTATTTTTTACTTTTATATTTTAGCAAGTGCAATGGACCTTTGTATTGGCTAACTTTGTACCGGCTGTTGTGGAAATATTTGCTTACAACTGGTTTGGTGAGCAACTTAAACTTAAGGTAAATTAAATTTTAGTAAATATTTATGTTATTTGTTATACAGCCAAGGAAGCAAATAATATATTTGCCATATATGATATAAGAACCGAAATGTATACGTATTCAGAACTACTAAAAAATAAAAATGGTTTCCTAACGCAAAAGCTTGACTTTTTTCGAATACAGCCGTACTGGCTATCGTTTTACCATAAAAATTGTATTTTCTTTATTTACAATTAACGTGGCAAAGAAGATTATGCAACACCAGATGCAACACTTGCCCGTTGCCGACCTTTTAGGAAAGGAAGAAGAGTAAAAGGAAGTGAGAAGGAGCGGGAAGGGGAAAAGAGGGTGATTGGGCCTCCGGCACTCTCACTCACCGAACAAAACACAACAGAAAGATAGAATATAGATAGAAATACTGCTAATTCACGTCGATATTCTGTGAGAGGATAGTCCTTCCCCGGTCGAGCCGGCCCATTCATGCTGAATTCAGCGAGGTTCTATTACTCAAAAATATTATTTTCTCGATTTTTTTATAGACAACGGAGTTAAACATGGCCTTGTTAAACTTCGATTGGCCTAGCATGCGACTGGCTGATAAAGAAAACTACTTGGTAATACTTACTTACATACAAAAAGAGTTCGCAATCAGAACAGCTTTTGGCAATGATCTGTCATTGAATACTATGACTGATGTGAGTATTTAACATAACATAACTACATAGTAGTATGGTTCTTTCCCCGAAAGGGTAGACAGAGGTGTATTATAACCACTTTTGGTCAATTATTTTAAGACTTTATGTTCCACGTAATTCGGAGCGGCCCTACTGTCGGTCAAACGGGCACAGTTGCAGATTCCTACTTTAGGTACTATCCTTGCTACTGTATTATTATAAACGGTATTGCACTCTTATCTCGCCTCGGTGGCGTAGTGGTTAGTGTAACCGACTGCCATGCCTAAGGTCGTGGGTTCGATTCCCGCACAAGTCAAACATTTGTGTGCATGAACATGGATGTTTGTCTTGGTCTGGGTGTTTCTATGTATAATATGTATGTATTTACAAAAAAAAAGTATATATGTATGTTTATCCTTTGTCTAGTACCCATAGTACAAGCTCTGCTTAGTTTGGGCTAGATGATGTTGTGTGTATGTGGTAGAATATTATTATTATTATCTAAATGTAACCTAAGTAGATATCATCATAAAGCATTTAAAATAGCGGTTGTATTACACAAAAGCGTGAATCATAATTTATTTTATTTATTAGGAACTCAACAGCTTGCTTTCCATACACATATTATGTACATTAGAAAGTAGATAGCACTAGCAATATTAAGCAACGCGTTAAACACTAGGATTACCGTGGAATTCATTGTTCGTACTACCTATAACAAAAGGTTATACTTAAACTAATAACTGAGTTTCCTGGCATGTTTAGCGGTAAGAGATGAAAAACAGAGACAAACAATCATAACGATCACACCGAGTGTAGTCATTACTAGAGCCAAGCAATACGCAATGATAAGACATGATGTGACATGCTGCGTGGACATACGCTATAAGTTAACGACCAACAAGAGACTGTAGGATACGCTCACGGTAGCTACTTTTAGAAAGATGGAAAGCGAAATTTTTATCGTTGTAAGTTATAATTTATTGAGTTGTTATACATATCAAAATTTATCATCATCGTCTTCAAAAATATCGAATAATTCCAAATTTGTACGATCATAAATCTTCTATTATAAATAATCAGCTGTCTAAAGATGCAGCAATGGGTCCTAATGTATAAAATGGCGCACTAACGTGACCTCGCATGTTTGATTCCTGAGTCGGTAATTGTTTTTGGGTTTATCTGTTAGAAAATAATTCTCATAAGCAGCACGGAGCCCGAAATAAACCTGGTAGACGCCAAAATATGCCTGTTTTTTACATTGAAGTAAAACCTAAACATCGCTGGCAAAGTTAAGTATAATACATCTCTGTCTAACCATTTGGGAGTAAATGGGTGCGATGCTATATTATGGATGACGTTGCTATGAATTATATAACCTAATTAAATTGTTATTCTTGCAGGTTTTAAAAGCAAGTTACCAAGCTTTTACTTTGCTGAAGACCATGGAAGTCTAAAATCGTAAAGAGCTGCTTAAATCACATGATGCACGCGTCTTATTAAAACGTTACAATTACAAATAGTATTTATTGTATTACTTTTACACAGTTTCACATTGAAATTAAAATATCTTTACGAATTCTATCGTGGTTTATATTTTCCAAAACTTATTCAGAAATATTATCTGTATACAGTAGATAAATATCACAGAACAATATTATCCCTCGATTTAAAACGATTTCGCTACACTAGATACTGGCACATAAAATTTACACGCAATAAATTAAAATAAAAGTACAAAAACAATAAAACGCTTCTTTCGTCCTTTTTCAAACCGCTTTCCCGCCGATCCGATAGCATTAATATGGTTGGCTTAGAGAGAAAAAGCAGTGTATTATAGAAATCGGACATTGAAAAATGTGAAGCATATAGCCACCGTACGAATCTTCGATTCCGAGCCGCTTCTTCGCGTGGCGTCCTAATTTTTTCGACTGTTATAAATATACGGATGGCATTGAGTTACTGATTGTTTGAATATAGAATCCGCGTGGAAAAGTTTTGAATAATGTCCTGATTTTTAGAATTGATACGATTGAAAAGATCAAACCACCCGTCAAGGACTCCAATACGGAGCCATTAGGAAGGCTTTTATTGAAAAATCTCATTTTATTTAATTTTAAGTTGACTAACAAACATATGGACCTTGTGTTTATTTGTCAACTTAATAAGCAGGTACAAGCATATACATATATATAGTATAGGGTTTGCCTTTACTATAACACCAGGGATAATACTGACACGTTAGCGATTTGGCAAAAAAGAAGTCACTACACTGCCAATCTAAGAAACACAAATCTTTAGAGCCCCTACCAACAACGGAGAGACCAGTGGTTGTTGAACCTTATCACTCAAAATTACGATACGGTTAATAGCGGTACAGATGTTGCACCAGAAAATTTCCGGGGTTAGGTAGACACCTATACCATATTTAATGAAGTAATTACTTACTCTATATGCTGCATGAAACGACGATTGTTCAATCCTCATAATTAAATATACTGTCGATCGTTCAGATCACGAAACTAAGGAAGAAACCAGTTTCAAGCTGCGATATATATCGGACTTGCGATGAAGAGGATGACCTCTTGCTATGAGTGAGGACTGAACCCATGAGGGTTCAGTCCTCACTCATAGCACTACCGCCGTGAATCCATTCCTATCATAATTTTGGCTTTGCTAGATGAGTTATTCAATATACTCTTAAATTATAGCCCAATAGCGATCCGCTCCGGCTTCGCACGGGTAGTACAAAACCTTAATAAATTATACACCTATAACATTCCTCATGAATCATTCTGTCTATTGGTGAAAACCGCATGATAATCCGTTTAGCAGTTTTTGAGTTTTTCGCGAACAGACAGACGCGGTGGTGGACCTTAATAATAATAATATATTCTATCACATACACACAACACCATCTAGCCCAAACTAAGCAGAGCTTGTACTATGGGTACTAGACAATGGATAAACATACATATATACCTTTTTTTTTGTAAATACATACATATTATACATAGAAACACCCAGACCAAGACAAACATCCATGTTCATGCACACAAATGTTTGACTTGTGCGGGAATCGAACCCGCGACCTCAGGCGTGGCAGTCGGTTACACTAACCACTACGCCACCGAGGCCGACATGATACTATGGGTACTAGACAATGGATAAACATACGTACATATACATTTTTCTTGTAAATACATACATAATATACATAGAAACCTTGTTGTATAATATGAAGTAATAGTAATATAAAAGGGACTTTAAATTAAAAATTGCTTGATTACCTATAGAGGTTATCAAGCAATTTTTAATTTAAAGTTCTCATAGAATTTTTATTGCGTGTAATTTTCAATGACGCCGTTACTATTAACGGTGTCATTGAAAATAAATATACATATAATAACAATTCTATGAGAAATTTGTCAATGCTTTTGACGCATGATCATATGTTTACTTTAAGCTGAAAGGCAATAAAACTAAATATCCATCCAGCGATTTATAAGTAAAATTCAAAGGCTTGTGATTCAACAGTATCCAGTTAAACTCATATACCTGTTTGCTTATTGCGAGGATATTTAGACGAGCGATTGATACATTGAGTACACAATCATAATAGATAGAGAGAGAACAAGATTATACAATACATACGTTACCCGTTAGTCGCAGTAAAATTTGTTTAAAATACATATAAATTGTAAATAGTGAACTTTTGTTAGGTAACACTGTGTTTGGACACCCAGTCCAGACGCCATTGGACAAATTAAAGTCTTATCTTAAGTCTTAGTCTAGCCGCGGGGAAAATCTAGTATACGAGATTTTCCCCGCGGCTCCGCTCACGTAAATATAGTTTAGGTTAGGTTATGTTAGCAACAGTGCTTTTCTTTGAATGAAAGGTAGCCTATATCCTTTTCTGTACCCCTGACAACGTGTTTGCAAGATTTCATGATGATTAGTCGAGTAGTTAAGGCGTGAAAGCGTAACAACCAAATAAACTCACATTCCCATTTATAATATTAGTTAAGATAGTATATGAAATATATTTAAAATAAAAGTAAAGTGCATTAAAGGGGCATAAAAGTGGATATAGTGACGTGAATAGAAAAGGGTATGTTAAGTTGGTTTGGGCATGTAGAAAGAATGGACGAGAACAGACTGACTAAGAAAGTTTATAAGGCTAGTGTGAATGGAACAGTCGCAAGGGGAAGACCTAGGCGAACGTTTCTTGATCAGATCGGAGACGTTCTGGATAAAGGCCAGGTAAAGAGCACCTTAAACCGGCGAGCGTGTATGAGGAATGTTATGAAAGTGAATGAAGCCAGAGAAGTGTGTCAGGATCGTAGCAAATGGAAATCCGTAGTCTCGGCCTACCCCTCTGGGAAACAGGCGTGAATTTATGTGTGTATGTATGTATGAAATATATTTATAACGATTGTATAATATGAATTAGAATATTAAAGCCATAGCTTTAGTTTTAAATTATTATTATTTGATTTGATATTTTTTGTTAGTGCGTGTCTGCGGTGTATGGTTTAGGGTCCTTTAGGAGACGTTGTGCTATGTGACCAGTATGATTTTTGTCCCTTTAAAGTATATCAACTAAAGCTACTCCTGATTTTCGCCGCCTGACAGAACTAACTTATCATCATGTCGGCTTGTTTGACACTTTCGTAGTATAAAAAAGTTTTGATGACACCATTTGGAGATTTACAAAACATAATCACATGTAATAATAGTGTTTTAAAAATTTAATCATAAGTTGTAGGTAATTATATGCTCTACAGCGTTTATTGTACAAGCAAATGACATTTTGAAATTAGGAAGGGAGATATGAACCAAAAACCGACATTGCAACCTTTGACCTTGAATATCTTAATATGCGGACATGAGAGTTTATGAGACTTGCGGCAACTTTTAAAGAGACAAAACAAAGGCTTATACAAATGTTTAGCTTATTTCGAGGTAAAACGTTCAATTTGACTGCATTATATTACATTGTATGTATTGATCGCTTCTCAGCTATTTGGCTAAGATCAAAGAGTAGTGTAAAGTATGTATTTACTATATGTAGCAACTGTCGGCCTCGATGGCGTAGTGGTTAGTGTAACCGATTGCCACGCCTGAGGTCGCGGGTTCGATTCCCGCACAAGACAAATATCTGTATGCATGAACATGGATGTTTGTCTTGGTCTAGGTGTTTCTATGTAAGTATTTACAAAAAAAAAGTATATATGTATGTTTGTCCATTGTCTAGTACCCATAGTACAAGCTCTGCTTAGGTTGGGCTAGATAGTGTTGTGTTTATGTGGTGAAACATTGTGTACGAATATTTAATCCCTGAATACTTGAATTTAACTCATCACTTCACATTAATAATAGGCAATATAACAATGGTGGATAAAAGTGAATTTTACTCATCACCATTCATTAATTCAATGAGAATCCAAACAATACAAAATCACATAACAACGAAATACGCTGAACTAAACTGATTCAAAACGTGACTTGGTTCAAAGTCCATTTAAATAAACAGTGAAAACCGCTTTGAATTGCTTTCAACCACTTTCAACCGGTCTGAACCCATTCAGACCGGTTTGATCTGGATCAGTGTTCGGTGCGCAATACCGTGAAAATGCTTTACGATCATTGCCACGGTACATTTATGGGCGAGTTAAAATTCTCGCCGACTGTACTTCACCTGAAGTACTATTGGTTTTCAGTTTTTGTACACAGTTTTACGACATACGAATATTTTTATTAGAAGTAGATTAGTGGTAAGCCGATGTATTTGAAATTGACTGTAAAAACAATACTTAACGCAGCTGCGTACATAATATTTGGGTTAAACTGGGTATATAAATAACCTTAAAAAACAAAGAATTGTAAGTAAAAAAGTTTATTTGGCAGTGATTGAGAAGAATCGTGGCATAGAATTGATTAACTGCCCTGAAAGTAACGACACCTACTCACCTATATACGAAAAGACGCTCTTAGTAAAGAAAAGAAGAGTTGCGTTGACATTGCCATTGAATAACAAAATCGTCCTGCATTCGATTCTCACATATAAGTAACAATACTAGCATGTGATTTTAGACGTCACTGAATCACTTGGTCAGCGCTTACCGAGAACGACATACAATGCATTTTCCATTACATCTCGATTCTGGCTCTTGAAGGATTAAAATTGTTTTAGTAAACAGCAATGGTGTAGACACCAATATGGTACAACTTTATATTAAGCTACCGGTTCTAGCTAGTCTGCTACAAGATTCCATTAAACTTAATAGTGTATTAAAGCATTTAGCTTCGCTAAGCAAGAACTGAAATTTTACAACCGTGAAACAGAATTTGAAACGACTACAGAAGTCCGAGTTTAACTAAACTAATCTCAGTAACGTCTCGAGGAACTGTTATATATATATGATACACTTTTTGATTTAGTCTTCAGAATAGATAAATAAAAACTAAAGATATAAAAACTATATCAATTAATTACATTTAAGACAAATCAGTGCGTTGTAATCCACTGCTGGACACAAAACTCTCCCATTTTACGCCACAATCTTCGCCACGGTCTTCCGCCTTCAGCATCGTGTCTAACTCAGTAACCTTCAGGTCATCGGTCCATCTGGCCGGGCCTTACCTTACGTTTACCAAGTCACTGTCTCCACTCTAAGACTGGTTTGCTCCAACGATCATCAAGCCTGCGTTTAATTACATTTATAATCCTCAAAATATGTCAGTTAATTGCGAAGTTGTCACTCATAACAAGCCACATGGTCTACTGTATTTGTCAAAATCGTGAACTATGTTATTCACAAGTAGTCCAATAACCCCGACATATTGAAACTCAACTGTATTTACCCAACATATAATACTCATAGGTTACACTGGCAGGACAAATAATAATACATACCAACAATACAGCTATGCAACACAAAATTTACAACGGGAGAGCGACAACATTTTTCTTAAAAACAACGGCTTGTAAATCGATGAAGTAGATGGTACTATTTTTGAGTGAAGTGTTTTACACTCGCATTTCTGCTATGGATTCAAATCCCGCTGCAAATATATGCCAAGCTTATAATCGTCTACTAGGCATCGTTTCAGATGCCGTATACCGTGTACCAAGAATCTGTAAATTACCCGAAAATAAATTGCCAGATCCGGCAATCAACCCCAAGTCCTTATGCACAACAATCGCATACATTACCACGATGCTACGATGTCCCAAAAAAGAAATAAACTTAGTTTTATAAAATAGTCTACATAAAAAGCTTTAAAATCAAGAGATCTGAAGCGTTCCTTAAGTTTTAAAATTCCGCTAGCTTTCTAGGATTTCTAGAATTGTCACCATTCCAAAACATATAGTAGAGGCGTTTCAGTAATCCCACGAGGTAAGTGTGGTAATTCAAGTCTTCCCCCTCCACCTCCTCCCCCCTTCGCGGCAACCATACATGTGATGATTGAACTCCCAGACGTGGAGCTAGAAATAAAATAGTCCGCCATTGTAAGATGTTATTTTAAAACTTTTGCTCCAAGAAAATTCAAAGAAGAAATAGGTAAAACATTTTAGAATCATTTAGCATGTGGAACGTTCGTGGTAAGATTACGTTGTAATATTTAATTGATGTACAATCGTTTTTCGAGTTTGGCGCTTTCTGTTTTTTTTTTTGTTTGTTGCGACAGTTTCGTAGCGCAGACATAGTGAAGAGTCAGAGTCGCGGGTGTGATTCTCGGTTCTAATAAAATTTTATTGGATCTTTTTGTCTACCGATTCTTAGTAGCAGCACAGTGTCTCAAAGTATATTCAATAAGGACATATTGGTAGCCTTATCTAAATTCTGTGTCACGTGGCACTTTACAAACAATCCAAAAAAGAAACAAACTGCACCTTTACCTGCACTTGTTACAACTTTTTCTGGATCACACAAATTTTTGTACCATATAGGGATCGAGCCCACAGCATTCACCGCAGTGGCAATGACGATGCGACCACTCAAACCGATAGAATCAGTGGGCTCGTTTCCTACTACCTGAGACCTAAAGCCAAACCTGGCGAAATGTGGGTGTAAACACCTTTGCATATTCATAATCTCACGTTTATGTATTTGGATAATTACGTTAAACCATACTTGATCCTTAGGAAATAAAATGTTTTATTTACGATCGCTACTTGTTTTTTATTTATTGATGATGACTAGTGGATATAATAACAACTGAAACAAAATAGGACAATAGTAGGTGTTAATTTGTTGGATGAAATTAAGGCGGCTACTGCATGCATGATTCAGTGAGCTGGGCATTAAAATAATATATAAATATATAACAAAATAACGTTGAGTTTTCTAAAAGGTTTTTTTGACCAATAAATGAATGTTGATGTTAAACTTACTGTTAAAAATAGTAGTTATGGATAAAATATAATAAATTTTAACTTAAATGTTATTCCATTTAACAGAGTCAAAGTCGAGTAAAACTTAAAAATAATATATTTATTTAGATTACAAAGTATCACTTATGAACATCAAAATCTATTAGTTAGTTAGTTTACTAAGTTACTGACTCATTCAGCTTACATGTGAAAACAATCAGGTCCGTATTTTTTTAATGTAACACTAGATTTGGCCCGCGGTTTTACCCGAGTAAGTCCCGTTCCCGTAAGAATATCGGGATAGAAAGTAACCTATGTGTGAATCCTAGTCTCCAGCTATCTACATACCAAGTTTCATCGCATTCGGTTCAGAAGATTTTACGTGAAAGAGTAACAAACATCCATACATCCTCACAAACTTTCACATTCACAATATTAGTATAGATTAAATGTCTTTTTTGTCACGGGGGAAAAAAAACATTAAAACAAGGGCTACAAAGAATACCCAGACACAAAACAACTATATACTTGTAGGTCATACATTTCCCGTGTGGACATCGCACCCAACACTGTCCACAGTGGCAATGGCAAGATGACCATATAAACCACTACGTCCTACGTCATCCGTGCTTCCTTTGGTTACTTTTAGAGTTCGAAAAATCTCTTATACAACAGCTTTGTCCGTACGGACAGGCCCGTTATACAACTTTCAACTCAAGAACCGTAAGATCTAGAGACTCGCGGTCAACGCCATTTGACTCAGCATAGGCGATATACCCCCGAAATGACTATGCCCTTTGACCTCTGACCTCAAAGTCACGTGGTACTAAACTATATCGGTGGGGGTATGTAAGAACGGAAACACGTCTTGATTGCACACTTCGTTTATTCCGACTGAGATGTCACACAGCAGATGGTTCACATTACTTTTGTATACCTACATACACTACACCTCCACCCTTAAATTTATGCTTATCTTTATATAATGTAATTATAATTAAATAGCCTTAATATTTATGACATGACATTAAAATGATTAACCACACAATAAATTTACGTCTAAATTAAACATACAACAATCAATCTTAATCAAACTCGAAACCATATCTAGCTACTGGTTTGCGCACTCTTTTTGGCGTTAACTCGGGCAACTTCGGAGATGGCGAACAGAGTGTAGACTTAGTCTCTGAGCTATCGCCCCGCACTAAGGGCTCGATCGCATTTTCTGTCTGTAGGCTTAAGCCATCTCTACTCTCATCCGCCACCTTCTCCCTGCGCGGCGAAACGACATTCTCACCTATGTCCGCCACTGAGTCACTAGACTCAGTATCAGGACAAGCAACATCAGAGAAACGCGACTTACGACGACGTATTTGATCTACATGACGCTTTATAAATGGACCGTTATCACCTTCCACGATGTACCTTCGAGAACCTTCCCTGTTGTGAACCTGACCTTTAATCCACTTGTCTTGCTGACCATAACCCCTTGACCATACCATATCGCCTTGCTGGAAGTCGCGCCTCACGCCACCCGCGTTCCGAGCCTGCCTATCCTGCGCAGTGTGTACTTTCTCCTGCAAAGCTTGGTCGTTCCTTAATAAATCCAAACGTGAACGTAATCTACGTTTTTGTAATATCATTGCAGGAGTTTCCCCTGTAGTGCTATGTATAGTATTCCTGTAGGTTAAAAGGAAAGTTTGCAATGCAACGTCCATGTCCACCATATCCCGACACGCTTTTTTAATAGCTCGCTTACATAATTTAACAGCGTTTTCCGCAGCGCCATTCGAAGAAGGATGGTAGACAGGTGAGAAACTTTGCTTAATTCCATTATGTCTTAAAAACTCAGTAAATTCCCTACTGGTGAATGGGGGACCTTGGTCCGAAACCAATTCGGCGGGCAGGCCGAATCGAGCGAAAGTAGCTCGAAGAATTTTTATAATAGCTGACGCATGGGTGTGTGGCGTCTCAAAAGCTTCAAGCCATTTCGATGTTGAGTCCACTAATATTAAAAAGGTTTTACCCTTAAAAGGCCCTAGGAAATCTATGTGTAAGCGTGTCCACGGCTGAGGCAAATACGGCCAATGTTGAGGTGCCGAACGAGCCGGCGCGTCCGCCTCCAGCGCACACGTTTCGCAGCTACGACACATGGCCTCCACATCATCATCGATACGCGGCCACCACACATAACTCCTAGCCCAGCTCTTTGTCTTAACTATACCAAGATGGCTACAGTGCAGTTGTTTTAGTATTATTTGCCTCAATGATTCAGGTATAATCATTCGATATCCCCACATAATACAACCACCCTCTATATATAATTCATTCTGCCTAGTAAAATATGGTTTTAGCTCATCATCATTACAATAATGTGGCCAGCCCGATTCTATGTAAACTTTAATTTTGCTTAGTATAACATCCCTAGACGTAGCCTTACTGACGTCACAGTTGGTTATTGGTAGAAAATTTTCAACAAAATTTACGTATGTTGTTTCTTGAACCGCACTCGCCTTAGAACCTGTAGACGGCAAACGCGACAACGCGTCAGCGCAATTCGTCTTGGACGATACGTATTCAATATCGTAATTGTACCCGGATAACAGAACGGCCCAACGTTGCAATCGAGAGGTTGACATAACTGGTATACCAACCTTATCACCAAATATGTGTGTAAGGGGTTTATGATCCGTTCTTAATTTAAACTTTCTCCCGTACAAGTATTGATGATATTTACGTATTCCGTAAATAATAGCTAACGCCTCCCTATCAATTTGCGAGTAGTTACGTTCAGCCGCGGCGAGTGAGCGCGAGGCATATGCCACGGGCCGCTCGCCGCGCGCCGTCACTTGCGACAGCACTGCTGCCACGCCCACGCTGCTGGCGTCCGCTGTCAATACGAGTGGCAATTCGGCCGAGTAATGCATCAGGACTTCGCTACTTGCCAGCACTTCCTTTACCTTTTGGAATGCGCTGTGACATTGACTACTCCAAACGTATTTTGTACCAATCTTTAATAAATTATATAAAGGTGCGAGTATAGTACTTAAGTTTTTTATGAACTTTGAGTAGTACATAATCATGCCGATAAACGATCGCAATTCGGCTACGTTCACTGGTACGGGTATATCTAAAATAGCTTTGACTTTATTGGGACAAGTATGGACTCCATCCTCACTAATCACGTATCCTAAATAAGTAACGGACTTTGCAAAAAAAATCGCACTTTTCCTTTTTAATCTTTAACCCATATCTTTCCAAACGTTGAAAGACCTCGTGTAAATTCTGTATATGGTCAGAATCTGATGATCCTGTTATGATTATGTCATCCAAGAAAACCCCTACGCGTGGTAAATCTGTAAACAATTCTTCGAGACGACGCTGAAATATTCCCGGACTCGACGACAGTCCGTACACCAAGCGATTATATATGAATAAGCCCTTATGCGTATTAATAACCGTATACTTTTTAGAATCATCTAATAAAAATTGTGCATACGCCTGGGATAAATCAATTTTGCAAAATTTTTTGCCTCCGTGCAAGCGAACTAACAAGTCCTCCACTCGTGGAAGTGGATAACGGTCAACCTCCAAAACTTTATTTAAAGTCAATTTATAGTCTGCGCAAATTCTAATGTTACCGTCTTTTTTAAGCACTGGTACAATCGGCGTAGCCCAGTCGGAACGCTCGACGGGGGTGAGAATGCCCTCTCGCACATGCTGCTGCAGGGCCCGCTCCACCGGCTCGCGCAGCGCGTACGCCAGCGGGCGCGCGCGCATGTACACCGGCCGCGCCCCCTCCCGCACGTAAATGCTGACCGGCGGGCCGGTGAATCGGCCCAGTCCCTCCGCAAACACTTTACAATATCTGGAACTGAATGCATCTAAATTGAATGTATCGGCTGATAATTTATTTAAACAAGCTGATTTAACAATCGGTAACTGAATACCTAATTCTATTATCCATTGCCTACCAAGCAAAGCCGTTTTTCCGTTATTAATTACATATAAATCTAAGTTTCTAACTTTATTTTGATATAGGACTTGTGGCGTTATAACGCCGACGGGATGTACTGACTCGCCCGTATAGTATCGTAAAACAATATTACATCTCTTTATTGCTAAACTACTAAATAAGTTCTGATACATTTCATAACTAATGCACGATATCCCGCTGCCGGTATCACATTCCATATTTAATTCTTTATTCTGTACTAATAAAGTAATCATAAACGGTTTGCACTGGGTTAAGTTTAAAAGATTAAAATCAATGTTTATTACCTCCTCACTGACATCACTTTCACTTCCTACTGCGCTATCTGCCGATGTAGCCACCCTGTGTTGGCCTGATAAGTTCGGGCACACCCGTCGCAAATGCCCTGCCGTGTTGCAGACGCGGCATACATAACGTGCAAATCTACACGTAGACGCTGCGTGCGAGCCGCCGCAGGCTCGGCATTGTTGCTGAGTAACCGACGCTGCCACCCTCCGTGCGCGCACCGGCATCGTTGCACCGCCATGTGTGCGCTGGCGCTGGCGGTTATCACGCACGCTCCGCGGTTCGGCCTCCCGCGCCGTCCCGTTGTCGTTGCCGCCTTGTTGCGATTCTTCCTTCCGGCCTGCCGCACTCGCCGCGCCCCGCGGTCGCCACTTTGTCCCCTCTATCGCCTGACAATCGACCGTTAACGTATCACCGCTTGACCTTCCGTGACCTTGTACCACGCTCGCCGCATCTTTTTCTGCCGATTCCAAGCTAATCGCCAAGCTATAGGCCCTTGCAAAGTCTAACTTGGGTTCAGCGAATAACCGTTGGCGAATCGTTTCACTGCAAATACCGCACACCAATTGGTCCCGTAAACTTTCTTGTAGCCAGCTGCCAAATTCGCATGACTTGGACATTTTTTTCAATACGGCGATGTATTCCGCAATAGTTTCGCCACTTTGCTGTACCCGTTTTCTGAACTTATACCTCTCCGCGAGCTCACTAGGCTTGGGCTGTAGATGTTTTCCCATTATCTCAACAACTTGCAAAAATGTCTTATCTTTTGGTTTGTCCGGTGTGCACAGATTTACTAAAAGTTCATAACTTCCTGCCCCCATAAGTGTAATCAGTGTTGGCACATATAAATCATTTTTCACTTCATTTACTAGAAAATATTGTTCTAACCATTCGATGTATAATCTCCAATCGTCCTTGTTTACATCAAATTCAGATATTTTACCAATCTTCATATTGCACAACAATCACGCACGCTTTTAATATTAATTGCCGGTTTTCTCGTCGCCACTAAACTTTATCGGTGGGGGTATGTAAGAACGGAAACACGTCTTGATTGCACACTTCGTTTATTCCGACTGAGATGTCACACAGCAGATGGTTCACATTACTTTTGTATACCTACATACACTACAGGTACCACGTGACCTTTGCATATTACTTGAACCATTTTTTCGAACTCTAAGATTTACGTTAATTCATTGCCGTTTCTCACTTGTTTTATTTCCCCCCAAGTATAATATTATTAGTACGTAAGCTAACTTTTTCATTAATAATTTGATTCCTTACAACACGAAGGGAATTAAAAAAGGACATACAAAACAAAGTTTTATTGAAAGCTTTTAATTGTCTGACAACCGAAATACAGGTTGACAGAGTGAATGGGCACTCATTCATTTTGACATCTAAGAATATATTTCTGCTTGATCAAGTATACTTCCTCCCACGAAGATAAGATCAGTGATTTACTAATCCTATTACGATAGTGAAGAGTTGTCGAATCTTGGAGATAGGTAAGTTATAAATAAACGAGATTAATAGACTATTTTCGTGAAAGTCCTTACAGTATTATCACGAATATATTTATCAGTTTATTCACTACCGGCATTTTAACAAATATAAATTGCCTTTAAAATATAAATAATACGACTCAAATAAAAAGTTTCATGAAAAAAAGAACAAAACTCCTTCGCCCAAATCAAGACACTCAGTTACCTTTTTGTGTGGCAAATTACAAAATTTTAAATTTAAGAGGCAGTGTACAATGTATTAACAAGAAAAAAAATGAAACTGGAAGGTGTTTCAGTTTGCAGTGCCGGGCGCTTTTTGTTACATGCCGATTACCTTCCAAAACGCTGACAGAGGTGCAAATGTGGAAATACCTTTGCAACTGGTTCAGTATAAGTTTTTATGAATAGCTACGGATTATTTTCTTTTTAACACGATTTTCACCTCTTTCAAACCGCCGAATTGATTTAAAACTTTGCAGACTTATTGAGGACCGATGACAATACAATAAATTAGAAAAGAAAAAAATTAAAGAAGTAGAAAATAATTTAATAATTTTTCGGCAAGAGACGCCCGGTTGTGACGTTGTTGAGGACACGGCGCTGCACACTGTGGCGGTTTGCCCCGCCTGGGCATCGCAGTGCCGTGAGTTGATCGCGGCAGTCGGATCGGTTGCTCTCTTGCTACCGGCCGTAGTTCAATCTATGGTCCGGAGTGAGAGGTCGTGGAACGCCGTCCCCTCCTTTTGTGAGGAAGTGATGTCCATCAAGGAGGCGGCGGAGCGGGAGAGGGGGCGCTTCAACCCTCTCCCCAACCGCAGAGACGGACGCCCAGGGGCGCGAGATGACCTCTAGCCACCCTGAGATTTGACCTGGGGATTGTAGGCTTTGTAGGCCTGCCCGCCATACGATCAGTACCAGCAGCACCAGGTCCGAGAGGCGGCGTGCGTGTTCCCACTCGCGCCTCTGTTTCGAGTCCGTCTCCCCTCTAGGGGGGAGACAGTAGGGTATATTAGTGAGTGCCTTTGGGTAGGTCTCTTCGTGTAGCGGCCTGCCGTTACATACGGCGGGCCGAAACCTCGGCGGGGTTGCGACCGCATGCGAAAGTGTTTCACGCGGTCCCGTCGATAGCGGTTTTGTCGAGGAACACCGTGTTAGGTTTAGTCGGTATTCCGGGAAGTACATTATCTTTTCAACATTTTTCTTTTACCTCGGTGAGTCCGACATAATCCCTCCGCCCGCCCCCTCGGAGGGGTACGCGCCAATGTTGTTTTTATATACGGTTGTGGACAAAAATTTTGTTTCGCGTTTCTTGATGCATGCTCGAAGAAAGTCATAAAAATACATAGAATTTTGTTTTCAAGAACCCTTAAGAATGTTTAATTCATTTTTATGTGATTTTCTACAATTTTATAATAGGACAGATTTACATTACATTATATCTATACTATTTACATTATATGTATATATATTTCTTTCTTTCTTTCTTTCTTTTCTTTCTAATATTATAAAGCTGAAGAATTTGTTTGTTTAGTTGAAAACGCTAATCTCAGAAACTACTGGTTTGAATTGAAAAATTATTTTAGTGTTGGATAGTCCATTTATCGAGGAAGGCTATATAACATCACGCTACGACAAATAGGAGCGGAGAATCAATGAAAAATGTTGCAAAATTGGGGAAAATTCTCTTATGTGAAGCAGACGACGTTGCGCAGGTCAGCTAGTTCAATATATTTCTTATACATCACTCGTCAACAGGAATAAACGGTTTTATACATATGTATGAATTATATGTTTATTATACATATACGTTTTGAGTAGATTCTGACCACAGTTCGTGCAACCTGGCTGCGACAAACACCGAAAGATAAAAAATATGCATGTATTACTTGTTACCAATTATATGTATACGTATGTATATTGCGCAAAGCACTTTTTAAGTTTAACTATTTATTTTATTATTTTATTTAACTGCCTCCGTGGCGCAGTGGTAGTGAATGCGACTGCTTTATATGAGGTCTCGGTTTCAAATCCCGGATCGGGCCAACAAAAAGTTATTGGATTTTTCTGTTAAGAAATCTCAATAGCAGCCCGGAGTTAGGAAGTTGGCGGTGTAAGATACCCCCGTGCCTCGGAAAGCACGTAAAGCCGTTGGTCCTGCGCCCGATCTCTCTCCGGTCGTGTCGGATTGCCGTTCCATTGGATCATGAGAGTTAGGGAACAGACAGTGCACTTTTGTTTGCGCACACACTTGTGCACTATAATATCTCCTGCGCAGATGGCCAGTCTCCTTTAAGACTGGCCGCTGTGGCCGAAATTCGGTCTGGAGGACATTATTATTTAGTCGTACGTAACACATATAGCCTAAACTTTACTCGTAATTAGTTTATCTTATTTGAAGTTCTTATATACATATTTTACGTCTGTAATATCAATAACTGCGAAGATTAGGTATATGATTCCGTATATCTAAATATGAATCCAAACTCAATACATTTTCCTACGCTCCCTAATTTAACTAGAACAGTTTCCGAAGAACTCCAAAAGTAAGGCAAGCAGAAATTATATCCCACAAAAAGTGTTCGCAGAGTAATGAAATTAACAGTCCCAGTTGAGTTTAGTTAATTTCAGTTTCACGGTAACTCCTGGCAACTGTTATATTTCATCGCGGAACAACACCTGCGCGCGGAGAGGAAAAAACCTACCCAAAGATTTGTACGTTGTCTACTGTTTATATGACTAATTACACTGTATTCGATGTTATTTGAGGGTGTTTTCTTCGGTGTTAGAAAGAGAATATTTATGTATATGTAGGGGCTTCTAACGGAGCATTTTTTTACTGCAACGAGCGGTTACAATGTTTTTAATTATACCTCAGCCAGCTCAGCTTTGAATGCATCGTACTTATGCAAAATATTGACGTGTATTTAATACGGCTGTCATTGTCGGATAGTATATTGCAGCCACATATTTCAGTATAAAGCGCCCATTTAGAAGCGCCTTTAATTATATTTGTCGTTTACTACAGTTGCCCGATCTATCGAGACACCCTTATGATCATGTAGGTATATTTAAATTTAACTATATTCAGTTATTTAGTACAATTCGATTTCAAGATTAGAACGTCTGAGAGCAGTGAAACTAATTAGAGTCCTTTAAAATCACATATTTTTCTTTTAACAAAGGGATAAACAATCCTAAATTCTAATATAATATGTACAGTTTACCTGTACAAGTTGCTTACTCGGCGTTTACGCTATACACATGTACGCGCGTCACCGTTGCATCGGTGTAGTTCATTTTATTAGAAATAAATCAGTGCACCTTTAGCATTCAATCTGGGCGGTTTTAATTATCATTCCTGATCGACCCATATATAATTTACCAATATCATATAACAGTTATCAATATCATTTTATGTGTAATAGTATTACGTACGTTTACGTTTTGGTCCTTCGGGTAAACGAGCAATCGTAACAGGACCACGCGGCTATTGGCGGTCTCGTCGCGCCATACGGTTTGGCCAATAACCTAACGTGAAACGTGGACTGCAAAAAATAGACTTTCGTGTGAAGTGTTATTAGGTGATAGACAATCATAGTTCACCGCTAAGTTGTCATTTATCTTATTCATCACCTTAAGACGATCTAGGTTTGGATCCAGCACATGGGTGCTGGATCCAAACCTAGATCGTTTGTCGATTCAAGTAAGTCTGTTCCATTTTATCAGCATGGATACTCTGATGGATCGTCAATTCGAGATAATCAATTGTTAAAGAAGATTCAAACCAACTTTAATAAAGACTCTCCATCTAGGAAGACTCCAGATTACCTTAGGACTAGACTCGAAGCTTTGGATAATCTTTGGGGAGAGTTCGTTAATATATATTCAGTTCTTTCCAAGTCAAAGTTGAAGGAAAATCAATATTTTATTGAAATCTATTTTGATGAAGCAAAACAATAGTATGAATGTACGCGTAAAAGTATTTCTTACGTAGATAAAGAAGATAAAGCAATACAGCCTAGCGGTGAAGTTAATTCACTGTTATCATTGCAAAGAACACAATTCAGAGCACTTAGTAGACTTTTAAAAACTATAGATTTAAACGACGTCTCCGAGAAGTGGGAAATAGAAGATGAGTTGAATAATATCCAACTCAAATGGAACACGATTGATGAATTGCATATCAAAATCGATAACCTCATACAAGTAGGGGATTTAACAAACGAGGATGAATATGTTCAATACGAGGTATCATTAAAAAGACGAAGAAAGCGCTCAATCAAAAATTATCATCTAACATTCATATACAAAAATATACACCGAAATTAGAAATACAAATTTTCACAGGAAAGTACACGTACTGGTCTACCTTTACGATCTATTCTCCGAGGCAATACATAATAACTAAATAATTTCTATCACTAAAGCGCAAACATTTCAACATCTGAAAGGTAAACTCAGGGGTGAAGCAGAGCGTCTCATACAACACTTACATAATGCCGCTGATAATTACGAAACAGCTTAAGAAATATTAGTGCATAGGTATAATAACTCTCAAGTATTGTTTTCCAAACGTATGGAAATATTTTTGAATCAAAATAACATCAATAAAGCATCTTGGCACGAATTGGAAAAACTATTCGACACGTCCACGGAGTGCCTTCATGCCATTTATAACCTGGGCGTAGATACAACAACATGGGATCCATTGCTTGTACATCTTTTGTGTAAAAATTTTGATCCGCAAACCTACACAGACTACAAGGACTACCGCAAATCACCAAGGTCATTGGCTACAATGGATGAATTTATGACATTTCTAGAGGGTAAATTTATGGCCTTTGAGCCCTTGTATAGAAAGGATAGGGCATCTACAACGTTATCGTCAAATCAGAATATTAAGCGTGAGTCATCATATTCGGAAAATGCATCAAACGTTAAATCCTATTATCAAAACCCCAAAATCGTCAAGTCTTAGCGGCACAATTACCTAATTGTCCAGTGTGTAAATTGCCTCCTGAGAATTAATTAAATACGATTTCGAAAGACAGTATATGCAAAAACTGCTTGTATAAGCACTATGACAAAGAATGTACTTCTACAAAGTGGTGTAAAGAGTGTCAGTGTGCGCACAATACAATAACGTATGAAGCATGTGTGCGTAACAGTGCATCAAATTCAAGCGTCAAAACATCAATCCTTACGGCTGAACAAGACAAGCAACCTATACCGTCTACATCGACAGTTCAGGCGAATGATCGAAGCAAGTATATCATAGCACATCGCAAAATTCTGAAACTATATTGCCTACGGTTGTTGTAAGGATACAGGCTGCAGACGGTACATTTATTAAGGCACGAGCTCTCCAAGATCAAGCTGCTCAAGCGTCACTGATCTCAGAAAATCTTGTTCAGCTGCTAGGCTTGAAGCGATATCGGCCATCAGCATCTATTACTGGAATTGACCTTTGTCCCAAAAAGAGCAAAGGTGGAGTATCCATTCGTTTTCAATCACTGTATAATAAGGAATGTCAATTTGAAACAGAAGCATATATCGTAGCCAAGGTGACCTTGAAACTTCCTAGCAAATCTTTTCAGTACGAAAATGTATCACATTTATAGAACTTAGAACTGGCAGACCACCGTTTCAATGTATCACATCGGGCTGATTTACTTTTACATAGTGATATTTACTCACAAGTTATCATGGAGGGTCTGCTCAAAGGTCCAGATAGAACCCCAGTTGCCCAACAAACAAAATTGGGATGGATTATTTCAGGGAATGTCAAAACGATCAACTGTTACGTTATTAGAAAGAGTACTGCTGACGTGTCACGCTTTTGGGAAATCAAGGACGTTGAAATTTCATCAACTTATACTCTCACAGAAGCAGAACAGTATTGTGAGGAATTTTATCAAAAAACAACTCAACGACTGCCTAGCGGTACATATGCAGTTGCGATACCTATGAAGCAAAATTATGAACAAAAATTTGGAACTTCCAAAAATAAGGTGATGGCCCAATATATGCAATTAGAAAACAGAGTAGCTAAAGTTCAAGCATTGTCTGATAGCTATAGGCAATTTATGTCAGAGTATATAGCTCTGGACCACATACGCTGCGTCAGCTCTCCGATGGGTCAAGCAAACTATTTACCGCATCATGGAGTCCTAAAGCTTGAGTCTGAAACTACGAAATTACGAGTCATGTTCAACGCCTCTATGAAAACGTTATCAGGCAATAGTCTAAATGACTTAATGCATAGTAGCCCAAATCTACAGCGAGACCTGTAAGGTCTGATATTAAATTGGCGAAACTAGAAGTACGTAATAGTTGCAGACATAGAACATTTTTTCGACATATTAATATTAGAGAGGCTGATCAACATTTACAAACAATACTATGGAGAGAATCACCTAATCATGCCCTTCAACATTATCAACTAACAACCGTTACATACAAAATGAAGGCAGCTCCATTTTTGGCAATGCGTACATTAAAACAGCTGGCAAATGACGAAGTCAAGAACTATCCTTTAGCAGCAGCGGTTATAGAAACTTCCTTCAACATGGATGACCTTTTGTCTGGCCAAAATTGTTTAAACAAAACCAAACAGTTAAGAGAAGATCTTTAAATCAGCAAATATGAATCTTAGAAAATGGGCTAGTAACGAACCCAGTATATTGGACGATGTAATGCCAAACCAGCAAAATATTTCGCACGAATTTAAAGGTATACAAACAAGAAAAACACTTGGCCTTAAATGGAATCCCTTATTAGATTGTTTATTTTATGACGATCTTATAATGTATACAGATCAGCGTATAACTAAACGTCAGTTGCTATCAGAATTTTCTAAAATTTTTGATTCCTTATGCTGGCTATCTCTATTAACAGTAAGAGCCAAAATACTTTTCCAAAATACGTGGAATATGAATTTAGCCAGGGATGATAAAATTTCAGCAGATACGCTAAAACAATGGATACATATTAGCGAAGACTTTAAAAACATACCCGACATAAAGATACCAAGATATTTAGGTAATACGAATCAACACTGTCAGCTACATGCATTTTCCGACGCCTCAGATAAGGCATATGTATGTGTGATTTACTTGGTATCAGTGAATAATAAGGGCGAGTACACAACGCAACTTGTAGCAGCGAAAACAAAGTTGGCACCATTGGCAAAAAAGGCATCGTTACCGCGTCTAGAACTTTGTGGAGCAGTTCTGCTTTCCCAGCTATTATCAAAGGTTTTAGAATCATTTTCAGGAATAGATATCAAATTACATGCGTGGTCAGATGCATGATTGTATTGGGTTGGATTCACGGAGATATATCACGTTGGAATCAGTTCGTTGCTAACCAGGTACAAAAAAATATTAATATCATACCTGCGTCGTGTTTGGAGATACGTGAGGTCAGAAGATAACCCAGCAGATTGTGCTACACGTGGGATATCTAAGCAACAATTATCCAAGCATCGACTCTGGTGGAGTGGCCCAGAATGGCTTACCACAGTAACCCCAAAAACCTCTGATATCTTATCATATCAAAGTCCAAACATTGAATTAAAAAATGCCGGTGTATACGCCACTTTACAACAAAATAACATGTCTTTTATAAATGAGTTACTATATTGACATAGCTCACTTACACGTGTAGCTAAGGTTGTCGGATGGATATTGCGTTAGGTACAAGAATTGTATACTTGGAAAACGCGAGCACTCAAATATCAAGACCTTATCGCCAAAGGAACTCAACGATTCAATTAAAAGAGTTCCAAGTTCAAGATAACTACGAATCAGACTCGTTTCGTTTTACCTCGTATGCAATATATAGCTAATGATCTTAACATAGATTCTGCATTTTTACTTTTCGTAAAGGACCTTCTGGCATGTGCTTATGCCACAGATCAAAGGATATTTTGCATGTTAGACGTACCGAATTACAACATAAACATTAAACAATCGCTCTGTAATATCAAATTACTGAATGACGGACCAGGTGAAATGGCGTGTGCCACAACAATAACAACCTGTCGGGATCAGTGGATCAAATTACATAGCAATGATATCTGTTTATGTGTTGCGGAGAATGTCATATTCGCATAAACTGCAATTCTGTCTTCACTATTACAAATATCAGAGGTGCCGTGCAGAGTTATAACAGTACGAAAAGGTTGTGCTTTAAAGGGTGAATCCTTTAGTTTATATGCCCACAACAATCTATTTAATAAAATTCAATTGCAGCATGAAATCGAAGCCCCATCAATCTACATTTTGAACAGAAATATTAATACGTCAGTCCTCGCTGACATCTCATCTCCTCAACTTGAGTATCACAGTGAATTACTATGGAACAAAATTCAAACTAAAATAGACGACATCAAGATAAATTCAGAGCACCAGTTTACGATACATGATGTTCATCATTATTCGCTATTGTATATCATCGTGGTAATTATGGTGAATACTGCGATTGTGGTCGGCTTTATCAAATTGAGGAAAGGAGTCTGCTCCCGAACCGCTTGCCCCGTGTTGGCTGAGGCGTGGGTGGCAGGCTGCGAGTCGTCTGTATCGCCATCCCAGATAAGTAATTTGGATCGTGTCATTACATTTCAAAATAAAATTTGTTCATTTTCGTATCATTTTGTCCAAGTGGGCAGAATGTACAGTTTACCTGTACAAGTTGCTTACATTTACGGCGCTTACGCTATACACATGTATGCGCGTCACTGTTGCATCGGTGTAGTTCATTTTATTAGAAATAAATCAGTGCACCTTTAGCATTCAATCTGGGCGGTTTTAATTATCATTCCTGATCGATCCATATATCATTTACCGATATCATATTACTGTTATCATTATTTTTTTAATTATATGTAATTGTAGTAGTACCTAGTATTACGCACTATTACATAATATTAGGTGAAATGCACCACATAGATATACATAAATATAGAATTTTCAATCTCGCTTATAAACCGTAATAACACTAGGACCTAATAAATTTCCCTGCCATGATTTAATGCAAGGAGGGCGGCGAATATTTTTAACAAAATTAACGGGGTGAAAATAATTAATATTAATAATATGAACCTTAAAATGAAAATAGATATGACAGTATAAATCAAGTTTATTATAATTCCCAAAGGTATGAAAACGAAAATGCTATAGATGTGTTTTGGTCCGACCCTAAAGTTACTTTAAACTAGCTCCTGCCCGCGGCTTTTCCTGGCAATCCCATGAGAACGTATACCGGCATAAAATATTTCCTATGGTAATTCAGAGCATAGTTTAAAGCATAGAGCAAAGTCTAAGTGTAAAAGTTTATCTAAATTCGTTTAACTGTTTACGTTGCGTAACAAACATCCAAATATCTTTACAGTTCTTTCTTTTCTTTTACTACATCTATAATATTAGTAAGATAGCAAAAATATTGGTAACGGAGGACTTAAATTGTGAAAAACTTATACTGATTTGTTCCTTTTAAATTCTAAATAGAATTGTTATGATTTAGCCTGACTATTGAATGAGTTCTATTTTATGTGTAATAATGTTTATTTTAGGCCTATGTCCAGCAGTGGACTGCGGTGGGCTGATTGATTGATTGATTGAATGTTTATTATTATTGAAAAAGATAAATTCGGCATTAGGAGCACAATCGTTTGTTATATAAGAGATAAAAATTGCCTGGAACTACTTAGTAGGTACTTGTGTCCAATATCTATCTATGGTTAGCCACAATCTGAAGGTAAGATTGACTAGACTAAATTTTGTCAATAACCGCCCGCAAAACGATGAGTTCAAATTCCACTTATTTCACTACCGACGTGAAGCCACAACTAACACAGGCATATTAAGCTTAGCGGGGACGGTTAACATATTTGTTATTTGTACCAGAAATTTCTAGACAAGAAACAAAAAATTTCTAGATAGACAGTTAAGCCAAATGGAATGAGTAATATTTATTTGGTTGTACTGTGTGTTCGTTAATCATATACTTACTAACAAATAACTAATCCTACAAAAAAAATAAAAAGTAGACGTGTTTAAATAATTACAAAGATATTGACAATGGAGGTCGAACAGCAAAGCAACAAAAATATTGCTAATAGATTTTCGTAGAGTTAGCTGCAGATTGGTGACCAGGATAGAAGTTTAATCTTCGTAAATTTTGACAATAATTACTGCAGTTTATATACGGCTTAGAACAAGCGCCTGAATAAGCAATCGTTCTTAACATTATACTAACTATCTACATCCAGTATAAAGCTAATAGCAAATTAGCTCTAAGTTTATCCTGTTGACGTACAAAACTCACGTTCCCAAAACTAGAGTTTACTGAGTAATTTCTTATTAAAGACTCCAAGCTCAAGTTTTGTGGAGTAGTTCAAAGTTTATCCCCTTTCATGTTTATGGTAATGAAAAATAAATAAACATGGGGTGGTAATAAGCATGCCTGAGAGTTCTTTGAAATGTTCTCAAAGGTGTGTGAAGTCTGTTAACCCGCACTTGTCAAGCGTCGTAGAAATTTGTCTAGTTTCATGCATTCATAGCACATACTCGTGCCCTCTGGACATTTCATGCTTACTTATCTTACTAGTATTACAAATGTGAAAGTTTGTGTAGATGTTTTAATACTTGTAACTTAATCACATATTTACCGTCCAACGGATTTGGACAAAACTTGGCACACAAATAGACCATGACCTTTTTACACGAGAAAATGCCCATAATGCGTATCCTCTTGCCACGGGGATTCCAAGCTTCGGGTCCATCGACTAGAACCATCACGGTATAAGCAGCGTGTAAGCACACGCTACTTTGCTGATAGGTGGTTCACTAGTACTATAACAATATCAGCGATCCACCCAGCAAGGCCCAGATAGACATGGTCTAGATTACTCTAGATTAACGTAAGATACTTCTTCTCTCGGTATGCGTCTCCGTTGTTTCCCCCACGCGTATGAAGTAGCGGACAAAAGATAGTATTATAAATGTGAAAAAGGGCTAATTATTTTTCCGTAACGATAGTTTATGGACTGCACCGGCTTTTTATCCCGGTAAAATGCACGGCTCCTGTAGGTTAATTACTTTCCCATGAACTACGGATTAAATCCACGGGTTTACATCCGTAGTTCACGGGAAAGTAATTAGAAGCTAGAAGTTATTTAAACGTCTTATTAATATTACTAAAGAAATTGTTGCGCTGGCTAGTTCCGGCCGTCGTACCCTCATTAAATCTGTCTTGTATACTATCTTGGTTAATCTTGGGCCTTTAAACCCATCTTATTGAAGCAGATACCGCGTACTTACCTATACAAAAGTGAATCTTATTATTTTTATTCCTGGATAGATCTGCAACTTCTTTTTAAATAAATAAATTAAGCCATGGAATATTCAAAACTAAACATAGTATATTATATATGTATACGCTCCGACAGCGTCAAGAAAATCATCATTGGAATGTAATTTAATTCTGTAATTGGAGTTGAATAAAGCGCCATCTATTGGTTTGTTTCGGAACGTCAAGCGTAAGCTTAAGTGAGGTCGCCACAGAGCCAATGTGTCAGTTGGTGTGACAGTAATAACTGTCAGTGTCATATTGTCGCTATATAAGCGCCGAAGACTCGTGCGCGGTCATATTCGGTGTGACGAACTCGCTGCGTTACGGATCAAATCAGAGATAATCACAGTCAACCTTTATTGTTTTATTTCTCTTGTATTTGCCTATCATTAGTATACATACGAAGTATAATACCTATATTTTGTTGCTTCATCATGTCAAAGGCGAGTTGCCGTCTTACCCTCTGACATTTAATGTGCATGTGAATATTAGAAATTTAGCAACTTTTTTATGATCAGCCATTTTCAGACCAATTGGGACATGACCTTGGTACCCTTGAGAGTTATTAGATGCAATTATTTTTTAATAGCTCATCTATCTGATAAGAAATTTTCTGTATCAAGTCATTTCAATATTTCAAATAATTTTCTGTTTTAAAATGTATGTTGCCCGTAAAACTTAGGAGATTTGTTTTAGCCATAAAAGGTGTTTTGTACAAAAGATTTTGAAATATTACCACACTTTATTGTTACATGTGGTAATGGAAGTGCGTATGGTAACTTTCAATAGTCAAAATAGGTTATAAAGTAAGTAGTCCTTTACCGATTAAGTTAAGTGTGCCCTAGGGATCGTTGCTTTCTTGCCCTTTTCTTAGCCAAGATATAATCAAAAACATTAAAGACAAAAGTCAAGTAATCAAATTAGGCTTTATGCACCATTAATTAAGCAAGCTGTATTCTTTTAAATAAATGAACTTACAATTGTACCTGTGTGCTCTTTCATTAAATGGCTGTTTTTGTTATTCTTAAGTTTAAATTCTAAAATAAGTAATTTTCAGCATTTACTGTTGAACGCAGGGTTTGTTTATATAAATATTTAAAAATAATATCATATCATAGATGATTTTATACACCCGCAGCTTCTCTACATTGAATCGCATAAATCGCGCGAAATAATAGCTGCAAACTTTGCTTGCGTTACTCAGGATTTAAATGTTGTACGTAGTAGTGAGTAACTGTGTACAGCGCCATCTACTGGCGTAAGTTTCAACACCTTGTTGGTAAGAAATCCACCACTAGCAATATAAGGCAATATTACACAGCCTTAAGTTTAAGTCTCAAGGGCAATGCTTCTCAGAATTTATGACTGAAAAACAGAGCCACGTTCCACTTCCCAGAAACACAGGTCTTTAGGATCAATATGCGACAACTGAAACAAGGTAGAAAATATCTATTAAATATCTTCTTGCAATTAATCAATTACCTTAATTAATTCTTTAAAAACAGTATTCATTTAATTAGAAAATTGTTGGCTATGTCGTGCTTTCAAGTAAGGAACTCGTTAATTACTTGCTTCTTCATTGAAACGGAAGAAAATGTAAAACAGATTGCCTTATTTCAGTAAGAGTTTTACCCGGGGCTCCGCTTTTTTATTAGTCCATTAATTTTGATGAAGCTATGTTGAATTTGTCACTTTCAAATTGACCACATTCATATTGGTCCAACCATTGTCACGATAAATGTGCAGACAAACAGACAGAAACTTGTCAAGGAATTAGAAAACATTAGACAGTTGAGCATTTTTGCCCGTGAACCTATCTATGAAGTGTCACGATATTCTATTCTACCACATACACATATCACCATCTAGCCCAAACTAAGCAGAGCTTGTACTATGGGTACTAAACAATTGATAAACTTACATATTATACATTTTTTTTGTAAATAGTTACATATTATACATAGAAACACCCAGACCAAGACAAACATCTATGTTCATGCACATGTTTGACTTGTGCGGGAATCGAACCCGCGACCTCAGCCGTGGCAGTCGGTTACTCTACCACTAAGCCATCGAGACAATGTTTGCAAAAATCTGTGGAAGAATTTCGTTTCTGTGGAAGTAGCTTTTACGTCTAAAATCCTTATTTCGAATTACTGTTTGAAACCAATGGAACAACATAAAAAGTGTGTCTTAGATATTACTTTATACTTTTCAAATAAGTTTTATTACAAACTATAATAATAACTAGAAGCAAGCCTTTGAAACTATACATAACTTCAAGATATGCGTCACAAGATATATTCGTTACAAAGTTCCACATGTTATATATTTGTCAGTGAAAACACCTCGCTTTCTTGTATTTTCGCTTCATCTCAAGATAAATTCAGTAAGCCTTAACACCATTTCACACTTTTTAAGCCCAGATTCTCAGCTCGTTAGCCGTGAAATCCTTGCCTGGGCGCCTCACTAATCTGTCGCTGTTCCCATCTTTGTCAATGTCTGAAGTAAGAACCGCCATTAACTACCACTAGTGTGGCTTCGCTGTTAATGTTTAGCTGGTTTTTTGTCGAACGTCTGATATATTACGATGGTTGAAACTAATTTATGAGCACGTCTTCGATAGTGTGCATTAGTGATGTGCGCTTATCGATTATAAATGATTTGAATTTTCAAGTAAACTATTCGAACATAAATATTATATATTCGATTGTATTATATATTGATTGCGTACAAGTTATATGCAAACACATAATTATGTAGCTACTACTAGATTCTTTACGTGGTATAAAGGCAAAGGAAGGAACGAATATTCGATTACGATACGAAAAATATTCAGTAAAAACAAATCTTTGAATTCAGATTGTCAATGTCACACCAGTGAGATGTAATTGCTACGAATTTTTTTTGTGTATTTTGGTCGCATCATAGCTTTATAACAAACAATCATAATAGCATCAGCCGGGCTTATAAACTGTTACAGTTCGGCATAGGCTTTAGACCATAAAATATAATAGTTCTTCACGCTGCACGCTGGCGCAGTTAACTGACACAAAATATTCGCGAACATGTGTTATTTTTGAGAATATTTAGTTAAACTCTCGCATATAACTCTTTTTGTCACAATGATTTTATACAACGATAAAGTGACGGTTAGTTAACTATTCTCGCACATAAATTTGTATGCTCAGAGTTACATGCTTCAAACTTGAGGCACCACCTCCTTCAATATTGGAGATATTGAAGGAGCAGGTGAGTTATCGCTGACCAAAAATGGATGTGCAAAGATTAATTTATCTCAATTAAAACGGACTGCTTCGTAATAGTTGGATAAAACAGAATAATTTAAATAAAATAATTTTATTAAAACATACAGCATTTTTATTTCAAACTAAAAATTTCCTTTGTAACTCGCAGTTTTTATTTGAATTTATATATATTATATATTTACTATGCGACTAGTACAACAGTTCTGGTGATCATACAACCTGAATAATAACATTATTATGACATACATAGGTAAAAACTGGACAAATGCGAGTCGGACTCGCCCACCGAGGGTTCAGTACAAATACATATTATAAAAATAATTTGTCCTTGTATAAAGACCCTGTTTTTTTATGTTTTAATTAAAAATGTATAGTTTTCAGATTGTTCCCTATACTTGTAGTATAAGACGGTATTACTTGCCAAATTTAATAATTCTAGGTCAACGAAAAATACCCTATAAATTTTGATTCCCTTGAGAGTGTCGAAATAACGGTATTCTGCGGAATAAACGGCCGTATCTTTTTTTTAGGTTAACTTAGAAGTTTGAATTTTTCACAGCTTCAAGAGACTGTAGACCTGAGTATATCGCTTTAATTTCAACTCGATAGCTCCACGCGTTAACGAGATAACGGGTCTTGACAGACAGACGGACGGACAACAAAGTAATCCTATAAGGGTTCCGTTTTTTCCTTTTGAGGTACGGATCCCTGAAAAGGTACCAGTAAGTCTTTCAAGTTACAATACGATTATATTTGGTTCGTAGTTAGTATTTATGCAGTTACCATATTAAAACAGTTAAAAGTTCATGACGTCATCCGTGCAGGATGGCGTAGTTGTTTAAATGGTCGCCTCGCCACTGCCATTGCGCTGAGCGTTGTGGGTTCGATCCCCACACGGGACAAAACTTTGTGTGATCCACAAATGGTTGTTCCGAGTCTGGATGTTCTTTGTGTCCATTGTTTGAATGTTTGTAAAGTCTGCCGCGACACAGAAAACCTAGTGCGGCAGTCTTTAAAAAGAAAAGAAAGAAAATAAAAGTTCTGTTTAGGAATTGTTAGGAGCTGCACGGAGTCTGGACCTGTGGCCGATAAACGGCAATATGATCGCTTATTATTACGTAGGACCTGAAAACATTGTTGGCGAAATGTAGTTGTAATTAATCTGCCTCTGCCTACCTTATGGGGATTTAGGCCTTAGATTCTGTATTTATATTTTAACTCCAGTATAGAAGAAAAAGCAACGATAGCCTAGTGGGAGATTGTTGGACTGTTTGACTTTTCAAAGTTATATGCGTATTAACTAATTGAATATCGCTTGCTTTAACGGTGTAGGATAACATAGTGAGGAAACCTACATATGTGAGAGTTCTCTATAATGTTCTCGAAGATATGTGAAGTCTGCCAAGCCGCACTGGGCCAGTGTGGTGGACTATGGCCTAACAATGAAAAGAGGCTCAAGCCCAGCAGGGGACATTTTAATTTTATTAGGTATTATATTTTAGAAGAAGAAAATAATGTTTGTCATTTTTTCAATTCTTTCAATTTGTCATTCTTTGCTCTCTAGCTGATTTAAAAATAGCTCGTGACACAAATAAGTTTAATTCAAAAATATAAAGTCCTGATTTTATTGTTATTTTAATATCATCAAACAGCATTTAAACCCGAATTGCGCAATACTAAGATAAAGCCAGCCATTCATCATTCGACATCTGAGCTTCGCACCTCGGCAGGCACGACAATAGTTGCAACAACCCGTCGCAGTCGCTAACAATGCTTGTGGAATGTTAATTGCTGTCGTTTGTCGCGAGACACTGATAAATGTTGACGCTTGTCACTTGGAGATTTGGGTTGTACGCACTGGATTTGTCTACGCTGCGTCTTTGGCAACAATTTTTTATACTAACTTTAGAAGTAAAATTTTAGGCGTTTAAAAATTAGAACAAAGATACACTTTAAGCAACAACTTTATTTTATTCAACAAAAAACGACTTAATCTCGATTTTCTCATCTGTCATCTTTTTATACCATTATCAATAGCGTGACATCGCTATTGATAATGGTACAATAATACCATATAATCAAATAAAACACCGACATAACCAAATAAAAACCTAATAGAAACAAATATATCCTAATATTATAAAACATCGAAAATTATTGCAATATTGTAATTATATTCACATTTTGCTGACTATATTTTATGTCCCACATGATATGGGGCAAAAGTCTAATGCTACCTCCCAGAAACAGTTCCAAAGCCCGTACTGATTTTTTTGTCAGATTTATAATGTATAAATTAACTTCAAAAGCAACATTATCCTTTAATCTTAATTTACTACCCAAATGAATCCAACTAATACGGAGTTGCCAACTAGTTGAATTATCTTTGTTGTCAGTTTCTGCCACTTACTCCAATTTGTACATAAATACATCCATAAAAATATGGTTCCAATTGAGAACTTGTTCCTTTTAGTAGGCAAAACAATAACTCGTCTTCCAATCCGAGAATCAAACACGAGGCCGTATGTATATTATCTCATTCACTAATGTTTCACCACCAAGGCAGTCTTTCTCTATACCTTGTCATAAATATATAAATATATACAATATTATATACATTGTTATTAAAATTATTTTTCTTATGCGTGGCAGTCTCCCAATCGAGTGCGTAAACATTCCCGCGATTCCGTCTCGTATAATATAATCTTGTAAATAGAGCAAGATTCACCGCAAACATCTTACAGGCATCTCTGCAATTTGATAGAGCCAGCCGGGACGATATTTTTAATAGAGTTAGGCTACCTGCGGGATATATTGAAGTCGTTTCGTGTTTTATTGTTCTTTGACGAAATTTTGTTGAAATAAAACTGAGAGATTGCGCTCGGCTGAGTGTTTTTGTTGTAGATTGTACAAGATTTGTTCAAGAGCTTCTTTCTCTTATAAATTACTGGTAATTTTTGATGTCATGTTGCTGGTGATTTTATTCTAAAATGAATGAATATTAAGTGAATAAAGCTGTTAATCTTAATATTAGAATTGCGTAATGTTTAACTAATCATGTTTGCAGTGTCAATGCATCCCATTTTTGTTGTTGCATGTTGAATTCGTACTCGAAAAATGTTGTCTACGAAAATGTATTTGTACTTAAAGCTACTGAAGTTCTACTAAAGGATAACTAAAGTCAATTTATTTCATCTTCGTCTCTTACTTGGATATTTCTTGATACATCAGAAAGTTCATATGCTGCTTTGGGAATGTATCAAATGTGTAGAATCACTAATTACATAATATTTTTTGTTAAAATACGAGTAATGGTTTTGTTTGAGTTTTCAGTGGTTGATTTTATGGTGTGTGTCGATCCTCACTCAAGATATTTTATTATTACTTTACATTTGTTTATTTTTTGTTATGAAAACATGCATTTACGTTGAAAAATTACCTTATAGAGGTACCTTTATTTTGGTACTTAAACATTAAAAACATTTTATTTAATTAACAAACCCCCGACACAAAATTCATTTGATACCCATATTGAGAGAGTTGTGAAAAATAAAATGTATTCTCTATTTTGTGATGGTGGCCATCTTGGATTTGAAATTTATCATAGTGTATAGTATTCTACTAGTCAAGCCCTTTCATTTAATATCCATATTGAGGGATTTGTGACAAAATATGTAATCCACCATTTTGTGGCGGCGGCCATCTTGGACAGATTTTCATCAAACATAACTAAGAGCACTCCCGACTAATTCACCTTTCAAACAAAAGAATCAAAATTAAAATTGGTTCATCCGTTCGGGAGCTACGATGCCACAGACAGACACACACACAGACACGTCAAACTTATAACACCCCGTCGTTTTTGCGTCGGGGGTTAAAAATAGGCTTGTTCGTGTATATTGTTTTAGGTTTACCTGGTTGCCTTTTCACTGTGTGCTTGTGAATTACATATTTTTTTAGTAGTCTTAATGTTATTTTTGTGCATTGTTTGAATATTCATTAGGAAGCGAATTTTCAGCAATCAACCATAAAAGTCGTTAGTCTTATTTCTTCATTTTTCCTTAATATTGACTGAATTTAGTATTGTCTAATGTTAATAATTTATTAGGAGGATTTATTTCTGTTCTCCGTTGTGTATACATACGTAGGCACACATAACAGGTGTAAAATATAAGGTGAGTAGGCTTTAACCTTGTACCATATTAATTCTTGTCGTTCTTACCCGAATACTAACTCGTAAAGATATATTTATGCATTTTTCTAAATATTTTAAAACAAAGTCACCAGCCATGTCTGTCTGTTTGTATGTTTGTAAGCTTAGTTTATTTAAAACATTTAAAAATCTCCTGTTTTGATATAATTTATAATTCTTTTTCTAAAGGTTTATGTGAATAAAATATATTATGTTAACTCGTAAATAGTAGGAAAAGTAGTTGTTTTGTAATAAAGCCGTCAAAATTAATTTTCAAATGCTTTTATGGCCTACGCGTTGTAAACCTTGTGAGATGCGGCAAAATATAAGACAAAAGAGCATACAGTGGTCTACATACAGCTTCCAAAAAAGTTCATGATGGCATGTCTATCTACTTACAATAATAATGAATTTCATATTTATTAATCCCAAAAGCTGCAAATTTTATGAGAAATTGCAAACTTCTCATATCAAGCGATTTTGTATTAAACATATAGCTACCAAATAGTTACAACTTGATAAAAGCAGTTTAATTTACAACATGCATACAATAATAAATTATATTACTTAGGTATTTATTTCGGCAGTCTGTTTCAACTAAAGCGGGATTGGGCGTTCCATAGCTGTCGAATGGAGGATAACTTATGGGCTAGAATAGCGCAGCGTGAAAGCAAATAACTGGGCGGTCGCATTACGGTGGAGGAGGAATGTAGTGTATGGAATTCAGAGCTTTATGCATTATCATAATCTATTTCTACAATAGAATTTTAGGGTTAGTTTGTACATAAAATATATTTTGAACTAGCTGCGCCCTACGGTTGCACCTATGTAAGTCCCGATGCCATGGGAATATCGGGATAAACAGTAGCCTATGTGTTAATCCAGATCTCCAGCTATTTACATACCAAGTTTTATCACAATCGGTTCGGTGGTTTTTGCGTGAAAGAGTAACAAACATCCATACATCCATACAAATTTTCGCGTTTATAATATTAGTAAGGATGAATCTTGATACTTTGATTGCACGTATGGCGTAGTAATTTAAGCGGTCGCGTCACCACTGCCCCTGCTTTGAGTATTGTTGATCCCCACACGAGACAAAAACTTATGTGGTGGTGGTATTCTTTTTGCCCTTTGTTTGAATGTTTGTACACCCGTAACACATAAACTATTAATAGGGCGGTGGTTGCCTCTGAAAAGGCAAACTAAAACAAAGTAAGTGCCGAGCACAATATAAGAAAACGGTGATTGTAAGTAAATTTTAGGAGATAGACATTTACCATAGAGGAATTTTTTGTAGGCATATATTATAGACTCTTAAATTTTTAGCATATTGTTTTACCGTATCTAATAAGATTTACCCAGAATAAGCACTCGAAAAAAGCAAGTGATAATTAACTTTTTAATACGCACTTAACTTCGAAAAGTCAGAGGTGCATGCTTTGGGATCGAATTTAAGACCTCTGCATTGCAGTCCAATGTATTTCTCACTAGGCATATTTATCGCATTATAACAAAGCAATGGTTTTTCGGTACTTTTTAAAATGCTATGAATTATACAGATAAACCTTACAGAAGAAACTTATAACAATAACGTGCTCAAAATACACTGCTAATACAGTAGGGTTATAATATTCTAGATAGACGCATCCCAAGTCCTAGATAATCCCTCCCCGTGGGTGGGAGCGACGGCTGAAGGATTACTTAGGATGGGTAGTAGTTTCCACCTGCGCGCTTTTATTTATGCAGTTACTTGGTATTGTCTTATTGTGTACTTAACCTGCATCTATATCTATTTATACTTTTATACAAACGTATTAAAGTTGTGTTTTTAAAGGTTGATTGGGATCGACTCTGAATATAAAGCATTGTTTCTTTTAAGTTTTCTATCGGTTTGGATTGGCTTTAAGAGGTAACTGCTGAACGAAATGTGATGCGTATTTCACAGCTTAATACACTTATGCTTGTCGTTTAATTCCGTTTAGTTCACGTGAACCAACGTACGATAAGGTTGCAGTAGATGATATTATGAATGTAAATCTTATATAAATAAAATATGCGACACCATCTACAAAAAATGTTTTATATATAAATGTAGCACTACGTCACCTCTAGAATCGTTGTTTATTGCTATTTTTTTATAAAGATTGTTTAGCTATTTTGAAAATAATCAGAGAAATATATCAAAATGACTAGCAAAATAAATTATTATACGTATTATAAGCCGACGAGTATGCATGAAGAATGAAATTAATGAAACAATAATATCATCAGGATTTTAGTTAGAAACGATCCGTAACTTTTTCTACCTTTAGAAAACTATTGTAAAACACTGTACGTGTTTTTTTTAATTTGGTACTTTTTGCATACAAAAGAGACAGGCAAGCTGGATTTGCCTCTGTAAAATTTTTTCTTTATTAGGCTAAGGTAGAGCTAAAATCCTCTTAGTATGCGTCAAAAAATTGCCCCTCAGTAGTAAAAAACTACTAAAAAGATAGTGGAACCATAATTTGGCATGTAATCCGTACTGACAACCTTATGCCGTAGGGAAGTTTTTATGACAGTTTTTACCTGATGCTTGAAGCATTGTAGTTCCAAACATTTTAGTATAGAAGGTAGTACAGGAGCGTGGCTCAATTATTTAAACTGTGACTCTATTTACATACTAAAGTACCGTTAAATAACGAAATTAAATACGTTAACTAAAGAATTTTTTATTTATTTATTTATTTATTTAATTTTAAAGAAAGCTTACAGACTAATATACATATGGATAGATAAGAATAAATATTTACTATTGCTAATAACAAGCTTTCACATTTAAATTATATTACAAGGCACTATAAAAAGAAATTAAAACTTAAAAAAACAAACTAGCAAGTAAAACCAAAAAGAAATACACAATATGAGAAACAAAACAAAACGGGAATACAAAAATGATAGATACAATGACCAATTAATTATTATTCAATTTGATCTCTGTCATTGCCGCCAAAGTAATCTAAATTAAGAATACGTCTGATTTTCTGTGCCTTAGTGCAGAACAAATCAATGTCGTTTTCTAAAATGGTACTGTTAACAGCCCTTGTGCTTCGTATACAGAAAGAATTCTGCCTATAATTAGTGGTAGCAAATGCTACATCTAAAAGCGGACGCTTCCTAAGATGACTATGATTTGTTCGTAGATTTATTTTGCTCAACAGGTCTGGACAGTCAATTGCACCATTTGCAATATTAACTAAAAAGCATATATCGTTTGCATTACGCCTCAATTCCAATGGCAGGAAATGGTATCTTTTACAACGATGCTCATAGTCACGTGAATATTGCCGTGCTTTGTAATCTAGGTAACGCAAGAACTTTTTCTGTATGGCTTCGATGCGGAATTTGTATACTTGGTATTGTGGGTTCCATACTTGAGAAGCGTACTCAAGATGGCTACGCACAAAAGAGCAATATAAAACCTTAATCGGTTTCAGAGTTTTAAAACTGGAGCAAGTTCGGATTATAATACCTAGCGCTTTGGACGCTCTCTTTATGACGGTGTCAATGTGAACATCGAATATTAATTTGCTATCATGCTCTACGCCGAGGTCTCTTATTGTATTTACTTTATTTATTGTTTGACGATCAAAAGAATACATTGAGGGTATTGCTGATTTTTGTCGAGAAAAAGTGACCTGGCAACATTTTTCAATATTCAGTTGCAGTTTATTGCGTTTGCAATAGAAATTAAATCTATTAAGGTCTGATTGAAGTTTATTAATATCAGATACACAGCTAACTACCTTTAGTATCTTCATATCGTCAGCGTATAAAAGAACTTGAGAATTTATGAAGCATGTTTTGATGTCGTTTATAAATAAAGTAAAAAGTAATGGCCCCAAAATTGAGCCCTGAGGTACGCCTGAAGGTACTTGAAACCAGTTTGAAGAGTATCCCCTTAACACAACTGTCTGCGTCCGATTGTCAATATATGACGAGAACCATCGATACAATTCTCCGTGTATTCCTGCAGCAAAAAGCTTATGTAAAAGCACGTGAAAATCAATTTAACATATTACTGCAAAAATGCTTTCCGGCTCTCTCTTACGATATAGGTATTAACCATTTCTGAGATTATCTTTTACAGGGTTACTCTACAATGGTATCACTGGTGATTTAAATATTAATTTGATAGTAAACTGTACGGAAACTAGTTACGAAAGAAATAATAGAGAACTATACTTTAATATAATGGCGTATTATGGATTACACTCTGCTCACAATTTTCTTTCCTAAGGTAAAATTTGCCTAGACCTTTTTTTAATAAAGATAAATAAACGAAATACCACGGCATTCGTTAGCGTCCTTGATACAACCATCCCTGATCTTCACTCAATCCTATTAAGTTTATCTAATGTGACAAAAAAGTTTTCCCTCCCAAAATATAAAAAGAAAATAGACTTTGAAAAAAGCGCATAATACCTTACAAACTTCAAATTTCCAAGAATTATTATCATAATTTGATGATGCAAATTGTCTAACTGATAAACTTCTTAAAAATATCATGGATTCTCTTTCAGCACACACTAAAATTCAACCTATTCCAAACTCTAAACGTGTATTAAAACCTTGGATCACTGATGGTGTTCTTCGATGTATTAGAAATAGAAATAATATGCAGAGGTTATTGGAAAAGGATCCAAATAATCAATTGCTTAAAATTACATTCCGACGCTACAGAAACGAAACTTCTGTAACAATCTTATCAAGAAATTAAAACGTCAATATGATAAAAATAAAATATCTGAATGCAAGTTAAAAGTGTGCTAATGAGCCTTGATTCCTACAGTGCTGCCGGTTAGGATAATATTCCTAACAAATTTTTAAAACTCGCTAAGTCTACTTAAGTGTCTATAATCAGCCAATTTGTTAATCTTTGTTTTAATACGGGTGTTTTTCCTAAGGCTTTGAAACAATCTGTGGTAACGCCGGTATACAAATGTGGGGATAGAGATGATGTTAATAATTATCGACCAATATCAGTACTACCCGCCATATCAAACATTTTGGAAAGGCTCTTAAACAAACGTTTACTTAGCTACTTAAGTAAGTACAACATCTTGGCACCAACGCAATTCGGCTTTCGTAAAGGCATGTCTACTGAAGATACTCAAAAAATATCTAGCTGCCTTTCTAGAACTAAAGAAAGCTTTTAATACTGTCTCTGTTCCCATCCTCATAAAGATGCTTGAAGATATTGCTATACGGGATAATAGTCTATTGCTCTTTAAAAATTACCTTAGGTACGGAACGTCAACAACAAGTCAAAATTGGTGACTACATTAGCGAATCTGAACATGTTTTGTACGGGGTCTCGCAAGGCAGTGTTATTGGTCCTACCCTATTTTTGATATATATTAACGAATTATGCAATCTTAATATTACTGCTGGGTATATATTTTCTTATGCTGATGATACCGCTATAGTATTTACGGGGAGCATTTGGAATGACGTTCATTATCACGCTGAGGCTAGATTGGCCAAAATAGCTGGTTGGCTAAATAGTAATCTACTGACTTTAAATACTTCAAAAACTAAATATATATATGCTTCTCTATTACACTTTCTTCTCAATCATAAGTCGATTTTGGAGTTCGGATTCATAATTGCAATAATTTCCAGTTGAGTATCTGCAGTTGTCCCTTTATTGCAAAAGTTAGTAATATAAAACATCTTGGTATTCTGATTGATCAAAGAATGTCATGGTACTTACATTTGGATTTACAAATGAGCCGGGTTGGAAAATTTATATGGGTGTCCAAAACATTGCGTCACGTTACACCATCCGAAACAATGAATAGAATCTACATTTCTTTGATTCAGTCAATATTAATATATTGTATACCAGTATGGGGCGACGCTAATAAGAGCAAATTTATTGAAATCGAGAGGGCTCAAAGATCAATTTTAAAAGTCATGTATTTTAAACCTTACCGGTTTCCCACTGATGACTTATAAAATTAAGTAACATTATTTTTGTCAGGCAGCTATAGCTATATTTTAACCACTGTCCTAAAATTACATAAAAATTGAGATTCGACTCGCAACTTCTTATGAAAAGACACCATCACTATGTTATCCCTACCTGCATCGTTGCAACAACATTCACGAGAAAAGAATTTGATAGGCAATGGGCTCATTTATATAACAAAATAAATAAAATATTACATAATATATTATGAGTGCAAAAAAACATTAATGCTTTGGCTTAAAATTTAAATTTTAGTAGTACTGAGGAATTATTGAAAATAATTTCATTATAGTTGTTGTCTTAATAATATTGCATACATACGTAGGTACACACTCACAAATATACACACATACTCACATACACACACGCACACACATTCACACACCCACAAACATACTTACATATACATACACTTATTTACAAATTTAGTTATATATCTAAGTTTATATTTATTAACCATTTATTTAAAGTATTGTGAAACTTGTGCAATTATATTATTATTGTCATGTGAAGGGCTCCTAATAAAGGTAATGTTTACTTAAAAGGAGTACCCAAACTATTGATTATAAAATAGCATATAAGAAAATGATAATAAACAATATTTTTAAATAATATTTTCTTGAAATTACTGTTTAATTAACCTGATATTGCCCATAAATTTTTTATCCTATTTGTTTTATTCCAACATCTGATAATGTTTTGAAATATTGTCCTTTTATATGTAGCGTCGAAAGCGCTCGCGATCTGCTAAGCACATGATCACGACTCCCTAGAAGGTTGCGACCTACTCTTTGGAAAGCACTGATAAACTTGTAGATAAGTAGTAGCCTTTGATCGCTTGTAAAATCACAGGTATCATTGCAACATTCGGGTCCAAAAATGAAGTGAACATAAAGATATCGCAGAAGTAGGTATGAGCCTCCGTCACCAAAGGATCATCCGATAAGTAAGCTTAGGGGAGAAAGCTTGGGAGTAACAGTGTTAGATAATAATCTAACGCTGGTTTCCCTTAAAATTAGTACATGCTCGGGTGAGATAGCACATTCTTACTGCCAGTAAAACTGAGTGACTGACGATGGCAGATAATCTCACTTAGAAGCAATTAATCGCAGAAAACAGTATATTAAGCTGTTATCTTAGATTATGGGTCCGAAAAAAGAAATGTTTATTTTATTTAAATTGAATTTTTATATCGCAGCCATAGGATATGTTATTAATAAACAATAATAGTATCATTTGCCTCCTGGTACGATTGCTTTTGCGTCAGATGTGCATAGATAATCCACATATTTACACAAACTTTATCAATATAAAACAACACACAAATACATCATCCAGCCCGAATAGATTATTTATTGATCACTAACTTGCAAACCTTTGCATAAATCGATACAACTAAGCAACTAACACTAGACGCAATAAACTATTTCATTACGCAGTCATTGGATAATAAAAACAACAGAACATTATAACAGAGGTCATAATGTAAGAAAAACACATAACTTTTAATTTCACATTAGTGAAGAAAGTAATTAATAAAGTAGTTATAGAGCAGATCCATGATGGTATGAGTCTTACTCTCGACTCGTACCATCATGGACTGACTGTCGCGGTAGCAGCCGCGACCGCCGCGCATGCGCTGTCAAGCCTAGTATGCATTATAGAAGACAAGGTGAAAGCATTTTAATGTTGTTCGAAGAACGTCATACTTGTTTTGTATTTGCTCGAATGATTTCGTTTTAAATTGTAACACTTTAAAGTATTTTATTTTGAAATAAATTTGTGTACGTGCTTGTTACTTTGAAGTTGTAAGTAGTTTTCAGAAATTTGCAAGAAAATATGTTTAGTTTAAAACAATCAGCGAATATATTACACCTTTGATTATGAAGTATGTAATGTATAACACAAAAAAATTCCGCGTAATTACGGATGAGCATAATTATAGAAGTTTATCGGGCAAAGTTATAAACTCCGTGCTACTACTGAGAATATCGTGACAAAAATCTAATTAAATCTGAGGACACAGCAGTCGTGTTATAATGCTTAGCCATCGATATAAAAGTTTGACTATGTATGTCTGTATGTATGATGTGAAAACTGTTGGACAACTACTATTTCTGTAAAAATTGATTAGGTACTTTATATTTCCCTACAATAGAAGCTAATATAACAGGTATATAAAATGTATTATATAACTCCGCAATCTTCAATTACCTATGGAAATACGAAGGCAATAATTTTTCGTTCTAAATAAACGAAGGCGCTGGAGAATTTAATTAATTTCGTTCCAATGTCACACAACTATTTATAGCATCGTAAATATTTAGTCTGAAAAATATTATAATTCGTACTGAAATAATTGATAACTTTAATTACGCAGTGCTATTCGTAATTTTGGTTATATTAATACTATAGCAAAAATATAGTTATATTTACTATCTATAAAGGAAACGAAAGCCTATAATGAAATTATAATGAACTCAAAACTCATTCATTTTTATCATAAAAACTATACTACGATCTGTTTAGTTAACATATTGTGATATTTTTTTTTTTATAGTTTTTAACTTTATGCTTATATACTAACTTATACTGATAACTTAAGGTGGTATACGCCTTGCCCGATACTGAGCGATGTAGGCTGAAACTTCGTGACTTTATTATTCTTATTTTACAGTAAGAATATACGAACATTAGAAATCTTATAATATTGTCTTCTGTTTACGCGAATGTTATTCATTGAAATTTAACTACAATATACGGATTTTATCGCGTTGTTTATTTAACACTGTATCTATTACAAAATTAGTAAAATTCAATAGTAGTAGTAGTGTAACAGTTTTCAAAATTATGTAATAGATACAGTGTTAAATAAACAACGCGAAAAAATCCGTATATAGTAGTTTAATTTCAATAGAAATCTTATCATTAGAAATTAGATATAAACTTACGAGTAACTGTATGCTACTATTAATAATATTTCTTAAAATATTCACGTCCCCGCTCCCGGCTCAATTGTTATATAATGTCGTCAAGGGTTGGGATAACTCCTCGCTTGAGGTCTGACAACAGAACTCCATTACTTGACGCGCCTTCAAGCCACAACCTTTTTCCACCCAGATTAATGACCATCCACCATTATTTTTCACGTCGGCAACCTTTTTAAGCAAATGTTTTGATTTTAAAATGCTGATTTGGGTAGATGGCTAATGCGTTCTGAAGGTTCAAGTATGTTGATGAGGTTTAATGTTAATGTAAAAAATAATTGATGTGCTTTCAGAAACTTTCCTTCATTAGTTAATTTATTGAGTCATGGATAGTTAATTAGTAGATTGATGCAATATTAAAATTATATTTATTTAATTGATAACGTCTAGCCTCCGTTTGACAGGAGCTTAGATAAAATTTTAGTTAGAAATAATTTATTCGTTTGAACAATGACTCGAATGAATTATTTTTAATATATGCTGTCCCATTGTTGGGCAAGGGTCTTCCCAAAGCTTTTGTACTGATCCGTATCTCTTACTTTATTCTACCAATAAATACGTCTAATTAATCGCGCCAGCGTTTTCTCAATTTGGTCCTAATATTTACATAATTCTGTCAGCTAAAAGCCGAGCACATGTTTTTATTCGCTAGAAAGTCTTCTCGATTTTTGCATCATTTTAAGTTGTTCTGGATGCCTTACTCATCATCTTAGCGCAATATTTCATGGGCAAAGATACCGTATTATTAGGTATTTCTACAGTTAGCTAGATCTTGTTTTGAGCGGAGCAAAAGCCACATCTTATGAAGTAAAATTAAAGAATCGTTAAATATTTATTTCAAATACAATGAAAATTCTTTATAAGATTATATTACCTATTCCAATTACTTTAATTAATTAATGTAGTCGTGCCTTTTAATGTTATAATGAAAGTAAATAATTGCATTAGAGAAAAGCGCCTTCATTTTTATTATTAAGTCGAAAGTCATTACTAATTAAGTTTTTATAAGACTTTTAAAAATTCAAATTGGATTTTATACTTATTGTTTGAGTGCTTTATTTTTAATTCGGTTTGTTTCTCTTAAGGCTCTTTTTTAAGTCAAGTCTGATGGTAAGCTGTCGTTGTTGTCCAATGGTAAAAGAAAATATGTCACTAAACCCTCAAGTAGCGCAAATACAGTACTTTAATAAGTAATTCTTCTTGAGTCGTTTTTGGTAGAGACTCTAATCTAGTCGTTCATAGAGTCCGGCGTTCGTTCGAGTTCTTTCCAAACACCGTGAAGAAGGGATAATTAACGCTTCGTGTGACCAGAAGGCTGGACTTTTATGGCTCATAGAATCGACGTTGCCATTAAACGTCGCAATACTACCAGTTTTCTTCTTCACGTTAATAATTGTCTCGTAATGAAATCGAACCTTCAACACACGGCGTGTTGGCAGCGCCGAAGCGATCGCTTGCCCGCTACGCTATTCTTACAGTCAAATTGAATGTCTAACTCAATCACAAGTTGATCTGAGTAAGATGAAAATAGCACACAGCTTGTCCTAAATGAACACATAGGACTTTTTAACCCGTACGTGCTGGGACCAGGCCATATATTATAAACGCATGACGTACCGAAATGCTAATGAATACCTAATAAGCACTTCGCCAAATAACAGAAAGCATGTTATACTAAAGTGCAACTTAAGCCGGAACTATCAAATTTACGTTCAATTTGTAACAGAGGCCGGCACTAAGGGTCTGTGACGTCACGGTACCAAGCACAAGTTAAATTGTGCGGCCGCATACTAAGCTCGTACGTACATTACAACGGGACGAACTCGCGGTAATGTAATTGTATTAAACATCCTCATGATACTCAATAATATTACGCATATTAATTTCCGTTTGAGGTAACACTGGCTCCGTGGCGTAGCGATAGTAGGTAAATGCGACGGTGCATGAAGTTTTTGGGTTTAATCGGTACCGCCAATTGTTGTTAGTTTTTCTGTCAAGAAATTCTCGGCTCGTTTCTCGGCACGGCTACAGTGTACGATTTGACTAATGTAGGTGGACAAAAATCAGGAGCCTATGTATAGGCCTATAAATATCTTCGATATGATATAAAAATGTGTTACAAGAAATAAAACCCGAAACGTAGTGAATAATATCAAATTTATTGCACTTTTGATAACATTTCTAAATGTGCACTGTTTGGTTATTTGCTTGCGGGGAAGTTTTTTTAATAAAGTAATATAAGGATCTTAATAAATTAATAAATATTTTATTTAAATCATAATTAGGTCGGTATCTGCTGGTTTTCATAGTATGGCCCAATCCTGCCAGCCGGACTTCTTTATTTTTTTGCTTCCAAAGCCTCCTCAGACATTTGATTTGATTTGATTTTTATGTTATGGCTCGTCTTGGTGAAGTCATAGATATTTCTTGCAACAACTGAGCAGCATTAAGTTTTTCACAGGTTGTAAAACACTTAGTTGCGCAGCTAAAGCTAATGGATCTTTGCTGTAACGTATATATTTGTACAAACAACTTAACATGATCAGTATGAATCTCATCATCATACCCAAAATAATAACCGTAGTACACTGCTGCTTAAGCCAAGTAGACGTGTTACAGCCATATTTTAGCTTACCATTATTTAGCTGAGCTTATTTTCTTTTACAGAGTCCATTTCCAAAAAACTTTAAACATTAAGATAATACTTTAACAACACGGCAATCTAAGCAGAGACCTTACGATCGGCCACCAACATAAGCGTAAATAAATGGCATGTGGTCAATGAGGCAGTTGCGTATAATATATTACATTTATCCCTATATCTAATTTTATGTCTTAAAATAAATACACATGGCATATAAACATTCTTTGGACGGATCTTTGCTATAGTCTGTTAATAAGTGTTGAATTTTCTTTTTCTTGTTTTCGTTGAACTTTGTTCAAAGGTTTTCTGTGGTCTTTCTTTGTTAAAACTTGGTTTTGGGGAGACAGAGAGCATATTGTAAGTCAAATCTTCATCCAACCACTGTTCATACGCTTGTAAAAACGTTTAATCTTCTATGCTTCCTGCAAATATCTTTAATATCGCATATATTCGCAAAAAAAGGGTATTATAGCGTGACAGTAAACTAAATAGACAATCGTTTAAAGCTACTATCAAAGTATGACTTTGTATGACTACATACATATTACTGATTGAAAAACAACTTATGAAGAAAAAGTAATATTCTTTATGTTATTTTTCAAGTGAGTACAGTACACCTTCTTAAAAACATATTTAAGTTAATTATAACATATTAAAAAAGAGATAATTACCCCTATTTGTTGAATCCATTACTAAACATCACTGATAACCGCACAGAACACGAAAACACATGTATACACTTTAGCGTAAACGGCCACACTGAACTATTGGCCAAAATGAACTAGGAGCAGTTTCATATAGTTTCGACTATAGTTATAAATAAATCGCGGTACCTGCGGATGTTTCTTTTCTTTTACTAGGTAAAGTGTGCATTTGATCGTGTATAAAGAGCATAAAAACGTTGTTTTTGACTATTCAATTTATTTATTTTTGCTGGCCCAGATTGGTCATATCGTATACTGCGGCATGTGGAACTGTGCCTGGAAGACGGCAATAGCCTCTTCCCTTATTACGTAGCTCTTTTTGTACCAGAAAGCAGCACTAAGCTGTCTTCGACATCACGGTACCAAACAATAGTTCAATCCACTGAGGTACGCAAAAGTATTCATAAGGATATCTAATACCTTACCGCTAGTACGTTCCGTTGTGAAGTACGTCTCATACGTACTAAACTTGTGTCGTGGGACCTATATATTCAACTGACATAGGCCTGAATCTATACATAAATAATAAGTATGTCTATGATAATATTACTTTGAAATAACGCGAATGGTATAGATTGAAATTAAATTGCTTTATACGGATTTCATTGCGGCTTATTTCAGTAAAACTAACCCATTTAAATATTAATAATATAATAATCTACATTACTGTAAGTATTTAAACGTATAAATATTTATTTAATGCCTGAAATTTCGACTAAACGGCAATATTTTGTTTACTAACCTACAATTTAATATGAAATATGAGACAGCGAGTCATTATCGTTTTGGTAAGCATTGAAACATATAAATATGTTTTTGTTTTCTTTTTAATACGACTTCTGCACTAGAAATAATTCTTGTGTCGCGGGGGACTTTATAAACATTCAAACACCGGACACAAAGAACACACAGACTCGGAACAAACATTTGTAGATGACACAAAGTTTTTACCGTGTGGGGACCGAACCCACAACACTCAGAGCGGTGGCAGTGTCGAGGCGACCACTGAAACGCCATCCGTGTAGTCAAGACATTTTTATTTGCTGACGTTTCGACCAATCATCTTATATCACTCGTGGTCATATGGTATACAAATCCCGAAAGTCTAGACACATGTATATCTACAATAACAGGCAATCAATGCATATTAAACGTGAACATTCATTTGAATTAATACGTAGTTTATTAATTAGCAATAAAGTTATTCATAGCATTCCGATTGATATTGCATTCCCACAATTTAATTTTAGTTATTCAGTATTTATTATTTACTATAGAGCTATATTAGCTTTAATACATTCTGTAAATGATTATTAAATGCATAAAATATGCCTTTTTATTGTCAATAGGGTAGGCAGAGGTGTATTATGTCATTGTTTGACATAATAGGGTCCCACCACTGACTGATTCTTGACAAAGATACTTGTACATACATTTATAATCTCACGCCTATGGTCTTAGAATAGACAGAATGTCTATGACACGCAATTAGGCAGGTATCCTTTTAAGTATAATGTAATAGGGGCGAGTCTATTGCCATCCACATTTCAAGTATTTCTTAATAGAAAATCCTAATAAGACTGCCCATTATGGGCATCGAATCCGAGACTTCATTCTCTGCAGTCATATTCACTACCCCTGCATAACGAAGACATCCACTGTAGCTAAAGACAGTATATAAATTCAATTGAAGGCCACAAAGTACATCCCGATTCGGCTCATCTTTCATACAAAAGAACTTGCGCCAGGATTAAACCTCAGACCTCTTAATATGTATTCCTGCTTTTTAAGGCTGTTTTAGAAAAATGTATCTAACTAGCTGAAATCGAAAACTGTTCGTTGTTGCTCGGCTTAATATTATTATTAGTCAAGTAAATTTAAAGACGTGTTCTATATCCCTTTCTCGTAAAAGGTCGGGTTAAAATGTATAAAACGCTCTTACGTGTATCGAAATGCAATGTTGTTATCAAAATTATATACATTTTCAATTTAATCAAATGACTTCTTTTCAACTTATGCGTACGCAAACATACGAAAGCAAAATTTTTGCATATAATGATAATAGTTTCCACAACCTGAGAATATAACTAAAGACCTAAAGATGGTCTGTAAACATAATCAAAAACCAATATGTCATTAATGAAGGGTTCAAACCAGTGCCTTTAACGAGAAAATCAAGCGTGTTATATATGGGCGACTACCTGCATAATATAATGACTGATGTATAATAGCCATAAACACACCCAGCTATCTTTCAACACCAACGAAATTAGCTCTCCATGCTATTCTGGGCTGCAGAAAATTATTCCGTAGCGTTTTAGTTGCACATACATAGACTTACGTCTATTTCTCGCCAGAGTTGGTGTATGTTGTACAGCCAGCGACATAACGACTCTTTGAGGATGAAATGTAGTAAAGCCGAAACACTACTTTCCAGGAGAGCCAAGTGGCCAGGAGAAATAAAAAACTCCGTTTTACTTTTCTCTATATTGTGTTCTATTTTTTTTGTTCTGGTGTAGGTACATAATTTTTGTGGCTCTTTCTGTTCTATAAAATTATGAAACTATATCCTTTACAACATTTTAGGCGAGTTAAAGTAATATATATACCATTATTTTTAAAATTATGGTGTTATGCTGCGGTATTTTCCGGGTAGAAAACCATTTTTTCGCTCAAAAAACTGTATAAGGTTACATCAATATCGATTTTTTGCCAAAATGGGCTTTACAACATGTCATCCTCGAAGGGTCGATAAGTTGACAAATTTGAGAGACGTTGAACTGGGTATCATACACAATAATAGTAGCTAACAGTTAAAGTAAAGTTATTTTAATCACAATTCATTACTTTAAACAATAATGACTAAATTTTCATTCATAAAATACTGTAACTAATTTTTTAAAGTTTAGCTATTTTTGTAACTGACAGTACAAAGTAAAATTCAAAGTCGGAAATGATTTAATATTTCTTGGACACGTCGATCGAAAATATTATGATAAAAGAAGAAGATGGCGAGAAACTGATATCCTAACTTTTCAGTCGCCGTTTGTCATTTACAATTAAATGAGACCTAAAACCTTAGTTGGCATAAGGTAAGTACATCTCTGCTTACCCTTTCAGGGATATAGGATTTTAGACATTTTATCACCTTAATAGAGTTTCGTGACGTGATTTTGTAAATATCAGTTGCTTTGCAGTTATCCTTTGCAACTAGGGTAGACTTGAAATATAAAAAGTAAATATAGTGGCGAAATACTTTATCATACATACATACATACATAGATTCACGCCTGTTTCCCAGAGGGGTAGGCAGAGACTACGGATTTCCATTTGCTACGATCCTGACACACTTCTCTGGCTTCATTCACTTTCATAACATTCCTCATACACGCTCGCCGGTTTAAGGTGCTCTTAACCTGGCTTTTATCCAGAATACTTTATCAGTAAATCTAAAACGATACCATCAGGTAAAGAGTACCTGTCTAGCCAAGTCTAATCACTTATTCATGCAAAGTTAATGTTCCAAAATGAATTGGGAGTTCGGCTGAAATGTTGAACAGTAACACATACTCCATAACCATCTTAACTCTGTTTGTAGCGAGATTTATTGACGTTTCGCGAAACGTGTGCGTAAGTCCGAAAGTTTTGAGGTAACCCTGTGTTGTGGTGCAAGGTAAAGACCATCGCGTAGCAAGGCTTTAATCTATGATCTACCTGTTTGATAAAATGACTAAAAACTTTGCAGTGTACCATCTTAAATAATTGTTATGGCTATCAACCAAATCATTATCTACTGCGTAAAATAAAGTGTATGTAGTTTATAACCAACGCCAAGTTTTGTATTTATTCTTTTGAGTAATAAGTCATTCCATCTATCGTTGTTATATTAAGTTGATGGCTGTGGGAGTCATCGGTAGTCCATAAAATTTTCAAGACCACATAGCATTTAAAGTGTTGGAAACAAACAAACATAAAAAATATCATGCTTTTAATATAAAATTAATACTTCTCTCTGTCATCGGCATTTGAATCTAGACTGCGTAATATATAGCAATCATGCCTCAGGACCAAGAACTTAGTCTGGATTTGACCCTTTCACTTATAACTTAAACCATATCCTCGGGTCTTGAGGGACCTTCATACATTATAGTTTCGTATAAACAGTTTTGGTTGTGGAAATTTTAAGTGCTATACCGACATTCAACGTAACTCATAATTTAATTTGTCTTACGGTACAACTATTGGAAAAGTGCTAATTTTCTGTTTCGCATGGCTAAGTGGTTTTGGGAGTTTAGATATGTGAAGGATTATGGGGTGATATTAGCCGAATAGCGTCTAAACATAAGCCTTATGTCACCATAGCGAACAACGTTGTCAAAGTGCCGGAGGCCCAATCTTCCTTTCGATCCCTTTCTGCCCTACTGATGCCCCCTTGATACTCGTCTCGCTCACTCAGGCTACGGTAAATGCTCACCATCAAGTAGACCGTATGCTTATTTGAACTCCCATTATCTATTTTATTATAGTCTATTTTGTTTCAGCTGGCTTGTCCTTATTATTTTATTGAAGTTTTTGTCTCTGTAGCGCTGCGGCAGTACGACTGCTGTGCTTCTCGGGTATGTCTGCTGTTATGTCTTGGGTTCGATTCACGAGTCGGTTAAAATGTTATTGAATAGAAATTGTTCTCTGTAATATAATATAATTTCTTACGGTAAATTGCAATAATATTTCGCTCCTGCCTGGTAAAACCGAAGAGTAAGCTTATGTAACACCTTTTTTATACACGCTGTATAGATTCGGCAATACATGTATTAATTTTAAAATATTGTTGCCGTATGTAATGTAACGGATTGAATTGAAATATTTACACAACGTTGCGTATGAGTGGTTTTATATATATTTTTCTATAACGCCCATGGGAACGCACAATTAAACATATCAAACTGACCCATAGAGAAGCGTGGCCGGATTTGGTTAATCTTAACTAACCTAACTAATATTATAAACGCGTATGTCAGTTTGTTTGTTAGGCTTTTACACCGTAACTACTCGACCAATCATTATAAAAGTTCGCATCCACTTTGTCAAGAGTATAGAACAGAACATCATTCATCCAGAAAAAAAGTACCTTTCTGAGTGAAGCCACGGGTAGATATTAGTAAAATGTACTTACCTTTACATAAAATTTCCCCGGATTATTAGTTACATATTTGTAAACTTACAGAACTGATCGGACAAATCGATTAACTAAAAAGTGATTTTCATATTTACCATATCCTTCAACATGACCATACTTTTCCGATACACGCTATAGTTTCCAATCATATTACAGTTAGTTAGAGTACAATATGTTAGATAGTTGCACGACTCAAAACTCATCCGGCACGGCCGTACGTCTCGATAGAGCACCCGTATCTACATAATGAATTGGAGAGATGAGCCTAATTTATGGACAAGAGAGTTAGTTATGCACTACACACAATATGTTTGCATTATCTTTGTGGAAGATAAAGTCTGGTTTAATATTCTGTTTGATGCTAATGGCTCGATTTAGTATGAAGAATGGGGTTCGTTGTTGATGGAGAGCCCGTCTTGAGCGATATTACGTCACAGAAGTGACCATTGATTTATGTCCGTAATTCGTATAGGGATTTCAGAAGGGAGCTGTTTCAAATTATCGTTTCTAATTGATATTAAAGTCAAAGTCGAAAATCATTTATTCATTTAGGTCACAAAGTGACACTAATGAACATCAAAATATATAGGTTAGTAAGTTTACTAAGTTATTGAAGCTATATTTAGGTTAGTTGCTACGTTCAGGTAAAGAGTTGAGCCTATGATAGGAGATCTGCAAGAAACGCCAAGCCACTATTGAAATTAAAAATTAAAGCCATGTTCACGGGGAGACTGGCTGCTGTAAAGCAACCGAAACGTCGGGGCAAAGTGTAAAGTTTAATATAAATAGTTTTAATTAAATTAAATAGCATAATAGTAGTAAAGTGCTATAATAGTAGTGTTAGAGTTTTCAAAATTATGTATTAAAAGTGTTTGAAAGTAAAATAAACAATGCGACAAAATCCGTGTAAAGTGTTTAATTTTAATGTATAACATTCGCGTAAATATAAGGCAATATTATCTAGGCCACTATTTTTATTATTGAATTTTACCGCGTTGTTTATTAAAAATAAAACACTTTTATTACAAAATTACACTATTAAACCACTATAGTTAAACTTTACTACTGTTTTAAATTATCATACTATTTAGATTTACACTTTCGCCGACGTTTCGGTTGCTTTTCGGCAGCCATAGTCACGGGGAGATCTTTTATAATATTGCAAAGCACAGTTGCTTTGCAATATTAAAGTAGTACGTGCACTTATTTTATGTAGATTTGTATTGATCCACATTGTCTTAACGTTGGCAATATACATAATTACCGACGGGTAGGCAATGTGGATCGATTTCGGTCCAAATGGGAATTTTTATTAGGAAATAATCAGTATGCGGTACGTTATGATAGCCAAACTCCATAGTTATAGCGTGGGCTGCTATAGCTTGAGATCTAGAACATTGCTGAGAATCTATTTAACCTTTCAGATCTTTAAATATATTATGCGTAATACCAATGACGTAATATAAATAGACGCATCATGCATGAACATCACGGCACTCGAAAACAGCGTAAATACATATAGACAATAGACAGCTACTTAGACGCGCAGAGAAAGAAAAAGAAAATTAAATGTCTACGGAATTCCTGTTGTTAGAGAGAGATAAATATATTTCTTTAATTACGTTGTCATTCTGTGGTGCATGCTCATTGGCCGAGCGTGAACACGTGACTTACCTCAGGTGCCAGCCGCCATTAGAAGGCATCGAAAAAAATAAAATTAATTTCTCTTGATACTTACGCATGCAATGATACTTTTTATCTTTGACAGTTGCAGTATAATTTTTACATTTCCTAAAAACACAGGCAGGCCTTTTTTGTTGTTGAGGAAGTTATTCACTTAAGTTATTTTAATGACATGTACACCCACGGCACTGGTACGTGACTAAATAGACTTCTGGTAATTACCTTGCATTCATGTTGCCACTACAGAGCGCAGGCAACGTATTTATAGTTTAAATATCATTGCGTAATACGCCGCACGTAAAAATTTTATTGTTTTTCAATGACATTACAAGCGTTTTGTGTTAAGATAATTATAATGCTCTATGGAAACAAGAAAAGCTAAGTAAATAATAGATATTTAAAGGCACGAGGCTCGGCTAAAATGACACGAACAGACGTCAGTAACTAGCGGGCGGTATGTCTGGCCTTGAAGGCGTTCGAGGCCACGTGACTATTACATTATTGCTTAAAGACGAAGTACGCGGTTTATATTGCAAATCGTCTATATTTCGTTTCAAAGCTTGGTATACTATTGTTGAAGTTTTGGGGCTATCACGCTCACAATTAGCCCATAGCAGTACCTTTTTATAAGCCGACAAGCCCCGCCTGTGTAATCAAAAGGCTTGATCCAGGACATGGAATATTAAGTTTACTAGCTGACTAGCCAACGGGGTTCCGCCATTAAAATTTTGGTAAAAAAAAAAAAAAACTGGATAGGGACACCCTAATCACCTAGCGGTATGCAATATATCTACCAAATATACATAAAAAGATTTATAAAATCGGTTGAGCCGTTTCGGAAGAGTGCGAACACAAATGCCGTGACACGAGATTTTTATATAATACAGATTATATTCAATCTAGCACTAACATGCACTTAGAGTACTTGGTGAGGTCAGATGAAACATGGGTAAAGGATACGTTTCACTTCATTTGCTCTTACGAAAAACATATTATTATATGTTACTACTATGAGATCATTATAAGCACAACAGTATATGCTTGGCGTCAGAGTTACAAGAGGCGACTTTTCTCACGATCATGTATTCGATAATACAATCCAGACCTGTACCTACTTTACTAGGAGTTTTAAAAATATCTGTTCGAAACAAAGAATTGTAGTTGTAAATGGTAATAGCCATAAGTCAAGAGTGTTGTCACCAATACTTTTTAAAATACGAAAAGTAACTCCCTGAAACAGTGATTGGCAAAATGATAGTATTACAAAAGTAATATACACACATTGGTGTTGTTGTCGGGCTTAAGTGATTTAAATTTTCATTATTTATTAACCGTCTCTAGTGAATCTTTAACTTATTAACCCTGTAGTATCGAATAAAGAATAATATGGTGTTCTATGCTTGTCATAAAAGACGCCTGGGGCTTTGAAGCTACAAAAGGACAGAATTAAGGTACCGGATGTTTTTTTGCCCTATTGTAAACTCTTCTTGCAAGGCAAAAATAAAGCTTGCCTCATTCTCCAGAATGTAGTATGTCTCCAATTCGGATGCTGACTGTCTTTCAAAGCACTGCTATGGCATGCGCCTGAGCAAGGTAGCGCGTTACAAAGCATGATGGGATGTTCGTCCTTTTTGGATATCCCGTATAAGTACATACTTTACTTACGCACAATGGCCCAATTCTGGGGCTAAGTGCGGATAACACACGTCTAACTAACATACGTAAATTACTAACCACCGAGGTGGCCCAATCACCCTCTTTCCCTCTTCCCGCTCCTTCTCATTTCCACTTCCTTTTTCTCTTCTTCCTTACCTAAAGGGTTGGCAACGTGCAAGTGATGCCTCTGGTATTGCAGGCGTAAGCTACGGTGACCACTTACCATCAGGTGGGCTATATGCTTGTTTGCCACCTTAGTCGTATAAAAAAGAATGTGTTTTTAGTGGATAGAAATTCCACATCCTCATTTTCAGAAGGTATGGGTGTGGTATGAATGTTTGTTCTTTCTCTTCTCTCTTATGACTGGTGGTAGCCTAATGACATTAATGACATTACTAACAACCCCTATTACATACTAAAGAAAATTACAACAGACTTGCTAAAGGATAGCAATATTTTTTATGTATTTTAGCATCTCTGTGACGTAAACAACATGCGTGTATTACCTATGACGTCAACTATTATTTATATAAGTATTCTATACTATGATAACGTTATTTACGTGCAACTTTTTCGGTTATTATTGTTTTTTGGTAACCACTATACAGAATGTAGGTTCACAACAATGGGACTATGAGAAACAGTTCTCCCTCGTGGTCCCATTAAAGGGACAAAATCCTGGGACTACGAGAAAACAGGGGTATAAAATCCCCTAGAACCTTTCGTTGTAATCGTTGAATATCCAATTTATATGGAATTCTTAGTTATATAGGATTTAATCACCGGCAATACTTCAGTTTGGTGTAGTACGAGTTTAAATAATATTAAACCTTTCGCTTTCTCATAATAGATACAATAGAAAATCAATTGTTATGTATCATATGTGATACATCGGACAGGGCTCCTGTTAACAAAATTATTTCATAACTAGCAGTCCACGTTTATACCTACTGCTTCACATCTCGTAGCGTGATGTTGTATAGCCTTATTACTAGTGAAATTATTATTACAATTGGTTTAGTAGTGTTATAGTATATCGATTGCAAACAAACAAATATTTCTTTTTTATAATATTAGTCGGCCTTGATGGCGTAGTGGTTAGTATAACCAACTGCCACGCCTGAGGTCGCGGGTTTGATTCCCGCACAAGACAAATATTTGTGTGCATGAACATGGATGTTTGTCTTGGTCTGGGTGTTTCTATGTATAATATGTATGTAATTACAAAAAAAAAAAATATATATATATATGTATGTTTGTCCATTGTCTAATACCCATAGTACAAGCTCTGATTAGTTTGGGCTAGATAGTGTTGTGTGTATGTAGTAGAATATTATTATTATTATGTTTCTCTTATCACAGATTATTATTATTAGTATTGACTGTATCGCTAAAACGCAAGACAGCGTATGACCGGCGCCGGCGAGGGTTGTTGTCCGCAATTTATCGGGATTGATCGCGTATTGCTGAAATCGATAATATAGCGATAGTCTGATTCACCTCTTTTATTAACGCAGGTGATTAAATTGGTACCCTGTATAGATGTGCTTTCTAACAAAGGTCAGCCGTTTTGGCTTTTTTATGGATTAACTTTAAATAGGTAAATTCTTTCTTGGCGGACTCGCGCAGGCCATTAGATGCCTGCGTGCCAAATTCCAAATTTATAGGCTTTATAGAATATCGTGACCACTCAACGGTATTTTGCTTTTATTATATCTTAATTTGAATGTTTAATGGTTTATAAGAGAAATGGTGGCTACAAGGTTATTCATTGGTTATTATACATTTTATTTAACTAATTTATAAAAAAATATATTATATAATTAGTCTCATAGCATAACGCAATTTTAAATTTAAGAGTAATCGTAGATACTGTGTTCATTGAGTTGTTGTTCTTGAGTCAGATAGAAAATGTTATGGAACCACGAAGTCTAGTTATGCCTACTAGATTAAAATGGGTAAACGAAACAACAGCCATATGTCTTGCCCAGCCTAATGATGAAGACATGCAAAGTTAATGCTTACCAATAATTCATAGCCTTATAAACACCGGTTAAGTGCGTATTGAACTCGTGTATCATATAAAAGAAAACAGAATATAAAAAGTAAATCATATAAGTTTTCATAGGTACAGAAACATAGGTTTGTTTTTTGAAATTAAACTCATTTATACGAATTTCATCGCGTTGTTTATTCAACACTACAATGTTGAATAAACAACGCGATATATAATGTGTTTCAATATTCCAGTGTCAACTACCATCTTAGTCTCCCCGTGACCATGGCTGCTGAAAGGCCACCGAAACGTCGAGAAAGTGTAAACTTAAATATAAATAGTTTTAAATATAAATATTTCTAATAATTTTATTAGCTTTAAAATTAGTAAAATTTAATAGTAGTAGTAGTGTAACAGTTTCAAAATTATGTAATACAGTGTTAAATAAACAACGCGATAAAATCCGTATAAATGAGTTTACTTTTCAATGAATACATTCGCATAAACAGAAGACAATATTATAGGTTTTTTTTAAGTATAAGCCTATTGCCATCGATCGGCAGAATTCTGGACTCTGTGCTGTCATTAAGAGTTTCCTGACATATAACATACTTTTCCGATCTGTATATAGAAACTGAAATCACGCATAGCAGTCGCATTCACACATACATATAATTACATGTATGTTTTAAATGAAGTATAGATAACAGTGTGCAATAAAAGAGTTGACAATCACAAACGCAATTCTGCGTGAAGCAGCAATCACTTCAACGAGATCACGGCGAAATAACACGTTCCTACGCACTTTATATTTTGCTTGACACACGGATCAGTAAGCCGAAAAGCCAAATCTATAATCCCAATAACACGTAGTTTTTTGGTTTCCTACGAGTATATTTGTAATTTCCCACCATATTTTCGAAGGGTCATTACAACCTTACTTCGACATCTAAGGTCTTAGTTCTCACATTAAGTTCTCTCAATAACATTAGGTCAATTCCAAAAATTGCTCAGATGGCGTAGTGGTCATGGATCGCGTTGCCATTGCTACTGCGCTATTGGAGCATCCATTAATTCAATAGTAGTTCCAAAATTATGTTATAACAGTGTTATAAAGTAAAATAAACAACGCGACAAAATCCGTATAAAGTGTTTAATTTCAATGCATCCATTAATCTCCCCCTTGGTGAGATTTCGAGGAACCCCCCGTCTTCCTTACGTGAGATTGACGCTCTAATTGTTAAAAGACTAAATAGAGTATAGAAAATAATCGATATTGACTATGCCATTTTTTCTGTCTTAAATATGTGTAATAATTTGTTTTTCAAAAATTGACGTTCGATTTTCAATTATGGCCTCCTCCCAGTTTAAATGAGATTTGATGAGATTTTACTGGACCCCTCCCCTCCGTATTTTGAGCTCACGTAATTAATGGATGTCCCTAAGTGTTGCGGGCTCGATAACTACACGGGACAAAAAATTGTGTGATCAACATATTATAGTAGCGGGTTTGGATGTTCTTTGTATACGTTTTTAAAGTTTGAAAAGTCTACAAGCATTATTCTTAGTGCGAAATAAAAACAAATGAAATATATAAATTTTTATTTCGCCATTCTGAATAGATTTTAAACACGAATAATACATTGAAATTAATCTAGTTTTTGTAAACATCTATACAATTTTTATATTTAATTTATTAAAATACAACTTTTGTATTTAATGTTATTTTAAACCTATGTATATTTACGCTTACCCCGATTTATTTTCAATTAGTGACGAATGGTCTACATTTTCAAATTTTTTTTGTCGTATTTCAATACTACAATAAAATGTAAACGTATGCTTGTATTTGAATGCGATCAGAAAACTCCGTGTGTATAAAGCGATCGGCACAGAGCCTCAGTGCGGATGTTAATGTGTGCTATTTGAGACTAGACGTTGACAAACTCGAGTCTCGTACGCGGTAACGCCTCGGTTATCTCTTTACTAGTATAGTATGTTATACCGTTTTGAAGTTTCTGAGGTCGCGGGTTCGATTCCCGCACAAGTCAAACATTTGTGTGCCTGGATTTGTGTGCATGAACATGGATGTTTGTCTTGGTCTGGGTGTTTCTATGTATAATATGTATGCATTTAGAAAAAAAAAGTATATATGTATTTTTATCCATTGTCTAGTACCCATAGTACAAGCTCTGCTTAGTTTGGGCTAGATGGTGTTGTGTGTATGTGGTAGAATATATTATTATTATATTATTATTATTATTATTATTTTTAGCTTATTTATGTTTTATTGATAATAATCAAAGACCGATCTAGTAATTTATTTGGTTTACTTAATTATGAAATGAAATTAAAAATGAAAATTTATTTATTACCAGAGAAAACATCTTTTGTTCGTATCAGTGGTCCCACACTAGGCAAGCTTGTCCTGTAGGTGCCTACTATGGTTACGCTGGTAGGTTAAAACTGTAGCATTAAATCAGAATCCTCCTACTAACTTTAATATTGCAATACAAACAGAGGTTTGCTTCTCGAGCAATTATTATGAAATTTCCCATACCCTTTGTCAAAGGTACAGAGAAGACCATAGAGTAGGTGCCTTTCATCCAGAATAAAAAACTGTTCCCGAGGGTTAGTAATACGTAAAGCATGCACTTGTAATACTTGGTTGATTTGATTTTAAATCAATGTTTAATTCCTCGGTGTTGTACTGGTAGTGAATGTAACTGCTGTGCGTGTCCGGCTGAGTGTTATTAGGTTTTACATTTACGAAATATTTGTTACTAGTGTACAGGAACTGTACATTGTACACGGTAATAAGCTCTTAGTTTTACGTCGGTATGATAACCATAGCTGGCGAAAAGTGAGTGTAAATCCCCACTGCTTTCTTATTCAGGCATATAGACGTAAAACTATGTATATAAGTAACTGTCTGATTAAACGTTACGCCATATGATCCGCAGTCACGCATACACTCGCACTGGTATTCAATAAGTGAGACAAGTTTACATCACTAAGTATTCACCTAACTGGGTGAATACTCATTCACATAACTATTTCATATTAACTAAGGTACTATAAACTTGATCCCCTATATAAATTCCCCTTTAACGTTTAAGAGCTCCCCACTACATAAACTTAACCCATAACTGTCACTAGATAATATCTGAGAACTATTTTCAGCTAGTGAAATGTTACATTCAGCACGCTAAAGGCGGCCACAGACTTGGCGATGGCCGGTCTTTGGAACATTCAATTATTATTTAAGGTCTTATAAATGTACGGCTTATAACAACTCTATCATGAAACATAACATGCATGTGATAGGTAATTGGTAATATCAATCTAACAAAATCAGAAAACCCTAAGAACTATACTAAAATTAATTTACTTAATAAGGAATGTTAAGCAGCGATAGCTCAGTGGGGAGACCAACAGACTGCAATGCAGAGGGTCTCGGGTTCAAACCCACGTCGCGCACTTCTGACTTTCGGAAGTTGTATGACTTTTCGAAATGATGTGCGTATTGATTGACAATTATCGCCTGCTTCGTGCCTCGGAGAGCACGTTAAGCCGTCGGTCCCGGCTGCCATTAACATCTATGGCAGTCGTTATTGGGAAGTCAGTGCCCTATAATATCCTGAAACTGGTCTAGACTTAGGGTGTCGTAAGCCTTCGGGTTGCGGAGGTCAGGTGGCAGCCGCTCCGTGTAAAAACTGATATCTCTCAAATCAGGTTAGACCAGAAAAGCCGACCCTAAGTGACTTGGGAATGATAAAGGCTAGGGTGAAGAGAATAAGGAATGTTATTACCATTTTCCTTTAATTCTTGCTGATAAGCAACCAAAACTGTGGGGTAAATTATAAAGTAACTGGAAAAGAGTGGAAATGATTAAACAATAAATCTATAAAATCTTTTTTATAATAGTTGTTTAGACCTAGGACACCAAATTATTTTTATTTTGATCTAGCTGACCCGACAGATGTCCTCTTAGATGAACTGTCTAACTCGCGAGGTTAAAATAGTCGTTAAGTTTTATGAAATTATCAAATTTTGCTGCGCATTTTTCTTAACTTTTCTTTCCGTAAGAATCGCCTACAAGGTATTAGACAGCTTAAAAAAAAGAATGACATCGGTAAAGTCGCTCTTAAGTTATGGCGTGACGAAGGTAAACAGGGTTACATTTTTATATAAATGTATGTATGTTACGGTAAGTGTGATTAATTGAAAATTATTAATAATTGTCTATCATTATTAATAATAATTTAACCTCAGTACCGATAAAAGTAATAAATTTTCAAAAATAACTTAAGCTAAGCGTCTTTCTGTTTGATCGAGCATCAGAGGATACAAAATTATTATTTTAGTATCCTAAAATCCTTCAATACAAACATACTTAAGTAAAGGGTGGTTAAAAAATTTACGGACGGATTGCTTTGATTTAGGATGTTAACCATAAGAATAGTAGCAATATTAATTATTTTTAAATTTTTATAACTTTTCATTTTTGGTAGTTATATGAAGGTGATTTTAGGATACCAAAATAATAATTTTATCGGGGTTGCCCGGGTGATTATATTCGCGGGTGATCAAAAACCACTAAAGAGTCGCGTATGATGCCCCAGGTGATATCACCCAAGTGATTATAGTGAAGTCGACCAATTTTACGGAGTCTATGACTGTATAATTTTTATTTTGTTTTTTTTTTATTTAAGCAATACTAAAAATACTATTTGCATGTAAGTTTTTTTAGTATTTGTAAGAACTATGGTATTATAAATAAATATCTGCTAGACCTAAGCTCGAATCTTATTTTATTACTTTTACCGACGAGAGAAGTGAATTATTAATAACAACTGGTAAAAGTGATGAATTTCTATTGTATATTCACATTTACCAAATCATGAGCTAATTATTAATAATGACTGATAATTATAATAATTATAAATAAATCACACTTACCGTGACACATATATAGATAATGATTCATTAGAAGGAGGTAAGCACCTCTTATTTTTCAAATTTCGTTAAAAGACATCACAATGTCGCGGCGACTTTTACAAATATAAACGTCACAAAGACACAAAGCACAACCAGACTCAGGACAATTATTTGTGAATCACACAAATAAGTGTCCCATGTGCGAAGTGGCTACTTGCCCGCTACGGCACCCCTGCAGTTTGCCAAGACTAATAACTGCAATAGAAACAGTCGACATTACAGAACTCATTTGTTGTTGGACAAGCACTATCCTGAAATCTGGGTGTTATCCAAATTTGTGTTCTGCTTCAAACACAAACAATTTGTTGCAATACGCGTGCCGCTTCTACATTGAGCAAATTCTTTTTGTTTTCATTTGTCTTTAATATAATGCTGATTTAGTAGATATATCATAATTCTTCTCGTCTAGCTTTAATCAGTGTTTACATTTTGTATTATGTTTTGTGCAGACTGATCTGGATTCTTCTTTAAGTTTATTACTTAAGTGGGACAGTGTAATATTGCATGTAAAGAAGTGATGCATTATGACTAGAAAACAACATACCTAACAGGTAAAAGATTTCACATATGCACGTCTCCCAACTAAATTATTAATGTGATTCATGCACAAATTCATATTACTGTGTCAAACTAAATACAATGTCATGTTGGCTTCAGGTTCGTTACGATCGTCATCCACTTCCTGTGATGAAACATCATGTAGCTTTAGCCCCTCGTTGACAGGGACAGAATAGTTTATGCACACGCAACGAACACCGGTCGCTGTAAATAACACTTGATATTTTAATATCCACTCTTTACATATTCATTTCGTAGGGCTGTCCAAAAATATGTGTACTTTGGCCAGAAATGTAATTTGGGGATGTGCTATTATTCTCTGTCATCTAGCTTTATTATTTTGCAGTGTATGGTACTTTAACTATGCAGAGATGTTTTTATCTAGGAATTATTCCTGTGAGTCTATGAAATATTAAAAAAATACATCACCATTCACATTTTTTTTATCCGCTGTAGATTCTGTACCTACTCATAATACCTAGAGTAGTAGCAATAGTAAGGCAAATCATTTAAGCTACTATGCTCTCCAAGCAGTCGAAGATAATATATTCTAATAATATAATATAATAATAATATATTCTACCACATACGCACAACACCTTCTAGCCCAAACTAAGCAGAGCTTATATTATGAATACTAGACAATGGATAAACATACATATATACTTTTTTTTTGTAAATACTTATATATTATACATAGAAACATCCAGACCAAGACAAAGATCGATGTTCATGCACACAAATGTTTGACTTGTGCGGGAATCGAACCCGCGACCTCAGGCGTGGCAGTCGGTTACACTAACCACTACGCCATCGAGGTCGACACAGCTAAACAAAGTTAGGTTAAGTTAGGTATTATATTTCTGCAGATAGTAAGTTTGACACTTTACGAAGGAGCAGTAATGCTACTAAGGACCCTGTAATCTTTGCAATTTGAGCTGGCAACAACTCCTTTTTTTAAATGTTCGCAATACGTGAGCAAAAACCCTATTGGAACTTAATCCAGTAAATGATTATTATATTATAATATATGATGCAACCAAGTTACAGCCCGTCTGACGATAAGTGGTTATTGTAGCCTGTAGACGCTTGCAACATCAGGGATACCACTCGTGCGTTGCCATTCTTATTAATTTTTTTATGTTGCTAGCACGTGACAATTATTACTGGTTTCTTACACACAAGGTAGAACCTTCAAGAGTTTGGTAAACCATATTACTGCAGCTACAAAATACAGGGATGTTGTACGTACTTTGGACGTGCGTATTCCATTCTATTCCAGATTGTGTGTTATCTCAATCTTAAGTAAGAGTCCAATTTGCCATACCTTTCTTATAACTGAAAAAAATGTTGGCTAAAATCTCAACTAAGCAAATAAATGCTTCAGACAATAGCTTAATATAGAAATATTTTTCTGACCGAGGAAGTTCTTAAACAACCTGGCAATAGACGTAGTCTCCGAGGCAAGGGAAACGTGACTGCCTATTGAAATATCGACATCAATTTAAAGTACGAGTGTTGTAAATTATTAATTTATATCTAATTCAAAACTCCGCATTGGCAGCCCTAGTTAGACATGCAAATTAAGACCCCGCCGTGTTTGCGTTTTAATACGGTCCGGTGATCAATAACTTTCAGTGTACGTTGAAAAAGTTGAAATTAAAAGCTTCCGTGAAAAGTTGAAATTTTCCATTGTCCAAGTGTAAATGATACATTATGTAAATGCCACAGGAAAGTATATATTATTGGAAATCTCGCAAAAACACGAAGCCATGTGAACAAAACCTTGTGCTATATTAAAGTGGGTGTATTTTGTATCCGTTCAATTGTATGTTTGTAAAAACACTATCGATACATACGTTAAAAGTTAGTGCGGGAGTAGTATTTAAAAAACAATTGCTATTCGATTTTGTTATTTTTTGGACTGAATAATTTTTAATCAGTATAAATAAATTTTTATTTGACTAAATATACGAGTATGTTTAGTTTGTATAATATTAATTGGATAGCGCGCCTCTTGCAGTTGGTTAAGTGTTTGTCTCGTCATTGTCGGTACCTTGAGAGTTACTGTCCTTGAATATAATGTTATAATGAGTCTTAGCGATCGTTGTTTTAATTTTAGAAAGCTGTTATTCAAATTTATTTGTTAGTCAAATGTGAACTGCAATCGAATTTTAATATATTTTTTGTGTATCAGTAAAAAAAGAAAAGAGCTTCTAAATTCATCAGGCACGTACATTAGACTGAAATGAAAATCCATAAAAAGATTAATTTTCATTGGGAAAAGTAGTAAAATATGACATCATACATTCGATTTACTCGCTTACAATTGCACATCGCGGTAGGTAGCAATATAGTACACAAATAGACAAGGTACCAGGAGCTTCCAAACGGGCAAAATTTTACTGCCTTAATTGGGGCAGCAATGTTTTGTACTAGAGTCCGGCGAACTCAAAACATTTGAATACATCGGTCATTCTAAATGTTTTAAAATTATTCTAAACGTAATTTGTTAAATAGCCATGTGTCAAATATTCACATGGATGCTATAATATGGCTGTCATTTTATAACAGTATATAACAGCCACACAATGCAGTAACAATAATGCCCGTTTAGAAACTCCTTAATCCATTGAGTCGCAGCCGGCACCGGCCAGATATATGAACCTTTCAATTATGTCTTGCGTTCCAACAACTGTCAAAATAAAACCACAATAAAACTAATCATAATCAATACAGTATGACGTAAACAAATCAAAACATCTGGCCACCACATTCACCGGCTAGTGGCTACCATTACCCGCCCCCGTAATCAGGGTTCGTTGAGCGTAAATAGAGAACCGCACAAATACGGAACCCGCTGCAAATGACGCGGTCGGCGGCCACTAGCCCGCAAATTTGAATTCGTTACTCATTTCACGTACATTGTAACATTCGCGAGTGCCATTAATAATTTTCTGATTAATTTGCCATGAGATTTTTTTGATGCGGCTTATAAGCTGTATTGATAATTTTTTGTGTAGTACGAATTTACCTGTTGTAGTTTTCCGCATGGAACACACCACGCATGGAACAGGCGCACACACTCTGAAGAAGACTAGCCTGATGCGTTCGGTTTCCAAACATGATATGGAATTGTATATAGAAGGAACAGGCAGCGGTGTTACACCTATACTTTGCTAACTATAGTTCCAGACAAACTTGGACGCTAACTTACACTTATAAGCCAAGTTCCAATGCACTAGAAGCAGGTCAACACATGTTACTATTACACAGTCACTGTATCTGAGTCGGGCTTAAATGTCTAAATCTCTTTACTTTTCTAAGATACAGGTAGGAGTCAGTGCTTCCTTATTATGCTGTAAATGATGCCAGAAAAAGCCACGCTTTGCCCATTTTGAGAATTCAAGATCTCATGTATAGTAGTTATATTTACTACCGCTACACCATCGAGGCAAAATGAGTATTCCTCGTTGTTGGTAGCTATATGGAGATCTCTAGGACTAAGTTCTATTTAATCGAAAACACGAAGAAAAATATATTTTAATATTGTTCCTAAATCCTTGCTCTAGCCTTTTTTTTTACCACGAACTAGTTTTTGGGCCGAACAACGTAGTTATTTAATATACTTTTTTATACATATTACCTTAACATATGTATATACATAAAAGCTTTGTGTAATGTAGATAACATTGATTCTTTTATAGTTTACTAATCTTCAAAGTAACCAAAAATGTAATCTTATTTCGTTAAGGGTTTTGTACGCAGTGTTAGTAAAAAATCTTATTAAATTGTAAAATGATGGATAGAGTTAGCAATTCTACTCATCATTCAAGGGTAGTAATTTCAAAGTCTATAACGCCAAAGGGATAGGCGAAGTTTCGCCTATCCCTTCGGCTATAACTATATTACATACACATTTCGCCAGCTATTTGATTTCCCCCAAAATTTTGTACACAGGTTCCTTTTATATAGGTAATTGGGCAGATAAAGGTGTAGTGGTTCATGTGGTCGCCTCGCCATCGCCACTGCGCCGACTGTTGTGGGTTCGATCCACAAATAGTTGTCCGAGTCTGAATGTATTTTCTGTCCGTTATTTCGATGGTTGTCAAGTACGCCGTGACACAAGAATAAACAAAAACACGGGAGCTCAAAATTAAGACAAGCAATGAATAAATTTTACGACATTCTCACATGCTAGGAAATAAAAAGCTTTTTTGATTGAAGTTGTTTTATAAATATAATATAACTAGGTAGATGATACATTATAACTAGAGACTTCAAATTTGACAGATCAAAAGTTCATAATAAACACAGATACTATTTTCAGGATACTTTGGCATTCCTTGTGATTGGATAGAAATTATTTAACTGTAGCGACACATTTAAAGATCGCGTACGAACGTACAGTCACGCGATAAAACTAGTTTCATAAAACTAACAATACAACAGGCGTACCCCTACGCTTTGACTACTCTGTCCACATAATAAGAATTACTTGCCTCAGCTTTTAGGGCAGAGGCCCACTAGGGATGACCCTAGTTAAGTTCTCGTTAACCACTAATGACTCAAATAGATCTTGATTAGCATCGGCTTTTAGTAATTTTGGTTTCGGCTTTGTAATGGCCGTTTATTTATTTTGTTTAATATAATTCGGCCTAATTTTGTTAAGGTAAACATGTATTTTTGACGGAATAGTGTAGGTAATTAGAGGTAAAATATTGGTTTTGTAATGCATGTATCTGTTAAACCTGAAATATCTGATGTTATTCAGTTTATTATTAAGTGGTTAGGTTAGTTCTCTACTAATTAATTAATGAGTACCTGTATAATACATTAAGAGAAAACTTATTAGCTTCTACACAATATAGGGCAAGCTTGTTGCCTTTTAAATAGCATATGTCAGACTCCGTGCTGCCACTGCGAATTTTCTAATAAAAGTACTTATGACACCCACGAATAATCGAACCTAGCACCTTACGATCAGATGTTTGTATATGCGCAAACTTATGCTATTGTACCAAATAATAGTTTTTTTAGTGGTTTACGACTTAATTATATAGATCGACTTAACAGATGCTGGGCGGAACCGACAATCTCAAAAAGCGTTAGTGGTTTAGTGATATTTAAATAAAAATTCGAAGCAAAGACACAGCTCACGTTATTTGCGTCAATATGAAAAGAAAAGCCCGCATTGGGTGTTATAAGAATCAATTTAACAGATTTCCTAAACAAAACTGCTCAAGATGCCAGATTTCTTTACCAGTTAATATTTATGTTGTAATTGAGAAATTGCGACAAGTAACATATTTGCTTCATCATAATATTAATTTGACATTGCATTCACAGTAGCATACATTTTGTTTTACGTAACCAAACAAATATATGCCATAGACATCATATTGCAACAAAATGTAGACTGAAATTCAAATTTGTGTAGCTTTTATGAGGTTGAAATAAATAATATAATCTGATATAAATTTGTACCGTCAGTCAAATGAGAGAGGTCCTCGGGGCGTAGCTTGTAACGTAATTTTTGATAACGAAATAAGGCTGGCTGCATGAATACGACTTTGAGTGCGCTTTGCTCGTTCCACAAACTGATTTAGAAAAGTTTGTGATGTAAGAAAAGTTAGAATAGAAACAAAAGATCTTTATATTTTAGGCGTATCAGGCTTTTTGATGTTTACGAGTATTGTATTTTTCTGATTATCTTACTGCAGTGACTTATTTTTCTTGTCAAAAGAATGACAAAATTGAATCAACGTTCTATGTATTCTTCTTTAACCAGTCTGTTAGGAATACATAGCCCAGCTAGACAGACTCCGTGTTGCTACAAGAATTTCTTGACAGAAAACCAATACAATTCTAATATTAATATATTCTTTTGATATTCGAATAGAGTATGTAACCAAAACCTGTCGTATATTTGTAGAACGCCTAACCAACAGCCCAAAAGAGAGTGAATAATGGAAATGACAGCACATTATCTTTTTGGTATACCGACATCACTACATTAGATTAGAATTACTATGAATCCTTACGTACAGTGTGGATGTCAGCGAAAAGATAACTTAAGAAACTTTCATTTGTGGCAGAAAATTAATGTGTTTTCGTGATTTTGCAAAGGATATAATTATATTCACTTTTATACTTTCGCTTTCTATGATTTATGTTATAGAAAATGTGAATTAACGCGATAATGGTTGGTATTAATATACGTTATTGGCCTTGTTCACAAAAGTGAAACCTGGCTAAAACCTCAAGCATTTTGAAAAGGGATATAAATACTACATTTTTGTAGGATAAAATATGTTCTCGTTTTCCGTTTCAAATTATTTGATCACGTGAAACTAAAGGATATCTATTGCAAAATTCTAGGTAGCAGGACAAATGATGTTAATATGGCTCGTAGTACATTTCACCAGCAAATGTGTTTGTGTAGTACACACAAACACATTTTACCAGCTATGCTTTATGTCACATGTTACATGACTAGCCTGCTACGAACCATATATGTCCACACAGCATTTGTCCTACTACCTAGAATTTTGCAATAGATATCCTTTAGTTTTGTTTAGTCACCGACAGAAGTCAATGAACTCGTACCATCTTTCACAAATTATGTTAAAGTCACATTTTAAGATGATGATGATGCTATGTGTCCAGAGGTGATTGGCGACTTTAGATACTTAACGTGAACATGATCTATGGAAGATTGTAATTGTTGATTGAGTTTTATCGTTAACTGTCTTTCTCTGTGCTCTGCTGGGGTTACACACGTGTCGGTTTATGATCATGTGATATAAAATGTTGTAAGAGATACATCGATAGAGGTTACAAGTACCCTTAGTTTTCCTGCCACTCATGAAATGGACATTTGGGCCTGATTCCCAGATATGGTAAAATTTATTTCCTTTAAATAAATTCAAATGGCGGTGTAATAGGTATTTGCCAATTCTGTTGAGGATACATGCAAGGTTCGATGAATGTATATGGTTCAGAAAATTGTCTAGCATCTCAAATATGAGTAAGTAACAACATTATTACGATACTAGATTACCTAACAAGGAACAGCAATGCTAATCTGGCTCGGTACATCGACACGCCTTTATCCTCGTAAATGTGTTATATCCACTTGTTGGTAGCTTTTATGCAGGTTCTGCGTTTCACTTTGTAATAGAGAGGGGAGATTCGAAAAAAAATTGGCCGGCGACTATCGCCGCCTTTCGGGCAAATTTACAGACTGACAGTCTGTGTGTATTGAGAATTTCCTAACAAAAACAAGCCATTTCACCCAATCTAGGAATTGGAACTGGGACCTCGCGATCAACGTCTCGGTACAATGACAAGGATATTCGAAATATTTCGTTTCCCATTACCAGTGTAAACACACGGGGGAACGTTAGTTCGCGCCGAGCGTTGTTGGTATACTTTCACAATGACCCTACGGAACATAGTGTCGTTTTATCAGAAGTGCAGATAGGCAATGGTGTAAATTAGAAGCGGTAGATGTCAAAATTGCGTATTATAAAATATCGTATTTCAAAATGGGATTAGAACTTAGATTCAATTAGATTTAAGAGGTATGTCTGTTTATAGAGATCCAGATAGGATACTGATAGAGGCTTCCTGTGACCAGAGCGCTGGTACTTTTTGATACAAAATATTAACATTGCTTTTCAAGATAACAATGCTGTCATCTTTTGGAATTTTGATGAATATCGTGGTACAAATTTTAGTACATATGTAGATTTTAATGTAATATACATATTAAGTTTAGAATATTATTATAAGCGGTCGAACCAGGGCGCCTACTTTTAGTGTATTATATTGGTGCCGTACCAATGGATAGAAGATTCCGTGAAAGTGAGGTAAACAATTCAGTTTTCTCCTTCATGGTGTAAGCCAGTGTTTCATTAGCTTACTTTGATCAAAGAAATTAAAAAGATTAAAAATTAAAAAGACATTGATCCATTTAGATCGTAAAACACTACTTATTAACATCAATATTTAAGTTAGTTTACTTAATACGTTTGTAAATATAAATAGTTGTATATATGTTGTAACAAACTTATTAAGTTAGTAATTTAATATCAGCCTTGTTTATAAAATTTCCCACTATTGAGCATATATTGTCTTAAAATAAAAGTTTACTAAGTAATTTACATTTACGGTAGTAAGTAGTAGTCCACGGCTATCAGGTACAGGACGAACGTTTATACGGAATTGCAATGCACACCCCAAATTTCTTCACTCCGGGCTGTTAGTCAGAACTTTATATTTGCAAACCGGGTTTCGAATTCGAGACTATGATGCACAGCAGTCGCGTTCACTATCGCTCTGTCAAGGCAGTTAAAGCTATAAGAAGACACCAACAAAACACACGTGCCCTCCTTTTTAAATCGCCATTGAATTAAAATATTGGTATATATAAATATCAAAACAGAGAACCATGTTTCCTTTTAATTATTACTTACATTTAGCTAAATTCGCTACAAGTTTGTAACTTGAACCAGCAACGAAACACAGGCACTAACACGATATTGCTTTTTCCCATATAGGACCGTTCCTTTTTCATGTAAAACATGCCTGTGTCCTACGTAACGTAAGAGTATGGAGATCGGACCTTATTTCCGGAGTAAAATAACCGATGTTTAAGGCACGCTGAAATCCATATTTCTGTTCTTAGACTATGGTTAGGTATAGGTGCAAATAACTCTGTCTGTTTGTAATGCTTTAACTGCGAAACCACTGAACCAATTTTAATGAAATTTGGCATGGAGAAAGATTGAAGCCTAGCAGATATAGTCTATCTAAAAAGTGATTATTCCGTTTCAAAGACGAAACTACTGAATCAACTTTAATTATATTTGACATGAGGATAGATTAAAGCATGGCTTATAAATAATTATAGGCATTATCTAAAAAGTGAGCGCAGACTATATAGATATAGAATTTATTTAGATATCACAAGCTTCTACCCGCAGCTTTGCCCGCCCTAATCCTACGAAGTACTTACGGAAGTAAAGATATGTACGTATGTTATTGAATGGGTGAATAGAGGTGTGTTACACCCTCATTTTGCCATCTAAGATTTCATGACCCATGTAATAGAGAGTGAGTTTATTACTGCCTAAACTGGCACTTTTTCACACTGCGTGGTACTACTAAGTATTTAATGATAAATACCTAATAACACCTCGCATGAACTAGAAATTAAACCCAAAACCCCATGCACAGTAGTCGCCTACATAATCGCTGCGCCACCAAGGCAATATACGAGTACCTATGTAATACAATATTACTAAAAACAGTTCCAACATTTCCGCATTTTATGCAACAAATTCTTTGTACCGTACCCAGCGTGACACTTTTTTGCTGCGTCCTCTCCATAATTAAGTTATTTTAGGAAAGCCAGCTTTTAATTAAACTAAATTAATAAGGAACCCATCTTCCCGGACATTGTTTTGATACAAAACTCGTTACGGCACCGAAAAAAGCCCAGTTGGTCCTGCGGTAAGCTTTAAAATTTTATGTGTGTTTGCCATACTTTTTTGGGAGTAATCCCATCCGTACTTCCACTCACAACCACCGAACTGTGTCGTGAAGTTCAGCAATGGCGACTTTGGAAAACCACAACCGCAGGCGGGTAAAGTTGACGATTTCCCGCCTGTGCACCCCGTCCGCCTTGCGCCGTCACCGATATTTAAAGAGATTATTGTTAGTAAATTTTGGTGGTTAACACTTTTTAAAATGTTAACCTTTAAGTAGTGCATGTGGTGTTACCCAATAAACGATTATTACACTTTTACAAGTGTAACAATCATTTATTGAGTTATAATTATTCATTGAGTAGGTACATTTACATGTACCTACTCAATAAATAATTATTTAATGTGTTGTGTAAACAATTGTTGGATAACCTAATAAAATAAATAAATAAAAAATAAAATAGAACTAGATTTTGCCTGCGGCTTCGCTCGCGTAAATCTAGGTTAGTTGTTGTTTGAAAGTTACCCTACGTCCTTCTCTGTTCCTTGACAACATGTGTACGAAATTTCATGGTTATCGGTCGAGTAATTAAGGCGTGAAAGCGTAACGAATTAACAAACTCAATAAGAGTTTGTTAGTTCGTTACGCTTTCACGCCTCATTTATAATATTATTAAGTTATGATAGGATATGTGTAGATTGCTTCTCATTCAAATTAAACAAGTTAACGAGACATATTATGATATGTATTATATCACGCGTATTATGACACTTTTTGATGAAGGAATCGCATGTCAAATTCAGTTTTAAAAATTATGAATTTATGATTTAGCATTTTTGGTATCCTACGTCCTACGACTTCCATAGCGACGAACCACTGAGTGTCGCCCCATTTTTACGACGTGTGTTCCTGAGTTTGAGCGTAAACGTAAACATTTTCGCTTATGAAGTAATAGTAATCAGAGTGTGATAGATGCATCAGTTAGCATTATAGACTGTACGGATGGTGTACTGGTCGCCTCGATACTGCCACTGCGCCAAGTGGGTTCGAATCCCACAAGGGACAAAACTTTGTGAGATCCACAAATGGTTGTTCCGTTTAAATGCTTATTTATGCGTTGTTATTGATTTATTCGAAAACGATTGCAAAATCAAATACATTAATGGTTATTTTGTAAATTATTTTGTACTTTGTAAATATACTCTATATAAATAATTAATAACGTGTAACCTTTAGAGGTTTTCTTTAGAAGTAATGAAGGTTTTAGTGGAACAGACCACGCCGTAGGGGCGTGGTGTCCCTAGGTGGATTTAATTAAAAGATACAAATAAGAGAAGGTATGGCAATTACACTTTTAATGCGTTTAACTTTAACAATATAAAATAGACAGGGCGTGGGTCACTTAAAGGCTTGCTGCGTGTCCTTGTAGTCAGGAACACTTAACTGAAGATGTGGAGCCGGGCCGCAAGGAGGACGTCCAGGACGCGATCGGGGCTTATATACCGCTACCGCCGGGCAGGAGGGGAAGGGGGGGGCGACAGCCACCACTCCGACTCGCGCGCAGCCGTCAAGGTCGCGCGGTCCGCGTTACACACCCCCCTCGTTAGGGGAGAATTTTTCCTCGGGAAAATTCGGTCTCCCGAGGACTCCCCTCTCCTCCGGCAGCAGCTTCCGATCGGCATCCTGAAACAGGTAGTAGAAGTGGTGTCAGTCCTTTAAATGATCAATGGTATTTAATAGACGAGAATCTATAATAGATAACACCGTAGCTGCGAACAGATCATAATAAAAGCAGCAGATAACAATAAAAAAACACGTTAAAGGCAAGGTGATTCATTCATTAGGAATGCGAACTCGACAGCTGGCCGTTAGATAATAACACGTTTTGAATGTCAACAAAGTAATTAGCTAATGAGTTTGTTATGAAGATCAATAAACGACAACTACGGTGAAATTGTACAATACAAAAATATAGCGATTAGTACGCTAGCAAGCAGATAAGAAGAATCAGTATGAATGCAAAGAAACATGACGGGAACAAAAAGATTGAACCTGTAGACCGACTTGACAATGACCATTTGACCACTGAACCACTGGGTGAAAAAATGAAATGTTTAGATTTCGATTAGTATTTTCGAAAGCAATAATTGATATGAAGATAGAATGCGTAATTAAGACACAAAGTATTGTCTAAAAAAAAGGAAATTTCTAAAATGCATAAAAATTTATAAACAAATACACGCTTTGAAGTACGCAGTTTAGAAGCGTATATTTTCTAGTGTTACGCTAGGAAGTATTACTTTTGTAGTTAAGTAATTAGGTTAAATATAAACAAATCACAAAAGAAAAAAAAATCAAGACAATGTCGTGATCTAGCTAGCCCTACGACGAAGTCTTGGGTTTGGTACAACAAAAGTCCACTAGCTAGAATCACCAAACTATTCCTTATAGTTAATTAGTTTCAAGTCTTTAACATGCCACTCACCGAGAGGTTTACCAGACATATCAGACAGTATATATACTAACGGAGACTTCTTGGAAACAATTTTACATTTAATAAATTTAGGTGCCATTTTTTTATTAAAATATTTATTCTTATCGTTGCGGTAAAATGTTCTTCGCCAAACAAAGTCACCCGCGTTGAATTCAACCGGTTTATTACGTAAATTATATTGTTTACAATTAGGTTGGCGTGCGATGCAAGAATCGCACGAGTTTACGCGCTTTATGACGTCAGAGCCCATGCCCGGCCAATAATAATTAAGTGCTAGACGCTTATAAGTTTTAAAAATGCCAAGATGGCCAGCTGTGGGCGAAGAATGGATTTTTGTTAGGATGTTAGACCGTTGCTCAGACGGCACAACCTCTTTCCATTGAAAATCTCTAGTGAGAGGGTTAAGACATTTTTTAAAACGATATAATTTATTGTTTATGACTTGATAGTCGACAAACGAACTCGGGGAATTAGTACACCCGTTATAGATATTTAAATACCAAGAATCGTTAGTGGAAACTGGCGTATTAAGAGAACAATTAGTATGTTCATTAATATCGTTTGTAATAGCAGAAATAGGTATTGAGCAAGAAAGACCACCAAGATCACCTGCATCAATAGTACGTGAAATACGTTTTGTGCAACCGAGACCCCGCTTCTGAGAAGAATTATCGATGAACTTAGGGATTAGGTTGACAGCGGTAGCTCTCTGATTGGCTTTTAGAAGACCATAAGAGACGAGATGAGTACCGACATTCGTCTGTATCTCAGCGACGTGCGCGTCAGACTTGTTTAAGAGCAAGACTGATTCCAAGTGTTTAGGAAACAGACCAAAGTTTCTCCAAAAATTCATACCAAGAATTAAAGAATTTTGCATATCAGGAACAATATGAACGACCAAGTTAATTACTTTATTTTGAAATTCAATCGGTATAGAAACCGAGCCTAATGTACTTAGTTTGTGTCCGCTCGCGGTTATCAATTTTAATTGTTTAGAATTATCGAGTTGATAGCTATTTAGAAAGTATTTATGAGAATTGTTTCCAAGAATTGTCACAGAAGAACCCGTGTCTAGAAGGCCAACGGCGCTTTTGCCATTTACGGTAAGAGAAATATAAGGGGTATCTTCGATATTAGAATCGGGGTTTGAGGACGAGCGACAATGGTTAAAGAATTCAGAAATATAAGTTAACCAATCAGACCACTCAGTTTTATTGAATTTAGAGTGATTATTATTTCCCCAATCTTTGCCAATTAGTTTCTTTGGCGGAGTAGTAAGTTTAGACTTACAATTAGGACAATCAGAAACACGGAAACCCTTCAAACCGCATTTAAAACAGATTAAATATCTCGGCTGGCGACAAGCGTCGAGTGAGTGTGACGTACTCCTACAGCGAGGACAATATCGATTATTACAATTAGGTGCAGATCGAATAACATTCACGTGTGCCTTTGAATTAAAATATGTACTAGGCTGATTATTAAAGTTTTTACTTTTATAATTAGGAGACTTATTATAAAAGTGTTTATTATTGAAACTGCCCTTATAAGGACTAGAAGAATTAGAAGTAGGGTAATTATAAGCAAAATCAGGTGCCAGGGTGCTAGGGGACACTTTAGGTGGCTCCCTAAAGTCCTTAGAACGGCTATCAAACCTTTCAAAGTTTCTACACACGTTAATCAGAGAAGGAATATCTATTACATTGGTAGTTAAAAGGCAATTAGTGTAGCACGGCCTAATGTTATTTAATAAAATTTCTAATTTATCAGATTCACTAATTGGCACATCAAGACGAGAAAATAAACCTTGCATTTTTGCTATATATAAGGTTATGTTCTCAGATTCGCCCTGAGAACGTTGTCTTATTTCAGACATCAGTTTGTAATCAAAATTATGAGGACTAAAGTCTCTTTTCAACAACTGACATAATTGACCCCAAGAAGTAACGCTATCCCGAATACTACGAAACCAAGTCAACGCGTCATCGGAAAAGATCTCAAATGCAAAAGAGAATAACTTATCCTCAGGTATGTTCCTAGCTGACATAAATTCATTAACCTTCTGAATAAAAGCACGCACACAAGACTTGCCATTATATTTAAATTTAGAAAGTTCTGAGAAAAGTTTTCGCTCATAGAATAATACATTTACAGGCTCGATCTGCTCGCAAGCTCTAGTGCTATAATTTTGAGAAGTTGATTCCTCCGGCTGAGAAACTAACGATCTAAACGAAGCATATAAGCCGTGGAACTCATCCCAAATAGATTTTAAATTATTTTGAATCGACGGTTCGTCGAGACAAACGCGGTTTAGTCTATGAAAAATATGATGTAATAGTGACTCAGTTCTAGCTGATAAATTACTGTCTAATCTATTACGCAATACTCTGACATTATTTGATGCTCTGAATAATGAGGTCTTTAGAGCCGCGATATCGTCTTCCGGAGACAAATGAGACTCCAAAATGCTCTCAGAAGGAGAACCTGGTGCGAGCTTGGCGATTGATTTTCGAAGTTCATCGACCGTGTTAGCTTCACCACCACGCAAAGTAACTTCATAAAGTAATTCCGATTTATTCAATAACGGAAACTTAATCTCGTACGCCATCTTGTTTAGAAGGATCGCGACGCGCACGAGGTACCGAACGACCGAGAAATATTACTAATTACGCAATATAACACGACAAGCAGCGAAATAAAAACACTATCAATAGAACACAGTGAAATACAAGCGTATGATTCTGGCCAAGGATGCAAGGAGAAAAAACGCGATAGCTAATAAGCGTAATAAATGTAGCATGTGCAATAGAATTATCTTGAATATAATAATAACACGACGTGGGTAATGAAACTGTTAGTAATTTCACTACGCGATCACGCACGTGGTTGGTTAGGCACTTAAAAAAATAAAACTTACATACCCTTTGAGCAGAATACACACGCACAGTACACAGTATATAGCAATAATATAAAAAATACCACGTAGCAAGCCTTTAAACTTAATAGCCGGGCGCCATTGTAACCTTTAGAGGTTTTCTTTAGAAGTAATGAAGGTTTTAGTGGAACAGACCACGCCGTAGGGGCGTGGTGTCCCTAGGTGGATTTAATTAAAAGATACAAATAAGAGAAGGTATGGCAATTACACTTTTAATGCGTTTAACTTTAACAATATAAAATAGACAGGGCGTGGGTCACTTAAAGGCTTGCTGCGTGTCCTTGTAGTCAGGAACACTTAACTGAAGATGTGGAGCCGGGCCGCAAGGAGGACGTCCAGGACGCGATCGGGGCTTATATACCGCTACCGCCGGGCAGGAGGGGAAGGGGGGGGCGACAGCCACCACTCCGACTCGCGCGCAGCCGTCAAGGTCGCGCGGTCCGCGTTACAAACGTGTGTTATTAATATTTATCAATACATTTCTAAATAATTTGTGTTATATTTAGGTCCTTCAGTATTAGCTTCACGGATTCCTTGCATCAATTAGCAATAAGTAAATGATGATTGCTTTTTTTTGATAATTATTTAAAGACAAACGACTTTTGCCACGAAAAGGCAAATTGCATAGATAAAGTTTAGAAAGACATTTGTCTGTGTGCCACATGTAGAGTAGAATGCCATTAGATTGATTGATTCTTTATGGGTTGTGTTTGAAAAATTATTGGCAAGATATACAAGCAACAAGATAGTTTATTTTAGACGTTTGTTTTAATTTAGGATAATATCATCCTATACTACTAGTTCTACTAATATTAAACCTCGTGATTATTTGTGAAGTTAACAAGTAACTTGTTTCTTAATTTGATTATTATTGAAGAATATAAATGCACAACCGCATTTAGTCACGGACTGCCTTTGCATTGTCACAAAGTGTAAGTGTATGCGCCATCATGCCATCTTACTGCCTATTTTAGATTTATATTAAAACATATACCTTAGCCCAAATTATTTAATCTCTATAATATTATTAAGTTATTACTGTTTTTATCTTTAGTTTTTTTTATAGTCTGTAGTATATGGCATAATGGCTGCAACACCTTGTTAATCTGAGTTGTAAAATACTGAAATTATATTTATTTGGCGATTTAAAAGAGTGGCCGTGAGTTTCTTGCAGGTTTCTTCTCATAGGCTCTACCCTTTGCCTGAACCTAGCAACTAACCTAAATGTAGCTTCAGTAACTTAGTAAACTCATTAACCCATATATTTTGACGTTCATAAGTGTTACTTTGTGACCTAAATGAATAAATGATTTTTGATTGAAATTAAACTACTATATACGGATTTTATCGCGTTGTTTATTTAACACTCTATTACATAATTTTGAAACTGTTACACTACTATACTATACTATTTAGAGTATAGTATAGTAGTGTAGTTTAATTTCAATGAATAACATTCGCGTAAACAGAAGACAATATTATGTAAATGATTTTTGATTAAAAATGTAAAAGTTTGTGAGGATGGATGATATTTGTTACTCTTTCACGCAAAAGCTACTGAACGGATTTTGATGAAACTTAACTTAACATTATCAGTATTAGGTTAATATACAAAAGTTGGGTAACTTTTAGGTATATTTTGTTTACGATATATTTTTAGTAATATTAATACAAATTCTGGTATATACGGTAGCTAATCTAATGAATATATTGCTCGTGTTCGGGCCAGTCACTTTATCAAGTAGATTCTGAGATATTTAGATTTTTCCGAATTTGACTACCAGAGGACTGACGAGGGTGACATAGTACTGACAAAAACACAACTTCATAAGATATGTATGATATTTATTAAATTTTAGAAGAAATCTCTTACAATCTAATAACGGCACATATTCTGAGTTTTCATTCACTTAAGTATCGTTTAAGAATCTATAAATATGTTTTGTTTTTCCATAATGTGTATTTGTCTACTACATTTCCAAATATAGCTTGTTTGAACCTTTTTTATCTTCATGACACTTAATTTAGTGTAATTTTCTACTACCTAATTGAATTTTAATAATTTCTGCGAAAAGGGTCTTCTTCACTAATTCCTTCTTTTGAGTAATCTCTTCACTCGTTTCTTCAATTCTGATTTTTGGAGTTTTAAACAGATTTTACAACTTTCTTTAACTGTTTGTTAACTCGTTTATAGTTTTGACGATGAGTATTCAGTTTAGGTCCCAGTTTTGAAACTATTTCATCCATCTTCAAAATTGTATATTTCTGGGCTTTTTCTGTCGTTCGCTTCTCTTTTTTGTCTCTTTTGCTCTTTGGTGTTGTTTAATAATAGGTCTCATTTCTTCACCTACTATTGGTTGTGCTTCATTGTCAGTAGTTGAAGAAGTATTGTAGCGTACATAATTATCAGTAGTACGTATTTTTTTGCCTGTACTTTGATGAACTATTAGTATTATTATTTTCAAGTTAATGCTCATGAGGTCTCATTTCTTAAAATTTTCTTTGCCTTTTGTCCTTTTTTTAAGTCTTGAAGCCTTGCTCTTTATATTCGGCTAATTTAATAGGGTCGCTTGTGATTCTAGCTAAGCGAGCCTTTTCGGCTTCCCTCTTTGTTTTTAATATATCTTCTCTATCCTTAAGACATATTTTGTTTTTGCTTAGGAGGCGGCATAATCTTATTCCTGAAAGAAGTAAAAAAACAATGCTTAGACACGCTAAATGTCAATAATCTGGCAACACGTCAGTACTCTGGCGCAATATCAGACAAAGGACTGATGCCAACGGACTAACGAAAATACATGAATTTGAGTTTATCATTAGAATCAACGTTTATTTTGATATTTTCGAAAATCAACAAGCAAATTTTTTTAAATCTTAACTAACTATGTGTATATTAAAATATAACACAGGTTTACAAGAAAATAACGACTCACCATAGGACTGAAATTTTGACTGGATCGACACGTGTTTACATGACAAATACAACGCTAGTACTGGCACAGTTATAGCGGCCGTAACATGACGCGGTCTGTAGCTAACTTTACGTCCAACGTTGAAATTTAACACGGATTTGAATTTGAGTCAACAATATTTAGCAAGCAATTTAAATTCTAACACCACGCAGCGGACTGACGAATAAAACTGAACACAAAGTTTTTTATTATTTTTACAACAACGGTAAGAATATTATATTATAAAAGTTGATATATACATTGGTAACTACATCATAGATTGTAGTAAATCAGTAAAATTGGTTAAATTAAAGGTCTATTACCTTTAATTTAACCAATTTTACTGATTATAAGTATAGATAGTACACAGCCACTTGATTGCGCGTTTCTGGGATTGTGACATGGCAAGGTACAGACCTTTTGAAAATATATTGAGGCAATTTACAAATTTGTAGTTCAAATGAACAGCTGAAATTAAGTGCCCTAAAAGACATATAATTGTTTTAAATAAAATTAAAAATATATATGAAATTTAATAACACATCGTGCCATTGTCTAATGACATCGAGTTACCCAACTTTTGTATAATCACCCTATTGTTTAGACATCAAAATAACATACAGGCTACTAAAAATCTATCTTAACATAAATCTACATTAACGTGAGCGAAACCGCGGGTAAACTCTAGTCATTAATATATTTATAATACAGACTAGATCTATATTCTAATTAAAACAGATTTTATTTTCAGAATTAGCCCCCTGATGTAAAATATAATTTTTCTTTAATTTAAATGCAATAATATGTTTACAGAATACTTAATGCTTAACGATACTAAAGTTATTATTAAGCATGTGACAAACTTAGAGGGGAAAATGTTGTTACTCGAGTGAAAATTGTTGCCATTGAATATTCTTTGTGTTAACAGTAAAGGCAATGATTGATAGGATCTGCATGTCTGCAAGACGTCCATAATACTCTTGGAAACAAGTACAGTCTATTAGGTAGTTTGGAAGACTTAGAGTTAACTGTTATTATTATACTAGATGGAGGACCACTTATAACAATACGACAATAATTATAAAACAGAGTTGATAAGTTACAGGCTAAATATCTATAATACTAATATAAAAATGAAATAGTTTGTGAAAGTGTTAAAATGTTTGTTACTCGTTCAAACGTAAACGCTTGAACGGGTTTGGATGCATTACTGACTCAGATATAGATACATAGATCATTGAAATTAAACACTTTATACGGATTTTGTCGCGTTGTTTATTTTACTTTATAACACTGTTATTACATAATTTTGAAAAACTCTAACACTACTATTATTGAACTTTACTACTATTTAAGCTATATATTTTTAATTAAAACTATTTATTTTTGAGTTTTGAGTTTACACTTTGCCCCGACGTTTCGGTTGCTTTACAGCAGCCATGTTCACGGGGAATTAATTTCAATGTATAACATTCGCGTAAACATAAGACAATACATAGATCATGATCTGAAATAGCACATGGAATATTTTTTATACCGGTATACGTTCCCGTTGGATACACGCGGGGGCAAAGCCATGCGCATAAATAAGCTAGTGAGTAATATGTATATTTTAATACAACGTTCAAGTAATATCAAGTATGTATTTCCAAACTCAATTTTTCATCAATTTTCAAGTACCTATAGAATACGCTTGTCATTCTTCGAATTTAAATACACAACGACGCGTCACCCGATCCCAATAACTTGTCACGTAAGTAGAAAATGAAATTCCTTGTGCAGACAAGCCGAAATTAAATAAAGAGACGATATACTCAATATCAGTCGGGACACGTACAAAATGATAAATACTTTCATTTGTACCGTTTTCGTTTAATTTATACAAAACTCTCTCCCACGTGGCACGTTGACTTAAGGTGTAGTCATAGACGTACACTCGTAATTAAAAACTTTTTTATATTTATAAGCGTATAATCTATAAGCAAAGTTAACTCAATATATATTTTTGTAATTATTAGCATTCGTTACTTAAATCTTAAACACAATAAACGCTTTTAATTTTACTTGAAATAATATAATAGAAGCTAGACCTGGTAAAACGTTTTATAATGATAATGACAACAGAGGACGAATGGTACAATTGTGTCGTAATCATTATTTAAGTGCACGTGTTCGAGGTAGATATCAAGACACCCAAAATACGCGTCCATTTCGTACCAATACCTAAAAAGACAGTCGTTGCTCTTTCATTGTGCAATTACTTTTGATGCTGTCTCCACCTGCCTAATTGACAGTATTGTTACTATTCATTGAGATACCACTGCTTTCATTAATTATATCAATACACATTTGTTGGCAATATGATTGAACATTCAATAACAGATATTTACTTCAAATTAACAATTTAATTTTTAAAATGCAGCCTGCATTTTATACAATGCATTTATAAAAGTATAATTAACATTTTTCATTGTATTACGAGTATCAGTCGTTTCATTAAAATTCCGTTGAAAATGTTTTTATCGGAATACAATATTGTCAATAGGTTCAATGAGATACGACAGAAAGCAATAAAAGGAAAATGACTTCATCTCATGTGTGCAATCCGATCGTCATGAGTCATGAGACAATTTTATTTATTTAAAATTTTCATTGTCTAGTTGAGGAATTAGAAAGAGACGAAGAGAGTTATATCAGTATATTGTAATAAATATATAACAATAGTAAAAAAAATATTATTCTAAAACGTCAGACATAAAAACAATCCCGTGAAGCGTACCGAGAGTCAAGCACTGCAAGCAAACGAAATGTTAACGTGACTTAATTTGCAACTGTCAGCCGTGACTTAGTCATCTGCACATTACAGAAATATCCGACGAGCTACATTTTCGTCGTATGCGCACCCAAGGTCACGTCCGCGACTTATTGCTGGCAGTTTGCACATGTCTATGTAATGGTATTGAACAGATACGGCATTACTCGCGACCATTAGTAGTGGCTGTAAATTGCTTTCGACAGCTTCTTAACCTTTTGAACGCCAACGTCGGCTATACTCGACAGGCGCAAGCGTGCCCTGTGCGCCAACGTCGTCTATACTCGACAAAAAACAGGGCACAGAAATATACAAAATAAACATATTAAATCATTACTTTTCTGTATTTTATTGATCTAACTTAGAAATGAAATCCCCAATTATTACTTAATTGTACACAGCAAACAAAATTTGCATATTAGTTATTCAAATATTTGATAATAAAAACAATATATTAATATATCGATTTTCGGGCTTGGCGTACAGGACATGGAGCTGGCGTTATGACGTGGCGTTCAAAAGGTTAAAAGCCTAACTCACACTGCCGCTCTGGTGGGCGTGGCAAATAAAATCAAAATTGGAATGTGTTTAGCTATTAATAGACCATTTAAAAAACAAGGTACGGTTATTTATTTTTATACTACTTATTTTCTATTTTGAGGTCATTAACATAAAAGCCAAGCCAACACTAAGACTTTTGGCTATTCCTGGGAAAATCTAGCAGAAATCTCCAAAAACACATCAGCGCCTTGAAGATCTCACCACCAGCAGATTTGCAAGCAAAACAAAACCTCGGTAAAAATATAGCTACCACTTCACAAATATCTAATGACATAAATTTTGTCCCACCTCCGGGCCCGTTAAGCAAATATAATCCAGGAAAACATCGAAGGAAACGGCCCCCGATGGTGACATAACGGTCTTGTATAATAGAATTTTGTTTTGTGATGTTCCGATAATTTGTTTCAACGAGTTTTATGGTACCTTTTTGACAGGTAAAAACATTTTACTTGTTTGTAAATAATATACAAATGACAGTCATATCCCTGTTTCGATTTCCTGTATTGTATATCATAGGAACGCTGGCTGAAAAATACTTTGTGACATTTTAAGTCATGTGACTATTATGTGGAAAGGGAAATATAAAAGGTTTACTTGTTTAAGACTTTACTGTTAGAAAAAACAGCCGCAAGATTTGGTAGAAGTTTTATATTAAGGTATCGTATTGAGCGGCCAAAAAGAAAGTGGAGTGTAGATAGGGAAACAGATTATATATATATATATATATATATATATATATATATATATATATATATATAATTATATATATATATAAACATTAAGACGTACGCTCTAGCGATTTTCAAACCTGTTGTTATTAAAAATTACCTAATCCAATTAGCCTAGTGGGAAACCGTTGGACTGCCACGCAGAGGTCTCGAGTTCGAACCTAAGCGCGCATCTCTGACTTTTCGAAGTTATATGCGTATTAAATAGTTAATTATCGCTTGTTTTAACGGTGAAGGAAAACATCGTGAGGAAACCTGCATGTCTGAGAGTTCTCCATTGTTCTCAAAAATATGTGAAGTCTGCCAATCCGCACTGGGCCAGCGTAGTGGACTACGGCCTAACCCTTTTCACATTGAGAAGAGGCCCGTGCCCAGCAGTGGGACAGTTTAATACAGGGCTGATATTATATTATATTATTAAATAGACAATATTCATACCTTATACCTAAATTGGTGTTAATTTGGAATTAGATGTTGCCCACAACTACTTTTATTGCTGCACTGCACTTTTAAAATTAAATTGATTTAATTCGTATATGAAATTTTACAATAACCAGCGCGTAAATGTCCAAAACGAACAATAAACCACAACACAAAACTGACTACATTTATTGTAAACAAACGAAATATTCTCTTTATAAAATCACCATAACATTCGTATAACTCCATAAATCCATTTTTCCTAAAGAAAAAAGGACTGCTACATCATAACGTTGTCAATTTAAAAGACTTCGAATCCCGAACGGCAATATTTTTCCATTGCTTACGCCATTATGCACGCGCCCGAACACAAACAATAATAAACACGCGCTGTTAATCTTGCTTCGACTGTGACCACTTTATTACTAAGACAGTGTTGTATAGAGAAATATACGCCTTCGGGGAAAAGTTGCGCTAGAGATATAGGTTCCCTAGATGTGACTGAGTTGTCTTGGTGCCATTTTGGAAGGATTAGCCTGAACAAAGCTATGCGTGTATTAACTTGGTATTTTTTAAATTACCCAGGTATACAAGCATATACTCTTTCTTGATGGTTATTGAAAACAGCGTATGGTTCACGCTTTGCAGAAATTAAATATGGAACCGCCAGTATGTAATAAAGACTGCATGAATGGTGCAGCAGGCAAGCGGTCGCTTAGCCTGCTGCTGCAATAGTTGTGACTGTGAATCTCACGGAGAAATCATTTGAATGAGTTGCTAGTTGGAAATATGCCTCACCTTTGAGGATACCGGTATCCTCAAAGGTGAGGCATATTTCCAATTTTCGTGAATATGTATGTATGTTTATTTAAATTATAGTATAATTATGTATATGAAGTACGTATCACGGTATCATGTCCAACGATTAAAAAAATCAAAAAAAAAAAGTGTGGGCGGCGAGTAAGTGATAGCAATTCTAGATAAAAGCAGACAATAAAACTCTTAATAAAAGTATAGTGATTATTCAATTTACGATAGAAGTCTATTCTAGAAGAAGATCCTTATTCTAGTGTATATTATTATATTTTCTTTTTAATTCTTTATGCTATTCTGACGCTCTTTGTACTTCAAATTAAAGTGAACTTATTGCCTTGACAATATTGGAGTTCTAAGTGCTTTAACGTTCAACTAATAGAAGTTGTGAATGACAAACATTGGACATTATTACCTTTTGTTAATTGAAATTAAACTACTATATACGGATTTTATCGCGTTGTTTATTTAACACTCTATTACATAATTTTGAAACTGTTACACTACTATACTATACTATTAAACTTTACTAATTTTAAGCTAATTAAATTATTAAAACTATCAAATCTATTTGTTTTAAGTTTACACTTTCCCCGACGTTTCGGTTGCTTTTCAGCAGCCATGGTCACGTACACTCTCCCCGTGACCATGGCTGCTGAAAAGCAACCGAAACGTCGGGGAAAGTGTAAACTTAAAACAAATAGATTTGATAGTTTTAATAATTTAATTAGCTTAAAATTAGTAAAGTTTAATAGTATAGTATAGTAGTGTAACAGTTTCAAAATTATGTAATAGAGTGTTAAATAAACAACGCGATAAAATCCGTATATAGTAGTTTAATTTCAATGAATAACATTCGCGTAAACAGAAGACAATACCTTTTGTTAAGTTTCAATTAATAATAATTTTTGAGAAAAGGTTCATGATAATTTAATTTAATTATAATCATAATGTAACTGGATAAGAAAATCAAATACAATATTTGGACTAAGCTCACGAGATAGTCGACATGTGGAGTATGGACTCGGCGATCATTGTGTTTCAATCATTAGTTTGATTGCTAATTGGCTCGGCTATCAAGGCAAAGCTATTAGCAAATTAAACTGTTATACTACTAACTATTATTAATTATACTCATATATTATCTCATCAGGTGGTCCTGAAGAGACTCGCGTTGGATGGCAGGATCAAGTTCAGTCACATGATGATGTCATATAAGTCAGGTATGTATATTAATAGGTACATATTACATATTCCTGTATATTCTACGAAGTGGTAGGCAAATATATTTGTTACCTAGTCGAGTACAAAATTAAATACATTAGAAACGGTATTATATGTCTTGAAAGCAGCCACAAAGCTGTTGCAGCGAGAGTTGATATGATACGTTTAAAAACTGCAGTCGTTAGCTCGGTCGCGGTGCTTTGTATCAGTCATGAGTAGCTCATGTGCACTGAGGCTTATATAACTCGATCCCTTCGTTCTTAGTTCGATCGATAAATATGACTGCAACTTATAATAAAGTAGCTTTTGTTCGCGACTTCGTTTGCGTTCTGGACGGAAGGTATGACATTTTCTGTACCGCTTTTCGCATTTATAATATTAGTTAAGTTTAAATACCCTGTGTTTATATACTGTCTCGATGGACCCGTGGCATAAATATGCTTTTGTTTGTGTTGGTTGTGAAATCACGATATCAATATCCGCGTCAGGCAAAGGTGTGTTGATTATGTTTATATGTTATTATGTTATATGTTCTTATGTTTGTATGCGATCGTGAAGTACCAGTTTTGATTCCCACGTCGTTAAGTACATATTTAGATTTACTGGGGTTTTCTGTTACGAATTTCTCAGGAGCAGCATATAGTCTAAAATTTCCCCTGAAACTACAATAGGGGACGTAAAAACAGCTACTAAACTATGGGTTTGACAGACCTCTGTATAACGTTTCGGAAATATATGAATGCGTCAATATGATAAATAATGTGTATTTATAATAATATATTATTAAGCAACATTATTTATATCTCATTGTATAATATAATAAATAATATATTTATAATACTATACAATTAAGTCTATTCCAGTGCACTATAATCTGTAATCACCATTTAAACTTACAGCGACGAAATTTATAGATGCCACCTTAGTTCGCATAGGTGACTCAAGTATAAAGTACTGGAGTCTAACTTCTCCTTTATATTCTCTATAGGCGAGATTTGTACCTACTTAGGACTTATACTGAGGTGGGCATCTAGATATATGTTTTTAAAAGGTATAACACCCACATTTGGCTATTTATGTATAAAACATACCTTCTCCGTAGCCTTTATTATTCCCAAGTCACTTGGAGTCGGCTTTTCTGGTCTAACCGGATTTGCCTGGATATCAGTTTTTACACGGAGCGGCTGCCACCTGACCGCTGCAACCCGAAGGCTAACGATATCCTAAGGCTAGACCAGTGTCACGATATTATAGGGCACTGACTTCCCAATAACGACTGCCATAGATGTTCATGTCAACCGGGACCGACGGCTTAACGTGCTGTCCGAGGCATGAAGCAAGCGATAATTGTCAATCAATACGCACATAATTTCGAAAAGTCGAAAATAGCATATAACTTTTGAAAGTCAGAGGTGCGCGACGTAAGCGAATCTTTCGTGATATCATGGGGATGCCAGAGACTTTTAGTTGCCGGTATATAAAAAGTGTATTCTCGTTCAAAAATGTTTCAGTTTTTTTTTAATACGATGGTCTCGGTGATTTCAAGCGGCGTTGTTGAGACCACAGCAAAGAGAACTTTCAGTCTCTCTGTGTGACAGATTTTTGAGAAGCAGTAATAAATATTTTCATTGTTCAATTAGCATCTTACTTGTACCGACATTTTTGATGCGTAAGAATATTATTATTTACACACATTTTCTTAACAAACATATTAGTAATATTTATAATAAAAATAAATTAAGTCCATGTCTCAAAAGTGACCTTTAATCAAGTAACAGGATAGCAGAATAAACCTGTGGCAGTTGAGCAGCTACCTGCAACTGTTATTCAAGTATTGTGAGCACATGTTTTTATCAAATAAAAGAGAGCTGTTGATCTTATACATAGCTTAAAAGATTTAAAATATACCTAATAATGTTTTTAATCAAACTAAACTAAATCAATATCGTTTGAATCGTCCGATTTGGAGCTACGATGCCATAAATAGATACATAAGTTTAAATGGCATTATCTTACGCCTTGGTGGTTAAACAGTACACTATCAATCTCTTTAATTTAAAAAGGACCAAACCAAGTATAGAAAACTTCGCGTAGGACCTGGATAGCTTAAAAGAACGGATACATAGAATACACAGAGTTTAATATATTACGTGACGACCACAAAAATATTTTCCTGATGAATACGAAACATTCGGCGCATTGGTCAATACCTCACAAGGAGGGACAGATTTAAACCATTGTAATTTACTATTAAACCAAACAAATGAGAAGTACTACTTCTACTAGGTACTCTGGTTAGTTGATATGAAAGGAGTTCTAAATCCAAATAAATAGGGCAAAGGGCTTATGATAAAGAGACAAACATGTGAATTTTACACACATAATCCTACGTCAATGAACACACAAACAAAAGCGCAAGCGTGCCCAATCACAACTAAGAAAACACACACTATAAAACTAGGTAACTGCAGATTTATCTTTTTTAAAAAGAGTTATTATTTATTTGTCTAGCAGGGTCTAGGCATGGGCCCAGACCCTGCGTATCACACCTTAATTTCTCCAGCTATGACTTTTGGTCCCACCTGATAGAAACCCGCGTTGTTATTAAGAATTGTTTAAAAGAAAAAAATTTGCTGTACTATTCCTGACCCGTGTATTGAACCAGAAATCCTATGCTTTTTTTCTGCTTAAATCTTTCTAAAATAAGAATCCTGATCACATGATAGTCCACATATAGGCATCGAACACGCATTGCATTGTACATACAAGGCCTTAGATATTCCATACATGAGACCGTTGCTAATAGTCCATTAAGTTGCCTCGGCACGCGATGGCGTAGATCGGTTTGTGTTCATATTTATTGTTGGCGACGAACGACTGTGGCCACTAGAACAGCGACAACAGTTTGATCGTAATCCGTCAAGACCTTTTAGGTAATCTCAGATCACGAACTTTACCATACTTACATTGAAAGATTAAGAATCGTAGTGTACCCTAACCATACTTAGTTCACATGAAAAAGTGTCCACACTTAGAATAATGAGCTCAAACATTACATTTCAATATGAGTGCGCTTGGTAATACTATAAATAAAAAGATTTACAATACACAAGCATACACGCACATAAACACACACCCACAACACACGTGAACACAAACACGTACGCGCGCATACTCACGCATACCTATTGTAAGTAAGGACTATTACTAAGGTTACAATAGGTATGCGTGAATTGCATGTCTGCCACGTTCGATGAACAAAAATGGAAAATACTTTGTGAGGGCGCTGGTACCCATAACACAAGTTTAATCTTATCTTGGGTACCAGAGTTTAATGCAACAGTTCTATACAAAATTGTTTTTATTGTATTTATGTCATTATATTGTGGCTATTTGGAACAATAAAAAGAAAATATTATTATAATACAGATGTCATTTTGGCAGTCTCTCGTTGGGCGCCATGTATGTGAACATGGGTCCAACTTATTTGCGGACGAATCCACGTGAATTACATTTCACGATATGTAAATCTCTCCGCCTTTCCTGCTCTTCTGAATCTTCTTCTCCCTAGCCTTTATTATTCCCAAGTCACTTGGGGTCGGCTTTTTCTAGCCTAACCGGATTTGACTGGATATCAGTTTTTACACGGAGCGGCTGCCACCTGACCTCCGCAACCCGAAGGCTAACGATACCCTAAGGCTAGACCAGTGTCAGGATATTAGGGGGTACTGACTTTCCCAATAACGACTGCCATAGATGTTCATGGCAGCCGGGACCAACGGCTTAACGTGCTCTCCGAGGCGCGGAGCAGGCGATAATTGTCAATCAATACGCACATCATTTCGAAAAGTCATATAACTGCCGAAAGTCAGAGGTGCGCGACGTGGGTTCGAACCCGAAACCCTCTGCATTGCAGTCTGTTGGTCTCCCCACTGAGCTATAGCTGCTCCCTGCTCTTCTGAATGAAACCAGATATAAATGTAAGATAAATCATTACATAAACAAGTTCATGTATAGTGAAAAAGTAGGTATTAAAAGGCATCTATTCAGAAACTGATGATAAATTCTACATGCGACACGACGAGTAGTTTATAACAAAAAAAGAGTATTTTATAGTAGTAACTATAGAACCCAAATTTGTTTGATTGGTTAACTAAGCGTAGACAAAGCAACATGATGACTGCGACATGTAACTGTGACGATAATTAATCATTATCATAGTTTAAAACCAGAAAATGCGTTGATATATTATATAAATTGACGTAATTTAATTATGATAGAAGCTTAAACTTTCTCTCAAAGTATTATTATTAAGGTAAACCTATTGGTGATATTGCAGTTCCAAACTTATAACAATAATAAGTTTTAAGATTTTAAGATTTGTACACATACTTAATAGGTCTTAATCGCGGTAAGTATTTATAGAAAAGTAATAAATACAAGTTTCTTATAGGTATTTTATAATTAACGTCAGAACGTCTCGACCGAATTGCATCGATCGTGAGTAATAATAATAAAATTTTTTTGCTTGGTGGCTTAAAGCATTGTAGTCGCTTGTTTCATGGTTACACACGGAAGATTTACGCAGTATCGGAACACGAAGCATGTTGACCTAGCAGTTCAAATCTGTAGTTATGTGTTTACCTACACGTTCGTAAGTAATGTTTCAGCGATTTCGTGATTTGCAGCAAGTTGCTTAGTTCATTGACATTCACGCTACTTTGTCAGCTTTATTGAAGAAATAATTCCGAGGGACAGTGACATTCTTTTTTGCTTTTTATTGTTGTGTTATTAGTGTGTTCAATTGGGCCGGTGTTGTGTGATTTACTATACTTTATAAACTAGTGAAATGTTTTTTGTTTGAAATATGAGAATTCTATGAATGCTTATAACTCTGTTAGTCCATGACTTCAGGCTATGATGTTTTTATATGTGTAGATCAAGTTTAAACCTATTTTTATAAATAAAAATAAGTGCCGAAATTACTTCACAATAAATTTAATATTTTTTATTGACTGCACGGATCGTGGAGTTTCATAGGAGGCCATCTCGCACTGCGCTGAGTATTGTGGTTCTACATCCCAAAGGGTATAAAACTTTAATTTTCCAAAATATATCTATAAAGAGAAGAACAATAGTTTAGTACCATTTTTCCTCGCTTTGCCAACGCTTTTTCTTAGAGCCTTAGTGTTATTAATAAAGATATTTTGGAACCCGTTAGTTTTTCATTGGCAGATTTCAGCCACTGGGCTTGTAACTATAATTAACTCACCCACAGTTGACTGGGGAAAATGTCTACTGTAATAAATCTGTCATTAGTAGTTATTTTTTATGGAGAACTTTAAATAAGCTACTTATTCCTCAAAAACATTTAAAGTTAATAATATGCTGCTTTTTTATCAACTTATAATTAACCTTTTGAACGGCAACGGTTCACCGGCGGCCAAACACGGTTTTCAATGATGTCTGGCATCCCAACAATTGACAGGTTAAGTCAATATAACTATAATAAATAAAAGCAAATATATTTTTAAGTCTATATATCGCTTATAACATATGTGATATTAAAAAAAGAGATGATTTTGGTTTCGCCGCCATTATTTTCAGACATACATTTGATTTTATACTAACACTTAATATAATTCTCAGAAAAATATATATACTTCAAAGCACTTTTATCTCAAAGGCGTACTCAGCAGTAAAAGCTTTTATGTAAACTGCTCTACAATCTTATCCGTCTGGATAGCAGCAATCATTTTTGGATCACACACACAATAATTGTTTCGAGTAGGATTCAAACCCAACCCAATACTCGGAAGGTCAGCAGTAAGACATCCGCGTGTCCACTACACCATGCATTCATGCAGTAATATCACTACATATTATGAAACTATATATCTTTCTGCCTGTTACGGATAAACTCACAAACTACTGAACGAATTTGCATGCGGTTTTCATTAATAGACAGAGTAATTCATGAGGAAGGTTTAGGTGTAAAATTTGTTAAGGTTTTGTACTACCCGTCTGATGATTGATATTAAAAGAACTAATTGATATTTTGATAGTTTATTGATTGATAGGTACCTATATGAATATTGATAACTATGATTACGCGTCTACCGTGAAATAGGCGAAAACATGAACTAACGAAATAATGAATAAAATGACGCGTACTGATGCATGACCTACATAATATTGATGACTATGAAATATGTATGTATGGTTGCACCGTACACTGTCCGAAGCCGGTGCGGTCGCTAGTATACATTATAATGTGTCGTACATTTAAACGTAAGTAATTACAAAAGCGCATCATTACCAGACACACAAAGAAGAAAGGAACCTAACAAACTTGATACCTTCGCTTTATCTCACCTCATTAATCCGAGCACTCTCAGATTTATAGTAGAGGAAAGTACTTAGATTATTCTATAATTAAGAATAAAAGTGTTTGCTGCAATCTAGTTTAAGTAATGAGAGATTTTCTTCAAAATATCTCTCTCTCAAAATTCTGCAAAGGGAATAAGTTAAGATCCTTACTTCTACTTTACTATTAATTTACTTCCATAAAATAATTTTAAGTTTTATTTGGAATAGTTGAAAATTCAAGAAAGTAAAATTTGTTAGGCACTTATTACATTTCAAGTAGAGCTCGCACGAGAAGAAGCAGGCAAGAAACTATCGAATGAGCAGAATCTTGTAAAAACGTATATTGAAATGTTTAGAAAATCTTTGTTTTGCATAATTTATCGATAATATTAACGAAATTATTTTCAATAGAACAATTAAAAAAACTATGTGCGGAGCATAAATAAAGAATGACTATGTGCTCATAGGTATAAGTGTTATTAAATTGTATATGTTAAAGAAGATAAACTTCGATATTGGGAATAATGCCCGTGTCGCTGGGAATTTACAAACGTTTTAACAACGGACACAAAGAACACTACGATTCATAACAACAATTTTGTGCATTCCAATGTTTTTTTCGATCGAACTCTCTACATTCGGCGCCGTGGCTGTGGCGAGACTAACACTAACCATCGCGCAATCCACGCATGTCGTCAAATCACCGTATTTAATGAAGTTCGTTTAAAATATTCTACAGATTATTCATTCCATACTGCTATCAAATCCATGATCTGGTACCAAAATAAACAAATAATAAGGCTAATGAAAAATACTAAAATAACCTTTTACCTTTATCTTCTTTTTATCATACTTAACAATTTTTGTTATAATACTTTCTACAAAACTAAATAGTATTGACAAAAAACATATTTTAACAAGTTTAAGTGCATGTACCTTATTTCCCGCAGCACGCCTCCTCTCCGCGGTGTGTTGCTTTGATACGCCACTATTTCTTTTACGACTACGTTTAGTCTTAATTCTTAATCGTGCGATTAGAGCAACCAATTTTTAGTAAACGATGTTTATGCTTTTGTATAAAACATAAAAGTAATAGTTTAGTATTAATAAAATATAAATAGCTTAAAATAAAACAAATAATTAATCAATCATAAAAAGTTGTTAATAAGATATAAATAAGTCACGGTTAAAAGGTTATTAGTATTTTCCCAATATCATCACACTGCAGCAACCGCCTGGTTTATCACGGACCCAATCAACCTTCTAATCAATCAGCGTGTACCCGTTTAACCAAGAAGTGTATTCTGAGAACAATGATTTATCACATTTGACCCAACTTTTTGGTTGACAAATCGTCGAATAATTCACAGGATGAGAGTACTACAGATGCGTTCTCTGTACCGTGCGATTAAAACTTGGCTCATTTATAAGATAGATACAGCTCTCTCAGAGACATTCCAACGGTAAACATAAATTCTGTAACATCTGTGCTCATTTTTTATCATACATTAGAAGCAGCGTTCGTTAGCTTAGCTTCCAGGCAGAATGCTTGAATTCCACTCCGAAGCACGCGCTTTTAACTTTTCGGAGTTATATACATACGTATTAAATTGTTCATTGTGGATCGCTTTATCGGTGAAGGCATACATCGTAAGAAATCCTGCATAACTAGTAGTTCTCCACAATGTTATATGCATAATGCATTTCACACTGAGTAGAGGCCCGTGCACAGTAATGGGTTAGTTTTTATACAGGGTTGGTATAATATAAAATAATAAGAAATTGGTCGCTAATAAGATAATTCAGAAAAGAGGAACCCGCTACGTACTTTGAAATTGCCCACCCCAACCATTGCAATATGAAAACTGTAATATATTGCAAATAGCGGGTACTTCTGCAATGGTACGTAGCTATAAGTACGTCTTTATATTGTAGCAAGCCAGTCGGCCTATATACGTTGTACAGCGAAGTTGTGTATTATTTGTAAACCTCATATCCCGGCAAGAAGTGCATTTCTCAAATAAATCACAGTGGCGACGAGAAACAAGAATATTACGCGTAAAATACGGCCGCAGTTATTAGTACGTTGAACGTACAACTGGCGGTTATATGTGGAAAGATTAGAACAGTACTTTTTAGTCAACAAAATTGGGACAGATCTACAAGTGCCCACACTAATCACCATTATGGGATCGGAGAGTTACGATATTTTGGTTAACTTGTGTACCCCCCGATAAACCAAAATCTAAGACGTTTGAACAAATAACGGACATTATGGCGAAGCACTTACAACGGAAGCCGAGTGAATTAGCTGAGCGATATAAGTTTAGGCACCGGAAACAAAAGGAAGGCGAAAGTATATCGGATTAAACTGCGGTTTTAAAAAAAAAGTCCAAGACGTGTGGTTTCGGAACGTGGTTGGAAGAGAGCCTGAAAGACCAGTTAGTATGCGGGATAATCAGTGAAATAATACGATAACGATTATTCGCGGTAAGTCAGTTGAATTTTGCCAAGGCGTACGGGCTGGCGGTCAGTTTGGAGGCGGCCGAGAAAGACGCAGCAGCTGTGATGGAACGTAGCAGACAGCCGGTGGCCAACACCATTCCGACCGATGTCGATTGTCAGGTGCTGTCTCCAAACCCGAGGCGCAGCGCAAGGTCTGCGGTGGGCAAGCGAGGCAGAAGTCAGGGCGGGCACGGCAGGCGCGAGGCATATCGGCCAGCTGCCGCGCCGACTCCGGCGGCGCGCGTGTGGCCGCGGCCGCAGTGCCGCGTGTGTGGAGCGCAGCACGAGGCAGCCACTTGCAAGTACTGGCGTTACGTCTGTAGAGTGTGCCCCAGTAGACTTATCTGCGGCGGGTTTGCCCAAGGTTAACGGGACCGCACCATGTTGACCTTCAACATACCGACGTTGACGACGATGATAGCGTGGCCAGTGACGAGGTAATAGATATACGTTTATTATCGCCAACACAATGTACACCTATATATATTACTTTGATTGTAAATGGTCAAGATCTCAAATTGGACTGTGATATAGGAAGTGCTGTGTCATGTATAAGTTTTATGTTATAATAGGCTGTGTCGAAATTTTACCCTTATGCCATGTGAATTAATGTTTAAGTATATTATACGGGCGAATGAGTTAAACCGTTAGGAAAGCTGTTAACATTAGTAAAATATAAAAATAAAACTAAATTACTAGAATTGTTTGTTGTACAACACAATGGTTTATTGTGTTAGGCCGACAGTGGATGGCAGAACTGAAAATACAGTTACCCCCAGTTGCTTATGATTGTAATAATTTATCTATGTTTAAAAGAGATGCGTTTTATGTAATTGCATTCAGTTCTAGATACTCTGAAGTGTTTGCGGATGGCTTGGGTCGATTTACTGGTGGTACAGTGAGCATTCACGTCCGCGAGGGGGAGCGGCCGGTGTTCATGTGCGCGCGGCCGCTGGCTTACGCGTTACGCGTACGTTGAACAGCTGGTACGCGATGGCATACTCTTACCTGTTGAGCGTTCTGACTGGGCGACTCCAATCGTGCCAGTCGTGAATAAGAACAGTAACATCAGAATTTGTGCTGATTATAAGTTAACGATGAACAGAATTGTAGAAATCGACCGTTATCCGTTGCCAAGAGTCGAGGCATTATTATTACGTTTGAAAGAGGGCGAACGTTTTAGCAAAATAGATTTGTCACAAGCTTACGCGCAGTTTGAATTAGAAGACACAAAGAAATATACCGTAATTAATACACATAAGGGTTTATTTATGTTTAATAGACTAGTTTATGGTCTATCTTCAAGTCCGGGTATATATCAAAGACATTTAGAGCAGTTATTTGCAGATATGCCCCATGTAGGCGTGTTTCTTGATGATATTATTATTACTTTATTTATTTTTTTATTTTTACAGGTTGCACCAATCGGGACCATTTAACTAATTTATGTAAGGTATTTTATCGTTTACGTAAATACGGTTTGAGAGGCAAGAAGGAAAAGTGTGTATTTTCCGAGAAATCGATAAACTATTTAGGTCACACGATAAGTAAGGATGTTCACACATGTCCTGACAAAGTCAAAGTTATTGTCGAAACGCCGGCACCAACTAACATTGCCGAGTTAAGGGCATATATCGGTATGGTTATGTATCATGGGAAGTTTGTAAAAAATATAAGCACGATTTTAGCACCCTTATATAGCTTGCTCAAGACTAAGGAGCTAAGTAGTGATGTGGTAAAGAGTGTCAACATGCATTTCGCGAGGTTAAAATGTTGTTAGCAAGTAGTAAGATATTAATGCACGGCTCGCCCGAGTTGCCATTAATATTGACAACAGACGCGAGTAGAGGTATAGACGCGGTTATATCGCACACGGCTGCGAGGGGCCGGTGGCATGTGATTCTCAAGCGTTGACTGCCGGCGAACGCGCTTACTCACAAATAGATCGGGAAGCACTTGCTATTGTTTACGGGATCCGCAAATTTCATCAATACCTGTATGGTCGCAATTTTATACTCTGAACGGATCATAAGCCATTACATATATTTTAGGTAATAAAGTCGGCATACTGGTAATGGCCGCATCAAGATTGCAACGTTGGGCAGTCTTATTGTCTGGGTACAGTTACGAGATAGAATTTGTATCATCTAAGAAAAACTGTGCAGATGCATTATTTAGGCTTCCGCAAAACAAGAGTAAAGAAATTAAAAATAGCGATAAGAACACGTACATTAATTTTGTAGAAAATTTCTTACCGATAAAGAGTAAAGAAATTAAACAGGCGACTGCCGGTGACGCAGTGCTAAGTAGGGTTTTGGTATACATTCAATCGAGATGACCTTTGTCTTGCCCCGACGATCACATAAAATCTTATTTTGTTCGACGGTTGCGTTGAACAAAATAAGATTTTTGTTTTATATAATTGAGTTGTATACTTTAATTACAAAAACAAAGCAACAATCATTATTTAAAATTATATAATATTAACAAACCTATCCACTTATAAATAAAACAACATGAAACTAACAAAATATAGGATTGTAAAATTTAATATAAAGAAAAGAAATGGCTTGTTTAGGCAGCGTCGTAACATTCCTCAGCATCGCTGTCGACCGGAAAAGTGCCCAGAAGATTGGCAGCATTGCCATGTTGAATGGCAATGCTGATTCTTTGAGCCAAGAAAAGTACAGCCTTCTGGTCACGCGAAGCGTCGATTAGGCGCTTAGATATATCTCTAAAAAGCGCACAAGCGCCTGGACCCCATGAACCTAGCATCTCTACCCTAAACGGCACAAAAACGTAATTACCAAATAAATTACAGTTACTGTATTTGCGCCGTTTGAGGTTTTCCGCCGCTACAGCAGCAGCACTGGCACAGCTCACCATGCTCGGCAGATGTGATGACGCAAGGATGTCGACGCATGTAGCGTCCCACACCAAAGGCCTACCCATTTTCCAAGGTAACAAAGACATACCATCGGTTTTCTTCCCATCGTCACGTACCAAGCCTATGGGTTCTAATACTGCTGGTACGCCGGCGGTGATAAGAGCATGACAGATAATCTCATTAAGGTGACCGTGTCGTGAAATACGACCAGTGCTTCTGCTGCAGGACAGCCCATGGTGTCCGAGGCTGTCGACGGCTTCTCCACAATGACAGCGATGCGGAGAAACACCCTTGGGCACCTAAAAGAAGACGGGAGGCGAGGCGCAATGTTGTATCGCCCAACATTGTACCTGTGTTGGACGATGGAAGTGCCTGAATCCATAAACCCGATTCCCATTCTCCCACAGCCAGCAAACGTGCGCGCTCAGCAACACTTACAGATATAGTAAAAAGATTTTCTCTTACCGTGTTGCATAGTGGCCCATCCCACTGCCTTTGGGAGAATGAGTTGGTAGGCAGATCAGTATATGGACAAGCCATTTTCCATGCCTTCACTGCGTCGGTCTTACTTCACTTCTGAACTAACCAGGGTGCCAGAATGTACCTAGTTAATTCTTCTGTGCTGTGGACCGAGGCCAGGAACGCCGGTAAACTGAAATCTGAAATTTTGCGAACGCCGAGCCTGCCTAAATATACTGAATATAGATGTATAATGTGGGGTTATCTTATGGTGATACCGGTATTATTACAGGATAACGTTTTAAAACAATTACACATCAGTCATATCGAAGTTATGTATGGTGGGTAGATAATAATGTAGAAATGATGTGTAAGCAGTGTGAGACTTGTGCGGTGGAGGCCGACGCCCCGCCACGGGCACGAATACAACCATGGCAGTACCTCACCCGTCCTTAGAGTAGGCTACATTTTGACTTCTTAGGTCCATACAAAGGGTTTGGCTACGACTGGGTGCTTCGGGGCACGCTTACTGCGTGTATGCGGGTGGCGTGCTACGCCGATGACACCCTGGTCGTAGTCAAAGAGAGGGACCTCGGGGAGGCGGTGGGGGTTGACCGCGGTGGCAGCGGCCGACCATATTCGCTAAGACCGAGGCCCTATTGTTCCATAGGACTCAGGGGGACCTCCTCCAGGTACGCGAATAGCTCTGGACGGGGTCCCGGTCCGGGTTGGGATCCAGATGAGGTACTTAGGTCTCATCCTGGACAGGAGATTGTTGGAGGGGTGGCCTTGGCGAGCAAGGCCACCTCTCCACAGGTGCTGAGGTCTGGTTACCATCAGCTGGGCCAACCGCCGGGGTGCGATGGTGATTGCTAACGCGAACCCACCCTGTCGACGGAGGGACTGCTCACCCCAGGTTTTTAGTGTGTATACCGACCCCCTTCAGAGACGGAGAGTCAGACATAACTTCCCAATCCCCCCCAGGGGCAAGAGATATCCAAAAAGTATTTTACTGGGCAAAAAAAAAATAAAGGCCCATACTTTCTTAATCTTGATAGACTCGACTTCAAAGTGGATAGAAGTTTTTGAAATGCCTCGCACTACTGTGTCAAGTTTAATTAAAATATATAATCCACTTTCGCAAGGTTTGGCTTACCTGAAGAATTAATTTCAGATCAAGGTCCATTCACAAGTTTAGAATTTAAAAATTTCTCATCCAATAATGGTATAAAGCAAACTTTTAACCGATATATCACCCAGCCTCAAACGGTGCAGCCGAGAACACTGTTAAGTTATATAAGCGTGCAATTAAAATGGCGTATAGGAACAATGTAAATATAGATGCACCTTTACAAACTTTTCTTCTAGGTTTTCGAAACACTGTCCATAGTACGACCGGTGAAACATGGGCTATGCTGTTGAAAAAAGAGGTCTCTGCGTTTGAGGTTAGTTCTCTTGCGCTCCGAGCGAACTGTTGAGTACAAGGTTCGGGAAACTCAAAGGCGCCAAGTGGAATACGCAGGCTATCACGGAACTTTTGAAAAGGTGACGCGGTATGGGCGCGCGGTTACGGAAGCCGGGATTAATGTGTAAAGGGTATCGTGGACACTATTGACAGTTCACGGAGGTATTCCGTGGCTGGGGATGATGGTCAATTACTTAAAAGGCACGTTGATCAAATTCGTCGTGGATCCTGCTTGTCTGATGTTGCCGTACCTGTCCCCGATGGCGAGAGTGACTCGTTAACGGAAGGGAAGAAGGTTGTGGGGCTCTCAAGTGAAACGGTTAGTGGATAATTCTGGTGAGGATAGGAGTAGCGTAGGACAGACTATAGATGACACCAAAGACGTATCTGATGTTTTGCCAAACAATAGTCTTAAGGTAAACAAGTCACCTTCCTTGCTACCTCTAACTAGGCCTCCAGTGAATCGATACTCAAAGTGAACACGAAAGCCAGTCGTCAGGTTTCAAGTTTAATTGTATGTGTATAATGTTAGGTTAAGCTAGCAATAAGTTGTAGATTGTAAGTTTTATTCATAAGTTGTGTTGTAACTACAGTTTTCACTTGTTGTATCGTGGAGGAGGTGTAATATATTGTAAATAGTGGGTACTTCAGCAATGGTACGTAGCTATAAGTACGTCTTAATATTGTAGCAAGCCAGTCGGCCAATATACGTTGTACAGCAAAATTGTGTATCATTCCTAAACCTCAGATCCCAGCAAGAAGTGCATTTCTCAAATACATCACAAAAAGGTTGACAATGCCGAACTCCTCTGGTATAAGACAGTCGCATCGTGGCATCCGGGCGTACTCCAACACACAGTACTGCGGCTTAATAAAAGGTAGTCGCTGATCTTTACCGCTTATTCTAACAAAAGAATTACTCATAATAACACTTAATATAAACCTTTTTAAGGTGTTACATCATGCAACAATAAAGTAAAAGGACGGTAGGAAATTTTAGAAAATTCTACATAACAGCATCAAGTCTATTCAAACTGTTCTCAAACCGGGCTTTTTAAAATTTAATTGGCCATATACTGATATAATGTACCTTTGCCTACTCTATTCTTATTTGGACGTTTGTTTGTTATGCATAAGTCGTTAAGCGGCTTTGGATGAAACTTAGCATACAGCACACAGCTAGCACTTAACACTTTGGATACACGTTTTAATGTCCGTATGCGTTTCCAGTCGTTCATGCATCCATTCCACACGAGCGAAATCGCGAGCAGAAACTAGTAATATTACAAAACAGCAAAGTATTAAAAATAGAAATAAGAATAAAATTATAAACCACCGATTCTTTTATTATTTAATTTCTTAACTTTCTTTAAAACCAACCTTAAACATTGGCAAAAAATTACCTATAGTAATAATTACTGTAATAAGAAAATACTTCTTGTGATTTCAAACGTAAAATGGGTAGAATTGAGAACCTCATTGCGCGTTTTTATCAAAATTAACATTCTATACCTTCTGATCCGACCCGTGAAGTGCTTTTAAAGGCCTAATTAAATGAAAATACCTTTAATTTAATTATGAACAGAATTTCTAATTACTGGTTGGTTTTTATTTTGAGATGAGGGTAGATATTTTAACATAGTAAGTATTTAATTGAAGATGTTATCAAAATTAATATCATTTAGCACCATGACTGTTATAATTTTGAAACGTTAGACGTTAAATATAGATATTCAGCTCCCACGTAATAGAGGGTCAGCATATTGTCGTTTTGCGGGCACATATCCTGATTCTGCACTGCTACAGTTACTGTGAATTCCACTGCAGAAATATCTCATAAATAAAACATGATCTGGGTATCGAAGTGATTTTGTAGTAGTCTCACACCTAGATCCTTTCGTGACCTATTAATGTGTAACTAACTATATGAATGAGCTAGCTTACCTGTGTACCCTCATCTCACAGGAACATAACATTCTTACTGTGTTGTCCCAGTGTAAGTTATGGAAGTTCATGTACTGACTAATATTATTCCTTGATTTTTATTTTCTTTTATTTTTAATTCCTTTTCCGAAGGGTCAGCAACAGGCGCGTTATACCCCTGGTGTCGTAAGCGATCATAGGCACCACCTTAGATAGGCTTATCATCAGGTGGGCTGTATTTGTTTACTACCTCATATTATTGTATAAAAACTCTGTAACAGTAAATGTTCCGAAATAAGAAAGAAAAATAGTAATAAAGAATATCTGACTTATAATCGAAATTTCTCGAATCTACGGTCTGGACAAATAGTTGGTTCAAAATTTTCAAAAGGCTATTTTCTTACGAAACTTTACTCATTAAATTTTCTTGATGATGTAATCTATTTGACACACCTGGTGGTTGCCAGGACTTCTGCCGATCTGTTATTAATTGTTCAGCGAATAATTTATGAGATGTAGCGATCATCGGTACGGATTATTCGTTATCTCGCCATTAGGGCCCGTCGTTAGGGGAAGCTAGTGCTGCACTCCCTTTAAGGCCGGTGATTTTGATATCTTTTATTTATATTGCTATTCAACGGAAATGATAAGAAGATAATTTCTTGTATTTACCGTACCAAGCCATGTGGTAAATAATAAATATATATTAAATAGCTATATTCATATGTCTAAAACATATGAATATAGCCTTTAAAATGCTGCTGTAGCTCAATGGATAAGAAATTGGACTAGTTATCGACTGATTGTCTTTACAAATCAAAACGCTATACTTAAAATATTTTTAAATCTATTTGAAACAACACTTTCACCTATGTCTTGCTTAGTTTTCAGTAGCTATGTCCACGGCAAGACTAGAATAGTGTTTGATACACTATTCTAGTCTTACCGTGGACATATCTACTGAAAAGACGATTTAAGTTTATGTATAACAAAGTACTCCAACATTATTAATTGTTGGTGTTATTATTTTATTTTTAAGTATCTAAACATTATTAACTATTAGTATGATTACACTTTTATTAATTTTAATTAGTAATATTCACAAAAATGTAAAACAATATTAATTAAAATCAAATCTATAATACAGTGACCTAACTTCCTATCATGGGTACTATACCTCAGAACAGTCAAATATTATAAAATTTGATGTCAAGAAATTAGAGAACGCTTTAAAAGTGCCCCCAAACGGCAATCAAACGAATGGCCGAATCACATACGATACCAGGTATTTAACCACCGTCGGGTGTAAATCATAAAAAAACCAACGTAATTTGATCGCTTAGCTTTTTATCGTTCATCAACCTGTGTGTAAGTCATTCAGTTAGAAGCGGTCTATAGCATCTTATTAAATGATCCAATATCATTACAGGTACCTAAACGGTTATATTTGGCGTAGGTACCTATTATTTTTAAGACATCTCTCGACTTTGTAATATTTCCTGTATCGCGGGTAACGTAACTAACATTGATATAACGTACACAAAGAACATCTAGACGCGGCACATTCATTTGTGAACCACACAAAATTTTACCACGTGTGGGATTCGACCCCACAACACTTAGCGTAGTGGTGGGGCGATTACTTTAACCAATACATCATCTGTGCAGTCAATCATATCATAACGTGAATCATCGTTACCTAACCTTTCATCGCTTATCCTTAACGTCATTCAGTCAGCAGAGCTCTAAAGCAGGTGCTTTAGAGTTCTGCGGACTGAATGACGTTAAGGTTATTCGATAATTGTAAAACAGTACCGAATAACGTTGCCATAGCAAGAGTATATCGTAAAACCGTTTGATGGTTTACGCTAAATTTGCCAATGAGATATCGTATCGGATTCATGGCTTGTAAAACCCGATGAAAAGGATACTGGGCTCTGTGGCCCACTGAAAAATGATATCCATACATTCGTTTCAGGGATAATCGGTGATTCAGGTTCTACATCAAAGATGTAACGAAAAATATACCAATATTTTTATTGAATAAGTTTTTTGCTTGTTGTAATATAAATATGGTCTTTTGTAGGATATCGAATAGGATTCTCGTTATAATACTAATCTACTAATAAACAGGATTGATGGGTATATTTCGCGGAGTATTAAAGATTAAATACTAATATAGATAATTATATCGGCAGTAAAGGCTACAGAGGTCAATATACTCTCAAATTTGATTTGAAAGATGTAGATCTTTTGCATTTTTGGCATTACGTATGTGGCACTTATCCTAAATTGGAAGGAAATATAATAATAATAATATAATATCTCATACACACAACACTATCTAGCCCAAACTAAGCAGAGCTTGTGGGTACTAGACAATGGATAAATATACATGTATACTTTTTTTTTGTAAATTCATACATATTATACATAGAAACACCCAGACCAAGACAAACATCAATGTTCATGCACACAAATGTTTGACTTGTGCGGGAATCGAACCCGCGACCTCAGTTGGTTACAGCGTGGCAGTTGGTTACAGTAACCACTACGCCATCGAGCCGATCGAGATTTAACTACATACTGCGATAGTTTTATAAACATATAATAATCTTATATTACTGTGATATTTTAAACGTTTCAGTAACGTTTCGTCTCTCAGCGTATCGATATATTTAATTGTACATTGGCGGAATTCATAAGAGTAACTCTAATGTATTTGTCACTTATGTAGCTACATTGTCGTATTGGGTAGATACCTGTAAAGGCAATTGTATGTTGATATAAATAAATAAATATTAATAAAAATTGTCAGGTTCACTACGTGATTATTTATATTATAAATATATTAAGTGGATAACGTTGTGAGTGCACAATTATGTACATTTATACAATTTAGTATTATACAATGTGTTACTGTTTGTTATTCCAAATAAATAAATAAAATAAAATGTGGCACTGTCTATGGTCACAAACAGACTGGCGCGGCTATGTCAGGCTACCCTTTGTGTGATAGATAATTGTGAAACCACATTTACGTTTTGTTTTCCCATATATTGTTCGATACTACACGACAGACACAGAGACTTAGCCGATTACTGATCTTAGAGAGGTTGTGTTATTTAATCACTAGATTTCATGATCTAGATATTTTAAAGCCCTCCTTTCGATTAAAAGTCTTAATCTTAAAGAAAATACGTCGGCATAAGCCTTTCAATCGCAAAAGTATAAAAGCGATTAGATTATTTAAACAATATTAATAAGTTTAAGATATGTGTTATAACTGAGCGCGACTCCTCCTGAATTAAAAAGGTTTAGACAAAAGTATGTAAAAGCTGGTTCGATACGTACGGCAAATTTTAAATAAACTTTAATAGGTCTATTCTTCAAAATATCCGAGCGCGTCCTGGTTCAAGCTCTCTTCCGGCTGGCTTCGACATCACAAGCTAAGTGTTCTTGCCTCACAAGAACCACGCAGCGAGTCTTTTTAACAAGAAACATGCCCTGACTTCTGTCAAGTAAATTTTGTTAAATACAAATTTAACTCGTATAATGTTTAATTAAAAGTGTTAATTGTTGTACTGTCTTTTAATAATCTCTGCTTAGCTTAACCTCAAGACACCACGTCCCTACAGCGTGGCTTGTCCTATTTTTAGATCAATCTGATCTACAGTAAATAACTACATAAAAGGTTACAGTACTTTTATAATTATTCTATGTTTGAATATAAATGTGACAACTGTCAGCTAGTATTACCAAGCCAAACTGAGTAATATACACATAAATTTATATGGGGAATGGGTTATCCCATTCCGTCACTTACAGTGCAGTTAAGGGTGTGCCTAACTGCCTTAATCTTCTAAGGGTAAAAGCTACTCATGGATATTAGTCTGGCTTTTCGATTTAACATATTTTGTAGAGATATTCTAAGTTTCTAGGAATTCTCAAGAACTATTTCAGTATTGTTAGTAAGCTCCATTGGGGTTTTGTATTAGAAATTCTCAGTAACAAAGTCTAGTTTGAAATTTGTAGCAGGTAATTTGCTCGCCCACGATTACATAGCTGGCAAAATGTGAGTGAATTACACCTAAAGATAGTTAATAATAACAGCTCTCTACTTTTACTTACTTGTCAAATTATGAAATAGCTTAGTGTGCGCTCACTTATATTATACACAACTAATATATATATTGAGACTAACGTGTATAGGTGGTGCAATGGGAATGCTGTCGCCTGAGTGTTGTGGGACGTGTGTGTTCGAATCTTATATGTTTCAATTATTTGTGTAAGCCGCACACACATACACATATATACAATCAATGTTTTCATTCTTTGTCCGCGATATAGGATTTGATATTAAGTGCCAAGTTTTCATAAAGAATTAGATACACAGCTTGGCTCTGTTACACTCATATATGTCATGCGCGTTTGCCCGACTAGTATAACACATTGTGGCAAATAAAGCTGTAGTAGCAGTAGTATATATAATAAGCAGTCACACATCTACATTGTTCACGTATTTATTGTAGCGACTTATATTATATTGACTAAGACAAATAATTTGTAAGAGAAGCACTTGTAATGTGTTCCTGATGGAATTACGAGTACTAGCGAATGTAATTAATAATTTACTTGCGGGAAAATTCTAAGCTCTCACGAGAATTTCGCTGTCAATCTATATATTATTATGTATATATTCATGAGAAGTTCAGTTATATAATTAATATAATATATTGAAGCGCTCATAATTTCAACAGCTAATGATGCCTCAGGTTAAGCAATGTGAAATCTTTTTACGTACTTAGTATGTATTTGTCCCCGAAACGATAGGCAGAGATATCTTACGTATAACTTTTTGAAAAATTTACGTGACATCAATCACGCCATATTTTGAGACATAAGTCTAACGTTATAGCAGGTGAGTCATTTGTCGTGTACCAGGCGCAGTACCAAACGCCATGTTTGACCGCAGAAAGTGTTGACTAAAAAACTCTTTTACTAAAATTTTGACTAAAATTGACGGAATATATTAAGAGATATACAGTGTTAAATACTATATAAAACAATTGTTTTATTTCTTTTTTTAGAAGATTAGTATTAAAAATCGATGGCTAGACTCACAAATATGAAATAAAGTATAAAATTGCCGATTTGTACTGAAAAATTGAAACTCTTTTTTTTCTAAGATGTACCATATTTATTTAATCAAAATATTTACCCTCATTATCTATAAATTGCTGCCATGTAAACGGCAGTTCATTATTTACGATAGAACTCTGAAAATCAAGATTCTAGAAACTGTGTGAAAGCATATTTTTATACTGCCTGGGAAGAATTTTTTTACCCCGTAGAATATTGTCCAAATCATGAAAAAAATGGTAGTCCGTTGGAGCAAGGTCTGGCGAGTACGGAGGATGACGTATGGTTTCTAACTGCAGCTCTTGTAGAGTTACAATAGTTTGTCGTGCAGTGTGAGGTCTTGCGTTATCATGGAGCAATAATAGTGAAGATCGGGTCGGGGCTGTTTCACTGCCAGTTTCGCCATCATTGTTCGAAGTTCGGCACAGTAAACATCTGCTGTTATTGCTTAACCAGACCTGAGAAAGCTATAGTGAATAACACCATGAAGAGACCATCAAACAGTTACCACTACCTTTTTATTGGTAAACTTTGCTTTTGGGCACAGTTGCAGCGTTTGACCTGGGGTCAGCCATGGCATTTTTCGCTTACGGTTTTCTTGAAAAATCCACGTTACATGTCACAATTATTCCATCCAATATTCCTTCATGTCTGTACCGATTCAACAAGGCAACAAAGGTTTCAACACGCATTTCTTTCTGCATATCAGTCAAATCATGAGGCGCCCATTTTTATATTTTAATCTTATTGATTTGATGCAAATGAGCCAATATTGTAGGTAGGCTAACGTTAAACCATGCCACTAATTCCTGGCTAGTTTGACTTGGATCGGCTTTCACCATCTCCTTCAATTTAGCGTTATTCACCTGGTTCGTTCTTCAAGTCAAAGTTTTTTCGTTGATATTGCGGGCCGTGTCTGCCGCGTTAGTTCCATGCCGGAACTCGTATTAAAAAATTATTCGGATTTTCGAAGTATCCATCTTTCCCGTCTAAGCTGAATACAAAAAAACAATTGAAAGTCGAAAATCAAATATTGCACATTTAAAAAAGAAATCTTTTCAATATCACGTGGAAAAGTTTAACTCAAAAATCTCACACCATTAGGGTTTTATGTCAATTCAAAGTATCTATTACTATACAACGGCAACTTCATACTTTAACACCTATTATAATAATACGTCCCTTAAAGACATGGCTTTAAGAATAGGTACCAAACTTACAATAATATACTTAAGTTTTAAGCTCCACGCAACAGGAGGCAAGGAAAATCAATTTGGCATATTTGCACGTCGCGTGCAAATTTTCTCATACAAATACCACTAACGCCTGACGTAATCTAGGAATCAAAGCCGCACGAATGGCCGTAAAACATGTCTGTAGGTACCGTTGCATATCTTTGCCCTTATATTTATTTCCAGAGCTAAGCATGATGTCTTGATAATATAATAATTCAGTTCTTATGTGATATACGCAAATTTTAACTATTGTCTTAGATACAAAGTTTAACAAATTTTTATGACAATAGTGATAAGAAGCAACGTAGTTATTAAAAAAGAAAACAATTTTCTAGAATAAAAATAAATAATTAGGCTTATTCAGGTTATAATCTACCCGTACATAACCGTACTCTGTAATAATCAACCTGTTTTGACAAATCTAATATAGATGCGACTATATTTGCTTTTTTAAGTTCCTGTTTAACCTACTTAATCTCTATTTTGAAAAGTCACAAGTAGCCAAAGTCCAAAATCATTTATTTATTTAGGGTCACAAAGTAGCACTTATGAAAGTCAAATTTCATTGGCTAGCGAATTTGCCTTGGTTTTAGTTGCTAGATTCAAGAAAGATAGAGCAACTCTTTTAATAATTTTGAGTTGCAACTTATGTGTACAAGATGTTTCAGCCATTACTTAGCTGACTATATGAATCTAAAAATATCAACATTTTCACTAATAAAAACTAATAATTAATAAATAGCTTATGTTATTCAAAGATTCTGATCCCTGAGCCACAAGATTATGTTTAATGACACTGCACATGAACTGACAAAACCCAGTGAAATATATGAGATCGTATTTTGAAACATTAATTTGTAGACAGGTAAATCTGGTTTTAACTTATGATTTGTTTGACACGTTACGCGTACCGTTAATAAGCTAGTCAAAGCATGTCCAGTTTGGCAATCCCAGTGCTTGTATACAAAAGTAAATATACCAATATCACTATAAACACTAATCCTGTTACAATCCACCCACACTACTCACATCACCCTCCTATCGTTGCCATTATCCAGTTTCATACATAATAATCCGGCATAATAATGAACTAGCCAATGTTTCATTAACAGAGGTTCCATGTAATGTACCGTCATGTATAATTCAGCTTTTATTGCCAGTGGCCATTTTAATTTGGTTACATTATAAGGTGTGACTTGGTTATAATAAAGGACCCCTATTTAATAATAAAGTGATAGGGGAAGGGACAAAAGCTATTGTTTGAGCTCGTATGTTGACGTGTTTTAGAAAATATTACCCTCTCGGTTATTTTATAGTCTGCTTCGTTAGGATAGCAGTATGCGTTGACTTCTGAAGCTGATTCTCGTATTAAAAATTGTTCAAAATAGAGCTCCGATCTAGTCCTCTCTGTCAATTGTAAACTGAATTGCAATTTATGTTTGCATTTATTGTGTATTTAAATTTAGGAAAATACCATTTGTGATATTAATGACACTGAGACTAGAGCGGAACTTTAATTTGTACAGATTTTATAACTAGTTGGACCTCAAATTGACTCCGCTTTGATTGCCGGATTGGACAATACGTCACCAGGATTTTCTGCTAAAAATTGATAGCTAACAGTAGTATTTTAGTAATAACTACTCTAAAAGGTCACCTTCGTCAATAATGGTGTATTGTTCACCGCGAGACGTAGAAACGCGCTTTATTTTAATGCTGATTATGAAAACGTGGTTCAGAGCTTTTTGTCAAGTGGTAAAAGTTACAGTCCAGAGAAGAGCAATAGGATTAAAAACCTCAACGTATTAGATACAACTAAAGGATCTAGTACTTAAGCATATTTTATAGAAAGCAAGTCACCTCATCCAAAGACGACGGACATATACCTATATACAAACAGATGTTTGATGATTATCTAATCTGGTAAGTAAAATATTTGGCATAGTTTGAAACAATATTTAATTTGTGTTCAATTTCACAACCATAACCGTTTTTACGTCACATTCAGCCAATAATTAATTTAACAGAATAAAGGCCCTTTCACACATTCACACTGCTTTGTAAACATCGAATAAGCAGTGTAGGGCGTAGTTAACTACTATTTTGTAATTAGATTACTAATTACGATTAAAAGTAATTATGATTACATGTAACTTAACTACGGTAATCAAACTACATGAAGTAGTTGTTAAATTTGATTGCTGTAATCTAGTAGTTATAACTACTGATTATTTGAGTTCTATCTTTTGCAATTAAATAAAAATATAATTGGTAATAATTATTGATTTATAAAAACTGAATCTGGCTCTCAAATTAATTTAAAACTGAATCAGGTTGTGTAAAAACGATCTTAAGTTTATTTCACGTATGCTTATTGTCATGAATAATTGAATACAAGGTTTGAATAGATATATACCTATATTTATTATTATTATTGCGTTGATTGACATGTAATCCAAAAATCAACTTTACTCAGCAAACATTAATTTAAATCAAATCATTTCAAAATAAAATAAAAAAAAAGAATTCTTTTAAATTATGTATGTATGGAGATTCAAATGAAACATTTTTCTTTCTTCTTTCTTTCTTTCTAATAATTGAAATTAGCCTTTAGTAGGTACTGCACATTTTTCGAACATTTTATCCGGCTTAGGGACTTGTGGGATTTAGGATAGTTTATCATAGTTGCATATGACAAGAGTCTTTCCACTGGAGCCGAAGAAGGTAATTAGCTATTGGTTTTCTAAATCCTTTTTCACTTCTGGATATCTATGAAAAGTATTTAGTAGGTATTTAGGCGATGCTCTAACTCGCGTGAATACGACTGTAATTTGTAGTTATGATTACTAACTACTGTATGTACTCGTAATTAGCAATCAGTAGTTAAATTACATAGTGCCCAACACTGCGTATAAGTAATAAGTATCCAGTAAAGGTTACAAGACAGATCGTCAGCACAAATACAATGGTTTCAAACAAAACTATGTTTGACTGCACGGATGCTGTAGTGGTTTAAGTGGTCTCAGCACAGCCGCTACGCTAAGTGCTCTTAAATCAGAGGGTCCATCGATAAATTCCATTGAACCTGTCAAGTAATGTATTACTTGACGTCTTTGTTCAGTTTAAGAGAGACCTATTGTGACTAGCCTCTAAAAATGTGCAGTCTGCTAATGATTGAGATAATTTGAATTGTGTAGTTAGTCAGTGATTTTGTACATCTGGTGACTGCATACTGGTTAAAATAACAGTGAAATCGAGCAAATGTTGTAATTTTTAATGTTCTGGGCCTTATGATAATTTAATTATGAAAAATGGAAAACATAGGAACATGGCCAAGGTAAATATAAATTATTATTCAGAACGAAATCATGGAAATACGTTTGTATAAGCGATACGCTGCCCGTATTTTCTCTGAAGAGGAGTAATACTGCTAATGCGTTTTCGTGGAATTCAATAAAATCAGCACTGTATATAAACTAAGCAACTGCTAAGCACGGGCTTCTGGATTTTAAGAAGGGTTAGACCGTAGTCCACCTTTCTTGCCCGATGCAGGTTGGTAAGCTTTAAATATCTTCCAAATTATTATGCCTACCTTGTATACCTGAATAAAAAATAGCCGAATGGCTGGACACTGGCCTCTACGCAGTGTCAGAAGGCTAAGGTTATTAGTCCATTACGCTGGCCCAATGCAGATTCGTGAATTTCACATATCTTCGAAAACAATATAAAGAACTTGATATGCAGGTGTCCGATGTTTTCCTTTACGTATCCACTAGGCAAGATTTGACGCGCGACACGTTGCACAGCATTGTAGTTCGCAGCAATGCGGTTTGTTTAGCAACGTTCTCTGTCCACACATGACCAGTCGTCGGTAACATGTCGCCGGAGGAACTACTGTTGACTTCAGCAGCTTTTTACGCCTCCACTTGACAATATTTGATGCTCAACTGCATGTTGCACGGAAACAAAATAATAAGCCGCGCGTCATGTTGCGCGCCAGCTGGCAATGTCACGTGTTGTGCGTCAATTTTTTATGCGATGTGGGTTCGAACCCGAGACCCTCTGCATTGCAGTCTCTTGGTCTCCCTACTGAGCTATCGCTGCTCTTAAGCGAGCGTTATGTGATTATTTAATATGCAATCAAATTCAAAAAGACAGAGATGTCTGACCCAATGGTATCCTTCTAGTTTACACTACATATTATTATCATATTTGCTGTCAAAGAGAGTATTTATTCAGGCCAGCCAGCTCGTCTGCATTATCACTGAATGCTTGGCAATGACAGGCATTTACGCTCTGCCGGCCGCCGGCAAGTATAGAAGGGCTGTTACGCTACAATAAAGTTATAATAACGTCATTACCAAAGCTGTATAAAGTAACAAATCGGTGCTGTTACAAACGCAACCGCGATTTATAGGAGTCACAGTTGTGAGTCGAACAGTGTAACAACTTTATTATAGTCCATACTATTTGGTTATTAAAATTATTAAAATTATTTATTGCTATTTGAATGAATTAATAATTAGTTGATTATTATATTAGTAATGAACTGACAAAAATCGACCTACAATAAATCACGGTTAGTACAATTAAGCGAAAATCTTATCATATTCATCAATCGTCTTGTAATTAAGTCGTTATAATTAAATGATAATCAGTTACAACACATACATACATGTTTTTGGAATGTAGAGCATGATTTTTTATTTAACCTTTAAATTAACGTTTAGGCCCCGAGCAGGCCGCAGAGTCTGTTGCTGCTATTATTACGCTGATATTATTTCGTTGATCAATGGTCAGGTGACCTTAAACGTTAATTTTATTAAGTCTAGTTTGGTTTGAACAACTTTTATTTATACATTTTGAAGATCTTTTGCAACTCTACAGAAGATCGCAGCCAAGCAACCTTGTGTATTCATGTCGTTGGATTCAAGGATTCTTAAGGCGGTGTTGTGATCCGTAATTTTGGCACACTTTGGTCAAGGTAACTATTTACCATTAAACAGGCTTTGGCTTATACCGCTTGACAAGCAGCCGTGAAGACTACACAACTGATAGTAAGAAAATATATTATTATTTTAGTTGAATTACTGTATTTATATATATTGTGACGTAAGTGTATAGTATAATGAGCATTATGAAAGTCTAAAATGTTAGTGCCATACGGTGTTGTGGTGCACATGATTATTTTTCATTTTATCAACCACAGTTAATTAATTAATTGAAAATATTTAGCTCTTTCATATCGTATAAAGGGATATTTTAAATACTTATTTCCTTTTAAACGATTATTCAGATACTTTGTTTATACTAATAATAGGAAGTTAGTATGTTCTCGTGGCCACTTTAGATAAGCCACATAGCACATCGCGAGGCTTTCATCTCATAGTCCCACCGTAGTATCCACAGGACAGCCTCGGTATATACGAGGAGCTGTATATACGTCAATGTGTTATCTAATTACCCATCCAGGAATTCTTAGCAGCACGGAGCCTAGAATAATGACATATTCTAGGCTATAAGTGACAATAGGTTTGCCCCCTATTGTGTGGAACCTAAACTCATGTTATGTGACACGTGGACGTAATATTTATCCCTTTAGTACGTAGGCGTGAGACTAGGAATGTAGGTATTTATTCCGTACAAGTTTCGAGCGTAGTCGCAACAGTAGTGGCAAGAAAAAGAGCGTGAATGAGAAAAGAGGTGACACATTCTTCACGCACGTACCTTGGTTCATTATGTTTTGAACCAAGCTTTTCGCTAGAACATTTTTGATGTGATCAGACATTGCTCTAGTAGGCCTACTAGTTCCGACTCTAACATTTACACTTGCTTTATAGACTTTCTTGGTCAATCTGTCATTAAATTTACTGACGTCGTCTATTGTGACGCAAATTTAGTATACTCTTATTCCGCTTTTTTACAGAACTTATCCGATCTGGTTCAAATTGGACTAAGCTTACCTGGCCATTACCACTTCCAACTCTCACATTCACACTTGACTTATACATAATGCCTCATTCAATCTGTTGCCGATGTTCTTTAAATACAACAAATGTTGACGTCATATATTTTTACCAACAAAATATTTCAACGTATGAAGCCAAAGCTTTTATTCTCTAATACGTCGTAAGCCATAGAATTACTCTGGGATAGCCAAAGTATTCCCATCGCGTTTGATATTCATAGCCTCACTACCCTTGTCACCGGTTCTCGCTTGGGAATTCTTATTGTAATAATATCTAGGATACTTCAGCTGATGACGTATAGCTCCGAGTTTCTTGTAGTTGAAGGCAATAATGAGTTATGACCGGAATAATGAATTAATAAATTATTTATTATGTAATTGTATTTTTATAAGCTTATTGGCGATTGTAATACGAAGTATGTATCTCGGCTGGAAAGCTTAGCGGTATATCTTCAAAGACATGATAACTGACACAAATAACTCTTAAACTTTAAACAAATATACATTACTATCTGACCCGCGCAGCTTCGTCTGCTTCATATAAGAGAATTCAGTCCGCTTTTGCAACATTTTTCATTTATGCTCTGCTCCTATTGGTCGCAGCGTGATGTTATATAGACTAAAGCCTTCCTCGATAAATGGGCTGAGAGAATTTTTCAATTTGGACCAGTAGTTCTTGAGATTAGCGCGTTCAACCAAACAAACAAATTCTTCAGCTTTATAATATCAGTATAGATTATATACATGTACAGTCTCACGCCTTTATATCCAAACGGATAGGCAAATGTGTATTTTGTTTTTGTTTTTTTTTATACTACTAAAGTGGCAATCAAGCTTACGGCCCACCTGATGGTAAATGGTTACCGTAGCCTATCGACGCCTGCAATACCAGAGGCATCACTTGCACGTTGCCAACCTTGTAAAAACCTTTTAACGCCCATTTTGAAGAACCCCATACTGTAGTCTTGTGGGAAAACTTGGGCAGGGAGTTCATTCCACAACCTGAGCGTCCGCGGGAGAAAATTCCTTTGGAACCGTTTAGTGCGGCACCAATTAGGTTGTAAGGTGTGAGAATGACATCCCTGCCGATGGCGAGCGGTGCGATGATAAAAAGTAGCTGAGGGCATCATCTCAAACAACTCGTCAGAACACAATCCATTATATAAGCGGTAGAACACACAAAGGGAGGCAAAGTCTCGTCTGAGACTTAGTGGCTCAATACCGTCTGTGAGTTTGGGCTCATCGACAATTCTCAATGCTCGTCTCTGTACCGCGTCAAAAGGATCAAGCTGGTATTTTGGTGCTCCTGCCCAGAGATGACTGTAGTACTCCATGTGAGGCCGGACTTGCGACTTATATAGAAGCAGTCTTTGCCCCGCAGTGAAGTACCGCTTAGCTGTATTGAGCACACCAAGCTTTTTGGAAGCCAGCTTGACCTTGCTCTCTAAATGACTGCGGAACTGTACATCACTTGATATGTCGAGGCCAAGGATTCCAATACTCTTGGAGATGGTGAGGGGCGTGTTCTGGAGTTGTGGAGACACAGTAAATGGGGTTTTCTTAGCGGTGAACGCGCAGTAAATCTACATTCCACCAGGTATGGTTTTTGGTCCCACGCAATAGAGGGCGAACCTTTTATCATCTCTAGGCGTAGACCGAGACTCCGTGATGCTACTACGTAATTCTTAACGGAAATTTTCAATAACACCCTGGATTCGAACCTGACATGTTAAGCTTGGCGCATAGATGGTAACGTGACCGCCTCTAAATAAACCTTAATTAAAACAAGAAGACTAAAAAAATAATCAACCAATTTTAGATAATTAGCATGATTTCACTGATTTACCCGCTTAATTGGATCTGTGGTGAACCCTCTATGCTGGTTGTCGGTTAAACCAATACATTTGTATATTGGTCTGGCTCTGAATCAGGAAATTGTGGGTAACCACAGTTAACATTGTCAATGTGAGTTTTTATATATGTACATATTACATATACGATGTTAGATGATATCGAACAATATTTTGTGATTATCTTTCAAATACATTTTGATGATTGCGTTTTAAAATAATAAGGGTAGCTGTAATCAACTTCAAAAAAGGCAGCGGAAATTTTTCTTTTGTTATTGCCTGTCGAAATAACAGTCGTATAGTCCAAGAGCAGAACCCTCTACATAACATTACGTGACGTGTTACCCAGGTCTCTTGTTGTGGTTGTGGTTGGTGGAAGGTCGTGGAATGTCGTTCAACAACCTTTTCGAAATTATGCTCGTACTATATACTTAATATTAAATGTTATTTTATTTTTTTATACTACAAATGTGGCAAACAAACCTACGGCCCACCTGATGGTAAGTGGTCACTGTAACCTATGGACACCTGCAACACCCGAGGCATCACCTGCGCGTTGCCGACCTTGTATAAACCTTTTAACACCCTTTTTGAAAACCCCATACTATAGTTTCGTGGGCAATCCTTGGCAGGGAGTTCATTCCACAACCTGAGCGTCCGCGGGAGAAAATTCCTTTGGAACCGCTAGGTGCGGCACCAATTCGGTAGTAAGGTGTGAAAATTAAATACCTAATATACTAAATATATATATATACACTACTACTTAAGTAACTATTTCCGGCCTATTTGTAAACGGACAGATCGATCCTAGAGACCTATCAAAAATATGGCCCTACTTTTAAACTAGCGAATATAACACATTATATTAGAATACATTATATAGTGTACATTAAAATTCAGCCTTGCTAAAATTATTTAGGACTAGCATCTCTGGTATCTCTTTTTATAATTATCGCTCGCTGTAACAGTGAAGGAAAACATAGTGAGGTAATTTGCATGTCTGAGAGTTCTCTTTAATGTTCTTGTAGATATTTGAAGTCTGCCAACCCGCACTGGACTAGCGTGATTGACTTTCACTTCAAAACCATCTCCTACTGGAACTAGCAGCGGAACAGTTTCTAAGAAAAGGTTATTCATTAAAATTAAACTATTTTATACGGATTTATCGCGTTTTTCAATCAACATATACATAATATTGTCTTCTGTTTACGCGAATGTTATTCATTGAAATTAAACTACTATATACGGATTTTATCGCGTTGTTTATTTATCACTGTATTACAAAATTTTGAAAATATTACTCTACTACTACTATTGATTTTATTTGACTAATTTATAAGCTAATAAAATTATTTAAACTATTAAATCTATTTATTTTTGGTTTACACTTTCCCCGACGTTTCGGGTGCTTTTCAGCAGCCATGGTCACGGGGAGACTAAGATGGTAGTTGTCTCAATGTTCCAGTGTAGTTATTTCAAAGTACCTGAACATAATTTAATTATTGGTGTTTCTATTTACGCAGAATGAGCTCAAAGTATCATGAAGTCTAGCTGTGGTTTGTTTCTTCTTGGGTTTGACTATTTGAAGTACTGGATCCCAAGCTGGTGGTACATTCCAACCATCTTCTCTATTGAAATTGGGATGTTTTTTAATTTCAATAGCCTCGCGAAGCATCCTTGGCAGGAATCGGTGTTCTTTAGCGAGAATCTGTGGTTTGTCAAATCTCAGGTAGTGGTTGGTCCCCTGTTGTACGTGTTCACACACAGCAGACTTCAACGAGCGTTTGTGTTTTACGTCAGCTATGTGTTCTTTTATGCGGGTGCCTATGCTTCTCTTGGTTTGACCAATGTATGAGAGTCCGCAGTCACAATCTATTTTATAGACCCCTGCATCTTGTAAAGGTAATTGGCACTTGACGGATGGTAAAAATTGACTTATCTTCGTTGGCGGCTTGAAGTATGTGTTGATTGAAGCTCGCTTCAAGATGTAGCCAATCTTGTCAGTGACACCCCTTACATAAGGCAGTATAGCAGGCTGGCGCTCGACTGTGGCTGGCTTTTCTCGGGATCTGTGACAGCGGCGCGGCTGTTGGAGCTTGTTGTCTTGCAGTACTTGCTTGACATGTTGAAGCTCGGCGTCCAGGTGTTTCTTGTCACAGATCCCGTGGGCTCTCTGAAACAAAGACATTCCCACGGTAGCTAACTGTTTAGGATGGTGGTGAGATTCACCGTTCAAGTACCTATTTGTATGGGTCTTTTTCCTATACACGGTGTGGCTCAAAGTATGATCAGGATTCCTGATGACAAGTACGTCTAAGAATGCTAATGAATTATTTGCCTCTAATTCCATAGTAAATTGGATGTTGTTATTAATGGAATTAAGATGTTCTAGGAATACACTAACACTATCTGTTGGTAATATTGTAAAAGTATCATCTACAAACCTCTTATAAATCCTGGGTGTGATGGGGGCAGTCTGTAAAGCTCGAGCCTCGAAGTCCTCCATATATATATCGGCAACAACAGGCGATACTGGGGAGCCCATTGCCACACCATCGACTTGTATGTAGAATTTATTGTCCCACAACAGATAGCCAGTTGTTAAGCAATGCTTAAGTAGTTCTGCATATTCCTCAGGCATATTGTACTCTATTAGCTTCCTTTTAGTTATTTCAATACAGTCATGTACAGGTATGCATGTAAATAATGACTGTACATCAAAACTAACCATTGTTTCATTGTTAGTGAGACATAGGTGTTTAATCTCACTCACAAAATGGTATGAATCCTTTACATGTGCTCTCGAGTTGCCTCTGAGTGGTGAGAGTATCTTCGCTACGTGCTGAGCCAATCTGTAAGTTGGTGTGTCGATCTGACTCACAATAGGACGTAGAGGAGCGTTTTCCTTGTGTATTTTTGGTAACCCATACAGCTTTGGAGGTTTTACGCAAGCTGGTATTAATTGTTTAACGTCTAGATCTAGTCTTTCGGAGTATTTATATATGATGTCTTTGGTTTTGTTTAATATTTTGTTTGTAGGGTCTGTTTTAACCTGTTTATATGTTGTTTCATCCGAAAGTAAATTTTCAATTTTATGTTTATAATCTGACGTATCCATTATTACCGTAGCGTTTCCTTTATCTGCACGGAGTACTGTAATATCTGGCCTAGCCCGCAAGTTCTTCAATGCGACGAATTCATCTTTGGGAAGATTCGGTCTGGGCACTTTACTTCGACGCAAGACCGTTGAAATATCCTGACGTATAGCCTCCAAATCTTCCTTTCTTATGTTATTCTTGACTAGGCAGTCCTCGACGTTGCAAATAATGGCCTCATACGGTATCCTAGCCGGTGTTATTGCATAATTTAAACCTCTACTTAATACTTTTTCGGTTGTTTTGTCTAAAGTTTGTTTTGACAGATTAATAACTGCTTGTCTTTGAGATGACGGCGGCGTGTCATTGGTCCGTGCATTGACGTTTCGTTTCTTGCTGTTGGCATTTGATTTTGATAATTAAATAAAATAAACAACGCTATAAAATCCGTATATAGTAGTTTAATTTCAATTAATAACATTCGTGTAAACAATATTAAAAGGTTATTTTTCATGTTATGTTATAGTTCATAACGGGTATTAACGCGGACGTGCATATTGTTTACTTTAGTGGTATTTGACGTTTTGACCGCGTTATTTATGACCACAACCATGTATTATATAATGTTGTATGTTATTATTTTGTAGGTATTATTAACTTATCAATAATCAATATCTACGCTATAATATTGGAGTTCTTATCTGCTTTGTTTATGTATTCATCACACTTTATGACTTATGAACTTTAAGATTGCTCTATGGACTATCCTATACCTTGACTTATGTTTATTTCAGTAGGTAAGTAGAATAAAAGATTAACAACATTAGTTTCTTCTTATATTGGTGGCATCTGCTTACTTTTAATCTATTGATTAAAGTAGCCGTCGGGTGGGTCGTGAACGTTATATGAAAATATTAAAATCCTTCGAAATAGAAAAAATTGATAATTATTATATCATGTAATTACCAGAATACTATTTGGTTTTCAATGTAAATAACTTCTGAGAATTATTCTAGTTTATGTGAATTATATAATAGAATAAATAGCACTGTTAGTATGCTAAAGGTACTTTATAAAAGAAAAGATCATTGATAGCCCATTTTATTATTAGACAGGGACAATAGAGACGATACAAGCTCGAAAATGTCATGTGTTACAATCAAGCGTTTCGCAGAAAATTATATTAATAGAGGCATATGCAGCACTTTTAGCTGCAATGCACATTTAAATTACGATTATACGTGTATATGTAACTGGCGAAGCGAACTACAAAAAGGCAGAAACATTGCACGTGTCCTATAATCCATTCTTCTGCGCTAAAAAAGTTAGTAGGGAACGTGCACCACAATTCGGCCATATTAAATTGGCCGGTAAAAGCGGATTGCTTTTGGTTTATTAGTGGGCTAATTTGATTTTATGTCCGCCCACTGCGGTCTTGCCTCGTGACTCGAAAAGTAAACAAATGAAGCACAGTTTTTTACCTCAACATACCATTTCCGACTCTATTTTTCAAAGCTAAAGAACCAAAATTAGAATGGATGGAGATTTTTTATCCAAACCGTGAATTTTTAAGGATTTCGATTGGCGTTTGCATGTATCGTTCTCTGTTTGAAAGGTTGATAGAACTGAACGGTCGTTTATGTGTAAGCCTAATTTCGATTATACTAAAATAGTCAATTGATTGGAGTATTTGTGATCTAGGCTGAAGTATCGTGACCGTTTGTGTCTAGGCATTTTTTATTAACTTACGATAGCCAAGAATATACGGCATGTCTCGTTATTGACAATTATCTCCTAGTCTTTGTACACTCGCAAAAATTAGATGTGCTAAACGCGCGTTGCTAACCCTTGTCAAATAAAGAAATCGCAGCGCTGTTGACGGCACAGGATTTGCGAAAAGTTTTATTAGCCTCATGGAGGTACCTATACAAATATATTTATTATACGAAGTTGTATAATAAATATATTTGTATAGGTACCTCAGGTACATCCACAATCATCAAGCACAATCCATAAAAATACCCAAAATTCAAAAATTGTTCATGTTCATAAAAATTTTTAATAATATTATTCGATACGCTAAAATAAATCTAATATCTACTATTCACTAGTGCAGCGCCAATTATCTTTTATTTTCTATATATGGATAGTGTATGCGTGGCTATCCAATAATATTTATATTTAAGCTGCGAGCATAAGTTACAATGGTAACAGTTCCTTTGCATATGGCAGAGTACCACATGAGCTTAAATATGTTAACTACCGTAAGACACAACACCAGGTTGTTAGTCTGCCATTTTATGTAAATTGAAAGCATTTATCCAATCTTGCTTCTTCAATTTGAGAAACAAGCTTGTTTTCCGTGCAGATTGCACGGCAACCTGCCTCTATTTGCCTACTCAAGTAGAGCCATTCTTAGCTTAAGGCTTTTTGGGTAGTAGTACGGAAGTACGTTGAAAGGTAAGCGTATTTACAATTACAGTACCATACCGTGGATGTGGAAAATGTTTTTTTTCGGCTTCAGTTAGGTTATTATTAGCTACTTGAACAGAGTTGGCTTTATTGCTCCAGTACTTATCTGGTTAATATTAAAAATGGGCAGAAGTTAGTGTAACCGAACCCGTAGATTTGGAAACAGAACTTATCTATAAATGATTCATCAGGTCCTAACGAACGGGAGGCCACCAAAACGCCCAAAGAGAACACCCAAACTGCCCAGTCATTCTCTAGAACCAAACACTGCAATAAGCGAGCCTTTTAATGTATCTGAAATTATATCAGCCATCAAAGATATTAAACTAGGAAAGGCCCCTGGATTAGACGTCATTTCTATAGAACAAATAAACATCTTGGCCCAGTTGTAGTTTCTTGGCTACTCCAACATTTTAATACCTGTATGGAGTCAGCTAAAATCCCTAGCCTGCGGTGAAAATCTAAGATTATAGCTGTTCTGAAACCCGGGAAGTCACCAGGTGATGCTAAATCTTTCGCCCAATTTCTCTCCTATGTCATTCGTTTAAACTTCTAAAGAGAAAGTTTCTCAATCGCCTCAGTAAAATCATAGACTTAAAACTGGTTTCTGAACAGGCTGGCTTTAGACCAGGTATGTCATGCTGCAGTCAAGTTTTAATCTTGACTCAATATATAGAGAATGGTTTTGAGGCTGGAGATGTTACGGGAGTCGTCTTTGTGAATCTGTCGACAGCGTATGACACCGTCAACATAAGGAGAATAATTGTCAAACAAATTATTATATTGATATGTAACCATAGTTACGAAGAATAGTACGACCATAGATAAGACACAGTACGACTGCGTATGTCAAATGCACGGTTGTGTGCGTGTAGTGTTTTTTCGTAAATTTAACGTATTTCTAATGCATATTTTATATAAATATTAGGATTCGCCCCTTTTTATCCATATAAACTTTAACTGTGCCAAATTTCATACTCCTTCGTCCGCGCAATTTTCGTAAAAAGGTGTACAAAGTTTTTGCTTCACGTATTAATATATAGATGTAGGTACAACAAAAAATACTTAATAAAAATACAAAGAATCTTTAAACAGTTAAAATGTTATTTGTGTGCAGATGCATGTCCGACCTGACGGCACAAAAATATCGGTGATGCGCTTAGCATAATGCTGTGGTACTTGCATTGGTTCAAGCACTACACAGCGCTGATTTTCAGCGAACACCACAATTAAAAGTTTGGTCCGCTAATAGTGCACTCAAAATAAAGAAATAAACGAAACATAAGCATTTTTTTTTGATTTTATAATAAATATACATGAAATAAAATGTAGCATAATAATTAAACTATTTTACTAAAAGAATTTATTGAAAAGTAATATAAAGTAAATAAATATTTTTAATGAATTGTGTAAAATGTACCAAAATAAAACGACGTTCATAACATAATGATTGTCATAATAAAATGGTCTCATGTCTGTAAGGATGTATCCGGCACTATTTATTTGTCCAAAATCGAGATACATCATACATATATGGTGATGAGATCTGTGAAGAGTGTACTGTGAACGTTGTGTGAGATTACTTTTTTCGTGCATTGTGTTAACAGTGATAAAAGCTCGTATGGTTCCCTGCTAATACTATGTACAAGCATTTTGAATAAAGACAAAAATCTGAGAAGAATTCGTAAGAAAAGCAGCAGAAAAGGTATGAAATGCAATAAATTTTCTATCTCTTGAATAGGTAACCTAAAATCAACCAACTCACAACCTCAGATAATCATGACATGCATTCACACACAAACAACCAGATATTTAAATAACCTAAGATAAATTATTATTACAAGAAGTTCACAAATATGTAGTCTAGTTAGATCCAAACAATTTATGTATATCTGCATCGTAACGGATTCTATGTGTTGGATCTCCAGGTTTGTGTTACAGACCAAGATGCGGCCCCGCTTCGTCCAAGCAAATTGCCACTCGGCGCGACTAGCAGCTTCCCTCGCTTTGCGAAACAACTGGCGATTTATTTTATTGAGTCGCTCATTGAGGTAGGATCGCCTCGGAGGGCCGCTCATACCGAGGTCAGCAGTGGTGGCACCGCGGCGCAAGCGCGCACTGCGCATCAGCTCGTCGCGCAGGTCTCGGCGTGCCAAGCGCACTACTAGCGCGCGCGGCCGGCGTCTCGTTGCCCCCGAGGAACTTGTAACCGTGAGCTGCCGACCTCCGACTCGTTCCGCGCTGACTATGTCCCAGTCCTCTATAGCGACACCCAACTTCGACCCAATCGTCTTCACGATATGAGTTGGGTTCTCCCCGTTGAGTTCCGGCATGTTAGATATTAGAATATCATTCGCCAGTAGCTCCTGGTCCCTATCGTTGAGTTCGCTCTTTAGATTTTCTATGACAACCTCCACAGACCCCGTGACAGGTGAACCAACGGTCGCATGCTCCTCAATGACAGTGATCCTCGCCTCAAGCTCATCGATACGGGTGTTACATGACTGCACAGACGTCTACAGTGCTGCTTCCATCTCCTTCCTGAAGACCTGAAGGTCAGATCGCACTGCTCTGAGCTCGTCTGTAACCATCTCCAAGATAATACAAGAGCTGTGCGACTGGACGTTGGAGGGTGGCGATCTCTGTTACATCGTTGTCAGCCTCAGCGTCTGGTGTGACGTAACCCGTAGACTTGTTCGGCGATGTATCTGTTGACTCGTCGGTGTAAATGTTTCACTTTGCAGCTGTCTTCATTCTAGTCGGCTTGTTTGAAATAGCCACATTAACAGTACATTCTGGGCAGCGCTAATTGAAGTTCATACTGCCTTTGCCAGGTATGTACGTACATGCTCTATGATACGACGTAGAAAATTTCTCACATTTAGTAGATTCAATTATAGAAACAAAACGACCGCAACTTCCACCTTTATTTGCCATTTTACTGTTAATAAAATATTTGTGTCAATCAAAATTAAATAGATGGCGCTAGTGAGAGGTCGCGATTCAGACTTTAAACCGTAGATTATTGATTAGCAGTTTTGTTTGTTCCTAGCATTGTCACAAGATGTCACAACTAGTAATATTAACCGGTGTGACTTTAAAACCAAAAAAAAACTGGTGTTCACAATATAACAAATATGTCACGGCTTGTGGTTCCGGATTCAGTCTATAAAAGATTTATTCTGATAAATAATAATCATACTTCATTTAGTTCTCACTAATGATCCTTGTGACTTGACCGATCAGCTGTTTTTTATTTGCGTCGGGGGTAAATATATATTTAAGTTTATTTTATAGTTAGGTTATTCACTGTTATTTGTTCATAATTCACTATTTATTATTGTTAACAATATTATATATTGTAAATAAAGTCAATTTGTTAACAATAAATTCACTTTTAATTTCCAAAAGTCTGTATTTATTTTTTACCTTTATAAATTATGGACAGCGATCACACTACGGCAGACACGCACACTACAGGCCTTGCAATGTGCTTTTCTGCGGGTGAATATGCGTGCCCTGTGTGACATCGATTAGCCCACGCCAAACAAGTGGATATAGCTCTCAACGAAACCTGTCGGTAAATAACAGAATGTCTGAAGCCGACTCCAGTAAGGACGCTATATCTACTGGCAGGTATTGCTCCTCCAGCTGTCCGTAGAGAAATAGCAACTGGAATTGAAAAATGGAAACAGGAAACTGATCCAAGACACCCACTATATGGCCAGAAACTAGCCACAAAAAGGTTAAAAAGTCGAAACACTTTTTTTCTCCACTCCATACCTACCAGTGCCAGTAACGCTCCTAAGTACAGATCCTTCCTCTACAGGCTACTCAAGTTGATGTTATAACGTTGCCACTCACCAACCTTTCGGTATATAGTAAGAGCCGCTGTACCTTCCAGTGCCCGAAACCACGCCTCCTAAGGACAGAGTAAAATTGAGGCGTGAAAAATTCTCTATCCCTACCTTCATCCCACCGGCAGAAAAGTTACCTCCGGAATGTAAACTTCCATGGCTAATCTGGAAGGCACTAACGTTACGTACCCAGGTTGGCAGATCTAAAGATAATATGTCAAGGTGGGGTTATATCGACCCATGTGCAAACAAGTGCGACTGCGGTCAATCCCTACAGACAATGGGTCTTTTGCTGACGTGCGCCACAAGCCCATAACTGTGCACACTTGATGAAATATACCAAGCGATGCCTAATTCGATTTGCGTTGCCGAGCACTGGGCTAAAACCATTTTAAAACTGTTGTCATCGACTCGATCAGGGACCAGACCACGGTCTAAATTTTGGTAAAGATTGTCTCTACAGCCTTTGAGGGACACTCTCCTATTCTATAATATCTCTATATTATAGAATAGGGGAATGTACCCGGCCACTTATTTATAAAATATACTGTATTTAAATTTACCATCTTCAGTGTACACAAATTGTAATTAATATGTGTATATCAAAGTTAATGTTTCATACGGTTTCCCGGCAATAATAATTATTAATAATTATTACAAAGAAACCGGTTACCGAAAAATCTGATTAATTGGGGTCGCTCTTTCTAAAATACTTTTACATACCAACAAATTACGGTGCTTAATATTTTTAATAAGAAATATTATTTCGCTGACGTTATCAATTATTTGGTGATGCTGTAAAGATCTTACTTGGGAATTACCAACTTCTTATAAGAAATCGGCGTAAGAGTAATAACGCTGTCCCTGTGCTTTACGCAGTAAGTTCTGGAGGCTCAAATATCTTTATGACACAATTCCTTGGCTTTTATTCTGTTTTAAATTCCGTTGTCATTTATCAAGAGTAGTAATGGGTCGCGAAAACCGCTTTCCATTAGAGGCTCAAATGCTTGTTTGCCACCTATGTACCTACCATAAAAAAACACATTATATACTTCTTAGGTTAAGGGTTACTTTATTTACCTACTCTGGGAAGTAGCCACAATACTCAGAAATACGTAGCAATGCTTACTCATATAAAATGACTTCAAAGTAATTAAATACAAAGAACAAACCACTCACGCCTATTTAAAACATAACTTCATACTTCATAAAACTAAACTAAAACAAAATCTCTAAGCTTATAAACATCACACAGAATGAAAAAGATAGCTGGAATACCGTGGCAGCGTAGCGATGAAAATGCCACGTTATATAAAATATTGTAGACCTTTGGAGGTCATAGCACAATAGCTGCTACGAGATGCTACGTCACTGCACTAGATTTCGGTGAGGCGTTATTTTAAGATAGTCTTTTGGTTTATGATCTTTTCCGGCAATTTTCTCGCAGTGTAAATTTTATATGCATGTTTGATTTAAATAAATGAGTATATATGAAGGCTTTACTTTGGTCGGTGCAGTGGAATATTCTGATCAATGTGACGACAGTGAGGTGACCGCTTGCCTGCTGTGCCATTCATCATAGTCGGTTAGTGTCTCTTAATTGCAACATACTTTTACTACTATAAGAAAGTCCTCGTTAACCTTATAGCATAGGATCGTGCTAGTGTTATAAAACCTTTTTACTTTAATATAAACCAACGCATCTTGTAACTGATTGCCACCTACAAAGTCAAATCGCCAGAGCCCCGCCCTCGCAAACAATCTAATTCAGTTACCTTTAGTATGTATTACATATAAACTCAACTTGAAAATCGGCTCACTTCCACACTTAAAGAATCTTAATAACAGAAATAACACAAAGCTTCTAATTCTTAAATCCAACGTTATTTATGAAAGCTTTCTACTTAAAATATTCTCTTAAGAATTCTCGACAATTATGATTCTTTTACGTTATTGTCGTACAATGTAAACGGTAGACAAAAGAGAGGGAAGATAATAAAATATAAAGATGTCGCGATTAAACGTTTGCTAAGGATTATTTTTGGAAACCGTGAAAAACATGTTTTTATTTTAACATTGATAAGGAAAATCCGGACTATGAAATTTAAGATTCATTTTCACTCACAGTGGAACGAAGCAGGATAATGTGAGTAAAATGGATGTTATGCTTGCAGAAATCAGTTGTAGATAAGAAGTAACTGATGACGGGAGGCCAAAACGCTAAGGTGACCGCTCAGATCATTCCGAAGAGTAATTAAAACGACTGTTTGTTTTTAATTATGCTTTCAATTTGGATTATAAATTACTAGTCTTTTTAATGTTAAGAATGGATCTACATTCAGTACTGCACTTAATCGGATTCGCACTTACGTCCTCTCGATCGTAATTCCAACATCTTACCTATTGGGCTACCGATGCTTCTGTAAAATTAACCACAGTACTGTAGTACTTTTGGTTTGTGGAGACTAGCTGTTTGTGTTGCCAGTTGCTCCTTAAAAAACTAAATTAGAATATATCTGTTTATAAGGATAACTCCTGCACAAAGGATCACTGCACAATAGCATGTCTGATGATTAGTTTATGTTACATAATATTAGTTCAACTTTTGATGACAATTTCAAATCTGTTACTGAAATTTCTCTATCAGATTTTGTTAACAAAATATGACATGAGTCTTTTTAAAATAAAACACAGTATATCTAAAGAGTATCTTATTTTATTTAGTTCTTAAGTTGAAAATCTTTCTTTTATTGACTTCCTTGCTGAAGATGAAGGTAGAGAGCTGACCTTATTATTATTATTTATATACTCTCCGCAAATGAAACAAAAATGATTCAGATTATGCACACAAATATGTCTTGACGATGCCATATCAAATTATATTAAGAAAACTTAATATTGTTCTAGTTATCAGCAAATTTAGTGGCAGCTACAACTCGTAAACAAAAGCTAACAGCTTTTGTTTACGAGTTGAAACAAAAATTAGGTTTTATGTAGAATCAGTGACGTCGAATTAGTAAACATCATGTGATAAAAGTCATGCATCTGACAAAAGTTGCAATTTTGTTGTGCAGTGTTATCTATGTATCACACGGGTCTTTACTGCGTGTTCTGTATTCGAGTCCCACGTAATAGAGACCGACTCTATTGTTGTTTGATCTCTCTTCTTCCGCACGCTTTACTAGGTTCCGTGTGGCTATTGAAAATTTCTTGACAGAAATATCTAATCATACATTTCCCGGCCTAGGAATTGATACTAAGCGTAAACAGAAACACGTGCTGGGCCAAGAAGACTATATGACCATTAATAAACCTAAGTGTTACTTTGAAATCAAAATGAATAAATAATTGCAACCAGACTCTTTAATTACAAGTTAAGGTGAAATTACGTAAGAAAATCCACTACAATACACATTATTAGGGTCAGTCTTAATCGCCGGACCTTAACAAAGGTCCTTTTTCTTAGATCATTAGGCACCTAATTTAATCACAAGTCGAAATCCATGGACTCGCCGTGGTCTGAATTCATCTCATTAATTCCTCAATGAATTAGATTACAAAACTCTCGTGGGTCAGCTTAAGAAATGTTATGGAATGTCTCCGTGGCACAACGATTATTATTGCGACTACTAGTTCCATACGCGGATCGGGTATGCTAGTGGAGTTTTCTGTTAATATATTCTCAGGAATATCACCATGGAATGTGGGTTTTTGGCCACTAGACAAAAATATGCTCTCTCCCTCTCTTTAATTGGAACTTGAGCCATAGCTGGCAAAATGCGAAATATTTGCTCACTGCTTCGAAAAAATACGCATATATTTATGTATCTTATAAAGCCTGACGTAAAAATACCAAATTGATTTCATGGTATAAATGTGCACCTACCTTTGGAGCCGATCTTAGTAGCAGCACAAAGCCTGGCATGGCTATGTGTCATAAAGAAGGAAATAGTAATCTCGTTTAAAGTAATAATAATAAAATCAGCCCTGTATTACACTGTCCCACTGCTGGGCACGGGCCTCTTCTCAGTGTGAGAAAGGTTAGGCCATAGTCCACCATGCTGGCCTAGTGCGGGTTGGCAAACATCACACATCTATGAGAACATTATGTAAAACTCTCAGACATGCAGGTTTCCTCCCGATGTTTTCCATTAACATTAAACCGAGCGATAATTAACTATTTAATACGCACATAAACCATTGAATTAACCAGTAATCTTCTATATATTAACAAGTGAATGTGAGGTCGTACAATTCTTCGTAACTATGGTTACATATACCTTATTTATACGTAATAAAGAAATAAAGGAATCAAAGTAGCAAGCTTAGGAATACCGTCAATAAAAGAGTATATATAGTCAAGTACATAATATTTTTTTGAAAAAGATAATTGAATTTAACCTATGTAGCCTTGGCGAAATCTAAATGAAATGTGATTATAAGGGTAATGTTATAGATAGTAAAACCTTAATAACGATTAAACTTAAAATTTCAATCAATTATGATCGAATTTTGACCACTAGCCGGCCGCTAGTAATAATAATTGCTGATAATAATTTGTATATTAAACTCTGATCTATTATATAATTCGTAACGCAAATTAACGTGACCACGGCCGGTGTAACCTGAAAACGTCAAGCACAAAAAGGTAAATAATATGCATTTGTTACGCAAATTCCTGTAAATAATTATATAATTATTCTGCTTTCAGGTGAGGTAGAATAATTACACAGACGACATAAAAGTAAATGCGATTCGGGCTTACGCACTGAAGATTTAGTACTTTAATAAAACGTCCTATGGAAAGTTACATATGTAGCTACATGCAAAGTCTTTAGCTGATGGAATGACTGTACAATATGCCCGTATGGGCCAGTCATTTTCCATTTATAGTTCTAAAGCCCATATAGCAGGAAGTGAGCTTATTGGTTTCGATGGCGTAGTGGTTAGTGTAACCGACTGCCACGCCTGAGGTCGCGGTTTTGATTCCCGCACAAGTCAAACATTTGTGTGCATGAATATGGGTGTTTGTCTTGGTCTGGGTGTTTCTATGTATAATATGTATGTATTTACAAAAAAAAAGTATATATGTATGTTTATCCATTGTCTAGTACCCATACTACAAACTCTGCTTAGTTTGGGCTAGATGGTGTTGTGTGTATGTAGTAGAAGTCGTGGTGTTGTGTGTTAGTACAGCACAGTTTTAGGACTCTGTTCTGCTAAAGATACTTTCTTAGATAGAAGAAATAAAACAAGAACACTACCCAAACCATTTAACATAATATTGTTTTATTTGCATATTTTCACATTTTATTTTATTTATTTTTATTGTATACTATATGATTATGAGGCGCTCATAGCCAGTTGCACTCACTGATCGGTAAACGATTAGCGAGGTTATGCAACGTTGGGTGCGGCCAGTCTATAGATGGGTGACCGCTTAGTGGTATTTCATCTGAGCGTCTCCGTGCTTCGGAGGGCACGTAAAATGTCGGTCCCGGCTGTTGTCAAATTGACAACAGTCGTTAAGCCATGACAGAGGCCTATGGGCGGCTTGGACAACTCTTGACAACAGGTTGGCCAAGAACCACAAGAAGAAAAAAAATGGTTTTGTTGTTAGTGTTGAAAAAGATTACATATTATTATAGCTTACCTAGCAAGGCAGTCTATTTTTTAGTTGACCATCACAAAAAAAATTGTAAAAGTGTACCGTCAGTTTCACAATAGGACTATGTTCTCTCTCTTAAGCTTCTAATAAGAATGTTCGTTTAACGAAAAACACACCCTACCACGACTCTTTCGCACATGACGTTGACACAACAACTTCACGGCGTTCACTTTTTAACCCCCGACGCAAAAACGACGGGGTGTTATAAGTTTGACGTGTCTGTGTGTGTGTGTGTGTGTCTGTCTGTGGCATCGTAGCTCCCGAACGGATGAACCGATTTTAATTTTGTTTTTTTTATTTGAAAGGTGAATTAGTCGGGAGTGTTCTTAGTTATGTTTGATGTAAATCGGTCCAAGATGGCCGCCGCTACAAAATGGCGGATTACATATTTTTTCACAACTCCCTCAATATGGGTATCAAATGAAAGGGCTTGACTAGTAGAATACTATACACTATGATAAATTGCAAATCCAAGATGGCCGCCACCATAAAATGGCGTATTACATTTTTTTTCACAACTCCCTCAATATGTGTCGGGGATTTTTAAATATTTAATTTATGTACATACTTAGCATGAATGCGTTAATATACTTTTTCAGTTATATAATGTACTGTAATAGTCTAATGAGTAAGTATGATAATTACAAATTAAATGTTCACGCCGTATTAAACAATCTCCACGTCATATATTTATAATACAAATGATATTTATGATACAAATGTAGCGAACGTGTATAAAACCAGCATGAAGGTAAGTAGTTAACGTAGATAATAGATGCTTATATCCCGAGGGCAGTTACTTGCGCTTTTTCCGATACATCACTCATCTTACTGATACCACAGCATAATCTTAACAAATCCTAAAAGCCCACTCAACGCACATGGTATAACCCTATTTATCTACGATCCAAATTTGGAATTCTTAAGAGCAAACCGCTGTAAATTCGTACGAAGACAACCATACGGCTTTCTTATTTACCATACAATGTACTCATCATTATACATTACACACATCAAATGTCACTCAACACAACAAAAGGTCTGCAGAATAACGCTCCCCTTTCATGCCTCTTTTCTCGACACATAAATGCTTACTACCATTTTACTACTTTTTCTACGCGAACTTAACCCTTCCGTACATCGAGAGGTATTCATACGGTATAAACTACGCATTCATGGCCAATTTACACCGACCTCCATTTTATCATATGCCTCTCCGCTTGTTCACAGTAAAAGTGAAACGTGAGGTTCAAGGTATATTGGCCACAGAAGCTTTCAAGGAAAGGTACAGATGACCCATTTTTCTCGGCCGTTTTAGGGCCAACCCTTAAAGATTACTAATACTAGGACGGTTCTTAGAAATATATTCATACGAATACGAGGATATGAATGTTGATTTTGGTTATTGGAGGGATATTGCCAGGTTCAATAATATAGGTATTTATAGAATTGCGAATATTATTGTTGCCTTTGAATATGTGATGTTTTACCTTTAGCTTTCGTGTTTATGGGATGACTTTGGACTTTTCGCTTTTTATATTAGGATAAGGTGACGTTGGTTTTGCTCTCGAGAAAAACAAAACTTTTTGCCGACAATTGAATACGTTTTTGCATTTTCATTATGTACACGTGAATTACGTAAGTGTAAATGAAGTTTTCGTTTCATACGAGTGCTTTTTCCATTTGGTTGCATGTCACTTTTATTTTACGCTCAAAAGTTCCGCTATAACATTTCTGTGTAAATAAAATACTTTTTAGTAGTACGACTTCACGGTACGTTTATTCTCGAGGTCTCGGGTTTAATTACCGGACAGTATAACTGTTTTGAATTTGAATAGGGTCTGGATCTGTGTCCAAGGTGGTAACAGGGAACGAAATATACATGTCCACTGTATCTAACCTGGTGAAAACAGAGGCGTGATGCAATTTTAAGTGTATAATAGATTATTTACTTTGGATTGTATATCTTCGAGATTTTGTATCTATCGTTGCCATTAAAACATCTGAGGTAGCCACATTGAAAATATGTATAATAATATTTTTTTATTTTTTTGAGCAGCAATAGCTCAGTGGGGAGACCAACAGACTGCAATGCAGAGGGTCTCGGGTTCGAACCCACGTCGCTCACCTCTTACTTTCGGAAGTTATATGACTTTTCGAAATTATGTGCGTATTGATTGACAATTATCGCCTGCTCCGTGCCTCGGAGAGCACGTTAAGCCGTCGGTCCCGACTGCCATGAACATCTATGGCAGTCGTTATTGGGGAAGTCGACACAAAAGATCCCACTGGATCGAAGTGTCGCCGGTCCGTACTGACTGGCCCCCACACAAGATAGAATAAATAATATTTTTTTGATGATTGTGTCGATATGAGATTATAGATAAAATAGAATCAATCGAATTTTAAAGTGTTTGGTATCATTGCAAGCATTAATGATTATTTGAATGCATTATTTGTTGATGTTGAATAATTTATTTATAACACATCCTAAACCTAACTAACATTATACATACGATTATGACTTTGTTTGTTTGTTACGCTTGCACGCCTTAAATACTCTACCGATCATCATGAAATATCGTATACACGTTGTCAGGGATTTAGAAAAGGACCGTGGAGCTAGCGTACTAACCAGAAAAAAAATACGTTTGCCGAGGGATATTCTATAAACAAATATGATGCCACGTAATCGAATCATCAGGTGTATCCAATTTGAAGAGCAAATACTACATCTTAGTAGTTTTAATTAGCTCAAAGGACTAGATAAATTTGTATAAATACGTTTTCTTGCGTCTTTGGTCACGTGCCATAAAATTACGGTTTTGTTGGCAGTTGATCATGAGATTTCGGGTTCAATTCCAGAACTGGACAATGCGTTATACGGATTTTCTGTTAGGAAATTCTCAGCATAAGCGCTGGCGTCTAGTCTCGTTACACAGTAATAGTGCCCTATTACGATTGACCTAAAACGGAGCTGATGAATTGTGCGGGTAATACACTTTAGCGTATCCTTTCAGTAATATACAATGGGACTCTATGTATGTATGATATGTAGATTATTATCCCAATGCTATGTTTTCTTATTTACATTATTGCTGTTTAAACTCTCATTGTAAATTTCTCGTTGGCGCAGCGGGAGTGTATATGAATATGAGGAATTCCTGTTGTTAGAGAGAGATAAATATATTTCTATAATTACGGTGTCATTCTGTGGCGTATGCTCATTGGCCGAGCGCGAACACGTGACTTACCTCAGGCGCCAGCCGCCATTAGAAGGCATCAAAAAAATAAAAATAAAATCTATTTCTCTTGATACTTACGTATGAAATGATACTTTTTTATCTTTTACAGTTGCAGTATAAATTTCACATTTCCTTAAAACAAAAGACGCCATTATTTTTTGTTGTTTTTATTATTTTAATGTCACATCCAACCGCGGCCCTGGTTGGTACGTGATTAAATGGACTTCTTGATTACCTTGCATTCATGTTGCCACTACAAAGCGCAGGCAACGTATCTATAGTTTATATATCATTGCATAAGACTATGTATTATATGTATATAATTATGTAAATTGTCTCACTCTATATAAAGTCCGAAACAATTAGGTATAGACGGTTTTGTTTGATTTCAAGTTGTGGACTAACGCAGTTTCGAATGACAGAGTTCATGTTTACCCTTGTAATTGTATGCCTATGTACAGTCACCGACATAAGTCACTGAATATTGTGTAAGATTTTGATTTATTATCTTTTTATCTTTTAACTTTCGTTCTCATGTATTTACAACACTAACGTGTAGTTGAAGGATTGTTTAACTGAATGGTCGATAGTAGTGGTTTACTTAGAAGTCTCGCCATTGCTACTGCGCCGAGTGCTGTAAGTTCGACCCACATGGGACAAAAAAATTTGTGATCCACAAACAGTTGTTGCATAACTGGGGACCTGTGCGTTCGTTGCTCAAATATTCGTAAAGTCCTAGGTGACAGGAACTATTTTTAGTGCGGCAAATATATTTTAAAAATAAGTAAAAGGAAACTCAATGTTTAGCTACTTATGTCGCTGACTGTACATACAATTACATCAAGAGCAGCATGACAAGTTATACAGCCTGACACGTGCGAGTGATAACCTTGTCATTACCTGTCGATAGGTTATGGTAACCGCGTATCATCACGAGAGCAGTACGTCCGTATTTATTACCTTCGCGGTAAAAAAGGGAATTACATTATTTTTGTTGTAATAAATATTATTATAAATTTTATTCATCATCATAATCTCAGCCAAAAGACGTCCACTGCTGGACATAGGCCTCCCCCAAGGTTTTCCACACTGACCGGTCTATTATATATTTTATTCCTTATAACTATGTAATCTTGCTGCTCGCTTTATATTCTGACTGCTGCGTACGCAGCAGCCGTATACATAACATATACGATCGCTATGTATGAGGTCTTGCATGGTCGGACAACCAATGTTATGGTAAGGCTTTTTCTGCCAAGCAATTCTTAATAGCAGTAAGGAAGTTGGCAGATGTGCCACGCCCACGGGCCTAAGAAAGCACGTAGAGACGTTCGTCTTGAGCTTGATCTCTTTCTTGTCAAGACCGATTGCCGTCCCATATTTCTATGAGAGTTAGGGAATAGAGACTAGACTTGTTTGTGCACACACTTGTGTTCTAAAATATTTCCTGCGTAATATGGCCAAACTCCGTTGAGAGTGGCTGTCATGGCCAACATTTCTCGAGGAACATGATTGAATAATAAATCAAATTTTACGTTTCTATTTAACAATAAAGATTATTGTTAAATAGTTCTTTATATTTCGACAACTGGTATTTGTCTATTAGTATTATAGTATTGTTCCTATTAAATAGTAAATTGGTAAAAATGAAAAATGGGAAATCTCGGTTCGAGACATTATGCCAACAGATGCGACCGATCGTGACATTTTGATTCCCGCGCGAAGAAAAATTTCAGTAGTAACGTATAAGATGACAATACATTAAGTCTTGATCGGACTTAAAATAGCTGGTGCGTTGTGGGTGTATTGCTCCTAATTGGAGTGAAGTCTGTAAGTCTATAACTGAACCAAATCGAGCATGAACATAAAACGATGTCAAATATTTAAATTTTATTTACTTACACTGATTCAGTTCACTTATCGTTATATACAAAAATGTTAATTATATCACAATCAAATTAGCGACAAAGATCACATTAAACAATGTCTAGTTACACTCAATAATTATGATTTATAATCCTTTATTACTATTATACAAATTAAAGCGGTCAATAATTTATTTTACAATAATGAAAGGAATAAAGCTTTCAGGTGAAACAAACGATAACGTTTAGCTAAGTTTTACAATTAATCTTGTCACTTTCAAAGTAAAATAAATTACAAAATGTTAGCTTTCATGATTTATGTGACATTTGTCACAAACAAATGTATATAAAAGGAGTTTTAATATCATTTACATCAGTTCAAAAGCAATAAAATAATACGATGACAGTTAAGTACTATAAGTATGTACACAACATTCTACGGGTGACATGAGTTCGTTTGAGAAACAGCACCTGCTAAATAAATTATGACGTCACTAAAATCAAAATGGCGTAAAGTAATACGGCGGCGGAGTTGTGAGCGGCGCGCGACGCTAGCGCCGACGCGGGGTTGCGGACACAGGAGCGAAACTCGTGGTAGTCTGCGCGCGTTATCGCACAGAAGTGGACGTGCACACAAGCCGAGTCACAATCCGACACGTCTGTTCCGTGTCGCACTCGTAATGCAGTTAAATACCTGCAGCAATTCATCAAAATGTAACCCGAAATAATCACATCAATAATAAAAACAAGATCAAAAATTATAATTACGAATAAAGTAAAAACGAATACTCAGTTCTAAAAGTCTTTTGATTTTACGTGACTAACTGCTTTTGAAAACTATTTGGTTTTTAATAGCAGTTAGTCACGAATCAATCATATTAAAATGCAATGTTATAATTGGATCATTGGATGTTGGTATACTCAAGAATGGTCAAAATAAATATTATTTCTTTTTCTATTACGTTTATACTTACTTCGCAAATACACCGCGATCATGATGATTTCGTATCCTCTCAGCCAATGCGTCCAAAGATACTGCACTCACTTCTCTGAGTCCATAATATTGTGTGAGGTTGTATTCTATCGCCCAATGAGTCTCCCCTCTAGTATTTGTTACGTCTAAGTAATACTGTGTATAATCGAGAACCTGGAACATAAAAATTAACTGTACCAACACTTTCATATCGTGGGTATAGGGCATAGGTGTTAAAAACGTCAATCAAAATCATTTCTTACCTTTCCATTATTAGAGTCGAATTTATACAGTCTCAATCCTGGATTAGAGGTACTGCCAGCACCTCTAGGTGTTACTGATGGAGCTAATAGCGCCCAGGATACAGGCCGACCTAAAGTGAAAAATATTCTTAGAACTGAGGCATGTGTGGAATTCATTTTTAAGGACTGCCTTTGCATTGTCACAAAGTGTAAGTGTATGCGCCATCATGCCATCCTACTGCCTATTTTAGATTTATATTAAAAATATAACTAGACCCAAATTATTTATATTTATCTCTATAATAGTATTAACTTATTATTGTTACTATCTTTAGTTTTTTAATGTCAGTAGCATATGGTATAATGGTTGCAACGCCTTGTTGATATGAGTTGTAAAATACTGAAATTATATTAATTGGCGATTTAATAGAGGGGCCGTGAGTTCCTTGCAGGTTTCTTCTCATTGGCTCTACCCTTTGCCTGAACCTAGCAACTAACCTAAATGTAGCTTCAGTAACTTAGTAAACTCACTAACCTAAATATTTTGATGTTCATAAGTGTTACTTTGTGACCTAAATGAACAAATGATTTTTGACTTTGAGTTTGATATTTTATTTTGGACATTCATTTTACTTCGTTAAAACATTTAGTGTAGGTACCTATATGAAAGTAACGATAGCCAATGCCATTGTTAATACTATTTTGTTGAGAATACCTATATCCAACAATGTGACTATAAAGTAATGGTGATTAAAGACAATCATTGGTTGCGTATGTTCCGTGATGGCGATTACGGACTGATTGGTAAAAAGCTAGGGATTTCGATAAAACTTTGCACACAGGTGGATAGAATTTACATTTTTGTACATAGAATTTATTTTTATTCTCGTAGAAGGTAGAACGAAGTATATTTAGAAAATTGTACCAACAAAACTAAAAGGTTTTATTCTTGAAAGCCATAACAAAATACATTTAGATTTCACTTGTCTGAGCGTCATTTTAAAATGGCTATTCATTCTCTCTTATTCTAGACCTGTCTACGAATAAAAATAGGCTATGAAATGTTTCTAACAGACGGATAAAATACTATAACAAAAATTTTATACAGTACTAAAGCTCGCGCTTTTTCATCATTCGTAGCTTTTACATCATACCGTTGGAATGTAAAGTCTTTTGCACGTACGAGTATGTCTGTTAAATATTAAAATAAAAACATTTTTAATTTTAATTAGTCTGTCTATCAATGGTTACAAAATAACACCTTTTTGTCTACGAGATTTGAAATTATAAAACAAATTTATATTACTAAAATGATTTGCACATCAGACATCCATATTTATATTTAAATCCGTTAGTAATTTTGTCTGTTATGTCTTCTCGCTAAACATCAAAATGTTTATTTGTTAGACAGTGACTTAGTCTAAGAAACACGTCGGCAACTTGTTGAAATATAGAATTAACGACATGTGGCTATCAAATAAGATTATGAGTTAATCCTACTAATATTACAATAGTGGAAGATTGTTAAGATGTCGGGATGTATGTTACTTAATCACTCGTGAACTGTTAAATGGATTTAGATGTTTATCCTACAAATAGACCACGTTCTAGATTAGCATATATGATATCTTTAATCCGGTTCGCGTTCCCCTGGGATTAAAGCGGGTAGAATCTAGTATGTAATTATTTGCACACATATTTCCCTATATTTTTATGCTACTAAGGATAAATTAATGTATGTAGTTGGTTTTTGTTATAGCTATAGTAAGTATTAGGGTGCCTTAATTAATATTACCAACGATTAAATTGAAGGTTTTTATGTTAACTATGCTAACCAATTAATGAATAAAAACTTCGATGAACTTAGGACAACTCTGCACATCATATCAAAGATAACTGTTGGCATATCCTATAACTATTCAATTTCCTATAAATGTTATTAAATTGCGTATAAATTAGACTAGATTGCTTCATATGTAACTATAAAAAAGTGTTGCCATTTCTCTATTATTATAAAGCAATAAAGACAAACGGCGTGCGATGGAACTGTATCCCACAGTTCTATCGCAACGTCATTTACGCTCACTCCGTTCTGAAGAAGGATATTAGATAAAATGTCGCTTACATTTATTTTTAATCTAAAGCCCATACTGTGAATACTGCTGCATCAAAATCCGCACGGCAGATCTTGCGTGTAGCTTAAACCAACAATCAAACAAACCTTTAAGAATTCGATCATAGTTTGATTAAAATATATATACTCTATCTGATTTCTGGACGCGGTTTTTGCTATTTAAACCCCTCGGGAACGTATATCGAGATAAATAATGTACTATTTGTTAATCTTATCTAGCTGAGTGCAAACCTACAAATCCGTGTAACATTTTACGCGTAATTGTGTAAAAAACTTATTGACAAACATACATTTCCAATACTTAGTAGGGTATACTCAGCTCCTGTCTGTTTAATACCTAATTTTACTAATTTCTGTGTGTGGTAATACTAGTTTCACTAGCGTGACTCCCAAGGATCGTATACCTGTATGAAAATATACTTTCTGTTATCCGGGATATATTTTATCTGCATACATACATCCAATCCCGTTCATCGGTTAGTGTGTGACTTAGTAAAAAATAGACGAACATCTTTACACACTACAAACTTTAACAGTTATAACATCAGTGTGATAGATAGGAATAGAATAAACTTTTAAAATACTAAAATAAAAGTGTTTTATACAGGTTATGGTGTCTAACCTTCGCTATAAATAAGTCTGAAGGTATCTGCATGTCGATGCCCATAAAACTGGCCAGCAATCACATCGCTGAACGCCCTGATGACGTGCACCAGTCTTCCATTGGCTGTGGGTGTGAGTTCTCCCCCACCAGCCGCTGATGAGCTGCCGGCATTGTGCCGTTCTTCCACTCCTGGGCCCGCGTGAGCTACTAGGTATACCTAAGAAAATAAGGAGACTTTCATTTGGGTACAAAATTGGTTTAAGCTTTAATTCGCTAGTGTGAATTAAATATTGCCGGACTGCATGGATGACGTAGCGGTTTAAGTGATGGCGCTGCCGGTTCCTCTGCGTCGGGTGTTGTGGGTTCGAATCTCACACGGGACAAAGATTTGTGTGATCCAAAAATGGTTGCTCCTGAATGTTCCTTGTGTCCGTTGTTTGAATGAAAAGTCCCCCGCGATATAGGAATTATGCATAGTGCGGACATTGCCTTTTTTAAGTAATAAAAAATAAATTTATTGGACGTTAGACATGGTACTATTGCAAATTTCTTTATACATTTGCCCAATAACACTTTGTTTAATATAGCAATTTTGCGTCGATTTATGCGAACAGACTAATAAGGTAGTGAAATAATAATGATATAGTCTTAACAATTCAATGAATGAAATTGTAGTAAGTAGTAGAATTTCATTAAAATAAGACATAATATTTAATTTTGTGCCCGGGCTCACTCTTAAAGTCTTTTATGAAATATTTTACAGTCGCACTTACGATTTTATGTTTTCCAATATCTATAAAGTCTCAGTCAATAAAACGCCGGTTAGTATCAATTATATACGGCAAAAGCATTATTCTCTCATTGGTATTACGATTTAATCTAGCTTTAAAACATATTTGTTCCTGGGTTATTAGTAACTATACATATTTATCTGTTACGTTTGCACTCCTAAACCGCTGAATTGCATTTGATGATAACTCAAGACTTTATTAATACAATGACAGTAGAACAAATTAAAATTTTTAATCATATCTACATGCTAACGCGATCTTTTCAATCCATCTCCATATTTAAATGCGCTGTAATTCAAGTACATGTTTTATAAAGTATACTATGTTAGTATTTATCTAATAGCAGCAATGACGCGCAGAGCTCTCAGGTTCGATAACATGTCACGCACTTCTGACCTTTTAAATTTATGTGCGTAATTATTTATTGCTCGCTTTTACGGTGAGAGGAAATCGTAAGGAGACATGCATGTCTAAAAGTTCAGCATAATGTTTTAGAAAATATGTGAAGTTTGCCAATTCTACTGGGCCAGCTTGGTAGGATAACCTAATTCTTCTCTCACAGAGTAAAGGCCCGTGGCCTGTCGTAGAACAAATTATATAATTGTTACTTTTATGCGGATGGTGTGTTTTATATTGGTCTTATGTGAGGAGATCGTAATATGCATTTTTTGCGTCGTCTGGTCTGCAGCTGATAAGAAGATAATGCTGGCCCATAAAAGCTTTTCTTTTAAGATTTACCATTTCATTTCTTCTTCTAGCTTTAATCAGGACGTGTTCCAGCCATTCCCACTGGGCTCTTCCTCTGTGAGGACCATCAGTCCTGGCTGCTCCACCAGCCCACAACACACTGTTGAGCACTACAATCCTCAGCTTACTGTGGGATTGCTCTATAGTGTAGTATCCACCTGGAAGAAATCTTTAATATAAGAATTAAATTGACAATAATTTATCTATATAATTATTAATAGGTTTTTAGAACGAACCGCAGTTTTACTATCCAGGTTTAACAAAATATTTTAAAATTTACATGATATTTATATTAACATACGAAAATTTGTTTATTTGCAGGGGAGGACCTAGAACCTTCACTGAGTAGATTGCAGACATCCTGGTGAAAAGTCAGTTTTAAAGTATCTACCTGAAACTTAAAACACAAGCTGGGTCTGAAAACATACTTATTTCTGACTGATAACTGAACGTTGAATTTCTCGTATATATTACGTACAGATAGTCTCAGTATGAGATTCAGTACGCCTTTAATTATGTTTGGGTTCACTTCTTAATTGATCAAAAAGGTAAATTAATACAGAAAGCATAACATTTACGCGAATATTACAAATTCAAAACCTAGACTGAAAACTATACAACTAGATATCGTGTCAACATGTGTTATAATGTACGTAATTAATTCACGTTAACAATCTAGTGTGTGTTACACTATAGCTATAAAACAAATGTTATGTTGGCACGCTTTGGCCATATAACATACATCATAGCCTCACGTTTATATTAGCTTGGAGTGGTTAGGCAAAGTTGTGCGATGGCTACATAATGTCAGTTTCGTTCACGATATACGGTGTGAATAAAGCCATCTACTAAACACAGTGTCTGATTCTTTGCTGCTCTTGAGAATTGCCTTATAGAAAATCAAGACTACTAATATTCAGACCTTAACCTTTCTATTCGAGGTTCTTGCAATAGCTAGTAAACTAACGTTATATTTTGTTATGTCCCCTTCCATGCGATTGAAAGAGAGAGAAAGAGAAAAGAGATGGTAATGTCTTACGTAAGTAATAAAATGGTGTTTGGTCCTATCTAAGAATGGGTGAATATATATTGCTGTCTACTTCGTACAGCACCAAAAACCGAATTTCTAGACAGAAAAATCCAATAGCACTTTGCTTGACCCGAGAGTCAAACCTAACACCTCATGTGCAGCAAGTCAGCTATTTAATAATTGTATCGTAGGGAATTATTTTGATAGGTTTTCTATCAAAAACTGTAAACATACCATCTTTATGTATAGTTATTATACTACTACTTTATGTAAGGCTAGAATAAATTTTGTCTATATTATTTGTTACAACATATATACAACTATTTATATTTACAAATGTATTAATTTTTATTATTTCTACTTTATGTTGTTGTTATTTTGCATGTAATTATATAATAAATATTGGTAAAGATGGTTTCCCGGTAATTGGAATCGTATCAAATATCTGAAATAAACAAACTTCTATTGTTACTATATCCATAGTTCAATATTCAACAATTTCGATTTACATCTATACATTCCGAAGTTAACAACAAGATAATAAATCTCACCAGTTTCAAAAGTCTGCAGCGCTTCAGTGGGCAACCATTGCATCCACATATCAGCCAGCCTTTTCGAAGGCGGTGGATCATTGTGTCCCAACGCTGGGAATACAAACTGACTACTGAATGTCCTGCTCAGCAGTTCTGTCACGTTTCTCACGGCCTCCAGTTTTACTTCATCGGTTAGATGCTCCATGGATGAGGATAATATGTCTCTGCCGTAAGAAAGATTAGGTTAGTTGGCAATTCAAGAAACTTGGTATCATAGAAGTCAAGTTATAGTTTGTTTATCATCAGTTATGTTTGATGTGGAGTCCTGTAGAGGGTATACCAATTATAAAGAGTATTTATATACGTACTATAAAGACATAGATAAAGGTTCTCGTAAGCGTCAATAAACCAGTTTCTTGAGCAGTTTATTAGGAGTAAAATAGCGAAAGTCTTTATATCCCGCTTTATTTCTTTGCCAGTAGTACATTGCACTTTAAGATTCTGTAGCAGTTTGAAATTTACAAGTAAAATTAGTTTTAGTAGTTATTTCAAGTCTTGTAAAGGTGCTACAGCGATAAAACAGACGTCCTTTGAAAGAAACTGCATAAGCTGCTTAATAAATGGATGTAAAAGTCAGTTGCATCATGATAAAACAATATAAATTGGGTAAAAGATCCTTTTCACTAAACATAAGCTCTATATTTATTTATATTCTACACACACCTTTTTTGTAAAGTTATACTTTACAAAACAGGTGTGTGTAGAAAAAAAATGCATATATGGAATAACAATCTATCCTAGATCGTTATTTGTATTATTATATTACACTATGTATATTATGTATACCTATGTATATTATAAAATATTATACTGATAAATTGATCACATAAAATTTCATTATCATCTGTTGTAAGTGATTGAGCTACAGCGTAGCACTCCAGCGACTTAAATTTATATAATTATTTTTTAAAACATAATCAAAATGTATTAACAGATTGCGCCATACCCAGTCCATAGAACGAACTCTAAGGTGTCTGGATGCCGCTCTGCCATTAGAGCGGCCGCGCTTTGTATCAGGGTCCAGGAGCTATCACATGTGTGGTCCCGGTGGCGGCCATTACGGTGACTGTGCTCATTGTTCCCGCGGTTGTGCCTGCATCCTGAACAAAATTGTACGTATAAAATAGAAGCTATTTAAAAAGTGGAGCGTTAAATGAATGCTGTTTTACAAACGCATGGGATTAAGAGCAAATGCGGGTAATGTTTATTCTTTACAAACGTATAAATCAGTTTTTCCCTGTATAATGACAGGAAAGTAAAAAGATAAATAATATATAATCCATATGTTGATTGACAATTATCGCCTGCTCCGTGCCTCGGAGAGCACGTTAAGCTGTCGGTCCCGACTGCCATGAACATCTATGGCAGTCGTTATTGGGAAGTCAGTGCCCTATAATATCCTGACACTGGTCTAGCCTTAGGGCATCGTTAGCCTTCGGGTTGCGGAGGTCAGGTGGCAGCCGCTTCGTGTAAAAACTGATCCGTGTAAAATCCAGTTAGACCAGAAAAGTCGACCTCAAGTGACTTGGGAATAATAAAGGCTAGGGAGAAGAATATATAATCCATATGCACGAAAAAATGAAGAAAACTAAGAAAAATAGTGCATTAGTAGTGATGCACTGTTTTTCTTTAAAGATAAAGATAAAGATATTTTATTTGCTTAAAACACGTGTAGTTAACAGAATAGGTAAACAGTTGTTATAAAAGTCAGTGTGTCAACATGTTTTACCACAGTTGGCATGCAAATATTAATGAGAATTAATGTACAAATAATTATGATCTATATCAAATATTTATATTATAAACAATATATATTAATTAAAAACAAAAACATAAATCAAATTGAATTAATTATAAATAAAAGCATAATATTGAGTTACGGCTAAAGATATGTCATCATGTATAATGTATTATGTATGTCAAAATAATGTTAATGATTATAGGATAATGTCAAAGAATAATAATTATATGTCAATTTAAATAGGTAATTAAAATTTGTCATTCATAAAGTCGTTGATATTATAATAACATTTTTTTGATAACATGTCCTTAGCTTTTCTTTTAAATAAATTAATGTTTAAGGCTTTGAGATTTTTTAGTTCCTTTTTTACATAATTTAATTATTATAGGGACTCCAAACCTATAAAACGTCTGCCAGCTTATAATTAGGGAGAAGGAAAAAGAAGAATATGAGATGATGATTTCAGAGGTATAATCAGTCCGAGCTGTAGTTATCTCTTTTGCACAGTGATATTATATTCGGGCCCAATACGACAGTCATAGCTCTGTTTCAAACTTTATGTTCTGATGCCCATATTTCCTCTCAAAGAATCAATATAACAAACATAACTCACCTAATAACTCTATATACGAGCCAAATTATTCACAATTATGAACACTAGCGCATGTTATATGAATTTTTACTGCCCCAATACGTCAGTGGGTGGAAAAATAATAAAGTCGTCAACGTAAAATAATGGTGCACACGAATAAAGTACCTCTATGTAGCTCCGGGGAGTTATGAAACGGGTCATAATGAAGATCTGTGATGTGCCAAAAGTATCCTGGAACAAAATCGTATAGGTTAGTTTCTCATAGTTTTTAAAGTAAAAACTTCTTGTAAAAGTTCAGGTAGTATTATTTTAGTTTCGGACAGTTTAATTTCTTTTAGTCTTCGCTGACTACTGTGTTTCATAAGTTGGAGGTGATAAAAATTGTATTTTGATAGTGATTTGAATTAATTAGTTGCTTCTTGACTATTGCATACATACATTTGTATATAGATTCTTGACTACTTCCTGAAGCGGTAGGCAATGGCACGGATTTCCACTTGGTGCGTTACCAGCAAGCAATACTTATTTTTGTTTGGTCCCCGTACTAGGTCAGGCCTTTCGTGGAGTCCTTGAGGTGGATATCACTCACGCACCTCACGAAAGGTTATTGGTAATAAACCAATAAGAAATAAGTAGAAAATAAGTTTAGTGGAGTATTATTGCGGTCAATGTTGCGAGTTCAATCCTTGCATGTAGAATTCACGGTGTTATTCCAACTCAAGGCGTTCTTAGTGTTCATTGTTCAACTTTACAAGTTTTATAAAGAAGAAAGAAATTTTGGGGTGATAAATAAACTATAAAATACTTATAGTAATACATACAGATTAAAATATGGCTATTTATTAACACTCGCCTCATTTGACAAGAAATTTAGTATTCAATATCTATAGACTCGCGTCTGAATATGGCCAATGAGGTTTGCAAAGAGATTATATCCACACCTTGCCAGCTATAGCTTATTTTTATACACTACTATTAGGATGCCAGGCTTTTTATTAGTATATCAATTTGTTCAGTATTGGTCAAAAGACAAATACTAAACAAATTAATGTACTCCGTGCGGCATTTCAGGATTACCAAAATAACCTAAGATAAAGTCATTAAATCGACGAACCAATATAAAATAGATATGAACTATGAAAATAACTATGCTGAGTTTGGTACTAAATGATTTGGTATGTCTAAGATCTAGGTATTTTATATACAACACGTAACATAATAAACGCACATCCTGAAAGTAATTTGTTCAAAGTCAGCTACTAAATCAATTCCAGCAATGTTTGATATAGGTAATTTTTTATCCTTAAAATAATTAAAACGAATTAAATTATAGTCATTAGTGACTCTTATAAGAAACAACTGAAATAAACGAAAACGTATCATAATTCAAGGCCATAAGGTTTTTGTTGCAATAAAGGCAATAATGTTAGATTTATTATAATATACTCATACTATCCGCACACAATAAGGAGAACTAATTCGTTAAATTAAAATATTTAAGTACATAAAAGTAACATTTTAATGGTTATATTATTATTATGATTTAATAATCTAATTGGGGTGTTTGAGATTGTGCGTTATACATATATGTGACATGTTGTATTTACCAATTTCAGTACAGACTATAACTATAAATAGCAAGTATTTGGCACTTACATAACTTCAAGATAATTTGTATTGTATTCTAAGATAATTTCAGAGCTCTACATGCTAGATTTCAGTCAGGATACGCTCATAAGCATACCTCATTTTTGTGTATTGTTCTTTTCTTCTTAACATAGGTATAACCTGTGTGTTTATATATTATCGAATAGATAAAATAGCGCCCGAACACAACACGAATATTCGTAAATCATGAATAGCTTCGACTCATTTGATCAGATTTGTGGCACTCTGCATATTGGTTTTCGCTTAAAATATTACGCTGTCCATGCAGTCCTTGACGGATTCTAAGCTTATTGTATAAGACTACAGTTCACGCGCAACATCAATATGGTGAATTATATACTATATATAGGTTTAGATATTAAGTTGAATTACTAGCTACCAAAATATGAAAATCGCCTCAACATTAAATCATTCATTATTACTTTAATCTGTTTTTGATTGAAGCGCAAAATAGCAAACAAGAAAAAGTGTAGAATAAAATCATTTCAGATTCAGAAATTGTTATTATCAGAAAGTATATTTAAATATCTTAAATATACTTTCGTCGACCACCAATCCACCAACAGGTGCAAGATCATTATTATCGTTGCCTCAAAGGTCCTTCAGTGTAACTTTATGTCTGGTCTATAATGCTGGGATGGATTGAGTTCAATTACCGAGCTGGACAAAGTTGTATTGGGAATTTTCTATCTATAAATTTTCAATAAAACCATGATGGTCTGGAATTGTGCTCGGTAAAAGACAATAGACAGACTCCGTATTACGTGGAATCTCAACATAGCTAGGAAAGTGTGGGCATAATATACCCTTTCTTAATATTATTTGAGTGACAACTTGCTAGTTTTGGTAAGGACTATTCTAGTATCGCTTTATATAACTCGCAATCATAGTGAAGGCGGCTCACGCTAAATCCCGCTGTCGAGCCGTGCAGTACTAATGAACGGTTCTATCTTTGTGACGGGAGTATCGCCGGTTCCATCTGGCTGAATATATGTATGGTTTCTCGTGAAAGTGCTATGTTTATTAGTAGATTTTGACCCCAGCTTCGATCGCGTTCATGTAGATGTTGTCAGTAAATGTCTATCTCACGGAAAAGCTACTATTTTCTTAATGAAAGGTAGCCTATGTCTTTTTCTGTACCTCTGACAACGTATTTGCAAAATAGTAAGTTGCTCGGTTAAGTAGTTAAGGCGTCAAAGCGTAACAAACTAACATTCATATTTATAGTATTAGTTAGGACTAGCTGTCCTCCGCGGTTTCACACAAGTTTACAATCACTGCTCTTCTCTCGTGGCTGGTAACGTGATGTTATATACCTAGTCTATGTTAATTTGGATAAAGAAGCGTATTACTGGTGTAAGAATTTTAAAATCGGCCCAGTTACTTGTGAGTTTGTACATTACAATCAATAAAACAAATCTCTTATCTTTATAATTTTAAGTGTAGATAAGTAGACAATGGTTAGAATGCATCAGTACGTTACAAATCTTGATTGCTTGCAAGCTTCCATTACACAGTAAAAAGTTGCCGTGGTAAATTGGCGATTACGTTTACGACTGATTGTGAGCCACATGATTGGATTAGCGAGACGATAAATGCACGGAAGAGAGCTTCTCTGTTAGGAAATGCTTTGTTTTTCTGACCATATCTTCGTGTTTCTCGCTAGAAGCAAATAACACAAAAATATGCTTAGGAAAATACCTATTGTTTGTAGGAAACCCAGTATATGGTTATTAGACTCGCTGTTATTATGTTTTGCCTGATAAGTAAGAGCATTGGAAGCACACATACCTCTCCCGTTTCCATCGTTTCATCTCATCTTTAATTCTTTATTCACTAGGGTCGGCAAGCCGTGAGTGATAACCCTAGTATTGCGGAATATCATAGGCCGTAGCCTATGATTGCCTTGTCGTAATCGTTATGGTAATCGGTAACCATAGTAACCGCTTTCGATCAAGGAGCAAGGAGTTACCTTATGCCGTGTTACGCTCAGTTTACGCCTTTCCGGTTTCTCGAATCAGTTTGCATATACCTATGGTTTTAAGTGGCTTGTGACAATATATGCAAGTTATATTTATAACTACTATTTTTACTACTAACTAACCTAAGAGAAGTAGATTAATAGCTATAATATTAAAGTATTATCCATCACGAAATGAAAAACACGGTTCGGCTATTTCTTGAGCCAATACACGCTGAATGCCAGCAATTAGACTAATTTAGAAGATATTCAATTACGTCTAGATCTTTATATTGAAGTAATGAATTAATGTTATTACACTTTATAGCCGTATTTATCAAAACTTATTTAATTTTTATTCATATCAAAAAGACGTTTCAAAAGCAAGGCAGGTTTTAATGCGGTCAACAGCTATAGATTCGTTCTCCTAAAATGTAACTAGTGAAATGTGGGTTAATACACCAATGGTCGTTAATATCTACAGTTACTGTTTTCGACTCAGTTATGTGAATTAGAATTCTGACGTAGTATTGAATCCTTGATTGATAGGTGGGGAGTAAACGTAAACTTAAAGCCCACCGGACCAGGCTGTCGAAGGTGGCAATGTACTGCTACTAGAGGAACAGTAATCATTGACCCTTACATAAGCTGTAGAGAATTTATTTAAACAGAATCTAACAGAGGAATGATACCTTTAGTGTCGCAAGCAATCATAGGTAACGGGTAAACGCTTACCATTAACCGTATGATTGTTTGCCACCTTCATTACATAAAAAATACATACATATATGTATAATGAAAGAGTTTAATTGAAGTTTCTTTTGAAGGACGTTAGAGCGTGAAAGCTTTGAAGTGACTAAAAGCTAAATAAAAGTTGACCTAACCGAATCCCTTAGTAGGCTGTGAAAAAGGATTTGCCTCTTGAGTTGGGACTAACCCTTGTTTGAATATCGTTAAATATTTAGCGGGTGGTTTACTTTTAAGTGAAAACGTGGTAAATTTCGTTTTACATATATTTAAAAGGAGCCAATGCCTACATATTGTGTGATCCATTAGGAGAAGTAGTGTTTACATAGGCAGGCTTACACTTACATCACAGAAGGTGTATTACACCCAAATTTTGGCAGATTTAGTTTTAGATCCCGCATAATAGGAGGCGCACCTATTGATGTCTGCTGGGCACATAGCCTGAATTCGTGCTGGTAGTGGGAATTTCTTAACAGAAGACAAAAGTTGCATGTTACACTTCTTACCGCTGTAAACAAATATGTTATTTCGTACAATTGCAATTAGAAGAGTTAAAGTATCCATTACGTTAATTCCTGTGATTTAAATATATCATAGTGTTAACCATTTCTATTAAACAATTATTTATATTTATTAAAAGCGAATGATTGCCTTCATGGCAATAAATAAATTTATAGTATTTATATAGCTAAAATAATTGAGGTCAATGATTTCTAATGTGAAGAGTTACACAAACATGCAATTTAAACAAATTTTATCCAACATAGCAACATTTGATTTGTTGTTATTAATATGCGATTTAGATGTTACCGAGAACTTCATTTTGTGAGTTCGTTTTATCGAAATCGACTAATGATATCAGATTTGTGAAATATCAAATGTGCTTTTGTTGACATTATTATATATATTACTTTACGCATTTTGCGATTATAGTGTTATAATAACATAATACACATAATATTTGGAATTCTATTCCCGACCAATTTTTTATCCGTAGGTATTTGATTGCAATTTACTCTAAAGCTAAACCCTGACGACTTTATAATCACGCATTTATAATCACCTGCAATACATTGTATGGTGTAGTACGGGCTTAAATTATTTATTAGAGTATGTAAAGTTATTTCATAACTGTATTGCTAAAAAAGTAAGAGTTAATGTAATTTACATTAACTCTTACTTTTAATCTACTACTCGTATTGATTTCAAACTGACGTAAATGAAATGTTGCAGGCTCCCTTAATTACTGTTGCCATATTTATGTGATATCAATATATATTTACTTTTACTTTACACTTATTTACAAATTTTACGCTTTACTATTTACATATTTTACATTTCATATTTATCTATTTACATATTATATTATTAATAAAACATAACATACCCTTGCAATACCGGTTTGTCGATACACCAATATCGATAATGAGCTACCGACAAGGCCTAGACCCTATTACCACTCCTAACATAGCGGTTATATTTTTACTAACCGCGTGTGTACGCGCAGAGGTCCTTACGTAGTCACATTATCTACAATGTGTACCTAATTATATATTGAACTGATGCATCATACTTGTGCCCCTTGACCGCATGCGAGCTACCGTACGATCAGCGGGGGTTATCGCCCACGCATTATCGGGATTAAATGCGTATTAGAAAATTAATGGATAAAAGAATTGGTTCACCGCTTATTAAATCACTCGCAGCTGATTAAATCGGTACCCTGTAGGTATATTGTAACATATGACACAAAAATACATAGAACTTGAACAAGCACAAATTGCAATGAATCGTACAAAACGTTCACAAAATTTGATATAATAATATATCCTACCTATACCTATATTGGCAGTGGTCATTAATTATAATACGGCCAGTTAGGAATCAATTAATCTATCAGCCTATTTCAGTGCACTGCTTCACATAAGACTCTTTCATAATACTAGAACTGCCGAAATGCCAGAACAAATGGTCTTCTCTCTTCTGCATCCAGTCCAACTTAGTCTTTATCCAGGTTATCAATTCATCAATTCAATCCACCTAGCCGGGTAGCCGGCCACCAGTTCACAGTCACCATTCTTATACTATTGTTTGGCTAAACGGTCATAGGTCCTGCGCCAAATATGGCCAGCCCGTTTGTATTTCTGCTTACTTATTCTGCGAGTTATTTTACTTCATTGATGTATAGCCGCACACGTGTAACCCTCAAAGGAACTGTTTGTTCCCACTTGTTCTACTAAACAGTTCTATGGTAGAACTAATGAGAATTTTTCTCAATAGTTCTAAGATATTAAGTGTTACAAAATAGTAGAAGTAATGGGAGTTTTGGTTCTCACTAGTATAATATCAATGCAGAGCATTCCGACACGGAAGTGGTAGGTTGTGTTAGGTTCTCTTTTGTAAACCTAACCATAAATAGGAGCCCCGCGAGGAGGGGCTCCGTCCAAAACTCCCATTAGTTCTATCATAGAACTGAGGAATAGAACAAGTGGGAATAAAGACTCCCATTAGTTCTACTATTTTGTAACTACTAATATCGTAGAATTATTGAGAAAAATTCTCATTAGTTCTGTCGTAGAATTGTTAAGTAGAACAAGTGGGAACAAACCAAAGAAACCCAAGCATAAGTCGGTGCGCTACTTTTATAGCCCAAAAATATCGCTCACTACTATTTATTTCTTAATTAAATAGCTCAAGACTTTATTCAGTGATTGATTTTGAGTAGTTTTCTACGCTGATTAATGTTTATACGTTACATTTTTTCTGATTATTCTTTAGTTGACACTAAGCTATCTTTTAAATATTTGAAAGTGGTTTATAACTAACGCTGATAATTTGTGGACTAGGCTTAATATCAGTGTTCAAGTTTCGGTACTGTAAGTAATAACACGTAGGTATCAAAAATAAGTTATCTATTGTAATAGTAAACTTACCAATTTTAGCGTCAGTGAGATTCAGCCACAATAGGCTAGTGATGTACACGACGAAGTTACTTAGATTCATATTACAATATTACATGACGCCGGCACTGCACTATGTGTACCCTCAGGTAAATGTCCTCCATCACGGCCACTGTGGACAAATTGTAATTATTAGTCATCGTAAACAATATTATAATGTAAAAGTAATTTTCGTTTAAACTACAACCTCATTGGTTCCGTGGCGTACTTTGCAGTCTTGTAAGTAGTATATTATAATTCCTAAGTCAGGTGACGTGACACTGGATCTTTTAGTAAGGAAATTCTCATTAGCAACACAGAGACTTGAAATTTGCTTAGCAGACAGTAATAAGCTTTCTTTGTGACCTTAAAACATAGCTGGCGAAATATAGTACGCCACTGCCTACCCACAAGGGATATACAGGCACAAAACTAGAGCCCACCTCTGAATTTAATATAGCAACACGGCATCAAGAAGCGAATACTCGCAAAAGCAATACACTTTTATTCCAAACAAATGAGACAAATCGATCGAAAGAAACAGAACAAAAGTAAATAAGACCCAAAGAAATAAAACCCTTTGGGTATTTTTTTAGCTTTTATTTTTAATAGGAACTGTCTATGTATTTACAGAAGTAACTGCGGTTAAAGTCAACAGCGGTAAATCGTCCATTTACTATTTGTACAGGTGGAAAATTCTAGGTGAGCGGGAACCTTGTCGTATTAAAGTTCAGTGAACCGTAGTTTGGTAGTCTTATTTTGTAGTATGTTTTTTCTGTGACTACGTTGTGTCGACTATAGCTTTTCAATGGTTTCATGTAGGTTGATCATAGTATGCGTGTATCATAGTATGATCATGATAGTATCTGGTTCTACTGCTCGATTTTACTAAATAAGATTACCAGGATTTTGGTTTACAAATTACTAGCATTCTTGTTAACCACTCCAGTTAAATATGCTTATAATTAGAGTGGGTTGTTGACGAAATGTCAAAAGCCTTATTGGGTGAAAAATATGTTACTATTTGGTGGTAATGATGTAATCATCAACATTTCTCCAACCATGTTTTAGGTCCGAAGGGGTCCGTTCTATTAACAACGCTGCCTACCCCTCTGGGATATAGGCGTGAGACTACGTATGTAAATAGCCGATCGAAATTTTCATCCTATTAGTTGTTACCGTTTCTACGAGATAACCAAACTATTTCTAACACATTCTACAAATAATACTTTTGCCAGAGTAACATATTTTCCACCTAATAAGGTCTTAGGGGCCGAATACAAATACAAAACAGCCTTACGATAGTAAACATAAGTAGCGCGTTTTAAGGGTGGCATCTTAAACAAAACCCTTCTAACCTAGATACCTTCGGCCTTTCACGCTCGTTATATGCAGAGAGCACGTAGGGTGGTATTTTAATTAATTTGCGTAGGTGCATTAATTTTGTGAGGTCGTCCCTCTAAGTCTGCTTACTGCAGGATGAGTTATAGCTGAATGAGTGTGTGTAACGTTATATGGAGTTTCAGTTTCTGTAGGATATATTTTGTCTTATCTTTGACGTTCAGGCGTCCGAGCTACCGTGTTATAGAATGGTCAAGTGAATATGATCGTACGTTTAACCTGTCAGCTTAACCATATCGAGACGTAATGATAAAAGCTTTGTATTTTTACTTCGATAGACGAAATAAAGGCATACATCGTTATATAAACGCCTCTCCCTAGACAAAGACTACGGATTTCCAGTTGCTATAATTCTGACATATTTTATAAAATAGCATATGAATAACAGTTTTGCGGTAAAGGAGAGTATCGCCTTGCATTGCCTTTTTGAAGAATGCTGTGTTACACTCTCTCTATCTATACTAATATTACAAAGAGGAAAATTATATTTTTGTTTGTTTGTAATGGGTTAACTCAAAAACAACGCAACCGATTTTAAAAATTATTTCACGTTTAGTAAGTTATATTTTCAGCGAGTGACATGGGCTACATTTTATTTTTAAAAATGTACTCATTCTAACATAACCTAACCTACTTATACGCAAGCGAAGCCGCTAGCAAAAGCTAGTATAACAATAAAATCAGCCTTGTTTGTAAACTGGTTGGCACGAGCCTCTTCTCTTATTGAGGAGGGTTAGACCATAGTTCACTACACTGGCCTAATTTGTAAAATAAGTTCCACTCATTTTCGAGAGCATATTGGCGAATTCTCATTCAATACAGGTTCATCGCTACAACGAGCGATAATTTATTATTTTTACGCCCAAAACTTCTTTCATGCTAAGTTATCACTGCTTTTATCTTGCTTTTATAACCTAACGTGAACTAAATTGTCATTCCAAATGGGAAAAAGACATTATTCGACTATTTTTTGATTCGGTAAACGTTCAACATTGCCCCAAATCCCTTATAAATCAAACACGAAACAAAATATTATAAATAAACATTAGGTTGACAACAGCAATAACTTATCTTGTTGGATCTAAACATTTTTTCGAAGCGGTGTCAGCTAAATTTATGTGTTTTGAAACTTTTCCGACTAGTCTAAAAAAGAAAAGTCGTTTGAATTGTTGGGGTTCCGTGACAATGTGTAGTACACATGGTTTGTTGTACAAAAAGGCTACATATCAGGCTATTTGTGTGTAACCATGGGTTTGAATAGCTAATGCTTTGGTAGCGGCCTATCTTGCCTGTACTATAAAACTGAGCACTTGCGTAGCTGTCAATAGTATGAGCTGATTTTGAATTTTGGATAGGTACACTTAGTACAGACTGACGCCTGTATATCCACGAAAACAGTCTTATACCCACATTTATTAGCTATCACATATTGGGAGGCGATCCTATTGCTTTATTAGTGTTCTGCGGTATACGTTTTTAACTTCTCTGAGAAGTTTCTAACAGAGCTTTAATAATACTAACTGGTACAGGTATTGAACCCAAGTCCACGTGATTAAGCGGAAACTTATACTACAACCAATAAGGTTTCAAATTGGTTTAAAATAAATGTAAATCGTGCGGTTGCACACTCATCAATCTTTCGCTGTGGCCCGCAGTGTACGTCTCGGAGAAAAACAGGGGGCCTTTATGCCTCACAGTAGTTTGGTAAGCGCTTAGCTCATTAATAAAAGTCCTCGTTTACTCCAAAACAAGTCGCGCTTAGCCGAAACATTGCTGTAAATAGATCTGTTCCATTTTAATTATAATGGCCAAGCTTTTATATTATAATAGTTATATGCATCACACCTACGTTTCACGGCCTACTTATGTATGAAGTTCCACATAGTAAGTCTTTTGCCGTCTACTAGATTGACTGGACCACTGAACTCGGGACGTCACTATCAAAGATAAACCGCAGGCCCAGATAGAGACTTGTTATTGCTATAAAGCGTATAATTATATCAACCAAGTATAAAAACTGTCCCAGTGAGCAGGCCTCTTCTCAGTGGGAAATGGGTTAGCCACGCTAGCCCAGTGCGGATTGGCAGACTTCATATATCTTCAAGAAAGTCACATAAATCTCGTTATTTTTCCTTCATCATCAAAAGGCAATCGATATAATGTCAATATATATACATATACGTCGATATAAAGTAATAAAACATAGTTTAAAGGCTAACAACTCTATATTATTTGTGGAAACTAAAGTGTTTAAGCTCAGTGGGGAGACCAACAGACTGCAATGCAGAGGGTCTCGGGTTCGAACCCACGTCGCGCACCTCTGGCTTTCGGAAGTTATATGATTTTTAGAAATTATGTGCGTATTGATTGACAATTATCGCCTGCTTAGTGCCTCGGAGAGCACGTTAAGCCATCGGTTCCGGCTGTCATGAACATCTATGGCAGTTGTTATTGGGAAGTCAGTGCCCTTTAATATCCTGACACTGGTCTAGCCTTAGGGTATCGTTAGCCTTCGGATTGCGGAGTTCAGGTGGCAGCCGCTCCGTGTAAAAACTGATATCCAGTCAAATCCGGTTAGACCAGAAAAGCCGACTCCAAATGACTTGGGAATAATAAAGGCTAGGGAGAATATTTAAAACTTTATGCACAAAATAGTACAACGGCGGGCTTAATGCCAAGGGATTATCTACCAGTCAACCGTTGGGTGATGCAGAGATAAAAAGTAAAAGGTGCGTAAATTAGGACGAAATATATATTTACATATACTAAAGAATATTATAATAAAAACGATATATTACATAATATATACAAACCAATAAACATATTTTATAATTTAAATAAAATATATACAAATTTCTTCTTCTCCCTAGCCTTTATTATTCCCAAGTCACTTGGAGTCGGCTTTTCTGGTCTAACCAGATTTGACTGGATATCAGTTTTTAGACGGAGCGGCTGCCACCTGAACTCCGCAATCCGAAGGCTAACGTTACCCTAAGGTTAGACCAGTGTCAGGATATTATATGGCACTGACTTCCCAATAACGACTGTCATAGATGTTCATGGCAGCCGGGACCGAATAATTGTCAATCAATACGCATATAATTTCGAAAAGTCATATAACTTCCGAAAGTCAGAGGTGCGCGACGTGGGATCGAGCCCGAGACCCTCTACATTGCAGTCTGTTAGTCTCCGCACTGAGCTATAGATGCATACATACAAACGTATTATATTATTGTTGAGATGAATCCGATAAACTGTCAAGGAGGAGAGCACGTACTTTCACCTTGAAAGTGTTACGGTTTGTGGACATCCTGACTTCATGAGGGAGCGCATTCCATAGTAAAACGGACTGCACGAAGTACGAATAATGTAGGAAACCAGATGTATGGAAGGGACAAAGTAAAAGTAGGTTATTGGAAGAACGAAGATTTCTATCATGATTGGCACATAGGTATTGGAAAAGGCAAGTTAAATAATTGGGAGCATTTGGAGAGATTAGTATCGAAAATAAAATTGTAAGGGCACGCAAACTACGGCGTTGACGAATGGGTAATCATTTTAAAGTGGATCTGAGATGAAATATGGTCATATTTTCGAAGATTATAAATAAATCGAATGCAGTTATTTAGAAGTCGGTCATATTTATTGAGTGATTTTGTCGTGTAGAGAGCGAACCGACAACACTCGGCGCGGTAACAATGGGCAGGCGATCACTTAAACAACTACGTCATCCGTGACTTCACGGACGGGATAGTTGTTGTCTCACAATAAAATTATAATTGAAGTGGATACACATCAACTCCATACACAGTTACTAGTAAATCATAACATACCTCGAGGCTATGTACGTAGTTCGAAATTTGAAGGGCTATTGATCCACTTTGGAATGCATATCATTGATTGTTAAGGCATGTCTGAATGAACTATGAGAGCCCGTTACTAAGCATCTTGATAGCTTTGAATAGCTTATGTGGATACTATAGCTTGAGACTTGATACGTATGAAGGGGGCATCAATAAATTAAGCATAAAGTAATAATAATAATAATAATAATATCAGCCCTGTATTAAACTGTCCAACTGCTGGGCACGGGCCTCTTCTCACTGTGAGAAGGGTTAGGCCATAGTCCACCACGCTAGCCTAGTGCGGGTTGGCAGACTTCACATATCTTCGAGAACATTATGGAGAACACTCCGACATGCAGGTTTCCTCACGATGTTTTTCTTCACCGTTAAAGCAAGCTATAATTAATTATTAAAACGCATATAACTTCGAAAAGTCGGAGATGCGCGCCTTGGGTTCGAACTCGAGACCTCTGCGTGGCAGTCCAACGGTTTCCCACTAGGCTATCGCTGCTCTATATTATAAAGTAATATTTAATTTAAAAAAACATTTCATTTTTTCATTTTATTTCATTTTCATTTGTCAATTTCGGTTGCTTTTCAGCTACCATGTTCAAGGAGAGACTCTCAGACCGTCTCCCCATGAATATGACTGCTGAAAAGTAACCGAAACGTTGGGGAAAGTGTAAAATTAATTCTAAATACTTTCTATAATTTAAATAACTTAAATAGAAGTAAACAGTAACTAGTAAAAGTGTTTAACAATAGTGGTTTAAAAGTTTTAAAATTATCTAATAATAGAGCTTTATAAAAAAATAAAAACGCGTGAAATCCGTATAATTTATACATTCACGTAAACGTAAGATAATATTTTATCGTAGCTTTACAAGCTTATATTCAAGTTGCCTCGTAAGTGTGGATCAAACCTTGCAACTGTATTTTAAAACGGTTATCCCCAACCAATTGAGCTGAAATTTTAACACGTTTAGTTTGGATAACAATGCTATTCTTAATAAATAAGAATCCTATATGACGGACTCCCAAAGATGGCGGATCAGTTTAATGAACCTCCATAATATGGGTATCAAATAAAATATTTGATACCCATATTATGGGGTTTTCTGAGAAAACTACGAAAAATAAAACAGAGTTGCTATTTGATTACCATCAGAAATGCCTGGTTATCTGTTAAAAACATAGCTCCGAAGCCTTCTTAACTAGGCCATGTACTTCCAACCAGTAATCTTTACTCTAGCTTAGCTCATATCAACTTTTCCTTTTTTAAAGGGCAACGCGTGAATGATCCCTTTGGTGTTGTCAGCAACCCAAGGTTGCAGTAACCTAATCATCAAGGAAGCCGTATGTATGTATTTATTTGCTACTTTAATAGTAGTTAGCTGGTCGTATGTTTTCCGCATTCAGCCTCATAATCGGACCATTGTTCACAAAATGTAAGTAATAAAAATGTATTTCTTTTTTAAGCTCACTTTAATTATTTTCTTTGTTCTCACCTCGGCGCCCTCTATTCCAACTACGCCTCCTCTCTACGCCTGTTAATTAAATACTTTCATTTTACACCCACGCACCACCGAAACGAGATATTTTCATTAAGCATAACACCTGAAAGGGCTCGCACTAAAATGTCTTAATTACTTGAATTTACGAATAAAGCTAAGCACCCACCTAGACGCCGCGTTTTGCTGTATGAATATTTTACACTAAAGCGCAACATATTGAATTTACGATTCATTAAATATTAGTGGGTTTGGTTCTTATAATTTATTTTTATTTCGAAGAAAGTATCATAGAGGCAAACATTTTAAAACTCGGGATATAAAGTACTCGAAGATATAAATGCAGACCACATTAAATTGCATTAAAATCCATTTAACAATTTTAATGTAGATAAAAGCCGGATAGATGCCCCGTTTTAAAAAAGGCTCTGTCATTAAAAAATATGTACCTATTAAGAAAAAATTAACGTGTATATCGAAACATAGTTCTTTGATTTTTCATAGAAGGCCATTTTTATGAACAAAATTAATATTGGTTTGTGTGACTCTGGTCTGTTTTATTTGACCTCTCAAAAATGGGATAGTTGCCTACTGTGGCGGATAGTAGCCTAACGTTAAAAATACTTTGGGCATATTTGCCTGACGTAGGGATAGACGCCTTTCTATGGTTTTATCAAATAAAAACAAATTAGGTAATATTACTTCGAACAATCAATCTTTATTATTTACTGAGATCCTTCATTCAGTACTAATCCAAATATTAATTACCATTGTAAAATAATATAATGTTTTAACGTTATATAAAATTAATTAATAAATTAAGTATAAAATAAAAATAAAAATATACTTCAAACTTTAAATTAAGTTAGTTATTAATTAAATTATTTATTTAAAGATATGACAATCAACTTTGGCATTAGCATCAATTGTTACCAAAAGCTAGGACTTTCAAAATTCCAGATCTCTTGCAATGGTTGTTGAATGTTGTATAAATTTCATGCAACCACATTCAACACATCTCACATTGGATCCAATCTGATTTATATTTAGTAAAAATATAATTCTCAAAACATTCTGTGCAAAAATCATCTACAAAATTTATTTTATTCGTATTTTCTATTTTTGCATTAATATTTTCACTATTATCATCTTTTCAGTACCCCTTATGGATTTTTTGTTCCTTTTCCTTTGATTCGTAGCCATTTAGTGGCTTTTCCATTATTTATTTTTGAACTTCTTACATTTTCTTTATTTTCACTCTCCGAACTGTAAAGTATTATTCTCTTTCTTAAAGCTCCTCCTTTGATCAGTTCATTAAAATCGGAAATGTTATATCGGATTTCAATTAATTGCTGGTAGTATCGATATATTATTATATGATCTTTTTCATTTTTTGTGGTTCTCCTCTTCTCTTCACAATACTTTTTTTACTACTAGCTGGTTTCTCCATGTGTTTTTCTTCTATCACTTTATTTGTTTTCTTCGTTCGTTAACTGTCTTCTGTCAAGCTGATGTGGCGCGGCACCATCCCTGCTTTCGCTTATAATTGCGAAATATTTTATTCACCTATAATGAGCGCATGAAATAATTAAGTATGTATTTACTTTATTTAAAACAAGTTATAGTCACTATAAGTTGGAAAACACCAAAAGCAAAAATCTGTCATTGCTCGTTAAAGAATTTATAGTTGCGAATCGACTATCTGCAAAAATTATACTACTACTATTCTTTTTGGTACGGATACTTACCCTTTCTATTTTCGAAATAAATAAAAACTTTTCAACAGTAAAACGTAATAAATAGTTTATGCAAAGAAACAAAAAGTTGACTGAAACCACGATCAGTTATAAAAATATTCAATAGAAATTACTTACCAATATAATTTCGACGCCTGTCAAAGTTTAACCACGGAAGATTTTTGCTCACACGGATAAAACGCTTGCGCCTAGTCCAATGGTTTACATGGCATTAAGGACTGTGTGGAATGCGCTTCGAATTATAAACAAGCGCTAACGCCACCAACATACCTAATATAGTATATTCAAAACCGAGGCAAGTATCCCCATAATAATATAATAATAATATAAATAAGCTGTAATTTATCTCGGATACTGATAAACCGCAATTAAAGAACATGCGAGCTGCAGCAACCACAGTACATACACGTTACAATTATTATATCTTTAATCATTTTTATACTTTCATACTATGATTTATATAACTGAAAACGGGTATTAAGGCGATCATGTCCGTTATCCAGGTACATTAACATGAGCCATACCGCATTTATACCCAATTTTAGTAATCCAAAAAATATCTACCCTTTATTTATATTGTGTACATATTTATATTTTTTTAAATATTACTTCCACATGGGTCTGTCACGTCGTCACACGATATCCTGTGTCGGAGGAGACTTTACAAACATTCAAACATTAGAGTCAAAGAACATCCAAACTCCAAATAACTGCTTGTGGATTACACAATTTTTGACCTGTGTTGGGTATCGAACCCACAACACTCGACACGGTTGATATGGCTAGGTGACTACTTATACCACTACGTCATCAGTTCAGCGTGATTTTGAGGTTTTTCCGATCACGTTAGATAAAATACGCTACGTCTTCGCGCTTATTAACCTCTGAGTCTTTTTCGAAGAGGTTAATGAAAACACTATGTGGGTCTGTGTGTCTATCTGTTAGTGACAGTTTGTTAGTGACAGGCATAGCTCCGGAACCACTGGACCGATTGACTTGTAACTTGGTGTGCAGATACCTTGCGGTCATCTCTCGGTCGAGTTTTGAATATGGGCGCTGTGGGTCAAAAGACCCCGAGATATAGGGGACACAAGGTCATAAGGCCAGGGGATATCCACCAACAGAGTGATTTGGAAGTCCAAGGGAGAGGCCAGCGCAGTGGGACATTACAAAAGGATGATAAAAAAAAAAGAAAATGTCACATGAAGACGAAGAGGTTGAATCCTGGGTTTTTACACCCATCTCGTTTAGTAAAGGATTACGACACGAGTTTATCTGTATGTCCTTGTTTTCTGTAAGCTGTGTGTATGCCGTTTGCCTGCAAAATTATAGGTAGTACAATAATGTTTGCCAGGTTATTTGAAAAGGGAATACTAAACCGAAAAAGTATTAATAGGTACATTAACCTCTTTTCAGCTTAGCACTACATACGGTAAGTAAATCAATCATAATTGCTACTTACAGCTTAAGTTGCAAAACCCAAGTAGCGAATTATGTTATGTAAGTATACACAAAATTTGCTATGATTAATTAGTGAGTGTTAATGTGGCAACATCATAATTATATAAATACTAGCGGCTCGCCACGGCTTCGCTCAGGTAGTGCAAACCTTTACAATTTCTACACCTGTGTATTGGTGAAAAGCGCATTAAAATCCGTTCAGTAGTTTTTGAGTATATCACGAACAGACAGACAGACGCGGCAGGGGACTTTGTTTTATAATATGTAGATACATACAGACATAGGCTTACGCTTTTATCCCCGAAGATGTAGGCTGAGGCGTATTACACACCCATACAGAAATGTGGCCTTGTCTGTCAAAAAATTCTTAGTTGTAGCATTGAATCTAGAATAGAGTCCGGTAAATGGCAACAAGCCGCCTCCTATTACATAGGACCTAAATCTACCTACTAACTACCTAATTAGTAGGCGACTACTGTGCATGAGGTCACGGGTTCGAATTCGGAGGAAAAGTGTTTCTGGTTTTTTTGGTAAGAAATTCCTAGTAGCACCACGGCGTTTAGGATTGTGTCGAGTAAACGGCAAAACCTCTCCCCTTACACATACCACTACTACTACTACACACAGGTTTATCTATACTCCTTCGTGTATATAAACGAAGAAGTATAGATATACGTGAGACTGCATATGTATAGAAATGAAGTCAACACAAAACTAATTTACTAAAAACGATAAACTCCTCTAATGTGTTGCGTTGACCTTCACGTATCCGCATTGTGTAGCAATATTCATACATTTATGTGACCGATCCAGTAAACGAGGAACTTATAACAGCCCAAACGAGCCATAACAGTAACCCATTAAAATAAAACTAATTAGTTTAGACCAGCATCTAGTATGTATGTTAACAATAGCAATTATGTTGCCTACAATTTTAGGTAGCTCCAGTGAGCTGAACTAAACAAATATACGGGACAACACTTGGTAGGTACTTGAAACGGTCAGTGACGGACAAATGGGCACTCGAAGCGAGTTACTCCAGCCACTAGAACTTTGGTGTAACCCAAGTGACAAGAGATTACCGTGTTATAAAGGTTGTAAGTGGGAGTCGGTTGCCCGCATCGAGGGTTCTGCACTTGAATTTAAAGGAAAGAAATTTTTTTTGTTTGAAATTAATTAAATAATTGTTGGATCAATTCATGATAACTCAGTACTTATCAGGCACGTCTGAAATGAGATCAGAGATCGCTTTACGTGCTTGCCGAGATACGACCCGAAAAAGATACGGCTCACCTAATCTCTCTCCAATCTTGTCAGATTGCTGACTCATCGGACTATGAGAATTCGTGAATAAACATGCATTTGTGCACTTCAGTATCTATTGCGCAAATGGTCTCTGTTAAGATGTGACGTTATGGCCGATTTTAAATCTACGGAACTTTTATACTATCCAATTCTCTACGAAATTAATTTTAGTGCTTAGCAGTTGTTTGTATACGTGTACGTATTACTGCTAAGCTCTAAACTTAACAAATAGCCAAGTGTGTTTGTTTGTGTCTACGTTAATATAATCTATATATTAATACGTGAAGCGAAAACATTGTAACCCTTTTTACGAAAATTGCGCGGACGGAGGAGTATGAAATTAGGCACAGTTAAAGTTTATATGGAGAAGGAGGGGCGAATCCTAATATTTTTATAAAATATGTATCAGAAATACATTAAATTAATGAAAAAACACTACACGCACACAACCATGTATTTAACATACGCAGTCTAATCACGTTCGTAGTATTTCGGCATTATTCGTCTGACGTCGTACAATTTATTGTAATTATGGTTACCCATACATTATTGATATGTAATAAAGAAAAAAAAAGCAAGCTTAAGAATGTCGTCAATGAAAGAATATAATTCAGTAAATAGTAATATGTTTGAAAAAGATTGATTAATTAACCTGTATAGCTTTGGCGAAATCTAAATGAAATGTAATTATAAGGGTAAAATAATTGTAGACAATAAAACCTTAATAACGATCAAACTCAAAATTTTATTTTAATCAATTATGGTCGATTTTTGACCACTCGGCGAAAAAGATGAAAATGAGACTATTCTCACGCCTATAACTCTAAGAAGGTGGGCAGAGGTGTATGTAACATTTACATTTTACTTTTAATATTGAGCCTATTACCGTCTATTAGGTATAGTTCCAGACTCCGTGCCGCTATTAAGATTGCCGGGAAAAGGTAACACACACGAACCCAAGTTTTTGCACTTATTACTGCTGTGCTACCAAGGCAATCTGTACCCAAAATTCTAAAGTCATTTCTTTGCTCCTTATCCGCTACCTCTTATGCTCGAAACACTACATACCGATCGTTGTTCTGAGAGATTGACGCTCGTCGTACAACAGTTGTAGTGTGTTTGAGTGCAAATGAGTTTTTTTTGTTAACTGTACCTAGTTTATGTACAGTCAGAAATGTAGGTCGATTCGCAGTACAGGCGTGAAGAGAAATGTTTGCCATAGGCTTTGTTTATAAGAGAAAGATGTTTTTAGCTCTAAATGTAATTATGTCGACAAGTATTTGTAACAGCTGTATATAACTATATGGTATATAGTTATTTGTTATAAATTATATTAAGCAATCAAAGTGAAACGCGTTTAAAATAAGACAGGTTATGGATGTTGCTGGGTTAAAAAATAAGGCATTTCTTAATTTAGCTTTTATTTTGTGAGTATAAATGGATGAATGCCTATATCGTAGGTCACGTGGCACAAGTTTGTGTGCTATCGTGGGACCCAAAGTTTGATTCCAGGGACGGTCACAGCGCTTATTCTTAGTAGCGGCACGGATTCTAAAATTGTGCCCACCTAAAAACAATACTGGCGACATTCAAATGTAATACATTTCTGCCTATCTTCCGTGATATTCGAATCTATCCGATATTGTTTTCTTTTACTTCAATTTATTTATTTTCGTGACAACTATTTGCACACTAAACGATAATTTTCTTTTCACATCATTATTATTAATAAATATCTAATTTATTAAAACGTAATTGTTAAGGTTAAATATGAAGTAAAGTAATTTTAAGTATAATGTAAATTCACTTCATTCAATGAAATACTTAGTTAAAACTCTTATCCCAAGAACCGCACGATAATTAACACTATTCAGCATAAAATTGAATTGAAAGTCTTTGCTGAAAGAGGCTTTTGTTAACTGTTCTTTTAAATAAAGTGCTCACTTGATTCGTTTAAAAGAAATATTTCTTTTGACTATCCAATTAAAAGTTGCTGACCAATTCAATAGTTTCACTCCGAGTGTAAATAATGTATGGCAGTTACTTTAGGCTTAGCTCGGTGGCATCACTCCTACTCTCAACCCAACTCAATTAGAGTCAGGTGCAGTATGTGCTTTCCCCAAATATTCTTCGTAGACAATTTTTTGTTAAGATATCTCCCGCTCTACCGGTTATTTCTGTGCACTATACAAACATTCAAACAACAAAGAACATAGTATAGTCGACACAGCTATTAGTAGCAAAGCGACCATTGAAACCTAGTGGTTGAACTCCATTTTCTTTCATATCTCTTCTTCTCTCATCATTCATCATCTTCTCATCTCTTCTTTCTTCTCTCACACCCTCCATCTATCTTTCCTATGGCGAAAGGACCTATCTTCCTGACCATTCATATTCATATATTTTCAAATGTATACGTTTCATCTCCTCAAAATATTCCTATACTTACCAACACAAACAATATCCTTTCAACTTTTCTTCCCTTCTGCTGCCACTGTCCAATTCCTTGGTTAAGTCGAGTGTATACCCAAGTCGACCTATAAAAACTAACTCAATGAATGATATGAACTAAAAGCAATCAAACAACGACAAAAACCCATTTTATTTTAACGCACCACTCCTAGTAGCACCACCCAGCTTTGTAACGCCACCCCATATACAAACAGTTATCACTGCTAACTACAGAGGCAGTGTCATTGATTTTCGTAGGGAATGAGGGTAGTTATACATTTATGACCGAACTCGACCTATCACGCGAAGTGTTCGCCGTTGATGTTTAGTTACCCTCATAATAAGTGACTGATTAATGTCAGGGTATTTTTGTTATTTCGGTGTCGACGAGGGTATAAGGGTGGAGTGAGCATAGAAGTGTTATCTTTATGTTATATTTTATATTATAAGTTCTTTAACAATGGCTATTTACACAATTGTTAAAGTAAGATTTAGATAGGAATAGAAATAAATTTCCTATGGCCTTAATAAAACAAAAGGGTAGGAGAACACATAAAAATAAGGTGTTGTTATTATCGTTTATTGGCGAAAATAGGCTTTGAAATTAATATATCTTGTAACAAATATCTTGAAGTTATGATGAGATATGATAATTCCTGTTGTTATGTTTAGTCGGTTTCAAATGCTTGGTATTAGTAATGACTTAGAAATATATGATGTAAGTACCAAGATCTTCAAGAGAAAACAATGATATTCTTGGTGTAGCACATTTGTTTCCTACTAAACTCGTCCAAATGATTTTTACTGGTCTTACCTTTCTTTCGTTGATCTATTTTATTTTCTATGAAAAGTAATAAAAATAGGTTTTGAATGCATAAACTTATATTTGAACAAAATTCTTTAGTATAGAAATATGAGCACACCACTGCATAGATGTCACTTACTTTATTATCTTCGCTCTAAGAGCTGTGTATGTTGTTATATTACACTATTATGGTTGCCATTTAGCAAGTGTTTACTGTTACCAACCCGTAGTCACTTGGAATATCGAACGTATTATTCGTTATTGATCCTGCAGAAAATAAGTTATCACATATTAGCGCAAAACATATAGATAATAGCCATCCCTCCTAGTATATATATCTTTCTTTATAACTTTGGTAATGATGTACATACATCACAGAAACACTATGAATTTAAGATATTCTGTGAGAAGAATTTTCTTTCTCTATTGCGTTGGTTCTAGTTGAAGCGGCGATTCTCTTGGGCCTTAACCTCTTAAACAACTAGTTAGCCAAGCAACTTATTAGCTTACTTAGACAAAGTTAATTAACGCGTTTACTAACTCTAACTAAGGTTACCAGCCTGACTGCTCTTGATATTGTGGAAGCTACAAAATACCCTTCAAATAATATTCTAGAGATGTAAAATTATAACACAATTATATTAATTGAACAAGAATTATATTATATTGATACAATGACATAATCGGCTGTTCTCATTCTAGATTCGATAAGAATAAGAGTTAAAGATAATTTCCAAGAAATTACTCGTGAAAACGAATAATTAAACGTCATCGTCCGTCAACCAAATATAGAAAACAGATTTTCTCCTACTACTGAAAATTACCTGTCAGAAAAATGTAGTATTAATGGAGTCGCCTCAGGTATCAAATCTAGGAGCTCACAGATAACAGTCGCATGCCTGCATCACAAATCTGCATAGACAATGAAAAGTTATATATTCTCATAAAGAGATCAAAAGAACCAACTCTATATTGTCTACACGCTTCAAATTATCTCGGAACAATATTAAAATAAAATTTAAATAAGAAAGCAAAGTGAAGTTTCTCGCATATTTCTGTACAAAGGCTTTGCAGTTCTAGATACTTATTCTCCGCATAATTTACTCACTAAAAACTGACTACTTGCAATAGTTAGTTAATTTGTAGACTGACGTACAATTTCCAGTAAAAAAAAGTTAGTTTAAAAGTGCTGCTATAAAGTTTTCATAGTATAATTACTCCTGTTAGGCGTAAGTTGACCTGTGCCGCAGTGGAACCTTACAGATCGATCGAGCCGTGTGGTTGACCGACGTTGTCACCACCAAACTCATACACCTAGTGCCAAAATGGTACACCCCTTTTTGCCTTGGAGAGCAAATAAACCATCGCCCAGCCTGATCTTAACCAAAAACCAAGAAGGAAATTAGTAGCTACCCTCAAAATGTTGATCCCTGCCGATACTGTATTTCAAGATGGGTATCATCAAGTGATATCCTCCGTCCAGGGTAAAGCGAAGGAATTTATCAGACTTGTACTGACTGCAACAATATTCCTGTTTCCCACTTGTCCTTTGCCTTTCAGCTTGCTCCGCGATGCAAGCGACGTAAAAACTGATTTGCGGCCTTATCTGATTGGACTAGATAACTGAGCCAATCTTCTAACATTGATCAAGTTTTAACTTACACCCGATTATCCATTTAATCCTAACTTATACATATTATAAATGTGAATGTGAGATTTATTATTTGTTATGCTTTCACGCCTTAACTACTCAATCGATCATCATTAAATTTCGCGTACGCGACATAGGGTACCTTTTACTCAGAATGAAGTACTTTTACTAACCTAACCTAACCTACATTTACGCGAGCGAAGTCGCGGGAAAATTCTAGTTATATCATATATACACTGCTTGTAACCTAAGGTTGTTATATTAGGTTCATATAGTAGCTTTTGTAGAGCTATTATACGCTTTCATAATACAGCCTCACAAAGTATGCCTCAGCTTATTCACGAGCGCCTTTGAATGAGGTTAATCCTTATAATCACCCAATACAGGGATTATCTGGTAGAAAACCTTTTACTAATCGGTAATACTGAGTTAAAGCTTGCCTACACCTTGAGAATCTTATCGAAAAGAACAACTGACGTGAATAATTATTTATAACTAATAATCATCGAGTAAATAAGTAATATTATTACATATTTATGCGCGTATTACCTTTGAGTATAATTACATATTTATATTATACCCTGTATAAATGTGTTAAGACCGCAATATTTTGGAACCTTTCATTTGGTCTGTTCTTGGAAATGAAAAGTAGCTACAGGCCCTTTGCCTACCGAGTTTGGGCTCGAGGTATACGTCTTGATAAGTGCTCTGGTTTAATATATGTCTATGGCCACAAAAAACTATGCATAGCTCAAGGCAGACCCGTCCAAATGCCTTTTTTGCTTTATTTTTTTATTTGTTTGGTATGATAACTAAATTTTATGTGCCTCGTTGATCCCATAGCATCTATTTCCGCTTATTGCAGCCAGTAGTAATGAGTCAGGTTCGATGCATCGGTCTAAAATTATTCGGTTAAGAAATTTTAGTTGCAATATGAAAAAATCTGACAATATAACGTATTGTTAAAACAAAGCATTGATAGGTTTTTATTATTTAATAATATTTTTGGTATAGGTACGCTTATGTCTACCAGGAACAATTTTACAATCCGCAAATTGATGGTATATCTATGTATATAAAACTTATTCTGCCAGATCAACGTGACGATCATTACAAACGTTCGTAGCTGTCAAATGAAACACGTATATGTCCGACACAAACGTGTTACAAGAACGATATAATAACGTACTTATATTAAATCCTTTCTCTGCTATCTGTACATACTATCGTAGCTCTAAGTATTAGTTTACGCTTAAGTTTGCTTACAATCGTGAGGTTTCTGGAAATGTGCCCGGTAGGTTTAAATAGGTTCCCGTTACTCTGTTACGTAGAACCTAAATACATAGCTAGCATAATCTGGGTGTGTATTGTGTAATATATAAATCAACAATATAATATTAAACAGTTTTATATGTAAGAATGGCTAGCCGTCCCTTGCGGTTTAATTCACGTTTATGTTTGCTGCTCCGCTACTGAGAACCATAGTGTGATGTTATAATAATATAGCCTATGTTACTTTAACATAAAGTAGCTTACTAATGGTGAAAGAATAATCAAAATCAGGCTAGTAGATTTAGATAATATACATTCCAAAAATTGCAAAGTTTTACTTTGTAATATTAGTAATGAATTGTGATTCAAATATTATTTTATCCTGTAACTGTTACTGCAGTAAAAAGTGAAGAAGAATTACGTTTATTATGTATGATTGAGCAATTCAAAATCTCACAATTTTTTATGGACTCATGCCTTTTCTTATGTTTACGCGAATGTTATACATTGAAATTAAACACTTTATACGGATTTTATCACGTTGTTTATTTTACTTTAAACACTGTTTTTACATAATTTTGAAAACTCTAACACTACTATTATTGAACTTTACTACTATTAAATTTAAGCTATATATTTTCTAATTAAAACTATTTATATTTAAGTTTACACTTTGCCCCGACGTTTCGGTTGCTTTACAGCAGCCATGTTCAACATGGCTGCTGTATATAGTGTTTAATGACTAATGCCTTAATTCTTTTTTTCTCTTTAAAGGATACGTGTGAGTTCTTTCACTGAACTCATATGCCGATGACCGAGATGTAAAACAATAATATCATATATCTTCGCACGCTGGAAAATAGTCTATAAAAAAGACAATAATAAATCGAAACATTCAAACAAAAGTAAAGCTTAGTAGTGTAGCAAGTACTTTCACACAAATATAAACACATACACACATGAATTACATCACACACAATCTAAGCATTCGGGAATTCAAGGAAGTTTCCGTTTATTATTCAACTTCTACGTTCACACAAGGAATACATTATACGAAACCAAAAACTCTCATTACAACTCCAAAGAAAGAACATCTGAACTAATCTTCCCACTAATCTTGGGGGACTTAATGTCGACGTAAAAATAAACATGGACATTATTTCAGTGAGTCCGGTGCGCAGTGTTGTCCCAGGTGTGCTCGCGTCCGCCTCATTTATAATTTAAGCTGGACGGGTTGGTTCGCGGGGAAAGTGACGGGGAAAGCTTGGGTAGAAGTTAGAATCATGTTTGTTGTTGTTTGTAGTGAATAAAGATGGATTTGAAGGTATGTAGGTGAATCGCTGTTGGTGCCATTGGTGTGCTAATATTTTGAATTCGTGTTCGAAAATAGCAAGTTCGTGAAATAGAAAGTTATACATAATTTTTGTGGTTTTCTTATCAACTATACTAACGAACTATTTAGTATATCTTTCTTTGGTTCATATATAATTTAAAAAACTGTGATATTAAGCTAACGAATTGGTTTTAATAGTAGGTACGTTATATGTACTTCTACAAATATCATTATTATTTTCTTCATTAACTAGGTAAAGAAAAAAAATAAAAGAACGAAAGTAATTTGTTTGATAAACATATAGCGAATACAATAAAAAATATAATCAATGAACACAAATAAAGATAAAACCACCAATGATGACAAAGAGAAAATAAAATTGAAACAAAAGACGAAAGTCTCACTGCGTAATCAACGTTAGATTAGCACGTATTAGACGAATCTCTTACGCTGGTGTTAAGAATACCCCAGTTTTGAAGGTCAAAGAATATATGAATAAGAATGTATGTTGCTTACGCCACCGGCGCAGCGGTCGGCGATATAGAAGCTTATTTGAATTTGGAAGCAGCAATCAAAGGGTTTACTCTGCATACATTCGAATGCCAATCGTGGCGCTTTGTTCAATTTCCAGTAACACAGACGTTAAAACGCCATGCAATATAGATGCAGATGTTAAAACGCACACGTTTGAAAACGTGATGTCATTGTGATAAAAATACGGCGTTGTATCTCTCGCAATAGCATATTGCAGTATCAGAAAATATTTAGTATTATTATTTATCTGTTTTAACTATATAAGAGTTGTGATTTCATCTAAATTGATTACGTAATTGACCATTTATTAGATCAATTATTATGGTCCTACTGCTGTACCTAGTTTTAAAGATAATGTAATTACCGTTATTATACATTCAATTATATTTATGTTAATTTATTGATTATATTTTATTTAGAAATAAGTTATTTAATAGTTACTCAATTGACCCACAAGCCATTCGTTCAAATGATTCAGTCATTCGTTCGGTGGTGGTGGGGAGATTGACGGTTAGACAAGAGGTAGGGTTTAGGACATGGGCAGTCGGCTGGTGAGCGGGTCACTGAGTAGTCGAATAAAGTATACTGTGTCCGAGTGTCGCTGTATTATTGAGTATTGCTGAGTGTACAATATTAAAGAAGTTCATCAAGTGCAGTGGTTTTATTTTAAGTCAGAAGTGGGATAAACCTGCGAGCAGCGATGTCTGATAAAAACCGTAAGTACTCTTGTATTATTACTGTAATAGCTACTAAGTGGTAGTAAGCAGAATATTTTTAATTTAACCTCAAATAAATCGATTTGATCATTGGTTATAACCTATAACCAAAATACACGTGGTCATTTTGACGAGATACAAAGTAGCTGATGAGGAATGTTTAGACCAAGTTTAGATGAACCAGTTACCACAATTTCACTAGCACATTTGATAGATTCAAAGATACACACGCATGTTTAACATGCAGTGGACAATAAGTGTTCAACGTTTGTATGGACGTTGCTTAAGCCATGTAGGTGTGCTTTTGTTTATCTAGACAGCCATGTAGGTGTGCTGAGATTTAGTAGACGCTTGTAAGCCACGTAGATGTGCTTTTGCTTATTTAGACAGCCATGTAGGTACGCTGAGATGTTAGCTATGTAGGTAAGCTAACATTTATCATTAAAGTCTTATAGTTACCAGCCATGTAGGTGCGCTGGAATGTTAGCTATGTAGGTACGCTAACATATTATTATTTTACTTAAGTTCTATAGCTACCAGCCATGTAGGTGCGCTGAGATGTTAGCTATGTAGGTAAGCTAACATATATTATTAAAGTTTTATAGTTACCAGCCATGTAGGTGCGCTGGAATGTTAGCTATGTAGGTGCGCTGAGATGTTAGCTATGTAGGTAAGCTAACATTTATCATTAAAGTCTTATAGTTACCAGCCATGTAGGTGCGCTGGAATGTTAGCTATGTAGGTACGCTAACATATCATTATTTTACTTAAGTTCTATAGCTACCAGCCATGTAGGTGCGCTGAGATGTTAGCTATGTAGGTAAGCTAACATATATTATTAAAGTTTTATAGTTACCAGCCATGTAGGTGCGCTGGAATGTTAGCTATGTAGGTGCGCTGAGATGTTAGCTATGTAGGTAAGCTAACATTTATCATTAAAGTCTTATAGTTACCAGCCATGTAGGTGCGCTGGAATGTTAGCTATGTAGGTACGCTAACATATTATTATTTTACTTAAGTTCTATAGCTACCAGCCATGTAGGTGCGCTGAGATGTTAGCTATGTAGGTAAGCTAACATATATTATTAAAGTTTTATAGTTACCAGCCATGTAGGTGCGCTGGAATGTTAGCTATGTAGGTGCGCTGAGATGTTAGCTATGTAGGTAAGCTAACATTTATCATTAAAGTCTTATAGTTACCAGCCATGTAGGTGCGCTGGAATGTTAGCTATGTAGGTACGCTAACATATCATTATTTTACTTAAGTTCTATAGCTACCAGCCATGTAGGTGCGCTGAGATGTTAGCTATGTAGGTAAGCTAACATATATTATTAAAGTTTTATAGTTACCAGCCATGTAGGTGCGCTGGAATGTTAGCTATGTAGGCATGCTGACATAATAATGACGTATGTAACCAACCATATGCATTGACAGTTATAAAGTACCTTATGCATAATTTTGCAAAAGCGCTTATACTCACAAGTAATATAGTTATAGTAAAGTACACGGTACATGTAATTTAGACAATAGTTGGAGTCTTTAGATAAGTAGTGTAGACAAAGGGAATTAAGGAAAAAGGACATGAAGTGTCGATAATATTTTTCAGGCGATCGTGACGCGAGTTATACTCCTCATAGGCGTCCAAGTAGCAGACGTACGAGATCCAAGTCCAGGGACAAGGAGGAGGCACCCAGAAAGAGGCAAAAGAAGTCCAGAGGACTAACAGCTGACGATCTAATGAAGATTGTGTCCGCTTTAAAAGATAGTTTAAGTAAGAATACTCCAACTACTAATGTGGTACCAGAGTTTAACCCTGACAATAAGTCCCAAGATATAGATCGATGGTTACGGAAGGTTAATGAGTGCGCAGTCATTTACAATTGGGACAATAAACAAACTATTCATTATGCACTGCAAAAACTTAATGGGTTAGCTAAAAGTTGGTATGAGTCTCTTCCATCCCTCGATTATACTTGGGACGTATGGCAGAAGAAATTGAGAAAGGCTTTTCCAAATGATGTTAATTTTGGTAAATTATTAGAAGAAATGTTGAACCGAAAATCTCGCGTCGATGAAACATTAAGAGAATACTTTTATGATAAACTGTCATTATTAAGTCGATGCGAGGTTGTCGGCCGAAAGGCAGTTGACTGCATTATTTATGGAATTACTGATAGTTCTATTAGGAATGGAGCTCAGGCTCTCAAGTGTGAGGAACCGGAGGATTTGTTGAATTATTTAGCGTCTCAACAACCAACACAAATCAAAGACTCTAGTAAAGGACCCTTGACTAATAATAGTAATTCTTATAAAAAGAGAGACTTTCGCGGAAATAACTATATTTCCAATAGCGTTAATTCGAGTAAAAGTGTAGATTTCGTCTGTTTCAATTGTAACGAGCAAGGTCACACTTATCAAAATTGTACCAAACCCTTGGTAAAATGTGCTAAATGCGGCAGAGTAGGGCACAACCTAGATAATTGTACGTGAAAACCTCTACAGTCTCATATTAACGGACATAATAATCAAGTCAGAGATAAAAAGGTTTATAAAGTTGTAACCGATCAAGAAGCGGTACCGATTAATAACCATACCTTATCAGATTATGGAAGTTCCAAGGGGGTTGACAAACTAGCAACTTTTAATAATGTAAGCGCTGGAAATGACCCCAACCAAAAATTTTATAAAAAGATTTGCGTTAACGGGGTTATACTGGATGCATACGTAGACTTTGGTAGTGACTGCAGTTTAATACAATATTCTGTTGCACTAAAGCTTAATCTTATTCAATGCCATGTAAATTTACCAGTTATAAGAGGTTTTGGAGACTCCTTTGTTACACCTAAATTTAAATCTTCGATTAGTGTTAGAATTGATGAGATAGAGACCGACTTGACTGTTCTAGCTGTTGAAGATTCTTATTTACAAGTAGATTTATTGATAGGACAAAATTTTACAGAACTTGCGTCAATAACTGTACTTAAAGATAAAGAAAGCTTATACTTTTATCATACTTCTTCTGACGAATTTATAAAGGACAGGTTTCTAAATCTTTATGTTCTCCAAGATGTAACAATAAGAAGGGGTGGTCTGATCGGAGTCTATACTAAGGAGCCTTATTCTGGAGATATTTACTCTGATGGGAGTACGAGAATGAGTCCAAAACAGGAGTATCACTTGCATCAGGGATGTTATAGAATCAATAATAGTAAAGCCTACATGTTTGTCACTGCTTTGACGAACTCTGCTTTAGAGTTTAAGGCAAACAGTTTAATCGCCCGAGTAAGTCTCGTAACGGAGACCAAAACCTTTGCTGTTAAGACTCAAGATAACAATTTTACACCATTAGATAAAAATGAGATTAAGATAGGGATCGGTATCGATGGAGCAACTAAAGAAAGATTGTATCAGCTTTTACAAAAATATCGCAACTGCTTCGCGACAAGTCTTAGTGAGCTAGGTTGCGCTAAAGACGCTATTATGACAATAAATTTACACGATAACGCTCCCGTAATTTACAGGCCTTATCGGCTATCGCATGACGAACGGCAGAAAGTTAGAGGCATTATAGACGAACTGATAGATAACGATATCATACAAGAATCTAACTCTAACTATGCCAGCCCGATACTAGTTGTTAAGAAAAAGAACGGAGAGTCACGACTCTGTGTAGATTACAGGGCCCTGAACAGTAAGACCGTAAAGGATAAATATCCCCTGCCGCTGATTGATGATCAGCTTTCTAATTTAAGTGGTAACCGTTTCTTTATCACCCTAGACCTGGCCTCGGGGTATTACCAAATCCCGATGGGAGAAGAGAGTCGTCACCTGACGGCGTTTGTCACCCCGGACGGACACTATGAATTTAAGCGCATGCCGTTCGGGTTGGCAAATGCGCCAGCAGTCTTTCAAAAAATGATAAATCGTTTGTTGGGACCACGAAGATTCAAATCAGCACTAGCTTATATGGATGACCTCCTCATCCCATCGGTTACGATAGACGAGGGTTTTGAGAGACTGGAAGACGTACTAAAAGTGATTCAGGAGGCTGGGCTGACACTAAAACTAGAGAAATGTAGTTTTTTTTGATACGGTAATCGAGTATTTGGGCTATGAGATCTCGGCTAACGGGATCAAGCCCAGTGAGAGGAAAATTATAGCGGTGCGTGATTTTCCAGAACCTCGTAACGTTCACGAGGTGCGTCAATTCCTAGGACTTGCTAGTTATTTCCGTAGGTTCGTGAAAGGGTTTGGGGAGGTAGCCAGGCCTTTGACTTCACTCCTTAAAAAGGATGTGCAGTGGCAATGGAGCGATGTGGAGGCAAAGTCTTTCAATTTTTTGAAGGAACGGCTGGTGCAGCGTCCTCTCTTGACATTGTACAATCCATCCCTCGATACGGAGGTGCATACAGATGCTAGCGCATTAGGACTTGGTGGAATACTAATGCAGTGGCAGACTTGTCCTAAGGTATTGAAACCTGTAGCATATTTCAGCAGGCAGACCACACCAGAGGAACGCTATTTTCATTCGTATGAATTAGAGACTCTGGCAGTGGTCTGTTCCCTGAAAAAGTTTCGGTCTTATCTTCTGGGTCTTCATTTTCGGGTTTACACGGACTGTAATGCATTAAGGACAACTCTGACAAAAAGAGATTTGATTCCACGCATTGCACGACGGTGGCTGACAATCAGTGAATATAATTTTGATATTGAATATAGACCGGGCTGTCGAATGAGTCACGTCGATGCATTGAGCAGAAACCCAACTGATAGAGACGTGAGTACTGCAGTAGAAACTCATAACCTAAATATTAATACCGATAACTGGATCTTAACTTTACAATTAGCTGACCCAAAACTAGAACACATTTTTAAAATTTTAAAACTCAACCACGACCCGGATGTCTTAGAAATTAAGAAAAATTATGTGATCAAAAATCATACATTGTACTGAAAGGTTGGGGAAGAGTTACGTTTGGTCGTTCCCAAAGATGCAAGGTGGCAAATCTGTAAGGCCAACCATGATGATGTGGGACACTTTGGGTTCGCAAAAACGTTTGATCTTATTCAAAGTCGTTATTGGTTTCCAAAATTAAGACGGTTCATAAAAAAGTATGTCACTGCGTGTATAGACTGCGCGTACAGCAAAGACAATGCAGCCCGAGTTCGCACCGGTTACTTGCATCCCATAGAAAAGGTCGCACAACCATTTCATACCCTACATTTAAATCATTTGGGACCTTTTGTCAGGAGCAAAACTGGTAAAGCTTATATTTTGACCATTGTAGATGGCTTCACCAAATATCTGTTTGCTAGAGCGGTAAAAGATACAAAAACAAAGACGGTAGTTCAAGTTTTAGATTGTTTATTTAATGACTTTGGTGTTCCAAATCGAATCATTTCTGATCGCGGAACGGCTTTTACGTCCAATAGTTTTAAAGAGTTTTGTCGTCAAAAAGGTATAAAACACGTGCTCAATGCAGTCGCTTGCCCAAGAGCAAACGGTCAAGCCGAGAGGTTTAACCAGATCATTCTTACAGCCTTATCCGTACAAAATGCTGCTAACGACGAACGCGATTGGGATACACAATTGGGTAGAGTTCAGTGGGGTATAAACAATACCGTAAACGCGACCACTAAAAAGAGCGCCTCTGAATTATTATTTGGCACAAAACTAAATGGTCCCTTGGACAATAAATTAACCGCTGAGAGCACAGATACTGAGACCACAGTTTCGTTTTCGCCAAACGTACCTGACGATTCCGTCCGAGAATCAAGTTGTCAGTCTCATATTACTTCCGAAGACAATTCCGCCAATGACGAACTAGGTCCCAATTCTCCAGTGATTGTAACTGATACATCCTCAGACATTGATAAGGTTAGGAAAGAGGCGTCCGTAAATATTGAACTAAGTCAAGAACGACAAAAGGCCAGTTATGATTCTAAAAGGTCCCCAGCAGTTGTGTACTCAGTAGGGGATTTAGTTAAAATAACAAAGACCAATTTTAAAAATGACGGCAAGAGCAAAAAGCTCTTACCTAAGTTTATTGGTCCTTACAGAGTTACTAAATGCTTAGGTAATGACCGATACGAAATATCAAACGTGCCAGGTTTTAAAACTAATAAATATAAGAGTATCATCGCTTCGGATAGAATGAGACCGTGGATTCATATCCCGACTTTACAAGTCAATAGATCATCTGGTTCCGAATCGTCAACTTCTGAGTCTGACGACATGACAAGTCCCGAGAATTAATTACTGTATTTTAGATGATATATATTAAAAATGTATTTAATAATCTCCTTCTAGATGTGATTATGATAAATTGTATTTACAAGTATCTTGCCGTACATAATTAATAATTGATCTAACAAACATACGAGTGTTGTGATTTGCGCGCGCTACAGGAGTTAGCGCGCATTCGGATGGCCGAGTGTTGTGATTTCATCTAAATTGATTACGTAATTGACCATTTATTAGATCAATTATTATGGTCCTACTGCTGTACCTAGTTTTAAAGATAATGTAATTACCGTTATTATACATTCAATTATATTTATGTTAATTTATTGATTATATTTTATTTAGAAATAAGTTATTTAATAGTTACTCAATTGACCCACAAGCCATTCGTTCAAATGATTCAGTCATTCGTTCGGTGGTGGTGGGGAGATTGACGGTTAGACAAGAGGTAGGGTTTAGGACATGGGCAGTCGGCTGGTGAGCGGGTCACTGAGTAGTCGAATAAAGTATACTGTGTCCGAGTGTCGCTGTATTATTGAGTATTGCTGAGTGTACAATATTAAACAAGTTCATCAAGTTCATGCAGTGTTATTTTATAAGGTTTAAAATCTATAACCGAGAATAATTAATACTAGCGGTCGCTTAGTGGTCAAAATTCGACCATAATTGATTTAAATTTTAATTTGTTAATTTGATCGTTATTAAGGTTTGATTGTTGATAACTTTACCCATATTACATATAAATAAGTTATATGTAACCATCGTTACGAAAAATTTGTATGACGTCAGACGAACAATGCCAAAATACTACGAACGCGTTTCGACTGCGTGTGTCAAATGCACCATGCTGATGATTTGACACACACGGTGTGCGTGTCGTGCTTTTTCATTAATTAATTGTATTTTAAATGCATATTTTATAAAAATATTAGAATTCGCCACTCCTTCTCCATATAAACTTTAAGTGTGCCAAATTTCATACTCCACCGTCCGCCCAATTTTCGTAAAAACGGGTACAAAGTTTTTGCTTCACGTTTTAATAATTAATATGTAATTAATGAATTTTAAGCTATTTTTATGTATCATTAGTTTATTTAAATAGTATATGTATAATGCATGATGTGTTTGCTAATTAATTGGTTGTACATTTATTTAAGTCACCTATGTATATATGCTATACGACATGTATTTTACAATAAATAAATGTAAGCTGATGTAGTGTACTAATAAATGGAAGGAGCGACTTGTGCACCCCAGTGCCGGGCACGCCACAATCGTGGCGGTAAGTCCCGTGTTTGAGGAGTGGCTGGAGAGGCGGCATGGCACCCTCACCTTCCGGCTGACACAGGTATTGACTGGCCACGGTTGTTTTGGCCAGTTCCTGTGTCGTATACGCCGGCAAGAGACGTCCGGTTGTCACCACTGCGGCGACTGCCGCGACGTTGTAGAGGACACGGCGCTGCACACTTTGGCGGTTTGCCCCGCCTGGGCATCGCAGCGCCGTGAGTTGATCGCGGCAGTCGGATCGATTGCCCTCTCGCTCCCGACCGTAGTTCAGTCTATGGTCCGGAGTGAGAGGTCGTGGAACGCCGTCGGCTCCTTTTGTGAGGAAGTAATTTCCATCAAGGAGGCGGCGGAGCGGGAGAGGGAGCGTTTGAACCCTCTCCCCAACCGCAGAGCCGGGCGCCGGAGGGCGCGCGATGACCTCCAGCCACCCTGAGGTTTGACCTGGGGGTGGCGGGCTTTGTGGGCCTGCCCGCCATCCGTTCAGCACCAGGTCCGAGAGGCGGCGTGCGTGTTCCCACGCGCGCCTCTGTGTCGAGTCCGTCTCGTCTAGAAGTAAGTACCTTTGGGTAGGTCTTTTGTGTAGTGGCCTGCCGTTTCATACGGCGGGCCGTAACCTTGGCGGGGTCGCGACCGCATGCGAAAGCGATGCGAGTCCGACATAATCCCTCCGCCCGCCCCCGCGGAGGGATATGCGTCATAGCATTCCCCCACGTAAAAAAAAAAAAAAAAAAAAAGAAAGTTTAATAACAATACTTTTTTCTGGGTGAAAGGTACCTATGTCCTATTCTGTACCCCTGACAACGTGTTTGCAAAATTACATGATGATCGGTCGGGTAGTTAAGGCGTCAAAGCGTAACAAACAAACAAATAAACAAACTCACTTTCGCATTTATAATATTATATAGTTAGGATCAGTCACTGTTCCTTATTAAGTTTGATTTAGAATAAGCTTAGAAAATTATAAATAAAAGCTTAGTACAAAATGTGCCACAAAATCTAATTTTAGATAGAACATTGATATGTATCATACACAATAATCGAAACTAAACCTATTTTTATAACCAATTATAAATAAATTCAAGCCGCCTCTTTTGTTGGAGCGCTAGAATACGCAACAATGGCCTCGTACGTGTCATAACCTATATTTCAATGCAACTACGTAACAAAGAACCTATAGCCAGATAGGAGCGTTCGATATTAGAGAGGAACATTGATATCGATATGTAAACGTATCAACAGATTCTCACCTACGCTTCTGCATTTGTGTATATGACTCGATATCGAATGGTCTTTGGTCTTTGTTGGTATTTGACTCTCACTAACTGCTGGAATGGTTCATCTTAATTGAAACTCTGTTCAATTGCCAATTTCATATATAAACTTATAAAGTATAAATGACCAATAAAATAAATCAATTGATTATATTAAAACATATTAAGTATTTTATTGAAAAGTATCTGCTCTTCCTTTCTCTTACTGTTGTTGTATCTGCCAAACCCAACTATAAGATCTTTTATACAGTATGGAATGCAATAAAGTTTAAAATTTAAATTGAAAATTGAAATCCGAGACTATGCCTGATAGACCACAATCGAGTCAAACCTAATTAAGGCCATCCCCTAAGTCCATAGTTAGTAAAATGTGTGAATGTAATGTATTTCACATATACATTTCGACAACCCCGATGTGATAGGCAAAGGTGCACTTGGGTCTTTTCATCCGGTGATACAGGCGTAGCAGTATGCCTTACGTATCTTATCTTATTTTGTGTGGGGACCAGTCAGTAGAGACTGGCGACACTTCGACCCAGTGGGATCTTTTGTGTCGACTTCCCCAATAACGACTGCCATAGATGTTCATGGCAGCCGGGACCGACGGCTTAACGTGCTCTCCGAGGCACGGAGCAGGCGATAATTATCAATCAATACGCACATAATTTCGAAATGTCATATAACTTCCGAAAGTCAGAGGTGCGCGACGTGGGTTCGAACCCGAAACCCTCTGCATTGCAGTCTGTTGGTCTCCCCACTGAACTATCGCTGCTCATGCCTTACGTAGAATGAACATATCTTAATAATTATTTATCTATCCAGAGGAAACCTTTCAGATGTTCTTTTTATTTTTATACACAAGATATTATTGTTATTTTAAGCTTAAGATCTGTGCGTGATTATTATACTTTAATAATTTTAAATGTCAAATTAGTATTTATTAAGGACTATAGAATATTATTTATTTGGTAAGGTTAAAGTTTTATGAAATGTTTCATAAACTAACTTATGTAACTTAATTAAACACAGAAAGATCTGACAGTTCTAGATTCTATTTGACGCTATTTTTAAGGCTATTTTTCTCTGTAGATGACGACTGTAGATATTTATTTATTGATTTATATTTATCACCATTATATAAAGGTGTGAAATCGAATAGTATTTTTGGATAAAAAAGGTTAAAGGAACTACTAATACACACCTCATTATACGGACAGATTATGGAACTTATTCATATAATATGAGTATGTGTGAGTGTTATTATTAGTTTCTCAAACATTTTAGAGTAGAAAAAGTATAGAAACATACCATACGGGAGTAAGCTGCGTGATATGCTGGTGCACAATGCATCCGCACACTTCAAAATCGCGTCCATACTTCGAATAACGATGAAGCGGACTTGAATTTGCTTCGAATTTTATTTTTATTCATCTTCGGTATGCCAGGCCGTCGCTTTAGCAATTTTATTATTAACTGCAAAACGCGCTTGTATCCCAATAGTTATGATACTGCATGTGTGATTGCATATTTGATCGTGTGAGTTCGATTCAATTGCATTACACTATGGATGATGACCCAATCCTTACACAATACACACTACATCGTTCATCCAACCGCTTAAATTTACGTGCGAGGTCTTGGTTACGTTTGATGCCTAGTCAGGCAAAGTTTTATTGTTTTCCTGTACAGGCAACAGTCAGTAACAGCACGGAGTTTAGAAACGTGTCCGGTAAAAGACAATAGACTCATTCACATTTACGAGAGTCCTATAACATAACTGGCTAAATGTAGTCGCAATGTACACACTTCTGCCTGCTTCTATAGGGCTTTACAGGTGAATATTATTTGCTCGTGTATTCCTATAATTTGGAAAATTTAACTATCAGGAAACGTGTAATACTTTGCTTGTCAAAACTCCATGTCCAGCAGTGCAAATGACGGGGCTTTTAACGAAAGATAATGTTGTTTCAACGTCCAACTCTTAAAACTTCCAGCGCTCCGAAAAAGGGATCTCCCCGAGGCACTTTCAAAATAATCGTAAAAACGTAAAGTCCCAAGAAGGGCAGCTATCTAATAGATAAAAGTGTTACATTCACTTTGGCTTGTTTACATAATCTTAAAAATGTTTACAAAGAAAAATAACTGTTTTAGAATACCGTGAAATCAAGTATTTATGTTTACAAATTTCGTTTTTAAATATTTGCGATTTTCTTTTTGTTTTGAAAAGTTACTGGGTGAAAGTAGCACAACACTTTTTGGTTTGTTTATGTCTTATGTTATCAAATATTGAACAAAAAGTAGTCATTAGTTATAGTTTGATCAATTGCACTACGGACGTGAACCGTCTTCTCACATGAGCTTCTAACTTAGTAAGAATACTATAAAATACAACCGTAAATTAATAATTTAGTAAATTTTAACCTATTGAGTCGTGGCACACCGGTGGGCGGACACAATAGTTATGCATTAATCATCATTCATTTTTTGGCATACCAACAATAATTGACAATAAAAAAGATTGGTATCTGACTTTTGTAAACTAACTGAGTGTGCTGTGAATGAGGTCTCCGATTCAATTGCCGGGCAAGGTGTTATTGAGTTGTTTCACTTCGAAAATTTCTGTAGAAGCACCTAAGCGGTAATAGACTCGTTTTCTAATACGTTGCTTACACCTTCAGGGATATAGATGTAATACTATGTACGTACTTACATAGCGGTAACGACAGCTGCCAAAAAGGACCGTGCCAAAAATAAAAATCACTCTGTATAGAGGAAGCCTGAACCAATAGCACGGTCAGCATTAAAATAAGCAACACTCAATCTCGGACGAAATGACCCTTCTTTCGATAAAGGGCGTTCCTCAACCCCATTTAAGCCGTCAAAACACGACGCCACGGTGAAACGGAAAATATAATTTGATCCCGTATTTCAACAAAATTAATACACAGGTCACAGGCGATTCGGAAAATCCCTTTTGATTTGTTATTCTAGACGGTTAGCTAAAGTTGACAAAGATTTATTTTAAAATGGTATACGTAAAGATTAAATATTCGAAGGCAAGTTGACGACATTAGGTCGCAATAAAAATGTAAAAATGACTGATGGATGAATTGTTTCCGATGACTACGAGTATAACTATGAAAAGATGTATGTAGGTAACATACATCTTTTCATAGTTATAAATTTGAGATAAATACGTAAGTGTTTTGAGTTTAGATTAAATTTGGATCAATTATGTTTTAGTATATATTTGGACCATGGAAATATCTAATTCTTTACTATCCTTTGAACAGAGGTGAAAAAACTGCTGTGACTACATGAGATATAAATTAACTAAGAAATCTGTACCTTTAAAAGAAGATCGAAGACAAATATTTGTAACTGTATTTAAAATTTATTGTATTTAAATACAGTGCAATCAATTGCAAAGTCGGTAGAAGCGCAAGTCATACATTTAGAGGATGTCCAGAAGCTACAGTCTCCAAATCGTTATGATAACCTAAATCAGATACTAGCAAGTGACAAAAATAATAACTAATACATAAAAGATGCAAAACCCACAAGTACATGTTATGTACTTGTGGGTAACCCAACCTGAGGTCTGTAAATGTACAGGCCTCAGGGTGGGTTATAATATTTAGCAAACAAGGTACACGTTCTCTTTCTTGACAAATAGTACCTACAAGTCTATTAAATTAAAAAGATATAGATTACTGGCCTACATTTAAAAGATATCGAATTTTTATTAAATTTTACCTTATTTATGATTTCTCTGACGAATCAAATTATCCCTTGAAAATCCTTCCACGAAAATGTTATTTACCATATTACAAGATAAATATGAAAAGTACGTTCTATTTATCCACCTTACAGAGTAAACATATAACATTTATAATGAAATTCTGACTAATAAATAGAGAAAATTGTAGATATTTGTTTGTCATTGCTTTTATGAAACGTAACTCAATGGCTTGATACGATTATCGATAACATATTATATTGAATTTTAGAATGTTGACGTAATTAAAATGTGTACTATTAAATCTTTTTTGTATACGTTTTTATTGTTGGCTGGTTAGGCCTGTATGAGTAATACGGAAAAATTAACGTGCAACATTTTTTACTCGAATCCCGAGGTAACGAAGGTAAAAAGACATTGAATCGATTATTCTTTAGAATATAGAAATCCGTATTAAAAGTCTTGAATAACGAAAACAATCGAATGACAAATTATGTAGAATCGGTTATTCTATAGTAATTCGAATTACATGTCTTGAATACGATCAAATTGAATGTCGTCGATGACAACGCATGATTGATTTTCAAATACGGGATCATACAAATTTCGAAACGCTTGACGTTATGCTGCTATCTGTTATGCGCCACTATAATAGAGCTGAAGAATACATTATACCCAAGTTTCATCATTTCTGTTGAAGTCCCACGTTATAGCAAGTGAAGTATTACTGTTATTACTGTCTGACTATTATATAATATACACCTAAGTAGTGAAAGCCAAGTGGGAAACAGATGGACTGCCACACAAAAATCTCGAGCTCGATCCCAAGGTACGCATTTCTAATTTTTCGCAGTTATATGTGCGTTCAATATTTAATTACCGCTTGCTTTAACCTGCATGTCTAAGAGTTCTTCATGATGTTCTCGGAGATATGTTAAATCTGCCATCTGGCTGGCGTGGTAGTCTATGGCATAACCGATCTTACACTGAGAAGAGGCTTATATCTAGTAATGAGACAATTTATATACAGGGCTGATATTATTATTGTATAGTCGCTGTGAACTAAATGTTCTTGAACACGATGCAAGTAGCTAACGCAAGCATAAGTAATAAAATAATGTCCTCCAGACCGAATTTCGGTCACGGCGGCCTAATGGAGACTGGCCATCTGCGCAGGAGATATTATAGTGCACAAGCGTGTTCTCTGTTCCCTTACTCTCATGATCCGATGGGACGGTAATCCGATGCGACCGAAGAGGGATCAGGTGCAGGACCAACGGCTTAATATGCTTTTCGAGGCACGGGGGTGTCTAACACCGCCAACTTCCTAACTCCGGGTTGCTATTGAGATTTCTTAACAGAAAAACCCAGTAACTTTTTATTGGCCCGACCCGGGATTCGAAACCGAGACCTCATTCACAACCGCTGCGTCACAGAGGTAGTTAAGGCAAGCACAAGTGCAAACTATTTGAAAGAGTTGTAAGTAAGAGAGTCATAAGGATGACTTGGTCATATGCTCAATATAGTTATAAACTACACTCTCACACACACAAACATCTGCGGACATAAAAAACAAACTTCGAGAATACTTAGACTATGAATGAAGAAACTACACTGTAAATCACACAAACTTGATTCCTGGAATGTAATCTAACGCGTACTTGAATCATGGCACCATTCGTGCAAGGAATCAATCCGGAATTCTTTATATCTTTTCCTTTCTTTTTTAAAGCGGTAGTAAATGCGACTGCTGTGCATGAGGTCTCGGGTTCAAATCCCGGGTCGGGCCAACATAAAGGTAGTGGATTTTTCTGTTAAGAAATCTTAATACGAGCCCGGAGTTAGGAAGTTGGTGGTGTTAGACACCCCCGTGCCTCGGAAAGCACGTAAAGCCGTTGGGCCTGCGCCTGATCTCTCTCCGGTCGTGTCGGATTATCCGTCCCATCGGATCATGAGGGTAAGGAAACAGAGAGTGCACTTGTGTTTGCGCACATACTTGTGCACTATAATATCTCCTGCGCAGATGGTCAGTCTCCGTTAAGATTGGCCGCCGTGACCGAAAATCGGTCTGGAGGACATTATTCCTTTTTAAAATAAACTTCCTGCTCTAGGAATGATTCCTGTGTTGCAGATGACTTTTAAAACATTCAAATGACGTACAATCTTAAAAAAATTATTTGTGGATAGCACTAATTTTGTCTCGTATAGGGATATCTTTCACATTACGCCGTAATAGCAGTGACGAGGCGACCATTAAAACCACTACGCCGTCCGTTCAACACTCTTGCTTATTTCCCTAGATCAAAACAAATATGAAAATAAATATTCTTTTAACATTTTTAATTCAAAATACAAGCATCGTATAAAAAATAACATAATGTTAACCGCAAAAACGAACTGAAAGGCATTGCAAGCCTTTCCAACGATTATATAAAGCAATAACAGAATATTTTTTGCACAAAAAATTTCACATTCCGGTGGTTCGGAAAAAATAACGACATTTTTATGTTGATCGTAAAAGATTTAACCCGTAGTCGCCTTAAAAGCGTCATCAATGCAGTACTTGAGCGATAAACCATTAAAGCCTTAATGGTTATGATAATAAGGTTGAGAATCGATCATCCTAATTTTATTCTTAATGGTAAGGCTTAGTGACTTCATAGAGCAGTTTTGGCACCCGATGGGCTTAAGTCAGAATTTAAATTGTGGAAACTAAATTTGCATATAGAGTTCTGTACGGGCATACGTGAGTGTTCACGGCGTGTTGGCTGCAGAGTACATAAAAGTGGAATTTTACATCGCACTAAGGCCATTTTCTTGCGAAATTCTGTAATAAAATTGGAGTGCAATATAACGCTTCTCATATTAAAATAATGATATGCGCACCTCAGTTTATTCGTATGCGGGTTTTATCTGTAATTAAAACTAGCTAATTTTGTTATACGACTGCAAATATTATATTATTCTTATAATTTAAAAAAATATGGCTCTCTCGCGTTTTAATGGCAACGAGACTCGGTACATTATTTAATACAGTTTATGCCTGCACATTTCTTTTTTTAACGTATTGAAATCAAACCTGTAACACTATTTGCATTGGCAACGCTCGATTGTCATACATACATAATAACAGCCCTGTATTAAACTGTCCCACTGCTGGGCACGGGCCTCTTTTAAGTGTGAGAAGATTTATGCCATAGTCTACCACTCTGACTCAGTGCGGGGTGGCAGAATTCACATATCTTCAAGAATATTATAGAGAACTCTCAGACATGCAGGTTTCCTCACGATGTTTTCCTTCACCGTGAAGGCGAGCGATAATTAACTATTTAATACGCACATAACGTTGAAAAGTCGAGAGATCAGCAGTCCAACGGTTTCCCACTAGGCTATCGCTGCTTTTGTCATACATGTATCATGGTAAATCTTACAAACACAATTTTCTTACGCCACCAGGATCATAGCTACAGTATTTTTTCGATAGAATAATATTTATACACATAGATAGACTTACTCTCGGAGGAAAAGGCAGAAACCGACAATAGATTTCCACGAGCTACGACCCGTGATCTCTTTTGTTTGAATCAGTTTCATTATATTCTTCATGTAAGAGTATAATGAATTCGATATTCTTATCCTGGAATTTCTTTAGAATGTCTCCGATATGATCAGGGAACATTTATCAAGGCCTTCCCCGTACGGTTTTTCATTCACATTTGCCTTATATATTTTCTCGGTCAGTCTTTTGTAGTTTAATATATAATATTAAACAGCAAGAAAATTAATCTTATCATCATCATCGCAAAACAACATCGCCGTTTACAAATACAGCAAGCAAAATTTTCAAATTATTGATACTACTTACAGAGGTGCTTCACAACGGGCCTCGTTAAGCAAATAAGGTAAGATACAAACGGCATTTTTAAACAAAACAACGCGACGCCCTTCATGATAAAGGCAGACAAATGCAACGTTCCTGAAAAAAAAATGGATAAAAATTTTAAGCGGGATATTATACAAGAAGGGAAGGTTCTTAGAAAGACAATGTATCCCTGTGTTGAACAAGCATTATGTAAAGGTATGTACATAAGCTAAAAGTATTTACGTAACGACGGTATAATGGGTTCAAGCTGTTAAAAGTGCTGTGTAAGGGAACTATGATGTTTTATTAAAACATACGGGTGAAGGAGCTGAGTAGGCGCGTCGCTTCAGAAAATGTTGAGAAAATAACTTGTGTTATTGTAGAGAATGGATGTTTGAGATTGTAAATATAGAAGAGTGTCGAGTTTATATACCTATAGGATATACATAATGTATGGATGGTCTATTTTTATTATTACTCTCGGCAGTTTTAGTAATATGTTTTGTTTGCGATTGGGAGGTCGTCGATTCGATCCCCAGCTATTTAACTATCGTCTTCATGCCATTACTAAAACTAACATTTATCATAGCTTCAGTTAATTAGTGAGAGAGAGTTAATTATGTTGTGATTAATAGGCGTTATCTTTTTGCTCGATTGCTATTTGAGAAATTGCTAGCGTCCATGTGCCGTTGGTAAGCATTATGGTGAAAGCTTATCATCAGCTGGGTCATAAGTTTTTTGCCATTGCCATTTATCTATTGTCTAGTATCCATATATGTATATATACACCATCTAGCCCAAATTAAGCAGAGCTTGTATAGCTCTACTTAGTTTGGGCTAGATGGTGTTGTGTGTATGCATGTGATAGAATATTATTATAATGATCTTTATTTAAATATTGTCAATACATTTTTTATTTTAAATATATACATATGAAAAAAACTACATTTTAAAATATAAAATGTATGCTACCTCATCGGCATCGAGAACAAGGTCCAAGCTGCTGGTGGTTAGGATTCTAAAGACAAGAACATTATTATTACTATATCTGTCTGGCTTCTGGCCACTGAGCTCTTCTCGTTATGGAGATGGGTAAAGTCAACACGCTAGCCCAGTGCAAATCAGCAAACTACACAAAATATCTTGAACAGATAGAACATTATGAAGAACTCTCAGATATGCAGGCGATTTCTTCCTTTCCGATTCCTCACGATGTTTCCCTTCCCACTTAAAGCGAGTACCTAATAAGAATACACACATTGCCTCGAAAAGTCGGAGATGCGTGCCGCCGATCGAACGAGGGATTTCTGTGTGACAGTTTTTCACTAGGATATCCCTGCTCTGACAATATCCAGAACTGCTTAAAATTTATTAAAGGGAATATAATATTAGGGGTTAAAGTATGAAATTGCTGACTTGTACTGAAAAATTGAAAGTCATTTTTCTAAGATGTACCATATATATATGGTACATCTTAGAATTAATTAATCGAAATATGTACCCTCATTATCTATACATTGCTGCCATCTAAACGGAAGTTCATTTATGCCTTTACGATAGAATTCCGGGGATCTAGATTCGACAAATTATGTAAAAGCATTTTATACTGCCTCCTGGGAAGAAAGTTCTTTATCACATTTATTTTTTATTTTGCTCGTCAAAATTACCACACTGCACCTGATGGTTAAGCGGCCTGTGGTCTAAGAGCAGTGGCCTCCACACTTTTCTCATAGCAGCCGAGGTGATGTTGAGGTCTCTATTTTAAAGGCCTGAGAAGGTGCTTTTTCACGCCCCGCATAAAGGACCCAGGATTGAAGGAAGAAGGAAACACGTGCCTTGGCAGTGAATTCCATGCCTTGATCGTTCGGCAGAGGTATGAGGACCCAAACTTGTTGGTCGCACTCTAGTCGACTCTACCTTGTAAGGATGGAAAATTTTACAGGTAGAAAATTGTCCAAATCATGAAAAAAAATGGTAGTCTATTGGAGCAAGGTCTGGCAAGTACAGAGGATGACGTATGGTTTCAAATTGCAGTTCCTATAGTGTTACAACGGTTTCTCGTGCAGTATGAGGTGAGCAATAATGGTGATGATCGATTCACGAGTCGAGGCCGTTTCACTGCCAGTTTCGCCATCATTGTTCGAAGTTCGGCACAGTAAACATCTGCTGTTATTGCTTAACTAGACCTGAGAAAGCAATAGTGAATAACACCATGAAGAGACCACCAAACAGATATCATTAACTTTTTATTGGTAAGCTTTGCTTTAGGGCACTATTGCGGCGTTTGACCTGGGGTCAGCCATTGCATTTTTCGCTTACGGTTATCGTAAAGAATCCACTTTTTGTTCAGGTCACAATTCGATCCAATATTCCTTAATTTGTGTACCGATTCAACAAGGCAACACAAGTTTCAACACGCAGTTCTTCCTGCAGATCAATCAAATCATGAGGCACCCATTATTCATACTTTTTATTTTATTGATTTGAAGCAAATGAGCCAATATTGTAGGTAGGGTAACGTTAAACCATGCGGCTAATTCCTGGGTAGTTTGACTCGGATCGGCTTCCACAATCTCTTTCAATTAGGCGTTATTCACCTGTGTGGGCGGTCTTCCACATGATTAATTCTTAAGTCGAAGTTTCCATTACGAAAGTGAACCAAAAACGCACGGTGCGTTCATTAGCAGTCTCCTCTCCAAACGCAGTGTTGATATTGCAAGCCGTTTCTGCCGCGCTAGTTCCGCATCGGAACTCGTATTCAAAAATGACTTGGATTTTCGAAGTATCCATCTTTCCCGTCTAAGCTAAATAAAAAAAACAATTGATAGCCGAAAATCGAACGACGCACATTTTTTAAAAAAAGAGTCTTATAGATATCATTTACAAAAAGTTTTACTCGAAAATCTCACACCATGAAGGTTTTATGTCAATTCAAAGTATCTATTACTATACAACGGCAACTTTATACTTTAAACCCTATTATAATCTAACAACAAATTAATAGTAGGTTCATCCTAATGGATTTAAATTATCCGATTTATGTAAGCCAGTACGTTTGTTTACTTGTATGTAAACCTTTGTACAATGTTTATTTGCTAATAAAGTTTGCATGTGTCGCCACAGAATAATTTATGAATAGATTTAGAATGATTAATGTTAATAGCCGTGGCTAACATGCTGTTTTGTGTGTGGAAAATTATTAACGAATTTCAACGGTAATACTACTACGAACGTCAAGGAGATTCGTTCGCAAGCTATGAAGAAGAGCGGACCATTTGAACGGGATCACTGGTTCTCTGGCCCCTAAATTGTAATTAGTGCTAATATTTCTAATCTGAAACTATTTAGTGTACCTAAAATGCATGTAAATTCTGTAAAATAAAGTGGTTATGAGAAGTATATAGTTGTAGTTGGTAATTTACGCTATGAACCCGCTACCAGAGAACCCTACTGAAGTCGGTTATGCCGTTAATTTCACGCTCACTGTCATATATATGTAGATATATAATATTACAGCTAGTTATATTCTACATTATTGATTACATTACACATGATCAACAATTCAAGAAAACCTGGATTAGTCGTTACTTGAGTTCAACACTTCAGGCCTACCAAGTTCTTTTTACTCCCAGTTTCCTTTGTCCAAAAATAGTAATTAAACAGTAAGTGCCTCCACTTGATATAAAATATTTAAAAAGAAATATTCGAAGGCTATTGTGTGCAATGCGCTAATGAATTACTTACGTGATCAATTATGGATGAGCTTCGTTTTTTTTTAGTTACTCGCTCTCAAAGTTATCTGTCTATTCACTCACACATAGTGCCACTTGCGTGGTAAGGTAAGCATATTGCCATCTACCAGCGATCAAAAACTTGATACTTCAAACATTTACTTAATGTGACATTCGACACTGAGACCTCACAATCAAGTTAGCTTACATCGCTGATCCAACAAGAGAGTAATTAACGTTGTCTTATTATTGACATTTTGTATAATTATTACGAAGTACATTAAGTTCCCTCGAGAGCGGCCCTGTTCCATGAAACCGTGACAGACGGTTTGTAAATATTATTTGTACGAAAATTAAACATTGCTTTTGAAATTATATCCAGTAAAACTAAATTCCAATAAAAATATGCCTACAAAAATAAAATACAGAGTAATAAACTTTTTTGAATGTTCTATTATAACTTCAGTTTCGGCTTAGTTTGAAATTCAAATTAATTTCAATTGTTGGATTGTAGAAATATCCAGACATGTTATTTTTACATATACGTGTGTGTCCCCACAGTACTGTGGGGACACACATACGTAATATGTATGTACATAGATATAAGTGTAGGTAGAAGCATATTACATCCACGTACATCAGGTATATTTAAGGTCCTACGTAGGAGACGAGTGCGAGCCTCCTACCGTTCATGTACCGGCACATGAACGCCGGGCAGTACTAAGAATTTAAACAGAAAGGATGTGTATTCGGCACGCAAATTTTCTCAACTAGACTAGGGTTTTCAGGCTTCAAAAAAGGTATACAGCGTGATATTTATGACTTGCCTTGACGGCACAGCAACAACTTTTTCAAAAGTTGACAAGACTTGACTCTTTATCTTAGTTTTGTACCATCTATTGGCTACTGTAACCGTTTACCATCATTATGTGTTAACCAAAATCTAAATGAATAGGGTTTATAATATTAGTTTCACGACAGTTATTTATTAAGATACTAATTAACTGCAACTTATTAGCTTGTCGTGATGATATATAATGTTTTTACAAACATTGAAGTGGTTTCAATGTTTATAAAACCCTCAATTACATTGGGCTTATTTATATTTATGATTAATACGTCACTGTAATAACGCCATCACTACTGAAAACCAATATACCACATTTTCCATTACACGTTTGAAAATGTTATTCTCCCACATTACTTGTACAAAAAACATACGCTAAAATCTTTCAGTATAGCAGCAGACACGTCACTGCCCGAATCCAGTATGTTTACAAACTCGAGATCCTCAGAGAAATACTATTACATCTTTTGTTAGAACACGAAAACTGACAAAAACAGAATGAATTCTCATCGGTACAATGCGTATTAAAGGGACTAGTCGTAGGGGCGAAGCAAGGAAACGATTTAATTTAATCTCGGGCCGGGAACGTTGAATTAATTTCGTTATTTGGACATTTTTCAGGAGGGGAACTGAAAAATGAGCGAACAAAAATATAAGCTACAATTTTTCAGCGTCAAATTTCGCCTTTGCAAAAAGTTAAATTATAAAAATTATATTTTCAAGGGTGCCGGCTCTGATGTAACTCAGTTTTTGATTTTCGGAGATTCATGTTTTTTTTGTTAGTAATATTATATATTGTATATATGAAAAGGTAGTATTAGTAGTTAGTTTAGTACTATTGTAAATCAAAAGTGATATACTAGATCCCTTTTTTATTAAAAATTGTTTGTTTTTAGCTGCCTCGTTTCATGACATAAGTCTGTGCTTTTATTTGAGTTCAGGCCTATTCTAGGTTCTGTTCCTAGGTCAAGTAGTGTTATCAGATATTTCTGATTGGACATTCTTAATAGCAGCAGGAGGTCTCGAAATACGTCTGGTAAATGATAATAGAGTCGTTTTTTTTACTGGAGATATGCATTATGGGTTCATAAACTTTGCCAGCAATATGTGTCTGTAATTCATAAAGGGATACCTTAGATATAAACAGTCGTAAGATAATATTAAGTGAGGCTTGACCAAAGATTGGCTAGTATTATATTATAATACTACTATGCGCTTAGTAATCATACACTCATAATGCTTTTCTGAAGCTGCGGTTTCACCATTTCTATTAGTACTGTTCCGCTACTTTTGGCTTTAGCGTAATGTTATAAAGCCTATCTTACTTCTGGATAAAGCTTTCTAATGGTGAAAGAATAATTAAAATTCGTAAGGCAGGTTTAGAGTTTCTCCATTTAAAAGAAATAAACAAATCTTCTTTATAATATAAATAAAGGTACGTTTGGTCACAAGCTCATCTTATCAGCCTTTGCCTTAACCAAACCTTACCACACTAAGCGACGATATGGTTGAAGATGGAGTAAGTTTACGTAGAAAGTACCGATTTACACGCGATTTGAAGATCTAGTTTGTACTCTTTAGGTATCATAGATATAGGCAAGGTGTAACTCTTTGCATATTTTTGACAGTGACAACCTTACATGTAAACTAATCTTAAAGTACTTAAGAGGTAACTAAGTATTATCTGGTGACTAATAAGGAAAGTCCACCTATCAACATTACTCAACGTTGTTGAATAATAGTTAAGTAATAATGGCATTTTGTCAAATATTATTTTTTGTTTTTGATTAATCACATGATATCTACTCAGTTGAGAGGAAGCTAACAATTGTAACAAATTTAAAAATATATCACTAACATAAAAGCAAGTGATATTTTGATATTTGTATCTTGAAAATCTTGTGCTAAAAATATAATTAAAATATCTAAAAGGACAACTATTTTTATTGTGATTGAATTAACCAAATTAGAATCTAAATACACATGATTGGGCGTCTTTAACGAAATGCCAATCCTTTTCAAATATTTTCTTGATCTTGAATTATACGGGTTTATGTCAGTAGCTTCTAACCTATTAAGCAATTCCTTTTCTAAAATACCTATTCAGATATATCAATATATTTAACAAAACAATGTTGTTTTTATATGTATAAATAAAAACAGATTAGATCTAACAACAACAGACTATCTTATTTATATTTCGACATTTTAAGACACATAAAAGCCTCCAAACGCATTACTATATTAACCATTTTGTTTTTAGATGACAAGCTTTATTTTACTCGTAATAATACATAACTTAACGTAGCTCTGAATTCTGTGTCAGCCGCTTCCTGATTATAAATAAATAAACACAGCTCAAATTTACAAACCCTTAACATAAATTTTAAAACGACCGGTAGCTCTCCTAACCATTAACTGAACTTCCAAACACCCAAATGACCCATTAAAAACCAAATAAAACAGTGCATACTTTTATCAAATACGAATATAGTATAATTACATACATAGATTCACGCCTGTTTCCCAGAGGGGTAGGCAGAGACTACGGATTTCCATTTGCTACGATCCTGACACACTTCTCTGGCTTCACAAATATATATACAAATTTATTTTTACGCTAACGAAAAATCTAAATAATAACAGAGGGATAAGAGAAAATATATGAATGAGATAGGACTTGAACTTGCAACCTCGATAAACCATGTCGTCGCTTTGTCAACTAAGCTATTCATGATCCTACGTCAGGGATTGTAATTTGCTTCTCTGTTTTTTGACGTGTGCACGAATTTAATTTATATCTGTGGGAAAAGATTTAAATCAGAGATTTGAAAAAAAAGGCAATTCACTGATAACGAATAATTTCTATGACGCGGGGGTCTTTATAAATATTCAAAAGATGCACAATACTACGTTTAGATATGGTCACATTTCTGGAAGTTAGGTTGTCTTCTGACAAACAATGCCAACATGATATCTGAATTATAAATAGTATTATCACGCTCACTCATATCGATAACTAGCTGACCCGCACAACTCGTCTGCTTCACTTAAGAGAATTTTTCCCGTTCTGCAACATTTTTCATGTATGCTCCTATTATTCGTAGCGTGATGGTATACAGCCTAAGCCTTCCTCGATAAATGGGCTCTCCAACACTGAAAGAATAATTTTTAATTCGAACCAGTAGTTCCTGAGATTAGCGCGTTCAATCAAACAAACGAACAAACTCTTCAGCTTTATAATATTATTATAGAAGTAAAGATTGTATACTATGATTATCTATCTAATGAGTGAGCTTTTGTAAAATCTTTTTAGTATGGTCCACGTTAAATTTTTGTCTGTTAGGTTTTACTGTGTCTAAAAGACAGAATAATGAATACTAATTCTAAATAGTATAGCAATAATGTAGTTCTAAGGTTAAGAATGTAAAGTAACAGGAATGAGGAGAGGTTCACTAAAATTGTTTGTGTATTTAAAATCAAAATCAAAGAAAGACTGACCAAGAAAGTATGTAAGTCAAATGTAAACAGGGCAATAGCAGGAATTTATTTTTGCACTAGATTAAAGATGTTCTGACGTAAAAGCAAACGGCAGTTTTAACTATGCAACTTAGAATGTTCTTGATGAGATATGAACATGACAAACCTATGGTCTATCCATTATTACACTGACAAGAGGCCGTGCTTAGCAAAGAAATAACAACATACTTAACATACTGTTTATAAATATTACGTAAGACAAGACACAGAACAACACATGCTTTATCTCGTAATAATTTGCTTTTATTTTTGAATAGTATTAAAAAATAATATATCTTGTTTAAAAGTGCAGCAGCGATAGCCTAGTGGGAAACCGTTGGACTGCCACGCAGAGGTCTCGAGTTCGAACCCAAGGCGCGCATCTCTGACTTTTCGAAGTTATATCGCTTGCTTTAACGGTGAAGGAAAACATCGTGAGGAAACCTGCATATCTGAGAGTTCTCCATAATGTTCTCGAAGATATGTGAAGTCTGCCAACCCGCACTAGGCCAGCGTGGTGGACTATGGCCTAACCCTTCTCACAGTGAGAAGAGGCCCGTGCCCAGCAGTGGGACAGTTTAATACAGGGCTGATATTATTATTATTATTATTATTTGTTTAAAAGTCGTGTCCCAAACGGGTCGAAAATGTTGGTCATCCATAAATAGTTGTTTCGAGTCTAGATGTTCTTTGTGTCCGTTGTTTGAATGTGTGAATGTCCCCGCGATGTATACAGGAACTATTCTTAGTGTGGCAGATGTCTTTAAAAAAAGATATAGAAAACTCGCAGAGATTAATCGTTGTGAAACATTTATGCTTTCAAATATATCTGTAGTTAAATTAGAATATGTCTCGTTCTAGAAATAGATCTTAATACTTAAATTCAAAAGGCTTCATTTACTAAGCGGGGGTTACATTATAATATTAAACATATATTAATATTTCACTTTGATACGACGTAAATGCGAACACGTCGACGATGCTCAAATAATTCACAAGTTCTATTTCAATTGGTGTTATAGCAAAGCTTCAAAGCGCTTTAAGCTAATTATTCACATATAGCGCTTTAGTTCAGCATACGGAATACTGAAAATAAAGGATGTGGTATATAGTTAGTATTGCCTCAATAACGCAGTGGTAGTGAATGCGACTATTGTTTATGAGTGTGTGGAGGAACAGGGTGTGAAGTCCCTCCAACACAAAGGGAGGATCCTGGCTGGTTGATCGTGCCTGGCGGGCCGCGGCCCGACGGTTGATGTCGCGAGCTTGTATATATACTCAGTCGCTGTGTAAACTTCACTTGTGCGATGCAGAATAGTATGACGTCATGTGAAGTGCGATTGTATCGCCATCTGTTGAATGTAGACTGAACTTCTTCGTCTGTGCGGAGTCGCCACAGTATTCCCCCCCAAGACCGAAGGTCGATCAGGTTGATGAGTAGCTGTCGATGCTGCTGAAGAGCGTTGCCAGTGCCAGTGTAGGATGCCGCTAGTTCCAGTGAGTTGTAACTGTATGCCGCTAGTTCCAGTGAGTCGGAACTGTATGCCGCTAGTTCCAGTGAGTCGGAACTGTGTGTCGCTAGACCTTAGTGAGTCGGGTCTGAGTGCGATGAGCGGTGCGTGTGCCCCAGTGAGTCGGGGTCGAAGTGCGGTGAGCAGTGCGTGTGCCCCAGTGAGTCGGGGTTGTTGCGTTGCAGTGAGTCCCACAGTGAGTCGGGGTTCATGCTGCGTAGTTGCTGCGTCGTGGTTAGCTGCTGCGTTGATGGCGAGTGAAGTACCCTGCTTGCGTGGACCGTGTGTGCAGTGGGTTGAGCCTTGACGCTGGTGAGGCCGTAGGGAAGACCAGGCTGCGCGTTCGCTGCAGAAGCTGTCTGGCTGCGACTTGATTACTGCTCATCTGGAGAAGTGCTGTGTGAGAGAAGTGAAGACGATGGCGATGGTTGCTGCTGCTGATCTGCTCCTTGAAGGTTGCTTCCAATTACGTTGGGATCACCAGTGTAGCAAGTATGTTGAGCAGGCTTGTACTTACTGCTGACTCGTAGATGTATTTGAATGAAAACACACAAAGTTCACCGTAATCAGTTTTTATTCACATATGTAGGTAGCGGAAAGTTCACAAGTACAGCAAGTATATAGTTTATAGTTCATAGATTGACAGAAGGAATAAGAATACGAGAATTAAGAGATGATAGGATACAGCGAGAGAAGTGGAAGCTTATATTAACATGAATTAGCTTATAAGAAGATATAGGCACGTGATTCGCGTCCGCAGCTAAGAACCGAATGGCTGCGAGGAAGCGCCGTGGAATGCGTATGGGCGTTGGCCGCGACGAGTGCGCGGGAGCAGGACAACGCTTCACGGACCGGCCTCGCGGCTAGCCGATTCACTAATAACAATTAGTTTTTGTATGTCCGACACATATAGACATTATATAAATGATTTTATATTTATTAATAATTTATCACAACAACAATTATTGTAGTTAAGTACATAATATAGTTACAAACTTATATAATTATATAGAACATAAACAACATAACATAAATACGCCACAAGTGGTTTGATTCCCGCGTCAAATAAAGTGGTGGCTTTATTTGACAAAGAAGTTTTAGTTGCAGTTACCTATTTATAATATTAATAACCCCACTTTCTCTGAGACGTATTTGTTTTGGTGATATTTTTATGATTGGATGTCATATTCTACATGTCATTATTACACTTATTTTCTAGTACGAAACGTTACTAAAAAGGCTATATGAAAATACGTTTTTCTATTTACTGTAGTTAGTTTTAGTTTCCTACAACTGGACTTGTACATTATACAATCCCACCCAAAGATTATCCAAAAGCGTAGCTTAACTTATCAACGTTATAGATTGCGTAGTTTTCGACGGCTGTCAAGCAAAAAGCTGATCATTTACTAATGCACAATTTTACAAACTTTTAACTAGACCTAAAAAGCAAGTTCAAGGCGTCGCCAATTGCAACTGTCCTCCAAATGTTTATATGTACTCGATTCGAATTCCAAAGACTCTCTACACTAGAATTCTATTCTAAATTTAAATTAACAACAGTAACGTAGAAACAAGCTTACACTGAGTACGTAACCTCTTTAACCTCATAATAGGAGGTCACCTCCAATAATAATTAACCTAATTTTGTGTGTCGTTCGAATTTAAACTATTTGCCGTTGGGATAAGTTGTAAAGTTGCGATTAAGTGGTCTAACTTAGTAATGACAGGGTACTAAACACAAGCCAAATTACAATGTTACTTCTACTTAATTCGCTGAAAAATTGAATCGAGCCTTTTACGATTTTTTGTCTTGTTTATAAAGTAATTTATAAACTATTAACTTTAATTAGGCTCTGGTAATATTAACAAAAGACAAAAGCAAGTAGAATTATGTATACTACAGAAAACAATTGCAGTGTGTTCTGTAAAACCATTTTATAATGTGCAAGTAGCAAGAAATTAATAATATAATAGTTTCTTTTTAAGAATATTACAACCATTTGTGTTATAAATTACTAAGTATTCTTGTAAAGCCTTCCAGCTGAAATAGAATGTTTGTATTGCGAAATGTTTCATTTTGCTGGAGAAAAGTGGTTATAATACGAATCTGCCTACACTTTTGGAGATATAGGCGAGAGATATATATGTATGCAACTATAGAAATGAAGTTAACATAATAGAGACTGCACGAATGGTGTAGAAGTTTAAGTAGACGCCTCGCCACTGGGCCGAGTCTTGAAGCTCTCCACACTTAGTGTGTAAACCACGAATAGTTGTCCCAACTCTGAGTGTTCTTTGTGTTTGAATATCTGTAAAGTCTTTCTTTTTGTGAGTTAATTGTTGGCCTCAGATGGCCTTTACAACTTTACGTGGACTGTTGGTGAGCGCAAAAGGCTCCCAACCCGCAGTATTTCACCCGTGAGTCTGTAAAGTCGCCCACAATACAGAAATTATTCCTTGCGCGGAAATCGCCATTTTAAAACAAATAAGAAATTATTACACCCAGCTCCTAACAATATGCTTTTTTATTTAAGATCAAGTGCAAATCGAAAGCGATTTCACACATTTTTACATTAAATTTAATTTAATAATAGCACTACACCACACATAAACATACATAATTATAAAAAGCACGTTTATAAATAATGATAATAGCGTGACGCACGTATCTATTAAATCTCAATTCGGTAGTCCACGCAAGCGCTGGTTAGCGATAAAACAATAAATTTATATGTGCATTAGCGGGCACATTAGTGTGTGCGTGTGCGGCATGTGTAACACGTACACAAGCCATCCAATTACGTTCGTGAACACGCACGCACTCACGCCAAAGTGTACCATTTAAGGCTTAGTTAACTGACTTCAGAGGAACTACACGATCGTTTTAAGTTACTCAACCATGGTTCCGTACGTGTGTGCATCACTAAAGTTTGTTGGTCTCCTCTGAATAGCGCTTACAGTAGTTAGAGAACTCGAGAAGAAGTACTATTTATTTTTACTTTTAAATAAAGTTTACAGACTAATTTTAGTATTACCAAACAAAATGTATATATGTAGGTATTGCTAATAAAAAGCCTCCATAAATAAGCATCTTGCAAACCCGGCCTTTTTTTTTATTTTACATCCAGACTGCTTTTGTGCCACAGTGGAAGCGTATGTGAGTGCTGTGGATCTTTTGCCTAGCCCGAGTATATAACCTGAAACTACCTACGTTTTCGAATTTTGAGCTGGGGAAAGTGTTAATGTGATTTTTCTCTTAAGAATTTTTTAGTAGTTGGTCTTGAGCCCGGCAACGGCAATAGGCTCACTTCTAATAAGGGACGCGACATTTTACCAGTTGTGGTTCTAGTACTCGTTTTAGTTTACGTATTAGCAGGGCCTAAACCCACAACTGGCGAACTGTCGGCGTAATACACCTCTGCCTACCGCTTCGGGGCAATAGGCGTGAAACCATATACATATGTATAATTCTACAGCTTCTGTGCCAATATTTTGCATTAATCGTAAAACATATAGTCAGTTAATTGTCTCCTCTAAATCTAAATACTTAGCAATAGAAAGAATAGTTTTATCAGTTGTCTTTATGCTTGTTAGATGTTTATAAACTTTGAATGTTCAAAGTTTGTAAACAATAGTGGTTAAAACTTAAGAGTGAGTATAAAGGTTTACATTATTCTATGAAATATTGTGTACTTTTATATTTTATAAAGAGGCACTGAGCTGTCAGTTAAGTCTTTGATATTAGTGTGTTTTTTAAGCAACGCGCAAGTGGCTTACCACTTTACTATATCTATACTTATTTCTAGAGTGTAAAGTGTTCGCTGCAGTAATGGTACTGATTGTGACTAAATTAGTTATTTTAGTTGCACAGCAAGCAATAACTTATTCCAATTAACTGCTTATTTACAAAATAAGGCAAGTAAGAAAAATGCTATAAGTAAAAGCACACAACCTATCATGCATATTTAAACCAGGCTTGTACATACATGTATAAAATTAAACAACAATTAATCATATAGGTGGTCGCAATCCGTTGCCAGTTGGCACATCGCCAAACTCTGCCAGCATTGCCACATTGGATGCCATTGCTGATGCCAGATAAATGGACAAAAAATATAAAGAATCGTCAAGAGGCTGACCCAGTGCACAGTTCGATCGTTTTATTTGAAGTACTATCTGGTAAAAAGACTTTTGTTTTAAAAGATACGTTTTTAGTTCAATGGTTTTTTAATATACTAACTTTTCCCCGCGACTTCGCTCCTTTAAATGTAGGTAAGGTTATATACAGGTTGGTTACAGTGCTTTTTATGGATGAAAGGTACCCCATATTCTTTCTGTACCGTTGACAACGTGTATGAAAAATTTCATGATGATCGATCGAGTAGTTAAGGCGTGAAAGCGTAACAAACAAACATACAAACTCACTTTCATATTTATTATATTAACTTAGGATTGTTACATAACTTTATTGGTATGAATTTCCATATAAACTTAATTTTATGGGAATGCAGAAGAATGCTTCAGTATGAGCTGGCTATGGTTTCAAGTTTCAGGTTTAAGTCCTACGTAATGGAGGGCGAGTCTATTACCGCCTTGCACGCACAGATTAAGTTTCCTTGCATTTATTGGGAATGTTTCATCCTGATTGTATTTTTGTCTTCATGTCTGATCATATGTTAGTTTTTTTAAACGTGATCGTCTTTGACGTGGTTATTACGCAAAGGATAAGCCACGTAGCATCTAATTATTTTCCGTCCAATAAAATTATGGTGCTCAGTATGATCAACGAAAATAACTATGTATGAGTTCGCGCGCAAAAGCTAGCTAGGTATAAAGAGGTAAGTCAGGATCGCAACAAGTGGAAATGCATATCACTAGCCTTAATACGAGCGACAGTCTGTGTGTCTACAGTGAGCAACAAAAGTAACATTGAAGGAATTTTGAATTGCTTTATCATAAAAATTAAATTGTCGGCCTCGATGGCGTAGTGGTTAGTGTAACCAACTGCCACGCCTGAGGTCGTAGGTTCGATTCTCGCACAAGTCAAACATTTGTGCGCATGAACATGGATGTTTGTCTTGGTCTGGGTGTTTCTATGTATAATATGTATGTATATACAAAAAATAAATTATATGTATGTTTACCCATTGTCTAGTACCCATAGTACAAGCTTTGCTTAGTTTGGGCTTGATGGTGTTGTGTGTATGTGGTAGAATATTATTATTATTATTATGTTCATTGATTTACAATTGAATTTAATAACATTCGTAACTTCAGAATAATTATTATTACAAAGTTTCATCTCGTAAGTTAGTTTTAGTTTGCTGAATGATAAGCTATTTATGTCGTTGATTGTACATTTACATATACTTAGACTTTAATAAGTACAGAACTAAGTTGTTTAGAACTGTCCTGCCAAGTGTAATTATAAAATTAATATTATAAGTTTAATTATAAACCAGTTCTAGTAGTTAATTAGTCTAGGAGTAAAAGTAGCTATTATATATTCAAATAATTATCATAATTTTTACATTTTGCTGAACTGTGTTTTTAATCTCTTTCTATATAACACTACCGCGCGTAGCGGGGTACTTTACAATCGTTATATAATGTAAATATATGAACACAAAGTACGCCCTCACTTAGTACAATAAATTATGGATCACACAAAATAATTGTTCCGTGTCGAACCTGGAATATTTAGCATAGTAGCATCGACGGGGCAACCACTTATCGGCCATCAGTTGGACGGTTAACTAATTTGTCACCCTGATGCTTATAGATGTGTAACGCTTATATAAAACTATCGGCCTCAGCTATCGTAAAGATACGGGCACTTCGTAAAAACTAACATCTTATTTAAATTTAGAATACAGTAATATTATTAATTTAAGTAATAATAATAATAATAATAAACCCTTCTGGGCAGACGTTATCTCATCATGAGACTAACGCGATATCGGAGGGCACAGTACACTAGCTTTTAAACTATCACCTTCGCCTTGTGATATAAACAAAAAATGTATCACCAGGTTAAATTAAAGCGCACAATCGGCAGGGCAGCTTGTGGCGGGCTGAATGTGAGTGGCGACACTGCGGTCCTAAATGTCTCAAAGAGTTGGTTAGGGCCTCGTCCCCGGCTTGCCATTACTGGTTGGCTGGGGTGGAACTTCAAGAGCGCCCGTAGGACTCTCAACTCTGGCTTGCCTTGGTCGGCCGGTCAGAGGGGGGTCTCTAGAGCTATATGCTTGGGGGTGGAAGTATCATTTTCAAGGGCATAACTACGGGGAAACCCGTTTCGGGTCTCCGTTGTCACGAGACCCGTGATGGTGAAACCGGCGCCGCAGCGCTCGACACCCCTAGCCACTCGCACCGGTGTTGCCCTCTGCCGCTGTCTTGTATGCCTATACTTGTGCGGGATTCGAACCCGCGACCTTAGGCGTGGCAGTCGGTTACACTTACCACTACGCCATCGAGGCCGACTAATAAATAAATAAGATTCCTAATGGATAACGAAAGTAAGTCAGATGGCAATCGCTCCGAAGATAAAGTGTTGCTATGCCGAATCGGTTAATTCTCGAATCACAAAACTTTAGATAAATAACCGTACGCTACGATAAAATATATTTCTTAAATAGCAGATAGGCAAATAAGATATTTATAACGATCAAACACTGAAATCGAGTTCGTTAATAATTTATTAGACACGGAGTAGATCCGGTAGACAGTTGATACTATTCTTGGTAACTAAAAAGTGTAACACCATTTGTCATTTAAGCAAATCGACTGATAATAGAGTTGTCGTATGGTACTGAATCGTACTCACTGATTATATCCTTATTAATATTATAAACGCGAAAGTTTGTATGGATGTATGGATGTTTGTTACTCTTTCACGCAAAAACTACTGGACCGAATGCGATGAAACTTGGTATGTAGATAGAGCCCTGGATTCACACATAGGCTAATTTTAATCCCTATATTCCCACGGGAACGGGACTTACGTGGGTGAAACCGCGGGAAAAATTAGTCTAATTTAATATTATCCTAATATCTTACTAGATGAAAGTGGGCGCTATTTTCCTTTGTGTTTTTTTTATTTGTTGGCCTTAGATGGCCTTTACTTTACGCGGACTATGGATGAGAGCAAAAGGCTCCCAACTCTCGCGTGGGGCGCAGTTTGCTCTGGCCCAGTCCGATATACTCAATTGCTCGTTCCCATCAGAAAATTGGGATAAAAAGTATATATATTAATATATACAGGATGTCCGGTAATTAATGGATAACCTTGAAATGTCTTATAGTAGAACTGAGGGCCGTTCAGAAAAAAATAAAAGAAAAATTAAAAATTAAAAAAAGTATATACAGAGTGATTTTGAAATCGTGTAATTCCATTTAACCACGCATTCTACTGGTGATATAGAATAACCCTGACCATATTTTTTCTTAATTAGAATAATGGTTTCGGCTAAATCAGAGTACAGATTTTTTTCATGAAATGATTTCAAATAGTCATATTTTAACCACCTGACACAATCTTAATATTTTACTAATTTAAAAATAATAACATAACAATAACTGATATCGTAAATAATAAGGGGCAATAAAAAGGACCGCCCGTTATTATTTACGACATTAATTATTAATATGTTTTTTTATTTTAATTAGTAAAAAATTAAAATTGCCTCGGTTGGTTAACATATGACTATCTGACACCATTTCACGAAAAAAACGGAACAATAATTTTTCAAAAAAAATATATTCTAATTAAATAAAAATATGGTCAGGGTTATTCTATATCACCAGTAGAATGCGTGGTTAAAAGGAATTACACGATTTCAAAATCACCCTGTATATTAAAAAGTGCAAGGTATATTAGCATAGCATACTTAGTGTTTAAAAATAAAACAACAAAAATCCGATGGATTTCATTCATTTATGGTCGTAGTATACAAGAAAGTTATACATGGTAATTAAATAAAAAACATATCTCAGGTAGTAGTTAGAATAGATTTTTTTTCATTATTTTTCTGAACGGCCGTCAGTTCCACTATAAGACAATTCCAGGTTATCCATTAATTACTGGACACCCTGTATAAATGCTAAGTTGTGTAACAATTTAAAGTTAATTTATCAAATACTTATCGAGGTTTGCGGCCACAAATATACCGAAGCTGATTTCTTATGTATAAAGAATATTTTGCTTTTCCTTTCAATTGAAGGTACTCAATTATTGCTAACTGTGGTAGAGTTCCACTTCACCAGCAGAGAGGACTTAAAATTACATACATGCATAATCCCACGCCTATATATGTGACCCTTTGCAGGTGGGCGTGGTACTATAATAATAATAATAATAATAGACTTATTAACTACCAAATAAGTGACAAATTGAAGTGAGCTCTGTCTGGACTAGGTTGTAGCATGTATCCCAGGAATGGTGCGTTCGTTACGACTTACTATGCGGCTTGTAATTCAGTTTAATCGTCTGATTATAAAAGTAGTATTAATATGTTTGAAGATGTTCTATATAAGAACGCTAAACAATAAAAGTCAGAGTGAAACAGACAGTTTAATAGTCTGTTGATCATGCATAACTGGTTACTATGCACAAGTCTTAAAGTCGACTTACAATAATACGCCGCATATTTTTTATATATTTTTATTCGTCTTAAAATCGCGTTAAGAACACAGAATCACGCAATTCAGATGAACAAACTCTTTCCTTAACTCAAATTTAACGAGATAATGGCCTCACCTCAATGTTTTTCTTTTACCCTTAAATCTGAAACTCGGTCCTTACCTTGCACTAAAGTCGTAAGACAACGTTAAAGGGGAACAGAACTCAGAACTTTCTGACTTCACTTCTCGAGTAAACGACCTCGCAAATCTTGAGGGTGGCGTAGGAGGTCCCTAGCAAAAAATCACCGGCCTTCAAAACTAAAACTATATACGTGGTGTTGTTTTACTACTTTAGAAACTAACGTTTTATTGTCGAAAGCGGGCTTTATGAACTTGAGTGCCAAAAGTTTGAAGCTCTGTGAAATAATTTTGAGCCCTACAAATTATTTAAAATGTAAACAAGGTGGATGTTTACGGAATTTTGTGAGGGATTAAAACGTTGGATGTAGTTTTGCTTCTACAAAAAGTGTCAGTAATTTCCTTTATTTAATTTTTGTCGTGATTTTATTCCAATTAGTGTCTGTAACTAAAGCAATGGCTATCAGATCACATATCAGAATTTTTGCCTGATTGTCTTTATGTAAGAGAATATGTTCTGTTTTTACAATAGATGCGACTATTGTAAAAACAGAACATATTCTCCCATTTTTTGGTAGGGCAACGCCAACGATTGTTATTATTCCTAAATGAGGCATATTGCAAAGATTTAAAAAAGGAACACAAAGAATACACAAACTAAAGAGCAACTACTTGTGAATCAAACTACTTTTTGCCTTGTCTGGAGATCAAACTTACAACCTTAATGAGTTTATGAGTTCATTTAGTCAGTCTATAATTCGTTAAGTCAACTTGGACCAACTAATGATAAGCAGTCCTGTACGGTGTTAATCTGAATCTTGTTCCAGAAATTTCTAGTATTAGTAAGCATGTGCCTGCACGGATAGCGCAGTGGGAAAGCGCTCGCCGCTGGCACCGCACTGTATATTGTGGATTCGAATTCAATGATTTGAGGGTACCACAAATGATTGGTCTAAGTATGAAAAAGATTGTCCCTTAATTATATATGTTTGAGACAAATACACGGGGGACGTCATAAAAATACAAGATACTTTATTTAAATTAAATTTAGCTTATCTTCCTCGGTGATAATATAGATTTTCAAAGGTGAAAGAATTTGTAAAATTGGATTCGTAATTTTTGAGTTAAATCCTTACAAACAAACAAAATTCAAATCTTTCATCTTTTTAATATTAGTATAGATAGTATAGATATAGAAAGGGCTAGAACTAGCGCGGAAGAAGTATTGCCTAAGGCAAAAAATTAATAATATAAAACCTTATCACTTGTACCGTTAAATAATTCAATGTAAACATAATAATATCTTTATTCCAATACTCCTTTTCTTCTCCAAAAACTGTAGTTTCGTTACTACGAGTATGTATATAATTTAGTTTTATTACCTGCCTTTATACGGAATATCGTGAAAATACCTTCGCAACGTATCTCGTAGTCGATTGCAAAGGGATATAAGCTATATAAGAAGGGATAAAGAACTCGATTAAAGGGATTAATAAGAGGACCGACAATTTTTCTTTTTGTTTGACGAGAGGTAGGAAGGTTTACTTATAATGCACATATATTGGTTCTTTGTTCGATTACTTGGGAACATTTAAGAAGGAATAATGTTTTCTTAGAACAGTTATGTTATTTCGTTGTGGTATATTCTTATAGATTGCATTGTTAATCAAGTGTATGCGAACGATGGTTAGGTTTCGGGATCGATTCTCAAGACGAGCAATGACATTTTTAAGCACTGAAATGTAAGTGTAGCTTATCTAAATCATGTATTATTAATATTCATTTAAGAACAGGACTCGGCTTTAGCCCAGGATTAAAACACAATTTAATCTTCTGCATATAAAACCTAACCCATTCCAAATAATGTCTCTCAACCATTCTCGTTAAATAACACATTTAATTACTTTATTTACATAAAAAATCTTTAAATCCTCAAATTCTTTTCAGCAATGCTACATTTGAATTTATGTCCGCGTAGGATAAAAAATCAACACACCCTTCCGAGGACTACAACAGCATACATAACGCTTGGCTGTAATTTTTTTGTTTCACATGAACACCACGTTTCGGCAAATACATAAAAAATATACAAAGTTAAACATGCTTCGGTTTGTTTGTATGCTAATAAGGGACGTGCGATTATGTTATTTGGGCATTATTTTTTAATACCTTTGGTATGGAAAGGTGTGAGGTGAATTGTAAACATGCCTATATTCGATTAGAATCGTGTGGCGCATTGTCTGCACTGCGGTATAGGTATAGATAACAGTAATAATAGATCGATTTCGTTCTAATCTGAACATTGTTTTGTATTCTGTCAATTTTCTTTTGATTTGTTTATTTTAGTTTACATTGTTGTCTGTTTATTTTAGTTTTAAATTATTAATTGTATTAAATAATGATTGGAATTGGTGTACGGCCGTTGTACTTTAAGTGAATAAATCAATTTATTCACTTAATATATGTAAAATTTCAGTCTCAGTGGACTGCAAATTATTGTAGGTTTTTGAGACATTAGATTAAGTTATTATAGGCAGCTATTTTAATCGGTCTCTTTGCCTTTCGGTTATCTACCTGCCGCTGACAAATGCTTTAAACTCAGACAATTTTAAATGCTTAGTAGTAAATTACCTCTTTATATAGATACCATTACTACCAAATATTTGAAATTTGATTAAGTTTTAAGGAAGGTATTTAAGGTATTGTGCAAATTGGAGTGTTATATTTTTTATGCAACAATTTTTAAAATGGTTTGTCGCCCTTCTGCTCGTTAACGGTTACCTATATATAATCTATAATCGCTTGCAATAGGATCAGGGGTACAACTAATGCGTTCCCGATATCACCCGAAGAATAGGAAACAAATATTGATTAAATGGAGACGAATTGGAACAGTATATGTGGAGGAACAGGGTGTGAAGTCCCTCCAACACAAAGGAAGGATCCTCCGACCAGGCTGGTTAATTGTGCCTGGCGGGCCGCGGCCCGACGGTTGATGTCGGGAGCTTGTATATATGCTCAGTCGCTGTGTAAACTTCACTTGTGCGATGCAGAAAAGTATGACGTCATGTGAAGTGTGATTGTATCGCCATCTTTCAAATGTAGGCTGAACTTCTTCGTCTGTGCGGAGTCGCCACAGTATTCGAGCCCCCCCCAAGACCGAAGTTCGATCAGGTTGATGAGAAGCTGTCGATGCTGCTGAAGAGCGTTGCCAGTGCCAGTGAAGGATGCCGCTAGTTCCAGTGAGTCGGAACTGTATGTCGCTAGACCTCAGTAAGTCGGGTCTGAGTGCGATGAGCGGAGCGTGTGCCCCAGTGATTCGGGGTTGTTGCGTTGCAGTGAGTCCCACAGTGAGTCGGAGTTGATGTTGCGTAGTTGCTGCGTCGTGGCTAGCTGCTGCGTTGACGGCAAGTGAAGTACCCTGCTTGCGTGGACCGTGTGTGCAGTGGGTTGAGCCTTGACGCTGGTGAGGCCGTAGGGAAGACCAGGCTGCGCGTTCGCTGCAGGCGTGTGGTGGTCCCTGTTCAGTCGTTCGGTCTGTCCTGTAAGGTCGAAGAGGCTGGCTGGCTGCGACTTGATTACTGCTCATCTGGAGAAGTGCTGTGTGAGAGAAGTGAAGATGATGGCGATGGTTGCTGCTGCTGATCTGCTCCATGGAGGTTGCTTCTAATGACATCAGGTGCTGGATGCCTGGATGTGCACGATCAACCAGCCTGGTCGGAGGATCCTCCCTTTGTGTTGGAAAGACTTCACATCCTGTTCCTCCAAATATGTAACCAAACGGAACTCGAAGTTACCGGTCGAAACGCAGTAACAGCGTTGCTTCTCTTACGCCGCTTTTCTTTAAGAGGTGGCTACTTCGAACGAGCCTGCTCATTCAAACCGTTACCAAAATAAATCAATTATTTTCACTCTCGCCTCTCCCACTCAATCACTCAAAATAGCTATTTTTCTTACGTAATAAAAAACAACATTTCTAAATATAGAGTTGCAATCTATCGAACAGGGTCTCGGTGGGGTGTCGGTCCGGAAATAAGCCATACTACGCTACGCATCGATTTCGAAGGTTTTATACCATCGATACAAATAGAGACATGTTTTGGAACAAGTTGCCCTTTTTACGGCACCCGACTTGCTTCTGGGGTAAATATTGATTACTTAGCTTTTCTTATTGGGTAAAGAGGGGCAAGAAGCTTCACTTTGAACCCCAATTACAGTGAAACAGGTGGCTGGTGCACTAAGTCGTGTTTGGTGAGCGGTCAATTTATGAATGGGTGGTTGCTTCGTGATGTAAGGATATCCAATAAATTGAATTTCAACTTAAGAATCTAAGGCACGTTTATACCAATTAGTGGTCGTCCATTGGTCAAATTTGGACCATAATTCATTTCGTCTATTTTTATTTTAGTTATAGCGTTCTGCATTTATCCTTCGTTAGCTATGCTTAAACAGAAGTAATAAGTTTTCTTTTTGCGATTAACTAACATATGGACTTAGTTTAGTAGAAACGTAGATATGATGCATTATGTTATTAACATACATGAAGCCGTGATGAAATTGCGTGCCAAACCTAGTTAATTTATATGAGTTTAAGTGGTAATGCATGTTCCTCACAATTATTTGGATTGTTTTACGTCAGACAAGGAGGTAACTTTTTCATGCCGGATAAACTTACAGGCTGCCAGATCCTTGGCGCAAGTACTGGGGTTTCAAAGTAATTATGCGGCCCTTAATTGCAAGCACCGGAACAAACCTTATTAGCCTTAACCAACTCTCGCGAGCTACGTTGAAATTCTATTTTCCCTTCTTTACCCTGAAAAAATACACGTAATAATGCTGTTTACTGTACATAACAAGAAAAAACAAACAGTCTACAATTTAATTTATAGTTTAGCAGCGCGTTTTCATTTGAACCGGTTACAAGCTATTTGAGTTCCGGTGGTAAGCGCATTACAAAGTTACTAAGTACACTTCGTAGCAATGCTACGCCGTAGCACCGTAGCCCTCTACGAGTTTAATACGTAGCGGACCGGTTTCTGTTTTAATTTTAAACTTTTATAGAAACTAATTAAGTTGTTGTTCTTCTGAAATACAATGTTTGTGTTATTTGTTAGTTATAAAATGCAACATGGCGTAATTTCTTCTTTTTGTGTGGATTTTAGGTATGTCAAGGATAATGACTTTAAGTCTTTCTATAGGATATATTAATAGCTACCAAAATTTAAAGCTTCCTGATTTTATCAACTTTCATGGGTACTCATAAATACCGATGCTAATGCTTCAGTCTACAATAACGAATTCGTTTCAGTTCAACTTCTCAAAAAAAAAGAGCTTAAACAAGCTATTTTTCAAAAAGACGACGAGTATTACTGATCAATTCCTGATAGTTATATTCAATCAAATTAAAACCCAGGACGCTACAACGGCGGTTTTACAAGCACGATACGGGTCCAATAACGTAGTCTCATAAAAAAACAGGCTTGGATTAAAATATGGACGTCGAATGTACCTTACTTTTATCAGACGTATTGAATATTTTAATACAAATTGCTTGATGAATTATGTTTGTTTTATAAGTGTGTTCAGGAGTAATTCGATTTTGCATTACCATTTATGAATATTGAGTTGTTATTTTTCAGTGCTTTACACGAAATTGTATAAGACAAATTGTGATCTTCAGAATTGAGATGAAAATTGGTGAACTCTCAGAATATATTATGTCTTAATTATTATTTTATATAGAACTAGGTTATTCTTAATATAAATTTATCTGCTTACTAAACATTTATCTTATATTTTTTTAGTAAGCAGATAGAGTTCTTGGCCTTGAAGTCTATTTAGTATACGGCTGTAGATATAATGATAATAATATCAGCCCTATATTAAACTGTCCCACTGCTGGGCACTCTCACTGTGAAAAGGGTTAGGCCATAGTCCACCACGCTGGCCCAGTGCGGGTTAGTAGACTTCACATATCTTCGAGAACATTATGGAGAACTCTTAGACATGCATGATTCCCCACGCTGTTTTCCTTCACCATTAAACCAAGCGATAATTAACTATTTAATACTACTAACTTCGAAAAGTCAGAGATGTGCGCGTTGGGATCGAACTTGAGACCTCTGCGTGGCGGTCCAACGGTTTTCCACTAAGCTATCGCTGCTCATCAACATAGCATTAATATAAACATTAACGGCCATAGGATTTATGATTAATTAACTACCGGAAAACCTTCCATAGTAGGCGAAAGACGCTACCTATCACTTCTACTAAAGGTTATTGAAACCATAGCCATCGATAAACTAACCGAGATGGAACTTGAGTTAACCGACTAAAACTGCAGTAAGAGAAACACTACAAATTAGTGAACACACGTTCATAGATGCTGCTCGTAAATCGAGTAAATGATTTTGACTTTGATACGTCGATCGGTGAAATCGATTGACGGTGATCGTGTGGACGTAATAGGCGGATGGTCTATGGACAAAAATAGAAAGAGGCAAAATGGAACGAAAATAAATTTGAATTTTGTAAAGGTTACAAAATATTCTATACTAGCTGTTCGCCGCGGTTTGACTCATGTATATGATTATACCCTATGTTGCTTCTGGATAAAGTAGCTTTAATAATTTCGAAAGAATGATTAAAATCGGCTCGGTGTCTTTAAAGTCTATTGGTTACTATAAAAATATAAAATAACGTAAATACAAAAATATTAATCTTTTCTCTTAATAATATTAATGTAGATTATTTCCGAGTAAAAGAGCTAATTATTTGGTAACTAAACGATCATTCGTTTAGTTCAATTTCGTAGGTGGATAGTATTTCTCTAAGCAAGTAGAGTCATGTCTACTTGCTCAGAGAAATACTATCCACCTACGAGATACCAGCGTAGTAGTAACACTGTAACTGCGATTTGCCCGGCAAATAAAAGTTTCGAACACTGACATACTAACTTCTGTGCTTTTATTCCATCCTTAATTCATGTTTAGCTGGACGAGCCGTACGCTTGTTTGCCACTTTTTGTGAACACAATCACGTTTCAGACCTTCACCTGAAACTTAGAACCTAATTTCAGTCTTATTACTTTGAAATGTACTTAGCGCCTCATCCAATAGGGATTACAGCGTTGCTATTATTAAATATGCAACAATATACAGAAGGTCTTAGTTAAACCGAATAACATTTTAGTGTCATCACAACTAAAGCCTAGGTCCAGCCTAAGAGTCTATTTCATTAAAACATTAGGGCGTTTCAGGGAAAGGGCCATTATATTATATTATCCTCATTTCAGGCCTTCTCCGGTAGATTATACTAAACGCTTCAGCTGTCATTGTAAGCATCTCAAGGACCATTGTCATTATTTTTGCATATTTAATTAGGATTTCACCCGAGACTTCTAAGAAAAATTCCTTCGGGGCGTGTTACGAAAACGTTTTTAATACTGTTTATTTTTTCTGGAGAATTTCTGTTCAGCAGGAATAAGAAATGTGACTATTGACAAATTGGACTTGAAGTAAATAACATTGTTTAATAGTGAAAATAAAACAAGAAAAAAGTTAAAGCTAGCTAACTCAGTTTCGTAGAAATTCTCCTTGAAGATAGCAGTCGCTTAGTAAATATGAATAATATATACTAATAATATTTAATGAAATTATTATTTAATCATTACTTTTAATTAATATATTCATAACTAAGTAGGAACTTATTGGGTTGGTTCAAGGTTTGAAGTGTAACTTTGATGTTTATTTTCTAACCAAAAGCAAAATACATATTTAATCACCTTGGTGTCTGTCCGTTTGTCATTGAGGTATTGTGTTTTTACGTAATTGTTCATTATGAACATTCTAAAATAAAACCGATTCTAATTGATCTAATAAGTCTGGTAATCTGTTGGTCTGACTCGGTTGAACTTTATTATTATGATAAAAGACTTATACGAGATCTAAACAGTTACGATTTAAATGAGATTCACCGTTGCCTAAATCTCCGATAAGATGTCGTGATGTATGTATATATTATGTTATATATAGAGCAGATATCAAATTGGTCTGTTGCTGACCACTCAGCTTCCATTTAACGAGGTTGGTTTCCCTACTCTTGGTAAAACACGACATAAGGTTGTTTCAATGGCGATGTTCTGTAAAGAGAAGGTACTTGCCAATGTTACTGCTCTAGTTTAAAGGAAATGCCCGGTTTAAGCGGAGATTAGGCAGTCCCAAATCCCTTCTTTACTTTTGGAGCTTTGTGTACATACTGATTAAGTGTATCTAACTAGATATTTTTATATTTATATTTTTGGCAAACAAGCCTATTGCTTTCTTAATGATATATTCTTCTAGTAGGTTATAAACGTGACCTACTCTGGGTACGTCACTTGCATGCAGTCGATCTTTTTAGACGAAAGTCGTTCATGTAGTAGTTGACAGTGTCATAAAAACAGGGTGAAATAAAATCAGAAATAGCATGCATATAAACATTGTGATATTTTACATTTATAGCTATTATTACTGGAATCGGCTTTCTCAAAATATGAAAACACCCTATTTCAAGCGTAAACGGAATAAAAAGAATCAACATTGCATATACGAACACATTCAAATGTATGTATGCCCCAATTTCACAGCCAATTTGCAATAAAGGATCTTCATAGTACAACCTTTTGCCCTTCGCAGACATTTCTACACAAATTGAGATGAATCCCCGAAAAAATGCGATTCATGTACCTCATTAAAGGGATTTTCAAATTATAACATATTTGTATGATGCGTACCTTATTAAGGGGATATGGGTTAAATTATTACATATTGACACGTAATACATTATTTAGCGATATTGTTAGTCTCGTAAACATAGATGCGAAATGTCTTAAGCGTGGCGTGGTAAAATATAATCCAGTAATAAAAATGTATCTAATGACAATAACAGTCCTGTCCATGCTTGTTGTGAGTAAAGTAAATCTTTAGTCTACTCCGCTGCAAGTCGATGCGATAGTACATAATACATATAAGACTTAAAACACAATAGAAAATCTACTCAATGCTAGATCATCCTGACTAAAAACATACCTCCATTTTACAAGATACTACAAATAAAATTTTTATTGTTTTTTATGTTGTAGGAGACTTTAACATCCAGACTCGGAACAACTATTTCTAAATAACACAAATTTTTACCGGCCGTAGAGATTTAACTCACAACACGCAACGCGGGGCAATTACTTAACTACGCCAGTCGAGTAGTTATAAATGATAACTTTGTGTAGTAATCAGTCAGTAGGATAACAGAAGTCCTTTAAGAAAGCGTGATTTTGTTAGCAGGAAAACTAATGTGATTTGTCGCGTTGAACGCGTTTGCATCGCAATGAGCCTGTAATAGTCCGTGCATTAGCAATGAAAATGTGATCACCATATCCACTGCCTATTCGCGCCGTTGAGGTAGTTAATAATACGCAGATCGGGGTCAACTTCGTTCTATTCCTGATGAGAGAACCCACGTTACATAAAGTGACAGTCTGACAAAGTTCCTTGTCAACTAGCCTGTCGCTTAAACGTTCAATTATTTATTCCTTTGATTTTCACCCATAAAATATGAGCAGAGGAAAAATTAATATAAAAAGGGAAGTCCTTTGATTTTTCTATAAGAAAAGTTGTATTCGAAGGTTTAATAAGAAATGAACTGGCCTCTACAAAGTTTTCGGCAAGTACTTGACATTCAAACTTTTGTTTTAAATTATTGTCATTAATGAAAATTTAATATAAACAGCAGTTGCGTTAGACTTGTGGAAATATAAGAAGCCGGTTTTTCTTTAATATGCTGTATTTCTTTTTGTTTGATGTTAAGGGACTATAATATGATCGACGATAAAGCACGCCTGCCTAGGCGACATGTGTTCACATGAAACATGAAGTCATTCAGATTGCTCTGATCAGGATACAAACATGTTTTTAAAATCTGTATCCTATAGCCATCGGTACGTATTTAGTCGACATAAACAAATTATCCTGTGTGTTCCCGGTTAATTATAAATGACTAGCGGTACTTACACTATAATTCTGACCATTAAACCACACGTATTGATTTAACTAAATAACGCAAATTGAGGTAACTATGTGTATCGAATTAACTGGCTGGTTGGACAACTGGTATAAAGTTGTGATTACGTTTAGTGCTGATTTTGAGGTGTCGTGTTCAATTTCGTTTTGGGAGACATAGTAAGTAATTAATGTTTAAAATAATAATTGGTCAAAGAGGAATTCACTATGTGATTCTGGATCGATAGCTTTACAGATGCAAATAGGCAAAGGTGACGATACAGCTAAGGGACAGGAAAGTCCAGGCAATAATGCCTGGACCTTAAAATTCTGCTGGAATATAATAAAAATATTCCTATAAATCTTATTCTTTGTTAATTACCTAATTTATTAATTTATGGAAAACCATACATTAATAATTTTATGTTCTATATTCTCGAAAGAATAGACAGAGGTTTATTACACCCACATTTGGTTAGTAATTATTTTAGGTACAGGATAGTAAATTAGGAGGTTAGCGAATTGTTTTCTACCAGACATAAATCCAGACTACATGAAGCTATAGAAAAATAAATTACAGAAATACTTAATCTTTATACGACTTGATAACCCGAGGGACTCTAGTGCAGTCGAGAATTCCTGTTTGCCCAATTTTCTTTAAATTCAACAATCTCAACAATTCTAATAGAAAAAGGTCAAAGTGATCGGACTCCTGTGTTCTTTATGATTTTATACTGCTTGTAGTTTTCTCATTCTAGCACAAGCAATATACTTCGCCAAGTATATGCGCAACTGCAAAAAGTATCCGTGGTTCTTCTCCTGCCAGTTGGCATTTTGCTATGGATTTTAACTGAGTAACGCCTGATTCAATTTACAACAAATTATTATAATTTAGATTCTAACAATCCACTTAATAGCCCTTAGACAAGTTTAACTGATGAAACATTGTACAACTAACTGAAGAGGTCTATCTAGCTTCAAACTAATTACCTAGTTAGGAGTTTCAATGGCAGTCCCAAAGGTATATTATCAAGACCATTAAGATAATTTTGTAGTTTGACGTTATCGCTATTAGTTAGGTCTAAGTTTGTGTGTTTAGGTTTGATCATCAATTAAATATTCGAATTTTTTGAATATTTGAATGTGAATGAATTACTAATCGTTATTCGAATAAATTTTAATTACTAATCGGTATTTCGAATACCTACATTCATGATTGATGTATTATGTACTTAAGTAATTAAATTTAAATCTCGATACAGAATTTATAGGTCCGGTAACGACTTGCTTCGAATAGCGACTCGAATACGGATGCAACAAGGTAAACAAATGTTCTGATATGTCTAATTTCAAAGGGCGCATAAATGATCAGTACAGCATGAAAAACTTATCTACTAATCCTACTTGTACTAAGAATTGAAATTTGTCGTCACAAATTTCAACATTTTAATTTTTACAACACGCGTGATCAAGTGAGAATCCTAACAACGTCCAATCATCTTAATGTTTGGACGTTGTCAGGTTTCCCACTCATTCACGCGTGAACAGTCAAGCGGATTTTGATGAAATTTGGCATACATATAAGCCATATCCAGGATTAACACCAAGGACTTTTTAGCTCGGTATGCGGTAACGTGGGTTTCACGCGAGCAAAGCTATACGTAAAATTTTGTTTACGTATGAGGTTCTAATTTTTTTCTGTATTGTATCGCTGGAGTTCTAACTTAAAATCTGGTGCATGTTTCATCTTATTACGCCGCTGAGAAAGAGATAAGTATGTGAGTAAATAAGCTAGATTATATTAGATAAGATAGATTCTTCATGCATGCAATGACAGTTTATAATATTATCATGGTAATTTTATCAAAATTAGTTGAACAGTTTACGCGTTGTTAAAACAACCAAACATCTTCACAAGCTTTTATATCCTAACTAATATATTATTGTAAATGTGAACACGCTTTAATATGCTTTCATGCCTTAACTACTCGACCAATCACCATAAAATTTTGCATACACGTTGTCAGGTTAAGAGAAAAGTTCATAGGGTACCTTTAATCTATACTAATATTAAAAAGCCTAAGAGTTTGTTTGTTTGTTTGGTTGAACGCGCTAATCTCAGGAACTACTGCTTCGAATTGAAAATTATTTTTTTGTTGGATAGCTTATTTATCGAGGAAGGCGGTAGGCTATATAACATCACGCTACGAACCACGGGGTCGGCGCAGTAATCAAAACGCGGGTGAAATTGCTAAACTAACCGAAACTACATTTATGCGAGTGAATCCGCAGGCAAAATCTAGCATATAATATTAGTCGGATTTTCTTTTTAGTTTTGTGTATAATATAGTACTTATAATATATTATGTGGCACTGCAAACTTTAAAGACGAGTAATGTGTTTAACGTGGACGTAAGCGGATTACCATCTCAGATTATAAGCCTTTTAAAAGATTATAGCCAGAATCTCGGCGCGAGAATATTATAAAGCAAGTACACAATATTGTGGATGATATTAAAGTACAATCTCTTGAAGGTTCCATGGCATCAGTTTTTGTTTGGGTATAATAGCGAGATCCCTAGTTCGATTTGGTCGGGGAAGTACGATTGTGGTGGTGCAACGATTGTATGTGCGACTATTATGAGGTCTCGGGATTATTTCTCGGGCCAAGTAAAATGTTATTAGGTTTGTCTGTTAATAAATTGTCAGTAGTTGCACGGGATTTGGAACTCTGCTTGGTTAGCGGCAAAAAGATTCTCGGAATTTAATCACCTTTTTTTTCTAATATATCAAACTTTCGCACTAGGAATAATTCACGTATCGCGGGGACTTTACAAACTTTCAAACAACGTTTACAAAGAACATCCAGACTCGAAATAACCCTTTGCAGACCACACAAATTTTTGTCCCGTATGGAATTCGAACCCACAACACTCCACACAGTGGCAGGGGCTAGGTGACCACTTAAACAACTACGGTATTCGTGCAGTCTAGTGATTTTATGTATAGTTTAGGTAACCTTGATAGTAACATTCTGTCAAATTTACCCAGTGCACGACACCTGGCGGAAGCTGTGTGTCTGTCTGTTAGTGACAGTTTGTTAGTGACAGGCTTAACTCCGGAACCACTGGACCGATTGACTTGTAACTTGGCGTGCAGACACCTTGGGGTCATACCTCGGTCAAGTTTGGGCTCTGTGGGTCAAAAGACACCCGAGATATAGGGATCATTTCTTTTCATTACTTCTTCATTTAAGACGAAGAGGTTGAATCCTGGGTTTTTACACCCATCTCGTTTAATAAAAGAAATATTACGTGGGCTCTATAAACATAGCTGATATAACATGGGTATCATACAAGTGTCTTCTTCCACTTCAGGTATATATGTGTCTATGAGTCTGTATCTATTTAGGTCAAGTAAGATTAGAATGTACGTTTTACAGCTCTCCACCTGTAAATATTACTAACACCAAGTTTCTTGAAAGGCGAATATGTCTTCTTCTTTCTTTTCGTGTGGTTAATAGCCAACCTGTTGTCAAGAGTTGTTCAAACCGTAGGTCTCTAACATGGCTTAACGACTGCTGTAAATTTGACAACAACCAGGACCGATGTTTTACGTGCCCTTCGAAGCACGGAGACGCTCAGATGAAATACTACTAAGCGGTCACCCATCTATAGACTGACCGCATCCAACGTTGCTTAACCTCGCTAATCGTTTACCGATCAGTGAGTGCAAATGGTTATTAGCGTCTCGGCGAACATGTTAAAATCAAACGAATGTCAAATGCTGTTACTAATACAATCCCAGCAGTCGACATACGTTTGTCCGTCTACTAAAAAATTCTTGCATTGATCTGCCTTTCAGAAACCGGTCGCAAGCTACACTAATTTCTGTTTTTCCAAAACATGTTTGTTATAAAACGTACGAATACAAACCCCTCGGCAACCTCTTCAAAATACGCTGATATTTTCTTTGTACAACAAACAGTTGTCTACCCGTTTCTATTTATCTTGCCTTTAAATTCATTGCGGGTAAGAAAACGTTAACTCTGACTGTCCCAGATTTATCGCCCCGGGCTAATGTGTGGTCACCGCTTTGTGGGCGTACAAGACTTTTTAAGTATTTTTTGGGATAACGTCGGTAAATATGCGATTGATGTTAAAGTTGTTTTCGTATGTCGTCGCAATCGTTTTAAGCGGAAAAGATTATTGCTTTTACTGTGTTTACGGATTTTGTTTCATATTGATGTTCAGAAGAACTGTTGCAATATGAGATTTATATATTTTTAATGTTATCTCCTGCCATGGAATTAACTTATGTGTAGCGTGGCAATTGACAAAGTTTCAAACAACGGACAGATAAATACTTAGGCTTGGAATGTTTGTGTGTAATGGTTTTTTGGTACCACGTAATAAGGAACGAGCCTATCGTAGTCTACTACAGTTGCAGATTTTGGGCTGCTGCTGCAAATTTCTAAACAGAAAATCTGGAAAACACTCTAGTCGACCCGGTAATCGAGTCCGGGACAGCAGTGCAGTCAATATAGTTTTTTAGTCTCGGCGGTGGCAGTCTAAAATAAATACGTGCCAGAACTACAGCCATTAGTTAATCTAAATATATTATTAATAAACATGACCAAATTTGTGTTTGCGCATTAATGATGCAGTTATGTGACGTAAGTTTACGGTTAAACGCAAATATTATTGTAAATGAAAATGTTATTATGGTTAACGTATTTAGTGTAACAATTTATAATTTATTTGACTGGGTTTAGTGCGGCGATTAGATTTTAATGTAGATTACTTAATTTATAAGTTCTGTTTGGTACCTCGTAGGTTTGGTTATTTAATATATTGGACGCTACGGGAAAGTGAGACCAAATTGATTATTTATTAACTCTTCTGCCCGCGGCTTTACATGCGAATATCCCATGAGTACGCGTACCAGGATAAAATAATCCTGTATGTTATACCATAGTCTATATGCGTAAAAAATTTCATCTTAACCTTTGAGACGCATGGTTACACCGGCGGTCAGACAATAGGTTTTCAATTATGTCTGGTATTCCAATAACTGACAGGTCAATTCGTTTTACGCGTGGCTTACTGACAAATTTGTTCAAGAGTATGCGCGTGAAGAAACATACATCTACAGAAACTTAGAACTATTTAGAATATTAGTGAGATTTTTATTTTTTCATGCTGCTGAAATTAAAATTATAATTTTGCTTTTGTCAGTTTCCTTAATGAGGGACCTATGGCTTGTAATAGGCACATACACGATATTTGTGTACTTTTTCATTTGTAAAACCGTAGTTTGCCAAAAAGCCAAATAAAGCTTTACTCAATCCGGTAATCAAACCCTAGACGGCCATTCAGAAAAATTCTATAAATGGGAGATTTGAGTCTGGATTTTTCGTATTCGTTATTTATTGTCTTGTTTGTGAATTTCTCCGTGACAAAGAGATAATCCCCAGTGAAGGATTTGGCTTGTTTAGAAAAGGAAAGAATAATATTTTTACCTCACCATTCCCAGTCCAATCTAAAAGGCAGGAAGTCACAAAAATTTGTTAACCTGTGACAAGTGTTTGAAAGTCGGTTAACATTTTTTGCACAACTTCTCCCTAGCCTTTATTGTTCCCAAGTCATATGGAGTCGGCTTTTCTGGTCTAACCGGATTTGACTGGATATCAGTTTTTACACAGAGCGGCTGCCACCTGACCTCCGCAACCCGAAGGCTAACGATACCCTAAGGTTAGACCAGTGACAGGATATTATAGGGCACTGACTTCCCAATAACGACTGCCATAGATGTTCATGGTAACCGGGACTGGCGGCTTAATGTGCTCTCCGAGGCACGAAGCAAGCGATAATTGTCAATCAATACGCACATAATTTCGAAAAGTCATATAACTTCTGAAAGCCATAGGTGCGCGACGTGGGTTCGAACCCGAGACCCTCTGCATTGCAGTCTGTTGGTCTCCCCACTGAGCTATCGCTGCTTTTCTGCACAACATCCAATGTTATCGTTTGACATGAGTTTAATTTTGGCACGATATTGATTACTCGTTTGTGCAATATACTAGCTATTACTAAACTTATAAAAATATGACTGTCTTCGGCTTTGATTCCCGTGCTTGGTTTTTAGTCAAGTAATTCACAGTAGCAGAATAGAGTCTAGCAATGAGCCCTGGGCAGCAGTAGGCTTGCTCTCTATTACGTGGACGATGGCAACCCATTGACGTGATACGCGGCCCTTGATAATAAAACTAGGCTTAAGATTTTTACTAAACTCAAGTTTAAGTTGAAACTAGTTTACCTTCGAAGCAGCTCATTATAACGGCGCAATTAATCGCGTCACTATAATATATTCGTAATAGAACCTTGGTTTCGATCACAGAAAATTGTTATTTTGCACAAAGCAAGGATAATAATAATATGCAAATACTAAACACATTGCGTATAGGTGACAATATTTGCATATTATGACGTGAAAACTATGTTTTAGAAAACGCTATTAAGCCACAGCTCGTGAAATTTGTTTGACACAACCTAGGATCATTATCGATAAATAAACTTGATTATAAGTATTATTAGGTTGAGACATAATGATGAAAGCGTGAAATCCGGCAGAGTGGAGCGAATTAGCAGAGCTTAATATGAAGATGCTGGGTTCTTGGGCGCTGACTGCTAGGTGCTCTGCATCGAGATCTTGCAAATCAGCTAATTGGTCTTGCTCGTGTGGAACTTGGACCTTTTTCGGCTTAAAGACTGCATGCATTGCCATTAAAGATGGCATGTTGACAGTTTTCTCGACACGTCTTCAGTCAATAGCGACGCTAAAAATTGAATTGACATCTAAACAAAAAAAAAAGCGCTTAGTACTTTATAGTTTTAATCTACTCTAATATTTTTATTTAAAATTTAATATAATATATAGATACTATATTAAGCCTAAGGGATAGTCTAGTGGAAGACCGTTGGACTGCCATGCACAGGTCTTGGTGTGGAACATAAAGCGCGAATCTCTAATTTTTAAAATGATGTGTGTATATAACAGATTATGCTCATTATCCACTCGTAGACACCTCGCAGATGGTATATTTCTGATCAAACTGCTTCAGAATAAATTAGACTGTCCTACCCTATTGGAACATATTAGATTTAGAATGCCAACTAGATATCCCAGGAATGCCATCACACCTTTATGCCCACCACTACGCAGATCTGTGCTTGGCACAAACTCGCCAGTGCCAAGGTTTTGCCGGATAGCCAATAAATACAGTGACTTAATAGATATACACCATGACAGTACCCGTAAATTTATAAAAGCTCTCCTAAGCAACACTATTTTGATATGTGAATGACTGCAAAATGTAATTATAAATTTCAAATGAATTAATTGTTATACTAAACTTAATTTTTCCATACAAGACATTCTATTACATACATTCGATTTTTTTTTAAAGCTATTTTAATCAATGTTAATTTATATATTTTAATCATTATTTTATTATTACATTTTTATTTAATACACTATCTCTTGTACTGTACAACAACATAATTACAAATACGTTTTTTTTTTATTTATTTAATACCTATGAATTTATTGTGTATTTTAATCTGTTTTATTGTGTTTAACTGTTAATTTTATATATGTAATATTTATGATTAATATTAATCTCATTATCTAATGTCAATATGTAAATCTGTTTCAATAATTTTAATCTTAATTTTAATTTAAAATTGTAATCCATAACCGTTTTTATGTGCATGCGGTGTTAGCCTGTAAGTGGTTGTTACACATGTAAATGTTTTCTAGCAAGTAAGCAGATTTGTATAGTGTAAAAAATCGTTGGTTAACCTAGTAAATAAATAAATAAATAAATAATAGTTAATTATCGCTCGCTTTAACGCTGAACGAAAACATCATAAGAAATCCTGCATATGAGCCAGCGTGATGGACATTTTTTTTTTTTTTTTTTTTTTACGTGGTGGAATGCAATGATGCATATCCCTCCGCGGGGGCGGGCGGAGGGATTATGTCGGACTCGCCGGGGTAAAAGAAAGATGGAATAATAGGAAAGTACCTCCCGGAATACCGACTAAACCTACCACGGTGTTCCTCGACAAAACCACTATCGACGGGGCCGCGCGAATCGCTTTCGCATGCGGTCGCGACCCCGCCGAGGTTACGGCCTGCCGTCTGAAACGGCAGGCCACTACACAAGAGACCTACCCAAAGGACTCACTCGAAAAAATTCCCTACTGTCTCCCCCCTAGAGGGGAGACGGACTGGACACAGAGGCGCGCGTGGGAACACGCACGCCGCCTCTCGGACCTGGTGCTGAACGGATGGCGGGCAGGCCCACAAAGCCCGTCACCCCCAGGTCAAACCTCAGGGTGGCTGGAGGTCATCGCGCGCCCTCCGGCGCCCGGCTCTGCGGTTGGGGAGAGGGTTTAAACGCTCCCTCTCCCGCTCCGCCGCCTCCTTGATGGAAATCACTTCCTCGCAGAAGGAGGCGACGGCGTTCCACGACCTCTCACTCCGGACCATAGACTGAACTACGGCCGGGAGCGAGAGGGCAACCGATCCGACTGCCGCGGTCAAATCACGGCGCTGCGATGCCCAGGCGGGGCAAACCGCCAAAGTGTGCAGCGCCGTGTCCTCTACAACGTCGCGGCAGTCGCCGCAGTGGTGACAACCGGGCGTCTCTTGCCGGCGTATACGACACAGGAACCGGCCAAAACAACCGTGGCCAGTCAAAACCTGTGTCAGCCGGAAGGTGAGGGCGCCATGCCGCCTCTCCAGCCACTCCTCAAACACGGGACTTACCGCCACGATCGTGGCGTGCCCGAGCGTGATGGACATGGCCTAACCCTTTTCTCACCGAGAAGAGCCGCGTGCCCAGCAGTTTATTCATGGCTGATATTATTGTACTATGTTCTTTTATTAGTGTTACGTTTTAAACCAAAAAATAAAGCAGAGCTAAGTTTATTAAAATATGTTTTGGCAGCGTATTGTGAAATCGGGCCTAAAGGATAGTTATATATTATTATATAGATTGCATTTCGTATGTAGGCGTAAACCGAACCCTTATAAAAATAATATATATAATAAAAGTAAAAGGTTTCTCTGCGAGATATTCAGATTTTTGTATCACAATGATACCGCGAATCATAAGGTTATATAAAAAGAATACTTTAGGTTGGCCTATTCATGTCACCAGTATACCTCGATATTCTTTTTCTAATACATAAGTATTTAAATGTACATATCTTAAATACTTTTGTACACAAATAAATATAATGTTTCTCAAATAGACTCACGCCTGTATATTTTTGGATGCCAGGTAATAAGGTCATTGCTATCTACCAAGCAGTTATAAACTCCGTGTTACTCCTGAGAATTTTCTAAGAGAAAATCAAATAAAAATTTGCCCGAGCCGGGAATTAAACCTTTATAACCTAAGCGTAACATCGATTTTAATATTCAAGTCTTCATTTTTATTCGTGTGCTAGCTTTTGCCTGCGGCTTCTCTCGCATTTTTTGGAATTGAAGGTACCACATGTGTCTTTTTGTGCACTCTTGACTACGTGTCATGAATTTCATTTTGATTGGTCGAACAGTTAAGGTATAAAAGCATAACAAAAAAATTATCATTCGTATTTATAACATATCGAATAACTTGATTTCCTTTTAAACCTAAAAAATATAATTATAACTTTATTTTATCCCTTTTTGATGCATGTACTTGTATGTTTACCTTATTATCATCAGAATCATCATGAGCATTTTTTATTATATACTTCCACGTTTAGAAGCTATATTTAACGCATGATATGGTCTCCTTTAATTGAAGAAGTACACAGACCAAAAACATCTTGAATTGTATTTTCTTTTGTGAATAAGATATGTGTATAGCCTTTGTTGGAGATCTTTAAAGTAAATAAATAAATAAATAACATTATGTTGGAATAAAGAAAAATCCTTATAAATACAATATCACTACAAATCGTATTACATAGCTTGTATATTATGTTCTTATAAGCTTTAATATTTAACTAGGTTAGGTTTAATAAAACGTCTGAAGGCTTATACGAACAATGACACACCATTTGTTTAAGTCAGTAAGGCCTTATATTGTGTCTTATTACGTCAAGGATGTGTAATAAAATATGGGGATAAGATTATTTGTGAATGTGACTGTAGATTCTTGTAAGATAAGTTGGATGTTTTGGCTTAAGAAGTCTGAACTCGCGATATTAATATCAGAACCTAGACTAGATTTTGGACGTCATCGCAGTGACTCAGTTTGTCAGTGTATAGAAGAAGACAGAAGACTTTTCAACTGTCGGTATTTTGATATACAACATTATGTTGTGTGTCGAAATACCGACAATGGAAATGTAAATAAGTATGGCCCCCAACCAAAGATATTATCCACTAAACAAAATGTTGAATAAAACGGTTGAATAAAAAGCATTTTAATTTCATCCAGGTATTGATACTTTTTGTCTATATCTTGGAATAGACATCAGCAAGCATAAAATTCTAGTAATTCTGTTGGTCAGTGTTGTGTATCGAAGTGTTGACATATTAATGGCACCGACTTCAATCAGTAACGACCACGGTATAAATGGGATTTTATTTAAATAAATAGTTTAAAAAAAGAATCTTATTGGAATTGTATAAATAAAACATAATATGTAAATAGGTTGATTAATTGGTAATTAGTTATTTTTCTTTTTAGTGCCTTTTGTTTCTTGTGTTTTTTTTTAATTAATGTTTTTACTCTCAGCTGTTTAGTTCAAGTTTGTACATACACGTAGGTACAGTTTCAAAGCCGACTTCCTTTTTCTATAAACTTCTTCTTTGCGTATCGATGGCAAACACTTTTAAATTATATATTTGCTGGCCAGAAAGCAGCTACGCTAGCTGCGTTGTCAAAGGCAGCCATCAGATCCTCCTGCGTGCAAGTTGTCGGTAACGCAGGGCACGATGTAAGGTGGGACATCGTTTGTCTTGCACCGCACGCGCAGGTCAGATCGGTACCGTCTGAGAGTTTCTACCTAATCAGGTTTTCTTCGCACCGACCGACCTGGGTTCGGAGTCTATTTGGCGACTTCCAGACCGACCATGACAATTGATGTCCAGGTGGAAGGCTCTCAGTGGGTGACACGAAAGGTGTAGGTAGAGATATTATTTCTCGCCACAGGTTGCATCTCGCTTTTGATGGCTCCAGAGTTAGTGCATGGACACATTTAACAAAGCTGTGACGGCTCTTCAGCCTTTGCTGCACTGGCCTGAGACCATACAAAGGGTTTTGTGGGATGTTGGTGTATTTTGTTTTTTTTTTATTATACAATACGGGTAGGGCAAATAAACGCACTGCTCTTATGAGACAGCGCAATTTGAGAGAAAAGGATCACGTCATAGACGTTATTTTTTTTGATTTGGTGATATTTCTAAAAGCGCTGTATCAATTTCGATAAAATTTATATGGGACCACCTCTGAAGAAGACCACCTTGATTACTACAGAAGAAATCGGTTCTGTAGTAATCGGGGAACATACATATTTAAATAAAATAAAAAAAGATTCCGACTATACGTCAAAAGTTGTGTCAAAATATGTTTTTAAGATGCTTTATTTGTAACTAACTATCGAAACAAATCTTGTAAGTCAATTGCAACCTAGTTTTGACTGTGTTTTCAGTTCAAAACTTGCCAGTATGTATCTCGGATGACAATAAATTAATTTTAAATAATTAAGCTGACCGAGTGATGGAGCGTGGGGTGCTTACGTTTCTTCAAGAAACATGTTCTTTTAATTAATTTCGCCAAAGCGCCTACGCTATACGGCATCGTCATTAAGTTGAACATTAACAAGTGACAACTTCATACTTTTTACTGCGTTACTGATAAGATACTGTTTATTAGCTTTCAAAATTTTATCTACTATTATAAATGCGACTGTGAGTTTGTTTATTTGTTACGCTTTAGCCTTAGCTACTCGACCGATCATCATGAAATTTCGCATGCTCGTTGTCTGGGTTAGAGAAAAGAAGATAGGGTTTCATCCAGATTAAAGTACTATCCCGGGGGATAGTAATTTATTGACATAATCTACAATAACGTGAGCGGGCAAAATACATAAAAACTATCACGGTATTAAATATGTATACAATCCGCCTGATGCTATGATCTTGCTATAATGTCCTCCAGACCGAATTTCGGTCACGGCGGCCAATCTTAACGGAGACTGGCCATCTGCGCAGTAGATATTATAGTGCATAAGTATGTGCGCAAACACAAGTGCACTCTTTGTTCCCTAACTCTCATGATCCGATGGGACGGATAATCCGACACGGCCGGAGAGAGATCAGGCGCAGGACCAACGGCTTTATGTGCTTTCTGAGACACGGGGGTGTCTAACACCGCCAACTGCCTTACTCCGGGCTTGTATTAAGATTTATTAACAGCAAACCCAATAACTTTTTGTTGGATCGACCCGGGATTCGAACTCGAGACCTCATGCAGAGCAGTCGCATTCACTACCGCTGCGCCATGAAGGCATTTATACGGTACGGGTATCAATCAAGTTTTACTGATCACAAAAAGTCAAATTAAATATGGGCTGAAAGAGAAGGAATAAATGAAGATAACGCACATCTTCGCTGATTCATCCCCTCTCTCTCTCCTCTTCTACAACTACAACTCTTCTACAAATCTTAGTCACCGAATGAGACGCAGAAGAATTGTGACTATTATTCTAAAGATTGCTCGTACTTACCCGGGGTGTAGTACATTTATACCGCCAGCAATCCATTGGTTACACATCGACTCGCGCAGTTACATTAAAGCCTTATTATCCTCATACTTTACCCAAAAATCAAATCCCAGAACTGCTCAATCAATATTCACGTAATTATACTTACGTAATTGAGTGCGCAGTAATATAATTACCGTAAAGAGAAACCCCAATACTGCGGTAAATCTAATAAAACAAAAGTTACCTAACTTAAAGTAACTCTTTATACACTTTTAAGCCTCTATCAACCCGATAAGAACTCGTAAAAACCTTAATCACCCGGCCAGTTATCCTCAACGAAAGCCTTCCAATAACTAATTAGGGATTCTCACAAAAGGAAATAATTTACTTTCCTTGCTTTACTTTTCTATTTGTGATAGAAAACTAATTACATCTGAAATACAAAGTAATTTCTATGTAATCAAAAGATGCCTTGTAAATGTCGTTGGTTTTAATTCGGCAACTACGCAGTGGAGACATCGGAATTACAAAGCTAAGAAGGTAGGTAAGCGTCATGCCCGGGAACATTAAACATATATTTTAAATATATATAGACCGTTGATTCTAACTAATATTATAAATGCAAATGTGAATTTCTTCCTTTGTTACGGTTTCACGTCTTAACTACTCGATAGATCATTATGAAATGCCGCATACACATTAATGGGAGGACAGAAAAGGAGGAAGGGTACCTTTCATCCAAGAAAAAGTAGTGTTCTTAAATCTAGTATAATATAAAGATCGTATTTTAAATCTTGTTGTACCGAAATATGGTGTATGTAAGTAATAATAACCTTTTAATAATATATACATGTCCAAATTGATATAATAAGTATTATATATTTCTTGCTCCATAATTGAAAACAATTCTAAAGCATCTTCACACTACATACATAAAATACATTAACAGATGTAAAGGAATTTTCCTTGACATTAAACACAATGGGTTGGATAAATCACGATGGTATGTCTACAATTGTAAGGCAGAGAATTATAATATTTGTTATCTCGCAGTCTGTAGCACATTATTTGGATCACTTCAATAATTATTAACATTGGGCAAATTGTATGCTTGCCAAAGGAACAATTTTTAAAAAGATCCGAGATGTATTACACTTCTAAACTACTGCCTCGGTTGAGCAGTACATACAACTGCTGTGCATGAAGCCTTGGTTTCGATTCCCGGGTCAAGCGAAGTATTATTGGGTGTTGTTTTTTAAATTCTTATTTGCTTCACGAAGTCTAGAAGTGTGCGTGGTAGACGGCAATTTGCTCTCTCCCTATAACATGGGACCTCAGAAGATAGCCAGCAAAATGTGAGTGCAATACACCTCTGCCTTCCCTTTTAGGAATAGATGTGCTACCCTATAAGCACGTGAAAAGAAACTAGAAGGAAAACCAAATATACTAGTTTCTTTTTAACATAAATTTTTAGTTTGTTACGTAAATAAGTTAGTATAAAAAGTACTTTATTGAAACTGTACCATTTTCCAACCAGTGAGACTATCTTCAACTTGGGTAAGTTTAGTTACTGGTGATTTGACTTTTTTATAAACACATATTAAATACATTCTTGCTAAATGTATTAAAAGAGCCCTCAAAATTTTAAAAACATTTTCTAATAAATATATATTTTAGTTTACAATATAGAATACTCAACTTTAAATCATGCACTAAATATTAGACTCTTTGGATTTCTACACTTTTAGGAATTATTTAATAACTTCGATTTTAACTAATCCATGATGTCGAAGTAAGACGTTCAAATATATTTCATAAAGCTGGTCATTTTAACTATCTTTTCCATTCTTTATTACCATTAAATCTAAAATAGCGTGGAAGATAAATCTTATCTACTAACAGCATCAACTATCATCGATACTGATAATCATCTATTGCATAATTAATTCATTATAAACTGCGCATCGCATAATTCTTACAAATCACGTGACTAATTTATTAAAAAGTAAATTCTAGTCACAGCATCGGTTACTGAACATTTTTATTTAGGCATCTGACTCATTTTTAATACTTTGCATCCTAGTTGGAAGGGCATGATAATATATATTAGGCTGCAGTCAGTTATAGAGTACGACTTATTTATTACTGCTTATAATAAAACCAAATCCACCCTACACAGTGTATTCAAAGCCTTTATATAAAAGGACAAACATAATAAACTGGATTTTTATAGTTTTGGAGTAGTGATTATCTCGTTGAAACCTGGAACAGCCCGATTAGAAAAATGCTAACATTTTATGAAATATTGCAGTCAAGTCCTATGCGTTGCTTTGTCTCTGAAATGACGAAAACAGTTTCTAGGAATTTGGCAGCTTTGTAAAGCTTTAAAAACAGTAAAGGCACTAGTTATTTCGTTTTCGTTAGTTGGTTGATCATACCTGTAAGTAAACGCAAATAAGCTACTATGACTGATCACAATCAGGGAAATAGTATTTTCTTTGACATCTTAATGTAAAAGAAAATTTCTATCTGTTGAAGATATGTTATGATTCAAGCAAAACAAATCCGAATAACAACTCAATTTATTAACTCAAGCCTTCCAATCTTATCCATTCATATATTACATAATCTTACTGAACTTCACATTATCCAAATCAATCCTCGAGTTCTCCAAACTTCCACATCAAATATATGCTCAAACAACTCCGAGCATCTTTAAACAAAACTTTATTACACGAGCAATACGTTGTACAAAATAACAAACTTCACAGATCATAACATACTATTACCAACATAACAAAGTAAACAACGAAAATGATTGTGCCAACATAAGAAAATCTAACGGGAACAAGCTTCCTTCGAAATTCAATATTGAACTTTGCACAGAAATGAAATTATACTTACAATAATGAACAACTTTTGCAAGGGTGTGAAACTTTTTGTTTCATCTGACGCACGCGTGGATATCACACATAAATCTGAATTTGTTTACTCTTATTATATTGAGGCTCTATTCTCTAAATTAATAATGTAATAAAGAAGAAAGTTTTCAGTTTGTTAGTTCGTAACTCCGAAATACTGAGAACGACCTAAGTAATTTTATTGGGAAGTAACACCACCCATGATAAGGTGGTGATAATCGATTGAATGTTAAGCAACGTTGCCGATGCGCTAAATTCTGTACTGGTGACTATTTTATATAAACTTTTATTGATGAAGTCTTCGGATTTGAATACATTGTTTTGAACAAATATTATGACAGTTACAGACATGGTCGTACAGTGTACAAAAATGGTCAAGGTAGTTCCGTGGTCGTACCAACAGTATTTACCTTGTCTATTTAATGGCGGTGTTCCTGGCACCCACATAATCATAGTTGGTATACAGTAGGTGCGACCACGGCTCTACCTTGACCATTTTTGTACCTATGGATTTCTGGATATCTATCTGAATTATTATCTTGTTTCGTCCTTTTTGGCCCCTTTTTTATGTACTCATGTTATAGATATTTAAACTTCATTTTTTATTTAATAATTTTTCGTAAAATTTATATAGCCTATGTTACCCGGGCCAATATTACGAATCTATTGAAACCTCATTCTTTAAAATCGGTTCAGTCGTTTAGCCGCTACGGTGGAACATACAAATATACATACCCAGACTGCCAAAATCATTACCCTTCCTTTTGGCTTCGCCGTAGTCAGATAAAAAGTAGCATATTTATTGTCACTCGTATATTTAAGTAAATCATAGGACAAAGACTTACAACTGCCGGATCGAGCAGAGTAATTGTTTTTTTCTGATTAGGATATTCTCAGTAGTAACACAGAGTCACGTACTGTATACGTCTTAAAAGTAAAAGTATAATATGAAGTTTCTAAAACTATAGTTCGGCCTAGCTATGTGTATGCCTCTCTGCCTACCCTTTTTGGGATATATTTAACTATGTTTATACGTGCATGTTATATTAAAGCTGTGGAAACCTTTATTTGACGAGTGAACAACTGTTTCATTAATTAACAGAGTACAAGTGTAAATACATATACCCAGCAATTTACCATTAATGCAATATTTCAAAATGTAAAATTTAAAATCACAATCTATGAATAGAATACCGATACCATTTCCGCTCGCACTGTTTAATGCGCTAATGAAAGTTCCAAATCGATCTTTTAATCTTTTAATTAACATGACTTTGCTCTTTATAATAATTGTAAGTATGTAAATGAGAGAATAATTTGTTCGACATTGTCAGTCGTATTTAAAATGTAAATGTAGTCTTTTAGGGACGATTGTAAACCAATTTTTTGGGTGTTTGATATATTTCAAGACATGCGCGAGTAATTTCTGTTAATAGTACTTTTCAAGATTTTAACATTACATGGTCTCGGTTATATATCACATTAATAAAGCATATCTAATTCTTAAACACCTTGTATAAGAGTTATAGGCGACCTAAAATAAAAAACACACGAAATAGTTTATACAATATTATCCATAATTTAATGGACACTCCGTAAAATCTGCGAACCAAATGATTAAAGCATTCCGGAGATGACGGTCGGACGGGCCCGGGCATATCGACCGACATATGATATCCTATGCAACAACGCATATGAAGTACAATGATATAAAGTCCGATAGTGCCCTGCTGGATTCATGAGATGTCAGCTAACAAAACACGGGTTCTCGCCATGGTGGACGATAATGGAAAGAGGCGGTTTGTTTGGTCCGTTGAAAAAAACCGTTGCGTGCCTTACGTGTATAATACAAATTGAAAGTATCCATTATGAGAGAACAATATTATAATAACTGTTGGAAAATTTAACTAATCGGGCTTTATGCGTAATGTCCATTAACTACTGGGCTGGTTAGTAAAATACTTTTCATGTGTGATAATATCCTAACTTATAATATTATAAATGCGAATGTGAGTTCGTTTGTTTGTTACGCTTTCACACCTTAAATACTCGACCAATCATCATTAAATTTTGCAAAGATACATGTTGTGACGGGTACAGAATAGGACATAAAGTACCTTTCATCCAAAAAGGTACTGTTCTCGAGGAATAGAAATTTATTGACAAAATCTACATTAACGCGAGCGAACCCGCAGGCTAAATCTAGTTATTAATATAAAACCAATATAAAAGATTTGTATTATATGCAAATATAAAACGAATTTAAATATTTAAGATGTTAATCTGATTTGTGATTCTATTGTAATGGATAAGAAATCTAATTTTTACTCAATCTCTGAATACACCACATATTTCACCAGCTATGCTGTTTTACGTCCCATTTAAGACGAACGTGCCTATTGTTACTAAGTAAAACTAAGTTTTACTACGGAGAATAACTAAACAGAAAAATATAAGAAACTAACCGAGTATCAAATCTCGGCGCTCACGATGGCACGCAAATTTATACCGCGGAGCTAACTAAGTAATATCTATTAAATTTCATATATAATATAATATTTTAAATGAAAAAGGTTTACTTTATTTAAAAAAAAGGAACATCAAAGGTTAAATTATATTTTTAATATAGTTGATGAGCTTTATAGCGAGTGCATTGTTTTCTATACTAATATTATAAAGCTAAAGAGCTTGTATGGTTGAACGCGCTAATCATAGAACTACTGGTTCGAATTGAAAAAAATATTTTAGTGTTGGATAGCACATTTATCGAGAAAGGCTATATAGGCTATATAAAATCACACTACAACCAATGGGGGCGGGACATCAATGAAAAATGATGCAATATCTGGGAAATTTCTCTTATGTGAAGCAGACGAAGTTGTGCGGGTCAGCTAGTTGAATATAATATTGCAGCTTACTACATGCGATCAGAATACTAACACATTAAATTTGAGGAAATTTAATTGTTATTAGTGCATCGAGTTTTCGAAAGGCAACTTGATTGCAGTATTTGGCTTTTGTATAATATAAAGATACGATAGGTAAATTATGAGGTCGCCAGCTTCAGTTTCCAAAAAGCAACAAAATCATATGACGCCGAAATTGTATATATATATTGTTTTTTATACATCTATCTTATCTTGTGTGGGGGGGGCAGTCAGTACAGACCGGCGACACCTTCGACCCAGTGGGATCTTTTGTGTCGACTTCCCCAATAACGACTGCCATAGATGTTCATGGCAGCCGGGACCGATGGCTTAACGTGCTCTCCGAGGCACGGTTTTTATACATATAAAGAGACAAACAAGCCACCTGATGGTAAGTGGTCACCATAGCCTATGGATGCCTGCAACACCAGAGGTATCACTTGCACGTTGCCGACCCTTTAGGAAAGGAAGAAGAGAAAAAGGAAGTGGGAAGAAGGAGTGAGAAAGGGAAAAAAAGGTGATTGGGCCTCCGGCACTCTCACTTACCAAATGAAACACAACAGTAGTATTTATTTTAATATCAAAATATTAGCTCAGACTTAAAATAAAAATAAAAAGTAATAAAGTGCGATTATTGTTGTTATATTTAGAGTTTTGATGAGGTAAATTTGTATCGTGGAGGTTACAAACATTTAATCAAACAAGGAAACCTCGGTCTCGGCACAACTGACGTATACAATATATAAAATTAACACACAGTTTTGAATAGCAGATCAACATGGATTTCATTGTTATTGTCTCAATGACTGACGGCTAAACAATTGTCGACTGCTGCGGTTGGCAGCCTGAATTAGCAACAGCCAACCACATCACTTGTCATGAATTTGATTTAGTCACATCGTTGATTAGCCTTTATGAAACCTAAAACCCGACGCTCACTTCTTTTTGAAAACAGCGGTGGCTCACGTTCTTTACGTTCTTTTATAAAATGCAAACCACAAAATTATCGTTGAGAAACCATTTGACAAAATTCAACGAAGTTCAGTATTTGCTTTACGTAGCTTTTCTTGCTTTGAGAAAAAGTAGAGAATTATAACTTTTAAAATTGGGTTTTAAGTTCTGAAATCCCTATTCACCAACAGCAATGGTCACTTATTAACGACATAAATTTTAGTTATAAAATAGCACTAAATGAAAGGATAAGATATTTTTAATTATTTTTAACACTTTCAAACACAGGGCTATATAACATTATTTTGTTGTACATTTATAAACATTATGAATATCATTATAATCTTTAATATAATGTCTTGGGCCAGAGGTTATATGCGAATGAACTGTACCTGGTACGTATGTATTAATTTGCCACGAAGATGGTACACAGGCATATGATCCAGTTGATACCTTCTACGTTGTCGGTGCAAAGAGCAATAATTACACCTTTCTTCGTAAAGAGCTTTATCCTCTCACCACAAGGGCACCAAGCAAGGTTGTTTAGCTGCAATTTTCGTTAGAGTGAAGAAATTTTATCAGTGGGTCTCCTATAGGTTTAAGCGAGATTCTTTTAAGCTCTACTTCTCACAGTGTTTTTCTTCATAAATAATTAGGATCTATGTGTACTTGTGATAATATAAAATCATTGGCAGCATAATATGTATGTGTATCAAAAGTTTATAATGTCTTAAGCTATATTTTAACTAAATAATATAATTTTAGTATCCATAGACTAAAATTATATACATATATCGTACAACCATGTATACCATGTGTCCGGGCATAGTACGTTTGTAATGTCTACCGAGGCTTGAAAACTTATGTGCCAGTAGTGTTTTATAAGTAAAAATAAAATGGAAACATTTTATGTTATATTCAATAACATCGTAATAATGTTATAATAAAATAAGCCTTAATCATTCCAATGACTTATCACATCCATCGTCATCTTCCAATTCACTGAATCCAAAAAAGGCCAGAGAATATTTTCCTTTTATACCGAAATCAACGTAAAAATTTATTCTTCCGTGATGGCCACACAAAAGAGTAATGTAATTTTAATGGAACCCTGGATTCCTTTCAGATAACCCAAGAAGGCTAAAAGGGTCCTCCAAAGTAATCATTTTTTTTACGTATACAACCCTAATCAACCTGGCCTATTTAATTACTTGGAAACAAAAAATTCTGGGCAACATACCCAAACCGTTTAAATGCCTAACCCGCTTAAATACCCTAAAAATGTCGGAGATAATTACACAATTCATCATTGTCATGTGCCCGAAATATATTTCCGACGCTTTTTGTATTAGTTGCCTTTTTGTATCCCAGGTGATTAAAAGGAAAAATAAATCCGAAAAGTAATTTCGTTGTTCCTAATTCAAATGTATAAATAATTAAGTGACAAAATTTTCTTTAAGTGGTCTCGAAGGTATTCCGCTGCAGTAGCTTCGTAGCTCCTCTACGCCGTAGTTTGCTACGAGTAAGCACGTATAATAAGCCGTTCTATATTATGACTGTTCCATTATTCAACTACAATAGCATTATGCGATATTCCTTACACGAATTGACAATAACCGCGGCATAACCTGTGGTTACGAAGATTACTGGCGATGAAAAAAATATACAAAACCCATTATCGTAACATTACAAGCTCGCAATAACACGGAACATTAATTAAGTAAAATCGTAGTCAACGTAAAAAGCCAAATAAGTAAAAAAACTTACGTGCGGTGCCTTCCATCGGCTGTACATATTTTCAGCGCAAAATTCCAGGACAGTAAAAAAGTCACAAATCACGGAATTGGAACATAAACACCGTTCGAGATTCGAAATACACGCACTCGCGGCCGATCGCGTTCGGCAAAGATCGGGTGGTCTATGAAGCAACGGCGTCCGTTCGTCTCAGCGGTCGGACGGCGAATGCCCGTCCGGCTTGCAGGTGCGAAGCGCGACGCGGGAATAGGCTGTCGCTCTGTGATATATTCGGATCGGGAGGACATTTCTTGTAATTTGAGTTGACTAATAAATATGTACGACTGTGTAGTGAGGGACGGTATTTTATAAAATATATTGCTGTTTTCCCTTTGTCTGTCTGTTCGTAGCATTATTTTACTTCGATATTGCAGAAAGGACTTTCAAGGATTGTTTGCAAAGTATATTTATAAATTACAGAGATTTAATACTAATGAAAATTGCTATAGCGATAAATTGAATATTGAGGTTCTTTTATCTCTGTAATCCTACTCAAACTGACTTTTGATTTAGTAATAGCAGGTCTACTTTTACTACGCCCCAAGGTCAGTTCGCTCAAAGACTTCCAAAAACTACAAGACTTAAGAAAATCTTTGTACACAATATTTGTTAAATATATGTATTTACTCTTTAAATATTCAATTGTATATGGTACGTGTAGATATACTAGTTGAATGGAAGTCTTAGTTATTTGATTTGATCGAGCAAAACAATTGTGTGTATTTATACTAAAAACTTTCTTCCGGATGCCTGGTCTTATGAAGTATATTAGAGATTCATCGCAACGAAATCAGAATATTGGATCGCGAAAATGTCTCGTACGTGAGTCTTAGAGAACAGATAAAGGCCTTCACCCCAAAAATGTAATAAACACTTTTTATACCTGTAGCTGCCAAATATGACGATTAGTCTAAATATCTGTTTTAATTATTCAATTCCAAGGTGACAAATAAGTTGCCTGTTACTAACTACATGATCCAATTAATAAATATTTAAAGATAGGGCTTTTTACTTGTTACTTCTCTTAAGATAAAGTTTTAAGAAGCAGCTAGAAGAAATCAGTTTTTAATCTCGAATTTCTCAACTGATGCAACTCGACTGATATCAAGATAAGTACCGCTACCCTACAGGCTATGCAGTCAAAAAACACTCCGAGGACCTTCTCTCAGTACCTACTGAACCATCAGCTGTTATATCTGGCCATTTTCTGGGCACTATCGCGACCACTTTTCTTTAGGAACGGACAGCGTGCGGTTGATTACCCTGATGTGTTATAATTATTATTAATAATATCAGTCTTGTATAGAAAATTTTCCACTAGTGGGATCGAGTTTCTGCTCATTTTTAGAAGGGTTAAGCTAAATTCCACCATGCTAGCCCAGGTTGAGTGCATATATAGCCCCTTTGTGCTACAATTGTCGTTTGGTTGCGGTATCTAGTTGACATCAGGCGAGCAATATACTTGTTCACAGAAAGTAAGTACATAAAACTATAAAAAGAAACTTCATGTAGGAATCGAGTATTAACTACAGGTATCCTACCAACATAAGTATGTCCGATTTAAGTAGGTACTGTAAACGGCCACGTTAAGGTTGTGTGAAAGATCAATTCTCGCACTTAAGGCCTTCTAGGAATGAAATGGTGATTGACAAAGTTTGTAAATAAATGATCGACCGTTCTCCCTGCAGTTAGCTTCTGTTCCAACTTTGATTTAGCCAATTAGTAACAGTTTAACCTATGAATATTTTAAACGATAGTCAGAATTTGTGTTAGTTTTACAATGTTTGGAAAGAAGGGAAAAGTGTGGTTATGTTCTATTCTAAACCTTTACTTTTCTACTCTTGAGAAGAAGCTCCTTAGTACAAATCTACAAGTTTATTCTCATTTAAAAAATAAAAGATCATCCTAGGAATAATTCCTATGTCGCAGATGACTTTATAAACATTCAAACAACGGACACAAAGAACATAACAACCATTTGGGGATCACACAAAGTTTTGTCCCGTGTGCAATAAATTATGTTAGCAATTAGTAACGCATATAGGATCGCTGGATGTTGAGAGGTTACCGTAGCTTATGATAGATTGTAATACTAGGGGTATTGCTGGCGCGTTGCCGACCCTTGACAATTACGTATTAGTTTTTATATTTATTATATTATTATTATAATGCATACAAGGACATCGTCGTTCAGTACTCCCTCCCTAGCCTTTATTATTACCAAGTCACTTGGCGTCGGCTTTTCTAGTTTAACCAGATTTGACTGGATATCAGTTTTTACACGGAACGGCTGCCACCTGACCTCCACAACCCGAAGGCTTACGATACCCTAAGGCTAGACCAGTGTCACGATATTATAGAGCACTGACTTCCCAATAACGACTGCCATAGATGTTCATGGCAGCTGGGACCCACAGCTTAACGTGCTCTCCGAGGCACGGAGCAGGCGATAATTGTCAATCAATACGCACATAATTTCGAAAAGTCATATAACTTCCGAAAGTCAGAGGTTCGCGACGTGGGTTCGAACCCGAGACCTCCTGTATTGCTGTCTGTTGGTCTCCCCACTGAGCTATCGCTGCTTTTCGCTTTATCGTCGTTCAGTACGACCTGATAATAATAAATATAAATAATAAATATTGATCACCACCATCGACTACGACTTATCAATCGTGTCATCGTCAAACCAAGTTTCGCATATTCGATTACGATTCGAAGTATAATCAGTGAAAACGAATTGATTAACATTTATAAGGGAAATCATAGATACTATTTTCAAAAACGAATCCCTTTTTCGTAACCTCTTTATCTTATAAGCTATTTAGTCTAAATATCAGCAATCGAAATACATATTCAGTTTGCGCAATATAAATCTGCACCTTCTATAAATAGTTGGAGCTTTTTCCTCATGTTAAGGACATTAAGGATAAGTGAAGACTTCACACATCCCTTAGCCTCTTCAAGCTATTGACATTTTTTGCACTTGAGTGTATTGCACTAGAACCGGCAAACATTCGCTACATAGAGTATCTTGTAGTACTTGAAGATTATTAAAATTAGTATCAAATTGCAATTAAGGTTATTAACAATATTATTTAAATATCATATTTCCAGTTTCTTAATTATTTAACCGGTCAATTGCTGGAATGCTAGACATAACTGAAAGCTAATCGTGTCTAGCCACCGGCAGGCTACTGCTTCTCAAGAGAGTATGTATTTATCTTACATTAATGTCCCGCCCGACTTCGCACTGGCTTGTTTTGTCATTTCTCAAACAGATTAGGCAGCGTTTTCGATGAAAGCACTCATGTGGCTTAACACTTTCAACAATTATGACTTCAAGAATCATTTTGTCTATTGGTGAAAACTGCATGAAAATCCGTTTATCGTGAACAGACGCGGCGGGCGACTTCGTTTTATGTAGTGATGTATATAGCAAACAAAGATACGCAGTGGGTAGTGCGAAGATCCATCGATCAGTAATGTTTCTTACAACGATGTCATCGCCATGCATTTATATGGGTGAACTTTTACAAAAAATTCTTAGTCCTTTTTGCCTTAAAGAATAAACTTTTTGATTCCAACTGTTCAACATCAACATCTATAACGATATGAGACTACTGACTTTTCTTCTCGAGTATTTGTAGGTCCCTTGAATTAGCGATGTGCAATTGTTACGAAAATATAAATTTGAATATTTTATACGTTGTTCCATGACAGTAATTCGAATCATAATCGATACTTCTATACATTATTGAATCAGTGTCAAAATATATGCATTAAATAATTTTCAATGTTTCAAATGTTGCTTAAGACTATGTAGTTCTTTTTTTATTTCTATTAGGTACAATATAATTGTGCTAGTTACATTCAGATCATCACATGAATATTGTGATTGACATTGATTTCTGTTTTTTGTTATTTTAAATATCGTTTAGTGGTACGAGAAAATAACTTGTGATTACTGTTTTGGATTTTAGTTTATTTTGTATATTATTATGTTTTTATTGTATTATATCTGTTTCTGTATTAAACAAAAGAATAGCCATGGCCTTATGACATCTTATTTTCTCATTTTATAAACAGTTACTGAAAATTATTAAGTGAAATCTTTATTACCAGCAAATTATTCTTCAACAGAATATTATTTCATGCAATTATTCTCTTAATTTACTCTTTAATAATATTATACTGTTTATCTGATACAAGCCTATATTTTCTCAGGACGTAAAATAAATCTTCGTAGTATGTTTAATACTAAACCTGTATATAATATTTAAAACTTAGGGTGACAATAAATGCACAATTTCCTTCTAACCTATTTATTTTATCAATGCAGCACGTATATAAATTAACAGTAATGTTTTTAAAATACTAGGATTAATGTATGTTATATATGTATATATTTCTGGTATACACATCTATATCTTTATCAATATCGTCCACGGCGCGGCGGCCAATCTTAATGAAAAATTACTATCTTTGTAACATTTATTATAATGAACAAACCCAAGTTTTCTCACAATTACGTATTCTGATGGAATGTCAATTCGTCACAACCGGAGAGAGATCAGGCGCAGAACAAAAGTCTTTACGTACTCGCTGTGGCATAGTTGCGCAATATCACCAAGTTTTAAAATTCGGGTTGCTATTATACGGAAATTTCTTGACAAATATCTGCAACATGTTTTTATTGAGCTGTTTCAGAAACTCAACTCAAGAGTTGCAATCACAGCTAAGCCACAGAGGCAGATAAAACAATCAAACGCTTTTGTTTTTTTTATCAAATACTTATAATACCAAGTAAAAGTTTTCCGGAAGATAAATCGCATGCTGTCTCACTCTTTTTAGATTAAAGAAGAGAGATGACAAGATTTTTACCTTATAGATAAATGCTATTTGGAGGTGGACGAACAGGCTCTAAGGGTACTTATTAGTCAATGATCACATAAGGAGTTCAGTGCTGACAGTGTATAAATACCACATAGCACTACTAGAAAGCCTGCTTACATTACAGTTTGATCTTCTATAATTTAGAAGTCATTTCTTAAACATACTACGTCATGTATTGAGAGAAACTGACAGTGTCTTACCTCTTATATCGCTTTAAGGCGACGCAATGAGCCGCATTGCATCGCGTCGCGTTGCATTATTGGCGCTTAGCTAGGACACCCCATAACACTACACAAGTCATAAAATTAAGTATATTTCACTCGATTTTGTTCGCGGCTTGCGCAACTCGCATAAATGGGAGAACATTATTCTTTTCTGGGTGCAATTTTCTGTTACCCCTGACGACGTTTATATGTTCAGTTTGTCAAGCACAGCCACTATGTTGAATTAAGCCAATAAAAAGAGTTTGGCCTGATTAGATGCTTGGCCATGACAACAGTTTTTATAACTTATATATTTATATTGAAATAAATATTAGGTAATATACAGGGTGTCCGGTAATTAATGGATAACCTGGAAAGGTCTTATAGTGGAACGGATGGCCGCTCAGAAAAAAATATGATAGTAAATCTATCCTAACTACTACCTGAGATATGTGTTTTTTTTAATTACCATGTATAACTTTCTTGTATACTACGACCATAAATGAATGAAATCCATCAGTTTTTTGTTGTTTTATTATTAAACACTAATCATGCTAATAGATAGACAGTCAAAAGTATGCTATGCTAATATAGCTTGCACTTTCTAATATATTTTTTTATTTCTTCATTATTATTTTTTTCTGTACGGCCTTCAATTTACTATGTATAAGACATTTCAAGGTTATCCATTAATTACCGGACATCCTGTATATAAAATTACTATAGTGGTTTCTGGTTTATATTCATTAAGAAAGCCCACCCGAATCGCCGCTGAATACGAGGGTATTGCTAAGAACCGGAACAGCCTGTTAACCTTATAGCAATAATATTAAACTTATGTCATGTTAATATGGGAGCTTGTTAACCTCCTCAGTGTAAGAGGACATACGAAAACAAAAAAAACATTGTGCAATAATACACAAACAGACAAATGTATGTCCGCTCGACACTTGACTCATTAATAAAGATATTTCTTTATCACGATATAAGACAATATTAAGATACTTCTATATCACGCGTTTTTCACATGGTTGTTACCAGTCTAATAATATTTATGGTGTCCAAGCGTTAACTGCGATGTATGAAAATCTATATTCATGTTATTTCGGCTTTAATTCAATTAATTTATAGCATTCATTTTATAGAATAACGATGCACGCTTGTATAATTTCTCGTTGCATATAACCTATATATATTTATATACTAGATAACAGGAATAAACGTGGTCATGTTAAGTATTTACATACCTTTTCGAAACGCTTGTCGTTTCGGCTGGATTGCACTAGCCATGGTTTCTATGTCTTAAATATTTTGCACTTTAAAACTCACTCCGTTGTGTTCTCGTACTGGGTATATTGCCGGTATCACTGGAATATTAACAGAAATAATGGATACGAAGAACCAGGCTAGTAATAACTATTTGCGAATCATAAAAATGTAGGTCCCGTATGGTGACCAGCCACAAAAAATCACAAGGCAAAATGTGCTACTGCTGTTTTAAGATATTAGTCCGACAAATGCTGTAATCATAGGCACCCTACGCTCTAGTTAATTAATCTTTTCAATCAACTAGGTTAATTAGAAATCTTGAGCATATTTATTGGCTTTCTCGATCATTCGGACTATTATATCACAAAAATGATTTTATTAACACATTTCAAGGGTTAAAATTATGTTTACATAAAGTTTTAATTAATATTTCATAGAAAATATGTTGAGGCGTACTTGTATTTATATTTCTATCAACATATTTTTTTAGTATATGTTGTTAGTTAGTAGGTAATAAGTGGATGCTGTTGTCATGATGGGACGCAAGAGAATATTTATGAAGCAAAGCACAAAATACAGATAGAACATGAATACTGACTAACTCAAATCGATTTGGGAAACCAAATGCACTTATTCACAGCCTTGTGCGCATAACAATTTCGGGTCAAGCACTTACATACATATATGAACTTGTTCGCATACGACACGGCGTCGTTGCACAATCGTCTGTCTCGTGCGAAGTTCCATGTCACAAAGACACATGTCTATTTATCCAATCAACTGACTTCATCTCAAGTTGTTATTTACTAGTTAGTATGTGTTAGATTGAGTTCGCTCATTTCGTGCATCGAATTGAGTTGCCTTACTGCACCTACACATTTATATTTAATCCCTGATGATGGCAGAGGAATCAAGCACACCTGATGATAAGCGATAGATATCGCTTCTTCACACATGGCTGCCCTCTTGACATCACTAAACAATTTCCATCATCATCGATGCATCTGTATTACAGTCGCTTAGCTTCATAACAACGAAAACTAGTGCCGTCCAATTACAGCTTATTAGAAAAAAAACGGATTTTAGATAGCTCCATGTTACGAGACAAGTAGGGCAATAACATCTCAGCTACCCACAGGTGCTAATAAGTCCTGGTAACCGTTTACCTATAAGAAAAACTAACTATAATGTTTCCCATACTTTTTGGTAAGTAGAGTTTCTTTGGAGCATGTTACATTATCGTATTTTATGGCTGGCTCATTGACTGATAAAACATATTTTATTAAATCATTGTAAATTAATTGAAAATATTTTATATAAATTGGTTAAGCCGATTTACGTAACACATGTCTGATTACATTGCTACACAAACTGAGGCTTTTGATTAAATTTAAATGAAATTATTTCATAAAATCCAAAACGTTAATATTTTGTAATTAAAATGGTAATGACTGATAATAAATAATTTACTTTTAATCCTCCATATTTTATGTAAAGAGCTGTGGTATTTAATTGCTATAAAACAGTAAACTTTACGTAGAGTCGTTCCTGTAGTCGTGGAGTGCGATCAAAACCTATTAATCAGTATCAAGTTATTGATCTCTCTTAATTCTGTGATTAATTACTGCGTAGATTTTACATACTTAGTTTCGACTTAGTTGGGCGATGGAAATAGAACAGTTCTGCCAGTAAAACTTTGCGATTATGTTGCGTCGCCGTGTCTTTTCAATCACTTTGAGCAGTTCATCAAAGCTTCTAGTATAATCGTTACTGTTGCTAATTTATTTATATAAATTTTGGGTAAGGTGGCTGTGTATGATCGGCTTAACCTGTAATTTAAGATTACATGTTTACTTTGAGTATTACTGATGCTGTATAGAATAGCATAATATCAGTTGCTGTGAACAAAGTGCAGTAAAGTATCTAGACAAATTGGCTACTAAACCAAGTCAGAGGCGCGCGTATTTTTTAGATCCTGACAAGAGTGTAGTCAATAAATTAATATCAGACTTATACTATCTATCACTTCTAATTCTGAGAAATCAGTACCTATATACATATAATAACTTCTCAATATTTAGAAGTGTTGAACAACAAATCTGGCTTAATTAGATTTCACACATTTTCAAGTACTTTACGTACTCTTACAAAGATAAGCAGATTTTTTACAATGTGTTTCTTGACTTAAATTAAATAGTATTTAATATTTAAATTTATTTCGAAAACTGATAATATTGATCTTATTTATGCTCTGTCCCAAAGAGCAGTGGGCATTGGCTTCCCTTCACATAGAAAGGATTAGGCTATAGCACTTCCCGCTGGCTCAGTGCAGGTTAGCAGATTTAACACATTTCAGCGCCATTTTGTTGAAATCTCAGACATGATTACGATGTTACGCCTTTCGTTCTTTGAAGTGATAATTAATTGTTAAATACGCATATAACTTCGAAATGTCCGAGATAAGTTCCTTGGTATCGACCTGGAGACCTCTTCTTGGCAATCCAGGTCTAGGTGTTTGCTCCCGCCACTAATTTAATTACAATCTTAATTTTCAATATATAAAAATGCAATAATTCGAAACGTAACACAAAATCATTTGTTAATATCATAATATTTTTTTAATTTTAATATTGTAGGTACCTACTATATAAACTTGTTCTTATATTTTAATATATAACTATAACGCGCGGCTCTTATGCAAGGCTAAGAATTCAATACGTAACACAAACAAATACAGATGAAATACATAATCCCTTGCAGTAGATTCGACTGTAGAATAGTACGGAAATGAGACTATTACAAACGACCTGTCTTTGGTTACCAATTTATGCTCTCACCCTAAGGAAGTACCATATTTTAACACCAAAAATTTGTCAATGACAGAGAGTGAACAGAATATGATAGTGCAAATAGGGTAGATTTGCATTCTTTGTGCAACACAAAACGTATCATAAAGATGTCATCATATGTAAGGGTCGTAACTAACACCTGATAAATTGTTACAGATAAATCTGTCTCTTTTGTTAGCATAAAAATAGCGTTAAATCAGGTTTGTTATCGTCATACTGATGTATTTTGAGTGATATTGTTCATTCGTGGAGTTACTTGCAGACGTTATTTATCCATGGCTGAGTGTGCTATTCTAAAGACGTCATGTTTATAAATTTGCTACCAGCATCTAACGCTGTATTTGTTAGTGCTAAAGTAATAATAATATCAACCCTGTATATAAACTATCTCACTGCTGGGCACGGGCCTGTTCACAGTGTAAGCCATAGTCCACCACGTTGACCCGGTGCAGGTTCGCAGACCCGATTATGAAAACTCAGATATGCAGGTTTCCTCACAATGTTTTCGTTTACCGTTAAAGCGAGCGATAAGTAACTAATATGCACAAACCTTCTAAAAGTCGGAGGTGCGCGCCGTAGGATTGAAATCGTCTATATAGCAGTTGAACTGTCTTCTACTAGGCTCTTGTTGCTTTCTATGTGTATGTGCTAGTATTAATCTTCTTTGTTAATTTCTCGTGGTAAAAAGTTTTGTAAATATTACCATTATTATGTATATTGATAGAGAGATATCTAAACAATTATAGCAAGTAACTTATACTAGATGTGGGCGCGGTTTCACCCGCATTTATGATTACTGCGCCGCCCCCGTGGGTCGTGGCGTGATGTTATATAACCATAGCCTTCCTCGATAAATGAGCTATCCAACACTAAAATATTTTTTTAATTCGGATCAGTGGTTCCTGGGATTAGCGCGTTCAAGCAAACAAACAAACAAACTCTTCAGCTTTATTATATGAGTAAAGATAAATATTAGGCACTTGCCATTCCATTGGATGTTTTTCTTTAAATATACAAAATAATGGTCATGTATACAGCAGTAGTAGTTAATAAATTATTTACTTCATCAAGCAACTGCAGAATTAACTAATTCATCAAATCCTTTGTACATTGGTTCGAACATCGTTCAATGTTCAGCTATGTATGCCGCTGACCGTTCACGTCTAAACCTACTAATACGTAATGTATATTTCATCTAAATTAAAAATATATCTATGCCGCATGACAAACAAGGTAAATATAAAATTACGAGGTTTGAAAGTCAAAATCGCCTTACTTGCTGACGTAAATAGAAAAGAACATTGAATTCAAACACAAGTTCAAAATTAAAACATTTTTATTAATTCATTCCCACTCCGAAATAAACTTACAAAGGCATAGTTGGCCGTAGTTACCGACAGTTCGCGAATGAAGTCTATAATATTGTTTTATATTTTTTTGCCCATATTTTTCCACCTCTAAACTTTTTCCCCGAGATGAAAAAGTATGATTAGGTGGGAAGTTTCCTGGCTACCTTTTTTATTATTAATACGAACACACCGGGTGGGTTCAGAAATTATTTATTTATATTTCGAATAGTTTCTGATGTGTTTTTGCTTTTTATATATAGCTTATTATATTCGGCAATATGGATGATATAGTGCGTAATAAAAATGTATATGGTCCCGTAGAATAGTTTTACGCTTATATTTGTGTGTTGTCGTGAAGTTTGGGTTCGATTCTTGAGTCGGATAAAGAGTTTTTGAGCTCGTAGCCCCCTATAACTGCTTATCATCAGCCAGCAGATCGTATACTTCATAGCCATTTTTGTGGTTAACGTTTTGGTAATACTTAGTTGAACACAACTAAGTACTAACGAATCGTTAACGACATATACATACAGTGAAATCGCTTTTGCGATTCTAAGAAAATAGCCATGTCTTCATGTAGCAGTCTCCACATTCAACCAGGTCAGTTGATGGCTCCTGTGATTTCAGTAGCAAAATAAAAATCTCTGGAGTTTTAAGACCGTCAATACCCGGGCGTCGAGCATGCGAACCTCACTAGCCCTCGCAAGAAGCAACCAAAAAATTGGTATAACATAGGTTTTATTTTAAAGTTTTGTATAACTGACTACAATAATAATAAAACATCGTAATTAAAGCAAGTTCTTAAACAGGCTGAGTATTTTTACAGTAGAGATATTAAACATAATCCTAAACAAATATTAATTTGTATACGTTTACCCTCGTGTACGCTTACTTAAGTTTTAATTCTGCATTGTAGTAAACTGTTGGTGTTTATTTTAAGGTTTAATTAATTATTCTGTAACAAAGAATATATTGTAAGCTAATGTGTTACTCTGATGGTCTGGTCTCTGGTTTAATTTAATTGTTTTATGCTTTGACTGTGTCCGCAATAAGACAACAGACTTGCTTTGTTTACAGAACCATATATTTAATAAGTATCTACGTAATCATAGACGCTGTCGTGCGGTTGTCTTGATGTTGCCGAACGACACACTTGATATATCTTGCTAATGACTTATTGTAAAGTAAATAATTCAAACAAATAAATGTACAAGTATAGTAATGCACTGACGCGGTAACTTGTGAGGTTAATAAATCGAACAGATGCCTAACATTTTTAACGGTCACCTTTCTGGGTGTTAAGTTGTCATCTGACACACAGCCAACATGACATCTGAATTATAAATATGGGTTTATTACGCTCACTCGTATTGAAAATTTCATGTGATTGTTATGTGTGAGCTCGCTTTTCTTAGTGTGGATACTTTTTCGTGCGATTCAAGTGCAGTTAGGGCACATCTGAAACCTTGAACTGAAACTACTTATTATTCAATAATCTTGACCGCAGCTTTGCTCGCGTCTATGAAGTTTAGGTTAAATTAGTAACAGTAGTTTTTTAGATGTAAGTTTCCCTATGTTCTTTTTTGTTTCTCTGACAACGCGAATGCGAAATTTGATCGGTCAAGTAGTTGAGGCGTAAAAGTGTAATAAGCAAATAAACAAAAAACTCATATTAGCATTTATAGCATCAGTTAGGATTTGGCTTATAAAACAAGTGTTAGCAATTATAGGTAGAATATAATTATTTTATAGAAATATTTAATAAAGTGTAGCGATGTATAAGCATTATTTGAATATGTTTAATTGTACCCGTTATTTTCTGTTAGCAACACTGATTTTGATCGAGTGCCCCACTACGCTTGATAGTAAAAAACTAACGCGCGGAACGACAACGGGCAGTCGTGCGTTGAGTGGCGATCGGATAAGTTTGTGAAGTAAAAGGGTATTAAGTGGCGGATATTGCATTGAATTAAATCAGGTATGCATATCGTATAACTGTAAACTATTAATATAAATTATAATTATGTTACAATTATTAAAGGAAATAAATGCCTGAGAACTGATTCTGGAGATTCCTTACACAAGAAACAATCAAAGAGAACTAAAGTATAAATTAAACACATACTGTTTACTGTATACCAAGCCAGACCACGTGGGCACAGAACGGTTTAAGTAAGAAGTTAGTTGTATTAGAAGTGTCTATGAGTATTTTAAATAAAACAAGTGTATTAGAACTTGAACGCTATTCTAACTTGAGCTAGAACTAATGTTTCATCTCTAGGTGTTCTTTGTAGCGTTGTTTCAAAGTTTGTTAAATCCTGCAATAAAAGTCCTATTACTAACGTGGGAGTTGTCTTTAAAACATAAACAATTGACAGTGGGTAGTCCAAAAACAAACAACAATTAAATAAAAACAAGGTGCTTAACAAAACAGAATTAAAAAGCACTAGAAAGTAAAAACTAGTGAGGTTGTAACCTGTGTTTATGGTGTGATAATCAAACTGGTCACGCGATAGTCGTTACTCCGAATTCTCGACTACGACGGCCATACATAATAATTTATGTGTTACTAGCTTCAACCCACGGCTTCGCCCGCGTGAATCCTACGGGAATGTATACTTAGATAAAAAGTATCCTAAGTGTAAATCTAGGATAAGGTCTACCTGTGTGCCAAGTTTAGTCTAAATCTGGTCAACGGTTTACGTTATTGAGTCACAAACACCCAGTCATCTTAACGGCTCTACTGTTGGTGTTTGTTTTAGGATAAGGTCTACCTGTGTGCCAAGTTTAGTCTAAATCTGGTCAAAGGTTTACGTTACTGAGTCACAAACATCCAGTCACCTTAACGGCTTTACAAACTTTTCATTTATATTAATAGTTTCTGCCCCCGGCCTTGCCTGAATCTCACGGTGGTGCTAAAATGGATATAAAGTATGCTGTATGTCAATACAATACATGATCTATCTATTCTTTCTGATATCCATTTTAATTTTGGATTCCTACAGACTTTGCAGTGTACCATGTCTAACAACGTTCAATATATTTGGCTTGCAATTATGTAAAATATACTATAATACTTAAAACTATATAGTTCTATTTATATTATAATATCTTAGACATAAGTATGGAGTATAAATGCTGAATCTCAAAAAGGTGCACGATCATCCAGCTCATATTATTGAAAAACAAAAGAAAACTATTTACTTGGTATATGTAAAAAGTATTCGAAACTTTGAGATGAAATAAATACAAGAAACGTACTAAAATGATAGAGCAGTTTTATAATACATTTATTTTAAAGTTATTAGAGGTCTTGTAATATATTTTTCTCTTATAAATAAGAATAAATTAAATAAACACACACACATAATCGTAAGCACACACACATTCTCGTAAGGCACTTCTCTCTTGTGCCGTCAGAGATGGAAAACAACTTGCAACAGCTGCTTCACATTTTGTTTAAATTGTTAAAGTCAACTGGCGAGAATGAAGTCAATGCTGTGCTTGTAAAAGGAATCTTGTGACTATTATGATATGGCATAATTTAGAATGACTTAGATATTAATCTCAGTATTTCTACAAAGCCGTGATTTTTGTTAAGTAAAGCTCGAAATATGATAAATGAAATCAAATAAAATTATTTATTAATCGAAGTAACACTTAGAAACGCCAAGTGAAATTAATATTAAATATGGCATTCACGTATATCAGATTTAAATAAAGGATTAACCATGAGAAAATGTGATAATCGTTTTATTTGTTTGTTACTGGGACAGCAAATTTAATGAACTTTTCGTTAAGCTTTTAACGTGAAAATTGCAACGTCAGCACGCTAACAGATCTCATTAAACAATAAAGATCAGACTTTTATTATAGGTTAAAGTAAAATATGACAGAAATATGTACCATTGTACGTTGATTGGCATTATAGTACTTTGATTTACCGAGGTACGACCGATTAATGGGAACACAGTCACTCGCATGTCAACCCCTTTAAAGATGTAGTTGCACATGACATGTGTGCAGTAACGCAGCCACGACTTCATTCCCTCATGATTCAATCACATGATTTATACCATTGTGTCCAAGCTACCAGTAAAGTGTCAAAGTCATAGTCAAATGGTTCAGTAACATGCCCAGGATGAGGCACTGGCGCGGGTTGTATGATTGTACTCGTGTGTACGATTAACTCGTGCATGTAGCCCGCGTGAGTAATTTCACTAGCTTCTTTCGTCGTGTACAAGCACCATCCTAATCTTAACAAATATTATAAATGCGAATGTGAGATTGTTTGTTCGTTCCGCATTTGTTACGCCGTAACTACTTAACCGCTAATAATAAAATTTCGTATAAACCTTTTCAAAGGTACAAAAAAGGACGTGAACTTTTTATCCGAAAAGAAAGTTTTTTCGCAAAGTAGTGCAAAACCGCGTGCAAAAGCTAGCTTGTAATTCAATGTCAATGTATATAAATATTATTATTAAATTTTCCATGTTTTCAAAAATAAATTTGTCTACTAGGTATATTGGTCGCCAAAACTACCATAATATCGACTTCCAATGGTAACACAAATGGTAATGAATATTCATATTTTAAGAAAATTGGTAAACGTAAAACAGTAATTGACAACACACATACATACAAAGGGCGAACGTGTTAGTGTACAAAGGTACGAACTAAATTGAAAACGTGATGTTTCCCTTCAGAAATTATAGCCTAGTGTTTGTATTGAAATACAGCCTTTATTTTCTATAACATTTTGTTCTTTATACCGAATTGGAAGTACGGTTACGCTTTTATTTGGAAAGCAATCATTGTGGAACAGTTTTGTTCAGACACTGTTATTGTACATATGTAGACAGGTAATTGACTTATTGAGTTAATTGTCGCTTTGTTGTTTCATATTTCGATATGGATATTAATGGAATTCAATAGGTTCCTTGTTATTCTTTATCAAGAGCGACTTTTGGACTAGGCTGTTTAATTAAACTAGCGGTCGGCAGTGGTCGAAATCCGATCATAATTGATTTAAATTTTAAGTTCGATAGTTATTAAGGTTTTATTGTCTAGAACCTTATAATCACACTTCACTTATAATCATATTTCAAACAAATTATTATTTACTTAAATCGTTAATTGACGATATTCCTAAATTTGCTACTTTGTTTTTTTTTAATATGATTACGTAAATATATTATAATATAAATAGTATATATAATTTGCCCAAAGGTTGCCTGTAAGATATTGCTGATACATGTCATTATATTGATATATGTAACCATAGTTACGAAGAATAGTACATCAACCGAACAATGCCGATATACTACGAGCGCAATTCGACTGTGTGTGTCAAATGCATGGTAGTGTGCGTGTAGTGAAATTTTCATTAATTTTATGTATTTCTAATACATATTTTATATAAATATTAGGATTCGCCCCTCCTTGTCCATATAAACTTTAACTGTGCCAAATTTCATACTTCTCCATCCGCGCAATTTTCGTAAAAAGGGGTACAAAGGTTTTGCTTCACATATTAATATATAGATGTGATTGTCGTTTTTTAGATACACCATCTAGATACACCACCTATCCCAAACTAAGCAGAGCTTGTATTATGGGTCATGAATAAACATACATCAATACTTTTTTTTGGCAATACATACATATTATACATAGAAACACCTTTTTTTTTTTTGATACCCAGGAAAAAATGCTTGATGCACTACCCGCCGGCAAGGGGACGGCACCGGCGGGGCGTGTGGGACTCACCAGCCAAGTGCTGGTATACCCACTAAAAAAACCTGGGGTGTTCCCTCTCTCACCCAATGGGGGGGGCCTGTTGGGAGTCTAAAAAGATTCAGGCCCCCCCGTGTGGGTGCCGGCCGGGTCAATGGGACCCGACCTCCTCTCGTCCCATACATAGAAACACCTAGACCAAGACAAACATCCATGTTCATGCACACAAAATGTTTGACTTGTGCGAGAATCGAACCCGCGACCTCAGCCGTGGCAGTCGGTTACACTAACCTCTACGCCATCGTGTTACAGCCTACTAGTGTAATATGTAATCGACACAGGTATAACCTAGTTAAGGCGAACAATTTATCATCATCATCACACATAGTCTTACGCCTCTATCGCCGAAGAGGTAGAAAGAGTTTTATTGCACTCACATTTCGTGAACTATGATTTTTGGTCCCACGTAATACTGGTAGAGCTTATTGCCGTCTACCGGGCATGGTTTCAGACTCGACCGACCACCGACCCGGGCATTGACCCCGAAACCTCAAGCATAGTAGTGACAATCTCTATTATTTCGCTACCGTGGCTGTAATAATTATATAATCATTGTTAAATACTTTTACAATATTGTGTGATATTTTATTTTTCTTTTAGTTAAATATTGACAAAGTTTTATTTGAATGTGACTGCTATAATATTAGCTGTTGTGATTTATATTTATTAGTGATTAAAGTTTTAAAGAACTAAAAGCGAGATAGATCTGAAGCGGTATGTAGACTCATTTTCGAGATATTATACAACTGGATTTAGCTGTCATTAAAATTTGTGTCTGTCGATAGCCATTGTTGGCAGCTGCTTCATTTGCAAGTTAACACCATCTTGTCTCTTGACTTTGCTATGTCAAAATACAGAAGGAAGATCAGAGTGCAAATCGAGAGGTAAAGACCGCTTGCTATCGACTTGGTCACAATAGACGGATATTGGTATATTATGTCAGTATGGGGCCTTAAAAAGTTTATCTGTAATGTTCGTCGACCCAACACGAACGTTAACGCGATCGAGCATGACTTACTACCGTATCATCATAAAGTTCTGAATTCTTAATATTAAAATAATATAAACATTGATAGATTAATATTTGTTAAACATATTTGAATATATAGCACACATAGTTTTTTTGTAACCCACTCCCATCCCACTTTTTATCCCCGTATGCGTCCCAAGAATTTACACGGGCAAAGCTAAGCTCCAGGCAAACCTCTTCCAATAATAATAATCGATAACATTTTATCTAAGAACCGGGACTTTCAAAACAATCAACGACTTGTTTCTACAACCAGGATATAGCTTTACTAACATGTTTCTTCTTTAAATACAAAGGCCTATAAAATGCACAAACATAAATGTTTTAAAATTATTCAAGCTTTATGCGAAGTCCAGTTTAGTGCATCGATTCAACAAGATCGCCAAGCGATGCACACTATATGCAAATACTTTCTAGAATGGCTGCTATAAATAATTCTGTAACCTACTTTATGTTGCCGGCATAAACGGAACGTGAACGATCTTGCACGAAACTGTTTAATGTGATTTATTTAAACCTTTTAAAGTTTGAAATGTTAGAAGTGCTCGTTTATTTTTTGTTTGAAAGTGATTTTTTCAGGGATTGGAAAAATAAGAGGTTTCTGTAGGTTCTGTGACAGTGTTCTAACTATGGGATTTGTTGCTGTTCAGTATATTAAGTTTATATACATACATACAAAGACTTACGCCTCTTTCACTGATTGCGTTGGCAGTGGTGTTCCACCCATATTTCGCCAACTATTGTTTTAAATACGAAGTAAGAGGCAAGCCTATTGTCATCTACCAGGTATTTTCCAAACTTCGTGCTGCTACAATTTTTTTCTTTACAGCAAAGTAACACTTTGCTCGACCCGGGCATCAAACCCGATCATTATCACTGCGCTTTCTATAATTTTATTCTACAAATTTCAAAATAAGGTATGACAAATAGCGAAATATATTCAGAGGAGTCTCGTGATCTATTTAAATAAAACTGTGTATTTGGTTTTTGATTATCAATTATATTGGTCTGAATTAGAACATGTTGGTTATTACAGCAAAATAAACTATTGTAATATTCTAAAATGTAGCAACATTTTGGAATGTTAGGTAAAATATAAGGGAAAATATGGCAGTAAAAAAAAAGATTAATTAAAGGATCGTTCGTTCGACTGTTTTTTTAAAACATTTATACTTATTTTATGTAGGTATTCATACGTTGCCGGTAGCTTAGCTAATTAAATTGTTATAAATTATGTTAATTTTCAACACACGTGTGAACACCGTAACGTTCTATTTTTTTATTAATTTAACGTGGGCATAGGTCCTAATACAATAAAAAATCTCGTGTAAAGAATTGAAATTAGAACGTCAAAGTGAATATGTACCAACGATGTATATTTGATCTTTAAATAAGTTGGACCAACTTCTTACTTGGGTAGCTATGGGTAGGTACTTGAAAATCTAAAGCATATAAAGTCTTACGCCCATATGGCCCAAGATGAAGGTGTATAAAATAATATTCTACCACATACACACAACACCATCTACCCCAAACTAAGCAGAACTTGTACTATGGGTACTAGACAATGGATAAACATACTTATATACATTATTTTTGTAAACACATACATATTATACATAGAAACACCTACACCAAGACAAACATCCATGTTCATGCACACAAATGTTTGACTTGTGTGGAAATCGAACCCGCGACCTCAGGCATGACAGTCGGTTACACTAACCACTACGCCATCGAGATATATTGCAACTGTATTTCGTCTACTATGTTAGACCTGTTAGTTATGACCTGGTCACATTAGATGAGGCATATACATTTAGCTGGCAAAATGTGGGTGCATTTACACTTCTACGTAACTCCTTGGTTCGACATTGGCTTGATGGCTATGATATTTAAATATTAAAGAACAGCAACACTCAAATTTCCACCTTCTATGGTCTTAGGTCTCAAGTATTACACAGCGAGCTATTACCGTCTACCGGACACAGTTTCTAACTTCGTGCTGATGCTGAAAATTTCCTTACAGAAATAAGTTTGTCCGCCTCCGAATCGAAACCAAGACCTCATACACAGAAGCCACTATCATTACGCTACCGAGACAGTTAAAAATATAAATCAGTTTATTAAAAATCAATACTTTCTTGTTACCGAGCCTATCGACTAGTAAATTATAGAGTGTATGTTTATTTTTACAAACGAACGAGGTAGTTTAAAATAATCGAATAATTTCATTATTTATAGCCACAGTCACGCATCGTTAATGTGTTAAACGGTGCTGCGTGATTTTGTTAACTAAATGCTAGTTTGTATATATGTTTAGCGGTAACTAGGAATTTATTTATACATCGCAGGTTAGCGATCACGCCAAGTATGACCCACGTTCGCTTCACACCGGCAACATGTCCAAGCGACGGATAGTGTGGCGAAGCCGGGGGTAAGTTGACTCTCATGTATCAGTAATAACAATAATATTCTCTTAAGAGCGACTCTGTGCAGAAGATATCATATTACAAAAAACATTGTTCAGATACATGTGCCCTCGCTATTCCCTCACCCCCGAAAGCCTTGTAGGACAGTAATTCAACACGACTGGAGAGAGATCAGACGCTGGATCAACCACTTTACATGTTTTCATGAGGGTTTGCTATATCGCTAACAGCCTAGCTCCGGGCTGCTATTGGTAAGTTTTTAATAGAAGATCCCAACAAAGCTTCGTTGACCCGACGTGAGAGCCAAACCCCAGACCTCGTGCATAGCAGTAGCATTCACTAGTGCTACACTACGGGGCAATTAATCTATTTGTAAGATGACCACAACGTAAGTAGATAACAATACGCCAAGGCACGCCCGTGCCACGTCAACGTCACGCAATGCCACGCCTGTATGTCAGCCTAAACCTTATTTTAAATAAATAAATGTTTCTATGGATCTCCTAACATCTCTTTAAGGTACTTTAATCGGTAAGCAGGCCATTAATCTACATCCACGTTTATCCGACAGTATCACGAACTGGCATGCAACGGTAATGTGATAAATGGATGTACTTTAGTATAAATATGGTGCTGTATCGAATTAAAATTGAATTTAATGTTTAACAGGTTGCATTAAGGTAGAAAGGAAGAATAAATTGACTTTGAATTAATTAGTTCGTAAAAGCAAAAGTATGATTTCATACGCAAACTTAATTTTTAAAGTCCACCTTGTCACGGGAGACTTGGCAAACATTCTAACAAAACACAAGGATACGCCGACCTCGCAAGAAGGAAGTACTTCTTCAAGGGAGCTGTCTGAAAGTAGAAACTGACATTTGACTGACGTGATCTTATCCTTATAATGATATTGAGATAGTCTTTTACATATATTTAATAAGCTGTCTATGCACCTAAAATATGAGTAACTTTCTATATTGTGTATATATTTGAATATTTCAATTCGAAATGCACAAACTATTTCAAACTAAAATATACGAATGAACAATCTCTTTATTCAAACTGAAATATAATTAATAGCTTTTGCATTGTCCATTGATATTGCTGGATACTTTTATTTTTACAATAAATATTGGTTCTGCAGCTTTGAATATGAGTGAATGCGTAGTTTTTGTAACAAATGTATTATGTAATAGATATGTTTTATAAGCTGAACAGCTGCTTATCGTTCTGTTATCATACATTCATTGACTTGAGGTTATAAATCCCTGAAAGGGTAGGCAAAGTTGTATGCTACCTACATTTTGTTAGTTATAAGTTCCACGTTACAGGAGGGCACTTATTGCTTCCTACCGCATACTTTGCCAAACTACTTGATGTTACTTCGAATTTCCTTAGTGAAATCTACAACATTACGCTCGATCCGTCTTTTGAACACAACACCTCGATGCAATAATACGTAGGTCTACATATATAAAGACTCACGCCTGTTTTCCGAATGATCCTCGCTGTAAAAATAAGCTCAAGTGTATTCCGAAGAACCCACAACGCAAACCATATTTAATAACTATATTAATATCATTGAGTTATTTAGTAAGTACTACGTACTAGAACATCTATACGTATGTTTACAATAAGGTAAGTATTAACAAAGTATGAAAAATTCCTTAATTAATAGGTGTGAGTGTAAGCGTATGTGTGTGTGTGTGTGTGTGTGTGTGTGTGTGTGTGTGTGTGTGTGTGTGTGTGTGTGTGTGTGTGTGTTTGTGTGTGTGTGTGTGTGTGTGTGTGTAGGTGTGTGTGTGTGCATGTGTTTGTATAATATGACCACACATAAGTATGTTGATTTGATTGAATATTTAGTTTTATGAATGTTGATGTTTTATTCTAAACTAATTAATATTTTCTCCGTGTCGTCGTAAGAAAATTTACTAATCCACTCAGAAATAGTCGTTTTGCAATCATGATAAGTTTTAGGATATATTGTAAGAATTTTGTTTAATTTATTATAAATGATTGCCGCACGTTTTCTATACTGTATACTAGCAAATGTTGTATTTACTTTTGGGACCATAGCTACTGTCTTTTCTTCTTTTTGTTTCTACGTTTATTGCATCACGCGGTAAAGTTTTATGCATTTTTAAAATTGTACGCTTAATCTATAACTTCCGAATTGATAACAGGTTACTAAATTTATATAGGATTTCTGTAGAAAATCCGTTTTTTAAATTATATAATTTTTTTTTTGCTCGTCAAAATGTCCACACTCCGCCTGATGGTAAGCAGTCGTGTGGTCTAAGAGCAGTGGCCTCCACATCGTCCTCATAGCAGCCGAGGCGATGTTGAGGTCTCTACTTTGACGGCCTGAGAAGGTGCTTTTTCACGCCCTGCTTAAAGGACCCAGATTGAAGGAAGAGGAAACACGTGTCTTGGCAGAGAATTCCATGCCTTGATCGTTCGGCAGAGGTATGAGGACCCAAACTTGTTGGTACGCACTCTAGTCGACTCTACCGTGTAAGGACGGCATCTGAGCCTAGCACGCGTTGTTCTGGATAGGAAAGGGGAGGGCGGGATAAGGTGGAATAACTCTTCAGAGCACTCCCCGTGCTATATTCTGTAGAAACATGCCAAAGAGGCAATATCCCTACGAAGTTGCAGAGGTTCCAGTGAACTCGTGACCTCTGAATCTCCGATGATACGGCCAGCCCGCCGCTGTAACCTGTCAAGAGCGTCTAGCAAGTACTGCACGGAGCCATCCCAAAGATGAGAACAGTACTCCACGCAAGGGTGCACTTGTGCCTTATACAATAGGCACAGCTGCCCAGGCGCGAAGAACCGCCTCACCCTGTTCAGAACTCCGAGTTTTCGCGAAGCTTGCTTAATTACTTAGTGTGTATGATGGTTTCAAGTATACTTGGTGACATCAAAGGTTTCGGTTTATTAGATTTATCGTAGTTAAACACACAAATCGTTCAATTTGTTCGATTGTCACCGTTTGACCACCACAGTTGAGCCGATTTTTAATTAATGCAAGTGGACATAGTTTAAAGTGCCAGATAGGGGATACGTTACGTACATAATTCATGTAATACATTTTGGGAATTAAAGCGATTATACTCAGTTACGTATGTTAAAAATAACTAATTTGGAACACTTGATACGTCTGTCGGTCAGCCATCGCATCGTGGCATAAATATCCAACATAACAGAACACAATTCTTTTGTTAGGGTTACATAAATCTGACAGATACAAGTCTATACTAATAGTATAAAGAGGACAGATTTGATTTTTTGTCTATTTGTTTGTAAGGGTTTAACTCAAAAACGACACAAACGATTTCAAAAGTTCTATCAGTTTTTAAAATATTTCATTTGTATAGTATGTATGAGTACGGTTGCCAAACGAAACGTGGCACGTAAGTCAAAAGATGGCAGCACTGTTGCGATAATGTCAACACGCAGCTAACTTCGTGCTACGACAGAGCCTACTTAAAGGAGGGGTGCGCTATATTCGACACTGACCCTTCAACCGTCATCGAGTGCGGACCTCCGCGCTAGGAACTGTTATTCGTTTCGTTTGCAAGTCGGTAGTGTTCATTTATTGTGTAAAGTTAGTAAAAGTGATTAGTGTGCATTTGTTGTTTCTCTTTGCTCAATCACCCTTCTGTACGCCCGCATCATGTCTGTCGATTGTAATTACGATGCTCTCAAAGCGACACATTTCAAAAATTGTACTGTTACTGGCTTAACCTAATTTACTTTTACGCGAGCGAAACCGCGAGCAAAACCTAGTAGTTTATAACGTGACGTTGTCGCAAGTATCCTTAATAGAATTTCGTAAATGTGAAAGTACTAATATAATAATGATGCTGTTTATTAACCTATGAGTCTTCTTCGAAGAGGTTAATAAAAAAACACTATGTGGATCTGTGTGTCTGTCTGTTAGTGACAGGCATAACTCCGAAACCACTGAACCGATTGACTTGTAACTTGGAGTGCAGACACCTTGGGATCATACCTCGGTTGAGTTTGAATATGGGCCCTGTGGGTTAAAGATTCTCGAGATATAGGGGTCATTTCTTTTCATTACTTTTACATTTAAGATGAAGAGGTTGAATCCTGGGTTTTTACACCCATCTCGTTTGTAATATCACGACCAAACCATAAAACCAATTTCAATTAAATTTCGTATGTCGATTATAAATAGTACTCCTTGTAAGAAGCGAAATGTAAAGAGCAAGTGAAAGCTACTTCAAGAAATAATTGATTCTAAAGTATTCATGACTTAACTAAAGAACTTAAAGTCAAGTTATAATGATTGGCTACGTTGTAGATAATATTATAAGTACAGGGTAAGTGATTGTAAAATACTTGAAAGTTAGCTAGACTAGAATTCTATAATTAATATACAGTACTGCCTCAGCAGCGTAGCGGACGTAAAGGCGCCTGCTGTTCATGACGTCCATGTTCAATTGCCGAGTCGGCCAAATTGTTACTTAGCTTAATGCTCAACATTTTTATTTAAAGGAGTTCATTGTCTGACTCTTTGCTCAATAGACGGCAACAGGATTGACCCTTAAAACGTTAAATTGAAAACCATAGCTGTGCAATGTGGATGAAATACACTACTGCCTACCCCTTTGGCGAATTATATAACTGTGCGTTTATGTAAATGTTACTATTTAGCAATCTTAATCGCAGCTCGGAGTTAGGAAGTTGGCAGTATTAGTCACCCCCGTACATCGGAAACCACGTTAAGCCGTTGGTCCTGAGCCTGATCTTTTTCCGGTCGTGTAGGATTACCGTCCCATCGGATCATGAGATTTAGGGAACTCAGAGTGTTTCCGCACACACTTGTGCACTATAATATCACCTGCGCAGATGGGCAGTCTACGTTAAGTTTGGCTGCCGTGACCGAAATTAGATCTGGAGGATATCATTAAATGATGATCTAAGTGTCTGTAGTGTCACCAATTTGCATAAGACTTTCAGTTCCTCTGCTGGTAGAAAATCATGTGGGGTTACCCTACTCATAATAGAAATACCACATACTGTTATTTAGTTGCTATCCTCCTCTTCGTCTTGTGTACATTGCATAGTCGTAGCCAATATGGGTGCTTTTCCCATTATTATATTATTAAGGGGCAGTAGTACACACGGCTACATATCAAGTTAGACACCCTATATACGCATAACTACGCTAAATACAAAATAGAGAATTGTCGGCAAGGGACTGTGCATAGTGGTATCGACGTATTATGGTAAGGATAGAGCGTAACAAAAATATAACGCACTCTCTCACACGATTCGCAGCGTTCTACTTCTAATAGTTAAAAGTCCAAACTGTATAGGTTGATGCGTCGCTGTGTGTTCCTAGCGCTACAGTAATTGCATTTGGTATTATTGCACGAATGGCATAGCGGTTTAAGAGCTTATAGTATTTAAGCGCCGCTACTACAGCGCCAAGTGGGTTCGGAACAAGAATTTGTGTGTTTCACAAATAGTTGTACCGAGTCTGAATATTCTTTGTATCCGTTGTTTGAATGTTTGTAAAGTCCCACGCGACACAGGAATAATATTCTATCACATACACACAACACCATCTAGCCCAAACTAAGCAGAGCTTGTACTATGGGTACTAGACAATGGATAAACATACATATATACCTTTTTTTGTAAATACGTACATATATATTATACATAGAAACACCCAGACCAAGACAAAGATCCATGTCCATGTACATATCGTTGTGTTTTCTTGTTTATATTACTGTCGCGTGTATGCATATATTATAGTTTGTTATCTTCCATAATGTTACTTATTTTTATGGTGAACTAAGTAGTCGTGTTACTGTCATATTTTTTTTATGTACTCTTGCTAGATGTGAAAGCTTGTAATTGGCCATAGCTTAATTATAGTATTTTATTGAAACTGTTAACTAGCCGTAAGTTTTCTTAACTTGAAAATAAATAAATGTTTGATTTGTGCGAGAATCGAACCCGCGACCTCAGGCGTGGTAGTCAGTTACACTAACCTCTACGCCATCGAGGTGCTAGTGCAGGTGTTGCCTGCTTGTAGAAAAGAAAAAAAAGCTCTCGAAGAAATCTTGTATGTCACAGACGCTTTACCAAGGTTAAGACAACGACTATTAATGGATCACATAATTGAAATATAATTATTAATTATCCGAAGATCAAATCCGCAATACTTAACGCGGCGTCATAGATGAATTAAGTAAGTCTAATAAACTTGTCGGTCGGCTTAAGTGAGCTGACCACTTGAACCATAGCGTTATCTATTCATTGCATCGTTTTCTAAATTTAGGTTACTACTGACACAGCTCATGCCGAATAAACTTCTTGTTATCACTTTTAATTGTAATTAAATGTGAATCTATATCGCATTTTGCTGGTTCCTCAAACGCTGACTGGTGACCTCAAATTCTACAGACAGTAAATCAACGTCCGCGAACGCGGCCGACAATAAATAAACTAGTCGTAAAAAGGTCAGGACATAGGAAGCGTTACATCTTATTCCAACTCACGGCCTTTATTCCATAATTCTGTTGTGAACAGAATAGTGTTGGAACACGTATACCGTTATTAAGTTTAATAATAATTATCGAGGACTTAAGTTACAGAATAATAGATTTTAATTTTGACTTATTTTCTTAATATTGTCTTCTGTTTACGCGAATGTTATTCATTGAAATTAAACTACTATATACGGATTTTATCGCGTTGTTTATTTAGCACTGTATTACAATATTTTGAAAATATCACACTACTACTACTATTGATTTTATTTTACTAATTTATAATCTAATAAAATTATTTAAACTATTAAATCTATTTATTTTTGGTTTACACTTTCCCCGACGTTTCGGTTGCTTTTCAGCAGCCTACTACTATTTTTTTATCCCGGTGACGCAGTGGTAGCAAGCGATTGCCGTACACAAGGAGTCGGGTTCGATACCGGGTCGGGCAAAAGATTTTAGGGGTTTCTGTCAAAACATCATAGCTGGCAAAACTGTAATACACCATAGGTGTCTGTACACCATGTACACCATCTCATTTATTGGAGTATACCTACATAAGTATACCCCAATAAATGATATTGACAAGTACATGAATCATCTGATCTATGTAGTTGTCTACCTGATTTATTGACAAAATAAAGATATATAATTGTTTAACTAATTTTTTTACATTGTGTACTCGCATACAGTTGTATGGGTTTTTATATAGGTAGTTTGCCATACGTCTTGCATCAGATAAGATGATAAATATTATAAGTCATTAAAAGCCTTTTCGCATCACTACACGGACCGGTACCGGAAGCCTCGCCGCCCCTTATTAACAATGTGCCGGCGTACATTCAGTACATCCGGTGCCGCGTAACCTACTTCCGGTTACTTCTTCAGGTATGTGGTCAGTGCTGAAATTTTCCTTTACTGTTTAATTTGTTATGTGATTCTTTTGGAAGGATCAGCTACGTGCGAATGATAGTCTAGATCTTTGATCACGTTATATAAAGGTATACTTCTTTGCCATATTAGGAGTGTCTTAAAATTATTAACTCTATATGGAACAAGCTAGATATTAAACCATTACGCGCCATGCGGTCTCCTTGTGCCCATGAGGCATTGCCTCAACCATTGCGCCGAGTGTTGTAGGTTTAATCCCCACATAGAACAAACGTTTGTGTGATCCACTAATCCACTAAATAGTAATTCTAATTCTGGGTGATTTCTTTGTCACTCTCAAACACACACACATACACACTCAAACACACACACACACACACACACACACACACACACAATTTTATTTCTAATTCAAAATATTATGCATAGGTAGTTTACATAAGTATATGGCATAATAAACCACAATCACCACTTAGACTTGTCCAGGAAGTGGGAGCCTGGTGATCTGTAATACAGGTTTTACCTATTATAGACACCAGCCTCTCACATAGGAATGAGAATTTTCAACATGTATTGTATTATATAATAAGTGCTTACCTTTATGAAAGAGAAAATAAATATCTTCATAATTATTATTATAGTTGTTTCAATGTCTGTTAAGTGGCCCGTGATACAAAACTTTACAGGGGCAGAAGTAGATTAAAAAATATTTTACATTCTAGCTGACCGGCAAATGTTGTTCTGCCTTATAAATTATTTCTTAGCAGTATAAAATATACTTAACGACGTATTCTCATACCTACCAGATATACATAAATATTTCATAATTTCGGTCGAGCCGTTTCGGAGGAGTGCGACCACAAACACCGTGACACGAGATTTATATAATAATAATTAATTTATAATTTTATTAATAATTTATATATATATAATTAAATAAATTTAATGTTACAATGTATATAAAATACATACAATACATTAGTGCTACTTAATCTCATTTCAAAAGAAGATTGCTTATAGAGTAATTGCTTGTTATATTGTGCTTATATTAGTGGAAATATTTCCATTCATGTTATTTTTAGAGAACTAGATTGTCATGTATTCTGTCCGATAGAGCTTGTCCCAGATATCGAAGTTGGTTGATGTTAATTCGAGTCGACTGGTACTAAATATACTTAGAAAGTATGTTTCTTTTTTATTAAATAATTATAGCTTAAAACGATGAAAACGTAATATACAATATTAAAAACATTTATTTCGGACATAATCCATGAGTTAGTAACAATTTTCTTACAAACTATGTTAGTAAAAAGAAATAAATTAAGTATACATTACAGTTTACCCGTAACGATGCCCACCCAGTGTGCATGTGTATGTGATGCTGAAAATAATTCTTACAACTCGAATCTGGTGAGGTGCAATGATAAAATACCTATGCCTAGACCTAGATAAATGATAATCATATGACATAAATGCGTCCGCCCATTGGTAACCTTTATTTAGTAGAATTATATTTACATAATTATCATTAACAATGCTGCATGGACCCATGGGTCCGTGCACTGAAGCTACTACGTAACATGTTACGTCGTAGCTTCAGTGGTCGTATTGTCCCAGCCAATGCGCGTGATGGGGCTTCGATCCCCACACGGGACAAATAATGGTGTGATCTACAGGTTGCTGTTTCGAGTCTTGACTTGGTATGACATACGCACCTTCGGTGCAACAAAGCCACAACTACGCAAAATTGCAAAAATGAAATAAATATGCAGAATTGTCTGCAAGTCATACCTGCGTTTGGAGAAACAAAGACAGCTATGAAATTATTGGAATATTCTACTAGATGGCACTAGTGCCTTTGTGGTTATTACTACTTTTTCTATGGCTTTTGGGACAACGAGGTCTGATTGGTCAGTAGTGCCCCGCGCCCTTCGTGAGTTGGTTGCGTCCTGGAGCTACAACTACTTAAAGGTATTTATGGCCACTTTTATTCATATCTGATGGAGCAACAAAGGCGCATATACTTTAGTGACATCAATTCTTTTTTCTTATTTGTGAGAAATTTGGAAAAACAAAGTCATTCGTTGTAAAATGTATATGTTGGTCCAATATTTGGATTTGTGTGTAATATAATTGGAACAACAAAAGCATTACTTTTTTAAGGTTTTTGTTGGTCCAATATTATGATCTGTGTGTAATATAATTGGAACAACAAAGACATTAGTATTTTAAGGTTTTTGTTGGACCAATATTATGATTTGTGTGTAATATAATTGGAACAACAACGACACTACTTTTTTAAGGTTTTTGTTGGACCAATATTATGATTTGTGAGTAATTTAATTGGAACTATAAAGTCCAGATCAGAATAAAGCTTTTGTAGGTCCAACAACATAGTTTTATAAATCAGATTGATGGAATTACGAAACCATAAATGATAAAAAGGCTTTCTAGGCCCAGCATTACTACTATTGGTCGGATTATGAAAATACTTGTTACCTTGTTATTCAAAATGTCTGTATCTAATTAGTTTCCTACGTGATTAAAATTAAAATTATATCTTTGTTTCTCCATAATTTCGATAATATTATCGTAAATTTTGATACTGTTGGGCTATTTAAATAAATGTTAATCATTTTTAACTTCTATTACTACTAGGTACTTATTTTTGTTGTTATAACGCTGAAAAACAATATTTTATTTTTCAATAGGAAGTACCGTAAACGCACCTATTAACGACAGTTTCAGCATGGTTTATATTGATATGAAAAAATAAGTATAAAGTTTAATAACTCCTCGTAAGTTATTAGGTACGTTTACGGTAGTAATAGTTAAAAATAAAGTAAAACTCCTATGATTTTGCAATCTAGCATTATGTAGCAAATGAGAATAGTCCAAGTAACTTCTTATGATCAGTAAAATGATGGCATGTCTTGCTTGACCGTTTATTATGCATTCTGCTCACAAATATTATAAATTTCATTGTAGAGAATGATGGGTTCCCGATGCAGAAAAATTATTTCTATGGTTCAAATTCAACAAGATGTTTCATCAAAGGACCGAACATTAGTTAATGATTGGTTAGACAAATTAGATCCAGCGAAACAGAACAATAATTTTGACTGCAATTTAGAAGCTTCCAGTATCCCACCAAACTATAATATCAATGAAGTATCATGTTCTAAAACTGACACCCGTATGATCGACCGCACCACGAATAATGTAGGAGAAGCCCGCACTGACACAGTTATTGTTGATTCATTGTTGCAAAATACCATTATAGAGGAGAATGTGATAATGAAGAGTAGTACCAAAGACAGCACAAAATGTAACGTTTCGGATGACAGAGATTTAGCTTCGTCCGATGTGATTAATATTAATTTACCCTCAGAAGATATCATTGAAAAAAATGTGGATCAAGACTCTGATATAAATGATTATTCAGGAAGTGATGGATCGCAATATTTACCACCACGAAAAAAGCGCCCTAGAAAAAAAGTTTTTGAGCCAATTCATCGTATGTCTAGCTCTAGCAGTAATTCGACTAGCTCTAGCAGTAGTTCGTCTAGCTCCAGTAGCAGCAGTTCGTCCACCTCAAGCACTGGTTCAAGTGCCTCCAAAAGTGTATCTAATGTATTAAATACAGAAAATAATGCACCTCAAAACAATGCACTCCCAAGTCAGGTACCAAAGTCCAAAAAACGGACCAAAAATCCAAACCAATGGAAAAAAAACGTGAGACAGAATTCAAAGAATATTGGACAAGCTTACATATCTAGTAGAGGAAAAGCCATGCCTAAAAAGAAGATCCGCCCACCCTGTAAGAATACTTGTACCCTGTCATGTTCTAACAAATTTTCCAATGATGATAGAAATACAATATTTAACACGTATTGGGGACTTGGCTCTTTTCAAAGACAGCGTGATTTCCTTGCCTCTTGTATAAAGCAAATCGAACCAGCATTCCGTACTATTAGGATTAAAAAAGATGAAGATTTGAATAAAAGATTTAGAAAACCAAACACAAGTTTTTATTTGATAAATCAAGGTCAAGAGATAAGGGTTTGCAAAACATTCTTGTTGAATACGCTGGCTATAAGTGACAAGCCATTACGTACTGTAATTGCTGGTAGATTTGGTACTGTAAGTGAGATTCCAGTCGATAGACGTGGTAAGCACGGAAAACAAGGAAAGCTTAATGCTGACATAGTACAATCTGTTCGCGACCACATAAATTCAATCCCAAGAATTGAAAGCCACTACATTAGAGCTAATTCGACCAGAGAATATATAGATGGAGGTTTGACTGTAGCCGAGTTACATCGCAATTATCAACAAATTCGCTTATCTAATAACAAGCAAGCAGCCAATTACGACGCATACCATAGGATTTTCAACACACAATTCAATATTAGCTTTTTTATTCCTCGCAAAGACCAGTGCGACGTATGCGAAGCATACAAAAATGCAATAAATAAAGATGAGTTAAAGGCTGCCTACCAACTTCATTTAGAAGAAAAGAGTCTTAGCCGGATAGAAAAAAAGCAAGATTTAGAAAAGTGCAAAATTTCTAATAACAACATGACTGTGGCTATTTACGACCTTCAGGCTGTATTGCCTTGCCCAATAGGTCAATCATCAGCTTTTTTTTATAAAAGCAAACTGAACTGCTACAACTTTACAATCTCCGATATGAAAGATGAGAAAACATCTTGTTTCTTTTGGCACGAGAGCCTGGGCAAGCGAGGTGCCAACGAAATAGGAACTTGTGTATACAATTTTTTGAAAGAATGCTCTTTAACTAAACCAAATTCAGATATTATATTTTTCTCAGACAACTGCTGCGGTCAGCAAAAAAATAAATTTATACTGAGCATGTACTATTACGCTGTTTCAACCTTGCCGATTAAGTCCATAACACACAAGTTCCTAATTCGTGGGCACACTCAAAATGAAGCAGACGCTGTCCACTCAGTTATAGAAAAAAGCATTCGTCGAGCGAAAAAATCTGGACCAATTTACACGCCAGAACAGTACGTGACACTAATCAGAAATGCAAAAATATCTGGCAATAGTTTTATTGTCAATGAAATGAACTTTAGTGACTTCTTTGATTTAAAAGCACTATCTAATGACATAAATTTAAACATTGTCAAAAACATTAATGGAGAGCCTATCAAAATTTCTGAAATTAAAGCCGTACAATTTGTTAAGGATTCTGACACCTATAAGTACAAAAATACTTATAAAACTGATCAGTGGAGTGAAGCTAAAATTAAAATAAGTCGTACGGGTAAGAGAAATGTCCAAGATATTAACTTGATTGCAGTTTATGACTCTTAAGTTACCAATTTCGATTAAAAAGCGACAAGATATTACTCAATTAATAAAAGACAATATTGTACCTAGATACTATGAAAATGTATACAACAGTTTGTTTCAATAATTATTTACAGACCCTAAAGACTGTTTAGTATTATGAGAATATGATTCTTTAAAGTCTAAAATTTAAAATATCTCTAAGTACTCCTTTTTTACTTTATTATTTTATTTTTCAATGATACTTTTTTATAAAGGTCAAATTAACTAACTGGTTTAAGTTTCAGTTAGTTATTTGCTTTAAATTTAATTTTTTTTATTTTCTTGTTTTTATTTACTAGCAATTGGTTTTTTAATTATTACATAAGACTGTTATAAACACAAAACTTTATAAGACTGAGCGTGTAGGTAAGTCGGCATTACTTAAAAGGTAATTAAAACTAAGTTTAAAAAATGATGACAATATTTTGAAAGTTTTAAGTACATTTTTACTATAATTTACTGTATTTTCTAAAATAGCGAAACAAAGTATAAGTAATTAATAAATAATATGAGAATGGAAGACTGTTAAAAGTTGATTTTACAAAGATGAGTGATGTCTGCATTATCTAGAATGTGATTAAAACTAGGTATAAGAAATTATGTTACGTTTTGTTAAGGTTTAATTGTTTTGTTTTCTTTACATTTTGAGATACTTTTTTTTTGATTACTTTTGGTTTCTAGTTGGTTTTATATGATCAAAATAAACAAAATAAATATTTAATATCTTTTGTTTTATTTAAAACTTTATCATAAATCTCATTTGTAGGTAGGCACAAATAATTAAATTATATGTATTCCTGGTACAACAAAGTCACATGCCGGTATCTTTTTTGTTTTAACGTTTATTTTACTATTACAGTTACAGTTCGTTTTATTAAAATAAAATAAACAAAATAAATGTGAAATACTTATGGTTTTATTTTTAACTTTATCATAAATCTTAATTGAAGGTAAGGCACAAATAATCAAATTATATTTTTTCCTGGTACAACAAAGTCACAAGTTGGGACCTTTTTTTGTATTTACTGATTATTTACATTCTTTTTTAATAAATCAAAATATTTTTTTATCCTAAACTGTAGGTAAAAGAATGAACTATATTAATTCAAAAGGAATTTACGATACGGTACATAGTCATCTAGTAATGAAGAAAACAGTAAGAAAAAATACTTAAAAGTCTTCTCCTGTAAAATTGCAAAATGACTAGTTGTGGCTTTGTTGCACCGAAGGTGCGTAATTATGTCGGTTGTTCAGATGTTTGTAAAATCTTCTACGACGCAGGATTTATGTCTAGCAAGGGAGTGAATTCTTAATAAAATAACCATAGACGAAGTACATGACGTTTACGTATGTGATTAAAATTTTATATATAATATTGAATGTTTTAGTAAGTCAGTCATCAGTATAGTATAAAATATTTATCCGTGTCCTTTTTCTGTGGCTTCTAGTTACAGTTGCTTAAATAAATAATTAAATATTCACTTTACTGAAATCATTACATATGCTAACTATATTACTCATAGAAAAAATGAACACAAAAACAGCGAAAATAACCTTTCACACATTTATTTACCTGTAAAAGGCTGTGTATAAAGAGAAATAAAACATCAATTATATAAACGTTAAATACAAAAAGAGGGGTGTCGGTATTACCCAATAAAACCATTTTAAACGGCCAATGAAACAACATGTATATTTTAAGTTGGACAATAGAATGTAATTCTGTGGTATATTGGCCTCGGTGATTTAGCATAAACTCTAAGGCTGTAAACTGAGTGAAGAAGCGAGCGAGTATCATAAATTATAACGTTAAGGTGATGAAAATTTGGTTGGTTTGGTTTGTACTTTATATTACTGTGTTTTTAAATATATTGCAAAGAAGAGATAATACCTTTACCAAGCGTGCTCTAGAGACATTGTAATATCGGACACAAATTTGAATTTTTGTTGGTCATCACGAATACGAAACCTGTAAACACTGAACTAAAATGTATAAATAATTATCTGAAGTAGATATCTGTAAAATTACCTTTTGGTGATCACTCTAACATCTTAACACAATTGTAATGGGACGCCGCTGTTACGGTTAATAACAAGGATACCTAGCTCTCTATATCTCATCTTATATTTTAAACCACACTCCAATAACACCTGCAATAGCATCCACATTAGCCAAAACCGCGTTCCCACCCGCTAATCTTCGCACCAGATCGCCTTCCTAATCCAAGGTAGAGCGGCAAAAACCGCAAAGGCGACCATAAACTTTGATTAGATTTTGTTACACGCAGAGCGTCGTCGTACATTAGAATGCGTGAATTGGTGCCGAGTAATTGGATTTTTCGCGTCATGGCGTCTGATATCCTGTATCTTGAAAGTCTTGGAGCCCAGATTAGACAGGCGACGCGACAATAGCATGACTTTTTTTCTGTATTTTAAACTCAGATGTCATTTGGTGGGCTTCAGATTATGCGTGCGAACGGTAGGCTGATTTTTTGGACTAAGATAAGAAATAATTTTAGAGGTGTTACGTAAGTTTTTTTTGCTAAATGCGATGGTAATCTTCAATCTTCGCGAAGTCTTAGATGCAAATGTTACTGAGTAAAAAAAATTAAACTACATTCATTTTGATTACAATAATTTGTTTTGATATACAGTCTGTGGACTCAATATATTCTCGTAGAGTCATAGCTCGTGTAATTTAAGGTATGTGACATTGTATTAATATCAACCACTTTCTCTCAAAATTTAGTGTCGGATAATATTATAGCCTAATGGAAAACCGTTGGACTGCCACGCAGAGGTCTCGAGTTCTAATCCAAGGCGCGCATCTTTTCGAAGTTATATGCGTATTAAATAGTTAATTATCGCTTGCTTTACCGGTGAACGAAAACATCGTGAGGAAACATGCATGTCTGAGAGTTCTCCATAATTTTTTCGAAGATATGTGAAGTCTGCCACTGTGGTGGACTATGGCCTAACCCTTCTCACAGTGAGAGAGAGAGGCCCGTACCCAGCAATGAGACAGTTTAATACAGGACTGATATTATTTATTATTATAATATTAATATTTATTTACTTAAAACGTATACTTTAGCTTTAAGCTCTCTGTGTCAAGGAAATTACCAAATAAAATCAGTCAATCGCATTTTAATTATTATTGTGGATTCAGTTTCGCCATACGATTGCGTGAGCCCAGCTCAAACTGCCTTTATTTTAGTTTTATGTTATTATTATACATTTATTTTTTGGTATATTGCCCCATTTCCAAAATTTACATATTTGAAAATTACAGCCGGTTACCTATTATACTTCAAAAGATAGATTCCATTAAAGATAGGACAGACCAGACAGACAGCTGCGTGATAGGGTCCCGTGACCAAAGGGTGACATACGCCTACAGTCCCGTATCTTTGTGTAGGGGTACAATCAACATTAGCCGCCCACTTCCTCTCTATCTTTCTCTCCCGTTAAATGAATTTTAAACTAGTATGGTTTTCCAAAAAAGTATGAATTTATACGTATAGATCTTTCTATAAAGAGACAGCGCCCACGCTAGGAATTATTCCTCTAAAACATTGAAACAAACAAACTTACACAAAGAATAGCCAGATTAGAAACAACTATTTCTGAATCACAATATTTTTGCCCGTGTGGAGTTCAATATAGTATATACTACATTCAGCACAATCTTTCTTTCTTTCTTTTCGTGTGGTTAGTGGCCAAACTGTTGTCAAGAGTTGTTCAAGCCACCCGTAGGCCTCTGACATGGCTTAACGACTGCTGTCAATTTGGCAACAACCGGGACCGACTTTTTACGTGCCCTCCGAAGCATGGAGACGCTCAGATGAAATACCACTAAGCGTTCACCCATCTATAGACTGACCGCACCCAACGTTGCTTAACCTCGCTAATCGTTTACCGATCAGTGAGTACAACTGGCTATGAGCGCCTCAATAGAGCACAATAATAGTAACGCGGCGAAGACTTAAGCTGCTGCGCCATCTGCATCACATGCATTTGTATGTTGTTTTTGAGGTTCACAATGTTTTTATATGTTCAGAATATTTTCCAATTTTACTCGTACACAAATACAAGTTCCTCTACTACACATAACATGGCAGAAGGTCATATGACGTAACGTAGTAAAGGCTTATATAATATATCTTCATCTTTGCCTTCATAAACAAAACAATATATTATCCCAAATAACACAGTAGATTATCATTATATCTTTATCAACCGCCAGAATAAAAATACCGATATTACCTCCACTATTCATCTTCCACCTACTATCACCTTTGATAAAGATATGCCGATGAACTGACATGATAAACAGCTGACCCATCGCATTGGATAGCAACCTCCATAAATAGCCGTGAAATATATAGTTCCTTATAAATCTCGGCAGCACGATTTTCTTATATTTCTCTTACTGGCCGTACATCAAATTACAGGTGAAACAAATTGCAGGAGGCCGCAATAAACGCGACGTATATTTATTTATAAAGGTCTTTGCGCGTGACACGCATCTTTAGTTTGCTGGTACATTCGTTTTTGTGTTTATAGAACCATTCGCGATGGTACAGTATACGGTACACTTTTGTAATATTGTGTAGAAATGTTATGAATAGAAATAAATTGGATTGAAACTATTTTTTGCTTAATTCAAATACTTGCCAAACTTTTGTTTTAAAGGTTTTTTTTAGTTTTTTATTTACAGCATTCTCTTTTCAACTTTCGTTTCCAACAATACATTTTTTGGTTCACACTTATGCTTTCGCTTGAAAGACTATTTCAACACGTATAGTCAATCATGCTGTAAGTTATATTTTTAAGGCATGTATTTAAATGGTCGTTTTAATTTTGCAAAAACATCAATAACGGTAATTTATTTGAATGACTGATCCTCTTTCTCTGAGACATAAAACGATTCAAATCAATCGATATTTTAATATGTTTAAAACAACGCAAAAATGTTTGAGATGGAGAAATTATGTCTGATAGTTACTTGTTGAGGCCCAAATTAAATTTTGTTTGTCATAAATATTACAATCAATCAAAAGAGTTAAAACCGTTGTCAATAAAAGTTATAAGTCCAAAATTAAAATTATTTAATGTTTATTTATCCATTATTAAATAGTAAAGATGCAAAAGCAATATAGGTTTTGTTACGGTTTCTGTAACTAAAAACTAATTTTTAGCAAATATTTTAGGAATATCAATTTTATTATAAATGAATATTCGGCATAATACACATTATATAATACTTAGGACATAATAATATGACTTTATTTCGCGCGAAATATTATTATATTACATCAAATATTATTTTTGTATCCAAAATATTAATTAAGTATATTTGAATATAATTATCATTTTACCTTCAATGCAGTTCATTTATGATTTATCCGTAGATCAATTAATATAGACCGAATAATTAATATAAAGATTAAACATAAAAATACATCATTTATTTTTAAAAGTGCTCATTTATAATAAATCAATGAGATTTTAGAGGATTGAATAATATTGTCCCTATTTTAAATATACATACATACATAAATTCACGCCTGTTTCCCAGAGGGGTAGGCAGAGACTACGAATTTCCATTTGCTACGATCCTGACACACTTCTCTGGCTTCATTCACTTTCATAACATTCCTCATACACGCTCGCCGGTTTAAGGTGCTCTTAACCTGGCCTTTATCCAGAACGTCTCCGATCTAATCAGGAAACGTTCGCCTAGATGTTCCGATTGCAACTGTTCCATTCACACTAGCCTTATAAACTTTTTTAGTCAGTCTGTTCTCGTCAATTCTTTCTACATGCCCAAACCAACTTAACATACCCTTTTCTATTCTCGTCACTATATCCACTTTTATGCAGCATCTCTCTCTAATCACACTATTCCTTATTCTATCTTTCAGAGTCACACCACATATATTTCTCAGCGCTCTCATTTCTACAGCATTTATTCTGCTCTCATGCTTCTTTTGCCATACCCAACTTTCACTTCCATGCATAAGTGTAGGCACTAATAGTCCTCTATGAACAGCCAAACGTGCCTTTTCGGATACATTTCGACTGTTCATAAAAGCGCGTAGAGCGCCATTCACTTTATTGCCAGCAATCGTTCTTCTTTCAATATCTCCCTCATGTGTACCATCCCTTGTAAACAAAGTACCCAAATATACAAACTCTTTCACTTGCTCCACTTGTTCTCCATCAATCATAATATTGCACATCGTCATGCACTCTTCCCTTTCAAATACCATTACTTTCGTCTTGCTTACATTCATTTTCATTCCTTTACTCTCAAAAGCACCATGCATAATAGTTACCATCGCCTGTAACTCTTCCACCGATGACGCAAGTATTACTTGGTCGTCGGCAATAAAGTACACATTTGACAAGTAACTCATTCATTCTTAATCCCCATTCACAATCTTTTAAATCTTTCAAACAATTGTCCATGTATAGGTGGTGCGTGCAGCCAGGGTGACGGTACATATCCTTGTCTAACACCTTTTTCGAAATAAATATAGTTAAGTCTAAATCACTAAAGTTAATTTGTGCCAATGATTTTAAAAGTTTTTATCGTCATCGTTCGGAAATCAATAGCAAAGTAAAGATTAACGAAGACACTCTTCTGTGATTTACTAACCAGCAGTGAGCTTTCGAACAAAAAAAAAATGTCAATACCTAATTCGTAAAATTACCTAAGTCATTTAAATCATAAATCTTATTGCTCTTATTCAATTTGCAATATTACACACAGTAAAACGTTATTCAAACGTAACAGAATAATAAATCGCAGTCTAAGAAAAATAACTTACACATACAATGGTGTACTTATCAAAGAATTTCTCTCTAACAATTTAGAACAAAAACTACAGCAATTCACAACAATTGAGCACATATCGACATGGCGTGTGTGACGTCATTACGCATCCATTACCGGAGTATTTGCATTGGCGTAAAAGTAACCTAGTTCAATGCTTTCTTGGAAACAACCATTAGCAAACTCTGTTTTTAATTTTTAATGACCACGGGAAATGTTTGAACGTATTGTAATAGCATTTTTTTTAGTTTTCTTGAAGATTTTAGTTTAATCTTAAATATGTTGTAGTAATTTTTTTATTGCAAACGGCCGCAGTAGTGTTGTGGCATAAATTTGTGCTTATATTTGTGGTCGATTGACAGTTTGAATTTTAGATTAGACAAGCAGTTTTAGGTACTGCACAGCAAGTGTTAGAAGTAGCACAAAATATTAAACTTACTCGGTAGAAGACAAAAGTCCCGACGCTAGATACATACATAGTCCCATTTCTATATTCGCAAATGGAAATTTAGAGATACATTACACCCACATTTTGCTACCTATGGTTTTAGGTCCCACGTTTTTACATATACACAGCAAGGCAATCGCCAATTTCTTTTAAATGTGATGTCTTTGCTTCGTACATAAATTTTCAGCTTCTTATGTCGCTGACTGTACCAACTACAAAGCACCAAGACGTCCATACAATAACTAACATTATAACTATCGCGTCCATCGGTGGACGTTGTTTAAGTCCATTGTTACTGTAAGTTTAGCAACTAACTTCACTAAGACCTCTTGGTCTACTATTTACCCCGAAGGACTTAAGCATGTATGTAGTGGCACTTCTACACATAGTTACGTACACGTCATTATTAATTAATTACAGCCTAAGGATATGGCTGGACTGAGCAAATAGCTTACGGGGAACATAAAAGTTTAATGATTACTGTTCTTTGTTTGTTTGTGGGTAGGTAATTCTTCAAGGAGAAGCCTTTTTCGTATATTACCAGCGTAATCATGGCAAAGACAATTTTCTTTACGAAAATTGTTGTAGAAAAAGATTCAGCATATGTGTACGCGACTGCAGCTGTGTATGATGTTTTAGGCAAAATGGTATTGCATTTTCCAATAATTATTAATTCTTTAGCAAACATATAATCTGTATTTATGGCGAATAGAAGGCAATAATATGATTTACTTTAACGTGGAACCTAAATAGCTAGTGAAATGTGACTGTAATTCTCCTCTGCCTACATCTTCAATATGGGTGCGAATCGTATCGAAATAAATCATGCGTATGTTAAATACCAACATTTTTTTTGGTATTATATATTTATGTTTTTGGCCGCGTAAATTCGATGGGAACGCATACCGCGATGGAAAGAATCTACTTGAACATATAGTTTGCGTTGTTTTTTATACAGTACATAGTCTATTTTGGTTTAGATGCCAATTTTCATCCAAATTAGTGTAGTAGTTAAATCGTGATTTCACCCTCTCACAGAATATCAACGTGAAATAGCCGTTTTCCTACTGTTGTGATTCGTACGGTGAGTGAGAGTGCCGGAGGCCCAATTACCCTCTTTCCTCCATCCCATTTATTTTCCTAAAGCGTCGGCAACGCGCAAGTGTTGCCTCTGGTGTTGCAGGCGTCCATAGGCTACGGTGACCACTTACCATCAGGTATTAGTATAAAAAAAATATCTACACATTTTCACAAAGTTTAACACACACATATTAGCAGAATATTTTGGAATTCTCTGCTGCAAGTAATGTGAGATAGTTTGCAGCGATCCGTATGTCAAGACAGACAAACGCCTTATATAGAAAATATTCTTGGAAAGTTTCTCAGAAATCAAATTAAAGTTTGTGAACCTTTACGTATCAAAATAATCAAACTATGTTATGATGTAGATTTAGTTGATGTATATTCTTGGATACTCTTGTTATATGGAGTTGAAAACATTGACTGTAGCAAAATGTATATAAGTTTTATCGTAATCTATAAATAAATTATGTCATTCGAAAGTGTGTTTGTTCGTTGGAATGGTATTTGCAGAGTAGTCTACTTGGGAAGCTAGTAAATACCAATTAGGTCAACAGTCTTACACAAACTGCTGATTTAAGTGGTGATTTTTGTCATAGATATAAAGAAATAAGTAAGAAAAAAGTCATTTATAAATATATTAAGAAAATGTGATAACATAGCGAACACAATCCAAGTAAGCTAGCTCTTTGATCCCAAGTCCTATGCCTTATCCTTTGAGTTACTTCTTCTGTCAGGCACTGGACTGCTAATTAGTAAAAGTGGGACAGAATCTGTAATTATTCCTAGTAGACTTCTAAAGCCCCTAACTATGTGGTAGGTAAACTCATACAGGCAGACGGGGGCAACGGCTAGTTCCATCCAAACTAATAAAATATAACAATTTGCCGACGTGTTCGATGGTCACAAAATTGATAATCACGGCTTGGGGACAGATTTGTGCGCTCCACTAATCCGTAATGTAAACGGTTATACCGAAAAAACGATAAAGATTTTTCTGCTAGTAAACGTGAGTTCCGTTGCAATTTTTTGTGGTTTATATAAATATGTAGGTATTTCCACTTCGAATTAGCGTTGACTTTCTGATTTCCATGTATTGCAAAGTTAAAATGAACACAGTTAAAGAAACCATTGTACACATGAGCAGAGGCAAATCTCCCGGAACATTTTAAGTTCGCGGGGTTTCACCTGCCGAGGGTACTGGCCATGTTTTATACATTGTGCATTAAGCATTCATACTTACCATGTGATATGATGAAAACAATTGTAGTACCTATAATTAAGAACAGGACTGTAGACATGTCGGACAGGGGAAATTACCGACCTATATCCCTGGCGACCACGGCTGCAAAAGTGCTGGACAGTGTACTCGATACTTACTTGGAGAGTTGTATTACCCTGCACGATTCGCAATTCGGTTTTCAACGCAGATTGTCAACAGAGAGTGCTATCCTCAGTCTTAAGTACACTGTTCAGTACTACTCAGAAAGGAAAACGCCGGTTTACGCCTGTTTCCTTGACCTCTCCAAAGCTTTCGACCTTGTGTCGTACGATATGCTTTGGAGAAAGCTGAGGGACAGGAACGTGCCGACGGAAGTGGTAGACATCCTGAAGTACTGGTATGCTAATCAAATAAACCATATCAAATGGTCCAGTACTCTCTCGGACTCATAAGGGTTGGAGTGCGGTGTGAGACAGGGGGGGTTGACGTCTCCACGGCTCTTCAACCTGTATGTAAATGATTTACTAGTGGAGCTTAGCAGCATGCATGTCGGATGCAGGGTAGGTGGTGTTAGTGTAAATAACATAAGCTATGCAGACGATATGGTGCTGCTGGGCCCCACTGCACGGTCTATAGGAGAGTTACTGAAGCGCTGTGAGGTCTATGCGGCTAGACATGGTTTGTTATATAATATTACGAAATATAAATACATGGTCTTTAAGGACGGTGGTAAATACCCTGAAAGTTTACCTGCTATTATGTTAAATGGTTCAAAACTAGATAAGGTAGATTCTTTCAAGTACCTCGGGCACTTCCTCACCACCGACCTTCAAGACAATGTAGATATTGAAAGGGAGCGCAGGGCGCTATCGATACGAGGTAATATGTTGGCACGCAGATTCGCCCGATGTAGTTTAGATGTCAAAATCACCCTTTTTAAGGCATATTGCCAAAGTTTCTATACGGGAAATCTGTGGGTCGCTTATGCCAAAAGAGCGATGGACGCTCTGCGCATCCAGTATAATAATATTTTTAGGATGCTGTTGCGAAGGCCTCGTTTTTGTAGTGCCTCAGAAATGTTTGTGCAAAATCGAACTGATAGCTTTCAAGCGGTGATTCGCAAAAAAACTGCATCTCTACTGAGCAGAGTACGTTATACCAGCAACGGCATCCTCAAAATACTAAGTGAGGATATTACTTCTCCAATTTTAAAAAAGATGGTGAGGATGGTGATAAAGTGATGTCCCAATGAATGTCTCTGTGGCGCAGCGGTAGTGAATGCGACTGCTGTGCATGAGGTCTCGGGTTCGAATCCCGGGTCGGGCCAACATAAAAGGTATTGGGTTTTTCTGTTAAGAAATCTCAATACGAGCCCGGAGTTAGGAAGTTGGCGGTGTTAGACACCTACGTGCCTCGGAAAGCACGTAAAGCCGTTGGTCCTGCGCCTGATCTCTCTCTGGTCGTGTCGGATTATCCGTCCCATCGGATCATGAGGGTAAGGGAACAGAGAGTGCACTTGTGTTTGCGCACATACTTGTGCACTATAATATCTCCTGCGTAGATGGCCAGTCTCCGTTAAGATTGGCCGCCGTGACCGAAAATCGGTCTGGAGGACATTAATTAATTAATATCATGTCACTTTACTAACAATAGTTTGTAATTCATTATTGTAATTACTAACACATTGGATCTTAGTCATCTGAATAAAGGAATTATTATTATTATTATAAAAAAATCTGAACAATAAAGATTATTATTATTTCACATTTCTTTATTATTAACCAATAATTATTATATTATATTATTAAATATATAATTATAAATAAAACACATTCAAAAATATAAAAATTATGGATGCCCACCGACATCGAGGCAAGGTCCAAGCTGTCGGTGGTTAGGGGTCCAGAGAGAGGAACCTCCTCACAATGCGTGCCGTATTGAGGAGGACTGCCTTCTGCATCTGACCACCCAAGCACCTAACGTGAGCCTCTTAAGATGTTGGTCGAGGCTCTTGGCTATAAGACCGTTCACCGTAAACACTTTCGATACAATGATTGCCGAGTCCACATCCGACATATCGTCGACCTCGTGTGCTAAGTCCAGGTATTTTAATTCGTTTTCCTTCTCAGCTTTCACGAGGTTGCCATCATGAGGGATGGTAATATCGATATCGATCGACGAATCATTGCATGGCGCTCTGATCGATCTATTACGACAATATCAGGCTTGTTGGCAACAACAGTCCTATCTGTGATAATAGATCGATCCCAATACAGTGTGATATGGTCCTTTTCGAGAACTGGTTCTGCTACATACCTATAGTAAGGCACTTCGACCTCTACAAGTTTGTACTTCAGAGCAAGTTGCTGATGGATAATTCTGGCTACTTAATTATGTCTGTGCAAGTACTCACCGTTAGCAAGACGAGAACAACCGGAAACTATATGCCTGAGGGATTCACCGGGTTGGTGGCACGCCCTACATATGTCAATCGTACCATCCCTCAGGATCTATTTCCAGTGGTTATTCGTCTTGGTAACTTCGTCCATAATTGCACAGACAAACCCTTCGGTTGCCCCAAATAGGTCACCGAAGCGTAGCCAGTTCACGGAGGCGAGAAGGACTACATCAGGCCCACATAGGGCCTTGTAGAACCTACCGTGAAGCTCCTTGCTCTGCCATACACTCTTGCGGTCGTCAATGCTCAGTACTACAGGAATGTGCCAGCTCTCTTTTGCCAGATTAAGCGGGGTAAGGCCGTTATCCACTGCAACAACATCACGATGCATATCCACGTTCGCTTGAAGGGAATACTCTCTAAGCACATTTATCCACACCAAACTCCATGTTGATAGATTTACTAAAGCAATCAGTTACTCTTAGTAAGTCTATGAAATGTGAATCAGTGCGGGCAAACAGCTTTTAATCATCCATTTATAGCAAGTGTGATACGACCTGACCGCCTCTCTTTAACTTATAACCTAGCCCTGAACCAGGTTTTCGCGACGTCGGCAGGAAGAAATACTCGTCGCTTGATGAGCTCGATGCCTCACTGCCCGTCGTAGTCGCGGGTGCAGGTGCCGACGGTTGTGAGGCGTAGCTGAGCGACGAGTCTGGGGGTCTCCTTTGTGCTACTGCCCTGGCTCTTGTTAGCATTTGCGTGTCATCATCATTTACATTATTTTTCATGAATTTATGTATTTTTCATTTTGACATGTGTTGTCATTATATGACCGATTTTACTTGTTTGTACTGTACTTTATGGATATATTATTTTAAAATTATTATTGTTTCTCTTATCACAGGTACTTTCTAACATATTATATTAGAAAATACCTGGCCCTTTGGGAGGCTTACACGGAGACATGGGTCCAACGTAAAGAGGCCCTTCGAGAGTTTTAATCAAAGGTGGGATGGAACACATACAGCGGCACTAGCCACAGCAGGCGTAGGACTATTGCTACGTATGGATTCTAATATATGGGCTATAGGTTTGGGTGTTTGGTGGACCGGTATATTGCTAACTATGGGTTTTTAGTGTTTAGTTTAGTTAAAGAGTTCAATAAATGTCGCTTAAACATGGAATGTGGCTTAAGCTGGAGAAGGCAAGCATAAACAGGGAGTAGTGCTACCTTCGACCCAATATTGCGCCAAAATAACTGTCTTCTTTGTTGCAATTATAACAACATCATTTTTTCAGCGCCTTCGTGCAGTCCGCACAGAGGGACTGGGTTGTGAGCAAAAGGTCCAGTATTTTCTAATACTTCGATATTGCCGTAATTTATGCTGCCAAATGGAAATCTTCAAATTCAATAACAGTTGAATACGATTTAAGGAAGACACCCCATTCTTGAGTTTCTTAAAGGTTTTAGCAATTTGGTTTACAATTTAGTGGTACTCTTGTTGAACCTAACAACTATGTTAAAAGTTAGTTATAGTATATTAGTATTAGGAGTGAGTTCACTGCGATACTGTATTGGGTTATCGAACCTCGAAATCACACATCAATCCGAAACCAAAACATTTGGTATATAATCCGATCCTAAAATCAGAATGAAAATGCTTAATGTAACCTACATCAAAATATCTCTTATATGTCAATAAATAAAAAGCTCTTTGAAATTCAGCCCGATACCGAAATCTAATTGGAGCGAAGAGCCCTGGCCGAATAAAACGATAGTCCATTTTGTTTGATCGAAAATCAGAACGGCTTAACATACAAATCGTTCGCGTTATGTTTCAGGAAAATGTTAGATGCCTGCTAGAAAAGGTCTATATACAAATACATTTGCAGGCAAGAAAAAAAAAAGTGTGACGGTATACGATATCAAACGGAATAATTGTAGGTGTTATGTTTAATCTGTGAGTGCTAGTATAAACCTATCGTTAGGATTTAGATGTCTATATTGTCTCAAACTTTATTGTTATCCAGGACAATACAATCAATTTCTTTATATTTCAGCCTAGAAACATAAATTCCACAATTATGCTTAGCAGACGAAAATAGACCAGCCCGCTTACATTGGGCTTAATCATTGTTATGTCTTCGACCAATTAATAAATAATTCTATGTATAATATGTATGTATTTACAAAAAAAAAGTATATATGTATGTTTACCCATTGTCTAGTACCCATAGTACAAGCTCTACTTAGTTTGAGCTAGATGGTGTTGTGTGTATGTGGTAGAATATTATTATTATTGATTAATAAATAAATAAAATGCATCACACTCACACATTATTTCAACAGCTGGCGAAATGTGAGTCTGATATAGGTTCTTTTTACATCTTACACATTAAGTAACCCTTCAGTAAACAAGTTATTTATGTGTAAATATGTTACGATATTCTATAAAATATAATAATAATAAGCATAATACGCTAATTAAGTTCCATATTCGCAAAACTAAGTTCACTTTTATAATGTAAACAAACATGTTTTGCATTACACCATTGTTCTTTTCCCGCGTCAGCACTACATTCGGAGCCAATTCGTATGAAATGCAAATCAGGTGGTCGTCGCTGTTTGTCATTTTGTTTATACAAAAAACACTGGAACCACGAGTACGTAGGATAAACATTCGTTTTGTGTGTGTTTTGTAAAAGCGCTCTGGAAATTGAGGTAAACCAGCTGGATGAGACATGCACGATAACTTTATGAAAGCTGGGAAGTGTTAATAATATTAAGTTGTCTTTGTATGTGACTACTTTGGGGCACAAAAGTAGTGACTGTGACGCTACGTGACAGCCTCGGTGTTATAGGGGTAGTGAATGCGATTGCCATGCATAAGGTCTCCGGAATCCTTTTGTCGACCGAGTGGGTGCTTTATCAAGAAATTCTTAATCTGACACTGTTTCAGCCAACCAAAACTTCAACATTTTTCGAATGCTTAGACGTTGCCTCTTATACATTTATGTATTCCGATGCAACGTAAAATATATTTCTTATTAAAAGCCTAACTCAACATCGAGACCACATAAGAGATACTATAGAAGTTCCGTTCACAGTTGACTGGCCTGGAGACCGCGTGCGGGCGAAAATAGACATCAAAGTGTAAGTAACCATCGATTTGTAGCGTCTAGTGCACTGAAATGTTCCGCTGTGTGCCTTCAGCCGTGTCTCGTGATTTGTTCAAGCGGTTGGACTCTAGAAATGTTATTGTTCAAGTTTCTAAGTAGTCACATTTTGCTGTACTTACTGATTTTAATATAGATCAATATTCTTTAGTTCCCGGTTTTGATAGGTGTGACAGATCCTATCGTTGTCAAAATGATTCGATTCCGACTGAGTTACAGGAATTCAGTGTAGAAACAATAACACTGTTACTGCGTCTTTCCGTAAGTAAACGTTTCAGAAGCTAACATGGGTATATAGGCATGATTGCTTCTGAAACGACTGAAGGCGGAATCACAAGAATCATAACCTTGGCATTGCAAGCGATGATAAGGTACAGTAATTACTTCTTGATGGTAAGCGATTACTGTAACTTATCACCGCGAGATGTATGCTAGTTTGCCACAATGATGCCAGAATAATTTTAGACTAGGGAAATATTTCTATTAAAATTTTTTTTTTGCTTATAAATATTATAAAGCAAATCTGAATGGAGCAGCTGGACGGTAAAACTAATCTAGTGTACTTTTTTAAATCGACCTGCGATATTTCAATTTAAGAGAAGGCTATACCGACGATCATGTATGAATTATTTAATGCTAGTGGACCAACAGTAATAGATCCCGTGCAGCAAGATCATAGCAACTGCTTATCCATAATTTACCCACGTCTCCTATAATAACGTAATAATTAGTGTTGCACGTTTGCCAATAAAAAATGACTTATTTGAATTTCAAAGTTACAGTAGATTATTCGATACATAGACAAATTATTCGAATGCATTAATCGTTGCAGTTTTATAATTAGTTAATTATGTATTAGCCATTAGACGTAAGCAAATATAAGGTACGAGGTTAAAGAAACTCAGAAATATTAATAATTTTAATTTTATAGAAAAATATTAAGGCAAATGATTATAAAAAGAAATCCTCACTATCCTTTCAAACAATTTTCTAATATTCAAATTCGTTCGACGTTTTGAATTATAATTGAAGACTACGAATCAATCACGACATTCGGATGTTGTACTAGAAATTGTATGATCCCTATCATATCGTAGATACATATATATAATAACAATCTCCTAAGACCTGAGTGACTGTCAATAAAGAAGTTTTCTTTTTATAATAAGTATTTTCCACTCTAGCAATATTTCTTGGGTCACGGATGACTTTAAATCATTCAAATAATAGACACTGAAAACATTACATAATAAATAATAAATAATAAACTTATTGAGTTTCAGAACATGTACAGAAGTATTTTATCTTATTCTATGTTACATACTACTTAACAACAATTTCTGTTCTCTGAGCCCCACACTAGGATTCCCTGTGTCGTGGGGTCTCAGTCCCTTCCAAGTATAGCAAATAGCATTGTATCTGTGTGTGTGTGTGTGTGTGTGTGTGTGTGTGTGTGTGTGTGTGTGTGTACGTGTACGTGTGTGTGTGTGTGTGTGTGTGTGTGTGTGTGTGTGTGTGTGTGGGTGAGTGTTCAAATTGATATCAGTAGTAGTTATAGTCCAGTTTGTAGCAATTGTTCAGTTTCAATATAATTTTTAGATAGTAACCATTTCACCACATAATTTTTGCACCTATTTCGAGTCATATCTACAATTTCTTTGTTGTTTGAGTACAGTTTAGTGTATAGATAGGGTCCAAGAAAGGCAAAAGATCTATATGCAAACGAGGATCGTACTCTTGGCCGATCCCATTTCAAGGCTCTATATGAGATTCGAGCAGAGATTCTAGCGTACTTATGGAAGCGAAGTAATGCTGATAGAATAAATAATTGTCTCACTCGCAAGTGGTTACAGTCATTATATAGAGCATTTGTGGAGTAACGCCATGGCTTTCTGTATGCTATTTTTAAGATAGCTCGCTGTGACCGCTCCAATCTGAGAAAAAGTGTTTTATTTGCAGAGCCCCACACCGTTATACAATACGATAAGACAGATTGGCATAAACTAAAATATATGGATCTAATTAAATCAGTATCAGCTATGTCATTTAATTTTTTAAATATGTGTGACAGTTTTTTGGTGCGTTTTATAAGCGAATCAATTTGTTTGTCCCATGTCAGTCGTTCATCAATCAGAACTCCAAGATATTTAACACAGGGAACTTGCTCAAGTGGTTTACAATCGCATACTGATTCGTTATTTACGGATTGTTTACAAACATGGAGTCTGATTGATAAGGGTTCTTTAGGTGCTGATTTGTTTGACACGCTGAAGGTGACGATTTTAGTTTTGCCTGTATTCACGGTCAGCAGGTTATTCTGTAGCCAGAGAGATACGGTCCTGAGGCCCTCCCTTGCAACACAAACGACTTGGTTCCAGGTTTTAGCGTGAAAAATTATTGCAGTATCATCTGCAAATGTGGTGATACTGGCATTAGGTATTTTTAATGAGCACAAGTCGTTTATGTACACGAGGAAGAGTGTCGGACCAAGGATACTTCCCTGAGGTACACCATAACCAATGCCCATGTAATCACTAACGAAATCTCCTACACGAATTCGTTGCTGACGATCTTGAAGGTAGGACTTAAACCAATCCAACGCAAGCCCCCTAATGCCCATTACCTCCAGTTTTCTTATCAGTATATGTCTGGGTACTGTATCAAAGGCTTTGGCAAAGTCCAGGAAGACACCGGCACACCTCTGTCCTTCATCAGTTTTGTCTATGACAAAATCAACAAGCCTTGTGACTGCATCTTCCGTGGACCTTTCTGCGCGAAAGCCAAATTGGTTTTGAGCCAGTAGATTATTAACTTCGAGATATTTTAACAACCTGACATTCACGACTTTTTCCATCACCTTTGATACAGCACTCAGTATTGAAATTGGTCGATAGTTAGATGGTTGTTTTGTATCACCTACCTTCAATATGGGGACCACATCAGCCATCTTCAAATGATTGGGGACTATGCCAGTAGACAAACTAAGATTGCATATGTATGTCAGAGGGCTAGCCACAAAATATTTAGTCTCTTTTAACATGTTATTGTTGATTTCGTCATTCCCTGCTGCTGAACTGGACTTTAATGTGCCTATTAATTTAATAATTTCTATTTCGTTAGTTGGAGTGAGAAAAAAAGAGTGCGGCATATTAATGTCAGGATGGATTTCGCGGGTAAGGTCAGATTCAGTTTTGCCTAGTGTGTCTAGCATAGAGCTGGCTAGCTGGTCGCCAACTGTACTAAAATACTTATTAACTATAATAAGTGACTCTGTGGGTTCATTTTTAATTTTAAGAAGATCTTCATTTTTATTATACTTTTTGTTTATATTACATATTTTTTTAACGGAATCCCAGGTATTCTTAAGATTATTTTTACTGTCGATAAGAAGTTTCTTTTTATAATTTTGTTTTTGATTGTAAGTAATGTTAATACAGTAGTTTCTGTACTGTTTATATTTATTCTGTAGATCTTGGTCATTTGGAATTTTTCTAGCAATGCTATGTAGTTCATCGCGGCGTCTTATACACTTTAACAGCCCTGGGGTGATCCACGGCTGCAAAATAATATCAGAGCTACATATACTACGAACTGTTTTATTTTGGTTGATAACTGAGTTAAATCTTTCAATAAAGTATTTAGTAGCTTCATTGATGTCAGTGATATTGTACAGGTAAGTCCAATCAATTTCTTTTAGGTCCGTGAGTAAATTATTATAATCAATTTTAGTATAAGTTTTTTTAGGTTTGGTTTTAGGTAGGGGAGACCCCATGCCACAGATAATAGTACTATGGTCTGTTATGTCCGAATGACAGACTAATGTAGTTGATGGTAACCTAGACTTAATCATGCAGTGGTCCAGGCAATTAGCCCCCCGTGTAGGAAATGTATGACCAGGCATATACCCGTAATGAGTAGTAAGATTGAGATAATCATCTGCGCGCGTATCCGCAGTGGTTTCTTTAATGTCAAGATTAATGTCCCCAATTAAAGCGCAATGCTGAGCCTGGCACTGATTTAGGATGTTTTCCAGAGATTTTAAGAATGTATCTATGTTATAAATTGATGGAGATCGGTAAACAGCAATCACTGTATAAACTTGGTCAATGTCAATTCGTAGACAATTTGCATCACGAAAACTGGGTTCGGTTATGACCACTTGAAGATGTAATCTAGAGAAAACCACAATCCCATCATTTTGATTCAAGTATTTTTTTGAATAATCACAGCTATAGCCATCCAGGGATAACACATTAAAAGATTCATCGATCCAACACTCAGTTAGTATTATAAGGTCTGGTTTGAATTTTAATCTATGTAAGAATATTAGTAGCGAGTCAAAATTTTTATTAATGCTCCGTATATTCTGCGATAAGACTGTAAGTTGATTCTGTTTTAATTGCAAATGTTTTAAGCAACTATCAGGGTTGCCCAATGCAATACTATTACATAATTTCAGATTATCAATATCTTCTAAGAATTCGTTATTATTAATCATTGGGACTAAATAGAAGTAACCAGTTTCTAACATATGGTGCTATTTTTAGTACTAATCTGAACCAACTCACAAATATTAATAAGTAGTAATGATTAAGATACTTGTCGCAATAGTATGTATAAGTTTTGGTATACATTATTAGAGTATTTAACATTACATAATTTATTGATTTTATTTTAATACAATTGAATGTGTAAGTGCCTTGAACTCCTACTGATAGATATGTAACTGGAAGTGTATTTTGTATGAAATAATAAGTGTATAAGTGTAAAGTATATAAGTGAATATTGTTGTGTAGTTGTTGGATGTGTAAATAATGTAAAGTAAACATAATAATATTAAGACAGTTAAATAATACCGATAAAGTTATTAATATTAGTCAGATTGCTTGCCATGCAAGTACAAGACGTTTTTAATAAACAAACAAAAAATAATTGTAATAACAATTTTACGTACTTTTATAACTGCTAAGTACGGCAACTTTACTTACAGGTATGGTACCCTTCATGACGAAACATATTGTATATTGTATATTTTATATGAAAATAATTGTGTAGTGCATACTTTGTTAATTTGCGCGTACGCAGCGGTAATGTGTTATTACGCATCCCGCTCTGTGAGACGTTTTCTTGACATTCATGACAGATGTAACTTTCTGCACAAAAAATACCCAGAGCAACTGTTTGTGGACCACACAAATGTTGCCCATGACACTCGGTGCAATGGCAATGGCGAAGCTACCATATAATCCATGCATCCGTCTACACGGATGCAAGTATTATATGGTAGCTTCGAGGATTATATGGATTTAATGTTATGCAGCCGCAATCGTCACCGCTTCACGCAACATGATCGAACCAACTCTTCCAGAATATGAACAGCGACGACTCTGCCTTGAAATTTCATGTAAACATGTACCTGTGAATTGTTATATTATTTAACTGCGTCGGCGAATATCTTATGAGGTTGTGCTGCTACAGTTAGTTGCTTGACTAACAAGGTTTCTTCAATGAAATTTTATTATTCATAGTTTTGGGACTATTGAACTAAATATGCTAACGTAAAAGTTAGTTAGGATGGTATGGGAATATGGACATTTACACGATAACATATTTGTATTATTTCTATTTCAGATTTTAATAGACAGTGATAAATAATATAATGGCTGCAACACCTTGTGCATATAATTAGTTGTAAAATATTGAAATGATAATTGAATGGCAACTTAAAAGCGTGGCCATGAGTTTATTTCAAATGTCTTTCCTTCTATTGCTAATCTCGTGAACCTAACAGTAATTCCTCTACATTCACTAACTCATGAACTTTAACGTTCATAAGTGCTACTTTGTGACCTAAATAAATAAATGCATTTGTCTAACGTAAAAAAAGTGTTAAATTTCAGCCGGCTATCTTTTACTTTTGAAACGATAGGGCTATTTAAAGAATGGTCCTACCGTCCTTTAAAAGCTCTATAGATAACTAGACAACTAGACAGGCTGACAGACGGTGTAAGCCCGGTAATAGAGTCCTGCCTTGAGTACCCCTAAAAACGTTTTGATGCCGAACCGTCGCTGTATCGAAAATAAGAATAACTACAATAATATCGGCCTCGATGGCGTGGTGGTTAGTTTAACCAACTGCCACTTCTGAGGTCGTGGGTTCGATTTCCGCACAAGTCAAACATTTGTGTGCATCAACATGGATGTTTGTGTTGGTCTGGGTGTTTCTATGTATAATATGTATGTATGTATGTACAAAAAAGAAGTATATATGTATGTTTATCTATTGTCTAGTACCCATAGTACAAGCTCTGCTTAGTTTGGGCTAGATGGTGTTGTGTATATGTGTTAGAATATTATTATTATTATAATAAAAGAAGAAAAAAGAAATATCAATTTTAACAATTGATTACTATTCAAATAATAAAAAATTCACCGCGGGCGCAAAACACCAAATGGAGCACCGCGACAAAAAAACCGCAAAGGTCAACTACATTAATATTCCTAAAAAAAGTTTAATTAATACTTTTATGACAAAGAACTTTATATAATACCAAGCTAAGTAGATAAACAAACAATTTTCAAAAATAATGTTATTTAACATAATCTAATTACAGCTCATTTATTAATTATCTATCGATCCATTTAGTATAGGAGAACGTGCCTAATAAAAGGTTTACATAACTAAATACATATGTACATTCGAATAACGCAGACGGCTAATGAGAAAAAAATTATTTACTCTCTCCCCGAATTTCTCAGACTATTATGTATATAATATATCTAAAACACGCTTGTATGTATAGTTTGTTTCGTGCCTAGCTATGTGTTATTAGACAGTGAGCCTGTTAACGTACCAGGTACCATGTTGCAAATGGACATTAACCCAAAAGAAAAATGTTAGTAAAATTATGCGTGATTCAGGAATTGAACTCGGTACTTCACGATCTCGTGACCGCACCAACATAAGCGCAAACTTATACCAAGGGATACCAAGGGATCAATGAGACAGTTAATAAACAAATCTTCGTAATTCAAACAGCATGGTCCATTTACTATCGCCGCATTTATTAACGACAATCAAATACCTTGACGAAAACTTTCAAGGTCCCAAAATCTGAGGTGTCAAAGGTCAGGCGACTTGATGCTTAAATTGTAAACTTTGATTAGATTTGTTACCCTCCCCTGTTCCAGCCTGTCCATTAGAATGCAGGCCCGGGACAGTTGTGTAATTGAATTTTTCCAAGTCATTGAGTATGAATATTTTTTCTTTTTTCTGTTCATACCTGCCACCTCTTTCATACATTTTTATAGTTCGCGTCTGTGATGCGTGGAATATAAAAATCGAAATGGATTCATTTTTTATGAACGCTCTACGCTCTCAATTGATGGTGTTCATATTTAATGCAGTTGGGAGTAGTCCCGCAACACCTTGGTCGATTGGGATGTTTACTCGTGCCATGAATTTATTATGTTATTTTATATTGATGTGTATGTGGTAATGGCGTTTTGGATCTACCTGTATTTTTTCTTAATCGTAAACAAATTTATTTTGGCAATGTTAGTTATATACTTACCTAAGTATGAACATATCAAGTTTTGAACTATTGACATCTATACTAATATTATTAACCTGAAGTGATTGTTTTTATGTTTGTGTAACCTCGTTTAGGTATGGAACCAGCAGCACGATTTAAAAAAGAAAATATTAATGCTTTGATTGTGAAAAAGCATTGGATATATTACATCATGCTACGAGTTACGCATGTGGATTAGTAAACAGAAACATAGGTGAAACCGCGGGCGATAGTTTTAAATAAAGAATGCTGTTGCCTATGCATTTATCTTAACAACGCTTTTTTCATTTGAATGTGTATTTTAATATGACTGACTTGTTGATTGGCGAGGTTGTTTGTATACTATTCAGATCATTAAACGTAACGGAACCGAATCATAAGGATTATAAAATACTCATGTTATGTGTAGCTTACATCTCTGACATTTCGAAGTTATGTGCCTACTGAATATTTCATATAAAGAAAAACAGTTTGGAAGTTCTTTATAATTCTCTTGAAGAAAGAAGATTCGCTTTGACCTTGCATTGGTTCACCATAGAGATAATGAGAAAGAGGGCTGTGCCCAACAGTGGGCAATTTGTATGTAAGGATATTACGACATCATTTATATATTTAGTACGTTGTCACAACCAGCTACCAGTTACCCATAAATAACGTCACAAACTGCGTTGTAGAACCAATACACAATATTGATTTCATGATCCGAAGGTAAAAAAGTTTAAAAAAGATCGTAGGCACAGTTGTACGTTCGTGGTTTTAATTGGCTTCGTGAAAAACTACGCGGCTGGAACAACCATTTTATTTTGACATGAGTCTCAAATAAAAATGCTACCTACGGCAAAACCAACCAACGAACGAAAAGGGATTTTGTTCGTTCATGTTCACAAAGGTTTCAGTGTGTAAGCGGATTTACTGGGAGATTAAGAAAAATAAGCGAAAATATAAAGTACGCACAATATTCTTAATAATATCTGTGTATTTCGGTATAGTAGCTTTATGGATAAGAGGTAAGAAATTGAATATTCCCTTAGATAAGTAAGATTAATTTTACGTTACTTACTTAATAAAATCTTAGTGACCTTATATCTAAAGATAGATTGAATTTTTCAATCTTCAAAGTTGTTTGCAGTAAGAATTACGTGCTTCACGTTAATCTTTATTCATTGTTATGCTAAGAAAATGTGACGAAATTTGAACGCCATTTTAAAATGTAGGTATCTTTATTTTAGGTTAATCAACCAGGCGTATCAAGTATATACTTTGCACCTATTGATATTTTTATAACTAAATATTCGTCATGGCTCTAAATATACCTAAGTGTAGTTGTTAGTGAAACCAGGGCAGTGCTTAATGTAAAACTTTAAACAATCAATGTTGACCTTAATAAAATGAATAGAAAAACACTAAAGTAGTATTTGTTGTAGGTATTCATAATTATAGTAATTATACAAAACAAGTACGATCCCTGTAGCACGCTACCCACATATATCCACTTAAATATTTACAATTAAAAAGTTTAGAACAATAATTGCTACTTAAAGTCCCAAAAAGCAATAAAGATATATTTGCCGACGACACATTTTCATTTGATATTATTATTATTACCGAAATTATTATATGGCATAGTTTATCAAATGCATAAGTTGAGTCACGCTAAGAGGGTGAAATGAAAATAGCTTGTATTTTCCATCGGCACGTTGCTTCTACTGTGAATAACCAAACAGACCTGTTCAAGTAGAATTTAATCAAGTTAGACACGCGACCTCTCACGCAAGGCTTTCCTCGTTGCCAGCAATTATCATGTCGATTTTATACTGATTGTGTTTTTGTGTGCCTAGGCTGGTCGACTGATTTTACTTTGTATATTTTTTTATATAAGGGTGTATGTTACTACGTAATTTTGTAGAGATTAATAGTCTTTCACTTTATCAATATTTGTTTGTACAACATGGTCACATAATGCTGGCGATAGCTAATGAAATACCGACACATTATGTGAGTAAAGGGGCTAACCCGCTATTAATCACTCCTAGACTTTGACGCATAGCTGCGCTTCCGTGAATCTAAGGCAAAATAACTATACCGCGGTAGCCGTGAATTTTGCCTGAATAAAAAGTAGCTGAGCAATCTTCGATGGCACATAAACTATCATTGTGCAAAAAAATATGTTTACGCAGCAACTTGCGTGGTAGAAGAAAAGCCGAAAACAAACGCATTCTCGCATTCATTATATTGGTATTTTCGAAACATGCACAAAGGGAATTACATCTATTTCAATATTTAATGGCGGTGGCTGGCTATTATAAAGTGCAACTCACACACTATATACTGTTTACACAGCTATTACAATGTCAAATGTACTTTTGAACTAAAATAACATATCTTTCTATACTAATTATTTACTATATAAGTACACAAAGCACAGAAAATGGTCTCAGTCTAAAATATCCTAAAACAGTTTGAAGTTTAAGTGTGTTTATAGACTCATGCCATTTTGACAGATCGTTAGATAGAAACTACCGTTTTCTACCTGCTATAATCCTGACGTTAACATGACCGGTCGTTGATATAGGATGTCCTTAACTCGCCCTTCGTGTCCTTAACAGAAAAATCCAAGAACACATTTGGACCACCTGGGTATGCAAGCGAAACTCTTGTTATTAACAGTAAGCGTAACAGCAAAATTTGTAGACTGCAGCAACGAGATAGTAGTTAGGATAGGATTTTTAGCAAACAGTCAATCAATCAGGAATGTATGTTAATAATTAACAAAATGATAATCCGACTAAATATAAATGTAAAACAACTGGTCTATTTTATTTATACACTGGTCGCCTTTAATGTGCATATGATTACTTTATTTTTTAATAATTTTAATCTCATAATTGAAAAACAGGCCTTAATCTAAACATAATTATTTATTAGTTTCTGGACGCAATTTCGATCGCGTGTTACGTCATTAAAACATTGCATGTGTTGCTTTGGGTTAATGTTACCTTTTATTAATTTATTTTTAGAATCAGTTAAACAGTTCAAAGATAGTTATTATATACAAATAAATAAATACATTACATCTTGTTATTGATAAGTGTAGTACAATATATAAGAATTGGTTCTATATTTTCCAAAGTTATAAAGTATGTTTTATTATGAATTTTATAAGAAGAATAAGTAACGTAGGTTTGGGCATTCGGATATCAAATAAATTTCGTTTATATGTATAAGTTTTCTAAAACAGTCGCTTCGATATTCTCAATTTCGTTAAAAACAAAAACAAACCACACTATTACTATGTATTAGTTTCGGCTGTTATATTGTATTTTCTTTGGTTTCAGTTTTTCTTAAATATATTTCAAAATAATTCTGAAACTTTTGTTTCACATTAAACATGTTTTATACAGATTTGACTTTTGTGACTTATAGAACTTTTTGACTACTTTTTCATATTGAATATTCTGTGCTAAAGTTCTTGTGCTGTTGAGAAACTTGAAGCCGATAAAAATGAATGTGAAAGCGATATTTTTAACAAAGTTATAAATCCATTTTAACTGGTTCTCTATCATGCAGCATTCTATTTTAGGAATCCGCAGATATCTTTTTGAAATATAAATGGTCTTATACACTTACTTTTTTACGTACCTGTTTTAACACCTTTGGGTACAGGTGAGAAAAGAGCTGGGTTTAGTATCAGATAATTAGATTGCAGTATCATATTCATAACTTGTAGAACTGAATGTGGAAATGTTCCCAGTAGACCCAGTTCTGGGCTCTGTTTGGCAAAAAACTTGTTCTTTATCACGTAGAACCTTAAACCATAGTTAGCACAATCTGGGTATAATGTATTACATACATACAAGGGATAGACAGAAGTGTACCTTTACGCCCTTCTCTTAATAGGCGCGAAATTAAATATACATATTAGTGGAAAGTTTTCTTATTTAATACTAGCTGTTACCCGCGATTTCGTCTGCGTGGAATTTAACAAAAAGGTTTAAATATTTTTGTCGCCGAACACTTTTTATTTTCTAAAATAAAAGTAGCCTTTGTTACTCCTTATAACATCAGCTATATGCCTATGAAAGTCCCGTCATACTCGGTCCAGTCGTTTCAGTAATTAGCCGGAACAAACAGACAAAAACTTTAAAGATTGTTTTGTTGATATATGTACTGTATGTTTCATATATGCATTTAGTAAAAAGCTGTTATTTTGACATTATATACAGATACTTTAAATATATTTATTTGTATAGATAACTGTACAGAACCGCCATGGTGTGGGCCACTGGTAACCTCACGGTTTGTAGTAGTCAGAATGTCATATAGCACTGAAATACAGCCTCTATGTCTATTGGAACACTATAAAGCACGTCAATGGATGTAACTGAATCTGCGAAACGTCCGCCCTTGACAGGAATATGGCGATCTCGTTTAAGTCAATTCTGATTCATGTGCTTGAACGTAGTTCGTTGGACGTGACTTTTTCTATTTTCATTGCTTTTCATATTTGAGATATAGTTGCATAGCAGTACTTAACATTTTTGTATGATCGTTTGTTTGTGAATGAATGTCAAGCTGATATATAAAGTCAACATCTAACAAGTCCAATAAATGAAATAAACAGGCTTCAACCTAGACTTTTCTTATTTTTAATTAACAGTCCATAAGTGTACTTTTACTAACAGTTATTTTTTTTTACATACATATTTGCTTGCATTTTCGACTAAGATTTTTATTCTATTATATCAATGTGCTTTCGTATTACATTTAATCACCATTGTTTCAGTGTTATAATATTTACTCCTACTATTTGTAGTATTTTTTCGTATTTATACAAAGGACTTGAAATCCTTGTAAGCACCTCTGAGTATTTTATAAACAACTGGATGGTGATAGTTTCAATTGTTAGCTTACTATAACAGTGAGAATTGATGAGGGTTTGATTCTTGATTTTATTTTCAAAACACAACTTTTTTTTTTTATTTTTTTTTTTTTGCTCGTCAAAATGACCACACTCCGCCTGATGGTAAGCAGTCGTGTGGTCTAAGAGCAGTGGCCTCCACATCGTCCTCATAGCAGCCGAGGCGATGTTGAGGTCTCTACTTTGATGGCCTGAGAAGGTGCTTTTTCACGCCCCGCTTAAAGGACCCAGGATTGAAGGAAGAAGGAATAACTCCGCTTGGAATAACTTCTGTATCGCATTTAAAAACCTTCAAACAAAGGATACAAAGAATATCCAGACTCGGAACCACAATTTGTGGATCACACCATTTTTTGTCCCGTTCGGGATTCGAACACACAACACTCAGCGCAGTGGTAGTGGCGAGGTGACCACTGATACCACCACACCATCCTTGTGGTCCAAACACGTGGCTTAATATATAAGAAGATAATAATAACTTCGATGAAAGTTTCTATAAATTCTTAACAAGCATTCTGTAGTTTAAGTTGATGAGAGAAAATATGTACCTGGAAAATTTGGTCGTAAGCTTGTTCAAGAGTATACTACGTATCTAATTGAGTAATTAATGTTATAAACTAAACGATTTAAGAGTAAGCATAATTATGGTGAGGCACACCTTAGACTAGAAAGAAACATTAAATATTATAATAATACGCTTCTTATAATACATCAATGCTGTGTATAAAACGTTACAAAAGCAACACACAGTACAAATTTAATTTATCCCCTTTGTACAAATACGTATGTAGGTATGTATGATTTGAGTTTTAATTATATAGCCATTTACTTCACTTAAAACTCTTCCATTATGCTTAACGTAAAGTAAGTACACTTGATTAGTTACGATTGAAGTATCCATGTATCCATTAAACAAATTGCAAATTTAACTTCGCAAATGATTTTGTAATAATGTAAGAGTAATATGAGACCCACAAAGGTTTTGAACTTTGGACAAACTTCGTAGACTACAAAGAGTCGAGGCGAACAAAAGGCTCTTTCTATCGTATTTGATATTATTTATTAATGCTTTGGAAGTTGACATCCAAGAATTTTACGTTGTAAGGTTCTCCGTTACTTCCAAGCTAATTCGGCACTGACAGATTTTGTTCGGCATCAGTCGGAGGTTTAAACAAACAAATTATTTTGACAGCACAAATATTTTACTTAAAAATCTGTGGCATCTGCCGAATTCGTACGTATTGACTGGTATTACTGCGAAAGTTGCTTAGAATACATTTTAATGTTTTGTTTGTTGTCTTTATAAAGCAGAAGCCAGACAAATTAGTGAGTCCAAATTTATTAGGCAAAAACCTGGACGCCTATAAGATATTATCTAAAGCGAGGCCTAGAATACTTTTTTCGTTTTGTCTACCAGAAATTAGCTTTGAACTGTCTTGAAATCAACAACGATCTTAATCAGAAGTAAAAAAATAAAAGCACAGGAAAACACTTATTCTACCTCGTTTTAGCCGTGTCGTTATTTTTTTGCTTCGTCAACACTCCAGTATTGAATTGTATATTTTCTTCGATGATATTTATCTAAAGTATGTACATATGCTCAAACATGTTAGGAGTGGTGAAGTCATATATTTCGTGTAAATTACTCTGTGTTGCTGCTGTTTTCGTTTAAAGTTACATAAGTATTGAATATATCTAATGTGAACGGGACAATAATGCCATAATATATTATAAAATCAACGATATGAGTAGCTGAACGAAAATTAGTTTGACTTAAAATGTATTACTTATTCGTAATGATGGATCATCAATAAATAACATATCCCATAACTGCTATGGATGCTGCTGCATTATACACACATTTCATCTATTTACACTGACAGCCTAATTATAACAATGGCTAGTAAACTATGATTGAAACGTTATGGAATCTATAATAAAGAAATGTATAATACGATTCTTTATTTCCTAAGTCTTATTTAGTATTAAGTAAAGCAAATCGTGTTGCTTGAGATCTAGCACACCTAATATATATTTCTTTTAGGTGCAATTTTACATCCAATAATACGTTTTTAGATAAACACTAAAAGCCAGTGACTCCAGTCTCGAATGAATTTCATGACTTAAAAATTCAAATAACACAAATATTTACTAAGCCTTAGACTGCTTTGGTAGTACAGTGGTAGCGAATGCGGCTATTGTGCATGAGGTCTCGGGTTCAACTTACGGTTCGGTCAAAGTGTTATTCCTATCAAGAGTTTTTTAGAATTTTCACTGAGTCTGGATTTGTGCCCTTACTGTTATAAGGTATCCGCCTATTACCTGGCGAAACTAAAAGTTAAGTATTATAATATTATTGTATACATATCTGCCCACCTCTTCAGAGATATCGGCGTAAAACTATGTATGTAACTAAACCTCATTAGCGAGAACCAATTTATTCATCCGAAAATCAGCGGTAAATAATTTTGTCAGTAACGTGTTAAGTGTTTATCGTCCCTGAACTTTGAAAATGGGTTTTCTAACGGGCACCGATATCACACATCTAATTAAATTAGTTTATTATCCCCCAAGGAGTTAGAACATAGTTTAATAAAATAAAGAGGATCAAATTTCGAGCGTAAGTGGAGCTTGGGGCGGATTAAAATTTTATTACACTGAATATTCGCACGATTATTGTAATCAAGTAATCAAGTAAGTTGTAATCGCAGAACTAAGGCATTTTAGTTCGTATTTGAGATTGATTGCAAATTGTATTGTATTCACCGCATGTGAATTTGAGTAGTCACCGCCTTTTCTATATATAATACCTTACTTATACCATATTTAAAGTAATAAAAGGCATTTTGATCTTTTGTTTTTAAACAGGCCACTCTCGCACAAGCCGATAATTTTGTGCCACAGTGGACTTTACAAACATTCAAACAACGGACACAAGGAACACCTAGGTTCGGAACAACCATGTGCGGCCATTCGAAACCATTTGGCAAATAACATTCGACGTCATGATGGTGAGGCGACCACTTGAGAGTGAACATCTATTGTTATTATAATTTGTCATGAAATTGACATTTAAAAATAAAACAAACGTCCGCTCTCGGGATCTGTCAAAGAGCAATGGAACGTAGTATTTTGGGAGTCAGACTTACAGACCGCATCAGTAATTCAATACTACGTTCCAAAACTCAAATTGCTGATGTAGGCCACCCAGCTGCCAAATTAAAGTGGAATTGGGCAGGCCACGTTTGTCGTATGCCAGGAGAGCTATGGACGGGAACAACCACACAGTGGATGGCAAGTAACGGGAAGCGACAACGGGGTCGGTCCAGGCAGAGATGGCGAGACGAGCTCGTTGCCTTTAAAAGGCCATAACAAGCAATCGAGATAGATGGAAGTCGGAACGGGAGGCTTTTTCCCAGCAGTGGGACGCCAATTAGCCTTATAATAATATATTGAATGAATCATGAATCCATACGTAGCAATAGTCCTACGCCTGCTGCGGCTAGTGCCGCTGTAGGTGTTCCATCACACCTTTGATTAAAACACTCGAAGGGCCTCTTCACGTTGGAACCATGTCTCCGTGTAGGCCTCCCAAAGGGCCAGGTATTTTCTAATATGTTAGAAAGTACCTGTGATAAGAGAAATATAATAAAATAATAAATAATAATAATAAATTAATCTTTATGTCCTTGTTATAGGATCAAGACTAACTACAGATAAATGTAAATTCACCTTAATAAGTGTCATTTTGACGTTATAAGTATTACTTTCTGACATATATGAATAAATGTATTTCGATTTATTACATAGGGGAATCTATGCAATTAACTAACAAATGGCAATTTTTTACTAGTAAGTACTTTTGTTGACATAATATTCCAAAAAAATAAGATGTAAGAAACCACTCTATTTAAGAAATATATTTGAATTTTGATTAGATATGTTATTATTGTTCAGATAAATGTATGATATGTCGGCCTCGATGCCATAGTAGTCAGTGTAACCCACTGCCACGCCGGAGGTCACGGGTTCGATTCCCGCACAAATCAAACATTTATGTGCATGAACATGGCTGTTTGTTTTGGTCTGGTTGTTTCTATGTATAATATGTATCTATAAACAAAAAAAAGTATGTGTGTATGTCCATTGTATAGGACCCATAGTACAAGCTCTGCTTAGTTTGGGCTAGATGGTTTTGTGTGTATGTGATGAAATATAATTAATATATTCAGCGCGGTCAAGGTTTGGATAGATAGTATGCTATTTTAGCATGATGTTAGCTTGTTTTAAATCTTTGTTAGACAAAGGAACGAGCCATCAAATGCATAAAAAAGAATATTGATGGTTTGGCCAATTACAATTCCGCGATTACAATGTTCGCACTCGTTCGTAATTGGTACTTGAATATAGACCGTATTACTCTACAAATGTTCAACTATGTTCAGCACAGTCAATGTATGGATAGATAATGTGATACGTAAGCATGATAATTTTAGCTTGTCTTTCCTTGTTAGACAAAGAAAGAAAGCGAGACATCGACCACATGAAAGAGAAGATTATGGTTTTTTGTCAAAGATATTTTAATTGCGTATTTAGTTCCAGGATATAAACCGATAAACAGATGCAGCATTTTCATTTAATGTATATCGTATTTCTTTGACAAGTGACTCAACACTTCAAGTTGTACTAAAAGTAATACAATACAATATAGTGAGATTGATGTTTTATATGTTGAATAGGAAAAAATCTCAATGCCAAACACCCAATTCATAAAATAGCACGAAAAAGTTAAATAAAATTAACGTTGCCAGCAAAGAAAATAACAAAGGCCTTATTGCGTGCTATGAAAGGGACCCAAAAGTATTCGTGAGTGACGTAAGGTAAGAAATAATCATAAGTTGCCTTTATCGCGCCCTTCATAAAACCATCAAACCGTATCTTCATGCAAAGTCGAATTTAATGGAAAAATGCCAAGACTTCTAAATGGAAAAAAGTTACCTTTACAAGATTTGAAAAGTGACATAATGCTTGAATATCTTCACAAAGAGGTCATTTGGGAAAATATTTAGTATTTGAGGAGTTTTGATTTGTTTCAGAGTAAGTGTCCCTATAAACCCATTGTTTGGATGCCGTGATGAGTATAAGTGGCATCGCCACTGCGTCGAGTTTCGTGGGTTTGATCCCTACTAGACAAAAATTTGTGTGGTACACAAATAATTGTTTCAAATCAGGGTGTTCTTTGCGTCCGATATTTGAATGTTTGTAAAGCGCTTTCTGCAGTTTCACTTTAGGCTTAATATACTCTATATATAATATCAAATCACAAAAGTACAAATAATAATTGTATTTTTATGTTCGTATATCATGAATGTAATATAATAATTCAAGACTTTATTAGTGAAGCGCGATTACCAATACAATTTTGATAAATGCAAATTTCAGGATTTTGATTGATGGTGATGATGAAGAGACTGACCATCTGCGCAGTATATATTATAGTACAAAAGACAGTGCACAAACACAATTGACACAAGGACCGTAAAGCGATCAAAGGTAGGACGTACTTTCGGCGTGAGCAAAATTGCCAACTGACTAACTCAAGGCTGCTAGTTTGAATTTCTTGAGAGAATACCCAATAACCTTTTGTTAGTCTAACCCGGGGTTCGTAAAAGAGTCGTCATGCACAAAAGCCACTTAGACTACAGCTGCGCTATGGAGCTTTGGTGATGCCTACTTGAAGGGATTAATAAGAATGCTAAATAACCCTGCCCCATCCTACCACTATTCAGCAGATCACATCCAAACAATCTTATAAGGCTTTCAGGTTCCAAAAGGTTGTGCTGTATTATTAAATGGCTACCAGTATGACCTCAGCCGCGCTTGTGAAAGTGCTTTTGTTAAAGTTGTTTCTGTCTGTATTACACCCTCTTTTTATAGTCTTAGTCGATATTTAAACTATTGCGTCGCAGTGACGCACCGGCGGCCTGGCCAGGCACTATACGTATTCAATCATGTGTAGCATTCCAAAAATTTACCGGTTAAGCGTTTCGTAGACCAATTTGGCCATGAACACCAGTTTCTTTTTTCCATTAAAACGAAACCACTTAACTTACTTAAATTTCCCTTTATGTTGACAGGGAAAAGCTCCTCTGGTTAGTACAGCAGCACCGTTAAGTGTCAACATGCATACTTTATTAGTTTTAAATTCACTGTTCGCATTTCGCGTCAACTTTTAACTCGGGTGTGCTCATTTCCAGTAATGGATTACGACGGGATGTTAATGATCAGTGTATACTGTCAAATAAAACCACTGAGAGCACGTGTGTGTACACGCACCGACACACACACACACACACACACACACACACACACGCACACACACACGCGCGCGTGCGCACACACACATACGCGCACACACGCACACACACACACACACGGACATACACACGCACACACACACACACACGGACATACACACGCACATAACTGTGTATGTATAAGTTTGCTGATGTCAGTGGGTACCAATCTGATTGCCAATGTGTAGACAACCTTTCCTAGTAAGAGTGCAGCTCAATATGCAAAATATTTCTTTAATTGATATTAAATATGCTTTGAACCTGTGCGTCACCTATGCGCTATCTATCTCGAGGACTTGACTCGAGAACCCGGCTTCGATTTCAGGGTAGTCCTATACTAATGGGTTTTTGCTAGGCGATTCTCAGAAGCTGGCTGAAGTATAGTACATCCATATGTATATGGATTCTAAATGTTAACGATGAAAATTTAGTGGAATAGATTTTCTCTGGCTGCTATTTCAGGAATAATTATATATTTATTCATTTTAATCAGAGTTAGTTTGTATTATATGTATTATATCTTATATTAAAAATAATACATGCAGGTTAGTTAGAAAATCGGAGTCAATGTTTGTATGGAAATTTAAGAATTAGTTAATTTGGCATTTCAAATTTTCATAATATATGCGTAGACAAACCGCACCAAGTTTTAATTACAACACCCATTACTCTCAGTTCAGTTAATAATTAATCAGGATGTACGATTAACTGTCATAATTACTTTTTAACATCTCAAAACAAGGCAAAAATGGGTACAGCTAAGTTTTTGTGCTCAAACAAAACACGTCGAATTTTAACGAAGGTGAGGCGAGAGGACAATTAAAAGTTTTACATAATTCAGTTGTGTGTCTGAAAACTGGGGTCGGGGGTACACCCTTAGCTTCCAAACCCCCCACATCTGTGCCCCAGTTGATTACGAGATCCGACTTTTTGAAAATTTAATTTCGTTAATTTTGTTGGAATTTCGGCATGATCGCTTTGTGGTTCCTGCTTGTAATTGCTGGATAGATATTTTCTGATTTTAGGTATCGCTACTTTTGCAACGCTTAACTACAACAACAACCCTTTAATAATTTAACTACAGTTTTATAGGAAGTAAGAGCACAGAAAGCCAATTATCGTAATAAATTATGTTCAAATTCGGTTCCAATATTTTTTAATAAGCATCAATTTTATACGCAAAATACTATATGTAATATTTATGACACTAAGACTTCTACTACTCCAGAACTGAATTTTGGACATTTTTTATTAGAAGAATTGGCCTCCAAATATCTATTCACTATCCACCAACTGAAATCGATCTCATGTGTTTGTGTAACAATTATATCTATAATTTTTAAGATACTCTATCAATAAGATCTCAAAATAGGAGACCTCATGTTTCTGTACTTTTAAATGGAACTTTAATGCTTATAAAGTTCAATTGTTGTTCCGTCTGGCAAACCTTGTACAAATTATGAGAATGTTGAATTAAAAATAGTTAGTCTTATCAATCAACTTAAGAAAAATGTGATCAAATGAACTGAATAACAAGATATTAATTTAAATCACACACAATTTTTAGTAATATAAAGAAATGCATTAAAAACATTATAAGAAAATATATTATGTATTGTTTGAATTAATTAAAACTTTTGTGTTACACATTACCTACTTGTATTCATTCTTGTTAACTCGTCCAGTTAAACTCATATGCCTATGTTAGGAATAGGTACACATAGATTATCGGGCACGCCACGATCGTGCCGGTAAGTCCCGTTTATGAGGAGTGGCTGGAAAGGTGGCATGACGCCCTCACCTTCCGGCTGACACAGGTAATGACTGTTAACGGTTGTTTTGGCCAGTTCCTGTGTCGCATAGGCCGGCAGGAGACGCCCGGATGTCATCACTGCGGTGACTGCCGCGATGATGTTGTGGACACGGCGCTGCACACTTTGGCGGAATGCCTCGCCTGGGCACCGCAGCGCCGTGAGTTGATCGCGGCAGTCGGACTGGCTGCTCTCTAACTTCCGGCCGTGGTCCAGTCTATGGTCCGCAGTGAGAGATCATGAATCATCGTCGCCTCCTTTTGTGAGGAAGTAATTTCCATCAAGGAGGTGGCGGAGCGGGAGAGGGATCACTTAAACCCTCTCCCCAACCACAGAACCGGGCGCTCCGCGAAATCCGAAATAATAGCTCTCGATTGGAAGGCAATGGCACTTGGTATTACCATGGCGCGTCCATTAAACTATTCTTACCGTACAAGTTTCTAAGACAAATATAATACCACACTCAATAAAAAATGGCAAGTGTTTAAGATAGAAAATAATAAGCGCTTGTCGTATAGGTATATATTTTTGTATATAGAAATGCTAATAATAACTTATTATGATAGCTTACACTTTTATCAACTTAGTCTGCATGTAACTAAGAAGTATATATAGAAAAGAGTGTAAATTATTTAAGAGGTAGTCCTTGTATCAAAAGCAACTTTACGGATATCCAGTTAACGGTCAATTAGACTCAGAATCACTATTTACAAATCACACCTATACAGGGTGTCCGGTAATTAATGGATAACCTGGAAATGTCTTATAGTGGAACTGATGGGCATTCAGAAAAAAATATGAAAAAAATCTATCCTAACTTAGTAGTTAGGATAGATTTTTCTCATATTTTTTTCTTACCTGAGATGTGTTTTTTTTTTATTACAATGTATAACTTTCTTGTATACTACGACCATAAATGAATGAAATCCATCGGATTTTTGTTGTTTTATTATTAAAAACTAATTATGCTAATAGATAGACAGTCAAAAGTATGCTATGTATGTAATGCTGTTTTTCATTTTTCTGAACGGCCTCCAGTTCTACTATAAGACATTTGAAGGTTATCCATTAATTACCGGACATCCTGTATATTGCTTCGCGGTATTCCGTTAATCCCACACTATTTGGACCACTCAATACGGCAGCGCCATTCGTCCACTCAAAGTTTAATTTCTAACATCTAGATTCTCACATAAATGGATGACGATACTAGTACTATTTGTTCTATTTATTTAAATTATATCGCACCAGCTTTTCAATAAACTGTTTCATAAATTTTCTCCCTAAGACCGTTCGATTTTCATTTGTACAACGCTGGACGAGACAGTACCAGCTGGCAATAATTACCAAGCCGATTTAATTTCGACATTCCGAATTTCGTCTCCGAAATTAGCCAAACTCTTCCTGAGAAATAATTGAGATTTGCAAACTAAAGTGAAGAATAATAACAGATTGTGTTAACAAGAGAACAATATACAGGTGTTTCTGTTCTAATTGAGCTATTGAATTTTAATACGGAAACAAGAATGAAGTGAAATGGTTTTAATAATTAAAATTCTGCTTGGAGTGTTCGGTAATTGTGTAAGTGTGAAGTGTTATGTAAATTTTATTTTAAAATTATTATTTAATGATATTTTTGTGGATATTAATTTACATTAATAAATAATATTGTCCGTCTTTTGTAAAGAGTATTAGTGCCTTAACTTGTATATTTATAGTAACTAGCGGTCGCCAAGTGGTCGAAATTCGCCCATAATTTATTTAAATTTTAAATTTGATCGTTATTAAAGTTTTATTGTCTATAACTTAATATCCTTATAATCACATTTCATTTAGTCACCTACTCCACATATACATATATATATGTAACCATAGTTACGAAGCATTCTACGAAGTCAACCGAACAAGGCCGAAATACTACGAACGCTATTCGACTGCTTGTGTAAAATGCATGTTTGTGTGCGTGTAGTGTATTTTCATTAATTTAATGTATTTCTAATGCATATTTTATAAAAATAGTAGGTTTCGCCCCTCCTTCTCCATATAAACTTTAACTGTGGCAAACTTCATACTCCTCCATCCGCGCAATTTTCGTAAAAAGGGGTACAAAGTTTTTGCTTCACGTATTAATATATAGATTATACTTTACAACTTACATACTCGTACTTTTCTATGCTCTCATTGTCACTGCATTTGTTAATTCATGTTTATTTGCTCATATGCAAATTTCACTAGCTAATAGCTTCCGCAATAAAATTTACGATAATTTCTCAATGAAGGCCTTCAGACACGATTAAATCCTACTAATATTTGGAGGTAAATGTTTGTGACAATATTTGGATGTTTTTAACAAAATTACAGTTGAATGGATATGAATGCAATTTGGCATACAGATATTCCGTGATCTAGATCAATAAATAAAATTCTTTTTATTTGTATGAGTAGTTACGGGTACAAAAAAAAAGGACGGATTATCCGTCCCATCGGATCATGAAAGTTAGGGAACAGAGAGTGCACTTGTGATTGCGCACACGCTTGTGCACTATAATATCGCCTGCGCAGATGGCCAGTCTCCGTTAAGATTGATAGCCGTGACCGAAATTCGGTCAGGAGGACATTATCTGTCAGTTATATGTTTGCTCTGAGAGATTATTCCGGGTAAATTAAAATCTGGCAATGTCATGACATGATAAGCAGTTACTTAAAACAGAATTTGTTAAGTCCAATACTCGAAAATATGATTTGAACAATCATATTGCCCGCTTACTGGTCTTTCTGTGAAAAAACATGCGGGGCAGTCTTTGGGGCCTATCGATAGAAGTGAAAACTAAGTAACTAGCGTGCGGTGACAATGACGCGAGTTTCACGCTTTTCGTTCACCCAAAAAGTACACATATATACACAGTATACATATAGCTCATGGAAAGCGTTCACTGACGATGACGCGAGTTCCATGATTTTTGTTCACCCAAAAAGTGCTCAACGCGCCTAAAGAAGTTTAGTCTTAAAAAAACAAAAGAACAGAAGCTAGTTTTTACATAATATAACAGTTTTTATGCCTTGAAATCCAAAGGCACTTCGTATTTCATTCTTAAACCTCTCTACTATTATATAAACACGATAATATATACATGTTAGTACTGGCACACAGGACAGAAGCACCGCGGTTTTCCTCTGGGATACCTTGGTCGTCTTTTACGTTACCCACGGGAAGAAAACGTGGTTCTATCCTTAGGCTAACTATAGGACTAACGAATATATTTTATATAAAGCTGGGATAAATAACATACAAGATTCTTTTTCCAGTAAATTACACACGCGTGTTTAGGACTAACTGAGACGCTGAAATAATACATAATATGTGAATAAACCATTCCTTTTCGATTTTGGATAAAATACATTCCATAGTCTTACAACTTTATCTCCGAAGGTATAAACAGAAGTGAATACACTCATATTTCAAGATCTTTAAAACATATCAACAATAATTCTACTTAAGTATACTTTGTGTTTAGGTAATATGAGGGCGAGCCTATTGTTGATATGGATAATATGTTTACGACTGAAATAAAATTACCTTTTTACAGAATAAGTTTACGTTATGCGTATTTATAACGCTTAAAGTTTATCGACTTGTCTTCCTTATTTCAGAGGCTCGCTGATCGAACGTGAGTTCCCGGGTCTGATTTCCGGGTCGGGCAAATTGTTATTGGATTTTTCTGTTAAGCAATTTTTGGCAGGAGCAAGGAATCTGGAAATGAGTCAGTAAGTTTGTATCCTATTATGGGAGGCTGTATGTAGATGTTACATGGTTACTCCTGTTTGATATAAAGCGTGAGTATCTGTATAGGTATATGTTACAGAATATATGTATATATTCATAAATGATAATAATAATAATAATAAACCCCTCTGGGACAGTCGTTATCTCATCATGAGACTAACGCGATATCGGAGGGCCCAGTACACTAGCTTTTAAACTATCACCTTCACCTTGTGATATAAACAAAAAATGTATCACCAGGTTAAATTAAAGCGCACAAACCGCAGGGCAGCTTGTGGCGAGCTGAATGTGAGTGGTGACACTGCGGTCCTGAATGCCTCAGAGAGTTGGTTAGGGCCTCGTCCCCTGCCTTCCGTTACTGGTTAGCTGGGGTGGAACTTCAAGAGCGCCCGTAGGACTCTCAACTCTGGCTTGCCTTGGTCGGCCGGTCAGAGGGGGCCGCTAGAGCTATATGCTTGGGGGTGGAAGTGTCATTTTCAAGGGCATAACTACGGGGAAACCCGCTCTGGGTCTCCGTTGTCACGAGACCCGTGATGGTGAAACCGGCGCCGCACCGCTCGACACCCCTAGCCACTCGCACCGGTGTTGCCCTCAGCTGCTGGCTTGTATGCCTATAGAGGCTATTCAGGGGGCCCATCTAGTGAGTTGGCGAGTCACCGTCTGCCCATTGCATTGATGCTATTAGAGTATTCAGGGCAGACGCCGTTTTTTATCCATAGTTAGCAATATACCGGTCCACCAAACACCCAAACCTATAGCACATATATTGGAATCCATACGTAGCAATAGTCCAACGCCTGCTGTGGCTAGTGCCGCTGTATATGTTCCATACCACCTTTGATTAAAACTCTCGAAGGGCCTCTTCACGTTGGACCCATGTCTCCGTGTAAGCCTCCCAAAGGGCCAGTTATTTTCTAATATAGTATGTTAGAAAGTACCTGTGATAAGAGAAACATTATAATAATATTTAGAGTATTCAGGGCAAACGCCGTTTTTCATCCATAGTTACCAATATACCGGTCCACCAAATACCCATATCCATAGCTCATATATTAGAATCCATACGTAGAAATAGTCCTGCTCCTGCTACGGCCAGTGCCGCTGTAGGTGTTCCATCCCACCTTTGATTAAAACTCCAGAAGGGCCTCTTCACGTTCGACGTATGTCTTCATGTAAGCCTCCCAAAGGGTCAGGTATTTTCTAATATAATATATTAGAAAATACCTGTGATAAGAGAAACGTAATAATAATTTATTTGTATGAAATATGGTATTTGATGGTATTACAATAGTATAAATAGTACAAACAGACATGTGCTTTGTTTATTAACTGTTATTATGCTGATCATGGGCCTTCAAAGTATTTTTTATACATTAGGGTTACGCCATAGACCACAACGCTGGTCTAGTGCGGGTTAACTACTTCACATATCGCACGCTTAATAAAATAAAGATTTATCTGAATATGTTGTATTGAACAAATTTAAACTCTGTTGCAATTACATAACACAAACATAATATTAGAAATATAGTCACACAATCAGAGTTCAAATTGCCTACGTTCCAAATTTTGAGTTAAGTCGTTATTTTATTAAGAGTGCGATATATTTTAAGAACATTATGGAGAACTCTCAGACACAAAGGTTTCTGGACAATGTTGTTCATTGCCGTCAATGCTAGCTATAAATATGTACGTAGTATCGAAATTAACACCTTTGCTTTGCAGTCCAATGGTCTCTCACTGGGCTAGGTAAAGGTGGGCTCGATGGCGTAGTGGTCAGTGTAACCGACTGCCACCCCTGAGGTCGCGGGTTCGATTCCCGCACAAGTCAAACAGTTGTGTGCATGGACATGGATTTAGTCTCTTGGTTTGGGTGTTTGTATGTATAATATGTATTTTCAAAAAAAACTATATATTCAGTAAGTTTATCCATTTTCCAGTAACCATAGTACAAGCTCTGCTTTGTTTGGGCTAGATGGTGTTGTGTGTATGTGATAAAATATTATAGAATAATAGCTCTTTACCTTTTAGAAAGAAAGAAGATAGAAAGAAAATGTTTTATTTGAATCGCCATACATACATAATTAAAAAAAATAAATACGATTTAACAGAAGGCGGTACATGAAGATCAAATTAGGCAACTACGTCAGCTATTGTTGCAGTATAGTCTACAAGGCTAGTATTCTCGCAGGCCTGCTAACAATAATTTATCACCAACCAATGCATAAGAAAATAAAACATACAAACCATGGAATAAATATAACCTTATAACAATATATATGTATGTAATATAATGTGTTTTCGAACGCCACTTATACTTGAGAGGCTGACAGTCTATATAATTAAAAGTAATTGGGTATAATATATACTTTAACAGTCTATCAACAATTTTAACGACGACGAAATCGCCTATACTTATCAAAGCATATTAAAATATACCCTATTCAAACGTTATCGAAAATATTTTTTCTTACCTTAGGAAAACCTTATTAAACTAAGTAAACGAAATACTAGTCACGCAAGTATAGCGTGTGTAAATATTATGGAGCTTTATATTATAATTGACACCGAGGCAAAAGCTAAGAGTACTCCTTGTTTACAAACGTCCTGACTAATGACGTAACATGTTATTTATTTTTCGTCTTTCTATCATGTGTTAACAATGTGATTTTAGTACTATATTTCTTTTCTACGCGTTTAGCTTACGCCTCGTTCTTCAGAAAGACATGGAGAGATGTATTATACCGACATTTTGACAAATATATTTTCGGTCCCTGATAATAGGAACGTTTTAGACACCGTGTACTAAACATTTACGAGAATTATTTACCCTTCCGAGAACTCATGCACAGTAGTCACACATTTAATACTACGAGACCACCGAGGCAATCGTTTTTTATGATATAAAATTTATTTCGTCAAAGTAAAAACAGATGCCTACAAATGTAAAGAAAGTATAAGACATACTATCACCATAAGAATATCATCTTATCTGTGTGCGTATATACGTATAAATACACAAACGAAATGCCTTTTTATTAATTTAGTATACACTCTCCATTACACGCAGGTAATTCTTTTTCATTTATTCCTCCACCCCATAAGATTAAAAATAGACTTGCTCACAGTATAAATCCCCATAACCCAAAATAATATTTTCAGCAAACGGCTTAATTGTACAATATCTATTATAATCATGTGTGACATCATGAATGACTAACATACGATTCATAGAGGCGCACAATAGGAAGACCCCACCAAATACATGTTTGCGTCACAACCAGAAAACCGAGGTTAGTAGCACGTGATTTACAACAAAACGAAAAATACACCTTATTTTAAACATGCTAGAGTATATTTTAGGTCGTAATAAAAATAAAAAGGCTTAGTTTCATTTGAGGTTCATTTATCTTTGTGACTCAACCGTCGCATAGTCAATTAAAACGGACAGATGAAAAAAGGTTGGTTTTTGTCGGCTCGTGTGATGTGTCGCTTTCGAGAGTGAATAAGGAAATGACGTTACGGCTGCTATGGCGACAGTTTTTTGTGGATTCGCAGTGGACTAAAGTATTTAAGAGGAGTTTTTTTTGTTTGCCGATTGGTAGAATGATTATAAAACTCGTGCTGATATGAATTTTACACATTGTTCTTGTGTGAAAAATCTCCATGCTTTTGTTGAATAGGTTTATTAAAAAGGACAATACATAGTCAAAGCTAACAATAATTGAAATTATCTGAGAGTGTTAAATGTTTTGTATGCATGTATAGATTAATCACGTAGTCACAGTAAACTTTGACAACTCAATACATAAATTAAAAAAAATGTTTTTATCATTTTCTTATATGCTATTTTATAATCAGTAGTTAGGGTACTCCTTTTAAGTAAACATTACCTGTGTTAGGAGACCCCGCTCTTCACATTACAGTAATAAGAGAAATGCACAAGTTTCACAATATTTAAAGAAATGGGTGTTAATACAAACTTAGGTATATAACTAAATTTGTTGAGTAAATAAGTATATGTATGTATATGTAACTATGTCTATGTGCGTGTGTATGTGTGTATGTGTATGTGTGTGCGTGGTGCATATGAGTAAGTGTGTACGTGTGTATGCAATATTATTAAGACAACAATTATTATAAAATTATATACAATAATTCCTCAGTACTATTAAAATTTAAGTTTTTAAGCCAAAGCATTAATGTTTTTTTGCACTCATGATATGTCAAAGTACTACAGTCCAGCAGTATTCCATCTTGCGCTCTATAAACCTAAATTTTACAAACCCCTGTATGTAATATTGGATTGTAACCCAGAACTTACATGAGAAAATAACATCAATAGGTATAAGCTCCTTATCAACATCCACCTTTATACCGAATAACATCAAATTTACAATTACCATTTAATCTTTATTTATCTTGGGTCAATCACGATAAATATTTTTAATAGGTGCGAACCCTGGACCATAATTTCACACTTCATTAACATTTAGTACGGAGGGTGTCACCAAAAATTTACTTTGGGCGTTAATCGTTACACTCAATCAATATTATAAAATACCAGTTATTATAAAAGTTTTCTTCGCAAATTGTCCGCAGACTTAAAGCAATTAAGGTAGGGCTGTCCGTCCTAGATTCAGAGTTTTCAGGGGCAAAGAATAATATTTTTTTAGGGTCGTATTTGCCATTTAGATTTTGAATCCCGTTATGTCTGGAATTGGATAGTATATAAATGGAAACCTAACAAGACGCCCAAATGGCTTCACGTGTAAGTTTTATTTTGGAAATGTGCCTTCTGACCGAATAATAATTGTGCCAGCTTTTATTTTAGTCCAGTGTTTACGTTGTTCACTTTCAGAGTCTATTTAAAATATAAATATTGTTTAAACATCTCAAAAGAAAACACAACGATTACAGTAGTTAGTCTATCAAATTTTTTTTTATTGCTTTCGTTTAGGAATACTACAGAAGGACTCTAAATGTAGACACTACCAAACAGGGAGAAAAGCATGTACCATCTCTGGAGTGTGCAAAAAACCAATTAATCTAAAGTTTCATTAATTTTGCCGCATCAAGCAAGCAACAGTAAGTATGAGCCGGCTCGACCGGAGAAGTACTACCCTCTCACAGAAAATCGACGTGAAACAGCAGTGTTTCACTGCTGTGTTTCATTGGGTGAATGAGAGTGCATAAGCATGTGGTGACGATTCTCGCGGTTTACGAGGGACCTGCAGAGTATCCGTAGAGTAATTCTGTGGGTGGCGCGAGTCGACCCGGCGGCCAAGAAGAGCCGTAGAAACGGTGCTCTGCTGGCCGCCCGCGGTATAGTCCAGAGGCCCAACCAAGTCTAACCAACTTGGTTGGCTGCCTCATCATGCCGCGCATAATCTCAAGGTGGCTTGTTGTGCCGGATGGTGACCGGAGGGTGGGTCCCGGCGACCACTTTCGGGAGGGTACGGGCTCCTTCCGTCCGTCGGATTGGTTATCGCCATACCACACAGTAATATGACGAAACTTGCTCTGCGCCATGCCCCACTTTGCTGCGAGAACAAAGCATTGTCGTTCAACAGCCAATCGCCAATCGCCGTAACCCCACCGCTGCTTCCTTTTCCTGTGTCGTGGAGTTTATTAACATCAGAGGACTCCACGCTAACCTTAATGCCGTCCATCACCACCTGGAGATGGCTCGGCCGGCAATTTTTTTTCTAACGGAGACACAAATACGCCGTCCTGCAGACACGACCTACCTGCAATATCCCGGCTACGTGTTAGAGGAGTATTTCCTCGCGAAGGCCGGGGTATGCTTGTTTGTTAGGGCGGATATTTGCTGTCGCTGTCTACACTGCCTAGAGGACCTTTCTTTCTCTGTCCTTTGGGTACACGTAGATCATGGCTCTTTCAGCCAAATCTACATGTGCTTCTATCGATTCTTGAACTTTTAACTTGACCAGACCTTGAACCGCATCTCTGAATGGGGTGCCAAGGTCTTGGTCCAGTTCAACGCCAAGAAGACCCATGCATGCGCGTTCTCAACAAAAAAGTCTCCGTGCCTTCACCTCCCTTCTCTGAAGAACACTCCACTGGTGATTCGTGACAGCCTTTCCATCTTAGGTATGGATCTTTGCCGCTTCCTTAATCCCAAAACCTACATCGAGAGCGTCATTAGCAAGCTTCGTAAAAACTCGAAGTTCTGTACAGGGTGAGGCCGTTCTTCGCGCCTAGGCAGCTGTGCCTATTGTATTAGGCACAAGTGCGCCCTTGCGTAGAGTACTGTTCTGATCTTTGGGATGGCTCCGCGGAGTACTTACTAGATGCTCTTGACAGGTGTTACAACGGCGGGCTGTCCGTATCATCGGAAATCCAGAGGTCAAAAGTTCACTGGAACCTCTGCAACTCCGTAGGGACATTGACTCATTGGCAAGTTTCTACAGAATATACCACGGGGAGTGCTCTGAAGAGTTATTCCACCTTATCCCGCCTTCCCCTTTCCTGTCCAGAACAACGCGTGCTGGGCTCAGATGCCATCTTTACATGGTGGAGTCGACTAGAGTGCGTCCAACAAGTTTGGGTCCTCATACCTCTGCCGAACGATCAAGGTATGGAATTCTCTGCCAAGACACGTGTTTCCTTCTTCCTTCAATCCTGGGTCCTTTAAGCGGGGCGTGAATAAGCACCTTCTTAGGCCGTCAAAGTAGAGACCTCAACATCGCCTCGGCTGCTATGAGGACGATGTGGAGGCCACTGCTCTTAGACCACACGACTGCTTACCGTCAGGCGGAGTGTGGTCATATTGACGAGCAAAATAAAAAAAGAAATAACATTTGTCACCAATGTTTGTGTCAAAGAGAATGCTGAGTTAAAATAATGCTGTTTGCATGCCGATAGTTTAATTTATTGTAACCATGTTGCGAATTCTATAAAATAAAATTCAAGTTGAAAGGCAAAGCTTAATATTACAACATAGGTTAATCTCTAGAGATACTTGTTACCAAAGGTAACAATTAAAAAAAATACATAATCCATAATCCATCGTTAACAGGACAAACTTTGACCTTTTTCAATTGAACAAAAATTAGGCATTCACCTCTCGAATTCAGTTTTAGCGACGTTGTAAAGCAGCGTGTTCACTAGAGAGATGTCCAAATAATTCTCCTAGATGTATGAGACGTGTATTTATAGCAATAGAATACAGATGATAAGTATGAATTTTATAAAATTGAGAACTCGTGTATGCTATACTTTAAAATTTCGCGATATTTTTTAAATTAAATATTGTTATTGGTGCAATTAGTTCTATTTAATGTTAAATAAATAAATTATAGAGTATAAATTATGATGATGATGATGATGATTCTACAAAATTTAAATATATCGGAATTGCATCAAGTTAGAACTTTGTAATATTTCAAAAGTATTTTTTTAAGAATATACCTTAGAGTTGGCTTAGAACTACTTTGCGAAGAAAATTGATTAGAATATACAATTTTTGATAAAAAAACTAATTCGTTACATAAATCTAAAATGGAAGGGTTATTATTCAATTGTCAGTTATTTAAGTGATAAATACCCATGGAACTAGTTGCTCGTTCCATACAAGATTTAAACATTAATTTTGCATCCTTTGTATAAGTGAATTTAGCTTTATAATGGTACCAATCAGGGGGTATATTGTAAAGTTAAATTATATTCTTTTACTTTTAGACAAACATTATAACATACATTTTGTTTAACAACGAAATCTTTTGGTTATTAATAGACTTTGCAATTGTCACAGAGTGTAAATGTGTGCGCCCCTATATCAGGCTACTGCCTATTTCATAAGCCAGTAAATACCACTACAGTGTCCTGAACAATTTAAAAAAAGTGTAAATGGTGTAGACCGTGATGGTCTACACCATTTACACTAAATAGGTACGAGATGAAAATACCAACATTCAAATTGGTCGATAAAGAGTGGCCAGGCGTAGATATCTACGCATTTCACTGCCTTCAACTAACATACATATTCATTCAGTAAGCTTAGTAAATTTACTAAACTTTATATTTTGGGTAAGTAAGTTGGGTGACAAAATAGCACTTATGAACACATCATTGTTACTTTGTACCTAAATTAATACGTGATTTTTTACAGTTATTTTGAAGTTTTAAGACGGCATCAAAAGCACAAATTGCCAAGTCCCGAAATAAAAAAATATCAATAAAGGGATCAAGTCAGACATAGTGTGGTATCTAGATTACAATAAGATCATATTTGGCGTATATTAGACTACATCGAAACAACCATATTTTAAATAGTTTTTATTACGAGAATTGGTCCCTTTATGAGGTAGGTATAGATCAGAGGTACCCAGACTTTTTGTCATAGACCACTTTCAAAATTTTGCTGGTTTCGGTTCTAGCTGAAGGGGTCCATCCCGTGCAGCTAGAAATTTAATCCGCCAAGTAAAATCGGTATATTCAGACCAAAAGATAAATAGGTTTAAATTTAAAAAAAAATGATCAAATCTCAACGGGCTGAAAATATCCGTCGACTGACGTTTAAACAAGTAACAGTCGTTGAGCTTCTTAAAATATTATCTGCCTACATTGATAAGTGAAGTCAAGTCAACATTTTAGTTCTTCACTATCGAAAGCAAATACATTTTTGTGGATACCCTTACGCTTACGAATTGTGAACTCCCATTTTTTTATCACGCCAACGTCGACCTCCGTCGAGTCTCCTGTGGACCCCTGGGGGTCCACCTGGACCACTTTGGGAACTAAGGGTATAGACGGACGGTATTCAAGATTTTCCTGATTGTTTGCATGTAACCGAATGATTCAAATTCATGTCCTGGCCTAACTTTTGCGACTGTTTTTCCTCACAGTGAATACACGAGTTTAACTTGTGCCAAAATACATAATCCTTTTTTTCAACAAAGCTTTTACATGGCAAAAAAAATGGTAATTCATTTGTTGTTGAATAATTGAATAAATCACGGTAATGGAACGGGTTTCTAGCAAATGGATCTGTTTCCAAAATGGCTTTCGTTGTTGGATCATCTGATGGTGTGTGGGCGCAGTGTGAATGATGGCGGGAGTAATTTATGTATCTTTAGTTTGTAATTAACACGTTCTGATGCTACTTGAAGACTTGCCCTAATTAAATCAACCGTTAATCGAAAAATAACTGTGTAAATTTGTTCGTTGTAGAGATTTAATATTTGAATAAATATGCGTTTAAAATGTTTATACTTACATCTCTTTTTCTTTAACAGATATTGCTGCTCCGCAACTTTGAATCCTACAGGTCAGTATACTTAAGTCTAGTATGTCATATTTATGTGATAAGTTTGATCTAAATCCGTTCAACTGCTTAAGCTAGATGAGTTACAAACATCTTCACACGTAAACATGATCACAAACTTTCTTATTTATAATATTTGTAGGCAGTGGGATTTACGTGTACGGTCATACGGAATCCGTATAAATGTACACGTAAATGATGGAGATTTAAAAACTTTGTACGATAGGTTTTAAAATTATAAATTTTATAACTTTAGAATGTTAGTATATCAATGTGAAATGGAGAAGAGATAAATGGTTCTTAAATAAAACATATTTGACGGCACAGATGGTGAAGTGGTTTGTGTGGTCGCCTCGTCACTGCAACTAATCCGTGAGTTATGGGTTTGATCTCAACAGGTGACCAAAATTCGTGTGATCCACAAATCGATGTTTCGAGTCTGATTGTTCTTTGTGGCCATTGTATAAATGTTTGTTAGGTCCCCTACGACACAATAATTATTCCTAAGTACTCTTCGTTATAGAAATAGCTATATAATGTAAATAAAAGTTTATAACCATATCCCTCAAGTAATAAGAGAACTACCTATGCAGCAATTCAAATCAAAATTAAAATGTTGGTTACTTGAAAAGTGCTTTTACACTCTGAATGAATTTTTTGTTTAATCATTTTTAACTTGTTTTTCTTTTCTAATTGAATTATTATTAATATTATACTTTGTTTTTCAATACAGGTCGAAAATTATAAAATGAGATATAAAAATGTATGTCTTAAGCAAATATTAGCATGCCTGTTATAGGCGAAAATTGTTACTTGATGTCACCATCTAATGTACCACATTCTTGGCGAATAAATATCTTTCTTTCTTTCTAATGTTTTAATATTAAAATTAAAATAAATCAAACTCACGTCACATGCTAAATAGTTTAATTACAAGATATATCAGTCCTCATTTCATTTGAATCTAAAGTATCAGTCTTTTGAACTTATTAATAGCGATCTCTCCTTATAAAAAGTGCTAGCTATTCATGCCCGCTTAGAGTGAGGCCTTATCTTAACCAGACAGCTCGTTCTACAACCAAGCAATATCACGTTACACAGTGAGCATCGCACAGACATTTTCACTATCAATAAACTTCTGAATTAATCATATAATAATATAATATGTGTGGTGGAGTTCAGATATATTAGGAAATGATTATTATTATATTAATTTTAGCACTAGATTTTTATACAGCGAAGATGCTTCTTTGTTTTTCTATTAAAAATGAAATATCTCGCACTAGTAATTTTAGACTGCGCCGAGCGAAATGTTGATGAAATCAGCACTTTTTGTTTAATACAAATATAAATATACATTTACTATAACAATGAATGTGTTTACAATTACTCCGTGTAGAAAACTTAAAATAATTAATATTATGTAAATTTGCGTGTTACCTGAATTTTAGATTATAACAGTAGAAATCTATCCCATTTTACAGCTTAAACGAAACATAAATAGTTATTTTACAATTTGTCCGTCCCAAATATTTAAGTTATTGTCAAACAATAACTTAAATATTTGGGAATTTGAAAATGACAAAAGATACATATTTATCAAAAAATCACTTCAAATCCTGCGTACAATTTGACTATGGCGGCCGCGCGCCGATTTGAATTTCAAGCTCTGTCATTCAGTCCAACCGCGTCTTACGTTCGGCGCAGTCTTAAGAGACACATAGAATACCAAACTGGGAACCATTTTATGTGAGGCATACAACTTTTTGCTCCGTGTGGAAAACGAACAACACTTGACGAATTGGTTGCGGCGAGGCGACTGCGTAGACCTCAACGTCATCTGTACAATGAAAGATGACAAAAATCCATAGTAATAGTGTTTTTATTAAACCGTGATTTTAAAATTTGCTCGCATATCTATTTCGTAAGAGATTAAATATCTAATAGGGTAGTTGCATATAATAAATCACATTAGTTTTATATTAATGATTGCATGCCGCAAGGCTAAGTAGTGTTACCTAATTGTCTACTAACATAACACCGCATATTACCTGTATTTGCAATTTATGTAATAAATAGATAAATAAACATTATTTTACCTACACTTTACAACAAAATGCAATCAAAGGAAATATTTTTATGCAAACAGAATTAAAATTGGTTGGAAAATAAGAGAGTTACTAATATTGTAAAATTGGATATTAGTAGTTGGATCTTAGTGAGGATGTATCGCTCTCCGCTTCGCACAGCTTTGGTTTAATTGAGATTAGGTCACAATATGTATCCTGCATTCAGTAATTTTTCATATACTACCAAACTTGAAATGTTCGTTTCTTATTTATTTTTGAGTAGATTCCAAAAATACTTTATAATTAAAAGTTTGGATAATGTAAATATTTGACTTAAATAATAAAAAATGTGGGTCAACTACCCTATTCTCGTTTTGGTCATAGTATTACTACAAATTTAAAACGTATATTCTTAACAAAACGCAAGAAGAATCAAACAAACAGTGATCATATTTAAACTAATTAACAGCCACGAAAACAATACCTCATACGAAACCTGTCGTACAAAATATACCAATTATTTTTCTCCCATAGACAGTTAATAAGCAATCACAAAAACAATTTGTGATACCGATACCGATCGCTTTATTAATCTTTGCGAAAAGTAAAATAAATATACCGTGGACGGACGCTCTTAGATAAGGCTTATCCACACAAGTATGATATTTCATGCTTCGGAAAAATCAATTACGTGAAAATAATTTAATATTTGTTGTTGTTTTCAATTGTGCGACTGGTTTGGTGTGTAGTGGTTGTACGATCGCGTAATGCGACTGCCGTGTATAAAGCACTCCTGAGATTTTCTTTGAAAGCCGATTCCCGCATTAGTCTTAATTCCTGTATTGCGGTGGACTTTATAAACATTCAAATAACGGACACAAAGTACATCCAGTCTCGGAACAACCAATTTGCGGATGACACAAATTTTCGTCTCATGTGGGATTCGAACTCGCAATAATAGCAGTGGCGAGGCGACCACTTAAACCACGTGTTACAAAAGTTACTTGTATTTAAAAAGTAGTAGGAAGCGCTTGTAATAGTCTCAAGTATTTCAATCAAATATTTCAGGTTAGGTATATAAATTTCGACAGAATTTGACGCTTGTGTTTGCGCACATACTTTTGCACTATGACATCTTCTATGCCGATGGCTAGCAGGCTTCGTTAAGATTGGCCGCCGTGACCGAAATTCGGTCTGGAGGACATTATTTTTATTATTCTCTTTATTACTCTTTCTTTCCAATGATTACATTTTTAAATATAAATATAAAAACTATACATATTTAAAAATATAAAAACTGAAATGATCCACCGACATCGGGAATAGGGTGCAAGCTGCCGGTAGTTAGGGCCTCAGAGAGAAGAATCTCCTCACAACACGCGCCGTGTCAAGCCTTTTGGATCAAGGACTTGATCCAGCCATCTAACGCAAGCCTCTGCAGGTATTGGTCGAGGCTCTTAGGTATTAGACCATTGACTGTAACGACTATCGACACGATAATCGCCGAGTCCACACGCCACATGTCGACAATCTCGTGAGCTGGGTCCAAGTATTTCAACTCTTTTTCTTTTTCAGCTTTCACAAGATTCTTGTCATGCGGAATGGTGACATCGATGATCATTGCTCGGCGCTCCAATCGGTCTATCAGCACAACAACTGGCTTGTTTGCCACAATTGTTCTATTAGTGATGATAGACCGCTCCCAGTAAAAAATAGCACAACCATTTTCGAGAACTGGATCCGGCACATACCTATAATACGGAACTTAAGATTCCACAAGGTCATACTTCAAGGCAAGTTGCTGATGGATAATCCTGGCTACTTGGTTGTGTCTATGCAAATATTCTCCATTAGTAAGACAAGAACAACCAGAGATAATATGTCTGAGAGATTCACCGAGCTGGTGACTTGCCCAACATATGTCAACCATCCCATCCTTCAGGATATATCTCCGGTAGTTGTTCGTCATGACAACTTCGTCCATAATTGCACACCTTCAGTCTCAGAAAAGAGATCGCCGAATTGTAGCCAGGACACCAATGACTGAAAATCTATGTCAGGCCCATTCAGGGCCCGGAAAAAGCGTCCATGCAGCTCTTTTCCTTTCCACACATCCCAGCGCTCGTCAGTACCAAGTATAACAGGTTTGCGCCAGTTCTCTTTAGCCAGAGCAAGCAAGGGGGTAAAGCCCGTATCCACTGTGACTACATCGCGATGCACGCCCACATCGATTCGGAGAAAATATTCTCTGAGATTGCACACCTCACGGTTGTGGAGGGACTTGGCATTTAAAAAACCACGACTCCCACACTTCCGCGGGATGTACAATCTCATTACTGAGGAGCGCGGGTGGTCCATTCGGTATGCAGTCAACAGTGTACGGACCTTTCTATCCAAGGCATCTAATTCCGTTTGCATCCATCTGAGTATGCCAAAGGAGTACATAAGGATCGGCATGGTCCAACTGTTACAGGCGCGCACCCTGTTGCCGCCTGACAAAAGACTTTTCAGTATTTTTTTCAAGCGGCCAAAGAAGCGTTTCTGCAGCGCCCGTTTCATACTGTTCTCAGTGATACCTAACACCTGTTATATAGATATTTATAGGTTTCGTTTGCATAGAGAGATCTAAGTCTAGTGAAATCTGAGAGTTCAATGCCATCAATTCCACGACTCTGCCTCGCTTTACATACACAACTGCATATTTGTCAAAGTCCATCCTGATGGAGTTACCGAAGGTTTCCGTTACCTTAAGTAACGCTGTCAGTTGGGGTTTTGTGGAGGCAAATTGTTTTAAGTCATTCATGTAAAGACCATCTCTCTGCAATCGATACCCTGAACTCTCCAGTAAAGTACTAAGTGGGTTCAATGCTAGACAGAACACAACCATCACCACCATTATTATTATTAATATTATTTGCAACGTATCTTTCATATTAAGGCGATAAGGATTATTTTTTCTATCTTAATTGCTTAAGACAGGACAGGACTCGCCGTAAATATCGCTATTAATTTGCATTAATTGCGATATTTACGGCGAGTTTCACAACTTACAAGTAAAAGTTATCCAAAAGATAAATCTTCACTATTGTTAGGTTAAAGAAGAGAGATGGTGAGACTTTTTAACTTATAGATAAATGTTATTTGGAGATAGTGGGAAAAGCCCTTAGAGTCGCACATACCTATCTCTACACATATAACAGCAAGCTTATTGTCTCAATTATACTTTCATTAGACTTTGTGTTACAATACAACTCGGGCTTTCTAAACAAGAAGCTCAATACTGCTATATATGCCATTTAGTCGCAAAAGTAAGTGTGAACCTATAAATATTTTGGGACCAAGAACGTATAGCAGGATCTTTATTAAAACGAAACCATCGTTCTTCACACTCTTATTAGAGAGCTCTGCTCTTATAAATGAACTAATCACTACATTCCACTTTCTTTTTGAGCTTAAAATGCGCGACACCATGCCTTGCTCTTGATGTGTCCCATGAAACTTCTTCTAACCCTTCACAAAATAAAACAAACAATCCATAAAAAATTGTTACACGTACATGACATAGTTAAATAAACTTTAAAACAGATTCCATAAAATAAACCTAATGAATATGTCCCACAAACTTCGTACCCGGCGTAACATTTTCACACCTCATTCATGACGCAATAACCTGGTTGATTCTATTCATGTACGTAACAATAAACTCTCTTGATGTAAATGAGCCCTTAGATATTAATATTATCCGTCTTTAGGAATAAATTAATCCGTAGCTTCAGTGCAGAATGTCGAACAATAGGATGGGAGACTGTTAAACTAGATGGCTTGTAAGATGATCATTATTGGATTTAAGTGGACATAGTTGAGATTATCTACCATTGGTCATGTGTTGTATAGGATTTGTGAGCTAATTTGATTAGAATATATCCATGATAACTGTATCTATGTAGGAGCCGTGGTTAGTGATTCCCGTATTTGACAAGATGCTGCAGGATTTTACTAGAAATTCTCAGATGCAGTACGAAGTCTGGATTTGTGCTCGGTTGATGGCAATGTTCACTTCCTGTTACGCAGGACTTATTTTAAGTTATTGGCGAAATGTGGGTGTAATGCATATTCAAATAATTACATATTTACCTTGCCCATACACTTGTAATATTTCACATTAATTTATGGATGATTATCCAAAAAATTTTGAAATTTGTTCCGTCCAGTCATGAAATTAGTGACTCTGACTGAATACGACTTTGTCGTATGCCTTCGCAAAATATAAAGACAATAAATCTATAGAAATATCGATATACTTAAATTGTCATGATGTTGCTGCAAGCTCAAATCTTAATCACGACTGCCGATTCGTCACATCCATCTGTCTCATACGTTGCAACATACCACAATACGCAACGGTCGAAAGTTAGACAGTACCGTAACAAATAAAAAAGCTGTCACTTGTGACTACTGCTCTCCGTACGAATCAACACTCGGCATACCGCTGTCTCGTTCGATGTATTCGGCCAAACAAGCGATCGAGCCCGAGATTTAATTTACACACAAGGTACAACCCAGTCTATTCGGTACTCTGTACTAACGTTGCGGCGATCCTAGTATCCAAAAACCTGTACCACCGTGGTCAAAGTTGAAGTCGCCAATATCGTACTAGTTATTACGGTGCCGTTTTTGTTTTTGTTATTTCGTTACGTTGGCGAGTATAAGTTAACCTAAATAACGTTTATACATAAACACTTATTTACGCATAACCATTTTAAGTTTTTGTTGAATCAAATAACTTTGTAAGCTGTGAAGAACAAGGAGTGTATCAAGCCAATTGACAATATCTGTCAATTATTCACTGTGACCAGCATGGACCTACTAAGTTTGCTGGAGTGCAACTAGAAAAGTTTTAAAATAAAAATTCGCGTTATTAGTCTGATTACTTAGCAAAGAGGCAACGGCTAATCAAAACACTTTTGAGGAGATTTCATTGGCCAGATTAGTGAACTCAGCAGAGATCTGATCACTGAAGAACTCAGTCACACTTATAGCATCTTGAAACTTTAGACTTATCACAAGGCCAAGTTTGGATTTGAGTAAATAAAATGGACATCTGTAAATCGTCGACTAATCAATGGGTCAACTAAATATCGTCATGAAAAAAGATTGACTAACTCACTACGGGTATATCATGGCAACTACCAAAGACTCAACGACTCGTCATTATACCTAATTGATCTCAAAGATAAGTAGATTCTGCAAACCCGCAGCTATTGCCTAACCCTTCTCATACTAAGATAAGGCCCGTACCCAATCTGAGAAAGCTTATAAATATGGTTGAAATTTTGTTTTAACAGGATGTAGGATAAGTACTTTATCATTGTCAGCATTAAAAGAGTACTATGAGAAATAGTTGTGTGATTGTCAGGTAATTGCTGTTTTGACAGTGACATAACATATTAATATAACATAAATTCATAAGTCATTTATTTCAGAACAAATACAAATTTACATCCTATATTTTTGTAACTATCAAAACTATTTATATTTACAAACGTACTAAAAAAAGATAACATAATTACAAAAACACAAGAAATCACATAAATTACTTCATAAATAATGAATGAATGCGTAGGAGTAAATCATGTTTTAATGGTCTATTAACGCACACATCCATACCACAATGTGTTCGTGAATGTATACGCTAAATTGTTTGTTGATTGGTATCTAAAATACTAAAGTAGTTACTTTCTATTTTGATTTGTGTACTTGTACTTATAATAATATCAAAATAAATGTTATTGTCACTATAAAATATGTAGTCAAATATACCATATTCAAACATAAGCCTCACACACCGTTTCTCTCAGACACGACAACATTATGATATAATATGGGCCAACGGAATAATCGTTTAAAATTACATACAGATATACGTGTTTACTCTTGCTTGTAATAATTACTGGCGTACTATTTTATTGTTTATTAATTATAATTGTCAGCTGTGAAGGACCTAAATGAAACAAATAAAATAAAATAATACATAGAGTCAGAATTATTTTTGGTCGACTGTCTGGTTGTCCTCGATACAAGTCCAACGCAACCACGCGACAGCTAGACATCGAGACAGATAGCAAAACCTGCTTGTTATCAGTCGTTCGTATTTAGCCGTATTATTTATTGTCTATCTATCTGACTGTCTGTCCGGCTATCTTTCTGTTTGTTCTATCATTACACGAAAACCACTGAACAGCTTGAGATTTAACTTTAAAATTAAGCATTATATGTGTTATCTAATGCCGCTCAGTGGAACCGAATATATGATGCATAATGTGATCGATGTAAATGATGTCACTAGGAAAATAAAATAGACACGTAGATGCGGGAAAAACTAGTAATTAATATATCACACAAACGCCGCATCCATTCTAATCTTATCTGAGACAACCGAAGGTATCCACTTAATTTGTTGACCGTCTCCCTTAATACCGGGACATAAACATCAAATATCTGAAAGGGCACCTCATAACCCGTGAAATTAAGCACATTCAAGCTCTAATTCTTATCGTCGTTAAGTTTTATCAGTTTATGACGTGAAAGTGAGTAAATTTTATTACAAATCGATTTTACGCGTGACATTGTCTGATTTGATTAGTTAAAGTTTATAGGCTTCATAATCATGGTTATAAAGTCTGTTCTAAGGTTTATGATCATACTGTCAGCTGTTATAGTTTTCGAAGTAGGAAATTAAATGTTTATTGCTGTTGGAACTGATTTGAAAGACAAGATCTTTTTTATTATTTTGATGTAAGATGATCCTGCGGCATGTCTCATGGTAAACGTTAACTATCGCTCATGGAAATATATAGCTATGTATAGTGAAGGTTTGTTTGCACTGTAGAAGTAATGAGAAGGGAAAATCGCCAAGTTACTACGTTAGGGAAAGGGACTAGAAAAGGCTATTCTACGCTTTGTTCGACACGCAAATACACTCAACATTGTTACCGATTCGTCTCGCCTGGTTAGGTGAAGAGTTCTATATTAGAGCTATTTATTTGTGATATACTCACACTCTTTTTCACCAGTTATAGTAGATGGCAACAAGCTCGTATGCTTTTCCTTCATCCCATATACAGAAATTAGGCTATTGGTGCTCTAACCCCAAAATTCTGATTCCTGTTAGAGTTTATTATTTTAGGTTACTCGTTTACTTAAAACGACAGAAGTACAAAAAAAATATCACTGCTAAGCTTATTGACAGTTTTAGTAGATTTTTATACTGAAATGCATATCGACATTTATAGTTATTTCTAAAATATGTAGACGTGAGACAACTATTATATTGTTCCAATAAGGTGGCAAGAAACATAATGGAATATAATTCTAATCATTTTAATACCTGACTTGTTTTAAAATAATCAATCTTTAAAGGACTACACTTGTTATGTCTAGGTTAATTATAATCCTGGTTATTCATAATACGTCGCAAGAGCTGCTCGCTTAACCATCTAAAGGCAATTTAAAAGCGATTTGCCTACACATACTCGTTCATACAAATTTCCTACACCATAAAAACCTCAATAAATATGCGCCACACATGAAAACAGCCCATAAATTCACTCAACACTTGTTCCTACCGCGATTTACCATTCACAAAATCATAAAGTTGTAAGTCATCGAAAACTCTTATAAAACTTTTTAAACGTAGAATGTTTCTTTTCGACATGCATATTTTATATGGATTTCATATTCAAATCCCTTCTTCAATCGTTGCAAAAAGCCTTTTTAGAGCGAAACGTTTTAGCATAAATTCAACAAGTGAAATAAAACGTGTAAAAATAGCGTTTCATGTGAAATCGATGGCAATATCAGAAAATATTTATTAAACAACCAGGTGTAATGATATTGGATAAATTTTTAAACCGTGCTTATGCAAATTTGTGATAAATATATTTTGAGATGTAGTATTTTGGTAGCAGTTAAAAACAATACATCTATTAAGCTACGACGATACGGATTTTCTATGGTTGCTAACAGACGACTGCTCTGCGACGATTTCGCATACTTGCACCTAAGTATACAAAACTAATGCGTCACCAGTGATCCTTAAAGCTGATTATAGTTAACTGACTGAGAAGGGAATGGGAACCAAAGAAAGCGAATTTAAATTACCATGAAGGTAAAAATACCGCCTATTGTGCATTTTTATTCTGTTAATATTGTCTTGCCTTTGTCAAAAGAAAACATCACTTTGCTTGGATTCTTGAACCTGTAACCATTGCATTAACCAAGCCATTTATACTAGTTAATAAAAATTGTACTAGTGTAGTAAAGCAATGTTCAACCTGCGTCAACAACACCAATAAATTTCGCCTACTAAGAATTGAGCTACAAAGTTGGGAGTTTCGAAGTACGACTCGGCCAGTGGACTTAAATTAAAATGTAACAATTTATGGTAAGACGGCTGCCATAAATTTTAGCTTCTAATTGGCTTTGCAAAGTCGCCGTAAACTCTTTTACAGCTCAATAGCTTGCTTTATTAAATACTAGGTTCGGTCCGTGGATTTTGTTGAAAAGATTTTTTGTGGTCTAGTCTCTGATAAGGTTAAGGTTTAATCATTTTGTATGTTTAAGTGAAGAATTTATACTATTATAAAACTGTAATAAGGCTGTGTTTTCTAAATTAACCACGGAAAATTATTTTAATTCTGTTCGGCAGCTTGGAGTCTTATCTAATTTAGTTTAGTAGGTGAATGATGTCAAATGACAAATGCTAATTGAATATATTGAATAAATATATAATTATAAAAAAATAAAACCCTCTTTACTTGTATGTTCATAAAGATATACACATAATTATAATAATGTAAGGTTCGATATATTAAAATTAATAGAACGGACGTCTAATGGAAAGAGTTTTATTTTCTAGGTCCAAAAAAATATCGTTCAGTTGCAATGACAAACTAATATAATTTATTCCTTTTTTATTTACCATGAAATTCTCGTATGACACATGATAGGTATTTTAGTCAAATTAGATAAACAAACTTCAAATGAAATTTTATTTTATAAATTACGAGAACCAATTCAATTTTCTTTTAATTTTTGAATATAAATTTAGGTTGGAGTTTATGGAGTAACAAATGTGTAAAAAAGAAAAATGATTTTACGTTTTCAAACACAGATGCCGATAAATGGCTTACATGGATACCAAATGGTTATAATATGCAGATTTTGGGTTATAAACCGTCACCCCTTACTTTATAAAACCGATCATGGTTTATAAAAGCCAATTTAAATCGATACCATAAGATATATCGTAACTAAAAAGTTTATTTCTTTTACATACCCACTGGAAACTAATATTCTTGCAGAACTGAAGGCACTCATGCGTTCCCGGGTCTGCAAAAATACAGACAAAGACATTAGCTAATAACATAACTTCTTTTAAGAAACTTTGATATTCTACTCACCTAGGCCGCAATATATTTTTATATGTTTTTCTGTAGCATGGAGATGTTTCTCTAGTTGGACCGTTCCATGTTTATGTCGTAATTTTGGTCACCCGCTGTTACTTTTCTCTTGTTTAAATGTCTTTTGATTGAATAAATATACATATTATAATAATGTCCTCCAGACCGAATTTCGGCCACAGCGCCCAATCTTAACGGAGACTGGTCATCTGCGTAGGAGATATTATAGTGCACAAGTATGTGCGCAAACACAAGTGCACTCTCTGTTCCTAACCCTCATGATCCGATGGGACGGTAATCCGACACGACCGGAGAGAGATCAGGCGCAGGACATGTATGACACATGGGTGTCTAACACCGCCATCTTCCTAACTCCGGGCTCGTATAGAGATTTCTAAACACAGAAATCCAATATCATTTTGTTGGCCCGACCCGGGATTCGAACTAGAGACCTCATGCATAGCAGTCGCATTCACTATCGCTGCTTTATATCGCCAGCCGATGTGTGTTTCAATGTACCACATTCCGCTAACTATTGATTTTTAGAGACCACGTCTTTATTTTATTTTATTTCCAATATACACGTTCCGTATTTAATTATGTCGTAGCCGTACACGAAAATTTCTATAGACTTATATGTTTAAGTAAGTTTTTTAAATGAATAAAATTTAATTTCATTCATTCATTTATACCTGATATGAACGTGTCTATTGCCGTATTTAAGACTCATAACAACACGGAGGTTACAAAGATAATAATAATATAAAGAAAACTAAGAATTCCTTGACAAAAAACCATCCCATAACACACCCCAACCCGAATATCGGTACTAAGATGTCATTTACAACAAGCATATTTATCAGCGAGGCAGTTATTGCGCATGATTAAAAATAGGAACAAATTGAAGCAATGTTACACTTCTCGCTCATTCTTCATGGAATATTTCAAGGTAGTAACTATGAAAAATAGTTTCGTTTTTATTGAATCGTTTTCAAATGCTATTTCAACGAAAAGCTCTAATGTCTGATATCTGCATAAATGTTTTCGCAACGATTCGAGTTTAGTTCGCCACTAAAATTTAGCCACTGATAGTACAATCAATTAGAACGGCATATTTAGCATTTTGCTAGTATTCCACCAGCTTCGACTCATGAGTTTCGAAAAAAAGGTATTCGTTTCAAAACAATCCTTTTTTGGCAAGGCTGATTAAAGCGGGCTTCTGGTAGAAACTCACATTTGGCGATCACATAGGCATTATCTGCTGGTCTTTCTCGGGGTGACGGAGATATAAAACTAAATAAAACCATTTAAAAATATACTATGTGGTTTAAAAGGAGTTTTGTAACTTATAGTACACCTACATCTGGAGTGCTGATAATTAACCATTAAAGGTAGCTGGGTTAATGTTCTTTAAGGTGGATATCTTGCACCTAGTATGCTGGTAACCCTAAAATGCAGCCTAGTAAATCTTTTTTTGGGTTTGGAACACCTTTAATCTGATCAGCTGGTAAATTTAAAGATAAAGATAATTTATTTGTCAAAAAACATGTGTTTACATACAACGTTAAGCATGCAAGATGGAATAGATTTATAGGTCGTGCATGTTTTACCTATCAAAGCATACAAATAAAAATAAACATGGTACAATAGCATTTGATAATAAATAAGTATTTATGACAAATTGATTAATAATGTCTAGAAAAAAAAACAGTTTATATTTTAATATTCAGATAACGGCATATTTTATAATAATAATGAAATTCGCTTTACTTAATATTAATTATAAATTTAATCTTAAAAGGCAATGTCACGTAATTTTCAGTCAAGTCAGTCAGTCAAAAAGGAGCATGTTAAATATTCTATGAGGTGGATACCATATTTAAATTATGCATGCTTTTCTAAGTATTATTAGGCCTCTTGTGGACTTGGTGTAGTAAATGCTGGGAGTCTTTTGTTCTGTATACTGGCAGCATACGATTACTATAGCGTAGGTGTTGGCCTCGCACAAATGATGTCTTTAGTGTTCCTACGGTACTACTAGTATTAATTCTACGGTAACTTCTAGTCGCAAGTCAACTAACCAGCAGTATAAAATAAATTATAACGCTTCTAAACAAACAAACAACATACACTGTATGTATATTAACGTCTAAAATACAATATATGGCGGTAATGACGTGGCTAAGCCTGGCTTCATTGATATAACACACATTGAATTACCTGTAATTAAGCTGTCACGAAATGGTTTAAAACGAGTAACACAATCGTTGTCTGACGACATTGTGCCTATATAGTGTGGTTCTAAATAGATTAATTTACTTTGTGTTTTAAAGCGTTTGTTGGATAATTGATTCCTATAGGCGGCTAGTTTTGCTGCTTGTTAGAATTGAGATAGCGATTTTATAGTAACCTCACATCTATTTATAGTATCGTACATGACTATGTATAATTAAAAATGAGGTTATAAGTTTTCACGCCTCTATTCAGGATGGGGTAAGCAGTGATGTGGGACTATGTGACACCAACATTTCGCTTATTATAATTTTAGGTCTCACGTTATAACAGGTGAGTCTTTTGACGTTGAGGAACAGATCCGAAAACTCGGATATCCAATCTGAGACCTCATGCACAGCAGTTTTTAAATGTATAATGATATCAAATATTAGTCCACTTTATAAGCTACTCATTACTGAATACAGCTTATTCTCAGTCTGGGTAAGTGAGTTGACCATAGTCCACCACGGTAACCTAGTGTGGCTTGTCAGCCTTCGCATCTTTAATAACATTAAACAGAGAACTACTGATTTACGCGCTATTCACGATCGAATCGAAATTTCTGCGTGGCAGTCAAGGATTTCTGCACGCACGAATTGCTCACATTTGATATAGCAAAATGCACTAGTGACTTTAGATTTAGTCAATAATTTACTTAAACTCAAATACACAGTAACTAATTATGCGTAAGTAGTTACATAAATAAAATATTTTTATTTCCAAGGATGTTTACCTTTGTTTTAGACGTATTTGTAAAAATAATGTCCTTTAGACTTAATTTCGGCCACGGTGACTAGTGCACAAGCGTGTGCGCAAACACATGATAGGATGGCATACGACACAATTGAAGACAATACAGGCACAGGACCAACGGCTTTGTGTATTTTTCGAGGCAAGACGGACGGAAGACAATTAATATTATTTTTTTGGCAGAAAATCCCAATAATTTATTTGTTGGCACGACCCAGAATTTGAACCCAAGACCGAGCCTTTATGCACAGTAGTCGCATTCACTATCTCTGCGCCAACGAGACCATCAAAATTATATAACATAATATAATCTACAGCTCTATATATTCTATATAGCCTATTTTCTCTATAAACTCTAGGGCATTATCAATAGAAGCATAAGCATTACTTATTTTACATCTTAAGTTTACGACGTAATGCAAAGCACACATATCGAAAGATTTTATAACCCCTCTGTTGTTAGTACTAAAAATTTATTGAAATTCACCGATATCCCTATTTTACATCTTATCAAAAGGCATAATAAAATGGATGACGAGCGAGCTAAGGTTACTTAAAACGGGATAGGAGGAGAAATTCAATGCTATCGAGTGCAAGCCAACGATGCTGGCACGTTCAGAACAGTAAAGTAGTTTAGTGTTAAACAGTAAAATCATGGAACGGTATACTTACCGTTCTGAGTTAGTGTTACAGCATAATGTTAAAAAGCTACCAAGAGAAATACGAATTTGAAATATTTGTCTGCACGGCGCAGCGGTTCGATTAGTAACTTCACAATAATTGCCAACGTGCTATGGTCCAAATGTGTGAATGAGAAATGTTTTGAAGTATCGATGTTCTTTGAGTTCGTTGTTAGAATGTTAGCCAAGTTCTACGAGACACAGGCGTTAGTCGTAATGCAGGAGATGTTTTCATAAGATTTATTATCTTATTTTAGTTTTTACTTGCAACTATCACTGTAATTTTAATTATCCGTTTAAATATCCCAAACCGCGAGACAGGCTTATGACACACTTGTTTGTCAACTGTATTTAAGTCTCACGTGCAAAATAGTGACTGTCTCGCTAGCACAGCGTTAGTGTATGCAATTGCTGTGTATGAGGGGAATTGGGAATTCCTAGTATCAGACAGAGTCTGAAATTGTGTCTAAATGACAATAGACTCTCTCTATTAATTTATTGCTGTACACCAGGTTAGGTCACCCGGATCCTAAAATCATAGCTGGTGAGTTGTGAGTATGATATACTTCTGCCCACCTCTTTAGAAATAAATGCGAAAGATTATGTATAGTAATTAATGGGCAATACATTAATATTCATTATGTATTGAAATTAAACACTTTATACGGATTTTATCGCGTTGTTTATTTTACTTTAAACACTGGTATTACATAATTTTGAAAACTCTAACACTACTATTATTGTGATTGTATGTACCGTGAACATGGCTGCTGTAAAGCAACCGAAACGTCGGGGCAAAGTGTAAACTCAAATATAAATTGTTTTAATTAGAAAATATATAGATTAAATAGTAGTAAAATTTCAATAATAGTAGTGTTAGAGTTTTCAAAATTATGTAATACCAGTGTTTAAAGTAAAATAAACAACGCGATAAAATCCGTATAAAGTGTTTAATTTCAATGTTTAACATTCGCGTAAACATAAGACAATATTATTCATTATGTAAATATAAATATAATGTGCTTAATACAAAACGGTACATTTATGATGATAAAAACATACTGAAATATCATCGTGAATTGTGACGCATAAGAATTCTAAAACGTCTCGGTAGACTAGAGCTGCTCTCTGTACTGCTGAGCTTTTTCTTATTCAGGTGAAATTGTAGCGTACCCTAATTTATTTTTAATTATAATAATATAAGAAGAATTCTTTACACCGTACATTTCAAAGTAAAATAACAAATATTACAATAGCTAATCAATTACTATGAAAACAACATGCTTCTAAAAACACAGATATATAAACATTAATTTACAAAACAGAGCACGACCCAGAAATATAAATTGATCTAGAATTCTAGAAATTTGTAATTCCGCAGCATATTGCTATCGAATGCGTGGTGCATATTAATTGAGTCGGCTAAGCTAAATGCGCTCGCTAGGAATGGTTCCTAAGATATTTCAATATGCAGCTTTAGTTTATACCAACTATTGAATTTCTGGTGAAGCAGAAACCAAACGGTAGTTTATTTTTAATGTTCTGTTTGTTTATTTTCTCTGTAATCGTGGTTATTTTCATGTATTTTTTGTAGAAAAATGTTTATTTTAGGTAACCTGTCTAGGCCGTCAGCCCGATAACAAGCGTCAGTTATGGCGACATGTTTATGTACCTAATTAAGATAACAAATATAATATATACATCAGGCTCGCATGCTCGTTACTGGTTACTGAATCGCTCATACTAATCGTTTCATGGTAAATTATGATGATAATGAAATTATACTATTACCATATATCGTAATTTACCTAAAATGAACTACTACAATATACGCTTACGAAATTTGTGCTTGCCACTGGTTTTCCCTTTGCCCTGAGTCAGGCAGCATAGCGACCCCTTAAGCATAGGGTGAACAGTGTACGCACTGTTTACCCTGTGCTAAAGGGGTCACTATGCTGGGGTGTATTATCAAATAATGTCGCAAATACACATATGCCACTAATAACCACTAATCTTCAGGCGAGCCTGATGTTTATTTCCAACCTTAATTGTATAAATTTGCTATATTTAAGTGTAGTATATGTTTTATCTGTTTCTAACTGTATAATATGCATGCTATAGTAACCTTTAAGTAAGGTAGCATAATAATAATAAAAATTATAAATATTCTACCACATACACACAACACTATCTAGCCCAAACTAAGCAGAGCTTGTACTATGGGTACTAGACAATGGATAAACATACATTATATACTTTTTTTTTGTAAATACATATATATTATACATAGAAACACCCAGACCAAGACAAACATCCATGTTCATGCACACAAATATTTGTCTTGTGCGGTAATCGAACCCGTGACCTCAGGTGTGGCAGTCGGTTACACTAACCACTACGCCATCGAGGCAGACAAGCATGAAACACTAGCAATAAGAACATATTGTTACAGTATAACACTGTCACACACAATCTTGTTGGTTGCCCAAATTAAATAAATTGATAAAGAACTGATAATAAATGCCTATTACCAGATTGACTGACTACGTGACGCAGCGGTAATGAATGTGATCGTTGCTCACGATATCTCGGTCTTGAATTTCGGGTCGCACAAATTGTTATAACTTCAAAAAAAGCTTAGTAATATCAAGATGTTTGGAACTGTGACAGCTAGACCGCAATTGGTCCGGGCCCTGCTATATGGGAGGTAAAACCATTGCCAGCGAAATATTGATATTAATATACATCGGTCTACTTCTTCGGAAATACAGGTGTCTTGTCTTTTTCCTGTTTTCTTTTAAGGTACGCATGTAACTGACATATTTGTATGGCATATAAACAGTAAATGAGTTAGGCCAATGCTGTGATGACGTTTGCTTATATCTATTATAACTATTATGCAAATTAATTAATTTATTTTCAGTTATAAACTTATAATAAATATATATAGTTGCAATGTGTTCTTAGTTTATTCGATTCTTTGCTTCATTTCGCCGTAATTTCATGATGATTGTCGTTTTAGGTAACTTAAGACAATTACACTTGGCGTAAACTCAAGCAACTATATAGGTGGTCGCCTCGCCACTGCCGCCGCGCCGTGTGTTGTGGGTTCGATTCCCACACGAGACAATTATTTGTGTGACCCACAAATAATTGTTTCGAATCTTGGTGTTCTTTGTATCCGTTGGTTGAATGTTTGTAAAGTCCCCCGAGACACAGGAATTACTAATAGAGCAGAAGATGTATTTAAAAACAAAAAGGTTTGACTATTTCATAGGTTTACAAGTAAAATATATTCTTGTCTTTCATTACATCAAATTATGTCTAATACAAATGATTACACGAAAATACAAGCTTCGATATAAATCTTTTCTTATTATTAATAACATAAAATATTACACGCCGAACTTAAACCAAAGATTACAGCAAAATATTACATTTTTAATTAAATTTTTAATAAACACCATCACAGCATACTGTTTTACTATCGCGTCGGAGTAAAGCGATATGAAAAGGATTAGCCGCGCTTTTCGTTCAGGGTAAAAGGAATTTGGGTGTTTCAAGATTTGATGATAATAATAATTGACTTTAATGATTTGATTGGCAAACTGTTGCTCGTTACATTAGGTTTGCCATTTAATTCTGTTTTGCTGTTTTAAAAAGAAAATGGCTTTATATGTATTGCATAATTATAATTAGACTGCACGGATAGTGCAGTAATTTAAAAAGTCGCCTCGCAACCGCCTTTGTCCCGAGCGTTGTGGGTTCGATCCCTACCTGGGAAAAAGTTGTTTCGAGTCTGGGTGTCCGTTGTTTGAATGTTTGTAAAGTCCACATCACTTATGTAAAGATCAAGATAAAGAAGTAAAGACAAAATTGATTAAAAGTGTATTTGTTCTATAAAAATAAATGCATCTGCAAGATAAACGTTTACTAAATAAGTTGAGTTATAAGCATTATAAATCATTACTTTTTGCTTAAATATTAGTAGCAAGTAGTGATTTTGATTGGCAACAATTTGTAATATTTCATTTAGTAATAGGTACAGTATAACATGAGAGCTATGTATAAATAACAGACCACAATATTGTTATTAAAATGTGTGTGTGTTTCTATAAATTTTTCCAAAGAGTAATTCATCTCTGTGGCAAAACTGGTCTTATACTAAAAACAGCACTATATTCGGAAATAAAACCCAACATTAAACTTTAATAACATTTTAACGAAATATCGTAGCCATAATTTTCATAACTTAATTCGCCTTTGCGCAAAGATCACAGCGTATAATTGTATAAAAATATGCCCGAGTTCTTTAAGTAGGTTAATGAAATTGTCCACGATTTAAAACGTTTTACGATATTCAAAGAATGCAGATTAAGAATACAAGTATACAAAGAATTAAACGTTTTGAAATATTCAAGTCACTTTGAATGTTATTTATTTTTAACTAGCCGTTCACTGAATGTTAAGGCAACTTTGTACCAACTTCTTGGATTCAAAACAGTCTTACTTAACGTAAGCAGTTAGTTTAAAAAATGTCGCTTTAGTAAAATATTTTTACTGCAAGAATATTGTCTGCAGGGGAAAATATGGCAGGTACATTCCACAGCTTAAGCAGCAACAAATTTTTATTATTATGTCGGTAGTTATTGGTGTGATGTTTATCAATATTTCTAATTATTATACCAAATCTTTCCTAACCCTTTAGAAGCCTTATACTGGCCATTAACCTATTGAGTCGCGGCAGCAGACCCGTAGCGAGACGCAATTCATTTTTAATTATGTCTGGTATTCCAAGATTCCAAATATTAAAATTAGGGTAAATCCGGGGGAGTTTGGGGGGGCCATAGGGGAGAGATGGTCAGAGAAAATATTAAAAAAAAACTCTTGGAGCCATTTTTCGCTTTAGTTCGCTCCAAGCCGTGTGTGGAACGAGTGTAATGCAAAATACCGGTGCAAAATAGTTAAAATTAAGTAAAATCTTTCTAAATTGTTTTGGCCACTGCCCAGATTTTATAAAGGGTTTACGTTATCTACTGTTTACATGCCTTTTTTTGTAAAATTAGTGTATAATAATACTGAGATATTAAGCATTAATTGATCAGTTCATGAGTTGTGTTTTGTAATAACCTTAAAAGTTTGAATGCTTATTTGTATATGTAGGCAACATACTACGTTATTTTTTGTTATGGCCATCTCACCTGGAAGATTAGGAGAGATGGCCACACATTGTCAGTGTATGATGGCCATGCTATAATTTGTGAGGTATTGATTGGCATTACCTATTTCAAATGTCTAATAAGTACCAAAGAAAGGCACTTGCTTTGCAAAAAAACTGGACTAAAGAATGACTAAAAAGAGCACAGCTTTCTATAATAGGATGAAATATGCTGTGGGACCATCTTCTTGTATTAACTCAATGCAAGATAAAGGGTTTCCTCTGACTACTTATGACCTTAGGATGACAACCTACGAGTTTGGAAACCAAATAAAATTAAAACATAATTTTACCAAAGAAAAGAAGAAAGCAGAATACGATTGGCTACAAATTATTTTAAGTAGAAATTCAGATATTAGTCTGATGAAGATTTAAGCATGAATGGGCTGGGGAAGGACTACCCTCTCAGAGAATATCGACGTCAAATAACAGTATTACTACTGTTGTTTCGTTCGGTAAGTGAGAGCGCCGGAGGCCCAATCATCACTTTTCCTCTTTCCCGCTCCTTCTCATTCCCACCTCCTTTCCTAAAGGTCGGCAACGCGCAAGTAATGCCTCTTGTGTTGCAGGCGTCCATAGGCTACGGTGACCACTTACTATCAAGTGGGCCGCATGTATGTTTGCCATCTTAGGTTTATAAAATAAAAAAGCTCATCTAGCTAAATCTAACGCTACGGAAAGACCAGAAGTTAAAACTTATTTCAAGCTGCTTGGAACAATTTTATTTTATGACGCGTTAGCACCGAATTGTAATATATAACTGCATTGTTTGTGGCGTTAATTATTATGTAATTGAAATTGTCGAAGACTAGCTTTAATGTATAGAGTGTCAATTTAAAACATTTATTTTCAAACTTTTCAACAATTTTCATGCCCACCCACATGAACATTATTGAAAAATTTAAAAATAAATGTTCTTAATGCGGCCATAAAATTAAAAAAACATAGGAAATAAAGCCAAAGATGAAGCAAATTTTACAATTAGGTACTGGCCATCTTTTCCGGAGACCTATCGCCATGAGACCCATATATCCCGAGAGAGATGGTCAAACGTGTTTTTTTTTAAACATATTTTTACTATTATCTCTTCAATATATTGTTTGTTATGGTTGACTATCTCAAAAGTTAATGTTCAAACTTTAATTACAAATTAAAATAATTTTATAAACAATAGTAGTTTTATTTTTTAGGTCAACAGGTCTGTACATACCCTATTGAAAATATCACTTTCAAAAACGACCACCAATAAAACAGCGCTGTTTATATTCGGAGCTTGACTCATATTGCTTATAGATACTTCAAGATATTACATTTAATTTAATACAACAACAAATAAGTATACATAAGCATTCTAGATGGTAAATTAATATAAACCCATTCCTTACGTAAGCTTTTAAGTTTAGCTGGAGAAGCTAACAAAAATACTAGTAAGTTGTAACTCGAATTGTAAATTGCCTTATTTAAAAGAAAATATAAATTATGTTATGTTCGATGTAACAAACACTATGGATAATTATATAGATACCGTACTACTTACTTTATAGTCTCTGTGCTCTACCCATCGAAGCATTATGTTTATAAGACCACAAAAACCGAGTAAAGCAGTCATCCACAGCTAGAGTGCTGTTTCAATAAAATTACAAGCACTAAAAATCGAGAAAACATTTTTTACGCGAAATAATCAGACATGTAACGTAACGAACGTGCATCAATACGAGGATATCTTTTACAACATGTGTAGAATTTATTTCAAATAATTTTCAATAAAACATTGGATATGTTTATTATCAAACAACCAACATAAAAAGAAACCCTTACCATTGGCTTCACGAAAATAATCTTACGCACACATATTTATAACATGTTTCATTTACGTTAAATAATACTCTCGGCACGTGACCGAGCCGAAGTTAACCTTCACTAGTAGGGGAGGCGTGAAAAATAAAAATAATGTCTCAATTTAGTTAGTGGGCTTGTAGGGGTGAAATGTCTTAATTTAGCTCGAACTTTGCCAGATGTATGACATAAAAACAGTTTATTTGGTTTCAGTATATAGTTGAAAAGTGGTAGATTAGGTAAAGAATAACTTATAATGTTACTAGACAAGTTTTAGTTTTGGTAAATCGAGACAAGTTATTACTAAAACTAAGCATTGGTGACTAAGTTCATTTAAAAAATCTGAAATATTTAGAATTTCAAATGTCTGGTATAACTAAAAGAAATAAAATAAAGGTGGTTGATGTACGATATCATACGTTAGAACTGCTTAAATGTCCATGTAATGTTATGTGTAAAAAAATAAGGCCATATCCTCACTGTTTTAGCATTAGTAGTGTAAATATGTTTCATATTATCTACTTACCATTTTTTTATTACTTATAGTAACAGATGAGCCAGCGGCTCATCTGATGGTAAGTGTTAACCGCCGCTCATAGACTTCGGCAATGTCAAGAATGTACATCACCAAGCCGCCACCTACCGTAAAGCCTCGTATTTCAAGAGTTTGGGCAACGATATTTAACGCAAATCCAACTTAAAAATATTCAAACAAAAAGAACACTTAGTTTCGAAGCAATCCCTTCCACAATTTTTTGTCTTGTGTGAGATTCCAACCCACGATACCAAGTAGCAAAGTTACCATTAAAAATACTACAAATTAACCAGAGATGCCAAAGGTGTTTTACGTTTAATTTTAGTTACTAGTGTATTATTAATATTTTTTCTATGCTTGTTTTCTATTCTCGAAAACATGTAGTATCGAACAGAGATGTAGAAACAAATACGATCGTAAAAACCAGTAACGCACTTTTTACGAGAGCAGCGGATAATTTGGTATAATTCACTCCGAGTAGCTTCGTGTATTTTGGTGTCAAAACGAGATACATAGTAAGAACAGACATCGTACTTAGAAATATGGTTTTCAAAGATTGTCTTTCTATAGACTATACAATTATTTGTTACTAGATCATTTTAACTTCGAGTTCCACGGTATATGTTTGAGCTTGTATGTACTTATGAGATCACTTGTTCAAGTTATTGCCATTTTCCAAGCATATTTTGGGGCTTTGTACAGCTTTTAAGAACATCCTAACAGAAGAACTAATGGTTGATTTCACGGGAATCGACCTTAGAACATTATGCATGCAGTCGCATTTATTATCGCTGCGCCACCAAGGCAGTGAATAACTAATCCTAGTACCGTGTCTTATTTATTGTTATTAGTCTAAATGCTGTTTCTTTAAGGAAAAATAAATGCCTTCTTTCTTTCACATCTATATCACGTTTTAATAGGGCTTATAACACCTGATTCCAATGCCTTTTATCCAGTTAAGTCAATTCCCCTTTCACTAACTCAAGTTCAAGTTATCGACCATATTTAAATCAACTTATATTTTAAACAAAGCAATTCAATTTAGAGATGAACTCTACCAAAGATTAAACTACATATTAACTTCACTCAAATGTCAGTACAAAAGAAATCCAGAGCCCACCAAACGCTTATTAATGCTGCCCGACGCATGTCCATCAACCAAACTCGTTAACGTTAAATCATTAACGCAAACGTCATGGCCGATCTAATTCTGCTGCCGTCGACGCGGTTACGTATATGAATCTAGTGACGGACAAGCGGTAACGTATATGAATTTAGTGATGGACACCCTGTGTGCTGAATTTGGTTGGTTAAAATGTTGTTAATTAATATTCAGCGTTATTACAGTCATATAGAGGTTATATTAGAATGTTGGCAGCCGTTTAGAGAAATGATGATCTGGGATCAAATGTGAGCTTGAATATTGATTTTAGAAGGGTATGTTATGTCAAGTACATTTTATTGAAAATAGTTTATCATACACGGTTCTTAGAATATTTCAGAATTGCCAATATCCAAAAATTGTCTAGCCCGCACCTTGATGCTATATCATTATCTCTTTAATAGACTACTCCATATAAAAATCTTTAAAGAATGTTATGTCGTCTTTCGTAAGAAAAATAACCTAAGAAGTTTATTTAACAACCAATTCGTCTACTGCAGAAAATTCCTTTGAAACGTACGCGACCACTTTTGCATATTGACTTAAGATTTGTCGTCAGTCAGATTCTCCTTTGTACGACGATCAATTCAGCATCTCTTCAGGTGTAGTTATTCAAAAGGAAAATAATAGAGTAGAGATTCGACTTCATCTATCGAATAAAATGTATAATAATGTTAAAGCTCATATTTTTAAAAATTTATAGCTACAGATTGAGCAATACCTAAGTGAGAATCGTGATAGTCTAGCGGTATAATATTTACTACAATAAATACAAATATTAATAGATCACGCTTTAAAAGTAAGTGAAATAGGTAGTACAGGAGTTTGTTAGCCAAATAGTTGTTCAATGACCTTTTACAAAAATTTACTTGATATGCCTACACTATGCTGCCATCTTGGTTTATCATCATAGCACAGCAAGAGTCCACGAAGAATGTGATTAAAATAAATAAATCAAGAAATGCCTGCTACGTAGCAAAATAGTACAGATTTCTCCCCTTTCAAGAAACAGGCGTGTGTCTATGCATGTATGTGTGTAAAATAGCACTAAAATATGACGAATCTCCACGCCTTTTCATACCTTACACTAAGCGCCAAAACAGCCTATTACAGTTTTACCTGAGGCGAAAATGTTTCACATTTTACTACCACCTACGTATTTAGCATCTTTTTGCTTGGTCGCTCTCGCTCGAAGCTCGTTCGTTTTTGTCTCTTTTTTCCATCGTTTTTTTACTAGTCTTTACCGCTACTACTTTTGTTTCGCAATTTACCGATAGTTGCTAGTGATGTTTTTTTATAGTGGGCTATATATATACTTTTTTTTTCGTTACATTTTACCCCGTCACAGGCTACAGTCATTCGTCCGGTCGCGCTTGGTGGTATTAAACCTGAAGTAGGAATGCAGGTATTGGAATGTCATTTTGATTTACTTTTTTATTTTAATGCTACCATAAAGGAGATATGTGTGACGTAGTGGCCACCTTGCTTTATTATGCAGTAGATCTAACCCTGGTTCAATGTTACCACCACACATCCCAATAAAGACTAGACACAAACGTGAAACCCAGCTTTTTAGATGAACACAACCAGTCGTTATTCAAGACTTAAATAATCTGAAAATATCTAAGCATATATGCTTAAACTTAAAATTATAACAAAAACAAATTTTCTGTTGCAGAACTTTGATGCCAGTCACTAATTGAATAAAGTACCTAATATTCAGCCAAATCTGCTTCGACTGATCACAATATATTTAAAAGGTATCAGTAAAGTATTACCATTAAAAGAGAGAAATAGTATACAGGCCTAATACATCGTCATGTTGGTCTTATTTCAAGAATCATATTCAAGCTCTATATTATTACATAGGATATGGCTGCGATGTGGCTCTTTGTCATGGTTGCTGATAGCATAGCAATTCGTTTTAACACATTCAGCAAAGTGCACGTGATATAATAAGCGTTTGCAGCTTACAATAATACCAGACCAGCAGCTAACTCGCGAACCAAGGTACTTTGCCAATATGGCAACAATCTATTATAAAAAATAGCATATCCATCTGAAGCTAGTTATGGTCAACAAAAATTTCTCACATCTGCGTCAGGCTGAATGTTATTTGAATGTGCGTTCCATTCGCCCATTCCACTGGTGTGAATACCAAAAATGCCACTGCAATCGTTCCTAGTTCTGTACTGTCCACGTGTTACAGCTAGCTTTTGTCACAAAAAGAGTTCACGCAGATTTTTGAATATGACTTTTCGAATGGCGACTGCGGTAAGCGAGGCTTTTTTGTCATTTAAAAAAGTTATGACACAAATTGAAAGTTGAGCGGGTTTTGATGGAGTTGGTAATTGGAATATGAAATGGACATTTATAATGGTGTCATTTTTGCATTGCAAACTCAGTCCCGTTAATTTAGCTACGTTAAAAGCCGAAAAATAGACGGCATCTGCTGGCAGCTGAATATTATTTTGTAGGTAATCTTACTGATGTGTCAAATTCTATTGATATCACCCGATTTTATGCATGTATGTGTAATCTGAAAATATATAATGATATAATGATGCCGTAATGCTAATTTAACAACTTTTATAAATTAAGTAAACAAATTAAAGTAAGATTAAATAAAACAACATTGAACGATTAAAATAGAATCTTCTTGAGTCTGTCTACAATATTTTATTTATTTTGCGTTGTTATGCTTGACACAAGAAGCTATCCAAAGTTTAAGTAACCACATCATTGCAGGGTTTTGAATTTATTATCATGCACAATAATTCAAATAGATCGATTAGTTTAATAAATACAACAAGAAAATAAAATAAATCAAAAAGCAATCCTTTAAAAAGTAAATGATAAAAATGGCAGGCGCCGCTCTTAGTAACATTATACTACCGACTGTTGAATTTATTAAGCGTTATTTAATGTGTATGTCATAATATTTAATAATGCAAAAATTAAAACATTTGTTATATTGATTTATTGAACTGTGTTTTATACACATGCGTTATTTTTAATCCGACAGTTGTGCACTTGGTCAATTGATTATTCGCTCGCCTCTTTCGGTTGTAGACTGTGCTGTAGGCAAGACGTGTAGTAGCTTCTTAGTGATAATAAAAGTATAAAGGATAATATATTTCAAGTATAAAAACTGTTCGTGTGTTTTTGTTCATAACCTCCTATACCGATGCGTAGTAGCTGCTAATTTTTTTAGTTAATTTTTAGATAGAGCTAATATCTGTTAAATAGCTAGACGGATTTTCATCAAGTACAACTAAAAGCATTCCATCGAATTCACTATTAGTCAGTAGTAGTAAATGCTATTGCTGTGTATTAGGCCATGGGTTAGATTCCTGGGTCACGCAGTGTTGTTTTGGTTTGTTGGCAAGTATTCTGCTAGTCATTTTCAGAAGTAGTACGAAGACTAAGATACTGCCTGACTGAACGTCGGACTTAAAATCAAGGCTAGCGAAATCTGTGTGAAATACAAATAATTTGCCTACCACTTGGGTGAGGTTAGCTGGAAAGTTACATATAAAAACTTGCATCGATATCTGTCCATCCGTTTAAAAGTTACAACCACTAACAAACTAACTTAAGCTTGAAACTTGCAACAATCGTTGTATTTCGACGCGATTCAAAAATAGAAATGAAGATAAAATAAAGAAATAAATTTTGCCGACAATGATGGCGTAGTAGCATAAGTGGTCACCTCGGCATTGCTACTTTGCCGAGTGTTATGTGTTTGATCCCTACTCGTGAAACAATTTGTGTGATCTACAAAATATAGCTCTCCCAAGTTGTATGTTCTTTGTGTCCGTTGATTGAATGTTTGTAAAGATCCTTGCGACACAGAAAGTTCTACTATTCCGGGAATTGACATTAAAAAAGACAATTATTCATAAAATTAAATAGATCATAAATTGGAATGAGTAAATTGCCCTAATTGTACTAAATTTCATATATGATTCATATAATTTGTATATCAAAATTTCTGTTATAAAATGTATCTCCTCTGTAGTACTTGAACAAATATTTACTTACTAATATTGTTAAAAAATTGTATAGCCTTATAACACTATAAAAGATTTTAGTTAAATAATTTTATTTTTCTGCTAAAGTCTATTAAAAGTCAAAACATATTTTTAAACGAAAGCAGAATCTTTTGTTTGAAACAATCAAAAACTTGTATGAACAATAAATTTATGAAGTTGCTACAATTGAATAAAGTCCTTGTGAAAATATCTAGACGGTTTTCTAAGAACATATCATAAGATTAGAAAACAAAGCATTTAATAGAACTTTTCAAGCTTGATGATTTCCAAATATGATTGATTTAAATGTGATATGATGATGAGATAAAATGTTTTAAAGTATACACCATAAATTAGAAGACTCTAAGGTTCGTGTCTCCTTTTTCTAATTACCTTAAAACGCGTATGCGTAATGTGTTTACGCACTGTAAACTTTAGTACCCACAACTAATAACTTTGTATTCTATAATTAAATTTGTGGTAATGTGCAAAACGTCCCTATCATCAACAAATAGAATAAGTGTTAAAAATATTTAAGAAGTTCTTAATCAAGATCGCTGTATAGCTCATCAAAAGTCCGTAGTTAAATACGTACACCATGTTTGACGCTATTATATTATTATAAAACGATACTCTTCAATGAATAAAGTTATAGTAGAAAAACTTTACATAAGTATAATACTTATGTATATACACACATCAACAGAATCTAGGGATATTTTATATTTAATCAAATGAAGAATTTTCTGATATGGTAAATGGAAGAATAATAGGTTATTTTAAGGACTTTAATAAGAAATAAAAAATATTTTATGACTTTTTTGTTTTATATAGTAATGATATGTTTTTAATCACATTTAATTCACAAATTAGTATAATAAAAACCTTAATTTTTTTCTTATAAAACTATTAACTTTGATTAAAATTGAAAACATCTAATTGTTAATAATCAGTGTTGCCACCTCTTGCATTAGTTACACATCGAAATCGATTGTTCATATTTAAAATTAAATTGTCAATGTCTTGCTCCGGCCTGAGGTTCTTTGCAAGTTGTTGTTCCATCGTCAAATTTGGCGGGCAATCTCTCAAAGCTTTTCGTTGTAACATGTCCCATGCATTCTCGATAGGATTTAAGTCGGGCGACTGTGCAGGCCAAACTAAAACTTGAATATCGTGGTCTCGGAGAGCGGCTGACATATGGGAGGAAGCATTATCGTGCATGAGCTGAAATTCCAGGCCCATTTGGATTCTGTGTGGGACAATAACAGGCTCTACTACCTCCTCGTGGTATTTTTGTCCAGTCATGCTGCTTGAATTCAAACGAGCTGGGTTCGTTCGCCAAGACGAATTCCTGCTTACACCATGATTATCCCGCCTTGGTATGAGTGGACCTTCTGAGGGTGCTGTAGACGGCTAACACTCCGTGGAGATCTCCAAACGCGTGTACTTCGTGAATCCGGATGAAACACAAACCGGGACTCATAGGCGAACAGCACCAAGAACCATTGTTCATCAGTCCATGGTAAATATTCCCAAGCCCACGAAAGCCGCCGACCGCGATTGCCATGTCGCAATACTGGAACACGTAGCGGTCTTCGAGCATGAAGACCAATTTCCTTCGCACGTTTTGGTCGCTTACCAGAAGCTGGTGGTCTTCCTGGAGCCTTTGTACTAGTTGCATCGCTGTGATATTGGGTTGTCTTCTACGGTCATTTGGAGAAATCGATCTTGTCTCTGCGTAGTAACACGATATCTACCCGTGTGCCATTCAGCCACATCCCCAGTATTGCGATAACTTGACCACAACCTTGATATCACGTTTTGGCTGGTGTGTAGGGCCTCAGCTACGACGCTTTAAATTGCAGTATTTTCTAACATGCCCATGGCTCGTAACATTTCATCTCGACTCAAATGACAATGTGACAAGACTCTTAAAGCTCACACGACACGTTAAATTAAAAAAGAAAACAATCTAATATTTTTTCATTAATTGATATCAATAAAACAATTTTAATTTTCCTCGTCGTAACGAATAATTAACAATTTTGCCGCCGTATATTGCTTTTTTTGTTGTATTTAATTTTAATTACATTTTGAAAATGGAATCATAGAGTTTTCCATATGTATATAAACTATAAAGTCGTAAATAATTTAGGATTAATATATCCCTATATTCTGTGGATGTGTGTATACCGATGTGATCAGGATACTATAAATATTGCGCTACAAATTATGATACTTTAAAAATTATTATTGTCTCTCTTTTCTTTTAAAATATAAATAAACATCTCCCAGTTATTTCAGACAGGAGTCTGTCAGTGACCATGGTTATTAAAAAGAAATCCAGAAAGTTGAGGAAAGCATATCATTATAAAAAGTTGAAAATATTAGGCGTGTTAAAATCTGATTTAATCTTAATGAGTAATATTCGCTTGTAAATCGTTAATAGTGGAATTTATTATATTCAATGAGAGGAATAATAGAATTCCTTATATTCAATAAAAGCCGTATTATATATTTAGGCATCTCTACCCTGTAATTGCAACTTAAAGCTCAGATTCTAATAAAATTGTACCAGTGTTTACAAAATATTTGCTTCCTTGCAAATTTTCGCAAAATGGGTGTTTATTCCGCCATATTCTCCATTATGTATGTGACCCATTTTTAATGTGACCCCATCATACTTAATCTTTAACCGAAATAGGGACCCGGAATAATTTTATATTGTAAGCTGATTATAATAAAGGTTCTCGTCTAATAATAATTTACATGGACTTTGCTTACGTGAATAGGTTATGTAATAATATATTATTTTTATGTGTAATTAGATATACTGAGTAAATATGGTACTGAGCAGCGATAGCTCAGTGGGGAGACCAACAGACTGCAATGCAGGGGGTCTCCGGTTTGAACCCATGTCGCGCACCTCTGACTTTCGGAAGTTATATGACTTTTCAAAATTATGTGCGTATTGATTGACAATTATCGCCTGCTCCGTGCCTCGGAGAGCACGTTAAGCCGTCGGTCCCGGCTGCCATGAACATCTATGGCAGTCGTTATTGGGGAAGTCGACACAAAAAGATCCCACTGGGTCGAAGTGTCGCCGGTCTGTACTGACTGGCCCCCACACAAGATAAGATAAGATAAATATGGTACTAGTTTTTGTCCGCGACTTTTTACGTACAAAGCACTTAACAACTAAAGTGTATGCGTATACACTTTAGTTGTTAAGTGCTTTTTATACTATAGCGAGGAATATTTTTAAAAGTCACCTGTCACACAAGTAATAGTTCACGAGGTAATATATAAACTATAAATAAAATACAAACATGCAAAAACGGACACAAAGGACACCCGGCACAAAAAAAAATGTGGAGCATACTAATTTTGTTCCGCGTGGGTCCGAACCCACAAATCTCAGCACATTAGAAGAAGCCATGCGAATACTTAAAGCACGTGCAGTTAATTTCGAAAAATCAGGTCTGTAGCCCTATAATTGACTATAATTCCCTACTTACGTGCAAAATTTGAACACTAAGGCCTCATTTACGGAGACGTGGGGTTTTGCGCGTCACGTACGGCGCGGTGGTGCGGCCCGCACTGAATTCAAACGCGAAGTACGCGGCGGGAATTGCTGCGGCGCACGCGGCGGGCATCGTTGCGTCGCACACAGCAGGCACCGCCACGTTGCCCGCATCTCTATAAACGACATCGTATATTGCTCTATGTTTGTGTTTACACATGCGATGATGCGTGCCGCTGCATGCGCCGTCGTTCCGTAAACAGAAAAAACGTCCGACGCGCCGCTAGACGCCACGCCGCACGCGACGCGCAACGCCCCGCGTCTCCGTAAATGAGGCCTAACGCCTTGTTTAGGGTGACGCGGGGCGTTGCGCGGCGCGTTGGGCGTAACGTCGCGCGGCGCGTCGAGCGTTTTTTTCGTTCACGGAGAAGCGGCGCATCAAGCGGTGCGTGAAGCGGCAGGCGGGGCCCGAGGCGTTGCTCGCACAAATACAAGCACTAGGCAATGTGTAGTTGCGTTTAAGGAGACGCGGGGCGTTGTGCGGCGCGTTGTGCAGGGCGGTCGAAATGACTGTCCGCCGCGGCTGCCGTAGCGAGTACCGCAGCTACCACATTTGACAGTCTTCTTTGAACTTCTCACAACGCAGACGTGTCGTTACAATGAACTACGATTTCATCGATATAGCACTAAAAGATAATTGTTACTTAAATCATGAGTGTTTTGTTTACTGCTTGAGGAGAACTAACAAATCGATTGACAGACGAGTGATGCGACGCGGTGGGGCACGCAGCGGGCGACGCGGCGACGGGCGAAGTGTAAACCGCCGCAAGCAGCGCTCAAAATCAAACAAAACGCGCGTGATCACGCTTGTGCCTGAACGCTCTCATACGTTCCCATATGTTTGAATTTACCGCGTGACGCGACTTTAGACGCGCCTTGCAACGCCCTGCGTCTCCCTAAACGAGGCCTAAAGTAGTAATACGACAACAAAGCAAAATGCATTGATATCAAATTACTACTTAAGCGAAAATAGTATGAATTCCCTAACTCGTAGGAGTTAATAACGTTTTGCAAAAGTTCAACTTTCTGCGTCCAAAGATGGCTGGTCGTTATGAGTCAGTCAGTGAGTAAAACAGTACTTCTCTATTAATGCAAATTAATTAAATTACGTCTTATAGTAAAATCATGATTACGTCTAGCATTTGTAACTTATCTATACTTCTATACTAATATTCTAAAGAGGATAGATTTGATTTTTTTACACCGAGTCACGTAGGCTATATTTTATTTAAGAAGAAAGAACTGTTTCTAACATAACCTAACCCCGGGCAAATCCTAGCAAATACAATACATAAACATAGACAGCTTAATCTAAAACAACTAAAGGTTCATGTTGCTTTGTTTATTTAATACTTTATTACATAATGTTTAAACTGTTACACTACTACTATTAAACTTTACTACTTTTTAAGCTAATTAAACATATCTGCTGAAAAACAACTAGAACGTCGGGAAAAATGTATACTTAAATATAAACAGTATGTATAGTTTTAATTATTTAATTAGCTTAAAAAGTAGTAAAGTTTAATAGTAGGAGAGTAACAGTTTAAAAATTATGTAATAAGTGTTAAATAAACAACAAGAGAAAATCAGTTTAAACTACTTTAATTTCAATTAATTTTTTACGTTTACTGGTTTGGGGTATAGTTATCTTGGCCTTTATTTAGGATATCACCGACCTAGTCATGAATGACTAACATCAATTTAAAGATAATATAAAATATATCTTATATACCAATATGTTTATTACAGCAGCTTTAGCCCAGTGGGAAACGCCACGCAGAGGTCTCAAGTTCGAACCCAAGGCGCACATCTCTGACTTTTCGAAGTTATATGCGCATTAAATAGTTAATTATCGCTTGCTTTAACGGTGAAGGAAAATATCGTGATGAAACCTGCATGTCTGAGAGTTCTCCATAATGTTCTCGAAGATATGTGAAGTCTGTCAACCCACACTAGGCCAGCGTGGTGGACTACAACCTAACCCTTCTTACACTGTGAAGAGGCCCGTGCCCAGCAGTGGGACAGTTTAATACAGGGCTGATATTATTAATATGTTTAAGCCTCGATGACGTAGTGGAAGTTTATGTGACCGTGTCTTGCGTTCGATTTCAAATTGCAGCACGGGGTTTTAAACTGTACCTATAGACAGCGGTAAGCCCTCTATTACGAGGAACTTGCCTAGGTCTTCGAGCTTAGACGCAGACGATGAGACTATATGCATGTACAAAAATAGTGAAATTTTTAAAATATACGATTATACAAACACCTTCGCTACCCGCGTGCGCTTGCTAAGTTTAAGCGGGGTTAAACTACCGCAGGTATACTCGCTAAAACTTATAACAGTGTACAAGTACCCATACACCACTGAAGATCGCAGTCAAAGAACTTTGTCTTGTGTCTTTGCAGTGAATAAGCTTTCCAGTGCTCCTAAAAGAAATGCTATGTTATCAGCAAAGGGCCAGAGGTCTGTGACTATGCTTATAAGTGTTTACCCCTTTTTTGCAAGGCTAAAAATATTTAAGTGTCATTATCTGGTAAACAGTATTTGTCGCCTTACCAGTAAAAAACTATATTATTTTTGTTAAAAGACAATCGATGCTAACCAAATAAAGAATAGATCATAAATTTCTAGAGTGACAATTCTATTATTTTGTTTGTTGCACCTACTTTTGAGATAACGTCTCCTTTTTTCTTTTCTATCCAATCTGTTGAGATGATCGTGAATCGATCCAAATCGACATAATTATACTCAAATTCAAAATTGTTTCAAATCTGGCCTGGTAATCGATTCGCTAATTAATATTTCCCCAAAGATTTTTTCGATTAATCTGCCTCAGATCGGCACGCCAAACTTGAACCACTAAGTTTCTCATGCAGTCATTATTTGCTTTTAATAAAATTAAGACCCATACGACTCCGTATTCGTACATGCCAAGCGTTCCGTATTGTTCACCCCACAAAGTAATATGGAGAATTTACCGGAACATTCCAGAATTGTTTGGTTATTTGCTCATATTAATTCCAATAAAGGAATTGACTAAACCATTTTATATATAAGGTACCTTTTATTAATCGCGTAGAATTAGTGTCTCTGTCTGTCAAGGCATTTTATTAAAAATGATTGAAATGTTACTTATCTCTTAAGCTTCTTTAAACGGACTAAATACGTTACTGTCGAATTGAGGGAATCGAGTCTGAAAGCTCAGGCACAATAGTTCCATTTACTATTGTTATGCCACCGAGCCAGTCCTAGACATTGTGTATCATTCGTTCAGTAAATACATATCTAGCCGGTTTGTTGGACTTCTTCGTTAGTACCGAAGCATATGTATGCATTTATGTTTGCAGCCAGTGAGATTCCGGTTTTGATCTCCGGGCCGGCCTAACGTTATTAGATTTTTCTGTTAGAAAATTCTCAGTAGCAGCTTGAAGTCTGAAATTGATTCTGGTGGATGACAATGTGCACGTTCTTTATTACGTAAGTTGCGATTACTGGCAAGAAATTTTCAGTAGCAAGACAAAGTGCCTTGTAAACAGCAAGAGGCTTGGTACCACTTAGTAGAGGCCACGCTTCTTGCAAAAACATCATACTTGGCAAAGTGTGGATATAACACAATGCATGAGATATTTAAGTATGGCTTAACATACAATTGACGGTATTGTTCCACTTTCAAATAAACAAAATCCTACATGAATACGACATGGGAATTCACGCAATCATGCTTTAGTTACCTTTGATAGCTTGACGTTTCATACAGATTGCATAGGCCGTGGTCACAGGCTGACTGGCGCAGTTATGTCACGACCCCGTTTGTGAGGTACATGTTTGTTCATTCAGCCTGTTTTTTTTATTTTTGATGTAACGTTACAAACTACGCTAACCGCATCCGTGTTTTGTTCTACGTTAAATATGAAAGGTAAGCAACAATAGCCAGTGCGAGATCGTTGGACTGCCACACAGAGGTCTCGACTTCAATCCCAAGGCATGCATCTGAGTCTTTTCATATTAAATAGTTAATTATCGCCCGCTTTAACGGTAAAGAAAACATCGTGATGAAATCTGCATGTCTGAGAGATTTCTATAATGTATATATGTGTCAAGTCTAATAACTCGCACTGGGCCAGCGTGATGGACTAAGGCCTAATTATTCTCAACTTAAGAAGAGGCCTATAACCAGCACTCGGCTAGTTTATTTACAGGGCTGATGTTATTATCTATACAGGTTGTCCGGTAATTAATGGATAACCTGGAAATGTCGTATAGTGGAACAGACGGCCGTTCAGAAAAATATGAAAAAAGATCTATCCGAACTGCTACCTGAGATATGTGTTTTTTTTTTAATTACCATGACGTATAACTTTCTTGTATACTACGACCATAAATGAATGAAATCCATCGGTTTTTTGTTGTTTTATTACTAAACACTAATTATGCTAATAGATAGACAGTCAAAAGTATGCTATGCTAATATAGCTTGCACTATTTAATTATTTTTTTTTTCTTTTTCTGAACGGCCTTCAGTTCTACTAGAAGACATTTCATGGTTATCCATTAATTACCGGGCACCCTGTATATTAATACGTGAAGCAAAAACTTGTACCCCTTTTTACGAAAATTGCGCGGACGGAGGATTATGAAAATTGGCACAGTTAAAATGTACATGGAGAAGGAGTGGCGAATCCTAATATTTTTATAAAATATGCATTAGAAATACATTAAATTAATGGAAAAACACTACAGGCACACAACCATGCATTTGACACACGCAATCGAATCGCATTCATAGTATTTCGGCGTTGTTCGTCTGACGTCGAACAATTCTTTGTAACTATGGTTACCTATACCTTATTTATATGTAATACAGAAAAAAAGAGAACAAGGTAGCAAGTTTAGGAATATTGTCAATGAAAGAGTATAGTCAAGTAAATAATAATTTGTTTAAAAAGATAGGTAAATTTAATTTGTATAGCCTTGGAGAAATCTTGATGAAATATGATTATAAGGGTAAAGTTATAGACAATAAAACCTTAATAAAAACGATCAAATTTAAAATTTTAATTAATTATGGTCGAAATTTGACCACTAGGCGGCCGCTAGTAAATAATAATACCTCGTCTGTACTCCCAAGGACTTAAAAGCTGAGATGTACTAAAAATATAGGTACTTCATAATGGAAATTAATGCAGTCATGTAATATTGTCTTATGTTAACGCGAATGTTATACATTGAAATTAATCACTCTATGCGGCTTTTGTCGCGATGTTTATTTTACTTTAAAACACTATTATTACATAATTTTGAAAACTCTAACACTACTATTATTGAACGTTACTACTATTTAAGCTATTTAATTTAATTAAATCTATTTATATTTAAGTTTACTCTTTGCCCCGACGTTTCGGTTGCTTTACAGCAGCCATATTCACGGGGAGAACTCTTCCTGTGAACGTAACTCAAAGTGTTTCATCATGTAAATTGTTTGTGACCGGTGCAGTTTGCTTGAATGGTCGAGCACTTAAAGGTAAACGACGTGCATGATGGCAATTAATATCTTTTACAGTCATTAGAGGATTTGACTGCACGGATGGCGTAGCGATTTAAGTGGTCACTTTGCCACGACCATTTGTACGATCCACAGATAGTAGTTCCGAATCTGTGTACTCTATGTGTCCATTGTTTGAATATTTGTAAAGTATTCCCAGAGCAGAACTAGTCTTTAAATCAGAAAAGAATGTGTATTATATTGAGATTTCGCTAGCTGTGTACTGAGTGCTGTCTGGAACAGTCGCAAGGGGAAGACCTAGGCGAACGTTTCTTGATCAGATCGGAGACGTTCTGGATAAAGGCCAGGTTAAGAGCACCTTAAACCGGCGAGCGTGTATGAGGAATGTTATGAAAGTGAATGAAGTCAGAGAAGTGTGTCAGGATCGTAGCAAATGGAAATCTGTAGTCTCTGCCTACCCCTCTGGGAAACAGGCGTGAATTTATGTATGTATGTATGTATGTATGTACGTATATCAGCCATGTCGTCAAGCTCGACTGTGCTACTGAGAATTATGTACATAAAACTTAAAACTACACAGAGTATATCTCTTGTCTGAATAAACACTCCAGCCTTTTAAAGCCTTGTTTTTAAAGTAATGGCTGCTGTCCTAACGCTCACGTTTTGTCACAAGGCATCATAAATTTATGACGTCACAAAAAAGTTCGTGGTCTCTCTAAGTAGCGAAGAATTCAGTCTAGTCACTAACGTTTAGTACTCTATGCTACACAATGTTAACGTAACCACAGACGCCAAAGTATTCCGAAAATGAACGTATATTCTACCAAAAGACTAACAAAATGCTGCTAAATAGAGTATAACGTTGAGCACAGAACATTTTAATTTAAAATTCCACTTGTTATTACTGTGCAACCAGCTTTACCTCGCTAATCTGCCACAAAAGTAGCAACTAAATCGGATTTGTAACCGCGCTGCCCCGTTCGTCCTGATTGGAAGTACAGCCGCTTAACTGCACTGTACTTCAACGCAGTTCTTTTTCTTTTAAGATCTTTTATCTTATAGTTTTAATGATGAATAAAAGTATTATAGTGAACGCATTACTTGCCATGTTCCTTTGCCAAGAATTTTGCTATCTGGGCGTAATAATATGCTAATATTGCTAAGCTTGATAAGAAGTTTTATTGGGTGCATAACATACAATCATTTTATTTTTGACAGATTGTTCTTTATTGGTGTTGGAGGAAGACTTACAGACAAATAACAATTTAAATATTGATAAATATATATGTAACAATGCTAATAACAAAGCTTCATAATTTTCAATCCAATTGCATATCATTAGACACATTATGTCAAAGCAGAATTCTTTTTCCAATCTGAATAATACTGGTAGTTTAGAATAGTCAACTTTTTTTTGTAGTAACTGTCTGGCTTGTCATTCTGATACATTATTTGCAGTCTACTGAATACAGAGTGCAATTGTGGTATTTTCGGCACTTTTATTTTACTTCTATATTGGATTAGATGCAGCAGCTCACGATAGCTAGTGCCACTTGTAAAACTTATTTTTCCACCTAATAATTTACTTATTTGATAGTAAAAACGTTCTGTGTAATTATGCAAAAACATATGTGTATTTTAGTAAAAATACATCCCGGAGTCATAATATCAACTACTGTCATGTCAAAAACCCATCATCTAATTATATTAATTTTTTTTTGCCGTTTGCTTGAGCTTGCCTAGCAACTAACATAAATGTAAGTTCAGTAACTTTAATAAATTTAGGCACCACTAAACTTTGAGTTACATACGTGTTACTTTATGATCTAAATGAATAAACGATTTTACACTTTGCTTTTGACTCAGTATTCTTCAAAATCACTCTTGAGTACTTGTTGAGCATGCTATCTTATAGGTTGAAACATATGTGAGATCGGGTGCATTTGTCTGCAGCGAGGTTGTTGTTTGTTGGAAGTAGAGCTAGAGTAGTAAGCAGCGGTAGGGAATGCGACTGCTGTGCATGAAGTCTCGGGTTCGAATCCCGGGTCGGGCCAACATAAAGTTATTGCGTTTTTCTGTTAAGAAATCTCAATACGAGCCCGGAGTTAGGAAGTTGGCGGTGTTAGACACCCCCGTGCCTCGGAAAGCACGTTAAGTCGTTGGTCCTGCGCCTGATCTCTCTCCGGTCGTGTCGGATTATCCGTCCCATCGAATCATGAGGGTAAGGGAACAGAGAGTGCACTTGTGTTTGCGCACATACTTGTGCACTATAATATCTCCTGCGCAGATGGCCAGGCTCCGGTAAGATTGGCCGCCGTGACCGAAAATCGGTCTGGAGGACATTATTATTATCAGATGTGAGCTTTTGGTACTTAAGAATGTTTGACTGTTATTATCCTACTAATTTTCAAAGTGCTATGCATTATAGTATCTTAAAAATTAGTAGTATATTATATTTGACGCGCTGAATCAATGACATTCTTAAATATATAAAAAAAAAAATTTCGAACTACCAAGCAATTACAATTATTTCGCTGTTATTTTTAAAGTTTAAGTAATTGTAGTATTATTATGTTTCTCTTATCACAGGTACTTTCTAACATATTATATTAGAAAATACCTGGCCCTTTGGGAGGCTTACACGGAGACATGGGTCCAACGTGTAGAGGCCCTTCGAGAGTTTTAATCAAAGGTGTGATGGAACACCTACAGCGGCACTAGCCGCAGCAGGCGTAGGACTATTGCTACGTATAGATTCTAATATATGGGCTATAGGTATGGGTGTTTGGTGGACCGGTATATTGCTAACTATGGATGAAAAACGGCGTCTGCCCTGAATACTCTAATAGCATTAATGCAATGGGCAGACGGTGACTCGCCAACTCACTAAATGGGCCCCCTGATAAGCCACTATAGGCATACAAGCCAGCAGCAGAGGGCAACACCGGTGCGAGTAGCTAGGGTTGTCGAGCGGTGCGGCGCCGGTTTCACCATCACGGGTCTCGTGACAACGGAGACCCGGAGCGGGTTTCCTCGTAGTTATGCCCTTGAAAATGACACTTCCACCCCCAAGCATATAGCTCTAGCGGCCCCCCTCTGACCGGCCGACCAAGGCAAGCCAGAGTTGAGAGTCCTACGGACGCTCTTGAAGTTCCACCCCAGCCAACCAGTAACGGCAAGCCGGGGACGAGGCCCTAACCAACTCTCTGAGGCATTCAGGACCGCAGTGTCGCCACTCACATTCAGCCCGCCACAAGCTGCCCTGCGGTTTGTGCGCTTTAATTTAACCTGGTGATACATTTTTTGTTTATATCACAAGGCGAAGGTGATAGTTTTAAAGCTAGTGTACTGTGCCCTCCGATATCGCGTTAGTCTCATGATGAGATAACGACTGTCCCAGAGGGGTGTATATTATTATTATTATATTATTATTTTATTTATACTAGTTTCAAGTACATTACGTTGATACAAGATATTGCTTTATGTATTCCAATCTTAAGTATTTTTCTCAATCCACTCAGGTAAACTGCAAGTAACTAAAACTATCAAGCTTGAAATTGCATAAGCTGAAACAAAATCTATCGAAGTATCCAAATTCATATTGCATACATAGTCTCGCATATTTATCACCAAAGCAGAAAACAGAGGTCTTTGAGTATATATATTTTGCCAGCTGTGGTTTCAGAACATAACATAGAGTAAGACTTTTGAGTAATATACGACAGAAAACCAGAAAACACTTTCTGGCTCAATAGTCGAACCAGAAAGTTTACTAATCGTATTCATTACTGCTAGGGAAAACAGGTAGTCAGTCAACAATTACGTTGCTTTTTATATTATAATCTTTCTTATTTCATTATATTTCCACGTCTAATTTTATCCGCATATTACCGGTGCGTAAACACGTCCTACGAAATGCCTCTTGCCTACTCATTTGTTAATAATTCTTTTTTGGAATAATCTTTTTCCACGAGCATTTCACAGGTTTTAATCAGCCATGGCTGGCGTGGCTGAGTAAGTAATTGGATTTGTAAAGGTTTTGCTCCGTTCTGTTAAATGTCTGCTATTCTTATGTTCTTTTTGCCTCCTTCGTCTTAAGTAAGGCGTTTAGTTAAATTTAATTAGACTTTAAATAAATTAGATTGTTACATTTACATATTTTTGTGAACAAAAGTCGTATTGTTGTGTATTTAACGGTTAGATTCGTGTATTTGTTTGGATTGAGTGCTATTATAGTTCCATAACCATATGTAATGGCCAAGTTGGTTAGGCATAGATCCCGGATGCCCGAGGATTTATCAAAACCTGTACGATGGTTTACGTATTACTAACTAGCAAAAATATTTTACTACATGATGACGTAATGGTTTAAGGGGTTTAACAATCACCCAAACATAAAAATTATATAGTTTGGTATATCTATACTAACTAGCGGATGCCTAGTGGTCAAAATTCGACCATGATTGATTTAAATTTTAAGTGTGATCGTTATTAAGGTTTTATAATTGTCTATAACTTTACCCTTATATTTCATTTAGATTTCACTAAGGCTGTACAGATTAATTTACCTATCTTTTTTAACCTTTTTTAAACAAATTATTATTTACTTAACTATACTCTCTTTCATTGACGATATTCGTAAGCTTGCTGCTTTGTTTCCTTTTTTTTATAACATATAATGTATATGCAACCATAGTTACGAAGAATTGTACGATGTCAGACGAACAACGCCGAAACACTACGAATGCGATTTGACTGCGTGTGTCAAATGCATGGTTGTGTGTAGTGTTTTTTCATTAATTTAATTTACTTCTAATGCATATTTTATAAAAATATTATTTATATTTGCTACTCCTTCTTCATGTACACTTTAACTTTGCCAAATTTCATACTCCTTCGTCCGCGCTATTTTCGTAGAACAGTGTATAAAGTTTTTGCTTCACGTATTAATATATAGATACTAACTGACCCGGCAAACGTTGTTTTGCCATAAAAAATATTTTGACCAAAAGATTAAAATAATAGATGTTGGCCGATTCTCAGACCTACTCAATATGCTCACAAAATTTCATGAGAATCGGTCAAGCCGTTTCGGAGGAGTTCGGGAACGAACATTGTGACACGAGAATTTTATATATAAGATTATAAATGTGAAAGTTTGTGAGGATGTATGGATGTCTGTTACTCTTTAACGTAAAATCTACTGAACCGATTGCGATGAAACTTGGTATGTAGATAGCTCTCCAGCTATTTACATACACACCTGGATCCACACATACTATCCCAATATTCCCGCACGCAACTTTTTATCTCGATATTCCCACTGCAACGGGACTTACGCGATTGAAACCGTGTGCAAAATCTAGTTATTATAATGTGTTTATTTAGATTATAAAGGTTTGTCTGTGTATCAATGTTGAATTAATTACAAATGTCTACACAAACATTAATTTAGTAGGAAATTAGTAGGCTTTGAATTTCTGTTGATGTCATTGCATTAAATTTACTTATTTAAATGTCGTTTCTGAAAATATATTTATTATTACCTTTGCAAAATAATCTTGTAATAGAATTAAGTTTAGTTTGATGCGATGTACAGTCAGCAATAAAAGTTATTCTAATAAAGGTAGTGTCGAGTCACTAATTATAATTATTGTTGGAAATTATATTTGTCTCGTTTAGTCAAATTCTAGAATTTGACAAAGTATTATCAGAAAATTAATGTAATTGACTATTTCATCTTCATTTATAACAATTGTTTTGATTAATATACTACTAATATTATGTATGTATGTATTTACAAAAAAGAAACCCATAGTACAAGTTCTGCTTAGTTTGGGCTAGATGGTGTTGTGTGTATGTGGTAGGATATTAATACTATACATAAAAAATATTATATCAATGTTTGGACGTTGGTTATTTTATCATACATAAACACTTAAACAGATATCAATGAAACTTAGCTCACAGAGAAATTATTAGTAGAGATACTAATCTCTACTAATAATTTATTACTAACTACTAATTATTATAGGGAAACTCTTTTGTCGTGTGTAAAAGCTTTTATTCAAGCCGAAAACCGTAAGACCATCCTATTCTAAAAATGCTTAGAGATTTTACATTGCCTGTTTGAAAGTGCTTTAATGGCTGACCTTACAACAGAGTAAACTGTATTGACCGTTATGTATTCTGGTTGACAGGGGTCGCAACGAGCGGATTAAAGGAATAATCCATCAGCTAAAGTGTTGATTGGCGTCCGAATTGGTAGTAATGCAAAATCAAATAAGATTAGAATCTGTCCAAAACTATTGACGGCAATTGGAAATATTATGTTAATTTTACTTATATTCTAATTTAAGGCGAATTGGTACGACAGCTGTATAGGTTTCAATGTAAAGTACGTGAATTACGTTTGCATATTTTAGGACTAAAATGATATTTTTTACTACGCAGCTTCTAGGAGTTCATAAAATAAATTCCTGGAACGTTTTTTATATTTTTAGAAAAGTTTCTGTTAAATCTTTACTTTCTATAAATTGGATAGTATTTTATCAACGGTGTACCTGATCAATAATATACTTTTTGCAAAGTGATTTTTTTAAGTCCGGATAGTGAGGTAGGATTTGTCCGTATTCTATTTATAATTCAGATGTCATGTTGGCATTATGTGTCAGATAAAAACTTAATTATCCAGAAAGGATACTATAATACTTGAACATAGTAAGGCGCATCAATAGCTTAAACCTTTGATTATGGGACTTAAAATATAGCTGGCGAAACGTGGTTATGACACATCACTGTCTATTCCGTTAAAGGTAAACAGACAAGCGTCAACGTAAAAAGAAAATAATATACCTTTATAAACACAAGCAAAGTCTAAGTTGTGTGCAATCGATAGAACAGCTTCATTTATTAAGCGTGTAACTACAGCAGACGAGTGACTGACAGTGTCAAGTATATCGCGTTATTAATATTCCAGTCATCGGCCCCAGTAGGGACTGCGACTTGACGAATGTCAGCAATTAGACAGTCGCAGGAGCGTCAGCAAAAATGACAATATTTTACATACAAGGTCAATTTAAAAATGGTTTATTTTACTTTTACGCGAAGGCTACATATGTATATGTAGACATGTTTTCTGAAGTGGTAGATAGAAACGTACGGATTTCTAGTTACTAAAATATGTTGACTGCTTTATTACCGTCATATACGCGTTTTAATTACATAAACTCCTATGTTTATAAGGTACTCTTAACCGGGATATTTCTCTAGAATGTCTCGGATCTGGTCAGAAAACTTCTACTTAGGTCAAGCTAAGTAGACATTCTCTGACGCAGATAGTAATAAAATTGTATTATTTAATTTCGATTTTTCTGCTCATATTATGATAAATACGATATTTACTATCTTAAATAAAGTTAAACTAAATTTGTAATCATATATTAGCGAAGGTATTTCTGTGCTCCGACGAATTAGCCTGGCCGTATATTTCTCATATTATGCCCCAAACTGCAAAGATAACTTCTTGGTACATACATAGATTCACACCTTTAACCTTATCAAGGAAGGTAAATGTTTAATAAACCTACTTTAGGCCAGCTACGGTTAAAGTCCCAAGTGACAGAAGGTGCGCCAATTTGCCCTATATCGAGTTTAATATTACATTTCTAGAAACCGTGCTACAACTGACAATTTTTCTAGCAGAAAGTCCCGATGACCTGATTTGAGTACACGGAACCTAACTTTTGGCTGTTAGCATAAACCAGAAGTGTACGCTAACATATTTTTTATGTGATAGCATAAAATCGTATCCAATACTTAGATAATAAGCTCTTTGCCATGATCCGAAAAGAAAACAAACAGTTTTAAACTGTCACAATCACTTAACTTTTTCCAAGACATTGTTTTGCTGACGCTACTCTTACAATAATTACACGTCTAGCCTGAGCCTAACGAGTGCCGTCACTCGTATCGTGTGTACTGTACCTAATGTGTTTATTCTATGTAGTATATATAATGAGGAACGTAACGTTGTTAGATGGTTTAAAGCATATTTGTTGTGGAAAGTGGACACTGTTATTCAAGTATATTATTAAATCAAGAGAAGCTTAATTATTTGAATTAGGGTTGTTATACATGTTTACTAGAAGAGCGTATAGGATATACGCTGGTCTAGTATGAATGAATATCGAGTAAAATAGTATCTTATATCACGTTCATGAGGGATATGATATCTCTTTATACCGGAATATATCGTTTTGTTTTGGATGTCATGGATTTCATCCAGGTTTCGTTTAACGCTTTAGGCGTGATTGACTATTAAAAATATAAACATAATCACAAACGTCCTAACTAATATTTTAATTAAGAATAAGAGTCTGTTTATTACGCTTTTACGTCTTAAGAGGCATTGTGAAATTTCGCATATACTTTGTCAGTGGTACACAAAACGATATAGGATGTCTTTCATTAAAAAGAAGTAGTGTTCCCGAGGAGCGAAAGTACGGGCAAAAGATACTATATTATTAGTTTCGAAATAAAATACAACGGCACACAGCTGGCTATGGTTAACGGTTATCGTAGCCTGATCGCTTTTTACCTTTATAATTTTTATGGCATTTTTATTATTTTTAATATTATGCCTGCCCTATTGTTTTGTATACTGATAACTATTACAGATAAATGAAACCATTAGTGCAATAAAAAATAGTTAGAATCAGTTTGTGTAGCACAAACTGGAAAATACTCCTAGGTCTCTTGTATTTATTAAAATGTTTACACGAATGAGTTCTTCAGACTTTGATATCTCACACACTCCGCCATTAAAACTTCTTTCCACATCTACCTGAAAAATAAACTTGAAGACTGGCAAGAATGTGTAAAAGATTAAGGAATGAAATACCATTATACCAAATCTACTTTTGGGATCCCTAATAAGGGGGCGAGGCACAAAATTTCTGCTACTGAACTGACTCACAGAAAAACCCAAAGACATTTTTGGATATTAGTGTGAAATAAATTGTTATTATTATTTACCCGATCTTGCAATAGAATCCAGGTCCACAATCGTCTGTGAATATAACAAAATGACAAGCCTTCCAGCTTGGTTTGGCGCAAAAGAAACGAAAGGAGGTACTTTGTTATTTTAAATTGTACGTAAAAGAATATGTTATACAAAAGCTATACTTATGCTGAACAAAAGCCTTGTACATACTCAACCCACAAGTCGACAGGAACAAAATTGCTCAAGTTTTTGCAAACGGACTGTGCTGGCCGCGGCGCGTGCAAATGAGAAAACTTCCACCTTAGTGATTATAACGGGCAGCCATTTGTTAAGCCGTGTGGTTTTCAACTGTGGTTAGAACCACCTTACATATTCATATACACTTACCTTTAGTTTTGGGTAACTGTGCTAGTGTCTCTGCTACTTGTATGATGATCAGACGGAATGGCTTAAATAATCTGAAGTACCTGGTTTTCAAAGAAATATGATTAATCCTAATTCCGAGGATGCATGTATTTTGTATAAACTCTTTAGTGAAAATTGTAGTCAGTAAGTTGTTTAATTAAGGTAGTAGCCGATCTAGTATTAAGACAAAATGTATATACAAAGTTCCTCACAAATAAAGAAATTAAAAAAAAAGAAATATGATGTACAGTTACGATTTTAAAAAGCCAGAATGGGTCCTGATCCTGCGAAACAGGCATTACGCGATCACGAAGTGCTTTATTTAAAATCACGTTTTATTTCTCCTTTTATTTAGTATAATAAAAAGACAAATAACGAAACATTACCTTCCATTTATCATAAAGTTTGACTTCACTCTATAGTTTTCTGTTTCACCAAGAAATTTAATACCTATGACATTTACTGACCACACCCGTTCATGTTTTGGTTATTGTTCAGTAACTGTTAACTTTTGAAGAGTGTATTAGTTATTTGTGGACAACAGCAGCCTTTAACATGAGTTGTAAGCTGATTGAACAAGTTTCAGTTGGCGAACAGCAATGACTGTGGTGAGTGGTTGCAGTCCGGCGCAAATGAGAAAACTTCGAGACCTCGCCGATTTAGCTGAGTTATTAAACGTTTTCATAATTTGCAAAAGATAGTTGAGAATTAGGTAGAATTTAGAAACTACAAGTTTTGCAGCCGTCGAAATACTTATATTGTTATTTTCCATATAATTTGCTGCCTGTGCAAAACACACAATTCGATGCAAAGGCCAAACAAGTTCGACACGAAGTAAAAGGTTCTAGAAATAAACCGAAATATTACAGTTGAAATTCAAAGTTAATTTTAAATGTATTTCTAAGTTATGGTTGTTCTTATCTTATCTTGTGTGGGGGGCCAGTCAGTACAGACCGGCGACACTTCGACCCAGTGGGATCTTTTGTGTCCAGTTCCCCAATAACGGCTGCCATAGATGTTCATGGCAGCCGGGACCGACGACTTAGCGTGCTCTCCGAGGCACGGAGCAGGCGATAATTGTCAATCAATACACACATAATTTCGAAAAGTCATATAACTTCCGAAAGTCAGAGGTGCGCGACGTGGGTTCGAACCCGGGACCCTCTGCATTGCAGTCTGTTGGTCTCCCCACTGAGCTATAGCTGCTCTTATGGTTGTTCTTAGTATCTCAACATTTCTTGAAGGAAAACAATAATTTTTTGGGTGCACCTAACTCTAAATAACCAACAATATTCCATATTTCAAAACTCCACAGCATGTCATTTAGAAAAAATTTTTCGTTAAAAACATTTTTATATTTGTAGTTGAAAAGTTAGGAAATTGTAAATAGTTCATAAGAAAGTAAGATGACTACCAAAGCGCATAAATATCTCATTTAGTACTTTTGTTAATCTAATTATTTGATTATTAAATTTTTGTTACTATCTGCTATTTTAATAGGTATTCTTACACCGACAAAAAACCTTAAATCAGTTTTTAAATAATTTTTATGAAATAAATAATTTTACTGTCATGTTATTGGTAATTAATATTATATTTTATTTACTTATTTACCTTATTAACTAAAAAACTTTGGTGTTCATATGTTGATACTTATGAACACCAAAGTTATGTAGTTAATTCTTGTAACTTTAATCAATAAATAATTGTTGACCTAGATTTTTTTACTTCTTAATATATGGTCAAACACTCGGTAATAACTCCAAACATTTTTATCAGCAACGGTCTTATGTCATAAATCCTTTTAACAAATGTCAGCTATCTTACGCTTGCTTTACCTACGTCAATAACTGTTTGAGTAGTTCAATGCCTCCTTAAGGGACAAAGCCATTACAGACAGCAAAACAAGTGAGCCCCAAGTTATCTCATCTTCGTGCGGGTGGAATGAGAAAAGTTATGGCCCCGGTGCAGTTTTGATGACTGTCCTCTAGCATTGTTTTATATGAGCTTGTGCTGAGTGTATGAGTGTGTGTGTGTGTTACGTCCGTGTGTGCTACTCAGCTTTAATTTACGTAGTTTTAAGTAGATAGTACTCTGCGCGAGATGTAAGACTGCTATACTGCAAGTAATGGAATGTGATTTCGTTCTCATTCCTATAATTCTAACTTGTACATACGTAGATGCACGTTTGTGTGCATTCACATCTGTTCGGGTGGACAAATAAGCTCTAAATGTTAGGTAACCAAAATTGCTGTTATTGTCCCTACTATTTTATTATTTATTTCAAAATTCCTGAACAAAATACAATGGCTATTTCCATAAAATCATTCATACGAGAGACGACTGCATATTGTACAAACGACAAATTTTATTAATTAAATCTATATGAATTAATTTCGATATAATTCATGTTCAATAATAATAATATAATAATATTCTACCACATACACACAACACCATCTATCCCGAACTAAGCAGAGCTTGTACTATGGGTACTAGACAATGGATAAACATATATATATACTTTTTTTTGTAAATACATACATATTATACATAGAAACACCCAGACCAAGACAAACATCCATGTTCATGCACACAAATGTTTGTCTTGTCTTGTCGGGAATCGAACCCGCGATCTCAGGCGTGGCAGTCGGTTATACTAACCACTACGCCATCGAGGCTGACCGACAAAACAAAGTTCGACCGTTTAGTGCTACTTGGATTCGTTACTTCAATTCGCTAAAATTTGATGATAGTTGCTGTTTATGATAATTTATGACGAAGTATACTTTGCTCAAAGTCAAGCAATTATACATAAAATATCTTTAATTTGATGTCTCTTTACAAAACGGCATTCTCATGCATTTTTAAGAAACACTCCACAATTAATAAAATTTAGATATATGACGCGGGCATAGAGTGGTATAGCGGGATGCCAACAACGCGCCAGTAGTATGATTTTATGACGAGCGTAACAAAATTGCAATTGAAAATTTCTAAGACAACAGCATGCTTTAAAGTTCCTCGAAATTTGGATACAACTTTTAGGCACTTGGTCTATCGGAGACGTTTAGTAAGGAGTGAACTCAACTAGAAACTGGTAACGAGTAAGCGAGCAACGAGAGGCGAGTTTCTTGTTAGTTTAATTTTGTCTACAATCGAGTATGCGAGTGCATCGAGTGTATCGTATCGGTGGTTGCCCAATCGCTTATATACTTATTCAATATATAAACAGTGTATTTATTATATGAGCGGTCAAGTGTAAAAAACTAAAACAAAAGTGTCTCTTATGTACACACAATCATGTATCATTTGGGTTGCAGTGAGTTTTAAGTCGATCACTAGTCCATTGCTTAGTGGCGGTAAAATCTCTGTTGAAATTATGTTCTAAAAATGACTCTAAACATAAAAACTACTTTAGTTTCTTGTAGTAGGATGGTATTTACAAGGCTGCCTCAATTAGTACCTTTAACAAATAATTGATAGTGATGGACTCTATCACTTACGTTGAGATGTCATGCTCGGATTTTAACTCTCGATGCAAACAGTGCTGCATGTTTAACGAATGTTATGGACCCGGTATGTATAGTGCATCTACATGTGGCATCATAGCTCCCAACCGGATAAACCGATTTTAATTTAGTTTATGGTTCAGTGGTTAGGATACGATACTTAGGAATGATTAAAGAAAATCTGTTAAGTCGTTTTAAGATCATCAGTTCTTTTCTTATTAATCTGATCGCTTAAAATTTGATATACTGTTAAACTTCAAAATTAATTTTTGTTTTGGGGATTTAAACTTTGTAACATGTTTGCATATATAGCACTTGTCATATTAGTAATCAGTTTAGCACAAGCAATTCAACGCAGCGACTTGGCCCGCATACAGAACATCAGAATTAGTTCTGTGTTTTGTTAAGCCGCACATGTTTGTGTAGCGACACTGGGATTATCCCTTGTGCATCATTTATTTTGATTTGAAAGGGCATTGCTCTGCAACTATATATTGCTTACCTGCTAACAAATACCCACGATGAATTACTTTACACGTTATAAGTTAGTCAAAATTATCTTAGATATTCTAACTAATTGTAAACAAGTTATAGAATACTTACGCCTATATCCCAGGGACTGCTGTGCATGAAATCTCGGGTTTGATATCCGGATAAAGCAAAGGATTATTGTGATTTTCTGACAAGAAATTCTCATATTCATATTTAATAGTGGCAGATATTAAAAATTCCGGGTAAACTAACTAAGTTTTTAACAGAAAATGCGTCGCCATCGCCGTAATAAGTATGTTCAAAGAGTTGATTATGAGACCAATTTAAATTAAAAAAATGCCCACGTGTACACATCGAAGTATATTAAATGAACAATAATTTCTCTTCATACTGTTAGAAAAAAAAAGACTAACATTAATTCATCTGGCGCTTGGCTGGCGACCTAATACTGTTTATTCCTCTTTTAAATATATCAAGTTATTTTTGTACGGTAATTGTCTCTTTATTAGCCTTTATTGTATTTGTTATATAACAACCATACTTCCTGTATTCAAAGATTTCCTTATAAACAAAGCAAAGCAAAGGTATGTTTCAAGTCATATCCTTACCCCTTTATAACACAGAACAGTTCACACGTATATATATACAGTACAAACTTCGCACACTCACAGGAAAGTGACGGCAATTAAAAACTTGGTCATCAGCACTTGGCTACAAACTTTGTTGTAATCTGTATTTGTAGGTCCCATGTTGTGCAAACTTCAGTTTTATATACCAGTTGTGACCAGTAGGAAGAAAATAAGTAGAAATAAAGAGCGGTAGATTCATATTTACTAATTAAGTATGGAAATAGAATGGATAGTTCTTTAATTTTTTAAAGGCACTTTCTAGGAATAATATATCCCCTATGTCGCGGAAGACTATAAAGAATATTCTAACGACGGCAACAAAGGAAAGTCAGACTTGGAACACTTATTTTAGGTTATCACATTTTTCTCCTGTGTGGGAGAGTGACCTACAACACTTCTTCCACGCCATCGTTGCAGTCAGTTAGGTTTGCTGGTATTTGGTCTACCTGGTGTCTAATATTGTATTTTCTTTCTTTGTTGCCTTTACCATGTGGCCCGTTTTAATTGGCAACGTCGCAAATAAGTATCATATTTTGCGGTTATTAAATGTTATTAATTTATTTGGGCTTTATTTTAAAAGTGTTTTAATACCTACATTCTAGAGATTAAGTAATTAAATATATAAATATATTAAAGATGAAATAAAATTATATTTGTTATCAAAATATGACGCTGTTATTGCCGAGTATTGTAGGTTCGAACTTACGGACCCACAAAATGACACGAATAGCACTTGTGTAATTCAGGTTTCTACTCTGGTGTTTTTTGTGTTGAAATACTGTTAAAGAAGTCGTCCACTACACAGATATCGCAAACCCCATTTTACGCCTTTACGGAATTTGGAAAAAGTCCTTTATTAGTGCGGCTATTTTATAAGGAATATCTCTGCATAATTTTGAGTTTTTAGGCCTATAGGTATGGGCTGTGGGTTGATATATCAGACAGTTAGACAATCAGTCAATTTATCCTTGTATATATTTAGATGACCTTGAAATAGGGACCGACAAAGTAATACCTAACAAATTTGTGATAAATGGATAACTTCGTAGACGAGTGACATAAATGTAACCTCAAGCAAAACTACTGACCGTTTAATCATAGTATAAACTCCCAGGTCAAGTAAAGTCAAGAAATATTAAACTTTGGGTAGCATTGAGTTTTGAATACGCAACCCTATTTCGAGAGACCAGCAATAAATTAACTATTCCTGATATTAATTACTAAATCTCGATGGGATAAGTAGACGTGTATTACATATTAGGGGACGTATCAGGCGTTAGCCTATTGCCATCTACCTGGCATAGTTCCAGACTCATGGCATGTTACTGAGACTTTCTTGACATAATTACCGAATAACTCATGGCCCGATCTCCGAATGGAATATATTTAAATCATTTAAAATTTAAATTATTGATTTAGTGATTTGAATTAATAAAATAATTATAACATCCGAATAATCCGAATGTTTAATCGATAATATGATTTTATAACTCCATAGATATCCTAATTTTCTGTTTCGCTTTGATACGTAATGAACATATATATATAAATTGTCATGTACAACATATAATATTCAAAGCCACATATTTAAAACACTATTACATTTAATCCAATAACCGTAATTCGCTCTCAATCCAACAGGGAGTGGAACAGTAACGAAATTCTAAATTCAAACGTACGCCCGCCATATTGTTAATACGCTTCTAATTTCAAAATTTCAAATTCGACTAACATCGGCTATTCCCGGGCGACCGTTGAATAGTTCGGCTACACAGATGATTAATATCTAGATATTAATCAAAGCATTATTCTGGTCAAGGGATTATATAACGGTCCCGCCATTCTGTACAGAAATGGTTTAGCTGTTTAAATGCGTGCTATGTTAGGAAATTTAATGATTAAATATGAGATTTTGAAATGTGCCATTGTTCTGTCAAGATTAAAGGTGACAGGGATTTAATATTATACTAATGATTAATGCAAATACAAAGCTATAACTTCCTTTGACGAATTATGTTGATTTGATTGCCTTGTTAATCTTCGTGGCATAAGTTTGTGCTTATGTAAGTATGGGGGACGTAAGGTTTTGGATTCGATTTCCGGACCGGGCAAGATAATATTGGGTTTTTCGATTAGGCAAGCTTCATTAGCATCACAGTGTTGGGCTTGAGCCCTAAAATAATAACCAATGAAGATGTACTTTTGCCTAAACTATGATATAAGAATAGGCGTAAAAATATGCATGTATGGAAACAAAGTCAATAGATTTTGATTGCATTATTCACTTATATGGAAAAGACTACTATACTAAAATTATATATTATAATACGAGGAAATAAGCAAACGGCAATATATATTGCTAGCCATCGTAAAATAATTTTTCGATATTGTCAATTGCCTATATAGCTATAACGGAGCTCCTAATATTTTGACTGAGCGTTATGAAGATACAGGCCACAAGTTAAGGTAGGGTATAAACGTCCCGTGTATTTGGTCCAGCCCTGAGCTGCGAGACGGGAATACAAATAGAGGTGGCCAGAGACGGAATTGGGAGGACAGTTTTGATGGTCAGTAGCTTTAATTTATTTATCACATTAGAGTACGATCTACTTAAAACTAACTAATATTGCAAAGGTTTTTGAAGCAAAATGGATGAGTAAGATTAACCGCTTAATTAGCTCGTTTTTACTTTTCACACGATATATAGCAGATTTAAACCGTTAATGTCCGAAGACAGGCTACAACGAGCGTTTACGGCGATTTTGACTGCACGGTTCCGTGTCTCTTAGTGTCCATCGTTACACCGTTTAAAGTTTAAAGTCCCCCGCAACACAGGAATTAACTTTAGAATACTTTATACCGGTCTTCGTGGATGTCACGTAGGTGATACCGCAGGTAGAAACCAATTTCAATGTAAATATTCGAGAGTGGTTTGATTTTAGATGTTCGTTTTAGATGACGATCACTCGCTTGTATATTTTCGGATTCATTCACATTTCACTTTTTTATATGGTGTTAGTTTGATCATAATGTTCTTTTCTGAATTAAATCATTGTTACAAATATAGAAAAATGGAGGCCTTATGTTAACAACTAAAGTATAGATAAAGTGGTTTTATTTTACGAAATTATAACATTATTTAAAATCAATAATATTAAAAGCAAAATTATTTTTGACTCCACTCCGTCCCTGCTTTAAGCCGACCGAGTCACGCGTATGTATGTATGTAATATGACCCTAATAAATATCACTTGGTACACATATTTATATCACCCTGTATAAAGCTCGCACTGACTTATGTTGTCGATTCAATACACTGTAATGTTTGAATTAAGGCGTTAAATGGAATATATACAGTGTGTTGCTAAAGTGAAAGGTCATATTTGGCATATTAAGCGTTGTATAAAGTGGAGAAGAAAATGTTTGTATTCGAACTTATTTTGTGGCATGTTCAACGAATGTGAAGTTTACGATCTTTTGTGATGGTCACATTGTTTATAACTACTAAGGGGACAAATAATTGTAGTTACGGATCCTGTGGACACAATATTAGGTACGGATAAGTAAAGACAATGCGGCAGTTCAAATGCAGGTTACTACTAGCTGATGGGGTTTGTGCCCCCATAGAACAAAGATTTTTTCAATTTATAACTTATTTTTCCGGGTCTGGATACGTTTGCTAGTAATTTTTTAGTGAACAGAAAGTTTAAATCCCATTTTAAGCGTATTACGCGCATGGAAGAGTTTTGAGATTCGGCATAGTGATAGTTTATATGGAGAATGAGTGCAGAATGCTATATTATAAAAAAAAGTTATGAGTTATGGTTGAATTTAGATTACCAGATGACTAGTATTTATATTCTCTGCGATACAGGAACTACGTTTAGTGCAGAATATGTATTAAACTTTTTACACCTATTGCACAAATACTCAGCAAGTCAAGTAATTTGCAAAATGCAAGGTGCAAAGAACATATTAAAACGTAAGCAAAACGAAAGCGTAACGTAGTGAAAACGCATGTGAAAGACATTTCCAAATCTATTTTCGTATGAATAGGGTCCACTTTTGAATACAGTACACGAAATATTTTTAGCCACTCAGCTATTATGAATAGATTTTCGGCCTAACGTTTTTTGTTAATATCAAAAATAACACTCATGTACTACCAATATAAAGCTTTGAAATGCGAAGGGGTCACTAATTCGTTTTTTATTACAATCGTTTGAACCCTTGCTAGGTAAAATAAAAAATCATACAAAATTTTCGCTTTACAAGAGGTCTTTAATGGGCCTATTATAATGACAATGGCCGATTATAAACAGGTATTATTTTTAGGAAATTCGAAACGATCGATTCTGACCTGAAAAAAATCGACCGGTATGAAGTCACAGGCACGAAATAATTGCTTACGCGGACTGTATTTGATTGATACGGTCAGCATAAGAAATTATTTCGTAATGCGTTTATATTTTTTTATAGCTTAATACATATTGATTGATTTGGAATATTTAAAACATACTGCCTTTATCCTAGAAAGGCAAAGGCGTATTACGCTCACGCTTCTACAGCTATGGGGTCCAATGTCATAGAGGGATGGCCTATTGTCGTCTACTGGGCACAGGACCAGACTACCTGCTGCTACTATTAAAAAAAAACTCCGTGGCACAGCGGTAGTGAATGCGACTGCTGTGCATGAGGTCTCGGGTTCAAATCCCGGGTCGGGCCAACAAAAAGTTATTGGGTTTTCTGTTAAGAAATCTCAATACGAGCCCGGAGTTAGGAAGTTGGCGGTGTTAGACACTCCCGTGCCTCAGAAAGCACGTAAAGCCGTTAGTCCTGCGCCTGATCTCTCTCCGGTCGTGACGGATTATTCGTTTCATCGGATCATGAGAGTTAGGGAACAGAGAATGCAATTGTGTTTGCGCACACACTTGTGCACTATAATATATCCTGCGCCGATGGCTATTCTCCGTTAAGATTGGCCGCCGTGACCGAAAGTCGGTCAGGAGGACATTTAAAAGAAACTTAACAAAAAAGCAATCATACTTTGTTTAACTTGGGAATCGAATACGAGACCTCATGCTACTATCACTGTGCAACCGAAGCAGTCATTTCGACAAGGATTTTATATATTTGATTATATTATAATCGGAAAACAAACAGTATTAACAACTTAAAGATAAAAAGAGATAGTACAACTAGTTACCAAATACATGTTTTCACATTTAAATAACAACGAAGAGCTTGCTCGTTTATAAAAAAAAATACCACATATTTTAATAAAACGTCATGAAACGCCATAGAAACAGTTATTGAAACAATTAGTACCAATGTTTAGAAAGTATTTGATTAAATACATGCGGCTTGGTAGTGAATAAGTCGAATTCAGAAAAGTCAACCAATTTATTATAACACTTAGCGGATCTTATAAAGAAATAATTCTGTCTGTAATTTGTACTGCAGTGGAGGACTTCAAGGATAAGAAAAGGTATTCTAAAAGATCTAGTAGGGGCACGTTACTGAATCTTGGAGAGAAGTTGTGGGGCGTTAATGTAACATTGTGCTAACTTAACGAGAAAAGAGATAGCTGATTTACTCCTATATTTTGGAAAAAGTTGCTTTAAGTGACTCTAAGTTTGATTGTAAGAGCGCTCGCTGTGTGTACAGTATGAAAACAAGTGATGGTCTAGTAGGCGACTGGTGCAAGTTATAGCGCTACACACTCATACACTTGCTCATAGGCTAGTGACAAAACTACCTTAACTATACCCTCGCTTCTCGTTGCCAACTCATTACTGGCTTCTACCTCGACGTTCCTCGTTAACCGTCACCGTTGGGAGAAGTGCCTTAAACTTAGTTGAGGAAATGTAGGTGTTGTACTTTTAGTCTAATTTTTCTTTATGAGTGCGAGATCTTTTTGTGCGTCCATATTATACTCGTAGCATATAACGATCTATGTCTATATAGAGCAGATATATTTGAAAAACATAATATTGTTACCGACAATGTCAATCATTCTTAACCTAAAACTACGTCAGTTTTTTTTTGAGGATATGAAGTCAATTCTGCCAAATGGATTATTAGAGAGTTGTGTTTTTTTAAACTAGGTTGATGCCTTGATCAATCCCTGTGTCACGAGGATCTTATAACCACACAATTATCAGACTCCAAATTGCATACCAAACAAAGAATAACTATTTGTGGATTACACAAATAATGACCCGTATGGGAGTCAAACCCACAACCACGCGGAGGTGACCACTTGCCCGTTAAACTTTCAGCATAAGTTACCGATAAATTTTTCTCTGTCCTTCTGTTTATGATATATATTTATAGTTGACCCGCGCAACATCGTCTGCATCACATAAGATAATTTTCCTCGTATTTGCAACATTTTTCATTGATGCGCCGCTCCTATCGCTCATAGCGTTATGTCATATAGCTTATAGCCTTCCTCGATAAATGGGTTATCCAACACTAAAACAATATTTCAATACGAACCAGTTGTTCTTAAGATTAGCGCGTTCAATCAAACAAATAAACTCTTCAGCTTTATAATATTAGTATAGGTAACCACTAAATATAATTGTAAGCTTACAATCGTAAAGATATACTGGGTGTAACAGAAAGGTGTGTATTTTAGGGTCGCTGTGTATATCTGATGAATAACCTATGTGCCCTAACCCCAAATCAAAATATCGAATTTTAAATTTTATGACAATTGCAATCATTTTATTTATTTGTTTTTTAAATATCGATCCAAAACGAGTTACAACACCTGTGCAACATCTGTGGGGTCACCGATCTATGTTAAAACGACTAGCTGTATTGTAAACAATGAATAGTTAACAGTATGGACATATTATCTGGGCTAATGGTCAATGGCCCTATTAAGATGGCTTTTGCCATCTTAATAGGGCCACCAAAACATAAAAAAAAAGTCTTTTGTAATTCTTAGAAAAAATACACGTCCATGTAGTATAGTGTTGTTTACGTATCGATTAGAATATGCTGATATTTATAAGTCGATAAAAAGAAAATTCAATATCTTCGTGAAAATAATGTATACAAATTTCATTCTCACGGTTTTCCATTGTACATAGGCTATATTATGGGTCCCTTAAATATGACCACACCTTTCTGTTACACCCTGTAGTATTTAAGTAAGATTTAAATAAAAATTTAAGCTACATTTAATCTACTACTACTTCTTCTTTAAACTACAGATAAGGGATTTAATGTAACCTACGTAAATGATGGTATGGATGAACCTAACAGAGCAATGAGTATAATCTATTTATATCTAGAAATGTTGCGAAATATTACCCATGACCACGATCGATGCAAGTCGGTGAAAACGTCGAGCAGTAAATAGGTATTTATTACCTTTTGATAACATCCAATGCGATTAAGACCCGTTGTGTATGTATTTTTTTAGGTAAAATCTGTATCAAAACATGCTCTTACAAGAAAATTGTTCCAAAAACGATCAATCTCGACTTATCAAAAAATAATTTGACAGTATAAAATATATCGGCTGATCTTTAGGGACACTTTCCTTAGAGAATAACGCCTTATTAAGTTACACCTTCATAATAGAACAGCCGTCGTAGATATTGCAACACAAATCCAATTTTGTATCTCATTCGAGTTGGAAATACTATAATATAGAAACAGATTCGATATTTAATCGAATACCAATTATTGGTGCTTCGGGATGCTATCGATGGAATTAGCTTGCTAGGTATCAAATTTGATATACACAATATAGACTTGCTATATACTCGAAGGGGAAGGCAGAGATGTTTTGTCTGCAGTATTTGGCGAGACTTGACACACATTTTTTCTTTATTTACTTATCCAAAATTACACATATCTTTTCAGGTTGTTGTGTGCCTTAGTTGTTATGGATTTTGCATACAGGCATATCTATACTTGCGCCTGTTTGTTCTTAAAAGAGAAATCAGAAGTAATATAACAACTATCGACTCACCTTACCAACCTCTCACTGTGGCCAAGACACCTTTAGCCATCTTTGATCAGTCGTGTGAGTTTTCTAGACTGGCAGTGAGTTATCTATCCTCATCCTGAACATCCCGTCTACTTTCCGCCTGTTACCTCAGGACACATGGTGCAGGCATCCCGAATTTATCTTTCTATTTATACATGGTATATGGTAGGCTAGGGCTTTAAGGTATTAGGGCTGATAGGGCTGAAGGTACTTTAGGGTTCCGTAGGTTCTTGTCATACAATTATACGCATACAGTCCATTATTACTAAGGTGACGACTGAACTCCTATTCTATACGTAAAAACATATTTCTCGTGCATTGGTCTAATGAATGAATTTAGTTACGTACAACGCTTACTGTTTATAATTAAATTCTGGATTTGATTGCAGAATAGGCCAAAGTAGTATAAGATATTGTCTCAGAAGATTCTCAACATCAATACGGTATCTTAGTCTACATACCATTAATAGGTAATTAGCGAAGAGAGTCAATGTAAAAGTAAATCGCAAAAAGTTAATCAGTCAATATGTTTATCAATACGGGATTATGACATAATATAGAGTACATAATATTATGCTATAATCCCTGAAGTTGAGGTGGCCAGACCAACAATTCTTCACCTTCGATTCTGTTACATATAACGACAGGATGTGTCCATTATCGTCTACCAGAAGAAGACCCAGATTCCACGCAGCTGTTGAAAAATACACAAGTCGTCATTGATCTTCATCAGATCAGCTATTCAAGACTAATTAGGAAATGTTTACAAAAAAGACTATGTATTTTATAAAATAAAAGCAGTATGAGATATAAAAAGTAATTAAGTAATATATCATAACTACACATGGGACTTTAATAAGTCAGATACAAAACGTAGCCACTTTTCTCTTTGTTTTAAAAAATAAACTGTTTCATTTATTTTATATATATGTCACGTATCAAAGGAGTTAATTACTTTTCAACAGCACACCACCCTGTAATAAAAACTGGTCAAATGTGAGTTAGACTCACACAACGACGATTCCGTACCATAAAATATTAAATGTAAATTCATCGAATTGAGAGAGTGCATCTACTTCAGAAGAGTTAATGTATGCACGTTGCACATCACTATTTTAAATTAATTAAAATTTTAAGTAGTATGTATATTTTCTGAGATGAGCAGCTATAATACGGATAGACAAAGACGCACCATAAGAGTTATCTTTTTTATACAAGATGGGGTCTGGAGATGATACGCTCGCCCAACGCTAAGGTAGCCATATGTTGCCGAAGTTGTACACGCTATTATTCTTAAGACGTAGCACTTATAGCTTACCGATGATAGCGCTTACAACACCAGACATATACTTTAGTCATCGCCGACCTTTCAAAATATAAGTCACTGTGTTACCAATGCAAGGGAAATTTTTTACCAATCCCATTGCAGCAGCATCCGCCCAAGCCTCGTGGTAACTCTTACTTATTTCAATCAATTAAGGCTGTTTTTGGCTGAGATCTTCCGTAGAGTGCAAGTATTTCCTTAACCGACCTGCTCATGTTTAAGATAAATTACAACTTTTAGGGTTCTGTAACAAAAGTATTTAAAAAATAATATAATATAGACTTTTATGCGCATGTAATTTTTTGTAAATACTTTTGTTACAGAACCCTAAAAGTTGTAATTTAATATATTACGGACATGATTGACTGGATACGAAACTTATTGTAGATGTGACGAATGCGACTCTACTCTGTAAACACTGCGCTGTTTTCACCATATTTGCTGCATTTATTGCGTTTATAATTACAGTTGGCTAGATGTGTAGTTTTTCTGTATATCTCTTCTAGGAGTCTTCTCAAAACTTCTAGAGAAAATAATAAACAAAAGGTTTACTAAATACCTTGAAGAAAAAGTTTAATCTCAGCATATCAATTTGGCTTTCGTCAGGGTAGATCGACCAATAATGCGGTGACTAGGTTAACTTCCTTTGTGGTCTCTAATCTGGATAAGTCTAAGAATTGTATCGGTGTCTTCTTAGATCTGGCAAAAGCCTTTGATACTGTCTCCGTGCCGATACTATTAAATAAACTGGAAAACAAAGGTATAAGAGGTATTCCTTTAGAATGGTTCAAAAGTTATCTGACGGCGCGGAGACAGTGTCTAAGACTCTCTCGCCAACTAAGTGACTCCAGAAATATTAATTATGGTGTACCACAAGGCAGTTTGTTAGGACCTAGTTTGTTCAATATATATATAGATGATATCCACAAACTACTTCTCCCCAATTCGGAAATGATTGGCTACGCGGATGACACTGTTATACTCTTTAGAGGTGCAAACTGGGAAGAAACATTTGACAGGGCAGAAAGTGGCATGGCTACAATAGCGAATCGGCTTAATAACAACCTTCTGACGCTTAATTTAAACAAAATCAAATTCATGTGCTTCCATAAAACTGCCGCTTCTGCTCCGCCTACTTCATCAAAACTGAAGTTACACATATGTCACAACCCATCCTCTACTAAATGCACTTGTAGCATCATCGATAGAACTCCTGAAACCAAATACCTTGGTGTCATGATAGACCAAAAACTTAATTTCCAAATCCACATTAACTCCCTTTCAAACAGAGTAAGAAAAACTATAAAGATAATGAGACAACTAAGATATGCCGCCTCTCCAGAAACACTTAAAATGACTTACTATGCACTGTGTCAATCACTGCTCATCTACTGCATCCCCTGCTGGGGTGGAGCAGCCAAATCACACATGATTCAACTAGAGAGAGCACATCGCGCTTTATTAAAAACTATGCTCAAAAAGCCAAGACTATATCCAACCACTAAACTCTACGAGGAATGTCAACTCCTAAGTGTCCGGAATCTTTTTATATACTTTATTATTTTACCTGTGTACAAAACAGTTATTTCATCTCTGGAATATAACGACCTGATCAGCCGTCGTCTCTTTAGAGTACCTGTACCTGTATGTCGCACTAAATTTGCCCAACGCTTTTACCCGTTTTAGCTTACGTTTATAATATTGCTTCTAAATGCTGTGACATACGTCTGAATACAGCATCACAGACAAAAATAAAAGCCTATGAATGGTTAAGTAAACTCACTTATGAAGAGACAGAACAGTTGTTAACTACGATAGCATAGAACATATTTACTTATTTATAATATTTAGAACTATGTTTTACTAATATATATAATAGTATTCCCTATATGTGTTATATTTATAGTTTAATAAGTATATAATATAATTAGAAATTTAAACGTGATCTCTTAGTTTTAAGTATTTTAATATTTTTATTTTGTTAAATTGTCTTATTGTCTTACCTTATATAGTTATAAACACTGTTTTACTTGTTTCTATTATAATTATGTAATTACAATTGTGAATTGCAGGAGCTCTAAATCTCTATTGTAACTACGTTTGGCTGGGACCCCACGATACAGGCTTGCCTAGTGTGGGGACCGCGTTAAATATTTACCTGATAAGATCTGCTACACTAACTTTATGTTTTGTTAAGCACTTTTATAACTTTTTTATGTTACAAAATAAACGATTTTCATTTTCATTTTTTCATTTTTCATTATAATTTATGATCTCCACCTGTTTTAAAAGCAAATAAATTATCTTATTCTTATAATCTTTTTATTAGAGTTAACATACCAGTGATTGGCTGTATAAATATGTTTACATTAAAAAGAACTCGAGTTATTCACAAAATCACAAATTGCTTGACGAAATGTATGTACTTGTTTCGGAATGGAGACAGAATATTTTGTGAGACCTATATACCCCTATAATGGGATCAAAGGCGGGTCTGTGTCCTGACCCGTCATTTATCAGCGTGGTACATTAACCTTCCTCAGAGATATTCTCATTTTGAGAAGGATCATCTTCTCTAAAACAAGCTTTGACTTCGATTAGTGGCTAATATGGTTACATAGATGCATTTGTCACCTTAATATTATAAGAACCTTTATAACATTGTCTTACCTTTAGGCGAATGTTATACATTGGAATTAAACTACTTTATAGGTACGTATTTTACCGCATTGTTTATTTTAAAACACTATTATTACATAACACTACTATGAAACTTTACTACTATTAAATCTATTAAAATTACTATACTAATAAGATTTGGGTTTACACTTTGCCCGACGTTTTGGTTGCTAATCAGTAGCCATGGTCACAGAGATACTCCTTTAGTTTAGTTTAGTAATATATAAAGTTGTAAACTGACGGCATATCGTGCAAAGAATAAAATTCACAATATGCTACATCATAATCTTATCGCCGAATTATCTTACGATTACCTTTAAGTTATGATTTATGAACCAATATTTATAATAGAAAAGACTGCACTTTAAAAATTTAATAGCATTTTTGGATACCTTAGCTGGTGTAAATTGTAAACTTTCTTCTGTTTGGTCAGAGCTAGATAAATACAGAAACTTTTGAAGTGAAAATTTCTTTAGGCGCGTTGAGCACTTTTTGGGTGAACAAAAATTATGGAACCGCGTAATCGTCACCGAACGCTTTCCATGAGCTATATGTATACTGTGTATATATGTATGTGTACTTTTTGGGTGACAATTAGCGTGAAGCTTGCATCATTGTCACCGCACGCTAGTTACTTAGTTTTCACTTCTATCAGCAGTCCCCAAAGACTGCCCTGCATGTTTTTTTTAATACAGTTAGGTACAGTATTTTTTTGAATAAACAACATTTTTTTAAATGTAAAATTAAACTGTATATACATATGTGTGCCGGTTTGAGCTCTAGCGGTGTAGGTCATCACTGTATATGTCAAAATATTCACTTATTCGATGGTATATACAAATAAATAAGCAAGAAAACTAAGAACAATTACATAACTCTTCCTCATAAATATCTCTCGTAATATCAAGATGTAAGAACAACCGCCACGGGGCTACCTGTAATTATCGCTGGGATAATATGTAGGCTTTAATAATAGCAATATAGCCTCGGTATTGACCAGTTATACGCACCTGTTACGTACAATTAGTTACATGATAAACAGCCAATATTGCTGCCCTTATCCAAATGTTGGCTCCAAGGTCGTGTGACGTCACATTAATTCAAACAAAGCTGCCGATGTCTGCAGGCGCTATTACTTATACGAGCCTCTCCCATATTGCGATGTCGACTCAGTTACATTATCCCTTTTCGCGGACGTCGTGTGGTAAGTTAGTGTTATTTTATAGGATCGTTAATTTATTGTTAGTATGTTGTATAGCAGACAACTGAATATAAGGCAAACTTGTTTGGCCACATACTTATTTAATACTACACTTTAATTTCTTTTACCGAGACGCGTTCATATGTCGCTTCCCAATAAACTTATTTAGCCACATACTTATGTAATACTATTATACTTTAATTTCTTTTACCAAGACGCGGTCATAAGTCGCTTCCCAACAGTCGTCCTAAATTCTCGTTTGCCACTTTGGTCGTAGTAAATTCCACGACAGCAATAATGGTTTCATTTCGTTCAACAGTTAACGCATGATTGAGTGCCAACCATCTAAACATCTTCATACAATTTCTCATATTAATATTAGTAGGTTTCAATTACTAAGTTCTGTATTTACCAGATCTATAACGAAGGCATTTCAGTAATACTTGAAAACTACGAAAGGCTTAAAATACATTGACATTACATCAAGTTTCAAGAACGTATCAGCGTGGGTTTGAGTTGGCGGACCGTAGAAATAAACGACAACTTTACCGGAATGTTATTGTCATGTTAAACTAGAAATTTCCAATAAAATCCTTGTACCACTCTTATCTATTTTGAGAATAATAACTTGGCTATAAACTGTCGCCCACGGTTTGATCGTGATACCTATAACGTAAATGAGTCAGTAGTGGGCGAGGAGTTTTAAAGACAACGCGTTTTTAACTATCGCAGAGTTACTTGCGTAAAGTAATGGTATGTTTTAATTTTTATTTATTATATAGGTATTTTTACCAGGGACAGTGACTGACTCTATGTAGCTATTGAGCGCAGACTACCGTGGTGTCAATAACAAAATAATATCAAAATATGGAGCGTTTCTATAATGTTCAGTTTTCTGTTAGAAAATTCTTAGCATGGAGTCTAGAAATATTTCTAGAAAATGCCAATAGGTTCGCGTTCTATTATGAGGAATTTAAACAAACATAGCATTTTCTTATATATTTTAATTATTTCTTTAGGCAGAGTAATAAGTGTTAGGAGTACGTTCATGTCGGTAGTGCTATGGATGAGATTCCCAAATCAAAAATTGCCAACACCTTCGGAATTGTGATATTTTTATAACCTAACATAGACATATTGAAATATAGAAATTACTAATTCTAATACGATACTATATACAGTTTTTATCGCGGTACATTATAGTAGTTTATTCATGTTTATTCTCTGAATCACCTACCAAGAGTTATGTTACAACATTGACACTGTAACATATACATACATTAATGCAACCACCACACCCAGCACTCGCAATAAATCGTACCATGTCGCAGACAGAAAAAGCCACCGCGGAACATTGTTATAATAGATTTATTAATTTCACGCCTCACGCCTCGACTTTATTGCGATGCTTTAATGCTTCTAGCTTGATTAATACATTATTATTTGTTTTGATTGTTTCGGTACCGTCCGAGGTATTGTCTCGGGTATTTTTGGACCTTTTTTCGATAATGGTTTCCTGGGTATTGGAATGAGTGGGAAAAGGGTTGAAATTACGTGTGAAGTGCGGTTTTAGCCTAGAGGTACAACATTAGGAGTAAAATGTAAGGTATGTAGAATGTAGAAACGTATAGTTATGTCATGTGTGCAAATACATGTATGTAAAGTGTTTAGAATATTGTTACGAAGGATTGTATTATAGACCTATAGTAATAGTTATGATTTTGATATTACAAGACCTGAAGTATTATCTTATAGTTTACTATTAATTATTTAGAATTCAACTGATCTTTTAAGTTGTGAATATAATAATATATATTTATTGAAAATACATTTTCTAAATATAATATTAATTGTCGAGTGATAGCTCAGTGGCGAGACCAATAAACTGCAATGCAGAGGGTCTCGGGTTTGAACCCACGTCGCGCAACTCTGACTATCAGAAGTCATGTGACATTTCGAAATTATGTGCGTATTGATTGACAATTTTATTATCGCCTGCTCCATGCCTCGGAGAGCACGTTAAGCCGTCAGTCGCGGCTGCCAAGAACATCTATGGCAGTCATTATTGGGAAGTCAGTGCCCTATAATATCCTGACACTGGTCTAGCCTTAAGGTGTCGTTAGCCTTCGGGTTGCAAAGGTCAGGTGGCAGTCGCTCCGTGTAAAAACTGATATCCAGTCAAATCCGGTTAGAGCAGAAAAGCCGACACTAAGTGACTTGGGAATAATAAAGGCTAGGGAGAAGAATAATAATTGACGTTAGAAGAGCTTTCTTAAATTTTTAACCTAAATTCAAAATGAACGTGATACACTACGCTTCGAAAAATGTAGTTGTGAGACATGTACAAAGAATTTATTACACAATTTAAACACATAATTACAGAACAATTGTACCTGTCTATATAATAATAATAATAATATTCTACCACATACACACAACACCATCTAGCCCAAACTAAGCAGAGCTTGTACTATGGGTACTAGACAATGGATAAACATACATATATACTTTTTTTTTTTTTGTAAAAACATACATATTATACATAGAAACACCCAGACCAAGACAAACATCCAGGTTCATGCACACAAATGTTTGACTTGTGCGGGAATCGAACCCGCGACCTCAGGCGTGGCAGTCGGTTACACTAACCACTACGCCATCGAGGCCGACTAAGTCACTATCTAAGTCATAATCACCTAACAATGATACAGTATACAGACTAAACTAGGACATTGTCCAGAGGAATGACGGGAGACAACATAACGTTCATCTGAAAACGAATTACAGCGAGACGAGCGGAATATGAATGAACAGTACAATATTTCCCCTTCGTTTTATACGTTTTGTGAATTGCCCGACTATGTGCGGTATTGGAAGAAAACTTACCCTTTTGTCCTATGGAAAAAGATTAGATTCGTATGGTTTTATTTTTAGGCTCGTATATCCCCAAAGTTTGGCGGCAATATTATATTGTCGGCCTCGATGGCGTAGTGGTTAGTGTAACCGACTGCTACGCCTGAGGTCGCGGGTTCGATGCCCGCACAAGTCAAACATTTGTGTGCATAAACATGGATGTTTGTCTTGGTCTGGGTGTTTCAATGTATAATATGTATATATTTACAAAAAAAAATATGTATATATGTATGTTTATCCATTGTCTAGTACCCATAATACAAGCTCTGCTTAGTTTGGGCTAGATGGTGTTGTGTGTATGTGGTAGAATATTTATTATTTATTATTATTATAATATTATAGGTATTTTTTAAGTGGTGAGTCTTTTGTCTATACTTCATTTAGTTAGATACTTGACTATAGGTAAACAATCTTGATGTGACTTTTAACAGAAACACATATTAAACAAATAAACTACTGCTTAAACTAACGGTTTAATTGATTTAGTAATCGTTATTGTTGTATTTACATTGATCTTCAGCAGCATTTTATTTTGAAACTGAGCTTTTAGATAAAAATACACATCAAAATTGTTTAAATTTAGTTAAGTACCTAAACAAATGGAGTATAGTTTATTTATTACTAGCTTTTGCTCGCTGCTTCGCTTGCGTATATGTAGGTTACATTAGGTTATGTTAGTAACAGTCCTTTTTTTAATAATATATAACCTATATTACTCGATGATAATACTTAAATTATTTTTAAGTCGGTTTTGTAGGTTATGATTTAAATGCTTACAAACAAACAAATAAATATACAAACAAACAAAAAATCTAATCATTCCTCTTTATAATATTAAGTATTAATGTACAAATTGTTATGCCTATAATCCCGAAGAAGTATCTAGTGTGTTACTCTCATATTTTGTTGGCTACGGTTTTCGGTTCCGCAGGACAAGCGTTTTGCATCACCAAAACCTAATAATACTATGCCTGGCCTTGAAATCTAACCCGGTAGGATACGATCGCACGCAAACAACTGCATCCTTATGCAACGGAAACTATATAACTGTAAACAATTTCCTAACATAATATTTAATTTAGAAGTGTATTTGCAATTCAATACATTATTGTGGTTTATAGCGTAAACTTTTATTATTCTTTTCTTTAAAAAAAATGTTCTGGAAATATTTTCTATCATGTTTATTTTATTCACCTATTAGTGAATTATGGACCATAATTTTTTTTGTCCCGTTTGGGAATTAAGCACATAACACTCAGCTTACTGGCAAGGTGACGACAAAACTACACTTTTCGTGTAGTCAAACACTTCGGTAAGGTCTCAAAATAATAGCCTAACAAACCTTCGCCGAGGATCATTACCTTCGACAACAAATAGTAAAAACCAACTAAGAGAAACTACTTATATTAAGGTTCGTGAATTAAACACCAGCAATTTGCCGTTGCATGTGCCTTCGAGCGGTAAAATGCAGCTCGTTACACTGAGTACCGTGATAAGTTCGTTCATTTATGTTTTTGTTCTTTTATTTTACCGTTATGCTTGTTTTACTATGCGGTATGAAGCTAAATGGAGGATTAACACATTTGTTCCGAGAAAATTATGTAGGTGCTTTAACTTACTGTGACCAGGTTAGAGATATTCTGGTGAAAGAACAGCTTAATATACTCTCTAGAAAACAATGCGAGATATGTAGCAATAAAAAATCTGTAGTCATTTCCTATGTCACGAAATCCTAGTCAAACCGATAAATTATCCTGTATTTATTTGAAACAGTGGCCTTGTGTTTTTTGCAGGTATTTTCTCATGGACTCAACCTTTTGGTTTTGGCTTGATAGGTTCAGCCAGAAGCCTGAAGCCAACTTACCTAAATTTACATTCAGTAACTTTACTCAATTTACTTACCCATAAACTTTAACGTTCATTAGCATTACATTAGCAAGATCTTTAACTATGAAATTTCGTTTATGTCCTACATCTAATTTCGTGGATCCTGTCCAAAATGCAATGACCATTTTAAAAATGCATCCAATCAACATGTATTTTAATAATAAATATCAGTAACCTTTTATATAATTTGTATTTTAAGTTATGACATTATATATTTAAGACAAATCATAATGGCCTACATACAAGCAACTATACATGAAAAAAAAAACATATAATTCGAATTGCCCACCCAAAAATATTTTTGACGTGGTATGAAAACTACAACGTCACCGATTTACTGCATTCAAACCGACGACGTCATGTTTAAACCCCTTTTATTACTTTGTAAATTAAATGAATAAATGATTTCTGACTTTAAATTGACTATGAAATTCTTTAATTACATAACCAAAGCAACAATCATAATTTACAACTTAACTAATATTAACAAACCTAACCACTTATAAATAAAACAACCTGAAATGTAACAAAATATGGGACTGTAACATTTAATATAAAGAAAAGAAATGGCTGGTATAGGCAGCGTCGTAAAATTTCTCAGCATCGCTGTTGACCGGGAAAGTGCCCGGAAGACTGGCAGCATTGCCATGTTGAATGGCAATGCTTAATAAATATATAAATCAAATAAATATATTCAATGAATTTATCATAAAGAACGAAATCCTAGTTCTACTGATAAGTAATATTAATACATGTGGTACCTATATCCCGAATGTGTAGGCCTAAGTGTTACACCCGCATTTTATCAGCTATGTTGTTAGGTCCTACGTATTTGAGAGCATATTTCTATCCACTGGGCAAAGTAACATCGAATATTTCTGAGTCAAAACAGTCGCATTTACAACCACTGCACTATCGAAGCAGACTGCAGTCTGTTAAATTCAATACCGAGGTATGAAAATCTTGTTATACTGAGACTGATAAATTAAATTACTTATTGGAATAGTTATAAGATTTGAATTGAAAATTATTTGAAATTAGATTTTGAATTAGTTTTAATTAATGTAGATTCACCATAGAATCTTTATTTGCATTTGGAATTTCTGTAAATTTAGTATTTGTGAAAATCTACTGCTTCTAGTAATGTCGAATTAGGTTAGCATAGTAAATAATCCAAAAGGATTTTTCTTTGTTTAATCTAGGTATACATGTAATGTAATTCTGTATATAAGCTTGTGTCCTGCATGGGGTCAAAGTCACATTGTCCTCCTGCTGACAGGACTTTTTTTATAGGCTAAGGTGCTTAAGGCCTACTCGTTCCTTTACTATGCTTGCTTAGCTGCGATTTTCTTTAGGGTAGTAATTGCCCCAGTTCTTTCATTCGTCGGCCTCGATGGCGTAGTGGTTAGTGTAACCGACTGCCACGCCTGAGGTCGCGGGTTCGATTCCCGCACAAGACAAATATTTGTGTGCATGAACATGGATGTTTGTCTTGGTCTGGGTGTTTCTATGTATAATATGTATGTATTTACAAAAAAAAAAGTATATATGTATGTTTATCCATTGTCTAGTATCCATAGTACAAGCTCTGCTTAGTTTGGGCTAGATAGTGTTGTGTGTATGTGGTAGAATATTATATTTATATGGCACTTAACCGTAATTGGTGAAATTTAGATCTTATAAGCTATAAGCTATTTATATATGAAGCTTTATTAAATTACATGTATTTCAATCTCATTTCAAAATATTCTCAACAATAGTATAATAATTAAACATCACTACAAATAAACAACATCTGCAACTATTATAATGTTAAATTCACCTACTGCGCTGCCCCAGGTTTCATACATCGCTGTTGTAATATATCCCTCTTATCTTTGTATAATCTACCAAATACTCTTTATGACAATCTGTAAGCAAATTGTTATTTTATAGAAAAAGTTTAGTTTAGTTAGATTCAACGACTGTTTTATTTTCATGGAAATAAATTTGAAAATTCAAACTTATCTTTCATAGAATACATTCGCAGACCAACGTTATGTTTAAATTTCGCTGGCCTAAATAAAAACACAGAATTTTCCCCACCTTGAAACAACAAAACCATGAAGACCCGAGCTTAATAGAGATAGCTTCTTCGTGTCACGCAATGTTACCCAAACCGCGCCATCCTTACTGCCGAAGATAAAGATCAAAACCGTTTAATACCCAGATATTTTACGTATTTTTATTACAAAAATACGTGAGTGAATTTTTCTCGACTTAATTTCGACCTTTCAATATCGAGGCTCAAAGCCTTTTATCTTTTCAGGCCTGAAAATAAACTCATTATGAAGTGACATGAGAATGCGATTATAGATTTCGTGTGTGAAGTCTATTGTGATTTTGTTTTGTTTTATTTTTGCACGACCTTTATCGAGTTTATTCGAGATTGAGTTAGTAGGTCGACGCGTTGTTTGAAGATCCGTTTTGCGTGTTCCAATGAGGTAATAATGAGAGCCGTGGGAAGTACCTTTTTCAATCAATAGACTTTTATAACATTAGGCTGTTATACAACATTGATTTTATTTACTACGCATAGGTGTTGACAGCATTATATTTTGCACGAATGATACAGTCTTGGTTTATTTGATCGCCTTGCGCTACTGCGCCGAGTGTTATGGATGGGATCAGACAAAAATGTGTGATTCGCAAATAATTATTCTAAGTATTCACATATGTTGTCAAATGATAGACAAAACACCATTGTGTTATTTTTGTCCTGACTGACTCTCCAACACACAAAACAACCCTAGTAGCCCCAAAATTTGCACAGATGTTCCCTTTATGACGTAGATGAGTATTAACCACAGCGGGTGTTGTGGGTTCGATTCTCACATGGGGCAAACATTTGTATTATCCACAAATTGATATTCTGAGTCTGGGCGTTCTTTGTGTCTGTTGTTTAGATGTTAGTTATGTCCCCCGCGACACAGAAATTAATCCTTGTCCAGGAGTTGCTTTCTTCAAAAGCAGAATGAAAATATATGCATAAAAGAAACAGTGCTGTCCTCATATTAGGCGTATCAGTAAAGGCGATAGGAAAGCTTGAGCCATCGCGGTACTCAACTTAATTTTAAGCCAATAAGCATTAGGAAAGTTCAGTACTAACAATGTTCTGGCAACTGTAATACGCAACTTTTAAACTGTCATAAGCCAAATGTAGTTTTAGGAAGTGCTTTGGCACTGGTTTCCTGGTTAGGATTCTTAACAGGATGATTATTGCTAAAGTTATGTTGCTGCTGCCTGTGGCGCAGTTTTGTATGATGTCAAAATAGACGTGTTCAAGCTAAAATAAATCTATGCAGCGCAATGCGTACACGAGTTTTTATTTTACATTTATCGCCAGGCAAATGTACATAGGTAATATGTACGTAATTCAGAAAGATATAAAATCCTAGAACGAGAAGTTATAAAAGCTATCCACTGATTAGTTCAGATTCACAGTATAGGTAACAACTGCACCAGCATACCACTTTATATTCCGTCAGTAAAATGTTTATATTATTTAGTTTTCTATTAGTTTTTCATAATATGGAACACATACAGTTGATAAATGAACTTCCAAAGCAGCTCTAAAAAATATCACCAATACGTACTCGTATAAACAAAAATACTATGTTTCCCTAAGAAACAAGATGTTGTCGTCAAGTCACTTTACCGAATTTCTTCTTATTTCTTGCGACGTAAAATAGATAGGCAGCCCTCGCAAATCTAATGACGGTATTCCAGAATATTCTTTTAAAATCAATTACACAAAAGATTTTCGAACACAAAGAACATCTTATAACCTGAATTGTAATTATACCAGTAACTAGATCCGACAAAATTATACACTATCTTGTTGGACACTTTTTAAAGTTATTTTCCCGACGCCTTCTAATGTAATTCTAATTAAGCCTCTTACTTAGTGTTCCCCAGACAGTTTAACTTTTCTTGGGACACCGCTCTTGTTGGCTGGCAGTTTCCATTAGATGTAACTACCGTTATTGTATTTATAATTATTGCGGGGAAATTCGTTTTGACTTACAGCAAGCAAGAAGGAAAATGAAAATATTATTTCTTAACTTCAATTTGTACAAAAGTTTGAATAAAGTGTTTCGGAATAAAAATAAGCAAGCTAATTATATTTTTAATCAAATGTTACGTAAACATTAATATCCCTTGCTGCAGAAGTTTATACCGTAAATAAAGTTTATATTGATATTTTATCCATATATAATTTATTTACGATAATAACAAAAAAAAGTTATACCGCTTTATTTGGAATACTAATATAATTAGGTTCAACATCACATTCATATTCTGAAAGGTGTATAAAATTTCTATTATTTTGACTTTTATCTTGTACAATGAATATTATTTACAATATAAACGAATGTTCATAGATAAATTCTCTCTCTTGTCCCCATGACTATGACTTCTGGCAAGTAACCAAGACATCGGAAGAATGTAAAGATAAATAGGTAAATAAAAGTTTTATAAATAGAGATAAATCCGTACATAGTATTTTTATTTCAATGTGTAATATATAACACAACAGAACTACTTTAAATGTAGATTATACTAATTCTGTACCGCGAGAAGAATGCTCGCGCATTGGCAGTGGATAGGTAACTTAGGTGTGTTCGAACTAGCTATGCAGATGAAGACCAATGTCATTACAAGAAATACCGTCATGTTACACTCCATTATTCTAACGTACCTTTGCCAGGCATTTGCACAAGTTGAAGCACCTACCCTAAGGGTGGACTGCTATGTGTATTTTATTTTATTTTATTCGGAAAACAAACAGTTACTATTACTATTTTACAAATCTTATAAATGATCTATAAACCATTCATATGTTTTCGCATATGATTATCTAAGACTTAATAGATTTTACTTATAATGCTATACAAAATTAACATTGATATAAAATTTCTAAACAATTAAACAATTACAATGCTGATGTAAGGAAAATGAATTACAATAATTGAGAAGTTTAAGGCACCGATTGAAACCATTGATTGTAAAGCGTGTTGATATATTTAGATGGACGTGTGTTAAATAAATCAAGTTCAGGGCAGTCAACCAGTGTGTTGATAAGATTTGCTGATCTTACAAAAAATGTGTTGTCTCTATACTTAGTGGTACCGTGAGGAACATTGAGGAGAATAGGTGTTCTAATCAATCTGGTGGGCACTCTGAGGTGTAACATAGAAAGGAGGTAGGGCGAATCTATTTTAGATTGGGCAATTTTTACCAATAATGTGACATCTGCAACTTTTCTCCACTCATATAGGGGTAGTAAGTGGTGGCTCTTACACCTCCCCTGATAGTTATTGTCATATTTCTGGAATGATCCAGCGTCCCACCTGATGGTAAATAGTAACCGCTGCCCATGAACATGATTGTTCTTACTTGTCATCACAGCAACAAGGAAACACAACCAAGCCACTGCTTACCACAAACCACAAAGATGCCAAACAAACACACGGTCTGTCTGACGATAAGCTGATATCGCAGTCTATTTTATAAGGTATGGGTGAAAGGTAGCAAGAGAAGGAAGGAAATGCAGAGACCGACGGGCTATAAGGTCTCCGGTGCTTTCACCTAACGAACGAAAGCAACAGCACGCAATTTTTATTTTTTCGTTCTAGAGCTCTGTGAGAGGTTAGTACTTTCCTGATCGAATCAGCTCATTTATACTAAAATCTTCGAGGCTCTACTAGTAACAAAGTAACTACTATGTCGTGTATAAGTGTCATAACTGCCACCATTCGATTATACTTGTATGCATAAATTCAAATTCAACATTTGTGTGCATGAACATGGATGTTTGTATTAGTGTGTGGTGTGTTTGTGTTAGTGGTAGTGGTGTTTCTATGTATAATATGTATGTATTTACAAAAAAAGTACATAGTATGTATGTTTATCCATTGTCTAGGATCCATAATACAAGCTCTGCTTAGTTTGGGCTAGATGGTGTTGTATGTGATAGAATATTATAGCTTGGACCACACTACAATCGCGCTACACATTACGACAAAACGCATTACGAGGCTGCAAGGAATTATATAAAGCATTTTGTATGATGCTTGTTGCACAGTGCGTGACTACGCGTTATAGCAGAATTGCCTTTGAGAGAATACTTTGACACCCAACGTGCCTTAACATGCAGCGCCACTACTGTAGTAATTTCCAAGTCATGATCTCTTTTGCTTTGAAAAAAGTTGTGTTAAGCACTTTGTCTACTTGAATTATCTTTGTTATATATATTCACAAAGGGGTGCACAAAGGTTTATTGTACAGTGAATTATTTAATTGAGTTTAATAATTAAAAATTAAAATTACAATTTCAGTCAATGTTCAATTTAACAATAGTTTATTATATTGTATTTTAATAGTAATTTTATTTTATATTGTATTATTTTTTCTTTATTTCAATTTATATTTAAATTCTAATTTATATGTAGTTAATGTACATAAATTCGTTGTTTGGCAACAAAGCTATTTCTATTTATAAATCTACCCATATTCTTATGAATGTATGTATTATTGTTTTGTTTAATTTTTATATGTCAAAAGAATTTGATTCTCATTTTCTTTTATAAATAATTGTCTGTCTAGTGGCACCCACTGTGTATAATTAGGATAATGCAATGGGCTTCACCATTGATATTGATATGTTGTTATATTTATGTCTAATGTATATATTGTAGCTGTTTATTATCCCTTAATAAATAAAATAAGAAGTGACAGAAAGTGATATCTTTTATTGTATACCAGCACCTACGACCACATTTACTAAACTCTGTGATTACTGAACTTTTTGACAGAATTATATCGGCACCGGGGTCGTATTCACTACGCGTCATAAAATAGTAGAGCCTCGCTGATTTCAGCATGAATGGGCCGGCTCGACCGGGGAAGGACTACCCTCTCACAGAATATCGACGTGAAATAGCAGTATTCCTACTGTTGTGTTTCGTTCGTTGAGTGAGAGTTCCGGAGACCCTATCACCCCCTTTCCCCGATCCCGCTCCTTCTCCTTCCCACTTCCTTTCCTAAAGGGTCAGCAGCGCGCAAGTGATGCCCCTGGTGTTGCATGCGTCCATAGGCTACGGTGACCACTTACCATCAGGTGAGCCGTATGCTTGCATGCAAGATTAGATGTACAAAAATAAAATACATATTATATATGTTCAGGCAGATCAATAAGAAAGGAAGGCTTTAAGAACACTTAAATTATAGCAGTACATTTAAACCTTGATACCAAACACACTTATAGATACAATATCAAGCTGAAAGTTTAAACAATAATCCCTATTAGTAAAATAGCTTATTTATAATTCTAACATATGAAAAACAATTAATTAAATGAAGTGAATTCAAAATAGAACGTAATATAAATGTTATGGGACCCGGAAACATAAATAAGCTGAAATGTTTACCTCTCATACTCTTTGAAGTCTGTTCTAAAATAAAGCTATTGGATGATGACAGTGAAGCTATCGCTAAACGGTCTCCGTCACGACACCATGTTTCAACTTCATTATCATACAAATTACAATTTGCTGTCTTTCCGTTTGCGTTACTTCAAAACAACTTGTTTGGGTGGAATGGAAAGACTTACTACAGGAATTTGAACGAATGGTTTGTGGGGTTTTGAATAATTTTATCAAGATTACTTTCGAGTTACACTCTACACTCTGTTTCACAACGGTCTTTATCATCAACACGTCAAAGAAACAATGCGTTCTCTAAGGAATTACCGGTTACGCATCCTAAAAAGATTTTTAAATCCTACTCACCGTAGCAGGAACTACTCATGTCATAGTATTTTCTAAAGAAAATCAAAATCATTTATTCATTTAGCTTACAAAGTAGCACTTATGAACATCAAAAGTTTCAGTTGTAGATTGTCTTATTGGGATTTTCTCAGTCAAGTCTCTAAACTGTGTGTTTAGGCGCAGAAAGCAAAGAATTCGGAAAAATGTATTTAAAGCTTCGGGCTTCAATTTAAGGTAGAATTTTTTTAATCCAAAACTTGCTTTTGCGCGCGGCTTCGCCCGCAAGGTGCCTTCATCAATAAAAAGTAGCTTATGTCCTTCCCCAGATTTTAAATTATATCTGTACCAAATTTTATTTTAATCGGTTGAGTGGTTTAGCCATGAAAAGGTAACAAACAGACAGACGTACAGACAGAGTTACTTTCAAATTTATAATATTAGTAAAGAAGTAAGGATGTAAAATAATTATAAAACGTTTACAATATAAAAATATTTGTGAATTATTATTTACACGCCAGAGTTATGTTTGAACCCGCCATATCGGTGTCATGATAACTAAACAAACTACACTTTTTCTGTTTTCTCACCCAGAGCAGTAAACATGTTAGCTTTCTCACACGGCTAGTAATGCACACTTGTTAAATTCTATATACAGGTGATATAATTATGATACTATATTATCAAACTGACAGTAAAACCTACCTGCGATAGGCATCCTTCCATCACGTGGAATAAACTGTAACATAACCTTGACAGAGGCGTGTTGTACTCTTTTATCTGTATTTCTATCAATACACTATAAAGGTATATAATAGAAGTATTGGATTAGTATTCCACAAAATACACAATCACAATATATTTTTATTGCAACATTTAAGCAAAGGGCAATAAGAGAAACCGTTCATGGAAATCACTTTAATCACAATAAAAACATCTTAAACGCCTTTAAAGTCTCCACAAACAGTAACATCGACTTGTAAAACGATTTTATCTGTTTAAAAATCACCCAACGGTCATTAACCGTAATGCTTAGCAATTCGCAAAGTGGTGTCAATTCGCAAAATTGACGTAGACTCGTAATAATGTTATTGCTGTGTGTAAACATAAAATACGCGCAATTTGCGATTCAACTCGTAAAATGTAAGAAACTTGACCATTGGATTTTTATGGCGTATTTATTATTTTGGTGGCTCAATGTTACATGGAAAAAGTGCTTTAAAATAACAGTATTTTAAAGCACTTTTAAAACTTGATGATCATAACAGTATGATCATCAAGTTTATGGAAATTTTAATTTTTATGCAAGTCATTAAAATTTATGACAGAAAAACATCCGCTTTCGCCTTAATTTTAACGACTTGTATAAAAATACGCCTCTGCAAGAGAAGGAGTTTGATATAATCAAAACTTAATAAGTGTTAAGAATAACCAAAATAATTAAATAGAAACAGAGTAGATAGCTATGTAAGCCTACAAAACTCTTATTAACTGGGTGTCTTTTGAACCAACGCACGGTATGGTGCTACGGCGAGTTGTGCACACTACACCACCGCACCGCACCACGAACCCTTCCCCCTACAGACTACTCAAGTTTATGATATAGCGTGCCCACTTTCCCACCTGTTAGGTATATTAGTGAGAGCCGCTGTACCTTCCAGTGCCTGAAAGCACCTTCAAGGACCTGTTATAGACAGGTCTTGTCTCCAAATCCTAAGACCCAGTTCTCGTAAGCGAGCTACCTCGTGCCCAAGTGGCACTACCTATTGTTTAGATAGGTGCCGGAGCAATAAAGCTGTTTACCACTCGCGAACTCTAAGAGACGACGAACCGTCATATATTTTCAGTACCCGCACCAAGTTCGATGTCAAGCCACCATACCGGTATTAGTTTTAATAATGTTTGGTGCAATGTGCAACACAATCGTATATGGTCCGCGAGTGGACTGCATTCATGGCTCGGCCATCATTCGGCCATCGAACATGGTGCCATGTTCGATCGTCTATTTGCACTTTTGATCACCAAGTTTTTATTGTGTTTATGCTTAGTTCTTTGCCTTAGACAGCTATTTTGGTTGTCTAACTAACCTCAAAGATAATTTTAATTAACATTTCAAATAGCGGCACCTTGACTTTATAGTGTGTGATTTGAGGTGCCTTTGTCACAATACTGACGCGACACTTGGCGCTGGTGCAGGACACATCACGTTAGGGCCGCCATTATAGACAGTTGACTTTCAAATTTTGTACCTGCTCAGTAGAGGGCTGCAGTTAGTATAGTGTTCAATTCGCGGTAATTAACAATATAATGAAAATGCAAATCAATTACATACTTAAATAATTTTGCTTAATTGACGGTTTTATCCTCTTCGCCCGCTACTCACTTCTACCTACATAATAAAAATGAACCCTCTGAATTCTACTGATGAAGGCCGCGTTCCTTCAAATAAATAATGTTATTCCAATCTCGTATAAAATGCAATACGAATATTAGCTCTTTACATAAACAGACACATGTCAATGTTATTCAGACCGTCATACTTCCTTACTTTGTTTATTGACTTGGCATATTTGCAGAAATAATATACGGAACGATAGCACAACATGTTCGACCTATATTGGACATGATGAGATCGAATTATATTGAAAGCTGAAGCGTTTTTATATCTCCGGGTGAGCTGTAAAGAATTATGATTTTAGGAATACCCTTCGATATAAATATGTGTTTTTTATGTCCTTGTTTCAGAGGTTTATATAATTGTATTATTAACAAGATTATTTTTTGGGGATACATACTACAGACTCACGTTACCTACGGTGGGATAGGCAGATACGACGTTCTACCGCTTGCCATAATTCTGGCATACCTCTTTAGCTCCTTTCGTTTTCATTACATTCTTTATGCAGGCTCATCGGTCTAGGATAACTTTCCTCAGACGATCTTCCATCATGAAAGAGAGCTTTCTCATTCGGCATAAACCTAAACTTAATTGGTTACAGTGATATATTTAAAAAAAGATTGGTCAGAATCGCAGCAAGAAAAATCCATATTATTGTCTAGACAAAAAGATGTAAAATCATTATTTATTGTTTTTATTGTGATTTAAGTGTATCAAGCATATTTGTATGCTATGCGTAAACCACGTAGATTATTTTAGATTCATAGCGACTTTTATACAGTCGCATGCATTGCATGATCTATGTAAAAGGTAAGGAGAATATACGCGATCTATCTATCTGACTACCAGATAGTCTGTATAGTTCTGTATAATTTCTTATTTACTTATTTTAAAATACAATGATAGAAATAAACTATATACGAAGTACATATGTATATGTATGCTTATTATACACCGAGGTATATTTTTATGACATACGTGGAAACATATTGTAAATGTAGTATGTACAACATTGCAAAAATATTGCCGCTGTTATTGCGACAGAAATGTAGATTTTTGTGCTTACGTATCTTATATTACTTCCTCAATTGAGAAATTCTATATTATGCCACATGTAATATATTCATGTCACTTTTCATGCGCTAAAAATATTACATCTACTCAAATTATTGTATAGAACATCGAATCTGTTAATACTGTCTCCCTGAGATTTTAAGTTAGGGTAATTAGACAATAATTTGATCTACTATCTAACATGGCATGCTGTCTGTGCTTGAGGTCTCGGGTTCGGATCTCGGGACGGGCCAACAAAAAGTTATGGGGTTTTTCTGTAAAGTAATCTCAATAGCAGCCCGGAGTTACGAAGCTGGCGGTGTAAGACACCCCCGTGCCTCGGAAAGCACGTCAAGCCGTTGGTCCTGCGCCTGATCTCTCCGGTCGTGTTGGATTACCGTCCCATTGGATCATGAGAGTTAGGGAACAGATAATGCACTTGTGTTTACGCACACACTTGTGCACTATAATATCTCCTGCGCAGGTGCCCAGTGTCTGTTAAAACTGGCCACCGTGGCCGAAATTTGGTCAGGAGAACATTATTAACATGGCGCTGAGAGGGAAAAGGGATTGCTGGGTACAAACTGACAGGCTTACAATGACTTGGCTTGACTCTTAGCTACATTAAGAACTAGCTGCCATCGTGGTGACACCCATGTTTATAAAAACTGGTGCGCTTTCATGGCTATTAGCGTAATATAACAAGCAGGGTGTATAGCATATACCGTGCCTCAGAAAAAGGACTATTAAATGCGAAAAAATATTTCATATCCGACTGTTAGCTTCAGTAGTGTGGGTAAACAAATAATAACAATCTTCTGCTTTATTATATATATTAGTATACATTTAACTGGGTATGTTATTTTATCATTCGTCCCTTTATCTATTAATCTCTTAATTAACCAAGATTGCAATATTTTTACCAATATTATCTTTTACAAAATTCATTAATTTTCTCTTATCCCATAAAAACTCTAACGTCCAAATTAACCACTCACATTGAACCAATCTCCGCAAGCTGCAATTAACATTACAATAAATTAATATTAACAATGCCTAAATGTACAATTCCGTAATAATTAACACACGTTGGCTACTCGGTTTAGGCATAATTAATGACGAGCATTTTAATTAACACTTGATAGCAGTGACGTCAATCTAATACAACACTACAAATTAATTATAAACATAGTCGTATCGCAGATTATTGTTTTAATTGATTCGACTGTAATTAATCAAAATAATACATAATTATATCAGTTTTGTATGTACATAAATCATTCACAAGAAGTGGCACGTTCAATCTGTGTTTAGATGGGTTTCAATATATAAAACGTAGTTCTAGCTACGGATAGTTAAATTTTGATATACTTTACATATATTATATGTAAAAAAATAACTGTCCGTAAAATAAACGATTAACGATTTGTTTTTTTGACATTTAAATTGGATATTAGTCGAATCGAATCTCACCAACACCCTCACCATACTAGAGTAGTATCTAACTAGAGTCAAGAAATCTTAGTATTTTCACCAGATTTCTTTTAACGTTATCGTATGAAGGAGCAGAACACTACGGTGAAAGAGTAACGTCAAATCTGGTAGGCAGCAAAGAAAATTGGAAGTTCGGCCGCCATAAACGGCAAGTGGAGCTTGGTATCGTATATTCTTGCCTTTTTATAGAATAGCAGCGTTAGCATATTAGGTGACTATAACTTATTAAAATGATGTGCGTAATAAATAGTAAATTATCGCTATGCTTAAAAGGTGAGCAATCTGCATGTCCAAGAGTTCTACATATTATTCTCAAAGTTTGAAATTTGCCCACACATACTGAGCCAGCGTGGGGACAATGTCTTAATTCTTCTCACATTGAGAAGAAACCTGTAAATAGCAGTAGGGCAGTCTATATAGAGCTACTAGCTATTACTATTGTTTATACTTTACAATCTGCCTTTAAGAAGAAAACTCATAACAGGTGGCGAATCGATTGCCGGCAGAAGTAGGGTTGGTAGGTAAGTAGGACCTATATTTAAGAAACTGTTTGATTTGGTACCAGCGGCCCCTTCTATCACCGTACCACTCGACAACGAAGCAGGGTTCATCCATATCACCTAGAAGCGTTCAAACCCAAGATAGTACGCTTTCAGCGATCATTTCTCCTACGTACGTGCTTGCAGCACTGGAATGAACTGCCTGTTCCGGTGTTTCCCGAGCGCCATGATATGTCCTTCTTCAAACGAGGTTTAAAGAGAGTTCTTAGAGTAGGCAGCGGCTTTGCTGTATCCTGACATTGCTGAAGTCTATGAGCAGCGGTTACCACTTTCCATTAGGTGGGCCACTTGCTCGTTTGCCACCAAAGGCAATAAAAGAAGAAAAACAAAAAAATTCTTCATTTTTTTACACACGAGCAATGGGCAATAAATAAAATTCAGTTTGTTAAAATTAATAGCAAAATAAAGGTATTAATAATATTTTAAAATTCGAGATCTCGCTGTCGGCCTTGAACGGCTGCATTTAAATGGCAGTTACGTCACAACGAGTATCGCGTATCCATTTTCTGTCATCTGACAATTACCTACAAGATACTACTTCTACCAAATTTGAATTGCTTGTAAGTCAAATACCTTATTGCACAACTTGCTTACATCTGGTCGATATGACTACTGCAGCCACTAGTTTCTTAGGGCATCACACATCATCTTTATGACCTCAAGCATTATTATATAATGATAATATGAATAATTACCATGACTATAACATTTGATCGCTGCTAATTGCAAACTGCTAGCGGTTTCACTGCAAACAGAGTCATTTTGTTCTGATTTCTTCATTTGTTTAGCAATAAAGGAGTCTGCCCACTACACCGGCTCATACCATGACCGTGCTAGGAATGTATCAGACACAAAAAGCAACACGATATGCCCTGCTATAGGAACTGCTGGTCGGTAACAGAACGGTCTAGTGGGCATAGTCTTATACATTTTCTTACAAGTAATATTTTTCTAGCACGGTCATGGTATGAGACAGGGTAGTGGGCAGACACCTTTAAGCGATCCATAATTGACATAATATGTCTCGTTATTCAGGATCTCAGTATTCAAATTGTTGCAAGGATTTGCGTTACAGTCGAATATTTGGTAACGTCTCAATTTTGGATTATGATTATTCAATAGAATTGGCTGAATCTAGCTATGTGGTATAATAGCGCAGATTGTTAACGCCATTGGTTCTTATAAACGAGACGTGTAACTTGTGTAAGTTGAGGCACACAAGTAGCCCACAATTTCACTTAGTGCGTAAAACTACTTGCGTCATGTAAAAGCACTGTTTTCCACTGCCATTTCCCGTAGCGTATGGTTACGTTCTAACCAATGACTACGCCGTAGCCGAGCTACGTCGTAGCCTAACTATGATGACTCAGTGTAACTTTGTAGCATAATTAATATGAAGTGCAGTATATACCGTAATGTAGCAGTAAATATACACTGTTGTTTAACACCCTTTTTCTACAGGGTCAAGTCATTCACTCGGACTGCTCTAGAATACTGAGAAAATTTCCTTGTATATTACTTTTATTATTGTACAATATAATTTTAATTAAAAATGGTAGGTATAATTCTGCAATTGCACTTGCATTGCGAGTAGATAGCTTAAAATTACAACATCTAGGTTAGCTCAAAGCTACATCAATTTTAACGTCAGCCAGTAATTACTTCAAAACGCCGCCGTATGCAATAAATGAACACGAGCTAGCCTGTTTATTACACTCAACCACAGTTTGAAACACACGTATTTAGCTGTTAAGTGTAATATATCCTGTAATTACTTAAATGTTTCCATTTCAATCAGCCATGGACATGATATCGTATTCATAAACCACACAAAAGAGCACAAGCAATCAACTGACGCATTGCCGCGTCTGACACACGGACGGTCAGGATGAATAACACAATATAAAAAAAGTCTTTAGGGACTGCCCGTAGAAGTGAAAACTAAGTAACTAGCGTGTGGTGACGATGACGCGAATTTCACGCTTTTTGTTCACCCAAAAAGTACACATATATACACAGTATACATATAGCTCGTGGAAAGCGTTCGGTGACGATGACGCGAATTCCATGATTTTTGTTCACCCAAAAAGTGCTTAACGCACTTAAAGAAGTTTTCACTTCAAAAATATCAGTCTTGCCTATAATCCTACTGTTGGGCACAGGACTGATATCTATGTGAGAAGGGTTAGTCCACCCTGTTGGCAGACTTTATAATTATACCTATATTAAAGAACATAACGGAGAACTTTCAGAACATGCAGGTTTCGCCATGATATTTTTCCTCACCGGTAAAGCGAACGGTAACTAAATACTTTATACAAAATTTTGAAAAGTGTTAGTCTGGAAATGTATCTCCAGGTTTCGGCTGGCAGTTTAATAGTCACTCACAAGGTTATCACTGCAATCGAGCAAAACGATAACAAAATAAATAATCAACTAAAGTTCCAAATACTTATGTTTATTTATTAAAGAGATATATGCGATAGCCAGAGACAGCGCGTAAAATGATAAACGTTAAAGTTGAGCTGACATATTAATTTAAATATTGGAACGCATTAAAGTGTGTGTGTGTTTTTTTGTCAGTAATTCAGTTGTGTTTGTAGTTAAATATTATATCTTGGTAATGTCAAGAGCTTTTATAATTTTTGCCAATGACTATCCATGACGTTACAGTAAAACTATTAAAATAGTTTCCGATTTCTACCTGCAGCTTTCTCATATTATTCTGATTTATAATATAATATAATATATTCTAATATATTCTACCACATACACACAACACCATCTAGCCCAAACTAAGCAGAGCTTGTACTATGGGTACTAGACAATGGATAAACATACATATATACCTTTTTCTTTTGTAAATACATACATATTATACATAGAAACACCCAGTCCAAGACAAACATCCATGTTCATGCACACAAATGTTTGACTTGTGCGGGAATCGAACCCGCGACCTTAGGCGTGGCAGTCGGTTACACTAACCACTACGCCACCGAGGCCGACGAAATATACGGAATATTAAAATCCGTAGAAATAAAGTTATCGCAATCAAAGTCACCTCATATATCATATCAGTCATATGGATAATATTATATATGTCGCTTAATTATTATTTTTCTTTGAAACTGTAGTTTATTTTGGATGGCCAAAACTCTTTGAACCGGCACTGCAGTTTCATATTATTATTTATGAATAAAAGGATAACATTTTATCAGTCTATTTTAAATTAATTGACGTACTTCAAAATTTTAATGGCAAGTGAAAATATTGTGGTATGTACAATATTTAAAATACAAATGTATTTAACTAAAACTCACATTTTAATAAACCATTGTATTATTATTATTATTTTCCGTTTAAGAGAGTTTTATCTTTCAACCGACAGAACATACGTATATTATAAGATCTCCTGTGCTGTCAGTATGTAAAGCAAAAACGCCAATTCTTTAAGGGTACTCGCGAGTGATATACTTGATATTGTAATCGTTCCATAAGCACTTATTATTAAGCGAGACATAATTAAGTTTGCTTTCGTCGTTAAAAAAAGTCATCTTAACAATTTTATATATAAAATAATATCATTTAAATGTTGGAAAGCATTTGTTCATTCAAATTTTAAAAATTGAATCAATCTTAACTTTCACCAGACAATAAAAATATATGCTTCCAACATTATTATAGACCCCAATGTGCTCATTGATATAACTGACCGTGAATAGTAGAGTACATTCAATCGACTTTATTAAAAGTAAAGCTAACCCCATGTGATTACTATTTCTCTAATCTAGGTATTCGTTCGCTCGATTAAACCTATCTTGTTTAGCAATATTTACATTCGAAAAATCATTTGTGGTAAGGATTTATTTTGAATAAAAGGGAGATATCGGACTTGGACTTGTCCTATGGGAGATTGTTACATGTTACCATTAGCTTAATATTTGTTAAGGTATTCTAAAGTGTTTTCTTCTATAGCAAAATCTTACTAAAATGAATTGCATCTTGTAGGATAAGTTTACATTTAGGTTTCTAGCCAATCTTAAAGGCTTAAAACCCGATCTTGGCTAAATATTATTGTTTATCTCAGTAGCAGCATAGGGTGTGAAAATGCGCCTAGTAGACAACAATAGGTTAGCCCAATAGACTTAAAATAGAACAAACAATTTGACTGTGAAACAAACACTAAAATCCATTCAGTGATTAAGGTTTCAATGAGATAAATTTAAACAACCAAACGCTCATACAATACTCGTGCTATTCATCTTTCTAGATGTTACTTAGCTATGAAATTAGCTTTGTTATTTGTAAAAAACATTATTTTGAAATAAATCTTCATAAAGTTGAATAACCATATTACAAATACAGACAGAAATAATGACATGAAAGGACATCAGCATTGAATAAAACCCTCAAACATCTCATTGTTATATGAAGACAGATAATAAAATAAGCTATACTCAGTTTAAATGTTATTCAAAGTGCATAACTGCAAGTCGGTCACAGTCAGAAAAAAAAATGTGTTTGATTTTATTTTATTATACTTTTATTTAAGATACGGCAGCTAACAAGCACGGCTAGTCTGATGGACAATATTTACAGTAAACTATAGGTATGGACACTCTGAATAATAGCATCGCTGGTCAATCAGCTCATGGAACAATCGTTCTGTTAAGAGCAAAGTGATACCTTCCTAGATCTTCTAAGAACTGTCCATCTTAATTTTTGCAGAAACTTAAGTATAGGTAGGATTTTTCATAGTTACTTAGATTGGTTATATACTTTGCCACAAAACCTTAATTTTATTTAATTCCTTATATATTTATTATTAAATTGATTATTATATTTATTGTCATAAAATTTTTGGTCACATTTCATATATAAATATTATGACAAATCTTTTCTATTATACTCCTTCCTAGACCTTTAGTCAGTCACTCCACTTCATTTGCCACAATCCAACTTTAGTTATTTTAAATAACTTTTTGGCAGAGCTAGCAACCTTTTAAAATTAACTACCAAATCAATATCACTTACACACTATCAAGATTGTTAATATCTTACGTCGACTATTTCTCACGCAACCTACATTTTGGTCGCACCGTACACGTCTCACACGAGCATCGACAGCCATCGGAAGTCGTCACAGCCGTGAACCAGCCAATATCCGGTCGTGGCGCGCTTTGACGCCAGAACGAGGCTGACAACCTGACGAACAAAGCTATATTTGAAAAGCGAATCGCAAATATGGTGTGCAAAATGCTGTTATGTTGGTGAACTGAATAAACGGATCAATCAGATTATTTAAATGTCTTGGCGGTTATGATTTCTTGACCTTGACCTTTAAGTTTATTAAACGTTTTCAAGTTGTCCATATCTTATAACAAAGGGTATATTTAGAGCAATAACTGTAAATAAAGAACCACTATACCAGGTAACAATTTTACCCGTTTAAAAATGTGATGTTTATCAAACTTCATACATCTTCGAAAACATTATGTAGAGCTACTAGGTAGGTGGTTTTAAAGAAGTAAACGATAATCTTCTGTTGAAAAGTCCGAGATCTGTGCTGCGCCCCTGAAACTTTGGAACTGCTGCAAGGCTGTGCTACGGGATTCCGACACAGCTCCTACTCCAATTATAGTTGCAACTACTGGCAAGTACAATTGGAGATTAACATTATGATGATCAATCAAAGTATAATCACGAAGAGAATGAGATAACCTTACTTATTTAAATATCGTTTACTTATAATTAGCTACTTCTCAACTGATCTCTCAAGTCAATGATCAATGATTAAATATTGATCATCGGCCCACCTAACAACTTACACTCAACGCTGAGTAGCACTTCTTGATGGGATTTTATGAGAAGCTTATTAGTACTTAGCTTTTTCTAAAATATTTGAAAGTGGTTTATAAAGATGCTAGATATCACTATTACCATACTTTAAAAGAAATGTTGACGTGAGTACCATGCTTGATAAAAAATACAATATTAGACTCATCTTTCCTGACTAAGTTCCGTGCGAACTTACAAGCTTTGCACCTTACAATATACTCGTAAGTAGTAAATCAGTGTGAGCGCCATCAACGCCCAGCACATAATCTTTCCTTGCGCGTCGACAATGCAAAGGACGGCATGAATTTATGAGGTAATAACTGTTACTGTAATGTTGCTTAAGCCTTTAAACCGTTTCTGTTTTATATTAAGGCATCGCATAAATTACCTTGTCTCGCGATGTTTTTTAATGTTCTGCACTAACATTGTTTTAAGAAGTTTTTTAGGAATAAGACGGCTGTTCATGTTTGTATTTTTAATTAATACAGTCGTAGTAAATTTTCTGAAAGTAGTTCTTTATGGCCTTGTTTTAAATATTTTAAGTGATTTTAGGTAAATAGTCGTGGTTCACGGCAATTTTGAAAACAGCAGCCGTTGCTCTTGACTTTAAATTTCCATTATACTTTTTTCTTGTGGTATTTGTGTTTGTGGGTGTGGTTAATAGTTCAAACCAAACGTACACAATAATTTGTAAAAAAAATAAAAGGCTGTTATAGAATGACTGACTTAGTGTTGCAGCGGTAATGTATATGATACGATGCTGGCAAGTGTGAACCTATCACGGATTTAAGTCATCCGACCGAGTGGTGAATGTGTAGAATAGCTGGATTTTAGAACACGTATTAATGATAATAATTGAATTGATTTGTAGTTTGATATATTATTTATTATGTGAACCGTGTTTATTTGAAGCTTTTTGTCATGAATCCTATTGAAGAAATGATGTATCATTAATCGTATACTGATACTTCATTTGTCGTATTTCATTGACACAAGGTACAATAAGGTTTGATAGTTGATGTCCATTTTTCCGTATATTTATTTTTTCATTAATTTACACAAACAGTGTCGACAGTCTACTTGAAATATCGTTGAACTGCTTAGATTTCTCGACTTTGATTTCAAGGCGGCATAGTTAATTATCGCTATCAAGGAAACCATCGTAAGGAAACCTCTATGTGTGAGCGTTCTCTGTAATATCCTCGACAACTTAACTTGGACTCCATAGTTCACCACGCTGGTGGATGGTCTAAGTGTTGTCATACTGAGACAAACCCCGTGCCCAGCATTGGAACTGTTTATAAGTAGGGTTGATATTATTTATTTTGTTTATAAAATATGTATTATTCCACTTTTTTATAATACCGATATAATATATCACATATGTTTTCGATTGAATTACAATGTTAATTTGCGAGAATGCTTTTGCATGAAATTTGAATGCATAAATTTTGTTGCACCAATGGAGGCTGAAGCGCATAATTTTGATTTATTTGTTTAATGCTTGTTGGGTTTCAGTAACATATTATAGTCATATAATGGTGTAATAGATCTGAAAATGTACTAAATAATATACACAGAATCATGACTATATCTTCGAATGTAGTCAGGGTTGTAGTGCACCCACATTTTACCAAGTATGTACACATATAGTACACACCTAATAGTGCGACCTTATTTCCATATACTGGACATAGTTCTTGACTCCGCGCTACTACCGAGAATTTCTTGATTGAGCAAATCAATAACATCAGAACAGACTGAAATGTGCCTTTTGGTTAAATATTCTATTTGAAATCTAAAGCATTGACTACCAATATTGTTGAAATGTTATTTCAATTCGGAAGCTGTTTGCTTTGGACAGTCTATATCCAATGGTCAGCTGCAATATCGTGGATTCCAAATTCATAAAGCAGGCTTAACTGCGTTTAGGGTTGTCCGTTACACTGTGTTGGGTTGTGTGTGTATAGGAGAATACTTTAGACAGCTTTATGCTGCTCGAATGTAAATAAATGAAACGAAAGTTTTATGTAAACGTAATATGACTTAAGTATTCTTTGTATACTTCAAACTATAACAAATGTCTACATCTAATATGGGTTTTCTTAGAAGAGATACCTATGTATGTACGTGATGTAATTAAAATAGTTAGCTTTTCATCTGCAGCCTCGTTCTCGTAGTTCTAGGGAGCCAAATATCGGATTCTGCCAGGATAAAAATATTTGCCGTTTTTATAGATCTGTTGCTTCGCTGGTCTGTGAAACAATAACTATTAATAGACACACTTTTGCATGTATTTATAAGTAAGGATAAGAATGCATTTTTATGCTATTGGGGTATAATGGCACACTAACATTGGCCAGTTATCGTAGCATTAGAATGCTTGCACATTATCATTAGTGCGTCTACGCAATTAACCTATGTGATAAAAGTTTAAGCCTCCGGTTTTGCAATGTGATGAGAGCTTTTTAATCATCACAAAGGTTAGAACAAAACATACTTTAAGAGGTTGTTCATCTAAAATGCAGGTGCCTGAGATAGTGTTTAAAGAAAACCTGAATGTATTTTAGGACACCAGATCTTCACCCGCAACTAATTGATATTACTAACGTTTTTTATACGTCGTGTGTAATTACTTTAGCAACGGACGTTTTATTTAATTAGAAACCGACTAATCTTTTGATTCATAACATTAACTATGTAGTGGGATATATATCTATAGAAGTGTAACGCAACATAATTGTTGTATCTCACTCCCACAGCGTCGGTGATCAAGCGATCAGCCAGATCGCGTGTTGCATGCGTCCGTTGCGTGCCGTGTTCTCACTTTAGCATCGCCTTACTTGAGTGCTCAATAAGTTGTGCAATAAATTAGAAATTGCTGGATGTGGTGCTAATAATACATACATAGTATCTATCCCTACAGGGGATGGCAAAGAATGCAGTACAACCACATTTTACAAACTTAGGTTTCACGTGATAGGGTCTTAGCCTTCCAGGTACAGTTCAAGACTTAGTGCTGCCACTGAGAATTTCTTTACTAAAATCCTGTAATACCTTACTGGACCTGGGGATCTAACCCGAGACAAAATGCACGGCAATCGCATATACTGCTACAATGTAAATATTTATTCTAGATAAATGTAAAAAATTGCTCACACTGGCTCTTATATTGGATGTGGTTTATACATGTTAAGTTGTTGAGTGTTAGGGTTATGGCCTGGTTAGGATTATGGCAAGGGTATGGCTATGGCAAAGTTTGGATTATGGTTAGGGTAGTGTTATGGCAAGGTTAGGGTTATTGCAAAGTGACGGCTATGGCAAAGTATGGGTAATGGTGAGGGTAGTATTACGGAAAAGATGGAGTTATGGCAAAGTATGGGTAATGGTGAGGGTAGTGTTACGGCAAAGATGGAGTTATGGCAAAGTTAGGGTAATGGCAAGGTTAGGGTTATGGCAAGGTACGGATTATGGCAAAGTTGGGGCGGCAATCTTAAGATTATGGCAAAGATGGGTTATGGCAAATTTAGTATAATGGCATGTTGAGGGTTATGGCAAAGTATGGATTATGGTCAGGGTAGTGTCATAGCAAGCTAATGTTATGGCAAAGTTGGAGTTATGGTAATTTAGGGTTTTGGCAAAGTTAGGGATATGGCATGGTTTGAGTTACGGCAAGGTTAGGCTTATGGCAAAGTTAGGGTTATGGCAAGGTATGGGTTATGGCAAAGTTGGGGTTATACCTTTGAGTAGTAGAGCCTCGCTAATTCCAGCATGAATGGGCCGGCTCGACCGGCGAAAGACTACCTTCTCACAGAATATCGACGTGAAATAGCAGTATTCTTACTGTTGTGTTTCGTTCGGTGAGTTAGAGTGCCGGAGGCCCAATCACGCTTTTTATCCCTTCCCGCTCCTTCTCCTTCTTACTTCCTTTTTCCTTTCCTAAAGGGTTGGCAAAGCGCAAGTGATGCCTCTAGTGTTGCGGGCGTCCATAGGCAACGATTACCACTTACCATCAGGTGGGCCGTATGTTTGTTTACAACCTTGGTTGTATAAAAAGAAATCTTGTATTCAATAATATAAAGACTTCAAGGATGCTCTGTATAATTACCAAAATAAGTATATAAGGCAAGAAAATTCGAAGATTTTTGATGTTGGTGCACGGTATACTACGTGCCCTGATGTCCGTTTTAAATTTAAAACTGTGTTTGCACACATTTTATAGAGTACCGACGCACATTGAGCACTTGAGTGTCCAGTAGTCTCCTCATTTGAGCCACAAGTTGCGATAGTAGTCAGAGTTCGCTATTTGTGGCCCGACCACAGTCGACGGCACACAACATACATATATGTCTGTCCTCTGTCAAAAAATTAGTAAAAATGTAGATACGTTTAGGTCCAGTTCCTTCATTCAAGAAACGAGTCGTTTAAGCTAAGGACAGTTCAATTTTGACATATTTTTTCGTAGAATATGTGTCAATAATTAACTGTCTGCTTGTGTCCAATAGTGTCTACGCCTAATGTATGTAATAAAAAAATATGATAAATTTGATTCTATTACATTATTATAAAAACGAATAAATACGTTTATCAAAATGAATGTCTTAAACTTAATAACAATTAAAGTCTTTAATTAAGTTGCGTAATAAATTTCGCTTTTAAATATTAACCTCGTAGTCTTTTAACCGTCATGGATACCAAAGTACCTTAACACATTGAATGCCATGTAGCAAACACAATTAAAATCTATTGTTGGTTTCATTTATCACCGGTATGGTGTTCAATGTGTTAAAAATCATAATCATCATAATCATTTACTTGTGGAACGTATGTTAGAATACAGTTCTTACGGCTATGTTATAAGTGCGCTATGTCTTACCACATAATATGGTGTACAAAATATAATATAATTAAGTATGTTCAGTCCTGAACAGTCAATTAATATCATTACAAAAGAAAATTACGACTAATTTAACATCAGAATTCAACGCTAATAAAATAAATAATAGATTAATGCTATTATTATACAGTTTTCTTGTTAACAAGAAAGTCATGGACTAAACCATGATAACAATCAATGTAATATATACAGAAATTAATTTCAATTTATTGATTACACTTAATAATTATTTTGGCTTACATATAATAATATTTTATTTATTTCTAACAGTAAAAAAATAAGTATACACTGTTTGTTTTGATGACATAGCAGTGGGAGACTGGTTTCCAAACTAGGTTAAAAACCTGTGTGATGGATAACCAGGCCCCATTTCCAATTTACATTGATGTTGCAAAGTTTAAAGGTAAATAAAATAAACAAAAAATAAAATAATTAAACAAACAAGAGAATAAAGGTGAGAGTGTGTGTGTGTGTGCGTGTGCGTGTGCGTGTGCGTGTGCGTGTGCGTGGGCGTGTGCGTGTGCGTGGGCGTGTGCGTGGGCGTGTGCGTGTGCGTGTGCGTGTGCGTGTGCGTGTGCGTGTGCGTGTGCGTGCGTGTGTGTGTGTGTGTGTGTGTATTTGTCATAACTAAAACAAAGGAGCAATTTTGTAATATCACTTTAAATACATAAGCCATGCCCATGCCTGTATCCCAGAAATATATCAACGCGCTCACAATGTGGCAGCTATAGATTTAAGTGCACGTTATGGGGGGGCATGCTGTTTCCGTGGCATATCTCTAAATGCTGTGCTGCTATAGAGAATTTCTTGCCAAGAAAACCCAATGATACTTTGCTCGTCTTGGAATCTAACCTGGGACCTGCTGCTCAGCAGTCAGTCAGTAGCGCACTAGCGCTGCGCCACCAAGCAATCATAAAATATCATGAAATTCTAAATACTATCTTAAAGCGCTTCCAGTCATAACAGCTCTCGTACAAAAGCACATTTAACGCCTCTGTAGTTTTACACATAAAAGTAATTAAACGATGGACGAGTTTGTTTTCGATATAACTTGCTTAGGGTCTAGTAATATTTATTAAATTTATGTGTATACGTACTTCTCTAAATAACTCTCTCTAATCTTAGGCTAAAGGCATCTGCTCATTACAAGGTAGTATACAAAAATACTTAGTTTAAATATTCAATTAAGGTTTGAGTGCAACTTTGACTATGCAGGATGTACGATTTGAATCGATATAATTACTGCTATCACCTGACCGGATACATCTGAAACAATATATAAAAGTAAGCCGTCCACCTGATGGCAATCGTTTAATATAATTTTCATCATTTAATATAATCGCGTAATAGTTTGTGGACGTGTGTGAGAACTAGGAATATCACCCACACTGTGAATATTGTTTAAATTTTCGGGCTTCAACAATACTATCCTCACACACGGTTTGCAAACATGGTCTGTGACAAAACAGCGGCGGTCCCGGGTCCACTTTCGGAGTTTGCCAGACTGCTATGGAACGAAGTGTTCTGGGTATCAAATTCACAGACCGGTAAATAGGTAAGGATAAAAATAAAATATAAAAAAATGATATATATTGTAATTCAAAAAGCTTCTATACTTACATGGAACTGGGCTAGACATATCTGTCGCATGTGAAACGACAAATCGGACAAACTGACAACGATATGGTTCCCGCAAGACGGCAAGCGACTTTGCAGCCGACCTAGACGAAGATAGCGAGATAGACTCTTTTAAAAAAGATTGGTCCTTAGCGGCTTTGGATAGAGCTATAGATGCAAGTAGACTAGAGAATCCTTTGCCCTGCAGTGTGATAGAACAGGCTCATAAAAAACAATGCCATGCTATCCTCTATTGGAAAATTTTATCACCATACATATATATAAAATTATTTACTAAATTGATTACATTACAAAGTATTTACTGCACATGATGTGATGGTTTAATAAATTAACAGTTAGCACAATATGGCAAAATACTTTATGCTAACTTTGCAACTATTTGAGGTCCTTAAAAGTGCTCAATATAGAGTTCCGATCTAGATCTAAATTCTAGTCGTCATTTATATCAAACACAAAAAGTATTCTCTTAAATAAAAATAAACTCTAATGTGAACAAGAGTTACGCAAATAACATTTAACCTTTATTATACTGGATCGGAACACTATTTTAAACAGTTTTACGCAAGAATTGGTTCTCTGTTATAAAATAAGTTTATTTTATATGAAATAAGCGAGAAAGAGAGGGAAGTGTTCTATGTATACTGATAAATCGCCTTCGTCTCATATTTCTATCTAGAATGGTTATTTATTTCTGTGTTCGAAGATAGTTATTTATAAAATAAAGATTGTTTTGCTTAGTACACTCTGCAAGTGCATAGAACAAACAACCAACTACCAACAACCAACTACCCACATTTGTTATGAAATCAAATATCATGTTTTTGTTTGTATTCTCGTCATGTCCTTCCATTTGCTATTAGCTTTATTAGATAGAAATAATGTATTTATTGTTATAACGGGGTTATTTTCATATACGTTTTTGGAATATTCATTAGTGTATACCATGATGATTAATTAATGTTAAAGTGTAATTGTTAACGTATATACATATATTATAAATCCTAATCCAAATTCGAACGTAAGTTTGATACGCTTGCTAAACTTAACTGCTCGACCGATTATCATTAAATTTTGCATACACATTATCAGGGAAACAGAATAGGACATAGGGTACTTTTCATCCAGGAACATGTACTGTTGTGTTTCCCGAGGAATAGAAATTTAATGACAGAATAATGTAGATTTGCCAATAAATTTCTACTGTCAATAAAAAACGAGCGAAGCCGCGGGCATAAACTAGTTAAAAATAAAACCAAGATTTAGCGTCACCTCTATATCAGCTCGAACAAAATTCTTAAAGAAAACTCAATAACACTAACTTTGGGCGACGCATGTAATCGACTCTCATCTCGCGATTAGCATTTATTATGAAGGTACATAATATACTTTCAAAGTATATACCATACTTTGCCAACTGTACCAAATAGGCAGCTGACATTCATATTATGCATAATACTCCGAATCAACTTGTTCATTCATTGATTATTCTGGGAATAATAATGTTTATTATTTGCAAGAATTTCCACTACCCACTCGAATTTGCACACGAATTTTCACTTAAACTTGTACCTTAATTTAATACTACAAACATTTCTAGCTCCGACTATAAACACCTTGAACTTTAGGCTATTATTTGATTGTAACGGGAAATCTAAATTTTTTATGTTTTTGAAGGTCACCGCTGACTTAGTTATAATTGTTGAATCGTGGAGGCTGGATTACGTTATAACTTATAAAATAGTTTATCATGTGGGTTTCTCAGAATTCAAAACATGATCATACATCTTTATATTCTTACCTAAGACAGTTTCTTTTTGAAAACGTTTTAAGAAAAATAAATAATTAAAAAATAATGATTAAACAAAAAATTGTACTTATATCACAAGAACGAAAATATTATAGTTTGGTATAATGTAAATCAAATATAAAATTCCATGGACTTGAAATCCCACAAATTTCAGCCGTTCCTTTCCTTTCGGCCTAACTTGAATTCCTTTTTCCAGGTAAGAGCAACGCATGAGCGATATTCCTGATATTGCAAGCAGTCACAGACTATGGGACACATCACTGTCAAGCGGACGGCAAGCTTATTTGCCATATTTAACGAACTAAAGGTATAATAGTTTTGACTAGATTAATTTATCTTTTAAAATAATATGCCAGCTTAAAATAAGGCTGTAACTTTACTTCGAGCCGTCCTTAATTCGGCTGTAGGCTCTCATTTCAATAAAAAAAAATTAAATGTAAAACCTATATGTCAGAATATAATTCTATTACTATTAACATAATGTGTGTTCGTTGGAGCAATATCTCAAAATATTCCAGCTCGCCGCACGTGCATCGAACATAAACACAGATAACAGACAACGGACTCAGCCAATATATTAGAAGACACCGTTTTGAATGGAATTGTATGGATATGATTGTGAATTCAATTTTATAATATCCTTTGAACCAACTTATACTAGTTTTATGTAATGTAGGAAAGTGTTACGATGACATAAACTCTTGACTATCGAGTGAACACGTAGGTGTTCATAAAATTCACAGGGTGTTGAGTGTCAGCTGAACACAAGTGGGCAGCAGAAATGTACTTCTATTTTCCATGTTTTTTTTCGCTAGGTTCGACTTTTTAAAACGGAAGATACGTTTTCACTGTAGTTTCACTCTATAAACGCGTAATAGCGCCAGGGCTAAATTCTGTACGGTTGTGTATTCATGGACTTCCAGGAAACTTTAGTATATATGCGGCTTATTAGACAGATAGCTCACAATTTCAGTACGTTGTGAAGCTCCGCCTCAATTCTCAGTTTCGTGAAACATCTTTAGAAGTGTTATGAGTATTTGAGTAGTAGATCCCTGGTTGTTTCTGTATGAATGGGCTGATTTGACCGGCGACATATTACTTGCTCGCCGAATATCGGCGTAAAATAGAAGAACTCAAACATTTGTCTTGCGTTCGATGACTGAGACTGCTCTTCCTTCCCTTCCTTCTTCCCAAATCCAAGTTTGAGTAACAATGGTATTTATCAACTCAAAACTCAATGTCAATAGTGAAACTGAACGCTCAAAATTGACAAACAAAGTATTACTTTGTGCTTTTAATTAATTCAACGTCGACCTAAACTGAAATAAATATACGCCTTTATTATAATTAACTTCATTTGTTATATTACCCACATTTTGCCACCTACCCTCTTAATTTAAAGTAATAAGGAGCGAGCCTTATTAGCGTTTAGAATATTTTAACTGAAAAATCTAGAAACACCTTGATGGACTTCGAAGGAACAAAACCCCTAACTTAATGACCAGTCACAAAATTTATGCTACGGAACTCTAAGCACTGCTTAGATGCATCTAAAATATATAAGTAGTAATTAAACTATTTAAAGTTAATCAAGTTAACTAATACGTCACTTCTTTTTTTAATATTAAAATCAATTGAGTTAGTTAGTTATACTAGCGGTCGCCGCGTGCTCGAAATTTGACCAAAGTTTGTCTGTAATATATTGCTGATATATAATTATAGTGTCTTATCTATGTGATATATGTCATTATATATTGTTGTATGTAACCATAGTAACGCGCTTCGACTGCGTGTATCAAATGCATGGTTGTGTGCGTGTAGTGTTTTTTCATTAATTTAATGTATTTCCAATGCATATTTTATATAAATATTAGGATTGGCCCCTCCTTCTCCATATAAACTTTAACTGTGCCAAATTTCATACTCCTCCGTCCGCGCAATTTTCGTAAAAAGGGGTACAAAGTTTTTGCTTCACGTATTATTATATAGATTCTAGATAATTTTCCCCTCCAGCTAGTCTAAAATGGGTTTACGTTGGTATTGCAATGTATGTAATTCAAATCTATGAATCATCTATCGTGATCGTCGAATGCCTTATCTATTGAGTTACCATAAATTTCGTCGTTATTAAGAGCAATAACAAAAAAACCAAGCTAAGTCTTATCCTTTCCTTCCCATCGTATACGTAGAGGACGTCTTCAATACGGAACTATTCAAATCACGAGCACGCACAGCTATTAATATCGGAGGCTGGAACTAGAACTCTGTTTAAACAAGTATAAACTAGACGTGAAATACACACTTGAACTGGCAGACGGCAGTATATTAATTCTCGTTGGACAGTAGTATTAATTTACGGTGATCTGTAAATTGAAAAGGATTTATAAGTATTTTGATCATCTAGTTGCGTTTATCCGGTTTTTATGTAATCTCATTACCTTGTTGATTTATTGGTATAAGTTTACGCTTTTGTTTACGAAGTTTTCTTACATTTACACGGAATCTTTTAACATATAGAACCCGCTCACACGTGGGCGGTGAAACATGTGCCTATAGGCTGATTTGATCAAAACTATGTTGAGTAAGTGAACAAAGTCTACTGTTTCATCCTTTTAAAGATTGCCATTAATCCAAATTTCAATTCCAAAACAAATAAAGATCTCAATTAAAATTAGCATCCACTTTCCTGAAATTACACGACGATACCATCTCTGAATTCCCTTAGAAAATTACCATAACCCTTTCCTTCGGCCCAATAACTAGACAGGCTTAACGTTGGCTAAAACAGCCTTAGTTAAACATCTACAATAAATATAAACGAAATTCCAACATTATCTTCTAAGGACGGTGGAAACATCGCCACCTTATAACGCCACGTTTACAATGCATACCACTTCGTAATTTTAATAACATGCTTGTTTGGTACAAGTTACTGTTTGGAATTCAATAAAAGTCATGCAAGCCCCCTAATTTGCGTTTGAGTAATAGGATCGCAAACGTTTTGTTGGACCTAGTTACAAACAGGCTAATGATAGCCATCTGATGGTATCCTGGACTTCTAAAATATTAGGTTTATTTAACAAAACCAATGCCAACCTTGTTAAAATAGTTTAAGCAGTGAAGTTTATCGAACACGATAAATTTTAAAAATTAACCTTAACTTTCGCGCTGATATCTCCTTTGCACTATAACTTGGCCTTATTTACTCATGTAAACATTAATAAGAATATTATTAGACCCGAGTCCCGACATAATAATATGATACCATTAGCAGTGAAAGGTACCAGGCTATACCACGCAGAGGAACTAACCGAAAGTCTGCTACTCAAAAGACATCAACCCGTTTGTAAGGTTCAGGTCATACACACTTCGAACAACACAATTTTGGAGGCAGTTCTATGGATTGAGCTAGCATTTTGAGCGCCAGGTTTCAGGGCCATCTAGCCACAGTAGTCAAACTCAGAATACATGTGTATTTAAAGAAATATATATTTCAATATTTCTTAGATACATCACTAGTAAATTATGCAGTATTAAATATAATGGAGAATGATAATTGAGTACTGAAAAGTTAAGCCCAATCAATGATAAAAGTCACCTTTCAATAGGCAATAATTCACAACAAAGTCTGCAACAAAACAATCGCTTACTAATAATTTTTGTTATACTTAGAAACTATGTACTTAGTTATAAACTAGCATAGATATTGGTATATCTATGCTAGTTTCTAACTACATAGTTCTTCTCATATGGAGGACTTGTGCTTTATAAAGTAGAAGTCGTTGACCTCGCGCAAAGTACCGCTTAGGTCCATTCAGGACGCCCACCTTTTTGCTCGCCAATTTGGCTTTGTCTGTCAGATGACTCCCGAATTAGATTAAGAACTGCACTCGGTCGTTGCAATGTTATTAATCGACAACTACACAAAGTAGATCATCAAAATACCCTTATGAGTATATACTCATAATGGTACATACTCTTATGGGTATATATATACTCGTGTATAATAATACTCAATAGTTACCAATCCTCGGTATGATCACTAATACTCAAAATATTTCACAATCTAATCTCAAAATATTTAGGTTTAAGTTTAAAATTGGATCTAACTTATCTTAATTCTAAAAATTTTGTCATAAACTGGTATTTAAATTCGAATGTTACTTACAACCGAATTATTTCTAATTTATACTATTCATCATGTAAACCATTTGCGAGAGTTTCATTTTATTCAATAGAAATTGAAATTAAACTACTATATACGGATTTTATCGCATTGTTTATTTATCACTGTATTACAAAATTTTGAAAATATTACACTACTACTACTATTGATTTTATTTTACTAATTTATAAGCTAATGAAATTATTTAAACTATTTAATCTATTTATTTTTGGTTTACACTTTCCCCGACGTTTCGGTTGCTTTTCAGCAGCCATGGTCACGGGGAGACTAAGATGGTAGTTGTCTCAATGTTCCAGTGTAGTTATTTCAATGTACCCGAACATAATTTAATCATGGGTGTTTCTATTTACGCAGAATAATAATAATAATAATAATAATATTCTACCACATACACACAACACTATCTAGCCCAAACTAAGCAGAGCTTGTACTATGGATACTAGACAATGGATAAACATACATATATACTTTTTTTTTTTGTAAATACATACATATTATACATAGAAATACCCAGACCAAGACAAACATCCATGTTCATGCACACAAATATTTGTCTTGTGCGGGAATCGAACCCGCGACCTCAGGCGTGGCAGTCGGTTACACTAACCACTACGCCATCGAGGCCGACAAATGAATGAGCTCAAAGTATCATGAAGTCTAGCTGTGGTTTGTTTCTTCTTGGGTTTGACTATTTGAAGTACTGGATCCCAAGCTGGTGGTACATTCCAACCATCTTCTCTATTGAAATTGGGATGTTTTTTGATTTCAATAGCCTCGCGAAGCATCCTTGGTAGGAATCGGTGTTCTTTAGCGAGAATCTGTGGTTTGTCAAATCTCAGGTAGTGGTTGGTCCCCTGTTGTACACGTTCACACACAGCAGACTTCAACGAGCGTTTGTGTTTTACGTCAGCTATGTGTTCTTTTATGCGGGTGCCTATGCTTCTCTTGGTTTGACCAATGTATGAGAGTCCGCAGTCACAATCTATTTTATAGACCCCTGCATCTTGTAAAGGTAACTGGCACTTGACGGATGGTAAAAATTGACTTATCTTCGTTGGCGGCTTGAAGTATGTGTTGATTGAAGCTCGCTTCAAGATGTCAAGGATGCTTCGCGAGGCTATTGAAATCAAAAAACATCCCAATTTCAATAGAGAAGATGGCTGGAATGTACCACCAGCTTGGGATCCAGTACTTCAAATAGTCAAACCCAAGAAGAAACAAACCACAGCTAGACTTCATGATACTTTGAGCTCATTCTGCGTAAATAGAAACACCCATGATTAAATTATGTTCGGGTACATTGAAATAACTACACTGGAACATTGAGACAACTACCATCTTAGTCTCCCCGTGACCATGGCTGCTGAAAAGCAACCGAAACGTCGAGGAAAGTGTAAACCAAAAATAAATAGATTAAATAGTTTAAATAATTTCATTAGCTTATAAATTAGTAAAATAAAATCAATAGTAGTAGTAGTGTAATATTTTCAAAATTTTGTAATACAGTGATAAATAAACAACGCGATAAAATCCGTTTATAGTAGTTTAATTTCAATGAATAACATTCGCGTAAACAGAAGACAATATTAATAATAGAAATGTTGATCTTATTAGTCAATTTATACGTATCATCATAAGACGTAACGCATGATCCACACAGAATATATAGACCCAGTGTCATTATTGTAACGTAAGTGCACTTTATGAATAAGTATTTTGTCATACAGTAATCTATCTTAGCCTATAAAAGATTTCTTTGATCGCGTCTCATTCACGTATCGCCTTTACCTTTCATTTATGTGCGCTTATTAAATGACACTACCGGATAGGAAATTTATTTAATATTTTTATTTATATATAGGTAATAACTTGTATGGTTTTTAAATTACTTTTCTATATCTATACTAACTAGCGGTCGCCTAGTGGTCAAAATTCGACCATAATTGATTTAAATTTTAAGTTTGATCTTTATTAAGGTTTTATTGTCTATAACTTTACCCCTATAATCACATTTCATTTAGATTTCGTCAAGGTTATACAAGTTAATTTACCTATCTTTTTCAAACAAATTATTATTTACTTATCTATACTTTTTCATTGATAATATTTCTAAGCTTGCTACTTTGTTTTATTTTTTCTTTATTACATATAAATAAGGTATATGTAACCATAGTTACGAAGAATTGTACGACGTCAGACGAACAATGAACAATGCCGAAATACTACGAACACAATTCGACTGCGTGTGTCAAATGTATGTTTGTGTGCGTGTAGTATTTTTTCATTAATTTAATGTATTTCTAATACATATTTAATAAAAAGATTACTCCTCCGACCGCGCAATTTTCGTAAAAAGAGGTATAAAGTTTTTGCTTCACGTAATAATATATAGATATTATAAAGAGGAAAGATCAGACTTCTTGTTTGTTTCTTTCTTTCACCATTAAAAAGCTATATTAATACCGAGATACATAAACTATTTTATTGTAAAAAGTAGTGTTACACCTAAGTTAACCTACTTTTACGCGAACGAAGCCACGAGTAAAAGGTATATTTTGAATTAAAAGGCTTTTATAAATTTGAAAGAATATATCACATAAAAAGTGCTAAATCTGGGTGCTGTTGAAATAAAAATTTGGTATTTCTTGTCACTTCTTATCGCGTAGGTTCTGCAGCCTCGATCTGGAAAACAGACATTCTGTGTTTAGGAAAAGTTTTGACATAGGGACAATACATAAAACAACCGATTGTTAACCCCGCCGCCATCACTAAATATAAACACAACCTGCTAAAAATAGCAAGGAGCAATTGTATCCCAGCAAAACAATATTGAGAGTTTTACCCAGTAAAAGGCTATATTTACCTATGCAATTCATACTTTTTGGATATAGTTGATGATAACAATGAGAGAAGGTTATTTGCAAATTTTTGTTTGCTGATCAGCTCGAAGGACTCTGCTTTTTTTGTTTGTCTCTCTGTGCAGCTAAAACACAAAAAGCGTGGATGGCGTGTGAATGTAGGGTTACTGTATTTGCAAAAGGCCTACGCAGACTTGTGAAACAGCACAAACAAAACAGCCAATTTAATATTTGCCCAGCTTAACTTCGTAAGGGTATGTCAATAGAGCATGTGTTGTAACAATGGACAAGTTGGGCTCCAAGTGTCCCAAATAAACATCGATCTTGTACGCTATTTATCTTGGAGTGAGCTACAAACACTGTTTTGTTGGGGGCTGCAGACTGACGATTTTTGGTAGCTTGTCGGTCAAACTAATTGTTACACCGGACTTCCATTTTACCAAGAACCTAATACGCCAAACATTTTGATAACGAGTTTATTATTGTATGTAATAAATACATTTTATCATGTATAATACATATAGGAGCTTATTACGATGAAATATCTTAATTATCATTTACATCACAGAATTTGTACCTTATGCACAAAATTTGTCAAATATGAGTGTTTAATTACGTCTAATTAATTGTTGTTTGTAAAAAAGAGATATTTTTTGTGTTTATTGTATCAATGAAGTGCGTTTCATCGTTTGTTGTTTCTACTTTACAATACGCAGCGAGCCTTAGTGCAAGATTCTTTGAAAAGATAAACCCTTTCTTGACTCCTATATTATTATTTTCTTACTCCTAACTTAAGAGGATGGGTGTTACAAGAAAAGTAGATATTTTGCCCTTTTGATTTTCTGGTTACTAGTATCCTTGTTAACTTCTTGCCTATTGCTCAGGTTTGGGTTCAAGTTGGTAATTTAATGCCTTCCGATCGCAACCATAACCTCTTGATTGCAAGTTCAATGCCTTAATCTATGGACTACTGTTGCTTACAGATTTTACATCAGTCAGTCACAAGTCTTTCAGCTTGCAGAACCGAACGGTAAGGTACCAAACTCTAAAGATACCATAGTTATTACATAAATTGCCCGAAACATGGGTTTCTCACGTATTCAAGTATAATATAGCAATCTTTCGTGGCTCGTCTAACAAAAACCAAGGCAATTTAAACTGGAGCACACAAGCGATCAAACAAGAGCCACCGACCAACAACACTCAGTCACTCCATCAAGTCAAGATGTTTCTTTGTCCCCTCCGTGGTAATAACACGGCTAATGTAATTGCGTAGATAAGAGTCCTGCGTGTATGTCGTCGAAAAAAATATATTCGTTGCGTAATGCAAGCTCGACAGGAGGAAAATTTAGATCGTTTTGTATGCAGTAAGCAGACAACATGATAAAAATAACAATGCATATTTAAAAAACCACATTTGTATTGTCATTTGAAGTAAGTGACTGACAAAACCTATGTATTTAATTATATTGATTTGTGATTATAGGTATAAAGTCCTATAAAAAGGCTCTAGATGTTAAAACGTAATCTTACCATTTGATGTTGGTGCCATTTATCTAGCCAGCAAAAATAATAAGTTACTTAAAACTACATAGCTACAATTTACTATAGCAAAACCTTTATTTGCCTTGATTTGCTTGCTTTTCATGTTTTGAGTTGTCATGTATTGTTCCACGCCTTAATCCCCGAAAGTAAACACCCACATTTTACAAGCTACGATTCAGGTCCCAAGTGACATGTGGCAAACCTAATGCCGTCTACCACGTACCAGAAACCGCAATGTTACTAAACAAACCATTGAACTTGATAACGCATACACAGCAGTCGCATTTACAGGAAGCAGAATTAAAGGCCGTATGTAAATCAAGAAAATTAATCTATATGTACGGATAACGACAGCACAATGTCAGGTATCCATAATTTCTACTGTAATACCACTCAGGTGCCCAAGCTGTCTCGTCAGCAGGTTACCGTATTAGTATAAACATCAGAACACAAGGTAATGTAGTTTATGCGCGTGTGATTGCAAATTCCATTACGTCTCATGTACTCGGCCGCTACTAATTGTAGTCCGTCTCACTTTCTCTTCACTTAAAACCATGATCTCATGTTGTTTATTGGTCGTATAGTGTAACTTCTTAGTACCGTTTTATATTAATATATGCATGCATTTTTAATACAGATCGCCCAGTGGTCAAAATTCGACTGTATATATTTATTTTATATACAATTTGCCTTCGGCTTTCCTTCTCCATATAAATTTTGACTATGCCAAATCGAAATTTTATTTTTCTCTTTTATTATTAATAAATATAGCATTCAGTCCAGCGGTTTTGTAGGAAACCGTTAGAGGTATCAATGTGTGACTTTTCAAAGTTATGTGCGTATTAAATAGAGATATTAGATTGCTCGCATTGTAGGCGAACTTCATGAGAAAGCCCGCATGAATAAAGAATCCCGAAAAGTCCACCACTGAACCGTGATGGACTACAAATGATATGAAAGCTTTGTTTCTGCTTTTAATATGGGCAATAACGGTGCAGCCCACTTGATTGCAAGGGGTTACCATATACAACCAGAGTTATCAATATGGCCTTACTCTGCAAAAAGTGGTCGATGTGCTGACAACACAATGGACAGACTATAATATATTATAGGTCTGGATACTCCTCTCACCTCCTTGACGAAATCTGAGAGACTTCATCATTACAGTAACACAACACAAGGTTCAGTGGCTCCAATTTTTTGTGGGATGGAAGACAGAAGGTTCGTTTCCAATCAAGTTGATCCAGCCATGAGCAACAATCCCGATTTACTGGTTGTCTACAGCTACACCTAATAGGCACGATAAGGCGTAGCTATAGAAACCTTTCGGTATCTGCGTGTTCAGAACATTTTAATAATAATTATATGCAGAGTTGAAATGGAGCAAAATTAAAAGTAATTTTGCTATAATATAAAGTACATATATACATAGATTTACTCCTGTTTCCCAGAGGGGTATGCAGAGACTACAGATTTCCATTTGCTACGATCCTGATACACTTCTCTGGCCTCATTCAATTTCATAACATTCCTCATACACGCTCGCCGGTTTAAGGTACCCTTAACCTGACCTTTATCCAGAACGTCTCCGATCTGGTAAAAAAACGTTTGTCTAGGTCGTCCTCTTGCGTCTGTTCCATTCACACTAGCCTTATAAACTTTCTTAGTCAGTCTGTTCTCGTCCATTCTTTCTACATGCCCAAACCAGCTTAACATATCCTTTCCCATTCACGTCACTATATCCACTTTTATGCCACATCTCTCTCTAATCACACTATTCCTTATTCTATCTTTCAGAGTCACACCACATATATTTCTTAGCGCTCTCATTTCTACAGCATTTATTCTGCTCTCATGCTTCTTTTGCCATACCCATCTTTCACTTCCATGCATAAGTGTAGGCACTAATAGTCCTCTATGAACAGCCAAACGTGCCTTTTCGGATACATTTCGACTGTTCATAAAAGTGCGTAGAGCACCATTCAGTTTATTGCCAGCAATCGTTCTCCTTTCAATATCTCCCTCATGTGTACCATCCCTTGTAAACAAAGTACCCAAATATACAAACTCTGTCACTGGCTCCACTTCTTCTCCATCAATCATAATATTGCACATCGTCATGCACTCCTCCTTTTCAAATACCATTACTTTCGTCTTGCTTACATTCATTTTATTCCTTTACTCTCAAAAGCACCATGCATAATAGTTACAATCGCCTGCAACTCTTCCGCCGATGACGAAAGTATTACTTGGTCGTCGGCATAAAGTAGACATTTGACAAGTAACTCATTCATTTTTAATCCCCATTCACAATTTTGTAAATTTATAATGTAATGTAATAAATCCATAATTCCCTGTCTACTTGTTTAACTCTAATTAAAATTATCTCAAATATTGGATTCAATGAAAATAAACAATATTTTGATGTTATTAGAAATGAATATATTTTTATAGTAGCAATAGCTTAGTGGAAAAATAGTTTCACTCCCACGCTCTCGAATACGCACCACTGATGTTTCAATAATGAGGTTATTAAACAAATATCACTTATTTAACGATGAAAGAAATCACGTAGGAACCTATCAATGGAAGTTATCTATAACATTCTTTCAGATAAATAACTTTCACACGTTGTTAAAGTTTGTCATTGCGCACCAGACCGGCAAGGTAGATTATAGCCTATCCCTTCTCATACTGACGGAAGGTCCAAGGCCATCAATGTGGCAGTTCATAAACATACCTACAAAGTATCATGCCTATATTTCCAAAATGTAACAAGAAGTGTGTAATCATCACCACCGCCAGGGTAGGCGGTGGTGATGATTACACACTTTTGGCTAGCTATAATTTTAGTATTTCAAGCACATATCCAAAATCTGTGTGCCCTTTTTCTGAAGCGGGGTTGAAACCCCACAGCCTATCTGGCAAAATGGTGGTTTATTAAAGTTTTCCTTCACAGAATTCTCAGTAGCAGTGTATAATCTAGAACTGTACCCGGGAGACGGTAATTGGGACTTAAAACATAGTTGGCCAAATGTGAGGATAAAAATTTCTTCCTACTCCTTGGGAGATATACGCATGTGACTACAAGTGTGTGATGAATGATGAATGAATAAAATGAAAAAAAATGAATGATGAAATGTGAAGAAGTTAGATAAACCAAGAATTATACGTTCAAAACAAATAGTAACACGAACTATGATTTGCATTGACAAAATTGCAATTGGAATTGCAACTGACAATACATGATAGAGTAATCTGACGACAAACGCATTATCCGCGGAATTAGATGGAGATTGGATTTAGATCAACAGTTATGAAGGGTTATATGTCACTAGCACTTCACAATGTGATGTTTGATGACACGAAATTGGTACTACAAAACTTGGCTTTGTTTACTAACACGACCATCATTTTGGTCTTGTTTAAATTACTGCATACACTAAAAAATAGAGAGCTGTGTATTTTGCCTACTGCTTATCGGGATTTAGGTACATACAAATATGAGCACAAAACATGGAATTTGTTCTGTGTACATGAGACTATTGTGCCTGTATGAATTATTAGTTTTATTCAAGGAATTAGTGCAGTAAAATATTCAGATTGCCTTTATAAATATTCTGAGTAATATATTTTTCATGCGATGATGATGAGTGGTCAACGTTTATGGGTATTTTTACGTCTAGCATTACAATACTATGTAGCTCCGTTTTAGAAATACCCCTAGACCAAAACTTGGGTACTTATTTGAAAAGAATGTTGATATAAGCTTCTTTTTTACAACGATGTCAAAGTCAAGTCAAAGTCAAAAATAATTTATTCATTTAGGTCACAAAATAACACTTATGAACATCAAAATATATGGGTTAGTGAGTTTACTAAGTTACTGAAGCCACATTTAGGTTAGTTGCTAGGTTCAGGCAAAGGGTTGAGCCTATGAGAAAAACCAGCAAGAAACTCACGGCCACCACTCTTTTATTGCCAATTAAATATAATTTCAGTATTTTACAACTCAGATTAACAAGGTGTATAGTATTGGAACTTTATTTGGCTTTTATAGTGATTTATATGAAAGAAACCATAAAATACGTTTCGTGCTGCCGAACATATCCATAGATCACGCAACACTCCCATGAGATAATGTTGGCATACATTGACAAATTGCCATTGTTTTTCTAAACCATAGTTACAATATTTAGTTTGAATTCTCTATACCTATATTATTTAAGTCTGTTTTACACCCATTTGTAAGCAGTCAAAGTGATCTTAAATGCCTATAGTCTATGAGATTAGACGTTACTAGGTTACTCAACTATTTGGAATTCGGAATGGAATAATTGTAAAGAGAGTAATTATTATGCACCCTCGGATTGCCAGTACAAACGTTAATTATAATAATAATTAGTTATAGTCATGCTTCTATATAGCGGACATCGTCGTAGGGTCCAAGCGCTCTTCTTGCAATATTGCGCCTCTAATACGAAATATTACTTTACGTATTTCACACGTCATAGAGTACTGAGTTAACCCATAACCACGATCGATGCACGATGTAAAACGTCGGACAATCAATCATTTATTACCTTTAAATACTTAATCGCATGTAATACCCGTTATCTAATATTATACATATAACCTATGTAGTGAAAAGTTCTTTATGATACTTCATCATAAAGAACTTTTCACTATATAGGTTTCTTTATAGTAAATTGAGTCTGAGGTTTGTGGCGTGGTATCGATCATGAGACGTCCGTGTGACAGCCCAACACTTATTTATACTGATTTATTTAAAATATCAGTTTAAGCAACCTCAAATGGTTTCTAAACGGTACATCAACATAAAAATATGTTAACAGACGGTCTTACATATCTCAGCCGGTCTGATTAGCTGCCTAAATTAGCAAGAACCGATCAAATCACTTGACCTAAGTTCGATTTGGATACGTCATTTATTAGCCTTTCAGACACCGATTAAACAGGTGTAAGTCATATATTGTAATATGATCGTGTGAAGAACGTCTCACAAAATACCTAAATAGTTCTCAAGGACTGTCGTACTTTGCATAGTTACAGTACTTTTCTTTGACCCACAAACCTTTTCTAGTGTTTATAAAGGTGATTCGAACGCTTTGCACGCTAGGAATCGTGTTATAACTTGAAGTGTATTGTAACTTGATACGTGGGCTTATGAAACTATATTAAGAAAGAACTATAAAGTATACTTGTTAGCCATAATAGGAATTATTTAAGTGCCGTGCAGTCAGACATGGATTCATGCTTGTAAGTCACTGAAAGAACAGACAACTTATTACTCTTCTAAACAAGGCAGTCTTAAAGATATCACAGCGTAATTCCTTTCTTTTTGCTTTGTTGGTATTAAACACGCGGCCTCGATATTGCTATCGACAAATAATGTATCTAAGAAACGTACTTCTAAGTCTAAGGTACTTCATATAATTTTAAATAGTTTTTAATACAAAATATAACTTGCAGCAAGCATTTGGAACCTACAACATAAAGAAAAGGATACGTGCTACAAGATACATTAATTTTAAAGATCCCCATGCTATATTTTCACCAAGCAACATGCATAAAACACCTTTGTGTCATGTATTCTCCTTCCAATCAACCTCAATAGATTAGTAGATCTCAAAATTAAGTATCAGCCCTCATGCCGCATTAAACACATACGTATTCTCCAAATTCTACTACCCTGGTAACTAAGCACGTATGCATCAAACAAATACTCCCGTGTTTTCTCCAGTCGTTTGTCAAGCAACCATCCATCTTCCAACTTCATTCGTCAATGACTCGTGCTTCCAGTCACGTTCACTTTTGTTTTGTGTTTCAGTTGTTTTTGCACACGTTTGTTCGAGGAAATTATTAGGTGGATGCCGTTGGCCGGGTTAAATATATATGTGGGAGAGAGTTAAAAAAACATTTGTGTGCTTCATTATGTTTTGTAAATTTGTATTATGGGGACCTTTGTGTAGTAATTCTGTGTTTAAAAACGCGTGCAACGTGTGAATTATTGTTTAGACGTTCTAGTAAGTTTACTACGTAATTTTTCATCAGAGCATTCCTAATAGGATTGTGAAGTTTGCAACTGAGAAGGGTAGGCTTCGTTACGTTCGTCTCAATTGAGTGTGACGTAAACAAAAAAGAATGATAGAAATATGTGTACAGGTTATTTTTAACATATTTAAAATATACCCTGAACAAGCACCGATACCCAAGATAGATAGATTGACTAAATATTAAACTATGTAGAATCTCTGCTTCTCAGTGCTACAATTGCAAAGAATTAAAATAACATACGATATATACATGGACTCATGCTTGTATTACTTCAAAGCGTTAGGTGCAAGACATTCACATTTCGCCAGCTATCTTTTTAGTTTCAACGTAAAAGAGTCTATTGCTATCAACTAAGGACTTTGAGAATAGCCTAACAAAAAATGACGCGGTTATTTCATTGTCGCACACAAATATACAACGTGAAACGTGTATGTATGTAATATAACGCACAACCTTAAACACCCCAATTAGATTATTAAATTATAATAATAATATAATCATTAAAATGTTACTTTTATGTACTCAAATATTTTAATTTAACAAATTAGTTCTCCTTATTGTGCGCGGATAGTAAGGGTACCTATATTACAATAAATCGAACGTTATTGCCTTTATTGCATCAAAAACCTTATCGCCTTGAATTATGATACATTTTTGTTTATTTCGACTGTTCAAAGAAAAAGATGACAATAATTAACGTTGTTTTAATTATTTTAGGACAAAAAAGATACTTATATTAAAATGTCAGAAATGGATTCAGTAGCCGATTCTGAACAAAGTACTTTTAGGAAGTGCGTTTAATATGTTACACGTTGTATAAGCAGACTTATGCTAAGAGACCTGTGAAGTTTCTTTCAGGTATCTTCTCATGGGCTCAACCTTTTGCCAGAATCTAGCAATCAAACTAAATGTAAATTTAGTAACTTCACTAAAGTCACTAACTCAGAAATATTTACGTTCATTAGTGTTATTTTGTGATCTAAATTAATAAATTATGTTAGATTTTGACTTTACTATGAGCTAACCAGGGCATAGAATAATAATATTTGAAATAGTTCATGCAAAGTAAGAGTAAGTTTTAAGCTTAAATAAAAGCTTTTGTTTATGGTGGTAACAACAAAGAAATGTTTTTGAAGTGAAACTTCTTTAGGCGCGTTGAGCACATTTTGGGTGAACAAAAATCATGGAACTCGCGTCATCGTCACCAAACGCTTTCCATGAGCTATATGTATACTGTGTATATATGTGTACTTTTTGGGTGAACAAAAAGCGTGAAACTCGCGTCATCGTCACCGCACGCTAGTTACTTAGTTTTCACTTCTATCGACAGTCCCCAAAGACTGCCCCGCATGTTTTTTCACAGAAAGACCAGTAAGTGGGCAATATGATTGTTCAAATCATATTTTCGAGTATTGGACTTGGCAAATTCTGTTTTAAGTAGTCATTGCCAGATTTTAATTTACCTGGAATAATCTCTCAGAGCAAATATATAACTGACAGATAATGTCCTCCTGACCGAATTTCGGTCACGGCGGTCAATCTTAACGGAGACTGGCCATCTGCGCAGGAGATATTATAGTGCACAAGCGTGTGCGCAATCACAAGTGCACTCTCTGCTCCCTAACTCTCATGGTCCGATGGGACGGATAATCCGACACGACTGGAGAGAGATCAGGCGCAGGACCAACGGCTTTACGTGCTTACCGAGGCACGAGGGTGTCTAACACCGCCAACTTCCTAACTCCGGTCTCGTATTGAGATTTCTTAACAGAAAAACCCAATAACTTTTTGTTGGCCCGACCCGGGATACGAACCCGAGACCTCATGCACAGCAGTCGCATTCACTACCGCTGCGCTACGGAGGCAGTTAAAGACATAGATTAACAGATACATAGATAGCAAAGTCATTTCAAAAGTATTATTGCCTTTTAGGGTTCTATACCTAAAAGGTGCTATTATTATTAAGCCTCTGCCATTACAAAGTAGAATATGTCCATTCCCTAAAACATATTGAACTACGGCTACCTTCAAATCATTCTATCCTTTGTGTCATTAAAGTAGGCACAGGCAATTTAAACAGAATAATATGTGTTTGAATGTTATACACAAACAAATTAATAAAAATGAGTGCAGTCCGCATACGAGATATATTACATGCAAAGGTAAAATTTTTGCTTTATCGTAAAAACGGTATTAGTTACAAGTTACTAGCTTCAAGGTACTGTAGTATACACTCTAAATAAAATATTAAATAACACAAATCCGTCAAGTGTGAGTCCAGCTCGCGCCATTGTGTTTGGTACACATACGCACTCACCACGTTGTAACATTATACAATTGCACCAATTGGACCACCGGTTCCATAGACGCGTTAATCAACTCGCTCTACATTTATTTTATTAACCGACTATAAAAATGGAGGTTGTCAATTCGACACGTAGGTATTTAATATTATTTTAACTGCGATATATTCACAAATAATAAAATCTATACTTCTTTATTACTAGTGCTTTTAAACAAATATACAACATTTTATCGGCTATGTATGTTTGTATGTGTACATGTTTTCCGAAACTATTAATTTACTTCAACCTATTCTGAACACAATATACAAAAAGCCATATTGCTTATATATATGCGTAAAACATTATCATCAGATATATTACATGAGTAACCGGAATAATATAAGATAATACGAAAACATATTTTCAAAATGTAAGTGATGGAGATACATCAATACTTTTTACATTTGATCTACTTAGAAAAACATTTGGTACAGCTATCAATTCGTCAAGATGATTGATTGTATCGGAACATTAAATAATGATTAGCTTTTTATGGCTCTTTTTGTTTATGTAATATAAACTTTTCCTTTTTGTAAGCAGCTATCAAGAAATAAGTAATTTGTTAAGTAAGTTGACCTCTTCGTCGTGGCTATAGTATTTAGTTTTTCATTTAAGTTGAGTCAGAGAACTAAAATAAAACTATTTATTTCGCTAAAATGGTCAAAATTCGCTTGAAAATTTAATAAATATAAATTAAAAAAGACTAAGTAACTGATGCCATTTTTTTTATTGATTAGTACACCTCGACAACGACTACTTAAAAGAATAAAATAAAAGTATATCGGTTGATACATAAATGAAAGATTACTAGATTCTGCCCATGGCTTCACTTGCGTAAATTGAGGTTATGTCAATAACTTTCTTTCTCTCGGAAACAGTACTTCTTTTTGGATAAAAGGTACTCTTTGTTCTTTTCTGTACCCCTGACAAAGTGTACGCAAAATTTCATGATGATCGGTCAAGTAATTAATGCGTGAAAGCGGAACAAACAAATAAATAAACAAACTTATATTGGCATTTATAATTTAGTTAGGATTACAAATTTTGACCTATTTATATTTACACACTCTCCGACTTAATCTTAACTTTTCTAACTGTAATATTATAAATGTGAATGTGAGTTTATTTCTGTGTTTGTTTGTAACGCTTTCTCGCCTTGACTACTCAACCGATCATCATGAAATTATGCTTACACGTCGTGTGAGGTACATAATAAAAGTCAATAAATATATATCCGGAAACAGCTCCCGGATATATATTTATTGACAAAATTTACGTTAACTCTAACAAAGTCGCTGGCAAGATATATTTTTGTAATAATTTAAATAAATCTTGATAAAATGCGTAATACATTGTTTAATTTTAACATTTGCGTTAAAATTTGAAGATATAATTGGATCAAAATATTTAAGTCGAATATAAACTAATGTCTTTTGAACAAGCAAATACTAAAGAGTTGTCCATGGTTTTAAGAGAAGGCATTGCTTTTATGGAAATTATCCAACTCGCACTCCCGCCACTGTTACACCTGTGGATCCAGGTTCACGCTGATTGTCGCTAAGACGATAGAGCCCCGGCCGAGTCATCTTCGTAGACGACAGTATGTTTGATGTGTGAGACCTAATAATAACACATGACTGGCAAAATATAAATGTGAGTAGAAGAAAGAGGATAGGCAGAACACACCTCTGCCACCTGTTTCTGATCAAGGAATCGAACTCAGAACCTTATGATCATACACATACTTGCGCTGAAACTTATGGCACGGTTCCAAGAATACGCTTGGGATTAATATTATATAGTGGTCTCAAAGAGATCGAGTAATTACTTTGGATATTGTCAGATGTAATTAATTGTCTCGCAATAAAGAAAAAATAATCACAAGAAAATGGAACAGGGATAGAATAAAATGATTTCTCTTTTATGGTATTGTCTTAAAAGGTTCTTGCGGTTGCTATGTTGTTTCTCTATTAATGTAATTGCTTTATTGTACGTTTTAGGCTAGGGAAACATCATTAAAGCAATAAAAATAACAATGATTCAGATGAAATTAAACTACTATATACGGATTTTATCGCGTTGTTTATTTATCACTGTATTACAAAATTTTGAAAATATTACACTACTACTACTATTGATTTTATTTTACTAATTTATAAGCTAATGAAATTATTTAAACTATTAAATCTATTTATTTTTGGTTTACACTTTCCGCGACGTTTCGGTTGCTTTTCAGCAGCCATGGTCACGGGGAGACTGATTAGGACTATTTAATAGTTTAAATAATTTCATTAGCTTATAAATTAGTAAAATAAAATCAATAGTAGTAGTAGTGTAATATTTTCAAAATTTTGTAATACAGTGATAAATAAACAACGCGATAAAATCCGTATATAGTAGTTTAATTTCAATGAATAACATTCGCGTAAACAGAAGACAATATAATGATTCAGATATCTATTAAAAGTAGTCGTTGTTTCTTATTTAGTGATGCGTAAACCGTTGAACTGATTTAGATGAAATTTCGCCTACGGTCATGGTCTATGTCCTAAAATAATATAGTAAGGAGCAGATGTGTATTTGTTTGTTGCTTATAAATATATTGCCCACGGAACATAATATAAAAGTAGTGATGTACTGTGATATTGCCCAACGCGAAAGAAAATATACTTTCTCTTAAAGCTCCTTTTTGATGAAATCTTATTTAATAAAGTATATCTAAGTAATTAAAAAGTTATATTCATTAATTAATATGTAGATATATAGTTTTATATCTTACATAAAATATGCTAATGACGCTCAATGATTTTGCATTTATTCATAAATTTTACCAATAATAAAAACCATTTACACATTCAACCAATGTAATTGACTTCTGATGTTTACCTTGGTAAGTGCAAGTTTGAAAATTTATTTAGTTCTATATATATAGTTTATGCCAATTAATATCACAATGACATCATCACTTAATTTGCCCAAAATCATAACTGAATTATTAACAGACTTAGTAAGTAAACAGCACTGATCTTAGACTAAGCCTGACACTAGTATACCAATAATAATGTATTAATATCAATGTATCCTCTCTAAGATGACAGAGATATACATAGCGTAGCACAAACCGCACGTGTTAAGACACGGCCACTACTATGAGCATACACATTTACATATATATATAGTCTCAAGTCTACAGCTCCTAAAGGTAGGCAAATAATAATAACTAGCGGTCGCCTAGTGGTCAAAATTCGACCATGATTGATTTAAATTTTAAGTTTGATCATTATTAAAGTTTTATTGTCCATCCCTAATAATCACATTTCATGTAGATTTTGCCAAGGCTACACAGGTTAATCTAACTATCTTTTTCAAAAAAATGTTTGACTTGTGCAGGAATCAAACCCGCAACCTCAGGCGTGGCAGTCGGTTGCACTAACCACTACGCCATCGAGGCCGACCGCAAATACGTGTTACATCCACCATTCGACACATATATGTTTTAAGGTTCCACGTAATAGATAGCCGTAGATTGGCCTAAGCAAGCAAAGGAAGACTGACACAGCTAATAATTGAAAAGGCACATCAACGAACTCTTCATGGTGGAGTAAGATTAACGCTAGCTTACACTAGAAATAAATACGTTATCGTCAACGGCAATCGAACAGTCAAAAAGGCACAATGTGACTAATGCCGTCAGAAAAATATAAACTAGTTTTGCCGAACTGGCTATTGAACCCGAGATTTTAAGCACATCACATTTCAATTTACTACTACTCCAACAAGGCAGTTACTTTATTACACGTGTTGTTTAAATCAAGTTCCGTTTGGAGTATACATTTAAATGTTAATGATATGTAGAGTTAAATATATTGACTGAATCATCAGCAATTAAAATTATCATCAACATTACACGATGTTGCTTTTAATTAGTTTAAACCACAGAATCGCTCGTGTGGTAAATCTTTAAAACATAAATAAATCCATAAACTACCCACTGATAATGTAGCTTTTAGTAGTATTTTTTGTTTATTTTTTATGTATTCCACACAAAATATTTTTGCTCTTTTTTATACTGGTATATATACAAATAATTTACAGAATCCACAGTTAAAACTACGTTTATGATTAATAGTAAAATTACTCATAAATTATTTAGTCATAGCCGTCATTCAACTGAAAATATACTCGTGCCCAATTTTTTGGATAGGTATGCAATAATATTACAAAACGAGGCTTATAATTAAAAAAGTTGGTTTATCATATTTTCTATTACGACCATATTTAAGATTCGTACTACCAATAAATAAATATCATTTCCTGTGCTATACTTACTTCTTACGTTTTTTTTCGTGATCTGTAATGTTCATCAAGCTGTGTTTTTCTTTGTAAAAATATTGCTTACAATAGAACATATGAACGCTCACATCTATTTAGTCAAAAGACATTCACATTTTGAATGCAATTGTTTTAAGTTCCACGTGTCTAATAGGTTCGATCAGTGGCAGAAAAATATTCAATTATTTTATTTAGTGAAAAATGCAATATATCGACAATAACTTATAATTAAATTACAAATAAAATTCATCGATGATCCATCTTTATTATAAATTCTAAACAATATATTCATTAATAATGTGGTCTTGCCCAACAGCTAGTACGAGATAAGCTTTCAATTATTCAATGCCTCTGACTGCATATTAATGTCAACAGGCATTCAGATAGAGATCAGAACAGGAGATTGTCGTAGTATTGATTCATGTCTATAGTTGCTGCAGTATAACTGCGTTGTAGATAGAGTTGGGAACAATTTGCGGATATATGCGACAAAATAAATATATTCTTCCATCATCCAATACCGTCACAAAGGATCTGATATACCTGCCTCTTATATTAATTAGGCGTAGACAATTAAAATGGAATTAAACGACTTTCGCAGTTTATTTTAAGAACACTCAACTGTCATTTTCTAGGACCTTTTGGTTGCTTTGTAGCAGCTACGGTAACGGAGGAAAAGACTCCCTTAAAAGTTTAATTTCAAGTTGTAACATTCGCGTAAATGTAAGACAGTATTATTTTGTAGTAGGTACAATGGCTTAAATGCAAAAATATATTATACCATAATCAGCTCATAGATCATTAAATTTTGCCTAATAAACTTTGTTTAAATAAGTTTTTATCAGCCTCTAGCCTGTCACAATCTCAGACACAGAAGAAAACCTACACTTAGCAGAACCTGACGGGTTCTATTCATTTATGTTTTTTAATTAATGAATTTATCATAAATGAATAATTAAATTGCTATTTATTTAGCTCTTCACAGTATAAGAAATATTTTAATATTTATACAATTTCGATACATATTTAAAACCTAAAAATGTATTTATTTGCCGACGTTTAGTATATATATATAACTTTATTATATCTCAGAATTTTACAATAACTGATTACTTTTATATTAAGACATCTAAACACTATTAAATACGAATATCCGACATTGCGGATATTACTCAATTCTTTCACAACACTAGCCAGGCAACGCTAATACAAAGCTTGACGCGATCGTGATCATTTTGTGTCTATGTTCAATACAGTTTCCGTAATTATAATCATGCGTTAATTTGGTCGGGTACAATCGACCTGTTTGTATCATTTACTGCCGATCATTTGGTAATAATCATACGGTTAAAATGCACTGTGTGCCCTTATATATTATACTAGTTTCTGTCTGCGGCTGTACATAATTATTATGTACAATTAAAAGTGGCTTAAGTTAAGGCAGTATATGGTCTGTAAAAATTCATTCATTTCAAACATCCATCCAGTTTACACAGGATAAAAAATTCTTTGATTCACAAATACCTAGTTGTTTCAAATCTGGGCATTCTTTGTAGTCGTTATTTGTATTTTGTAAAGTCCCCAGTGACACAGGAATTATAACTAGAGCGGGAGTTTTGACTTTTAAAAATGTAAATATTTTTCACATTTGTAATATTATTAGAAAAAGTATTCTGTTTAGTTCAAATTAACTTATCGAATTAAAGTAAATGTGGAGTGGCTTGTGGGTATGACGGGCTAAGTACTGACTAATCATTAGATTAGCTGATATCTACGTCATCATGCCAACGTCCATAGAAGAGTTTATGAGTTACCCAGACTCTGTTTATACCAAGACTGCTTCGATGGATTTAAGTTTACACTTATGGTCGATAGTAATTTCCTGTGTTGGGTCGATGCCTGTCGGTCGGGAGTATTATATAGTTTACTTGTTAAGAATGTTTTATTATGTGCTTCCGTATGATAAACAAAGGCTTGTCTTGGCCACCGATCGCAGCAATTAGTGTGCAGCAGCATTAAAATCACAAAGTATAGCAATGTCCTTTTGATGGCAATAAGCTCGCTGTCGATAATGTGATGCAACCATTTTAAAAACTTTATAACATAACAAGAGTAAACACATGTGTAGTAGGTATACTCTTATTACTAATTAACTAGGAAATTGACGAGTATGTCTTCTATAATATTGTCTTCTGTTTACGCGAATGTTATTCATTGAAAATTAAGCTACTTTAAACGGATTTTATCACGTTGTTTATTTAACACTCTATTACATAATTTAAAAAAACTGTTACACTACTATACTACTATTAAATTTTACTAATTTTAATGCCATGAGCCATGCAAGCCATTAGAGTCTCGCCGTGACCATGGCTGCTATAAAGCAACCGAAACGTCGGGGAAAGTGTAAACTTAAATACAAATAGTTTTAAAAGTATTAATAATTTAATTACCTTAAAATTAGTAAAGTTTAATAGTAGTATAGTAGTGTAACTTGAGCTTATTCTGCGTAAATAGAAACACCAATAATTAAATTATGTTCGGGTACTTTGAAATAACTACACTGGAACATTGAGACAACTACCATCTTAGTCTCCCCGTGACCATGGCTGCTGAAAAGCAACCGAAACGTCGGGGAAAGTGTAAACCAAAAATAAATAGACTTAATAGTTTAAATAATTTTATTAGCTTATAAATTAGTAAAATAAAATCAATAGTACATAGTAGTAGTGTAATATTTTTAAAATTTTGTAATACAGTGATAAATAAACAACGCGATAAAATCCGTACATAGTAGTTTAATTTCAAAGCTATTTTAAGTACTTACCAAATTTAAATGTTAAAAAAATTGTGATGTTTGCACTTCCGCTGAGTAAAGGTTTGCCACAGGAGGAAAATATTATTTGACATAATTTAAATATATTGGTGCACAATTTAACTTCGGGCACGCCACGATTGTGGTCGGTAAGTCGCGTGTTTGAGGAATGGCTCGAGAGGCGGCATGGCGCCTCACCTTCCGGCTGACACAGGTAATGACTGGCCATGGTTGTTTTGGCTAGTTCCTGTGTCGCATAGGCCGGCAAGAGACGCCCGATTGTCACCACTGCGGTGACTGCCACGACGTTGTTGTGGACACGGCGCTGCACACTTTGACGGATTGCCCCGCCTGGGCATCGCAGCGCCGTGAGTTGATCGCGGCAGTCGGATCGGTTGCCCTCTCGCTCCCGGCCGTAGTTCAGTTTATGGTCCGGAGTGAGAGGTCGTAGAGTGGAGGAAGTGATTTCCATCAAGGAGGCGGTGGAGAGGGAGAGGGAACGCTTAAACCCTCTCCCCAACCTCAGAGCCGGGCGCCGGAGGGCGCGATACGATCTCCAGCCACCCTGGGGATTGACCTGGGGGTGGTGGGCTTTGTGGGCCTGCCCACCACCCAATCAGCACCAGGTCCGAGAGGCGACGTGCGTGTTACCACGCGCGCCTCTGTATCGTGTGTCCGTCCCGCCCTCAGGGGGACAGTAAAATTAGTGGTTGTAAATTTGTGTAGTGGCCTGCCGTTTAAATCAAAGTATTATAAGAATAGTAGTAATGAGAATCAAATAAAATTAGTACATCAAAACATAAGAGACATCACAAGCAAAGAGCTAGAAATAGAATTGTTCATGAACTGTAATGCTATTGATATATTTCGTATAACTGAACATTGGCTAAAAAGCAATCAGTTCATGTTCAATTTTAATAATCATGAGGTAGGCAGCTCGTTCAGCAGGGGATGGGCAATACATGGTGGCTCATTGATACTGATAAATAAAAAGCTTAAATTTAAAGAGCGCCATGACATTGTCAGTTTGTCTGTTGAACGAACTATTGAAACAGCCTGTGTGGAATTGCCTCGGTTTATTGTATTGAGTGTATACAGGCCTCTTTCAGCGTTATATGATTGTTTTGAAAGGGTTATGGATGAGATTCTAAATAAAATCAAAAATTAATAAGGGTATTATTATATGTGGTGATTTTAATGTGAATTTACTAGCGGATAGCTATCTTTGTACTAAATTAAAAGCATTGTTTTAATCATATAATCTGAAGAACTTATTCTTAGAGCCCACAAGAATAACTGTGACTACTACCACATGCTTGGATAATATATTCACAGATATTATAGTTGATAACAAACAAATTATTAGTCAATTAGATTCAGACCACTGTGGCCAACAAATCACTTTTTTGGATTATACTAAACATGTGGCAAAGCGAAATATTGTTGTTATACCAAAAACTGCAAATCGTTTTGAGTTTTAAAAATAAACTTGCTTTTAATCTCCCATTGTTAATCAGTTATGGTGACTCAAATTTATTATATTACGAGTTTTTTAATACAATTTGTACCGAATTCAATTCAGTCTTTACTCCTAAAACGATCACAGTTAAAGGTAATGCAACTTTTAGCGAATGGGCTACTGCTGGCTTACACAAGAGTAGGAAGAGACTATAAGAACTATATGGAGAACGAAATTATAATAAAAGTGAACAATTCCATGAGTATGTTAAAAAATATTCAAAAAATTTTAGGAGTACTTGCAAAGCTGCTAAGTCTCGACATCTGAGCTCAAAGATTAAACGTAGTCATAATAAGGTGAAGATCACTTGGAGTATTATTAATAGCGAGACCGGGAAATGCAAATATAGAAATACAGTATTTTGTTTGAATGTTAATGATACCACTATCACATCAGATCTAGAGGTAGCCACAGCATTTGAAAATTTTTTCACACTCATTTCAGTCATTACTACTAAATCTTTGAACTCATCACCCACTGCTGCTGAATCCCTTCTAAAAGAAAATGTTACCAAATGTGACAGTGATTTTAAATTTCATTATGTTAGTCCATCAGATATTATAAAAGTTTTTAATAGCCTTAACATTAAGAAAACCACTGACCTCTGCGATAACTCCATTACAGTAACCAAATCTATTATTACTTTAGCAGGATTCAGACTAGCTTTAATTTTCAATAAATGCGTAGATTTTGGTGTATTTCCTGATTTAATGAAGAATAGTAAAATAATACCTCTCTTTAAAGCAGGTAACACATCAGACCCAACCAATTTTAGACCTATTTCTGTGTTACCTACGTTCAGCAAAATTTATGAAAAGATTATTTTGAATCAATTGCAGACTTTTTTTAATAATAATAAATTACTTCACAATAAACAATTTGGTTTTACAAAGGGTCGCTCTACCACTGACGCCGGTGTTGAGCTTGTAAAACATTTTTTGATGCCTGGGAGGAATCACGGGATGCGCTAGGTATTTTTTGTGATTTGTCTAAGGCTTTTGACTGTGTACTTCATGAAACATTAATCAGGAAATTACATCACTATGGACTCGAAAATTCAGCACTGAATCTTCTTACATCCTATTTAAGTAACAGGATTCAGAAAGTTGATGTTAATGGTAAGCGATCTTCAGGGTCTGTGGTTAAAATGGGGGTTCCGCAGGGTTCAATCCTCGGCCCGTTTTTATTTTTAGTTTATATTAATGACTTACCATCTCGTGAGGGATAAACATGAGATAGTACTGTTTGCGGATGATACCTCACTATTATTTAAATTAAAACGCCAAGAAACGGTTCTGGACGATGTGAACATTGCTATTTCTAAAGTAGTTCACTGGTTTGATGTTAACAACCTACTTTTAAATGACCATCAAGTATCCGATTTTTAACCCCAAATGTCAAACAAGTGAAGACATCTATAAAAATTAAGGACGACGTGTTGGACCTTGTTGATACCACCCAATTTCTAGGGATTACACTAGATTCAAAGTTGCAGTGGAACCCACAAATTAGTAAGTTGTCGAATAGGCTCAGCTCTGCAGCGTACGCAGTCAGAAAAATTCGTCAACTTACTGACATAGATACCGCTAGGCTAGTTTATCATAGCTACTTTCACAGTGTAATGTCGTATGGTATTCTATTGTGGGGGAATGCTGCCGACATTCAAACTATCTTCGTACTGCAGAAAAGGGCTATTCGAGCAATTTACAACATGAAAACAAGGGATATGTTGAGAAATAAATTTAAGGAAATAAATATATTAACAGTAGCCAGCCAATACATATATGAAAATTTAATTTATGTATTTAAGAACATTGACTTATATTATAAGATAAGCGATATACATATTATAAATACAAGAAACAAAAATAAATTACTAGCGCCGGCGGCCCCCGGCTTCAAAAAATTAATAAGTCGTTTATAGGTCAATGTGTGCGCTTTTACAATAAACTCCCAAGTGACATTCAAAATTTAAGTTTTAATAAATTTAAAACAGTTGTAAAACGTAAATTATATTCGAAAGGTTATTACTCAGTCACTGAATATATAGAAGATAAAAATGCTTTGGATTGAGTTGCTTCCACTCACAGGTTATTTCTAATCATATTATTAAGCTAACTGTAATATGAGTTGCTGTGACTATTATTTCATGTGTTATTAAAATATATCTTAGATTAACGAATTTTTACTTTTAAATCTTATTGAAATAAATAACTAACAACTACACACAGCAGCTCATATAAGGAAAATAATTGTATTGATATCAAAACATTTGGCGATTGAAAAAAGTGGCCATGAGTTTCTTGCCTGCTTGTTCTCATAAAAGCTTTACTCCTCGAACAGGCTTTTTTCAATGCTAAATTTTTATTTCCTTCTATTTATTTTTATTTTTTATTAATATAATAGTGAATTGACGTGTCCAAGAATTATTTACACATTTTTATGGAAATAAAGATTTTTGACTTTGACTTTGACTATTGATACTAGCTGTTCCGACAGACGTCGTCCTGTACAGGCGAAAAAAAAATAGAAAACAAATCTAAATCATCCTCGAATCCACTAGAACACACACAAAAAAATTCATTCAAATCGGTCCAGCCGTTTAGGAGGAGTTCACTGTCAACACATGTACAGAAGAATTATATGTATATATATAAATATATGTAACCATAGTTACTACATCAGCCAAACAATGCTGAAATACTACGAACGCGATTCGACTGCGTGTGTCAAATGCATGTTTGTGTGCGTTTAGTGTTTTTTCATTAATTTCATATATTTCTAATGCATATTTTATATAAATACTAGCGGACCCGAAATAAACATTCAAAAGAAAGAGTGAACACCACTTTTCTTTTGACGTCGGCAAAGAAGCAACATTATAGGTAACACTAAGAAATACAAAGAAATGTGATAAATATATTTTTACGACTTTGAACATTTATGAATTAATATAAAATAAGGCTGACGAATATATTTTTGTTAAGTATGTAAGACTAGGATTTTAATTCTAGTAAACCAGCACTGCTTTGGATACTGAGTAGTAGATTTAGTAGTAGCCTTGCTGATTTCAATATGAATGGGCCGGCTCGATCGGGCAAGGACTACCCTCTCAAAAAATATCGACGTGAAATAGCAGTATTTTTACTGTTGTGTTTCTTTCGTTGAGTGAGAGTGCCGGTGACCTCCTACCCGCTCCTTCTCCTTCTCATTTCCTCTTTTCCTATAGGGTCGGTAACGCACAAAGTGATGCCTCTGGTGTAGCAGGCTTCTATAGGCTACATTGACCACTTACCATCAGGTATGGCCGTATGTTTGTTTGCCACCTTAATTGTATAAAAAAAGAAAGCTTACCACCTGATTGAGCAAGCAACAGCCGAAAATTCTTATGCTATGCCCGATGTGTTTCAAGTTTATTCCGTCCAAAAATTATGAACGTCACCGAAAAAAAATCATGACGTAGTAAATTGTCTTCCATATTGAATTAGACTACACAGATGGTTTAGTGGCTTAAGTGGTCGACTCGGTGCTGTCACTGCGCTAAGTGTTGTGGGTTCGAATCTCAAACGAGACAAAACTTTGTGTGATTTACAAATGTTGTATCGAGTCTGTGTGTTCTTTGTGTCCGTTGTTTGAATGTTCGTTTCCTCCGCGACAGAGGATTTATTTCTAGTCTGGGAGTTAACATGTATAACCGACACAAAAGATCCCATTGGGTCGAAGTGCCGGTCTGCACTGACTGGCTCCCAAATAAGATAAGATAGCATGTATAACAAAAAGAAAAATATGTACTGTTACTTGAAATTATGTGCCATTAGGTATATGAAAATGTAGTGACTGTTATTTTTTAAAGACGATTGTGTCATTAACAACTCCTTTCGTGGGGACTTTACAGACATTTAAACAACGGACTCAAAGATAAAAATTATACGTAGATTCAGAACAATTATTAGTAGAGCTCTCAAATAATTTCTCTTTGTGGGTTTAGAAGCCATAGCACTCGGTGAGGCGACAGCAGTGAGGTGTCCGCTACTCTATCCGTGTTTCTTTACGTCGAGGATATTTTTAAAACTTACTTGTAATTGTCAATTTAGAAGCGTTTAATAACGTTAATATAGGGTTGTTATAACAACTGATAGACGTTATACGAGATTGATTATGCTATAGCACAATCAATCTCGTATAACGTCTATCAGTTATTCAAGATGTACATTGAATATTAACAAGGTCTAAGATGATTGATAATAACGATTCAATTATCGAGATTATCACCCATTACTCCAGATAGCGAGGAGACGGTATTGAACATGTGACAATATTGTCACGTGCTAGGTCAACGTGTCACGGAGGACACTTATACATGACGACACGATAACGAGGCACTCACCTCCATAAACGAGATATTTATCTACTAAATCCAAGAATTTTGTCACATAATTCTATCACATACACACAACACCATCTAGCCAAAACTAAGCAGAACTTGTAGTATGGGTACTAGACAATGGATAAATATTCATATTATATACCTATCTTTTTTTTTGTAAATAAATATGTGCATATTATACATAGAAACACCCAGGCCAAGACAAACATCCATGTTCATGCACACAAATGTTTGACTTATGCGGGAATCGAACCCGCGACCTCAGGTGTGGCAGTCGGTTACATTAACCACTACGCCATCGAGGCCGACTATAATAATTGAAATTTCTCGAATAATTTATGTACTAATTTTTACACGTGACTTCACTCACGTCAATCTAGGTTTTCAATAAATTTCTATGCTTCGAGAACAACACTTTTTTATATTAAAGGTACCCTATGTCCTTCTCTATACGACTGACTACGCGTATGCCAACTTTAATGACGATCGGTCGAGTAGTTAAGGCTTAAAAGCGTAACAAATAAACTCACATTTGAATTTATAATGCTTGCGGCTTCGCACGCCTAAATATACATAGGTAAGGTTAGTAACAGTCCTTTTTTCTGGTTTTAAAGTACGCGATGTCCTTTTCTGTTCCCCTGATAACGAGTATGCGAAATTTCATGATGATAGGTCAAGTAGTTAAGACGTGAAAGCATAACAAACAAACAAACTCGCATGCGCATTCATAATATTATTTAGGACTAGATGTGCCCGCGGTTTCACCCGCGTTTATCGTTACTTTGCCGCCCCCGTGGGTCGTAGCGTGATGTTATATAGCCTATAGCTTTCCTCGATAAATAGGCTTTTTTTAATTCGAACCAGTAGTACGTTAACGAGCGGGCGCGTTCAGCAAAAAAACAAAAAAATAATTCAGCTTTAAAATTTTTATGTATATATTTCTTCTGTGTGTGTTTGTAATTAAACTCCTTAACGGCTGGACCGATTTTGATGATTTTTTTTTGTGTGTGTTCAAGTGGATTCGATAATGGTTTAGATTTTGTTTTCTTTTTTATATATTTTTATTTCGTGTGTACTTGGCAATGTCTGTCGGGACAGCTAGTATTAGTATAGATAATTAGGATTAAAGTAGTAGAGTTACACTAATGAAGGGGGAAGGAGCAGCGATAGCTCAGTGGAGAGACCAACATACTGCAATGCAGAGGGTCTCGGGTTCGAACCCACGTTGCGCACCTCTGACTTTCGGAAGTTATATGACTTTTCGAAATTATGTGGGTATTGATTGACAATTACCGCCTGCTCCATGCCTCGTTATCACGTTAAGCCGTCGGTCCCGGCTGCCATGAACATCTATGGCAGTCGTTATTGGGGAAATCGACACAAAAGATCCCACTGGGTCGAGGTGTCGCCGGTCTGTACTGACTGGCACCCACACAAGATAAGATAAGATACACTAATGAACGTCAATGTATGTATTTATATTTTCTAATAAGTTAACTAAAGTTATATAAATAATTTTATTTATATATCTATCCTCAGTAAAATAATAACAGCTTGACCATTTTTATTGGTTATTTTATGCAGCAACTGAGCAATAAACTAAATTGATTTTTGAAATGAGTTTATAGGACTTATATTGTCTTACGTTTACGCAAATCTTATTCTTTGAAATTAAACTACTTTATACGGACTTTACCGCGTTGCTTATATAACACTTTATTACATAATTTTAAAGCTGTTACACAACTACTATTAAAATTTAATACCTTTTAAGCTAATTAAATTATCAAAGCTATTTATAATTATATAAGTTTACACTTTCCCTTTTATAGGACTTACCTGCTTGAAGCGATAGTGAATACAACTGCTGTGCATAAGGAAGTATCGGATTCGATTCCCGAGTCGGGCAATATTTTATTGGGTTTTTCTGTTTAGAAAAATTTTAACAACAGCACGGAGACTGTTTTTGGGACATGAATTTTGTCCTACAATTATTCACGATTCTTGTGATAGATATTTCAAACAAGCGGTAGATGTAACCTATTTTTATTTTGTTGGTGTAAAAATATATCAGTTTGTACTGCTACCCATCTGTGAAAGGTATCTTCAGCCCACATGAAACAAGCAAAAGGATTCATAACTTCAATTCAACTGATTTTCTCAACACTTTGAATGCTTTGGGGTTTGCCTGTAACTTCGAACTATAGATTATATCTGCAATAGAAGATGTTTAAAGAATTTACATTGTTTCTACAAAAGTAGCAAACTTGCACACTGCCATACTGTAAACGGTTACCACAAGAACGTTTGCTAATTTTCTACAAAATCTTTGAAACATCTCAACACACATGCGCATTGCCAAACTCTTAAAATAATTGGTGTTTCGCCAATGTAAGGAGCAATATCAAATTGATCCACGGTAGTAAGGATAGTACTGCAAGAATCTAAGGCTACGGACACAAAGTCTGCGGGCGCGGAGCGGCGGCGGCGACGGCGCGGTGAGCGGCACGTTTCAATGCATTTTATATGGAACTGGATTCATAGGCAGCGGCGCGGTAAGCGGGCGGGGAGCGGCGCACGAACGTTGTCTAGCGGTGCCCACGCGTCTGCTATGATATAGTATTGTACATTTTATTTTTTGCTTTTTACCGATCGACGTTTGTATAAAAAATATATTGTCGTCACTTTTTAGACATTTCATTCGCGAACAAATACTCTAACTTCTTATAACACAACACCTGTCGTCGCTACCGCCGCAGTAGCTGACTTTGAGACCGAGCCCTAAGGGGTCTAGATAGCGTTCCTACCACAACTACGACTTGCATTTACTCTATTGATATCTTATGCATTTGTGGCATTGCATCAAACAATCTGCTCAATGCACTAAAAACTCACTGATCTAAAACGGCCCGGCTAGATGAATAGTGTCTACCACCGCAACGCATGGACTTTGGCAAGGTCAAGGGCATACATGTGGTTTTATTCCTTGTGTTAGCAAAATAGCAGCTGCTTTGGGAGGGTGTGTTTGCGTAACGCGCAGGATACCCTGCTGTTGCAAGCATCCATAGGCCAGAATAGCCGCTACTATCAGAACTCTATACATCCTTGCCACATCAGTAGTATAAAATGTAGACACGTGAGTGAAAAGCTCGTTTTTTATTGCAGGCGATGATAGGCTACGGTAACTACTTACTTTCAGGTGTGTATTAATCTATAATATACAAGGACGGCTGATCTTTGTTATATAAAAAGTAACATTACTTTGTAACTAACACAGTGTAAGAATAGGTATACAATTTCCGAACTAATAGAAGCAAAGCCACAGCAGCTGTGTTACTGAATGCTAAGCAGCGATAGCTCAGTGGGGAGACTGCAATGCAGAGGGTCTAGAGTTCGAACTCACGTCGCGCACCTCTGACTTTCGGAAGTTATATGACTTTTCGAAATTATGTGCGTATTGATTGACAATTATCGCCTACTTTGTGCCTCGGAGAGCACGTTAAGCCGTCGGTCCCGGCTGCCATGAACATCTATGGCAGTCGTCATTGGGTAAGTCGACACAAAAGATCCCACTGGGTCGAAGTGTCGCCGGTCTGTGCTGACTGGGCCCCCACACAAGATAAAATAAGATACTGAATGCTATTTAGTTGTTCCTGATTAGGATATTTTTCACTATTGTAAAACTTTGTTGCTAAACATTGGACTCGGTTAATTATTTCTCGCGAGTGTTTCATTTGTTGACTAGTTACTGGAATTTTCAAACTAAGTATCGCTGCTGTAATATTTGTTCAACCAAATACCTACTTTGTGTTGTAATAGGATTGGTAGAGTTTATGAGAGTGTTTCGCGTTAAAGTATATTATGAACATTAACTATAATGGCTTTCAATGAAATTTGAATTTCTGGCTAGTGAATACTTTTGTTGGTTGATAGTAGAATGTTGTTGGTACCATAGCATATATTTATCTTTATATTTACGGCTGTTCTAACAAATATATGGCCCACATGATGTTAAGTAATCGCTTGCGAGGCAAGAGGGATCACGTGAACGCTGGCTACCGTACGAATAAGGAATTGGTCTGTTGCCAGCACAAAGGACAGAAAATCACAACACACTGAACGTTTTCCTATTCGTTTCAGAAACATAACACAGTGTTGCTTGAGAGCGATGTTTTGCAGGTTGGAAATACTTCACCAGTTAAGTTTACGTCGAAATAAAATAATTATGAAAAGAGGAACTTACTACGCACTCTAGGATTTATCGCCCCAACTATTGCAATTAAAATAAGTTAAACCGAAATTATCTGATAGTGGATAGTTGTGTCATGGGATCCAGTCGTATTCCAACTTACAGTATTCTGTTCGGAAGACAAAATATTCTTTGACACGTATTACACTACTGCATGAGGCATCTCCAGCATATTTTGCTAACGAATGAGCCATTGAGGAAAAAATTACATGATATCGAATCCGATCGAACGATTCGCCTACTTATATAGAGAACCATTTACGACATGTAACACCCTTTCATGGCTCGAAGGCCTCTTAAAGCCGTCACTTTGTATGAGACTATCATCTATGACTATTGATATAGGGAGGCAGTAATGGACAAGTGTCCCAATAACTTATCTAACGTTGGACGATCAATGTAGATACTTATGGTAAATAAAAATCAGCTGAACTTAGAAATGGTCGCGAAAAGATGGCCAGCAGTATCATTAGGGATATCTAATGTTTATGGTTGCTTTGAAGGCAACGTAATCTTGTACCTACTTGATGTATTTGCAAATAGTATGTAGCTGTATTTCCTTTATCAGGTTTAAAGACGTTCGACAAAAGATTATACACGCGATACATAGAATTGCTGAATAAAGCGAATGTTTAGCGATTAGATAGAAGCTTTTTCTTTACCTCACATCACTACTGTCATTGCACCAAGTGTTGTCGGTAAATAAGCCGAGCGTAATTATTCGTTAGCAGGTACATTGCCAAATCCCACGAAAAAATGCAAAGAGAAGAAAGAAATAAGAAGAAAAATCATGTTTATTTCGAATAGAGCACACACAATTAATTAAAATAAAATAATCAAAAAAATATATTATACTTAATAAAACATAAATGTGTACGCCCTCGCCGAAATGGGTCACCACCTCAGCATTAGCTGGGTATCCAAATTGAGTGCACCAGTGCTGGTTTTCAGTTGGTCACCCGACACAAGTGATGCACGGACGGAGGCAAATGCTTAACATTACAACAAAAATACAATAAATGTGATTCTGCTACATATATACACAAGGCAAACTTATAAGGCATATTAAATGATGTTTATAAATTAGGTACATTTTAAAAATATGAGAATTGAGGTAGAAATAAAATACGTCACTATTAAATAAATAAATTTTAAGGGGGTAGATAGCTGAAAAATCCATATCCATATCCATATCCTATCCATAGTAGCGATAGCTCAGTGGGGAGACCAACAGACTGCAATGCAGAGGGTCTCGGGTTCGAACCCACGTCACGCACATCTGTTTTTCGGAAGTTATATGACTTTTCGAAATTATGTGCGTATTGATTGACAATTATCGCCTGCTCCGTGCCTCGGAGAGCACGTTAAGCCGTCGGTCCCGGTTGCCATGAACATCTATGTCAGTTGTTACTGGGAAGTCAGTGCCCTATTATATCTTGACACTGGTCTAGCCTTAGGGTATCGTTAGCCTTCGGGTTGCGGAGGTCAGGTGGCAGCCGCTCCGTGTAAAAACTGATATCCAGTCAAATCCGGTTAGACCAGAAAAGCCGATCCCAAGTGACTTGGGAATAATAAAGGCTAGGGAGAAGAGGTAGCTGAAAAATCCAATTACCTCCGACTCGAACATTAAAACTATACTACGGAATCAAGAACAACACATAAACACAAAAAATATAATATAAGTAACATTATTATTACTCGAAATGAATGCGAACCTATAATTTTGCTTTGTCTAATATCTAAGCTCGACCGCAGGCACAAATTGACGTAATTGCACACCGACATAACAAAGTCGGACGCTTGCTGTTACAATTACAGTATAATCGGCCACAAAATGTGGATACAATTAACAGATGAAACTGGTTACGGATAGCGAGAGGCTTTTCTTTTAATAAAAGCTTGCCCATAGATTTATTTAGGTGTATATTAGTCGTAGAAAATGTGGTTTTGTTTGTATGTTATTGGGATTTTGGGTAAGTGGTTGAGGAGAAAACAGATGGCGATTGCTTTTGATAAATAGTTATAAGAAATCAAGTTTGCGTCTGGACATTTCAAACTCATTCGGTTAATTAAGCTGCCTAACAATTGATATCGTTAACTCGTATATATAGTTACTAAAACGGCACACTTCCTTTGTGCGATTAAGGATCTAGAACAAGTTGTACGGCGTATTGTGAAATTGCTTGCAGCGTCATCTCTTGACACTAGTTGTAACTTCTTCACATGTGTGGCATGTGAGAATAAAATAACTTTTACATTTTGACGTTCCGGTAGAAAGATTAGAGGAGTAAGGTGTCCAAATACTGTGGTCTTTTATTCTATGAATGAAACTGAGCCCAGTAATTAGGAAGTATATTAACAGGACTTACATTATAGGTCACAAAATTAAGCTTAGGAGTAAGTAGTACACGTTACTTGTCGTTTACTGAAGCTCGATCGCTAGTAACGCTCTTCTGTAGCATCAGCATGCATTTTAGAAACGATCTCTGCCAGCCAATTGCGACAATTGTAATCCATACATGCGATGTAAGAATTATTAGCGTAGGAGCCTCGCAAAGAACGCATGTATCCTGTATAAACAGATTGCATGTAGCACTTTAATTTAGGCTTATAGTATATATAACTATAATCGTTAATATCATTTGACGACTAAAGCTACTAGTTCTAAGCAAAACAAGTAAAAAAAAATTGTTATTATAACACAATGTTCTTGAAACAAGAGGGTAGAAAGAAAATCTTCAAAAATGTTTACGCATACCCACAAAATTCAAGGCGTGCCAAGCTAAAACACGACAATACACCGCTGAACTCTCTCAGTTTTTGTCGTAGCCCTTGTAGGCCGTTACGTACTTCAGTCCCTTTCACGGTGTCAGGGGTCCTCCACTAATGGACCCTTGCCTTCAGCACTCGGGTGCCGCTTTCAGTTCTGTAACAGTTACGGTATAGTGAAAGAGTTAGATCCTTTTGAATATTGAAATACATTTTCTGATGTTATTATAAGCAGGCCAACTGACTTGTTATTTTAGTCGATGTTCCTCGTACTAGTACTCCTCCAGTCCTACTTTAGGTTGGCATTTTCTCAGTGCACGGTTAAGCCAGCGCGGTTCACCGCATTGTGAATGCGGTGAAACCAGCAATGGTTTCGGCGAGGAAAATTAATTAAAAATTAAAATTTAAACATTACTACTAAATATATTTTTTAAGTACAATATCTTTACAGTTTTACTGAAGTATAGATAGCCAAGTCTTATTTACGAGGAGGAGGACGAAGGCCTAAGGGTCTGCGGTGGTACACAGTATCATACTGTGAAACGGGAGAAACGGGCCTATTAAAATTTGTATTATTCGAATCTTCTAGCAAATTAACATAAACAATACGTGAAATGTCGATGTCTGAAATGTTGATCATATATCAATAGAATGCAGTAAAAAATAATAATATTTGTATTGCCTTTTTCATAGCAATGGCACTCTGCTTTACCATTTACAACTAAATTAGTTAAAGCAACAGACCACATAGTCTAAATACAATTAGTATGCTTCATTAATGTCATGAGTAACTTGCTATTCCATACAAATTATACTGTTTAATTTCAATTAGTTCCACTATATGTTCAATACTAATCACCTGCACGCTTGTTTGAATGCTGCGACATTAATTAGAGTACGTCGACACAAGCTCTATATCACACAGTAACACTGCTTAGTACTCTGTGAAATATTTGAAAACCAGAATCTTAACACCTTTGATGTCTTTATCCGACAAATTAATTGTACATACAGCTCTATTATAAAGGCATATTTCATACAATAACGGCTTTAGTTTTTTAAGGCAGCCTATGTTGCCTGCGAATGCTGTTAGGGTGATGAGGTTACGGCTTCAATTTCCGGGCTGGAAATTGGTATCGGTGAAGACTGGAATGGAGCCCGATGAACGGCAATAGGTTCACCCTTTATAACATGGCACCTATAACAATGCAATACACCTCTGCTTACCCCTTTGGGTTAGACATTATATTGCATTTCCATAGGCGTGTATGAATTATTTTAGTATTAAATGCTAGTGTCCAACTTTATATTATCGATCGTAGTAATAAGACAGTCTTGTTGGTCCCGGACATAATAATTATTTTCAACCAATCGTGAAATTTTGGATTTGATTCCTGGATGGCTAAAAAATATTTTTGTTGTACAATTTTAATAGCAGCGGTGATTTCTATTAGACAATTTTAAAATTGCGGTGTCTTAAAATATTGCGTGTGAATAACAGAAGGCATACTAAAATATTGTGTGAAACTTTAATTTAAATACTACTCTCGATACTCGCTCTAGGGAACTTCACAAACATTTATTTATTTATTTTATCGGACCATCTACATAGATATACACAACTTAAAGCTAAATACAAAAGTGTTAGATCAATATACTGAGTGTGCACTCTCACTTACAGTAGGCCACAGCATTCAAAGTACAAACATACATACAGTCGGCGAAATTAAATAACATTACAAATAATAAATTACTTATAATGAATTACAAATAGTGAAATTACAAATAATTATAAATTATTAAATAAAAACAGGCTTAATTTATGATATAAGTCAGGAAACAATACAGGTATTTTTGAAACAACAGGCACAGAAACACGTAGACTCAACAATTTATGTCATATTTTCTATCCCTAGGAAGTTGAACCTACAATACTTAAGGCACTGGCAGAAACGCAGCGATCATTTAAGCTACTGCACCATTCGTATAGTGTATTATAAAAGTATAGTCAATAATAAAAAGAAAATTCCAGCATAAAATAATAGCCTGTGATAATGCGTTTAACCTGAAGTTAATGGCATCCTCATTAGTTAAGAAGTGAGCTGCAGAGCTTACGTAGCGAGTGCTTCGAGAAAATACTCGTCGGTTATTTTTAACCATGTTTTAACGAGCTAAATTTGCTAATTATTATATAATATGCTATATATGGTAATGATTTAATCGCCGTCATTACTTCAGTATGGCTTGGCACGGGTTTAAATAGTAATCGCTTCAAATTATTTTCATTGTCATTTAGTCATTTTAGCGGCGCACGGAAGCAGATAAGATACTTGACAAGATGCAATGTACCTGCAACTTGACCGCACATGAGCTACTGTACGATTGGGTCTTCACCCGGGCGGTACATCTTGGTCTGATTAATATATAATTTGGTATGTAATTTGGCACAGTTAAAGTTTATATGGAGAAGGAAGGGCGAATCGTAATATCTTTATAAAATATGCATTAGAAATACATTAAATTTATGAAAAACACTACACGCACACATCCATGCATTCGACACACGCAATCGAATCGCGTTCTTAGTATTTCGACGTTGTTCGTCTGACGTCGTACAATTCTTTGTAACTACGGTTACCTATACCATTTATATGTAATAAAGAATAAAGAAAAGAAAGTGGCAAGCTTAGGAATTTTGGTCAAATTTTGACCACTAGGCGACCGCTGATATTTTTTTATTATGAACAATGAAAAATATATACACCTACTTACCTATACAAATCCTATTATTTCCAAAAAACATACAATAATATTAACTAAACAAATATTTAATAAATAAACATTACAGCTTCTGTGCAGTTTTGATTGTTATTTAAGATTAAACGACTTGCCCTTTATTCTGTAGGATCCAAAGCACAGCAAAGGTAATATGTGTGATATATCTCTGCCTATCTCTTCTGGTATGTACTCGTTTCTGCGTGTAAATACAATGAAATGTTCATTTTTACTTAAGTACTAATTTTAATATGTTTACCTAATTCTTGTTGTTTATCATGATTGCTTGTATCTGTAACAAGTTAAATATTATTAGACTCTCTACTACAAATTTCTTAGTAGAAGTAACCTATGTAATATGATAAAAGGCTCAGTACTTATTATGTGAGGCTCAATACATACCTGGCAACATAATATGATAGTGATATATGTACCTCTGCCTACCCGGCCTAGGAAATATAGGCCTGGCGAAAGCATGTTTTCATAATAAGACGCCATTCTCTAAGCATGATCTTCCTGGAATATAAGAATGTGACATAATATTTATGCTCCCTAAAATACTAAAGCATCAAAGTACTTCATATACCATAATCATACGTATGAAATATGTGAGTGAACGTAGCACCGTACGACCATTGTGGTGCTTAACTGCAGATAAATGCAATAATAGAATGCTCCCGATGTTGTAATTTTTATGAAGTGAACTAGGGCTTAGTGTTGGACAAAGAATAGTGCCATAATAGAGTGTTCAATGATAACATAGAAAGTTTATTATGGCACTATTTTTGTCTAAGACTCAACCCTGATTTTTATAGGCCAATCAATAACGTGTGAAAATCTTTCTCTCGGTGATTTGCACGGCACTATAATATATTATCTTCAGTGCAGATGGCTAGTCTCTATTAAGATTGACACAATAAACATTTCTTTATTCTTTTTACTCGATAGTTTTTTCAGTCACATGCTTGTCATATTATATCTCGGTTTATCCTGTAAAAACACACCACACGCAATATATTATACTGTATTCTCAATACTATCATTTTCGCTGCATTTATTTTAGTTCCATGTACCTTCTGCCATGCCCAACTTTTACTACTATAATATGTGTCGTTTAGGTTCGTAATATCCAAATCCCAAAATGTCCGGAGGGTGGAAAACGTCCATATGCCAGAATGTCCATATCCCAAAATATCCATGTCCCAAAATGTCCATATCCCAGAATGTCCATATACATACCAGAGTGCCTATTTTACTTTATTCAAATAAAATTATACGGTGGATTAAAAAGACAACTGTTCTCAATCATATATTATAATCAAAACTAGAAAGCAATTATAGAAATATAATTATTTATGTTAAATAAACAAATGGTAGGTAAATGTAAATGACAAATTTTTAGCAACTTAACTATTAATTAATATGTATATAAATTTTCTAACGTCTTTCATTGTACAGAGAACCCCTGATAGGTACTCTACTTGTCGAATCTAACAATATAATGTAATAAAAATCAACATCAAATATTCACAGTTAAGAGTACCTACAACTTGTAAACAAAGTTAAGGTTTCTGTGGCCTCCGCCAATAGCAATCACATGTTTAAAATGTTTAAATTCGTCTTTCTGTGAAGCTGCCTGCAGTGCTCAATAACTCAGGTGATTTTTTCGGGTACCATTGACTTTTAAAGTACCGACGAAAACGCCTCATTTCTTCAAATTCCGGAGCCTCATCTAAAATAAACCTCCACGCAGCAGGTATGTAATTAGCTGGTAATAATGGAATCATCGCACACTTCCTAATCGTATTTCGTCCTTTCCTAGTTTGGTCCAAGCCAATTTTCTTGGACTGTTTTTTGAAAATAGTCCAAAAAAATTGGTTATTCCTTCATAATATAAGGATACATAACATAAGGATTTTCTTATAAATATATGTAAATATATAATTAGACACAGTTTTTAATAGAGGCCGTAAAATTTAATGTTATATACAAATAATTATAATAAATATTAATAAATTTAATGTTATATATGGACATTCTGGGATATGGACATTTTGGGACATGGACATACTGGGATATGGTCATTCTGGGACATGGACATTCTGGGATTTGAACATTTTGGGATATGGATATTCTGGGATATAGACGTTTTGCACGCTTTGGATATTTTAGAATTTGGACATTACGAACCTAAATATATATTTTCAATATAGCGTAGCTTCAAAAATCATAAATATTTAACTGTTATATTGACGTCTTCAACAATAAAGTTGTTCTTGAATATGAGTATAATGTTACAATTTTTAATAAAACACTTTTTTCTTCTTTTTTTACTATTCCCGCACTAGGAATAGTTCCTGTGTCGCGGGAGACTTTACAACGGACACAAAGAACACCCACACTGATAAATAAACCAGGGTGTTCTTTGTGTCCGTTGTAAAGTCTGATAAATAAACCAGACAAATAGTTGTGGATCACACAAATGTTTGCACCGTGTGACCACTTATATCACGCTATCAGTGCAGTCATATTATAAACATTTCTCTATATAAATGACAACGTTATGACTTATCACACTTTACCTAGATGACAGTACCTTCACCTAATAAACTATCCAAGGAAGAAGCAAAACAGGGATAATCAGATGACACAAATAACTTATGAGAAATGATGGTTATTCTCATATATTGCAATGCCAATTGCTTGCTGGATTTTAGAAATGGTCATCCAATACTATACATCCAACACACGAAGTACTAATAAGCTGATCTCTATTGTTATCAAGTAACACTTGCGGCCTCACATACACTGCTAGTTCGGGTACATCTTAACCACTATATGTACATTAAAACCTATTATTGTTTTATAATTTTATAATCGAGTATCTAAATAGTTATTTCATATTTATTTATACTTAATTATATTTATTAGCTTGGCGCCTTCCGCTTGTCAGCTTCCGGCGTGATTAATAAATAGTACGTATTGTTACTAATCTCTGTACTTTTTCTTACACTATGTCGAATAATCAATCCTATAATCATTTTGTTTACTATGTATAATATAATGATTAAGCTATTAGATTTTTACTGATTTTGGGTTAGTCATAATTTTGTCACATCGGCGCCTCTGCTTGCGGTGGAATAAATCCTTAATGTTATATAATCCTGTATTATTAAATAATAATTGTATGTAAATAATCATCAGAATAATTAAGATAAACAATGTTTAATATTATCTATTGAGTTTGTGAATTTAGTGTTAAATTAGGTCAAATGTTTGTATAAATATCAGCGGTTAGAATATTTTGAGAGCATTCATATTCCAACCGTTGAAACGTGCATTCAAAGATAATATAAGTTCTTTTCCGTACAACCTGTGTCTTCATTGTCACCGCCACCCTGATTATCCACATTTACACTATTTAGTATGGACAACCATATCGCCGAAGCCAAGTATTATTTTTTAACTTGCCGTGCATTGTGTACATATAAACATACAATCATGGTTTTAAACTACAATTAACAAATATTTTAGCTAAATCGACCGAAGCATGTTTCCAGAATAACGCGTATTATTTCAACAAATATAACTTTTTTGTTTGTCAACCGATTGGAATGAAACAAATACTAAATGTTACGGCTTAGCACAATACATCAGTAAAAATAATTCCAAGTTACATCCAAGTCTATTAAGCAGTTTCTGAGATTAGCGTGCACAAATGCACAGACAACTAGACAAAAATTCTACTCTTTTTGTGCTCCTCGCTGGTTGCAGCATGAATGGGCTGGATCGACCGGGGTAGTACTACCCTCTCACAGAATACCGACGTGAAGTAACGGTACCCGTACTGTTGCGTTTCGTATAGGTGAGAGAGCCGGAGGCCCAGTTACCCCGATCCTTTTCCTATCCATTTCCTTTGTCCTTTCCCTCCTTCATTCCTTCTTAAAGGGCTGGCAACGCACTTTTAACTCTTTTGAGGTTGCGGGTGTCCATGGGCGACGGTAATCGCTTACCATCAGGCGATCCGGCAGCTCTTTTGCACCCGTTTGCCATAAAAAAAAAAAAAAGAAAATTTAAAGTACAGACATGACTAGTTTACGATTTTTTTATATGTATAGAAGATATCAATTATTATACCTTTTTAAATATGCAATGCTTCGATTATTAAACCAGACATATCTCTCACCATTTGAGTCGCTTTAAAATACATATGTTAAATTTATATTCATTGCCCCATTATTTATTTACGAATATTGTACATCAAATTAACATTTATTTCGTTTGCATATTATAGTGTTACTACTACATATTCAGTGTACCATAATAGCAGACCGGAGCAAACCGGAGACCAGTGAAAAGCACTGAACTCAGAGTAATTCCTTTTGTCACCGAAGAACTGCATAGTAAAAGAAAGCAGGAAAGGAATAGCCGGCTGTAGCAAAGGGGTAGAGAATTCAAAAAGGCAACACGAAATAAAATTTTAACAGGGTGAAATAACCTAATGTATAGTGTTACAAAGGCAGTGCACTACTGTGTCTATAGTTTTAACCACTACTAAGAAGCTCTGCTACAGTTTCTTATGACACGTAAGTCACTGACGAAAATTCTACCCGCAATCTTATTTGCATGCCAAGTGACTGAAGGAATCGACTGCAGGTAGTATAGTCATGTCAACAATATAAATGTTATATTTGTATTGTATTGTCTTTTATTCCTGAAAAAGTGAAAGTATAGAGTGGTTTCTGTCAAAAATCGCTAAGTCGACACGGAGTCTAGAATTATGCCCAGTGGATGGCAATACACTCACTCAACATTATCTAATAAAAAAACCCTCTGGATTTAAAACAATAGCTAATGAAATAAGGATGTTATATATTTCTGCCTACCCTTCCAGCGATATGGTTGTGAGTATATGTATATTTTTATCGCCTGTGTAGTTGTCGCTGTCCTGTTCAGATTATATAGAGCATGACAAGTGGTATCTAGTTCAGTAGCGTGTTCCGGGCTCTGTTTTTGAAAGTTGATTAAAAAAAAGAAAAAAGCGCAGGATATACCACCGGACCAACAGGGCGATTATCATCATATATAAAGGAACATATTATTTCCTTAACCTTTATTGTCGGTATAACAAACTCAATAAAAAGTATTGTCTCGCGTCGATCCCGTATTCATGGCGCTAATATCTTACTTTACTTTAAAAGCAATGATAGCTTAGCGGGAGAACGTTGGATTGCCATGCAAAGGACTCGAGTTCGATCCTAAGGCGTAGATCTCTGACTTTTTGAAGTTATATGCGTATTAAATAGTTAATTATCGCTCGTTTTAACGGTGAAGGAAACCATCGTGAGGAAACTTGCGTGTCTGAGAGTTCTCCATAATGTTTTTGAAGATATGTGAAGTCTGCTAACCTGCACACCAGCGTGGTGGACTATGGCCTAACCCTTCTCACAGTGAGAAGAGGCCCGTGCCCAGCAGTGAGATTGTTTTATACAGGGCTAATATTATACTTTAACATGCTCTTATGTGTGGATAACACGGGGAAGGGGGTGAATTTATGATAACTTGACGCTTCTAGGCCTATCAGAGCGTACGTCACCCAATAAACTAAAACCATGCTACTAGTTACATTAAACAAAAACTGTATCAATAGTTTAAAACTTTTACAAAAAGTTTATCAACAATTACGTTATTCAAAAACCGTATTAAAAGTTCCTATAAACAAAAACCATATCACCAGTCAAATGACAAAAATCACTTATATTCTCACTATCTTAAAGATCCATAGTAGCGACTTCGATATGTCTGCCTTTTGTACGTCGGTGTAAAGTTACTTCCTCCGTCTCGACTCACTTTGATCTTTGAGAGCAGTAATTAAATCGGCTTTTGTACCGAAACTTTCTAGTTTTTCACAGATAAACTTGTCTAGGGGCGTTTTACTTGTGTATTTCTGTGTTTTGACTTCGAGACTTTAACGGAGTTATTTTATAATAGCTTCGAACGCTTCTCAATGCAGGTGTTCCAACTTTAATTTTGTATTGGAAATTAGTTCTGCGAATACGTTGGTTTTGTGTATTACTCCGTGCTTTTTAATTAAATTTCATGTTTAACTGAATGAGTCGATTATTTATTTCAGGCCTTTTTTTTAACGGATGTTTATTTAGAAGTGACAAGAAATTACATTAAATAAATAATAATAAATAAACATTTATTTAATTTGACAACATTGGTCCACTGGTTAGTATACAAACAAACTTATCAACTAAGTGTTACTATTAAAATCTATAAACAAAATACAAATAAATCATTTTTCATCCCTGCCGCACGAGCAACCGGACAAAGTGTTTCACTATCGGTGCATAGTTTGTGGGTCAGCTATACGCGGAGGGCTCTAGAGAGCCCTCCGCGTATAGCTGACCCACAAACTGCTCGTGTAGAACCGTTGACAATAAGCTTTAAACAGAGTTATTTTGACTTCGTTGCTACAACGAGCGAATCTGTGAGCCAGCATGTTGCATCTGGCTGCTAGTGCCCTGCGCTCGCGATCCATATCTACCTGATCTTTAAGGTCCTCGGTGACATAATGTCCTAAGTATTTAAATTGGGCGACCCTTTCAAGGGTTCGTCCATTGAGGGATATTATGGGCTCATAATTTAAATGTTTCCCGGAAGCAGCAAAGATCAGGTACTCACTCTTAGTCACATTGTATACCAGGCCGTGGGCCGCTGCATACCTTTCACAGTCGCTCAGCATGTCCCTGATTGAGCCAGCCGTTGGACCCAGCAGCACCATGTCATCAGCGTAGCTCAAATTATTGACGCTAACACCACCTATTTTGCACCCAACTGGTCTGCTGCTGAGTTCAACGATCAACTCATTTACGTACAGGTTGAAGAGCTTAGGTGAGGTTAACCCCCCCTGCCTCACCCCACACTCCAACCTGTACGCTTCAGATAGAACGTCTCCCCAACGAACTTGGTTTAACTGATTAGAGTACCAGTACTGGAACAAACCCGTCAACTCAGGTGGTACACCCGCTCCCCTGAGCTTATCCCAAAGGACATCATATGACACAAGGTCAAATGCCCTTGAGAGATCAAGGAAGCAGGCATACACCGGAGTATTCCTATCCTTATAGTATTGGACGGTCTGCTTTAGACAAAGGATCGCACTTTCAGTGGAAAGTCCAGGCCGAAACCCAAACTGTGCGTCATGTACAGTTATCCATTTATCAAGTTCCTTGTCCAACAAACCGTCCAACACCTTAGCAACTACAGTGGTCAAGGATATCGGTCTGTAATTCGCCTCGTCAGATACATCCCCAGTTTTATTCTTCACGATTGGTACCACTATTGTTTTCAGCATATCGGGTGGAAGGTATGAGTGGCTTACGCAAAGCGTGAAAAACAGCGCCAGCACTCTAGGCAAATGTAACCCCGCACACCTGAGGTGCTCAATGCTGAGACCGTCGTGACCCGGAGACTTTCCTTTGGCCATTTTTTGAATTACTTCAGCTACATTCTTGGCAGAGAAACGGATCGGCTCATAATCACGACTAGCCTCATCATCTATCACCCCCTGGGCCGGCCCAAGTGGAGATGATACCATAAATCGATCTTTAAACATGCGGGCTATTTCCTTCGGCGAACCACATTCCCCCACACTCACAGGGCGGCCCGGTCCAACCTTCAGCTTATTGGTCGACTTCCAGAACTCAGAAAAATTTTTAGACGCTCGGTGCGTCGCTAATATGTCCATCTTAATCTGATCCTGGTGATTTTGGCACCATTTGAGCCTACCCCTAAATATTTTCTGACTCCGTCGCATGTCTTCCCAAATTCTACCAGATTTTGGTTTATTATAAAACAGCCACGTCAGATACTTAGACCGAGCCTCCCCATAAGCACCCCGAACGTGTTTGTTCCAACCTGCCACTTGTCTCAGAAAAAAAGAATAAATTTATATTAAAGATTATATTTTGCCAGTATAAATTAAAGCATTTTTTATTTTACCATTGTTCCGCATACATCTTATTAAGGATGACTGTACTAAATTTATATAACCCGTTGACCTTAGTCGAAAATATGATATTTCGATTTTTATATGCCACAGCTCTAAACTTCGTGTTCTTGTAGACAATAGCTGTATTCTACACAACAAACATTTTTGGTTTACCTGGAACAGAACTTTTAAAATTTAAAACTATTTTTAACATATTCAATTGTTGTCTGTTACATATACGAATAACCATGTTGGCATGTTTAGAAATATTATTTCTAAACATGTAGAACTGCAAATTAATGTGTCGGAAATTCCATGCGGACTCTATTTAATAATTTACACAGAATATTAACACAACTCTTCTAATGTTATACCAATTACAATCTAGCTTCAATTTACTATTACACAAATATGGACGAAAATGGCAGTTCTAATAAAATGATTGCCGTGCTTATGGTAAAATTAATCCTTGAAAATTATTTGTAAAACGTTAGTTGTTTAAGCATAGTAATAACATAGGTTTCTACTAACTCTAAACAGATCTGATGGCTTTATTTCTAGTTATATTTGTGTTTAGGTTTATTTAGCACATAATAATGAAGAAACTAAATATTTAAGTAAATATAAGTTATATTAATACAATTTACTAATAAGACTAATCCGAAGTTACAAAGTATGTCTAAATGCAACAGCGTGTTAATGTGGGGCACGTCACTGAGAAAAGAACAGTTACAATTTGGAACCAATAATAACAATATTATACAACACATAAATAATACAATATAATACATATCAATACATATGTATGTATGAATAAAAGCAAATAATAATATTATTAGCAAGAAATACCAAATATAATAATACTACAATGGAATATGGTTAATTTGTACACCGCTTGATTTTATTTCTAAAATTGGCAATGTTAGTCAGATTCCGTAATGGTGGAGGCAAGGTGTTTTAATACTTGGTAGCATTCTACTAGGTATTGGCTCTACTATTGCTATGGCTAATAAATCTATTCTAAATCAAAAAATAGGCATTACAGAATTCCTCTGATAGTGGGCATTGTCTAGATTACGATAATAAAAATCCAATAAATGTTTGCAAAATTCCGCTTCTATGACACAAATATGTATGTTTTGACATCTTTTGCTTCTGCGAGGCATGTTCAAAAAAGGTACAAAGCCAACATCTTTTCATTAAAACTGTCTTGAGGGTGCCCATATACCATATTATCAATCTTTTTCTACACCAATAATTGATTTTTAGCAATCCGAGGAGTGCTTAGTGGGTTCCACATGTCTTAATTATGATTTTACAAGTAGCTTTTGCTGGCTGCTTACCCTGTACGAAGCCTCAAACCAATATAAAAAGTGTAAAAACTGGATATGGTCTATCTATGTACTAAGTTTCTTTAAAACCGTTATTACATTTATAATATTACTAAAACGATTTAATAATGATTCTCATTGATGGTCGTAGTAGACAAAAACAAAACATTATTAATCATGTTGAATTGAAATATTTGAAACCATCCATCCTCATTCCTTATCTCAGTAGGAATTATTACCGATACGGTAATTATTCACCGATACTTCTAAAAACCTGATCCTATCAAATCCTATCAGTAAATGAAAAAGCGAACACATAACTCGCGCACAAAGCGAAGCTCAGGTCAAATGAATAATATGAACATTTTTGTTATGGATAGATATAGAAGATGTATTGATTTCGTTTGAAATGCTACGTGAAAAATTACCATTTCGTTTTTTATAAGTTATTACCAATTTCGATAACATAACGATGTTTTGTCCTATATATCTTGTAGATAATCATATTATTTGTTAACAAGTCGCTAATGCGGTGAAGGATGTTCTCTTGAATAATTTAAAATGCTTATACCTTTTATTATAAAATGGTGTATACAGTGATAATATTCTATTTATGTTTACGTAAACGTGTGATGCATTGCATACTAGGTGTTCTGTCGTCACCTAAGTAACGTAGTAACGGACTGTGTGCGCACAATTATATGACAAGAACCTACGGAACCTTAAATTACCTTCAGCCCTATCAGCCCTAATACCCTAAGGTCCTAGCCTACTACTACTATATGATGAATAAATAAATAAATAGATAAATTCGGCATACCTGCACCATGCATCCTAAGGTAACAGGCGGAGAGTAGACGGGATGTCCAGTATGAGAATAAATAACTCACTGCCAGTCGAGCAAACTCACATGACTGATCAAAGATGGCTAAAGGTGACTTGGCCACAGTGAGAGGTTTATAAAGTATTGAGTCACTAGGTAAAGCGTTGCTTACAACTACATATAATCGAATATCATTCGAATGTAATTATACGTATCATTAATTAGTAATGTTTTAATGAATAGTTGACACGTCAAGATAATTATTAAACATCTCGGATTAAAAAATACCTACACAGGGTCAAATAATAACACTGCAGTAAGTAGTTACCACATTATTTGACTCTGAGTAGGTATTTTTATAAGATATCCTTCGATATAAAAAAAATGTGTCACAAAAAGCCTTTGGTTTCATTGCTCGCTATCTACGTAGTAACGTACCAAGATAATATGTATACTATATTATATTATAGTTATTCAAAACTCATTAAAATTGGATAGTTATATTACAGGTCCCTTAAATGCGTAACAACAACATTTAGAGTTTCCTTTAATAATACACATGATGTAGGTTGCATAGGGTCAGCAAAAATATAATAATAAATGACAGAACATATACATATATTTTTACCTATAATTTATTTTGGAAGGCCAATTAAATACTTGTAATGAAAACTGTTCATAATAGAGTTCCGATCTAGTCTAAGAACTGAACTGAAAAACACCCTATGTTCAACATTTGTTTATTTTAAATAAAGCGAATACCATTTGTGAAGGTTACGGCACTGTGAAATCTTTTTAAGCAGTTTTCATTACGAAACTTGACTCTGAAGAAAAAGAAACAATAAAATAAGCATTGGAAGTATTAGTGGTACTTCGCGATATATATAATAATGCTACAAAACAATATACTCTGTAGTTATCTTGTTCTAATACAATAAAGAGAAGAATGAAAAATGTACAATATACATACTATTTAATTCACGTCTGAGAGTTTTTTATAAAATGTAATAGGACCTTGATGGAGTGTGATTGTCAATCAAATATACGAATCAATAATTTGTTCATCGAAATTATTTAAATGTGTTCTTGATACATTTATAATTATTGGATTAAAAACATAATTAAGCGTTGCTTGATTCTATAAAAAATACGTTAATTTAATTTAACCACGCATTATACAATTTTATTATCACTAGCGGTCGCCAAGGGGCTGAAATTCGACCATAATTGATTTAAATTTTAAGTTTGATCGTTATTATATTATATACCAGAAAATTGTAAAAGGTACTTAAGGTAACCATAGTTACGAAGAATTGTACGATATTAACCGAACCATGCCGAAATACTACGAACGCGATTCGACTGCGTGTGTCAAATGCATGGTTGTTTGCGTGTAGTGTTTTTTCATTAGTTTAATGTATTTCTAATGCATATTTTATTCAAATATTAAGATTCGCCACTCCTTCTCCATATAAACTTTAACTGTGCCAATTTTCATACTCCTCCGACCGCGCAATTTTAGTAAAAAGGGGCACAAAGTTTTTGCTTCACGTATTAATATATAGATTATATTAACGTATACACGAACAAACACAATTGGCTATTTGTCCTCTTGAGATTTGAAAATTGTATATTTAAATATGGAAGATAGCATTAACCTAAAAAAAAAGAAATATAGAGCTTAAGACTGCGCCGAGCGAAATGTGCCAAAACAGGCGGTCACAGTTAAGTTGATAAAATCAACACTTTTTGTTGAATACAAATATAAAATATACATTTACGATAAAAACGAATGTGTTTACAATTACTCCGTGTAAAAAACTTAAAATAATTAATATTTTCGCCTACAAAATTGCGTGAATTTGCACGAAAAATGCAGAATACGTGATTTTTAGATAACAGTAGATATGTATCCTAACATAAATAGTTATAGTACAATATGACCGTCCCAAATATTGACAATAAAGATACATAGTTATCAAAAAAGCACTTCATATCCTCCATACAATTTTATTATGGCGGCCGCGCGCCTATTTGAATATCGAGCTCTGTCATTCAGTCCAACCGCGTCTTACGCACGGCGCAGTCTTAATAATAATCTTGCTTAAGTTTAATTTGTAACTTTGCTGCTACCACTACAGCTGACCCACAGGATATCGAATCCTAAGAACCACAGTCACACGGACGTATAAATCCACCCCCGAACACCATAGATAACCCTTCCGTGAACATAAATTTTGGATAAATAATCTTAGTTAGGTATTAAGGGGCGGCTGAGTTATTGGCGGTTGCTGTCAAAATACGGCTCTTAAATAGATTTTTGGGGCAATGAACAGAGGGGTTAAGAAATAATGAATATTAAAATGGTTACATCTTTTCTGAAGATACATGCTTGGTCTCAGGTCTATATCGTAGATGGGTAAGCAGACGTATGTCATACTCCTTTATTACTAGTTTGTATATATGTATGTATGTATTTAGGTCCAAGGTAATATAAACAACACAGATAAGCCTTTTGCAGTCTATTGGGTGAAATTATTGTGGGCTCCGCGCTGCTACTTAAAATGTATTTACAATAACATTTTATCAGATTCAGAAAATGATCCCAAGACCACACAGCACACCGCACAGCAGTCGCATTCCGCTGCATTGCAAAGACATGATCAAAAATAAATTGATATTTATTGTTAGCAATCACATGTAGAATATAATTATTTCATAGAAATATTTAATAAAGTGTAGCGATGTATAAGTATTATTTGAAAATGTTTAATTGTACCCGTTATTTTCTGACTGACACTGATTTTGCTCGACTGCCCCACTACGCTTCGTAGTAGAGCGGAACGATAACGGCCAGTCGTGCGTTGAGTGGCGATCGGATAAGTTTGTGAAGTAAAAGTGTATTAAGTGGCGGATATTGTATAACTATGTAAACTATTAATATAAATTCTAATTATGTTACAATTATTAAAGGAAATAAATACCTGAGAACTGATTCTGGAGTTTCCTTACATTATCGATCAACTTATTCATATTAAATAGGTTAGAAAAATGAAATTCATTTAATGATTAAGGATACAGCAGCTACACACACACAGAGAGGCTCTATAAAACCCCACATACAATTATCTAAAGCGACGAGTAGTTTCCATGGAGAGCTGTGCTGTCTTTGTCTCTGGCAGCACGATGGCAGCGAAGTAATTTCTTTTTAATAGAGTCATTAGCACACGAGTGATTGCAAACGTCCACAGGCTATGAAGACATCTTTCCTTCCAATGAGCTTGAAAATTGTATGGCTTTTTCGTGAAATAAAAGTGATAAATTTTATATTGCAAATATTCTTGACATTTTATTTTAGACAATTTATTTTAGAATAAAGTGAACAAAATTTGATATATCTTGAATGAATACTTACATACATAGACTCACGCCTCTATTTCCTCTGTCCTCGAAGGGATAGGTATATGCACCACACGTGCCTTTTCTTAGTATGTGAAGGGTAAGGCCATTGTCCATCATGCTCACCAACTGTGAGTTGTTGTATTTCACCCATATTTCGCCAACTACATGTTTTGGTGCCACGTAAAAAGAAGGGAAACCTTGTTTAACCGTCTACCGGGCATAGCTCCAGCCTCTGCGCTGCTTCTGGGAATTTCGTAATAGAAAAAAGAAAGAAAGAAAAACCGAATAAAACTTTGCACAACCCGGAAATTTTAAGACCTCGTACACAGTAGTCACATTCACCACCATGGCGCAGTCAAATCAAAAGTAATTCCCATTAATTTATTATAATCAAAACTATCTTTAAACTAAATCTCTAAGAAAACTTCGAACAAAACACAAGCCTCGCTTACTATCAAATAAATGTAAGGCTAGTAGTATCCAAACAGAAAATACGTTTCAATATGTGAGCGAACAAGACGCGAACTTATTGTAGGCGTAGAGCAAATTGCTCGTAATAATGTCGCTGCGCCATTGGCCCTATCATTTTGTACCAGTGAGTGTACTTAGTAGGCTGTCTTGAACGTCATAGACAAGAAATTTGGTTGAAACTTGCAGTAAGTCAATGTTTAATACAATCCTGCATTATTTTAATCCCGACATTATTATATTTTCGATACGTACAAGATTTGATTGTCAGATCGAGCAGTGTTATTAGATTTAGATCTAAAGAAATTTCTTTATATCTAAATGTAATTCCTCCTATCAAAATCCCTGTAAGACTCTTGAATTTTGATGGCAGGAAGCTTACCCATGTTGCGTGTAAAATAAAACTTGCTAGAAAAAGCACGACTTTTGCCTCTCTTCAACAAGATGTTCGCGAATACAAGTTAATGTGTCTCTCTTGTAGTCTCAGAGGTAATCACTAATCACTGTTAAATTATGATTAAATTTGAAAAACATATAGTTATAGCATAAAATATAGTCATCCTTTTTATACTACAATGAGTCTGATGATTAGTTTCAGAATGTTATCTTTCGATAACTATTGTTATTCGGCTCACTATTCCCTACCCAACCAAACTATTGTTAAACCAAATATTACGTCGTGACTTCTATGAAAGATGAAGACTAATAGTGCTTTATCTCACTTCCACATTCAGTATTCTACATCGTCTAAGTAAACAGTACCGAGGTCTGTACGATCCCTGGAACGACACCAATGCCTGCCAAGTTCCACACATACATGGACATAATTTCCGATAGAACGCTTGCAAATCGACATCGAACATTTTTTATTCGTACAGACAGTTTTGCTGGCTCGTGTCGGTTTCATTTTACAGAATTGTATTCTATATGGGTATTAGGGTTTCTAAACATAGTGTTTTATTGTTTTCGAAACAGTGCCTTAAAATTTGTAACATATAATTTTTTTTTAAAACATACTATAATTGGATGTAAGATTTCATTGTATTTAAAACAAATTTCATGAATATTCGCACCAACAATGTGTAGGCTTTGCCCTTGGTAACGCATACCGGAATAAAAAGTCATATTTATGTTAATCCAGGATACTGTCTAACTCAACTCATATCTCATCCAAAGCCCTTAAACGGTTTACGCGTGATTTAGCAACAAATACTCAAACATCTTCACAAACTTTCACATTTATAATATTAATAAGATATAGGGTTATACCATTAAGAATAACTTCGGTTCCATTTCTAACTTCAATATATTTTGTTACAATATTGATTACATTTATACTTATATCAGCTTTAAAACATTTTTTGATCCGTGTCTCATAAACCTTAGACTTAACATCTGATATCTGAAGACGACAACCACAACCAGAATTGTTACGTACCCACTGAAGTAAAATATGAGTTAATATAACTCGAATTCTATTACTGTTTCTTATCTGGATTAGAAAGGTTGTCCAGAAAATAAAAAACATGAAAATCGAATTACATAACTATATATCGGTAAAATATCGAATAATCCCGAAATCGAGTCACAAATCTTGTTAGGGACTACCGCAATCTAATACCACGGACAAAATTTATGTTAACCGGATACCAATCAGAGACATACCTTTGTAAAATATTAGGTACCCGCGTCAAACTCAATGCGATCTTTTTATTAGCTAGTTTGGGAATTGGCTTTGCATGGCCATGGAAATGGCAGAAAAATTGGTCAGCGGCCAAGTTCGTTTAGTAAATTCATAAAATATATGTAGCTGAGATATTATGACATCGTAAAGTTAATTCTTAATTTGATTTAAAATTATGTTATTCAGGGCTATATAAGAGAGTGCCCCCGCTTTAACATAGATTGGGTTTAAACTGCAGTAGGTTGGCTAGAGAAATCATTTCAACTTACAGAAGATCGCAGCTAAGCAACCATATGTTTTGTGTAACCTGATGGTTAGGATTAGGAAAATAAATATAAACATTATTCGCTTGAGACAGGGTATATAACCATGGTGTTGCAAGTTAAGAAGTTTCGAACCCATCTCGCCCTCAATTGGACATGCAATTTTCTAATTTATGTTATATTTTTATAAAATTACATAATATTGTCTTCTGTTTACGCGAATGTTACTCGTTGAAATTAAACTTATTTATACGGATTAAATCGCGATAAAATACGTGATAAAGTCCGTATAGGTGAGTTAAATTTTAATAAAAATACATAATTATGCTTACAAAACTTATAATATCAATAACATTGATACATACTTTATTTAAGGTTAATAAATTCTTTAACATTGTTAAAACTATTTTTAGGGGCTATGACTTGAGTCTACTTTTATATTTATCTAAAGGGAGTTCCCTAGGGAACGTAGTTACGTGGTTGTAAATTGTGATAATCATCATTCGGCTATTATTTTTATGAAGAGTGTTTCTACATCTTTCCACACATACACACACACACACACACACACACACACACACACACACATACACACACACACACACACACACACATGCACACACACACACATGCACATGCACACACATGCACATGCAAATACATACACACGCACACACATGCACACATGCACTTTGAGTTAATGAAACTCATCCATACATGGACGTTTGTTTCCAGGAGGGTTTGGCAGAAACTTTTGCTACGACTCTAGCATCTCTCTCTGACTTCATTCACTCCTATCACGGTTATCGGTTCAGAATAATCTAAAACTGGCTTTCCTCTACAAACTCTTAGATCTATTATAACCTTCTTTTTATAGGTGGAGAAAAGGGGTACGTCAGACTACTACTGACAGTTGCGTTTCTTCTCTTGCCTTTTTATTCAGGGGCCACGGGATTTCTTTCTAATTGCTCCGTGATTCCATATAAGTATATTAACCTAACTTAGGTCGTCAAAATTTGTCTTATTATACATTTCTAAATAAAGATGGTGGTCATTTTAAAATAATATCCATTTATAGCAAATTCTGCAAACTATATTTTCTCTAGATTTATATGCAAAGCCCTTGCTCAAGGCAAATATTGTACCTAGAGTAGCACTAGAAATAAATAAACCTAATAGCCTGACTTTATACATTTCAAACTGAATTATTTAACCAAAATTGATCTTCAAATTTGAGTTACGTGATATCTGTACATCTTGGGCTAGATTAAAGTTTATGGGGTGTGTGGCCAGAGAACCTCCCCGTGTGCCCGACGGCTGCTGGTCCTTTCTACATTTTTAGTGGATTGGAACGGCAGTCGTTGGGCCGGTACACCCCGGGCAACACGGGTAATAATGTCCTTTCGGGGGCATTATTACTCGTGGCTAATACTCTGGCACGCGCGTAGGGAACCCGAGGCATCTTGTCTCGGAGTTATCGGCCCGCGAGGGCCGCGTTTGGGGGTCTCTCCACGTGTTTCTTTGATTATCAGAGGACACGTGGATGAGTCGGGGGGATAGAGGAAGAAAACCTCTTTAAAAAATTACCAGTAGGGGCCGTTAGGCCGGGGCGGTGTGGGAAGCATAGGTTTCCTGCACAGTCGGGCGTATTTTGGGGCGGGTGGATTGGTCCAACATGGACCCCCATCCGGCCCAACCCGTGGAGGATAGAGGAAGACAACCTCTTTAAAAAATTACCAGTGGGCGCCGTGGGTCTAGTCACTCATTCATTTGAGGGCTAGACAGGCTTTATGCCAACCACGCCAAATCGTAATCCTGACTTGCACTGGGCGTCTGTGGTCACGTCTCGCAGCCCAAATCAGGAACGAGGGTCTTGGCTTAATCGCCCGGACCGCGAGGAAAAAACCTCTTCAAAAATTACCCGAATCCTAAGTTCTGGCGTGCGGCGAGGGGATGCATGGTTGATGGGTAGTTCAGCCGTGAGCACGCTCCCAGCCAGGGTACCTGCGGACCCCCTGTGTTGGGTTACAAATTTACGCTTACTCGGGTACAGGGATCACTGCCCGGGCGGACGAGTATTTATCCCATACTCGTGGGAACTATAATGGAATTGAATAAAACCAAAAATAAAAACGACGTACAAGAAGGGAGCTCGATGCCTCAAGACGTGGAGGCGGAGTCAGGGAGCGAGGGAATCTTTAGAGTTCCTTCGACCCGGAAAAGAGCGCTAAAAACGCGCAAGAATGCGAGTGCGGTTACCGAGTCAGAGACTGATACGGAGCCCACACGGAAGATCAACACCGCAGTGCGTGGTCGAGCCGCACCAGTGGCTCACCGAGCTGGGTTGAGTAAGGCCCGGCAGGAGTTTAGGCGTAGAAATAGTGACGCGAGAGAGCAGGAGTTCGAGAGGTCACTTAGTCGCCAGTCGTCAATGGGAGTGGACGACTCCCCGTCAGAAACCACAGTCTTTGACGACTCTGACGATGCGGTCACGGCTGAGGAGATCGCAGATCTCAGCAGCAGGGATTTGGAGCACTTAAGGTCCAAAGCGGGTCTCTATGCTGGGGGCATCATCGAGGTGGCCACCAAATCCGGCCACCTGAAAGGCAGTTTAGTAAAAAAGCTAAAGGAAGACGCAAAGGGCCTCCTCAACATTGTGGAGGACTTGGCAGCGCGGCCGGAACCGGAGACGGCAAGACGCCTTCGGGCCGACAACACGAGGCTTCTGCGCCTCGTGGGGACCCTCCAGAGGGAAAACAAATCCCTCAAAACGCAGTTCCAGGAGAAGGCTGCTGCGGTGAAAGTGCCGCCGACTCAGGTCCCCGTGACAGACCTGGAGCAGCACTTCGGGAGGCTTGAGGCCTCTCTGATGCGTTCGGTGGGGACGATGGTGAATGCCCTCTTTGAGGGTATTGAACAGCGTCTCTTGCCTGAGGAGACCATCCGCCCGCCGCTGGCTGCCGATAGGAAAAAGGCGGCGCAAAAGGCCCAGCCAGCAACGGGCCAGAAGAAAAAAGCGCAAGGGCCGGTGCCAGCGGCTAATAGGCAGCCAGAGGCCGGGCCATCACGCCCGACGGATGTAACCGGACCCACTACTCAGGCAGAAACGTGGGCCACAGTCGTCCGGAAGAAGCCCAAGAAGAAGAGCGGCCAAGCCACTGCTGCTCCTGCAGTGGTCCCTGTGGCCAAAAAGAATACATCGGTACTGAAAGTACCTAAGGGGCAGAAGACGGCGGCGGTAATTCTGTCACTGGACTCAGAAGCGGAGCGCAAAGGCGTCACTTACGCCGACATATTGACGCGGGCCGAAAATGCCATAAACTTATCGGAGTTTGGCATCGGCGAGGGACTCCGTGTCCGAAAGGGAGCCACTGGCTCAAGGGTCCTACAGCTGCCGAGAACGCAGACCCCAGAGCTGACAAGCCGTCTGGCTGAAAAGATTCGGGTCGCTCTCGACGGAGTGGCGAAAGTCGCGGTCCCCACAGAGACTGCTGATATCCGGCTCACCGGGCTCGACGATTCCGTCACACCCGAAAAGGTAGTGGCAGCAGTGGTTCGGGCAACTAAATGTCCGGAATCTACAGTCAAGCCCGCGGAAATCCGGCCGGGCCCTATGGGCATGGGCATGCTCAAGCTGAGGTGCCCGGTCGATGCCGCCAAAATATTGGTTGAGTCGGGTCGGCTCCTCGTTGGGTGGAGCTCAGCTAGGGTGCGGCCCCTAGAACAGATGCCCCTGCGCTGTTTCGGGTGCCAGGCGCTGGGGCATACGCGCCCTGTCTGCCCTGCGGGGGTGGATCGGTCGTGCCTCTGTTTCAGGTGTGGTTGCGAGGGTCACAAAGCCGCGCAGTGTGACAAAGCACCCAGGTGTGTTGTGTGTGCCGCGGCCGGAAGGCCGTCGGATCACGTCATGGGGACGCGGGCGTGTAAGCCCCCGAAGATCAGAGGAGGCGCTGGCCAAGGCTCGCAGACCACGCCAAGGGCGAACACCGCCAGGGTGGGAGAGGGATCCGCAATGGAAACATGACCAGTCGGCCTTGTGGATTCCTCCAGGCGAACGTCAACCACTCCGCCGGTGCTCAGGACCTGTTAATACAGTCCATGGCGGAGTGGGAAGTAGACGTTGCGGTGGTCTGCGAACCATATTTCGTCCCCAGCCAGCCCAATTGGGCTGGCGACAGGAATGACTCGGTTGCGGTTCTGTCGAGAGGAAGTTCTGGTCCTCCCCTTTCCATCATAGAAAGAGGTAGTGGTTTTGTCGTGGCGGGGTTCAGAGACTGTGTCGTCGTGGGGGTGTATTTCTCCCCCAACCGCAGCCTGGCGGAGTTTGAAGACTTTTTGGACGGCGTCGGAGCTGCGGTTCGACGTCAGTCGCCGAGACCAACCTTCGTTCTCGGCGACTTCAACGCAAAGTCCAGGGCGTGGGGTAGCCCCGTCACGAATGTCAAGGGGAGGACCACACAAATATGGTCGCTTCTCTCCGGTCTTTCGCTCCTAAACACGGGCAACACCTGGACGTGCGTGCGGCAGAATGGTGGTTCCATTGTGGATCTCTCGTTCGCGAGCCCTGCTGTCGCGCGCCGAGTGAACGACTGGAGAGTAGTAACGGAGGTGGAGACGCTGTCGGATCACCCTTACATCCGCTTCAGCGTCTCCACCCCGTCAACACCCGCGGAGCGCTTTCGGAGCTGTAGTCGCTTCCCACGATGGGCTCTCGGCCAGCTCGACCGAGAAATGGCCCTGGAGGCGGCTATAGTCCAGCGCTGGGGATCCGCTGGTGTGCAGAACCGCACTGAGGAGGATGTGGACGCGGCCGCAGGACGGTTAAGCAGTGCCCTCAAGGAAGTGTGCGATGCTGCGATGCCGAGGGCCCGGAGGAGCCCGCCGCGTCGCCAAGTATACTGGTGGTCGCCCGAAATTGCGGAGCTTCGGGCGGCTTGCATGAGAGCGCGGCGGGCCCTTATGAGGCGTCGACGTCGCTACGGCGCCGAGTTCGTCGAGGGCCAGCTGCGGGATGACTACCGAGCGGCCAAGAAAATCCTGCAGCGGGCCATTAGCCGGGCGAAGGTCGAGGCCCGAGAGGAGATGTTGGAAGGCCTCAACAGGGATCCATGGGGGCGCCCTTACCTTGCGGCGCGGAACAAACTCCGCGCCCGCAGCGCCCCCATCATCGAGACTCTCCGAGAGGATGTCCTGTTGAGGGTCGTGGAGAGCCTGCTCCCCCAGTCTGGGGGGCATGCTCCCCCAACTATGGCTCCTCGAGGTGAGACGGGGGATATCATGGATGTCCCCCTTGTCACCGAGGGGGAATTGGACCGGGCCTTGGCCCGGCTGTCGACGAACAGAAAGGCGCCAGGCCCGGATGGCGTTCCGGGCCGTGTCTTAAGTATCGCACTGAGGGTACTGCGGGAGTCATATCGGGAACTGCTCGATATGTGTTTGAGGTCCGGGCGGTTCCCGAAGGACTGGAAAACCGGCCGTCTTTGTCTGTTGCAGAAGGAGGGACGCCCGTTAGACTCGCCTTCCGCATACAGACCGCTGGTGCTGCTGAACGAGACGGCCAAAACTGCTGAGAGGGTCCTCGCGGGCCGTCTCGTTCAACACCTTGAGGAAGTGGGACCGGGACTGTCAGAGGCACAATACGGCTTCAGAGGGGGCCGATCGACCACAGATGCGCTGGTCGCCCTAAAGGCCTTCTCCACGGAGGCCGTAAACCAGGGAGATGTGGTTCTGGCAGTCTCGCTCGACATTGAGAACGCCTTCGGCAGCCTGCCGTTCGAGACGTTGAAGAAGGCGCTCCGATACCATGGAGTGCCCCTGTACCTCCGGAGGCTGCTGGAGGCGTACCTTGATGAGAGATACGTCGTTTGGGAGGGCACCGACGGGCGTCTGCTCCGGCGTCGTATGGAGCGCGGTGTTCCACAAGGTTCGGTTCTGGGTCCGACCCTGTGGAACATCGGCTTTGACTGGCTGTTGCGCGGTGAACTCCTCCCCGGGATGGGGGTGATTTGTTATGCTGACGACACCCTCGTCATGGCGAGAGGGAGCAGCTTTGAGGCGGCGGCCCGATTGGCCGAGGTCGGAGCGGCGCTCGTCATAGAGCGGATTGAAATGCTGGGCCTGAGGGTCTCAGTTAGCAAAACGGAGGTCCTCCTATTTCATGGCCCGCGTCGCGGTGCCCCCCGAGGGGCGAAATTAAAGATTTTAAACGAGGACGTGCCGGTGCGGGCCCAAATGAAATATTTGGGCCTGCACCTAGATGGAAAATGGTGCTTTGGACCTCATTTCGCCCAACTCGCCCCGAAGCTAGTAAATGTAGCTGCAGCGCTGGGTAGACTTCTGCCTAACACTGGTGGTCCGGGGTCGTCTTGCCGGAGGTTGTACAGCGGGATCGTGAGGTCCATGGCGCTGTACGGCGCCCCAATCTGGGTCGACGCTCTCACTGCGCGTAATAAGGCTGTGCTAAGGAGAGCTCAGCGGGTCATCGCGGTGAGAGCCATCAGGGGGTATCGTACAGTGTCGTGGACGGCTGCTACCGTCCTGGCGAGCGACCCGCCTTGGGAACTGGAGGCGGAAGTTCTTGCAGAGGTCTACCGACACCGCTCGGTGGCGCGGTCTCGGGGCGAGGAACCAGTCGTGGGTGAAATGCGGGCTGAGGCTCAAAGTGCCCTCATCCGGCGGTGGAAAAGTGAACTGAGGACCCCCACCGCCGGAGTCGAAATAGTGGAGGCTATCCGGCCTCACCTTGAGGAGTGGCTGAATCGTCGGCACGGAGTGCTGACTTTCAGATTGACGCAGGTGCTTACCGGACATGGCTGCTTTGGTAAGTACCTGCATCAGATTGCCAGGAGGGAGACCTCACCCTCCTGTAAGTCGTGCGGCGCGCACATTGATACGGCGCGCCATACAGTAGAAAGTTGCGCTGCCTGGCAGACACAACGGAGCAACCTGACCGCCGTCATTGGCGGGGACCTGGCGCTGGGACGAACAGTGAGCACCATGCTGGCCAGCGACAGGTGCTGGCAAGCTGTTGCCGACTTCAGTGAGGCAGTAATGCTCCTGAAGGAGGCTGCGGAGCGGGAACGGGAGGCCGACGTCAGTGCGGACCCACTCCGCCGAGCAAGGCCAGGGAGGAGGCGACGCCGCTACGCTCACCTCCTCCCCCCGCCTTAGATGGTTGTGTCTTGGGTCGTAGCCCTGCCAGGCTAACGTCTGAGCGTTGGAGAGAGTTCGGAACGGAGATCCTCCGGCGCTCCATGATAGACGGGAAGAGCGCCGCAGTTAGGTTTAGTCGGTATTCCGTAACATCCGGTGAGTCCGACACTACCCACTGTTGCCGGTGCGGTTTTCCGACCGCATCGACAGGAGTGGGTGTGCGTAAGAGCATTCCCCTGCGAGAAAAAAAAAAAAAAAAAAAAGATTAAAGTTTATAGTTCAAGTTACGGCTCCTAGAATATAGGTATCTGTAATTTGATTAATACTCAAGTGAAATATTTGAATATTTTATCTCTAAGCATTATCTATTTAGAATAGCGCTTCATGTTTAAGTTTTGTGTTACAAACACGTAATTTATAGCAATTGCCAATCTTCATATGTAAATGTAGTGGAGTATATGCAAAATAGTAAGTATTCTGAATTTTCTCATTTTCACCTCACAAGTGAAAAAATAAGAGCACTAAAACAAACAATTGTTGGCAATTCATGTTTTTCTTCAATTCCGTCATAATGAAACAATGTGCTCGAACAAATTAGCATTCATATTGGACGTGGGTATGTTGCGGTTAAGTGTCAAAATGCGACGTTTAATGAAATTTCAGATTTGATACACTTTGAAACAACGAGCTCGGACCAAAGCGTTCTTTAAAATATATAATCAATCAAGCAAACAGTCTATCGTAGTCTACTGTTTGACTTAAGGAGCATTGATTGCACCCAGCCAGCTTATTTGGGACATCGGTTCAAGTGGCCGAGGGTCATCCCAGCTTGAATTTATCAATTCGCGGTCTGCACTCTTAAATTCATTTGCCCCAATGGGCATCGGTCTTATGACAGATATAGCCTTACCCAAAGGCTTACACTCTCTCCTCTCACCTTGGTCTATTGGCCTTTTGAGCTTACTTGTTCTGCCAGCGATGTCGGTAACTTTACTTCTATAACGCGTAACCTCGTTTATGGGAGAATATAGAATACCATCTTCATAAACTCATGCATAGATCGTTTTTGAGTAGCGGTAAAAAAAATTTGCATGCGGTACTCATATACTTACTATATAGCCTGAAGAAAAATAATGTAGTCTTCTGTTCAGGGGTGATATCACGTCTGAATGAAATTTATTCAAGACCCTGACTCAAAGAGAAGGCATGGTTACCCATTTTAACATTCGTGGGTTTTGTGCAGTCTAAAGCTGTTCTGCAAATCTCAACTATGTATAAACTTTACAATAACGTACCACAATGTCTGTGACATGTATCATATAACGTAAAATCACACTTAAATATCCTTGGTCATTAACGTAAAAAGTTGCACGTGTCATTCGCATATTTCGAAAGCGATACATTCGCATATTTATATCTTACCACCAAAACTTATTCTCTTCTTGCGGGTATTATTAGTCCCGAATCGACTTCTACCTTTTTGCCTTAATCCACCTTATAACTAAGCTTTTCACAATTTGCTTGATATTTTTCATCCTCAAGAGTCATATCAATGTCTCTCATACAAGTATATCCTATATCCCTCACGGTATCTGCGCTATGCTAGAATATTTAAAGAATATGTTAAATTCTATTGTTTTACTGCAGCACCTACACTCTATAATTTATGCAATTACTCAATGAATATTACATGAATGGATGCAATGGACGCCATTGTTGAATTAGCAAGGATCATTGACTAAAACTATTACTATTTCAATATGTATTGTACTGATGATCACTTTGTAGATAAGATACGCGAATGCAGATAGACGATGCGATAGCGAATGAATATATTGATTTAAGGCTGTATATATCCACAGAAATATACATATTGTATTATACAGTCATGGCAACAAAGAGACAATTACAATTAGCTGCAATTTTTTTTAAAGATTTGATATTATGTTTTAAAAATGTTATCGAGCATGGTAATTCTAGCTTAATATCATTCACATATTTAAAAGACACATATATACTTACGTGACATATCTTTGACTAGCTTATGAAAATGAATAAAAATAGCAAAACTTCAATTTCACAAGAAAAATAACAGTTTAGAAATATTCCTCGTTCTAAAGCAGCGAAGGAGTAAAATTTACATCTAAAACTTAAAATAAATAATGTTAACTCAAAGAGAAGTCGTGAATGTCGGACTTAGTGAAAATTCACTCGAAACTGAAATATAGTGAGTTTCCCCACAGACCCAGTTCCGGGTATAAGCTTCTTGACTGCGTCTGTTTTCGAGACTATACGGGATGCATATGTGAACGGGTTCTCATGTGAATGTTTACGTGAGTCAAATGCATTTTTAATATTCATATTTATTGGATTATTTTATTAATTGAGCTCAAGCATATATAAGATTTTAGTGACAATTGAAAAACAGATTAGTAGATGCCAAGCAAATCGATTCAGAAACGATTTTATCAATGTCAAGTGAAGTTACGAATGACAATTTAATTGCTGAATAACAGTTAGTGACAACAAATAGATTAACCTTACAATTATATGATGAGATTTATAAACTCATAACCTTTAGTTGCTGTTATGAGTTTATAAATCTTATGACAATTTTTATCAACTTCTTTGGTTGTATCAGTGATTAGTATAAGCGTTTTTATTTAATGCTCTATATATCAGCGAGGACTGATAAATTTATAGGTATAGGCACCAAGACCTGCGGTTTGAGATTGCGGCATAGTACACAACGTGATCATTCAAGTAGTTTGTAAAAAGGTTAAAAGGGTAAATCACTTAAACCTATGTAGTTATTAAATCCTGATGGTTTACTTATTTCCAAACGATCTAAGGTCCCGCCCTGTAAGTCTAGGACGTATGTTTTCATACTTATTCAAGGCTTGAGGTTGTTTGCTCGGATACTATGAAATATTTGCTGCAGTACTTTTGTTCCCATGTATAGGCGTTTGTTGCAGTTTGTATCCTTGAAGGATTTGTGGCTTTTCGTTTATAATAAAAATAATAACATTTAATTAAGTGTGTTGTTTGTATTATTAATTTATTAACATTTTTAATGCCGAAATGGATTGATTATTTATAAATCAACATATTATCCATTTGTATGAATTTAAAGTTTTACAGGCTTTTTATAGAAGTATAGTAACGTTATTTTAAAGAATTTATATTATTATAACTTTACTACAAATAAAATTAGAAATGTCGATTCTAGCTAAATATTATTCAAATATGGGGAAAATTGGGCAATCTAGCAAATGTTTTAATTTAAGTAATTTTATTTAACATGTCTGTTGTCAATTGAGTAATTTGAACATTGGGACAGTAAACACAAAAATATTATCTGTATATAGATTTTTGTCCCGAACATTCGGGTACTTAAAGACTAATTAATGACGTGTCAAATCTATCAATACCAGCAACTGACATACGGTTTAACATCTACCTGTTAAAAATTTTTGGTGTTGATCTGCCTTATATGTGATAGAGATGAATGAGTTGGTCAAATTATCACAAGGGACAAATTATCCGTCAAATAGGATATCTGAAAGCAACATCACCTAGCAAACTATGACCATTATCAGGTAAGTATACCGGTATGGTTGCCTGTATAGTTAAAACGTACACTGCTATTTTAAAAGGTCTATAAAAGCTTTTATTTTATATTATTTTTTTATATTTATTAGTATCCATAGTACAAGCTCTGCTTAGTTTGGGCTAGATGGTGTTGTGTATATGTGGTAGAATATTATATTATTATATATTATATTATATTAATTATCTGTGTAATTGCAGAAATTTAAGATATTGATTTTAAATCATCAAGACAAATATTTAATAAAAAGAAAGTAACATATTTTTTTATATTTCGCACCTAGTTATATTTTATTATTTTTGCCTAAGAGAAATCCTCTTCGAATTACATCAAGTCTAAAAAAAGCAAATAAGATATATTTCTCGAACTGTCAAGTTAAAAAGAGACTTTGATATACGTACTGCTAAGTTATAGTCCTTCAACAGTTATTATGACGTTTCTTTATTATATTAAACAAAATATAAATATTTTACTAAAGAGCTTGTCTATCATACAATTATAACTACATACATAGAATACTCAAGAAAAACAAAATAAACCACCACAAAAAAAACATACGTAAACTGCGTAGCACATTCAAACAATTTTCACAAACTTCGCATAACTAGAATTATAAATATGAAAAAAGTTTGTTACTGAACTACGCGTAAACCGTTGAACGGATATCGTATTAGATAGTTAAGAAAGCGTAACAGTTTAATTCCGCCTTATCTACGTAGTAATTTGTAATAAGGTTAGATGCACATAACAGAGAAATAAGGTTTATACGTATGATATTCAAGAATAAACAAAAGGTAGGCATGGAAAAATAAGCATGAGAGCAGATTAAATGCTGTAGAAATGCAAGCGCTGAGAGACATATGTGTTATGATGCTGAAAGATAGAATCAGGAATAGTGTGATTAGAGAGATGGCGGCCGGCATGAAAGTGGATATAGTGACAAGAATATAAAAGTGTATGTTAAGCTGGTTTGGGCATGTAGAAAGAATGGACGAGAAAATAATGACTAAGAAAGTTTATAAGACTCGTGTGAATGGAACAGTCGCAAGAGGCAGACCTAGGTGAACGTTTCTTGATTAGATCGGAAACGTTCTGGACGAAGGCCAGGTTAAGAGCACCTTATGACGGCGAGCGTACCTATATGAGGAATGTGATGAAAGTGAAGGAAGCCAAAGAAGTGTGTCAGGATCGCAGCAAATGGAAATCCGTAGGTTCTGCCTACCTCTCTGGGCAACAGGTGTGAATCTATGTATGTATATATTCAAGAATAAAATTTAATTACCTAAACCGCCCTTTTAATCAACGGAACCCTATTGAATCATCCAGGCTTCTTAAAAAAACGTTATGCCTAGGTATATAAGAATGACGTAAATACTGCATAAACGACTTTCTCGTAGTAAAAAATATTTTTACAGTATTTTCCTCAATAGATACACTTTTTTATTTTATGATAAAATATATAACAACAATTAACTTAGTTTAGCAAAATGTTTGCCATAGCAAGACTCTGATAATATATTCCTAAACATTAAAAATAAAAGATTTTTTGTAAATATTTGAGATCTGTTTAATTTTGTTTTTCTGAATTGTGTTTGTGGTAAGTTGCACCAAACATTACTACATTACACCGGCTCTTTACAACAGCATACTATCATTTTGAGTTTATGTATAACAAATCTCTTACCTAAAATGAAAGACGACAAAGCTAAATCTAAAAACTTAATAAACAGTAGGAACGACATCTAGTAAGTTGCAATAATATTACATTAAACATACACAAGGGTGTACATCTAATATACGGGTACTGCAGCAAAATGGAATCTAAGCGCTGATTTTAATACTTCAGTGAACACAATAGATGGTGTTATTCTAAGTTATGTTTTTAACTTAGTATGTCTAGTACGAATATATTCTGTTGTATGAGGCTTTTATTGTATATTTAAATAAAAATATATACGGCAATTAATCTGGAATAATGATTTGTCAGCAGTTAGTTCGTTCGGTTTTTCGAGTTTAGATCCTATTCCTGATCTTGTCTGTACATTATGCTTGGCTTTTTTGCATAATATATTTCGTGTACTAACCACGAAGATTTCAGCTCCGTCGATTCTCTAGCATTAAATATTGCATAGGATCAAAATTAAAACACCAATATTGGGAAGTATAAGTTATATTATAATAAAAGTTATATAATTAAATTACAGCATAAATTTTTCAGTAGGTACATATCTAGCACAGTGTACGAAATACATTTTCACAATGTGAGCATATTTTTGTTATGTTTAAGTACAATAGCTTACATTAGTAGGTATATTGATTACCGCCGTGAATGATCATGTATCGGCCATACGTCAATTCTTCCCCTTAATTGAAGTATTACCCATACAATTTAATGAGGATGATATTTTTCTAATTTATATATTTTTCAACATGCGTCTTGCCGTTGTACATAATTTACCGCAGAACCACTAAATGTACTCACATTTTGTGCGCATTGCATATACTTTTTGGTCAAAGCAACAGAGGTGCAATGAAGTAACTTACGAGATATTTATTATTTTTTACTCTGTGTAAATTTCCCCGTTTTACACATTGAAGACTAAGAGACTAAAGAACTCAGTAATGAAATCTTAACTTCGATTCACAACTCTCTCTCATAGAAATGGTTTAAAGAAAAGCTATCATTTTCGCTCTTAAAGCTAAAATTTAAAAGTCTTATAGTATAGAAAGCGGCGTCGAAGCTTCCCTCCATTTATTTAAAATATCCACCGTTCAAAATTCTGATCGCTCCGCTTTGGAGGATGGTCCCCGTAAATAAATATTTTAGTTCTACAATGCTTATTTGTAAGCTAATCTTTATTTCTAAGGCAGGGAGTAGAATCTAGCATAATTACTTACATGGGTTATGAAAAGAAGAAACAATTCGACTTATCTAATAATAATCGACATTTTAAACTAACAAACTACAAATGTTTGCCAAAAAGCGTCGTTTTTATTCGCTAAAAAAGCTTAAGTAAGTAAACCTAACTCTTAGACTCTATTAATCGTTGAACTGTGCACTACCTCTATTAAATGTGATCTTAATTGGGTTGTGAGTGTGATCGATATCTATTACTTTATTATTATTACATACTAAATTTGTGTCATTATTATAGCTTATTACCAAAATTATATTCATGTGAGACAAAACTTTATGTAATTTTTGAGGCACTTTTCAAGTGGCTGAATTTACGACAGATATAGTGCATATTATTGCTATAAACTTGATGAATATAAGTCTAATTACTTGTTGAACCATCGGTATAAAGTATCACAAATAATGTTAACGATGGACTGGTTTTTTACAGTACTTTTATAATTTTCTGACACACTTTTCTCGAAGCCTCTTACATCAGCAACTACTTCACTTGTTTTATTTCGTAAAATATCTTTTGGAACTTTTCCATCTTTAAGATCTTCATATCCTTCCATTTTGTTAGTTTCGTAATTGTCACGTTAATTTTACACATCTGGTGCCCGAATTTCAACGGTGACTGAGGTGGGTCCAGGTGTCGTCGGAGACCTTAGAGTAGCTGACCTGAGAGACGTCGCTGAATGGCCACTGCTAGCTCTTGATCCACGTCGAGACCCTGTAAATAAATGAAATTTGTACAATATATTCCTGAGTATTAAACATGAAGGCCAAGCATGCTTTGAGCATGATTTTTGAAAGGAACACATGCCGTGAATTTATTTTTAATGGAATTCACGATAATATAACTGAGAAGCTTCAAATTAATTTTAGCTAATCTAATAGAACTTCATTCTGAGTTAAAATATTTAAATGTCTAGCATTAAATAATTGTCGATTCATAGATGTTAATTTTAATAATAAAAAATTCATGCGGTTGTATACAATTACGATTTAAATATGATTGGTGTCATTTAAAATGAGTTCTAATGTAATTTTAGTGGTAATTGATTTTCTATCGTAAGGTTGCTTTCAATATATGAAATATGGTAAAGAATATATCTCAAGATATATTACACAGAATGGCAATTGTAGCTATATTCAGTTTGCTAAAGCAGTCGGTTGTATGATTAGTTCTATATAACAGCAATCCAATTTTAGTCAAACCAAAAATTTTACTACTCATGTACCTATTTAATCAAAGTACCTAAGAACCTATAATATTTGTTTACCTACTACTAAAATGATAATAATTTATTGTTTTACAAATTATATTAGAATTCTGTATTGAAGTGAGCTTCATCCTAAATATTGTTCCTATTTTTGTTTGCAAATGTTGATTTACTTAAAAGTTGTGTATCAAGTGAAGAAAACAGATAAAGTATACAATATAGTAGTCTATTTTTATTGTAATTATAATATATTTATATATTAATAATATTAAGTATGTTTTAAAATATTATATATAATATATATTTAATAATTAATATGTATATTACAGAATTTATAGTGCTCATTGGTGTATACTAACAGCTTTGCAATAATAACTGTGAATTTAATGGAATAAGAATTACTATCTACTATTTTAAAATTCGTGTTATTGTTTTATTTTCAGTATTTATTCAGATATCTGAGTCTCAGAGAGAGATCAGACTCTAATCAATGTATTTTTGTTATCTTATGAAAAGGTAAATAAATTTCTTAATCAAAACATTCTTAATTAATTCTTAAGATATTAAATTTCATAACAATGTATACCACTAGTAAATTTATTGAAATATCAAAACCGAATTTGTACAAAAACATAAAATATAGTGTTATAATATTAACCTAAGCTAGAACAGTATCCTACCTACATATATTATGTTGTAACTAAAAATCATAGGGTATAACAAGCAAAATGGTATCGTATGTAACCTGAGGACTTTCGGTGTAGCTGATGACTTTGATGGTGGCGTGCTGTTGATACATGAAATATTCATGATTAGCATTGTCAGTGAGGAGGGGAATGGGCAAGCCCGACAACTTCAAGTATATTGTAATTCAAATAAATTAGTGTGATAATTTTGAAGTGTATTGGATGTGGCAGGCACAAAATTTATATTTTGACACGTAGGATTTATTACCTTTTTTATTTTTTTGTGTACAAAAAGGCAGTGATTTTGGTAAAGTACAATTTTAAAGTTTAAATAATTGTAAAATGTTTTTCATATAATTTTGCCCGTTCCCCTTGTGTATATTTATAAAATAAAAAGAGGTAATTTTGCAAATACACCACATTTAGATATTAAAAACACATTTATACTGGACATCATCTAAACATCAATATCGGTGCAGTATAAAAATTCAGTCAGCTGCAAATATTAAAAGCGAGGATATAATTAAAAAGATATCTTGGACTTTCTTTAATATTATATATATTAATATCTTAACTCTGCAACTTACTGTAAATAAATATCCTACAATTTCAGTGTAACTAAATAAAAATGCATTATAAGAAACATCTTTAAGACTTAAAAGTTGCTTAATATTGATTGCAGGTATTAACTAAAGTATTTTTTTTTTTACACTTATTTCATAATCCGGGATTCATCTGAAATATAGTAAATTTAAAAATATTTTATATTTTAAGATTATCATCTCAACTTGTTTCTTATAATGTAGGAACTAAAGTATAATATACCAATATTTATTTTGTTTGTTTTGTACCTATCTAAGCTGAAGTACCTGGACTAGGCGAATGAGGTCTGAGTTCCTGCTGGCTCGCCTGCCTCGACGGTGGACGTACACTCACACGAGAACCACGTCGATCCTGAAACAGTTTTATGAAGAGCATTGTACTAAGGTTCTGCTGACTATTTATTAATAACATCTTACCTTTCGCCAGCATACTTAACGATACAATGTATTAGAAGGCCATTAGGATTCCTAAGTAATTTTAAAAATGTACAACTTCATTTCTATTTAAATTAAATTACTATATTGCTTTTATTTTATTAAGAAAGTTATTTATTGTCCCAGTACTTGACTTTTAAAAATACTTGACTGTTACATTAACATTCAAGTATTTTGATTTAGTATTGTTACAGAACTATAAAAACTGAAATGGAAAAGTATAATATACTCCACTGCTCTTCGACATAGTCAAAATATTCTTATATTAAAGCGAGACTACAATTGTATTTTCGGCGCCATATTTATAGTATAATTTTATACGTACTTTGAATCAGCTTGATTCAAGTTTTTGTTTCAGTATTTGTCTTATCCTATTAATTTCACCAATACTGTGTTCTTATAGCCTAAGTCACTACGTCTCAGTCAAATATTTATCTTTGGCTAACTGAACCAACAAATACACTACGACAACAATATAAAATAATGTCAGCATCATCGTCGCCCAGTTGACAGAGCGTCAACGCAGTTTCGCAGAATCGCATGTTCAAGTCCTGCTTCATGGATTGTCTTTTTCCTTTGTTATAATTTACTGCATTGATTTTTATGCATATATTTACACGGGAAATACTTATAAAATAAATCTAAATTAACTAAAATCTTATTGTTTATAATAATATCTTAAGCAGTCAATTACTTTTGGTACTAGGTACTACGTACAACCATTCTCAATGGGAGTCTTAACGTTTATAGAAAGCTGTATTTACTCAGAGTTACCACGATAATAATTACAACTTTTAAAATTACCTGTGAATGCAACAGCTTAGAATCTCTCAACAAAGACACGTTCATCAGCCGGGGGTTGGGTGTGTTGAAGATTGTGCGGTTCTCCCTCCATCGTGCTCTGAAAAAAGTTGTTATATTTGGATTAGTAGTGTAATTTATTTAAAATGGATGCGGCAAATTTATTGAAAATAATAAAGATATCGTGTTAGTATATCAGGTCGTATGTATACTGTAATTTAGTGTTAGTTAGTTAATATTATGATATAAAACAAATGTAGGTTTCTGAGGCGGATCTTAAAGTATTATTTTTTGGTATTCCATTTTTCAATCCCCTAATTTCATATCATATATATTATCATATCGTGATTACGAAAGTGGTTAACAATAGTATTTTATTAATGTTTGTATAATAAAAAGCATAATTTAATAGTATTCGAACGTGTTAAGGGATGCTCATCGCAAATTAAATTTTCTCTTAAAACAGTGTTATTTTGTAGTTCTTATAAGATTTCAAGAGGGATCAATTGAAAGTACAAAAAATAAAAAACATATTTATTTATGAAAGATGGACTAGCGACTAATATTACAATACCATACACCATACCATAAACTTAAAGAAGCTTATAACACGAATATAATTTACATATTTATAAAAAAGTAAATAAAAATTACAATTTAACCAAAACCACTAAAACGACCGAAAGCTAATTACAACATAAAAGAAAAAAAATATGAGCTATAACCGCGTTAATTAAATGGACATTTCTTTTTTATATCAAACTACATTTTGCTCGCGTAAATGTAAAATAGGTTGAGTTAGTAATAGTACTTTTCTTCTGGTTGAAAGGCACCTTATATCCTTTTCTGTACAACATCTATGCAACATTTTTCATGATGATCAGTCGAGTAGTTTAGGCATGAAGGCGTAACAAACAAACTCACATTCACATTTATAATATTAATTAGCATTATAAGTAACCACCTGCTGAAGAGTTGGAGGACGACGCATATGATGATAAACATCACCGCCATGCCGACCAGGACGCCGATCATCGCTGGATCCAGCGTCCTCGTTGACTCCTCCACAGCCTTCACCGCTGGAATAAGTAGAGATAGTATTATGAACACTTGAATACTTGATATTTTTTTCGCACTGTTCCATAATCTTAACTTGAAGTATACTTTTTTCTATTTTTACAGTCAGCAAACTGAACATTAACACTAGAAGGGCCGGGCTTCATACTATACCTACAAAGACCGCAGCGGTCAATTTGACGGTACTAGAGATTCAGTCAGAATAGTTATGAAATTATTGCGTATATTGCATTAAAATAAAATAAAAATAATATCAATATATCTTTTTATTAATTATAAACAATTTTAGCACTTAAACTGAGTAATATTTGTAACAAGTAATAGATTTTTTAAAATCTTTTATACATTTTCCACAAACAGCTTTTTTACAGATTATGCAGTTTTCACACGTTTTATTTTTTTTACAATTACGATTAACTTGACATTGCCTCCTCTTATTGTTTGTAGTAGGTACATCGTTCACTTGTTTCTGAATTATTTTCTTGTCTTTGAGTTGCAGTTCAAGTAGATTTATTTGTCACATACTCTGCACGTAGATCGCTCACTAGTTGAAGGATAAAATCATGGCGAGAAATTGTTATTTCTGTGACTTTTAGGTATAGAATCCACGATTTTATAGCTGCTAAATCAAGTATATGGTAAAAAACGTGAACTTTACTTGCGTGCCATTTGATCGATGATGTCTACACCAAATTTTTCATTATAAAATACAATTGTCTCAGGCAGTTTTTTTTTATCAACGCTCACATTGGGGTGCAGAGTACTCATAATAATAACATTTTTCCTGTTTTTCCTTGATACACAGTAAGGGTTGTATTGGTCTCAGTATTTCTTAGTCTCTGAGCGAATTTACAATAATACTTCGGAGTTTTCTGATGAAGAAATGACCTGTTCCGGCTGAAATTCTGCGTCACGGGTTTTACAAACACTGTCTGATAAATCGTCACCACTTTCATCACCTGATACATCTAGTTGTATATCGCAATATCGCAACAGTTCTTGTTCTATTTGAAACTACTGAGACGGCGACTCATTTTTTTATAATAAATTACGACTGCTCACTAAACGAAACCAATGTCTACTAACTGTAATGTAAACAAGCTAGACAGTGACAACTTACTCAAAATTCAACATAAGTAAAAACAAAAGTACCTTCATTAGTTTGAAGAAATCGTCGTTGACTATTCTTATCGCTGCCTTTATATGCCGTCACATTGACGGTGTGTGGTCTTAGTACGTATTTGTAAAGGAATCTCATATACAACATATATTTGATTTTTTTTTTATCTAGATTTAGCCTAACAATAGCAAATTAGGAAAAGTCATAAAATATGAAAAGAAACATAAACATAGTTTGTAAAATATTTAAGAATGAAATCACCGAGCGGTCAAATTGACGGCCTTGGTCTTCCTAGTGTTAAAGTAATTTGTATAATACTACTAATTAGTATTTCATAATACTTATTATTGTTCTATATTCCTCTAGCCCCGGATAAAAAGCAGTGTTCAGTTTACTTCTGTACCAAATTTTATATTTTTACATTTATAATAATAATAAATGTAAAAATATCAAATTTGGTATTAAACAACCCATCCTTTTGAAAAGTAGCCTCCATCCTTTCCCAGGTTTTAAACTACCTCTATATCAAATTACATCTAAATTTGTTGAGTGGTTTAGCCGTGAATAGGTTACAGACAGAGTAACTTTCAAAGTTATAATATTAGTAAGTATTAATTTAAATGAAATCCTATGAAAATGAATTTTAGGATTCATTAGATTCACTATAATATGAATATGTTAGCTATTAACTTGAATGAAATCTTATGAAAATATATCATAGGATTCTTTAGGTTCAAATGCAAAGTTAATTATACTTACCAGTGCACGCGATGCCCCCGTCCACCATCACCTCGGGCACCATCTCGAATTTGCAAGCGCACCGGTCGTTCTTGCATTCTGTCTTGAAATCCATATACTCGCATTGTCCGTTGAACATGCATGTCTCGTTAATGCTGGCAGCTATAACAAAAACAAAATACACATTATTATTCGTTATAACACGATTAGTGTATAATCAATTCAAACTCACTGCGCTACTTATGGATGCAACCGTCACAAATCTGGCGCCCAACGTGGGACACAATAAGAAGGCAATGGAAGAAATAGGAAAATGAGCCTCTCGATGAGTGATGCTCATCTTTCTTCTCGCCTTGAAGTAAAATTCTAATAGTTTACTCCCATACTTTACGGGGGCCTCATAATACCATAATATGAGCGCTATCGCGTATCATAGTAATCCTTTAGCTGGTTACTGTGGAGCTGAAACTTGCAAGAAAATTTCCAATAGGTATTATTGAAACATACAATTGAGATATCTTGTTTTTTTTCGAACTGAAGTACGCATTACATCCACACCTTATTGGAAAGGACACTTCAGACTACCTGTTATTACCAAAAATAACCTTTTCGTTCTTCCCGGTCAAAGGGCATAATTATTATTATCATATCTGCAGCTACACTTAATAATAATAATAATATCAGCCCTGTATTAAACTGTCCCACTGCTGGGCACGGGCCTCTTCTCACTGTGAGAAGGGTTAGGTCATAGTCCACCACGCTGGCCTAGTGCGGGTTGGCAGACTTCACATATCTCCGAGAACATTATGGAGAACTCTCAGATATGCAGGTTTCCTCACGATGTTTTCCTTCACCGTTAAAGCAAGCGATAATTAACTATTTAATACGCATATAACTTCGAAAAGTCAGAGATGCGCGCCTTGGGTTCGAACTCGAGACCTCTGCGTGGCAGTCCAACGGTTTCCCACTAGGCTATTGCAGCTACACTTAAAACTATAAAATGACATTTTAGACGACATCTTTTGTTCTGCCCATATTATTATATTTGTTCTGGGACAAACTCATTACGACGTGTTTATAACAATGATATCACGTTTTGTTTCCAGATCTTTACCGTGAGTGATCAGCAGCCAATCACTTCACATAACGTTCAAGTAATCCAGATATCGACTTGAGCCATTCCCTAGTAGCTTTCAATGTCTTGTTTAACCTTATTAGTAACTAAACAGGCGTATCGTACCTTGTCCTATTAGGCGACGCGTATCACACCATATTTATTCGTCTGACGGTTATTCGATCGAATGTCTATAATTATTATAACTTTCTGGATCAATAAGTCTAGATATTAGGCTTGTATTATTTTTATTAACCCTTGAGATCATATTTTAGCCCATCAGGAAAATAATAATATCTTGGATAAAATGTCCACAAAATTTAATTTCTCGCGCATGTAATGTAATTATTTAAAAAAACCTCTAATCTTTAAGTATTTTCGTTTGCTTAAAAATGTTAAATTATTCATAAGATAAGATCAGACGTATTAAAAATACGTTGGCAATTGTAAATTCTTTTTGGAAGTTTTTCATGTCAAAGTTGTTCTGAAAGGCACGCTAATGATCTCTATTCGATTCATGATACCGCAGTCATCAGCACATAATTAGGGACTCTGCGGTTGCCAGCAATATTTTGTATACCCTGCACTTTAAATTGCGCCACCGATTCCGATTCCCAGTTTGCGTGTAGCTGATGCGTCGAATTGTAGTTGGACATTGAACACATGGATAATCTTTATAACTTTTAGTGCTAAAAGCTATTGGAAATGTCGTGCGATTAACGGTATTAATACAAAAATTTAATAAGTAATATAAAATATATATTTGTTCATATAATAATGTAAGTGACAAAATAAAAATTTTGACCGTCAAAGTTAAACTTATTAACGAGAATTTCTATTTAAATTTACCTGTTGCCTTGTTCAGTAAAGTAAGGACGCAGAACCAATGAGAAAACTACCAAGAAACTCACGGCCACTCTTTTTAATCGCCGTGTTTACAATATTGTTTTTTGCTAATCAGTTTTTTAAGAAGTAGTTTCTTATAGAACTGATTAATAAAAAAATAACAATATTGTAAACCCATAACATCATTTGTTTCGGCAATAAAAGTAGTTATTTTGTACGCTACAGATGTAATAAAACAGAATATATCAGTTGCAAAATCAATATTATATTTATACATACTAGCGGTTGCTTAGTGGTCAAATTCGACCATAATTGATTTAAATTTAAAGTTTGATCATTATTAAGGTTTGATTGTTTATAACTTTACCCATATTACATATAAATAAGGTATATATAACCATAGTTACGAAGAATTGTACGATGTCAGACGAACAATGCCGAAATACTATTTATTTATTTATTTAAAGACACATCAACAATGTACATGTTACAATTTTCCAAAAAAAAAAAAAATTAACATTTTCATTCGCCAACATGAACATCAATTATAGATGTGTACGACATTTACCAATTTGTGGCTTAAATTAGAAGCTAAATCTAACTCTAAAAAGAATAATAAAATACAAAACAATAATAAAATACAAAAAATCATACAAAAAATACAAACTTCAAATATACATCAAAATACAAAAAAAAAAGAATCAAATAAACTTAACCTTTTCATAAGTGTTAACATACATATATATAGTTACTATACAAATGACTTCAGTATCTTTTTCCTAAATGCATATAGAGAATCGTTAAATATACTACAAACGCGATTTGACTGCGTGTGTCAAATGCATGGTACACAACCATGCGTTTGACACACGCAGTCAAATCGCGTCGTGTCGTGTTTTTTCATTAATTTACTGTATGCATATTTTATAAAAATATTAGGATTCGCCACTCCTTCTCCATATAAACTTTAACTGTGCCCAATTATATACTCCACCGTCCGCGCAATTTTCGTAAAAAGGGATACAAAGTTTTTGCTTAACGTATAATATATCTTCTTCTTTATATATATAATTCTTCTGTACGTGTGTTGACAGAGAACTCCTCCTAAACGGCTGGACCGATTTGAATGTTCTTTTTTTTTAATTGAATTTGAATTTCTTTTACTTACGTACAGGACAACGTCTGTTGGGACAGCTAGTAGATTATAAAATCTTATACAGTCTTGCCGACTGTATATATTTGTGAAAGCTTATCTCAACCATGCAGCAGTGACCGTAACGGAATGCTTTCATATATTTTTAAAATAGAGTCAACATTAATCATTGTTTTTTTTTATACAACTTAGGTGGCAAACATGCTTACTGCCCACCTGATGGTAAGTAGTCACCGTAGCCTATGAACGCCTGCAACACCAGAAGTATCACTTGCGCGTTGCCGACCCTTTAGTTGTTAGGCAGTGGGTTGAAGAAGGAGCGAGAAGGTGGAAAGAGGGTGATTCCCACCGGCACTCTCACTCACCGAACGAAACACAATAGTAGGAATACTGCTATTTCACGTCGATATTCTGTGAGAGTGTAGTCCTTCCCCGGTCGAGCCGGCCCATTCATGCGGAAATCAGCGAGGCTCTACTACTTATAAATATATGTTTATTTGAATTCAGGCGACACATGGAAAAATAGTATAGATAATGTTATATTACTTACATTGTACAATAGGTATGTAAGCGCTTAATAAATTGCGTTCAGATCTTGTATATAATACTATTTTGATAAGAATGAGTAAGACTAAGTTAAATGCAATATTAAAATACTGCATAACTAATATAATGACTGCATGGATGGCACAGTGGTTTATGTGGTCGCCTCGCTACTGCCACCGCGCCGAGTGTTGTGGGTTCGATCCCCACGCGGGACAAAAAATTGTGTAATCTACAAATAGTTGTTCTAAGGCTGGGTCTTTGTGTCTGTTATTTGAATGTTTTTAAAATCCTCCGCGACACGTTAATTATTCCTATTGCGGGAGTTTTTAGATTTGTTTAAAAAGACTTAAACAAATTAAAAATAAATATATAAAATAATTACCGCCAAGTTTTTAACAGATTCTCATAATTAACAGGCTTATTGCCGATGTCCAAGTTAGTCAAATCAAAAATTTTCACCCGGTTTCCAATTTCTTTTTGGGTTTAATTTGTGTCTTTATTTACTTTTTTAGTGCTTTCGTATATCTTATATTTTATAGATTTTGTCACTCTCCCCCCTTCTAATTGATAATACCCGTGTGGAGTTAGCGGCACCGTTTTAAAATAACCGTGTGGCTCCGCGCGGAGTTTTCGCCGTGAACCGATAGACAATTAGACTACCGATAGACGATGAGACTAGATTAGATTATAGATGATTTAAAAACATGATATAGAAAACAAAGAAATGTCTAATGTGAATTATTCCGACATTGCGAGATAAAACAATTATCAATATACAAAAGCGCAAAGATATACCACGACTAAGCATTTCACCCTTTGTTTGATATTAGCCGCGTGGAACGAGTAGCAGGTTTTTTGAACTCTAGCACGTCTTTGCTATATATTATTTAGCTTAGCGCCGAGAAAATCTTGAACGTTTAGAAAATCTTGACTATTTCGTCTTGTTCTGAGTAAGTAATTTTATGTTGACGTAATTACGTCGCTTCGACCCTAAAAAGGGTATCCCTTAATACACATAGTATGAGAATATTTTGCCAGAATAATTCGAGGAATTTTAGGATCATACCGAGACCTTACAGGACCGACCCGAGTAAAATTGCTGTCACTTTTGTATTCATTAATTTGATGAGGTGCGGTACGGTAAATGAATACTAATGAAGTAATATACTCTTGCTTACAATGAGTAATTTTTTAACAGTATAATAAAGTTAAGATTTAGTTTATATATTTAAGAAAGGATAAAATACTTTAATTGAACTTATTCAGCTGATACTATGCTCTCGATATAAATGTAATGTTTACTGTTAGAATAGTAAAGAAATGTTTAAATTAACACCATAGATTCCTACCTTTTATGTGTAACCTAAAGAAAGAAAATAATATGATATCGAGCAGTCACATTCACGCATTCCTAATCCTTTTACCTACCTGCAACCTACAGAGTCAGCATGCAGACTTGATTGAAACGTTATGTTACAATAAAATAGTGTTAGACTTCGTTCTCAACGAGATAGAGATTAGCGATAAAACTATAAAACTAGAAATTAAACAAGCAAGGTATTCCCGTATATATTCGCGAGCCTTAACACATACTGACACAACAGACCAAAGATTAACTTTTTTCCGATGCGTGATCATACATATTGCCAAATGGACAAGTAACCATTATATTATATTACCCGGTTTTGGTATCCATTTTAAAGCGTTCGGTTACACCTAATGCATTACACTGTGCGTTGAACAAATTGCCATTGCCGCGTACTATTTTGGCGTTGATCACAGCTTGAGACGCATGTTAACTAGAGCGACGCAGACGTGGCAAACGGAGTGCGTTTGCCGCATGCGTCTTACGCGGAGTATGACGCATAAACAGACCAAGCGCTTTATACACTGTGCAAATACCTGACGTTTCTATAACATACATACGTCACGCGTTGGCACTACAGTGTATCGGCAGTGATTTTCTCAGGGAATATTACTCTGTGAAATCAGTGATCCGATTTATGTAAATGTGGTTTCCTTTGTTATGTGAGCATATATCAGCGAAGTGGTCCACCACATTTGGGTTTTGTGCCTACAAATAGATATGAGGTTTGTGCTTTCAAATGGATTGTAGAATAAACATGCTTTAACAGTAGAATGTATATTTAAGAAAACTTGAAAGAATTCCCATATTTAGATATGATTTGTAATATAGAAATATGTTATGTCACTTTGTGTAGTTAGTTCTCAATTGTATAATTGTAAGCCTTCTGACAGAGTTGGAATAACAGCGTTAATGCTTGTGGTTAGATTATTAAAATAATATAGGGAGACGCGATACGAAGGTTGATGATTGACATTACGATTACGATTTCCTTGTTTTATGGACCCATATAAATATGGTTCCATGTATGAAAATATGTGTTAAAACATCGTTGCATAAGGCTTTTATATTTTTTTTACACAAGACACGCATATCGGTCTAAACACTATAGAGTCTGAAAGGCCGAACTCAACGATAAAAATTATCAAGCCAGATTGTCAACAAAGATGTCGACGAGACTATTAAAGTCGTCATTATTCCACCTGAGCTATCACAAAAAATACCACGGCTCTATAATAACAATGATCTCTGGCAAAGCAATTAGTAATAAGCCTCATAAGTATGTACCTATATATATAATGACAATTATAATAAATTAATGGTCGAAGTAAATGTCCTTAAATTTCTATCACCATTTAACTACCAAGTAACAATTTGAATAGAGGCCTATCTAGTCAATTCTATTAATAGAAATGTACTTCAAATTCAACTCATAGACATTATTATCTTGTACTAGCTTCTAAATTATTTCAGGTTATAAATTCTATCATAAAATAATGATTTGGCGCAGTTGTGGTATCAGTGGGCTTTGTTACTGTGACCTAAATGGATATTAAAACCCTTCTGTATCACAATTGGCAAGTTTTGCAGAATTGGTTTGTAAAAGGCATTTATAGCCCAAATGAATATTAAAATTATAATTCCTTTTAGTAGCTACGCCATCTAGATTTTCTATCACTGAATATCTGATAGAACCGTAACACCTAGAACTGTGTTTTACATTAATACGAGTGATTTTATGTGGATCTTAAACATAAGTGTGTGGCGAAATATTTGTTGTGATATTAGATAAATAACTGATTATTTTAAATATTATTATGTTACTGTTCAACTTTCAATATGAATCGTAAATTCAAGGCTTTTTGGTTTAAGGGTGTTAGCTTATAGATAATAAAATACGTATATTGTAGTTATTTAGCATTTCCAATAGCGATGCGCGATTCCTACCAAAAAAAATCGTATGATATGATAATTAAAGGAAGGTTTCTTTAATTTCCATATCTTACCAATCACGAAAAGCAGGAACTTTTGCATGTCAATATATGTATTGCCGCTAATTATTATTCGAACATATGTGATATAATACTAGAATCTAGATATGATACCACTTTAAATAAATAGCTTGTTGCACCAGGATTCGAGTAGATAATAATAATAATGTATTTATTTATTCAGACAGAGTCCATAATGTTAGTAACAATTTTAAATAGATCAAGATACTTAACCAAGACTCGAACGAACCCCTTAATTATGTCAGAGTCATACTTTTCCGAAATGACCTTTAGGATGCCATTGGTACTACTCCTCACTCTTGTAAGTAAGGAAGCCACCCGTTTGCGGACTATAGCATGGAAGCCATCGACTCTCGTTTCTACAAACATTTTCGAGGCGCTACAAAAGCGAGGCAGCCCTAAGAGCACCCTAAATCCATTATTATATTGGAAAGGCACTGAGAGACCTCTGAGTATAATTGACCCACAGACTGCTCGTGTAGAAAGTTTGACAGTATACTTTGAAAAGCGTAAATTTGTCTTCCTCACTACAGCGAGCGAATCTGCGGGCCAACATGTTACTCCTGATCGCCAATGCCCTCCTTTTAACATCAGCTTGGTCTTCAAGCCCGTCTGTAACATAGTGCCCAAGATACTTGAACTGGTGAACTCTGTTCAGCTCCACACCATTTAGTTTAATTGGGGGCACCCTTGATGGACCTTGCGGTCTTAAAAACCAAATATACACTCTTTACACCATTTTATATTAGGCCATGATTTTGGCCATACGTTTCACAAATGACCAATAGTCGCCTTAAAGCATTTATTGTTGAGCTCAGCAGCACCATATCGTCTGCGTAACTTAAATCATTCATGCTAACATTATCAACAGAGCATCCGATTTGGTGCTGCTGAGCTCAACTATAAGCTTATTCACGTACAGGTTGAAGAGCTTGGGAGAACTCAAACCACCTTGTCTCACGCCGCACTCCAGCCTGAATGTATCGGAGAAGGTATTAGCCCACCTTACGCTATTTGTCTGGTTAGCATACCAGTAATGAAACAACTTTTGCACATGTGCATGCACGTGCCGTTTTCTTGAAATTTTGCCATAATACGTCATACGACACCAAGTCAAAAGCTGGCATGATGCTACTAGTATCCTCACACGTCTTTAAAGGGCCTAATGGTGATTTTATTGTGAAATGTTCTCTAAATAGCTCTGCTATACACCTCATGTCACTCAGACCCTCCACACTCACAGGGAGGCCAGGCTTAGGATTTAATTTATTTGTCGCGTTCCAAAAGTCCCCAAAGTTTTTGGAGGCTCGATGCTCTGCAATAATGTCCATTTTGACCTGTTCTTTGTTATTTTGACACCATTTTAATTTTCTTTTAAACATTTTGCGGCTCTCACACATATCGGTGTATACTGTAGCAATTCGCGGTCTATTTAGAGACACACAGTTTAAAAAATTTAGCCTGGCGTCCCTGTGTGCCTCACGTACATAGCTATTCTAACCAATAACGTGGCGTTTTCTTTTACACGATAAATTATTGACACATTGATCACTAAGTATGGCCGATTCGGTTATTATCTTTATTATATCACTATAGAGTATATCAATCTTATATTTATTTTATAAACAGTTGCAAACATTAGATTTACACTTTGTAAAATCTTCAGGAAAATCTATTAATTTAAGTTTCTTATTGCGTAATTCAGTATATTTATTAATCTGTTCATTTATTCTTTGACCCTAAATTGCCTTGTTTCTCTTATGACTACCTAATAAATTCACATTAGTTTTGCATAAAACACATTTAATTCACACTCAATTACAAGCGGCATATGATCTGACTAAAACATATATTTTACAGATATATTTGTTATTGCCTGCCTGGCTGAGTGGCTGACTACGCAATGGTCGAGCCAACGCGTGCATCCATGTACTTTACATGTATTCAAACCGCTTGAACATTTGAATACGTTGAATTTTAACCGATAAAGTATATTTCGGTTAGTATCATCATTAACAGACTAAGTTAACACAATATTGATTACATATTTTCCTAACCAATACTATAAATCTTTATGTGAGTGTATTTGTTACACTTTCACGCCCTATCTACTCGACCGATCATTATGAAATTTCGCATACACGTCGTCACGGGTAGTACACAAAAGAACAAATTAATATATTATTCCTGGCAGCTCTAGTACATAATAAAATTAGCTTGGCCCTATTGATCTTGCTTTTAATAGTGTTTTCATTCGAAAATGCCTTACTTTTTCTATATTTAAGAAACCTCGACTCTTTTAATTCTCTTTTAACTTTTGCCTTGAATACAGATATAATCTTACATATAAATGTTCCAGTTCAAAACTTCTTTAACTCATAATGCAATCCAATATCCAGTAACCATAGGAACCTAACACGGGTTCCAAGAGCGTGACCCGCCTCGCTTGACTGCGAATGACTCAGAATCGCGAAGTGGAAATTCAATGTCGAATCGATGGTCGTTAACTGTTTTGGTTCTCTTTGTATTTCAGTTCATGTTATACTGTTTATTTAGAACGCTAGTAATTTATCTGTTTACGATGGCTAGACAGTTATTATTGTCAGAATACATGTCGTGCCGTGTTATCTTGTTGTTGGAGTCTAAGAATAAAACGTTGCCCTTTGCTTCTCCTGGGAGTCGCTCGCTTCTAGATTTGATAGCATTGCCTGAGTATATAAGATCGCTTTCGCTAACTGTATTTCTCTTATAGTATTGCGTTTATTCAGCATTGTTTTATTGTGTTTGGTGCCAACTGTCGGATTATTTTAATGACAGTGTCAAATCATTTGAGAGTAATATTTTGTTTTATTTTTATTTCTGTTAGGTCTTATTGGTAAATAAAAAGCAGGCAAATATATAAATGTATAAAGATAAAAGAGTACCAGTACTGTGCGTGATGGAATTTGGACTTATCTTTCTCACACTGAGAAGTGACCCGTACCTCTCAGCGAAACAGCTTATATACAGGGCTGATATATAATTAGTCTGTAATAACTTAGAATCTTGTTTTCAATTCCGTGTACTCCTGTTGTAACTACGTTGTACACATATTCTAATTAATATAATTGTATACGTAAACAGATTTTGCAAACACAAAGTAACATCTATATATTAATATGTGAAGCAAAAACTTTGTAACACTTTTTACGAAAATGCACGGACGGAGGAGTATGAAAGTCATAGTTAAAGTTTATATGGAGAAGGAGTGGTGAATCCTAATATTTTTATTAAAAAAACCGACGGCCACGCCAAAGATTGCGGGTTCGATTCCCGCACAAGTCAAACATTTGTGTGCATGAACATGGATGTTTGTCTTGGTCTGGGTATTTCTATGTATAATACGTACGTATTTACAAAAAAAAGTGTATTTTTATGTTTATCCATTAGTAGTAGTAGTACCCATAGTACAAGCTCTACTTAGTTTGGGCTAGATGGTGATGTGTGTATGTGATAGAATATTATTATTATGTTTCTCTTATCACAGGTACTTTCTCACATATTGTATTAGAAAATACCGGGCCCTTTGGGAGGCTTACACGGAGACATGGGTCCAACGTGAAGAGGCTATCAAACTATTAGGCATAACCATAGACAAAAATAAAAATTGGAAGTTACACATACAAAACATAAAATCAAAACTATCAAAATTTTATATGCTTTCCGGGAAGTTAAAAAAACCACAAATTTACAGACTGCTCTGGTTATGTATTACGCCTATGCTTACGCATGGCTTAGCTACGGCATCATTATGTGGAGATACAGTACAGATGCCCCAACGCTATTCACCGTTCAAAAGAAACTTATCCGTATCCTGGTAAATATACAACAGACAGATAGCTGCAAACCCCATTTTATAGAACAAAATATCTTAACTCTGCCTTGTATGTACATACTTGAAATATGCAAATTTGCTCACAAACACCAAGACTTTTACACTAAACGAGAAGATATACAAACAAGGTACACACTCAGACACAAAACAAGACTCAACCTACCATCGTCCCGCTTAAAAATACATTCTACAAGTCCTCTGGTAATGTCAATAAAAATATACAATGTGCTACCAGAAACAATAAGAAAAGAAAACAAAACCCCATTTATTCGTAAATAAATTAAAAAGTTATTATTAAAAAAATCCTACTATAGTGTCGACGAATATTTAAGTGATAAATCTCTACAACTTGAAAAATAAAGTCTTTTGTAATTTAAATTCTGATGTTAATGTAATGTCTATGTTTTTAGAATAAGTTGGATTGTTATAAGATACTTAAATGATAAGTCCTCTCCACATTTACATTTATTTATTATATCTTTGCTTTGCTGTGCCCGACAGGGTCCACGATTGTTACCTACCAAATAAATGTTTACCACCTAAGCCTACATTGTGGAATGCAATAAAGAATTGAGTAATTGAGTAATTGAGGCCCTTCGAGAGTTTTAATTAAAGGTGTGATGGAACACCTACAGCGGCACTAGCCGCAGCAGGCGTAGGACTATTGCTACGTATGGATTCTAATATATGGGCTATAGGTATGGGTGTTTGGTGGACCGGTATATTGCTAACTATGGATGAAAAACGGCGTCTGCCCTGAATACTCTAATAGCATCAATGCAATTGGCAGACGGTGACTCGTTATTATTATTATTATTATTACCATGCATTTGACACAAGCAGTCGAATCGCGTTCGAAGTATTTCGGCATTGTTCGGCTGATGTCGTAGAATTCTTGGTAACTATGTTTACATATGTATGTTGAGTAGGTGACTAAATGAAATGTCATTATAAGGGTAGAGCTATAGACAGTAAAAACTTTAATAACGATCAAACTTATAATTTATATCAATTGATATAAATTATGGGCGAATTTCCACCACTTGGCGACTGCTACTTTATATAAATAGCCAACTTGTAATGAAGGTAATGAACAATAACAATACACGCGGGTGATAATCGATTGAAGTTGTCGATCTATGTAATGTCTAAAGGTAAAAGCAATATTTTAGTTTTATTGTTGTTTTATGTATAATTTGAATATGATTAAATAAATAAATTACGTAAATACTAAACAGTTTTAAATCGATATATCGCTTTATACTGTAAAATGTCAAATATTATAATAATAATAACGTTTATTGATCGTAAATGTTTGCAATACCTAAAGAATATACCTAATTTCAATCTATTTTTCTGAAAGCTATCTTTATATTTGACACAGATGTTTGAATTGATTCATTCTTACCTCGCTTTTGCTTAATCTCCTATAACTCAGCTTGTAGATAGCCTAATCTCGCTAAAATTTCATCCATGAATTATTAATTTATCAGCTATAACCATCTTGTAAAGGTTCAAAACCGTATGAAGGCGTATCAGTCTACTCTCCTTAATATTTTTTATTGCTTTTAGCTATGCTTAATAAGAATTTGAATTTCTTTTTAGGGAAATTTACATTAATGAAGCAAGATACAAAGAGTGATGAAAATAAAGCGAAATTTGTTCGGTACTGCATTGTTAAGTTCTACGAGGTACTTTACTAATAATATATGTATTCCCTTTGAATCGTTTTGCTACCTTTAAAGAAAATCTTGGATAAGCACCTACCATCATAGGAATTAAAATATTTTCCATTACCGAACATTATTATAAATACCTATTGTTAATAAATTATCTGCATACAGCATAGATATGAATATTTTATTAATATCTATGCATTATTAGCTTTTATGATATACTTTTAGAAGACGTTTAGTCTTTAGAAATGAGTGACAAAATGGTTAAAATTTGATTTAATTTTGCTTTACTAAAGAGAAAAATAAAACTGCAAAAATTAAAAAGCGTCATAATATTCCTCCGCATCGTCGTCAATTGGCAACGTGCCCCGAAGGCTTGCAGCATTACCACGTTGAATGGCAATACTTATTCTTTGTGCAAAGAAAAGACCAGACCTCTGGTTACGCGAAGCGTCGATGTGCCGCTTAACTATGTCTCTATAAACAGACCTAGCACTTGGAATTAGTGTACAAAATAAAATTCCAAATACTGTTGATGTTGTTTAAATATATCGTATATAAAAATGCAAATTCATGTTTTTAAGGACGATTCTCTGTTCAGTCAATTTTAATACGTGGCTTCCTTGTATAACTTTTTTTTCAGATTTGACAAGGCCAATTTCCAATATACATATCGTATATTGCCGCTTTTAACAACTACATAACCCTTAATAAAGATTTGCTAGCGTAATCGTAATAAGAAAGTCACTGAAGCAATTGTTAAATGACTCTGAATGCGACGGAACTCTGTACATTTCAATATAAGTATTCTTTATATCTATAGTTATTTGCTACCATACTTAGGCATAATGAAACATTCTGGCCATACTTACCACATATCTCATATTTCTAGGACACGATACTAAGTAAAATATTTCATATAGTATACGAGTTAATTTATATGTATAGCCTACACTAATTTCAGAGATATCATAAAAATGTATCTAAATATGCCAAGGAAATATCCCCATTATATCGCATGTCAAGGACTTTCCATCCTTTGTTTAATAACACCCTATTTTATAACCCAAGGATATTATGTACATAAATACTGCATAGTAAAGGGATCACGCGATATGCATTAGGACTGCAGTCATTGATCTGGGTTTTTCCTTACACGACCCTTTTAACACAGCTATTTAAAGATATGACAGTATGCCACGCGATAGAGATAGTTTAACTGTTTTGTGGAATGGGTCGCAATTGTTGCTATTCATTTTCGTTTACATTTAGGTTCAAAAAATTTCAGATGCTTCTAAATATAAAAAAAATAATGTTTTTAAATTAAAATACAGATGTTAGAAAATAAAAATGTGATTACACGAGAAAAATACATGCCAAGTCTTGAAAACTTAATGAAACTATAGTACTAAATAACTGAATAAATAATTGTAGGTACAAATTTAATTAGTATACTAATCGACTAAAATAACAAATTTAAAAATATTACTTTTATTTTTATAAATACTTTGACATTACAACATTTTTGAAGTATTTCTTCTTTACTGTTGATGACTTCAAGCCAATGCAACTGTTTTACTACTGCGCGAGCAGACATCGAACACTATGTTCAAGGTCATTGGCAGTACGTAGTGGTTTAAACACAAAAATGTATGCCCAATTTTCGCCAGCACATGTAGATTTCATGTGGAGGATATTCACTTCATTTTTAGTAAAAATGTATCCAATATGAGAATTTGTGTTCATACAAAGTTTTATTTTTTTAAATTTTGCGCGTCAACATGACCACACGCCACCTAATGGTAAGCAGTCGTGTGGTCTAAGAGCAGTGGCCTCCACATCGTCTTCAAAGCAGCCAAGGCGATGTTGAGATCTCTACTTTGACGGCCTGAGAAGGAGGTTAACGTAGCTATTTCACTATCAATGTCAGGCACCGCGCACTCTAATCGGCGGCCGATAGAACACGCCTTTTGAGGTGCGAGGGGCTAGTCTGACTCCACAGTAGTCTGATCCTAAAGGGAAGACCCGTAGTTCTCCCCCGAAATCCTATCTACTCGGGTCCTGAAGATAGGGACAGTAGGAAAATATATATATATTTTTAATTAGCGAAGGTGTGTATATTCGTGTAGTGGTCTGCCGTTTCATACGGCGGGGTCGCGATTGCATGTGAAAGTGATTTGCGCGGCCTTGTCAACTCTGGTTATCTCGAGGGACACCGTGGTAGGTTTAGTAGGTATTCCGGGAGGTCCATTATCGTCATTTCAACATCTTTCTTTTTTACCCCGATGAGTCCGACATAACCCCTCCGCCTGCCCTCGCGGAGGGTTATGCGTCAATGCATTCCCACAGGTAAAATAAAAGCCATTTTACTAAGCCTACAAATGGCAACTAGGCTTCATGTGCAAAACCAAAATGGTTGGTTAGTCGTTTTATTTTGCAATCAATAATTAAATACACAACCAGTTCCAATACATCCTACAAAAAATTTTCGTCATGTATTTTATTTTGCTAGAAATACCTGTACTATATCTAAACATTTCAATATAAAAACACAACAAAATAAAGCTATTTTCTTTAAGTCCATCGTTTTGGAAAATAATAAATTCTGATGAAAAAGGTGTCGAAAAAAAGGCTTCGAGGGATCAAAGCAGAACGAATCTTTTTTCCGATATTACTTTTATCTTGATATAAGTCTTTAGGAAATAGGTAATATTTGTGAGCACTCAATCATATTGAAATGAAACGTTTTGAAAGTTTGAAACATGAAGATTAAATTTCGAATTATTCGATTGTTTAAGCGAAATATTCAATATTTGATAAAAATATTGACTGCATTACACTTTGATACTGATTGACTACCTCGTATTAGAAACATCATCACGCTAGTGCATGATATGATGAGCATGGTGGTATAATAATATATTAAATGGACCTAAAAAGATCATTACTATCATCTATCAAATCAAGTTTCGTATATCTTTTTTATAGCAATTTTATACTTATTTATGTCGGCGCATCTGCTCCTCGACACGTCAGCTGCCACTAACGTTGACATTGACGTCTGACATAAACTTAAATTTCCAAAGCGAACACCGAGCACTGGTGAGGCGGCCATCTTATATAATTGACACTTATCGTTTAACGGTCGTGAAATGTGCACGCAGCCACGTGCTCAGTGGACGTTACATTTCAATCCAAATTAATCTTAGTGATATGTGATTGTTCGATAAGACTTTTAATTGCGTAGGCAAGAATAATAAGTGGACTAATTATCACAACGTTTATTTTATTGAAATATCGTCTTCCTATCCGACAATCCATGCCTACTAGATAATGTCTCATAGTTCCGATACAAGCCACAAGACTTTATATATAATAATAAATTAAATAGATAATGTTGTCTTGATGGTGCGTTCGAGCAGAAAAATAACGATAATGTTGTAGGTAGCATTTTCGTCTTTTTCTGCTTGAATAAGTGATATTGTTACTTTTTAACTAATAATTACCTATATCACGACCTACGTAAATAAGTAAACGTAGAGTGAAAAAGATAACCGAAACTAAAAAACAACTAGTTCCAAATTCATTTATTGCAGAGATATTTCGAACTACAAAACCACGATCTGTTAGCAGTAAAGAGATAACCAATATAGATCTCGACACCAGCCTTTAAATCGAGAGTCATACGATAGTATTTATATTCAGAGCAGCTACAGCTGAGTATCAATTACGAATTGCATTTAGCTGGCTTGAACTGAAAGTGTTGTACTCACGTATCTATGTGGGATCGTCTGTTTTCGTGCTTCGTATTTAGCCAGTCTTTTTGTGTCAGCCTTATTTGTGTTGTAGTCGTTTTTCGTAATAAAACAAATGACCATAAGAATATTCAAATAAGCCGTTCCTTCAAAACCTGTGTAGGTCTAGCATAGTTCACATTTGTCGCGCTACATTTGTTATGTACATTAACGGTAACACGGAAGAGGAAACAAAAAAATAAAAAAATTTAAAATCAAGGCTCCACTTGTCTTTACTATATGTTAAAAATGGTTGAACAGGAGCACCAATACTTGGGCAATGTGGCCAATCTTTGGAATATTACTAGGCACAGATCCTTGTTTTTTGGTCCTGGCGATAGGTAAATTTTATATTCAAAATTCATGGATCAGTATTATTTGTGTATGAAATTGTCAGCAAAATAACTTATTTTTTGAAGTATGATCAACGTGCACCAAGCTATTTTAGGTTACGGTATCTGCTTATTTCGAGGCTTTTATTCCTGTCTGCTTCTTAGCATAAAACGCTGCTGTTGATACTTATTTGCTGATATTTGGTATTTATAATGAATATTATAGGATTTTACAAGCTTGTAATTTCCGTTTTCCGACATAAATAATAAACCCTAATGAACCTGTGCGACAAATTATCTAAAGCTTAGCGGCATAATTAATTCGCTCGACAGCTCCTAATAAATTGTGATGTAATTTGCGTGATTTAATTTGTAATTAGTCGTGTTGTCTTGAGGATTACGCATGTCACTGTAATATAATCGTTACTCTAAGTATCAAAGGTAGTAGTAGGACAGCATTCAACATTTCGCGCTCCTGACAGTCTAAGCAATTTATTTTATATTTAAGGTTTGTAAGTGTCAGATCAAGACAATTACTATGTTATTTAAGCACATATGCAATGATTGCGACATCACTTAGTATGCTACCTTTTACGTGGGACTTAAAACCAAAGTTGGCGAAATATCGTAAGCTTTAACCCACTTTGTAAGTAACACCTTGATCAGTTTATACAACCTCTGCAAGTGATATCGTTAATTGGATTTATAGTCTGGTATGTAATAACTATTTGGCCTTTGAGACTTCAAATACGTTCGGAATACGACCCACGTTCCGCTCCTTGTTATCTTTTGTAAAATTAATTCAGTAAAGCGTTTGATGGTCCTTTTCAAATTTATTAATTGTTATTGTAACTTTAATAAATAATTCATTTGCTAATGTTTTAAGTACAATCATACAAATTTTCCGTTGGTTGCTGAACGCAACCGAAACGTTGAAAAAGTGAAAATTTTATATGTTTAACAATTTAAAAATCTTAAAATAGTAGTAAAATTTAGCAGTGTAGTTAAATTGTTTCAAAATTATGTAATAATGAAGTAGTTAAATTGCAATATACAAGCTATATCTTGATTTGCTCGGCTTTTTTAGATCCATAGATGAAAGCATAAAAACGATATAATTTTGTCCGTTACTAAAAGGGCTTAAAACTTTACGCATTTTCTCCTTAACTGCATACCGCTTGTCTTTATATCAATAACCATCAGAGTTATGACATCTTCTGCGGAATATAAACCTCCTCTACTTCACGAACTTTAGTTTTAAAATATTGTGCTACTTGCTTTTACTTTAGTAAAGAGACTGGCACATTCCTTTTAAAAGTTCTGTCTATTATAGCGAAGAGTATCTAGAATGATGCCGTCTCAAGCCACGGCAATTTATTCATGAAACTAGTTTGGAATGTTTTGCTTAGAATATTACAGTATAACTAGCTTCAACAATTCTTTGAAACATTTTATATGTAAATATGAATGAATCATAAAAGCCTGTTATTTATTGAGTCAGTAACAGTTTTTAGAAAAAGTAATTTATTATAATCATGAGTCTCGGGGCAATTTTTATTCACTCACGACATGAATATTAACATTCCTGCATTTATATGTTGTGCTAGTATGGCAGGGTTGTGTAAAAGTTTTTATTTTATTTCTTTTTGATTGATGTGCGTGTTGTTTCAAAATAAATTTCTATTGTGTTCACAATGATAAATAAATTCAAAAACAGTTTTTCTGTTTGAAGCTGCATGTGTCATCATTTAAAAACAGATTTGGAAAACAGAACAAATGAAAATAGCTTTGAAAGAAATCGTCTAATTCACAGCTATATTATTAAGTATATTATAAATCTTGTAAGATGTAGAATAAAAGATGCAGACATATTGATAGTCTACCAAAATAAAGCAATTTTCGCAAGTCTCCACGTATGTTACTACTGCTTTTCATATATAATTTCCTTAAAGGTGATTACAACTTTTATGGACAAATGGAAATAATCTTCACAAGTAACATTAGTTTATTGCTGTATATGTACTTATTGCCCTAAGTAAATATATAATACATTAAGTTAATACTTAGAATATTTAGCGTGGCAATATAATAAATACCCTTAGTCAAGCCGTAATACAGTTCAAACAAGACCATTTACTGTTGTTTACTGAAGAGATAAACTGTATTTCTACATAAATATAATTACTCGAGTAAGCATCAACATGACGTATTCATAAATATTATCTCAATAAAATACATATATTATATTCACAGGGCACTACAACAAAATCAGTAAACTGAATAAACAACATTGAAACAAAGCCGTAATCTACTTACCAAAATTAATATTCACGATGAAGAGCCACTTACACTAATTAAGGCCTAGCATTTTGATCCCTTCTCACAATATCAATTATTCTCTATAGTCTTTCATTCACATAGATCAAAATTCGGTACGATATGCCTCACTGATTGCACTGAAACTTCAAAGAATCATTTCATGTCGAGTCATCCATACTAATATTATAAATGGATAGTCGCTCTGTCTGTCATTTTAATGTTGGCTCAACATATCTTATCTTGTGTGGGGGCCATCCTCTCTCTCTACGACTAGTCCAGTTTATGATATAGCGTTCCCCTACACCAACCATTAAGGTTATATTAGGTGGAGCCGCTGTACCTTCCAGTACCCGAGAGCACTTTCCGGGACCAGTTATAGACAGGTCTTGTCCCCAAATCTCGACTTCTCCACCCTAACCTCAGAGATTCGGTTCTCGTAAGTGAGCTACCTCGTGCCCAAGTGGCACTACCTATTCTCCAGATAGGTACCGAAGCAATAAAGCCGCTCACCATCCGCAACTCTGGGAGTTGCTAACGAAAACCTCGCTGAAGTCGACGAAGAAGTCGCCTCCCATATCTCCAGTATGGTACCGGAGCTGTGTAAGGCACGCTCACTTCCCGACGTACATCCGTACGCCTACCCAAGTAGGCCTAAAAGCCGGGTGTGGCCCGAGTCACTCCAGCTATGACTCTTACTTGCTGAGCAGGCAAGCGCCCGAGATGCATTGCGGCAGTGAAACCACACTGCCACTTCGCTAAAGACAACTCCGTGCCTCGCGCGACCGACTGATTTGCACTAGCCAGGCCTGAGTCCGACGCTCGAACGCCACGTGCTTGCCGAGCAAACGAACATGTCGTCCTCAGCGGCTAACCGCATACCCCTGCGAGTCCAAGACCAATGTCAGGCACCGCGCACTCTAATCGGCGCGGTCGATAGAATACGCCCTTCGAGGCGCAGTGGGCTTCCTGACCCCGCAGTACCCTGGTCCAAAGGGGGAGACCCGTAGTTCTCCCCCCGAAACCCTATCTACTCGGGTCCTGAAGATAGGGACTGAAGACAGTCAGTACAGACTGACGACACTTCGACCCAGTGGGATCTTTTGTGTCGACTTCCCCAATAAAGACTGCCATAGATGTTCATGGCAGCCGGGACTGATGGCTTAACGTGCTCTCCGAGGCACGGAGCAGGCGATAATTGTTAATCAATACGCACATAATTTCGAAACGTCATATAACTTCTGATAGTCAGATGTTGTGCGCGACGTTGGTTCGAACCCGAGGCCCTCTGCATTGCAGTCTTAGTTTAGTACCCATAGTAGAAGCTCTGCTTAGTCTGGGCTAGGTGGTGTTGTATGTATGTGATAGTATATAGAATATATATAACACCAAGAGTAGCGATAGCTCAGTGGGGACACCAACAGACTGCAATGCAGAGGGTCTCAGGTTCGAACCCACGTCGCGCACCTCTGACTTTCGAAAGTTATATGACTTCTCGAAATTATGTGCGTATTGATTGACAATTATCGCCTGCTCCGTGCCTTGGAGAGCACGTTAAGCAGTCGGTCCCAGCTGCCATGAACATCTATGGGAGTTGGTATTGGGGAAGTCGACACAAAAGATCCCACTGGGTCGAAGTGTCGCCGGTCTGTACTGACTGGCCCCCACACAAGATAAGATAAGATATATAACACCATCTAGCCCAGACTAAGCAGAGCTTGTACTATGGGTACAAAAAAATGGATAAACATACATATATACTTTTTTTTGTAAATACATACATATTATACATAGAAACACCCAGACCAAGACAAACATCCATGTTCATCATGCACACTAATGTTTGACTAATGCGAGAATCGAATCCGCGACCTCAGGTGTCGCAATTGGTTACACTGACCACTACGCAATCTAGGCCGACAAAAAATAATGGAAGGAACATCTTAGAAAAAGCAGTTTTTAAATTGCGTCTAGCATCTGGTGTCTATAATGCAAAACACGTTTGCTAACAACACAACTCGAAATGTTTCGTGTACAAATATGAGAGAAATAATGATGAAATTTGTTTTATTATATTGTATTCGGAATGCATTGCGAGTTCTTGATTACAATGAAACTAAATATACTTAGAATAAAACGTGTCAAAAGAAGAAATCAGTGTACGAGTCGTATATTAAAATTACAATAGTACTGCCTTTATCTTAGGCAGGCCATATTTACTGATTTAGTTACATTCACTTTAATATACCTCGACAGGCAATCATGATCGTCTTCATTAAGCAGTGGTGGATGTAATCTTAACATTTCATTGCTGTTTCGATATAATCATACCATATTGGGTTCCTATTTCATCATCATTTCACTTATGATGATTAGAAAAAAAATTGTAATAAGCCGAAATGAAACTTAACTTTTATTACGACCTGATTAGATCTGACCTTAAGAAGGTTTCAAAAACTTTAGCCTAGATATATTAGAATAAACATTATATCATGTTACTCAAGTTGCTTTTCTTGTACACAACTATGTCTTTAAGTTTTCACATAATAAAGTTCACGATGGTGTTCAAAAGTTTTCATGTAATAGAACGCAACTGCGTTTCTGTAGGCGATATACCGCAATGCGTTAATGCGTCTTGCGTCCTTTCCGTGAAAGCGCGCTATATCGACCTAAATTTCCCACCGATATTTCATATACCAACCTCTAAGCCTCAGTTGAATATTGCATAGCCTATGAATATTGTAGACGTGTGTATGTAATACCGCATGTGTTCTTAAATAAAATAGTTTTATCGAGCAATAATAAGCGCATCATCGCAAACATTGTGTGATAAGTTCTTTATTAACAAATGTCTTTAATATGTTTGTTTAATTTGATCTGTGTTCATTGAAATTAAACTACTATATACGGATTTTATCGCGTTGTTTATTTAATACTGTAGGTATCTATTACATAATTTTGAATCTAAATTCACATGCATTTCACTTTTATCGCGCAGAAATATGCATAAGATAGCAACAGTTCAAAATAACACATACGTTCTGGCGATGTAGCCGTGGAACGTGAATGTAAGATAAAAAGTGTTCTAATACCAAATGTATTAAAAATGGATATTGTACCATTGTACGATCGATAATATCGCACACGTGTGTTTGTAAGAGCTTCTTGACTTGACATGACGTTAAATAGAAATTTATATTCCCAAGCCATTTGTAATCTAACATGATTCATCACAATACGTTTCATTGCATTTAAAATGTATTACAAAACATATAAAATACATTTCACAGGCACGCCAAAGGAGTTTTAATTGACTTTTTGATTTAATCAACGTTTATTAGTCACAAACACAGAAGTTGAGTAATTTTAACCGAGGATGAATGTTATGAAACAAGTTGTAAAACAGAAGTTCCACAGAAATAGGATGAGTCGAGAAATAATAAAAATATTTTGCAACAAATACAAATCTGGCTTTTACCCTTGAGTCTATTCCGGTGAATATATGGAGACAATTGGCCGGATCTTGTCTGCTGTTAGTTCTATTATATTTCTGGTGAAGTAAAAGCTTGGTGCGATAGGAACAAAATTAGAACTCACTGTTAACTTGTTCTAGCTTTGCGTAATACTTTCTAAGTCTACTAGCAGTAGTGTAATCTGTACATAGCTACTGATCATAATTCATCATCATGTTATTATATTAACAGGCCTGGCTCTGAAATTGCGTTTCCGTCTTTATATATTAAGAACAAATTGACTACGAAGTATTGATAGCATTGCCGGAAAATATTAGGATAAAGTCTCAAACCATCTAAGTGCACGGGTGCTTACGAACTTCCAATAACAACGAAGTCAATCGTAAGATGCCTTCTTAATTGATAATAGCTTTCAAACCGTGAGTAACATACCGTCGCTATTAAACTCGACAGAACGGCTTTAATAAAAATTTAATATTACCAAAGTCCTAATTGTAACTAACAAATTGTATAAAAAGTGTATAAGATACAGAATCTAATACACTTTTCCTTAATATTGCCAGAGTATACTGTCATGAGTCATAATTATAATTAAACATACATCATCTATAAGTAAAAATCTAAGTAAAATGCACTTTTCATCAGAAAAATCGAAACACTTCCGTTTTTATGGTTTCTGTCCTAATTTAAGACAAAAGAGGTTTCATTTCATGAAAAAAATCACATGATTGTATAGCTGGCAGTTTGGCCATTACAGTGATAACCGAAAATTCCAAATTCAAATTAGAATTTCATTTGTTTATCCTATAAATGAAATGATTCACTGTTTCGAGACAAATGTGTGTTTAGAGTTGGAGTACATTTCGCCTTTGAAAACTTAAAATTAGCGCTCATCTTAAAACTTTTTGTTCTGTGTTCTGCATACTGTGTGTGTACTGTGACTTTGGGAAGTCTGAAAAAGTTTTTATCTGAAATATATGGATACTTCGCCAGCAGAAGAGGCCCAAGTGGTGGCATTGCTGAATTCTGGACTTAGTCAGCGTGTTGTGGCTGAAAGATTGCATCTAAGCCTGTCGTCTGTTCATAGAGTCTACAAACACTATCGGGAGACTGGTTTGTTCACGCGCCGCTCAGGATCTGGCAGGAATCGGGCCACTTCTGAGCGAGATGATCGATTTATTGTAACAACTTCTTTACGAAATCGACGCCTTAATGCTTTTCAACTGCAGCAGCAGCTTCATGTTGCACGTAGGGTGGCTGTAAGTGACTCTACTATTAGAAGAAAGTTAAAGGAACGTGGACTGGTACCGCACAAGCCAGCAAATGGGCCGAAATTAACTGCAGACCATCGAAGAGCGCGCCTTAACTTTGCACGTGAGCACCTAAATTGGTCATAGCTCCAGTGGAACAAAGTCTTCTTTTCTGATGAGTGTAAAATTATGCTGTATGGTAACGACGGAAGGAATAAGGTCTACAGAAGATATGGAGAACGCTTTGCACAATGCTGCATTGAAGAAAAGGTCAGCTATGGTGGCGGTTCGTGGACGGTTTGGGGAGGAATCAGCGCCGACGGTAACACATAGCTTGTCTTTGTGTCTGGGCCACGTCTGCCTGCACTAAACAGTCATCGGTACATCGAACAGTTTATTAAGCCTCACGTGATGCCCTATGCACATTTTATTGGCAACGGTTGCATATTCATGCACGACAATGCTAGAGCTCACAACGCGAGCGTCGTACGAGATTATGTTACCGAAGTCGGTATCTCCATTATGGAATGGCCAGCAAGAAGCCCGGACATGAATCCGATTGAACATCTATGGGATGAATTAAAGAAACGAATTCGTGTAAGAGATTCTGCCCCAGAAACACTTAGCCAGCTGCAAAATGCAATCCAAGAGGAATGGAATGGAATGCCACAACATTTGATCGCAACTCTCATCCGATCGATGAAGAATCGTATGGAAGCAGTGATAAGAGCTCGGAAAGGGAATACAAGTTATTAAATAAACGTTTTTTAGTTGTTAAACAAAATACGAAACCTATGAAAATTTAATTTGAATTTAGGAAATTAACATTAGGATTTGAAAACCTCATATTATTCACTATTAAACGACATTTGGCATATATTCCTAAATATACACATTTTTCTGATAATCCTTACAAAACATAAACTTGCAAGGTGTTTCGATTTTTCTGATAAGAAGTGTATAAAATCTGATCTTTGCAACATTCAAGACTAAACTAGAACATGTGCGCCTATAAAAATGAGTATTTGGTTTACAATTCCAGACACTAAAATTCGATTCGATAAAAAAAACTCTTATGTAAGAGAGATCTCAAAATCAATTTAAGTACAGCTGTAAAGTAACCGAGCAGTATAAAAGACACGTACTAGTTGAATTTCTGTTTCTCATTTTCGTTGTGGACTATAAAAGACGCCAATGAAACTTGGCAACAAAAAAACCTCAGAGCTATGCATAATGTATTGTAAAGAAAACACAAAGTTCACGAAGTATTTTATACAATTTTCCTGTTACTCAAGACGGAAAGAACAGTTCTAAGAGACTCTCTTGGCTTACAATTAGGATAAACTCAGATTTTCTTAGTAATTTCAACTTCTTATTGTTGCGAAGATATTTACTTTATTATACGCAGTTTACTCTTCATGAATGAATTGATGATTTAGATGCTGGCATATGATTATCATCTCATTTTTCATCACGCTTTAACGTTTATGTTGGCGCATAACCATTTAACTTGACGTCCTGATTCTGATGGATGGTTTAATATGAATAATATAAACTGTTTCTTTAGAAATATATTATTCATCGTCGTGAACATAAATTTCATTTCATAACTAGTCTATGAACTAAAGCATGTTGCGGTACTAAATGTTGTAAATATTAAAATAATTTTTGGTACACACACTACATTTTTGTTAGTTACGGGTTAAAACCGCAAGATACGTGCGAAATTTTTTTAGCTGCAGGTGCTACTTTGGTCATAGGCGCTATCATTACAGTTAAAGGAAACAGACTTTTATTTCTAGAACAATCTAAACTTTATCCATCGATTACTATGAAATACTAATAAATAGTCACATGTCTTTCTAGTTCGGTAAGTAAAGGTACTTACGTTTTCCACACTTATCATGGTAGTTGCTGATGGGAACTTCGGCGTTGCACTGGCACGTCTTTTGCACGTCGTCGCACACCGAGTCCGGGAAATGGCAGTCGGCACCGGTGGAGCACTGGTCGCCATACAGGCCGCTTTCTATGGGGTCTAGAAGAAAAACAAAATTAGGTTGTTTATTAAAAACGACATGAGCTACTAAGGACCTGTGTCCTAAGGAAGGGTATAGAATAGTATAGAAAGACCGCAAGTCTCTAAATACTTAGTGAGCCTTAACCATTGTATATTATTGACCCAAACATCAATCATTTACAGTAATTAGGCCTATATTTAGCAAAAATTGGAACGAGAAACCATCTACGTAAAAATTAATTTTCATATAACATAAAAGAATATTATTACAAGCTAATACAAAGCTAATATCAGTCAAGTAAAAACACAAGGTCTCATGTTTTAAAGTTTCATTTATCGTATTTGTTGTCTCTGACCCTTATAATCAAACTTCTAAAGGATATATTCTATCTTAACAAAGACTTATCTGTACGTTTCTAAATGGTTGTTTTGCGAAGTGCTATAATTTACCTAATGTAATCACAACATATCTTCAAGGCAAACATTTGTCTTTCTGTCGTCGTCTTGGAATAAACATTGCATTAATGGCTATCTTGGCTCATCTATCTACCGCCATATGCAGCTTTCCACGTTTGCTTTAGATGAATGATTGCATTGTAGCTCACGATTAATTAATGATATTAGTATTGTTCGTGCTACCTAGGTTTGTGCGGAGTAGATTTACTCATTCATGTGTAGGAGTGGGTGGAAACCTACTCTTACAAATGAACGAATAAATTTCTGGACCTCCGATTTAGAAAAAAGTTATTCTAGCCACATACAGAGTTACAAAAAAAATAACCCAATATAATTCTGTCACTGCTGTATAATACATGTATTTATACTTAAGATTCTTATGATTACGATTTCTTACGATTTTCTTTTTTTCTTCACGACACGGTAATCAAAAATAAATTTCTAACAAAAGTTGTTTAAAGATGTTCAGTGGGTTTAATTTAATAAAACCTATTATTAATGAAAGGACCAGTCCCTATAGTTCTGTCACATAAAACTACAGAACATAGGAGCATATTATTATGTTATTGTATAGTATATAACATACATTGCTAGGTACTTTGCATATAAAATGAAATGTTAGTATTCAATGTCGGAGTTTGCAAAATGAACTGTATGTATTTATTACTTCAATAGACGCAGATTCAGTCACTAAAATATTAGTCTGAATATTTTAATCGAGAAAGTATTTTCATTTTAATAAGCTTTGTGTGTTATATATTACGAAACAATCTAATAAATAAAATTGTACGATAGTGACAAAATAAACTTTTATTAGTCTATTAGAACTATGTACTTTGTATCAATTGATAGACAAACTAAACCATCCTTAGTAGTTATATTTCCAATTACTTAACAAGACTCATATTGGCCCTACCATACTCCCTTGAGGTACACCGCTTCCAATCATTAGGCCTACACAACCTGGAGGGAAATTAAGCGTAAGTTTTATTACTACCATTATTGAGGGTAATTGTTGCGTTCAGTGACTGCAGTGCGGTTCATTGCACCTAGCTTATTGATTACACGTAGCCACGGCAAGGGAACTTATTGCACTTTACTTGTCATTAGTAGGCAAATTATATAGAATTTATTCATAGAATAATAAAAATAGAGTAATAAATGTCAACTCAACGAGTTTATTTTTTATGTTTTATAAAAGTATTTTTCACGCTATTAGCAACTTTACATATTTATAGACATAATTACACCTAATTTTCGCTTTATCTAACTCTAAATTATATACTTAAAACATTCACTCAGGAGGAAGCTAGTCTGGCAAACACTATACTTTTGTTTTGCCTTATAATGTAAAATAACATTCCTGCAATCGATAAAGCCTATTTTATCAAATACTATAAAAATACAAAAAAAATTTAGCTTTTAAAATTAATTTCGATGCGTGAAACATGACATTCCGAAATAAATTGGACTTGTCGCCGCAAGAAAATAGATATAATATATAGAAGATAGATAAAATATATAGATTTTGATAAACGTATTAGTATAAGAAAAAGATAATATATACTAACATTAACACTTCTTTAACAGAAGTTAATATTCATGCTAAGTTTGAAGTAAGTAATTTAAATAAAACATTGCTCCTTATCGCAACTTTGTACAATCCTTTACTCTAAAAATATAATTACAATAATATTGTCTTAAATTTACGCGAATGTTATAAATGGAAATTAAACACTTTATACGGATTTTGTCGCGTTGTTTATTTTACTTTAAACACTGTTATTACATAATTTTAAAACTCTAACTCCCTCGGGGAGACTGTGTTTAAAGTAAAATAAACAACGCGACAAAATCCGTATAAAGTGTTAAATTTCAATAATTACAATAAGTTATTTTTATTTCAAAAGTCAGTTTACTTACTCTACGCTCTAAACCTGTGTTGCAAATAATTTTACGCACCTACAAATAAAATGTTTGGTAAATGTAGTAATAGAACTCCGACAAAGACAAAACATAATTTTGGAGCAAATTGAAATAAAAAACGTAAAAGTGACAGATAAGTCAAAATCAAATTGAAAGTTAAAAATAATGGTAAGCTATTTAAAACGCTTACTATAAAAGTAGAATCTACTGATAGTCTATCCATTAATTCAAACGCAACTACTGTGACCAAATTACTTGAAACGTGTAACAAAGTCATTCGCCTGATTGAAGCACTACGTTTTACTGCCTGTCCAGTTAGGTTTGTCGCAATTACTATTACGTACTCATTGGAAAGTACCTATGAACACTACATAGAATAAAAAAGGACCGAAACCTTTTGTGTCGTAATAGTTGGTACTCCAGAACATTTCTTTGCCTTTTACATGTCTTAGAAAAAGGCAAAAGAACATAATTACCCGTGAATGACAGAAAATGTCTGTAAAATTGATTGGATACAATTGTAACTAGAGCAGATATATTCCTACTCTTTTGTAACATAAATTCTACTTGTATATACAGTTAGCCAAAATAAGAACGTATTTAAATTATATTGCAACATTTGTGTTTTCCTTATTGACGTATAAAAGAAGTAATATTGATGGAGAGATTTGCACTGCTATACCTATACAAATTAAATCAGTACGTGATGGCATACTAACCGGTGGATGTGAGCTCTGCAGAGCTGAGCTGTGGCGAACTGAGCGCTAATAGCGTCGCGAGCGCGGCGAGCGAGGCCGCCGCCCGCATAGAGCGCTCGCCTCGCATGCCGCTCACAACATGTGCGTCACATGCCAATGAAGTGCCTGAAACCAAAAAAAAAGCTGTAAGTAAAATTAGAGACTAAACATATATAATATCGTTAACTATTTTCACATTTAACTATCTACATAATATAATTAATAATATAAGCATTATATTATTATATTATAAATTATATAATATAAGACTAAACTATTCACAAACATCACAACATCGATACGACATATCAAAGGATTGGACGCAGAATGGAAAGAAATAGATTAAAAGTACAAAATCCCTTGTTGTGAAACAACTAAACAATCTATATATTTCTTATAAAGAAAATCAGTTCAATCCTAACAAGATAAATCTATCTTGCTAGATTTGGTAAATGAATAAAAAAATTAGATCAAATGGAATTAATTATCATATTATACATATATTCAAACAGTAATCAAGTGCAGTCAAGTGAATCGCTACTTTATTTTTCACTCAAGCTTTTAATAGCTTGACACTCACTAAAAGTTAGAGTGCTATTCATTCGCTTCGGATACCTCGTTACAGTAGGAGGGTTAATTTCAAACAAACTCCTCCAATTTTGAACTTGCTCGGAAAATATTCCCAGGAGAGCTCGATCAATAGGTCGACGAGCCCTCTAATGCTTTTGATTACAAAAAGCCTTGAAAACTCCAAGCTTAATCTTAAAGTTAGAATTTTCAGTTTTTGTAGTATTTGTGTAATTATAAAATTACTCTACTTTTGGTATATTAATATTTCGTTGGCGCCAGGAGGCGCTAGCTCGGGGCGAAGGACCGGGTCTTGCCGCAATCAAGGCGGCGAGGTCCGAGCTCCGCCAGGTCCTAGTGGCCAATTGGAAGGAACGACTTGTGCACCCCAGTGCCGGGCACGCCACGATCGTGGCGGTAAGTCCCGTGTTTGAGGAGTGGCTGGAGAGGCGGCATGGCGCCCTCACCTTCCGGCTGACACAGGTACTGACTGGCCACGGTTGTTTTGGCCAGTTCCTGTGTCGTATACGCCGGCAAGAGACGCCCGGTTGTCACCACTGCGGTGACTGCCGCGACGTTGTAGAGGACACGGCGCTGCACACTTTGGCGGTTTGCCCCGCCTGGGCATCGCAGCGCCGTGAGCTGATCGCGGCAGTCGGATCGATTGCCCTCTCGCTCCCGGCCGTAGTTCAGTCTATGGTCCGGAGTGAGAGGTCGTGGAACGCCGTCGCCTCCTTTTGCGAGGAATGTAATCTCCATCAAGGAGGCGGCGGAGCGGGAGAGGGAGCGTTTGAACCCTCTCCCCAACCGCAGAACCGGGCGCCGTAGGGCGCGCGATGACCTCCAGCCACCCTGAGGTTTGACCTGGGGGTGGCGGGCTTTGTGGGCCTGCCCGCCATCCGTTCAGCACCAGGTCCGAGAGGCGGCGTGCGTGTTCCCACGCGCGCCTCTGTGTCGAGTCCGTCTCCCCCCTAGGGGGGAGACAGTAGGGAATTTTTGAGCGTGAGTCCTTTGGGTAGGTCTCTTCGGGTAGTGGCCTGCCGTTTCACACGGCGGGCCGTAACCTCGGCGGGGTCGCGACCGCATGCGAAAGTGATTCGCGCGGCCCCGTCCATAGTGGTTTTGTCGAGGAACACCGTGGTAGGTTTAGTCGGTATTCCGGGAGGTACTTTACTATTATTCCATCTTTCTTTTACCCCGGCGAGTCCGACATAATCCCTCCGCCCGCCCCCGCGGAGGGATATGCGTCAAAGCATTCCCCCACGTAAAAAAAAAAAAAAAAAATCTTTTTATCTTATTAAAATTACTATTGTTACAACCATAGCCAAAAGAGTTAAGTTATATTTTATTATAGCTTTTATAGCCCAACCATTTTGTTTTGTTATGAAAATAAACTTAATTCTTATTACATTTTTCTTTATCTCTCATAAAGCTGTTTCGTCGCCCAACGTAAACCGTCGGCAATTTCTCCAACAAGACACAATGGAAGGGCTTTCAAAAGGGACCTTTCATAATTATGTATATACGTATCCTTGCGCATCTAATGTAAGACAACGGATCCCACTATAAGCAACCATTCCGTAACAAAAACTATATTACGCTGGGGTTGTAGGAACTTATATTTGGTTACTCCTTCCTTCAGCAAGTTTTTTTATAATTTGTACTGTATAGGCAGTCTTGGATCAGTAAACAAAGGGGCATGCCAAGACGCTATAGTAATTCGGGCCCACAATGCACACCTATAAAGGCTAATGATAATAATAGTAAGCAATGCCAATAATTAATTAGAATAAGAAGTGATTTACAAAAAACTTGGCATTTTAAAATTATCAAATCTTCTTATATCTCATCAATACAATTTAAATTAAATATGTGCTATATCATTTTATACATTATTTTAATTTATTTATGAGTACAATCTATTAGGAATGAAATAAAATAGAATACATTGCCGTTTATAGGTAAAAGTCGTAGATATTAACCGCAATAAAAAAACACAAACCGTCACAATGGAGTTGCAAAACAAGCAAATGATATTGACATTTACGTTTTCCGCCGTCATTCATACAAGTTATAGATGGTGTTGCCATAATAAACACAAAACCTCGATACATCGATAATAGACATTACTTTAAGTTAATCAAAGCAATCTTGTAAAGATAAAACTAATAATTATTATTAGTTTTTGAGGTACTTTTGTATAAAAAATTAAATGAACGATTAAAATAATAAATATATAATATAGCAATGGTAAATTACTATTTCGATTAATTACCTGCCACGTATTTTGTTTAAAGACAACATTTTCACGTTAATGTACTTGCTGCCAAGTTCTATTACATAGTTTAGTCGTTTTTTTGTTTAATATTTTTAGAAAATATTACCGACTTGTACAGAATAATAAATACAAGGGAAAACTGGGATAAATATTTTTTTTTTTTAGTATAGCTAATTTGTTGTGCATTTCTGGGCCTAATACTGGCATTCCCCTTTGGTTTCTTGTCACAAAATTTGTGAGTGGAAAAGCGTGTTTTGAATTTGGTTTATAACATTATATGAATATAAAAAAACAACATCTACAAGTTTAGTAGTAAGTGTAAAGTAAGCATTTTTGTACTGTGATATTTTATCACTGGATATATTCAGGCCTCAAGCTTACATAAAATTAAAATATTTCACATTTTGCACTACTCAAATATTTCTGCTACTTTGGGACTTTCACAAAAACTTGTATTAGCTATGAAAATTGCGAGTATTATACATAAATTGAGTATTTACCTAATATTTTTATGCGGAACATAGAACATTATTAAGTAAACAGTAGCGTAAACATTGATATGTATGCCAATACAAGGCAAAAATGTTTCTGTTCGCCCTTTCAATATAAATTTTACACAATCCATTCTGTTTCAATCCATAAATAAGCTTGCACGTTTACAATGCTCTTGGCACTTTAATTTTTCTCGTGTTAGTTTAGCATGCAGCTTCTTATACCTATTTATTTGAGAGGTTAAACCTAAACCAGGGCAAAATGGGCTTGCCAAATATTTGCATGGCAATCGTTTCGATGTAGAAAATTTGCTATCAGCTTGCCGCATAAATCCAAATTTATATTATAAATGCAGTAATGGTATATAGTTATAAATATCATTTTTTTTGTTAAATATATGAACAAGCACATAATAGTATATATTTTCTCATTATTTAATTTACTTGTCAAAGTTTTGAAAGATACTTGTGTTAGTGAGATGAAAACTCGAAATCAAATAATAGAGAACGATTGCTAAACTGCAAGATTCTGCTTGCAAAGAAATTTCAAGCGACAAAAAAAAAAATTTTATTTTATACCCAGGCAGTAAAATCAATAGAGAAATGCGGGCGAGGTTAGCAGACTGTACATATTACTGGCATTAATCATAATCGACGAGGGATCAAATATCACTTTAAAGATCAGATCCCTAATTTAGTGAGGACTCTTTATTACAAATTTCAGCCTTCACTGCTGGGAAAGATAAAGTGTTGCAATATTTTTTACGTGAATCCACTTATATATAACTGCCGTATTCGATGGTATAAAAAAAAGATAGTTCTTCTATATATATTTTTTTTAAGTTGTATTTGATTTGACTATCTAACCAATAAATAAATCATAAAATAAAGTGAATACAATTAAATTCGGTTACCAAGGTTCTGTAACAAAAAAAAGAATTTTTTAGTTGTCATGATTTTAGTTTACTATATTATGAGTTTCATTAAGTTAAAAAAATACCTCTGTTGCAAAATTAATCTTACTTAATTTAATATAATTAAATGTGAAAGTATTTAACTTAACAATAATTTCTAAGTAGAATCAATTGATGAGAACACTCCGCGTAATTTAAATTAAGCAACAGCTGCAAACAAAATTTGGCTTTAATTATTTTAAACTTCTGAATTAATTACATTAATATGGGTTGGGAGGTTACATTTTATATTACTTTGACATTGAAAACAAACAAAATGTGCTAATGTAGCACGCTGACTAAAACAGGCTGGCATCATTATTACATATTCTTCGTTATTAATGAAACAGAATTTTGGAGGTGTTAATATAGTAAGCAATTGAAGTATATAAAGAATACAGTATACACAAATAAATTATAGAAAACGCGTATTCACACATGAACCTACACGAAAAATAATGTTTATAGCTCTATACATATTTGAACATTGTTAGAATTCTAATATTCATTCTCATTCATCTTATAAGGAGGAAAGATTTGATTTTGAGTTTGTTTATAAGGGTTTAGCTCAAAAACTACGCAACCTATTTTAAAAATTATTTTACCATTAGAAAGCTGTATTAGCCAGCAACATAGACTATATATTATTTAAAAAACCAAACCTACTTTTACGCAAATGAAGCCGCGAGCAAAAGCTAGTGTCTTATATAATCTTTGTGAAAAGTAGTGTTCACACACCGTGTAATGTAGGCAAGAGTCCACAAGTGATGTTCGCGCTGTATGCTTATGAATGTAAACAGCATAAAGCCCGCGGTGAATTGAAGAAATACATTGGATGCAGTACGAATAAATATGTGTCAGTATGAATGAAACTCTGCGTAATATTAGATACCATAACTTAGTTAGTTATTATACCAAATCCCATTCTTTTTTTCAAATCACATGTGTCACACACACATTTGATTTGAAAGAAATAAATAGGATTATATCACATCAAAATACTAAAATATGACTACGGAATAATATTGATACTGTAATATAATGTTGATAAAGAAACTGCATGTTATTCCTACCCGTAAAATAATAATTATTGTAATAAAAAATACCTACAGCGTGATAGATGGCGGTGTTAATCAAATCAATCAAATCAAAATAAATTTATTGAAATTAGGTTACAAGGTAACACTTATGAATGTCAAAGTTACACGTAAATTTTTTCCTGTGAATTTACATTTACTGCCACGTTCAGCAAAGCTAGGGTGTGTAGGGCTCATGAGAAGAACGGGCAAGAAACTCATAGCCACTCTTTTTAATCGCCAAGTGTACAATAATATTTCATTTACAAATCATAACTGTAAGGTGCTGCAACCATTTCTCCATGAACTACTACTCAACATACTCAAGCATTTGATAAAAATTGATGGTAGCCTCTAAAGCAGCAGTATGGTAAATAGGAGCATCCACTTACATGTACATAAATAATCAAGACAATAATGATTTCGTAATCGCGATATAGTTATGTAAACGCAGCTTAATTCTAAATTTAGTGAGGTTCTACATCAATTGAAGAGGTCCGACATCAGAGTACACTTGTGGCTTAATTTACATTCATTATTATACTATTTAGTATTTCTGACCAAGGTAGACATATCCAAATATATCAATCAGGTCATTATTATTATCTTCTGTCTTATATCATTGTATTAGTAGTTTATGACCTTTACTCATTGGAAACTGCTTTGAACTGTTGTCTCGGTATTAGGAACAAAAGCAAAAAGAAATTAGAGATAGATTATAGTGATCTTTTTTTGAATTTCTGTAACACAATCAATATATATTTTAAACGCGAATAAGTATTTATAAAGATAGAATTGTAAAAATCTACTATAATACTGGTCGCAAATAAAAGCATGTTTATGCTGTTAATAAAACTACAGTGTACCATATTATAAAAGAAAAACATTAATATTTATGTCGTCATCATATCTTTATACATAATTTATGCCGTAATATAAACAGAAAAATGAAAGACCGCTGCCAAAATCAGAATACTATTTTCTCATACACATGAAAAAAGCCCATATATAATCCTACGCGACCTTATTAGTCAGCCTATTTTTGTAGTCACATAGCAAGGGTGGCAGCAATAAGCCTCAAGAGGCAAACGACCCTTACCCAGTGGCGTCAAATAAACTTGAATGATCTTTATCTTTCGTACTAGTAAAGTTTGGTCAAAGTGCTAGGCAGCTAAGTAGGGTATTTAAAAGCCTTTTCTCGGTAAATAGAAATTGTACTTTCAAAGGTCCTGCAGAGTTGAATGAAACCGTATTGTTATGGCAAAGCTGTGCGTCCACCATTTATATGCTTTGTCAAAGTGCTAGGCAGCTAAAAGGGGTGATTAGAGGCCTTTTCACAGTCAATAGAAATTGTACTTCTAGGAATGCCATATAGATAAACGGTACCGTATTATCGTGACAAAGCTGTGTCTCTACCCATCCATATGTTTGAGTAAAGTGCTAGGCAGCTAAACGAGGTATTTAAAAGCCTTTGCTCGTCAAATAGAAATAGCACTTTTAGGGTTCGAAAGGATGTTAACCAAACGTTTTTGTACTAACGAAATTGCGTCAATCACCAACGTATGAATCTGTTACGGACTTGCTTTCCAAACAATTGATAGCGATAGCAATATCAATTATTAACAAGCGAGATTAATTGCTGACGAAATAAATCTATGTATATATAGGTTATTTTATTTATTTTATACTAAACTGCTTTAAGTAAGAAGCTATAAGCTATGTGCAAGATTACCAGCGTCCTGAACTTAACTTAAATTTCGACGAGTCTTTTATTATGAAATAGTAAGTCTGCGTAGACATTCTTGGCTCACGTGAACTTTTTATTTTCCACCCTCAGTATGTGAATTCAGCTCGCACTTGTCCAGTTTCTAAGATGTGTATTATGCCGTAGACGTGCGGATGTCGTGGGAGAAAATATTCCAAGAGTCGCTTTGTACGCGGAACTATATTTTAGAATGGAATCGTTTTAATAACGTATAGTTAACAACCAAGGCCGTTCTCTTCAGAAAATGCCTTTAATTTTATAAATATGAAAGTTTGTGAAAAATTATGGTTCAACAAAAACATTGAACGGTTTTGAATGAAATTTGACACATAGATAGAACATACCCTGAGGAACATATAATTATAATACTGTTACTCCTATATACTTATGTCAATAGAACATGACCCAGTTTGATTTTATCTGGCTTTGCCTCAGGCAGAAACTTGTAAATGATAAAGAGAAACCTGTCACGAATTGTCTATGCAAAGCCCTTCATGACTATTTATATGGAGGAATAAACTATTCACTATGCGGCAAATCCGACGTTAGCATCAGGGCCAAATGCGAGTTGGCAGTTCAATGGTCTCCCGTTTGACTATCATTTCTTTGTTTGTTATTGCTCAAACATAAAATATTCTCAACATTTGGACACAGTGGCGCCATTACCAAATGCTTATAAAACAAGCGACGTTACGGCAATAAAACTCAATCAGTTTCTTTAATAGTGATTGTACGATGCGTTAAACATGTAGCAAGCTAAATAATTGTTCACATAGTACTGAGCTTTTTCAGTGTTGAGTTAGCCTTGCTCTTAGTAAAGCTACGTGATTGGTTTAACTCAGCAGCACTAGACTTTCATTTAGATTAAAGTCGGGTAGAGAACTACCAACACATTCGACCAAGAAAGAAACCAATTATTTTACACTAACACACTAACAACACTACACTAGGAAAATGCATTATTTTTTAGAAGCACAACTCTATTTTCACGTTCAATTGTCCAATTCACTCATAATTTCTTTATGTGTGAAATGCTTATCTTTTCCAGATAATTATTGAACTGGGACCTATTTGTGTATCACATAAGGTTTTACAAAAACCAACCAAAGATCACAAGAACACTTACTTAAAACATTTAACATAACATAGTCATTCGTGCAGTTACGAACAAAAATACAGCTGACCACGTAAAAGTATGATATATGTTCGTACTTCTAATATTTTGGAGGTGTACTAACGTATGCATTAAACCACATCCTTTACCTAGATATGACCTAATTCTACAATATAAAACAAAGTTAAAGTAAGCTGCGCAACACTTACTTACTGTCACCGCATAGCAATAATTTCAATGCCAGCCGTATTGGCATCATGCCATATGACGTCAACGTCTAGACGCAAATCCCAATAACTGGAAAATTCCCTGGAGGTACTGAAATTCGTTGTTTTTGATGACCAACCGTATCATATCGTGTAAATAAAATCAGCATTGCGCAAAAGCCTTGAAAATACCTGTTGGTTTTTAAAGGGAAACTTTACATGCTAAACTGAAATACCAAAATATATAAAAGGAAAAAATGACTGTCTGACTGATATATCAACGCACAGCCCAGGGTACTTATATAACGTAAGCGAAGCAAGAATACATTTTTTTAAATATTATCTAAAAATATCATCCCACAAAATTTTATATAGGTATCGAACTAGGCACAACCTAAACTGCTCAGGAAGCTTTGAAATTGTGCACAAAGGTTTCTTATGACAGCGGCATTATTCACCAACTAATGGTTTTTCAAAATACCACCGCTAAAGTGGTGAATCGGGGATTTGTGATATAAACGAATATTACGTGGAAGCAGTCGCGAGAAATTGCTCGTATATAATAAATAAAGGGTGCATTAAAAATAATGATGTCGGTCTTTAACGGATAAAATGAACACCTAATAGGTTGTAGCATGAAAGAAGATATGAAAATAAAACAAGAATTGAAATCTATTTCAGATATGTGAGGAGAATAAAGCTCATTATATAAAGTTAATTAGAATAAGACAATCAGAAGGAGAAATAATTTTCAGATAACTTGCTCTGACCAGATCAAAGAAATTCTGGTGAAAGGCCAATAAAAGTATATTAAGTCAAATGCGTGTCTGAAGCATGTTCTGCGAGTATAGGAAGCAAGAGTTATATGTCAGGATCGTAGCAAGTGGAGAGCCGTAGTATCTGCCTATCCTGCCGGAAAATACATGTGTCACTATGTATGTATCAATAGTATCACGCATGGTATATAAATAAAACTCATAAAGAAGAAAATAGAAAATTATTGGAGAGGCTCTAATAAAGGGCAAAATGGCAAAAAGGCAAAATGTTTCAATCCCATTGAATACAAATGATATGTTTATTCAAGACGCAACATCGCATATAAATTTTCAAATCCATCTAATAAATAAATGGAAAAGTGTATTTGTTTCTAGTTTTTCTTTTCTTCACGGCGAAACAAAGATCGATCAAAATAATTTGTGAACTTTACAGCCTTTGCTAAAAGAACGTCGATTATTATTATACTCCTGATGGGCCAGGCAGAGATTTTCCGTAAGGGGCATAATTATTCCTACGATTTCGTGCTACTATTGATAACTTTGTAGAATAGATTTCATGTTTATAAATCAAAGAATCGATATTGGGATACATATTCTTGGTCCTGACTTCGATGAAGATGTATGGCAAAGAAAATCAAATTTAGAGTATAGACTCTAAATTTTATTTTCTTTCGCGGAGTCAACCATCCTCAAAACTGTACAAATGTATTAGATTTTAATACATTTGTACAGTCTTGAGGACGGTTGACTCCGCGGGCATCTAACAAATCGCGAGGGAGTATGACGCCGCATGTGCTTGAAATAAATGCAAATCCAGTGCATTTTCTTTCTCAGACGAACGTATTTAATTACCGTCAAATTACACCGTTTTCATATCAGTCCACTCCGGTGCGTACAGGCGCGTTTTTGTGCACGCCGTTTAATAAAAATCCCTTTGGACATACTTATAATAATAGGCATAATAACTGTAAGAATATTAGCAAATAAAAAACTTACTCTATTGCGTCGGGACCAGATATGAGTATACTTATATAAGTTTACTGATACGTGATCTATATATGCTTTCAAAATCTAATCATAAATTTCACAAAGGCGTTCCAAAACAAATCTTGCAAACGGAGTGTCGAAATAGATCAACGGTACGAACGTGTCTCGTTTGTTCGGAACAATGCTTACGCTTCGAATACTTTTGTTTTAAAAAACGAAGCTGTGTTCTGCGGGCAGAAACTTAATCAAGGTATAGTGCAAACAATAGACAAGCGAAACAGTTTTTGTTCTGTGATTGGATTTTAAATCCGCTGTTAGAGACGATACGGGTTAATTTCTTTTTAAAAGATTGCCTTGGATTTTATTTTTGTCTCAGTATTATTTCCTTTTTGATTTAAAAAAGGACCGTTAGGTCGTTCCATGCATATCACACTTAGATATATTTTAACAGCAGCGATTTACGTATAAAATAAAAAGTAACGCTGGCTCGATAAGCTTTTGGTATAATAATATTAATAATTTATTGTTATAAGGTTACAGTTTCCATCATTACATATCTTATACATTTACAGATCCTTAAATAAGTTTACATTAATATTACGTAAACATTCTTCAGCTGTACTAGTATCACTACTTACTGTATGACAGTTTATACCACCTTGCATAAGTGTGAAATCTTTATAGATTAGTGACATCGATCGATAACATAATATTGTCTTCTGTTTACGCGAATGTTATTCATTGAAATTAAACTACTATATACGGATTTTATCGCGTTGTTTATTTATTACTGTATTACATAATATTGAAAATGTTACATTACTACTACTATTGAATTTTACTAATTTATAAGCTAAAAAAGTTTTTAAGCTACTTATATTTAGGTTTACACTTTCCCCGGTTGCTTTTCAGCAGCCATGGTCACAGGGAGATGCAATGCACGAATAATGCAGAGTTTATAGAGTTGTCCGCCGCTGCCAATGCCTCAAGAGCGTTGTGTATAGATACTAATTGTGTTTGTGATTTGCATACAAGACTGATAACACAATTTTCTCTCTAGTATCAAAATTGTATCCACAAAAAAATTTCTGTGTATTTAATTATTTCTTGCGTCCCTTGGTTATTTGAGAAGTTCGCTACGACAAGAGATTACGCCCAGTGGCATTGTCATTTAAAAACAAAAAGATAAAGAAACTTGCTGTTAAAAGTGTTAAATAGCTTATTATCTTATAATAAAATTATTTAAACTATTAAATCTATTTATATTTAGGTTTACACTTTCACCGACGTTTCGGTTGGTTAAAAGGCAACCGAAACCTCGGGGAAAGTGTAAACCTAAATATACATAGATTTAATAGTTTAAATAATTGTATTAGCTTATAAATTAGTAAAATTCAATAGTAGTAGTAGTAGTGTAATAGTTTTAAAATCATATAATACAGTGATAAATAAACAACGCGATAAAATCCGTATATAGTAGTTTAATTTCAATGAATAACATTCGCGTAAACAGAAGACAATATTATGTAACACGCTTTATTAAAAACCAAACTAAAAGTAGAAAATAATTTAATATTTTTTATGTAAAAAAGCGTTGGGTGCTTTCTAAGATATTTTGATAACCCTCCACCCCGCGCTTTTTTATATTATTTACTTTTATTTTTTTAAGCTATTATATATATAATTTTATTTTCTACTTTCTTGTATTGTCATCCGTCCTCGATAAGTGTGCAAAGATTTAAATCGATCCATCGGTTTGAAAGGGGCGAAAATCACGCTCAAATATTCCGTTACATAAGTTCATAGGTACATAGGACACATAGATACATATATACCAAGCTAATAAAAGCGTGTTAAAACGCACTTTATTAAAAAGGTCATCTATATGAAATTCCTTTATTCAAACGGCAGCTTTGTTTATTTTTTCTGTCTGTAACCAGAAGAACTAAATAAAATGTATTAATATTCCAATCGATTCTGACCCCATTCCAAGTTCTCTTGATCTGTAAATACATCAGACCGTTGCTAAGTTACAAAAGGAAATGTCGTGTCATCTCCACCACAGTAGCCTGAAGCGAATTTTAATTAAATGTATTGTCTCTAAATGTTGTTTGATACGTTAACTTTAATAGAATATTCTTGAAAGCATCCGTTATTAATGTAAACTTTGCTTATTTGGTGGCAAAATTGAGCTTGAATTGACATCAGAGAGGAATTAGGACGTATTTCATTATCGAACCGTTTGGAATTGTTAGCGTAGTGTAATTGAAAAATTGTTGATGCCACGTGAACAACATAGAGGTCTAAAGTCAAATTTGGGATGCCTAATATGTAATCATAATAATTAATTTATTTTCATTCGAATAATTTTGTGTTGTGTTCGCTTTTTTAATCGATAAGCGCACATCGCTTATGTCTGATCTCTGATTCTCAAATATCACTTTTCGATACGTCTATATTATCGTCTTACGTTTACGCGAATGTTATACATTGATATTATACAAAATTATGTAATAATAGGAGTTTATAAAGAAATTAAACCACGCGATAAAATCTGTATAAATTTGTTTAATTTCAATGTCTATACTATCAATACTCAGAATATTGGAAAAATAGAATACCTCAGGCAAATACACTAGAGTCTTTGGGACGATATTTCGATAAGACAAGGTCGCAGTTTGATTATTACTTTGAGTCCGCGCGCTTTCTGTGATTGCTAACACAATCAAGATAACATCGTGAACCCGTCTCGAATTCTCCCCTATTTCCTAATGATCATTGTCACGTCTTATGTTATTTACAAAATTGTCTTTTATTAGGAAATACCTATAGCTGTTTTGCTACGAAGATGATTAGATCGGAAGTGAACATAGAAAAGTTGTTCCAGGTCTGAGCGTTCTTTGTGTTTGTTGTTTGAACATTTGTAAAGTCCACCGTGACACAGGAATTAAAAAATGAAACAAGCTCCATACGCTAGCGGCTCACGGTGGGTACTTACGTGATTTACTTAGAACAAATAGCTGAAGCAAAAAATACGCGGACTACGTGTCTGCATCTGCTCAAGTAATTACTACGTTACTAACCCACGGGCGCCACCAATCTTGCGGATAATGTACGTACTATTAACGGTGGATTACACGATGCATATATGTTGGGCAAATGTCTCGAATTGTGCATGTTATTATCGAAGACGAGTCCTATTGACCACGCCATAACTTCACTAAGTATCGTCATTCCCAATAGAAAGCTATTGTACAAAACCATATACAGAGAAACAATATTTTGAAATGTTTCATAAGCTAAATAACAGTACGTGATTAATACTCTATTTGTATATACTTGGCTCATTCCATCAACAATGTACGGTAAACAAATTGCGCGGCTTTCGTTCTGTTTTGAAAAAGCAAACTTTTGACGCATTTTGTATCTTTTGTATGATTTGGCACCAAATCAGCTAATAATGAAGAAATAATAATAACGATGAGGTTGTATCGCTGCCAAATCTGGATGAGGAAGCTTTGTATCGAAATATATCAGTATTCTTATAATGGAATACTAATGTATTTCGATACAAAGCAACCTTAGTAGCAGATTACGAAACATCAACTCAAAATATGTACTTTTGTCGAATAACAGAGAAGTGCTACATTGCCAATTTTGTGTTTCTATGACCATGTTTAAGGTCAATCCGTCCGTACGTTAATCCGAGGATATATGTTGAATATTATATTTTGCAGCTGTAAGTGAATATCCTGATACGCAAATATGTAAAACGAGTTTGTCTTTCGTTTGGATGGATTTCAATTTAAGTGGTTATTATATGTTAGTATCGCGGAGACATATTTGGCACATGTGAGATTATATGATCCATCGTTATGACTTTAGGTGTTTCTGTGACCAAAGTTTTAATAGATTAAAATCTCTGCGTGAAACAATAGTAGTTAGGTATCTATTACATGATCTTTATATATGTGTTTAGAATAAAAACGCCCGCGTTAGGAAACAATACTTGTGTTGATAGCACATTAATCAAAACAATGATTGACCAAATTACACAAATATTTTCTCGTTTGGAATTCCAACCGACAATACTTAGCGCGATGCACATATTCCTCATTGGCTTTGTATGTCATACCTTTAGTAAAACGAATAAAGCTAACGTTCCCTTAAAAATATTACCCGTAAGTTATTCAGAATATTACAAAAATGGATTTTTAAGTCCGCGTTATAGAAATATATAGGTAACTTAACGTCACCGATCTAAACGAAATTAATTAAATTAAAGAATTAAGTAAAAATCTCATGCAAATAATATATTAACGCGTATTAGCGTAATTATTTATGACTTAATTCCCAGAACTACTAAGTTTGCCATATACGATAAGAAAAAAAACACGCGATGTTTTCTTACAACAAAGTATAATAATAGTAGGTTCAAGATAACAATTCTGTGAAATTTATTTGTTAATAGATTTGGTGAAAATGGAGAAACGTATTAAGGTATTTAAAAAAATATATCTCAACTCATGTTTGAAAAAATACCGACCTAACAAGAAGTTGCACTGATGGCGAAGTTTAAGTGGCTATTTTGCCACTGCGGCAAGTGCTATGGGTTTGATAATTAACAGATAAAAATGATGTGGTTCACAAGTAGTTTTTCAAGTTTCGACGTTTCTAATATCCGATATTTCAATGTGTTCAAAGTCGTAGCGACAAAGCCTAGCTGCGTTGTTATTAGTGACGGAACCTATAATACATTATTATGCTTATTGTAGCTAACATCTTCCTAAAAGATTTTTTTAACGAACATGTAATATTCTACTATCACATGTACACACAACACCATCTAGCCCAAACTAAGCAGAGCTTGTACTATGGGTAACTAGACTATGGATAAACATACATATATACTTTTTTTTGTAAATACATACATATTATACATAGAAAGACCTAGACCAAGACAAACATCCGTATTCATACACACAAATGTTTGACTTGTGCGGGAATCGAACCCGCGACCTCAGGCGTGGCAGTCGGTTACACTAACCACTACGCCATCGAGGCCGACAATATATTCGAGATAAAACATTATTTAGCTGATCGATTTAAATAGGAATGACTAAGAGTACTACTTAAAAATAATGTGGCGTGATGGCAACAATAACAATTTACTAACCATTAAAAAAGAAATGGAAGGGACTGGTGTGTTTAAAAATGGAACTAAACTTGGCAAATCACGATTACGAAATCAAATAAAAGTAATCGACTGAATCACTTACATTGATTGTTGAATGTGTCCACTTTGCATTAGCAATGTGCATTCAAATGTTCACAACACAATATAGATAATTGCATGCGATAATTCCTTGACCGACCGTGCAAAGAAAGTATGTGTACAAATAACGACAATTGCAGTTGAATGACTAGTCAACTGCAATTGTGCGTATCTACGTACCTTGTATTTTGACGCTCTTAATGACACGTGCAATAATAATGATCATGCACGACTTGCAAAGCTGATCACTTTCTGCAATTAGAATTTAATTTTTTTTCTTTATTGTTCGACAACTGGCCAATCACAGCACCAAGTTACAGCACCATGTATCCGTGAGGACTATCATGCGACCGATTATTAAATAGTAAATCATGCGAATGCGAGGCGATCTTGGGCTTGACTGTTGTTTGTATTATTTTCTGTATAACCGGATTCAGTGGCCAGTGCGTGCGACAGATAAACAAGTGATAAGGGTCAAGTTTGTATTTGTTTCTAGTGCCAACATGCCACAGTATTTTTAGCATTAGCTGACGAAGTGGCGCGTATATACTGATATATACGCTGCTTTGCAGTCCTCATTAACATTGATCGCCATAATCCTACTAATCAAAAGCTTGCAAAATTCAGTCACGTGTAAACTCCCGTATTTTTTTTTCTTTTTCAAAAAGTCACTATGAATAATTCTACTAAACTATGAATAATTCCTGTGTCACGGGGGAATTTACAAACTTCAAACAACGGACACACAGTACACCCAGACTTGGAACAACTATTTATGGTTAAACAACTTTATACGGATTTTGTCGCGTTGCTTTTTTTTTTAAAAGCCCTATTATTACATAATTTTCCGGCCTATAAATGCAAAATATCACGTGGTTCTTGTCATTGCGTGAAAGAAGGACACATCGACATCACATGCGTTTGTAATATTATGCTTATGAAAATAATTTTCTCTTAAAATTGTGGTAGGTTTACGCGAATGTTATTCATTAAAATGCAACTTCTATAAATGCTGAGTTGAGTGAGAGAGAACTTCTATAAATCGCGGTTTAAATTAAGTATTTATTTTATATCATAAAAAAGCTACGATACAATTCGTATAAAGTAGATTAATTTAGTACTTTTCTCTTAATTATAAATAAATCAGTTAGTTCATATTTATTAAATCCAAACAGCTGTCAACAATAAAGCAAAGTTTATTTTACGAGTTAAGTTTTTGCAAAAAGCTGACGGGAACGATTTACAAACGAATTTAGTAAGCTTATTATTTTGAGTTTAACTTTGAATTCCTATTGTTCGTAATTTCTTGTTTTATGGATCAGAATAACGACTTAGTTTCGCTAGAACTTTGCTCGAATTTAGTTTGAATTTTTTATAGGAGTTATATTAATTTCGGATAAATGTATTATATTTATCGCAAATTTAAATTGTTCAGGCAATATTTCAGTATGATAGCAATTATAGGTAGAATAAAAATATTTAGTAAAGTGTAGCGATGTATAAGCATTATTTGAATATGTTTAATTGTACCCGTTATTTTCTGTTGGTAACACTGATTTTGCGCGACTGCCCCACTATGCTTGATAATCTAACGCGTGGAACAATAACGGGCAGTCGTGCGTTGAGTAGCGATCGGATAAGTTTGTGAAGTAAAAGTGTATTAAGTGGCGGATAATGCATTGAATTAAATCAGATATCTATGCATATTATGTAAATATGTAAACTATTAATATAAATTATAATTACGTTACAATTATTAAAGGAAATAAATGAGAACTGATTCTAGAGTTTCCTTACAAGTATTTATTTGATTATTTTGATTCACTAGAAACGTAATGTATTTGCTCATAGCATTTGTCTCATGGGATCGCTTGCCATTGCTATTGCATCAAGTATTGTGGGTTCAATCCCACACTGGCCAAAAATTGTGTGATTCACATAATATATAGTTATTGCGACTCTGGTTTTTGTTTGTGCCCCGAAACCTACTCTTGAGTTTTGTACCTACTATTGAGTTGAGTAACCTCTAAAAGAGCAGGAGTTACATTTTTAATACTCAAATAAATAAAAAAATAAACTCAACAAACAGACAATACAAATACCATCGATAATAAAGCCTACTCGTATCAGAGATAAAATTCAAAGACTTATATTGTATACTTAATAAACTATTTCTTATAACCATAACTGAAACGTGAAAAAATAACAAGACTAAATATGAAGTGGTTTTGTAGGCATTCTGGCAGGTTGATTAAAACGGAGACGCGCAAAGCAGCAGCAACCAATTAAGCGAAAGATTGAAGCATCGTTTTGATGAAGGCTTTGGATGGGATGGGTTGAAGCACACTCAACGGCTTGCGAAGCCTCTGAGAGTGTTACCACCTGATCTCAAACCTGTGAAAATCTTCTTAATGAATTTAATAAGCTTTAACTAAGTCTTATTGTTGCAGGTAGAGACTGCTTTCTAGATAGAATATTTCAATTTCTGACTTGCAAGCATATAAAGCATTACAATCAAAAACTACTGCGATGAAGTAGCTGCTGTGTTTGAGGTCATATATTGCATGCCGGCGTCTGTCAGTTTATTTGCTTTTACTGTCAAGTAATTCTAAGTAGCAACGCGCGATCTGGTAACATACACAATGGACGACAATAGGCTCGTCTCACGTTATAATGTTAGTGCTACGTCTTATATGTTAAAATAAAAATAAATCTGATCGGTAAAGATGTAGCATCATTATCACTTCACTACATATTATAAAACAAAGTCTCCCACCGTGTCTGTCTGTCTCTCTGTTCGCGATAAACTCAAAAATTACTGAATGAATTTTTATACGGTTTTCACCAATAGACAGAGTCATTCATGAGGAAGGTTTAGGTGTATAATTTGTTAAAGTTTTGTACTACCTGTGCAAAGCCAGGGCGAGTTGCTTGTTACTATCTAAAAATACTCGCAATATAAATAACTAACGGGTAGGCAGCGACTACATTTCCATTTGGTGCGAGCGTGACATATTGATCCTTTATTTTATGCACTCTCAATAAATTCGGCGTTGGTTTTGGAGTAAAGCCACTTTAAAACGTTTTTCTGGCCTGAAAACGATTGCCTTTTACACTTGTCTGATATCCATAACTAGACTGACTATATCTATTTATAATATAATATACGCAGTTTAAAAAAATATCATTCTCCTACAGAATACTGGTGTAAGCAATCGCATAGTGGTACTGCGTTTAGTTCAGTGAGTATACATGCCAGAAGCTCACATACACATTCTCCAACTCATTATAAGTCCTTTTTCTAGCGATTAAAAAAATACATGTATGTATAAGCGATTGGTAACGCACGTACAGTGCGTAGCCAATCGTTTGGTATTTATACAGTTGTAGTGGCCTTAGAAAACACCAAATATTTATATTCGCGAAGAGACTCCGAAACGAAACGGTGTAATAAACTGTGTTAAAACCCGCAACAGATTTAATCAGAAGTATCAAAAAGGAGGATTGGCAAAATTATTACCTTGCCATTCTAAAAAAGCGAAAACCATATAAAGAATGTTTATAAATACCAGAAAAGATAAGACTGCAGGCAATAAGCCCCATGGACAGGACCAGCAGACAACTGCCATGTGGATAAGTACCATGGAAATCAAGATCCATGATATTGCTAGCGATTATGGGATATGTCAGCCGCTTACTATCATATATGCTTGACTCTACCCGTTAGGAAAATGAAACAAACATGCATAAATAGTATACTGCACCAAAATATCTGTGCAATCATTTTCCCAAATTTTCCGAGCGATTTATTGGCGACAAAAACACGGAAACATCGTAACAACTTATCGACAACTTGGCACATTTTGCAAGAGGATGTTTTTATCGGAATATTATATTTCATGCAATCTATCATTACAACTTTGCCCGTAGCCATCAAAATAGATGTTCAAAATAATGTGAAAAAGGGAAGCCCTTGAGATTTGATGTATTGTTTATTGGATTTATATAGCATTGATGATAATAATAATATCGTGGGTCATGTTACGTGTCATAAATTTAAGTAATACTTACTGTTCGTTACGTCAACAGTGTATAATATAGAAAGTCTTTCAAGAACTATAATAACATATAAAAATATTATATACATTATGTTCTCAGTCTAGGTGTATTTTGCGTCCGTTAATTGTATGTTTGTAAAGTCACCTGAACTCGACCCTATGTAGATTTTGTCTTTTTCAAACAAATATCTGTACAGCCTATAATTCTATTACTTAATTGGTATTTACAGGTTTACAAATATATAACGAATAGAAGGCTTTTTATGACGAGGCGTATAGTAGAATTCGAGACTACTTACTAAAACTAAGAAGGTACTCAGTGTTACAGAAGATCGCAAATGGTCTTATAATATGTTTTTGCATTGTCTTGGATAAACGTTGTATAAACTTATATACTATTGAACTAATATTTGTGTACTCATCATCGCAGCCGAAAGACGTCTACTGATGTATATAGGCCTTCCATATAATAATAATTGTTTATTGTCTCATAAAAACAAGCAATACATGGATTGAGGCCCTAGACCCATACTAAGATTCTGTGTTGTGGGTTCTAGTCTCTTTCGTTCAATTGCAATATAAATATTTTTATGTATTGAACTTATATTAGAAATGTAAACGTTTGTTTGAAAAAAATGTTGGAATGTTTTTATGCAACCACGCTTAAATTTTGGCACATAGATAAACCGAGTCCAGAATAAACATATACGATATTTTTTATTGCGATGGCGTCCTGTGGGATTCACGCTAGCCAAACTGCTTATTATTGACCGTGGCTTCGTCTGCATGTATCCCAGGAGCTACTAGTTAAGTACATACAAGAGCAGCGATAGCTCAGTGGGGAGACCAACAGACTGCAATGCAGAGGGCTTCTGGTTCGAACCCACGTCGCGCACCTCTGACTTTCGGAAGTTATGTGACTTTTCAAAATTATGTGCGTATTGATTGACAATTGTCGCCTGCTCCGTGCCTCGGAGAGCACGATGAGCCGTCGGTCCCGGCTGCCATGAACATCTGTGGCAGGAAGTCAACACAAAAGATCCCATTGGGTCGAAGTGTCGCCGGTCTGTACTGAATGGCCCCCACACAAGATAAGAAAATTAAATACATGTACTAAAACTCATAACCCGCAGTCAATATAATTATTGTAGTGTAGTGGGTTTCACGAACGTTTTGTCTTTTTATTCAGGCGCTCATAGCCAGTTGCACTCACTGATCGGTAAACGATTAGCGAGGTTAAGCAATGTTTGGTGCGGTCAGTCTATAGGTAGGTGACCGCTTAGTGATATTTCATCTGAGCATCTCCGTGCTTCGGAGGGCACTTAAAAAGTCGGTCTTGGTTGTTGCCAAATTGACAGAAGTCGTTAAGCCATGTCAGAGGCCTACGGGCAGCTTGAACAATTCTTGACAACAGGTTGGCCACTAACCACACGAAAAGAAGAAGATGGTCAATTTAAAGCTGTAGTTTAAATACATTTTAAACTAGATATTACTAGATGATGCACGCTCGCAATGTTGAGTTTGTCGATAAGTTTCTATACCTTGGGAACAATACTTTTTTCGGGTGCAAGGTACCCTGTGTCATTTTCTATATTCCTCACAACGTGTATGCGAAATGTCACCATAATCAGTCGAGTAATTAAGTCGTGAAAACGTAACAATTAAACTCGCATTCGCATATATATTATTAAGTAAGGATTATGATAATATTATATAAAATGTAATAAGAATGTATAAACCACTTCTGCCGGATTCATCCAAGCTTATTTAATATAATATCCCATCAGCTTATTCTTCAACGAAAAGGTCTCCGTAATATAAATATAAGGAATGTCTTACTTACCCCAGAGAAGGGCAATGTACCTTAATGACGCAGAATGAGGGCTAATGAAAGAAATTAATGGATCCCGACCGCTGTTTAAATTTTTATGCATATTTAACAACTTAATGAGCAGGAAAGGTTATTTAATAAACGTAGCTCTTTTACATTCATATTTACGCCTGTTCAGAGCATGAAAATAAATTATTTCTGTTATAATTTAAAACAGGTCAGAAAACATTTAAATTGTTAGTACATTCACACTGGTGGGTTATCACTAATCTGTTTGTTGTTTTATCTCGTCATAAAATGTAAAAGCAGTCAGGTTTTTCATATTAACATATTATATTATACCAATATAATAAAGCTGAAAGGCCTGTTTGATTTTTTGAAAGCGAGTATCTTTGTAGATACCTGTCAGATTAAAAAAACCTTTGGATTTGGTATCCTAATACTTGCGGAAAAGAAGAGCTACAAACTACGGAAGCGGAGCAATAATAATTATAGATATGGTTGAACCCGCGGGGATACCATTATATTATAATATTGGAAATTACCCATTTGCTCAAAAACCGGTGTTTATAATATAAATTGTTAGCAATTATAGGTAGAATATAATTATTATATAGAAATATTTAGTTAAATGTAGCAATGTAGAAGCATTATTTGAATATGTTTAATTGTATCCGTTATTTTCTGTTGGCAACACTGATTTTTCTCGACTGCCCCACTATGCTTGATAGTATAAAACTAACGCGCGGAACTATAACGGGCAGTCGTGCGTTGTGTGGCGATCGGATAAGTTTGAGAAGTAAAAATATAGTGGCGGATATTGCATTGAATTAAATCAGGTATGCGTATTGTGTAACTATGTAAACTATTAATATAAAATATAATTATGTTACAATAATATTAAAGGAAATAAATACTTGAGAACTGATTCTGGAGTTTCCTTACAATTCAGAAGTGGGATAGACGGGTCATTTTTTTTTAAAAGGCACTCGTTTATCCCAGCCCACGTGCAAATTTAACTTTTATGAACAAATAAAAGAAAATATATACATTTCGTTCAGAATTGGTTCTCAACATTTGACTTGTCACGCATTGTATGGGGTATTGCGATATAGTCGATTTCAATACAACAAAATCAAAAGGTATACAAACGGTTCATTGACATGACCATAGACATTTTAGTGATGTCCAAGTGTAGCATCAATTGTAAAACAATTAATTACTTATTTGAATTTAAAAAAGTTGATAGCCGCTTTTGACCAAACAGAATATAGTATAGTATCGATACATACAGTAAAAAAAAATGCAAGGTAGGTACATAATTTTACATTGTTAAAGAATAACCTAAGGGATAGGATTAGTAATTATTACTGACAGATAAATTTAAATTCCTCCAAATTATAGATATTTTGGCATCTGACAAATAACCTCACTTTTCGTCTAAGATTTTTTTAAATCAAACAATTATTTATTAATCGCACGCCAAATGCTTTAAAAAATATTAAGGTATCGTGTGAAAACGTTGAAAATATGGATAATTGTTACTTATTCCATGTAGTGAGTAATTGTGATAAATTTAACAGATTTAACATCAATTTGGTTTGTTTATATTTCCGTCCTGATGGCTTGAAGTCAACTACGACACTCGTGTTTGTTTGTTTTTTCGTCTCGATTATGAGACTTACAGATAAGTGTGTTGGATGCTAGGTGGACTCGTTGTGTCGGCGTCGTAGTTTGGCTTGGCCAAGGCACTCCCTGGTAGCTAACTATTGGCAAGAGACGTATTTACTTGATAATGTACTGTGTACTTATGGATATGTAGTATTATTGCAGTTAATGAGGTTGAATTTGGCTGGGGCACTCCTCGGTATTTCTCCTCTCGGCACTGTTTATATCCAGCCAGAGCTACTCTCTGGGGATGTGTTATCAGTTCACAAAGATAAGATAAAACTTTATTCATAGATAAAGTTAGCCTACGTTTACAATGTTGTTCTGTTTTAATATATGTTCTAAATATGTGTGCACAGCATGTTTAAAACAGATACAATATAGTACAGTTAAACATATTTACACTATTAATATATTTGACTATATGAACTTCGAACATTAGCAAATTAATGTATAAATAAGAAGAAAAATATTCTGTTTAACTTCAACATATAAAATTGGCGGTAATCCGATAAAAATTCTTTAGCTCCCGTGCTAGTCAAATTGTGTTACGGCGAGGTAAGGATTCTCACTCTAGAAATACCAACTGTAAGTTAATTGAGTAAGGACAGTTTTGTAATATTGATTGTAATATTTAAGCGAACAAAACACGCACGATATCTACTAATGAGTTTGGTGTAAACAGGTTGTATATCTACAAATAACAGATAATTTTGAAGAACGATTGTTAAGCATAGTTAAACTATTTTAAAATAATGTAATTGATAAAATATAAAGTTTATGTCAATGCAGACATGATTTGGTATTTATATGAATTTTGTTTATGGTAATATATAATGTATTATATAAAAAATAAGCATTATATAAATAAACTATAATAAATTTGAATAGCTTTAATAGTTTTAATAGTTTTGTTAGCTTGAAAATTAGTAAAGGTCAATAAAATTACTGAGGCTACATTTAGGTTAGTTGCTAGGTTCAGGCAAAGGGTTGGCCCTATGAGAAGAAACCTGCAAGACACGATATTTGAGCGCCTCACTTAACTTTATCATCTAAAGTTTTTAAATTTATATTTACGTTAGGACTCTTTACATTTGGCAGTGTAAAGTTTAGTAGTAAATTATTCGTCGTAAATCAGTCTAGGACTTGCGCGAGTAAATCGTTAACAGCACATAAATTCGGTGCTTTTCAGTCTACTTTAAAAATAAGGGATTTGTCATCCACGAATAAAACAACATCACACAAATCCTGAAACCATATTGATTTGTATGAAATAAATCATTTACACTAAAGTGGCTCTTTAATTGCTGTAATATAATCTTCCCAAATACTTTACTGATTGAAATTGGCCTAAAATTACTGGGGTCGCTTTGGTATCCAATTTTAAATTAAGTAGTATTTTACTACATTTAATTAAGTTAAGAAAAATGCCCATATTCATTAAAATGCCCCGTTGATTATAGCAGCTAGGTGTGGCGCTATATTGACAATAATATTTTCAACAAATTTTACAGAGATAGGAATCCCTGAATTTAGCAGATATTTTTTAATTAAGTTACTTAAATACGTTTATTATATGATATGGATGTACACGTTCAAAACTGAATAGTATCTTACTCTTCCACGTTGTCGATATCCAAGTATTCTGCTCGAGCTGGGCAAGACCTTAGGGTACTAGTTGTATTTAAAATTATTTTTGCGAAGTAGTTTTTAAAGGTGTCGGCTATTTCCAAATTATTTGAAATTATGTTATTATTTTCCACAATACAAATTATTAATTATATACATAATATAAACACAATTCTATAAAACTAACTTATACCTAAAATATTATAAAACAGAAATAAAAAAGAAGAAAACTAAAACCCTCTAATAGGCGTCATAGAATTCCTATTGTTATTATTTGTATTAAGTTCAAAGGTATTCATTGAAATTAAACTACTATATACGGATTTTATCGCGTTGTTTATTTAACACTCTATTACATAATTTAGAAACTGTTACACTACTATACTATACTATTAAACTTTGCTAATTTTAAGCTAATTGGATTGTTAGGGCTACCAAATCTATTTGTTTTTAAGTTTACACTTTCCCCGACGTTTCGGTTGCTTTTCAGCAGCCATGGTCACGGGGAGACTAAGATGGTAGTTGTCTCAATGTTCCAGTGTAGTTATTTCAAAGTACCCGAACATAATTTAGTTATTGGTATTTCATTCGCGTAAACAGAAGACAATATTTATTCAAAGGTATTATCACGCACCTTGCTGCGTCCTGTTCCATTGTTATTAATATTCCAAGTAGTTTTGATTGTATTACTAGAATTTCATATTTTAGTTTTTAGATAAAGGGACTTGGCAGTGGCACAAATCATTTTAAACAATTTTTTACATATTGAATAAAATTAGGATCAAAATTGAATGTTTTTCATATCATATAATTCATATAATTTAGATCACAAAACATAATCTTATTATTCTTAGTAAAGGTCTTACATTTAATAATATTTTTATATTCTAAAGTAATTATGTTAAGTAAACAACTCATATACTTCGGCTGAGAAAGGATATCCTTCCATATTGAGAACCTTGACACTTACTTTATTATTAAATTTCTTTAAGCGATTAGAGGTCATTGGTCTATATGTGATCTTATTCTCTTTAAGCATTGTATTTACAGAAAAATCTACCCTTTGACCACAATGGTCATATGTCGGTTCACTTAATATGGTATTTAGAAATTGAGTCACAACATACATTATCTAAGCAGATAGCAGAATGTGATATAATCCTGGTTGGTTCCAAAAATAGATACTTTAATTAAATTACTCTAATGAACTAATTAGTTTCACAGAAAGAGCTGACTGCTCAAGGAAATTAATATTAAAATCACCACATACTACTATATTCCTATTACTAAAACTCAAACGATTTAAAATATCCTGTACTACTGTTTCGAATACACTAAAGTCACTCTGCGGTGGACAGTACACACAAACTATGGTATGTTGCTCTTGTTCCACACAGGATAATTCATCAGTACGATAGAAAGATTTACTATATCTTTAAGTTCTTTACGTTTTACATCATTACATAAATATATTAGAGAGCCACCATATATAGAATTCTCTTAAAAATGCACTTACAATTGAATAATACTCATTATAAATTTTAATTGAATACTTTTAACCAATGTTCCGTTATGCAACATACTTGAATATTATGTTTAAAATAAATCTAATTCTAACTCCTTGCCGGATAGACCCTGAATATTTTAATGAATTAGTTTAATACTGTGTATGCCTGTCCTTTGTCTCGTTTAACAGTTTAAACTTCTAGATGTATCACTAAGATTTGTAGTAATAATACTACTATGTTCTTTAACCTTCACTACTCTACTGGTAACTGGGTCCCTGCATAATATATTAAATGCTAATAGTTTAGCAAGTTGCTTTTTATAAAAATAAGGTAGAAACAATGTATATTTAGTCAATAAAAATCTACTAATAAACTTGTTAGTGTCGAAGAATGAAATAAAATTGTTATACTGCATTTAAAGAAGTAAATTAAGTTTTTCAATATTCCTATTTTTGTTCTTTTGTTAATACATACTATGGTAATGCACACAGAATAAAGTTACACCCTACCTTATAATGTAATGATTATACTTCTGTTAAATAGATTGCATCTTTTTTAGTGACAGATAGGCTGTCACCATAAAGAAATGACTGTTGACTGAGCGTTTAATGTAGTCGTTTTTAACTTCTACTGAAACCTACAGGTGTGGGTTACAAAGATGTATTCATGTTTTCAGACCAAATAGGTGTTTGGTCTCAAGGCATGAATGTGTTTTTGTTATTGTTATCAACCAAATAAGACACAGGCATAACTTCATGATCAGGGGAGGAGATGGTATCACTGTTGACTGACTCCAAATCACAAACAGCTGACAGGTTTCAGCGGTAATATTAAAGTTGACCTATTGAGTCTCAGTGACATACTGGTGGCATGACTCGATATATTTTATTACGTCTGGTATACCTGACAGATTAACTGTGATAAATATTTAATTAATGAATTTAAACTGCCGATCATTCCTTAATTTTCAGACTAATGGATGAGTCTGATGATAAGTAACCGCGATAATGAAAGCGGAAAAGGGTAGACTTCAAAACAAATACAGAGTGAGGGAGTGGAAGGGAGCCGGCGAGAGAGGCAAATCCACAAACAGTCTTTTAATCGTAAGTCACAAAGTCCGAGGAGGGAGGTGTTGCGACAACGTGGATAACACGGGGAGTCGTAACATCAAAACTCGGCATAATAATAAAAGTCCGAGGAGGGAGGTGTTGCGACAACGTGGATAACACGGGGAGTCGTAACATCAAAACTCGGCATAATAATAAAAGTCCGAGGAGGGAGGTGTTGCGACAACGTGGATAACACGGGGAGTCGTAACATCAAAACTCGGCATAATAATAAAAGTCCGAGGAGGGAGGTGTTGCGACAACGTGGATAACACGGGGAGTCGTAACATCAAAACTCGGCACAATCGTAAAAGTCCGAGGAGGGAGGTGTCGCGACAACGTGGATAACACGGGAAGTCGCGACATCAAAACTCGGCACCGTTAAATAAACTAAGTAAATTAATTAATAACCGCGTCTCGACAGTTTTAGATGTATTAAGTAATGTTAAAGGCGCATCGACCTCGCTATGAGAATATTGTATCAATAGATAAACTAAAACCATGTTTGGTATACGATAGAAATCATTATTCTAGTTAAGTAAATTCAGAGAAAGAATGTGATGATATTTCTAAAATAATGAATTGATAACATAATAGTTGTAACAGTGGTTCTCACTGGTTGTTTTCAATAATTATATAATATTTCAGTGATTTAAAATAAATGTATGAATGCCATACATATTATGTAAAACAATTATAATAGCATTTTCTGCATGGCACCCAAAATATACAATAAAGTACCAAATAAATTTAAGGACCTTAATGTTAACGTATTTAAACGTAATTTAAGAAATTTATTATTTATTGCATAAATGCTACTATAATATTAATGATCTCCTATGTGATAATCTTATATAATTTGTTTTCTTTGTTTTAATAATCGTCTATCATGATCTAATTTAATTTGGCATGTTCTTAATTATTGACTTATCTATTACTATTCTATTATTGGAAATGAATTATTAATTAATTAATTTTTATATTTATTGTATGGATTTGAACTAACCTATTTATAATATATCTCACTTCATTGTTAAGAGCCGCTTAATTGACATGTTAATTATAATATTAGATCCAGCATAATTTTAAAATTCTTATTAAGCATATACATTTGCATGTCTGACAAGACAGAGCATGATGAGACAAAAAATACCTATCTGTAACACCTGATCGTACACATGTTGAGTCAAATAAATTTATCTTTAATAATATGTTATAAATGTGTACATTCACATTGATAAAAATAAGCATTGTCTCTATGTAACAGGATATACATAATAATTTCTTAAGAAGTACATAAATGAAATACATTAAATTATACTTATTACGAATATAAACGACGGTACTTCAAGCGATTCATGGCCACAATTTTGTGCACGAATCGCTTGACCTGTTGTTGTTAAACATAATCTAAAGCGAAGGGTCTCGCTTTAACATCAGGATGGCCGAGCTGTTAGCAATTATAGGTAGAATATAATTATTATATAGAAATATTTAGTTAAATGTAGCAATGTAGAAGCATTATTTGAATATGTTTAATTGTATCCGTTATTTTCTGTTGGCAACACTGATTTTTCTCGACTGCCCCACTATGCTTGATAGTATAAAACTAACGCGCGGAACTATAACGGGCAGTCGTGCGTTGTGTGGCGATCGGATAAGTTTGAGAAGTAAAAATATAGTGGCGGATATTGCATTGAATTAAATCAGGTATGCGTATTGTGTAACTATGTAAACTATTAATATAAAATATAATTATGTTACAATAATATTAAAGGAAATAAATACTTGAGAACTGATTCTGGAGTTTCCTTACAAAATGGATCAGTGTTTGCTTTACAATTACTAAAACTATCTAAACCGTATAGTCTATAGACATAACCCAGTACGCAGCAACTAACTAAAAACAATCCTGATTTATATTTCAATATTAATATTAAGTTTATACATTTCTACCCGGCATTTCCGAGAAATGCATACAATTAAATTCTGTGCGCGCATTCATAGCCAAACACGTTCCAGATTTAGATTCCCCATTCGAACAAACTGTTATCGCATTTTTCTGTGAGAAAATTCTGCCTTACGTACGACGACTACGACGACGTGAATCTCGGTTGACGACAATTTACATGCCTCCCGTTTCGTACGATTTAAACGCACCTTGTGAAATGTGGGTATTTAACCTCGGAGATAGGGGTTACAAAGATGGGCATAAATGTACGCTTATATTTTCACATATTTTACATCAAACCTTACCTTAGAAAGTATACCTATATTAGCGTGATTCTATGCACAAATTATATAATATCAGCTCTGTATAAAAACTTTCCCACCGCTGGGCACGAGAAGGGTAGGGACATAGTCTCCACCCGGCTCAGTGCGGGCTGGCAGACTTTACATATGTATCTTTGAGAATATCATGGCGAACCCTTAGAAATTTAAGCTGATTCAAGATATTTTCTTTCACTATTGTTATTCTATATATGCCAATATACGGACTATATATGGAATAAGAACAGTGAAGAAAGTTTTCTAGTTTTCTTTTAATTTCTAAATATATATTCGAATAAATAAAGAAAGAAAGAGATATTTATTGCTAAGACAAAATACATAATATAACCAATAAAATAAAAACAAAAATTATTATATTTTTACATTCACAACTGACCAATTATGTAGGTAGAACTTATAAACTTAAGTGCTGACATCTTAGTATTCCACTCTATAAGCATGACAGTTTTCATAACACATACTTTGACGTATTGCAAGGCGGTTTAAAACTTTACTGCAGACATTTCGCATGATGGATATATGTGAATAACCCTCAGTCAAGTTTTACGATGCTCACGGAATGAGATGGGCGCTTCTAAAGTTACGAATGGTTACACTAGCTCTTTATCATAACTTGAACTTTCTACAATCTCTATAGATAAATTATTCTACAAAATAAATAAAATCTGCGAATTTACTTATAATCCTACTAATATTATAAATGTGAAAGTTTCTGAAGATTTTTGTCATTTAATCACGAGTTAACTGTTAAACGATAAAAGTTGATTATAGATTATGTTCTATATAGTAAATTCCACGCGGTTTCACCCGCGTAAGTCCCATTCCCGTGGGAATATCGGAATAAAAAGTGGCCTATGTGTGAATCCAGGTCGCCAGCTATCTACATAACAAGTTTCATCGCAATCGGTCTAGTAGTTTTTGCGTGAAAGAGTAACAAAAATCCGTACATCCATACAAACTTTTGCGCTTATAATATTAGTAAGGATGTTTTTATTCTCAGTCTGTGTTCGTCTGGAATTCACGTTGGTAATACTATAATAATATAATAATATAAAATAATATAATTTATTTATTTATTTCTCCCATATTATTACACTCTGAATTTACCCAGTTACCACAATAAATATAACAAAACCTCATAACTGCAACAAATTTTAGGAGAAACAGGGCACATGGAACCGAAAACTTGACGAAGTATTTTTTTATAGAATATAGGTATAATATCCAAACAGCATTGTGTTGTGTACAATTTCTAAGAGGAAAAGTTGTACTGAACACAGCTGTAATTCTGTTTTTGAAAGCTTGTGACCAGGTAAACCGCCTCGAGTCACACTCCTTTATACGTTTACTTAAATTGTGTACAAACAAAAGAAGCTTGGTAGTTCCATACTATCCATATGTGAATACCTTACAGAGAAAGAAGCAAATAAATTTCCCCGTAGCAATGGAAAGCGATGCAATCTTTGATAGGTACAAGTTACTACAGCGGTTACAGGGTTGATCAAGGCTTTTGCTACGCCCTACAGGGGTAGGGCAAGCCTGACAAAGCTTATTTACTACATAACCTGTTCATATACATTTCCACTTTTATAACAATTTAAAAACATTCGTGTTACTTTGCACAGAAATACAGGGTTAGTATAATGCTACTTTAATACACATAATCAGTAACTCTAAATAGTTCAATCATCATTCATCACAGCCATAATGAGAGGTTATGATGTAAGAGCCATTACTAGAAACATTTGGAGTAAAACAGATCATTGGTCGTAAAAACTACCTGATTGTATGTTTAATAATAATAATAGAACAAAACGCTTCTATTATATCTTAGATAGCAGCTACTTTATGTCAACCCGTAGCCGTCATTAAAACACCGGCTTGCAGCCGAGTATTAAAACAATCCCCATAATAATAATATTTATTTCTCAAAAAGGTTGCAAACATTATGAACACAGAGAAAACTTACAATCTAAAAACAAGTTACAGCATACATTTGTTGAAACTCTGGTATCCAAGGTAAGAGTTAACTTGAGTTTTGGGTACCAGGGCTCTAGCTGGATATTAAAAATAGATATTAAAATTATTTAAATACATATGTTGAGATGTTCGTGTGATAAGTTACTTATTTAGCCTATATTTTTTTATTAAACGTGTAGTGATTTTAGTGTGCGTACGTGTGTATGTGTGTGTATGTGTATGTGTTTATGTTGAGTGTGTGTGGCGTGTGTATCTAAGTTAAAGTATCGATAGTCTCATTAAATCCTCAGTTTCTGCATAACTTCTATTCATAAGCGCTTTTGACATTTACTTTTGCATTGTGATCTAAGGCGTCGATAGATATTGCAATTTTTATTGAGGATATTATATAGGTGGCTACCGATCACTCTTAAACGTTGTGCAGCAAGAGTTGTCCTGAATTTATTGGTTTGACAAACTTTAAAGGAACGACACTTTTGGATATAATTTTATAGTTTAGAAATGATACTTTGTATTTCGTCTGGCTAAAGTGGTAACTCCTGAAGAAATTAACAATTTTAACGGCTTATTGGTCGTTTCACACGAATTGCGCAAAACGACACTTCTAAATACTAATAATTTTTTTAACTGTCAACTCGCATACGATTCCAATCAACGACCAATAAGCAACGCTGACTATTTGTTTAAATGCGAATTTTTTTAAAATCTACCTATAAAATATTTAAATAGATTTGAACTTTCATAATAAGATAAGACCCGGTTTCTGAAAAGTTAATCAACGACGTGTCAATATCAAGTTCATATTAAGTGATTAGATTGTCAAACGTATGGCAAGTGCTAGGATACCAGTACTTGACATACATTTGACCGTCTATATGTTAACAAATTGTAGTCATAATTTGGCTTTTAGAAACCTGGCTATACATATAATCAAGAGACAACGATAAAATACTTGAAAATGAGACCGCTCTTCTTGCGACCGTTTTTAATTATAAGTGGTAATGAAGGCCATACTTCTTTTGGATCGCATCTAACATAATATATATTTTATAAAAGCTATAACAAAATATTAGCAATTATTTTTAGAATTTTGTCTGTCTGTACGCGCATCTGTTGCGCATCACGCATATACGACGGCACTGTATAAAAGCGATATACATGGTCGTATAGCTAAAGGCTTGTATGCTTAAAATCCGGTGCATATTTTTTTTAAAGAAAGGTAATTATTTTATTTAATGACAAACTCGTGCAGATACACAAAAAACAAATCAAAAAGAAAAATAAAACATATAAGGGTGTCGTTAAAAAGGTATTAACTCGGCATTAGTCGTAACACCTCAAAGGTGTGACGACGCTGGTCTCCAATAATACCTATTTGTTGAAAGAGGGTGCAACTAACGGCAATATAGCTGATGCAATTAAAAATCATTACATTGATTTAACATTTTGATATTTTGATAATATTGAGAATTTACATATTCAAACAAGGAAGCATGTGCATGCGCAGATCATGACCAAAAGTTTTTGAAACATAAATAAAAAAACAACCAATTAAAACAAAAGCTATAAAGATATAGTATAAAATAAGATTCAGTTACTAAAGTAACAGTTTCTGTTTAACGAGAATCTCTGCCTTAAGATTTCTTTTAAAATTTTGCAATTTCTCAGCAATATTTCAGCTTGATACATCGTCGATTATGAGTGTAGGTAAATTTCTTACATTCTCCTTCCACATTCGATGTATACGACGTCGCGGGCATTTGCGAATAATACTTACATTACGCAAATCATCCACTAGACTTCCTCGTTGATTCTGTATTTAGTCGCTGACCTGAACAGACTAAGCCCAGATTCAGGTCGGGCAAAGAGCTATCAGCTTTTTGTTACACAAATTTCAGTTGCCTGAGAATACAGCAATGAGCTTCTTCTCTATTACTTACTATTATATATGTACATAAAAGTTTATAATATACTCCTATTATTTCCAAAATGTGGATTTAGTTCCCCCCTTTATATTCTCTTTCGGAAATATACAGGCGTGATTTTCTAAGTATGTAATCATCACTTCAATCGTATAACATCTACAAATTTAAATACAAATTCTAATTGTTTATTTGCTAAAATGTGTTTTTTTTTATATAGATGGAGTGATACAAGGTTAGAGCAACACATTCGTCATCAAAGTCCCATGGCATGGAAATATAGTTCACAATTAAGTACATCACATTTTTAAATTTTTAACATTAAACGTTTTGCAATTTAAGTACTCGTTCACAGAATAAAAAAATTATTGAATACGACTACGACTAAGCATATTTAATATGCCCGTCTTCCGCATAGATTTCCACAGTGATCGATATAATACCCCTAGTATCGACGGTTTGCCGCCGCTTCGACGAGGTCGTTTGTCGCCTTAGTGTCGATGACCTACGTTGCGGACTTGTGGTTGCTACTCAATAAACGTCCTTTCCATGCAATGTTTTTTTCTATCGTCTGCGTTGGTGGTGCAGCGTTAGTGCATTCATAACAGTACGACTGCTGTGTATGAGGTCTCCGATTTGCTGCCGCGTCAGTAAAGTACTGCTAGGTTTTCCTGTCAAAAAATCGTAGGAGGCAAGCCATAATTGGTAAAATATGGGTACAATAGGACGTCTGCCTACCCTTACGAGGATATAGGCAATCTATGTACGTATGTTTTATGTTCCACACAGTTAGTTCCAGACGTTAGGACTGTAGATTGCAATACCATAAGCCATTTTACTCCTTGCCAACCCTTCAACAAGGATAAGCTGTTCTACCGTGCCGTTTTGAGGAGCCTGTATAGTCTCTTATCTCATGGCAGTACCAGTTTGTAACAATGTGTTTAATTGTACGAATGTAAAATCCCACATGGCACAGCGGATTAAAACGAATGCGAAATGTGTTTAAAAAATCTAATTTTTCCAAAGACAATCATAATCATACAACTTTGTATGCTGTACGTAATACCTGTCTGCCTCAATATTTTGGAACCGCGATATAAAATATCCTATAATATGTATAATACATGCGCAAATATAAGACAATATTAAATATCTTAATTCAGGGCACGGATATCCACTAATTGTTTTTTCTGTCTCGTACAGCGATGTCAATTTAAAAAGGAATCACGATATCTGGTGAACAAAATTAATAAAGCCGTCAAGATGGATTTTAATAATAAATTATATCTCCGATTCTAGTTAATTTTGTTCAAAATCAAACCTTATGCTTCTGAAAATAGGGTTCATAAAAATAATGTGCCTAAGATTAAAAAGGTTGCAGAGTTTCTTCGCGATATCGAATAACCATTAAATGAAACGTTAACGTAAAGTTTTCTTCGGTACAATTTAAGGTTCTAGGCGTCGTTATGGTAAGTGAGTTTTAATGTCCTCATATCAGCCGCTAATATTCACTAAACATGGACCTTACGCAGACCTCCAGGTATATGATTACAGTTGCCGCGATTTCGTAATCCTATATTATATATAAATGGGAATGTGAGATTGATTGTTGCGCCTTAAATACTCGACCGATCATTATGACATTTCGCATACACTTTGCCCTGCTAATGTGTTTGTCGAACGAGGGTTAAAAGATAATTCTACACTAACGCGACGGAAGCCGTGAGAAAAACCTAGTTATATTATAAAGTTGATAGCTAAGCTTCAATGTATTTTATCTTACGTAATATTTTAGTTTATCGGTAGCCAAACGGAGATTCGTTTGGCTTTAGGGCAGATAGGTACTCAACGCAAACATTGAATTTTATGTTTTTAGCCGCTGCGGTTCGTAATGGCTGTGAGACAGACTGTGTGACAAATCACTTTTCCGTCATCCACTTAATACTTTTTTTTAACATATAATATTTTTGTATTTATATAGCTTTTATATACTTATAGATATTTTATTTTTAAATCGTTTTAATGATATATGTAAACACAGCAGTTATAGCAGATTTTTAGTGTTATTTTAAAGTTTAAATGGCACGTTTTTTTAAACAGTTGATTTCTATCAAGTTTTGTTTTATCGATTGTGTTTTGGCAACAATATTTGAATAAAATATTTTAAATAATGAGGAAACGAAGAAATATCACGTAACTTGCCCAAATTTAGTGCCTATGATCTCTTAAATAGAAAGTGCAATATAATATATTGTCTTATCTTCAATATAATCTTGTAAATATTCACCCTGGTAGTTACGTAAAGGAAATCGTCCACATATTCTATCTTTAAATAGAGCATTTAGATATTGCGCAAGCTAAGATAGTGTCAGTCGAGAATGCCTGGACTAGAAAGTATCCGGAGCTAGACTTTGAGGCTGCACAAAGTGGTAATGGGTCTATCTAATGCTCCGTACATACATATTTACATGGATATAATATTAATGACTATGGTTTTAGAACACATGTAATAAAGGGTGGCTTATTGCCGTTTATCTTATCTATCTATAACAACTACCAATTTACGACCGGTTTTCCCACTAAGATAGGCAAATGTCATACAGTAACCATTTACCATCGCGATAGAAAGCGGTTACCGGTACGCCTTTACCATACATACTTAATGAGGTAAAATTTGAAGAAGTCGACATTGAACTCGTATTCATTGCACCTGTCGCCTTTCCTACAGATGCATAAGTCGCGTATAACCATTCATACATATCTGCTCTTTCTATCAACGTGTTTCAAGAAACCTGGAATCCCTACTTATTCTAAGAATGCAATACAAGGTTATTTTGCAAAGTCGAAATTGTTGGTGCCGCTATGCCACGCGATTGTCATTAGTCTGTCTTCTCTGTAGAGTCACAAAACAATATTAATTACAAATGTCTGCTGCTTTAGTAACTTTGAATTACTTGCACTTTTGTTAGGGGACGATACTAAGGTCCTGTATCTGGGTCATGTCTTTCTGCCATGGATTGATCATCAACACGGTGTTTGGAACTGTGCCGGTAGAAAAGAATAAGCTTGACTTTTACTACGTGGGACTTGAAGCTAAAGCTGGTGCAATGTATGTGTAGTATACTAGACTATATATTATGTATATTTAAGTATATAAATCTCTCTTTTTCTCTCTCTTTCCTCCTAGCTTTAGTCCCACATGGTGGTGGAGTCAGGTTTCCTAATGTATTGCCTCCACTTCGCTCTGTCTTCGACCTTGTCTTCAGTCACTTGGCACTCACTCATATCTTTTTTTCATTTCATTTCATTTATTTACTTGCGAACATGGGTACATAAATGTTGATATAATAGGCGGTAGGTTTCTTCCACATTCAGCCGTTTGGCGTGCAAATACAGTAATTAGGTATTCATGCATCATTTTTGCACTACATCTTTCCATCTTGTCTTGGGTCGTAGTATATATATGTACACTACATATATGTAATATGCATATAGTAAACAAACCACTGATTAATAACTCTCATGTAATTTCTTATCGGAAATTTGACCTCATTCCAAAAATACACTGTATCGGAACGCGAACTGCCTTGTACATTACGTTTACCCTCACTCTTGTCAAATATGATTAGCATAAAAGCGTCAACTACATGGATTGCAGAACACTGCATTGATTTAGTTTCGTGGCCGCAAACAATGTGCGTGCCTCACGCACTGAATAATTATTATTTCTAAAACCGTTTATAGTTTATACTTTATAGCAACCATGGAATCGTAGACAAATTGAATTAATGCTTATTATAATAAATTTAAGAATGAATATTCAACGACAGTTGGATTTGAAGAGTTGGCTTTAGTATAATTTATATACAATTCAAAAGCTTGTTGGATATTACTAAATAGAAATTGGAAGGATGAATGTTTAGGTAAAATCTTTATTTTACTGATATTGTAGGCCCTTCATCACGAGGATTATTCCAATTTTATAAGACGCTTGGAGCAATTAAATGAACGCTCATTAATATTCATCAGGTAATGATGCCAATATTCCCTTTCGGTTATAATTTAGGGAAAGCTAAGTAAGATAATATTTTCTTGAAAACATCGCATAAATGTTGTCTTTGGTTATTCAATATTATCTTTAGTCCCGTGGAATAATTTAAGCCTACTACACAAACACAGCGGAGGCGGAGAGGTACCGGTGAATTTGTGTATTATTTAGAATTCATATTGAACATGACACACCATCACCGGTTTCGTTCTGTCTCTGCAGTCTGTGTGTGGTGGCCTCGGACGCTTGTTTGTGTGAAACCAAGCTCTTAGATTCGAATCCCGGATCGGCCAACTATCAACTAGTTTTTATGTTACAACATTCTGAGCACCAATACTATTGGCGACTGAAAATTACGATAGACAACAGTATGACGTTCGTGGTCTATTATGTAGGACTTAAAAATCTAGTCGGTGAATTCTTTTTTAAAGCATCTCTCGCATTTTGAATAATTTCTGTTTTTTTTTTTAAATTAAACTGCTATATACGGATTTTACCGCGTTGTTTATTTAGCACTGTATTACAAAATTTTGAAAATATTACACTACTACTGATTTTATTTTACTAATTTATAAGCTAATAAAATTATTTAAACTATTAAATCTATTTATTTTTGGTTTACACTTTCCCCGACGTTTCGGTTGCTTTTCAGCAGCCATGGTCACGGGGAGACTATATACTATCTCCCCGTGACCATGAATGCTGAATAATTTTATTAGCTTATAAATTAGTAAAATAAAATCAGTAGTAGTGTAATATCTTCAAAATTTTGTAATACAGTGCTAAATAAACAACGCGATAAAATCCGTATATAGTAGTTTAATTTCAATGAATAACATTCGCTTAAACAGAAGACAATTTCTGTTTTGTTGGAACATCGAGACTTCGAACAACTATTTGTGAATCACAAAAAATATTGTCTCGTATGGGGATCGAACGTGCAATCAAATATAGTGAAATATAATTATCTTTGTCTACCCCTAATATAGATAAAGTTTGTGAAAATACCATTACATGACTATGTCAGAAGCACGTTTGACATACATATATAAAATACATAGATATATATAGATATGCATAGATATGTGTGTATAATACGTGAGTGAGTCTGTTACCACGTGTCGCATTGAGCCGATTTTCTGTACCTAAAAGTGTCATGCGTCAGAATTCTTGGCACGTACCTCGAACTTTTTGACATGTCGTGTATATTACATAAGTATTAAAAGTGGATTATTTCACGTTCACAGTTAAGTTAAGGACGAGGCGTCATTAGGCCTGATTGTTGGGTATAATGTTTACGAAGGTGTGAGGTCTTTTAAACAAGCGGTAATTAATTGGTATGGAACAACTTAAAGGTTTTAAAAGGAGAAAATCTGGAGCCTGTTATAGATCATAAAAATAATACTATTTTGATTTATGTGAACTTCGGGATTTTATAAAGATTTAATGTTTTTTCTTTGCAACGACAATTCCTACAATTACACGGAGCCTAGAAATGTGCCCGAGAGACAGAAAAAGTCTCACTACGTAACGTATGTGAGAACTAAAGCTAGCTTCTGCAGTGAGTTGTTTTATTTGCCCTTTCAGTGAAATACAAGAGCAAGTATATGTATATATACTGTATACTTTAAAGAATAAACGTCAAGAGACCTTACACTGTTCTTTAGGGGTTACACATTGTTTCGCATTGGTTAGCCAGTCGAAATAAAAATAATCGCATCACCGTCCGCGTATACAAATCAGACATTGAAGAAATTTCCGATATCCAATGAAAGGTAAACCTTTTCTACCCAATCTTACTTTATATGCAAACAGTCCCTTAACGTGTAACTGTTGTGTACCCAAATCCAAATATATTATGTCAATTTTCATTATTCATTTCCTTTCTGAAATATATTTAATCAATTCGGCTAAGTTAGCAATGGGTATAGATATTTTTCGAACGACCAGCGCCTAGCCTCTTCGTATTGTAAATTAAAATAATAAGGACAAATTCAAAGGTACTGTGATTTCAATTTAATTTTAGATTTGACAATCAATCTGCTGGCTCATTCACTGGCCTATCTACTAGGTACTTTTATAATGAAGCTCTGTCGGTATATTTAACTAATATATTAACATGCAAGTTCCTAATTGCAAAGATATCATATAATTTCGCATAAACTATTGAAGGAATATGGATGCAACAGCATACAAATTGTCATGTCCTGATAAAATACTTAGTATACTATTTTGAAAGCCAGAAGCTAGAAAAATTTAAAAATCATCAGATAAAGGTTAACTAATTTAGAATTTCTGGACCCAATGCTTTCTGGATGTGTGTTTATTTGGACTTCAAATAAAAGTTAATGAACGATATTTTTTTTCACAATTGGTGAATTTTCATGTCGAAATTTAAGCCAAGCAGTAGAACCGGCGAGTGAAATAATGTCCACACGAACAGAATTGCGCGCATAACATAAAGTTTAAATTTTTTATCAAAACCTAATTTTAAAGTAAATTTTGTAAGATAAATTTTGTTAATCAAGTTACATTGAAATCTGTGCGAGAGAACGATAAAATATATCACAGGCAATAAGCCCGTATAAGTTAGGTGTGAACTCTTGAGTCAATATTACAGCAAACCGTACATTTCGATCTAGCAATTTTGTGTACATTCCTTGTTTGCTGGGATGGGATAAAACCGTTCGCGAGCTCGTTGGTACCTTCGCATGTACGTTTGTTTTCATATATAAAGGATATATTAGTTTTTGGAGGCAGTAAAAGGCTATCGTATTGCAAGTACGGCATTTCATGCTGGTTCAAAATGTTATTGTGTGTTCCTTTATGTCGCATGGTGCAATAACCAGTAATATCCATTCTATAAAGGAATCATAGCAACTATCTGTTCTTAGTTTGCCATTGTATTTGGTAGATGAGTGTTGTGTCTCATAACAAGGGACTCGAGAGATACCTAAATTTGTGTTCTTGATACATGTTTATTTAAATGCTTAGGAAGATATAAGTGAGAACACATTGATATTTATATCGAGACCAAGGCGTATTCTTGAGGACACGCTGTCGGTATGGGAGTGTTTAGGTGGTTATCATATCAGTGTTTGTATAGTCGACTACCACCTAGGTAGTCGACTAAGTCACTCATCTGATAATAATCTAGAACCGCCACTAACGGATCTAAGATACATGTAGACTCACTTCCTGAAAGGGCAGAGGTAGCTGTATTACAATCCACATTTCACCACCTGGCTTAGGAGGTGACCCTTTTATGCTTAACTGGGCATATGTTCCGTTCCTGAAAATTTCTTATCAGAAAACTCCACCCGACTTTACTACTGCTGCTACTGAGGAAAAATAATCGTATCATATCACTGCTTATATAAACAGTAGTTTAGTCACCACTCGAACTTAATACTAAGCTGTACCATAGTTTCACAGCTAATGATAACCTCTACATTATTATTGCACACTGTAACACTGTAAAGCCAACTGCTATAGGTCGGCTGCTAGATAAGTAAACAAAGGCGGTAAAACCTTACTCAGAAAGGTTATTGGCATGAGTGAGTTTAATTTTATAGAAACGAGACTGGGTAAATGTGGAGATGGTTGATTGGTTAATATTAATTATATGCCTTCTAAATATATTAAAATTCTAATTAGTAATGTAAACATACAACATGGGACAGTACTTTAATTTGTCACCTCGCTATTGTCGGGGTATGGAGTATTAAAGATTCCATTCCTATACGAGATAAAAATTGTGTGATCTACATATAATTGTTCCAATTTCATTATACTTTGTTACCGTTGTTACAGTGTTTGTAAAGGGCCCTTGCATAATGAGGATCGCGAAGGGTTGGCCTAAATACTATCTACGAGTAATCCCATATTTTGTGGATAGGTAAATTAAGCTAAAGCGTTTTAAAGCTTTTTGGAAAATAAACACTCTTTTGTTGTTCTGTGGTTCGTTTTCAATTTTATGGTACAATTTAATATAATATATTTAATCTATGCATTTCAAACCAATCTTAACTGAAAACTGAAAAATAGAATCACACCCGTACTTTATTTGAGGGGCAATCAAAAGTATACTTAATCACGTTACTTCATATTTTAAAGTTGCACATAACATAAGGTGAGCCTTTTGCTATCTGCCGGACAATATCTAGTCTTTTTATCGACTATTTGCAGACTAAAGCTAAGACTAGTATAGGTAAGTATTTTATTTATAAAAATAAAATGGAATTAAATATATTGACCACCAAAAATACTAATTGCACAGCAAAATATGCTTACTAAAATATATCATAACGAGCACCTATACGCCTCAAATCACTGCATGCCGTCTCGGAAGGGTTAGGTTATGTTAGGTTCCTTCTTAAATCCACCCAAAAATAGGAGCCCCGCGAAGCGGGACTCCGTCGACTAAGTTTGATCTCTTTAAATATATTTTAGTGTGCAATTAGTATTTTTGATGGAATAAAAGCAAAAAATTGAGGAACAGTTAAATACTACCCAAATAAAATTACGTATCCGTATTCACAAAATCATAAAAAATTTGACATGATTTAACGTAACCTTGGTACTATTAATTTTCTCGCTCTTAAATATAAAAGCAATAATTTCTATCACACAAAAAGTTATTTTATCACAGCAGCAATTTGATTCAGCAAAATCGGTAGCAATCACTTTTCCAATTTATCTACCAAGCAAACTTTATTTACTGTATTCAAAGCACTGCAGTTTTATTTACTTTTGCAACTGTAAAACGTTCCAATTGACTACGCAGCATTTGATTCATATATTTCTACCGACATTGGTATTTTGCCAACAAAATGGTTCTTTCTTAATCGTCTTTTTGCCCTAGTTTTACACGCACTGCGACGAAGCACTGAGTTTCTTGATTTCGGGTCTTATTGCGGGTATTGTTTCGAATTGAGAACACTTCAGCAGTGGTATCTACTAGTGATAGTCTTTTATTTATTTATTGTCTGCTAACAAATGTAACAATAATACAATCTTCTTCTCCCTAGCCTTTATTATTCCCAAGTCACTTGGGGTCGGCTTTTCTGGTCTAACCAGATTTGACTGGATATCAGTTTTTACACGGAGCGGCTGCCACCTGACCTCCGCAACCCGAAAGCTAACGATACCCTAAGGCTAGACCAGTGTCAGGATATTACAGGCCACTGACTTCCCAATAACGACTGCCATAGATGTTCATGGCAGCCGGGACCAACGGCTTAACGTGCTATCCGAGGCACGCAGCAGGCGATAATTGTCAATCAATACGCACATAATTTCGAAAATTCATATAACTTCCGAAAGTCAAAGGTGCACGACGTGGGTTCGAACCCGAGACCCTCTGAGAGCTATCGCTGCTGTAAATAACAATAATACAATTCTAACTAATATTATATATGTAAGTTTGTTTGCGTGTTTGTTACTTTTCACGCTTTAACTAGTCAGCATGCGAAATGTCATGATGATCATGAAATTCCGCATGTTATGCACGTTGTCAGGAGACAGAATAGTACAAAGTAAATGTAGCATACATTAGATTACGTTAGAAGCAGTACATTTTTTTATCCAAATAAGTACCGTTATTAACGTGACCTATGCTACATTTACGCGACCAAAGCCGCAGGCAAGATCTAGTCACGTAATGAATACATAACATAACAGGCTTTTTAACAAAAGTTACATCCGATTATAAGCAAACACTGCATACACTTAATAAGTACTTATGGATACCTAAGATTAAAGAAAAAGTAAATTTGGATACTTATGAGTAATCAAGTACTCGTATGTCTTATCTATACTAATATTATAAAGCTGAAGCGTTTGTTTGTTTGGTTGAACGCGCTAATCTCAGGAACTACGGGTTCGAATTAAAAAATAAATTTTGTTTTGGAAAGTCTATTTATCGAGGAAGGCTATAGGCTATATAATATCATGCTACGACCAAAGGGGGTGGCGCAGTAACTATAAACGCGGGTGAAACCGCGGGCACATCTAGTCATTGCATAGAATCGTAGGCGTAGTGGTTAGTGCAACCGACTGCCACTCCTGAGGTCGCGGGTTCGATTCCCGCACAAGTCAAACATTTGTGTGCATGAACATAGATGTTTGTCTTGGTCTGGGTGTTTCTATGTATAATATGTATGTATTTACAAAAAGAAAAGTATATATGTATGTTTATCCATTGTCTAGTACCCATAGTATAAGCTCTGCTTAGTTTGGGCTAGACGGTGCTGTGTGTATGTGGTAGAATATTATATTATTATATTATATACTTATAGCTAAGACAAAATAAAGAAAATATGTCTTTAAGCCGTTGATTCACGGTTTATACCCTTAAAGTGGCAAATAAATTAATGTTGAACTTGATTTTAAATGACTGACGTGACAGACTGACGTGTATAAATGATACACGTCAGTCTAGATAACATAGACATATGTACAGTACGTTAAAGGAGTTAGTGTAGATAATACTCCAAAATAATATGGACTGAGGTGCGAGACACCCATATGACATAGGTCACACGCAACACGTATGAGCTATAGTTTGAAATACATTATTTTGATATAATACTCTAGACTTTACAGTGAGTCACACTAAAATACTTTTACAAATAAACATTAATAACGATGCTAGAAATTTCTGTCTAAACCTTCTCGTAGTCTGTATATTGACTTACCGAACTGTGTTTGGTGATATAATATTATTATATGCTATATCATTAGCCGTTGACATGAGAGTTCCATCACGTTTACTATAATGTACACAGTCACGGATAAATAGAGCGAAAATATATGGAAGACAATTTTGTGCGCGTCTGCTAAAGAATGTTGGTTTTGCAAAATATAGATGGACTTACCTATATTTAATTATATGTGTTTACACGTGTAGATAGAGGTTTATTATATTCATATTACACTGGTTTTATTTAAGACTGCGCCGAGCGTACAACACGGTTGGACTGACTGACAGAGCTCGATATTCAAATCGGCGCCATAGTAAAATTGTATTGTGACCGCCTGTTTTGGCACATTTCGCTCGGCGCAGTCTTAAGAGCCAACGTAATTGAAGACGAGCCTATTACCTACTCGGTTCAATTCTAAATTCTTTAAGTCAGATTTTTCATAGGATTCAGACCCGGGACTTGCATGTGATTGTGATGTCTGATTTACTGAGACTCGCTTATAGAGTCGAGATGAAGGATATTTTCCGTAAGCTTTGCAGTGTTTCGCAAAATACTTTGACATTAATTATATTCTAGATATTACAAGCAATCACAAAAGCCGGTAGCCGCTGTCAGGCGAGCTATATATTTACATATATGCCATTTCAAAAAAACAAAAGAAGGAATATCTGACATTTCATCATTAGCCGCCTGTACAATTATCAACCAGCTTATTACGAACAAATTAAAGTGGAGTTCTTGCTAACGATTTGCTGCCACCGCAAACAATTCGTTGAACTCTAAATCGCGGCGGTTTGATACCAAGTATAGCGCCGTGTTTTTTTTAGTCTGCAAATTAACCATTGTTTGGTATAAGTTTACTTAGCAGATTATATGTACATAGACTGTGTCGACGTTCTAATAGTGTTATAATAAAAAAGTGCGTCACTGAGGTTAAAAAGTAGCGAGTTTAATATCCGAATCCAAGTAAAGATTTAGTAGCACAATGAAAATCAAACACGTATTTGACACGTCACCTAATAATGTATAATAAAAAATAAAAATAAATAAATAATAACTAAGATCTGCCTGAAAAAATATTTTTAGTTTCCAACTATTATTTTTATTTATTTTAATTTTCAATTTTTACTTCAACTCCCGGCAGTAGATAGTAAACTTTAATAAATATATGTTTAAGGATTTTGTTGTACGTTATATCGGGAATAAAAAAAAATATTTGATTTCAATTGATTCTATTACTATGCCTTGTAGACAATAGGCTCATCCTCTAATACTTGCTGACTAAACGAAGCTAATAGAATGAGTAGTATATTTGCATCTAATTATTTAATCCCAAAAAATTATTACCTCACACACAAGCTATGATGATATGATAATTAGTACTTTCACAAATGTACGAAATATTTTTTGAACTACTAGTGAGTCAATCAATCTTACTACGATTATGGCCACGCCAGACAGGCGCCGGTGCTTAGTAATTATCGTACCCTTATTTACTACTACTACTAACAGTTGTAATTTAACGATCTTTTAAATATAAAGTTGCTGTTTCTGCAAGCATAAAGATCACAGTTTGTTAGACCTCCTTGCTGACAACACAACGCCTTGTTAACACACTGAATGCCTTGTAGCAGAGATAATAGAAAATGTTTTGTTCACGATCATTTATAACCGGTAAGGCGTCGAATGTGATAAGATGCTTAGAACCTTATTCACAGCATAAAATACAAATAAATACTTTGAATGCGATTTTCTGAACAGTAAAGGTATTTTAATGATGCGTAATTCCAGGGCTAAATAGTAATTCTATGGACCCTTACCTCTCTTATGTAAATGCGAAATAATATGAAAACATCATGTTTAAAAACGCGGCAATAAACCATTTGAAAGTGTATAAGAAATAATTATACAACGGGCTAGTGAAAAGTAAAAACTTAAAACTGTAGGTTTACATTCCCTAGGTATATAAATCTTAAAGTTCTTAAAGGACAAGGTAAAGAGAGGCCTCTCTCTTGGGGCTTGTTACAATTATGGACATATTACAGGTACCGACATAACAGTAAAAAATTACAGCACTTTCTGCAAAATTGTATCATATTTTTGTTGTAATAGGTAAGTTCTTGCGAATCAAGAGCATGTGCGTCAAGTTTGCATGCTCCCCAGAGAGGTAGGCAGAGACTACCGCTGTGTACGATAAGAAAAATATGTTCTACGTAGGATTCAATCTGATCATGTAAATAATAATTATTAAATTATAATATATATTCTACCACATACACACAACACCATCTAGCCCAAACTAAGCAGAGCTTGTACTATGGGTACTAGACAATGGACAAACATACATATATTTTTTTTTTGTAAATATATGCATATTATACATAGAAACACCCAGACCAAGACAAACATCCATGTTCATGCACACAAATGTTTGATTTGTGCGGGCATCCGCGACCTCGGGCGTGGCAGTCGGTTATACTAACCACTACGCCATCGAGGCCGACAGTTGGTTATAATAATATTCAGTTTTAATATTTAATGAAACGATTATTGTAAAATGTAAATGGTGCATTATCCTTCTACGCGGAAACGGAACTACAAGCTCGACGTGATTTTTGCCATGGCGATAGTCTACGCGCTAAAATAGCCCAGTTTTAAATATTTCTTACAGTTGGATCATAATATACATGAATAACTTTAGACTGCCTTGGTAGAACAACTGCTGTGCATGTTGGCTCGGTTTCGATACCCGAGGCGAGGATAACACTCTTACACGGGACTTATATAAGATCAAAGTTGGCGAAATGTAGATGTAATAGGCCTCTGCCTGCCCAGTTGAGGATAGAGTCTTGAGACTATGTATGTGTATATAATTAAGTTGGATATCGCACTGCTTTGTACCTAACAATCAATATAATATAAAAAAGTCCTGAGTCACTTACTAACTGACTCATCAACGCCCAGCCCAAATCCTTGGTCTTAGTAAGCCGACATTTAGCACAGAGCTGAAAGAAGAAGAAGAAGCCGACATTTTGCAGAGGATGTATTCGGCTTTTCTAATTCCTTGTCTATATCATTAAGGAAGCTTAATGATGTAGACAAGGAATTAGGAAAGCCGAATTTATCCAAATTCTCATGGGATAGGGGAAAAGACATTTTCGCTTTGAACTTATATCATTACTAAAGACTTTAAATTTAGGGGTGATACATGTAGGTGTAGTTCTTCGCACTAAAAACTACTTTCAGGATACTTTGAAATTCGACCAGGTTACGACAAAAAGTAATTTAAAAGTTAGCTCCATGCAGGTGAAGTCACAGGCAAAAGCTAGTCTTAAATATTACTTTATCAATCTCACGCTTGCAGGTATTAAATCCAATCGAAACTAAAACGGCAGAATCAATTTGCACATCTATCTCGATACAAAGCAATCGTCTATCCATCTGCCGTTGTTATTACTCCTATAAATCACAGGATTGGATCGTTTTGTACCAGTTTACACGAGAGATTGATGTTCCTGAACGGATTATTGGATCTATTACAAATACAATGACAGTGCTGTTTGAAGATAAACCAGTTCTGCTAATATCGGATTAAAGAAACTACTTATAATAATGTCCTCCTCTAGACCGAATTTCGGTCACGGCGGTCAACCTTAACGGAGACTGGCCATCTGCGCAGGAGATATTATAGTGCACAAGCGTGTGCGCAAACTCAAGTGCGCTCTCTGTTCCCTTACCCTCATTATCCGATGGGACGGTAATCCGACACGACCGGAGAGATCAGACGCAGGACCAACGGCTTTACGTGCTTTCTGAGTCACGGGGGTGTCTAACACCGCCAACTTCCTAACTCCAGGCTGCTTTTGAGATTTCATGACAGAAAACCTAATAACTTTTTGTTGTTTGTTAATTTTGTAAACTACTTATGGTTGGGTGGATACACGTGGTTAATCAGAATAAGGTCCTCTAAGCTGAATTTCGATCATGGTTGTAAATTTTGCACAAGTGTGTACGCAAACACAAGTGTAATCTCTATTTCCTAACTCGCATCGTCAGTTCTAACACGACCGGAGAGAAATCAGGCGCAAGATCGTCAGGCTTAAAATTTGTGTGATCAGTGCCTTGGATAGCAATCCAAGGCACTGATCACACAAATTTTATTCCAGTGTAGGATTCGAACGCACAACAACCCCCGTTAAGTTGCAGCAACGGACTACGCTAACGGCTATTTATTCAGTCAAAATACCCATATTTTACAAACATCTGTCTTTAGGACTTACATAATAGAAGCTGCTTTGCACGAGCTGGCGCTTGGTTAGGAAAAAGTAAAACAATGCTCCAAAATATAAGTCCCGTGAGGGTTGTCCGAGTTCAATCATCTTTAAGAACATAACGTGAAACTCTGAGAGAAATGCAGGCTCCGTTACGAAGTTTTTGTGCACCGTTTAATAAACCGCAATATTTTTGATAAGTCAAAGGTGCATCGCGTATGGCCAACCTTGAGATCTCTACGTGATAGTTTAACTTTATCCCTCGTACACTATCGTCAAAAAGAGGGATTTATAATGATGCCTGTAATATTGGAATACCATGAAATACATATATTAAAGGCAAATTGAACAGCAGCAATGAAATTTGCCTGCTTTTTCTCGGATTTTGTTTCGTACGAAACTTTAAAATTATTCTTATTAGTCTTTAATGACTGAGCCTTCTAACTAAACAATTGTTAACTTTCCCCATACACGGTGAAAACACACTTTTTTCAATCAGCACCTATTCTTCGGAATTTCCATAGTGAAACCCCTGTTGTGATACGTCAAAATGCACTTTAATTTAACAATAATAAGGTTGTTTTCGTTTCGTGTGTTCTAACGCATGCGTGGTTTCGATACCGCAGTGCGCGGCGCCTGTGAGACCAGTCTGAGCGTGTAGATTCCCCATTACCTACAGAAAAAATATAATAGTTCAACAATGTTTGCACATACATTTGAACCAAATGTATGGTCAATCGGAAACGGTTTAAGTATTTGGGCCAATGTTTGTCACGAATTTTGACGTGTCAAAATGTCATTGTACTCGGAACTGCAGTGTTTTAGTTTAGTTATATTTGAGTTAGGTTAGGATTATTGTAGCCTTATATGAAGTTGTAAAAGTGGTTAAAACATTTCAGAGTAGTTTAATTTGCATATAGTGAAATATTAATAGTAATTAGATAAAGGTAATCTTATAAGCTAATCCCTGGTTACTAACAGGCAGATCAATTCATAAATTATATTCCAGACGTTCAAACGAACGTCAACTGTTATGATTAGTTGACTTAATTAGCGGCAACCAATCAAATCACTTGATATGCTTTTCATTATGATATTATTATGTAACCAAAACTATTTCATTTACTAAAACAAGCATGACATATTTGATTATACTTTTAAGTAGTGTCAGAAACTTAGACACTGTTAACACACCGCTGCAGCGCTGTTTTTTGAATGCCAACCAAGAAAAGGATAAAATGTTCTACGAACTTTACTAATATAAACTTCTTTATCTCTCTTAACCAAACAAATGACGGATAAAAACGTCTCACGAATATATAACAGCTGAGATGTAGACAAATATAAAATCAATAGTCATCCATCTTATTTTGTGCTCGTATTTTGAATTGTTGCGCTGTGTAATAAATGTCAGAATGTAACAATTTTTATTTGACTTACGCACTACGACTTACTAACTTTTGCACGCGGCATCACTCGGGAACTGTACTTTTTTTTTGGTTGATTGGTACCCTGCGTCCTTTTCTGTACCCCTGATAGCGTGTATGCGAAATTTTGATTTGTTGATGATTGGTGAAATATGTAGTTAAGGTGTAACAAACATACCAGCGCACATTCACATTTGTAATATTAATTAAGATTGAGAAATACCAATAATGGCTTAGATTATTTTTAAATACGGTTTAATTGTATATAAATCTTTTATGTAAAACACTTAAAACCGAAACATATATCTATGCAACAATGTATGCCTTTAAAACTGCATTAGGCAGAATATTATTGTGATATACTTTTTGTAAGAAATATAAGTCTTTAGAATATTGATCATACCTCGTTAATTGCATAGCATAAGTTTGGATTTAAGTTTTTCTACAATCATGAGGTCTTAAGCATAAGGTACCGAGACGTAATTAAGCTCATACCCTACTGAAGGTCCTCCAGAACGAATTTTCGGAATCGACGGTCGCAAATTTTAATAGAGATTAGCCATCTGCACAGGATATGTGCGTGTGCAAACACAAATTAACTCTCTGTTCCTTAAATGCTATCCGATGTATAATCCGACGGGATGGTAATTCGACACGATCGTAGAGTAATCAGACGCAGGGCCAATAGCCTTACGTGCTTTCTGAGGCTTGGGGCCTGTAACACTGCCAACTTCTTACCTCCGGGTTGCTAGTAGTATTTTTTTGAAAAAGAAGCCTAATAACTTTGTCCAACCCAGTATTCGAATCCTTATGCACTGCCGTTGGTAATTAAATCTGTGTAATACGCCTCTGGCTATACCTTCGAAAATACACAGATGTCAGTCTATACATGTACAAATTCACTGAAACTCATTTATAATCTAACTAATAGTATTCTACATCTAAAGTATTAAGTGAAAATGTTGTATAGTTGTATACAAATAGAATTATTTGTATACAACATTTTCACTTACTCTAGTCCCGTCGCAGCTCACCCGTATTTCCTCAAGGGATGTCAACAAAAGGATCAGGCACTATTGTACAATATCTACAAATATCGTTTGTCAATGGCAGTATTAGCCGAAATGTGTTCGAGAGATTTCGTGAGCGACCTTTTCGCCATTTCCCGAGACCGGTACTGGATGTTGTTAAGAAAATTTCAAAGTAGAACGACAATAGCTTCACATTTAAAGGCGTTGTACAGCGCTTTTGTAAGAGAGAACACAAAAGAATTTAAGAAATATTGTTACGATTATTTTGTAGCGGAAGGTTTGAGATTTAAGTTGTCTACTTTTCATTTCTTTCGAACAGAAATAAAAAATGTCACATTTCAACAAACATGGTATTCATTTATGTACCTATAATTTTTATGATTTTTTATATGTATATTATTTGTATTCGTTAGAAATTTTAAAAAGCAACTAATTTGACTGCAGACCACGGTCTGCGTCTGCGTAAATTCTTTTATTGCATCTAAAGATGGAAATCTATATATATACATATATATATGTATATAATGACACTGAACTCCTTCTATACGACTAAAACGATTTTGATGAAATTATTTTGTTTGTGTTTTTGTGGTTTAGATTCATAATCAAGTAGATAACGCTGGTAATATAACGTTAAAATAGGACTATATATGTTAGGTCCACTAGTATAATAAAAAAGTTCCCATATTATACTTTACTAATTCGACTGATAAAAATAGCTACCGTCCGTTGACAGACATAGGTCCACCAATTGACTGGCTTTTTATAAACCGAAAACATTACGTAACCTTTCCCAAATTATATCACTCAGTCCGATCTTGGGCTCTCCTTTCATCTGTACTCACCCATTATGCGCATATCTCCTAACTACACAAGAAAAACGTAGCGAACCCAATATCACGGCCCATAACACGTCATGTTCCAGCATTAAATTTTCACAACGCATAACACTGTAATAAGGTCTGCGTCATACACACTTGCCTTGAAAATGGTTTTTATTCAAAATTCTAAAAATAGCTTTATTTCTAGCGTTTTTCGCCTTGGTTATGCGTATAAGGGTCGCTCAAAAACGATGCAATTATATGGAGCGGAAGATAATTGGAACTGGTGCCATCTTAATTGTTTTCCGCTGCTTAACCGTCAAAGTACTTGTCTTGCCAACGGTACTAGCTGCAAAGTACTTCTGCTAAGAATGTAATCGGTAGAAGGAAATTAGATTTTGTATTTACTGTGTGTATCTTTTAAGTAGCGTTACGGATACTTAAGCTTAAGAAAATTGTCTTTTCTGTTAAGGTTACGCTTGACGTCGAAGTTAGTTAACGTTGATTTTTTTCTATGTACGTAAAATGGCAATCAAGCCTACAGTTCGTCTGATGGTAAGTGTTCATCGTAGCTTTTATATGAGATTGCAATTCTAGGGTTATGATACCTGCGTCGTGCTAATCCTGGGTAAAAAGGAATTAAATACGGAATCAGAGGAATGGTAGATGTGTATGCATTCGAAATGTATATTTTCAGCCAGTTTCTTGAAGATGACACTTGCCCTTATCAGTTTTTTTTTCTAAATACTTTAAAAACGTTTAAGAAGGCAGTAATGTTTAATGTATTTAAATTGCTTTATGATACTAAACATTGTATTTTAGTGAGAGAATAGAAAATGGACAATAAAGCCAGATCGTTTATTTTTATTCTACCTCTACTTTACCACTAGTTTTGATAAACAACATAAGAATAATCCCTGTGGAAGGTTTACAAAGCAACTTAATGTTATAGTGCCATCATGTTAAAAGTACCGCAAATATTTGGGCTACACTATGAGCATAACCTAGTTGCGATGAATGTAAAGTTATCGGATTACGGAAGAAACAAACTGCAAACAGATAAACATAAGGCGAAATAAGTTTCTGTTTCCGTGGTATAATATTTCCTTAGCGTATTTTGTTTCTGTTTATATTAACCCTTTGCTGGGCCTTACCTGATCCGAGTTGTAAAAATGTAGGTATGTTTAAGGGGTTCATAATATATGACGCAGTTTTACATTTTTGGGGGTTCATACCTTAAACCTGTGGGTTTGGAAAGTCTAAAAAGCCGAAAGCAATATGTTTAACTATATATGTATGCTATTTCAGATTTTTATAATAATATAAAGTTTCTCGGTATAAATAATATTAAAGTTGATTTGAATGATTAATAATTATGAAATGTTATTTTCTTTGTTTTGGTTTTAATATTTATGAAAAGTTGGTAAAATATATGAATAAAACTCCGTTTTTAAAGTTACGATTTTATACTATACTTCCATTCGTGTCTCACCCCATCTCTACTGTCCTTCTTTTAATAATATTGCGGATACTATAATCGCAGCCTGGTTTAAGGAATTAAAAGCACAATTTATTTATAGCGAAATACTTTATTTACGTTGTTTATCAAAACCAAGAATAATGTGAACATCTGTGGATCTACCCATATTTAGGAAGCTTGCTTAATAGGCCCGATATTTCAGTCGTTATAATATAAACTTTAACTAAAAAGTAAAATAAACAACGCGACAAAATCCGTATAAAGTGTTTAATTTCAATTTAACTAATACATAAATTTTGCGTTTTGATATAATATGTTGTATAGAAAACCTTTTACAATTTACTTAGTAGATAAGCTGCATGCACGTTTGCAAAATGAACCTTTAATTTAGGGATAAAATAAAATTTAAAACAGAAAAAAAAGAAACAGTAGAAGAACTTAGTTAACGATTTAAAAATAGCGCTGCTAAATTGTTACACAATACGCCTTCTACAACGGTGAAATCTACATACCTAAATGATTGTACGAAATTAGACTTGAAACTCGCCGAATCGTACTCTGTTACATATGTATTGCCTTATCGACCCTCAACATAAATTTCGAAGCTAATTTAGGATTGCTTCTCTCAGCGTGTCAGATCTTTAACGTTATTCTGTTTTTCGTGCGATGGAACAGGGATAGGACTGTTATTTAATCACTGCTTAAATCGTACAAATATTAAAATGTGAAAGTTTTTGAGGATGGATGGATGGATGATTGTTACTCTACTTCTACTGAACGGATTTTGATGAAACTTCACAATGTTATTGTTTAAACATCAAAAAAATATATTAACATACATCTACATGAACGCAACTGAAGCCGCAGCCAAAATGTAGTGTATCTTATCTTATCTTGATCTGGGGGCCAGTCATTGTAGACCGGCGACACTTCGACCCAGTGGGATCTTTTGTGTCGGCCCCGAGGTTTATCCCTGAGCTATCTCCCTATGAATGTACTGCATCAGTCGCAGCGTATACTTCAAAGGGAGAAGCTTGAAGTCTTCAGGGTTCGGATATGCCAATCCCATCAGACTCATCCTTAGTCCGGCCAACGCGTCACATTCACACAGTAGGTGTGATATGGACTCGTCCTATTCACCACAGGCTCTGTAGATCGAATTGTTTGACAATCTCAATCTGCACAGGAAGTCGTTGGTGCCAAAATGACCAGTAAACGCTCCTGTGAGTATTTGGCCCTCATTGTACCCGCAGAACTTCCGGGTAAAGCCCGTGGCTCTGTTTGCAATGAATTGCTTGGAGTGTTCCAGACCCCTAAGGGCCATCCACTCCAGCCTGTGTTTATCATTGCCATGTGCATTCAAAGCTGCCTTGATGGTACTCTCAGAGAGACCTACGAATGGCTCGGGGCCCACAAATAGTTGCTTTGAGCCCTTTTTGGCTAATACATTAGCCTCCTCATTACCCTGCACCCCTGCATGCCCCGGAACCCACATCAGCCTGACTGTGTTTTCCCTGCCAAGTTTGTTAAGGGCTTTAACACAGTTCAGAACCAGTGCTGAGTCCACTCCACAGGAGTTTAGCCTTAAGAGCAGCTTGACTGTCGTGTGAGAATATAAACAATCTTGTCAGTGACATTGTTGTTAATATTCTCCTGCGCACAGGCAATTATAGCATAGGTTTCCGCCTGGAAGACCGTTGCATATTTACCCATGCTTTGGTTCACCTTGCATCGTTGGCATAAATACCAGCGCCTGATCCTGTTTCCATTTTGGAACCATCGGTGTACCAGATGAGACAACCCTTGTCAGAGGATCGTAGACTTCATCTCCATTCGTCCCTTGAGGGGACCTTTATTTTAAAATTCTTTTTGTATATGTGCATTGGTTGCATTTTTTCCCATCCCATGCTCATAATGTCTTTAAGATCCTTCGAGATTTCCAGTTTTGTGTGTCGAGTTACTGGCATGTTGACGCTCCACAGCCCATGTATAGATAGTCTATGTAGCGCCTTCATCGCCTCTAACTCTACAACAATGTGTAGCGGCGTTAGGTCCAGCAGGATCTCTAACGCAGCCGTTGGCGTAGTAGGGAACGCCCCTGTTATAGCCATGCAGGCTAATCGCTGTACCTTCGACAGAGCTTTCCTGCATGTTGCTAGTTCTTGGCCACCAGACAACGCTTTCATATGTGATTATGGGTCTTATTATCATCGTGTATAGCCACTTGATGACCTTGGGCTTCAGGCCCCAGGTCTTCCCATAAGTAGAACGAATCATACCGGAGACCCGCTGGGCCTTCATTATGGCTTTGTCTACATGAGGTTTCCACGTTAGCTTGTTATAAGGTCATGCCTAGATACTTCACCTCCATGGACCATTGTAGCTGTGTACCATACATGGATAGAGTTCCCAAGCCAGTCAGATCTCTCATCCTAGTAAACGGCACGACAGTAGTTTTCCCTGGGTGGATCGATAAATGGTTACTACTGCACCATTTCATCTACCATACTCAGGGCCCTCTGCATGAGACTGGATACTGTGCTCGGAAATTTTCCATTGACAAGTATCACCAAGTCATCCACATATCCGACCGTTAAGTACGGACCTTTGTTGAGTAACATAGAACCATATTTTTATTTAGCTGTTATTGTTTTATTAGTTAGGCCTAGTTATTTAGTTGTAGGAATAGACTAATGAATATACTTTCAGTTTCTCAATACGCCACTTTTTACGAACACATATTATATCGCTTGTTTAGTTTCGACCCAATGTTCGCGTTTTAAGCTTTGTAATCTCAAGTCAGAAATCTCAATCGTCGCTGAAACACCTTATGGAACGTGAGGGAAAAACGTTAAGGATTAAGTAAAACTTGAATATGGTACTGGTACTATTAATTATAACTATTAACAAACCATGAAGTGCGATTAAAGTGAGATATATTAATGCTTACGCAACTTAAGCCCTCGTTTAGTCCTTAACCAAATGTGGGCTTGAGTTGAAAACATAACAGAATATTATCATGGTTTTAATTTTTAATATTTGAACTAGATTGTTATTTAAGGTATTAGACTTGTGATGAAAAGGATGTGCATCTTATCGCCATTTATTACAGTTCTGTTATCAATTAATTACAAACATGACAATTTAGCTTAGCTGGAAGGCAAGGGAATAAGAAAATATACATATACATAACGTATGGACCAAATAACCAGGATCAAAAAAATACTATATGGCATCAATTAGCTGTGCTATTTAATAATATGATTTAGCAATAGCAATTTAACATTATTACATTTTAATACTAACAAATATTGTAAATGCGGATATCCGAGCGACCGAAGCGTTATAAACAAACAAACTCATATGAGTTTGTTTGTTTATAACGCTTCCACGCCTTATTTATTCAACCGATCATCATGACATTTCGCATACATGTTGCCAGGGGAACAGAAAAAGACATAGGGTACCTTTCATTCAGAAAATAAGTACCTACTGTTCCTAAGGGATACAAAAATAACTTTTAGACGGTCGTCCGTATTACAACATGATGCCTGGAGTACAAAAAAAAATGATCTACTATATACCGGTAGAAATCTGATATCCCAAATAAAAATCTGTTCCCGTGATAGGTAAGTTAGACACAGTTATCTCAAAATAATTATATTCTGCTAATTAAGTGTTGTTGTTGTCCTGTTCACTTAGGATCTTTATAGGACCTTTTATCCAGAAAAAGTACAGTTACAAAGCTAATCTAAATTTACGCAAAGCTGAAACCGCGGGAATAATCTAAAAGTAGATACAAAAAGAAATGTACTTTAAGCTGCTGCTATTTAGCAAGAAATTGTAGCAATTCAATTAAGCCGTATAACGATGGTGTTCATTATTTGTATGAAAATTGGAAGGCTATATGCTATTGTTGCGTACCATTCAATTATTTCATAGAGTTTTATTCGGTTTAATTAAACTTCAATAGTTCTGAGCCAACCGTGGACAATTACTAGAACACAATTGCTACAAGCTTGTTATAAAATAATTACATAGTGCTGGCCCTAAAGAGCTTTAGCCATATAGTTACTGAAACAGAGCTTTAATGATTTTGTTAGCATAGTTGTCGTTTAAAAAGCGTTCGTTTCTTTAATATTAACTAACATCCGCATAGCAACTAGTTCTACAAATATTGCAATCGTGAACGTTAAGTAGACGTAGGCACGAAACAATTAATTTTCAAATTAACAAGTCATGTCCTTTCTTTAATCATTATTTTGTATACTTAATTTATTTTTGGATACTATATCAAAAGTTTATATCTGATTGGAGTAGCTATTAGATGCAAGCTGTGGGAGTATGTATAGTTAATTAAGAATACGATCTTCTTAATTCAATAGTTAGATTAGGAATCCAGGTATTTAGCAAGAAAATTTTGTCATATAATATAAAGTCTGAATTATACTATAGAAAAGAAAAATTGCGTCTTATTAAGGTTTTTGTATGGTCAAAGGCAGTTAGAATTAAAGATCCTATTACACAGCACTTTCATAGAGAAGGAATTAAGCTTTTAATTAGAGGCAAATCTATGATAGTAATTTATCTATACCTTACTAAGAACGTTAAAAAAATTCAAATATTTTCTCTTCTGCAAGTATAAGTCAAACTCATAATGAAGTCTGTCTTAGTGACGCAAACAGTAGTGAATGTTGCTCCTGTGCGTGAGATCTTAGGTTCTGATTACCGGATCAGTCGATGAATTTTTCTGTCAAAAACTTCTCATTAGCAAAACGATAGTTGGTACTGTACCCGATAAACGACAATATGCTCGTGGCAATTAATAATAATATTCTATCACATACACACAACACCATCTAGCCCAAACTAATCAGAGCTTGTACTATGGGTACTAGACAATGGGTAAACATTCATATATACACATATTAGACATTCATATATAGAAACACCCAGACCAAGACAAACAAAAGAATTGTCGACATAATGTGTAAACACCTCTGTATGTATATATAAATAACGTATATATTTTTATATCTCTTATCTCGAGAAAAGACACGGCGTCCGGTATTCTGCTCTCCTCACTTTTTAAATATGCAGGATTAGAGCTATATTAAAATACCCCCGTTATCAGTTCTCATAACTTCTTACTATCGTTAAAGGCCTTAATGTCTTCCCATATAAGTAATATCCCCATTGCATAGATATTTAAACCTAAATGCCGGACTTAAAGCCAACTAATATATTTGTCCAATATAACAGCAATATTTAAATTTAATAGCGGTTAAAGGTTTATCAGTGAACTACCGGGTTCGTTAAAATAAATGTTGTAATCTTTACCCTAAATTTACATTCTAGCCAAAACAAGGGTAGGTACATACATGTAGAATGTGAGTCACTTTATAATGTTTTCTCTTGAGTCCCATGCGCTTTATGTGCGATCGTGAGATCACAGGTTCAATTTGGATTTTCCTTCAAGGAAATTTCCTATAGTGGCAAGAAGTCTGGATCAGGGTGGATGTCAAAGGCAGGAGTAGACAGACTACTCCTATTACATAGGACCTAGAAATAAAGCCGAATACATAATAGTATATTTACTTTATTTTCTCTTTGTGAACGGCGTTAATAGATTTACAATAGTTACCGTGGTTGCAAACCTGAATTAACTAACAAACAGAATGATAATATGATAATGATGTGGTTCTTCTCCCAAAAGTAATATAGGCGAACCGAGGAAATACCTCCATCACATAGAAGATCAAAGCTTAATAACCTTGTGTTGAATAGATATTCATCTAGATTCAGAAGGATTTTAGGGCTCCTTGACCCTTTACGAGCTACACATTAAAGACAGTTGTACGTCAGCTTTCAGTTGGATGTACCCCTGATATTGCAAGTATCTGTCGCCTATTTTTACCATCAAACGTGACCTTGATGATCATCGTTGTAGCAGTAACTTATAAGAACTCAGATTATCTCCTAAGATTTTATCAAGAGCGTTATATATTACCTCTCCAGTCCCAATAATCCCTTCATTCCTACCTTTACTTCCTTCTCCTACCTCTAATCCACCTGCCCTTCATATAGATTACGGTAGTTACCTATCATCAGTTAGACCGTGTTGTTATTTAGCATATAAGAGGTTATCGGTAGGCAGCGGCTTGCATTTCCTTGGTATTGCTTCTATGACATCAAGTAAAAACAACCATGTCAATGAGCAGCGGTTACCGCTTACCGTAACATTATTAACCGTAACCGATGGACCACTATACCGTTTATCACTAAAAAAAGGGTAACCGCAATGCAATTACAATTCGAACGGTGTTGTATTAAAAATTAATAGTATGTAACTACGTCGATACTAAAATAAAAATAGTGGTCGTTGAATCGATACGTTTCGACCGATCTATATAATTGGGATGTGCGTGGCCAGACAAGGTCACGAATACCTTAGTTAGGCCTTCATTACATTTTAGTTTGAGTTTTTGTATTAGTTTTCACTCTTCAAATATTTCTATGTGTTGTTCTGCTACAATTTTTTGAAGACAGCTTCTTCATTGTTCTTGTATCACGGATGACTTTAACATTCAAGCAACTATCACAAATAATATTCAGACGCGGAACAATTGATTTTGGCTCATACAATTGTTTGTCCCAAGTGGGATTCGAGGCCCTGTGGTCTCGACTAAGCTAAGTGTTATCACTCGAGGCAACTACTAAAACTACTACACTATTCATACGGATATATTACGTTAAACAGACACATTATAGATTTGAGTAACAATCTATTAAATGCTTTGACTTAATTATGATTTTAAATGCCTTTGAGTTTCTTGTAGATAGCTGGCATAGGAACAAGTCACAACGGATTGGTTTGTAACGAGTGTCAATTGAAAAAATTGAAATTTTAAATGCAGTTGATCATGTGGGCATGGCAATATTAAATTATTAGTAATTTAACATATTATTTTATATTGAACGTTTTCAGACATATACGGACAATCATCACCCTCGAGAATCGTTACCTTACGTAAATGAGTTTATTTATCAGCTGATAATTAATTGATCGCTGTACCAAAATTAATCCAAATGCATATTCTTATTTAAAATATATTTATTCTTAACAAAAAATATGTTTATTGAAATTAAACTCATTTATACAGATTTATTTATTTATTTATATAGTTTAGTAGTTTAGTCACAAATATAGGTACATGGGATCTTATTGGTACATAGATGTTTTAAAATCACTACATTTAGCCTTGCGGCATGTGACATACTTACAATTATATAAAATAACTAAACTAAGAACCAAACTAGAACAGAATATTGTATTATAATGTATCGGATAAATAATCATCTACTGAATAATAGGCCTTTTGCAATAAGATTTTTTTAGCTTACTCTTTAATAATTTAATATTTTGTTCTTCTAGAAAAGGCTTCGATAAATGGTTAAATATTCTAGGAGCCATGCAAGAATTAATACTTTTATTAAAATATGCAGTAGTATTTAAAGGTACACTAATTTTTTAATTGTGTCTTTTACTTTTTAATTTTATAAACATGTGCATATTCTTTTTCATAAATAATACAGTTTCAAGTATACATATATACATGGTAGGATCAGAATGTTCAATTTTATGAAATAGGGTTGACAGCTATCGGTGGATTTAAGATTACAAATGGCTCGAACGCATTTTTTTTGTGCTTTAAATGCATGGTCTACATCTCTAGAATTGCCCCAGAAAATTATAGCATATCGTATGATTGGTGCCACATATCCGTGGTACGCAGTCAAGACCGTAGAAGTGTTCAGTTTTTGAAAGCAAATGGAGAGCATATGAATGCTTATTTATTTTTGAGCACAGACCTTTAATATGGCTAGTCCAGTTAAAATTTTCATCAATGGACACACCTAAAAATTTTGTTGTTTGGACTTGCTTAATATTTACTTTGTCGTACTGTATGACTAAATTATTAAATTTATTTATCCTGTGTTTAAAAATCATTAAATTCGTTTTGTTTATATTTAGTTTCAAATTATTATCATTTAGCCATCTTACACTATTACACAAAGTACCATTTATGTCATGTTTAATATGTTCTTCGTTTTTGCCTTTAAATAGAATAGTGCTATCGTCTGCAAAAAGAAGTAGTAGTAAAAAGTAGTTTTATGGGGTATCACCTTAGGATAATCATTTATATAGATTATAAATAACAATGGACCCAATAAGGGAGCGTATGGGACACTAAATATAACTTTTTGGTGATCGGATAAATGGTTTACATTCCTTTTTTCAGTAGCACATAGCCTGGATATTCGCGTGAACTGTTTTCTATCATCGAGATAAGATTTTATGATATTTAATACGTTTCCCCTAACACCATAACTAAATAACTTATTTAAAAGGGTCTGATGATCAACATAGTCAAATGCTTTAGATAAGTCCATATATAAAGCACACGCCTGTTTTTATTATCTATTTCTGTCATGACTGTTTGAAGGAATGTAAATATGGCAATGTTTATTTTTCTTCTAAATCCTATCTGTTCATCTACTAGTAAGTCTTTAGTTTCAAAATATGAGTATAAACTTTCGTGAATCACCTTGTCAAATATTTTTGATATGACCGGAATTAAGGTAATGGGTCTTTTTTTTTTTTTTTTTTTTTACGTGGGGGAATGCTATGACGCATATCCCTCCGCGGGGGCGGGCGGAGGGATTATGTCGGACTCGCCGGGGTAAAAGAAAGATGGAAATAATAGTAAAGTACCTCCCGGAATACCGACTAAACGTACCACGGTGTTCCTCGACAAAACCACTATCGACGGGGCCGCGCGAATCGCTTTCGCATGCGGTCGCGACCCCGCCGCGGTTACGGCCCGCCGTATGAAACGGCAGGCCACTACACGAAAGACCTACCCAAAATAGGCACTACGTCGCATAAAACCCTACTGTCTCCCCTAGAGGGGAGACGGACTCGACACAGAGGCGCGCGTGGGAACACGCACGCCGCCTCTCGGACCTGGTGCTGAACGGATGGCGGGCAGGCCCACAAAGCCCGCCATCCCCAGGTCAAAAGGTAATGGGTCTATAGCAACTCATATCATGTTTATTTTCTTTTTTGAAGAGAGGCTTTATCATTGTTACTTAAAAAGCTCGGACGGATTTTATCGCGTTGTTTATTTAACACTGTATTACATAATTTGAAACTGTTATACTACTACAACTATTAAATCTTATTAATTTTTAAACTAATAAAATTATTAAAACTTTTAGAACTATTTATATTTAGGTTAGGCAATATTATATAAAAATTTGTTTGTTTATAATGGGTGATATTTTAAGCGATTGGTTTTTAATTTACGACAAAAGCAGGAAAATTGGCTAAGAATATTTATTTTTTATTGGGGATTAAAAATCTATATTTACCATTTATTTTTACAGATTATTTCATGTAAATGTTGGCCACGACTACGTTTTAGGTGATCCATACGAAAAGGCTATAAAGATGAGAACAACGTTACTGTCAATGGTTTTTATTTCCCAAAATACACGAGCTGAATCTGGTTGACATGTAGTTCCAACAAGAAGTGCCACATGCCACACAGCACACGACACGATGGACTTATTGCGCAGTTAATTTGGTGCGCAATTCATCTCTCGTTTTGGACCAGTGAATTGGCCGCCTAGATCGTGCGATTTGACGCCGTTGGACTATTTTTTGTGGGCATACGTCAAATCTCTTGTTGATGCCGATAAACCAGCATTGATTCAAGTACTAGAAGACAACATCACACGTGTTATCAGTCAGATACCAGCCGGTATGCTCGAAAAAGTAAGTCAAAATTGGACTTCTCGTTTGGAACAACTAAAACATAGTCGGGACCAACATTTACATGAGATAATCTTTAAAAATAAATGACAAAAATAGATTTTTAATCCCAAATAAAAAAAAATATTTTCTAATATAACTTTGTTTTTTTTTAATTAACAATGATACGCTTAAAAATTACCTACTACAAATTAGAGAATTTTACGTTAGCCACAGAGTCCACTATATGACTTTAAATGTAAGCACTTCATTGTTATAACCTGTATATATTATAAGAAATATATTATACACGTATACACTTTAAAGCAAACTTAAATATTTATAAAATTTATTATTTGCTTATATTCTTTAATTATTAGTGCATGTGGTGTTACCTTAGTCTGTAAGTTCTGATCGATGTATTAGTGTAAACAGTTGTTGGTTAATCTAATAAAATAAGTAAATAAATTATACGCTTCTAGTATAATCTTGTATATTATAATTATTTAAAAAAACATATTGAATGTGGCATTTCGACTTCCCGAAAGATGAAGATTATATATTCAGGTGATTCCTTCCAGAATATATGAGTAGCAATCTTCTTGTAAATATATAAAACGTTACTATAGAGCTAATCATATATTATTATGCAAGCACGCTTGACTATTCGGCGAGATGACAATAATAGCATGAGATGTAAAGAATAACCATTAATATATACAAAAGATGCAAACTCGACCTGAAATCAACTGAAATGGAGCGAATTGATGTCAGTCCAACCTTTTCGCCCATTTCTGTTTCTAAGTAAAGCATTCGGTAGCTGTTTTCCCCAAATCAACGTAAAAGCAAACATTAACCTATCTAATTTGTAATTCAACACCATGCTTTAGGTAGATACGTTTTCCTGAAAAACCTTTTAATAAATCCCAGATCACTGGAAATGTTCGGTAATAACCAGAATTAGAAACTCGATATCCATTATTACTGATAATAGGGCGAAATTTGGGACATAATGAACTACATATATGTGTACTAATGGTTACCAAGTGAACAAAATTTCGCTGTAACTCATAAGATTTTTCTTTTTTATTTCTTTTCTTTTCTACATTTCAACTTTAAGTACGCCAAGCTCCACACTTCTCTGTATGCAATATGCTTAAAAATGGGTGCAAAACTTTCTCTTCATGTGTAAAATACATGAAAACCTACCAGACACCTAGTCAAATTATTAATAAATATATGTATATCTTAAAGTAAAAGTATAATTATTACCAGCGGTCGCCTAGTGGTCAAAATTCGACCATTATTGATTAAACTTTAAGTTTGATCGTTATTAAGGTTTTATTGTCTATAACTTTACCTTTATAATGACATTTTATTTAAATTTCGCTAAGGCTATACAGGTTAATTTACCTTTTTTTTTTGTTCTTTTTTTAAATTTTGCTTGTCAAAATGGCCATACTCCGCCTGTTGGTAAGCAGTCGTATGGTCTAAGAGCAGTGGCCTCCACATCGTCCATACCAGCCGAGGCGATGTTGAGGTCTCTACTTTGACGGCCTGAGAAGGTGCTTTTTCACGCCCCGTTTAAAGGACCCACGATTGAAGAAAGAAGGAAACACGTGCCTTGGCAGAGAATTCCATGCCTTGATCGTTCGGCAGAGGTATGAGGACCCAAACTTATTGGTACGCACTCTAGTCGACTCCACCGTGTAAGGATGGCATCTGAGTCCAGCACGCGTTGTTCTGGATAGGATAGGGGAGGGCGGGATAAGGTGTAATAACTCTTCAGAGCACATGCCAATGAGGCAATGTCCCTACGGAGTTGCAGAGGTTCCAGTGAACTCGTGACCTCTGGATCTCCGATGATACGGACAGCCCGCCGCTGTAACTTGTCAAGAGCGTCTAGCAAGTACTGCGTGGAGCCATCCCAAAGATGAAAACAGTACTCCACGCAAGGGCGCACTTGTGCCTTATACAATAGGCACAGCTGCCCAAGCGCGAAGAACCGCCTCACCCTGTTCAGAACTCCGAGTTTTCGCGAAGCTTGCTTAATGACGCTCTCGATGTAGGTTTTGGGATTAATGGAGCGGCAAAGATCCATACCTAAGATGGAGAGGCTGTCACGTATCACAAGTGGAGTGTTCTTCAGAGAAGGGAGCGGAAGGAACGGAGACTTTTTTGTTGAGAACGCGCATGCCTACCTTTTTTAAACAAATTATTATTTACTTAACTATACTCTTTTATTGACGATATTCCTATTATAAGCTTCCTACTTTGTTTTCTTATTTTCTTTATTACATATAAATAAGGTATATATGTAAACATAGTTACGAAGAATTGTACGACGTCAGACGAACAATGCCGAAATACTACGAACGTGATTCGACTGCAAGTTTAGTGTCAGATACGGTTGTGTGCGTGTCGTATTTTTTCATTAATTTAACGTATTTTTAATGCATATATATATATATATATATAGATAATGCAATTCTCGAAAAAAGATGCACGTGGTGGCGGCAAAGTCTTTGTTTAGCCCTTCATAAAAACTGTTTTGTTTGGGATACAGGTGTGATTTTTATGTTGTTTTAAAGCTTATTAGATACAAATTAAAGTCAATTAATAAAAACTAGGGGCAATGGGGACGTTTTCTTGAGTTTTTTAACAATGTTTAAAAAACATTGTAAGAAACTCAGTTTTGGTCTAAAATGTTCCTTATTTTTATGCCACCGGTATTTTTTTTAATGTGAATAGTATGCCGACGTTATTGTCTACACATTGCGTATTACTACTGTTTTTATTTCAACACAATTAACCACCTGGTTTAAAAGTTACAAGGTTTTCTTGGTACAAGGTCCATAACTATTAAAGAAAAATATAAATAGGTATAAATCAAAGAATATAATATTTTTTTCCTAGCGTTAAAATGATGTCTAATTTCACTCATTTTCATATGTGCACTTTATGAAAACTCATACTGTGGATATATTATAAAATGACCGGTCTAGCAATCTTTATGTAAACTGCCGATCAGGTCGCTGGAGCAAAGAAAGTATACTGTCCAAATCTGGGTTGCTTGTTGTGGCGTTACCCAAACGATGTCCTACCTTAAATCATGCCCGGCATGAGCCATTATCAGCACGTAGAAGGAATTGATGTATATCTCTAACAGTGTAGATAATATGGTCGCATTCTGGGCCACAAGTATATAATTCGGAACAATGTTTGCATTCAAAACGCTAAGAACAAGTAGTTCCTGATTCTTGCAATGATGGTCAATATCAGTCTTGTAGCTTTCAATAAAATTATTAAAATACCAAGAATTAAATTTCTGATTTTAACTACTTTGTAATATCTAAAACAATGGTTATCAGCACCAACTCAGAATTAAATTTTCTGCAAATAACTGGCTTTGATTAAGCTTAACGATGTGGTACATTGAAAATACTGACCATATCACCATGCAATTAAAGTATACCATAAACTGTAACATCTTTATATATATAATTCTTCTGTACGTGTGTTGACAGTGAACTCCTCCTAAACGGCTGGACCGATTTGAAGGAATTTGTTTGTGTGTGTTCAAGTGGATTCGAGGATGGTTTAGATTTGAAATCTTTTTTTTTTTTCTCCTTTACTGTACAACGTCTGTCGGAACAGCTAGTATATGTATATATCTCTAGCATGGGGTCTCAGTGAGGAAAAATGTTGACAGATAAGTTCTACAGCTGTGTGAGACTTATATACTCAGAATTCGATGGATGCACCTCAAAATACACAATCAATCTCAATATACTGTGACTTATTACCTAAAATGTTTAAAACATAATTTAACCTATTCAGTGGCAGTGGTACATCGAGGGCCAGACAGAGTAGATTCTAAATTATGTCTGGCATTCCAGCAGTTGGCGGGTGAAGCAAATTTTAACTTAGAAAAATTAGTGTTGGATCCGAACGAAATCATGTGTAACAATCCTACTAAGTCTACTAATATTAAAATGTGAAAGTTTGTGAAAATTTTAAGATATAATGATGTTTGTTACTCAGTCAAGCGTATATCGTAGAACAGTATTCGAATATTACTAGCACATAGATAGACCATATCCTGAATTACTGTTTATCCCTTGATACATTCCCGTGGGTTCTACACAGGCGAACCCGCAAGTGAAAACTAGCACACAATAAACAGTACAAATGTCATGACTTATAGACAAACACCACCATTATTAACATTATATAACGTGGAGTCGTAGATATCAATACGTAAAGCCACTGGTAATAACAACGAGCTGACCTTGAGAACTTCGAAATAAATGATGGCAACAGTTCCTATCGACGCTATCGAGCTATCAAGATTGGTGATGTCACTAATGTTACGGCTAATAAGTGGGTTAATCGTCGAGATACATACACTTCGGTGGAAGTGCTAAGATGTTCTGATAAGCTAATTAGGGTATCAGATTTTCTTGATAGAGACATTGACCTCTAAGTTGTTGTAGATAAACTAACCTTACACTAGGTTGACCACGTCATTGGTAAATAAAGCTCTTGAATGCTTCAAGGGCTTATAAACTAATGGCACTAATACCCAGTGGGTTAACGAAGTAATATTCTTCGAGACGAAAGAAGTCGGTGGTATTTTGGTTGAATTGAACGAATTCGTCATGAGTTAGTCATCATACATAATAGAATCGCGTGTGTTTGGTTTCTTTAACTTTGTATTTATTGCTATTGACATCGTAGAAGCCAGCGGTTAACCTTATGGAAACGTGGTAACTGACGCTAATGTTAGTTTTTCTGGCAATTTTTTTTGGTAACTTAGAAGGAAGACCAACGTAAAAAAATAAGCCACTGGCTGCCTTTAACCAAATGGATGGCAAATACGCTACGTTGCTTGCAAAACATTCATTCATGCGTTACCACCTAAGGTGAAGGGGTCGGAGATAAGAGGGAGGCAGAGAAGGGAAGGGAATAATTGGACCTCCGACGCCCTCTCTTAGCGAATGAATTGCAATAGTATAGGTAGATACCGCAACTTAACGTCGATATTCTGTGAAAATAAGTCTTAGGTCAAATTCATTCAAGGCTGAAAGTACTGTACTTTATTTTAAATGGCCATTACGTCAGATCGATGCAATTAACATGCTCCACGGGACAACGATTGGAGGAGGGTGGCCTTAATTTCTGATAGAGGATTATTGAGAGAAATTATCACATAACTTTATATAATATAGTTGCTTTCTTTCTTTCTTTCTAGTCATTTCTATAATATAGTTGTTTTCTTGTATAGAATATGTGAAAAGTAAGGTAAAGATTCTTTCAACACCTCATAAAATATGACTAATGCGCAATATAAGACAATCTAAATATTCAATACGCGACTGGTGTTTCTGTTTCTACAAATAGCGAGATATAATTCAATCTTTGTCCTTTGCCAGGACTAATAAGCACTTCACATCCGCACAAAAAGATTTGCGTATGTATATGAAAGCATACACAGCTAAAATCGGTTTTTAACAGACAAACATAGTTACTTTTGCATTTATAATATAAGTATGCGTTTTAAAGGTGGTTATATTGTATCTGTTTTATGATTCAAATATCGAATCAAATCAGTATAGAATCAGCACAAGTATCTGTAGATGACTCAGTGTTGTCCAGTACTCTCAAAATCCAACGAAAGCATTACGCTGCTCGAGGCAAGAAAGGTCGTATCTTCCCCAGTAAGTGTCGTGTAAGCACATTTTAAAAGCGCTCTATTTTAAACTAGATCAGCGTAAAATATTTAACGTATCTTGCAAAATATTTTAAAAGAAATATCCTTGTTTTGGCGACATTTTGGTCGTATATATCTTGGCACTCTGCCAGATTGGAATAGCCTCGACCCTACAGCGTTTGGCTTTATGACTGCTATTACTGAAGTCTGATTCTTACACTGGATTTGTTTATGATAGAACTCTGGAGGCCAACTCTTATGGATACACAAATACTCGGAGGTGAGCTTTGAAATTATATTTGTTTCATTTCTTTTTTTGTTGAAAATGCGAGTGTTTTTTAATTCTGTTTAAATTGGGTGTGTAACGAGAAATTGCCGTAGGCTTTGAAGGCAATGGATGACCTATATTATGCATAAAGCACATGTTTTAGCCGCGATTTGGCTCTATCGGGAACAATACTTTTTTTTGGATGAACGGTACCCTATGTCTTTTTTTGTACCCCTGGCAACTGGTTTCTCCCTAGCTTTATTATTCCCAAGTCACCTGGGGTCGGCTTTTCTAGTCTAACCGGATTTGACTGGATATCAGTTTTTACACGGAGCGGCTGCCACCTTACCTCCGCAACCCGAAGGCTAACAATACCCTAAGGCTAGACCAGTGTCAGGATATTATAGGGCACTGACTTCCAAATAACGACTGCCATATATGTTCATAGCAGCCGGGACTGATGGCTTAATGTGCTCTCCGAGGCCCGGAGCAGGCGATAATTGTCAATCAATTTGCACATAATTTCGAAAATTCATATAACTTCCGAAATTCAGTGGTGTGCTACGTGGGTTTGAACCTGAGACCCTCCGTATTGCAATCTGTTGGTCTCCCCACCGAGCCATCGCATGTCTGGCAACGTGTAAGCGTAATTTTATCATGATCGCTGATCGATCGAAGAGTAGTTGGAGAACAAAAGCGTAACATTTATAAAATTACTAGATGTTGCCCGTGGTTTCACTGGCGTAAGTGTTGATTACGTTAGATTAGTAACAGTATTTTTTTCCCAGGATTAAACGTACCCTATTTCCTTTCCTGTTCCCCTGACAACGTGTTAGCAAAATTTTATTATGCTTGCTCGAGTTGTTACGGCGTGAAATCGTAACAAACAAACACACTCACAATCGCATTTATTATAATTATTATGTTAGGATTCTATGTATATAATTATACAGGCGAGAAAATAATGTTTTAGGTATTCATTAATATATGTATGTAGCTAATAGCTGTCATGTAAATGCGATAAGTAACTGGATCATTGCGTCAACGTATTTATAAGTAAATAATATACCTACCTTCTTAATATAAGCTTTAAATAAACAACAACTAGCACAGCACTGTCATATCCACAGAGGAATGAATGGCGATAAAGAAACGATATACATATACAGGGTGATTTTGAAATCGTGTAATTCCTTTTAACCACGCATTCTACTGGTGATATAGAATAACCCTGACCATATTTTTTCTTAATTAGAATAATGGTTTCGGCAAAATTAGAGTACAGATTTTTTTCATGAAATGATTTCATATAGTCATATTTTAACCACCTGACACAATGTTAATATTTTTTTAATTTAAAAATAATAACATAACAATAACTGATGTCGTAAATAATAAGGGGCAATAAAAGGGACCACCCGTTATTATTTACGACATTAATTATTATTATGATTTTTTATTTTAATTAGTAAAAAATTAAAATTGCCTCGGTTGGTTAACATATGACTATCTGACACCATTTCACGAAAAAAACGGAATAATAATTTTTCAAAAAAAATAAATCTATTTAAATAAAAATATGGTCAGGGTTATTCTATATCACCAGTAGAATGCGTGGTTAAAAGGAATTACACGATTTCAAAATCACCCTGTATATAGTGGTGTTGCTATATCGTGATAGCTTTCAAGAGTCTTGACGCGTTCTCATTTCTCTCGTGATCGTGAGAAGCTGTAACATTGAAGAGGCTTTGATACGGATCAAAGAGCTTAATAGTCTTGCTAAGTAAGTTGGGTTTTACTAAAATCAAACTTTACTAACTCGAAGTTCCTACGTACATAATCTTATGACTATATTCCATAGGCATAGTTGTATGATACTCATTTTAACCACTATGGTTTTAGAATCCACATTATAGAAGATGAATTTAATAACGCCATATAAGATTCCAGACTCCGGAAAATCCAATAACACTTTGCTGACCTTCGACTTATGCGATCTGGAATTGCTCTACGCACATATCTGTATTCGCGCGTCGTATTAAGGCCATCTACATCTCTGACATCGACTGTCTGTATCCCGGTAATTTATGTAATATTATGTTTACCTGAGATTGTGGCCACGTGAATCCTATTGAAACGTATATCGGGATAAAAAACTATCCTTTGTATTAATTATAGCCACGGTCTAAGTTAGTTTCGGGTTAAGTAACAAAGATTCAAACTTCTAAACATCTCCATAAACTTTCGGCACATGCCTTGGATTAACACTTTGTCCTGGCTTATGTTCCTATGAGATTCACGAAGCCACAGGCAAAATATTTTACATTCCCTATAATTTGGGAGATTATTCTCATCTTCACAGATACATACTCTATTATTCTGTTTAGGAATTACTGTTTAGCTTTCATGAAGTACGTTAGCTAGTAAAATATAATACTGGAACAAAACAATCACAAAAGAACCGTTAATCAATGTCTAAACCAGCTATTGATTCAGACAGTCACTTACCAATAGTGATTCTCACAGGAAACTTCAATAGATTAATCAATCACAATAGAAATCCGATATTCTTTTCTATATTTTTCTATATTCTATATACTGAGCCAGTATAATATTTCACGGTGTATAACCGTGGAACCTGGTATTAGTGCATTTCTTTTATTTCTTTTCATTTCTTTTTTGTTCAAGCTGACTCTTTATTTTAAAAAGTGTCAGTATTTTAAATCTCATAGTATAATAGCGAGTTGTCTAGACTGTACATATAATGTATATCAACCGTTGTTGCGCAGTTTCTTATAAAATTGCGCAGCAATGATTGTTAATTACGTATGTCTTGTTTGTGCTTACCTGTTTTGCATCGTTATATTGTGTTACTAATACTAGGTTAAGTTAATAGTTACTAACAAATTGTATGGAATTAATAGTATGATATATATAAATTATTATAATTATTTTTAGCACATTTATCATAGTCTTAAATAAGAGGGACGCCATGATTACGTCAGATACAATACATACACAGAGCAAATATTTTTTGGTTACAAATTATACGTATTCTTGTTAATCCATCCAGCTAAACTAAGATGTTTATATCAGCAGCGGCTTAAAACGATACAAAAATGGGTATGCTCCACACCACTCGATAGGCTACCGCCGCGTTTTTAACTAGTCTAAGGGAATGGTTACACTATTTAGATACATTACATTAGAAATACTTTACCCGCATGTAAGCTGTGTGAATCGTTCAATTCTCGCGTCAAGAGGTGCAACAGCAAAAGTGATAATATTGAGCACTAGCTTTCCTCAGGAATAGTCCTTTTTCTGGATTCATGGTACCTTTTGTCCTTTCTGTACCCTTGTAAATTTATATGCGAAATTGCATAATGATCGGTCGAGTAGTCATGGCATGAAAACATTACAAAGAAACTCTCATTCACATTTATAATATTAGTTAGGACGTTCAATTATTTTAACGCAATTGTTTTTTTTATTATTATTTTATTTATCGAGCCTTTTATCCAGAATGGCATGCCAGCCTCATCGCACTTTAACCTAAATTACACACAATTAAAACTAACTAACAATAATCATTGATAGCTAAACATTTTCATAAGTAAATCAGCTATTTCTATAGTAGGTTGAGCCAGAATTATTAAATATGGTGCTATATCAAATTTATTTGCTGTATACTTAACCATCAATGACTTTCTCTCTTTCTTATTTTTCGCACACTCTGTAAGTAAATGGTAAATATCTTCTACCGTTCCACATGTGGTACAATTCGTGGCGAATCCACTTTTCGCATCAAGAATCCAAATTTTCTAGAAGGATAGTGGCCAGAGCGCAGTCTATGAATTAAGACAATTTGAGATCTTTTCATTCTCATTTCAATAAACCATGGTATTTGAGGAGGCTGATACTTTATAGTTCTGTACCAAATGCCTTTTGTTTTACTCCGTTCATCAAAATATTCTTTGAATTTATTGTTACAAATTCTTCTACATCTATTCTGAATAATTTGGCTTTATTTGAAATTCTTCTACTTCCAAAATTAACGCAATTGTACGATGACATTATATGATACATTTTTATGTTTACATGGATCAATTTGATTGCTTTATCCATGTTGAAAAGCAGAAGAGAACCATGTTATATCACCATAACCTACTAGGCCTAATCTAGAACATTGACATTCCAACATACTGCAGTATTATTAGGTGCAGAACAATGTGCAAGCCATTTGCCTTCAATACTTATTTGTATAGATTGCTACTTATAATAATACATGTTGTTAGCTTTCTAGGTTTGTAAATTGTGCTGTATTAGGTCATTTATAAATAGCCATATAATAATCCATTTGCACGACATATCGCCATTTATATTGCAACTACGTTAAGTTACATTATATAAATGTATCGTGCTTTCAATATTTTAATGGAGAAATATATTGTTTTCATTGTTCACAGCATGAGAAAGCCAGTGAGACTCATGCGGCGCGTGACGTAGTAAGAAAATATGTTTCAACAAATCTATTGCTGTTGCGCTGGGCCCGGACGAAATATTAACGTGTGAAAGAGATAATTACAGCTCGGACTGATTATAGCTACCTCTGGAATCATCACCGATATTTTTTATAACCAATATGGGAAGGATTTTGGATTTGTATGTTTTTATTTATATTATTGGTGGTATGGTGATTAAAAACAGCAGTTACTGAGTGAATTTTGTAATTTTAAATATTCCTAGTCCTAATAATTATTCATGTTCTGGCTAACTTACAGTTATTGATAATCTATACCAATATTATAAAGAAGAATGATTTTTTTTTTGTTTATTAGGGAATTTTAAAAATCAGTGGCGTAGTTTTTGTATTAAAAACTCAATAATTATTCGACCGATTTAAAAAATTATTTTATAAGTATTTATAATTATAAGTAACATGCTATATTTTATTTTAAAAATAGTACTGTTTTTAACATAACCTTACCTACTTTTACGCGACCGAAGCCGTGGTCAAAAGCTAGTGTAAGAATATTAGTTATAATATTATATATAATAGTTATTAATAGTGCTAGAATATTATGAGTAAGCCAATTATAAGTGTAAGAATTAAATTATGATAAAGGAATAACTTAACTAGTAATACTATAGCAGTGGCAGATATGAATTTAATCTTTTTTTGCTCCAGTGTCGTTATTTAGGAAGGCAACAGATTAATACGATTGTAAGGATTGAAAGCTGTACGCATTTTCTCTTAAAAGAGTTGGCAATGCACTTGAAGTGGTTATGTTAACTAACTTAGACCACTTGCTTAATGATAAGCGAGAAGGATGTTGACAGCAATTAAATACGCAAGTAATAAGGCAGCTTATATTTGCACGTTATAATTAACAGAAGCAGAATGAATATACATACATTAACGACACACTATTTATACTAAACATTAGATAATAATAATTAAGGATCACGCTTGACATAATTTCTTATTAATAATAATAACGGTTCGGTCTTGACACTTTTCTAGGTAGGCGTTGACCGTAGAACAAAGGACATGTGGTAGCCATCTTGCGCGCGCGCCGCTAATACAATGGCAGGTAAACGGCCATTTTGCTGGAGGTGGGGCTAAGCGCACTAATCCCTTACACGTGTAAAACATCACGCCACGTGTGACGTAGATCGTATGATCACGTGCTGCGTTGTAGTGTATGGTTCTACTTGCCTACTCGCCACACCACTCCCCCGGTGAGACCGTGACTACGGGCGATAGTAACTTGGGAATCTGACTGTGCGCCCACTTTTGGTCTTCTTAATGACCGTTTGGTCTTTGATGCATTGGTTATCTGTAGGTACCGTCGGTGCCTCTTTTGTGACATAAGCGGGTTTTAGGCGATCGATCGTTACTCTTTGCGTTTTTCCTTTCACGTCGATGTCGAAGGTTTTATGGTCACGGCGCATAACTTTATACGGTCCCAGGTAAGGAGCTTGAAGTGGTCTTCGATCCGGACCCTGACGTAGGAAGACGTGTGTGGCTTTCTCCAGGTCTTTCGGTACATAGAATGGCCGACTGGAACTACCGTGCCAAGACGTGGGTTGTGGTGTGAGTTTGTTCATGTGCGAACGAAGTCGACTGATCAGGCTGCTCAGATCTACCGTTTCCTCAGATATGCTGCTGAAAAACTGTCCAGGCAAACGTAGTATTTCGCCGTAGACCAGCTCTGCTGTGGAAGCTTCAATGTCTTCCTTCCAAGCACTGCGGATGCCAAGAAGTACCCATGGTAATACCTCAGTCCAGTTTGTATTGGCGTAACAGGTGATGGCGGCCTTCAGCTGGCGGTGTAACCTTTCCACTAGCCCATTAGCTGCAGGGTGGTAAGCAGAGGTTACATGATGTGTAGCGCCGACTAGAGCAGTGAGATCTTTGAATGTCTGTGATGTGAACTGTCGGCCGCGGTCAGTCGTAATGTGCTCAGGGCAGCCAAAGCGTGCGATCCATCCTGATGTTATAGCGGCTGCGCAGGTTTCTGCCGTGATGTCCGCGAGTGGGTACGCTTCAGGCCATCGGGTAACACGGTCGATGACGGTAAGGCAGTACCTAAAGCCCGAGGACAGTGGTAACGGACCTATTAGGTCCAAGTGTATGTGGCGAAAACGTCCAGATGGTGTTTCAAATGCCGTTAACGGAGTTTTCGTATGCCTGGACACTTTGCTTTTCTGACATGGTGGACACTCCTTGGCCCAATGACGACAGTCTCGCCTTACGCCAGGCCAGACGAACCTTTGGGTTACTAGGCGAACTGTTGCTTTTGCTCCTGGATGGCTGAGGTTATGAAGTGCATCAAAGACATGCTTTCGAAACGACTTGGTGAGAAATGGCCGTGGTTCTGCAGTGGTGTCACAGTAGACTTCTACTTGTGATTCTGGCAGAATTATTTTCTCGAGCTTTAGACTAGAACCATTGCGCAACAGATCTTGAAGTTCGGCATCATTTTTCTGCTCGCAAGCTAGGGATGTATAATCTAAAGGCAAGTTCACTGCGTTAATTCTTGACAGAGTATCGGCCACAATGTTGTCCTTGCCTGTCACAAATCTTATATCAGTTGTGAACTGGCTGATGAAGTCTAAATATCTAAATTGACGAGGGGAGCAATTTTCACGATGAGAGGCGAAGGCAAAGGTAAGCGGTTTATGATCTGTTGTGATAGAAAATACTCGAGCCTCGACCATGAATCGGAAATATCGTATGGCCTCGTAAATAGCTAGAAGCTCTCGGTCGTAAGGGCTATACTTCCGCTGTGATAGGCTTAGTTTCTTTGAAAAAAATGCCAGTGGTTGCCATTCTTCACCGTTCCGTTGCTGTAACACGGCGCCGATCGCTGTATCCGAAGCGTCTGTTTGAACAGTTAATTCTGCTCGTGAATCCGGGTGTGCTAGGAGAGTAGCTTCTGACAGACTATTCTTACACTTTTCAAAGGCTTCTAATACTTCCTCTGTCATGACAACTGGATGGGATCCTTTAATTTTTGGACCTGAAAGCAGGTTATGAAGAGGCGCCTGTATCGAAGCTGCAGCTGGTATGAAACGGCGATAAAAATTCAGCATTCCTAAAAATCGTCTCAGCTCTTTGACAGTTCTGGGTGCTGGGAAATCTCGTATGGCTTGAACCTTCGAGTTAAGAGGCTGGATACCTGCAGCTGACACTCTGTATCCCAAGAATTGAACCTCCGTTTGACCAAAAATACACTTGTTCGTGTTGATTAAGACTCCATATGCCGATAATCTTTCGAAGAGTATTCGCAAGTGTTCCTGATGAAGGCTGCTGCTGCTGCTATAGACCAGGATATCATCAAGGTAGCCGTAGCAGAAGTCCAGTCCACGAAGAACCTCATCCATGAACCGCTGAAACGTTTGAGCGGCGTTTCGAAGACCAAACGTCATAAATGGGAACTCGTATAAGCCGAAAGGTGTTGTTATAGCTGTTTTGGGTATGTCTTCTTCTGCTACGGGTATCTGGTTATAGGCCTTTACTAAGTCGATAGTGGAGTATATAGTAGTGCCTGACAGCTGATAAGTGAAGTCCTGCAGGTGTCTAATAGGGTACCGGTCCGGAATAGTGCGTGCGTTGAGTGACCGATAATCGCCGCATGGACGCCAACCATCATTTTTCTTGCGCGCCAAATGAAGTGGCGAAGACCAGGCACTTTCTGACTTCCGCGCAGTACCATTCAGCAGCATCTCTTCGAATTCCTGGTTTGCTATTTTGAGCCGAGCAGGATCTAACCGACGAGGACGGCCAAAGACGGGAGGGCCGGGTGTAGTGCGGATATGATGCATCGTACTGTGTTTCGGAGTACTTGGTTTACCCGCTGGACGTGTAAGGTCAGGAAACTCCTTCAGCAGACGATGGTAGTCGCTATCATCTATTATAGTGCGAACAGATGATATGTCTTCCGTGCACTTATGTTGAGGTAACTGTACTGTAAGCGTAGTAAGGTTGTCTATTAAGCGCTGGTTTCGGCAATCGACTAGTAGATTATGATAAACTAAAAAGTCAACGCCGATGATTGGCTTTGTAACATCCGCTACAATGAATCGCCAAGAAAATGCGCGACGAAGTCCTAAGTCCAGTGTGAGCGAAAGAAAACCGTAAGTGTTGATAATTGTTCCATTGGCTGCAAACAATTTGTACTCGGTTGTAGTACGAGGCTCCCGAACAGCGGATCTTGGAAATACGCACAGGTCTGAACCCGTATCTATTAGATATTGTATTTTTGTCTTGCGATCCGTGATGAACAGGCGGCTTGATATTGCTAGGCAGTCTTTTCCCGCCATTATTGGCTGCCTTGGTAGTTTACCGACTTTGTTGTTCGGTAAGTGCATGGCTGCGTGCATTTGTGGGCTCGGTCTCCAAACCGGTGATGGTAAAAGCAGTACGGACGATCTCTGGAACGGGACCGTGACTGCGAACGACTTCGGCCTCGTTTGGGTCCTCTGGCTTGAGTACGCTGTACTCGTCGTAGCTCCGTACTCATGCATTCCATTTTGCGAGTCAGTTCAGACACAGCTTGTGTTAAGGCGTCAATAGTACTGCCTTGTATTGCAGCAGACGATTGAGCAACTGCTGCTGCATGTCCAGTTACTGGCATGCTAGTAGTGACTTGGCTAGTGACCGGAACGATATCGTTAATCCGGTCTACCAACTCTGCTACTTCTTCCAAGCTTGAATTGGCCTGCATTGCTACTATGGTCTGGAGGTTTGCCGGAAGTCTGCTAGACCAAATTGATCTGATAAAATCGTTAGGAACGGTAGGACCAGCTAGATGTTGTAAATGGCGAAGAAATTGCGTAGGTTTCCTATCGCCCAGCTCTTCGTGCATAAGCAACTGCTTTATTTTGCGCTCCTGCGATGCCGACAGCCGCTTGATCAGTTCTGTCTTCAGCTTCTCATATTTACCGGTTACGGGTGGAGTGACTATGAGATCTCGTACTTCTGCCGAATGCTGGGGTTCCAGTTGACCCAGCACGTAATAAAACTTTGTGGTGTCGGTAGTGATGTTCGACAGAGCAAATTGGCCTTCCATCTGAGCGAACCATAGTAGCGGGTCATCAGCGTTGAATGCGGGGGCCTTGACTCCGACGCGGCATGACATAAAGAAGTCCTTGTTCTCCTCCGTGCTAGTAGACGTCATAGTTGCTGAGACAAGTCTCGAAAATTCCAGTAATATTCTCGAACTGCGAATACTGGTTGTCGTAGGTCACCAGTGAAGTGGTTATGTTAACTAACTTAGACCACTTGCTTAATGATAAGCGAGAAGGATGTTGACAGCAATTAAATACGCAAGTAATAAGGCAGCTTATATTTGCACGTTATAATTAACAGAAGCAGAATGAATATACATACATTAACGACACACTATTTATACTAAACATTAGATAATAATAATTAAGGATCACGCTTGACATAATTTCTTATTAATAATAATAACGGTTCGGTCTTGACACTTTTCTAGGTAGGCGTTGACCGTAGAACAAAGGACATGTGGTAGCCATCTTGCGCGCGCGCCGCTAATACAATGGCAGGTAAACGGCCATTTTGCTGGAGGTGGGGCTAAGCGCACTAATCCCTTACACGTGTAAAACATCACGCCACGTGTGACGTAGATCGTATGATCACGTGCTGCGTTGTAGTGTATGGTTCTACTTGCCTACTCGCCACACACTCATGCTTTTGTAAGAGTATGGGAGCTTGGAATGCCAACGATATAATAACCGCTTAACATAAAACGGGCTGTACAAATGTTTACCTTAGATAGAATGTAAACAAATTATATCATTATCTCACGGCTCTACATAAACTCATGCCCATGTTTCCCTAAGGCGTTGGTCGTGGTGTATAATTACATTCACATTTCGTCAGCGATGTTTTAGTTCAAAATAATTACGGAAACGTCTCGGTGGCGCAGTGGTAGTTCGATTCGGGAATCGTATTGGGTATCGGTATCTGTATTAGGTATCAGTATCGGTATTGGGTATCGATTTCGGTATCGGTATCGATATTGGGTATCGGTATTGGGTATCGGTATCGGTATCGGTATTGGGTATCAGTGTCGGTATCGGTATTGGGTATGAATATCAGTATCGGTATGGGGTTTGTGGTCAAAAATTCACAGTAGCAGCACGAAGTTTAGAATTGTGACCGTTAGACGGCAGTAACTTGCACTCTATTACGTGGAACCGAAAGTCATATCTGGCGAAATATGGGTACCTATAATAGACGTCTGCTTACCCGTTCAGGGATAGAGCCGAATGGATTAACAAACGAGCCTATTGCCATCTTCGGCACATTTCTAAATATTTCACTTTGAATTTCCTTACATAATCCAATAAAACATGGCCGGACCTGTGAATTAAACCTGGCTCCCATGATTGGCTGTAAACATAAGCACAAACTAACACCAAGGGACCTACATGGCAGGGGAAAATACGCTATTTGTAGTAACAGTACATTGTTGGCGAAATCTATAGAAAAACCCTTCGTAACATACTGTGTTGGGGTTGAGTGTATTTTCCTCTATAATGTGTGTTTCTTATTTTCTCGAACTTCCATGTATGGTACGATACGAGTTGGGAATAATAATTAGTTTGGTGGAAGTAGACCTTTATTATTGAACAACTTAGGCGTTCCGCAGACGACTGACTATTTATCCAACGAACATCGGACAGTCCCATTCCACGACCAACCCTGTGATATGACGTCACCTTTTCATCAACTGCCTATCTTATGGCAGAGAGGGCCGCTGTAACATTCAGTGCCTGAAAGCATACTCCGGAACCAGTTATAGACAGATCTTGTCCCCGAATCTAAAGATTCGGTTCTCGCTGTAGGAAAGGATAGAAAATCCGGCTCTGTTTGTTGGCGTCTGCGGCTGGCTGACGGCCGCCGGACTCAGTTGGCAACAGACTTATTGTCTTTGTCCTTCGTGTGTTATTGCATAGGGTTCGACATGTTCTATAATATAGATATATTTTCCCATTCCGCTGTTGTCTATCGTGTGCAGAACGCCTTATTTACAAGATTTGTGTTACACACACCAATATGAATTAATATTTATGCTTTCACGAATTTTAATGTCTATATCTAGCAAATTCGTAGGATCGTATATTAAAGCATTGGAATTTAAATTATGTGAATTTGTATATTGAAAGCCAAAAATATAAGAAACTGACCTAACTGGGCCACGGTTTACTTGGCCCAGCCTAATATTTTTATTGGCCCGTTATCTTAAGATATATTCGATAAAAAGTATATAAAACATTCTTATATGTATAGAAAGAAATAGACATAGAAATGCATCGTTGTGTAAAAACTGCAAGTTAATCAATTTACATATGTATAAATTCGCGTGCGTCGGAAATATTCGCGCAAGCACGAACGGAAGGCTTTTGCGCAATAGTGCGCAAAAAAACGGCCTCGCTACTGAGGAGAGTGAGAGACAGTCCTAACAGCATCCTGAGAACTGTTGCTGAGAATTTCCATTCTCCACTTTTAAAAAAGTTTGTCTCTAGGTTAATTTATACTAACACTAGGAAATAAGTTAAATTGTATTACTAACAGTCTATGGATTCATTGGTCCGATATAAAACTATATTATTATTATTATTAATATAATAAATAACGTAGGGCAAAAATATCATGATCAGTCAAGGACATTAGTCGATAAACAATCACGATAGTAATTTACTGCAATAACAATTAAAGAGTAATTATTTAAGTCTTAATTCATTACTATAGAACAATAATAAGTAGATTATCATTACATACAACAATACTACAAATTTTTTGTAGGTATAAATATAGGTACAGATCTTACCTTCATTTCTTTTGGTGTGTGACATTTATTAGAATTGCATTAAAGTTGGTTAAATTAAGCACACTAGAAGTTCTACAGAAAAAAAGCACAGGGCTTAAGCCGTCGGTTGAAAAGTACGTATAAAACTTCACGCACAGTTTGTATACATCTAAAGCGTTCGCAGTAGACTAGTAAGCACTGAAGTAAATAAGAAAATAGAATATACAAATATTATTACAGCGTGTGGCCATGTGACCTGTTATGAATGGCAACGTCGCAATTAAGTGTCATATTTTGAGGGCTTTAAATGTAATTAATTCATTTGGGTTCAATTTCCAAAATGTTTTTGATCTATTCTAAAGACTACAGTAAAATGTGTGATTGACAATAATAAAGTTTCGTTTGCTGTTTCTATTATGTATGTATATTATGTATTCAAAATATCCGGCTCGTTAATTACATAGTAAAACGACTAAAATAATATTATTATATTATATACCTAACGTTTTATATCTTAGATTTACATTTTTTTTTTTTTTTTTTACGTGGGGGAATGCAATGACGCATATCCCTCCGCGGGGGCGGGCGGAGGGATTATGTCGGACTCGCCGGGGTAAAAGAAAGATGATAAAAGATAATGTACCTCCCGGAATACCGACTAAACCTACCACGGTGTTCCTCGACAAAACCACTATCGACGGGGCCGCGCGAATCGCTTTCGCATGCGGTCGCGACCCCGCCGAGGCTACGGCCCGCCGTATGAAACGGCAGGCCACTACACGAAAGACCTACCCAAAATAGGCTCTACTTCACATAAAACCCTACTGTCTCCCCTAGAGGGGAGACGGACTCGACACAGAGGCGCGCGTGGGAACACGCACGCCGCCTCTCGGACCTGGTGCTGAACGGATGGCGGGCAGGCCCACAAAGCCCGCCACCCCCAGGTCAAACCTCAGGGTGGCTGGAGGTCGTCTCGCGCCCTCCGGCGCCCGGCTCTGCGGTTGGGGAGAGGGTTTAAACGCTCCCTCTCCCGCTCCGCCGCCTCCTTGATGGAAATTACTTCCTCACAGAAGGAGGCGACGGCGTTCCACGACCTCTCACTCCGGACCATAGACTGGACTACGGCCGGGAGCGAGAGGGCAACCGATCCGACTGCCGCGATCAACTCACGGCGCTGCGATGCCCAGGCGGGGCAAACCGCCAAAGTGTGCAACGCCGTGTCCTCAACAACGTCGCGGCAGTCGCCGCAGTGATGACAACCGGGCGTCTCTTGCCGGCGTATACGACACAGGAACTGGCCAAAACAACCGTGGCCAGTCAGAACCTGTGTCAGCCGGAAGGTGAGGGCGCCATGCCGCCTCTCCAGCCACTCCTCAAAAACGGGACTTACCGCCACGATCGTGGCGTGCCCATCTTAGATTTACATGAATGTACTTAATACAATGAAATTTAACCTTTTTATACGAATTTGGAATGCGATAAAATCCGTATAAAGTAATGTAATTTCAATATATATTTATCTGTTATCTATGACACAAATTTTACCTTAGTCTCTAGAATAGATTTTATTTTTAAATAAGACTGAAATTACATCTAGTACATAAATTTATAACACTTAATTGCGACGTTGCAGCATAGGCTACGTGACGTAAACGCACTAAAAATAAATATTTAATTATTAATAAAGGCGCCAACAAACAAACACGTTACGAAAGCAAGCGGTGTCCGCTTCGCGTGGAGAACATGTCCTGACTGAAGGCCAGACTGGGTGGCGTACGCGCAAATGTTAATGTTAAAACTATGAAGCACTATGAATACGTTCATGTAATGGATACATACACATATAAAATATATTAATAAACATAGTAAAGTCAAAGTTTATGTATTGTTACATAATTGCTGAAAACTCCATGTACCATAGGAAACACAATTGAAATATAAGTTGCTAGCTTTTACCCGCGGCTACGCTTTCTTGCTTCCAAAGATTACTCCCACAGGGACCGTACTTTGACCCGTGATAAGAAATTATTGGCGTCAGTTTTCGACCCGTAATCTATCCTGTGCAAAAATGACGACAAGCCGCTGTTCCATTGCTATGAAAAGGAAAGATTGGTTTATAATAATAATAATATTCTATCACATACACACAACACCATCTAGCCCAAACTAAGCAGAGCTTGTACTGTGGGTACTAGACAATGGATAAACATACATATATACTTTTTTTTTGTAAATACATACATATTATACATAGAAACACCCAGACCAAGACAAACATCTATGTTCATGCACACAACTGTTTGACTTGTGCGGGAATCGAACCTGCGACCTTAGGCGTCGCAGTCGGTTACACTGACCACTACGCCATCGAGGCCGACTATTTTATCCTTCTCGCACCGGTTTATCCTTCTCGCATTTATAATATTTGTACAACTTGCTTAATTTATTATTTTATTACATTACATATATTAAGATACACTAGCGGATCATACAGAAGTTTTACCGTCTGAACGAAGGATTTAAATTTTAAAAATCTTGGCACCTGATCGCGGCGTTACTTACGAGGTTCAATTGTGAACCTAAACTATCCAGCGACTCTAATATTTTGTGCAAATATCAGTAGCCATTCATGCTAAAATTAACGTAAAACTAGCACATTGCGTAGCTTTGTAAACGGTGTTGTTTCGGCGTATGATGTCACTGGACTCCTCCCAAACGGCTAAACCGTATATAATAATATCAGCCCTGTATTAAACTGCCCCACTGCTGGGCACGGGCCTTTTCTCAGTGTGAGAAGGGTGCGGCCATAGTCTACTATGCTGGCCCAGTGCGGGTTGGCAGACTTCGAGAACATTATAGAAACCTCTCAGACATGCAGGATTTCACACGATGTTGTTCTTCAACGTTAAAGAATGCGATAATTATCTATTTAATACGCACATAACTTCGAAAAGTCAGATATGCGCGCCTAGGGATCGAACTTGAGACCTTTGCCAACGGTCTCCCTGAAATAGGCTGAACTGGAACTGATGATTTTTTTTTGGTGTACTTACTAACGTTAACCGAGGTACCTAGTTTTTTGTTACCTATTTCTCTCACTCCTATATAGCGACTAGCGACATAGTTAAGCTTAAAGCGTGCAATAGTAACAATAAATAATATATTGACGTCACCGTATGACACGGTTATGCATGCACACTGTTCATTATACATAATTTATGTCCGTCGTTTATACCCTATCTACAATACTATAATTATAAGCACGTTAATGTTCATAATAGTATGTATGCCTCACGGCAGAATTACGTACATACATATAATGTACCTATAAACATAACCGAAAGATTGTATTGAGTTGAATATGTACGCAGAGAATCGCTATTGATGAAATGCTGTGCTCGACCAACAATTTTAGTTGGTGATGATCATCGATTACGTATAACATATTCCTGTTTCAATCGCACAGTGTTAATCATTAGAAGTCTAGTGACAATTTTCGGATAAAGTGAATCGGTATTGCTAATTATCGCCTACAGTGCCGCTCGGTTTGTTGAGTATTAGTTTGGAAGAGTTTATGTTTAATTAGTTGAAACAGGAGTAGTTATTTTGTGGTTGATAAATCATTGTTTAACGTTGCTGGAATATTTTAGTATCGATAAAACCGTTTGTCTGCGCGACGTTTGCCAGTTATAGATAATTTCACTGTGAATATTCATAGTAGCATCACTAATGTTATCGCGAATGTATAAACTCTCAAACGCTACGTCGATATTTTGCAAGTGTGGAATAAACCGCATCTATATAGCTTTGTAAACAATATTAAAGTAAGTTTCATCAGCGTTATGGAAATATGTGAAATACTGATGATTAAATCACAGTGAATATTAATAGTGGTTTCAAGAAACAGCTGTTTTTGTTGTAACAATGTGAAACTGTTTTCTATTTCTACGTTGGTATTATCAAAATACATTGTACATATCAATAGATATGCTTTTTTGATAACTATGTATCTTTATTGTCAAATAGTATCTTAAATATTAGGGACGGACAAATTGTAATATAACTATTAACGTTTCGTTTAGGCTGTAAAATAGGATAGATTTCTACTGTTATAATCTAAAAATCACTTAACACGAGCTTACGTTTTTGCATTTTTCGTACAAATTTACGTGATATTGTAGGCGAAAATATTAATTATTTTAAGTTTTTTACACAGAGTAATTGTAAACACATTAATAGTTATGGTAAATGTATATTTTATATTTGTATTAAACAAAAAGTATTGATTTTATCAACTTAACTGTGATCGCCTGTTTTGGCACATTTCGCTCGGCGCAGTCTTAAGCTGGCATTAAAATACATCGTTTGATTGAAATGTCACCTTGTTTAAAGGTAAAAATCGTCTAAAGAACTTACTATCCTTTCAATTAGTAGGCGTGAGACGCAAAACTTACTCACTTTTTAGGAGCTAAGATCTTAGCAGGCCTGCCATAAAAGTTAAATACCGAAGTTTCGGACTGATTGTCGTATCGTGAAACACATTTGTACCGAAATTCGTGCTGAATTTCGGTACGAAGTTCCTCTTTATTGTCCTATAGGCTGTATATACTCGATAATTAATCAATGCATGAAATAGTCCGGGCAATGTATTAATGCTATTTCGAAAGAAAGAAATTCGAAGACACTTAATTGTAAGTCAGTAAAAAAGGTCCCAGGTACTATTGCAGTGTACCGGTAATATTTCTTAAGATTTTATGCTGCTATGCTGTTTCTGAACGTTTTTTAATAGAAAAATCCATTAATAATTTATCCAACCCGGGAATCAAGACCGAGACCTCATAGCAGTCGTATTAAATATATATAAAATTGAACTATGACTCTCCCAGCAGCTTTACTGTTACGCGACTGTAAGTATCATATTATTTTAGCAATCATGATGTCACCACCATAAAATAAGTAACTTTGCGATACTATTTTTAGCTATGAAGTAAGTTGATTGACTGAAACGAATTAAGCTCTGTCCTTAATTTAATTATTAGTTTGATATATTTTCAAGAATTTCTAAATATATAACGGCAAATGGGTAATAACGCGATCATGCTTCTTATTAATATATTTTTAAAGGCATCACGTTTCGGCCAAGTTGCATAGTGTGGTTGAATTATTATCTCGTTAATACTCGTTTTCTGTTATATGTATTCTCGTAAATTCAATTTCAAATTAGTTTATTCATCTAAGAACACATATTATAATTTAAATATCACTTAAGTATTAGTAAAACATGATTTCATGACATATTATTATTATTATGAGCCGCTTATAGCCAGTTGCACTCAGTGATCGGTAAACAATAAGCGAGGTTAAGTAATGTTGGGTGCGGTCAGTCTATAGATGGGTGACCGCTTAGTGGTATTTCATCTGAGCATCTCCGTGCTTCGGAGGGCACGTAAAAAGTCGGTCCCGGCTGTTGCCAAATTGACAGCAGTCGTTAAGCCATTTCAGAGGCCTACGGGCGGCTTGAACAACCCTTGACAACAGGTTGGCCACAAACGACACGAAAAGAAAGAAAGAAAGAATGACATATTTTTTTTTTATAAGTATCGCACTGTCAACGAATAACCAACATCTTTAAAACCTGTTTTTTATTATATAAATCATGCAATGCAAAAGTACCGACGTAAATCGCCTCCTAATATAAACTTAAGCTTAGTGGTATGACAAGAATACTAGTAATTAATTAGATCTAAAATTCAAGAAACATTTTATTGTAGTAAGTCTTTAGATTTACAATTATTGTCTTAAAAATTACACAATGTCGTTATTTTTACTTTGAACATTTACTATTCCCTTGCCATTTCAGACGGCACTTAAATACCAAGACTAGAAGTTCATTTTGAAATACCATGGCAATGCATTTCAAATGGTTTGCTTGCTTTATGAAACTTGTTGTTTACATGTCTAAGTACCTGTTTATTTAAAAAAAAATACTTTTTGTATAATAATTCGTCATGTATACGTTTGGTTCATACATATATCGTTTCAAGCATTTATTCCTGAAGAGGTAGACTATATGTACCAAATAAACATATTTTATCAGATATAGTTTAGATTCCACGTAATATTAAGTAGAGATGTGTCATTGACGGTTGTTTAATTAATTTAATGTAACTGTTTTTCGTCAATAGTCAACAGTTTAAAAAAGCCTTTTAAATCGTCAATTGGTTTTTCAATTAACTGATTATTCATTTGATTCGTATAAAGTTAAATTATTGCATATTATTATGTCAACGTTTTCGATCGCAACTTCGAAAACGGTTTTGTAGCTACTAATTATATTAGAACAAAACTGCTTTCGTTATTTTATGAGATGAAAATTATTTATACATTATTGCGAGTTGCGACTTGTGTTGTGAAGACGTTGATATAATTTATTAGTTTAATATTTTCAACAGGTTTTTCATTGAAGAAAAACAGTTGATTCGTTAAGAACAAAAACCTGCTAATAAAAACAGTTCATTGATTTAACGACCACCTCTAATAGAAAGCAATTCTATTGTCTACCAGGCTAAGCATCAGACTCCGCGCTGCTATAAAAATTCTTGCAGAGGAACTAAATAACACTTTGCATTATTTAGGAATCGATTCCTAACCCTCTCGCACAGTAGTCGCAGTACTCAAAACTGCTTTGCTAATAAGGCAGTTTTATTATTTGCAAGGAAAACTATTGGTATACAATATACTATAGTCTTATCTAATAAATATAAAAAAATATAAACTGACTGATACCTTTATAACGCACAATCCAAACCTACATAGGTCTATTAATTTTAATTAATTCCCTAGTATGGTAAAAAGGGTTCAAAGGTATTTTGATCAGGCAACAGCACAAACTGCTGAATCAGGAACCTTTAAATTTTGCACAAAGGTTACGGTATCATCCTTAATTATATCTGGCGTAAAATGTTTTATTACAATACCTAAATGAGCGCAACGAGGATTTGCAATATAACCATAGTATACGTGAACATAGCCGTGGGCAACAATTACAAGTAAGAAGTGCTAAAGAGTTTATGTAGGGGAAATAGCTAGCATCCGAAAAATTGTTCTTTAACTGTTTTGCAAGGGATTTCATTAACCTATTTTGTTTTAAGAACAATAAATAAATTTGGTTGTTTAAGAGTTTTTACTTTTCGCGCACTAAGAACATATTTGCTTCTTTTCTGTAAATTATATCATCGATAATTCTGTATACAGTGAAACAAAAATCGGTCGGCTTACCACTATAGCACATAGTGTCATAGCACGTATCGCAAACAATGTTGTTGATACTAAAATGTAGGTCAAGCAATATCGGACGTAAACCACCTACGTAGGTCAGGATGCCTCAATGCTGTATATGGTGATAAAGGGTCTAGATCGTGACGCGTTGCGTAGTTACATGAAGCAAATAAACACTGAAATATAGCACATAAAGCTTCTACGAATAGAGTCCTAATTCCTGTGTACATATTTTGTTGGTCGATCCATTGAAGTGGTAGCTTAATATATATATATAGCTTAATATCTAAGAGTAATAACTAATGTTGGTTTATAGTAATAATAGTAATACTAGCCCTGTATTAAACTGTTCCACAGTTAGGCACAGGCCTCTTCTCAGTATGAGAAGGGTTAGGTTTACCAGTGCGGCCCAAGGCGAGTTGGCAGACTTTGCAAATCATCGAGAACATTATGGAGATTATGTTTCCTCACGATCTTTTGCTTTATAGTTAAAGTGAGTTACTTCGAAAAGTTAAAGATGCGCGACTGGGGATCGAAGTTAAGACCTGACCTCTGAATTTTATCACAACTGTACATTCCAATTTCAAACGTATCTAAAATGTATTATTGAATTTATATTTTTAATTTTATAGGTATTATCAAAAAGGCCAAGAAGTAAGGCAGCCGACATACGGTACGCTAAAATTCACTCGATATAATTTTATGGCCCGTGAAGTAGTGAATGCTAGATTCTAGATAGGTATGGGCATTTCTTAGCAGAAACTATATACAACTTTGAAAACCTGAGAATCGAACCCAAATCTCATGCGCAGCATTTGCATTAACTACCGCTACGCCACCCAGGCAGTTTCAAAGATGGCTGTCTATTTATAGAACAATGTATTTTGTGAGTGAAGTAGTTACGCTCAAAATACGAAAATATTTACCGTTTTCGCACATATACCTAACGCTTAGAGCATTATTAATTCAATCGATAACAAGCTGCTAATCGGGTTGGCAGCCGACAACCATATCCGGTGTGAGATAACGTAATATCCGCCGCATATCCGTCACTTCCGGTTCGTAAACACCTTCCAAATGAACATTTATTTAGGAAAGTTAGCAAAATATAATATTTGGAAGTAGGTCACGATTTAATAAAATATTTGTTATTCATATAAAAAATATTGAAGCAGTCAATCTAAAATACTTTTCATTTTTCTTCTGGTTTTCCTTTTTCAGCGACGCTCGCATTTGTGATCGAGCCCCGTGTCGCGGGGGACTTTATAAGCATTCAATTAAGGAACAACAAGTGAGAAACGGCAATGAATTGCCGTAAATCTTAGAGTTCAAAAAAAATTATATCACGTGACCTTGAGGTCAGAGGTCAAAGGTCATAGTCATTTCGGGGTATATCAACTATGCTGAGTCGAAAAACGTTGACCGCGAGTCCCTAGCTCTTACGGTTCTTGAGTTGAAAGTTGTTTAACAGACACAAAGCTGAATATAAGAGTTCTTACGAACTCTAAAAAAGTACTCCAAATTCAGTACCATGATTTGTGTACACCCACAATACTCGGCGCGGCGCTACGCCATTAGTTCAGTCAAGTTTTCCACGATAATATATGTAGGTATTCCTTGTTAGAAAATGTTATTTTAAAGACAAACAAATTATTAATTTAATAATTATTTAATTAATATTCGATGTTTCGCTTAACTGGCTTGGTGCAGTGGTAGTCAAAGCTGGACGAGGTCTCTCATGAAAAGGTATTCGATTCTTCTGGTAACGAAATTGTTGTTAGTAACATGGAGCACTGGAATTTCGCCAGGCAGACGTCAAGAGGCTCGCTTTTTATACCATTGGATTACATTTTTATTATAATTGCGTTTTATATTAGATTACATAAATTGCTCATAATTTATAAAATAAGGTTATATAAAAGACAGCCTCGTCACCCACTCAAAAATCGATAGCATTGCGCTATGTCTATTTTAACTACCTTAGCTCACCAAATAAAATTAATGCCAACATTAAAGTAGAACCTTATAAAGCCTATTACATTAAAACCTAGAGCCATTGCGAATACAAAAAAGCTTATAGTGCCAATAAAAATATTTACTATTCGTTTCTAGCCGCGGCTTCAGCTGCATGTAATATACTGCATGCCGGGATAAAAGTATCATGTGTTAATACAGGTTCTATCTTTGTCTCGGCGGGGTCGCGACCGTATGCGAAAGTGATTCGCGCGGCCCCGTCGATAGTGGTTTTGTCGAGGAACACCGTGGTAGGTTTAGTCGGTATTCCGGGAGGTACATTATCTTTTTAACATCTTATTTTACCCCGGCGAGTCCGACATAATCCCTCCGCCCACCCCCGCGGAAGGATATGCATCATAGCATTCCCTCACGTAAAAAAAAAAAAAAAAAAAAAGGTTCTATCTTTGTGCGATGTTTCATTAAAATCCGTTTAACAGTTTACGCGTAATTAAGTAAACGTTTACATTTATAATAGCTTCTACCTATATGCAAGTTCTCGTATCATTTATCTAAGTATACACAAGTAGTTCGAAATCATTATTCATCAAGTCAAGCATTGTTTCATGCGTTTTTGAGTTTGATTTGGAGATATGTTTTGATTGCCATATTATTTAGTCTTTATAACCCTGCCTATCCCACGGTCTTAGTTTTCAGCCCATCGTGAGCTCCGAGATCGATTTTCGAGTTTGAAATGTGATATGGATTATGTCGTTAAAAAGAAAACTGTGTCCACCAAGGACAGACCCGTTGATGGTATGCTGAAAGAAAAATACTTTACTCTTTGTGAATATGAAAAATGTATAGACTTATACCTAAACTATTAAATGGAAAATATTCAGTATTTAGTTCGGCAAAACTCGATGTAGAATTATTGTAAACTGTCGTACATTTTATGATATAGAATGTAATTTCCCGCTGATATGTGAGGTTGAACCAGTATTCATATCAGTGATATAGCAGCTGCATCGAACGATCTTTTTATAGGTTGAACGCTACATAAAAGCTACAAAATATGTAAGAATAATGTACATTGTACGGATGGGAAAACACTTTAGGTGGTCAGCTCATCATTGCCAGTAGTTGGGATTTCATTCCTGACACGGGTCAAACATTAGTGCTATCGACAAATGGTTATTCGGAGTCTAGGTATTTTTTGTGTCTGGGTGTTCTAATGTTTGTAAAATCTCTTCTTATATAGGATTCATATTATTTCTAATGCAAGCCACTCCTGAACTTGGGACAATTATTACTGTTTCTAAATTAATAGATAAGAATTTGTGCAGGGTAAATATAACCATTCGCGTTTTTCTAAAGCTTTCAGGCTATGGATCTGAACGCCAAGCTTTCTTATTTCTATTTTACTAAAACTTAATCGACTCAATCAATAGTATTAAGTACTATATTTTATTGTTATAAAATCGAACTGATTCAAACCTTTATAATGTTAAGATGAAAGCGTTAACTCAATTAAAAACTGAATATTCAAGATTCCAAACGTAATCATAAATATACATTGACTAAGTGATAAAGCTAACATATTATATACATAAACTCAACATATTGAAAGTTCTATGAAAAGTTCTACGCCGAATTTGTCTACAGTTATAGACAGAATATGTATTTCGAAATTTATCTGTGTAACGTGAGTTTCCATTTTGTGGACCAACTGTTTTGCTGAAAGCCGGAATCCGGACGCAACTTTTCACATCGATCCACCAAAAAAATAGCAGTCCATTTGATATCCGTGAGAGCTGCTGTTAGATATATATTTCAATGGAACCCGTTTATATCGGTGAATATGGATTTGTAATCTTTTGGAACAAGTTGACGTATGTATATGAATTTTCTGAAATTGAAGGCTTTTAAAAGTATGAAGTATTTTTATACATACATACATTGACGGTAGCCAACCATCATACGTCTACGTGATGGTAAGAGTTCATCATAGCCGTATAGTTTATACTACAAAAACGAATGAAACAGAAAGGAGAATTAAAGTACATATGTATGTGAAACTCTTAGTTGCTGGGTAAAACACAGTAACAATATTATTACTCTTAGGCTGGTTTCTCGTAAGCGAGTGATACTTCCCAGGTTGACCACGTCCCCGACACTTCATTACAGAAGTTCCTACTACAATCATATGGCTGAGCTCATCGAACAAAATAAGGAAACATAAGTAAAATACATAGAATTCTCTCTCGCAAGCGGTGACAACTGAATGACGCTAGCACTGCAGTACTGCTAGTCTTACTGCTACGTAAGTATATATATATACTATGAATATAAACACGATATAAAAAACTGACTCTATAAATTTTCGACACTAGTATGCAAAGTACAAACAACGTATATATTTGCGAGATTCAGGCAAATACCACACGCTTAATAATATATAACGTCATGATATTTATGGATCTAGATGAATTCAATAGAAGTACGATATATGAATGCACTTCACTCACGCACTATGAAATATATATTTCAGGATCGTCATCCTAATGTCACAATATGTATCGAGAGTTACCCTTTATTGCTCTTCTACACGAAGTGTGTTAGTCTGTGCGATATTTCCTTAAAGAAAAACTCAATCACATTTTACGCAATTAAACATAGAACATACAGAACTTATATAGAATCGAATTAGGCGTTACTTGGCGGCAATCTATTGTCATAAAACTTCTTCAAACTTCGAACACAAAATATGTGTCGCAATATTTTTCGCCTTAGGGCGAAGCGTCTCCAGCACAGTTTGATACGAATGAGCTCATTTGTTGCGAAATACCGCAAGTTGGAAAACGCCCAGATGCCACGACGCGGCTGTCTCTTATCAGAGCGAGTTCGGTATTGCCATTAAAGATATTCTTTTTCAGAGTGACCCGTCTCGAATGTCATTTTCGTACATTCATTACCAAACTTTGTTGCCTATATTCGTGTCTTCCATGAAAAGTTCGTAAGTTAACAAGACAAACTGTTAATGAGGTTCTCCCGAAAATGCGAAAGATTTTCTCTACCGCCAACATATTAAGAACCTTTTTTCTGTCCTTTCAATTATTTATGCCTTTTTGAAGGTTTTATAATACCTAAATATAATGCACGGTCTTGTTTAAGCGCAAGTCCATGGCATTGTGTATCACGATAACGGTTTAACACAGATAACACTAATAAAGATTTAGACCTGGTTCCTATATTCTAAAAAACAAGTCGTTTTAGCTACAGGTAGTTAAATATTGACATATTTTCATATAACACTATATGAGTTACGAAATTAATTGTCCGCAGGTAAAACGACTAGTTTCTTTAATAAAGGAATTGGACTATAATAAATTAAGAAATTTGATTTGAAGTGTTTGTATAACTATAAATTTTTGAGCCAGAAGACGTATAGAGATATTCTATTAAATAGCTTTTGGATGAAAAGTAAGTAGTCTTTTTTTGAACCCCTCAAAACGTGTATGCGAAATTTCAGTCGGTCGAGTAGTTAAGGTGAGATAGCGCTAAAGGCAAACTCACATTCACATTTATAATATTAGTTAGGATATTAGTAACAGTGCAAAACCTTAAAATGAGTTTGGTAAACAGCCATAAACTCATAATACAAGCATCTAAATGTGGACACTACAACGTTGCCTAACGTTTCGAAGGACTGCCTCGTTGGCACAGTGGTGAATGCGACTGCTGTTGCTCGGATTCGAATCCTGGGTCGCCCAGAAAAGGTTTTGGGATTTTATGTAATTCTGAACAGTAGAATGGAGTTAGGTAGTTAATTTGGTGCTGTTAAATACCGTGTCTCGGACAGCTCGTATAGTCGTTGATCCTGCGTCTGATTTCCCTCCAGTTGTGGTGGATTGCTGACCTATCAGATCATGAGAGTTAGGGAATATAAGTATAGTAGATATATTTGTATTTGCGGACATACTTGTGTACTATAATATATCTTGCGCAGACCATTTTCCGTTAAGATTGACTGTCGTGATCGAAAATCGATATGGAGGACTTTATTTGTGCAGGATATGAGTCCATAGCAACCCACGTGAGTTTGCCTTGTGCATTTTGCGTAGTGTACAAGACTCATTAGCATGATTATGGAATTTATAAATACTTTCCGTAAATACCTAATTTGTGTGTAATATATTACGTTACGCAGGAATAAATAAATTTAACTGGCATGAATTGTGTTATATTACTGAGGTTATATGAAAGAAGGCGTTAGTGTGATAAGGGACTACCAAGCTTTTATCACGTAGTACGGTCGCACGTGGGTTCAGTATTATAAATATAAAACGATGATACTGCAAGGGAAAATAAACCGTATGTTATATTATTATATATTTATATTTGCTATATTTGGATAAACCTTTCGCTCTGAAATCTACTGACAGATATTGACAGGTATGACATTAAAGGCCAGTTTTAGAAACTCTAGGCAGCAATTATCTATAAGATAAATGTCATGACATTACTTTTATTTAGCTTTAGAACGGAAAGACAGCATGCGTTTCGAATAACTTTTATTTATTTATTTAAAAACAGCCCAGAATTCCTATACATAGACACTTAGCGTCACGTGTATACTGCACACATTTCACCAGCTGTGATTTGGACCCCACGTAAATAGCACGTGCGAGGCTATAGGGAACAATTCCAACCATTGTGCTACTTTTAATACCTAACAACACTTTACTTAACTCAGAAATCGATTCCTAGACCTTACGTACAGTTGTTGCATTCACTATCGCCATGTTACCGATACAATCACCTGTTAAAATAAAAGCTTAATCTGGTTTTATGAATCTACTATGAAGTTTTTCAAACCAATTAAATTTTTTTTTTTTTAACGATTACTCGCAATTTCGGCTTCAAATTACTAGTATTCTTGTTAACCCCTCCAGATAAGCTAGAATGCTTGCGTTAGGAGTGGGTTCACGTCAGTAGTGCAATGAGTGGGATTTGAACCCGCGACCTCTCAATCGCAAGTCCAATGCCTTATCCCTTGGGCTACCGTCGCTTAAAAACTTTAGCCTATAAGTACATATTAAGATCGAGAAGAAAATCTGTTGAGATTGTCAGAATATACAGGCGTGGCAGTAGCATGAGGTGAATTCATCGGTAAAGTCTCAGCGAATTTATTGATAAACCGCATTGCGGCGTGATGGGGTATAATATAATATGCAACGGTGAAAACAATTCCATGGAAAAATCACGAAGACGATTGACGTACAGCTCGTGTGAGTAAATAAATAATTTGATGCTTCCGTATTACTGAGACCGACTTCATGGTGCAGTAGTAGTTATACAACTGCTGTGAATGAAATCTCGGTTTCGATTCTCGAGCAAAGTATTATTGGCTCTTTCTGTCTAGAAATTCTGAGTAGGACATATATCGCCTGGAACTGTGTCCAGTAAATATAAATAGGCCAGTCCCTTATTACGTGAGACCTAAAAACTTGTGTGGTGTACTTATAGTTAGGGTATGGAAAGAATGATCGAGGTTGTATATAATGTGAATAGGATAGTCGGAGAAGCAGCGATAGCTCAGTGGGGAGACCAACAGACTGCGATGCAGAGGGTCTCAGGTTCGAACCCACGTTGCGCACCTCTGACTTTCGGAAATTATATGACTTTTAGAAACGATGTGTGTATTGATTGACAATTATCGCCTGCTCCGTGCCTCGGAGAGCACGTTAAGCCGTCGGTCCCGGCTGCCATGAACATCTATGGCACTCGTTATTGGGAAGTCAGTGCCCTATAATATCCTGACACTGGTCTAGCCTTAGGGTATCGTTAGCCTTCGGGTTGCGGAGGTCAGGTGGCAGCCCTCCGTGTAAAAACTGATATCCAGTCAAATCCGGAGAAGAAGGGTAGTCGGAGAAGAAAGACTTAGGAGCTTGTTCTCTGACCTGATTCGAGACATGCTTACTCCTCCAATAAAAGTCTGGCTTCCTCCAAGATGCGTCTATGAATGTATGTGATTCTCTAATGAGTATAATATATACGATTTTTTTACTAAGCAAGCAATCAATTCTTTATTTTACGCTTTTAACCAGCGACTCGCTCAGGCTTCATATGGGTAGTACAAAACCTTAACAAATTATACATTTAAACCATACTCATGGATTCATGAGAATGGTTTATTGTCTATTGGTGAAAACCGCATGAAAATCCGCTTAGTAGTTTTTGAGTTTATTTCAAATAGACAGACGCGGTGGGAGACTTTGTTTTCTAATATGTAATAATAATATCCACCAGACCGAATTTCGGCCACGGCGGCCAGTCTTGACAGAGACTGGCCAACTACGCAGGAGATATTATAATGCACAAGTGTAATCTCTGTTCCCTAACTCTCATGATCCGATGGGACGGTATTCCAACACGACCGGAGAGAGATCAGGCACAAGATCAATGGCTTTACGTGCTTTCCGAGGCTCGGGGGTGTCTTACACCACCAACTTCCTAACTCCGGGCTGCTATTGAGATTTCTTAATTGAAAAACCCAATAAATTTTTCATAATATTGTCTTCTGTTTACGCGAATGTTATTCATTGAAATTAAACTGCTATATACGGATTTTATCGCGTTATTTATTTATTACAAATTATAAAATTTTGAAAATATTGCACTACTATTACTATTGATTTTATTTTCAGCAGCCATGGCTGAAAAGCAACCGAAACGTCGGGGAAAGTGTAAACCAAAAATAAATAGATTTAATAGTTTAAATAATTTTATTAGCTTATAAATTAGTAAAATAAAATCAATAGTAATAGTAGTGCAATATTTTCAAAATTTTGTAATACAGCAATAAATTTTTGTTGGCCCGACCCGGGATTCGAACCCGAGACCTCATACACAGCAGTCGCATTCACTACCGCTGCGCTACGGAGGCAGTTGTGATATAATGTATTAATACTACTGGCCTAACCTCGAAGATAACTTATTTTATTAAATTACTTCTATCCTCTCCTTTGTTTTTCAATGTTGACTATGCCAAATTTCATTTCACTCTTCCGTGCACGCAATATTTAGAAGGGGTACAAAGTTTTCTCATCACGTAGTTATATATCGTATCACCACCATTATCCATTGTTAGCTTTGCAGTAAAAATTAACTGTTCCACCATTAATTCTCAAATTTATTAAACGCGAGTATACCTAACTTTTAACAGAAGCCGGTGCGAGGCACGTCTTGGTACAACATTGTGACATAAAATACATATTAATATCTAAACCGAGTTTCTGCGTTCGACTGTAACTGTTTGAGCTTTGAAAGAACTTAAATATTAAACATTTGTGCAATTTCGTATTCAATATTAGATTACGACCGGGGCTTTGAAAATATTAAAGTGTCTTATGTGATATATGAACCTTGTAAATAATAAAGATACACAGCATCGTATTATGTCATTGCAGCAAAGTTTTACAAAACGTCTGCTATATTATTTATTCTACTTTTTTTGGTGCCATTACTTTTCAAACAGATCGCGCTACTGTCATATTTGTTAATACTTTATATTTATAATGTAATTGATTATGCTCATTACTGTGACTGTATGTTCTTTGAGTTCATTAAACTTTTTTTTTTTAACTTTTTTCAGATCTTTCCATGTTCGGGTAGATGTAAATTAATTATAAACAAAGAAGGAAATAATCCATAAACAGGACATGAATCTGCAACCTCGACAAACTGTATCGTCACTTTACGACCTAGTCATCTATACTAATATATAATATATTAAGAGGAAAGATTTGAATTTTGTTTGTATGTTTGTTTGTAAGGGTTTCAATAAAAATAACACAACTGATTTAAAAAATTCGTTAACCATTAGTAAGCTATATTATCACCGAGTAACATAGGCTATACTTTTTCCGTTAAAGAACTGTTACTTTTTATTTTAAACTTGGGTGTATGCATTGATGCATACCCGCGGGGGAGGGCGGAGGGATTGTGTCGGACTCGCCGGGGTAAAAGAAAGATGAAATAAGAATAATGTACCTCCCGGAATACCGATTAAACCTACCACGGTGTTCCTCGACAAAACCGCTATCGACGGGGCCGCGCGAATCACTTTCGCATGCGGTCGCGAACCCGCCGAGGTTTCGGCCCGCCGTATGAAACGGCAGGCTACTACACGAAGAGACCTACCCAAAAGCACTCACTCATTATAAACCCTACTGTCTCCTCCCTAGAGGGGAGACGGACTCGAAACAGAGGCGCGCGTGGGAACATGCACGCCGCCTCTCGGACCTGGTGCTGAACGGATGGCGGGCAGGCCCACAAAGCCCGCCACCTCCAGGTCAAACCTCAGGGTGGCTGGAGATCGTCTCGCGCCCTCCGGCGCCCGGCTCTGCAGTTGGGGAGAGGGTTTAAACGGTCCCTCTCCCGCTCCGCCACCTCCTTGATGGAAATAACTTTCTGACAGAAGGAGGCGACGGTATTCCACGACCTGTCACTCCCGACCATAGACTGAAGTACGGCTGGAGCGAGAGGGCAACCGATCCAAATGCCGCGTTCAACTCACGGCACTGCGATGCCCAGGCGGGGTAAACCGCCAAAGTGTGCAGCGCCGTGTACTCAACAACGTCGCGGCAGTCACCGCAGTGGTGACAACCGGGCGTCTCTTGCCGGCGTATACGACACAGGAACTGGCCAAAACAACCGTGACCAGTCAGTACCTGTGTCAGCCGGAAGGTGAGGGTACCATGCCGCCTCTCCAGCCACTCCTCAAATACGAGACTTACCGCCACGATCGTGGCGTGCCCGAAAGTACTGTTACTGACATAACTTCAACTGACCTCCTTTTATGCGAGTGAAGCTGCGGGCAAAAGCTAGTAATTCTATATAAAAGAATGAAAGTTGCTTTTGTATTTCGCATCTAAGACCTTTCACGTTAGAGAGCTATGTATATGTACGTATATTTATTATAACGTTTAAAGTATTATATATTCACGTACATTCAAATAACTTAGTTCAACCGCTAAACAAGTTAATTACATCTCAAACTTTTAAGACCCATTTCATCTCCTCGAAAGTAGATTTATAAAAAAGAAAAATATGTGTTTAGGCCCTTCCTACGCCTTAAGTATACTTAACGAGGCAAAGTTATAAGGGTCTTGTCCAAAGTTTTGCGGATTGTATGTTGATACGTCAATTAGTCAATAAATTTTACCTTTTATAGGTATATTTTACCATTTTAATGTTAATTACTAAAGTTGTTAGTGGCATTCTTATAAGTACAACGGTCCTGTTTTATCATTTTTATTAGACAGTGATAAAATCCGCTGGCACAGTCTGTCTTTTCCATCGCATATATGTGACTCTTTATAAGGCATGATCCTTACTAAATATGTTTCAGTATATCAGTCAGCAGTGGAATTCCTACTCCTAGACAAAGCTTTCACGTATGTAGATAATTATATGTTTCGTTATCAACTAGTTTCTTTTCTAGTGTCTTAATTTAAGTTTTATTTAACTCTAAAATTAGCCAGCAATCAAAAACCATTAAAAATGAATTGGATCTGGGCTCGAGGATCGAGTTAAATTAATTCTGTGAAGACAAAAAATATGGATCACGAATTACCTAAGTTGTTAATGTTGAGCTTAGAATAAAAAGGCATGAACTTTAAAAAAACGTACTTATAAAAATCTACTGCGTGCTATTCAATTTCATTTTGTATTTTGAACGGCTCTTATAAACTATAGCTACTTCGGACGAAATATGAATTACGACCGGCAGCAAAATTTTGCAAGTTTGCTTTTACAGAGTCAGTTAAAAGTGTACCCAGTTACGTGGTGTAAAATGTATGCACGCAACCTAAAACGCCACGTTGTTAAAATTTTAAACTTTAGTTAAAAATGCAGCACAAATATAAGAACAACAGGCTCCGCTTTGAAAGGATCTACTTAACGTTTCACAGACACCTTTTAAAGTTAAATATGACCTGCAAAAAATTTAAGTTACTGTTAAATGGTCAATTGTGCATAGCGTTGTAAAAAGTAGAGTGAAATATTTTATACAGTCAAGTTATGTTGACAAAGAGAACAGAAATTGACAAAGAGATTTTTTGTTACAGTTGTATTTTAACACGTTTTATTAGCTTCATACGTATGTTAGTATGTATGTAACGGAAACTAGGAACATGATTTTTATCCCCTTCAAAACAAAATTACACTTATCAAGGACCGATGAGAATAAAATAATTAAAAAAAAATATATACAAGAAAGAAAAAAAATAGTTAAAAAACTAAAAAACACGCTTTATTAAAAAGGCAAAGATAGTTGGTTTTTAAACTATTATTTTTAGACGACTCCTGCACTTAGCTTTAATTCTGTGTCGCGGCGGCTTTATCTACAAACATTCAAACGACAAATACAAAGAATACCCAGACTCACAACAAACATTTTTAGAACATATAATTTTTGATCCGCGTGAAGTTCGAACCCTCAGTACTCAGTGTCAGTGTCTGGTAACAACCAGGCTATCGCACTACACTATTGCTGCATTCATATAAATCTTATTTATTTATATTATTTAAGACACGCCAACAGTATAAATATGCAACATTACACATAGTACAGTACCTTCAAACTAGTTCTTATACATATACTAACATAGGCACTGTACACTATTCACCAAGATGTTGACTAAATCTTAAAGTTAATAAAGATTTGCATTTAAAGACGATACAAAAAAATAATTATAAAGACAGCAGCAGCGCAAGTAGATATAGGTCATAACGCAACCGAGGACGCGCACGTTTAAATCTGGAGCAACGGTCTTATGGACACGAGTCATCCACAAAAAAATGCAGGCGAATAATAGTGTCCATGTGTTAGTCAATAGAAAGTATTTATACAGTACTTAAAGAAGAGGCAACGATGTCAGAATTTTGAATAGTAAAGTTACTAAAGACACAAAGCTTAAGCTAATTTACATTTCATCTGATTCTGTTCTATATATTCAAAAGTAAGGTCCATGGTCAAGTGATCTACCTACGTACACAAAGCCGTATTCAATCTGCGTTTTGCTAACTGTTTTTATATTTTGTAGACTTATGATGTTGTATAATAATTATTGTATGTATTATGATGTTGTACAATAATAATTATTGTAGTATAATAATTGTTAGCCTACATATATTATGTCATCTTAATAAAACTGCCAATTCAAAAAGATTATTACCACTGATATGAAATGGTTTGGCATCCAGTCACCTATCCAACTGCCAACTGTGGGGTCCTACGGCATTAATCCCCAAATTGAGGTTAATATTATGCAGTACATCGGCTGACGTCACTAAGCTGATATTTTATTTAAGAAACATTTTGTTTTAATTTTTTTTATTAAGAATAATAATTCGTCTATTGTGGGGGACTTTTAAAACATTCAAACTACGGACACAAAACAGATAGTTCTGTTTTTTTTTTCGTGATACGGCAACGTAATTGTAACGAACCTGATGGAAATCCCAATTACAGTCCAGAGGCAGTGACGACGAGGAGAAGATAGATGAGTTCTAGCCATCGTCAGTGTCAAGCCGGTCTTACCTGATGCTTCTTCACACTACGTTTGAAGGACCCAATGTCATAGAAGGGAGGGAACACATGTGCCGGAAGACTGTTCCAAAGTTATATGGTACGGCATAAAAAGGAATTACTGGACCTTTTGGTACGAGACGGGATTATGCTAACCATCCACCGGTGGTTACGAAGACCAGCACATCTAGACTTAAAACAACTATTTGAGGATCACACAAATTTCTGTCCCATGTAGGATTCTTACACTGAGAAGAGGCTCATGACCAGCAGTAGGACAGTTTAATACACGGCTGGTATTATTATATAATATATATTCGGAGTATTTACTCAGCACAATGAAAATGGCAAACCGACCACTTAGACCACTAAGCCATCCGTGCAGAAATATCAATAAATACCAAAATTTAAATTATTCTAATTTGTACCCACAGCGACTCTTCAACCTAGACTGTTTGGACTTTGAACTATTAGAAGTTGAAAGCTGACAATCGTGCGAGAGAGTACGTTATATTTTTGTTATTTTGTCTCATTCACGCCGCTGAACGTGCCGCGGTCGGGCGTCGCCGCACGCGCTAGTGCACCGTGATGGGTCTACACCTCTATGCACTGTCCCTTTCTGGCAATTCTCTATTTTGTATGTAGCGTAGTTATGCGTATATAGGGTGTCTACCTTGATGTGTAGCCGTGTGTACCAACTGAATTAGAAATAACGTAGATGGACAACAGTCCACCTAAAATAATCTGAAGCTTCAAGTTAACTCATATCCCAAGGGAAATAATAGACAAAATACGTAGCATCTCGTAATAATGAAGTTTGTCAAACAGTTGTTAATGAATTTTGATTAGGTACAAAGTTGACTACGAGATTCATGTTACTTAACTTGTTCAACGATTCACTAAAACATTAAGTGAGTTCAGTGGTTGTTGATTAACAAACTTATGTACTTGATACTAATGAAGGTTGAGTAAGTTTTGATGTTAGTCGAATTCTTTCGTAGGATAAGTAAAGTAAGGTTATTTGTGATTTGATAAAGCCGGAAATCCATTAGATCAACTATCGAAAACCCAGAGCCACTAGCGTGATGGGTATATTTTTCTTTTATTTCTTACATACTCCTGTACTGTTAATAAATAAATTCGTGCACACAAAGAATGCCCAGGCTTTTGATGGTTAACACAATTTTTTAACCCGTATTGGGATCGTACTCAGAATACTTGGCTCAATTGTAATGGCGAGTGCACTTAAACTATTACGCCGTGAGGTCAGTTTTATATTCCTTGTCTTACAACTATTGTTTCTTTTTACAGAACTGCCAGCATGTTTATGTTTACCTCTTTTAAAAACACAACATTTAGATATTTTATATATTAAGCTATTTAAACTATTTCAATTAGTCCTTGCCAGACTTTTCGGTGGCTTTTCAGTAACTGCATCACGGTATACATTAGATTAATTTCAATCTATAAAATTAGTGTATACATAAGACAACATTATGCATATCTCTATTAGATAATAAAAGAGTTATTTTCGTTTCCATAAACTAAAAATTAAAGGTTGCGTTTATTCCTTGGCTGCAAATTCTCCATAACACAAGATAAGCAGTTTCAGTCTTAATAATAACTGTCGTACAAAGCCGTCTATCACTTCCAAGTTTTGCCATTAAACTTGACAGTTACTTGTATCAGCTGATCCCATATTTCCAAGTTAAAGTTCCACGACTGAGCCATGTCTTACAACTTGTTAGAAACTATATAAGCACGTGTCGAGTTTCATCTTCTTTTTCTTTTACACGATCAAGTTGTGGAGTAATATAACTATATATGGTATAACTTGCTCTATATTGAAATATTTTCTTAACTAAATATAACTTCGACTGACCTGAGAGAACTTTGTCTTTAGGAAGATTTGTAAGACTGCGAAAATCTTTCTTTAATTTTGATTCATAATATTTCTCGTTCATTTTAATATTATAAGGATTCCTGAGCGAACCTTTGAAGAGTTTTCTTTATTTCAATGATGATAAAGTTTAACGTGTGTTTTAATAAATTTTGTGTTTGCGGTTCAAAATCTGTCCAAACCTGACTTTAAGATTAAAATGTACTCTTTTATTTCCGTAATATTTCAAAAATCAGTCAAAATTTAATATTTCTATTTTTGCATTTAGTTTTACCTTTTGTACGATAGTAGGTGGTTCTGTAAACACTTTAAAATACCCAGAAAATATTACCAGCTGTTTCAATATAATTTCACTCCGAATGCTACACTTAGTTTTTACGACTACGCGTTTTATTAATTCACCAGTAAAAGCCACGTACTAAATCCTTCATATTTTTACAACACAAAAACTTCTCACGCACTACCTTTGCCCGTACCTCTTATAATAAAACATTACTCAGGGTTCAACGCATGTAAAATTTAAATGTCGAATCGAAAAAGCAGGTCAAAATCTACGTGCTGGGAATTTAAGAAAGAAAACGATCGTGACGTCATTATTGTTAAAACTCTGAACTTTTTCCGCGAGGACTTGGTAGGATTAGTTCGTAAACGTGACTGGAGTTTGCAAGACTGGATCACAATAGTACATTTTGGTGTAACGGAGGCTCGAAACATATTTTTAAATGCCCGTACGGATGCGGAACTCCTGAGGGAGATTGAAAGCTCGTGAACCACGAAGCGTTTGTTTCCCTTGGCATAATACGAATATTTAGGTTGTACAATATTTTTGTACCAAATGTCTTCTCTTTTCATTATAAGTTTTGATATGTGTGTATTAAAAACGCTTTAAATCATTTGTATAGCAAGAGACAAGTTGTTATTATTTTCATATACTTTCTGACTAAATAAGAGGAGTCAGGTTATATAAAAGGAGTAATGCTGAAACTGTCAGCTGCTTGTCTCTCACGCAAGTTATAGGACTCGTTCAAGGAAAATGGGATACAATGGTGCTCGTTGTCGATGGGCTGTTATCGTCAATAGCCTATTGTCGTTTATGAATTCTATACAAGCTATTGTAAGTAGTTTACAACGGCAACTGTCTTGTACTAGGCTTATATACGTGAGGCTTGGCTCAAGAAAGTTCTTTGTAATTTAAGTTTGCCTATTCTTCTTCTTTCGAAAATGGCTGAAGTTTGAATGTCGAAGCTAATAGGAGAAATATACGGCAGGTAGCTTTCAATATTATGTAACATTGATTTTAATTTGTACTTATTGTTAACTTAAATTACAGGGTACTAAATTAAGAGCTCGCAAGTCCGATACATTTGGCCAGGATATACCAGTAGACATTGTAATTTATATCCTGTGTCATCTATCATGTGTATTCTATAGTGTTCTGTTTGTTATTTTAATATATATAAAACCACCAGTGATACAAATACGTATTTATGCACAGTGTTAAAATCTATCTATAAAAAACCTACCAAGTGCCAGTAGGACTCACACACCGAGGGTTCCGTACACCCGTACCTTTTTAAGGTATCTACATAAATATTTTTCATTTTCATCAGCTTTTTATATGCCCCACTGCTGAGCAAAAGCCTCTTCCTTGGACTTTCAAATTACTCTGTTGGTGGATATCCCTTGCTAGCCCTATCAAATGCGTCTAGGTCGTATATTATAATATAAAATTACGCTTTTTGGATTTCTCTTTACTTGTTCTATAAGACATAGCTTCTTGCCTTTCATAATTCTAGGTCAACAGGATGTACGCTATAAGTTTTGATTCCCTTGCGAGTGTCAAAATCTCGCCAAGAAATCGAAACTTATAGCGTAAAATATACGGCAATCGGTCGTGTCTTTTGATTGCGTTGAGTTAGTAGTTTGATTTTTCCCACCTTCAATTGATTGCAAAACCCTGTATTTGATATTAATATCAAATTGATTCTTGAGAAAAAGGGTTTTAGTAGAAAGACAGATACATGAAGTAATCTTACAAGGGTTTTTATTCCGTTTAAGAAACGGAACACGAAAAGTATTCTTCAGTATATGCACATAACAAAATATTTAGATTTTAAGACTACCCTCTGTGGCCGTATTTCAGTAAGTAAAATCGCCATCCATGGGAAATACAAGCGAACGAAATGTGCCAGCTTTTATATAACTACTATCTAGAAGCTTAATAGAACACTGCATCAGTTGCCTAATAGTCTGTGCAAATTTTAAGAGTGCAACAGCCTCGGTCACTTTATGGCTCTTGCAGGCAACAAATTGGCTGTATAACACAATGTAATTTTATAACTTCATAAAACAGAACGTGAACTTGTTCAAAATTTACAGAAGCATTTGTTTTGTTATAAGTTTTTATAGAGTGTGATAACAACTACAAGTTCATTCAGTAGCTGTTTGGAAAATTTGAACTTTATAAACACGATCTGTAAAGTATAATTATGTTTAGTGTATAAAATGATTAATGTTTATATATAATGCCCTCCATAAGTTATATCGATCAATGTGTAGCATAAAAACAAATGGTATATTTATGACCATATTCACGTTTTAATCCATTATGCAACTCGTCATAACTGAATCATATTCAATAATGCAATTTCGTAGAGAGATGAAACTGAATTTATGTAAATTTTACACGATGAGCAGTTAAACTCTGATTTAAATTTATGACAACGTCATTTATTCGTCAAAAAGTAGGCTTTTTGTTAATTATGTACTATTTTTAAAGATAAAATATTGTTTTATTTTAAATAAATATGCTGTATACCAAATTGGTCAAGATAATTACTTTATGAAGTTTAACCATTATGGATTTTTCCAAAACATATTAAACGTTTAAAACAATCTATGCAAGCTTTGTGAAAATTAACCAAAATTACAAAATTATTTTATTTTACTCACACCTCATGAAATAGCTTCAGCAATTAAATTTACACATAGTAATCCATTACAATTAAACCCTTTCAACTGGTGCCCTAATCTGACCCTATGCAAATATAAATTAGCAGGCTAACAAATGTCTAGATTAAGCAAAGCGTCAATTAGAAAAGTAATTAAATAGGTTTACAAACATCGTAATATTCTGAACGTATTACTGATACCATTTTCCATATAGCAAAACCTTTGAAAATAATGTCTTGTAATTTTACAGCACCACCTGTCGGATCCATATAGCTATAAATCAGGGTTTTGAAAAAAAAACATACTGTAAATAATTATTGTCACGTAAGTTGGACGAGACGTCCAAATAGCGATCAAAAACATCCGTATCAATTATTATATAAAGAGATTTTTCAGAAGTATAATATCATCAAAATAAAATGTCAACTTGTATAAAGATTCTGGTTTATAAATAAATTGCCCCTCTAAGCGAGTTCCTAAAATATCTTCAGAGGGAACATTTTCATACAAGTGAAAGAATCTCAAGTACTTGATCAGAGTCCATGATTTATAAATGAACTGTAGCATACATAGACCTCTATAAAACTTGACTGCGCTCCCCTAGAAACCATTTGGCTGGCAAATATTTGCCTACCGTGCGCGATACAGCCTACGCGATAGGTGTATACTGAAAAAAGATTTCTGTATTCAGTTAGTTTCAAGGTTTTACCGTAATGATTGGAGGAAGTCTTAATCTTAAAGGTTTTTGCTTCGATGTAAGTGGATAGATAAATGTATTTTGATATTACGTGTTTACTTTATATTTTTCTTCGTTATTCAAATTTGTTGTATTAAAAGGCTCTTTGATTCATTTAATACAAAAAGTGACTTGTTTCAGTTATTCCATCTCAATAAGATCAAAGTAAATTTGGTTTTAATTAACGCTGACAAATAGGGCTTTAACGTTAGGCTGGCATAATATAAACATACCAATATATTCAGACTAGGTTTAATAAAATAATTATAAATGTATTTTATAAGCTGTTACCTACTAATGAAAGATATGAGACTAATAATTGAATCCAGGATTTTACATGAAATAAGTGACCTTAAATTTACTTAATGTTAAAACTCTCCCATGAAAGTGTTACGTGACTTGTGGCAAATGTCTTTGCCTTGGTTTACTTTTTCTTGACATTTTCTTCTGTCGTAGATAAACGACAGTATTAAGGACAAATAGGACTATTTACGCAATACGTTGATATTGAAAGAGTATATGAGTATCGTCTCCTATCCTGTGTATAGCGCCAAAAAAGAGAAATACACTTTAGTAAATTTAAATTAAAACGTCTTTTCTATTATTTCGTATAACTATACAAGGTCGATTTAAAGTAGTTTTCGTTTACTTAATGTTACTCTGTACTGAATTTCAGTTTCTTTCGTTAAATTTCAATATTAAATATAAGTTCCATGGTACCGTAATGTAATTTAATAACAATGAAGCTACCATATACATAAATTAGCTATTTGGAAATCATTGTCATGTTACACTGCTATTTAGCCTGAAGATTAAGGCCAGATTGATAATATTGCCTTCTGTTTTGAAGCTGTTTAAGTAAATACACGTTACAGTAGAATACAAATTAATAACTTCTAAAATTCCTGTGTAGTAGAGCCTCGCTGATTTCAGCATGAATGGTCTGGCTCGACCGGGGAAGGACTACCCTCTCACAAAATATCGACGTGAAATAGCAGTATTCGTACTGTTGTGTTTCGTTCGGTGAGTGAGAGTGCCGGAGGCCCAATCACCCTCTTTCCCCCTTCCCGCTCCTTCTCCTTCCCACTTCCTTTCCTGAAGGGTCGGCAACGCGCAAGTGATGCCTCTGGTGTTGCAAGCCTCCATAGGCTACAGTGACCACTTACCATCAGGTGGGCCGTATGCTTGTTTACCAATTTAGATGCATAAAAAATAAAAAAATAAAAATTGTAATTATTCTGCTAACATTATCTACATAGAATAAGAGAACGCATATTTTATAGATTTCGCTACACTGACTTTAAAAATTGAGTCGATTCGCTCCGCGTAAAGCGCGGTTAAAGATTATATGGCTCTGATGACAGGACGACAACCTTTTTAAGGATCATAGTAACATTCCTAATCGTACAAACCCAAGACATGGTACAGTTAATGCTGATAATTATTGATGGGTGTTATACACTTAAATCCAGTGTACAACAGGGTATTTCAATCATATTCCATCTCCTAAAGTAGTACATTAATTACTAAGCTGACTGTAATGTTTAAGAAAAATGGTTGCCTTATCGTTGCCACTCAATTTCTTCAATTATCTAATGCAAACTTACTAAAAATAACTAAAAGCAAGTTTAAATAAAATGTAGTTCAACGGTATCCTGGACATCAATAAATAAAAGAAGGACAGTTTCGGTTTCATTGTATATTGTTTTCGGAATAAGTACGCAAACTTTTGAATCCGGCAACGAACATGTCACTGAAATATATTTTATTGTTTCAACAACATTTTACTCTTGGGTATCGTGCAAGGGCTGATTGTGGGTCCTTTTTTCTGTATGATACTTTTTTGTTTTTAACTTACTCGTATAACTTGTTTCCCTCTTCGTAAGTCTTGATGGTGATTTAGATGAAATAATCTCAAACCCTTAAGGGTATTTCTACGTTGCTTTTTATTACATTTGAAGCTTAAGCTTCAAATGTAATAAAAAGCAACGTAGAAATAAATGAAAGCATTCTTTGATTGTATGTCAACTGAGGTTAAATGGGTACTTAAGGACGGGTCATAAGTAAAAGCTTAGCATTTCGTAGAAACGTACTTCGGATTATTGCTTTGATGGATTTACTTGAAATGCTTTAAACCTACAACTAATTTACGAAACTGGCTTTGTGGTTTGCCAACATCTTATATCAAGTAGGTAAATGTATTTGAAAATATGGATTTTAACAATATTTGTATGATTTTAGGCAAATTGCCTAGTTGTTGTTTGTGACTTTTATGTTTTTATACCTATTGAATAATTTAAAAATATGACTTTCAATGCAATTGCCATGTCTTAGATAAAGATTGAGTGTTGTAAATATTAATAATATATCAGTAGGAGGCAATTCAAAAATGTTAGGAGGTAAATATTAAGCACGGCATTTGACAAATATAATAATTGATATTAAGAGGTTAAAATTAAGCACGGCACTTGACAAATAAAATAATAAAAAGTTAATATTCTAGCTATGTGAAAAAACGAACACGATTGTTAGCAATAAATAATTCATGTCAATTTATGTCATTCAGTATAATTTCAAAAGATATAACTTGATATATTTTATTTTTACCAGCTAACCAGTCAACGAAAACACGCATTCTGTAAAGTTAAATACAACATTTTATTAAGGTGCATGTATTACCAACCAAACAACCAATGACCTAATTACTCATAAGTAGAAACGGACCTACCTTATGATAATACGTTCCAAACACTTCACCCCATGATATCATAAACATTAAACGCTACTATGTATTTATTCGGGTCATTACTGTACATTAGGCCTAGATTAAAAATCCAGGCAATTTACTATTATGGTAAGCCATTGTCGTTATTCTCTTAATCCATGAACAATGCCCTGGTTTCATGCTAGTAGGCTGGCACATTGCCAGAGAAAAACGCATAATGTTACATGTACTGAAATACAAGGACCTATTTTGGTGTCGCATGCCAGAACCGCCATGAATAAAGAATTCAAACAAAGAAACCTTAGCATAACGCTGGAATTCTCCAATTGTATGTAACAATGAAAGGAAGCTATTGATCTCAGCCGTCATTCAAATCTATAATAAAAAATAATTGTAAATAATAGCATCTATAAATAATAATATCTAATTATGGAGGTGACTTAATGTTTGATTTAATTGATTTCAGCTTTCTCCTATAAGTCTTGGTAAATCCAATACCTTTGAAACTATGAATTATAATAAATATTTAATATACATAAAATTCATACATTTTAAATTTTATATTGAATCAATTACGTACGTACCTTTAAATAAATGTACGTAGTTCATTTATTTGTTAGTCTCAATAGTTATTAGTAATCACTAAATAATACCTGCCTTTAAAGCACTAAATGAAGAAATGATTCATGAAGAAGAATTTATTTGGTACTTTGGTGAAAAGTACATTTTCAGTGAAGGCAGCATAACAATATGACTTAACAACCATCCTCAATAATAGTTTTCACGGCCCGCATAAGCTGTAACAATAAAAATGCTAACTGCGGGCACGCACTGAATATTAAAAGGCCGTGTGTTTTCAAAATCTGCACGAGGACGTCACCTCAAACGTGCTATTGTTTTATGTTTTAATTTTTTATTTCATGTTCGTAATTCAAATTTATTGAGCACACTGCTGTTGTTTTTTTAATTGAATCGTTGATGACACAGGCAGTTATTTCGCACCGTTGATATACCGCATGATATAATAAAAATATATGAAAATTATTTACGCAATATTCTATAGGAATAAAAGATATACATTGGTAAAATTCTTTGACCAAGAGTCGAGATTTCATTACAACCTTAACTGAGGAATAAATTTAGATATTATACTTTTTTTTAAATTTCTTATGAATCTTCTTATGAATTAAGGCAATCTGTTCCTATCAATCTTGTTCCTCAAATAAGGTCTATAATGATTAAGCACCAGACCCTAATAAAAAAGCACTAGAATAATATAATGAGCTATAACTATATCTTAAGTTATTGAAAATTCTTGTAAACTAAATTATGACACAACCTCGTACTGTGAAGTTAGCTGAATAAAAATTGGAATGAAATATATTAATTAAATTCATGAATAAAATACACAAAGTTGTATGTAATAAACTTTCACAACTAAGTTAACTTTCGAAGTAGGTACATTAGAGAAACAGGGTAAATAATACCAACAAAATCGCAACAAAAAATATGATGACAGGAAAACAAGGAAAACGCTTCACAAAATAAAACGACTCCTAATCATAAAGCATCTCAAGCGTATTAAAATTAGACACAAAACTTACCGTGTCATTCCGGCGCACAAAGAGCTGGTATACACTGAGCTATCCAGGCTTGTGCCAAGCAGTATTAAATCTTATTCCCCTCTGCCACATGTGTCAAAATCGCCCAGACACTTCGTTCGAACACTTGACAAGGGGTCACTTGCAACTTTTGGATAATTGCATTTCAGGTTCGATATTGATGGGTTAGAGTAATATTGCAGTAATGCGGAATATTATCAGGCGGATGTGGAAGCGGGCGCGGCCGCCACCGTTCGGCCGCCAACTACCCTGTACTAGTGGTCTAGGGATGTGCGCTACTGGCGTTGGGCGGCAATATGTCGACTCATTTCTGGGGAGTAACGTTTACATCACTGTTATCACAGCTGTGAAAAGAGTTCATTTAGATTGCTTAAATAACTGATATTAATAATAGTAATATTTAAAATTTATATTCTATATGAAAATAATAAGACTTAGGAAAGCAGCTTTAAAACTAATCTTACTATGATTTATTATCGGAAAAAGCTATTCTCATGTTATATTTAAATGAGTAAATTTAATATAAAACAGAAAACATCAGCAGTCTGACGCCGATATCAAATAAATTAAAGGTTTCTGCAATGGCTAACCACTACTCTTAAACAACCTTTGACATAAAGTAAATCATATATCTTCTATTTCTCTATGATAATATAATTTGTTATATGCAATCAAGTAAAGTGATTTTTTTTATGAATACTGATATATTAACACAAAACCAAATACCGCATTACCAGTTCTACGCTAACAATAAGTATGTCCCAACACTACAACCGTTTTACGCATGCGCAATGCCTGCAGACAGACAGTCTTCGTGGTAAATAATACATTTCTATCAACCCCTATACCAGTGTGCTAACCTACGTTTTTCTCAAAACTTTATAGCTTTCCGTTTTTAATCTTAGCATATTCACATATCTGGATAAATATGAAATACTGTTGTAAATGTATGTGTCATTAAAAGTTTATTTTGTAGGTTATTTGTTGGTAGATTAGAAACTTCTAAGAGAGTTAGTTTAATGTTACTTTACGATCTTAAAACTGTCAAAATGTTTTTGATGTATGACCTGACCTTTAAGTTTTGCTTCTGAAGTTAGTTATATTTTGGAAACACTATAATACTATGAAATAAGGATTCTTGGGATAAGCGAAATGCGTATGTATGTCGAATCGATGGAATTATAAATACTATGGGCCATATAGGAATATAACTTGCTCGTAATATTTCTAAGGGTTGCCAATAAAAGGCCAAACAATATTTAATCATGTTTAATTGGAAGTGTAATTTATTTATTCCAGTAATGACTGAATGTAATTCAACCTATGAATCGACGTTTGACATTTATTTGAAACATTATCATTGTGTATGTTTATAATTAAATTTTTTATTAGATTTCGACATTAATTATCTTAATCCACACTGTAACCTAAATATGTTGAATAAATCTATTAGGCGTTTATGTGTATAATTATGTATGTGCATGTAAAATATTTCACAAAACTCAGAATCTAAGAAAAAGAACAGTCATAATACCAATTCAATAAATATGACTGGCAAAAAATTTGACATATTTTTATATTGGCATTTCCATCAACGATTAACAAAGTTGGCCACATCCCAGGATCAACGTTTGGGACGTGTCACCGATGTTTACATACCCGGGTCTCTGCGGACCTTCCGTGCTTCGGAGAGCTCGTTAAATCATCTGTCATGGCTGTCTCACACTCATTTACGAGGGTTGTTTTTTTAGGGACGTCTATATGAAATATTTTATAATTTGAAGGAGGTTTCCGCGTAACGGTCTTCTTTTTAATTTGATTCTGAGGGTTTTGTTTTCATTTGTGACTATTCTGGAATTATATCTTTTTGTGATCTATGCCACTGACTTTTTAATAAACATGTAAGTAATAATGTCACCCACACTTGGAAAACCGCTGCGTATGAAATATTGTACCCTATAGGTATTAAATCAACCGTCTTTAGCGCTTTTATTATTTAGGATCGTTCATCTATCATCAGACGAATAAGTTGTGTTGATAAGTCTCCTGAAAAAAAATCGCCGTAAACTATGAAATTTCGTGACCAGACGATCACATAATGATGGTCCTAAAAGTCTATACTTAGTCCTATTAATGCCAATGAACTCAATACCTCATATAAAAACAAGCCTTACAAAGAAAAAGTCGTTCATTGGCGTTAGTAATAGTTAAAACTTTGATACAATCATTCAATTTTCGGTGAAGGGAATTGAGCCCAATTTCAAAGTTTGCATTGAGTGAAAGGACATGATAACAAGATTAAGTATTATTATATAAGGTAAACTTAATTTGCCGGGTAACTTCGCCGAATTCAGAAGTTTAGTTTTATAAGAAATGATCTATTCTGTGTTCTTGAATTTTGGCACCAGAGTGATGTACTAGATTTATAATATTAGCACTGAGCAAAAAAGTGGAAGCACATATCGAGGATAGTCTTTTATCAATAAACATCAACAAAACCAAATTCCTATGCTTTAGCAAAACTATGGCATCTTCTCCAAAAACACTTCAACTTCGTATACATTGCTATCCCTGTAACAGATCAAATATCGAAGTACTAGCACGTTGTAGTTGTCCCGAGCTATCAAGAACAACCGAAATCAAATACCTAGGCGTGAATATTGACGAAAATTTAAACTGGAAAAAACATATAAATACAATTAGTGCTAGATTAAGAAAGCTTATTTACATTTTTAAGGATTTAAGAGTGATACCAGATACTACACTTTTAATTCAAACATATAAAGCTATAGCTGAATGTTTAATCGCCTACTGTATTTGTTCGTGGGGAGCAGCAGCAAAGACAAGTTTGATTGAGGCTGAAAGAGCACAACGGGCTGTACTTAAAGTACTCCTTTACTTACCGTTTCGCCACCCTACACACTTATTGTACGAAAAAGCTGATGTCCTAAGTGTCCGAAAATTATTTGTCTATCAGTGTATTCGTAAATATCATAAGCATACTGTACCCTTTTTACAAACTTCGGTTAAAAGAATAGACAAATGTCCAGTTCCAAGGGTTAAAAGTAATTTTGCACAACAACAATATAAGCTAGTGAAGAAATAATATTTCACACACACACACACACACACACACACACACACACACACACACACACACACACACACACACACACACACACACACACACACGCCCACGCTCACACACACATATACACTCATACGCATACATACAATTAACAAAATCTATTGTTTAAGTATGTTCTAAAATATCATTTGTTTTGGGGATGAACTGATTGCCATTATACAGCTCACGCTAGTTTGGGAATCAGGGCTTACACTTTAATTGTATATACCTTTTTGTTACAATAAAGAATTTATTTATTTATTTATTTATATCCAATATTGTCTGTTAAACTGTGAAAAATTATGGCGTGAATTCGTTTAGGTCAAATTCATCTAAAGTTCTGTAGTAGAAAATAAATATGTAAAGTCTACAATATATTATAATAATAATAATATAATATAATATAATAATATTCTACCACATACACACAACACCATCTAGCCCAAATTAAGCAGAGCTTGTACTATGAGTACTAGACAATGGATAAACATACATATATAATATTTTTTTGTAAATACATACATATTATACGTAGAAACACCCAGACCAAGACAAACATCCATGTTCATGCACACAAATGTTTGACTTGTGCGGGAATCGAACCTGCGACCTCAGGCGTGGCAGTCGGTTACACTAACCACTACGCCATCGTTGGTTGTAAATGTCACCATGGTTGTAAATGACTTAGAAAATTAGAGAATATAAAAAATTATCGTTACCATATTGATAATATTTTACTCTAGTCGCGAAGCAGAACATTAAAGTTCTGCACAGACATCGGGGTATGCCAAACGTTATGGAATTTGCCTGTTAGAAATTTAGCTCAATAATAGTCTGGACTGTTACTGCAAATGACAAAAGAGAAAATTTCTGACAGGTGTTTCTGGCTACATACAATCTGGCAATTATCAATACTAGAGTAAATATACTATTGATGGAAAGGGTGCTCCATCATAAATCGCACTATTGCTTGACATGAGGTGAAATAGGCCAGGATACAGATACTAGATAAATAAATACTATATAACCTATAAACGAGATAAGGCTTACTGCCCATAATTAAGGTAATAAATACAACGAACAATAAGTGGGCGTATCTACGCCACCTGGCCTTTGGAGAGATAAAATCATAATGTGACTTTACCAAACATATTAATAGTGTGCTGTATTAACACGAGTTCGCCTGTCTAGCAACCTATCTAGATCTTTTACGACACCTATGAGAACTAACTGGCATACTATATTATGTCTGGCGACTCATTATTTAGATACCTGCCAACTGAACAAAGCCCAACCAGACTAATTACTTTGTTACTTTGAACTTTTCTTTTCCTTTCTGAAGTATATAGTATCAAAGATATAAAAGTCAACATGTTTTTTTATTGCCTTTGGTTGCTGACGATCAAGTGGCTCACCTGATAAAAAGTGGTAACCGCTGCTCATGGACTTCAGCAATGTCAGGACACAGCAGTACAGCAGCAACGGTAGGCAGCGGCTTGCTGCCTACCGTGAAAGAAGAACTCTCTTTAAACCTCGTTTGAAAAAGTTCTTAGTTCTGCGTTGTTCGTTGTACTAAATATAACAATAGCACCTAATAACGCAAATTAATTAAATCATTATTGAGAGTTATGCTGGATGTAACTCTATTCAAAACATTATTATAAACATACAGTATACAGCGTGTAACAATAAGTTGTGGTCATATTTCAAGATCGTATAGTATAATCCATAGATTATACTATACGATCTTTTATATTTTTTATATTGTCATAACAATGTTTTTTTTATACCTCTAAGGTGGCAAACAACCATACGGTATATAGTAAGTGGTCACCGTAGCCTATGGATGCCTGCAACACCAGAGGCATCACTTGCGCGTTGCCGACTCTTTAGAAAAGGAAGAAGAGAAAAAGGAAGTGGGAAGGAGAAGGTGCGGGAAGAGGTAAAGAAGGTGATTAGGCCACCGGCACTCTCACTTATCGAACGAAACACAACAGTAGGAATACTGCTATTTCACGTCGATATTCATTCATGCTGAAATCAGCGAGGCTATACTACTCACAATGTATCTAATAAAGTCAACAAGTCTCCAAATTTTATAAACACTTAGGTTTAAGTACAAAATAATATTTAAAAACAGAGAACATGGACCTAAAAATTCCCAGCAAATTTCTTATAAATTAGAGTCACCGATTTGAATAAATTTGTAGATTATCGCTTTTGACGATTCTGATGCCATACACGATAGTACCGAAAGTGTGAGTGTAAAAATGTGAGAAGCTGCATTACTAAAATTGGCATAAAAAATTATTAAACTATGTTTAAAATTGTCTATCACCACAGGATCAACATTTTTAAACTATTTTTTGGATGCTCATCCAAAATAATAGTATATTATTTTTTTAGCTCATGAAGCTATTTACATTACGAACGAAAAAAGTCGAGTAGGTAAGGCGTAATAGCGTCACTAACAAAAAACTCGCATTCGCATTTATAATGTAAGTTAGGATAATAAGTGCATTCAAACTATCATTTTCTAAATTTAGGTTATACTCTATTACTAAATAAGTACCTTATTATGTCTTTATTGGTATACTTATGTATGCATATTGGGTTCACAGTTTCTTGAGATCTTGCTAGATTGCTTATTCATAGGATTGAATAGACGATTTGAATGCCAATTATAGTCCTTCTACGTTCTAAGCATATTATTTAAACGTTGACACGTTTTGCTTAGATCTAGTTATTGATGATAATTAGTCGTTAAATAATAGATAAACAAAATTTTTTCGTCCAGTCCGTTATTAACTGTAGCATTATCTTGGACGTGTAAAATAGATAACTATTTTTTTTCGTGATCCATATGATTTGTGTAGTTTATCCTAATAAGATTAAAATTTATCAATACAGTGACAGATATAGTACACTAAATAACCGTAAAATTATAAAACTTTTCATTGATTGGTCATAAACTATTGACATGTGTACATGATAGTAGTTCATAAACTATAGACTAGACATCTTAAGACTACTATTTAACGAAGAATTTTGTAGTACTGTCTAGTCGACATAAAAGTATGGTATAGATACTTCACCGCAAAATTATAAGGGCAATTAATTTATAATATAACTAGAAAGATTGATGATGATGACTTCAGACCGGTTTCGGTCACGGCGACTGCCTCAACTCCGTACAGATGGTTGTCGTTAATGTGTTCGCATATGACTACAGTAGCCAATCTTATTTGAGAAGGTCCGCGCACATTGCGGACATGTGAGCACACCATTATTATAATTATAACTGATCGCCGCAGGTGGTTGGGCTTTCAGTTCGTCACGTCTAAAGTCAAGCTCTGACCGACGATGCTCCTCAAAGTCAAAAACTTTATTTTTGTCTAGAGCTCTCCAATCAGGTCTGTTGGCCGCAAGCCTTTCCCACAACATTTTACATACACTAAAGACACACACTTTATAATCTTCCTTCCCACCATAAACCAAGGATACCCATTATATTCCGATAGCGTATATATACGATCCTTGAATACTAACTACTACGAGTAGCTGTTACATTTTTATCATGCTATGAAACAAATGCAGCATTGTAAGTATTCTCATATTTTTGCTAACGACTTTAACTGAGAAAAAATGCGTGTGTTAGATTAAGGATTACATCATTCATATTCATTTAATGAGGATCGGAGCTGATACTGATAGACCGCAAATATGATGTCTTAGCGTTTGGTTCATTACTGTATCAAATGTATCCCTGGCTGAAAAGACAATGTTTGTTTATACTTAGTAAAAGTTTGCATTTGAAATAATAGATAATTGCTAAAGCTTTCTTATAGAGTATTTTTTTCTTACCTGTATCATGGATTGGTATTCCTAGTACTGGTATACGTAAACATATACTGAATCCGATCAAAAATATAAATTAAACCATGAGTCCAAGTAAGCTATATCTTTATTGTCATAATTTATGTTTACTCTGTGTACGGGTACGATTCTCGTTGCATTATTAGTAAGTATATCTGGGCCTTTATCTACTATACTATTCGTATACTCAACTACCTACATATACCTATATATAATGTTGTATGTAAATTTCAAAGAGACATTAAACTTCATCGTGATCCAGCATTATGTAGAACAGTATTTAATAAAATTATCAATAATTATCAAATCTTTAATAAGCTGTGGTAATATGAATAGCAAGATCACTCGTAATCTGAACTAATTTATTATTTACACTAAAAAAAATTTTTCTATGAAGAGCCTTCTGAAATTCACGTATTATTTTCATTTGTTGATACTAGTAAAATCTTAATTCCAATTTGTAATAAATAAATATTAATACAATTGGCTGCAGTTAAAATACAAACATTTTAGCGATTTTACTGTTGAAAACAAATCTCTAAATACAAATGCCGTTTTAATTTATGTTTACCATAAATGTAATGTTTACAATCGTTTCTCACATTTCTTTACAGATAATTTAAACAAACCCAGACACTCGTCTGGCTTCCTAGAGTGCCTTCGCAGCCAAATAAACTTATTGATTGTCTGCCTTTGGCAAGCTATCAAGTTCTTCCAAACCATTTTAAAATCAACTTTAAAACTCTCACCTCAAAGTTGAATTTGCGTTGCATATTGCATGACTTATTAAGATGCGTCTTTTAAAAGAGGAAAACAGGGCCTAGAAGATAAAAAAGTTGATGTAGATCGCAGTTAAATTTTATGGTGTCCATTATTGTTCATTGACTATCAAGAATGAATGGCATCAGAGTTTGGTATTATTAGGTGGTGTATTTAGGGAAACAGGTTATCGTATAAGCCTATCAGTTGCTACGCTAAAAATGGTATCACGAAGGCAGGTCGCCGCTGCATAAAATAGAATTGGCCGTTGAATCTATTTTTATAACCTGTAGCAGAATGGTAACAATAATTCTATTTGTGATATAAGCAGAATTTAAGTGTTAGTATTCCTGTTAGACTACAAATATCGAGATTAGTTGGAAAGGCATTTTTATTGTATTTTAAATTTTGCTTGGTAGATTGAGTTCGCTGATTAGTTTGTTGTGTGTGTGATGTGAAGTCAAGTGGTTTAAATCAAGTTTGAGATTTGGTCTTTAAAAGCAGGTTTCTTACTATAGATATATTTATTGAAAATCGGTGTTAGTTTAAGATTTTGTTGATATAAAATTACCCTACGTGGGTCTTTAGTCATTCTTTCTAATTTCAAACACTTAATTACGTAATGCCGTTGCTTGAAGCGCTGATAAAGCTCGTTAGACGCGCCGTAAACGGGACTGGCACAAGAAAAAATGAAGAGCGCTCTACATATGTGTTATTATAAAAGCCTCGAAAATTTAAGAATAAGATTATAATAGGATATAGTATTTCTATTCCATTCATAGAGACAACCGCCATATTAATCTCCCCGTGAACATGGCTGCTAAAAAGCAACCGAAACGTCGAGAAAATTTAAATCAAATCTAAATAATTGCAACAATTTAAATAGCTTTAATAGTAGTAAAATTTCACAGTAGTAGAGTAATCATTTCAAAAATTATGTAATGAATGTGTTTTAATATAAACAACACAATAATATTCATATATATACATGAATTCACGCCTGTTTCTCAGAGGGGTAGACAGAGACTACGGATTTCCATTTGCTACGATCTTGACACATTTCTCTGGCTTCATTCACTTTCATCACATTACTCATACACGCTCGCCCGTTTAAGGTGCTCTTAACCTGGCCTTTGTTCAGAACGTCGCCGATCTGATCAAGAAAAGTTCGCCTTGGTCTTCCTCTTGCGACTGTTCTTGTCACACTAGCCTCATAAACTTTCATTGTCAGCCTTTTTTGGTCCATTTTTTCTACATACCCAAACCAGTTTAACATACCCTTTTCTATTATTGTCACTTTATCTACTTTCATGCCGCATCTCTCTCTAATCACAATATTCTTTATTCTATCTTTCAGAGTCACACCTACACACATATGTCTCTCAGCGCTCTCATTTCTACAGCATTGATTCTGCCCTCATGCTTCTTTTGCCATACCCAACTTTCACTTCCATGCATAAGTGTAGGTACTAATGGTCCTCTATGAATAGCCAAACGTGTCTTTTTCGATACATTTTGACTGTTCATATAAGCGCGTAGAACCACGGCGTAGACCGCCATTCACTTTTTTGAAAGCAATCGTTCTCCTTTCTATGTCTCTCTCATGTTTACCATGCCTTGTAAACAAAGTACCCAAATATACAAACTCTTTCACTTGCTTCACTTGTTCTTTATCAATCATAATATTACACATCGTCACGCACTCCTCCTTTTCAAATGCCGTTACTTTCGTCTTGCTTACATTCATTTTTAATTCCTTTACTCTCAAAGGCACCAGCATAATAGTTACCATCGCCAGTAACTCTTCCGCCGATCACGCAAGTATTACTTGATCGTCGGCATAAAGAAGACATTTGAAAGTAACTAATTCATTCTTAATCCCCACTCGCAATCTTTTAAATCTTTCAAATAATTTTCCATGTATATGTTAAGCAGCCAGAGTGACGCTACATATCTTTGTCTAATACCTTTTTCGATACTAAACCATTCAGTGTAGGTTCCATTTATCCTAAGACAAGCTCTGAAATCGTCATAAAGAGATTTGAGAGGTCGCGTAAGGTTGCGATTCACTCCATACATGGACAATATCAATCAAAGTTCATTCCTCGCCTACCTACCTAGACTTTGACCTGCGGCTAAAATTTTTTCGGCTATACTAAGGAAGGAAAAGGCCTGATCCGTAAATCCCATACCGTTTCGAAATCCCGTTTTTTACATACGTATTTCTCGTCGGTTACATTCACAATCCTTGCAATTAACACTTTTGCATACAATTTACCGACGACAGTGAGCAAGCTAATGCCTCTGTAGGCTACCTACGGTGTAAATTATATTTTTATCATTTACAATTACACATGTTTATATATTATATACACAATATTACTAAACACGCAGGTCTAAACAAACATAATTATCGTGCTAGCTGGTCGCAAGAACAGTGAGAACGCGCATTCAAAATACAAAAGTAGAATGTTCTAGGCTCGATATGTCAGAGGTACGAGCCGTCAGTTTTGGAGATATTTTTCAGTAATGGACACGTATTTGTATAGATCGGTGTATATATTATTAATTGTAGTTATATACGATTATCGTATTTTCGCATCTGTTTTACAATACGAAGGCTTTGAGCTTCTTTCTTTCTTCCGTCTTGCGTATCTTCATGCTTAATTAATGCTCATGCTAGTGTGCCTGCGCAAAAACTCATTCACCTTCTAACGTTGGTATACGTGTGTATTATGTGTGTGTGGTGGCCAATAAACTAAAACCGTTAGTTGAAACAGTTTTTTTTTAATCACCCTGGACTACAGACTTTGGTTCACCCCAATACCTCATTGGTGACACGACAAAAAAAAGTTAAAATGAGTGACAGTGAGACAGGCCATACGGCATCAGTATCATCGCGTCCAGTAGAGAAGAGTTCGTCGAGCGAAGCGCGTTTCCACTGACACACACGACATTTTTCGAGTGTCAATAAAGTTACATCCGTTTTGGTCGGATGAGCCGGAATTATGGTTCGCTCAAATAGAGGCACAGTTCGCCAACAGTCAGGCAGGCATTAGTAGTGATGTCACAAAATTCAATTATGTGGTCGGTCATCTGGAACCTTAAATTTTCAAAGAGATGAAAGACATTTTTATGTCTCCGCTACTGCGCCGTCGCAAAATCGATACGACAAGTTGAAGGCAGAACTCATAAAACGATTATCAGCTTCACGGGAGCGTAAAGTGAAGCAGCTGTTAACGCATGAGGAGCTTGGAGATAGGAAACCCTCTGTTTCTGCGTCACCTACAGGGTTTAGCAGGACATAATGTACCCGAGGACTTCTTGCGCCCCATTTGGAGCAGCCGGCTCCCTGCTAACATCTAGCCGTTTCTAGCATCACAGCCTCAGGCTACCTTGGAGGCCTTAGTAGACCTGGCAGATCGAGTTCAGGATTTAGCAGTACCATCCGTACACGTTGCTGCTAGTTCAACCTTTGAACCAACCGTCAATGAGCTGGTGTGCGAAATTGCGGAACTCAGGCATGCGATGCAAGACATCACAACTCACATAAGAGAAAGTCGACCATGGCAGCGTCAGCGTAGGAGTAGCCGGGGACGCAGCCGATTATCGACCCGGTCTAACTCAAACTTCCTGTTTATAAACCAAATATAAATAAACCAAAACCGTAAGTTGAGACAGTTTTATTTTAGTTACTCTGAACTACAGATTTTGGTACACCACATTACCTCACCTCTATAGCTTTTGCAAACTTGCTGTGAACTTTTTCCCTTGTATAAAGGTACTATGATGTAATATTCATATAAAGTAGTTTAATTTCAATGCATAACCTTTGCGTAAGCGTAAGACAATATTATATTGAAATTAAACACTTTATACGGATAAAGTGTTTAATTTCAGTGTATAATATTCGCGTAAACATAAGACAATATCACAATATTATAGAAATAGGAGGCTCCCATCATGCCGATACTTACATTGGCAGAGGTAAATAATATCCACATTTTGCCAACTATGATTTAAATCCCATGTGCATTAGCACGACGACAATAAACGTGCTGATTACAGCACGTTAATCGTTTAAGTTACCATACTACGTACTGCTACGTATAATTTGTTAACAGAAATCCCCCATAATATTCTATCGGACCCGGTATCAAAACTGGAACCGAACGCTTGCACGCAAACTTATGCCATAGCTTTTATTGCTAAGAAAAGCCTAAATATATGTGGAAACTATTAATATTTATACAGCTGATGCGTTGCTTAGATATGAAGGTATGCTATATTTCTGAAGACGACGTCAAGGACAGGGCAAAGTCAAGGAAGTACACAAAGAGCATTGACCTACGATATAGGACGAATAGCCACGAAGAGAGAGCTTAGAATATCAGGCGTATCACTCGCGCATTACCGACCCTAGGGGAAAGGAAAGTACTTGGAAAGGTGAGCTCCGAAAACACGTTAACGAAAACGGATATTTTTGCAACTGAAAATTTCATGAGATGTCTGCCCTCTAATGGAATTAAATACTAAATTTAGTTGGGTTATACTAGTGGGCAAAGTTTTTTGTGGAACTATACTGCTAATATTATAAGTGTGAATGTTTGTGAAGTTGTTTGGATATTTGTTACTAAATCATGCGTAACTTGTAAACCAATTAACGGATTTGAATTAAACTCGACACTCACTTATATTGGTATATTTTTCACTAGGTATTACGCAGGCGAAATTCAAGACAGAAATATAGTAACTTTTTATAAAATTTAAATACAGCGTCCCTTAAGTCACCTAGTACTTATTTAGGAATCCCTAGTAGTCAATATTTAATACTCAATATTTTATTGCATTGCATAATGTTATAGAAGTCTTAACCCTTAAATGATGTCATAATATGAACTCAGCGTAAGTCTCTTAAATATAAGTGCAAAATCTGTGAGCTTGCAACCTAAATGGACGACGCTTCTCACTTTAATGGACCGATAACTTAAAACTGTGGCCGGAATCCACTGAATATAGGAGGTGGAGTCTAAAGTCCTCTGGGACCACTTGGAAGCGCTGGAAAACTTATGTACTAACAGTAATAAACTGCGACACTCTGAATAAACTTTTGTTAAAAATCTATATACAATTGATGAGATGCTTAGATAATGCTTAGTTAATAATTAATTAATAATTAATAATAATACATTTTATGATATTAGACTTAATTATTGTTGTTATTTCGTTTTTATCTATATATATTGTTTTTATTTTAATGCATGCTAATTATGATGATTGCTGTAATTATATACCGTCATTAAGACATTGGTAATTTGTTTTAAAAGCTTCCCACAGGACAGGCTTAGCCTAGTGTGGGATGTGTTTGGAATCAGATGCAAGTTCTCGTATTATATTATGAATTAATAGAAATTATATTATGTTATTGTGTAACTGTAATTGGTTATTGGGAATAAATTATTATTAAATTATTATTATTAATAGAGCTAGGCTCTAGCTGATCGAGAAACGATTATGGCAATTAAGCTTATCGTGATCTCTTTTGGATAAGTGCTTCATTTGTTAACGTCTAGGTTGTAATTATGATTGCATACTTTATTGACTGCGCGAATGGCGTAGTGGTTTAGGTGATCGCCTCGCCGCTGCCATTACGCCGAGTGCTGTGGGTTTGAAACACGGGACGAAAAATTGTGTGATCCACCAATGGTTGTTCCCAGAATACAAAGAACATCTAGATGTTCTTTGTGTCCGTTCTTTGAATTGTTGTAAAGTCTCCCGCGACACTGGAATAATACATATTGCGAGAGTAGTCTTTAAAACAAAAATATCTATACATAGCATTATATGTGTTATCTTAAAGGTTTAGGCAGAGGCGGAATACACTCACATTTCAGCGTCACATATTTAGGTCACACGTATCAGCGCACTGGTCATAGTTCAAAATACCATGCTGTTACTAAAAACGCTCGACCGAAATTCTTAATAACTGTCTGATTCTAGAAACAAACCCGAGAACTCATTACCGACAGTAATCCTTAGCATAAACTTATTACACAAGATCTACCGGGTATTGATTTACATGTGTTAACTGATGTCAGTTAGGCAGTAACCAGACACAATGAAAAAGTATCGTGTTTGGACCCTGGGGTCAGAGCCAAGAGATTAAATAACTATAGTTGAATTAGCCTTAAGGGGATTGGAGCAATTTGGCACAAAATCTTCACACGAGACAAAAAGTAAACGCAGTACTGGAAAGGGTAACGTCAGCGAGGCCTATATCAAACAGTGGGTAAAAATAGACTAAGTAAAAAAATAGATAAAGGACAAAGTATATGACGTAATTAAGTACTATTAAATTTTCAAAATCCTGTTGTATTTATCTTAATTTTGTACCAGAGAATTATATCGGTCAAGAGTGATAGATATTAAATCAAGCATTAAGATCTATTGCTGTCGCTTCGCTTACATACATGTATATTTTGGCAATATATTTTTATCCTTTGGGAACAGTACTTTTTCCTAGATGAAAGGTACTTTATGTCATGATCTGTAATCCTGACAGCGTTCCCATTATTTTAGGAGAAATAACTTTTGAATATATGAAGAAACTAACTGCGTGGTTGCAGCTTTCATATTTGTACTTAGAAAGAAAACATTAAGAAATGATAAAACAGCAATTTTCCAGGCTTAACTAAAATGGAGCGAGGAAGCCACTTATAGTCATTACGTCGAGCTTTCATGAGCTCAACGGAATGACTATAAGAGGTATGATGCATTTTGAAAAGAAGCTTGCCCTTATTACGTGCGATTTATAACATAGCTGGCTATATGTTCATGTGGTACACTTACTTTTTGGAAATATTATTTATTGCAAGCCTTGGGATATCTGTCACAATCAACACAAAACTAAATAATTGAAAACTATCACGAAGGCGAAAATGGAATGAGAAATAAAAATGACACCAGGTGACAACATCTAACTTAAACAAAAGAAAACAACATTATTGTTGTTTTCTTTGAAGCGTTCAAAATTTTGGCCGCTAGGAAAAAATGCTAACAAAGATCTTGTCAGAAAATAAAGTGAGTAAATCGTATGGCTCAGTTGCTTGTACGGCTCAGGTGTTCTGAAACGACGGGTCGGAAACTTATTACCTACAGAGTATACAGAGAGATATACAAAGTACGACAATGTACAAGCCTATTCTATTGCCTTCACACATGTGGCTCTAACAGTGTTTATTAACTTGCTAGAGCCGATTACAACGTGCACTGGTTGTGTATCTATTGGACCGATAATAACGTGCGTTGTACGATTATTCGTATGAACAAATCTTACTGAGTGAAGTGTACATATATGGTCAAAATCAATAAACGTTTATTCATTTGGGTCATAAAATGACACTTATGAACTTCAAAGATTATCGGTTAATGAGCTTACTGAAGTTACTAAACTACGTTACGTTTATATTAGCTGCTCATTGCATGCAAAGTTGAGCCAATGAAATGATACAATATTGTCTTAGGCCTGGATACCATAACCATAGCAGTTAAAATGTTCTGTCGAGGACACCCTTGAAGAAACATTTAAGCAGCAATGGTTTTCAAGGTTAACGTAATAGGGCTACTGCCGCCTACTGAACACAGTCCTAGAATACGTGCTGCTACAGAAAAACCCACCGAAATACCTAAACCATACTTTGCTCGAACCGAGAATCAGACTTAGGTGGTTATAAACGCACATATATATTTACCGGCTTAGTAAAATATGAGTATAAACAGAGTCACTTCCATGCATTATCTCGAAAAATTCACATATTCATCTCAATTTGCTGACCCGTATTGCTAGACTAGGCAGGAACTATACCACGAGCGATCAAGTCACTGAATTAGGAACGAGGTAGTGGCGAGGAGATTCAAGAAGGGCATTGACCTCATGTACATATGTCAACATGCAGTCCGCAGAAGATACAAAAAGTAGTTATATATCGCAATAATATCAATAAAATATTTATTACAATTTATAAATAATACATTTATTGCTTTGAAATGAAAATATTCCTAAAATACTTCCATCCATGCTCCATAAAATAATACTGACTGTTACAAAATATTGCCTTAACTGTTGTTCCCGGCAGTTTTAGGCCAAATTATATCAAAGTAATAAATCTAGAACGCGTGCCAAACAAGCTTTGAAGGAAAAAACTTGGACACAACAACAGCCAGATATTGACTTTATATTAAGAATATCCGGGTTACAGCCGTTGATTAAAAATGAATGAGTTGGACAGCTAAAATCTAATATCTCTCGTAGGCTGAAGTATAAAGCTATCTATTGCAACTCAAGCTTCATGATTATAAAGAATTTTCTATTGCCAAAACTAATCACGTAAAGACAATTCAATACATATACATAAGTTGTTAAGCCTTTAATACACCACATTGAAAATATTAAGTCTTTTCATCAAGTTAATACTTTATTTTTATGCATTGACCTTTTATTTTAATCAATTCTTGGTAATATTGAAATTCAATAAAATTTTCTGACTTTCGGATCTTGATATAACAATCGTTTAAGAAAAAAAATACAGACTTTTGAACTTAAGTTTGATTTTAGATATTTTAAGACCGTTATTGGCTGGGAAGGGAACCATACAATAACATGACTTGGCAGTAAATAAGCTTTTTCTTTGCCAAACTATCCTAAACGACTTGTATCGAAACGAAAAAAGTGTCAAACGAAACTAATTCTAATGTGCAGGTGTATTAATGTCGAAATATCAATGAAATAAAATGTCAATTTATGTGAAAACATCTGTTACAAATAGAGCATAAAGCAAGAAATGTAAGAGGTCCTCAAAAATTTAATCAAATGAAAACCGTATACTTTTTAAAAAAGAAATGTCGGCTGATGAAATCAAAGGTGCTGAGGCCAAATGTTTGCAGGCTCAACTCATATTACGTATTCCGCGCGGAAATCGTTCGGAGGTCCCTTGTAAAATTAATATTCCTTCAATATGCCGAGTCGCGTTTTATTAGAAATATCTTCACTTCCATCCCTCTCGCATTGTTTCGAGGGTACGATCAGAATAGAAAGTATAGGTTTGGGTGAAACAGTCCTACAAATATGATTACGAGACCTTTTTCACAAATCTTTCATAGAGTATTACCAGGTTTATATAGCCTACGATTGTACCTGCGTATTCCACATAATATATTCCATACACGTGCGACTAAAATTTCGTTTGACTATTATCAGTAAATTTATTCGATATGCTATACGTGCGTGCTATGTGTATTATCGCGTGATTAAGATGGCAAACTGTATTGACAGCAATTTCGAGATATATTTGAGTAAACAAATATTAATATATTTGTTATATGTATCTTTATAATAATACTAGCTGACCCGGCAAACGTAGTTTGGCCATAAAAAAATGTTTTGACCAAAAGATTAAAAAAAAAAAAATAGATGTTGACCGATTCTCAGACCTACTCAATATACTCACAAAATTTCATGAGAATCGGTCAAGCCGTTTCGGAGGAGTACGGGAACGAACATTGTGACACGAGAATTTTATATATAAGATTATGTTATATCTTTTGTAAAGTATTTTATTAGTATTTATAAGATTCTGAGTTTCGTCAGAAACAATTTCTCGGACGTTAACGTCGTTATTATCTCATACATAATGGTTACATCTACATATTTATCTACATTAGGTTCACGAGATTAGTTTGAACCGTTTCAATAGTCATGGGAATCGAGGAGAGAGAGATAGAAATACACAAATTACGTGTTCTTCTCTCTATCTTATTTAACGTAGGAAGTAAACTTTTTACCACTTTTAATTAAGATGTGAAATAGAAACGGTAGTAAAGGTAAGTAAGAATAGCAGTAAACTAAGCTAATGGCATATATGAGAATAACATATCAGATATATGTAAGCGTATTTATTTTCATTAGTCCAAATATAGTATATGCTGTAAGTGGTAAAAGAACAAGCAACCCGATGGTAAGCAACAACCGCCGCTAATTGACAAGTCTGTTTGTTTGATGTCATTGAAGCAATTAAAAGGAGACACAGCCAAAGCGATGCTTTTCATAAACTTATGTTCATAGGTGCTAAAAACGTAAAAGGTTTTCTTGACAAAAACTATTTACCGTAGTTTAAATAAAGGGATGAGTCAAAAGAGGTCGTATAAGGAGGGAAGGGACTGAGTGGGTGAGTTTGCCTCTGGCGATGTATACTATGTTTTTTGTTCGTCATATTTGATACTAGAATTAGCTTTATTATTATTATCGTAGACGAGAACGAGAGAGAACGTAGAGAGAACGAGAACATCGTTCAAACAAATGAAAATTAACGACGCACCATTATATTAATGGTCAATCAGTACTTTTGCAAAAACGTAAGAAAATACTTTCTACAACCTACAAAATGATACTGAAACCATATAAAGAAATGAAGTAGTATAAAATAAGGGTATTGCTCACCAGAACACAAGCCAGTATGCGTATGACCCTCACGTTTAATAATTCAGCCTGCACTCCGGAATTTTCCTGTGGGAATTGTGACGTGCAGGCAACTAGTGGCAAATCAATTGTTAATGTGCCTACCGTTGTGTTGGCGAGGCTTGAAACTTCACCGAGGTATGTCATAGACGTATTTGAGGAAATCAAACCGAATTAGCGTTGACCATGCTTCTTATTTTTTTTGTGTTATTTGGTAGTGAAGCGACCGCTTTGCATGAGAGTTTTGGATTTTAGTCTTGGATTCAGGTTGTCGGGTTATCTGTCAGATAATTTTAGATATCAGTGCGACATCTGGAACTATTCCCTAGAAATTATACTTATAATTTAGGCTATGATGGGGCAAGCATAACATTTTTAGATTTCAAGCCTCGAAAATTCAATAAAGAGAAAAATAAACTATGCCCTGTGAATACCAATAAGCAAGCCTTATTATTACACGTATTGAGAGCAATGGATTTAAAATCATAGCTGGCGAAATGTGGGTATAATACACTATACTTATCCCTTTTGAGATATACACTGCTGTGAGACCCCATATGCTTATTCGCCACTTATCTATACTAATAACAATGGGTTTAAAAATATTAGATTTTTATTTGTATGGATTTAATTAAAAACTGCTCAACCGATTTCAAAAATATTTCATTATTATGAAGCTATATTATTACCGATTAACATAAGCTATATTCCATTTAAAAAGTACTGTTACTAGAATAACCTAACCTACTTTTAGGCGAGCAAAACCACGGGCAAAAGCTCGTGTTGTATGAAACGCTGAAGAACCTTTGTTCTCGTGCAAAGATTTATAAGTGAGCCCCTTTTCTAAAATAAACTATTGCAAGCATAGTCGTTTGTAAACTTGTAAGTTTCAAACTAACGCCTGAATTGCAACCCACAAAGGTTTCGTGTCAATTAATCACAGTCGACCGGCGCGCTCGGTTCACGTCTTCGATTCCCGCTCCAATACACACGTCTATTTATACTGTGATGTCAGCACCTACACTACCTACTGCGAACGCTATGTCTTATATAAAGTAGGATCTTAAATGACTTCAGTCGACTAGGTCGTAAGTACGAGTATTTCACAATAAAGAGCAAAGCAAACATACAATATAAAACCTGCTGTTTTAAGGTAAAGGTACATAACGCCTCTGTTTCGTCATTTATGTTTAGGTTCTTTGTTTTAGGTCCATGATATCCTTGAATATTTATACTAATATTATAAAACATAACTCAAAAACTTACTTTAAAAATTATTTTTTCATTAAAAAGCTATATTATCAGCGAGTAAAATAGGCAATATTTTATTTAAAAAAATAAATACTGTTACTAACTTTTTGTTTTTTTTTTTTACGTAGGGGAATGCTATGACGCATATCCCTCCGCGGGGGCGGGCGGAGGGATTATGTCGGACTCGCCGGGGTAAAAGAAAGATGGAAATAATAGTAAAGTACCTCCCGGAATACCGACTAAACCTACCACGGTGTTCCTCGACAAAACTGCTATCGACGGGGCCGCGCGAATCGCTTTCGCATGCGGTCGCGACCCCGCCGAGGTTACGGCCCGCCGTGTGAAACGGCAGGCCACTACACAAAGAGACCTACCCATAATAGGCACTTCTTAACGCCACTAGTAAACCCTACTGTCCCCCCTCTAAAAAGAGGGGAGACGGACTCGAAACAGAGGCGCGCGTGGGAACACGCACGCCGCCTCTCGGACCTGGTGCTGAACGGATGGCGGGCAGGCCCACAAAGCCCGCCACCCCCAGGTCAAACCTCAGGGTGGCTGGAGGTCGTCTCGCGCCCTCCGGCGCCCGGCTCTGCGGTTGGGGAGAGGATTTAAACGATCCCTCTCCCGCTCCGCCGCCTCCTTGATGGAAATTACTTCCTCACAAAAGGAGGCGACGGCGTTCCACGACCTCTCACTCCGGACCATAGACTGAACTACGGCCGGGAGCGAGAGGGCAACCGATCCGACTGCCGCGATAAACTCACGGCGCTGCGATGCCCAGGCGGGGCAAACCGCCAAAGTGTGCAGCGCCGTGTCCTCTACAACGTCGCGGCAGTCGCCGCAGTGGTGACAACCGGGCGTCTCTTGCCGGCGTATACGACACAGGAACTGGCCAAAACAACCGTGGCCAGTCAGAACCTGTGTCAGCCGGAAGGTGAGGGCGCCATGCCGCCTCTCCAGCCACTCCTCAAAAACGGGACTTACCGCCACGATCGTGGCGTGCCCGGTTACTAACTTAACCTAACCTACTTTTACGCGAGCAAAGCCACGAGCAAAAGCTAGTCGGGTATAATTATAAAAAAATGTTAAGAAATTACTTGTGATTACCAATAGAAAAGTATCTGAGAAACATAATAACAAAACTAATTGGCAGATAAGTGCATAGTACAATGTATGTACAAATTACATGTCGTTATAAATCGATCGATTAGGTTCTAAGTCACACAGGCATATTTCTAGACTCCGTGTGGTTACTTTACTAAGAATTATGTTATAACACTATGCCCGACTGGTGAGTCAGAAGTCCTTTCGATGAGCCATCTTAAGGCACGGAATAAGCGAGACAGGTTAAAAATATTTTATGATAATATTGTCTTATGTTTACGCGAATGTTATACATTGAAATTAAATACTTTATACGGATTTTGTCGCGTTTTTTATTTTACTTTAAATATAAAGAGTTTTAATAAAATTAAATAACATATTAAAGTTCAATAATAGTAGTTAGTTTTCAAAATTATGTAATAAAAGTGTTTTAAAGTAAAATAAACAACGCGACAACGCGACAAAATCCGTATAAAGTGTTTAATTTTAAAATATTTTATGAGTTAGGTAAGTACATCATCAATATGTAAGACATAAAATATTTTAAACTGTCTGTATTTAAAACTTCTTCAGAGGCAGACCGCAAATGAATAAGTCGACTAGAATCGAACCCGAAACCTCACTGTATAGCAGCAAGGTGTTATTGGGCTTTTTGACAGTAGACAGTAGTACGGAGTTTAGAATTACGACCCGTAAATGACAATTAGGCTCGGCCCCTTTTACGTAGAATCTAAAAACATGTGGTCATGTTGGTGATATACACCTACCCGTACATCTTCAGAGATAAACGCCTAAGACTATGTATGTATGCTGGTTGTATTTGACATAAATCAAAAATGGTTTAAAAAAGAGATCTAAATTCCTTTTCTTTGCGTTTCATATATTTTTATTTTCATAAAGAACTGAACTCACTTATTTATATACGAACTAATAATCACTTAGAATATTTCCAGGCGAAATATAACAAGCAAAATATAAAAACAATCAGAAAGCATTATAACAATCAACATCAAGTAAATATAACACCCTATACATACATTTTCTTGCAACATGTATGCTTAAACTTACCACAGTTACAAGCTAAACTCTGCACAAATTGTATAAAAGCCAACATGCAGATTCTAAAACACGACTGTGGCTTAAGCTTTTACTGTAAGTCGGAATGAACCCCCATGTCTGCGAGAAAGAGTGAGAACTATTGGTATTCGTGAAACACAGTTCAATTCTGGCACAATGGCGGGACGCTCGCTTTTTGTCTGTTTGGTTCCCGCATAGGACGAATCAATAAACAGTCGGGTGGTGCGGTCGCGCGGTTTGCTTGCTAATTCATCGGGATACAGAGATGGGACTGTGCGTCTTAATATGGTACTTGAATATTTTATTAGTATTAAATAATTTGGGTACTTGAATATTTGATGTCTTATTATATTGTATTAAGTAAGGACAATATATATTACCATGTATGTATGTTTAGTAAATACGGTTTCATTGCGTGTCATAAATAATTAAATAAGAAATTTATGACTCACCGAACGATGCGCGATTATTACGGCAATTTTTTTACAATACTGTATTGGATTCAATTCAAATTGCTACTGTTTAGTATTCGAATCATAACCAAAAATTCTAATCATAACTTAATAATACGAACATAAATGTAGCCAATCATGTAAATAATGATTTTAATTGTTTACAAAATTATCTAAATTGAATCTTTAGGACAGGATTTTGTCTGTGTGTTATAGCTTAGCAGCTGTTCGGCTGGACTTGAAATTTGAAATGATAATTATATTTGAATTTCTTGCTACGTTGCATACATTTTACTTATGATAAAAGAGGTAATAAATAGAATAATACCATTCTAATAGACCTATGAATCGAACCGGTGATGATAATAGTCGCAACCAAAACGGACTGCCGCGAGTTGTTGCAAATTCAATTGCTTTTCAATTTGTTTCGATTAAACAGGACATCTACTAACGTGAATAGATATATAGACTACACGACAGTGCATATAGTCTAGATAAGTATGTGCCTACTTAGAATATTCTAGAAACAATATGCGATATTTATCGTTCAATAGCAATAACAGTCCCTAAATTAAAAAAGAGGAAAAATATCTATAACAAACAAGATAATATATCCACACTTCTACCTCTATAAAAACAATTGTATTAACCAATTAACATCGGGGTACAACCATTATCACCACAATTACCAACCGCATTTTCTCATCCTCACATAAAATTAGGTCAAGGCGCTTCTTTCAACTTACTGGAATTACAAGGTAGACAGTGCCTAAGAGACCGAACTTCGAAGAACACATAACACATAAATGAGCGCTGGACGCATTGTTATTTTGACAATTAATTAAAGTTCTCTTATAAAACTTTTGCAGACATCTTTGGATTAAACATATATATTTATCTTACATAAAAAATATGTAAGAAAAGATTGTGTGATTGTATAAGTAATCTATACATTAATACGTGAAGCTAAAACTTTCTACCCCTTTTTACGAAAATGGAGCGCGGATGGCGGAGTATAAAATTAGGCACAGTTAAAGTTTATATAGAGAAGGTGGGGCAAATCCTAATATTTTAATAAAATATGCATTATAAATACATTAAATTAATGAAAAAACACTACACGCCACAACCATGCATTTTACACAAGCAGTCCAATCGCGTTCGTAATATTTCGGCATTGTTCGGTTGACTTCGTAGAATGCTTCGTAACTATCGTTACATACATATGTATGTGGAGTAGGTGACTAAATGAAATGTGATTGTAAGGGTATTAAGTTATAGACAATAAAACTTTATGACGATCAAATTTAAAATTTAAATAAATTATGGGCGATTCTCGACCATTTGGCGACCGCTAGTACAAATATACATTTATTTATTATAATATTTTGATATAAAATCTAATGGTACCTAGTTTATGCCTGTGCTTTCACTCTCTTGAATCCGACGGGAACATAGACCAGAATCCAGATCATGGTCTAAGTTTTATCAGAACCCGTTCGAATGTCAACGCGTCATAAACATTTTTAAACATTTCCAATATTAGTAGACTTATTTTTATTAACTTTACTACAACGACAAACAAAACGAAACGAGAACTACCTCCGTGCCGCAGTGGTAGTAAATGTGACTGCTGTGCATGAGGTCTCGGGTTCGAATCCCGTGTCGGGCCAACAAAAAGTTATTGGGTTTTTCTGTTAAGAAATCTCAATACGAGCCCGGAGTTAGGAAGTTGGCGGTGTTAGACACCCCCGTGCCTCGGAAAGTACGTAAAGCCGTTGGTCCTGCGCCTGATCTCTCTCCGGTCGTGTTGGATTATCCGTCTCATCGGATCATGAGAGTTAGGGAACAGAGAGTACACTTATGTTTGCGCACACATTTGTGCACTATAATATCTCCTGCGCCGATGGCCAGTCTCCGTTAAGATTGGCCGCCGTGACCGAAATTCGGTCAGGAGGACATCATTATTAAAACGACAAGAAAATATATGACCCGCCTGAATGTGACACAATATTTTAAATAATTTTAAATTATACGAAATACAGATCGTTGTGACTTATTAAGTGATATTCACAGCCTACAAAGAATGTGCTACAACGATAACAACTATTACCATACGGACAGCAGCTGCTGCATTTAAACATTTAGCTTAAACTAATAAGATGGCAAACAAGCAAACGAGTCGCAGGATGGTAATCCGTTAGTCTAGTTAATTTTGTATAGTCGTTCCGATTGCGCCACAAGGGTAATGCACTGCCAACCCAAAAAAAGTTTGCTGTGTTGCCAAATAAAATCACACTGGTTTCAGTTAACAGTATAGCGCCTTATGAAACCTGCATAGTCTATTCACCGCAGTAATACAACGCAAGGTTGTTGCGTGTAATCTTCTGTAGGTTGTAATTTCCTTGCGAAAATGTTTCCAGCTTAAGCAAGGTTGTTTTTGTGGTATACCTCTCGGAAGTTTACGTTAATATTTACTATCAATAGAATATTAAGGTTTCATCTTAGTCTACTATATACGGATTTTATCGCGTTGTTTATTTATCACTGTATTACAAAATTTTGAAAATATTACTCTACTACTACTATTGGTTTTATTTTACTAATTTATAAGCTAATTGAAATTAAACACTTTATACGGATTTTATCGCGTTGTTTATTTTACTGTATCGCCTGTTGTTGCCGACATATATATGGAGGACTTCGAGGCTCGAGCTTTGCAGACTACCACCATCACACCAAGGATTTATAAGAGGTATGTAGACGATACTTTCACAATATTACCAACAGATAGTGTAAAAGCATTCCTAAAACATCTTAATTCCATTAATAATAACATCCAATTTACTATGGAATTAGAGGCAAATAATTCATTAGCTTTCTTAGATGTACTTGTCATCAGGAATCCTGATCATACTTTGAGCCACACTGTGTATAGGAAAAAGACCCATACAAACAGGTACTTAAACGGTGAATCTCACCACCATCCTAAACAGTTAGCTACCGTGGGAATGTCTTTGTTTCAGAGAGCCCACGGGATCTGTGACAAGAAACACCTGGACGCCGAGCTTCAACATGTCAAGCAAGTACTGCAAGACAACAAGCTCCAACAGCCGCGCCATCGTCACAGATCCCGAGAAAAGCCAGCCACAGTCGAGCGCCAGCCTGCCATACTACCATATGTAAGGGGTGTCACTGACAAGATTGGCTACATCTTGAAGCGAGCTTCAATCAACACATACTTCAAGCCGCCAACGAAGATAAGTCAATTTTTACCATCCGTCAAGTGCCAATTACCTTTACAAGATGCAGGGTTATATAAAATAGATTGTGACTGCGGACTCTCATATATTGGGCAAACCAAGAGAAGCATAGGCACCCGCTTAAAAGAACATATAGCTGATGTTAAACACCAACGCTCGTTGAAGTCTGCTGTGTGTGAACATGTGCAACAGGGGACCAACCACTACCTACGATTTGACAAACCACATATACTCGCAAAAGAACACCGATTCCTACCAAGGATGCTTCGCGAGGCTATTGAAATTAAAAAACATCCTAATTTCAATAGAGAGGATGGTTGGAATGTACCACCAGCTTGGGATCCAGTCATTGAAATAGTCAAACCCAAGAAGAAGCAAAACACAGCTAGACTTCATGATACTTTGAGCTCATTCTGCGTAAATAGGAACACCAAAGATTAAATTATGTTCGGGTACTTTAAAATAACTAGCTACACTTCGGAACGTTGGGACAACTACCATCTTAGTCTCCCCGTGAACATGGCTGCTGTAAAGCAACCGAAACGTCGGGGCAAAGTGTAAACGTAAATACAAATAGTTTTAATTAGAAAAAATATATACTTAGCTTAAATAGTAGTAAAATTCAATAATAGTAGTGTTAGAGTTTTCAAAATTATGTAATAACAGTGTTTAAAGTAAAATAAACAACGCGATAAAATCCGTATAAAGTGTTTAATTTCAATGTATAACATTCGCGTAAACATAAGACAATATTATAAGCTAATAAAATTATTTAAACTATTAAATCTATTTATTTTTGGTTTACACTTTCCCCGACGTTTCGGTTGCTTTTCAGCGGTTTCGCGTAAACAGAAGACAATATTTTATCTTAGTATTCATTTTTATATATATTATAGTAGCTTCTATAAATTGTATTTATTTATATATAAAAATCACAGAAAATACGAAATGTTTCTGTCCAAAGTTGAAAACTAATTGATGGAATGTCACAAGAGTGTTATATGTTTAAAAGTTTAAACCTATAGTACGAGAAAATAAAATATCAGACTGAGCCATAGTAAAGCGTCGCCAGATTCAGCTAGATTACCTTATCCAAGTAGCGTCTTATTTCTACAAAGTGATTTTCATTTCAGGTTTAATTTAAACGGAATGATAAATAATTTCGACGAAGCTGAATTATATCGGCTATCAAAAAATAGGAGCTGTTTCCTGGATAGCTACAATATAAGTATAATAGAGCTATTTTTATGTACATAATGGTTTGTGTAGAGCGACATCTATCATAAGAAGTCCGAACTTAGTCTTTTCCTACGACGACTGTTCATGGTTATTCGCGCAGCACACACACACCGAATGTAATTTTGTTAACTACGCATAGATGGCGCTGTAGAAGATTTTCCAGTTTACTTTGTAAATTCATAGATGGTAGTAAAATGGTAAAAAACAATGCTTTTTTTATTGGTATGGTAAAATAAACAGAATTCGTAGGTCTTGTCGTTTTCGTAGTTAAACTTGCTGTTAAAACATTTTAGCATAAGGTTAATTAGAAATGCGATTATTTATTCAAATAATATTTCAATGTTTTGAATTAAAATCTAGTGATGGTTTGGTGAGGTGTCAGCTATCAAGGAATTACTGAACCATATTTTTGTGAAAGGGTGTCGAAACATCTAATATTCTATCACCTACACACAACACCATCTAGCCCAAACTAAGCAGAGCTTGCACTATGGGTGATAGACAATGGATAAACATACATATATATTTATTTTTTGTAAATTCATACATATTATACATGGAAACACCCAGACCAAGAAAGCATCCATGTTCATGCACACAAATGTTTGACTTGTTGCGGGAATCGAACCCGCCACCTCAGGCGTGGCAGTCGGTTACACTAACCACTACGCCATCGAGGCCGCCAAAATCCGCCATCGGCACAAGTGTATCAAGATACGATTCTTGAGAAGGTGGTTAAGCCTCGTAATAACACCATTTTCCATAGCCAAGAATGGTTATTTCAGCAAGACTCAGCACCGGGTCATAAAGCTCGATTCACCCAAGCGTGGTTGGAAACGAACGTTTCGGACTTCATCAGATCTGAAGACTGGCCGTCATCTATCCAGATCTTAATCCGCTGAATTATGAGTTATGGTCAGTTTTAGAGAATATGGCATGCTCTAAACGCCATGATAATTTGGAATCCCTAAAACAATCCATAAGATGAATTTTCCCTTAGAGAGAGAGCGTGTTTCTATTGACAGTTGGCCTGAACGTTTAAAGGACTATTTTAAAGCCAATGGAGATCATTTTGAATGAGTTTCATATGTTTTTAATGATAACAAACATTATCTTATCTTATCTTGTGTGGGGGCCAGTCAGTACAGACTGGCGACACTTCGACCCACTGGGATCTTTTGTGTCAACTTCCCCAATAACGACTGCCATAGATGTTCATGGCAGTCGGGACCGACAGATTAACGTGCTCTCCGAAGCACGGAGCAGGCGATAATTGTCAATCAATACGCACATAATTTCGAAAAGTCATATAACTTCCGAAAGTCAGAGGTGCGCGACGTGGGTTCGAACCCGAGACCCTCTGCATTGCAGTCTGTTGGTCTCCCCACTGAGCTATCGCTGCTCGTTTGTAAAATAATAAATAATGTCGATAACAAACATTACTGTAATAAATGTTTTATGCAATAGAAAAAGAACATTTTTGGTCTTGTAACAATCTTTATGGCAAGACTAGGTAATAATATCGCACCAAGGTGGCCAGGTTAAAGTGTGGTTGGGCGGAGCATATTTGCGGAATGGATGCTAAAAATATAATTGTATAACAACGGGTTGGACACTAGAGAAATGCTGTAGTCTGGTTAGGCCAAGGACACGTTTGTGCGATGATCTGGACACATTTTTTAAACGATTTGCAAACCATAACTTTGGAGAGGGGCCGTTGGAGAAATTTAAGAGAGACTTTTGCCCAACAACGTTTCAGTATAGGCAAAGAAAATAGAAAGTCAATCAAATTCTTATCCGTAAGAAGTATATTACACCCACATATCCCCAGCTACGTATTTAGGTCCTGCGTAATTGCCTTTGCAAGTCCCGGATATCTAACCTCTCATGTACAACCGTAGCATACACCACCGCCGTTCCACCAAAGCGTCGCTTAATAACGTACGTAATAAGTTAAAACATACTTGTACTAACAAAAACGCCTATATTAAAATATAAATGTTAAAAAGTTATGAAATGTTACGAAAATAAAATCGATTAAAAAGCTATTATTTATCGATGTTCAAGGCAACGACTCGACGCTAATAACGATCACGTGCTTTGGATACAATTAAATACTTTTTAATGGTTTATGGTTTAGGCAATTTTTTTATAAACCAGTTTGAATGAAAGTTAAGTACTGTTGTAAAATTAAATCAATAAAATACTTACATGGCAACAGAAGGAAAGACATAAATACGTTAATCCACGCCGGTATGCTAAGGGGTATCCGAGGTGTATTGCAAGACATTTTGCAAGTTAAGACCCAGCATAATAGGAGGTCAGCCTTAACTAGCGTGTCTAGTGGCAAATATTTGAATGACTATTTTATTGTTCATACGGTTAGAGTACCTAACTATTTACATTAATAGTGCCATTATATCTAATTATTCACGTACACTGCCTACATATATAAACTAACCTACTACTGGGCTCGCGCCTCACGCCACTTTAGAAAGGTTTTGACAAGCAAAATAAAAATGTTGTAGTGAAAAAGAATTACGTTTGTCAAGTACAGCTAGATAGACTTTACACATCTTCATGAATATTATGTATATATTGTAGACATGCATTCTAAAACGAGCAATAAGTTAAAAGTTAAAGGCAAACATAGAATAATATAAAGTTAATTCTTAGGAAACAAAAACCGTCTTCGAGACTATATTACAATGTTGATTACACATGTACAAATTTAAACTAAAAAGTAGAAAAATCCACCACACCGTTGTAATTAAAACAAAGATTGAAAATCTTTTTCAAGACTTTTGCTGACATGCACACACACACTGCATATACTTTTTAATTAAACAATTTCTTTAGAAAGCGTTGATTCTTTCTTTAAAATGATAAAGGACCACCTCTAAAATATGAACTAAACAAGAAAATAATCATCAAAAATAATTTATAATTGGCGGAGAAATCGCGTAAATAGCATACAAATAAAATAACAGAGTCGAATTCGATGCTACTCCTTTTTTAAGTCGGTTAAAAAATGTCATAGATTTATAAAGTGGTAGATCGTTTCAAGGCAAAGAACGAAGGGGATACCTGTCCTAAATCGTAATTCGAAAGATTCTTCATTTTAAATAAAAAGTAAAAAATTCCAATATACATTTTTTATCTCTTATCTTAAAAGGCAATTCAAGCGGGACTTTACGCGACACTAGCACCATATAAAGCGAAAAATTGTGTTCATTTCGCTTAAAGTACCCCAAAATGTTGATAAAACATTGAAATAACGAATACAAAGAACATTCAGGCGTAGAAAAATGTAATCTACAACCCTACGATGCGACGTTCTGTAGCGAAGACAATCACTTAAACCATTGCTGCTAAAAATAAAATAAATAATTTACAGAAAATAAAAGACTATATTTTATTCTTGAAGTTATGCAAACATTATTTGAAAGTTTCAAGATATATTTTACCGAAAATATACGCCATATCATTCAGAAAACATCTCGTCTGATTGCGACCGACGAACGCTTTTAACTAGATTAAATGCTATAGAATTTCATGAACAATAAAATGTAAAGAAGTCTATGTAATCTGATCAGTAGGCTTCTTTATACACAGGGTTTTATTCAATTGAGTTTTGTTTTTATTCACTTATATTATTAGTCACAAATTTTTTGTCCGCGTCTTCGTCCGCAAGAATACTACGGGAACGAACAAACGATGACATTGGACACATTGTACGTATAAAATACGTGTAAAAATACTTATAATATTTAGACAATCACCAGGACTGTTGAGACAGCTACAACGCTGACCAACGACAAAGCCTCGTACCTCGTGTTTACGACATATCATGCGACTGTGTTAGTGACATGTATCAAGGATGATGAGTATGGAAAATAGATATGCCTGTAAATCAGACAAGGTTTATTTTATACGTTTTTATAAAGCCGCCGTACTAGCACATATGAGATCTTTCGTGCCGCCAAGGTAAGGTGATCTAAATAAGTCGTTATCCGAATTTCAACAGACTTAGTGGCTAACACTACCACTAGCCTGGAAACTGATCCTGAAAAGCAGGTCATACTATTATGTTGTACTGCTACTAGCTTTTAGAGTAGGAGAGCCTCGCTGATTTCTGAATGAATGGGCCGGCTCGACTGGGAAAGGATTACCCTCTCACAGAATATCGACGTGTAATAGCAGTATTCCTACTGTTGTGTTTATTTCGGTGAGTGAGAATTCCGTAAGCTCAATCACCACTTTTCCCCTTTCCCGTTTCTTGTCCTTCCCACATCTTTTCCTAAAGCATCGGCAACGCGCAAGTGATGCCTCTGGTATTGCAGGTGTCTATAGGCTCCGGTGACCACTTACCATTAGGTGGGCCGTATAATTGTTTGACATCTTAGATGTATAAATAAAATTATAAAAGAACTAACAGTACAACATAAATGGAGTGAAATTCTAGGCACTATTTTCCTCTATTAAATTTTTTCCAAACTTGACCTAAGTCGTCCCACCAGAATATCTTTTTTTGTCCCGGTACTACGAAATACGCTCTTAAGGCCCGTTCCAAGAACAGTTGACCGAAAATAAACTATGTTACTGCCCGTTATTGCCCATTAACCGGTCCGTACTTACTTTTGTTAGTTTTTCGATTAAGCTATATTTTAGGGACCGCCCTCGATATTGGACGTTTTTACTTCAGTTTATTGGATGTGAAAGTGCATTTTCAAGTATTTATTGCTAAGCTAAGAGGGTGCGACACTTTCTTATAACATTACAACATTTTGTCAACGGCTTCGCTCATAAAAATTTAGGTTAGGTTTGTAACATTTTTTTTCTAGAAGAACTCTATGTCCTATTCTATACCCCTGACAACGTGCATGCGAAATTTCATGATGATTGGTAGTAGAGGCGTGAAAGCATAACAAACAAACAAACAAGTTCACATGCGCATTTTTAATATTAGTGAGGATATGACATGTCTATACATATAAGTGTATTGTATACTCTTGATAAATTGAAAAAAAAATTCCCTAGTAGAAATGGCTGCACAATTTTTATGTATGCAAATCTGCCACATTCGTTCTACAACTATTACTCATCTAGCAGATACAACTCAAAGTGGGTTAACAAAATTCTAAAATATTTCGAACTTCAACACAACCTTGTTTATGTAGTAGATTTAAATTATTTTGTAAATCAATATAAAATGAACAAAGGTAATGTTTTATTCACAAGAAACCGAGCCTTGTGAAATAAGAATTACTAAGGGGAAAACATCTACGATTGTACGATTAACTTATAATAGAACAATGCACTGACTAGGAGACCTCATCATATTCGAGTCCAATAAAAACATTCATAAAACAATATTATTCTTAGTAAGTTTGACTTTAAAAAGCAAAATTATTTTCTTACAAGAAGTGCACTGACGCTCGGATTAATTCTAAGTCAGTTTTCCCTTAAAACGTCGACCTCCTGTGAGAAAAACTTAGTTCTAGCTTAGTCTAACAATATTAACATTAGAGGGAGAAAATGAATTATTAAAATGTTCATTTTAATAATTCATTAGAACTCTTTCCCTGTAGTTGAACTTCTGTGAGTTCACAAAGACTGTATATTTAAAGCGTCAGCATTTGTGAAGTTTATTTTGGTATACGCTAATCTTCATATTGAAGGAGCAACTAACATAAAACATGTGTACATAGATATAGTATTATAATACTCACTAGCATTTTGGATTACTCATTTTATTACAAATATACGTTAATATTTGGCGCCATGGTTAGTAAAATAGCATGTGGGCGATTTTATCCTTTTCACTGAGGTGAGCAATCTATATCTATGAGTATATTTATACTTTCTCTGACGTTCTGATTGCTTTTTAGCAGCTCTAGCGTGCTCAACATGGGGACAATTTATATTATATTCAATGACATAATTATATGCTTGCAAATGCTCATGCAAATGCTATTCAATGACATAACATTTGCATAAGCATTTGATAATAATATTATACGATCGATTACCGTAATTGTTTCTGATAATAGAGGACTTACTGCTTAAGTATTGGCTTCCATCAAATAAATGACTAAATAGAGGGTCAGCGCTTTAAAATCGTCGCCGCAAATAAGATATTGAGATGTGGTGCTGTCCGGGCGCGGGTGAGATCTTATTATAATGCAAATAATATTGAGCATTATGTTCCAAGATGTAGGATTTAAATTAAATTGTGGACATACTTAGTTATATCTATAAATGTAGGTAAAATATACTTCGTAATAGTCGACTAATTTTGTACTAGGCCCAGTGTATGTTTTTTTGTTGATTGATGTATATTACAACGATTATGCTCTTGTCTTCAATACTTATGACAGTTTTGTAATTATTGTGACGACTGTATACGAGGACTGTTGGTAGCTAAAAAATCGGCCACTGGCTGCTTATCACCCAAAGGAGAATATTGTAATAGCAATTTTTGTTTGTGATAATCTTGAGTTCTCGACTCTATGGATGGCGCAGTGTAGCCTTTCAATGGTTGTATGTTTAAATCCCACATGGGACAATAAATATACAAGTAATACACAAACACTTGCTATGAAGCTAGAAGTACTTCAAACGTAAACAATTAATTGTTTGTTAAGTTTGACGCGATTCAACACTTGTTCCCTGCGGTAGTAACGTGATACTAATATTATAAATGCAAATGTGAGTTTGTTTCATTTTTATGCTTGCACGCCTTATCTACTTGACCAATCAACATGAAATTTCGCATACACGTTGTCAGGACTACGGAAAAGGACATAAACTAATTTTCATTCAGTAAAGAACTACTGATATCAAGTGAGCGCAGCCGCGGGCTAAGCATAGTATTTTAAAATAATAGTCTTATTATATAACTACGATTAGAAATATAGTGTAGATCAAGAAAACAATAAATATAATCATGTCACGCAGCAATAGCTATTCTAATCTTTTATTTTATTTTATGTATTAGGAACAAAAAACAATTACATGTTAAAGTATTACAAGATAGTATTTTACATTATTATCAAACATATAATCAACACCATTGTCCACGGATTAATGGAAAATGAAAGTGATGGTGAATAATCATGTCATCTAGAAGCAATTGAAGCCTTCCTTTGTGTAACGTCAAAACTTGAACGGTTGGCTTCTCTTTGATATACTTACTGCAGATCGTACCTGAGAAAATTGACCATGAGCCCCTCTACTATAGATACAAGTATTTCTACCATTAGAGATCATCGATAAATCTAGTATCTATACCTTAATTCGTATTGAACATTGATATTTTACTAGATACCAGTTTTCTTATCTCTCTCTATTTCGCGATTAAGCATTTAAAGGTAAGGTAATAATCAATAGGTTACCTTTAAATACTTAATCGCGAGTAACCACCCGTTATCTAGTGTTATATTAAGTATGTCTACAAATCCCGAAAGTCTTTGTAACTAAAATATTATTAAAAATGTTTATTATTATATTTTAGTCACAAAAGTAAGAAGTACACGGTCCATCTGATTGCGATTCTATCTTTACGAAAAATAATCAAGCCTTCTCATACCACTGCACCATCAGTCCAGTCAAAAGGTTATTATTCGAATAGCATTGAACATTCTAATCACACTTTGATGACACTCTAATAACATCTCTATACTCGTATAAATTTTGTTATGGCCGTTCAGGTAGATTTTTGTAGTTCATTGTTAAAGGAATCCTATAATTAGGCGTATGCACGGCCCATCAAGAACGACTTTCCCAGTTTTCGTACCGAGTTTGAAATTGATATTCGAAAATTCATTTACATGTTACTGGCAAACAATAAAATTCTTCATTGTATATAACATCTAGTCATTCTATGTAGTGTCGGGCTAGTTAGGCAGTGTATTAAATATTTTATCTATGACCACTTAAAACATACTTACTACTTAGGCAATATATGCAATACCTAAGTACTACTAATTACTATGAAAAGTTCAGATAAACTAAACTAAAAGCAATCGTTTATACAAAATCACCTTTATTCCGGAGAAGATATCGTCAATAAAATAAAAAATAAACCTTTATTTTAATAACGTAAATAACATTATGCCTTCCAATCGTCCCGCAAACCGTCAAACAATACATACGAATAATTCCAATGTTAATTCGAGTCATCATTATAATTATTACCTATGAAACACACTTAAGCATAGAGTTTTTCCAGGCAAGCTGCGCAACTTTTCTCATTATAGGCGGGATTGAAAAAGTATGCATTTTGATATAAAACGTGTAACATAGACGTGGGGATTATAATCTTATAATTCTTATTAATAACCACACTTTTATGTTACACGTTTTATGTTAAAATGCAAACTTTTTGATGTACAGATGTGCCTAGTAGGCAATTATTCTCGTATTTTGTATGATCACTGTTGTATTAATGTCTTTGATTGTACTGTTTGGTATCCGGCTGGCAACAACATCAAAAAGTGAATTTAAAAAAGAAGAAGTAATATTATCTTACGTTTACGCGAATGGTATTCATTGAAATTAAACCACACTAAACGGATCGAAAATTCATTAATAAGCAACGCGATGAAATCCGTATAAAGCAGAAAGAAACAGAAAATAAATATCTGAACCCGCCATTTTTCAATTAAGTTTCCTTCTAAGAAAATGAATGCTTCTGGCAAACAACATTTAGTTTCGGTTTTCAGAAGTTTCATTATAAAGAAGAAAGAGATACGTATTATATAAAAAGGGATATTGTAAAAAAACCGCAAAAAATTGTCTTTACACATTTATGAAGAATTCTCAGACATGCAAGTTTCCTCAAAGTATTCCTTAAACATTAAAGTGAGCGATTTATTTTACATAAGTTTGAAAAGTCAGAGGTGCGTGCTTTAGGTTGGAACCTAAAATCCATGCTTGTCAGTATAACAGACTTCCATTAGACTAACCAGTAACCAAGTGGTTTTAATTGTAGTCGTACTGATTCCACTACCCTTAAATATGACTAAGCCTTAATCTTACATTATTTTGCTTAACATATCTTTTCATGAATTATCACACTAGCAAAGGTATTATAACAAGTTAAACTTACTTTGATACGCTAAAGACCGCATCCAGAGGTTTTATTACAACGGTCAACGTTCTCATACCACAAAATATAATAGGATAGATAGTAGAGCTCAACTGCAAGGCTGGCGCACTGGAAAGTTGTTGTCAGGATTCCCATGTGGGTCAAAATTAGTATAGTGAGAGTCTGAAAGTGCTTTGCGTTCGTTAAGTTAGTTTTTTATTAGTTTTGGGTTTGATTGCTGGCTTGGGAAAAGTGTTATAAAGATTTTCAGGCAAGATTTTATAATAGTAGCACTGAGTCTGGCATTGTGCTTGGTAGACGCGGTAGACCTCTAACCTAATTGGTGAAATGTGGACCTCTGCCTATCCTTACAGAGACAAAAGCATAGGACTGCATATGTATGTATTTGAATCTTTGTTAAGTCCCTCGTAACATAGGATTTAATATTAGAGAAAGAGTTCATTAAAAAAATGCTATACGTTATAGCCAGAATGTAATCATGCATGTAATTAAGGAAAAAGGAAACACACGTCCAAACCATTATACCGTTAATTACTTTCTAAAGGATGTAAACTGAAAACGCCGGGCAATATTATTTTACAGTTTTAATTTACACCTAATCACGTCATTATTTCGCCCGATCGTTGAGGACAACAAAACAATTACGTGGTTGTTAACAAAAGAAAACGAATCTTGCTTCGTTTTCCTTCATTTATTGGAGCTTGGGGTTAGTGTAGGATTGATTATTTTACAAAATACCAAGAACTGTGAAGGAAAAGACTAGCTATATCCTCGTAAGAGTAGGTAGAGGTAAAGCTCACCCACATTAGGCCAGAAACGCTTTTTTAAACCTAATAGGTAGCAAGCGTATTGTCCTCTATCGGGCACAGTTCTAAGTCCCGGGTAAAAACCGACAACGTTTTGCTGAAATGGAACTCGAAATTTCATCAATAGCAGGCCCATCACTGCCTACCAAGGCTATACATAAAACTATTAAGCCGTGTTATTGCACAAGTTGCAACTAATGAGACCATTATATGGAATGGAACATAAATTTCTTCGTGCGAGCTACGTTTATGCTTGCTTGAGATTATAAGGTTCAAATCGCATGCAATTTGTAATAGAATTTTGTATTCGGCAATTTTCAGTGGTGACACATATACCTGTGAGACGGCAACAGGCTTATTCTTGACTACGTGGGACCTCCACACATTGTTGATGAAATGCGTATTTTATACGCGTGTACAAGAGACGCTATTTCAAGACAACGAATAAGAAAACAATTTAATGAAGCAGATCAAAATTTGGTGCAAATGCGAAACCAGCAAATACATTCAAAGATATAAAATCGGATTAGGCATTACTTCAAGGTAAACTATTGTAATAAACAAATAGCGAACAGAGATTCGGACTCAGAGATCGGATTGCCCACCCCAGCTATTGCAACATAAAAAGTTGTTGATAGTGGACGTACGTGAAGTGGAATCCGAACGTATTCTAACTTGCAATATTACGCTTTGAACACAAAATATGTATCGACACGTGTTTCGCTTCAGCGTGAGGCGTGCTCAGGGCAGTTTAGAAATGAATATTCAATAAGCATCCTTAGGATAATTTAGCAAATAGTTATGAGAGGTTCAATAATAAAAGTACTTTTATATTTCTGAGAAACATATGTACCTAATTATGCTGTTCGCTCTACTGAAATATGGAGAGAAACAATCGAGAAGCAACTTATGTAGAATATATCTCAAAGTCTAAGTTAATATGAAATTTAACTTAAAAGCTCACTTCTAGTAATTCAAGCCTGACTTAAGACAGTCTTGCGGCTTTAATAGTTTCACAGATGTTAAAGCTAAAGGCACCGCATTGAAAGCAATTGTGGCCGTCAACAATGTGAACTATTCGAGTAATATAGTAAACTAGATTTTGTCCGCGGCATCGCCCTGTTTAATTTAGATTTTGTCAATTTCTATCGCTCAGGAACAGTAGTTTTTCCTGGCCAAAAAGTACCCTATTTCTCTTTTGTACCCTTGACAACTTTTTTGCGAAATTTAATTGTGTGATTTCTGTCGAAATTTAATGGCGCCCCAGCCATTTTGTTGTCTAAATTCACGATGATTATTTTCTAAGATTTCAATTTGCATCCTATGGAAATGTTGAGTAGGAAGCTGCCTTGAATATTCTATGTTTTTCATGTCTACAAGATATTTGAACCTTGGTTTCAACGGGAAATGTAATTATATATCGGTAGCTAATCAGTTCGGTTAGGGCCTCCTTTGTCAAAGAGATAGGCGTAATTTCACACGTTACATCTATCTCCTGATAATGTATGAGTCGTTGAATACAGTCCGGTTTTACCTCGACCTGGTGGATAATCTTCTGCTCGCATAGGTGCCAGGACTCAATTCGCGGACATTCTGTCTTTAGATACACGAATTTCTGAGAATTAGTTGCTATAAATTGTGCAGGTGGTACTGTAATTTTACTATACTTATTGGGGACCGGGCAGAGTTTATATAACTGATAAGAGGTACTAGATGTAATTGGAAATTTGATTGCTACAACGACTTTTGACTCGGTAATATAAGAACCTAGGCTAAGAATATCATAGTCATTTCTTATATCTAAAGCCACAATCTGATCTAACTGATAAGTTTTTTTTAAATTTAGTTAATATGCTATTTAAATCTTGAATATAAATTAATTTTTAAGATAAAATTGAGTGATGAACACCTGTTTCGACTAAAAGCTAATATGTTTTCTAGTCTGCTAATTTCTTTCAGAAGATCTTGTGCATTTTCGCTAATTATAGCGAAAACTTTGAAGTTGAGAAAAATGAATAATACGCTCATTTTCATTGTTTGTCATGTTCATGACAAAATAAAGAGCCGTCTCTAATCTTCTCTGATTAATTGACAAATTTCTGAGTATCTGGTTCTGCTGAATGGTCATTGCTTTGTACAAGGTTATATGATTGTTAAATGCTGCGATAAACTTTGAACACTTTTGTTCAAAATTTGTAAGGCATTTTCGAATTTAAAGGCGTCCTCGTTATCTAAATTCCCTGTAATACTTTTAATAATTGTGCCTAATGGATTAAGCAAACCTCTCTTAAATCTGATTGGTCTAAATGTGTCTAGGTGCACTAAAATTTAATTTAATTTTTCAAAAATTTGTTTAATCTGATGTTTGAATAGAGTGTGTTCCACTTTCGATAATTTATAGGTAGTGTCGGTGAGTGTGGACTTGATAGTATTCACATGTGACTCATTTATGTCAAGGTCAATTTCTTGTAAAAACGTATGAAAATGAGAAATATTTTTTATAAGTCCAAGATTAATAATGGTAATGAGTCCATTATCTAGTCTATCAAGTTGTATGTCTTGAGCATTGACCGGAATGCCATGGAGTATTAAAAAATACCTGTAACAATAGATATATATTCGGTTTTTAATTTTTGGTAGGACTCTTTAATCGCGATTTTGCTACTGGGCCGCGGCTATTTGCGGTGTACACTTGTATAGGTAAATTAGTAACTACGCGATCACGAATAAAACGGGCTGCTAATTTTTGTCTATCGGCTGCGGGGTTTCTCATAAATATTGCCTGATTCGGTTTGCAATCTAAAACCTCTTCCCTACTAGCGTTATGACGCGTCATTATTGCTTCACGTTCAGACATTGCAGAGTCATGAATGATTTTATAGACTGTGTCCATTTTACTACGATGCTCTAGAATATATCTTTGGATATATCGGTCCGTCATATTCAAGTCTATGGGTTCGCAAGAGTCAAAATGGCCGGATATCAAATCAAATGGCCTACATTTAGTTAGACTGTATATAGAGCTATTATAACCTATTAATACATATTGTATTAGAGTGCGTACAGGATAGTGCATCTGTTTTTTTTAAATCTTTTTTTAAAGGAACTTCGTCAACATTGACAAGGATCGTGCATATTATGTTGTAGTTTTAATAGCCGTAAACGTTCCAGTAGAGTATTATGGAAACGTTATACAATGTCGTTCTCGTTTGATGCATATGCACTGGTGATGTGGTGCTGTATTTTATGTAATCGTAGGAATCTGTTACGACTTGGTTACTGAATTCTGTGCCCTGATCTGTTGTCAAATTTAAAGTAAAACCGTGATGAGAACTATAGTTTAATAGAGCTTTTACTATACTAGGGGCAGTGTAATCTGGTAGGAAATAAGCTTATGTGTATTTGGAAAAATAATCTATTGTTAAATATTTATCATGCTCAATTGTTAGTACGTCTGCATTTGCTAATTCAAGCAGTTTGATTGGTAGGGGCACGACTCTAAATTGTGGACGCACGGGATTACGATCGTATTTTGCTTGACTACATGAACGGTACTCATTTATAAATTTTGTGATATCGGCTTTTATCTTGGGCCAGAAATAACGCTGCGATAATGATAAATAAGTTTCATTAATCCCGCGGTAATACGTTTTGCCGTCGTGATAGTTTTTAATTATCTGATTCTGAGTAGGTTGATCGCTAATATCATTGATTATTTTTACCAAAACTAGTTTTATGGAGCCCTTTATAAAAGTTTTTTTGTAAAATAAAATAGGAATTATAGATAACATCTTTTCTGTTGGTATGATCAAAATCGCTGTTAGAGTTTTGAAATCTTTAATATAAGTTTTTAGAGAGTTAATAAGATTCAATTCTAGATTATCCTCATGCATATCCACCGAAATTCTTTAGTAGGACGTAAAGAGTTCCGTTATATGTGGTTCTTCTGTTATAGGTCCTAGTTTTCGAAAGGGTGGAGGAGTCTTAATTTGTATCAAACGTTATCTCTCAGCAATAATACGGCCAGATATAGGCATTGGCTCCGCGGAATCGGTTTGATTAACAATTAAGAGTAATAATAGTAATCATAGATCGTCAGTTTCAGCAATGCCAACCGGTAGTATGCATCTGGCCGCGGTATATATACCACCAAACATTAATTCAACATCCATGCTTAACGACTTTCGAAATTCATTATTAAGATCTTAAAACAGGCAAGTCAAAAGTTATTAATACAAATTATTCGAACACATCGCACTGACTTACGCAGCATAAATAGGAACGTTGAGATTTTATCTAATGAAATACAGAGATTAATAACTCCATTTGATTTTAAACAATGCATTAATGCAATAAATCACAGAGAAAGATCAAAATATAATGCGTGTAAAACAAACAAAATTCAAAAATATGAAAAATTATTATCAAAATCAAATGCCAACAGCAATAAACGAAACGTCAATGCACGGACCAATGACACGCCGCCGTCAACCCAAAGACAAGCAGTTATTAATCTGTCAAAACAAACTTTGGATAAAACAACCGAAAAAGTATTGAGTAGAGGTTTAAATTATGCTATAACACCAGCTAGGATACCGTATGAGGCCATAATTTGCAACGTTGAGGACTGCCTAGTCAAGAATAACGTAAGAAAGGAAGATTTGGAGGCTATACGTCAGGACATTTCATCAGTCTTGCGTCGAAGTAAAGTGCCCAAACCGAACCTTCCCAAAGATGAATTCGTCGCACTGAAGAACTTGCGAGCTAGGCCAGAAATTACAGTACTCCGTGCAGATAAAGGAAACGCTACGGTCGTAATGGATACGTCAGATTACAAACATAAAATTGAAAATTTACTTTCGGATGAAACTACATATAAACTGGTTACAACAGATCCTACAACCAAGATAGTAAAGAAAACCAAAGATATCATCAATAAATACTCCGGGAAACTAAATCTAGACGTAAAACAATTAATACCATCCTACATAAAACCTCCAAAGCTGTATGGGTTACCAAAAATACACAAAGAAAACGCTCCCCTACGTCCTATTGTGAGTCAGATCGACACACCAACTTACAGACTGGCTCAGCACGTAGTAAAGATACTCTCACCACTCAGAGGCAACTCGAGAGCATATGTGAAGGATTCATACCAATTTGTGAGTGAGATTAAACACCTACGTCTCACAGACAAAGAAACAATGGTTAGTTTTGATGTGCAGTCATTATTTACATGCATACCTGTTCGTGACTGTATTGATATAACTAAAAGAAAGCTAATAGAGAACAATATGCCTGAGGAATATGCAGAAATACTAAACCATTGCTTAACAACTGGCTATCTGTTGTGGGACAATAAATTCTACATACAAGTGGATTGTGTGGCAATGGGCTCCCCAGTATCGCCTGTTGTTGCCGACATATATATGGAAGACTTCGAGGCTCGAGCTTTGCAGACTACCACCATCACACCCAGGATTTATAAGAGGTATGTAGACGATACTTTCACAATATTACCAACAGATAGTGTAAATGCATTCCTAAAACATCTTAATTCCATTAATAATAACATCCAATTTACTATGGAATTAGAGGCAAATAATTCATTAGCTTTCTTAGATGTACTTGTCATCAGGAATCCTGATCATACTTTGAGCCATACTGTATATAGGAAAAAGACCCATACAAACACGTACTTAAACGGTGAATCTCACCACCATCCTAAACAGTTAGCTACCGTGGGAATGTCTTTGTTTCAGAGAGCCCACGGGATCTGTGACAAGAAACACCTGGACGCCGAGCTTCAACATGTCAAGCAAGTACTGCAAGACAACAAGCTCCAACAGCCGCGCCGCCGTCACAGATCCCGAGAAAAGCCAGCCACAGTCGAGCGCCAACCTGCCATACTACCATATGTAAGGGGTGTCATTAACAAGATTGGCTACATCTTGAAGCGAGCTTCAATCAACACATACTTCAAGCCGCCAACGAAGATAAGTCAATTTTTACCATCCGTCAAGTGCCAATTACCTTTACAAGATGCAGGGTTATATAAAATAGATTGTGACTGTGGACTTTCATATATTGGGCAAACCAAGAGAAGCATAGGCACCCGCTTAAAAGAACATATAGCTGATGTTAAACACCAACGCTCGTTGAAGTCTGCTGTGTGTGAACATATGCAACAGGGTACCAACCACTACCTACGATTTGACAAACTACATATACTCGCAAAAGAACACCGATTCCTACCAAGGATGCTTCGCGAGGCTATTGAAATTAAAAAACATCCTAATTTCAATAGAGAGGATGGTTGGAATGTACCACCAGCTTGGGATCCAGTCATTCATATAGTCAAACCCAAGAAGAAGCAAAACACAGCTAGACTTCATGATACTTTGAGCTCATTCTGCGTAAATAGGAACACCAAAGATTTTAGATTATGTTCGGGTACTTTGAAATAACTAGGTACACTTGAGAACGTTGGGACAACTACCATCTTAGTCTCCCCGTGAACATGGCTGCTGTAAAGCAACCGAAACGTCGGGGCAAAGTGTAAACTCAAATAATATATAGCTTAAATAGTAGTAAAATTTCAATAATAGTAGTGTTAGAGTTTTCAAAATTATATAATACCAGTGTTTAAAGTAAAATAAACAACGCGATAAAATCCGTAAAAAGTGTTTAATTTCATCTTCTTCAATTAATATTATAAACGAAAAATCAAAAGTGCACAAGAATTGGAAAAATACGGAAACCCTCAGGACTATGCAGAATTTTCTTTATTAAGAAAGAGACTAAAATACCTCCCAAACGAGCATTTTGCAAAATACACTCGTAGATGTGAGGAACAAATTTAAAAATCGCCTTATGATTTCTGGAATTATATAAAAGTCAGACGAAAAACGTCAGGTTACCCCTGCCATATGAACTATAATGGTAATACGTTTTCAAACAGCGAGGATATTTGTAACGCCTTCAATACATTCTTTCACGTTTTCCAATCTGTTTGAAGTCCCCTTATGCTAATTTTGTTCACTCTATTTCGGTTACTTTGGAGATGCTTAAAACAATTTTTAGTAAACATAGAAAGGGCGCTGGTATAGATGGCTTGCCAGTAATATTTATAAAATAAATGTGAAGCTGGTCTGACTACACCCCTTTCTATTATGTTTCAGAAATCTTTAGATGAGAGTGTATTTCCTAAGCTATAGAAAGAAGCACAGATTGTTCCCATCCACAAGAATGGTTCTAAAGCAGATATTACCAAATATAGAGCAATTTAATTATTAAATATTTTTGGTAAAATGTTGGAAAGGTAATGTGTATGAGAGTAATTCTCAGGCAGCTTACTCATTGCGAAAATTGCGTGTCCGATGACTTTGACTATTTACGGGCAACAGCAAGAGTATTTTAACAAAAAATACTTGCTTTTTTAATATTAATACTAATAATAAGCTGTCAGAAAGAAATTTAAACTTAATACTTCATTAGAAATCAAAATATTTACAAATTAAGACACTGAATGTCGCTTTTTGTGCGTGTGCAAAAATCAGTAATGTTCCTAATGCCTGTAAAATTTTTTTTAGTATTTTTTAGGTTTATTGCACTAAAATCTTTAATATTTTATTATAGATTAAGAATGTTTAATTCAATAATATACAAAACCGTATTTTTTTAATCTGTCCACGAAAATCATAATTGCGGAACTTCCATTCGCGTCACGGGCGTTTACAACCATATATACAAAAAACTACTCTTAAGTAGGGTTTTACAATTAATATGGCAACATTAATTAAAGTTGACTTTAACCGCCATCTTGTTGTTCTGAAAGCGTCAGTTCATGTCAGTTTGCGAGAAAAGTGAGTGCCGAGTGCACGGTGATTTTTTTAAGACACTTCCGCTAGCGTGCCGAATATAGTAAGGTAAGAGTTGTTAATTGATTGCCAAACATGTATAATAGGATACTAATCCCACACTTACATATATTAAAACTATTAGCTCATTACTTACAAATATGTCATAGTTTTAACGAAAATAAAAGTGTAAAAGCGTCTCGTGGAAAGCGTCACATTTTAACAATAGTGACGCTAAGGAGTGAATTAGTGACGCTTTGAAACGCGAAAGCTTGGTTCACATGGCACTAATATATCATATTTTAAAATATCTATTGACAATTAAATAAGATGCAATTTCAAAGCATAACGCCGTGGTTACAAATTTGAGATAAATTCAAATAATCAAGTTTGCCTAACAGTAAAACACCAGCCAAGTGTGGTTCGGGCTCACGTTAATGATCCTGCATAGCACAAACAATTGCGATGTATTTTTTTTGTAAATTTTCTCTCTTCGAATCTTTCGGCATGCAAGTTTGACATACATCTAAGTGATTTTTATACAAAAAATAATTTGGATCATAATTATATATACTTATTAATTTTTGTAGATACCTACTATATGATACTAAGTCTTAGATCTTGTTCAATGAAGCAGGGGTGGGTAGGGTTACCTAACAAGACTTTTTAAAAATGGCAACAGCTGGGCAAAATCAGTAGAATATTTTTGTAGCCGTAAATACTACGGCTGTACTAACCCGACTGAGACGCGGACGTAAAGCGGGAGCGACAAATTAATATACGTCCTGCATCGATTTGCAAGGCGCCATTAATATTTTCATTGATAATGCTTTCACTCCGCAATTGCTTGGTCGTGCCCGTTTAACCGATCCTTTAATCATCTAACATCAATTTAGTATTTGGAAAATAAAGGTTTTTATCAAATAAGCAATTCTTCATTCTCCCTAACCCTATCCAATTCCTTACCTTACAAAATACTCACTTTAATACCCTATATTTATTCTAGGAAGAACCATGGCAATTACTCCTGCTGAAAGAGCTAAGCGTTAAATCTAAGTTTTTCTGGGTCCTGTTTAATTTTATCTCTATAGAGATAAAATTAAACAGTACCCAGAAAAACTTAAAGTACATAAAGAAAAGAGTAAACGCATGAAATCGTATAATAAAAAAAATTAAAGATCTTACAGAAGAACAGAAAGAAGAACAACGAAGAAGGTATACTTACAATGTTCCTAATATTTCAATTCAGACAAACTTTAAAACAAAGTACTAGGAAAGTACTTATACAATAAAAACGTGCTATTAGTACATACTTGTTCACTTAGACCTAAAGTGTATATATATTACGATGCTTAGTATCTAAAAAATATTTCTTGTAAGACTTGTTAGTGTGATTTTAATTTAAACAGATATGTATCTCTAATTAGATTTAGCATAAAAAATGTAAATCTAGCTTTACTTTTCTTTAGCGTCACTTCAGGTTACAATAGCGTCACTGTCCTATTTTTAGAGTAGGTTAAATATTAAAATAATATATAGAGAAAACGACAGGAACACCAAATTTATAAAACTTATAGCAGTTAAATTTCTCTTCTTATTTTATAATAATTGCATATATATGCCGAAAAACTGAAAAATATGATGCCAAGTGATCAAGATGTGATGTTGAGGACTCGTTTTACCGAAATTAATTTAGTTCTGACTCACAGTATATTTATTGTTTTTGTTAAAAAGAAGCTGGTCATTGTTAATTTTATGTAAATGAAAGTTTGGATTGATTAAGCCACTGGTTTCTTTTTTAATCTCTAGTGAAGTTCGTGACGCTCGGGAACATCAAAGTGTACATGTTCTACTAAAATCATTTTTATCATTCACATGTGTCTTATACTACTAACCAGTTATATTTAAAATCAATTTTAAGTAATATTCTATATAATATTCTATTGTGTTTAAAGACAATATCTCTCCATACAACACAAAGGAACTCCTTAGCGTCATAAGCAAACCGCCTGAGAATGGCTCATGAACATATTTACATTGCTTCGCAGCATTGCATACCGTCTTCACAGCATGGATTTGTCAAACGCCGTAATGTCAATACCAACCATTTAGAGCTCAGTAACTACATATTCTCACATATGAACGACGCTCAAATAGATGTAATTTATACAGATTATGAAAAAGCATTTGATCGCGTTAATTATAATATCTTAGTATCAAAATTAAATGTTGTAGGAATAAAAGGTAATTTGTTACGCTGGTTGGAATCTTACCTCCAAAATAGGCATCAAGCTGTAGTTTTGGGTGGTTACAGATCAGACTTTGTGAAGGTCACTTCCGGGGTGCCCCGAAGATTCTTGTTATCTCCACTACTGTACAATATCTATCTTTGTGATATAGCAAATTCAACACTCAAAACATCTCCTATATGCTGATGATAAGAAAATATTTCGCAGAGTCGACACCATTGCGGATTGCTATCTACTGCAGTCTGATTTAGACCGACTAACAACTTACTATCGCAATAATAAAATTAGTATAAACACCAGAAGTGTATAACAATAACGTTTACTAGGAAAAAGCACCCTATTGTATATGATTATCGCATAAGCAATAAAGAAATATCTAGAATCTCAGAAGTGCGAGATTTAGGTGTGATTTTGGACAGCAAATTTACTTTTAACCCACATATAGAACAGATGGTTAGCAAAGCGTATAAATCTCTGGGATTTGTAATACGCAACAGTAAACCATTCAAAGATTCACAATGTCTAAAAATTCTTTATTTTAGTTTTGTATATAATCGTTAAGAATTACATATAGATAGATTTACACGTTTACTTTTGCTTGTAATAATTAGTTTTTTATTGTGTTCTTCATAATTGACATACTGTCTTATTTATAATTTTATTAATATTAACTATCAGCTGTGAAATACCTAAATGAAATAAAATAAAAATAAAAATGGTTTATGATTTGTAATGATTTCGAATTTTCTACCGAACATGTATGGCTTGGAATTTTTGGTAGCCCATACTATGGCGAGAAGCTCTTTTTCATGCGTACTATAATTAATCTCACTGTCGTTTAGGGTTCTCGATGCGTAGGCTATGGGCTTGTCAACACCTATAGGGCCTTGGGACAGTATAGCGCCTATTGCTACATTCGATGCGTCCGTAGTTATGACAAACTCGTTACTGAAATCTGGGTATATTAAAATAGGGTCGTTCGTTAGTAGAGTTTTGCAATGGTTAAAACAATTGATGTATTCGGACGTTAAACTAATTTTCGCACCTTTTTTTAGGCAAGAAGTAAAGGGCTAATGCAAAATCTGGTATAAAACGACGGTAGTAACCTAGAAGACCTAAAAATGATTTAATCTGTTTAGGGAAATCTGTTTAGGGTTCTGTTTTGGAAGAGGATAATTTAAAATTGCCGAAATTTTATCCGGGTTGGGTTTAATGCCTTGCGGAGTAATTATATGATATTATTATAGATATGGTGTCTCATGTTTGAAAATTCCAGCTACTCCATTTGAATTTTTAGGTTGGAATTTCTGAATCGCTCAAAAATGGCGCTCAAATTAACTATATGCTCCTGTAAACTAGTAGAGTAACGTAATATATCATCAACATATGTAATAGAAAGAAGAAAGAAAGAAAGAAAATACATTTATTTTGACAGAAAACACACTACACATACTGCAGACAGCATAAACGTAGTATACAGTTAGACAGGCAAAGACAATGGGACACTAGGACAAAAGTAAATGACAATTTAAAATACATTAATATTATAAAATGGCATCATTAATTAAAATAAATATTACAATAATAAACAATAATAAAAACAAAAGAATATAGACACAAATAGGAAATACAAAAACAAAAATATGCAAATTAACAAATAAAAAATAAAATATATTAAACCCTTGGCTCGATTTAATAAATATATAACTTAGCGTATGCAGTGTGCGTCGCAGTGTCTGTTAAAAAAATATGTTGCTCAGCCTGAAGCTGTATCCGCATAAGCGAAACAGCGCTGATTTTCAGCAACACCTTGGTGACCGATGATTATGTACCTAGTGCGTTTGAATGTGGAGCAAATAATCAATTTATGCACTGCGTTTTTTATAAGAATTTAAGAAATCTTATTAAAACAACATTGCATAATATAATTACAATTATTGATAATAATAATATCATTTACTGCGTCGCTATGTGTATAGCATAAATAAATTTAAAAAAATAAAATAAAAATGAAAATTCTTCAATATCATAATTATTTAAGTAGGCTATTTAAGCCAATTTTTGTGAATTTAAAAGAAATCTTTTCAGATTTACTTTAAAGTTGGCTATAGTTTTCAACTTACGAAGGGGTGGAGGAAGGTCATTCCAACATCGTGTAGCCGCGTATTTAAAACTTCCTCTAAAGGCTGACGTATTGTGACTCGGGATGCTTAAAGCATGATTGGGTCTCAAAAAATATGTGCAATAGTCATGCGTCAGTTAGTTTCTCATACAAGTATGTCGGTTTCTAATTGAACTTGAGACGATAGACCAATGTGGCGAAATGCAACTTCCTTCTGTAGCTCATCTTGAGTATGTTATTTTCATTTAGAAATGGCGTTACATGACTTCGTTTAGGTATTTCGTAACAGTATCTTGCACATGCGTTTTGTATACGCTGTAGCAGTTTTTCTGTTCTAGCCAGAAGGCATGGCCCGTATACAACGTCGCCATAGTTAAGCCTTGATAATATTAGCGTATCTACAAGACTTTGCCTTAATTCTACATCGAGGAATTCACGTACTCTGTATAATATTTTCAGTCTATAAAAACAATCACTCAGTGCATTATTTACGTGGGATTCAAATCGTCATACAGGGTAAATTTTTATACCTAAGTTACGTGCCTCAAACACTCTTTCAATGTCCTCTCCCATAATTTTCAAGGAAGGATGGGATTCCGCTATAACATTTATCTGATTTTTGCTACCCAGTATCATATATTTGTACTTAGCAGGATTTAAAACCAGTGCGTTTCTTTGGGCCCATTGAAATATCCTGTCCAGATCACCATTTAAAAACTGCACTGCAGTTGACATTGATGGCACTGTTGGTACAGTTAGGTAATCCCCGAAGGACATTGTCCATCACACTCTGTAATGTGGATGGAGCATCAAATCTGGATTTTAAGTCCAAAGTTATAAAATATAAGTATCTTCCCAGTTTATCTAATATGTCACAAATTTTCGGGATCGGGTACTTGTCGTTGATTGTTTTCACATTCAGTCGTCGGAATTCAATGACTAAACGCCACTTCGTTTTACCAGAAGCATCATACTTTTTAGGTACGATCTACACTGGAGCGTTCCATGGAGACGATGAAGGGCAAATAATTCCCTGATCAAGCATAGTTTTTATATACATATATTGAAGCTCTTATAACTATTTGCCAAATTATCCTAGGATGCTTATTGAATATTCATTGCTACAAACTGCCCTGAGGACTCCTCGCGCTGAAGCGAAACACGTGTCGATACATATTTTGTATTCAAAGCGGAATATTGCAAGTTAAAGTACGTTCGGATTCCACTTCACGTTCGTCCACTATCAAAGGAGCTCGATATTGACAACTTTTTGTGGTGCAATAGTTGGCGTAGGCAATCCGAGAGTGCGCGGTGGGTTTTTCTATTCGCTATTTGTTTATTACAATAATTTATTGTGAAGTAATGCCTAATCTGATTTTATATTCTTTGAATGTATTTGCTGGTTTCGCATTTGCACCAAATTTTGATCTGCTTCATTAAATTGTTTTCTTAATCGTTGTCTTGACATAACGTCTCTTGTGCACGTGTATATAACACGCATTTCATCAACAACGTATGGAGGTCCCACGTAATCGAGGATAAGCCTGTTGCCGTCTCACAGCCATATGTATCAGACTCCGTGTTGCTACTGAAAATTCCCAAACAGAAAAACCCAATCGCAAATTGCATGCCATTTGAACCTTACAATCTCAAGCAAGCATAAACGTAGCTCGCACGAGGAACTTTATGTTCCATTTCATATAACGGTCTCATTAGTTGCAGGCTTAATGGATTTATATATAGCCTTGGTGGGCAACGATAGTGAATGTGCCTGCTAACGTTGTTGATTTTTGCCAAGAGTCTAAGTCCGGTACGGGAGAATACGCTTGCCGCCTATTAGTTTAAAAAAGATTTTCTGGGCTAATGTGGGTAAGTTAAACCTCTGCTTACTCTTACGAGAATATAAGGCTTGAGAGTATTCCTTCACAATTCTTGGTATTTTGTAAAATAATCAACTCTACACTAACTCTGAGTTCCAATAAATGAAGAAAAAAGAAGCAGGATTCGTTTTCCTTCGTTAACAACCACGTAATTGCTTTGTTGCCCGCAACGCTCGGGTGAAGTAATGACGTGGTTAAGTGTAAATTAAAACTGTAAAATAATATTTCTCCTCGGCGCTTTCAGTTTACAACCCTTAGAATGTAATGAACGTTATAATGGTTACGTCGTGTGTTTTATTTTTCCTTAATTACATACATACATGCCCTACATTCTGATTATAACACGCTAGGATTTTTTCCTAGTGTAGGAAAAAATCCTAGGGAGGATTCTACACTAATTCTGTGTTGCGAGGGACTTAACAAAGAATCAAATACATACATATGCAGTCCCACGCCTATTTCACTGTAGGGATAGGCAGAGGCCCAGTTTTAACCAATTATCTTTTAGGTCTATCGGGTCTACCGCGCACAGTTACAGACTCCATGATGCTATTGAAAATTTATTGACTATAAAACTTTATAACACTATTCCCAAGCCGGCAATCAAATCCAAAACTTAGTGTTTTTAACGAACGCTGCATCACCGCGGCGGTCACATTAAAAAAACAAACACAAAGCACTTTCACACTTGGTACAACTATTTGCGAATTATACGAATTTTGTCGCACATGGGCATCGAGGCAATCACTTCTCTAGTGCGCCATCCATGCAGGAAAGTAGTACTGCCATTTATTCTGTCATATTCTGTGGCATGATAACGTTGACCGGCGCGGTGTAAGAAAACTTTTGGACGCGGTCTTTAGCATCAAAGTAAGTTTAACTTATTATAATACCTCTGTCTGTGTGGTAATTCATGAAAACACACGTTTAAGTCATCGGTTATAATAATAGTTTTATAAGATGAAAGGCTTTGTAAAGTATTACTTAAGGCATAATTAAACATATCTAACTTTCTAAATGATGGTGGTCTATATTTATATCGCGATATCTGTCACTATTTTAATAACGAGACAGTTGCAGTCTTTGACCTCTGGCTCTTAAACTGTGGCAAATAGGGATTTCTTTGTGTTCCACGCCATCGTTCTGGTTAAATGATAACGTAGTATTAAAAATATTATATTCTGGTATTACTGGTAAATTGCAAATTCTATTTCACAGCCAACATTCAGTTATAATAATAAAGCCTGTACTTCTAAAAGTAGCAACCCGCCGACCCTACCGCTTTTTCACACATCTTTTGTATGAAAATTGTAATGTATTAACTGTCTGTTAACGCACACAGCGTTAACACTTCAAATTACATTACACACACATCGGCGCGAGGCACAACGACGGGCTCAAGGACTCGCGCGCGGACAGTTCGACGACGACACCAAAGCGATCACACGCAGTTTAATATTATTTTTGCAAACCTATTGTAGAACCTGGATTATACCACATTTTCATACAGTCCACTCTTTTATTTAACTGGGCCTATCTATGGTCCTTCGCGTCCGTCTAATAAGCGAAGTAAAAAGTATTATATCGCGTCGCGATCGCAAGCCACGCCGAAACACAGCGCGTCCGGAATTCAGCTGGAGGTCAGACAGCGGTCAACAAATCGCAACAGCGAGCGCAGCCTACTAGCATCTGGAAACAGCCACACAAGCAGCGTTGGCCACATCAGTCGCTAAGGACGAAAAAAGGGTTTGGTAGCAACAGTTTCGTGAGTTCGACCAATTCATTATTTTTTTTAAAGTCTACATACAGTGCCTTGAAATTTTTTCTAAGTGAACTTGCTTAAATTGCCAGCCATTTCCATTTTCAAACATAAATTCATCCATACGTTCGTGCACAAGCAATTATTGCATCAGATTTTTGCTAATCACATACCTACATTTTTTTTCTCAAAAAAAAAATCTTTCCATTCTTTCTAGAATTTCAATTAATTCCAATCACCAATCATTTATTTCGTTGTTTTATCGCTTTCTTATACGTTCTTCTTTCCTAAACAGCTTTCATCGCTTTACTCTCGGCCTTTCGAGTTGGCTTCACACTTCACACCGAGTGTAGGTATTTGGGAAAGTTGCGTGAGCATCACACTGTGCCTGCTACATTTGCTATTCAATTTAAGTATCGTTGCAATTAAGTATTTATCTACCTACATATATTACTTTCATTAAAATTCAATTATGACTGATTGTAAACTAGCCCAAACATCAAATAAGTCCGATGACAATGAGTCTCTTCAACTCAATTCATATAAAAAAAGAAGAGCTAGTCATAAAGGAAAGGTCACGGTTTTCAAAAATTTTATTGAATCATTATTAAAATCCAAAAAACCGTTATCCAGTTTAGATATCATACAATTAAATAATCGCTTAGAAGCCTTCAAGTCCCTAGCAATTGAATTTGATAAAAATCAGACCCTCATCGACGACACTATTGGGGTTTCAGATGAGCAGTTGAAGGAACGGGAGCAATTTGAAACAGACTACCAGTATCAACTTGCGCTCGGCATTCAGCTCCTGCGAGACAATGATGTCAGCGGGTCTGTACCACATCCAAATGCAGGTGAATTGGCAGCTAAAGCTTTTATTAAATTACCCACCATTGACCTTCCACACTTCTCAGGTGAATATCAGAATTGGCTCGAATACAGAGACACTTTTGAATCACTCATACACAAGAACAATTCAATAGATAACATTCAAAAGTTTCACTATTTGCGTGCTTCTCTGCAAGGTGAAGCTTCAGAAATTATCAAATTATTAGAAATGTCATCAGACAATTACCGGGTAGCTTGGGAACTCATCACAGACAGGTACAATAACACACAACAACTCATAGATAATCACCTTCACGCATTATTTAGCATACAAAACATTGAAAAAGAATCAGCAACATCACTCAGACAATTATTAGATACAGTAAACAAAAATCTCAGAGCACTTAATAATTTAGGTGAACCTACTGTAGACACAATGTTAATTTATCTTATTACCTCCAAATTAGATTTCACAACACTTAGATATTGGAAAGAAACAAACAAAAATAACAAATCAGTAATGCCTACATTTCAAGATTTAAAAACATGTCTGAGTGACCGTTCAGTTCTTTTACAAAATCTTGAAGACACTAAAAACATAAATAAATCAGAATCAAAACCACATTCATCCAAAACAGACAATAAAGAAAAACAATCTCGCATTCCTTGTCCCTTATGTAAAGGTCACCATTATCTATTCGCTTGTCCACAGTTCAAACAAATGACAGTGGAAAAGAGAATAGAGAAGGTTTCCAAGTTCTCTAACTTCTGTGCTAACTGCTTGCATAACGCTCACGAAACAAAATCTTGTCGTGGCGGAGCATGTAAATATTGTCAACAGAAATATAACACAATGCTACATATACATAAGGAACCGTCCATGGACCCTGCACACATCACACTCGCTAGTAACAGTAGTTCACAACACACATTAGTTTTACTTTCCACTGCCCTAGTGCATGTTATCGCCAGTGATGGAACACCACACTTGGCGAGAGTATTACTGGACAATGGGAGTACCTCCTGTTACATCACAGAGAATCTGAGTAAAAAGCTCAATCTCACACTCGAACCAATTCGAGGCACAGTTTCAGGCATAAATCAACAACATACAAACATCTTTCATCGCACAAATGTTCTATTAAAATCATTACATAGTTCATTCACAGCAAATTTGTCATGTTTGGTACTTGATACAATAGCACATTCATTACCAACCATGCGCATCAATACAGAAAGTTTTAATCTACCTAAACATTTAAAACTAGCCGACCCTCAGTTCTATGAACCCGCCCCAATAGATCTGCTGCTAGGTGCTGACATATTCTGGCAAATAATTGGCGGTGGTCAGATTCAGTTAGGTAAACAACAACCTACACTACACGAAACTGAATTAGGATGGCTAATTTCAGGGTGCACAACAGACACCAACAAACACATCATGGATACGACGGTCGGCAACGAGAGGTCGGGGCCAATCACGGCGACCAGGGCACAGCGCTCCTCGGCCCACGCCGGACACTCCTCCAGCGTGTGCTGCGCCGTGTCCCGGTCGCACTCCTCGCAGTGGTGACACCTGGTTGTCGGCTCCCTACCGGCTATCTTGCACAGGTACTCTCCGAAACAGCCGTGTCCGGAGAGCACCTGAGTAAGCCGGTAGGTGAGCGGTCCGCGCCGTCTGTCCGTCCATTGCCTTAGCACCGGACGGACAGCCTCGACTGTCCTCACCCCGTAGCGGGGCTGGGCCAGCCTTTCCCCCCACTTGGCCTCGAGGACCAGTCGAGCCTGGGACCTTCGCGTCTCCACCGCTCCGTGAGTGGGTTCCTCACCATGGAGCCGGAGGTCCAAGCGCCAGTGATACACCGACGCTTGGACCTCCGCCTCCAAATCCCAGGGCGGCGATGCCGCCAGGACGCACGCCGCCTCAAAGAACACGGTGCGGTACGCCCGCGACACCCTGATCGCCATCGCCCTCTGAGGTTTCCTCAGGAGGGCGATGTTTCGGCGATCGAGGGCGCCGGCCCAAATGGGCGACCCGTAGAGGGCCATCGACCGCACCACCCCCAAATAGAGGCGGCGGCAGACGACACTCGGCCCCCCGATATTCGTCAGCAGAGAGCTAAGCGCTCCCGCCGCCGACATCAGCCGGGGGGCCAGGCGGCTAAAATGGACGCGAAAGTTCCAGCGGCCGTCGAGGTGGAGCCCCAAGTATTTCATACTCGGCTCCACCCCGATGCGGACCCCTCCAACTATGATGTGGGCATCTGGTGGCGGCGCCCGCCGAGGCCCATGAAATAACAGGGCCTCGGACTTTTCCAGCGCCACCTCCAGTCCCAACATCCTAATTCTACCGACAACCAGGGCCACTCCCGTCTTCCACATGGAAGGGAACCGTCCCGACTCCAAACAGGCGCTAAACAGCCTGAGGAGCCGGTCCCCTAGGGCGTCGTAGGCCAAAACCAGGGCGCGGCCAGGAATTCCGTCCGGCCCCGGGGCGGTGTTTTTGCCCCGGAGCCGCACCATTGCCGCGCCGAGCTCCGCCATTGTTACCGCTGGCGCCCCGGCATGGGCACCGCCTTCCTCAATATCGGGCGGCGCCATTTCGGGAGGCGTGTGTTCCGCTCTCGAAGGAAAGAGAGCGGATACCACCTCCTCTAATTGCCGGGACTCTCGGATTGCCTTTTTTTTTTTTTGTTTCCCAGGAAAAAATGCTTGATGCACTACCCGCCGGCTAGGGGACGGCACCGGCGGGGCGTGTGGGACTCACCAGCCTAATGCTGGTATACCCACTAAAAAAACCTGGGTGTTCCCTCTCTCACCCAATGGGGGGGCCAGTTGGGAGTCTAAAAAGATTCATCCATAGCAGGCCCCCCCGTGTGGGTGCCGGCCGGGTCCATCGGACCCGACCTCCTCTCGTCCCCGGGGGAGAGCAATTCACTGCTCTCCCCTTTCAACGTTAGAAGGCGCGCGGGAACACAGCGCGCGCCCTCTATGGGTTCTTACTCACGGGTGGCAGGGTCCCCTGAGGCCTTGCCACCCAGAACCCTTAGGTGGGGGGCAGGAGAGCGACATAAGCGCGTCTCCTGCGCCCCCTCCTCCGGCGGCGGATTTCCGGGGCGTAAGGATCTTCCTCACGCCCCCGCTCCGCCGCCTCCTTCTGCGAGATGACAGCCTCGCAGAAGGACCTCATACTCTCGGATTGCCTTTTTTTTTTTTTTTTTTTTTTGATTCCCAGGAAAAAATGCTTGATGCACTACCCGCCGGCTAGGGGACGGCACCGGCGGGGCGTGTGGGACTCACCAGCCTAGTGCTGGGATACCCACTAAAAAAACCTGGGGTGTTCCCTCTCCCACCCAATGGGGGGGGGCCAGTTGGGAGTCTAAAAAGATTCATCCATAGCAGGCCCCCCCGTGTGGGTGCCGGCCGGGTCAATGGGACCCGACCTCCTCTCATCCCCGGGGGAGAGCATTTCACAACTCTCCCCTTTCGACGTTAGAAGGCGCGCGGGAACACCGCGCGCGCCCTCTATGGGTTCTTACTCACGGGTGGCAGGGTCCCCTGAGGCCTTGCCACCCAGAACCCTTAGGTGGGGGGCAGGAGAGCGACATAAGCGCGTCTCCTGCGCCCCCTCCTCCGGCGGCGGATGTCCGGGGCGTAAGGATCTTCCTCACGCCCCCGCTCCGCCGCCTCCTTCTGCGAGATGACAGCCTCGCAGAAGGACCTCATTGCGCCCCAGCACCTGTCGTCGCCGACCATCATGGATACGACGGTCGGCAACGAGAGGTCGGGGCCAATCACGGCGACCAGGGCACAGCGCTCCTCGGCCCACGCCGGACACTCCTCCAGCGTGTGCTGCGCCGTGTCCCGGTCGCACTCCTCGCAGTGGTGACACCTGGTTGTCGGCTCCCTACCGGCTATCTTGCACAGGTACTCTCCGAAACAGCCGTGTCCGGAGAGCACCTGAGTAAGCCGGTAGGTGAGCGGTCCGCGCCGTCTGTCCATCCATTGCCTTAGCACCGGACGGACAGCCTCGACGGTCCTCACCCCGTAGCGGGGCTGGGCCAGCCTTTCCTCCCACTTGGCCTCGAGGACCAGTCGAGCCTGGGACCTTCGCGTCTCCACCGCCCCGTGAGTGGGTTCCTCACCATGGAGCCGGAGGTCCACGTGCCAGTGATACACCGACGCTTGGACCTCCGCCTCCAAATCCCAGGGCGGCGATGCCGCCAGGACGCACGCCGCCTCAAAGGAGACGGTGCGGTACGCCCGCGACACCCTGATCGCCATCGCCCTCTGAGGTTTCCTCAAGAGGGCGATGTTTCGGCGATCGAGGGCGTCGGCCCAAATGGGCGACCCGTAAAGGGCCATCGACCGCACCACCCCCAAATAGAGGCGGCGGCAGACGACACTCGGCCCCCCGATATTCGGCAGCAGAGAGCTAAGCGCTCCCGCCGCCGACATCAGCCGGGGGGCCAGGCGGCTAAAATGGACGCGAAAGTTCCAGCGGCCGTCGAGGTGGAGCCCCAAGTATTTCATACTCGGCTCCACCCCGATGCGGACCCCTCCAACTATGATGTGGGCATCTGGTGGCGGCGCCCGCCGAGGCCCATGAAATAACAGGGCCTCGGACTTTTCCAGCGCCACCTCCAGTCCCAACATCCTAATTCTACCGACAACCAGGGCCACCCCTGCCGTGGCAAGACGGGCAGCTGCCCCGTAATCCTCTCCCCGGGCCGTGACCAGCGTGTCGTCGGCGTAACAAGTTACGCCGACGCCCGGGGGCAGGGCGCCCCGCAGCACCCAGTCGTAGCCGATGTTCCACAGGGTCGGTCCAAGAACGGAACCCTGCGGAACACCGCACGACACCTCCCTCCGGAACGTCTCTCCGTTCCGCCCCACACAGAATACACTTCTCTGGTGCAGGTAGTCCCCGACTATTCGGCGCAGGTAGGGAGGCACCCCATGAAATCGGAGCGCCTCCCTAATAGTCGCCCACGGCAGGGATTGCCTACCTCGGATTGCCTACGCCAACTATTGCAACACAAAAAGTTGTCAATACCGAACTCCTTTGATAGTGGACGAATGTGATGTGGAATCCAAACGTTCTCTAACTTTGCAATATTCCGCTTTGAACACAAAACGTAATACGTGTTTCGCTTCAGCACGAGGCGTCCTCAGGGCAGTTTAGCAATGAATATTCAATAAGCATCCTCAGGATAATTTGGCAAATAGTTATGAGAGGTTCAATAATAAGTATTACCGAGAAAAATATGTACCTAATTAAGCTGTTCGCTTTTCTGAAACATAGAGAAAAACAATCAAGAAGCAACTTATGTAGAATCCATCGCAAGTCTAAGTTTATATGAATTTTAACTTAAAAGCTCACTTCTAGTAATTCAGGCCTGACTTAAGACAGTCTTCTGGATTTAATAGTTTCACAGATGTTGAAGCTAAAGGCACCGCATTGAAAGCAATTGTGGCCATCAACATTGTGAACTATTCGACTAATATAGTGTACTAGTATTTTGCCCGCTGCTTTGCTCGCGTTAATGTAGATTTTGTAAATTTCTCTTGCTCAGGTACAATCATTTTGCCTGGATGAAAGATACCCTATGTCCTTTTCTGTATCCCTGACAAAGTGTTTGCGAAATTTCACGATGTTTGGTTTAGTAGTTAAGGCCTGATAGTGTAACAAATAAACTCACATTCGCATTTATAATATTAGTTAGGATGTTTACACCTTACATATGTACGTAAAGATAGATACAAAGATTCACACGATACATTAAAAATTGTAAGTAGGAGTGTATTCGTATGGTCGCATGTACTAAGGGGCTATAGCTTATCGAGATCCTTTTTAAAGACTCCGAGCTGCTATTAGGAGTTCTCTAATAGTTAATCCCAATAAGCTTTGTCCTATCCGAAAATCGAACTCGAGACTTTAAGATCACATAATTATCCATAAACTTAGCTGCCTCGTCGATGCACATTTAAAGGAATCTTAAAATAATTTTACAATTAGCCGACATAAAAATTAATTATAATTTTTCTTTAGAGCATGTTCTCAACCATAATAGGCAAGCTAAAAATTTTTAGAACTTGTAGGGAAAGGCTATTAGCGCTCACAAAATTTTTGCGATAAATTTTCTGTGCAGTTTCAATAATAATTTCATCAAGTTATTTTCAAAAGAACTTTTGATTAAGTTGTCATGTCATGAATTCTAATAGACCATTGTTATTCATAACATGTAATTTTCATTTCCTGCCTGATTCTTCTCGCGGACAATACACTCCAGACATCAGCCAATTATTGTCATTTTGAAGAGAGCCACGATAGCATGAATAATCGACTAACCTTACGTGTGTGCATGTATGTGTGTGTAACCCAATTGCAAGGCTGAATATGGAAAACAGAAGGCGAAATAATAAAAATGCAAGAAATGGCATAAAAGTACAACAATGCATGTTGGTCCTCGCACAAGGGGGAAAAATTGTGTAATCCACAAATAGTTTGCCCAGTATGGATGTTCTTAGCAGGGATGTTGCGTATGCAGATTTTTTGACATCCTTGGATACGGATGCGGATACGGATATTTGAAATCTCACATCCGTGGATGCGGATATTTGAAATCTCACATCCGCGGATGCGGATACGGATGTGGATGTACAAATCGATGCGAAAGCGCCGCAATTGCGGATGCGGATGTTGATGAAAATTGTTCATCTTATTTAATATAAAGTATCTAATATCACCGCCTTCACAGGTTCAAGCCTGCAAAGGTTCATAAATTAAACACGTACTACTAAACATCTGATTTCTTTCTTATCATAACCTACCCGCGTTGATTATTGCGGATGCGGATGCGAATATTCGCAACATCACTGGTTCTTAGTGCTTGTTGTTTGAATGTGTGTAAAGTCTCCCGCGATACAGGAATTATACCTAGCGGGGAGGACGTATATATTTTATTGTGTAACAACTAAGAATATTCTGCTCACGCAAGAAATTAATCCAGAGCTCCTATGATAGGCTACCATACGCTATTATGTATCCAACGAGCCACTCGTCAGAACTACAGGAAAGAATTTAAAATAAAAGAGTTGGGTCTCCTATATTTTTTAGTTTACCAACATGGCTCGCATCGCCTAATCAAGAAAGTTCTACAAAAACCGCTAGAAGCTAAACACAAAACTTCGTTGCGAATATAGGGAATACTTTCATCCAGCTGAACAAGATAGATTGATTAAACAATAGATTAGAAACAGATTTAGTGCTGGATCATTACAGTAAAGTAACTTAGCTTTTATTTGTTTATACTCGTGACGGGAATTTTAGTAAGTTCTAAATTAAATGATAGATGAAGTAAAGTTTCTAACTTGATAAACTTGGTATCCATGTTTAACAATATAAAAGCTGAAGCTTAATTGTGTTTGAAATGAGATCACTTTCTAACAAAATTTTGCTTTATATACATTGAAGAAAATTATTTGAATTTGATACTAAATATAGAAAAACAGAGAAAAAGAGGTTCATTAATCACTTTTAGAGACAACATAATCAAAATATACTCGTACGTAGTAAAAGTGAAATGAAATTATGATTAACAAAAAGATAATTAAAACCAAAAGAAGAAAGTCATACGACTCCCTTAAAGTAGGATCTTGTTCAGCACGTATCAGACGAATGTCTGACGCTACTTTACAATTAGACCTTTTTGTAACTGCTGCATAAAAAACAGATAAATGTTATACATTTATCTGGTTTTTAAATATTGTAATTAATAAATGTGGCAAACATATTCATTTCTTTCAAGTACTCATAACAGATACCAATCCATATTCTCATCCTTATATGATCGACAACTTGATTTTAGGCTCCACGTAATAAGGGATGACCCAATTGTTTACTGGGCGCAACGCTAAACTGCGTGCTGCTCATGAGAATTTCTTGAAAGAAAAATTTAATAACACAATCTCTTTAACCCCAGATAGCTAACCTTTCTGAACTACCATGATAAGCTAACCATTCGACTTTTTGACGATCATTTTTAAAAGATGTATTTTGAAATTAAACACTTTATACGGATTTTTTTCGCGTTGTTTATTTTACTTTAAACACTGTTATTACATCATTTTGATAACTCTAACACTACTATTATTGAATTATACTACTATTTAAGCTGTATATTTTCTAATTAAAACTATTTATATTTAAGTTTACACTTTGCCCCGACGTTTCGGTTACTTTACAGCAGCCATGTTCACGAGGAGACTAAGATGGTAGTTGTCCCAACGTTCTGAAGTGTATCTAGTTATTTCAAAGTACCCGAACATAATTTAATCTTTGGTGTTCCTATTTACGCAGAATGAGCTCAAAGTATCATGTGTTTTGCTTCTTCTTGGGTTTAACTATTTGAATGACTGGATCCCAAGCTGGTGGTACATCCCAACCATCCTCTCTATTGAAATTAGGATGTTTTTTTAATTTCAATAGCCTCGCGAAGCATCCTTGGTAGGAATCGGTGTTCTTTTGCGAGTATATGTGGTTTATCAAATCGTAGGTAGTGGTTGGTCCCCTGTTGCACATGTTCACACACAGCAGACTTCAAGGAGCGTTGGTGTTTAACATTAGCTATATGTTCTTTTATGCGGATGCTTATGCTTCTGTTGGTTTGCCCAATGTACGAGAGTCCACAGTCACAATCTATTTTATAGACCCCTGCATCTTGTAAAGGTAATTGGCACTTGACGGATGGTAATAATTGATGTATTTTATTAGAAATATTATGTATTTAATCAATTTTATTGTGTTTATAGGAAATTTGGGATATAAATTAAAGATAATTATTACAAAAAATAGTATTTTAAGTACTAAATCACAATTATTATGGCACATGTTTTTTTGAGATCTATAACGCACTTTATGAGTAGAAGAGCTTCGCTGATTTCAGCATGAATGGGCCGGCTCGACTGGGGAAGTACTAACCTCTCACAGAATATCGACGTGAAATAGCAGTGTTCCTACTGTTGTGTTTCGTTTGGTAAATGAGAGTGCCGGAGGCCCAATCACCCTCTTTCCCCCATTCCCGCTCCTTCTCCTTCCCACTTCCTTTTTTCCCTAAAGGGTCGGTAACGCGCAAATGATGCCTCTGGTATTGCAGGCGTCCATAGGCTACGGTGACCACTTACCATCAGGTGGGCCGTATGCTTGTTTGCAACAATAATTAGATAAAAAAAAAATACTCTTAAAATAACTAGATCAGGAACTATTTTCAGAAAATAATATTTTTCTTTTGGTATTACAAAATTATTTAACACAACCACTATGCGACGCAGTAATTATTTACCGGCTTAACATAACCACTATGCGACGAAGTAATTATTTACCGGCTTAACATAACCACTATGCGACGCAGTAATTATTTACCGGCTTAACATAACCACTATGCGACGCAGTAATTATTTACCAACTTAACACAAGCACTATGCGACGCAGTCTAGCGGATAATTAGTTAGTGCGGAACTGCGATTGTATAGGCAAAACCATTAGAAAGGGTGAGGGAGATATTTATTGCGTGCTTGGCATGTTGACGAATGTTAGTTTTCTAGGGTTAATCTACATTAAGCTGTCTAGAGAAATTTCCTATTAAAGGCGATCGCAGCTGATTAAACTTTCTCTGTATTCCTATTGCATAAGGTCTCTAACGTACCTCACGTCGTAAGTCTTGCAAGGCGCACAGAAATCCTTATTTTCTGTATGGTCACCAAACTGTAGAGTTTGAAGACGTACTTATGCTACAGTAATTAACCAAAAATGGTTAACAATTGCGGTCACCTATATTTTGCTTTAATCGTTACGCATATTGTTTGTGGTCGGCTTAAAAAAACTTATAAATAAAAATTCATTAAACTACAAACCTTGCTAAAGAAATTTATTTAATATTCCGTCCTCAAAATCTATTAAACTATATTTCCCTTACATTTTTAATATTTGATGAGCCCACTTTCCAATACAAAAGTTTACGCTCATGCTGAAAATAAATTATTATTTTCCGCATGAGCGTAAAATTGTCAAATAAAATTCAGGGCACGTGCTCTTCTATTATAGACTTTTAAAGTTTGAGCAGGTAATTTAAAAGTTTTATAATTTATAGATATTCAGGATCTCTACCTAATCATTGCCATACCACTCAAATTGGTCAACTTGCCCGTCACTGCTGTTGTAGCTCCGCCTTTGAAAAGATTACAGCTAAACAACCTTGTGATGTGTTCCTGTAAAATACAGTGTATATGTGGGCTCATAGAGAAAGCAGCATAATTTATGCATGCAAAAATTGTTTTCTAAAAACAAAATCAGGCTTTTTTGGAGGTTAATTAGACAAACTCTGTTAATTATCCCGGTAACGGTTGTACGCAATTTTCCTAACTCAAGCTTGGCTTTTGTAAAGCTTCTGATAATAGCTCATGTTATTGCAAGAATGTTCTAGACAGGTGTCTAGGATTACAAAATACATTTTTGAAATTCATAATCCTTTACCAGTTATACCAGAATTTTCGTAATATAATATCAGCACTGTATTAAACTGTCCCACTGCTGGGCACGGGCCTCTGCCCGAGGACAGTTTAATACAGATTAACCAATGAGAAGAATCTCAGTGTGAGAAGGGTTAGGCCATAATCCACCACGCTGGCCTACTGCTGGTACTAACTCTCAGACATGCAGGTTTCCTCACGATCTTTTTCTTCACCGTTAAAGCAAGCGATAATTAACTATTTAATACACATATAACATCAAAAAGTCAGAGATCAGGCTTGGGTTCGAACTCGAGACCTCTGCGTGGCAGTCTAACGGTTTCCCACTATGCTATCGCTGATAATGCTGAATGCCGATTATCATATAACACGAATATTTCACGGTATTATGTGACTATTACTAAGAACGCGCCGTGGACGTGCCACGACGCCAAACAATACCCATATTTTGTATTGTGTCAGCTGCACAGTATGTAAATTCAACGTGTTAAAGAAAATTGCTCTAGTTCTTACCTTCGGTGAATAAATAAAATCCTTTAAAGGAACGAGAGAGAATTTAAAAGTTCATCCTCCCTTCAAGCTTGTTTTGATCGCCGGCAATTTTTTTATTGTGCCCTCAAGTAGGTCGGCTAAACTCTAAAGAGAAAATACGCAAACTGTAATAAAAAGGGTCGTTGTGAATATTAGTTTGAAGCCTTTTAAAGTTAGTTTTAGTTAAGTTTCCATTATATTCAAGAGCTTTAGTTTTTATAGGATTCGTTTTCATGTGTCTGGCTGCTGTTTTCAGACCATTGGTCATTAATGATACAATTTAAGAGTCTTATGTTTACGCGAATGTTATACATTGAAATTAAACACTTTATACGGATTTTGTCACGTTGTTTACACTTCAGAACGTTGGGACAACTACCATCTTAGTCTCACCGTAAACACGGCTGCTGTAAAGCAACCGAAACGTCGGGGCAAAATGTAAACTTAAACATAAATAGTTTTAATTAGAAAATATATAGCTTAAATAGTAGTAAAGTTCAATTATAGTAGTGTTAGAGTTTTCAAAATTATGTAATAACAGAGTTTAAAGTAAAATAAACAACGCGATAAAATCCGTATAAAGTGTTTAATTTCAACAATTTAAGAGACCAGCTAATTGAGCAGTTAGTTAGTACTATCACCAGCCGTAATTTCTCTTCACGACTGTTTTAGTATAACAATTATTGTATGAATTCGATTCAAACTCGATTGTTCTATGCATAAATGAATGAATATGATTTATTGTTTATTATGTGCTTTATGGGCAGGTGACGGTCATAGGACACTTTTTACTAAAATATAAGTTTTCTGTGGCTAATGATTCTTATTTAGAACCATAGGAATGAAGGTTACAATTATAGCCAGTCTTAAATAAATACAAATAATATCATCCAGCAAGACATAATAAGTAAATAAATACAAACAAAAAACAATGCGTAAGACCCATCCAAATAAATTATCACATAACTTCGTACAACCAAGGCGTTTAACGACACGATCAAAATGATAAATGTATCAACTTATATACGAAATGTTTTTGCTTTCTATAATTCCCTGTTTATGTAATAAAATCTTTTTTATAAGGTTTTTATACGGATAAAGCTATTTAATAATGTTAAGGTTACTACTCGTCTCGTACGGACCAACAATTAAAAATATTAATTACTGAAGTCTTTATTCTAAAACTTTTCAAGCGGATAAAGCTATTAAATATGTCTGTTATAGTTCGCAGGCGACGTCTACTAAATTTTCTTTTAGAATATTCAGCTGAGCAATTTTTCCTTCGCTTGTATTGCTTAAAAATTATTTTATCGTCCATCTTTGCAAGACAATCACATTTTTACCGGGTAAGACCGATGGTCTCAAGCAAAAAAGTGGTATATGATTGTAAGCGTATGCATGTAAATAAATAGACTATAATGCTATACACGAAAATAAAATTAAAATAATAGCAAGAATTTGATCATATAATGTTATTATTAAATAGAGATTTGTTGAACATATTATATAGATATTTATATTCTTAAACATAGATATAAAGACTTATTACATTATAACCACAAAACAATATTTTTCTTGTAACATACATTCAACGCAAATCGGATATAATTTTGATCAGCTACATATGCCATTGTTCTAAATATAATTTATTTGCTGTACGAAGCGATAAGCTCGTCAAAACAGCCTTACCAATGACCGAGCCGCAGCCACAGCGCTGATTCAAATGGTATTCACTGGCGCATTTATGTTCGTCGACGAACAATAAGCATTCATTGCTCTGAAACGAATTAAAGCACAATGCTTTTGTCTGTTTATTTCACTGAAAGTTCAGGTCTAATATGTTATATGGAGAAATGTCAGCTTGCCTGCCGTTAAATTATTGAGACTCAGGTCCTTCAAACACTAGAACACTGGTGTAACATATTTCAGCTATGTGAATACCAGTGTGAAGTAGTCGTCGTCGCTGTGACAGCGACATGTATTTTAACAAAACAGCACTGCAGCGCTTTTTACTTTTTACAAGACCATAAACTTAACTCTCTTATTGAGCAAATGCGAGTACCTAAAGTTGAAAGAACTAAAATGTTTGACTTAAGTGTTTTTTGCCATGTTTAAAAGCTATTTTATACTACGATTAAAAATAATTTCAAGTCCAACTTGATCAAAATAAAATGCCGATTCAATCTCGGTGTTCTAAATATCGCCAATAGTATTATTCTTCATTAAAATAAATGTGACACATGGCGATTATTACATCGGATGTCTCTTTTTAATCAGTTTTATTAAGGGAATTGGCCATCGAATGACAGCGATTATGTAAGGCTTTATGAATGTTTTAATTTTATTTCCGAAATTTAATTTTGCGAATGACAGTAATAATAGCGATTATTAAAACACTATTTTTATAAATATTCAGTCGCCAAAAAGCAGTAATGATAACAAAATATTTATATATAATCAACGGCTAACCCGTAATAATCTTGTTAACGACAAATTAGAATAATTTTAAGTTTGTGGATTTAGCTAATCTTTATATTTCTTAAGTAAGCTTTGATAACTGTTTCAAGAATAAAGAAATTGAGAAATTTTAATTCGCAAACTCAGTTGCTTAAATTAAAACATTGAGTTTTGGAATTATTATTTAACTTCATTTCATTTATAATTTTAACGGTCTTGTCAGCTTAAGATCTTGATTAAATAAAAATTATAAATTCTTTCAGATCTTTTTAAGTAGTTTCTTGATATTTTTTTAGGATAGTGAAGAAATTTAATGTATTCTCAGATTAAAAAGAAAGAAAGAAAAATCTTGAGGTCTGGGTATATATTATTAAGTACCTACCTATAATAAAACACATTGGCTTTAGATCAAAATAATTAAATTCTACGGGCGACAGGCAGTGGTTTCAATGGTCACCTTAATATTTATATTCAGAGTAGCTACAGATTCTAGGCGATCATTTACAGGTTCGAACTTATACTGGACAACATCTGTGTGACCCACAAATAGGTCCGATTTTGTGTTTTCTTTCGATACTTTGCTGACTAGCGAAATGTATTACGTTATTGTCATGGTGACTGTAAAAATACTCAAATCATAACAACCTACGCGGAAGTGAGTTTGATAGCGAGATTTAATAGAATCGACCGCCTGTTAATTCGAAGTCCAGAATATTCGAGAACAATATTTCCTTACAGATTTTATAGAATTCGAATACGAGACAATTTGACCGCAACTATACACGTTAGTCGTAGGACTCATATAATATGCACATATATTAGAATATTTAATTCATAAAACAAAACGTATTTTAAGTGACGCGTGATTTTTTGGATTATTGATGACTGATGATTTTTTAATAAATGCTTCTGATCGGTAGGTACCTACTGACATTTCAGAAATATACCAAAAAAATCACTAGATGCCAAATGGAATAATAAAATCTATCTCATTGAAATGGTATCAAACTACAACACAAATATTTTGTAATAATAGTTAGGTACGTCTACATTTTTCTGTTCCGTGAACATTCCCGACATAAATATATGTAGCTCAATTGTATTTTTGTTGCTTTATTGTGCTATTCAACATTGTACTTTATTCAGCCAAAAGAGTTTTTTTTTGCCCTGTGGTTAAATCGAGATATTTCTGTGTGATTATCAGTCCAATATTATTATTTTATTTATTTTTTTCTTTAAAACGTTATGCACATAATAGTACAATGGCGGATATATAGATAAATCCGATAACTGTCGAGGAGGAGAGCATGCACTTTTACCTTAAAAGTGTAACGGTTTGTGGCCATCCTGACTTCATGAGTTAGCGCATTCCATAGTATAATAGACTGGACGAGGAAGGAAGAATGCAGGAAACCAGATGTATGAGAGGGACAAAGTAAGAGGAGGTTATTGGTAGAATGAAGATTTCTATCATGATTGGAACACAGGCATTGGTAAAGGCAGGTTAAATAAGTGGGGACATTTGGTGATGTTAGAATAGAAAATAATGTTGTAAGGGCACGCAAACTACGGCGTTGACGAATGGGTAACCATTTTAAAGTGGATCTATGAGATGAAATATGGTCATATTATTTACGAAGATTATAAATAAATCGAATTAGTTTTTTAGAAGTCGGTCATATTTATTTAGTAGATCTGCATTCAGGTCATAGTAACATACATCACCATAGTCAATTAAAGGAAAGATCAAAGTCTGCACAAGCATTATTTTTGTCTTAGATGGAAGAAAATTCTTTAGGCGATATATTGCGTGTTGCTTTATGAACCAATTAAAACGACGATGTGGTGATTGAATATTGACTGGTTTATTGTTACTTAATTAAGGCTTATATACTAAGTTATTATACATACGTAGTACGGACCTATATAGGAAAGGGAAATTATGATGTTTACTTTATTTGCATAATTAACAATATTAACTATTATGTATTACGGCACGTAGTATTTTGCTTTGCTAATAACAAGTTATATATATCACGTTTGCATGTACTATACTATACTATGATATACTATGGCTTTCGCCAGGCGCAAGGCGCGTAGCGTTCCGGTTACTCTCTGATTGACACTAGTAACTTGAGCTTGTCAATTTAAATTGGAGTCAATGAGCAAACCCAGATCCTTTACAGTAGGACTGAATGGCACAGGTATCCCATCATACATAACAGGTGGTAAAATACTGGAGTCCAGCCTGCTTATCAATCGTTGACTTCCAACTATGATTGACTGACACTAATTAGTCAGCTTAACAGACAATCCAAATCTGCCAGACTAGCTTCTAATAGTTTCAAGATCAGTATTTAATATCGAAATGGCTTCAGGTAGATTTTCCTCAGTGACTTGAGCATATAGCTGCAAGTCATCAGCATAACGATGATACGAGTACTGAAGATTCTGAGTTATGCAGTTAAAAAATAGAAAAAATAGTAACGGAGATAGACATTCTTGTCGCCTTGAAGAACACCAGAGTTAAAGTCACGCCAAGTCGATGACGTGTCATCGATGCGTACTGACTGCTGAAGATATGTCGAGAACCATTCAAGTACACCCGGTGAGATATTAAGATGGGGTAGGATCGCTAGTAGGATGTCATGATTGACCATATTGAAGGCGTTCGAGAAGTCAACCAAAGCCCACATAGTGACTTTGGTATTCTTCATGGCCGCCCTGATATCGCCAGTCGCTTTGAGAAGAGCGGAAGTAGTGTTGTGCCCAGGCCTAAAGCCAGATTGGAGAGGACTCAATATGTTGTTCAGGTTCACAAACTGTGCAAGTTGTTTGTGCACTGAGTGTGTGTTAAGGCCTGTTCAAACACTTTAGATAGTAAGGAAGAATAATAATAATAAGGACTTCTTAGATGACAAAGGCATTACGCCAAATCCCAGTGTCAAGAAAAAAATTTACAATATGGGATATGGTGGGAAGAGGCTGATCAAGAATTTTACTGGCGTGATCATAGGATGACTAATACCGTCACAACCCACAGCATTAGACTTGATCGACATGATTATCTTTTTGATCTCACCCGGTTTTACTGCAGAAAACAGAAAAGGATCAATGTTGGGCCTGGGTAGGTTAGCTAAATAATTCACAGTACGTTGCTCAACTTGTTGATCTAGCAAAATGGAAGAGGTGAAATGTTGATTGATGTCATCCAAGTCAACTGTCGCATGCGGATCACCTTGTTGCTTGTTACCAATGCTTAGAGCTCCAAGAAACCGCCAGATATCAGCAGTAGAAAGCTCATAGCCAGTTGCACTCACTGATCGGTAAACAATTAGCGAGGTTAAGCAACGTTGGGTGCGGTCAGTCTATAGATGGGTGACCGCTTATTGGTATTTCATCTGAGCATCTCCGTGCTTCAGAGGGCATGTAAAAAGTCGATTTCCGGTTGTTGCCAAATTGACAGCAGTCGTTAAGCCATGTCAGAGGCCTACGGGCGGCAGGGGCGTGCACAAAGATTTCTGGTAAGGTATGCACGCCCTACCCGAAACCTCTGCGAGGGCACTACATTTCATTTATAAATGTTTTAGTGTGTATATATATCTGTGCATAATAAATAAATAAAATGTCTTACCAAATTCAATTCAGCGACTTTTCGACATGGCACCATTGATGATTGTGTGTGTGTGGCCACCATAAATAACCAAATAAGTGACTGATGGTGAGAACAAGTCACCTAAATGATATACATTGTGGCCTTGTAGGTATTACAAGGCCGTGAGATGTTAAGAGTGTTTTTTGCGCAAATGAACAAAAGTAAATGAACGAAATTACTAACATACTTGACTGTAGGTATTATTTTAATTTTTATAAATCAAATCAACGCGCCTTTTTTTTTTAAATAATTCCGTAAAACGTCGTCGTAAGAATTACAAGATCGTTTTAAAATCATTAAAAGTTCTTTTTCAATTGAAATCATAGACAAATCAGTGAATCTGCTTTGGCCCTATGTGTTTCGTAGATATGTATGGATTCTTTTTAAGCAAGAAAATTATCGTTCAGCCGATGCGCTACTAACTGGAATCGTAACTACCTATTAATTTTGCTAATTTGTAAACTTCGGGAAATATGGCTGTTAAATTGTTTGTATGTAAATATTGAATAAGATCAAATATTCCTAACGTTTTTAATTCGTCTGATTTATAAATACATCGGCGCTCATTCCTAAGGCGATCCGCGTTAAAGGAATGTTCATGCGAATTAATGAGTTCACCGATCGATTGCTCTGGAAAATTATTACAATACATAAGTATAATATTCATACGAAAGTAGATTGAAAAACTTAAGGTCTTTTAAGTTTTTATAACGACTACGACACTCGTTCAAGACATTGTTAATTATAATCTCGTTAAACACGCGCCTGTAATATTGTTGAACATTGTCAACACCTCGTTTTCTTTTCGGTCGATCGTAATATGGTTAACAAACAAAATAATTAGTGTGTACACAGCCCGCTAGCCAGCTATAAATATCATAATAATTTTTATTAAAAGAACGTGTCGCAGCGTCCAAGAGAAATTATTTTATTTTTGTCATCAAAAGACAAAGTTGAGAAAACACCAGTTTTTAATTTATTTAAACACACATCACCCACACAGATCTCACAAGTACAATTTTCCATAATTTACAGTAATTCCGATAATTTCACTAACTATTTAGTTATCAATTACAAAGCGCTCAAAATCCCCTCGACGGCTCTGTGAAATAATTAATAATGGCGTACGATGCTATATTGCTAAAAAAAGGCCTATTGCCTATAATAAACAACAATTATGATGTTTTTGACAACTATTTAAACTGGTTGGATTTTCGTTGTAGGCAGTGCCTTCAGTCGGCGAGCACACACGTGCATTTTATACACACAAGCAAAATATTTGTCTCGTAGACAGCGTAATCGATTGACGTTTAAATGTACTGCTAATAAGCACAATTCTTTTTGCTTCCAGACACCTCTCTATTATATATTCTATTTGTTTAGTAGTTCGCTCAAGGTCTAATGGATGGCAGTGGCACAATCTCTTATTGTATCTGATAATTTTATAGTGTATTTATTATTATTCAGCTTGTAGTATTTAATAAATAGATTTCGATTATATAGATTTACATAGGCCAGCGGACTAGGGTATGCAGTGCTTATTTGCTTGTATGAAGCGCACGCGTCTGACGGGCGGTTTGAACACCTTTTGACCACAGGTTGGCCACTAACCACACGAAAAGAAAGAAGATCAGCAGTGAGGATGTTAGATTATCGAGAATATGGCGGCGAATAAAAGGTTAAGTTTTTTTTATCAAAACGTTCGAGGTCTTAGAACTAAAGTATTAGACGCATTTAATAGTATCTCACGTTGTAACTACGATATTATATTTTTTACGGAAACATGGTTGCAGGATGATATTTTGGATTCTGAGTTATGTGATGATAGGTATCAAATATTTCGACAAGACCGTGATCTAGCTTTGACGGGTAAAGGGAGGGGCGGAGGCGTTATGATGTGCATAAACCGCAAATTTAATGCCACACGCTGTCGCGATTATCTGTGTGATGGTACTGAGATATTACACGTTACACTTTCATCTCTAAGTATTGGCACAGTTAAGGACTTAGACCTTATATTGGTCTACATTCCTCCTGATGTGTCTAGTAATCCGTTACAACTGGAAAAGATTGGCCAAACCGTAAATAACATATTGACTGAACATGTTAACCATGACTATATAATTATAGGTGACTTTAACTTGCCATGTTTGACCTGGTCAGATGAAGGCTTTAATATAATGAATAATTGTCCGCAACAAATGCGAATTGCGGCTACTACTTTTGCAGACAATATGGGCATCCTAGGTTTCACGCAATATAATCTTATTACAAATTCCATTGGCAGGATTTTAGATTTATGCTTCTCAACGACACCTATTTTTATCAGTAGGAGCGATGATCCTTTACTTCGCGAAGATCCTTATCATCCTTCTTTAATGCTAACAGCTAATGAGTTGTTCTCGACTCCCCTAGAGGAAGTATACATACCGCGACCCAATTACAACAGGGGTAATTATGATGAGCTCAATAAATACTTTAACAAAATAGATTGGGATGAAACATTAGCAGCTGACTCGGTTGACAAGGCGGTTGATGCTTTTTACAACAACATAAAAATGGGAGTGGAGCGCTTTATTCCATTGAAAAATAAATCTAAACGTCGTAATTATCCCGTTTGGTATGGCCGCGCCCTTATTAAGATTATTCGTGAAAAAGATAAACTGCATAAGAAATGGAAAAAATACGGCAACCCCCGTGACTATCATGAATTTTCAATACTGCGTGCTAGACAACATAGTGCTCAACAATCATGTTTTCAGACCTATATCAGACGTACAGAAGAAATGATTAGTCACTCCCCCAGAGCTTTTTGGACCTATGTCAAAAGTAAAAGAGGTGGTAGTCAATATCCAAACACACTTATGTTAAATAATGAAACATATAAGGACGGTCTTAGTATCTGCACGGCATTTAACAAATATTTTTACAGTGTATTTGCTAAACCACCTCTACACCCTGCCACAGACACAGCACCCGGCTTTACATCTAGTGAAATGTTAGACACAATTAATGTCCTATCTAACCTAGATATCAACGATGACACTGTGCTTAGCATCTTACGCACATTAGATAAAACTAAAGGTCCGGGGAAAGATGGCCTACCTGCAGTGTTCCTACGCGGTTGTGCTAATAGCTTAGCACGTCCAATTACACTTTTATTTAAAAGGTCTTTGGTCGAATGTGTGTATCCGTCTATGTGGAAGGCTGCTCACGTAGTCCCCATACATAAAAAGGGCCCCAAGTCAGATATAAAAAACTATCGTCCCATATCGATCCTAAACACACTAGGAAAGGTTTTCGAAAGAATTGTTTATAAGAGTATTTACCCTATAGTGGCTAATGGCTTAGGCCCTACTCAACATGGTTTCGTTAAACAACGATCAACAACATCTAACTTAGCCACATTCAGTAACTACGTCGTATATAATATGGAAGTTAGTGGACAGGTTGACGTGATCTACACAGATTTTGAAAAAGCATTCGATCGTGTAGATCACGTTATCCTGCTCACAAAACTACAAAGACTTGGGATCCATGGTGACTTACTCAAATGGCTGAGTTCATACTTGTCTAACCGCTCTCAGGCTGTAGTAATGGGTGGCTTCAGATCGGACTTCGTAAATATCCCTTCCGGCGTTCCCCAGGGGTCTTTGCTGGGACCTCTATTTTACTGCGCATATTTATATGATATTCAGTCATGTTTTAAATACGCAAAACACCTCTTGTACGCGGATGATATGAAAATATATATGTGTGTTAGATCAAGACTTGACTGTGAACTTATTCAACGTGACCTACATGCATTATATCGGTACTACTTGCAAAATAACTTTACTGTCAATGTTTCGAAGTGTCAGTGTATCAGCTTTAGTCGATCTAAAACCCCAATTAAATATCCATACCGATTTGACAATAATATAATTGAAAGGGTCGATGTAGTCAGAGATCTCGGTATAATGCTTGATTCTAAATTGCTGTTCTCTCAACACATTGATAGCATCATCAATAAAGCCTCTCGTAATCTTGGTTTTGTAATGCGTACTTGTGAACCATTTAAAAATTGTCATAGCTTAAAGATTATATATTATGCTTATGTGCGTGGCATTTTGGAGTACTGTGGTCCAATTTGGTCACCTCAATACAGTGTCTATATTGCAAGAATTGAGAGATTACAGAAGAAATTTGTAAGATTTCTGAACTTCAAATTTAAAAAACGTCACTCCTCGTATTCCGCAGACTGTAGACACTATCACCTTCTTCCTCTTGATGATAGACGCATATTGCTGGATATGCTTCTACTCTTTGATATTTTGCGTGGTGGGCTTGATAGTAGTGATCTTCTATCGTGTATACAATTCTGTACTCAAAAGTACCGCACCAGACACACCCATTTATTTACTGTACCTTATCATCGCACCAATTATGGCAAAAATGCTGTTATGACACGACTATCTCGCATTTATTCTGAACGCTTTGAAAGTATTGATATATTTCAATTATCTAAGGAGTCATATCGGAAACAAGTCGCAAATGTGCTCACCAGTGGATAAATGAGATGTTTTTCTTTATTTTTGTTATTTCTTTTTTATCATTTAATTTCATGTTGTAATGTATTTATTATATACTTAACTCTGTTTTTCTAGTTTTATATACTTATACGAATGTCGTGAAACTCTGTCATTGGCTTAAGATTTTAATGTCATTGCTATAATTCCATGTACTCTGTAAAAAAGCTGTTGAGTTTCCTACTAATAAATAAATAAATAAATAAATAAATTACGTATCATCTGATTGCACCGATTCCTTGTAACCTTCAAAAATGCCCAGTTGTCATCAGAGTGATTTCTTTTTGAAGTGCGAAATGCACGTTCCCTGCGCTGCATCGCCATCCGAATACCCCTCGATATCCAAGGGTCGGGTGGGCGCTTTAACTTAGTTGTACGGACAGGAGCGTGGACATTAAAAAAGTTCACAACGATGTTATTAAAAATACCAACCTTTTGGTCCACTTAAGAGCAGAAGCATCCTTATATAGCTTGTCCACATCCATCCGTCCAAAACAACGCCTGTACAGAATTTTAGGACAGGGTTTAGGTGGTTTAAGTTTATAGGAAAGGAATTTGAGATCATGATGGAAAAATCCAGGAGCCAGGTGTTGGCTATGATGGCGAACTAAGGTAGGAGCAGAGGTGAGAATAAGATCCAGCCAGGTATCAATCCATCAATTTTATTGTTGGTTGAATTTAAAGGTAAAATGTGTAGACTGGCGGTTTCTTTGATTTGGAGGAGTTTACGGGAACGCAATGAATGATGAGATAGGAGGTCAGTGTTAAAATCGCCCATGATGATATGATGTGAGTACTCTGACCCTAAAGATTCCAGAGTCAATTTAAAACTGGAGAAGTAGTCAACAGTGGAGGGACAATATACTACCCCTAGGACGGTTTTAGCTCTTTTGACACAAACCTCAAGAAAAAGAAATTTCGCAGATGAAGTATAGTTAGAAGGAGACAAAACAAGGATTTTATATGGCAGATTAAGACGCAGATAAATTGCCATGCCACCCCCTCGCCGACCAATCCTATCATTCCTAATAAGAATATAGCCGGATAAAGGATACGTGGTTGAGAGAAGATGAGGTTTGAGCCAACTCGGCGAAATCAGAATGCCATGAACGTTGGTGTTACAAGTTGTTAAAAGTTTCAAGAACGTCGCTGTAGTGACTGGGAATACTTTGAGCGTTCAGGCGACAAACGTTCAAACAACATTTAAACTATTGATTGAATGTTTGCCGCACAAAATTGCCCAGCGTATCAGTGACCGAACAAAAACTATCCTCACTCGACAAACTAGCAGCCTCCTCAGCAGAAATAAATGACTCATCATCAGACAACATGAACAATAAAAAATAAATAAAAGCAATATACTATACGATAAATATAAATAAATAAATATATGTAAACTTAAAAAATAACCTATAATATACACGCACTTCGATTAATGCAACGTTTTAAACTCTGCACCACCCGCCAGAAACCTGTTACACACAATTTGAAAAGAAATAAGATGTTATTTAAAATGAAAATAATACACAACAAAAGAATAAAAAACAAAAAGAAAATTAACAATGGACAAAAAACGTAATAATATGAGCAGAACATAAAATCTAAATGTAAACGATTAGCATTTCAGAAAGAAACTAGTATGATTGTCGACTTGACATTAACATAATGACAGATGTGAAACGTGGAAAGGTAAAATAGTATTATATTTTGTGAGTATAAAATTATAGTAAGTAAACATGTCATACAAGCTTCGCTGTTTAAAAACTACATGCTACTACAACCACCGCGCCATGGTTACACATCAAACATCGATACGATAATGAAACTGAATACTCCCGGCCACGCAATTCAAACACAAGTAACGAAAGCTTGTCGCCGCATATTGCTTTTGTTTACATTTGGGCCCGACGAAACCGCACTTCCGGTGTTACCTTCGTTGCTCCTGCTGGTTGCTGACGAAGTTTGCTCCAATAATTTCAGATGCTTTTCCAGCAATAGCGTGAGCTCATCCATCGAGAAGACCTTATGATGACATCTATCGAAAGTTTTAACGACAATGATGCCATCCTGAGTCCACTCTGACTTCATGCCTTAATGTTGACGAGCTTTAACTTAAATATTTGGGACGGACAAATTGTAATATAACTATTTATGTTTCGTTTAAGCTGTAAAATAGGATAGATTTCTACTGTTATAATCTAAAAATCACGTAACATGAGCTTACGTTTTTGCATTTTTACAAAATTTTGTATGCGAAAATATTAATTATTTTAAGTTTTTTACACAAAATAATTGTAAACAAATTAATTGTTACGGTAAATATATATTTTATATTTGTATTAAACAAAAAGTGTTGATTTTATCAACTTAACGGTGACCGCCTTTTTTGGCACATTTCGCTTAGCGCAGTCTTAAGTGCGCAAGTGAGAAGCTGGCAAGTGGCAGGTGATGTTAAGTCGGTTCTTTTGTGTTAAATATATTTATTACTTGTAAGTACTCCACAAATATATTATTTAATTTTAGTTCGAGTTTAAATCTGATAATATTAAATTATAATATAATATTAATTATTAAAATAATTTTCACTTAGCAAACACGTCTGTACATTTATGTACCTACCCGCGAAAAAAAGATTTGCGTTTTACAGCTGCGATAGCCTAGTCAGAGATTGTTGGACTGCCACGCAGATGTATAATTGATACCAAAGAATTGTACGATGTCAGACGAACAATGTCGAAATATTACGAATGCGATTCGACTGCGTGTGTCAAATGCATGGTTGTGTGTATGTAGTGTTTCCCCATTAATTTAATGTATTTCTAATGGATATTTTATAAAAATATTAGAATTCTGTCCTCCTTCTCCATATAAACTTTAACTGTGCCAAATTTCATATTCCTCCGTCCGCGCAATTTTAGTAAAAATGGGTACAACATTTTTGCTTTACGTATTAATATATAGATTAGCTAATTATCGCTCGCTTTAACGACGAAGGAAAATATTTTGAAGAAACCTATATATCTGAGAGTTCTCCATAATGATTTCGAAGATATGTGAAGTCTGCCAACACGCACTGCGCTAGCGTAGCGAACAATGGCCTAACCCTTCTTGGACTGAGAAGAGGCATGGGCCCAGTAGTGGGATAGTTTAGTACAGGGCTGATATTATTATTATTTATCCAATTTATAACCTATCTAATTGCATTATAGCTGATTCGGCTACAAAGCTTTCTGTCACAACCCGTCCTAATCGGCACCGAATCAAGTTATAAGATGATATGTTTCAAAACCATTCTGATGGCGTGATCTGTTGACACTAAATCCTCACATCTAGATCCAGAGAGATCCTAAGTGCTAGCTTCAAACGCAGAATGACCGATTATTGTCGTTGCATAATTTTTTTGTGTACTTGCAATCCCGGATTTGTTTTCTTGGTTCAAAGTTACGTCTCCTTTTCCTCTACTAACTCTAACCATTAGCTTTAAGTTTGCAATTTAACACATTTTATATTAACCTTTGTAGGTAATGTTAAAAAGATGAAAATATACCTCCCGGCATACCGACTAAACTTACCACGGTGTTCCTCGACAAAACCACTATCAACGAGGCTGCACGAATCACTTTCGCATGCGGTCGCGACCCCGTCGAGGTTTCGGCCCGCCGTATGAAACGGCAGGCCACTACACGACAAGACCTACCCTTTTTTTTTTTTTTTTTGATTCCCAGGAAAAAATGCTTGATGCACTACCCGCCGGCTAGGGGACGGCACCGGCGGGGCGTGTGGGACTCACCAGCCTACTGCTGGTATACCCACTAAAAAAACCTGGGGTGTTCCCTCTCTCACCCAATGGGGGGAGCCAGTTGGGAGTCTGAAGAGATTCATCCATAGCAGGCCCCCCCGTGTGGGTGCCGGCCGGGTCCATCGGACCCGACCTCCTCTCGTCCCCGGGGGAGAGCAATTTCACCGCTCTCCCCTTTCGACGTTAGAAGGCGCGCGGAAACACCGCGCGCGCCCTCTGTGGGTTCTTACTCACGGGTGGCAGGGTCCCCTGAGGCCTTGCCACCCAGAACCCTTAGGTGGGGGGCAGGAGAGCGACATAAGCGCGTCTCCTGCGCCCCCTCCTCCGGCGGCGGATTTCCGGGGCGTAAGGATCTTCCTCACGCCCCCGCTCCGCCGCCTCCTTCTGCGAGGCTGTCATCTCGCATGTCATCTCTCATTGCACCCCAGCACCTGTCGTCGCCGACCATCATGGATACGACGGTCGGCAACGAGAGGTCTGGGCCAATCACGGCGACCAGGGCACAGCGCTCCTCGGCCCACGCTGGACACTCCTCCAGCGTGTGCTGCGCCGTGTCCCGGTCGCACTCCTCGCAGTGGTGACACCTGGTTGTCCCTACCGGCTATCTTGCACAGGTACTCTCCGAAACAGCCGTGTCCGGAGAGCACCTGAGTAAGCCGGAAGGTGAGCGGTCCGCGCCGTCTGTCCGTCCATTGCCTTAGCACCGGACGGACAGCCTCGACTGTCCTCACCCCGTAGCGGGGCTGGGCCAGCCTTTCCCCCCACTTGGCCTCGAGGACCAGTCGAGCCTGGGACCTTCACGTCTCCACCGCCCCGTGAGTGGGTTCCTCACCATGGAGCCGGAGGTCCACGCGCCAGTGATACACCGACGCTTGGACCTCCGCCTCCAAATCCCAGGGCGGCGATGCCGCCAGGACGCACGCCGCCTCAAAGGAGACGGTGCGGTACGCCCGCGACACCCTGATCGCCATCGCCCTCTGAGGTTTCCTCAGGAGGGCGATGTTTCGGCGATCGAGGGCGCCGGCCCAAATGGGCGACCCGTAGAGGGCCATCGACCGCACCACACCCAGATAGAGGCGGCGGCAGACGACACTCGGCCCCCCGATATTCGGCAGCAGAGAGCTAAGCGCTCCCGCCGCCGACATCAACCGGGGGGCCAGGCGGCTAAAATGGACGCGAAAGTGACAAGACCTACCCTATGGTAACTTCACACTTAATCCCTCCTGTTTCCCTCCTAGACGGACTCGACACTGAGGTGCACATGGGAACACGCATGTCGCCTCTCAGACCTGGTGCTGAACGGATGGCAGGCAGGCCCACAAAGCCCACCACCCCCAGGTCAAACCCCAGGGTGGCTGGAGGTCATCTCGCACCTTACGGCGCCCGGCTCTGCGGTTGGGGAGAGGGTTTAATCGCACCCTCTCCCTACGCCGCCTCCTTGATGCAAATCACTTCCTCACAGAAGGAGGCGACGGCGTTCCATGACCTTTCATTCCGGACCATAGACTGAACTACGGCCGGGAGCGAGAGGGCAACCGATCCGACTGCCGCGATCAACTCACGGCGCACTGTGGGCTGAAAATCGACCTCCATAGACATAGAAATGAAAGTTGCTAGATGTTCGTTTTGTTGACAGATATGGCTTCTATTAGCTATTATACACATAAAAATGTCGTCTGAGCTAACTCCGCACAAAAATAAATTTATTATAAGGTTTTTTCGAAAAAAATGTATGGAGCTAGCATGAAAAATCTGAATATCTCTGAACTTGCAAGGAAAACCGTAATATCCTCAGAGATGGTTATAGGACTAATTATTTGTGATTTTTTGACATACTTCATATAACGGTACCTGCTGCAGATTTTTTTTTAAAAATCATCTAATTTTTAATTAATTTTTTTTAACATTAAACGATTTGTTTTACTGTAAAAGTAAAGAAACAACACGTTATATGCATATAATACTAAATCTTCGCCAGTTATTTGTTAAAATATCAAGAAAATTATTTTTGCCTTACTTAGTATATATGTTTTAAAACAGGTAATTGGATACCATTACTAAACTTTGCATACAGGTAAACCACTGAATATTAAATTAGCCTTCTAATGAGTTCTGAATAAGAGATTAAGTGATTTGCAATATCGCACAATGGTAACTACGGAGTACACTAATTAAATTCTTACAGGTAAGTACATAAGTAAACTAATTAGTTAATTAGACATGTTACGAGTTCTAAGAAATATTTTCGACAACTGTCTAATTATTTTATTATTATGTCTAAATGAAGGTATTTTTTTAAATCATTAAATTCTACTAATGTCAAAGTAAAGATCAATCGATAAGTTAGTTATTTTATTAACGCTAATAATAGGCATTAAATAAAAAGAAAAATAAATTAAAAAGGTATTTTTTAATAGTTGATAAAATTTATATAAAACAAAACATAGGTACAAAAGTATGCAAAAATATAAATAGGTACAAGAATAGTAATATAAAATATTTAAAAATAAATCAATTGCAAAACATAGTTACGTACCAAAGCTAAATAACGAAAGATCATGAAAAAATTACATTGAATAGAATTATAATTAAAAGCACAAAAAGTTTCTAGTTTTCCTTATCACTCTCGTCGATTTCTGAATCAGAATCTAGATTGCCTAGAAACTCAAAGTCAGTTTCTTGAAACTGAATTAAATTGAGGGTTTCAGGAAATAAATCCTCCTTTTTCTTGGCATCTAACTTGGGCCTTTGTACATTTATAAAAGGATCCGAAGAAACAACTAACATATTAAGGATATCATGATTCGAATCTTGCCTGCTCTTTTTCTGCGAATGATGTTCCCGAAACCTCCTAAAATCTTTATTGCGAGACTCGGATGTTTCTTCCGAGAGACTTCCTATGGGTACAACATCATTCTTCTCGATTATGTCTGCCCCGTGTATAAGTAATTTGTGGACGGTTGATGACATATAGTACCAGTCATATAATTCCACGTACCTCTCTGCTGTTTTGAAGGCATAATCTTTAAATTTAATTATATCTAGTTTTTCCCCGGAAGTTATTGCCTGTAATATCACAGCAAATCTTCTTATTAGTTCTTCGTCCAACCCAGTAATGGCTGCAGTTTTATGGGGAAATTTGAAAAACTTTCTTGCAGTGTTGCCGTCATTAGTAGTTCCGGAACCTTGTTTAACAATGTCAATCAATAGATTTAATTCGTCTTTAAATTTGTCTTGAATAATCTTTTTTCTCTTACTTAGCATTTCTTTGTGCTCGTTACCTCTCGCAGCCCACTCTTTAAAATCTAGTCTATACGAAATATGTAGTAAACATTCCATACAATTTATACGGGCGTGTAGAGATGACAATCCAAACTCGTATATATCAGAAGATACGGTCTTTACTGTTACTACACTCAAACGGTTCATTTCTGTCGGTTTTGCCAGACACAAATAGCATGATGAACTTGATCTGGCTTGAGACAAATACGTGCAGACTTTACCATCGATCATTGTCATCATTAGGTGATGATTCACCCTGTTTCTATTATTGCACTCTGTAGGAATGAGAGCCTTAATTTCTTCATCCATTCGTCGTTTGTGTTCGATGACTACTGCTTCGCTTTCCTTCACAAAAGTAAATTGAACTGGACGACAATACATTGCTGAGCATGGTTTTGGGTTCATCCACAAAGTATTGTCTCCATCAGTCAGTTTTAGTGGCACCAAGGAAGTCATGAAAATACTTGAATCGTCTTGATCGCTATCCATTTTCTGCTTGTATCGGCTTTGGTTTGACGCACCATCGAAACCCCATTTAGATATCAATTTTAAATCCTTATTTTGCACATCATCGTTAGGAAAACTTTGGAGGATTCTTTTGACCGTAATGTCGAGTAAAGCTTGAAGGGTTATTCTTGCCGATGAATCGGTCACTAACACTGATTGCTTCGGAGGATAGCATGCCAGCTTGGTTTGTTGCACTTTATAGTAGGATGGATAAATATCCTTTCTACCTTCCCGAATAGCTGACTCTCGTAAAGTGATGTATTGCCACTTTGATAATTTTAATGAAAGGAGTAATCCAAGTGCTTTTTCTGGTGTAAATAAGATAGTTTTCACCGGTTGCTTAAGCGTTTCCTTAATTTTAGAGGCTGCTTCAGGATGTTTCAGCATATATTCGATTACAGATGCGATATCCTCACAACCTTCTTCCTTAAAACGCGCTGCTGCTGTATATGCCAATTCACTGGGATTGTCAGTTTTATGCTCATCAGATCTTCTCTTCTTCTGTTTGCTTTCCAGATCTTCGAATGGTTTTCGTGACCTCTTTGTCATTGTACCAACAGAGTATGATGTTGAGGGTTCTGGAGAGATTGATCTTGATCCCTCAGCAACAGTTGGTTCTTGAGCGACTAAATTTATACAACTTGGCCAATCGATAGTTGCTTGCAGCCAAATTTCGTATTGTTTTCTAAAAGTATCAAGAATTCGGTGAGATTTTTGCCACCTTTGTGATGCAGCTCGTACAAATCTCCGACAAAATTCTTTTAGAGTCACTTGATCTTCAACGGAAAGACAAACGTCTAGGCGGGATATAACTTCACTAAACAATACCTCATGATCAAATGAAGTACTCTTACATTTTAGAAGAACGAATAGGTCTAAATTGGTATTTAAACTTTCCATTATAAAATTTCACAGTGATATGTTAGGGGTAACAAAGCTTAGAATAAACTAAATTATGATGCAAAATGTTAACCATTTTATATTTCAGTCCAACATTAGTTAACGACCTCATTAGACAGTTGTCGAAAATATTTCTTAGAACTCGTAACATATCTAATTAACTATTAAAGTTAGTTATGTACTTACCTGTAAGATTTTAATTAGTGTAATCCGTAGTTACCATTGTGCGACATTGCAAATCACTTAATCTCTTATTCAGAACTCATTAGAAGACTAATTTATTATTCAGTAGTTTACCTGTATGCAAAGTTCAGTAATGGTATCCAATTAACTGTTTTAAAACATATATACTATGTTAGGCAAAAATAATTTTCTTGATATTTTAACAAATAACTGGCGAAGATTTAGTATTATATGCATATAACGTGTTGTTTCTTTACTTATACACCAAAACAAATCGTTTAATGTTAAAAAAAAATAATTAAAAATAAGATGATTTTTAAAAAAAATTCTGCAGCAGGTACCATTATATGAAGTATGTCAAAAAATCACAAATAATTAGTCCTATAACCATCTCTGAGGATATTACGGTTTTCCTTGCAAGTTCAGAGATATTCAGATTTTTCATGCTAGCTCCATACATTTTTTTCGAAAAAACCTTATAATAAATTCATTTTTGTGCGGAGTTAGCTCAGATGACATTGTTATGTGTATAATAGCTAATAGAAGCCATATCCGTCAACAAAACGAACATCTAGCAACTTTCATTTCTATGTCTATGGAGGTCGATTTTCAGCCCACAGTGCGGCGCTGCGATGCCCAGGCGGGGCAAACTGCCAAAGTGTGCAGCACCGTATCCTCAACAACGTCGCGGCAGTCACCGCAGTGGTGACAACCGGGCGTCTCTTGCACGATATATACGACACAGGAACTGGCCAAAACAACCGCGGCCAGTGAATATCTGTGTCAGCCGGAAGGTGAGAACCCTCAGTAATACTCAAATAACTAACATTGAAAACATAATGGTATTTTTATCTAAATCAAAAACGAATTAACAAACCAAAACAACTTTATTTTCAAGCCTATCATTATAAAAAACCAATAAAATTAATTAATCAGCATATTTTTATTTTGCTTTACACATTTCCACTATTAGTTTAAGTACAAAATTAATTAATACAACCTTATGGTTTATGATGCAATATTACGGTTCGTTGCTCTATCTACTAGTAAACAAATTGTTAATCAAACAAACATTAATACAGTTAGTATTCTTCGGATTTGCATTGTTGTTTAGGGTTCTTCGCGGTAATGGATAGATTATACGAGAGAACACTCTCTTTGAGAGTGTATTAGTGCAACATTATGCAGTGTTATGTAATGAAATTACTAGGATAATAGTAACTGGAGAGAAGAAAGAACCATTTGCCGAAGTGACAAATATATTAAATAAATTGAAAAATCTGAGTAACATAAGCAGCAAAGTAATGAGTTATGTAAATATATGTGTGTGTTCGTCTCACACCTATAGCAATCAGTAGTTTAGTTCAGCATATGCAAGGACAGATAGAATTGGCGCTAGTATTCATTTGAACTCTGTTCTTGTGTTCTTGTAGTGTTGCTAATGAAGGTAATAAAAATGACTTATATATCGCCAGCTATGCTTTTGTATCTCACGTAATAGAGAGCGTATTTATTGTCGTTATTTGGCTGCATTTTGAGATTGCGTGCTGCTATGAATATTGGCGAAACAAAAATATCTAAAATACTTTGTCTGATGTGAGAGTTATCTGTGATTTCACAAACAATGATTGATTTAAGGCCAATCGCGTGGTTCTTGAATCAATTAATATAATTCATACTAACAGGACTAAAGACACTAAATAAAATACGTATAGCGAGAATTAAAAACAACGGCATAATTCCCCCATATTGGATCCCCTGGACACAAATACTATTAACGGCTAATATTTTATGCCATCATGACGTACAGTAAGTCTCAGAGTTAATGACTAACCCATAGTTTAAAACAGTTACATCCGCTAAATGCTTACAACTACCACACAAACCTACTTAGATGTGTATACTTGTATGCTAATTAATACCAAGTAACTATGCTATTCACTTGTAAAAATACTTAAAGACTCTATAAAGATTCAAAGAAGGGACACAAAATACCCAGGCACAGAACAACTGCTTGAAAATTACATAATAATTTTTGTGTGGAGTGTCAGACCACAACCGCAAAGCAAGGAATATAGTAAAATCTTATTAAAGACTTATTATATTATACTAGCTGTTCTCGCGGCTTCGCTCGCATGGAAATCGGTATATAATGTCCTTTTCTTTACCCCTGACTACGTGCATGCAAAGTCACACGATGATCGCTTGTAGAAACTCTCATTTTTAATGTTAGTAAGAAGTATTAGAAAAGAAATTAGCTGTGCCCCCTACGGTTGACTGGCAGAGAATTTCCTTGGCATTAAGTCCGCCAGTGTATAAGCTAAAATTAAATAAATAAGCAATTGACAGTAATTAGGAAGATAAATAGGATTTGTTTTCCCTGGATTAGGAAATTCAGAAAGATCTCGAAGTTGTGATAATGACAGATTATTATTTTAATTGCCTTTGGGTTGTTAACCTACGTTTTCCTTATTTATGTATACTGTTTAGTTTAGTTGCTGGATTGAAAATAATCATTTTTATTGATTCTGAGTAAATTGTGCTAGTTTTTTTATGTTTATAATTCCATGTATAAAAACATAATTATGCTATGTAAAAAATATTTAATTGTATAGTGTATACTTCTAACAACAAAAACATTTTTTATATCCAAAGATGTCCATGACATATGATCAGCTAGACCCAATAAATTACTCTGTTTTTCTGTAACATTGCTATACGTTTATAGCAATTTATTTTTAACAAGAAATAATGTTACTCCGTTGAGTAACACTATTTCTTGATAAAATAAGTCAAGACTTAAATCTTCTTATCTATAAAACTTGTGTTTGGGTACTGATTCTACTCTTAGTATGCACGCTATCATACACCATTCACAGAAACAGTTATATCGATTCAGATTTAATTTAGAGTTATGAATGTATGGTCCACGAGAAATTTAGCTCAAACATGCTTCATCTCAGCTGGTAAAGTAACTTTTTATACAAAATAAAGTACCTCAAGCTTATGATACTTACTTACAATGAGTCACGAACCCAAAAGCCCTGTACTAGAGGCCTTGAAAAAGTGCGTGGCTAGTGAAGTAATGTGTAGAGTTCTCTTTACCAGCGTAGTTACTACTTTCGACGAGTGATTTACACTCCTGATGGTGCAAGCAAATCCATAGGCTACGATAACCGCTCACTGGGCTGTGTTTATTTAGTTCATGGTTCATTCCTATTTATTATACATTAGACTGCCTCAATGTGGCAGTGTTAATGAAGTGATTACTATATGTATGTACACGGACTTGATTACCGGCCAGGCAAACTGATAATAGATTTATCTGTCTAAAAAATCTCAGTAGCGGCTTGGCGTCTGGGACAGAGTCCAGTAGACGGCAATAGAATCGTATTAGTACTAGTATGAGTAGTAGAGCCTCGCTGATTTCAGCATGAATGGGCCGGCTTGACCAGGGAAGGACTACCCTCGCACAGAATATCGACGTGAAATAGCAGTATTCCTACTGTTGGGTTTCGTTTAGTAAGTGAGAATTCCGGAGGCTCAGTCACCCTCTTTCCTCCTTTCCGGGAAGGAGAAGGAGCCTCCTGCCCACTTCCATTCCTAAAGGGTCGGCAACGTGCAAGTGATGCCTTTGGAGTTGCAGGCGTCCATAGGCTACGGTGACCACTTACCATCAGGTGGGCCGTATGGTTGATTGGCACATTAGACGTATAAAAAAAATTGAGAGTAATTACGTGATACCTGAAATCATAACTCGAGAGATAGGTACAATACACATTTGTCTATCCTTTGAGGATATAAAGGAGGGACTATGTACGTATTTATCTTTAGTATTACAAATATGTCTACAGAACCTCATCGCCTTTACAAAAGTGGCTGCTATCACATACAATTACATATTCAATCGATTAAGATACTGACGTGAAGTCATAATCTTTACACATATCACAATAAATTAAAACTGTTATGGTTTTAATCGGAATTTATTAAAATATATTATGATCGGTGACACTAGTGCAAGATAAGGTTGACAATGTAATAAGCCTATATTTTCCTTTGGTTCCTTATAAGGTGGAGACTACGATTTTACAACTGTTACAATTTCTCAAGCTTTTACCACTCTAGTCTCATTCTTCTTCATCATGCGTGTTTGTTAGCTTAGAGTGTTGTAATTGAGTTTTCATTTTCTTTTTGGTTAGGGATCCTTTTTTTGCCTGGTGACCTACATATTTTTGTTGTTTCTTTGTCGACTATTTCTTCCAGATCGTCGGACTAGCTTTGTGTGTGTTACTTCTTTTACAATTCAAGATAAAATTCTTTAGAAACCCTATCCACTTGTGGTAATACAGAATAATGCGTATACTACTAGAGGTAAATGCCCAGATTCAATTTCGAGTGTATCCAATATTTAGCTAATATTTTCTTCTAACGAATCATGTAAGTGTTTACTAATTTGTTGAATATACAATTACTATTTTACCAACTAAATATAATTTTATTTTTATTGAATAGTAACGATCTGTGCTTTTATATTGCTTTGTATTTGTTGCATATTTTTGCAGCATATTAACAAGCAATTTACCAGTTCATTAGCTGCTAGTAATTCATTTTCTAATAATATTAAAATAAACCAAAGTTCGAAATACTTTTGAACAGCGAATGAATTCTAGGATCAAGCACTCACGTACGGTACAATAATTATCTGATGGATTACACAAATAACATATTGCTACATAGAGCAATTTATTTCTGCGCTGTGGCGAGATGAGTTCTTGCAATATTAACTATCTGCGCAGAATAGACAACTATAATTATCCAAAATTGGTGCAAATGAGCTTATGTCGAAATCATAGTGGAGTCTAAGGTTATTCTTAGTTGAATCTCGGGGTGTGCTGAGTAGAGATGCGTTTAAAAGGTTTTAACATTTTGCATTCTATAAACGTGTCAGTTTGAGAACTTGACGTGATAATTCATAAGCGATTTGGTGTAAGGAATATTGTAAGCTTATGTTATTTGATAAATAAATAAATAATATGGATGAAATTTAATTTACTCATTTTTTTGGATATTTCTGCATTCGTTTCTGCAAGAAGAAATAGGTAATGTAATATAAATCTTGCCTAAATGGGTTCTCCATTTAGGCAATAGAATTATAGCCTTTAGAATTTACATCTAAACATATCTCATTATTTATTTTAGCAATTTAGTTGATTTGGACTTGATTATACCCTACCGCTCGCTCACCGTATTTTGTCACTAACTGATACATCCAAACAATTACACATAATCCAAAAGCATATAATGGGGTTAAAGTTTTTACTTAAACCAAAGCAAGTGACAAGTCGCTGATAAACTACTGGCTAAAATAAAATGAGCTGAGCTGCTTACATTTGTTTTCGAAGAAAACTATAAAGTGTTACGCTTGACAAAATAGGCCTAAACAAAAATCTTTAATAACCTCACTTTATATATGTGGTTACAAAACAGTAATGGCTGTATATGACAAAATATATTTATTGTACAATCTGAGTAATGGTTAAAATAAAATGGGCAGATTTTATTTTTGTAGCTAAAAACAACTATAAAGAACGATTAAATCTATTACTACAGGGTGTTCCAAAATATGTGAATCAAATTGTAACGGGAGATTCCTTAGTTAAGGATCTTTCAAACGTGCTAAATAATAAATAAATAAAAACATTATGACCTTTGTGTAAAAATAAAAATAAAAGTTTTATAAAAAGTATGAAGCGCACCAAAATTGTGCAGCGTTTTCAAAACTACGTCAGTTTAAAAAAGAAATCGTTTGTAGTTTGACGAATCAATCCTTCACAAATAATAGTAGCGAAAAAATATGAAAATTAGCCATAAACGAAGCACCTGTAGTTGAAATTCTGAAAACAGTCGTACTTTTTTAAAATCTTAGATTTTCCGTAGAATCTCCCGTTACAATTTGATCCACATATTCTGGGACAGCCTGTATAGTGTTATATAATATGACTTAAATGAAATGTCGTAACGTTGTTTTAATTAGTAGCTAAAAATATTAAGACACTACACACGTGACCAAATTTGGTCAACATATTTTTTATAATCTATTAAACTAAATAATATGATTAATTCATTGTGCCTTCGACCGTAGAATCTACTGACGATTAGTCTTAATTATCATCATAATGATTATAACATCGTGTGGCTCTTAGCATAACTGGTTTGTTATGAAAGTAGCGACGTTGTTGCATCATGTACTACCAAGTTCATTATCATTTAATCTTCATATTTGTTGACCAGTAACCGCCTTAACTAAGTTATTTATATTCCAAAACGTATACATATTGTACGTAGGAACTATTTTTAATATTAATGGCGGAACAAATAGTAATAATGCTAATAAAGAATATGGAATTAAAAGGAAATATTAATCTCAATTCCTTGTATATTTTTGTACATATAGGAACTAATATTAAAAGCTCTTGTTTACATTTATACTTACCTATATAATATATTAGTACCAGAATACATGAATACACGTTTATTCAAAGTAGCCTTATAAACATACTACTTACATATAAGAAAATCAAAAGAAATCTAAATTGCCATATACACTTGGGCAGTCTGACTGTAATTACCCACCGCGAAAAAGATTGTAACCAAATGATTTTAATTGTGTTTACCAAGCGAATAAAATTGCTAAAGCTTATTGAGAAGGCGCTGTGTTGTGACCTTTGTATTTTGCGCTAGTAGGATAGAGTTCCCTTTTTACAGCATTGCCAATGTGTTAGTTATATTCCTGATGTTACAAGCTTCTATATGCTACGGTAACGCCTAACCATCAGGTAGGCTAAATGCCTTTTGGTCATTTTATTATTATTCCAGCTTCGACCTTCTTCTCCCTAGCCTTTATTATTCCCAAGTCACTTGGGTCGGCTTTTCTGTTCTAACCGGATTTGACTGGATATCAGTTTTTACACGGAGCGGCTGCCACCTGACCTCCGCAACCCGAAGGCTAACGATACCCTAAGGCTAGACCAGTGTCAGGATTTTATAGGGCACTGATTTCCCAATAATGACTGCCATAGATGTTCATGGCAGCCAGGACCGACGGCTTAACGTGCTCTCCGAGGCACGGAGCAGGCAATAAATGTCAATCAATACGCACATAATTTCGAAAAGTCATATAACTTCCGAAAGTCAGAGGTGCGCGACGTGGGTTAGAACCCGAGACCCTCTGCATTGCAGTCTGTTGGTCTCACTGAGCTATCGCTGCTTTATATGGCAGCAGTAATTCGACCATCCTTATTATTAAAAAATTGAGTAAAGCATCTATTTATCTATACTAATAAATATTATAAGGAGGGAAGATTTTAGTTTGTAAGGAATTTAAAACAATTCTAATCCTTCAAAAATATTTCACCATTAGAACACCATGGAATCTATATTATCACTGAGTAATATGGGCCACATTTTATTAAAAACAAATAGTAGTGTTCTAACATAATTTAACCTACTTTTACGCAAGCGAATCCACGGGCAAAAGCTAGTATGAAATATAAATAGGATCTAAACAAAAAAAATTGGCTGTCAAACAGAGGAAATATAGGTACTGAACTGTGTTGCCTTTGCCTATTTATATATAAGTAGGTAAAAAGAACGTCCTTATTGTTTAAACTTTAAATTCAAATACAAAAAGCAGACATAAGCACTCAGAGACAGAAAATAAACAGTGAATCACGCATCGTCCTCTAAATCACTAAACATATTTATACTTCAACTTTACATAACATAATATGTTTACAAAAACGGTAAAATATAACATTTTATAATAAAAGGATTATATTGCGTCAATCAGAACTCTAATTAAATATTCGGATGACGCACAATTAAATTAAATTTTGAAGAATTTATTATATTATTTAATATATTTACTAAAAATATGCCACAAATGTTTACTTGTCGTTATGGAAGTGAATGGTGACATTTAGTTAAATATGGAAATAAGAAATCTTCTAATCAAAGGTGACTTGAACTATTTTGTCTAGCCTTAACTAACTAGGTGAACAAACCAGTTTTTTAACTCTACAAGCAAAATACATAAAACAGTTGATTATAAAAAAATGGCGACAAGATAATACAACGTATACTTGTTTGTAAACAACGTTCTACCTTTTGTTTGTATATTTTATATGAATGACTTGACAAATTATAAAACTGGTTTTTGTGTACGGAAGGTATAAAGTAGGGCAATTGTATTATACACACGGACATTACAAGTGAACTGCCAACTGCCGGCACTAATTGATAAAATATGACTCAGTACTTTCGTTTTGATTCACAAAAAGTACATGATATAAGATACATAACTACGTAAGTAGCTTAAGCGGGCTACATGCGCAAGCTACTCGCATAAGCAACATGCAAGAGGCTATCATAAGGCTACTTGTGCCGTAAGCTCGCGTCACTCGATGCATTAAACCCGTGCAAGAACATCAACTTGCACATGTTAATGCTTAAATAAGTCATTATGCAGTAGTAAAGTATTATGTGATTATAATTATGGTTTTATTTATTTTTGTAGGTATTATTACAGAATATATATAATACTTATAAGCACTAGCCACTTCAAGGTAACTAAACTTGTCATCAGACTATCTCTTGGACGCGGAATATTTTAATTAAACTACTTTTCTGGTTCTGGTTTATTCAGCTTAAGCGAGATAGTTAACGTCTCATTGTTTTTGTAAAAACTGGTGGGTAACACTGAGAATCGAACTTACGCAAGCGCCGTCGGGTAAAAAGCAAGCGTGATTCGATGCCGTGGTCTATGTTGGTGTTAAAAGTACAAGAAACGTTGGAATAACTGTAGATCAATTTAAAATAATTAATATGCAAGTACAGCAGTAACAAATTAAAATTAACAAATAAAATAAAATTCCATCCAAATAAAATTTGAAAAATTAATCAATATTGCAATATTAATATTTAATTGATAACTCAGTACTCGCTTGTGTTCGTTCTTATGTGAATAGCCATTCTCATGGAGGTCTAAACTACGAATTACTTTAAAGAACTTCGTATGGCATAATTATATACTTTAAAAAATATTGTGAATCAGCTGCTATTCATTAGCACTGCAACCCAATTATATAAAACCGGTTAATTCTCAAAACTAATTAACGTAATTTGTAAAATATTTTCTGCGAAATGCAGATTTGCGTTCCATAAAATTCATTAAATACTGTCACATAATAACGTAAAACGAACCTTGAGGAACTCATGACTGGAAATATTTTATTTACCATTTTGTTGCTGTTTGCTTTTACTATATTTTACTCGTTTCCATTTCAAGTCAGTCTTAAAACAAATTGTCAATAATAATATGTTTGTTAATTTATAATATATAATATTGACAACTTATTTTATTAAAAGAAATAAGTTAAACTTTTATAACAGTCACAGAAAATAGCAAACATGTGTGAAAATACGCAATAGGGGGCAAGCTTATTGCCGTTTACCGAACTTAATTCTAGACTTCTTGGTGCTACTGCCAATTTCTAGACGGAAAAATCCAATTATAATGCCCGACTTATTTACCCAAAACTTTATGAACAGCAGTCGCATTGAATACCGCTGCGTCACCAGGACATACTATACATAAATATCCAGTTATAACAATTATGTGTGTTTAAATAGTGCTATCTACTCTCATTTATTACATCAACATAAATAATTCAATTGTCAGGTAATAATGAAATCCCTACAAAAGACTTTTATTATCAACCTGATCTTACAAAAGCACTGTCAAAACTACCTAATCTTGAATTAATTCATTCCAAACAAGATTGGGTCGTGGAATAATTAGGTATGACCTTGATAGTGCCGACGATCTTATCTAGTTCATGTAGGAGATCTTTTATATTCACGTATTTAATCTGCCTAGTTTTCTTTTGAAAACAATTTGTTTGCAAATGTTAACGAATCGCGGTATTATTGGTGTCTAGTCGAATATGAGCTAAGCAAATCTTCATTTACTATAATATATATATATATAATATATATATATATCCCACCATTGGGAAGGGTTATGTTAACTCCTTAAATCAGTTTAACCCTTTTATTTGCAGTTGTTAGCATTTTCCTGCCGTCAACAGATTATATGAAGACCAGGGTATAATTTTTTAACATTTATTAGTCTAGTGAAAAGATAAGTTATCATATAACTTAAAGATTTTTTTAGTTGTATCCGATAGTCGGTACGCCCCGTATATCAAATAATATTATCGTTTGTGATATTTTCAGGCAAATTCAGACAGCATCAGCACCCAATAAGGCAAATAAACTAACGTTAATACCTATTAGCTCATCTCTGATAAGAATTCCAATGTATGAACATTTTTAAGTCATTTCAAACATTTTTCTGTAATAAAATTACTTTTCTTTTTTTTTCGTTTAACGTTAGTCACTATAGCACTTTAAAATATGACCACGCCTTATTGTTACTTGTTCTATACAGCCGTTACTATGCATGTATTTTATAAGTAGAATGCATAGTGATGCCTGTCTAGCATATTTTTCTTTCTGCTGTCTAAACTACTTACTTGTATGTCAGATAAATAAACAAAATACTTTCCAAGTTCACGGCCTCATAGCCAAGGTCTCTCGAGCAGACTGGGTGTGTACTGCTTCGTAAACAGAATGCAATTAGTAAGCTCTTTGAGTATAAATGACAGCAAAAAGGCTCTATTACATCGATATTTTAAAGACAGCCTGTCAACAAAATTTAATGAATCATTCCTCGTTACTGATAAAATTACAAACTAAAAATATTGAAAATATGCTTTTAAAAATTCAACACTACGATTTTATTCGTGAGTTTTAATTTATATTCTGAAGTATGAAATTGGATTGTAAATTAATATTATAGTACTCGTGTTAATCCCTCCAGCTAAGCAAGAATGATGGTGTTAGGAGTAAGATTCACGTCGGTAGTGGAATAGGATTCGTAATCTCGATCGCAAATACGATGTGTGATCCATTAGGCAACCGTCACATTATTTTAAATGTAATTATTGAGTTTCTCTTACGCTCACGTAAATGTTATACACACATACATATATATTTGTGTATATACACGTTTTTTTTTGTGTGGGTAATGTTATCGAACCCTTAAAATTCAACGCAAAAGCAACGGCGAGGCGACTACTTAAACCACATATTCGATTTTTAATACATTTGTGTGGTTCACAAATATTTAATGGAGTCTTGGTGTTATTTGAATATTTGCGAAGCTCGCAACATAATCAATGACCACTCTCAAACAAGAAAAAAATATCGCACATAAGCAACTCCTGCACTAAATTAAAATAAATTGTTGCATATATAATAATTTTAATAACCAAATATTACAAATTAACAGAATTATAATAATATTATCACAGGAAAACGATTTAAAATATATTTTTAGTTCGATAGTTAATATCAAATAGTATAATTTTATATATAAGGAAATTAAATAAGTACATAATAATATCGTTTTTTTAGTGCAAACGTCATTTAATTACTTTACACGTGGATTTTACTTCGTACATATCATTATGTTCTAGCTACTATCGTGGGTTGCACTTGAGTTTGCGTGCTATTCTAAAAACCTTTTATTAGGATCAGTCAAAATTAATTGAAAAATATTGTTTTGTAAGAAAAACAATATAAAGAATAAAAGAAAAAGAATAATAATAATCATAATTTAAATGTATCACCAGGTTAAATTAAAGCGCACAAACCGCAGGGCAGCTTGTGGCGGGCTGAATGTGAGTGGCAACACTGCGGCCCTGAATGCCTCAGAGAGTTGGTTAGGGCCTCGTCCTCGGCTTGCCATCACTGGTTGGCTGGGGTGGAACTTCAAGAGCGCCCGTAGGACTCTCAACTCTGGCTTGCCTTGGTCGGCCGGTCAGAGGGAGGCCGCTGGAGCTATATGCTTGGGGGTGGAAGTGTCATTTTCAAGGGCATAACTACGGGGAAACCCGCTCCGGGTCTCCGTTGTCACGAGACCCGTGATGGTGAAACCGGCGCCGCACCGCTCGACACCCCTAGCCACTCGCACCGGTGTTGCCCTCTGCTGCTGGCTTGTATGGCTATAGTGGCTATCCAGGGGGCCCATCTAGTGAGTTGGCGAGTCACCGTCTGCCCATTGCATTGATGCTATTAGAGTATGCAGGGCAGATGCCGTTTTTCATCCATAGTTAGCAATATACCGGTCCACCAAACACCCATACATATAGCCCATATATTAGAATCCATACGTAGCAATAGTCCTACGCCTGCTGCGGCTAGTGCCGCTGTCGGTGTTCCATCCCACCTTTGATTAAAACTCTCGAAGGGCCTCTTCACGTTGGACCTATGTCTCCGTGTAAGCCTCCCATAGGGCCAGGTATTTTATTTATTTATTTATTTAAGGACAACCAACAAAGCATACACTAAAACATTGTAATGATACATACACAGAAATCCATTATATAGTGATACCTCAATTATAGGCTGCCACGACATGCATTAACAAAAAATTAAATACTTATAATCTATGCTCGTATGTAAGAAAAACAAATAAATGATAAAAAAGTGATATGACTAATTACACTAATTACATCCAATAAACGTGCAAACAAATAATGTCGTTAAAATAACAAAACTAATGTCAAATTGAAAGAAACTGATGGACTGTGCTTACATTACATTTAAAATATTGATTATGAATATATAATAAAATTGTAAATGTCGAGAGAAAAAAATATTAAAAAAAAGTAATGATTAACAATAATTATTATTAATTAAATATTTTATTAATTAAATTAAACGAGATAAGTAATACAATTTAATCCAATTAATTCGAATAATAAAACAATTACATGAATTTATCGGCTAATAATGATTTGAACTCGGGCAAGGAGTAGGATAAGTCGATATTGTGATCACGTAAGCGTGACAGGCGACTATATTGTACTTGCAGTCTGCTGATGGGTGAGAAATGCCCTAGATTTGTTTTAGAGGTTTTGGCGTTGAAAGGCTGGTATCTAGACGAACGAGCGAGTTTATATGGTACATTAATATTTATTTGACCAAGTAAATGAGGAATTTCTAATATAATATGTTAGAAAGTACCTGTGATAAGAGAAACATCATAATTTAATTAATTAATAATACATGGGTATACATTTTTGTTATTAGTTTAAAGTAATATTATACTACAATAAATTATAATTATCTTTAATTAAAAATCCTTAATCCTTGGTACATGTTTTACTTATAATATAATAATAATATTCTATCACATACACACAACACCATCTAGCCCAAAGCTTGTACTATGAGTACTAGATAATGGATAAACATACATATTTACTTTTCTTTTGTAAATACATACATATTATACATAGAAACACCCAGAACAAGACAAACATCTATGTTTATTCACACAAATGTTTGACTTGTGCGGGAATCGAACCCGCAACCTCAGGCGTGGCAGTCGGTTACACGAACCACTACGCCATCGAGGCCAAAAATAAATTTAATAAGTAAGTAGAGAAATAGTCCGAAACACAGGTCTAATAGGGTAGGCAAAAATGTAGTATACCCATACTATATTTTTCCAACCCTATCAGATGTAGGTATATAACCATGATTCTATTATAGATGTCCCGACAGACTTTGTTCTGTACAAACGAAAAACAAAAACCATTCTCGAATCCGCTTGAACACACACAAAAAAATTCATCAAAATCGGTCCAACCGTTTAGGAGAAGTTTAATTACAAACACACACGCAGAAGATTTATATTATATATAAAGATGTATCCATCTTTACTTCTTATACAGCTTGTCGTTCATAAACCTTAAGAAGCCATACATGCCTTTCCTTTCTTTAATTTGTAGCACAGTATTATCTTATTGACGAAATTGCGTTTATAGTATAAAAATAACACAATTCACATTACTGCGCACATTATAAAACTGGTAATACTAAATATTTACCCAATAGTTTTAGGTATTAATTACCTTTACATCACCTGATTGTTCAATAAAACATTAAAATTGGAACATGAACAAATAATAAATGTTTGAATGCTTATTATCGCAAACATATTTTGTTGTGTTATTTGATATATTATTAAAGTTTGTTAGAGACATAAGTAGAAACATGTTTAAAATTAAATTTCAATAATCGTATAAAATAAATCCAAGGTTGGATTTCACGCTGCTAAATATATTTGTGTCGTTAATAAATATAATATACTATTTACAAAATATCACATAGCTTATTAATAGTTTATTTTATTAATATACATTTGGAACCAGATTAAAAATCATATTTTTTATGTATGATTCATACCTGGCGGTGCGCGTTGGTGTGGCTGGAAGCCCAGCGGAATATATGCGCGTACTTGCCATGGTACCTGACTGGACGCAGTGAATTCAATCCACGATTATTTCAAAGAAATAAAATAATAATAATAATAATTTATTATCAAAAGCCAAATACAGTTTGTCTATCTAAATCACATAGTATATAAAAGTACCATTAAGTACAACGCTATGTATATTTAAAGATAGAGTCAACGTCAGTGCCTGTACTAGTATTAACTGTGTTACAGACACTGGCGCCTTCCTCTTACAGATTCGTGTGACAATATTGGTTAAGCATTGACAAGTTGATAAATTACTAATAATATTACTGGTATTTATGGTAGTCATGATAATCATCTATTTTCTAAGATAAACTATATAAATATATATTAGGAAATTATTTAAAGCTATACATAGAGTGTTGTGTGTTTGTGTGTGTGGTATAGTTAACAAGCTTTTTTGGCAAAGAGTTGTTCAGTCTCATCATAGGTTAATTTTTGGAGATAACTATTTACAACGCATTTACATTTAAGTTTTGGTAGCGGATATATGTTACAGCATTTGTTAATAGTGTTGTAAAGGTGGCAGCTAAGACTTGTGTAGTTTCGGCTCGCTAGAACAGTTTTAGTAGCTACAGGTACAAGATATTTTCGACGTTTATGATCTAGCAACATCGGATCATAAGTTAATGTTGAATGTTTACGTTCTATGAAGTTGAGCGCGGACAGTTGTCGAACAGTAAGTACAGATATGTTTCTATATAGCTGGGTTATTGGGTAACGGTATGGTTTGTGAAGCATAACCTTTAAGACACCTCTTTGTGCCCTCTCAAGGTGAAGCAAATAGGTTTTAAATGTACCACCCCAAACAGATATGCAGTAGGTGAAAAGTGACTTTTGAACAGAGAGCCCGTTTTTTTAAACTACATTTCTTAATTTTCTCATGGGGAACAGAATCTTGCGAACGTGCAACACTGTTACAGCGATATGCTTCTGCCAACTCAATGTACTGTCGATTTGCACTCCTAGATATTTAACGCAAGAGCTTCTATGTATCGAGGGGCAACTGCAAGGGATGTGTGCAGCGAACAAGAACATGCCTACGAGATTTAATAACAGAGGCTATTATTCCATAATGTCCTACTGCACAGTTATATTTGCATTCTTTAATTAGGATATCTATTTCTGAGTTGTCCGTTTCAAGTAGAACAAATGAGTTACCTAGAGAGTTTGTTACACAGTTCAAATCAAAATCAAACTTTGAGCGGTCTTCACACTGACCCTGCGCCGCCTGCCAAGCAAGATTCGGCCCAACATTTGCGAAGTAGTTATTTATAGTGTTTACAGAAGCATACGGATCGTTGCACATATTAAGTAGTAGATTCCTAGGTGTATATAGTATAACCTAAAATAAAATTTATTAATTGACAACCACATTTATTGCATTTGTACTTTCTTAAAACCTAAACACTATTTCCGCATTAGTTAAAATTTCTACATTGCGAGGGGCTTTACAAACTTTCAATCAACGGATACAAAGGACACCCGGAATAATTATTATCTTGTTTAGGGGTCTAACCTACAACATTTAGCGCATTGGCAGTGGTGAAGTAACCATTTAAACTGCTCCACCATAGCTGCAGTCAAGTTTGTTGCACTGTGTAATGTGTTGTTCTGCGGTCTGACGTTCTCCGCCAGGTCTGAATCGTACCTTAGACTACATAATGGCACGTGCTGGGATTTTAATCGTTGTCTGAAATTTGATACTTAAATATTTTACCTCTCAACTTCTTTAGCCTTTTTTTAGTATCAACGATTAGCACTTTAGTCATTTTAGCAGCTCTATATAGCTTCCAATCGTTACAATAGTTGGACATCCACAGTTCAACGATAATCGCTAGTTTATAATCATACTTGTTACAATGAAAATTACCTTCTGACCCTATTAAACTCACATGACCAACCAGGGCTATTAGGCCCTGATTTTACAAGCATCAACACGCACACAATAATCTTTGTAACTTTGTTTTTTATCCTAGCTATTTAAAAAAACACCTTATGTCTCATAAATATAAGCTTACTTTGTCGTATTTATCATATCATTTAAAATCGTGACTCATGTTCCACGACTTTAATAAATGTTAGTAACCTCGTATCAGACTTGAATTGTCTGTTACTATTAATAATCAAATCGTTTCTGACAATCCATCTACTGAGTAGGCCACAACAATAGATGCATTTCTGAACTTGACATAGTACGTAAACGTCAGGAATATTGATAACAGTCGAGGTGAGGCGTCAATAAATGTATCCTGACAACAGTTTTAAATTTAGAATGTTGTTATACAAATAACCTGAACACTGGTCTAACTTTAGATTGTTGTTTGTTGTTGAGGTAACTCAAGGAAGTATAGTAGTAACTGCTACGTACAAATTTATGGGAATCGTGTTATTTATTTTTAGATTACTTTGAGAGACTACTGTTTGGCATAATATATTCATCGTATAAACGTTTGGAATAGCAGAGGTATCATTCGCTCTTTGCCGTACATAGACTCACGGCTGTGTATTCCTGAAGGGGTGGGTTATAATAAAATAATAAAAATGCGCATCCACATTTCGCTGGTGACGTTTTAAGTACCAAATGGGGAGAACTTATTGCCATCTTCTTTACATGCTCCGATTTCATATTGTTTACAATCCACTAGAGAGGCAAGACATTTTTGAAGTGAAACCTTCTTTAGGCCCGTTGAGCACTTTTTGGATGAACAAAAATCATGGAACCCGCGTCATCCTTACCGCACGCTAGTTACTTAGATTTCACTTCTATCGGCAGTAGTCCCAAAGACTGCCCCGCATGTTTTTTGTTATAATTATGTGACTTAATAAATAGTAAAACAAAAGATACTTAGAACACCCGGACAACCAATTGTGGATCCTAAAATTTGTTATCCCATGTCAATCAATCAATCAAGCCCACAAAGCTCGGCGCATTGGCAGTGACGAAGCAGCCACTACACCATCAGTAGAGTCTAATTTTAATTAGCGGGCCTACGTTTCGATTATTGACTTGTCTCTAGTAAAAGTGCAACGCACAGTATAACTAGCACTGCGGTGCTACTATTGAATAATAATATAATCTATATAATGTCCTCCAGACCGAATTTCGGCCACGGTAGCCAATTTTAACAGAGACTGGTCATCTGCGCAGGAGATATTATAGTGCACAAGAATGTGCGCAAACACAAGTGCACTCTCTGTTCCCTAACTCTCACGATCCAATGGGACGGTGATCCGACACGACCGGAGAGATATCAGGCGCAGGACCAACGGCTTTACGTGATTTCCGATGCACGGGGGTGTCTAACACCGCCAACTTCCTAAGTCTGGGCTCGTATTGAGATTTCTAAACAGAAAAGCTCAATATCTTTTTTTGGCCCGACCCGGGATTTGAAGCCGAGACCTCATGCACAGCAGTCGCATTCACTACCGCTGCGCCACGGAGCCACGGAGGCATTAAATAATACTTTACCAGGTCTAATGTACTAAAACTTTAAACACGACACTAACAAGATAGCCTAAAACAAGGATGGCAAACCAATGGCAGGCGTGCCAGTGATGGCACGTTACAAAATAATTGACTTAGTATTACGAAGTAATTGACGAATCTATGTATGTAAAACTTGATTGAAAAACGAAACATGTTTTTTGTTTCTTTGACGGTATATTACTAATATTATTAACCAGATTTTTCCCGCGGTTTCACTCGCGTAAATTTAGACTAGTTATAGTAATGTTTTCTGAATGATAATTACCCTATGCCCTTTTCTGTTCCCCTGACATCGTGTATGTGAAATTTCATGATAATCAGTGTAGTAGTTAAGGCATGAGAGCATAAAAAACAAACTCATATTCGCTTTTATAATGTTAGTAAGGATTGCCGGCTACCGGGTTATGTTTCAGATTGCGTTCCGTTACTGAGAGATTTCTGAGAATTACCTCAAAAAGTTATAGATACTGAGACGTTAACCAATAGGATTTACCATCGCTGGCCTAGGGAGTCACAATATATAATGTACTTACGTAACACATACATATTATTATTCCACTGTATTATAGGTATTAGGCAAAATGTTAATATAAACGTAAAAAATCTATTTTTATTATTCTGTTTACATTAATGCACAGCAGTCTTATTAGCATAAAACATTATTTTATGTGTTCTAAAATTGATAATATAGAGAATACTAATAGATATACCTACTATGATTTTATCTGCTAAAATAATTTACGAATATAGAAATAGGTAGATGGCTATAATAAAACGTATACCATTTTTAGGGTTTCGTGCCCAAAGGATGCCAAAATGCTAATGGGACCTAATTTTAAGTCCTGTTCTCCATCAGGCAGGCCTATAGTCTTTTAAATGCAAACCCGCTATTTCTTCCTTTTATAATTCCTTTCTGTAAAGTCTCCTGTGACAGGAGCCTTTCACACAATTTTTTCTCGTGTGAGATCGAACCTACAACATTCGGTCCATTGACAATGTCGAGGTCACCACTTAAACCACAACACCAACTGTGCTGTCCAATTTTAATTAAAGGGCTCTATCTTTCAAACCATGATATGTGAAATGTTCCTATGGTAGATAAACCTTGAAGTTCATACTCATTACTTTATGACTCAAATTGAGAATTCATTTTGAGTTTGATATCCCAATGAATAATAATAAATCGTATATGAGACACGTTTTTTTTAACTATTTGTTTTTGCTGTATAGTAAAAAAAGGTTGTTCATATAACTTTTAAAGTTGGAATGACTGTAATATTAACTAGGTAATAAAAACCGGCCAGCGTGCTATTTGCCTGGCAACACAACACGGAACCCTCGGTACCCATGTTCAACTGCCACTTAACAGGTTTTTTTTTATAAATATAAGCACAAACATAACTTACCTGTTTTAAATTGATCGGTCAAGGTTTTGTATTATGCAATTAATAATATTGTCATTCAAAAACCCCTATAAGGCCATTAATTTGGAAGAACACATAATTTTTATGTGTTCGAGCAGAATTTGTTTTTACTGAAATATGATACTAATCCTTACTCTAGCATTATAAATGTAAAAATATTTGTCTCGTTTTTGTCTTAAAAAGGCAACTCCTGTACTAATAATAATTCCTGTGTCACAGAAGACTTAACAACTTAACAAACATTCAAACAAACAAAAAAACCACCAGTACGCTTATTGTGACGCAAGTGGGTGTAGGTTTAGCACTGCCTAACTCCCTACTTTACTGTGTATAAACGGACTCCCACATAAAAATATCCAGACTCGAAACAACCATTTATGGATCGCACATTTTCTGGTCAGGATTTTAAAACATACAGTTGGCTCGGAAAAAACATACAGTTAATTGGCTGTTGGGTATACCTAGATTCAGAACAATAAATTGTTAATCTGTGTAGTGTTTGTAGATTTTTAAAGGCAACTCCCGCATAATTGAAGCTCTAAATCGCTGTGGACTTTACGAACATACATTCAATGAACAAAAGTACATCCAGGTCCAGTACAATAATTTATTAATCCCACAAATAATTGCCTCGCGTCGGATTCAAACCTACAACAGTCAGAACGACGCCAGTGGTAAGGCGACCACCTGCCCGCTATTGTAGATCATGCTTAAACCACTGAAACGTGTTCGGATGAAATTTAGCTTCATGTATACCGTCTTGGATTAAAGTCCTCCGTCTATGTATTTATGACTCTTAAAGTCACCTACGTTACACTTAGACTACATTTTATACTACTAAAGCGTTCCCATAGGATTAGACACACAGACGAAGACGCAACCAAATAGTTGAATAATGATGTTAACTTGTATTTACAAGTTAACACCATTATTGAACCAATTTGCTGTATGACACGGTCCACCTGGTGGAGGTTACTAAACGATCTTAGAAATTGCTGTGACTTCCTGTTATAAAAAAAGACTAACGTTGCCAATTTTCGGTAATGGCACGAACAATGTAGCTAAACAAGAAAAGTATTTACCTCTTAGATGACCAAGAGGCAGAAGAAGACATGTTATCGCAGAAAAATAGAACTGAATAATGACACACCTATATTTGCCTTTTCTGTATAATTTAAATCACGTCTGTCTCTTCTGTGTTATGCCTGCCCAGAGCCGTGACGTCTTTTCTGTACTATATACGCCATACAGAAAACCGGCGTTAAAACATGCCTGCGAGAGCAGTCACATTGTATCTAATCACTGTTACTGTTTTTCACCCAGAGAATAACTTACTATAATACTTTTGTCATTCCTTCTTTAATGACATGTTTAATTTCTTTTCTTTAGGATAAGCAACGCGCATCTACTATTTGTAAACGTTCTTACGATGACACACACACACACACACGCACGCACACACACACACACACACATGCATACACATACACACACACTTTTGGTAGAATTTTTTTTTAAAGTATTTCACTCCTATTTTCTTTAATCAATATTAGTTTTTATGGCTTACTAATGCTCTTGTTTGCAGTGGGGTGAGGACCTGGTAATGTATAATATAGGCATTATTATGCCTAACTCAGACACCAGCTCCTCTCATATATAACACCAAGTTAAATTGTACTTAAATAGATATCATTAAATCTCTAATTATGATAAAGTCTGTTGTTGTGACAAGGAAATAAATATATGTATATTATTATTATTGGTAACGGTCGCCGCCTACCATCAGGTGACTTGTATGTTTGTCTGACACATTGATCGTCTAAAAAGAACATGTGATAAGATCATAGAGAGGTCTATATAATTGTTTATGTCACTAAATGAATCAAGGTAATAAATAAGTAATTTACTCTGACTGGTATATTTAAATTCTGGAACATTGCCTATTATGAATTTATCACTTCGTTAATTAACATACCTCAAGCAGGTATTGACACTTGTTAATATTAGTTGAGTAATTGTTGTGACATAGCTTAAATTATCTTGTAATGTTGCATACGTTAACTTGAGAACGTGTAAAACTTTTGAAGTGTTAATTTTTTTTTTGTGTATTATTCCGCCGTTGCTATGTGACGATAATAAATAACGTGCTTGCCTGGAGAGGTATTGGCTCTTATAGAAACTTAGCTTAAGTAGCTGTAATTTGTTTCGTCTGGTAATTAAATTTTTATTCGACAGGTTCACACACCTACATTATTTAGTCCTTCGCTTTACTTAAATAAAAAAGGAATTAACTTTTCTCTAGTCACACAGTAAATAAGATAAGTCTAAGACTTATCTTTTCTGTAGTCCACAGGTAAGGGATAATCTTTTTTTATTTTTATACTACTAAGTTGGCAAACAAGCATACGGCCCACCTGATGATAAGTGGTCACCGTAGCCTATGAACGCATGCAACACCAGGTGCATCACTTGCGCGTTGCCGACCCCTTAGGAAAGGAAGTGGGAAGGAGAAGGAGCAGGAAGGGGAGACGGGGGTGATTGGGCCTCCGGAACTCTCACTCACCGAACCAAAACACAACAGCAGGAATACTGCTATTTCACGTCGATATTCTGTGAGAGGCTAGCATAAATGGGCCGGCTCGACCGGGGAAGGACTACTCCTTCCCCGGTTGCGCCGGCCCATTTATGCTGAAAACAGCGAGGCTCTATTACTCTTGGTATTGTAAGTGATAATACGCAAAGGTGATCGCTTATACTTATTTTTTTAAATAGAATTGATCATAAACTATTGTTTGTCTCGAATCTAAATAATATTGTCTTCTATTTACGAGAATGTTATTCATTGAAATAAAAATACTATATAGTCTCCCCGTGACCATGGCTGCTGAGAAGCCACCGAAACGTCGGGGCAAGTGTAAAAACCTAAATATAAATAGTTTAATAGTTTAAATAATTTTATTAGCTTATAAATTAGTAAAATTCAATAGTAGTAGTGTAACAGTTTCAAAACTATATAATAACTAATACAGTGATGAATAAACAACGCCATAAAAACCGTATATAGTAGTTTAATTTCATCGAATCTATATGTTTAATGGTTTTCTTTTAATAAAAATTATAATCTATATTAAAAGAAAACCATTAAACATATAGATTAAAAATATAGCTGTTAGTTATGATTGACCTATTGACTGATTGGCAACCATTTCGCATGCTTAATAAAACAATGACTTAACTCGAAATTTGGGAGTATGGCAATTCGAACTCTCTAATCTTGTGACTATTTTCTAATAATATATTCGTGTTAAATTACTGCAACAGAGTTTAAATTACTTTGATCCAAAATACTCAGATAGGTCTCTGTTTTATTAAGAATGCGATTTGTTGATTTGTTGATTCGTGTATTCGGCGTCTACGCTTTTATAGCTTTATTGCTACCTTTTTTATAATAAAACGTGGCACTCTAGTTATTTAATATTATTATTCGTAAATGTCCTTGTGATAAGTTCATCCTCAGGAGTCACGTGAATCTAACCGGTTCACTATGCAAATTAGGTGCTTTAAAATAGTTATACCTCACATGAAAGGTTTAATGATAGTCACATAATTATTATTTTTGCATTTATGATGTTAGACTAGTAGGGCAAAAGTATATAGAAGCATAATTCTAGATCCGTAATATCTTGTGTATCTTCATTCCCTTGTTATGGAAAAAAATCTGATCGTGATTGCCGTAGACCAAGGATATTCGTTATCGTGTAACGAGTAACATCCACCAGTTACCGACCCTTGAGTAAAGTTATTGCTACCAGCGTAAGAGGCCCACCATTAAATGTAAACACCGAACATTCTAGCCGATTGTTCATGCTTTTTTTTTTTTTTTTTTTTTTTTTTTACCTGGGGGAATGCAGTGACGCATATCCCTCCGCGGGGGCGGGCGGAGGGATTATGTCGGACTCGCCGGGGTAAAAGAAGATGGAAAAGAAATAATGTACCTCCCGGAATACCGACTAAACCTACCACGGTGTTCCTCGACAAAACCACTATCGGCGGGGCCGCGCGAATCGCTTTCGCATGCGGTCGCGAGCCCGCCGAGGTTTCGGCCCGCCGTATGAAACGGCAGGCCACTACCCAAAGAGACCTACCCAAAGGACTCCGTCAAAAAAAAATTCCCTACTGTCTCCCCCCTAGGGGGGAGACGGACTCGACACAGAGGCGCGCGTGGGAACACGCACGCCGCCTCTCGGACCTGGTGCTGAACGGATGGCGGGCAGGCCCACAAAGCCCGCCACCCCCAGGTCAAACCTCAAGGTGGCTGGAGGTCATCGCGCGCCCTCCGGCGCCCGGCTCTGCGGTTGGGGAGAGGGTTTAAACGCTCCCTCTCCCGCTCCGCCGCCTCCTTGATGGAAATCACTTCCTCGCAAAAGGAGGCGACGGCGTTCCACGACCTTTCACTCCGGACCATAGACTGAACTACGGCCGGGAGCGAGAGGGCAACCGATCCGACTGCCGCGGTCAACTCACGGCGCTGCGATGCCCAGGCGGGGCAAACCGCCAAAGTGTGCAGCGCCGTGTCCTCTACAACGTCGCGGCAGTCGCCGCAGTGGTGACAACCGGGCGTCTCTTGCCGGCTTATACGACACAGGAACTGGCCAAAACAACCGCGGCCAGTCAGAACCTGTGTCAGCCGGAAGGTGAGGGCGCCATGCCGCCTCTCCAGCCACTCCTGAAACACGGGACTTACCGCCACGATCGTGGCGTGCCCGGCACTGGGGTGCACAAGTCGCTCCTTCCAATTCGCCATAAGGACCTGGCGGAGCTCGGACCTCGCCGCCTTGATAGCGGGAGGATCCGGTCCTTCGCCCCGAGCTAGCGCCTCCTGGCGCCAACGATAGAGCGACGCCAGGAGCGCCGCTTCCAGGTCCCATGGCATCGATCCGGCGAGGAGGCTCGCAGCCTCGAACGAGATCGTGCGATATCCCCTAATCAACCTGACGGCCATGGCGCGCTGTGGTGCACGAAGCGCCGGGATATTGCGGGCCGTCAGGTTGTCTGCCCAAACTGGGGCCCCATATAGGGCCATGGACCGCACGACCCCCTCGTAGAGCCTCCGGCAGGAGGTGTTTGGCCCCCCAAGGTTGGGCAGCAGGCGCGAGAGCGCGCCTGCAGCGCCCCGAAGAATGGGGGCCAAACGACGAAAATGGGCTATAAAGTCCCACCGGCTGTCGAGCAAGAGACCTAAATACTTTAGGGTTAACTCGACGCCGATGCGGACCCCTCCTACCATAATATGGGCCCCTGGAGGTGGCCGTTTCCGAGGGCCGTGGAAACAAACGGCCTCGGACTTGGACAGGGCCACCTCGAGGCCCAATCGCCGGATACGACCAACGACTTGTGCGACCCCAGCGGTCGCCAGTATGGCCGCCGCCCGGTGCGACTTACCCCTCGCTGTGACAAGGGTGTCGTCGGCGTAACAAATGACGCCGACGCCATGAAGGAGCGCACCTCGCAGCACCCAGTCGTAACCGATGTTCCACAGGAGCGGACCCAGAACCGATCCCTGTGGAACACCGCACGACATCTCTCGCCGACTCCAACCGTCGTGACCCGGGTAGACGACTACCCTCTCTGACAGATATGCCCCGACTATGCGGCGGAGGTAGGTCGGCACTCGATGGAAAATGAGTGCCTCCCTTTGTTCATGCTATTCGTACCATGAAAGACGAGAAGAGATGTTTTGATGGTTTCATACACTATCATGAAGTATTCTGAACAACGGAGTGACATTCACATGGAAAGTAAGAAATTCAACAATCACTGTAGTAGGTATATTCTTAATATTTCATTCGGTACAAAGTTTCTGATAAACATTTTCATGAAAAATTGTTTCGCAATACATTCAAACACTGTTCAACCCTGCTTATAATACAGCACGTCGTCAAGGAACATGCAAAATCATACTCATTGCATAAATACAAACAAAAGATTTGCCGTAGTTTTGTGGAGGTACTTAAGCAGCGAGTTTGTTCCAATTCAGTAATATCCCAGGTCCCTAAACTAATAGAAGGAGACATCAGTTTTGTCTCGTAGAGTACATTAGACCGCTGGTCGAGCAAGTTTTAAAGACAGGCTGATGGCTATGGTTTATTTGCTGAAGGCGCATATAGAAAGCAAGCAGTGCTTATATTGGCCGGTGATTTTTCTGAGCATTAGGTTGTTAGGACTATAGGACAATAAAATAGATTGATTCTGATAAAAAAATCTGTATTACTAATATTGTCTTATACCGTGATCATGGCTACTGAAAAGCAACTGAATCAATGTTTCGCTATATGCAAGTAAATACAACATTGTGACAGTTGTCAGTTTTCCAAAAATGATGATAAAATATAATTGGTACTGTTCGCTTTCATTAGAGATTCTGTTCCATGACGGAATAAAATCTAAGTTGCAACGCATTTCGATCAATTAAATTTATAAGGAAATCATATTAATACAAACGCATAGTAGTCTCTTAACACGAAACTATGGTGTAGTTTACCTTTTTTAGTATAACACATTAAATTCAGACGTGCATTCCTATCTGGAACAACACGTGCTGGGCTTAGGAGTCACCTTCAAACGGTAGAGCTGATTAGCGCGTACCAAGAAATTTGGATCCTCTCATCATTACCGAATTATTAAAATTTGGAATCGTTCACTATTCCAAGACTACAGGACTGTAAAAAAAATAGGCAAAACCGAGATTCAAATGTAACAAAGTCGAGGTTAATGTTTTTATAGTATAAGTTTATTTTAAGATTCTTTGGTATCGAAAAAGTTGTGTGTTTATTTACAGCAACTTGGGGGCATTAAATCGCCTGATAGGAAGTGTACACAGCACCACAATACATAAAATATGCTTAAGCTTTATTGATTCTGAAAAAAGAGTCTGAGTCCCTGCGCTGATAGTTCAAGTTACAAATATCAGATCACTTATCACCCACAGCACAGTTCAGCACACCTCTCCTGCGAGTGTTAGAACTCTTCCTTACTGCAGGAAAACATTCTGATGTTGTCCTGCAGTAAGGAAGAGTTCTATATTGGTTCACAATTTTCTAAGGCTTGGTCTTGTACTAATTTCACTTCAGAGCGGTGCAAATTTCAATTTCATTTCAATTTCGTTGGTATCTCTGAGGAAATTAATTTTGTACAGTTTGAGTTATAAAATATACAAGGATTGTTCAAAGATTATTAATGTTTATCACTTACTAAGGATTTTTGATTGCAATGATGAGGGATTAGTAGTCGCCTCGCCATTGCCACTGCGACGAGTTTTATGGGTTTGATCTCCCCACTGGACAAAAATTTGCGTCTCCACATATGTTGTATGTATGTAAAGTCAATCGTGACACAAGATCCTAGTGAGAGAGTTGTCTTCTTTAAAGCAATTTTGGTTGCGGCAAAAAAAGCTTTTATAATAATATAAATACATTAGCAAGGTTAACTTACAAATAACAATGACTAAACAATTATAGTAGCGTCAACCTCAGATAACACATATTTAATTCATATCGTGATAAAGCCATAAGGATGTGGTTATATGAAGGAAAATATTACAATAGAGGTTTCTATGGAAACATAAATGTGGTTCTCAATATCGAGAAATGGATTGCGTTGAAGGGCATCGCAAAAAATTTGTATTGATATGTGAGGATCGCTGGATTTTCCACCTCGATGAGGTTCTTTAGAAGTTGCATTTAAAACAAATGTGGCGAGAATATTATTTGCTGTTTAAACATTTATTTTTTTATTCCAAATATTATATAAAACGATTATTCACTTAACACTTAAAAATTACACGAACAAATTATTCATGAATATTTCCAACTAAAAATAAAATAAACTTTTTATTTTTTGTTTCCAATATTATATAAAACGATTATTCAATTAACTCTTAAATCTCTTAAAAATTACACGCGCAAATTATTGATTAATGTTTTTAACTAAAAATAAATTGAAGATGTCATTCAATTAACACATGAATCTCATAAAAAATTGCTAATTATTGATTAATGTTTTTTAATAAAGATCGGTACCTGACACCGAATGAATAAATAGATAGCGGTTCCTATTACAGCATATTATCGTCTCTTTTAGCTCTCACGCCATAGAAGGCGATCCGAATAAACTTCTAAACTCTTTAAATATTTTCAGTATTATGACATTAAAAGTAGAATCAATGAGGAAAGAAAATATACTAATAACGGCACTGAGCATTTGGTTACCGCTACTTTGAAGACACGAGTATATTTATTAATTTCTAAGAAGACCGTCGTAAGGAAGAAGGAAATAAAATAAATATATCAACTGTTGTTCATTGAGCTTATGGGGCTCATTATAAACTCAGATATACAAAGTGTTATACTAATACGACCCAAAAGTTATTAATATTACTTTAAAAGCAAAACTCTTGCTTTATAAATAATTCGTGAACTGCTATTTTCTTTACTAACTATAAAATCGCACATAGAAACACTCAGAGTTGGTATTAAATGTGCTCACATAAATTAATTGTGCTGTCTGAGAATCGAACTGACAACATTCGACTTACAAGAGTATCTCACGATCGTCCGCAACTGTATTTAAGTTCGTGATTTGTATCGGTCTTAAAATATTACATTGTTTAGTAATACATTAGGCATACGACGTGCTTTTAATACCGATAACATAGTTTAATATTCTAGTCTATTTAAGGAAATAGGAAAATTCTACTTTGTTATTTTGATCAATTACACCTAAACTATTGTTCCTCAAGCCGCTGTAAGCAAGCACTTTAAGTAGGACGTGCGCCGATTTATATATTTATATAGATACACATATATATATATATATATATATATAGTCAGATAGTTTATATACAAGGCTGGTATTATTTAATATACAGGGTGTTCCAGAAGTTGACATCAAGCCTGAATCAGGTAACAGGCTAAGTTATAATAGATATCAGATATTTTTTTTTTCTGTTATGTAATCTCGAATAATGTTACTTTAAGCACTCGACGTTTTTGATTATTCGAGATTACATAACAGAAAAAATAAAACAAAAAGTTAATATCTGTTGTAACAGGAGTGAAAAACCGCCACAGGATGTAGATTTCTTTTATTAATTTTTTAAATGCCTATAGTTTTTAAAATACGTAATTTTGATTTTTTATATTTTTCTGATGAATATTATATCTTAACCTTTTATCCGATCCCGGCATTACGTCGACTTCTGGGACATTCTGTATAATGTTTTGCTAAAATTTAAAACTTCAAATTTCCTCAAAGCGTCTCAGTAGCTGCTAATAGCGTTTGTACTTGAGTAAAGTAGAGCGTTTGTTCACAGCTTACGTCTCTTATGAAATGCTAAATCACCGATCGCCAGTGCTTCATGTTGAAAGGGGAATAAAGGGGCATTGAAAGGGTCTTTTGTTATGGTAATTATACAAAGAGGTAAGTGAATGAATGTAATAAATATGTTACTCATTTTTACTTTGAAAGAGAGAACACAATTGAGTTGAGAACATATAAATTTTACATAATTTAATAAGGGATATACAGAGGTGAATTGTAATTCACGTTATGTCAGTTACAGGGTAAGCATTTTGCCTTTATCCGGACAGCTCCAGATTTATTGCTACTAAACATTTATGGCTTCAATGGCGTAGTGGTTAGTGTAACCGACTGCCACGTCTGAGGACGCAGGTTCGATTCCCGTACAAGTCAAAAATTTGTGAGCTTGCACATGGATATTTGTCTTGGTCTGGGTGTTTCTATGTATAATAATAATAATATATTTAAGAATGAAATTACATTGTAGTTATACATAGTCTTGTGTCAGTGCTATACACGATGACAGTATACATTACATTAATTTAACATTAACATTACTATAATATGTAAGTATTTACAAAAAATAGTATGTTTATCCATTGTCTAGTAGCCATGTAAGCAGCAATAGCTCAGTGGCGAGACCAACAGACTGCAATGCAGAGGGTCTCGGGTTCGAACACACGTCGCGCACCTCTGACTTTCGGAAGTTATATGACTTTTCGAAATTGCTCCGTGTAAAAACTAATATCCAGTCAAATCCGGTTAGACCAGAAAAGCCGACCCCAAGTGACTTGGGAATAATAAAGGCTAGAGAGAAGAAGATTGTCTAGTAGCCACAGTACAAGCTCTGCTTAGTTTGGGCTAGATGGTGTAGAGTATATGTGATAGAATACCTATTGCTATTATACCTATCTATCATTTACACAAAAGCTGATAACCTGAAATTCAAACCCAATACCTCATGCACAGTAGACGCATACACTACCGCATGTTTTTTAGATTTGACCTACCGACATCCCAGCAGCCAACATTTTAATTGGTCGGCAAGTTGAAATAAAGATTTGAATAGAGGTAAAACACGTGCCGAGCATATAATTCGTTTAAGTAAGGACGTATGGCAAATTGGGTGACACCCGGAGGCGATGACCCTTCTTCCCAACAACAAAGGAATTCTGCATTGTCAACCCTTTTCCATCGCAGTCTTTGAGTTTGGTAACCCAGAGGAGAGTGACAGATTCTACTCGCAATCGCTAAATATACCATGCAGGCAAATACACCAGCATCATTTACATGCAAATTATGTGAAAACTAACTGACTCGCGGAACTTCGTGTGCTTCACATAAGAGAATTTTCCAGTTCCTGCAACATTTTACATTGCTGTACCGCTCCTATTGGTCGTAGCGTGATGTTATATAGCCTATTGCCTTCCTCGATAAATGAGCTATCTAACACTAAAAGAATTTTTCTATTCGAACTAGTTGTTCCTGAGATTAGCGCGTTCAAGCAAACAAACAAATAAACTCTTCAACTTCTTTATATTAGTATAGATAATTCTTTATGCGTCCAAAATAGGCTTTTGGCTTGATCTTTTATGAAAATACATAATCTATGATAGTTTATTATTTTCAATATTCGACTGTCTCGCTAGCCAAGCTATTATAAACGCAACTTTTGTGCATAAGGTCTCGAGTTTGATTCTTAGGTGGAGTGATGATGAAGTGGAGTATAACGTGAAAGTGTAGAATGAAAGTGTTATTGGTTTTTCTATTAAGAAATCCTTAGTAGCTGCGTAGAGTCTGGTACTTTACTGGCTGACTCGGTTTACGGTATTAAGCTTACCCCTATTACGCCGGAAATAGAACCATAGCTGGAAAATGTAGATAATATACGCCTTTGCAGACCCCTTCGGAGACGCAAGTGTGACCTACATATGTATGTATTCTATCTTATACTAGCATGCTTGCAATGTGCTTAAGTAAGCTCATTAACGATATATAAGTACATTTGATAAATAAAGCCAGATTAAGGAAGATTTCAGTACATTACTGTTAGTCTGCTAAAATAATACCAGACATACTTAAAAATCTATTGTATCTGGCCACCGGTGTGCCGCGGCAACTCAATAAGTTACAGAAGTGGATGGTATTGCATAGATGTAATAATACTATTTACTAGAGGTAACAATTCAACTAAATTACTTGTAATATGCGTTAAAGTGCATGCTTACTAACTCGCTTAGTCTGATCTATGTGCGTACTGCACTGTACAAGACGATTGAGCGCAAACTTTTAATATTCAAAATCTGCGTTCATGTAAAGATAGCTTTTACATTATTTTGCACTCAAACATTTCACTATAGTAAGTGCACGGTATATATTAATTGTTCGTCAACAAGGGGACAAGTAGGACATAACGCAGATTGTGTTTCTAGGTGGGTTAGTTTCGCGTAGAGGCGCGTCGTTTCATACGGCTGGCTGAAACATCGACGAGGCCGCGATTCGCGTGACCTCGCTGGCTCTGGCAAAGTCGAGGAACACCGTGGTAGATTTAGTCGATAGAACAGGGACATCGTCATCTTTCCCCGGGTGCGTTGAACATAACCTGTCCGCAGCCCCGCAAAGGGGCAAGCATCAATGCATTCAAACATGTAAAAAAATGTTAAGATTATGTCAGTTAGAGAGCATGCACTATATAGAAATATAGTTGAGTTACTGCCTAAAGTATAGTATATTAAATACCACGAAACCACGCAACATTTTATCCATCTCATAACTAAATAATCAAATTTCCGTTCACGTAATTAGTTAAAAGGGGTCACAGAGACATTAAGGCAGTCCCTTTTGCGTCATCAGTACCGGTTCATTTAATTCAGTGATTACTTAATTTAAATAACCTTAAAATATTTATGGCCAACTAATTTAATGTCTACAGATTGAATTTAATAAACTAGTATTCGCAAAGTTGTCGAAATTCAACCATAAAATATAAAATTTGAGGACACCATATTGCATTGTCTGTTCTTGTACATTCGTTCATTAATAGTTATAAAACAAAAAAGAAAATTAAATCAATTGACAAATAGAGCAGAAAAATGTATTGAGCTGCTTTGTATATTGTCATCATGCATTGCATGCCTATATATAAATAGATGACACACGTACTTTTGTTTAAATATTTTGTATTTTAAATGCCACATCCCCACTAGTAATATTTTTGTATCGCTGTACATTTAACGAACATGGTGATTAAAAAGAGTGGCCATGAGTTTCTTGCTCGTTCTTCTCATGAGCCCTACACCCTTGCTTTGCTGAACGTGGCAGTAAATGTAAATTCACAGAATAAATTTAGTGTGTCTTTGACATTCATAAATGTTACCTTGTAACCTAACTTGAATAAATTTATTTTAATTTTGATTTCATTTGAAAACCGACCCAAGGAATACCCAGATTCGGAACAACTATTTGTGGGTCACATAATTTTTGTCCCGTGTGAGATCCCAACCCACTATACTTGATGTAATGGTAGTAGCGAAGCAACCTCAAAAATTGCTGAAATGTATCATTATTATCTATAATGAAACAATTAATTAATCAAATGTTTTAATGTGACGACCGTCGTAAAGTCTGCCTTAGATATAGTATTTTGGATAACAATTTCATCATATCAATCACAGGAATACCAACCTTAATTATCTTGTTATAATAATTAACTACTTCTATTAGTTTAGAAAAACTATGTTTGCTTACAATATGATAACGATATTTGGTGTAAAAAGTCAACACGTCAATATTGTAATATATTGTGTAATATTTATCTATAATAGTACATCATTAGAACATTCTAGAAACAAATGATATCCATAAGTATATAGGAGTCAGGTTTGTTTTCTAGTGAGATAAGCTGAGACTAAGAGTATTTGATAGGGTAGTTAGCCTATGTTTGGTTTGGTACATTATTTTATGCAAAAGAATAAATAGCAATCAAAAGAAATCCTTTAGAAAATCAAAATCAAAATAAATTTATTCAAGTTAGGTTACAAGGTAACACTGATGAATGTCAAATTTGCACGTAATTTTTTTCTGTGAATTTACATTTACTGCCACGTTCAGCAAAGCAAGGGTGTAGGGCTCATGAGAAGAACGGGCAAGAAACTCATAGCTACTCTTTTTAATCGCCAAGTGTACAATAATATTTCGTTTACAAATCATACCTGTAAGGTGCTGCAACCATTTCTCCATGAATTAATACTCAACATACTCAAGCATTTGATAAAATTTGATGGTAGCCTCTGAAGCAGCAGTATGTAAATAAGAGCATCTACTTACATGTACATAAATAATCAAGACAAGACATGATTGTAGTCCGTAGTTTAATCTAACTGTTTAAATAAAATGTAGTAAGTAAATTATCGAATTCCACGAAACCAAGGTCGACAAGTCACCACAAGTAGCACCAGTTCACGAGTACGACGCATGGGCCAGCCATCGCCTCCTTCGCCATATTGAAGGGAAGGGAACGACCCGGTCTATGAGGCCACCACAAGCAATGACATTTGAGTGAGCATGACGGTCCTTGGCATGTGAACTCAGAATAAGACTCAAAAGAAAGCTTAACGGAACTGTCCATAATCACGAGTTGTCTTCATTGCATAATTCTTCTTGATTAAAATACGACTGAGTGTAACAACAATGTAACATTAACAATACAAAATAAATATATACATATATTTAAAAAAAACATAAGTGTTAGTATTTGTCATTTAATATCTTGTGATCTGATGCAAATATTAGTGCCATGGATGTTTGTCATTTAAATAATCATCTATATTATAATATTCTTTAGAAATTAAGCAAGTTTTAATTTTAACTTTAAATGTGTTCTCTGATAATTCTAGAATATTACTCGGGATTTTATTATAAAAACGTATACCAAGACCCATGAAGGAACCATGAACTTTATGTAGACGGTAGAATGGAACACATAATTTATATTTATTTCTAGTATTGATGTTATGTATGTCACTATTTTTTATGTATAAATTTATACGTTGACGGACGTGCATAATATTAAAATAAATATATTGTGATGTTACAGTTAAAATACCTATATTCTTAAATTTTTCTGAGCGAGATTCTAGTTCCTTATTGATAAATTGCACGCACAGTTCTTTTTTGCAATATAAAAATACTTTGTATATCAGCTGCTTTTACCCATAATAATATTGTATATGACATAACGCTGTGAAAGTAACTAAAGTAAACTAATCTAGCTGTATCAACATCAGTTAATCCACGGACTTTTCTAATGGCGTAAGCGGCCGAACTAAGTTTCGCTGAGAGACAAGATATTTGCGCACCCACTGTAACTTTGAATCAAGTGTAATGCCCAGAAACACTGGATTCTATTGCTTCCAGTACCTCACCGTTCAATGTTATGCTAGGACCAAGATGTTTACATTAGGCAGTATGAATTTAACACATTTTGTTTTTTTGGGGTTCAGTACTAAATTATTTAAAATAAACATTTTGTTACTTGAATCAATGCACTGTTTACTTCATCAAAATGGTCCCTATTCCTATTTACTTTAAATATTAAAGAAGTATCGTAAGCAAACAGTACAACGTCACAAATATTGTTCAAATATCCTATCCTAAAATCGAACCTTGCGGCACCCCTAGCTTTACAGGTAATATATCTATTTGATTTTGAACCATTGACTTCTACACACTTAACCCTGTTATTCAAATACGACGTAATTACATCCAGTGTATTACTCTGAACACCATAATGCCTTAGTTTCCGTATGAGCGTATCCTGACAGACGCAGTCAAATGCTTTTGAGAGGTCGCAAAAAACACCAATAGCATTTTGTGAGTTTTCGCATGCTCTGTATATATATTTGAGTAAAGCTACTCCTGCATCCGTTGTTGAACGACCCTTAGTAACGCCATATTGGTTGTCGTGAAAGAGGCTATTTAAATTAAAATGTCTAAGTAATTGCTTGAGTATTAATTTTTCAAATATTTTGTTAAAAGCTGGTAGAATTGATATTGGTCTAAAATTACTAGCATCAGTTTTACTACCGGATTTAAATAAAGGTATGATTTTATAATTTTTCATCAAATCTGGAAAAGTTCCCGAATCTACACACCTATTAAATAACCCACTTAAATAAGGAGCAACTATATCTATCATACTTTTTACAACCTTAACGGAGATACCCCAGAGATCCCCCGTATTTTTAGATTCCAGAGATTGAAAAGCGTTGATAATATCAGCCACGTTAACATAATCAAATCTAAATAATACTGTACACTTTGTTACGCTGGAATGTAATAACCTCTCTGCGTCTATAGATGAAGAATCTATAGATTAAAATTGATTAATAATAAATATTCAAAGTTTAATGTAATTATAGGAGGCGACTTTAACATAAATATCTTGCAAAGCAACTCAAAAAGTAACCAATTCATAGACTTCATGTTACAACATAAATTCACCCAACATATAAAATCTCCCACACGAATTTCATCCACATCATCAACATGTATAGATTTAATATTCACAAACTTTAATGAAAAAAAAGCTATTACGACGGTAGAAGAATTAGGACTCTCTGATCACTGCGGTACGGTAATACATCTACCACTCCCTCACAAAACTAAACTAACTACATGGTACATGAAGAAAAGAATATTTAATCAAAAGAACATGGCAAACTTTCGGTCGGAATTAAATAACCATGATTGGAACAAAATTTTACCTCCAAACAAAAACATAAACCAAAATTATTCGCTATTTCATAACATACTCATCAGCGCCTTAGCCTATACCTAACCGGAAAATAAAATTAAGACCTCGAGATAAAAAACATTGGCTTACAGTAGGAATTAAAAAATCTTGCATAAATAAAAGATTATTAAAAATATTTACCCAAAAAGCAAACAACCCAATAATTTCAAAATACTATAAACATTACGAAAAAACATTAAAAAAAGTCGTAGCCACCGCAAAAAAACTGTACTATAAGAATAAAATACTAACATCTGAAAATAAAGTAAAAACAATGTGGACTATTATTAAAGAGAGAACTAATAAACTCATAACAAAAGAAAAACAAAATATTAAATTACTAATAAATAATGAACTTCATACCGAACCTGGGCGCATAGCTAACCTTTTCAACCATTTCTTTGCATCCGTGGGAGTAAATACTCTTAATTCCGCCAGTACAAAATCAAATAACAACCTTCTACCACAATCCACAGAGAATACTATGTTTCTGAGTCCAGTAGAACCGTACGAAGTCAACTCAATACTAAAAAATCTTAAAAATAAGAGAAGTCACGGAATAGACGAAATCCCTCCCATCCTAGTAAGATTCTGCGCCGATCAACTCACGTTACCTTTCTATAATTTAATAAACCAATCGTTTGAAGAAGGAGAAGTACCAGTCCAACTCAAAAAGGCATTAATTAAACCGATCCATAAAAAACACTCAAAATCAGAGCCCAATAACTATCGCCCCATTGCTCTCCTACCCACAGCTTCTAAGATCTTCGAGAAAGCGATGTATAATCGTATATATTCTTTCTGTGAAAAATATAAATTATTTAACGATTGTCAGAACGGTTTTCGCAGAAACAGATCGACTTCCCTAGCTGTATTTAAATATATACAAGAAGCACTTAACATCATAAACGAAAAACAATATGCATTAGGAATCTTACTAGATATGACCAAGGCCTACGATAAAGTTCAATTTCCTATATTACTCAATAAAATCTACAAAATAGGTATAAGAGGTAAACCTTATGACTGGCTTACATCATACTTAACAAATAGGCGACAACTTGTAGAAATTGAATATTACGACCAAAAATCTAATAAAATAGTAAACATTCACTCTAACACAATAGACATCAAAACATCAATACCTCAAGGCAGTGTTTTAGGATGCCTACTATTCCTCATTTATATAAATGACTTACCTAACACCATCCAAGGCCCATGTGTTTTGTTTGCAGACGACATTTCATTACTCACCCCATGTAAAACAGAATTAAACCTCAATGAAAAGTTAAACTCCACATTCACCAAAACTATAGATTGGATGAATAACCATAATCTCCAAATAAATTTCACCAAGACTAAATTAATATGTTTCCACCCCAATCAAAAAACACCTCTTAATATAAATTATTCTTTCGAAGGGTCAACCATAGAAGTTGTCAAAGAATTTACACTGCTAGGTATTACCATAGACTCCCAAATAAATTGGAAACAACATATAAGCAAATTAAGAATCAAGCTATCAAAATTTACATATGCGCTCCGCGAAATAAAAATGACCACCGATTTGACCACCGCGCTCTCCACCTATTATGCCTACGCCTACTCTTGGTTATCTTATGGAGTAATCCTATGGGGAAATAGTACCGACGCAGCCACCATATTCATCCTACAAAAGAAATTACTACGAATATTAGTTAATATAGAAACAACAGACTCATGTAAACCATATTTTCATAAACTTAAAGTTTTAACCTTACCTTGCATCTATATTTTAGAAATAAGTAAATTTGTTCGAAAGCACCCAGACTTCTTCACAAGAAGAGAAGATATACAATCTAGGATAACTCTTAGACATAAAGATAGATTGGTATTACCATCTTCACACCTCACTATGCATTCCACAAGCCCTCAAGTGATGTCAATAAAAATCTACAATAAACTGCCAGAAAATATAAAAAAGGAAACTAATAACAATACATTTATAAATAAATTAAAACTATTTCTGCATAGTAAAACCTATTATAGTGTTAAAGATTTTATGAATGATACAACAAACAAATAATAATCCAATCCACTACCTGCTCAATATCTAATTAAGAAATATTGATTTCACTTACATATTTGACATATTGATTTAGTATTAACATTAAAAAGTAAAAACAAAATAATTTAATTATATTAAATAAAACAATTAAATATTTAAATAGTTAGCTACCCTCCCAATCGAAATATTCATTGAACTAAAGAGAGAGCTTTTGAAATACATGCAATATATTCCTCTCTCCTGTTTTTAGACCTATTTGTTAATTTTAAAATGTAATCTATTGAATGTTATTTATGTACAAATTATTTTATTATAAACTGTGCTGTGCCCAACAGGGTCCATAATTGTATCCAGTTTAAGAAATCTACCACCTGTAACCACATTATGGAAAAGCAATAAAGTATTGAAGTATTGAAGTATTGAAGAATTTAATGCGCTCGTGGTGGTAATCGGTACACTAGCAAATAAATTATTGAACACGTATGCTACATCGGCATTATTTTTGATCTATTTATTATTATCCATCAGACTAATACTATTGTCTCTTTGAGTTATCTTGCCACTAGCTTCGTTAATAGCTCGCCAGGTAGCCTTAACTTTATTAGAGTAGTGAAAAAGTATCAAAAATAGCTGTATAATAAGAGACTTATTAATATTTTAAATTTGGGTATTAATTTACATTCACACCAACTACCAGATTTCAAACATTTGTATCTTATTTATTACAGAGTTAATTGCAAATTTTTATTTATTTTTTGGGTAAGGTTAATTGCTGCTGAAGCTGGTTGGCTGCAATATTTAAAAAGAGTCCACTACCGTATTGTTACTATCCTGACATATATCTCTAGGTTTTCAATTTAATAATATTCTTCATGCACGCTGCAGCCTAGGCTGTTCATGAACTAGTCATTTTCCGAGTTCAGGATTTGGCATTGTCGCATATAGTAGTTGGGGAGTAAGGGGAGAACGGCATAACATCTTACCGTCCCAACTGTCAACCTCTCCTGCCCGCGGTGTTCCCTGCTAGAGAACGGACGAGGCTTTGGCGACCGAGCAATGGCGGTATAACCATACACCCGGCTGGGCAACTAGCTAGAAGAGGCTTCAGCGACCTTAGGGATTAAATAACTCCTAAAATGACTGGTGCAGAAAGCAACGGGGAACTACTGCACTATAATCCCCAAGAAAACCCAATTAACAGTTTTGATATGAGTAGTACGATATCATGTGCTCCGACTGACCCTCGGCGCCATTGCGATTCCGGGTTGCATGGTAGGAAACATGCTACCGGCCACTTACTTGTGGACCACCAGACAGGAGGTGGAAACCATGCTACTGGTCACGGTACAGGAATAAAGAAAACCCTACTTCGGGAACAACTTCGCGTGGGGACTTGGAATGTCAGAGGGCTGCTGAAACCGGGCAAGCTGGAGACTGTGGAGAGTGAGATGGCAAGATGTAGCATTGACATCTTGGGGTTCAGTGAAACGCATCGACGTGGTAGAGGTTATTTTACTACTTCAAATGGAAACAACATGTACTTCTCTGGTACTGATAATCAGAGCGATAATGGAGTGGCTTTTATTATACCTAAAAAACTACAGAATTCAGTGAAAGGATACCAGACTCCAAATAGTAGAGTGATTGCAATTAAACTTGATGCTAGCCCTGTACCGATTAACATCGTTCAAATATACGCGCCTACATCTCAGTCAGACGAAATAGTATCGGATCAGTTCTATGCTGATGTGGACGATCTGTTGAACACGATACCTTCCAGAGAAGTGATCATTGTGATGGGCGACTGGAACGCTAAGGTTGGATGCACCACTAGTGATCTAATCAAAGGCACTGTTGTTGGGGGATATGGTCTTGGTAACAGAAACGACAGAGGCGAACAATTTCTACAGTACTGCATAAAAAATGAGCTAACGGTCATGAACACTTGGTTTAAAAACCACCCGAGGAGACTTTATACATGGACTTCTCCATCAGGTCATAGAAACTAAATCGACTTCATAACAATCAAGTCCAGATGGCGGTTGTCTGTAACAAATGCAAAGACTTTACCTGGCGCCGACTGTGATAGCGACCACCAACTGCTGAGAGCAGACTTTAGACTACGCTTGAAAAGTGCGCGGCCAAAAACTCAGAAGCCCGTCTCACTCAATAAGCCGACACTAGTCCATTTTCGCAATTTAGTTGACACGAAGATCAAGTCATTGAAATTAGATCCATTCGACTCTAGCGAAGCTGACTGGATCAGTCTCAAGAAGTTAATTTTAGATACCGCTAAAGAGTGCAATGAGTATAACTATTCATGAGAAAGTGGAATGGATTAGCAAAGAATCATGGGTTTTAATTGAGGAGCGATAGTTGCTTAAAAGCGCAGGTCTAGTAACAGAAGCTCAGCGTGATCGCTACAACCAACTGCATGCTAAAGTCCAACGATTGACTCGTAGAGCTGTAAATGAGCACATCAATAATATATGTGAAGAAATTGAGAGACATGCAGATAGGGCACAAACTAAAGACCTCTTCTTAAAAGTCAAACAACTGACAGGTGCCTTCAAAGCAAAGCGTTGGACACTTGAAGACAGTAATGGTAACACCCTTACAGAACTAGAGCATGTTCTTGAGAGATGGAGGACGTAATGTTATGACCTCTATCGTGATGAATCGGGACTAATGATAGAAAGAAAATGGGATGACCACCCTGAAGAACCCAGTATACTGCTTTCTAAAGTGGAGGACGCAATCAGTAAACTGAAAAATAAAGCTGTTGGCCAGGATGGCGTATCCGCATCGATGCTTCAAAATCTGAGTGTTGAAGGGACCAAAATTCTACATCAAATATGCAATAAGATATGGAAAACTGGCCAATGGCCCGTAGACTGGACCCAAACTGCGGTCATCCCACTTCATAAGAAAGGATCATCTAAGAAGTGCGAAAACTATCGTACCCTCTCACTAATGTCTCATGCAAGCAAAATCATGTTACGCATCATAAACGCTAGACTGGCACCTTACACCGATCACCAGATACCGCGTGAACAAGCTGGCTTTGTTGCTGGCAAGGAAACTCGTGAACAAATATTAAATGTCCGGATGCTCATTGAGAAATGCCGCGAATTTAATAAACCACTGGTCATGTGCTTTATTGACTACGCAAAAGCGTTTGACTGTGTTCAATGGAAATGCATGTTTGATGTGCTCATAGAGATGGGCGTTCCTCCTCATCTCACTTTTCTGATACAAAAGCTATACCTTGATGGAAGTAGTTTCATGTAATTGGAAAACCGTATATCCAAGTCTATATCCAAGTCTTTTCATACTGAACGTGGCGTACGTCAAGGGTGTATTTTGTCTCCGAAGCTATTTAATCTGTACGGTGAAAATGTAATGAGGAAAGCGCTAAGTGATTGGCATGGCGGCGTTACAATAGGTGGTCAGAAGATAACAAACCTAAGATATGTGGACGCCACGACAATAGTTGCTTCAAATGAAGGAGAAATGGCAATTTTACTTAAGAAAATTGAAGAGGAAAGTGCCAAGCTCGGTGTCCAAGTTAATCATACGAAATCCAAGGTTATGGTGGTGGATAGAGCTCAACTCCTTCCTAGCTCAAATATGCTCGATAAGTATGAAAAAGTCAACGAGTTTGTTTATCTTGGGTCGTTAATAACCAATGAGAGTAGCTGCACTGATGAAATTCGCCGACGAGCTGGCATGGCTAAAAGTGCAATGACCAACCTAAAGAAGATATGGCGGAACCGAGGTATACATCGCAAAACTAAAATTCGTCTGGTTTGAGCTCTCGTGTTCTCCATTTTTTTGTATGGTGCTGAAACATGGTGCCTCATAAGTCGCGACAGCAATAAGATCGATGCTTTTGAGATGTGGTGTTGGCGGAGACTACTTCAGATATCATGGACCGCCATGAGGACAAATGAATCTATTTTACAAGAGCTCAACATCACAAATTTACAAGAGCTCAACATCACAAAACGGCTTACAACCATCTGCGAAGAGCGGGCCCTCAGTTTCTTTGGACATATCATGCGGTCACCTAAGCATTGTCTAGAGAAACTCTTAATATTGGGTCAAATTAACGGAAAACGTGCCAAAGGTAGAACACCAAAAAGATGGTCAAACGTTATAAAAAACGCAGTACGCGGCACCTTGCAGCAAGCAGTCCACGCAGCTCTCAACCGCTCTCATTGGAGAGACATCATTTGTGGTCGCGATTCTAAGAATTGAGGAAACGAGGAAAAAGAAGAAGATATAGTAGTATAATTGGGCAATTATTTGACTATAAACATCTATACTAATATTACAAAAAGGAAAGATTTTTACTCGATAAATTCTGAACTGATTTAAGTGTTCTTGTACCATTAGAGAGCTACTTTATCCTAAAGTAACATAGGTATATATAATCACAGTAGGAGCCACAGGCGCACAGCAGTAATCATAAAAGTGGGTGAAACCATGTGGAACAGCTAGTATTATGATATACTATTTAATTTACTAAAGTAGCAAGCAAGATCACTGCCCGCCTTGTAATCGTTTACTATGCTATACTACTACTCTCGCTCAGAAAACGAAGAATACTCCTGCCGGCCCCGCGGACACTATGCAGCAATTCCATTAAAAGCCCTGCCCATGGTAATGTTTTTTAAGCAGTGGTAACCTAATGGATCTTACGATCAAGAGGTTAATTCCCAGCCATTGCACTATCGGTATAAACTTATTGCTAACACAATCATACATATTAGCTTAGCTGGAGGGGATAACAAGAATACTAATCATTAGTAACCCAAATTGCTAGTTATCTTTTTGAAGTGAAAACTTATTTAGGTGCGTTTAGCACTTTTTGGGTGAACAAAAATCATGGAACTCGCGTCATCGTCACCGAACGCTTTCCATGAGCTATATGTATATATGTACTGTGTATATATGTGTACTATTTGGGTGAACAAAAAGTGTGAAATCCGCGTCATCGTCACCGCACGCTAGTTACTTAGTTTTCACTTCTATCGGCAGTCCCCAACGACTGCCCACATAATTTTTTAAATCCCGCTACTCCCCCACTAGTTATAATTTCTATATTGAGGGGTACTTTACAAACATTCAAATAACGAACACAAAGAACACCCATACCTAGTACAAATATTGGTGGACCACACAAATTTTTCGCAAACTCTCGGCGCATTGACAGTGACCATTCTTGCATTCGAAATAGATCAGTTATAATAATTGAAGATAACTAAGGATGGTTTGTTCCGCATTTGCCCCTACATTATGTCCCACATTCCAAAATGTTCCTCATTCGTTACTCTTTTTAAATTATTCCCTTTATGTCCTACATTTTAGTGCATATGGTTAACAAAACAAAACATGGTTTAAAATTATTTTAAATCTTTTGTTGTCAGGTTCGTGATGTCATGCAATCATAAGCCCAAAGTTTTACTGAGAGATCAACGAGGTATTTTAAAATATTTTTCGGCTGATGGTACAACAAAACGTCCATACAAAAAAAGAGGGACAAAAAAGGAACATAATCTGGGACGAAAGAGGAATTACAGTAAGAAATTAATATTTATTTAAATTTAAGGGCATATAAGGATCACTTTTTGGGATGAAAGCGTATTTCTACGCTTGGGATGAAACATCAGGGATGAATCCGGAACAAACCCTAAGGATGTAAGTAATAGTAGGTAACATGTGATACGCTATTTTAATCTTAAGTACTTGCGGTATATTTTGTCTATTAAACATCCGAGCGAGATACCGAAAGAGCACGTATCACGAATTCGCGGTCACATTTACGGGTCGTTGCACAACTGTGAATTACTTCTACAAAAACAAGTCACATTACTTAGATACGATACAAAAAAACTATAATATTATCTCTTTGTTTAGGTAGATTAGATATAACTATTGTTTTAATTTAATTTGATTATTTATTTAAAGCAATGTTAATGTTCAAGTTGTGCTTGAATTCTTGTTGCCTCCTTAATTTTGTCCACTTCGCTCGTATAAATGTAGGTTTAGTTAGATTATATCAATAACAGTATTTTTTCTGGATGAAAGGCAGTTTATATCCTTATCTATTCGCCTGACAACGGTTATGCGAAATTTCATAATGGTCGGTCGATTAGATAAGGCGTGAAAACGTGACAAACTAACTCACATTCTCATTTATTAATAGTTAAGATTACCGGATTAAGTTTTGGATTGCGTTCTGTCACTGAGAGCTTTCTGAGAATCGCCTCAAAAAGTCATCGATTGAGAGACCATAGGGACTGCCTTATTTTTGGCCTTCAAACTATATTAAAAGTCTCGTGGGTATAGGCTTTTTACCGATCATAAAGTTTGAAGTACAATTCATAGGTTAGACGTGGTATAGGAGTTTCTGGTTCAAAAATTATTTGTATAAGAACAGACTTTGTAAGTATGCCTGATAGATGGTAATAGACCCGTAATCTTTTAAATAAAGACATGGCTTGTCAAATATGGATGAAAAACGCACCCAATCATAATTACTAGGGGTGGCCTAGTACTCAAAATTCAATTGTATAAAATGTTTTTCGTTTTTGTACATTTAAGCTAACTGCGCTCCTTCTGCATGTAAATGTGAGCGATATGTTTAGGAGGTGTACAAAGTTTTCTTTTTACGTATTATTAATATGTATAGATGAAGATTAAAACTTAAATTCATCCGGCTGTTTCGCAAAGTCCCAAGTACTTTATTAATGTAAAATTACCTGCGAGTCGAGAAACTGTTATAAAAATAAATAGCCTGCGCATGCCTATAGCTACTATATGTATATCTGGATTGCAATATAAGTATATTTCTTTAGTACGTTAACGCACCTAACACCAGTAAAATTGTATTGTAGTACTCGTTGAACCTTGTTTTCTCATTTGGAAGATCTTTATGTTACTGGCAAACTTTTAGTGTTTATATTAGCAAACTTTTTGTTTCTCATTTACTAAATGTTAGCGAAAGATTCATTTCTATACCCATGTATTTTGATAGAACACATTTTATGAGACGAGAGTGTAAATAAGACATGTAAATAAAATTTAATTGGTGTATAATAAAGATTATTCATATCTTAGTTGCCTATATTTTAGTTTGAATGTTAATCTCAATAAAGAAAATCTTGCATGCAGGTTTGTTAAAAATAAATGTAAAAATACTAATCAGTAAGTCTACAGTCCATTATTTAACTTCCTTGGTCTTTATTATTTTGTGTCCCGCCTTGTTAAGTAGGGAAATGGAATCCATTTATTTTCTGCTTTTCACTTGTGGTTGTTGAACCCTGGGTATACTGGTGTTACAAGTGGTAGCGGGCATACCGGTAGCTCCTTCCATATTCTACTGCTAGAAATAAGTGATAGTGGACTTAACTACAGCAGTTCTTCCAAATCTGCCTGCCTGCAATTTTCGTTAGGCCATCACAGCATCTAACTGGGGGCATTCTACCCTAGGTCTTGTACTCATAATCATCTCCTTGGACACATTTATTTCAGTAATTATCAACAATTTTCCTACAATCATTCAATTAGTCGTATATTAATGTGTAAGTGATACCGTCAAAATTCTTTGAACGTGGAGAGACGCAGTAACTGTGTTGCTTATCGTACACTGGTTTCCTGTTAAAGAGACACTAAATAATTGGCAATGGTGAGGTCTTTATTCATAAATCGCTTGACAATTCGAAAACTTATCAAGTTGTTCTGACACTGCTAGTCTGTATTCCGATAGTGAATATTTGCATGTTGGATTTTTGTTATTTAATCACTTGCAAACGGAACGCAGGGTTGAAAGGGTGAAATTTTAAGCGCTCCAGATTAACACGTAGGATAATTTTTATCTCTCTACGCAGAAGTAAGTGCAAAATAAATAATATAACATAATAAATATTAAAGTATCTGTTATATTATATATTCAACATTTATCAAAAAGCATCAAAATACATTGCTTCATTAATATGATTACGATCTAATTTATTTTAACAGCATTTGCATTCTTGATACTTTTCTTGCACATTTTCATTTGTCAAATAACTTCGGGGCATAATCGTCTGGGTGTAATTTTCATAGACACTGACTTATTTTAAGAGTTCACGCAATTATTACACTATACTTGTAAGATATGTACGTAGTTAAGGCGTTCCACAGACGAAGGTAATTTCCGACGTAAAAAAACATACAGCGACCTGTCGCAGTTTGTTATAAAAAGTAAAAAAGGCCCTTTTCACGAAAGTAGTTTTTGTTTTTGTACGATTTCGATTAAATTGTCCGCCTACGTCCTTCATCTGCGGAACGCAAGATACAATGTCACTTATTTTGTAATAAATGCAAAATAAGTGACATTGTATCTTTCATTAATATGATTGGTGCAAGATTTCGGAATCATATGCATTTAACATTACTATCTTATATTATGAAGGTCGTGGACATACATCCTACGTAAGTGAGCGCTATTGTCTACTGTCTCTCGCTTGCAACAATCAAATCGAGAAATCAACAACGAATTAGGCAACCAATTAGGATGTGATGCTCTGCCAAATCAGATTTCAAAAGAAAATTTTTGCTACAATATATTTTATTTTCCCACTCATATATTTTTTTACAAGATTGTTTTCATAAGATTTATTCAGTGGGGAATTTTAAAAATATTCCAACAACAAACACATAAATGTTTATATCATCTAAGGGAATCGAACCCATAACACTCGGGAAGATGGCAGTGGCGAGGTGATCATATAAACCATTAAAATCATTTTCTAACAGCCAAAAGTAAGACCTCATGACTGACCGTACTTAAGATAAAATGCGGGCATCAAAATATAACACTTTTTATTTTTGTCGCACGATGGCGACAACGGAGGATAACGTTTTTATGAACTAAACGCTGCCCGTATTTTCTCTTAATAATAATACTATTTAATAAAGGCAAAACAGATAAGAAATAGGAAACAATTAAAGAAAAGTAATAATTTTAATTATTTAATACTCGATTTTGGCCGCGGCTTCGTTCGTTAAATGTAGATTAGTAACAGTACTTTTTTTGGATGAAAGGTACCCTATATACTCTGTTCTTACTCTATATAAATTTCGTCGAGTAGTTAAGGCGTGAAAGTGTAACAAACAAACAAACAAATTCACATTCGCATTTATTGGGGAAAAACAGATATACATATAGTAAGTACACACAGCGACACATCAACCTAGACTGTCTGGACTTTGAACTATTAGAAGTTGAACGCTGCGAATCGTGCGAGAGAGTGCGTTATATTTTTGTTATTTTGTCTCACTCACGCTGAAAGGGACGCGACGCTCTATCCCCCGCGACTTTACTAAAAATGAGAAAAAGGTTTTAGTCCCACCACTTACAAGACTCATAGAGAAATGTTTCGAACAAGGGGTATTTCCTACAGTTTTTAAGAAATCTATTATTACACACCTATTTTCAAGGTCGGAGATGTCGCTGATGTCGGAAACTATAGGCCTATTTCAGTTTTGCCAGCACTATCCAAAGTAATTGAGAAGCTGTTAAATAAGAGGCTTATCAAATACCTAGACCACAACAAAACTCTGTCAGACGCGCAATTCGGCTTTCGACCGGGAAAAAGTACGGACGACGCCGTAAATATAATAATATAATATTTTACCACATATACACAACACTATCTAGCCCAAACTAAGCAGAGCTTGTACTATGGGTACTAGATAATGGATAAACATACATATATACTTTTATTTTTGTAAATACATACATGTTATACATAGAAACACCCAGACCAAGACAGACATCCATGTTCATGCACACAAATGTTGGACTTGTGCGGGAATCGAACCCGCGCCCTTAGGCGTGGCAGTCGGTTACACTAACCACTACGCCTCCTAGGCTGACAATGACCTCGTCCAGTACATTACTAATAAACTTGACGAGAAAAAGAAATGTCTAGGGGTGTTTTTAGATTTAGCCAAGGCTTTCGACACCGTCTGTGCCCCACCCTTGTGAAAAAGTTAGAGCATATCGGAATACGGGGAGAAGCCCTTAAAATATTTACAGATTTTCTTTCTGACCGCACACAAAAAACGAAGATTGGAGAACGCATTAGCCATAAAACCGGCGTGTTCCATGGTTTACCAGAAGGAAGTTCCCTCTCTCCGAGCTTTTTCCTCATTTATGTAAATGATCTGTGCCAGCTACCACTACATAATTATAGAATATTTAGCTACGCCGGTGATACGGCCCTGATATTTTCCGGAGAAACTTGGGATGAGTTGTGCAATACTGCAGAATTAAGCTTATGCACAATTAGTCACTGGCTTGTGGATAACCTGCTTACACTCAACATATCTAAGTCCGTATATGTATAATTCACCTTTGCTAAAACTAAGGCCATGGAACTAAATATTAAAATACATTCATGCATACATCCTAGTGGTTCTTCCAACTGTAATCCCCAATGTTCATGTTTGCCAATCTGTAGACAAGCGACAGTAAAATACTTGGGTATCATTTTAGATGAAAACCTTACTTGGCGCCCCTATATTAACCTCACCACCTCGCGCGTTAGAAAGCTTATATGGGCTTTTAAGAGACTTCGACATGTAGCCGAATACCAGCTTCTAAGATCAATATACTACGCCCTAGCCCAGTCTATCATAAATTACTGCATCACTATTTGGGGTGGTGCCTGCAAAACCACCATCATTCAGCTAGAGAGAGCCCAAAGATCACTGCTGAAAGTCATGACATTTAAACCATACCGTTTCCCTACTAAAAGCCTTTACGAAAATTGTGGTGTCTTAACGGTTAGACAATTGTATCTATTTAATATAATATCGAAAAAACATCGTGTCACTCCGATTGACCACGCACACTTAATGAAACGAACTGCTACTAATGTTTGCAGACCCGTAAAACGTAGGACCACAGCAGCTAGACATCAAAATGTCTACATGGCCACTTATATTTATAATAAAGTGAATAAAATCCTTAGGATTAACCCAATAACTACAAATGAAGCACAAAAGAAGATTAAGAAGTGGCTTCTATCACTGGATTACACACAAACAGAAAATATCTTACTTTAAATTATTATTAACAGTCATTTACTCATCATTTAAGATTGGAAGGGCACACATGTTACTTAAACCACATACACACTTAGACGCTTATACGTTAATATACACATGCATACACCACATATACATACACACAACACATACCACACACACACACACGTACACAGCATGCACTAACATATTATTTTATTTTATTTTATTGATAGTCACGTAAGTTTTTACTGGGGAAGACACTGTGTCCTGTAACACAGGCCACGGCCTAGCTCAGGAGTCAGGGTTCTAATTTTATTTTTGTACTGTACTTTTATTATCAATAAAAAATTATTATTATTATTATTTATTATTATCCTTACCATTACATCGACACAACTATGCACTGTCCCTTTCCGACAATGCTCTATTTTGTATGTAGCGTAGTTATGCGTATATAGGGTGTCTAACTTGATGTGTAGCCGTGTGTACAAACTGGTAATAAAAAAATATAACGTATAAGAAAATAATAATATAATCAAGTAAACTTTATTAACAAATAAACTGATATAGTAATAAATTAAACATATACAAATGAAACAAACACAAAAAATAATACTTCATTGGTCCGATGGTATATGTTTAAATGCGATCGTGTGGATCCGGATCCGATCACGGGATGAGCAAATTTCAATTGTGTTTTTCCTGATATGGAGTTCAGTCCTGTGGACAGAACTAGGCTTGTCTTCTATTTCATGGGACGTAAACTTATTGCTGACGAAGTTAGGATGTAATAGATTTCTGCCTACTCCTTCGGAGAGATACAAGGATAAGATACGGATGTATATATGAATAAAACGTTTAATAACGATGATATTATAGTATGCAAACTTTTGCTCGCGACTTTGGACTCGTGTCGGCCTTGCTTGCGTAGTGGTTAGTGTAACCGACTGCCACGCCTGAGGTCGCGGGTTCCCGCACAAGTCAAACATTTGTGTGCATGAACATGGACGTTTGTCTTGGTCTGGGTGTTTCTATGTATAATAAGTATGTATTTACAAAAAAAGTATATATGTATGTTTATCCATTGTCTAGTACTCATAGTACAAGCTCTGCTTAGTTTGGCTAGATGGTGTTGTGTGTATGTGATAGAATATTATTATTATTATTTATTTGCATGTAAAAAGAAGCTGATACATAATACTCGACTTTTAGACGGCGTACAATATGAAACATGCACCAGATTTTATGTTGAATCTCCAGCAATACAACTTTGAAAACTGCTTCTTTTCGCATACACGTAGTTAGTCTTTTAGTTAGAATTTCATCCAGGTACAATACTGTGCCCGAGGGATAGCTATTTATGAACAGAATAAGAGAAGCTGCTGGGGCAATATCTAGTATAAGAAAGCAAATAAGATTATTGTAAGATTGTATAGATAAAGTTATATAACGATAATAGTGTTCTATAGATATAATATGTATATTATGTTGTTGTATTATCATCGGAAAGTAAACACGACGTGTGACATACCTACCGGTGCGGTGTTATTAATACTTTGGCTTAACACGTGAATGCTATGAGCGGTCTAAAATACCATCATACTATTTTTAGCTAATTTATTTAAAGATCGCATAGTAAAATTAATGTTATAATATTATTTTATAAATATCATGCTTATAAATACAAATCCGAGGCATTTTAGTTTTATAGGCAATATATTTTACCTGCAGTATTTTTCCATGTTTGGAAATAACAGGACAACTTCAAATAATTTATGTATCACGGCGATCTTGGCAAACATTGAAATAACTTACATAAAGAATTTTTTTAAACTCGCAATATATATTTTTAGACCACACAAATTTTTATCTCGTGTACATATCGAGCTCAATACTTTGCATAATATAGTAGCGAAGTGATCACTTTAATTATTTCGCCATTCGTGCAGTCATTCCTAAGCTATTTCTAACTCATTTTGTTGCAGTGATAATAAATACCGAGGCCATAATTAAAATGACCGGTTTTGTTAAAGATTGCTTACTTAAAATAAATTGTTACCTACAACTTCGATCATGTTTGTATAAAATTATCCTTCTTCAAGGATAAAAGTATTCGTGTCTTAAATTTTATGGAGTATTTTTTACATATTTGTTTGGGAAAGGTAGATGAAGATACTTTTGTGTTTATAACATTATGTTTAATAATAAGCTATTGTGAACACTTATTTTATAGTATATTTTAATTTTACTTATATGTTTATTTCTCTGTAGTTTTACTGATAAAAAGTAAGTAGAAATATCAAAAACAAAATTTCAAACCTGTATACCTGTGTACCTATTTATTGAAATTAAACAAACTTTACACTTACTTTATGGCGTTGTTTATTTTATATAAAATATTATTATTACATAATTTTGGGGAAGTGTAAAATTAAATCTAAATAGTTGTATAATTTAAATAGCTTAAATTGAAGTAAACAGTAACTAGTAAAAGTGTTTAACAATAGTAGTTTAAAGTTTTAAAACTATGTAATGGTAATGTTTTATAAAAAATAAACTACGCTATAAAATCCGTATAAAATTTGTTTAATTTCAATGTATAACATTCGTGTAAACATAAGACAATATTATGTTTCTATTTATATTATTTGCTGGTATATTTTCATAGGCTCAACCTTTTGCTTGAACCTGGCAACTAACATAAATGAAAATTCAGTAAATTTTGTAAACTCACTAACCTTTGATATACATAAGTGTGTACCTAATTGAACAAATTATTTTTGACTTTGACTTAATAATATCAAAGCTCGTATAAATATCTTAATATTATAATAATTTACTTAAACTAAGTTAGTTTACTATATTGCGCTGCACACTTTGGCGGTTTGCCCCGCCTGGGCATCGCAGCGCCGTGAGTTGATCGCGGCAGTCGGATCGATTGCCCTCTCGCTCCCGGCCGTAGTTCAGTCTATGGTCCGGAGTGAGAGGTCGTGGAACGCCGTCGCCTCCTTTTGTGAGGAAGTAATTTCCATCAAGGAGGCGGCGGAGCGGGAGAGGGAGCGTTTAAACCCTCTCCCCAACCACAGAGCCGGGCGCCGGAGGGTGCGCGATGACCTCCAGCCACCCTGAGGTTTGACCTGGGGGTGGCGGGCTTTGTGGGCCTGCCCGCCATCCATTCAGCACCAGGTCCGAGAGGCGGCGTGCGTGTTCCCACGCGCGCCTCTGTTTCGAGTCCGTCTCTCCCCTAGGGGGGGAGACAGTAGGGAATCTTATGAAGTGAGTCCTTTGGGTAGGTCTCTTGTGTAGTGGCCTGCCGTTTCATACGGCGGGCCGTAACCTCGGCGGGGTCGCGACCGCATGCGAAAGCGATTCGCGCGGCCCCGTCGATAGTGGTTTTGTCGAGGAACACCGTGGTAGGTTTAGTCGGTATGCCGGGAGGTACATTATCTTTTAACATCTTTCTTTTACCCCGGCGAGTCCGACATAATCCCTCCGCCCGCCCCCACGGAGGGGTATGCGTCATTGCATTCCCCGACGTAAAAAAAAAAAAAAAAAAAACTATACTAATTTTAAAAGTAAATGCAATGATGCACCAAGACCTGCTAAAAATATATAAGTATTATGTATTGCGACGTCTCAACGATCAGTTTGCCTCAATGTGACAAATAACTACGATTAAAACGGGTATAAGCATGTGAAAATATGGTGGCCTTTTGTATCACGTTATAATCGCGTGATCTTCGCAAAATTTTATGCACATTTATAATTACATATCGTTAAAAACTTTCAATCTAATTTTGCGCCATTATCCATTATAAGTACATTGACAAAATGTAAAGTCAAATTAATCAATAGTTCATAAGGCCATAATATTGAATGTAATAGATAGTTTCAAGTTTTACTCAAATTCTTAAACAAATTTCTTTGTCTATAGGTAATATTAGTATGATAAATTCATCAACCGATAACTACAAATAAGTAATATGATCGTAGTAATCCGACGAGGTTTTATTTTTTCTATATTAGGAAGATTTATTAGCTACACATAAACAACAGAAAAATGACAGATAAGTATAACTGGATTCTATTACACGTCACAGATTAGTCAGTTATTGTGTACAGTAAAAATAGTATTCTGTAAACGATACAAAAATATTAATATTTAATTGAAAAAGATTAGCATGTCATATCAAACTAATTTGATTGATTACTAACTACATATGTTGATCGAGGAACATTGATACACCAATAAAAAATCAACAGGCTCAGTGGCCTAAAAGACCGCTCCAATATCAGAGTGTTAACGTACTTAGCATCGCTGAGGCTATTTATACAAATCCGACCTACTCGAAGCGACTGTTTGCATTCGATTCTTACCGCGAGTGCACGCTCAATCGATATAAATCGTACACTCGTACGCTGCGGGGTATTTTAGATTTGCCGAATAGGGTATCGGCTTTTTAATCAGTGACTTAGGGTTGGTACTTAGATGGTATTGTGGACTTTGTGGCATCTAGTTGAAGTGCTAAAAAACTTTTTTGAGTGAGGACATCTTATATTTCTTGTTAGGTAAGTTTTATTATTGTATTTATTTAAGAAATGATTATTAAAGTAGTTATAGATAAAAATTATCAAGGGATTCGTAAATTCCTAACGGTTGACATTATTATTCAATCGAATTAATTGAACGTAGATTAACAGTAGCATGTCTTAATATAAAAATAAACAATTTTAATTTAATTAATTACGTATTTAGATGCTTTACTTCAATCTAATTTATTTATAGTTGTGGATATCTTTTCAAATGTCAATTTGAACAACATGTAGCGGACAGGTCAAATGTCAAATGCCGGGCCTTGTGTTGTATTAGATTTTAATTGTCTTATATTGAACAGCCGGGAGTCATTTAATCAGAGTCGTTTAAATATAAATACATCGCATAGCAATTTTATTCGATATGAAATGAATGTGCATTGTTATATTTATTTCCATTGTGGTTTTGATATGCTTATATCGTACCTACTATAATATGATACCTATGTATAGTAAGAAGATACTTTTGTGATAAATTGATAACAATATTTTTATTAATCGGCATATATATTTTATAAAAAATATGTAGGTATGAATGTAATAATATAATATTCATGAAATAATTATTTTTATGGTACAATAATCAAAAACATAGCACGCTTACGGTTTTCTACTTGTTAGAGAAAATCTAAATATTTCGCCACACATATTATATAAGTAAGCTAATTTTAAAATTTAACATTCCAAGTAAAGTAATGTTTCTTCTTAAATTTAGAAATTACGGTATGGTATTACTCCTTGCAAAAACTTTTAAATTACGCTACTGTTTTAATTCAAATAAATGTAGTTAGTATACGAAATGAATAATATAATATTTTTATCTACGAATTTTATTTAAAATATTAACTCTATGATCGAACACAATATACAAATTGCTCTTCGTATCATTTGATTGATATTATCGGTCGTATTCAATTACCGTATAATATTTTCTATAAATAAAGTAGACAACAAATCAAACGTATTTCAGAATAAACAAATACAATTTGTTGGTTGATTTAATATTAATCAAGCCGGTATAATTCGATTTACCCAACAAACAAATAAATTATTTAAATTTTATTAACATCAATATAGAAGTATGTTTTATTTGCGTATCCGCATACTACCTCCCTCCATACAATAACTCATATCAAATAAAAAATTACATTTATTTTAGGCTTGAGTTGAATACTAAGCGGGTATATTGTATATATAATAATAGGTTACGGTTGCAGTGGTTAAAATTACACCTTACTGATATAGTCAATGACATACTCAGCTTAATACTGAACAAAATCATAGAAATATTTCATTAATTTTTATTCTATAAAATGTTTGTGTTTTAACTCTCTCTTACTTATTTAAATATATTTATTGAAGGTACATTCACACTTACAGCTTCGTAACAGGTTTATAATTGTATAGAAATCAGACAGAGTATGACATATCAGTGATTAGATAAGAATAAATCTTACAAGGTTCAATTGATAATGCTCTCAGAGGCCGGTGACTTTGTATTATGACCGCGGTGTTGTTTTTACGTCAGTTATGATACTTGTATTTTTTGTATCTAACATACCTATTACATGGATAGTGTCGTCACAAAAGTTGTAACGCGTGCGATCGTGAAGTTCCAAGTTTGTCTCACGAGTTCACTGCTCAGATTGCTTCCCTTCAGCTTGGATTCGTTTCCCGGATTTGATACGCAGGTTCGATTCTCTGGTTCTCTTGTCGGCTTCGCTACCCGGATCTGATATTTCATTCCCAATTTCGAATTCCCTTCTTGAGTTCACATCTCGAGTTCACTACCCAGGCTTACTTATGCAGGCCCGTTGCCCGATTTGCTGCTCGGTTCGCGTCCTAGATTTTCTTCTAGGGTTTCAGGCTTTCAGGCAAAGTTTTATTGGATTTTTCTGTTTGGAAATTATTAATTGCAGCTCGAACTACTTGGCAAACGATAATGATCTCGTCTTCTGTTACGTTAGATAAAAAATAGTTGGAGAAATTGGAATTTTCTGCCAAGGCACGTATTTCCTTCTTCCTTCAATCCTGGGTCCTTTAAGCGGGGTGTAAAAAAGCACCTTCTCAGTTCGTCAAAGTACCTCAGCTGCTATGAGGATGGTGTGGAGACCACTGCTCCTGATCGCTTACTATCAGGCGGGTGTGGTCATACTGAATTATTTACATTTAGCTACCCCTTCAAGAATATACAGGCGTGAATACATCTGTGTAGGTACTCATCGCGATCTTAAAACTCAGATACTAAAATATAAATAATTTCAGATACTTTAGCATATTTAACAACCGTCTTTACCTGTATATTGCGTTTATATGTCTATTCAATTTACATTTAAGACAAACATGTTGACTAATTTGACAGATTTGAGATAAGGTGGGTCAGTTGTATGCATATTTAAGGCAAAAACAAATAAATAATGAATTCTAATGCTGATATAATTTACATTAAAAACAAGCAACGAATAAAATTAACAAGTTCTTAGTGTGTTATTCAAACGACTTTTTTTTAAAGATAATATATATTTAGATTGAGTATAAAAAAGTAAAATAATTCGTATCCGTACTTAAAATTTTGAAAACACAACTAGTTTAAGTTTTTCTAATCATATCTTATACGATGCATGTTTTGATTTAAACCAATTAAGAGGGTAAGAACAGCGATATGAGATTTTATATTTGCAGATTCTTATATGCTTTACTAGATTTTTCTGCGGCTCTGCTTGCGTAAATGCTCGATTATATAAATTGCTATTCTTCTTTTTCGGTACCTATGGAAGGTATGCCCTTTTCTGTATTTTACCCCTGACAACGTGTATGCGAAATTTCGTGAAAGCGTAACAAACAAACAAACAAACCTTAGACTCCCATTTATTATATTAATTAGGATTATTATATTGAATTTTCATAATAACTGTTAACAGTAAGTTCTTAATTTTCGCGTTTCTGTAAAAAAGTTTTGATTATTTTTAGTATGTTGCCTTCTTCCAAATTGTTTAAGCTATCCTAATATCAATTGTCACTAAAATATTTTATCGCATAAGCTTATCAGTCTTGAGAATAAAACTAATGGGGTTATAAAAGTGTTGCCAAAAAAATAAATATCAAAAATACATTCGGATTTTTTTGTCTTGTTTTCTGTGTTGGCAATAAAAAGCTCTGTTTAAGTATGTTAATGAATAGCATCACGACAGCGCTTAATATAAAGACTATAAAAATAAAGTAGTAAATACATTAGAAGCCTTTTAATATGTGCACATTTTTATAAAAAGCCATGAACTTTAATTTAATTATTTAGACCGTTACAAAATTTGCGAATTCATGGACACCTAGTGACGATTAATATGCATTTTCTGCTTTATTTTTGCATTTAACACTATCAAAATGAATTAATTTATTCAATAAACTTGATTAAAATGATATTGCAATAAAGCTTTTAAAAAAACCCTACCTAGAAATGTTTAGACAACCGTGAAAACGTAATTTATTGCAATCATTAAAAACTATATTATTTTTACAACTGTCACTGACACTTGCAATCTAAAACTGGTTTTTCCAGTACATATTATATACAGGTGCAATTCATTAGATTCAATGTGCCTTTTTTTATTACTATTACATAATTTAAGCATTGAAAGTATCGTTTTATTAGTAGCGAGTTTTTTTAGGGTATATAAAAGGTCATTTGTACATGATCTTAGTAACTACTAAGTTATAAGTATAGTAAGTAGTAATTCATACAGGTAACTTGCACTGTTAGCTCACGTCTATTGCATTTATATGTAGATACATTATTTATGTATAAAAATCACGTGTCATAGTTTTTGTGGGGTTTATTCCACATTCGACCCTCATGTTTCGTCCCGAATGTAAAAATACGCATTCGCCCCAAAAATTGTTCCTCATATGCCCCGAAATTTAGATAAATATTAATTTCTTAACGTAATTCCTATTTCATCCCGAATTATGTTCCTTTTTTAACCCTGTTTTTTTTAATAGTAGATTTGGTGTACCGTCTGTCGAAAAATATTTTAAAATACCTCCTTGATCTCTCGACGAAACTTTGGGCTTATGTTTGCATGACAACACAAGCCCGATATTGAAAAGACTTAAAATAATGTTTAAACATGTTTCGTTTTGCTAATCATATGCTCAATGTAAGACGAAAAAGGAATAATTAAAAAAGCGAGGCGAATGAGGCACATTTTGGAATGTGGGACTTAATGTAGGGGCGAATGCGGAGCAAACCGTTTGTGGCCGCATTCCTCCGAAACGGCTCGACCGATTATTAAAAAGTTTTATGTATATTAGGTAGGTATGAGAATGAGGTCGTAAGGTATATTTCATACCGCACGGTGGCAAAATAGTTACTACAAATAATGTATATGGTAGAACAATGTCTAGTACTCATAGTACAAGCTCCACTTAGTTTGGGCTAGATGGTGTTATATGTATGTTATAGAATATTATATTATATTATATTATTATATTAACGTTTTCCGATGAGAGAGGTTATGTATTCTCTCGTCTCTGTCCTATTAGGGGTTAATTAAGGTCTAATACACTCACATTTTGCCAGCTATGATTTTAGGTGTCCTGTTCTAAGGAGCAAGGCTAATGCCGTTAACCGGCCACAGTTCCAATTTCCATGCAAACTTTTGACAGAAAATCTCAATAACACTTTAACGGACGGTATCCGAGAGTCCATGCACAGGAACTCCATTAGCTGTCACTGTGCTACCGAAGCAGACAGCCCAAAATGCTCTCTTCTGATGATGATAGATATAGATGGGCTTGTAACATAATTATATTATCATTACTTTCTTTCATAAGATTACTAGCAATTTGGGTTTTCAAATTACCTAATAGTATTCTTGTTCTTTCTTTGCGACCTCTTGATCGCAAGTCCAATACTGTACCCATTGGGCTACCGCCACTTCAGAACTTCAGATCATCAATAGATGCTAGCCATACTGATGCCTCAAGTCTAATCGCTAAATAATAAGACTCAACATAAGCTCATTTTTTTAATGGTGGTAACTTGAATTTATAACGTCGATAATGATACCACGATAATTACAATCTCGTTTACTTATTACACAAGTTCCAAAGCATAAATATAATAATTAATTTAATTAGGCATTACTAAGCAAGTATTCATTTAACTTTCAGTAATTATAGTTGAAAAGAAGCATGATTGTCAAATTTTTGTTTTCTAAATTCCATATTCTTAAATATTTTCTATCTGTCTCTTCACTCTCACTATATTTTAGTTATTGATTGACTATCTTTTTTATATTAAAATTTAGTGTCTGTTTGTATGTGTCCGCAGAACTCGAACATCGTACGATATATACGATTGATTGGAATTTTTTCCAACGTATCATATCTATATAATAGTGATTTGATGTACTTTTTATTCCAAAGTTCCAACGGAAACGGGCAAAGTAAATTTAAGACTGAGTGAAGCATGATGGTTAAGCTAATGTATTATAATAATAATAATAATAATAATAATATTCTACCACATACACACAACACTATCTAGCCCAAACTAAGCAGAGCTTGTACTATGGATACTAGACAATGGATAAACATACATATATACTTTTTTTTTGTAAATACATACATATTATACATATAAACACCCAGACCAAGACAAACATCCATGTTCATGCACCCAAATATTTGTCTTGTGCGGGAATCGAACCCGCGACCTCAGGCGTGGCAGTCGGTTACACTAACCACTACGCCATCGAGGCCGACAATACATTTAAATTCTTACAACTTTAATCTTTATCCATACAGCTTTAATCTTCATCTCCAATAATTTATTTAAAACCGTTATGTTAAGTGTAAGATTACATAACCTACACAATACCACGGTCCGAACGGTCTTGAACTTCCAAAGTTCACAACTTATAGTTCACGGATGTCCATTGAACAGTCACGTTTCTTTCAAAGTTCATCATCCCAAACTCGTTGATTTCTCGTTCCAACTTCAGCATGACGACGAACAAATTATCATATACTAATAAAAAGTTATCAATATTCGTTAATTAGGGCAGCAATTACAAGATATCATAAAATATATTTTAAGAAAACTGATTAACAAATAGTCAAAGGTGCCGCATTGCTTACTAACTTTTGCTATGGCTTTGCTTCTTTAGTTATTATGATTCATAGAACATTACAAATAATAGTATTATGGCAGAACTATTTGTTTGGTCAAACGATGTTATAGGCATCATAGCATTAGTCGTATAACAGTTTGCGCATCACTTAATACTGATAACTAATCTTACAATCATTCATCAATCACTCATACATATATATACCTTTATACCTATTATCCCCGAAAATGTAGGTGGACAAACACACTTTACCAACTTTGGTTTTTTTTATCCTACGTAAATGTAATACGACAAGGAAAATACGCAGAACGGAGACGGACAAAAATAAGCAGAACGGAGTTTGGAATCGTGGTCGGCAATAGGCGACCACGATTCCAAACTCCGTTCTGCTTATTTTTCTAAGATTGAAACGTGAATGTATTATGTATGTATGAAAGTAGTTGGTAGATTGTATAGTAACTTTTGGTCGGAGAGATATAATTTATTTAAATATTTGAGGTCGTAATAATAGTATATCTTAGACCCACATTGAATAAGGCATGTTTTGCATCAGAAATAGCGATCTTGTGTCTAAAGCAATGATTTTAAATTACTTGATCAAATAATGATAAACACAAAACATCTACACTTGTAGCAGTACAACTAGCAGTACTGCAGTGCAGGCATCATTCGGTTGTCATCACTCGCGCGCGAACTAGAAGTAATAATACGTTGCTTACGTATAGCGTTGTCTTTGTCCCACATGAGCTCAGTCCTACGATGATGAATCTAGTGTTTCCGCAATAGTAGTAGATGCTTTCGTAAATAATAAATGTCGGTAATGTGGCTTGACGTTAAAACCCACTAAAGTATAAAATTATTTTTTCGTTTCTGCATCTTCTTGATTTGCAAAACTAGATGCGCTACTAGCATCTGTTTTGACGCTCACATTTTGATAATTTCTCTGTATGGCTTTAACGATTCGACTAAATTATTCTGACTAGTGGCGTCTTAAAACAAACACTAGTCGATATGAGAGAATGAAATGTCGAAATGTTAGAGAATTGGGTAGCTCGTTTAACTTTCGAAAATCAACCAAAGTGCCAATTTGCCCATGACGTTATTATCGATCACTCTAGTCACTATATCGCCAATTTTACAGAACAAATAGAACGGAACGTTTTTTTTTTAAATTACGGTATATGCCAAGGTATGCAATTGATGCCGCAACAAATAAATGGTTAGATAAAAAGTATCATTGTTTGATTCAGATAGGTACTTGATCGTTTTGGACAAATAATAAATATATTTAACAGACACAGCGTCGCTACAACTTCATAATAGTACTAGTATCTATATTTCTACACAGTCAAGATTTTATCATCCACAAACAAATATTGCAATAGACGCATTGACGGGAAGGTTAGCGCAACATAGTTTCCAAGGACTGTGTAAACTCACTATGTTTAATAATCATATTTAGTATAAATGTGACAGGGTTTCATCGTAATAATAATAATTATTAGTTAGCTATTTAATATTATAACACTGCACGAGCGGCGTACTGATTTAAGCGGTCGATCCCAAACGGGCCAAAAAATTGTGTAATCCACAACTGGTTGTCTCGAGACTGGGTCTTCTTTGTGTTCGATATTCGAATGTTAAAAAGTTACTCTACACAGGAAAAAGAACAAACCAAACGCGGCCATTGCTTTCAAAAATAAAATTGAAAATTGACCAAATTTCCATCCGTGCTAACGTCCGTGTGAACAACGGCATATACTGTGTTTTCCAAGTAATATCTGTGGCAAATGCAATTTAATGACAATTATAATATATATCTTTTAGACCAAATATTAGTTGTTGTTGTGTCTATCTTGTGTCTAGCCATTGACACAGAATATACTTATCATAGTATACAAGTATGTCATAGGACGGAATTCGACACGACCGGAGATCAGACAAGACATATCAGGCGCAAGTGCATCCGCTTTATCTTATCGTTTAACGTGAGATAAGGCAGTTAGTACAGAAAATAGCCTTGTGTTGTTTTCATGCAGTTATTAGCGTTTGCAGAGCTATTAAAAAAGCGCTGTTATAATTACCTTTTTTATTTCATATATAGATATACAATATCTTAAAAATAATAAATGTGAATGTTTGTGAAGATGTTTAAGCTTGATTAAATCTTTCGTGATAGGATCGCATTGAACATCTATTTATCAAACATCGCAAAATACCATCATATCATTAACCTTTATCACTGGAAAATTTAATGTATTTTGCACAACATTTTATTAAAATCGACTGGCCTTTAAACTCAATTCACGAATGATATTGTAAACTAAATGCAATACTTTATTAAAACATACCTAAAACATGTGCAATAAATTATAGGCGATGAGTGGATGTTCGGATATTCTTTACCTTCACCCAAATAAACGGGTTATTTTTCGAAGTATGTTTAAATTCAATCAACACTTCAGGTTATACAGATTTAGAAATTATACTACTTTGTATTTACTTTGCAAGATAAATTTATATAAATGCCGATTTCACGGCCGATCCATATATCCGATATTGATAACATTTGGCATAAAGCTTAAAATAAGAAAACGATACTTTACCTCGATGGCGTAGTAGTTAGTATAACCGACTGCCACGCCTGAGGTCGCGGGTTCGATTCCCGCACAAGTCAAACATTTGTGTGCATGAACATGGATGTTTGTTTTGTTCTGGGTGTTTCTATATATAATATGTACGTATTTACAAAAAAAAAAGTCTCTATGTATGTTTATCCATTGTCTAGTACCCATAGTACAAGCTCTGCTTAGTTTGGGCTAGATGGTGTTGTGTGTATGTGACAGAATATTATTATTATTACTTTGGAACCTATATTCCTGAATCAAACTGAAATATATTCTGGCATTGAGTATACTCTTTGTATACTGTTTCAATGTTATTCCTCCTTTATGGCAACACTGAAAAGCATTGAGATTAGTAGCAGTCAGTCCAGCGACAATGTCTTTAAATATGTCAGGTCTAAAACGCGCAAACATACATACAAATGTCTTAAACCTACGGTAATCACTTTTACGTGTGGACGTTTATCTATACCCAATAGACGCTAATGATAAAAATTGTGAAAGTACTAACAGTATGACGATATCTTAAACTTTAAAGAAAAGAGGCGCTTTTGAGGCGCTCATAGCCAGTTGCCAATCTCACTAATCGGTAAACGATTAGTGAGATTAAGCAACGTTGGGTGCAGTCAGTCTATAGATGGGTGACCGCTTAGTGGTATTTCATCTGAGCGTCTCCGTGCTTCGGAGGGCACGTAAAAAGTCGGTCCCGGTTGTTGCCAAATTGACAGCAGTCGTTAAGCCATGTCAGAGGCCTACGGGCGGCTTGAACAACTCTTGACAACAGGTTGGCCACTAACCACACGAAAAGAAGAAAGAAGAAGAAGAAGACTTTAAAGAAATGTTTTCTGAGAGTTAGATCAATCCAAACATTTGTTAGCAGATGATCAAACGACTTGACTGTAGGAAAAAGCGACAGCCAATCAAATAAACTGACATGAGTTTGATTAAGAGACATCGCTGAATAGCTTTTCAGACACCGATTTTAAACTACTATATACAAATACGAATGCTGTTGCAAATAAATGCTAATATTTACCAAACAGTTGTATCAGAACATGTAGGCAGTTTATACAAAATATTTCGATTGAATACTGACATAAGCGGCCTAGAAAACATTCACAAAACGCAACATAAACATTCAACCAATATATTCTATTGATCTCATGCCAACAAACGATTCTTTGTTATTTTTAGTTTGAACGTAATAGACATGTATTGAATACGTAAAAAGATGTTTTGGATATGTATCGCAAACATAGAATATATATAAACATAGTATTGCAAAGAATCCGTAGGTATATTTTGAAAATGCTTGTCAGAAAATGGTTTAAATGCTGTGTGTAATATACTAGATCGTTCCGCGACTGCTCGCGTAAATGTAGATATATATAAAAGGTACCCTATGTCCTATTCTGTACTCCTGACAAAGTGTATGCGAGATTTCATGATGATCGATCGAGTAGTTAGGACGTGAAAGCGTAACACACAAACAATCTTACTATTGCGTTTATAATAATAGTTAGGATGTAGGTATCTCTTAATGGCAGTGGTTTAAAAATTACCAAAAACATTGCTATAAGTGGCACGAAAATGGGTATGGAAATGGTAATAAGATCGACCTATGTAACACTGTACGGATGGCGGAGAGGTTTAAGTGGTCCACTGTGCCGACTGTGCCGAGTGGGTTCGAATCCCAAGCGGAATAACAATTTGTGTGATCCGCAAATGGTTGTTCCGCGTCTCGATGTTCTCTGTGTCCGTTGTTTGAATGTTTGTAAAGTCCTCAACGGACGATGTCTTTAAAAAAAACATGTGTCCTATAAATTGTAATATATGTCGGCCTCGATGGCGTAGTGGTTAGTGGAACTGACTGCAACATTTGTGTGCATGAACATAGATGTTTGTCTTGGTCTGTGTGTTTCTATGTATAATAAGTATGTTTTTACAAAAAAAAAGGTATATATGTATGTTTATCCATTGTCTAGTACCCATAGTACAAGCTCTGCTTAGTTTGGGCTAGATGGTGTTGTGTGTATGTGATAGAACATTATTATTGTTATTATTTGCTTGCGAAATGGTGTTTTTTTTTTATTTTTGTAATATTCTCTACGCCTTGCATAGAGGCGGGAGGTTAAAAATTACGTAGAACATCACATGTAATGTAATTAAAGTAAAATAAACAACGCGACAAAATCCGTATAAAGTGTTTAATTTCAATCACATGATAGATATAAAATTGTACAACATTAAACTGTATTATCACGAACAGATTTTGTACAACAATTACCTAAACTACTATCTTAATATAAGCAAACATGTATATACAAATAAAAAACTACATTTATTATAATAAGATAATAAAGTTCTAATCATTGTAATGGTATCAAGGCCAGAAACGTGACCCGAACATTGCTTTATATATTTTGACTTGATGTAGGTAAGTAACACGTACGTATGTATTTAGGAAAATACTCTGTAAAAATTTTAGAGATAATCTTCGTTTGAAAAGCATCTAGGAAAGTATGCCCAGTTTTAAAACAAATAGGAAAAATCGCATGTTATGTGCAAAAGCGCGATTCATTTGTGTTGTGTAATGATTAACGCGAACTACCCAAACAAGCATTTCATATGATTGATTTGTGTATAACGGATATAATTATGTATATAGCGGATAAATGCGTATGTAGCTCGCACCTAATATCGACGTGTGCAACGCAATCAGGTATCCAACAAATCTGTAGAGGCAGATGAAATAACTACCTGTGTTCATAACTTAAGTACTCGATTGGGATAAAGACAATTGAACAGTGCTAAACAAGAAATATAAGAATTTTATTTAGAACTAGATTATGTCCACGGCTACGCTAATGTTAATCTAGAATTTATAAATTTAAATCCATTAGAAACAGTACTTTATTATGGATGAATGACACCCTATGTCCTTTTGTTGTACCCTTGATAACATGTATGCGAAATTTCAGAATGATCAGTTGAGTAGTTAAGATGGTAAACTCACATTCATACTTATTATATTACTAGATTTTGCTCGCTGCATTGCTCGCATAATAATTGTAGGTTAGGTGGGTTAGAAACAGGACTTTTTCTAAATAAAATGTAGCCTATATTCTATTCTGTCTCCCTAACAACGTCTATACGGAATTTCATGATGATCTGTCGAATAGTTAAGGCGTAAAAGCGTAACAAACGAACAAACGCACATTCGTATTTATTATACTAAGATAGGATTATGCCTACAATTGTTACTAGAATCGTACAGATTGTACAATAGCACCGTGTTTATAAAAAAATAACCTACGCCAATACATAAAAGAATATATCAATCTTCTTCTTTTCGTGTGGTTAGTGGCCAACCTGTTTTCAAGAGTTGTTCAAGCCGCCCGTAGGCCTCTGACATGGCTCAACAACTGCTGTCAATTTGACAACAACCGGGTCCGAATTTTCACGTGCCCTCCGAAGCACGGAGACGCTCAGATGAAATACCACTAAGCTAATATATCAATGAAGTAACGCTGTTACATTATGTTTAGATAAAACTTATTATCTAATTGACAACAATAACCTACTAGTTAATTGTCTTTACGGATAGATAGTAATAAAAAAATCACCCTTCATTTTACCATAAAGAGTAGGTACTAAACCTATGCATAATCTTATATCTATGTTGAACACAGTACCTATAACTAAAGTATTCTTTTTTTTTGTTTGATCTCTGGAACAACCAGTCGGATTTGAACATTATTTGATAGACTAGTTCTCAAAGAATGTTATAGACAATATTTTTATCACGACACGAGCCATAAAAGTAGATCATTTATCATTAACTTGAGTCAAATTGCAGAGTACAGCTCGTCTTATATAATTTATTATTACTCGTATTCACTAGCAAAGAAAGTAACGGTTGTAAACGCCAAAGTTTCATAATCAATGAGTTTAATCTGTTAGCCAAAGCTCTGACTCCAATGTCCATAATATTATTTTCATTGTGTCCGAAATTCGGCTATTATAACGCATTACAGGTTAGGTTTAGGCTAATTTGTCTGAACCTATGAGAAGATACAAGTAAGAAATTTTAGGCTACACTTTTAATAGCATTATTGCATCAAGATTCCAGTTATTCAGAACTTTTGCAGTCATTCCACTAATAAATTAACGACTATAAACAATAAGCTATTTGGGTTGAAAAAATTTAGTATTCTGTAGAATCCCTCTCGCCTTATATGACTCGTATTAGAAAATTTAGGGCTCAAAACTAAAATTCTCAAAAGCAACTCTGCTGGTATCAGGACGATGTAATTATCACCGTATAAAAATAAACAAGAACTTATGCATATTCTTTTGAATGGCCGCCATTTATTTATATTATAATAATGAATGCCATGATACTTTTCTCAACTTCCTTATCATATAGAACCCTACTATATTTGTCTCAGTACCTCCGAGACGCGGATATATTGTGAAGGTAATAAAATTTTCACCTTATTGATACTTCCTATTGCGTGCTCTTAGTAATTACATATAGATACAGTTTATCTATATGTAATCAGTCGCGCCGTGGTAATGACTGCGTATGTGGCTTCGATTCCCTAAAAATGTTATTGAGTTTTTATATCAAGAAATTCAAAGTAGCTCACAATAGACTTGTCCACTATTCCGAAGCACATAATGTGGGTAGATGAGACATGCATACAAACATAACGACAAAATTTTGGTGTAATACACCTTTCTGAGGTAGGCTGAGGTCAATCGCCTGTATCTTCAAAATGTGTAGGTGAGAAACTATGTATATATGTACGAAGATTCATGCATGTAAGTTACTATATGCTTGCCCATATTTAGCCATAAGTTTCAAGATAGGGGCAAAAATATTTACCAAAAATTTAAGAAAGCTTTTCCGACTACAGCCTTTCCTTTTTTTAATACAACTCAATGGCTCATTCCTCTTTCGTGGGGGACTTTACAAACATTCAGAGACAACGAACACCCAGACTCGAAACGACTATTTTCTCGTGTGTTTATCGAACCCATAAAACACGGCCCAATGTCAGTGGCAAGGCGACCATTAAAACCACCATCTGATTAGTTATAGTACCAGAATCTAAGCTACATCTTGTAGCTTTTAACAAAAGCACAATAAAAATTTGTGGCAGCAAATATATACCAATAACTACTACGAATTGCTTATTAGTTAAGTAATTTTAATATGAATGGAAATGTCATAATAAAGTCATGAAATATTATTTACGGAACAAAAGATTATACATCTGACCTTTTACACTCAAAATGATATTTATTACAGAGGAGTTTATTTATATTTGTTAATCAGTAACGGGTCACTCCCGATAAAGGGTTCGCACCAATATTTTGTATTACATTGTGCGATGATTCTAATTTATACAATACTAAACTTAATATATACTAATATTATAAAGATTATATATTTGTCTGTTTGTTTGTAGTTGATAAACTCTGAAACTACTTAACCGATTTTAATAATTATTTTACCGTAAGAAAGCTATTTTATTCAGAAGGACATAGGCTATATGACATCATGCTACCACGGGAACGGAGAATTGATTATAAACGTAGGGTGAAACCGCAGGGGACAGCTAGACAAGTTTATTTGTATATTGCGTATTATGTTTTGGGCTTGTAGTTGATATACATACGTCTATAGTTATTTTATTTTAAATATATCTCCCGTAATGATACTATTGTTAACGGACACAATGTACACATGAAATATTTTTTTTTAATTTTTTATTTTGCTCGTCAAAATGACCACACTCCGCCTGATGGTAAGCAGTCGATGCATTGCAACACTTGATGCATTGGTAGTGACGAATTCCCTCCCCTTGTACCTTTAGTGTAGTATTATAGTAAACTATAATATATTGTATTGGCCCCGTGGCTTCATTCATCTTAATTACATTTAGTCAAAAAATATATATCCCTCCGGAACAGTAACTTTGTTCTAGATCAAATGTAACATATGTCCTTTTCTGTAAACTTGACAACGTGTATGCAAAATTTCATGATGATCGGTCGAGTAGTTAACGCTTGTAACAAACAAACTACATTCGCATTTAAATATTAATTAGGCTTTATTCCTAAATTCTTAATGCAATAAAAACAAAAGGCAAGCCTTGTTGAAATGGAAAATTTTGGACCAAATATCCTAAGTAGAGCACTATCCCGCAAATGTCTTATGATCTTGCAACAGGATTTTGTTTACATACATTTAAGCCACGTGTGTGGGTGAATCTTTAATTTGTCAGCGTGTAAGTTTTTTTTTAAATTGCTAACTCAATTATAATCACGGCAATCTCACAGATCATTACACGCAAAAGTGATAGGCGATTGTCAATTAAAAAATAATTATAAAAATGATAAACGATGCCGCATAGGAATTTTGATATTTTCATTGTGACTGATAATTATTCGAATACCAATAAAATAATTAAATCATAATTGAAAGGCACATCCATTGATAAGGTTTTTGTTTTGTTATCGCCTAGCAAGTTTAATGACCTACATAAATGTGGATATATTTTCAAAAATATAAGTCGATAATTAACAGTACGCTTTGCTTTATCTAAGACTATTGTTAATAACAATAAATATTATACGATCAATTCAAACAGATTACTCAATCGATTAATCGCACATCAGTATATTACACACGATTACCGATAAGCTTATACTGTGTAAGCTAATGATAATATACAAAATAAACATCCAATTATATATTAACCTCTTCAGACCTCCTACAGGGGCATGAGTAGATATTTAATTAATAATTAATTATCAAACCCCAAGCTACCAGCTACTATTCGATTATTAATTAAGCTGTTCTGCGATTATTCATTCACTCTTACGAGTAATAAAATTAAACAAAAGGCATTGGTTCAAAAATAAAGCTAGAACTTCGAAAAATGTTGTTGGCAGTTTATACAGGTACATACAACTATACCTATAGTTAGTTCGTATTCCTGGATCGGCAAAAGCGTCCGTGGTTTTTCCTGTATAATTCTTGGCAGCAACACTGAACAAAGATGGCATGAACAATTCGGAGATATACTTATTTAGGAGTAAGCTAAGAAATATGTGTAAATAAGAATATACCTATATTAGATAGATTAAAAAGAACACAAAAATAAACAAGCGTCAGATAAAAAAAATGCCTTTACCAAACCGGTCAATAAGCAAAGCTAAAGGAAATTGGGTAATTATTCATTTACACGCCCGAAGATCTAATCCGTTAAAAAATCGAATTTACGTAAATAACATAATATATTCATCTCATTTTCTAAATCAATTTTCAAAAGGCATAACAATGGTGAAATTTATTACAGTTATAAGATTGTAATCGGTATAAATTTCACTGCATATGTATAGTATCTCTAATAACTAAACATTTTGTAAAGCAATCGGTAGTATAGTAGGTATATAATATAGCAATGGTTAAATATATCAAAGGCTTAAATTACTATGTACCATTTGTTTTACTTACACGAACTTATCACTCAGTATTCACGCATACGAAGCTTACTGTATCTTATTGCCTCGTATTGTTATATGAACTGTGAACTATCGGAACAATATCTTCTACCTACTTGTAATAATAAAAACATTTATTTGACATATTTTTGTAGGTATACGAAATCATAGTACGACCTCTTAACAGACGAACTGTGTGATAAATCCTTTATCAATTTAATAAGAAATTTTCAAAGATATAATTTTAGTTACTTAGTCTATTTTTTATTTCGAATTTTGTAACATTTTGGGGACTACCTCAATTTTTTTTTATTTAAGAAAAGATCGTAGGATTTGCCAACGTAAAAACGGTTACGTAACGTTGATAACTTTAGCTGTATTGATAACCTTATATTTGAAGTCGATAAAATACACCAATTACTTTGCGTAGAAACAAAGATACTACAATTAAGATAATTTTAATTTGTAATTTATAATGCCTATGTACATGCCAGTGTGTAAACAAACACGATAAATAATAAATAACTAACGTGATCGTTAATTTTTTCCAGATAGTTGTACAAGATGGCGGACATGATATTCGCCAATGCGACCACGGAGAATGGTTTCTCTGATATGGTCAGTGACCATTTGAAAGGTATAGGAAGACTGTTCTACCTTCATTCGCCTAAGGATACAATGTATGAAAGAAAAGAAGATGTGCCAAATTTCTTTCACCAGGTAATTTTACAATTAGCCGAACGAATTTTAAAATTAATCTTCTTTACTTCAGCTTTATTTTCCTAAATGTACGTTTAGTATCTAACCAAAAATATCAAGTATTTGAAAGTTCAATCCTAATATCGTATTAATAGAAGAATTCTCGTAACGCAACTGCGTCTACTTCACATAAGACAATTTTGCCCGTTTTTGCGACATTTTTCATTGCTGCTCCGCTCCTATTGATTGCATCGTGATGTTATATAGTCTATAGCCTTCCTCGATAAATGGGCTAACCAACACTAAAAAAATTTTCAATTCGAACCAGTAGTTCCTGAGATTAGCGCTTTCAAGTAAACAAACAAACAAACTCTTCAGCTTTATAATATTAGTATAGATATTAAATGCAGTGAGAGGAGAGGCAGCAGGCTGTTAAGCCTATCAGAGAATAGTAATAAATAGTTTCTTGGTAGGATATGTAGGAGATCGATATCACACCTATTAAAAAGTAATATTCACTGCTGATCGCCTTGTCGCTGCTAGTGCGTCGAATGTTACGGATCTGATTTCCACACAGGCGAACATTTCTGTGACCTGCAAATAGTTGTCATTTACAGCTCTTGATGTAAATTGATGTTTTTAATTAACTATAATTTGTACGGTCATATAGTGTCATGACACTATATAACTACGTGTAAATCTTGACATTAATAAAACTAATACGCTTATATCAATGAACTATAAAAAAGTTCATTGACCAATTTATAAATACAAAAAAAAAAACAGAAAAATTACCTTGACTTCTAAGACCAATTAAAATAGTCACTATTACTATAAGCATAAGGTTCACCTAAAATGCTTTTACAAAATCACATTCCAGTAATACCATGTCGCAAGACAAATAAATCAAGGCCCTGTTTGTCAATATTAGACGTATTTATTTTTCTTCAATAATATGTAACAATGTATGTTCTTGACATCAATTATTATGGTCTATACTTTCATTTGCAAGGTCTAATAGCTAAGGCTAGTTCATGGTAGACAGCTGCAATTTGCGAATTTAAATGTAGCCCTGCGTGATAGAATTTTAATCTAAATAATCTTTAGGCGATAGACAATATCTACGAACAACTGATATACAAAAAGAATCTGATGGAGCTTATGTAACTGTATCAAAAATAGAAACTATAACATAAAACAATTCATAATAATCAATTAGTTTCATTTATATAGCAGCATATGTATGACAATTATTATTTGTAGAAGGCGACTAAAAAGACTGATCACAATTAATGAATAGTTCATTACTGAATCAGCGAATATCACTCAAGTCCCTTTCCTTACTTATTTTCTTACATAACTTATTAATTCATCACATTATATGAAAGACGTGGTCTTGCTGAATATTTGAGGCTTTCCGTTCAATTCTTGAGTTCAATACCGCGCCTTTTGTCGAAGAACAATTGCGTATACGTGACAGGAATAAATTTAATCTCATCGATGCTTATATAATTTATTTTTGACTGGTAATTTGTGACCTTTGAATATGCACGTGTTTAGATTTTTAAATGGCTTGCCAACATCCAAAACTTTGTATAACATTATTTCCTCTTTTGGGATATATTGTAAGTGCCACAACCAAAGACTAAGCGGAAATTAATCACAGGTTTTCGATTTGGATCACGACAAATCAGTATAATCACGATGCTTTGATGACACGGCAACAGGTAAATGTAAATTCACATTAAAAAGTGTAATCTTGACATTTTCATTAAAAAGTGTTACTTTAAGACTTATATGAATGAAAATATTTTTGTTTTCTGATTTGATCTTAAACTCAAAAATTTCACGGAGATAGCTATCGTAATTATAACATAGTCAAATATTTATCTGGTGGCTATAATTCATACCAACCTATTTAACAATAACCAATTGATCGGAACACACTTAGATATTATTTCATAGCAATAATCGATGCAGTTGCGACAATAGTTATGAAACTGAAACATGATCTACCAACATTCACTGCTACGGCTTGTGAACGAAATATGTAAGATGATATGAAACGCAGCTTAGGTATGGATAACATTCTAGGATTACAGATCGTTTTTGTTATGTGGTTACTGCCTGTTTTGTAATAGATGAGGAAATCGCACTAAAGGAAAAGAAGAATGTTATTAAAACTCATAATAGTGCATTAGTTCAATATCAAAATTAAATTATGTAATAGAAGATAAATACGTTATTGTTTCTAGAAAGGTTCTAGACTAGGAATTATATCAATTCTCTAATATAATGAATAGGCAAGACTCTTTCAATTATAATTTCAATTTTAAATAGGCACTTAATTTATGAATTATGGTTTTGTTACAGTCATGGCCTTATTTCTTCCTCTTCATGATAATGGAGCACATAGTTCTAAGGCTCGAAGGTAAAGCGGGCATCAGACTTAACGACGGCATCACGAGTATATCACATGCAATCTTCCAAGAATGTGGAAGGTAAGTTTACAAACCATTTATATGCTACCTGACTTCCTGTCCTTGGTGATAAGCAAATAAATTGAAGTATTATAAATAAAAGTAATGTTTTCTTGCCTCAAGTTCTAGTATAAATTTATATGCAAGGCTGGCGTAGTCGTATAAGTGGTGGTCGATAAGCCACTATCGCAGCGGATTGAATGCCCATACGGGATACTAAAATTGTTCTCCACAAATTATTGTTCCAAATCTGGATATTCTTTGTACCCATCACTGATTGCTGTAAAGTCTGCCACAACACAAGCAGTATAGCATAATATCTTAACAAGAATAATAATAAATGATTCACATCATAATAAATTCAAATTCGAAAACTATTACGTACTACTTTCCTCGCGGTTTCACCCGCGTAAGTCCCGTTCCCTGGGAATATCGGGATAAAAAGTAGCCTATGTGTGAATCCAGGTCTTCAGCTATCTACATACCAAGTTTCATTGCAATCAGTCGAGTAGGTTTTGCGTGAAAGAGTAACAAACATCCATACATCTATACAAACTTTTGCGTTTATAATATTATAGTAAGGATAAAATTATGCTCCTAATACAAATAGCAGTGTTTACGTACCTATATTGAGATTTCCTTGAGAAAAAAAGTCCTACAGTATATAAAGACTAAGACTACGAATGAGAATACAAATTACTCAGCTTATCTCATCTCTGGTAACTGGCAATGTGCCTCAAGATCCGTGCCTCCGAGATTACGACTTTATTATCATCTTACTTCATTTGCATGCAATGTCGCTCGAATAAATCTGTTTTAGCTACAAAACGGACATAAAACGCAATGTCTGTTTGATGTTCTAATTATATGAAATAGTTATATTAAGAGTTTCATCTCTTACGTCTAGTCTGGAATAGTCCCAAAATGTACTTTAGTCTATAAATATAAACTTTAATTGATTCTAAATTTAAATTCTAATTTGCGGTCACCGGTGACTTTGAATGTTTGCTGGCAGTGAATATATTATAAGTAATGACAGGAATATTACAGAATAAATTATAACATAGAAATCGAAAAAGCTGATTATGTATGCGTGTTATTTTTTACCTTACGCAAATTGCACGTTTGATTATAGCTTTTATTGATTATTATAAACCACGGAGTGATGAGCGTCGCGCTTTTGCTAGAGATGAAAATACCTCCTAAAAATATTTATACCAAGAGCAGATAGTACCGCCAATTTGATAATTATAAGTGTTAGTCGCAGTTGTCGTTGCAACAGACACATTTAAAATTGTATAGAATATGACAATCTTTGGTATAAGGCCAGCATATTTCCTATTCTGCGATTCTATACCTTACCTATACCAGATCCGTAATTAACGATAATATTATCTTGAATGAAATGTTACCTATATTCATATTTGTACCCCTTACCCCATTTTACGAAAATTGCGCAAACGGATAAGAATGAAATTTGGCATAGTTAATGTTTATATAGAGAAGGAGGGGCGAATCCTAATATTTTTATAAAATATGCATTAGAAACATATTAAATTAATGAAAAAACACTACACGCCCACAACCATGCATTTGACACACGCAATCGAATCGCGTTCGTAGCATATCGGCATTGTTCGTCTGCCGTCTTACGTCTTCGTCTTCTTTGTAACTATGGTTACCTATACCTACCTAACTTATAGGTAATAAAGAAAAACAGAAAACAAAATAGCAACCTTAAGAATTTTGGTTGAATTTTGACCACTAGGCGACCGCTAGTACTTTTTAAATGCTATATAATAATTTTCGACGTTTGTTAATATATTCGTTTTTCCAGACTACTCTGGCGTGGCGCTGAATCTTATCTCTATACGTGGATATACGTAAACTTCCGGCTAGTGGATCTCCCATGGGACCACACGTTAACGTGGTACGCCGCGGCACTGGGAGTTGACTTCTGTTATTATTGGATGCACAGAGCTTGTCATGGTAAGCACATACAAATTACTTATATGGTATAAAGCCTGCAACATAATATAGTTTCCGTCTTACACTATAATTACTTTGACTGTAGAAAAGAGTTTCTTGAAGCTATCTTCTCATAGGCTTATTAACCTTTTGCCTGAACCTAGCAACTAACTTCATGTATATTCAGTAAACTCAGTAAACTCACTAGCTCATAAGTATTATTTCGTGCCCTAACTAATTCAGTTATTTTTGAGTTAGGCTTGATTTTGACTATTTTCCTTAAAGCTGTGTCTGTATTCAATACCATCAATGTATGGTGATTCATAATTTATAACTATATTTGAGATATTATCCCAAATAAATTATGAATCTGAAATAAAAATATTACTACTTGAGGCCTTGCCAAATACAGACAACCTTGATCTTTTCATATACAAATATATACTTATTACATCTAAAATGTTTTTGTAGACAATGAAATAGAAATTAGACCATAACCTTTAGGGACATGTTGAAGCAAAATTGTTTATATAGTTTATTTTTCCCACAGAGGTTCATATATTATGGGCTCAACATCAAGTACACCACACTTCAGAAGACTTCAACATGGGCGTTGGTATACGACAGTCAATGTTGCAAGGATGGTGTGGATTTGTAAGTACCCACTATGAAATTATAGTAACAACAATAACTTCCTACTCTTCCGCAACTTGATCATAATTATTAATAAGTATACAATACCAGACTCTTACATATTAGGATTCATCATTAGAATTTTGGTACCAAAATAGATTTGAAATAACGTAAATGTTTTCGGAGCAGCCTAGAATCACATATCCTCCATCATTCCATATAGCTAATGAAAAAATCATATGAGAATTAATCCATCAAGTCTACTGAAGCCTACTCCATATTTATAAGTAAGCGACTGGCCGAAGGTGATCATTTTGTTTTTATGTCTTCCGAAGTACCATCTATTATCCATAAATATACATAAGGTGAAGTCGATGGAACCGAAACTTTTGATATTCAGCACGTGACGTTGAATATATTAGGGTTGTGGAAAATATCGGTTTATGAGTGTTTTTACAGACATCCCTTGGTTGGATGTTTGATTAAGGATCGGTGGAAATGTTCGTGGTGGACTGTAATTTATTGACGGACCAGAATAACTTTTGCACCCTTGCTGTTTTTTATGGCATTGGACCAATGGATATTGTATGCCTACATCTATTGAGAATGAACAAACAACATAATTACTATTCCGCTTTATTGTTATTACCAAAATATTAACTACATTTTTGACGATAAAAAATTGTTGAAGATATTAAAATATTTGACGTGTTTGATTTCTTTCTTAGACGTTTAGTTCGTTAATCTCATTAGATTTTAGGGTGTCTTATATCTAATAATATAAATGCAAAAAAGGATCGAATTACTAATCATAATCTTCTTTCCTTAGATCTTCTATCTGCCTCTGGCGCTGATAATTCCACCAGCGCAGTTCATTATGCATCACCAGTTCAGCTACCTCTACATGTTTTGGATCCATACTGAAGCTATCAAGAGCTTGGGGCCTCTGGAGTACGTTCTTAACACACCTAGTCATCATAGAGTTCATCATGGTAAGCACTTTTAACTGCAAATTACAAAATCTTTGTGTCTATTAATTGTATATTTGTAAAGTCCCTGTGGTACAAAGGTTTCTATCACGTGAGCTATCTTCGCGCTCAAATATCTATAAATAGTATATTATGCGCTCGCAGGAAAAGTGAGTTCTTGACTAGTCGAGTTGCGCTATAAATATAAAAAGCGCCTTTTCGTGTTGATAATCATCAATGAAAGAATGTCCTTGGTTTTATTTTTATAAAAAGTATTAGACTGTATTTAAAACACAACCAATTTTTTTTATTTTTGTGTCTCTACTTAGTATCATTTAAGTGTATAATCGTCACTTATTATAAAAAAACTTATTTGATTAAGTGCTCTGACGTCTTTGCTGTAGTTTTTGCCATCTACATAATACCGGATTTTTATTACGTATCATGTTCACACAGATACGCAAAAAACTTTGAAATAGATTTGTATAATCACAACTAATTGGCAAAAAAACAGCGCAGGTTATTTTTATGAAGAGTAATTTTGCAAAGTGGTCCATGAAATAACGCGTGGTTCAGTAGTATTATGTTATTTTGGATATATTGTTTTTTACAAGTTTTATCTATAGAGTTGTTGCAATGGTTAAAATAATTTATGATTCACCATTATGTAGCTGCTTAAAGTCTGAATGATCTTGTGTGTCTTATTTCAATGATGTAAAGACCGAAGTGACACAGACACTTATATCCTGCAGGAGCTTATAAGTAAATGTTACTAATAGTGTGATCATTATTCAAATTGCATGCCATGTCCCACAAAAAGACTATATATTGAGAAATTCAGTTTTAAATGAAAGGGTACCAGATACATTTTTAAATTCATTTATTGTCTGATTATTAATATTAATCCTTATCCTTACTAATAATATAAATGTAAAAGTGAGTTCGTTTGTTTGTTACGCTTTCACGCCATAATTACATAGCCAATTAACGGGAAATAGTCGAAGGTACAGAATAGAATATAGATTTCAGAATTCAGAAGACATTTTATCCAGAAAAGAAATACTGTTACAAACTTTACTTAAACTAACCTACGTTTACACGAGCAAAGCCCCGGGCAAAACGTAGATTAATAATAAATATTTAAATTTTAGTACCTGACATCCGTTACTTTTTATCGGACATTGGGATTAATTAACTACAATCTATGCAAATAAATTAAGAAGCAATTGATGATATAAAATATTTTAAAATCTATTAGGATTTGTGTCTTGTTTATTTCGCCAAAATATAATAATACAATCTCATACATCACCTACGTGTATGGAAAACAAAATAAATTTATTTGATAACCTTATGTCTTGGTATCGATATTTCAATAATAATTCCGGTAAAGTAATAAAATATAAGAAAAACAACCTGACGTTTATTTAATAAAGTAGAAGACACTGAACCGTAATGTAATATGCCGCAATCTTATACACTGCGTATATTTACATTGAAAGGTGTTATATGTATGTATGTACCTATATGACGCAGACAAATCAAAAATTTCAGAGATTTAATGAAATCCCTAAATTAATGTGTCAATTCCCGGAAAATATTAAAATAGCAATTCAATATCGTCATTTTGTTAAAAAAGCTTTCATTTCATTCATTTTGATAAAATTTGTCATCTGAAAACTGAACGGTTTATAAAAACAAATTTTGAAGTTGGTGATAAATTCATGCCGTTTATTAAGTCATTTTGTAAGGGTTTGGTTATTCCATAAATTAATTATTCCACTGTGACATGTATTTTGTATATAAGACGCCATTTTGATTTTGACATATTGTGGATTACATGTTTGCAAGACAAATGCTAGAACTTACTGAAACCTAATAAACGAGTAAGATTGTTATCTTCAATAAGTTTAATAAATTACAGAATTAGAAACTAGATAGCGCAAAAAATGGATTTTCTAAATCTTAATTAGAAACTAACACAATATTCCTGGCTATATAGCTGAGCTATCCTTATAATATACATGTAGATATTTATGTATCTGAAAATAAATCGATTCTTTAAAGAACCAATTTTCTTAATAGATAATGAACACGGCATCATGGGAGGTCTTACAAATCACAGACACATCAAATATAGCAAAAAAATCTTCTTTATTATCGTTGTGCTCCGTAGTAATTTTCTCCTTCCAATGAATAAATCAATGATTCGTTCAAATCTTCGAAAATTTAATCAATTTGCGGCAAATGAACTAGCAATATAATATTTTAATGGAAAATCTAAGAGAGTATTGGGTTCTAGAAATAAATAAGACATAATAAATATGTATATTCACAACTTAAAGACGTATATATGTAAATGCAAAAATCTATTTTTTGTTGGTTTATAAATGGGTTTCTTTATCAAATGTTAAGCTAGTTTGGGAATAAAAAATATAGTCGGTACCAAATTGCAAACATGTATAATATGTGTCATAACAATCAACTTAAATTTGATATAATTGTTTTGAACATATGTGGCAAAAAGATCTGGAGGCAAAGGCTCTGATAAACGAGTTAGATGGCCAATAAATTTATACAACCATCTGGTTTTCAATCAACCATTCTTACTTAGCTACGCCTGGGAAAGTAATTGTATTATATTTATTATTTTCATACTTTTCAAATTATTTTCGTCTTTAGACTGTTATTTATTTTCGTGCCCCTTTTATTAATGTTTTTTGTTCTTCTTTACAGGTAGCAACAAATACTGCTTAGACGTGAACTATGGTGGAGTGCTTATCATCTGGGACAGACTCTTCGGCACCTTCAAACCGGAGACTGATAAGATTGAGATTGTGTATGGTCTCATCTACAACCAGCCTTCTTTCAATCCCCTATACTTGCAGGTATATTTTACATTACAATATTTTATTAATCTATTAGTTATAAGTTAATATGTACTTAATATTAACTATATTTATATAAGGATTATCCATTACAACATACGACCTAAGCTTTGTCACACTAGGAGATTCACATAAATTTTCATTTAAGAATCTACATTCTACGCTGAGTATTTTAACAACATAAAGTATGTAATCTTGTTGTTTGAGCAAAGATATATTTATTACTGTGTCTAACAAAAATATGTTAGTAGACATTATTCAATTTTAGCCCAACAATCCCTTGTCGAATTCAAACAATTTGTACATGTAGACCATATGTTAAAATTTAACAGAACTTTACACTTATAACTTAACCTAAAACATAATCTTGTCTTTTACACTCCTCCCATCACATAGAATTATCCCTAAAGGCATATATATTTTAGATTGTTATATAACTATTACTTTGAGGCCATTATGCTTTAAAAAGAGGCTTTTCCACTCCAAATTTTATATAAATAAAGAGTAGAAGAATTTACGCTGAAATTAGATCCATAGTGAAAGTCATAATCATTTATTCATTACGACACGTAGTAACTCTTATAAGCGTCAAACGTCATCGGTAAGTGAGTTCACTAAATTCCCCTAATTTACAGGGAATTTGTAGGACTAAAAATACTTGAAATAATAAGCGAATTTATATTAATGTAATATGTCTGTAACATGTCATAAATGATTTCTGGGTTCGAGGAAACATATTATTATTCATAATATCATAAAGTAAGACGAAAGCTTTTCAATCTTTCTAGAATTCAAAGTCACTTTACTTCATAGAACATTTTGTAGATGCATAAGAAAATAATTGTTTAAAAGTTGTAGGCTATGATCATGCAAGCTATTAACTCTTTGAGCAGAATCGCAGTGTATGTCGACATTAAATTTTCTTCTTAGTTCGTATTTTATTATATAACATATTGTTTATCGAGCTTAAAATATTTATACTGTGATAAAAGCGACCTCATCTTAGCTGCGTGTTACTTTTTATACGTAGCTATGAAAACCGTTTGTTGTCAACCGGAGACTTATTAAATAAGACCCTATATTAAGCCCTGTAATACGACTGTATTACGTCATACCCAAATATCACATTTTCCTTTATAGTCTCGTTTTAAATATTAATTGTAGCATGTATCACATTTAATGAGGGTATTCTCTATTTGGCAATGACTCCTTATGTTTAACCAAGTTTATTTAGTGTAAAATTTAATGAATATGTCGTAAAACCTTATAAATTAAACACTTAACTATCATAACTTTAATTAATATTTTGTCATTAGCAACGGATTCGACACCTACATGTTTAATACATATTATTTAGACTCTAGATATTTGATTAATGATATAACTGTTGTGTGTAAAGAATTCGTAGGTACGTTAAAAGCATTCGTAAAAACAAATTGCGATTGCAGTTTTACTCAAATTACATAGGTACATAAAGTTATTTTGATACAATTTTTTAAATATATAATAAAATTTATTATAAATTTACCATTCCCATTCTTCTATTATTATAAAAAAGATAAAACTATATAAATATTAATAAACTTATTAATTCCACAGTCATTCTACACCAACTACGTTGTCGAAAAGTTCAAAAAAATGGACACTTGGGGTGACAAACTTCGTGCCATCGTATGGGGCCCAAGTTGGGAGCCAGGCACTCCACGACTTGGTGATGAAGATAATAAAATTGATGTAAGTATTTCTAAAGTGCGAGAAGTTTGACTTTCAAAATTTCATATGGCATGAGTAAGATCTGGTATTCCAGATTCAGCATGCATTGAGACTATCTATATCTAAATAAAAAAAAACATGATCACTTGATTAAACTTAGTATTAATATACACTGAAAATATGTTTGTATGAATGCTTCGATTTGAATATGCCGATAAAGATGCATCAATTCCATTTAGTATTATTCTTCAATAAAGTCTAACGCTGTATTTTGCATTTAGAGACGGTAATAGATGTATTTTACATCCATATTAATATTATATTTTGCAATTTAATTATAAATACATCGGTCAAATATTTGACTATATTCCTACAACACTATTCACTGATCACAAAATAAATTAGATTACTACCGAAACTGTGACCATCTCAAACTCTAATAAATTTTAACAAATATAACCTTATGAATATCGCAAAATTTGTTAGTAGTCCCCAGAGATAGGAATTAAATGACAAAAATCTTCTCGAAATAAAATGTCCACAAGCCAAATCGTGTAATCTATTGATTTATCTGCTCCTTTAAAATTAGTTGTCAAAGATAAGGGCTTTACTGAAATTGTCTTTAATACTATTCGCTGTGGTTATCCCCTAAGGCCCTGTAATCTTATCGAGCAGCGGAGATCTTTGATACCCATTTAAAATTTTAATACGCCCTTCGGTTTGTTGAAATTTAATTCGAATAATTTGAATTCAGTTAATTTGTATGAGCATTTAAAAAATAAATATGCATATATTTAGATGCAAACAACTGCAGGCAGTTTCTTTTCATGTAGTTAAAAACATTTTTTTCAATGTAGATACTTGAATTTCATAATTAATTATTATCTAATTAGATATACATTAATGTCATGGGTAAATAGAAACCAGAATTACAAAACTTGGATAAGGCCTTTAAGAAACCTTAAAGGCCTTATCCAAGGAGGCGACTTTCCGTTAAGTTGTGGTTTAATTTCCTACTTTAATAAGAAGAGAGAACTTTTTATCGCATTTTATGTGACGTCAAAGAAAATTGATCGGTTGATACTTTTAGTCGGTTCACGTTTAAATTGTTGACAGCATTTAACAGACTGTATAAATTAGCAATGTCTAGACTATGATTTAGGTATTTAAGTTAGCATAAATAAGTTCCAGAATATCAGAATTACAATGAAATATAATGTTTTTGATTCGCAGGTGGAAAACAGAGAGAAGTACGACGTTCATCTACCAACATGGTGCAACCTCTACCTTGTGGCGCATTATTCAATTGTTCTGTACGGCTTCTTGGAGCTAGCTTCTAAGCATATGGTGAGTACTTTAGAAAACATATCATATGTTAGTTAGTTCTTAAGAGAAGACAGTATCATAACACCTACTGACATCGAAAGCAAAGCCAAAGAAAGGTAAAAGAGTCTATTCAGGGAAAATTACTACCTGCTTTTAGGAGAAATCTTGGTAATAAGCTCGAAAAATACACTAATGTGTTGATTATATAGACAGGTATATATAGACGAAGTAAATTTTCTCCAGGAACAGCTAGAAGGTCTAATCAAGTTTATTATTGGTTGTATAATAGGAAAAAAATTATGATAAAATTATAAGTATAAAAGTGAAAGCGTGTTCAGGTTTTTCTGTTACAAAATCTTTTATTCATCGCCGTAAGTGATACCCGCTGTTTCCTTTCGAGTAAAAAGATTATACTGAAAGAGGTATCCATTTTCAAGCCCTTTACAATTTATTATTAATACGTAGCTTCGAACTTACGTATTCAGTAAAGGCAAGGTGTGTCTTTACTTTATTGTATCTTCTAGCTTTTTCATTTGATCAGTTTTCATAGCATCTTTGGGTTATTGTCCGTTTTTGATTCCTTGAATATAATTGTTAGCGCTTAACGTGCAGTTTTATTGAGATTATCACTTTAAAATAATTTCTATAGAAGTTCACAGCTTAAACAAAATATGCATAGAACCATTTCAAGCTTAAAAGAGCACGCAACTTCGACAATAGAACCTTTGATAGTCAATACCTATATTTAGAAAAAGCCTTGAAATACACTGGACCAGAATAAGTTGTCCTGAGTAAGTAAGAAGCTGGCGGCTTACAAACTCTCGGTTAGTTTCTTATTGTACAAATATGAATAAATGTCACATCTTCAGCTTACAAGTTCAAGGTTAAACACAAACTCATCTTCATTATAAGACAACATTTATATAGCGTCAAATTTTAGCTTTATATCACTCCGGTTTAAATTAATAACCGTCTCTGCTCTCAATGCCTCTGACCTGCGAAGGTTATTGTCGAGCCCTTCGCTACATCATCCTGAAATTTTGCTGCTATAAATAAATATTCATGTGTTTTCCAACCCTTGTTATAACTCCGTAACGTAATATTTTTCACCTTGACTTTAGGGAATGAAAACATAGAGATTATAAGTTACACGTAATCTTACAGTGATCTTCTAAATAAAAGCGATCTGTCAACAGTCAACTTAAAATGCTTATAAGAGTTACGACAAATGGTGGAACCTCATTAAACCCAAGCGAAATATAGCTTAAACATTAGTAGTCTGGTTGACGAAGTACCTTTAGCCCACAAAAAACACCTCGTATTTTAATAAAAAGAGCTCACGGGCTTCTGTCCATCGTGGGTGAACAACTATTTGAGGAGCACAACAATTTTTGTCGCTTATTGAGATCGTGCCCACAACACTCGATGATGAACAAATCATCCTGCATTCCTTTAACTATTAAGGCTTCTTAGCGCCTTCGGGAAGCACTGTATTGGTAGTACACACCCAATAATTTTGGCCAAGCTTGAGTGACACCTCTAGTATGCAAGCGATGATATGTTTTGGCGTGCCATGTTCATAAAAATGTCTATCTACCAAACGATTAACTTAAAAAAACGGGCCAGTCGTTTTTGCGCTATTAAAATGCCGTATCTCTATTAAATAATTATAAGATATTTAAAAAAAGTGCTTGTAATTTTTCGCTCGATGTAATCAAAATAATGATTCGGTTGAGAAATAAGATGTCATAGGTAGACATAATAAAAGCCTATAATATAATTGATAATTGCTTTTTGTAGGAACATCATATACCTAATATGTTTTTATTTTATTTTAAGCCAAGATTAAGAACTTTCAACGTGAGCATTACTTATACGTATGTTTTCATATTATATTTACGCTAATCCTAATTGCTGGAGGCAAGGCAACTTTCATCTCCACATTATACTAACAAAACACGTTAATTTTTCCACCTCACGTCACTTTCTCGATGTAAACTCAGTTATGAGCAGAAAATACGGTTTGCTATGTTATCAAGTCAAATGAAAGTTTAAGTAGAGGTATAATAATGTTAGTGTTAGCTAGTTGTAGAACTACCAAAATAACATAATAATATGAGTCTTACTCGAATATTAAACGTAATTTTCGACGGCATATCGAATGGGTAAAATGAGGTTATACTCTTTATGTATTGAACTCTTTTTATATTTGGTTGACTATCATGAAATCTTAGCTCATTGATACTTAAAATAACTAATATTGAAAATTGATTAGGAAAAACATTTACTACACAACTAGAGTAGAGGCTGATGCGAATATCATCAAATTTTAAAGCATCAGAATGCTTTAAACTTTGTAAATTGGATACGAGACAAAAGATGTAATGTGATTATGTGATCGACAATTTGTTGTGATGAGTCTGGGTTTATTTTGTGTCCGTTGATTTAATTTTTGTAAAATTACTACGATTCAGGAACACCTTACTTTATATTCTTATTATTTATTAAATAGGTTTTTAAAATACTGAGAAGTAAATGGGATCGTGACAGTAGAGAAAAAACTAACCATCAAAAGCAAGTACATACGTACATACATACACTTGTGTACCAAAAATAATTGCCAGAAGAAGAAGCAAATCAACTGAAAATAATTCACAAGAAGCTTAAATAAGTAGTAATCTTATCGAGAGAATTGAGTGCCTTTCGGTGACGTTTCATTAATTACTTAGTAACTAGCTGTGAGAACGGAAACAATCTCTTTAAGTAGGCACTAACTTCTGGAGAACAAGTTATGAATTTGGAATGAACTTCACGAAAACATATAAGGAAGTAACGTATATAATACTTAATTGCTAGTACACGTACTAGAAAACTTGATAAAAGTTTCCAAAAATACTCAATAATGTTTAATATCTTCGTACATTTAAAAGATTTTCGAAAATACAAATTTGTCTAAGCGCCGAAAAATGAGCTAAACTCATTTCAAGTATTATATTAGACATTCTCTTCATGTATTATTGATAGTATGAACTAATATGCACAAGGCATGATCGAAATAAATAGCTTAGTCTATTAGCTGTGCATAGCTTCGTACACATCTGAAGTAAATAGTAGGTTAATTGAAGCAGTGGTTCTACAAAATGATCTTGAACACTTAAATTAATTTTTAAAAAAATATTTCAAATGTCAAATGTCAGAAATATTTAATTTATTAAAGTGCCTGAAGAGAGCTATGAATTTTTTATTTTTATTAAATTGTTATAGAAAGAAAACTACGTCTATTGAAAAAAGCAAGAGTAAGTCTGAGTAGTGTTGCTAGCTTGCAGACATGACGTTTTGATATCTTAATATGATTGAGTAAACTATTTATTATTATATTTTATTGTTGAGAGTTTGATATAGTTTTTCAATCTAAGGTGTCACTCTACTACAAAATAGTAAATTTATAGCATACTAACTTTTGCCCACGGGTTCGCTCGTGTCAAATTAGGTAAATTAGGTTAGGATAGTAAGATAAAAAAAAAATGTCCCATGTTATTCGGTGATAATATAGCTTTCTAATGTTAAAAGAACTTTTAAAAGGAGTTGAATAGTATTTGAGTTAACAAACCTTACAAACAAACAAACAAAAAATCTAATCTTTCAATCTTCTAATCTTTAATTCTTTTTTTAGTGTAGATTCATATAATTATAATAGCTTTGATTCTATGTCAAGTCAATGATAGTTCAGTCTCATTGAGAAATATTACAAATAGCAAGGCACATTTTAGCCAAATTTTAATTAAAATAAAAAGATATACAAACAATAATAATGTAGCAACATACCTTTAATAAGGACCACAGCTTAATAAAAACAAAATTATGTATAAGCTCTCCGAGGCGTTATTTAAAAACAAAACATTCAACTGCTATATAAATTATGATATCAAATAGAAAGACAGCTTGCCAAAATAAGACTGAATCTGTATAAGAAAAGCCTCCGTAAATAATGAGGTAAGATAAACACAAAACGATGAATAAACAATCACTGGTTAAGAGTATCTGTTTGATCTTCAACCGCAGCTATTAAAACCGTTACGGAGTTCACTTGGAATGTCTACAAATTCAGCTTTATAAATATACTACATTTTGCCCGTGGCGTCGTTCGCGTAAATGCAGGTTAGGTTAGTAACAGTACTTTTTCCTGGATAAAATGGACCCTATGTCCTATTTTATACCCTGGACAACGTGTATGTGAAATTTCATGATTCATGACCTCTTGAGTCTTCTTCGAAGAGGTTAATGAAAACACTATGTAGGTCTGTGTGTCTGTCGGCTAGTGACAGTTTGTTAGTGACAGGCATAGCTCCGGAACTACTGGACCGATTGACTTGTAACTTGGTGCGCAGACACCTTGGAGTCATCCCTCGGTCGAATTTGAATATGGGCACTGCAAAAGACCCTCAAGATATAGGGGTCATAATGTCATAAGGTCAGGGGATATCCACCAACAGAGTGATTTGAAAGTCCAAAGGAGAGGCTTTTGCCCAGCAGTTTTTACACCCATCTCGTTATCGGTGGAGTAGATAAGGCGTGAAAGTGTGACAAACAAACTCACATTCGGATTTATAATATTAGTTAGAATAGAAAGATATTAGAACGTTAAGCAGCCATGTAAATTGGGCCTAGCATTAGAGAATTTCCTCTAAAATTTTACGACATCAGCATAAAATATGATAGGTTAAAACTTTTGTCGTTATATTTTATGATTAGCAGTTATAATTATGTTCGGTGCTTCATCAATATGAAGCACTTTAGTAAAGTATCAAACTTCGACTTTAACTATTTGCTACGCTCGTTATAACTTCTCACCCTTGCTTTTGTCACGCCAAATGGTAACTATGCGGGTGCCAATAGTTTTAAGATCTATTTCTTAAAGCAAGTGTCGTGTTATCCTTGTTTCATTCATCAAGTAAGACAAAGGTCACACACTACTTTAAAAAATATTATCGTGTAAACGGGTGTTTAGTTCACTACAGCACTAATATTTTCGATAAGTTAGGTAGAGGAATTAGATAACTACATTGCATCAACTATGTTCAGGATCCTCATTACGATGCAAGCTTTGTCACTTTTGGCTTAGTTCCAGATTTAGTGTTGCTAACGATTTTTCATGATACAATTTTGTTGATATACGCTCAACTGAACCAAAGAGCTAATTAATAGACCAATGACTAATTGTCTTATTTTATAAGGTTATTTTGATGGATTCACAAAATAAGAAATATGTGACGCATTCATAACAAGCTGCAATCTTAAACTCATGTTTTTGGCTATGTGCTCTTATAGCTAATATTGTGTGTTTACGACGCAATCTACTTGATGCCTATATGCACGAGTAAGCATACAAGTTACATGCGCAAGTGACTTACGCATATTATCAGCATCACATACAAATTCAGAATCAAAGTGGTTAAATACGAAAAAAATTTAACGATGTTCCCTTACGTTACATAAATTTATTAGATTTTAACTAGCTCTAGATCGTTTATAAAGTTGTTAACCTTTATTTCCTTTGGTTTCAGGGCATGACTCCCATCTCCGTGTTGATCTTCGTCATGTACATCATCGGCTCCTTGACTATTATTGGCATGCTCTTCGATAACTCCAAGAACGCTGCTCTATTAGAAGTCATCAGGTGTTCTGCACTCGCCTTCCTAACCAGAAGCGTGGCTGTTACCAGCCCAGGACTTGCCACCGGGCTTCAGATATTCTACGTAGCATCTGCAATGTTCTGGTGCTTAAACATGCTGAAGTTCTTAGAAATCAAGAAAACTAGTAAGATTGATTAAACGGAACATAGTCTAGAACTATACTCGACTGATGAATTAGAATTTACGTGAGTTTTAAAGTGAAGGACTGTGTTGTGTACGACGTTTTGTAATCTTAGGAAATCAAAACGTGTCATAAAATGGATTAGGTTGCATGATCAGAAAAATGTGTTAATATTGGTAGATATCGCTTTTAGGGATAAGACTGCCTATTAGTACCTCCAACTTGTTATATTTAAAATATGTTATTATAACAGCTGAGTAGGTCATAATAAAGAATTTTCTATCGTATTCTTATCTGAGCACAAATTACAGGGCAGACTCTAAGCCAGATTAGAGTATATATTATATTCTATGAAAATAAATGCCACAACTGCCAATGAAAATAATAAATTAGTCCTAAGAAAAGAGCTTACAAGTAAGAGCAAAAATAAATTGCTAAGATTTTAAATACAATACATTAATAGTCATAGCTATTATAGTATAATTTGATTTTCACGTGAAATTTATTAAATGAAATTTAAAATTGTAATACTATCTACGAGAAGACAAAAAATAATTATTGTATGGAGTTTCAAAATAATTATGATAACGTACATACATTTGGGTAAATTATAATTATGGCCTTACCTTGTCACACTAAAAAGAAACACGTGTCCAGTTTATAAACATTTTATATAATGGGCACGTGCCACTTCTCGATTATTATTTTATTTTTATAATGTGTATAATATGGGAAAATAATAATGATTCGTTGTTAGTTTTTCGTTACACGATACGGGTCTTACGTCATCATGAGTGACTTTTAAAATTATAAAATTAATCGTACTAAATGTAATTAATAAAATGCCAGGGTATGCCTTAAATTTGTAATTGTACTTTTATAATTAGAACGCTGTTTTATAAATGGCGGGTGTTTTATATAATTGCTCAACAACTTAAGCCGTATTGTTATCAAAATGCCGACAACGTTATTAAGCAGGCAGTAAATTGCCTATATTTTGGGGCTTGTTTCAAGCAAACGCCTAAAGGATACCTTTTTTATATTGATCGTCTTATTCCTCATGTTTCGTAAAGGAAGATCAATGTGTGTTGATAGACGGTTAAATGCATGTCGATTGCTGTGATTTGCTAAATTAGCAACAGTCAGCAATATCACATGAGACATTTAAAAACCGGGCGTTAATTTCTATGTAATATTTTTTTATGTAATTAGAGAATTGAAAGCTTACGCTCAACGGCCTCAATAGGCCTGACGCCTAATAAATACTAGATATGCTCTTATATCAAATACAATACAATTCAGTTTTAGCAACAGTACAGAATGACATTAAGAATGTTACTATTAGCACTTTTGTATTAATATTTTGTACATTTCTATCATAATAAAACTTAAAACTCACTGTTTATATTTAAAGAAAACACCAAATAAATAGAATAATTAGTTGTAAATAAAACATTTTGTTACCTAAGCTTTCTATAATTATATTATTTTTTATATAAGCTAATTATAATTTCACTTTAGTGTACAGCGAATTTATATGTGAAGAATTATTAATTTGTTATTAATTGTTCGAAGTCGCACTAGCATTTGAATAGTTATTAAATTATTGATACGTTTATAACGATTACATATAATTTATTTGTTACGACTTTATTGAATAAAATATTTTACAAATACTTTCTTTATCATTTAATACATTTTCAGCAGTGGTAATAATGCTTTCTGTTGCGGAGGAGTTCGCAAATGTTAACAGTGGACACCAAGAACACTTAGTCTTGAAACAAATAAATGTGGATCACATACATTTTCGTCCTATGTTAGGATCGAACCCACAACACTTGATGCACTGGTACGAGACGAGCAATAAATGGTTTAGGTGCCATACTATGTCATGAAGTATTTCACGTGCTTGCCAAGCACTAAGTGTTTTAATATATACATATTTTATTTATGTGGGTACTTACACCTATAAATCTCTAAAGAGCAAGACAAAGATGCATTATAATCCGTATTCCGGCAGCCGTACGTAATAAAAATGCCCAAATGCCATTTACATTGCAATTATTACCTAATAGCAAAACCAGTAAAACTTTATCCGAGAATCAATCAATCATCATATTGGTGACCGATCTGTTTCGGGAAAAAGCTTTTGACTTATATCATAGGACTGTAAGGCGTTTTATAACACACAAATGTGGCAAATACAATATCTTCTGCCACCTCTTGGCGTCTATCTCAGACAGTTAAAATACTTAAAGATTATTTGTGAATGAATCATAGTGACTACTTGCGTGGCTGCCTCAGGCAGGTTTTTAGACCATTGAGTCGAGTCGGGCGCGACGCCCTCTGTAGTGCCGGGGCGTCACCCAGGAGTCTTCGCCCGCAGGGCTTACTGGGCACTGCTAGGTGGGTCACTGATGTAGTTTGAATTTCAGTGACCCACCCATCATAGAAAGCCGCGAGTTGGTATACCATGGTGGTTTAAGTCGGTAGGCCTGAAGTCTCGTGAGAGCCCGACATAGCTTTCTCGCCTGCCCTTGTAGTGATGGAGAGCATCAGGAGCAAATCAACATGTTAAAAAAAAATTGCATTCAAACCGCGTCATTACTTCAACTTAATTACACGTATCATATTACCGGACCATCAGTATATATACAGGCTAATCTCTTATTAAGACAGACAGACTTCATACTTCTACATATTGACATTATTCACTAGAAAAACATCGACAGTCTTACCAAAATACACAAACACTTCAATTTTCCTCATAACAAGAGATGCTTTCAACGTGGTGCCTTAGTAAGCCTCACTTACTAAAAGGCTAATATTATAACAAGTTCTATTATAGCAGAGCCCATCCATAATATTTGAATAAGACTATGAAAGTAATCTAGGTTGGCGGCCACTACAATGTTCAGAAAGGCTTTGGAATAAGGACTACCGCACAAAATACGAAGCCAATGATTTCGGAATAAAAAGTCTAAATGCATACTTATTTATGTAATGTGTCCCCTTTAAATATTGGTACACAATAAATGGATCGTTTTTATGCAATCTAAAATAAAATGAGACATAATATAGCAATATAATAGTATTAGTAAAGTCAAATTATTTCAATGAGCTCGGCATATAACTGTAACATGTCATAAATAAACTATCGCGGTAAAGTAATAATAATAATGTTTATTTCTCAAAAAATGCACATTATAAACAGAAATATGGCTTATATATAAATATGTACTATAATTAAAAACTGATCTCTAAACTAGGTATATACCTGTATCTTAAAGACCAGTGCTACCCGTGAGTCTTGTAACAATAAAAAGCCATTATTTTAAAACAATGGCTTTTAATTGTTTCGATTTTGTAAGTGTATGTGTGTGTGTGTGTGTGTGTGTGCGTGCGTGCGTGCGTGCGTGCGTGCGTGCGTGCGTGTGTGTGTGTGTGTGTGTGTATGTGCATGTAACTATCCTATCCTAAGCGTCCTAGTAGAAGATCCTCAGTATTACGATAATCTAATTCAAGTAGAAATTCTTTTTTTTGGATATATACCTAAAATGTATTCTTCATATTACACACAATACTAAAATTAAAGAACTTCATAAAATATTTTATAATAATACTGATCATCAATAGATATTAGAATCATTATTAGAATCTTTAAACGCCCATAATATATTTACAATTCTGTTTGTTATTCGAATGCATAAATTTTCTACAGCATACATGTAGACGTAGATGCAAATAAAATATTTGAATGACTATAATTAAAGTAACACAGTTGATCAATACGACCGTCCATTATACAGCGAAATAGTTAGCAATGTACCAAGAAATCATGATTCAACTTTTTGACCGTTATCCGAAGAATAATAATAGTATAATCAATCACAATAAATAAATCGACGTCACAATGTGGGATCGTACGTTGTTGCAATAAAAGGAAAAAATCTCTGACAAAACATTCATCCAACCTGTTTACTCTGGACTTAACAAACATCAATATTGAAACCACTCACATGGATGTCACTAGACTAATAAATCAGACATCAAATTAAAATTGAAATAGCTATAGTGAATCATATTTACTTTAGATGGAAAAGCCATAAAACGTCTATAAAAATAAAATAAGTTAGTTGAAAGAAGTAAATTTTAATTAGTATAAGGCGTGCCTTGTAGTCTCACGGATAATATGTAAGGTACGAAACAATTAACTAATTACGTACGCTATTAACGGAGAACTAACGAGCTCGTAGCACTAGCTACAAACTCTACGAGATTAAAGCTCGTTGTAGAAAATGTCGTAGCAAACCCAATGTGCGTAGCACCTAAGGACATTGCGCGTGTTAGATATAATTAGTATATATAGCTATGTATTTCATATTGGTATGTAAACATTTATAAAATAATAATCCATTGATAATTAAATACAGTAAACAATATTTGTCGGTAGTTAAATAAAAAGACCTGAATCATACTTGTTTGTCGTCGCCTATAAAAACGAATTTTCCAACCGGATTGACTCACTTTGTATCGAGACGTTGACTGGTACGGAGCTCTCTGAGATTCAAAAGGCGACGGACAAACATAAATTAGAAGATAAGTATAATTATAATTACTATGTAGAAGGTTATGAAATGATTTCCATGTAAAATGATTTTGATACCAAATTATGCTAAATATTATGTACATTATATTGGTCTGTTACATTTTAGAATTATGTATTTTATTATAGACTATTAAATATAGTTGATATGCATAATATCGTTATTATTCAATTAATGTTGCCCAATCATATATTTCTTTTACTTTTGTTTTAAAATAATAATGGAATATTAAGTATATTCAGTATGGAACTAATAAATTACACCTTTAAACATTGGGTTTCATTTTGATATTCTATTATCAGAAGTGGGATAGGCTTATGCTCACGGTTCTAACATGAATATTGTGATTTCAGAATGGATCTCCCTGCTTTACAAAAACTTCTTAAGGCGATTAAAGATGCTGTTGCCGGCACTTGGCGACGAGATGACGACGTTGCTCTGCCGATGTTCGACCCGACTACGAGCGACCTGGGTGCAAAGTCGTGGTGCAGCAATATCGAAACCCTCGCTAAAGAATTTGGATGGAGCAGCGTTGCGACAGTTGCCAAGGCAGGTAAGGCCCTAAAAGGGTCTGCATTATTGTGGTTCGAGACATGGGATCCTGCTGAGGGTTGATCATGGGAAAATTTATGTAAGGAGTTAACAGCCCTGTATCCCGAAAAGAGAAATTTAGCAGAAACACTTCAAAAAGGCAGTGTTGTACAATTCCGAGTCATGTGATGTGATTCCTATTGTGAATATGCTAGAGAAAAATAAGGCTGTTACGTAATACAAGAATTGCTTTTACCGAGTTACAGTTGATTGAATTAGTGTATGGTAGCATATCTGACGTAAATGTACGAATGGCGTCTTTCAACAGCAGTGTTAAAACCACATCTGAACTTATAGCCCTGTTTACTTCATATACAAAAAGTAAGAAGCGATCTTCAGAGCAAAGCGGCAGGGACTCTAAGGATCCTTCTGGTTCTAGTCTTTATAAACGCCCTAGAATAGATACTCGTTCTAATAAAGTGAAATGTTATAGATGTGGCAAATTGGGGCATACCAGGGCGCAGTGCCATACAAAGGACGTCCGGAGTAATACACAAACAAACAAGCCAGAATCACGAGAACCAAGACCTGGCGATTTTGTTAAACGATTTTGTACATATTGCAAAAAACCCGGACATGTAGATGCTATTTGTAGATATAAACCGAAATCTAATAATAATGATAATACTTCTATGACCGAAAAAGAGGTTAATTTTTTAGGAAGTGCGAATTTAAATTAACAGAGGTATCTATTAATAATATTTTCATTAAATCACTTATTGATACTGGGGCTAATTGCAGTATAATAAAAGAATCTATGGCACAGCGTCTTGGTTGTCACATTACTCCATGCAGTTTTCATATTTGTGGGATAGGTAAGGGTAACTTACATGTGTTTTCAAAAATAAAAGTTATTTTAATTTGTAGAATTGTGTATTGAATTAGATATTTTTATAGTTAGAGACTCTGATTGTCCGTACGATCTTCTAATAGGTAGGGACGCCGTTCAACATCCCGATGTTGAAATTGTCACAGATTCGTTAGGTTCTCGTTTAGTACGAAAGTACATACCGCAACATAGCCTTGAAATCAATTCCTTAAAAAAGTTTAGTACTATAGATACATTTTCAGAACTTTCAGAGGCATTAGCACACTTAGACGTCAGTTTACAGAATAAGATTAAAGCCATTTTTCATAAATACCCTTCTGTTTTAGAAGCAATTGGTAATGCAAACCGGTGAGTTAGAGATAAAATTGAAAAAAGACGATGTGGTTTACTATAGACCATACCAATTGACCCCAATAGAAAGAGAGAAGGTTAAAGAAATAATACAAAGTTTGTTAAATAAACATATAATTAAAGAAAGTAATTCACCTTTTGCTAGCCCTATGATATTAGTAAAAAAAAAAAAAATTGCTCAAACGACTGACCTTGAAACTCACTCTAATTTCGCAATTGCAAGCCGGTAGCTTGGATAGTAACCAATATTTAATAAAAACAATTTATTGCATTATAAAATCAGTCCTGATGCTGAGCCGAGGTTGTATGTACCAAAAGGTATTATAGGTATAATATACCAATATAGGTTAAGCATTTTGAAACTATTTCACATGATAGCAACTGGTACGCCTAGAGGTAATGGTCAGGTCGAACGTTACGTAGCAACTATAGTCAATATGTTAAGTACTATGTGTATTGAGCCGTCAGAGTGGCCGAACGTACTGCCAAAAGTACAGCAATCAATAAACACCACAGTATAAAAATCTACTGGTTTTTCTCCATTGCGATTACTAATTGGTGTAGAAGCAAATATACCCGAAGTCCAATCTCATTTAAACGAAATTATTAATGATGTGGACTTGCAACCCAATATTGACGTACAAGCTGATCGTGAACTAGCCAAACAGAGGCTACAAAAAGTCGCAGAGAAATTTAAACAACGATTTGATTGTGTTAGGCGGAATAATAAAAATTACAATATAGGTGATTTGGTCTATGTTAGTCAGGATCAAAGGCGTAATGATAAATTAAAATCCAGATTTAAAGGTCCTTACGAAATTCTCTCAGTCCTTCCCAATGATCGCTACACTCTCAAAGGTCAAGGTAATGTAAGGAATTAATGTGACAAAAGAAAAATTGTGATTTTGGTCAGGAAAATGGGTAGACGAAAACATTGCTTTTGAAAATGCCATTTAGGTATACGTAAACTTTGTGTATGGAATTGTAAGATGTAAAGTAATGGTACATATTTAAGACTTATAAATTATAACTGTTTAATGATTATGTACTGTACAGTGTTTTCATCAGTATGTGTACCGCTGGACGGCCTTCTATTTGGTGTCAATTATCTCACTGGCAGCGGGTGAATGTGATTGGCATGTCTATGTAGTTGGCAATTAGATTCTATAACCGCTGGTCGGCCTTCTATTTGGTGTCAATTTTCTCACTGGCAGCGGGTGAATGTGATTGACATGTCTATGTAGTTGGCAATTGGATTCTATAACCGCTGGTCGGCCTTCTATTTGGTGTCAGCTATCTCACTGGCAGCGGGTGAATGTGGCTGGCATGTCTATGTAGTTGGCAAACATTCGCTGTTACCTATTTGTTTGGTGGTGGTCTATCTCAATGACAGCGAATTGAAGGGGACCACCATGTCTATGCAAATAGATGAAAACAACAAAAAATAATTAATTATGACTTAGTGATGAAAACATTTAAGTTATGTCAATATGTAATAGAGAATATATTTTGATTGATAAAATGTGTTATAAAAAATAGTATAGTAATAATACTTCGAGGACGAAGCATTGTCAGTATGGCCGTGTTAGATATAATTAGTATATATAGCTATGTATTTCATATTGGTATGTAAACATTTATAAAATAATAATCCATTGATAATTAAATACAGTAAACAATATTTGTCGGTAGTTAAATAAAAAGACCTGAATCATACTTGTTTGTCGTCGCCTATAAAAACGAATGTTCCAACCGGATTGACTCGCTTTGTATCGAGACGTTGACTGGTACGGAGCTCTATGAGATTCAAAAGGCGACGGACAAACATAAATTAGAAGATAAGTATAATTATAATTACTATGTAGAAGGTTATGAAATGATTTCCATGTAAAATGATTTTGATACCAAATTATGCTAAATATTATGTACATTATATTGGTCTGTTACATTTTAGAATTATGTATTTTATTATAGACTATTAAATATAGTTGATATGCATAATATCGTTGTTATTCAATTAATGTTGCCCAATCATATATTTCTTTTACTTTTGTTTTAAAATAATAATGGATTATTAAGTATATTCAGTATGGAACTAATAAATTACACCTTTAAACATTGGGTTTCATTTTCATATTCTATTACGCGCTATTTACCCTAGGATATTACAGAAACACTCTTTAGTTTTGTATGCTATTCATGTTTATAACAATGAATTAGTTTATACATTTGTGTGTTATATGTATAATAATGTTTTTTGTAATTCTTTAGAATGTAAATTATTTTTATGGGAGGGTAGTTCGACGTGGCAGTATCTTCACCATAGAAATACTGACTAAAGCTGTTTTAATCAGTTCTTTGTATACCACGCATTAAAGTGGGCATCTACTGCCATCTATTGGGCACATAACTAGGCTTCGCACTGATACTAAGTATTTATAAACAGAAAGTTCTAATAAAACTTTGCCCGTGCTCGAATCACATACCAGAGCCTCATGATTGGTGCAAACATATTACAAAGGTAGTCACATAAATATCAGTGATACTAAGTTAGTTCAAGTGCTTCAAGCATTTCACGTCATATTACTTAAAAATGTTGTGAAAATCCTGTGTTTAGCAATTTCGTTTTCGTAAATTTGCTATTAATTATCTAAATATAATTATAAAGTTGATTGGTGTGACGCATTTAACTTATAATATAACACTTACCGTCGACCACGATATCGTTTCTACGAAACAATATTGTAAGATAAACTATACAATATTTAGAGTAGACGTAGCTTCATTTAATTTACTGAGCATGAAACTTTGACGTTTATAACTGTGATTGAGACTTAAATAAATAAATGATTGCGGGCTTGAGTCGCGTATTCAAGTAACAAACTTCTGAACCATAAATAGAGATTTGTTACATGTTTGTAAGTAATCTCAAACATTGCTTACACTGAAACTATAACAACGATATTTATTTGGTTTTCAGGGTACTCTGAAACTAATTGTATTTGCGTTTCATTGTGGCTTGTGTATATCGTTCATGTTAGTAAGGAAATATGTGGTTGTTTACTGTTTGAACGGTGCTCGATGACGTTATTAATAAATGCGGGTTGCTGGAGTAATTATGTTTATTTACTGAATCAGCTACTGTTTTCGTTGTATCTACCATTTCTATTTGAGTAAATGTAACTCGCTACATAAAATATGCTTGTTTAACAGAATGTTATATAATTATATCCATAATAACAAACCGGCTGGTACATATACCTATGTATAATGATGTATACAATCCTGTACTTTCTTTGGTGTCAATAAATTTATTATTATGTTTCTCTTATCACAGATTTTTTTTAACATATTAGAAAAATACCCAGCCCTTTGGTAAGCTTACACGGAGACATACAGGATGTCAGGTAATTAATGGATAACCTTGAAATGTCTTAAAGTATAACCGAAGCCGTTCAGAAAAATGAAAAAAAGGGAATAAAAATTTAAAAAGATATAAGATATATTAAAAAGTGCAAGCTATATTAGCATAGCATACTTTGACTGTCTATCTATTAGCATAATTAGTGTTTAATAATAAAACAACAAAAAACCGATGGATTTCATTCATTTATGGTCGTAGTATACAAGAAAATTATACATAGTAATTAAAAAAAAACACATATCTCAGGTAGTAGTTAGGATAGATTTTTTTTCATATTTTTTTCTGAACGGCCGTCAGTTCCACTATAAGACATTTCCAGGTTATCCATTAATTACCGAACATCCTGTATATATAGATTTGTTTCACAAACAGTTGCTACGACCCTTAATGCTTCTTGTTATTTAAAATACCGTTAAAGATTGAACCAACTACAGAGACGCTTAACTATTTGTCTTTAGTGGAACAAATTCAAGAATGAATCCTTTCAAATTTGTGACTATTTAAATCTCTACTTTGAAGAATAGGAAACATAGAATTACGCTTAGACTTGAAAGGAAACAACTAAACTAATTATTCAAACTTATTTAAAAGGATCTAAAGAGTTTCATGGAATTGAACCATTTCCAACGTGAAGAGGCCCTTTGAGAGTTTTAATCTAAGGTGGGATGGAACACCTACGGTGGCACTAGTCAGAGCAGGCGTAAGACAATTGCTATGTATGTACTCTTATATATGTGGGCTATGTAGATGGGTGTTTGATGGACCTGAATATGACCGGCGACTGCCCTGTACACTCTAATAGCATCAATCTGATGGCATGGTTATTATTATTATGAGATATTACCATTCTTTTTTAAAGATTTAATTAGTTCTTAGTTCCGTGGATTTGTATTACTGTCAAAAATAACCCTATATCGCACGCTTAATAATAAACCGGAATATGTCAAAAATTAAGGATTCCTCCTTTTGTTAATAAAACGAACTAACTCCGATTGAAGAATCTATAGGTACAATTCCGCCATGCAAAACAAACCAAAATGGTCGATTGTTAGATCACCCCTCTCTTTTCTACAAAAGCGCGTGACAATGTATTTCATGCGATAGAGAATCATTCAGTGATGCGGCGACCGTGATGTGAGATAGGTGTCGTTGTTTTGTGACTACGGTGGAGTAAGGTGAAATAATTCGGTTTATTTTCAAACGCAGGTGAGACTATACTACTTCATTTTTTTTCTAAACTAGAATGTTTTCGTTTTACTTCACTTTAGTTGAAAACGGTGCTATAATACAGCATGTACTATTTAGACTTGTTGCAGTTTATCATTAAATTATAGTTGTATAGATGAGAAAGATCGCGTATTAGTGCGTTTTAGTATATAATTATTACTTTTATTCGAGAAACAATTCATTTTATATCACTTTATTACCAAAACTATCGGTAGATTTAAATAATACTTGTGTTTATTTCGGTTTACGTTTTAAATTATCCTAAGGTTTAAAAGTACTCTAGCCATTGTTGCAGTTTATTACAAAATGTTCTTTCAATTTATTTTAAATACCCATTAATAAAAAGTATTAAATTTCTAGTTCCATAGTTTTAATCCTGAAGTTGACGTCTGCAAATAGAAAGCAGCGGTGCCTACAACTTCTTATGATGAGTAATAATGCTGGATGTACTGATACGGATAATTGCTGGCCAGTCAAAATAAAACTAAGTAAATAACGTCGTGTTTACGTAGTTAATAGTGCAGTACCCTGACTGTAAATTTGCAAGTGAGTAAACGTAACTACAGCGTTTTCGTTAAAATTTAAGCATTATGATATTCCATCAGTCAAATTTTAACGCAAATGAAATAGTTACGTTTACTCTCTTGCAAACTTACACTCGGAGTCCAGTATCCAAAATACATTTTCACGTAATATTCTCTGAATGAATTGAGGGTTTTACCTTTTTATTTAATGTTGTGTATTATTTATTTTAGAGTTTGTTCAATAAAACAAACGATTAAGTCCAGCACAGCATACAGGAAAACAAGGTCTCCAGCTCACCATGCAGGAAATCAAGATCACCACGCAGTACATCAAGATCACCACCACCTTCAAGTAGTTCTTCAAGTTCTTCTTCAAACTCGTCTTCCTCGAACTCGTCTTCCCCAGACTCATCTTACCCAAGCTCTGATGATAACTCACGTATACCCGAAAAATAGGCTCCGATACTGTGTAATGATGACGAACGTGACAGTAATGAAATCATTGAAGACGCTCTCGACGAATCTCTTCCACGCTTTATACCAACGTAAGTAGCAACGTGTTATTGTTACAATAAACTGTTTTATTATTATTATTTTATAAGTATAATCATTTATTATAATTCACTTGTTTACCTTTAATTTCAGAATGAAGAAAAATTATCACACACGCCTGCAAATGCCATTACCAAAAACTTGCTAGTTTCATATTCTGATTGTTCTTTTCAAGATTCTGACGAGTTCGACCAACAGCTAGCTAACCAAAAACCTGTAGATGTTCCTAATAAAGAGGCAAATGACATTGAGAGAATTGTACACCTGGAAATTACAGTAAATATGTATTCTACAACATATAATAAATAATAAAATAAGAGGAGGAGGGACAAATAAAATTAATATACTTATATAATATTTTCTTATTTTTAAATATACATATATACATAATGTATCAATAAATAAGTACTATATATAATGTTAAATAAAATAATTACATGTATTTTAAAATAATCTAGTAAATAAATATAAATAAAAGTAATGTAAATTCAGCATTAAAGCAGTATTATATTATTATGTTTTATTGTTTTTAGGACCCAACTAGCTCAGGAGAAAATCTAAATTCCATACCAAATTATGCGATTTCTCCGTTATATTCTGATGAGAGCGATGTATGTAGATCTGAGTGACGCTGATCCTAGTTATTATGTGTACACGACTGACAACAGAAACAAAAATAAACAAAGAAACTTCTTTATTCCGCCATCTGGATCGTCATCAAGTTCCTGTGACTCTGATTGTTCAAATGCTGAGGTAAAAAGAAGCCGAAACTTAAATGCGCAAATCAAATTGGTAATGACTCTAGATACGAGCTGTTCAAATTTTATTGGGGATTACGGGACTTGAACCAATAAAGAGCTTATGTTAAATCATCTATGGTAGATATCAAACCAAGATATCAATATACGAACGCAGAGAATCCCCGAAAACCAAACCTATTATTTCACTATTGACAATCAACAAATTAGAGTCTATAAAACATATTTCAAAGCTACCTTGAATATTTCAGATCGACAAACAGCAATAACTTTATAGAAGATGACTTACGTGGAAGGCATGGTAATCATAAAAAAATAAACTCCGATTTAAAACAATATATTAAAGAGCACATAAACTCTATCCCGCGAACGGAATCACATTATGTAAGAACTACTACCTCAAAAGAATACATAGATGGGTAAAGACAATCAAAGACCTTTATGATGATTTTAAAGAAATACAAACACGAAACAAGAATGAGTTACATGACTTATTATAACATATTTACAAAGGACTTCAATATATCTTTCTTTCGACCTAAAAAAGATAAGTGCGATCTTTGTTTAAGTTCGGCCCAATCTATACCCCAGTTCAATGTATAACACTAATAATTAAAATCGCAATAAAATGTAACCGCCCGATCAACATATATGCGCTAACATTCGACAGTATTCTGGACCTTAAACTGTTGCAAGAGGATTTAATTTTGGTACAGATGAAAGCGGCCAAAATGTCAACTGGAATGATATAAAGGTGTTAAAGGTCACAAAAGAAAATCTATTTCTATTTTACTTTAAGACATCTTACAAGGACGAAAACTACAGAGAAGTTAATGTGCGAAATAAGCGAAGGAAGATAAAATCAGTCACAGAAATAACTATGAAGGCAGCCTATACGCAAGAACAGGAGATAAGTGCTTATAAAAAGAAGGACTTGAAAGAATTAATCGCAAAGGAACTGATTACATCTTATTATGCCAGTTTTTACAACTCAATTCTTTAATTTTTTTAATACGCATCTTTTTTGTAGTATTTTTTTATATACACATATTTTGAGTAGTCACAACTTACGAGACTGATTAAGACTAATAGGTAAAACCTACTTAGTTCTGTTGATTATAATTAATTTTGGTAGATGTACCAAGTACAAGTAGGTATATAAGAAGTTTTTATTCTTTTGTATTACAATATTTATTGTTCTTTAGCATAATTACGTAAAGCTAGATCTCTTAAGCATTTTGTGATGCTATGAAAATTAATTAATTATTAAAAACTATTTAGTGATTGTTAAAAATTACGTTAATTACTAAGTACAAATGATTATAAGTTCCTATTACGACTGATTATTATAACTACTGTGGTTATTAGGTTAAGAAAGCAGTTACGATAAAACTTAAATTATAAACTGTTATTTTACATTAACAAATATAAAGGTGTTTTGTGAAATATTTCTGTATTTTTATTTCCGTTTTACTTTTAAAGTGTAATAAGTATTATACATCTAAATGGATTATATTATTTATTAATACTAAACTGAATTATTAAATATTAGTTTGCAAACATTTTGAAAATTTATCCTTAATTTTTATACTAAACTGACATAAGTCGAATCTTTAGAAAATAAACTTAATTTATTCGCTTTTTAAAAAAAAAAAAAAGAAAATAAACTTAATTTATATTATTTATTTATTATGTAAGTTATATTCGCTATACATCTCTCTACAATTTAAGACCAAGAAAATAAAAATAACCCCATAAACACGTGAAATCCATCAAAATGTTTTCAACAAGGTAGATACCCAAAACTTTGACCGCGATTTCCCAAAAAATTGAAGTTTTGTCTTATTCCGGTTTATTATTAAGCGTGCGATATGTTAATACGGAACATGGTTTATCTGTATGTCAAACATTTAAATCTATTGCCGTTTTATGTGAGTATCAAACATCAAAACATCTTTACTAAAGTAAATAAAAAAAAAATAAAAATAAAAGTTTATTTGACACAAAAGAGAATACATTCACTGTAGGCACATGGTTATTAAATAATAACTAAACAATATGTATTTCACTAAAAGGTACTGAGACTGTTTACCAAACTAGGCAATAGCCTGTATTTTGGCTGACAGTGTTCAGTCGTGGTAATTGACACTAGAGTTTATATTTAGATTAAAACGTGAATGTTGCTGTACAGCGAATTACATTTGTCAAAAGTAAGTAAATCTACATTTTTTAAACAAATATATATATTTTTTATAATCATTTACTGGTACAGTAGACGTCCATTGGTTTATATTTTGAGCGAGTGTGGTGTGTGAGTGTGAGTGAATGTGGCAATATGTGTGATAGGTGTATATTGTGCGTGCGTGCGAATGATTGTGTGCGGGGTATAAGTGTGATTGTGTAGACACAAGTACATATGTAGGTATGTATTAGTTGAGTGAAGGTGAGATATAGCTATTATGCGATGTAGGTGAGTAGGTCCTCCGTCATTTGGTAATTAAGTTGTTGTTGTTACTAACTTTTACATGTAGTTTTAATAAAATATGTAAATGGCCAAATTCGATATTAGGGATACGCCTTGTTTTTAGAGAGTCTTCACAAATATAGAAAAAAGATAGCCCAAAATTACCAGATTCAGAACAACTAAATCATATAATATCTTTACTCGCTTTTCCCAAAGATACTTATAAAATAATAAGAATACTTGGCCAACGACGTGATTATTTCTTAAACCACTGGCCACATACAGACGAAATAATCAAACCAAGTTTTCGGTTTGAATATTTATTGGTCTAGCTAGCCGGCAGACATTATTATCTGAATTTACGAACAACTCGATCCATCCTAGCGGTTCTTGAAATTGTCTATTTTTCACGTTGCTAATTGGCTATCCTGAGAGTTTAAGAGTTTTTGTAGCTCTTGACGAACCTCGATGCGTTTCATCGTCATTTTAAATAGACTACCGAATACCGACGTTGCCGCTAGACGTCCCTTAAAATGCATGGTATTACAAGCAAACAAGCTACATATTATGATGATGAAACCTTTATAATACACTAGATGTTCCCGTGGTTTTACCCACGTTTATCGTTACTGCGTCGCCCCCGTGGGTCGTAGCATGATATTATATAGCCTTTCTCGATAAATAGGCTATCCAACACTAAAATAATTTTTCAATTCGAACCAGTAGTTCCTGAGATTAACGCGATCAAGCAAACAAATAAACAAACTCTTCAGCTTTATAATATTAGTATAGATTATTTAATAATAATACTGTGGCGACTCCGCACAGACGAAGAAGTTCAGCCTACATTCAACAGATGGCGATACAATCGCACTTCACATGACTATTCTGCATCGCACAAGTGAAGTTTACACAGCGACTGAGTATATATACAAGCTCCCGACATCAACTGTCGGGGGCCGCGGCCCACCAGGCACGATCAACCAGCCTGGTCGGAGGATCCTCCCTTTGTGTTGGAGGGACTTCACACCCTGTTCCTCCACAGTACCAACCCTATTTATAAAGTGTCCTATTCCTGGGCACGGGTCTTATCTCAGTATGAGAAGTGTTAAGCCATAGTCCACCACGCATATACTAACGTCCTAGGGCGGGACTAATAAACATATTTTATGGGACAGGCAAAGTCTGATGGCACGGCAGTAGTGAATACGACTGCTGTAGATAAGGTCACGGATTCGATTCCTGGATCGGAGTCGGAGGATAGTTGTGTCTGGTTAACTATAAGTTTTACGAGGGACTTAAAATCATAACTGGCAAATTGACCTCTGCGTACTCCGTCGGGGATACAGACATGAGACTACGTATATTTAGATCAAAGAAGTCGAAAATGTAGGCAAACCTTTGCAATATTACTTCTGTTTTATAACAAGTTCAGAACCTCAAAGAGAAACTTATTAAGACGGCTTATAACTTTGCATCGTATCCTAAAATTTTAGCAACGTGTTCTTTTGGCCTAAAAGTTGAATGGTATGTTATAGATATAAAATTATTTTCCCTAATAATACGACACGCTTGAAGACTGTTACGATTACACAGTAGTAGATATAAATGGTATCAGCATTTTCACTAAGTATGTTTTTCAGACAAAACGTTATGATCCGTGTGGGTATCTAGCCCGCAGCACTCGGTGTTGTTAAACGCTGTTACTAGCTGACTAGACAGTCTAGGTAGAACAAAGGCAGTGAATACAACTAATGAGCATGTGGTCACAGATTCAGTTCCCAGGTCAGGTAAGTGTTATTTGAATTTGCTGTCAGGAAATTATAAGGCACAGCACGGAGATTCGAACTTCACCCGGTAGACAATAATAGTAAACCTCCCTAATACGTGGAACTTAAAATTCTTAAACCAAAGATAGTGTAATTCACTTCTACTTACCACTCTGGGGCAATGAGCGTGAGGCTATGTATATACATATATTAATGTGTTTATCCCTTTAGAAATAAAGCAGACTTCGAAAATACATTTAAGAGAAGTATGAACAATAATTACCTACAAAGAATAGCCTAAAGATAAAAGATACAAAATCGATTTTCCTTTGAGAATATCTCAAAGTTAGAAGACACCATTTATTAAGGGACTTCGATATAAACCCTTCGGAATTAATAACTGGACATAACTAAGTTACCAAAGAGAAGTTCCCACGTCGTTTAAGACAATACAAGTGACTAGTTAAATTTGCTGTGAAGGGTAAAAGCTTTGTTCGTAAGACGGAATTCAGATGGCTATGTAAGCTGATTCTATGGCGTTTATAGCTGTTGCATGGAGCGATTTAATGTCATGGAAATGTCACGATAAAGCTTGTAGAAATTCGTAAAGACTGGATTTAACAATATTAAATCAAAATCAAAATATCTTTATTCATATAGGTCACAAGGAAACACTTATGAACGTCAAGGGTAAAGTGACTAAAATAAAAAATGAATTTACATTTACTTGTTCCCACGTTCAGCAAAGCAATGGCCTAGTGCGGGAATCATAAAAAAGAATGAATAGTAAAAGCCTATATGTCAGTCAAATGTATGTATGGTATGTCAGAAAATTCTCGCTTCATCTCAGCCAGATCAATAATGCGTTTATTTATATCGTCTATTCATTTAAAATGCAGGTGTCTTGTCGGTCTAGTAAATTCCAAAGAACTATATCCAAAGCCTTCAATTCACTACCTATATCTCACATATTCACTTTTCTTTCGGTAGTCATAGTCATCCTTTCTTTATCAACTAAAAAAATATTGATTAAGTAATTTCTAATCATAACTCTTTATTATTTACTAAAAATGCATTTGTTAATTTTATTTATAATAATTACCAAGGCGCAGATTTATAATGCTTTCTTTCATTTACATAAAGACAAAATGATTTCGTCCTCTGTTAGAGTTTAAAAATATACGTCCTATACAGGCATTCAAACAAACGACACAAATAACGCAGTTTTAAGTTATATATCTACAAATCTAAGCAACTAATTTAAATGTAAATTCAGTAACACTTTTGCTGAAGTTACATTTATGTTCAGTTTGACCTGTCAGCTTAATCATAGCGAGACATAATGATAAAAGCATTGTGTCTGGACGCCGCGATGGTTAATGAGTTCATAAACTTTGACATTAGACTTATTTTGTAACCTAAATGAATATATACGCAAGTAGCTGGTATAAACAACCCGCGATAGTGCCCTGACATGCTTATGTTATCTGCTAAAAATATTGCTTTTGCTTTGCTCTGTTGACCACAGACATTACCGAAGTACACAGGAATAGTATACAATAGCGACTAATTTGCCTACCACTATAAAATACGACTAGCAAATCACAGAAGGTGAAAAATAACAAAAATTTAAATATTTCATTATAATTTGAACATGTCAAAATTATATAATATATAACAGAAATAATGAATAGTTTCATCATAAATTATTCCTGTTATATTTTAATTAGCAATTTTCATTCTCTATAATAACATGGAACTATTCGATGCAAAGAAAATACACATCTACATAAATTTAATTTCACACAAACGGACCCGCGGGCAGAAGCCAATTTTCAACAAAAGAAAAACAAACGACCATTGCTGTAATATCAAATCACTTCTATTATCCAAATATTTTCTCTAGAAAATTCGCTTCCAATATTTATTTTCTCCACCCAAAAACTATATATCAAAATTATGATAATACGCATAAAAGAAAGGGCGTATAACTATGTCATTTAGTTTTATGAATAATAAAATATATATTTATCATGTTAATATTGTGAATATATATCGGTTTTGCGATTGGTTGTGGGCTGAAGTTTTAGCAGAATCGTCAATTTTACCTTCAGTTGTTCCCGAGACGCCGGGGTTGATTGACGTTGGCACGTCCCCCGCTTAGCTAAGCTTCCGAGCTTACGATTCGCGAACAAAATTTGTGCTTAATACTTTATTTTTTGCTTTGTGAGTGACAGTCGTTTGTATAAATTGTTTGTGTTCTTGTGAAGTGGTATGTTTATAAATAAGTTTAATGAGGTAAGTTGTTTTAATTCTAAAATTGCAATGTCTTGTTAGTACTTAATGATCTATCTGTAGTATTATGAAGCATTATGTATTAAATAGATTTTATTTTATTGTGCTTTACGATATCTACATATGTATTGTTTGTTATTTAATAAATTATCCTATGCTACTAAAACAGAATAATTTGATTTATAGTTTTTCTATGCACTATCATCGCAAATTTCATAAATAATTTATAACCTATGAACGTATTATTTATTATGTGTTTATTGTGTCTTAGCTATGTGATTATTTACTTTAGACTTTTGTTTTAGTCGAATAATAATAGAACTATGCAATAATAATAAAACTGTGTACCTGCGTCGTATTTACTCAGTGAGTGAAATTCGGAATTTTCCTGTTGGCATTTCTTATATATTTATATTCCTTTTTTAAACATTACGGTAGCTCCACGGAACTTTTATTAAATCACAACTTTACAATGTAATGTACTCGTCATTGAAACGTTTATTTACGTTGCAATTTATAACGGTAATTTTGTGAAATAGATTCGTCGCAAAAATGTTTCCGGAAATATTTATTTTCTACATACATTATTTAGAAGCATTATTTTAAATGAACCTTATTACTGTTATCATACATAAATGAAACAAAGCGGATTGTGTCTCGCAATAGCACTACTAATGCTGAATATAAGTAAGAAAGAATAATAGTTGCATATTTACCGGTACGCTCTTAATAAAATATGCTTTAAACAGAGTGCCGATAAAGTCTAATAAACGTCAAATGTAAATTTTAACACAATTTATGTACACATCTGTCATTTATTTTAATTTAGAAGAATACTATTTGTGATATTTATAGCTCTGAGGTTCTAACTTTATTTTGAATAGTTTTTATTACGGTTCGCTGATATAATATGAACCCTTTGTTTAAAATTTTATTTCTATATCTAATGAACTATATTAGACACAATTGCAATTCCTTTACTATTTATTCAAGGTGCCTAAAACTTATCTTATTTTCTTACCCATAAAAAATTGACCTCGGGGAGCAGACCATTATTTATCGCTTTCATGAGAAGTTTTAAATTAAATAACTGAGCTCACAAAATCGCTCTAACTTGTAAGCTGTTAGAATAATGAAATGGTAATTGCAATACAATTTAACATTAAATGTAGCTACAGAAGTGCCTGTATAATTAGTAGCAAGTCAGTACCTATGTAAGCATATTGATTATATAATCATATGCCTTGTTACTTAAATTATTTAATCAACTGACTTAGCTCATACCAATTACTTTAATGATTTGTTTGAATCTCAAAAACGACCTTAGCTGTATCATTTCTACAAAAGCTGTCGCCCAATGCCTTCGCATTAAGCTCATGTTTCCATACATTTAGGATAAGGGAAGATATGTAATCTATAATCAGCTCATGAAAATATGAAGGTAATGTTTTAACATTTCTTCCATTCCATTGTTTTTACTTGTTTGTTGGGTGTAATCATATATGAAATTACTTTAATTGGACCAAAAAGAAAATTGTGGTTACAGCAGCGAGCTTTATGAATGGCCAACATCCGACTAATTACAATGACCGAGCACTGAGAATGCGAGTATGCCGCTATGATTAAAACTTGCATATATAATATATATACAAGTTTTAATCATAGCGGCATATATAACAAGCGTTTGGTCACCGAATACGGCTTGCAAATTGCAAAATTGCTTTCTAAATCGTCGTTGATAAAATATTATTTTTCTAACAAGTTATTATTTTATTAAAGTTAATCAGAGAAGTGCAAGTCCATTGCATAGAAAGAGGCTTATAAGGAGATTTTAGACGCAAGTTAAAGAATTAAAAAAATATGACAAAGACTTTTTGCATCGATCCTTGCAAAAAGTCTTCAATCGCCAACACAAAAAAGACTACCATGTAGGTTTCGTCTTAATTTTTTATTCTTTACTTTGCGACTAAAATCTCTCTAATTCACTTGAACGCTGAGTACGTATGGTCTCGGTATTGAAATGATTATTTACTCTCGTTAACAGCTGCAGAAATAACTGCAGCTGTTCGATATTTCGAATGATACAAAAATAAATATAACGAATATCGTTTATATGTCGTCACTGCCTTTCATTTGAAAAATGTGTATATTCGAATCACGATGATTTCACAATGGTATGATTATTTCATTTTATAGACTGGATCACTCGTGTTGATGACCTTTTATGTCGAGAATTGACGATCTTAGGATTCCATTTGATCAATATTATTCGAGTACATTCACATCGAAATAAAAATTCGACGCTGTGTCGTCTTTTTACTTGGCTTTAAGAATACATCCACTATATCGAGCTTACTAAAACAGAATTTGCAAAAAATATCCAGTATTGGAAATCTCGTTGAACAAAAGTTGTTAGTGTTAATGGAAGAAGGAATGGTCGGAGATGGTACGTATGTACGAGTATATAGCCATATCTTTTAACGAGGTCCGATGTGAAAAGGCAGTGTTGGTAATTATCCTTAGAAGTCGTTAAAACTAAGTTCGAATTATACTGTGGTTGAACTTCGAGCCATTACGGTATAAAACGAAACAGTAAATTATGGATACTCTATTATTATCAATAAAAACAAACTAAAATAATTTTGGAGATACGTGTAACTAATAAAGTTCGGTGCTGAATCACTTGTGCAAGGCGACAAGTGAAGTGCTTTTACGCTCTGTATTGAAATCTAATACTGCTTAGGTTTTACTGATTAGACAGCGCATTAAAGAAGTCAAGCCCAAGGACCTAAGTTATACGTAACTCACTGTCAATCAAGTGGGTTGATATATTTCTTATATCAACCCACTTGATTGACAATTAGCTAGTACAAAAAATTAAGACCATTGGGAAAATGGCGAAAACAAAACAAAAAGAAGCTCTCCTCTCTATTTAAATAAGATTCATTATTTTTACTCGCGCATTAAGTCACATTGAATTTCTGACCATGGGTGTGTGGACCATGACCATATCTATGAACATGCGTATGAACGAAAATTAAGCCCTTTCGCTATTTTTATAAGTTAACTTCTACATATGATTTCTTAGCGTACATTTGATATATTTCTGTCTACTAACATTCGAGTTAGTAATGATGGCGTAGTGGATAGTGTAACCGACTGCCACGCTTGAGGTCGCGGATTCGATTCCCGCACAAGTCAAACATTTGTGTACATGAACATGGATGTTTGTCTTGGTCTGGATGTTTCTATGTATAATATGTATATATTTACAAAAAAGTATATATGTATGTTTATCCATTGTCTAGTACCTACCCATAATACAAGCTCTGCTTAGTTTAGGCTAAAAGGTGTTGTGTGTATGTGATAGAATATTATTTATTTATTTATTTAACGTTATGAAGTTTTTATAATTCATATTAATTATCAATTTAAGCGTCCTTATAGACATAAATTATTATGTCTATTTTAGTTTTGAGTTATGCGACGGATACATCAGCCCTTTGAATAAACAAATCTAAAACATTTTACTGCCTTTCCTACATAATATTGTCTTATGTTTACGCGAATGTTATACATTGAAATTAAACACTTTATACGGATTTTGTCGCGTTGCTTATTTTACTTTAAAACACTTTTATTACATAATTTTGAAACTTTGCCCGACGTTTCGGTTGTTTTAGTTACTTATTTCAAAGTACCCGAACATAATAACTAGCTACACTTCAGAACATTGGGACAACTACCATATTAGTCTCTCCGTGAATATGGCTGCTGTAAAGCAACCGAAACGTCAGGGCAAAGTGTAAACTTAAATATAAATAGTTTTAATTAAATTAAATAGCATATTAAAGTTCAATAATAGTAGTGTTAGAGTTTTCAAAATTATATTATAGAAGTGTTTTAAAATTAAATAAACAACGCGATAAAATCCGTATAAAGTGTTTAATTTGAATGCCATTCTTACAATTTCAAAAATGTTTAATTTTGTGACGTGGTTGACGCAGTTACTGTGAAACAGATAACCACTATTGATTGTCCAAGTTAATGGATAAAGAAACATCACGCCCATTAGCCTTGAAGGGTTAAATTAAAAAATAATACAATATACATATGTACAAGGGTTACAATTCGGAAATTTTGTGCGCTTAATTGGTTGACAAAAATACCTAAAACTTTGGCCACCATGGGATTTTATGATTGATAAGTCATTAGCGCCAAGATAATTATGCCACGTAAATACCAAGTCTCACGATTCTATCCCCGGATGTGCAGTCTTATATTTTACCAGCTATATCTTGAGGTACCCGGTAACAGGGAGCAAACCTATTGCGGTATACCATATGTTCAATATGTGAGTATTTTCATCACTCGTTTGAGGGGGAGAAGATCTATTTAATGTTTCAGCGCAAATATAGTAATTAATATAACCATTTAATAATAGTATCAGTAATAGTCAATTATATACATTCTTGTCTTCCTATCTTTATATTTCTAACATACAATGACGTAGTTACTCTTTTAAGTGCATAGATAAGGCTTCATGCTTTTACTGTACTTCAATTACTTACTCGATTGCCGTGCGGTAACAATGTTATTAATTCATTAAAGCCGGTGATAGTTTACGGGCGCAATGTGATGTGCAGTAACTGAGCTATTAAACAAGGATGCGTTCTGCTTTCTGCAGTGTTTACCTTCATTCTAGTAACGTACTAGAATGAAGGTAAACACTGCAGAATCCAGAGTCTTGTTTTTGATCACGAATAGCAAAAATCAGGCGTTGTGACATTGAGTTATTATGTGCTACGTATTAGAGGAGACATCTCAAGTAAATATTTTGTAACACGACTTGCGATTAACCGCGATGTTACTTGATGTTAAGTGACGATGCAGTCGATAATGGAGCACGCTTGTCTAGAAGATACCTATTCACTCGCGACTTGAAGACACCCAGATTGTAATTATTGGGAAATACAGACTTAGGTAATGAGTTCCACTCCGTTGCGGTACGCATTATAAAAGAGAAAGCAAACCGATTTGTAAGTGAATTTATTATATCCACCATGTACTTATCGCGCTGGTCTGTTTGTTTGGTCGTCCGATGGTAGAATGGGAAAGTGAGAATTATTCGGAGAGTATGCAGTTCCTCTGCACACTCTCCGAAATGCATCCAATAGAAAACCGAGAAATGAGATATCTGGCAATATTACTATTTTAATATAGCGTTAAAATACATATGTAGCTTATGTTGTTGTTACTATGTCTTTTTTATTATTATTATTTTTATTTTATTTTTTGTGTTGACATTTTTATGATTGTATGTATTCCTTTTTGTTAATTATTTATGTTAGTAATTTAATGTATTTTTTAATTATCATTATAATTTATGGGAATTGTTATTAGCATCCGTGCAGTCACCAAAGGGATCTAGTTGAAAACCAGCGCCAGGCTTCCTTAGCCTGGCATATGCTGAACTAGGTCCCATTTGGAAAATTTTATTATTATTCTTTTTTTATTTAACTTGTTATTATTGTATTTTTCTTTGTCTAATTTATTAATTTTCTTTCTTTCTTTCGTTCTTTCTTTCTTTGCTGTCTATTATTGCAACGACACAATGGCGATTTTTATACTTATTTAAATCATGCCATCCTGTTTATTACGCTACTGCTTAATTAATATTGCCCCAAACGTGTCGTTTTATTATTTTCCTGGCTTAAATTGAGTGAGTTAGAGGGCATGTACTTTAACTCGCAATTTCCTTTCGATGTCTTCTCTAGGACGTAACAACTAATAACTCAAATTGTGATGGCCTGGCACGAAGCTAAAAATGTTAGCGATTCGGACCGAGAGTTCGAGTTATTCATATTATGAAACACATGAAGTAACGTTTTATCGTATACCCTTTACTATGAAGGGGTAAGACAGTGGAGTGACGCCACTCTGAAAGAAATAAATCTAAAGAAACTTCCTGGTATGTTTTTAACTTATAATGGTTGGTCTGAAGTTTCAGATAAATATTTTCATAGTACTGGTTTATTGATTGTTTATATACTTACTATTAATGCAATTCAGAGGAGGCATTTTGTCGTGGTAACTCGATGCCATATTAAAAGGAATGTGAGGTTGAAGGAGGAATGCTGTGTGCAACAGTGCGGTGATAGCGGTCATTCTTTTGATCATTACTCGGTTCTCCGATTGTGCACTGGCGAAAATAGTGTTGGAAAATCTTACGTTGGCCTCACGTAATATTAAACCTTCTTCAGAGGATATAATCCTACACAACAAAAGGAAAACTTAGGCTTGGTAACCAAATTTTTTTCTTGATTTATTGCTTTGTCGCATATCTCTCCGCGGGATGTCGGGCTCACCAGGGACAAGATACCCCGATAATACCGACTAAACCTACCACGGTGTTCCTCGACATAACCATAGACGGCGAGGCCGCGCGAATCGCTTTCACATGCAATCGCGACCCCGCCATGTGAAACGGTAGGCCACTACACAAAAATACTTCCTCCACCGTCCCCCAGGGGGGGACAAAGACACGACACAGAGGCGCACCTGGGAACACGCACGCCGCCTCTCAGACCTGGTGCTGATCGGGTGGCGAGCAGGCCCACACAGCCCACAAACGAAAGCTTAGGCTTGGTAACCTAATATTACTAATCCTAACTAATATGATAAATGCGAGTTTATTTCTTTGTTTATTACGCTTAACGCCTTAACTACTCAACCGATCATCATGAAATTTCGCATACACGTTGTCAGGAGTACAGAAAAGGACATAGGGTACTATTCATCTAGAAAAATAACTGTTACTAATCTAACCTAACCTACATTTACGCGAGCAAAGCCGCAGGCAAAATCTAGTATTACTAATAATTATTTACGAACTTGTATTTATTGATATTGATGATAATACATTATCACAAATGATATGTTAATTACCATATTTGTTATTTTAATGGCATTAAGCCAATCCAATCGTGAAATTGGATAATGGAAATTTATATATTATGTACGAATGAGGCGTGGTTCACTAGGAACATTTAATTAAATTGCTCTTAAAAGGTCATCAGCATAATTTTAGTCATATGAGATTTCAATAGAACTTAACACCTGACAACGGGATAGAATGACGAATGTGAAATTTCAAGGTGATCAAGTACTCAGAAGTGTAACAAACAAACTTAACATTCGCATTTATATATCTATACTTCTTCTCCCTAGCCTTTATTATTCCCAAATCACTTGGGGTCGGCTTTTCTAGTCTAACCGGATTTGACTGGATATCAGTTTGTACACGGAGCGGCTGCCACCTGACCTCCGCAACCCGAAGGCTAACGATACCCTAAGAATAGACCAGTGTCAGGATATTATAGGGCACTGACTGCCCAATAACGACTGCCATAGATGTTCATGGCAGCCGGGGCCGACGGCCTAACGTGCTCTCCGAGGCACGGAGCAGGCGATAACTGTCAATCAATACGGACATAATTTCGAAAAGTCATATAACTTCCGAAAGTCAGAGGTGCGCGACGTGGGTTCGAACCCGAGAGTCTCTGCATTGCAGTCTGTGTTGGTATCCCCACTGAGCTATCGCCTACGCGATATTACGCGATATTTCTATATCTATTCTATATATTATAAAAAGGAATGATTCGATTTTTTGTTTGTGAGGATTTAATTAAAAAACTATTCAACCTACTTAAAATTTTTTTTACTATTAGAAGGCTTTTTAGGCTATATTTTATCAAAAAAAAGTACTGTTACTAATATAATCTAAACTAACCTACTTTTATGCGAGCGTAGCCGCGGGCAAAAAGCTATATAATTTAATTTAGGATATCAATTAGAATAAACAACTGACGAACTGCTAGATCTATCTATTCAGCACTTAAAAAACACAGTGCTGAATATTCACGACTGTTTATTTTCTGAATATTTACACAACACAAACATACAGAGTTTTCACTTATATACTACATTCGACTTTACTGGGATTATAGTGTATGATAATCACTTGTATAGCGCGACAGCCCTAGTAAAGGGCAGAGTAGACCCGGAGTTATTGCTAAGTTCTAGTTCTACTGAAAACCAGCCGGCAGGCAAAGAACCGTGTCTGTAGCTGGAAAGCAGTTTTACTAGAAAATAACCAACTGAACTCGTATATAAAAAGTTCGGGTATTTATAGTGCAATTATTGCTGATTTTCAATATTGCATTGAAGTCAATTGGTGAAAACTGCAATTTAGCATTTTAGTATGGTAAATAGAGGTGTAACAGAACGCAGTTGCAGAAGAATAAAGCGCATATTGAAAATAACTAGTCAACTGGCTTAACGATCTCTTGTGTATCAAATTAATAAAAAATAAAGCAGTTCATCAGTATAATATTGCCGTATGACTGAACCATATTAATGAGAGTAGAGAGAGTAAACATAAGTATATTATTGACACAATACACGCAAGCAATCGTAGGGAATGGTTGCGGTTGAATAAAACTCAGTATCATCTAATTAGATTCTGACGAGTTCGTGATGTTTATTCAATTATTTTGTGAGAACAATGATATTGATTTGCTTTTATTTATATGCTAGCTTTTGTCTGTGATATTTTATTATTTTATTTTAGCTAGATCAGGAATGGTTGTTCAAGAGCAAATGTAATTATAAAGTAAAATCATAATGTAAATAAAAAAAGTTTGAGTCAACACTCGATAGATGGCGTTATACCATAAGTCTGAATCGCGCTATGGTTTCGTTACCGGCTGTACTATATAAGGTCAACGACATTTTACAATAAATGAACCTCAGATCAAGCTACAGTTTGCGTTTTATTTCAAAACCTGCTAGTAGGTATTATACAGTCCGCTTTAGATCAAAATAGTTCACCTAGTTCAATATTCATTGGACCTTACGAGCCGATTGTGTTCAAAGGCCATTTTTTAGTTCACACGGTCAAGCCGACCATTGTCTCAGACTCGCAGTGGATCGCTGCGCAGGAGTCGAGACACGCGCTGTTGAAGCGCTTCAACTGATTGCGGTAATCAGTTGTATCGCCAGCAGCTGTAGCTGCTTGTTGGAGTCGATAATAAGGACATTGTTGGAGTTCAACTAGACGTCTCAATAGAGGGCGCTACCGGTTACTTGGAGGAAAGTGGCATTCAGCCACATATTGAGTGAGTCAGTGAAGTTGCGTGAGTACAATTATTTATTAACAAAGTAAAATAGTGCAAGTGATTAAAACTAGAAATTTGAACTTTATTTACAAGACAATTTAAACTTAGAAAAATAATTGAAGATAGAAAGACTTTGTAGTTTTAAGTTAGTTTGTAGTATAATGCATGCTTGTTGTTTAGTTTAGACTTAGAATAGTTGTATAAAAAACGAGGGAACGGGGAACCTATGCCCGATTTCCGCCGACAGTAAAGATAGTGCAAAACACTTGTAAAATTTTAGACGCTTTTTGCCACTTAGAAAATTTATTTATTAGTTCAGTTGTTTTAGATTATATTCGCTAAGTGTTTTACAAGGGTTACATTTTAATATTTTTACCACTTGTGTTTTTATTTGTATTTTTACAAGTTGCTGCTTTTGCTTCTTATATTTTTATTGGTTTAGAAATATTGTTTTGTTTGTAGTTTTATATATACACATTTTAGATTTTGGTTTACAAGTATTTATTTTGTTTGTTTTAACACTCGTTTGTGTGTCGGTAGATTATTTTGAATATTTTTGGCTTTGTTTTGTGATAAATTTACAAGATGGAGGGCTTAGTAAATGTTTTCAAGGATATCCAAGGTATTATACAGAGAGGATTATCTAATTTTAAAAAATGTCCTAAAGATAGGTTGACTCTGGAATATATGGAGACAAAACTTGAGTTATTAGAAAACGATTGGGCTTCATTTAAAGAAAACAACACAAAGCTTCATGAGAATTTTAAGGCACAGGATGTTCAAAAATATTTAGAAATTTATGATAGTACTGAGGACACATATATAACTTATAAATGTTTAATCAAATCGCAATTAAATAAAATAATGTGTAAGGTAGATAAAGAACCAACAAAGTCGTCTAAAACCGTCGGTACGTCTAAGAGTTCTGTAAAGTTGCCTAAAATTTCAATTCCTACATTTAGTGGTCATTATAGCGAATGGACTACATTTCGCGATTTATTTGTTTCACTTATAGACAAAAATTAAACATTGGATAATGTAGAAAAATGCATTATTTAAAGGCGCACCTTACTGGGGAAGCAGAACAATTTGTAAGACATAAGGAGATATCTGATTTAAACTACACCCAGTGTTGGGCAAAATTAGAACGGCGTTACAGTAATAAAAAATATCTGTCAAATTGTATATTGAAGCGATTGTTTAGTCAGAAGCGTTTATCTGTTGAGTCTGCGACAGGCTTAAAAGAGCTACTTGACACCACCAATGATTGTCTTAGTGCACTTTCTAATTTAAATGTAAATGTTTCCACGTGGGACATTATCATCATCCATATTGTTGCTTTTAAACTTGATCCTGAAACGCGAAAACAGTGGGAACTCAGCATCAATAATCAAGACTCGAATGAGTTGCCTACTTATGAGCAATTTGCCAACTTTTTAGAGAATAGGTTTCGCGCGTTTGAATGTATAGAGCCTAAGAGAGTCACATCGCATCAAGTTCAGGGTTCAAACAAGCCTAAAATTATGGTAGCCATGAGTTCAAACAACATACGGTGTGAATATTGCTCGGAGTCCCACAAACTTTGCTTTTGCAAAAGATTTGCAAAGCAACCAGTTGTCACTAGACGAGAGTTTGTCAGTAAGCATAATATTTGCTTCAATTGTTTAGGTGGCAATCATACGGTTCACAATTGCAAGAAGCAAACCACTTGTAAGGTTTGTCAAAGACGTCACCACTCTTTGCTGCACTTAGAATCGAGCGAATCTGCAAATAAACAGAACATTGCAGCTGACGTGACTACAATTAGTACTAGTCCCTCAACTAGTGCTATTAATCCTGTGGTATCATGTTTAGCGACCGATAGAGTTTCCGTACCGAAACAGGTTTTACTAGCCACCGCGCTAGTAAATGCCGAGTCCAGGACGGGTAACTTTCATTTGGTCAGAGCTTTGCTTGACCAAGGGTCTCAAGCGTGTTTAATCACAGAGGCCACAGTTCAATACCTCAGACTGAAAAAGATCCCTATTCGCGGAATCGTGTCAGGTCTGGGTAGTAGATCAACCATTGCCAAGTACATGGTAAATCTGAAAATTAGTTCAAGGGTCGACCCTGAGTTCACCCTTTCACTTAATGCCTACGTTCTCAGTAAAATTACTTCATATTTACCGGAACAAAGCATAAGTGGTAGTGGGTTAGAATGGATAGGTATCAATACTAAAGATCTAGCCGATCCCCAGTTCAATCAACCCAATAAAATAGATCTTTTATTGGGTGCGGATGTCTATAGCTGCATCCTTAGAGAAGGTATGATGAGAAGTCCCTCTTCTACGTTGATCGCGCAGAGCACGACGTTAGGATGGATCTTATCAGGAGCTGTAAATAGTTCAATTAATAGATCAAATAGTTCAAGCATGAATATTAGCGTATTGCATGCTAAGGTCAACGAAGATGATATTCTCAAGCAATTTTGGGAAATTCAAGAGCAACCTCATACAACGAAAATATTAAGTACAGAAGAACAAAGGTGCGAGGAGTTTTATAGTGCTACCACCACAAGATTAGATGATGGTAGGTACGTTGTGAGATTACCTTTTCGCGACGATGATCCACCATGTAAGGCTGGTAATTCTCGAGCTATAGCTGAAGGTAGATTTAAGTCATTAGAGAAAAGGTTACACAAAAACAAACAATTAAAAGAACAGTACACTAAAGTTATAAAATAATATTTACATCTAGATCATATTAGACCTGTAGAAGAAAAGGACAATAAGAAAGAAGTAGCAGTTTACTTACCTCACCATGCAGTGATACGCGACGACAAGACGACTACAAAGGTACGGGTTGTGTTTAATGCCTCAGAGAGGAACAGCAAAGGTGTCTCATTAAATGATACCCTTATGACTGGACCTACTTTGCAGGCAGATTTAAGGCACACCGTAATGAGATGGAGGTTGTATCCTGTTGCTCTTGTAGCTGATATAATTAAAATGTACAGACAGGTAAGGGTTGCTGATGAGGACACCATGTATCAGCGAATACTGTGGCGTGATAATTCTGACTCTGAAATTAAGGACTACGAGTTACTCACCGTTACGTTCGGAACCGCTTCAGCACCGTTCCAAGCAGTGAGGACTCTGCACCAAATTGCATATGATGAGGGTGAAAACTACCCTCTCACTGCGGACAGGGTTTTAACATCCTTTTATATAGATGACCTCATGACCGGATGTAACCGGGTAAAAGAAGGAGTAAGGATTTATCGGGAAATTACAGATTTAATACTAAAAGGAAAGTTCGAATTACAGAAGTGGAGTAGTAACAATCAGCAACTTTTAGACATAATAAACACATTAGAAACAAAGAAGCAATTAGATCACACTATTAAAGCTACAGACAGAACAAAAGATAAGGACAACAAGGAACAGATAGAGAACAAAAACTTAGAATTAAAAATTGATAGCGTAATGAAAATATTAGGACTTACCTGGAACCGTAGCAGTGATTCCTTTCAATACACGGTGTCTCTGCCACCTCCACTGACAACTGTAACAAAAAGAGCTGTAATTTCAGACATAGCACGATTGTTTGATCCGTTGGGGTGGTTATCTCCTTGTGTAGTCCTTGCGAAAATTATCATCCAGAAGTTATGGCTCACAGGAATTGGCTGGGATGATACAATACCCACCGATCTGTTAGAGGAGTGGATGACTTACCGAAGAGAATTATCTCTGCTTACCGCGGTGCAGATACCTCGTTGGCTAGGTACAAACGAGAAGGATAACCTAGAACTACACGGGTTCTGTGACGCTTCAAAGGCAGCCTATTCAGCAGTGGTGTACCTGCGAATTATCGACAGCAAGAACCAGGTCAAGGTTGCTTTAGTGGTTGATAAAACCAGGGTAGCACCCATCAAGCAATCAGTATACCCCGCTTAGAGCTATGTGGTGCAGTACTACTGTCAAGATTGTTAGCAGAAACAGCCGAAGTGTTAAAGATATCAAGCGATAACGTAAGGGCTTGGAGAGACTCCACCATCGTTCTAGCATGGCTGAACAGTCATCCAAGCAAATGGAAAACCTTCGTCGCTAATCGCACTTCAGAGATCTTGACACATACAAAACCCTCTCAATGGTTTCATGTCGCAACCAACGACAATCCAGCTGATTGCGCGTCAAGAGGAACATTGCCAAGTTTGCTCAGGGAAAATAAGCTTTGGTTCACTGGTCCCCAGTTTCTGAAAGAAGGCGTTGTTTTATATAAAAGGCCAAATTATTTAGATGTAGATCTAGAACAATGCGTACAAGGCACACGTAGCTGTTGTATTTGACGAGAACGACATATTTGAACGATTCTCAAGTTTACAAAGACTCATAAGGGTAATTGCTTATTGCCGTCGATTCTTAACTAAAGTAAAAAATAAAACAGTTTATTTACAAAAATATGAATTAGAAAGGGCATTAGAAAGTTGTATTAAGGTCACACAAAGAAAAGTATTTACAGAAGAATATTTACAATTACAAACTAAAGGTTATGTACAGATAAAATCAAGCAAGTTAAAATCATTATCTCCCTATCTAGACGACAAGGGTATAGTTAGAGTTCAAGGAAGGCTAGAAAAGGCTTAATTGGAAGAACAAATTAAACATCCGATAGTTTTACCGCATATGTCTCACCTTACCAACTTGATTGTAGCAGATGCTCATAGTAAGACTCTTCATGGAGGTCCTCAGCTTATGATCACATACTTGAGAACTGCTTACTGGATCATTGGTGTTAGGGGTTTGGTCAAAAAGTACGTACGGCAATGTGTCACGTGTGCCAAACAGAGAGCTACTGTTCGACATCCATTTATGGGTTCTCTCCCATCGGTGAGATGTTCTCCAGCAAGGCCATTCCTGCATAGTGGCGTAGACTATGCTGGCCCTATTAATGTAAGGACAACCAAGGGTCGTGGCTATCACTCCTACAAGGGGTATATATGCCTTTTTATTTGTATGTCTACGCGAGCGATACATCTCGAAGTCGTAAGCGACATGAGCACCCAAGCGTTCTTAGCCGCTTTTCGACGTTTTGTATCAAGACGAGGTCATTGCTCGAAACTGTGGAGCGACAATGGCACCACGTTTGTTGGAGCTTCACGAGAGCTACAGCAATTGGCAAAATCACAGCCATCTATAATAGCACATCTGGAAGCTAATGGCACCGAATGGCATTTTATTCCTCCACACGCGCCCAATTTCGGTGGTCTGTGGGAAGCAGGTGTGAAGTCCACCAAGTTTCACCTCAAAAGGGTTATTGGTGACTCGACACTCACGTATGAGGAATTGAGTACACTCCTTACCCAAGTCGAGGCATGCTTGAACTCTCGGCCGATGAGTGTCATTCACTCGGATGAACCTGGTGACCCAATCCCATTGACTCCAGGACATTTTTTAATTGGAGAACCGTTACTTAATATACCGGACTCAGATTTCTCCAGTTCAAATGTTAATTCTCTAACAAGATGGCAATTTGTCCAAAAAATGGTACAAACTTTTTGGAAACGATGGTCCCAGGAGTACTTAGTTGGTCTCATAAACAGGTATAAATGGTCAACCAAAATACCCGAGCCAAAATTAGGGGACATCGTCTTAGTAAAAGAAGACGATTTGCCACCAAGTCGTTGGCTCCTAGGACGCGTAGTAGAGAAGCATACAGGTGATGATAATGTCACTCGTGTCGTCACCCTGCGTACTAAATTTTCTACGATTAAAAGACCAATTAATAAATTAATTATTCTGCCTATTGACCATGCATGAAATATGTATTGTTTGGGTCATAGATCATTTTATGTACTTATGTTTTTAGTTTAAGTTCAATTTCATGTTTTCAAAATTTCAGCCGTGTTTTAGGTCTAATAACCATTGTTATATGTTTTAAAAATTTCACAATTTGTAGCATATTCATGTTAAAGTTTATCTTATCGAGTTTATGTTGACGCTTTTATCTTACCTATTTGTTTTAAGCCGTTATAATATATAAATATTGTATCGAGAATTATTAACATTGAATGTAAGAAGGACATTCCGTCACTACATGTCCTTGGTGGGCGGTATGTTCAAGAGCAAATGTAATTATAAAGTGAAATCATAATGTAAATAAAAAAAGTTTGAGTCAACACTCGATAGATGGCGTTATACCATAAGTCTTAATCGCGCTATGGTTTCGTTACCGGCTGTACTATATAAGGTCAACGACATTTTACAATAAATGAACCTCAGATCAAGCTACAGTTTGCGTTTTATTTCAAAACCTGCTAGTAGTTATTATACAGTCCGCTTTAGATCAAAATAGTTCACCTAGTTCAATATTCAATGGTACTTTTTTATATCGTTTAAAGTACCCCTGACAATGAGTATGCGAAAGGGGATTGCCCACTTTCTATAGACACTTTGGCCAAACGTGGACAGGTCATTTAGCTAATAATATGATATCAGTTAAATACTTCACATCAGTAAATGGGAGGAAATAAACCTAGTTTCGTATCAGACTTTATATTTAGATAAGTTTCTACATGTTATTGAAAAGAGAAATATTTTTTTTTTCGTAACATCTTGTCCACGGATGGCCAAAAGTGGACAATGATATCTATCAATTAGTTGAGGCGTGAAAGCGTAACAAACAAACTACACATACAAAATCGCAATATAAAATGCAACAAATACCAATAATTATTTGTTCGTGTATGTATTGGTTAAAAGCCTAAGAGAAAAGTATGCCTAGGATTGGTTGACTGATCTATATATTATAGAATAATACGTGAAGCACAAACTTTGTACTCCTTTCTACGAAAATTACACGGACGGAGGAGTATGAAATTTGGCACAGTTAAAGTGTATGGAAAAAGAGTGGCAAATCCTAATATTTTTATAAAATATGCCTTTGAAATACATAAATTAATAATAATAATAACAATAAAATATTTATTGAGTCCAAAACATATGATTTAAACATTGAAATCCCACCAAACTGCTTAACAGTTTGTCGGCAGGAACACTCATTTATAATAACTACATACACTTAGCTTAATTATAAAATAAAAATAATAAACCAAATATAAAAAACATATTGCATTAGGTACCATTACACACACTACAGCAACTTGAGGATCTACACGTTACAGTTATCTGTGACGTCAGCAAGCAGCAGTTTCTTTAGCTTGTGTTTTACAGATAATTTACTTATTTCAATATTCATGTCTCTAAGCCAGCTACGTTTGTTATATATTGTGGGAATTAAATACTTGTTGGTTCTACTGCCAAATTAGTTTTTTACAGATGCTCGGACTAGCTTGTGTTCTCGTATGCTTTTAGTATTATAGATATTTTTCATATGGACTTTATATTGATCGCTATAGAATTGTTCTATAACCAACAAGTATTCGATCTTTATATGGACAGGAAGTATTTTACAGGTAACAAATAGCCTTTTATAATTTTATTTACATTCCAGATTTGTTTTAGGGTTTACAAAGTACTTCATAAATCTAATTTGCAATGCTTTAATACTATCTAAATATGTTTTGAATGTACGGCCATACACACTCAATCCGTAACTGAGCAGTGACTCGGCGAGACTAAATGAAAAAGCACTACACGCACACTACCACGCATTTGACACACGCAGTCGAATCGCGTTCGTAGTATTTCGGCTTTGTTCGTCTGACATCGTACAATTCTTTGTAGCTATGGTTACCTACCTTATTTATATGTAATAAAGAAAACAAAGTAGCAAGCTTAGGAATATCGTCAATGAAAGAGTATAGTCAAGAAAATATTTTTTATTCTGAAAAAGATAGGTAAATTTAACCTGTATAGCTTTGGCGAAATCTAAATGAAATGTGATTTTAAGGGTAAAGTTATAGACAGTAAAACCTTAATAACGATCGAACTTAAAATTTAAATCAATTATGGTCGAATTTTGATCACTAGGCGGCCGCTAGTAATAGGTTTATTCGGTAAAGTTAAGTTGCTCCTAGTTTAAGCAGCCTCATCATAGATGTAACCGTATTTCGGGCATATCATACATAGTCATAGTCTCACAGACAGAAAACATGTTGCTACTAAGAATATTTTGACATAAAACTCAATAACAATTTACTTGAGCCGGGAACCGAATCCAAGACGCACAGAAGTCGCAATCACTACCACCGTTACTATTAGAAAGCTTTGTTTGAAGTACCTTGTAGGCAATTGACTTCAGGTATAGCTGCTTATTATCAGGCAACTCTTGTGTTTGTTTACTTGGTAGTAAAAAAACGAAGAATAATTTAAATATCCAATAGGTAATACAACACTAAAAATAATTTAAGATAGAAAATCTTAAACATTTTATTAATGAATGTATACAGTATGTAATAGAAATGTGTGACCATATTTTAGGATTGTAAAGTATATCTAAAATATAACTAGAGTGCCCTAATCGCAGACCAAAATAAGTTATTTTAAATTTCATGACAATATCAAATAATTGATTTATTTAATGTAACACAAACGCATTACATCATTATCAAAATTGCACTTAGTAATTTTTGGGTACACGAAGATCACTAAAGCAGCTTTTAGTGTTCTTTAAGTATTATGTACAAGAAAATGCTATATCTTAAAGAAAATAATGTATATAGATGTTTTATCACGGTTTCTCATTGTACAGGACCTTTATTATGTGACGCTTAAATATCACCACACCTTTCTGTTACACGCCGTATAATACACAACTTCAAAAGATTTTAGATTTGCTTGTGCTAATGAGATTCAATACAAACGTCACTTGAGGCTTACTAAGCTCACAGTAACAGAATTCTATCACGTTTCCGTTAGCCAAGTTCAGTCCCAAACTATCCTAAACAAACAGGGGACAGAGGTAAAGCCTAAACTAATATTATATGTTATCTAGAAACGGATCTGAGAGAAGTTTTCCGAACAGCTTGTTAGAATGTTGAATGAACAGTTAGAGGTGGCCAGTACTAACTCTGAAATTCCGGTATCAATAGAACACAAAGACTCACTGCAGAGTAAGCAGAGATTATTTGTGTCTGTTGTTTGAATGTTTGTGAAGTCCCCCGCGATACAAGAATTATTCCTTAGTGCGAAAGATGCCCTTTAACAAAATAAAAAACTTATAACCCCATTTTACTGTGATTGAGGCCCCATGCAGTCATGCTATTACTGAAAAACCCAATAAAACTTAGGTCAACCATAATTCGAACCTGTGTTTTCTTGATACCTACTACAGAAAAATTATTTGCCAGCAGTTTTTGACTTGTTGGTACACCAACAAGTCAGAAATAATTTCATTAAGAACTTATACTTTATACTTTCTTTGTACTATCAAGGCATTAAACAAACTTTAAACGGATTTCAGACAACTACCATATTAGTCTCCCCGTGACCATGGCTGCTGAAAAGCAACCGAAACGTCGGGAAAAGTGTAAAATTAAATCTATATAGGTAGTTGTATAATTTCAATAGCTTAAATTGAAGTAAACAGTAACTAGTAAAAGAGTTTAGTTAAAGTTTCAAAGTTATGTAATAATAGTGTTTTATAAAAAATAAACAACACGATAAAAGTCGTATAAAGTTTGTTTAATTTAAATGTTTATCATTCGCGTAAACATAAGACAATATTATGTTAATCAAGGCATTTCTTGATTGCATTCCTTACTTAGGTTATAAAGCATCACTTATGACGTCAAAGCATGTATGAAATTGTGAGATGCATTCAAAGGAGTCTAGTCTATGAGAAGTATCCTCAAATAAAACTCACAGACATTTAAATTATCATTTTACAATAATACACTTTTACAAAACATAGCTATTAAATTCAGTACATCGATTCTAACAATCGATGTACTGAAGAATTTAATACATTCATATATACGCATACTGCTGTATTTACTATCCGTATATTTAGGAATATAACTCAGATTTCTTTTGCTGTAGATTTTATTTAAGTATAATTTAAAAACAGTGTGCAAATGATATTTAAAACATTGTTCAGTATTTAAAGAGTTTAAAGAAAGATAGAGGCTAGTGAAAATTTTACCTAACCCTTGAGGGCTGGGTAGGCTGACTGGAAAATTACTTTTACTATGCTGAAGATTGCAATCAATCTTGTATTTATTATTTGTAACCTAATAATAGATCATGAATTTGTCACCATCAGACGGCACCTCGTTAAGTTAAAATGCATAATTGTGTTCAAAGATCCAGATAAAAAGTCCAGCTGCAATAATCCTAGATATTTAAAATTCTACTCTCAAAATATTTACAAACGTATTTCTTTAAAAGTTATAGTAATACTTAATATAATTCATGTATCATGAATAGCATTTATGAACAATAAAATAATGGGGACTAAGAACACCTGGACTTGGAACAACTGTTTCTGGTCTACATATTTTTATGATCCATGTTAGAATGTCCATCGAACCGGCAAGGACAAACGCGGTGTTATATCGAGTTGACCATTTATACCATTGCGCTATTCAAACCAATTCGTAAAGTTGGGCGTATGAACGGTCAATAAAGTAAAACATATTGGGGGAAATCTGAATGCGTTTTTCTTTATGTTGTCGATAGTATGTGAAGACTGCCAACTCGCAATTTGCCAGCGCTGTGACCTATTATTATAGCGTAGCTCATCTCGTTTCAAAAAGGAGGACAGCGAGACAACTTATAAGCAAAGTTCATAACAATATATTACAAGCTGCTGTTGTAACTAATGTGTGTGTATCTGACTCCGGGTACTACTGGGTGATAAAATGATATGTCTGGTTAGACCGATTACGTTTATTTTCTGATTTGACCGTACAGTACCGCAGACACCGTAACACTGCTTATACGCTAACTCAATACATCTCACTGCACATACAAGTACATATTTAAAATGACATGCGATATAATATTACTTTATGAAGGCGCTCATAGCCAGTTGCACTCACTGATCGGTAAACGATTAGCGAGGATTAAGCAACGTCGGGTGCGGTCAGTCTATAGATGGGTGACTGCTTAGTGGTATTTCATCTGAGCGTCTCCGTGCTTCGGAGGGCACGTAAAAAGTCGGTCCCGGTTGTTGCCAAATTGACAGCAGTCGTTAAGCCATGTTAGAGGCCTACGAGCGGCTTGAACGACTCTTGACAACAGGTTGGCCACTAACCACACGAAAAGAAGAAGAAGAAGATGTAGGTTTGTGTATTTGCTGTATCCCTACACTGCTATCCTTCAGTGGATAAAGCTACAAAAATACAATAGTATAACATTTGTTACTGTTTCAAAAAATACATCTGTTGCAATAGGACTATATATTTCTATGTCGCGAGGGACTTAGCCAACATTCTAACAAAGTACTCAAAGAGCACACAGTTACAGTATTTGTCACATGCGGTCCCATTAGTCCCAATCGAACTAACAACACTCAGCGCATTGGCATTGGCGAGACAACCGCATAAAGTATTGCGCCGGCGCAGTCAAAAAAGTTTTATCTCCAAATATACATGAATGTGTACGTGTTTTTATAATATTTAGTCACTAGAAAGCGAATCTATCCAGTCGGTGGCTCTGCCATATTTAGTTTACCAATAATTGCCAAGGTATAGCAATTCCTTGGCAGAATGTAGTTATAGCAATTAATTTCCTTTTTGCAAAATATTTTGCATGTTCCGGGACTTCTAGGTAAATATTGTAAATACACACACACACACACACATGTGAAGGGGCGCTCACAGCCAGTTGCACTCACTGATCGGTAAACGATTAGCGAGGATTAAGCAACGTTGGGTGCGGTCAGTCTGTAGATGGGTGACGGCTTAGTGGTATTTCATCTGAGTGTCTCCGTGCTTCGGAGGGCACGTAAAAAGTCGGTCCCGGTTGTTGCGAAATTGACAGCAGTCGTTAAGCCATGTTAGAGGCCTACGAGCGGCTTGAACGACTCTTGACAACAGGTTGGCCACTAACTACACGAAAAGAAGAAGAAGAAGATGTAGGTTTGTGTATGTGCTGTGTCCCCACACTGCTATCCTTCAGTAGATAAAGCTACTAAAATAGAATAGTATAACATTTATTTCTGTTTCAAAAAAGACATCTGTTGCAATAGGACTATATATTTCTATGTCGCGAGGGACTTAGCCAACATTCTAACAAAGTACTCAAAGAGCACACAGTTACAGTATTTGTCACATGCGGTCCCATTAGTCCCAATCGAACTAACAACACTCAGCGCATTGGCATTGGCGGACAACCGCATAAAGTATTGCGCCGGCGCAGTCAAAGTTTTATCTCCAAATATACATGAATGTGTACGTGTTTTTATAATATTTAGTCACTAGAAAGCGAATCTATCCAGTCGGTGGCTCTGCCATATTTAGTTTACCAATAATTGCCAAGGTATAGCAATTCCTTGGCAGAATGTAGTTATAGCAATTAATTTCCTTTTTGCAAAATATTTTGCATGTTCCGGGACTTCTAGGTAAATATTGTAAATACACACACACACACACACACACATGTGAAGGGGCGCTCACAGCCAGTTGCACTCACTGATCGGTAAACGATTAGCGAGGATTAAGCAACGTTGGGTGCGGTCAGTCTGTAGATGGGTGACGGCTTAGTGGTATTTCATTTGAGTGTCTCCGTGCTTCGGAGGGCACGTAAAACTCGGTCCCGGTTGTTGCCAAATTGACAGCAGTCGTTAAGCCATGTTAGAGGCCTACGAGCGGCTTGAACGACTCTTGACAACAGGTTGGCCACTAACCACACGAAAAGAAGATTTATTGTAAAAACTTAAATAATTTTGTTTATTGCATAAAAGAATCGTCGTATCCACTGACCACATCTTCTTATATCTCACGATCTATAATCCTCTGGTAAGGACATTGTTTGAATAAGATATATTGAATCGAATAACAAGAGATCCCGAAGATCCCTTGAGGTCGGCAATCCGCAAACACGCCACAAAATAAGCTTACTAATTTAAGAAGCTCGTTTATCCAATCGCATTTTACTTTAAAATAAATTCATTTCTATTTGTGAATATATTTTTAGTACAAAATAAATGCTGCATGCATTTATTTAAACCATGTTTAGTCAGATATTAAACATTTTCAAGTATACTTACTTAATTTTACGTCTACATACCTGAAGGGGTAGGTAGAGCTATATCTAAGACTGAGAATAATAATTACAATTTGCATTAAGGAACTACATTTATATTCACTATCGGTAGTCTCGACACTGAGCTTAAAGTTAGTCAACGAGACCTAAAAAGTTGACATGAGACTTACTCTAAATAATTTTACAATAAAATAATAATAATAATATTCTATCACATACACACAACACCGTCTAGCCCAAACTAAGCAGAGCTTGTACTATGGGTACTAGACAATGAATAAACATACATATATACTTTTTTTTGTAAATGCATACATATTATACATAGAAACACCCAGACCAAGACAAACATCCATGTTCATGCACACAAATGTTTGACTTGTGCGGGAATCGAACCCGCGACCTCAGGCGTGGCAGTCGGTTACACTAACCACTACGCCATCGAGATCGTCATACCTATCATACACCGGATTAATAAACAAAAAGAACAAAAGGAATAATTCTAAATATATAATAATTATGTTAAAAAGTAATTCTAAAGTAACAAATATCATCTTTGTTTCAACGGCTTTGGTTTTAAGTAGGTTATAAGGCAACTCTATTGCCGTTTACCGAGCACAATACGAAGTTCTATACTGCTACTGAGAATTGTTTGTGATTAAAACTCAATATTACTTGCCTCAGTAATTTGAGTGCTTATTATTGCATTACTAAAGGTGATGACAAGGCATAAAAACACCTAAATATACCAATGACCATATTTTACTTTGGTTTAAACTGCCGCACTTAAATATTTAATGGTTCCTAAAAATGAGTTTTTAGTTCTCTACGTAACATTTTTACCAAAGAGCTACTGAAGCTATCATTAAAATGTAAATGTCTCTGAGAGCGGCAATAAGTGTTAAAATCAGCAAAATATTTCGTTCACGATTTTGTGTGCCTTGTTCTTTCATCACTAGCGAAGCGTGAAATTAATAAATGTCACACAAAAATGGAAGGAATAAAGTGATAAAAGCAATGTTTCATAAAAATGCTCGTAAGCGGTGGACCACATTTCCGTGACATGTCATTTCGGTGATATGTCACGGACTGCAACTTTGTTTGAGCCGTGACAAATGGCATGTACATTTAGAAAACTGTCAAATGCAAAGATATAGCATGTAAGAAACTATAAATTCTCTCGCAAATAACAAACATTTTGTAGGTACTGTCTTTAGGTATCGCGTGACATTCGAATATCCAGTCCACCCGAAATTTGATTTCTTTGAAGGTGAACTTGTGAATTCCGCCGTAATGAGACATTATTTATTTCTCACAATTATTCTACATACATCATTTATTTGTTGACCTAAATGTCACGGCGAGTTTTAATAGAAAGTATTTATGTCATTGGCCCATAATGACTATCTAATATCGAAAGTATGGAGTACTTATATGGTCTTAAAACATGTTGTAAACAGGAAAAAGACGTGGTAAAATAACAGCCCATATTTCCTTTTAATTAAATTTTGATCTATTCTCTTTTAGTGCCAAATATCAAAGGGCGTTGAAGAATTTAATTTGTGTTTTTATTACGAAGCACGTTTTGCCATTATAGTCATAATAAAATGATTTACTTTTCTGAAATAATTGGCACTACTTGTAAAAAAGGAAAAGCTGCCACGTTTTTATTAAAGTGAAAAATAATATAACGCATCTGTTGACTACAATGTCAAAGTGCTCAATTGACGAAAGAAAACTTCATAATCTATTTGTCAAAGGTATTTGTACTACTGGGCGTGTTCTAAGTTTAAAAAGCATTAAACCATAGTCTGCCACGCTGACAAATGCGGTAAGCAGACTTCAAATATCTTTGAAAACATTATGGATAATTATAATAAATATTTTTCTGGTGTGAATGAAGACCACGACGACATGAAAAAAACGTCGTCCATATAATGACGATCTCGTCATGGGATGGTCAAAATCCTTTTAAACGACATTATTGCGATCGGGTCATGGATCAGGCCTGAATGAAATAGGTACAACAGCATAGAAGGTACAAAGAAAATCAGGCCCATGCTATCGTAAATTAATTAAATTATGCATAATAAATCGACAGCCTAAGAGAGATAACAAGCCGAGTCTAATGGCGAAACCACTGGACCTGCACACAGAGGTTGCGAGTTTCAAATTTTTGGAAGTTAATATGCTCGCTTTGACGTTAAAATAATGAATCGTGCATGTTCTTGTTTCGTATCTTAGCGAACACTTAGGCAGTATAAATATTAGTGAAGTGGGGAAATTAAAAACCTTTAATTATTTACATAATATTGTCTTAAGTTTACGCGAATGTTATACATTGAAATTAAACACTTTATACGGATTTTGTCGCGTTGTTTATTTTACTTTAAACACTTTTATTACATAATTTTAAAAACTCTAACACTACTATTATTTAACTTTACTATGCTATTTAATTTAATTAAAAATATTTATATTTCAGTTTACACTTTGCCCTGACGTTTCGGTTGCTTTACAGCAGCCATGTTCACGAGGGGACTAAGATGGTAGTTGTCCCAATGTTCTGAAGTGTAGCTAGTTATTTCATAATACCCGAACATAATTTAATCTTTGGTGTTTCTATTCACACAGAATGAGCTCAAAGTATCATGAAGTCTAGTTGTGTTTTGCTTTTTCTTGGGTTTGACTATTTCAATTACTGGATCCCAAGCTGATGGTACATTCCAACCATCTTCTCTATTGAAATTAGGATGTTTTTTAATTTCAATAGCCTCACGAGGCATCTTTGGTAGGAATCGGTGTTCTTTTGCGAGTATCTGTGGTTTGTCAAATCGTTGGTAGTGGTTGGTCATTTTTGGTTCATTATTTTCCATAAATATTAGCCATTTATTTATAACTAGCAAACCCGACAGAAGTTGCACGACTCATCGTAAGGATTTTTGCAACAAATCCTAATGTGGACTACAGCGCCACCTACTGCGTCTAATCTAAACCATCCGAAAACTTACTCAAATACACAAAAAAATCATCATAATCGGTCCAACCCTTTAGGAAGAGTTTGGTGACATATACACGTGCAAGATTTATACATATGAGTATAAATATAAGGGGTGAGATTTTTGTCGTTTGCAATCACGGCTCATTTTTAGATTGCGTGCTACTCGTACAAACTTTGCCAAAAGTCGAACGAGGCAAAGTCATAACATATAGTCTGTTTTTATTAACATAAGATCAAAGTCCTATTAATAGTACAAACTGCAAATGGACTATACATATAGATGTCTGACCCGAAACTGAATATTATATGAATGCTATTCTGAAGAGATAATCTGTGACGTAAAGGAGACCACGTAAATTATCGATTGGATGGCTAAATTAAGTACATTCGTTGTGGTCAGGTTCGTTGATCGATGGACCATTGACGAAATATTGCAGTCTGCCACAAATGGCAATAAAAAAGAGTTTTAAAGGTTATCTTTTGGGTCGAGTCACGTAATATGTATTACATTTTATGATTTATTGTATATAAAATTGAATTTTAGTAGTTATGATTTCTTCTTTAGTAATTGCATTGGACTGCCATATTGTTACCTCATTATAAGTTATAAGTTTTTGCTTGTTTTTGCAGTCAATGAATCACGGTTTTAATACCTAGGTTGAGGGAAATGTTATTAGGCATTTTGTAAAGCAAATGTCAGTAGCACAGAGTCTGGTAATGTACCAATTACTTTCTTTAGGCTTGCCCCCTATTAGTTGAGGCTAGGAGATAGACAATACTAAAAAAAATATTATATAATACCCGCTTATCTATGTACCTCACCAAGGATTTAATTCGTAAATCTATATACATATGCAAAATTTAACACAAAATCTTTTAAAGAATTGTACTACAATTATCATTATTAAATTAAAAACGTATGATCTAAATCACTTAAGGTTCATTGCAATGAATAAAAGATATTTATTTTGTTCAATGTGGCAATAAAGTTATTCAATTGCTGGAGTTGGCGCGTAATATTATGGAAATGGATTCAATATTAGTTTATTGAACGATTTTTTACCGTATAAATGGTTTATATTTGAAACTACTATATACTTATCTGGCTTAATATATTAAATAACAGTCTTAAGCTTTTATAACGATGAAACAATTGGCAGAAGTGCTACACCTAACGTGTGTCGATTGTCTTTTTGATTCATTGAAATTAAACTAATTTGTACGGATTTTATCACGTTGTATATTTAAAAGTGTTGAATAAACAACGAAGTGATATCCGCATAATGATGAAAAATACATAGTTTTATTTCGATGAATAACATTCGCGTGAACGTCTCTTTGTATCGTAAGCAACAAGCCTAATAATAACGTGCTTCAGAACAAATTTCGGTCTCGGCGGCCAATCTTAACGAAGACTGGCCATATAAATTAGTGCACAAGTATGTGCGAAATACAACAGCTTTACTTGCTGTCGGAGGCATAGGGGAAGGTAACATTGCCAACTTTCTAACGCCTAGCTGCCAGTATTTTTTTTTTTTTTCTATTTTTATACGGTATAACTTTTTGTTGGTCTGACCCGGGATTCAAACACGATAATTCATACACAGCAGTCGCATTTACTACCGTTGCATCACCAAGGCAGTAAAGGCCAGCATATTTCTGTCTACTGGGTATACATACATCAGCGGCGGTCCTGCTACAAAGTTTAATATTTTCAATGAATTGAATTGTAACAGTAATGTTAATTTGATTTTTCTGTAATCAGACAGGATATATCAAGCGGCCGTATGCATGCACGCCTACCTTACGATTCCAAAGAGGTAATCAAAGACATTATTGTGAAAGTTGTACAAATAAGAAATAAACTTAAGTACCTGTGTGGCGAACCTCACACAAAGAAGTTACATATAACAACAACAGATGGCGCTGTATTTATTTTACCACAAATTTATATAACTTGTACGGGAGTGCGTATCGCGCAAACGAAGTTTGTAGTACGATTTACTATATTCTGGCAATTCCAACATTAATCATCATGAGGTCTCTGGATCGTTTCTTGTCTAAGAAATTCTCAGTAACACGGAGCCTCGCTACATGGGATTTAAAACCACTGATGAAATGCAGATAAATACACATCTGCTTCCCACATCGAGGATACAGCCATAAGACTATATACATATAGCGCGCACATACATACACATATACATACACACACACACACACATACACACACACACACATACACATACACACACACTCACATACATACACACACTCACATACACACACACGCACTCCTGTGCTTATTTGCTCATATTTTCATAGCTGCTCACACGAACACCTAATATATTTTGTAACTGTACACTAAATGTAATACTGCGAAAGACCTGGTACCCAAACCCTACATTGGGTACCAGAGTTCAACAATTCTGTACATACATGTCTCATGATATATTATGTACTGTGTTCATGCTAATTTTTTTTTACGAATATTAATTTTCTATACTAATATTATAAAGCTGAAGAGTTTGTTTGTTTGTTTGCTTGAACGCGCTAATCTCAGGAACTACGGGTTCGAATAAAAAAAGTATTTTAGTTTTAGATAGCCCATTTATCGAGGAAGGCTATATAACATCACGCTACGACCAATAGGCGCGGAGCAGCAATGAAAAATGTTGCAAGAACGGGAAAAATTCTCTTATGTGAAGCAGAAGAAGTTGCGCGAGTCAGCTAGTTATTAATATATATAACTTTCTATACGTTTTTTTGTAACATATGAAACCCTCGGTATGCAAGTCCGATAGGTATGTGACCGGTATTTTTCTGTACATCGTCGCTGTTCGAGAACCTTTCTACTTCAACACTTCCTAGCGCTGCCTATGAGGCTAGCCGAGTGCTACTTTAAAGTGCTATCTTCAAGGGCTATCTCAGTTGCTTTTGTTCGTCTTGTAATATACTGGCACCAATTTTTATCGCACCATGAAAGTTGCTAGTTTAGTAATCTGCACAGATGACGCAGTGACTTTAGTGATCAACATACCAATCCTAATACATTCGATCCTACAAGAAACATTGATTTGAGTAGTCTAATTGTCGTTTTAAGTCATTACAAACATTTGGGCACGGGCGACCTTGCAAACATTTAAAAACGTATACCATTTTTAAATGTATGTTAAATTGTGAAACAGTGAATTAAACTTAGTGCAGGTTTTAAAAAAGTATTCATGAGGGCATCATAATTAAAAAAATCTGCTTCTGATTTCTTGAGATTCCATATTAAATTGTTAAGGACATGGCTACTTCCCTGTTAATATATCTTTTAGCCACATAACCATTTAACCGGTAAAAATAAACATTTTAAATGCAAATTCGCAAAACATAAATACAATAAAGTAAAATTAAACATGCAAACCACAGTAAATACAATTACATAAATTGCGTTTACAACATTGTCATAATTATAACATATCTCTGCAATTATTAAATCCAATTTTCTCTACAAAGCATTTATTGTAGTGTTCGCTTGTAATTGGGTGTAATTTTTTATCTGAAACCTCATGTGCTTGTATATAATTGTGCATTTGTATTAGTGTTAAATTTCTTTTTCTTCGGAAACCAGAATAAATAAATAAAGCATTTATTTTTAGTTCCAATTTATCAATTCATTGGGTTGTAATAAAAGAGAGTATGTTTGGAACTAACCCCTGACAGATGTTTGTCGTTCGCATTTTAATTTATCTCAGGAAATCGAACAGTGCGGTAGAATGTCTTGAATTTGTCGCAGGAAATCGAATACCGTGGTGGAATAACTTTGTTCGTAACGACTTTATACGAATACTTGAAGGAGACATTCTTATTCGATTCGGCATGTTTAACGTTATGCATCTTTTCTATGTTTATTATAGGTTGTTAGGAAATTGTATAAACATCGTCTCATGCTTGTTCCGAGGAGATATGAAGGCAAAAGGTATCAGCCTACGTTTTTTGGGTGATCGTGCTCTATTACGTGATACCTAAAACCATAAAAACCAGTCGGAATGTGTGTGGTGTCCCACCACAAATTTTCATAAAAGCACACAATTACTACCAAGGACGCTTGGGTTATTAAATTTAAAAAAACATCCTAATACCCAATAGATAACGTAATTGAAATGTAACATCAGCTTAGGATTCAAATAGTCTATAAGAATACGCAAAACACAGCTAAATTTCATTATATTTTTAATTCATTCTGCATAAATAAACAACAATTGTAAACCTATGTTTCACAAATAAAATATGATTTTATTTGACTTGATTTGATAAATAGAAACACCAGTAATTAAATTATGTGCAGATACTCTAAAATAATTACACTTCTAGACATTAAGACAATCAACATCTTAGTCTCCACGTGAACATGGCTGCTTAAAAACAACCGAAAGTTCGGGGAATGAATAAAAGATTAAAAATCTCTGTAACATCACTATGTATGTTATGTCCATAAAAATATATAATAAATTATCAAATAATCTGTATTAAAAATGGAGTAAAATCTAAAACGTTTATAAACAAATTAAAAGACTTTTTAATACTAAAATGTTACCATGATATAAATGAATATTTAAACGATAAAATTTAATAATTAAAATGATGTAAGTATATTTAGGAAATAAGTATAATACTTTTAAATAAATTAATAATAAACAATAATATAATATTAATTACAATACGGGAGTAATTAAATAAATATCTACTAATCTCTAAAATATATTTTAAAATGCTTTATGTTATTAGAATGTTCGTTCTTCCCTCCTAATTTTGCCGTGCCCGACAGGGTCCATAATTGTTCTCTCTCTACATTTATAAGACTTGTATATATGTATATTATGGAGTGCAATAAACGAATTGAATTTAATTGAATTGACGTGTACCCTTAAACATAGCTGCCTAATTTTTGGTGTCTTACAGAATTAGGTAGAGGACCTATGGCTCCAGGGAAGTACGAACTGTAGTTGTTGTTATATAATTGTAATAAAGAGTTTTTAACGAGGTTTTAAAGCAGTTATTGCAGGCTAGGGTCGCTTACTGAAACTTTAAAAACGAGGGGAATAAGTCAAGTTTGAGACGAAAGTTTTCTTATCCTACCTGTTTAATAATAATGATGCTATGAAATATTCTTTATCCGTCTTATCTTTAACAGGATAACCATTGTTATCCTGTTAAAGGCTTAAGGGCAAAAGGTGTCAGTCGAATCGTTATGAGTCGAATCGTCGTCCGGCCGTATAAAATTGAAAATAAGTCTGAAAAGCAATAAAATGGGTGTAGTATACATATATGACATATGACATATAAATAATAATATAAGCCCTGTATTAAACTGTCCCAATGCTGGGCACGGGCCTTTTCTCAGTGTGAGAAGAGTCACCCAGTCAATCATGCTGGCCCAATGCGGGTTAGCAGACTTCCCATATATTTGAGATTTTTTTTATCATTATTGAAAACTATCACTATAGGTCAATCATGCTGGCCCAATGCGGGTTAGCAGACTTCCCATATCTTTGAGATTCTTTTTCTTTATTGAAAACTATCAGACAAGCAGATTTCTTTACAATGTTTGCCTTCACCGTTAAATTAATCGATAATTAACTATTTTATACGCACATAATTTCGAACAGTCAGAGATGCGCACCTTGGGACTCGAAATTCTACGCGGTAATCCAACGATTTCCCACTAGGCTTTCACTGCTCCTGGTAATATATTATACTTAAATTATAGTTGCGGATTTAATGCATAAATGCATGCTGTTTTTCAAACTAACAAAATGATTATATCCGTTCAAAGAAGTTTCATTTCTTTGTATAGCATTCGCGTAAACGTAAGGCATATTAAGTTTGTCTTTGGATAATGTTAGGATATCATGAGTTCATTATCCATGGTAAATATAGACTAAGATCACTTTAAAAGTGGTTCAAACAGAAATAATATGTAAACAAGGATGACATATTTTTAAATATACATACAATGAGAGACATGCTCTCGCCGAGTTTAAATTATGATGGATATTGACAGAATTTATTCCCAATGCGAGGGATTACACAATATAATCCTAACATAAATGAAATGTATAACATTTGTTCTAAAGTAATTGAATACCTTGTTTGCCTAAAATAGCTTAAATAAAATAAAATAGTATTTATTTATTTAAATATGAATACATTCATACACATGTTTCAATAAATAAAGACTATTTTATCAAAGTTATTTTCGTGGATGTAGGTAAGAACTTTACGTGAAATCCGTTTTTCGCCGTAGGCTTGTAACCCGATCTCGGTAGTCATCTTATGCTCTATATTCAGAGATAATATTTGTTGACTGATTTAATAGTCTATATTCCTTGTGCTAAGCCTTTACATATATTAAATATATGAACACAAAGTACATCTAAAATAAAATCTCTAGATCAAATATGCGGGTGTCGTGGGCAGATATTTCTTGGATTACATTGTTAGAAGAGAGTTAGGAATTGACTAAACATTTACTTGCTATTAGCAAGGTAGATAGGACTTTATCTGTTTTATTATATTATTTAGTTTTGTTTGCATAGAGTCTATCGTCTAGCGGGATTAATATAAATAAATTGCCTTGCTCTTCTAGTGGTGTAAGCAGAAATGCAACTACCCATCATAAGGACACGATTTCGATATCACGGAGAGTTACAGGCAAAATTTAACCAATTCATTTCTCCATTTTGAATTGGAGGTAATAAGATTGTCATTTAAACTTCATAACATTAACACAATAATACCTTAAAATTGGAGCATTTTAACGTGTCAGTATTATCACACAATTTGCCGCGAAGAGCTTATTAATAATGTTGAGCCTACCTACTTTGTCAGCAACAATGTGATGTCATCGCAAGATAGATGGTTCTACACATTAGCACTGAACGGTAGGGCCAGGAACTCGGCGATACGGTAAATGTGATATAATGCCTCGGTAGCGCTACTGTTAGCTGTGGTCTCAGGTTAAACGCCACGATCATATAAAGTGTTATGAAATTTTCTGTACAGAAATCTTTAGTAGCAGCTCTGAACCGGGCGCTTTATCCATTAGACGTAAATAGCTTGCTCTCCATTGCGTAGGATCTTAAGCCGTAGATAGCTATGTGCAAATAATAAGCATCTACTTACGCCTTTGGGTTATTCGTGAATAAAAAGATATAAATGTGTGTAATATTAAAGTAAGTTTTTAACTGACTTACTAAAGGAAACGGCTTTTTATTTAACGCGGGTTTATTCATGTACCACTAGCTTTAACCGACGGTTTCACACTGTTCTTGTTTTAACAAGCAACCTACAGAATCTGTACATTTCCAGGAAAAAAATGCGAAGTAACGAGCCAGACTAGTAACAATCTCTTTATGCAAAATATTATATCTATCCATTGTTCCAATATACAATATACAAAGAAACAACACGCCTTTATGCTTAAAAATATTAGAAACAATATGTTTATTTTTTGTATTTACCGTCAATTATAGATTCCAGCAATTTAGACTTTAGATCTGCAGGCAGATGCTGGATGCGGCAAGCTGAAGAAAGGGCGCTGTGGCGCTTATTGGGGGAGGGCTATGTCCAGCAGTGGACTATTATAGCCTGATGATGATGATGAGACTTTAGATCTATTTTATCTAATAGTTTCGGTTGAGGCCTACAGAGTGATTTCAAATATATTAATATCTCGTAAAAGTCATTGCAAGCTGACAACTTCTTTAAAAGGCTAATAAGCTTTCTACAATACTTCGAGATTGGTCCCATCGTAGTCGGATTTATTTCTTTGAAGTTAATTATAATTACATTTGATGGCAAACAAGCCCACGACAATAAGCGGTAAGCACCACTGTCTTCTGTAAAGGAAGGGAAAATAGAAACTTCTTTACTGCCATTCTAATCGCAAATCGTCTGGGCCACTTAATAGATAGGATTATGGTACTAATCTTCTCAGCATTTTGTAGGAAACCCCAATTAATACAGAACTCCACCAATAGTGATAGCAATTCGGGAATAAATCGGACACCAATATAGGACCTTTGTGCTGCTTCGTTAATCAAATAAGCCCTTTTATTCATACATTCCAGACTAATACAAGAAAAACAATCCTAACGACCACTAATGATCAGCTTTAGTCACCTTTTAACACATTTACCTGTGGTGACGACTTGCTATAACATGGTTATGGTCAAGTAGTATTAAAACGAGAAGCGATTGTTATTGACGGCCAGATACCGTTGTGTGTGGTTGAAGCGCAGAAGAGCATTTGGTGACAGATTACTTAGATACAGAAATCCATTCTCGAAACGCACTTGCATATAAAGAAAATAGATTTTTATTTGTATCTCCTTTACAAAATACATTAAAATATAAATATATACAGAACAATATATACTATGGAGACCAAAATGTATATAGACATGTCATTGTGTGTACAGCGATTTTACATAAACTCAACTAAATGTCAGTTACTGCATTCAGTTATGTCCTCTGTACCTTTATGTTCTGCGGTACGTTCATGTGCTTATTTTTATTAAAGTATTAGATTATGCCACCGCTTTGCTCGCGTTAATGTAGATTTCGTTAATAAATTTTCATCACCCTTGTTTCTGGAAAAATGTACATCTAAGTCCTTTTCTATACCCCTGACAACATGTATCGAGTAGTTTAGGCGTGAACGCGCAACAAACAAACAAACTCACATTCATATTTATAATATTAGTTATGATTTTACATTCTCTAAAAAATATGCGTATTACTTTTCATAAGAAAAAATTGTTACGCTATTAATAGGTTCTGTTTCGTAAGTAAGAAAATCCAAATACCAAATTTTAAACCTCTTACCATCAAATGTGCTGTTTAATTGTATGCTATATCTTTACTGTAAAAAAAATATCAGCCATAGTTATAATAACAACGGTAAATAATAAAGAGTGTGTAATATTGAATTTATAGTAGGTAGATTCTAGGGAGGGAGGTAGGATTCGAACAATAACACAAAAAGTAATACATTAAGCAAAATAAGTAAATTCTGCAGTAAATGGATATAATCCTGATGGAGTGATAAAATAATGAATATTCAAAAGAGTTTCGCGTTATCAATTTATTCTGGTGCCTGGATATAATATGAACATCAATTTTAAAACTGGACGAGCCATGCCATTGTAGTGTTTGAACATTTAATTAAATTTCGCAGATTTTATTGCAGATTTCTTGGGAACATCCCTGACACAATAATTTCATTAATAACATGAATAAATCATTGTTTATATGCGATGACTGCTTCGTTGGTCCAGTGATGAACCATGCATTAGGTAGTTATAGAGAAGTTTTGGATACGACTACCTGATGCGACAACTTTCATTGGCTTTTGTAAGGCCGCTCTTAACTGCATCATGGTATCAATTCTTAACGCCAACAGAATCGCCATTACTTGGAAATATAATAAAATAATATCAGCCCTGTATTAAACTGTTCCACTGCTAGTCACTGGCCCCTTCTCAATGTGAGAAGGGTCAGGCCATAGTCCCCAACGCTGGCTCAGTGCGGGTCGGCAGCCTTCACATATCTTCGAAAACATTATGGAGAACTTTCAGACATGCAGGTTCACTCACGATGTTTCCCTTCACTGTTAAAGCGAGCGATATTTGATACGCACATAACTTCGAAAAGTCAGAGATAAGCGCCTCGGGATCCAACTCGAGACCACTACGTGGCAATTCAACTGTCTCTCACTAGGTTTATTAATAAATAAAAATATAGCCAGGATGGTTGATATAAAGGCTTTTATCTATACTAATATTATAAAGCTGAAGAGTTTGTTTGTTTGTTTGCTTGAATGCGCTAATCTCAGGAACTACTGGTCCGAATTGAATAATTATTTTAGTGTTGGCTAACCTATTTATCGAGGAAGGTTATAGACTATATAACATCACGCTATAACCCACGTGAGAGGCGCAGTAATCATAAACGCTAGTTAAACCGCGGGCACATCTAGTTTAATATATGAGGCGCTCATAGCTAGTTGCACTCACTGATCGGTAAACGATTAGCGAGGTTAAGCAACGTTGGATGCGGTCAGTCTACCGATGGGTGACCGCTTAGTGGTATTTCATCTGAGCGTCTTCGTGCTTCGGAGGGCACGTAAAACGTCGGTCCCGGTTGTTGCCAAATTGACAGCAGTCGTTAAGCCATGTCAGAGGCCTACGCTGCTTGAACAACTCTTGACAACAGGTTGGCCACTAACCACACGAAAAGAAGAAGAAGATTTAATATATTTAGTATGGTATATGGTATTGGGTCTTTAGATAAGCACAGTGCATACTAAAATTGTTCAAGCCATCAGCTTTTAATCTTTGTTCATTTTTACGGATCCAGAACATGTCCATAGGATAATTATTTAATCCTGCTGATCGATCTGTCGTCACGGCCTCAATGCGATTTATCCTTCTTGCTACTAATAGGAATTATAATTAATGTGAAAGTTTGTGAGGATGGATGGATGTTTGTAAGTCTTTCAGGCAAAAACGACTGAACGGATTTTGATGAAACTTTACAGTATTATTGTTTATACATCAGAATAACATATAGGCTACTAAAAATACCTATCTTATCTATCCGTGGGTTAGTGTAACCGACTGCCAGGCCTGAGGTCGCGAGTTCGATTCCCGCACAAGTCAAACATTTGAGAGCATCAACATGGATGTTTGACTTGGTCTGGGTATTTCTATGTATAATATATATGTATTTACAAAAAAAAAGTATATATGTATGTTAATCCATTGTCTAGTACCCATAGTACAAGCTCAGCTTAGTTTGAACTAGATGGTGTTGTATGTATGTGTAGAATATTATTATATTATTATTATTATTTTCTGTTTACCATTTATTCATCCCGTTGTTTTCTCAATATATTAGCTAGCCTAACTAATCTATAAGGTAAAGAGTAATTCTTTATCATAAAATGCAAATTATTTATGTTTCTAAGCTTTTCGTACAGAATACCTTACATTATCCTTACTAATAAGGCAAATGTAAGTCTGTTTGTTTCTTACGCTTTGACGTCTTAATTTCTCGATTGATCATTATAAAATTTAGCATAAACGTTGTCAAGTGTATAGAATAAAGTTTAAGAAACTATAAACCGACTACGTAAAAAGGGGTCTAAAAGGGCGAATTTAAAATTTATGTAGCCTATGTTACCCGGGCGATTATTACGAATCTATTGACACCTTATTCATTAAAATCGGTTCAGTAATTTAGGCGCTACGGTGGAACATACAAACATACATACCCATCTTGGCTTTGCTGTAAAAGGGTAAAAAGGTATAGGGTTCCTTGCACCTAGAAAAATATTGCTCCCCTCGAGGGATGGGAAAACCTACACTAACGCGAGCGAAGCCGCGTGCAAACACTAGTTTATTAATTTGTCTTGGCTTGTCTCATTACTACACTTGTCTCAGCAGCATGGGTTACAGTCTAAAATGAAATATTGTTACCCCTGCATCTCGGAGATAACATAAAGTAGCCAATTTCAGCTGTCACAGACCCTTTTCTAATGTGGAAATATTCAGTGCCGCATAACAGCATACGCTGTACATAAAATCTAAGGTTTGATTGCCGAGCTTAAATTTATCTTAAACTTATACATAATCATGTATCGAAAAGTTCTAGTGACAAATTAATTTAATATTTATTGATATTATGTACGTATCTATCTTTGTTAGGTTCCTTAAATTTTTTATCTCTTCTCAGTATATTTTTTATTTAATTTTAATTTCTTGTATGTTCCTTCGCTCCCTTTGATGCCTTGGCATAGGTTTGCACTAACGTTTACGTGAGATAGTAAGATCGCAAGTTTAATGCTCGGGTTGTGAAGTTCTAATTTTTGTTTGGTTAACCTTACTAATATTATAAAAGTGAAAGTTTGTATGAATGGATGTTTTTTACTCTTTCACGCAAAAACTATTGGACCAATTATGATAAAACTTGGTATGTAGATAGCTGAAGACCTTTTTTTTTTTTTTTTTTTTTTGACCCAGGAAAATCCTTGATGGATACCCCCTCCCCCGGGGGGGGGAGGGAAGTTATGTGAGACTCTCCGCCCCTGAAGGGGGTCGGTATACACACTAAAAACCTGGGGTGAGCAGTCCCACCGCCGACGGGGTGGGACGAGATGGGGTCGCGTTAGCAATCACCATCCCGTCCCGGCGGTTGGCCCGGCTGATTGTAACCGGGCCTCAGCACCTGTGGAGGGGAGGCCTTGCTCACCAAGGCCACCCCCCAGACGTGTGGGGCCGTGCAAGCCGGTAGAGAGTCCCCCGACTCTGTACCAGTGACCCCACTATACAGGAGCGAGAAGGCGGGCAAATCGCCTCCTCCTCGCTCCCGTCCGTCTGCGCCGGAGAGGGTCAGCGAGGGGATTGTTCTCCCTGACTCTCTCCGCGGCCTCCTTCTGCGCCATGACAGCCTCACAGAAGGAGACCACTGCCTGCCACGACCTCTCGCCGCCGAGCATGGCGTTGATCACTCTCGGCAGGGAGAGATCCCCGCCTATTATGGCCGAAAGCGTGTGCCGCTGCGGCCCCCACGCGGCACACACCTCCAGCGTATGGAGCGCCGTATCTTCTGGCGCTCCACACTCGTGGCAGAGCGGGGTCGCCTCCCGTCTCGCGATCTGGTGCAAATACTTTCCGAAGCATCCGTGCCCGGAAAGCACCTGCACCAGTCGGAAGGTCAGCGACCCGAATCGCCGCCCTATCCACCCCCGAAGGACCGGGCGAATGGCCTCCACCGTCCACTGGCCCGGGACCGGTGGAGCCAGGTCCTCCGTCCACCGCCTCAGCAGGGCGGCCCGCGCCTGTCGCCGCATGCGTGCGATCTCCTCCCACCCCGGGGGCTCCCCGCGGGACCTCCTCGCCGCCACGAAGTGGTAAACTTCGGCGAGGATCTCCGCTTGCAGCTCCCAGGGGGGGTCACTGGCCAGCACGCACGCAGCCGTCCAGGACACCGTCCGGTAACCGCGTATGGCCCTCGTCGCGACGACCCGCTGCGGACGTCGCAGCAGGGTCTTATTGTCGCGACTGAGGGCGTCCGCCCAGACCGGTGCCCCGTACAGGGCCATACTCCGGATCACTCCGGAGTACAGTCGGCGACAAGTGGCGCTCGGGCCACCCACGTTGGGCAGCAGCCTCCCCAGGGCGGCCGCCGCTCCTAGGACTTTTGGGGCCAGCTGGGTGAAGTGTGCCCCAAAAGTCCACCTCCCGTCCAGGATGAGACCCAAGTACCTCATTTGGGTCCCAAGCCGGACCAGGACCCCGTCCAGGGCTACTCGCGTACCTGGAGGAGGTCCCCCCCGAGGCCCATGAAACAATAGGGCCTCAGTCTTGGAGAGGGCAACCTCCAATCCCAGGGCGCGGATACGGTCAACTACTAGGGCAGCTCCCACCTCAGCCAACCGCACCGTCTCCCCGAGGTTCCTCCCCTTGACTACGACCAGGGTGTCATCGGCGTAACACGCCACCCGCATACTCGCGGGAAGCGTGCCCCGAAGCACCCAGTCGTAGCCAACGTTCCACAGGAGCGGTCCCAGTACCGACCCCTGTGGAACCCCGCAGGATACGCGACGGCGCCTGAGACCGTCGCGTCCCTCCACCAGGACCTCACGGTCCTGGAGGTAGTCGGCCAACAGCCTCCGCAAATACAGGGGCACTCCGTGATACCGGAGCGCCTCCTGTACTGTTCCATGCGGGAGGCTGTTGAAGGCGTTGGCAATGTCCAGCGAGACAGCCAACGCCTTGTTCCCTCCACCGACCGCTTCCTGCGTCCAATCTTTTAGCCAGAGCAGGGCGTCTATTGTGGACCGCCCCGCTCTGAACCCATACTGGGCCTGCGATAAAGCCGGCCCAGTCCCCTCCAAGTGCTGGATGACACGGGAAGCCACCACTCTCTCTAGCAGCTTTCCCGTGTCATCCAGCAACACGATTGGTCTGTATGCGGAAGGCGAGGTTGTGTCTCGCCCCTCCTTCCGCAACAGGCATAACCGGCCGTCCTTCCACAGCTTCGGGAACCGTCCAGACGTGAGGCATGCGTCGAATAGCTCCCGAAGCGGATCGCCCATCTCTCTGAGGGCGATCCGGAGGACCCGCCCCGGGATTCCGTCAGGACCCGGTGCCGTCCTCTTGCCACATACGCGGCTGACGGCTGCATCCATCTCCGCCTCTGATACAAGCGGGATGGAGGCCGGATCCAATTCCTCCGGGAAGGACGGCGCCATCATCGGAGGGGTGTGGTAGGGGTCCCGTTCGGGAAAGAGCCCCACCAGCACCCTGTCCAAGAGCTCCGGCTCCAGAGACTCCGAAACGGGGGGCGTCAGGCCCCGGAACTTGTTCCGGGCAGCCCTATACGGGCGCCCCCATGGGTCCCTATCCAGGCCCTCCAAGGCCTCATCCTAGGCCCGGGACTTGGCCTGGCCGACGGCCAGCTGCAGCTCCTTTTTGGCTGCACGGTACCCATCGTACAGCCGGAGCTCGGCCTGTAATTCATCGGCCGACAGCTGGTCATTCGTTCGGCCATGCCGTCGCCGCCTACACCGCGTGTAGGGCCGTCGCGCCGCCGAGCAGGCGGCTCGGAGATCTTCGATCTCCGAGCTCCACCAGTACACTTCTCGGCGGCCGGGGCGGTGGCGGGCCCTCGGCATGGCCGCGTCGCAGACGGCTGCGACCGCTTCGCGAAAACGGCCGGCCGCGACGTCTACCACCGCCGTCCCCCTCTCCACCGAATGCGTGGGGGCGGCAAGCCACGCCTGGACGATGGCCGCCTCTTCCGCCAGCTCGGCGTCGAGGCGACTCACCGACCAGCGCGGAAAATCCGCCCGCACCACGCACCGGGACCCTCCCTGATTGTCGGAGGCGGAGATCTCGAACCTTATATATTTGTGATCCGAGAGCGTCTCTACCTCCGACATCACCCTCCAGGCCCGAGCACGTGCCGCTACAGCGGGGCTGGTGAACGTTAGGTCCACCACGGACCCCCCACACCATCGCACGCACGTGTGGACCGACCCTCTATTGAGGAGGGTCAGTCCTGTGGCAACCGCCCACTCCCTAACAATCTCCCCTCGAGTGTCAGTGGAGCGGTTGCCCCATTCCCGGGCCTTGGCATTCAGGTCCCCCATTAGGAGGACCTGATGTGGCGCCTGCCTTCTCACCACCGCGGCCAGGAGGTCCATGAAGACCTCCAGCTCCGCGGCGGTTCTGTTAGGGGAGAAGTATGCGCCGACGATCGCATACCTCTCCCACCTGGCCACCACGTACCCCGCTCCTCTCTCTTTGACTGAGAGGAGGGGGCCGCCAACCCTCCCAATGATGGCCACGGAGCCGTTCAAGTCCCCAGCCCAATAGGGACTGAGGGGGACAAAATACGGCTCCGCGGCGACGGCCACACCGATTTCCCACTGCGCCAGGCTCTGCATGAGCAGGTCTTGGGCCCTGGCGCAGTGGTTCAGGTTCGCCTGGAGGAAGTTGTGATGTCTGACTTGATCCATACTAATCAGACATCACAACCCCCCCGCACAGTGCTCCGCGGCGCGCTACCTCAGGGGCGGCCTGACTGGTAGCCGCAGGGGTGGCCCGAGTCCCAGGGGCCTTTCCCTTCGTCTTCGGAGGGATGCAGCTACGCCCCCCCATAACGTGCCCCGAGGGCTTTCCCGCCTCTGCGCAAATAGCGCAGCGCAGCCCGGCCTTGCCACAGTTGGCCGCCCGGTGACCTGCGTCTCCACAACGGAAGCACAGGTCACCCCTGTCGGCCGCGGCGGGACACTGAGGGCGCGTGTGCCCCAGCCCCATACACCTGAAGCAGCGCATGGGGCGCTCCCCCAACGCCACCACCTTCACCGAGCTCCACCCGATGAGAAGCCTGCCCCTGCTCAGCAGCACTTTGGCTGCCGAGACAGGGCAGGACACAAGGGCGGAGCCGGCGCCATCAAAGCCGGGGCGGATCTCCCCGACCTTGACGAGCCGCACCTCGCACTCGCCCGCCGCTGCGACCGCCGCCGCCACCTTCTCCTTTGTGGCAGCATCGTCCAAGCCCGCAATCCGCAAGTCTGTGGACTTTACGGGCCTGGTGACGCTGGCCACTGCGGATAGGGCATCACGGAGTTTCTCCGCGAGCCTATCCGCCTTTTCTCCGCTTTGTGAGCCAGGAATCTCTAAGATCCTGGCTCCCGTAGCCGTCTGGCGGAAGCGGAGCTGGTCGATACCCAGCTCCTTCAGGTCGACCTTTTCCTGTGCCGCCCTGATGGCGGTAGCGTAAGTAATCCCCTTTGCCGCTGCGTCGGGTTGCAACGATAGCACGACTGCCGCGGATTTCGGGGACCTCAGTGCTGTCACCACATTCTTGGAGGCAACAGGGGCAGCAGGCCGGGCTTTGGCGGCGGGGGCACGGGCCACCTGGACAGGCTCAGATGCAGTAGATGGGAAGGAGGACTTTTCTTTCCCATGGCCTTTCCCCTTGCCCTTCCCCTTTCCCTTCCCTACCACCGTCACCCAGGTTTCCTGAGGGACGGTGGTGGTGGCAGGGGCAATCCCGCTGATGTTTTGGGTCCCTTTAGAGCCAGAGGGACCCGCGGTCGGTGCCACTGCAGGAGCGGTGGCAGCTCTGGGGGCCTGCTTGGCCCCCTTGCCCACCTTGAGGGCAACCGGCTGTGACGTCAGTATGGGTGACGTGGCGTCTGCCCTCGTCCTCCTGGCATCCGCTTTCAGCGGCAGGCGGACCGTCGGGGCCGGCAGAAGCCGGTCCTCAAGCCCCGCAAGCCGGGCGCTCAACATCGTCCCGAGCGTGACGGTAAGGGAGCGCTTAAGCTCCTCCACCAGCTCGGGACCCAACTGGGGGGTGGCAAGGGCCGCCCGCGTCTCCGCAGTGGCGGTAACGGTGGCGGCAGGGGCTGCCCGCATCTCCGCAGTGGCGGTAGCGGCGGCGGCAGCGGCGGCAGCAGCGGCGGCAGTCGTCGCCGCGGCGGCCTCCGTCTTCGCCTCAGCGAAGCCCCGACGGAGCGCCTTTACCTCCGCCTTAAGCGCCTCCCCGTCTAAACGCAGGCGGGAGTTTTCGGCCCTCAGTCGCCGCGTCTCCTCCGCCTCGCTGCGGCCTGCCAGGGTGTCCACCACCTCCCTTAGCAGTGACGCCGACCGCTTCAGGCGACCAACAAACTCGCCCTTTAAGTTGCCCGACTTTCGGGCCACCTCCAGGATGCAGGCGAGCTTCTCGCCCGCCCGCGCCCTCAGTTCTTGGGCATTTAGGTCGCTCAAGTCACCGACCAATGGGGTGGAATCCGACTCATTGCCGATCTCCATCCCCAGGTCGGCAGCGACAGCAGCCGGCCCCTTCCTAAGGCGCCTCTTGTGCAGCGCCGCCTCAAACTCCGCATTCTGCTGCACCGAAGCGGGCCTGAGGAACTCCTCCCTGGAGGGTGCCCCCTTCACCACTCTCCCCCGCCCTCTTCTAGTAGTGGGCACCTTGGCGGCCGCCGTCCACTCAGTCTCCGTGTCCGAGCCTGAATACCCAAGCACGGAGAACGGAGCGGACGACCGCTTTCGGCTGCCTACCTCCCCAGAGGTGGCCACCGCCACCATGTCGGCACGCGAGTTAAAAGACTCCACGTCCAAAACATCCTCAGGAGCACTCTCCTGCTCGGAGGGGCCCTGAGAAGGGCCTTTTTGGTGGCCCTGAGAAGGGCCTTTTTCAAACTGTTGCTTGGACATGGCCGCAAGCGAACAGACAGGGACAAACAAACAAGCACACAGACTCGAGTAACAGTAATACCCTCAAAACAATATGAACCGGCACACAAGTGCTCTTTAGCCGAACACCGGTCTGACACTCCGTTACGGTGACAGAACCGGGTCGTTACCAGGGGACGCGACGAGGACGCAAGCACTGTGGGGGGTCCCCCAGGGATTAACACATAGGTTACTGTTTATCCCGACGTTCCTACGGCATCGGGACTTACGCGGACTAGCTGCAACCGCGGGGTGCAGCTAGTTCTTTATAATAGCGCGGGGTCAGGCAATGTATGGCAAGACGGCAATAGACTTGAGGTGCGAGTGATTTCATGTGACCTACAAACATGGCTGACAAAAATAAATGTTGTTTTCCTATACCTTAGTACAACCTTAGTACCCTTAGTAGAACAAAAAATCAGCACTTAATTGATTAAAAATATATATATACATATATATTTTATCAATGTTTTTAATATGATCTTCAATTCTACACATATATGTAATTGCCTGTCTATTGTACATTATATCTATTATATTTACTCTAACTATTAAATATGTTTATAAACTGTATGCCGAATAATCGTCTGTGAGTAGCCCGTGGGTTTCATCATAAAAACAGCGCTGCGGTCATCCGTAGCAAATGCTGAGCTGGAACCTTTTGGACACACTGACAACATTTGCCAAATTTTCATTTTTTTTTGTTTTTTTCTTCTTGTTTGGTTTCTTCTTTTTTGTTTTTTAATTTTAGTAATTATTAGAAATAGTAAACGATTGTACTGTTACCAAGTTGATATGTTGTGTTTGTGTGTGTCTAATAAATTACTTTTCTTTCTTTCTTTCTTTCTTATTTAGGATTCATATAGGCGTGAGTCTTTGTATATTCTGGTTACTTGACTTACCAGATAGCTAACTGCTCATAGTTGTTATAATTACACAAAAATATCCTATGTTTCGATTGAAATATTGGGTATCTGCAGTATCCAAGAGGAAAATCAATTAAAAGCAAAAGATGATAAAATCTTTTATCACATCACATCATGTTCTGAAAGAGCGACAGACAGCTAAATTCACATAAATAACAATCTATGTAATTTATCGATGGTAATGTTAGCAAAAGTTAACCCCTAATGGTTTGTTCAAGGATCGCAGAAGACTTTATAATGGAATTGCCATCAAAGTTTTACGACATAGGCCACACTTAAATATAATTTTATTACAAGGATTTGTGGACCACAAAGTGCTTAGATTCACGACAGTTTAAGTCACTAATAAAATAGCTGTCGCAAGGGATTTACTGTCCAAGTGTTAGCTATCCTCATTCTAATAAAATTTGTTAGACAGTGTAAAATGTCCTGGAGCGTCTACATTGAAGAACAGTGTAACCTTTAGTAAGTTTTTTAACTAGGGATCTGAATCTGATTGATCCAGAAAAGGACAGGCCACGCCGTAGAGGCGTTGTGTCTTAAGGTAAATTTGTTTAGAGATTAATCAAAGATGAGATGACGATTAACACTTTTAATATATTACCAAAGAATAAGTTATATGAGTTAAACAATAATAACTTTCCTACGCGACAATAATCAGGGCGTGGTTTGTCCAAAGGCTTGCTTCGTGGTCCTTCAGGAATCAGAACACTTAGCTTGAGAAGTGAAGCCGGCCGGAAGAGGTCCTCGTCTGACACCGTCCGCTCCTTATATAGTCCGGCACTGCCGGTCGCGAGAGGTGCCTAGTGACGTGCGCTTGCGCTCGACGGGCGCCTAGGCGATTAAAGTCACAACAGTTTCATAATATAAAGAGCAAATTTGTTTATTTACGCTTGTTATCTAATAAGACGGTGGAACTCTCAACGCGTTTTACCTTTTTAGTCCAAAAGTACAATTAACTATACGGTCCCTCTCTCTACGACTAATCCAGTTTATGATATAGCGTTCCCACCAACCACAAGGTTATAATAGAGGGAGCCGCTGTACCTTCCAGTGCCCGAGAGCACCTTCTGGGACCAGTTATAGACAGGTCTTGTCCCCAAATCTCGATTTCTCCAATCTAACTCCAGAGATCCGGTTCTCGTAAGCGAGCTACCTCATGCCCATGTGGCACGGCACCAGACCCTTACCGGTTACCAAATCCTACGATCGCTTGCAATCGCTTGCAAAGTGGTTTCCCTCGCATAATGTGAATTCTATTGCGGCTGATATTTATCGAGGCGAATACCGGTACGGCCGGTTAAATAATGAACCGTCATTTAGTGAACTATCATTAAATACCTGTGAATGGCGGACTTTTCTATTTAAACATTTATCATATCGTTTTCTCTTTTAAGAGACAGGAATCAAAAGTATACTATTTGTTCATAAAGAAAGAAGAATCATTGTTTTCTTGTTATGCCGGTTTACCACCAAATAATTTTTAATTATGACTCTTTAAAGGTTTTCTTGTGACAGTATAAAAATTAAAATTTTCTTAGTAAAAATATTTGCGTATTATTTAGGACTAGTTCTTGTCCGCAACTTCGCTTGCGTCAGTATAGATTTTGTAAAAATACGTTTACCCCGTGAGAACAGTGATTTTTTCTGGTTGAAAGGTACCGAATGTCCTTTTCTGTTCCCGTGACAACGTGTATGCAAACAAAGTCACATTCGCATTTATAATATTAGAATATATTGTATCTGTTTGTTTTCTAAATGAATAAACAACACTTCTTCTTTAACATCAGACAGATTATCTTATAAACTTTTGTATAAGACGCGGATAACATGCGTAGGTCGACACACATACGCCAGTTATACGACCAACGCGAGTCAACGCAAGTAATACATATAATTATCTCGCGCATGTAATGTGCGCGAATAGCTTGCGCATGTAACTTACGCTAGCTGCTTGCATCACATTTAACCTATACATACGTGAACTTATTACCATATTCACCTTATAGGTACATTTCCAGCTTTTATTTTGCCATTTCCTCGCTATTTTCGAAGCCCATCTGCTGCTATTCACATGCTGCAGCCGTACAAAGTAAAAACAATATATATTGGCACGCTCTGACAGAGACGGCTGTGAATATGGAAATTCTTATAAATGCACACGTTTACGCATAAGCAATTTCTTTTATATATCACATATTATTTTGATTGATCACTTCAGTTTTATCAAAGCTATTGTGAGTAACAGATGTATGACAAATCATTTGATATAAACGAGATTACTAGCACTTATTCATATTGCTACGGCTTTGAAAAAGTCTGTATAGAATTATTTATTCTTAATGAAGACTATTTCGTTAAAGAAAACAGAATGCAGTCCAATCTTTTGTGGTGGAATATTGTTTATCATTAGTCGTTTGTGATCCCACTGCTGGGCAAAAGCCTCTCCCTTGGACTTCCAAATCACTCTGTTCAAAGATATCCCCTGCCAGTCGCTTCGAAAACGTTGATGTCTGCCATATCCGTTTAGCTCTGCCTCGTCGCTGTCGACTGTCTTGTGGCACCCAATTAGTCCAGATATGTGCCCAACTTTCTGGTTGCACGCGTTATCGTATCGTCATCAACGTATTACACACACATTATGTAGCAAAATTTGTAGTATTTATGTGAGAAGAAATAAAGCAATATATTATATTACTCGACTTTACGGGACTTTACAAACATTCAAACAACAGACACGAAGAACACCGAGACTCTAAACAACTATTTCTGAATCAATTTATTTTCTCTTTGGTAGAATCGAACTTAAACTACTTTCATTATAAACATTATGCTAAGCTTTAGGATCATAAAGCTTAGCTCTACTATCTACTATTTCAATATTGAGAATAAATGATAATAATGATTATAATTTACTACCAATTTAGGGTCTTTTAATACTTACTGTCGCCAAGTAGTCGAAATCGACCACAATTGGTTTAAATTTTAAGTTTGATCGTCATTAAAGTATTATTGTATATACTTTATCCTTATAATCACATTTATCTTCTTTTTTCTTCATTACATATAAATAAGGTATGTAACCATAGTTACGAAGAATTGTACGTCGTCAGCCGAACAATGCCGAAATACTACGAACGCGATTCGACTGCGTGTGTCAAATGCATGGTTGTGTGAGTGTAGTGTTTAATGGACATATTTCTAAAGCATATGTTATAAAAATATTAAGATTCGCCACTCCTTCTCCATATAAACTATAACTGTGCCAAATTTGATACACCTCCGCGCAATTTTCGTAAAAAAGGGGTACTAAGTTTTTGCGATACGTGAAATATTAATATATAGATAATAAAATGAGCTCAAACACATAGCTAGCAAAATGACGACATAATACACCTCTGCCTAACCCTATTAAGATATAGGTAGTCGTGAGACTATGTACGTACATAGTTTTAACTATTTCTTTCATACACGAATATATAACACATGAATTCACTTGTCTAATTAAAACAGCCGCGACAGAATTGTAGCTAAACTTTTCATGAGTAGCACTCACGTTACGTAAACGCTATGAATATATGTCTATAAGCTTCTAGTTGCAATTTACGAGTATTCAAATGGTAGACCTTACATTGAAAAACAAGTCTATGGCACGAGGGACCTACTTAAGCTGGTTATATTGCCACTCAGTCCTGATTTTATGAGGGAAAATACTAATAGAGACAGTTTTACTTAAAATGTAGCAAACCTGTTACATTAGAAAGCCACGCTTGTGTATAGTTTGTTGCCACTCTACTGTGAGTGATACTCAAAGTAACTGTAATGGATTTAAACCTTATTACAGAGATCTATATTATTATAATAGCATATCTATGTTATTATAATAGCATTTTAAGAACAAGGAATTATTTTTAAACATTTGGAATGCTAAGTGGGAGCTGCCCTGGAATCACAGTGGTCGTGAATGCGACGGCATTGTATAAGGTATTGACTTTGATTCCCGGGTCAGGAAATGTGTTTTTGGACTTGTCTGTCAAGAAGTTTTCAGTAGCAGCATAAAGTTTGAAACTGTGCCTGTGCAACGGCAATTGCTTCTCCCTTTATAACATGTGACCTACATCCATCCAAGCTTAATAATGATTAAAGTATAAAGCACGTACATCAGCAATGGCCTAGTGACAGACTGTTAGACTGCCACGAAGAATTTTCAAGTCCGATCACAAGGGACGCGCCTCTGTCTTTTAGAAGTTATGCGCATATTAAATAGATATCTATCGCTTGTTTTAACGGTGAAGGAAAACGTAGTGAGGAAACCTGCATGTCTGAGAGTTCTACGTGTGAAGTCTACCAATCTGCATTGGGCCTAGGTAATCCTTCCCAAAACTGAGAATAGAGGCCCATGTCCAGCAGTGGGACGTTTTATATACAAGGGTGATATTATTAGGTATTATTATATATATTGGACGTTATACTGGTAGAACTTCGAACGGCATCCAGTATTGGATATTCGATAAACGAAATTGGATTGTTCATTTCGGCAAACAAAATCTATCAATCTTTGAATCCATTGAGGTGTTGACAGACGTCTTAATTGTTGAAACAAAACGACATTGTCATTGGATCTCTAAGCGGCTTCAGTATTTTGATGAATAGTATGGATAGCTCACGTTTATATAGCTGGCACGCGGCGACGATTGGAATCGTGTTTACTTTTAATTTTGTATGTCGTCTTCTAGATATCCAGGTCTAGTTGCGATGTTGTTTTTGATGTTATTCGAATTGGATTATAGACATAGTGCTGCCTAGTGTAGATAGGCAAAGGTTACTTTTATACGACGCCTTTACTTCTTTTTTTAAAGGAGACGGTATATTGTATGCCAGTTGATGAGATCTGTAAAATATTGAAGCACCTCTTTGAGATATAAAATACTTTTATACGTAGTTGCACGCCTTTTTTTTATCCCAAAATGGTAGGCAATATATTACAGATCCACATATTAGGCACGGTTTCCAGACTCACGTAAAAAGGGGCGAACCTATTGTCGTTTCCTAGGCACCGTGTCAGACTCCGTGTTAGAGATTTTTTTGCTTCACTCGGGAATCGATCCCACGACTTCATGCACCTCTTTGACGTACACTACGTCTTAGGCACAGCAGTACGTAGCGGTGGTATAAGAATATTTGATTATTATGTGTAAATTTTACTGTATCCCAGTGGAACGATTGTATACTTTCGTGATACAATTTTACGGCAGTTTTAAGCTTACACACATTGAATATACAACATAAATATTTTTTGTAATTTTCTCCATAATGAAATTGAGTTCAAAATATTCTTCGGAATAATCTAAGCTTAACATCTTCTGGGACCCAATTACTGCGTGCAAAGCATACAGCTCATCATATCAGGGGCAGAAGGATAATAATAATACCTTTCGTAAAATACGGTCTTACACTTGTTAATCAAGTTACAAGAATACGCAGAAAGGATAAAGACTTCGTACTTAAATTGTCAAATATTTACTTATATTGGAGTAAGACTGCCTTATTGGCCGACGTTATTGTGTGCGACTGCTCTGCTTAGTCTCAGGTTCGAAGCCCGGGTTAGGCGAAGTTTATTGGGTTTTATCAAGAAATTTATTAGCACACACACACACACACACATACACAAAATATATTAACTCACACACTCATTAGCGAATTATGCTCTGATTAATAAATTAGTATAAAACTGTATCCTTGTCCAGAGTCTGGAGAGGCTGGTAGTCACACAGGGTCTCCTAGTATAGATCTCTAGTCTCTCACATAGATAATTTGACACACTAATGTATTAATTAGATACTATACAATACTCTGTAAATTCTGTGTGAGAAAACCAATAAAGAATGTTATTATTATGTTTCTCTTATCACAGGTACTTTCTAAGATATTATATTAGAAAATACGTGGCCCTTTGGTAGGCTTATACGGAGACATGGGTCCAATATGAAAAGGCCCTTCGAAAGTTTTTATCAAAGGTGGGATGGAACACCTACAGCGGCACTAGCCGCAGCAGGCGTAGGACTATTGCTACTTATGAATTCTAATATTTGGGTTATAGGTATGGGTGTTTGGTGGACCAGTATATTGCTAACTATGGATGAAAAACGGCGTCTGCCCTGAATACACTAATAGCATCAAAGCAATGGGCAGACGGTGACTCGCAAACTCACAAGATGGGCCCCCTGAATAGCCACTATAGCCATACAAGCCAGAAGCAGAGGGCAACACCAGTGCGAGTGGCTAGGGGTGTCAAACGGTGAGGCGCCGATTTCACCATCACAGGTCTCGTGACAACGGAGACCCAGAGCCGGTTTATCCGTAGTTATGCCCTTGAAAATGACACTTGCACCCATAAGCATATAGCTTTAACGGCCCCCTCTCTGACCGGCCGACCAAGGCAAGCCAGAGTTGAGAGTCCTACGGGCGCTCTTGAACTTACACCCCAGCCAACCAGTAATGGCAAGCCGGGGACGAGGCCCTAACCGACTCTTTGAGGCATTCAGGACCGCACTCATATTCAGCCCGCCACAAGCTGCCCTGCGGTTTGTGCGCTTTTATTTTAGCTAGTGATACGTAATTTGTTAATATCACAAGGCGAAGGTGATAGTTTAAAAGCTGTGTACTGTGCCCTCCGTAATCGCGTTAGTCTCATAATGAGATAACGACTGTCCTATATTATTATTATTGGTTTGTCGCCTATTACGTGGGTCCTTAGCCCATAACTGGCAAAATATGGGTGTAATACACAACTCTCTTTCTCTCAACTCTTACATAGGGAGATTTAGTCGTGAGACGATCTATGTGATTAACTTAAAGTTTAGTTTTTTTTCCTGAAGATCATTTCATCATTTTCTTAAAGTTCTCAAGACGCGAATGATATTCCTGGTAAAACATATTACCTAATATACAAGCAATTGTAGTCTAATCTAACCATTTTAATACTATATCCGTGCCGTGTGCTCGTTTAGCACTTCTACACCACCACAAAAATGTGCGACAAAAAAATTTAACAGAGCTATCTCTGCACATTAGGTATAATAGTGAAAACTAATTGGAATCAACTATTCATTCAGTCTAAATCCAAAACAATACCTTACAATATTTATAAAACAAAACTGTTTATTTTTTACCTTCGTCATGTAAAACGTCATAAACAATTGGACACATTGTGGCCTTTCCAGTTTCGTAGCTTAGGGCACATCTTTAAATGTAATTACGTCAGTAGACTAGTAGTTTGGCGCATGTAATCCACATAACGTCACAAGCTTCTTGTAGACCCCGTGGACAAAGTTCGGTGCAAAATATAGTTCTAATTAAAATCTGCCAATAGTGCGCGTTATGATGAAATCCTACTGGATCTTTGATTAAGTGTATTGAATGCCCTCTGGCATTAATTCCGTGTACATTATGTCGTTTTATGCATATATTTCAATTACATAATTATTTCCAGTGATCCGAATGAATAAAATATGCATACATAGACTCACGTTCTCTAACTACATAAATCGGAGCATTTATAAAGACTAAACTATTAGTATCGGAAACTAGATATGTATATGACAATAATCGTATACGATTTGCAAGGATTGAAGCAAGAGTGATATGGCAGAATCAAGCAATAATAACTTTAAACTTTCGCGTTGCGTCAGTGAGTCAGCTTGTTACCACGGCAGGTGTAACCTGGTCGAAAAGTCGTGAATAAAAAAGTTTACATTATGCATGATCGCGTTAATACCCGTTAAGTATTACATATCAAGCAAGTAGAAACCCGTATCTCTGCCCGCTGCTCTGGGAAAGCACATGTATATCACATACACTTTACCCCAGCTATGTCTTAACCCTCTCTAACATGACAAACTTTGTGTTCATTAGTTGGATGTTTTTAAATTCCTTTGCAACACCGTGCTTGATCTTAGTAAGATGTCGCATGGGAGATGTCTTTTAAAGATCAAGTAAATTAAAAAAATGGGTACATTTCTAGAATCCTTGTTACTATTAAAAACTTCCTAACAGAAATTTTCAATCATCATCGATCTTGGAATTGCTCACGAACACTAGCAAAAGAAATAAACAAGTTGTTACGGTTAAATAAACTAAAAAGTTTGTTCAAACATAAATAAAATATACGCCTTTCAAATGCCACTACAGCAAAGTTTGATGGGTTTTTAAAGTGTTCTAAGAAACTGAATTTTGCTCTATTTCTATAAAAATCGTATAATCTTTATTTTTCAGTACCTATCCGATGATAACAAAAGCAATAACTGGCTACTGATTACTAAATACCCACTTTACAATAAGCAACTTTTGACTCCGCATGAAATTATAAAAAATAGTTATGATAAATTATAAAAAACATTTTGTTAATTTATTTGTGTGCAATGATTCAATACAATTTGTCCAGCCATTATTCAAATTAACCATTGCAGACAGAACGGCAAAGATAAAATTCAAAAATGGTTCTTTGCACATGAAGCATACAAATAATAATAATAATATTCTACTACATACACACAACGACATCTAGCCCAAACTAAGCAGAGCTTGTACTATGGGTACTAGACAATGGATAAACATACATATATACTTTTTCTTTTATAAATATATAAATATTATACATAGAAACACCCAGACCAAGTCAAACATCTATATTTATGCACACAAATATTTGACTTGTGCGGGAATCGAACCCGCGACCTCAGGCGTGGCAGTCGCTTACACTAACCACTACGCCATCGAGGCCGACAAATAATAATTGTAGGTGTATCGTATATAAGTTCTAAACTGTATAAGGCTGCGTCTGTTAGTGATATTTAGATACCTGCATAGGAGATAGATTATAAAAAGAAGAAATCGGCATCAAGCAGTAGAATAATCATGGCAATAACAGTTGGTTACTATGATTACTGGGGAGGCGACCATCGAATTCGAGATGAGATTTTTACCAAAACTGCTGAATAAAACTCATTCATCTTGATACTGCGACAGACACTTCGATTACATTTATATGTACCTATAGATAAATATGGGAATACATATCCAGACTTGATATCCAGTGCTGGCGTGTTGACTGAGAGATCAAAATTCAATAGCTGTTTCTGTTTACTTGCACACGACGTATTTCAATTTTGAGATAGAAATTGAAGTACTTGACGTTTGATGTTCTTACATGTCTGTGGCTTGGATCGATAATATTTTTGTACAGCATAGATACAAAGTATTAGTAGTTAGACTTACCTTCTGATCGTTTGCATTTTCTAGGATAAATTAACGATTAGCTAATATTCTCGAATTGCTCAGTTTTAAGTTTTAGAGCCTATTGCTGTTTATTCGGCAAATTTCCCGACTTAATATTCCCACTGAGAATATTCTAAAAGAAAAACCTGATGAGACTTCGGTCTACTAGAAATTCGAACCTGACCTGATCTTACATAAACATAATTGCAAACTTATGACATGTGAACAACTAGACGTGTAATTTGCTAGAGCTCCGCCAGACACATTTCAAGACTCCGTGATGCTATTGAGAATTTCTTGATAAATAATTCCGACAACATTTTGCCTGATCCGGCATTCGAACCAAAGACCGATATGCTCAGCAGTCACATTCACTGCCACTATGTCACTTAGTCAATGTTATATATAACGTGTAACATATTAAACGCACATTCTGAAAGTATTTTGTTCAGAATCGGCTACTGAATCCATTTCTGACATTTTAATATAGGTTTTTTTTTGTCCTAAAATAATTAAAACTACGTAAATTGCTCTTTTCTTTGAACAGTCGAAATAAACGAAAATGTATCATAATTCAAGGCAATAAGGTTTTTGATGCAATAAAGGCAATACTTAATGTTAGATTTATTGTAATATACCCATACGCGCACAATAAAGATAACTAATTAGTTAAATTAAAATATTTAAGTACATAAAAGTAACATTTTGTCGACTTCGGTGGCGTAGTGGTTAGTGTAACCGACTGCCACGCCTAAGGTCGCGGGTTTGATTCCCGCACAAGTCAAACATTTGTGTGCATGAACATGGATGTTTGTCTTGGTCTGGGTGTTTCTATGTATAATATGTAAGTATTTACAAAAAAATATATATATGTATGTTTATCCATTGTCAAGTACCCATAGTACAACCTCTGCTTAGTTTGGGCTAGATGGTGTTGTGTGCATGTGGTAGAAAAAAATAAATATATTTAATGATTATATTATTATTACGATTTAATAATCTAATTGGGGTGTTTGAGGTTGTGCGTTATATATGTGACACGTTGTATAGGTATTTGGAAAATTACTTATATTATATTAAATATTTACTGTAACCTCTCAATAATTAGGCAGGGTTTCTTGAACCCATTACTCTTATGTAAAAGCATGGATGCCATGTCAAGCTGACAAATATATAGAGCAGTGAAGTATCGTTCCATTTCATTCCATTAGCGTATAATTTGATTTCAAGCCATTAGTGCATTGACACGTATTTCACTGAAGTTGGTTTATGCGTGTGTGTAAGTTGTATATGTAGTAGTGTCAACGTGAACATTATAGGAATGTGCCATAGCTATTGAAGTGAAGTGATAGTGATTGCAAATTCAAATTGACCTAGTTTTGTAATTACCTAGTGTTAGAGATTGCTTTTAACTAAACGAGAACTACCTATATGGCTTTCGTATATTATTATACTAGCAAGTTGTCAAACAAGCAGATGTTTGCCCGTTGGAAAGTGGTGCCAGTAACTAATCGCTTACGATACTCACGAGTTGCTGACTGGGATTAGAAATAAGAATGAAAAGTTTCTCGTTTGTGTTTATGAACACAATTCTTATATTCGTTTTGTGTGCGTGTATGTGTTTGGAAGTTTTTGTCTCGCATTTCGATAACTAGTCTCTTCATTACTTTATATTGTATTTATTCAGTGCGATGGTAATTAGTATTTTTACTACGAAATGTTTATCTGAAACTGCAGGCTAAACGAAATATTAAGACTACCTACCGTCTAGTTTCTTCGGTTTTCTTTATTATTAAGATATTACTCGATTATTCGGATGATATTATGGTTTAGGAGGATCATAACGTTCACGTTACTACGTGTTTCACGGTCCGAAGAGTACAAACAATCAGAACGATATTTCAGCATTTGTCATTCACATATTGGTAAATTTCACATACATACGGGAACCGAGCCAGCCAAGTACCTAGTAACGCCTATTATATTTTTAACCTAAGCACTATTTTACTAGAACTTACTAAAAGAAAATCTTATAACACGTTGACCAACCTGTATAACGAACCGGGCCCAGTCGATCAGAAACACAAGCGTAAAATTGTACCACGAGATTAATGAGGCAAACTCCACTACTTCACAAAGATAAGCGAATACAATGTTGAAATAAGCTCGCCTTTGTACCTGGCTTATCTTCTATTGAATGTATTATCAATGTTCTTTATATTTACAATGGAGCAACGAGATTTAATCCTGTTAGCATTTATAAGGTACGATACATTTTGGTAGCAGCTCAGCAATGACGCTCGAACATCAGAAGCCGTGCTCAATAAAATTTGTATTGAATCAATTAACGGATGAAATTAATAATGCACTGAACTCAATCTAAAGTATGTTGATTGAAAATATTGTTCCAAGTTCAAACGATCAAGTTATAGGCTGAGGGTATTGTTTTAAAGCGATTAATGGAGTTTGAGTTGAATAATATATGAATCCAATCCAAAATATCTGAATTGAAAATATTATATTTCAAGTTTAAAAGGTCAAATTTCAATCGAAAACGCGATTGTTTCATGTCGATTATTGTAGTTTCAGTTGAATATGTTTCAGGAGGGATAAATCACTATCCCCGAATCCCCGAAATCCCTGTACATATTCGGCATATTTAAAGTGTTAATAAGCCTTTGCCCACCCCTTTGGGCATTAAGTGTGAGGTTATTAGGGCGTTACAATGTATATGTCTTTTTAATAAACCACCCATTAATAGAATAAATTTAACACCAAACTCACTAACCTATATGTTTTGACCTTCTTATGGGTTACTCTGTGACTTAAATGAATGAATGATTTTTGACTTTGACTTTTGTCTTGACTTTAGAATATGTATGCTACGTCATAGTCCATTACAAAGCTAATCAATCAGTGAGAACGAAAGCAAAAAATAAAATAGATCTAGAGTTCTAGACCTTTTATCTTTATTACATGTAAATTAGGAGAGCGAGTATCTTTCTTCAGACTTTTCTATATGTTTATGTGTATTCGCGTTCTATTTGATGCCTCACGAGATAATAGATGTGTGTTTTGCACTAGAATAATGTACATTATACACGAAGCACCATTTGTTAGAGTCGTTTTAGTACAATGTGTATTGGGATGTGTTTTATTTAAGGTCGCAATGGAGTCTCTAAATAAAGGTAAAACCGTATAATGTTATTATTTTTTAAGGATCGCTAATATAAATTAGCTCAATGTAGTCTGCTACATGCATGAGTTTTTAAGTCGTCGTTAATTTGATTTTTAGTAGCAGCACAAAGTCTGGATATGAGCTCGATAGACGGCAATAGGATTGCCTCCTATTAAGTAAGACCAAAAAACTTAGCGACCGAAATATGAGTGTAATATATCTTTGGCTTCTCCTTGGGCGATATAAGCATAAAATTATGAACTACTCTAAGTACAGGTTGGTATGCTAAAAGCAATATGGAATACTCAACGTTTTTATAATATTTTATGAATAACATCAAAATATATGTTAAATCAGTCTTAACTGCTTCGATAGCATAGTGGTATTAAACGTATTTACTGTGTATAAGACTTTGGCTTCTATGCCAAAGTCAGATAAAATGTTATTCAATCAAAATCAAATCAAAATCATCAAGAAAGCAAGAATTCTCAGTAGCAGCATCAAATCCTGGAAACCTAGCTTTCCGGAGATATAGACGTGAGACTGTACATTTATGTACTTTTAATAAATAAAACGTTCTTATAACTTAAGATACAATTCTATTTAAGACATCATGAAATTTTACATTTAGATATAACAGTTCGTGGATTTGAAAGACGGGTATGACTATTTGCCGTACTTGTTTGCCTAGTTGCTTTAACAGAATCGTCCACTATCCAAGCATCCAAAGGAGGGAAATCTACTGAGAGTTTGAATAAACATTGTTAATAGCCTGCTTGATCTTTTGCTAATTCGGATTCTAAGCGGAATGCTCTCCTTTGAATACTAAGAAAATACACTAAACCGATTTCACTTCAGTGTATTTTCATGTAATCTTACTTTTTGGATATGCCCGTTTTTTTATCCTAAATAATAATATAAATGTGAATCTGAGTCTTTTTATTACGCTTTCAGGCCTTAAATTCTCGACCAGGCAAATTGAAATTTCGCATACACGTTGTCAGAGGTACAGAAAAACACATATAGTACCATGTAGAAAAAAATATTGTGCCCGAGCGAAGTAGCGGCCAAGAGCTAGTGGAGTGAGAGTGTATATACGTTACCTTTCAAACGGGTCATATTATAATCGTTTGTCAATTATAATAGACTGCTTTACTCTGATTTAGTTACTGTTTTTTTTTTAAACTAGCTTTTCTCCATGGTTTTACTTTAATGATTACTGCTCCGCTGCCGTGGTTTGTGGCTTGATGTTATATAGCCTATGTTACTTGTTGATAGAGTAGCTTTCTAGTGGTGTAAGATTTATTAAATTCGGTTCAGTATTTCCAGAGTTCATTTGTAACAAACAAAAATGCAAATATTTTCTATTTATAATATTAGTGCAGAAAAACATTTTTTGGTACTATTTTAAACTGCTTAAACCAATTAGTTTTTTGTTTTGTATTTTATTTGATTTTTTTGCTTTTCAGTAACCATAGTCATATCGATATTAGAATATTATTTGTCTCTTTGACTTGAAGTGTAGTTATTTCAAAGTACTCGTACCTCATTTATTTTGATCTTTTGTGTCAATTTAGTCGACAAAATTATTTCTACGCTCACATTTCTCTTAGTCTAGCTTTCAACGTTATTGTAAGCTTGCTGGCAAAGAAATATAAGCTGAAAGCGAAGCTTTGTTCGCAAATATTTCTAGAGTAACAGTGCAGGCAGCGGTATGTTGTGGCTACGTCTTTCTGTAGAATTATGCATCAAGATTTAAAGTAGCAGTTTTACTGCATTAAGTTTTCTCGTTGCCTAACAATAATGAGTCCGCTTCTTTTTAGAGCTTTTTCGCTGTTGCACTTACTCTCTAATGGTAATTAATTGAAATGTGGAGTAGTTATTAATCTTAATAATCTTAATCTTTTATATATTATAACTATTTAATTCATTTCAACTTTATTCAAATTAATTAAATTAAATACAATATATGCAAGTATAGGTTTATTATTAAGGGAAGGCAAGAAGGTATTAACAATTAAAGTAGGTTTACTAGGCTAAATGGGGTAGCATATAAAAAAGTATTTACACATTATATAATAAATTTTATTTGTTATTATGCTGTGTTATACTTATAATAAATATAATAATTATACGTGCCCAGAAACAGTTTTATGTAATCCCTTATGACGCGATATAAAACAAAACATCTGTCGAGCTGAAAGGCAGGAATAAGCCGGAATAAAAATTTAAGAAAAAATTGAGACAAGAGATAATCTTGCTATTTAGTTATTAGTATATTTATCAAATTTTATAAGTATGTAAAGGACGTCCCCTCCAACTAATTTTGAGACAGGAAGCGGCCGTAATATAACGTGGATTTTGTATAAAATACTTACGAAATACCTCGCCTGGATACCCCATGGCGTTAATTATAAATTGTTGTATTACCACTAAAACTGTCCATAAACTTAGTTATAAATTAATTTCGCCATTATGTAGTTTGACAAACTTTAGTTTCAAATAAATTATTTGTGCTCACATAACTAGTGTCCAGAATATCTTCTTTAACAATATTAAAAGTTCCTGTGACACAGTTGTGATTATGCATATTGATCGATTCGCGAGGTTAACGTTACTAGAGCTATGCTTCTAGAGCGCAGCTTCGCTCGCATAAATGTGGGTTGTGTCAATTTTGTATCCCTCGGGAACAGTCCTGTTGTTGGATGATAGAGATCCTTTGTCCTTTCTGTACCCCTGACAATGTGTATTCGAAATTTCACGATCATCGGTCGAGTAGTTAAGGCGTGAAAACGTAACAAAGAAACTCACATTCACATTTATAATAGGACTGCTGTTGATGGCAGACAAGCCAGCGGCCAACCTGATGATAAGCAGTAACAGCCATTCATTGCCATGGATGTATTCTTACATCACGTAAACAATATTAAGTAACACCTTAGTTGTATAAAAAATAAAAATAAGGTAAAACCAGGGTAATGCTAACGTAAACCACATAGGTGACAAACAATTAAACGGTTTACCTGATAGTAAGCAGTAAAGAGTATGTGAGTAGAAGGGGGTGGGATGGAAGAGGGTTGGAAGAGAAAAGATAGAGAGGGACAAATATTAAAGGTGTCGTAAATAACCTAACAAGTCAAATTGGCTTCCTTAATAAATTTGGGGAAAATAAGTTTAGGAATTATAAAAATGGTCTTCGTGAATAATGAGAAGCATTGAGCTGGTGGATATAAATAAACCTAAAATAATATTCCCTAAATTGCCAGATTTTACAATTAAGTTCTAAATCTAACAGTTAGTCCTCTTCACCGTGTTCACGTTATTATCCTTCGATCCCTTACTTACCTATTTCACGCTGACGTTGCTTTGTCATAAATGATTACGTCAAAGGCTTTACCTTTGAGCCTTTGCCTTTACGTAATCATACGCCTACTGGAAACTAATTATCACTCGTGTACTAATTAAACCTAAATGTCCGAGAATTCTCCGAAACATTTTAGTAGCTTTGTGAAGTCTATGTACATGGAAGAGCTTTGCTCAACGTTTCAACGTTGACAAATTTTAGTTGCCAAATAATGTGTGAAAAGAGGGTTCACTTTACATAAAATTTTTAACCTCAATGATTGCAATATGAAATAGTTTATTTTCGCTAACATATTAAATTTTGTTAGATGTTAAATATGTGATATTGTGGATGAATCTACATATGTACATAACATGAATACCGCAACAGCTTACGTGGTCAATTCATCACTGGCAATGTACGATAACATTTTTTATAAATATAAAGAAACTTCAGTTGTTTGCACTGAATTGCCTCGATAGCGTCGTGGTAGTGGATATGACTGACTACTGTGCGCTCTTGGATTTGATTCCCAGGCTCTCTACCCGATAGCCGGCTTGCCCCTTATTAGGTACCGTAGCTGGTGAAAATTCACTGTCAACCCATTTGATGATCAAAGGGTTGTGACTTTGTGTGTATGTCTTTAGCTAACTAGGTCACACTAATGGTTGGCTCTCCACTTTTGACTTTTATAAAGTGTAGACAGGTATAAATAATTATTTTAATAAATGAAACCTTCGAACGTTTTTAGAAAAATCTGCATTCCAATTCACAACAAGGTTTATTTATATAAAAAGGTCAGACAGTATCAATATAATGAAGGAGACTCAATAAAGGCGCCTTTTTACCAAGTATTTGTTTAGCATTCCAATTTGTAATCTGGGGCAAAATGAACACTCGCCCTCTTTTAATCAATGTAAATTTTAATAGGGTTGTCGAAAAACAAGTAAAGCGTTTGTGTACTATGCACAAATACTTACCTTTTTCTGGTAGTTCTCTATATAATGATTTCCAAAAAACGGTTTCATTCAGATACTTGTTAGTAGAAGAACGAGGTGTGAAGTTTCTTTAACAAACTTTGCTAGCGCGATAAAGGCTCTAGTACAAATTGCAAGCGTAGGTTTGATAAGAGCGCCATCTTTTGTTGTTAAAGTGTTTATTATGCATATGTAGGAACCACTACACGTTTTAGTTTTCAAAACACTAGTTTAACATCCAATAACGTTTTATTTCGCAGAGTAGTGTCTTGTTTTGATACACTCAAAAGGGAACGTAATTAACAGAAAGCCATTTGCAGTGGTCACACTAAGTGCTACGCAAGCGTCGTGTTACTCAAACGTTTTAAAACCATCGTATTGTTCTTAAAACAAAATAAAGGACAGAAGGCTGGCTGCGGTTTTTTTATCGGATGGATGTACTCTCTAAGTGGGAAAGATTCCACTGTGCCATACCATACCTCTCATAAAAAGCACTGTCTTTCATCAAGGAATATACAACGTGTAACATATTAAATGCACTTCCTGAAAGTACTTTGTTCAGAATCGGCTACTGAATCCATCACTGACATTTTAATATGTTTTTTTTTTGTCCCAAAATAATTAAAACAACGTAAATTATAGTCATCCTTTTCTTTGAACAGTCGAAATAAACGAAAATGTATCGTAATTCAAGGCGATAAGGTTTTTCATGCAATAAAGGCAATAATTTTAGATTTATTGTAATATTCCCATACTATCCGCGCACAATAAGGAGAACTAATTTGTTAAATTAAAATATTTAAGTACATAAAATTAACATTTTCATGATTATATTATTATTACGATTTAATGAACTAATAGGGGTGTTTGAGGTTGTGCGTTATATCTGTGACAAGTTGTATATGTTCCTATGCATTTATTTATAATTATGCTTATTACGCAAACTGTGCTACCCAGACGTGCGGCTAACTAATATATCGTGTAGTTTATAGTCGTTTTGCCGACAGGCGGCAGTACCTATTGATATTCTAGTTACGCGGTGACGACGACGTATTTTGATTACCCGCACGTACTTTGGAAGATATAAAAAAATGTTGCTGCTTCGGCTTCCGCACAGATCCCTTCTATCCTTTAAGTCGCTTGCAGCTGCGTTTTACATACATACCAGTTCATCTTTATTATTGAATATAAATATAAATTATATTTTCCCACGCTTTACGAGACCAGAAGGCTGGACCTTTCCTGGCTCAAAGAATCAGCATTGCCATTCAACGAGGCAGTACAAAACCTGGATTCTGGATACTATATAATTTTCCAGTCGACAGCGAAGCTGAGGAATATTACTACGCTGCCTAAACCTGCGGTTTACTTATTTATTTTAATATATTTTGTGCCACTCTTTTTATTTTGCTTTTCTTATAAGTAGGGATTTAATTTATTTTAGTGACATAATTAAATAATTAGCATAATATATAGGTAGGTACACAAATTATTTACAAGAAATATAGACTAAAGTGAAAAATAAAACTTAAAAAGCGTCATAATATTCCTCCGCATCGTCGTAAATTGGCAACGTGCCCAGAAGACTGATAGCATTGCCACGTTGAATGGCAATACTTATTCTTTGTGCAAAGAAAATACCAGCCCTCTGGTCATGCAAAGCGTCGATGAGCCCCTTAGCTAAGTCTCTATAAATAGAACTAGCACTTGAACCCCATGGCCCGCCCCAGCTTTAGTTAGTTATGTTAATAATAGTTTTATGTTAAATTTGGTAAGTAATAAGAGTATTATTTTATGTCCTAATGAATACATATATATAGTTCTTCAGAGAATAACCATCTAAGTATATACTCGTACTAAAATTTATTTGTGAAATACGATAAATCTATTTAAGGATTTGTTGACAAATCAGTGAAATAAAATATGTGGTCATGAAATAATTAAAACTTAATATATTTATTGTTTTTCTTAACTAGATTATAAAATTCTAATAGCGATTGTCCGATAAATAAAAATCAACGTTGCAATCTAATAGCGGGTTCGAATCTCTCACTCATACTACCGACTTAGGCACTTTAATACTAGCATTTACATAGAGTTAATCGTAATAACATAAACTTATATTATAGCTCTTTATTTAAAAAATAACGACAATTAAAATGATAAGATTTTTACTACCCTCGATTCTAAGCAAGTTACTGTTAGAATTTAAGTTTTTCATTAACTTGTTGCACTTCTAAATATTTTTAATTGTACGACAGCAAAATGCTCTCTGTCCTATAAAGTACAATGATGTAATAAAATTTCTCATTTTCACTACTTTACGCGATGTCCTGCAAAGAATTTATCACGCAGCTTTGCTCATTTCTAACCCGCTTACGTCTCAACGGTATTATTATTATATTTCACAGAGAAAACACGTCAAAGAAATGAAACCTATATTTCTTTTGTGTATGAAAACATGAAATGAGATACAAAAGTCAACATGTATCATAGAGTCTAAAGCTATGACCGCTAGAGTCGATATGAAACCACAAACATATCAATGTGCTATGTTTATTATCATCATCGAAAGGTGCCATTTTTGTATAGGATTTTGGAGATCAGGAGGTAAGACTACTAGGTTATTATTCTTGCTGCATATTTAAATACGTTTAAAATATTCTGCGCCTTCTTGAGGTTTCTACACGGAATAAATATTTATGAAATCCACAAATAGTTGTTCCAAGTCTGAGACCTATGTGTCTGTTATTTGAATGTTTGGAAAGGCTCCCCCGACACACTATATATTCTTAGTGCGTAAATCATCTTTCTTTTTTATAAAACGTGAGAACTAAAGGTAGAGTCCATAGGATTCTTCGCTTATACTTAGAACTGTCCGACTGGGGAAGTATATAACTATATACTTCTCCAGTTGAACAGCTCTTGGACTAATCGCAGCTAAAGAAGCTAGTGTCATGTCCCTATAGAACTCTGTAGGGATACGTCATTAGCTTCTTTAGCTGTCATTTACTGTAGTAGATCACAACTGAATGAGAGTGTCGTGTTTATGCGACGAAAAGAGTAGCCAAATCTCCTCCAGAACAAAAATTCACTTTTGTTTAAAAAATTACTAGTGCTTACATCAATACTTGTCGTCAAAATAAACGCCTACGCTATCTTCAAGTACAGAAATCTAATATACATATATAAGTAAACTAAGCCCAGGTACTACTGTTAAATAAATAATTCAGTCTAGACGAAATAGGTTTAGGTAAGTGTGTCGAATTAAGAGATTATAATTTATTATGCAAATGGTATTCAACTGGAATTTCTGAATGGACCCTTTTATGTCGGAAAACATTAATTAATTTACTTTGAAAACTTTTTCGTATTTATTAGCAAGCTACCTACGTCATGACAACATTTTAATATTTTGTTGTGGATGAATAATTTTGTTACGCTTTTTGAATGAAAGTTTGTAATTTTATTATAAATAGACTAATTTACTTCACAGAAACAGACTTTCTATATTAAGAACTAGGAAGGTAGGGTGAACTTATAGGTTTTAATTTTTTTTTTTTTTGGTATAGCATGCAAACGAGCTGATGGATCGCCTGATGGCAAGCGATTACCGCCACCCATGGACACTCGCAACACCAGAGGAATCACAAGTGCATTGCGTTCCTTTTAAATTTGCCCCCACCAGAAGGAGGAGCGGTAGGACGGTTGAGCCTCCGGTACCCTCACTCACTCGCCGAAACACAACACAAGCGCTATTTCACGCCGGTTTTCTGTGTGACCGTGGTATCACTCTGGTCGAGCCGGCCCATTCGTGCCAAAGCGTGGCTCTGCCAATGCCATGATTTTACATCTACATTAAATGTATCCATAAAGGTTAATTAACCAAAAAAACAAAGGCCTTTTTGACTGCCCTGAATGTGGCAACCAGTGACATTAGTATCGTTTGAACAACTACGTAATATTGGAATGACTCGAATCTCATCATCTAAGATAGACAGCATTGTGGGCGATTTTTGACAATTTCGACTCTTCTTAATCTCTCTTAAAGTGGATAGACCATTGATTTTTCAAGGATAAAAATTAGAATATGTTAAATGTAAATAATTTGCAGAAGCGTTTAAAATGACCTCAGTCACACCTGCAATAGTAACAGCCTTTATAGGAGTTTAGGAGTAGATATCAAAATATACATAATATGAATCGAATTCGGATTCAAAGGCAAACAGGTATCCTAGAACTAGCCATCCTTCTAACAACACAAAACGTATGGATCATTGCGTTTTCAACACCAAACCACAGTCAGGTCGCGAAATTTTAATTTATCGGATGTTAAAGAGATACCTTCAATTTAGCCGTCAGTTATGTGCAGTTAAAATCAAAATTATAATTGATTACTTATTATATATTAATTTTAAACAAAAGCTTATTTTCTGATAATTGCACACCAAACTATCATCTAACTATCATCAAATTGAAAAAACAATAATATGTTTTGTCATATTGAAAGTTTTGCCAAATATAAAAAGTTGTCATTTCAATATCGTTATATGATAACTGAAAGATTTGCCTACGAGCGAAAACTTGATCTCGAAAAAATATTTTGCTAACTTAACCTAATAGCGCTCTAATCGCTTCTCTAGAACGTTCCTTAATATGCTTAGGAAACTTACTGAAAATAACCCTTTTAGGACAAGATGGTAATATGCCTGTTAGAAATATTACTTAATTAAAGTTTGCGTGTGACTTCGCTCGCGTAAATGTCATGGCCAGTTGCACTCACTGATCGGTAAACGATTAGTGAGGTTAAGCAACGTTGGGTGCGGTCAATCTATAGATGGGTGACCGCTTAGTGGTATTTCATCTGAGCGTCTCCGTGCTTCGAAGGGCACGTAAAATGTCGGTCCCGGTTGTTACCAAACTGACAGCAATCGTTAAGCCATGTCAGAGGCCTACGGGTGGCTGAAATAACTCTTGACAACAGGTTGGCCACTAACCATAAAAAAGAAAGAAAAAAGAAATGTAGGTTAAGTTAGGGTTGTAACAGTTCTTTTCTCTCAATGAAAGGTATTATGTCCTTTTCTGTTGACCTGACAACGTGTATGCGAATTTTCATGATTATTGGTCAAGTAGTTAAGGCGTGAATGCGTAATAAACAAACAATCAATCTCACATTCGCATTTATAACAATAGTTAGAATATTTTAGATCTTCTGGAAGCAGAGCTTAGCACGCCAGCACTAACTTCTAAATAAAATGGTTAGGTATTGTTTTCTTTACAAGCTTTCTGCGCAGATAATTAAATTTGCTCGGCAGAAATATTTCGGCCCTTTATGGAATATCAACAACAATAATGCTCTTGGCAGATTTGGAATTGGCTAAATGGGTGTAATACACGCTGCCTACCCTTTCGGAGATAAGGCCGTGATATCTATCCAAATAGTATATTATACTAAATGAAAATAAGTTACATTATTAAATCTACTTAAGCATTAGCTAGTTATTCAATACATTTTAATTAATTTACGAAGCATCAAAGCGTTCTCTGTTCAGCAACGTTTTAATGAATGAATAAGCTTGAATAAATTTATTCAAAGCGGTTCAACAACATTATACTGACATCATAATGAACACAACTCTCGCTGCAGTGATAACATTATTTATTTACAACGTTAATAAAACCGTTGGGCAAATTGTGACGTAACGAAATATGCGCATCCTAACTAATTATATAATTGTGAATATAAGTTTGTTTGTTTGACAAGCATTCACTACTCGACTGATCATCATAAAATTTCGCATACACGATGTCAGGGGAACAGAAAATTACCTTTCATCTAGAAACACGTTTTGTTACCATGAATATGTTGTTATATGTTTGATAAATAATAATAATAATATTTTATCACATACACACAACACTATCTAAACCAAAATAAGCAGAGCTTTTACTATGGCTACTGGACTATGGATAAACATACATATATATTTATTTTATTTTTGTAAATACATATTATAGATATAAACACCCAGTTCAAGACAAACATTCATGTTCATGCACACAAATATTTGACTTGTGCGGGAATCAAACCCGCAACCTCAGGCATGGCAGTAGGTTACACTAACCACTATGCCATCGAGGCCGACAATGATGATGATGAAGATTAGATACCTTCATTTACGCGAGCGAAACGGCGGGTAAAATCCGGTTTACTATAGAAGTTGTGCCGAGATGTTTGCATTTATTATGTTGGTTATTCAGGATAGTCATAGGCCTTTTAGCATCTACTCAGACCAAGAGTCTTACTCCAATTGAATGCGTGAGAGTACGTTCCAGAGAGTATAGATATTGTCCGAGTTAAAATCGAATACTCAGCTAATGCGCTTAAATGCATCGCTAGCAATTATCCTCATTAGCGTTTTAGTTGAATCTTTAATCAGTTCGCGATCGATTCTCGTTGAGACACCGCGTGTTGAAACCAGAATCATTAAACATTTTTACCATTTACCATTTATTTCACCAATTTATAGTATTAGTCAAGTATATTTTGTTCAATAAGCATAACTTTAGTTTACGTGACTTTTGTTGATAGTTATTGAAATCTTTTGTTAATTATATTATATAATTACTCGCAATTTACATTTTTCTATTTAACTACATTTAACATACCATAAAACCTTCTTCTTTGAATCCTGGGTCCTTTAAGCGGGGCGTGAAAAAGCACCTTCTCAGGCCGTCTAAGTAGAGACCTCAACATCGCTTCGGCTGCTATGAGGACGATGTGGAGGCCACTGCTCTTAGACCACACGACTGCTTACCATCAGGCAGAGTGTGGTCACTTCGACGAGCAAAAAAAAAAAATCTCTAAACAGACAGTAGTGTCTTAGGACTCTTAGGTCACAATAGCACCGCGGACATATAAACACTACTTTCTTCAGATATTCTCATTCCCTCGCATACAGTGACAATGCTTTAAGAGATGGTGACAGTGCCCTCAGTTCCAATTATTTGAAAAAAATATAGTTTGGCAGATCTGATAATCTATTCTTAAACCTTGTTATTGATAGTTCGCGTTTTCACTTACCCCACTCAAATAAATAGATAACTTAGTAAACTCACTAACCTATGTATTTTGACAAATGAATAAATGATTTTTGACTTTTACTTTGACTTTTACTTGAGCTTAATGTGCTCTAAAAATGTCTTTGTTAATAAATTACACAAAAATTTTACCATTTATAAATCTCAATATTTCGGGTATATGTATATTAAATATTATTATTAAAGACATCTTAAGCATGGTATTCTGAAAATATTTACATATTTCTTCATATTTATACTAAAACTATCCACTTATTAAAAAAAGATTTTAGTATCTCGCTGGTTTCAGCATGAATGGGCCGGATTGACCGGGGTAGTACTACCCTCTCACAGAATACCGGCGTGAAGTAACCGTACCCGTACTGTTGCGTTTCGTATCGGCGAGTGAGAGAGCCGGAGGCCCAGTAACCCCGATCCTCTTCCTATCCTTTCCTTTGTCCTTTCCCTCTTTCATTCCTTTTTAAAGGGCTGGCAACGCACTTGTAACTCCTTTGGGGCTGCGGGTGTCCATGGGCGGCGGTAATCGCTTACCACCAGGCGATCCGTCTGCACCTTTGCCCAAATATGCCATAAAAAAAAATAACTACATTTTAGTTTAATATTATAAATATAAAAGATTGTGAGGATGGATTAATGGATGTTTGTTACTCTTTCACACACGGATTGTGATGAAACTTGGTATGTAGATACTGGAGACTACTTTTTATCCCGATATACCCACGGCATCTGGGCTTACGCGGTTGAAACCGCTCAGCTAGTATATTACAATATCAAATAACTATTAATGCGTCATATAACTTGTTTTTAAAGGGATTTTCTTTGTATTAAACAAATATTAGCACGAAAAACATAAAAGAACACTTATACATTAATATTAAAGGGATTTCGTATTCATCTTTTTGATTAAACCTCTTTCGCTGATATAAGTCGATTTGAAAGTTTGATATTATAATATATTAAAACATTGGTTCTAAATAAATTTATTCCAAAGGTAACCCTTAGGAATAAATTTGATGGATTTTCTATATTACAGCCATTGAAACTGCAAATATATACCGCAGGTTATTGAAAATCGCTCCTCAATAAATATCGTTTTGACTTGTAATTTCAATATCTACCAAAGAGGCACTATTAAATCAATTTAGTGTGAGCAGAGTCAAGGCGAAAATTGACACTGGCTGTAATAAATTGCTTTAATATAAATGTAAGACTATTTAAGAAAAAAACGCCATATATCACTTATCCTAAATAAACTTCATACTCCGGCGACAATATTTTTTATAACATAAAAGTGTCTGAAATCTGTTTGTCGTCTATTTGTTAGTCTGCCAGCTTTATTGAATGTTAGGAAGTATTTTCTAATATTTGTTATGCCAGTACTTCTATAGTCAATATTTCTGATTTTATTACTCAGATATAAAAATAGACATACAAAATCGACACACAATAGACGTTTTATCAACAAAGAACGCCGGCATCAACACAGCTGATTCACATTTCGTCATTAATTCTAATGTAATAATAATTGAAATCCAATATATTTGGTGTTACCATTAGGTAAATGTGATAAATTAATAATAAACAGTCTAAGCCAAGTATTGTGCAAATAATTAAAATTTTTCTGATGACGTACAAAGGTTTAATCACATCTATCAATTATTGAAACGTGCGTATCATTTGTATCAGTTGTGGGTCAAGCGATGTCAAAATCACCCATTTGCAATAGACAATAGACTTATGTTTTTCAAAGTACATAAAAAGCGTTTTACTTTGCTAAGAACATTCGAATTTGGAACCTAGTTTTCCTCATCTCTTCACCTTCGCTAAGGAAAGGTCTACTAATATTACCAGTTTATAAAAATATACGAATTATTTAAAATCTCACATGAGAACGCGAACAGTCTGATGTAACGTAGCTAACCTTCAAATACTTACTAAAATGTGGAAACCGCCACAATCCCCTAATTTATCAGCCCCAACGATAAGAATAGAAAAAGGGTCGGTCTTACCGAAATCGATTAATTAGATTGTGACGAATGACGAAATGGTTGGAGCACACAATCAGACAAAACATGTTTCATTATCCACCAAGATTTCGACATTTTAATCAGTTTTATACGTAAAGCATTTTATGCTAGAGTACTCTTACTTAATCATGTGTTTAAACGTGAAATGGAAATGAAATGGTGACAATCTCACCCCGCAGAATTGACTTTAACAGACATGGTTTAGATGATTGCAGCCACGCGTGAACGCTATTGAATCAACGATTAAAACATTCCTACTGTAACTGCAATCATTCATTAGTGATGAGGTTAAGCTTAGGCAAATGTTTTAGCTCAACATAAGGCAAATACAGAACGAATTGGCATCCTGATCATACTATGCAATATATATTTATATCAAGCAACGTTTGATTGGACTTATTTCAGAGACACTCCTATCACTATAAAGACCTTGGCAGCCAGGTTCTGGCACGGTGATCTTCGGAAGCCATTTTTTTGTATTCAGCAACTAATTATCACTGCTTTGACATTTGTGAAGACCCAAGTAAAATTTTATTGTCTTCAAACTGGCAAAGAATTTAATTAGAAGTATTTTAAAAAGCTCGAGCGGAATTTACCGGAAAGTAAGAGTTAATTCATTTAATAAAGTATTGGCAAAAAAAAAGAAAGGTACGGGAACGCCTATTAGTTTTAAAAATATCACGTAGGCAATATTCAATAAGCTTGGTCAATATAGTATTTCTACACGCTAAGATAAAGCCATTTAGAGACGCCAAACTCAGAGTTTTTCTTTGACTATAAGAAACACTATTTTTGAAAGCCTGAAGTAACTGCACCCCCATTCCATTGCCCTGTTAATTGAATTCGCTTTAATACCACTTAAAAGGTGTAAGACAAAACGTTTTCGGAGGCTTCGGATGACGTCAATTTTTAATTAACTGTAACCAAATGCTTCAACAGTGCTAATATTACATTAAAAGGTTGTTTATTTTAATGTAAGAGGCTAAGATTTAGATTTATAATGCAGTGTGCTCTTTATTGCCCCTTGTGTAAAGAAAGCCAGCGATCTTCCTGGTGGTAAATATATTTTACCGCCCATGTCTTAAGCCATGTTACAATTCAGTACGTCTACACAGACTTATAACATGGCTCAAATGGCATGGCAGAAGTTTTGTTGACATGCCTTGCACAGAAATTAACAGCTGGGCTGTGTAGACAAGCCCTTGTACTTACCGTAATAGCATGATGGCAGCGCCTATCAAGTTCTTGGAAAGAGAGCTCAATTAGATTTTTAAGTAACATAGCTCTTATTTCTTTTGTAAATATATAAACTTGTAAAAACGAAGAGAAATGCTTAAAGAGCTGATTTGCAGATCACCTAATATCCCGCCAGTACCGATAGAAAAACACAAAAATATTTACTCACTTCCAAAGTAGGAGAGTCTTAAGAATAACATAAAATAATAAAATTTGTGTTGATAAAACTAAATTTTAGTGGACCTCTGTCAGCAATATGTTTTACAGAACAGCGTCTATTTTCATACGTGCCTAAAAACTTTTTTAATATCTATCAGAGATAAAATCAAATCTGTATTTTAAATATCAAGAAAATATTGCCGTCAGTAAACAAAAACATCGTCTTTTTAATGTCTTTCTTGATGGCAATAGCAATTTCACTATAATAGCCTTATAAAGCAATAAATAGTGGCTCGAGGCATAGCCTGACCTCTCGCCTTTGTGAGACTTTTAATCAATTCATGAAAGAACGTCCTATGTATAGGCCGTTATTTCGAGAAGAATGTAACGTCGCCGATTTTAGTAAACAACGACAGCTCTCTTTGGCTTTCTTATTATTAGAAACGTGGAAGGTGATATTAATAATAGATCAACAAATAACTATTAAACAAGGTATGCCTTGGTGGCACAAAGGTTTTGTGTTTAATAATGTAATTACTGTGCTTGAGACCTCGGGTTTTCTTGGGTCGGACAGAGTTGCACGTACGTGGAAATACGTTAGAGTGCATGCTTTTTAACTCATTTAGTCTGAGCCACGCTCTTACTGCAACGACACATTTGAATGGGAAAATAATTATACAGTATCGCAATACACATGAAGGCATATATACAATATTTACAATATAAGCATTTAACATTTAAACAGGGTAAATGAGTTAGAGATCTAACTCATTTATTCTGGACCACACGCTAGAGCATGATCATATACTCTAACGCACGTTGCAAACAATTTAGTTGAGTCGTCTGCTTTAGTACGCAATACATATAAATTCTATTATATTGTCCCCTAATTTTCTTTTATTTTTTTTTTCTTTTAAGTATTTCCAATAACGATGTGGCTCCTTATAAGGATCACAAAATGAAATCTCTTCATTAGTTTATCGAATGACTACAATGTAGAAAGTATTTAGATACTTTCTACATTGTTAGCAAGTAGTGTTAGTAGTTGTAGTAAAAGTATAGTAATCTTTATACAAAGTTCGTTTCCATTTGAAAACACATGTACAGCCATTAATATGCTAGAACAAACATCTCAACTAGATTGTTTTTAACATGTGTTAGAGTGCATGCTCTCTAATTTACTTAGACTAAGTTCCTATATCAATAAACAAATCGATTTACCTGCGGATAGTTCGATTTGGACACATATTGTATAAAAAATATATTAAAATTTTACTGTGCGTAGCTAAAACAACTTGTTTTTTGATATGGGAACCGGATCTGAGGTGATTATTGCAACGACAAATTTCAGTGCAAAAATTTTTATATTTGAAACATTCCACCATGGTACAATACATGTATAAATGTTTTTGTAGACCCTTACCTTATCAACAATAGAATAAAAATAAAATATTAGAAATACCCTAAAACGCAGGTCTCTAATCTAGTTCAGGCAATACCATGTAGGTAAACAACAGTCTTCATAAACAAGTTTTTTTATTCAATATTGTTTTTCTTTAGATTATATATAGTTTAATGTGAATTTAATAGAACAAGTAGCCTGTAATGTGTTTTGTAAAGACGTTTATATTTTATTTAATCAAATTCATTATTATTATATTGCACTCCAACATATTGTTGCAGTAGTCGCGTGACTTAAACTAAATGTGTTAGAAAGCATGCACTAACTTGTATTACAAACAATTTAACTGAGTTGTCTTCTCTGGTACATAGTACATATGAACTGAAGGTGCACAGCTAGGTTCGTTATTAGAGCAGTGGAGGCTAATCCGTCTGGTGAATGACATAGCCAGCTTTTGGAAAGGAAATACAAGTATCGCACTGTTGCTGTATTTTCACGTAATTAAAGGATTTCACTTTGAAATTTACCAATATCTTTTTATGTACGTATTTACAAGCAAACCCGTGTAATTTTACTCACGTTTATAATTATCACTCTGCTCCCGTGGCTTGTAGTGTGATGTTTCTGGATAAAGTAATTTTTAATAGTGATGATATAAGTTTATAATTGGTCCAATAGTTTTTGAATTGATTAATGATGTACAAATATTGGTACAAATGTGTTTTCTTTCTAATCTTATATATAAAATTCTCGAGTCACAATGTTCGTTCCCGTACTCCTCCGAAACGGCTTGACCGATTCTCATGAAATTTTGTGAGCATATTGAGAAGGTCTGAGAATCGGCCAACATCTATTTTTCATACCCCTTAATGATAAGGGTTGTCCAACCCTAAAATTTTTTTTAATCTTTTGGTCATAACATTTTTTTATGGCAAAACAACGTTTGCCGGGTTAGCTAGTATTAGTATAGATTAAGGTGTTAAGACAATTTATCCATACCGCCTTCATTGAAAATGTGTGTGTAACTATTTCCATCATTCTCGACCCAGATGCTTTAATATTCTATGTATCTCCAGTCACTTTTCTTTAAGTTGTTCTGTATACTTTCCTCTTGGTCTTCCTTTCTTTTTCTTTGCCTTTCCATACATCACGCTATATCTATAGTGTAATACCTGTCTAGTCAAATTATTAAATTGCATTTGTTGCCAGGCCACCGAGGTATTCTTAGTTCCAACAAAATATTTTACAAAAAATCTAAAAAAACCTTGCTATTAATCCCTAAGCATGATACTAATCTCATGATCATCACATGAAAGTGAAATCTTAGTCAAATTACAAATACAGTATACCTCTGAAAGTTGTTAATCCATTCATCATTTGGTGTTACATTGTTTACTCCGTAATTTTTCGAATGGAGAATAAATCCCTTAATGCTGGATGATTAATTGGATTTAGCAGCACTCAGGTAATGCAGTGTACCTGTATATGCCAGTCAAGCTAATATAAATACTACACATTCACGTCTTTATCCCTGAAGGGGTACGTAAGTATATTATACCTATATTTTGCCAACTGCGGTTTTAGGTTATGATGCATTCGAATATTATTCGAATGACACAACACACGCACTCAATACATAAGAATATGATTAGGGTGTACCTGTACAAATCTTTAATTTTAAGGTCCACGTGATAGAAGACGAGGCTGTAATATTGCTGTCTATCGGACACAGCTTTAGTCATCACGCTGCTACTAAAATTGTATTGACAAAAAATCATAACGCTTTATCTAACGAGGGGCGAATGTCGATCGATCATGCAGTATGACGAGAACAGGGGGAGGTCAGAAACAAAGAAATATAACAAAAATGATCTAAACCTGTATAAGAAAGTTTATTGACCATTGTTCGAAATATCGACGAGCACGATCAAGCAACATTTAATTTGTATTAGTCCTTATATCATCAGCATAAGTTTCGAATACTCGATTATAATTGATTATTAACAACGACTTTATCACCATTTGAATGCGACATCATACAATTTTAAAATATTTAAATTTCTTTCTTTTTAGCCATTGCATATCGGCTGTCTGACCTATTTTGCCTGTTAAGGTGTTATCCACATGTTCTTTCGGCCTCAACCGCGCATGGCTATTGCACTCTATCGATATCGATCGAAAATCGATCGAAATCTTTATCCTTAATTAATAAATATTATAAATGCAAATGTGAGTTTGTTTGTTTGTTACGCTTTCACTCCCTAACTACTCGACCAATCATCATGAAATTTCGCATACATGTTGTCAGGGGAACAAAAACAGGATATAGAGTACCTTTCATCTAGCCAAAAGTTCTGTTACTTGTTAACCTAATCTACATTTACGCGAGCGAAGACGCGAGCAAAATCTAGTGTTATTATAAAATACAGAACGTGCCTGACTGATTAATTGTAACAGAGATGCATAATCGCCTTTGTTGATTTAAATTGATATTGAATCTATTGGATGAAGTAATTGAGACTGATCGACTTGGTCGAGAGGCACCCTTTGTAGCAGGTATTTTAATTAGCAAATTGTGGCTGTGATGTAATAATATCTACCCGTAGCAATTCACTTACATACAGATATGATGTAATGGTATATAGTAGCTAATGAAATAACTTCCTTACGTAGAACTATTGTCAATTATCTAGTTCGCCTTTTAGTTCGAGAAGTCGTTTGTTCGGTTTAACTTGAATGAGGTTGCTTCCACGTTTACGAGCTATCAAAGAACAACTTGTGACCACATTGTGTTCACAACTTCGATTGACAATACTGCGGAATGGTACATCAAATAATTATATTGCACTGTTGTTTAAATGGTAACTGGATTCGTAAAGTTAATTAGCAGTTTGTTGAACATTAATATTTAATATAATCAATGTGGCATGTTTGTGCTTTGGTTAATTAATTTATTGGTTAGGTTTTTATTTGTTGATTTAAAACCATATTGATACTGGCTTAGTTTTTCTCGCAGTTGTGATTGTGAATAACAATTGGCTTACTATGGATAGTATATTGAATATATAGGGGATATGCATTCGATACACATCATTTAAGAATAACATATAAATGTATGATAAAGACTTTAGAGAATAAAAATTAAAGACATTGCCTAAAAAAGCTAACCTTCATTTTATTCATGATAATACAATAATACAAGAAAATATAGTTAAAGAGACTATTATCTACCTTTTGTGGTATAGCTCATTATAACATTTGCCAAAATAAATAGTGCTATATAAGACAGGTAGCTAAGAAGACGGGGAGCCAGTCGACGAAAGTGGACTACAAAGTCCCATCGGCTGTCGAGCAGGAGATCCAGATACTTCAGGGTTGGCTCGAAAGCGATGTGGACCCCTCCTACCATAATATGGGACCCTAGAGATGGTCGTTTCCGAGGACCGTGGAAACAGACGGCCTCGGACTTGGACAGGGCCACCTCGAGTCCCAGTCGCCGGATACGACTCACGACTTGTGCAACCCCAGCGGTCGCCAATATGTCCGCCGCCTGGTGCGACTTACCCCTCACCGTGACAAGAGTGTCGTCGGCGTAACAAATAACGCCAACGCCACGGGGGAGCGCAAATCAGTCTAAACCAAGTATTGTGCAAAGAATTAAATTTTTTCTGATGACGTACAAAGGTTTAATCAAATCTATCAATTATTGAAACGTGCGTATCACTTGTATCAGTTGTGGGTCGAGCGATGCCAAAATCACCCATTTGCAATAGACAATAGACTTTCGTTTTTCAAAGTACATAAAAAGTGTTTTACTTTGCTAAGAACATTTGAATTTGGAACCTAGTTTTCCTCATCTCTTCACCTTCGCTAAGAAAAGGTCTACATAATATTACTAGTTTATAAAATGATACGAATTATTTAAAATCTCACATGAGAACGCGAACAGTCTGATGTAACGTAGCTAACCTTCAAATACTTACTAAAATGTGGAAACCGCCACAATCCCCTAATTTATCAGCCCCAACGATAAGAATAGAAAAAAGGGTCGGTCTTACCGAAATCGATTAATTAGATTGTGACGAATGACGAAATGGTTGGAGCACACAATCAGACAAAACATGTTTCATTATCCGCCAAGATTTCGACATTTTAATCAGTTTTATACGTAAAGCATTTTATGCTAGAGTACTCTTACTTAATCATGTGTTTAAACGTGAAATGGAAATGAAATGGTGACAATCTCACCCCGCAGAATTGACTTTAACAGACGTGGTTTGGATGATTGCAGCCACGCGTGAACGCTATTGAATCAACGATTAAAACATTCCTACTGTAACTGCAATCTTTCATTAGTGATGAGGTTAAGCCTTATGTTGAGCTAAAACACTTGCCTAAGCAAGTGTTTTAGCTCAACATAAGGCAAATACAGAACGAATTGGCATCCTGATCATACTATGCAATATATATTTATATCAAGCAACGTTTGATTGGACTTATTTCAGAGACACTCCTATCACTATAAAGACCTTCGCAGCCAGGTTCTGGCACGGTGATCTTCGGAAGCCATTTTTTTGTATTCAGCAACTAATTATCACTGCTTTGACATTTGTGAAGACCCAAGTAAAATTTTATTGTCTTCAAACTGGCAAAGAATTTAATTAGAAGTATTTTAAAAAGCCCGGGTGGTGTTTCCGGAAAATAAGAGTTAATTCATTTATTAAAGTATTGGCAAAAAAAAGAAAGGTATGGGAACGCCTATTAGTTTGAAAAATATCACTTAGGCAATATTCAATAAGCTTGGTCAATATAGTATTTCTACACGCTAAGATAAAGCCATTTAGAGACGCCAAACTCAGAGTTTGTCTTTGACTATAAGAAACACTATTTTTGAAAGCCTGAAGTAACTGCACCCTCATTCCATTGCCTTGTTAATTGAATTCGCTTTAATACCACTTAAAAGGTGTAAGACAAAACGTTTTCGGAGGCTTCGGATGACGTCAATTTTTTATTAACTGTAACCAAATGCTTCAACAGTGCTAATATTACATTAAAAGGTTGTTTATTTTAATGTAAGAGGCTAAGATTTAGATTTATAATGTAGTGTGCTCTTTATTGCCCATTGTGTAAAGAAAGCCAGCGATCTTCCTGGTGGTAAATATATTTTACCGCTCATGTCTTAAGCCATGTTACAATTCAGTGCGTCTACACAGACTTGTAACATGGCTCAAATGGCATGGCAGAAGTTTTGCTGACATGCCTTGCACAGAAATTAGCAGCTGGGCTGTGTAGACAAGCCCTTGTACTTACCGTAATAGCATGATGGCAGCGTCTATCAAGTTCTTGGAAAGAGAGCTCAATTAGATTTTTAAGTGACATAGCACGTATTTCTTTTGTAAATATATAAACTTGTAAAAACGAAGAGAAATGCTTTAAGAGCTTATTTGCAGATCACCTAATATCCCGCCGGTACCGATAGAAAAACACAAAAATATTTACTCACTTCCAAAGTAGGAGAGTCTTAAGAATAAAAATAAATAAAATAAATAAATATTCTACCACATACACACAACACCATCTAGCCCAAACTAAGCAGAGCTTGTACTATGGGTACTAGACAATGGATAAACATACATATATAAAAATTTTTTAAATATAACATAAAAGAATAAAATTTGTGTTGATAAAACTAAATTTTAGTGGATCTCTGTCAGCAATATGTTTTACAGAACAGCGTCTATTTTCGTACGTGCCTAAAAACTTTTTTAATATCTATCAGAGATAAAATCAAATCTGTATTTTAAATATCAAGAAAATATTGCCGTCAGTAAACAAAAACATCGTCTTTTTAATGTCTTTCTTGATGGCAATAGCAATTTCACTATAATAGCCTTATAAAGCAATAAATAGTGGCTCGAGGCATAGCCTGACCTCTCGCCTTTGTGAGACTTTTAATCAATTCATGAAAGAACGTCCTATGTATAGGCCGTTATTTCGAGAAGAATGTAACGTCGCCGATTTTAGTAAACAAGGACAGCTCTCTTTGGCTTTCTTATTATTAGAAACGTGGAAGGTGATATTAATAATAGATCAACAAATAACTATTAAACAAGGTATGCCGGCCTTGGTGGCACAAAGGTTTTGTGTTTAATAATGTAATTACTGTGCTTGAGACCTCGGGTTTTCTTGGGTCGGACAGAGTTGCACGTACGTGGAAATACGTTAGAGTGCATGCTCTTTAATTCATTTAGTCTGAGCCACGCTCTTACTGCAACGACACATTTGAATGGGAGAATAATTATACAGTATCGCAATACACATGAAGGCATATATACAATATTTACAATATAAGCATTTAACATTTAAACAGGGTAAATGAGTTAGAGATCTAACTCATTTATTCTGGACCACGCGCTAGAGCATGATCATACACTCTAACGCACGTTACAAACAATTTAGTTGAGTCGTCTGCTCTAGTACGCAATACATATAAATTCTATTATATTTTCCCCTAATTTTCTTTTATAATTTCTTTCTTTTAAGTATTTTCAATAACGATGTGGCTCCTTATAAGGATCACAAAATGAAATCTCTTCATTAGTTTATCGAATGACTACAATGTAGAAAGTATTTACATTGTTAGCAAGTAGTGTTAGTAGTTGTAGTAAAAGTATAGTAATCTTTATACAAAGTTCGTTTCCATTTGAAAACACATGCACAGCCATTAATATGCTAGAAGAAACATCTCAACTAGATTGTTTTTAACATGTGTTAGAGTGCATGCTCTCTAATTTACTTAGACTCAGTTCCTATATCAATAAAAAAATCGATTTACCTGCGGATAGTTCGATTTTGACACATATTGTATAAAAAATATATTAAAATTTTACTGTGCGTAGCTAAAACAACTTGTTTTTTGATATGGGAACCGGATCTGAGGTGATTATTGCAACGACATATTTGAGTGCAACAATTTTTATATTTGAAACATTCCACCATGGTACAATACATGTATAAATGATTTAGTAGACCCTTTTTTTACCAACAATAGAATAAAAATAAAATATTAGAAATACCCTAAAACGCAGGTCTCTAATCTAGTTCAGGCAATACCATGTAAACAACAGTCTTTATAAACAAGTTTTCTGTGTTCATTATTGTTTTTCTTTAAATTAAATATAGTTTAATGTGAATTTAATACAACAAGTAGCCTGTAATGTGTTTTGTAAAGACGTTTATATTTTATTTAATCAAATTCATTATTATTATATTGCACTTCAACATGTCGTTGCAGTAGTCGCGTGGCTTAGACTAAATGTGTTAGAAAGCATGCACTAACTTGTATTACAAACAATTTAACTGAGTTGTCTTCTCTGGTACATAGTACATATGAACTGAAGGTGCACAGCTAGGTTCGTTATTAGAGCAGTGGAGGCTAATCCGTCTGGTGAATGACATAGCCAGCTTTTGGAAAGGAAATACAAGTATCGCACTGTTGCTGTATTTTCACGTAATTAAAGGATTTCACTTTGAAATTGACTAATTTATTTTTATGTACGTATTTACAAGCTAACCCGCGTAGTTTTACTCACGTTTATAATTATCACTCTGCTCCCGTGGCTTGTAGTGTGATGTTTCTGGATAAAGTAATTTTTAATAGTGATGATATAAGTTTATAATTGGTCCAATCGTTTTTGAATTGATTAATGACGTACAAATATTGGTACAAATATGTTTTCTTTCTAATATTAGTATAGATTAAGGTGTTAAGACAATTTATCCATACCGCCTTCATTGAAAATGTGTGTGTAACAATTTCCATCATTCTCGACCCAGATGCTTTAATATTCTATGTCTCTCCAGTCACTATTCTTTAAGTTTTTCTGTATACTTTCCTCTTGGTCTTCCTTTTTTTCTCTTTACCTTTCCATACATCACGCTATGTCTATAGCGTAATACCTGTCTAGTCAAATTATTAAATTGCAACTGTTGCCAGGCCACCGAGGTATTCTTAGTTCCAACAAAATATTCTACAAAAAATTCTAAAAAAATATACTAATCTTATGATCATCACATGAAAGGCAAGAAAGCGAAATCTTAGTCAAATTACAAATACAGTATACCTCTGAAAGATGTTAATCCATTCATCATTTGGTGTCAAATTGTTTACTCCGTAATATTCCGAATGGAGAATAAATCCCTTAATGCTGGATGATAAATTGGATTTAGCAGCACTCAGGTAATGCAGTGTACCTGTATATGCCAGTCAAGCTAATATAAATACTACACATTCACGTCTTTATCCCTGAAGGGGTACGTAAGTATATTATACCTATATTTTGCCAACTGCGGTTTTAGGTTATGATGCATTCGAATATTATTCGAATGACACAACACACGCACTAATGTTTAGCGTTGTCAATACATAAGAATATGATTAGGGTGTACCTGTGCAAATCTTTAATTTTAAGGTACACGTGATAGAAGACGAGGCTGTAATATTGCTGTCTATTGGACACAGCTTTAGTCATCACGCTGCTACTAAAATTGTATTGACAAAAAATCATAACGCTTTATCTAACGAGGGGCGATTGTCGATCGATCATGCAGTATGACGAGAACAGGGGGGAGGTCAGAAACAAAGAAATATAACAAAAATGATCTAAACCTGTATAAGAAAGTTCATTGACCATTGTTCGAAATATCGACGAGCACGATCAAGCAACATTTAATTTGTATTAGTCTTTATATCATCAGCATAAGTTTCGAATACTCGATTATAATTGATTATTAACAACGACTTTATCACCATTTGAATGCGACATCATACAATTTTAAAATATTTAAATTTCTTTCTTTTTAGCCATTGCATATCGCCTGTCTGACCTATTTTGCCTGTTAAGGTGTTATCCACATGTTCTTTCGGCCTCAACCGCGCATGGCTATTGCACTCTATCGATATCGATCGAAAATCGATCGAAATCTTTATCCTTAATTAATAAATATTATAAATGCAAATGTGAGTTTGTTTGTTTGTTACGTTTTCACTCCCTAACTACTCGACCAATCATCATGAAATTTCGCATACATGTTGTCAGGGGAACAAAAACAGGATATAGAGTACCTTTCATCTAGCCAAAAGTTCTGTTACTTGTTAACCTAATCTACATTTACGCGAGCGAAGACGCGAGCAAAATCTAGTGTTATTATAAAATACAGAACGTGCCTGACTGATTAATTGTAACAGAGATGCATAATCGCCTTTGTTGATTTAAATTGATATTGAATCTATTGGATGAAGTAATTGAGACTGATCGACTTGGTCGAGAGGCACCCTTTGTAGCAGGTATTTTAATTAGCAAATTGTGGCTGTGATGTAATAATATCTACCCGTAGCAATTCACTTACATACAGATATGATGTAATGGTATATAGTAGCTAATGAAATAACTTCCTTACGTAGAACTATTGTCAATTATCTAGTTCGCCTTTTAGTTCGAGAAGTCGTTTGTTCGGTTTAACTTGAATGAGGTTGCTTCCACGTTTACGAGCTATCAAAGAACAACTTGTGACCACATTGTGTTCACAACTTCGATTGACAATACTGCGGAATGGTACATCAAATAATTATATTGCACTGTTGTTTAAATGGTAACTGGATTCGTAAAGTTAATTAGCAGTTTGTTGAACATTAATATTTAATATAATCAATGTGGCATGTTTGTGCTTTGGTTAATTAATTTATTGGTTAGGTTTTATTTGTTGATTTAAAACCATATTGATACTGGCTCAGTTTTTCTCGCAGTTGTGATTGTGAATAACAATTGGCTTACTATGGATAGTATACTGAATATTTAGGGGATATGCATTCGATACACATCATTTAAGAATAACATATAAATGTATGATAAAGACTTTAGAGAATAAAAATTAAAGACATTGCCTAAAAAAGTTAACCTTCATTTTATTCATGATAATACAATAACACAAGAAAATATAGTTAAAGAGATTATCTACCTTTTGTGGTATAGCTCATTATAACATTTGCCAAAATAAATAGTTTTATATAAGACAGGTAGCTAAATATGCTTGCAGCATGTGTTCGCCTACAAAGTCAAGAATATATGTCGCAGGTTGCTGGCCCTAAAGAAAGGAAGTAAAGATGAAATTAAAGAAAATAAATGAAAGAGGAAGGTATGTCAGCAGTACTTCACTTCAGAACTTTTACTCAGGAATTAAACGCAGTAACAATATCACTTCACTACGCTGACTTCATGTAAGACAGTGGTACACAAGCTGTCTTAAATCAATTCATCAAACGCTCACTAAATATACGACGGGCTTCTTCTACACAAATTATTAAGTATATCAAAGTCACTGCCTGTTCCACTGCAATATCTCTATACTGAAAGAACTTGGCATCAAGCAGCGTTTATCAGTAACTATTCAGACGCGTATTCTAAGATTCTTTGGGCACGTATCAAGGGACAATACTGACTCTATAGAGCGTCTGGTCGTTCAAGGAAAGGTGGAAGGCAGGAGAGCGCGCGGAAGATCACCCATGAGATGGACTGACCAAGTTAAGTCAGACGTGGGCGGTCCATTGCATAAGTGTACAAGACAGGCCGCTAACCGGAAGAAATGGCAGAACATCGTGAGGAGTGTGACGTCGACTCTTCTGGACACCTAGAAAACATGATGACCACGACCATTCTGTCAAGAATGAACGACTAAGGAGAAGAGCCTGTTCCATAAAACATATCTATCCATGCATAGGTATCATAAAAAAGAAACGTATTTTATCAATCCGTCGTCTCGTTGCTTGCTGTACAGACAATATTTTTTTAAAGACTTATCCCTTTCTGGGAATAATTCTTGTGTCATCGGAGACTTTACAAACATTTAAACAACGGACAAAAAGGACACCCAGGCTCGGAACCACTAGATATGGATCCCACAAATTTTTGTCCCGTGTGGGATTCGAACCCACAACACTCGGCGCAGTGGCAGTGGCGAGGTGACCACTTAAACCATCATCCGTACAGTCTATAAATCAGTGAACATAGTCTCTTATTTATTCTGTGTCATTTAGGTTTGAGAAGAACTTTATTCTCATAAGAATTACAATAATTCACTTACTGAGAATCCATATTTACAATAAAGGAGCGTACAGAAAATAGACGAAATTAAAATTTTATACAAACAATAAAAATTATAATGTTATGTTAAACGTATCACTGTCAAAATCACCAATCAAGCAAACACGGATCTAAAGTAACAAAATACAAATACTAATAATATTCTGTGTCATTTATAATATATATGTATATGAATCTACTCATATATAGATATTATAACATATTCAATGAAGGGACTTTGACCTCCTGTACACATTAAATTACTTCTTTCGTATAATTCTTCTTAAGTTACTATCTACAGTGTATCACTTTAATGGCAAATAAACTATTTTTATTAAAGTAAGAATTACATGCTGAAATCCGAGTTAATGCCAATATACTCGAGAACATTAATTTATCTTGTAGAACACTTTACAATATCTTGATAAAAACAGACTCTACAATTTGCTTCTATAATAAAAAACTAAGGGATCTAAAAGCCTTGCCGAGAGACCGTTTCTATCTAAGTGTGTAATGGATGTTTGAAGTAATTTTTATCAAAGCTTTCAAAATTGTTTGTTCTTATAATGTTAATTTTAGCCTAAAAGCATGAGTGTTCCAAAAGCTTAGATAATTCTACACTCTTTTAATAATTTTCCAGATTTTTTTTGTGTTTTGGCCTGTACGCTGATTGATATAATTCCAGTATTGCTTTTACGAAATATCTAGTTTCGCTCCACGCACGAGATAATCTTTCTGGTCGACAAATAGTTGTTGCAAATCTTGATGTCCTTAGTGTCTTTTACTTATATGTTTAATAAATTATTCGTTGCGTGATATTTGACTTTAAAAGCTTAATATATTGGACGTAATCAGCAGAAGTAGTATTTGTTGCCTAAAGAGGCAGAATAGCTAGCGACTTATCTGATAGTACTACTTACAGACTACGCTTCTTGATTTGAGGAATCTGCTATCACAGCCAAACTCCTCCTCACCGCATAAACACTTTATTTTATACCAAGCATCGCTTACAGTTTAAGGCTGCAAATTCTCGCTGGTTAAGACATATCGACCTGTTTCTCAGTATTGTTTTCTCAATTGCCATTTCATTACCATTCTTATGTCTATATATTGCCTTCTAAAATGGTTATTCGACTCGTTTTCAATTTGTTCTACGAAAACGACAATTTAATAATGTACTTGAAAGGTAATCGAAAGGTTTTATTATTGGATTTGAAAAGCCAATCCTGTTATACGAGAAAGAATCGGAAATTGTTATAACGGGTTAAATTTAAATATCAATCGGATGTCAATGTTTAGTTGATATTAAAATGGAGTTTTTACATGACGCAATTGGCTGGTACGGGCTACATGCGCTAGTTAAAGTCGGACTCAATTGTTTCCCGCAGTTTTTGATGACGTTTTTGATTGTTGCTCCACTGTAATAGTTGTAGTGCGTTATTAATATGAAATAATTATTAAAATCGGTCCAGTATTTTTGAAATTAAGCATTGCATACAAAAATACAAATCGTCTATCTCTATCTATCATTCATTCATCTGCTGTGTAGACACATTAGATAAATGATAAAATGTTTATAGATCGCTTATTCCGTATTGTACGTGTTGATGGCATGCATGTAAGTAAGTACCTATTCGTTTATGTGCACAATTCGTCTTCAGTATCTGTTAGAATAATGCTAAAATAACACATAGGAAAACGCATATGGTGATGGCATGTAAGTATACAAGGTAACGTACGTTTGTAAAACGTACAATTCGCATAAATATCTCAATCTGCACATGTTAGCCGTGTGTAAAGGTGATAATTTTTAATATGATACTCACAGCATTCTTGCTTTCTTTCTTTCAAAGTGCATGTGTTACGCTTGTGTTTTGGGTCACATTGTGCTGATTCTCACTAAATCTGAGTGGCAGAAACGCTTGTGTATGTAAAATCAAAAAAATCAATGGGTACGTCTTTCAATATTGTAAGATGTACAATTTTTTTTTAAACTACTAGCATTTTGATTTCCTAACTACTAGTATTTTTATCAAGCTCTCCAGCTAAGATAGAATGTTTGTGTTAGATCTACGATCACGTTGGTATTGCAATGGGTGGAATTTCAACACTCAACCTCTCAATCACAAATCCAATGCCTTAACCACTAAGCTAACGGCACTTTTTCTAAAAACGTTTACTCAAACAATCCTTTAGTATGTAATTATTAACTACGCGTTAAAAGCTCTAAATCTGTTTATGACATAACCCAAATTATGTTTTTAACTGCATTGCACGAAAACTCAAAACTTGGATTAAATTGTCCCCGTAAGTTCGCGGTTCGTGGTGCTTACTGTTTAGCCGTCTAATTGTTTGCTAACTACACAGCTTTTCCTAACGGCGGCGCTTCTACACAATGCAAGAAGTTCACTTTATCGCGCGAGATGACGATCTTGCGCGAGTTACACACGCGAGTCGACCAAACGGGCTACTTGCGCGGTAGCTCTCGTCATTTGCTTACACGACGACACAACCTACGCAACTTTTAAATATTCCTCGCGTTGTGTAGGTACAAGAAACACATCTTTGGGTTGAATGTGTAAAATATACTCAAATACATCTTATACATACATATATATATATATACGCAATATATATATACAGGGTGTCTGGTAATTAATGGATAACCTGGAAATGTCTTATAGTGGAACCGATGGCCGTTCAGAAAAAATATGAAAAAAAATCTATCCTAACTACTACCTGAGATATGTGTTTTTTTTTTAATTACCATGTATAACTTTCTTGTATACTGCGACCATAAATGAATGAAATCCATCGGTTTTTTGTTGTTTTATTATTAAACACTAATTATGCTAATAGATAGATAGTCAAAAGTATGCTATGCTAATATAGCTTGCACTTTTTAATATATTTTTATTTTTTTATTATTATGTTTTTTCATTTTTCTGAACGTCTTACTTTAAGACATTTCAAGGTTATCCATTAATTACCGGACACCCTGTATAGATACGCAATATAAAATGCGGGCGATCTTACTTATGTAAAGAGAGTATCTTTATTTGCGCAAACAGTAAAAAGCGCCAGTAGCAAAACCGATAAAGCATTGAATTTGCAAGTGAGAAGTGTGAATTCAAATCCCAGCCATAGTCGTAATCTAATGATTGTGGAGATTTCAATGGAATATTTAAAAGATAGTGTTTAATTATAAATTAACATATTATTGACATTGCGCAGCCTTTCATCACTGTATGCTTTGCTGCGCACTGATCTTAACTGTGAGTTGTTTGCGGATGGATAGCCGAATATACCTATTGGTAAAGTATTTGACTACCTCAGTGGCGCAGCGGTAGTGAATGCGACTACTGTGCACGAGATCTCGAGTTCGAATTTTGGGTAAAGCTAATAAAATGTTATTGGGTTTGCCTGACAAAAAATCATTAATAACTGCTCGGAGTTAGGAAGATCGCGGTGTTAGATACTCTCGTGTCTTGAAAAGCACCTAAACCGTAGGTCCTGCGCCTAATATCTTTCTGGTTATGTCGGATTGTCCTCCCATCTGATTAATAGTTTTAGTTGTTAATGTCTTTAATTTTTTAACCTACTTTTTAATATTGTAAATGGTATAATGTCATTATAGTAAAAGTAAAATAAATAAATTAAGTAATCTCTCTAATGAACATAAAATCAAATACAATTAACATACTACATATATTAAGGTTTTCAAAGGTACTAATTGATATGGTATGTTCTAGGAACGCTTTAGTAATTAGTAGCTATGTACATATATGTATATACATTTCATAGAAAGGTTTCTGTGTTTGAACATTATTAATATAGTACCTATGGAACAAATTATTATTGACAGAATATTCAATTCCAGGAGAATTCAATTTTTGTAATGTCTTGTTTTTAAGCAATTAACAACAAATCTGAAAGTATTTTTGTTATGTTTGTTAATTTGGTACTACGGCAGTCGTAATACGTCGTAATTAGGATTTTAAATATTAATGTTTTTAAAAAGAAACTATTTAATTAACTGATGAAGCTTACGCGTATGTCATATACAAGAATTCATTAATGATAAAATAGACCTGACATGATAATTATTTTTATAGAATTCAAATTAATTTGATTCACAACTACGATTTAATTTAATTTCTAATTTTAATTTAGGTTTTAATTTAAATTTTGATTTGAATTTTAACTTTAATTTCATTTTTAATTTTGATTTGGCTTTTAATTTTAATTTTGAATTTGATTTTAATTTAATTTCATGTCATTTACCAAATTGACGGCCTCTTTTTTGTTTAATTCAGACTTTATTTTATTTCAGATTTTATCCATTGTTGTGTTACAGTTACGAAAATTACATCTAGAAAAAAGGCAGTACAATCAAAAAATTATGTGTGCACACTTATGTTTAAACAAATAAAAGTACCTTTATCTTTATCTTTAAAATTGCTTCTTTGGTTACATGACATAAGATTGTGATTATGTTCATACTAGATTATACTGGCGGTGTCGCTCGCTTAAATGTAGCTAGAGGTTAGCAACAGTCCCTTTTTCTATATAAAAGGTCCTTATGTCCTATTCTGTTCCCCTGGCAACATGTATGTGAAACTTCGTAATGATCGGTCGAGCGGTTATAACGTGAAAGCGTAACGAAGAAATAAAGAAACAAGCGACATTCGCATTTATAATATTGGTTAAGATTTGATTATAAGTACCCGGGTTTAGGAAAACTAAGTAATGCCCAGCCTTAGTTTTTTCACGCTTATTCTCGAATGATTCACAGAGCCTAAAATACGCATAAAAGCTTGCAATGGGCTCGGGCCTATTACGTAGGACTTAGAATGTAGCTATATTTGTAAACTGTAACTAGGTGTATATACGCTCACGCCTACGCAAGTGTTTCTTCACATAATTACGGACATGATTTTGGTGTCATATAATATTATTATGATATTTAATTTTTTATTTCTATATCATATATAGCTAGGACATGACCTTACGGAAGGTCACCTACGGAAGGTGCGGAAGGTACATTATATATATATATATTTATATATATAAACTTGCTGTCCCGGTAGACGTAGTCCGGTAAACAAGAAAAAATAAATAAAAAAAACAAGTCTGAACCATTCTCGAATCCACTTGAACACACACAAAAAATTTCATCAAAGTCGGTCCAGCCGTTTAGGAGGAGTTTTATTACAAACACACGCACAGAAGATCTTTATATATATGTAGAAATTGTCTGTCCGTTCGTGTGTACAGTACAATGTCTGTCGGGACAGCTAGTATTTTACAACAAAAAGAACAGAGTTAATTCCAAGTAATAAATATTTTTTCTAAATACGTTACCATAATAATAAAGCTTATCTTTCGTACCGTAAAATGACCCGCAATAAAAATGATTAATCGCTTCGAAATAACAAACAAAGAAAAAAGAATCAACATTTAAAAAATAACTTTAGCATTTTAACAATGGAGGTTCCATTGTTAAAATGCTAAAGTTATTTTTTAATTCAATACCGTAACATAATAAATTATATAAAATAACATTAAACAAAATTTCTTAGAAACAAAAACAATACTATAAAAACTAGGTTCCTTTGGAAGGCTATAAACGTAATCCAATTAGCCCACATAGAAACTACCTTAAAGAAAAATATTTTCGAGTTATGTAGGCTTATTATCTTTTTACACGTACTGACTGGATAACCGCTTTCAATATTAGCTGTAAGCCACCTAAGCATTAATATCTGCGTGAAATTTTAAAGAGACATAATGTTACTGAGTTTTTGTATTATTAAATTCTCAGTTACAAATGTTGAGTCTTAAAATGCGCCTAGTAACATATACATAGCAGTAAGCTCTCCTGATATAACGTAGGACCTATAAATAATATGGCTGGCAATTTTTTGTGTAATTCACTACTGCCTACATCTACAATACATATTATAAAAGAAAGTCTCACACCACTTCTGTCTTACCGTTTGCGATAAACTCAAAACTACTAAACAGATTTTCATGCGGTTTTCGCCTATAGACAGAGTGATTCACTAGAAAGGTTCAGATGTATGATTTGTTAAGGTTTTGTACTACCTGTGCTAAGACGGGGTAGGTCGCTAGTTAGTCATATAAACAACAAAGTCTACAGGGTATCCGGTAATTAATGAATAACCTTGAAATGTCTTATAGTTGAAGTGAAGGCAGTTCAGTTTTTTTTTTTAAAAGACAAAAAAAAAAAAAAGTGCAAGCATATATTAGCATAGCATACTTTGACTGTCTATCTATTAGCATAATTAGTGTTTAATAATAAAACAACAAAAAACCGATGGATTCATTCATTTATGGTCGTAGTATACAAGAAAGTTATACATGGTAATTAAAAAAAAACACATATCTCAGGTAGTAGTTAGGATAGACTCTTTTCATATTTTTTCCTGAACGGCCATCAGTTCCACTATAAGACATTTCCAGGTTATCCATTAATTACCTGTATATATAGATTTGTTTCACAAACAGTTGTTACGAACCTTAATGCTTCTTGTAATTTAAAATACCGTTAAAGATAGATTGGACCAACTACAGAGACGCTTAACTATTTGTCTTTAGTGGAACAAATTCAAGAATGAATCCTTTCAAATTTGTGACTATTTAAGTCTCTACTTTGAAGAATAGGAAACATAGAATTACGCTTAGACTTAAAAGGAAACAACTAAACTAATTATTCAAACTTAATTAAAGGGATCTAAAGGGTTTCGTGGAATTGAACCATTTCCATGAATTTACCACGGCTAGGTAAGTTGGAAAAGTTATTAACGTTTAGGAACAATGTTTTATTCCGATAAACGGACCTTTGGGTACAATTGGGGCCAAGAAAGTGTAATAAACTCCTTCGCTCTCTTGCTTATTATCTACCTCGTTTTAAGATTTGCTCGGTAAGCACTTTTATTTTCAGAACGATAGTCACAACTAGGATTAGTTTCTGTTTCTTTTGGCTTGACTTTAAATTTTATTCACTATTAAATGATTACCTACCGAATCTTTTGGATATTCCAATTATCTTCACTAAACAAAATTGGCGACTATTATTTAATATATGATTTTTATGTAATATGTACCCTGTAAATAAACCGTCCCACTGCTAGGCACGGCCTCTTCTCAGTTATGATAGGGATTGAGCTATAGTTATATATGTAGATCAATATTGTTTTTGTAATGGTTCGTAAATTAAGCATTTAATAAGCGTCACTGAACCTTGATCTCCAACGACAAAAACCTCTTCTTTCTAGTAAAACGGTCTTATTATATCGCAAAAATTATTTATTAGCTGGCATTTTGTAGAAACTTTGAAGAGTACTTTATGTTTTACTCGTCTTATGAGTTTCACAATATCGGTCTATATCAAGGAGAGTATTAAATAGTTAGTCAGGCATTATTATATTTCAAGCATGTTACGCCAACTATGTTAATACATCCATTAATGATCTAACTTTCACATCTTCATAAAATTCGAGAATGTATTCGTTTGTCTTACTGGGTAAAAAATATTGTGCTCTAACTGCCTTCGAATCTAATTATACTTAGACAGCAATTGTAATTTTTTTGTGGTAGGGCTCAGTCCTGTAGATTCAGCATTCGACGCAGTTTGAGCTTAAGAATTGTTTGGATGATTTTTAAGGGGAGTTGCCTGGTGTCGTAAGTCATGATAGAATACGGTTTTTACTACCAGACAGGCAAAATAAATTTCAGTCAACTTGGTAAAATAAAAATGAGTTTATTCCTCTACTTTATCCTATTATTTAACATAGATGGCGAAAATAAAAACACTACGGATTCGTGTACAATACTACCGGGTTCATTCACTAGATCCAGGTCGTGTCGTCTCTTCCTCACATCTATGTAGGTCATCCTTTTAGCGTTGTATTGACCAACTCTGCCTGTATATTCTATGCGTACGTGATTGTGTTGGTATAAATATTATGTGTTAATAATAAATCACTATTTCATCTTTTCAGATGCACATACACATCGCACGTCTTCTTTGAGTGACATTTGTTGAAGAATTGTTTCAAAATCCCGTACATATGAAGCGCAAACTATGCAGAGCTTCATTTAACTGCGAAGATATGGAGGAGCTTAATGTGGTAAGTTTATTTTATTTGTATTGTCGCTGTTGACCACGACTCGCTTAGGAATAGTACTTTATTTTTGAAGGTAATATACCCTATGTCCTTTTCTGTGCCTCTGTAACGTGTAACAGGGTGCGAAATTTTATAATGACTGGTCGAGTAGTTACGGCGTGAAAGCGTAACAAACAAACAAACTCATTTTCGCATTTATAATTTTAATTAAGATGAATACACGAAACCTCCGCTCAAATTAAAAACAGTTCGATTAAAAGTAGGTATTATACAAAGCATTTTTAAGGTTTTGTTAGCAAAAGGAATTGACGACTTTGTTCCATGCGAACAGTACTACTACACTACATTTTCTCTTGGAAGGATATTTCTGTTTTCTGGTCGCGGCTTCGCCCGCTTCAATCTGTTCCTCTCGTCGTGTGATATAGCTTATGTTACTCATGGATAAAGAATGTTAAAATTGGTTCCTTCGTTTTTGAATTTATTAATTACAGCCATAAAATACTATATTCTACCACATACCTTTTTATATATTTGTAGGTATAGATCGAGTAACAAATATCCGAACATCTACACTTCTTCTTCTCCCTAGCCTTTATTATTCCCAAGTACTTGGGGTTGACTTTCCTAGTCTAACCGGATTTGATTGGATATCAGTTTTTACACGGAGCGACTGCCACCTAATTTCCGCAACCCGAAGGCTAACGATATCCTAAGGCTAGACTAGTGTCAAGATATTATAGGGCACTGACTTCCCAATAACGACTGCCATAGATGTTCATGGCACAGAGCAGGCGATGATTGTCAATCAATACGCACATAATTTAGAAAAGTCTTATAACTTCCGAAAGTCAGAGGTGCACGACGTGGGTTCGAACCTGAGACCCTCTGCATTGCAGTCTGTTGGTCTCCCCACTGAGCTATCGCTGCTTAACGAATATCTACACTGATATTCTATAATCTTATTATGGATTGGAACACCGTTAAAATGTTGGTTTTTGTTCTTGTCTATTTGTCCTTGCCTGCTTAGCTGGCAAGCTTTATAAACTGAGTTTAGTTATCGATGCTCACTGAAGAAAATAATTTCGACCACAAAAAAAAAAGCCACGCTCATATTTGGTTGGCGTCAAAACTATTGTTATATTTATTTACAATAGACAGGTCAACAGTATACATATACAACATTATTTAAATAATAGTAATATAACATAGTTCTTATAGGTACATACCTATAAAAGGCGTGAACAGTACATATATACGATTAGATTGACAAACATATGTATATGTAGCAAAAGATAAATACTAATAACATCTAAATATAGAACCCAAAAGTTTAACTAGCTAAATTACTTAAAACAAAATGTTTTATATCAGTTACCCGTATGTGTAACTCATCCGGTAGCAATTCCACGAAGAACTCGAAAATATTTATTTAGGAGTAACCCAGATTTTGATGTTGATTAGGAATAGCTTACGTAAATACTTTGGATCGTGTATTTTATCCGATTGGGATAAAATATTCATGACCCAAAGTGCTTATGTACGTTAGAAATATAAGTAATAGTTAGATACAATAAAAGTTAATATATAAAATACTTTTTTATTTTTGTTTTCTAAATGTCCTTTTAACATATGCTTCGATGTTTTATAACATTTTGTCTTCTTTGTGTACATTGTTACTTAATTCAATTTTCAGGGCCCAGCTGAAAATCAGTGCTGTGCATATGTGCCCTTTGTTATGCATGTATGCCAGTAAATATTTATTTTGTATGTGTAACATGTTAATGACGTTTTAATTCTATAAATATATAACTTTTTTATCTACATATGTGTAACGAAAATCAATGGTTTTAATATATGTATATTGTCAGATATAATAATAATAATGTTCTCCAGACCGAATTTCCGTCACGGCGACCAATCTTAACGGAGATGGACGCAGATGCGCAGGAGATATTATAATAAAGTAATGTGATGATCAAGTGTGCACGCAAACACAACTGCACTCTCTGTCCCCTAACTCTCAGAATCCAATAGAACGGCAATCCAATACGACCGGAGATAGATCAGGCGCAGAACTAAAGGCCTCACGTGTTTTTAAGGCACAGGGGTGTTTAATTCTTTTTTACTTCTTATTTCGCAACTAGGCATATGAACCACCTGATGGTGAGTGGTCACCGTAACCTATGGACGCCTGCAAGACCAGAGGCATCACTTGCGCGTTGCCGACTCTGTAAAAACCTTTTAACATCCTTTTTGATCAACCCCATACTGTAAGTCTTGTGGGAAAACCTCGGCAGGGAGTTCATTCCACAACTTGAGCATCTGCGGGAGAAAATTCCTTTGGAACCGCTTGGTTTACATCAATTAGGTTCTTAGGTGTGAGAATAAAATCCCTGCCGATGGCGAGCGGTGCGACGACAAAAAGTAGCTGAGGGCATCATCTTAAACAACACCTCAGAAGAAAATCCAATATACAAGCGATAGAACACACAAAGGGAGGCAAAGTCTCTTCTGAGACTTAATGGCTCAATACCGCCTGTGAGTTTGGGCTCATCGACAATTCTTAAGGCTCGTCTCTGTACCGCGTTAAAAGGATCAAGCTGGTATTCTGGTGCTCCTGCCCAGAGACCTGACTGCAGTACTTCATGTGAGGCCGGACTTGCGACTTATATAAAAGCAGTCTTTACCCCGCAGTGAAGTACCGTTTAGCTCTATTGAGCACACCAAGTTTTTTGGAAGCCAGCTTGATCTTATTCTCTAAATGACTACGGTACTGTACATCACTTGAGATGTCGAGGCCAAGGATTCCAATACTCTTTGAAATGGTGAGAGACATGTTCTGGAGTTGTGGAGACACAGTGAATGGGGTTTTCTTAGCGGTCAACGCGCAGGCTTGCGTCTTAGTTGGGTTAAACACGACTAAATTTAGTCTTGCCCATTCAGATACTCTATCCAGAGTTTGCCCGATTTCAGACACAAGCTGTTCGCAACTTTCCTCTACTGTAAGCCGAGGAATATTAGCGCGGCCCGTGTAATAAGTATTCCCAGTACTGTCATCCACATAGCAATGAATGCCGTCAATTGACAACATATCATTGACATGCAACAAGAACAGCGTCGGGAACAACACAGAGCCTTGCGAATTGCCAGCATTTATGTCCATGCGGTTAGAGCAATCTCCGTCAACCACAATTTGGAAGCATCTGCCGAACAAAAATCTGGCAAACCATTCGCATAATCTTTGGGAAGTCCGTACGATGGTAACTTCGATAGAAGACGTTTGTGCCAGACCCGATCGAAGGCCTTCGCCATGTCCAGGCTGACAGCCAATGCCTTACCTTGGCTTTTAATGGCTAGTGCCCATCGATATGTGAGATACACGAGAAGGTCACCAGTTGAGTGACTATTGCGGAAGCCGTATTGTCAGTAACTTAACAAACCATGACTCTCAGCTACCTCAGAATCCGAGAGTTGATAACTCGCTCCATCACCTTAGAGAGAAGGGAAGTTATAGGCCTGTAGTTCGATGGGATCAGATCTGACACGTTTTTATGGCTCTGGGTGAACGAATGAGATCTTCCATGAAGATGGAACTAGTCTTGTTCTCCCGCTGGACCTCACGTTGTGAAATTGAGATTGCCGACATGATATGACTGCACCACGGGATGGTCGCTGGCACGGCGCTTTCGTCGTTCATAGTCGAATTTGAGGCTAAGAGAGAATCCAGCAAATCGGCCTTCTCTTTGGCACTACGGGCCAGATTACCATCGGGCTTACAAAATGGTGGCAAGGACGACTGACAAAAATTACCTTCGGCACCCTTGGTGAGGGACCAGAAACCGTGACTCCCGGAAGCTGGCAAGTCGCTCGCCAATTCTGCTGACGAAATCGAACTTAGCACTGGCAACCACTCTCTTATTGAGCCTTGAGGCAACATTGAGTTTGCGTTTCACTTCAGGGATGTTAGAATCCTTGTTAGTAATGGCTGTGGTCCAAGCCTCATAGGCAGATTGCATTACGAATCTAGCATCTCTGCAGGACTGATTAAAACCACGGTCGCTTTTTAATTCCTGCAGCGATCCGCGGGTTTGGGATGTAGTATATATGTAGTATAGCATCCTTTAGTTTCTTGATCTAGTAAAGTATTTTTCAACTGGAACATTCTTATATTTTAGTATCTGGCAAATGGCATATAGCTTGTCTCCTATAAGTTAGTAGCTACAAATATATACATAAAGAATTATAAGCCTGTGCATTGGCTGAGGCTTATCTTAGTATGATATACAGACGTTGATAGAAAACTCAATAACATTTTGTCCGATCAGTATCTTACCTGAAAACTTTGATACAGAAATCGCATGCACCATCACTCTACCACCGATGACGTCGTGTAGATATATAAGGGACCCATTCCAGCTTCGAACGGGTAGTAGCTTCCTCATGAATCACTCTGTATATTGGTGAAAACCATATGAAAATCCGTTCAGTAGTTTTTGAGTTTGTCGCGAACAGACAGACAGACGCGGTGGTGGACTTTGTTTTATAATATGTAGTGATAGTGATTATACATAAATTAATCTAATAATTGCCTGGCTTTGTATAGTGCACACGTAATAAATAATATAAATAATAAAAATTAATGCACACGTAAAATTTGACTAATGGATTATACGTGCTAATCTCGCACCTGCCAATTATTAATGTACCTAATCATTACTAGTATCGTCTCAAAAGCGGTAAATTATTAACATAGTTAACATTGACATTTTGTAACTATAATCTATTATCTTGTAACTAAAAACTATAATATATATATATTTATGAGTAGTAGAGCCTCGCTGATTTCAGCATGAATGGGCCGGCTCGACCGGGGAAGGACTTCCCTCTCACAGAATATCGACGTGAAATAGCAGTATTTCTACTGTTGTGTTTCGTTCGATGAGTGAGAGTGGCGGAGGCCCTATCATCCCCTTTCCCCGATCCCGCTCCTTCTCCTTCCCACTTCCTTTCCTAAAGGATCGGCAACGCGCAAGTGATGCATCTGGTGTTGCAGGTGTCCATAGGCTAGGGTGCCCACTTACCATCAGGTGGGCCGTACGCCTGATTGCCATTTTCGTCGCATAAAAAAATATCATCCTAACTTTGTCATTACCATATGTTGTCGAGTCGCCTTTCTAGTCAGATTAGTATCGAATAATTTTTTTATTCGGATCCACCTCTTTGCTTGCGAGGTGGTCGTTTGTTTTTTAATATCTTATGTAACATTAGATCAAAAAGGTCAATTACTATAAGTTTTCGGTCAAAAGAATATCCGTTTGTTTTATTTTGTAGTAGAACGAAATCTTAATCTGTGCCAGATAGATGCCAAAAGACCCAAAATAGTGACATTGCCTATTTATTACTGCGCTAGTCTGCTTGTGAACATGTTCAGGTTACACGGGCCGTGGTCACAACTAAAATGGTGCGGTGAAGTCAGGTTTCTGTTTAAAAGGTAGGTGTTTCTAAATTCTCCTTCATATAATTTTTATGTACTTTCATACTAGACTAACCATGTCCGTCCTAAAGCTGAGCCAACTACAGATCAGAGAGAGATTGTGTTATCGTAGTCACTGGATTTTTCATTACAAATGGTTCCAAAGGCACTATTCACTCGTTTCACGTTGTGCGTGTTGGATAAATCTGCAAGATTTGCGAAGTATAAATATGACTATATATGTATGCTGCACATGAGGTCAGAAGTTCAATTTCCGGCTCAAGTTAAAGTGTTATTGGGTTTTCTGTAAAATAATACTCTGCAGCAGTACGGAGTCCGGAACCGAGCCGGGTAGACAGTTAATCGTGGCAATCCAATGTCTCTCACTATGCTATCGCCGTTTGCAGTTATTATGTTAATACTCCTACACCTTACACCTTAAGCGACTGGTGATTGCCAATCATGCTAACGGGAACTCTTTGTATCGTTTTTTTTTGTCCTTATTTAATTTGGCATAACAATTGAAATTAAACTACTATATACGGATTTTAACGCGTTGTTTATTTAACACTTTATTACATAATTTAGAATTTAGAATTCATAATTTGTCAGCCTCGATGGCGTAGTGGTTAGTGTAACCGACTGCCACGCCTGAGGTCGCGGGTTCGATTCCCGCACTAGTCAAACATTTGTGTGCATGAACATGGATGTTTGTCTTGGTCTGGGTGTTTCTATGTATAATAAGTATGTTTTTACAAAAAAAAAGTATATAATTATGTATGTTTATCCATTGTTTAGTACCCATAGTACAAGCTCTGCTTAGTTTGGGCTAGATGGTGTTGTATGTATGTGGTAGAATATTATTATTATTATTATAAACTGTTACACTACTTAACTACTATAAAACTTTGCTAATTTTAAGCTAATTAAATTAGTAAACTATTTATATTTAAGTTTACATTTTTCCGACGTTTCGGTTGCTTTTTAGCTGCCGTGGTCACGGGGAGACTAAGATGGAAGTTGTCTCAATGTTCCAGTGTAGTTATTTCAAAGTACCTGAATATAATTTAATCATTGGTGTTTCTATTTACGCAGAATGAGTTTAAAGAATCATGAAGTCTAGCTGTAGCTTGCTTCTTCTTGGGTTTAACTCTTTGAATTACTGGATCCCAAGCTGGTGGTATATAGTATAGTAGTTTAATTTCAATGAATAACATTCGCGTAAACAGAAGACAATAATATTTGGCCCAACAAGTTAGGCATATTTTTTATGTCATAATAATACTTTGACATAATTGCTTCTTGGCATAATATTTCAATAGACATAAGTATAATTTAGGCTAATGCTTTTTGCCCTAATTTTTATTGGCATAAAGTTATAAGGCATATATAACTCGGGTACCATAGTGTAACAATAGGTTAGGGTGCGGCACAACATGTTTATTTTATATACGAAAAGTATTTTATTAAATGTAAACACAACATATACAAAACTTCAAATTTATGCTTGAGAATAATATGATTAACAATTATTACAATGGTTAAAAAAATGTTGCCTAAACAGTTATGCCAAATTAATATTGTACATAATATTAGGATAAGTAAACGTATGCTATGTTAAATTATGACATAAAATTTTATGCGAATAAATAGGAAACCCATGCTAACTCTTCAGAATCGTCATTTAATGAAAAATGCGTAGACATAGTGTTCGTCTCCCTAGCCTTTATTATTCCCAAGTCACTTGGGGTCGGCTTTTATAGTGTAACCGGATTTGACTGTATATAAATTTTTACACGGAGCGGCTGCCACCTGACCTTCGCAACCCAAAGGCTAACGATACCCTAAGGCTAGACCAGTGTCAGGATATTATAGGGCACTGACTTCCCAATAACGACTGCCATAGATGTTCATGGCAGCCGGGACCGACGACTTAACGTGCTCTCCGAGGCACAGAGCAGGCGATAATTGTCAATCAATACGCATATAATTTCGAAAAGTCATATAACTTCCGAAAGTCAGAGCATTATTTGCATAGAATTGAATCAAGCGGATGCTGTTGTGTTTGTAGTCATGTTTGTAACACTTTGTATAGACTGAGCCTTTTACCTACATAGCAAATAAAAATACAGACCGTCTGATGGTAAGCCGTAATCCTCATCTATAATGTACGGTTTCAAGAACAGTTGTGTTTATTTTGTTTTTAGAAATGACAGTCCCGCTCTATGAATAATTCCTGTGTTGCCGGGGAACTTTGCAACCATTCAAACAACACGGACAGAAAGAACACCCAGGTTCAAAACATCTATTTGTGGATTGCATACATGTCTGTCTCGTGTAGGGATTGAACCTGAATACTCTGCGCGATGGCTGATTTAAATAGCTACGCCATCAAAGCAGCCTAATAGTTCATTCGTTACCCTCAAAGAGTAAATAATATAATTTGGATGCTATACATCTAACGCTCAAGGAATATATAATCCTAAAATTAAGATATTTCACTTCCCTCTTGCCCTTTTAACAGGTTACCATGTAAAATTATAGCGTGTACATAAACGAGCGTATAACATCTAATTACGCCTCTACTAGTAAATATTAATTTGCCTGACTTTACAGAAAATGTTCAGTGAACAAAGCAATTTAATATTGCAAGGGAACATTAATTTATCATTACTAAGTATATATTAAAGTGCTTGTATTTTGACGAGATTCAATAGAATGCTTGTAAAGAAACACTGTCATATAAATAATCGAAGCTTGTATTTAATATATCGCTGTATGAAATTAATTATACATACACATAGTCTCACATATACACCTCCTAACCTCCTGCAAAAATGTATTACACCCATATTTTCCGAGCTATGCTTTAGTTCCCACTCAATAGCGCCTGTGCCCAACAATGAGTAATTTTTTTATGGTCTATATGGCAAACTAGCATACGGATCGCCTGATGGTAAGTGACTACCGCCGCCCATGGACACCCGCAACCAGAGGAGACACAAGTGCGTTGCTGGCCTTTGAAATTTACCACCTCCTCCCCAGAAGAGATGGCAGGGGAGGAGGGGGTTGGGCCTCAAGTACGGGGTGCGGGGTACGGGCGGGCGCTGTCTTGCCGCGGTATCCCGAAGACTGCCAAAGCGTTCCGAGGGATGCCGAAGCGTTCCGAAGGCTGCAGACACGGCATGCCTAAGCATACCGCGGTATTTTTTTTGTACTTATGACTGTTAACATTGAAATTTTAACTTTATTTCCATACGATTAAGTTATACTTTTATTCGTCGCCTAAAAATACCTTGCTATGTCGTGCTGCCAATGGGCGCCGGGCCTAAGTAAAAGTTCCGGTGGTTCATACACATACCTGCTATGCATGCTATTCCTGTCATTATATCTCATTTTAAATTCCTTATCTGATCGGCAACGTTCAAGTGATACCCTGGAATTGCACGCAATCATTGGCTGAGATAATTACTTGCCATTGAGATGACCGAATGTAGTTCCACTACCATTCTTGTATATATCTAACTTATCTCAGCGATTAGACTTTACAAATTTCAGATAGCCAACGACCTTAAAATATATAATTATAATTATTGTTAAACAAAGCATTCACCTATATTATTCCTTATCAATCACTTTTTGTCTAATATTATAATTCCGACGGCTTTTTCGTAAAATAATTAAAATTATAAGATGACGATAAATTATATGGTGCCTCATTCAAGCTCATAAAAGTCATAAATTTATTCTTAAGTTTATGAATTACTCAAATAAGTTACGCACTAAATTAACTTTTTTAATTACACTTGAGATCATAAAGAATTCTTTATTAAAAATAAATCCTCTAAATAAAGTCTGAAAAGCAAACTAAACCATTGCTTATAAATATTTAGTAGATTTTTACTGAGAAAAAGCAACTAATTTATTTGAAGTAATTTCTAGTGAACAATTCCTTAAACTATTTCATTTTTACGTAAGTTCAAATAGAGTATTATACAAAGAATGACATCAAGAACATAAATCGTATCAATTAGTATTTCATACAAAGAACAAGTCTGGCATAATAATTATGATTTAGCTGATTAGATCATTTTACAAATTAGCTGACATCTGTAATATTATATTTATAATATACCTACTTACGTGCTAACGTTTTATGAGACATAATACGTAGCAAGATGCCTTAGGACTCCTGTTAAAACACAACTACTTCACACTGGTTTTCGCTTAGCTAAAATATATACTACACGTCTATGACTGCCATGAGAACAGAGAGAAACTCAGAAAAATGACTTATTTGTATTCTGAGGTCAGAACTTAACGACGGCGGGCAAATTTAATCTTCTCCGTAGGTATTTCTATTTACCAGAAATATAATTGTAACAGAGCTAAATATAACCTGTTTTAATTCTTTACAACATTCAGGCAATATAACATGAAAAAGAATTGTTCTAACCATAATTAGCCTTACATATAATAGATGTCTTGAGTTTGTCGACGAACATTAATGCCTGAAAATCGTTCCAATCAGCGCTTTGTTCTCGGTTTGTCGCATGTCTAGATGATCACCAAATTGTATTAAGGACAATCGTATAGCTGATAAGTTAATCCGACTTGAAAATACAAAATATTGACGCTTAATTACTTTGTATTATGTTTCTGAGGTAAGTACAGTTACCATAGTTCGTCGTTTTAATTTTATCAATTAGTCCCGTAAGATTCAGCAGCCTTCATACATAGAAAGAAAGAAAGAAGAAGAAAAATATTTATTTTGGCACACAAGGGCACACGCAAAACACTAAGAAATCAAAAAAACAAAATCTAAGAATAAAAACCAAAAGTATACAAAATAAAAATAAAATATAACAAAAATAAAAACAAAAAAAAAAAAAAAAAATATACACTGTAAATTAAAATCTCTGCTCACTGGCAACACCACACCTTCCGCTCAACCAAACGGAAACTGCTTACATTCAGGTCAAGGTTACGTCAAATTGTCAGTGTGCAGCGATACAAACAATAATAAAATAAAAGTATTAAAATTATAGTTCAACACAAATTGAAACAAGTGCAAAAATGTGTGTCCCATCAGTGCCAAAATTTGGACATCGCTCAGCGTACGTTGCGATTGTAAAATCGCAACACTGGTATTCTGCGAAATCCAATTTGGTGACGCCGGCGCCTAGTGTCTAAACATATAAAATAAAATATACTTAAATAAGTAAATATACGTGTAAATAATATATAAACATAATTACTAAATATTGTAAAAAAGTGTGGAGTAAGATAATATAACATGAACATTTGAGTGTATTTTTTAAAGCAAGCGTCAGTGTGATATATAATATGTACATATGTCGCATCTGCCCTATTGTACGCGCGATGCCAGCAATTCTAGGCATTGTGAACAAAACTAATGCGCAGTGACATAAGCAACCAGATCACAGAGCATGTCAACAATGAAAGGTAATCAGAACAGTCATCTTATTTGAACACTTAACAACTTTGTACATAATATTTAAATTGTCAATTGAATAATATATATGGGTAATAAAAATGCAAGAATTGAAATTAAAAAACAAAGAAAAACAATATAAGATAAGTTTAAAGTAGGTAATCAAAAACAAACCTGTTTTGTTATAGGACTAAGGAATATAATATAAATACAAAGCAGGCCCTCGAGATGCCTGCAGTGTTGAAATACACCGCAATAACACAGACTGGAAACCCTTCCATCCAATACCTGACGGCCAAACCCAAGAAGGTGAGTAGGTGTTTGTGAGGATTAGATATAGAAATTAAAAGTGTTATAATATTAACGCATTGAACTGAAATAAAATGTTCAGTATCACTAAATAGAATAATAATATTTAGTAATTGGAATGGTGTGATTTTATATATATTTAAGTAAATAGATTTATAATTATGTAGCTTTTTGTGTTTGTAGCAAAAACTTTTTTAGATGAAAAACAAAGGAATTTTTTGATTTCAGGCTGCGGACTGGTGGTGGAAGGTTATTCCAGCAGTGTGATGCGGCATACTTGAAACTACCTCTAAAAGCAGCCGTCCTGTGCTCAGGAATGGATAGTGGATTTGTGACTGATCTCACCGTATATTTGGATTGAGTTTCTCTCCAACAAAGTTTGTCATACAAGTATGTAGGTGTTTTTGTTTCTATAACTCCAAAAAGTAAAGAGGCTAGGTGTAACTTCCTTCTGGCAGCCATCTTAAGGATGTTATGTTCATTTAGATAGGGAGTGACATGGCTGCGCTTGGGTATATTTACACAAAATCTTGCACATGCATGTTGTATGCGTTGTATAAGCCGTGTAGTGCGTGATAACAGGCATGGCCCATACACAGTATCACAGTAATTCAACTTGGACAATACTAGACTATCTACCAGCTGTTTCCTTATTGGTATACTGAGGAAGTTTCTAATATTATACAATATTTTAAGCCGGTAAAAACAGTTACTTAGGGTCTTGCCTATGTGGGCCTCAAAATGCAATTCTGGGTCCATAGTTAAACCCAGATTGCAAACACAATCTGCTCTAAGAGTTGCCTCATTCATGACAATTATTTCAGGCTTAGCAGAGAGTATGTCCCTTATTTGTTGTCTGCTACCCAGTACCATAAACTTTGATTTATGGGGGTTCAGAACCAGAGAGTTTTGCCTTGACCACTCAGTAACTCTTTGTAGGTCTTCATTAAGTTTCTGAACAGCTGATGATATTTTGTTAGGTTTAAAAGAGAGATAAACTTGCAAGTCATCAGCGTACATGTGGTATTTACAGTTCATGAAGGACTGAGCTATATCAGCACTGTAAATTATATATAATAGAGGCCCAAGTATTGAGCCCTGAGGCACACCCCTATGGACACTACGAGGCTCTGAAGTCTTTATACTGCCATCTGCCCCACGAATTTCCACATATTGAGTTCTACTTGATAGGTAGCTATCAAACCACTTTATCGCTTCCACCGAGAACCCATAGCAGGAAAGTTTTGAGAGCAGCAATGTAGGATTTATTGAGTCAAAAGCCCTGGAGTAGTCCAACATGACCAAAATTGTACCATCCCCCTTATCACGTGCCTCAAGTATGTTTCCCACAACATCACACAGAGCTGTAGCAGTTCCCCGTTTCTTACGAAAACCTGACTGTAAGTCAGGGAGGATGTTGTTGTCCTCTAAGAATGACATTACTTGGGCATATACGACTCTCTCCAGTACTTTGGATAAGCATGGCAGTATACTAATAGGGCGTAGATCTTTCATAGATTGAGGACTACTGATCTTGGGAATGGGGCGCACCACTGCACAACGCCAGAGAGCAGGAAAAGTGTTTGTTAGAATAGATTTATTTACTATGTCTGTTATGGTCTGTACAGTAGCTGGCAGTGTTAGGGAGATCATGTCCAAACTGATCCCATCAATACCCTGAGCGTTTGTACCTATATTTCTTATAATTTTAAGAACGGACTCGCTCGCCACTGGGTGCAATTTGAAAGTAGCTGGTCCATGCCTATGGTGCTCAAAGTAACACAGCTGTGAGATGTTTATATTGCATTCACCAGGCACATCAAGAAAGGCCATGTTTATTGTGTCAGGGTCATCAAAGATTTTCGGCAGTGATCTTTCTGTGTGGTCCGGTAGTATATCAGACTTTAAGTTCGTCCATAGTAACTTTGGATTGTGTAAGTTGCTGTTAATATGATTCGTAAAGAATGCTTTTTTTTCTGAGGAAAGGGCAAAAATAGCCTGGTTTTTTAAATCTAAGTAATACTGTTTTTTATTATGATCATCCTTAGACTTGTGATATCTGTCTCTGGCTTCATCCCTTAATTTGAATAATAGCCGAACATTAGGCGTAATCCAGGGTGTAGGTCTGGCTTTGACGACTAATGTTTTGGTTGGAGCGTGTAAGTCGTACAAAAACTGGATCCAGTAGTTGAAAGTATAAACCATAGAATCAACATCACGCATATCACTAATTTTGGACCATGGGATTGAGGCTAGATCTTGCAGAAAGTACTCCTCCAGTATATCCTTAATAGGGCGAAAAACAATAGTCCTTGGGCTGTGTTTTAATTTTTTAAACAATGATTCACATGTAACAAAAGTGTGATGACCAAGATCGCTATTGGAGTCTACTACTATGTTTTGAACGCTTAAGTCGGTGCATATAACGTCTATCAATGTACTGCTGTCCCCTACAAAGTGTGTTGCTGTTGGAACAACCTGCCGCAGATTAACAGTTCCCAGAAATTCATTAAAAATCCTCGTTTTGGAGTTACAAATATCTAGCATGTTGATGTTGAAATCCCCTAAAACCACCACATTATCATATGGAGCCAATGAGCTAATACTCTCTGTTAATCCTTCAAAAAAACCTGTCAATATCGAACCAAGGTGGACGGTACGCCGTGCCAATAAGTAACTTCCGGCCGTTTATTGTTGTAGTCAGCCATAACTGCTCAATATCCGGCTGTTCGGGATGTGTTTTCACACGCGCATTAGTGCCTATCTTGATATAAAAAGCAACGCCTCCGCCTCGTCCGCCCTTTATACACGGTGGTCGCGGAATGTGTTTGAGCCTGTAGCCTGGGACACAAGGAGCCCGTCCGTCTTCATCAGGTCGTAGCCATGTCTCGTTAACAGCTAGTATGTCAACGGCATGCCGGTCCATAGCAATTAAAAATTCATCTTGATTAGTTGCTAGGGACCCAGCATTAAGCAAACCAAACTTTAAACACTTGCTACGTATCATTTTGTGTGTCAGAGAGAGCTATGTATTGTGTGTATAGTATGATAAATAGATAAATGTTAGCTGTGTCGGTGTTATAATGGGTAGTATCATGTACATGTAAATATATAATCAAATAAATTGTGTAAATAGAATAAGGTTTGTGTATAAGATAATATAACATTAAGTTATATCTATTTGTGTATGTAATATAATGATCAAATCTGAAATTATATGTATAATATAAAAATGTGTTTCTTTTAAACGAATAATAGCAACTAATAAGACACACAAGTTCCTTTAACAAAAAACAAATATATGATAATTTCTTTTCTATCAATAAGTAATAAATAAAGACAAAAATAATATAACCAAAACTCTTCCAATTAATAAAATTAGGTGAAACAATGTGCATTTTGTTGTCATATACACTGTCTATAATATTTGTTTTGTCTTGCTTATAATGTAGTTTAAAAATTACTATTAGATTAATTAAAATATGTATAAAGATAAATAGGTGAATTATAGAGAAATTAAAACTATTACTTGTTAACATTTTCAGAGCCGAAGACATGCAGCATATCAGTTTCAGTACGTACGACGCGAACGGGATCGCCATGTTTCTGCCTGGCGAGGATGCGGCCTCTTCTTGTCCATACGAATTGCCAGCCGAGACGCTGAGCAGTATCCCGAGTCTGCCGAAATAACTGCCTGTTTGATGTGGTCAGACGTTCGTTAACGTAAAAACGCTTTGGCGGTCCGGATAAGCCAAGATCAGCAGAGGTTGCACCCCTGCGCACCCGTGCATTGCGCAACAGCTCGTCCCGTAGATCACGTCGTGCCAGACGTACGACGATACGGCGTGGCCTCACCTCCTCTGCACCTGCCACATCCGACGCTCTAATATGCCTGCCGCCGAGACGATCCGCACTCACAATATCCCGGTCGTCTAATTGAACACCAAGCTTAGTTGCCACGAGTTTTATGGTGTGAGTGATATTTTCGCCGGTCACTTCTGGCAGATTAGCAACCTCAATGTCGTTGCTCAGAAGTTCTTGATCTCGATCATTTAGGTCTCGCCTCAATCCAGAAATAACCTCTTCCATTGACGATGAGCTCGTTGAAGCATTGGCGGCATTTTCGAGTGCACTTATTCTCGACTCCAGGCTATCTACACGCTCATTGCAGGCTCTTATGGAATCTTTAATTTCTGAAATGTCTAAACGAACCGCCCGGAACTCCTCACGCAAGTTGCGAAATTCAGCACGTAGTTCCTGTTTAAAATTATTTAGTTCGCCTGTTAACGCTGACATTGATTCCCGTATATCCGCCGATACAGTGACGTTTAGTGGGCTAGAAACTGCAGACTCATTTGGGCTATTCTCCTCCACGGTGTCATTTTTATGTTGGGTTTTTTTGCAGATGGAACACTTCCATGAACCTGCTATTTGCCCCTTTAGCGGCAGTGCTACGCACGATCGGTGATAAGAAGCATTACACCTACTGCATTTAGCGGCCTCTACCGGCGAGACGTATTTTGCACATCCTATGCACCTCACTGACGGCATGCTAAACGCGTGACAAACAAGCCTGAACCACGAATCGATTCGCCTTAGAGTTATATAGCGATATAGCTAGATGGCGCTATAACAGACCAATTATTTTGATGTTTCACGTCTTTAAGTTTTATAGCTTATAAATAGATGGTGCTGTTATAAGATAGTAGCTTATGCGGCTTTTCTATATAAATCAGTTGTTTTTCAGGACTATAGGTTAGTACATAATCTTCAGCACTAATACGCGCACGCGCCGATGTCACTACACACTTTGTTCTTACGTTGTTTTTTGTTTTTGTCTGTAGAAATATATGTTTCAGGTAGTTTGTAAACACGAAAACACTTGTGTTATTGATTTTGTTATCTAATTAGTTTATAAAACACTTAGACACTAGACAACGATGTATATTGTTTATATCACTGTTATAAAAGTTTTGGTAATAAAATTGTTCGCTATTAAACTGATTTATTATTTTTAAAACATAAGACAAAACTTTTAGGGCAATTATTGTTTTGACAGATCATCACACATCTTCTAGAACATTGTTCAACTGTGAACACATTTTGTTTCGCCATTAAATGTATTATATAACTTTATCTTTATGTATTACAGCCATTTATAGTGCATGCTGTGTTAAGCTAGAAGTGATTGTTACATATATAATTGTCCTTTAGCCAATAAGCTGTATTGTACTGCAGGAACAATCATTGATTGACATAATAAAAATGAAATGGAGCAATGAGTAACTATTTAATAATTGAACTGAACACAATACTTGAACGGACTGAACGATTATTATTATTTTTATTATAAGAAATTAAATATATTATTAGAATTTTATTATTATTATTAGAAAAATATCAGATCATGAGATAGCCATATCGTCTTAGCAAAGCAACCGTCTTTAGAAAGCCACGCAACGGTGTTAAACTAAACGCCACGTAAAAAGAACTCCGGCTTGCATACATTTTGTATGGCATCCGGAGCTCTTCTTGTATGTCTCGAATTATATCAATGCTCACTAGGCTATCAATACTTCTTACTTATAAAATAAATTCGCTATTCGACAAAGTTATAAATAAGTTCATCGGTTTTCAGAAATCGTATGTTAAAAATAATATTATTTCGAATTATATTTTCTGTATAAGAAATAAGATTCCGTAGAAAAGATATGTATATCAAGTCATTCGACGAAATCTAATTATAAAAATCATAATATTCTGCTTTGTATAATTTCTTGTGACAAATATTATATATCTTTCCTTATTACTGATTAATTCCAGGAGACAGAATAATTAATTATCACGCAAAGAAAGTTACTTGGAATATGATATAGAACAGATGTATTATTCAGTAAGATTGATATTAAGCATTTTCACTTAGGCAATGGCCTATTTATTAGAATTTGTACTTGCTTGTACCATTAGGCGATGGCCTAGTAATAATTCTAAACGTAAGAACTTGAGTGCGATTCCCAAATTAGCTATTACTTAATGAATTGTTTAGATTGTAATTGTCATTAAGCAAGCTCAGTGGGAAGACCAACAGACTGCAATGCAGAGGGTCTCGAGTTCGAACCCACGTCGCGCACCTTTGACTTTCGGAAGTTATATGACTTTTCGAAATTATGTGCGTATTGATTGACAATTATCGCCTGCTCCGTGCCTCGGAGAGCACGTTAAGCCGTCGGTCCCGGCTGACATGAACATCTATGGCAGTCGTTATTGGGGAAGTCGACACAAAAAATCCCACTGGGTTGAAGTGTCGCCGGTCTGTACTGACTGGCCCCCCACACAAGATAAGATAAGTGATTAAGAAAAATACATAAGAATAGATACTAAATGTTATATTACATACGTTAAATATCAATACCGGATTATTAAATAAATGTTGTCTTCTCCGATGGCGCTATGATTTAAGTTGGTGGTCTCGCCACTGCTCCCGAATTATGCAATTTTATGTGAAATTTTTCACTAGTTCTACATAATATGTATTGCGTCTGTTGTCTGAATGTTTTACCGGACCCCATGATGCAGGGAAGATACCTAGAGCAGACGATATACGTATGTTTAAATATAGCATTTAAGCCTGTAGTATGCCTTGATAAAATAAACAAAACACATCGAAATCATATATCTTTTATCTAAACACAAAGGCGCTTATTCCGTTCCCATTGCGTTTACACCTCGTCCCAGCAAGCTTTAATTAGAACTCGTAATTGCCTTCATTGTTCTAGTAAGTATTTAAAGTATATAACGAATTAATTTTCTTTTTAAACTGACTAGGTAAATATGTTTGAACAGTGAAGCGTGATAACAGAGTCCGACCATTGGTTTTCGTCTAGCTAATTTTATACGGCTTGCAAAATATTAAAAATAAATAATAGTTAAAAAAAACTACAAAACACGCTTTATTAAAAAGGTATAAAATAATGTAATAATTTTAATGTAAAAATTGCAGGCTGCTTTCTAAGATATTTTGATAACCCCACGCTTTTTTACATTAAAATTATTACATTATTTTCTACTTTTTTTAATAAAGCGTGTTTTTGTTTCTTGTAACTATTATTTGTAACTGTTTTATTCTACATTATTGTATTGTCATCGGTCCCCGATAAATGTGCAAAGTTTCAAATCAATCCGTCGGTTTAAAAGGGGTGAAAATCATATTCGATCCCGTTACATAGAGACATACCAAGCTAATAAAAGCGTGTTAAAAAGAAACTCAAATTCAATTTATTCATTCATCTAATATTATAAATCTAAAAGTTTGCTTTTATGTCAGTTCATTCCTGCAGATTGCACTGATGTCGTAATAGTTCAAGTGGTCGCCTCGCCACTGCTATCGCGCCAAGTGTTGTGGGTTCGAATCCCACACGCGACAAAATTTTGTGTGATCCACAAATTGTTATTCCGAGTCTGGGTGTTCATTATATCCGTTATTTGAATGTTTGTAAAGTCCCCCGCGGTACAGAAATTATTCCTACTGCGGGAGTTGTATTTTTTATATAGAATATAATTCTATAATATTGTCTTATGTTTAAGCGAATGTTAAACACTTTATACGGATTTTGTCGCGTTGTTTATTTTACTTTAAACACTGTTATTACATAATTTTGAAAACTCTAACACTACTATTGTTGAACTTTACTACTTTTCAAGCTATATATTTTCTAATTAAAACTATTTATATTTAAGTTTACACTTTGCCCCGACGTTTCGGTTGCTTTACAGTAGCCATGTTCACGGGGAGAATAGTGTAAATTCATGAATGAATTGTGTAAATAATTGGTATGTAATTCATTTTTGTAGAGTTTGTTACCAAATAATGATCATTGCTATTTATTTCTTTTTGTTTTTAAATACGCTATGATGGCGACCATTACGTATCATGTCAATCAATGTTAATGTTCACAAATAGTCTCACGCACATATCCCGGATGGGCCAAGCGTAATTGTATTATACTCAAATTTTCCAGCTATGGCTTAAACTTCTACGTAATAAGCGAGCCACATACCATATACCAGGTACAGTTTCAGACGCCACATTATAGCTGAAAATGTATTAAGAAAAAACCACAACAACAATTTGCCCGACCGAGGTATCGAACACAGGATCTCAAGCTGCGTCACCGAGGAAATGAGATTAATGTAAATAAAAACAAATAGGTAAATGCGTAATACATTTATTGAAAGAATCAATTGTATATGAAAAGAACATAAATGTAAGTCAAATCATAATAAGACATCTTTTTATAATTATCTTTATTTACCTAAATTATATCAGCGATAATGTAATACTACTTGGACTTTAAAGCTATTTTGCCTTCATAAGTAAAAAAGACGTATCTGCCAATTATTTTTTATATTACTAATTAACCCAAACGTTGTTCTGCCATTTAAATTATTTCTAGTGATTGGAGTTATAAGTACCTCTTGATACCAAATAAAAAGAAACAAATCTTTGTCAAAAAAAGAATAGAAAAATAAAATCTGGATAGAGATACCATACACTGTATGAAGTATATTTTACGACCTATTCTCATACGTACCAAGTATACATAAAAATTTCATAATAATCGGTCGAGCCGTTTCGCAGGATTGCGGCCACAAAAACCGTGACACGAGATTTTTATATACAGGCTGTAACAGAAAGGTGTGGTCATATTTAAGGGTCACATAATATAGCCCATGTATAATGGAAAATCGCGAGAATTAAATTTGTATACATTATTTTCACGAAGATAATGAATTTTCTTTTTGATCAATTATGAATATCAGCATATTCTAATCGATACGTAAACAACACTACCAGCCATGCACGTGTATTGTTTCTGAGAATTACTTAAGAGCTGTGTGGTGAAGTGATATCAGTGTCTTATATCGTACCGGCTTATACCCGTGTGCTCCAAATCACCAGACCCTCTTCTATTCTTGTTTTAAAGAATATTACTTCGCTTTCGGCTAATTTCTAAACCGCGGGCACGTTACAAGCAAAAAAAGAGACAAACAATACGGTATTCGTATGTATCGCGCCGGCCATGTTTTGTAACTAAGAATCAATGACCTTTAGTTGAAAGGATAAAAATGATAGTGATGCAACTCGTTTTGTATCGATATTTAAATAACAAATAAATAAAATGATTGAAATTGTCATACAATTTATAATCGATATTTTGATATGGGGTTAGGGCACATAGGTTATTTATCAGATATACATAGCAACCCTAAAATATAACCACACCTTTCTGTTACACCCCGTATATATGTAGATAAAAATACTGGCGGATTCGTATTTTTTGCTGACACCAAATACGTAAAAATAATAAGTTCTAAAACAATATTAGATACTTTTTTCCTTATGACTGCATTATTATTGAAAAAAAGCTAAAAAGCTATTATGGTTTACTTTATCATCCCATAAACATTAAAATATGGACTAAACGATGCGTTGCTAGTACAAAACTTAGAATTTCGTAATATTAGATCGATGGCTTATACATGTTAGATTTATTAGAAAATTGTGATCGGTCTACAGGCTTTCAGTAGATGTAGTAAATACTAACGTATAGTGGTATATAAGTCTATTTTATAAATCGACTGTGTGACTTGTTAAAACATGCATTTTTCATACATGCTTTTTGTAATCTATACTAATATTATAAAAAGGAAATATTTGATATTTTGCTTGTTTGTTCGAACTCGAAAACTTGTAAACCGATTTTAAAAAGTCTTTCACCATTGAAAAGTTATATTATCACCAGTAACAGGCTATATTTTAGTAAAAGAAAGTACTGTAACTAGCATAACCTAACCTACTTCTGTGCGGGCGAAGACACGGGCAAAAGTTAGTTCTATTATATCATATTAAGTTGATTTAAAAGATATAACACTCGCATTACGCGAGTGTTATATCTTTGGTTAGGTTGCAGGTGATTTTATCAACTTAAATACAAATCCAGTGCTTGATATAAATCCTGTCGCAGGGTCTTTAGAAGCATTCTAAAAGGAGCACCCAGACTCGGAAAACCAAATGTGGATCACACAAAGCTTTGTCCCGTATGGGATTCGAACCCACAACACTCAGTGCAGTGGCAGTAGCGAGGCGACCGATAGTAGTAGGCGATTGATAGTAGCGTGATATGCGAGGCTATTACTCAGTCCATAATCCATGTTTATGGTTATTATAAAGCGCTTTGTTCATTTATGCTTCATATGCTGCGTTGAACGCGTAATATTATGAAGAGGATAGATTTGATTTTTAGTTTGTTTGTAAGGATTTAACTCAAAAACTACACAATTGACTTTAAAAATTATTTCTTCATTAGAAATCTATATCATCACAGCGTAACCCAAGCTATATTTTATTTAAAAATAATGTACTGTTATAAACATAATCTAAACTAACCTACTTTTACGTGAGCTATGCCAAAGCCTTGTTACATATAAAGCAATGGTGACATATTGGTTTTTGTATTCAACGCAGAGTGAAACGCATATCATTTTGAGTAACGCAGACGCGGCAAACTGAATGCGTCTACCGTGTGCCCTTTACGCACCGTATGAGACATAAGCGAATCAAGCTCTATAAACTGCAAAAAATCGTTTTTTAAAGTAAAGTATTATTAATTTTAAGACATCGTTGAAACTATTATGCAGCGCAAATTGTACGGTTGTTTACGTAAAAGCATACTGTTTCACGGTTAGAACTAGTATGGTTTTAATATACAAAGTTAAAACACCGTTTATCAGCACGTACGTAATAATGACACTCAAAATAAACATTAATACAACTAGAATTACTTCATAAATTAAAAGAACCAATAAAATACTTTCACGTAAATTAAAATCAATTAACGTTACAAATTTTTGTTCTCTATCTCTACTTCTTCTATTAATTCTTCCTGAGCCTGTGATTCAGATTGAACTTTTGTAACTGCTGGAGCAGAAGATTTTTTTGGCGATGGCGGACTCTCTTCTGTTAAGATTCTTTCTTTATGAATCTTAATATAATCTTCATGAGCATTTAAAGCTTGTCGTCTTTCCTTACCTTCGGCAATAGTTTCATCCCAGACAAATGAGACTTTAAACGGATTCTGATTCACTGTCATGTATGCGTTTTTCTTGAGATTCTCATAATCTACTATGTAATCATTTTTAAGCGCTTCCTTATTATCCGATAGAAGACTCTTTTTAACTTTAGGAGGCTTTTTTACTGCCTCCGGAAACAGAATAGCGACTGTATCATTAAATATAGCTTTCTGATTTTTCATTATCTCCAACATTCTTCTTTCTTTCTCTAAACGCTGTGTTTCTAATTCTCTTAATGGTTTTTCTTGTTCAATTAATTCTGCTCTATTGATTCTTTTTTTCACAGCAATAGTTCGTTCTATTAGTTTCTGTATTATCAATTGCCATCTTTCTTCTGGTCCAATTACTTTAATTTTAGCTAATCGTAGCGCCTCAGCTTCTTCTTCGTCTCTTTTTTCCTGTTCTTCTCTGAGCCTACGTTTTTCTTCCTCCTTTTCAGCCAAGTGTGCTCCCTCTTTTCTTTTGATTGCTTGCAATATATCGGGATTCATTTGCATATACTTCTCCTGCCACTCAATAAAACTCGTCATTACTTTTACTTCTCTTAAGATCATAGCTTCCATTCGACCCATATAGGCTGCATTCTCTAAATGGAATATTGGTGGTTTTATATACATTCTAAATGAGCCATTGGCATCACTTATTCCAATTAAATTTTTAGTCAACGGTAGAGTGTGCATTGTCACATGTGTAAGCATAGTGCCAGATAGCGTCTGAATTGAAATAGGCTTATCACTTCTTAATAACAAATCCCATGTTTCAAGGTCGCCTTCTGATGTAGCAATAAAAAGCGTACTCGGCTTATACATCGACCAGGCTCCATCTGTCAATCTATAAGGTCGTTTTTTCCAAATAAGTGGACGGTCTAATAATTTTTCTGACCAAATAGCAAATATTTTGCCGCCGACTGATAATGTTAAATCATCTATCAGAGGATTTTTTGCCGTGCAAGTCACCGCTCCATCATGTATACAACATTTAAATATGAAATCGCAATATTCTGAATTTACCACTTCACCAGTATTAAACTCATGTCCTTCCCAAGATGCTTTAACTAGATCTCCATGTTGTGAACCACAGTAAAAAGTTTTGTTACTTTCAGTTGAATCTTGTGGTATTATTTCACAAGTAAAATACTTTCTACCTTTGCCACTGGATTTGGGCGTATGAATATATTTGAGAGGAGGTGCAGTCATTCCAAAACTTAGAAGGCATAATATATATGGCTGTCCAGCCGTACCCATTATGATTTTGTAACACGGTTGCAAAATACGATCTAATATTGAAAATGGTGAAACGTCAACCAGCAATCCAGCAGGTCGGTTTAATATTCTCTTTGATTTCTTTACTTTTTTCTTTTCAAAAACATTAACGTTTTCAACGGACAAATTCCATATTAATACATTGCCATCTTCTGAGCAACTGAGAAACTGTAACGATTTTTTACCTTTTGGCATCGGTACCATTTTACCAGTGGGTGTTATTGAAAAATTCGGTGACAGCCATATAATTTCAGATACTGGTCCGTAATGACTAGTCATCAGATTACTCAAAACTGTAGCACTTACGACAGCATTATTTTGGACAGGTTTCATCCATCCCATATGAGCATTCATTGCAATTTTGTATTTCTCTCGCGTCTCGCTTAAAACTTCTATATTTTCGACGCTTTCCAGCTTATTAGTTATATCCCACACAATAATCTGGCCATTTATTAAACCCCCAACAAGAATATTTTCATTGAAGGGGCAAAATGAAAGAGTCTTTACTTCTCGAGGCGATTCCAAATAAAGTTTTGGTATTAAACTATCTATGTGACTCCAAATCATAACGGGATTCAAACCATACACAGCTCTTTGGATAGGATCGGGACGTGTACTCAAAGATTTCATGATTTTTGGTGATCCATCAGCGTAACTAATAGCTACAATACCTGACCACATCGGATGGAATACAGCAGCAGACACATACTTATCTTTAGCTCTGATGTCTGTAAAACAAACATATTCTTCAAATGTCATTGTGCTATATGCATCAGTAGATTCTTGCACGACTAAATTAGGATAATCATTACAGTATATATCCATTACTGTATTAAGTTCTACAATTGAATCTAATTCCTGGTGTTTGGCAGACATAAAACTATTAATCATCTTTATGTAGGATGGTCGATGTAAACGTCTAAATGCAGCTTTGTAAGCAGCTACTCCTACTTCATCAACAGGTGCCTTCTTTTTTTCATCTTCGTCCTCTGATTCTTCATCTTCACCAAGATCTTCTTCTTTCTCTTCAGCAACATCGCCACCTCCTCCTTCTTGATCATCCAACTTTCCCAAAGCATCAGCAATTGATTGTGTCCACATATTTTTGGGATATCTAAGTACAGTCTGAGCAGCTTTATCTACCAATGGAGGAGCTATCTGTGAAGCGCAATCTACTCTACGACGAAATACATTATTGAATTTTTGCCTATATGGTGTTAACTCTATAAAACCATCTCGAACGGCATTGCAATCTCTAATATTAAATTTTTCAGGTTCATACTCCGTGGGAAACGTAGCTTTGATTTCCATTTCCATTAAATTTCTAGTATTTACTGGTGCCAATTCAATTATCTCTCGTTCGCTACCTAAACTTTCCCACGGTCTAGGCTTCTTTTGTACCGATTTTAGTAGTTTCTTTTCTTGTCTTCTTATAAATTTATCGGACTGTTGTTTACAGTGGTTTCTTGATTCTTTTGTGCAACATATATAAAATTCATCCTCATTGTTTGATTCGTCAACAATAAAGCCCATAAGAATTAATTCATCTGGATAGGCTTCAATCTTGTCTCGCAATGGAAAAAATTCGGATAATTCGCCGCCTAGTTCGACATTCTCCATAATTTTATCCTTACTGACTTCTTTCCATGGAAACTGCACAGTTACATGAACTCCAACTACTAGTTCTATCTGTATCTGTGTTTCCTCACCCAATATAACTTTATATACACCTTCTATTTCATATTTTGGAATAAATCTTTTTCTTCGTGGTTTTGGCTGAAGCTGCATAGACGTGGAGGTCGACATTATATCTTCTTCAACTTGAACTGTAATTATATTATATAGATATTATTACATATAATACAAAAGTGAAATGACATACAAATCTTTGACAACTTAATGACGTATATTTTTTAACAAGTAATATATTTTTATTTAACTCTCTAAGCAAGGTAAAATGAGTTTTAAGTTCCAAATAAATATTTTAATAAAGGACATCGACGCAATTTCATCCAAATGTTTTCTCGAAGTAAAATAACTTTATCTACTTTAACTTTTTTCAAAATGAAATCCAGTGTTACCGAAAGATGTATATTTTATGGATTTATACTAATGACATTATTATTTTATTTTTATTATATCATGATATGCACATACTTGTACTAATATCACTAAAGCGTGTACTTATATCCAAAACCACTTCATATTTAAAAACACTTTATAACACGTTCCGCATTGTCTACGCATTTGTCATAAACACAGGTACAGAGACTACACCACTGAGAGTAGCGACAATCGAATAATCAAACGTATATGGTAAAACGTAGAGGTATTTTTATGATTTATAAAATTATGATATGGCTACATTCAGTAAAATATGTTAGATGATACTGCCAGTATACATAAACTACTAAACATATTTAACAATAACAACTTTGGACTCTTATGATAATAAGAGTCCAAAGTTAATACAGATAAATAGACATAATATAAGAAAATATGACCTTAATCTGTTAGGCTTGGTGTGAATAAAATGCGTAATATTATTTAGAAAACATCCCAAGTAGCCATCATATTATGGACCAAAGGCAAAAACAAAGTTATATTTGGAACCTTATTTTTGTCCAATGCATAATTTATTTACAGCCCTCCAAATACGTCAATTAATATACTACTTAAATAATAAACAAAGCTGTATTTTCAAGATTCTTCTTAGAAAGAAAGAAGAGAAAGAATATTAATTTATTTGACATAAACAACATTGACTGATTAATTACAAAATAAATAAATATAATTTGATGATTTTTATTTTCATTAATTCGCAAGGCAGAATGTAAATAAAAGCAGGCTAGATAAAGTTACTTTTTTAACGAGACAGACAAAGTAGGTAGGGCACGCCAAGATCGTGGTGGTAGGTCCCGTGTTCGAGGAGTGACTGGAGAGGTGGCATGGCGCCCTCACCTTCCGGCTGACACAGGTAATGACTGGCCACGGTTGTTTTGGTCAATTCCTGTGTCATATAGACTGGCAAGAGATGCCCGTTTGTCACCACTGCGGCGACGTTGCTGTAGACACGGCGCTGCACACTTTGGCGGATTGCCCCTCCTGGGCATCGCAGCGCCATGAGTTGATCGTGGCAGTCGGATTGCTTGCCCTCTCCCTCACGGCCGTAGTTCAGTCTTTGGTCCGGAGTGAGAGCTCGTGGAACGCCGTCGCCTCCTTCTGTGAGGAAGTGATTTCCATCGAGGAGCCGGCGGAGCGGGAGAGAAATCGCTTAAACCCTCTCCCCAACGCAGAACCGGGCGCCGGAGGGCGCAAGATGACCTCCAGCCACCCTGAGGTTTGACCTGGGGGTGGTGGGCTTCGTGGGCCTGCCCGCCATCCAATCAGCACCAGGTCCGAGAGGCGGCGTGCGTGTTTCCACGCGCGCCTCTGTGTCGAGTCCGTCTCCCCTCTAGGGGGGGACATCCCCTCTCTCTACGACTAATTCCCTTTATGATATAGCGTTCCCCTACACCAACCATCAAGGTTATATTAGGTGGAGCCGCTGTACCGTCCAGTGCCCGAGAGCACCTTCCGGGACTAGTTATAGACAGGTCTTGTCCCTAAATCTCGATTTCTCCTTCTTAACCTCAGAGATCCGGTTCTCGTAAGCGAGCTACCTGGTGCCCAAGTGATACTACCTATTCTCCAGATAGGTACCGGAGCAATAAAGCCGCTCACCACTCGGAACTCCGGGAATTTCTAACGAAAACCTCGCTGGAGCCGACGGAGAAGCCGCCTCCCATATCTCCAGTATGACACCTGAGCTGAATAAGGCACGCTCACTTCCCGACGTACATCCATACGCCTACCCAAATAGGCCTGGCCGTGTATGGCCCGGGTCACTCTAGACATGGCTTTTACTTGCTGAGCAGGTAAGTGCCCGAGATGCGTTGTGGCAGGGAAACTACACTGCCAGTTCGCTAAAGACAACTCTGTGCCTCGCACGACCGACTGGTTTGCACTAGCCGCGCCTGAGTCCGACGCTCGAACGCCACGTGCTTGCCGAGCAACAAACATGTCGTCCTCAGCGGCTAACCACATAGCCCCAGCGAATCTAATACCAATGTCAGGCACCACGCACTCTAACCAGCGGTCGATAGAACACACCTTTCGAGGCGCACCCGCATGTGCAAGTGATTCGCACGGCCCCGTCGATAGCGGTTTTGTCGAGGAACACCGTGGTAGGTTTAGTCGGTATTCCGGGAGATCCATTATCATAATTTTAACATCTTTCTTTTACCCCGGTGAGTTCGATATAACCCCTCCGCGGGGACGGGTGGTCTGCGTCATTGCATGCCGACGTAAAAAAAAAGGTGTTTATAAATTGTGTCAGTCAGTGGTTGATATTTTAATACTCTGAAAAATACACATTCACAGTATAAGTATCTACGCGTATGACATAAAGGGTATAAAATAAAAACAACGTTATCGCTCTACCGAGTATGTATTCGAACTCAACTTCTTACAGTGACTTATCCTAAGTTTGTGTATACTAACATTATTCTATATATAGCTAACTATAACTAAGTGTGGCTGTCACGGCCTTCCTGCCCCGGCTTCGTTCTCAAAGCCCAATTTCTCCACAAACCACCCATTATTTTACTTGTAATAAAAATATATTAATAATTTAAAACAACTATCCAGTAGGTAGTTGTAATGCCCTCTATTGACATATAATTCTATTACTTTTACAAGTAATTCTATTACGAACAAAAGTAACAAAAATAATCGCCCTTAGTGGCAATACTTATTTTAGTGCCCTCACTGGCAATTTATATATATTTTTTGGTCGACAAGTACTTTGTTTATTTGAACACTACCATGTCTCATTTTAACTAATCGACAAGGCCTGTGCTTATTTGAGCACTACCATTGTCTCATTTAACTCAAAGTTATACGGTCCTCGCTCACTTATCGTATAAGTAGCTCGCGCCACCTCATTATTTATTTTGCGGTCCTAGCACTCTTATTATTAGATAAGATGCTCGCGCACACTTATTATTTGTGGCGATCCCAGCACACTTTAAAAAGTTGCTTACGCCTTTTTAGTTTGTTATTCTTACAATGCAACATTTTGACTACTCGTCATTGTTCATACAGGCTGTCATGGTATTTTCCGCAGCTCTCGATTCCACAATCGAATTCTATTTTTTGAGACCATTTGAAAGGTTTTCTTATGAATATTTTTAACCTTGTATCGGTCTTTCGGCAAACACCTTTCAATCGTGTATGATCCCAACGGATGCGGTTGGACAAATTAGATCCGCGGTAATTGTACCGCGGATCTAATTTGCCCAACCGCGTCCTTTATCGTTGAACATACACAACATCTCCTTGTTTTAATTGTAAATTGTTTCTCCTCATTTTATCGAATCTCTGTTTGGTTTTCAGGGCATTATTTCTTAACCGTAGTGTAAGTAGTGATTTTAACTGTTGTATATTAATAATTGGTTCTATTTCAGGAAGTCCAACGTTCAATTGCCTTATTGCAGGCACTTCAGATCAAATTCCAGTCAGAAGTTCGATTGGGGTACAACCAGTAGTTTTTTGTATAGTAGTATTTAAAGTCAGCTGTATTTTATATATTACGCTCGACCATTCTGACCCTCGACTGACTTATAAATTTAACACTGTAGTCACATATCGTTCCGCTTGCCCATTAGCTCTGCTAGCCCATTAGCTCTGCTAGCTCCAGTTGCGATAAAATATATTTCAACATCCATTCGTTTTAACAGATCTTTTGTTTGTCGGCTAGAAAATTTGTTCCTTTGTCTGTTATAATACGTTTTGTGGTAACAAACAAACACAATTGAGGTTCAAGGGCTTTTACTAATTCAGCTACTGTTAAGTTTACAATTGGTACTAATATTGTGAATTTAGTATAACCATCCACCAACAACAGTAGATATCTATAATGGTCATTTGCAGTTCCAAATGGTCCTGTACAGTCAGCATGTACTGTGTGAAATGGTACAGGCAATTTTTCGATAGGATGTAGTAATCCTTGTTTTGGCCCGCTCGGTCGCTTAGATGAAAGACATTAATGCAATGGCTGATGTTTTTCGCACTAAAGGTATGACACCTTTAGCCAGGAAACCAATATTTAGTTCGCATCGACTCTAAAGTTTTATCTACTGATCTACTATGACTATCGAAGTGACATTGTTCGTCATGGAATAATTGAGTTAAGTTAATAAGTAATCGAGCTGCCAAAGGTATATAATATTTTAATATTTTTTTTTATTTTCTTCAAAAACTCTCATCGATATACCATTTTGCACAGTATACTCTTTTATTCGGTTTTCTTGTATTCTTCTCATTGTATCAGTCACTTCTCGATCTTGCTTTTTTGTAGCTTTCAACCAAGTAATTTGGTCATTTACTAGTATTTCGTCTATTTTTTTAATGGTGGATTATCTTATACTTAGAATATCAACGTTTTATGTTACTGCCTTTCCGGTATTCGATTTTAAAGTTAAAGTCTTGTATGTAAGAACGCCATCTTGCAACTCGTGGTAATAAGTCTCGTTTTCTTAAAGTCAATCTAAATTTACAGTCAGTTAGTTATCAATTTAAACTTTATTCCCAATAATTATACTCGGAAATATTTTAATGCATTTACTATATATAGCTAATGTCTCTAGCTCATAACTGCGATACTTAGACTCTTCCGATGAAGAATCCTATTTTACTGTATTAAGACACTACACGCAGATCCTGCTTGTGCTTTTAAAATAATATAGCACCGAAACCAAGGCTACTTGCATCTTTATGTAATATGTCAGTCTCTCTGTTTGGATCAACAACCACTAATAACGGTTGTGACGAAAGCTTGTTGATAATACATATATTGTCAAGCATTTTGATATTCTTCTGACCAATAAAAGTCGGTATTTTTTCGTAAAAGATCAAAGTCAAAGTCAAAAATCATTTATTCATTTAGGTCACAAAGTAACACTTATGAACGTCAAAATATATGGGTTAGTGAGTTTACTAAGTTACTGAAGCTACATTTAGGTTAGTTGCTAGGTTCAAGCAAAGGTGTTGCAGCCATTATGCAGTTTAACAAGGTATTGCAGCCATTAAAAAAAAATTACTATAAAAAAAACTAAAGATAAAAACAATAATAACTTAATAGTATTATATAGATTAAATAATTTGGGCTAAGGTATATGTTTTAATATAAATCTAAAATAGGCAGTAGGATGGCATGATGGCGCATACACTTACACTTTGTGACAATGCAAAGTCAGTCCGTGACTAAATGCGGTTGTGCATTTATATTCTTCAATAATAATCAAATTAAGAAAAAAGTTACTTGTTAACATCACAAATAATCACGAGGTACCTCTACATTACTAAATTGACTTAAAAGTAATACAGATCTTTAAATCCTGTATGTAACAAGCAACTAGTTCCATGAGCTTTTGTCATTTAAGTAGTCGTTGACTGAATAATAACCCTTCCGAATAAGTTGTATTTTAACGGCGCTTTTAAATTTAAGTAATGGTAAATTTATTATATTAATAGGTAGTTTATTAAACAACGTATACCGAGTCCCGCAAATGTATTGTGAACTTTATGTAAACGATGATAACAGTAAGTCACACAAATCCTGCACAAAGAACGGCAAATCATTTACGTACACTAAAAACAGAAAGGGTCCTAAAATTGAGCCCTGTGGCACGCCCATTGTGACTGGTAATCCAGAAGATCTACTTTCGTTGATATCAACGTATTGTAATCTATTGCTTAGGTAGGAACCAACTAAGTCAAGTGCAGTATCTCTGATGCCATAATGCACGAGTTTTCACAAAAGCGTATGATGGTCAACGCAGTCAAAGGGTTAAGAGAGATCACAGAATACGCCAATGACATCTTGCGAATTTTCCCAGGCACTGAATACATGTCTTAAAAGCGTAATACAGGCATCGTAGAACGGCCTTTTCTAAAACCATATTGATCTGCATGAAATAAATTGTTTACACTAAAGTGGCTCTCTAATTGCTGTAATATAATATTCTCAAATATTTTACTAATAGCAGGTAATATTGAAATTGGTCTAAAATTACTATGGTCACTTTTGCATCCATTTTTAAATAAAGGTATTATTTTACTAAATTTCATTAAATTTGAAAAATGCTCACATCAATGCATCCGTTGAATATTACGGCTAGGTGTGGCGCTATATTAACAATAATACTTGCAACTAATTTTACAGAAATACCCAAGAAGTCGGCTGATTTTTTTGAATAGAGCTACTTAAATACTTTTATTATATCATACGGATGTACACATTCAAAACTAAATTGTGTCTTGCACTCTTCTACGCTGCCCCTAACCAAGTATTCTGCTCGAGCTGGGCAAGACCTAAGGGTAGTACCCTTTGTTGTATTTAAAGGTATTTTTGTGAAGTAGTTATTGAATGTATCGGCTACTTTCAAAATATTTGAAATTACGCTATTATTTACATTCAGTTCAAATTTATTATCACGCACCTTGCTGCGACCTATTTCATTGTTAATAATGTTCCATGTAGTTTTAATTTTATTATTAGAATTTTCAATTTTTGTTTTTAGGTAAAGGGACTTGGCAGTAACACAAGTCTTTTCAAATAATTTCGAATAACTTTTAACATATTGAATAAAATTTGGATCGAAATTGTATTGTTTCATACCATATAATTCGTATAGATTTGCTCCACTTCTATATATCCCAGATGATGCCGGATCACAAAACTTAATCTTATTATTCTGACTAAAGGTATATATTTAAAAATATTATTATATTGTAAAGTAATTATGTTAAGTAAAGACTCATATAGTTCGTCTGGATTATTCAGAGAAAGGTCCATATTGACAACTTTGGCACTTATGTTATCATTAAATTCCTTTAAGCGATTAGATGTCATCGGTCTACACGTGACTTTATTCTCTTTATGAATTGTACTCACAGGAAATACTACCTTTTGCCCACAGTGGTCAGATATCAGTTCACTCAATATGGCCCTATTAAGAAATTGGCAGTCGCTTAATACATTATCTAAGCAGGTAGCAGAATGTGAAGTAATCCTAGTGGGTTCAAAAAATAAATGCTTTAAGTTAAATGATCCAAATAAACTAATAAGTCTCAAAGAGAGTGCTGACTGCTCAAGTAAATTAACATTAAAATCACCACACACTACTATATGCCTATTACTAAAACTCAAGCGTTTTAAAATATCCTCTATTACGGTTTCAAATACACTAAAATCACTCTGCGGTGGTTGGTACACACAAACTATGACATGTTGCTCTAATTCCACACAGGATAATTCTACAGTGCGCTCGATAGAAAGATTTACTATATCTTTACGTTCTTTACATTTTAGATTGTTACATACATATACTTGAGAGCCACCACGTATAGAATTCTTTCTTACAAATGCACTTACAATTGAATAATATTTGTTATTAAATATTAATTGATTAGGGTTTAACCAATGTTCCGTTATGCAACATATTTGAATGTTGTGTTGTTTAAAAAATTAATCTAATTCTAACTCCTTGCCGGATAGACCCTGAATATTCTGATGAATTAGCCTAATACTATGTGTCTGCCTATCCTTTGTCTCATCTAACAGTTTAAACTACTAGAAGTGTCAATATGAAAATTTGTAGTAGTAATACTACTACGTCCTAAAACCTTAATTACCCTACTGTTATCTGAGTCACTATATATATTAAACGCTAATAATTTAGCAAGTTGCTTTTATAATAAAAAGATAGATACATTGTATCTTTAGTTAATAAAAATTTACTAATAAACTTATTAGTGTCAAAGAATAAACTATAATTGTTTTAAACTATAATTTGTAAAAAAGTAAATTAAGTTTTTCAACGTTCCTATTTTGTTCATTTGTTAGTACATAGGAATATGGTAATGCACAAAGAATAAAGTTACACCCTACTCTATAATGTAATGATTCCATTACCTCTGTCAAATGGATTGCCTCTTTTTTAGTGACAGATATGCTGTCACCATAAAGAAATATGACTTTTGACTCTGCATTTAATGTTGTAGTTTTTAACTTATCAATTAAAGAACTTAACCTAGCTCCAGGGGAACAAACATTTATGCAAGGCGACTCTGTATAAGAATTAATTACCCTACTAAAACCTAACCCTATTTGGTCAGAAAACATGAATATATTTTTATTAATGTTATTCACCAAAGAAAACACAGACATATCTTCATGATCAGAAAAGGAGGTGGTACCACTGTTTACTGAATCCAAATCACAAACAGCTGACAGGTTGTTATTAGGTGTAGCCTTTAAGCACTTACGCAAAGATTGTTATTCGTTAGTGAGAGAACATGTTCTATGTTCTCCCTACCAACTCTGGCAATTTCCTCATACTTCAAAATATATTCTGATGTTTCTTTATGGTGCTTAAGACTGATTATTGTAAGCCGTTCCTCTAAATTATTAATTTGACGATTTAATTTAGCTGTATGTGCTTCATACTGTAACCTACTGGCAACTATTTGATCATTGCTTTTTTCTAAACTTATTAATAAAGCCTCATTCTCCTTCACCAATTCACTGTTATGCCGTGTCACCTTCCTAACCTTTTTTTTACGTAGGGGAATGCTTTGACGCATGCCCCTTGTTTTTTTTTTTTTACGTGGGGGAATGCTATGACGCATATCCCTCCGCGGGGGCGGGCGGAGGGATTATGTCAGACTCGCCGGGGTAAAAGAAAGATGTTAAAAGACAATGTACCTCCCGGAATACCGACTAAACCTACCACGGTGTTCCTCGACAAAACCACTATCGACGGGGCCGCGCGAATCGCTTTCGCATGCGGTCGCGACCCCGCCGAGGTTACGGCCCGCCGTATGTAACGGCAGGCCACTACGCAACAAGACCTACCCAAGATAGGCACTACACAAAATAAAAGCCCTACTGTCTATATATATGGCGCCTATATATGGCGGGCAGGCCCACAAAGCCCGCCACCCCCAGGTCAAACCTCAGGGTGGCTGGAGATCATCGCGCGCCCTCCGGCGCCCGGCTCTGCGGTTGGGGAGAGGGTTCAAACGCTCCCTTTCCCGCTCCGCCGCCTCCTTGGTGGAGATTACTTCCTCGCAGAAGGAGGCGACGGCGTTCCACGACCTCTCACTCCGGACCATAGACTGAACTACGGCCGGGAGCGAGAGGGCAACCGATCCGACTGCCGCGATCAACTCACGGCGCTGCGATGCCCAGGCGGGGCAAACTGCCAAAGTGTGCAGCGCCGTGTCCTCAACAACGTCGCGGCAGTCGCCGCAGTGGTGACAACCGGGCGTCTCTTGCCGGCGTATATGAATACAGGAACTGGCCAAAACAACCATGGCCAGTCAAAACCTGTGTCAGCTGGAAGGTGAGGGCGCCATGCCGCCTCTCCAGCCACTCTTCAAATACGGGACTTACCGCCACAATCGTGGCGTGCCCGGACGCATGCCCCTCCTGCACCTTCCTAACCTTGTTTAACTTATTAAGATTAATATTTAACTTTTTAATTAATTTATTTAACTTAAGATATTTTCTAAATTTCCTAGTACTTTTAATAAAAACATTACTAAGTTTATTTTTATTACTATCTAATATACAATTTTTCCCCAGGAGTTCTGAGTAGAGGTTCTGAATCGCAGTACTATTGAGCATCTGAATAGTTTGTTCTAAAGTAATAATTTTAGTGTGAGCTTCATTCAGGTTTGCTTCAAGCTCAGTACTGCGGCTCAGTGACCTAGAAAAATATCACTACAATTACTGAAGGATCTAACTTCATCTTCTAATCGGTCCCGCTGGTCCAAGACATCCATGTATTCTATATGGAGTCCTGTCAGATGCCTTTTAAGCTCGAATACCTTATTATTGACTGCTTCCATTTCATCTTCACATTCGCTACGTTCCTTCAACAACATATGGTTGTCATCCTTATATTTCTTCAATTCTAGTAGTGCTAACTTTAACTTATTTTCAGTATCCTTGGCTGTCGCTTTACGGGTCATCATTTGTGTGCTCAATGTTGGTCCTGGGATGTACAAATCACCAAGCAAAGAAAGAACTGAGTGATAGAAAAAGAAAAGTGGGATGGGAAAGTTAGCTATATACACCTAAATTAATGAAAATGAACTATAAACATACAGTAATGTAAAAAAATAAAAAATAAAAGCTTTAACTAGTATTAGTTGAGAAATTGATAAGAAATGTTATATTATTAAGTTGTAAAAGATAATTATTGATGAAGTCCGTTTTTTTTTCAATATGGAGGTTCAAACTGAAAAATAAATTTAAGGGAAAAGGCGAAATTATAATGAGAATTTACATAATAATGCACGCAAAAGCACTAAAGTAGTATTAGTAGCTTGATGTGGAGTAGAAATATGAGTGTATGCATGCGTGAAGCGAGTGTTTAGTCGTCAATTTTGCTTCCACCTATTATCAAGCAAAAGGAGACAAAACTGTGCCGGTGTGTGGTGGACGAAGCTCAGAGTATAATGAGCAGAGTAAACAAGTGTTGTGGAGTGTAGTGTAGTGTAGAGTAAGGGCTTTAAAAAGTAGAATACTCCCCTGGTTTACACGATGAATGTTCAAATTTCGTCCGTTGTCACAGTGCTGAGCTCCTACGACCCGTAATTTATGTATTCGTGGATCCGACTTAAGACACAGCATGAAACACTTCTTTGGTCACAAATATACTATTTTATTGTACTAAATATATTTATTATTGAATAAAACTAATTTAAAATTGAAATAAGTTCTTATGGCACAATTTCGACGTCTGATGTTTTTGATCAGTAATACAGGCAGTTTTAGTATTTTTTTTTTTTTGTGGTATTGGTGGCAAACGAGCTGACGGATCGCCTGATGGTGAACGATTACCGCCGCCCATGGACACCCGCAACACCAGAGGAGTTACAAATGCGTTGCCCGCCTTTTAAAAAGAAGTACGCCATTTTCTTGAAGGTTTGTAGGTCGTATTGGTCCGGAAATACCGCAGGCGACAGTTCATTCCATAGTTTAGTTGTGCGAGGCAGAAAATTTCTGGAAAAGCGCACAGTTGTGGACTGCCAACCATCTAAATGATGGCAATGGAAATTCTGTCGCGTAGGACGATGGCGAAAAGAGGCGGCAGGAATCAGTCCGAACAATTCCTCGGAGCACTCCTCATAGTAAAAGCGATAGAAGATGCATAGCGAAGCCACATCTCTACGCAGCGCCAAGGGATCTAGCCGATTTGAAACAACCGGGCAGTCGACGATTCGAGTCGCTCTCCGTTGAATGCGGTCTAGAGGGAGAAGCTGGTACTGGGGTACCCCTGTCCAAAGATGAGAACAGTATTCCATATGAGGCCGAACCTGCGCCTTGTAAAGTAGTAGGCGGTGGCTCGGCGTGAAATACTATCTCGATCTGTTGAGCACGCCAAGCTTTTTCGAAGCTATTTAGCCTTACCCTCTAAATAGCCGTGGAACTGGACTTCATTCTATATGTCAACACCAAGTATTCCAATATTGGCTGAGGCAGTTATGGGGATGTGCTCAAAACGAGGAGATACGACCAACAGAAGTTTTTTTGCGGTGAACGCGCAGACTTGTGTCTTTGTGGGGTTAAATTGGACCAAATTAAGTCTGCCCCAATCTGAGACTTTCTTTAAAGAGGTCTCAATTTCAGACACAAGTTTGTTTCGGCTCTCAATGACGTTTTCCCGAGAGATGTTAGCGCGGCCGGTATATAGAGCATCGCTCGTGCTGTCGTCCGCATAACAATGAATGTTGCTTATTTGCAACATGTCATTGATATGGAGGAGGAACAGAGTAGGCGATAGCACACAGCCTTGCGGGACACCAGCATTTACAGGCATGGAGTTAAAGCATTCACCGTCGACTGCGACCTTAATGCTTCTGTCTGCTAAAAAGCTAGTGACCCATTCGCATAATCTCTCGGGAAGCCCATAGGAAGGGAGCTTCGAAAGAAGCGCTTTGTGCCAGACACAATCAAAGGCCTTCGTTATGTCCAAACTTACCGCCAAGGCTTCCCCCTTTGTCTCGATCAGCAGCCGACCGACCCTTACGAAAACCGTACTGCTGGTCACTAAGACTGCGACTGACTGCAAATAATGCGAATTCTGGTATATATTTACGAAAATAACCTGCTAGTCCCATCAATTGTCTTACTTAGGTTTTGAGGTATTGGAGCGTTTTTCAATTCTTCTATTTTATTTTCGCTAGGTCAAATTCCATCTTCAGAAATTATTCTTCCTAAGTATTGAATTCCCGTTTGAAGAAATTTACATTTCTTTAAGTTTAGCGTAAATCCCGCATCATCTAATGCTTTTAGCACTAATCTAAGCCTCTCTAATCCTTCTTCTATAGTTATTGACGGAAGGATGAGGTCATCAATGTCAACAAGAGCTATAGTATTTTTCAACGCTGCCAGAGCGGTGTTTACAGCTCTTTGGAAAGTACTTGGTCCTTTACAAATGCCAAATGGTACTCGTAACCATTCGTAATGCCCTTCAGGAGTTATAAAAGCAGTTTTTTCCACAGATGTTTCTCGCTCTATTGGGATTCCATGAAATCCTGATGCCATAACAAGAGTGCTGAAGAAACGAGCTTTTCCTAGTCTATCTAAGTGGTCTTCAATCAATGGTAATGGGTATCTATCTGTGATAGTTATCTTATTAAGAGCTCGGTAATCCACACCCAATCCATCACTTGCGTCTTTTTTTCTAACCAATATAACAGGTGACGCATAGGGAGAATTTGACTCTCGAACAATGTTATTATTCAAAAGTTCGGTAACTATCATACGTACTTTCTCTCGTTCCGAAAGAGCCATACGATAAAGGTGACAAACATCGGGCTCATTTGTCGTAGTTCTAATAGTCATGATGGCGGTCTTGATTTCACGGATGTTATTGTTTAAAGCGATAAGGTTCGAGTATTTATTTAAGAGCTCTCGTAAGTTTGAATAAATTTGACTTGGAACATTGAACAAAGCATTTGTTATAAAAACTTCTATGTTGTAAACAATCTTTTGAGTTCGAGCCTGATCTCGCCTTTTAATTATTGTTCCACATAAAGTAGTCATGAAAATTATGTCATTAGTTCTAATTGCGTCCTGCCCAAAATTGCATCATACCATATTTCTTTGTCTTAAACTATGTGAAAAGTTGTTTCCAATGCAATATTTTCCAACTGGATAATAACATTTATTTTCTCAGTTGAAATAAGTATCTCATTAGAAAGTCCACAAATATGAATTAAAGAAAGTTGACGGTGGGCACCTATGGATCGTGCCAAAGTGTCTTTCATTAATGAACATGACGCTTCATTGTCTATTAATATATGAACAAGTTTTCCATTAATAATAACAGCAGTAGTACATACCTTACCGCTACTGTTTTCATAATTGGACTGCTTTTCACGGTCAACTCTTTATTTTGTCCAACAATTTTCGGTCAGATGTCCTTTCTTGAAACAAAACGAGAATTTTTCTTGATAAGAAAGTTTCTTATTGGTAGTTTGTTTATTCTCGTTCCTAGTGGCAGGAAACTTCCACGGTAAATTATTATCGCTGGTACGACAATTACGCTGCATATGTCCAACTCGAGTACATCGACGGCAACGCTTAGATTCTGTTATGATCTTTGATTTTAGTAGATAGCTCTGTTTCTGCATCAGTTATCTGTTTTTGTGAAATTGGAATATAGCGAGCTAATTTTTCAAATAACCCGCTCACTGTTATAGCGCTGCTCGCAATCGATTTTGCATGGGGATCAGTAATACCTCTAGTTATTAATTCCAATATATCGCTTTCACGTAACTGGAGCCTCAATTGCTTTAATATTCTGTTTCTTCGCTGCATACATAGAGATAGTAGTGAACTGCTCACTTGTCATGTTCGCTGCTGTTTAGAAATCACAACACAAATCGCAGCATTTTGGGAATGTAATCTAAAGGTCTTCTTTCAACGGTGGCCAAGTTCTTTGCAATAGGGTCCACTCTATGTAAAGCTCGCGTGCCGGCCCTGCCAAAAATGGAACACATCTTGCGATCGTTTCAATGTCATCCCATTTATGCTTCAAGGCCAGGGCGTCTACCTCTGCACTCCACTCACTAACTTCAATAGCACCAACACTCGGGTCGAATGTAGGTAAAGCTATAGCTTTGCTAGTACTAATCTATATAGTTATAACGTTTGGTTCACTAATGTTCAAAACACTCACTGAATCAAGTCTATCACGATTTTACGTCTTTTTGTTCATTTTCTTATTGTTCATTGTGGGAAGTAGGTCTTTATACTATCTGTATTAAATTTTAAAGTGTTTACACTATTATATTTAATCTACTAAAATGTTCGAATTCCAGTTCTGATGACAGAAGGGGTGTAAAATAAAAACAACTTTATCGCTCTACCGAGTATATATTCAAACTCAACTTCTTACAGTGACTTATCCTAAGTTTGTATCTACTAACATTATTCTATATATAGCTAACTATAACTAAGTGTGGCTGTCACGTATTTAAGGTAATCCATTAAAGCGCCTGCCAAGGCGTAACGTGTATGCTGCTATCTCAATGCTTGTGAACAAGTTGTTTGCAAGGATCGAGATAGCTACATACGCACATAATGTTTACGCATTTTGTATGTGATCAACATTGTCTTTTGTTGTCAACATTGTTGAGGTTACAATAGAACTTGCACCTTAAAACTATTTAGTGTAAGGTAGATTATCCTTTTACTGTAAGCTTGATCTGAAGATAATATTATATTAATTTATTTACAATACCTGACTGAACCAAAGTGTCATCTTTCCTTCCTTCTGCAGGAATATCTTGTTTAATTCTTTCTTCTTCATCTTCATCATAGCTTGTCTCCGACGAAGAATTACGAACAGGTTGAATGTTATTAGCTTCATCTTCACTCTCCGACCCACTCATTCCTTCAAAATTATAAAGTTATTTTATAATATAAACATTGAAAAGTCCTGACTTTATGATTGACAAGTACATTTTTGTTCAATGAACATATTACCAATTACATATTATTTTTTACTCTACATTACATAATATAATTAATGAATTGTGACAACTAGTTAAGATTTGAAGCAAAATGATTTGATGCGATAATGCGACTGCCAATTTTGCATATCACTAAAAAATCAATTTTACGTACGGGCAGTTAAAAGCTTATACCGTTTAGATTACAGCTAGATCTAAATTAGAGCAAGGCAAACTATATAAATTATACCTAAATCTCAATTAAAAAGCTATGAATGGTTTATTGTTTCACAAGTATATTTAGTTCCTGTTAATTGTATATTTGTAAAGATCCCTTTGACACAGACTTTGAAACATGACGAGGAGTTACATTTATTTAAATAAAATAAAGTAATTCTTGCTTTTATTTTTACTTTTCATTAAAGAAGGTATACGTTTCACACTGAGAAACCGGACAATAGATATTTGCATGCAAACAAAAACACTTTTAACAGATTCCTTGTCCAATGTATCATATATATGTTACATAACAATAGATTTTCTATTGTGTCTATCACGGGACAGAGAAAAGGTTAATATTATTGGGTGTACCTACAATTACATAAGGGCGAACTTCTATCATCTACTTATATTTGAAAATTGACATATATTTATACCATACTATATACTATAATATAATATACTAGATTTATATATAGCAGCGATAGCCTAGGGGGAAACCGTTGGACTGCCACGCAAAGGTCTCGGGTTCGAACCCAAAGCGCGTATCTCTGACTTTTCGAAGTTATATGCATATTAAATAGTTAATTGTCGCTTGCTTTAACGGTGACGGAAAACATCGTGAGGAAACCTGCATGTTCTCCATAATGTTCTCGAAGATATGTGATGTCTGCCAACCCGCCCTAGGCCAGCGTGATGGACTATGGCCTAACCCTTCTCACACTGAGAAGAGGCCTGTGCCCAGCAGTGGGACAGTTTAATACAGGGCTGATATTATACTAGATTTTGCCCGTGGCTTCGCTTACGCAAATGTTAGCTAGGTAAGTAACAGTTGTTTTTGGATGAAAGGTACCCTATGTCCTTTTCTGTTACCCTGACAACGTGTATCTGCAATTTCATCGAAATTTTTGATGATAGGTCAAGTAGCTGAGGTATAATAGCATAACAAACAAACAAACTCACATGCGCATTTATAATATTATAATTAGAATTAGGAAACAGATTTCAGTGAAATAATCCTAAACGGATCCTATTACGTCATTAACCACATCCACGTTGGTTTAGCTATTGTTTTGTTTAGCATACACAAGCACAGACAAATACCTATTTAGCATTTTATTATATGTAAAGATATCGTAGATAATTCGTGACGTCAAAACTTTGTACTTTAGTATTTTTAAAACCTACCGTAATTTATATCTTTTGTAAGCGGAACTTTACAATAATTCTACTTTAAGAAATGTTCTCTTTCTTCTTTCTTCTTGCCCAAAACTTTTATACCCGCATTACACTTAACAAGCAGTATTGGGAAGGAGACTTGGAGTTTTGTACAAATTGTTTTGTAATTTTCTGTTCGTTAAGTGCTGTCACAATTTTGGCCCCTGTACAAGTTTTAAAAACATTTTTATGGATTTAAAAGGCCGTATTCCGTAGCGGAATAAAATTTCCATCAAAAATTATAACCTGAAAAATTTAATAGCATTTAATTTGGGTAGTGTTACTTCGTGCAAGTAAATTTGATTTTGCTTTAAGTTACAATATAGTTATAATAGAATTGTATTTAATATCAGACTGTACTTAATAGAGTGCTTTTATGGAATTTTAATAATAGCATGTGCTTTTAGGTAGTTTGTAACCGCGACAATAGCCATCGTTTATGCAGCGTGTAACAGAAAGATATGGTCATATTTTAAGGCCGAGATATATATCTGATAAATAAATTATGTAGGTACCCTATTCCCGGATAAAAAAACAATTTATATTTTATGACAATTTATTTTTTATTTAAACATCGAACCAAATGCTTTATGTGATATCCAAATAGCGCATGGTCATTTTCAGGATCACAGAGATCACCTGATTCAGCTGTTTGTGTTGTATAATTATCGACTAGAATATGTGATATCGATAAGTCGATAAAAAGAAAATGCTGTATCTTAGTGAAAATAATGTGTATGGATTTGGTTGTCGTGGTTTTCCATTGTACTGGGGCTATAATATTATGTGATGCTTAAATATGACCACACGTTTCTGTTACACGCTGTATTAAATTTACATATATGTACATATATTTGACTGCACAGATTGCGTATTGCTTTAAGAAGTCACCTTCATTTGCCATGTGCCGAGCGTTGTGGGTTAGGTAAGCTATTATATATTTGAATTAAGCTAATGGTTTACTAAATATGTCATTATAGTCGTTACGTCTCTGCGCAAGAGCAGCGATAGCTCAATGGGGAAACCAACAGACTGCAATGCAGAGGGTCTCGGGTTACTTTGGGACTTTGGGAAGTTATATGACTTTTCGAAATTATGTGCGTATTGATTGACAATTATCGCCTGCTCCGTACCTCGGAGAGTACGTTAAGCCGTCGGTTGCGGCTGCCATGAACATCTATGGCAGTCGTTATTGGGGAAATCGACACAAAAGATCCCACTGGGTCGAAGTGTCGCCGGTCTGTACTGACTGCCCCTCACACAAGATAAGATAAGATACGCCTCTGCGCTGAATGTTATAGGTTAGATCCCCACGCGGGACAAAAATTTGTGCAATCCACAAATAGTTGTTTCAAGTCTGGGTATAATTTGTTTACACTGTTGTTTGTCAAGTATCCCGCGACAAAGAATTTACTCATAGTATAGGAGTTGTCTTTTTAAAACAAAAATAGAGTAATGGCAGTCAAGCAACGGCGTGTAAACTCCGCAATAAAGGAGTCTATAGTTTGTTGGTAAGAGCGTAATAAATATTAATATTATGTTTAGCAGACACAAGTATTTTAAGTGTTCGCATCGCTACTATTCGTGCGCTTCTTGTGGATTAGATCGCCACAAGACATAAAATTCTGTGAGCCACAAAAAGTTGTTCTAGCTGGGTATTCTTCATGTAAGTTGTTTCAGTGTTAGTGTAACAGGATCTATGCCTATTTCGAGGTTAGTCTTGCTATCAAGGAGTTAATAATATAAATTAACAACAACTCATTTTAGATCTCGCAAAAGCTTTCGACGGTTTCTGTACCGATTTTAGTGAAAAAGATGGAAAGCTTGGGAATCAGAGGAGTGCCATTGGAATTGTTTAAGGATTATTTGAGTGAGAGAACCCAAAGGGTGAAGATACGTCGGTTTCTCAGTAAGTAGCGCACGCTAGTTACTACAGATATACAATCTTACTAAGATCAGATGCAAAACTCAATTCACAGTTTGGCTACAAAAATTAAACTATGATGATACGGAAAAACTACTGACAAACCCAGTTTAAAGTTATTACTACTGCCGTTTTACATACCCATACAACAAAACACACACACATACATCCAAACACATACAAACACACGTACTCGCACGCACGCACACACACACACACACACACACCCGCACGCACACACACACACACACACACACACACACACACACACACAAGCGCGCGCGCGCGCGCACACACGCGCACGCACGCACGCGCGCGCATAAATACATACATAACCAAAACAGACGAAATCACCACTATTGTTATTAACATACAACAATGTGTTTAATGCTCCAGTACATAATAAAAATGTATTTTATGTAGGATTGGGGTCCTGGTGTCCTGGCACCAGTCTCCCACAATATAATAAATGTGTAATAATAATTGTATTATGTGCCTTCTATATGTTGGACTATGTAAATATCGTATGTAAATATTGTGGTGAGAAAATAAATATATATATTATTATTATAACGTAAGAACGAAAAAAATTATAACCCGTTATTAAATGAGACTTCAAATCATAGTGAAATATGGGTGTAATACTCTGCCTACCCCTTCTGTGATAGAGGCGTGCCTATACAGGGTGTCCGGTAATTAATGGATAACCTTGAAATGTCTTATAGTAGAACATAAGGCAGTTCATAAAAAATGAAAAAAATTGACAAAAAAAATATTTATTAAAAAGTGCAAGCTATATTAGCATAGCATACTTTTGACTGTCTATATATTAGCATAATTAGAGTTTAATAATAAAACAACAAAAAGTCGATGGATTTCATTCATTTATGGTCGTAGTATACAAGAAAGTTATACATGGTAATTAAAAAAAAACACGTATCTCAGGTAGTAGTATGGATAGACTTTTTTCATATTTTTTTCTGAACGGCCATCAGTTCCTCTATAAGACATTTCCAGCTTATCCATTCATTACCGGACACCCTGTATATGTATGGATCTAAAAACCATTTAAATATAAATAATGCCATGTATAGAAACTGTCTAACTGCTGGGCACGGGCCTCTTCTCAATGTGAGAAGGATTAGGCCATAGTCTACCACGCTGGCCCAGTGCGGGTTGGCAGACTTCACATATCTTCGAGAACATTATGAAGAACTCTTAGACATGTGCAGATTCCTTCATGATGTTTGCCTTCACCCTTAAAGTGAGCGATAATTAACCAAATCATACGCACAAAATTTCGAAAATTCAGAGTACCTCTGCTTGGCAGTCCGGCGGTCTCCCACTTGGCCATCGCTGCTTTTAAAACTATTTAAATAAATACAACAAATTGCTAGTAAATAAAAAATGATTATAACCTACCTTTATTATTACGAGTTGAAACTGAAACCACAATTTAATTATTATAGTATTTAGTTTATCAGTCGTGTACAAACGACAGTACTAATTGGAATCCATTAACAATTGAATTAACACTAATTTGTAGAGCTCTCTTGGTAAATGTATACACGCAGTCGGTTGCGTTGGTAAACAATAACGTCATTTGACGCATGCGCTTCTAGAATTAGTAGTAGTTCCTGGTACGAGGCGGTACCTAATATCCATAGTTTTTAGGGAAGGAAACAGACGGTAATGACTTTTGATTGATAGGAATCTAGCAGAATTATTGTCTTACCTTTACGTGAATGTTATACAAATAAAAAAAATTAGAGAGGATATAAAGAGTGGACTCTTCACAATAACTTTATTACCTGCTAGGTTGAAATTAAACAACTTTATGCGAAAACACTGTAATTTCATAATGTAAAAAATTTTAACTAGGTATTAAATTCCTTTTTAAATTATAAAACCTATTTAGATGTCATGTTACACTTTACCCCACGTTTTGATTGCTTTTCAGCAGCCATGGTCACGGGCTCACCATGGCTGCTTAAATAGAAGTAAACAGTAACTAGTAAAAGTGTTTAACAATAATATAATATTAATATTCTACCACATACACACAACACCGTCTAGCCCAAACTAAGCAGAGCTTGTACTATGGATACTAGACAATGGATAAACATACATATATACTTTTTTTTTTTTTTTGTAAATACATACATATTATACATAGAAACACCCAGACCAAGACAAACATCCATGTTCATGCACACAAATATTTGTCTTGTGCGGGAATCGAACCCACGACCTCAGGCGTGGCAGTCGGTTACACTAACCACTACGCCATCGAGGCCGACTAAACAAAACTCAATACAATGGTTCTTAAAGTGTTTGTCTGTCTGTTCTTATATGTTATGTTATGTAATAATAGCGTCTTATAAAAAATAAACAACGCGATAAAATCCGTATAAAGTTGTTTAATTTCAACCTCGCAGGTAATAAAATTATTGGGAAGAGTCCTCTCTTCCCACCCGCCTCAGACTGCCCACCCAATAATTACAATAGAAAAATGTTGACAATATCGAACTCCTTAAGATAGCCGTGTCGGAGGATCCGGGCGTACTCCAACTTGCTTGTATGCCACTTTGAAGACAAAATATGCTTCGACACGTGTTTCACCTTAGGGCGAGGCATCTCAAAGACCGTTTGGCAACGAATAAACCTAGTGGGTAGTATATAGGACTGCCTTATTCTTTTGGCTTTAATGCCACGGCACGGAATACTGACTTTATGAAGTTATGTCTGTGCATGAGCTTCCGGGTTCATGTTACGAGTCTGGCATAGTTTTTTGAAATTTTCTGACAGGAAATTCTCATTTGCAGCACGGAGTCTGGAACTGTGTTTGTTTACGCCAATAGACTCGCCTTTTTTATGTCGGACTTAAAATCGTATAGGGCAAAATGTAGGTATGATACAACAGTTTCTACTTCTTCGGGTACACAGTTATGCGATTATGTATGTACGTATGGAGACTGTTTACGTTCTAAGAAAGCTTATAATTTAATTAGACTCTGGTAAAATTACTCACGACAGCTCGGACGGTGCAATGGTATAAGTGGAAGCCTCGCTACTGCCAATGCGTCAGTATAGAGAGTCTCATTACCACACAATACAAAAAAAATGTATGATCCACGTTTAGCCGTTCCGAGATTCTCCTGCGATGCAAAAATAAATAACAGCGCAGGGGAAGCCTGTTCAAAAAATCCAGAATGACATATTTGACCGATTTCAAAAAATCAGCTGCTCAAATGAGCCTAAAAGATTCGATGCAATGACTTTATTTAATCCGAACACGATATTGGCTCGGTGCCAAATAATTGATTCTGAAGTGATTTTCAGAGCTATTTGGCTCAGCGCCTAGCAAATCACACTAGCTAGTGGGTGTGAAATCATTTAAAGTGCAGGCATTTGATTTAAGAGAGGCTTTATAACGCACCTGGTTACCACGCACCGTAATAGGATAGGATTTGCGTTTTAAAGAAGCCTGCTGTGGCTAGTGCCGCTGTAGGTGTTCCATCACACTTGATCCCACGTGATTAAAACTCTCGAAGGGCCTCTTCACGTTGGACCCGTGTCTCCGTGTAAGCCTCCCAAAGGGCCAGGTATTTTCTAATATAATATCTTAGAAAGTATCTGTGATAAGAGAAACATAATACATACTCTATCACATACACACAACACCATCTAGCCCAAACTGAGCAGAGCTTGTACTATGGGTACTAGACAATGGATAAACATACATATATATACCTTTTTTTTGTAAATTCATTCATATTATACATAGAAACACCCAGACCAAGACAAACATCCATGTTCATACACAAATATTTGACTTGTGGGGGCATCGAACCCGCGACCTCAGGCGTAGCAGTCGGTTACACTAACCACTACGCTATCGAGGTCGACTAAACAAAACTCAATACAATGGTTCTTAAAGTGTTTGTCTGTCTGTTCTTATACTTGTTTATTCCAGGGTAATGTTAAAATACTAAACGGATTTTGATGTAGCTTTAACAATTATGTAGTCTGGCGTTCGGGTGCAAATCTAAGCATCGATTTATCTTTTTTTTTTTTTTTTTATTATTTTGCTCGTCAAAATGACCACACTCCGCCTGATGGTAAGCAGTCGTGTGGTCTAAGAGCAGTGGCCTCCACATCGTCCTCATAGCAGCCGAGGCGATGTTGAGGTCTCTACTTTGACGGCCTGAGAAGGTGCTTTTTCATGCCCCGCTTAAAGGACCCAGGATTGAAGGAAGAAGGAAACACGTGCCTTGGCAGAGAATTCCATGCCTTGATCGTTCGGCAGAGGTATGAGGACCCAAACTTGTTGGTACGCACTCTAGTCGACTCCACCGTGTAAGGATGGCATCTGAGCCCAGCACGCCTTGTTCTGGATAGGAAAGGGGAGGGCGGGATAAGGTGGAATAACTCTTCAGAGCACTCCCCGTGGTATATTCTGTAGAAACATGCCAAAGAGGCAATATCCCTACGGAGTTGCAGAGGTTCCAGTGAACTCGTGACCTCTGGATCTCCGATGATACGGACAGCCCGCCGCTGTAACCTGTCAAGAGCGTCTAGCAAGTACTGCGCGGAGCCATCCCAAAGATGAGAACAGTACTCCACGCAAGGGCGTACTTGTGCCTTATACAATAGGCACAGCTGCCCAGGCGCGAAGAACCGCCTCACCCTGTTCAGAACTCCGAGTTTTCGCGAAGCTTGCCTAATGACGCTCTCGATGTAGGTTTTGGGATTAAGGGAGCGGTAAAGATCCATACCTAAGATGGAGAGGCTGTCACGTATCACCAGTGGAGTGTTCTTCAGAGAAGGGAGGGGAAGGAACGGAGACTTTTTTGTTGAGAACGCGCATGCCTGGGTCTTTTTGGCGTTGAACTGGACCAAGTTCTTGGCACCCCATTCAGAGATGCGGTTCAAGGTCTGGTCAAGTTCAACGACAAGATCCTGCCTTTTCCCCACAACCTCAGCCTGTTTGGCTCCAGGACGTCCGAGATATCGCCCATGCACGGTACTGTCGTCTGCATAACAATGTATGTTGCCGAGATTCAACATATCATTGATATGCAGAAGAAAGAGCGTAGGGGATAAGACGGACCCCTGAGGCACTCCTGCATTGACCTGCATAAATTTGGAAGCGCGACCGTCGCAAAAGGACCCGAATACGACGCTTCTGCAGGAAACTTGCAATCCAGTTGCACAGTTGAGGGGGCAAGCCATAGGCCGGAAGCTTGGAAAGAAGAGACCGGTGCCAGACTCTATCGAAAGCTTTGGCTATGTCTAGGCTGACAGCCAAAGACTCGCCGTGCTTGTCCATAGCCTCACCCCAGAGGTGCGTGACGAACGCTAGAAGATCACCCGTTGATCGTTTAGCCCGAAAGCCGTATTGGCGATCATTGATCAACAAGTGATCCTCCAGGTAGCGGACAATTTGGGTGTTAATAATCCGCTCGAACACCTTGGAGAGCACTGAGGTGATACCTATGGGTCGATAGTTACCTGGCTCGGAACGGTCCCCCTTTTTGGGAATTGGTTGAACGTTCGCCTCCTTCCAAGCCTCAGGCACAGTGCCTGCAGCGTAAGACGTCCGGTATGGGCGCGTAAGTGTGGGAGACAACTCCGCTGCACATTTTTTGAGGACCACAGCTGGGATGCCGTCAGGTCCACTGGCTTTCCGAACATCGAGAGACTGCAGTATCGCACGAACGTCACGTTGCCTGATACGTATATCAGGCATGGTGTAGCCGCAGTTGGCAATGTTAGGCGGCTGCGAACCGCAGTCATCGATTCGGGAGTTGCCAGGGCCTTTTCCTGCCACCGCTCGTGACATCACTGTATGGAATATAGTATTCCATACCCAGGATGACTTCACCAGCGACAGCAGTAGCGCCTTCTGAAGGATCCCTGTTCTCAAAGCAGCGTTGAGCCCAAGGGATGGATGCGAAGTACTCCCGCATTCCATCCCAGTCTGCTGACGAGTAGTGCCACAGTCGTCGTCTTGCCTCCTCGGGTCGTAGGGGCGTAACAATAACAGCTGTGGCACAAACCAGACAGTGGTCTGAGGTGCCCAGAGGAGCACTAATCGACACACTGTACCGGTTCGGGTTACTTGTCAGCAGCAGATCGAGCAGAGAGGGCGCCTGACCTGCAATGTCCGGTATCCGGGTGGGCTGGAGTACCAGTTGAGACAGGTCATGCGTGAGAGCGAACGCATGGGCAATTCATCCCGCGTGGTCTGTTTTGGGAGAACCCAACCAGGTCTCATGGTGGGCATTGAAATCTCCCAAGAACACCAACTCAGCATTCGGAAACTGCTCCTGCGCGTCGACTGCCGCCTGACTCAGGTAATCAAAGAGTCGAGTTGTCTCAGCGTCTCCTGAATGGGATCGGTAGAGGCACATGTAGATTTGGCTGAAAGAGCCATGATCTACGTGTACCCAAAGGACAGAGAAGGAAGGGTCCTCTAGGCAGTGTAGATGGCGACAACAAATATCCGCCCTAACAAACAAGCATACCCCGGCTTTCGCGAGGAAACACTCCTCTAGCACGTAGCCGGGATATTGCAGGTAGGTCGTTTCTGCAGGACGGCGTATTTGTGTCTCCGTTAGAAAAAGCATTGCCGGCCGAGCCGTCTCCAGGTGGTGATGGACAGCATTAAGGTTAGCGTGGAGTCCTCTGATGTTAATAAACTCCACGACACCGGAAGAGGAAGCAGCGGTGGGGTTACGGCGATTGGCTGCTGTTAAACGACAATGCTTTGTTCGTGCTGCCATAGAGTGAATGGAAGGGAAAGCGTGAAAAAAAAAGAGGCGGCTATTCTCGCAACAAAATGGGGCAAGGCGCAGAGCAAGTTTCGTCATATTACTGTGTGGTATGGCGATAGCCGATCCGACGGACGGAAGGACCCCCGTACCCTCCCGAAAGTGGTCGCCGGGACCCACCCTCCGGTCACCATCCGGCACGACGAGCCACCTCGAGATTATGCGCAGCATGATGAGGCAGCCAACCAAGTTGGTTAGACTCAGTTGGGCCTCTGGACTATACCGCGGGCGGCCAGCAGAGCACCGTTTCTACGGCTCTCCCTGGCCGCCGGGTCGACTCGCGCCACCCACACAATGACACTACGGATACTCTGCAGGTCCCTCGTAAGCTGCGAGAATCGTCACCTCATGCTTAGGCCTCCGGCACTCTCATTCACCGAACGAAACACAGCAGTGAGACACTGCTATTTCACGTCGATTTTCTGTGAGAGGGTAGTACTTCCCCGGTCGAGCCGGCCCATTCATGCTGTAACCAGCTTGGCTCTACTACTACTACTACTACTGTTCCAAGTAAAAGACGTCATACATAGTTAATAATATGGTTTAATTATACAAAGGCTCGAGACGCGTTCAGACGTATGTCAAATATATAATTTTAACTTCTTATCCTTACTCATGCCCTTAGACTTAGAATATTTTCGCTACGCTCAATCATGCCACTAAATCGCTGTAGAGACAGGCTAAGCTGTAAGTACACCTTAATTTCTCCCTCTGTGTTTTAAAGTCATACGGAATAAAGGTAGCCTATTACTACAGGCACGTCACACAGACAAGAACCTGTTACTAAAAAAATTTCGACTGATAAATCCCAAAAGCACCTTGATAATTCAGTTTCGAAACTGGGACCTCAAGATTGGAAACAAACATAAATGCAAATTTATGCCATGTGACCAACGATACAGTCAAAAGTCTAATCTTAACTAATATTATATGCAAGTTTGTTTGTTTTTTATATGTAACGCTTTCATGGCAGTCAATTTAAATTCACAGAAAAATAAATTACGTGTAACTTTGACATTCATAAGTGTTACCTTGTAACCTAATTTGAATAAATTTATTTTGATTTTGATTTTGACTGACCTTAACTACTCGACCGATCATCTGAAATTTCGCATACACTTTGTCAGGGGAACAGAAAAGAACATAGGTACCTTTTAGCCAAAAAAAAGTACTGTTACTAACCTAACCTAAAGAGCAGCGATAGCTCAGTGGAGAGACCAACAGACTGCAATGCAAAGGCTCTCGGGTTCGAACCCACGTCGCGCACCTCTGAAATGATGTGCGTATTGATTGACAATGAGTGCCTGCTTCGTGCCTCGGAGAGCACGTTAAGCCATGAACATCTATGGCAGTCGTCTATTGGGGAAGTCGACACAAAAGATCCCACTGGGTCGAAGTGTCACCGGTCTGTACTGACTGCCCTGCCCTGATAACCTAACCTACATTTACGTGAGCAAAACCGCAGGAAATATCTAGTTCTTAATAAATGTATAACACAGGCCAAGTCTGTGCGAACAGCACCGAGAACAAACACTTTAAATATTATTAGACTAACATCCGTATATTGAAATTAAACTACTATATACGGATTTTATCGCGTTGTTTATTTATCACTGTACTAGGTACATAATTTTGAAACTATTACACTACTATTACTACTATTGAATTTTACTAATTTATAAGCTAATAAAATTATTTAAACTATGAAATCTATTTATATTTAGGTTTACACTTTCCCCGACGTTTTGGTTGCTTTTCAGCAGCCATGGTCACGCCCCGTGGCCATAGTGATAATAGTTTCAAAATTATGTAATACAGTGATAAATAAACAACGCGATAAAATCCGTATATAGTAGTTTAATTTCAATGAATAACATTCACGTAAACAGAAAACAATAACATCCGTATACTCAGAAAATCATAATAAGCAACGACTGCACAAGTCACGCTTTTAAAATTCTTCATACTAGTTTGTATGTTACTTTAATCTATCTTCAATCTGTTAACTCGAATAATGTGATGCGAGTTATTTGTGTTAGTATAGTATATAACACTTAATATTTAATCGTACCTTGCCTGCAATTTTTAACAAGCGCTATCGATATCTGATCACTTTTCAATGGTGATTTGACATCACTAGGGTCACTTACTCGGTGGTACCGTTTAATTATAAAAGACCCAACGTACTACCAGGGGTATGGCCAGGTACGGTGGGTCTGAAAGGGTTTATTTGGCTCAGTATACGTGCAGAAAAATGTACGAAAATATATCCCTATTGATGGAGTGAAGTGATTTATTACCATGAGACATATGTCACGAATACCTAATGGTGTCGACCCATATAGCAACCGAATTTTTTCATACAGCTGTGATCGCAAAGATGAATGCAGCTTATCTGGCAGAACTGTTAGTATTTGATAAATAGAAGTGCCGCTGTATATGTTTCTATAATTGCCCATTAAATTCATAGGCATTACAGTACCGTCGTTATTTCTATATTGTGAAACGTTTATAAATTTTTTGTTGCAGGCCGGCCTGTCACGGCGGAAGGAGTCAGCGGCACCGCTGACAGGGGAAAGAGATAGCTCAACGTTTCGTCACGGCTTTGGATACCCTCTCGCTCTAGTGCTCAGACTGCGGGTATTACAGGTGAGTGACGGTTATATGTTTACAAATATGTATATATTATTTCTTTGTTTTAAAAATTTAACGCCCGTGGTAGTAGTACATCCTGTGTCGCGGGGGACTTTACAAATATTGAAATAACGGACACAAAGCATACTCAGACTGGGTACAACTATTTGTGGATAACTCATAATTATGTATGTATGTCCCTTGTGGGGATAACATCCACACACTAGTCCCACGCAGTGGCAGCAGCGAAGTGACCACCATTGTGCCATCCGTGCAATGAAACAAATATATAAAGTCCAGGCTTATATACCGGGAATGGCAATTATGAATTTTCACTTGCTAAGCTTCTGAAATATTATTTTCGGTTCATACATGTTTGTCGGTACTCTTAACCTGACCCTACAACAAATCATATTTAATCTATTCAAAGTTCTCTGGAGATATTAAATACTTACCAAGGTAAGTATACCGCTTCGAACTGTTCTATTTAAGTAAGCGTTATATTTGGTCTTAGTCAATCTTTTGTCGACCCGTCTTTTATATAGGCTCAAATCATTTTATTTTATATTGTTTGAAGTGGATAATATGAGACAAGACAATAGCGTTTTCTAATCACCAAGCTCAGCTCTATCAAATATTCAGCACAGTCGATGCCAACTTAGAAGTCCTCTTAAAAGTTCTCTCTGCTCTTAAAAGTTCACTTAGGGGATGTCCTGCGAAAGTGACTGACGCGATGCAATTCGTCATACATTGCTTGCGAGCTATAAAGCAGTTTGCGATGAATCCTGACTTAACGCATAAGTTATGTGTCGCGTCGCATTCGTCACGCACGCAGGACACTTTGTAAAAGTTTGTACCATCTACACCTAGATATACTAATATAATGACACACAATCCGTTGTTTTGTGGTTTATGCAACTACTGTAAATAATTATAACTGGTAACAATAGCTACAAAAGAGGCATTCCTTATTCGAATTCGAATATTAATTAATACATTATCACTGATTATAATTCGAATCTTAATCATATATTCGAACTTGATTGATAGATGATTCGTGGACGATCAATCGTGCAACGTGCGTTCAAAGGATGGTTCGTGTAGAATGTTTGTCTAAATTTTGAATAGTTTGAATTGGAAAATATCTTAATCAGTTTTCGAATTTAGTAGATAATAACAACATACAAACCTAAAGAAACCGATTGCCAAGTACCGCCCTACAAAAGATTGCAGAATAAGAAAATAACTTTTACCCAATCCTAATATTTCTCCAACTTTCAACCCTTCACGTAAAATTGTCTCTGAGAAAAGCACCTGTGATAAATAAGAGCGGTGTGCTTTTTTATTTTGGATATAGAAAATAGAAAAAGGTAAATCATTTTGTCTCTGTTAAAAGCACTCTAAAGGCTACAGAAAATAAATTAATTATGTAAAAAGGTTTGTAATCTGTAAGAAAATGGTTTGTAGTCAGCGTCGTGGTGTGTCTACAATATATATTCCACTACTCTTTTTTTCTTCAGCTTGCAGAAGCAAACAGAAGTTTGTTACTTGGTTAGGTTAAAAGAGCAATACTCAATGCAAATTTAAAAGTGCATATGTAGATCCCCGTAGAGGTAGGCAGAGTTATAACTATGCCTATCTCTACGTGGCAGAGCAGCGAAAGCTCAGTGGGGAGACCAACAGACTGCAATGCAGAGGGTCTCGGGATCGAACCCACGTCGCGCACCTCTGACTTTCGAAAGTTATAAGACTTTTCGAAATTATATGCGTATTGATTGACAATTATCGCTTGCTTCGTGCCTCGGAGAGCACGTTAGGCCGTCGGTCCAGGCTGCCATGAACATCTATGGCAGTCGTTATTGGGGAAGTCAACACAAAAGATCCCACTAGGTCGAAGTGTCACCGATCTGTACTGACTGGCCCCCACACAAGATAAGATAACATTTCTACGTGGATATATGCACATTTAAAATTGCATTAAAACACTAACTGTCAAAATGTGGGTGTAATATATACATCTAAGAAAGCGAACAAACGGTGAACCGTTTGTTCGCTTTCACGCCTAAACTACTCGACTGATTATCATGAAATTTCGCATACACGTTATCAGAGTATACAAAAGGACGTTTCAACCAGAAAAAAGGACTGTTCCCGAGAGACAAAAAGTTATTGACAAAGTTTAGTTTATCGCAAGCAAAATCTAGTCGATATATACAGGATGCCCGGTAATTAATGGATAACCTGGAAATGTCTTATAGTGGAACTGATGGCGGTTCAGAAAAAAACATGAAAAAATCTATCCTAACTACTACCTGAGATATGTGATTTTTGTTTAATTACCATGTATAACTTTCTTGTATACTACGACCATAAATGAATGAAATCCATCAGTTTTTTGTTGTTTTATTGTTAAACACTAATTATGCTAATAGATAGACAGTCAAAAGTATGCTATGCTAATATAGCTTGCGTTTTTTATTAATTTTTATTATTTTTAATATATATTTTTCTTTTTTTCTGAACGGCCTTTCGTTCTACTATAAGACATTTCAAGGTTATCCATTAATTACCGGACACCCTGTATACTAACTCGCTGTTGACCCTTGAAAAAGGAGTTACTATACTTGCTTGCAAGTGTACAGTATAACTCGCATCATATTACTCGAGTAAACCTATTAGAAGTAATGATAGATTTAATATATATTTTTTTTTTCTTCTGCACGGCCTTCAGTAAGACATTTCATGGTTATCCATTAATTACCGGACACCCTGTATACTAACTCGCTGTTCCCACAATTTTAAAAGCGCTACCATTGCAGTCATTGACTTACTATAGTTTACTGAAATTACGAATCAGAAAATTTGGTTTTCGACATTCCAACAGTTAGGTTTTCCGGTTTCAAATAATAGAAGCGAGCCAATTGGCGTCAATCGGGCACAGATACAAACTCCGTGCTGAGAGTTTCTTGTCAGAAATATTAGTAGCATATTGAATCTAATTATGCGGTACTTGGCGGCAATCCATTATAATAAAATAAAACCGATAAACTGATTCATTTCCAAACTATTCTGAGGATGCCTCGCGTTGAGGCGAAATACGTGTCGGTGTATATATTTGTTCAAAGCAGAATACTGCTAGTTGTAATACGCCCGGATTCTAGGAAGCGGATGACCCTAATCAGAGGATTTCGGTATTCTAAACCTTTTTCTATTGCATTAGTTGGGGTTGGCAATACGAGGATGCGTGGCGGATGCGTTCTTCTCTACTTAATTATTTTATTTAATCAATAATAATTTATCTAACCCGGAATTCGAACCTGATGTCTTGTGTATAGTATAGCATTTACTATCGCTGCGTTACTGAGGCAAATTAATTGTTGACGCTTCAAATTACAAATTAACACTTAACCGCATCAATATAATTCGATTCATATTGTCACTGCTAACGAAACTAACTAATATAGCTAACTCTTCACAAGTCTCCATTTTTATAAACTTCTAAAACTCTATGTCTGTTTTGTGTATTTAAATTCAACGTATAGTCTCTCAATGTCATATAGTTTTACATCAAAACAAAATAAGTTTAATTATTCATTCAACTCACAAAGTAACACTTACGAATGTCAAAGTCAACAAACTTGACTTTATCCGTACAATTACGTTTACCTAATGCCACGTCTCAGTATTTTTATTAAAGACGAATGCCTGTCAGCCCATTAGAAAAGTGATGGATAGGTGAAAATAGCGGCGTGTCACTAGACTTATAATGTAAGTTAATAACAGCAATCAATCATCATAAGACGCTTTTTTATGACGCAGATTTTTTGTGATATCAACCACCGTTCAAATATATAATTATTATTTTACAGAGCAGAGTGCCTAGTGCGAATTTGTTTTACTTTAACGCGATTAAACCGTTTAGCGCGTTTAGCCCTCTCATTGGTTAAGAGCTTGAAGCGTGCTAATTGGAGCGCCGATCGTCATAAACGTGTCGATCGCGTTAACGTAAAACAAACTCGCACTATGCACTGAGGTATCTCCATCGTACAAGGCATAAAAATAATCAGTACTATTGATCATACACAACTTGCATTAAATCGTTTCCCATCACATTGCTATTTTATACAATGGACTGCATCAATGGCAAGCTAGCTCGAGATCGAATCCCAAACGGGATAATTATTTTTGCCATCAAGAAATGATTGTTTTGAATCTGGATGTATTCTGTATCCTTTATTAGTACATATGTTTGTAATGTCGCCTATGACTTAGAACTGGCGCCCTAGTGCAAAAACTATATTCTTTTTTAAAGAGAATGTAAGAAACCTTTTTTTGTTAATTGTCCCTTCTCCAAATTTCACTCCTTGTCCAATGAAACACGAATACTACGAATGCGCCCTATTTGTAAGAAAAGATCGCTCCATATTGTATATTTGTTAAAAAAACAAATACTTATTTTACTGGTAGTTTCGCTCCCTTAGTAATACGAAGAAATAATGCTCTATACTACTCTACAGGAACCGTGCATATTTTAAAGGTTACCTTTGTACAATATCTGTGTACAAAAATCGCATCTATCAGTTACTTTGTTACTGTATAAAAGTAGGGCAAACCAACCGACATCTTATATTACTAATGAGTATGTGAGTTTATTTGTTACGCTTTCAGGTCTTAATTTCTCAACCGATCATCATCCAATGTTGCACACATATCTTCAGGTGTACAGACAAGGATAAAGATTACATTACATCTATATTAACACAAGCAAAGCCGCAGGCCAAATCTAGTATAATTTAATTAATAATTAAGGATAAGGATGGACATTTCTTTTTTTTTTTTTTTTTACGTGGGGGAATGCAATGACGCATATCCCTCCACGGGGGCGGGCGGAGGGATTATGTCGGACTCGCCGGGGTAAAAGAAGATGGAAAAGAAATAATGTACCTCCCGGAATACCGACTAAACCTACCACGGTGTTCCTCGACAAAACCACTATCGGCGGGGCCGCGCGAATCGCTTTCGCATGCGGTCGCGACCCCGCCGAGGTTTCGGCCCGCCGCATGAAACGGCAGGCCACTACCCAAAGAGACCTACCCAAAGGAGTCCGTCAAAAAAAAAATCCCTGCTGTCTCCCCCCTAGGGGGGAGATGGACTCGACACAGAGGCGCGCGTGGGAACACGCACGCCGCCTCCCGGACCTGGTGCTGAACGGATGACGGGCAGGGCCACAAAGCCCGCCACCCCCAGGTCAAACCCCAAGGTGGCTGGAGGTCATCGCGCGCCCTCCGGCGCCCGGCTCATAAGTATGGACCCTTATCAATCCATCTACGTCTAAAACATTGGTTCTTCAACTGATTTCTTTGTTCCGGATTATCCTTCAAGTCCGAGCAATTTTTGTGACCTTTTGCACAATCAATAGTCATTAGATATCTACATTAGTAAATAGTTCCAAATGTCGCCAGACCTACATCATTTTGATATTATACAGTATACATATGTGGTTTGATATTATACAGTATAATAATTAAGTCGGTAATCAACATATGCATTAACAAAGCAATGTGAAAGACACATTTACCAAATCTAATTTAGGTATCTAGTTAAAATAGTGTGTCTTCATTTCTTAATCCAGACCTTCATAATCTCTTAAAACGTCGTGATCACGTATGATCAAGATCAGTCGAGATACAGTATAAAAGACACGAAAACAATTCCAAAGAAATCCTAGAATAATTCAAGATTTTCAACACGCTCCTGCGGGAGTGATTACCATTACAAGATAACATAACCGTTGCCTGTCTACTCAATAGATTGCACCACAGAGATTACTCTATGACGATACTCAGACAATAAAAAGGAAACTTAGTCCTAAACTTATTATTTGGTAACATATTATATATAGAACACACAAATGCTCGGCACGCTCTTACCTTATTATGCTTATCTGCAAGGCATTACATCAGTCGGATCTTGTGTAAGTGTATCTGGCAGGCCCCAACGAGATTTATTAACAGGTATATAGGATAGCTTTTCATAAAGACATTATTTTGTACCTAAAGAAAATAAATAAGATGTATTTTGTACCTCGACAGTTTTTGATTGAATGACTTTTTATGAAGTGTCTAGCTAGCGGGCCTCTTATGATTATTTTTATTGTTGTTACACTTTTAGTTCGTCCAATATTACTTGGTGTTAGTATCTATTATGTACCTATCAAATCCAAAATTTCGACTTTCTGTGCGCTATACTTTAGAAGATATTCGTTAATTAAATAAGTATTCAACCAACCGACCTAGTAAAACTTGCGTTTGCACAATAAATGGGTGGGTATAATTTACTTCGTTCGTCGAGGTACAAAATATATGTTATTTATTTTCTTTAGGTACAAAATAAAGTCTTTATGAAAAGTTATCACCTGTTGATAAATCTCGTTGGGGCCTGCCAGATAGACTAACACTCAGTCCTTACTTATTACTAAATTATATATTAGTTTTATACACCTATAAAAATTCAGTTGCCGTGCTGCTTGCAAAACTCGTAAAGTCGTCAATGGATTGACTGAATTTTTTTACACAACTTTGCATTTCTATATAATTGGTGTACTTTTTATCTCGAAATTCCGCAAGAACGGAAGATTAAATATATTAGCTTGAGCCACAGCGAAGTATGGCTGGGTTTAATTAGTCATTAATATTTTTTGTACAAAGGTTATTGTGAGTGTGTTTATGTGGCTGAAATTAATTATTAATCTATAAACTATTTTAAGGTATTATTTAACTTTTCTGATTAGGCTAGTATATTCTAATTTGAAAAGTTAAATAATATAATAATATGATATATGATAAGATAAAATATGCACTCCAGTAAAAATGTAATATACAATATTTTGAATTAATTGGCATTTGAAGAGAGTCTTGTCCCAACTAGGGAATCGAACTTAAGACATCATTCACAGCACTCGCACTCGCCACCGTAGCGCCACCAGTTATAATGCCTGATTTTCTTTATGTTTTGCACATGAATATTTGAATTCTATACTATATTATTTATAGAACATTTCCCGTCGAACAACTGTAACTGAAAAGTTTTCTCGTTATTTACCAATAACCCTTCTCAGATCGGAATTGTTTGAACAACAATAAACGAATGATTGATACCGAACAAATTTTTATATACCCTATGTTTTGTGAATACATCAATACCAAGACAATCCTTCGAGTAAAACATTTTGTTTGTTCAATCTGAAACTACTAAACCGATTTTAATAATTCTTTCACCGGTAGAAAGCTTCTTTTTCTGGAAATAACATAAGCTAAATAATTTCACGATACAAGCCACGGACGTGTAGCAGTAATATAAACGTGGTTGAAACCGCAAGCGACAAGAAATAATTCCTGTGTTGCGGGGGACTTTACGAACATTCAAACTACGGACACAAAGCAAACCCAGACTCGGAACAACCATTTGTGAATCACACAAAGTTTTGTCCCATGTGGGATTCGAACCCACAACACTCGGCACAGTGGCAGTGGCCAGGCGACCACTTGACCCACTACGCCATCCGCGCACTGTATTAAAATGTCATTGAAATTAATATTTATTTTCTTTATTACATACAAAGCAAAAACAAAAAATTATACAAAACTCGAGACATTCTATAGAAATGTCAGGTTAAGTGTGCCCTTTACCAGTAACCGTGCATTAATAATGTGATGAATATAATTATTATTCATTTACAAAGTAAACGAGCCATGGCAGAATAATAGCATCAAAATACACTCTACTTAGCTCGCTAGTAAACTAGTTGTGCTTCGTAAGTACACGTGTAGCTTGTTTAAGTAAAGTAGTTTTACGCCCTAGCTTGTTACGTGGTGTGTTCATAGGTGCATACAGTATTGTGGCGTAATTTTAAGGATTGATTAGTGGTGCCTTGGTTAATATAGTTGCGTTTCGGCTAATAATATCAGCTTATATATAAGCAGCCCCATTGCTAGAAACAGGCCTCTTCTCAGTATGAGGTTTGGGCCATACTCTGACCAGACTTTCAGACTCTCAAACATGTTGGATTCCTTACAACGATTTCGTATTTTCTTCGTTTCGACTATTAATTTAAAATGCAATTTAATACTTTTTAATACTTTCTGTCGGCCTCGATGGCGTAGTGGTTAGTGTAACCGACTGCCACGCCTGAGGTCGCGGGTTCGATTCCCGCACAAGACAAATATTTGTGTGCATGAACATGGATGTTTATCCTGGTCTGGGTGTTTCTATGTATAATATGTAAATATTCACAAAAAAAAAAGAAAAAAACGTATATATGTATGTTTATCCATTGTCTAGTATCCATATTACAAGCTCTGCTTAGTTTGGGCTAGATAGAGTGGTGTGTATGTGGTAAAAAAAAATATTATGTATAAACTATTCTTCTTCTTCTCGAGTCGATGGTACAATTATTTTAAATATTTGTAAACTATTAATAAAGTGGAAGTTCGACTGCATAGATAGTGCAACAGCTTACACGTTTACCTCAACACAATGCCACGCCAAATGTTACAGGTTCTGTCCCCATATAATTATGTTAAATTTATGTAATCCACCAATTAAATAGTTTATCTAGTCTAAATAATATCTAGTCTGTGTGTTTTTGTATCAATTATTTTAATATCTGTCTACAGCAATACAGGCATAAGGTATTTCGAGAAATTTCTTTATTTTTAATATGTTTCAATCAACAAAGTATTCACACTACTATACTATTGAAACATCCAATAGTATGAATACTTTGTTTAAATTGCAAAAGTACAAACCATGAGAATTATTCATAAGACTACTAATTGACTGCACGAATGTCAAATTGCATACAGAGATTTGTTGCAACTGCCGAGTCTGACTGTACTTTGCGTCCCTTGTTTGAATATCTGTAAAGATACCTACCCGCAACACAGAATATAATAAAAGAGCGGCAGCTGCCTAAGAAAAAAGCAGTTTAAAGGATGTTGTTTAGGGTTTTGATATTACGACAGAAAATGTCAGTGTAACATAGTAAAGATTTCATTTCTGATTCTATTTCACTCAACCTATTGACCCACCTTTCTAATATTACACATTGTAGACAGTAATTTCCTACAGTGTAGTGAGAGCACCCTCGAGAAAATATGGGTCGGTCGTATTGAAGGCTCAACAAAAGGAGAATATAGGCGAGGTAAACGTAACATATTTGGTACATCATCAAAACATCAAATTTTACCGTCAGCGATGGTCGATTATATCGATAAAATATCGAATTATTTGAATGTTCGGGCAAATCGAATTATTCGGCAATTTTATCTGTCCATGGTATTGATTGCTTATTTGGTTACGTATTAGTCTTTCGATAGCTCAATGGGGAGACCAACAGACTGCAATGCAGAGGGTCTCAGGTTCGAACCCACGTCGCGCACCTCTGACTTTCGGCAGTTATATGACTATTCGAAATTATGTGCGTATTGATTGACATTTATCGCCTGGTCCATGCCGCTGAGAGCACGTAAAGCCGTCGGTCCTGGCTGTCATGAACATCTATGGCAGTAGTTATTAGGAAGTCAGTTCCCTATAATATCCTGACACTAGTCTAGCCTTAGGGTATCGTTAGCCTTTGGATTGCGGAGTTTAGGTGGTAGCCGCTCCGTGTAAAAACTGATATCCAGTCTAATCCGGTTAGACTAGAAAAGCCTACCCCAAGTGAATTAGGAATAATAAAGGCTAGGAAGAAAAAGAGAAGATTAGTCTTTCGAAAATAGGAATGTAGATACTACTATAGACTGTTAAGGATCGGTCGGATTAACTACGAGCTATGTATCTATCAAATCGAGTTACGATTATTCGATTAATAATCAGTGACATCAAATTGATCACCATTTGGATGTGGCAACATACAAGTTTCGAATATTCAATGTTCTTTTTTTTACAATTTTATTGCACGTCGCTATTGAATACCATAACCTTAAAGGTATCGATCTATACGATCGATCGATATGATATATCTTCTGTTTCATTTAATTCTTTACCTTTGATATTGTGTAGATACGCAAATATACTTACAGAGTATATAATACAGGCTGTATTGACTCGTCGGACCCGTGGTATAAGATTGCGCTTCTGATTGCATGAAATGATGCCTTTGTGAAGTCATACGTTGAATTTCCGGCGACAGTGTGTTGCTGACTTTTTAGTATATCAAAGTTGTCAGTAGCACGGCATTTGGAAATGTGTTCAGGCTTGCTTTCTATGATGTGGACCTTATAACATCGCTGGAAATAAATGGGTGTCGTTCACCTCTGCCTAACCTGCCTCTGCTCAGGTGAGTGCGTGAGTGTTTATAATTATAGCTATCTGAAGTGTAGTATACCCTAATAAACTATTTTTAATTTAATAAGGAATCACGATTTTCTTTGTACATTTTACGTTTATTCAATTTGATTCTTTTTTTACATAACTGCCTCGTTGGTCCAGTGGTAGTGTATACGACGGCGGATCATGTGGTCTCGGGTTCGATTCCCGGGTCAGGCTTGGAAAACATTACTAAGATTTTCCGTCAAGAATTTCTTATTAGCAATTTATTAAGAATTTCTGTCAAGAAGTTCTTAATAATTAGCACGGAGTTAGGAAGTTGGCGGTGTTTCACCTCCGTGTCGGAAAGCACGTTAAACAGTGGCTCCCAGCTATTATGAACATCTATGGCAGTCGTTATTGGGAAGTCAGCGCCCTCAAATATCCTGACGACTGGTCTAACCATAGAATGATGTTATCCTTCTGGGTTACGGAGGTCAGATGGCAGTCGCTCCATGTAAAAACTGATATTCAGCTTAATCTCGTTAGACCAGAAATAAGCGGACCCTGGCATAAGCTGGGATTAATAATAGCTAGGAAGAAGAAGATATGTTATTAATAATGTAATAAATTAAAACTTAGATAGCATATTTACCCTGTCAGTTGGTGAAATGTCAGATATATGTAACTGTACCTGTTATGTGTGGTCGCTGCAACTAAATAGGTTAAACTATTATAACTATTAACGACTTACAGTTCGGTTTAAAGATTTATTTCTCAGAGAGAACATTACATAGTTCACTTAAAATATGAGAATTTTTTTACCACCCTATAAAACAGCAGAACTAAATCAATACCCAATATTGCATCAGAAAGCCACATTTACCACATATCGTACACATTGAATACCCAATGAGAATCGCTTGACACTTATAACTGACATAACAACTTGTCGCTACAAAGATCTTAATAAAAACTCGACGTGGTTGTATTTTGTTCTACAAAGATGGGACTAAAGTGAAATGCAAAAATGCGAGGGAGTCTCTCTATTTTGTTTGAAAATGTGGACTTTGCGACATTATTTTCTCATGAATAAAGAAAGAAAGAAAATAATTTATTTCACTATGTGATTAATGCAATGACGAAAGGTTTTGCATTATCCTTACTAATATATAAATGTGAAAGTTTGTGAGGATGTATGGATGTTAGTTACTCTTTCACGCAAAAACTACGGGACTGATTGCAATGAAACCTGGTGTGTAGATAGCTGGAGACCTGGATTCACACATAGCTTACTTTTTATCCCGATATTCCCACGGGAACGGGACTTACGCGGGTGAAACCGTGGAAAAAAACTAGTTAATAATAATTTATTAATTTCAACCCTACATTATATAAACTAGGGCTAAAAGTAAACACCCACGGGCTAGCGCATGTTGGCAGTCTTAACACATCTTCAGAAACATTACGGGCACGCCACGATCGTGGCGGTAAGTCCCGTTTTTGAGGAGTGGCTGGAGAGGCGGCATGGCGCTCTCACCTTCCGGCTGACACAGGTTCTAACTGGCCACGGTTGTTTTGGCCAGTTCCTGTGTCGTATACGCCGGCAAGAGACGCCCGGTTGTCACCACTGCGGCGACTGCCGCGACGTTGTTGAGGACACGGCGCTGCACACTTTGGCGGTTTGCCCCGCCTGGGCATCGCAGCGCCGTGATTTGATCGCGGCAGTCGGATCGGTTGCCCTCTCGCTCCCGGCCGTAGTTCAGTCTATGGTCCGGAGTGAGAGGTCGTGGAACGCCGTCGCCTCCTTCTGCGAGGAAGTAATCTCCACCAAGGAGGCGGCGGAGCGGGAGAGGGAGCGTTTGAACCCTCTCCCCAACCGCAGAGCCGGGCGCCGGAGGGCGCGCGATGACCTCCAGCCACCCTGAGGTTTGACCTGGGGGTGGCGGGCTTTGTGGGCCTGCCCGCCATCCGTTCAGCACCAGGTCCGAGAGGCGGCGTGCGTGTTCCCACGCGCGCCTCTGTGTCGAGTCCGTCTCCCCTCTAGGGGAGACAGTAGGGTTTTATCTGACGTAGTGCCTATTTTGGGTAGGTCTTTCGTGTAGTGGCCTGCCGTTTCATACGGCGGGCCGTAACCTCGGCGGGGTCGCGACCGCATGCGAAAGCGATTCGCGCGGCCCCGTCGAAAGTGGTTTTGTCGAGGAACACCGTGGTAGGTTTAGTCGGTATTCCGGGAGGTACATTGTCTTTTAACATCTTTCTTTTACCCCGGCGAGTCCGACATAATCCCTCTGCCCGCCCCCGCGGAGGGATATGCGTCATAGCATTCCCCCACGTAAAAAAAAAAAAAAAAAAAAAAAAATCTTCAGAAACATTATGGAACATTCTCCGACACTTAATATACCTCACGATGTTTTCCTCAGCTGCAAAACTAAAGATAGTTAACTATTTAATATGCACATAGCTTCGACAAGTAGGATTGAACTCGGGACATCTGCGTGGAAGTCCAACAACCTTCCTCTAGACCTTCGCTATTATTGTTTATTTTGCAACAACCAAGTGGTATACATCGTAACATCGAATAATACTTATACGCGAAGTCGGACGAGTGTGGCATAGATAGAATGTATCCGGAGTATAAAACGATAAAGTTTTAATAAAAAAAATACAAAGCAACCATTAACAATAATATTTATCAAAAAAAAAAACGATATGCAGATCCTTAAGGTCCATTATATAAATTATTTAAAACAGTGAACAAAACGATTTTAATTACCGAAAAATAAATGCGAGTTCCTCGAAATATGAAAGTCACGTACCAAACGAAAAAGGGAGTCCATAACAAAACGTGAATTTGATGAAAATGATAACCTTGTTAAAATATTTTTAATTAATCTCAGCTTATAAGCTTTGAATCGAACAGCGAAAAACTCGCTTTGATAAAAATAACGAAGGTAATCCGAGTTGTTAGGTCATGCCTTTTTTGCAATAAGCCGGGTAGATACAATCGTAGAGCTTAGAACAAAGCTGTGTCAAGTAGGTAGTATGTACGAAGTCTTAAGGTGCGTCCAGATCTGGCAAACGCGCCGCGAATGCACCACGGATATGCGTGCGGCACGCATGCAGTTACTGTAAATGTTTGGTGCATCGCTTTGGCGCAACTCTCGCGCCAGTAAGCGCGAGCGACGTGCGGGCGGCGCAGGAACGGCGCGCAAACTTGAAATGCACGCACGCAGCTCGCAAGCTGCTCGTTACCGGCGCATTCCTGATGCATACGCCAAATCTGGACACACCCACATCTATAGCCGTAGGGATAACGGTAGCAATTAGCCAACTATGTTTTAGGTTGCACGTTAAAGGAGGCGAGCACAGTTCTAGAACTGTGCTGATAGATTAGCGTTTTAAGCAATAGGCTCGACAGAGACGGCATAGTCTGGAGTCTGCTGCTCGGCTACACGGATGGCGTAGTGGCTAAATCTTTTGAGTCGCAGCGGTACACTGGCGGCCAGATACAATAGATTTTTAATGAAGTCTGTTTTTTTAATATAAATGGTCGCCTCGCCACTACGCCGAGTGTCGTGGGTTCGATCCCCACGCGGGACAAATAATTTTGCGAATCTAGGTGTTCTTTCTCTCTATTGTTTGTAGGTGTGTAAACTACCCTGCAATACAGAAATTATTATATATTTATATATGACTAAAATCCTTGTGTGACCCGAATAACACAAAAGCGACATGGTCGCATCAATAACAATGCTACTACACTCACGCTGGTTTTCTGCGAGGGATTCAATAAGACTGCCTTATTGAATCTCTCTCAGGAAACCGACATGAGAGTATAACGCTGTTACTAAGAAAGCACCAAATGTATCGGCCCACCGGGCTCTGTCGTGTCGTTGCCAAACATTAGAAGCCGTTGGCAATTAAAACGAAAAATTGTTCGCCGTGTATTCGAATGTTGTTCAATCCGTTGTCGCTGATTTTAATTCGAATACTCGAAACATTTAATGGGTCAATCGATCTACAACAACTACGGCTTCTCCTACTCTAAAGTATAAAACTAAGTACATTGATAACATAAAACAACAGCTTTTGCCGCTATTAAGTACGCCACAGAACTTTTAAGCCGCAAGTTTTATTTTGCATTTATCAGTATTTCATACAACGAGAACAAACACTTGAGGATAAAAGAACACTTACAACTATCAGTTGAAACACTTCTGAGAAATAAGGAAACTATTCAAAAGAATAACTTTGAAGAATTGCCTTTTGTTCTTTCATAGAAAAGGGGAAAGATATCAAACAGTATTATATTCAAAGATGTGTAGGCACCAACGCTTACAAAGGCTATTTTTGTAGATTTCAGTACTCCTTATTGAATAAGAAAGAATTATAGTTCCAAGAATTATTTTTGATGTCGGATTTAGACTTCAGAAATAACTTATGGTTTATCTGATCGATAGCTGAAATATTTTTGTTTGTAGGTAACGTAAAAAATATGTAATACATACGTCAAAATTTTTGGTGAGTTTTGTTTGTAAAGCATTTATCACTAGAACGAGCAACATTTATTTTAAAACTAATTTCTGTCCGCGGCTTTGCCCGCATCCATTGCAGGATAGGATACACCTGGATAGAAAGTATCCTTTGTTTTAATATAGTACCTGGTCTAAATGTGACACAAATTTCATCAAAATCTATCCGTTTTATTACACGTAATTATTTGTTTGTTATAAAAAAATAACGCCTGCACTAGGAATGATTCATGTGTCGCGGGAGACTTTACAAATAACGGAAACAAAGAACATCCAGACGCATAAAAAGATTTGTGGATCACACAAATTTATGTTCCGTGCAAAATTTGAATCTAGAACATTCGGCGCAGTGGCAGTGGTGAGGTGACCACTAAACTGCTACGATTTTACGATTGAGCCAGTGGTCGCTCAAGCTCCCCAATTTGCTTTGGGAACAAACTTATAGTATATACTAACTTATAGGTAGTCTCCTATCTCTCTCCGAAAAAGCGTCAAATGAGACGTTGAGACGCTAACCCATTTGACATAAACAGCAATCAAAACCGTTGTTTGGTTTGTTATATGAAAAATTGGAATAGGATTATCTAACTTATCTTTGTGTTTTCTACGTTCTTTGATTATAATAGTGCCTCAATCGGACAATACCGCAACAAAATCATACATTTTATTAATGGACACATTCCGTATATTACATAGATATGATTAATTCCATACTCATTACGCAATAAACGCTCGTTAGGCCGTCGTAAATCATAGTTTCTAATTACGTGAGAGACCGAAGTTTTTGTGAAGAAAACTGAACTAAGCCGTATTCCGAGACAAAAACTAATACCCCTATATTTGACGTACATCACGTAGCAAAAACTTTGGCGAAGACTGTATGGTACAAATGTACGGCAAAAGCCGATTTTGGGTTAAACTGGATTGGGTTCTGATAAAAAAGTAAATTGAGATTCTGAATATGTCTATTCTGTTCCTTTTATAATATATAGGAATAAAAGCATTACCTTCGAAAGCGTGCAATTTTACAATAGATTGCCTTTCAGTCTAAAGACTGTGAGCTCATTCAACGTATATAAGCTAAAAATGTCCTACTACGTATTAGAACACTAACAGTAATACCCAACAATTGAGCTCTTAAGTAACTATGACTTCTTTAATCAATGTTTTCTTATTTTTCTTTATTGTTCTCATATAGGTGATTTTGTGTGAGAATAAATTAGTCTTTGAATCTAATACGGTAAAGCGCAAAAAAGAAACCCTACCTTATTGTGTAATAAATGATAATTTAATTACCTCTGTTATAATATATATAGCATCTTCTTGTGACAGATAAGCTGTCACCATAAATAATTGTGATCGACAAGAGTAAGTACGTATGAAATGAAAGGATTCTAAGGTTGGATAGGATTAGAAGATTTCTTATTATAGTATTATACATATAGTATATATATTTGATCTTATATTGCTAATTTTTATTATCGCTTTGCTTTTTTCTTTTTCTGTTTTGTTATTTCTTCATGTTTTAGTGTGCCCTTTTGTGTGCCAAAATAAATCATTTTTCTATCTTTCTTTCATATGTATATGAATGACTCATGCCACGTTACATACAGTACCAAAAGGTTAAGTGCCTTAGTCTGAGTGTGATTGTAATGTGTCAGATTTGACATCAGGATCGGGGATAATAATTTTCGGCTTTTCTCTATTAGACAATTTTCAATAGCAGTACGGAATCACGCAATATACTCAGTGGACTAAAAGTGGTTTGTGGACAGCACAACCAGAATATTCCAATGTTTTGTATCCTCTGATTAGGCGCTGCTATTTATGCCAATGACTGCAAGATGAGCCAAAGCACGGGAAAATATGCAAGGCGGATATTCCAGGCGGATATTCCAGGCGGAAATCTATGCTATAATTGACTGTGCCCAGGGGAATATTAACAATAATGTCATTGTTTATATTCTCAGTGACAGTCAAGCTGCTCTCAGGGCTCTGGCCTCCTGTAGGGTGGACTCCGGACTGGTCCTAAACTGTGTTAAGACCCTTAACAAACTTGGCAGGGAGACCACAGTCAGACTAGTATGGGTTCCGGGGCATGCAGTGGTACATGGCAACGAGGAGGCTGATGAATTAGCCAGAAAGGGCTCGGAGCAACTGTTTGTGGGCCTCTAGCCATTCGTAGGACACTCTGAGAGCACCGTCAAGGCAGCTTTAAATGCACATGGCAATGATAAACAAGCTAGAGTGAATGGCCCTTAGGGGTCTGGAACACTCCAAGAAATTCATTGCAAACTGAGCCACAGGCTTCACCCGGAAGTTCTGCGGATGCAACAAGAGCCAAATACGCCTGCTCACAGGAGCGTTCACTGGTCATTTTGGCACCAACTATTTCCTGTGCAGATTGAAATTGGCAAACAATTTGATCTACAGAGCCTGTGGTGAATGTGACGCGCTGGCTGGATTGTGGATGGGTTTGATGGGCTTGGCATATCCAAACCCTGAAGACTTCAGGCGTCTCCCTCTGAAGTGTACGCTGTGGCTGATGCAGTGCATTCATAAGGAGATAGCTAAAGATAGATCTTGGGGCCGATACAACACATTACACTGGGTCGAAGTGTCGCCGGTCTGCACTGACTGGTCCCCGTATAAGATAAGATAAGATCCATTGTTTAATGTATGTAAAGTCTTCATCGATACAGGAAATATTCTTAGTACGAGCGGATTCTTTGAAAAATTTAACCCGTTGTTACTTCTGTGAACGCAGGGAAAAGTATAAAGCTAATTAGTTAGTTAAATAAATACACGATAAAATAAACCACGATATCAAAATTTCCACCCTGCAAAGTTTCTACAGAACAATATTTTTATTCGTTACTTGGCATCGAGTGTAGTTGGGAACATACAAGTTTAGACAAAAGGTAAATGTAAATGTTAAAGTTGCAATGCGAGTTACGGAGTTAGTGTTTCTACCTAGACAGAGACACAGTACTAGTGCATGTCTAACAACACCGCTTAAACTTTGAGAGCATGGTTTAGTATATCGCTTTAGAAGATACGTAAAAGCTATGTATATACGGTGATAGGGTTGACTGTAAAAGTGGTAAACAAACATAGGATAGAATTTTTCGAGTAAATAGTTAATTGACGTGGGTGGGAAATGTACACGTTTTAGATTTAAAGTACCTCTATATGTAGCCATTACAGTAGGCAATGTGCAGGTGAGAAAGATGTATAGAAACTAAGTAAGAAAACTGACACATAGCATCTTATCTTTTGTCTCATGTAGCCTATTTGAATGGCGCTTTTTAAGTTAGCCAAACATGCGTCGGGTTATTTTTATTATTTTAATTTTATTTACGAACTAGTTTCTTGTCAAATAAAAGCGATTGCTTATCAACTATGCTAGTTCTGACTGTAGTACTACCAAATTTGATAGGGTAAGCCTTCGTTATAAATTTGTTGCTTTTTCACATATAAATAAATTTATTACAAGCTATAATATCTTATATAGCCTTTTATTATAAGTGTTCAATAACACGGTATGTGTAATACTACACCATTGATAAACAATATAATGAAAAATAGAAATGTTTTCGTCTAGCAAATGTTATATCGAACAAATTCTTAGAATTTTTCGGAGTAGTAATCTAGCTAGAAATTTAATTATTTCTCAGTCTATCTCGGTCCAGGTAAAAGTTGAGTGAATCAAAATACCTTTTCTATTTTTATGCGAGTAATATATTTATTCTTATAATGTAAGAAATAAAGACAAATTGAACCTTTTTGGTTCACTTTGAACAAATATCAACTTACTTTTACACTTTTTGTGATGTGTAACTATGAAAAAGATGACTTCTATAGTGATATACAAATACAACGACAATCGAAAGCGGTTATTATTATTCGAATTACTATCGAATATTTGATACAATAATTATTAAAAACTTGTTGCTAAGTCGTGATCAATCCTATTGACGATTTTCTCCTGCCCTGGGTTTAAAAGATAAAACGAATTAATCTATACGTAATAACAGCTCTATGTTACACTATCATACTGCTGGGCACGGGTCTCTTATATGAGAAGGGTTGGGCCATAGTCCACCACGCCGCGACCGCTTGCGAAAGTGATTCGCGCGGCTCCGACAATAGTGGTTGTTGTCGAGAAACACCGTGGTAGATTTAGTCGGTATTCCGGGAGGTACATTTTTCTTATTCCATCTTTCTCTTTTACCCCGGCGAGTCCGACATAAGCCCTCCGCACGCCCCCGCGGAGGGGTATGCGCCATGCATTACCACACGTAAAAAAAAAAAAAAAAAATAGTCCACCACGCTGGCTCAATGCAGGTTGTCAAACTTCATATATCTTCGGATCATTATGTAGAACTCTCAGTCATGAAGGTTTCCTCACGATGTTTTTCTTCACCGTTAAAGCAAGTGATTATTAATAATTTAATACGGACATAACTTCAAAAAGTCAGAGAACTCGAGACTTATTTCAAACACACGTATCGCCGGTCATGTCAAGACCGCTACAGCAAAAAAAGGTATTACTGTACTATCACCTAGTAAGAATATTGGTATATTTACTTATAGCGTAATGTCTTCTCTACAAAGTTGAAAGGCTGCAATCTTCTGAAAGGTAGCAATACTTTCCTAGCTCTACTTCTCGTAAAACTTAATGGTTGTGAAATGGTCACGACTGAAGATGCAATTCCTGTTTATTTCGTTATAGGGTGTCCCATTTTTTGAAATTATTGATCACATAGATAAGAATTGATCTCTCAATTTTTGGCATATCAGACATAATTAAAAACCTATTCTGCCTGGCTGCCAGTGTGCCGTTGCGACTCAATATGTTAATATAATTTGGTAAAAACTTAGATGCTAAAAGTATATTTAACCATCATATAATATATTATAGCTCCTTTACAATGGAAAAGTGCGGAAAATTAAATCCGTATATCCGTATGCATTATTTTCACTAAGAAATTGCATTCTCTTTTTTATCGACTTATCGATATCACGTTCTAGCCGCTACTTAGCAATCTTTATTGACATAAGTTTGATACAGTTTTATAACAGAATTCACTGCGCTAGTAAACACTGTGTTGCAGGTGATCTACCCCTTGTATAGTGAAAATATAGCGTTTCATACGATATTCAAAGAATAAATAAACAAAATATATTAAATTGTTATACAATTTAAAATAATTTGTTTTGATCCGGGGTAAAGCATATAGGTTATTTTTCTAATAAACATTACGCTTATAAACTACTAACTTTTAAAATATGACCACACCTTTCTGTCATACGTTGTAAAAACACTTAATAAAACGGTGAATTCGCAAAAACATTATTTATGTGACCACGTTATGACGACCTTTATGTATGCTCCTGAAACACGTACAGCTTTTATTACTAATTACACTGAACATGAAACGTCTAGTGTTATTAAGACTAATGATGCGTGGAATTAGATATAATCCCAGTAGAATTATATAGGTATTATGTGAACTAGGAACTTCATATGCGTGGAATTTCTTTTTTTCGAAAGAAAGAAAGAAAGAAAGAAAGAAAGAAACTTATAACAACAGCTATCTATCAGTGAAAGTCTCGTCAAAATCGGTTTTGCCGTTTCAGAGGTTAGCCGGAACAAATAGACACACAGACTGACAAAGTGACGGAAAAATAAAAAATAAAAATTTTTGTTTTAAATCCGGTATCTATATACTTTCATAAACATTTAGTAATAAGCTATTATTTTGACATTACAAACAGACACTTTACTTTTATGTTTTGGTATATGTATATTTGTGTAGAAGAGCGTAAAGAAGTTTCTATCTTTGTCCCTCAGTCACAGGTAAACCGGTTTAGATGACATATAATTCATGAAACAGACGACAGAAATACTCACTAACAAATAGGTGGGCGTGAAGTGATTTCGGATTTAGTCAGCCATATGTATAATTAACATTTGACCGAAATAGTATAATATAACCAAATATAGTATAAGGTTTATGTTAAGTATTTTATAACCTAGGATAGTTCATAAGAACTACCCTATGAACTATCCCTACATTATAAAATAAAATTAACAGATTACATTATAATATGTATTGTTTTATATAGATAGGACATATTATAATTTAATTTGTTAATTTGTTATTCATGTTAGCCCGCCTAAAGCCAGTGAAACCAACCGGGGTTCTTAATCTTGAGCGCGACGTCCTGGCTGGACGGAGTCAAGTGTCATACTCTGTGTAATCAACTCCTCAGTTTTACCGTATAACAGATAACTATATAATTACCACTAAGAAAAGGTTATATACTTATATTACACATATAAGATAAGATCTTAAAATAACTATTTAATAAAACGGGAAGCAAAAACTTTGTACCCCTTTTTACGAAAATTGCGCTGATGGAGGAGTATGAAATTTGGCACAGTTAAAGTTTATATGAAGAAGGAGAGGCGAATTCTAATATGTATATAAAATATGCATTAGAAATACATGAAAAACATAAATTAATGAAAAACACTATGCGCACACAACCATGCATTTGACACACGCAGTCAAATCGCGTTCGTAGTATTTCGACATTATTCGGCTGATGTAGTACTTTTTTTCGTAACTATGGTTACATATGTCAATATACAACGACATACATCAGCAATATCTTACAAGGAACCCTTGGGGCGGATTAAAATTATATATATTATAATATATTTACGTATTATATGTAATAAAGAAAATAATAATTATGGTCGAATTTCGATCACTAGTCGCCCACTAGTTAATTTAGTTCTTCAAAATTGATGCTTTTTATTCTATATCTTAGATTAGATAATAATTAATGTGTATGTTTGTGTATGAAACAAGGATGCAAGAAATAAAAAGAATATAGTAGTATATACTTTTATTTTCTTCCTTAATGTATTTGACACTACGCCGAGTGTTGTGGCTTCGAATCCCACACAGGATAAAATTTGTGTGGTCCACAAATGTTTTTTCCGAGAATGGGAGTCCTTTGTGTCCGTTGTTTAAATGTTTATAAAGGCCCCCGTGACACATGAATAACTTCTAGTGAGAGAGATGTATTTTTAAAAATAGAAAGACATACAGATTTGTTCGTTGCTATGCAATAAAAAAATTATTTCATTTCATCATATTGGACATAAAAGTCCAAACATTTGTACACACGTGTATGTGACAAGTGTGTACAAATGTTTGGACATCATTGCACATCGTATGACGTTATTTCACATAAATAACAAACGAACGCACGTTAACTGTCGCTCGATTTTTATAAATGCTCCCGTATCTCTTGCATCTGTCAGGATGTATAATTACCAGGCATAACGATTTCAGTTCATTAACTGATGAAGCTTAATACAGTGAATAATTTATTTATTTATTTTACATCAAATAGAACGACTTGCGCAAATTATACATAATATGACATAAACTTAAAATATAGCATTCACGCGTTCGCCTCACAATACATTCTAATAACAATATATTCTATCCATCCACAAAAATATCAACTTCTGGGTTTAAGTACATATATAGTAATATTACTAGCGGTATGAAATATACAACCTACCAAATATACATTAAAAAAATCATAACAATCGGTCGAACCGTTTCGGAGCAGAGCTACCACAAATCACCGTGACACGAGATTTTTATATGCACCTATATTTATTTATTTATTTATTTATTTATTTATTTCAAGACTATTAATCTATTATTACAGGTTCTTAACCTAATGCGATAGTATAGCAACATAACTAAAATCTAACATTTAAATACAGTAATATAATAAAATATCTTAAATCTATTAACAATAACTTAATATCCAGTATATAGCCTTTGTGAATTCGCTCACTGAACATGAAAATAGATCGATCCGATCTGATACGGTATTAAGCGCACGCAGCGCCCGCGTCAGCGGCGCGTGCTGTAAGAGATTAGTGCGCGCGCGCGGCACCACTAGCAACGCCGGCCGCCGCCGTCGCCCCCTATACTCATCTGGGACAAAAAATTGAATCTCCTGCAGGATGGCTGGGTTATGTATTTTACCTCTTATAAGTTTAAATAAATAGCAGACCATGGCTGCTTCTCTACGTACTTCTAGTTTATGATAGCCTACCATTCCGAGGGTAAATAGAGAAGGATACAGTAGTGGATATCCCGGGTAAACGCCGTACAATTTTGAATATAAAAATCTAATAAATTTATTTTGTATCCGTTCTAACATAGATTTGTATTTGGCTTCGTATGGAGACCAAATCACTGCATTACACTCCAAGTGACTTTTGACGAGAGCCTCAAATAACGCTTTCAAAGCCTTAATGTTTGTAAATTGGTTAGCTTGACGTAAAACAAACCCTAAATTTCGATATGCCTTTTTACAAAGCTGTGTAACATGTTTTCGAAAATTTAAATCGACCGTAAAATGAATTCCTAAATCTTTAACCTCATTGACACGCTGTAGTGGTGTCCCATCTAGGTGGTAGTGGTGATGGCGTGGGGTGCGTGCACGGCTGAACGACAACACTGAACATTTGTTTACATTAAAATAAAGTTTATTTTCTTGGCTCCATTTTGCAACTCTATCGATATCACACTGGAGTATATTGCAGTCCGTTTCCTTCTTCACTTCAACAACCAGCTTCAAATCATCGGCAAATAATAAGCATGTGGATTTATTTATGACTGCAGGTAGGTCATTTATCATCAAGATAAAAAGAAGAGGCCCCAAATTACTGCCCTGGCTCACACCCGATCTAGTAAGGTAAGGTTCAGACAGGTATCCGCCACAGTCGACATATTGACATCTATCTCGCAGATAGTTGGCGAAAAATTTTAGCGTATGTGGTGTGCACCCGAAGCTGGCTAATTTCGATAAAAGGATGTCGTTGTCGACCGTGTCAAATGCCTTTCTAAAATCTAAGTACGCAACATCCACTTGTAAGCCGGCATCTACAGACGGAACTAATTGTGACATCAGATGCATCAAGTTTCCTGTTGTTCCACGCCCTGGGCGAAACCCGTGCTGCGCGTCGCATAGTTGGGCACTTATTTGCGCATAAAGACAGCTGTGAATGACGGTTTCGAAGACCTTGGCTGGAGTGCACAAGATTGCAACAGGTCTGTAGTCACTGGGTGTCGGACCTCCCTTACCTTTCGGCACAGGAACCACTCGTGTGAGTTTCCATCGGTCAGGAAACGTAGCTGTATCTATACAAACATTAAATAAATGTAACAAGGGTTCCACTAATGTCATATGACAATCTCTAAAAACAAATGGTGGAATACCATCTGGCCCCACGGTGCGCTTAGGCGTGAGACGGGCGAGCGCGCGCCGTACGTCGCTAGGGCTCAGGCGCGCGAGGTGCGTCCACGCGCTCGTCGGCGCTGCCGCCGCGACCGCCGCCTCCACGCTCAGCGCCGCCGGGGCACTATTATATACCGAGTGAAAAAATCTAGCGAACTCAGCGGCGCACTCGTGTTCCGACAAAACGCGTCCGTTATTTGTTAATTTCTGTTTGCATAATCTACCTTTCCTAGATCGCATGTAAGCCCAGAACGCTCGTGGGTCGGTTGCCAGGTGATTTTGTACACGGTCACAATATAAGGCATGTGCTTTTGTCGTTTCAGCCTTTACTCTCGCCCTACTTTGAGAGAAAGCATTATAATCACTACGCGATTTGCTCGATTTGTACTTTTTATGAAGCTTATATTTTAACTTAATATCTCTAATAATCTCGGACGTATACCATACGGGATAACTGTATCTATCTGTATTTATTGAGTGAAACTTCTTTTTAGGGACACAAATGTTAAAAACTTCATATAATTTATTATAAAATAAATTAAGTACTACGTCAGGATCATTTATATCGTACATATCACTCCAGTCGATTCTAGTCAACAGATAATATAAGTGATTAAAATCAGCTTTCATAAAGTTCCATTGTTTACCTATTGTCGGTGTCGGGTTATGGTTTTGTGGTATATGTGGCGACGTGAGTACAGGGGGCGCCACCGGCACCCGCGACGCCGCTCCGCCGAGTTCGATACGTACCGCGAGTGGCGGGTGATACGCGTCCACGGGCTCCAGGGCCTCGTCCGCCTCGCTCACCGACACGCCGCCGCCACCGCCGTCGCGCGCGCTCAACACAAGGTCCAATTGCTTTCCACTACAATTAGGCACCATATTGCTTTGACCGAATTCACAGAAGGCTACAAAATATTCATAATAATTACGAACATTTATATTGCACGAATATAAATTGAAATCTGGGAGATTTTATAATTAAATTATTCCCATATTTTATACAAAGTTTCTCTAATAAATTAAACATTATCATATATTCATTTTCCTCTGTTTGTGGCGGAATATATACTACACAACAAGTAAACAAATATCGGCTTTGTTTATAAAATGTAGCACAAATCAACTCGAACCTATGACTGTCGATATCACTAGTATTCGGCATTGTTACTTTCCGCATCTCAATCCGCGGTGTGGCCACTAAAAGTACGCCACCGTGCTTACGCCCATCCGCGCGATCACATCTTAATACTTGATACTCGGGTAACACGAACTCCGCATCTTGGATAGCTTCACTGAGACCAGTTTCCGTAATTGAGAATATATCTGATCCGGATGATTCCAGTAAGGATAAGAATTTTGTTGTCTTAGTACGTAGTCCGCGAACATTTTGATATAAGATGTTAAAGTTTCTACTTAACTTGTTGTTGGGTTGGTTTGGTTGGCCGACGAAACCAAATCCATTCACTAAACTCGCTATTAAGTGGCCATAAGTCCGGGTTACTGAGTTTTTCGAAGTAACTTTCCGTTACGCCAATCTTAAATGAAGCGTAACTCCGCTCAGTCTTAGGTTTTAATTGTTCGATAACTATTTCAGTATCCTTGCCCAATATATTTTTAATGTACTCCCTCAAATTTTCTTCCGTGGTAGATTTGTCCAATCTCCATACATGTAAGAACTTTTTACGTTCAACTGCTTTAATGGATACAATCGACGTGTTTCCACCTACTTTCTTCGGATTCCTCTTATATCTGACTTCTGTCCAAGAATTAGTATTATTATCGCCAAAAACTACAGTAGGTAATGTATGCGCTGGTTTCGTGGCCACCGACGCGTAACTAATACTTGGGCGGCCGGACTCGTTGGACATCTCTGGCGAAGAGTTGAGGTCGACGTGTTTGCTACTGACTGTACTACCTGCCGTAGACGATGGCCGGGTACCTAGTTGAAGTTGACTTCTATTGGCATCGATGTTGTTGTTAGGTTTTTGGTCACTAGTTTTCTGTCTTTCAGTTTTCAAATTTATGATTTCTTGCTCGTACAAAATGCATTTTTTATTAGTTTCCTTTAATTCTTGTCTTAGTTGACTATTCTCTAATGCCAATACTGTAACCGTAGCTCTAATTTCTTCTTTAATTTTTGCTTCCAGGTTACTCAGCTTTTCCATTATTGTACTGTTAACTTTCTCCATTATGCCTGACAATAAATCCGACTCATCAGACGACAGTAATCCAGTGCTTTCCTTACAATTTATTTCTAAACATTGGTTAATCAAGCTAGCGGCATCGGCAGCGGCGCGAACTGGAGTGTCGTCCGTAACGCGAACGCGTTGGGTTACGTTTAGACAACATTCACATTTAAAAGTACGCTTCAGATGGGCTTGCTCTTCCTTGAATGAAATCGGCGTAACATTCACGCATCTATAATGGAATCCTGATTTACATCCAACACATCTTAATAGCTCTGCTAGTTCAATTTTCTTGCAGCAAACAACACAGTTCATTTTGAAATGTGAATTTCGCGGAATCACTGTGCGAGCGGGAAAGGGCGAGTCTGTTTTGCGAGCGAGAGACAGAGCGCGACGCGCGGCTCGACCGATTTCGCGCCACCCGCGATTTGTTTATTGTCAATGTTTGTTTGCACTCAAATGTTGTTTGTAATTACAAAAAGTCCACTAATTTAACACTGTACTCCAATTGCTACTTGTGTATTGATATTAAATGTCACGTTTGGATACATTTTCAACACTAAAAAGATTAGATTAATCGATTTAGGAAATAAATTGCCGGGAGCTATCCGCGCGCGGCTCGACCGCTTAACTACTATACTATATAGATAGCAATAACAAAAATTTAAACATGGGCTGCCATAGTAAGTGTAACTGCTGTCCATGACGTCTCTTCAGAGCCTGGACAAAAATATTATTGGGTTTTTCTGCTAGAAGATTTTCAGTTACAGCACGGTGTCTGTAATACTGTCTGGTAGATTATATTATGCTCGTCCCTATAACATGAGATTTCAAAGTACTTATACCTGTTAAAATGTGGGTGTAATAACACCTCATCTTACGTTCAGGGTATAGGCGTAATAGATAGCGAGTATTTTGCACTCTACCATCCATAGCTCCAGACTCGCTACTAAGAATTTTTGACACCGAAATCCAAAAACATTTTGACGCAGATATGGAACCGAAGACCTTTTGCACAGCAGTCGTATTCACTGCGCCACCGAGACAGTCATTAACTAACAATCGAAAGCAGTATACATATGCATAATATGATTATACTGGTTAATTTAAATGTTGCTTTGTAAGATAAGATCGCAATTAATTTCTCTAGTCATTAGCCAGTCACTGTTTACCATGTTATCTTGTTAAGATATTAAATGTTTTGTATATAAACTGACTAGCTGAATTGTTTGTATATTTGTTTTTTTGTCCGCATCTTCGTTCATTTTAATCAAAATTTTGTCAACAAATTCCCTTAGAAACAGTACTATTTTTCTAGATGAAAGGTACTCTATTTCTTTTTCTGTGCCCTTAACAACGCGAATGCGAATATTCATGATGATTGGTTGAGTAGTTAAGATGTGAATGCGTAAACTCACATTTGCATTTATAATATTAGTTAGAATAAGATAACTACTGCACTAGAAATAAATCTTGTGTCGCGGGCAACTTTACAAACTTTCATACAACGAACACAAAAACACTCAAAATCGGAACAACTACACTGAACCGCAAAGAAAAAGGATCGGTTAGAAATTCTTGAATATCTTCAAAAGTACCTGACCTAGCTTTATGATATAAAGACTAAATTAAAGAATATTTAATGCCTGATAAAATAATATATAAAACCTTTTTATTTATTGTTGATAATTGTATAAAAAACTGAGAATGTAAAATAATGGTAGTTTTTGAATTTAGTTTCAAAAAACTCAAATCAATTGTTTCACGTTTGTTTTAGTTCTGCTATAAAAAAGTTATAAATATGGTGTCTCTGCCTTATAAATTTTTTATTCTAATGTCATCATGTCGTTAACCCCTGAAGAATGTACCAGGATTCTGACAATGCTTGAAGATGAGCACAGTCAACAAAATACAGCGAGAACTGTTGGTGTGACTCTTTCTACAGTTCAGCGAGTACTCCAGCGTTTCCATAAAACTGGACCCAATCTTTGAAGACCAGAAACAGGCCGAACAAGGTGCACGACGGTGCGGGAGGATCGCTATATGGTGTCAAAAATTTTGAGGAATCGCTTTCTTACGGCTGTTGAAGTAAAGAATAATCATTTACGAGCTGGAGGAAACAATCTGAGTATGGATACAGTAAGGCGGCGTCTGGCCGTCAAATTTAAAGCCATTAAGACCTGCAAATGGCTCAAAACTAGAAAGACACCACAGATATTCAAGGTTGAGTTATGGTATAGAACACGAGAATTGGACTCTGAATGACTGGTTAAGAGTTATGTTTTCAGATGAGTAGATTCTGTTTATACAAGCACGACGGGAGGAAAAGAGTGTACAGAAGACCGAGAGAGCGCTATAACCAAGCCTGTATAGAAAAAAAGTATCATACAACGGAGGCTCTGTTCACGTGTGGGCTGGGATTTTTTCGAAAGCCGCACTGAGCTAGTGGTGATAGAAAATAGAACTGTAACTGCAGAAAGATATGTCACTGAAATTCTGAATGAATACGTTGGTCCATTTTTAGTGGACATGGGTGAGAATGCCGTTTTTATGCAAGACAATGCCCGCCCGCATACAGCTCAGATAGTGTTTGTCTATTTTCAAGAAGTCAGTATCACACACATGTAATGGCCAGCTCCGACTTAAACCCCATTAAGCATGCATAGGACGAACTGGGATGACGTGTACAGTGACGTCAGTCAGCGGAATCCGCCGCCAATGACCCTACGTGAAATGAAAGAAGCTCTAATAGAGGAATGGCAGAATATTCCGCAGCATCGCCTCAAAAACCTTGTAGAAAGTATGCCAAATCACATAACAGCTTTATTGCGAGCTCGCGGAGGCAGCACAAAGTACCAAAATGCGTGAAAACGGCACATCTGTAACCAATCTATATTAACGAAAATACTATGCACTTTTATTTATTTTACATTTCTTAAACATAAAATGATTGAATTCATTTTTTTTATTTTCATTTAAGCATCTTGAAATATTCTTTAATTTAGTCTTTATTTCATAAAGCTAGGTCAGGTACTTTTGAAGATATTGAAGATTTTCTTACTGACCCTTTTTCTTTGCGGTCCAGTGTATTTGTTGATCGCACACATTTTTATCCCGAGTGCTGATCGCACCCCAACACTCAGCGCAGTGATACTGGCGAGGCGACATTTGAAACCATCACATTAGCTGTGCAGCGTGTATTGATTAATAGCTATTGCATTTGTTTAAGTACAAATTTAGTTGTTTAAGTGCGAATTCGTCCACGTTCGCCCGTGACTTTAAGCACGTATGTAGATCCGACTATGCATCTTATCTCCTGTTTTACTAAACCGAATTAGACGAAAGATAGCCTAGATTTCAAATTAGCCATCCGATTAAATTTAAAAATTACCTTTATATTCAAACTAACTAATATGTTTACGGTAAAACATATATATTTTAGATAAACTGTTTATGTAAAATTCTGCTGTGCTAAAATAACGTAGGTCTGGTAGCTCAAGGCTACAGAATTAGTCATTTCAAAAATATTTCCAAGATACAGAAGACCTCGTTAGCAATTTAAGTTGCAATTTATTCGACCCGGATATTGAACCTCAGCTCTTCACAATCGTACCCAAGCATATGCGCAAATCACCGAAAATATTTTCCTGCACAACACATTTTCCGAAGAATTAGGTTAGTCATTCCTTTCAAGTCAACTATCTTTGATCAAAAGGTGAACACATAAGAAACTATGTTATTCTTTATATTTGGTCAATGTCGATAAAAATTCTATATGCTCGGAAAGGACAAATTCCGACCAAGAAAAGGCGTATATAGTCGCAAATTCTTTCGCTTTTAGTGATAAGTTGGCCAGTGTATGTCAAAGATCGATTGACTGATCGCTTCTCTCTTGTCATGATATGAAATTTCATCGTAACATAATAGTAGCACACAGGCTTCATGTTTGTATGCCTATATATTTATAATAAAGTTTTGGTAAATTAATATACACAGATGCCCAATGAATAAAGCATTTATATGTTATCTACATATATATATAATAATATAGCTACAATGCTGTGCCATACTCCATAATTTATGTATAGCTTAAGATTACCAACAGTATACAATGTGGAAAGCAATTAAGAATACATAGATTCACAACTATATAATTGGGACATCATATTATTATAATGTATTTCTTATCGCGTGTATATTTCATTAGAAAATACCCGACTTCTTGGGAGGCTTGTACGGAGACATAGATCCAATATGAGGAGGCCCATCGAAAGTTTTAATCTAAAGTAGGATGGAACACCTAGGCCGGTACTAACCGCAATAAGCGTAGGATTCATTAATATTATTACATATAGCCACAGAAATAAGCATAGGTGTATTTTGCTCATATTTTGCAACTTATGTTCCATCGCTGAAGAATGGCTGGAATTTGGTTCCAACAAGTCAGTTGGTATGTAAGCGTTAAACATCACATCCGTCGGGCTTGAGGGGTTTGACAGTACTGAGACCAATTGATTTCTGCGGTGCTCCAACGAATAAGGTATCGCCTGACCCGGGAGTCGAACGGAACATATACCACGAGACCAACAAGATAATCACTATGTAACATTTTAGATATAAATTCAAGTTCCTTTACAATTTTTTCGACAATAATATTAAAAGGCTACATAGATATATAAACGGATCGTGTTCCAATGGCTTAGGTTATTTATGCCGACAATTGTATAAATTAACCTTATAAAAGCCTCTTTTAACCTCGATTTAAAAGGATAATTGTGTCGAATTCATGCTTTTCCCAAAGAAACTGCTTTGCATTATAAGACATAAAAAGAATTAAGCTACCCAACTAGCTTACTTTATCCCTTCTGTGTTTTATTGAAGACCACGGAATTGGATTAAATTGTCCCAGAACTGGCTCAACACTCAAATACTATTACGGACCTATCGTCAATAGAACGTAACTTGCTAACCAATGTAGTGAGTACGGAAAAGCTTTTCTAAGGCAAACTCGGGACGAATGCGAAAGTAAGTCATAGATTGGGGTTCAGTATTCTGCAATAAATGAAGGAGGTGCTCAAATATTTAATAGATAGCTAAGTATTAACTAGCGACTAATTAGCAAAAAGTTTACTTATAAACTTTACTCAACGGTAAGTTTTAATTGAATTATAGTTAAGAAACACTACCGTTGCAGCTTAATTATAATTCAATTAATAATAAAGTAAGTTTAAGTTAAGTATAGTAGTATAGTCGTTGATCAAAGATCAATCATTGATCAAATATTTAAAAGCTATTCAGTTGAAAACAGCAAAGTAAAGCTGTTTGAAAATTTTAGTTCTTATGTAGCTCTATGTGGCCTGCCTCTTTGTAAGTATGTCTACACACATACAAAGTAAAACGCCAGTTTACTAAGGGGTTAGGCATAGAGAACTGATTCCTCATGCTATGATTCTGGCATACATCTAATGCTTCAAGCACTTTCAACTCATTCTTGACGCATACTTGTTGATTAAGAGTATTCTTAATCGGGTCATCCTCTAAAATGTCTTTAATCTTAAAAGTTTTCTTTTCAGTTCAAATGTTATTTTTGCTATTAACAAAGTGATCATCAATTATATATGTACTATAAATGAATTATAGAAATTCTTATTTCGAATTCTTACTGCGAATATCGAGATTTCACAGACTTGTAGAGCGGTTAAACGGTATGCCACCACTTTACATAATTATGTTTATATCACTATAATTTAACTCAATTGATGAAGAGCTCAACAGGTATAAAGATAAGGTGGACTATGTTAGCAAACTAACATGCAAATGGTTTTTATATGACAAAATGTTTTTATTAACGTGTTACTTAAACTAAGTTTCTTAAAATACGCTCAAGTACCTAATAATATCGAAGCGATTCCTAAGGTTATAGATCTTGAAAGAATCTTACTTGTATTACAAGTGTAAACATCCGTGAGTATGTTTATTAATAAATCGCGCGTAAACCGTTGAACAGATTTCAATAATTTGTCGTATAGATAGAGTATATCCTGGATTTAACACATAAGATATTTGTTATCCTCGTTTAGGTAACGGTAGGATGTGTGAAACTGTAAGCAGAAACCAGTTGTATACAAGAAAAGGGAAATATAAATCTCTTGTAAGTTATATTTTATTGCTGTGGGCTAGCTGGTATCGACTGCAGTAACAGATAAACATTATTTATATGTCTATACCGTATAGACAGAATCATTTTACTACTGAACTCTAAAATAAACCGATTCGAACCGAAACGGATTATATCTTTTCACATTGTGACTTTCCCAAGCAATAAAGTTACGGAATAAGTACTTAGACGCTCCTCAAATAAAAGCTAGGAGTGCCTCTTCGCTTCCTGACGTTGTGTTGGTCATTGACTTATTTGAGTAGATTTTGATGACAACTACTTACTGTACTGCTTGTCATTCTTTTTATATAAATATGGGGTTTCAGTTCCCCTAACAGAGTATGCAACAATTTAATGAAAACAGAACTGACCCTGATGTAAAATATTATTTATCCGATTTCTTCTCGGAATTCTTACTTGGTTGATATAAAAAATGGATAAATCCTTATATTTGACATTCAAAAACTGGCTTGAATCTTATGCAGTTTCTCAAACTGTGGTAGCCCATAATTAAGGTATTGGACTCGCATTCCAGAGATCACGATTTCGATCTTTGCGTAATACTATTGACTATTGACGTGCACTCTTTCCTAAAATCCTCTCTCCAGCTAACCCATAATTTTTCACAAAATAATATTAATAATTATACCTCAGATTGCTACTAAAATATTTTAAAGTATATGTATTTTTTTTTTGCAGATAGTATGCGGAATATCAGCCATGGTGATGGGCAGCGTGGCCTTTATAGAAGAACGACAGAAATTCAACATGGGCCTCGGTATACCTGCTGGAGCTATCAGCATTTTGGCAGCAGGTAAAAAATATATTTTGAATTCCACTAGCGACGTTTACCCACTCTATTCTTTTTTGCTTTTTTTACGTGTGGGAATGCATTGACGCATGCCTCTCCGCGAAAAAGGGGAGCGGAGAGATTATGTCGGCCTCACCAGGGAGAAGATGGAGTGTCCCGGGTACTACCTACTAAACCCACTACGGTGTGTCAGCTCGCTGCCTTGAGTGGTGGGTGGGTCACTGGAACTGAAACTACATCAGTGACCCACTCAGCAGTGCCCAACGCAGGCAAGGAATGCCTGCGGACGACGACTCCTGGGTGACGCGTACACCGGTTATCCATTCCTAACGCAAGCATTACAGTGGCTGGAGAGGTTAACAAGATCACCAGTTGCCCATAGCATAAAGTTCTAGTAATCTATACTAATATTATAAAGAGGAAAGATTTGGTTTCTTGTTTGTTTGTATGTGAGGATTTAACTCAAAAATTAAAAACCGATTTTAAAAAAAGTCACTATTGGTAAGCTATATTATCACCGAGTAAAATAGGTTATATTTTATTTTAAAAAAGAACTAACTTAACTTAACCTACTTTCACGCGAGCGAAGCCGCGAGAAAAACCAAGTCTTTTATTTTAAAAAATATATTTATAAAAACATACATATATATATATAGTTTGCTAAAAAGCGCGTCTTTAACAAACTTGTCTAAATAGATCTCCAAAGCCTGTTAAATTGACTACCACCTCTGCAATACCTTACGCAGCGGTAGTCCAATGGATAAGGTATTGGACTAGCGATCGAGAGATCCCGGGTTCGAATACCACCCATTGTTCTACTAACGAGTACCCACTTCTAATACAAGCATTCTAGCTTAGCTGGAGGAGTTAACAAGAATACAACTAATTAGAAACCCAAATTTATAGTAATCTTTACAAGAAAATACCTATCTGCATCATATGCCTACCGTCCATATTAAAAGACTCCATTCTGCTATCAATGTCTAAACAGAAAACCCTATAAATATTTTCTCAAGCCGGAGATATGCCTTTCTCTCGCATTATTACACGTAAATGATTGAAATTCGGTAAAGTTATAACAAGCTGTTACCAAAACATGAAGATCTTTAATCATATCTTGTTACAGTTCATTGAGTTGTACAAAGCAATTTGTTATGATAAATGTTTTGCATTGTAAGAAGACTTATAGTATCAATTTGTTAGCATTTTTCGAACAACTTCACTTTTACATTTTAGGACGTATATCTATTTATGTTCAACGTGGAGACGGATTACGGAGCAGCTATCGCCTAGTAGGAGAATGTTGTACTGTCGTTTTCGAGTTGACTTTTCTAAGATATTTGCGTACTAAATAGTTAATTATCGCTCTCTTTAACGGCGAACGAAAACATCGTGAGAAATATTGTCTTCTGTTTACGCGAATGTTATTCATTGAAATTAAACTACTATATACGGATTTTATCGCGTTGTTTATTTATCACTGTATTACATAATTTTGAAAATGTCGCACTACTACTACTATTGAATTTTACTAATTTATAAGTAAATAAAATTATTTAAACTATTAAAACTATTTATATTTAGGTTTACACTTTCCCCGACGTTTCAGTTGCTTTTCAGCAGCCATGGTCACGGAGAGCCAGGTGACCAGGTTCACCATAATGTTTTAGAAGATGTGCCAACCAGTACTGGGCTAGCGTGGTGGCCTATAGCCTCACTTATCACACACTGAGAAGAGGCCATACCCAACGTACTGACTTTTACTCAGTAAAAATATTAGCCCTCTTTAAAACAACTCTTCCACTGCAGACGCTTTTAAAGAGGGCTGATATTGTTATGTTCAACAACTGATAAATATATGAGTTGATTTGTTTTAATTATTAAAACTTATTGCCTGGCGATTTACTACATCAGCTACAAAATAATCCGACGCAATTATTAATGTACACTGTAAAATCGTTTAGTTTCAAATTAAATAAAATTTACCCCAAAGTTCAAAAACAATTTTGAGATATTTCTTTAGTATAATATATATTTCGGTGTTTAATATAATTTTAAAATTTTATTGCTCTCACAGTCATTTTGTTACTACAAGTTTTAAACTAATTACGAGTTGGAGAGTGCTTGTTAAAACTACGCGATACAGCGAAGTGAGTTGGGTAATTAAGAAGTTAATTTCGACATTAGTATACCATTTTGTATGAAATAGCACCAAGCTTACGTAAGTATGTGCATGCATTGCAAAACTTTGGGTAGGCAGGTTATTGGATAGACAGAACTTGGCCCAATCAAACTCTTTTTAACGACGCTTAATTAAATGGATATAATATTAAAGGCGTATGTTTATTAATTATATAATAAATTAGATTTTACGTAAGATATGTCAATTTTCTATCCATCGGCAACAGTACTTTTTCTGGATGAAAGGTATAATATATATCTCTCTTTTCTGTAATTCTGACGACGTGTATGCAAAATTTCATGATGATCGGTCGAGTAGTTAAGGCGTGCAAGTGTAACAAACAAACAAACTCACATTCGCATTTATAATATTAGTTAGGAAGTTAAGATATTCGCCGGTTTCTCGGTATCGGATTAACCGATTTGGATAATTCTTCTTACTTCATTTGATGCTGAGTTTCAGACATAATAAATAAAATTCTTCTATACTAAACAGAAAATATGCTAAAAAATGTATTTTTGGCCACTGCTTGTACGAATATACGTAATATTACGCCTGCTTATTCCGATAAATATTTCATTACCTTTTACTGTTTTTCAAATGGGTTTATTTTCTGTTACAAATTTATAATTTAAGGAGTCATAAACTTTTTTATCCAGCATATGTTATGTTTAACCAAAAAATACAAGAGCTGTAAATATTTTTAATAGTCAAAGGTATCTCGACCTATCGCTGAATTAAAAAAAATACTTTACTTGAAAAGTATTTACAAAAGTTGCATTACTAGACCCGATCAAATTTATACCTTATCGATCTTATACAAGACTCGGGGTAATGGACGAATTAGATCCAAGATGGCAACTAAACATAGTATTCCTAGAATATAGCGAAGTATTTTCTGAAAGATGAAGTTCGCGATAGATGTCCAATCACAATAACCGCAGGATTAAGTTAACTTGTTCTGACGTTTTTAGAATTGGATGTTCAACGCTTAGCACTTATTGAGGGCTGTAACCTTTTCAGCTATATTTAAGCTCCGTCTGCACACTTCATCTTGCCTGCATGTATACTTATAAGAAATAGTTTTCACAGGTCAATAGCGCGTGCGTTGTCTTTCGTCAAGTGAGTGAAGGTACCGGAGGCCCAACCGCCGCTCGCCTCCTGTTGAGTCAAATTTAAAAGGCTGGCAATTCATTTGTGACTCCTCTGGTGTTGCGGGTGTCCTTGGGCGGCGGTAATCGCTTACCATCAGGCGATCTGTCTGCTCGTTTGCCTCCTACACTATAAAAAAAAAAAATATTTGAATCATTAATAAAAAATCTAATGCTTGATACTTTGATATTCATTTTATATTTGTTTACGTGTATGCCATTATTCCTTTTCGAGGGCAAGTAGAAAAACCTGCAAACCTGCGGTCATTGTACTCATCGTCTTTGACATGCACGAATTTCAAATATTCGAACTCTATACAATAATGACGAATGAATTAACAGTTATGTTACATTGGTAGTTTACGGTGCAAACTGCTGTCCTCAATTACGCGCTTACCAACCTTACAAAGTGGTACAAAATAAAAACAATGGTAAGGAGGTGCACAGAATTTTGTATTCAGTATTGTACCAATTTGTTTACGGACGGTGCTAACTATAGCTTGGAACAGAAGATTGTGGTTATATTTGTGAATAGTATTAATAAATAAAAAGAGGGCACGGTATGATATATTTGCATGTTCTGTCAAAGCAAATAAAAATAAATAACTTAGAACAGCATGACAGCAAATGACTGTAAAAGATGATTAGCTGTGTGCGTGACTTTATTCGCGCAGACGCATATATATCATATACAAACAACAGCGCATTTTAAAATTTACATTATTTTTTTTTTCATTTACCAAAACGAATTAAAATACAGTACTAATTATTCGACTATGTTTATACATCATTGAATTATCGAAACCCAACCGCAACCATTGTAGAGATAGATGTTCACAAATGCATATAAAAAGACAAAACTTCTATTTACAATTTGATTATATTATCTCATATAATATAATCAAATTGTAAATAGAAGTTTTAGTAATATAAATAAACACCGAAATAAATTGAATATTATTGTCTAAATCTCCGTTACTTATTTAAACCGTAAACTCTAGCAACGTCATTGTCAAATGTTATGCAAAGTAGCTTTCAGTGGTAATCTCTACTGTTAATCCGTTGCATGCACACAAACATGCGACAAATATTTGCTTCGAACGAGCTTAGTCCGCCTAAGCCCATTCGAAGCAAATATTTGTCGAAATCACGGATATTTGTTTTCAGTCTGAATATTTGTTTAAAACTAGAAACTTTAGGATAACTTCCCTTATAAGAAATGTTGCTGGGCTATTTGGTAAATTGCTTCTTTCTTTAAAACCAGATGACTGTATTGTACAAAAGTTACTTTTTATAGTAGTTTCTCTAATGGTCTGATGATTTTAACAATCTTCTAACCAATATTTATCCAAATTTGTTCAGCTTTCGAATTTTATGTATTAGTATTGATAATATAGATAACAGTGCAACATTATACTAATTAAATAAAAGAAACATCTGTTATTTTTCTCATTACTTGAGACAAAAGAAAATTTTAAGGAACTTTATTACTGCACCAAAAAGTAATCTTTCATTTTATTTTCCTCCATTTAGTAATAACTTTACGAATAAAACAGAAATGGGAAGTATTAAAGGGTATCAGCTGCGGCCCGAGTCATTTGTGAAGCTTAATTGAAGAAAATGGATTATAATTGTCCTCGAAGTTAACAAGCAATTTGTCACCCGGACATTTAGCTCACAGATTGCTCGGCGTCAGGAAGGGTAAATTCAAAAATCAACACTTTTAACAAGTCATTTTCATGTTCTTGTTTACTAAATTCCGTCTTCTTCGTTTTTTGGAGTACGTTTTTATCCATTTAACACTTGTTAAAAACGTAGAAAACTGACTGTCTGCATTAATGCCTTAATAGCAAAAGACTAAAAAAAACCAGTCTAATCGTAGCTACATGTTCTAAATACGAGTATTTTTTTAAACAAAATGTTTTATATGTATTATTTATAATTACAACACTACAATAATTGATGTGGAAATAAATAGTTGTTTTCTTTTTTTCATACATGATTAAACACATAATCTCAATAGCTTATATATTTGCGCATGCATTAAAAAAGTTAACAAATTTTTTATCGATATTAGCATTCTTAATCTCTTTGAATAAACTATTACGACATTTTTCTAAAGATAGAGATAAGATCTAAAATGTATGTAATCTTTGGCCTTAAATTACTTAATTATTCATGGCATTCGATATGCCATGTATAATAAAGTAATGTATTATACTTATGCCACTGCACACACACGTAGTAGACATTTTGATCCTTTTTTCTAATGCTACGACCATGCCCTTGATGTATTTTGATTTGTTTCATGCTAAAATGGCTTGAACAAATTATTATTTTGTCTCAGCGGTATCAATCCATACATCTCGAGGCTGGGCTGCGATGTCAGGCGTGGCTGGAGCGGGAGCGGGCGCGGCTAGCGTGCTATGGGCAGCAGCAGCGTGTCTGCTGTTGGCGCTTGTAGTGCAGTGCTGCAGGACCATCATGGACCCGCCTGGTGTTGATCATGGGTAAGAAAATACATTTTAATAAACCATGTAGTCCAAAACCTAAAAAAGAATGTTAAGAGGTGCTGTTACAGGATAGAAATGTAAAATTATAACATACAATTGGTCCATCTTGCATAGGTCGGGGACTCTTGTTTAACGATTCCCAAGTGTACTACGCAGTAGCGTAGTACACTTGAGAATCGTTAAACAAGAGTCCCCTAGTAAGCCGGAAATATACCCAGTAGATAGCAATATACTTTTGTATACTGTTAGGTAAATAACATATCCCTAATAGTTTAACGTGTAATGTATAGGTTTCACCCACAAACGTGAAGTTCCATAAAATAATTGCTTTGCATATTTAGGTTAAAATCGAGCTACCACAAAAAACCTTTTTAATCTCAGTCATTAGTTTCGGTTAAATTTATGTCGCCTAGTTACCTGGAGTAACTAGGCGACATAAATTTTGTTATACTATGTTCTGTAATGAAAACTATCCTATATCCAGCGCTGTAATCCATATAGCACTTTGGACAAAATTTTGGCATATATGTACGGTTCATGGTAGACCTAGTGGGTCTACCATGAAACGTACATTCCGAAATTTCGGACTGATTGTTAATGTAAGTTACATCATGTATTTCAAAAAACGTATTATGAAATACATGAAGTAACGTGTCAATTGTCCTAAGCTTCGAAGTGTAATGATCGACAGACTAGTGTAATTTTAAAAGAAAATGTCGATGTAATTTCGTGGTTTGTATATTCTTAATATTTCATTTATCCCGAAAAATCGGATAGACATTTTCATGGGTACATATAAACTTTGCCATTAATCAATGTCTCCCTAGCCTTTATTATTCCCAAGTCATTTGGGGTTGGCTTTTCTAGTCTAACGGAATTTGACTGGATATCAGTATTTACACGGAGCGGCTGCCACCTGACCTCCGTAACCCGAAGGCTAACGATACCCTAAGGCTAGACCAGTGTCAAGATATTATAGGGCACTGACTTCCCAATAACGACTGCCATAGATGTTCATGGCAGCCGGGACCGACGGCTTAACGTGCTCTCCGAGGCACGAAGCTGGCGATAATTGTCATTTAATACGCACATAATTTCGAAAAGTCATATAACTTCCGAAAGTCAGAGGTGCGCGACGTCGGTTCGAACCCGAGACCCTCTGCATTGCGGTCTATTGGTCTCCCTACTGAGCTATCGCTGCCATTAATCAATGTATAACATATACATTACTAATTAGATTATATGTTACATACGAACTACAACAAAATTATAAAAAAAATTATGTTGCAAGCACAGAGAATTGAGAGTTTGAAATACATAAACAAAGCAAAAAATAAATGTAAACATCATTAAAAATAATATAACTGATAAGCAGAGCACCAATTTCACAGTGACTATAAAGGTAAATGATATTGCATATTCAAATGCAAATCAAATAACTTAGCAATTTCATATTTTTTTATAAACTTGATATCCACTATAAATGATAATGAACCTGACTATAATACTATAAACGTGAACACCCACCTTTGCCGTGTGGTGCCGGCAGAGTAGAATAGCACCACCCCATTTCTTCCCGTGGGTATCGTAGAAGGCGATTAAGGGACCATCCGAGAGGTGGGCAGCAGCGCTTCTTGCGTAGACAACACAGTCCATACCAATACACTGCGGTCACCAACCCACCTGCCCAGCGTGGTGACTACGGGCAAAACCCCCCATGATGAGTCCAAAAAAGAAACGGCCCCCAGTTCCCGGCCGCCCTACTATTCCAGGTCACGGCAGCGGCCTTGGTTACGGTAGGGTAGGGGGTGCTAGGAATCCCCGGGCTACGGACGGCTGCCAACAATTGACCCTGGCTACATTTAATGGACGCAGTCTACGGCTGGACGAAAGCCTCCAGATCCTTGAAGAAGAATTAGAGAAGATACGATGGCATGTTCTCGGGCTATCGGAAGTTCGTAGAGAGGGAGAGGACACGGTAACCCTTGAGTCAGGCCATCTATTCTACTTCAGGGAAGGGAGCCAAAAATCCCAAGGTGGCGTGGGATTTCTCGTCAACAAAGCCCTTCGTGACAACGTGGTGGAGATCTGCAGCGTCTCGACCCGGGTTGCGTACCTTGTACTGAAACTGACCGAGAGATACTCTCTCAAGGTCATACAGGTATATGCGCCGACGTCGAGCAGCTCAGACGAAGAGGTGGAGGCCGTTTACGACGATGTGTCAAAGGCCATGCATCGTACCACCAAAACCCATTATACAGTTGTCATGGGGGACTTCAACGCCAAAGTGGGAAAAAAATGCGGTGAATCTTGTTTGGGACAGCATAGCTATGGGCGCAGAAACCATAGGGGCCAAATGCTGGTCAACTTCCTTAGCATGCAGGGGCTGTTCTGTATGAACACATTTTATCAGAAAAAGCCCCAACGGAAGTGGACCTGGAAGAGCCCCGACGGTGTGACGAAGAACGAGATTGACTTCATCATAGCCGACAAGAAGCACATTTTTAGGGATGTCTCGGTGATCAGCAGGTTTAATACCGGTAGCGAACACCGGCTTGTACGAGGCACCCTAAATATCAATTTTAAGCTCGAACGTAGTCGCATGGTGAGGTCTGTTCTTCGTCCAAGTGTGCCCCAAGATGGACATGATGCGTTCCAACGAGAATTGCAAAATAGATTCACCGCACTGGAGACCCCGGCCAATGTTGACGAGGACCTGGACGGCATAATTGGGGTGATACGCGAAGTGGGAACGAGGCACTTTCGGAAAAGGCGATCAGATAGGAAGTCCAAACTTTCTAGCGAGACCCTGGATCTGATGCGATTTAGACGTGAGACACCAGAGGAATCTTTGTCAGATCCCCAGTCACTCCACAAGAAAATCAGGAACTTGGTAAGACGCGACCTTCGCAGATGGAACACTCGCCTAGTACACGAGGCGATCGAGCGAAATCGGGGGTCGAAGGTCTTCACCAAGATACTGGGGAGGAGTCATCTGACAAAGTTAGCTACCTCGAATGGTGAAACCGTCACATCAGTCCCGGGGATACTCGCTGAAATTGAGGACTTCTACGGAACTCTGTATGCTTCGCACGCACCGAAGCCTCCACCAGACGCGAGAGACCCTAGAGCCCCACTTACCCGCCACTTCACTGACGATCTCCCAGACGTAGATGCCGACGAAATCGAGGCGGCTCTCAAACAGCTTAGTAATGGGAAGGCGCCCGGTGAAGATGGAGTAGCCTCTGAGCTCCTCAAGGCTGGGGGTAAACCTGTTCTTGGGGAGTTGAGGAGGCTCTTCAACTCTGTAATAACCAATGGGGCTACCCCGAAGGCGTGGAACAGAGGTGTAGTGGCATTGTTTTTCAAGAAAGGAGACAAAACGCTCCTTAAAAACTATAGGCCGATCACGCTTCTGAGCCACGTCTATAAGCTGTTCTCGAGAGTCGTCACGAATCGTCTGGCATCAAGATTTGACGCCTTTCAGCCACCGGAACAGGCTGGGTTTCGTAAAGGCTATAGCACCGTAGATCACATCCATACTGTTCGGCAGGTTATACAGAAGTCCGAAGAGTATAACCAACCGCTGTGTCTGGCGTTTGTGGACTACGAGCAGGCCTTCGACTCCATCGAAACCTGGGCTGTTCTGGAGTCTTTGCAGCGATGCCAAGTCGACTGGCGGGACGTGGAGGTGCTGAGAAATCTCCACCAAATGGCGACGATGTCCGTCCAAGTGCAGAACCGCCAAACAAGACCCATCCAGTTGCTCAGAGGTGTAAGACAGGGTGACGTTATTTCCCCGAAACTCTTCACCAATGCTCTGGAGGATGTCTTCAAGACCCTGCGGTGGAATGGAATGGGCATCAATGTCAATGGTGAATATCTCACACACCTCCGCTTTGCTGACGACATAGTTGTAATGGCAGAATCGCTGCAAGACCTGCAGACAATGCTGTCCGGTCTTAATGCTGCCTCGAGACGCGTTGGGCTCGGGATAAACTTGGACAAGACTAAGGTCATGTTCAACGAGCACATCGTCCCTGAGCCCGTTTTCGTCGAAGGTGTAGCCCTTGAAGTTGTCCAGGGGTACGTCTACCTAGGACAAAAGTTACAGCTGGGTAGAGACAACTTTGAGGGTGAAATCACCAGAAGAGTGCAGCTTGGCTGGGCAGCGTTTGGAAAGTTGCGTCACATCTTCGAGTCATCCTTGCCACAATGCCTGAAGACCAAGGTATTCAATCAATGCGTCCTGCCGGTCATGACATACGGAGCCGAGACGTGGAACCTAACAGTGAAACTAGCCCACCGATTGCATGTCACTCAGCGAGCTATGGAAAGGTGTATGCTCGGAATCTCGTTAAGGGACAAAGTCCGGAACGAGATTATCCGACAAAAAACCAAAGCTACTGACGTAGTTCAGAAGTGTAGCAGGCTGAAGTGGCAGTGGGCCGGTCACATTTGTCGCAGAACCGATGAGCGTTGGAGCAGACGGGTTCTCGAGTGGAGACCACGACTCGGCAAGCGTAGTGTAGGACGCCCTCCGGCCAGATGGACCGACGACCTGAAAAAAGTGGCTGGTGGTGACTGGATGGCGAAAACGGGAGATCGGGCCTTGTGGCGCACCCTGGGGGAGGCTTATGTCCAGCAGTGGACTGCAATAGGCTGAAATGATGATGATGATGAACACCTACCCGACCGTAATTCCTAACAATTTTGACACCATTTTCTTGACTCCAGTAGATAATATTGTCATTTTTTTAACTATTAATTCTTTAAATAATACATATGCAGGATACTATCTTACAACTGATATTTTAAAATTATGTGCTAAAATAATATCTTCTCCCTTGTGTCACATTATGAATTTATCACTTGAGCAAGGTCACTTTCCCTCAAAATTAAAACTATCAGTCGTCAAACCCTTACACAAGAAGGATGATACCACTGATATAAATAATTTAGGCCCATTACGTCAATCCCAATTTTATCGAAAATTTATGAAAAGATAATGCACGACAAAATATGTAAGCTTTTAGAAAAATAACATTTTCAAACCTGGACAAAATGGTTTTAGGAAGAATTACTCTACGACCTCGGCATGCTTTACACTCACTAAAATAATCACTGAAAGACTCAACAAGAAAAACAATATGGTTTCAATATTTTATATATGTCCAAGGCTTTCGACTTTGTAAATCATAAAATATTATTAAATAAGCTCGAGAAATATGGAATACGAGAAAAGCGTTAGATTGGCTTAAAAGTTACCTCAGAAATCGCTATCAGTGTGTAGAAATACAAAGCGCATCTGGAAAACATAACTAAGGTGAGATTTTAAACTACTTAATAGTTCTGGTCTACCGCAGGGGAATATCCTTGGCCCCTTGCTATTTATATGATAAATTAATGACTTGCCCAACATCACCGATCATAAGTGCGTACTATGACACTACTCTAATAATAGAAGATAGCAATAAAACTAACCTGGAGCACAAAATAAATAAAACATTAGATGACGTAATCGATTGATTAGACTACAATTACTTACAAGTAAATATGGAAAAAAACAAAAGTGGTACAGTTTCAGACTTATAATAGCAAACTAATGAAACTGGACATAAAATACAGAGATAACGTAGTTGAAGAAGTTGACGCAACAATATTTCTAGGTATTATTATTGACAAGCATTGTAACTGGAAACAGGATATTGAGAAACTTTGCTAAAATCTTGACAGATTTGTGTATGCTCTATATCGTTAGAAACAAGTAGCCACTTTTAAAACTGCTCTTACAGCATATCACGGTTATGTCTCATCAAAATTAAGATATGCTCTGATAATATGGGGTAATTCTATAGAGGCATATAGAGCATTCCTAGTGCAAAAGAAATGTATACGAGCAATACGTTGGCATACAACAATCGGAGAGTTGTAAAGAATATTATCAAAAACTTAATATTTTACCACTACCAAGTCTGTACATAATTGAAATTAGTGTATTTGCTCGTAAACATCCACATTTACTCTGTAAACATAATGATGCTGCGACAAGACCTGGTAGACATACGCACAAACTTTTAGTACCAAAACAAAGAATAAATGTATTTAGTCACAATGTATACTGCATGGCAATACATATTTATAATAAGTTACCAAATAGACATAAGGAAACTGAAAATGTAAACGCTTTTAAACAAAAATTGATTAAATTATTATTAGGAAAATGTTTTTATAGTATAAAAGACTTCATAAATGATAAAACCTATGACATTAATTAATGCATGCTAATATTATATGATTATGTGAATGAACTTACTATGTGACTATAAAATTGTAATAAATTTATCCAATTATTAATATTTTGTACGCCAGACATAAGTAAATATGGCTGAAATGATCAACAACTGCAACAACTGTGTATGTATAAATGAAATGGAATAATATTTATTTGTATAAATATTATTCCATTTCATTTCCTTTTAGGTAATACAACAATATATTATAGTATAACTAGCTTACCCGGAAAACGTCGTTCTGCCATATAAATTATTTATACATAAAAAAGCTTATAAACATGAGTGAGCCGTTTCGGAGGAGTGCAACCACAAACGACGTGATACGAGATTTTTTTACATATATATATATATATATATATATATATATATATATATATATATATATATATATATTACTCTACATTGTAGTTTCCATGCCGACAGTTCTATCGAGAACGATAATTAAAACGATATATTACATTACATTAAATCTGTACTGTTCATAACAATTAATTATTCTAAGAACCTTATTTATCACGTTGAAAATTATTCCTTCATAAGATTCAGAAATGCTAAAATTAATACATTGTACTCAGCAATAAGTAACGTGGAATATTTAGTACAAAACGTGACGGGATGTCGCTTTAATTGTAATTTGAATAAAATCAGTAAAGTGATAAGATGTTGCTGGGCAACGAAGTTCCAAAGAAGTTATCTGTAGGTAACGTTAGCTGTATATTTATATTTATCTACTACCAAGATTATTGCTATGGTGCCAATATTGCTAAATGTTTTGCATTATACATAATTATATACATCATAGTCCAAAGGAAATGTAGAGGAGTATTACATCCACGTTTCGCCAGTTTTGTTCATAGGTCCCACGTAATACAGCACGAGCCTATTGTCGCTAACCTGGCGCCATTACAGGCTCCGTACTGCTACTGAGAATATCATGTCAAAAAATCCCAACAACACTTTACAGAACCCCTGAATTGAACCCGAAAAATGACGTCCCGACCACATGCAAAATAGTCGTATACATACGCTGCCGCTACGCCATCCACCGAGGTTTAAAATCAGTCAGATGAAAAGCGTGATCTATAATATCGAAAGGCCTGTAAAAAATGAATCGCTTCATTAAAATTGATTGATTACCTCTACGAGCATTAGGTACACATGCATTGTGTATGTGTAGGTATTTCTAATAAATGTATACTGGTAGGTGTACTCTTTTCATAGAACGTGAATTTGGTAATGAATTTTCTCGAATCATTAAGACAGCAATAAAGTAAACTTGGCTTTGGTAGGTTATTTTCTAAGCTATATATATTTTCGATAAACTGACCGTTAACGAGAATTTTGCATAAAATAGTTAATGCTCTGGCTTTGAGTATCATTTTAGTAGTACAAGTGTAGATGAAGATTTTTTGAGATGTTATGTTAAACAACAGAAGGTTGGATGACAAAGGGTTGCACGAAAATTTGGCTATTTGGGATTTTACCGATGTTAAAGACATGAAAAGTGCTGTTCCTGCAAAGAAACTATTATTTTTGCTTAAAGTATGGCAGTCTAATCAATTTTGATTATTAATAAAAATATAAATTAACAGATGAAATAAAAAACTCAAACGCAATAATTTAATACCTATAAGTATTTTATGCAAATGAATAATATTAAATTATTATAGTATTAACTTAAATTTTTCTTACAGGGACGGTCCAATAGAAGACGATACGATACCATCATCGCGCGATTTAGTTGTCATCGCGTGCGTGCAAATTGCGCTCGCAGCAGCAACTTTGCTAAGCGCAGCAATATGCGCGCGCATCGATTGCAGCACATGACGCGAGCCGCAGCGCTCGCTGACGCGTAGACGCGTAAGCGAAGCGCCCGCCGTCGCTACCGCTGCCGCTGAGAATATAACACCACCCGATGATATTATAGTTGAAAGGGAGGGTAGCCGTGTCGCTTGGTTAATATAAATAGTTACTGATGTATTGGTGAATTGAGAATACTGAATCATAACATATGTAGTGTGGACATGACTACACGTTATTCTGTTGTGCCGAATAACAGTGGTTTATTAAAAAGGCTATATGGAAATGAAGGTATCATTGTCAAGATCTGAAAATGTAAGGTCATCAAATACAAATCTTTAATAATATTAGTAAATTAATTAAATCATTATATTCATCTTATCATTAAAGTTTGTAAATAAATATCTTATTTTGGTTTTGTAAATAATTATCATATCACTGTGAACCGACAATTATTTAATTTTATTTAGCTAGTTGAAGCGCAGTAAAATGTTGTTATATTAAAATTATTTAGAATTGTTCGTGTGTCACTTTTTGTTTTTATTATCTCTAATATTGTTTTTGGTATTATAGTTATACGATAATTTATAATAATTATCTGACTTATTTTTAATACATATCAAATCACATACTTCCTATTTTCAAATAATATTTTACATATTAGATTTCTTTAGAAGAATTCGCAGTAAAATGTTGCAATTATTTAAAGAGTTACAGTATTTTTTTATGTTTGCTATAGTCTTTAGATATATCAACTCAAAACTATATACTATATTATGTTGTACTTTGTAAATATTGTATATGTAATTTTAGGCATTTAAGTTATAGTATATAATTACTTAAGAACATTTAGAAAGATATTTATTTTAGCTTAACATATTTATTTTGTTGAGAAACTAGTAATTGTCCTCTTTTTGGCAGCAAGCATTCAAGATGGACCAATTTTTGATTAGAATGGATGGTTTTAGAAAAACGAACATAAGAGGTCCCGTATCTAGGAAAGAATTGAGGCTTCGAAACAATATTTTCTTTTTCATTCCCAGCTAACATACACAATTCAATCCAGAAGACCTTTGACAGTAAATATTATAGTGGTCGACATGATCAATAATTTAGGATTGCAAATCTAGCACCACTGTACAGAACTAAACTACGCTCGATGCTTCGGTGTAAAGTGACGTGTAGCGTGAAAATAGAAGCGGCGAGCAAGCCAGAAGCAATGCGTGGTAAAACGTGATGCGTAGCGAAGCGTGGCGCGCATTTACAAAAGGCTCGTGGCGCGTAGAGATACGCCTCGTGTAAATTAAATGCTTCGTACATACAACCATAGGGAAGATTCAGCTACTATACGCTCTTTTTAAATATTGCTTATATTTAAAAAGTAATAATTTGAGTACCTTTCTAAAATTCATAATTAAAATATGTATCTAGAAGCAGTATCTTCTAACTGCAGTCTGGCAATTTGCAATACCGGTATCTAAGGAATGCGATCCTAACTTGTCGAGCTATCGACGGTACTCAACCTGTCCCAATTGCGGTATTGATCACACAGACCCTCTCCTTTGATAGGCTGCCTATATTCATTTGAATTGCCCCACAAACTACTTACCTTGAATGGTACTAATATATTATGCCGTTTTCAGTCTCCAAAAAAAGCTGATAAAAGGCCAGAAATACCGTATTTCTTCATCTTCGTTTACAGTAACTGGTGAAGTAGTTGTGTTTCCTTTAGCTTCCTTCCGTTGTGAAGGTACAGTTATACCCATGTTTATTGAAGATAGGCAAAACATTAATATTGTAACCTTAAGTTAAAAATCTAAATAAGTGTAGATTAATAATGTACATACCAAATTTGATAGGTAGTGAAATTATTATTATTGTAAGAAGAAAATCTTAAATACTTTCACACGTATGAAGATGTATTTTGTTAAATTAGTAATGTATCATCACTTAGTAATCATGTAGTATTATTATCTAAACAGAGATCTGTCAAAACTGTAATTTTTTAAATTAAAATCAATCTTAAATAATAACTTTCATTTCTTTACTTTTTATTCCTAACCAACCTAATGTAAAAGTTTTAAAAACATGTTCAAAGATATAATGTCCGCCAGACCGAATATCGGTTACGGCGGCCAATCGGAGACTGGCCATCTGCGCAGGAGATATTATAGTGCACTAGTATGTGCGCAAACATAAGTGCACTCTCTGTTCCTTAACCCTCATGATCCGATGAGACGGATAATCGGACACGACCGAAGAGAGATCAGGCACAGGACCAACGGCTTTACGTGCTTTTCAAGGCACGGTAATCAATCTAAGGTATATTTAGTATAGTAAGAAGTGATGACTTCTTAAATCAAATGTGATTGGCAACTTATAGTAGCGAATGTTGTATTGGACTAGAAGACGAAAAACATATTACGAACATATCGGATGAGTACTAAATCCATAAGTAATATAGAGCAGCCCGATTAACTAAATGAAAACCGTAGCGGGAAAACGATCGCCTCGTCGCTGCTGTTCCGCTGAGAGTTAAATCACACACGTTCTGATTATTTTTGTGATCTACGCATAGCTTTGTGAGTGTGGGTGTACTTTGTGTCGGTTAATCATATATTTGTACAGTCACCTACGACACAAGTTTCAAACCTAAAGTGCGAATATATATATTTTTTGTGTGGCAATCCAAATATTTTACAATTATCTCTTTCTCAGTCTCCTCTCCCAGAGTGAGATCTCCTGACAAAATTCACTGTTCAAGCGAAAGTAAGTGACTTTAGCAGTACGTTAATTTCTTGAATGAAACTAATGAATACAAAATGCCCGAACGTAATAATAAAGTTACGATGGCTAACAGTTTGTAAAATAATTGTATTTATACAAATAAACGGTCATAAATAGATACTCAAAGATAAATTGTGTGTACATGAAAACCAAATTACATTCAAATTCAAATCCTACACATTTTTTGTCAACTAAGTAACTACAACGAAATACATAAAGTGTTACAATGATATTAGAAGTGCTTATGATCTAGTGCCGTTTCAAGCAGTTTAAGCATTGCAATATCGAGGGCAAACACAATTTCTCTCACAAAACAAAACATCTTCATAACCTTATCATATACGTATGTACCACGTAGATACAAATATCTATTCAATAACACCTATATCCAATTCAATATAGAGTTTTATTGCGCATAATATGCACCGTTTATTCGTACTGAATACCAGCAATAAACGTCTGAATAAAGATCCCTATACACTTCGATCTTATAGATTAGCTTGCAATATTAAATATTGAACAAAATATCTTAGAGGCAAATCGCGTTATAAAAGATTTTCATAATAGAGCTTCGATCTAGGCTCAGTATCATAAATATGTCAAATATTATTCTCTTATATTAAAATAACCGTCAAATGTCAACATAGATTGCATTTTTTTTTTGTTTTCGTTTTACTTTTATTAAACCAGATCGGAACACTATTATGAAGAGGTTTTTATTACGAGAATTGGCTCTCAGGGGATATACAATATTAATATCAAATGATAATCAATATACACGTTTTCACGTGTAGCCTGTATAAAATATCTGGAAGTAATGCTGGACGAGCATCTTACATGGACTATGCACCTCACGTCGATAAATAGCTAGGACTAGAAAGCTCGTTTATATCTTTTAAATTTGCGCTCAGTGACTAATAATGCATTACTCGTACCGTGCATTGTGTGAATGCATTATTAGATACTGGATTTGTGCGTTGGAAGGTGCGGCAAAAACCCATATGATTGGAATCGAGCGAGCACAGCGTATGTTACTCAAAGTAATCCTTTATTTACCTTCAAATTTCTATCCAACCTCTACCGTATACGACTTATCTGAAGTATTATCTGTTAGAAAGATATTTATGTACGAAGCGTTAAGAAGATACCATAAAAAAGTTGTTCCTAGCCGGCCTACTCTACAAAGACGCGTAGAAAGCTTTCCTGTGTCAAGCGTTAAATTAACTTTTGCGCAAAGACATAACTTTTTAGCTCTCTACACATATAACATTTGTAACAAAAGTCATAAAGTGCGCTCACTAAACAATAGTAATTTCAAAAAAGTCATATTGATCTGGTTGAAATCAATGAACGATGCAGTAGAAAACCTTTTAACAGTATCATAATCATATACCAGTGGCTCACAAGCACATACATACACACACAAACACGCATTTACACACACAGACACACACATACGCACACACATACACCATATGCATGCTTTGTTCGAAATAATTAAATTAAAATATGTGTTGAAGCTACTTCATACATTTCGATTTTATTCATTAATGATGTACCAACTCCAATATATATTAATGTGCGTAAATAATAAGTTTAGTTGTCAATAAAAATCATACGGAACAGACGTGTTTTTCTCATTCCAAAATCACAGTGCAAACTACAACCTTAACACCTCAACATATGGTCGAATATCGAACCGGATTATCTATAAACATCGACGCGACGGACCGGCTACCTGCGCTGCGGCCGCGAGAACAATAGGACCCCACATTCCTAAGCATCGAGCGAAGTTGTTTACGCAAATAGATTAGCACAGTTTATTACATTGTTATTAATGTTATAAATCGCCATAATTAGATAAACATTTGAATATATAATAACTTCACGACTTAGCGATGACGTCCCAACCAGATCAAGCTTTGAGTATACCTGAAGATACAGCATCGTTGCTCAAGAAAATTCAAGTTAATCTAAAGTGCCCCAAAGACCGATTGTCTAAACCTGGTTATTTGCAAACTCGAATACAGACGATTAAAGAGTACTGGAACACTTTTAGGAAGGCATATCAGGATTTGCTCAAGTGTACCACACGGGAACAACGCGCTGTGATTTCGTACTTCGTTAATGATGAATTTTGCTTGCAAGAAGACCTGTATATGTGCATGTTAGGAGACCTGAAGGACTTATTAGCTACGCAAACAAACAAGACAGCTGATCATTCTACATGCAGCAGTGTGTCGTGCGAAGGTCACACAAGGATAAAGCTATCTAGCATTAAGTTACCCACATTTTGTGGAAACTATGATGAATGGCCTACATATAAGGATTTATTCACGTCATTAATTCACGAATGCACGAAATTAAGTGATGTTGAAAAATTGCATTACTTAAAGACTAGCGTTGCAGGCGAAGCGGCATCTTTATTAAAGCACATTCAAGTAACCGGTGCTAACTATGTACAAGCTTGGGAAACGATGAATCACCGTTACAACAATAAACGCCTTATAGTTAATGCACTTCTTAAACGATTATTTACGCTTAAGAAATGCACCACTCAATCTGCAACACAGCTGAAAACTCTTCTGGATACCACCAGCGAGATTATTAACAGCTTGAATAATTTGCAAGTATATACCGGTTCCTGGGATCCTATAATTATATTTCTGGTTGTTCAGAAATTGGACTCGGAGTCACATAAGGAGTGGGAACAGGCTGCCTATTTGGTGAATTCAGAAGAATTATCCACCTGGAAAGACTTACGTGAATTTTTAGAAGCTACATTCCGGACGCTCGAACTTGTTAACCCTACCTCTTGTACCAAGAATACCAAAGAGCGTGTCTTCCACGTCACCACCTCTGAAAATGAACAGAAGAAAATATGTGCTTTGTGTAAAGAGGTGCATACACTATGTCACTGTAGCAACTTCATTAAAATGACAGTTAACAATCGACGAGAACACGTTAAAATAAACAAACTCTGTTTCAACTGCCTGGCAGCGGGACATTCAGTTTTCAAGTGTCGTATGCCAGTGTCCTGCCGCATTTGTAAGAGACGCCATCATACACTTTTACATCAACCAAGGGATATGGATGAGTCGACATCCCACGCAGATTCTCACTAGTCGACCTCATCTCAAGCAGATGTAGAAGAGAAGAAGGTTCATCATACAATGGTTGCGTCACATCACATCTCCGGGCAGAAGATTGCTCTATTAGCCACTGCAGTAGTTATTTTGAAGAGTGACAATGGAAACACTACTGTGTTGAAGACGCTAATAGATTCAGGATCTCAAGCGTGTTTCATAAGTGAGAAGGCAACTCAGATCCTGAAATTACACAAATCTTCAGTGAACGCAATTGTCTCTGGAATGGAATCCATGAAGATTAAAGTCAAGCACGAGGTCGAAGTTCAGTTGTTGTCACGATGGGAAGAAAGTTTCAAATTACCTATTAAAGCCTACATGATGTCCAAGCACTTAACTGCAAATGTACCGTCAAGCACCATTATGAAGACTGACTGGCCACACTTAACAAGAATTCAACTTGCAGATGAAAATCATTTCGCATCTGGAACAATAGATTTGCTGCTAGGAGTAAATGAGTACGCAGCAATTCTTAAACAAGGTCTCATCAAAGGACCACCAGGTACTCCATGCGCCCAAAACACTCATTTGGCATGGATATTAATGGGTGGAACATCTGTAAAATTCAGTGAAAAGGAAAGAGCAATAAAAGTTTTAAAGCAAGAAGTAAACATTGAAGATTTACTAAAGACAATTTGGGAAGTTGATTTTGACACAAATAGAACACCTACACTTAAAGAAAAGGAATGTGAAACCATATACAAGAAAACACATAAGAGAGACAAAAATGGGAAATACATTGTAAAATTACCGTTTAACACAGAACACCCAAGATCACCTGAAGGAAACACCCGTGAAATAGCAAAAAGAAGATTAGTGCAGTTAGAAAGAAGATTAAACAAAGATAGAGAACTTTATCAAGAATACACTAAAGAAATGAACGAATACATAGAATTAAAACATATGGAAGTAGTACCTTCTGACCAAATTGAAAATAAATCAGTGTACTTACCTCATCACGCGGTGATACGAAGTGATAAAGAAACCACGAAAACTCGTGTCGTGTTCGACGCATCGTACAAAGGCTCCAATGGTACAGAAGTCATGTCCTGCAAGATGATCTGAGAAGCCTAATCATACGATGGCGAACTCATGCCATTTGCTTCGTTTCCGACATTCAAAAATGTACAGGATGATATGGATTGATAAATCAGATACAGATTTTCAAAGGATTCTGTGGAGAAATAAGCAATCTGAAGATATTAAGGACTACAGACTCTTGACTGTAACTTTCGGAACAGCGTCCGCACCATATCGAGCCGTGAGGACACTTATGCAATTAGCTGATGATGAAGGCGCCAAGTATCCCGAAGCTGCCAGAATATTGCGAGAAGATTTGTACGTTGATGATGTAATGTCGGGATGTGATACTCTAGAAGAAGCCATAAGAATCAATCAAGATCTAAAAGAACTACTACATCTAGGTTTTCAATTGAAGAAATGGTTATCTAACAGTCGCGACTTTATAGAAACCATAGATCCAAATGAAAGAACATCCAATGCACTCCTGAAATTGAATATCGATGGAATAGTTAAGGCACTAGGTATACAGTGGAATCTAGGAACGGATCAGCTGGAATATAAATTGAACTTACCTGTTATTGGCGATGTCATTACAAAACGCAGCGTTCTCTCCGACATTCAAAAGTTGTTCGATCCGCTCGGCTGGATAGCCCCCTGTCTTGTCATGGCAAAAATTCTTATACAACAACTATGGCAGGAGAAAGTTGATTGGGATGAAACCTTGAACCATACGTTATCTGAAAAATGGGCTACAATACGATCCGACTTAGAAAACGTGAAAGGAATCTTCATAAACAGGTGGATGGGAACGTCAATCAAAGAGAACATCGAAATCCACGGATTCAGTGACGCGTCGGTGCAAGCGTATGGCGCTGTCGTTTATTGCCGTGTCATACACTCAGATGGTACAGTCAGAGTCTCTATAATCGTTGCAAGAACAAGAGTCGCGCCCACGCCCACGGCTTGAATTGTGTGGAGCTTTATTATTATCTAAGCTGATCAAACAAATACAAGGAGCTATGAAAATTCCCACTTCACAGACCTACGCTTGGACTGATTTGTCAATAGTCATTTCCTGGTTGATTGGCGATTCAAATCGATGACGATTCAATCGCGTCGTTGAGATTACAACCAACTTAAACTGCAATCAATGGTTTCACGTTCAGTCTAATGACAACCCTGCTGACATTGCATCTAGGGGAATGTCCGTAGCCAATCTGAAAAGCTGTGATTTGTGGTGGAATGGACCAGAATGGTTGTCACAACCGAATATACAGTTCACTAGACTAAACATAATACCAACAGAATTAGAGAGAAAGAAGAACACTGTGCAAGCCCTTAAAATAACAAGCAATGAAAATGAAGTAAGAAACAAATTATGTTTACAATTTGATAGTTTTGACACTCTAAAAGAACTAATAAGAACAATCACATTCTGCAAAAGATTTCTGAAACAAAAGGAATTGAATTATAACATAGATAGCATTATGACAACAGAAGAACTTCAAACATCATTGCAAACTTGTATAAGAAGAGCACAAGAGGAAGAATTCGAAGAAGAGATAAATAGACTGAAAAGAAAGAAAATTGTAAAGAGATCAAGTAAAATAAAATTTCTCGATCCTTACCTTGATAGTGCTGGTATCCTGAGAATAGGCGGTCGGCTCAGGAACTCGGAGCTAGACGACAAAATCAAGCATCCAATAGTTCTAGGTAGAAACACCAAACTTACCACTCTTATAGTGGCAGCCGCTCACACAAAGACATTGCACGGAGGATTACAGTTGATGCTTACTTACCTCAGATCTAAATACTGGATACTTCGAGCAAAGGCGTTGGTCAAACAGTACGTTCGCCGCTGTTTAGTATGTGCAAAGCTAAATGCTAAGGCCAAGACGCAAGTAATGGGCGACTTACCGCGAGCACGCGTAAAACCTGCTAGAGCTTTAATTAATTCAGGAGTCGACTTCGCTGGACCACTTCAGATTTTAATAACTTAGGGTCGAGGCGCTAGAACCAGTAAGGCGTATATAGCTATTTTCGTATGTTTGGCCACAAAAGCAATACATTTGGAGTTAATCAGCGAATTGAGTTCAGCAGCATTCATCCATGCCTTCAAAAGGTTTTGCGCACGCAGAGGTAAATGCACAAATATATGGAGTGACCACGGGCGAAATTTTGTCGGTGCCAACAAGGAGTTGTCAGATGCCTGGAAGCAAGCTGGCCTGCAACTTGATGGAGAAGTTGCTGAGTTATTAGCTAACGACGGAACTCAATTGCATTTTATATCAGCCTACTCACCTACTTTTGGAGGACTTTGGGAGGCCGGAGTCAAATCTATAAAATATCACTTGAGGAGAATACTCACTACCAATCTGACATTCGAAGAGATGACAACAGTACTTTGTGAAATTGAGGCCTGTTTGAACTCCCGACCATTATGCCAAATGGACAACGACAACATGCAGCCACTAACACCTGGTCATTTTTTAATAAGCGAACCACCAGTTATAATACCAGATCCAACTATGAAGGATGTCAAAATGAGCACTTTAACACGATGGCAAAACGAGTATTTGACTAGACTTCAACACAGGCCTAAATGGCTGAAACGCGAAGAAGAATTTAAAATTGGAGATATAGTTCTAGTCAAACATGATAATCTGCCACCAGGCAAGTGGTGCATGGGACGAATAACAGATAAACATCCCGGTCCCGATGGTTTGACCAGTACAGCGTGAAAAGTGGAGATCACGTAACCAAGCGATGTGTTACGAAGTTGTGCGCCCTACCTATAGATACAGATACAAATTAGTATTATAGTTTGTATATTATGTACGCCCACATTTCACAATTCATATCTATTTAATTTAATGCTGCATTATGAATGTCTTGTTATGTTTTGATCTTGCATGCAGTTTGTAAATTTTGAAAGAACCATATTATGTTCTTTGGTGGGCGGCTTATGTTGAAGCTACTTCATACATTTCGATTTTATTCTTTAATGATGTACCAACTCCAATATATATTAATGTGCGTAAATAATAAGTTTAGTTGTCAATAGAAATCATACGGAACAGACGTGTTTTTCTCATTCCAAAATCACAGTGCGAACTACAACCTTAACACCTCAACAATATGTAAATAAAACCATTGCTACAACCCTAGTTTACATTTACCATTTTTATCTTCTGCTTGTTTATTATTCTTTCTATCATTATCTTTGTTGATGTTATAAATAATATTGTCACTATACAAGGGTATATAGCGCAGGTGTTAAGGAATTCTGTTTTAAACTGTATAAAACTTAATATGTCAATAAAGATTATTTTTATCATACATATTATGTCTGCTCATTATATGCTCACTATACGTTGACAGTATTATTGCAATATCAAAGCTGATTGGACACCATTCGTTGCCACAACAGCATAATATTTATTTGCGAACTATTTATTTAATTGTCGTTTTAATTATTTTGTTGTTATTTTATAAGAAAATTTATGAAATTTGTCTTCGTGGCAATAAAGAATATTTTCATCCTTTCTTTTTCTTCTTTCTTTGTATTGGTTTGTTTCCGCACCATGTTTTCCTTAACCGTTAAAGCGAGCGATAAATTACAGTTTAATACGCACGTACCTTCGAAAAGTCAGAGTTGCGTACCTCGGGGTTGCATTCAAGTCCTCTGCGTGGCAATTTAACGGTCTCCCATTAGGCAACCGTTGCTAAGCTAAGCTTAAGATTACCATAGACTAACAAAAGTAGAATATAATGAAAGTAAATGAAGCAGTATAAATATGCCTGGATTACGAGTGCAAATCCATTGTCTATTTCTCTCTCCAACCCCGGAGGAAACAAGCGTAATTCTAAAAATACACGATAGTTAAAAAAGGAAAAATAATAATGACTTCCTTTTTCAATTGCCTTTTTCTTGGTAAAAGTGTTGATATTTGATTTTCAATTCCCAAGTCCAAAACAATTTGTAAGTTTAATGTCTGGGTGACAAATTGCTTGTTAACTTCGAGGGCAATGGTAATCTATTTTCTTTAATTAAGTTTTACGACTGGCTCGGGACGCAGCTGATGCCTTTAAATGTCCATTACTTGATTTTGTATCAAAAATAATAGTAACTTTTATTATATAACTGAGGTGGCAAACAAGCATGCCTGATGGTAAGTGGTCAGCGTAGCCTATGGACGCCGAACACCAGAGGCATCACTTGCACGTTGCCGACCCGTTAGGAAAGGAAGTGGGAAGAAGAAGGAGCGGGAAGGGGGAAAGGGAGGTGATTGGACCTCCGGCACTCTCACTCACCGAATGAAACACAACAGTAGGAATACTGTTATTTAACGTCGATATTCTGTGAGAAGGTAGTCCTTTCCCGATCGAGCCGACCCATTTATGAAATCAGCGAGGCTCTACTACTCTAAAAAACTGACTGAAATGAGATTGCCTGGTTGGTAGTGGTGACTAAGTTTGTAAGGTCTCGGATTCGATACCCGGTTGGAATATAATATTTTTGCTTTGGATGTGTACCTGGTAAATATTAATAAACTTGCCCAGACGGGACATTTATTTGTGTAGATAATTCACAAATAATTCTAAATATAAGTGTACTTTTGCCCGATAATTGTTTGTTTGTTTTTTCTTCCTGTAACACAGGGCTTGAACCCCATTGCGAGAGGTGTCTTGTTAAAAAATATATAATTGAAACAACGAGTCAAGGAATATTTTATAAACATTTTTATGAGTAGTAAATAATACAAATTCTTCATAACTTGATAATTATTTGACAGCACACCTTATTAAATACGCAATAAATTACCTTTTATCCTAAAATAAGCATTAAAGCAAGCAATGAAACATTTACAACTTATTAAGGAAAACAACTTTGAATATTTCTGTAAAATTTTATAACATTTGCAAATTACGTAAGTAACATCGCTCTGATACATATTTATCTAATGAAGGGAAATAAGACTTAAAAGGGACACATTATTATGTTTCTTACTAAGACACTTATGTAACTGGCTATGAGTCTTGTTATACAACCGTAAAATTTTAATAGAGGCTAAAAATAGGTAGAAAGAAAATGCTTTCCGATATTATTTCTTAAACAAACTAGATGTCTGCTCATTAATAAAGTCCACGATTGACTTTTACCACTGATTAATTATCAGATGAGTAACTATTTCATAAGCCACTAGTAAAAGCAATAGAAGTTGGATCTACACCGATCGAGCTGAAACGAATGTGAGTGGATTTCTCTACGCGGCTTAGCACATACAATGAACTTACAAAAACTGCGACATTCCTTTCTTCCAATTTCTCTGATGACCCGTCTATTAGAGAACAGAGTATAAGTTGAATGCTCGAAACATATCTTTGTCCGTTGCTCGGTATTTCTATGCTATCCAACATTAGCAGTTCGCTTCAGGTTTCCATTTGCATAACATTATAAGGCATAATATAAAATGGCATACTTTTGTTTGTCCTAATTATATTTACGCATAACATTATATACGCATAACAACTTACGTATCATTTTTTTAAGCAAAATCATAAAGTTGAATTGTATATTATCATAACCGGCCGCTTTAGGTTGCCTAAAAGCCTCCGCGCAGTAACCTAAAACTTTTTCTCAGGTTGTCACTAATATAATTATGTCAACATAAACAGTATGCCAAAAACAATTATGGCAAAGTATAATTATTCTCCCTAGCCTTATTATTTCCAATTTCTGATTTTCATTTTTGCATTTCTGATCTAACCTGATTTGACTGGATATCAGTTTTTACACGGATCGGCTGCCACCTGACCTCCGCAACCCGAAGGCTAACAATACCCTAAGGCTAGACCAATGTCAGGACATTATAGAGCACTGACTTCCCAGTAACGACTGCCATAGATGTTCATGGTAACCGGGACCGACGGCTTAACGTGCTTTCCGAGGCACGGAGCAGGCGATAATAGTCAATCAATACGCACATAATTTCGAAAAGTCATATAGCATACGAAAGTCAGACGTACGCGAAACGGGTTCGAACTCGAGACTCTTTGAATTGCAGTCTGTTGGTTTCCCCACTGAGCTATCGCTGCTTATGGCAAAGTATAATTATGCCAAAAAAAAGCCAAAATAGATATGCCAAAGTATATTAGGAAATAACATTATAGGGAAAGAAGGAATGCCTTCGCTTCACCGATAACAACTATATTTTTTGACATGAGCCGCGCTTTTGATTGTGTATCGCATAAAATGCTATTGCGTAAATGTGAGGCGTACGGAATACGTGGACCCGCTCTTCTGTGAATAACTAGCTACCTACACAACAGAATGCAACGTGTTGAAATAAGCAATGTTAATGCAAATAATGAGGAAGTCGTTGTGCAGTCACAGACAAAGTTTAATCATGTAGGTGTGCCCCAGGGTAGTATTTTGGGCCCACTAGAAAGAAAGAAAGAAAAGTAATGTATTAGACACACACAAACACAACATATCAACATGGTAACAGTACAATCGTTTACTATTTCTAATTATTACTAAAATTTATAAACAAAAAAGAAGAAACCAAACAAGAAAAAAACAAACAAAAAAAACGAAAATTTGGCAAATGTTATCAGTGTGTCCAAAAGGTTGCAGCTCAGCCTTTGCTACGGATGACCGCAGCGCTGTTTTTCAGCTGAAACCTACGGGCTAGTCACGTACGATTATTCGGCATACTATACACACTACTCTTCTTGTTGTATGTAAATGACCTGCCTTCCATTACAAAGTACCAGTGCATTCTTTACGCAGACGATGTTTCTGTAGTAGTACCGTATCAGAAAAATCTAGTCTTTGTTGAAGAGTTAAATGGAACTATTCGTGATATTGTTAGTTGGATGACTAATAATAATCTTAGTGCTAATATATCCAAAACCAAATATGTTCAGTTTCATAACAAAGGTGCAAAAAAACAAGATATAATGCTAAAATACGACGCTCAACAATTAACGGAAGTAGATAAAGCAAGCTTTCTTGGCATAACACTCGATGAAAAGTTAACTTGGAGGCCGCATATTGAGAATTTATGTAAAAAAATAAATCGCTTTGTTTATGCACTTTGGCGACTCACTAATATTACTAATAGAGAGACAGCATTAAAGGCGTATCATGCATATGTAGCGTCTAATCTCAGATATGGCATCACAGTTTGGGGTAACTCCGTAATGTTAGGTACTATTTTTGTAACACAAAAACAATGCGTAAGAGCACTGTATAACAACCGCCCATGGGAAAGTTGTAAGCCACTATTTCGACAGTTATCGCTACTTACTGTTCCCTGTATGTATATTTTTGAAATATGTGTTCTTGTAAAATGTAATCCCGACCTTTATATTTGTAAGAAAGAAGTGTGTAAATTTTACACTAGGTACCCTAATATATTGGTTTTTCCACCCATAAAAACGGATATCTGTAGTAGAAATAGCTACGTTATGTCTATCCGAATTTATAATCATCTACCACAAAGTGTTAAGGATCTCACAATTAACAGATTTAAAAACCAATTATTTGGGTGGCTTTGTGGGAAATGTTTCTACTCAGTCCAAGAATACTTAGATTTCAGAATGTACGATTTTACAGTAAATAAATAAATATAAAAGGTCTTATCTATCAATCATGATCGTGACTAATATAAATTTGACATTTTGCTTCTAATTGTAATGATGAATTATAATCTTGACCATCGTTTTACATACATTTGACATTAACTTTTTGACATTCCTGATTTGCTATTGACATTATATCATGTATATTTTCAGTTGGTAATTAATATAATGTAATAACTTTTGGTAACATTACTTGTTGTTGTTACTAAATGTATAATTCATTTGACATACCTAATAATTTCAAGATGAATAAATAATGCGTATTATTATTATAATGTAAATTGATGCAAGTTATAACATAGATATAAAATTACCTTATATATTTGTATGCCATATAAATGGTAAATGTGCAGCACCAATTTTCTATAACATCCTATTGTAACCACATTTATGCAAATAAATTCATTTCATTTCATTTCATACTGCGCTCGTAATAGGTTTGCCTAGCATAGCTTTTTGAGACTGATATCAGGTCGGTTTGGTACCTTAAAGAGATCAGCCCTAGAGTAGATATCTTTTAATAAGAATATCTTCCTTTGAATTATCAAAAGATTCAAGATAAAGGAAGTTTCTTCCTTTATCTTATTAAAAATTAATTGCATTAGGGTTGATCCTATATCTGGGGACTATAGGAACGTTAAAATAACGCACAGAAATAAAAATTTGACTCGGAGCTACTGTTAGAGGGTTACACAAATATACGTGTCATGTAGAGATTAAGCACTATATACAGGTTGTTCCAGAAGATGTGAATCAAATTGTAACGGAAGATTCCTTAAGTAAGGACCTTTCAAATGTGCTAAATAAAAAAATAAAAAAAATATGTTGTGTTGTTGGTCAAACGTACAAGTTTTGCTTTGGTGCAAAAATACACCAAAATAATGCAGCGATTTCAAAAATAAAGTCAGTTTAAAGAAATCGTTCGTAGTTTGATGAATAAATCCTTCACAAATAATAATAGTAAAAGAAAATGAAAATTAAAAAAGACTGTAGAAAAAAGACTGGAAAAGTCGTACTTTTAAAAAAAAGTATTTTAACCGAGCGATATTTTTTTTATTTTTTTATTTAGCACATTTCAAATGTCCTTACCTAAGAAATCTCTCGTTACAATTTGATTAACATCTTCTGGGACACCCTGTATATATATTAGATACTAGTTGTAGCATAGTGGTGAAATAAGTATGAACTTCAAACTATTACGCCATTTGTCAAATTGACTTTACTAAAACTTTTACTCGCAAGAATTTCGCTTTTCGCATTCTGATAAAATCAGCAGATCGAACGAGAAAGATTGATGGCAGCAGTGATTTACGATTATTCAATAAGCTGATGTGAACTATATAACTTATATACCCGTTCAACGATCTTCCCAACAATCTATTACAGCATCAAATTTGAACGAGATGGGTGTAAAAACCCAGTATTCAACCCTTTCGTCTTTATGTGACCTTTTTCTTTCATTCATCAGCTTTTTGCAATGTCCCACTGCTGGGCAAAAGCCTCTCCCTTGGACTTCCAAATCACTCTGTTGTGGATATCCCCTGACCTTATGACCTTGTGACCCCTATATCTCGGGGGTATTTTGACCCACAGGGCCCATATTCAAACTCGACCGAGGACCCCAAGGTGTCTGTATACCAAGTTACAAGTAAATCGGTCCAGTGGTTCCGGAGCTATGCCTGTCACTAACAGACAGACACACAGACCCACATAGTGTTTTCATTAACCTCTTCGAAGAAGACTCAGAGTTTAATAAACTGGTTACTAGCAAAATAGTTATCAAATACTAGATAAATTAATTTTTGACTGCACGAATGGCGTAAAGGTTTCATTAGTCGCCTCGCCACTGCTACGACGCCGAGTACGGGACCGAATCCCACACAGGACAAAATTGTATGATTCACAACTGGTTGTGCCGAGTCTGGATGTTCCTCGTGTCAGTTGTTTGAATGTTTGTAAAGCCGCGACACAGGATTTATTCCTAGTACGGGAGTTGTCTTTTTAGACAAAAATTTTATCAGGCAATAATATTTATACTCGTGGCCATATAAACGACATAATATGCTAAGGAGTAGGCAGACACAGTACCTATATACACTAAGTTTCTATGTACTATTTAAATCTTAAATGATAGATAGCTCGCTCTGTACCACTTGTTACATTTCTAGACTCCTAGAAAATCCAATATCTACTTTATTTAAACCAGGACATGAAGTAAGGAGGGAACTATTAAATAAATCGTAAGCGGTACGATGACGCATTCGAGTAATTAGATGTTGACTTTTTATCTTTTATTTAAAATCTTTGTTTGTATCACGACCCTCACTCTAATTCAATTTTCTGAAATGATAGGAATAATAAAATATCTCAATACATTTCCGACATTAACGCTGAGAGACCGCTTTTATTTTCGCGTAGGAGTGCTCACTTATTGAAAGAGTCAAACTATACTATAATTTTAAGCGGGGCGTGAAAAAGCACCTTCTCAGGCCGTCAAAGTAGAGACCTCAACATCGCCTCGGCTGCTATGAGGACGATGTGGGACCACTGCTCTTAGACCACACGACTGCTTACTACCAGTCGGAGAGCGGTCATTATGACGAGCAAAAAAAAAATTATACAATTTGAGTAAACAGATGTCGTTGTGGTTTAAGTGGTCATCACTGACTGTTGTAGGTTCGATCCCCAAAAGAGACAAACAATTTTGTGATCAACAAATGCTTATTGAAATTAAACACTTTATACGGATTTTATCGCGTTGTTTATTTTACTTTAAACACTGTTATTACATAATTTTGAAAACTCTAACACTACTATTATTGAATTTTACTACTATTTAAGCTATATATTTTTTCTAATTAAATCTATTTGTATTTAAGTTTACACTTTGCCCCGACGTTTCGGTTGCTTTACAGCAGCCATGTTCACGGGGAGACTAAGATGGTAGTTGTCCCAACGTTCTGAAGTGTAGCTAGTTATTTTAAAGTACCCGAACATAATTTAATCTTTGGTGTTCCTATTTACGCAGAATGAGCTCAAAGTATCATGAAGTCTAGCTGTGTTTTGCTTCTTCTTGGGTTTGCACACAGCAGACTTCAACGAGCATGTGTGAACATGTGCAACAGGGAACCAACCACTACCTACGATTTGACAAACCACATATACTCGCAAAAGAACACCGATTCCTACCAAGGATGCTTCGCGAGGCTATTGAAATTAAAAAACATCCTAATTTCAATAGAGAGGATGGTTGGAATGTACCACCAGCTTGGGATCCAGTCATTCAAATAGTCAAACCCAAGAAGAAGCAAAACACAGCTAGACTTCATGATACTTTGAGCTCATTCTGCGTAAATAGGAACACCAAAGATTAAATTATGTTCGGGTACTTTAAAATAACTAGCTACACTTCAGAACGTTGGGACAACTACCATCTTAGTCTCCCCGTGAACATGGCTGCTGTAAAGCAACCGAAACGTCGGGGCAAAGTGTAAACTTAAATACAAATAGATTTAATTAGAAAAAATATATAGCTTAAATAGTAGTAAAATTCAATAATAGTAGTGTTAGAGTTTTCAAAATTATGTAATAACAGTGTTTAAAGTAAAATAAACAACGCGATAAAATCCGTATAAAGTGTTTAATTTCAATGTATAACATTCGCGTAAACATAAGACAATATTAAACAAATGCTTAGTCGTTCCTAGTCTAGGTTTTCTTTGTTTTCGTTGTTAAAATGTTTGTAAAGTACCCTGCGGCAAAGGAACTAATTATTCTTAGTAGGGGAATTGTCTTGTTAACAAGAACAAGAAGAAGGGAAACCTATCTGTTACGTGTGACTTAGATCGCGTTGTTTAAACATATTGTTAATTAACTACAGCATCATCTAACAGAGCATACAATCACGACAAAATACATATACATACAACATAGTCTCAAACCTGCATTACTAAGTATCTACTTACCCACCTAGGCAAAGGTATATTTCTTTATGTCGCTGCTAAGAATTTACTCAACAGCATTTCCTATAAACACTTTCCGATCGGGGAATGGAATCTGAGTGATATCAAAATGTTACCTACACATTAATTTAAGAGTCCTGTTTAAAGTCAGATAGTGTTACGTTATGTACATATCTTCTTCTCTCTAGCCTTAATTATTCCCAAGTTACTTGGGGTCGGCTTTCTAGTCTAACCGGATTTGACTGGATATCGGTTTTTACACGGAGCGGCTGCCACCTGACCTTCGCAACCCGAAGGCTAAGGATACCCTAAGGCTAGGCCAGTGTCAGGATATTATAGAGCACTGACTTTCCAATAACGATTGCCATAGATGTTCATGGCAGCCGAGACCGACGGCTTAACCTGCTCTCCGAGGCACGGAGCAGGCGATAATTGTCAATCAATACGCACATAATTTCGAAAAGTCATATAACTTCCGAAAGTCTGTGGTGCGCAACGTGGGTTGGAACCCGAGACCCTCTGCATTGCAGTCTGTTGGTCTCTCCACTGAGCTATATATGGCGGTAGGTACAACTAAATTAATATTTCGATATGTATTTACTAATCTTCGTCGTTATTCAGTTCAGTTCCAAGTATTACTATAGTTAATGTATTTTGTTACATGACAAACATATCTCAGTTATTGGGAAATAACGTCAATGAAAATTTCCCGGAATTAATTACATAGTATTGAGTTTAGGAATGTATACGTCAAAATAGAATGTTCTCGGCATAATAGTTCGTGGAAACAAATACAAATTTGTTTTTAACATCTTATTTGAATCGTGCCTAGAACGTCATACTCTTTGCGTATATTCAGAAGTAGGCAGAGAATACGAACAGTTATTCAGTTATAAGAACCTTTCCATGTATCTATTGTTGTCTATAAAATAAGATAAAACCAGAGGAGGAGGGATAACTTAAAAGAAAGAAAGGGAAGTGAATGATGTATAGATAGGCACATATATAGTCTTAGTCTAACTGACTTCGTGGCGCAGCGGTAGTGAATGCTGCTGTGCGGGACTATGAGGTCCCGGGTGCGAATCCCGGGTCGGGCCAGCAAAAAGTTATTGGGTTTTCTGTAACGAATTCTTAATAACAGCCCGGAGTTAGGAAGTTGGCGGTGTTAGACATCCACGTGCCTCGGAAAGCACGTAAAGCCGTTGGTCCTGCACCTGATCTCTCTGTGTCGGATTACACAAACTTTAGTCCCGTGCGGGATTCAAAACCATAACACTCGGCAGAAGGCGATCACATAAACAACTTCGCCATCCGTGCACGTATACACACAAACACACGCATGACTATTCATATGCGTTACACGCTTCATCGCAATATATCGTAGTATAATAAACGCTGACACATACGTAACACGGTGATTAATGAACACCATGTTGTTCCACAATATTCGAACAGTTTCACAATAGCCTCTTTGTAACTGAACATAATGATGGAACAACACCTTATATCTAAACATCAATATCCCTATACTTAGATAAAATCGTAGCTTATGTCTAATCTGCTTGCAATAAATCATAAAAAAACTTTTACGCAAACTAGTTTTTGCCCAGCGGCCAACATAAACCCATAAACATCATTGAACATTTGTGGACAATATATGTAGACGGACAGACAGACGTGGCAGTGGACTTTGTTTTATAATATGTAGTGATTACTAGCAATGTAGGTTACATATCACTAAATTTTTAACCCCTCTCAGGCAAATTAACATGATTGTGTTCGGAGTGGGGTCTCATTGCTTGTGCATTCAGAGAAATTCAATGTCCTATCGATCGCAAGTTAAATCTATTAAGCTATGATTGCTTAAAGCATTTTACAACTAAAATTACATCATCGCTTAAATATTTGATTCCAAATAATGTCACATGAAACGTCAGACTCTCTTAAAATTGGTAATGCCGATCCACCATTATTTAAGTCTAGCTGACCCGCACAACTTCGTCTACTTCACATAAGCGAAATTTGCCCGTTTTTGCAACATTTTTCATTGATGCTCCGCTCCTGTTGATCGTAGCGTGATATTATATAGCCTATAACCTTCCTCGATAATTGGGCTATCCACCACTAAAATAATTTTTCAATTCGGACCAGTAACTCCTGAGATTAGCGCGTTCAACCAAACAAACAGACAAATAAACTCTTCAGCTTTATAATATTAGTATAGAAAAGTGCACAAAAAAAGAGAGGACATATATTGATTGCATTATCCATAAGAGTGTTTATATGTACGTTCTTTCTTCACGGAGCAATAGTATATAGTGTTTTTTTAACGAAATTGTCTGAAGAAACGAGAAGAATGGGCTTATTTTTATCTCAACGAAGACTCATTAAAATAATATGATGCACGCGAGGCCACATATAAGAGCCAGTAATGAAAGTCATAATTATGTAACAGGAATACAGAATTATAGAGTATAATGCAATTAGCGCAAAGTTCCTATTGTTTCGGATTTTAGTTGAATTATTACAGACAGCTGAGCTCACGAGCTATTCTATATGTATCAGATGATAAGCAAGCTTAGACACTGCTTGATCATGCTGCTTGATGATAAAGACTAGGTATTGAAAGCCATTTTTAAACACATACATAATTAGTCTCACGCTTATATTCTTGCAGGGTAAGTACACCCACATTTCACCAATTATGTCCTAATGGACAATTGAGTTGCTTAATATACAATATACGAAATGGTCTTGGCATTATGGTGGAAAAAAAACTAATCTATACCATTCTCGAATCCTCCACCTGTACACACACAAAAAATTTCATCAAAATCGGTCCAGCCGTTTAGACGGAGTTTAATTACAAACAAACGCACAGAAGATTTATATATATAAAGATACGAAATGGTATATACGGCAACTACTACTAACTACTAACGTATTTTATAAAGGACAACAAATATTTTATGTATATAAGCAAAGGCTATGTATGTGCCTTTGCTTAGATGAACATGGCTATAAGTAAATGTAAATTTATAGTCTAATTCAGTTGTAGCGTTATTCGTGTAGCCTTGATTTTCATAAGTACTACTTTGTGACGTAATTAATACAGATATGTATGTATATTAAATTTTGATTTGATTTTGGCTTAAGTGTATCACTGTCTCTTCTACCATCAAAATGAAAATATAACAAGGTGCGTTTTTTAAAATCTATTCGAGGCATTGATTTAAATGTCTTTATTGAAATTAAACACTTTATACGGATTTTGTCGCGAAAATAAAAATGTATATGTATATCGATATGTCGTAGACCTGTTCACCTTATCATTGGTTATGCTCACCATTTTTCTTTGGCTGAATTAATATATTTCATTATCTTTTCCCTACGCCACGGTCTGAATTTAAATGTTCTGTGACATAATTTGGAAATCTTTTATTTTTAGGAAGTTACTTATTAAAAGAAGTATATTCTTTTATTGAGTTTGTCTGGAGCGCCTAAGCGTAACAATATTATGTATGTATTACTCTAGACTTTTTTTTTATGCCATAGGTTGGCAAACGAGCAGACGGATCGCCTGATGGTAAGCGATTACCACCGCCCATGGACACCCGCAACCCCAAAGGAGTTACAAGTGCGTTGCTATCTCTTTAAAAAGGAATGAAGGAGGGAAAGGGCAAAGGAAAGGATAGGAAAAGGATCCGGGTAACTGGGCCTCCGGCTCTCTCACTCACCGAGACGAAACGCAACAGTTAGGGTAGTACTACCCCGGTCGATCCGGCCCATTCATGCTGAAACCAGCGACTGCTTGGTCAAAGAACTTTACTTTCAACCTCTATCGATAGCCGTCAATATCATGGTGACCTATCTGTGCATCTTGATGCCCTATGATTATTACGGTTTAACTATTTTATAAATAGTGAAACCGTAATAATCATAGAAACAGGGTTTAAATTAGATCAGTACAAAATGTAAGTACCTTTGAACCTGGCTTTGGTGTTATATGGTACTTATATATTTTATTTATTACAAATATCTATGATTTCGAAAATAATACGGTGATAAAATGTATAATACCTCAAAGGGGTATAATGGATATTGGGCAGGCCAGACTTTTACGAAGATAAAATGATTCAGCTTCTTAAATTAACACAACCGACGACCAAGTAATACTTGCGTCATCGGCGGAAGAGTTGCAGGCGATGGTAACTATTATGCATGGTGCTTTTGAGAGTAAAAGAATGAAAATGAATGTAAGCAAGACGAAAGTAATGGTATTTGAAAAGTAGGAGTGCATGACGATGTGCAATATTATGACTAATGGAGAACAAGTTTGGGAACTTTGTTTACAAGGGATGGTACACATGAAGGAGATATTGAAAGGAGAGCGATTGCTGGCAATAAAGTGAATGGCGCTCTACGCGCTTTTATGAACAGTCGAAATGTATCTGAAAAGACACATTTGGCTGCTCATAGAGGACTGTTAGTGTCTACACTTATGCATGGAAGTGAAAGTTGGGTATGGCAAAAGAAGCATGAGAGCAGAATAAATGCTGTAGAAATGAGACCGCTGAGAAATATATGTGGTGTGACTATGAAAGATAAAATAAAGAATAGTGTGATTAGAGAGAGATGCGGCATAAAAGTGGATATTGTGACGAGAATAGGAAAGGGTATGTTAAGCTGGTTTGGGCATTTAGAAAGAATGGACGAGAAAAGACTGACTAAGAAAGTTTCTAAGGCTTGTGTGAATGGAACAGTCTCAAGGGGAAGACCTAGGCGAACGTTTCTTGATCAGATCGGAGACGTTCTGGATAAAGGCCAGGTTAAGAGCACCTTAAACGGGCGAGCGTGTATGAGGAATGTTATGAAAGTGAATGAAGCTAGAGAAGTGTGTCAGGATCGTAGCAAATGGAAATCTGTAGTATCTGCCTATCCCTCTGGGAAACAGGCGTGAATCTATGTATGTATGTATGTAAATTACCACAACACTACTAAGGGTATATTAAAAAATATAATGACAATGGCAGGTAGTGAAATGACTGGATTACTTATTTATTTTTCTCTACTACATTCGTAATAGGGATCGAGCTTATTGCCGTTTACCTGGAGTACTAGGCAATCTTAGTACTACGTTTTTTATAGAAATCCTAAAGCACTTTGCTTGACCTTTCACTATCGCTGCACTACCGAGGCATATATAGCTCATATTATTACCTAAATTATTCATCTACTTTACATAGCGCCCTATCTGTCACACTAAATGCTGACAGCCGCAGCCATTTTGGCCGGAGCTTTACCAAAGATGATGGATTACTAATACTAACGACATATCAAATTTCATTCCTAAGTCATTAGGCTATATTAGATCTCATACAATTAATTACTACAGTAATGACTATAATTAATTAGCGTACATTGTTACGACAAGTACCGGCTAATGAATTGATTATTATCACCGTGTTGCTTTGAACTATCAATATGACAAAGTAATTAGTAATGTTTAACTTAATTTGAAAAAAGGTGGCTTAAGTGAGTTCGATCTAATATGAAAATGAAAAATGTGATGTAAATGTGAATAATAACGTTGAGTTCTGTAACACAGGTAGTTAATACCCAGCTCAGAAGTCAGAGACGCCAAATATTTTCCGTGTAAAGATTTTATGCCAATAAAATAAAAATATTATTATTATAAACAACATTATACTTTAGCTTTCCAATTAGATTAGCAAAGCTGCATTACCTTACCTTTCTTTGACCGTATCCCTAAGATCATTTATCCCTTATTTGAAATGGGAAGGCACTTGGTTTTCTACTTTTTGTTACAACTTTTATTAGTGTAAGGATTTTTTTAAACCTTTACTGGAAATCAATGTGTTAATTAAACATACGGCCTACATTTTAATACGTGACTACCGACAGCATGTTGCTTTCTTTGAGGAGAAGCTGGCAATCCAGATAGTGTTTCAGTCTCTTTAGGGATATTAAGCTACAAAAGATCACAACCTTAAATCCTTATAATGTATTCCTTCGATAAGTAAGATTTTCAATGCACATTTACTGTTCTATCAGCAAAAATCTTCCCTTTAGCAATCATCTTGCCTTCTACAACATCTAATAAAAGACGTGAATATTTATGGTTCTCATTATCAAACATTTATTACAAAATTGTAAAGGGTACAAAAATACGTGTTTTAAAGCGTCATAAACATAATACCTTGATATTTAAAATAAAATATTGTACAAGTTAAAGAAATGAGTCTGTCCGTTTTATGACTCAAGAAATATAGTACTCTTATGTCTATTTCCTTATTTATCCTTATTATTGACGACTCGATGGCTAGTAGTTAGTGTAACCGACTGTCACGCCTGAGATCGCGGGTTCGATTCCCGCACAAGTCAAACATTTGTTTTCATGGACATGGATGTTTGTCTTGGTCTGGCTGTTTCTATGTATAAAATGTATGTATTTACAAACAAAAAGTATATAAGTATGTTTATCCATTGTCTAGTACCCATAGTACAAGCTCTGCTTAGTTTGGGCTAGATGGTGTTATGGTGATAAAATATATAAATAAAATATATATATATATTTATTTAATTAGAGATAACCAACAAAGCATACGCCAAAAGATAAAAATAGCGATACATTATATAGTGCTGCCTTAATTATTATACACGCTGCCAAGGCGTGCATTAACAAAAAAATATATACAGTTATCCTATGCTTTTTTATTCTTACTGTTGTTTAAATTTGGTTACGATTATTGCTTCAACTAATAAACAAAATAAACTACAATTGGGAAAATAAACTACCCTGTTACATATAGGACATTATAGCACTTGAGGCTATGCTAATGATAAACTGATTATGAACTATGTTTCGAGATGTACAGATCTATTAAATGGCAAACACGTCTCTGTTCAAATCCAACTTCAGTATCAACTATCTATAGTTTAAACATATTCCAAGTTAAATTTACATACAACTAAGTTGATCTGCCTTCATCCACGAGTTTCCTTTGTTAGACAAAGTAACGAACAACAATACTGGTTTTAATTTATGCGGAGTACACGCAGCAACAGTCATACAAAAGAAGTTAAGTAATTTGAAATGGTTTATTTTTAGATGGGTTTGTACCCTGTAATAATATGTTTCAAAATTACAAAATACTTCTTACCAAAATAATTAGATTTCCGTTCTTTACCTCATAATATAAGTAAAACTTATTGAATAAATTGATTAATAGGTATTTTAATATATTGTCATGTCAATATTTTTCGGTTAGCTCGACTATTGATCCTTTTATCATGATCAGAATCTGAATTCTTGTCATGACACGCCTAACATAGAAGCATAAACATCAATGCGTTTACCAAAGTTATTTATATAACTTCAAGTAATGGACCAATTTAACCTTCATCAAAAGTTCATCAAAGCTCAAAAATATCTGAAACATTTTTATTGATAAAAATGAGCGATACCGATTTTAAAGTGATGATAAATTAATGAAGTTTTAATTGCTACGGAACATCCTGTCATCTAAAATTGAGACTAACTAACTTACTCATTATTTTTAATTACAAGAATCTTAAGACAGAAATCCTACTTTCAACGCCATTTTGACGTTCCAAATTAAAATATTAAGCCTCTCTTAATAAATATAAAGTCTAATAACGAAAAACAGTTAAGACTGTATAACTGTATTGCATAATGTGGGAAAAATATGGAAAGAATAAGATGGATAGTAAGAAAACAAATGAAAAAGTATTACGTATGGTTAATGTGGAAATAGAGTTGTTGAAAACATAGATAACAGGCGAAGAAAGTTAACTGGCCATTTTTAAAAACTACTTTCGAAGGAAAATTTGTTATGAATGGGATGAGAGGAATGAGAAGACCGAGACTTATCTTTGTTCAACAAGTGAAGGAAAAGTGGGTGTCGAGTCGTATCAAGAGTTTAAGCGAAAAGTAGAAGACAGACATATGTGGCGATTAGTCCACTTAAGCTACAGACACGAAGTCAGCGGGCGCGTATATAGCGCCGCATTTCTATACATATATTTATATGGAACTGGCCTCGAAAGCAGTGACGCGTTGCGGCGAATGATGGCGAGCGGCAGACGAGCGATGCCAATCTAGCGGTGCCCGCGCGTCTCCATTGATGTAGTATTGTGAATTTTATTTTTTGCTTTCAATGATCGATGTTTGTATCACTCGTCGCTGTTTAGACATTTTGCTCGCGACCAAAGACACTAACTATTTATATGCTGTTGATAATTCTCATAACAAAATATTACGCCGCTCTACCTTGCCAGACCTGGTCTACGTTGCCGCGCCGCTCACCACGCCATCGCCGCCCCACTAACGCAGACTTTGAGACAGAGACCTTACAAGTGCTATGCTCTTAAATTTAAAGAAGAAGAAGAACTGTTCAGTCACTTACACGATAGAAACGGTCATGCGGGCTGTGAAACGTTCCATCTTTGCAAGGAAAAGCCCTTAAGGATAAAGAGCGTGTTACATTAAGGAGTGGTCCTGTTTGAAGGATTGTAGCATGTCTGTATATGAATATAAAATAATTAAATGTTAAATGGTTTTTAAATTCTTCTTTTACAGAAATATAATAATTTCTAACAAAGTAGAGTAATTTAGCATATTTATTGCAATAACTAGAAATGTGGAGAGATTTTTTGAGAATTGGTCTAAAAATTCCATAATAGTAAATAGGTAATAATATTTATATTTTTGTTACGTATTTACATTACGTTTCTGTAAAAGTATCTACGGTATTTATTAGCAACATTTTTGACTATGGTACTAAAAGGGTTTTCACTTTATTTCCTAAATGCCAATATGACTGGTAAGGCTAATCTTATTCAAGGAATCTACTAATTTTATAGACCCTTAATTTAACCACACATTACTGTTACAAGACTGAATACGCGTGAATTTTCAATTCGTATTTGGCTCATGAATACTATAGCGCAGTCGAGCTGAAAACTCTTTAATTATATTTGGTAAATAAACTATGTTCATCTCCTATGACGGAAACTTTGAAGTCTCGGTTTAAAGAATATTTATTCTCAAAAGAACAATTACAGTTCACTGGTATGAGAAAAATGTTTACAAAACTATATAAACAAAGTTGTCGTCTAGTGACGAAGCATGCATGCATCTGTGCAATGATAACAGTATATATTACTATCTAAACTTAAACACAATAGGTACACGAACTGGCCAGTCGATATTTAATCACAGGGAAACGTTTTAGTATTAATTTGTACTATATTTGATTTTATTTAAAGCTTAGGTTATATAAGTATATAGAAGGAAGATATTTATGCGGCATAGTAAACTTACCTATAATAAGTTGGAGGGCAGCTGTGGTACAATGAAAAAGCACAATTACTAATACACTCACTAAACTGTGCATTAAATTAATACCGTTCATCAAAGTTATACGCAAACATATCTAAATTATTAAGAGATTAAACGTAAAACAATGTATACAAACATATTCAAATAATTAAAAACCAAAAGTAAAATAAGTACAAATAATACTATTTTGGTGTAAAAGAAGGCAGTTTTACAAAAATGTCAGCTACGGCCGCTGCGTACTCGCACGCTTTGTTGGTGTTTATTAAGGTCTTGTAACACAGTAGCTGAGCGGAAGCGATTTGCTTCGTGATTTAGGTAAGTACGAGTATGTCTTGAGTTTACTTTTTATTATTTATTGTTTTTATAACTATTGTACTGTTTGGTTATTTATAGTTACTTATAAAGACATATATACATACATACATATATTACTTTTTATCCTTTTTATTTCATTATTTCTGTTGTAGGTACTGTTTAGTATATTTATTTGGACACACACACCCAACTACACATTAATATATGAAATGCAGTAAGTAGCTGTGAAAAGGCAGTTGAATACGATCAATATTTATTCGACAGCTGTAAACAAATGAGCGCAGTGTAGTTTCGAGCGCAGCTGGAAACTGCACTGTGAGAGCAACCTTATCCATTGCCATAGATTAGTATAAGTATAAAGGTATTCATTACTTTGTTGGTGTAGTCTAGGAGTTTGCTGACTTTTTGTACCATTTATATATTATGTATATTGTAGTATATTTAGTTGTAGTTAATTTGAATTTTGTTTTCTATTTTAACGTTAATTCGAGTATTGTATGTCCATTGTACTATGTATGTAATTTTTGTAAGATGTATTCTCTAAGTTTTCTTTTGTATATATTGATACTTTGGCATGCTTTTATATCATTTGGGAGCTTATTGTACAGTGTAATCCCTTCGTATAAGATATTTTTTTTACCATATTGTTCTGTTCTGGGTGGACGTAAAATTATTTTATTTTTGTTTCTTAGGTTATATTTACTTGTTTTTTTAGAAAGTGTAATGTTTGTTTGTATAGTATTATCTAGAATCTTCCGTACTAATACACAGGTATAATAAATGTAAAGCTCGTGTAAATTAAATAATTTTGTCTTAGCGTATAGGTCCTTGGTAGGAGTTAGAAAGTCATAGCAGTATAACCGTTTAATAATTTTGTTCTGTGATATTTGTAAATTTTTAAGGCTAGTTTTTGATGCCGATCCCCAAATCTCTATTAAATATTCTAGATGAGGTTTAACCAACGAATTATATATATTACATTTTACTTTGTAAGGTAAGCAGTTTCCTATTTTGCGAAGTGCCCCAGAAAGAGCTGTCAGTTTTGTTCTTACGTGGTTTATGTGAGCTTTCCAAGATAATTTATCGTCTAGTAATAAACCAAGATATTTTTCGTTATCAGATTTACGAATGATGTGGTTATTTACTTTCAACGGTGTATGTGGTGGAATATTTTTGTTTTTAGGCGTAAATATCATGTATGAGGTTTTTGATGTATTGATAGTGAGAAGGTTATGTAGAAACCATTCGTTTATAAGATTTAAATCATGTTGGGCATCATTTATTACATCATGTACGGATTTACCAAAGTAAAATAAACAAGTATCGTCTGCATAAAGAGTTAGGAATCCCGTCAGACCTATTTGATTTACATTATTTATATAAATGAGAAATAGTAAGGGACCTAAAATTGAACCTTGTGGTATTCCGAATGTTATTTTTTGAGGAATACTCTGGTAATTACCAATTTTAACAATTTGACTTCTATTTGTTAAATAAGATTTAAATAAATTATATGGTGTTTCGGCTATCCCTAGATTATCTAACTTTTCCAAAAGTTTTGAGTGACTAACCGTGTCAAAAGCCTTTTTTAAATCTATAAACACTCCTAAACAAATGTTTTTTTCATCAATATTTGTTTTAATTTTTGTTATTAAGTCAATTGTGGCAGATAATGTGTTTGATTTTGGTCTGAAGCCATATTGCTCACTTATCAAAAACTTTTTTTCATTTAAATAATCATTTAGACGCCGGTATATTAACTTTTCAAAAATTTTGGATATAGCCGGAAGCACCGATATGGGCCTGTAATTATTAGGGTCTGTTTTAGTACCAGATTTGTAAATAGGTGATACTTTAGCCACTTTGAGATTATCAGGAAATATGCCACGGCTCAAACATTTATTTATGCAGTTTGTGAGAGGTAGAATTAGAAACTCTTTGATAGATTTTAATGTTTTTGTACTTATTCCATCTAAACCTATACTGGAATTAACATCTAAACTATCTATTAATTTTGTTACTTCCTCGGTCGAACATAATTCAAACAGTGTGAGAGTATTTGTGTGTATGTGGTCATCTGTGTACATCAATGTGTTACCTGAGTTAATGTGGTAGCTCCGTGGTATCGCACTAGCCAATTCCGCACCAATAGTAGTGAAAAAATGGTTGAAAATATTACAAACATCTGTGCCATCAGTTACAGTTTTTGAGTTGATCATGAGTTTGGGGAGAGTGGAGTTAGTTCTGGTAACATTATCTTTTAAGGAATTAATAACCTTCCACATCTTCTTGGGATCATTATAGCATTGATCAAATATTTTGTAATAGTAACTCTTCTTGTCAAAATTTATTTTACCTTGCACCTTCTTTCTTTCTTCCAGGAACTTCTTCTTTAATGTATCATTCTCTTTGTTTCTTTTCCATTGCTGCCATAACATATTTCTCTTGTTGATCATTTCTATAATTTCTTTATTAATCCAATCATCTTTCGGCAAATTCATGATTTTTGTCTTTTTTATCTTGTTTTGTTTTATATGTATAGTTATAAAATCTTCTAGAGCCATATAATCATCTTCTTCATTTGTGTATGGGGTTTCGTTAGTACTCTTGTTCAGGTTTTCATAATCTATAGCCTCGTATTGTATTCGTTGTTTATTTTTTGGTTTATACTTAGTTGTTTCTAGATATATTTGTTTGTGATCCGATAAAGCAGAATCCAAGATAGCTAAATTAAAAGAGTGTTTCTGTAAATCTGTCGAAACGTGGTCTAGAATAGTGTTCGACGTCGCAGTTTGTCTCGTAGAGTAGGCAGCATCAATCTTGTTTAGGACGTCAAATCCAGACTCTTCAAGTGCTGTTAAATATTGCGAGGTACAAGGATCCGCCTTCAGTAGGTCCAGGTTAAAATCGCCGAACACGATCGATCTTCTTCTTGGTTCTAATTGAACTGAGAACGTTTCAAGAAAGTCCTGTATGTTTGTGTCTCCTGGTTTATAGATGCCTCCAATGTGTAAGGCGAATTTGGGAAGGTACGTCCATAGATAGCGGTTATTGTCTTTAACAATTTGTTCGGTTGTTTCAAAATCTATGGTTTCATGTATGTAAATAGAAACTCCTCCACCTCTAATGTTATGTCTATAGTTATAAGTATGTTGATAATTAGGAATATTATATAATTTTGCATTCTCTTCTGATATAATCCAGGTCTCAGTTAGTATTATGACATGTATCGTTGATGGGACTGCTTTGAGTATGCATTGAAGTTCTTCGAGCTTCCCTGGTGTTCGAATGCTTCTTATATTTGCGTAGAAGAATTTGAGATATGAGGGTGATGCAGTCAAGTCTTCATATCTATATGAGATTTGATATGTTACGTTTTTTGTAATATCGAAACTAAAATGTTTTGAATTGGCTGTATTTAGTTTTTTGGAATATGATTTTGGTTGATTATTGTTGGTACTCCTTTTATATATTTGATAGAAAGGTTGGATTCACCGTCTTGCTCGCGTTTTTTTAATTCTTTTTGAAGATTTTGTATGTAGTTCCTTTGTTTTGGTGTTTGATCCCAATATAGTTTTATATTTGTGGATAGTTTGGTCCGATTTTTTAGCAAGTATAGTGGTGTTTCAGTTGTTTGAAATATTACTTTTATTGGGCGAGGCTTGTCAGCATTAAATTTTCCCAATCGTATGACTTTCAGTGGCTTGGGACAGGCTTGGTCTATTTGTGTAAAAATCCTGTGAACTTCCTCCATGTCTTGTGTTCCTTCATTATGATCATTTTGCTCACGTAAACCAACCACAATTATATTTTTTCCTCTCTGTAGCCGGTCCTGAATCTCATGATAAAATTCATTTTCCTTTATATGATCAGTGCTTTGATGTGATTCAATTTTCAGTTTATTTATTTCGTCTTCAATGCTTAAAAGTTTATTTTGGGTATTTTTGTGTTCAGCAGTGATGTTTCCTACAGATTTTTGGAGTTTTCTATATTCCGTTGATAAAGTTTCAGTTGTTTTTTTGAGTTCTTGTATATCATTTCTTATTTCATCTCGAATTTTGATTATGTTCTCATTTTGGGTATTCATTGCGTCCGTGATAAAGTTGATGATTTCACTTCGAAATTCGGCAAAATCTCTCTTGAAATCATATTCGAGAGAATGCATTCTTCTTTTTCGGGGATTTTTGTTGACTTGCTGGTCTTCTTCATCATAATTGGATAGGTTAGAGGTGGATCCAGCCCCGCTCTCATTTTTGCTGAGCATCAGTGAATGCGGCGGTGTACGTTGTATGCTCATTACACGTTTGAATAAAATTAAACACTGTCTCCTAGACTATCTGTGCAAAAGTTGTTTCTCAATTTAGCGCTTTATATCTTGAGGCACAGAGCTTATTTTTGCGAGTAGATAGTATTATTAGAAATTTATTTTTATGCAAAACTTGTACACACGTCCGCACGCTTAGACACTCGACGACCACATCTACACGAAGTACAGAATGCAATCAAGATTATTATTTGGCTCTGTAGCTACATTCAATGTTTTCTGTTTTATTGTTTTATGCGAGTTACCTAATTAGGCCTGTTTAAGTACTCTTTTTACTGGCACATTGTCAGAATTCTCATTTTTTATTAAAGTATGTTCATTTTAGATGTGTTTAATGATCTTACTACTATTTATTATTAACTTGGAGGCTGACAGGCTTACGTGAAAAAGGTAAATGAAGACAAAGAGATAGGCCAGGGACATAGCAAATGGAAATATTACGTAGTCTTTGTCTATCCCTTCGTTGAATAGCGTGGATCATCTTGTATGTTTGTATACTTTCTAATAGCGCCTTAAACTAAGGACTCGTTGGGTTAATTAAAATCTAATATTTACATTTTGTACGTTACAAATCCTATGTGGAAAGAGTCGCAAAGCTGCTAGCGCATGGCAGGTACACCGTGGGTCACTAAAAACGGTGCTGAGCTGGAAAGTTCTTTCTCACCCGAGGCAGCACTACCCTCTTACAGAAAACAGGCGTAAGAGAAATTACGTAATTAGGAGTTTCGGTAGTCGGTAGTTCGGTTAAGTACCTCTCCCATTGCTTTCCTGTTACACCAGAGATTATCAATGCGCAAGTGACACCTCTGATATTCCCTTGCAAGCGACTAGAAGCTACGGTAACAACTTTCATTCAGACGAGCCTTGTATTTATTTACCACTTTCAAGATTACTGTATCAACAACACGTATTGGCGGTGCTACAAGAGCGCTTTGTATGAAATTCCTTGTAATATTAGATGTCCACTCGTGAAAGTTATTAGAACAATTCCCACCTACCACAGCAGTGAGTGAGTATCGGTGCAGATGGAAGATTCAAAGCAATTTGTTTACGAAAAATGATTTTTCATGTAAAGGAATTAGAGTTCATATTTGCAAGTGCAGTTTAGGAAGCCTTCAGTGTACATTAGACTATTGCGGCATGGGGTTGGCTGCAACTAAATTTGATATCTATGGCCCAATAAATAAGTGATCGTTTAGCTTTACTGGATTATTACCAATGCCTCTGGCTCTGCATTTCAGTATGCTTCGATATCCTTCATCACACTTCGTTAATTGTGACTAAAATACCATGCCTGCATACTATTTACAATAATTATGTAAACTACAAATAAGTTTTCTGAGACGCATTCCTAAAATGTCACGTCTAGGGATGAAAATTGCGTGCATATTGGATTTCTCAAACTTTATTTAAAATATTTATTTTTAATAAAGAACATATTTATAAATAATTAAGGCAGATGATGATGATGATAAGGTCAAAAATGATCAGCTCGATTGGCTAATTGGAATTCATTATAGGTAATGACTCGAATTGATCCGGAAACGACCAACTCAAATACTAAAACTGTTTTAAAATTGTGTTTTATCATATAAAAACAAAATTTGGATGAAAATATTTTTGGTAAAGCTTTTAACAAGTTACTTTATAGGAAATGGGTTTCGGACCGCATTATTTGAAAATATACTTTTTAGATATTCGTCATCATTAAATACTTAACGACCCTAAAATATAATACACGTTTATTTTACGCGAGTATGAATTATGCTGCAGCTGTAATTTCTCTTAAGAATGTTTTTAATTAGGTGGCAAAGCAATGCCATTTTATTAGTAAAAGCGATACGACCGCTCTTTACAAAGAAACTTAGACCAACTACAAGATTCGCGCTTTGTAGTTTCATCGCTCGTAACTTCCGTTGCTGAACAATTAATAAACTCTTATTTTAATTGTGATTTGTAATAATTTAATCACAATTTGACTTTTTGTACAAGTAATTCCTGAAACAAGCTTATTATATACACTAAGCACTTTAGTTTCAGCAGAAGTTTTGCTAACGTTAACTATTATATTTTATTACCTATATTTTTTCCTTACTTTGAATAGGTATATTACCTTAGTTGCGCTGCAAGAACGAATGCTACGTCTCGGCTCAATTGCCGGCTTGATCTAAATGTTACTGGAATTTCGTATCACGAAATTGTCAGTTCACCTCTCCCTACCCTTTCACTATATAGGCTTGAGACGTACGTATTTACGTAAAAGATTTACTAACAAAATATCTCAGTAGGACATCGAATCTGTCTTTGACATAACAATTAACAAATGTAATTGTATCATTAACGACTTTGTCCATCTACAATACAAAAACGTTCAAAATAAATTAGTCTTTTAAATAATCTATCACTAGTAAATAAATAAATGAAGTTCTCGTAATTCCTTTGAGTGCAAATAATAAATGAATGTGAGTGTCACGCATTACTCTAAGTGCCTGAGTGCTTGCCATCCATTATTACACTTCGGCTGTTGCTTTCTCATATGACATCTGTCATGTTGCCGATCCATAAAATAACAGCCTCGGGGGTGCAGCAATTGTAAATGCGATTGCTGCGTACGAGGTCGGTATTGCAGCCTGGGTCGGAAACAGTGTTTTTGGGATGTTCTGTAATGATATACTCAGAAGCAATACGGAGTCTAGACTTCGATCTGTGTATATGTAGTTGAGTATGGGCTCTTTATCTACAATAGGATCCTAAAATCATAGTTGGCAAAATGTGAGTGTAATACCTACGCCTTCGAGGATATAGGAGTGAAACATATGATAACAAAACAATGTTCATGTTTAAAGAAATATCAAACAATGGATACAAAAGATTTTGTAGCTTTCAGACTATACGATTTATAGGTGTTGTCTCCATTTCTGAAGCAATACTTTCTCAGAGTTGTGTAAAGCTTGGCCAATATTCAACGAAATTCTGACTAATATTATAAATGTGAATGTAAGTTTCTTTGCTTGTTATATCTTCATTAACTGCTTGACCGATCATCATGAAATTTCGCATATACGTTGTCAGAGGTATAGAAAACGACATAGGGGGAATTCATCCGGGGAAAAAGAATTGTTACCGAGCGTAGCCACAGCCAAAAGCTAGTAATATTTTAATATGAATACAAGTTTAATTGATTGTTACGCTTTCACGCCGTAATTACTCGATTGACTATTTCAATCCTTTGTTAAAACTTGTAACAAATGGATTTAAAAAAATATTAAAGTGGTACAGTTTGTGAACAGATCTATTATTATTAGATTTTCTACAAAAGTAGTACGATTCAGTAACAACAATAACTTGCATACACATCCTAACTAATATTATAAATGCGAATGTAAGTTTGTTTGTTACGCTTTCACGCATTAACTACTCGACCGATCATCATAAAATTTTAGGGCATTCAGAACTTAGGTACTGTTCGCAAGAGATAGAAATATATTGTCAAAATTCAGATTAACCGGGGCAAAAACTAGTTACATATAAATTAGTCACAAATTCTTCAATTTGAAAGACATTTCTTATCATGCTTATGATATGAACCTCAACTGTGGAGAACATAATATAATAATATTACGAAATATACTTCACATATTATATATTACTAGCTGTCCCGACAGACGTTGTCCTGTAAACACGAAAAAGCATAATTAAAAAAAAAACAAATCTAAACCATTCTCGAATCTACTTGAACACACACAATAAATTTCATCAAAATTGGTCTAGCCGTTTAGGAGGAGTTTAATTACAAACACACGCACAGAAGATTTATATATATAAAGATTTGCTCTTTGGTATTTTGTATGTTGACTTTGGAACCAAAGGAAGACGAATACGCCCACAGTACGGTAATGAACTATACTGAGAACTTACAAGACTTAGACAAAACAAATAATAAATAAACAATTCATAGAAGTGATCAATTTGTATGTTTTAAAACTTCTAATTCGTAACCAGTATTTTTTTACGCAACAGGCGTCATCTGTTGCGGTCTAAGAGGCAGATTCCAAGTTGTTACTAAACTTTTCTACCAAAGACTTGTGGCGACTCCGCACAGACGAAGAAGTTCAGCCTACATTCAACAGATGGCGATACAGTCGCACTTCACATGACGTCATACTATTCTGCATCGCACAAGTGAAGTTTACACAGCGACTGAGTATATATACAAACTCCCGACATCAACCGTCGGACCGCGGCCCGCCAGGCACGATCAACCAGCCTGGTCGGAGGATCTTTGTGAGTGATCTTTGTGTTGGAGGGACTTCAGACCCTGTTCCTCCACAGGCTCCTTTTTCTTTAGTTTTCTTTATTTATAAAGACATCTACCGCAGTTGGAATAAATCCCTATTTAATAATCAAACAACGGACACAAAAACGCCAAGACTTGGAACAATTATTTAATGTATTATACAAACTATTGTTTCATGTGAGGATAGAAAGAACCCACAAGACTAAGCGCAGTGCCAATGTCAAGGCAACCACTTAAACAACTATCACATCTGACATCATATCGCAAATAAAGAAACTGAATAGCAGTTTGCCCACACGAAGAAACGAAACGCAAGGCGCTTTGTCGACGACCAAGCAATTAATAATAATAATAATGATGCAGAAGGCAGTGCTATTAGATACGGCACGCATCGTGAGCAGATTATCTCTGGAATCCTAACCACTGGCAGCTTGGACCCTGTTTTTGATGTCGGGTGGGTACCATATACTCGTATTTTATATTTTTAAATGTATTTTTTATTTAAATATATTTAGAAATGATAAATGTATTGTAAAGATATAAATAAAGAGTATGATAAAAAAAGAATACTAATTATTTTTAATCATGTCTGCCATTTCAACTATTGACAGATTAGAAACCACTCCCCCACAATATTGATTATAAAGTAAGTATTTCATTTGGTTATCGACAATAAGACTATACAAAAATCTACATTATATTGAAAAAATATTGAAACATACATAGCCCGACATCGCTATCTCGGAAGGTGTACCCTGAAACTTCTGCCTAAGCCTTCCTAACAACCTAATCTCCGTCTAGGGACACATCATATAGAGTCACATCTCACTAAATATGATTTTAGGTCACACGTGATAGAGGGTATCCTGCCTACAGGAAAGGAAGGAATAATTCCAAATTGCCAGCTACTACTGAGAATTTCTTAAATCGAAAATCCCGTTACTTCACTTATAGTTAAAATTAGTAAAGTTAAATAGTATAGTAGTGTAACAGTTTCTAAATTATGTAATAAAGTGTTGAATAAACAACGCGATAAAACCCGTATATAGAAATTTAATTTCAATTTACTTATAGGATCAGGATCTAATAATTAAACTTAATACCTCAACAAAAATCGTATAAATACCACTGCGCCACCGAAGCCAACAAACAGAAATTTGCTAAATTAACAATATTGACTAGATATAACTGAAGCTAGGTGACATAAATTCTCGTGATTGTAACATATGGGCGCGCTAAAAATCGTTTCTATGCCGACATAAAAATAAACTACAAAAACGGTTGGACAAAAAGACCACAATTCTGGCGAATTCGCACGAACCAAACGGAGCGTCACGTCGCCGCGTCACCAGTTCTCGGTTTGGGGTTAAATACTCAATACGGCCCAATAACTCATTCATACATTCATAGAGTCATGTACATATATATAGTCCATTAATCCTTACTTGTCTTTTTTACTAAACAAATATGGCGTAGTTATTGGTAGCTATAAACAATACATAGAGACCAAGACCTGTAATGGTGGCGGAGTGATATTCATTTTATCCGCTGAGTTGCTCACTCGGTAGAAAAATGTTCACAAATATATCGACACTAACCCAGCAGTACCGTAAAAAAAATGTTAGCAATATTCCTTAAATGTCTTTCCTTGTCCTACTGTCGGGGTCACCAGGTTAGGTACTGCTCTACTGGATTATATTTATAAATGAAATGCACTTGTTACCAACGACAATTCATTGACCAACCATTACACACACATCACTAGAACCTCTGCAACTCCGTAGGGACATTGCCTCATTGGCATGTTTCTATAGAATATACCACGGGGAGTGCTCTGAAGAGTTATTCCACCTTATCCCGCCCTTCCGTTTCCTATCCAGAACAAAACGTGCTGGGCTCAGATGCCGTCCTTACACGGTGGAGTCGACTAGAGTGCGTCAACGATCAAGGCATGGAATTCTCTGCCAAGACACGTGTTTCCTTCTTCCTTCAATTCTGGGTCCTTTAAGCGGGGCGTGAAAAAGCACCTTCTCAGGCCGTCAAAGTAGAGACCTCAACATCGCCTCGGCTGCTATGAGGACAGTGTGGAGGCCACTGTTCCTAGACCACACGACTGCTTACCATCAGGCGGAGTGTGGTTATTTTGATAAGCAAAATAAAAAAATAAAAAATGAATACAATGTTTGGTTGGCAAGCGACTGCCCTCCACCGTCGACGTCACATTCAACCTACGTACATATCACACGCGTATTATATTACAATGTATATCATATATTAAACCTATACTCTTAAACCCCACAGCTCTAAAAATATATGATTTTAAAGCAAAAACCTAAAGTATATCTTTGAAATTAAACTACTATATACGGAAAAATAATACTATAGCCGTGTGGTGCCGGCAGAGTAGAATAGCACCACCCCATTTCTTCCCGTGGGTATCGTAGAAGGCGATTAAGGGACCATCCGAGAGGTGGGCAGCAGCGCTTCTTGCGTAGACAACACAGTCCATACCAATACACTGCGGTCACCAACCCGCCTGCCCAGCGTGGTGACTACGGGCAAAACCCCCCATGATGAGTCCAAAAAAGAAACGGCCCCCAGTTCCCGGCCGCCCTACTATTCCAGGTCACGGCAGCGGCCTTGGTTACGGTAGGGTAGGGGGTGCTAGGAATCCCCGGGCTACGGACGGCTGCCAACAATTGACCCTGGCTACATTTAATGGACGCAGTCTACGGCTGGACGAAAGCCTCCAGATCCTTGAAGAAGAATTAGAGAAGATACGATGGCATGTTCTCGGGCTATCGGAAGTTCGTAGAGAGGGAGAGGACACGGTAACCCTTGAGTCAGGCCATCTATTCTACTTCAGGGAAGGGAGCCAAAAATCCCAAGGTGGCGTGGGATTTCTCGTCAACAAAGCCCTTCGTGACAACGTGGTGGAGATCTGCAGCGTCTCGACCCGGGTTGCGTATCTTGTACTGAAACTGACCGAGAGATACTCTCTCAAGGTCATACAGGTATATGCGCCGACGTCGAGCAGCTCAGACGAAGAGGTGGAGGCCGTTTACGACGATGTGTCAAAGGCCATGCATCGTACCACCAAAACCCATTATACAGTTGTCATGGGGGACTTCAACGCCAAAGTGGGAAAAGAATGCGGTGAATCTTGTTTGGGACAGCATAGCTATGGGCGCAGAAACCATAGGGGCCAAATGCTGGTCAACTTCCTTAGCATGCAGGGGCTGTTCTGTATGAACACATTTTATCAGAAAAAGCCCCAACGGAAGTGGACCTGGAAGAGCCCCGACGGTGTGACGAAGAACGAGATTGACTTCATCATAGCCGACAAGAAGCACATTTTTAGGGATGTCTCGGTGATCAGCAGGTTTAATACCGGTAGCGATCACCGGCTTGTACGAGGCACCCTAAATATCAATTTTAAGCTCGAACGTAGTCGCATGGTGAGGTCTGTTCTTCGTCCAAGTGTGCCCCAAGCTGGACATGATGCGTTCCAACGAGAATTGCAAAATAGATTCGCCGCACTGGAGACCCCGGCCAATGTTGACGAGGACCTGGACGGCGTAATTGGGGTGATACGCGAAGTGGGAACGAGGCACTTTCGGAAAAGGCGATCAGATAGGAAGTCCAAACTTTCTAGCGAGACCCTGGATCTGATGCGATTTAGACGTGAGACACCAGAGGAATCTTTGTCAGATCCCCAGTCACTCCACAAGAAAATCAGGAACTTGGTAAGACGCGACCTTCGCAGCTGGAACACTCGCCTAGTACACGAGGCGATCGAGCGAAATCGGGGGTCGAAGGTCTTCACCAAGATACTGGGGAGGAGTCATCTGACAAAGTTAGCTACCTCGAATGGTGAAACCGTCACATCAGTCCCGGGGATACTCGCTGAAATTGAGGACTTCTACGAAACTCTGTATGCTTCGCACGCACCGAAGCCTCCACCAGACGCGAGAGACCCTAGAGCCCCACTTACCCACCACTTCACTGACGATCTCCCAGACGTAGATGTCGACGAAATCGAGGCGGCTCTCAAACAGCTTAGTAATGGGAAGGCTCCCGGTGAAGATGGAGTAGCCTCTGAGCTCCTCAAGGCTGGGGGTAAACCTGTTCTTGGGGAGTTGAGGAGGCTCTTCAACTCTGTAATAACCAATGGGGCTACCCCGAAGGCGTGGAACAGAGGTGTAGTGGCATTGTTTTTCAAGAAAGGAGACAAAACGCTCCTTAAAAACTATAGGCCGATCACGCTGCTGAGCCACGTCTATAAGCTGTTCTCGAGAGTCGTCACGAATCGTCTGGCATCAAGATTTGACGCCTTTCAGCCACCGGAACAGGCTGGGTTTCGTAAAGGCTATAGCACCGTAGATCACATCCATACTGTTCGGCAGGTTATACAGAAGTCCGAAGAGTATAACCAACCGCTGTGTCTGGCGTTTGTGGACTACGAGAAGGCCTTCGACTCCATCGAAACCTGGGCTGTTCTGGAGTCTTTGCAGCGATGCCAAGTCGACTGGCGGTACGTGGAGGTGCTGAGAAATCTCCACCAAATGGCGACGATGTCCGTCCAAGTGCAGAACCACCAAACAAGACCCATCCAGTTGCTTAGAGGTGTAAGACAGGGTGACGTTATTTCCCCGAAACTCTTCACCAATGCTCTGGAGGATGTCTTCAAGACCCTGCGGTGGAATGGAATGGGCATCAATGTCAATGGTGAATATCTCACACACCTCCGCTTTGCTGACGACATAGTTATAATGGCAGAATCGCTGCAAGACCTGCAGACAATGCTGTCCGGTCTTAATGCTGCCTCGAGACGCGTTGGGCTCGGGATGAACTTGGACAAGACTAAGGTCATGTTCAACGAGCACATCGTCCCTGAGCCCGTTTTCGTCGAAGGTGTAGCCCTTGAAGTTGTCCAGGGGTACGTCTACCTAGGACAAAAGTTACAGCTGGGTAGAGACAACTTTGAGGGTGAAATCACCAGAAGAGTGCAGCTTGGCTGGGCAGCGTTTGGAAAGTTGCGTCACATCTTCGAGTCACCCTTGCCACAATGCCTGAAGACCAAGGTATTCAATCAATGCGTCCTGCCGGTCATGACATACGGAGCCGAGACGTGGAACCTAACAGTGAAACTAGCCCACCGATTGCATGTCACTCAGCGAGCTATGGAAAGGTGTATGCTCGGAATCTCGTTAAGGGACAAAGTCCGGAACGAGATTATCCGACAAAAAACCAAAGCTACTGACGTAGTTCAGAAGTGTAGCAGGCTGAAGTGGCAGTGGGCCGGTCACATCTGTCGCAGAACCGATGAGCGTTGGAGCAGACGGGTTCTCGAGTGGAGACCACGACTCGGCAAGCGTAGTGTAGGACGCCCTCCGGCCAGATGGACCGACGACCTGAAAAAAGTGGCTGGTGGTGACTGGATGGCGAAAACGGGAGATCGGGCCTTGTGGCGCACCCTGGGGGAGGCTTATGTCCAGCAGTGGACTGCAATAGGCTGAAATGATGATACGGAAAAAGTATATCTTGACAATAAAATCTTAGTATTAATTAGCCTTAGGCAAAACTATAAAATTCACAATCAAATATGTTATTCATAGTTTAATAGAATGTCAGAAAACTCATTTTATTTTGATTGTGGAAGGTTAATAATTACCGGATATTCCGTCGTATACAAGTATAGCCACCAGAACGAACAATTTCTCGCAATCTATATTCGGTACTGTAATAAAGACCTCTTTCAGAAACCTCAAAAACTTCCTTTTGTTTTACTCCAGGTACCAAACCTTGGTTCGTTTTAATTAAAATTATTACGAAACTTAATAAGTTTTGCTTAGCGACCTTATACCCTTTAACTTCAATACAAACCATTCGGAGAGTATAACGGTGCCTCCACTTTATGAGAAAGTTTTCGAAGTTAAGGTACTATGGAATACTCGCTCAAAATGCGGATGACGTTTAAGCAGCCAAACTAGAGATGTACCTACCGTGTATAGAAGAACTAGAGCTGCTTGTTTAAACATTTGATTTCGTAGCAAGAAACTTTGTTTTATTGTTCTGCAGTGAATAAATATTTTTGTTTAGATTCCAAATTGTACTACGAAATATATAAATTATTTTCTGAAGTATCGGAAACATACAACCGCTGCTCGGGTATTGCCAGCTATCACATGCTACGGTAGCCACTTACCATCAAACGAATCGTATAGTTGTTTGCAACTTTACATATAACAAGTTTTATACAAGCTAATTCAAACACTGTCTCATCCTAACTAATATTATAAACTCGAATTTGAGTTTGTTTATTTATTTGTTTGTTACGCTTTCACGCCTTAACTACTCGATCTATCATTATGAAATTTCGTATACAGATTATCAGGTGTACAGACAAGGACAAAGGATACCTTTCATCCAGTAAAATTACTGTAACTAACCTCACCGCCCGCGTCTTCGCTTGCGTAAATATAGGTTACTATTTATATTTTCGCAAGCGACGCCTTTAAAGCCCGGCAAATCTAGTATATAATAACTTTCTACTATTTGGCAAGTGCACACACTTTTCCCAGTATAATAAGGATTCTAATCCTTCCAACAAAACACCAAAGCTCGTTGAAATCTGCTGTGTGTAAACACGTGCAACAGGGGACCAATCACTATCTACTATTTAACAAACCACAGATACTCGCAAAAGAACACCGATTCCTACCAATGATGCTTCGCGAGGCTATTGAAATTAAAAACATCCTAATTTCAATAGAGAAGATGGTTGGAATGTACCACCAGCTTGGGATCCAGTAATTCAAATAGTCAAACCAAAGGAGAAGCAAAACACAGCTAGATTTCATGATACTTTGAGGTCATTCTGCGTAAATAGAAACACCAAAGATTAAATTAAGTTCGGGTACTTTTAAATAACTACACTTAAGAACATTGAGACAACTACCATCTTAGTCTCCCCGTGAATATGACTACTGTAAAGCAACGTCAGGGCAAAGTTTAAAATTAAATATAAATAGTTTTAATTAATCTAAATTGCTTAAATTGTAGTAAAGTTCAATAATAGTAGTGTTAGAGTCTCAAAATTATGTAATAAAAGTGTTTTAAAATAAAAACGCGGAAAAATCAGTATAAAGTTTGTTTACTTTCAATGTATAACATTCGCGTAAACATAAGACAATATTATGCAGATTTTCTCTCGATGATTCGCTTTTTCAAATCGAGAGATATTTAAAAGTAAGAGGTGCTGGTGTTTGGATCGATTTCGACCTCTGCGTAGCAGTATATTGTTTTATCACTATGCTATCGTATATCTAACAGATATTAAAAAGTAATAAGTTCCAAAAATATTTCATGTATTATTGAAAAGAAATTGTAACATTCTATCGTGTAGTTTCTATGTTATAATTTAGCCTTTCGGTATGTTCTCGTGGGAGTAGTACCAAAGCCACTAAAATATCGTGTAGCTTCGAGCGATATCCATCTTACGTTACGTTTATGTTATGCCTGGGGGAACGAGGTGTCTAACATTTGGTATAATAACAAATATACTACTGTTTAGATTATTAAAATAATATTGATAATGACGGTAGGTAAATTAGTTATACTATATTATAGAATATATAAAATTGGACTAGTTAATAAATTGTCCCAGGGTTATATAAAGAGCTTGACAGATACCATATTTTACAATCAGTGCGTACGATTCTTTATAAAACATTACTAGCTATTTGGCTTACAAAGCACTAGTATTTTTGGTAACCATTCCAGATAAGCTGATATAAGTGAGAATATATTTTCAGCCTCTTAAGCGCAAGTCTGTTATTTTAATTAGACAAAAATTTGCAATTTTCTGCTATTGAAGCTGAACAAAATATCACATAATGCGTACACAAATCTCTTAAATCTCCAAAATATCAAAAATAAATCCATCAACATTAAACCTCTTTCTCTTGAGAATGTTTGAAGGACAGCGTTTCACAAATGCTTCACATATCACTTCGACTCACGTCCCAAGCTTAACTTCACAGAATACTAAACATTGTTACACGACGTAAGAACATTGATCTACAGGGGCAACATAAATTGTTAATTTGCACAGTCGAGAGAAAAGGAGTATACTGGAACTTGGATACCGAGGCATAATATATGATAATATTTTTATTTCGTTACTGATTTTTGTATCTTAGTGAAGTTTATGTTGCGAATTGCGTAACAATATGAAGATTACATGGCAAGTACTAACATCCAATATAGATAGTAAAATACATGCCATAGTAGTTGAGGTAAGTCAGCTTAAAACAAGCTGACGGCTTCATTTGAAACGTACATAGATAAATGCCAATGTTTCTGGCCGGACTGTTCGATTTATTCGTACCATGAAGCACATAAAGTAATGTCGTCCGAGCCCCTACTTTGATGTGGTTAAAACAATGCAGTAATGACTGATGACACATAGACAAAAAAAAAAACCGAAGTAACTTCATGGTAAGTATATTATAAAATAGACACGTCGAAGATTCAGAAAAATATTTCCGTTTTAATGTTTCCTTTGTTCTTGTCTATGTTACTATAAATATCGTGGTCTTAACTCTTTCTAAAAGAAAGGATTGAAAAAACAGCTTCAGTAGGTAATTTATATGGACATAAAATTTTTCACATCTTCAAACTGGGTAGAAATTAAAGTAGCAATAGTTTTTGACCGCGGCGTCATTCTTTTAAATCCGATGGTTATGCATACTGGGCATAGCATTTTAAGTGTAAGCCAAGACATGTCCTGAAATTTGCCACATAGATATACCACGGTTATCTATGAGTCAAACATCCAAATCTGTACTATGGTGTAAGTGTGATTGAGTAGCATACATACAAACGTCTTCCATAATTTTCTCTTACTTCTTATAAAAAAGGCTTATTTGGATCATTAATTTTATTTATTTATGTAGAATGACGTATACTTAACAACTGCAGAATTTAAAAAAGTAATTTATTTAATACACGAGCACTCTTTATTAAAACATTTCGTCGTACCCGGGATGAAAGAGTTCTTTTCCACGTAAGTAATTATTTTAATTACTTTAAAAACAGGCGTTTATATTTCGTCTTTTTCTAGCAAATTTAAAATTTGATCCTACTAACATTATCAATGTAAAGGTTTGTGAAGATGTTTGCATGTTTGTTAAGCAATCACGTGTAAACCGAATAATGGATTTATGTAAAACAAGCTTTTGCCACAGTTTCGCTCGCTCCGGAACAGCCCTTCTGGATGCAAGGTACCCTATATCCTAGTTTGTACTCTTGATAACGTGTATGCGAAACTTGATGATGATCGGTCGAGTAGTTAAGGCGTGAAAGCATAACAAATAAACTCACATTCGCATTTATAATATTAGTTAGAATTCAGCACACATGTACGTCCACGTCTTGGATTTGCATATACAATACATTTTATACCGGTACGCTTTCTCGTGGGATTTATACGGGAGAAGCCGCGGTCAGTAATTACTCAGACATAAGAGATACCAACGATACTAAGTTAATGTCTAACTGAATACTATTTTATTGTGTAATTCGCCCTCCTGTAAGATATTTTATAAATGATATGAAATTCCTGCGTCGTAAAGGAACTTATAAACATCAGACCAAACTCAGAACAACTATTCGGAGATAACACAAATGTTTGCTGATCGAACCCACATTACTCGGCGCAATGACAACCACCTAAGTCACTACGCTATCTATACAATCAAACATAATATTAACAATAAACTGTCTGCCCTTATGAAGAAAAGTTAAAATCTGCAATTTTTTTTTTTTTATTGTGTGGGCCGCACACTATCTGTCATATCGCCTGATGGTAAGCAATTACCGTCGCCCATGGACACCCACAACACCAGGGGAGTGACAATTGCGTTGCCAGCCTTTTAAATTCGACCCGTCCCTCCAGGAGGAGGGGGATTGGGCCTACGGCACCCTCACTGACTCGACGAAACACAACGCAAGCGCTATTTGACGCCGGTTTTCTGTAAGGCCGTGGTATCACTCCGGTCGAGCCGGTCCATTCGTGCCGAAGCGTTGCTCTCCCACGGTAAAGATTAATATTCAGTAGACTGTACGGATGACGTAAAAGTTCCAGTGGTTGCCTCGCCACTACTATTACGCCGAGTGTTGTGGATTCGTGTGTTGGTGACCTGAAATACAGGCCAAAAGCCTAGCTTAGGCACCAGTCTCCCACAGTATAAATTCCATAGATATATTGTTCTATTCATTGTAATTGCTGTAATATTGTGGTGAGAAATAAAATATTATTATTATTATTTGACTGTATGAATTATTGCATAATGGTCAGACAAACATGTAACCATTATTATTTGTAAACCTAATTTCTATGCAAATAAATATTTCTATTCCTATTTTGAAAAAAAAACAAGAAAAAAAAAAAAAGTTTATTCCACAAATTATTGTTCCGAGTCTGGATGTGCTTTGCTGGTAGGTTGCTTGAATGTTCGTTAAGGCTCCTGCGACACAGGGTTTATCCCTAAAGAGGGAATTGTCTTAAAAAAAAGAACAAAAGATAAATAAATATGGCCTATAATGTAATGTATTTATTAATGACGATTGTTAGTTACTACACTTGATATATACCGGGCGCAAATTACATGAATACAGAATACTGCTTTAATAAAACGCGCCAATACTTATAGATTACATGTACAAGTTTAGCGCGTTTGCGTTGAACACACATAATTACGTGAACACAGCGATTTAGTTGTACGCACACAACTGTGTTTACGTGTATCTATGTGTGCGTTCGTGCAAAGACGAGGACTAACATGTGTTGCGGACTAACATTTGTATGTGTCCCAAAAAGTTGTTCTGTAACTATCATATGTATCATGAATATCTATATTAATATTATAAAGAGAAAAGTTATGATTTTTTGTTTTTCCCCTGTTTGTTTGTAACGATTTAAAGCAACCGATTTTAAAAACTCTTTCGCTATTAGAAAGCTATATTATTACCAAATAACATAGGAAAAAAGTACTGTTTCTAATATAACATAATCAAGCCTATTGCTACGCGAGCAAAGCCTTGAGGCAAAAGCTAGTTTCTTATAAAGCTACAAGAAGATCTTTAGAAATAAATGCTATGCCTAAGATAATACAAAACAATATATTTTGCGTAATGTTTATATTGACATTTTATTTATACTATACATTTAGTTAGACAATATTATTCTCTATTTACAATATATAAATATGTACAAGCGTCCCTCGTTCCTTGTTGGAGTAAGACGTCTAGGACACAAACCACAAGTTCCCTTTAAATAATAAAGCAATATGTCGGGTGATCGGGTCACACCATTTGTTTCGCAATTTCTTTTGTATTAGACAATACGCTGTGTTGGGGATCTATTCTTGATATTCGTTTAAATCCAAAAGTAACAGTTTTTGTGTGAATGCAGAGGAAAAATCAACATACGAAATACATAAAATCACATGGCCTTTCTGAGGGTTGCGTATTAAAAACATACATCCTTTTCCCTATACAAATATAGGGAAGTAATAAGAAGAAATAACTAGCAAACAAACAACGTAAGTAAAAGTAAAGTAACATTGACGTACACCATGTAAGTCAATTTTAAAATATTGCCAACGAGTATCATGTATTCATTAAAGGGATCTTACATATTATTGTGTTAAATAGTGTGGGAATGATATATAGAGTTGGGCAATGTTAAAAATATGATGACATAGAGTGCCGGCCCGTTACTAATGATTGCCGACATGGATATCCTGGATGACGGCAGTATCGTCCGAGGAAGTACCATACTATCCGCCACCCAGCCCACTAATACCCACAATTTTTTTAATACCGCAAATTTTGACTTATTGGTACTTAAACATCACATATTGCGTTTGGAAATACATACAAAGATTCCTCTTGTGTCCATGGCTAGATTGCATTGTTAGATCAATCTAGCCACGTCAACTCTTTACACACTTATCCAAGTTTTAGTCTTGGTGTATGTATTTCCCATGGGATAGACAAACATGTATATAGGTGAAATCCAGCGCCGCCGAGATATTAATAAAAATTGTTTTAATACCAAACCACCTTGTGTTGTTTCTGCAGTGTAATATTTCCCAGCTTCTTAACTTATCAATTGTTGGAATGCCAGACATAATTGAAATCGTATTGTGTCTGCCGCTGCCACTCAGTATGTCAAGGAGTCAGTTAAGGAAATATGGGTATACATACATAGATACCATACTCATATTTTGTAAACTATATTTTAGTATTCACGTTGTAGGGAGAGAACATAATGAAACATATTATAGAAAAGAATATAGGGTTTCCATCTAGAAAAAAGGTCAGCTTACGAGTGAAGCTGTCTGTGAGGGTTAAAGCTGGTAAATTATACAGATTCAATCTTACTAATTAATTCCCTTAGCTCAAACGCAATAAGTACTCAAAGCATTTTTACAATAATAGCATTAGTAAATTAATTCAATCGGGCGAACTAAATATTCTAGGAATATATTACGAATTCAGTTTGATAATACGAACATAGTTAATAGTTTGGTTTTCATATGTTAGCCAGGAGCAATCATCTGTGAGGGCTAATTTGTAGCTAATAGGCGAGGAGCTGTTAATAAAATTTTATTTCGTGTTTATAGAATAGACTGATTTTATTAAGTTTAGGCATGATTATCATCAGAAGATCATACCTAAACTAAATGAATGTTATTATTCATACCATCAGGTAAGAGGTTACTAATAACTTTCAGGAGGAAAAACTCGCTTTTGCCGTTTGCTTTATAGGGGTACGTATGAGCTGACCGATTAAAAAAAGTACAATCGAGTTCGTTAATATGTTAACATATAAAGTTCACAATACTAGGTACAGCCAAACCACACCTTTCTAATGTTCATGTTTATATCTTATTTAAACCTGGACTATACGTATACCATTCTCTTATACGAATGGCAAAGTTTCGTCACCACATTTAGTACCTTGTTCCATTATTTTCCTTTCATCTTAATTTCCTACGGTCAATAACTTGCGAATCTTGCGTGTGGTTATAGTCTACAATAATTATTGCTTGCCACAGAAGATGCGACGACCAGATGTTGGTCATCATTAATTAATTTACAATAAATTTTTCGTGAACAACTTTTTAAGATATTAAAAGCTTTTTGACGTCCTGATTTTGCAGATTATTGACAGTATTTTCTCTTAGAAAATGTCCAGTACCAAAAGTGTAAAGGTAGTAGGGTGGTATTAAATATGTGGCAATACTCCCAGTAGACGGCAAGAGAGTCACTTTCTATTACGTGGGCTCTAAAACAAAAACTCCCGCCACTTTCCGGGAACTACAGCCGTGAGACTACATTACGTAATGATATCATTTTAACATCCACCTATCGTCATACTCGTATATCGTGTTTCATCATTACACGTCAACTCGCACCAGCGCTATGTACGAATGGTTTAACTGTGAATACATGCGCGATGCAGGCGCTAAATTTCCTTTGACTTTGATGTGTGTTGGTATTCCTTTACCTGTCAAACGAGCGTCAAGTATAGGATTTCATAGCCATTCCAAAACAAACATAGCTGATGTTTGTTTTGGAATGGCTGTGTATAGAAGCGTGTGATGCTAATGCGAAGAGATTATTTTCCAAACTATTTTTATGGATAAGATGGCTGCGATATATGAAATAATTCTAGTACGACAGTAGTATGTTAAACTTTATGTGTGTATATAAACTGTCCCACTATTAGGCACGGAGCCTTTTTCCGTGTGAAAATAGTTAAGCCATGGTCCACCATGCTGGCCTAATGCGGGTTTGCAGACTTAGTCTATCCAACACAAATCGTTAAAACTTAGCATACAGAAGACATTTCGTATCCCGCCCCGCGTCCTATTGGATTCACGCGGGTGAAGCCACAGACACAAAATAAGTAATGTCTTCCAGACCGAATTTCGGTCACGGCGGCCAATCTTAACGGAGACTGGCGCAGGAGATATTATAGTGCACAAGCGTGTGCGCAAACACAAGAGCACTCTCTGTTCCCTTACTCCTATGATCCGATAGAATGGTAATTCGACACAACCGGAGAGAAATCAGGTGTAGGACCAACGGCTTTACGTGCTTTCTGAGGCACGGGGGTGTCTAACTCCGCCAATTTCCTAACTCCGGGCTGCTATTGAGAATTCTTAACAAAAAATCCGATAACTTTTTATTGGCCCGACCCGGGATTCGAACCCGAGACCTCATGCGCAGCAATCGAATTCACTACCGCTGCGCCACGGAGGCAGTAGTAGGGTTCATATAAAGACAATCCATGAAAACACTTAGCCTGAGTAACGCTCAAAATATGAATTATTATTTTAAACATATACCAGTGATAGAGTTCATAGTTAATATTCCCTTTACATATATCGAATATACTTTTTATTATTGTATAAACGCAAAGACATGTTAATAATTAAAAGACGTCATTGCGGTCAGCAACTAAATAAAAGCATAGATAGGACAGTGTTTTAAGTAGTTAACTCTCCACTGCCAATGCGCTCTGGTACACTCCACAAGACTAAAAAATCTATGAAACCCTCAAATTTTTGTTTTGTGTCAGTCTTTCTTTGTGAACGTTTCTTGAACATTTGTAAAGTTGCCGACAATACAGTAATTATTCCTAGCCTAGGAATTATAAAAACAAAAATGACAAAAGATTAGGAATCGTCCAAAGATCTTGGTTAAATCAGTTAAAAGGATTCGAAATGTTCTTATTAAGCCCGCACTCCGGACTGAGTAAACCTTAAAAAACCGCTTTGCAACCAAGCCTTACTTGATCCTAATATAAATAATCTGGCCTAAAGAACCCTACTGTGGTTATCCCTGTACTGTTTATTTTAAGGCTAAGCGCGGCTAAGTTGTAATTTACATAAGTTAAAAAGTATTTTACCAGCTTACCAAGTCAACAGATGAGTTCCAAACATCATTATAAAAGTTCTTTTTTTAAATAACCAAGCTTTGTTCTCACCTAGTTGAGCTTAAGATTTATATAAAAAGATTCACTCTCCGATGTTACGAACAATGTAAGTTTTGAAGAAGAACAATACAAGTTTTCTTTGAATTATTTCTTAACTCAAAATTAGATAAAGTTTTAAACTCTTTTGTTGTTAATTGTGATTTAAGTTTTAAAAGGTCTGTGATTAAAAAAGTGCTGGTCTTAAACAAGTAAATTAATTATTAACTCATACACTAAGCATTCTAGCGTTAGATAAGGATTAAAAAACGCAGAAGAACACAGTTCACTGAATGAGATTATAATAAGAAAATATTATATCCTAATCATAACTAACATTATAAATACGAAAGTGACTTTGTTACGCTTTCAAGCAATCATTATGGAATGTTTTATACACGTTGACAGGGATACAAAATGGGACATAGCATAACTTTCATCTAGAAAAAAATACTGTTTCCGAGGAATATAATTTTTTTTGGCAAAATAAACATAAACGCTAGTGAAGCCGCGGGAAAAATCAAGTAAATGATACAGTAGTAAGTTGCTTACAAAAAACCCGTATGCACGAGTGTGAAGCATTTCTTTTACAGATGAAAACTCAATAAATAAAATATTTTATTATAGGGATGATTGATTGATCAGCAGTGACATACGCTCGCATTATCGAATTTACCCTCGAATTCCCTATGAAGATAATTTGCTATTCTGTCACTCAAGAACATGTAGACGTATGTAAGGTTCTAAATATTTGATTTATTTTTATTTCCCTAAACAGACTTCGCACCCAAGTTGGCCGCAATAGTTGAAGTTTCGTATTGCAATACTCACTTTAAAATTCGTGCAGGTTCTGGCACTTACTTCACCGTAGAAGCCGTGAAATATGAACAGATGTTATAGTAACACACTTAAATCGTACGTGCAGATACACGTAAGATTAGAGTATGTTATACGTTCAGGGGCAGTGCACGCTGTCGCCGTGCATTAATAATATCAGACCTGTTAATAAATTGTGTCACTTCTGGCCACGATCCCCTACTCAGCATAAAAGGGCACAGCTATAGTCCACCACGCTGGTCCAGTGCCGTTTGGCAAACTACACATATCTCGGAAAACATTATATAGAACTCTCAGACACGTAGGTTTTCTCACGATGTTTTCCTTGGGCGTTAATGTGAGCGATAACTGTTTAATACGCACATAACTTCGAAAAGTCAGACGTGCGTGTCTTGGGATCGAACTCGAGATCTCTGCGTGCAAGTCCGATGGACCTACTAGGCTATCGCTGCTTTTAACTGTGAATTTAGTTGGTTTCTATTTCCGAGTCTGGCAAAGTGTTATTGGATTTACGTGTCAAAACATTCTCAATAGCAACACGGAGTCTGAAACTAAGCCTGGTAGACGCCATTGCTCACCTATTATGTAAAACCTAAAACCATATCTGGCGAAATGTGCATGTCATACACCTCAGCCTATTCCTTAGCCTATATATAGACATTCGAGTTCGTATGTCACTGTTTCGGAATCTAAAATATGCCAGGTAGACGGCAATGGTCATATTACGTGTAACTAAAGCCATATCGGCCGAAATGTTGATGTTACACACCCCTTTAGCAATATAGGTGTGAGAGTACGAACGTCATTTCTTCAAACGAATGTTTACAAACCTTTAATAATCTCAGCCCTGTAATAAACTGTCCCACTGCTGGGCACGGGCCTCTTCTCAGTGTGAGAAAGGTTAGGCCATAGTCCATCACGATGGTCTAGTGCGGATAGACTTCACATATCTTGGAGACCATATAACTTCGAAAAGTCAGAGATGTGCGCCTTGGATTCGAAGTTCAGACCTCTGCTTGGTAGTCCAACAATTTCCCAGTTGGCTATGGTTGCTCATTCACAAACCCTTATCTAACTTAAAATAACGTAATCTCACTTTGCAACTATAGTAATTTGTATACCTACTCTGTTATCATTGTCTATGAATTTGCAAGTTTCATTTTGCAGTCAAAGGCTGATTGAATAATTGTTTTAATTAGGTCGTTAGGATCTAATATCTGACGACCTAATTAAAGCAATTATTCTCTCGATTGTACTACGCAGAATTCGAACTGGCTTTGTTGTGGTCAATGGAAAAAGTCTTTGTGCTGTTTAGTGGTTCGAATTGGATAATATTATGTCTCCCTTTAGACTGCATTGTTAGTCCTGTGGTATAAGTATATCCTAGAGTCCAGGCTTATTCGAATCGGTATGATTCAAACGAAGTGGTATTAAGTTTTCCTGTAGGAGAATTCTCAACAGTAGCTGGCAGCCTTGTCTATATATAGCAGTAGCCTCATTTCCTATTAGGCGGATCTAAGAGATACATTATATACAAATTCTTATGCCTTTATACCCAAAGGCGTAACCAGAAGTTTATTACACCCACATTTTCTCTAACTATGATTTTGTTGCTGACTTACGGATAAAAGGCCAAACTTTGCACTAGAACTACAGAGAATTTTCTGACAAAAACTCTCCATAACACTCTACCCGACACAGAATTCGAGACTGAATCCTCATACACAGCAGTTGCATTCACTACCACTGCGCAACCCAGACAATCTAGCTAGAAAATATGGCTGTAATACAACTTTTTTATGAATATGCAGGCGTAAGCTTATGTCTCCAGAAGTGAAATTGAGTTTTATATTTAGGTTTAATATTTAAGCTTTCCCTTGTGGTCTATATTGCAATTCAAAATTTATTAGAAGCTGCTGTCGGCGTCATATTATAAAAATTTAATATGAGGCTTAAAAGACACGTAAGTTTCTGTAGTTTATAGTTTCATTTTAGACATAATATGTCCTGTGCTAAAAGATTTGGTAAATTTTTCGGTGACGCATGGTAGCGAATGCCATGCGATAACGGTGCATGAAGCGTCGAATTCGATTTCTAATCAAAGCTTTATTGACTTTTTTATGTAGCAACAATATACCCGCTGTATATAGTACGGATTCCAAAAACAAAGCTGATGATATGTGGGTACACCTGCGGGGATAGAGGCAAGAGGCTATGTGTAATATATGTATATATGTCTGAGGTCTACGTAATGGGGAATAAGCCTACTGCCCCAAAAAAGATTTCCTGCTGCTACTAAAGAATGCCTAACAACAAAACCTAATACCCCTTACTTTTAATGTTATTTTCCCAGCACTTGGAATAAGTCCTGTGGCGCGGAGGACTTTACAAACATTCAAACAACAGACACAAATAACAGCCAGAACACTCGGAACAGTTATTTATGGATCACACAAATATTTGGCCAGTGTGGAGATCGAATCCATAACATTCAGTGCAATTGCAGTAGCGAGCCTCTATTATTAAAACTGGCTACACAAAAATTGTCTTCAAACATAAGGTAACCAGAACAGTTTTAATATCGTGTACATATTAAACGGGCGCTCGCTACGAGAAGCATCCAACCTGTAATAGGAAGGTACACAGTACCTGGGTATATAAGAGTACCTATAAATCTTTCGAAGCACGCTAAACGCGGGCTGTGAGCGGCACGTGTCACCCATTTTTAATATCCTTCGCAAGCCCGCAGCATCTACCATAAAATAAAATCAGCTTCCAAAATATTCACATTACATTTGCTTTTAAATCAAACAAAACTTCATAAAAAAATTGACTGCACTGATGGTGAGAGGTGGAGTGGTTTAGTTTGCCGCTTGCCACTACCATAGCGTCGAGTGTTGTGGGATCGAATCCCACGCGGGGCAAAACTTCGTGTGATCCACAAAGGTTTGTTTCTAGTCTAAATGTTCTTTGTGTCCGTTGTTTGAATGTTTGTAAAGCGATACAGGAAATATGCCCAGTGCAGGAGTGGTCTTCTTAAAAGAAATAAAATATAGATAATAATAATAATAATATGAGCTCTGTATTGCACTGTTCCACTGCTGAGCACGGGTACATAATACCTCCTCTTCTCAGTGTGAGAAGAGGAGGTATTATATACATACACTGTCTCTTTTTGATATATCTCAGTTCTCTTACTGTTATAGCCGATAGGACGATGCAACACCGCCAACTTTTTACCACCTGGTTGCTACCAAGAATTTCTTAGTAGAAAACTCAATATCTTTTTGATGACCTTACCCGGCGTACAGACCTGAGATGTACAAGCGCAGAAACGTAGCAGTAGCATTTACTATCGCTACCTTAAATAATTAAAAACTACTGCATGGATGGCGCATTGGTGCATTCACTGCAAATCTGAATTTAATCCCTACAGGGACTAAATTTATTTTCACTTAAATTGGAGCAACTGCTCCAATATAAGTGTTTGTTGTTTTATTGATTGGATCCCTGTGACATAGGCATAATCTCTTGTCTAGAAGTAATTCAAATATGTATAAACGTTTTAGTAGTGGACATGTATAAGCCTTTTAGAATGTATTTCTAAGGTCCAAAAAACTTACTAAGATAATAATATGGTAAGTAATAATAATAGCACTATTTAGAACTTTCTAACTGCTGGATATGGGCCTCTTCTCAATGTGAGAAGGGATGACCATAATCCACTACGCTGGCCTAAAGCGGGTTGATAGACTCCACATATTTTCGAGACGGTTTCCTGGCGATGTTTACTTTTACCGTTAAAACGAGCGATCAAAATTAACTATTAAACACACACATTACTTCGAAAGGTCAGTGATGCACGGCTTGCGATTGAACTCAAGTCCTCTGCCTGGCAATCGAATGGTTTAAGCCATCGCTGCTTGTACTAAGACAATAGGGTTAATTATTCAAAGATCGGATAAAAGAAAAGGAGTGGGAGAAAAAATTTCCTGCAGTCTTACTCAGTGGGTACAACAAAGTCACAGTGATTCTATTCTTATGCCAATTACCAGTAATGAGATGGTACTACTTCGAAATGCCGTCAGTAAATAATCAGCGTCAGCGGACTTTGTACCTACTCGAAAACCTATTTTTTTCATAGTTTAGGGTTCATAAATACCTTATGAAAAGGATGAAATTAAAAATAATCCACACACAACAAAATAATTTAAAATACATTCTTATTAGAATAAGCTGCGAGCTATAAATAATAGATTTATACCGGCGCACGCCGCAGAAAACCGTCCGACGGAAATTGGACATTTTTCATTGTAATCATGCATCTTTTGAGGTTGACATCTTAAAACGGATGTCAAACGAGAGTGACTGCCGGAAATAATTGACATTGTGAGTCAGAGCTGAAAGGGTACATTTCTTTGTAATGGCAAACACAAAATGCTGTTATTTAAGATTACTTTTATAGTACATTTATTTTCGTTCTCACTTCTTTTTCTTCGTATCAATGGTTCTAGTGTGACCTATATATTATTTGCATATTATTCGGCCATTCTAATTGCGTTAGGAGTGGCCGTGTAAGGCTCTGATATTGTGCAAGTGCTCGGGCAAGAAGGGCATACCAACAAATGTGCCATTGTCTGCTCCAGCTCTCCACAGTCACACTGAGCAAGGCCAGGGCCCGATCAATTCTCGCTCACGCCTATATAAAGCCGAAGGGGTAGAAGTGTATTACTAATACATTGTCTCGCGCCTATATCACCAAAAGGATAGCGATATACAGCATCTATGTAATACAAAGTTAGGGATCTCTATAATTTAAAAAAGTGCTGGAGTTATTTGAATACTTACATAGGTAATATAGTCTTACTCCGAACTACTGTCTATATATCCAAAGAAGTTGACAGATATTATATCGTATGAAATCACACTTATATTTCGCCAGCTAAGCTTTAAGGTCCCACGTAATAGGGAGCGAGTCTTCACTGATTACTGGGCGCAGCAGTTGAAGACTCCGTGCTGCTAGAGATTTTTTTATTTATTACAGCCACAATTGGCCAGCTTTGTTTTCAAGCATCACGTAGGTAATAGACGTAGCGAGGCGAGCTATCAGTAAACAACAAACGTTCGTCGTCCAGAAAATTTCGGACCAATATTTTCTTTAAGGCAGAGAGTAAGGCGCGCTGACAAATATGACTGTGGAAAACATTTTCAAAAGAAGTATGTGCGTTTAAAATTCACATTGTAATCTTTTCGAATTAAATGGACCACCATATTGATATTTTTAAATAGTTATAACTACTATCTTTATCAATAACAGCATATATTTGAAACACATATACATAACTTTAAGATATATGTAAATATTACGCTCCATATGTTTTGTCATGTCGTTTTTACTAGGAAACGTGCAAAAATACTCGATTTACCTTTATTTTCCTTAACTTTTATCTTTAGGCGAAACTCTTTGTTTATGAGAGAGTTGTGAAAAAAAATGTAATACGCCATTTTATGGTGGCGGCCATCTTGGATTTGCAATTTATCATAGTGTATAGTATTCTACTAGTCAAGCCCTTTCATTTGATATCCATATTGAGGGAGTTGTGATAAAATATGTAATCCGCCATTTTGTAGCGGCGGCCATCTTGGACCGATTTACATCAAACATAACTAAGAACACTCCCGACTAATTCACCTTTCAAATAAAAAAAACAAAATTAAAATCGGTTCATCCGTTCGGGAGCTACGATGCCACAGACAGACACACACACACACACACACACACACACACACACAGACACGTCAAACTTATAACACCCCGTCGTTTTTGCGTCGGGGGTTAAAAAGAAACAGAGAGGGAGAGACTTTTTTCGCTATCTCTTAAAAACTGACTACATGGAAGGCGCAGTGATTGATGACAGACCATCACTTATGATGGTCTCACCACTGCCAGTGTGTCCACTGTTGTGAGACTATGTCCCACACGGGATAAAAAATATGTGATCTACAAATTTTAATGGTAGTTCAAAGTCTGGGTGTTCTTGTGTTGTTTGTAAAGTGCCCTGCGACACAGGATTATACGCAGGAACTGTCGTTTTAAAAAGAACAAAGAATCTGTAAATTTTGTTTGTAATTAACAAAAATAGAAGCCAAATACCTTCTCCTACACAGTGACCTTATCTTATCTTATCTTATCTTGATCCGGGGGCCAGTCATTGTAGACCGGCGACACTTCGACCCAGTGGGATCTTTTGTGTCGGCCCCGAGGTTTATCCTTGAGCTATCTCCCTATGAATGTACTGCATCAGTCGCAGCGTACACCTCAGAGGGAGAAGCCTGAAGTCTTCAGGGTTCGGATATGCCAATCCCATCAGACCCATCCTTAGTCCGGCCAACGCGTCACATTCACACAGTAGGTGTGATATGGACTCGTCCTGTTCACCACAGGCTCTGCAGATCGAATTGTTTGACAATCTCAATCTGCACAGGAAGTCATTGGTGCCAAAATGACCAGTAAACGCTCCTGTGAGTAGGCGTATTTGGCCCTTGTTGTACCCGCAGAACTTCCGGGTAAAGCCCGTGGCTCTGTTTGCAATGAATTTCTTGGAGTGTTCCAAACCCCTAAGGGCCATCCACTCCAGCCTGTGTTTATCATTGCCATGTGCATTGAAAGCTGCCTTGACGGTACTCTCAGAGAGACCTACGAATGGCTCGGGGCCCACAAATTGTTGCTCCGAGCCCTTTTTGGCTAATACATCAGCCTCCTCATTACCCTGCACCCCTGCATGCCCCGGAACCCACACCAGCCTGACTGTGTTTTCCCTGCCAAGTTTGCTAAGGGCTTTAACACAGTTCAGGACTAGTGCTGAGTCCACCCTACAGGAGTTCAGAGCCTTAAGAGCAGCTTGACTGTCACTGAGTATATAAACAATCTTGTCAGTGACATTGTTGTTAATATTCTCCTGCGCACAGGCAATTATAGCATAGGTTTCCGCCTGGAAGACCGTTGCATATTTGCCCATGCTTTGGTTCACCTTGCAGTCGTTGGCATAAATACCAGCGCCTGATCCTGTTTCCATTTTGGAACCATCGGTGTACCAGATGAGACAACCCTTGTCAGGGGATCGTAGACCTCGTCTCCATTCGTCCCTTGTGGGGACCTTTATTTTAAAATTCTTTTTGAATATGTGCATTGGTTGCATTTTGTCACATCCCATGCTCATAATCTCTTTAAGATCCTTCGAGATCTCCAGTTTTGTGTGTCGAGTTACTAGCATGTTGACGCTCCACAGCCCATGTATAGATAGTCTATGTAGCGCCTTCATCGCCTCTAACTCCACAACAATGTGTAGCGGCGTTAGGTCCAGCAGGATCTCTAACGCAGCCGTTGGCGTAGTAGGGAACGCCCCTGTTATAGCCATGCAGGCTAATCGCTGCACCTTCGACAGCGCTTTCCTGCATGTTGCTAGTTTGGTTCTTGGCCACCAGACAACGCTTCCATATGTGATTATGGGTCTTATCATCATCGTGTATAGCCACTTGATGACCTTGGGCTTCAGGCCCCAGGTCTTCCCATAAGTAGAACGAATCATACCGAAGACCCGCTGGGCCTTCATTATGACTTTGTCTACATGAGGTTTCCACGTTAGCTTGTTATCTAAGGTCATGCCTAGATACTTCACCTCCGTGGACCATTGTAGCTGTGTACCATACATGGATAGAGTTCCCAAGCCAGTCGGATCTCTCATCCTAGTAAACGGCACGACAGTGGTTTTCCCTGGGTTGATCGATAAATGGTTACTACTGCACCATTTTTCTACCATACTCAGGGCCCTCTGCATGAGACTGGATACTGTGCTCGGAAATTTTCCATTGACAAGTATCACCAAGTCATCCGCATATCCGACCGTTAAGTACGGACCTTTGTTGAGTTGTTCTAAGAGTGAATTAACCACCAAGCACCATAAGAGCGGTGAGAGTACTCCACCCTGAGGGCAGCCTTTGGTGGTCATTACAGTCATTTCATCCCCTAACAACTCAGACCTAATAATTCTTCCTCTGAGCATACAATCGATCCACTTGCAAATGGTTGGCTCTATGCCGTGATTTGCTGATGCCACACTAATGGCATCAAAGGTGGTCCGATCGAAAGCTCCCTCAATATCCAGGAATGCAGCAATGCATACTTCCCGGTTATCTAATGCATGTTCTGCCTTATTTACCACAAAATGCAGTGCCGTCTCAGTGGATTTTCCCGACTGGTAGGCACATTGTAGCCCGTGGAGGGGAAATTTTCTCAATGCTCCCTCCCTGATATGTCTATCTACTAACTTCTCCAGGGCTTTCAAGAAGAACGACTCAAGGCTAATAGGTCGGTATGCCTTGGCTTCTTCGTAGTCTTCTTTGCCCGGCTTCGGTATGTAGATGACTTTAACTCGCCTCCATATCTTTGGAATGTATCCAAAAGCTATGCAGGCTCTGTATAGTCTGCACAAATGCGGAACCAAGAGTGCAGCTCCCTGTTGTAGGATAATGGGATAAACCATGTCTGGACCAGGTGACTTGAACGGTTCAAACCTCTGATCTTTCCCTCTTTAACATAAGGTTCCTGGATCAGGGCAATATCATATTCCTTCATCCACAGGTGGCGGGCCAGAACGGCCATCGCCCCGATGCAGTGATGAAGGTTTATTTGTACGCACCTTAGTCCCGCCATTCGGTCTGCCTATGGTGGCGTCTACGGTGGCAGGCACTGCTGGCCGCCCCCCTCACTCCCTTCCTCCATCAGTGCCCCCGCAGCCTCCGGCGACGACAGATCTAGACAATCTATATGTCCGATTATGTCGTCGGTCTTCGGAGACACGCATGGCGACGACGTGTAGAGAGCTGTACCTGGTTCAATCACCACTGGGTTCACGGGCTCCTCCCCGTCCCCCACCTGTGGTGCCGTCACCGCATGGGCCTCCTCCTCCACGCTGGCACCCACTGTCACCTTCTGCACGTTCAGATCCTCAAGGACCTTGAACGTGCTTTTGTCCATACCAGCATGGAGACAGAAGCCGCCTGCTTTTATGGCCGCAGCCGACACGCTGTCCACCAGGACAATGCGCCTGGTGTGCGTCTCCTCGACCTGCGTGCTCAGCACCTTCCACTCGCAGGTCCTCAGAGAGGGGTTGAGGCGCTGCAGCATGGTCAGCACCCTGGAGGCATCTAGGCACCAGGTATTCCTGGTCTTCCAGGCCATCTTTATTGGCCTTGGAAGCTCCTTGGCGCTGACCACTCTGAGCTTCACGTCCCCAACGGTTTTACCGCTGAGGCCGCGAAGCCACTCTGCGGCTCTCTCACCCTCACACGTCACGTGCAGAGCTCCACCAAGCAGTGCACCGACACTAATGGCCGGCAGAGGATCCGGTGTGGCCTCCAGCTGGTCCCAAATGGCAACCCTTATGGGTTCCACCAGCTCTGCATTAAGCAGAGCGTCAGGGAAGTTGTCGGCAACAACGGCCATTTTAACCCCCGTCAGCGCCTCCCTGTAGGAGTCACCTTGGGTCTTGGCACGTTTATTGCCATCTGCCTGAGCAACAGCATCGTCGCTCACTTCTCTGACCCTTTTTGACGAGACTGCATCGGGTGCCAGCGCCAACTGCCGCTGCAGCTCACGCCGCTTGCGGTTGGCACACCCACTGCGCCTCTTCCTGCCCCGGGTATGGTCTGTGGAGTGTGCAGCCAAGTTTGGCTCCCCCTTAGGGTGTGCCTCGCCCGTCTGCTCCTTCATGGCCTCCCCGATCCTGGAGGGCTGACACCCACTCCCAGAGGGTGTCCCGCTGGGATCCCCCTTCGGGTATTCCCTGCATGTCAGACCCCCTCTGTGGCTGCCACGCCCTCTAAATTGGTAGCCCTTTCCAGGGTTACCCCCTCTCCATTTCTTAACGCTGCCCGTGTGAGCACCACTCCCCTGGCTCATGCTCGGACGGCCACTGGAGCCATCACGAGCTTGCAGCTTGGGTATGTAGGTGCTCCCACGTGCAGCTCCTACACTATTACTGACCTCTCCCCCTAAGGGTCCAGAGGTCCTTTGTTGCTCGCCCTTATCGGTCAAGCCCTTGGTTTTTTTTGTGACAGAGTCCATTTGGTCTATCTTACTTTTCACCTGCTGGCTCCCCACCCACCATGGAGCCCTCAACGTTGGGGATGCCTTGTTCAGGCACCAGGGCTACCAGCTAGGTATAGCACCCCTAAGTGAGCTGTCCCCGAGACGTACAGCACTAGTCGCTCCACCCCAAACCACTGAGGTGGGAGACGAGCACTGCCGGCTGGAGACCTCTTCACCCAAGGGCACTCGCCTGGCGGCCGCATGAGCGGACGCCGCAGCCGATTGATCGCAGCTGGCTAGACTACGACCTCCCGTGTGAGAGGAAATCCGGACCAAAGGGGTGTGTTGCAGATCAGCAGCACTATCATCGCCACATCACCACTCAACCCCCAGGACTCCTTCATCCCTCCGTACGGGTCCCCGCGCACGGCACAAACACGCGGGAGGTCATTACTATCCATCGTCTGTCGTTCGACGATGGACCCGCCGGAACATGACCTCTCCATCCCAGGCAGTGGTCGACTGGTGGTTTTAGTTGCGTCTATTTCATAGGGAACTAGACCAATAACAGGGGGCAACCACGTGAAGGATTCCCCACCAGACTTGTCTTAGGGATCAACACGACTGCTGCGCTCTCCCCTAAGACCATTGGCACCTTACTCGTCTTGAAGAGTCGAGCAAAGTGGGTTTGCATCTATACTAAACAAGCAGCCAATCCAGTGAAGCTAGAAAGCAGAGAAAGCAAGCTAGGCAGTGCAACTATTAAAGCATAAATACAAACCCCCCCCACACAGTGACCTTTAAACTATTTTAATTTTTACAAGTGGCTTTAGCTAGTACATATATTTATAACCTGGATTTGAACAGACGTACACTAACAGGTATAAAATATTACATATTCATGTCGTATGTGATCGGGTAGCGACTGAATATTGATATTGGATAAACAAATATTTGGCCTGTACTCTCGTATGTACGGTTATGAAATAAAACATTCAGGCTTCTAGTAATCGTATATTTTGATTACATAGTTCGATTTTGTTGAAATCGGATTCAATTTTACATACCAACTTTTAATTTATTATTTAATATTTTACGCGGTATTCGCAAAACAAAAATCTAACGAGCTATCTGGTATATAAATATATTTTCTATTAGAGGCAAACTAACGACTTACTTAATAAATAATTTCCTAATAACCACTACCAAAGCGATCCTTGAAATAATGCACAAGAGATCTTCTAACTTCTGATAAGGATAAATTATTTATATGAAGAGGCTAAATGCCCTAGAAACAAGTGAGAAACGGCAATGAATTGCCGTAAATCTTAGAGTTCGAAAAAATTGTTCAAGTAATATGTAAAGGTCACATGATACCACGTGACCCGTCAGAGGTCATGGTCATTTCGGGTGTATATCGACTATGCTGTCTCTAGTTCTTACGGTTCTTGAGTAGAAAGTTCTATAACAGACAGACAACGCTGTTGTACATATAAGATTTTTTTCGCAGTCTAAAAATAATAGCTATGTAAAGACCCGCGTTATAGAGAGCGAGAACATCTGGCCATCATTCATCTCAAGATCATGAGGTCTTGAGATGAATTCTCGTGACAAGCAACGTAACTGCTATGCATGAGCATAGCAGTCGTATCCATGGTAATCTTCGTGAACCCAAAAATGCCCAGGCACAATTTCGATGGTGATATACGCTTTTGTGTCGAGGTGGTGGTCACAGTGGCAGTGGTGTCCTGAAATTTGACCACATCTTTCTGTTACACGCTGTATATTTTGGGCATACTGTAGTTTCATATCTTTATATACAGAGTGTCCGATAATTAATGGATAACCTGGAAATGTCTTATAGTGGAACTGATGGCGGCACAGAAAAAAAATTAAAAATATCTATCCTAACTACTACCTGAGATACGTGTTTTTGTTTTAATTACCATGTATAACTTTCTTGTATACTACGACCATAAATGAATGAAATCCATCGGTTTTTTGTTGTTTTATTATTAAACACTAATTATGCTAATAGATAGACAGTCAAAAGTATGCTATGCTAATATAGCTTGCACTTTCTAATATATATATATACCTTTCCCTTTTTTTCTGAACGGCCTTCAGTTCTACTATAAGACATTTCAAGGTTATCCATTAATTACCGGACACGCTGTATATAATTCTTCTATACGTGTGTTGACAGTGAACTCCTCCTAAACGGCTGAACCGATTTGAATGAATTTTTTTGTGTGTGTTCAAGTGGATTCGAGGTTGGTTAAGATTAGTTTTTTTTTTTTCGCCTGTACAGGACAACGTCTGTCGGGAAAGCTAGTAGTAATATATTTTTTTAAGTTCGTGATAACACACAACAGACTTAAAGTAAACCTACACTAAAAACAATGATTTCTGAATCACACAAGTTCTTATTCCATATGGATTCAAACCCATAACACTGCGCAGCGGATATTCTAAGCCCTTGTACAATATATTCAGTTATATTACTTTATTCGTAAAATTGTATATCATCTTAACAATTATACTCTTTGGTTTTGTCATTATGAAGGTACATACACTTTTTGTTCGTCTCCCACACGTCTATGTATAGAAATAATATGATCACAGGGTACAAGGACGTTTTTCTTTTCACCGCATTGCCTATTGACTCAATTAAGTTAAAAACACATTCGTTTCTATTTTCGGGCTCCACATATAGTTGTGTCAATATTATATCTGCGGTGCTGTATATTGTGATTATATTGTGTTATTTTTAGGTTTAAGCTATTTATATCGGTATATTCTTATATGTGTGTGAACAGGGAGAAAAATTTACTAAAACCTAGGACCTCTACCAACTGGTAAAGTGCTTTATTTTTTTGGAAGATTGCAGTGGAAATAATCACTTGTAAAGTTTCTGGGGCTGCTGTCCTATTGTGGTGTTGTGTTATCAGCATGTGGGCTATTGATATTGGCCTCTCAGTAGAAAGCCATGGGCCAATCATACTGATGAGAAGTAGCCAAAATCCGCCACGTTGGCTTAATTCAGGTTGGCAAACTTTACATATCTTATAGAAAATATTAGAGATATTTATTTAGGTATATATCCTAACCCTAACTAATGTTATAAATGCGAATGTGAGTTTGTTTATATGTTTGTTTGTTATGCTTTCACGCCTGAACTACGCAACGAACATCATGGGTAACTTTCATCCAGAAAAACATTCTGTTTCCGAGAGATAGCAATTTATTAGCAAAATCTAGATAAACGCGGGCGAAGCCGTTCCTCTTCCCCCCGGATCACCGCAAGGTGTTGACGTGCTTACAATACGTTTACAAAAATAATTTTAAAAGATTTGCTAAATTTAAAGTTAATTAATTCAACATAAATATTAGGAGTGCATAACAAACAAGGAGCAATCTCCGTGAACCAGCCAGCCTGCAAATAACCTCCAGCGCGCACTGTGCGCCTGGTACTCGAACGGCGCTCACCCCTACTAAGACGTCGACTAACAGAAGCACCAAGTAAGAAGATAGCCAATAATCATTAATTACTGCGCGGGCGCACCTCCCCCTCCTGCCCAGGGACACTACGGCTACACCCACCCGACTAGCTGATTCGTTACCTTGACACACATACGGATCCGCCCTTCAACTTACGCTCCAATAATTATTTCGCACCAGAAATAGCTGCTTATTTTTCTGCAATATTTTATTCTTATACATTCCTTTGCAACATCTGGCCGGCCGCAACCTGGTTATTGTCATTTCATTTACGTAATATTATTGAATTATGAATTCGGCATTGAATAAATCTATATCAGATACAGAAATTAACCAATTAGAAAAGGAAAACAGCACTCCTCCGAACTATGTGTTTCAAAGATTAAAAAGAAGTAGAGAAGAAGTTTCAATCAGTGAGCAACTTGATAACTTTAAAAAAGAAATTAGAGAAATGATGACTCTGTTCTCAGACAAACGAGAACAGGAGATACACGAGATTAATCTCACATTACACTCTATACAACAATCCAACCTTAACATTGAACAAACTATCTCGTATATATCAGCCCAGAATGAAGAGCTGCAAAAAAAGATTGATAAGTTGGAAAATCAGGCTAAGGAGGATCAAAAATACATTACCGTTCTTGAGAATAAAATTGAAGACTTGCAATTGGGCTGTCGCAAACCCAACTTTGTGATAAAAAATGCACCTAGAAAAAATAATGAGTCCAAAGAAGACCTTTTAAATATGGTTGTGTGTCTATCTAAAAATATAAACTGCACTATGAACAAATACGATATTAAAGACATTTATAGGGTACGAGGGAAAAATGGAGAAAATCAGAAACCACCCATAATAGTTGAAACTTGCTCAACATTACTGAAGGCTGAAATTATGAAGATGGGCAAGGCATATAACGTAAAACATCAGTCAAAGTTATGCTGCAAACATTTGGGATATACCACACAGGAAGATACGCCTATATTCCTCTCGGAGCACCTGACACCCAAAGGGTCTCGTCTGTATTTCTTGGCACGGGACCTTAACAAATCTGGTGCCTACAAATTTTGCTGGACTGCCTATGGCAAAATATATCTAAGAAAAGACGAACAATCACCTAGAATAAACATCACATCCGAGCATCAGGTTCAAAAACTGATGGTAAATACGAGTAAATGACTAGAAATTAAAAACTTCACTTACCTAACACTCACAAAATATATTTATACACAAATTAATATAATACACACATACCTTGTTACAAACACACACTATTACACTATCACATATATAAACACACTGTACACAACATTTTTAAAATTAATTTTACTAATCCACTTACCTTGTTTAAATGTGTTTTTTCCAGAAATTAGTAAAATAATAAAAGATGTTTATTGTTTATGTATAGAACTAATTGCAGTAAACTATATACAGTCTAACTTTAGTTGTATAAATCAAGCTGTCCGTAATATTATTTTTCGTCACTCCACTCATACTTTGTTACATTCCACACACTTCATATTTAATATTTTAAACTATAATTACAAATATCACCAATTATTTTATTATAATACGAGTAATTTTCTAATCAACTACACGGAATTGGTTTTTACAATATTTCAAAATGAATATCTAAATAAACTACATAGTAACTGTGTTCGAATAGACAACTATAATTCTACTATTAATAATAATTTATGAATACATTACAAACAATTAATGAAATTGACAACATTGAAATTGCGACTTCTATTGAATGTGACAGCGTGAATTTACATGAACACATTAATGTAAAAAAAAACGACTTAACTATTATCTCACAAAATATCAGAAGCATTTATTCTAACTTTGACGATTTTACTGTTATGTTATCCACTCTTAAGTTTGAAAGCGACATATTAATATTGACAGAAAGTAGATTAAATGTGGATAAACCTATTCCACAGCTTCACAATTATCATTCCTTTGTCAGTTCGCATCAGATCAACCAAAACGACGGTGTTGTCTTATACGTTAAAAAATCATTAATATCACAAGTTAGAGAAATAAAACTAGCTCAAGCCACTTGTCTTCAACTAGAAATATTTAATTATGTTGTTTTATGTATCTATCGCTCACCATCTAATACAAATCATGATAGCTTCCTAGACTCTCTCAGCCTTCATATTGACTCTGTAGCCTCAAATAAAAACTTAATAATTGCAGGCGATATAAATATTAATATTCGACCAAAAGAAATAGAAACGTCGTACGATCAAAAAAATAGAATAAATTACCTTAACATGTTGTCAACACATGGTATATTGACTGGCCATATATTACCTACGCGAGAACGGAATTGTTTGGATCATTTTATGTTAAAGATTAATAATAAGAAAACCCGAGCCTCAATTGCAATTTTACATACGACAATTACCGATCATTATACTACCGTTATATCAATTTCTAAAATAAAAAACGAAAATTTAGCAACTAGAACTACTACTAAAATAAACTTTGAACAAGCCCTAAAGTACCTCCAAGAAAAGAACTTTTCAAAATTGTTATTTTGCGACGACCCTAATTTACTAGCTGATTTAATTATTAATAACTTGGTTGACGCTATTAAACATAGCACCACAGTCTTCAATATACCAAATAATACAAGAATAATTAAGCCTTGGATTACCCCAGGCATACTGAGGTGTATAAGGAACCGTAATAAATTACAGAAAACAGCCCGGAGGGATCCAGATAACACAATCTTAAAAATATCCTATTGTAGGTACAGGAATTATTGTAACAAACTAATAAAAAAACTTAAGTTAAAATATGAAAGAGAGTTACTTGAAAACTCAACATTAGATACAAAACTACTTTGGAAAAACGTAAAATCTATAACTTTTACAAACAAACAAAAAACCACAAACACTGAACTACTAAATATAAAGTCATCTAATCATGAATCAGTAAATTTTGTTAACGATTTTTTTGTAAAAATTGGCAGAGAATTAGCAGAGCATATTCAATCAAATCTTAATCGTACACTCTCTAATGTCAAAACTACATCTCCGACACTCAACACTTTTGTCCTCCTAGACACTGATACTAAGGAAGTTCTTAATATCTTAATGAATTTAAAATCAACTAGTGCCCCAGGGTGGGATAATATCACTACTAAATTCCTAAAGTTTATTAGCACTGAAGCCGTCCCTATTATTACCCACCTTATTAATCTATGTTTTAAACAAGGCATTTTTCCTACGTCTTTAAAAAAATCTTTAATAACCCCGGTGCACAAGGGTGGGAGCAGAGACGATGTCAATAACTATAGGCCCATCTCTGTATTGCCTGCCCTGTCTAAAATCCTTGAGAAAGTAACAAATAATAGACTCATAAAATTCTTCAACAAATATAACATAATCTCACATAATCAATATGGTTTTAGACGGGGTATGTCTACAGAAGATGCCGTTTCTGCCTTAAGCACTTTAATAACTTCTAAGCTGGATCAAGGAACTAAATGCCTAACTGTTTTTATTGATTTAAAAAAAGCTTTTGACACCGTCTCTGTTCCAATTCTTGTCACCAAGCTAGAAAATCTAGGAATAAGAGGAATCCCACTAGCATTTCTTAAAAATTACCTTTCTGGTAGAACACAAAGGGTTAAAATAGATTCTTACACTAGTGAAGAGGTGGAAGTGTTGTTTGGTGTTCCACAAGGCAGTGTCTTGGGTCCAACGCTGTTCTTGGCATATATAAACGACCTCTGCAACCTTAAAGTTAATAATGGAGATATTTTTTCTTATGCGGATGACACAGCTGTTGTCTTCCATGGAGATAATTGGTCTGATGTCAGACGCAATACTGAACGTGGCTTGGCTAAAATTGCTGATTGGCTTGGTGGCAACCTACTCACATTAAATTCATCAAAAACTAATTATCTTTGCTTTAGCATCACTAAACGATCACAACCTACTGACGATTTTAGCATCAGAGTGCACTCATGTGACATGATACCAAATAATAGCTGTTCTTGTCCTACTATCAATAAACTCACAAACACTAAGTATTTAGGAGTTATAATTGATCATCGATTATCTTGGTTTCCCCATCTGGAGTACATGAATGGAAGAATTAGAAAACTAATTTGGATATTTAAGACACTGAGACATGTAGCTCCAACTAACCTAATCAAAAATGATGGTTCACAAAGAAACGTTTTGAATGAAATTTACGTTGCTCTCGCTCAATCTGTACTGACGTACTGCATCCCCGTATGGGGAGGTGCAGTTAAATCCAAGTTTATAGATCTAGAACGAGCGCAGCGTGCCTTAATCAAAGTTATGTACTTTAAAAATAGGAGGCATTCTACAGAAGATCTTTATAGAATTTGTGATTTGTTGTCTGTCAGAAAACTATATATAAAATCTACTGTTCTGAAAAAGCATAAAAATCTACCGTATAACAAAGAGACAACTTTAAAAAGACGCAAGGATAACGTTGCTAAAATACCACAAACAAAAACAAAATTTGCAAACAGACAATATAACAAACTTTCTGCAATATTATATAATAAGATAAATAATAAATTACATATACATGACAAACATCTTCATGAATGCAAGAAAACACTTATAAGTTGGATTAAACCTGTTACTTATGATGATACTGAACTATTACTAAAAATATAATAAAAACCACACACACACACACACACACACACACACACACACACACACACACACACACACACACACACACACCACACCACATACACATCACACCATATACACACCACACCACATACACACCACACCCATACACCCACAAATACAAATATATAGATATGTTGATTGTTTTATTAGATTATTAAGTATTGTAATTAATTAATATTAACATTGTACTGAAGTTATGGAAGTGCGGAGTCTCCTAACACAGACAATTTTTTAGTCTAAAAGGAGGCTTCAATCACAATTTAAAGAACACATGTACTGTTGATGAAATAAACTTTTTGTATTTGTATTTGTATTTGTAAGCCGTGAATGAAATCTATTATACGATATTTTTTATTTGATATGTCAAAAAGTAGAAGATGCTTGCCGCTGAAGTTGAGATCGAGTCCGATAGTCTGCACACGTAGATTACCTAGTCTAGGTGAACGTTCCTATAAATGCTTATTTGTAGAATAAAATAATCCTTAATTTACATACATACATAGATTCACGCCTGTTTCCCAGAGGGGTAGGCAGAGACTACGGATTTTCATTTGTTGCGATTCTGACACACTTCTCTGGCTTCATTCACTTTTATCATATTCCTCATACACGCCCCCGACGGGCGTTCAAGGTGCTCTTAACCTAGCCTTTATCCAGAACGCCTCCGATCTGATCGTAAAACGTTCGCCTAGGTCTTCTTCTTGCGACTGTTCTATTCACACTAGCCTTTTAAATTATCTTAGTTAGTCTTTCCTCGTCCATTCTTTCTACATGCCCAAACCAGTTTAACATACCCTTTTCTATTCTTGTCACTATACCTATCTACTTTCATGCTGCATCTCTCTCTAATCATACTATTCCTTATTCTAAGCGATCGCCTCGCCGAAGCCGTCGCGCTGTATATTGTGGGTCCGAATCCAATAAATAATAACAATTATCTGCGAGTTCCACTAACCATTATTCCAAACCAGAGTGTACTATATCGTTAATTTGTGCACGTCAATATTTTAAAACTGTTTTCATCGTGAGATGAGTCAGTTATTAATTATTAGATTTTAATTTAAAACTGCCGGAATGAAACTATATCTTTGTTATATAAAATGCATTACAAATACTAAAATAAACTTCAAACACTCATCCCAAATATCAGAGTTATAGTATAGACAGCAAAGCGCACGATATTTATATTATTGTATTCGAATGAATTGTCAATATTATAGATAACTGCGTGCGCTGTGCCCTTGACCATGACAACTAGCTATCGCGTTGTGCACAACTGTATTCGAAAACTATTCGAACGTAATCATGCACACACACAGTGCATGCAATTATCTATAATAATTAGGTATATAATAAAACTTCGTGTGGTTAGTTAAAATTATTTGCTATGCTCTATAATACTGTCCCTCACTCGTTCACTATTATTTTTTATATCCCGCACTAGGAATTATTTCTGTGTCGCGGGGGATTTTACAAACATCAAACAACGGACACAAAGAACACCGAGACTCGGAACAGTCATTTGTAGATCACACAAGTTTTTGTCCCGTGTGGGATTCGAACCCACAACATTCAACGCAATGGCAGTGGTGATGAGACCACTTACACCAATACGTCATCCGTGCAGTCAATAACTATAAAATGGTAATTGAAACACCATATATTTTTAAGTCGAAGCGAGATGATTGTAAAAACCCAAGATTCAAACTCTTCGTCTTCATGTGACCTTTTCTTTTCATTTTCTTAGCGTTTTGTAATGTCCCACTGCTGGGCAAAAGCCTCTCCCTTGGATTTACAAATCACTATGTTAGTGGATATCCCCTGACCTTATGACCTTGTGACCCCTATATCTCGGGGGTCTTTTGACCTACATGGCCCATATTCAAACTCGACCGAGGGATGACCTCAGGGTGTCTGCACACAGAGTTACAAGTCAATCGGTCCAGGTGGTTCCGGAGCTATACCTGTCACTAACAAACAGACACACAGACCCACTTAGTGTTTTCACCTCTTCGATTTTTCGAAGAGGTGAAAACACTAAGTGGGTCTGTGACTCAGAGGTTAATAAATACTAGCGTATGGTATTTATTCCGTTTTTCAAATTTTCGGTTCAGTTAGCAATCAATCTAGAATCGTTCTATGAATTCATTTGCAATTCCCAGTCTTTGTACGACGTTCATATTGCGGTACCATCTGCGCACTATAGAAGCTTTAAGAGAGGCCATATTTGAAAAACTCCCAGAGATATTAAAAAGCAAAAGCAAATAGTACACAGCCTTATAATCTTGTTTTACTTTTCTGTATTAAGAATAGGATTTCTAGAAAAGAGAGATAGCGCCTCCCGATTTAGAAATCCAATTGTTCTTAGTCTTAATTACAGAGAACACAGCATTCCTTTCTAGGAATGGAAACGCGGTCATATTCTTAGTATTGCAAGCCTCAATAGGCTGCAATACTATGGCTGCAATAATACAATATATAAATTAGGCATTGCGCTTTGTTTATTACATCCACGGAGCAGCGATCTAGCGGTCGCCTTGCCGTAGCCGACGCGCTGAGTGTTATGACTTTAAATACAATAAACAATAATAATTACCTGCGAGATCCACTAACCATTATTCCAATCCTGAGTGTACTATGTGTCCATTAATTATATATTATATTTTTGTAAAAATCTCCGCGACACAGGGGTTGATCTCTAGTGCGAAAGTAGTGAGTAAAACAAAACAAATCTTTATTTTAATATATTAAAATAGATATTATAGCTACATATGTATGTATACACGTATAAATATTTTTTATTACATAGTGAGCTATACCACATGACGTGATCTCGATATCAATCTCTCGAATTCAATTATTATTTGAATTGCTAGCAGTGACGACAAATGCTTGAAAATTTTTGATCTTGAATTTCCTTTTTCATAGTAATTTTGAAGAATTTATGAATTTAAGAATAAAAGGCCAAGAGGGATAAGCACCTACACAAAAGAGCAAATATTCCGGGCAACCTTTTTTTTATCCCGATATAGAAAAATTACGATCACATTTTTTACACTTTTTGGAATGCTTTGACGCATACTCCTCCGTGGAGGCAGGCGGAGGGATTATATCAGACTCACCGGGGTAAAAAAAAGATGGTAATAATGATAATAATGGACCTCCCGGTAATACCGACTAAATCTACCACGGTATTCCTCGACAAAACTGCAATCGGCGGTGCCGCGCGAATCACTTTCATATGCAGTCGCGACCCCGCCGAGGTTTCGGCCGTATGAAACGGGAGGCCACTACACAACAAGACTACCCTTTGGGCACTACTACTTTTAAGCCCTACTGTCCACACTTGAGGGGGGGTAGACACATGATAAAAAGGCGCGCGTGGGAACACGCACGCCGCCTCTCAAACCTGGTGCTAATCGGGTGGCGGGCAAGCCCACGAAGCCCACCACCCCCAAGTCAAAGCTGGCTGGAGTTCATCTCGCGCCGTCTGGCACCCAATTCTGCGGTTGGGTAGAGGGTTTAAGCGATCCCTCTCCCGCTCCGCCGCCTCCTTGATGGACATGACTTCCTCACAGAAGGAGGCGACGACGTTCCAGGATCTCTCGCTCGGGAACATAGATTGAACCACGGCCGGGAGCGAGAGGGTAACTATACCGACTGATACCGATGCCCAGGCGGGGCAATCCGCCAAAGTGTGCAGCGTGCAAAGTGCCTTATCAAATGGTTGTACGCATTGGTCTGTGATAAATCTTTAATCATCTTTTTATTGCACAACAGCACCCGTTTCACCGTTTAAACACCTACAGCATCCAGTAATGATTGAAATTTACTTATATCCTCGTATCTCGTATAAACCATATTATAGACAATATGCTGTATCGATAGCGCAACATTACTTATTATGACCGCTGTACATGTCTCGAATTTAACGTCCACTTCGGGCAAAATGTTAATTGGTTTTTATGTCAATAAATATTAAGTGGCAGTATTGAGTTTGGAACCATACCCGGTAGATGATAATAGGCTCGCCTCCTACTTCTTTGTATAAGGATGCTATCTATTGCCGTATGTATTAGGGGTTTGGCCTGACCTAACACTATAATTGGTGCAATGTATGTGTAAGAAAATACAATTCTGCCTACTCCTTCGGGAAAAAGGCTTTTGACTATGTATATATATATACCTTATAAAACGAGTCAACCCTCTTATAAAACATTAACATTCTTAACCCCACGCAAAGAGAAATATTAAAGAGAAATATATAGTATACATTCGTGACATTTGGCTTCATATGTCATACCTGGGGCGACAGCAAACAACAAATTTGCCGGGCATTTTGGATAAACAATGGAGCCAGTTGTTTCCCTCAGGCAAAGTTACTTCATAGATACAATATAAGTATGGTGCAATATATGAGCGATCACAAGTTAATACTACATTTTTTCTTTTTTTTTTATAGCCTTGGGCTGCAAACGAGCAGACGGATCGCCTGATGGTAAGCGATTATCGCCGCCCATGGACACTCGCAACCCCAAAGGAGTTACAAGTGTGTTGCCAGCCCTTTAAAAAGGAATGAAGAAGGGAAAGGACAGAGGAAAGGATAGGAAAAGGATTGGGGTAACTGGGCCTCCGGCTCTCTCACTCACCGATACGAAACGCAGCAGTACGGGTACCGTTACTTCACGCCGGTATTCTGTGAGAGGGTAGTACTACCCCGGTCGATCCGGCCCATTCATGCTGAAACCAGCGAGGATCTACTACCTTGCAAATACATATATTCTCTGCTGGCTCTATTCTCATATTAGAGTAGGCAAAAGTGTATTACAACTAGATTCCTTTATGTTTTAAATCTCATGTAACAGAACGGGAGGCTATTGCCGGCTACCTGAGAATTCTTTTACATAACCCGCTGCACAACCGTGGAGTCAAAGGGGTGGATTTTGCTTAAAAATCAATGAAATGAACTATCGTGTGCTAGTTTTTACATTCCTTGTAACAAAAGGTATTGCTCTTTACCGGCCATATTTCAACACTCCGTGCTGCTACTGGGAATTTCCTAATAGAAAACCCAAAAACACTACCCAATAAGAACAAGAGACCTCGTGCAGAGCAGTCGCATTTACTACCACTGTGCCACCGAGGTATTACTACTACTTTTATATCTAGAACATTTTTAAAGTTCGAAAAATCTCTTATACAACAGCTTTATCCATCCGTCTGTCTGTTATACAACTTTCAATTCAAGAACCGTAAGAGCTAGAGAATCGCGGTCAACGCCATTCGACTCAGCACAGTCGATATACCCCCAAATTGACTACGACCTTTGACCTCTGACCTCAAGGTCACGTGGTGTCACGTGATCTTTGCATATCACTTAAACCATTTTTTCGATCTATTAGATTTACGGCAATTCATTGCCGATTCTCACTTGTTATGGACTGGACTGTCCCAAATAGCAGCAGTCTTGAAATGAGCCCAATAGATGACAATAGGTTAGCCTACTTGATAGTAGGCTATCATCTATCAGACTTATCTCATCTTATCTTATTTTGTATGGGGGCCAGTCAGTACAGACCGGCGACACTTCGACCCAGTGGGATCTTTTGTGTCGACTTCCCCAATAACGACTGCCATATGTTTATAGATACCATAGATGCCATAGATGTTCATAGCAGCCGAGACCGATGGCTTAACGTGCTCTCCGAGGCACGCAGTAGGTGATAATTGTCAATCAATACGCACATAATTTCGAACTATAACTTCCGAAAGTCAGAGGTACGCGACGTGGGTTCGAACCCGAGACCCTCTGCATTGCAGTCTGTTGGTCTCCCCACTGAGCTATCGCTGCTCTATCTATCGGACTAAACCAATTGATTTTCCTATTGACTGACAACGGTACACTGGCGGATAGACATACTAGGTTATTAATTATGTCTGGCTTTCCAATAATTGACAGGTTAATATAATGGTTTCTTACCGTGAATATTCAAACATCTATTCATTACAGTCAATGACTGTAATGTGAAGGGCTGTAAGGAAAAATTACAACTTAGCAACGGTAAAATCGCAATCACCTATACCTTCGACGTGAAAAAGGGCAGGTGTTACAGCATATCCGGTAGTAACAAAAGGCTATAAAGGCGAGAGTGCTTTCATCCTCCGGCAACTGAATATTTTCCTCTCATCAGGTTCGTTACTACTCATACGAGCGCCATCTTAGAGCACGTGAGTAATTACTAACTGCCAGTTTCACGGAAACCGAGTGCTGTAGGACATAAAGTGCGTGTAACGCTGTGAAAGTAGCTCTATCTAATTTGATATAATAACGCTGAAGTTACGTTTTTTGTTAGGATGAGCTTATATCTGGATCTGGATGGATAATAGCCATTTGAGAAAGGTTATAGGCCATATAACATTACGATAGGAGCCAAGGCAATGGAGTAGTAATCATAATCGTTGTTATACAATGAGTGTTCGCTAGATTTATATAAGTTCTAAATGTTGATTGTGAAAATAACAACATCTTACTGAAGGCCGTCAATGTAAAACATAATTAGAAGGCAATCAAATATAATATACATATGTGGCGTGTGTGACGATAACTTGCCATAGTGCAAATATCATAACGAAAATGAGATCCTTGTTTTGTTTCTAAGTCGGACATCCGGGTTCTTGTCGGAAAATTATTGAGTAGCAGTCTCAAATCTGAATCTGTGCTATTAAAGCTAACAGTTAAGCCCTAAGTCAATGAAATTAATATAAACCTTTTTATAAGCCTTCAATTTATTAATCATACAAACCTGCTACAAAATTAAACACTTCAATAATATTTTTCGAACGAGCTTCCTGAAATAGATAAATATACAAATGTTACTGAAAAGGAGAAAACTGATACAAAACAGAAATAACAAAATTATAAAATGTAAAATCTTGAGTTGACTTTCAATTACGGTGGAATAGGCCTCATTACGCTCCAAGCTGCCTCCGTCTCGTTACGAACGATACGAAGACAATCTTGTTATGCCGGAGAAAATTGTATAAAACTGATTCAGAAGAAATGAAAGTAGAAAAAATTTAGATTCTCAAAGTTCATTAAAGAACTGTTTGAAGAACCATGGACAGATTCACGGAATAAATCTCGTTACTTTAATTTGTTTAAGTAGTAAAATATACACACTATTGAAATTTAATTGTTTAGTGTAATAAAATGACTTATTATTTGGCACTCACGTTCATTGTCGGCCTCGATGGCGTAGTGGTTAGTGTAACCGACTGCCACGCCTGAGTTCGCGGGTTCGATTCCCGCACAAGTCAAACATTTTTGTGCATGAACATAGATGTTTGTCTTGATCTGGGTGTTTCTAGGTATAATATGTAAGTACTTACAAAAAAAAATTATATATGTATGTTTATCCATTGTCTAGTACCCATAGTACAAGCTCTGCTTAGTTTGGGCTAGATGGTGTTGTGTGTATGTGATAGAATATTATAATTATTATTATTGCTTACAAAGCAATCTTTCAGTGTAATGCCCAGGTCCTGGCCATATAATTTTCTGTAAATGTTTGTAGCATGGAGTTTAAGCATTTGTCTCATAAAATAGTGCAAAAATGCATTATTTTGTCACGAATGTATTAAGTAAACAAATATCCTGACTCTACATATCAAACAAATATAGAACTTTTTGCCAGCGTCAAATCGCTCAATACACTAATATTTAAACATAAGGTTATTACACCTTTATATCTATTAAAGTTGCCAAAACGAGAATTAGTGTGTCACTTTAACCATATCAACAACTAGGATGGAAAACGTGGGTAGGTGCTTACCATCAAGCAAAGTTAATTTCAAAAGCAAATATTTATGAGAGTTATGACACAGTAAATGTTTACTCAAACTGTGACATTCCGACTGAGGTGCTATCTTACGCATAATCGCATTACAATATCTAATACACTACTCAATCAAGCGTAAATCGTAATTTGGGTTTAGATCAAAACTTGGCATATAGATAGACCATTTCCTGGATAATATATACTTTAAATCTGCCAGATTTACGTAGGCGAATAAATAATAATAATATCAGCCCTGTTTTAAACTGCCCAACTGCCTGGCCTCTTCTCTTTGTAAAAAGGTTTAGGTATAGTCCACCACGCTGACCCTGTGCGGATTGGCAGACTTCACAAATCTTTGAGAATGTTATGGAGAACTCTCAGAGATACAGGTTTGCTCATGATGTTTTAATTCACCGTCGAAGCGATCGATAATTAACTATTTAATACGTACGTAACTTCAAAATGGCATAGATGCGCGTCTTGAAATCGAACTCGAGACTGCCTCTGTGTGGTAGCCTAACGGTCTCCCACTGGACCCCTGACACAAAGGTTATCTTCGTACAGTCACTTAATCAAAATTTAAAATACGTAGGAAAATAAAATATTAATGTACAGCCAAAATAAATACTATGGCTGACGATGTTTACTCGAAATTTAATCAATAAAGTTTAACAAAACAAAACTACACACGAAATGTATTTAAAAAAATATTTGTTGACTGCAAAATTAAACACAATATTTCAGTGAACCTCAATACATTACTTATATCAACATCGCTGTGTACTTAGTAAATAAATTCATTTAGAAAACACACAAAGTAAATTAAATACTTTCAATAAAATACCGCAAAAGTTGTAGAATCATTTTATTTTGTTTGAACAAAGATATTAAGTGAATACCGGTAGCATTTCTTTATACAACAAAATTACTACACGAACGTCCACAAAGTACTTTATCTTCACGCTCAATGTAGCAAGAAGGTAGTACAAGGAACTCGTCATACGTCACGCGCACACTTCATAAAACAAAGATTAACGTTGAAATTTGAAATTTAAGCAATTCAAGCTTTAAATCAATAATTTTAAAGTCTAATTTTGAAAGGTTATAATTTTTCCCTCATGACTCTTTATCAATTAATCATGTTCTAACTTCGTAAGTGTTCGTCAGTTTTCGAATCGCGGTCAAAGTGGAAGTGGTATGGCTGCTGGGAAGTTTGAGAATCTCCGCTTTGATGTAAGCCGATAAGTCGTTTAAACTTTTTTGTTTATTTTAATGGATGAGCGGAAGTTTAAAGGTTCATCAATTATTTGAACTTTACTGTGAAGGTAAAAGGAATTCTGGTAAGACGTAATAAATGTATTTATAGTATAACATCACATTTAAACCTATATCCCCAAAAGTTTAGACAGAAGTGTAACACACTCACATAATAGATCCTTTTAGGTCCCTCGTAGTAACGAGGCAGTGTTTCTGAATGTGCTACTGACTTGCTAAAAAAATTCACGTAAAGCTCATCCGTCTTATTCCCAAAGGAGGTGAGAGGAGAAAGTGGCGATGTTTTTATGATTCTCATCACATTCTTTGCGTACGCTTATTCATTTAATACCAAAGTTCTGGCTTTTCTCAAAAACGTATCTGTTTTGAATTTAATCTAATAATCCGAAAACGTCCGTTAAGGTCATTCGATGACGATTGTCAGAGTTACATATTATATACTTTCAAATCTTTCTACTTTGCTTGTCCCCTTTTTTTGGACATTCTTGCCATGTGAATAAAAACCTTAGTAGATATAATTTATTGAAAACAAGACAAAAGTATACACAAGGCCATTTGGCAAGATTTTAATCTGCTACACTTACGTCAGTGATCTGCTACGAGATAAACCGTATAGGTTTGCTTACATTATTTTGCCAAGTAGCTAATAAAATTGGCTTGTGAATTTCGCGATTGCATGGGCAATCCATAAAAGGAAAGCTGAAATACTATTACTGGTACAACTTTCTATATCGTAATAATTATCATGTTACCTATGTCTTCTTTCACACCAATACAAATACTGCACCACATCGACTGAGAACTGACGTTGAAGATATTCTCCTTACAGTAAACCTAATATAATATTTTTTTTGCTGACACTAGTTATGTATAGAAAGACGTTAAGCAAAATACAGTCAATAAAAATATATTGCATAGTATTTCTAAAATACACTAGAAAATCAAAGTTATTTCTATTACGATACTAATATTTTTAAGATCCTTTTGTGCTATACAAAGTTCTATCCACATAACTGCTAATATAAATATACCATCAATAAAATAAATATTGATCATGAAATATAATCACGTTTACTTAGCCCTTCTTCATTAATGGTTTCGACACTATAAGTGCAGATTGTATAACGAATTTGATACTTGGAATCGTTAATGGGTACTCTTGACAAGTCAAAGAATCGTAGGTAGTAAACAAGAAACATTTTTATATAACTAAGGCGGTATGCGGCTCACGTTATGGTAAACTGTTACCGATACCAGGGGTATTAAGCCCACGTTGCCAACATAATTTATATCTATACGAATATTATTAAGAGGAAAGATTTTGATTCCTTGTTTTTTGTATCGATTTAGCTCAAAAACTACTTAACCGATTTTGAAAATTCTGTCACCATAAGAAAGCTAAGGAATGTTACTATCATAATCCAAACTACTTTTACGCGAACGAAGCCGCGGTCAAAAGCTAGTGAGAAATAATTATAGATGGGGTCAAATGAAAAGAATAGGAGAGGTATGTGAGCTTCCGCAACTCTCACTTAACAGGCGAAACTAAGTGACTCCTCAGTCGTTTTCCTGAAAGATGTAGTTTTCCAAATAATAGTTGAATTCTTATATTCTTATATTTATGGCACTTTGGGCTCATATTTTATCGGGATACAACTTACACGTCAAGTTAGCCCACGATACCAACGCTACCAGGATTTTATGCATTATGCAATTAAGTAGTTTTTTGTTGCTATACCGCAAAAACGGCCCAACATCATCATTTAAATCAAATACTTACATAAAAAAACATCTCGTTAACAACGCCTCCAATTTCCCTTCACCGTATGAAATCATCCTTCCAATTTATTCGTAAAACATCCATGGCTTCCTCATAACAGAAGCATATCTGATATCAAAACCTTACAATATTACAATATTACACAAAGCCATAGAATGGTTATACGGCGTCGGCGATAATATGGTACCATTATCGGTTTCCACAAAGTATGAAAATAAAGGCGCACTTTTCCAAAAATACCTAACGGGATTTGGGAAGTTTCCGAACGATTAATTCCATCATTGTTGACCGAACCGCCGCAGGCACGTGCACGTAAAACGTGTATTTATAGACTGCTTAGCCTTTTGTGCATTGTGGCATTTTACTGGAAAATGAACTATTGGTTGAGGTGAATTTTCTTTTGTGATTTTGAAACCTTTTGTTTCGTATACATTTTATTGAGGGTGTCTGTAGCTTAGTCACCCTTAATGTATAGGATGTAGGATGTTTAGGTACAAAACAAAGTTACATCAAAAATGCCCAAATATTCAATTCATGTATTGTGGCAATATGTTTTATATACTTTGACTTCACTATCACTACATATTATATAACAAAGTCCCCCGCCGCATCTGTCTGTCTGTTCGCGATAAACTTAAAAACTACTGAACGGATTTTCATGCGGTTTTCAAGATCATCAATCGGCAAGTTTAGATGTATAATTTGTTGAAGTTGTACTATCCGTGCGAAGCCGTGGCGGATCGCTAATTGTATATAAATATCAGTTCCTAAGCTTTGTACACGTGAATGTTTCATCAGATTCTCCTAATAATCCAAAACGCTGCTTAATCTGTCAAGTCTTAGAATACCAGACATATTAAAAATCTATTGTGTCTGGCACCGGTATACCGCTGTGGCTCAGGAGATTAAAATAGAACTAAATATAATAGATTTACATGTTGTGCCATTTACATGTTTTTATATACATTCACTCGACTGTACACTTAATAAAATATAATAATAATAATAAATTAGAAAATCCACAAATATTGATAAAATACTATGTTAGATCGAAATGTTAACTGAAACTATTGCCGTTTACTGTATTACTGTCAACCGGACTCTGTGTACCTACTAAGAATATCAGAATGATAGAAAAATCCAATAACAGTTTACCTGACTGGAAATTGAACCCGAGACTAACAAAGCATTCTCATCTGTGCCACCGAAACTATTTTTCACACCAAGCTTAAGAAGCCAGAATTGAACGGTGAAAAACACATGCACCGGTAATGACTAAACTAAAATTGGGCTTGTTTTATAAAGCTCACATTGCGTAGCTCGTGTACCGTACTCCACGAGGCACAAAGGGGTATAAAGTAAACAACGGTCTACCGACCAGTCTCGGTTGGCTGGCTTAATCGCTCTGAGCGATCAATCTATTCACTAGCAATTTAACCACGAAAAAAATAAAAGATAGTTCAATATTTTCCCTTTATTAGAGCAAGCTGTTAGAATTTTCTAACAGTGTTTCAGTCTTTTTTAACTAAACACTTAAGTTTGTAACGTAAACGTGCCAATATTGTATATTAGTTTTTAACTTAATGTATAATCATAGTATTGTTTAATGTTTACGAGAATGTTACAAATTAAACTGCGTCATTAGACTATAAAATATGTAGTTTGATTTCAATGCGTCTCAGAAAGTATTGTTACCCGTGCAATCATTACCATGATTTCTGCCACCGAAACATAGCGACAATCTATTTAAATCCTTAACTAAAAATGTAAATAGTATAATTGTTGTTAGCAATATACATTATTCTGCGCGAAAGGCAGAGCAGGCAAGCTGTACCCACGCCGCGCCCCGTCGCGCTATGCGCTATAACGCACTAGTGGTTAACCGCGGGAGCAGCTAACCGCGCGGTTAGCCGCTTTTCCAGTTTAATATGCAACCGCTTATGATTGTAGGCACTTAACCGCCACAAAATTTCAACCGCGGCGGTTGGATGGAGAGCTGCGGCCCGCTTCGTGGCTGGCCGCCTTCTTGTTTATACGCACTGGCGGTTCATTTTGCGGCGAGCCGCCGATGAGTTCGTACTGTTACATACCCCTTTATGTATGGACCTCCGTAGAGTAGACATGACTCAGCATAGATATCATGTATCCCGGTAGGCGGCAGAGCCGTGAGAAACAGGCAGTCTTCTTTTAGCACCAACTTTGACCACTCGCCTTTTCCCATTATTTTGTGTTCTAATATTTTTTATTATTTGAAATTTTGTATTCGGGTCAATATAGTGACGAAATTATAAATTCGTTTTTTTAAAAAGACTCATCATAAGTGGCGTGTAACAGTACGTCTGAGATGAACCATGAACTTCGACACAGAGAAAATCATTGTTGAAATTTAGTATCAAGATACTATATATAAGCTACTATGTATACTCCAAGATAAAGGACAAGTCCTTTGATGGTTTCATATAAAACTTTGAGCAATTCTTCAAATGACGAAACACTCATTCTAACATAGCCGTAAAATTTATCTTCGTGCTTCTTCAGTTCAAAGCCAAATTCGTTGCGTGTTTCTAGTAAAGGATGGAACCAGTATCTTTTTTTATTTTTCTTTCGTTGTTTTCGGTAGTAAAAATAGATCGTTAATGGACCCAACACGTCTTCGAGCGGTCCAACCGCTTTACGCGGTTTCATCGCGGTTGGCCGCCGTAGCGATTAACCGCTATGGCAACTGCGTCAGGCGGCTGGCCGCTCAAATGAACTGCCTAGGTGGCCAACCGCCAGTGCGTGACGGGCATAAGTGCTGTGGGTTAAAATCCTACACGGCATAATTATTATATGTGTGAGTTGTGTAATCACAAATCATCGTTCTAAGTCTGCAAGTACTTTACATCCATCAATTATGCGTTTGTAAAATCCTCTGCAACACAGAGCTTGATTCCTAATGCGGGTGTTGGCATTTAAAAGAAAAACAAACTGTGAAAAATGTAGTTAAATTTCAGTTGTTTTCAATTAAGTTACCAAACGGCACTGCATATTAAAGTACTGTGCCGTTTGGTAAATTTAATTTGCTATACTAATTATTATAATAATCATGTTGGTTTAACCGAACTAGGTAACACGTCGACTGCACTATCGTCATAAAGTCGTGTATACGTCTATGTACCCTTACAGGTACTACATCAGCTAAAACCTCATTATGAGCTTACATAACATTTTTAGAACAAAACATTGTCTGCTTGAGCCTGATCTAATAAAAATTGTTTCGGGTTTAGATGTTTCGACACAAAGATTATCCCTAGAGGAGTTATGTATTCATAATAATAATAATATCAACCCTGTATTAAACTGTCCCACTGCTGAGCACGGGCCTCTTCTCAGCGTGAGAAGGGTTAGGCCGTAGTCCATCACGCTGGCCCACTGCGGGTTGGCAGACTTCAAATATCTTTTGAGAACATTATGGAGAACTCTCAGACATGCAGGTTTCCTCACTATGTTTTCCTTCACAGTTAAAGCAAGCGATAATTAACTATTTAATACGCACATAATTTGGCAAGTCATAAACTTCCGAAAGTTAGAGGTGCGTGACGTGGGTTCGAACCCGAGATCCTCTGCATTGTTATGTATTAGAACCAAAAAAATAAAAACAAGTTTGAACAAACGTATAAGCAATAAATACATGTGTGTAAAGCATACATATTCGTCTGTCAGCGAAAGTGATTAATGTCTACAACGTGTATAAACGTCGTCATAACTTCGGCCTAACACGACAAGCTTATTAACCACCTTTCTTTGTTTACGTTGGAGAAATTTCAGACAACTCCCTGTTTTTAATATTTCTCTTGGCTGTTGCCGAAACGTATAGAACTTTACATTTACAAATTTTAGGTTAATTAGTGTAAAGCCAGTAAGTACATATATTATGACTGCACGAGTGACCTAAGGGTTTAAGTCAGAGGTCCCCAGACTTTTTCTTTCATAGACCACTTTTAAAATGTAACTGGTTCCGGTGGACCCCCGTCCAGCTACATTTCTGCCATATATATTTATTAAAATTAAAAAAATTGTCAGATCTCTACGGTTTCTTTTTTAGATATTCTCGGGATTAAACGTACCACGGCAGGCGGGCTGACCCTTTTTTTTTTAAATTTGTTAAAATTCTCGAGTTAGCTTACGAATTGTGAATCGCCATTATTTTTGACACGCCAACGTAGATCCCATTCGCGTCTCACGTGGACCTCTGGGTGTCCAACTGGACCACTTTGAGAACTACTAGCTTAAGTGGTCGCCTCGCCACTGCCATTACGCTGTTATGAAATTTTTTTTTCGATTCCCAAATGGGACAAAAAAAATTATGGTTTAGAAAGTTGTTCCTAATTTGGGTGTTATCTATGTATATCTGTTATCTAAATGTTTGTAAACTCTCCTTCGACACAGAAATTATTCCTAGTGCGGCAGATTACTATAAAAACATGTCCTGAAGATTGGTTCTATACCTACAATAATACGCCGTGTGCAGTCCATCCTTAAAGATGTTTTAAGCTGTGTGCTCTTACGGCCGCTTTCTACATCTAATGTTGCTATCTGAGTTAGAATTTTGACAGATCTTCCATAGAAAATATGTCAAAATTCTAACTTAGATAGCAACATTTCGAATGAGATTGGATATAGAAAGCGGCCATTAGAGTGTGAGGGGTACACTGACATCCTAATAATAATATTACTACGGTAGTCACGTATAATCAGTCAGCTCGTTAGCATATTCCCCAACGTATATCATTCGATGTGAAATTTCATGTCATTGTATTAATAGGTGCTCGTACACACACCCCTTTGGGACAATGGCACTGAGTCACCATAATTTCTGTAAAATTATACGCCTACATTTATTCAACTTCAAAAGTATAAACAGATCTAAAGTTACATTTAATTTATACTGTTATTCACCTACGACTGAACACGAGGTTCTGCTTTAGAAATATTGCAATTACCTTTATATTAAAGCCTAGCTCTACTGGACTCTTTCAACCCACAAACATTTATTTTTTTAGCTTGTATTGTTATTTCTGAAGTGGCATGAAACGGGACGATTTTTTGGTTTAGAGATAACATTTTCTCTCGCTAGAATCGCTTCTAGAGCAATCATTCAAATTATTTTATTGTTTGAATTATTCGTTATTCAAATATGATGTGGACGGATGGCACAGTTCTAAAAGCGGTTACCTCGCCACACACAAATCCTAACTAATAAATATTCTTATTCTCTTATTCTTATTCTATTTAGTTTGTTTATTTGTTATGCTTTCATGCCTTAACTACTCAACCGATCATCGTAAAATTTAGCATACACCGTATCAAGGAACAAATATGGACATAGGGTGCCTTTCATCCAGAAAAACGTACTAATCAAACATAAACTAACCTACATTTATGCGAGCGAAGACGCGAGTGAATTCTATTATTATTCAAATATTTGTAATGTTCCCCGGGAGGCAGTGTAACTCACAAAAGTGTTGTTTTTAAAAGATAGCTTCTGCACTATTAGAAGCTATACCGTAACAAAATACTATACGATATGTAATTTCAAGTTACCGTATTGGAATATAAATTGATGCGTTTACCAATAAAACTTTGTGCTCATCGCATAATGTGCTGTATTGTTAATATCGTTTCTAAAGTGATGCAACAGATGGCACTAGTGATCATGGGATGCCTAAGTAATAAGGGCAACCGATTTCTTTTTCCTTAACCTTGTTTAAATTTTATTTTTCACTAAAATATGATATCATGCTTTAAATACTTGTAAGTTGATTGAAAAAAGACTTCCTCTACTGTAATAATTTTTCTCCTCACTTAGTAAAACAGTTTACTCGTGCGAAATAAATGCTTAACACGGACAACCGGATTAAGATTAAAAATTCCTCAAGACAAAAGATCGAACAGAAGGTTACACATTAAAGTTTTGACGAAAACATTTCTAAACTTCTGTACTTCTTAAGACAATTGGATTGGACAAAGAGCATTGGATTTTCCTTATAAAATAATTCTCACAAAGTCTTGAAAATTATTTGTATGTAGATCTTGCTAAGCTTTTGTCTGTTGTATTTAAGGAAAATTGTGTGGATAACTCCATGATGTTTTGTTAAGATCGTAATGGTAACAAAGTAATACTATAAAATTTTTCGCAGTAATGTTTATATAACGTTTTATGTTTTGTTTATCGATGCTGCCTTCACATGTTGAGTATTGCCTATGGTATGTATTGTCATTATTATATCGCTGATAATACGAGATAATTTCATTAGTATTAATCCAAATGGATGAAAATTATGATAGTATTATACTTTATCCTTTGACTTTTTTGGCCCATTATAATAAAATAAGGCCATTTGATGTCGGTAGTATAACGCGGTCTGATTTACTTCATATTATATTGCAGGTAATTATATTATCATCCAGTATAGATAACAACTTTGAGTTCATATTAACCAAAGCAACTAGTAATTTACCATAAGAAAGAAATACTATTAGGTTAGTTCATTGTCATGTCATTGTCAATTCTTTCTTCCATCATACTCACGACATATAAATAGATTATTTACTATGTTCATTAATTATTAGACTGTATGTTTTAGCCAATAATAGGTTTATCCCATTACGCATAATACTGTAATATTAACGGTACCTGTGTCTCGTTTTTTATTTAATAGGCTTCAAGGATCGAACCAATACGTTTGCAGCGTGCTTTATATCAAGTAGTATGTAAAATACTTCGATCTATACAGTGGAAAATATTAGTGTCAGGATATTATAGGGCACTGACTTCCCAATAATAACTGCCATAGATGTTCATGGCAGCCGGGACCGACGGCTTAACGTGCTCTCCGCGGCACGGAGCAGGCGATAATTATCAGTCAATACGCACATAATTTCGAAAAGTCATATTACTTCCGAAAGTTAGAGGTGCGCGACGTGGGTTCGAATACTCAACATAATTGAAAGTATTTACAATTAAATAAAAAAAGCAGCGATAGCCTAGTGGGAAACCGTTAGACTGCCACGCAGATATCTCAAGTACGATCCTAAGGCGATCTCTGACATTTCGAAATTATGTGCGTATTAAATAGTTAATAACGATGAAGATGATCGTGAGGAAACCTGTATGTCTGATACTTCTCCATAATGTTCTCGAAGATATGTGAATTCTGCCAATCCGCACTAGGCCAGCGTGGTGGACTATGGTCTAACCCTTCTCACATTGAGAAGAGGCCCGTGCCCAGCAGTGGGACAGTTTAATACAGGGCTGATATCATTATTACACTTAAATTTCTTTGGATTTAACTAATATCTTCCATTTAAGAGTATTCGCCTTTTTAATTAAATTATTACCTTTTCTTTAATCATACTCAAACGAAATTAATGTTTTAGCTACGTTTTATTATAGCAGTATATTCTGGGTATTTGTTATATCCAGAATAGACTCGGTAATAACGTCTTCCAAAAATAGAATCAAGCCTAATTCTGCCGAATTTACTCAAAGTGGCTATTTTCACACATAATTAATTATATGTCTGTTCGGCCAATGTAGTACGCAATATATATGAGCTGATCATGTGAATTAGTATCATATATCGCAGCGACAACGATATATCCAATTAGACTGTCTTGTGAGGCGTCCTGGGATATAATTGGTGCAACTTAAAAGCTTTAGCGATAATTAGTCAATACTTGGATAGTTCAAGTTAAGAGTGATTAATTGATGATTAATTATTATAGATGTTAACTTCAATATTCAATATCTTTATTGCACTCCATATGATATATTATTATAAGGGTGTTACACAATATCACAATAAGTATAATATGGGTATAATACACATATCCTTAAAACGATAAGCATATGTGTATTAAAGCCTTAAGTTATAATCTTATTGGCGTCAAAATAATAAGCGCAAGAATTACAACTAATAAAGCAATTAAATATTTAGGAATCAAGCTTCCAATGCGGTATTTATGTATTTAAAGGGCCATATGGGTATTATATGGGCCAACGGAATAATCGTTTGAAATTACATATAGATTTACATGTTTACTCTTGCTTGTAATAATTATTTTTTTATTGTGTTCTTCGTAATTGGCGTACTGTCTTATTTATAATTTTATTAATATTAATTGTCAGCTGTGAAGGACCTAAATGAAATAAATAAATAAAATAAAATAAAAGTAGATCAAAAATAGATGTTTTAAATAAGCGATTTAGATACATAGGTACGTATTATCGGCGGATTTATTTGGCATACACAAACAATTGTCGAACACGATCTTTTTGCTTAAAATATAATAATTGAAATTGTGTTCGTTGGTTTGTCCTTTTTCAATGCAGTACTTGAGCCATGAATTTACTAGAGTTTTGCTTAGTGATAGTAAATCGGCATATACTGTCTAATGCAATTATATCCTGGTAAACGCACGACTTATTACCGATCGATAAAACCAAGAAAATAAGCCATTTATAAAAGCTAGGTAGTTTATAATAATCGGCGTACTCATTGTTCTGTTATGAGGTTATTGTGTTCGTCAGTCAAGAATTCTTAATAGCAGTTCGGAGTAAGACAATTGATATATTGAATCGAAGTAGGCGTACTTGGCGGAAGTTCATAGTAATAAAAATAAAAAATAAATGAAGATACCTCGCGCTCGCGCTGAGGTGAAACACGTGTCGACGCATATTTTGTGTTTGAAGCGGAATACAGCAAGTTGGAATACGCCCGGGTCGTACGGTACGTCGCGGCTGTCCCTATCCAGAGGAGTTCGGTATTTTCAACCTTTTTCTATTGCAATAGTTGGCGTAGGCAATTCGAGGGTGCGTGGCAGGTTCCACTCTTCCCAATAATTTTGTTAGAAAATTGTCCGCGTTACATATCCACATGCTTTGGAAAGTACGTAAACTGTTGGTCCGGCTTCTAATCTCTCTTCAGTTGTGTCGCATTGTCGTCTCCATTCAGTAAAGTCATATGGCATGGACTTGTGTTTGCGCACACACTTGTGCATAATAATATCTTCTGCGCAGATGCCCAGTCTTCGTTAAACTAAGCCACTGTGACCGAAATTAGGTCTGGAGGACATAACTATTAAAACAGCAAAAGTAAGCTCTATTATTCTTTCTTCACGACACTACTAAATTAACGGAGCGTACCAAAAGGCTATTTTGCGTAATGTTCTGTGTCACTCACGATCGTAAAACTACTATAAAGCCCCGTGTTATTCAACCAAACCTTACTTTTGTGCGCATTACCTTTCTACTTTGATTTTGTTCACTTGTTTAAATGCTGAATTGGATTCGTATATATAGAATTTCGTTCATAAATGTATGAGACATTATTTAGTTAAATTTATTCGTTTAAAACTGTGGATAAAGACTAAGAATTAATATACGAGGCGCTCATAGCCAGTTGCACTCACTAATCGGTAAACGATTAGCGAGGTTAAGTAACGTTGGGTGCGGTCAGTCTATAGATAGGTGACCGCTTAGTGGTATTTCATCTGAGCGTCTCCTTGCTTCGGAGGGCACGTAAAAAGTCGGTCCTGGTTTGTTGCCAAATTGACAGCAGTCGTTAAGCCATGTCAGAGGCCTACGGGCGGCTTGAACAACTCTTGACAACAGGTTGTCAACTAACCACACGAAAAGAAAAAAAAGTAACGAAAAGTATAGAAGAAGAGAAGATTAATATACACAAAAAATAACGTACGTGGTGGTACGGCTCCAACCGTGTTTAATTAACAATTTTATAATTTTTTGTCGATATTTTTAGTAGCTAATACCCCTCACTATATGGTCCATGACCCCTGGTGCGCAAAGTGGAATAGAAATTTAATAAATATATTATTTAATGTTTGCGTACCAAGTGAGTGCGCTGGGTGAAATATTCTTGTTGCGCTTCGAACGGGTGCGATCTAAACTGATGCGCTACATGGCATGCCTCATTTCCTGTTCTTTATATATAAATCCAAATTTATCTTAATTATTTCTGAATTTACACTGCCCAAAGCTAAATAAGTGGGATAATAAAATACATCAATATATCTTCAAATAATAATAAATATTTGAGAATAGAGGTATATATATTTTACTAATATATTAAGTTCAAAAGTAACTCTGTCTGTCTATGACTGTAACCTCTTCATGGAAATCAAACGATTTAGATGAAATCTAAAAACCACTCAACGGATTTGGATGAAACTTGGTAAAGATATATTTTAAAATGTGGGAAAGGACATTAGTTACTTTTATTGAAGTAGGTACCACGCGGGTGGAGCCGTGCGCAAAAGCTAGTTATTTCTATGTTTAGATCCACACCAGCCACCTCCACACTACTATCACCTACACTCATCGTAATCACTTCTGTTTGCTATTGACTTAAAACTAATCCAGTTGAACAAACATGTTATCTGAGTTGTTTGACTTTCCGTTTGCTTGTTAATTTGCTTCTAACATTGTATTTATAAAGCGTGTAATAAAAATTTCTGGTCAAATATTAGGGTTCTGGTTAAAGATATTCTCTAGCACTAACATAGAACCTTCAAAACTGTATGTTATATCATAGGAACACAGTCCTTTTTTAAATATTGTATATAATTTTTTATAGCAAGGTGAGATCCCCAAGACCAAATTTCGGTTACAGTGGCCAATCTTAAAACTGGCCGTCTGCGCAGGAGATATTATAGTGCACAACTGTGTGCACAAACACAAATGCACTCTCTGTTTCGGGAAACATAATCGGCTATAAAAGTTTTTAAACTTTCGCGATTTGTACACATACTTAATATAATGTTAGACAACGGGTCTTACTCGCGATAAAGTATTTAAAAGGTAATAAATACCTATTGATTACCCGACGTTTCGACCGACTTGCATCGATCGTGGTCACGGGTTGACTGATGTGAGCTCAGCGGCGCCTTCGTGAAGTGCGGGTTTCGGCAACTACCCTCACTTGGTCACTATTATTTATATTCGCACTGTCGGTATTTCGACACACAACACTAACGACGTCTACACACTGGCTACCTAAGTCACTACGGCGACGTTTACATTTGCTGATGACTGGATTCCAAGATGTAGACAAACGGTATCCATCCTCCCGGTTGAAGTTACGATATTTCTTAATTTCAACCGCTTCACGTACTATCCTGGAGTAATAGTGACAATCGGTGGATAAAACCTGTGGTTTATGTAACTCGATCCAGTGGTTTGGTCCAGACTCCAGCAAATGCTCGGCTATAGCGGACTTGTTTACTACCCGGTTCTTGACAGCTGTGATATGTTCCTTGACCCTTTCAGCGATTGTACGTTTGGTCTGTCCGATGTAAGAACTACCACAACTGCAATCCACCTTGTAGACGCCGGGTGTTTGAAAAGGGATAACATCCTTTGGAGTGCGTAGATAGCTTACTACTTTGGAGAACGGACTATATAGGTACAGTCTTTATGGAGTATTTCTTCAGTGCTGTTCCAACTTTGTCCGTTACTCCTTTTATATACGGCATGTATGTCGGCATTTTGCTGACCCCAGGTTGGCTATCCCTTCTCCTCGGACGGTGTATCCTACCCTTATATCCGTTGCGCCTAAGTACCTCCTGAACATGTGTGAGCTCACTTTCTAGGTGTTCAGGGTCACAGAGGTCATACGCTCTGTTCGTCAGTGATGCTACAACGGATTGTAATTGTCGCGGATGGTGATGCGAGTAGGCGTTAAGATACCTGTCAGTGTGTGTTGGTTTGCGGTATACAGTGTGTCCCAGGGTGCCATCTTCTCTCACTGTTATTTTTACATCGAGAAAGGGTAACGATCTGTCCACCTCCATTTCTTAAGTAAAGCGGATGTTAGGATGTATGGAGTTCAACCGCATTGCGAATTGTTCTACTTCGTGCTTGTTGCCTTTCATGATACAAAATATATCGTCGACATACCTCTTCCATAGTTTTACATTTGAGGCCTGCATGTCTATGGATTCCTCGAAGTATTCCATCCAGATATTAGCCATTACCGGTGCTACTGTTCCCATTGAAGAATGCCTTGTGGTCATCGAGAGGAAGTTTTGTATAATCAAATAAAGTATAATCGGCTATGTTTTCCGGCTATGTGTTGTTAATTTTTTTTTTACCGAGAATCAAGAATGTGTTAATAATACATATGGTTTAGAAGCTATCTTCTATAATCATCTTTAGTAACCAATTACCATTAGATGAGCCGTACGTGTCCTTGCTACCAGGATATTATCAAAACATTAAATTTGTCTTCGAATTGATGACGTAATTTAAATTCATTGTAGTTAATGACTCTCGAAGATGCTAATAGTAGGTATAACTAAATTTGGCTAGAAATTGCCTAGTAAAAAGTGAAAAGTTAAAGCTATTGAATCAATGAGGCAATACTGTCAGCAGGACACGTTGCTAATTATAGCGAGGCGGAGGAATTTTATGACGCTTTTTAAATTTTGTTAATTTCTTTTCTCTTTAGGTTAACCTTATTGTAAATAATTTGTTTGTATATAGAAGCTAAATAAGATAACTAGCGATAATTATATAAATCTAACGATAATTATATAATATAATAAAATTATTGTTAGTTATTTTATTTTTCTGTACAATTTAATATAAATATTGAATTGTTTTGTTTGTTTTTAATTTTGTTCATAACAAAATCGTGTTTGGAATAGTCTATCATCATGAGAAGAAGAAAATGCCGATGTTTAGCTTCTTTTAACACGAATCACGACCCTAAAATATGACCACACAATATTGATACACTCTGTATGTACATTTGTACTATCATTCAACGTTATTTTACTGTCTACAAGACACTGTTTACATAGCGTACCCGTCTATGTATACATTTCTTTATCACTTAATCTTTCTAAAAATACCGCCTCTGTTTCAGAAAACCCATACATAGCACACGATTTTAATATATTTAAAGGCAACTCCCGTTTAAGTAGTCATTCATGTATCGCGGGGGATTTTACAATTATTTAAACAACAGATTCAAAGAATACACAGACTCGACACAAATATTCAGATAAATTATTCTTTCGTATCATATCTACAATACTCATTGTGGCGTTTTCGCGATCATATTTGATAAAGGGAATAATAAACAGCATTGGCATTAAAATTTTTTGGAAATATATTTTACTGTTTTTGATTTGATTTATTTATTTCTAATACTGGTTATAAAGTAGAAAGTTTATGTTATTACAGACTCTCTTATATATCCCCGCAAATGTTAACAAAGATGCATCACACTCATGAATCCATACCAGTTAAAGCACCCAAAGTAGCCATGATATGAGATTGATCTCGCTACTGTTCGATTTGTATCTTGATGTGAGTACCTCATTTAGTTTCAAAGTTATATAATTTCCTTTATGCTTGTTGCCACCTAGAACATTTTAATTCCTCATAATATTTGTTTGGCAAAGTCTCTGTAAGATAATATAGTTATTAACAAACAGCAATTATAAATATAGCTTACGATCTTAGCAAATAGTGTAATTACGTAAAATAAAAGGCGCAATATAAAGTTTATCTAATCAGTATAGACGAGTTCATCATAGAGAATACATCAAGAAAATAAAAAAATGTCTATAGAAAAGAACGTAAGACATTCTGGAAACGACCCGGTTGAAACAAAAGACACAGTTGAATATGACGATCTATTGTCGTTGGCAGGAGAGCTGGGCCGATACCAATGGGTACTATTCATTTCGACTTTCCCTTTTTACATTTTTGGAGTGTTTGTTTACTTTTCTCAAATGTTTATTACCGAAGTGCCACCTAATCACTGGTGCAAGATTCCAGAACTGGAAAACTTGACCGAAATGCATCGCAGAGATCTTGGTATACCTAAAGATCTAAACTCGAGGTTTGGATATTCACAATGTCAGATGTACGCCGTTAACTGGACTGAAGTATTAAAAACAGGCGAGCAACCAGGAGACACATGGAATATAGTACCATGTCAACATGGATGGGAGTTCAATGCCTCAGAAATACCTTATCCTACCATAGGAATTGAAATGGAATGGGTATGTGAGAAAAATAGTTACCAAGCGACCGCTCAAGCGTTATTTTTCGTCGGTGCTATTTTAGGAGGCCTGATTTTTGGTTGGATTTCCGATCGTTTTGGAAGAATCCCAGCCATTATACTCAGCAATGTTATTGGCTCTATTGGCGGCTTCATCAGCGCTTTTGCTCGTAATTTCATTGAGTTTACAGTTGCAAGATTTGTTATGGGCATGTCATACGATACCTGTATGATTACAGCATATCTCCTTGTTTTAGAATATGTAGCTCCAAAACATAGAACAATGATAGCGAATATGTCATTTGCCATATTTTATTCTTTTACTGCTACTTTAATGCCATGGATTGCATTGGCTTGCGGTCACTGGAAGACTATTGCATTAGTAACTAGTCTGCCTTTAGCTCTGGCTGTATTTACGAAATTCTTGCTACCAGAAAGTCCAAGATGGTTGTTGTCCAGAGGACGTATTAACGAAGCAATTGAAAAAGTACAAGCTATTGGCAAAATTAATAAAAAGGAAGTATCAACAAAACTGATTGATCAATTTAAGTTATCAGTTGCTACTGCCAAAGTAGAAACAAATCAGACTTGGTTGCAAATTTTCAGAAGGCCTCTTTTGAGAAATGTGTTTATCTTAGTTTGTTTAGAGTATATGTGTTGCACTGTAGTGTTTGATGGATTAGTGAGAAGTATCGGACAATTGGACTACGACTTTTTTGTTTCTTTCTCAGTGATATCGTTTACCGAGTTTCCCTCAGTTATATTTGTAGCCTTTATTATGGACCACATGGGAAGGAGATGGCTCTGTATAGTCTTTATGGGCATGAGCTGCATATTCTGTTACTTAACTGTCTTCGCTAGTGGAGTATCAACTGTTATATTTGCCGTAGTTGCAAGATTTGCTGTAAACATAGGATTCAGTGGTATCATGCAATTGGCTGCTGAGGTCCTGCCAACACCCGTCAGAGGATCAGGAGTAGCCATAGTACACATATGTGGATATCTAGCATCATTTTTGTCCCCATACATTGTGTATTTAAAGGAATATTTATACTGGCTTCCTTTAGTAGTTATAGGGAGTATTGCAGGAATTGGAATGTTGACTGCTTTCATGTTACCAGAAACTACATTAAACGGGATGCCGCATACATTTGAAGAAGCGGACGAGTTGACTAGGAATCAAAAACTATGGACGATGCCATTTTTAGAAGTAAGAAAAGAAAAGAAAAGACATGTGGGTCAAATCAATCAAAATTTTGAACTTGAAACTTAATATATTTTGACATTTGATTTGAATGAGGGCTATCATTCATAGATGACGTCTCTAGTGTTATCACTCTAGTGTTATCAAAATGTATTATTGTCGTTGTTTAATATTAAACAATTCATAACTGATTATGAAATTCGCTTAAAGCCAGTGTTACATTTTGCATTCTGTATGATAAAGCATGACTTTGCTCTATAATACATGCCTCACTTAATACTGCGCCAGCGAAATGTTTTTCTACCTAAAACGTGTAAGTAATTTTCAAATATAAATTGTACTATCTCATTAGAATACACGAGCACTTGATGTCTGAACGTTTTATTTGAAGAACCTGCGAAAGCATTTTAATTATGCAATTGCCTCATATTTTATACCAACCCCGAGTGGGGCAATTCAATAAATTAATCAACGTCATTTTAAATGTATTATAGATAAGAAAAACCTTTTAGTGTACAAATCCTATTGTAAACAAGGCCCTTTGAAATAAATATTATCCTGTAAATAAAAAAAGGTTAAGCAAATATTTTACCGCTTATGTAAAGTGTCGCTTGGCACAGTAATTTTAATCCTATTAACTTTTGTAACTTGATATATAAAACTTACATTTGAATTTTATTTGTTTGTTGCGCTCTCCATCTTACAACTTTGCATCAGGGGTACAGATAAGGACATCATTCACCCAGAAAAATGTACTGTTCTGCCGCAAGCCGTAGGCAAAGGCTAGTAAGAAATAAATCAATCGAACAATGTACCCGTACTATATTTCTAAGACAACTTTCAAATACATCTCTATGACAAGCAGTAGAAGTTGTGAGTTGGATACAATATTATTTGGACAATCAGTCGCATATGTCGCAGTCCACTTCTCCAGACTTGTGCTACATCACCTAATCTTTCACTTTCTGCATCGAAGCTATTACAACTATTTTCTATATTATAGCCACGATCTTCAGGTCGGCGTTCCAACTATATTGCGTATTGCAGTCCATTGTAATTGAATATGGGTCATTCAATTTCAATGGGCTGCAATACGCAATATACTTTTAATTGAATTAAATAGTTATAATGTGCTGCAGGTTTTTTTTTTGAGTGACAAAAACTTAGTAATATCATCTGAAGCTCGTAGACCCGTTGTAACCAACAGTAAATCCATACGCCACACCGTTCTTTGTAAAAGCGACTACGACAAATTTAAAAACATTTTGTAGCATCTTAGCCTCAGCGTCTTTTACGATAATTGCTCCACTCCCTTGGCTTGTAGCTTGCTGTTAAATATATGTGACTGTACTTCTGGAAGTCCTAGAGGATACTAAGAGAACTACTTAATCCAAATAAAGAAGTTTTCTAATAGTGTAAGATTTTTTCAATCGGTCATGAGCTTTTTAAGTATATTAATTACAAACAAACATACAAATAAAAAAATATTTTTCATTTTAATATTTGTTTAGACATAGATATAAATATAAACTAATGTCACCTTTGTTTTGCCATATCTTAGAAGAATACACCTCCTCAATGTCATCAACAGAAGCAAACACGTGCACATAAAGTTTGCTTGTATCACATGCAAGTTAGCATGCGTCTCTAATGCAAATTTCAGCCACATGATAACAGGCCTTATCTTACCTTGCTTCCATATCTTACATTCAATTCTAATAATCTTTTTACACACGCTTACTATTATTAACCGTTTATTTATAACTTAATGCTTTCGCTATCAATCTTTACACAAAGAGATATATGTCTATTGTACAAATGGAAGGAACAAACAAAATATGAAGGATGTTCTATTGTTGTCTCGTATTCACAATTCGGTCGGAAATATACGAACTTATTGTTTCGTACTTACAGCCTGTCATAAAAAGAAAGTAAACAAGAGGTACTTAGAGAGTCTTCTCGTTATTAAGAGTTGAGGAAAATGTATAGGTTAATAATGCTGTCCGTTTCTTTGGATTACCTAATGTTGTTCTCTTAGAACTAAGTCTTGTGGAATGACGGAAAATTTCTTGGGTTCTGGACAAATGAAGAAATTTATTTTTTTAGTGGTAGATAAGAAAGACATGAATGTAGATCACCTGGTTTAAAGTGGTAACTGCCGCCTAAACACTTCGGCATGGTTAGACATCTACTTAGCTAAGCTGCTGACTACTGTGATAACAATAATTTTTTAATCCTCGTTTGTTTATTTTATTTTTATGTAGTTATGTATAATCTAATCAATAGATTTTAAGTAGGTACTTGATTACTACTTTTATATTTTAGCGTTGCACGATTTATATCACGGAAAATTTGTATTTACGTGATCATGCGCAGTATTTACATATCTTTTCGACAGGCTTGACGTTTCGGCCAGGTTTCACTGGCCGTGGTCACAAGCAGTCTCTACTCGATTGCCCACAGAACAAAATATGCATTTTGTTTTTCTTTATTTAGTGTGTAACCACTTATAACTTGCACCAAACTTGTACTCGTTTCTACCTTTTGATTGCACTCGTCCCATAGGAGTTAATAAGTTTTAATGAATCCAGGTATTAATGCGAGTCGCCCGCCGTACGAGATTTTCTTTTTTTTTTTCATATTTAAGCAACGGCAACAATCGCAGAATTTTATTAAATATTATTAGCAGTTGCTTACCATCGCTGCTTCTAGGTGTGAGGGTGAATTTATGACATAAAGACTGCGCCGAACGTAAGACGCGGTTGGACTGAATGACAGAGCTCGATATTCAAATCGACACGCGGCCGCCATAGTAAAATTGTATGGAGGATCTGAAGTGGTTTTTTGATAAATATGTATCTTTATTGTCAACCAATAACTTAAATATTTGGGACGGACAAATTGTAATATAACTATTTATGTTTCGTTTTATCTGTAAAATAGGATAGATTTCTACTGTTATAATCTAAAATCACGTAACACGAGCTTATTTTTTTGCATTTTTCGTGCAAATTTACGTAATTTTGTAGGCGAAAATATTAATTATTTTAAGTTTTTACACAGAGTAATTGTAAACATATTCACTGTTATAGTAAATGTATATTTTATATTTATATTAAACAAAAAGTATTGATTTTATCAATTTAACTGTGACCGCCTGCACACTTTTTGGCACATTTCGCCCGGCGCAGTTTTAATGACGTCGAGACACGTAGTGAGTAATGTATATAAGATGGTATGCCAAGCAATAGGTTAGTAGTTCGTTTGACTTTCATTGTTTGGTTCAAGTTGACTTTGTTGAAAAAGAGTTCTCCTTAATTTTTTTATTTTTGTACTTCTTATTTTTCCTTTAGTGTTAGTAAAGTGTAGAACATATTTACTAGTTTAGATATATTTAATGAATAATAGAGGTAAAATATAAAGTTGCCGCTTTGTATGGAGAAAATGGTTCTCATATAATAATAATAATAATAATAACTTGCTCTGAAGTACAAACTTGTAGAGGTCGAGGTGCCTTACTACAGGTATGTAGCGGAACCAGTTCTCGAAAAGGACCATATCACACTGTATTGGGATCGATCTATTATCACAGACAGGACTGTTGTTGCCAACAAGCCTGATATTGTGGTAATAGATCGATCAGAGCGCCGTGCAATGATTGTCGATATTACCATCCCTCATGATGGCAACCTCGTGAAAGCTGAGAAGGAAAAAGAACTAAAATACCTGGACTTAGCACACGAGGTTGTCGATATGTGGGATGTGGACTCGGCAATCATTGTACCGATAGTCGTTACGGTAAACGGTCTAATAGCCAAGAGCCTCGACCAACATCTTAAGAGGCTCGCGTTAGGTGCTTGGGTCAAGGGTCAGATGCAGAAGGCGGTTCTCCTCGATACGGCACGCATAGTGAGGAGATTCCTCTTTCTGGACCCCTAACCACCAGCTTGAACCTTGTCTCGATGTCGGTGGGCATCCATAATTTTTATATTTTTAAATGTTTTTTTATAATTATATATTTAAAAATGTAATTTTTATTGATAATTAATGAATAAATGTGAATAATAATAATAATAATAAATGTCACCGCGCCTCCGAAACTATTCAACATATCACCAGTGCCTGTCCAAACTTAGCTCAAACCGATTATACCCACAGACACAATCAAGTTACCCATATTATTCACCAGAACTTAGCTATAAAACATAACCTTTTACCACCTAAAGTTGTACCCTATTATCAATATAATCCCAAACCGGTGCTGGAGAATCAATATCACAAAATATATTACGACAGAGCAATACTAACTGATAAAACGATACACAACAATAGGCCGGATATAACCATGATAGATAAACAAAATAAACATGCATACATTATAGACATAGCAGTCCCTAACACTCACAACCTACAAAAGACAATCACTGAAAAAATAAATAAATACACAGATTTAAAAGAGGAAATAATTAGAATCTGGAAGATGGACAAAGTATATATTGTGCCTCTGGTGCTTTCTAGCACCGGTATAATACCGACACACCTTCTTCATTACCTACAACAACTTGAATTGCCAACGAATACATACATAACCATGCAAAAAGCCGCCATACTAAACACGTGTAGAATAGTTCGCAAATTTTTACAAGAAGATGCAAATATTGAACCAAACCCCCTAAATGAATCTCACTTGGCCTAGGCCCGTGGTTTCATTAGACTACCAGCATTCCTAAAATGCTGAGAAAAACAAAAAATCGATCATAATAATAATAATAATAATTTCATTAATTTATTTTTAACAGGCAAATCCAATTCTATCTTTTTTCATATATAATACTTGTATTTAGGCCGCTATGGTTTGTCTTAAATTAACATAACAACCATCATGTGATTATGGCAATTTCAAACAATGAATACGGGCAGACACCAAGCGATATAACTTTAAACACAATTTGTATAAAATTTATTGATATTTATTTTAATAATACATGTTATGAATAATATTGATATATTATTTATAACATGTATTAATAATAATTAGAGATTATTCTCTTCTCAAAATATAAACGATTTTTTTAAAATAACTTTTTTTTTGTTCATAAGCCACGATATTGCAGACCTTAATACATTCATCACAAAACGAGGGGCCGTAAATAATATTAGATTTCACGTTATGAAGTGCAAGCATATTACTATTTACTGGGCACTTTTCCCCACACCATCCTGCTACTGAAAATTTACCAACAGAAATGCTCATTATTACTTTGCCGGGAGTCGAACCCGAGTCTTTATGATCACGTACAAACATAAGTCGAAACCACGGGACCAAAGGGACATGCTTTAAAAACAGCCGAATCGCTATTAATATCAAGTCTATACGACCGTGCATGATCCAGAATTTAAAATAGTATCTGCTTTGTGTAAATGTCACATACCTATATGCTTTTAAGATAAAAAAAGGACATACCTTTCATCTACAAAAAAGCCGCAGCCAAAAGCTAGTATAATATTATAAGAAAGACAACAGGTCTTAATCGCGTTGGTAATTATTTAAAGATATTGTTTCGACTGTGGCACGGGTGGTGACCTAATCGATGCAAATTGGTCAAAACGTCGGGAAATAACTTGGAATTACTATTAAATAATTACCAACTTCATTAAGACCCGTCGTCTAATTTTATTAAGTACTAGCGGACCCGACAGACGTTGTCATTTAAACATGAAAAAAAATTAAAAAAACAACAAATCATTCACGAATCCACTTGAACACAAACAAAAAATTTCATCAGAATCGGTCCAGCCGTTTAGGAGGAGATTAATTACAAACACACGCACAGAAGATATATATATATATATATAAATATCGGTTCAAATTAAGAAAGTCTGAAGACCGTTATCATCTGCTGAAATTCAAAACGCCTAAATAAATAATGTTAACTGATGCAGACCAACAAATCTGGTTCAATCTTCTAAATTTTTGGTATCCACAGTAAGACACAATTTAATTAATTAATTAGTCTAAGTGGCTTCTTGTCTTGACTATAAATTAATACTAACATAAAATTCGGACTCCTTTTACGGTAGGCGTTAAGAGGGATTCCTACTCCATTTACTTAATTAAAATATTCTAGCCCAAGTATGCAAACCTGATTTTGTAAGTATTTCATTTAGTAGAAATGGATAAAGGTTTAATATAACCAATTTCTTTTTTGATGGCATATATAGTTACAGCCTGCAATACCTGGGTACTATTCCGATATTGCTGATCGTTTAAGATAGAAGTTGCTGTACTATAGTGCCAGAAAGAGAAAAAAGATGAAAGCGAAACAAACAAACAAACTGCCATACGTATTTATAATATTAGTTAGGATTTCAATCTTTTTAAAACATAATATCGACAGTCAAAGGGCTTTTGTGCTTTTGATACTTGGCCATACATTAATTAATATAAAATGGCTAACGAAAAATACATACATACATAGATTCACGCCTGTTTCCCAAAGGGGTAGGCAGAGACTATGGATTTTAAAAAAACATTACAAGAAAAACTATTATGAGAAATCTTGAAACAGAGTAATGCTGGTAACTTATAAATGGACTTAACAACAAATAAATTGGCGAAGCACTAGTGTACACAATATGTATATTACGCAGTTTAAATAGGGTGATCGTTTTACTTTTAAGTTCTTCTACAAACACTCCAACTTCAACCTCTAGAAAGCGGGCCACCATTCTACGTTAATAAAGTAAAGAGATAATTAGACAAAACTCTATTTGAGATTAAATTACACATAAAGGATTAGCAAAGTTCAGAGAATTACAAAATTAGATTGAAGTACCATAATTACAATTTAATACTGAAACAAAGGAGTGGGTCTAACATGAAAATGTCTATACGAAACTTCGGACTAAAAGAAAACCTACATAAGTATTTTTGGGATTTCTTTCTTTTTCTTTAGGACAATAAAGGGGTTACGTACCAAAATTCAGGACGAATTTTGGAATAAATATGTGTCTTTCATATTACGAACATTCGCGTCGGACTAAAACATTGGCATTTACGTTTCGTAGTAGGCCTACAGTTCCCAGTTTATATTATCTCATTCTCACATACTTTACGCAACAACAGCAATAAAATTAATAGGGTAATATATTCAATTTCCTTTACAAATTGTATATTGTTATTTGATTGCCTCTGTGACGCATTGCTAGCGAATGCCGTATCGTGCACATCCATGTGTCTTAGAAAGCACTTTATGCCTATTATCCTATGCCTAATGTTTCTACGGTCGTAAAGTATTGACCTCCATCGGACTTACCAAAATACCAATAATATGATGACGTCGCAAATGAACCGACTTACCCTTGGAAATACTAACTTTTTACGTGAATAACTTTTAGAATTTCGCGTTATAATACGTAATGGGTATTAACGCGATCATGCATAATGTTTACTTTTTTATGCTTAAAGTTACGATCAGGTTACACCGGCCGTGATCACAAGGTGGCTCTCGGAGGACTCGGAATTCTTATAAGAAACCGGAGTGACGGAAACTCTATTCCTACCTTCCCCATTCCTTCCTTTCATCCAACTCCAACTACTTTCCCTAGGTTCTATAACACGCAAGTGTTACTTCAGGTATTGCAACTGTGAATGGTCAGTAACTGCATACCATCAGGCGGACCGTGTGCTAGTTACTCACTTTTATTATATAAGAAAGAACTACAAATAACTACTGACAGAAAAGTTATCAAACTACTTAAGGTTCTTTGAAACAACAATTTCTAACAAAATGTCTTGCTTTTATAGATAGGTTGAACAAACTGCCCAGTATTGACAAAACCACGTTGGACGGGGAGATTTATTATAGCCCTAACTTTGTTGCTCATCTGACCGATATAATCAGTTTCGTGAACTTGCAACAAGGATAACGCTGAGTTTAACTCGTAATATAATAACACTAATAGCCTTGTATGCTGCTAGGTTCAGGCCTCTTTTGAGTGTGACAAGGGTATCTTATCTTATCTTGTGTGGGGGCCAGTCAGTACAGACCGGCGATACTTCGACCCAGTGTGATCTTTTGTGTCGACTTCCCCAATAACGACTGCCATAGATATTCATGGCAGCCGGGACCGACGGCTTAACGTGCTCTCCGAGGCACGGAGCAGGCGATAATTGTCAATCAATACGCACATAATTTCGAAAAGTCATATAACTTCCGAAAGTCAGAGGTGCGCGACGTGGGTTCGAACCCGCGACCCTCTGCATTGCAGTCTGTTGGTCTCCCCACTGAGCTATCGCTGCTCGACAAAGTGATGAGTGAGTGAAAGTGACAAGGATAAGGCCATAGTCTAATACGCTTTCCCAGTACGGGTTGACAGACTTAGCATATCTTTGACAGCTTTATGGAGATCTCTCAGGCAAGCAGTTTTTTTTTATGGTATAAGGTGTCAAACGAGCAGACGGATCGCCTGATGGTAAGCGATTACCGCCGCCCATGGACACCCGCAACCCCAAAGGAGTTACAAGTGCGTTGCCAGTCCTTTAAAAAGGAATGAAGGAGGGAAAGGACAAAGGAAAGGATAGAAAAAGGATCGGGGTAACTTGGCCTCCGGCTCTCTCACTCACTAATACGAAACGCAACAGTACGGGTACCGTTACTTCACGCCAATATTCTGTGAGAGGGTAGTACTACCCCGGTCGATCCGGCCCATTCATGCTGAAACCAGCGAGGATCTATTTACAATACGAAGGTTGCCGTTACTAAACTTAACAATTTAATACGCACATAACTTCAAAAAGTCAAATCTCGCCTTGTGATCAAACTTGAGACGTATGTCTGGCAGTGTAAAGGTCTGGTACTATCGCTTCTAGCTATACCTAAATTTATACAAGAATAGTATGTACAGATAATACGCAAACGTAATATGCTTAGAGATACAAAGCGCGCGTATTCAAGTGTGAACAATGAACAGCTAAACATGGGCGTGAACATTGTAAAGCTTTATAATCACATAACCTGTTTATTTCTATTATATCTAAGAGTCAATATTCTAAACATGCAGTATACCAAAAAACACGTTTCAAGCAGACACAACTACCATAACATCAGTGTTGGTATTTTTTACTAGCGTCTGGTTCAAATCTCTTGCTAGATATATTCTCTCAAAATATTCTCAATAGGAGTCTGGAGCAATGTCCACTCCAAAAATCTTTACAGTTGTTCTATGGCTAAAATGAGTAATCGATTTCCTAATCTCCTTCCACGTGATGGACCGGTTCAAAATTTAACGAGTGTCGAATTTAATCAAGCGCTCGGTTATTAAGCCGAGTCGAGTCAATTGAATTTCAATCGCTCTGTAACAAATCATGGTATTAGTGATAGTTGCTAGTACTATTATATTCTCCTAGAATACCTTCATAAATTTATGCGGGCTGCTAATCTAATCTGTATCAATAATTAATATTGTTAAGTTGAAGATATTGGTTGTTTATTTAAACGCGCTAATCTTTGGAAATACCAGCCAGATTATTTTTAATTTGTTTCCTATATCACGCTATGTCCTATCCTACGTTTTACACTAGAAACGGAGCAGATAAAACTGTTGAGAACAGCTAATAGCACTGATTCTCTATATCCCGGTTCCTATAGCCAGAAACTAGGCGTTTTACCTACCGACATTTATATTTTGACATATTATTCAAAGAATATGTGTCAAAAATTAACTGCCCGTAGATAAAACGTCTCGTTTCTTCATATTGGAACCGGGTCTATATTGACTATTGATATTTATGACAGTCGTAAACGCGAATTTTAGATTTTTGCCGAGGCAAGTCTATTCTTGAAAATTATCACACGTCTACGAAAACTAGAAGTTTTAGTATTTTATCGTTGGCTTTAAACAAGACTTTTGCTAAATATTAATTACTCGCGATTGCCTCTGCCTCAGAACCTCGTAGATCCTACGTAATAGAGGAATACGAACCTATTACCATTTATCGGGCACAGTTTCAGACTCAGTGCTGCTAATGAGATTTTTTTTCAAATTAACTCAATAACACATTGCTCGATTTTAAAACCATTAACTGCCTCCGTGGCGTAGTAGTAGTGAATGCGACTGCTGTGCATGAGGTCTTGGGTTCGATTCCCGGGTCGGGCCAACAAAAAATTATTGAGTTTTTCTTTTAAGAAATCTCAATACGAGCCCGAAGCTAGGAAATTGGCGGTGTTAGACAGCCCCGTGCCTGAAAATCACGTAAAGCCGCCTGCGCCTGATTTTTCTCCAGTCGTGTCGGATTATCCATCCCATCGTATCATGAGACTTAGGGAACAGAGAGTGCACTTGTGTTTGCGCACATACTTGTGCACTATAATATCTCCTGCGTAGATGGTCAGTCTCCGATTAGATTTGCCGCCATGGCCGAAACTCGATCTGGAGGACATTATTTACTTCTTCATTTTTATAGAATCATTAACTTGAGAGATCAAAACAACGACTTTAAGAAATCAAAGATTAGACTGATTATTTCTTCAACAGCATCATATTTTGGACTCAATATCGAACCTTATATCCAAAAAGTTCAAAATCCCAATAAGCTGCCACGATCCCTTCGTCTAGACGTTGCCAAGATAACTTTAACCCTATCGATCCCTGCTGACAACAGATATACCGCGTATGTAGCATTTGCATAAATTACATGAATTCTAAATACTGACAGATGTGAAATTGGAGGTAAGTGAATTATCTTCGTAGAACTGAGGGGTTAATTCTATTAATGCTTCGCTTCAAGTAATATGATAATACAGCTATGTATGGGTTTGACAGCGATTTGAATTAGATAATTATCGACTTGGATTTGCTTGTTTTCATATTTGATTGCGATTACTTATTATGTTTAGGATGTAGGTGAAACACGTATACTACTCATAAATGTAGGTTGTTTTTGGCTACCATTGTACATTTCATTTAATAAGTAATTAAATACTAGCGTTCGCCCGTACTTTAGTTTGTGTTTTTCTGGATGAATGATGGCTGGATGCAAAGTTTCATAACGATTGATGGAAAAGTTAACGCGTAAAAGCGTATTAAACAAACAAACTCACAAACACATTTATTATTTTAGTTTGGATGTTAATTTTTTGACTTATAGTTACGACCTGGGCATCAAACCCGGAACCTCGTGCACATCTGCCGAATTAACTACTACTAACTGCACAAATATATACAGGGTGTCCGGTAATTTATGGATAACCTGGAAATGTCTTATAGTGGAACTGATGGCCGTTCAGAAAAATATGAAAAAGAATCTATCCTAGCTACTACCTGAGATATGTTTTTTTTTTAATTACCATGTATAACTTTTTTGTATACTACGACCATAAATGAATGAAATGCATCGGTTTTTTGTTGTCTTATTATTAAACACTAATTATGCTAATAGATAGACAGTCAAAAGTATGCTATGCTAATATAGCTTGCACTTTTTAATATATTATATATTTTTTAATTATTTCTTTTTTCTCTGTAAGACATTTCTAGATTATCCATTAATTACCGGACACTCTGTATGTATACATCAAATACTAAAGCTTATAGCTTCAATACAGTTCTGTATAAAATCCAGCTTCCAATTCGATGCAATAAAAACAGACGGCAATTCAGACACGTATGCTGATACTAACTGTGTGAATATCCACGTGGATATCCGATGAAACGGTACGTTGGAGCCTTCCACTAACATTAACTAGTTATCGATACTATTGAACTGTTTCAAACACACACATACAAGATGTTCATCAGCATTCTAACCATATATAATACCATTTTTCAAAGTGACTACTCCAGTCCTCGTTGTTTTTTCTGTGTTGCAAGGATCTTTACAAACAACGGACACAAAGAACACCCAGACGCCAAACAACGTTAATGAATCACACAGGGGCATGCCAAGACGCCATAGTAACTCGGGCCCACAGTGCACACCTATAAAGGCTAATGATAATAATAGGAAGCAAAGTACAAGGGTCGAACAACTTATGTTAATATCCTTATTTTATGTACCTACTTTCTAAGCAAATAAATAAATGAATGAATGAATGAATGCCAATAATTTATTAGCAAAAGAAGTGATTTACAGAAATTCACTTTTCATTCAAGCTAATTATCTTGTAATTTATATCCTACCAAATGTTCTCATATTTAATTAAACTAGCGGTCGCCTAGTGCTCGAAATTCGACTAAAATTTGCCTTTAAGATATTGCTGTTATAATGTTACTATATATTGATATATGTAACCATAGTTACGCGCTTCGACTGGGTGTATCAAATGCATGGTTGTGTGTGTGTAGTGTTTTTCCATTAATTTAAAGTATTTGTAATGCATATTTTATATAAATATTAGGATTCGGCCCTCCTTCTCCATATAAACTTTAACTGTGTCAAATTTCATACTCCTCCGTCCGCGCAATTTTCGTAAAAAGGGTTACAAAATTTTTGCTTTACGTATTAATATATAGATATGAGAACATTTGACAGGATATACATATGACCTAATATTAACCGGTTCCCTGTCTGATGAATCTCATATGATACATAACAATAGATTTTTATTATGTCTAACACGGCGCAGCAAAAGGCTTAAACTATTGATTAATAACACCTATCAACCCGTGTGTTACCTTACACAAAATCAATTCGTTTGCAACGATTCGTTAAAACTTATTGACAAGAGTCGGAAATCATTATATCACTCATGTGCACCCACCGTCTTATTTACTTTCTTAACACATTAATTGAAAATATGGGCATTAAATAAATATCGACCAAGAAAATTTATTTACAAAATAAATTTTCTTGATCGATTAAGTAATCTTGTTGCAATATGTTGGCAAACTTTGATGGGAATGCAAATCAGCGCGTTATATGTAGGCGCGTAGTACCCAGAGGTAAAGGGAGACTGAGGACTGTTATAACATAATTTTGAAAACTCTAACACTACTATTATTGAATTTTACTACTATTTAAGCTATATATTTTTTTCTAATTAAAACTATTTGTATTTAAGTTTACACTTTGCCCCGACGTTTCGGTTGCTTTACAGCAGCCATGTTCACGGGGAGACTGTTTAATTTCAATGTATAACATTCGCGTAAACATAAGACAATATTATGGAGACTGAGGAATTTTCGTTACACATATTTTTGAAAACAATTTGGAGTGCTTTAAAACATGCAGGTTTTCTCACGATGTTTTACATCGCTGGTTAATATACTACTACTAGAAATATTGAATACGCCCATAACTAGGCAAAGTCAGAGGTGCGTGTCGTGGGGTCGAACTCGGCACCTCCATGGCTGTCTAACTATCTTCTACCGCTCTACCATCATTCCTATTGCTGCTTGACATATCTTATTCAATTAAATTCTTCTCAACTTTCCACAATGTTATATCTATACTAATATTATAAATGTAAAAGTTTTGTGAGCATGTATAGATGTTTATTACTCTTTCACGTAAAATCTACTGAACTGATTGCGATGAAACTTAATATGTAGATAGCTGGAGACCTGGATTCACACATAGGCTACTTTATATCCCGATATTCCTACAGCAACGGGACTTACGCGGTGAAACCGCGGGAAAAATCTTGTAGTACATATAGTTGGTAATCTTTAAACTATGTATGTATGTATAAATTCTGGGGTCACATATAGTTGTTATATCAGGAGAGAGGAAGGTGTCTCCCTTACTTATTCACTTGAAATACATTCATTGTAAATACTTAAAGGTACTCTTAACCTCATGCCAAATATAGCCGTATTTGATCTAGTTAAAGAACTTTCACCTGAAGTTTCCTCTTCCAAGAAGGAAGTATAATAGATAGGGTAAATGTGAATCATTTTCCTTATTTATTTTAATGTAGTAATTTTGTTCCATGTATGTACAAAAATACATCTTAATGATGTTAATAATGCGAATATGATGTAAATAAATAACCATTTGTTACGTTTTAATTACTCAAACGATCATCATAAAAAAATTTCAGTCAGGGATTCAAAAAAGGTCATTGAGATTCGTTCAGGAAAAAGCTATTATTAAGTGAAGCCGTGGGCAAAAGCTAGTTATAAATAAATTATTTCTTTCTGTGGACAATACAAGCACATTATATGAATTAAAAAGTGCACCTTATGGTAACTTACGAACTTCATAATTGCTACTAATGGAAAGTTAAAACAATAAATCTTAACCAAAACGGAAACTAACGCTAATCTATTATTTATGTTATTCAATTTAAAACTGTACATAGTACTAATGTATGTATATCCATTGCCTGCGTCGCCCCAAGTATAACTCTAGACCTCAAAAACACAAAACAACAAACAATTTATTAGTGATGTCGATACTTACGGTTTTAAACCACGTGCAGGATCAATAAGTTCATTGACATACAATACCACACGATACTATTGTAGCCTCATAAAAGCAATATAACTGCTATAAAATAAAACGGTACAACCACCTTTTACAAGAATATTAACCTGTTATTACGTATTTATATAACAGTTTACTTGATCTCACGTATTAGAGCTCAAAGCTAAAACGTGGCGGGTTGGAAAGCTGCTTGACTGTTAGGTAGCAAACCTTAAACCTATGCTAAGTCTATATGAGCCTAAAATCTCCGCTTGCCCTACTAAATCATTCGAAACAGAATAGATTATTATGTTCAAGTAGGACTATTATACAACAGCGATAACTTAGTGTGAGATCATTGAACTGCCACGCAGAGGTCTCGAATTCGATACTAACTTATCTTAACTTATCTTGTGTGGTGGCCAGTCAGTACAGACCGGCGACACTTCGACCCAATGGGATCTTTTGTATCGACTTCCCCAATAACGACTGCCATAGATGTTTATGGCAGCCGGAACCAACGGCTTAACGTGCTCTCCGAAGCACGGAGCAGGCGACAATTGTCAATCAATAGGCACATAATTTCGAAACGCCATATAACTTTTGAAAGTCAGAGGTGCGCGACGTGGGTACGAACACGAGACCCTCTGCATTACAGTCTGTTGGTTTTCCCGGTGAGCTATCGCTGCTCTGGCGATAGCTCAGTGGGAATTCGATACTAAGACATCTTAGACTTTTCGAAATTACGTGCTTATTAAATAGTTCATTATCGCTCGCTTTAACAGTAAAGAAAAACACTGTGACGAACGCTGCATGTTTAGGACGTCTTTATAATGCTCATAATGACTAGCGTGGTATACTACCTCTTCTCAATGTGAAAAGGGTTAGGCCATAGTACACTATGGCCTAACCCTTTTCACATTGAGAAGAGGCCCGTGCCTAGCAGTGGGACAGCTTACATATATACAGGGCTGATATTATAATCAAGCACTGCCTTTAGTGTGCTTTAATATGCTTATCTACTAACTGACCCGCTTTCGATTTTATACTGGTACTCCAGAATATCTTTTGAGAAGAATTTCTTTTGAGCCATTACGGCTAAAACCGGCCCCGGTATTGTACCTGAAACTTCATGCACCGCAGGCGCATTCAAATCGGCTGTACAATTTCTTGGCCCTTTAAAAATACTTACTGTCTGATGACAATGACTGTTGGTCCCCTACTGATAGCACAGCGTCTCTTGAAGCAAGTTGGAAACCCTAATAACAGTAAGTTTGTCTGGTGTGAGTTAAGAGGGGTTTCCCCACCAAAATTTTGGCTGTGATTTTCTATAATTAACTTCCTAACTCGGTTTCTCCAATTTGACCAAAATTCAAGTATTACAAGAACCCCGTTGTGCCCTTAACAAAACACCTCTACACTAAATCAACATCAATAAAGCCATACCGTTTATTCTCACCGAAAACAAAAAAGTGAAATAGAGATACAAAGATATTACAGAACAGATAAGGTTGAAACAAACCGTGGATTACGTTACAAAAAGCCTGAACCCAAAGCGAGACCCAAAACGATCTATATCGAGCGAAAATATCTTCTTTTGTTTGTATTTCCATTTCATAGATAAGCGAACAACTGTCTGTTATAATCGGCTATCTTCATCATGAATGGCTACTTTCGTATCTTAACTACGTTAAGAGGATAAAAGCAGCGTTATTGAAAAATACATTAATTCTGATGATATTTTGTACCTCTTAAAGATAACGCGGCCTCAGTACGAGTATACAAACTGTTTGTTTTTTTCATTAATATTTTTTTTATTTTTAAAATTTAGAGTCGTCCACATAAGTAGCTGACAAATATGTAAAAGTATTTTATGAATTAAAAATACTTATATTCGTTCTGTATTTGTGAACAATGATTAAATCAATTATCTTGTCAATATAACTGCAATGACATACTAACATCCTATCTAATATTATAAATGCGAATGTAAGTTTGTTTGATACGTTTTCACGCCTCAATTACTCGACCAATCATCATGAAATTTCGCATACACGTCAAGAGAACAAAAAAGGACAAAGGTAAAAATATTCTGATCCTAACCTAATCTATATTTACGCGAGCGAATTTCTTATTTGTTGCCAAAATGGCCTTGGATGCCTCGTACATAGGCATCTACATATTTAAATGAATTCTATGTTCGCAGCGGCAAAGTGCACGTTGGATGGATTAGATACGTTCAGATCTCTTCACGCTGTTATCCATCTTCAAAAGTCTTTGCTTTGAATATAACATACTCAGCTGTGTGATATATTTATATTTAGTAATCACTATGCTGCATGTTCACGGGTACATAAAATTTGTTGGATTGAGGATTTTACCCGTATTAAAGTGATTTATTGCTCCGGTTTTGATAAAATTGAGGTATTGCATAAATAATTTTAGTAACGTTTTTCATAAAAAATATAATGAAGGTGGTTATTGTTTATCAAATCTTCATCCATCGTAGTTGTCGGAAATAATAAACGATTTATACTCAATAGTTTTAATCACAACGTATTAATGCAAAATACACTAAAATAAGCACACGTTGCCCGGATGGAAACGAATTACTTTTCGGAACGCGATGAAGTCGGACAGAGGTTGGCTCTATGTGCGTTCGGCGCGATGTCTCTCCAACGAGTGACCCATAGAGAATAGTAGATTTATATTGGGTAATAGAGTGGCAACTTCGATATTTTAAGCGATAGTATCGCCACCTACAAATTTTGCGGTAAAGTGGTAGTATCTTTTTCTGACAATAGACGTCGCTTATTTATGTTTATTATTGTGCTTTTGAATTTAATTTTATTTAAATAACTGGGTATTAAAATAAAACTATGCTGTAAAGTAACAAGTAATCTTTATTTTTCATAATTTTCTCACATTCACAATACATTACAGAATAAAAAATGGCCAAAATCACAAAATAGGTATTTATTTCATATTGCTATTATGATTTGTCATAACTGCCTAATGAACTGTGGAAAGACCGATGAAAGTGTTTGGATTCCTGAAATACGCGGAGGAACTAAAGCTCAAGTCAACGCGAATATCACAGAAAACAAATCAAATACACCGGAAAACAAAAGTAAATGCGCACGAGCACCTAGTTAGTATACTCTTAGCGCACGAGCATGTAAACAAGCCGGCCGCCATTATCTTTTTGAAATGTCAACTGACACCAGACCATAAAACGTATTTCTACCACACATTTACCATTTCTTTAAATAAATAAACTTAAATTTTTTCACACTTTTCTAACGGAAAAAATAATTACTAGAATTGTCTGATCTCAGTTAATTGTAGAATTAATATAATTTTTGCCGATTTTTAGTAGAATGCAAAGGTCACTATTAATACAAATTCTACGGAAATTCATTATATATTTTATACTTGCAACATAGATGAATTTAGTTCGCGCACATTTTACAGAGGGAGCTAGCGGTGAAGATTTCATGAATGTAGGGAAGATTCCAACCCATGGAGTGACCCATAGAGTAGTATAAGTATAATAGGAATAGAGAGCCAACTCAAGCAAAAATTTTGCCACCTCTTTTTCAACGCCCGCCAGTGCCATCTTTTATTTGATTCTAAGAACTATATGCAAGTACCTACTTAGAGATAGCTGTATGTGTATATACATATATATATTTTTAGCTATATCGTGTTTATTATATATAAATATAGGTATGCATAAATTGTGTTTACTTTAGGGTAAAAATAAAAACAGCTATTATTCATACCAATTCTTTATTGATTACAGAAATTATTGGTTCACAAATAAAACATAAAGAGGACACTTTTTATTTCATCCTCACCATCATAGGTAATTTTTGTTCTGTTTATTGAGCGACACCAGCTACAATTTAATAATTTATTGAGACGTTCACAAAATATCTTTTATATTATGTCGTTGGCATGTAAATTCATAATATGTTATCATTGTATCGCATAATAACTTTAATTTTGATCATAAGCTGTATTTCGAAACGTCTCTTTTTAAAAACGCACAGGTAGAATTTTGTATATATTTGAAGGTATTTAAACTTTCTTTAGATGGGTAGCACAGTCATTTCTTGTTGGTATTGTTTTCTTTTGAAATCACCAGGTTAATAACAGCGAAAGGCACTAAAATCACAAAATTTCACTAACACATGCGCGTACGCCGTTTTTGTGAAATTTATGAATTGTATTTTTATGATATGTCAGAAATGTCTAAATCCGTTTTGAACTCTAGGAAAATAAGTAGATGGCAAACATCCAACTCTTAGTTTGAAGTTTTAAATTAATAAATCGAAGTCATATGAGACTAATAAATCAATAAGTATTATTATGAAACAATAGCAATAAAATTGAAATTTTATTAATTCACTAAAAATATTCTACAATCCGTGTTTGACCAGTGACATCTATCGTGTTAAATTGCATAATACTAAGGAACCAATACAAAAATAGTTCTTAATTTGTCCGCTTTTGCGCTGCAATCGTCTGTCAAATGTAGATATTCTAACTGTGATACCACTGGAGTGACCGCTCCACGTGTTTTCAAGCATGTTTTATATTGACATTTGACAAGTATGACAGCTCGCACGATGATGCCAGCCTCCGTTTTCCGAATACGTCTAAGTCGATTCAGGAGGCTGGTCTGACGCTTGGTTGAGAGTGTCAGTTGTTTATAGGTTATCTTTTTTTCATGCGTATTGTTTTTATTTGTGGCTGTTAACTCGTGTGTGTTGTGTTGACTCGGTGGTGGCTTAATCTTATAAGGTAATCCTCTGTTTATTCCTTTGTCGTTTCGTCTGGGCGCATCCATATCTGCTTGATTCCTTTAGGAATCAAGAAGGTATGGAGGAGCCTCCGGACGGGGGTGGAGGTTTGCCTCCTGATAAGCCTAGATCCTCTAAAAGACCTGCTGATGTCGATCTGGCGATCGAGATTGAATCTAAAAAAGCCCGTTCTCCGGCAGATTCAATCCAATCTGTATTCACGAAGCCTGGTTTCGAAATTAATAGTAATGTCAAATTTTCGGCAACTGACAAAGGCCCATTTACTGTGTATGTTTCTAGAGCAGAACCAGACCCCTCTGCAGGGTATTCATTTAAAATTTTGAAGTTTGCCCAATTCCTACATAAAAACAATGTTTCAGGCATTAAAGAAGGCGGCATAAAAAATCTTGGTCGCAACAAGATATCAATAGAATTTAAATCAGCTGTGAGTGCCAATGAATTTCTGGAATTAAGTTTACTGGAGAGCAACAATTATGAGGCATACATAACAAAATTCCAGGTTTTCCGCATGGGTGTAGTTAGGGATATCCCTACGGACTGGTCTCTATCAGACCTTTTAGATGGTATTTCCACTGTTGGACATTGTGGTGAGGTAATTAGAGCTAGAAGGCTTAACATTAAGTCTCGGAGGGATGATACCGCAAATTGGATCCCGTCCAATTCAGTGGTGTTAACTTTTCTGGGACAATCCCTACCTGAAAAGGTATATTGCTATAATGCCTCACTGCCTGTTACAACCTACCAGCTACCAACAATTCAATGTCGCAATTGCTGCAGGTTTGGACATATTGCCAAACAATGCAGGTCCCAGTCTCGCTGCTACATCTGCTCTCAAAAGCATAGTGGAGATAGCTGCCTCTCTCAGGATTCAAATCCTACATGCTTTCTTTGCCGTGGGGGTAACCACAAGGCTATAGATCCCAAATGCCCTGAGCATGCCCGCCAGAAATCTATCAAGATGGTCATGTCTGAGCAAAACATCAGTTACCTGGAAGCTTCAGCACGTTATCCCCTCCCTAAGCGTCTTTTTTCGGAAATTGCAGCCTCGACCCAGTCTCCCTCTACTTCCCCTCAAAAAACCCATTCGACCCCTTGTTTTACTACACCCACTACTTCTTATAGGAAGACTGTGTTTCTTCCTCCCCGATCCCAGCCTGTCTTAGGCAAGTCCTACGACAGGGCTTATCACAATGCTATTGTGTCTACTCCTTCTTTTTCTCAGCCTAATGGCTGTTCTCTTCCTTCCCCCACTGAAACCACTCCTCTTGCTACTCCTAACGATAACCTTGTTGAACTCCTGCTCTGCTCCCTAATTAATATGTTATCCAAATTCTCAGATTCCCTACCGAACAATGTCTCTGTTCTTGTTGAACAATTACTTTCTGTCCTCTCTCGTAACAACTCACCCAATGGCTCTGCAGGTCCTTCAATGGAATTGTAGAAGCATCCGTCGTAATAAACAAGATGTTATCTATCTAGTGAATCGCTATAAACCGTCTGTCTTTGCTGTCTCGGAGACATGGCTCAGTCCAATCTCATTTTAGAATTTCGGGCTTCTCGTGTCTCCGCGATGACAGGGATGACGGTAGGGCGGGTGCCGCTCTCCTAATTAATAGATGCATTGAGTTTTCCCAAATTCCTATACCAGATCACAATACTGGCTTTCACATTGTAGCTGCTAGGGCTGCAAATTTGTCTTTTGTGTCTGTATACATCCCTCATCTTAATCCTAACATAATTTCTGAATTACGCTCCATCCTTTCTTCTGTCCCTGCTCCATTAATCATTCTTGGTGATTTTAATTGCCGACATACTCTTTGGGGTGCCCACTATAATGATCCTTGTTCGTCTTCCATATTGGACCTTTTGGATGACATCAACCTATGTATTTTGAACGATGGATCTTCCACTCGCAGAGTATCTCCATCCCAAAATATTAGTGTCCCAGACCTTTCCTTTTCTTCTCCCTCTTTAGTTTCACTTATTACCTGGTCGGTTTTGCCAAATTCGTTTGGCAGCGATCACTTCCCTATTTCTATTTCTTATTTCTGTCCTTCTACTATCCCTCCTCCCAAACCCAATCAATCTCTCCTTAAGTACCGGTTAGCACAAGCTAATTGGGAACAATTATCTACTCTTTTAGACATAGAAATTGACTTATTCCCCCAGTGCAACCAATATAACTTCCTTCTCTTATATGATCAGTTCATTTCTGCCATATTGGAATCTGCCCAATCCTCTATTCCAGTAAAACCCACTTCCCGCAGCTTGGTTCCCTCTCCTCCTTGGTGGGATGCTGAATGTTCTGAGAGCGTCCGGTTGCGTAGGGAGGCGGAAAACAGATTTGCAATATCCCTGGATATGTTAGATTTCATTGCCTACAAACAAACTGCTGCCCGCACTTCCAGACTTCTCTCTAGAAAGAAATCCATTGGTTGGCGTAAATTCTGCGAATCCCTTTCCCCTTGCTCTCCTCTTTCCTTGGTGTGGAAAAGGATTAAATCATATCGCAGAAGTTACCAAGATCCGAATGTCACCAAGAACGATCCCAACTCCTTTCTTTATGATTTCCATTGTAGACTAGCTCCTCCCTTTGTCCCTGAACTTGACTGCCTTTCTCCACCTGATCTTATTTCATCTTCTATTTCCTCTGACAGAATGAATGATCCTTTCACTTTCCATGAACTTACCCTAGCTCTTGACCATCTTCGTGATACCTCCCCTGGTGCTGATGGTATTCCCTACTCCTTTATCTGCAAATCCTCAAACTCCAGCAAATCCTTTCTTCTTAGTATTTTTAATGCGATTTTCACCTCTGGCAAAATCCCTACCTCCTGGAAAACCCAGATCATTATCCCAATCCTTAAATCGGGCAAGGACCCGTTGGATCCTCTAGCCTATCGCCCGATTGCCCTCTCATCCGTGCTAGCCAAAATAATGGAAAACCTGATTAAGAACAGACTAGAATGGATTCTGGAAAGCAGAGGCCTGTTGGCCAAAAATCAGTTTGGCTTTAGAAAGGGTATGGGTACCCTAGATAGCCTGAGTATCTTTACCTCTGATGTTCGCCTCGCGTTCTCTCAGGACAAGCACGTTATTGGCGTATTTCTTGACATTTCTGCAGCATATGATAGTGTTCAGCTTCCTTTACTCAGGCAGAAAATGCACGAGCTGAGTATCCCTGTGAGACTGATCAACATAATCAGCAGTATGTTAATGTGCCGCTCCATTTCAGTTCGCCATCGTGGTATTATTCTCGCCCCGCGCAATATCTGGATAGGTCTGCCGCAAGGGTCGGTCCTAAGCCCTCTTCTGTACAATATCTATACCTCTAATCTAGACCTTACTGTATCCTCTTTCTGCAAAATTTTACAATATGCCGACGATATTGTTCTCTATTTTGTATCTTCTTCCTTTGCTGATTCTTCTTCTCGTCTTAACTCCGCACTGTTTTACCTAAATAATTGGCTTTTAACTCATAATCTCTCTATCTCAGTTCCCAAGTGTAATGCTGTAGTCTTTACTCGCAAAAGACACGTTCCTGACATTAGTCTTTCGGTAGACGATGAAGTTATTCCTATCAAAGATCATGTCAAATTCCTAGGCCTTATCCTGGACTCCAAACTTTCAGGCATACACCACCTGAACTACATTGTTCGGAAGGGCGAGAGGGGTGTGAATGTCATGCGGGCGCTATTTGGTGTCAGGTGGGGTTCCCATCCCTTTAGCCAAAAACTTTTATACGGCGCTGTGGTTCGCAGTCATTTTGATTATGGCTGTTTTTTACTAGAGCCTTGCAATAAAATTGCGTTATCCAGTCTGGAGAAGGTCCAGTCTAAGTGCTTGCGAATTATAACGGGAGCTATGAAGTGTTCTCCGATCAATGCTCTTCAGGTGGAGTGCTTGGATCCTCCCCTTCATCTTCGTCGACAATATCTTGCGGACAGATTCTTTACCAACTCCATTCGAACTAACTCCCATCCTTTATTCCACATATTACATACCTTGGCACCTCTTATCTCCTCCTCCGCCTATTGGAAGCATAAAACTCCCCCTCCCCTTGTCAATTCCTTTAATAAATTTAAGGACCTTCCTTCTCCTATTTTACAATCTACTACCAATCCTCTCTTCGAAGTGGAGTACCAGTCTCTGATTTTCCAACCAAAGATTTACCTTGACTTCGGTATAAGTAAGCTCTGTTCGGACGCTAACGTCAAGCTTTCGGCGAAATTGTCAAGGGAATGGTCTGACTGGGTGACCCTATACACTGATGCTTCCAAAACATCTAGTAAAAGTTCTGTTGGATCTGCTGTTTGGATTCCTAAATACGGCATTATTCTTAATTTTAAGAGTCCTCCACAGAACTCTATATTTGCTGGTGAAGCCTTAGCTTTGCTAGAAGCCATGAAATTTATTGAGTCACACAAGCTAAACAAAGCGCTTATCCTCTCGGATTCTCGGAGTTGTCTAGCAGATTTACAAAAAAATCCATTTCGCTGTCGTGGCAACTTTATAATTACTCTTAGGACAAAAGCATCGTTGTATAGGTGTCACCTAATGGGCATCGAGGTGGCTATGGCATGGATCCCAAGCCATGAGGGTATAGCAGGTAACGAGTTTGTAGACTCCTGTGCTAAGGCTGCGGCGGTGTCTGGTTGCTCGGACCATAATTACTGCTTCCCTTGTGAACTTCGTTCTTTGGCTCGTCCTTCTTTGATTGATGCTTGGAATAACTTATGGCAAACGTCGCGGTTGATTAAAGGAAAGTTCTACGGTTCTATTCAACCTTCTATCCCTTCCAGACCGTGGTACTATCGACAAAAGAGTGTAAATAAATTGGCTACGTCTGTAATTATCCGTCTCCGTCTGGGTTTTGTTTGCTCTCCAGTCTTCTTAGCCAAAATTCGGGTCAGAGATCATTCTCTTTGCGAGTGTGGTCTCGAAGAGGGCTCCTTGGAACATCTATTTTTCTTCTGTCCTAAAATATTGTATCCTCTTTATGACCTACTTCCTAAACAGATCCCTCGTCCTGTCAATATACCCTTCCTATTAACTTTGGCTCACACCCCATTCATAAAAACGTTATATAAATTTATCTCCCTTAACAAAATCAAAATATAGTCTGCCGCTCTTGTCCTCGTCTATCTATATCTCTATGTCTATCGTTGGTTTTGCTTGTCCTCTCTCTTCTTCTAACCTTACTAATATGTATATATTACTAATATTTGTGTTGTTTTGTTGTAGCCCAAAGAAGAACCATCGCTCTAATGACCGGTCAATGGTCACTGCTTACTGATCAATCCATTTATTTAATATATATATATTTTTTTATCTCTTTCCACCCTGACGTTGGCAGAATCATCGGTACCTATTCGATGGAGCCATTTGACACCGAGAAAAGTTGAAGTTGAAGTTGAAGTCGATTCAGGCTTAACGTTCCGAGCTTCACTGTCCGACAAATATTTTAACAATATTTTAAAGGAAAATACGAATTTAATTTAATTTACATGTTTGGTAACTTAACTTTCAGCCAAGTATGGATTGCCATATAGTAACAACCATCATGATATTATATACGAGTAACAGACAATGTAAAGCAGGCAAATACTAAACAGAAATTGTATAAAAATTTACTCGTGGAGAATTTTAATAATACTAGTATGTATACACATTGATTTTCTCGAAATATAAATATATTTTCAATATATACTTTATAAGCCTAGGCCTATGTCCAGCAGTGGACATCTTTCGGCTGAGGTGATGATTTGTTTATTTATGATGACGATAGCCAGTTTATTCATTATGGGTATTACGAAATAAAATGCAAGGCATTTATAAATAAATACGTCATATAAAGCCGACATCTTAACATATAGAAGCTTACACGCCATTCTATCAGCAAAATACCTTGAAAAATCCCTAAAATCAATCTGATATTGAACACAAAACTGAACACGTCCATTCAGCTGCGTAAAATGCGCGCGAAATTCAATTAATTCTACTGCTCTTCCAATAGTATTATCCGGATATCGCAGCACAGATTTATTACAACGATTCACTCACGAAAGCCTCGTATATAGTCACTTTGTGTGGGATAGTGCGATCTGATTGGTCAGTTACCGCTGGACACACTACTTTATTACGGGATTTGTTTAACATGCCAGTAGTTGTGTAGGGTTTATTCGAATAGTTACGTCTTGTTTCAAAACAGCCATTTCGTTGAACACTTAAAACGAACATTTTTCTGCAATAGGTGGCAGCAATATGTTGCCCAACAATAATAGCTTGAAATAAAATTTATTTCTCAAGACTTTTATAATTTTCCAAATTTACAGTTTTCCCAACTTCATCGCGTAAACGTAAGACAATGTTACGTAAGCTATATTATAGAATACAGCTCAATATAGCTATCTAAAGCATTCTGTATGGAATGGCCGAATTGAAAACGTTGCAGCTGCATATTGTCAAGATATTGCCCGTTAAGAAGCCTCTTCAAAAATGTATCTCGAACTCCATTGTCACCTCGCCGGTGACCATAGTAACCATAGTAGTTGTTGATACGGTTACTGTAAAAAATGTTAACAGGTTCTCTGTTCCGTGAATTACATATGATACATAACAATAGATTTTCTATAGTGTCTATCAAGGGACAGCGAATGGGTTAAATTATAACAGCCTACTCGGATGTGTTTGGTAGTGAGATTTAACAGAATTGCACAGTAATCCTGGCTTTGAGACGAAAGGGTGTCTTACATTTTAATTGATATATTTAATTATCCCAAGCTTTATTTAAAGCCTGGTATTAGGGTATATACCCTACCTTTTTGGGGATATAAGCGTAAAAGTACAGATAAAAACTTCTGATGCAATTCAAAACGTAGACTTCTTCTAACGAATGCGCTTTACCTCGTAACATCCCTATTAACTATAAGATAGCTAAACATCTTTCGAATTCGGTGACACAATTTACTAACATGTCCAAATGTTGCCTTAGTACTTGAGGCGTACAACACTCGTGACTTATCGCATTTATAAGTAGTGAAATATAGTCTGAGTATTGTATACAAGTCGTCAAAATCCCGGTCACGCTGACTAAATTTCATTGGCAAGTCCTTTTGAGACATTCTGCTTAGAATGTTTTTACGTTAGGAAATTTTCGTAGCAAATGTTATAAAAGGCACTTAGGTAGGTTAGGTTAGAATTGCTAACATATCAGCTAATATATATATATATACGCCTTAAAGGAGTATATAGGTAGAGCAGCGATAGCTCAGTGGGGAGACCAACAGACTGCAATGCAGAGGGAGGGTCTCGGGTTGGAACCCACGTCGCGCATCTCTGACTTTCGGAAGTTATATGACTTTTCGAAATTATGTGCTCCAAGCCTCGGAGAGCACGTTAAGCCGTCGGTCCCGGCTGCCATGAACATCTATGGCAGTCGAAGTCGACACAAAAGATCCCACTGGGTCGAAGTGTCGCCGGTCTGTACTGACTGCTGTACTGCCCCCACACAAGATAAGATCTCATTTTGCCAGCTATGCTTATTGCTACCACGTAATAACTAGCAAGCCAATCATCGTCTACCAAGCACAGTTCTAGACTGCGTGCTACTGAGAATTTTCTAGCTGAGAAACCTAATAACGCTTTGCTCGACTCAATAATCAAACCCAAAACGTATTGCATAGCTACACTACCGTTGCACCACTGATACAGTTATAATGATTGAAATTATAAAAAAACAGCTCTACACATCTGCTTTCCCCTTCGAGGAAACTGACGTGGGACTTTGTACGTAACTTCCGAATGCTACAAAATTCCATTAATATTTTCTCCGTTCTGGCAACGAGAACAGTAAAGACCGCAGTCAAAATTATTCACAACGTCTGCGAGCTTGCTATCATGCATAGTTAATGCAACCACTATTTCCAAGTTAACACACTATTATAGCATTTATTTACCAAATTCTGCCATTTCCGTTGGCACAAATCCAAAAGGCAGTATCTTAAAGCCCATTCTGCTGCATTACGTCTTTATAACCCCGAGAGGTAAGACAGAAATATTTCAAACTTAAATCCACATTTTTAGCAGGCGTATTGTCTTGTCTACTGGAAAGTTTTGTGTCGCTACTGAAATTTTCCAGTCAGGAAAAGCCAATAAACTTTTACTTGAAACAAAAACACTAGATCCAAGGACAGTACAACCGATATCATGGATACCGTGGGACTAATCAGTAAACTTGTACGTAATTTGTTTCTTTTATACAAAACAGTGTAATGAAGCATTGTCATACAAATAATTAGTTTTTTAGCAATCAGGCTGCAGTAAGTAAAACTTTTTTAACTGCTCTATCTTACCTATATATTAACAATTTCAGTTTTATAATCCTTTGAGGAGTAGAAAGTATATAATTGTTCTTTTTGCGGCTCATCTGTCGCAAACAGTAACAAAAAACAAAAACACGTGCTTCATCTCTTTGGTTTTACCGGAAAAATACGATGCACAGAACGATAGCCACGTATTACAATGAAATCAGCTCGTTCAAACAGCAAGTTATTTTAGTATTGTATGTTAACCTATTGAGGCATAGCGGCATACCGGTGGCCAGACAGACACAGTGGCATTTGAATTGTCTGGTATTCTATGACTTGACAGATTTAAAACAGAAACAAGTTAACAGACATTTTCTTGTTATATTTAATAGTTCCTTTTTCTAAAGCCCTAAAAAGATATAAATCTTATAGAAAATAACATTACACGAGAGCCAAGAAGAGTTATTATCATCAATTTACTTACTAGTAAATCCAATACCACATACATAGACCAAAAATATAATGTTAGGTCTCTCTTTATACTAAACCATTTTATTCACTTATGAAGATTTACGACATTCATAATACTTACTCAGAAGACAGTGAACTGCAAAAGTGCCGAACAAAATATTTTGTAGAGCTTGATGTATGGACTTTCTAGCCAAACTCTGCATATAGATTACATAAAATTTAACTCCATTAGAGAAAAAGAAAAGATCTTATTCCAAGTCTGAAACAAAAAAAAAACTTGGTACCGGCTAACCGGTTAAACGCACATCACACATAAATATCCTTCACCTCATTACCAGAAGCATAAAGTCACAAACAATACTAAAGAGTCATAACATAAAAACAAACTCTTCAACTTTGCTGGTAACTTGAACTTGATAAAAACTGGAAAGTCAACTCGTTTGCGTAATCCGAGACAATTTACAGTATACGCTTGAAGTACATTAACTGTTATATCCATTTTTCTACGATGTTTGACACAGTTTACTGGAGTTTCTAGTTGTTTGGCAATTTGAAAACGACTTGTGCTAGATCTATTCTGTATGAGAGTACTATGAAATCAAGTAAGATCTAATAAGGATTATTCCAGAAATGCCTAAATGGTTTGAATACATTGAATGACTAGGTGAAAATACCAGGTTTGTGTGTAAAAGTTGGCACGACAATTTCAGTCCACGCAGACGTATGTATGTACATACGTACTTGTTACGATATGTGTGCAGAGGCGGCAGTCAGTGTATCTTTTCGATGTAACATTACAAATATTTATACATTTAACCAAAGCGCCATGCGACTTTAATAATTTACGTAGCTTTGTCAAACATTACATCAACTTTTCCACACCGCGCTTGTGAGCTAGCACGTATGCACGTGGCTGAAAACAAACGATGTTTACCGGAAAAAAATTGGTAATAGCAACACTAAAAATGGTTACAACATAAAAATAAGGTGCTTTAGCTACGGATTGCTAAATTTTGATAAATTTTCCATAGAATTTGTGTCCATAATTAACTGTCGTTACGTTAAATGATTCACTTATTCATTACGGATATTGAAACTGGCCATCAGACGGTAAATCCGCCTAGTTGCTGGCAACCTAACGTGAGCGGGTATCAAAGAGTTCTTCTTCAACAAATTATGTCCCTTTAACTGTATCGGTGTTCTTTTCTTCTCTTCTGTCATTTATGATGATAATAATAATATTTATTATTGTTTATTTATTTTAGTATAAATTCGATGTTATCGTAAAGCTCTTTATTATATATTTATTTTATGTAAATCTGATTCTCTAAGTCTTAAGCGATGTATTTAATGATTTTAGACATAACATCGCATAGCAAATTTAAGAGTTTAGAATTACAAACAATCTTTAAAATTTGGAATATTTGTATTAATAAATAATAATAATAATAATAATAATATTCTACCACATACACACAACACTATCTAGCCCAAACTAAGCAGAGCTTGTACTATGGATACTAGACAATGGATAAACATACATATTTACTTTTTTTTTTGTAAATACATACATGTTATACATAGAAACACCCAGACCAAGACAAACATCCATGTTCATGCACACAAATATTTGTCTTGTGCGGGAATCGAACCCGCGACCTCAGGCGTGGCAGTCGGTTACACTAACCAACTACGCCATCGAGGCCGACAGATAAAAAATTACAAGGCCGACAGATAAACAAATAATCAATTTATTAACATAATACTGTAAACTTCATGTCGCATTTACTCGTTTTTTTTCCAGTTCACAAATAATAATATGTAAGTAGATAAAACGCGTAAAATTTTGTCAGCTACGGAATTAAGATGTTTTATTATGTATGATGTGTTGTGTCATGTTTTCTGTGCCGTATGTTGTGTGCCGCGTGCTGCGTGTCGTGTACTAAGTGCTGTGAGCTGTACGCTGTGTGCTGTGTGCTGTGTGCTGCGTGCTGTGTGGCGATTACTCAGTTCGTAGTGCGGGTTTAATCAGAAAATTTTCGTAAAATCCTCATAAACTGACTTAACAAAGATTTTAATTCTCATGACAAATTCAATTTATGTTAGTTACACAAATCTTCATGTGCTTGCAATACCAGCGACATCGCTTGTACTTCTCTACTTTAGATAAAAGGTACATAAGTAAGGTAGACCGAAGCAGAAGACAATGCCATGTTCAAGAGGTTGATAGGACCTATAACGTTTTATCCTTAACGAATCGCTACAATATGATAACTATTATTCTCCGTCGATAATTTGTACAAAAGGTCTGCTTAAAATCAACGCTCCAGCCGACTCATCCTAAAAAAACTAGCAAGGCTTATCTATAAAGGCATTTTACTTTGTACCATTCCCTAACTGTTTTAAATTATAACTAACTGTACTAGATTTTGTCTACGGCTTCGCTCGCGTAAATGTAGGTTAGGTTAGATTAGTAACAATACTTTTACTTTTTTTGCTCGTCAAAATGACCACACTCTGCCTGATGGTAAGCAGTCGTGTGGCCTCCACATCGTCCTCATAGCAGCCGAGGCGATGTTGAAGTCTCTACTTTGACGGTCTGAGAAGGTGCTTTTTCGCACCCCGCTTAAAGGACCCAGGATTGAAGGAAGATGGAAACACGTGCTATGGCAGAGAATTCCATGCCTTGATCTTTCGGCAGAGGTATGAGGACCCAAACTTGTTGGTACGCACTCTAGTCGACTTCCCGTGTAAGGATGGCATCTGAGCCCAGCACGCGTTGTTCTGGATAGGAAAGGGGAGGGGGGGATAAGGTGGAATAACTCTTCAGAGCACTCCCCGTGGTATATTCTATAGAAACATGCCAAACAGGCAATATCCCTACGGAGTTGTCCTTTTTTGTTTCCACAATGTGTATACGAAATTTCATGATGATCGGTTCAGTAGTTAAGGGGTGAAAGCGTAACAAACAGGCCTATGGTTGGTCTCGGCCCAAGGTCATCAAGTACCCGATGTCGTTAAAACCCATACTCACGTATGAAAGCATTGTCTGGTGGCCAAGAACTAAACTAGCTACATGCAGGAACGCTCTGTCGAAGGTTCAGCGATTGGCCTGCATGGCTATAACAGAGGCGTTCCCAACTACACTAACGGCAGCGTTAGAGGTCCCGCTGGATCTAACGCCGCTACACATTGCTGTGGAGTCAGAAGCGATAAATTCGCTACATAGACTATCTGTGCATGGGCTGTGGAGCGTCAATATGCCGGTAACTCGACACACAAAATTGGAGATTTCAAAGGATCTCAAAAGGATTATGGGCATGGGATGCGACAAAGTGCAGCCATTGCACATATTCAAAAATAAAATTAAAATAAAGGTCCCCACGAGAGACGAATGGAGACAAGGTCTACAATCCCAAGACAAGGGTTGTCTCATCTGGTACACCGATGGTTCCAAAATGGAAACAGGGTCTGGCGCTAGTATTTATGCCAACGACTGCAAGGTGAGCCAAGGCATGGGCAAATATGCAACGGTCTTCCAAGTGGAAACCTATGCTATAATTGCCGGTGCTCAGGAGAATATTAACAATAATGTCACTGACAGGACTGTGTATATTCTCAGTGACAGTCAAGCTTCTCTCAAGGCTCTAGACTCGTGTATGGTGGACTCCAGACTGGTCCTGAACTGTGTTAAGGCCCTTAATAAACGTGGCATGAAGAACACAGTCAGACTGGTGTGGGTTCTGGGGCATGCAGGTGTGCAGGGCAATAAGGAGGCTGCCCTAGCCCTTTCTGGCTAATTCATCAGCATGAATTAGCCAGAAAAGGCTCGGAGCAACTGTTTGTAGGCCCCGAGCCTTTCGTGGGACTCTCTGAGAGCACCGTCAAGGCAGCTTTGAATGCACAATGATAAACACAGGCTAGAGTGGATGGCCCTTAGGGATCTGGGACACTCCACGAAATTCATTGCAAACAGAGCCACAGGCTTCACTCGGAAGTTCTACGGGTAACAAGAGCCAAATAGGCCTGCTCACAGGAGCATTCACTGGCCATTTTGACACCAACAACTTCCTTTGCAGATTGAGATTGGCACACAGTTCGATCTGCAGAGCCTATGGTGAACAGGACGCGTCCATATCGCACCTACTGTGTGAATGCGACGCGTTAGCTGGATTGAAGATGGGTCTGATGGGATTGGCATATCCAAACTCTGAAGACTTAAGGTTTCTTCCTCTGACGTGTACGCTGCGGCTGATGCAGTACATTCATAAGGAGATAGCTAAGGGATAAATCTTGGGGCCTACACAAAAGATCGCACTGGGTCAAAGTGTTGCGGGCCTGTACTGACTGGCCCCCACACACAAGATAATATGGTCGGTCTCGATGGCGACCATAGGCCGTTATTTGTTGTTTTTATGGCGTAGTGGTTAGTGTAATCGACTGCCACGCCTGAGGTCGCGGGTCCGATCCCGTACAAGTCAAACATTTGTGTGCATGAACATGGATTTGTCTTAGTCTGGTTGTTTCTATGTATAATATGTAAGTATTTACAAAAAAAAGGATATAAGTATGTTTATCCATTGCCTAGTACCCATAGTACAAGCTCTGCTTAGTTTGGGCTAGGTAGTACTGTGTGTATGTGTTAAAATATTATTATTATTTATTTAAATAAACTCACATTTGCATTTATAATATTAATTAAGATAGTGACGTGTCGATGGTGTAACTTCAATTAAATAAATAAAAGAATCTCATTGCATTAGCATCCCACGTTTCATTTTACATAATATACGCAGCTATTCCAAAACAAACATAGCTGTCCTATACTTGACGTTCGTTTGACAGGTAAAGGAATACCAACACACATCAAAGTCAAAAGAAATTAAGCGTCTGCATCGCGCGTGTATTCACAGTAAAACAACCCATACATAGCGCTGGTGCGAGTTGACGTGTAATGATGAAACACGGTATATGACGATAGGTGGATGTTAAAATGATAAGATTACGTAATGTAGTCTCGCGGCTGTATTTCCAGGCAAGCGGAGGGAGTTTTTGTTTAAGAGCCCACGTAATACATATAAAGCGAGTATCTTGCCGTCTATGGGAAGTAATGCCACACATTTAATAACACCTTACTACATTTGCACTTTTGGTACTGAATATTTTCTTAGAGAAAATACTGTCAATAATCAGCAAAAACTGGGCATCAAAAAGTTGAAAAGTCCGTAAAATGTTTATGATCAAATTAATTGTACATAAACTAATAATGACGAACACTCGGGTGGACGCGTTTTCAGTTTTAACAATGCGTATTGAAAGCTCAGGCTTTCAAGTAAGTAAGCTATAATTGTGGACTATAACCACTCGGAAGACTCGCTAGTTGTCGAACTTAGAAAATTAAGATGGAAGGAAACTAATGGAATATAACAACAGTTGTCACGCGGACCGCTCGCGCGATGACGGCTGCGCGCGAGTCGGAGTGTTGGGTGGCGCGCCTTTTCCCCTCCTGCCGGTCGTAATCTGCTGCCGGAGGAGAGAGGAGTCCTCGGGAGATTGAATTTTCTCTTAACGTGAGGGGTGTGTCACGCGGACCGCTCGCGCCATGACGACTGCGCGCGAGTCGGAGTGATGAGTGGCGCCCCTCTTCCCCTCCTGCCCGGCGGTAACGGATATATAAGTCGATCGCGTCCTGGATCGAGACCTCTTCCGGCTGGCTTCACTTATCAGCTAAGTGTCCTTGCTTCTGAAGAACCACAGAGCAAGCCCTTTCTACGAACCACGCCCTGTCTACTGGTCGCGCAGTATTGTGAATATTGTTAAATACATATAACTGATTTTTTCATTACTAGACAATTAAAAGTGTTAATTGTTGATCTATCTTTAATTAATCTCTGCACTTAACCTCAAGACACCACGCCCCTACGGCGTGGCCTGTCCTATTTCTGGATTGATCAGATCCTGAGTAAATAACCACATAATAGGTTACACAGTACTATTAATTTTACATTAGTTTCGTATAAGGAATGATACTATTGATATTTTGAAGTCCAGGCTTCAAATATATATAAACATGAACACAAGAAAGCTGCAGTATAATGAACTTTATATGTCAGCATATTAGCAAACTCGACTGTACTTCTTTTGTCTGATCCGATCCTGTCAGCTCGTACGTCATGAAGCAAATCCCAAAAGCGAGCTTTTCCTCCTAAAAGTTTTTAATAACCTCCTAACATTAGATGATCATACCTAAACTTAATCATCAACCTATTTCACAAACACTAACAATTATTGTTTTTTTTTAATGACACCTTACTGATCTTAATTCCTGTGTCGCGGGGGACTTTATAAACATTCAAACAACGGACACAAAGAACATCCAGACTCGGAACAAGCATTTGTGGATCCCACACATATTTGTACCGTACGGGATTCGAACCCACATCACCCGGCGCAGTGAGAGTAGCGAGGTTACCACTTAAACCAACAAGCCATCTGTGCAATATATAGTTTACTCAAAATTACCTACAGCTCCTCGCCTATTAGCCACAAATTAGTCCTCATGACTCATTGCTCTCGGCTAACATACAAAGATCAAACTATTAACTATGTTAGTACTATCAAACGGAATTCGTAATGTATTCCTGGTATACTTAGTTCGCTCGATTGAATCAATTTAATAATGCTTTTAATTGTATAAATACTCACTTATTACGTTTGAACTAAGGGAATTAATAAGTAGAATTGACTTTGTTTAATTTACTAGCTTTTACCCGCGGCTTCGTACAGGGATAGTATTTTTTCTGCATGAAAGGTACCCTATATCCTTTTCCATACTTCTGATAATGCGTATGCATTTTATGATGATCAGTCGAGTTGTTAAGGCGTAAAAGTGTAACAAACAAACTCACATTCACATTTATAATATTAGTCACTTTAACATTAGTCAGTTTAACATACTCATTTGATGCTATCTTAATAGCATCAAATGGGTATGTTAAACTATTAAGTCTGGAGGACTCCTGAATATTCCTAATGATGTGTCTAATAGCCATTAACATTTTTAGTTATCAAATAGCTTAGTCATCTAAGGCTTTTGAAAGTTTTTCTTTATCAAGCTGTCAAGATGCTAAATGATTCCCATAGTAAATATTACTTACCTCGATAGCGGTTATTGTATGCAACTATTATGCATGAGATCTCGAAAATGTTTACCAAGTGGGACAAATTTGTATAGTATTTTATATTGTTACACCTAGTGCCATCTCTCGGCATTATGGTGAAGACTCGGCAGTTCCGTCTAATAATTTATTACAACGCCATCTATTGAAGTCTTACGGAACTACGTAGTTCGTTGGTACGAGAAGAGTAGAGAGTACGCTGACACATTCTCGAATCTTCGTACTGTTTACATACCGGGTATGACGTTACTAGAAAACTCCGGAAACGCTTTAACCGCGTATAAAAGGAGAAGGCCAGCGCTTGCCGAGTCAGTTTACAATCGTAAGCGGTCAAGTTTACGTCGGAACGAACGGAAGCGAAAATACTACGGAGTGTAAAGCTAGTTACAGTGGAAAAGTGGAGTATAGTGTGTGTTGTGTTTTAAGTTTAATTGTGTGTTGGAATAGAACGTGTTTTAGTCGGTTATATTGTTTAATTTCTTATCCCTCGAACCCAGCACGTAAAAGTATTAAGAAATTATCAATAGTAGCACGGCTTCTGGAACTATGGCCGGTAGACTACATTAGTTTCGGTCGTAGTACGTGATTACTAAAACATATTATAGACGTTTATATCCCATTGGCAATATATACATTAGGACTCACATTAGGATAAGTGTTAAACTTTATATGTATACCGTAATCAGTATTCATTTGGTAAAAACAAACGCAATATCTATTGTTTACCAATAATAAAAATTAAAATTTGTTGGATCCGGCATTTAAAAATGGGATATTTTGAACTGTGCATCAAAAATATTAAGGGACATTTAAGTGCGTTACGCTAAGAAACTACCCTAAACCCATTAAAAATATTTTGCTACAAATAAACAATTCCATCAACAAAAATACCAACAAGTCTAAAACTATCACCTAAATTTAACACTCTTTTATTCTATTGCTCAGCAAATATCCTAAAAGCACAGTAATTATATTATTCTTTCACTAAAAATACTAATTGTAAACCGAATATTCCGATCGTTCTACAAAATATCTTATTATATAGTTTTTTTATACCGATACCATTATTATGGTTAACACCCCGATTTAAAGCAATCCGACTCGGATCGGATCTGATCGGAACCAAACCCAAGATGTGCTTAGTTTAAAAAAATAACCACGAAAGCTAAGGCAGGAGCAGGGCTCTCGCCATAGATTTCGTGGTTATTTTTTTTTTAGTGGGCAATGTAATTTTAACTTAGTTACATTTGATAAATAAAAGTAAATTGGGATTTGATTAGTGTTCGATTAAAATATTTTTAGTGTACATTGATTAAATTAAAACTAAAATATGAAGTGCTTCTTTAATAGAAAGGACTATTTTTATTGTTACAGATTTGCAACAGTTATTAAATAGGTATTCGTTATGAAATATTTTAGTAAGTATATTTTTGTGCACAATTAGTATCTTTGGTGGAACAAAGGAATATTTTGTAGTAGACAACAGGAATAAATTGAAGAACAGTTAAATACTACTCTTTAAAAAATACGACCGTAACTATTTTTAAATCGAACAAATTTCTAAATAAATAGAAGTTAGTTTTCAACCATATTTCCACGTTTTCCGCACGAGAGAATAATTTCCTGTATCGCGGTGCTTTTATCAACATTGAACTCACGGCAACGTAGTATATACTATATAATCGGTAACCCAGCACTAAGCTGTAAGTTACACAACATTGTTTTTAAAGTTAGCAACAATTTTATTTAATTTGATTGCACGAGTGATGCAGTGTTCGCCTCGCCACTGCTACGCCGAGGGTAGTTCGATTACCACACAGGATGAAAATTTGTGTGATCCACAAATTACACTTGTTACTAGTCTGGGTGTTCTTTGTGTCTGTTGCTATCTGTTCTATCATATACACACAACACCATCTAGCCCAAACTAAGCATAGCTTGTACTATGGGTACTAGACAATGGATAAACATACACATATACTTTTTTTTTGAAAATACAAACATATTATACTAAATATACTTAACTATGGATGAAAAACGGCGTCTGCCCTGAATACTCTAATAGCATCAATGCAATGGGCAGACGGTGACTCGCCAACTCACTAGATGGGCCCCCTGATAAGCCACTATAGGCATACAAGCCAGCAGCAGAGGGCAACACCGGTGCAAGTGGCTAGGGGTGTCGAGCGGTGCGGCGCGCGGCGCCGGTTTCACCATCACGGGTCTCGTGACAACGGAGACCCGGATCGGGTTTCCCCATAGTTATGCCCTTGTAAATGACACTTCCACCCCCAAGCATATAGCTCTAGCGGCCCCTCTCTGGCTGGCCGACCAAGGCAAGCCAGAGTTGAGAGTCCTACGGGCACTCTTGAAGTTCCACCCCGGCCAACCAGTAACGGCAAGCCGGGGACGAGGCCCTAACCAACTCTCTGAGGCATTTAGGACCGCAGTGTCGCCACTCACATTCAGCTCGCCACAAGCTGTCCTGCGGTTTGTGCGCTTTAATTCAACCTGGTGATACATTTTTTGTTTATATCACAAGGAGAAGGTGATAGTTTTAAAGTTAGTATACTGTGCCCTCCGATATCGCGTTAGTCTCATGATGAGATAACGACTGTCCCAGAGGGGTTTATTATTATTATTATTATGTATCATATGAGATTCATCGGACAGGGAACCGGTTAATATTAGGTCATATGTATATCCTGACAAATGTTCTCATATCTATATATTAATACGTGAAACAAAAACTTTGTAATCCTTTTTACGAAAATTGCGCGGACGGAGGAGTATGAAATTTGACACAGTTAAAGTTTATATGGAGAAGGAGGGGCGAATCCTAATATTTATATAAAATATGCATTACAAATACTTTAAATTAATGGAAAAATACTACACGCACACAACCATGCATTTGATACACCCAGTCGAAGCGCGTAACTATGGTTACATATATCAATATATAGTAACATTATAACAGCAATATCTTAAAGGCAAATTTTGGACTAATTTCGAGCACTAGGCGACCGCTAGTTAAATTAATTATGAGAACATTTGGTAGGATATAAATTACAAGATAATTAGCTTGAATGAAAAATGCCAAGATTTTTGTAAATCACTTCTTTTGCTAATTAATTATTGGCATTGCTTACTATTATTATCATTAGCCTTTATAGGTGTGCACTGTGGGCCCGAATTACTATGGCGTCTTGACATGCCCCTGTGTGATTCATTAACGTTGTTTGGCGTCTGGGTGTTCTTTGTGTCCGTTGTTTGTAAAGATCGTTGCAACACAGAAAAAACAACCAGGACTGGAGTAGTCACTTTAAAAAATGGTATTATATATGGTTAGAATGCTGATGAACATCTTGTATGTGTGTCTTTGAAACAGTTCAATAGCATCGATAACTAGTTAATGTTAGTGGAAGGCTCCAATGTACCGTTTCATCGGATATCCACGTGGATATTCACGCAGTTAGTATCAGCATACGTGTCTGAATTGCCGTCTGTTTTTATTTCATCGAATTGGAAGTTGGATTTTATACAGAACTGTATTGAAGCTACAAGCTTTAGTATTAGTCCGGTAATTAATGGATAACCTTGAAATGTCTTACAGAGAAAATAGAAAAAAAAAATTAAAAAAAAAAATATTAAAAAGTGCAAGCTATATTAGCATAAAATACTTTTGACTGTCTATCTATTAGCATAATTAGTGTTTAATAATAAAACAACAAAAATCCGGTGGATTTCATTCATTTATGGTCGTAGTATACAAGAAAGTTATACATGGTAATTAAAAAAAAGACATATCTCAGGTAGTAGTTAGGATAGATTTTTTTCATATTTTTCTGAACGGCCATCAGTTCCACTATAAGACATTTCCAGGTTATCCATTAATTACCGGACAGCCTGTATATATTTGTGCAGTTAGTAGTAGTTAATTTGACAGATGTGCACAAGGTTCCGGGTTTGATGCCCAGGTCGTAACTATAAGTCAAAAAATTAACATCCAAACTAAAATAATAAATGTGTTTGTGAGTTTGTTTGTTTAATACGCTTTTACGCGTTAACTTTTCCATCAATCGTTATGAAATTTTGCATCCAGCCATCATTAATCCAGAAAAACACAAACTAAAGCACGGGCCAACGCTAGTATTTAATGAAGTACAGTTATTAAATGAAATGTACAATGGTAGCCAAAAACAATCTACATTTATGAGTAGTATACGTGTTTCATCTACATTCTAAACATAATAAGTAATCGCAATCAAATATGAAAACAAGCAAATCCAAGTCGATAATTATCTAATTCAAATCGCTGTCAAACCCATACATAGCTGTATTATCATATTACTTGAAGCGAAGCATTAATAGAATTAACCCCTCAGTTCTACGAGGATAATTCACTTACCTCCAATTTCACATCTGTCAGTATTTAGAATTCGCGTAATTTATGCAAATGCTACATACGCGGTATATCTGTTGTCAGAAGCGATCGATAGGGTTAAAGTTATCTTGGCAACGTCTAGACGAAGGGATCGTAGCAGCTTATTGGGATTTTGAACTTTTTGGATATAAGGTTCGAAATTGAGTTCAAAATATGATGCTGTTGAAGAAATAATCAGTCTAATCTTTGATCTCTTAAAGTCGTTGTTTTGATCTCTCGAGTTAATGGTTCTATAAAAGTGAAGAAGTAAATAATGTCCTCCAGTTCGAGTTCGGTCATGGCGGCCAATCTTAACGGAGACTGGCCATCTACGCAGGAGTTATTGTAGTGCACAAGTATGTGCGCAAACAAAAGTGCTCTCTCTGTTCCCTAACTCTCATGATCCGATCGGACGAATATTCCGACACGACCGGAGAGAAATCAGGCGCAGGACTAACGGCTTTACGTGCTTTCCGATGCATGGAGCTGTCTAACACCGCCAACTTCCTAACTTTAGGCTCGTATTAAGATTTCTAAACAGAAAAATCCATGATATAGGAAACAAATTTAAAATAATCTGGCTGGTATTTCCAAAGATACGCGCTACGTTTAAATAAACAACCAATATCTTCAGCTTAACAATATCAAATATTGATACAGATTAGATTAGCAGCCCGCATAAATTTATGAAGGTATTCTAGGAGAATATAATAGTACTAGCAACTATCACTAATACCATGATTTGTTACAGAGCGATTGAAATTCAATCGACTCGACTCGGCTTAATAAACGAGCGCTTGATTAAATTCGACACTCGTTAAATTTTGATCCGGTCCATCAATGATGTGGAAGGAGATTAGGAAATCGATTATTCATTTTAGCCATTGGACAACTGTGAAGACTTTTGGAGTGGACATAGCTCTAGACTGCTATTGAGAATATTTTGAGAGAAAAAGTCTACCAAGAGATTTGAACCAGACGCTAGTAAAAAATCCCAACACTGATGTTAAGGTAGTTGTGTCTGCTTGAAACGTGTTTTTTGGTATACTGCATGTTTAGAATATTGTCTTTTAGCTATAATAGAAATAAACAGGTTATGTGATTATAATCAGTCGCCGTCAGACGTCTATCGTGAGCGCACGCTTGTTTGTCTATAGAGCAAATCCAGTGTTACTCAAACTTTTCGCATCATGTTTACCTGCGCTAGTTGTGGTTCCAAGCACACCGACGGTCCTGTTTGTAGTGGTTGCAAGCAACACTATGACTATCAATGTGCCGGCGTTACTGAAGCTGGATACCGAAGACTCGGCGAAAGTAGGAAGAGTGTTTGGCGCTGCCCAAAATGTAAGTCAAGTTCATCTCTTTTTCCTCTGGCAGTATCACCCCAGCCCAGCCAACTAGATAAAATGCAGGAACAGCTCAACAAGATCACTTTCGACCTGGCTCCATTGGCAATGTTAGTTGCTGATGTGAAATCCATCAAATCGGAGCTGTCTGGTCTCAAAGATTCTATTGAAATGGCACACGACATCATAAACCGCTTCGCCGAAAAGGTAAACACTCTCGAAACTAAAGTTACTAAACTAGAGAAGGTGGCGGATCATATACCGTCTCTTCAGGCTGATATCGAAAGAATAAACCGAGAATCGCGAGACCGAGACCAATGGGCTAGAGCCAACAATGTTGAGATCAAAGGTATTCCGCAGAAGAAAAATGAGAATCTCTACGATATCGCACAGAAAATTAGTAACCTATGCAACTTTTTGGTCAGAAAAGAAGATATTAATTATATTGCGCGTATACCTACTCGTATCCCCAACGCAGAAAAGCCAATCGTGGTTGCTTTCAACAGTCGTTATACTAAGGAGGAATTTGTGGCTTCGTCGCGTAGAAGTAAACAGCTCAACATAATCAACTTGGGTTTTTCTGCGTCTTCAAACTTCTACGTCAATGACCACCTGACTCCAACTAACAAATCACTTTTAAACAAGGCAAGAGCCCTTGCTAAGGATAATAACTTTAAATACATTTGGGTGAAGCATTGTAAAATCATGGCAAAAAGATCGGACACTGCACCAACATTTTTTATAAAGTACGAAAAAGATCTTTTAAAAATTACAAATCAACAGCAATAATCAACATATCTATTTACAAAACATATACACAGTTTGAGAACCATATTCAAGTATAAATTACCTTATAATATACATTTTTGTACAACGTACCGTGTGAGTCATAACAGAATGGTCAAACAACAAGTCGAACGCGACTATCTGCGGCAGCGCGCGCTATTACCACTCGGTTGCGCGTACTTGTACCGCTACATACGGGTCACTCTAGCTTGCGCCCACGCCGGCGACGTAGACTCGAGCCGCTTACCTACTGACAGCTTTTTGCTATCAACCTTACTTTTAAAAAAATATATTGTACTTCATGTCGGACATTACTTAATTTTATTTGCTTTGCGCTTATTATCATTATTTGTGCTCGCTTTAACTTGTGATTGTATTTTTACACTTAATTACTGTTGCTTGGAATGTTTGTTTAGAATAATTATCTACAAGTTCTATTGCGGAGCGGACGTTAGCAATATATTTATAGCTTATAGCTTATTAATCTTAATCTTAGCATTGTATTATAGCTTTTATTCTCTTATATTTATAAATGGCCTCATTTAACATATATTATCAGAATACGCGGGGTTTGCGAACTAAGACGCATACTTTTAAACGTAATGTATTTCTGAACTTATATGATGTTATCGCAGTAACAGAAACTTGGTTGTTAGATAATATATCGGACAGCGAACTTTTTAACAGTGAGTACTTAGTCTGGCGTAGGGATAGGGATTATAGTAAAACAAAACAAACCATGGGAGGTGGTGTGATGTTAGCTGTGCGACGTGAACTATCAGCAGAAGTTCGTTCTGACTGAACATCTTCAGCTGAAGATCTATGGGTTACAATTAGTTATAAAAAAAAGGACCGCACTATCCAAAAAATTAACATTTGCTCTCTTTACCTTTGTAAGGAAAATCTGGGGAACTCTTACGAGACGCAATTGCGTAATTTTACCAACAGTCTTTCATTGATAATAAACACAAACCCCGATGACACATTTGTAATACTAGGAGATTTTAACATGCCTAATATTGAGTGGTCAAATGAAGGCACTTACTTGCAACCCCGTAGTATAACGGGTGAAACTCAAACATATTTTTTCGATATTCTTTCCGAGTGTAATTTAAATCAGTATAATACATGTTGTAACAAATCAAAGGGAAGAATCTTGGACTTAGTGTTGTCTAATATTGATGTATCTACTAGCGCCTGTGAACACCCTCTCGTCCCAGAAGATGATCATCATAAATCTCTGGATATTATACTGAGTTACAATCTAGACGTACAGTTAAAACCTAATCCCAGGATGAAATGGTTTTTTGAGTCTGGGAACTACGAAAATATTAATAATTTGTTGAAAGATTACGCATGGGAAGACCATTTGCTTAGCAATTCATTAGACGACGCGGTTAATATTTTTTATAGCTATCTTAACGATTTAATTAATAATTACATACCTCATAAAATAATTTACCCATCAAAGTACCCACCATGGTATAATTCGAGTCTAAAAAAAATCTTGAATGAAAAATATAAATATCTACGCAAATACCATATCTACGGCAACACATCAGATTACGACTCTTTCATACTACTTCGCGCTAGAGCAAAAGCAGTTGAAGAACAATGTTATAAAACCTACATTGCCAAAACTGAAGATTCCATCACAAAAAATCCAAAAATGTTCTGGTCTTTCATTAAAGCAAATAAAAAGGGCTCTAACACTCTACCCTCCACTATGTCTTTAGAAGGTCAATCCTATAGCACAAGTGAAGAAATTAGTGATGCTTTCGCAACGTACTTCCAGTCAAATTTTCGTTCTACTTCAAATCAAATTTCAAATACCAGTGTAAGAAATGTACCCCTTACTGATTCTGCACTAAATATAGGTGAGATTGAAATAACACCCAACTACGTGCTTAGGCTCCTGGAATCCTTAGATCTCAACGAAGGCGCAGGTCCTGACAACATACCGCCATTATTCATTGTCAAGTGTGCCAAAGGACTAACTAAGCCATTAACGATAATTTTTTCGCGTTCTGTCAAGGAAGGAATTGTGCCTAGTATATGGAAGTACGCGTACATAACGCCGGTACACAAAATTGGGAATAAAGGTGATATCAGTAACTACAGACCCATATCCAAATTATGTCTGTTTGGAAAAATACTTGAACGCTTTATTTACACGCAAGTATATAGCACTTTCTCTTCAGCCTTCATTCCCGAACAGCACGGCTTCCTTAAAAACCGCTCGACCACCACTAACCTACTTTCATTTGTTGACTACACTACAAGCTGTATGGACGATGGCGGTCAGGTAGACTGTATTTTTACAGATTACAGTAAATGTTTCGATCGTATTGACCATAATATACTTTTACAGAAGATTTTTTACGCAGGCATTCATGGCAACTTATACCGGTGGATGACATCTTATATACAAAAATGTTCCCAGGCTGTTGCTATCAACGGCGTTGTGTCGAAATGGCATGTAGTCCCTTCAGGAGTTCCCCAGGCATCGCTTCTCGGGCCCTTTTTATTTAATATTTTCATTAATGACATTCATACATGCTTTCAAAATTCATCATTTTTACTTTACGCAGATGATATGAAAATTTTCAAAAATATAGACAATGTTGAAGACTGCTACTCTTTACAACAAGATCTCGTAAGACTTGAAAACTATTGTCAGTTAAATAACCTAGAACTCAACGTAGCTAAATGTTTCATAATTACGTTCACTCGCAAGAATAACAGCATACCCTACACATACACTCTAAAGAATGACCATCTGAAACGAGTAGATTACATACGAGATTTAGGTGTGATACATGACTCTAAACTTACCTATGAGAAGCACATAGATCACATAGTAAATAAAGCTAACAAAGCCATGGGGTTTTTAAAAAGATCTTGCTCCCAGTTCACGGATGTCAAAATAATCAAAATATTGTTCTGTTCCTTTGTACGTAGCTCATTAGAATGCTGTTCGCAAGTTTGGAATCCTATGTACGATGTTTACATTTCAAGATTGGAATCTATCCAGCGAAACTTTACAAGATACCTGCAGTACAAGTGTAAAACCCGCGATCGCAATTATGAATCGAGATGCAAAAGGCACCATTTACTACCACTTAGGGAGAGAAGGAGTATATCAGATATCTCTTTTCTCGTTAAGTTAGCACAATTTTACATTGACGCCCCACAACTTCTCTCCAAGATTCAGTTACGTGCCCCTACTAGATCCGCTAGGATACCTTTTCTTATTCTTAACGTCCCTCGCTGCAGCACAAATTACAGACAAAATTCTTTCTTTTTAAGATCCGCTAAGTATTACAATAAATTGGTTGACTTTTCTGAACTTGAACTTGAAATTTAATCAAATACTTGCCAAACATTGGTACGAATTGGTTCAATAACTGTTTATATTGCACTTCACGACGTATTATTGTATGTGATGTTTAATTACTGATATAGTGTGTATCATAATTGTAATAATTTCTATATATTTTTTTTTATTATATGTGTATAAACAAGTAAGCTCACATTGTTATCTAAATGCGAAAACATGTAATTGGTAGCTAGTTATATTATTTGTTTTTATCTTTAAGTTGTCAATACTGTTTGTTTTCCGATTATAATAAAATAAATAAAATAAAATAACTAGATGTATTAAAGCTTTACAATGTTCACGCCCATGTTTAGCTGTTCATTGTTCACACTTGAATACGAGCGCATTGTATTTATAAGCATATTACGTTAGCGTATATACGTACATACTATTCTTGTATAAATTTAGGTATAGCTAGAAGCGATAGTACGAGACCTTTACACTGCCAGACATACGTCTCAAATTTGATCACAAGGCGCGACCTTTGACTTTTCGAAGTTATGTGCGTATTAAATTGTTAAGTTTAGTAACGGCAAGCTTCGTAATGTAAATAGATCCTCGCTGGTTTCAGCATGAATGGGCCGGATCGACCGGGGTAGTACTACCCTCTCACAGAATATCAGCGTGAACTAACGGTACCCGTACTGTTGCGTTTCGTATCGGTGAGTGAGAGAGTCGGAGGCCAAGTTACCCCGATCCTTTTCCTATACTTTCCTTTGTCCTTTCCCACCTGCATTCCTTTTTAAAGGGCTGGCAACGCACTTGTAACTTCTTTGGGGTTGCGGGTGTCAATGGGCGGCGGTAATTGCTTACCATCAGGCGATCCGTTTGCACGTTTGACAGCTTACACTATAAAAAAAAAACTGCTTGCCTGAGAGATATCCATAAAGCTGTCAAAGATATGCTAAGTCTGCCAACCCGTACTGGGAAAGCGTATTAGACTATGGCCTTACCCTTGTCACTTTCACTCACTCATCACTTTGTCGAGCAGCGATAGCTCAGTGGGGAGACCAACAGACTGCAATGCAGAGGGTCGCGGGTTCGAACCCACGTCGCGCACCTCTGACTTTCGGAAGTTTTATGACTTTTCGAAATTATGTGCGTATTGATTGACAATTATCGCCTGCTCCATGCCTCGGAGAGCACGTTAAGCCGTCGGTCCCGGCTGCCATGAACATCTATGGCAGTCGTTATTGGGGAAGTCGACACAAAAGATCCCACTGGGTCGAAGTGTCGCCGGTCTGTACTGACTGGCCCCCACACAAGATAAGATATAGGTATATTACATCTCATTTTGCCAGCTATGCTTATTGCTACCACGTAATAACTAGCAAGCCAATCATCGTCTACCAAGCACAGTTCTAGACTGCGTGCTACTGAGAATTTTCTAGCTGAGAAACCTAATAACGCTTTGCTCGACTCAATAATCAAACCCAAAACGTATTGCATAGCTACACTACCGTTGCACCACTGATACAGTTATAATGACTGAAATTATAAAAAAACAGCTCTACACATCTGCTTTCCCCTTCGAGGAAACTGACGTGGGACTTTGTACGTAACTTCCGAATGCTACAAAATTCCATTAATATTTTCTCCGTTCTGGCAACGAGAACAGTAAAGACCGCAGTCAAAATTATTCACAACGTCTGCGAGCTTGCTATCATGCATAGTTAATGCAACCACTATTTCCAAGTTAACACACTATTATAGCATTTATTTACCAAATTCTGCCATTTCCGTTGGCACAAATCCAAAAGGCAGTATCTTAAAGCCCATTTTGCTGCATTACGTCTTTATAACCCCGAGAGGTAAGACAGAAATATTTCAAGCTTAAATCCACATTTTTAGCAGGCGTATTGTCTTGTCTACTGAAAAGTTTTGTGTCGCTACTGAAATTTTCCAGTCAGGAAAAGCCAATAAACATTTACTTTAAACAAAAACTGGAGATCCAGGGACAGTATAACCGATATCATGCATACCATGGGACTAATCAGTAAACTTGTACGTAATTTGTTTCTTTTATACAAAACAGTGTAATGAAGCATTGTCATACAAATAATTAGTTTTTTAGCAATCAGGCTGCAGTAAGTAAAACTTTTTTAACTGTTCTATCTTACCTATATATTAACAATTTCAGTTTTATAATCCTTTGAGGAGTAGAAAGTATATAATTGTTCTTTATGCGGCTCATCTGTCGCAAACAGTAACAAAAAACAAAAACACGTGCTTCATCTCTTTGGTTTTACCGAAAAAATACGATGCACAGAACGATAGCCACGTATTACAATGAAATAAGCTCGTTCAAACAGCAAGTTATTTTAGTATTGTATGTTAACCTATTGAGGCATAGCGGCATACCGGTGGCCAGACAGACACAGTGGCATTTTAATTGTCTGGTATTCTATGACTTGACAGATTTAAAACAGAAACAAGTTAACTGACATTTTCTTGTTATATTTAATAGTTCCTTTTTCTAAAGCCCTAAGATATAAATCTTATAGAAAATAACATTACACGAGAGCCAAGAAAAGTTATTATCATCAATTTACTTACTTGTAAATCCAATACCACATACATAGACCAAAAAATAAAATGTTAGGTCTCTCTTTATACTAAACCAATTTTATTCACTTATGAAGATTTACGACATTCATAATACTTACTCAGAAGACAGTGAACTGCAAAAGTGCCGAACAAAATATTTTGCAGAGCTTGATGTATAGACTTTCAAGCCAAACTCTGCATATAGATTACATAATATTTAACTCCATTAGAGAAAAAGAAAAGATCTTATTCCAAGTCTGAAACAAAAAAAATACTTGGTACCGGCTAACGCACATCACACATAAATATCCTTCACCTCATTACCAGAAGCATAAAGTCACAAACAGTACTAAAGAGTCATAACATAAAAACAAACTCTTCAACTTTGTTGGTAACTTGAACTTGATAAAAACTGGAAAGTCAACTCGTTTGCGTAATCCGAGACAATTTACAGTATACGCTTGAAGTACCTTAACTGTTATATCCATTTTTCTACGATGTTTGACACAGTTTACTGGAGTTTCTAGTTGCTTGGCAATTTGAAAAGGACTTGTGCTAGATCTATTCTGTATGAGAGTACTATGAAATCAAGTAAGATCTAATAAGGATTATTCCAGAAATGCCTAGATGGTTTGAATACATTGAATGACTAGGTGAAAATACCAGGTTTGTGTGTAAAAGTTGGCACGACAATTTCATGTCAATTTTCAGTCCACGCAGACGTATGTACATACGTACTTGTTACGATATGTGTGCAGAGGCGGCAGTCAGTGTATCTTTTCGATGTAACATTACAAATATTTATACATTTAACCAAAGCGCCATGCGATTTAAATAATTTACGTAGCTTTGTCAAACATTACATCAACTTTTCCACACCGCGCTTGTGAGCTAGCACGTATGCACGTGGCTGAAAACAAACGATATTTACCGGAAAAAAATTGGTAATAGCAACACTAAAAATGGTTACAACATAAAAACAAGGTGCTTTAGCTACGGATTGCTAAATTTTGATAAATTTTCCATAGAATTTGTGTCCATAATTACCTGTCGTTACGTTAAATGATTCATTTTACGGATGTTGAAACTGGCCATCAGACGGTAAATCCGCCTAGTTGCTGGCAACCTAACGTGAGCGGGTATCAAAGAGTTCTTCTTCAACAAATTCTGTCCCTTTAACTGTATCGGTGTTCTTTTCTTCTCTTCTGTCATTTATGATGATAATAATAATAATTATTATTATTTATTTATTTTAGTATAAATTCGATGTTATCGTAAAGCTCTTTATTATATATTTATTTTATGTAAATCTGATTCTCTAAGTCTTAAGCGATGTATTTAATGATTTTAGACATAACATCGCATAGCAAATTTAAGAGTTTAGAATTACAAACTATCTTTAAAATTTGGAATATTTGTATTAATAAATAATCAATTTATTAACATAATATTGTAAAGTTCATGTCGCATTTACTCGTTTTTTTTCCAGTTCACAAATAATAATATGTAAGTAGATAAAACGCGTAAAATTTTATCAGCTACAGAATTAAGATGTTTTATTATGTATGATGTGTTGTGTCATGTTTTCTATGCCATATGTTGTGTGCTGCGTGCTGCGTGTCGTGTACTAAGTGCTGTGAGCTGTACGCTGTGTGCTGTGTGCCGTGTGCTGCGTGCTGTGTGGCGATTACTCAGTTCGTAGTGCGGGTTTAATCAGAAAATTTTCGTAAAATCCTCATAAACTGACTTAACAAAGATTTTAATTCTCATGACAAATTGAATTTGTGTTAGTTACACAAATCTTCATGTGCTTGCAATACCAGCGACATCGCTTGTACTTTTCTACTTTAGATAAAATATACATAACTAAGGTAGACCGAAGCAGAAGGCAATGCCATGTTCAAGAGGTTGATAGGACCTTTAACGTTTTACCCTTAACGAATCGCTACAATATGATTACTATTATTCTCCGTCGATAATTTGTACAAAAGGTCTGCTTAAAATCAACGCTCCAGCCGACTCATCCATAAAAAAACTAGCAAGGCTTACCTATAAAGGCATTTTACTTTGTACCATTCCCTAATTGTTTTAAATTATAACTGTACTAGATTTTGTCTACGGCTTCGCTCGCGTAAATGTAGGTTAGGTTAGATTAGTAACAATACTTTTACTTTTTTTGCTCGTCAAAATGACCACACTCCGCCTGATGGTAAGCAGTCGTGTGGCCTCCACATCGTCCTCATAGCAGCCGAGGCGATGTTGAAGTCTCTACTTTGACGGCCTGAGAAGGTGCTTTTTCACACCCCGCTTAAAGGACCCAGGATTGAAGGAAGATGGAAACACGTGCCATGACAGAGAATTCCATGCCTTGATCTTTCGGCAGAGGTATGACGACCCAAACTTGTTGGTACGCACTCTAGTCGACTCCACCGTGTAAGGATGGCATCTGAGCCCAGCACGCGTTGTTCTGGATAGAAAAGGGGAGGGCGGGATAAGGTGGAATAACTCTTCAGAGCACTCCCCGTGGTATATTCTATAGAAACATGCCAAAGAGGCAATATCCCTACGGAGTTGTCCTTTTTTGTTTCCACAATGTGTATACGAAATTTCATGATGATCGGTTCAGTAGTTAAGGGGTGAAAGCGTAACAAACAAATAACGGCCTATGGTTGGTCTCGGCGCAAGGTCATCAAGTACACGATGTCGTTAAAACCCATACTCACGTATGAAAGCATTGTCTGGTGACAAGAACTAAACTAGCTACATGCAGGAACGCTCTGTCGAAGGTTCAGCGATTGGCCTGCATGGCTATAACAGAGGCGTTCCCAACTACACTAACGGCAGCGTTAGAGGTCCTGCTGGATCTAACGCCGCTACACATTGCTGTGCAGTCAGAAGCGATAAATTCGCTACATAGACTATCTGTGCATGGGCTGTGGAGCGTCAATATGCTGGTAACTCGACACACAAAATTAGAGATTTCAAAGGATCTCAAAAGGATTATGGGCATGGGATGTGTGCAAAGTGCAACCATTGCACATATTCAAAAATAAAATTAAAAAAAAAGGTCCCCACGAGAGACGAATGGAGACAAGGTCTACAATCCCAAGACAAGGGTTGTCTCATCTGGTACACTGATGGTTCCAAAATGGAAACAGGGTCTGGCGCTGGTATTTATGCCAACGACTGCAAGGTGAGCCAAGGCATGGGTAAATATGCAACGGTCTTCCAAGTGGAAACCTATGCTATAATTGCCGGTGCTCAGGCGAATATTAACAATAATGTCACTGACAGGACTGTGTATATTCTCAGTGACAGTCAAGCTTCTCTCAAGGCTCTAGACTCGTGTAGGGTGGACTCCAGACTGGTCCTGAACTGTGTTAAGGCCCTTAATAAACTTGGCATGAAGAACACAGTCAGACTGGTGTGGGTTTTGGGGCATGCAGGTGTGCAGGGCAATGAGGAGGCTGCCCTAGCCCTTTCTGGCTAATTCATGCTGATGAATTAGCCAGAAAGGGCTCGGAGCAACTGTTTGTAGGCCCCGAGCCTTTCGTAGGACTCTCTGAGAGCACCGTCAAGGCAGCTTTGAATGCACATGGCAATGATAAACACAGGCTAGAGTGGATGGCCCTTAGGGATCTGGAACACTTCACGAAATTCATTGCAAACAGGATGGCACATGGCAAGCAGTCACAGGCTTCACTTGGAAGTTCTGCGGCTAACAAGAGCCAAATAGGCCTGCTCACAGGAGCGTTCACTGGCCATTTTGACACCAACGACTTCCTTTGCAGATTGAGATTGGCACACAGTTCGATCTGCAGAGCCTGTGGTGAACAGGACGAGTCCATATCGCACCTACTGTGTGAATGCGACACGTTAGCTGGATTGAGGATGGGTCTGATGGGATTGGCATATCCAAACCCTGAAGACTTAAGGTTTCTCCCTCTGACGTGTACGCTGCGGCTGATGCGGTACATTCATAAGGAGATAGCTAAGGGATAAATCTTGGGGCCGACACAAAAGATCGCACTGGGTCAAAGTGTTGCGGGCCTGTACTAACTGGCCCCCACACACAAGATAATATGGTCGGTCTCGATGGCGACCATAGGCCGTTATTTGTTGTTTTTATTTTTAGGCTAGTGTAATCGACTGCCACACCTGAGGTCGCGGGTTCGATCCCGTACAAGTCAAACATTTGTGTGCATGAACATGGATTTGTCTTAGTCTGGTTGTTTCTATGTATAATAATAAGATTACGTAATGTAGTCTCGCGGCTGTATTTCCCGGCAAGCGGAGGGAGTTTTTGTTTTAGAGCCCACGTAATACATATAAAGCGAGTATCTTGCCGTCTATGGGAAGTAATGCCACACATTTAATAACACCTTACTACATTTGCACTTTTGGTACTGAATATTTTCTTAGAGAAAATACTGTCAATAATCAGCAAAAATTGGGCATCAAAAAGTTGAAAAGTCCGTAAAATGTTTATGATCAAATTAATTGTACATAAACTAATAATGACGAACATCCGGGTGGACGCGTTTTCAGTTTTAAGATTGCGTATTGAAAGCTCAGGCTTTCAAGTAAGTAAGCTATAATTGTGGACTATAACCACTCGGAAGACTCGCTAGTTGTCGAACTTAGAAAATTAAGATGGAAGGAAACTAATGGAATATAACAACAGTTGTCATGCGGACCGCTCGCGCGATGACGGCTGCGCGCGAGTCGGAGTGGTGGGTGGCGCCCCTTTTCTCCTCCTGCCGGTCGGAATCTGCTGCCGGAGGAGAGAGCAGTCCTCGGGAGATTGAATTTTCCCGAGGAAAAATTTTCCTCTAACGTGAGGGGTGTGTCACGCGGACCGCTCGCGCCATGACGACTGCGCGCGAGTCGGAGTGATGAGGGCGCCCCTCTTCCCCTCCTGCCCGGCGGTAACGGATATATAAGCCGATCGCTTCCTGGATCGAGACCTCTTCCGGCTGGCTTCACTTATCAGCTAAGTGTCCTTGCTTCTGAAGAACCACAGAGCAAGCCCTTTGTACGAACCACGCCCTGTCTACTGTTCGCGTAGTATTGTGAATATTGTTAAATACATATAACAGATTTTTTCATTACTAGACAATTAAAAGTGTTAATTATTGATCTATCTTTAATTAATCTCTGCACTTAACCTCAAGACACCACGCCCCTACGGCGTGGCCTGTCCTATTTCTGGATTGATCAGATCCTGAGTAAATAACCACATAATAGGTTACACAGTACTATTAATTTTACATTAGTTTCGTATAAGGAATGATACTATTGATATTTTGAAGTCCAGGCTTCAAATATATATAAACATGAACACAAGAAAGCTGCAGTATAATGAACTTTATATGTCAACATATTAGCAAACTCGACTGTACTTCTTTTGTCGATCAGACAGCAGATCCTGTCAGCTCGTACGTCATGAAGCAAATCCCAAAAGCGAGCTTTTCCTCCTAGAAGTTCTTAGTAACCTCATAACATTAGATGATCATACCTAAACTTAAAGATCAACCTATTTCACAAACACTAACAATTGTTTTTTTTTAATGACACCGCACTGATCTTAATTCCTGTGTCGCGGGGGACTTTACAAACATTCAAACAACGGACACAAAGAACATCCAGACTCGGAACAAGCATTTGTGGATACCACACATTTTTGTACCGTATGGGATTCGAACCCACATCACCCGGCGCAGTGAGAGTACCGAGGTTACCACTTAAACCAACAAGCCATCTGTGCAATATATAGTTTACTCAAAATTACCTACAGCTCCTCGCCTATTAGCCACAAATTAGTCCTCATGGCTCATTGCTCTCGGCTAACATACAAAGATCAAACTATGAACTATGTTAGTACTATCAAACTGAATTCGTAATGTATTCCTGGTATACTTAGTTCGCTCGATTGAATTAATTTAATAATGCTTTTAATTGTATAAATACTTACTTATTACGTTTGAACTAAGGGAATTAATAAGTAGAATTGACTTTGTTTAATTTACTAGCTTTTACCCGCGGCTTCGTACAGGGATAGTATTTTTTCTGCATGAAAGGTACCCTATATCCTTTTCCATACTTCTGATAATGCGTATGCATTTTATGATGATCAGTCGAGTTGTTAAGGCGTAAAAGTGTAACAAACAAACTCACATTCACATTTATAATATTAGTCACTTTAACATTAGTCAGTTTAACATACTCATTTGATGCTATCTTAATAGCATCAAATGGGTATGTTAAACTATTAAGTCTGGAGGACTCCTGAATATTCCTAATGATGTGTCTAATAGCCATTAACATTTTTAGTTATCAAATAGCTTAGTCGTCTAAGGCTTTTGAAAGTTTTTCTTTACCAAGCTGTCAAGATGCTAAATGATTCCCAAAGTAAATATTACTTACCTCGATAGCGGTTATTGTATGCAACTATTGTGCATGAGATCTCGAAAATGTTTACCAAGTGGGACAAATTTGTATAGTATTTTATGTTGTTACACCTAGTGCCATCTCTCGGCATTATGGTGAAGACTCGGCAGTTCCGTTTAATAATTTATTACAACGCCATCTATTGAAGTCTTACGGAACTACTTGAAGTATGAGGAAATTGCCAGAGTTGGTAGGGAGAACATAGAACATGTTCTCTCACTAACAAATAACAATCTTTGCGGTAAGTGCTTACAGGCTACACCTAATAACAACCTGTCAGCTGTTTGTGATTTGGATTCAGTAAACAGTGGTACCACCTCCTTTTCTGCTCATGAAGATATGTCTGTGTCGTCTTTGGTGAATAACATTAATAAAAATATATTTATGTTTTCTGACCAAATAGGGGTAGGTTTTAGTAGGCTAATTAATTCTTATACAGAGTCGCTTTGCATAAATGTTTGTTCCCCTGGGGCTAGGTTAAGTTCTTTAATTGATAAGTTAAAAACTACAAAATTAAACGCAGAGTCAACAGTCATATTTCTTTATGGTGACAGCTTATCTGTCACTAAAAAAGAGGCAATTCATTTGACAGAGGTAATAGAATCATTACATTATAAAGTAGGGTGTAACTTTATTCTTTGTGCATTACCATATTCCTATGTACTAACAAATGAACAAAATAGGAACATTGAAAAACTTAATTTACTTTTTTACAACAGTACATGTTACAACAATTATAGTTTATTCTTTGACACTAATAAGTTTCAAAGAATAAACTATAATTGTTCCCCGACGTTTCGGGTGCTTTTCAGCAGCCATGTCGCCCCGTGACCATGGCTGCTGAAAAGCACCCGAAACGTCGGGGAAAGTGTAAACCAAAAATAAATAGATTTAATAGTTTAAATAATTTTATTAGGTTATAAATTAGTCAAATAAAATCAATAGTAGTAGTAGAGTAATATTTTCAAAATTTTGTAATACAGTGATAAATAAACAACGCGATAAAATCCGTATATAGTAGTTTAATTTCATTGAAAATTCTAATAATAAAATTAAAACTACATGGAACATTATTAACAATGAAACAGGTCGCAGCAAGGTGCGTGATAATAAATTTGAACTGAATGTAAATAATAGCGTAATTTCAAATAATTTGGAAGTAGCCGATACATTCAATAACTACTTCACAAAAATACCTTTAAATACAACTAGTACCCTTAGGTCTTGCCCAGCTCGAGCAGAATACTTGGTTAGGGGCAGCGTGGAAGAGTGCAAGACACAATTTAGTTTTGAATGTGTACATCCGTATGATATAATAAAAGTATTTAAGCCGCTCAATTCAAAAAAATCAGCCGACTTCTGGGGTATTTCTGTAAAATTAGTTGCAAGTATTATTGTTAATATAGCGCCACACCTAGTCGCAATATTCAACGGATGCATTGATGTGGGCATTTTTCCAAATTTAATGAAATGTAGTAAAATAATACCTTTATTTAAAAATGGATGCAAAAGTGACCCTAGTAATTTTAGGCCAATTTCAATACTACCTGCTATTAGTAAAATATTTGAGAAGATTATATTACAGCAATTAGAGAGCCACTTTAGTGTAAATAATTTATTTCATGCAGATCAATATGGTTTTAGAAAAGGCCGTTCTACGATAGATGCGGGTGTTACGCTTTTAAGACATATATTCAGTGCCTGGGAAAATTCGCAAGATGTCATTGGCGTATTCTGTGATCTTTCTAAAGCCTTTGACTGCGTTGACCATCATACGCTGTTGCGAAAACTCGAGCATTATGGCATCAGAGATACTGCACTTGACTTAGTTGGTTCCTACCTAAGCAATAGACTACAATACGTTGATATCAACGGAAGTAGATCTTCTGGATTACCAGTCACAATGGGCGTGCCACAGGGCTCAATTTTAGGACCCTTTCTGTTTTTAGTGTACGTAAATGATTTGCCTTTCTTCGTGCAGGATTTGTGTGACATTGTTTTATTTGCAGATGACACATCTCTTATTTTTAAAGTAGACAGAAGAGCAACAAATTTAAATAGTGTTAATGATTCGCTCGCGCACATCCTGAACTGGTTTACGTTGAATAATTTACTACTAAACTCTAAAAAAACAAAATGTATCAAGTTTACATTGCCAAATGTAAAGAGTCCTAACATAAATATAAATTTAAATAATGAAATTATTGCTTTCGTACAAACAACAGTTTTTCTAGGTTTGACTTTAGATCATAAAGTTCAGTGGGGCGCTCATATATCGTGTCTTGCAGGGAAACTTAGCTCAGCCGCATATGCAGTTCGGAAAGTAAGACAGCTTACTGATGTAGATACCGCGAGACTAGTATACTTCAGTTACTTTCACAGTGTCATGTCCTATGGTATATTATTGTGGGGCAAGGCAGCTGATATCGAGACAATTTTTATTCTTCAAAAGCGTGCAGTACGTAGCATTTATAATTTAGGACCACGAGTTTCCCTGAAAGATCGATTTAAAGAAATAGGCATACTTACTGTTGCGTCGCAATATATATTTGCTAACATTATGTTTATTAAACATAATATTCACTTATATAATAAGAATAGTGATATCCATAACGTAAACACTAGAAATAAGCATAAGTTAGTAGGCCCATATCATCGTTTACATAAAGTTCACAATACATTTGCGGGACTCGGTATACGTTTTTTTAATAAACTACCTATTAATATAATAAATTTACCACTACTTAAATTTAAAAGCGCCGTTGAAATACAACTTATTCGGAATGGTTATTATTCAGTCAACGACTACTTAAATGACAAAAACTCATGGAACTAGTTGCTTGTTGCATACAGGATTTAAAGATCTGTATTACTTTTAAGTCAATTTAGTAATGTAGAGGTACCTCGTGATTATTTGTGAAGTTAACAAGTAACTTGTTTTTTAATTTGATTATTATTTAAGAATATAAATGCACAACCGCATTTAGTCACGGACTGACTTTGCATTGTCACAAAGTGTAAGTGTATGCGCCATCATGTCATCTTACTGCCTATTTTAGATTTATATTAAAATATATACCTTAGCCCAAATTATTTAATCTCTATAATATTATTAAGTTATTACTGTTTTTATCTTTAGTTTTTTTTATAGTCTGTAGTATATGGCATAATGGCTGCAACACCTTGTTAATCTGAGTAGTAAAATACTGAAATTATATTTAATTGGCGATTTAAAAGAGTGGCCGTGAGTTTCTTGCAGGTTTCTTCTCATAGGCTCAACCCTTTGTCTGAACCTAGCAACCAACCTAAATGTAGCTTCAGTAACTTAGTAAACTCACTAACCCATATATTTTGACGTTCATAAGTGTTACTTTGTGACCTAAATGAATAAATGATTTTTGACTTTGACTTTGACTTATGTAGTTCGTTGGTACGAGTAGAGTAGAGAGTACGCTGACACATTCTCGAATCTTCGTACTGTTTACATACCGGGTATGACGTTACTAGAAAACTCCGGAAACGCTTTAACCGCCTATAGAAGGAGAAGGCCAGCGCTTGCCGAGTCAGTTTACAATCGTAAGCGGTCAAGTTTACGTTGGAGCGAACGGAAGCGAAAATACTGCGGAGTGTAAAGCTAGTTACAGTGGAAACGTGTAGTAGAGTGTGTGTTGTGTTTTAAGTTTAATTGTGTGTTGGAATAGAACGTGTTTTAGTCGGTTATATTGTTTTCATTCTTATCCCTCGAACCCAGCACGTAAAAGTATTAAGAAATTATCAATAGTAGCACGGCTTCTGGAACTATGGCCGGTAGACTACATTAGTTTCGGTCGTAGTACGTGATTACTAAAACATATTATAGACGTTTATATCCCATTGGTAATATATACATAAGGACTCACATTAGGATAAGTGTTAAACTTTATATGTATACCGTAATCAGTATTCATTTGGTAAAAACAAACGCAATATCTGTTGTTTACCAATAATAAAAATTAAAATTTGTTGGATCCGGCATTTAAAAATGGGATATTTTGAACTGTGCATCAAAAATATTAAGGGACATTTAAGTGAGTTACGCTAAGAAACTACCCTAAACCCATTAAAAATATTTTGCTACAAATAAACAATTCCATCAACAAAAATACCAACAAGTCTAAAACTATCACCTAAATTTAACACTCTTTTATTCTATTGCTCAGCAAATATCCTAAAAGCGCAGTAATTATATTATTCTTTCACTAAAAATACTAATTGTAAACCGAATATTCCGATCGTTCTACAAAATATCTTATTATATACTTTTTTTATACTGATACCATTATTATGGTTAACACCCCGATTTAAAGCAATCCGACTCGGATCGGATCTGATCGGAACCAAACCCAAGATGTGCTTAGTTTAAAAAAATAACCACGAAAGCTAAGGCAGGCTCCCGCCATAGATTTCGTGGTTATTTTTTTTTTTAGTGTGCAATGTAATTTTAACTTAGTTACATTTGATAAATAAAAGTAAATTGGGATTTAATTAGTGTTTGATTAAAATATTTTTAGTGTATATTGATTAAATTAAAACTAAAATATGAAGTGCTTCTTTAACAGAAAGGACTATTGTTACAGATTTGCAACAGTTATTAAATAGGTGTTCGTTATGAAATATTTTAGTAAGCATATTTTTGTGCACAATTAGTATCTTTGGTGGAACAAAGGCATATTTTGTAGTAAACAACAGGAATAAATTGAGGAACAGTTAAATACTACTCTTTAAAAATTACGACAATAACTATTTTTAAATCGAACCAATTTCTAAATAAATAGAAGTAAGTTTTCAACCATATTTCCACATTTTCCGCACGAGAGAATAATTTCCTGTATCGCGGTGCTTTTATCAACATTGAACTCACGGTAACGTAGTACATACTATATAATCGGTGACCCAGCACTAAGCTGTAAGTTACACAATATTGTTATTAAAGTTAGCAACGTTTTTATTTAATTTGATTGCACGGGTGATGCAGTGTTCGCCTCGTCACTGCTACGCTGAGGGTAGTTCGATTTCCACACAGGATGAAAATTTGTGTGATCCACAAATTATACTTGTTACTAGTCTGGGTGATATTGTGTCTGTTGCTTGAATGTTTGTAAAGTCTCCTGCGGACACAGGAATTATTGTCGGCCTCGATGGCGTAGTGGTTAGTGTAACCGACTGCCACGCCTGAGATCGCGGGTTTGATTCCCGCACAAGTCAAACATTTGTGTGCATGAACTTGAATGTTTGTCTTGGTCTGGATGTTTCTATGTATATTATATTGTATGTATTTACAAAAAACAAGTATATATGCATGTTTATCCATTGTCTAGTACCCATAGTACAAGCTCTGCTTAGTTTGGGCTAGATGGTGTTGTGTGTATGTGATAGAATATTATATTAAATTATTCCTAGTACGGAGATAAAAATTTTTTAAAGAAAGAAAGATGAAAAATAATTTTAGCTGTTATGAGATTTCAGTTTAGTGCAATAAAGATGGAAATTTATTTTCACCTTTTGTGCACTAAAAAGTGAAATTTAATGCTTTAAGCATAGGTACTGCCCTAATGGTAAACGGTTCCGTAGCTTATGATGGATTGCAATACTTTTATTTCTATTTTCTTTTAAAAGACTACTAGAAATAAATCCTGTATCGCGAGGGTTGTTCTGAGTCTGAATGTTCTTTGTGACCGTTGATTGCATGTTTATAAAGTCCCCTACGACACAACTGTAAGTGTGGTTTTCCGGTGCAACAAGGTCGAACTGTTTCACTCGGATGCCGCCAGACATTATACCTAGCCTACAAATACAATCAACCTGTGCTTGATAGTAGAGTAGTTGGCGCAAGTTCAGAGTTATTCATTTAAGAGCAAGAGACAAGAATGTAGCGTCATATAATGCCTTACCTGGAAACTTGAACTCACGTGTTCTTGGCAGCCGACGGCTCATCATGGATGAACGCTCAATGAACTGAACGCCCTGAGCATTGTGGCGAGTCAATAACTAATATTGCATAAAGAATATAAATAGACATATCGTGTTATAAGGCATCTTGGCACTCTTCATCATAATCTCAGATAAATTATGACAATAATTAAATAATACACACAATACAAGAACTATTACCAGTGTTCTAGATAAAGTTATTCACATCACATTGCTTGTCTTTTGTGGTGAAATGAACGTGTTGTAAAACAAATAACTAAGATAATTAATTATTGGTGAATAGACAATGCAGGCAAAATTATATACTATAGATATTGTTAATTGATGATCATGACCAATCGTGGGGTGCGTGCTAACACTGATTGTCCAAATATTTTCTGGATATAATGGGCGTAGTCATTGTATGGTTTAATATTTAAAAGCAACTGCAATAATCAGCTAATAGGTTATGATGATAACTATAAATATTGTTATATCAACCATGTTTTTTATTATTGAAATTACTTTGTAACTTAGATGACACAACTTAAGTAATTAACGGTACAAGATAAAATTATTATTATAACAACAAAAAGCCCGACTGCTTGAAAGTAATGAATTGAAAAGAGAAAAACAAGTATCACAGATCTCCCTAGCCTTTATTATTCCCAAATCACTTGGGATCGGCTTTTGTGGTCTAACCGGATTTGACTGGATATCAGTTTTTACACGGAGCGGCTGCAACCTGACTTCCGCAATCCGAATGCTAACGATACCCTAAGGTCAGTATACCAGTGTCAGGATTTTATAGGACACTGACTTCCCAATAACGACTGCCATAGATGTTCATGGCATCCGGGACCGACGACTTAACGTGCTCTCCGAGGCACGAAGCAGGCGATGATTGTCAATCAATACGCATAATTTCGAAAAGCCATATATCTTACGAAAGTCAGAGGTGCGCGACGTGGGTTCGAACCCGAGACCCTCTGCATTGCAGTGTGTTGGTCTTCCCATTGAGCTATCGCTGCATTAGTCAATCGAATTTTATATAGATATTGTGATAGTTGTTTTCTCTTTTTAGTTCATTATTAACTGAAATGGTATTTTCACGATCTTTCGTTTGATACGCATATTGCTAAGGTAAAAAGAATAAAAACAAAAACCTCTTTTTTTCATGTGTGAAAGCGTAACAAATAAACTCACATTCACTTTTATAATATTAGTTAGAATTTAGCACACATGTAGATTACGTCTTGGACAAACACATACAATATACTTTATACAAGTACGCTATCTCTTGGGATTTATGCGGGAGAAGCCGGGACCAGTGATTGCTCATACATAAAGGATGCCAACGATACTAAGAATTAATGTCTGACTGAATACTTGTTTCTGTAAATCACCCACCTGTAAAATATTCATGTATACTTCAAATTTTAGAGACTTCCTTAAAAAAGACAAGCTCAGCGGGGAGACCAACAGACTGCAATGCAGAGGGACTTGGGTTCGAACCCACGTCGCGCACCTCTGACTTTCGGAAGTTCTATGACTTTTTGAAATTATGTGCGTATTGATTGACAATTATCGCCTGCTCGGTGCCTCGGAGATTGCGTTAAGCCGTCGGTCCCGGCTGCCATGAACATCTATGGCAGTCGTTATTGGGGAAGTCGACACAAAAGATTCTATTGGGTCGAAGTGTCGCCGGTCTGTACTGACTGGCCCCTCACAAGGTAAGATAAGATACCATTTGTGGATCACACAAAGTTTTGTCCCTCGTGTTGCCATAGTTTTCGATGAACATATGGCATACTTCTGTTTCATATACCAATAATAATTGTGTTGCATACATACATATGGCACAATATTATCCTATTCGCGGCTTTAGAGTGAAGCTGCGATCAGAAACTATTGCTACTATAATTTTGCCACAGTTTGAAGTATTATGTGCATGTTTTTAAGTTCATATAAATTACTTAAACAATTTTTCCTAGCTTTTATTTCAAATAGAGATAAGACTGCGCTACTAACGGCAGACTAGTCTTGTACAAGTGAAAATATTTATTCGAAAATTCGGGGCGACTGATATAATAAGAACATACCTACCCATTGTTACATATCTTCGGATTTATTTCTTTTAGAGTATCATGACTCCGTTGTTTTGACCACTTCAAGGTAGCAATTAGAACGACCACAGGGTTAGTTTACGTGTTTCTTGGTACGACTAACTTGAACAGCCCGAAACTTCGGCATTTACGTTTCAAGGTAGGTCTTCACTGACTTACCTTAACTACTCCGGCATGTATTTTACAATCTATATTGAAAATCGTACTGATTTTCATATAATCCTTGCCATATAATCTTCATATTGTTACCAAATTCACAACATAAACTTAGCTCTAAGATATAGTAGTCAGTCACGAAATAAAAATATCAATCATACATGATGCTTTCCAAATTCCAGTATACTCCTTTTCTCTCGACGGTGCATATTAACAATTTATGTTACTTCCGTAGATCAATGTTCTTACATCGTGTAACAATGTTTAGTATTCTGTGAAGTTAACCCTGGGACGTGAGTTGAAGTGATATGTGAAACATCTGTATAACGCTGTCCATCAAACATTCTCAAGAAAAAGAGGTTTAATGTTGATGGGTTTATGTTTGACATTGTTGAGTTTTAAGAGATTTGTGTAGATATTCTGAGCTATTTTGTTTGTTTTCAATAGTCGTGATTGACAAATTTTAGTCTAATTAACCTGTCAATTGTTGGAATGCCGTCAAATGTGTCTGGCCGCCGCTGTGACTCAATAGGTTAAATACAATTACATAGTATAAATGTTTTTATATGTCATGTTCATAATTTCTATCTTATCCTACTACATATATTTTATATATTATATAAAGTAGCTCTCTCTGTTTGTCTGTCTGTTACCTTTCCACGGCTACAACATTCTACCAATTTGAATGCAATTTAGTACATAGATAGTTAAAAACCGGGGAAGGACATAGGCTACTTTTTATTAATGTAGGTACCACGCGGTCGGAGCCGCGCGCAAAAGCTAGTAAGAATATATTTAAGTTTTAAGTTTATTTACCAAAATAATGGTAAATAAACTTAAATAAATTTAGTAGCAGCGGCGGCATTTTATTGATTAAGACTAGACTTATTACACTACTGATGTGAACTTGTCGCAAAAGGAACCGTAACTTACCTGGAATGGTTAACTAGGATACTAGTAATGTAATGTTTAATAAAGAATCGCACACACTGATAGCAAAATTTTGGTATCTGTCAATCTATTTGTCCAGCGCTGGGACAATTTATAAACTGGTCTAATTTTATATATTCTATAATATACTATTATTAACTTATTTTATGTTAGTATCCATATTATTTTAAAAACTAAACTGTAGTTTATTTGTTACTATACCAAATGTTACACACCCTTGTACCCCCAGGCGTAACGTAAACGTACCGTAAGATAGATATCGCTCCAAGCTACACGATGTTTCAGTTGCTTTTGTAGTACTCCCACGAGAAAATACCGAACGGCTAAATTATTACTTAGAAACTACACGATAAAATGTTACAATTTCTTTACAAAGATACATGAAAATATTTTTGGAACTTATTACTTTTCAATATCTGTAATATATTCGATAGCATAGCGATAGAACAATAAACTACCACGTAGAGGTCTCGAGATCGATCCGAACCGCACCTCTGCCTTTTAAATATCTGTCGACTTAACGGGAAAGCGAAGTATTGTGAGGAAACCTGCATATCTGAGAGCTTTCCAAAATATATTTGATGATGTGTAAAGTCTGCAAACATATAGAGGACTGCGGTCTAACCCTTCTCATACTGAAAAGAGGCTCGTGATAATTGTAGGATAGTTTATAACAGGACTGATATTATTATATATGAGACAGTGTGTGACGTAGCTTGTTTATGACTTTTTATATATAAAGTGATGAACAAACATACTTACGACCCGTTTGATATAAGCGGCTACCGTAGTAATAACTGGCCACAACCGTACAGCGGTTCTATGATGCCGAAACTTATCTTATCTTATCTTGTGTGGGGGCCAGTCACTACAGGCCGGCGACACTTCGACCCAGTGGGATCTTTTGTGTCGACTTCCCCAATAACGACTGCCATAGATTTTCATGGCAGTCGGGACCGACGGCTTAACGTGATCTCCGAGGCACGGAGCAGGCGATAATTGTCAATCAATACGCACATAATTTCGAAAAGTCATATAACTTCCGAAAGTCCGTGGTGCGCGACGTGGGTTCGAACCCGAGACCTTCTGCATTGCAGTATGTTGGTCTCCCCACTGAGCTATCGCTGCTATCTTCCGAAATTTAAAAAAATATTTGTTTATTTAGTAGCAAACCACCAGCGTAATGGACAAAAGGTCATACTGTTAACAATTACCAGAGAATTTCAAACGACACTTTTGTATCTTCATGGCCCGGCCTGATACAAAAGTACCGTTAGAAACCTAAAAATTCTATTCACTGCAGCCTTTTGGCGGACTCGATGGCGTAGTGGTTAGTTCACCGACTGCCACACCTGAGATCGCTGGTTCTATTCTCGCACAAGTCAAACATTTGTGTGCATGAACGTGGATTTGTCTTGGTCTGGGTGTAAAAATAAATTTACAAAAAGAAAACAGTATATATGTATGTTTATCCATTGTCTATTACCCATAGTACAAGCTCTGCTTAGTTTGGGCTAGATCGTGTTGTTTGTATGTGATAGAATATTATTATTATTATATTATTACATAAAACAAAATTATTCGATAACAATCTTCTCTAGGCTAAACGAAAACGAACTTTCTTAGTTCAGCTGTTCCAGTTACAACGAAATCACAAGTAGCAAGTAGCAAGCATTCCTAGTTATGCCCTTCTTCTTATATAAAGGGTGGGTACATCTCTAGTTTGGCTGCTTTAAGGTCATCCACATTTTGAGCAAGTATTCCATTGTGCCTTAACTTCGAAAACTTTCTCAAAAAGTGGAGGAACCGTTTATAGCGCTTTCTCCGAAACGGTCTATAGACGTTAAAGGGTTTATATTATAGTTCGCCAAGAAAAACTTATTAAGAAGTTTTGTAATAATTTTAATTAAAACGTACCTAACACCAAACCTGGAGTAAAACAAAGGAAGCTTTTGAGGTTTCTGAAAGAAGTATTTACCAATTAGAAATTTTCGTTATGGTAGCTACATTTCTATACGGCGGAATATCTGGTAATTATTAAACCCACACAATACAAATAAAATGAGTATTTTGACATTTCATTAAATTATGAATAACACATTTGATTGCGTATTTTATAGCTTTGCCTAAGGCTTCTTAGATATTAACATTTTATGGTAACGGTATACTTTGGGTTTTTGCTTTACAATTACATATTTTTTATTACTAGTTTTCACCTGCGAATTCGTAACGCATGGAATTTAGGAGAAGGTGCCTATCACACATAATACTCGATTTCAACGCACCAGATTTTAGGTGAGGCCTTTAGTAATATGACTGTGTGCAGTAATTATTGCGTGATGGACGTACAAACACACTGCCAGACATTCTAAAAATAATTGTTTTGGATTCTATAGCTCGTATAAAGCCCATCCCCAAAATAATTTTAGACATCGACCAGTTACAATTTTATTATATATACTACTGCCTTTTTCACGCGATGGATCTCTCTATATTATCTATAGCTACCAATACACCATATTTGTTTAGTAAAAAACACAAGTAAAAATTAATGGACTACATATGCGTGAATCTATGAATATATGAATGTTTTATTGTGCAGTATTGAGTTTACCTCCATTAAAAATAAAATACTTCAATCCATTCAACTCCAAACCGAGAACCGCCGACGCGGTGACGTGACGCTCCGTTTAGTTCGGGCGAATTCACCAGAATTTTTGTAGTTTATTTATATTTTTATGGCAGTATAGGAACGATTTTAGCACGTCACAATCACGAGTATATGCAGTGTCACAATCACGAGTATTTATATCACTTAGCATCAGCATTAGCATCATTAAATTATTAAATTTTGGTTTGTTTGCTTCGGTGGCGCACTGGTATTTATGCGATTGTTGTTGAGGCCTTGGGTTTCATTACTGGATCAGGTGAAGTGTCGGGGCTTAAATAACCCGACCCCCGACCTCTCGTTGCCGACTGTCATATCCAAGATGATCGGCGACGACAGGTGCTGGGGCGCAATGAGGTCCTTCTGCGAGACTGTCATCTCGCAGAAGGAGGCGGCGGAATGGGGGCGTGAGGAAGATCCTTACGCCCCGGATGTCCGCCACCGGAAGACGGAGCGCAGGAGACGCGCTTATGTCGCTCTCCTGCACCCCACCTAGAGGTTCCGGGAGGAGGGTAATTCACCCGTAAATTAAGAGCCCTGAGAGGGCGCGCGCGGTGTTCCCGCGCGCCTTCTAACGTTGAAAGGGGAGAGCGGTGAGGCTCTCTCCTGGGGACGAGAGGTGGTCGGGACCGTTTGACCCGGCCCGCACCCACACAGGGGGGCCTGCTATGGATGAATCTTTTAAGAGCTCCCAACTGGTCCCCCCATTGGGTGAGAGAGGGAACACTCCAGGTTTTTTAGTGGGTATACCAGCACTTCATGCTGGGAGTCCCACACACCCCGCCGGTGCCGTCCCCTAGCCGGCGGACAGTGCATAAAGCATTTCTGGAAAAAAAAAAGTTATAATATTTACTTTAGCTTATTACGCAAATCAGTCGATTATTACCCGTTGCAATAATTAATTAGATTCAGTGTGCACTTTAACTACCTAACTAACGTACCTATGTGAGAATCACTCTATATCATATTATATTGTATTTACGTAAATGATGAATTGACTTTGCTATACTGCGGGAAGAGTTTTCTCTTAACAGCACACTCACAACTACATAACTTAAAAACTAATAGTAGTGTACCGTTTACTACACTGTACAACCTCAAATCATAGTTAGTGAGATGTAGGTGTAGTCTAAACAGTGATTAGGTTGTTAGGAAGGTGTAGGCAAAAATTTCTGCCTACAACTTTGGAGATAGCGATGCCGGGCTATATATATGTCGGTTGTTAATTTTGTTTTCATACTTCTTTTATTTACTTTAGTTATTAGTTTTGCATACTGAGAATGTCAGTGTTAATAATAGTTGTCAAGTCAAGTGGCTGTCAGTGAATGGTCTTGAGGTGGGTTCGTTGGTTGTCGTTTGTAAGAATATGGTGTACTTATAACATTGTAAGAGTGAAAATAAAAACTAAACTGATTAAATTCGCTTCAAATCATTATAATTTCTTCCCACATATATATATATATTTGTTCAATATAATGTAGACTTCTATATAGTCTTATTATCGATAACCAAATGAAATACTTACTTTATAATCAATATTGTGCGAATGTGGTTTCTAATCTGTCAATTAATTTTGAAATGCTAAACATAATTGAAAATAATTGCTTGGTTGCCGGCGGAGCGTCTTGCGTTTCATTTCTCGGATCGGGCGAAGTTCTATTCAGTTTCCTTAATTGCACAAAAGGGGTAGTAGTTTAAAAGTTGCCTTGCTATTGCCATTGCGCCTAGTCTAGTGGGTTCGATCCCAACATGAAATAAACGTGTGATACACAAGTAGTTGTTCCAAGTCTGTATGTTCATGTATACGTTGTTTGAATTTGTAAAGTCCCTCGCGACACAGGATGAAATCATAGTGTGGATAAATAGAAAACTTTATTTGGTACAAAATTTTAATAGCAGCATGGTGTCTAAAATATACCTATTTGGCATAAATGAGCCTATTGTTAAAAAAAGCATTGGATAAGAACTAGGACTTGTTGAAACAGATATATTGATTGCTTCTATGAATTATTCACTTATTATTGTTTTGTCTAAGTCTTATAAAGTTCTCAGTTCGCAGTAAAGTTTACTCACTACGCTATTGTGGGTGTATTTGTCTTCCTTCGGTTATAAAGTCAACATACAAAATGCCAAGGAGCAAATATAATACATATGTTCATAATAATATTCTGTTCTCTACATTTGAGGTTCATACTATAAGCATAATATAAGGAATGTCTTTCAAATTGAAGGATTTGTGACTAAATTATATTTAACTAGATTCAGCCCGCGGCTTCGATCGCGTTTATCTAGGTTTTGCGAACAGTAGCTTTTTCAGGATGCAAAATACTCTGTATTCTTTTATGTACCTCTGACAACGGATATCGAAATTCCATGATGATCGGTCGATCGGTTAAGGCGCGATAGCGTTACAAACATACAAACATACTCACATTCACATTTATAATATTAGTCAGAATTTAATTGAGCTTTGCCAAGCTTTACACAATTCTTGGATAGGATTGCTTCAGCAATGAAGACAACACCTATAAATCTTATAGTCAGAAAGTTACAAAATCTTAGGTATCAATTATTTGATATTTCTTTAAACAAGGTTCATGTTTTGTACATACATGTTTCACTTCTATATTCTCGAAAGCATAGGTAGACTATTAAACTCACATTTTGCCAACTATAATATTAGGACCCTGTTGTAGATAAAGAGCCCAGACTCAACAACATATATACAGCTCGAAGTCTAGACTCCGTACTGTTACTGAGTATATTACTACAGGAAATCCCTAAAACACTGAGTTGGACCCAGGCTGCGATACCGACCTCGTACGCAGCAATCGCATTTACAATAGCTGCACTCCTGTGGCTGTTATTTATATACTAGGTATATGGATCGGCAACATGACAGATGTGACATGAGAAAGCAACAGCTCCGACGTGTAATAATGGATGGAAAGCACTTACGCACTTACAGTAATGGGTGACACTCCATTCATATGTTATTAGCTCTCAATGGAATCACGAGAATTTACTTTATCTACGTGCCTAGTGTGAGTTGTTTTTACGTTAACGCGATCAAAACGTTTACCGCGTTTGGCTCTCTGATTGGTTAAGAGCTTGGGGAGGGCCATTCGGAGCGCCGAACGTCATAAACGAGTCCATCGCGTTAACGTAAAACAAACTCGCACTAGAAACTCTATTTACTAGTAATAAGTTATTTAGAAGGCTTATTTGTTTTGATTGCGTATTTTATACCTTTGCCTGAGGCTTCTTAGATATTAACATTTTATGGTAAAGATATTTGTACTTTGAGTTTTTGCTTTACAATTATATATTTTTAGAGCTGAGGTTCCTTTAATGATTTTTGTTATTACTAGCTTTTGCCTGCTAATTCGTACGCATGGAATTTGGAATTAAGTGTCTGTTATATATTGAAGTGTGCGTACGACGCGGACACCTGCGTGTGTGACGTGCGTGCGAGACATCATTAGAAAAATAAATTAGTATGCAACTGAGTCACGGTTTGACTGCATCTGCGTTTCTCACGCTCCACACAAATACATAACAGTGTCTATCTATATTTTTCTGTCTGTGCATGGAAGAAAATCGTAATCTACATACATAATGCCGACTTTAAGGTGGCGTCTGAAATTGAAACATCCTTACAAATATTTTAATCGTGAAAGTTTGTAAGGATGTATGGATGTATGGATGCATAGATGTTTGTTACTCTTTCACGCAAAAGCTACTGAACCTATTGCGATGAAACTTGGTATGTAGATAGCTGGAGACCTGGATTCACACATAGGCTACTTTTTATTCCGATATTCTTACAGGAACGGGACTTACGTGGGTGAAACCGCGGGGAAAACTAGTACATCATATTTTAATAAGTGATGTACGTGCAAACATATAGATAGATAGACAGACAAACATGGTTAAATAATTGTTTTGGCTTCTTTAGCTCTTATTCTTACTGACATTATCTATATATTAATACGTGAAGCAAAAACTTTGTACCCCTTATTGCGGAAATTGCGCAGACGGAGGAGTATGAAATTTGGCACAGTTAAAGTTTATATAGAAAAGGAGGGGCAAATCCTAATATTTAAATAATATATGCATTATGAATACATTAAATTAATAAAAAAACATTACACGCACACAACCATGCATTTGACACACGCAGTCGAATCGCGTTCGTAGTATTTCGGCATAGTTCGGCTGATATAGTACTATTCTTCGTAACTATGGTTACATATATCAATATATAATTAAATATATCAGCAATATCTTACTTTTTAAGCATTTATGGTCGAATTTGAACCACTAGGCGACTGCTAGTTTTTTCTAAATATTTTCCAAGCGATATAGACTTGCTACAATATTATTTTTATTTTATTTTATTTTTATTTTTAATTTTCGGAAAATAAACAATTGTACTTTACAAAAGATAAGAAAATTGGTACTTATAAAACATCTTATAAAAAGTACAATCAACCACATTTTCCACAAATTACAAGAAAAAAAGATATTATTCATTAGAAACTAGTGGCATAAACAAAATTATTGCAACAGTGTTATTTTAAAAGAGGACGAGATTCACAACAATACTTAGATAGATAGATAGAAAGATAGATTTAACTAAAATTATTACAACAGAATTTAAAAATAAAAATATAAGGCGCAAATATAAAACTATAAATAAATAAACACAATTAAAAAACAAGTATGACACACAAAGAAAAGTTGCTTATTTATGAAAACAACAGACAGTTATTGTCGTTAGGTGAGGTGTTGTTAAGATCTTATTAATTGTTATCATGAATAATTTCGTGTCATTTTTATATTGTTATATTTCATTAACTGTTATCATTAATAATTTCGAGACATTTTTATATTGATAATATAAGTATTTCATTAACTGATTACGACTTTTTTTTTCTTTTCTTGAATTTTAACAATCTGTGCACTATTTATATAGAGAGTTATATAGAGGATTCCAAACACAGCAAGCGTATTCTAATTGTGATCTGATCAAAGTCTTAACTAACATTAAATACGTGGCCTCTTTCCTAAAATCCCGACTCGCCCTCATAACGAACCTATACATGCTGAAAGCTTTATTTGTTATTGTGTCCATGTGACTGTCCAGATGTAACTTGGAATCTTATTGAACCCCGAGATCACGCAGTGAATTCACACCTGCAAGTTCAGTTTTATTGATCATATATGTGTAATCCATTTCCTTTCTGTTCTTAGTGAAGCTAATACTATTACATTTAGGTATGCTAAGGTGTAGTTTATTACGTTCACAATAAACAGATAATCTGTCCAAATCTTGTTGAAAAAGAAGACAATCGTATTGTGAATTGACGCTACGGTATGCCTTCAGATCATCGGCATAGAGAAGAAATTTGGACTGTAGGAAGCATTTGTCAATACCTATCATTAATGAACAGAATAAAGAGCAATGGACCAACTACGGATCTCTGCGGAACTCCGGAGGTAACCTGTATGTTGTCGGAGTGAAACCCACGAAGGACGACTTTTTGGACACGATTGGATATATAGGAAGCAAACCAGCGTAAAAGATTCCCTTTATTCCATTGAAGGCTAACTTGTTTAGTAGCAGCCTGTGATCTATTTTATCAAATGCTTTTCGAAAATCAGTATAAATAGCATCAGTTTGTTTCCATATAATAAAATTTTACATTATACCTTTTTACACGAAATGGATCTCTCTATATTGTTTATAGCTACCAATACGCCATATTTGTTTAGTAAAAACACAAGTAAAAAATAATGGACTATATAATGCAACAATCTATGAATATATAAATGATTTTTTGTGCCGTATTGAGTTTGCCTCTAATATAAATAAAATACTTCAATCCATTCAACCCCAAACCGAGAACCGCCGACGCGGTGACGTGACGCTACGTTTAGTTCGTGAGAATTCGCCAGAATTGTGGGCTTTTTGTCCGACCGTTTTTGTAGTTTATTTATATTTTTATGGCAGTATAGAAACGATTTTAGCACGTCTATATGCAGTTACAATCACGAGAATTTGTATCACCTAGCATCAGGTACATCTAGTCGATACATATAGTTAGTCAGGTACATATAGTTAATTTTGGTTTGTTTGCTTCCGTGGCGCAGTGGTATTTATACGATTGTTGTTGAGGTCTTGGGTTTCATTACTGGATCAGGCGAAGTGTCGGGGTTTTCGGTTAAAGAAATACTCAATAGGAGCTAGGGATTTGAAAATGTTCCTTCATTTCATGTACACATGTCACCTCCTATCACGTGAGACCTCTGTATGGTTTACGTACACTTAGGGATAGTATTTACTTAAGCTGATTACGCAAATCAGTCGATTATTTGCCGTTGCAATAATTAATTATATTCAGTGTGCACTTCAACTACCTAACGAACGTACCTATGTGAGAATCACTCTGTATCATTTACGTAAATTTGTTATATTGTATTTACGTAAATGGTGAATAACTTTAAACTTTGCTATACTGCGGGAAGACTTTTCTCTTACCAGTACACTCGCAACTACATAACTTAAAAACTAATAGTAGTGTACAGTTTACTGTAGTAAATTAACTAGTCTCTCTAATTATGATTTGATAGTTAGAGAGATGTAGATGTAATCTAGGCAGAGATTAGGTTGTTAGGAAGGTGAAGGCAATAATTTCTGCCTACACCTTCGAAGATAGCGGTGGCTATGTATGTATATATATTTGTTCAATGTAATGTAGATTTTTATATAGAGTCTTATTGTCGATAACCAAATGAAATACTTTATAATCAATATTGTGCGAGAATGGTTTCTAATCTATCAATTATTTTTGGTATGCTAGGTATAATTGAAAAAATAATTGCTTGTTCGCCGGCGAAGCGTCTTGCTTTTCGTTTCTCAGATCTGGCCAAATTCTATTCAATTTCTTTAATTGCACGAAATAAGGCATGGTTTAAGGTTGCCTTGCCATTGCCACTGTGCCTAGTCTTGTAGGCCAATCCTCACGTGGAATAAAAGTTTGTGTGATTCACAAATACTGTTCTGAGTATGGGTGTTCTCCTTCTAAAGTTCCCCGCGACGCAGGATATAAAACAAGTTCAGGAGAAGTCTTTAAAAAAAGAAGACAAAGAAAACAAAATCTTTGGTCGTTATTTTCAGTAACATCTAACAATAGCATGGTGTCTGAAAATATGCCTCATAGATGTCAATAGATGAGCCTGTTGTGAATTAAAAGCTGTTGAAACAAACAAATTGATTGCTTCTATGAATTGTTTACTTATTATTTGCTTTGTCTAAGTCTTGTAAGTTCTCAGTAAAGTTCACTACCTTACTGTGGGCGTATACGCTTTCTTTCGATTCTAAAGATAACATATAAAAACCAAGGAATACATATAATATATGAAATGTATATATTTCGTAATAATATTCCGTTTTCAGTTGAGGTTAATATTTCTTTCTTTTAAAGAGTCAACGCCCGCACTACGAGTACTTCGTGTGTCGCGGTGGACTTTACAAATTAAATCGAATTACAAAAAGAAGGAGAGTCTTTCAAATTGAAGGATTTGTGATTAAAATTGTCGGCTTCGATGGCTAGTGGAAGAAGGATGGTTAGTGAAACCGACTGCCTGAGGTCGCGGGTTCGATTACCGCAGAAGTCAAACATTTGTATGCATGAATATGAATGTTTTTCTTGGTCTAGGTGTTTCTATGTATAATATGTACGTATTTACAAAAATATATATATATATGTATGTTTAACCATTGTCTAATACTCATAGTACAAGCTCTGCTTAGTTTGGGCTAGATGGTGTTGTGCGTATGTGTTAGAATATTATTATAATTCATATTTAATTTGTTTGAAAATTAGTGCTCTTACTAAAAGGATTACTTTTACACGAAATCTAATAATAATAGCTCTGTTTACAAACCGTACCTGTATATTAACCCGTGGGTACAAGACTGCTTGCAAAGAAGAAATGAGGTTAAATAATTTCTATCTATTTTATAAACTATTTATTAATTCTATACATTAATTACTAATTTGGCTATATATCCGTCTTATAATCAAAACGCTTTCGACTAAACGTAAGTTGAAATTATTTTACTTGATATATATTACCTTGGTTTTTTTTTTGCCTATTATAATGTCCACTCTTCGCCTGATGGTAAGCAGTCATGTGGTCTAAGAGCAGTAGCCTCCACATCGTCCTCATAGCAGCCGAGGCGATGTTGAGGTCTCTACTTTGACGGCCTGAGAAGGTGTTTTTTCACGCCCCGCTTAAAGGACCCAGGATTGAAGGAAGCTGGAAACACGTGCCTTGGCAGAGAATTCCATGCCTTGATCGTTCGGCAGAGGTATGAGTACCCAAACTTGTTGGTACGCACTCTAGTCGACTCCACCGTGTAAGGATGGCATCTGAGCCCAGCACGCGTTGTTCTGGATAGGAAAGGGGAGGGTGGGATAAGGTAGAATAACTCTTCAGAGCACTCCCCGTGGTATATTCTGTAGAAACATGCCAAAGCGGCAATGTCCCTACGGAGTTGCAGAGGTTCCAGTGAACTCGTGACCTCTGGATCTCCGATGATACGGACAGCCCGCCGCTGTAACCTGTCAAGAGCGTCTAGCAAGTACTGCGCGGAGCCATCCCGAAGATGAGAACAGTACTCCACGCAAGGGCGCACTTGTGCCTTATACAATAGGCACAGCTGCCCAGGCGCGAAGAACCGCCTCACCCTGTTCAGAACGCCGAGTTTTCGCGAAGCTTGCTTAATGACGCTCTCGATGTAGGTTTTGGGATTAAGAGAGCGGCAAAGATCCATACCTAAGATGGAGAGGCTGTCACATATCACCAGTGGAGTGTTCTTCAGAGAAAAGAGGGGAAGGAACGGAGACTTTTTTGTTGAGAACGCGCATGCCTGGGTCTTCTTGGCGTTGATCTGGACCAAGTTCTTGGTACCCCATTCAGAGATGCGGTTCAAAGTCTGGTCAAGTTCGACGACAAGATCCTGCCTTTTCCCCTCAACCTCAGCCTGTTTGGCCCCAGGACGTCCGAGATATCGCTCATGCACGGTACTGCCGTCTGCATAACAATGTATGTTGCCGAGATTCAACATATCATTGATATACAAAAGAAAGAGCGTAGGGGATAAGACGGACCCCTGAGGCACTCCTGCATTGACCTGCATGAATTTGCGCGACCGTCGCAAAGGACTCTTGCAATTTTGCAAAAGGAAACTTGCAATCCAGGTGCACAGTTGAGGGGGCAAGCCATAGGCCGGAAGCTTGGAAAGAGGAGACCGGTGCCAGACTCTATCGAAAGCTTTGGCTATGTCTAGGCTGACAGCCAAAGACTCGCCGTGCTTGTCCATAGCCTCACCCCAGGGGTGCGTGACGAACGCTAGAAGATCACCCGTTGATCGTTTAGCCCGAAAGCCGTATGAAGTAATGATCGCCACATTGACCAACGAGTGATCCTCCAGGTAGCGGACAATTTGGGTGTTTATAATCCGCTCGAACACCTTGGAGAGCACCGAGGTGATAGCTATGGGTCGATAGTTGCCTGGCTCGGAACGGTCCCCCTTTTTGGGAATCGGTTGAACGTTCGCCTCCTTCCAAGCCGCCTCCTTCCGCCTCAGACACAGTGCCTGCGGCGTAAGACGTCCGGTATAGGCGCGTAAGTGTGGGAGACAACTCCGCTGCACATTTTTTGAGGACCACAGCTGGGATGCCTTCAGGTCCACTGGCTTTCCGAACATCGAGAGACTGCAGTATCGCACGAACGTCACGTTGCCTGATACGTATATCAGGCATGGTGTAGCCGCAGTTGGCAATGTTAGGCGGCTGCGAACCGCAGTCATCGATTCAGGAGTTGGCCGCAAAGAGATTTGCAAGCAGATCTGCTTTCTCTTACGGCCGATGAGCCAGTGATCCATTCGGATATCTCAGAGGGGACAGCGAGGTCTGGCAGAAGTTGGACTGCACAGCTTTGGAAAAATATTACTTTTGTAGTACAATGGTGCATAAAACTGTTTTAATCAGTTTTCTTTATATTAAATAAGAAGATACTGATTTTATAGCTTCTAAATTTATTTTTATTAACTCTTTAAAATAAGTTTACAACTACACTAAAACAGTGGTATACTGTAGTAAATCTGGTCCGTCTTGGTTAGACTCTGGGAGAAACGAAGAAACGGTATAAAAGTAGCATCTGCCTGTGGCTTTGTCCGCGTGTATCCGAAGAGAACGCATACTGGGATACACATTTACAACTACTGTTCCACCGAGGCTGTTATTTTTTGTTGACGTAATGGTACTATGGATCGGTGACGTGATAGATGTAATGCGAAAGCAACAGCCGAAATGTAATAATGGATCAAAAGCACTTACGCACTTACAGTAATGCGTGACAGTGTCACGCGTTACTTCATTCATTTATTATAATTATGCTCTCAAAGAAATTATGAGAATTTACTTTATGTATTTACTAGTGATAGTTTATTTAGAATTCTTATTTATTTTGAACGTTTTTATATATAGGATATATAATGCAGTTAATGATACAATTATATTTGGTAATTGATATGTAGGAAACAGTGAGACTGGGTAGAACATGACTGCCGCATGCAAACTGAGAGGTGAACACAAATTGTGACCAAATCAACGACCAGTCCAATCTTACGTTTAGTCAAAAGACAGTCGACGGCGACGGGCCAGACCTAAATGGGGATGGCAAGATGACTTGGATGTCTTCAAAAAGAACTGGCAGGGAATATCTTTAAACATAGTGATTTGGAAGCCCAAGGGAAAGGCTTTTGCCCATTTAGGACATAACAAAAGGCTAAGGAAAAAATGGTATGTCAAACATAGATTAGATATCACACTGAGACATTTTGTTGCTAAATCTATTACATAAATATGTACGTCTCAAGCCTATATTGTAAAAGGACAGACAAAAGTGTATTTCATCACCTGGAGTTTTAGAATTCACGTAACATAACAAGCCCATTGCAGTGTACTGGGTACAAGCTCCAGATGCCGTGTAACGCCTGAGCATGTCGTGATACAAATTCCACATAACACTCTGCCTAAACCCAGCAATCGAGCCCGAGACAGCATTGGCAACTGCGGTGCCACTAAGGCTAAACAAAGGGATATATTCAAAGCAAAAGGTCTATTTGACAATTAATCAATAATGCTGAATGCCCAAAGTAACAATTAATAAAATATTTACGATGACGTCAGCAAAACTGCTACAAAAATCTAGACCATTTAGTACATTACGTTTATTACGCTATTTTTCAAGCAGTAAAGCTTCAGCAGTAAATTTATCTTAAGAAGTTTAATTTCGAATAAGTCTAATTACACTCGGCGTCAAAAAAATCGCACCTTTGCAAAAATTTAATTCAATTCGGTTTATGTCGCGTTTAATCCTTTGTATGGTTGTTTTATGCTACTTAAAACCTAGTGCAACCCCCCCTTGCTCTAATAACAGCTTCCATTCGTTCTTGCATAGACCCAATCAGCCGTACCACACTATCTTGAGGAATCCTATTCCATTCTTCAATTACAGCATCATGGAGGTCTTGTAGAGTTGCTGGGGCAGGATCACGTAACCGTACTCGTCGTTTTAGTTCATCCCAGAGATGCTCTATTGGATTCAGGTCTGGGCTTCTCGCTGGCCACTGCAAAACTGGAATCCCAACCTCGTGTAGATAATCCTGCACGATTACTGCGGTATGGGAACGAGCATTGTCGTGCATTAAAGTGAACCCATCCCCAACATATCCTGCATATGGGACTACATGCATGTCCAGCACCTCGGTTATGTACCGATGAGCGGTTAGTGATCCCTGACCACGAGCACCTCCAGTCCGGGATATGCAAACGAGTTCCGTCTTGCCGTCGACTGAAATTCCGCCCCAGAACATGCAAGATCCCCCTCCATATTCCACTGTCTCCTCCAAGCAAGCTTCAGAAAACCGTTCGTTTCGCCTTCTGTACACTCTCCTTCGCCTATCGTTAACGAAGAGACATACTCTCGTCTCATCTGAGAAGAGTACGGTCCTCCATTGTTCAAGATCCCAGTTGAGATGTTCTCGAGCGAACTGTAATCGCTTTCTACGATGCTGTGGCGTTAATTTCGGGCCCTTGGCTGGTCTTCTGGCCGCAATACTCCTTTCTCGCAGCCTTCTTCTAATCGTAGATGTGCTCACTGCGGTTCTACGAGCCCCACGGAGCTGCTGTTGCAGCTCAACAGCATTGGAGAAACGATTCCGCAATGACGTCGTCACAATGAAACGGTCATCTCTCTCAGATGTACAGCGCCGTCTTCCTGATCCTTGTCTCCGGGTGTAGCCCCCAGTCTCTTGAAACCGTTGGAGCACTCGACGAATGGCAAAACGGCTCAAGTTCAGTTGTCGAGCAACATCACACTGTCGCATCCCTGTTTGCAGTAGTGCTATCACTTGAGCGGCTTGATCTGCAGTGGTATCCATTTTGTAGGGCTGTTTTCTTGTGTTCTGTATTTTCATGTGTTCTCTACAACGTCTGGATGTCGAATGACCTAATTTTGATGCTTACTGCCCTTTTTATAGCCCATGAAAGTGCGGCAAGTTGTGGTCTATGTAACGAGTATTTGGATATCATTTTCTTCAACATGCAGTACATGCGGTTGTTTAAGGAATTTATTCATTAGGTTGTTGTTTAATAAAAGCTAATTAAATGTACTTTCAATTAATATTAACATTGTTTGGGGTAAACGTACTGGTTTGCAAATTATTAGGCTTTATAACTTATTTTCAGAGAAGTGCGATTTTTTTGACGCCGAGTGTATTATTAAATTAATAATACAATAGGAGATGGTGTAAAACTTGTGAGATGCCTAAATAAGAGTTGATTAATTGTTCAATACTCTCAACAAGGGTAATTACGAGCGATCAAACTACAACGGGTCTTTAAGTTGGACTAAGTTACTTTGTGAAAAGCGGTCGTATCGCTTTTACTATTGAAATGGCATTACTTTGCCACTTGATATTAAATACACTCTTGAGAAAATATTGAGCTGCAGCATAAGTCTGTGTTTATTTTACGCGAGTGAATTACATGAATCATATTTTAGGGTCGTAAAGTATTGTGGTCGGCTCTCGACCCTTGGGCGCCGCGAAGTTAAGTGCGCCTGATTTGATTGTTCTGATCCAACCTGGTATTTTCGTATCGCCGGTACGCCGTCGCCCCAGGATTGTGACTTTTGTAATTTCATTCAGTTGGTAATAATAAAAAATTAAAATATCTTTATTTAATTAGGTTTGGAATTATATAGTGTTCAGTAAACGGCTTATTTTTTATTATTTTTCTTCTAATGACTAAATCATTCTTTAATTTTCTACGACATTACACGTTCATCTAGGGGTCAGCTAAAGCCTCCCCATTTAGTCTTTCTAGTTATACTGGCGCCCAACGCCGGATCAGTTCCTATACCGTAGTCACTAGCATCGGTATGATGCTATCTTTGGACATAGAAATGCGTCTCAAAAAAATTGTTGTTCTCATAGTAATTGTAAATAGTAATATTTTAGTCACAATAAACGAAGTGTGATGAAGGATATCAAAGCACACTGAAATGCATAACTGCAAGAGTCGGTAATAACCTTATTAAGCCAAACGACCACTTATTTATCGGGCCGTAGATACCAAATTTAGTTGCAGCCAACCGCATACCGCAATATTCAAATGTATAATTAAAGCTTCTGAAAGTGCATTGGCAAATATGAACTTTAATATCTTTAGACTAATTACCATTTTCGGTTAACACTGAATCTTCCATCTGTACCGACACTCACTCATAGCTGTGGTAGGTGGGAATTGTACTAATAACTGTCACAAGTAGACATCTGACATAATAAGGAATTTCCACAGTGAATTTCATGCAAAGCGTCCTTAAGCGTTTTGCTTTGCCTACACCTGTAATCTGTAAGGCTTACTTCAACGCAAATACACAGCTAATGAGCTATGTATATTCACAAGTAAAGGTACGAATTAAACGACTTATGAGAATGAAGCACCGTCAAACCTTAAAAGTGGTAAATAAACATAAGACTCCTCTGCATTAAAGTTATTATTGTAGCTTGTTTTGTGCTTGCAAGAAAAATAATTGGAGAGATAAATATGTGAGCTAATAGTACTCTTATTTACGTGATTTCTCTTTTGCCTGTTTTCTGTAAAAGGATAGTGTTCCACCGGGTGAGTCAAAGCATTTTTAATGTCTCCAAGAAAAATCCAGGCAAACACCTTTCTTACTAGCGCTAGCAACATTGTGACGCTTTCTTCATAGGATCGGCAACGTGCAAAATGTAAATCTTAGATTTTTATTAGTACCGACCCTTTTATTTGAAACGCATTAATAAAGTACTAGATTTTGCCGACGCGACGGCTTCGCTCACATAAGTGTTGCCTTTTTCAATTTTCGATTCCTCAGCAACAGTAATATTTCTAAATTAAAGGTACTCATGTCCTTTTCCGTACTATTAACAACGTGTACGCGCAATTTCATGATGATCGGTCGAATAGGTAAAGGGTGAAAGCGTAACAAACAAAATTCACATTCTCATTTATAATATTAGTAAGTATCCAAATGATACAAACATACAAGATGATCCTCGCCTATTTAACGCAAGGATAGGCAACGATAACAGATTTCCATTTGCTATGCTCCTCAGATATCTCTCTGACTCATTTACTTCTTAACTTCTTCAGATACGTTCATCAGTTTATAATGCTCTTAGCCTGGTCTTATTCCTGCTAATAATAAAAAGTGCTAACTAACATCATAACAACATTTAGAATAACAATGAGGTTACTGACAACGTGCCAGTAAAAAATGTATTTAATAAAGCATAAGTAGACAACCAACATAAAACACTAAAACAGAAAACATTGAATGTAGCTACAGAGCCAAATAATAATTTTGATTACACTCTGTACTTTAAAGTTTTCGCCATACTAGGAGACGAACATAGTTTATTTGGCAAATCTAATTACAGAGTTTTCAACTCGACTGCGCTATTGTATTCATGAGCCAAATGTGGAATTAAATTTTAGGATGACGTCACACTTATACAGGTTGTCCGATAATTAATGGATAACCTGGAAATGTCTTATAGTGGAACTGTAAAAAAAGATATGAAAGAATCTATCCTAACTACTACCTGAGATATGTGTTTTTTTTTTATTACAATGTGTAACTTTCTTATATACTACGACCATAAATGAATGAAATCCATTGGTTTTTTGTTGTTTTATTATTAAACACTAATTATGCTAATAGATAGACAATCAAAAGTATGCTATGCTAATATAGCTTGCACTTTTTAATATATATATATATATATATATACATATATATTTTATTTCTTTTTTCTGAACGGCCTTCACCCATAGTATAGCCGTGTATCGAAAGAGTGTGGTTATATTACGGATTTTTAAGTAGCGTGGAATCCATAAATAACATATATAGACTGCACGGATGGTTTAGTGGTTTAAGTAGTCGCCTCGCCATTGTCACTGAGCCGGGTGTTTTGGGTTCAAATCCCACACGGGACAAAACTTTATGTGATTCACGAATGGTTGTTCCGAGTCTGGGTATCTGGGTGTTCCTCGTGTCTGTTGTTTGAATGTTTGTTTTCCCCTGCGACACAGGATTTACTCCTAGTGCGGGAGTAGTCTTTAAAATAAATAATAGATTAAACACTAAAAATCACGCTTTATTAAAAAATGTAGAAAATAATTTAGTATGTTTTTCTACATTTTTTAATAAAGCGTGTTTTTAAGCTTTTAAACCATTATTTATTTTAATTTTTTTAAACTGTTAGTTCTTTTTTTCTAAATTATTGTATTGTCATCGGTCCTCGATAAGTGCGATAAAGTTTCAAATGAATCCGTCAGTTTGAAAGTGGTGAAAATTACGTTCAAAGGTTCCGTTACATAGATACATACATACCAAGCTAATAAAAGCGTGTCAAAAAAAAATAAGATAAAGCTTATCAGTCATATGGCAAATTAGGACATAAAGTACAAATTCGTAACAAAGATTGAAAATTCTGCTTAATATGATAATAAAATTTTATGGCAATTCAATGACACTCTCTCAATTCCGAGGGTCAAATCCAACTTTGAGCTCCATGCTTCTGATAATTCACGAAAACCGTCAAGTTTATAAATCCTTAACTTATTTGCTCCTAATCTATTGAGGAAGCAGATTTGTAGTCTAATAATACCGGGATTTCGGTTATTTACGACTTCTTTACTATCCGCTCTTTCTTTTCTTTTCCAACCCTTTTCCACCCCCACCCCGTTGTACTCCCGTACTCTTTACTACTTACCATCTTCATCGTCACTTAACAACAGGTGAGATCGCGGTCAAACTAAAGCCTATTAAAAAGTAAAAAAATGGTATACCTAGTGATTGTTTATCGGCGATGGGGTTCACGGCAGCCTTATCTGGTTGTGCTACATTAATATTGACTATGTGATGTAAAAAAAATCCGTGGCCGTGAATCGCTGTTACCGCTTATCATCAGGTTGGCCGCTGGCTTGTCTGCCATTAACAGCTATAAGAAATATATTTATGGATGGATTAAGAGCACCTTAAACCGGCGAGCGTGTATGAGGAATGCTATGAAAGTGAATGAAGCCAGAGAAGTGTGTCAGGATCGTAGCAAATGGAAATCCGTAGTTTCTGCCTACCCCTCTGAGAAACAGGCGTGAATTTATGTATGTATGAATGTATTTATGGATGCTGGCTACCTATGAGTATATTAATTGTTATCGATATTAATAGCAACCGGATCCAACAAATTGACGGGTCATCTAAAGCATAGAGCGATATAACTTTATTTATATGGTCACCCATCTATAAGCGTGATTGTAGCAACGTTGGTTAACCTCGTGAATCGATCGATCTGCACAATCACAACTGTGTTACAGGCACTTGTAATATTATAGAAGATATTCTAGTCACTAGTTCTGTGGGCGCAATTAATATAATTGAAACTAAAGTTTGTCAAGCCACATAATGGCGAAATTAATTTATAACTAAGTTTATGGGCTGTTTTAGTGGTTATACAACAATGTATAATTAACGCCATGGGGAATTCAGGCGAGATATTCTGTAGATATTTTATACAAGATCAACATTATCTTACAACCGCTTCCTATCTTAAAATTTGTTGGAGGAGTCGTCCTTTACATTCTTATAAAGTTTGATTAATATACGAATAATTAAATAAATTGATTATCTTTTGTCTTATTCCGGCTCATGCCTGCCTTTCATCTCGCCAGATATTTTGTTTTATACCGCGTTATAAGGGATTACATATTACTGTTTACTATGCACGTGACTATCTTTGTTTGTTATCGATAGTTTAATAACTGTGGCAGTTAAAGATTAATTTATATTTTATAAACTTTACATAAATTATAACGCAGCATAAAACAAATAAAATTGATTATTTAATGCAAGTACCCTTCCATATGCTACCCTATTTGGTCTAGTAAACCTACTTTAATTTTTAATACCTTCTTGCCTTCCCTTAACAATAAACCTATACTTGCATATATTGTATTTAATTTAATTGCCTATAAAGTTGAAACAGCATTCTATATATAAACACGAGAAGCAAAAAAAAATTTCCTCTTTCTTACGAAAATTGCGCGGAAGGAGGAGTATGACATTTTTCACAGTTAAAGTTTATATGGAGAAGGAGGGGCTCATCCTAATATTTTTATAAAATATGCATTAAAAGTACATTAAATTAATGAAAAAACACTACATGCGTTCGTAGTATTTCGACATTGTTCCTCTGACGTCGTACAGTTCTTTGTAACTATGGTTACGTATACCTTATTTATACATAATAAAGAAAAAAGAAAACAAAGTAGCAAGCTTAGGAATTTTGGTCTCATTTTCGACCACTAGGCGACCGCTAGTATTAATAAATATTCTACACTTCAAGTAATTACCATTAGTGCTGAGATTAAAAACTGCAACGGACAAAAGCTCCTATAAGAAGCAGACTCACCATTGTTAAGCAACGAATAGAGAAAAATAAATGCAGTAAAACTGTTACTTTAAATCTTGATGCATAATAATTCTATAAAAAGACGTAGCATCGACATAGTGCTGCCGGCTCTGTAACTCCAGAAATAATTGCGGACAAAGCTTCGCTTTCAGCTCATATTTCTTTGCCTGCAAGCATACAATAACGTTGAAAGCTAGACTAAAAGAAATGTGAGCATTGAAAAAATGTTGTCGAACTATGTACGGGTACTTTGGGCTTTAATTGTAGTTATTTAAAATTGTTGTAACGTGTAGATAACATCACTCGCACAAGTCGCGGACGAAAGCTAATCTTTTGTCCGAGGCTTCGATCGGACACAGAACTTTTTTCTGGACGAATGCTCCTCTATGTCCTTTTCTGTATTACATGATGCCTGGTCTACTAGTTAAGGCATGAAAGCGTATAAATAAACAGATTCAGATTCACATTTACATAATTAGTTAGGAATAAGATACTTTAGGATACTTTCCTACGGAATCCAAACAGTAAGATAAATATTTATGCTCAGTGTATTTTCTTAGTATTCAAAGGAGAGCATTCCGCTGTGAATCCGAATGAACACAAGCTGAAGCAGACTATTAACAATGTTAATTTAACTCTCACTCAGTAGATTTCCCTCCTTCAAATGCTCGAATAGTGATCGATACTGTTAAAGCAACTACGCAAACAAGTACGAAAAATAATCGTACCCATCTTTTAAATGCACGAATCATAATTCCTTCAATGAAAATTTTCATAATTCATTTATTGATTTGCGAATATGGGCATACATTTGTGGATCTTATAACCTAATGCAAAAAATTGTCTTCTGTTTACGCGAATGTTATTCATTGAAATTAAACTACTATCGGATTTTATCGCGTTGTTTATTTTCAGCAGCCATGGTCACGGTCTCCCCGTGACCATGGCTGCTGAAAAGCAACCGAAACGTCGGGGAAAGTGTAAACCTAAATATAAATAGATGTAATAATTTAAATAATTTTATTAGCTTATAAATTAGTAAAATTCAATAGTAGTAATAGTAGTGTAATAGTTTCAAAATTATGTAATACAGTGATAAATAAACAACGCGATAAAATCCGTATATAGTAGTTTAATTTCAACCTAATACAATTTAAGGTTCATTTACCATATTTAACCAAAATTTGCATGCCTATGCAAATTTTTATTGACCATAATAAACAATATCATAAAAAACATCTTAATTTTTAAAATAAAAATAAATAAAAATTAAGGTACAATGTCAGAATAATGCTTTAAATAATGAAAATGTTGAAGTCGCAATAACAATATGTCAAAGTACAATAAAAATCGACCGTAATAAAATGTAAACAATAATAATGCAATGTCAAAGAATATTGGTATATGACCTATTAAATGGAATTGCATATTAAGTTACAAGGCCGTGTTATATATTTAAAGTATTTACTCATCTATATCCTTGAAGAGGTGGGAAGTTTTTGTACATTTCCAGAATTCGTGCTGCTTCTGAAAACTTCTTGATGGATAACTTCGAATCCGACCACATGCACATCAAATTAAGTACATCGCTTCGTTACTAAAGCAGTTAAGAAGTGATGTATTATGAATTATAATTTTATATTTTTAATTAAATAATACAAAAGTTCTTCTTCTCCTTTGCCTTTATTATTCCCAAGTCACTTGGGGACGGCTTTTCTAGTCTAACCGGATTTGACTGGATATCAGTTTATACACGGAGCGGCTGCCACCTGACCTCCGCAACCCGAAGGCTAACAATACCCTAAGGCTAGACTAGTGTCAGGATATTATAGGGCACTGACTGCCCAATAACGACTGCCATAGATGTTCATGGCAGCCGGGACCGACGGCTTAACTCGCTCTCCGAGGCTAATACAAAAGTTGACTATTACAAATCGTTTTTAACATTAGACCATTTTTGTACACATCCTGAATTTATACCTATGTAGTCTCACGCGTATACATAGGTATGCGACTATGTAGAAGAGTAGGTAGTATATGGGTGTAATTATAATATACATCCATTTCTCAGTGGTTATTTTTTTGGGTCCTACGTCATAATGTGAGTCTATTGTCGTCTAACACATTCATTTTCGTGCTGCTATTAAAAATATTCTCACAACAAAACCAAATTTAACTTTGCCTGTCTTAAGAATCTGGAGATCTCATACACAGTTGCCACCGATGACATCATCATCTCAGCCTAAAGAGGTCTACTGCTTAACATATGTAGGTCTTCCCCAATCTACCTACCTACATTAAAAAAAAATAACAAATAAAAACATCATTAATTCTTAGCATTATTCACAGACTCCATTACGACCTTAAATAAAACACATCCCAATATAAATTTGACTAAAACGACTCTAACAAATGGTGTTTCGTGTATAATATACATTATCCTTGTGCAAAACACACATCCATTATCACGTGAGGCATCAAACAGAACGTGAATACATATAAACATATCATCTGAGGAAAGATACTCGCTCTCCTAATTAACATGTAATAAAGAAAAAAAATGCTAGTCAAGATCTTTTTCTTTTCGCTTCTTTATTTACTCGCTGATTGATTAGCTTCGTAATGGACTACGATGTAGCATACATATTCTTAAGTCAAAGTCAAGCCGAAAATCATTAAAGTCACAAAGTAACCTTTATGAAGGTCAAAATTTACCAATTACTAAGTTTGATTGTAAATTAATTCTGTTAATCGGTGGTTTATTAAAAAAAACGTATATGTTCTCGCACCTTAATACCGAAAAGGGAGAGAAAGTTATTTTACCACTTACATTGCACCGAACATGATTCAGAGATTCTGGGGTTGTGGTTTACCCATCCTTAAAAGTATTCAACGCAAAATACAACAATCGATTTGAAACAAACCCGGTATCGATTTAAACTTGCAATATAATATTTTCAATTGAGATAATATTTTGAATTGGATTCATATATTATTCAACTCAAACTACAATAATCGCTTTAAAACAATGCCCTCAGACTTTAACTTGATCGTTTGAACTTGGAACATATGTTCAATCAACATACTTTAGATCAAGTTCAGTGCATTATTAATCTCATCCGTTAATTGATTTAATACAAATTTTATATAGCGCGGCTTTTGACGTTCGAGCGTCATCGCTGAACTGCTACCGAAATGTATCGTACCTTATGAACGCTAACAGGATTAAAGCTCGATGCTCCATTGTAGATATAAATTACATAGTTAATACATTCAATAGAAGATAAGCCAGGTACAAAGGCGAGCTTAATTCAACATTAACTTTATGCAGTAGTGAAGTTTGCCTTATTGATTTCATGGTACAATTTACTTGTGTTTTAGATTGACTGTGCCTGGTTTCGATTTCCAGGTAAATTGTTAGGTTTTCTTTTAGACAATTCTAGGTGTACAGTGCTGGAAACAGTGGGCTGTGGGCATATACAGCGTTAATGAAAAGGTGGTCATATTTAAGTATCTCATGATATAGCCTCTACACAATGGAAAGCCGTGACAAACAAATCCGTATACATTATTTTCACTAAGATATAGCATTTTCTTTTTGTCGACTCACCAATATCATTAATTCTAGTCGATACTTAAAAACACAGACAGCTGACTTGGGTAGTCATAAAATTAAAATTTGTTTTATTTTATACGCGGATCCGGCCCACCTGTGCCCTACATAGGTGCCGCGGCCGTCATATTGTTAGATATACATAATGGCCCTAAAATATTTATTTATTTATTTAGTTTATCCACATCTTTCTGCTACACGCTGTATCTATGACCTAACGTGAATGGCAAATGCCGAAATTTCGGACGGATTGTTCGAGCTATTCGTAGCATGAAACACATGAATTTATATAATGTTTTGACCGTTTTAAGCCCTACCAAGATGTCATACGAACAATTGAGTAATGTCTGTTATACAGAAATTAAAACAAAGAAAATTCATGGTAGGATCGCAATATTACGTTTAGTCTGATGATTTAGGTAGACATTTCATGGTAAAGATACCATAGCACTGAGCAAATACAATATACGGTTATGAAGAGACTATTTATGTCGATAATAATTAATTAATAGTAAGTACGTAAGATTAAAACATCCAAACACATACACGCATACATAACGAATATAAGAGTGTCTTCCAAAAGGGAAAGGAGAACAGGTCAGCAACTCAGTACAGTATTGTAAGCGATGAGCTACTGGTACCACTTTCCATCAGGCGGTCGTCTGCTTGTTTGTCACTATGCTGGTATAAAATATATGAAAGCTATATAGTTGTCGTTTGGTTAAAAGCAATATTAACACCCTTGGTAATTACAAAACCAGTTCAATTTGAATTGTGCGATATCATTTCATTTCAATAGCTATGGCACATCTCATTTGTATAATGTTCACGTTGACACTACTACATATACAACTGATTCACACACATAAACCAACTTCAGTGAAATACGTATCAATGCACTAATGGCTTGAAATCAAATTATACGCTAATGGAATGAAATGAAGCGACTCTTCACTGCTCTACACATTTGTTAGCTTGACATGGCCTCCATGCTTTCACATGAGAGTAATGGGTTCATGAAACCCTGCCTAATTATTGAGAGGTTATAGCAAAATATCCAGTGTCATTTTCCAAATGTTTATACATTAGCTGACACGCGCAACTTCGTCTGCGTCACATAAGAATGAGAGAAAGAGAAGGAGGTTAGAGAGAGAGTGATCGTGGACTTTTAGTTAGAACATAAAAAATACATGATTATGATATATTAATATGAATAATTATTATTTTTTGTAATTTCATTATTGATATATCATTATGTGCATTTCTTTATTTGTATTTGATTATTTGTATGTCATTATTTGTATATCGCTTTGTGTATTTCATTATTTGTAATTAATTATTTAAATTAATTATTAGTAATTTACTATTTGTAACATTGTCAAATTTCGCCAACTGTATGTACGTTTCTACTTTGCGTGCTGTGGCCTTCTGTAAGTGAGGGTGCACATTTATTATATTACTTAACACTTTTGTATTTAGCTTTAAGTTGTGTGTATCTTTGTAGATGGTCCAATAAATAAATAAATAAATATTATATGATGCATAACTTAAACGGTTAAAGTCGTGCACACAGTGCACGCAACGGAAGCTCTCAAAGCAATACATTTTCCACGTTTTTGCAACATATTACGTTGATGCTGCGCTCATATGGGTCATAGCGTGATGTTATATTGCCTAAAGCCTTCCTCAATAAACTATCCAACACTAAAATAATTTCTAATTCAAACCAGTATTTCCTGAGATTAACGCGTTCAACCAAACAGCTTTATAATATTGGTATAGATAATATAATATTACCTCGGTGGCGGTATTAGAATAATGGCTTTGCATGACGTCTTGGATTATCAAATCCGAGGCCTCACGCAATGCCACATCTTACTTCCTGGTATGCACAGGCGTAATTTATATCCCGGGTTTTGCGAGCGATCACAATTTTTGGATACAGGAACAGACAAGTAGACATACGAAATTCATAAACCATTTCTTTTCAGTAAGACAGAAGTAAGAGAGATATTCTAAAAAGCACTACTAATTAGGGTCAACTATTTAGAGATCTAAATAGTTGACCCTAATTAGTAGTGCTTTTTATTTAGAGGTCTCGATTTTCAAAGAACGGACACAAAGAACACCTAGACTCAGAACAACCATTTGTGGATCACACAAAGTTCTGTCCCGTGTGGGATTCGAACCCATAACACTCGACACAGTGGCAGTGGCGAGGGAACCACTTAAACCACAACGCCATCCATACAGTCTAGTGCGTGTGTGCTTTATGTGTATATAATGATTTAGATTGAACCCTGCCGGTCTGTTTATATGCTTATCGGCAATAGTTAATCTTAGGAATGGCTGCACCGACCGTAATGAAACTTTGCATTAAAATTAAAAAAACATTTGAAAATTGATGAAAATTCTGAAATTTTATACGAACTAAGCTGCTGTCAAAAGCTTATTGCAAAATAGGTATTAAGTTTTACGTAGTTATTGATTATGTTATCATCAGATAGGTACTGGAGAATAAAGACAATAATATTTTTATAGAAATAGAGCGAAAATTTCTTAGAATACTTTAATATGCTTAAAAGCCCATCAAACTTTGCTGTATTGGCATTTGAAGGCATATTTATTAATGTTTGAAATAAGTTTTCAGTTTATTGAACCGTAACTACTTATTTATTAATTTTTTGTTAGTGTTCTTGAGCAATTCCAAGATCAATGATAATTGAAATTTTCTGTTAGGAAAAAATTTTACCCATTTAATAAATTAATTTATTTAATCTTTTTTGAGGAGTGGCTGGAGAGGAGGCATGTCATCCTAACCTTCCGGCTGACACAGGTAATGAATGGCCACGGTTACTTTGGCCAGTGCCTGTGTCGCATAGGCTGGCAAGAGACGCCCTGTTGTCACCACTGCGGCGATTGCCGCGATGATGTTATAAACACGGCATTACACACTGCTCTGCTCTGCCTGGGCTTCGCAGCGCCGTGAGTTAGTCGTGGCAGTCGGAATGGTTGCCCTCTCGCTCCCGGCCGTGGTTCAGTCCATAGTCAGCCAGAGTGAGAGGTCGTGTAACGCTGTCACCTCCTGTGAGGAAATTATTTCCTTCAAAGAGACGGTGGAGCGGGAGAGGGAGCGCTTAAATCCTTTCGCTAACCAGAGTACGCTTCGTGGGCCTGCCCGCCCCTCGATCAGCTCCAGGTCCGAGAGGCAGCGTGCGTGTTCCCACGCGCGCCTCTGTGTCGCGTCTTCGTCCCCCCGCAAGGGGAGAGTACAGCTAAGTAAACTCTTATTAGGGTAGGTCTATTCAGATAGTAACCTGCCGTTTCGTACGGCGGGCGGAAACCTCGGCGGGGTCACAATTACACCGTGGTAAGTTTAGTCAGTATTACCGGGATCATCATTCCCCGGTAAGTCCGACATAACCTCTCCGTCATCTCGCGGAGAAGTATGCTTCAATGCATTACTCCACGTAAGAAAAGAAGTAATAGCTAGTGTAATTTGTATCTATGTGACATGTACATATATGACATATGTGCTTATCCTGTAAGTTAAATGTAGGTGTGCATATGCCCATACATATGTACATGCTTATCCCTGTTACCCAGAGGAGTGGATAGAGTTTATACTTCCTACGATTCTGCCATACCGCTCTTGTTTCATTCCTTGCATTTCATTTTTCAACGCTTGTTAATTGACGATACTATTAGTTTAGCATATATGCAGAATGACTCCAATTTATTCAGAGAACGTGAGTCTATGTATGCATATTTTATTCATTCGGATCAATGCAAATAGTTAGGTCATTGGAATATACGCATAAAACAATATATGCATACGAGCTTAATGCCTGAGTGCATTAAATTCATTGAATTACAGATCCGATAGGATTTCATCCTACTGCGTTCTGCTGGCAGATTGACACTACATGTTTTAAATAATTTATGTAGATTATTAATACTAAATGTTATCAGTATAATAATGTATATTCAAAATACCTATGGTATTTTGTACAGGAATCACGTCAAATATAGCAGTAAAATACAGAACATTCATATATTAAATATTTTAATTAGAAATGAATTGTGGTTATATAATTGTCGTTTATTGTTGAGTTGTAAAGCGTATGAAATGTGGTAATACAAACGAATATTGACAATACCATGATTCGTCAAATATCTTTATTTCCATATAAATGTGTAAACAATTCTTAGACACATCAATTAACTATTATATTAATAAAAATAATGTATGAGTCGGCGAGTCACCGTCTGCCATTCCGACTTTGTACTGAAACAGTATATCAGGCCGATGCCGTTTTTTATCCATAGTTTGCATTATACCAGCCCATCAAACACCCACCTCTATAGCCCTGATTTATTAGGTTTCATATGTAGCAATAGTCTCTTACACTTGCCGCGGCTAGTGTCTCGGTAAGTGTCCCATCTCACTCTAAATTAAAAGTCTCGAAGAGCCTCTGCATGTTGGATCCATATCCCAGTGTAAGCCCCGCAAAGGGCCGGATTTTCTCTAACACATCATGAAAAATCCGTGAAAGAGAAACACAAAATAATAAATAATAAAAAAGGAAATAAAAATTCAGCATTGACGAAATCTATTCTTGGAGTAGAGCTGTCATGAGAAGAAGCAGGCAAGAAACTCATGTCCACTCTTTTCAATCACCAAATGTTTATTAACAATACAAATCAATTTTATACCTAATAATGTCCTCCAGACCGAATTTCGGTCACGGTGGCCAACCCTAACGGAGACTGGCCATCTGCGCAGGAGATATCATAGTGCACAATCGTGTGCGCAAAACACAAGTATACTCTCTGTTCCCTAACTCTGATGTTCCGATGGGACGGTAATCCTACACGACTGGAGAGAGATCAGGCGCAGGACGTTAGTCCTCGGTGCCTCGGAAAGCACGTAAAGTCGATGGCCTTTACGTGTTTTCCGAGGCATATCTACGTCTACCTCATACATCGTCTTTCGCCTGTCTTCCCGAAGGGGTAGGCTGTGTATGTTTGCTAGATGTATATCACACCCACATTTTTCAGCTATGGCTTTAGAACCCACGTAATAGGGGACGATCCTTTCATAATGCTGTGATAATTTCAAGAACCTAATAACATTTTTGCTCGACCCGGGTATTAAACATAAGATCCATGCACCGCAGTCGCACTCACTTCCGTCGGCTACTGAGACGGTCTTACACCAATAGAAGTAAATATTGGACAATTTAAGTACGCAGTCTTTATCCTTTCTTCGTATTCGTGTAACACAATTAACAAGTATAAGACTGTATATTACGAAAGGTTAATCCCTTTGCCCCTGATATGATGAGCTGTATGCTTTTCACGCAGTAATTGGGTCCTCGAAGATGTTAAGCTTGGATTACTCCGAAAAATTTTTTGAACTCAATTTCATTATGGAGAAAGTTTAGAACAATATTGACTTATGTTTTATATTTTCCATGTGTAAACCCACAAAGGTTTCATAAAATATATATTTTAAAAAGTTTTACAATCGTCTAATATAGTAAAATTTATATGGTAACTTAACATTTTTGTTCCAGACTACCTCGGTAGCAGGTCGTCTGACTCCAGGGTCGTGCAAAGAGTTATTTGATTTTCAATAAAGAAATTCTCATTGAAATTAAACAACTTTATACGGATTTTACAGCGTTATTTATTTTTCATAAAATTTATTATTACAAAAATTTGAAAACTTGAAACTACTATTGTTAAACACTTTTACTAGTTACTGTTTACTTCTATTTAAGCTATGTATTTAAATTATAAAAACTATTTATTAAATTCTCAGCACGTAGCAAAAGCAGCAGCTCCGATTCTGACACTGTGCCTGGAAAACGACAGCTGGCTCGCCCTTTTTAAAGTGAGTGCCTAATCGTTCCTGACAAAATGTGGGTGTCTTATACTTCTTCTACTCTTTCAGGATATAGGCGCAAACTAAATAAATGTATTGCTAAACCTTAAAAAGAATGGCTTCAATATTTTACAGACCTCATAAATAGGCATACAATATGCCGTTGCCATTAAAAATATTTTTTATAAAAAATGAGCTAACTGCCACGACTATTTTTTTCTAAAATTAATTCTCTTTTATGAGGTGTAAATATTTTGATTATATATAATACGGGTAGGCTTAAATGAGAGAGCGCGGTTTGGGAGAAAACGATCACGTCTTTGAGGTATACATTTTTTTGTTTTTGTTGATATTTCACAAAGCGAGTAAGCAAGAGAGAAAGTGAAATCGAAATAGTGAAAATACATTTTTTTTAAACATACAGTCCAACCTAGAACCACCTCCGTTTTTAAGAGTCGGTTAAAAAGGAAGTAAAATCTTCGTATAAAAGTAAAATTTACTTATCTATACTAGGCAACACTATGTCTATAATCCAATTTGAATAACATCAACAAGGATATCGCAACTAGACCTGGATATCTTGAAGACGACATACAAAATTAAAAGTAAACACGATACCAATCGTCGGCGCGCGCCAGCTATATAAACGTGAGCTATCCATAATATCCATCAAAATACTGAAGCCGCTTAGAAATCCAATGACAATAGCGTTTTGTTTCAATAATTAAGACGTCAATCAACACCTTAAAGGCTTTTCGAAGAATGATAGATTTTGTTTGCCGAAATAAACAATCCAATTTAATTTATCCAATACTGGCTGCCGTTCAAAGTTCCACCAGTGTAACATCCAATATACATATGTATATAACAATACCTAATAATATAAACCTTGTATATCTACCAACTGTTGAAGGATTAAGCCAAAGTCCATCACGCTGACACAGTGCAGGTTGGTATGACCTAACGTGAATGGCAAATGCCGAATTTTCGGACCGATTGTTCGTGCTATTCGTAACATAAAACACATGAAGTTATACAATGTTTTGACCGTTTTAAGCCCTACCAAGATGTCATACGAACAATTGAGTAATGTCTGTTATACAGAAATTAAAACAAAGAAAATTCATGGTAGGATCGCAATATTACGTTTAGTCTGATGATTTATATAGACATTTCATGGTAAACATACCATAGCACTGAGCAAATACAATATACGGTTATGTAGAGACTATTTATGTCGATAATAATTAATTAATAGTAAGTACGTAAGATTAAAACATCCAAACGCATACACGCATACATAACGAATATAAGAGTGTCTTCCAAAAAGGAAAGGAGAAACAGGTCAGCAACTCGGTACAGTATTGTAAGCGATGAGCTACTGGTACCACTTTCCATCAGGCGGTCGTCTGCTTGTTTGTCACTATGCTGGTGTAAAATATACGAAAGCCATATAGTTATCGTTTGGTTAAGAGCAATCTTAACACTCTTGGTAATTACAAAACCAGGTCAATTTAAATTAGCTATATCACTTCACTCCAGGAGCTAAGGCACATCCCATTCCTATAATGTTCACGTTTGCACTACTACATATACAACTGACTCACACACATAAACCAACTTCAGTGAAATACGTATCAATGTACTAATGGCTTGAAATCAAATTATAAGCTAATGGAATGAAATGAAGCAACTCTTCACTGCTCTACACATTTGTTAGCTTGACATGGCCTCCATGCTTTCACATGAGAGTAATGGGTTCATGAAACCCTGCCTAATTATTGAGAGGTTATAGCAAAATATCCAGCGTCATTTTCCAAATGTTTATACATTAGCTGACACGCGCAACTTCGTCTGCGTCACATAAGAATGAGAGAAAGAGAAGGAGGTTAGAGAGAGAGTGATCGTGGACTTTTAGTTAGAACATAAAAAATACATGATTATGATATATTAATATGAATAATTATTATTTTTTGTAATTTCATTATTGATATATCATTATGTGCATTTCTTTATTTGTATTTGATTATTTGTATGTCATTATTTGTATATCGCTTTGTGTATTTCATTATTTGTAATTCATTATTTAAATTAATTATTAGTAATTTACTATTTGTAACATTGTCAAATTTCGCCAACTGTATGTACGTTTCTACTTTGCGTGCTGTGGCCTTCTGTAAGTGAGGGTGCACATTTATTATATTACTTAACACTTTTGTATTTAGCTTTAAGTTGTGTGTATCTTTGTAGATGGTCCAATAAATAAATAAATAAATATTATATGATGCATAACTTAAACGGTTAAAGTCGTGCACACAGTGCACGCAACGGAAGCTCTCAAAGCAATACATTTTCCCCATTTTTGCAACATGTTTCGTTGATGCTCCGCTCATATTGGTCATATCGTGATATTATATCGACTAAAGCCTTTCTCGATAAACTATCCAACATTAAAATAATTTAATTCAAACCAGTATTTCCTGAGATTAACGCGTTCAACCAAACAGCTTTATAATATTTGTATAGATAATATAATATTACCTCGGTGGCGGTATTAGAATAATGGCTTTGCATGACGTCTTGGATTATCAAATCCGAGGCCTCACGCAATGCCACATCTTACTTCCTGGTATGCACAGGCGTAAGTTATACACCGGGTGTTGCGAGCGATCACAATTTTTGGATGCAGGAACAGACAAGTAGACACACGAAATTCATACACCATTTCTTTTACGTAAGACGGAAGTAAGAGAGATATTCTAAAAAGCACTACTAATTAGGGTCAACTATTTAGAGATCTAAATAATTGACCCTAATTAGTTGTGCTTTTTATTTAGAGGTCTCGAATACAAATATTCAAAGAACGGACACAAAGAACACCTAGACTCAGAACAACCATTTGTGGATCACACAAAGTTCTGTCCCGTGTGGGATTCGAACCCACAACACTCGACACAGTGGCAGTGGCGAGGGGACCACTTAAACCACAACGCCATCCATACAGTCTAGTGCGTGTGTGCTTTATGTGTATATAATGATTTAGATTGAACCCTGCCGGTCTGTTTATATGCTTATCGGCAATAGTTAATCTTAGGAATGGCTGCACCGACCGTAATGAAACTTTGCATTAAAATTAAAAAAACATTTGAAAATTGATGAAAATTCTGAAATTTTATACGAACTAAGCTGCTGTCAAAAGCTTATTGCAAAATAGGTATTAAGTTTTACGTAGTTATTGATTATGTTATCATCAGATAGGTACTGGAGAATAAAGATAATAATATTTTTATAGAAATAGAGCGAAAATTTCTTAGAATATTTTAATATGCTTAAAATCCCATCAAACTTTGCTGTATTGGCATTTGAAGAGCATATTTATTAATGTTTGAAATAAGTTTTCAGTTTATTGAACCGTAACTACTTATTTATAATTTTTTTGTTAGTGTTCTTGAGCAATTCCAAGATCAATGATAATTGAAATTTTCTGTTAGGAAAAAAATTACCCATTTAATAAATTAATTTCTTTAATCTTTTTTTAGGAGTGGCTGGAGAGGCAGCATGTCGTCCTAACCTTCCGGCTGACACAGGTAATGAATGGCCACGGTTACTTTGGCCAGTTCCTGTGTCGCATAGGCTGGCAAGTGACGCCCTATTGTCACCACTGCGGCGATTGCCGCGATGATGTTGTAAACACGGCATTGCACACTGCTCTGCTCTGCCTGGGCTTCGCAGCGCCGTGAGTTGGTCGTGGCAGTCGGAATGGTTGCCCTCTCGCTCCCGGCCGTGTTTCAGTCCATAGTCAGCCGGAGTGAGAGGTCGTGTAACGCCGTCACCTCCTGTGAGGAATACACAATATACGGCGGGCGGAAACCTCGGCGGGGTCACGATTACACCGTGGTAAGTTTAGTCGGTATTACCGAGATCATCATTCCCCGGTAAGTCCGACATAACCTCTGCGTCACTTCGCGGAGACGTATGCTTCAATGCATTACTCCACGTAAGAAAAAAAGTAATAGCTAGTGTAATGTGTATCTATGTGACATGTACATATGTGCTTATCCTGTAAGTTAAATGTAGGTGTGCATATGCCCATACATATGTACATGCTTATCCCTGTTACCCAGAGGAGTGGATAGAGTTTATAATTCCTACGATTCTGCCATACCGCTCTTGTTTCATTCCTTGCATTTCATTTTTCAACGCTTGTTAATTGACGATACTATTAGTTTAGCACGTATGCAGAATGACTCCAATTTATTCAGAGAACGTGAGTCTATGTATGCATATTTTATTCATTCGTATCAATGCAAATAATTAGGTCATTGGAATATACGCATAAAACAATATATGCATACGAGCTTAATGCCTGAGGGCATTAAATTCATTGAATTACAGATCCGATAGGATTTCATCCTACTGCGTTCTGCTGGCAGATTGACACTACATGTTTTAAATAATTTATGTAGATTATTAATACTAAATGTTATCAGTATAATAATGTATATTCAAAATACCTATGGTATTTTGTACAGGAATCACGTCAAATATAGCAGTAAAATACAGAACATTCATATATTAAATATTTTAATTAGAAATTAATTGCGGTTATATAATTGTCGTTCATTGTTGAGTTGTAAAGCGTATGAAATGTGGTAATACAAACGAATATTGACAATACCATGATTCGTCAAATATCTTTATTTCCATATAAATGTATAAACAATTCTTAGACACATCAATTAACTATTATATTAATAAAAATAATATGTGAGTCGGCGAGTCACCGTCTGCCATTCCGACTTTGTACTGAAACAGTATATCAGGCTGATGCCGTTTTTTATCCATAGTTTGCATTATACCAGCCCATCAAACACCCACCTCTATAGCCCTGATTTATTAGGTTTCATATGTAGCAATAGTCTCCTACACTTGCCGCGACTAGTATCTCGGTAAGTGTCCCATCTCACTCTAAATAAAAAGTCTCGAAGAGCCTCTGCATGTTGGATCCATATCCCAGTGTAAGCCCCGCAAAGGGCCGGATTTTCTCTAACACATCATGAAAAATCCGTGAAAGAGAAACACAAAATAATAAATAATAAAAAAGGAAATAAAAATTCAGCATTGACGAAATCTATTCTTGGAGTAGAGCTGTCATGAGAAGAAGCAGGCAAGAAACTCATGTCCACTCTTTTCAATCACCAAATGTTTATTAACAATACAAATCAATTTTATACCTAATAATGTCCTCCAGACCGAATTTCGGTCACCGTGGTCAACCCTAACGGAGACTGGCCATCTGCGCAGGAGATATCATAGTGCACAATCAAGTGCGCAAAACACAAGTACACTCTCTGTTCCCTAACTCTGATGTTCCGATGGGACGGTAATCCTACACAACTGGAGAGAGATCAGGCGCAGGACGTTAGTCCTCGGTGCCTCGGAAAGCACGTAAAGTCGATGGCCTTTACGTGCTTTCCGAGGCATATCTATCTAATTACTTATAATAATATACCTAATAATAACATAAATACCCACCCCTCTGGGACAGTCGTTATCTCATCATGAGACTAACGCGATATCGGAGGGCACAGTACACTAGCTTTAAAACTATCACCTTCGCCTTGTGATATAAACAAAAAATGTATCACCAGGTTAAATTAAAGCGCACAAACCGCAGGGCAGCTTGTGGCGAGCTGAATGTGAGTGGCGACACTGCGGTCCTGCATGCCTCAGAGAGTTGGTTAGGGCCTCGTCCCCGGCTTGCCGTTAGTGGTTGGCTGGGGTGGAACTTCAAGAGCGCCCGTAGGACTCTCAACTCTGGCTTGCCTTGGTCGGCCGGTCAGAGGGGGGCCGCTAGAGCTATATGCTTGGGGGTGAAAGTGTCATTTTCAAGGGCATAACTACGGGGAAACCCGCTCCGGGTCTCCGTTGTCACGAGACCCGTGATGGTGAAACCGGCGCCGCACCGCTCGACACCCCTAGCCACTCGCACCGGTGTTGCCCTCTGCTGCTGGCTTGTATGCCTATGGTAGCTATTCAGGGGGCCCATCTAGTGAGTTGGCAAGTCACCGTCTGCCCATTGCATTGATGCTATAAGAGTATTCAGGGCAGACGCCGTTTGTCATCCATAGTTAGCCATATACCGGTCCACCAAACACCCATACCTATAGCCCATATATTAGAATCCATACGTAGCAATAGTCCTACGCCTGCTGCGGCTAGTGCCGCTGTAGGTGTTCCATCACACCTTTGATTAAAACTCTCGAAGGGCCTCTTCACGTTGGACCCATGTCTCCGTGTAAGCCTCCCAAAGGGCCAGGTATTTTCTAATATAATATGTTAGAAAGTACCTGTGATAAGAGAAACATAAATACAAATAAATACATAATATATAAACAAACATGACATACATTTATAATAATAATATCTGGGACATTTAATTCCTTTTCTTTTTTTTTACAAACTTTGATAATAATGATAATCTACAATAATATATAATTAATAAAAATATTAAAACATATAAATAAAATAATATAATATTAATTATATAATAGAAAACCATATAATAAAAATAATTATAGTAATATATCTATCTAACTATAGTAAGCGCACCTTAATAAAATTACCTATATATTATAATAGTCAATAAATATCAATCATAAGTAAAATAGTTAAATAATAAAATATGTAAAACTTCCTCCTCTCTCCTACACCTTGCCGTGCCGACAAGGCCCACACATGTTTCTTATATTATACCATTGTAACATCTATTTAACTTGTGGAGTGCAATAAATGTATTGAGTATTGAGTATTGAGTATCTCAGTCTACCTCATACATCGTCTTTCGCCTCTCTTCCCGAAGGGGTAGGCTGTGTATGTTTGCTAGATGTATATTACACCCACATTTTTCAGCTATGGCTTTAGAACCCACGTAATAGGGGACGATCCTATCATAATGCTGTGATAATTTCAAGAACCTAATAACATTTTTGCTCGACTCGGGTATTAATCATAAGATCCATGCACCGCAGTCGCACTCACTTCCGTCGGCTACTGAGACGGTCTTACACCAATAGAAGTAAATATTGGACAATTTAAGTACGCAGTCTTTATCCTTTCTTCGTATTCGTGTAACACAATTAACAAGTATAAGACTGTATATTACGAAAGGTTAATCCCTTTGCCCTTGATATGATGAGCTGTATGCTTTTCACGCAGTAATTGGGTCCCCGAAGATGTCAAGCTTGGATTAATCCGAAAAATTTTTTGAAGTCAATTTCATTACGGAGAAAGTTGAGAACAATATTGACTTATGTTTTATATTTTCCATGTGTACACAAAGGTTTCATAAAATATATATTTTAAAAAGTTTTACAGTCGTCTAATATAGTAAAATTTATATGGTAACTTAACATTTTTGTTCCAGACTACCTCGGTAGCAGGTCGTCTGACTCCAGGGTCATGCAAAGAGTTATTTGATTTTCAATAAAGAAATTCTCATTGCAATTAAACAACTTTATACGGATTTTACCGCGTTATTTATTTTTTCATAAAATTTATTACTACAAAAATTTGAAAACTTGAAACTACTATTGTTAAACACTTTTACTAGTTACTGTTTACTTATATTTAAGCTATGTATTTAAATTATAAAAACTATTTATTAAATTCTCAGCACGTAGCAAAAGCAGCAGCTCCGATTCTGACACTGTGCCCGGAAAACGACAGCTGGCTCGCCCTTTTTAATGTGAGTGCCTAATCGTTCCTGCCAAATGTGGGTGTCTTATACTTCTTCTACTCGTTCAGGATATAGGCGCAAACTAAATAAATGTATTTCTAAACCTTAAAAAGAATGGCTTCAATATTTTACAGACCTCATAAATAGGCATACAATATGCCGTTGCCATTAAAAATATTTTTTATAAAAAATAAGCTAACTGCCACAACTATTTTTTCTAAAATTAATTCTCCTTTAAATTTTTGTGAGGTGTAAATATTTTGATTATATATAATACGGGTAGGCTCAAATGCGACAGCGCGGTTTGGGAGAAAACGATCACGTCTTTGAGGTATACATTTTTTGTTTTTGTTTATATTTCACAAAGCGAGTAAGAAAGAGAGAAAGTGAAATCGAAATAGTGGAAATACATTTTTTTTAAACATACAGTCCAACCTAGAACCACCTCCGTTTTTAAGAGTCGGTTAAAAAGGAAGTAAAATCTTCGTATAAAAGTAAAATTTACTCATCTATACTAGGCAACACTATGTCTATAATCCAATTTGAATAACATCAACAAGGACATTGCAACTAGACCTTGATATCTTGAAGACGACATACAAAATTAAAAGTAAACACGATACCAATCGTTGGCGCGCGCCAGCTATATAAACGTGAGCTATCCATAATATCCATCAAAATACTGAAGCCGCTTCGAAATCCAATGACAATAGCGTTTTGTTTCAATAATTAAGACGTCAATCAACACCTTAAAGGCTTCGAAGAATGATAGATTTTGTTTGCCGAAATAAACAATCCAATTTAATTTATCCAATACTGGCTGCCGTTCAAAGTTCCACCAGTGTAACATCCAATATACATATGTATATAACAATACCTAATAATATAAACCTTGTATATCTACCAACTGTTGAAGGATTAAGCCAAAGTCCATCACGCTGACACAGTGCAGGTTGGTAGACTAAACAAATTTTCGAGAACATTATGGAGTAGGTACTCCCAGATATGCAAGACGCAGGTTTTCTCACGATGTTTTCCTTCACCGTTAAAGCGAGCGATAAACCTAACTATATTAGAAATGTGAAAATGAGTTTGTTTGTTACGCTATCACGCCTTAATCACTTGACCGATCATTATGAAATTTCGCATACACGTTTTCAGGGGTACTGAGTAGGACATAGGCTACCTTTCATCCAGAAAAATATACTGTAACTAAACCTAACCTACATTTACGCGAGTGAAGCCGAGGCCAAATCTAGTTCTATATAATACGCACATAACTTCAAAAAGTCAGAGGTGTGTGCCGTGGGATCGAATACGAGGCCTCTACGGGGCAGTCCAAGGAATTCCTTTTTTTCGCCTAATTTCTTTTGGCCTAATTTAATTTGGCATAACGAGTTAGGCATATTTTTGTCATAAAAATACTTTCACATAATTGTTTTTTGGCATACTATTTCAGTATGCATAAATATAATTTAGACCAGAGGTCCCCAGACTTTTTTTCTCATAGACCAAAACGTTAAATTGGGTTAAAATAAAAATAAAAAATCGACGCTCTACGGGCTGACCTTTTTTTTTAGTAAATCTCCGTCATTATCTGTCTACATTGATAGGTGAAGTCAAGGCAATATTTATTTAGTTTATTATATTTAGTTCTTCACTATCGAAAGCAAATAAATTTTCGTGGACGTTTTTCGTTACGAATTGTGAACCTCTATTATTTTGTCACGCCAACGTAGACCACCGTCGAGTCTCCCGTGCATCCCTGGACAACTTTGGAAACTAAGAATTTAGGCTAATATAATTTTGCCCTAACTTAGATTGGCATAAAGTTATAAGGATAACTTGGGTATCATAGTGTAACAATAGGTTAGGGTGCGGTGGGTGTGGCCACCCCTAAGCCGCCAACATGTTTATTTTATATGCGAAAAGTATTTTATTAAATACAAGCATAAAATTTACAAAACTTATGCTTTAGAATAGTATGCTTAACAATTATTATGCTTATAGTAATTATGCTTAAAAAAATGTGTAAACAGTTATGCCAAATGAATATTGTGCGTAACTATTATTAGGATAAGTGAAAGTATGCCATGTTAAATTATGACATATAATTTTATGCGAATAAATAGGGAACCGCATTCCAACAGTCTTCCACGCAGGCTATTACTGCTGTAAGACCAATATCTATTCCAAAATTATAAGGAGGTAAGATTTTATTTTTTTGTTTATTTTAAGGATTTAACTCAAAAACTACTCAACCGATTTTAATATTTCTTTTACCATTAGAAACCTCGATTATCACCGAGTAACATAGGCCATATTTTATTAAAAAGTACTGTTATTAACATAATCTAACCTGAACTACTTTTTCGCAAGTGAAGCCGCGGGCAAAAAGGTAGTACTTAAATAATTTTAAAGATAGACTTGTCTCAGGTATAATTCTGCCACGTGCAAAATCATTGCATGAACTTTAGTATTTCGCAATGTCACCCGTCTAGAGCCGACACCTTTATTTATTAGTACAATACTTTTTGAAATATTCTCCTAAATGTAGGCTAACTTTCTGAGCTATATTAGAGTTCTCATTGAGCATTCCTCAGCAACCTCAACGGCGTAGTGGTTATTGTAACCGACTGCTACACCTGAGGTCGCGGATATAAATATAGCAATAGCCGCACAAGTCAAACATTTGTGTGCATGCACATGTATGATTGTCTTGGTCTGGGTGTTTCTATGTATAATATGTAGGTATTTACAGAAACAGGTATACCTATATGTATGTTTATCCATTGTCCATAGTACAAGCTCTGTTAGTTTGGGCTAGATGGTGTTGTATATCACATACACATCATCATCCAGCCCAAACTAGAATAGCTCCAATATAATATTATATTATTCCAAAATACTGAGACTTACGCGTATAGTCCGATGGGGTAGGCAGAGGTCACACCGACACTTTACTTTTTCACAAAATTGTTGTTGTTTGTGTTTCGTCACTCGTTATAAGGGTAAAGGCTATTGCCGTTTCACGGACATATGTACTACTAAGATTTTATTGACAGACAAGTCGAAAAACACATTGCCCAATCCGGAAATTAAAATCGATACCTAATGCAATGCAGTGGATTTCACGACCACTGCGCTGCCGGGTCAGACCCACTTAGCATTCGAAACGCTAGATAATAATTCCTTGTTCTTTAAATACTATTATTATGACATTGTATAGTTCTCTGTAATAAGGTTTATATCCATTAGAGTTGCTTTGAGTATCACTCGCAGTAGAGTGGCAACAAACTATAACATATAACACAAGCGTGGCCTTCTAATGTAACAAGTTTGCTCCATTTTAAGTAAAAACGTCCCTATTAGCATTTTTCCTCATATAATCAGGGCTGAGTGGCAATATAACCAGCTTAAGAAGGTCTCTCGTACCATAGACTTGCATTTCATCGTAAGGCCAACCATTTGAATACTCGTAAATTGCAACTAGAAGCTCACAGACAAATGTTCATAGCGTTTACGTAACGTGAGTTTTACTCATTAAGAGTTTTGCTACAATTCCGCCGCGGCTGTTTTAATTAGACAATTGAATTCATGTTTTATATATTCATGTATGAGAGGAATAGTTATATATTATATTCGACCATATATTTGCTTTACTAAATTAGCTCCCTTGTCGCGCGCCATACGAATTATTAACGTAATGGCTACATATATAGATATTTATAACTGTAGACTGCCGAAATTCACAGAAGTAGCGCAAACTTGCATTATTTCTGGCATATAATTAATTAATATTCAACACTCACTCACACACTCACCCACAAACACACACACACATATACATTCACACACACACACATACACACACACACACCTAAGCACATATTCCTCTTTTTATATTCTATCCTTTGTAGATCAATAATTTTCTATATTGTGTAGCTATAATTTTAAATGAATCTGTTTTGGAAGAGTGGAGTCTCCTACTACAGGCTTTATTTGCTTAAAAGGAGGCTCCAACCACTACTTGAAACTACTGTATTTATAAAACAATAAACAATTTTTTCATTTTCATTTCATTTTGACCTCGATGGCGTAGTGGTTAGTGTAACTGACTGTTACGACTGAGGTCGCGGGTTCGATTCCCGCACAAGTCAAACATTTGTGTGCATGAACATGGATGTTTGACTTGGTCTGGGTGTTTCTATGTATAATATGTATGTATTTACAAAAAAAAAAGTATATATGTATGTTTATCCATTGTCTAGAACCCATAGCACAAGCTCTGCTTAGTTTGGGCTAGATGGTGTTGTGTATATGTGTAGAATATTATTATTATTATTATTATTATTATTTTTCATGTATATTTATAATATATTTTTAATTCGTATTAAGTAATTAGTAATTATATACAATCATTCATTATTCTTAATTAGTTATAAGCTTGCAATATTGTCTTGGGAGTTGTTCCTGTAAAAATATTGTAAATGAATCTAAAAAAAAAAAAAAAAAAAAAATTAAAAAGAAAAATTTCAATAAAACTTAAAACGCAATAAAACTCATTATTAATGATCATATGTGATATTGAAGTAATTGGTTGACCGTAATCTAATCAATGCTTATATTAAAAGTGCAATCTATTTTAACCTTTCTTATCAAAATAATAAATAATAATTTCTTCTAACACTATACAAATGTCACTATATTACACTGTGGAGTTTATATGTGAAAAACCGTAAAAATAATAAAAAACTTAACTCAACTTGTTACTTGTGACATTACTAACTTGTCATATCAGAAAAACTGAAAATGACACGTCTTTTAAATATTGTCGAAAGAGCAGAAATTATTACATTACACAGAGCAAGATACAACATAAGTTAAATTTCCAGAGATTTAATTTATATTCCAGAGATTCGTTATATTGTACGGTTCTGGATTAATCGAGAAGGTGAAGCGGGCAGTCTCCAAAGTCACAGGCGTAGTGGTCGACGGCCTACAGTAACAACAGCGCAAAGAGAAGAAATGAGACTTGCATATGAAGAAAATGTTATGCTATATTAAAATTTTATGTTATGTTATAAAAGAAAATTACATCAATATCTCATTTTGCCGAAGAATTCGACGTGAGCACTGAGACGTTAGACGCCATCTGCATAGCATGGGGTTGCACTATAGACGATACGCTAAAAAGTTCATTTAACTGATGCCCATAAAGTAGGTCGGTTGCGTTTTGCCAGGGATTTTTTAGATTTTGATTGGTCAACCACAATATTTACTGATGAAAAGACATTCAAATCTAAAAGCACGATCGATTAAATCTCTGGCGATATGACAATACAAGATATGTTGAAAACCATATAGTACCGGACACGGAGTCTGGTCGAATCAATGCCAACGTTTGGGTCAGAATGTCAGCTGATGGTGTCGATGAATTATGCGCATTACCTTCAAAAGCAACTGCGCAAAATTATGTTGACACTCTAGAAAACGTCATGTTACCAACTGTTCGCAACTTTTACCCGGAAGATGATATCGCCGAACCATTTTGTGATATGCAATGGACATTGCCTCTAAGGGTGGTAAAGCAATTTTATTGTCGATTATACATACTCTTACTACTATGTCCCCGAATGGGGTAAGCAGAGGTGAAGAAGCGTGTCAGCAGCGATAGCCTAGTGGGAGACCGTTGGACTGCCACGCATAGTTCTCGAGTTCGATCCCTAGCCGCGCATCTCTGACTATTAAGTTATATGTGCTGAATGAAAAACATCATGAGGAAACCTGCATGTCTAAAAGTTATCCATAATGTCTGCCAACTTGCACTAGGCCAGTGTGGTAGACTATGGCCTAACCCTTTTTAAACTGAGAAGAGGCCAGTTTAAAGCAGGGCTGATATTATTATACCAAAGAACTTAAATTTAAGATTTTATTCCTAATAATGAAATCTTAGAACGTAAAGCTTAAAATGTTTATAATGAAAGTAAGTTAGGAAGTTTAACCAGTCGCCTCTGCGTCATTGGTACAGGCGTCGAGTATTGATTGAGGTTCGATCCCGACACAGAACAAATATTAGTTTTGAAAGTGAGCAGGCGTAGGTGTTCCCGATTGCACAGACAGCCTTAACTGTTTTCCGTAATTAGACTTTATATTATTATGATTAATTAAGAGGCTAATATTTGATTTTGGTACGTTAAAATGGTGCTGAAAGTTAAATTTGCGTCTTGAGTTTCTTGTAATTAAATATAATAAGTGCCTTAGTAAGTCTTAATTTTAGATGACAGGATGTTACGTAGCAATTAAAACTTCTTTAATTTATCATCACTTTAAGATCGAAATCGTTCATATTTTATCAATAAAAATGTTTCAAATATTTTCCAGCCTTTGATGAACTTTTCTCGAAGTTAAATTAAGTTCATTAGTTAAAAATAAACCTTTGTTGTACGCGCGTTGATGTTTACGCTTTTATGTCAGGCGTGTAGTGACACATCGTCAGATTCTGCTCATTATTAAAGACCCCAGCTTGATACGACATAGGTCAATCTCAGCGGAAAATATCGACTTCGATCTATCGAAAAAGTAATATACTAAAAAAGTGAACCTTTTTCTGTTTTTGAGATTCTGGTACTTTGGATTCCTTTAGATATTTAAATTAAATGTAATAAAAATGCAAATAAATATACAAGAAGCGACTCGTGTACTTTGGATTATTTTTAAGGTTTTCAATACTGTTTAATAAGTCATTAACAATATTCAACAGAAAGGCTTCAAGGTGTTTAGATCGTTTAAGTGATTTACTATGTATCGATTTTTGAAGTAACAATAATTATCCGAAAGGATCCAAGTGAACTAGATCTCCTCGACTTAAGATTATATATTTTAAACTAGTACCAAAAAATACTGTTTCTCGTTAATGATCCATGAAGATTGTTTCAGTGGATACAAAATAAACGCCCGCCATACATGTGGACTGGTACCTCGTGTTGATAACAATGTCATGTGTTCGTATTTCACTGGGATCTTTTTGCTGAACGAAAGTATCGACCTTTACGGTCTCTTTGGTATACATATCTCAATTTTGGTCGTTTTGTGGATTGGATCCTTATCGTGTAACTACGTCCAACTAGAGTGTAGTATAGTGTAGACATACTTCTTTATATTAACAAATAAGTATGCTCCTTAACAGTAAGTCTCAAGTTATTGTCTACGTTGCTTTATGCCTCAACCTATATGTTATATAAATTTATATTATATCATTACAATTTAAACATGAGACCCGAGCAGTAGTCTTTTATTTCTACATCCGAACCTAAACCCATCTCAAGAGGAGGTAGAAATAGACTTAAGTAATCCGTAAGTAATAATTAGTGGTCTTCTCGCCAGAATAATTTCATCTTCGTAGGAGACAGGTCTGGTCAAAATCCATTTAGGTATAATAAATTTCATAACCCTTATATTTTCTACATTATAGATATTATTATTTAAATAAAATATAGAAATATCATGTACCACCAAAGCCCGTTATTCAAAATACTTATATTTTATACTAATCAAATATAAGCCCTGTTTCTATAACGACAAGACACAGTTTTGTTTAGTTATACGTTGTGATTGTTATGGGATCACCATTTGATGTACGGCATAAAGATACCCAGATAGTTCACAAAGATATTGAAGGCTATCAATAGAGGTTGAAAGTAAAGTTCTTTGACCAAGCAGTAAAAAGCATTATATCTAGAATAATGGCTACATAATAATATTATGTTTAGGCACTCCAGACAAACGCAGTAAAACAACATGTTTCTTAAAGTTAATGTATAGTATAGCTTCTATAAATATAAATCATTTAGTCGTGAGCATTAGAGTGAACAACACGCGTTCCTCATTTACAAGTAAATTATCATAGATCGTCAACATTTTCACACCTTCTCGTTTTGACGCGCATCAATAGTACATACATTCATGATGAATTGTGCTCAGTGTAACAACACCTTTAGCGAGGGTCCGCAGTGTGGGTTCTGCAAGAGGCAGTTTGATTTCGCCTGTGCCGGGATCACTGAGGCCGGTTATCGCAAACTGGGTGCTGATAGGAGATCTACATGGAAATGCCCACAATGCAAGATATCGCGTGCTAGTCCATCTCCGCAATCTTCGAGTGTTCCAAGCCCATCGCCAGTTTCCATCGAAACGCTATTCCAGGAAATACTGGATATAAAGAAACAGCTGGCTTGCATGCCTAACCTGGTGCAGGATATCAAGTGCATCAAGGCTGAAGTGAGTGAGCTGCGAGCCTCCTGTGAATTTGTCAGCGCTAAAATTGACGAGCACGATGCGAGGATTACACAGGTTGAACGAGGGCTTGCTGATCTCCAGAACGTGCGTGAGAGTGTAGCTGTTTTACAGAACACCGTAGCGTCTATGAAGACGGAACTGGATAAACGAGATCAATGGTCGAGACTCAATAATGTGGAGGTGAAGGGAGTTCCCTTAAAAGCTGGCGAAAATCTATTTACCATCGTTGAGTCCTTGTCAAAGGCTATCGGGTATGAAGTTTCTAAGGCTCAAATCAATTATATCGCAAGAGTGCCTTCATTTACCTCTAAGGAGAAGTCTATTATTATAACGTTTATCAACCGCTACGTCAAGGAAGATTTTGTAGCAGCAGCGCGAGCTCGTAAATCACTGATGGCGGCAGATATCGGATTTACTGGTAGTCAACAGCGCATTTTTATAAATGACCATCTTACTGCATCGTATAAAAAGCTCCTTACTAAAACAAAATCATTAGCGAAAGTGAACAATCATGATTATGTTTGGGTCAAATTCTGTAAAATACACGTGCGAAAGAATGTAAATTCTCCGGTAATCTTAATTAACAGTGACAATGATTTAAACAAGATTATTTAATCTGTCTTGTATTAGTTCTATCAGCATGCATTGTTGTCTTAGATTATTTTTCATGTCTCCCGATTCGTATAACTATCAGCTTACGCAATAAACACAAAAATGTTTTTAACCTCTGCTTGTCTACCTGCGCCGGCGCACCGCTATTGTTCGCTCGACCCTCTTTTTAGTTGTTTATTCCATTTATACCGCTCCGCTGTTTATTGCATTACCTGCTTGACCGCCTCACTAGATATGTGTTTTGATCGTAAAAACGTACACATTTTCATAAATACCTCCCACTTAAACATATCGCTAGCGATTAATAAACGTATGCTTGCTTTTTACTATTTTAAACTGACTATAGCTATTAAATATCATTTAACTACTCATTATAACCTAATAACAACTTTCTGTGTCATTATCTATGATAGCTTATTTAATATAAATGGTTGTTTACGGTAACAAACATCCTAGCTTTACACTAAACGTTTATTATCAGAACGCGCGTGGTCTGAGAACCAAAACAACGACATTTTACCGTAATATTTGCGCTAGTAGCTACGATGTCGTAATTATTACGGAAACGTGGCTGTTGGAGGGTGTATTTGATGCCGAATTGTTCGACGACCGTTTCGTTGTTTGGAGGCGTGACAGGAACTATGTTGCTACGGGTCAAGTGTATGGCGGTGGTGTGCTTGTAGCCGCCCGCAGGGAACTGACAGCCACTCATCAGCCACGCTTCAGTTCTAGTGCGGAGGACCTGTGGGTTACCTTTACTTTTAAGGGGTCTTTGTCCAGAGTACATGTTGGCGTCCTTTATCTATGTAACGAAGGTATGGGATTATCGTTTTCAGAGCAACTATCAAACTTTCTCACATGTCTGGAGACTACTGTTTTTAATATGCCGAATGATATATTTTTGATAGCGGGTGATTTCAATCTTAGCAACATATTGTGGACGCCTAGCGGTGACCTCGACAATTCTTATCACCCATACAACTATCACACAAGAGACGAGACCTTGTTGATTGATGAGATGAATTCCCTTAATCTAAAACAATTTAACAGTATTCTAAATACACACGGGAAAATATTAGATTTGGTTTTATGTAATGTGAGTATCTCGGTCTGTGACAGGAGTGATGAGCCGCTGGTGCCAATTGACTTACACCACGGAGCTTTAATTATTCACTTAGAGATACAGGGTCAGAGGACCCTGGACCTAGCCCCTTATACTCGCTACTTCTATAGTAAGGGTGATTATGATTCAATCAACGATGAGTTGCTCCATATTGACTGGCACAATGAATTATCAACTAGGTCATTAAGCGATGCGGTTGATTATTTTTACGCAACGTTTTGGGACTTACGGGATAGATATATACCTAATAAAAAAATTGTAAACAATAATTTTCCCCGTTGGTTTACTCTGGCTCTCAAAAAGGTAATAAAAGAAAAATATAAATTCTTAAAAAAATTCAAAACTTACGGTAACCGATGTGATGAAGAAACATATAAGATGCTCCGAGATCGTAGTAAACAGTTATTAAAATCATGCTACCTCAATTATATTAATTCAGTTGAAACTTCTATTGAGAAAAATCCCAAGTATTTTTGGTCTTATGTAAAATCTAAATTTAGTCAAAATTCAATGCCCAATAGTTTAACTTGGAAAAATTCAATTGTAAACACTGGGCAATCAATTTGCAATGCATTTTCAGACCACTTCCGCTCAAATTTCTTAAATTCTCCTAATAATCTCTCTATAAATTGCTCTGTATCCTCTTCACTTGATTCTCATAATTACCCAGTAGCCAATATATCATCAATTTATATTTCTACGGAATATGTTCAGCGCCTTATCTCTGAGTTAGACGTACACAAATCACCTGGACCAGACGATCTACCTGCTTTCTTTCTTAAAAAATTTTCAAAATCGATTGCATTACCAATATCTCTGCTATTTAGGATGTCTCTTTCCGAGGGTGAAGTGCCTGCTATTTGGAAACGGGCCTATATTACACCAATCCATAAAAAGGGCTCACGCACAGAAGTTGTCAACTACAGGCCAATATCCAAGCTCTGTACTGTTTCCAAACTGCTTGAAAAAATTGTTTTCAATCAACTATATCGCGCCTTACTTCACACTTTCTCTCCGTACCAGCACGGTTTTCTAAAGGGTCGTTCTACTGTTAGCAACTTAATACTGCTGAATGAATTTTTAACTCAGGCCATGGACAATGGTCAGCAGGTCGATGTCGTTTACACAGACTACAGTAAAGCTTTTGATCGTATCAGCCATAATCTGCTATTGATTAAGCTACAAAGAATCGGTATTAGTGGGGATCTCTTAAGATGGTTAGCTTCATATATAAAAAATCGCTCTCAGGCTGTTGCTGTCAACAACTACGTATCTAGCTGGATTGACATTCCCAGCGGCGTCCCGCAGGGATCTTTACTAGGGCCTTTGCTGTTTGTGGTCTGTGTAAATGACATGGACAGGTGTTTCCATTCTGCACGTGTCTTGTGTTTTGCTGACGACATGAAAATATTTTCTGTCATCACTGATATGCAGGATGCCGTCGCCATGCAAATGGATCTCAAACGCCTCGAAGACTATTGCAACATTAATCATATGGAACTTAATCCATCCAAATGTAATGTTATGACTTATGGGAGAAAACGCAATATGTTACTATTCGACTACACACTGAACAGCCATGTTTTGCAGAGGGTATCATGTGTACGTGATCTTGGCATCTTTCATGACTCAAAATTATTATTTGACATTCATGTCGATACTATAGTTGCTAGGGCATATAAATCTCTTGGGTTTATTATGCGAGCCTCCAAGGACTTCGAACATGCAAAAACGCTTAAAATCTTGTACTGTACTTATGTTCGGAGTCACTTGGAATACGCCTCGCAAGTATGGAACCCAAGGTACGAGACATACATCTCTCGCATTGAGAGAGTCCAGCGCAAGTTTGTCAGATATTTATGCTTCAGGACTAATGTCGAATATCACTCCGACCGTTATATTGACATTTGCAATAAACACCACCTTCTGTCGCTGGCCAAACGTCGCAATATTGCAGATTTATTGTATCTAATGAAAGTTGCAAGCGGTTTATTGGATTGTCCAGAATTGCTGTCCCTAATTTCTTTGAAGGTGCCTATGATGGGCTTGCGGAAGGGAGCACTACTAAGCCTTCCGCACGCATCTACTAATTACAGGCAGAATGCATTTATTCGGCGGGCGAGTAATGGGTTCAACAAAATTCTAAATAATGTTGATATAGACCTGTTTAACACTAGCGTTGCATCGGCGAGGCGACTGCTTAGTAAGTAAGTGCATAAATTGACAAGTTTACTGTTAAACTATATTAACTATGTTTTAGAGGATTCATGAGGTTGTTTTATGTATAAATACTAAGTTAAATTCTCACTCTGTCGATGAGTTATGCGTGTGCGAGAAATTTATGAGATATGCGTTGTTTTATCTCATGCTCATTACTTTATTATATTTATACCATGTTACTATCGGCGAAAACCTATTAATGGTTATCTGTATTTTAAATAATCATTATCTATATTGTTTGTAAAGCTGTTGGTTTTCCTAAGAAAATAAATAAATAAATAAATAAATAAATTTAGAAAGTGCTTTTATGGAAAACTAATGTCTGCACGGATGACGGAGTGGTTTTTGTGGTCCTCTCGCCACTGCCACTGCACCGAGTGTTGTGGGTTCGAATCCCACACGGGACAAAACTTGACAAATGGTTGTTCCGAGTCTACGTGTTCTTTGTGTCCGTTGTTTGAATATTCGTAAAGTCCCCCGCGACACAGGAATTATACCTATTGCGGGAGTTGTCTATTAAAAAATAAAAAACATGCAAAGATGGTATGATAGATAAAGAATAAGAACAATATTAAATAGATATAAAATCCATTATAAACATAGCAAGAATGCAACATAGCCGTATAAAATAATCGCCTCTCAGCTTATTAGCATAAATGATTTATGTATTATTACAAGCAATAAGCAGAGCTACAGCGATGATTTTCATCAATAGTTATAGGCTAAACTCCTTACAAAATGTCTAGTTTTATCAGGCGGTATATTAAAGCTAATATATGTATGTGGAAGGCAAGGCTTTAAATCTGCTTTCTTACATTACAACCTAATAATTATAATAAAAAACAATTAAATGCCACAATAATTAACATCATATTAAATTCTTTTCTTATTATAAAATTTCCGATAACAGGTTTTCTCTCTCAATAATATGAGTAAGGCCACAATCTATTAAGTGGATGAATCGTACTGTGTGCTGCGTTCTACATGCTGTGTGCTGCGTTCTACATGCTGTGTGCTGCGTGCTGCGTGGTTCGTTAAATATTATAATATTTCACGATAAGTTCAATCTTCCTATCTATTTCAACCTCCAAGCAAACTTGTCTTATATTTCTGAGTAGATAGTAGATCAGCCATGCCCGTAAGCATCAGTCACCGAATATCAAGAGATGGGCCGATGGCTTATATTCTGCCACTGACTGAATGCATGCTATTAGCTCTATTATCTTTAAGGAAATGTAGAACGCTTCCAACCACTTCGGGGAAGTAACACCCTTAATTTAAGTAGGTATATAGGTAATATCTGAGCTACGTATAATATATTTTTCCAATCTAACAACTGATTGACTCTTATTGGATACTATGGAATTTTCGGGCCTACAACAAGTGTAGGGAACTCTTAAAGGGAGTAAATTCTTTGGAATTCAATTAGTGTACAGGCACAACATTAAATTTACTATGAACCAATCCAATTCGGGGGCTTGTAACATGAGGATCTTCTTTGTCGAAGAGAAACCTTTCTTATAGCTTTTCTTATACAATTTGGAGTGCGTCTGTTGATATTGTTTTGTGAAGTTGTGTATCATCAATATGGGTGATATTTTATGTAGTCTTTGTCTATTGAAACATGATATGTCGCAGAGCCAACCCAAAAAACATTTAACATTCGCAGTAACAGATGATCGAAATGGCATTCAGTTTATTAAAAATATTTCAGAGCTAACTTTTCTTAATCATAATTTTCTGACTTTTAGGCTTGTCATTTAAGGTCCTTGTTTTTAAGTACCTACTCGTTTATATGTACCTATTTACTATACGCAATAGCAAAACGGAGGGTATATTAATGATAAATAACAAATTTTGAACACAAAAAACATCCGAATATTGATCAATACGTAGTCACTAATTATAATAGGAATTGTGATGGAAATTCCGAGAAAATCGGTCGTGGTCGATCATGTCGACGATTTTTTGCAAACTAGTTATGCAGCAGTGTGCTATAAATGGATTTTACTGTTAATTAGGTCTAATTAACAGTAAATTTATTTGTCTTCTTATTATATTTCTATGCTCCTATACGACTGTACCACATGAGCAACTTGGCTGCCTACACATTTATATTTGCGTATGACTAATATGTAATCAAATAATTAATCAACGTCATGAATTATACCATACGAATTATTAACTATGTTTCGAAATTCTATTTACTTCATGATTAGCAAAGGCATTGTGCCTTTAAGTATCTCCATCTTTCAGTTACAAGCTATATGTATTTATATACAGATTACTGAACCAAATCACGCTCGCTTTTAGCAAAGCGTTCCAGGTTTTGTTTCTTCCTCGGTATTTATGTATAAAGTTTGGTGACGTTTATGAATACAATTCATAAAGTAAATGTAATTCAATTTATTTATTTATTTATTTATTTATTACATCGGAAAACCAACAGCTATTACAATAATATAGACATGAAATTATATAACATAAAGCCAATGAAAGGTTTTCACTTTTAAACTACAGATTTACAATATGTGAACTAATCTAGCATGATATAAAAATAAAATAAAAATCAAGCAGTTACCTACATTAACGGATAATATGATTTTGGAAGAAGTCATGGCTTAGCACCCGTCTTACCGTTGCTACTTTTGAGTTGAAAATGTCAATGTCATGTAATTTACACATTGTATTTGCAACCTTGCTTGCTCGCCAGAGAAAACTATTTTGCCGGTAGTTGGTAGATGCAACTGTTAAGTTAAAAGGTGTCCAATGTCGCAGAGCCTTCGTTGGAACATTAATACCTATTTTGTCTAAAATTTCGGGAGAATCTACTAAGTTAGATAAAATTTTCAGTATATATATTACATCTGCTATTTCCCGGCGCTTCATCAACGGTAGTAAGTGGAATTTAGCACAAAGTTCAAAGTAGTTCGCGGTCCCATACTGTAATCCAGCACGGTAGCATAAGTATTTAACAAATCGTTTCTGAATCATTTCTAGCCTATTAATATATTTGTAGTATCTAGGATTCCAGATTTCTGATCCATACTCTAATATGCTACGTACAAATGTGCAATAAAGGATTTTTATTGTCTTTATCTCTTCAAAACATGTAGAAGTTCGCATTACAAATCCCAGCGCTCTGGAAGCCTTGTTCACAATATGTTCTATATGTTCCTCAAATAATAATTTGGCATCGTAGAATACGCCGAGATCCCTTTTGTCAGTTCTGGCTAACAATTCACCTTTTAAATAGTATTTAGAAGAAATGGTGTTGTCTTTACGGGAAAAAGTTACAACTGAGCACTTTGAAGGATTTAGTTCAAGTTTGTTGACAGAACAATATGTATCCAATCTCGACAAGTCCGACTGCAGAGCTTGCACATCCCTGTCTGAGGTGATTGCCATAAACATCTTCATGTCGTCCGCAAAGCAGAGTAAGTTAGCATGGTGGAAACATGCGCCAATGTCGTTTACAAAGATTGCAAAAAGCAATGGGCCTAGCAGGGACCCTTGCGGAACCCCACTTGGTATAAATACCCAACTAGATATATAATTGTTAACCGCCTGAGACCTATTAGAGATGTATGAAGAAAACCACCTTAATAAGTCTCCTCTTATACCTATTAATCCCAATTTATAAATTAGAGTCGAATGGTGAATTTTGTCGAAACATTTTGAGTAATCAGTGTAAACGACATCGACCTGCTTCCCCCTACTCATGTTATCCGTAACGAAATCATCCAAAAGAATAAGATTTGAGACTGTGGACCTTCCCTTTACAAAACCATGCTGAAATGTATTAAGGACGTTTTTCAATGCCGCATATAGCTGAGTGTAATAAAATTAATTTCGAGACTTTGTGACAACTTAAAGACTGATAAATACAAAAATAATAAAAACATACGTTTCTCATTTCTGTTAGTACAAAGGTCAAAAGAACATGTCAAATATTTAAATTAAAAGTTATTCCTTTATATAATAAGAGCGATAGTCTGGTATGGAGTTCATAGAACAGGGTAAGTTCCCTTATAATCTTACTCTATGAATTTAAGGCACGTGCCTCTAACTTGTACACATTAAAAGCATTTTGAGTAAACTTCCATACCTAAAAGATCTCTAAAGTTGGCCAGCTCGCACTTAGCCAACTTAGTACATTTCTTTATGCTAATAGCATAAACTGCTATATTTGCCTTTACCTTATTTCCTTTTCATAAAAATCCGCGTGCGCAGAAACAAAAAAGTTTATTAAAAGCGTTGATATTATTATTTATATAATGATGTTGAATTTTTGTACCTTAATATTGTTGAAGCTACGGCTTTATAAAAACTGGAGTAAAGGCGCTCATAGCCAGTTGCACTCAGTGATCGGTAAACAATTAGCGAGGTTAAGCAACGTTGGGTGCGGTCAGTCTATAGATGAATGACCGCTTAGTGGTATATCATCTGAGCGTTTCAGTGCTTCGGAGGGCACGTAAGAAGTCGGTGCCGGCTGCTGCTAGATTGACAGCAGTCGTTAAGCCATGTCAGAGGCCTACGTGCGGCTTGAACAGCTCTTGACAACAGGTTGGCCACTAACCACACGAAAAAGAAAAGAAGAAGTGGACATAAAAAAGGAAAAGATAATATGAATCAGCTTTTTGAAATATCCCACTGCTGGACAAAAGCTTCTACCTTAGACTTCCAAATCACTCTGTTGGAGAATATCCCCTGACCTTGTGACTCCTATATCTCGGAGTTTTTATGACCCACAGGGCTCATATTCAAACATGACCTTAAGATGTCTGTACACCAAGTTACAAGTCAATCGGTCTAGTGGTTCCGGACCTATGCCTGTCACTAACAAACAGACACACAGACCCACATAGTGTTTTCATTAACCTCTTCGAAGAAGACTCAACTTACCAAAAAAACTCAAAATACCAAATTATCGCTTGCTTTAACGGTGAAGAAAAATATCTTACGGAAAGAACCTCTTCAGTGGCTAAGCCCCCTCGCCTATTAAGACCTGTTCTCGCATATTGTAAATTAAATGATGTATACAAAAAGCGTACGTCAAAAAAGAAATATAACACTGAATTATTTGATGACTTGCTGCCTAGGAGTTCCAGCTTTCCATGGGTAGCTATCATTAAAAAAACAAGTTAAAGGATCGTGGACGGAAAATTAATTTTAAAATATCTACAATTTATATATATGTATATACTAATATTATGATTAAAATAATAACTTTTAATTGAAAGTTACTAGTGGAATTTAACCAAAAACAGAATTAAATACCACCACCTTTTTTAAAAAAGCATTTGCATATTTTATATGGATTATAATGGAATATATCAAGGTCTGGTTGCGGAGCGAGTATCAAGTTTAGCAGTGTCATATCTTGCATCTACACGAAAGCACACCTTATGAAGTTCCGCAAACAATTAACGATAGCGTCGCGCGCCTTCAAACCCCTGATCGTGAATTATAAACCGCTTTAAAACTGCTTTTATACCAACTACAAAACTGCTGGATTATCAACTTTACCATGTGACGTGCCTTATCTTTATATATTCCATTTTATCAGAATGGACATTTCAAAACAAGAATTCAGCAACACGTTTAAAGCTAACAACATAGCCTGGAGCCACAGTCCGTTTGATAAAACAACACCGTTTAGTAAACATTGTGTGAATGAACAAATATGCACGGCAAGTTTTGATAGCGCGTCACGTTGCATAATTCAGCTGAGCGATGCGACAGTACATGCATCGACTGCGTTTCGTTTTTTTGATATCGACACCATTATACAGCGTGTCCGGTAATTAATGGATAACCTTGAAATGTCTTATAGTAGAACTGAAGGCCGTTCAGAAAAAATGAAAAAAATAAAATAAAAATAAAAGAAATATATATATTATAAAGTATATATTATAAATTATAAAGTATATATGTATATATTATAAAGTGCAAGCTATATTAGCATAGCATACTTTTGACTATCTATCTATTAGCATAATTAGAGTTTAATAATAAAACAACAAAAAATCGATGGATTTCATTCATTTATGGTCGTAGTAGGTATACAAGAAAGTTATACATGGTAATTAAAAAAAACACATATCTCAGGTAGTAGTTAGGATAGATTTTCTCATATTTTTTTCTGAACGGCCATCAGTTCCACTATAAGACATTTCCAGGTTATCCATTAATTACCGGACAACCTGTATAATAGGGGTTTAAATATGAAGTGGCCGTTTTGTATGAAGATAATCGGTAACGTTGCTAACTATGTATGTCAATATTTTGAACGGCCAATACGAATTTATGTATTTTCTCATGTATAATAGAATTGTTTATATTAAGGTCGCTATGGTTTGTCAAACATCATCCATCAAGTAACTATGGCGAATTTAAACAACGAATACGGACAGTTATTAAGCGATTTAACTTTTCAATACGAATTATATAAAAGTTTATTGATATTTATTATTACGCGAAAATTGTACTTTTAGCTAAGGGCGCTCAATAACGTACATATCTATAATGGTTATATATCTCTCATGTTGGTTTAAAACTTTATAATATTAAAATTGTCACAACCAAAACTATTCGCTAATAAACATTCAATCGAACACCACGTATATCGTCGTTTAATACAACGCCAAACAAAATTGAACCTTATCACAAACATCAATAGGTACACATTATTAACAATATATATAGACTTTTCTCGATGTTTTAAATAACCATTACGTTTTGTACAGAAGCCGAAGTAATAATATGTAAGACGTAAACGTCAATTTCATAGTTAAAGACCTAATACTTAGACTAACGCTTGCATCATAATAAGAGTAGGCAGAGGTGTTCCACGTGCAAATGTCAGCAATGTTTTTGATAATTTGTAATCAATAGTGACTCTTTCGGATGAAATGGTAATGTCGCCTATTACCAAATTCCGTCCTACTACAGAAAAAAATCTTAAAACCCGATCCGGGAATTGTATTCCTTTTTTGCTTTATAAAAGGCAACTTTGTTACTAGGAATAATGCTTGTGTCGACTTTCAAACAACGGACACGAAAAACACGCCGAGTCAGCACATCTATTTGGTGATCTCACAATTTTTGTCACGTGTGTAACACTTGGCGCAGTGGCAGCGGAGAGGCGATCACCTAAACCAAAACGATAAATGAACGTTTATACAGCTTATACAGTTCTTGCAACTCACGAAGGCGAGTGGGCTGTACTTGTAATTGAACGTGTACATGCACAGTGCGGTAGTGTGCGTGTTTGACAGAACGGTCAGTTGCGAGCGACACTTACACACACACACACATACATATACGCGTTTACCACAAATAAAGCCCGCTCGCCTTCGTGAGTTGCATTATACCAATGCACTAACAAACCATTTGGGAATGTTTAAAGTTCCAAACATTCAAGGAGAAACATAGAATTCTAAGCAATACTATCTCTTTGAAATTACATAAACTTTACACGGATTTTATCAAGTTGTTTATTTTTTATAAAACACTATTATTACATAATTTTTAAACTTTAAACTACTATTGTTAAACTCTTTTACTAGTTACTGTTTCCTTTTCATTGTATACCAACTGGTTTTACACACTGTTTAGTAATATTCGTATTCTATCAAATGACAACCCACGTCACGTTGAAATTCGAAGATCATCAATTTAACATAGGACATCTAAATTGTTATTGCGTGACATGAGGCCCAGCCGAATAATTTATCTTTTTAGACCTAACCGAACTAGAAACCCTTGTCGTAAATTTCAGCCTACAAATGTATACACTAAAGGCAATCTATACGGCTGATACGACGTCCTCGGCTTTAAATGTATAAGGAGTATACAATTGTAGCCTGCGTTGTAAGCTATATATTTACATCAATCAACAATACGTATAAATACTTCCTTTAAGAAATAGTATTTTTTTTAGATTCGGGTGAAGGTGTGTAATTAGAAATGCCTCACAAATCAAACGAAATCAAAATATCTTCATTTATTTAGGTCACAAAGGAACACATATGGAAGTCAAGATTACACTAAGTAAACTATACTATAAATTTACCATAACCAGTTAGCACGTTTAGCAAAGCATAGAACAATGGAGAAGAACGGTCATGTTACCTTAATTTTCCAAAACCTGGCAAGAATGGAAATCAACGCCGAAAAAAGAAACCAAATAACGCTTTGAAGCGTAAAGGTTGGACAAACGTGTATGTGATTAAATGGTAGTTATTGCAACATCCAGATGATATACGATGAAACTGATTACGAGGTAACTCGCATTCCTCGCACATCGTATATTCTGAAAGCGTAGCACATTGCAATTTGCGGCCAGTTGTAATTTATTGGAACAATCTGTACTTATAACAATATTAGTGGGGTAGTAGCAATCGATTATGGTTGCTGTAGCCTATAGCTACGACTTGAACTATATCGTTATCATAAACGGGTAATATTTGTTTGTTTGCATATAGGGAAATCTCTGAAAATACTGAACCGATTTTAAAGTTGTTTTACTAATAGGAAGCTACATTACGAGCCATATTTTAATACACTACCACGTATACGAATCTGCGACCAAACCTAGTATATTGACAAACAATCCTAATCCTATCTTATCTTATCTTATGTATGGGGGCCAGTCAGCACAGACCGGCGACACTTCGACCCATTGGGATCTTTTGTATCGGCCCCAAGATTTATCCCTTAGCTATCTCCCTATGAATGTACTGCATCAGTCGTAGCGTACACTTCAGAGGGAGAAGCCTGAAGTCCTCAGGGTTTGGATATGCCAATCCCATCAGACCATCCTCAATCCAGCCAACGCGTCGCATTCACATAGTAGGTGCTATATGGACTCGTCCTGTTCACCACAGGCTCTGCAGATCGAATTGTGAGCCAATCTCAATCTGCACAGGAAGTCGTTGGTGCCAAAATGGCCAGTGAACGCTCCTGTAAGCAGGCGTATTTGGCTCTTGTTATACCCGCAGAACTTCCGGGTGAAGCCTGTGGCTCTATTTGCAATGAAATCCTAATCCTAGCTAATATTATAAATGCGAATGCATGTTTTTATGTTTATTACGCTTTCACGTCTTAACAACTCGTCCGATCATCATGAAATGTCGCATACCTGTTGTCAGGGATATAGAAAAAAATACCTTTTATCTAGAAAAGTGCTTTTCCTGAGCAAAGCCACGAGCTAAAACTAATATTAATATAACGGGTTTGCCCTCTAGTACGTGGGATCTACAAAGATACCTGGTGACACACATCTGCTTACTTTTTCGGGGATTTAGTCTCGGAACGATTCATGTATTACATACCTAGTTATAATTATAAACTGATTCACTCCCAACGCAATATGAGAAGGATTGAGTCATATTCTACTACGGCCACCTGGCCCATTGTGGGTCGACACATCTCACACGTCGACGAGAACTTTAAGACAAGCGAGCGGCTATTAACTATTTAATATACGCATAACTTCTAAAAAAGTTTAAGGCATATATCTTCCTCCTTGACTATCGAATTTACATATATGATACGATATATCTCTGGCGGTCACTGCGCCGCTCCTATAGCTCGGTTCGTAGCCTGCGGCCGCGGCGCGCAGCGACCGCAGACTGCAGTACCAGTGGTGTCGCGAACCGCAGAGAGTTCACACGTACAAAAATGACATTGACATGACATTATGTCTCGCACGAAGGTATTGGAGTGACTGAGACATGGTTTTATGCATTGTGCAACCGCTGCATGCGGCCGCGCTTGGAATAAAGGCAACCGCGACCGCAGACAGCACTGCGGTCAACCGCAGACAGCACTGCAGTCAACGGCAGACGCTAGCCACAGTGTCGCCTGCGGTTGCAGTCTGCAGCCCATCTCGGACTTGCACCTTAAAACTACTAAATGACTGCATAGATGACATAGTCATTTAAGTGATCACACTGCCATTGCCACTGCGCCGAGTAATGTGGGTTCGAATCCCATATAAGACAAAAATTTGTGTGATACACAAATGGTTGTTCCGAGTCTGGATGTTCTTTTTGTCAGTTGTTTGAATGTTTGTATGCAAGACAGGAATTATTCGTAGTGCGGGTATAGTCTTTTTTTTAAAATAAAAGGATTAATAAGCTCGTATTAAAATATTACGTGACTTAAATTAAATTTGTTTGCTTTTTGCTTTCTAAAATCAACTGTGTGTTGGCGTCGATGATTTCAAACAGTAAAAATAAATACGTTGAAAGAAACAACTTATTTCTCACGTCTTTTACAAAGATAAAAGATCAATCTACAAAGTTTCCATACAGAGATGATGTGGGCGGTTCCCTAATAAGTGCTTTTAAACTATTAAGAAGTTTCGACATTTGAATATTGACTGGGTCCATAAAACAGTAATATGTATTCCAAGAGGGTAGGCGGCAGTATATTTATCCATATTTCGTAATTTATGCTTCAGGTCCTGCATGATAGGAGCGAGCATATCAAAGTCTTCTAGGCACATATTTCGTGCACCTCTAGAGAATTTCCTGGGAGAAAACCCAATATCACTTTTCCTGGCGCGGCAATGGAACTTCAGGATCGCAGGCAAAGAACGTAAAGCTCGATTTCTCCATAATGTTTTCGGAGACATAAGCAAAGTCTACAAACCCGTACTGGGCCAGCGTGGTGAAAGAAACCGGTGCACAGCAGTGAGACAGTTTATATAGAGGATGGACATTATTATGTTTTAATTATATTATTCTATCAGTAATTTTATACCTCTGTGACATAGCGGTAGCAAATACGATGCGACGACGTGCTGTAATGTGACGTTTGTAATTGCCTCAACCTACAATTAATAATATAATTTAACATTCTATCACATACACACAACATCATCTAGCCCAAACTAAGCAGAGCTTGTACAATGGGTACTAGACAATAGATAGACATACATATATAGCAATTTTTTTTAAATACGTACTTTTTATACGTAGAAACACCCAGACCAAGACAAACATCCATATTCATGCACACAAATGTTTGACTTGTGCGGGAATCAAACCCGCGACCTCAGGCGTGGCAGTCGGTATTAATGCGGAAGTGAGTTTGTTTGTATGTTTATTTGTTTGTTACGCTTTGACGCCTTAACTACTCGACCGATCATCATGATATTGCGGATACACCTTTTTCAGAGGTACAGAATGACACGTAGAGTACTTTTTATCCAGAAATAAGTGCTGTTACTAACTAACCATTATCCAGGCGAAGCCGCAGGCAAAATCGAGTGTGTATATATCAGTAATGTGACTCAAAGTATTACAAATATTACGTACAATTTGTTTTTAAAAGTAAACAATAGAATCCTATGTTGTGTTTATCTTGATCCAAAGCTAACACGAGTTTTGTGTTTTATCAACATATTTCGCACACCGTATTTTTGTTGCATCAGCAAAGCGCCGAACCATACTTAGATATACATATTAACGTGATGACTTATACAACACCTTAATGTTATAAGAATAGAGTTGCATTTCTAAGCACGACGTTTTACTTCGCATTTTTCAGCTACTTACAGCACCTGAAGTTTGAAGCTTACGTCTATGTGATTAAAGTATAATATTCATTGTCTACGCGTCATCATTATGAAGGTTCTTATAGTGATGGTCTACCTGTGTATTATGGACTTTGGAATTCATTATCAGTGTCTGAGTCAGCTTTTAAGTTTAAATATGTACGGTGCACCGCCCGTACAATTAGCAGCGTCAGCAAACTCGTACGCGGTGCGGTACTATCGCATCATTAATCAGTTCGCGATCTAACCGTATCGGGTAAAGATACGGATTCCACCAAACTTGCTCCGCGGTCACAGTGTCACGTTTTGTTCAATATACCATAGTTTTCTCAAATACACGTCTTTTATTTGATGACCTCATTGCACGGCCAACTAAATATGTTTGGCTGAATGTACCTTTTGTCTACGGATCCAGCACCATTAAAACAAAGCATCCAAAATATTATAACGATATGACAGAATATTTGAGTGTACGGGTTCTCCATACCTACATAACGCACTCTTAATAAAACAGAGACCTATCTAAGTATTTTGGATCAAACTAATTTGAACTCTGTTGCAATAATTTAACACGAATATATTATTAGAATTTATAGTCACAAGATTAGAGTTTGAATTGCCTTACTCCCAAATTTCGAATTAAGTCGCTGTTTTAGCATGCGAATTAATTATACAAAATCCAAAAAAATACCTTTGCATTTTGTTTGAACGCGCTAATCTCTGGAACTACTTAGTTGACTTGGAAAACTATTTTCGCATTAGGAAGTCTACAGACAGTGTTAATTGTTTTTTGTCAAGAATTTCGCTGTAGCCCCGTGATGTCTGGATCAGTACCCAGTAGATGGCAATAGACTTGTCCAAAAATGTATGACCTAAAATCATACCTGGCAAAATGTGGGTACAACCTCTACTTACCTCTTCAGGTATATAGGTATGAGACTATGTATATACGTAAATATTATCAACATCGTCATATTATATACTAGTGACCCTCTCCGACTTCGCACGACCTTAACAAATTATACACCTAAACCTTCCTCATGAATCACTCTGTCTATTGGTGAAAACCCCATGAAAATCCGTTCCGTAGTTTTTGAATTTATCGCAAACAGACGCGGCAGGGCACTCCGTTTTTTAATATGTAGTAACAAAAACATGTAGCTGAACACGCTTTCTGTGGTGTGTGCTCCCAAATATGAACGTGATTAAACATGTTAGTAATCTTTTGTTCCGGCACAATGCGCGGTAAAGTCAGTGCCTCTACAGAATACAGCAGCTCGTATAACGTTACCCATTTATAACCACACGCCGAACACTGGGCTAATATGTTAGTAATTTCATCAGGTTGCGTAATTTTATGGCGTTAGTGTCTTCAGGACATAAATAAAGACGTCCAGACAGTATTTTATCCACGGCGGCCAATATTTACGGCGACTGGCCATCTGTAGAAAATATAATGGTGCACAATTGTGTGAGAAAATACAAGTGCAGCCACTATTCCTTAACTCTCAAAATCCGATAGGATCGCATTCCGAAACGACTGGCAATAGATTAGAAGTTGTACCAACAGCTATATATGTTTTAAAAGTAAAAAATGTAATGAATCAAGACAATGATTTCGGAGGTAAAATTTGTTCAACTCTATTTTCTTTTTAGCACATAGATATTTCCTTCGAGACCAACGTGACAACAATATATCTACTAAAAACCTTTTCTTTAAAATGTTTTGAAGCCTGTATTTGCTCCTCATGTGCTTAGTAGTCTTCATTGTTTATTTCCGTGCTTGAAACGTACATAGTACGACCGTGTTATACGTTCAGGGTAATGGGCAGGCGTTTAAACCTCATACACACTTTGTTGTAATTTGGCGATGAATGCTTACTAATTCTAGAATCTTTATTCTAAAACTTATAAAGAACGCGCTGTGTTGCAGTTCTTAACGCTGGCAGCACAGGTACTCTTATGTTCATCATCAATATCATCTTAGACGAAAGATATACACTGCTAGCCATAGTCCTCGCCATAAGTTTTTCACTCCCACTTCCCCTTCTAACGACGGGTCGCCGGTCCACCTTATGGAACTGTCTATCAGCCTACCTATGCTGCGTCTTTAAGTGCATGGTCGCAACTCCACTGTTTTATAAGTCACACGCAAATAATTCCTACAATAACAGCTGTTCTTCCGGCGAGCCTCGCTTGAATTCTAAATAGTCATCTAAGTTATAGAATATACAGCTTACGTGAATTACCGAAAATATGGAGCAGCAGTATTTTAGGCGTTTGGTATGATAAGTATATACAGCCAACGTGAATGACCGAAAATATTGTCGGCCTCGATGGCGTAGTGGTCAGTGTAATCAACTGCCACACCTGAGGTCGCGGGTTCGATTCCCGCTCAAGTCAAACATTTGTGTGCATGAACATGGATGTTTGTCTTAGTCTGAGTGTTTCTATGTATAATATGTATGTATTTATAAAAAAAGGATATATCTATGTTTATGCATTGTCTATTACCCATAGTACAAGCTCTGCTTAGTTTGGGCTAGATGGTGTTGTGTGATAGAATATTATTATTATATATTATGGAGCAACAGTATTTTAGGCGTTTGGCATGATAACTTATATTATAGTGCCTTAATAGTATGAAGATAAAGTTGAAATTTCGAGGACCGTTTTTCAATTCTTCGTTTTTACAACTATTTGCAAAAACTTTGCAATTTAAACCCTGCACCGTTATTAAAGTTTAATATATATTCTTGTTATTATTGAATACTAATTATCTTGAATAGGTCGAGCTTGAATCACTCCCAGTCCAGACTTAAGCAATCTAGCTGTCACCAGATAACTTGCTCAGTGAAATGACTAGTTTCCTTGAGGATGGATGCGGTCTTGTCTGAAAGGGACTTAACTTAGCTTAAATGGATTAATATGTTTTATGGCATAAGATCTAGCGGACATATGATTCTTACGTACACGCGGGATTTTTGTTTCAAATATTTACCTTGTATATGTTTTGATAATTTGAATACTGTAATATTATCTTCTGTTTACGCGAATGTTATTAATTGAAATTAAACTATTATATACGAATTTTATCGCGTTGTTTATTTAACACTGTATTACATAATTTTGAAACTGTTACACTACTACTACTATTGAATTTTACTAATTTATAAGCTAACAAAATTATTTAAACTATTAAAACTATTTATATTTAGGTTTACACTTTCCCCGACGTTTCGGTTGCTTTTCAGCAACCATGGTCACGGGGAGACACGATGTCTAATAGTAGTGTAACGGTTTCAAAATTTTGTAATACAGTATTAAATAAACAACGCGATAAAATCCGTATATAGTAATTTAATTTCAATGTGAATTCTGAGCAAATATTCTGATTACGTCTCGTTATACCTATGCCTACTCGTTTTGTGTTACCTATTATGTTGTTTCTTATACTGTTGAGATATCTTACATATGTGCGGCCCGCTTGGTTCTAAGCAGTTACTCTAGCCTAGTATAGTTTGCAATAATGGTATTGCTAGCTATAATAGGCTAGACTACTCCTGGGAGTATCATTGCTTGTATGCTTATCATTCTTTGCTGATCAAATTAATGTATAGGAATGGAAAAGATCAGTATAAAAGTTTCTCTTCGTACGCCAGTTACTGCAACCACACTTTTTGGAATCAAAATAGCGGTAAAACTCTTCGACTCAAAATTCTTTAAAATTTCTGAAAATAGATCAAGACATAAAAGTAGTAACACTGTTACTACTTTTTCCCTCATCAATCAATCAAATGTTCTGGAATGCAGTATACCCACCGCACCCATTCCTTTCGGTTAATCTTTTTTTTTATGCGTTGGTCAGCAACGCCTTAGTTCGAGCACAAGTGAGGCGCTGTGACCGCTTGCCGTCAATTGGGGCTGCATTGTGAAATGGAACATTTTTTGTACTTGGTATTGTATGGATTTGGTCGCAAAAACCAATCATATACTGTCTCAATGGTTCCATGGTAAACAATATATTTTTGACCAATTATACGTCTTCGGCTTGAATGCCGAGTCGGTTAAAGTGCTATAAGGTTATACTGTAAAAAATGTTAGTACCACTTCAGAATCTGGAAACATGCCTCGTAGAGAGCCTCGCCCGATATTAGGTATGTGTGACATAAAACATAGCAGATCATAAACTACTCTGCTTACTCCTTCAGGAATATACCTGCAGACCGTAGGTACGTAAGTATTTTCTACGTATGAAACAAACACATGTCCCTCTGTCAGATGCATTGCACGAGTACTTCGATCATTGTATATCAGCACAAAATTTTACGATTTAAAGTGTAGCTCGCCCTCGCTCATGTCCCAATCACTTCAATATCCGTCATCTCCGGAGCACGAAGCTGTTTCCCTTTGCATTATCTCTTAATTGGACCGCGCTACTCACGACGGTGGTAATATTACCTAAGCCACGGACAGACCAATAAAATACTATTGAGATTACATACACGTACTGTTTTAATGTCTTGGCAAGGGTTTATTTTGTCCGAGAAATAAAGGGAGGATTCCCAATGTTGTAAGAGAAACGAATGGCCGAAAGTCTCGCCACGCAATTACTATTGTTGTGTTAATAAATATGACTGGCGTTCTTTTGTTTTGGGTGGTCGTTTGCAATGAAATGTTTGAGGGGTTAGACACAGTGGAGTTTCCACTTAAGCCTAAATTTTCGGTACAACTGAAGCAGTGCGATTAAGAAAGTACCTTTGCCCTACAAAAATAATCACAGCAGTATGTTTTCAGGCCCGTTTTAGGCAGGACAGAGGTTTGAGACTCTTTGAGGAGCCAATTACTGATATTTGTTCCTTGTGTTGGTGGCACAGCGATCACGCATAAAAATATACGCATATAAATATAACAAAAATGGTTTTTAAAAATAACAGCAGACCTTCATATAATTATATATATAATAAAACTCTCTTCTAGCACAAGTAGAAGTTTTTTGCTTTTTATAGTCAAACATATATCTATGACTATTTAAGCAAATATTTAGTATTCAATGCAGGTATCAGGATTATATAGCACATTAACAGCTAGCATGTAAAATTTCCGATCCATTATTTACATGGTAAAAGTCAGTAAAAGTACTAAAAAAATATTATACTAGCTTTTGCCCGCCGCTTTGCTAGGGAACAGTTCTTTTTTCTTGACGAAAAGGGTATAGAAAAGGACATAGGGAACCTATGTTCTTTTCTTTACCTCTGACAACCTGTTTTTTATGATGATAGGTCGAGTAGTTAAAGAGTGAAAGCGTAAAATACATTCATTTGCATAGTATATAAAAATTTATTTTATAAGCATTTTCTACGCTAAGCTGGAATGGACAATCTATGAAGCAGGACTTCCTGCGACCTCAATATCTCGAAAAACCGGGACGTATCTAATAATAATTAGATAAATATAGATATAACTGGGGTACAGCTACACTGTTATCGCGGGTTAAGATGCGACTGGGATGGGCTTTGGGCCACCTGTAAGCCGTGAACATGTTTATTTTACAGAAATAATTGTTTAGGCGGATTATTTGCATTGCGATGAATATTATGCTTTAATATCGTTATACATTTATGCTTTAGAATAATATGCTTCTAAAGCGGTATGCTAACATTAGCTAAGATAAAAAAATATACTTTAAGCAAAATGAATATTATACATAACGATCATTATGATAACTAAAAGTATGCCATAATAAATTATAACATAAAATATATGCGATTGCGAAGTCAGTCATAAATAGGCGCTGTACAATTTTGCTTATATTTCAACGAAATATTCGAAGAATTCATGAAAAGGTTAACATACTCTTCCGTTACCCTTCAAATTGAAAATACAAATATATAGGTATATGTACCGCCATCTTGTATTCGTTTCCTTCTAACCCCGATTTCGTTATATAATAATAATAATAATATCAGCCCTGTATCAAACTGTCCTATTGCTGGAGTCTCTTCTCAGTGTGAGAAGGGTAAGGCAATTGTCCACCATGCTGGCCCAGTGCAGATTGGCAGACTTCACATACTATGGAGATCATTAAGAAAGAGCTCTTAGACAGGCAGGTTTCCTCACGACGTTTTCCTTTATCATTTAAACAAGCGATAATAATTAATTTTTTAATACGCACATAACGTCGAAAAGTCAGAGGTACGTGCCTAGGGATTAAACTCGAGACCCTAGCTTGGCAGTCCAGCGATTTATCACTAGGCTTGACGATTTCGTAAACACGATCAAAAACATTTGTATCTTAAAGAATGAGGTACAGCATATATTCTCAACAATTTATGATACAATCAGTAAACCCGACATGTAAGTTATATATTTAATTCCTTCGCGATCCAACTTGTATTTGTATGGTTTTAATGGGAAAAAGTCTACTTTCCTGTTCGGGTAAGTTACTGAAATTGTCAGATTTATTTAACTCAAACTGAAATTCAGCTAACAATGTAAAGGTCCCGTATATATTCTTTCCTTTCTAGCCAAAGAAAACATGGATATAGATTCAGTGAAATGGAAATAAAAATATAGTTATAGTATATGTTTAGTGATTCTATGGCGTAAAAATGAGGAATTGCGTAAAGCGTTTTTGAAATAGATGTATTAACATAAAATGATAAGGAGAACTGCTTCGGTGATGTATGCACAAGTCTCGGGTAAGCATCAGGTCTCGGTTTCGTTGCCCAGTTCAGGCAAACTAAACTTTAGCCAAGAATTTCTCATTAGCAGCATGGAGTCTGGAACTGTGCACGGTAAACGCCAATAGACTTGTCCTTTATTCTGTAAAACCTAAAATCATAGAAATACACATGTAATAGAGGTCTCGAGTTCGATCCCAAGGCGCGCATCTCTGACTTTTCAAAGTCACGTACGTATTAAATAGTTAATTATCGCTCGCTTTAACTGTAAAGGAAAACATCGTGAGGAAACCTGCATGTCTAAGAGTTCTCAATAATGTTCTCAAAAATATGTGAAATCTGGCAACCCGCACTGGGCCAGCGTGATTGATTGTGGCCTAACCCTTCTCACACTGAGAAGAGGCCCGTGCCCAGCAGTGGGCCAGTTTAATACAGGGCTGATATTATTATACACTTCTGCTAAACCCAATGATGATATAGGTGAGCGACCATGTATGTATGATAAAGAGAATTGAGAATATGATTGACTACATATACCCACGGTTTCACCCGCATTTATGATTACTGCGCCGACCCCGTGAGTCATAGCGTGATGTTATAAAGCCTATAAGCCTTCCTCGATAAATGAGCTATCCAACACTAAAAGATTTTTCCAATTCGGACCAGTAGTTCCTGAGATTAGCACGTTCAACCAAACAAATAAGAAAATAAATAGATTGGTAGAACCATACACCCTGTCTGATACGAGATGGTCATCGTAGCACTTGTTACAACAGGAGTATCACTCGTAGCATTTCAAAGTAGAAGTCGTAAAGTTATCAACGTAAAGAAGTGTCATTGGCCCACTGACAGTAAGTTCATCTTAATGAAAATGAGAGTATACAAAAATAATAACTGCACGAATGGTGTATAGAGGCTTAAGTGTAGTCTTGTCACTGCCTCGAGAATAGTGCGTTCGACACGAGACAAACATTTGTTTGATCTACAAATAATTGTTCTGTTTTGTGTCCATTGACTCTGAGTTGCCTGCGACACAAAAATTATTCGTAGAGCGGGAGGAAATGAAAATTTCCAATCCATCCAATCCAGACTTCGTTAAACCTTTAAATGATATACATACAAGCGACACCATAGGTCCATAAGAACAGACCAAGCTACCCACAGTGTATTGTCGGCCTCGATGGCGTAGTGATTAGTGTAACCGACTGCCACGCCTGAGGTCGCGGGTTCGATTCCCGCACAAGGCAAACATTTGTGTGCATGAACATGGATGTTTGTCTTGGTCTGGATGTTTCTATGTTTAATATGTATGTATTTACAAAAAAATGTATATATGTATGTTTATCCATTGTATACTACCCATAGCTCAAGCTCTGCTTAGTTTGGGCTAGATGGTGTTGTGTGTACATGTGATAGAATATTATATTATTAATTGTAGGTTTATGTATATTGTCGACAGCACTTAACTAGTTTAACTACATACTGTATGTAGGTGTTGATGATTTAAGCGATAAACCCTTAAATTTAACTTACCAAGGGAATACAAATTACCGAAACTAATTAACTACTAATACTGTTAAACTTTACTAATATTAAGCTATTAAAATTATTAAACTATTTAGATTTACACTTTCTCCCACATTTTCGTTTTTTTTTCAGCAGCCATGGTCATTGGGCGATTCAATAGAATGCTTGTGTTAGCAGTGACTTCATTTATTCTTCTCGTAGTCGCGTTTATGTGCGTCTAATACTGTCATAGTGAATGCCAAGAGCGGAAGAACGAGGATCTCCCGTTCGCAGGACATTGAGTCGGAGCGACACCCTCTCTCGTAGTGGGGCGTCGCCCAGGACTCGTTGTCCGCAAGAGTATACGGCCTGCATGGGACATTGCTAGGTGAGTCGCTGAAGTAGTGCCAGCAACTCACCCACCATTCAATACAGTAGGCACACCATGGTTGGTTTAGTCGATAGGACCCGACACTTTCCATCTTTACCCAGATAAGTCCAACATACCGGGAGGGTATGTTGCTCCGCTTTTCCCGCGGACAGAGGTGAGTAAATGCATGATCCCACGTAAAAAAGGAAATAGGAAGGAGTGGCTTCATACATAGTGCAATGGATATGATTCGTCTTTATCGAATGTCCTATCCACCGCTTTACTACCAAACGTTATGTATACGTACGGATTTTTGTAATATCGTCCACCGTAAATATGAAAGTTTATTGTTGACCCAAAGTTTACGAACTCATAAGCTTTGCGGACTTAACGTTGGTTATTAGTTTTCAGACGTCAAACAAAGTCTTAGACAGAAATCACAGCGGAATAAATTAAAAAAATATCAATTTTATGATCGAATAATATTTTTTATTTAATACTTTTAAAAAACCACGCTCCTCTAGGGAATTTCGTATGTTGCGAGTCGAGAGGGATTTTACAAACATCAAGTTCCAAACTCAATCAAAAATAACCTAAATGAAGACTTCTTTATCGATTACCTAATTACTAATTGGTATCAAGCTGCAATCTCTTCATGTTTCAATGAATAAATATTTTCTTTTTATAAGCCTACAATTATATGTATAGTGATAAAATTACTTAATATTATGAATTGAGAATTATGAAATAGAATCTCAGTAATAAACAAGCAATGTACAAATGCATATGAGTAAGCTTGTAATAAGCCATAATTATGTGTACCAAAGGTTCAAGAGTGGCGACCACGCACTGAAAGGCGCAGTAGCGGTAAGCCCCCACAATATGGACCGACGACCTGGTAACGGTCGCGGGAAGCGGTTGGATGCGGATGGCCCAAGACCGGTCTGTGTGGAAAACCTTAGAGGAGACTTATGTTCAGCAGTGGATGTCTTTTGGCTGAGATGATGATGATGTGTACCAAGTTCAGACTCTTCCAATGTTAGTATGCTGTAAGATTTCCTAATATAAATAATATTCAAACAACGGACATCAATCACACCCAGACTCGGAACATCAATACATGATCACACAAAATTTTTGTTCCGTGTAGAGATTGAACCCAAAACACTTGCCGTAACAGCACTGGCAAGGTGTTCACATAAAATCACTACACCATCCGGGCATATATATAAACGGCTATTACGTCATATAAACAAATACAACATACACTCGTGTTTATATATTTAAACAACAGGCTTAAACAAGATTACAGTGTAATGTTTGTCGTTCTATATGCGTATCTTTGTTCAGGGATTTGAACTAATACTTTATATACAGTCTCAGTATTTCCCGTTGCGAGAAAATCTACTGATACTGAAAATGTGAAAGTGCTAGTGTTCCGATGTTTATTAACCCCTATAAGGAACCATAGCCTCGTTGGACAACGGTTGGAATGCCATGCAGCTATCTCGAGTCCGATACTAAGACGCACATCCGACTTTCCAAGTTATGTGCGTATTAAATAATTAATTATCGCTCGCTTTAACGGTGTAGGAAAAGATCGTAAGAAAATGTCTGTCTGTGTGAAGTTGGCCAACCCGCACTAGGCTAGTGTGGTAGATTGGTGGCCATCAGAGACGAAATGTGATACATCCCATCCATTCAGCCCATCTATTCAGCCCATCCCTTCAGAAATATAGGAGTAAAACTGGAGACATTGAATTAACATGTACCGATTGAATATTATAGGATTCTTCCAAGCTCTCTAACTCGCTTAGTCGATTGTTACAAACACAAGAAAATTGGACATAACTCTACCGTTGTACTACGGGTCATAATAATAAATAGCAAAAAAAATGTTACAACAATTGAACTGTGGGTTACTTCCCCGTGGTACAACCAGTTGACATTGCAGTAGCACCACGGGTCGGTAGCCGATTAAATATCAAAATTCTTACATAGGTATATAAAATATGCATAACGAGGTAATATTGCACTCGAATATTATGCTCCAGTAAGTTTAGCTCAGATTGCATTAGAGAAAATGAAATCTAGCTCGTGTTACGAAAAAAAATACTAGCGAAGACTACAGTACATATTACTGAATAACTTAATGACTGAAGCTGTGTTTTAACATACATAAGTGTGTATGTAAATATAAATCATATACTAATCGAACACACAACAAGCGAAAAGTGACGTCACACACGTTCAAACAAACCAAGTTTCCCTAATAAAGTTGTCAAAACTCCGCAGATATCGTCAAATAACCGAACTAATTCAATAGAGTACAAGTAGGGGATTAAACCTGTCAGCTACTAGATCGTAACGAGACACTTCAACCCTTTTGAGACGAATCAATATACATGTCGGCCTCGATGGCGTAGTGGTTAGTGTAACCGACTGCCACGCCTGAGGTCGCGGGTTCGATTCCCGCACAAGACAAATATTTGTGTGCATGAACATGGATGTTTGTCTTGGTCTGGGTGTTTCTATGTATAATATGTATGTATTTACAAAAAAAAAAAGTATATATGTATGTTTATCCATTGTCTAGTATCCATAGTACAAGCTCTGCTTAGTTTGGGCTAGATAATGTTGTGTGTATGTGGTAGAATATTATTATTATTATTATTATTATGTTTATTTAGGTAGTATGTAAATAAGTAAACTTGACCCTGGGACCTTTGTTAGTAGTTCCAGAGGACTACTCGAGCAAATAACGAGGATCTTTCTATAAAAAGAATATTATTTAATTGTAAGGTTAAGAAGGTGAAATCTTATTATAATAAAATGAGATTAGCATTCAATATTTTTTAAAACAATAAAAGAAACAATTTTACATGAGTTTGTAAAGTACTCGACCGATCATCAAGAAATTTGGCATAGGAAAAAGCATATGGTGCCTTTCATCTAAAAGAAAGTACTGTTACCGACCAAACTGAACTGCGGGCAAAAGCTAGTCTAATAAATAAGTATTTAAACTAGCTTTTCAGGCTCGCAGTTTTGCTCGCTCAAGAAAATTATTATGGCAGAATAACAAAATCTTTAAATGTATCCGTTTGTTCGATTTTTCTATCTTTCATGGATATCTATTTATCCAAGGATTACAGCTAAACCCGACGAATAGCTATAGGCTCGACCCTTGCCCCCAAATCTCGTATTTAGAGGCACTAGCAAGATTAGCGAGCTGTGAGCGAATACAATCAGTTTCCAAAGGATATCTGTCTTTATCTAGATTTAGAAACAAAACAAAAGTAGAACTGTTTTTATGTGTAATTTCATTGCTGTTTATTTAGCTTACCTCTTGGAATAAGTATGCGCTTATGTTTTCGTGCGATCGTTAGATTCAAAGCCCACATTGGGCAAACTATCATTCGTCTTTTTGTTAAGTAATTTACAGATATAGCACGTAATCTGGCAATGTGCCCGATAAACAGGCTCACACAATTTATTTGGAAAAACATATAATTGGATAAATTAAATAATATCAGCCCTGTATTAAACTATCCCACTACTGGGCACGGGCCTCTTTTCAGTGTGAGATGGGTTAGGCTAAGACTACCCACTGCCCCAGTGTGGATTGGCAGACTTTACTTATATTAGAGAACATTATGGAGAGCTTCGACTGCACGGATGGCGTAGTTGTTTAAGTGATCTCCTCGCCTCCGCCGCGCCGAGTGTTGTGGGTTCGATCACCACACGGGACATAAAAATTATGTGACACAAATGATTGTTCCGAGTTTGGGTGTGCTTTGGATCCGTTGTTTGAATGTTTGAAAACTCCTGCGCAACTCAAGAATGATATCAAGTGCGAGAGTTGTCTTTTAAAAATACGCTCGATATTTTCTTTGAAACGTTGAAAATTGTTCTAATAAGATCTTAATATTATATCAAATGAAATGTGCGTTGTATTAAGTTTAATTCTCAAAGAAGTGTATAAACATTGATGTCTATTAAGTTATAATTTTAAACAAACTTTGATACTTTGGTTTATCTCCAGCGTTTGGTCCTAAGTAAATATATGTTTCAGTACAAATAAGAATATGGGTTTAGCGTATAAATATATTCTATAATATAACTAGCTGTCCTGACAAACGTTGTCCTATACACAAGAAAAAACATATCTAAACCATTCTCAAATCCACCTGAACACACACAAAATATTTCATCAATATCGGTCCAGCAGTTTAGGAGGCGTTTAATTACAAACACACGCACAGAAGATTTATATATATATAAAGACTAGCTGTCCAGACAGACGTTGTCCAGTACACGAAAAAAAAACATAAAACCAAATCTAAACCATTCTCAAATCCACCTGAAAACACACAAAAAATTACATCAAAATCGGTCCAGCCGTTTAGGAGGACTTTAATTACAAACACACGCAAAAGATTTATATAGATATATAAAGATAGTGGTATATTTTATTATATAAACAATTAATAGGACATTTTAACGTATTAATACAGTTCCCAGTTTTTGCGTCACTAGCGACCCACGTCAGCTTCGCACGGGTATGTACTGTTATATCTCAAAGGGATTAGACAGCGTTTTCGATTAAAGCTCCTAGGCGGCTTGATTTTTACCAATTTACAGAACCCCTTGATAAATTATACACCTAAACCTTCCTCATTAATCACTCTGTCTCTTGATGATAACCGCATGTAAATTCGTTTAGTAGGTTTCTACGACTAGTCCAGTTTATGATATAATGTTCCCCTACACCAACCGTCCGTTTATAATAGTGGAGGCCGCTGTACCTTCCAGTGCCCGAAAGCACCTTCCGGGACCAGTTATAGACAGGTCTTGTCCCTTAAATCTCGATTTCTCCATCCTAACTCCAGAGATCCGGTTCTCGTAAGCGAGCTACCTTGTATCTAAATGGCACTACATATTCTCCAGATAGATGCCAGAGCAATAAAACCGCTCACCACTCGCAACTCTGGGAGCTGCTAACGAAAACCTAGCTGAAGCCGACGGAGAAGCCGCCTTCCATATCTCCAGTATGGTACCGGAGCTGTATAAGGCACGCTCACTTTCCGACGTACATCCATACGCCTACCCAAATAGGCCTACAAGCCAGGTGTGGCCCGAGTCACTCTAGCTATGACTCTTACTTGCTGAACAGGCAAGCAAACGAGATGCGTTGTGGCAACGAAACCACGCTGCCACTTCGCTAATTCGCTTATCGCAAACAATCAGACAGACGCTGACTTTATTTTCTTATATGTAGTGGTAGATAAAAATATAATATGCCTGTATTCAGATAAACCTTTGCCATAGCCGTTAAAGTCACGTTCAATGTGCTATTAGGAACTAAGTTATATATTCTAAACAATACTTATTACATACAAGGTTTTCCTCTGGAATAGTACTTTTTTTTTTATGAAAGGTAGGCTAGTTTCTTTTCTGTATTCATGACAACGTGTATGCGAAAATTCATGCGTACACGTTGTAAGGGGTAGAGCAACAAACATTGGGCCTTGTGCCTTTCATCCAGAAAAAATCACTGTATCTGGAGGATAAAAATAGATCTACATTAACACAAGCGAAGCTAATCTTATTATATAGAAAGGAACAAACAAATACAAAAAAAAATATCTTCAGTGTTCTTTGTTTGAATGTTTGTAAAGTCTCCCTCGAGGCAGGCAGAAATAAAAGGAAAAGCAATTAAATTGTAGCATATGAGTTTTCGGATTCTGTTTCTAAGCCTCATTGCAAAACTTCACGTCGATTCGTTCCTTCATAGCTGCGTTAAAGAGAGACAAAATATTTAAAAAAATACGTTTTCTGTATAATGGATTATTATCATTTACAATATGATGTCAGAAATGCTACAACTGCATATGTAAAAATTATACGCAAATAATAATTACTTTGTACTAAAATTATATCAAAATAACCCAAACAGAAATATAGCAATTTCATCAATCCATCGTCCAGTAAAGCCAATACGGAGATTATAAAATGTAATCTCCAATATGAATGGGCCGTAGTTGAATTCATTTATATGTACCAAAAGCTGATTACATTAATTATTAAAACATCCATCACTGCATTGCGCAGACTGATAAAAACTTGTAATATATTATCTCACCTCTAGTAAAGAAGCATTTAGTCTCGCGTTCGATACCCGAGTTGAACTAAATATTATTGAGTTTTCTGTCAATAAATTTTGGAGTAGTATCACGGATCGTGGAGCTGAGCCCGGTAGACGACAGTAAGCGCAGCTGGTAAACAGTGGATGTAATGCACCTCCAATTACGCCTTACGTAAATAGCTGTAAGATGTTAAATATATAAAACCAATGAGGCTGGCACGTTGGCCTTTTGCGCTGCGTGCCATCGCAAAACGCCAGCTTTGATACCCAGATCGGAGGAATTATCAGTAGCAGTACGAAGTCTACTTACTTATTTACTTCGCTGGCTCAGCGATCCAAAGTGGATCTTGGCCTCAGACATTAAATTGAGCCATGCTTTCCTATTTCGTGCCAAGTCAAACCAATCGAGCACATTCATCTCTTTCAAGTCTTTTTGTTTTTTTTTTTTTTAATTTCTTTATTTGTTAGGAACTTTGTATATACATTTTGTACATGTTTCTCTTTCAAGTCTTTAGCTAGTACATCTTTTCAGCGATACCTTGGGCGACCCAACGGACTACGCTCGGTGGGTAGCCCGAGATATGTTCTTTTGGCAGCTCGATTCTCTTCTATTCGTTCCACATGTCCGAGCCAGCGAAGCTTTTATTTCCCCGATGATATCCGGCTCTGATACTAGATCAATCTCGCTATTAAATCTTTATCACCGGTCTCTCCCTTCTCTACTGTGCGGTCCCAAAATCTTACGAAATATCTTTCGCTCCACGACTAATAATCTATTTTCCTCCTTCGATGTCAATATCCAAGTCTTGCATCCGTACATTAAAATCGACCTTTTCGGTTTACTGTTTTGTAGACGCGAATTTTTGTGGTTCTGCTTATCAACTTAGACACTAACACTTTATGAAGGGCTGCGGTACACCTTAACGCGTTGACGATGCGAATAGTTATTTTGCCATCCCTTTGATTTGTATCCGTGATAATTTTTTATTAAGTCTGTGGCCAGCGTATCATTCCTTTTGTAGCTTGGAGTGTAGGAACCTCACAAAAACAACTTTCGATGATGATATTTATAAGCTAACCACTGCTCCAATCTGTTTGCCAATTTAATTAACCATTATTTTCTTAAAATGCTCATTAAATAGCTAATTATCGCTCGGTTTAACATTGTGAAGAGTGTGAGAGATTTCCATAATGTTCTCGAAGATATGCGAAGTCTGACCCGCACTGGGCCAACCTAGTAAATGGTGGCCTAACCATTCTCACAGTGAGAAGAGACGCGTGTCCAATAGTGGAACAGTTTAAATACAAGGCTTAACGTGTTTTAAACAAAATGCTTTAAATCTACTCGCAGTTGAAAACATCGTGAATATAAAATTGTTATTCTAAAAACGCCTCTCGGTCCTGTAACCCTATTCCGTCAATTCAATTTGATGACACGGAGATAGAAAATTGAACTGACGTAATCTCTTTTCTTATTTTATTGCCTGTAAGTGTATTGTTTTGCCGAACTTATCAGCATTTCCTGATATAATTTATAAGTATCGATTGATACTTTTGTAGCTTTTACCTTAAATCAAAAGGTATTGGTAAACGTAACATAATACAAAACCTATGCTCTCACCGTACTTAGATTACGCGGAAAACTGTCCTATACTAAAAAGAGTGAGCTCACATATCTGATAGAGAATAAAAGTGTTCAATTTAAATGTCATGTTGGCATATTGAGTCAGACGACAATTTATCGTCCAGAAATATGACGTAACCAGTTTTGCGCTCGCTCGAGAACGGTACTTAGATAAAAGGTATCCTATGTCCTTGTCTGTACCCCTGACAATGAGTATGCGAAAATTCATAAAGATAAAGATAATTTATTTGTCAAAAAACATGTGTTTACATACAACGTTAAGCATGCAAGATGGAATAGATTTACAGCTCGTACATGTTTTACCTATCAAGGCGTACAAATAAAAATAAACAAGTTACAATAGCATTTGATAATAAATAAGTATTTATGACAAATTGATTAATAATGTCTAGAAAAAAAACACAGTTTACATTTTAATATTCAGATAATGGCATATTTCATAATAATAATGAAATTCGCTTTACTTAATATTAATTATAAATTTTATCTAAAAAGGCGTAATATGTCACGTAATTTTCAGTCAAGCCACTCTTATTGCAATAACATTTGATTGTTAAAATATTTTTTTGTCAAGATGTCACTATTTTATACAATATAATAACAATGTAAATTCAATTTATTTAAATGTCAAAAATCATTAAAATCAAACATCCAAACAAAAATAAAATTATATTTCATGTCAGATCTTATCAGTCATGAAGTCACTTATATTATAATAACATTTGTCTGTTAATAAATCTTGCATTTTTTTTTTAATGAAGTTATATTTAGACTTGTAAGTTTGTAGTATATTATTATAAATTATGGGAGCCATACAGAACACAATTTTCCTCATAAGTGCAGTTTTTGCAGTTTGCAAGCGAAGTTTGCTATTATCACACCTGTTACGAATTACGGTGTCAGCTAATCGTTGGAATAATTCAGGATTTGCCTTAACAAACGTATCGATTTCTAGAATATAAAGTGACGGTAAGGTTAATATCCTATATTATTTAAAGTATGGCTCGCAGCTATCCGTCGATTTCAAATTAAACATAGCCCGCATACATCTTTTTTGAGCCTTGAAAGCTGTATCTTTGTCAGTCGAGTTACCCCAAAATATAATACCATAGCGCAGCACCGATGCTACTAATCCATTATATGCATTGAATAAAGAATCTCATGGTCAATCAAATAAAATCATAATGGTCGGTCTTGTAGTAAAGACGGAATAGCATAACAAACAAACTTACATTCGCATTAATAATATGAGTTTATAATTCGAACGTAGAACGCATTTATGATTTAATTTTTCTCTTATTTTTTATTCATTGAAATTAAACTACTATATACGGATTTTATCGCGTTGTTTATTCAGGTTAGGGTTGCTTTGCTGAAAAGCAACCGAAACGTCGGGGAAAGTGTAAACCTAAATATAAATAGATTTAATAGTTTAAATAATTTTATTAGCTTATAAATTAGTAAAATTCAATAGTAGTAGTAGTGTAATAGTTTCAAAATGTTGTAATACAGTGATAAATAAACAACGCGATAAAATCCGTTGTCCGCTGTTGTCCGTAGTTTAATTTCAATGAATAACATTCGCGTAAACAGAAGACAATATTATTATTTTTTATTGACAATTTTTTTTCCATAATAATACCATGGCTTAGACCACTCGCTTAAACCACTAGAGTTTATATGCGAGTGAGAGTTCATATGTTATCTATATATTAATACGTGAAGCAAAAACTTTGTATCCCTTTTTACGAAAATAGCGCGGACGGAGGAGTATAAAATTTGGCACAGTTAAAGTTTATATAGAGAAGGAGGGGCGAATTCTAATATGTTTATTAAATATGCATTATAAATACAAAAAATGTATGAAAAAACACTACACGCACACAACCATGAATTTGACACACGCAGTTGAATTCGTAGTATTTCGGCATAGTTCGGCTGATGGCGTATAATTCTTCGTAACTATGGTTACATACTTTAAGTACCTCTTGCAATTTTGCGGTACCTATGTATATATAATAACGATCAAACTTAAAATTAAATCAATAATTATGGTCGAATTTGGATCACTTGGCGACCGCTAGTATAATTTAAAATTATAATTTATACTTACTAATAATTCACAATGACAGTAGGAATCTATCAATGTTATTTAACAAATATCTTTTTAGCGAGGTTTTATACGGCTGCTTTGTTACATATTTATTTACATCTTTAGGTAAACTTCAAGATCTTAGGAAGTATGTACCGACATATTTTAGTTCCATACAAATTATTAAATTTTGCCAAAACATTTTTCTTTGAATTTGGCAGCTGTCTTAAATTACTGTTACGGCTATGCAAACAAAGATGGTCCGTGTTTCAAAGGTCTTCTTTCATTGCGGCCATTTTGATATTACATTGTATTGGTAATACATTACAGTATTTAATTAGTTAGTTGTAATTTTCTTTATATTTAAATTTTACATTACGAGGAACAATCGTTTTTAATAACCTAATCTAGATAATATATATTTTTCCTATATAAGTTTTGTAAGTAAGGCCGTAGCTACACAAACCATAACCGATAACAGAATCCGCCAGTGCCAGATACAATAAGCTTAGATTTTTATTTGAGAACAGACGCGTTGACCAATTATTTAGTAAATTAATAATTAATAAGTTATAAATTGTGACCTCGTTTTAGCGATAGCCGGCACAACGCAAACTGTGTCACTTTTACGCTTCCGTATAGTAAATATGTACAATTTATTAGTGAAAATGTTTACTGTATAAAGATACAGCAACTAATAAAATGGAGGGCAGTCCCTTTAATAGAAGTAGCAGGACCGCTCGCACGCAACCTCCTATGCCTGAAAAGGCACCCGTGACCTCACCGAGACCTGAACCCTCAGGTCAAGAAAATGACCTTGAAATAATAACAACGCCTGAAATTCAGTCATGGATGACGTCCATTGAAAAGTGCCTAAATGAAGTGTGTTCTATTGTATCAGAGGGCAAAATTAACTCTGAGCAAAAATTAAGGATTAACACTTTATGCCGTAAAGTTGGACACGGGACTTCACAACTGGCAGTAGAATACCAATCACTCAAAATGAAAGCCGTACATGCATATTCCTCTATGAAAACCCTAGAAGACCAGCTTGATGTATCAAGGCGACTTCAGGACTTGAAGCAGACTGTAGAAGAATCTACAAAACCTATCACAGGCCCTTCTTTCGCAGACATGGTGAAGACTGGTACGAATACTTTTATACAGCCGTCAAATTTCAGTTCAGTGGCGATCTATCCTAGCGATAAGTTAAAGTCGAGTGAGGAAACAAAATCTATTGTCCAGAAGATAGTCCGTCCTGAACAAATGAATCTGCATGTCCGGGGACTACGAAAGACAAGAGACGGCGGTATAATTATCAGTACTGATACTAAGGATGACCTAGAGAGGCTTAAACAGCAGGTCCAGACCATGATGAACATGGGTCTTACAATCCACGAGCCCTTTAAACGTAAGCCTAGAGTGGTAGTTATAGGAGTTCCTTCGTCCATGCAGGATACTGAAGTTTACATTTGCCCCTATAATCAAAATATTGCCGGCAAACTTCAGGATACCAATCTCGAGACGTTCCTTAGGTCTATTAAATTAAGCCATAAATCGGACAAAAAGAACGCCGAGACCTGTAATTACGTCCTTGAAGTTTCTGGAGCCATACAAAAAGCTCTCATCGTTAATGACAGAGTCTTTATAAATTGGTCGTCCTGTCCTGTGAGGGATTTTACTCTTGTAACACGCTGCTACAAGTGCCAGCAGTATGGGGACGCGGCGAAGACATGTCGCGAGAGCAGTTATACTTGCGGCCATTGTGGTGATCAAGGCCATTCTATTAAGGACTGTGCGAAGCGAGAGGGACCTAAATGCGCAACATGCTTGCATTTTAAGAAACCTAGCAATCACACTACAGGCGCTGCTGATTGCCCGGCGAGACTCATGGCCGAGAAAAGGTATTTAAACTCGATTGATTATGGAGGCGCCTAAAGATACTCCTAAATGTATAATTATCATATTGTTTCTGCTTTACTTAGTGAATGATCCGCACTCTATATTAAATAATTATTTATAAACTCAATACGAGTGTTACATAACAGACAATGACCCAGTGTTGCGATTTGCTGATACGCGATTTTATGTCGCTAACACATAAAATTGCACACCAACAATTATTATTAAGATAATATGTACCTATGTTTTTAATAATGAATTAGATAATAACCTAGATTCTTACCTATATTTACGAAATTTGTTATATCGGCGATGTGTTAATTTAATTTAGTATTTAAGTTTTTACCTATATTAATATTTATAAAATAGCACTATACTTGATTATATCTTAAGTCTGTTCCTTGCGTTAGTTTACTGAATTTATTGTATTGGAAGGCCCCGTCACCTGTGATACAGTTTCTTAACTAGTACAGGGATAGGTGACCTTTCTACTAGTTTAATCATTTTGTACTTATAATTTTAATATGTTTACTTTTACACAATATTTGTAGCATTGATTATGAAAATAAAATTTATTATTTTACTAAGTATGGGTCTTAACTTCTTACATACACGTTCTATATGGGCACTCCAGTTGAATCTATTATAAAACCAACATACATATGCTCATTAAATTTATTTGAATTGGAACACATTCTGTTATGCTTACACATAAGGTTGTTATGCAGACATTCGTGATCGTGTGCTATAATATTAGGTGTGTGGCTGCTCTTATTATGCGATGATTCTATACACATGAGTTTCATTTTTTGGGCGTTTATCACCAAGCCAATGTCATGCGCCCATTGACACGTTTTATTAATTTATTTTTGCAGATAATATTGAGCAGTTTTTAGGTCTCTGTCTGCTACCACCCTTCCGATACGATTCCTGTAGCCGTGAGTGAATAAGTTACACATTTGATTAACGTATATAATGTATTCATTTGGTTACAGTGATAAATAAACAACGCGATAAAATCCGTATATCGTAGTTTAATTTCAATGAATAACATTCGCGTAAACAGAAGACAATATTATGTATTCATTTGGGCCAATTATTGAGCCTTGTGCGGTTCCTTTATCTGTAGGTATGCTATCACTATGCTTATTTCCGACATTTACTCGCGTAAACCTGCTTGATTGGTATTTTTTTAAGAGTTCTAGCAGTGGGCCTCGCATACCAGTCTACCTCTGATACAGTATTTTGATACTGTAGCATATCAAATGCTTTACTAAAATCAAGAAAAATAACGAGCACGTGACGTTTTTCATTCAGGTGCTCGCTAATTTCGTTGGTGAATTGACTCAACAATTGAGATGTACTTTTCCCTCTTTGGAAACCATACTGTTTATTATAGATTATGGTATGCGCATGTATGGTTACCTTTTTTGTAAATAGGGCGCATGACATCTGTTGATTAAATGTGTAATAACTGGTGCTATTTTTTTGGTAATATTTTTAAAATCAGTTGCTCTGATTCCGTCAAGACCCGGGCTTAGTATTCAATTTGTTAATGATTTTATAGGTTTCTTCAATATTTATCTTAGGCATTCTCACTGTCCCATCCAACCCGTCAGAACAGTCAGCTGTCGACATGACTAAGATATTTGTACTACATAAATTAACATTTATTTCGGAGTTCTTTTAAACGCTTTTTCTAACAAATTAGATAAATCGTAGTCGGAAAAAGAAAAATACTTTTGTATTGTTTCATCGACCGAGCTAACGTTTACCACACAACTCATTTATAAATTGCCATAGTTTTTTATTGTTATTAAAATGTCTTGAGATTTCATTCTTGTAAAATTAATTCTTTGTGAAGTTAATATATTTGTTGGTCTTATTTCTATATTTATTGCAAATTATTTTATTTTCTGCTGATGGCACTCTTTTACAAATTTGCAGCCATTCATTTCACCGTTTATACATGTGTAGTACTTTTTTATTTATCCAATTATAATTGTTTGATTTATATTTATTAATCTTGATTTTACCCTGTTTAGTAAAGTACCCTGTTGAGTTAGTAAAATAAAGTGCATATATTTATAAATGTCATTAGGTAAGCTACATCAAAGCGGTGCATTCCAATCAGCGCGGCGCAACTAAGATAACAGCTGATCATTATCGGAGATATACATATGTAACACGTTCACAATCTTTAAGGCCGTCCATTAAAATGTATATCATCGGTCTTTTTTTAATTTAAGGTGTTATTACTCCATTATTCGGATTATATGATAAGGTTTAGGACAATCAAATCATTACTTCATGTGTTCTTAGTACGAAGAGCTTAAATAATTGGCTCCAAATTTTGGAATCTATTTCATGGCGAAAGGTGCACACACCCATATTTCGCCAGGTTTGTTTGTAAATACACACGCACGTATGCACGATTATGACGAAATAGCATACAGCTTTATATTACACTGCCTTACTTGGCGTACCGTCACACGATATTATTAAAATAAAGCTAGAATAATAAAATCAGGAACAGGTCGGTAATGCAAAAGCTGGGTTTCCAAATCACGACAGCTTCTAACTACAATGATCGCGAGTCCAATGCCTTATTCATTAGGCTACCGCCACATAAAAGAGTGGCACGTGCCCACCGAGTAAATACCGACAAAAATGTTGGTCCGATCTAATGTGAACCGGCTCTAACATTTAGTTAGTGTACAGAAATGTTGTTCATAAAATCAATCAATTGAATATAGACTCCTCCCAATAATATCAGCTCTGTATTAAACTGACCCACTGCTGAGCATATGGTTCTTCTCAGACCATAGTATTAGACCATAGTATTTGGACTATGGTCTAACCCTCACGCTGACGCTGGCCCAGTGCGGGTTAGCAGACTTCACATATCTTTGAGAAAATTATGAAGAACTTTAAGAAATGCAGGTTTCCTCACAAAGTTTTCTTTTATTTCCTACACTGTTGAAGCAAAGGATAATTAACTATTGAATACTCCCATTAATTCGAAAAGTCAAAGGTTGGCACGTAGCTTTGGGATCGAACTCAAGACCTCTGCGTGGCAGTTCCTGCTATTGCTGCTTACTTGACTCCTCCCAATGCGAGCCACAATACAACAAATATGTTTATTACAAGAATTCGTTCTCCTTCAAAACAAATTTAAGATTACTTTATGAAATTGCTTCATAAAACTTTCCTGAAACCAATTCATAAAAGCAAACTTTCAGAAATTCATATACCATTTGAAAGAAAACATGACATCCTATAAATACATAATGCGATTGGAACCACTTCGATCTTTCGACCGGAACATGGATTTCCCTTGAGTGAACTTCTAAAGTAACTGTATACAAGTAAAAATTTATGAGATCCCGCCCGACAGCCCGGTACAGACTTTAAAGTTTATTCTAAGCTTCGGTTTTCTTGTATTATAGAAATATATACATATGGTTATTAAAACACGTACCTATATTTTATACAATGACATCATTGCTACCATACATAGATTTGTTTTTGAAGAATCCAAATATTTCGGTATTTTATTAACAGAAGCCTTCGTTAAATTGCTTCTGTATTAATATGAAAACTGGCATCCGTATCGTCTGTTGCTATGACAACGAAAATATTAAATAAAAATACCAAGGAACAATTTAGTAGCGAAGTACATATGAATGATGCTACCAACTGAATTAAGTCAATATAGATTTTATCTAGGAAAAACCTATTTTCAAGCCGCGGTTAAAAATATAAAACTTACCTCTTCAGATTGCCAACCAAATTATACCAATACAAGCATTAAATTAAAAAGAAAATATTTCGGACGCCATATTAACAAGGAAAATTCGTTAACTAGCAAATCACATAAGTAAGGTGTCAAAAGTAAGTTACGATTAAAAAAGGAATGATACACAGCAACACATTTAAAAAAATCGCCACTTCTAGTCTCATATCGAGACATAATAAAAGCATTGTGTCTTAATTCTTCCAAACGTCGTATACGTCATATACATAAGCCGATGGAAGAATTAATAGATAATAAAGTCATTGTTCTCTATTAATAGCCTGTTATAGACACATTGACAGGTCTCCAAAAGAAAGCTTTGTTGTAATAACAACAACAGATAAATATAGCTGCAGATGAACACCACTGCCCATTTCCTGATTAATTCTTTTGTTATTTGCGCGTTCTCTCGCAAAGTTCGGAAAACGCCGGCTTCCTACTAAGGACGCACTACTTGTTATATTCTGTGAATCTGTTGGCTATTCTTCCCTCTTATAGTAGGCATAAAATCAATAGGGTTCTATAAAATGGTATATGAAAGGTTTTTCATATACCATTTTATGGAACTCATTTGGTTCGGCAATATCCTATAAATTCAGTTCTTAATTAATGCAATATTATCCAAACACGCAATCCAGACATTGACATTTTTAGTGTTTCGTTAACCAAACTTAAAACTGAATTGCAGAAACTGTTAAAAAATAATAAAGCAATATCAAATTTTCACTCTTTCAAATATTTCGATTTGCTTCAAGATTCGAATATTAATTAAGTTAATTACCAACAATATTTCATTTGTCATCATTCATCATTATTGTTTGTGCCTGTGCATATATGTATATGTTACTTTAGATTTATTTATTTATGGTATGAATGATCGCTTACAGTAAATACATTAATACATGTCATGTAACATATACAGGGACCATAAATAAATATAATATAATATTTGAAAAACCTAGCTATAAAAATACGCATCTTAAAAAAACCAAAAGTGGAATAATTATTAAAGGAGTAATTAGAGCAGTTTTAATACCGTTGCATTAAACTGACGAGCCTGTAGATTGGTTGTTTTGTATGAACATTATAGCGTATTAGGCAGAAGGTGTTTACGCTATTTAATAATGTAATGTTAGACAAATAAAACATTTAATCACCAATTCGGCACATTCGACCTATCCACTCGGCTTATTTGACCTATCCAATCCTTCTCCCTAGCCTTTATTATTTCTAAGTCAATTGGGGTCGGCATGTCTAACCGGATTTGACTGGATATCAGTTTTTACACGGAGCGGCTGCCACCTGACCTCCGCAACCCGAACGCTAACGATACCCTAAGATAGACCAGTTTCAGGATATTATAGGGCACTGACTGCCTAATACCGACTGCCATAGATGTTCATGGCAGCCGGGACCGACAGTTTAATGTGCTCTCCGAGGCACGAAGCAGGCGATAATTGTCAATCAATACGCATATAATTTCGAAAAGTCATATAACTTCCGAAAGTCAGAGGTGCGCGACGTGGGTTTGAACCCGAGACGAGAGAGAATGCAGAGGGCATTGCAGTCTGTTGGTCTCCCCACTGAGCTATCGCTGCTTTTGACCTATCCAATAATAAATATAATTTATATACAAACAAAGTTACACTGAGATAAAAGATGAATAAATATTTATGCTAAGTAGAATTTTTCGGTTACAGGTTTAACTTATATTGTCGTTTACAAATGCATTAATTTTATCAGTTTATGTCTACCTAAATATTTACGTCACTGTAGTGAATAACTAAGTCATGTAAATAAGTGTATAGCAACAGCTGTTTTCGAGGTCATAGTATCAACTATATAAAGTTTAATTATATATATTAGAAAAACACATACATATATAGAACCTCTGATGCCCATATCCCGAAAGGGTAGGCAAAGCTGTATAACAGCCTTCATTTAACCAGCATTTAGGTATCACATAATTGGAAGCGAGCCCTTTGCCATGTAAAGGGTACCTTCAAACGCTGTTACTGATAAATTCTTGGCCTTATTATCCAACAATATTTTCTCTGGCGCACCGAATACCACAATATATTATTTATAGTTTAAGTTTGTCACTGGAGTATGAATAGATTATTCCAGGAGCCAACGTAATCTTATTTTCTATCTATGTGTTATTATCGTCACACGGAAAATTCCATAATCCTTAGCATTAATTTATATGACAGCTGGCGTCATGGAGAAGTCTTTGTAAACTACATAATACGCCTAATGACAAATAACAGTAATTTATATCGCTCGCTATCTTGGCAACGAGCATTAGGTAACACAATAAAAGGCATGACCGATATTTCTCCAGTCAGTTCAGACCAGTTTGTGCAACCAGGCTCATCGTTATAACAAAAATAGACAATAATATTTATTTATTCAAAAATGTCTATCGAAAAGGAATCAAAATATGTCACAAGCAAACAGGAAAAAGCCAAAGACGAGGTTGAATACGATGAGCTACTATCGACAGCTGGTCAATTGGGACGTTACCAGTGGACACTATTCTTTGCCACAGCTCCCTTCTACGCTTTTGGAGTATTTGTATACTTCTCACAAATGTTCATGACAGAGGTATCACCAAATCACTGGTGCAGGATACCAGAATTAGAAAATTTTACAGACATCCAACGCAGGGATCTTGGAGTACCTAAAGACGCGAATTCAAGATTTGGATATTCACAATGTGAAATGTACGCTGTCAATTGGACTGATATATTAGTTACTGGACAGAAGCCAGATAAAACTTGGAATACAGAACCCTGTCAATATGGATGGGAGTTTAATATGTCTGAAATACCGTACCCAACCATAGGAAGTGAATTAGAATGGGTATGTGATAAAAATAGTTATCAGGCGACGGCTCAATCAATATTCTTTATTGGATCTATATTTGGAGGATTCTTATTTGGGTGGGTTTCTGATCGCTTTGGAAGACTACCAGCTATTATCAGCAGCTGTCTCGTTGGGTGTGTAGGCGGTACTGCTAGTACGTTTGCCCGGAATTTAATTGAATTCGCTGCTGCAAGATTTGTGATGGGTATGGCATACGACACCTGCATGATCATGGCGTACCTTCTCGTCTTAGAATATATTGCTCCACAACATAGAACACTGATGGCGAATTTGGCGTTCGCTTTATTTTACTCTCTATTTGTAACCGTGATCCCGTGGATTTCATTGGCTTGCGGTCACTGGAAAATTATCTCTCTAGTCACTAGTTTACCTTTAGCTCTGGCAATACTAACGAAGTTTATTTTACCAGAAAGCCCAAGATGGTTATTGTCTCAAGGGCGAGTTGACGAAGCCATAGAGAAAGTACTAGTCATTGGTCGGATTAATAAAAAGGAAATACCGACGAAAATGATAGAGCAATTTAAATTGTCAGTCGCGAATACCAAGAAGGAAGAAAATCAAAGCTGTTTGGAAATTTTTAGACGACCAGCCTTAAGAAAAACGTTTATCCTGATTTGTTTAGAATACATGTGTTGTGCAATAGTATTCGACGGATTAGTAAGAAGTATTGGACTGTTGGATTTTGATTTCTTCCTATCATTCTCTTTAATATCTTTTACTGAGTTTCCATCTATTATATTAGTGGCTTTTATTATGGACTGTACGGGCAGACGGTGGTTGTGCTCAATTTCCATGGCTGTAAGCTGCATATTCTGTTTGCTAACTGTATTTTCCAGTGGAATACTAACTGTGATATTCGCCGTTGTGGCGAGATTTACCGTGAACATGGCATTCAATGCTTCTATACAGTGGGCTCCTGAAATGTTACCAACACCTGTGAGAGGATCTGCAGTAGCTATAGTGCACGTTTCGGGATATTTAGCAACATTCCTGTCATCTTATATTGTATACCTAAAAGAATTCATCTACTGGCTACCTTTAACCGTGATAGGTGCTGTTGGTGCCCTTGGGATGTTGATTACTTTTGCGCTACCAGAAACTGCAATGAAAGACATGCCTCAAACGTTCGAAGATGCAGAGAAGATGATAAGGAACCAACGAATATGGACGTTACCGTTCTTAGACGCAAAGAAGGAAGAGAAGATACAACAAGGAATGGTTAATGAAAGTTTTCAGTTTGAAGCATAGTGTATTCCACAAAATGTGTGTTCACATTGTCTATACATATGTATATGATGTGCTACTATTTAATACTAGTGCTGCAATACTGTCACTTACTGTTTATATCTTCTTGATAACAGAATATAAAGCAATAATTATGTTATGTTAAAATAATCACAGTACTGGTTTAGTCATCTGCTCTCAAAGACAACATGATTTCAAAAAATTGTAGCAGTTTGTATTTGTCTAAAAACATTTAACTATCCAATTAAACTAGACAGACACTGTTACACTGAATGTTTTATTTTATTATCCTAGATACTGACAAAATTACATTGAATGGTGCTTGTACTTGATACACTGATGTAGCTAGCATTAAGTGACTAATAAAGATACGCTCTGAAGTAGACAATATTTAAAGAATGCTTTGTAAGTATTGTAACGAGTTCTACGCTTTGGTAATAAAAAATTGTCTATGTTTGATTTTATACATCAGTGTTTCACAGAACATAAGAGCAAACAATGACCTAAGGAACTCGATTTGTAAAAAATGTATCAAAATTTATTGTAAAATAAGTAGCTAATATTTTAATTTTTGATATGGAAAAAGGCGGTGAATCCACCTTTTTATATTCAAAACTAAAATAGAAGTGATGTCTTGCTATCTCCCTCGCATAGGTGCAGTTACCAATAGCGGTTACGTCACAGTTTGTATCGAGCATTTGACAATTACCTCTAATACCAGATTTAAATCGCTTGCGTCTTATTTATTTTTGAGTAGATTTCATTTGTCTTTTAGAATTTGGGTGAAGTAACTATTTTAATTAAATAATGAAGAAATATAAGTTGTCCATTCACACAGAATATTTTCACATGGCTTATATACTCCTGCCCACATTGAAAAAAAACTATATTACGCATTACCTGTGTTTAGGTGGTGAGTAGGATTTCCAAGTACTAGCTAAGCGGTATGTTGTTAAAAAAACAATAATCTTTGTACATTGTACCAACAAAGCGACTCCTTTTTAGGTTTCTCCAACCCTAGGATTACAAGTGCCCATGAGATACAGTAACCGCTTTCCTCCAAACGGGTTTAATGATTTATTGCTACTTGAGGTTGTATAAAATCCCAATCATACTGGGTGCTAGGGTACCCAAAAATTTTACTAAACGTTGGACTATATATAAGCCATCACCAAACACCCAAAGAAACGGATGAACAAACGACTGATTTCTTATGTTTATTAAAAGGTAATCTTAGTAAATACTGAAATTACTAGAAAATTCAGATCTGGAACACTTACTCACATCTGTACACAACTTAGAACCATTCTTAACAAAACTAAGGCGATAAAAATTGCCATAAATGACTCGAGATTCTAACAAATGGTTGCAATTTCTCAGTCTCACTGCATTAATCCTGACTCTTATTTTGTTATAAGTAAAGGTGAATATTGCGTGTCATCTTACGCTTATTGTAAATGTATTTCCCCGTGTTGAAACTGTGAGTTGTACCTATTGTAATGGCTGCAGTCGGATTCAAGGTACGCCTTTAGTTGTAAAGCATGTTTATTTCATTTTTTACACTCAATGTAACTGGAAGACTGAAAATCCGAGAATAAGCTATGAAAAGAAATACTTTTCTATAAGAATTTCTTTTGTTTTATTATGATTTATCTTTAATTACATACATTAAAATTAATGATTTGTTATGGCAGCAACAGTAAGTGCGAGAGTTTTATTGTCTAAGTCAAAAAACCCATTTGTAGATTGGTATCTGTACGTGACCTATAAGGCAAACTTCTTGAGTTTTCTGTCTAATATTTGTATGTAGCACGTTTTTACCCGACTACGGTGAAGCCAAAAGGAAGGGTAATAATTTAGGCATTCTGGGTATGTATGTTTGTATGTTCCGCCATAGCGCCTAAACTAATGAAGAGATTTTTTTTTTGCTTGTCGCAATAATCATACTCCTCCTGATGGTAAGCAGTCATGTGGTCTAAGAGCAGTAACCTCTACACCGTCCTCATAGCAGCCGAGGCGATGTTGAGGTCTCTACTTTGACGGCCTGAGAAGGTGCTTTTCCACGCCCCGCTTAATGCCGCCTTTTAATGAATGAGGTGTTAATATATTCTAAATAATGGCCCGGGTGACATAGGCTATATAAATTTTACATTCGTCCTTTTTTACGTAGTCGGGTCATAGTCTTTTAACTTTATTATGTGGAAGAAAAATTTGTGTGACCCACAAATAGTTGTTCCGAGTCTGGTTGTACTTTGTGTCCGTTGTTTAAATATTTGTAAAGTACCCCGCAACTCATTAATTATACCTAGTGTGGAAGTTGTCTTTATATTAAATCAAATAAATACAAGAATATTTAATGACTTAATACTACCAAAAGTTGCAAAACATGAAACTTTTTGTACCTAGTATTAATTTGGGTAGCCCGATGACGGTCGTTCTAGTTTTAGACTATATTTTGACACTATTTATGAGACACTGTATACTCACGTTTTATATTGCATATGGATTTTACAGTAAACTCTATATGCAATATAAAACGTAAACATCCAATTGACAAACAACGATACCAAACGGTTCCATTTGCATAAAACATGAACTGAATTAACTCGAAATGTTAAAGTTGTACCTAACAAAGGCAGGAGCTTTACCAACTGGCACACTGTCCGTCAAACGTCAGGACGTTTTTGTATTCAGCTCCACTCATAATTTTATGGAAATGCGATGTTCAAATGCTAACATGAGAGGTGAATTTGAATTAATACGGGAAGAAAATTTGCCAAGAGATCCTCTTTGACTGCGTCGTTAGTCCTGCGGTATAAATTTGCGCTAAAAATGTTTGCATGCGATCCGAGGATTAAATTGTTGTTTGGGTCTTTTGTTAGAAATTTCTATATAAATTTATCTATTAGAAAATTCAATATTCGGAGTCTGGGAATCGGCCTGGTAGAAGGCAAAAAACTTTCTATAACGTTGAACTTAAAACGTTTAGCATAGCATTTTCTAATTTATTAGACTCTGGGCTACAATATGCTAGAAACTAGGCTGGCAAAAGACCCGACAGGCAATTTTTAAAAACATGTCCCGTACGACGCTTCCGATCTCCACTATGAGCTGAACCAGCTCATTGACCCTAACAACTTCCTTCGTGCTAGAAGACACATACTGCTGGCTGTGTCCGCGTGCCACATAGTAGCACACCTTTCGTCCTTTACACCGTGTCTACTCTCCATCCTTAATACGCTCGTCGAAGCCAACTCGAACTACAATATTTATGCTGACAACTATGGCTGTATGTTACTTTTTATTGTGAAAGTTTGTTTTTATTTTGATTAATTATTATTAGTGTATAATATTGTCTTCTGTTTACGCGAATGTTATTCATTGAAAATTAAACTACTGTATACGGATTTTATCTCGTTGTTTATTTAACACTCTATTACATATTTTTAAAAATTGATAGTGTAAGTGTATTACTAGAACATCTTAATTCCATTAACAACAACATCCAATTTACTATGGAATTAGAGGCAAATAGTTCATTAGCTTTCTTAGATGTACTTGTCATCAGGAATCCTGGTCATACTTTGAGCCACACTGTGTATAGGAAAAAGACCCATACAAATAGGTACTTGAACGGTGAATCTCACCACCATTCTAAACAGTTAGCTACCGTGGGAATGTCTTTGTTTCAGAGAGCCCAACAAACAGACCGAGAGAGACCCAGACAACAAGCTCCAACAGCCGCGCCGCTGTCACAGACCCCGAGAAAAGCCAGTCACAGTCGAGCGCCAGCCTGCTATACTGCCTTATGTAAGGGGACACCCCTTACATAAGGCAGTATAGCAGGCCGGCTGCTGTGTGTGAACATGTGCAACAGGGGACCAACCACTATCTAAGATTTGACAAACCACAGATTCTCGCTAAAGAACACCGATTCCTACCAAGGATGCTTCGCGAGGCTATTGAAATCAAAAATCATCCCAATTTCAATAGAGAAGATGGTTGGAATGTACCACCAGCTTGGGATCCAGTAATTCAAATAGTCAAACCCAAGAAGAAGCAAACCACAGCTAGACTTCATGATACTTTAAGCTCATTCTGCGTAAATAGAAACACCAATGACTAAAGTATGTTCGGGTACTTTGAAATAACTACACTGGAACATTGAGACAACCACCATCTTAAGTCTCCCCATGACCATGGCTGCTGAAAAGCAGGGCAAGTGTAAACTTAAATACAAATAGTTTTAATAATTGAATTAGCTTAAAATTAGTAAAGTTTAATAGTAGTATAGTAGTGTAACAGTTTTTTAAAATATGTAATAGAGCGTTAGTATTAGTAGCGATAGCTCAGTGGGGAGACCAATAGACTGCAATGCAGAGGGTCTCGGGTTCGAACCCACGTCGCGCACCTCTGACTTTCGGAAGTTATATGAATTTTCGAATTTATGTGCGTATTGACTGATAATTATCGCCTGCTCCGTGCCTCGGAGAGCACGTTAAGCCGTCGGTCCCAGCTTCCATGAACATCTATGGCAGTCGTTATTGGGAAGTCAGTGCCCTATAATATCCTGACACTGGTCTAGCCTTAGGGTATCGTTAGCCTTCGGGTTGCAGAGGTCAGGTGGCAGCCGCTCCGTGTAAAACCTGATATCCAGTCAAATCCGGTTAGATTAGAAAAGCCGACCCCAAGTGACTTGGGAATAATAAAGGCTAGAGAGAGAAGCGTTAAATAAACAACGCGATAATTTTCAATATTATTAGTGTAATTGGTAATGTTATGACTGTTCTAATTTAATGAATAGCTGGTGAAATTTGGCAACAATAAACCTCTTCGTACTGCTACAGAAAACAGGCACGATAGACATTGAACTGTTAAAAACATTAGCTATTTTGTAATGCGTGGCAAAACTAGATCAGAAAATCAACAACAACATACAAAACATACTACATTTTCCTTGGACAATAAGCCGTATTCTAAGTCGATTAGCATTGTATTTTTAGTGCCTATTCGCAATGAAAGATGTCGCTACGTATCAACATTTATAGTTCATTACACACGCACAATTTATTGTAACGAATATGTGAGCTTCCTTTACTTGTTTTTCTTCACCATACACCGCTGAGTGAATTATGTGACTGCTTACGACGAATAGATTGTAAGGCTTAAGGCTAAAGGAGAATTGATTATTGTATTATTATTAGTGGAAATACATTAGCTTTTGTAGATAAAGCTGAAGATATATGATCTAGTCAATGTGGCGCTATTCAATGAAAAGCTATACTAATATTATAAATGTGAAAGTAACTCTGTTAGTCTGTAAGTTACACTTTCACGGATAAACCACTAAACTTATTTTGAAGAAATTTGGTAAAAAGATAGATAGATTATATCTTGTCAAAAGATATGTCCTTTCACAGGGTAGACTATGGTCTATTTTTATCCCGCAATTTGTACTCGTGGGATTCACGCGGCCGAAAGCGCGGGCCGAAGGTATTTTAGAAATAAATAAAATCAGCTAGAATAGAATTGCACATTATTTTTTAATTACTGTGTTTTAATTTTAATCTATCAACGTACAAAATTATAAATAGTAACGGAAATAAGATATAGTATTTTCCAAGAAAGACCTCTAATATGATTAGAACTACATCAGCGACCCACCCAGCAGGACCCGATGTAGAAAAGTAAAGGTCTACGGGCGTCGCTCCGACTCAATTGCTGGTGGATGGGAGATGCCCGTTCTCCCACCCGCGGCCTTTACTACGGTGGCATAAGGCGCGCGTAACCCTAACCCTTCTGACATTGGACGCATATCTATATTTCTATACTAATATTATAAAGAGGAATTGAGTTTTGTTTGTATGTTTGTTTGTAAGGATTTAACCCAAAACCTACTTAACCGATTTAAATGTTTTTCGCTCTTAGAAAGCTGTTTTATTACAGAGTCTTCTTCTTAGCCTTTTTTGACCGCATGGTTGTAGGCCTCCTTAAGTTTATGCCACTTTTCACGGTCTTGGGCGACTTCAATACACTTCACTCCAGCTGTTCTCTTGATATCGTTATGCGTCATGCATCTGCGGCCTTCCTTGTGGGTGCTTCTCGCCCCATGGTCTCCACTCCACCAAAGTTTTGCACCACGAGCCCTGTTTTCTGGCGACGTGGCCTGCCCACTCCCACTTCAACTTTGCAACACGCTTGATTACGTCTGTGACTTTGCTTTGTTGTCAAAGCCAGCCGTTTCGTTTGCGGTCCCTCAGTGTTATACTCACCAGTTTTCTTTCATTAGCTCTGGACCACTTGGAGTTTATTTAAAATCTTCTTAGTGAATACCTAGGTTTCAGCTCCATAGGTTAGCACTGGCAAGATACACTGGTCATGTATGCTTGCTTTTTGTTCGGTCTTTAGCTTCATCTTGAAGGCAAATTCAAGCTTGGAGTAGGCCGCCCACGCAACGACAATCCGAATACATCCCACTTAATTTTGTCGAGCTCGTAAAACAACTCCTCCAATCTGTCTTCCGTTCTCAAAGTTTTTGCATTGTACGACGCGATCCATAGTGTTGTGTGTTTGTTTTGGCAGCTTTTATACTCCGAGGGATTCTTAGCAACCCTGGTGTTATTACAGAGTAACATAGGCAATATTTTATTCAAAAATTTACTGTTTCTAACATAAACTAACCTACTTCTACGTGAGTGAAACCGTAGACAAAAGCTAATACAATACAAATTGAAACATAAAACAGAAGTTAATTGTCGAATATCAGTATTTTCGCGTCAGTCCTAATTTCTATGCAACGAGACAAGATAATGAATACCTGACTTAATAACCAATTTAAATGAAACCACGTAGTACGCCATTATGCTGATGAATATTTATTTGATTCCAATTCCAAACGAATGCCTTACGTTTAGCAATAGAGTGAATTATCTTAATGGTAATAGCTGACCATTAACTGTTTGGTGGCATTGAAGATACTGTTAGGAAAAAGCTTATAAATTTTAAGAATAAGCTCTTGCAAGAAAATAAATCTGGTAGAAAGATGACTTTGATCTTTTTATTTTGATATCTAGGTGATAAGACTAGTTCTTTTCAAAGGTTTTTACGATGAGAATGCAGAGAAGCTTGTATAGCTTAAATGGCATGAATTACTTTTTGGCATAGGTTATCAATAATTCATTGTACATAATAGGTCTAGCATTTAGTAGCGCCACGCATTTTCGAATAAAAGGTAAGATAGAGACCTCGAGGGGCTCTTATCATATGTTTATACTTCCTTCAGGTGATCACGGCAGTGAAAGGTCGCCAAATATGGTCTGTAGTTCTCATATTACAAGGAATAAACCTTTTGCTGTCTATTGGCCTTTTCAGTAGCAAACACGGAGTCTGTACTTCGTGCTGCTTACCACTATCGAGATTTTATGAATGCCAATAACACTTTTCTATCGAACCCATCATGTATTTTATGAGTATAATACATAATTCTTCGGGAGATGTGACCTTATTATATGATATTAAAATCTCTTATAGGCAATATCTATAGGGTACCTACATAACCTTTAACTGCCGAAGATCGTTAAATAGATCTTACGATGTTCCTTTTGGGAATAATAGCTACGACCCAATTATTCATTTTTAGTAACAATAGAGATGGGTTGTTTATTTAAAATTTCGTTCACTTAATGGTTCATATATCAAATAAGTTGTTAGTAGAATGGCGCGAAAAGTCCTCAATAGAGTTTATTGACATCAAGATAAATGAAAATTGCAGTTACAATGAAAAATTATGGTAGTAATAACTGGTTGGATTGGTATTGTTACGATTGCGGGATTGATACTAATTACATTTTGATATATTACCAGCTTTTGTCCGTAATTTCGTAAGTGTGCCATTTGGTAGTAGGTAGTGTACCTGTATTTTCATTTATCTTCGTTGCATGTAAAAAGGAGCTGATCTAAGAATTCTAGATGGCGTATCAAGGTGAAACATGCACCAGATTTCAAGAAAGACCAGCAATACAACTGTGACAACCACGTTAAATTTAGTGCTGTAGTTTTTACGTGATACGAGTACAAACATACGGAAAGACTTCTTAGTCAATAAAGACTCCACACAAACCCACATTAATTATTCTTATTTTTTTTATTTATATCTCCTATATATAGACAAAACAAACATTTGTGTGCATGAATATAAATGTTTGTCTTAATCTGGGTGTTTCTATGTATAATATGTATGTATTTACAAAAAAAAAAGTATATATGTATGTTTATCCATTGTCTAGTACCCATAGTACTCTGCTTAGTTTGGGCTAGATGATGTTGTGTGTATGTGGTAGAATATTATTATTATTATTATTACAGACCAGTACTGATTATTTTTCTTTTTAAAACACAGCTCCCGCTTTAGACGGTAAACCTGTGTCGCGGAGGATTTTACAAATATTCAAACAACAGACGCAAACAACATTCAGACTCGGATCATCTATTTTTAGAACAGAATTTTTTTTCTGTGTATCGTTATAGTTGGGCAATCACGAGATTGCCCAAGGTAGATATGTAGCGGAGATAATTCAAATATATACTTTGCAATAACAAGTTTTTAATTTCAGATTATAGAATTACAGTACGCGAATTGATTACTTTATTATAAAAAAAACAACAGGGCGTGGTTCTTCGAAGGGCTCGTTACATGGCCCGGCTGGATAGCTCAAGAGATCACTTAACTTGGTTGCGGCGGCGGCAGAAGCAGTCTCGAACCATTTTATTTTTTGTGTGTCTTAGTTATTGGCCTCAGATGGCTTTGACAACTTTACGTGAACTATGGGTGAGCGCAGAAGGCTCCCAGCCCGTTATAAAATAAACTAGACAACGTTAACTCCCATGGGCGGACTACCACGGAGCTCGGCTTGGGGCGTGGATCTGGATTAACGTTAACGCGACGCGTATTTCGACCTCTGCGGCGAGGGCGGAACCGCGGACGACTTTGTATGGCTTCGAGAGCCGTGTATGCTCTGTCTTGAGCTAGTGTGGTTCTTCTAATATGTGCCTAGGTCTCCTAACTTTCGATATCCTAGATAGAGTGTAATTTATCGCCGCAACCACTAGTGTGTTGGGGTGTGTCTGAGCAGAATCAAAGTAGCTACGGACTAGAACACTGCAGTCTCGAACCAGGCGCGGCCGGGTTTTATTTGCCGCCGCGAGGGGGAAGGAAGAGGCGCTCCCACTCCAGTGCGAACGCAGTCACTGAGCACGACCGGTCCACGTGACACCCGTGTGGGATTCGAACCCATATCATTCGGCGTAGCGCCAGTGGAAAGGTCACTTAAACCACTAAGCCATTTGTGCAGTTAAAGTATATCTGGCGATACAAAATAAAGCACATATAAATATACGCATGTAGCGAGCAGAATGAACACCTATGTTTCTCCAGCAACCGAACCCCAGACCTCAGATGCAGCAGTCGCCTTGCGACCCGCTATGCTACTCGAAGAACGAGGAAGTTACTAAAAATATAAATTACTCTAAAATGGATCTACTGACGAATTCTCATTTGGCTCGCCGTTATAGCTCACTAGAGTATGTACCTACCGTATACAATGCATCGCAATGGCCGCGCTCTGCGAGCAATTAAAATAGATTGGTTGGCTTACCACCGAATAACGAATTATTTCGTCAGTAGGGTATTTAACAGTAAATTATTGCTCAGCGAAAAACATTAAATAATAAAAAGTCACCAGTCTTCTGAGGAAATTCCGAGGTTAAGTTCAGACATATATATTGCTCTACTTCCTCCATGAATAATTACACTAAAGAAAAAAGAAAGTTGCTTTGTTTTATTCCAGAACTGAAAATAAATAAAATCATACAGACCAAATACTTCCTCATATTGTTTATGGAAACAATGTTAACCTAGGTTTTTCGCTCTCCTGCCCCCCACCTAAGGGTTCTGGGTGGCAAGGCCTCAGGGGACCCTGCCACCCGTGAGTAAGAACCCACAGAGGGCGCGCGCGGTGTTCCCGCGCGCCTTCTAACGTCGAAAGGGGAGAGCAGTGAAATGCTCTCCCCCGGGGACGAGAGGAGGTCGGGTCCTATTGACCCGGCCGGCACCCACACGGGGGGGCCTGCTATGGATGAATCTTTTTAGACTCCCAACTGGCCCCCCCATTGGGTGGGAGAGGGAACACCCCAGGTTTTTCAGGTTTTGTTTTCACATAATATGTCATTGTGATTTTATCAATTTTGCATAGTGCGAGCTGTAGCTATCTTTTTCGCATTTTGATATTTTAGTTCGTATCCAGCGCGACAGCAATTATAGAACTATTAGATTTTGCCCGCGGTTTTACCCGCGTAAGTCCCGTTGCCATGGGAATATCGGAATAAAAAGCCTATGTGTGAATCCAGGTCTCCAGCTATCTACATAACAAGTTTCATTGCAATCGATTCAGTAGATTTTACGTGAAAGAGTAACAAACATCCATACATCCTTACAAACTTTCACATTTATAATATTAGTATAGAATATAACAATGTTCTTTGAGGAATAAGGTTGTTTTTGAACAACAACGCGTCGTTTTTTATGATCTGTTTATGAGGAGGTCTTTCTGGAAAATTCTTTATCTTATTTCCGTTAATATTTATCCTTTTTATGTTGATAGACTAAAATTAAAACCCAGTCATTTAAAATAATGTGTCATTCTATTCTACCTGATTTTATTTATTTCTAAACTACCTGCGACCCGCGGCTTTGCCCGCGTGAATCGCACAAGTTCAAATTCCGGGATAAAAAGTAGACCATAGTCTATCCTGTGAAAGGACATATGCTTTGACAGGATACAATCTATCTATTTACCAAATTGTAACTGAAAGTGTAACTGACAGACTGACAGAGCTACTTTCGCATTTAATATATTAGAATGGCTTCTAATTGAATAGCGCCACATCGACTAGATCATATATCTTCAGCTATATCTATAAAAGATAATGTATTTCTACTAATAATAATACAATAACCAATTCTCCTTTACCCTGAAGCCTTACAATCTATTCGTCGTAAGCAGTCATATAATTTACTCAGCGGTGTATAGTGAAGAAAAATAAGTAAAGGAAGCTCACATATTCGTTACAATAAATTGTGTGTGTGTAATGAACTATAAATGTTGATAAGTAGCGACATCTTTCATTGCGAATAGGCACTAAAATGCGAAGGTAATCGACTTCGAATAAAGTTTATAGTCCAAGGAAAATTTAGTATGTTTTGTATGTTGGGTATATTTTGTGGTTTAGTTTTGCCTTATATTACAAAGTAGCTGATGTTTTTAATAGCTGGATATCTAATATGTATATATCAGATGTATTTTTGCCATATTTCACCAGCTATTCATTTAATAAGTACGGTTATATAAATTTTAAATATTTATTTTTATTAACAAACTTTCATAATAAAAAATTAACAGACATGACTATATTTAAGTTGTCAGCAAAAATATCGCAGTTTGGGTTGGCTTTGACAAGCGCATTAAGGACGGACGACAAAGACGCGGTATAGGAGACGAAAGGTGTGCCACTGTGCGGCACGCGGGCACAGCCAGTTTGTGTCTATTAGCGCAAAGAAAATTGTTAGGGGCAATTAATTATTATGTGTAACTAAACTGAAATAAACATTATTATTATGTTATTTTCAAAAAAGATAACTACTGCTCGCACTATACTAAATTAACAAAATCATGTGATGTTTCTTCCTTCAAAACAAAACCAAGTTTAATCTTGTTTCTGTAAACAATTAAGGAGATATTTGGTCTGTATGTTATTATTTATTTTAATTTTCGGTAAATTTATTTAATTCCTTTGAAACCGAGTGACATTTCAAATTTCTATTCCTTTAAATTTATACTTTACTTTTTACTTTTTATGAAATAGAACAAAATAAAGCATGTTTATTTTTTCTCCAGTGTAATGATTCATGGAGGAAGCAGAGCAAATATGTTTAAACTTAACCCTAGCCGCATTTCCTCTTAATACTGGAAACTCCTTATTATTTACCGCTTTTCGCTGAGCAATAATTCACTGTTAAATATCCTACCGACGACAGAATTCGTTGTTCGGTGGTAAGCCAACCAATCTATTTTAATTGCTTGCAGAGCCCGGCCATGGCGATGCATTTTTAAACAGTACATACTCTAGTGAGCTATAACAGCGAACCAAATGAGAATTCGTAAATAGATCCATTTTAAAGTAATTTATATTTTAACTGACTTCCTCGTTCGTCAAGTGGCATAGCGAGTCGACTGCTGTGCATAAGGTCGTAGGTTCAACGTATCTTTGGATCTTCCTACCAAGAAGTTACCTTTACTTTTATAAAAAAATTCTTGTAGCAGCACAAAGTTTACTAATACAATAAAGTATTTCTGAGGAAATCTAGGTGTAATGCGGTTTCCAAAATGATATTAGAAGTTTAGCTTTGTATAGTGTAGTGTATGTTTCATCTTGATAAGCCGCTCAGGAGTCAGGAGTATTATATGTGTAGATCAGCTTCTATATACATTCAAAGAAAGAAAATTCAGATAGATACTTACTTTTAAATTCGCAGGCGAAAGTTAAATATGTATAAAAATTTAATTAGTATCAATGCCGCAGTCGTAATTATACCAATCCAACCATTTATTACTGTCATAACTTTCATTGAAACTGTATTTTTCATCAATCATGGTACGAATTAACTTCATTGGGGACTTTTCGCGCCATTCTACTAACAACTCATCTGATATATTATAGACCATTAAATGGAAAAGTTTAAATAAACGATCCATCTCTTTTGTTGAGATAAAATGAATAATCGGGTTATAGCCGTTATTCCCAAAAGGGACATCTTAAGAACTATTTAACGATCTTCGGCAGTTTAAGGTTAAGTACCATATAGATATTGCCTATAAGAGATTTTAATATCATATAATAAGGTCACATCTACCCAAGAATTATGTATTATACTCATAAAATACTTTATAGGTTCGATAGCTGGATCAAGAATGGTGTTATTGGCATTCATAAAATCTCAATAGTAGCAACACGGAGTCTGTACTCCGTGTTGCTACTAAAAATACCAATAGACGGCAAAAGACTCATTCCTTGTAATACGAGAACTATAAACCATAGTTAGCGACGTTTCACTGCCGTGACCACCAAGGCAGTATAAACATATTATAAAGGGGGCCTTTATATCGAGGTCCTACCTTTTATGCACGAAAATGCGTGGCGCTACCAAATGCTAGGCCCATTACAATAAATTATTGGCAACATTTGTCAAAAAGTCATTCACGAAATGTAAGCTATTCAAGCCGCTTTGCATAGGTACCCATAGTAAGAACCTATGATAAGAATTATTTTGATAACATCATACCAGTATCAAAATAAAAAGATAAAAGTCATCTTCTTTCCAGTTTTATATTCTCACAGGGGCTTTTTCTTAAGATTTATGAGCTTTTTCCGAACCGTGTCTTCAATACCAATGAACAGTTAAGGGTCAGCTGTCACCATTAAGATAATTCAGGCTATTGCTAAACGTAAGACATTCGTTTGAATTGGAATCGAATAAATATTCACCAGCATTGGCGTACTCTGCGATAACGGTGGAAGTTTCATTTAAATAGGTTATTAATTCAGGTGTATTCATTCTTATGTCTCGCCGCATAGAAATCAGGACTGTAGTGAAAAGACTGATATTTGGCGAACGACTACATTTTTTATAATTTCATATTGTATTGTATAAGCGCTTACCTGTGAAAAAAGTTAGGCCACCACGCTGGCCCAGTGAGAAAAGGCAGGTTTTAAACATTTTCGATAACATTATATAGCACTCTCAAACATGCAAGTTTACTCACAAAAGTATTTTTAAAGGGTCATAGCAGATGGATGTATGTATGTCACTGTTATTGTGTTCTATATTCATTTACAAATTTTTCATGAAGAAAATATATATTGGGCTATCGCAGCCCTCAAGTTTGACTTTTTTTTGGTAAATATAATAATAATTATTATTTATTTGTAACTGCAAGGTGAATACAAACATTCTGCAGCCCTGATTTCCAAATTAGCGTGAGATGACCGCTCTAGTTAACCTCTGAGTCTTTTTCGAAGAGGTTAATGAAAACACTATGTAGGTCTGTGTGTCTGTCTATTAGTGAGAGTTTGTTAGTGACAGGCATAGCTCCGCATCCAATGGACCGATTGACTTGTAACTTGGTGTACAGACACCTTGGAGTCCAGTTGGAATATGGGCCCTGTGGGTCAAAAGAACCTCGAGATATAAGGGTCACAAGGTCATAAGGTCAGGGTATATCCACCAACAGACTGATTTGGAAGTCCAAGGGAGAGACCTTTGCCCAGCAGTGGGATATTACAAAAAGCTGATGACAAAATAAAAAGGTTACATGAAGAGGTTCTTACACCCATCTCGTTATTATTTCTGTTTTGTGGCGGACTTTACAAGCATCCAAACAGCGAACACAAGGAACACGCAAACTCGGCACAACTATTTATTTGTGGATTACAAAAATTATTGTCCTGTGTCCGATCGAACCCACAACAAACGTCGCAATATTATTATTGAGACGAGTACTTAAACCACCATTGCAGCTATATTTACTTCCACAAGAAATAGAAAATACCACAAAAATGTACTTAAATCGAATACGTCTCAAAATTCCTCTGTATCCCCTCCCTCCATACCAATGTTCGAACGCTGAATGTCTGGCAAATCCCTGGCGAATGCCGCAGACGTTTGGCATCTTGAATATTGGCATGCTGAATCTATTGACGCTTAATTAAGAACTCTATCGATCCAAATGCCAGAGAGGTGAGAAATTTCTCGTAAAGTTTTTCATCGTGTGATTACAAAACTATGCTAGGAAGTTTTCTTGGACAGTCTTTACTTTACAAGATTATTTAATCTCATGAATGAAATAAAATGAGTCAATAAAATTGTAGGAAAATTTGTAATTTTACAAGAAAATATTATGATTAGTATATACTATGATTGGTATTTGTTAGCATAAAGTGTCATAATATTTTTTCATCAAACTTAAATTTTTATAACATTTCGCGCTCTTTCGTATTAAATCCTGTGTCGTGAAAGACTTTACAAATATTCAAGTAACAGACACAAAGAATAACTAGACCCATATCAACTATATGCTAATCACACAATTTTTTTGCAGTGAAGGAATTGATTCATCCCTATTTTCTTGACAAAATACAAAGTTCTCTATACAAATTATAACTATATTATTACCCTAGAAGACTATAGACCAGTTCTTGAAACTCATCAATTAATTCAATACCTAAAGTACGTCTAAGTTGCTTAGAATACGCTGGAGGCTAGTAACTCCCCCTAACAAGCTTGCATTGGAGAGATGAACTTTAAATACGTAACAAGTACTCGTAGTTCTAGCCTCTTAGAATTCCGGAGATGTGTCGAGCCGTTGACGTCTGAAGCGTTGGTAGCTCATAGTACATATGTATCTAATAAATAAATGTACAGTCGCCTGTAATGTTTCATGGTTATTAAGGTCTAAAATCCTGTGAACACCCGAATTAGAATGAATATGAATGAACTAGATGGCGTTGTTTTATAAACGGCTATATTAATTTTACCTTAAGGTTTCCATTCATGTAAGAAACTTGTTCTTTTTTTAATAAACTTTTGTGAATAGAGATGTATAAAGTAAATTTAACATATTTGAGGTATTAATCTACTTTTTTATTTTATTTAAGTGCTCCGTCATCTATTACGATATAACTAAACTACTTAACAGTTCTTGTATCAATTGCTGTTAGATGGTGTCATTTACCGGCTTATACTATTTTAGTTTTGACATGGGTATGCGTTTTTGCAGTTCACTGTTTATACTAGAGCTGACTTACTTAATTTTAGCACAGCAGATTTTTGTGCTGTATATATTTACATATACAGCGTTAAATGCAAACCACTTAAAACCTTATACCCGTGTCCCTAATAAAACATGAAAGGAGAATTTTCATATTACCTACAGTTTATTATTGACACCACAACTACTAAAACAGACAAACTACAGCGACGACGGTCTAAGCAAATATGCCCAGTACAGAAATTCAGAACCACACTTGCGAGAAGACATTATCATATTATCGGGGGTCACCCACATAATGTCATAAACAAAGCCTGCAACATATATCCTCTATGCAAATACTCCTGTAAATCTGCTGTATTCAAGTGGCTTCTGACCAAAAACTACACTAAGACTGAAGACTTATTAACCTTATCTATCTTGTAGGTAAAGGGTCACCATAAATTGTACATACACACACACACACATAGACGCGCGCGCGCGCACACGCATACACGTAAGCATACACGTACAAACACACACATCCATAACACACGTGAACTCAAACACATACGCGCGCGTACTCGCGCATAACTATTTAAGTAAGTAGTCCCAATTGCATGTCTGCCACGTTCGATAAACAAAAATGGGAAATCCTTTGTGAGGGCGCTGGTACCCATAACACAAGTTTAATCTTATCTTGGGTACCAGAGTTCAATGCAACACTTCTATACAAAAATTGTTTTATTGTATTTATGTCATTGTATTGTGGCTATTTGGAACAATAAATTATTATTATTATTAAAACGCTTTTAAACTTTCACATTTTATACACATACTGTCATACATGGTCATCCCGTGACCACGATCGATGCAAGTCAATCGAAACGACGAGCAAACAATAAATAGTTATTACCTTTTAAACACGTCATTGCGAGTAAGACCCGTTACCTAGTAGTCTAGTACATATTATATTAGGTATGACCACAGCTACTTACTCAACTCTACTACTAAAAACTGGACGTTACTGTTATTGAGTCAAGATAGCTAATAGCTGTTCTGTTTAAGACTGCGCCGAGCGAAATGTGCCAAAACAGGCGGTCACAGTTAAGTTGATAAAATCAACACTTTTTATTTAATACAAATATAAAATATACATTTACCATAACAATGAATGTGTTTACAATTACTCCGTGTAAAAAACTTAAAATAATTAATATTTTCGCCTACAAAATTACGTAAATTTGCACGCAATGCTATATTTAGTCGTGCGATTTAGATTAATTAAATTCACGATTAAAATACACGGATGGCGTGGCCATCTCGCCACTACCGCTGCGTTGAGTGTGGGTTCGATATTTTGTACTACACGGGACAAAAAAATTGTGTGATCAACATATAGTTGTTCTGAGACTGGGTGATCCTGGTGGCCGTTGTTAAAATTTTTGTAATTGCCTAGATTGGGATCAATGAACCATTGAAATTTTGTATTTTCTACTTGGAAATAAATGTCTATGTAACAATACATAGTCATATACCGATAGCAGTGGTGTAGTCACGGGGAAATCGTGGTTTTCTACTTATCTATGATTCTCGATACCGTAACCAGTGACGCCCCGTTCAACTTCCGCTGATAATGGCTAACACCAGTGTTACCCATCAACGTTTTTTTAAATAACGTTCGAATTTTGATTGCATTTATGACGTAGTACTTAAAGTGGTCGCCTTGCCGCTACCGAGTATTGTGGGTTCGATCCCCATACGGGACATACATTTTTGTGATTCACAAATACTTGTTATGGGTCTGGTTGTTTTTGTGTTGATTGTCTAAATGCTTGTAAAGTCTGCCGCAACGCAAAAATTAATCCTAGTGGGGGTAGTTGTATTTTACTCAATACTCAATACTCAATACTCAATACTTTATTGCTTCCATAATGTATAATTACAGGTGGTATTCTTAATCTATGGTAGCATTTATGGACCCTGTAGGGCACTGCACAGTGTAGGAGAGAGGAAGAAGAGGGCTTACTTTGTAATTTCTTAGAACTACTGACTATTTATTTATGTTAATTAAATTTAATAATTTAGATTATTAGTTTATTATGTTAAATTATGATATGTTCATAATACAATATATCTGATTATTTATTCAATATTTAATAAATTACAATACTTATTATTATTTATAACAGCGCTTATTGCACACTATAATTGCTATTTAATTATTATAATTATTTTATTGCGTTAAGTATTTAATGGAATTAGATTATTTGCTGTTAAATTTATAATTAAAATTGATGTATAGGTAAATATATATTTGTTAAGTTATAATTTATCATTCAAGAATTCTTGTATTGTGTAGTAGCTTTTATTAATTAAAAATTCTTTTATCTTGCTTATAAAAATATTAAATTTGCTTATATTTTTAATGTATTCCGGTAGTTTATTGTATATTTTTATAGACATAACCAAAGGGCTTGTAGAGTGCATAGTTATTCGTGAAGAAGGAAGATTTAATCTACTTTTATGTCTCAGGTTAAATTTAGTTACTTTATTTTCTCGTGTTGTGTAGAATTCTGGGTATTTACGAACAAACTTACTGAACTTACTTATACTGATTATAAATAATGATTAATGAGACCCTCATTTTACAAAACAATACCTGCTACGAAATTAATAGCAAATTCTACTAATATTATAAATGTGAAAGTTTGTGAGGATGCATTTATCCTCACAAACATTGGATGTATATTTGTTACTCTTTCATGCAAAAACTACTAAACGGATTTTGATGAAACTTTACAGCGTTATCGTTTATACATCAGAATAACATATAGGCTACTAAAAATATATCTTAACATAAATCTACATTAACGCGAGCGTAGCCGCGGGCAAAATGTAGTATATGCCATATGTAGCAATTGCCCCTACAGCTGCCGCGGTTAGTGTTTCGGTAGGTGTTCCATCCCACTTTCGATTAAAACTCTCGGAAAGCCTCTGCATTGTGGACCCATACACCCGAATACGCCTCTCAAAAGGCCGGGTATTTCCCTAACATACTAAGAAAATACACGAGATATAGCGAGATAGAAACAAATGATAATTGAGTTAATGTATGTGTTTTTGTTTGTAAGTGTGCGTAGGTGTGTGCGTAAGTGCGTAATAATGAGATACCAAGTATAATGTATTCTCGGTTGAGATAAATATGACTAAGTCATTTGGGTAATTCCATCAAACATAAACATCACAAAATTAAGAACTGCCCGGGAGACAGCAATATCTATTTACTAAGTCTTAAGTTAAGTAAGCGTTCTTTTTTCTGGGACTATTCCCACTCGCACTTCCATTACTGTAACACCTGTATATTCAGGTTCAGCAGAAGTGACCATGGAAGCAGTCGAGTTATGACTCTCATGAAGTCCCAATTCTTAGAACTTAATCGAAGAAGCACGAAGAGTAGCGATATCTCAGGGGGGAGACCAACAGACTGCAATGCAGAGGGTCTCGGGTTCGAACCCAAGTCGCGCACCTCTGACTTACGGAAGTTATATGACTTTTCAAAATTATGTGGGTATGATTGACAATTATCGCCTGCTCCGTGCCTCGGAGAGCACGTTAAGCTGTCAGTCCCGGCTGCCATCTATGAACGTCTCTGGCAGTCATTATTGGGAAGTCAGTGCCCTATAATATCCTGCCACTGGTCTAGCCGTAGGGTATCGTTAGCCTTTGGATTGTGGAGGTTAGGTGGCATCCGCTCTATGTAAAAACTGATATCCAGTCAAATCCGGTTAGACCAGAAAAGCCGACCTCAAGTAACTTGGGAATAATAAAGGCTAGGAAGAAGGAAATTTACCTTTTGAACGTAACTTCAAAAGTAACAGGTGTCTCATAATGTGAATGTTATAAGATCAAATGTTGTAAGATCAAATTAGAGTCTAGTGGGCAACCGTTTACCTGCCACGCAGAGGCCACTAATTTCTTAAAGTTATGTGCGTTATTTATTATTATAGTTAGTACTTTAACAGTGACAGAAAACATCGCGAGGAAACCTGCATGTCTGAAAGTTCTACGTGATGTTCTCGGATATATGTGAAGTCTGCCAACCCGCACTGGGTCAGCGTGATAAACTATGGCATATCCCTTCTCACACAGAGAAAAACACATGCTCAGCAGTGATCCAGTGTACATACAAGGCGTAATATATGATATAATTTTTATCTCTAACTTAAAGGTCAATTGTACAATCTCATAAACGAGCAATGATAGTTAGCCTCTCACATTAAATATTTGTCTATGTATTTGTAATTGTTATGTAAATATTCCCTCTGGTGATAATTGAATAAATAAAGGGATTAAATATAATGACCACCAAAAATACTGATTGCGCAGCAAAATATGCTCACTAAAATATATCATAACGAACACCTATACGCCTCAAATCACTACATTCCGTCTCGGAAGGGTTAGCTTATGTTAGGTTCCTTCTTAAACTCACCCAAAAATAGGAGCGCCGCGAAGCGGGGCTTCGTCAACTTAGTTTGATCTCTTTAAATATATTTTGCTGTGCAATTAGTATTTTTTTGCTGTGCAGTTAAATACTACCCATATATAAATAAATAACCAATTTTTATGTATGTAACTAAGTGAAATTGACAGAATTTATATATAAACTATCATTGTTAATATCTTAACAGTTATTTTATTTTTTTATTTTTTTATTTAGATGCACGGAACACATTACAATCATTTTACAAAAATAAATATTAAACTAGATATTTCTGTTCTGGATTGCAACGTAACAACAGTGCATACATCAAAATCAAAGTTACAAATAATACAGGGGCTCAATTATAGAAAATGGAACAAAGAACGAAGCTTAGTTGGACGCTACATACATTTTCTAATATAAAATAATGCATACAGATAGCGTAATAAGCCCTTATGTTTATTTTTAACCTAAAAGCCAAATCTATATTTTCATGGGTTTAATTTTGAAAAAGAAACGATTTTATACAACTTTTCACCCCTTCCGGTATTAAATATATAGTATAAACACGGCCTCGATGGCGTAGTGGTTAGTGTAATCGACTGCCACGCCTGAGGTCGTGGGTTCGATTCCCGCACAAATCAAACATTTGTGTGCATGAACATGGATATTTGTCTTGGTCTGGGTGTTTCTATGTATAATATTATGTATGTATTTACAAAAAAAAAGGATATATGTATGTTTATCCATTGTCTAGTACCCATAGTACAAGCTCTGCTTAGTTTGGGCTAGATGGTGTTGTGTAAAAAAAAGATTAAAAAAAGAAGATTATGCGGTTTCGGCTCAGTGATGACAAATTAGTCAGGATGAAAATTTTATATACCCATAGGTATATAGATTAGTCATATTCTAAACAATTATAAATCAATAGTCGCTCTAATCATTTGACTGAAGAGCACCATTGGTAGTCCGTTCAGTATCACTAAAAATGTCGGGAAGTACAAGCCTGTCCATAATTGTGTTGTCAATAATTGTCGTAACATTTTATAATTCATACGTTGAAGCACAGATATGTACAAAAATAAAAGTGTAAATATTTATTCTGTACTATTTGTTAGTGTAAGAGGAATAGTGAGATGTGAAAGTGCTGTGGAGTGAAAGAAAAGAAAGTGTCAAGTCAAAACGGAATGCTAAGTTACTTTTATATTATTTATGTAGGGCAAGAAACAATTATACTAATAAGTAAATGGCTAAATACAGGGTGTCCGGTAATTAATGGATAACCTTGAAATGGCTTATAGTAGAAGGCCGTTCAGAAAAAAAAATATATATATATATATTAAAAAGTGCAAGCTATTATAGCATAGCATACTTTTGACTGTCTATCTATTAGCATAATTAGTGTTTAATCATAAAACAACAAAAACCGATGGATTTCATTCTTTTATGGTCGTAGTATACAAGAAAGTTATACATGGTAATTAAAAAAAAACACATATCTCAGGTAGTAGTTAGGATAGATATTTTCATATTTTTTTCTGAACAGCCATCAGTTCCACTATAAGACATTGCCAGGTTATCCATTAATTACCGGACATCCTGTATAAACACTTGTTACTAGAAATCCTAATTTAATATTATAAATGCGAATGTGAGATTATTGTTTGGTAGACTTTTACGCCTCCACTTCTCGACCGATCATCGTTTAATTTCGCATACACGTTGTCAAGGTAACAGAGAAGGATATAGGATACTATACATGCAGGAAAAAGTACTCTTACTAATCTAACCAAACTTTTTTTTTACGTGGGAGATTGCGTTGACGCATTCCTCACCTAAGCCGACGGGTAGGTTATGTTGGACTCACCGGGGGAATGATGATTCTGGTAATACTGACTAAGCCTAAAGAGCAGCGATAGCTCAGTGGGGAGACCAACAGACTGCAATGCAGAGGGTCTCGGGTTCGAACCCACGTCGCGCACCTCTGACTTTCGGAAGTTAGATGACTTTTCGAAATTATGTGCGTAATGATTGACAATTATCGCCTGCTCCGTGCTTCGGAGAGCACGTTAAGCCGTCGGTCCCGACTGCCATGAACATCTATGGCAGTCGTTATTGGGGAAGTCGACACAAAAGATCCGACTGGGTCGAAGTGTCGCCGGTCTGTACTCACTGGCCCCCACACAAGATAAGATAAGATAAGACTAAGCCTACCATGGTGTTCCTCGACATAACTAAGGACGGCGGGGCCGCGCGAATCACTTTCACATGCCATCGCGACCCCGCCGAGGTTTCGATCCACCGTATAAAATGGCAGGCCACTCAAATCGACCTATCGATAATTTTTTTCCTTCTGGGCCCTTGTGGGGGGACGAAGACGCAACATAGAGGCGCCCGTAGGAATACGCACGCCGCCTCTTGGTGCTAATCGGGTGGCGGGCAGGCTCAAAAAGTCCATCACCCCCAGGTAAAATCTCATGGTGGCTGAAAGTCGTTTCGCGCCCTCAGCTCCGGCGCCCAGAATCTAACCTAACCTACATTTACGAGAGCGAAGCCGCAGGCAAAATCTAGTAGGTACAGTATAAAGCTAGATTGCAGTTTCAACAACATGTGCACAGAATGTTCCAAATGAGATAATTAGCTGTAATGGTAGATTAAATAAAATTTTACAGAAAACAAGTTATGATGTTATGAGAGAGAATGGAGTAAAAGTGGTATGTTAGAATTATAGCAAGTAGATACGTAGTCACGTTCTAACCTCTGTTTAATATGAGCATTCAACAAGTAAAGTTACTTATCACATTATACCCAGTTATTTCTAAATAATACGTGCTATTTCTTACAAATTTCATTTGCAAAATAATTATTAATATAATAAATAAAAGAGTCGTTATGTTGTTCCTGGAGTCGAATTCCACGTGTCACAAAAAGTGTTCTCTACGTCGCTTGTTTGAACTTTTTTAACGTCATCCGCGATACAATTATTCTTAGTTGAGATTGATGAGCCGAAAGTAAATAACAACAACAACAAATAACAACAACAAATGTTGTACAATTTAATATTTTTTTAGGTCTACAAAATATCGAAAAGAAACATACAATCAGCGTCGACTTGTAACCTTCCGAAAACCTCATTGCTACTATGGATGTATTAAAACAAAATGGGTTACCCATAAGTTAACTAAGCTGGTGCCAGTGAGTATCAAATATTTATTTTTAGTAAAGTAGTAAGTAGTTTTATTTCAGTTTATAGCGTACTTATTGCCTTTGTTTGATTTTGTACATTATCAATTACACCCAAGACCCAATAGCAATTAAAAGAAGTATTTTTGTAAAGTAGTATACAATAAGTTGCAAAATAAGGGAGTAAATAATATGTTACATTTGGAAATATATATCTCTCTGTCTGCCTCGCAAAGCTGCATTTAAATAACGGTCATGCCATATTTAACAGTCACCAGATTTGAAACGCTTGAATCTTAATGTCTTAGAATGGATTTCAAAAATTCTTCGTGCTTTCGATATTTGGTAATTAGACTTAAATAAATAAAATGTGAGTCAACTACCCTATTCTTCGAATGACAGACATAATTGAAAATATATTGTGTTGGACCGCCAGTGTGTCGTTGCCACTCAATAGGTAAAATAGCGTATTGCTAGGTAGTGATATCCATTACTGCTTACGATTGCGATGTCTTGGATGAGCCGATCAGAAGTCCATCAAAATTTACTTTAGTCGCATACGATATAGTTGTGTTTCATTCCTCAAAAGGTAAAAAGGAAAACTGAATAGGATAGACTGTTCGTATGTTCCTCTGTCATTGATTCATGGCGTAACAACCTATAAGTAAACGCTGCACTCAGAGATTGGGATTGGAGATTAAATTTTTATATGTTAAAAAGATCTTATGGCAAATTCTACCTTGATAATTCACGCATCGCTTATTTTCTAAAGTTATGTGTGTATCAACGACCTAGTTAATTATCATTTGCTTTAATGGTGAAGGAAAACATCGTGAGGAAAACTTCATGTCTGCGAGTTCTCCATGATGTTCTCAAAGATATGTGAAGTCTACCAACTCGCTCTAGGTCAGCGTGGTGGATTATGACCATTGCCTTCTCACGCTAGGCAGAGGCCCGTGCCTAACAGTGGGACAGTTTATATACAAGGCTGATACATATATATTTATTGATAACTGCTTAGTAGACTGAGTTTCGTATTAAAATGTACATTTGTTTAATTTCAGAAAACTATAAGTGAGAAATATTCGGCATGCTGTTCAGGATACCGTAAAGATCGCTCTCTTAAGTTAGTAATTATTACTATATTATATAAACTATTGATTCAATACCACTTAACAATTTTAACAAGACAGCTTAAATAGTTAATTTGTTTTTTTTATTATTAAGACAAATAATTATGAATATATGTGAAGCCCAAGTTTTCCAAAAATATACATTGCATTGCTCGATTTTACAAATAATCTTTTGAAATCTGTTTAAGTATCTAATGCATGCTTCTAAATTCAAAAATATATACTTATATCAACATTGGCATATTGTCTTCATATAATAAAACATGATGGGAATCCCTTCACTATTGCCTATACCGACAGCAAACTCGAACAAAGTTGATAAGATAATTTAAAAATAGAACTTATATAGTGCAATTACATAAACAATATTATATTTTTATTCAGACTCAGCTGTAAGCCGATATGCTCGAAAGTCTGTCAAAATGGTTTCTGTCAAAGCCCTGAAGTATGCGCCTGCAATGCTGATTATAAAATAGACCCCAGCAATAAATATAAGTGTTTACCAATCTGTAAAACAGCTTGTGGACATGGGAACTGTATCGCACCAGATAAGTGCAAATGTAATAAGGGGTATATTTTCAAGAATAAAACATGTGAGCCAGTATGCAGTAAGGCGTGTGTAAATGCAACATGTGTGGCTCCAAATACGTGCAACTGTTTGCCAGGATATACTAAAAAAGTATCAACAAATAACTTTTGCGAGCCACATTGTACGAAAGACTGTTCACATGGAAAGTGCGTTGGACCAGAAACTTGCGCCTGTGATAAAGGATGGAAGCTATCAGGGACTAATTCCACTAAAAACAGAATTTGCCAACCTGTATGTGATGAAGCCTGCGTGAATGGTAACTGTGTAGCTCCAAACACTTGCGAATGTTTGACTGGTTATAAGAAATCTAAAGAAAAATCGGCAAATCACGTTTGCGAGCCACATTGTACGAAAGGCTGTCCACACGGAAAGTGCGTTAGACCAGAAATTTGCACCTGTGATAAAGGATGGAAGCTATCAGGAACAAATGCCACAAAAAACAGAATTTATCAACCTGTATGTGATAAGGCCTGTGTAAACGGTAACTGTGTGGCTCCAAACACTTGTGAATGTTTGACTGGTTATAAGAAATCTAAAGAAAAAGCCGCGAGTAATGTTTGCGAGCCACATTGTTCAAGAGCCTGTCTTCACGGAAAGTGCGTCGGACCAGAAACTTGCGCTTGTAATAAAGGATGGAAGTTATCAGGAACAAATACCACAAAGAACAGGATTTGTCAGCCAATTTGTGATAAGCCCTGTGTAAATGGTAACTGTGTAACTCCAAACATTTGTGAGTGTTTTTCAGGTTATAAGAAATCCAATGGAAATTTAACAACTCACATCTGTGAACCACATTGTTCGACAGGCTGTGCTCATGGAAAGTGCGTCAGCCCAGAAACTTGTGCCTGTAACAAAGGATGGAAGTTTTCAGGGACAAATACTACAAAAAATAACACATGCCAACCTATATGTGATGACTCCTGTGTAAACGGTAATTGCATGGCACCAAACGCTTGTGAGTGTTTACCAGGTTATAAGAAATTCAATGGAAATTTAACAAGTCACATCTGTAAACCACATTGTTTGACAGGCTGTGCTCATGGCAAGTGCGTTAGCCCAGAAACATGTGCCTGTGACAAAGGATGGCAGTTGTCAGGAACAAATGCCACAAAGAACAGGATTTGTCAGCCAATTTGTGATAAGCCCTGTGTAAATGGTAACTGTGTAACTCCAAACACTTGTAAGTGTTTTTCAGGTTATAACAAATCCAATGGAAATTTAACAAGTCACATCTGTGAACCACATTGTTCGACAGGCTGCCCTCGTGGAAAGTGCGTTAGCCCAGAAACTTGTGCCTGTGACAAAGGATGGAAGCTGGCAGCGACAAATACTACAAAAAATAAGATATGCCAACCTATATGTAATAACTCCTGTGTAAACGGTAATTGCGTGGCACCAAACGCTTGTGAGTGTTTACCAGGTTATAAGAAACTGAATGGAAATTTAACAAGTCACATCTGTAAATCACATTGTTCGACAGGCTGTGCTCATGGAAAGTGCGTCAGCCCAGAAACATGTGCCTGTGACAAAGGATGGAAGTTGTCAGGAACAAATATCACAAAAAATAACACTTGCCAACCTATATGTAATAACTTCTGTGTAAACGGTAATTGCGTGACACCAAACGCTTGTGAATGTTTACCAGGTTATAAGAAATTCAATGGAAATTTAACAAGTCACGTTTGTGAGCCATATTGTTCAAAAGGCTGCCCTCATGGAAAGTGCGTCGGCCCAGAAATATGTGTCTGTGACAAAGGATGGAAGCTGTCAGGCACAAATACTATAAAAAATAACACTTGCCATCCTATATGTGATAACTCCTGTGTAAACGGGAATTGCGTGGCACCAAACACTTGTGAGTGTTTGCGAGGTTATAAGAAATTTAATGGAAATTTGACAAATCAAGTCTGTGACCCACATTGTTCGACAGGCTGCCCACATGGAAAGTGTGTCAGCCCAGAAACTTGTGCCTGTAACAAAGGATGGAAGCTGTCAGGGACAAATACTACAAAAAATAGAACTTGCCAACCAATATGTGATAAGTCCTGTGTAAACGGTAATTGCGTGGCACCAAACGCTTGTGAGTGTTTACCAGGTTATAAGAAACTGAATGGAAATTTAACAAGTCACATCTGTAAATCACATTGTTCGACAGGCTGTGCTCATGGAAAGTGCGTCAGCCCAGAAACATGTGCCTGTGACAAAGGATGGAAGTTGTCAGGAACAAATATCACAAAAAATAACACTTGCCAACCTATATGTGATAACTTCTGTGTAAACGGTAATTGCGTGACACCAAACGCTTGTGAATGTTTACCAGGTTATAAGAAATTCAATGGAAATTTAACAAGTCACGTTTGTGAGCCATATTGTTCAAAAGGCTGCCCTCATGGAAAGTGCGTCGGCCCAGAAATATGTGTCTGTGACAAAGAATGGAAGCTGTCAGGCACAAATACTATAAAAAATAACACTTGCCAACCTATATGTGATAACTCCTGTGTAAACGGGAATTGCGTGGCACCAAACACTTGTGAGTGTTTGCGAGGTTATAAGAAATTTAATGGAAATTTGACAAATCAAGTCTGTGACCCACATTGTTCGACAGGCTGCCCACATGGAAAGTGTGTCAGCCCAGAAACTTGTGCCTGTAACAAAGGATGGAAGCTGTCAGGGACAAATACTACAAAAAATAGAACTTGCCAACCAATATGTGATAAGTCCTGTGTAAACGGGAATTGCGTGGCACCAAATACTTGTGAGTGTTTACCAGGTTATAAGAAATTCAATGGAAATTTAACAAGTCACGTTTGTGAGCCATATTGTTCAAAAGATTGCCCACATGGTAAGTGCGTCAGTCCAGAAACTTGTGCCTATAACAAAGGATGGAAGTTGACAGGGACAAATACTACAAAAAATAACACTTACCAACGTATATGTGATAACTCCTGTGTAAGCGGTATTTGCGTAGCACCAAATATTTGTGAGTGTTTACCAGGTTATAAGAAATCCAATGGAAATTTAACAAGTCACATCTGTGAACCACATTGTTCGACAGGCTGTGCTCATGGAAAGTGCATCAGCCCAGAAACTTGCGCCTGTGATAAAGGATGGAAGTTGGCAAGGACAAACGGCGGTATAAACCAAAAATGCCAACCGATTTGCTCTAGAGCGTGCATAAACGGTAACTGCATAGCGCCAGATACATGCGAATGTTTATCTGGATATAAGAAATCGAAGATAGTTAATAATAGCTGTGAGCCGCATTGTTCAATTGGATGTGTCCATGGAACTTGCGTCAGTCCTGATAATTGCGTCTGCAAAAACGGATGGCAATTGACTATAGTAAATGGGACTAAATATGGTACATGCCAACCAGTTTGCTCAAATCCTTGTGTCAATGGAACCTGTATAGCTCCAGATCAATGCGAATGCCTGCCGGGCTATGAAAATAGACGAAACAAATTTATTTGTGAATCCAGGTGTTCTAGCGGTTGCTTGCATGGCACGTGTATTGGTCCCGAAAAATGTGTTTGTGACTTTGGATGGAGTATGAATTCGACAGCAAAGAATCATACATGCCAGCCTATTTGCACACGATTGTGTGTCAATGGGACCTGCGTGGCACCGAATACTTGTGAATGTTTGGCTGGCTATAAAAAAGCAGCTGAGCATATATGCACACCGCATTGTTCTGATGAATGTCTGCATGGTGATTGCGTGGGCCCAAACAATTGCGTTTGCAATATTGGATGGCACAAGAGTAACGATAGTAATGAATGTGTGGCCAATAAGATATCAGCAAGTACTATGAACTACGTAAAGCAATGGTAAGTAATATATTTTATAATCATAAGTTATTTTGTAGGATGTGTGTGGTCTTTAGAAATTTACATCACGTCGTAATGTTAATGCATTGCAGTATCAAGTCAACAGTGTAAAACATGCCATTCTTTCACCACCTTATCCTGGTTCGATATCAATTGGAGTGCATTTTAATATGAAGTTATATGTATTCATACGAAGAATTTGACAACATAATATATATAATAAGTGGTTTATATGAATTCATTTAGTAAATGAGTACAAGTACGCGCACTTGATACTGAGAACAGTTATTGTTATAATTATATATTTTAATAACATTGTTAACTATAATAAATTATTTTACTTTTATTGCTGTTTCAGGGTAAGCAGCAACTGGGTGTACGTTATAGCAGTGGTACTTTTATTAACAACTGTGATAATTTCGTTTTATATATGCTTCATTTGCCGCAAGCATGGTAAAAACGATGAGAATGGTACGTTTTTAAAACGCTTTTATTAGCTTGGTATGTATCTATGAATCTATGTAAAGGAATCTTTGAACGTGATTTTCACCGCTTTCAAACCAACGGATTGATTTGAAACTTTGCACACTTATCGAGGATCGATGACAATACAATAATTTAGAAGAAATAATAAAATCTTATTTGATTTATTTTTATTTTTTAAACTATTATTTTTTATTATTAACAACACGTTATAAAAAAATGCCATTACTAAACTATCAACGGAGGTATTACAGGTTTCCCTCCGTTTTATATTCGACTGCACGTATGGTGCTTTAAGTGGTCGCCTCGCCACAGCCACTGCGCGCAGTATTGTGGGTTCGATTCCCGCACGGGACAAAAAGCTGTGTGAATCACAAATAGGTGTTCCGAGTCTGGGTGTCCTTTGTTTGTGTTTTTTTTTAATGTTTGTAAATTCCCCTGCGTCACAGGAATTATAAATAGTGCGGAATTACCTTTCTAAAAAAAAGATCTATTTCGGTTAGCAACAACCCCGCGTTATGCTGACTAGATCCGAAGCCTTGATTGCCATTAGGTTCAGACCATAAATGCTTCTGAATGTTTGATGCGGTAGTTTCTTAATGCATAAGGAGGTTGTGTTAGATTCCTACATACTGCACTACCGACGTGACGTGAGCCTACTCCTTATACAGGATGTCCGGTAATTAATGGATAACCTTGAAATGTCTTATAGTAGAACGGAAGGCCGTCCAGAAAAATGAAAAAAAAATGTAAAGAAAAGTGCAAGCTATATAGCATAGTATATAGCATTATTAGTGTTTAATAATAAAACAATAAAAAACCGACGGGTTTCATTCATTTATGGTCGTATTACCTATACAAGAAAGTTATACTAGTTAGGATAGATTTTTTTCATATTTTTTCCTGAACGGCCGTCAGTACCACTATAAGACATTTCTAGGTTATCCATTAATTACCGGACACCCTGTATAAGCACTTAGCTTAGTTGAACAGACGGTAAAAACCAGTAATTTGCTATCCAGATTACTAGAATTCTTTGAAAAATTAACATGTTAACTTCAACTACTAAGTAGGTTACCTGGTCTCTGACTACTTACTGAATCCTTAGTGTGACATATTATCGTGTAGACAGACGTGACTTTATAGACTACTAGTTTTAGCCTGCGGCTCCGCTCGCGTAAATGTAGGTTAGGTTAAATTAGTAACAATCCTATTGTATACTCCTGATAAAGGGTATGCGAAATTTTATAATGATCGGCCGAGTAATTAACGCGTGAAAGCGTAACAAACAAACAAACTCACATTCGCATTTTTAACATTAGTTAGGATTAGATTCTGTCAACAAGTTCACCCACGTGAATTCCATAGGAAATAGGTATGCGAACTAGATAAAAAGTATCTATGTATCAATTCAGGGCATAGTCCAACTGTGAGTTTCATCCAATTCCGTTCAGCAGTTTACGCGTGATTGAGTAACGACCGTCCAAACATCTTCAAGATCATCATCATCTACATATACGTAATATTATTTAGGTAATAGACTTGTCTGTCTCTGCGTCGCAATGGTAGTGAATGCGACTGCTGTGCATGAGGTCTCAGGATCGTATCCCGGGTTGAGCCAAAAATATTTTCTTGGGTTTTTCTGTTAAGAAATCTCAATGACAGTCCGAAGTTAGGAAGTTGGCGGTGTTAGACACCCTCGTGCCTCCGAAAGCACGTAAAGCCATTGGTCCTGCGCCTGATCTCTCTTCGGTCGAGTCGGATTACCGTCCCATCGGATCATGAGAGCTAGGGAACAGAGAGTACAAACAATTTTTGCGCACACACTTGTGCACTATAATATCTCCTCCGCAGATGACCAGTCTCCGTTAAGACTGGCCGCGGTGACCGAAATTCGGTCTGGAGGACATTATTATTATTTAGGCTCATTATTTCTGTTTCAGAAAATGGTGTAGAAGTAGTGCCAGCACAAGACATTGGAATGAATTTCTTTGGAAAAGCAGCAGAGCCCATAACGTAAGATTGTGCTCGATGACGCTATAGGTGAAATATTTAATATTGTCTATCGTATACGCGAATGTTATACATTGAAATTAAACTACTTTATACGGCTTTTATCGCGTTATTTATTTTAAAAGTCTTTAATATTTTTTTATTATTATAATAATTTTAAAACTATTACTCTACTACTATTGTTAAAATTGTACTACTATTTAGCTATTTAAATTATTAAAACTATTAATATTTAAGTATAAACTTTCGCCGACGTTTGGGTTGCTTTTCAGCAGCCATTCTCGGGGAGACTACGATGGTAGTCTTAGTCAAGATAAAATCCGTATAGAGTAATTCAATTTCAAGGTAAAATACTGTCGTCAGCGGCACATAAATAGATTCATGTGGTTCTGTTGCATAGTGTCTGTGTGATATTGAAAGAAGACGCAATGTGAAATTAAGCTTGATTAAGAAGACAATATTAGAACTGGACACAATTTTCAACAAATTTGTTATCATAAATTAAGTTTCTAGTCGAAATTGTAAATGTACACGTTTACAAGTATTGTTGTATCATAGTGAGAATTTATTTTAATTTAATGTGAAAATGTGTATTTTACTGAAAGTGAATTTTACTGAAATCATATAGTCAAAATTAAGTCAAAAATATAAGTAAAAATCAAATATTATTAGGTCTATTATTAATTGTAGCAAAAAAATAATATTTTACCATGATAACTATTATGAAAGTTGATATTGAAAAGTTCTTAAACTTAAATAAGCATAAGAAACAATTGTCGAAATCAATCCCTATTTACTCGAGTAATATTGTTGAGATAGAATTAAGAAAGTGGATTATTGTAACATTTCAAATTTTATTTCAATTGAATCTCCAATTTCATTAATATAATATAATATTAAAGCGTGTGTCAAAATCCTGTCAATATGCCTAACAATTACAAATAGAATTGTAAATAAAATGTTATATGTATAAGTAAATTATTCAATGATAATGACTGCTTTAAATCATAGAGCAGAGGACACTTTAGCCCTTACAGCGTTGTATTCCGTGCTCTATAGTTTAAATCCTGCTTGCTGTAAATATTAAATTATGATTCTAAGATCAAAACAGACTTTGATTTTTATTTCTAACACATGTCGGTGATTTCTTGCCTAAGAAAACAGTAAATACTTTTTATAGACGAAAGGTGGCACTACATACATTTGCTTCGCCATATGGTAAGCAGTTATTTTAGCATTTGGCTGCAACGTTATGGGTCTGAATAGGATCTAGGCTAAATCAAAGCAGCATACCGGCGACCCAAGAGTTCCTAGTCGAAGATAGTGGCCACCGTGGTAGTCGGTAGGATCCGTGGCTTGAGCTCTGCTGCAACTGCTGAGCGCGACATACCCACTCCGTTCTACAAGATCATCTCACAGAATTAGGCAGCGGAGTGGATCCGTGAAAAGTGTAACCTCACAGATCCAGTTCCTCCACATCCAGACAGAGTGATGCACCGATACGCATTTGATGTCACCATAATGAAGGCCACAGTCTCCCAAACGGAACGAAACTCCCGGCCATAATTAGTCCAGTGAAGTGTCGCGTCACACTAAGATGTGCCTATGAGTCACCTTGAAATAATTGCCCTAAACACAATGCTTCTTGCATTAGGTTCTACAGTAAACCACAGCTCCAGCAATCCACTCACACTAGAATCAGCGAGGAGGCACAGCGTAGCGCTTTTAGATGGTAAACCCGAACTTCTGCAGGAGAGTCCAGCCATAACCTCCTCGTCTTCCCATTGCTGGAAGTTTAATTTAAAATCCAGTTCATTTTTCATCTTGCTACACTGCCTAGAAGTCGAGAATGATATGTGTAGATCAGCTTCTTCTTTTATGCAAAGGAAGAAGAATATAAATAGGTACCGACTTCCAAATCCAATATAAACGTTGTGGAATAAAGCTGTGTGTGTGCAATTTAAAAATAAAATATACTGTTTTACACGCTACTGATATTTGTTTATCTTGCGCGACAGATTTATTACGACCATAATACTGGAGTATTTTGACGGAAGTTTGATAAGGATATTTATAATGAATCTGTGCTATATGCTGATACTTTATTACAGTATACTATACGATATATTACTAGCTATGTCAACGGTTTCACCCGCGTTTATATTTACTGCGCGGCCCCTGTGGGTCGTACCGTGATGTTATATAGCCTATAGCCTTCCTTGATAAATAGGCTACCCAACACTAAAAGATTTTTGCAATTCGAACCAGTAGTTCCTGAGATTAGCGCGTTCAACCAAAGAAACAAACTCAAGCTTTATATTACAACTAGATGTGCCCGCGGTTTCACTCGCCTTTATGATTACTGCGCCGCTCCCGTGGGTTATAGCGTAATGTTATATAGCCTATAACCTTCCTCGGCAAATAGGCTACCCAACACTAAAAGAATTGTTCAATTCGAATCAGTAGTTCCTGAGATTAGCGCGTTCAACCAAACAAACAAACTCTACAGCTTTATATTACAATATTAGTATAGATTAGCTGTATTCCGTGGTTTAACCCACGTTTATGATTGTAGCTCCGTTCCCACGGAAATGGAGACGGAACGGAACGGAAAATAATTAATTATTATAATTATTATTATCATAGGCTTGTACCGTGATAATATTGTCTTCTGTTTACGAATGTTATTCATTGAAATTAAACTACTATGTACGGATTTTATCGCGTTGTTTATTTATCACTGTATTACAAAATTTTGAAAATATTACCCTACTACTACTATTGATTTTATTTTACTAATTTATAAGCTAATAAAATTATTTTACTTCTAGTTATGAATCTCATGATAATAGAATTCTAAAATCGGTACTGTTGTTTTTGAGTTTATTCATTACAAACCAATATGCAAAACTACAAATGTATTTTAATAATACTAGTATTAGTTTGTCTGTGTCATTGAACTCTTCCTAAACGGATAGACCAATTTATTTATATTTTTTGTCTGTTTGTATGGATAGAATACATATCGAAATACATATCTTTCCCCTTTATAATATTAGTATAGATGATTCAATTCAGTTACCTAAACACGTGTTAGTTTTAAAAGTACAATAACGAATAATCATGTGGTTAAAATATTGTACTAACTTTTGCTCGCGGCCTTACTCGCTCAGGAACAGTTTTCTGGATTAAAAGTATTCTTTGTCCTTTGGCGTATCCCTGACAACGTGTATGCGAAATTTCATGATAATCGGTCAAGTAGTTAAAGTGGGCAAGCGTAACAATCAAACAAACTCACTTTCGCTTTTATAATATTATACTTAGGATTGTACACGTGCCCATGTTATATGATTGGTCCTCTACACGAACATGCGTCATCATGTACAGGACCAATGCGAGTACCCCGTATTCTCCGTCTTCGTATCAATGGCTCTAGTGGGACCTATATATTATTTGCATAATATTCGACCATTGTAATTGCGTAAGGAGTAGCCACACAAAACTTTGATATTGTGCAAGTGCTCGGGCAAGAAAGGCATACCAACAAATATACCATTATCCGGCTCACCACAGTCACACTGAGCAAGGCCGGTTCCCTAAACCCTCATCTACACAAGTTCGTTCTACATCGGCAACCTGGTTGCGAAGTCTAGTTCCCCATGCAAGTGATGAACTTGCGCATATAGCCCGAGCGAGAAGTTGGTCCATGTAGCTTGCATAAGGTACTTTTCTTTTTCTGATTCTGGGTGTAATTTGTGTCGGCAGTGTAAATTTTTATAAAGTAAGCACCATAGGATTTATTCCTAGTATGGGACATGTGTATTAAAAGTTTAATGTTTGTAAAGTCCCCGCAACACAGAATTTATTTTAATATTCTATCACATACACACAACACCATCTAGCCCAAAGTATGCAGAGCTTGGTTAAACATACATATACCTATACTTTTTAATTTTTTTTTATACATATATAGTATACATAGAAACACCCAGATCAAGACAAAAATCCGTGTTCATGCACACAAATGTTTGAATGTCCGGGAATCGAAGACCTCAGGCGTGGCATTCGGTTACACTAATCACTACGCTATCGAGGCCGTCAATTTCTAGTGCAGGAGATGTCCTTAAAAAATACTTGTGCCTATATCCCCAGAAAGGCAATCAGGAGGTGTATTATGCCCACATTTTGCTAGCTAGAATTTCAGGTCTCAAATAATATGTGGCAAGCCTTTTATTGTCTACTGGGCCCAATGCCAATCTCTGTATTGCTACGAAGAAGTTCATGACAACGTATGTCTCGGGAATTTACGAACCGAAGATCTCATTCACTGCAGCCACATTCAGTAAAATAAATGTTGCATGGTTTTCTGTTCGTTACTATAAGGACTCAGGTTCTTAACTCATACTCAGACTGTCTGTAATTAAATTCGCTGCGTAGAAGTGTGAAGTTCTGAGTCTATTAGAAGTCATTTGCACACTATCACTAGACATTTATACTTGCGGTATGCATGAATTCTGTTCGAATAAATATTAATAATAATAATAATTTATTGCATAAAATAGGTACACTGTTTGACACACATTCTTTGTTTTGTAATATTAATATGTACAATATAATGTCGCAACCAGCATCTTTGCTACAACTTGTAATAAGGATTCTAGTCCCAACCCCATTTGATTTAACTTCTAGGTATTCAATTACACATGGTTAATAGAATAATTACATTATTTGTATTCGCTAAATGTGAACAAGTTAAACAGTTAAAAAAAATATAAAATTAAAAATTAAGAATAAAAACATTCTGTATGTTTTTATTCTTAATTTTCACAAAAAATAATACCATAAAAAGTCCCTTTTCCAATACGTACATGTTTGCGTATATGTGTGTGTATGTGTGTGTGTGTGCGTGCCTGCGAGTATAGTGTAGGTATGTATATAATAAAGACCACCCAAATCCTGTGCGTTTAAATAACATTTGACAATATCAGTTGCTCTGTCTCATCTTAACTGACACCCATAATCCATTCTGACACAAGTTTTTTAACCTGGTATTTTTGTAATGAATAAAAGTTTGGATATTGTATTCGATTATAATCAATTATATATCGAATATTATTTGAATGATAATCGCATACGATGGTCCGAAACGTGGTGCCTATACTTAGCTTAGTTAATGACCTGTGTCTTATCTTGGTGAAGTTTACTTTTCTTTATCTCTTAGGGGTATCTAACGACCTAATCCTATGTAATGTAACAACAATATATCATAAAAATGTAATCCATTAAATATGTAGTAAAAACTACGATTGCGTGTTCAGAGTTCTTCTTTATTCGATCATCAGGAGAGTATTTATAATACTATAATAAGCATGTGTGAGCATGAAACAGAAAAATTACGACTAAGTAAAAACATTGAATGATATATTTAATTCAGCACATTATAATTGAGATCGTAAGTATGTGTAAAATATTGAGGTGACATCGTTGCTATGGGCCTACAAATACCAATGTATCACATAACTAGTACCTGTAGTATCTGAACCGTTGATACAATCCAATATGATTCGAATAATAATCGAATACAATTGTCCGAAACATCGTGACTTAGCGTGGTTAAGGTTTTGTGTCTGCATCGCTGATACCAACGAATATTAATCGAATTAAATTGTCCGAAACGTGGAGCTTCCACTTAACGTATTTAAATATCAGTGTCTTATGTTGATAAACTTTAGTTCTGCTATATCCCTCAGGAGTATGTATGAGTATGTAGCAGCAATATATTATGTAATAACATTAAAAAAACTGTTTGTTTGATTGAACGCGCTAATCTTATCTTATCTTATCTTGATCCGGGGGCTAGTCATTGTAGACCGGCGACACTTCGACCCAGTGGGATCTTTTGTGTCGGCCCCGAGGTTTATCCTTGAGCTATCTCCCTATGAATGTACTGCATCAGTCGCAGCGTACACCTCAGAGGGAGAAGCCTGAAGTCTTCAGGGTTCGGATATGCCAATCCCATCAGACCCATCCTTAGTCCGGCCAACGCGTCACATTCACACAGTAGGTGTGATATGGACTCGTCCTGTTCACCACAGGCTCTGCAGATTGAATTGTTTGACAATCTCAATCTGCACAGGAAGTCATTGGTGCCAAAATGACCAGTAAACGCTCCTGTGAGTAGGCGTATTTGGCCCTTGTTGTACCCGCAGAACTTCCGGGTAAAGCCCGTGGCTCTGTTTGCAATGAATTTCTTGGAGTGTTCCAGACCCCTAAGGGCCATCCACTCCAGCCTGTGTTTATCATTGCCATGTGCATTCAAAGCTGCCTTGACGGTACTCTCAGAGAGACCTACGAATGGCTCGGGGCCCACAAATTGTTGCTCCGAGCCCTTTTTGGCTAATACATCAGCCTCCTCATTACCCTGCACCCCTGCATGCCCCGGAACCCACACCAGCCTGACTGTGTTTTTCCTGCCAAGTTTGTTAAGGGCTTTAACACAGTTCAGGACTAGTGCTGAGTCCACCCTACAGGAGTTCAGAGCCTTAAGAGCAGCTTGACTGTCACTGAGTATATAAACAATCTTGTCAGTGACATTGTTGTTAATATTCTCCTGCGCACAGGCAATTATAGCATAGGTTTCCGCCTGGAAGACCGTTGCATATTTGCCCATGCTTTGGTTCACCTTGCAGTCGTTGGCATAAATACCAGCGCCTGATCCTGTTTCCATTTTGGAACCATCGGTGTACCAGATGAGACAACCCTTGTCAGGGGATCGTAGACCTTGTCTCCATTCGTCCCTTGTGGGGACCTTTATTTTAAAATTCTTTTTGAATATGTGCATTGGTTGCATTTTGTCACATCCCATGCTCATAATCTCTTTAAGATCCTTCGAGATCTCCAGTTTTGTGTGTCGAGTTACTGGCATGTTGACGCTCCACAGCCCATGTATAGATAGTCTATGTAGCGCCTTCATCGCCTCTAACTCCACAACAATGTGTAGCGGCGTTAGGTCCAGCAGGATCTCTAACGCAGCCGTTGGCGTAGTAGGGAACGCCCCTGTTATAGCCATGCAGGCTAATCGCTGCACCTTCGACAGCGCTTTCCTGCATGTTGCTAGTTTGGTTCTTGGCCACCAGACAACGCTTCCATATGTTATTATGGGTCTTATCATCATCGTGTATAGCCACTTGATGACCTTGGGCTTCAGGCCCCAGGTCTTCCCATAAGTAGAACGAATCATACCGAAGACCCGCTGGGCCTTCATTATGACTTTGTCTACATGAGGTTTCCACGTTAGCTTGTTATCTAAGGTCATGCCTAGATACTTCACCTCCGTGGACCATTGTAGCTGTGTACCATACATGGATAGAGTTCCCAAGCCAGTCGGATCTCTCATCCTAGTAAACGGCACGACAGTAGTTTTCCCTGAGTTGATCGATAAATGGTTACTACTGCACCATTTTTCTACCATACTCAGGGCCCTCTGCATGAGACTGGATGCTGTGCTCGGAAATTTTCCATTGACAAGTATCACCAAGTCATCCGCATATCCGACCGTTAAGTACGGACCTTTGTTGAGTTGTTCTAAGAGTGAATTAACCACCAAGCACCATAAGAGCGGTGAGAGTACTCCACCCTGAGGGCAGCCTTTGGTGGTCATTGCAGTCATTTCATCCCCTAACAACTCAGACCTAATAATTCTTCCTCTGAGCATACAATCGATCCACTTGCAAATGGTTGGCTCTATGCCGTGATTTGCTGATGCCACACTAATGGCATCAAAGGTGGTCCGATCGAAAGCTCCCTCAATATCCAGGAATGCAGCAATGCATACTTCCCGGTTATCTAATGCATGTTCTGCCTTATTTACCACAAAATGCAGTGCCGTCTCAGTGGATTTTCCCGACTGGTAGGCACATTGTAGCCCGTGGAGGGGAAATTTTCTCAATGCTCCCTCCCTGATATGTCTATCTACTAACTTCTCCAGGGCTTTCAAGAAGAACGACTCAAGGCTAATAGGTCGGTATGCCTTGGCTTCTTCGTAGTCTTCTTTGCCCGGCTTCGGTATGTAGATGACTTTAACTCGCCTCCATATCTTTGGAATATATCCAAAAGCTATGCAGGCTCTGTATAGTCTGCACAAATGCGGAACCAAGAGTGCAGCTCCCTGTTGTAGGATAATGGGATAAACCATGTCTGGACCAGGTGACTTGAACGGTTGAAAACCATTTAGAGCCCAGCCGACCTTCCCTTCATCCACTACCTTCCTTGCAGTGTCCCAATCTGCTTTGGTTGTACGGTAGCCTAGTTCAACCAGGCTAATCGGGTCCTCCTGCTCCTTTTCTATTATCTTACAGTCCGGAAAGTGTGTGTTTAGCATCATTGCTAGTGTCTCCTTACCGGACCCTGTTCGCTGCCCATTGCCATCTCTGATGGTTGTCAATGGGTGTGCTCTGACAGTCGAGATAGCTTTGGAGAGTCTCATTCCTTCAGGAATAGTACTGATGTTTTCACAGTGGGCTCTCCAAGCCTTCCGTTTGGCTTTCCGCACAGCTTTGTTGTAGTTGGTCAAACAGCGAGCGTAACCGCTATAGTCCCTGCTGGTCCTAGCACTGTTAAACGCTCTTCTGGCTTCAAGCCTCAGCTTGACCAACTCTGGCGTCCACCACGGTACCCTCTTGGGCCTAACTTCCCTTTCAGGGCAGTTACTTGTACAGGCCGTATTTACAGTCTGGACCAATTTGTCTGCTGTAAACTCTATGTCTAATATAGAATTAAGCTTACCCTTAGAATCCTCCAAATCTATACTGAGGTCACTCCTGAAGGAGTTCCAGTCCGTATTTCTGGGATTCCTTCTACGTGCTATAGGAGCTGGAACCAGCGTCCTATACTTAAAGCATATGTAATTATGATCTGACAAGGTAATCTCATCAGACACATGCCACTCGACAATCTTAGTGCTAGCCCTGTTGGTGGCTAACGTGATGTCAATTACCTCTGCTCGCCTACAGTTGACGAACGTTGGCCTGTTTCCCTTGTTTAGAATTTGTAAAGAGGTACTTACCACATACTCCAGTAGCTTTCCCCCTCTTACATTCACATCCGTGCTCCCCCAGACTGTGTTGAACGCGCTAATCTCAGAAACTACTCTTTTGAATTGGAAATTTCTTTTAGTGTTGGATAGCCCATTTATCGAGGAAGAAGAGAGAAGAATATATATATAAAATCACGCAACGACCAAAAGGAGCGGAACATTAATGGAAAATGTTGCAAAAAGAATTCTCTTATGTGAAGCAGACGAAGTAGCGCACGTATCATAAAAAATGCATTCATTAATTTCGAAGCTAACAGGTTTTGAGCTGTGTTTTGACGCCTGTAAAATATAGGCAGTAAAGGAAAACGTTACAGTTACACAGGGTCACGAGAACATCAATATTTTATATTTATGGCGGAAAGCTGATGATATTGCAAAAAGCCAGGCTTATATTTCACACAGACGCTTGCTGGCGGCGGACCTTGAAATAAAAATGTTTGTTTTCCAAAACGGGGTTACAAGGAAACGAATAAAGATGGTTGTGTTAGTACATTTTCTACTTGTCTTATTCAATAATAAGCCTTGTTATACTGTGGTCTTATTTACAAACCTTTTAAATGCGAATTCAGTGTTCTGCCAGCGCAGGAATTATGATCAAGAATAGGTAAATGGTAGATGACTAACAATCTTTTATTATTTAAGTCTAAGATTCATAACTAATTTTTAAAATCTATACAAATATCAATAATGAAGCAAATTAGAGTTTCAAATCTGGTAATACGGGGATGGTCATATGCCAGAAAAAGGATGCACAAAACAAACTGTGACGTAATGTCTATTTAAATGCAACTGTCCGAAGGAGATAGTGAGATATCCCCATTTTACTCCCATTTTTTCTTAAATTCAAATTTTATGTATAAATTATTGTGTTTCTCTTATCACAGGTACTTTCTAACATATTATATTAGAAAATACCTGGCCCTTTGGGAGGCTTTCACGGAGACATGGGTCCAACGTGCAGAGGCCCTTCGAGAGTTTTAATCAAAGGTGGGATGGAACACATACAGCGGCACTAGCCACAGCAGGCGTAGGACTATTGCTACAAATTATTATTATTATTATTATTTATTATCAGGGAAGCAGTGGTGTACACCTGTTAAATTCCTATATCCGGCTAGTGCATTACATACTCATTAATTTGAGTTGAGTAGATGTTTATCTAGTCTATTTCTACATTGGGTTATAGTTTCAGCTGAAACTATATATCTTGGCAGCTGGTTTCACACCCTGACCATTCGGTTAACCAAGAAGTGCTTATGAGGATTGTTGTTCGATAAACTGGTGCATAATTAAGTTAGTGGCCTCTGAGTTTAGTATTGTCATTACGAATCAACTGTTGATGAATATTAACAAGATCCGTTTAAAAATTTGTATGTTTCAATAGATCTCCACGATTACGGCGGATGCATGTTCTAAATTACTCCCTAATTTTGCAGCCAATTTTGATGAAAACATACAACTTCTTTATTTATAAACGTACATAATAAAACATACGCAATTACTCTGTCTTAGAAAGGAGTCTGAAACATTATCTGCGTAAAACAGGAAACATACTCAACACGGAAATACAACCCAAGTTTAGCCTGCTGCGATCTTTTGTAGGACGGAGGTACTTCCAAGTCCAGCTGATCCAGTTTTAACATAATACTAGGTTTAAGAGGAGTTTCTATAGTATCAAATATTTTTAATTGAAATAAAGAAAAGAAAGAAAATGTTTTATTTAAATCTCCCTACATACATAATTTAAAAAGAAAAGCAATAATAAATACAATTTAACAGAAGGCGGTACATGGAGATCAAATTATGCACTGCGTCAGCTATTGTTGCAGTATAGACTACAACGCCGGTATTCTCGCAGGCCTACTAAATAATAATTTATTATAAACAAATACATAATAAAATAAAATAAAAATAATAAAAATATCCATCGGCTACCCAAATAAAAAAAACGTCAGTCATATTTATCAACACGATAATACTAATTGCGTAGCAAGACTTTCGGCCATTCCTTTCTCTAGCAAAAACATTGGGAATGCTCCCTCTATTCCGCAGACAAAATAAACCCTTCCCAAGACATTAAAACAGTACGTGTATGTAATCTCAATAATATTTTACTGGTCTGTCCGTGGTTTAGGTTACATTACCACCGTCGTGAGTACGCGCGGTCCAATTAAGAGATAATGCAAAGGGAAACAGCTTCGTGCTCCGGATATGACGGATATTGAGGTGATTGGGACTTAAGCGAGCGCGTGCTACACTTTAAATCGTAAAGTTGTTGCTGACATTCAATCATTTTCATTTATTTTTGGCTTCATAGGCCCATAGATAAATACCTTGACCTAGATTTACATATTAATGATTGTAGTACACGTGCAATCCGTCTGACAGAAACATAATACATGCAGAAAATATATTTATGTGTTCGTTCTACATGCGGAAAATATTGGTGTATCCTTTACTTACCTACTAGGGTCTGGCAGTACGTAACATACTTACGTATGCTGATATATGTACATACATAGGCATAAGTCCGGCTTGCTCCTTCGGGTATATAGGAGCAAGCCGGAGGTATATGACCCTGAACCCTTATGTGTATTATTTCACACATAATGGGTGCTAACTGACTGCGGTCTACTGGGCACGGTCTATTTTCAAAAATACAACTCTCGCACTAGGAATGATAACTGTGTTGCGGGAGACTTAAAAACATTCAAACAACGGCTGTTTCTATTTAAAATATGTATGTATTTACAAAAAACAAGAATGTTTATCCATTGTCTAGTACCCATAGTACAAGCTTTGCTTAGTTTGGACTAGATGGTGTTGTGTGTATGTGATAGAATATTATTATTATTTATTATATATAAAGCACACCCAGACTCGGAACAACTATCTGTGAATGACATGTGTCGTATGGGGATCGAACCCATAACACTTGGTATGGCAGCAGTGGCGAGATGGCCACTTATCCCAATATGCAGTCAAATCCGTGATGCAAAAAGGAGTAGCCATAATGATGAGATCTAATAAAAATATTTGCTCAATATTCACATTATCAAAACATATACAAGATAAATATGTGAAAGAAAAATTCCAGGTGTATGCTGACGTGTGACGATGTGTCCGCTAGTTCTTATGGCATAAAATATTTAAGCCATTTAAGCTAAGTCCCTTTCAGACAAGACCACATCCATCCTCAAGGAAACTAGTCATTTCACTGAGCAAGTTATCTGGTGACAGCTAGATTGGCCTGGGAGTGATTCAATCTCGTCCTTTTATGCAAGATAATTAGTATACAATAACGATATTATATTACATGAGCAGCGATAGCTCAGTGGGGAGACCAACAGACTGCAATGCAGAGGGTTACATGACCTTTCGAAATTATGTGCGTATTGATCGACAATTATCGCCTGCTCCGTGCCTCGGAGAGCACATTAAGCCGTCGGTTCCGGCTGCCATGAACATCTATAGCAGTCGTTATTGGGAAGTCAGTGCCTTATAGTATCCTGACACTGGTCTAGCCTTAGGGTATCGTTAGCCTTTGGGTTGAGGAGGTCAGGTGGCAGCCGCTCCGGGTAAAAACTGATATCCAGTCAAATCCGGTTAGACTAGAAAAGCCGACCCCAAGTGACTTGGGAATAATAAAGGCTAGGGAGAAAAAGAAGAACGATATTATATATTGTACTTAGTTCCATAGGCGCAAGGATTAAGTTATCTATTGGTTTGACTTAGTACAAATATACAGAAAGGAATGGAGGACGTTAATGTAAGCAGCAAAGATCAGCTTGAGGTCCCTGAGTGAAATAAGTAAATAAGTATAACTTTTACTTCTTCGTTATATTTGTAAAACTAGACATAATGTGGGTGTGTTTTATATTCTTCTTCACTTCGATACATGACACACCCAGACTTAGGTAATAAATATATCTACGGCTCATCCTTAACGTAAAACCCGTCTTAATGCTTGGCTAACTTCAGAACTCAACAAGTTGAAGTAATATGTGTTCAAAGGAAGGTCTAATTTATTAATTTTCCGTCTAAGAATTCATAAATAAGTCTCTTTTTAAATTAATCTTATGAAGGGCAACGTAAATTTCTAAATTCTAGCGAATTCTTATACTATCGTATTCGATATTGTAATCAGCTCGCCTTATCCTGTAGTATATTTTTGCGGGTACGCTTACAGCTGATCGTGATGCTCTAGATTAAATTATCAGAGTAGAAAATATAAATAGACCAGGCCTGAACATTTTTGACAGCAACGCGGCACTAGTTTTGTATTAAAACACTATTCGTCGGGACTGCGCCGAGCGTAAGACGCGGTTGGACTGAATGACAGAGCTCGATATTCAAATCGGCGCGCGGCCGTCATAGTAAAATTGTACAGAGGATTTGAAGTGCTTTTTTGATAAATATGTATCTTTATTGTCAACCAATAACTTAAATATTTGGGACAGACAAATTGTAATATAACTATTTATATTTCGTTTAAGCTGTAAAATATAGATTTTTACTGTTATAATCTAAAAATCACGTACGCGTTACGTGAGCTTACGTTTTTGCATTTTTCGTACAAATTTACGTAATTTTGTAGGTGAAAATATTAATCATTTTAATTTTTTTACTCTGTGTAATTATAAACACATTCATTGTTATGGTAAATGCATATTTTATATTTGTATTAAACAAAAAGTGTTGATTTTATGAACTTAACTGTGACCGTCTGTTTTGGCACATTTCGCTCGGCGCAGTCTTAAAACAAAGCTAGTAAAATGTAGCTATAATAATACAATTCTGTTTTCATGTTCAGGAAGTAGCAGCAAGTTGATTCACAGGCGTTATGTTATGAAGCTATGTCGCAGATGGATTGCATAACCGCTAGCTATTTTACTAAACAGTGTAGTTATGAATACCAGCTAAACGACGTTGCAGTTTTTTATACGAGTACGTTACTGAAGTTTAAAACGCAGAATTGCATAAACGTTTTTATTTATCAATGCAATGGGTCAACGATTAGAAGTAATGTATAAACAGCGTGAAATGAAACGTCAGATTCTAGATTTTAGTTCTAAATTTTGCCGCTCGTGGCGCTGTGTGTTGTAACAATAATAATAGCGTGCGTAGTCAAATTGAGCATTGCTCAGTTGTTCTAGTCTTGTATAAAAGCTGATCCGGCAATCCATCTGCGACAGTTACATCATCTATACGTGGGAGCATTTTCAAAGCAGATACCCATCACTATTCGAACCCAAATCTGATATCATTATCCTCGGACTATCGCTGCCTCCTCGTTATTTTGAAGTAGTAGTTTACCTCCACTTCTAAAGGCACTTACCAAAGTTTAATCAAAAACAATTTAAATTCAAAGATGTGTTCAAACCCGTTTGAAAGTTCTGAACTTTTAAAATATTCCTGGAGAACAGCTTGATCGAAGTTAAGGTATAATTTGTTTGTCTTGGAAACTGGAATTTGTAAAATGAATGTTGATTACAACTTTATTATACTTAATTCGATCTTATAATTTCTAAAACAGTAGTAACACCCTATTTTAGAGGAGACTATAGACCCGCCCCTGGACACCCGCAACACCAGAGGAGTCACAAGTGCGTTACCAGCCTTTGAAATTTGCTCCCCTTCAGGCGGAGAGGGAGAGAGGGTTGGGCCTCCGGTACCCTCACTCGACGAAACACAACGCAAGCGCTATTTTACGCCGGTTTTCTAAGAGGCCGTGTGTATCACTCCAGCAATAATTAAAGTAACAAGATGAAAAGTATTTAACATTCAAACAATAAAGTAATATAAACTGTATACTGAGGGTGTATGTTACTTTTACAAATAGTTTACAGCTATTGTAATAATTATATATGATAGTAGCTTACTCCTGATTTGTGTGTCTAAAAGGCTTAGCACAATGAACTTATAATATTTTGTTAACACCATGTACCACCTACATATGTATGGAATACAAATAAATATTTTTGATTTGATTTGAGAACTTTTCCACGACATTGGGATTACACCTAGAACAAGGCTAAGGTTTGAGTGAACAATATTATATTAAGTTTACGCGAAAGTTATACATTAAAATTAAACTAATTTATTGTAAAAATATTAGTTTAAAATTGTTTAAGTTAAATAACTTAAACAATTTTAAACTAATCAATTTATATTTGTATTTACACTACCTGCCACGTTTTAGTTTATTCTCAATTTCAATAGTTGCCATTCTCACTAAGATGATAGTCATAGTATAGATATTTCATAATTTAAGTTCCTATTTACACAGAATGAATTTAAAGAATCATGAAGTCTTGCTGTATTTTGTTTTTTCTTAAGTTTGAGTAAATTATTTTATTGACTCCCAAGTTTGTGGCACATACCAACCATCTTCTCTATTGAAATTGGTATAATTTTTAATTTCAATAGCTTGGCAAGAATTTGCTGCATTTCCTGCCATGGATGCTCCATCATAGGTAGTAAATATAGAAATCAGTATTCTTTGGCGAGTATCTGTGGTCTATCAAATTTGAAATTAAATAGTGGTTGGTGGAAAAATTGCTTGGGATCATGGGCAATATCCCTATTGGCCATGATCCCAAGCATATTTCTTTTTTAATAAATCCCTATAAAATACTGTTAATAGTATAATTTCAGCGAAAATTATCTTAAATTTAAACACTACAAGCAGGTGGAAAAAACAAAGGTGGAAACCTTTTACAATACGAAATCAATTTTTCTCAATCGAAATGAAAAGTAATGATGACGTGTCTCAGAAAAGCTTTTCAGGCTAGTACAGTCAGCGTCATAATTAGCTAAATATTGAATTAATTTCTATCATTAAGGTATGAATTTATACTTTCTATTGAATTTGTAATGGAAAATTGAAGATAGTGGTGGTTTCATTGTCTTGATGTTTAATTATTTCCAAGTATACGAATACCATAAATATTATTGGTGATCTTATTTACTGTGCCATGGGTATGTACATACTTTAAAGTTTTAATTATCTAAAAATCGTTCTTGGTTAAAATCTGCAAATAGAAATTTAACTTTAATTGACATTGACGTAAGACAATAATAATACCACAAGGTGGACCGACAACGGACGACCTGGTTATGGTCACGGGTGGATGCGGGCGGCCCAAGACCGGTCTGTGCGGAAAATCGAGGAAGGGCCAATGTCCAGCAGTGGACGTCTTTCGGCTGCAAACCTTCAAAATGCCTTCAAATATAACTATTTTAATAACATAAGAACGATGATTACTTTGAATCATGTAAGAATTCAAACTCTTCACAAATATTCAACGACTTATGTCGTTAACTGTACCGTCATTCATCTTCGCTAATGTAACTTGTATGTGGTGAATACGTGACGAGTACATAAGTACATATATACACAATTATGTTACATTAACAGATGTTAAACATGTTTTGTAAGTTGATAATGCGAGAAGCGTGTTTTACACCGCTAAGTAATTTATATTCAAGTACATAAACAGCTTAGAAGCTTATTATAAAGATGAAAGATTTGATTTTCTTGTTTGTTTGTAAGGATTTAACTCAATAACTACACAAACGATTTTAAAAATTATTTTCCATTAGAATGCTATATTACAACCGAGTAACATTGGCTATATTTTATATTAAAAAAAGAACAGTATAATTACTAACATAAAAAGGTACGACGTCATACCGTTAACCTTTACAACCGATAATTATTCGATATGCGGTCCCTGCTTGAAGCAGCCTTAGCGGTACGGACCGTTAAGGACTGAATGTTCTTATGTTTACTAGTTCCAATATTCAAGAACCGAGTCGTTTTAGCTACTAAGAGCATATATGTATTTACACACATTTCTCATAGTAGGTAATTTAATTCCTATATGTGTCAAAATCAATCTGTCTGGTAAAACCATGTATTGCCCGTGGTACAACCGATACAACTACTTATATCACAAGGATATTTTTCCCGATGGACCAACCGTTTGATAGTACACCTAAAAACATTCCTTGTGGTACAACTATAATTCAATAGCTTACCTTGATATAGGAACCGGGCTTGAGTGAATTCACTAAGGCCGTCTATTACGTTATTTGTAATTTGTATAATAATCAAAGGGTACCGACGCGACGAGACCGTTGCGAAATACGTGTGCTAATATTGTGACCTCCATATTGCATACACTGTGAGACTTGAGCTGTGTTAAGAACAATAGAGGTCACACTAAATAATAAGTAATAATTATGATTATGTTGTTACTACGCTAATACATTACGTATACAGAGTGTCCGGTAATTAATGGATAACCTGGAAATGTCTTATAGTGGAACTGACGGCCGTTCAGAAAAAAATATGAAAAAAAAGCTATCCTAACTACTACCTGAGATATGTTTGTTTTTTAATTACCATGTATAACTTTCTTGTATACTACGACCATAAATTAATGAAATCCATCGGTTTTTAGTTGTTTTATTATTAAACACTAATAATTATGCTAATATATAGACGGTCAAAAGTATGCTGTGCTATATAGCTTGCACTTTTTAATATATATATGATTTTAATTTTTTTTTCTTTATTTTTCATTTTTCTGGGCGGCCTTTAGTTCTACTCTAAGACATTTCATGGTTATCTATTAATTACCGGACACCCTGTATATAATGATAGGCGAATGTAGAAATATGATAAATATGAATATTTATCATAAAACATTTTTATCCTCAAAAGGTAGGCAAGCGATACTACACCCACATTACGCGAACTGACATTTTAAGTTCCTCGTCCCACAAAGGTTACTTTGTGACCTGAATGAATTATACGAGTATGTATTTTGACTTTAATAAGTTAACACTTACAAACGTCAAAATAGAGGTTAGTGAGATTACTAAGTTACTGAAGCTACATTTAGGTTAGTTGCTAGGTTCAGGCAAAGAGTTGAGCCTTTGAGAAGAAACCTGCAAGAAATTTACTCAAGGAACAGTTCTCATCTCCGTGTCGCTGAGAATTTCTTAACAGAAAAATCTTTACCCAAGGATCGATCTTGAGACCTCATGCACAGCACCTGTATTCATTACTAGTGCGCCACCTATGTACATAATTATATAAGTTAAGCAATGACAGAGAATATATAAATAAATGTAAATGGTAGGTCCTACACATTGAAACCGCACAAATTAGAATCACTCTAAAAATCAATTAAAATGTTAAATTATCCTTGTTTGTAACATTAAATAAGACAAGTATAGCACAAACCTTATATCAAGCAACTTGTCTCGTGCAAATCAGCGTCGTCACATCACAAAAGTACCTCAATTACTCGATAACGACGTGATGCCTTTAATTAAGAAAGTTCACAACACATTGAACGAGTTTATTTTGTGTTTCGTTCTGAAGTTAATTGTTATTGATGACAATTAGAAGTTTCTTACCCCCTTTGCCCTTTGAGAAACCACATAACATTGCCTTGCTTTAATTACGAAAAGCAGTCGTCAGTATTGTAACGTAGCAAAATATTATTTATTAAAATTAAAATTTATTTATTATTAAATTAAAACGGTTACAATTACAACCAACATTATGTGACATTTGATTTGTATTTGAAGTGAGATTTCTTGCGACATGGTAGGTTCCGATCGCAAGACTAACCGAAGAATAGATTACAATGCAATTTTTAATGCGACACCGGCGGCCAATTTTTCCACTTGCCTTTGCCTGCTGTTGCTGTGAAGTGAAACTTAGAACTTAAAGTTGTTACTTACTTCAGGAATCGGTACTACCATACTACCGGTATTGGAGCGGTGGGCAGGGCGGCAGCATGGGACCCTTTCCTTCCGGCTAGTGCAGGTGTTGTCAGGCCACGGTTGCTTTGGCAAATACCTGCACACGGTCGCTAGGAGGGAACCGAGTCCCATCTGCCACCACTGCGATTGTGAAGAGGACACGGCACAGCACACGCTCGAGCAATGTCCTGCTTGGGCGGTGCAGCGCCGTGAACTCATTGAGATTGTGGGTGAGGATCTCTCGCTGCCGGCCGTGATCAAAGCCATGGCCGACAGCGAGAGGAAGTGGGCAGCGGTCGCGTCCTTCTGCGAGGACGTCATCTCGCAGAAGGAGGCGGTGGAGCGGATCCGTGAAGAAAGTATCCTTGCGGATCCGAGCCATCGCCGGCGAACCGGGCGGCGCAGGCGCGCTTACGCGCGCCTAATGCCGCCATAATGAAGGCCGCGGGTGGGAGAACGGGGATCCTCCGTCCGCCAGCCATTGAGTCGGTCTGACGCCCTATGTAGTGCCGGGGCGTCGCCGAGGAGTAGTAGACTGCTGGGTGGGTCGCTGAGGTAGTAATTTTGCCAGCGTCCTATCCACTATACAAGGTAGCGAGCGTGCACACCTTGGGGTTTTGGTCCGTAGGCCCGAAGTACGGGCGAGCCGGACATAACCCTCCCGCCTCCCCTTGTGGCGAGAGGGTATGCATCAGGCGCATTTAAAAACGAAAAACAAAAAAAAAAAGGAATCGGTACTACATTATGATGTACACACATCAACAGAATCTAGGGTTACCTTAATTCTAAATTATTTACGACTTTATAGTTCAAAATCTTTTTATATGCCATAAAAAGTTTGTATACAAATTGAAACCTCTTTTATTCTATTTTCAAAATTTAAAATTTTCATAAATAAAGAAAAGAAAAAGAGAAATACGGCGGCAAAATTGTATGTAATTCGTTACGACAAGGAAAATTAAAATTGTTTTATTGATATAATTGAATAAGGGACTCGATTGTTATTCTTTATAAATTTAAAATACCGTGTGAACTTTAAGAATCATATCAGTATATCACGTCGTCATTTGAGTCGAGATGAAATGTTACGAGCCGTGGGCATGTTATAAAATAGTGCTATTCAACACGTCGTTGCTGAGGTCCCTACACACCAGCCAAAACGTGATATCAAGGTTGTGGTCACGTTATCGCAGTACAGGGGATGTGGCTGAACGACACACTGGTAGATATCGTGCTACTACGCAGAGACAGGATCGATTTCTCCAAATGACCGCGAGAAAACAACCCAATATCACAGCGATGCAACTAGTGCAAAAGGCTCCAGGAGGGCCACCAGCTGCTGGTAAGCGACCAAACCTTGCGAAGGAGGTTGCATGAAGTTGGTCTTTATGCTCGAAGACCGCTACGTGTTCCAGCATTACGACGCAGCAATCGCTGTCGGCGGCTTTCGTGGGCTCAGGAGCATGGAGTGAGGAACAATGGACTTCTTCTTTCTGTTCACCGAAGAGTCCCGGTTTGGGTTTCATCCGGATTCACGAAGAACACGCGTTTAGAGAACTCCAGGACGAGTTAGCCGTCTATGTGTGATGGTAAAAAAATGTGTGATCCACAAATGGTTGTTCCGAGTCTGGGTGTGCTTTATGTCCATTGTTTGAATGTTTATAAAGTCACCCGTGACACAGACATTATTGCAAAAGCGGGAGTTGTTTCTCATAAAAAACTTTTTTCGATATTATGTATTTAATCGTATAACTTTTATTCTAACTATGAATACTATACTTTCGTCTGTGAGCAGCTCGCAGGCTTCACCTGAATATCAGCGCCGCAGTCATCCACAGCTTAAGCTGCACTGAAGCCTTTTAGGCACACTATATCGGTAAATATTATACAGTCTTTAAGAATGTCCTGTAATATGTAGAACACAAGAACACACAAAAAGAAGGTATATCATTTTACACACAAAAGGTAGGTATATCATTTTACACGATTTTATACGTAGGTATATCATTTTAAACACAAAAGCAAACAAAAAAAAATTATTGTCCAATAGTATCAATATTGGTTGCTAGCTTAAGGAATACTTCTTTTTTTAAATTTGTTTCTATGAAAAAGTGGGGTCGCATAGGGGAAGTCTCGCTATCTCCCATGTACAACTGCGGTTAAATAGCGGTTACGTCAAAGTGAGCATCGTGCATCCTTTTTCCAAATTTATACTTACTTTGCCACGAGGCACGTCTTTAAAGGAATCATACCCATGATATGTTTGTATCGAAAATATCAATATCTAAATGTGTAATTTATCATCATTATTTTCAACGTTGATCAACGTTGGTAAAGAGTATACCAGCGTCGTTAGCAATAAACGTATATCTACCTATATAAAGTTTTTTTTTGTTTGTAAGAAAATAACTCAAAAACGATTCAACCAATTATAAAAATTATTTTAACATTAGATAGCTATATTATCACCGAGTAACATCGGCCATATTTTTAAAGTACTGTTACTAACCTAATATACTTTTACGCGAGCAAAACCGCAGGCAAAAGCTAGTTCAAAAACCGATACTACTGCTTATGGTACGTTATACTGATTGCTCTAGTGTCGCCCCTAGCGGCATAAATTTGCAATGTAATCGCATATCGCAATCACCAATTCTTTATTAACAAAAACGATATCCCGGCGGTTCGCATAACGAACTGCAAATATTGTTGAAGTCTCACATTTGCTCTATTATTTGATCTATTACATTTAGCCTGCGGTTATACTCGCTTTAATATAGACTTTGTTAAAGATAAAGATAAAGATCATTTTATTTGTATAATATGAGTAAACATACATATTGCATGCAAGTTGTTAAATGAAATGTCAATGGCAGTCATGTTTAGCCTCTGCGGCATACAAATATATAACAAAAACTTTTAATAATAATAATTAGTCTTGACATTACAGATTTGTAATAATAAATTATTCAATATACATTATTATAGAAAACATAATCAATATGGAATAAAATCTATCTATATACTATACTTATTTAACATTAAATTATTTACCATTTAATTATACTATATTCTCATTACATTATTTTATGAATTCCATTTTATTATGCCTAATTAGCAGTACTTAACTCAGCATATAATAATTTATTTAAATGTCAATATTAAGTGTGATAGCAGTTAGTAGTCAATGTTGTCATCCAGAAAATTCTTTATATTATAGTAAAGTTAATACATTTCCATCCCTCGGAACAGTACTTTTTTGGGTGAAAGTTATCCTTTATATTTTTCTGTATCCCTGAGAACGTGTATGTGAAATTTCATGATAATCGATCGAGTAGTTATGGCGTGAAATTGTAACAAATAAACACACATTCACATTAAATTTATAATATTTGTTACGATTTACAACGTTTAACTAATTTAATATTATTAAAAACTATTTATATTAATTTAATGTATGCATGACACTAAATCTATTAAAAGACATTTTAAAATAAATGCAATTAATCAATGGCATAGGTGTGCCATGTCCACGTAGACCACAGTCTAAGAGTCAATACTTGTGAGGTGTTTTATAACTTCATAGATAAACACCAATACAGTTTTAGTTCATACGATTAATGTGGAGAATAATCATACACATTGCCTGATAGTAAGCATTTTCCGTAGCAAAGATCGCTTGTAATATCAGTGATATCACTCACATGGTGTCCGCTCTAGAGTAATTACAGATGAGATGAATTTAAAACAAGTGAGAAACGGCAATGAATAGAAATAGTTCGAAAAAAAATGGTTCAAGTATTATGCAAAGATCACGTGATATCACGTGACCTTGAGGTCAGAGGTCAAAGGTCATAGTCATTTCGGGGGTATATCGAATGGCGTTGACCGCGAGTCTCCAGCTCTTACGGTTCTTAAGTTGAAAGTTATATAACAGACAGACAAAGCTGTTGTATAAGAGTTTTTTCGAACTCTAAAAAGGAAAGCAATTGGAAATGAAGGTATTGGAAACTCATAACCTTTGGAACTCTTAGGCCCTGCGCTTACTAGCCGCATGGCATATATTGACGGTATGATGTTCCCAGGCAACGGGGTGTTCCCGTACCTTAGAAAACACAAAGCTGCTTGCACTATGCCTGATCTCTCTCCGGTCATGTAGGATTGCCTTCCTATCGATTTGTGAGAGTTAGGGAATAGAAAGTGCACTTGTGCTTATGCACTATAATATTGCCTGCGTAGACGGCCAGTCTCCGTTTAGATTGGCCGTGATCGAAATTCGACCTGGAGGACCTTAGGACCTTATTATTAGTGGCCATAAGATTTTCAATACATTTATTATATTTATTACTACAAAACTTATATAGAATTGTACAATAACTGTTATTATAACGATTGGCCCGATACCAATGAATGCAAATTCCTAAAAGGAAGAATACCACTGATATTAAATTGTTAACGTGATTGAAATGCAAGAGCTCAGAATATTTCGCAGAGCACGTTCATGAACCGCAAAAAGAATAAATATATAAGGTCCAATAACACTGTGAAAAAAGCCAGAACAGAAATTTAGGAAGTTATCGTTTTGTATTAGGAAAACATTTTCGCTTTTAGCGAATTATATCTTCACAAATTGATTTTCGATAACACAAGATATATGCTATCAATGACTATCGATTGTTGCAACAATTATCATCGATAGTTTTTCACTTTTGCTTTATCTAAAATGCCCGCGAATAAGTGTAAATGGAATTCTATTATTATTTTAATGAAAACATAATTGTGTTAATGATGCTTTATGGACAACAATTCAATAGTTTTATTGTATCCTAATTACCTCTGTCTTTGGTAAAGTATCATAACGAAAAAAAACACCTATGGCTTAAAGTTTTAAATGTTTATTATTTTTACATCGAAGCAATTTAATTTTGTGTCTAATGTCAGCGATGGGATTTATTTTTATTATTTGATTCGACTTGAACTAGTAATTAGTGAGAAGAAAAAGTCTTTATTTTATTGTTATTACTACTTAAAATTAAATAAAAATGTATCTTGTTTTTTATATACACGGTGTCCGGTAATTAATGTATAACCTGGAAATGTCTTATAGTGGAACTGATGGCCGTTCAGAAAAATATGGAAAAATCTATCCTAACTACTACCTGAGATATGTGTTTTTTTTTAATTACCATGTATAACTTTCTTGTATACTACGACCATAAATGAATGAAATCCATCGGCTTTTTGTTGTTTTATTATTAAACACTAATTATGCTAATAGATAGATAGTCAAAAGTATGCTATGCTATATAGCTTGCACTTATCAATATATACATAAATATATATATATATATATATATATATATATATATATATATATATATATATATATTTATTATTATTATTTCTTTTTATTTTTTCTGAACGGCCTTCAGTTTTACTATAAGACATTTCAAGGTTATCCATTAATTACCGGACAACCTGTATATATATTTTATATAACCTATGTAAATATCTCGATAGTGTCAATAATTTAAAATCTATTGTGAGTAGCCCGAGTATCGGACTACTACTAAAATAGTACGCAGTAAGTATACTAATTTATTGCATATAAAGAAATTGCTAGGTTTTGGTATTGCGTTAAACGCAGCATGTAAAGCATGTCATCTTGAGCGACGCAAACGCGGCAAAGGTTTTGCTCAATTTTACGCAAAATATGATGCATTAATGAACCTGGTCTGGTCTTTTGCCAGAACTTAATGTAAACAAGTATCAGCCTACGGCTTCGCTCGCTCGGTAAGGGTCGGTACATATCTGACGGAAAATAAGTTGAGCGTATCTTCGGTCACGTCTATTAGGTCCAATTAGACCTGCCACATTTCGCGCCTAGTCAGTTTCTGCATTCAGCATCTACAGAGCGGTTGTGTTGCGTGATCAGTCAAAATATACGTGGAGCAACGTTCCTGCTCTTACGTCGACCGACAATGCGTTGACGGAAACGGAACAGAAGCTGTACGCTCGACGCACTAACGCATTATCGGTTGAGTGTGAAAGGTTGAATATTTTATTATATATTTGTCTGTTCTGGCGTTACGCGACCGATAATACGCGACGCATTTTCCGTCTGATATGTACCGACCTTAACATTTACTTTTTCTGGATGAACGGTATGTCCTTTACCTGTACCCCTGACAACGCGTATGAGAAATTTCATAATGATCGGGCAACTAGTTAAGGCATGAAAGCGTAACAAACAAACTCACATTCGCATCTACAATACTATTTAAGATTCTAAATTAAGCTAGTCTACCTGCATATAATATTTATATTTACTGGTAGCGTACAAATTCTTGGATAATTAACCGCAACGGAGATTAATCTCCATGGCAAACAACTTCACTACGTTCGAGTTAGGAATGACCGCTCAATTAAAAGCTCACCGTGCTTTTGAAAGTACGTTAGTGCCAAGTTGTTGGCTTTGCTTATCAAACATTTAGTGCCGGGCGACCTGTTAGAACTTCGGCGAATTCTCGGAATCTTAATTACTAGAAACTCAAATAACTTAGATTAGTTGCCTTTAGCCTTGTTTTCTAATAATGAGCTATTCGGAGAATATTATTTAGTTTTTGCAGCGTTTGAGCAATGACCAACTATCCCTCGAGAAAGTTTATTTTTCCTGGATAATAGGTACCCTTTGTCCTTTTCTGTAGTTCTGACAACGTGTATGCGAAATGTTATGATGATCGCTCGAGTGTTGAAAGCGTTTTAAATTTACATGCGCATTTGTAATATTATTTCGGGAGTTATATACATATATATCCTAAATAATATTATAAATGCGAGAGTAATTTTTTTTTGTATAGTTGTCAAGCTCTCACTCCTTAAATACTCGACCGATCACCATAAAATTTAGCATACATGTTCGCAGGGGTACAGAAAAGGACATAAGGTACTTTTTATCCAGAAAAATACTGTTTGATTGATAAACCTGCATTTACGCAAGCGAAGCCGTGGGTAAAAACCAGGATGAAATAAAGTGTACAAACTGCCTCGGTGGTGCAACCGTATCAAACGCCAAAACATATGAATTCTCCCCTAGCATAGCATAGCAAGATTATGTTAAGACTAAATAAATCTGCTGTTTATCTGCTAACAATACAATACTTTATTAAGAACTAAATAATTCAGCATGATCATAACCAACTCACTCACAAAACACTGTATGTTAGGACTAAATAAATCTGCTCTTTATCTGCTAACAATACAATACTTTATTAAGAACTACATAATTCAGCATGATAATAACCAACTCACTCACAAAACACTGTATGTTAGGACTAAATAAATCTACTCTTTATCTGCAAACAATACAATACTTTGTTAAGAACTACATAATTCAGCATGATAATAACCAACTCACTCACAAAACACTGTATGTTAGGACTAAATAAATCTGCTCTTTATCTGCTAACAATACAATACTTCATTAAGAACTACATAAGTCAGCATGATCATAGCAACTAACTCGCTCACAAAACACTTTATGTTAGGACTAAATAAATCTGCTCTTTATCTGCTAACAATACAATACTTCATTAAGAACTACATAATTCAGCATGATCATAACCACCAACTCACTCACAAAATAGTTTATGTTAGGACTGCGCTGTGACATTAACGTGGCATTAAAATGTGACAGCATACCTACACAAAAGTTTAAAATCCTCTCTTTTTTGTGTCAGGACTCCAAGTAATAGGTTTTTCCGTAGCTCGTTGTCCAACTATTAATTTATGGCCTAGCCATGCCGTGAGTGCCGATACAGTAGACTTATCAAAACTTTTCAGATGAGAGCCAAGCTAAACTACATCATGTAATTATTAATACATGTGCTCATTTCCATTTCCTAAATACGAGCCTTGATTTATAAACCCTTTACGCGTAGACTATAACGTCACATGTCACGTAACGTACTCATGAGCCACGTCACGTCATTACGTCATGTTTCGAAAGCCATCATTAAACACTCGTTCGAGGGATTGCGGTTGTGAAAATACTTGACCTCTTTATGTAACGTGACGGATTAGAGAAGGCCTTTTTTGTATTAAGTGTAAGACAGCATCAAGCTTAATGGTAAGTGGTTACCTTCGCCTACGATCGGTTGCAACAACAGAGGGAGGAAAAAGGAAGGAATTAAAGGTTAGAAAAGGAATAGAAGAAAAAGATACGTGAGCATTCGAAATTCTTATTCTTCGGTAAAAATGCAGTAACGGTGTTACTTCACGTATTGCCTGTTAGAGGACGATACTTTCAGCGAGCCAGCTTATTTGTACCACCACCAAATTATTGGCAACGGCAAACTGACAATTATATTTAAAAAATGTTTTCTTTTAAGTAAAGAAACTGTTCTGGATAGTTAATTATAAATCAGTGCACACTTAAGTTACTGGCAGTAGTAGAGTCTTGCTGGTTACAGCATAAATGGTTTAGCTCGACTAAGGCAATACTAACCTCGCACAGAATATCCAGTATCAGTAATATTGCGCTTTGTTCAGTGAGTGAGGCAGGCCGTCTTTTGGTCTTCTTCTTCTTTTTTTCACTTTGTCTTAAGTGCTTACACGCTAGTAATGTCTCTAATGTTAATGGACATAGTCCCCATTAACTACTTCACACCAAACATACTATGTGCTTGTTTGCCACCCGTATGGATTATAACTTTGTAGTAATGATTCTGTGATACCAGCCGTCTCTATGAGCCGTGGCGACCGTCTACTATCAGGTGGGCCGCTTAGTAATCTGCCACTAATAGCAATAAGAACAACTGGACTAACAGAACGAGACAATTAATATATCGAAAGCCAATGATATAGTATTAAAATTGCTCAAACATACAAAGTGAAAGCTAGCTGAACTTAAAAGGTAAAGACAACGCAATTTATTTTACAAAACATGAGTATGACAATAAAAATTTATACGGAGTTCTGGAAAATCTTTGTATTTCGAAGACAGCATCTTGCGAATAATTCCCGTATTATATCATGTAATATTACTGGCATAATCTGTATGGAAATCATACATCACAAGTTTGAGGAAATTTCAATTTTCCGCAAGTTTGGCCACGCCCGATCCTGATAACGCTTCGATAGACCTACTTAGACGATTTAACTATTTTATGTTTATCGTATAATCGAGATGTTATCTACGAAGAAGTTGTGAAGGAGAAGTTACATACAGCTACCAACTACTAAGCTATCAGTTACCAAAAGAAAGCGTATATTTTTAAAATAGATGTTACTTTTATAGTTATGGACGTCTAAAATCTGACGCCATGCTGGGCAACAGATTTATAATTATTATTAATGGATATTAGTAACTAGTGCTATTGCCTGTATCGGGTGGATTTTACAAACGAGGACTTCACAAACATACAAACAACTGACACAAAGACCATTCGGACTCAGAACAACTATACGTGGTGTCACGTCGCGTCATAGATGCGCGCGCGTCGAGTGGGGCGCTGTGCCCCCTCCTTGACACCTAGGCCGGCCGTAGACACGACGATATAAGGAGGACGGGACTTGACTCGAGGGCTCGGCTAGCGGCAGACATCACACCCGGCAAGTATCTTCCCAACTTCTACCAGGTGATCCAGATCACCGACACACATCTACTCTGCAGTGGACCACGCCCTGAGGACTTTTCTCCTTCAACTTCGCGGGTGTAACAATATTATTGTACTTTTGTGTTCAAGTGGAAAATATAAGTGTACTTGTAAACGGTCCTTGTTTTCTTTCACCACCCGTGGAGAATAACACCCCTAAGGTGACGAAAAGGTGACAGTGGATCACACAATTTTTTGTCCCGTGTGGTTATCGAACCCATAACACTCGGGGCAGTGTTGGTGGCTAGACCACTTCACCATGCAGTCATTTTAGAACAGCTGGTTTTTTATGCTAAGTACACACGGCTACACATCACGTTAGACACCCTATATACGCATAACTACGCTACATACAAAATAGAGAATTATCGGCAAGGGACAGTGCATAGTGGTGTCGATCTAATAATAAGTATAGAGCGTATCAAAAATATAACGCACTCTCTCGCACGATTCGCAACGTTCAACTTCTAATAGTTCAAAATCCGAACTGTCTAGGTTGATGTGTCGCTGTGAGTACTAGTAATTCAAGCTTTAGAAAAAAACGTTCCAGACCGAGTGAGCGCTTCGCAAGCAAGCAGGGCAGCTTATCGCCGTATATCGGATACATTAATTCCGTACCCTGGAATGCTAATACTGAAAAGAACAATGGCGAGGTTGGACCCACAAAATGTAAAATTAACGAAGTACCGTTCAAGTTCAAATATACGTTAGTAATAAATACAGGTTTATAAGATTTATATATAAAAAATATTGTGTCATTTAGGAAGGAAATTAAAAGTTATGATTGATTTTAATTTATTAAAAAATGTGTCATTGTGCACTTACAAAACGCAACTTGTGCGGGATTACGTTCCGATCTACAATACTTTATATTTGTTTTTACTTTAGATTTGATATTGAATAATTATGGGTCAATTTATTTCAATTAAAAAAAAAACTCATTTTCAACAATAAAATCATGAATATTACATATGTAAATATGTATTTTACGAGTAAAATGTCTACAAAAATATTAAATTATAAACTATTACTATACTCATGGTATAACGTAAAACGGAACGTTTAGCTGGCAAAAGTATCTGTCAGTTGTCAATCATAAACTGTCTTATTTTATATTATCATATTCCTTTATTATTGTATCTTTTCTCCCAACTTCTATAAATTACTTTCTATTTGATTTTTGTATTCTCGATCTCGAGATCTTATATTGTTCTACAACTATCAATGAGTTATCTTAAGGCACGTTATCTATAAGATTGGGTCCCAAAAGACATGAAATCCGCCATTGTTCTTTTCTCACTCAATAACACTCAATGTGGCATCGAACCGGCGACTCAAACTGTCCAAGATCAATGCAGTCTACAATTTTTGTATGATTCTATGTTCTAGCTACAATTTCATAAGTGTTTGAACATAAACTTATAAATTCGTCGCATTTCTGTAGGTAAACGATGGCGCAAAATCGTGACGATGGAAATCGGAATTACGTCGCGTCATTTTATATTTCGTGTAGTATGGAGGCGTACTCTTTTATTGATTTAATGCTTTATGAGTAAATGTGCTCCCTTCACTCTTATTTAACAGTAAAAGAAAACATCATGATGAAACCTGCGTGTCTGAGAGTTCTCGATAATCTCAAAGATAAACATAAAATATTGCTGACGTAACACAAGTTTGTCGAATGGGTTATCCCTTTTTCCTTGATGGTCCATATTTCAACCCTAAATCGTTATCTGTCATATACAAATCTCCATTATCCCTTTAGGCACCCTTGCAGACATTGCCCGATATCTATAGGATATGCAAAATATTCCATTGTATTGAAATGTCCCACATCGTTTTATATTGCCTACTAGCTTTAGCCCACGGCTTCGCTCGCGAAAATGTAGGTTACGTTAATAACAGTACCTAAGTACTTTTTCTGGATGAATGTGTCATTTCTTATTTTTGTTAATTATTCTGTTGTACAGTTTTATTTACCTAACTGGCAACACAGCCAACCCATTGCCATAACCCTAATATTGCCATAACCCTTAACTTGCCATAACCGTAACATTGCCATTACCCTAACATTGTCATAACCCTAACATTGCCATAACCCTAACATTGCCATAACCCTTACATTGCCATAACCCTAACATTGCCATAACCCTTACATTGCCATAACCCTTACTTTGCTATAACCTTATGCTTGCCATAACCCTTAATTTGCCATAACCCAAACTTTGCCATAACCCTAACATTGCCATAACCCTAACATTGCCATAACCCCAACATTGCCGTAACCCTTACATTGCCATAATCCTAACATTGCCATAACCCTAACATAGCCGTAATACTTACATTGCCATAACCCTAACATTGCCATAACCCAGTAACCCCAACATTGCCATAACCCTAACATTGCCGTAACTCTAACTTTGCCATATCCCTTACATTGCCATATCCCTAATATTGCCATAACTAACTTTGCCATAACCCTAACATTGCCATAACCCTAACATTGCCATAACCCTAACATTGCCATAACCCTAATTGCCATAACCCTAATTGCCATAACCCTAATTGCCATAACCCTAACATTGCCATAACCCTAACATTGCCATAACCCTAACATTGCCGTAACCCTTACATTACCATAACCCTAACATTGCTATAACCCCAACATTGCCATAATCCCAACATTGCCATAACCCCGACATTCCCATAACCCTAACATTGCCATAACCCTAACATTGCCATAACCCTAACATTGCCATAACCCTAATTGCCATAACCCTAACATTGCCATAACCCGAACATTTCCATAACTCTTACTTTGCCATAACCCTAACATTGCCATAACCCTAACATTGCCATAACCCTAATTGCCATTACTCTTACATTGCCATAACCCCAACATTGCCATAACCCCAACATTGCCATAACCCAAACCTTGCCATAACCCTCACTTTGCCATATCGCCATAACCCCAACATTGCCATAACCCTAACATAGCCATAACCCTAACATTGCCATAACCCTTACATTGCTTATCCCTATTATTGCCATAACCCTAACATTGCCATAACCCTTACATTGTCATAACCCTAACATTGCCATAACCCTAACATTGCCATAACCCTTACATTGCCATAACCCTAACATTGCCATAACCCTTACATTGCCATAACCCTAACATTGCCATAACCCCATAACCCTTACATTGCCATAACCCTAACATTGCCATAACTCTAACATTGCCGTAATCCTAACATTTCCATAACCCTAACATTGCCATAACCCAACATTGCCGTAACCCTTACATTGCCATAATCCTAACATTGCCGTAATCCTAACATTTCCATAACCCTAACATTGCCATAACCCTAACATTGCCATAACCCCAACATGCCCATAACCCTAACATTGCCAAAACCCTAACATTGCCATAACCCTTACCTTGCCATAATCCTATTCTTACTATAACCCATACCTTGCCATAACCCTAACATTGCCATAACCCCATAACCCTAACATTGCCATAACCCTAACATTGCCGTAACCCTTACATTACCATAACCCTAACATTGCTATAACCCCAACATTGCCATAACCCCAACATTGCCATAACCCCAACATTCCCATTACCCTAACATTGCCATAACCCTAACATTGCCATAACCCTAATTGCCATAACCCTAACATTGCCATAACCCGAACATTTCCATAACTCTTACTTTGCCATAACCCTAACATTGTCATAACCCTAACATTGCCATAACCCTAATTACCATTACTCTTACATTGCCATAACCCCAACATTGCCATAACCCCAACATTGCCATAATCCTATCCTTGCTATAACCCAAGCCTTGCCATAACCCTAACTTTGCCTTAACCCTAACATTGCCATTACCCTAACATTGCCATAACCCTTACATTGCCATAACTCTAACTTTGCCATAACCCTAACAAACCCTAACATTGCCCATAACCCTAACATTGCCATAACCCTCACATTGCCATAACTCTAACATTGCCATAACCCTTACATTGCCATAACCCTTACTTTGCTATAACCTTATGCTTGCCATAACCCTTAATTTGCCATAACCCAAACCTTGCCATAACCCTCACTTTGCCATATCGCCATAACCCCAACATTGCCATAACCCTAACATTGCCATAACCCTTACATTGCTTATCCCTAACATTGCCATAACCCTAACATTGCCATTACCCTAACATTGCCATAACCCTTACATTGCCATAACCCTTACATTGCCATAACTCTAACTTTGCCATAACCCTAACAAACCCTAACATTGCCATAACCCTAACATTGCCATAACCCTACATTGCCATAACTCTAACATTGCCATAACCCTTACTTTGCTATAACCTAATGCTTGCCATAACCCTTAATTTGCCATAACCCAAACCTTGCCATAACCCTCACTTTGCCATATCGCCATAACCCCAACATTGCCATAACCCTAACATAGCCATAACCCTAACATTGCCATAACCCTTACATTGCTTATCCCTATTATTGCCATAACCCTAACATTGCCATAACCCTTACATTGTCATAACCCTAACATTGCCATAACCCTAACATTGCCATAACCCTTACATTGCCATAACCCTAACATTGCCATAACCCTTACATTGCCATAACCCTAACATTGCCATAACCCCATAACCCTTACATTGCCATAACCCTAACATTGCCATAACTCTAACATTGCCGTAATCCTAACATTTCCATAACCCTAACATTGCCATAACCCAACATTGCCGTAACCCTTACATTGCCATAATCCTAACATTGCCGTAATCCTAACATTTCCATAACCCTAACATTGCCATAACCCTAACATTGCCGTAACCCTTACATTGCCATAACCCTTACATTGCCATAACCCCATAACCCTAACATTACCATAACCCTCACTTTGCCATAACCCCATAACCCTAACATTGCCATAACCCTAACATTTCCATAACCCTTACATTGCCATAATCCTATCCTTGCTATAACCCAAGCCTTGCCATAACCCTAACTTTGCCTTAACCCTAACATTGCCATTACCCTAACATTGCCATAACCCTCACATTGCCATAACTCTAACATTGCCATAACCCTTACATTGCCATAACCCTTACTTTGCTATAACCTTATGCTTGCCATAACCCTTAATTTGCCATAACCCAAACCTTGCCATAACCCTCACTTTGCCATATCGCCATAACCCCAACATTACCATAACCCTAACATTGCCATAACCCTTACATTGCTTATCCCTAACATTGCCATAACCCTAACATTGCCATTACCCTAACATTGCCATAACCCTTACATTGCCATAACCCTAATTGCCATTACTCTTACATTGCCATAACCCTAACATTTCCATAACCCTAACATTGCCATAACCCTAACATTGCCAGTCTGGGTCTAGATCTGCTAGAGAGAGCCACGAATTCTAAACGCTCCTTAACAAAATATTTGGAAGATCCGGCAATTTTGAAGTCTGGTTGCCGCGCGATATATCAAAAGTCGTGGAAAGTTGTGCCGCGTGTGTTAGTGAATTTATATTTTCCCGGAAAATCCCGGGAAAAAAGTTAGAAGTGAAAAATCAAAAACCACGTGGTGTTTTTTAACTTTTTGTAACTTTGAAGCGACATTACTCAGAAAAGTGATCGGTGACAAACAGGTTTTCTTCGCTCAGATTGTGGGGCGCAACGGGGTGCACCCTGTGACGTCACCAGAAAAATCCGCCGACGATGCAACAGGAAGATATTTGCTGAAAACTGTTTTTTTCATAACCTCTTCTTAACACGTGCAAGGCGATCCTGTGGACATAGCGCTCTCATCTTTTGAGGGCATCGTGGCACCCAAGTGGGCGACAGGAAACGGTTTTTTCAGGATTTTTTCCGCCCCCGGGGCCGAAGTTATAGAAGGTCAAAGTCTACAACTTCAAGACGATTTCCTGGGAAAACTTCAGGCGGGACCACCACATTTAGTCACGGAAGTCGCTGCGCGCTAGCCTGGAGAAGGGAACTAAAGTTAGTCTATAATTTTAGAAATCTTAATTTGGAAAATATTGTAATTTTTAAGAAATTTTTCGAGTTTTACAAAATTTTTAGTCAAACATTTGATTTCTGTAAAGTTTTATTTTATAGTACTGTAGAGCCAGTTTTAATATTAATTTAGATTTTTTTTTCAAAATTTTATCTCTAGCGGTTTAAAAGTTATTAATTTTTTTGTGTTTTTCTCAATTTAATTTAAAGTTAATATAAATAAATTAAATTTAATTATAGGGTTAGCTTTAAAAACAGTATAGGTACCTATTTAAGCCCAAACTTGGGTCTGATAGCTCCGGAATTGTCTGAAATAGATTTTTCCGCCATAGTGGTTACTCGGGTTCAGATTTTGAAAACTTAATATCTCCGGAACTATCAGACTCAGAAAACTTGGATTTTCAGAAGTATAGTGAGGGTACAGTAAACAATAGATTGTTTGGGTTATCAGTTGGTTCTCAGGCCCGAAATTTATTGGCCCTGAGGAGCCCTTAGAGGGATAGGGGAGATCAAGCCAAGTACCATAGTCGAGACCCCACCTCTTTCCGACAAGCGGCTGCGGAGTTATAGCTGCCCAAAGTCAGCATCTGACATAAGGGCGGCCATCTTGTTAAACTTTGGCCCTGCATAGCTCCGTAGCTGTTGGTCGCAGCGAGACGCCGTTTCCGCAGTGGTGCTTGGGGCGACGACTTCTACCCGACTCAAGTGTTTTCAGGCGTTTCGGCGCTGAAAAGTTTCGGAGTCCTGAAGACCGCTTTGCGGATCAGCCGGGGTTGAGGCGAATCTGGGGTGCCCACGCACGACTTTCTGCGACCACGGGAAGGGAGGTTACGCCCTTTTGGAAATCACATTTGACAGTTCTTGTACTGTCAGATCGATTTTCAAATTCGAGTATCTTCCGAACCAGAAGTCGCAGAGCACTCGGGTTTTCTTTGGGCGACCAGGCGGCCTTTCCCTGTAGACCCAGCCAAATTTCAGGGTTTTCCAGGTGCCAAACAATTTTCAGCCTGAAACTTATTTTGCGGGTTAGCACTCGCCGAGCTCTTTTCGGGGAGCCCAAGCACGGTCGGATCGGACAGACCGTTCCGGAGAAAACCAAGATTAAAGAAATCGCGGCCGCCATCTTGGCTTTGCAACCAAGATTTTGACCCTGGTTTTCTGGGGAACCCTTTGTCTTAAGAGAGCCGTGTTTGGGGTCATTGGATTGGGCTCGGGGAGGGCTATCCAGGGAACGACAGCTCTTGACTCTACGATAGAGTCAAAAATTCATTCTACACCAAAATTCAAAATTTTCAAATTTTTTGTCCGATTTGGCATTGGAATACCTAAATTGACACCAGAAACAGGTCTAAAATTATAATATAACAACATAGAGCAAGCCTCTATAATATAAATATTTTAAGTTTTTGTAATTTATTTTTATTTTGTTGTTTATTGTGTATTGTCTAGTTGGTTAATTTTGACTATTGATAATTTGACTCACGTAACCTGTTTCTTTATCTATTCACTGAGTGTAGCGTACGTTTAACGTACTCGATAATTATTGACCAGGGAGTGGACCTCCCTGAGACGCAAGCTTGGACAGCGGGTCGTAGCCTGCATACACACAACACAACACAACATACAGGTATACACATACACCCTAGGTGACACTACAGATACACGAACAACAACATATACACAAACAATCCACTACACAATCACACACACTACACAACACAACATATCATCACCGGGGCTGTCATCGGGGCCGATCGCCTGCATCGGGTCGCTTAGGGTGCCTGTACGAGCCGCTGTTCTCCCTTTAGGATAATTAGGTTACCTAGATAATATTTTTTTTATTTTTTTATTTCTTTTGTTTTGTTTTGTCCACTGTTTACACATTCTAAATTTATTTTTACAACTTTTACAAATTTACTTTTTATTATATATTACTTGACGTTTGAAGTGCTCCATTTGTCGGCCTAAAAATGTTAGGACTCAGAACGCCACTGAAAAAATCTGCTGCCCCACCAAGCAATCCAGGGCAAACACCGCCACTGAATAAGAGCAGTCCTGGCGTGGAGCGGTGCCCGATAAAGCCGGTGAGGCGGAGCGTGGATGAGCTGGAATTACAAGAGTCCCAACAAGTGAGGGAGGGGAGGGAATCGAACCAAAAACCCCAGGAGAGACTCGCTAACCAGCCGCCACTATCGCTCCCGGCTCGTTCGATGCGCTGCTCCACGGCAGTGAAAAGCTGCGAAGTCATAAGACAGCAGATTGACACCTCTCGGAATTTTAAGAGGGAGCTAAAAATAGAGGTGGAAAGAAGATTGGAGCTCCTCGAAAAAATAATCAAATCATACGAGGAGGATATAAGGAAAACTGTTAAGGGGCAGGGGCAGAGCGTGAAAGGAGCAGACGCCGGGGAGAAGGCAATAGCTTCTATCGACGAGCTGCTCAGAAAGGTAGAAGAGAATGGAAGAGTTTTGAAAGAAAATGGCAGAATTATGACCGAATTGAAGGAAAAGATAGAGAAGCAAGATGAGAGAGAGAAAGAAAGAGAAAAGAAGGGAATGACGACCTATGCGGGTGTGGTGGCAAACCGCCCGGGTACCCAGCTCCCTGGGCGGGGGACGCTGCACTCCGTGGTGGTTGAATCCAAAAATGAAATAGAGACGGCAGACCAGGTGATGGAACGCCTGAGGAAGATAGCGAATGAGGATGATGGATGGGTAAAGGTAGAGAAAGTAAGAAAGGCGAAGGATAGGAAGGTCATCATAGGGTACAAGACTGAGGAAGAAAGAAACCGGGCACAGAGTAGATTAGTTGAAAAGGAAAAGGGGCTGTCCGTCCAAGAGATAAAAAACAGGGATCCTCTCCTTATCATGTACGGCGTCTTAAAAAACCAAGCCGATGAGGAGGTACTCAGGGCTGTAAGGTCCCGAAACCGTGAAGTGTTCCGGGACCTACAACCCGAGCAGGATAGGATGTCTGTTTTATATCGGAAGACGGCGAGAAACCCCCATGTGTGCCACGTGGTGCTCAGGGTCTCTCTGGTGGTCTGGTCCCGTGCCCTGGGCCTGAGGAAGCTGCACATTGACCTTCAACCGGTCAGAGTGGAGGACCAATCACCGCTCGTGCAGTGTTCCCTATGCCTGGGATATGGGCACAGCAGGAAGTTCTGCACCGGCACCGAGTCAAGATGTAGTCACTGTGGCGGGCTCCATTTGAGAGCCGAGTGCCCAGATTACGTTGTCGGTGCAGAACCAAACTGCATCAACTGCCAGAGGGGGAAACTGGGCAACGCGGGGCACAATATCTTCGACGACTCGTGCCCAGTGCGGAAGAGATGGGATGAAATAGCGAGAGCGACCACTCAGTACCATTGCTAAAGTTGTCCCGAGGCAAACCCGCCCATATAAAGTGCTGCAGGCTAACCTCCAGAGACGACGACTGGCAACCGACGAGCTCATGCTCGAAGCCTCGAAGCGTAAAGCGGCAGTCGCTCTTATACAGGAACCCTACGTGGGGACGGTGAAGAGGATGAAAGTATACCAGGGCGTAAGGGTCTTCCAGAACACTGGGCAAGGAGGAGGGACTGTGAAGGCGGCTATCGCCGTCTTCGATCCAAATCTGGATGTAATACAGTACCCGCAACTCACCACCGATAACATCGTGGTGGTGGGAATCCGGACCAGTGCCTGGACGATCACGCTGGTGTCCTTCTACTTCGAGCCGAGTGAACCCGTGGGTCTATATGGAGCGGCTAAAAGAGGTAAGGCGTGTGTTAGGTTCCCGGTGCGTCGTCATTGGAGGCGACGCTAACGCGAAGAGCACATGGTGGGGACATCGTTTTGAGGACGGCAGAGGCGAGGTGCTGAGAGGGGTGCTCGAGGAATTGGACCTCCATGTCCTGAACAGTGGAGGCACTCCAACTTTCGACACTGTGAGGGGTGGAAAGAGGTATTGCAGCTATGTGGACATCACGGCATGCTCGAGCGATATGCTCGCCTGGGTCGGCGCCTGGAGGGTCGACGAGAGCCTCGTGAGCTCGGACCACAACGGCATAGCGTATGACATCGCCCTTGAAAGAGCCAAAGGGATAAGTATTAGTCGTACTACCCGGCGGTACAACACCAAGAAGGCCAACTGGGCCGGCTTTAGGGAAAGCGTCGCTCAGCTGCTCCCGGAATGTGTAAATATAGGCGAAACGAGAAGTGAAAATGAGCTGGACACTCTAGTCTGCGTATATGCATACGGGAGTAGTTGAGGAGGCGTGCAAAAGGCACATCCCAAGTAAAAAAGAGGGTGGGATACTCACTACGCCGTGGTGGTCGGAGAAACTCGCTGAGTTGAAGAGAGACGTCAATACCAAAAGGCGCCGAATCAGGAATGCAGCGCCGTGTCGTAGGGAATGGGTGGTAGCGCAATACCTGGAACAAAAGGAGAAGTATGAAACAGAGGTAAATAAGGCACAGGTCGAGAGTTGGAAGGCTTTCTGTGGAAAGCAGGACAGGGAGGGCGTATGGGAGGGCATATATAGAGTCTTAAATAGGGCCACAGTGAGAGAGGAGGATCTGCCGCTGTCCCATAACGGTACAACCCTGGACGCTAAGGGTTCGGCAGATTTACTTGCCCGAACCTTTTATCCAACAGATGAACCTGCTGAGGACACCCTAGAGCACAAAGTTTTACGCGAAAAGGCTGCGAAAGTAAAAGAGAAAGAGGGTCATCATGGTGATGACCCACCTATCACCCTGGATGAGCTCAAGGATGCCCTCAGCAGATTCAATCCAAAGAAGGCCCCCGGATCAGACGGATTCACCGCGGACGTCTGCGCCCACGCCATAGCGGCCGATCCCTCACTCTTTCAGGAGCTGCTGAATCGGTGCCTGCATCACGGCTACTTTCCCAAGATATGGAAGGAAGCCGTGGTGGTGGCACTGAGGAAACCAGGTAAGGACTCGTACATTATTTATTGCTATTGCCTGTCCTGGGGAAGGTGTACAAGAGGATGCTGGTTGCTCGTCTCAGGTTTTATTTGCTGCCGAAGATGAGTACTCGCCAGTACGGCTTTATGCCCCAGAGAAGCACCGAAGACGCCCTCTATGACCTCATGGGTCACATAAGGGCAAAGCTCGATGATAAGAGAATAGTCCTTGGACATAGAGGGCGCCTTCGATAGCGCCTGGTGGCCGGCGATAAAGGTGCGACTGGCTGAGGAAGGATGTCCGGCGAACCTGAGGCGAGTAATCAGTAGCTACCTCAGTGACAGGGAGGTAAGGGTGAGGTACGCGGGCGAGGAGTGCAGGCGTTCCACCGAAAAGGGCTGTGTCCAGGGTTCAATAGGCGGTCCACTGCTGTGGAACCTTTTGCTGGATCCCCTTCTCCATAGTTTAAGCGATAGGGCGGTACACGTGCAGGCATTCGCGGATGATGTGGTGTTGGTGTTCGATGGCGAGACAGCCCTGGAGATTGAGGGACAAGCCAATGCCTCTCTCGAACATGTGCGGGAGTGGGGCATCGGAATGAAGCTGAAATTCGCACCGCACAAAACTAGTGCGATGGTAATCAAGCGGAGGCTGAAGTACGATGTCCCGCGCCTCAGCATGGGCGGGATAGACGTTGGAATGTCCACAGAAATCAAAATCCTGGGGCTCACCATCGACCACAAACTCACCTTTAATACACACGTCACAAATGTATGCAGGAAGGCGATCGGCATCTACCACAAGCTGATGCGGATGGCCAAGATCAGCTGGGGGTTACACCCCGAGGTGGTCAGGGCCATCTACGTTGCAGCGGTGGAGCCGACGGTGCTGTATTGTGCCAGTAGTTGGTACGCGGCGGTAAATAAGCTTGGTGTCCGAAAACAGCTGAACGTGGTACAACGCGGATTCGCCCAAAAGCTGTGTAAGAGCTATCGCACGGTCTCTCTGCACTCAGCGCTGACCCTGGCTGGGTTGCTCCCTCTGGACCTTAGAGTTCGAGAGGTGGCCTCGTTATACGAGGCCAAGAGAGGAGTGACTCAGCCATGGATGGGGGACTGGGAGGTCGAGCGAATGGCTCCAGCTATAGAGGCACCTCACCCCGCGGAGCATACGACCTTGGAGTTCGTAAATCTGGTAGACGAGGAACATCTTCAGCGCACCAATAACATCGAGGTGCGCATCTTCACGGACGGGAGCAAGATTGAGGGCCGAGTCGGTGCCGCGTTATCCATGTGGAATAACCGGACCGAAACCAAGGCCCTCAAACTTGCTCTGTCGCCTCACTGTACCGTCTACCAGGCCGAGCTCCTGGCAGTATGCAAAGCGACCAGTGAGATCCTCAGGCGAGGCGAGTCCACGTTTGGCATCTTCAGTGACAGCAGGGCCGCTCTCTTGACGGTAATAAGCCGTAATGCCCTCCATCCCCTGGCGGTGGAGGCCAGAAAAGCCATTCGGCAAGGCATGGCCCAGGGCAAGGAAATATCCTTGTTCTGGGTCAAGGCCCACGCAGGACTGGAGGGCAACGAGCGGGCTGATGAGCTCGCCAGGGAGGCGGCCCTGCGGCTGAAGAAAGCACCGGACTACGGTCTGTACCCCGTTTCATTCGCGAAGCGGAGTCTGCGTCAGGCTACGCTTGGCGAGTGGAACAAGAGGTATAGAGAGGGCGAGACCGCCTCCGTCACCAAGCTATTTTTCCCGTGCACGGTGGCGGCATACAGCATCGTCCGCAAGATGAAGGTCGCCGGCATCACGATCCAGCTGCTGACGGGGCACGGTGGGTTCGCCGAATACTTGACTCGTTTCAAGTGTAAGGAGGACCCATCGTGCGCCTGCGAGCCGGGCGTCGAGGAGACGGTCCTACACCTGCTAGTGGACTGCCCAAACCACGGCAGAGATAGGTTAGAATTGGAAGTGGAGACTGGAGTCAGAGTAGCAATAGTTAACTTTTCTACCTTAATTAAAGACTACTCGAAGGAATTTCTGGCATATGCACAAAAAATTGTAAATATAGCAAATAAGAGAAAAAATTTAAGTATAAAATAGCATCTAAGTTAGGTATTTGTTAATACCACAACTTTAGATATAAGAAATAGCAAATAAGTTGTAGCATAAGAAAATATGTATTTAATAAAGATAGTAGTAATAAGGTAGGATAAGAAAATAGATATAATAAATAAAGATAAACTATACCCAAAACCCCTATAATCCCCCAAGTATGAAAGGAATAGAATGAAAGTACGAGAGGCATAAAAGCGAGATTTGGAATGGTACTAGAGGACTGGAATGAGAGCGCGAATAGGTTTTTTTTTTTGATGAAAATAATAGCCCTTTCAAGGCACATGTATAAAAAAGATAGACAGAGTAGGAGAAACAGTTGCCCCATCGATGGGACAACTGTTTTAAATTGACTAAGAATAGGCTCTGTCTACGACAGCAAGGAACACCCTGTGAGGAAGGGTACAAAAAAAAAAAAAAACCCTAACATTGCCATAACCCTAACATTGCCAAAACCCTAACATTGCCATAACCCTTACCTTGCCATAATCCTATTCTTACTATAACCCATACCTTGCCATAACCCTAACATTGCCATAACCCCATAACCCTAACATTACCATAACCCTCACTTTGCCATAACCCATAACCCTAACATTGCCATAACCCTAACATTGCCATAACCCTTACATTGCCATAATCCTATCCTTGCTATAACCCAAACCTTGCCATAACCCTAACTTTGCCTTAACCCTAACATTGCCATTACCCTAACATTGCCATAACCCTTACATTGCCATAACTCTAACTTTGCCATAACCCTAACAAACCCTAACATTGCCATAACCCTAACATTGCCATAACCCTCACATTGCCATAACTCTAACATTGCCATAACCCTTACATTGCCATAACCCTTACTTTGCTATAACCTTATGCTTGCCATAACCCTTAATTTGCCATAACCCAAACCTTGCCATAACCCTCACTTTGCCATATCGCCATAACCCGTTGACGTTCATAAGTGTTACTTTGTGACCTAAGTGAATAAATTATTTTTGACTTTGACTTTGACTTTGACCCCAACATTGCCATAACCCTAACATTGCCATAACCCTAACATTGCCATAACCCTTACATTGCTTATTCCTAACATTGCCATTACCCTAACATTGCCATAACCCTTACATTGCCATAACTCTAACATTGCCATAACCCTAACAAACCCTAACATTGCCATAACCCTAACATTGCCATAACCTTACATTGCCATAACTCTAACATTGCCATAACCCTTACATTGCCATAACCCTTACTTTGCTATAACCTTATGCTTGCCATAACCCTTAATTTGCCATAACCCAAACCTTGCCATAACCCTCACTTTGCCATATCGCCATAACCCCAACATTGCCATAACCCTAACATTGCCATAACCCTAACATTGCCATAACCCTTACATTGCCATAACCCTTACTTTGCTATAACCTTATGCTTGCCATAACCCTTAATTTGCCATAACCCAAACCTTGCCATAACCCTCACTTTGCCATATCGCCATAACCCGTTGACGTTCATAAGTGTTACTTTGTGACCTAAGTGAATAAATTATTTTGGACTTTGACTTTGACTTTGACCTCAACATTGCCATAACCCAAACATTGCCATAACCCTTACATTGCTTATCCCTAACATTGCCATAACCCTAACATTGCCATTACCCTAACATTGCCATAACTCTTACATTGCCATAACTCTAACTTTGCCATAACCCTAACAAACCCTAACATTGCCATAACCCTAACATTGCCATAACCTAACATTGCCATAACTCTAACATTGCCATAACCCTTACATTGCCATAACCCTTACTTTACTATAACCTTATGCTTGCCATAACCCTTAATTTGCCATAACCCAAACCTTGCCATAACCCTCACTTTGCCATATCGCCATAACCCCAACATTGCCATAACCCTAACATTGCCATAACCCTAACATTGCCATAACCCTTACATTGCTTATCCCTAACATTGCCATAACCCTAACATTGCCATAACCCTTACATTGCTTATCCCTAACATTGCCATAACCCTAACATTGCCATAACCCTTACATTGCAGTCTTGGCAGTTCTGCCGTCCCGAACGCCACGTTTTCGCACTGCTCCGCGATTAAAAAATCGAAATTGTGGTAAAAAGTTGACGTACCGGCACGTGCGATATATCATTCGACGCGTCTCAGTGAGGCGCATCTGCCTATATAAATAGAACCAGTCGGACGTTTCGGGAAAAAAAATTATATGCGAAAAACGCAAAAAGTGTTAGAAAGTGCAGTGAAACAGTGCTATAGCTTCGGATTCCCTGTGTCGTCGGTGCAGCCGCGCATGTCTGGGAAAGGACCCCTACGAGATCTTCACCTGCACATCCTAACTTCCATCCGCGGACAACGGGATCCGAAGTTATAAACGAAAAACCTAAAACCACGTGGCCACGTGGTCGATGAAGGAAACGTGTCCGGAACTCACTATCTTCAGGGGAGGTAGTGTAACACTCATTTATTCCTTCTGCATTTGCAGAAAAATTTTCTACGTTATACTTTTGGAGTAAAAAATCTTCAAAGTCTGAAACTTTGACCGTCTCTATCTCAAAAACAAGATCTACAACCCACTAGTTGCATGTCGCAGCCGGTTGCGCGCTCACTGGACCAACATTCCTGCAAAAAGGAAAAAATTGTTCGCGTGAAAAATTGGACCTCCCGTGTGAAAAAACTGCCCTGACGATCATTTTAGTTTTAACGTAGTTTTAAGTATGTTTTTAAATTGTGTAGCTTAGCTATAAGGTTCAGAATTCTAGTCCCCATATATTCATATTTTTTCAGAAATTTAGGCCCATTTTTCGACATTTTAAATAATTTTTTCTTCATTAAATAATAAATAATTACAATATTATTTCAAAAATAACCCTTATAGAAGGGGATTAAAATTTCAAATGAAACGAGCCCAAACTCGGCTCGATTTCGTCAACTGGGGCGAAGTTTAGGCCGATTCAAAGTTTTTGGCAGCCATATTGGCCGCCATCTTGAAACGTGGAAACCGCGATAACTCTGTCACTTTTGACCGCAGAAAGTCGCGGTTTTCGACGTCAAGATCATCTTAGGCTGGGTTATCGTTTGAGGGGGGTGGTGACTCTACGTAGAGACTCCAAAATCCGACCCAAGATCACCATTTTGCGGGGTAGGGTATCCCGGGGCGAGCAAAACGAGCTGTCGCGCATTGATCTGCGTTGAGCGGTTGCCGAGATATAAAGCAACAAAGTTCGGGTCTGAAAATTAGATTTTAGTCTAGAAAACTAGTAACTTGTGTATCTCTGGAACCGCTTGTCGCAGCGTGGTGCAGTTTTCGGCGTTGGGCTTCGCCCGACCGGGGCTACCTTGCGAGCTACTTTTGGAGTCTCTACGTAGAGTTACAGACATCGACTCTACTTAAAAAACTTTTTATTTTATTTTTATATTTTAATTATCCTTTGTGTCTTGACAACATTGATTGTTATTGCGACGGCCATTAGCCTTAAGTATTTTATTAAATTAGTCTATATTTAAAAATTTTAATTTTATTTTTCTCTTAACTGTGGTCTTCATTTATTGTGGCCCAATCAAGAACAGGAACTCTGCATATTTGCATAGTATAATAATATATAAATTATTTTGACAAAAGCGGTTTTATTGAGCCACCTGGTTGAACTCAACTAACACTGAGACTCATTTTGACCAGTCTAAGTCTATACAACATAGACTGTGTAATTTAGACATATACAGCTTTATTGAGCTACAATTTACCTGCTGGACAAGTATCGGGACATTTCCCGTACACACACTTAATACGCATTTACTTACACCTACATACATTCACAAATACATACACAGATACACACTAACACTGTGCTTTATTTTGACCAGTCTACGTCTTTACAACTTAGACTGTGTGTAAATTAGACATATGCAGCTTTGATGAGCTGCAAGTTACCTACCTGACAAGTATCGGGATATCTCCCACAAACATACTAATACGCATCTACACACATCAACATACACCCACACATACATACCCACGCACACACACGCACACCTAATTTATATACTTACTTACCTGAGCATACTTACGCGTTACGATGATCCGGACGCCGAAAAAACCCGATGCATCAACTCCCGAGAACAGCGACAGTCAGCAGGCTGGACCTGTCAAACCAGCCGTCACTCAAGTAAGAAAGAGCATCAGTGACATCGAAGCGAAGATGAAGTCTCCGCCTTAAGTCAGGTTGCTGGAAGAAGAAGCACGAGCAATGATGCTGAAGGCCCAAGCGCAGATAGGGATGTCAGGAAACCTGCGCAAAGATATAAAACAAACATTACTAGAGTGCATTAAAGGACTGTATGAAATAGTGAAAAAAGTTGGTAAGGCATCGGAAGGCAAAGGGACTAAGGCCTATGTTGAAAGGGAGAGGAAGAGCTCAGGGGAACATACGGACAGAAGCCAGGAAATTTTGGAAGAAATAAAGGGAATAAAGAAATCTTGATAGAAAAAAACGAAGTGCAAAAACAGATTCCAACACAAATCGAAATCACAAGGAAGGAAATTAACGAGCGTTTAGAGACGCACACGAGCGAGGTAAAAGAACTTAGAACAGAAGTAAGAGCTAACGCAGAAAGGAAAGAGACAGCAACGGAGGGACCACTCTCATATGCACAAATGGCAGCCAAACAAAACCGCTCAAACGTATACCGCACGAACTTCCACTCAATCATAGTGTCATCGCCTCTGGAAGCAGACACGTCGGACACTGTGATTGAGAAAATAAGAACAGCGGTAGACGCCAAGACTTCAGGGGTTAGAGTGGACCACGTAAGGAAGGCTAGAAACCAATCTGTTGTCCTCAGCTGCTCGGGGAAAGACCAACTTGAGAAGGTGACTACCAAGATCCGAAAGTCAAACACTGATCTAAAGGTGGCTCAAACGGTCAACAAAAATCCTTTGGTCATCATACGGGATGTAATGACTTACATTACCGATGATGACCTTGTGACTGCCATCCGGACTCAGAACGGACATCTTCTTGAAGGGGTCGATGAAGCCGAGTGCGAGATTCGGGTGAGATACCGGCGAAGAGCCAGGAACCCGTTGACCAGCAACGTGGTGCTGCAGGTGCCTACCCTCGTGTGGCAGCGACTAACCTCTGCAGGTAGGATACACGTCGATCTGCAGAGGGTGGTCGTACAGGACCAAAGCCCACTTGTCCAATGCACAAAGTGCCTTTGCTACGGACATACGAGGAAAGTTTGTACGGACCCTGCAGTCTTATGCAGCCATTGCGGAGACCCGCATATGAAAGCAGACTGCCCTTCTCTTGTTCTCAATGAAGAACCAAGCTGCAAAAACTGCTTCAGAGCCAAAAAAACTGGTACCCACAACGCGTTTGACAGAGAGTGCCCAATCCGCAAGAAATGGGATGTTTTAGCGCGGTCGACGGTAGCCTACTGCTAAGGTTGCTCCAGGAAACAACACCGAGACAAGTAATGCTGTAAAGTGGCATGTCGTACAGGTCAACCTCCAGAAAAAAAAGCTGGCAACAGAAGAATTAATTGTCGAAGCTGGACGTAGGAAGATAAAGTTTGCTCTAGTGCAAGAACCCTACATTGGAAGTCAGGGAGAAATGAAAACATATCAAGGGACGAGAGTGATACAAAATATTAGGAACGGTAATGCAGTCAACAAAGCTGCCATAGTCGTTTTCGATAGAAAGATCGATATAACCCTATGCCCTACTATAACAACTGGAAACATAGTGGTTGCAAAGCTTAGAATCAGAAACACCACCATTGTATTGGCATCCCTGTATTTTGACGGTGAACTTGATATTGACGCGGACTTGGACCAGCTGAAGGAAATAGTTTCTGAAGCCGGCGAATCTAACATATTAGTAGGTGGTGACGTGAATGCATGGAGCACATGGTGGGGCAGCGACAAAGAAAATGAAAGAGGAAAAGTTCTCCATGGGACGCTGGTTGATTTGAACCTTCATGTGCTCAATTGTGGTGGCGTCCCAACATTTGACACTATCAGGGGCGGGAAGAGGTATAAGAGCCATATTGACATCACAGCCTGCTCCGATAACTTGCTTCGGCACGTGGGGCAATGGAAAGTAGATCCCAATATGGTATCCTCGGACCACAATGCTATATTAATTGACATAAATTTAGGAAAGGTACCTATAAACGTTAAGCAGAGTAATACAAAAATATATAATACAAATAAAGCTAAATGGAAAGAATTTAAAATAGAACTAAATAAAAAGCTTTTAGAAAATTACTTACATATAGATAAAATAAACAAAATTAGTAATATAGAAACATTACAAATAATAATTAAAAATTATATCGAAGTTTTGACTAATACATGTAACAAAACTATACCGCTAATTAAAATGATGAGAAGATCCAATCCAAGAGGAGAAGGATACGTTGCGCTGCGCCACGTCGCCGAACATGGGTCGTCAATCAGTACCTAAAGGCAAAGCAGGAGTATGAAACAGAGGCGAGTAGGGTACAGACCGAGGGGTGGAAATCATTTTGTCAGAAACAGAACAAGGAGAGTATGTGGGATGGCATCTACAGAGTGATCAACAGGACCAGGAGACGTCACGATGATTTGCCGATCGTTAAGGATGGTGTTGCACTTAACTCGGAAGAGTCTGTGCAAGCGCTGACGATGAAGTTCTTTCCTGACGATATTCCTGATGATGACTCTGTAGAACATAAGGAAATCAGAGTCGTAGCAGAAAGAACACTGCAGTGCATGCCAGACGACAAATGGGACCCACCCTTCACCGTCGCCGAGCTCAGACACGCGTACAAGAGCTTCAATCCGCGGAAAGCACCTGGACCTGATGGATTCACAGCGGACATCTGTGAAGCAGCCATTAGTTCGGACGAGGCTGTATTTCTGGACATCGCCAATAAATGTTTGGACCTGTCCTACTCTCCGGATCAATGGAAGGAGGCCGCTGTTGTGGTTCTCAGAAAACCCGGAAAGGACGACTACTCCCAGCCCAAATCATACCGGCCGATTGGTCTTTTGTCGGTAATGGGCAAGATCCTGGAGAAGATGATGGTCAGGAGACTGAGATACCACCTGCTGCCGAGGATAAACCCAAAGCAGTATGGTTTTGTACCACAGAGGAGTACGGAGGATGCCCTGTACGACATGACAAACTACATAAATGAGGCTTTAAGGAAAAAGAACATGGTGGTCCTGGTCTCGCTGGACATTGAAGGCGCATTTGATAGCGCTTGGTGGCCAGCAGTGCAATGTCGCCTGGCGGAGAAGCGCTGTCCATGCAACCTCCGAAGACTAGTGGACAACTACCTGAAAAACCGAAAAGTTAGGGTTAGGTACGCTGGTGCAGAGTGTGTAAAGGCTACAACAAAGGGTGGACGTTTTGGAACCTTCTCTTGGATCCGTTGCTGGATGAGCTGGAGGAGATGGATGCATACTGCCAGGCGTTTGCGGATGACGTGGTCCTCATCTTCACAGGCAAGACAGCACTTGATCTGGAACAAAAAGCGAATGTTACACTTGCCCATGTGCAGCAGTGGGGTGTCAAAAATAAATTAAAATTCGCGCCGCATAAAACCAATGCCATGTTGATGACAAAGAAGTTAAAATTTGACACACCACGGTTGCGCATGGGTGGTGTAGATATAAAGCTAGTAAAGGAGATTAAGATGCTGGGCTTGATCATAGATGAAAAGATGACCTATCAGAGCCACGTCTCGTACATCTGCAAAAAAGCCGTTAACATCTACAGGCAGCTGTCCACAGCAGCTAGAGTGACGTGGGGCTTGAACCCAGAAGTCGTGCGGGTTATCTATGTTGCAGTGGTCGAACCGATCATCCTTTACGCGGCCAGTATATGGGCAAAGGCGGCAGACAAGATTTATGTCAGGAACCAGTTAAACACGATCCTGAGGGGGTTCTGCCAAAGGATTTGCAAGGCGTATCGGACGGTCTCAATGAATTCGGCTCTAATACTCACGGGATTGTTGCCACTAGACCTGCGAGTCAAGGAGGTAGCATCCTTGTACGAGGCAAAGAGAGGGAAGCCGCAGCCAATTCTAAAAGACCGTTCGGTGGAGTGTAGGGCAAGTTTTCTGGAGAAAGGGCACCCCTCCTTGGAGGAGGAGGAATCTTTTGGAGTCCTAGAAAACGAAACCGAAGTGCAGTGCGGCTTGGAGGATGGTGCAGTACAAATATTTACCGACGGTAGTAAAATTGAAGATAAGGTTGGGGCGGCACTATCCTGGTGGACTGGTGGCGCTGAAACCAAAAGTCGCAAGTTTAAATTAGCCGATTACTGCACTGTCTTTCAAGCGGAACTGTACGCGATATACCGAGCCACCAAGTTGATAAAAGCGGACAGCCAGAAGAGCAGTTTTCAACTTTACAGTGACTCTAGGTCAACTCTGGAGTTGCTGAAAAACTGCGACAGCACCAACTCGCTGGCCGTGTCAACACGTAAAAATTTCGCCACAATTAAAAACTTGGGGAAAAGAATCCAAATTAACTGGGTGAAAGCCCATGTTGGCATCCAGGGCAACGAAAGAGCCGACGATCTGGCAAAGGAAGCAGCCCTTGGAAGAAAGACCAGACCGGACTTTGACGAATGTCCTATTTCATTCGTCAAGCGAGCCATCAGACAGGATTCGATTGACGAATGGAACAGGAGATATCAGTCGGAATCTAAAGCCGGGGTGACAAAGATATTTTTCCCTGACGCCAAGGACGTGTATCAAATAAATAAGCAGATCAAACTCACACACTTGCACACACAACTCTTTACAGGACACGGGGGATTTTCCCAGTACTTGTACCGTTTTAAAAAGAAGGACTCACCTGCTTGTCCATGCGACCCAGCCGTCGAAGAAACCGTCGCGCATCTTATTGCAGAGTGTCCCAGGTTCGGAAGAGAGCGCTTTGACCTTGCATCTGAAATAGATACCGCAATAAATGTTGAGACCATACATGATATTATGAAAAACAAATATGTAAGAAATAAATTTTTAGAATTTTGCCTTAATATATGTATAATAGTAATAAGTAGCAATAAGAATTAGATATAAAATGTAACACGGTAAATATAGTGGATATATATAATACTAGTGTTATGTAAAATAGGTAGAAAACAAAATAATAAAGTAGAAGGCGAAACAAACAAAATATAAATAAAAAAAAAATTAAAAAAAAATTAAAAAAAAAAATCCCATATACTTCTGTGCCTCTTATAATAGTTTAAGCCTCTTATAATAGTTGAAGATAGTTTAAGTATATATAACAAAGACAACGCACAAGATGAATGCGATGTCATTGTTACTTAATTTAAAAAATTTGAAATTAAGCCTCCGTCTTCAACGGAGAAAATTTGGAAATGACAGATTGGGGTTTTTAGCTGGTAGGAGTCCAGCACTATCTGAGTGTCCCTTCTCAGATGTCCATGATGGATTTTTCCCTCAATCTGTCAATTTATAAAAAAAAAAAAAAAAAAAACCCTTACATTGCCATAACCCTAACATTTCCATAACCCTAACATTGCCATAACCCTAACATTGCCATAACCCCATAACTCCGACATTGCCATAGCCCTAACATTGCCATAACCCTAACATTGCCATAACTCTAACATTGCCATAACCCCATAACCCCAACATTGCCAAAACACTAACATTGCCATAACCCCATAACCCCGACATTGCCATAGCCCTAACATTACCATAACCCTAACATTGCCATAACCCTAACATTGCCATAACCCCATAACCCCAACATTGCCAAAACCCTAACATTGCCCATAACCCTTACATTGCCATAATCCTATCCTTGCTATAACCCATACCTTGCCATAACCCTTATATTGCCATAATCCTATCCTTGCTATAACCCATACCTTATATTGCCATTACCCTAACATTGACATACCCCTAACATTGTCATATCCCTAACATTGCCATAACCCTAACATTGCCATAACCCTAACATTGCCAAAACCCTAACATTGCCATAACCCTTACATTGCCACCATAATCCTATCCTTGCTTTAACCCATACCTTGCCATAGCCCTTATATTGCCATAATCCTATCCTTGTTATAACCCATACCTTGCCATAACCCTTATATTGCCATAACCCCAACATTGCCATAACCCTTACATTGCCATAACCCTAACATTGCCGTAACCCTAACATTTCCATAACCCTAACATTGCCATAACCCTAACATTGCCATAACCCTAACATTGCCATAACCTTAACATTGCCATAACCCCATAACTCTGACATTGCCATAACCCTAACATTGCCATAATCCTAACATTGCCATAACCCTAACATTGCCATAACCCCAACATTGCCATAACCCTAACATTGCCGTAACTCTAACATTTCCATAACCCCAACATTGCCGTAACCCTAACATTTCCATAACCCTAACATTGCCATAACCCTAACATTGCCATAACCCTTACATTGCTTTAACCCTAACATTGCCATAACCCTAACATTGCCATAACCCTAACATTGCCATAACCCTCACATTGCCATAACCCTAACATTGCCATAACCCCTACATTGCTATAACCCTAACATTGCCATAACCCTAACATTGCCATAACCCTAACATTGCCATAACCCTCACATTGCCATAACCCTAACATTGCCATAACCCTCACATTGCCATAACCCTAACATTGCCATAACCCTAACATTGCCATAACCTTAACATTGTCATAACCCTAACATTGCCATAACCCTTACATTGCTTTAACCCTAACATTGACATAACCTTAACATTGTCATAACCGTAACATTGCCATAACCCTAACATTGCCATACCCCATAACCCCAACATTGCTAAAACCCTAACATTGCCATAACTCTTAGATTGCCATAATCCTATCCTTGCTATAACCCATACCTCACCATAACACTAACATTGCCATAACCCTTACATTGCTTTAACCCTAACATTGACATAACCTTAACATTGTCATTACCCTAACATTGCCATAACCCTAACATTGCCAGACCCCATAACCCGAACATTGCTAAAACCCTAACATTGCCATAACTCTTAGATTGCCATAATCCTATCCTTGCTATAACCCATACCTCACCATAACACTAACATTGCCATAACCCTTACATTGCCATAACCCTAACATTTCCATAACCCTAACATTGCTATAACCCTAACATTGCCGTAACCCTAACATTTCCAAAACCCTAACATTGCCATAACCCTTACATTGCCATAATCCTATACCTTGCCATTACCCTCATATTGCCATAACCCAACATTGCCATAACCCTAACATTGCCATAACCCTTACATTGTTATAACCCTAACATTACCATAACCCTAACATTGCCATAACCCTAACATTGCCATAACCCTTACATTGTTATAACCCTAACATTGCCATAACCCTAACATTGCCATAACCCTTACATTGCCATAATCCTATCCTTGCTATAACCCATACCTTGCCATTACCCTCATATTGCCATAACCCTTACATTGTTATAACCCTAACATTACCATAACCCTAACATTGCCATAACCCTAACATTGCCATAACCCTTACATTGTTATAACCCTAACATTGCCATAACCCTAACATTGCCATAACCCTTACATTGCCATAATCCTATCCTTGCTATAACCCATACCTTGCCATTACCCTCATATTGCCATAACCCAACATTGCCATAACCCTAACATTGCCATAACCCTTACATTGTTATAACCCTCACATTACCATAACCCTAACATTGCCATAACCCTAACATTGCCATAACCCTAACATTACCATAACCCTAACATTGCCATAACCTTAACATTGTCATAACCCTAACATTGCCATAACCCTTACATTGCTTTAACCCTAACATTGACATAACCCTAACATTGCCATAACCCTAACATTGCCATAACCCTAACATTGCCATAACCCTCACATTGCCATAACCCTAACATTGCCATAACCCTCACATTACCCTAACATTACCATAACCCTAACATTGCCATAACCTTAACATTGTCATAACCCTAACATTGCCATAACCCTTACATTGCTTTAACCCTAACATTGACATAACCTTAACATTGTCATTACCCTAACATTGCCATAACCCTAACATTGCCATACCCCATAACCCGAACATTGCTAAAACCCTAACATTGCCATAACTCTTAGATTGCCATAATCCTATCCTTGCTATAACCCATACCTCACCATAACACTAACATTGCCATAACCCTTACATTGCCATAACCCTAACATTTCCATAACCCTAACATTGCTATAACCCTAACATTGCCGTAACCCTAACATTTCCAAAACCCTAACATTGCCATAACCCTTACATTGCCATAATCCTATACCTTGCCATTACCCTTATATTGCCATAACCCAACATTGCCATAACCCTAACATTGCCATAACCCTTACATTGTTATAACCCTAACATTACCATAACCCTAACATTGCCATAACCCTAACATTGCCATAACCCTTACATTGTTATAACTCTAACATTGCCATAACCCTAACATTGCCATAACCCTAACATTGCCATAACCCTAACATTGCCATAACCCTAACATTGCCGTAACCCTAACATTGCCATAACTCTATTATTGCCATAACCCTTACATTGCTATAATCCTAACATTGACATAACCCTAACATTGTCATAACCCTAACATTGCCGTAACCCTAACATTGCCATAACCCTAACATTGCCATACCCCTAACATTGCCATACCCCTAACATTGCCAGTCTGGCTAAAGATCTGCCTGAGAGAGCCACGAATTCGTAACGCTCCATGGTAAAAAATTCAAAATATTCGGTTTTGAAGTCTTGGTGTCGTTCGATTTCTCAAAAGTTGTGCTGCGTGTGTTGATAAAGTTCAATTTTCCCGGAAAATTCAAAAAAAAAAAGTTATTCGCGTAAAACATAAAACCACGTGGTGCTTTTTCAACTTTTTGAAACTTTAAAACGCAATAACTCAGTTAAGTTATCGATGACAACTAGGTTTCCTGAGCTTGGATGGTAGGGCGCAACGTGGTGCACCCCGTGGCCTCATCAAAAAATTCCGCCAAAGACGCAACACCAAGATATTTACTGAAAACTCGTTTCAGAACCAAAAATTTTAAGCACGTGTTTATTGATCTCGAAGACATAGAGCTCTCATATTTTGTGGGTGTGAAGGCACCAAAAAGAGAAACAGGAAGCGTTTTTCACATTTTTAATTTTGAAGTTATGATTTTTTTATGTTTTTCTTAATTTTATTCGTAATAAATAAATTAATTTTAACCATAGGGTTGGCCCTATATACATCATAGGGACCTATTTAAGCCCAAACTTGGGTCTGATAGCTCCGGAATTGTCCATAATAGACTTTTTCGGCCATATTGGTTTCAGATTTTAAAAACTTGATAACTCCGGAACTATCAGGCCTAGAAAACTCGGGTTTTCAGGGTTATAGTAAGAACGTAATTAGCAATAGATTGTGTGGCTTTTCAGGAGGTTTAAGGGCCTGAAATTAAGAAACTTTGGCCATGCATAGCTCCGTAGCCGTTGGTCGTAGTGAGACGCCGTTTTCGCGGTGGTGCTTGGGGAGACGCTTCTACCCGACCCAAGTGTTTTCAGGCGTTTCGGAGCTGAAAATTTTCGAAAGCCTGAAAGCCATCTTGCGGATCAGCCGGGGTCGAGCCGAGTCTGGAGAGCCCACGCACGACCTTCTGCGACCAAGGGAAGGGAAGTTGTGCACTTTGAAAGTCACGTTTGACAGTTCTTGAACTTTCAGACCGATTTTCAAACTTGAGTATCTCCCGAACCAGAAGTCGCAGAGGACTCGGGATTTCTTTGGGGGTATCAGGCGGTCTTCCTCTGCAAACCCAGCTAAATTTCAGGGTTTTTCAGGCGCCAATAATTTACAGGCTGAAACTTACCTCGCGGATTAGGGCTCGTTGGGCTCTTTTCGGGGAGCCTAAGCACGGTCCGATCAGACATACCGTTCCGGAGATAACCAGGGTTAAAGAAATCCCGGCAGCCCTCTTGGTTGTAATCGGTATTTTGACCCATGCTTTCTTGGGAACCCTTTGGCTTGGGGAGGCCGTGTTTGGGGTCGTTGGATTGGGCTTGGGGAGGGCTATCCAGCAAGATACAATTCTTGACTCTACGATATAGTCAAGAAAAATTTTACAACATTATTCAAAATTTTAAAATTTTGAAATTTGAAATCCCACCCGACACCAGACAAAGGTCTGAAATTGTAAAATTGCACAAAATAGAGCAAGTCTATAAACAATTATTATAGGTTTTTATTTTTTATTTTTTATTTTTATTTTATTGCTAACTTGACTCCCGTAACCTGTTTACTTGCGTGATTTATTGAGTGTAGTGTACATTTAAGTACATAACAACTTTGACCAGGGAGTGGACGTCCCTGAGACGTAAGCTTCTGACAGCGGGTCGTAGCCTGCATACACACAACACAACATACAGATACACACATACACCCTAGGTGACACTACAGAAACACGAACAGTAACACAAATAATCCACTGCACAAATACACACACCACACAACATAACACACCGTCACTGGGGTTCTCGTCGGGATTTGACCGCTGGCATCGGGTCATCCAGGGTGCCTGCACGAACCGCTGTTTTCTAGAAAAATTAGGTTACGTAAATTATACACTATTTAATTAATTTATAAATTTCAAATTTTAATTTTTTTACAACTTAAACAAATTTACTTTTATCATATTATATTAATTGACATTTGACGTGCTCCATCTGCCAACTGAAAAAATGTTGGGAACTAGAATCCCGGTGAAAAAACCTACAGCCTCACCAGGCAAGTCAGGGTTAACAGCTCCCTTAGACAAGAGCAGTCCTGGCGTGGAGCAGCGTCCGATGAAACCGGTAAGGCGGAGCGTGGACGAGCTGGGACTACAGGAGTCCCAGCAAGCAAGGGAGGTGAGGGTAACAAGCCAAAAACCTCAAGAGGCCGACCAACTGCCATTGCCGCTCCCGGCCAGATCGATGCGCTGCTCCACGGCAGTGAAAAGCTGCGAGAGTATCAGGCAGCAAAGTAGAAGTGGAACGAAGACTGGATCTTCTCGAAAAAAATATAAAATCTTATGAGGAGGACTTAAGGAAAACCGTTAAGGGGCAGGGGCAGAGCGTGAAAGGAGCAGACGCCGGGGAGAAGGTAACAGCCTCTACTGGCGAACTGCTCAGAAAAGTAGAAGAGAATGGTAGACTTTTGAAAGAAAATGGGAGAGTTATGATAGAGCTGAAGGAAAAGATAGAGAAGCAAGACGAGAGAGAGAAGGAAAGAGAAAGAAAGGAGATGGCGACCTATGCGGGTGTGGTGGCAAACCGCCCGGGTACCTAGCTCCCTGGTCGGGGGACGCTGCACTCCGTGGTGTTCGAATCTAAGAATGAGACAGAGACGGCTGACCAAGTTATGGAAAGATTGAGAAAGATAGCGAACGAAGACGGCGAGGAACCCCCATGTGTGCCACGTGGTGCTCAGGGTCTCAGGGACTCGTGCCCTGGGCCTGGGGAAGCTGCACATCGACCTTCAGCCGGTCAGAGTGGAGGACCAATCTCCGCTCGTGCAGTGTTCCCTATGCCTGGGGTATGGGCACAGCAGAAAGTTCTGCACCGGTACCGAGTCAAGATGTAGCTACTGTGGTAGGCTCAACTTGAGAGGCGAGTACCCAGACTACGTTGTCGGTGCAGAGCCAAACTGCATCAACTGCCAGAGGGGGAAACTGAGCAACACGAGACACAATATTTTCGATGACTCGTGCCTAGTGAGGAAGAGATGGGATGACATAGCGAGAGCAACCACTCCGTACCAGCGCTAACGTTGTCCCAAGGCAAACCCGCCCTTATAAAGTGCTGCAGGCTAACCTCCAGAGACGATGACTGGCAACCGACGAGCTCATGCTCCAAGCCTCGAAGCATAAAGCGGCAGTCGCTCTAATCCCTACGTAGGGACGGTGAAGAGGACGAAGATATACCAGGGCGTAAGGATCTTCCAAAACACTGGGCAAGGAGGCGGGACTGTGAAGTCGGCTATTGCCGTCTTCCAAATCTGGATGTAATACAGTACCCGCAACTCACCACCGATAACATCGTGGTGGTGGGCATCCGGACCAGTGCCTGGACGATCACGCTGGTGTCCTTCTACCTCACTCTATCTGGAGCTGCTGAATCTGTACCTCCATCACGGCTACTTCCCTAAGATATGGAAGGGAGCCGTGGTGATGGCACTGAGGAAGCCAGGTAAGGACTCGTAGACCGTTCCTAAGTCGTACAGGCCTGTTCTGGGGAAGGTGTACGAGAGGATGCTGGGTGCTCGTCTCAAGTTTTATTTGCTGCCGAGGATGAGTACTCGCCAGTACGGCTTTATGCCCCAGAGAAGCACCGAAGACGCCCTCTATGACCTCATGGGTCACAAAAGGGCAAAGCTCGATGATAAGAGAATAGTCCTTATAGTGTCCTTGGACATAGAGAGCGCCTTCGACAGCGCCTGGTGGCCGGCGATAAAAGTGCGACTGGCTGAGGAAAGGTGTCCGGCGAACTTGAGGCGAGAAATCAGTAGCTACCTCAGCGACAGAGAGGTGAGGTTGAGGTACGCGGGCGAGGAGTGCAGACGTTCCACCAAAAAGGGCTGTGTCCAGGGTTCGATAGGCGGTCCACTCCTGTGGAACCTTTTGCTAGATCCCGTTCTCCATAGTTTAAGCGATAGGGCAGTACACGTGCAGGCATTCGCGGATGATGTGGTGTTGGTGTTCGATGGTGACACAGCCCTGGGGATTGAGGGACAAGCCAATGCTTCTCTCGAACATGTGCGGGAGTGGGGCATCGGAATGAAGCTGAAATTCGCACCGCACAAAACTAGTGCGATGGTAATCACGCGGAGGCTGAAGTACGATGTCCCGTGCCTCAGCATGGGAGGGATAAATTGGAATGTCCACAGAAATCAAAATCCTGGGGCTCACCATCGACCAGAAACTCACTTTTAATACACACGTCACAAATGTATGCAGGAAGGCGATCGGCATCTACCACAAGCTGGCGCGGATGGCCAAGATCAGCTTGTGGTTACACCCTGAGGTGGTCAGGGCCATTTACGTTGCAGTGGTGGAGCCGACGGTACTGTATTGTACCAGCAGTTGGTACGCGGCGGTAAATAAGCTTGGTGTCCGAAAACAGCTGAACGTGGTACAGCGCGGATTCACCCAAAAGCTGTGTAAGAGCTATGGCACGGTCTCCCTGCACTCAGCGCTGACCCTGGTTGGGTTGCTTCCTCTGGACCTCAGAGTTCGAGAGGTGGCCTCGCTATACGAGGCCAAGAGAGGAGTGACCCAGCCATAGATGGGAGACTGGGAGATCGAGTGAATGGCTCCGGCTATATAGGCACCTCACCCCGCGGAGCATACGACCTTGGAGTTCGTAAATCTGGTAGACGAGGAACAATTTCAGCGCATCTTCACAGACGGGAGCAAAATTGAGGGCCGGATCGGTGCCACGTTATCCATGTGGAATGACTGGACCGAAACCAAGGCCCTCAAACTTGCTCTGTCGTCACACTGTACCGTCTACCAGGCCGAGCTCCTGGCAATATGCAAAGCGGCCAGTGAGATCCTCAGGCGAGGCGCGTCCATGTTTGATATCTTCAGTGATAGCAGGGCCGCTCTCTTGACGGTAATAAACCGTAATGCCCTCGATCCCCTGGCGGTGGAGGCCAGAAAAGCCATTCGGCAAAGCATGGCTTAGGGCAAGGAAATATTCCTTTTCTGGGTCAAGGCCCACACAGGACTGGAGGGCAACGAGCGGGCTGATGAGCTCGCCAAGGAGACGGCCCTGGGGTTGAAGAATGCACCGGACTACGGTCTGTACCCCGTTTCATTCGCGAACCGGAGTCTGCGGCAGGCTTCGCGTGGCGAGTGGAACAAGAGGTATAGAGAGGGCGAGACCGCCTCCATCACCAGGCTATTTTTCCCGTGTGCGGTGGCGGCGTACGGCATCGTCCGTAAGATGAAGGTCGCCGGCATCACAAACCAGCTGCTAACGGGACATGCTGGGTTCTCCGGATACTTGACTCGTTTCAAGTGTAAGGAGGACCCATCGTGCGCCTGCGAGCCAGGCGTCGAGGAGACGGTCCAACACCTTCTAGTGGACTGCACAATACACGGCAGAGATAGGTCAGAATTGGAAATAGAAACCGGGGTCAGAATAGCAACAGTTAATTTTCCTACTTTAATTAAGGACCATTCTAAAGAATTTCTGGAATATGCACAAAGAATTGTAAATATAGTAAATAAGAGAAATAAAGTGTAAGTGTAATATAGTATCTAAGTTAGGTATTTGCTAAAACCACAACTCTAGATATAAGAAATAGTAAATAAGTTGTAACATAAGAAAATATGTATTAATAAAGATAAGTAGTAATAAGGTAGGATAAGAAAAATAGCATATAAGAAATGTAAATAATAAATAAAGATTAAGTATACCCAAACCCTTATTATCCCCCAAGTATGAAAGGAACAGAATGAAAGTACGAGAGGCATAAAAGCGAGAACTGGGATGGTACTAGAGGACTGGAATGAGAGCGCGAATAGGTTTTTGGTAAGAATAATAGCCCTTTCAAGGCGCACGTAAAAACAAGAGCTAGACAGAGTAGGAGAAACAGCTGCCCCTTCGATAGGACAACTGCTTCAAATTGTTAAGAATAGGCTCCGTCTACGACAGAGGAATCTTTCTATAACCCCAACTTTGCCATAACCCTTATCTTGCCATAACATTAACCCAACCATAATCCATCCACCTTACCTAGCCATAACACTCACCTTGCCATAACCCCAACATAACCCTTATCTTGCCATAACATTAACCCAACCATAATCCATCCACCTTACCTAGCCATAACACTCACGTTGCCATAACCCCAACATTGCCATAACACTTATCTTACCATAACGCTACCCTAACCATAATCCAATCTATGCCATAACCCTAACGTAGCAATATCCCTAACTTTGCCATAACCCTAATACCATAATCTTGCTATAACCCTCACCTTGCCGCAACCCTAACCTTGCCATTACCCTTACCTTGCAATAACCCTAACCTAGCCATAACCCTAAGCTTGCCATAACCCTAACTTTGACATAACTTTTTTTTTTTTTTTTTTTTTTTTTGTTTCCCAGGAAAAATGCTTCATGCACTACCCGCCGGCTAGGGGACGGCACCGGCGGGGCGTGTGGGACTCCCAGCAAGAAGACGCGCTGGTATACCCACTAAAAAACCTGGGGTGTTCCCTCTCTCACCCAATGGGGGGGGCCAGTTGGGAACTTAAAAGATTCAACCATAGCAGGCCCCCCCGTGTGGGTGCCGGCCGGGTCATTTTTTTTCGGACCCGACCACCTCTCGTCCCCAGGGGAGAGCCTGACTGCTCACCCCTTTCGACATCAGAAAGGCGCGCGGGAACACCGCGCGCGCCCTCTCGGGGCTTTTAGTTTACGGGTGGCAGGGTCCCCTGAGGCCCCGCCACCCGGAGCCCCTAGGTGGGGGGCAGGAGAGCGACATAAGCGCGTCTCCTGCGCCCCCTCCTCCGGCGGCGGACGTCCGGGGCGTAAGGATCGTCCTCACGCCCCCGCTCCGCCGCCTCCTTCTGCGAGATGACAGTCTCGCAGAAGGAACTCATTGCGCCCCAGCACCTGTCGTCGCCGACCATCTTGGATATGACGGTCGGCAACGAAAGGTCGGGGCCAATCACGGTGACCAGGGCACAGCGCTCCGCGGCCCACGCCGGGCACTCCTCCAGCGTGTGCTGCGCCGTGTCCCGGTCACACACCTCACAATGGTGACATCTGGTTGTCGGCTCCCTACCGGCTATCTTGCAGAGGTACTCTCCGAAACACCCGTGTCCGGAGAGCACCTGAGTAAGCCGGTAGGTGAGCGGTCCGCGCCGTCTGTCCGCCCATTTTCTTAGTACTGGACGGACAGCCTCGACTGTCCTCACCCCGTAGCGGGGCTGGGCCAGTCGCTCATTCCACCTGGCCTCCAGGACCAGTCGAGCCTGGGACCTTCGCGTCTCCACCGCCCTGTGCGTGGGCTCCTCGCCATGGAGGCGGAGGTCAGCGCGCCAGTAATACACTGACGCTTGGACCTCCGCCTCCAAATCCCAGGGCGGCGATGCCGCCAAAACGCACGCCGCCTCATAGGAGACGGTGCGGTACGCCCGCGACACCCTGATCGCCATCGCCCTCTGAGGTCTCCTTAGGAGGGCGACGTTTCGGCGATTCAGGGCGCCAGCCCAAATGGGCGACCCATAAAGGGCCATCGACCGCACCACCCCCAAATAGAGGCGGCGGCAGATGACACTCGGCCCCCCGATATTCGGCAGCAGAGAGCTAAGCGCTCCCGCCGCCGACATCACCCGGGGGGCCAGGCGGCTAAAATGGACGCGAAAGTTCCAGCGGCCGTCGAGGTGGAGCCCCAAGTATTTCATACTCGGCTCCACCCCGATGCGGACCCCTCCAACAATGATGTGGGCATCTGGTGGCGGCGCCCTCCGAGGCCCGTGAAATAGAAGGGCCCCGGACTTTTCCAGCGCCACCTCCAGTCCCAACATCCTAATCCTGCCGACAACCAGAGCCACTCCAGCCGTGGCAAGACGGGCAGCTGCCCCGTAGTCCTCTCCCCGGGCCGTAACCAGCGTGTCGTCGGCGTAACAAGTTACGCCGACGCCCGGGGGCAGGGCGCCCCGCAGCACCCAGTCGTAACCGATGTTCCACAGGAGCGGACCCAGAACCGATCCCTGTGGAACACCGCACGACACCTCCCTCCGGAACGTCTCTCCGTTCCGCCCCACACAGAATACACTTCTCTGGTGCAGGTAGTCCCCGACTATTCGGCGCAGGTAGGGAGGCACCCCAACTTTGACATAACCCTAACATTTCCATAACCCTAACTTTGCCATAACCCTAATGTTGCCCTGACCCTAACTTTGCCATAACGGTAACATTTCCATAACTCTAACTTTGCCATAATCCTAACCTTGACATAACCCTAACATTGCTATAACCCTAACTTTGCCATAACCCTAACCTTGCCATAACCCTAACCTTGCCATAACCCTAACCTTGACATAACCCTAATCTTGCAATAATCCTAACCTTTATTTTTGTACTCGTTGAAATGCGCCTGATGCATACCCTCCTGCCACAATGGGAGGCGAAGAGGGTTATGTCCAGCTCTGCAGTACTTCGGGCCTACGGACCAAAACCCCTCGGTGTGCACGCTCGCTGCCTTGTATAGTGGAAGGGCCACTGGCAAAAATTACTACCTCAGCGACCCACCCAGCAGTCTACATCACCTCGGCGACGCCCCGGTACTACATAGGGCGTCGGACCGACTCAATGGCTGGCGGGCGTGAGATCTCCGTTCTCCCGCCCGCGGCCTTTATTATGGCCGCATTGGTAATACATAACAACGGTATCCTTTTTTGCACGTTGCATCCCTGGGAGTTAACACATGAATCGAGAGGTATATTGGCACAAGTTACGATCTGTATTATTTTTATGTATTCCGAGCGTTATACAACCGCGGGCTCCGCTGGATGGATGAGGCGATTTATTGTAATTTCTATCATAATAATTGAGGTACATTGGATAATAAATGCGTGAGGTACATTGAACAAACAAAGCATTGTCACTAGTTTTTTCGGTATAGCTCGAGTGGCCCCGCTAGATCGATACACATGACGAAAATCATGTCCAACGTCCATGTCATACCTACTCCTGTTAAGGTTAGGGACTCTACTCTAGAAGTTGTCGACAAGTAGGTATACCTGGGATAAACGATCCAGGTAGGTCCTAACTTCGATGGAGAGGTCAATCGTCGACTCTAACTCGGCTGTGCAGCGTTCGGGAAGCTTCGACATATCTTCTCGTCCAATATATCGCAGTGTCTCAAGACGAAAGTCTTTGACCAGTGTGTATCGCCAGTAATGACTTACGACTCAGAGACGTGGTTGCTTACTATGGGCCGTATCAAAAGGCTCAAGGTCACTCAGAGGGCGATAGAGAGAGCTATGCTCGTGGTTTTCCTGCGGGATCGAATCGGAAATGAGGAGATCCGTAGAGAAACTAAAGTTGCCGACATAGCTCAGGCGCGTGGCACATAGCGCACAGAACCAATGGCCGTTAGGGCAGACAGGTTCAGGAATGCGGGCACTCACCGGAACACGCAACAGGGGCCCCTAAATCTTTTATAAATATGTAAATAAACCAATTTTCAAATATTCGGCATTTATACAATTGTCGATTTGGTTTCTAATGCATTTTCACTATGTAGTAGATATATATTGATTAGCTCGTTGGCTTATTAGAGTGTGTACGTACACACATTTAAATCCCAGGTTAAGCTAACAAAAATGTACTTAGATTTTCCGTCAAGAAATTATCAGAATGAGCCCAGAGTTGAGTGCTTTATACCCGTACCTCGGTAACATCAGCATCAACTGTTGGGCTCCATTGACATTGGCGTAGAGGAGAAGCGAAGCGTTGCGATACGCATTAACACGCTATAATATTCTGAACTCTATCTCGATTGAGTAAAGTACAAAATTCTGTTAAGCAAATATGAAGACGCATGATGACGTGCCGTGCAGGTTCAACGTTGAGCGAATACGCGCGTCATCCCGCGCTAACCGAGCGCAGTGACGCGTTAGGCGCCAACAACTTTAGACAGGAACTGTCCTGTCGATGATAAATCAGTGCAAATTATCTAAATTAGGTACTGACCTAATTTAGACTAATTGCACTGATTTATCACGGTCGTGGGTCGTAAATAATAACATAATTTACTTAGTCCATGAAGATATTCATGAATAAATAGGTATTTATGTAGCAACGATAGCCTAGTAGAAGACCGTTGGACTGCTACGCAAAGGTCTCGAGTTTGATCCCAAGACGCGCATCTCTGACTTTTCGAAGTTATGTGCGTATAGTTAATTATCACTTGCTTTAACGGTGAAGGAAAACATCGTGAGGAAACCTTGGAAAAAAACCATGTCTGAGTACTCCATAATGTTCTCGAAGATATTATGTGAAGTCTGCCAACCCACACCGGGCCAGCGTGGTGGACTATGGCCTAATCCTTCTCACACAGAGAAGAGGCTTGTGCCCAGCGGTGGGACAGTTTAATACAGGGCTGATATTATTACATATTAATTATAGGTACCTATTGTTAAATAGGTACCTATAATGACGTTAGTCAAGGCAAAAAATATAGCCACAGCACATAAATATACAGTAACCTATCTTCATACAAACGGTCGGAACTCGAGTCATACCTACGCGCCTCGGCGTCGGCATGCGCTCGGCACGTAACCAGTCGCGAATGCGCCGCAGTGACGAACGGACCGTGTGTTGTTTTTTAAACAGTAACCGCTCGGTACTTCTTTTAAAACTAAACATATAAATTGTAAAGTAGCTGCAGGTATCTATAACCAAGTAAAAGATATTACTTTTTCTCCTCCTTGTCCATGTCTACCAAAACATTTTTTAATTAAGCTTTATATTCGAATGCGGATTTTTTATACTTTGAAATATAATAATACATCATTCCGTACGTCTCAGTCGAGGCGCAAATATTTTTCAGTCGCAAATTTATAAGACCGATTTCTTTTTAAGTCTTAAATCTAACATAAACATGTTTTTTTCAATTAAATCTACCAATCAAAAAACAACATGCATTTTATTGAACACTTCCTATTCCATTCACAAAGTATTTGATTTGTTTAAATAAAATAAAAAATATTTACAATCACAAAAATAGATAGAAACTCAAAGTAGATTATTTATTATTATTATTATATAATATGCAATATATATTTATATATTGCAGATTTAATTAAAATGCTGTAGGTGGGCATATCGCATGTTTACGTACCGCGCGGCTGTAGGAATTTATTTCAAAGATACGGCCGAGTTACAATACTGTATATTTATGTACTGTGATATAGCTACCTACTTTCTAAATAGTTGCTTTTTATAGTTATAGATACTTCTTCCTTTTTTTTCCTACAGCTTTCGATATCAATTAATATTCGGCCTATTCAGTTTATAATATAGGTGCATCATAATCAGATCGAAGTCGACCATTATACACTGTATCTACGTCATTGTATACAAACTTTGAGCAACAATAGGCGTAAACTAAACAGAAGCAGCATAAGGCGATGGCGCGACGCAGGCGCGGAAGAGGCATGGTGCCGGTTCAAAACTTACCTATTCAACATTTAAGAAAGCGAAGCGTCGTAATTGATACACAAGCGACACAGCGCAGACATGGCGCCTCGCTGCTAACGTTGCGCAACCCAAGCCAAGCACATGTATAATTTTATTTGCGTCTGTAACTCTGTATTTTATATATTACATATTTACGCTGTGCTGCCGCCATACGCCATTATGTATAACTTACGCTTTAATCGGTATCTGTATTTATTTACTTATGAATCCAGCACTACTATTCGGACGCGTGAATGCGCTCGTTTTTGTGCGAATACATGCGTATTCACGCGACCACACATAAATTTGACGCTTAGTGATTCGAACCAGCGCCAATGTATATACATGAACCCTCAGCTATTTTTGTACTATATGGCTGTAATATCAAACTAGTGATAGATATGCTTGATAATCCCACGCTATGGAGAAGACTGCATGAGTAGTATATTAGTTTAAGTGGTAACTTTCGTACTGCCAATGCGCCGAGAGGTATGACTTCACAATTAAATAATTGCTTATATATCGTTTACATGTTGATAAGTCCACAGAAATTATTCCTAGTACGGATGTTACCTTCGAAGTTTAGTCGCTAGCCCATTAAATGACAAAAAAAAACAGTTTTAAAAAAACAACAACATTACGTCCTTATCATTTTATTCTCACAAGAAAAAACGTTAACGGATCTCTTAAAAATTACAATAACGAAAGAATTATCCACAGCTAACAAACGCACAGCTGCATATTACGATATATTTACAGATAAGCTCTTTGGCTTCTAAAAAGAAATTTACAAAAAAAACTTTAAAAAATATTAATAAAATTGCGAATCCAAGTAACGCAAGATAACATAATTTAAAATTATCAATAAAATTTCAACATAGGACTTAAATAAAATAATAATTATTACACTATACAAAGTGCCCAGAATTTCTAATTTTTTTTACAAATGGTGTCGAATACTGTGTTGGTAAACGAGTTATAACTGCTAAATTTACAAACAAAATTATTTTCTTTTTATTAAATAATATAAACCTTTTTATTCTCTAATAAGTAACATTTACAAGAATTACAAGAAATGTAACGTGTTAAGTAAAACGAATTGATAATTAATCAATATTCAAATGTAGATTGAATTGTACAAAGCCTTATGACAACTGACAAAATTCACATACATATTATAATTCAGAATTTTTTGTCCAGTCTGCGACCCATTGTAACAAAATCGAATATCAAACGATATAATTAGGCGAAAAGTGGATGGCGCGATAGAGTTCATTAATATTATGACATATAAAGTTAAAAGACAATTTCCTATCAAATTTTTTTTCAGCATCAATAATGTCATCGTGCAACGAACTCAACTACACCTGCCACCTTTGTCTTACCCTTTGGGAACTGACGTGATAAACGAAAATTAGTTGACAATATAAATATAAAGTTCCAAATTCAAAAATTGTAGTCTATCTGCTATATGACTGATCCAGTTCTGCTTACTGCGCTGTTGGTGACATTACTATGCTATATGACCAATCCAGCTCTATCTAAACTTGTCCAACAACTGGTCAGTTGTTGGACAAGGTCACTGGTCAGTGACCTTACTACCATTTCTTAATTGCTTTATTCATTGCATGAGAGAATGAGATGGCACGTTGCAATATGTATAGTCTTCTGATGTTCTTACACATACCAATACCAATAGGCGATGGTAAGATCCCAAAGGCTCTTAACGGTAAAAGTTGAATCTATGAAAATGGCATTGTCCTTCATTTTTATCGACAAATATCCTTACTAATATTATAAATTCGAAAGTAATACTGTCTGTCTGTTACCTCATCATCACTTTTAAACCACTCAACCGGTTTGGATGAAATTTGGTAGACATACATAGTTTAAATCCTGGGGATATACTACTTTTGATTGATACGCACAAAAGCTCGAATTGATATATTTTGTGTTTAACGCAGTTGTTAATGTTGACTGAGATTGAAGTTTGCATAAGCATGCAGCTGATGAATTTTCAACACAAGTATAGTAAGGCCACCATGTCAGACAACATTGATACTGACACAAGCGACAATAAACAATGCCTTTGAATTTTGAACTCTAACAACACTTTAATAAAGTGTATTATTCAATATCGCTATAGTTTTATGGCGTTTCAAACTTTATTATTTGATACATAGTTCTTTTAAGAGACGAAAGATCTACGAATCGCGGACTGGACTTTTGAATTGTTAGATTCCCATCAAATAAAGTAATATTCTAGAATTTTCCGAGACACAAAGACATTATTTTAAAAGTGGATTAACATTGAGAACATCTTAAATCATATATTTTTTAATCCTGCTAATAATATAGTTAAAGAAAGATGTTTGTTACTGAATCGCACCCAAAACTCTGAACAGATTTGAATGAAACTTAGCACACAGACCATACCCTGGATTAACATAGGATACTTATTATACTAGTGATGCGTCCCCGTGGAATAATAGTTCAACTACTATGAAGATTTACTCGTCGCGTTATCGTTACATACATCTAAACGCAGACTATATATGCCCGATTGGATTATAACCACATTTCGCCCGCTGTGATTAACATTTATAGATTCAGTACCGCAAGTTAGAAATAGAATAAAACTAGTAACGCTCTTTCCATCCCAAGAGTCGAAGGTGTCGTGAGGTTCCACAACAATTTTCGGCAAATAGCTGCAAAATTATTCCATGGAAATAGAGACAGTATCATAACGCGTGCATATGTTATTTATATATGTATCTTGTTCTTTGAAAATTTAAATAAATTTGAATTTGACATATATTATCGACAAAACATTTAATTATTTATTTATATTAGTTTCACAATATTAACCCACTTTTATTACAAATCAAAAAGTATCAACCCTCTACTAGCATCCGTAATAACTGAAAGCACAAACATCTAAAGGATTAACCCTAAAACGCGATATTACAATGAAATACTTTACAAATTGGAAATAAGACGATAGGCCAGGAGCTTGTGATGCATGTAAAATATTTAGATTTTTTAGTTCTAGCTCCTGGGCTATAGTCACGAAGCGTACTACCTAGGTAGGCACAGAAGGATCAGTACATTTTGGTTTAAAGGGAGACCTTAAGTATATCACATCGACTATTTAACCCTTGGTCTGCTGTAATGTACAAATGGAATGTTAATGTCTGTGGTTAGTTAACTATATTTAGGACACGCCTAGCTTGTATTTCTCGTATATCAAAGATGACAAGCAGACGTCTGCTATCGGCTACGACACTTACAAAACTGGCCTTATGGTTTTGTTCGTTTTAGTTGTTGGCCTTGACATCCTTACACGGACTATGAGTGAGCGCAGACGGCTCTCAACCCGTAGCTGGCCGCTTACTACCCATGCTCAATATATATATATATATACTCCTACATGCCAAGGCATTGCTTTAGAAAATAAAAATAAATTGTCAATCTTAGTATGATAGTTTCAAGGACAATTCTCGTCTCTATAGTACGCTATACTTCTGGAAAGCAAAGTTACTGTTTGATGATATATTAAAGCTTGTAGCTCTCTTGTATGTTAACAAACCACAGATTCGACAGCCAAGGGTGTTAGGGTAAAGCATGAGAAATTACCACTAAATTATCCTATACCCTACAAATAGCATTGAGCTGAGATCTCGCATCTAAACGATTAATTTAATAACATCTATGCTAAACTGTGACTTTCAATGGGAACTGTTACGGCGGGAAAGTACCGGTAGCTAGATTGCTGTTCATTAAAACAGAGATGAACGGAGCGGAGATGAACTGAAATGTGAGTGGATTAGTACCATATATAGATGTTTACTCCGTATTACAGTAAATATTAGATCGCTATAAAATCTACCCCGTTTGTACCCAGCTCGTTCATCCCTGCTTTATTAAAAATCGTGGCTATACTGGGTTAACTAAATATAAATAATTCTCTGACTTTAGGGCTGCTCCCAACCAGCGACTTTTGTCACGATGACAAAATACCTCCTTACACAATTTTTCTTCAAGGCAGTGAACATAATTTCTGTGTTTAAGTTATGAAACAGAAATTGTGTTACTGACGCGACACAGACGTGACAAAATTTTTGCTGTCACGTGCCACTGCTGTATTGCTGACATTAATACTTTTCTATTGTGTTGCGTATGTATGTGTCGACGCAACAAGGCGACGTGACAAATAGTTGCCGTGACAAAATGTTTGATATACAGTCAGCCTTAAATACTAAGAACTGACATATTAATATAAATCTTGTATAACTTTGTTTGCCCACTGACATATAAATTGTATTTACAAAGCGAATAACACATTCCCTGCAGAATACACTCCGTGCAAAATCTATGTGCAAAAATGACGTCACACTTAAAATCATGCATTTAATTCACTTCGCAGATTTCCACAGAAAATATGTTAGTTAGTAAGATGTAACGATTTACCCGGATCGAAGCGCGTGTGATGTTCAGATCCGGATATCCGTGACATCCTTATAATTCAGTTTACAACCGGTACTTTCTCTACTAATGTGGTACTAAACTCCGTGTCACGTAGACTAGTTTCTCTAAACAATTACGTATGCCGTAGCATATTGGCTATTTATATTACTTAATCTGTAGCACAAAAACGGTTATTACACCCCGTTCGGAAACTAAAATGATTACATTTTCGTAATGTTACTAAAATTAAGGACTTCTTTATATTATAGGTCAAATTAATATTTTACATTTGCCTATTTTCTGGGGGTTTTACCATATAGGATAGGTCGGATGAATATCTCTAATAAACGAAGGGTCTCTAAAATGCAATTGGTACCTAATCTATGCCACTAGAAAAAAATTGTATTAAAAAATTTGAACTATTAACACCGGATATGTAAAACTGTTATGTTAAAACGAACATTTAAATGTAAGCATGTCATACTCAAATTAAATGAAGTACGCATAACACTTACTTGTGTAACTTTTATAGTTACACATTTGAAATATGCTAAAAATTGTCTAGTTTAATTAACTTTTTAAATTGACAGACACATAATTTTAACAAACTTTTGAATTTTTTTTTGTATGAGAGATTACGTCATTGTTACGTCAACTGTACCATCAGTCGCATAATATGTATACATATTAGTACTACGTATAATATACAAAAAAATGTGTGGCGCAGTTTTGTATAGTATACAGAAAAGATACATAACATTATGTATATATAAATATACAAATTAGCCTTTTTGGCTAACCTAGATATGCTTGTTTTAAAAGTTAGTTAATTTAGAACGAACAAATTCCAAAAAATTGGCATTTTTAGCCCATAATTTCAAACTAAGGGTACATTTATAATTAATTTACATTATTAATTTACACAATTATAAATATCTCTGGTAATATTATTAATTATAAATTTTGCTAGAAATCAAATTTTAATAAACTCATTTCACAAACAACGACACAACGAGTATAAAATAGATATATTATTTCTTATAGTAGCCCGTAGGCCACTAGTAAAAAAATATTAATTATTTAGCTGCCAAAATTTTAATATATAATAAATATAATGCAACAAAACTGCGCCACAAAAGACATTAAGTATAAGTTATACCTGCATGGTAACATTCCTTCAGTCAAAGTATCAACATTTAACTTCAAAACCGACATTTAGATTTATAGAAAAAAATTACACTACGCTGCCGCATTTTCCATTCGTTAGTGACAAATTGGGACCTAACGACGGCCTTCCCAGCGTGTTGTGGGGGAAATTAGCCATGCTCCCCCCATTGTGGGAGTCGAATCCATTCATGTACTGGTTGTTCTGCAGTCCTATGAGAAGTTCTACTAACGCCTTACTCGCGCTTTGGGCATTCAGTAGTTCGAAAATAATGCAGTTGCATTCCGGTTCTGGGTTCTTTAGCGAGCTCTTGGTACTCGAGTTGGAACTTGTGGAGTTGGTGGCGGAACTGTTGGTGGAACTCACTGGGGGATTGGGGTGAAGGGGGCAGGTAAGTTGGAGGTTTTTTGGGTACTGGATAGGGATCCCTGAGAGGTGGTTTGCTGCTGCGCGCGCGTAGAACACGCAGGTGTGACCGTCCGCGTCCGGATAGTTCGGGTTGCCATTGTGCTGTAAAGAAAAATTAACTTAGTAATGGTCGACGAAAGTGTATTTTATGCTTTATGGACAGCATCTCCTGATCGCTACCACTGCGCGACCGAGGTTCCTCATAACCTTTTGTTTCGTTTATATATTATTATGAATTTTGTTTTAGACGTGATAAAATTGACAGTTAACAAAAAACAAATATATTTCGTTAAAAATACTTACATTTGTTTGGTAAAATATATTCAATATTTTAATATATTTTACGTGTCTAAATTTTTGTATGTTTTACAAAGGGGTCGCTTCGAAGGGATTTTTGGTAACAGTTGTCATGCCGCGTGACATAAAGGTACATACCCACACAAGCATCGCGAGCCGCACACTAGTGAGGTACGTACCCATATGAGCAGCTGCGCGGCGGCGAGGTGTCCGGCGGCGGCGGCGGCGCGCAGTGCCAGCGCGAGCCGCACACTAGTGAGGTACGTACCCATATGAGCAGCTGCGCGGCGGCGAGGTGTCCGGCGGCGGCGGCGGCGCGCAGTGCCAGCGCGAGCCGCACACTAGTGAGGTACGTACCCATATGAGCAGCTGCGCGGCGGCGAGGTGTCCGGCGGCGGCGGCGGCGCGCAGTGCCAGCGCGAGCCGCACACTAGTGAGGTACGTACCCATATGAGCAGCTGCGCGGCGGCGAGGTGTCCGGCGGCGGCGGCGGCGCGCAGTGCCAGCGCGAGCCGCACACTAGTGAGGTACGTACCCATATGAGCAGCTGCGCGGCGGCGAGGTGTCCGGCGGCGGCGGCGGCGCGCAGTGCCAGCGCGAGCCGCACACTAGTGAGGTACGTACCCATATGAGCAGCTGCGCGGCGGCGAGGTGTCCGGCGGCGGCGGCGGCGCGCAGTGCCAGCGCGAGCCGCACACTAGTGAGGTACGTACCCATATGAGCAGCTGCGCGGCGGCGAGGTGTCCGGCGGCGGCGGCGGCGCGCAGTGCCAGCGCGAGCCGCACACTAGTGAGGTACGTACCCATATGAGCAGCTGCGCGGCGGCGAGGTGTCCGGCGGCGGCGGCGGCGCGCAGTGCCAGCGCGAGCCGCACACTAGTGAGGTACGTACCCATATGAGCAGCTGCGCGGCGGCGAGGTGTCCGGCGGCGGCGGCGGCGCGCAGTGCCAGCGCGAGCCGCACACTAGTGAGGTACGTACCCATATGAGCAGCTGCGCGGCGGCGAGGTGTCCGGCGGCGGCGGCGGCGCGCAGTGCCAGCGCGAGCCGCACACTAGTGAGGTACGTACCCATATGAGCAGCTGCGCGGCGGCGAGGTGTCCGGCGGCGGCGGCGGCGCGCAGTGCCAGCGCGAGCCGCACACTAGTGAGGTACGTACCCATATGTTGAAAACGTCGTAGCGATAACACTGTATTTTTTACTCCGCGATAATAATTCAAAGTTTGTGTCAATAATAAACTTTCGCAAATAAACTATATACCATTAGAAAGCTCGTGAAGTGTACTACATGGTGATCGTAGTGTGAAACCTGAACTCTTCAAGACGAGTGAGTAATCACCAAAAACATTTTAAAACTTTTTGCAATGGCCGTTATATTATAAATTGTAACTGACCTGCGCAACCCGCGCTCTGCCCGATGCTACGCACACATAGAAAGGCATTACATGCATGACGCTTCACAACTCAGCGCTCTCACCGCTTTAACAGCTGTATGCTACTAGACGGGTTAATAAATATTCACCGAATTTACTCGCCCGCAAAAATCCCGTTTTTTTTTTTGGATAACGTTGCACGATGGCTAGTGTGTATGGTTTATGCGCTGGATGCCGAAATAAAATTCCAAATAAAGAATATTTAAATTGTGCTCTTTGCAAGCTTAGATATGACCTTCAGTGTGCTAATATCTCAGGGAAACGTTTTTCTAGTATGAGCATTGACCACAAGAATAAATGGAAGTGCCATGGATGTCGTGCAAACCAACCCAAAACCGACAACAGTAATACTCCATTACGACCGGATGAACGGTATATGATTGAGACATCATCTATCTCAAAAAGTTTGAATAACTCACCGCCTAACAATGAGAATATTACACAACGAAAAAAGACCTTGGCTATGCATTCCACAAGTAACGACGACTTAAACTCCAACTTACCCAAAACGGCTTTCACCAAGGATGATGTTCGTGAAATCATAAGAGAAGAATTCACTCTAATGAAGTCACAGTTAGCACAGGAATTCCAACAGACTTTGAAACAATTAATAAAAGTCGAGTTGCATTCCATAAAAACAGATTTATCCACGTTAGAAACGAGCGTTAAGTTTTTAAATGATAATTATGAGAGTACCAAAGACACGATCAATGCTTATCAGAGCACAGTTAGCCAACTCCAGAAAGAGAATAATTGCCTCAGCAATACAGTAGAGGATTTACGAATTAGACTACAGATTATGGAACAGCACAATCGATCTAATAATATTGAAATTCAATGTGTTCCTGAGTACAAACAAGAAAACTTAATGTCGACTGTGATGCAAATATCTAAGGTGATTTCTTGCGATTTGAAGGAAACAGATATCCATCACTGTACCCGTGTTGCAAAGACTAATAAAGAAGACAAGAGACCTCGGGCAATAATCGTAAAACTAGCAACTCCAAGATTACGAGATACATTTCTTGCTAAAACTATACATTTTAACAAGGCAAACCCAAAGGATAAGATTAACTCCAGTCACATAGGGATCGCAGGCAATAAAACACCCATTTATATACTTGAACATTTGTCACCAGTGAACAAAAAACTCCATGCAGCAGCGCGACAGATTGCTAAAGATAAAAGTTACAAGTTTGTCTGGATTAAGCAAGGTCGAGTGTTCATGCGGAAAACTGAAGGTGATGAATCTGTTTATATTAAAAACCAGGAGACATTAAATAAATTAAAGTAGATTCCATTAGTTAAATAATTTTAAGTCAATTATAAAGTTTTATCTTTGTAACTAATTTTATAAAATTCAATAGTTTAAACATATATTACCAAAATGTTAGAGGTCTGCGAACCAAAACTCACGAGTTTTTGTGTAATATTGTATGTGCTAACTATGATGTAGTGATATTATCAGAAACCTGGCTCAATAGCAAAGTATATGATGCCGAAATATTTGATACTCGTTATACGGTATACAGAAGAGATCGTGAAAGTACAGGTTTTCATGCTAACAAAGATGGTGGTGGAGTATTGATTGCAGTGTCCAATAAATTTTATTCTAGCCGTTATGAGGAAGGTGAAAGTCAGTGTGAGGACATTTATGTTAAAATAGAGGTTAGCAGGCATAAATATATTTTGCTATGTGCTGCCTACCTTCCACCTCCGTTGAATAAAAATATTCTCGACCACTTTTTGGATAATTTCAGCCAAGTGTCTGATGCTGAAGACAATGTCTGCCTTGTTGGTGATTTTAACTTGGGTTGTATCACGTGGCCACAGAGTAACAATAGTAACCAGCCCATTTTAAGCCAAGGATCTTCTCTCGGCCAACTATTTATTGATTTCGTGTCACTCAACAATCTCATACAACATAATAATGTAACAAACTGTAGAAATAGGATTTTGGATTTGGTTTTGAGTAACATGGTGAATGTAATTGTCAGGTCATCTGTGAACACTCTAATTGGCATTGATCCACACCATACTCCACTAGATATTACTATCGACTTTACATACAGCAAATCTTTAAAAACAAACCACATTTTCAAGTCCAACTTTTACAAAGCTGATTATGATGCAATTAATTTGGCACTGGATAACGTTAACTGGATAAGTGAATTTGCTAATTGTTGTAACGTAAATGATATGGTCTTATTATTTTACACTGTCCTAGACAATGTAATTGAAAGATATGTACCTAAAACAAAGATTTTCAAAACCAAATATCCACCCTGGTTTAGCAATAAATTGATAAAACTAACAAAAGAAAAAAATAGATTGCTTCATAGATTTAAATTATATCATAACCCTTTAGATGAAATATCACTAAAAGTTCTAAACAAAAGTTGTAAAAAGCTGGCAGTAAGTTGTTATAATAACTACGTGAAAAAGGTTGAAGACAGTATTCAGCGGAACCCTAAATACTTTTATACTTATCTAAAAGGTAAGCGTAGTAAGCTAGTCGAAATTCCTCAAACTATGACATTAAACAACTCAAGTGCTTCCAAAGGGTCAGATATATGTAATTTGTTTGCTTCGTATTTTTCATCGACTTACAATTTATCCACTAGTCAAACTTCAAAATCCATTAAATCAGAAACAGCCATTGACAGTATTGGAGAAATATATATTACACATGACAGAGTATTAAATCATTTTAAAAAAATAGACATTTACAAAGGCGCGGGACCTGATGAAATTCCTCCATACTTCATTTCAAAGTGCGCCATAGCTTTAAGTTTACCTCTGTTTATTATTTTGAATAAGTCAATGTCAACAGGAATGTTTCCATCCATATGGAAAACTGCTCAAGTAGTGCCAATTTATAAAAATGGTAAAAAAGATCTAATTTCCAATTACAGACCTATTTCAATATTGTCGGTGTTCGCCAAGTCGTTCGAAGCGCTAATCTATCCTTACTTGAAGAGTCATACTAAACAGATTTTTGTGGATGAACAACATGGGTTTATCGAGTCTCGTTCTACGTGTACAAATTTAGCTACATATCACAATGAACTGGTAAACGCTGTTGATGAGGGTACACAGATTAGTGCAATCTATATGGACTTTTCTAAGGCTTTTGATAGAGTCTGCCATAAGCGACTACTAATTAAATTAGAATCCTATGGTATACATGGTCCGCTTCTAAAGTGGTTCAAGTCCTATTTATCAGATAGAACGCAGTATGTGGTGGTAAAAGGTTTTAAATCTGATACATATACAGTACCTTCAGGGGTTCCTCAAGGCTCTCATTTAGGTCCTTGGTTATTTAATTTATTCATTAATGACATAGTTTCCTGCATAAAATATAGTAGTGCCTACCTATTCGCCGACGATTTAAAAATATGTAAACCTATTACTAATTTATTAGACTGTCAGTTACTTCAAAACGACCTTGACTCATTAACAACTTGGTGTACACACAATGAAATGGTTTTTAACACTAATAAATGTTATTCTATCACGTTCACACGCAATCGCCATATAGTCAACGCTAAATATTATATTAGTGGTACAATCCTCCAGGAGAAAACTGAAATTAGAGATTTAGGAGTTTCTTTTGATGCCAAGTTAACATTCGTGCACCACATTGACAACATCATAAATAAGTCATCCAGGATGCTGGGCTTCATCATCCGAAACTCAAAATTATTCCGCAATCCTGGTACAAAAATAGCAGTATATAATAGTTACGTACGGAGTAACCTGGAGTATTGCAGTGTCGTTTGGTCACCTCAGTACAATGTCCACCAACTTAGAATTGAACGTGTCCAGAAGAGATTTTTGAGACACCTATCTTTTTCCTGCAGATTACACAAGCAACTGACTTCATATGTTGAGAGGTTGAAACATTTCAACATGGACAGTTTATCCATCCGAAGACAACTACTGGATATGTCATTTCTCTACAAACTATTAAGAAATGAGGTCGACTGTCCATCCCTTTTGCAGTCAGTTCCTTTCCGTGTTCCAAGCCGTGTACCTAGACGAGCGCTTTTAAAGTTAGGATTGTTCCATCGACCGTTTGCCAAAACCAATTTAAAGCAGTTTTCTACAGTATCTCGTATAGCAACAGCATATAATGCGATTTGCAGCGAAGTAGATATATTTAACTACACTTTACCAAATTTTAAGAAAGTTGTATTGAGATTAAAAAAAGAATTAAATGGATAGTATATACATAGTAATAAATAAATAATATTCCATTTAATTTTAATTTCAAGTTTAATTTAAGGATTTTGTTTTGTTTTCTTATATTTTATTTTATTTTGTTTCTCTTCCTTATTAATATTTTATACTCTTCTTAATTTATATTTTATATTTTTAAGTTAAATGTTATAACGCTACATTACGGTGCATGTTGTGACACCTTCAAAAGTTGTACATTTATTTTTATTACTGTGATTTTATTATTTTTATTTAAGAAGCAATGTAACAACTACTGGTTGTCCAAATAAATAAATAAATAAATAAATATGAGCAGCTGCGCGGCGGCGAGGTGTCCGGCGGCGGCGGCGGCGCGCAGTGCCAGCGCGAGCCGCACACTAGTGAGGTACGTACCCATATGAGCAGCTGCGCGGCGGCGAGGTGTCCGGCGGCGGCGGCGGCGCGCAGTGCCAGCGCGAGCCGCACACTAGTGAGGTACGTACCCATATGAGCAGCTGCGCGGCGGCGAGGTGTCCGGCGGCGGCGGCGGCGCGCAGTGCCAGCGCGAGCCGCACACTAGTGAGGTACGTACCCATATGAGCAGCTGCGCGGCGGCGAGGTGTCCGGCGGCGGCGGCGGCGCGCAGTGCCAGCGCGAGCCGCACACTAGTGAGGTACGTACCCATATGAGCAGCTGCGCGGCGGCGAGGTGTCCGGCGGCGGCGGCGGCGCGCAGTGCCAGCGCGAGCCGCACACTAGTGAGGTACGTACCCATATGAGCAGCTGCGCGGCGGCGAGGTGTCCGGCGGCGGCGGCGGCGCGCAGTGCCAGCGCGAGCCGCACACTAGTGAGGTACGTACCCATATGAGCAGCTGCGCGGCGGCGAGGTGTCCGGCGGCGGCGGCGGCGCGCAGTGCCAGCGCGAGCCGCACACTAGTGAGGTACGTACCCATATGAGCAGCTGCGCGGCGGCGAGGTGTCCGGCGGCGGCGGCGGCGCGCAGTGCCAGCGCGAGCCGCACACTAGTGAGGTACGTACCCATATGAGCAGCTGCGCGGCGGCGAGGTGTCCGGCGGCGGCGGCGGCGCGCAGTGCCAGCGCGAGCCGCACACTAGTGAGGTACGTACCCATATGAGCAGCTGCGCGGCGGCGAGGTGTCCGGCGGCGGCGGCGGCGCGCAGTGCCAGCGCGAGCCGCACACTAGTGAGGTACGTACCCATATGAGCAGCTGCGCGGCGGCGAGGTGTCCGGCGGCGGCGGCGGCGCGCAGTGCCAGCGCGAGCCGCACACTAGTGAGGTACGTACCCATATGAGCAGCTGCGCGGCGGCGAGGTGTCCGGCGGCGGCGGCGGCGCGCAGTGCCAGCGCGAGCCGCACACTAGTGAGGTACGTACCCATATGAGCAGCTGCGCGGCGGCGAGGTGTCCGGCGGCGGCGGCGGCGCGCAGTGCCAGCGCGAGCCGCACACTAGTGAGGTACGTACCCATATGAGCAGCTGCGCGGCGGCGAGGTGTCCGGCGGCGGCGGCGGCGCGCAGTGCCAGCGCGAGCCGCACACTAGTGAGGTACGTACCCATATGAGCAGCTGCGCGGCGGCGAGGTGTCCGGCGGCGGCGGCGGCGCGCAGTGCCAGCGCGAGCCGCACACTAGTGAGGTACGTACCCATATGAGCAGCTGCGCGGCGGCGAGGTGTCCGGCGGCGGCGGCGGCGCGCAGTGCCAGCGCGAGCCGCACACTAGTGAGGTACGTACCCATATGAGCAGCTGCGCGGCGGCGAGGTGTCCGGCGGCGGCGGCGGCGCGCAGTGCCAGCGCGAGCCGCACACTAGTGAGGTACGTACCCATATGAGCAGCTGCGCGGCGGCGAGGTGTCCGGCGGCGGCGGCGGCGCGCAGTGCCAGCGCGAGCCGCACACTAGTGAGGTACGTACCCATATGAGCAGCTGCGCGGCGGCGAGGTGTCCGGCGGCGGCGGCGGCGCGCAGTGCCAGCGCGCGCTCGGGCGGCGCGGGCAGCAGCGGCGCGGGCGCGGCGAGGGCGCGCGCGAGGGCCGCCACGCCGCCGCGCGCGCTCGCCGTGCGGAGTGCCTCGGCACTCATCGCGACGCCCGACCCGCTAACGAACGCGCGCCGCTCGTACTTTAGCCGGATCCATCTGCAACAACCATATCGAGCATTACATTGGCTATTCATTCATCATTATGAAAATAAAAACTAAATAATAACAAATACAATAAAACTATGTTGTAACATCTTACACCGTACCGATGTATGTAGGTACAGCTAGAAAATAAAAATAAAACGCCCTCAACGAGAGCACATATTGCAATGTCTTGACCTCACCGAGCGTACATAATGCAATATCGCGCCCTCACCGAGCGTACATAATGCAATATCCCGCCCTCACCGAGCGTACATAATGCAATATCGCGCCCTCACCGAGCGTACATAATGCAATATCCCGCCCTCACCGAGCGTACATAATGCAATATCGCGCCCTCACCGAGCGTACATAATGCAATATCGCGCCCTCACCGAGCGTACATAATGCAATATCGCGCCCTCACCGAGCGTACATAATGCAATATCGCGCCCTCACCGAGCGTACATAATGCAATATCGCGCCCTCACCGAGCGTACATAATGCAATATCGCGCCCTCACCGAGCGTACATAATGCAATATCGCGCCCTCAACGAAAGCACATATTGCAATGTCGCGCCCTCACCGAGCGCTCATATTGCAATGTCGCGCCCTCACCGAGCGCTCGTATTGCAATGTCGCGGCCTCACCGAGCGTACATAATGCAATATCGCGCCCTCAACGAAAGCACATATTGCAATGTTGCGCCCTCACCGAGCGCTCATATTGCAATGTCGCGGCCTCACCGAGCGTACATAATGCAATATCGCGCCCTCAACGAAAGCACATATTGCAATGTCGCGCCCTCACCAAGCGCACATATTGCGATGTTGCGCAATGTTACTCTAAGTATAATGTTCAAAAGTAAAGCAAAGACCCACCGTTCTTTCTCTTCTCGGCTGGACGTGGCCAAAGGTTTGGCGTGTCCCCTCAGATCCGCCTCCCATATTGAATTCGCGAGGTCGTTACCCAGTGACACCATGACACTGACGTGACTCAACCTGGAATAATAAATACAAAAAGAATCTTAAAATCTGTAAAATAATTATTGACTCACAATGTACCACAATGCACTCAGATTCGAAAGTTATATATAACTGTTGGTTAACCTAAACAATAAGGGCTTGTACTACCACGTCCAGATAGAATTTATCAATAAGACAAGTCTCGCCATCTCTCTTCTTTAACCTAACATGAGTGAGACAGCATGCGATTTATCTTTCGGATAATTTTTACTTGTTAGTGGTAGGAGAGGCCGTAAAATAAACATGTGAATACAAGTAAAATCTTTTATTTTTGTTGCAGTGTATACGCCGTGACGTTGTTGCGTCAACGTCATAAGAGGCCGTCGTGGGTAGCCATGCAACTCGAAGTTCGAGAGAGTGAGCACAGGCCTATTGTGACTAACTATCGGTTTACTTGTACAATTTGTATTTATAATGGTAATCCTTACTAATATTATAAACGCGAAAGTTTGTATGGATGTATGGATGTTTGTTACTCTTTCACGCAAAAACTACTAGACCGATTGCGATGAAACTTGGTATGTAGATAGCTGGAACTGGATTCACACATAGGTTACTTTTATACCGATATTCCCACGGGAACGGGACTTACGCGGGTGAAACCGCGGAGAAAACTAGTATCAAATATACGCGTTTACTAATAGCAAAGAGTCATTATTTATTATAGAGCCGCTCCGCATGCCAATATCCTTACTTCCTAACCAATATTATAAATGCAAATATGAGTGATTGTTTATTTATTTGTTACGCTTCACGCCTTAACTACTTAAACGATCATCATGAAACTTCGCATACACTTTGTCAGGGGAACAGAAAAGGACATAGGTTAAAAAAAGTACCTATTAATCTAAATTAACCTATCCTACATTTACGCAAGTAGAGCTCAGGCAGAATATACTCACGGCCATTCATCAAGATCCAGCGAGCGCACTCGCGATATATGAGATCCGAGATTCCTGTGTATGCCCGAACACTCGATGCATATCAACACGCCGAGGTTCAAACTCGCCCAGTCGGGATCTGCAATTACAATAAACATAGATATACAAGTCCGTATATTTTAAAGTTCACAGCTTATTAGAGCCACCAGGCATCCCACCAGCAACCTCGTCTTTCTTTCTTTCTTTCTTCTTTCTATTTGCGATAGGCTTTGAGAAGTATGTGCCACCAACGCATCGCCTTCGCTTAAACCACTTGCCTGAACAGAGCAAGCACACACGGCTTGTAAGCAACGGTCGGACGCTCACAAACTGCAGGCTGCGCATGATATTAAATCGCATACACAGTATTTCGATACGGCGCCGGTGCGTCCAGCATGAATACAGCAGGCTTAACTGCGCGAGGCGAGGGGATTTATCCCTAGAGCAGGAGACATCATTTTATAATCCTAATAAATGCGAAAGAGAGTTTGTTTGCTTGTAACGCTTTCACGCCTTAATTACTTGACCGATCATCATACAATATTCTGACACGACCAAAGAGAGATCAAGCGCAGGACCAACGGCTTAGCGTGCTTTCCGAGGCACGAGGGTGTCTAACACTGCCAACTTCCTAACTCCCGGCTCGTATTAAGATTTCTTAACTGAAAAACTCAATAACTTTTTGTTTACTGACACGGGATTCAAACCCGAGACCTCATGCACAGCAGTCGCATTTACTACCGCTGCGTCACGGAGGCAATTACTAATAATAATAGGAATGTATCAGACCTGCGGCGCCGCAGTCGCAGCACTTGTCGTTCCCGTTGACGCGGCGGATGTAGTACGTGGCGCGCACGTCGCCCGTCGAGTTGGCGCCCGTCGGGGCCGGCTGCCGGGACGTCTGTGGATAATATAAGCTCATATGAAAATGTATATCAAGTCATATACTAAAGAATATAAACAGAAAGCCATATACATTTTTAAATTAAAAGTCAATTATTTTAATAAGTAGATAGGATTGTGAGTTCGATCCCCACACGGGACAAAAAATTTTATGTGATCCACAAATAATAATTGTTCCGAGTCTTTGTGACCGTTGTTTAATTTTTGTAAAGTCCCTTGCGACACAGGAATTATTCCTAGAGTGGGAAATGCCAAAAAAATAATCTTTACGGATTAATCCGACATACTCTACGCTCCTCTTTTTCCGCGGAGAGGGTAGCGTAAACGCATTACACCAGGTTATGAAAAATAAGGCATAAATCTTGCCTGGTCACTGAAGTAGTTCAAGCGATCTATCATCACTATTCAAGGCAGGAGTAGGTACATAGTGATAGGTTACATCGATAGTACTCGGGACTTTCCATCTATCCGGGTGTTTCCGACTTACCCTCACCGCGGAAAAAGAGGAGCGGAGAGATTTTGTTTTTTAAAGATTACTAGATATTTGTGTCTCAAATTACTAGTATTCTGGTTAACCCCTCCAGCTAAGCTAAAATGCTTGTATTAGGAGAGGGTTCACGTCGGTAGTGGAATGGGTGGGATGCGAACCCGCGACCTTTCGATTGCAAGCCCAATGCCTTAGCCCTTATCCACTGGGCTTCTGCGAAGCATACCTACATACATTCAATCAAGTAAAAAAATATAAGGCGTGAATCTCGCCTGTACGTGTAGACTAGTTATATTGCGAATATTCGTACCCGCATCCGCAATTGCGGAGCCTCCGCATCGATTTGGACATCTGCATCCGCAATATTCAACACGGATGTTAATGCGGATCCAGACATAGCGCAGGTTGCGACATAAAAGAAAATGGGTGAGCCGATGAATGGCGCGACAATTCATCAAGTGAAGATAAGAATCAAGAAACACTAGAAAATGGTATAGCTAAATTTATGAACCGTTGCAAAACAGGCTTGAATCTGCAGAGGTGATAGATAGATTAGATACTAGTTTTATTAAATAATATGCACAATTTTTTATCAACATCCGCATCTGCAATTGCGGCGCTTCCGCATTTGCACCCGCCTTCGCCGATGTCAAAAGTCTGCATCCACAACATTCCTGCTTCAAATATCCGTAACCGCCGCATTCGCATCCGTGGATGTCGCGCTCGGCCGCCGCCGCGCCCCCCGCGCCAGTAATGTAAGTAATGGTACTGACCCGTCCCTGCAGCGAGGCGAGTATCTGCGCCTCGACGGCGGCCACCCAGGCGTCGCGCTCGGCCGCGGCCGCGCCCCCCGCGCCCGTAATGTAATGGTACTGACCCGTCCCTGCAGCGAGGCGAGTATCTGCGCCTCGACGGCGGCCACCCAGGCGTCGCGCTCGGCCGCCGCCGCGCCCCCCGCGCCCGTAATGTAAGTAATGGTACTGACCCGTCCCTGCAGCGAGGCGAGTATCTGCGCCTCGACGGCGGCCACCCAGGCGTCGCGCTCGGCCGCCGCCGCGCCCCCCGCGCCCGTAATGTAAGTAATGGTACTGACCCGTCCCTGCAGCGAGGCGAGTATCTGCGCCTCGACGGCGGCCACCCAGGCGTCGCGCTCGGCCGTCGCCGCGCCCCCCGCGCCCGTAATGTAAGTAATGGTACTGACCCGTCCCTGCAGCGAGGCGAGTATCTGCGCCTCGACGGCGGCAACCCAAGCGTCGCGCTCGGCCGCCGCCGCGCCCCCCGCGCCCGTAATGTAAGTAATGGTACTGACCCGTCCCTGCAGCGAGGCGAGTATCTGCGCCTCGACGGCGGCCACCCAGGCGTCGCGCTCGGCCGCCGCCGCGACCCCCGCGCCCGTAATGTAAGTAATGGTACTGACCCGTCCCTGCAGCGAGGCGAGTATCTGCGCCTCGACGGCGGCCACCCAGGCGTCGCGCTCGGCCGCCGCCGCGCCCCCCGCGCCCGTAATGCAAGTAATGGTACTGACCCGTCCCTGCAGCGAGGCGAGTATCTGCGCCTCGACGGCGGCCACCCAGGCGTCGCGCTCGGCCGCCATCGCGCCCCCCGCGCCCGTAATGTAAGTAATGGTACTGACCCGTCCCTGCAGCGAGGCGAGTATCTGCGCCTCGACGGCGGCCACCCAGGCGTCGCGCTCGGCTGCCGCCGCGCCCCCCGCGCCCGTAATGTAAGTAATGGTACTGACCCGTCCCTGCAGCGAGGCGAGTATCTGCGCCTCGACGGCGGCCACCCAGGCGTCGCGCTCGGCCGCCGCCGCGCCCCCCGCGCCCGTAATGTAAGTAATGGTACTGACCCGTCCCTGCAGCGAGGCGAGTATCTGCGCCTCGACGGCGGCCACCCAGGCGTCGCGCTCGGCCGCCGCCGCGCCCCCCGCGCCCGTAATGTAAGTAATGGTACTGACCCGTCCCTGCAGCGAGGCGAGTATCTGCGCCTCGACGGCGGCCACCCAGGCGTCGCGCTCGGCCGCCGCCGCGCCCCCCGCGCCCGTAATGTAAGTAATGGTACTGACCCGTCCCTGCAGCGAGGCGAGTATCTGCGCCTCGACGGCGGCCACCCAGGCGTCGCGCTCGGCCGCCGCCGCGCCCCCCGCGCCCGTAATGTAAGTAATGGTACTGACCCGTCCCTGCAGCGAGGCGAGTATCTGCGCCTCGACGGCGGCCACCCAGGCGTCGCGCTCGGCCGCCGCCGCGCCCCCGCGCCCGTAATGTAAGTAATGGTACTGACCCGTCCCTGCAGCGAGGCGAGTATCTGCGCCTCGACGGCGGCCACCCAGGCGTCGCGCTCGGCCGCCGCCGCGCCCCCCGCGCCCGTAATGTAAGTAATGGTACTGACCCGTCCCTGCAGCGAGGCGAGTATCTGCGCCTCGACGGCGGCCACCCAGGCGTCGCGCTCGGCCGCCGCCGCGCCCCCCGCGCCCGTAATGTAAGTAATGGTACTGACCCGTCCCTGCAGCGAGGCGAGTATCTGCGCCTCGACGGCGGCCACCCAGGCGTCGCGCTCGGCCGCGGCCGCGCCCCCCGCGCCCGTAATGTAAGTAATGGTACTGACCCGTCCCTGCAGCGAGGCGAGTATCTGCGCCTCGACGGCGGCCACCCAGGCGTCGCGCTCGGCCGCCGCCGCGCCCCCCGCGCCCGTAATGTAAGTAATGGTACTGACCCGTCCCTGCAGCGAGGCGAGTATCTGCGCCTCGACGGCGGCCACCCAGGCGTCGCGCTCGGCCGCGGCCGCGCCCCCCGCGCCCGTAATGTAAGTAATGGTACTGACCCGTCCCTGCAGCGAGGCGAGTATCTGCGCCTCGACGGCGGCCACCCAGGCGTCGCGCTCGGCCGCCGCCGCGCCCCCCGCGCCCGTAATGTAAGTAATGGTACTGACCCGTCCCTGCAGCGAGGCGAGTATCTGCGCCTCGACGGCGGCCACCCAGGCGTCGCGCTCGGCCGCCGCCGCGCCCCCCGCGCCCGTAATGTAAGTAATGGTACTGACCCGTCCCTGCAGCGAGGCGAGTATCTGCGCCTCGACGGCGGCCACCCAGGCGTCGCGCTCGGCCGCCGCCGCGCCCCCCGCGCCCGTAATGTAAGTAATGGTACTGACCCGTCCCTGCAGCGAGGCGAGTATCTGCGCCTCGACGGCGGCCACCCAGGCGTCGCGCTCGGCCGCCGCCGCGCCCCCCGCGCCCGTAATGTAAGTAATGGTACTGACCCGTCCCTGCAGCGAGGCGAGTATCTGCGCCTCGACGGCGGCCACCCAGGCGTCGCGCTCGGCCGCCGCCGCGCCCCCCGCGCCCGTAATGTAAGTAATGGTACTGACCCGTCCCTGCAGCGAGGCGAGTATCTGCGCCTCGACGGCGGCCACCCAGGCGTCGCGCTCGGCCGCCGCCGCGCCCCCCGCGCCCGTAATGTAAGTAATGGTACTGACCCGTCCCTGCAGTGAGGCGAGTATCTGCGCCTCGACGGCGGCCACCCAGGCGTCGCGCTCGGCCGCCGCCGCGCCCCCCGCGCCCGTAATGTAAGTAATGGTACTGACCCGTCCCTGCAGCGAGGCGAGTATCTGCGCCTCGACGGCGGCCACCCAGGCGTCGCGCTCGGCCGCCGCCGCGCCCCCCGCGCCCGTAATGTAAGTAATGGTACTGACCCGTCCCTGCAGCGAGGCGAGTATCTGCGCCTCGACGGCGGCCACCCAGGCGTCGCGCTCGGCCGCCGCCGCGCCCCCCGCGCCCGTAATGTAAGTAATGGTACTGACCCGTCCCTGCAGCGAGGCGAGTATCTGCGCCTCGACGGCGGCCACCCAGGCGTCGCGCTCGGCCGCCGCCGCGCCCCCCGCGCCCGTAATGTAAGTAATGGTACTGACCCGTCCCTGCAGCGAGGCGAGTATCTGCGCCTCGACGGCGGCCACCCAGGCGTCGCGCTCGGCCGCCGCCGCGCCCCCCGCGCCCGTAATGTAAGTAATGGTACTGACCCGTCCCTGCAGCGAGGCGAGTATCTGCGCCTCGACGGCGGCCACCCAGGCGTCGCGCTCGGCCGCGGCCGCGCCCCCCGCGCCCGTAATGTAAGTAATGGTACTGACCCGTCCCTGCAGCGAGGCGAGTATCTGCGCCTCGACGGCGGCCACCCAGGCGTCGCGCTCGGCCGCCGCCGCGCCCCCCGCGCCCGTAATGTAAGTAATGGTACTGACCCGTCCCTGCAGCGAGGCGAGTATCTGCGCCTCGACGGCGGCCACCCAGGCGTCGCGCTCGGCCGCCGCCGCGCCCCCCGCGCCCGTAATGTAAGTAATGGTACTGACCCGTCCCTGCAGCGAGGCGAGTATCTGCGCCTCGACGGCGGCCACCCAGGCGTCGCGCTCGGCCGCGGCCGCGCCCCCCGCGCCCGTAATGTAAGTAATGGTACTGACCCGTCCCTGCAGCGAGGCGAGTATCTGCGCCTCGACGGCGGCCACCCAGGCGTCGCGCTCGGCCGCCGCCGCGCCCCCCGCGCCCGTAATGTAAGTAATGGTACTGACCCGTCCCTGCAGCGAGGCGAGTATCTGCGCCTCGACGGCGGCCACCCAGGCGTCGCGCTCGGCCGCCGCCGCGCCCCCCGCGCCCGTAATGTAAGTAATGGTACTGACCCGTCCCTGCAGCGAGGCGAGTATCTGCGCCTCGACGGCGGCCACCCAGGCGTCGCGCTCGGCCGCCGCCGCGCCCCCCGCGCCCGTAATGTAAGTAATGGTACTGACCCGTCCCTGCAGCGAGGCGAGTATCTGCGCCTCGACGGCGGCCACCCAGGCGTCGCGCTCGGCCGCCGCCGCGCCCCCCGCGCCCGTAATGTAAGTAATGGTACTGACCCGTCCCTGCAGCGAGGCGAGTATCTGCGCCTCGACGGCGGCCACCCAGGCGTCGCGCTCGGCCGCCGCCGCGCCCCCCGCGCCCGTAATGTAAGTAATGGTACTGACCCGTCCCTGCAGCGAGGCGAGTATCTGCGCCTCGACGGCGGCCACCCAGGCGTCGCGCTCGGCCGCCGCCGCGCCCCCCGCGCCCGTAATGTAAGTAATGGTACTGACCCGTCCCTGCAGCGAGGCGAGTATCTGCGCCTCGACGGCGGCCACCCAGGCGTCGCGCTCGGCCGCGGCCGCGCCCCCCGCGCCCGTAATGTAAGTAATGGTACTGACCCGTCCCTGCAGCGAGGCGAGTATCTGCGCCTCGACGGCGGCCACCCAGGCGTCGCGCTCGGCCGCCGCCGCGCCCCCCGCGCCCGTAATGTAAGTAATGGTACTGACCCGTCCCTGCAGCGAGGCGAGTATCTGCGCCTCGACGGCGGCCACCCAGGCGTCGCGCTCGGCCGCCGCCGCGCCCCCCGCGCCCGTAATGTAAGTAATGGTACTGACCCGTCCCTGCAGCGAGGCGAGTATCTGCGCCTCGACGGCGGCCACCCAGGCGTCGCGCTCGGCCGCCGCCGCGCCCCCCGCGCCCGTAATGTAAGTAATGGTACTGACCCGTCCCTGCAGCGAGGCGAGTATCTGCGCCTCGACAGCGGCCACCCAGGCGTCGCGCTCGGCCGCCGCCGCGCCCCCCGCGCCCGTAATGTAAGTAATGGTACTGACCCGTCCCTGCAGCGAGGCGAGTATCTGCGCCTCGACGGCGGCCACCCAGGCGTCGCGCTCGGCCGCCGCCGCGCCCCCCGCGCCCGTAATGTAAGTAATGGTACTGACCCGTCCCTGCAGCGAGGCGAGTATCTGCGCCTCGACGGCGGCCACCCAGGCGTCGCGCTCGGCCGCCGCCGCGCCCCCCGCGCCCGTAATGTAAGTAATGGTACTGACCCGTCCCTGCAGCGAGGCGAGTATCTGCGCCTCGACGGCGGCCACCCAGGCGTCGCGCTCGGCCGCGGCCGCGCCCCCCGCGCCCGTAATGTAAGTAATGGTACTGACCCGTCCCTGCAGCGAGGCGAGTATCTGCGCCTCGACGGCGGCCACCCAGGCGTCGCGCTCGGCCGCCGCCGCGCCCCCCGCGCCCGTAATGTAAGTAATGGTACTGACCCGTCCCTGCAGCGAGGCGAGTATCTGCGCCTCGACGGCGGCCACCCAGGCGTCGCGCTCGGCCGCCGCCGCGCCCCCCGCGCCCGTAATGTAAGTAATGGTACTGACCCGTCCCTGCAGCGAGGCGAGTATCTGCGCCTCGACGGCGGCCACCCAGGCGTCGCGCTCGGCCGCCGCCGCGCCCCCCGCGCCCGTAATGTAAGTAATGGTACTGACCCGTCCCTGCAGCGAGGCGAGTATCTGCGCCTCGACGGCGGCCACCCAGGCGTCGCGCTCGGCCGCCGCCGCGCCCCCCGCGCCCGTAATGTAAGTAATGGTACTGACCCGTCCCTGCAGCGAGGCGAGTATCTGCGCCTCGACGGCGGCCACCCAGGCGTCGCGCTCGGCCGCCGCCGCGCCCCCGCGCCCGTAATGTAAGTAATGGTACTGACCCGTCCCTGCAGCGAGGCGAGTATCTGCGCCTCGACGGCGGCCACCCAGGCGTCGCGCTCGGCCGCGGCCGCGCCCCCCGCGCCCGTAATGTAAGTAATGGTACTGACCCGTCCCTGCAGCGAGGCGAGTATCTGCGCCTCGACGGCGGCCACCCAGGCGTCGCGCTCGGCCGCCGCCGCGCCCCCCGCGCCCGTAATGTAAGTAATGGTACTGACCCGTCCCTGCAGCGAGGCGAGTATCTGCGCCTCGACGGCGGCCACCCAGGCGTCGCGCTCGGCCGCCGCCGCGCCCCCCGCGCCCGTAATGTAAGTAATGGTACTGACCCGTCCCTGCAGCGAGGCGAGTATCTGCGCCTCGACGGCGGCCACCCAGGCGTCGCGCTCGGCCGCCGCCGCGCCCCCGCGCCCGTAATGTAAGTAATGGTACTGACCCGTCCCTGCAGCGAGGCGAGTATCTGCGCCTCGACGGCGGCCACCCAGGCGTCGCGCTCGGCCGCCGCCGCGCCCCCGCGCCCGTAATGTAAGTAATGGTACTGACCCGTCCCTGCAGCGAGGCGAGTATCTGCGCCTCGACGGCGGCCACCCAGGCGTCGCGCTCGGCCGCCGCCGCGCCCCCCGCGCCCGTAATGTAAGTAATGGTACTGACCCGTCCCTGCAGCGAGGCGAGTATCTGCGCCTCGACGGCGGCCACCCAGGCGTCGCGCTCGGCCGCCGCCGCGCCCCCCGCGCCCGTAATGTAAGTAATGGTACTGACCCGTCCCTGCAGCGAGGCGAGTATCTGCGTCTCGACGGCGGCCACCCAGGCGTCGCGCTCGGCCGCCGCCGCGCCCCCCGCGCCCGTAATGTAAGTAATGGTACTGACCCGTCCCTGCAGCGAGGCGAGTATCTGCGCCTCGACGGCGGCCACCCAGGCGTCGCGCTCGGCCGCCGCCGCGCCCCCCGCGCCCGTAATGTAAGTAATGGTACTGACCCGTCCCTGCAGCGAGGCGAGTATCTGCGCCTCGACGGCGGCCACCCAGGCGTCGCGCTCGGCCGCCGCCGCGCCCCCCGCGCCCGTAATGTAAGTAATGGTACTGACCCGTCCCTGCAGCGAGGCGAGTATCTGCGCCTCGACGGCGGCCACCCAGGCGTCGCGCTCGGCCGCCGCCGCGCCCCCCGCGCCCGTAATGTAAGTAATGGTACTGACCCGTCCCTGCAGCGAGGCGAGTATCTGCGCCTCGACGGCGGCCACCCAGGCGTCGCGCTCGGCCGCGGCCGCGCCCCCCGCGCCCGTAATGTAAGTAATGGTACTGACCCGTCCCTGCAGCGAGGCGAGTATCTGCGCCTCGACGGCGGCCACCCAGGCGTCGCGCTCGGCCGCCGCCGCGCCCCCCGCGCCCGTAATGTAAGTAATGGTACTGACCCGTCCCTGCAGCGAGGCGAGTATCTGCGCCTCGACGGCGGCCACCCAGGCGTCGCGCTCGGCCGCCGCCGCGCCCCCCGCGCCCGTAATGTAAGTAATGGTACTGACCCGTCCCTGCAGCGAGGCGAGTATCTGCGCCTCGACGGCGGCCACCCAGGCGTCGCGCTCGGCCGCCGCCGCGCCCCCCGCGCCCGTAATGTAAGTAATGGTACTGACCCGTCCCTGCAGCGAGGCGAGTATCTGCGCCTCGACGGCGGCCACCCAGGCGTCGCGCTCGGCCGCCGCCGCGCCCCCCGCGCCCGTAATGTAAGTAATGGTACTGACCCGTCCCTGCAGCGAGGCGAGTATCTGCGCCTCGACGGCGGCCACCCAGGCGTCGCGCTCGGCCGCCGCCGCGCCCCCCGCGCCCGTAATGTAAGTAATGGTACTGACCCGTCCCTGCAGCGAGGCGAGTATCTGCGCCTCGACGGCGGCCACCCAGGCGTCGCGCTCGGCCGCCGCCGCGCCCCCCGCGCCCGTAATGTAAGTAATGGTACTGACCCGTCCCTGCAGCGAGGCGAGTATCTGCGCCTCGACGGCGGCCACCCAGGCGTCGCGCTCGGCCGCCGCCGCGCCCCCCGCGCCCGTAATGTAAGTAATGGTACTGACCCGTCCCTGCAGCGAGGCGAGTATCTGCGCCTCGACGGCGGCCACCCAGGCGTCGCGCTCGGCCGCCGCCGCGCCCCCCGCGCCTGCGCCCGCGCCCCCAGCGCCAGTCACGCCGCACACCTCCCAGCGCCAGCGCTTGCCGTCCAAGCTCACGATCGTGAACTCGCACGACGTTGCGTATTCGCCGTCTGGAATGTAACAAATACATATAACACCTGATTCATATAACATAATAATAATATAATAAGTTCATTACTATTATGATTAAAGAATGTTTCCGAAATTTTAAAACTAAAGCAGCTGAAACTCTACAGACTAATCCAAAATCTTTTTGGTCATATATAAAGGGCTTAAAATCCAACAGCAATTCACTACCTTACCGTATGAAATTGGGTCATATTAATGCGTGTGGTGGCCAGGAGATGTGTGATTTATTCGGAGAAAGTTTCAATTCAATATATAGCAAGTTAGGAACAATTCCTAAGTCTACCCATATCTTCAGGGACTCCTGCAATATTCCTTCTCTCAGTAAAATTATATTATCAGAAGCCGAAGTCCTCAGTGCGCTTACAGCTCTAGACATTGGAAAGGGTGCTGGTACTGATGGTTTACCGCCCATATTTCTTAAAAAATGTGCAAAAAGTTTGGTATATCCACTATGTGACATTTTTAATGCTTCATTGAGGCAAGGTATCTTTCCCAGCAAATGGAAAGTTGCACGAATATCACCGATTTTCAAAAATGGTGACATATCTGACGTATCAAATTATCGTCCGATCTCTATCCTCTCATCAATTGGTAAAGTCTTTGAATCACTAGTGGTAAAAAAAATCTATTGGCATGTTAAACAACAGCTTCATCCCGCGCAACATGGTTTTCTTCCTAGGAAATCCACATCCTCAAATCTTTTGTGCTTTACCAGTGATATTGCAGATGCACTGGATGGGGGAGAGGAGGTCCATGCTGTGTACACCGACTTCAGCAAGGCCTTTGATCTCATAAATCATAACATTGTCCTTGAAAAGATTGCTTGTATGGGTATTCATGGTTCGTTGTATCGTTGGTGTGAGTCTTACCTCAAAAACCGATCACAAATGGTAGTCATACAGGGATTCAAATCTCAAACTTATGTAATACCGTCAGGTGTTCCACAGGGCTCCCATATGGGGCCCTTGTTGTTCTTGATCTTTATTAATGACTTAGCCAAAATTATAGAATGTAAATTTAACATGTATGCGGATGATCTTAAATTATACCAAATTGTAAAATGTCCTGAGGATATTATAAAATTACAAACTGCAATCGATAATGTGTCCAGATGGTGTTCCACAAATCATATGATTTTAAATGCAAATAAATGTAAGCAAATTAGATTTAGCAGAAAACGACTTCAAATTAATGCAACTTACTCTATTGACAATGTGCCACTCGAAGAAGTGTTGTGGATTCGTGACTTAGGCGTAATCATAGATTGTCAGCTTAGCTTTAGACAACATATTGACAGTATAGCTCAAAAAGCCGCCCGTCTATCGGGTTTCATATCAAGACAACTTAAAACATTTAAAAATTCGAAAGTCACGATACCAGTATACAATTGTATTGTTCGAAGTGTTTTGGAGTATGGAAGTCCAGTTTGGAATCCTACATATAATGTTCATTCACATAAATTGGAACGTATACAGAAACGATTTCTCTACCAACTATCATATGTAAACAACAAATGTAATAGACTAATATCCTATGAGACTAGATTAGAATATTTCAAAATGTCAACTTTATACTCTAGAAGAAAAGCAGCAGATATTTTGTATCTTTTTAAGTTGATAAACAGTATCATAGATTGTGAAGCTTTGCTGGAGAGGATACGAATTGTTGTACCGCGCCAGAGTAGTCGCTTGTGCAATAGGCGTACATTTGAGTTGCCTAGATGTCGAACTAATGTGGGGCAGCATGCTCCGCTTTATAGAATGTTTTCTAGCTACAATGGTGTAAGACAGCATTTTGATATTTTCTCCGGTAGCCTAACTGCAGCCAAAAGTGTTGTAAGGAAAATCTTGGAGGGTAAATTCTCTGGTACTTAGGCCTAGCCTGTAACTGTTTTATTTCTTTAATTCATTTTAAATATTGTAAACAACACCAATATAACATGATCTAACTCCTATTCACAAAGCAGGCTGTGTTCACTATTTTAAGGCATGCAATTTAATATTTAAGTTAATATTTAGTGTGTAAGAATGTGAAAATTGTATTGCCCGATTTGTGAACCAATAAAAAAAAAAAAAAAAAAAAAAAAAAAAAAAAAAATATTGACTGTACGGATGACGTAGCAGGCAAACGGCCGCCTGGTCGCTGTCGTCGCATTGAGTGTTGTAGATTCGCATAGGAATACTTCAATCCCAATTATTTGTGTATGTCACAAATAATAATTGCTTTGAATCCAGTTTATTTTTTTATCATAAGAATAATAGACTCCTGTATACCTCAGAGGTGTATAGACCTACATTTTGTTAAACATAGTATTCAGTTCTACATTACTCGGATGGCGTAATGATTTAAATGGAGGCCTCGCCATTGCTACCGAGTGCTGTGGTTCAATCTCCACATGAACCAAAAATTTGGCTGATTCATAAATAAATGTTTCGAGTCTAAATGTTCTTGGTGTCCATTGTTTGAATTTTCATAATCATGATAAATAACATACCTATTAGCATATTTTGGGCACACTACCAGACTCCATTCTATAACTGACAATTGTTTAACAAAAAATATCAAACTTTTTGTAATACATATTTCCTGATTAAGATAATAAAGTATTAGTAGAATTTTATTGATCAGTTCTTGAATTGTTACTTTGTTTTCATCTATTTTAAGTTTTACTGTAAATTGCATTTCATTACAAACAATCGTACGGTGTAATTGTTTAACATATATTTTATTCGTGTTTTGTATTTATACAGGGTGTCCGGTAATTAATGGACAACCTGGAAATGTCTTATAGTGGAACTGAAGGCCGTTCAGATATGTGTTATTTTTTAATTACCATGTATAACTTTCTCGTATACTACGACCATAAATGAATGAAATCCATCAGTTTTTTGTTGTTTTATTATTAAACACTAATTATGTTAATAGATAGACAGTCAAAAGTATGCTATGCTATAATAGCTTGCACTTTTAAATATCATTTTTTTTTATTCTTTTTCTTTTTTTTCTTTTTTTCTGGACGGCCTTCAGTTCTACTATAAGGCATTTCAAGGTTATCCATTAATTACCGGACATCCTGTATATCAATGTAAAATGCAATGAGTGTTTTCAACCGAAATAAATTAATTAAAAAATCCGATTTTTTTATTGGGATTGTCCCAACTGACTCTGAGACAAAGTGCCAAATTGGATAAGAATTAAACTTGTAATATAGCACGCGATATCTTACCTTCATCCCCATCTTTCTTCACTCCACTGCTCTTCATGCGTCGATGTCGTTTCTTAACGTGTGGTGTGTCTTTATCCTGTCCATTGGTGGATCCAACCTCTACTTCAGAAGCGAGGGACTGCCGACTCGACGCCGGCTCCTTCATTGTTTCAAACGCCGAGAGTAACGCCTTGTCAGTCGCGCTGCGTGACTTTTCTTTGTAACCTAAATGTAACGAGTATGCGTAAGTATGGTCTGTCGATTTTGGCAGCCTTGTGGATTGGACTAGATAATAGGAAACACGAGACATCAAGCGGGAATTCACTTCCACTGGGATGGCTTAACTGTTTAAAACAAGGGACTTTTCGACGATAAAGTATACAAAATATTCTTAAGTAATGTGTAAAATTTCAAATCCATTCAGTTATTTTTTAAGGACTATCCATATGGGTAGATAATAATAATTATAAACAAATATATTATCAAAACACGTTTCAAACTTGAGTATATAATTCCAGAGTTAGGGATAAAATATCAGATTTAAGGATACAATTCCAGACTTAGGGATAAAATTCCAGACTTAGGGGAAGAGTTCCAGGCTTAAGGATACAGTGCCAGACGTATGGATAAATTATCTGACTTAAGAACAAAATTCCAGAATAAAGAATATAATTGAGGAGTCAAGCATAAATTAACACCAATTAACGATATAATTCCAGACTTGGGGATAAAGTTCCAGAACTAGGGTTGGCGAAATTCAGGTCACATATCATTCAGGGCCTATCCTCAGCCTGTTCCCGGTGTGTACACATACCATGGAAGTCTATAGTAGTGGATCTGCTGTAGAGACGACTGATTCGCAAGCGCGGCAGCGGTGATGATATACGTGTAAGTGGTGGTGGAGGAGCTACGAGCGATTTAAATGAAACATACTCTTTACTATATCGTAGAAATATACATACACGTACATATGTATATATATGCACAGTAGATATGTGCAACACGATTGTACGGGCGAGCATGTATCTATTTATACACGTTTTTTAAATATTAGATGTTATATTTATATTTGTGAAACAATTTAAGGACGTCGCAATTTGGCCATCGAGCGTATATGGCCAATCTGTGACGTTTCGACTCACACAAGCTATGTATATGACGCTAACGCTCGTAAATTAAACAACTAAATGTTATCTTAAACTATATCAAACCATTACTGAAATAGAAAGTGGTTCAGTAATTATCGTGATGAGCGCATAAATACCGTCCAAGATTTTATTATAAGTATGGACTTGATGATCTCATACTGAGAAGCGGTCCGTGCCCAGCAGTTAGACAGTTTATATACAAAGCTGGTAGTATTATTTATTGATTTGACTGGTAGGTGACTCACCAATAGACAGACCACCAATGCTGTCGTGTATATCTAGGCTGCTGTAACCATTGTACCCAGGTACTGTTGTGATGATGGACTTGGAACCGCGTGGCTTCTGCCCTGGCACCTTCACTGTGACGTACTGAAGCGAGATCTCTTTGCCATTCACGTCTTCCATATAATCCTGGAATAGGAGGAAATAAAGATTTTATATAACAGTTTATGCCAGATGCAAATTTAAACTGTGGTTATCAGTTTCGGCGATTTCTGGAGAGCCAGATTGTTCGTAGATACAGTCTCATATCTATATCTCGAAGCCGTTAGCAGATGTGTAAAACCTAGATTTCGCTAAATGTGGTTGTAGGTACCACTGTATAGGGCCAGCCTATCACCGTGCAGTGGACAAATTTCTTGGCTTCGTGCTGCTATTGCGAAAAAATTCCTTGATAAGAAAACCCAAGCCGAACCTCAAAATCGAACTCAAGATCTCCTACACAGCAGTCGCATTCATTAGTACTGCGCAATCTAGGTACGTCTTTCTTTTGTACAATCACCAAATAAACGGCATTGGCAAGCTATCCCACACAAAAGCGTTCTATCATCTAGCAGGCCATATTCTGACTCTGTGCTTGGTCTGGTCTTAAGCATGGAGTCAGGATTCTTTTCTTTCTTAACTACTAATAAGAATTAAAAGCACATAAAACAACTTACATGTAAACTTGGATGATAAGTCAGCCTCCCATCATCACACAGAGTCACATATTTCTTCTTCCACTCCTTGTTCAGGGCCTTACTACTCTTCTTGTACAAATAGCCCTGCTTCAACGGAATTGCCCGACCAGAACCCAGCTCTCCATTCTTCAGTCTATCATCTCCCTTTTTAGAAGGAGTGAAGAGATTCGATCTCCTTCTCGACTTCCTCGACGTTGTGGGAGTAGAAGACGGAGTGGGTAGATCCTTAGGATCCTTGACTTGGAGATTGTCAAGACAGTGTGGCGCTGTGAATTTGACGTTATTGTTTTCTGTTGCAATGGAGACAAGTCCAGATGAGGAACCGTGGCTTCCGAGAGAATTTCCCCATCGTGATGACGTGTCTGAACCATTGGTGCTGTGGATTTCGACTACATGCGTTGAGGAGATACCACTGCTGTTCGATGACGCGTCGAAAGACTGGGCGCCTCGGTGCAAATGGTGGGACGAGGCGGATAGTGTGTGGTGTCCGCGTGGTAAAGAATCCTGGAACAACAGATGTGAATATTAGAACCTGTTTACACTGCCTGTCTGATTTTGTACATTATTTTACACAGGAGAAAATAACTATCAAAAGAAATCTTTTTGTGCAAACAGTATTAAATTAACCACTTTTGTTACTGTTTCCACAAAATATTGGCTTTTAGATAAAGTGGGAGCGTAGTGAGAATGTCTCGCTACCTTCCTCAGACAGCAGCGATACAAACTATGACGTAACCGCTATACTAAATAGCGGTTACGTCATAGTTTGTATCGTACATACTTTTTCTATAAATGATAAAATGGGTGTCAGCTTAAATTAAAATAAAATTGTCGTCATTTAGGTTACAAGATAACAATAACAATCGTCAAAAGGGCGTCTTTATAGAAACAAATTAAATTTAACAGAATGATAAAAGTATAAAATTCTGTTGGGTCGTATGCTTATTGCCCACCTTAGCGGTATAATTTTTATTAATATTACTTTATTTGCACGCAACGCGTTTTTTGCTACACGTAAAGCCTTTGTGTGAGTCTAAAAGTTCTGTTGTGGCGGTAAATTGGTGAATCGTGCGCAAAGCTTACTGTATTTCAATTACCACTGTTTAAGACTGTTTAATAAATAATTGTTTAGTATTTTAAAATAATCGTCGAGCTTCTGATAATTAAAATCGGAATTCAAGGACTATATTTCTAGATGTATATCCTACATACACTCTGTATATGCCTGAAGATAGGCCAAGGAGTATTGCATATAGCGCTAGTTATATTTAAGGCTCCACGTTAGAAATAGGCACCTGGTCTATTGCTATAGTAATGATATTTTCCGATGCCTTGTTGCTACCGATAATATTCTAACAAGATCTTACGGTCGGCTTTGCTAAAGCACAGGATCAACGATACGGTTAATATTCCACTGACTAAAAAACGGCAACGTAAGTAGGGACAAATCGTTGAACTTTCTTTCGGGAAAACACGTATTATTTCGAGCTACAATCTGTACCTGTCAATATACCTACGTATATATGTTTATATACGCGTAACTTTGAATTGAATCGCCTACTACATACAAATAAATTTACGCAAATCGCCTACACGCCATTCTTTTAACAGCTTTAAGGCCAAAACTGTTTCAAAGTATAATTGATGCCCATAAACAATCTTGAGCCACGATCCCACTCAAGTGAGTATGCAGATTTTATTACAATCAATTAAGGCTCTAAGCGTCCTTGACCTATTCCGAAAATCTATAAAAAGTATATGCGTCCTTTATGATTCATAGACAACACCAAAATAAGAGCAAACTACATTCGTATAAAGAACAGAAACAACTTTAAAGATGGCGATTGCTTAGGATTACTCCAACACTTCAATGGTTTGGCTACTTTATACACGCATACATCACTTGCGCGTTGCCAACCCTTTAGGAAAGGAAGTGAGAAGAAGGAGCGGTAAGGAGGAAAGAGGGTGATGGGCCTCCTTTTTCTAATCTTTAGCTCAAGGCAAAAGTTTGGTAAACGTTGATAAAACGAAATCAAATTTCAATTTTTATAAAACAAAACTGGCCATCACGTATACTTTCGGTCCGACATTATTGTTTCCTCTTGCCATATAAAATGTATTTTTTAACCTGCTTACAATTCCGTAAAATGACGACCGACTAAATTCAAATTAAGAATTTATTACGTTCTCTATGATTCACAATCTTCAAATAATAGGTGTGACGTCACACTACACCAAACTTGGAACAGTGGCGATTGTCACCCCCTTTTAGGATGAAGAAGTCATTCGAATCAGTAAGTGACAATGTTATCGTGAATGATTGGAGTTAATGTGAAGTCAATGCGTCTGCACTTTGTATGTAGATCGAATGAGTTAACGTCAATTGTAAACTTAATGTTGGTAGAAAGAAGAATTTATGAAATATTAGGGTATGCCTATGTTTGACTATACCTATACATCATTTTACACACAAAAGCAATAGCAATTAGAAATCGTTATGTGCAAGCCGTATCAAAATTGAAAAATGTATTTCAATTTTAATATATGAATAATTGGTATGTATATTTTTCAATTCATTTTGCTGTCTCTCTCTCTGACTGCTGCTTTGCTCGGTTACGCCAGTTTGTATCATGCATCCTTTTCCTGTCATTTCACAAATACCCCTTCTACCAGATATAAAACGCTTGTATCTTATTTATTTTTGATGAGAAGATCGATAATTCTTTATCATTTAGAGTTTGAGAATACCTAAACTACTCTATTGTATTGATTTTTCTATTATGTAAGGATTTCTTATAATCTTATGGTCCTTATGTAAGGATTTCTTATAAATAAGATCATATGCATGTATTATTGATTATACATACCATTGCTGAAAATACAACCGGTAGTTCCTTGTGTTTTACTCGTAAATTGTTTCGTCAAGGCACATATAATAAGGAAATCGATAACAATGACAGAGCATATGCGAGGCCGCCCATCATACATAAAATATATGATGTATGCAATGGCAGCACCTTCAGAGCAGCCCAGAAGCTGAGTTTGCCTTCTTAATGTAACTTTTTGAAACATTTATTTCTCAAACACAAATTAATTCAGTTACAATGATAAACACTACATTATAACTTCACTTATCCTTAATGAACGAGCATATATAGGATCGGATTTTGTACTTACATGTCTAACATTAGTAATGATTTGTTAAACACTCAGAATATGAATTAATTATTAATTATTGCAATATTATACAATGCGGCATTAGTAAATAAGTCCTAAATTTAATGACGGGTAAATAGACATTTGATGTTATTGGTTTTGTTCATATGTAGTGGGTATATTGAAAATTATTATAACCTTAGGAATGCGCAGTCCGTATTAGGTATCGAAATATAATGGTAATACAGAAGTTTGATGTAGCACTAGCTTGTCTTCAATGTTTTTGGTGAGCTTATTATAACGAATTAAAGAAGGAACAAGATGGATTTCGCTGCTTTTATTGATTAAAACATATCGAGCTTTTTTATTAAAAAAAAATAGGCCCATAGACGTATTATGATATATGTGTGAATATATTTTCATACAAGCTGGATATGACACTAAAATATCCATAATACCTATATTAGCCAGCTGTTCTCGCAGTTACATACGCACGAATATCTTTTGTTATCATCTATGTATCCTAATCCACTTTAAAATTGACATATCTATCTTGTCAACCGGTTTAAATGAAAGTGTAAGTCTAAGTGTTAGCTCAGCTTAAATGTCATCACGGAAAATTATATCTGAATCGATTCAGCCATTGTGGATATGAACCTGTAAAATAAACACAGACATAATAACGTCCTCCAGACTGGGTCCGGTGGATTCCGGTCACGGCGGCCAATCTTAACGGAGACTGGCCATCTGCGCAGGAGATATTATTGTGCACAAGTATGTGCGCAAACACAAGTGCACTCTCTGTTCCGATGAGATGGTAATCCGACACGACCGGAGAGAGATCGGGTGCAAGAACAACGGCTTTACGAGGCACGGGGGTGTCTAACACCGCCAACATCCTAACTACGGGCTGCTTTTGATATTTTTTGATAGAAAAATCCAATAACTTTTTGTTGGCCCGACCCGAGATTCGAACCCAAGACGCACAGCGGTCGCATTAACTACCGCTGCGCCACGGAAGCAGTGGTTACAGTATAAATAGATGTAACGTTATATGCCACTATTTGGATCATTTACATTTGACACTACATAGGTACATTAACTGTTTAAGATTGTATCTATCTCCTGTATGTCGAAAGGAATTAATAGAAAACCGATCATTAGAATTACGCATGCTCATAAGATAATTTTAAAATATAACACATTCTCAATAATTTTTAAAGCCAGATGTCTCCGTTCAACTCGTGATAAATAAATACAGTCTTAGCATAAAAGAATAGGTATTTGTTAACCTTGGAATACCAAGGAACTAGTTTAAACAAAATATATTATTAGAGTTTTTATCATTGTTTGCAATACGTTAGTCGTAAAGCATATTATTACCATTCATCTAAATTACGATGTGGTCGCTCACTATTGTCTCATTAAGCTCACTATGGGCCTCATCAGAAGGCTCACTCAAAGGTTGATGGAGAGAGCTATGTTTGGAATCATTCGCTCTTGTCAGTTCATCACATTCTTTACACACTCATTGTATCAGGTAAACGTTTAACTCTTCTACTTTCTAATTTCACTACATATTAAAAATAAAATCCCTACTTTGTTTTATATCAATAATACGTAGTGAAATTAATATGTAGTATAATATGCAATGAAATTGGCGCCGCGTTTGTATGTCTATCTGTTGGCGCTAAACTCAAAAACCACTAAACGGATTGGATGTGGTTTTCAACAATAGACATAGTGATTCACGATCACTTATGCATATATAAGAATATTTATTTACAAATAGAAAAGTGATCTGAATGTTAAGTTTCTAAAACCAAAAAGAATAAGTGTGAAAATAAAATTTCAAATATAGAACAATTTTTTTTTTTAGATTTTTCATCAAAAATGAATGACAAATTACTTTCCTTACGCTCTATATCTTTCTCAATATCTTACCGTCACATTCACATATGCTTATATACATTCATAATCAATCAAAATAAATAAAACTGTATATATTATACTGTGTAAACTTTCTATGTATAAGTGGAGTAGCACGCTCGCCTACATATTACGCAATCAGATAACCGATATCATAACATGATTAGATAAATAAAGCTGTTTTTATGTTATGTCTGTCGAAAATATTGAGTTGAGGTAAAACATATGATAAATATCTGGTACATTTGAGATTGCACAGTTCAATTTCCCAAGGGAATGTTATAGAAGACTATTAGTGGTATACTGCGGGAATACCGTGGCAAATACCTTACTAATATTATAAATGCGAATGTGAGATTGTCTGTTACGCTTTCGCACCTTAACTACTCGACCGACAGTCATGCAATTTTGCATACACGTTGTCAGCGGTACAGATAGATAAATAGGGTACCTTTTATCCAGAAATAATAGATTAAAAAACTAAAAAGTAGAAAATAATTTAATTATTTTAATGTAAAAAAGCGTGGGGTGCTTTCTAAGATATTTTTAATACATTAAAATTATTAAATTATTTACAATTTTTTTTTAATAAACTTTAATTTTAGTTTTTTAAACTATTATTTATTTCTTATTTTTCTAAACTATTTTGTTTTTATTTTTTTCTATATTATTGTATTGTCTTCGGTCCTTGATAAGTGTGCAAAGTTTCAAATCAATCAGTCTGTTTGCAAGGGGTGAAAATCACGTTCAAAGATTTCGTTACATAGATTTATAGATACATACCAAGCTAATAACAGCGTGTTAAAAAGGTACTGTCCCCGAGGTCTTTAAAAATTATTGACAACTTCTTACATTAAAACGGGCGAGGTCGCGACCAAAATCTAATTGCTTATAAATACCGATCTATGGTCCGATAAATATTTTGACTGTACGGTATCCCGTGTCTCGTGGATGTGTACTTAGTACGTTTCCTTATGGCTTTCTAACGTCTTCTGTTTAAATCTCAGAGCCTTTATAGACATTTCGGACTCACACTATCATGGTGATATCTATCGAAAAATATCAGGATTTATACCTATTGCCAACACGACAAATTTTTCGAAGTAAACAATACTGTAACGATAGAAGCCATTCAAATTATGATGACACTTTTTAACATATATGTACTTTATTACCTATATGCATTTAACGCAATTAAGGTACCTCCTCGTTTATATAACAGCTTAAAGGGAAAAATCAGATTAAAAAATGTCATTAAATAGTATTAGTATATAATATATTGTCCCTTTATTATGTCAGTATACATACGTACAGTCAGCGATATAAGTGGATAAACATTTGTGAAATTTGGAATTGCTTTATCAGACAATGATAATACCTGATTATTACAGCAGTAATATTTTTTTTTACCATTAATGTAGCAATCAGCAATAATTAAGGTTAAACACTAGAATATAATATCTATCTACGTGTTCTTTAGTGCAATGACACCACTTAAAGGTAAGTATATTGCATAAGTGTATCCCTCTACAAACATTCTAGCAGTAATATTATATGACTAGCATTTGCCCGCAGCTTTGCCCGAAACACTCAAACTCCCCAGTCTCTCAGACTCAGTCTCCCCGTGAGTCCCGTGACCCATGGCTGCTGAAAAGCAACCGAAACGTTGGGGAAAGTGTAAACCAAAAATAAATAGATTTAATAGTTTAAATAATTTTATTAGCTTATAAATTAGTAAAATAAAATCAATAGTAGTAGTAGTGCAATATTTTCAAAATTTTGTAATACAGTGATAAATAAATAACGCGATAAAATCCGTATATAATAGTTTAATTTCAATGAATAACATTCGCGTAATCAGAAGACAATATTATTATAATTTGCGTATAAAGAGAGAAGGAAGAAGGTTGGACATAAGGGTGTAACTGAGATATCGCTTAAACGTTGGAACAGCCGTATTGGAGAAATAATACCATAAAATTACAGAAGATGGCATACATTCAGAAGAATGTTGTATTTCTGTGGTCAAAAGTTCACGTTTATAATATGGTTTGAATTTTAGATCGTTAGTACGCTAGAACTAGGAGCAATGGCATTTTATAAACCCACACTTGCGTGCTGTATACTAGCCATACATGCAATCCAATGCATATACAATCATTCTGGCATAATAATATATATTTTTTGAATTTATCTACTGGATCCTTTTATTAACATGGACAGTCATACAGTTTGTTAAATTAACGATTACGCATATTGATTAAAAGATAAAGTAATCAGTGTAAAAGGATTCATATCTTATCCTGCTCTGTATCAAAACTATATTTGTTTTGTTGTAGATGTTTCGATTATATGATAATAGGTATATTTGTTCCAACAAATATTCCTACACTGACCTATTTTCAAATATACATATTTTTAAAACTCAACGGTCCCTATGCCGTGGTTTAAATTATTCGAACTAAAGTTGCCTATGATTAATGTGTTTTGAAGTAAATTTTATTTGTTTAAATTGTCATGTTGGAAACATATACATACATACATAGAAACACACCTATCTCTTGAAGTGTGGCTTTGTCCTGCTATGATCATTGCATACCAACATTCACACACAGCATACTCTTTATGGATAGTAACCCTATTATGCCTTTGTAGTTTGTACAGTCAGCGGCATAAGACATATACATATATGTTATAGTCATGTTTACATTTATGTTTACTTTTTATCTCTTATCGCATGTAGCAGTTACTTCTTATTAGTAATAGGTGGATAACGATGTTGGTAGTGTAATAAGTACATTTTTCTGTATAAACAATTGTTAGTCATAAGATTATGCTACTGTTTGTAATCCCGAAAATAAAATAAAAAAAATAAAAAAAATAAAAAAAGACAATACACAAATGCGAAATTTTGATTGCTATCTTTAAAAATTATAACATGCGAAATTTTATAGTAGATATAATTGTTTAATCATAGGATTTAAATTCATCAAATCCTTTTATACCTATAGTTGTTAAATGTTCAGCTACGTATGTTGCCCACTGTACCTTAGTTCTTTATGATTTTCTAAATGTACATTTGTACAATCTTCATAACATCCATTATACAAATAGATCTAATTGCACATTAATTTAACCCTTTTGCTGACCCGTGATAGACACAATAGAAAATCTATTGTTATGTATCATATTATGTGTTTCATTGGACAAAGAACCTGTTAAGCATCCTATCTTGTAAGTTTACAATTACTCAACAGCCAAATTTATATAAGTACATTTGGCTGTTTTGTACATTGGTTAAGTCTGTAAATAATTACCAAAAAATCAAAGTAATTTACTTTCCATTTAATTAATTACAAGGGATCACACACTTGAATAAGCAGAAAGCCAATATTTGAACCAGCAGAGCATTAATTAAAGTATTAAGGCAGAAGCAATCAGGCATGGATATAATTGACTAGGTTTTAATGTAAATGTGTTTAGAAATCATTACTTCTAAATGTAATTGTTACGTAATTTGTTTATGTTTAGGTCTAGTTCCATAATCCATATTTAAACATTAATGTAATGCAAGCATCAATAACAACAAAACAAACACTATTTTAAAATTTATACTGCTATAAATAATATGAGTGAACTGAAATTTTTTATTAAAATGTTGTTTCTCGGTATGAACTTTGAGTGAACTGACCACTGCAGCAGTCACTTTGCATCATGCGATGAGTAAAATAGAATACTAATCATTTATATTTCCTTTTTGAATTCACATTGACAAGCAGTGCATTCTTCTACTACTATTGTACAGGAATGTACACAAACATACTAAAACAGTTCATATTAAATCTGTGCGCCAATGAGACCTGAATCAATGCTTTTGTCATGTTGTTTTTTTTCTGGCTTCCATCAGGAAGCCAGAAAAGCCTGTTTATAACAATATTTATTAATTAACCCATCAGGGTTAATTAATAAATATTGTTATAAACAGTAAGCTACTAAGGTCATTGTCATAGACAGCTCTCATACCAGTTTTGTATAGAAATATTGTTAAATAAGTCTTCTTTGCATTAATTTGTTGTTAAAGGTATTGTCTGTGTGTATTTTACTGATATCTTGAGTAAAATACAGAGAGAAAATACCTTTAACATGACCTCTTGATATGACACTAGTTCCACTTTTCTCTCATTTATTGCATAATATGACTAGTATACATCTTTTAATATATAATTGAATTAAATTTGTCATATAATAGAGAAGTTATAGATATTTTATTTTTGGGATGAATCACATAAGGTTTTAATGCTTTATGTTAGAAAAGTATTCAGCCCTTTGGAAAACTTATATGAGGATTCAACATGTATGTACATTTTAATATTTTATAAAAAAAAATATTAAAATATTTATTAATATTTTAAAGAAACATGTTTTATTATAATTATGCTCTTAATGTGTGAATTATTTCCTATTTAGCCTAATTTTGTTTACACCTATTTTAATATTTAATTTTCTCTCGATGTATGAGATAATTTCTATAGAATACTTCTATAGAAGTATTGGTAATTTCTATAGAAGTAAGTATTGGTATGTAAATTGCAATGAGATCAAAGAAAATGGGATTAAAATATGGCAATATTTAAAAAAGCTAATGCTTTTTTTTAAACAAGTTAAGTCTTTTAATATTACGTCGGAGTTAAGATAAGATAAGATAAAACTTTATTCATAGATAAATTTGCTTAGGTTTATGATGTTGTTCTGTTTTAATATATGTTCTAAATATGTGTACACAGCATGTTATTGTTATTATTATATAGCAAATTTAAGAATTCACAACTAACTTTTAAATACATTTGTGTTTAAATTTCTGTTAATTGAGCACTTTTGGCTTTTTACCTAAACAATTCATAATTAGGTAATTACTGTGATAAATTACATCCTACTGTTTAAAAATTGTAGCTGCTGTTTCTAGATATTTAAACAATTACTGAATAAAATGAGCCACCCTTTTACATGCTTAGTATCATTCAATTCAACATTTATGTGTCATGGTCTGAACTAGTATGATGTGTTAAATTATTATCATTGCCTACTTTGCCCTTAATTCAATTTAATGATGATTTAAATTGATGACTGACCAGTATTACTGGTATAAATGATAGCACAATTGCGACTATGATATTTAAGACGTCATCTATTTTAGTGAAATGAACACATGTGGTATATTTGTTAACAAAAATAGACAACACACTTTTTTGTTGACTAAGCTGCCTAGTATACGGATTATTTGCAAGTACAGATTCTGTTTCGAAAACAATTATTTTAACGAAGAAATGCATGACTAAGTTGTACTTTCTAGTGATAAGGAATTTAAAATACATATCGTGACGAAAACTAAGTTGCAAAAAATATCGCCGGGCAAGGAAATAATAACACGACTACACACAATTACCTTGTACAGGAACGTCGAATGGTTGTGGCTCGGCGAATTCACCAACGGCTGAGGAGTCACAGGCCTCGAGCCTCCCGACAAACATTGTGACGATGCCGAGAGCCGCGTCCCCACAATCTTTTGGCACGCTGCAAAACAACAGAATTAATCACTAGTCATCACTACACAACACAAAAACTTTCACAATTAAATATCCAAAAAGCACGACACCTATTTCTAAACGGTAATTCGAACAATAAAATTTTCACGCACATTCAAATTTAGCCGATTTCCTACGATCGCGTTCCTCGGCTCTTTGTATGTTGTAGCACGAACTCCGACGCCTCAAACTGGATATAGGCGACATGTTAGACTTAAATATAAGTGTTCTTTCCATCCTTCCATTCAGAATACGATTGAAAATAAACGAAATACAACACAAACGACGCTATAAAAACGTCAAAAAAAATGTAAACAATGCGATGTCGCGGCGGAACGAACAGAAACGAACGAAACGACCGCGCGGCTGGGGGCCGGTGTTGCCACTGCGTGCGATAGAACACCCCGCGAGCCGAGAATCAAAGACTAGTTAATAAGAACGCTTATAGTCTCATCACATCGTATAGCATCACGCGAGACGATGCGATCGTAAAAAATCTCTGCATATTATGTAATTTTATAACTCTCTATTGATCTCAATCACCTAGCTTTATATATATGTCAATATGTATCGCTAACGGAAATTCGTAATATATAAATTGAACAAAACCTCAATTCTACGTGTGTGATTTTGATTATCGAAGTTATATTATCAGATAAATTATTCTTAAAAATGATAAAAGTTTAGTCGGTATTGTGTCAGCCAAACATTGTCATATTTCCGTATGATAAAAATGCAAAATAACAATGTAATACGTGCAGAAACTTATTTATAGGCTTTAGTGATAAGTATTTCTACGAAAAATACTTTTATTGTCTCATAAAAGGTAGTTAATTACACAAGTTATCCCGAAATTAAGAACATTGCTTTACAATACACATCTTTTAGCATAAATAAAAATAGTTTTGGATTTAAAACACTTGTTTAATCAGGAATTCGCTTTAGCGCAAACAGATTTAGAATAATGTAAACATCAAATCCATTTTATGCAAATTTAAAACGGTAACGACATTCCGAAAACACTATTGAAGAAAAACCAAGTAAGCTGACATCATGTAACATAAATATTCAATGTCCGTTTAGAATCGTTACACTTACCATCTTGGAAGACTCGCTCAACGTTCAGGCCGTACGTAGCGCAAGTCTCATAGTAAGAACATCTTCGCAGCTCATTCGACAACTTGCGAGCGCGGTTGTCGTCCACCACGCGTGGACTACTTTCACTTATGGCATCTGGAAGAACAACCAATCCTTTAATAGGAAATAGTCTGCTGGACGCGCGTACGTAATTATGTAAATTATAAACATATGTTATCTTTGTTAAGAAAATATTTTTAATACCTTCTTGGATACATGGTTTGCAAATGTATATTATTTTCAAATGCCAGATGTTGTTAAATTATGCTATTGACATTTTAAGGTCTGGGTATATTATTTAATGTTACTTTTATTGAAAGTTACGTTTTATTTCGTACTTCGATTTACGAGATAAGATAAGAAGGTAATAATAAAAAATAATAGGTTGTTATAAACTTCCTTTCATTTTAAATTCATTCACGTTATTAATACTGAACAGAAGAATCTGAAGATAAGATAATGAAACAGAAGTATATTGAAAAAGGCCGAAATCCTCAATAAACCCACCTTGGGTCCCAACCAATATAATCGGAATCTCTGCGGAATTCCTATAATGGGACATTTTATTGAAGTAGTTCGACACCGTATTATAGCTGATCTCGTTGTCCAAACTGAACACGAAGATTACAGCATCCACCCAAGCCGTGAACTGTAACAAAAAAACAAAAACAATAAGACTCTGGCAACCTAAATATAAATATTTAGGATATCATTTATGTACGGAAAACGGTCATCGGATTCGTTCAACGTAAAGAAAATCATCAAAGATTGCTTCAAGCTGTATCGTGTTTATGAAATGATTCGTTTATGGATAATGAGATATAAATATCTTCGTCACGAGTCCACCAAAAGACCTTGGGCTGTAGGTAGAAATCAATAATAGAGAAAATGATTTTGGTTATTTGAAATAAGATTGCAGAACTACTTTTTATAATATAATTCGAAATATAAGCAATATGACACATAATTTAATTTAGAAACTGCATTAGGGTAATCTAATATTCTTACATAAAACCACATAACATGGACTAACCCTTGCAAATTATGTCATGAAAAAAACCGCACCCAACGCAGGGAGCCATAATAATTGCAGGGGTAATTCCATGCAGTCATAAGGGTTTAAAACGAAAGGGTTATGTGATACTCGTTTCTGCAAACAGAATATATGTGGTAGACGATTAATTGCATAATACCGAAACATTTGTAATTAATTATGAAATGAGGAATATTAATGATATAATTGAAAATGTATGCTTAGAAAGAGGTTGCTAATTATGTGACAATCATTTTATTTAATTGACAGATTGCGTCATGGTAAAAGTATGTTAAGTAAAAGCATACAGCAGAATAAACAAGCAAATATATTACGCTTTTTCTAGTACCGTCATTATTAAGGAGTATGACTTAAACTATTAGTAGTATCTGTAACAAATGGGCATATCTAATCTGCATTTTTAGCGAACCACTGAAATGTAAAAGATGTCTCTATTATGATATACAGCTGAACAAAATGTATGACTAACTCTACTTCCACTTGAATGAAGATGCGTGCGTAGGAGGGTGTCACCCCTTTCCTCTGAACAACAATCGACGATACGAGGAGCGTCATCCGGCGACAGAGTGCGTGACGATGACATGAGAGGAAAAGCCTTGGAAAAATCTCTTCACCCTTTATAGAACAACTCTTTTGTCTCACGGAAACCCATTTTGTATAGTTTAAAAATACAGAGCTAAACTCAATACTAGCCCATTGATTGTTAAGATAAAAATAGCGCTTAATTCTCGCTTCATTGCTTAGAAAGGCATCGTAAAATATCCGTCGCTTTACTTAATCGTGTTATTATTATTTTGGCATTGGTTGTAACTTTGTATACATATATTTACAAAAACAGCAACCTTGACTTTATAGATTAATATTAAAGATTTGAGAGATTGTCACTTTGTTTAGGAATAATATTGAAATGTATGAGAATGAAAAAAATAAGCTCGCTAATCGCTAACACTCCGTACGATAAGACCTCAATTGCTATAAACGTCAACCAAAAATAAAGGATTATGAGTAGATCGCATGTCGTAATGAAATCATAGCCGTGAAATGTGGAAGCGAAGGTTGTTGTGGCTTGTTCGCAAAATACATGAAATATTTTAAACGATGCGTGAAATTGTATCGCTGATGACATAAATTTCGCACACATAAATCTCTTTACACACCGTGACATTTATTTCAAAAGATAAGAAACTTTAGAGAATTTATTTAATATTTAAACTCCAACTAATAAGATGAACACGACTGTATACTCGTATACTAGTTGAACTATTGCACAGGTTACATTCAAGTCATACACATAATATTCTAGTCAATATTTGAAATCTATTAAGTGATAAAAATAAAATAACTTCTATAACAGATATCTTACCGATCCATTAAATCACGGGCTTGTTTAACTATATCACAGTCAATTTTAAACCTTTTAAACTTTGTAATTCATTTTAGTATTAATACAGTGCAATGACATTAAAATAGTTGAGCGGATATAACGTCACAGTGTATCCAGGGCGGCGCACTGAGGGCGACTGGGCGGGCGGGCGTCTCCAAGCTTGGGCGGCGAAGCCTTCGTTTATTTCCATTTCCCTCCCACGCCCCGTCCGCTCTTTATAAAAAGAGACAGAACCATTTAGTGCAACTCAAATGCAAGCGTTGCAACCCTGTACTCCTGGCATATAACGTCAGAATTAGCATCCTAGATAATTAAAACAATAAAGATTAGTATGATCAAATCATGTGTGTTTAAAATGCTATTTAACTTTGAATATACGTGTTATGTATGACATAATGATTATGTAAACGGGGTTTGCAGCGGACATCATCAATCAGCACAAATAATTGTATGGTGCTTTTACTACATTACATAGTGTACTACATAATTTTGAATTACCGCAGTTTAGTTTATTCACAAAAGCGTTCACTAAAATTGTATACAATTAAATTATAAAAAAATAAATTGCCTATTTTCTTTGAAGTATATAATATTTTATTTAACTAAATCTAGTGAATGAGCAATATGATACGAATGAACTTCTAAAAATAAAATGGTTCACAAAGTCTAGATTCAATAACCCAATATAATAGAAATTTGCTAAAGGACTCTGGGGTTATAGGTGAACGGACTGAGACCCCAGCTTTCTAGACCTTGAGCCTCAGACGGGCTAAGTTCATACCGTGACGGTTGAATACCCTAGTTGAAAGGTTAGTCAGTGACAACACGAATTAAAAATCTTAATGAGAGCCGAATAATGGCAATTCTTCTAAAGATTTATTATTATATAGAACCAATAACATCTAGTGTTTTGTATTGTTTAAAATAATTTTACTGATCTTTAACGCAATAAGCAACAAATACGTAAGTAATGTATGTATATATCAAACAGTTTTAGCATATAGCTAAACCAGTGCACCTGCATTATGCACTTTCATCTTCTGTAATAGTGGGTATGGGGAAGCAAAATTACAGGGAAGTAATCGACCGCAGCTCGAGCGAGTACAACTCATGCGTGTAGTGACTAGTGACCAAATTATTTCAATTTATCTGGAATGTGGGTAAAAATGAAAAGTATGATATGGCAATGTAACATCAAGTTGTTATATAAAATATATTGACTTATTTAATACTTCATTTCTAGGTATTTTAACTTGGAAATTGCTTTAAAACTTTCACCGTCCAATGAAAACACTTCCTTACATAAACGAAAACTATTTAAACAGCAAAACCGCATTAAAGAAATTACCACGGGATGTAGTTAGTGTAGGACGACAATACACTTATAGTTATTTGAACATTTTCGCTATTGTTCTGTCCATATCTCACATTATCTATTGGGGCCAATGTACCAGAAAAGCGGTTTGTACGTCCGCAAATCATTATGATAACATATCCGGTTAAAAAAATACTGCAACAATGCAAACTAATTATACTCGGAGACGGTATATTGCGTGACATGTACTCAATTAAAATGTTTTGGAGGTACGACAATGTTGCTGATTAATTGGTACAAATTACTGAAAGAGACAATATAGTAATGATCCTAGTAGATGTGGAAACGATCGTCAATATTACAAGACATTTTTTTTTGTTACCCAACGCCAAGTAGTATAACTTTTATTAGTTTTTGTATAGCTATCTACCTAAATATGTAAAAATTTATGGCGCACCAAGTGCCTTCCTCGATACAGCTTTGTCCCTACAAAGCAACGTACTGCCGAATGTCCCAAAGGCGGACAATGGAATTTATCAATGCATAGGTGCTCACTGCCTCGATTTCTCTGAAATTAAGTTTTAGATAGTAGGAAAGTATTTTAAGGTCTGGTAATTCTGCAAATAATTAATTAAATAATAAATATGACTTCATACAAATTTTATTATATTTTAAAAAGTCATAGAAGCGGAATATTTTGTAAATTTTAATTTAAAAGCACTGTTACTACATGTATTGCGATTTACAGGCGAAAAATGAACAATATACAATTAACAAAACGTGTAATATATCCATCCTATTGTCATACAAGCTAGCACTATAGATCGCGTTAGTTACACCAGTTTTTTTTACGAATCATGAATAGAAGAATGAATGCCGCCAGGTAACCCTATCTTCGGACGTGACCCGCTCTCGCCTACATTGTTCGTGCCATACGATACTTTGGCTGGACCGCGCATAAATCACTAACGCGGTGAAATGTATCGTTGTAGACGTGTAATTAGAGAAAGATGTAGCAAAGTTGGCTTATTACTGTTTTCCAATTTGACTCAATTGCATTTTGTCATTCATTGTACACCTACATATAAATTGTAAAAATATTCTGGAGCACAAAAGAGTAATACCTAGACAAGAGCAAAGTTAGATGAACGTTGAACGTCCTATAAGGAGGTTACTGTCAACTTAGCTTGAGACAATAGAATAAATTTGTATTACACACGAGATAAGGGTCTAAACATTGTGGAACTTCTTTAAATGCATATTTATCTTCATTCAAATAGGGTTGTCAATGTTATTTCTTAGTCGGTTTTTACAACATAAAATTTATACCATTATGAAAATTAATACGAACAAATACCTGGTCTTCTTATATACCATTACACGGCAGACGGCATTTCATTAATTATGTAAATATCAATGACGCTAACTGACCAACTTTCCCATTCAAACACCTCGCAGAATGACTCTTTGAATCCATTCTTCAACCGTCAACCCTACTAGATTTGTATGGAGAGACCGCGCCGAATGAGCCAATAATAGCGTTGGTCCTATTCAAAAAGCAAAGGAGACGTGACTGAGAGATTTAAGTGTAACAACGTTGTCCATTACTCGTAGATACTATGGGAAACAGCTTAAGTAGCGCAGGGCAAGAAACGTAATGACCGCTTAACAAGAATTACCTCATTACGTAATGTTATGTTTTACAACTAAACTCTATTTGGCTGTCGACAATTAAGATTTTAGTAAGTTTAAATATACATACCGTGTAATAGGCATGCTTAATAGTTCTCAAGTAACGTGTTAAAAGTAGCACATTAAAATATCAGATATTTAATAGCTTGACGACCATTTAAACATTATACAATTCACTTCTTGCTCTTATCACCGCAGGATCGCTCCAAAAACACATGTAGAAACTTAAGTGAACTATTCCGTGTAAAATGTTACGGTAATTAATGTAAATAGAGTTTATATACTGGTCAAACACTGGCGATCGCCATGGGGGCCGTAGGCAACGAAACACAAAATTACGACCTAATTAAAGAACCCCATACTAATTAAATTGTCTACGACTCACTGTACGAACAGAGGAAAAGCTTTTGTGGTTAAGAAACTAATTAAATGCAATTTTCGACCTTAACTCCCTTATTATAACATCTAAACATCTAAAGGTGTTCTGTTTGATGTTAAGAATATAATGAGATTATTTTAAAACCACGTTGTGTTTGCATACGGTAAAGTTTCATGAAAGCTCCATTTTCTTTTCACGTAGTTAGTGACTAGCTTACGAAAGCCAGCAGTAATTAGTTGTGACTTTAATAAATGGGAACGTACAAAGAAATATAGGGGCAAAGACTTAAAAATGTACACGATATTGTAAATTTATTTATTAAGATGGCAACATTTTGATTCGAAAATCCTAAAGGAAGAACGACTGAATATTTTGTGCTTATATAAGGTAGAAAATCCAATTCTCTGCTATTAACGATGAAACACGAGCTCATTATATTTCTAACAACTAAAATTGGATCCTTTGACATAAAATTACCAAAGTTCAGTTGTCTAAACAAAAACCATAAATTCGTTTCATTTGTAAGAAAGGTAATGCCTACCATCCATGACGATTTGACCTTGACAGTATTTATAACGTTTTACCGTATCCGTAAAAACATATTTAATGTTAAACTAACTTCGAAAGAGATACATTATACACTATTAATCGTTTTGTAATATACAGGCAATCTCATATTACCTATAGTTCGATGTCATGATTGTCTATTATGGCAAATATCTAAGATAGGTATATAATAAAACTAATACATAACCTTATTGAATTTATCGAAGCTTGTCTATTTACATGCTCTTGTTGTCCTATAATAGAATGTATGTTTTATCATATTATTGTATTTATTATTGCCAGCGTCTCTTCTACTTTACCTTTAAACATCAATCATCATAATTATAAAGAAGGTTGTTTAATGGTATTGGTCGATAAAAATGCATTTATACATTCATTTATTATTATTTATTATTGATTATAATAGCCCACTGTTATTGAACGTTTTCCCGTACAGATCCAATACTATTAATGAAAACACGCAAGTGTTTGCCGTGATAATAACTGTTATTAAAATAATAAAACCTATTGTCTCCTCGTTTGGTAGATAGGTATTTTTATATCAGTTAGACGTAAACTATTTAAAAGATGTGATGTTACATTACTATTAATAAACATAATGCATTAATCACCGAACGCCTATCCCGAGAAGCGTTACAAATCAAAACGTTTTTCTTGATAATTAGTCCTTATTAATTCTACGCTGACAAATTAATCTATACAATTAGGTATATATCTTTTATAAATTTTGTTTATTGCCCACAGACAGATAAACATACTAATTAGTAAGCGATGTTTGAAACTAAAGGACACTAAGAAGTACGCCATATATTTTATTAATTTTGTCCTTTATCTGCTACTCCAGTTCAAATAAAATGTTTTACTGCCAGAATAAGACATATAGTGTTAAATGCGATCACCTTAAAAGTACTACTTGTACACCGTGAAAGCATTTGACACTTTATAGATATTATTATGTACTATCACAAAACAATTCAAAAATAACTAATAGCGCACATTGTGTACTATAAAAAATATGGCACTTAAAGAACAGGATACAATTGCAAGATCGCAATATACTTTAAAACTTACAACGAATTTATATGTACACGTATTTCAAGCGTCGATTACAAGACTAGCACCATCTCATTCATTAAACATTATGCTTATCAACTTGGTAACTTTATATGTGTATTTATGTACATGGAATAACTTTGCGACGTTCCTTGACTGTTAGCATTAGAACAGGTTTGTGACAAAGACGCACAAGTCAGTTCACACTATTCCAATAAATACGACATTGTATCTTTTAAATTTAGTAACGTAACGCTCGAGTCTGAGTTCTTGTATAAAGTAGATGTTTACTTTACATACACAAACAATATGGAGTATTTCGAGTTGGAAAGTTGAGAGATTCAGATATTTATTAATCACTAACCTCTGGTCGTAATTTCGTTTGCTAGTTTTCCACCGGCAGATATTAATTTATTGGTTAGTCAGGTGGTAAAAGCGTATGCATTATTATTATTACTGCCTTCCCCACTTTCCAGATTTAATTGCCAAATCAGGCAAACGGATTTGTGCCCATAGACTGTCTCTTTAAAAATTCTTCGGCCAACTTAGTCATATTATAATTTCAAATATCAAGAAAGCCAGCATTTAATTTAAATCTTAATCATTCGTGTTTTATTGATATTATAAAAATAAATTAAGAATTAATTTCTTTTTAAATTGATATTTATGAAGACATTAAATTGTTCAAAAATTAAGAAAATCATTATTTTTGTCATGTGTGAAAACCGGATCCTTTTAATTAATTGCTGCATAATTGCGTTAGTCGTATTTTATAAGATTTCTACAAAAACAACAACAGTGAGTTAACGTGCGAAACTTCTGCAAATAGAACGATATTTATTTTTCAGTACGAATAAGTTAGTAACGTCTTAGCCTTCGAATTAATTAAATGATAATAGACTTACGTTTGGTATTTAATGTGTTCCTTATCACGTGACAGGGCATTTAATACCAACAGGTAAAGAAATAGCTCAAATACAACTAATGCCAAAACTCACGGTTTCACCCACTTTTATGATTACTGCTCCGTTCTCTTGGCTCATCGCGTAATATTATATAGAATATATTACTTCTGGATAAAGTGTTTTTCTCATGGTGAAATAATTTTGAAAATCAGGACAGATTTTTTTGAATTTATTCATTACAAACAAATACGTATATTTTTCTTTATACGTAAATCTGGGTATAGATACTTATTCAATAAGTGTAATCCATTGACATACGAGGGTGCGTTTTTAAGTTCGCGGAATGGAATAGAAGGGGATGAAATAATATTACAAAATTATTTTTCCTTTTCAATATATTCACCTGAAACCCTAATACATTTCTCAGATCTATGAATTAACTTATGAATACCTTCATAAAAAAATGTTTTGTCTTTCTCTGAAAAATACGCCGAAACTGCATCCTTCACTTCTTCATCGGTTGAAAATTTCTTTCCTCGAAGCTCTTTTTTCAGATTTGGAAAGAGATAATAGTCGCTGGGAGCCAAGTCTGGGCTATAAGGTGGGTGATCAATGATATCGAAGCCCACCTTGTGCAAAGCAGCCAACGCAACTCGACTCTTGTGAACAGGAGCATTGTCGTGCAAGAGCAGGACACCTTTAGTCAATTTTCCTCTTCTTTTTTCTCTGATTGCCTCTTTTAACTGCTCTAAAATTGAAGCGTAGTGTTCTCCGGTTATGGAAACACCTTTTTCTTTGTAATCAACCAACAAAATTCCTTCTGTGTCCCAAAAAACTGTCGCCATGAGCTTTCCCGCCGATTGCGACACCTTGAATTTCTTAGGCGGTGGTGTACCCTTTTTATGCCACTGCATGGAATCTTGTTTAGACTCAGGTTCATAGTGATGAACCCAAGTTTCATCCCCAGTAACAATTCGCTCCAAAAAACCATCCTTGTCTTCATTACACTGGCTCAAAAACGCACGCGAACACTCGACGCGCTTCTGTTTTTGAGGCGGTGTGAGCATTCTAGGCACCCATCTTGCACTGACTTTTGTCATGCCGAGATGATCATGGAGAACCTTGAAAATGGTCGTTTCAGATACTCCAACCATCTCTGCGATTTGTTTTTTCTTCAAACGTGCATCCTCCAATATTAATTTTTCGATTTTTTCGATAAGATCTGGAGTGGTGACCTCAACAGACCGCCCAGGCCGGGAATCGTCTTCAATTGATTCCCTGCCTTGCTTAAAGAGGTTGTGCCACTTGTATACCATGGTTTTTCCTGGACAAGAGTCCCCGTATACAGATGACATCTCTTCCAAAATGGTTTGAACATTTTTTCCTTGCTTGGTAAGGAACTTTATAACGGCGCGGAACTCGATTTTCTCCATACTTCACAATTTCTTCCAGATTGAGTTGCTTGAGGGACGATAGTTCAAAGACTAATGACCTCATTATGATAATACTCGGTATATATACTAATTATTAGTTGTTAAACACGTTAGTGACTAAACAAGCACCCCCACCACCTTCCATACCCTCCATTCCGCGAACTTAAAAACGCACCCTCGTAAATTACATAAGATTTTTAGTTAGTAATTCAAAAAAATATACATCTATATGCATATGTGGTTAAAACCCATGTTAAGGATGAGCCTACGGACTGGTTGTAATGACATTAAATAATTGGAGAAATAGGTAACCAAGCTTTTAGTTGCAAAATACAACCACATCGCAAAACTGTGAGCTATCAATTAATAAAATAGAAAAGTCATGTTGTTACGTATGGTAATTTCCGTGCTATTTTTATTAGTGCTATGTGATAATATAATATTGGGAGAGTTTCTGACTATTATCTATACTAATATTATAAAGCTGAAGAGTTTGTTTGTTTGTATGGTTGGTTGGACGCGCTAATCTCAGGAACTACCGGTTCGAATTGAAAAAATATTTTATTGTTGGATAGCCTATTTATCGAGGAATGCTATAGGCTATAAACATCATGCTACGACCCACGGAAGCGGCGCAGTAACCATAAACGCGAGTGAAACCGCGGGCATGTCTAGTACTAAATAAAATATGGCATGGAATCCAAATACATATGTGATATCGGTAGCTAACTACTTGCAGCAGATTAAATATAAAATGAGAGAAGTTTTATGATATGTGTCCTCAAAGCAAATACACACAAGCTCGGCACACTTCATGCACGCTATCATTACTCTTGCATCAAAGTTTTAACGGCAGCGAGGCTCATCGAGTTACCTACGCGCAACTTTGCGAGAAAGTATATGTGGCTATCAAAGAGGGAGAAATGAATAAATTAGATAACATTAAATGTATTGCCGCCAATTTCTTATGAAACGATCTTGCTGATCAATTTCGGGAAGTTAAGGCAATTAGAAACAGAAGCGGGGGCGAACAATACGTATGAAGAGCTATGGGGAACTATGTTGAATGGGGGATGGAAAACTGTAACTCATAACGCAGAAAATATTTTTATGTATTAGCTTGGGCTACAGATCAATACAATAAAGCTATGTTACGGAGGTATTTCGTAGGAGCGTACTTACATATTGATGAGATGAATTCTACAATAGGTACGCTTTACCCAAATATAAAAACGAACATTACAAGGAATAACAAGCAGCCAAAACAGTACAAAACAATACACGTTTATTATGTACCCGCAAAATGTAAATATATAAACGACACATTGAATAAATTAAAATACCATCAGGCAGCATCGACACAACTTGCATATTTCTATTCTTTGAACCTTGTTCATTTAAGATACAGAACGCGGTATCGAATGTCGAAATCTGGTGTAGCTCATCTTCAAATATTGACGTTCAGTCGAAAAGTTAGTAAGTATATAAGTGCGTGACCTATGAGATCAACGCACTTTCAATGTGAAATAACGGTGTCTACAGCGTTATTTATTATAGAGGCAATTTTAAATCTATAGTGATTTAACAACTCATTGATGTATTGCATTGTGGTTTTTCGTTCTGTATGTTTCAATTGCCTGTACATGGTGACTTTTTATTACTCGTATTTTGTGGTTGTATGAAAGTTTGTGTATTCATTTTATTACATAACTTTTAATATGGCAACAAAGCATAATTTTTCTATGTAGGTATTTCTATTTATTGTGGTAACAAATTATTGATAACATAACATGTATTAAAGGATTTTAACCCACGATCTTTCGATCGTAAGTTCGATGTATTATTCATAGGGTTAGCGCCGTTCATCATGCATGTTGTCACTGAAAGAGTTAGAAAAAGGTAACTTATCATCAGTGAGTTTAGGCTGTTGTTTTGTACCTGGGCACAAATGTAGCTCTATGCTGCTACTAAAAATTTCTTCATAGTAAAACCTAACAACTCGTAAATCAAACCCAAGATCTTATGATCACCTGTAAACGTAACCTTTCGCTAACAAGTTAGTCAAGTTCCAACCTCATCCAAACAACATATACCTTCTACAGAACATATTTATTGTTGCTGGTGGTTCTTTATCTTTGGCAATGTTAGCATAATACAGCTAAGTAGGTTACGTAAACATAGATCTCTAAAGGAAACTCGGTAATTACTACTTATAATTCTGTCCGCCGCGATACGGTAAACAATTCTAAGCGAGCTGGGCAATTTTGTAATTCGTGCACACTGCGCTTCTTCAGAGTATTTCCATTTTTGCACCGGGAGAGTCCTTGCGGAGTATATTTGTATGTAAATAATAAATACATAAAACTTATTTACGATTCGCACAGGTGCCGGTAACACGCCTGCGGGTACGAATTTATGAATACATTCCATTGACATAGCTAACGCTTTTCTCCGTTATTAGACGACTGTGTGTATTTTCTGCTAAAACATAAACAGGAGTTAAACGGTTGCAATAAATGGCGATTTTATTAAATAGAACCTTTATTTATTTAAAGAAATAAGAGCGTCTGATTGCCTACCTCATTGGCGCCATGGAAATAGATTGCGCTTATATTGTTTAAAGTGCTTTTGAGTTTTTCTGTTAGGGAATAGTCAGCAGTAGCACGAAGTCTGGAAAAAGCCCGTAAATGTCAACATGTTCATCCTCAGTGTGGCACTTAAAAATTTAGCTGCCGATATATTATAAGCGCGAGTCTGCCATGTAAAAACTAGAGCAAGCACAGTTCAATACTGTGGTAAGAAATCTCAGAAAATTCCTTATGTAAAAAATCGCAGACAAGAAACCTTTTGATGTGTTTTAGCACTAAGTAGGCTTTCAAGAACACCTTAAGTAGATGCTGTGCTCTCAACACGGTACAAGTTGTATTTGTGCCTTAAGTTCGTAATGCAATGGGTTGCTTGGATGCTTCCAAAAGCAAGCGGCAAAGCGTTAGTAATGTCTCTCCACTGGTGTGGCAAATAGATCATGGTGAACACTCATCAAGCACCTTATATGCTAGTTTGCAACCAAAGTAGTATTAAAAATGCAAATTTGCCTTTGTTATAATCGAAGAACACGAAAGAAAGTAAACCTTTATAGAAAAACTAGCAAACGATGTTTACAAAGAAATTAAAGAACAAAATAAAATGTAAAGATTTTCCTGAACTTAGGAACAGCAGCGCAGCGGTGAAGCAAAAACTTTAATAATGTTAAGAAGTTCAAAGTGCCAGGCGTGCACGGTAGCGCCCGGTTAAACTTATTTACACATAACCGGTCGAATTGTATTTTTTTGTAGATTTGAAATATCCCGAACGAGACTGGAAGTAGTACAAATAAAATGGCTTTGTTTTCTTTTCGTTCGCTTTCTTTGTAGAAAATTAAAGTCATGTGCTATGATTGAGTTGCGCTAGCAGCAATTGGTTAGCGTGGTACTTATTTTTCTTTACAACATTTCTTGGCAAGTTGTTTACATTGATATATTTTAGTAATAAGCATACAGATGTTAACATTTTTAAATTAACAGACTAATAGTATTGCCGTTAATTGTACTAATACAATATATTCGCACTATGTGTAATCAGTATAGCGGAAACTTTACTATCAATAACGATTTAACCAACTAACATAAAGTAATACTACCACCCACTACCACAACTGCATCACCTGTTTAGCCAAGTTCAGCAGTTGTAGCTAAGGAAAACACCGAGTTCGCAACTAGTGCAGTCCCAGGGAAAATTAAACTTTCATGTAAATGTCCTATCCCTCTAATATAGTTCAAGAACAGCGTCATCTATAGCCAAAAAAATTTCAAGTATTTAACGTTACTTATCTCACATTTACGTCATTTTATATTATGACACCTTAAATTTACTGTCCGTAATTCAACTTTATTATCTTAAACTAAACCTTAATTAACTAATAAGTTTTGAAAGCCCGAGGAAAGCTGTTAAAAGCTTTTGTATTCTAAAAAGGGAACAGGCAGCCGTTATTTTATGCTTTCAACATCTACAATTACGTTTTCTATTATCCTACAATTATTGTGCTTGTTTTAAGAAGTATTTTAATTAACATAATAACACTATAATTTAATAAAATCTGTTCATTTCACAAGTAGATTCTAGCAGAAACTGTTAAGACTGGATAATTTGAACAAATTTAACACAGCATTATGTCCATATCTCGTCAAACGGTTAGGTAGAACCTTGAAGGTATACGACCAAAGTTTGCAAGCTTAAGGAACAGTGCCAGACTCAGTACTGAGAATATCCTAACAAAAACAACTCATTTGCCATTAGACAATATTATACAACAAGGGTGTGAAACAAGCATACAACTCGGCTGATGGTTAACTGATGCTAAAGCTTTTGGACGCTAGAAAATCAGAGTAAATAATCGCGTGGCATCATCGCTTCAGAAAAGAGCAAAGATTACTAGTTCTCTGATTGAAGTTCTCTGATAGTCGGCATTTCAGGTTAGCACACTGGATCTACATGGTATTATTTTTCTTTATTCTATATTATAGGTTCGGATAAAAATTGTGTGTTCCACAAATAGTTGTTCCGAAAGCGAGATCTTTATGTTCGTTGTTTAAACGTCTGTAAAGTAACTCGAGACAGGCCATCATATATTCTGTACGGGTGAAAATAAATTCTATAGTATTAAACTCTACCTGCTTAACAATTCCGTTGCATTAACAGTATTCTATGAGAAACTGCTTCAGGAAAACATCTGTTCAGTATAAGTATCAGCCTATCAAACTTATTGTTCGCTTGTCGATCGACAATTTATAATTAGACGTACCTACCAGCCCCAGTACAGCTTTGTATACAAAAGTGGCGACTCAGTGGCGCCTCACGCGATCCCACCCTACCGACTACAAGTGCTTTCACCCTACGTAATATAACCTTCCGGACAAACGTCACTTGATGACAGATAATATAGGATTCCCTATTTCATTCACCCGTTCGTTCAATTGCTTGTTAAGAAAATTACGAGTTATTTTCTGAATGCTTGATTAAATGTCAAATCTAGATAAATTGCTTTCTTTGTAGTTAGCTAGATTACGCTGTATTTATAGGTAAAATTAAATTAAATTACATAAGTTTATTTTTAAACCTAAACCGACATTTCTCGTTTTAGGTATAGTTTGTGTGGAGCAGGGGCTTTACAATTATTAATTGCATCAGAAGTAGAAACAAAATGAGTGTGTCATTAAAAAAATTGCAATGCAGTCAGTTAGTTTTATACTTTTGGCATTTGCAAAATTAATATTACTAGCGGTCGCCAAGTGGTCGAAATTCGACCATCATTTTAAGTTTGATCGTTATTTTATTGTCTATAACTATACCCTTATAATAACATTTCATTTAGTCACTTACTCCATATATATATGTAACCATAGTTAGGTACGAAGCCGAAATACTACAAACGCAATTCGACTGCTTGTGTCAAATGCATGGTTGTGTGCGTGTAGTGTTTTACCATTAATTTAATGTATTTCTAATGCATATTTTATAAAAATATTAGGCTTCGCCACTCCTTCTTCATATAAACTTTAACTGTGCCAAATTTCATACACCTCCGTCCGCGCAATTTTCGTAAAAAGGGGTACAAAGTTTTTGCTTCACGTATTAATATATAGATAGGTAACGATCCAGTTAGCCCTGTTTAATAATAGAAGACGTACCTAACATGACTACGATAGGCAAATCAATCAGGTCAGATTTCATTCAAACTTTCGATGGTGATACGTAATAAAATCCTACATCTTTATATTCGATATGTAGGGATGTGGCATTCGGTTCCCGCCACAATCGCGTCCTGTCTGAGGCTAAAACGGAACACAATAGCCCCTTTTCTTTGTTTTGAATCCCCCTACGAGCCTTTCGCATCATATATGCAGCGACTTTGTTATATCATTGTATACTTTATTTGGTTGAAGCAAACCGACGTTTCTAAGACGATGTTATTCTTTGATGTTTTATTATTAAATGGTTAAGTAAATTCTAATAAGCGTAGATAGAGAGTGTACTTAGACATAAAGAAAATACGCGAGCGCATATATGTACCTACTGAAATTGAATGATGGAATTGCTTAACTCAGCGATTCCTAAACTGGGTTCCGCGGAACCTAGGGGTTCCGTAGAAAAGTCACAAGAATACCGCGAAATTATTTAAAATATTATTTTAAAATAGCGCGAAATGTGTGACGAGGAGTAAAGCTTTGTTCTTATTTAAATTACAGTGCCTTTGATTTGTAATCATTTGATATGAGGTTCCATATAACCAAAGGTATTTGGTGAGTGTACCGTCTTCTTAAAAGTTTAGAAACCTCTGGCTTAACTTATGAAGCAATCTTATGATGACTAGGTACCTATATGGCAATTGAAGAAGATAGCCTGCCGTGCGCTTATTGTAATTTTTCTTACGAGAACGCCAGGCCTACTAAAGAACACATTCTATCTTCAGACGTTTCCAAAATAATTAAAATGAGGAATTGTTCCTCAGTCTGTAAAAGACGTCAATATAGAAAGGTTGAACATACCAAATGCCTTTGTTGTGAGACAAGATCGCCGGGCCTCGGATGTTACTCAGTTTACAGTACACCGCTTCGAAAACAATAATATACTTCGAGAATATTGTTTTTGAGGATTATTCCACTTAGGTCACCCAGGTGATATCACCTGGGTGACCAAAGTGGTTTTGTTCTTCCAAACTGTTTTTTCACCGATTTAAACAAAGATAATACGACACCAGCTAAAATACTTGACTTGTGTAAATGAACCTTAATGCCTACTTCGATACATCAAAGACCTTTAAAGTTTATTTTAAGTTTGACAACATATTAATTTTAATATAAAAATCATATTTTACCTAGCAACATTATAATAACATAAATCAGTTAGCCTAAATATCAATTTTAAGTGTCGTAGCGTCAAGTTTTTAAACGACAACAATTTGTCAACATGGCGCCCAACCGTAGCACGGCCATCTTGATTTAATAATGTTGTAAAATCATTATACCGTCCTTATATATAGGTAGCTAGAGTCTATAATTATTGTAAACTAGTTTTCAGTAAGCATGGATCTAGTTTTACGTGAAGGTGGCAAAAAGAGATTGTTAAACTGACTACTTTAAAATTACGACTACTTTAAAATTTAATTAATCTTAAGGAATCTATTCAGCTTTTATTGAATAGATTCGTTAAGATTACTTAAATATTTATAAATATAATCGAAATAAAAAATTACAAGCTTAAAGAGGAAAGATAAGAGCTAGACACAGTATTTTGTGACAAAAAATGATAAGTAGCTTGTGTGAGGAAATCTGCGAATAGCAAAGCTCTTATGGAAATAAGTTGGAGAATATTGAGTCGACGACATACCTATATTATAATTAATTTAGATAGTCACTTCCAAATAATGCGCCGCATTTTAATCTCCCCAGTAAAAAATAAGAATACTTAATTAAAATTAGCGTAAATTGGGTGGTTGAGGATTGGCTGTTCAATAGAAGAAGTTAAATAATCTGAAGAAGAAGTTTATCGCGAGGTAACGACATTATAGTGAGCGATAGAATTAGATTCTTCTCATTGAACGGTTTTATCGGCAAAGTGTTGTTTTACCCGCGCCCGTTGTGGCGGCCATCTTGCCGCCTCCACTAATCCTTGTTGAATGAACGTGCAAACCGGTTGGGTAGGTAAGTTTCTTCCACCGTGCTTTCCGTCAATTAGCGAGGGGAGTAATTTGATTGAGAATTTCCTGCGCCACTATTTTTTATTTCAGTCTGAAGGTATGCCAAAATATTTTCTTTTACGACATCAGCACGTAAATAAATGCGATTATTGGATTAGATGAAGAATAGTTCTGATTTAAACTTTTTATTCCTGCGCGGTTAGGTGTATCTATGTACATAGACATCTGTATAACATATTTACACTCTCATTCCATCGTCTATCTTTAACTAAGTACAACATAATATTAAGCCTTTTGCCATCTACCACACTTCATACTGCAATTAAATAGGTACTACTGATAAAATTTATTATTACTGCTCTACCCGTGCCCAAAAGTGCCCATGGCTTCAATTACTTTTTACGTAGGACCTAGACGGAGCTAGCTAAATCTGAGTATCCACACCTCTGCCAAAGCGTTTCGGAATATAAACACGTCTTAGTACTTGCTACATTGTCTTATTTATACTTTCTTAATATAATAAAGCTGACGAGTATCTTTGTATTTTGTTTGAACGCGGTTATATCTAGAATTCTTTAAATCAGACTGGTAGATTCGGATTAGATCGATAATTGGGCTATTCAATGCGAAAATATTTTTACATTTGATAGCCCAATTCTTGGGGAAGGTTATAGGCTATATGACTTCATCACAGGACAAGTTACGGGATCAGCCAGCGTGAGCGTAACCGCGGAGGACAACTAGTCAGATTTAATAGAAATCACTGCTATTATTATAGGTACCTACGTCTATCTTGTAATAATCGCGCTATGACCATGTCCACGATAACTAGTATCTACCTTATCAACAAAAACTACAACATTATTATTAAACTAATTAATCGACATGAACCTGAATAATAATAACCTAGACTTATCTTCGTGGTAATATCGATATAACAGAATAACAGCCCCTGTATTTCTATGCTAATTAAGTTTATATTGTGTCTAACCGAGAATAAATAAAGCAAACGAAATATAAATCTTGTTAGTCTTGAAATATGCAAAGTTTTTTAAAGGCTATGTTATTAAGTCCCCGAGGCAAGACAATATATTTTGCGATGTTAAAATCGTATTAATATACTATATTATACGGACTCGACATCAACTTTGTACGTAATTTCTTTAACATGGTTTTCCGGTGTGTACTTATTTTTACAGAGAAATTGCCGTGTTGTTTTATATTTCAATGTCGATCTCAAAGTAGGTACTTAAGTAGGTAATAGATTTTGTGAAGGACAGGAATTATTAAGCAGCCTGAAGGACTTTTGTTCGTTTAAAAACGTCCAATAAGGTCGCAAAATATTTTATATTATTTAATTGCTATAATAGTGGATATTAGGGCTTTTCATGAAATTGCATATGCTTGCCAAGATATGGATGGTACGGTTCCTTTTATATTCTGCTCTGAAAATTGCCTAAAAGAAAACTGACCAGTTGAGCTTGCTTCTAAAGGATCTTTAGTTAGGTACCCCAGTACTCACATGTGTGACGTCACTGGATTAACATAGCAGTTCTCATTGTCATGATAAAAAAAGCATATATGTATGTATCTCCACTGTCTAGTACCCATAGTATAAGCTCTGCTTAGTTTAAGCAGGATGGTGTTGTGTGTATTTGATAGAATATTATTATTATTGGTTAAGCACGCCTTCTCTGCAATTATTCTTCAATCAACCCTATTTCAAAAAGTTTTCTTTTTGTTTTCGGCTATCCTTACGCTACCGTTAACTAGGAACGCTTGCAAAACACGAATTTTTCGCGCGTTGTCTACCTTTAAAAACGGGAGTCTCTGTACAATTACCGCTATCGCAAGAGAGTACTTTCTCTACTGGTAACACAGAACCCTTAAGAGAAGCCTAAAGGCCCTGATATGAACACGACATACGATTATTTTAGTGCGAGGGTAGGTATATACAATGCAATTAATATGAAAGTACCCACAATTCTACAAAACCCACAATATCCCATTATTAATTCATTATGTTAACTCTAAAGTTCTCTAACCTTTCTGAATAAATAAACACATGAACAAACTTACTTCGGTTATTAATTGCCTGGCGTTATTTGGAATAGAGTTTAGTAATCCTGCGTAATTGTTTGGATATTCCAATTTAATGTTTAGGAGATTACGGGCTTATGAAGCAAGCCAGCCTCCCTGATGTAAGTATGAAGGGCATCAGTAACTTAGTAAATATTTTAAGCATTTAATTTTTTATGGATATTGGATTAAAATTTCAAGAACGTCAAAATTATATGAAAGTATATCTGTACGGATGTAATGGTTGCCTCGCCTCTGTCTCTGCGTCGAACGCTGTGGGTTCGATTCCCACATACCGGTCGACAAATAAATGCAATTCAACAAACTTACGACAGACAGGAGGGCATCACTGTCTACGTCGCGACCTCACTGATATTCGATACTAATTCAATTACATTTTTGTCAACTGTGTCGAAAATTTTGTCGATCAATTAATGTTAATGTTATTAATTGCAATCAACTTGCGCAATGATATTTGTTGTGACGTTATACGTAAAAATAAGTGAAGATAAGTTTTAGTCATGTCATTGTGTTGTTTTTTTTTTAATTATTTCATTTCATTTTATTGTTACCTTGTCAGTTTTATTTTAATAATGTTGTACTTACTTATCTGTTGTGATAAGTATCACAGGTGTAATCAATTGAATGATTTAATGAAACCTGTATACATGATGGATTGTATTTTTAATTTAATATAGACGGGACTCGTATCACATACTTAAAAACATATCAAGCAAAATAGACGACAATTGACTCGTCTCCTATTACTTACTAAAAACATATACTGAAAGCAAAATATGAAGGTTCTACACCTCTGCCTACCCTGTGTAGGCATGAGTTTAGTATACCGTTAAACACAAACTGGGCACATGAAATTCAGTCATTTTTCCAAAGGAAGCAATTTGCCAGGACGTGGTGTTATTACCTACACGGAAAGGACAAAACGGTAGCGGCTGAATGCAACTGGGTCGGCGCTCAGGACAATGGCGAATGGCGGCTAGGACACGTGTGACGTCACCGCATATTTAAACAGCGAGTGCGAAAGAGATAAGCTTTTGCATTAAACCAGTACATATTCTGTCAAGATACGTTGAAAAGTGATTAATATGCTTAAATTTATTCAGTGTGAATATTTATCTTCCATTAATAATAATGTCCTGCAAAATAAATTTTCCATTAATAATAATTTTAACGGAGACTGGCTATGCGTAAGAGATATTGTACAGGGGTGTACGCAAATACAAGCGCACTCTATATTCCCTAATGCTCATTATCCGATACTACCGGAGAGAGTTCAGGCTCTGGACCAACGCCTTTAAGTGCTTACCGAGGCATCTTAACTTCAGACTGCTGTCGAAAATATAAATTTATTTTTTGGCACGCCCTGTTATTCGAACCCGACACTTCGAGCACCAATATCTAGTGGTATTGGTGCTTGAAGTAATGGATTTTAGGATGGTAGGGCTAAGTACCTCCTTCAATGTGAGTAAAACCTATTCCTTAGCGAGGGTTTTGTTGAGCCCAGTCTTTCTTAGACCTTTCACCTAATCACTTACGTCCCGATTTAATTTTTTAAGGCTAGTCTCTCAGTAACAGTAATTTCTGTATCGCGGGAGACTTCAAAAACATTCAGACCACGATCACAGAATACATGTACATATATAATATGGAGTTTACCATTTGTGAACACAAGTCTTTGTCCCGTGTGAGGATCAATACAGGGTATTAGGTATTGTACTGCATCCGTGGCGCAGCGGTAGTGAATGCGACTGCTGTGCATGAGGTCTCGGGTTCGAATCCCGGGTCGGGCCAACAAAAAGTTATTAGGATTTTCTATTAAGAAATCTTAATAGCAGCCCGGAGTTAGGAAGTTGGCGGTTTTAGTCACCCCCGTGCCTCGGAAAGCATGTAAAGCCGTTGGTCCTGCGCCTGATCTCTCTCCGGTCGTGTCGGATTACCGGCTCCTCGGATCTTGAAAGTAAGGGAACAGAGAGTGCACTTGTGTTTGCGCACACGCTTGTGCACTATAATATCTTCTGCACAGATAGCCAGTCTCCGTTAAGATTGGCCGCCGTGACCGAAATTCGGTCTGGAGGACATTATTATTATTAGGTATTGTTATATATATACCCCTAGTAAGTATAATTAATTAATAAAGTTCTTAATTATTATTACGCACCCGGCATCAAATGTACAACCCAGCGTTTGATTTGTTTCATCCCCTTGGGAAGTGGGGATGTTACCAAGATGAAAAGTCAACAAAACTAACGTTAATTGTAATTGTAAAAACCAAAAGAAATTCACGATTTGTTGTATATATTATAGCGGCACAGATTGCGTAGTGGTTTTACTGGTCGTTTGGCTACTAACTGTGCGGGTTCGATCACACACGGGACAAAAATTGTGTGATCCAAAGACAATTGATCTACGACAATTGAAGAATTTTTGTGTCCGTTGTTTGAATGTTGGACAAGTCCCACAAATGCTACACATAATGCGACAGTAAACTTCATTTCTTTATTTATTCATACAATACAACTATTATTACAGATTTTTCTCCGAAATACAATAGCGTAGTTAATTAAATAAGTACTTAAGCATAAATTTAAAATGAATACAGTCATGTATCTCTACAATATAAACCTATCATTCATGTATATCTGCATAACCATAAAGTTGCCTGGTGAATAATGCCTATTGGCATTAAGTCTGTCTAAGTAAATGTATTATACATATTTGTGTTATGCACTACGTTAAATAAATAGAACAAACTATCACAAAATTGCATAACAGTAAACAAATCCTTATACGTTATCTAACTGAGCTAACTCAGGAACACAAAGATTAACTCGCAAGTGGAGCAATTAGATGGGCTTCCTCGCAGCTCCAAGTTCCAATTGAAAATGCGCCGAGATTCCGCACAAGCCAACTGAACAATGGAACGCTTTTCAATTTAAAACTATTATAAGACTGTGAACGCTATATCCAGGTTTAAATACTGGATTGATAAGCGATTGCTGCAGTTTCTATTATTGGTTCTGCATTCGTTTTATCTATATTAATCTTTATCGAAAGGTGTTTACACTACCTAAATAAAACTTTACTTTTGATACAAATTTTACCTCTTTATACCTAGCATATATTGCTAGGTTTTAGGTCTAACATAATAGGGAAAGAGCCACTGGCCGTGTATTTAGCGCATTTGGAGACTCCTTGCTGCTAAGAATTTCTTGATGGAAAAACACTTATCGACCCGCGCATCAGAAACTAATTTTCATGCACAACAGTCGCATTCACTATTGCTGCGCCACCGAGATACGTTTTGTAAGTACTAGAGGTTCAATCTATTAGTATGTAGGAAGCAATAATATTTGTAAGTTATGAAATAAAAATATAACAGATTAATGCCTGTGTATCTAAAGGTGGCAAGGAGGAAAATAACACTGACAATGCGCCGGCTATGGTGTTAGGCCCCATGTCTCTTACCGTCTGCTTGGCAAATCTCTAGACCCCGTGATTCTCCTGAGCATGAGTTTATTTACCTAACCGGAAAACTTACTCTACCTAGACCTTATGCCACTCGATTCAGAAACAATAAATTTTATATATCTGTCAAATAACTCAATGATTTATCTCACAGCTCTATAGTCACAAAGGCTATAGTCACACGCACCATATGTCGGTACTACCCACTTCAATTTGATACAAATTGATTTATAGCACGCGCCACAAACAAATGTAAAAAACTGCCTATCGTACAATGTCCCTGGAAACCGATTCCAATTATCTATCCCAGGACAGAATTGTGAAGTGAGATATAAAATGGTTGAATTCTGTCAATGTCTATGTTTCACTCAAATATCTAGGGAAGGGATAGGCAGTAGTATATTGCTTTCTTTTGCTATTCGTTAAGGCACAAAATCAAATGGCCTGATTAGGGCGAATTGCTCACTAGTGGACAAACTTTTTGAGCTCAACTCGCGTGAGTCTAGGCGTCTTATATCAGGGGTATTTTACTTTGTTGCTATTACTTTAGACCCCATGTCATAACACGACAAACATATTGCATTTTGCTGGACACATTTGTAGTAGACGTATTGCTACTAAGAATTGCCTCAAAGGATAAACCAAAACCAGGACAGGATGTATTTGATTCTCACCCATTATACTAAAGACCCACTATTAGCACAAACAGGTTAGCTCAAAGGGTTAACTTGCAACCCAAATTGGTAGTAATCTGTTTAAAAACGAAAAAGAGACAAGCGCGGTCTCATGGCAATATTTTTCTTTACCAGGCAGTAACTGGATAAAAAATACTTAAATACGAGAATGATCGACAGAAATACCTGAATCCATCACAATGCTCTCAGTAATGGCCGACTCAAAGACAAAGGACTTTTAATACCCTAATCGCCTTACCGTTTTCAGCTTCGAAAAAGGAAAAAGCGGCGACGGAAGGGATTACTCTAATGCGTTACCGAAGGTCTTAACAATAATCTGTTAATATCAGTTACCAATTCATGGACAGATTTGTTAGCTAATACAGTGTTAGCACCAGGGACCAGGGTCCAGCTTTAGGCGACATTCTTACTAAGAGCTACTTTTTCATAAAGTATCAGTACCAGTTCTAAGCTGAGGTCACAAAGCTCCTCTTTTTTAAATTGTGACTGAACTATAGTTAACGCACACCTTCAGGTAGATTATCATTATTTTTTGTAATTATTACCAAAAGGATCTAAAATAAACTCAATTTATATTAGTTAAAACCATATCGTAAACGGTTTTGATCGGCCAAATGTATTATGCCTTCACACTTTTGTAAACGTCCACTGTCATTGCTTGCTCTGTAACGTTAATTTCCAAACGTGTGACGTCACTTAACGATTTGACGCCACATTGCCATATTTAGACAATTTAAAAATCAGAGTTTTTTGTAATTAATTTTTATATGAAATACTTTAATTAATGAAAAATAAAGATCATTTGTTGAATCTATAGACGTGATGTCTCTGTAAATAATAATAAAAAAGGTTAAGTATCTGAAACTAGCTAAATAGCCAATTACATGACTTTTTTCTATCAATGTTCAATCAGACATTTTATGTAATCTGAAGAATTGTGTCATGATACAGCCACCACAGGCTACGCACACACTATATTTAGATGGCGTTATATCGGTCGCCGGGTCGCGGGTCAAACCGGCCTAATGCGATGACGTCATACGGCACGGGGATCGGCAGTAAGGGGTGAGATAACACGTCAGTTCGCGTGCGAATCTAAGTGGCCGGTATTTTGAGATTTGGGTGTGTTTTCGGGTAAGGAGATCAATAGGAATATGCAGTATACATCAAGGTCTGCTGTGCAATTTAGACCGTATGATGGTTTTAGCAGACCTACGAGGTTACTCATACATACATATCCCCACACCTGTATGCCTGAAGAAGTAAGCAGAGGAATTATATCCTCATTTTACCATTTTTATGGTAATAGGCCCAACGTAATAAGGGCTAGTTTATTGCCGTCTACCACACACTATATCACACAACGCCTTCGAGCCAACTCGGCCATCAAACCAAGACCCTCACCATTGAAATAAGCTTAAACTTTTGACACACGTAAGTTAGTGCATAAATTTCCATTTTTTAAAAGCCAGGTTAAGCTCTATAAATAACAAATATATGTTCAACTATTTCAGACCAACATCCCCTAGCAAATATTATATTTTAACAATCGATTAAATTCATACAACCGCACCAAGCATATCGACAAACTAATCTTGAATCGATTCGATATCAAGTGGGTGTCAACGGCACTCGCTTCAATTAAAACGATAATAGAACTAGCTCCCGTTGTGATTGCTTTGTGCGGATTGCTAGACAAGAACTATAGTGCTAACTTATATTATAAATGCGAATTTAAGTTTGTTTGTTAGGCTTTTAAGCCTTATCTACTCGACTGATTATCATGAAATATCGCATATATGTTATCAGAAAATAACATAGGGTACTTCATCCAGGAAAAAAGTACTATTCTCGACGAATGGTTCATTGATGAAATCTAGAATAACGCTAGGAAGCCAAGGTTAGGCTCGTGTAAAATCTAGTGGTATGTATGTATAATCGTACGAATATTCGTCGTTTTTATATTAGTCAATATTTACTCTTAATTATCTCGATAGCGCATCGGTGGTGAATGCAACTGCTGTTCATGAGGTTTCAGATTTGATAGCCAGGTAGCGTTATTGGATTTTTCTGTCAAGGAATTCTTTATAGCAGCATGAAGTCTTGCGGCTGCCACATATTGCCTCTAATTATCTATACCGTGCTGTTGCGATTACCCTTATCTTCAGGACCCGAGTAGATAGGGTTTCGGGGGTAGAACTACGGGTCGCCCACTTTGGACCAGGGTACTGCGGGGTCAGGAAGCCCACTGCGCCTCGAAAGGCGTGTTCTATCGACCGCGCTGATTAGAGTGCGCGGTGCCTGATATTGGTGTTGGACTCGCAGGGGTATGCGGTTAGCCGCTGGCTGACGACATGTTCGTTGCTCGGCAAGCACGTGGCGTTCGAGCGTCGGATTCATGCGCGGCTAGTGCGAACTAGGTAGTGTCACTTGGGCAGGAGGTAGCTCGCTTACGAGAACCGGATCTCTGAGGTTAGGGTGGAGAAAGTTGAGATTTGGGGACAAGACCTGTCTGTAACTGCTCCCGGAAGGTGCTCTCGGGCACTGGAAGGTACAGCGGCTTCATTTAATATAACCTTGATGGTTGGTGTAGGGGAACGCTACATCATAATCTGGACTAGTCGTAGAGATGTGCTGTTGCGATGAGTGTTGGTGGTTAGAATGTCAAACGAAACAAATTTCTGGAGTTGTATGTACAAAGCTATTGCCGTTTATGGGCCAAAGACCCTCATGGTATATGACTTTAGTTATGCCAATGTCCTAACGATATACGGATAGAACCCAAGTATAAAAGACATCTTAATAAAATACACGCTTTATTAAAAAAGCCAAACTAAAAAATTTATATATTATTTTCTACATTTTTTAGTTTGGTTTTTTTAATGACGCATATTTTCTAGTATTTTTAAACTATTACTTATTTTTATATTTTTAAACTATTATTTTTATTATTTTATTTATATTTTGGTCCTCGATAAGTGTTCAAAGTTTCAAATCAATCCGTCGGTTTGAAAGGGGTGAAAATCATGTTCAAAGATTCCGTTACATAATCCAAGCTAATAAAACCGTGTTAAAAAAAATACATTCCAATCACACACATTTGTTTCCAAAAACTTGACATCCATTATATTGCACTTAGTGATTTAAGTGGTCACTTCACCATTGCCACGTCGCTAAGTGATGTGGATTCGAACCCGATTAAAATGTGTGTGCTCTACAATAGGTGTTCTTTATATCCGTTGTTGTTTGTAAAATCCCCTGCAGCACGAGAATTAGCCCAATTGCTAAGAATTTTGAAAAAAAGAGATATAGTTAACCTATTTTAAGTTTTATAATCTAATACTAATATTATAAAGCTGAAGAGTTTGTTTGGTTGAACGCGCTAATCTCAGGGACTACTGGTTCGAATTGAAACATTATTATAGTGTTGAATAACCTATTTATCGAGGAAGGCTATAGAACATCACGCTACGACCCACGGGTGCGGCGCAGTAACGATAAACGCGGGTGAAACCGCGGGCACATCTAGTAATGAATAATTGTAAAATTTCAATTTCCTTTTTTAATATGTACACAATATGCATGCATTTCGTTATGATTATTACTGTTTTCTTCTTTTATTTAAATGCCATTATTTGTTTGTTGTATGATTTTTTAATGTAATTAATATCACTATTTGTAATTTCACAAAAGAGCATAGATATATATATATTTTTTGTTAATACGTGTTGTGTCAGCTTGTAATTATGGCAGCACTATGTTATGTATTCGCATTTATGTTTTATCACGATGTTTTAATTACTGTAGGTATGCTTTGTTGGTTGTTCACAAATAAATAAATATTGTACCATCACATTTGTTTACAAAACTTGGAATATATTTTATCTAGAGTATCTTTCTGTCTGTTTTTCCTGAATGCAAATTTTACGAGTTACGTGAAAAGATAAGTCGGGGTATACCGTATATGGCAGATTCATGTTTAGGTAGTAAAATTATATTATTATGGCCTCTTAAACTTCTGAAGAGACTTATCCTCTGTGTGTTCCGCATAGTATAACGTTAACGCTTCATATTCTTACATATAGCATAATTCTTTTATCTTCCCCGTACAGGGTAGGTAGTTTGTTTGACATGTCGGTATAAGTTTGTGATGTATTTTATACGGTATCAGACGACATTCCGATTGTTTGAATTTGTAATAGGTTATTCGAATATTATTGCACTAACGCAGGATTGAACTCACGTTCTCACAATAGGCAGTTGAGCATAGTAGGTCTACTGTTGAGATTATGTCACTATACCTAACATGAGGACATTTCTGTCCTTTTTTATTTATAACTTATTGTTAAATAATTACAATTTTGTTTGCAGTTTTTAAGGAATTAGCTTCAGTTAATTATTGAAAAAGAAAGCGTAAGATATAAGTCTTTCTTTAGGTTTCAAACTTATTTCCTAAACAAATTTCACGAAAACGGGGACCAGCTGTCTAGCCATAAAATCGTAAAAACATAGTACGTTACGTTAGCATTAATGTGAAAATATTTGGACAATTATTGGAATGCCAGACATAATTAAAAAACCTACTGTCTCTGGCCGCCGGTGTGCTATTGCCACTCAATAGGTTAAGAATTATAGTATAGACATAGTCAAAGACTAATTCAGCTATCCACAACATTAGAACAAAGTAGATTACCATTAACTTACCCCTGCACGAACAATTAGATCCTAAATTACCTCGCAGTTCAAACATTACGTACAAAACAAACAAAACAACGCTACATACCATACCTATGTACCTAAAAGTCGATGTTTCGTGTGGTTTCGGTGACTATCGTTAAACCGCTAAGCGGCTTGTAAATTTGATACGACAGCTAGTAAAACGGCTTTTGTTGCAGTATAAACAAAATAAAGTCTATTAAAATGTTCGACTCCCTTCGAACTCGGTTTTATAGCACAAATCGATACGCGCATCCTGGTGCGGGCGTGAGTGCATTGTACAATACGATACGACGGTATAAAGTATAAACTGCTGGGATTTTCCTGCGACTTTGTCCACATGAACTTATAAGAAGAAGCACTTAGCTTCTTAGTTCTTCTCCTATCCAAGGCGAATTTCTATAAAATGATAGTTAAGTAGATATTATATTACTTACTCACATGCCAAAATTTAAGTGTCGATGTACAGGGTTAAATGAAAAATACTAATCACTTTTTACCTTTTTTATGCCTAACTTAACAACTGTTCGTTCTACCACATTATATAATTTATTATTTTTATTAACTGGCGATTTTCAGCTATACATATTAATATTAAAAATCCAGTCAGTAACTATAAATTCGAGAAACTAACAACATTAGCGTAGAATTATTAGTAAAATATATTAATATTAGCGACTGTATAAAGATGGCTCCATGTATGAATATAATTCTTTAAAAAAACTGCACACATCGATAGACGGCGCTGGCACAAATTTCAAATATGCAACTTTGTAACGTCACGCGTGCTATCGAGATGCATTTCTCGTGCCGTGCATACAATGGAAAGCCACGACCCAGCCAGAGTAGGTCACTATCTATTTCGAAATACATGAACTTTTGTTTCTAGGGACACGAGTACAAGGCTGGATGTCATTGTAACCTAACACGCGACATGTGCCTTGAATATTTCATTAAGATTTTATTGATTTCTTACACAATCCACTTAAGGAATTATTACCCTTATTTGGGCGTGTATAAGGTCCTATTTCCTAATGATACCGCGAAAGCTACAAGTTGAAATTAGCTATGTACATTTGAATTAGGCATCGTTGTGTGGAAGTATCTTCACTTGCCAGGTTACATAGCATCACGCCAATATACACCTTAATGGTTATACAAAAGCGTTGAACACTCACATTCCGTTAGATATATTTCAGTCTTATGTTACAGAAGACAATCGTAACAAAGTTTTCCAAACACGGTTATAATAATAAAAAAAATTAACCCGACTTGGACATAGTACCCGTAGACACATGATCGGCTTTAATAGCAAACGAGATCTTATACCATAGATTTACAGCATTCGGTGGAGATTTTGCCCACAAACCTGGGAGCGAATGATGGCAACATTCTGATCGAGTTCCGTTCGATATTTAAATCATTCTAAGCATTGCATTGGCTAGCCGTTCGCATTAAACTTAATGGCGTAATGCAGTTGCCAGGACACAATGTACCCGAACATCCATATTTGACTTACTGTTTAACTGCAGTCTATATGCGTCCTTAATGTAAGCATATACCTAGGTATATACAAAATGTACATAGGTATATTGTCTCACATCTGTTTCCCAAAGAAGTAGGCAGACGCTATCCGTAGCGTCTATATTATCTTGACTTTTTTGGGAAACAGATTACTATATGTTTTATTACTTACTGATCGTACCAAATGGAAATCCGTTAAAATTTGCTTCATATAAATCGTTATTATCTTTGATTTATGTCTTCTACGCTATGATAAGGGTACTTTCCCTTTGTTTAATTTTGTACATAATTTTATGTGCAACAGAAAATAGACTTAAAAAGAACACCTTTTTGTTGAAAACGCATCAAAATGAATTGCAAAATGAAGTCATAAGTCCTATTTTTTATTATGGTATAAGAAATAGGGGGGCGTAGTGTGGGTACGTATATCGCTATTTCCCTCCCACACCTGCATTCAAATAGCACTCACATAACGTACTGGTATTGTATCCTCTTTTTTACTTTTTACTTACATTTGACAATTATGCATCCTACGAAATTCTACCAGACTTAAAAGGCTTACAACACATTAATTTATTTTCAAGTGGAATAAAAAAAATCCTTGCTATTTAAAAAAGCATTGATTCGCTATTGTATTGATATACATACTTAACGCATAGTATGTAAGTATGTATAGATATTATCTAGACTTTAGTAGCCGTAGTATCAACAAACCCCTTTGCTAGGTATTTGTAAGTTACACATTCCTAGCAGACGACTTGTTGCTTTTCTTTAGCTTAAACATAAAGCCTCCAAATCTAGTAAGCCTATCATCGAATATATATAGGGTGGGTATACAAACCTGCATCTCAGGCGATCCCCCTTCATCTCGTATCAGTAAGAGATAACTGTGGCCGTCGATGATCACTTCTTTCTTGAAACGACCGCCTGGAAAATAAATTGTACATAATGTTATATACTATAGATATAATCGTATCTGTTATACTTTATGAAATATAGCTACACGAATGTAAACTGGGAGACTAACTTGTAATACAATTCAGTACAATATTCAAAGCAGGACTAATGAAATAGATTGCGTCTAGAAACCGAGTTAGTTACCTAGTAGGAAGTTCTAACATTTCTCTGTCTCGCTGATAATGATCGAGTCTAGTGTGTAGGTTGGACGAAAATAAATAGCATTTCAGTCCTACGCACTAATCAAACCCTCAAAGTGAGTGTAATCAGTGCAATAACGCCCTCAACAGTTCGATGAACTTTTCAGCTGTTGTTTTCTCCTACGTAGCGACATCTAGTTAAATGGCGAAGTGAACTAATTTAATGAAAGCGGTAGTGCCATCTAGTGAGATAAATCTGAACTCAACTCTGAGCAGCTAACTCAAAGGTTTCACTATTTGACGCTAGGTGGCACTTTTACAAAACAATACTATTCAACATTTTAATAATTAATTATACTGTACCTTCTGGACTTTCTTCTTGCATGTATGCCCCTGTTAAGTACCGATGGACTAGAGCTGATTTTCCACTGTCCGGTGAACCCAAAACTCCAACTCGAAGTTCTGTAACACCTCGTGATGCGGTCCATTCTTGACTATTGACGAATGAATCTGTAAAGAGCAAAGAGAAGAGTTTATTAATATTATCTTGTATATTGTTCAAAATATCTAAATACCATAAACAGAACTATCTTGTTAATAGTGGACGCTAGTTTAAGGTTGAGAAAACTAGTTTCCAACAAAAAATACATAGATGGCGTTCAGATAAGTTAGTATAATAAATGTTTAAATTGCACTATTTTGCATAATTTATTTATTTTCAGTGTACTGTCATAAGGAAATAAGGATAAAACTGCTTTAAGATATAAATATAGCACATTTACATGATAAAATCATTAAATCAACACAACAAAAAGCAATTCTGTAATTATAAAACCAAAATTGGTAATTACAAAGTCAACAAAATATCGTATCACCGGGAAATAGGAAGCGTAACACCAAGTTAAATAACATTTGCAGCAAAAATATTGTATTTTAATATTCATAGACTTGCAATACGACAACTTTCACTGGATATCCCATTACTTCCTTGTATTCAATGGATTCTAGTTAGACAAACAAGAACCTGTTAGCCGTATTGTTCCAATGGAGCGTGAATGAACGTCGTAATTCTAAACCGGTTGTTAATTATTTATAGTTATAAATTATACGTGATTTTATCTCATATTCGCACACAGTAGATTAACCTCAATTAATTGGTATGATAATGTTGACACGAATGCTGGAATAGCTGCATAATTGTTTTGGCATAATTTGTATGCGTTTAGAATGATAGTCTATTGTCATAATTGAGATCCATCATCAACCTAGTCGGGTGGCACAGTGGTGTGAATTGTTATCTTGCCATGCGTTGATTGTGGTGAGGTCCAATCTCGTATGAGACAATTTGGGTTTATATGTTATTTTTTGGACTGCAATAGGGATAATTCCTGTGTCGCTCGTGACATTACAAATATCAAAGCAACGTATTTGTGTGAACTGTTGGTAGTTATACTTTAGCGTTTTGGTGTTACTGTATAATAAAGTTTGCCGTGATTCATGGTCTTTTCTAAGAGTCTTAGTACAGTTATCTTTTAAAAGATAACTCTCGCACTAGGGATGATTCATGTGTCCCGGAATACTTTAAAACATTTTAATAACGGACATAAAGAATACCAAGACTGTACATTCTTTTGTGGGTCACACATATTTTTGTACCGTCTCGTCTGTGGATCGAACCCAAAAGATTTGGTGTTATGGCAGTGGTGAAACAAACCCCTTGAACATCTAGCCATCAAGCTAAAATATAAGCTTTACTAATATTCTAATATAAAAATGTTCTATCCAGTTTCATTCTTGTCTCCAAGAAGCAACAAAAATTTAAAAAGAAATATCTCTGAAAGAATGCGTAACAGATTAGTTAAAAAGTTCTCGACTGAAAGTATCCCAAAAGCGGGATTAGTTACGATGACGTCACACTAGATGTCGCTAGTTGTATTGCGAATTTATTTTTTAACTTGCATACGACCTCAAAGCCGATCTCGGCAGGCTTATATAACAATAATATTTTGTCTACACATCTTTCCAATTAAAAACATACGACATTAAGTACTCAAGTGCTGAAATAGAAATATTATCGTAGATATGTTTTTATTAAGATATAAAACAATAGATTCTGTTATCGCATAACATCACGGACGGTTCAGATAAAAATTATAATGAGTAGACATTATTATGATGGACGAATGTTCATATTACTATCTATTATTATCATAAGTTTAGCTGTTGTCGAAGCAGAAAAATACGTATTGATACTACAAAAAAGCCCAATGGAGAAGGTTCGAAGAATACAAGCATTCTAGCTTAGCTGGAGGGGATAACAAGAATACTAGTAATTTGAAACCCAAATTGAGAGTAATCTTTAAAAAAAAAACTAAAATTAAGTAAAGTTTGTCTGTAGACATTTAATAAGGTATTATTTCGGTGGCGCAGTGATACTTTATGCGAGTGCTGTCCCGAGTTCTATCTCCAGGTTCGGCAATGTGATATTGCGTTTTGTGGTCAAGAAGTTTTCCGTGGCTTTATAGAGTATGTAACTGAGTAACGGAGTAGACGGCAATAGACTCATTACTTATTACGTGGGTTCTTAATCTAAAACTTTAGGTGGCAAAATATGGGTCTAATACACTACTGCCTCTGCCTTTGGCGATAAAAGCGTCAAACGTTTATATTCTCTTATTCTTATACTGGGTGTTTCTTAGTATAATGAAAACCTCTCAGGTGGTGATTATGCTTGTTATTATAAACAACTTTTGTTCTGGGACTGCCGAAATCGCGAGATAAATACAGATGTTCCATACAAAATTGGGCTTTGACCTCGACAAAATAATTTTTTTTCGCGATTTTTTAAGAAATACCTAGAATATGAACTCTGCAACGACATCAATTTAAACTATTTTTTACTGTTAGTAAGATACACTAAAACATCGCAAATAGGTAATAAATAACACAGTTTGCTGTTTAAGGTAAATATTTTGCAAATTAATTGAATTGAACTGCATAACAAAATACCTACGTTTAAAATAAACAATGCAACGCGTAAATTATGCATTTATACAAACATTTGCAGTCATGTTAAAGTTTTATGAAGATATTTATAAATGTATAATTATATTAATCATTTACAGGAAAACTTCAATTTATAATTAATTGTAAACCACTACAGGCAGAATAGCATCATATTTCCTTTAAACTATTGAAGGAATGCAGGAATTTGTTATGGATGAGTTACCTATAGGAATGGACGGATAGAAAATAAAATTCTGTAGGTATAAATTCTGTAGGTAGGTAAAACCTTGCTGGCGTGATCCGGATCACAATTAATATATACTTATGAATATAATAAAGCTGAAGAGTTATTTTGTTTTTGTTTAATTGCGCTAATCTCTGGAACTATCTGTCCGATTTGGAAACTATTTAAGACTGCGCCAAGCGAAAAGTGCCAAAACAGGCGGTCACAGTTAAGTTGATAAAATCAACACTTTTTGTTTAATACAAATATAAAATATATATTTACCATAACAATGAATGTGTTTAAATATATAATATACATTACTCCGTGTAAAAAACTTAAAATAATTATTATATTCGTCTACAAAATTACGTAAATTTGCAAAAACGTAAGCTCGTGTTACGTGATTTTTAAATTATAACATTAGAAATCTATCCTATTTTACAGCTTAAACGAAACATAAATAGTCAAATATTTAAGTCATTGGTTGACAATAAAGATACATATTTATCAAAAAAGCACTTCAAATCCTCCATACAATTTTACTATGGCGGCCGCGCGCCGATTTGAATATCGAGCTCTGTCATTCAGTCCAACCGCGTCTTACGCTCGGTGCAGTCTTAAGCATTTGATAGTCCAATTCTTGAGGATGGTGTTGTAGGGTGACTTTAATCTGCCTCAAGGATTCACAAAAATCAACTTTGAAGCCACGATCCTTTCCTACCAACATAGGTAGGATATGTAGATAGGGCGCTATCTATTGATTGTTACGACCGAAAATAATCGAATCCGAAATTAATATTTTTATTATTATGTTATTATTAATAAGGACTAATGGAACAAAACTAGAAAAAAGTTCAAAAAAGTGCCATCAAAAATATGCAATTTTGGGCCGAATCGGACATTTTAGGAATATGTAGGACGAAATTTAGGGACGAGTTGGAATACGTCCTATGTTACTTTGTTCAGCTTTGCTGTCAATTGGCATTGCTTATATGTATACAACAGCTCATCCGAGAATTTTACTGTTTAGCATCAGTATGTAAAATATATTCATACAAAACGGTGCGACTTCGTAAATATAAACTTATTAGCACAATGAGGTATTGTTATGAAAATTGCGACGCTAGAAATTGAGTCGATTTCAACGTGTTAACCTATGTTTCTTGTTTCTTCCGTATCAAGACGCGGATTGTGTAACAAGCGGCGCGGGTAGCGAGTATAAAGCACATTGCTGTGTTGCCAGCTTTAAGCACTATGTAACATTGGTCCGTATTGACAGCCCGGCGCGGCGTTCCGTCAATGACCACGTCATCTTAACGTAGAGATACAACACGTGTGGCTGAGATCTTTTTTAGGTTAGCGACACCGTGATCTATATCTTCATCTAAACTAAAATGATTCAGTAAAATATTAGTATTTTTGTTTGCAATTAATTAACTGAAATATCTACTACTTGAGCTTTTAAATTGTAAATAAGCCTTCTATTATAAGAAAGCTATTTTATCCAGAAGTAAGATAGGCTATAATATAACTTCGGTACGAGCCACGGTAGCGGCGCAACAATTTCAAACATGGATAAAACCGCGAAGACCGTCTAGTACAACATGAAATTATTTAAAAAATAGGGGCGTTACCGTCACTAATTATCGCTTCTCGCCCCACCTATGACGTTACAATACCTTACACAATTACATAACTCTAAGTGCTAAAACACCGATAATATTGTTATGTCAACTTGAACACAGAAAGTGCTAACTTACGCAACTTTGTTAGAGCATATTTCTATTCAGGCTTAAAATTAGCATAAGGATAATAACTGTCATATTTACATACACAAGTGTAAGAAAGCGTGGACGTACGTATTATGAGGCCCCACGTAATAAGAAGGCTATTGCTGTCTATTGAGCATATTTCTAGACTTCGAATGAATATTACCTAAAGCATTTATCTTTTAATCAAAACATAACGTCCGCACTAGGCGTATTTCCTGTGTCGAGACTTTACAAACATTTACACTCTTACTTATAAACTACTCTCAAATGTTAGAGGTAATTAAGTATTAAAACGAGTGTCTAATCAGGGAAAACACATTCACACAAACACTCAAACAATAATAATTTAGTTGGTCAAAGTCTTACCTTGATAAATTAAATTATTTAAGTTGAGCAACATTTACTTATTTTTCCGATTAGGCACTAGTACTAATACCTAATTACCTATTTGAGAGTGTTTTATAAGTAAGGCTGCTAAAGAACGGACACAAGGAATAACTGGGCTTTATTTGTGTCCATTCTTTAAATGTTTGTAAAGTCTTAAATTTGTGTGGTCCAAATATAGTTGATCAAGGAATCAACTATTTTTGGATCACACAAATTTTTGTCCCGTGTAGCGATCAAACCTACAACACTCGGCACAGTGGCAATAGGGATGCGACCATTAAAATCACAACGTCATAAACACAATAAAGCAATACCTAACACGAACTGACATCAATCGTAAATACAAGACCAAAAAGTCAGTCATACATACATAGTTTCACGCGTATAACTGCCGGCAACGGTACGTACCGATGTACCCTTATTTCGCCAACAATGCTTTAGATACCACGTTTTGGGGTGACTTCATGCTGCTTCTGAGTAACAGATCCCTAACAAATAAACCCAATGACATTTTGCCCGATCGTAATCGAGCATGATATCTCACTAGTAGTTAATTTAGTGGCGCATAATTGCAACAAGATAGTCTAGTCTTATTTAAGTCAGTTTTATTTTGTATGAGATAAGATTCAAGCAAATATAAAAATGTAAGCGAAGACCATAAAAAGTGAAACGTATTAAAACTTTAAAGTGAAGAATCGCGCGTGCTTCTAGCTCAATGGATGTCCGGCAACATTTGTCACAGTCAGTGCGGCCATAAAACTAGCGAATTTATGAGTGACTGCAGCGGTAGCAAGATTACACTTGCATTGTTAGGTTTAAAGCTCTTTGCAATTGAAGTTGACGACTGTTTTGTAAGATATTTATTTGAGACTGTAAGGATTCGGTTTTAGTACTGTAGTTTATGTTTGCTGTCTGATTAGTATCACTTTATTATGTTTAGAGACTCATTTCGTAAATATGGATAAACAGGTTACAAGTTTGAAACTAAAACGGACAAGCCTGGTAAATTAATAAAACAAACAGTTGACCAAAATAGTAATAAAGTGACACCGAAGAAGAAAAAAGAAAAACACTGGCTCAGGAATCATCACCGATAGCTACGGAACGGTCGCGCTGACTATCGCTACATCACCAAGGCACGAATTGACTTGGGTATGTTTCAATGACGCGAGCAAAACCGCGGCCTAAAGCTAATGACTGAATGCTAAAACACTTTTTGTTGGTATATTCGCCACTCTCCTAGCCCAAGAATATCCTAGTCATGCTGACGCGGCCCTATTGCGAAATCATGCGCATCAAATCAAAGCACACAATACACCTTAATGGCGATAGAACATATTGAACGATAACTAGCGTAACATTGGAACATTCTTCTATAATATTAATGATATTTGCCATCAGAAAGTTTATGGTTAATGTTTATATGTCTTTAGTACCTACAGATATAAGTACTACATTTATATTATGTATTTTAAAATATTAAGATTCTAGAACTTTATTGAATTTTATTAAGCGAATTTATAGAATGGGACGAGTTGGTGTCATACGGGAGTTTTTAAAAATCATTGAAGTAAACTGGTTTCAAAATTTCGTTTCCCATTGTTTTCTCACGTATGTGACTTACATATGGTATACCAACCATTACACTATTGTAATGTGTTACATAGGTAATAGTGCAATGCCAGAATTTAATTCAAACTAAATAATTAATTTTATATTATAATTAAATAATTTAGTTGCTAATATCTAATTAATAGCATGTATGTCTGTAACTCGAGGAACACTACAGTTTTTCATAAACATGCTACTTAATTTTTTAATACAACTTAGATAAGTTTGTCAATTTGTCCGAAAATTGTTTAAGTAGGTAACTAATCTCAATTCCAAACGAGACTCCATCCAACCAATACTCACTAAATTCTCATACATACAACATAAAAATCAAATCACATAAAAGCCGTTTTACGACATGTTTACAAGTACCGCCATCATTAACAGGCTTCCCTTACCAAATATAAATAACTTTTATTGCTAACCAGACAGCAATATATTACTCCAAGTTCTTGGGGTTCCTTTGACCCGAAGCAGAAGGGTAAAAATTAACATTCATAGGTACCTTTATGGGACCGTCAAGGTGTGAAACGAGACCTTAATCGTGTTTTTGGCACTTGAAACATGAAATTATGGGGCCATTGGTACCAGATAGGTAGTTAATGGGTTTTGTTCGAGATCGCAAAACTTGTCCCACAAGAAAAACAATGTTTATTTTATGTAGCAGTTAAAGGGTTGAATGGGGCGTAATCATGTGTAAAATTGACCAAACATTATGCTTGTGTTCGAAGAGCTAGCAGAGATGATACCAAGATACATTTAAAGTATAAATTAGCATTCGTTTCTTGTCAAATATATTTCCTTCTTTGCGTTTATGCTTAGTATCAATTGTGAAATTCTCAGTTCTATTCGGACAGGTAATGCGTTGTTATGTTAGTGGACGCGAGGTAGACCTCATTGCCGTCTTTTAGCCTTACATCTATATACTCTGCTTGTAATTAAAGCTAGTTTGATCTAACCCAAACGTCATGCAATTCAGTAATGTACATAAATACGTAACATTTACATAAGTCATAAACGTGAATGTTTTAAACCGACACATTTGCAAACTCCGTGCTGCCCCTAAGAATTTCCGCAATTTATCCACTATGATGACCAGAGAATGATACTCTTTAATCGGTACTAAACTTTATACCTCAAGACCGACTAGGCAGTCTTGAAGAAAATACCCAAAAACACATTGCATTAAGGACTACATCGGAAAAACTATACCGTTATGACGACAACTCCACACGATAAAATAGGTAGATTTTTATATCAGGCAATGCTGCAGGTAAAATTGCACCGGCCACGTGTATTTGAGAGCTTAAAATTTCAATTTTAGTTCGGGTTTAACGTTCATAAAACGGGCTTAGTAGTACGGAGAACGACTGCAAAGATTTTCTGCATTTTCTACTTCGGCATAATGCGGAAGCAGTTCGTACTGCAAAGACTGCTTTGGCAAGCAGTTGGCATTTAAAATTCATATGTTAAATGCCAACTCATGATCAACGAGTGGAAATTAAAGGGTATATTTTCAATAGTCACAGTTACGGAAGGACTATATTGGCTGCCTTAGTCTTCCCGTGACTATGGCTATTGAAAAGCAACCGAAACGTCAGTAAAAATGTAATCCTAAGCAGTTTTAATAGTCTAATAATGTCAAAATTATCTAAATCTAGAATATACCCGCGGCTTCGTTTGCGTAAATGTAGTTTAAGTCCATTTTCTATCCCTTTCAGGTAAACCCAATGTCCTTTACTGAACCAGTGACAATGTGTATGCGAAATTTCATAATGATCGGTCGTGTGGTTAAGTCGTGAATGCTTAACAAACGAACAAACTCACATTCGCATTTATAATATTAGCTTGGATTAGGATTAGTATTTGCAAACTAAAATAAAATCCAAAGTAGTTTAATTTCATTTTTAACATTTATTTGAGTTTTCTTAATCAATTTTAAATTTTAATGTCTATAACACGAAAGGCCCTTCATAATTAGTTTTTCCATCAGACAGTTCCAAATTAGTTGACCTTATCTAAATCTGCGGTTAATTAGAGCGCAACACGAACTACGTTATGATTCGTGCTGGCCTTGACCTCCACATTGTCAACTGACGCATAATGCTACCACACCTCAAAGACACACGACAGTAGACAAACTTGTAACAAGACTTCAAATTGGTTTGATGATAGAGGCAGGTAGATAATTCTTGTCAGTAGTCTTGAAAGCGGTATTTTCTACGCAATGCTAATTTTGCGTACCTAAGTATATTTAATTTTATTTACCATGACAATCATAAAGCTAAATAATGTAGTCTCTTTTTGTATTAACGGAAATGCTACACATTGAAATAAAATAATTTAATGAATTGAATATGTTAATATTATTTCAAAATTACAACGTTGGCGAAAGAGTAAAAATATTTATATTTACACATCTTTCCAGCATCTATAGTCACGGAAAGAATAAGGATGTTTGTGTCTCAGTCTTGCATTGGGAATTGAGTAACGTTAAAATAATTTCTCATTTAAAATAGATTTTACTTTTACTACGCAATGGCTAAATAGCGCGGGCGTAAAAAAGATACGGTCTTCGACAAACGAATAACACAACGAAGAAGGAAGAGGACAACCAGAAAATGGAGCTACTACTGCTATTTTTAGAAGCCCGTAGCTTAACCACTTACATCGAACGTTTGGTGAAAATAAGCGTCTATGAACTGCAATTTACATCTTGACCGCCGCGCGCGGACGGCCAGACACAATGTGGCATTTCAATTGACAGATTAAGAAATGGACTTGTCCTTCTGCACATAAGTTTCTGTAGCGTGACGTAACAATCGCAAGGGGCGCGCGCGCGGGCGCGTTGAGTGTGCGATGGGAAGCGTCGGGCGTCCGCAACTCCGTACGGCTTCCTTCCGCCGTACAATGACTGTTTGAACCGCCTGCGTCGATGCGACCTCATTTGGTAAAGAGACGTGCGTTGTGGATGCGTTTCGTGAATTTGGAAAGTTTTAGATTGCTATTATTAAGGCACTTTGATAGTGATAGTACATAAACTCACACTTGCTTTTCGAAGGGGTAGACATACATATGTCTAACCCTTCGAAAAGCATGTATAGTAGTTAAATTTATTATTAGGTAAGTCATATGACTTACCTAATAATAAATTTAATATGTTGATTGCATTATATTAACTTAAAAAAGAATATTGGGCCGCCCTAAGGAAAAGCTGGCAATAATGGACATCGATTTTTTTTGGAAATTAAAGACTTTGTTTTGAACTTTAAATGAGTGCAAACTTAACAAAATAATCGAAATATAATATGTATAAAGATTTATATACATTTAATTTCTTGTTTTGACCTTAAGTATGTTACAGTTGGATAAATATAATACAGACATTTAAAAATGGAACAATTTAAAAAGTAGCAGTTATTAGTTTAAGTTCGATATTTGAAATAGAACAACACGTTCGTTGACAAGTTGCTAATAACGCCACCTATATTGAATTACTGTTTCGTGCACTATCTTTATATTCGACTCACGCACAGAAGTTTGCCCCAACCCCAACAAACAGAAGCCCTAAATCTGATCAAACGGTAACTCGATAGCACGAAGATTGGCGACGTAGTGTTTGTATAGACACGACGAGAGAGCTTTTAGCGGTAGACAAACGGGATAGGATTACTTCGCAGATACGACGGCACTATGCAATGTGTGTGCAAAGTATTTAGTGCTTTCTCTGTGACAAAAGATGCGCAGTATTAAAAAAGCGTAAGTTGTAAAAGTTTTATTCCTTACTTTCCTGTAATATTTTTGAATAGGAATGATTATAATATTCTAATACATACACACAACACCGTCTAACCTAAACTAAGCAGAGCTTGAACTATGGGTACTAGACAATGGATAAACATACACACATACTTCTTTTTTTGTAAATACATACATAACATACATAGAAACAGCCAGACCAAGACAAACATCCATGTCTATGTACACAAATGTTTGACTTGTGCGGGAATCGAACCTGCGACCTCAGGCGTGGGTGTCGGTTACGCTAACCACTACACCATCGAGGCCTTACTTACACCTGATTGTTGCTGAAGGGGCAGACTAGTTTATTACACCGACATATTAAGAATCGAATCGAAGACAGAAAGTATGAAACATGCATACATAGCATTAGGCCTATATGTCCCAGGGAATAGGTACAGTTACAATACCAGCTATCGTTTTAATTCAGTCTCATGTAATTGGGTACAAGCCAATTGCCGTTTACCTACTGGACACAGAAAAATAGACCCAGAAATTGAATTTAGAACTTCAAGATTGACGTTTAAGCACACATTCTACAGGACCGACAAGAAAAACATAATAATAAATTAAAAATTAAAAAAACCCCCGACACAGTATTCATTTGATACCCATACTGAAAAATTGAAATTTGTGAAAAATATGTAATTTTGTGTTGGCGGCCATCTTGGATTTGAAATTAATCATAGTGTATAGTATTCTACTAGTCAAGCCCTTTCATTTGATACCCATATTGAGGGAGTTGTGAAAAATTTGTAATCCGCCATTTTGTGGCAGCGGCCTTCTTGGGCCGATTTTCATCAAACATAACTAAGAACACTCCCGATTAATTAACCTTTCAAACAAAAAAAAACAACATTAAAATCGGTTCATCCGTTCGGGAGCTACGATGCCACAGACAGACACACACACAGACACGTCAAACTTATAACACCCCGTCTTTTTTGCGTCGGGGGTTAAAAAGAACCGAATAAAGATGATTTTGCACATGTGCACAGAGCATTAAAATGCATGTGTCATGTGTTATTTTTACACGTGTACGCTATATGAATGTCTAGCCTAGAAACTTGTGCGTCCCGTTTCCCACAATTGACTTCGCAATTTGTCCGAGATATCAGACAGACCTGGGAACTAGGGTCTATACTGTTAACTTGACTATTTACTTCTAAGATAACTAATTACTTAATGTTTTCTGTGGACATTTTAATTATGTATCTATTTGGCTCACAAAACTAGTTACAATCATAGATTTGTTACGTTTTGACGCCTTTAAGTAGTCGATCGATTGAAGATCATCATACAATTTCGGAAACACGATGTCAAGGGTACAGAAAAGTTTGTACTCCATAACCTTTCACCCAGAAAAAGGTACTGTTTCCGAGGTAAATACTACAGTATAAGGCTAGATTGTAGCTTTATGTGTGCACAATATATTTCAAGTAAAAGAGTTAGCCGTGTTAGTAGGTGCCGTCGTAAATGTTACACAAATTAAGCTATGATGTTAGGCTGTTAAAATCATACATATAATATAAATGCTTTTCTTAACAGAATTAGAACTGTTGTAATATAAAATGCCACTGAATCCGCATTTATTTTATGTATTTTAAATTAAATATTAAAATTGTTTTGAAGGATTTAGAAGGAACATGTAGTCGCGGTAATTTTCCATGAGTTTCTTTAACAAAATGTGTTATATTGTTTCTCGCGGTTCTGATTGAGTAATAAACAGACAGCCTAAGTGCCTAAAGTCTGCTGTGCATAAAGTCTCTGGTTCTAATATCCACTCCGGCAGTGTTATTAGGTTTGTCAACAAATTATCAATAGCAGCACGGCGTCTGGAACTATGCTCGGTAGGGTCGCCTTTATTACACGTTAACACTAAAAATATACTTGAGAATTGTCAAGTGAAATATATCTAGGCGTGGGACGGGACTATGTTGAGTAACAAGCATCTAAACTTTCACATCATATTAATAGAACAAACGGTCGCCTAGTGGTCAAAATTCGACCAAAATTGATTTAATTTTTAAGTTTGATCGTTATTAAGGTTTAATGTTCATAATTTACCCTAATAAACACATTTCATGTAGATTTCGCCAAGGCTTTGCAGGTTAATTTACGTATCTTTTTCAAACAAATTATTATTTACTTAACTATACTCTTTCAATGACGATATTCCTAAGCTTGCTACTTTCTTTTCTTTTTTCTTTACTACATATAAATAAGGTATATGTAATCATAGTTACGAAAAATTGTCAGACGTCAGACGAACAATGCCGAAATACTACGAACGCGATTCGACTGCGTGTGTCAAATGCATGGTTGTGTGCGTGTCGTGTTTTTTCTTTAATTTAATGTATTTTTAATGCATATTTTATAAAAATATTAAGATTCGCCCCTCCTTCACCATATAAACTTTAACTGTGCCAAATTTCATACTCATCCGATCGCGCAATTTTATTAAAAAGGGGTACAAAGATTTTGCTTCACGTATTAATATATAGATAAGTACACAGAAACACTCCTTAAAAGCATTGGCTAGGGGAAATGTGTTCTACTGCTATAAATCTCAACAATTTAAATAAGAAATATATTATAAATTTCTTTCTAAAGTCGTAGGCGGCCATATCAATGAACCATCTCCGCGTGTGTCCACTCGAAGGAAAAAAGCCTCCATTCAATAAATTTGTACCAAACTCTTTATGAAAACGACAGATGGTATTCCTTTTGATGCTTACATGTCAATGTACCTTAACAAATATAAGGCAAGACACGATTTATACCTATGAATACAATATATACTTGCTCTACATTACAAATATGTCATTCAAATTTAAACCTTATGAATACGTTGAAAAGGTTCTCGATCATGGTGATATGTTTCGGTAATTCGTTCGGGATGTTTTGAGTGTCAATTCATCGGAAACGGGTCTGATATATTTGACGTGTCGACATCTCTTTTTGATTGAAACTGGAAGTAATATAAATTGTTGATGACAGAAAGAGAAGATATATAGATCAGCTGTGTGTCATCAAGATTTTTAAATTGCCGATAGCAACAAACGACGTTTTGCCAGCCATGTTTAGGTAGCCTGTAATACGGGGCTTGCTGTCTATCTGATACTTACTATAGAAATTCTCATTAATACTAGTAATGACTTAATTATAGAAATTCTCAGTATCAGCAAGCTACTAAGAAAATTCCCTTAGTACTAAGTAGTTCTTGGTAACCTGCTCGATACTAGGATTGAACGAGACCATACTATCGACGATAAAGCCAACTATTCAATCAATACAGTCATTGAGTTAATTTGTACTACGTAAAAGTGTATACAACTCAGCTAGATTGTTTGCTACACGCGTTAGAGTGCAAGCCCTCTAACTAACTTAGTCTAAGCTACGCCTTTACTGGAACGACACGTTGCGATAATTTACTACTTAATTAGAGTGCTAAATTGTGGAAATTTCGAGTTTCCATTCCGGGCCCAGCAAAATATTACTGTAGTTTCTGTTAAAAAGTTTCTTAGTAAGCATCGAGTCTAGAAATGTGACAGCTAATCGCTAATAAACGCACACAATTTTTTGTTCTATGTGGGAATCGAACCCACAACACTCGGCTATTTAAACCACTACGCCATCAGTGAAATCATTACTCGAACTTACCTAAAATATTGCACTGCAATATAAAACACATCTGCCTACCCTAAAAGATAAAAACGACGACATTTATACTAATATTATAAAGCTGAAGAGCTTGTTTGTTTGGTTGAACGCGCTAATCTCAGGAACTACTGGATCTAATTGAAAAATTCTTTTAGTGTTGGGTAGCTCATTTATCGAGGAAGGCTATAGACTATATAACATCACGCTACGACCAATAGGAGAATATAGGACCAATAAAAATTCTCTTATGTGAAGCAGACGAAGTTGCGCGGGTGAGCTAGTATTAAATAAGAATTTTCACGTTAAATTTCAGCGCTATATTGAAGCAACAAAATTCAGATCTCATGAATGAACAATTAACGTGGGCTGACGAGCTGAAAGTCAAAGGTCAGTCAGAAATAGCCTTATACAAGAGACTGACACAAAAGATAAAGGAAACGTGGGCGTTTAAGATCAAAGGAACGTCTTACCTTTGGAATTTGACGAAGGTAATTCTTTATATCATATTGTGATTCTGTTTAAGTATATTATTTATGCTTTTGAATAAGCTTTTGTTGTTTATTTTAGATGTGAGATGGTATATTTGGTTATTTTAGCATCGTTGGTCGTTAAAATTAAATTTAAATTTGGAAGGTAGTAGGAAAATGTCACTCTGAAAGAAGAAGAAGAAGTTCTTTTTCTTTCAGCGTGACTTTGGAGGTTGAATGAGGTTGCCGGTACGATTCCTGGACAGAAGAAAAAAATATTTAAATAGTTTACATAATATTGTCTAACGTTTACATTGAAATTAAACAACTTTATACGGATTTTATCACGATATTTATTATTTATAAAACACTTGAAGTCCAAAATTATGTAATAATAGTGTTTTAAATTTTCATAATTCAATTAAATAGTTTAATAGTAGTAGAAATTTAATAGTTTTAAAAATTAACTTTACGTATAAACTACGAAAAAATCTGTTTAAAGCAGTTTATTTTCAATGGATCACATTCGCGTAAACGTAGGGAATATTATGTATGTCAATTTGTTTAGTTCTGTCTAGTTCCGAAGTGGCAGCTTCGGCAGCAGCAGTACCGGAAGATGCAGCAGGACGTCCACCACAAGGTGAACCGACGATCTTGTAAGGGTCGCGGGAAGCGGTTGAATGCGGATGGCCCAAGACCGGTCTGTGTGGACGACCTTGGAGGAGGCTTATGTCCAGTAGTGGACGGACTTTCGGCTGAAATGATGATATTTGTTCCTCCATAAACTGAAATGGCTATTTAATCTTTTTAACAAAAGTAAAAACAATGTATAAAAACAAAAGTTCTGTCACCTTTAGAAGACAATGGTGCGTGACCATAAAGACCTTGTGCAACTGGAACATTGATTCAATGACACAGTTAAACGGCACTTAATAATGGTACTATACTATTTTATATGGTTTATAGCTATCATTAAGTGACTGTGTAAGCAGCGATAGTCTAGTGGTAAACCGTTGGACTGCCACGCCGAGGTCTCGAGTTCGAACCTAAGGCGCGCATCTCTGACTTTTCGAAGTTATATGCGTATTAAATTGTTAATTATCGCTTACTTTAACGGTGAAAGAAAACATCGTGAGGAAACCTGCATGTCTAAGAGTTCTCCATAATGTTCTCGGATATATGTGAAGTCTGCCAACCCGCATTATGCCAGCGTGGTGGTCTATGGCCTAACCCTTCTCACAGTGAGAAGAGGCCCGTGCCCAGCAGTGGGCTGATATTATATAAGTGACTAGGTTTGTTGTCCCTAGGTTTAATAGAATATGGAGTACAAAACTATAATATGGATGCACGGATGGCGCAACGGTAGCCACTATGCTGAGTGCTATGGGTTCGATTCCCAAGACGGGTTAAACATTTGTGTGATCTACAAGTAAGTGTCCCAAGTCTGAATGTTCTTTGTGTCAATTGTTTTGGATGTTTGTAAAGTCCCCCGTGACACAGGATTAATACCTAGTTTCGGTTGCTTTTCGGGACCTACTGTCACAGGGAGACTAAGACAAAGAAAGAAAAACGATTTATTTCGGTACACAAGAGGTTTGTTTAACTTACATTTAAAACGTAATGTGAAAATGTGTGTCCCATCAGTGCCAAAATTTGGACATCGCTCGGCGTACGTAACTTAATTATTGGAACATCAATTTGTGCAGAATGAGCTTAACGTATTATGGAGGTTTTCTGTGTTTTGAATCTTCGAGTTTGATTAACACGTCTCGTTGAAAATTTAGGAGTGCGTACCTTGGTATTGAACTCGAGACCTCTGCGTGGTAATCCAATGCTCTCCCATTAGGCTATTTCTGCTGATAGTACCAATAAATTATTAAGTACAAATTACTTAATATTTGCAAGTACCAATGACAAAATTATAAAAGCATCAATACTAATAAATCCCTTACTACTCCATCGCTTTCTTTTGTAAACAGTACTGACACTCGATCATACTGAGGGAGTGACGTCACTCGCGACATGTAGCGGTTGCGCCGGCGCCGAGCTGATGCATCTTAAATTAAGTTGCTATAACAACATTAGCGTTGACTAACATGAAACTATAGGGCTGTCCCTTACCACTATGTCTAGGAAATTCCAACCTACTTTAAAAGAAGTACGTGATACGCAGAACGTTCGGTTGGCTAGGTTAAGCAACGTAGTCACCGTCAAGCATATAGATGGGTGACCATTTAAAAAAGCATCTGCCGTGCTTAAGAGGTGCCATTCTCGGTTAGTCGTAACGGTGAGGTATAATGTCAAATATTTCGGTATATTTTACAGGTAGACAACGTTAAATGTCTCGGCATTACCCTTGATAAAAATTGTAATTTGAAGGAACATATTAAAGTTGTTTGTGCACGAATAAACAAGTTTGTTTACGCTTTAAGAAACTTGAAAAACCATGTAGACGATAAAGCTGCGCTATCTGCCTACCATGGATATATTGGGTCCATTATCAGGTATGGAGTGCTCTTATGGGGTAATTCCACCGATATTAATAAAGTGTTGATCTGTCAAAAGAAATGTATAAGGGCTATTTGCAGTGCCGCACCTTTTGAATCTTGTAGACCATTATTTAGGAAAACTAAAATTCTTACAGTTATATCCACTTATATTCTCGAAGTCGCACTTTTTGCCAGAAACCATTCGAAATTATTTAATAAAGTATCTGAACAAAGACAGCATCTTTCGCGAGATAAAACTAAACTCTCTGTATTAAGGTCTTCTAGTACTCTACATCAAAAAAACTGTTATAGTATGGTGGTCAAAATATATAACAAAATACCTCGAGTGATACGAGAACTACCCTATAACCTTTTCCGGAAACAACTGATAAAATGGCTTACAGAGGGATGTTTCTATTCGATGTCTGAGTTTTTGGAATACAAAAAATATGAAGTTAGATGATAATGTGCGTTGTTAATTGTGTTACAAAGAGTTTATTTTATTATTGCAATTTTTAGGTTTAGTTATTAGAGTAATGTTAATTTATCTAACATAAATATTTGCATGCCGCCTGCAAGGCGAAACATGTTGTACCATAGACATTAAGAACACCTGTCAACCATGTTTCAAGCAAATAAATTATTATTATTATTATATTATTATTATTATTATTATAGTTTAAGTAATTAAGTCGATATTGGAGTAGGTACGTTAGTTATGATCAGATCAGAGACAATATTAAGAAAGTACAAGGGTACCCTTAACCAATGAACTTGCATGAAGACTGTGTAAATAATTAATCATAGCAAAAACTTCTCTGACACCCCACCCCTCCAGTAACCAGCTGTAAATATACACGAATAAATTAACATAAACTGATATATACCTATATATTTCTTTTAACACACAGTTAACTGAAAGAAAGACACATTTCAACTAAAAACAAAGGCTGAAATGCTGTACAAAATTTGATTAGCATGAAACAATGCGATAATGGTACATGTCGTGTCAAGGATGATGGCAGACACCTCGAGTTTGTCATGCAAGGTCTCGTACTGTCTGTTGTAGAGTTTTAGCAGTAGGCGTTTTAGTATATAACTAATTGAGTTTAGTAAAGCCTCGCTGATTTCAGCATGAATGGGCCCCGGCTCGACCGGGGAAGGACTACCTTCTGACAGAATATCGACGTGAAATAGCAGTATTCCTACTGTTGTGTTTCGTCCGGTGAGTGAGAGTGCCGGAGGCCTAATTACCCTCTTTCCCCCTTCCCACTGCTTCTCCTTCCCACTGCTTTTCCTTCCCACTTCCTTTCCGAAAGGGTCGGCAACGCGCAAGTGATGCCTCTGGTGTTGCAGGCGTTTATAGGCTACGGTGACCACTTACCATCAGGCTGGTACCACCACTTACCGCATGCTTGTTTGCCAAGGTAGCTAATTAAAAAAAAAAACATTCTGTAAGGACGCGTCTTCTATAGGACCTACTAATAGCCCAGTGACTATAAGTAGTATAGAGTAGTTGAAGTGGTTGCATCGCCGCTGCCACTTGGTTCGATCCCACACACGGCTACACATCAAGTTAGACATCCTATATACGCATAACTACGCTACATACAAAATAGAGAATTGTCGAAAAGAGACAGTGCATAGTGGTGGCGATGTAATGGAAAGGATAGAGCGTAACAAAAATATAACGCACTCTTTCGCAAGATTCGCAGCGTTCAACTTCTAGGAGTTCAAAGTCCAAACCATGTCTTATCTATGGTCCAAACAGTCTACGTTGATGCGTCGCTGTGTGTACAGCACGCACGCACAATTAGAAGTTATGTGCGTATTATCGTTCGTTCAACGGTAAAGGAATACATTGTAAGGTAATTTTCTGAATAAAATGCATGTGTTCTTTTTGAAAATTACATAAGCTAGCCAAATTTCTGATTCCAACCAGAGACTAAGACCATCACTAACCAAATGATCCAGGAGATAATTTTGTATTCGAGGAATGCCCTCAAATACATAATATCTATAATAAAATAATTATGCAGTTATATTTACCGACAACCCTACGTCATACAGGATCATACTACAAACTTACATCCCGCCTAAATCACTGAAAAGTCAACTCTATTCCTTTACACTTAAGTGCCAAATTGACAGCATCAACGATGGTGACCAAGTTGGTCTAAAAATAGACCGCGAATGGACTAATGAGTAAATTTTGCGTTAAATCGCAGTCAGATTGCGCGTTAAAAGAGGCTGTCACACGCAATAGCTGTCTTTTTGCGCAGAGTACGAAACGCTATTCGTCATAATTTTATAGCGGCGACAACATGGGAGATTGTCCTATTGACATAATGGTCTAAGTGTGAACGTATGGGTAATATGTCTATGGACAGATAGATACTTGGTTCGGGTATATTCCTACTTAATTTTTTCGTCACAAATTTCTTACTAGCAGGACCGAAGTAGTAACGCTGCCCACTAAATGCCAGTAAAATCTGGAGTAAAACAGGCTGGATGTTTTAAGAACAGATAAGACATTGTACTTAAAAAAAATCGCCTGTTTTCCTGTAAAACTATCTCAAAATACAGGGGTTTCGTGAGGTGCTTTATAAACTGGAAATAACAGTCGAAAATGCACGTACCCAATACAGATATTTGACCACACAAATTTTAAGCCTGAGTCTGGATCGAAGCACAGCACTCGACGCAATGACAACGCGACCACTCAAACGATTATTCCACCACAAGAACAAAACAGCTATCCGGATCACTAAAATCAGAATCTATTAAAAGCAGAATCCTTATAAGGCACAGAATTAGCTTCTATTTAAACAAACGGAGTCATAATAAGCTTATGACTTGCATCCCGACTTCCTTGAATCACCCAAGGCGCCACATGTCCACCGCCCACTGATTAATTGTCGCAACCGCATCCGATAATGTCGAGCACTTGCCGTTTCATTTTACATTAGCAAGTTAATTATTTTCATAACATCTTTCACTACATTTATAATTAACTTATTGAGTCGCAGCAGCATCGGCGACCAGACTTAATAGGTTTTCAATTATGCCTAGAATTCGGACAATAGACAGGTTCATAAATAAAGCTCTCGTTATTCTATTAAATTCTAATTAACTGTTTATGACGATTCTTTGTATCTAGAAGTTTATACCTGTAAAAAAATCTAATTATATTCATTCGCATTCATCTCTTGAATCCCTATTTAAATGTGTTACTTGTTTGTGGATATTTACCTTGATAATGTATATTTATGTAGTATTTCAAACTTATTTTTATTGTACTGTATGTTTCCCAGACATATCCTAACTTCCTAACTAATATTATAAATTCGAAAGTAACTCTGTCTGTATGTCTGTTACCTCTTCACTGCTAAACCACTCAATTGATTTGGATAAATTTGTTACAAAGATAGTTTAAAACCGGGGGAAGGAGATAGGCTACTTTTTATTTATGTAGGTAACACGCGGGCGGAGTCGCGTGCGTATTACATTAAAATTTCGCCATCCATAGATTCCTACGTAATAGACAGCAAGCTTATTGCCGTCTGGGTACAATTTTAGGCTCCATCTAGCTACTCAAGACCTTTTAGACCGAGCAATTGCACCCAAAATCGTGTGGTTTTGGGTGCGAGTCATTGACATAACAATTTGAAATGATAAAAGTATTGTGTCTAGACGCCGTACAGACACGCTGATGGACGAATTAAGGGGCTAGTTAGCTAGACAATATAAGTTATGGTCCATCTACCAAGCTATATTTGTTTTATTTAACTTCTTCGCTGGTAGCTCAAAGATTAGTGGGATTGGCAACCCGCAAGTTTTGCTAACCTCCGTAGAGTATGGTAACTACTTATTATCAAGCGAACCATTTATTTAAGTAACACCAGTCGTCACACAAGTAATGCAAGTCGGTCGGAACGTCAGGAAGTATATTTAATTAAAGTAATAATAATTAAATAATTACCAACGCGATTAAGACCCGTTGTCTGACTTACGTTGTATGTACTCATAAATCGCGAAACTCTAAAAACATCTAGCTGATTTGACGCCATAGTTCTAAAGCAAAGGTGAAACAGTCTACATTTGACCTTTCCATTGTTTTAAAACTAACAACGTTAATTACAGGCAGTATAAATGACCGGTCTAACGTTTATTTTGCGGCATTAGTGTTGGATTTATTAGTACTACAATATGGGCGTTCGTCATGCGATGCGGCAAATTTATTTGCGTAAGTCATTACCAGGTTATAGGGTAATTACGTTGTTATGTAATAATAGTTGATTGTGGAAATGGCGCTGTTGTTAAGTGGCTACGTTGCCATTACGCTGAGACGGCACGACGAGTGTTGCTTTGAGCAAGGGACAAAAATTTATGTGAACCTCAAATAGTTAAGTAAAGTTCTTTTTGCCCGTTGCTTTATAAAGAAATAGGAATTGTTTATTTCTAATGCGAGAGTTTCAAAAGAAAAACGAACACAAATAACTGTTTTAAGATCAATGTACACTTTAATCTTGGTTTATATATATCAATATTGATTTTAAGAAATATATTTATTTGGTAGTTAAGTGCTTTAAGTTCATCTTATTCCTCTTTCCATTTTATACATTATACATTAAGAATAGGTTTAATATTTATAAGTTATTTAATAGAAAAAAGGCGTATTGAACTTATTTATTTTGCTGATTTGTTAGAAAAGTTTAAAGATCTGGAACAGCCGAAAAATTAAAGCAATTAGATGAAAAGCTGTAAGGTGAGCTGTAAGGTGATGTACTGGAACCGTTAGTCTATTCTAATCAAAAAGCACAACATTTTCAATATACAAATTCCCATCGAAATACACTTAAGGACTGATATCAAAAGTGATCGAATGTCACTTTCGTGGCAGTCTCATTTCGCGCTTCGTCGAGCATTGCGCAAAATCACTCACCAAAGACCGCGTTCTACCCCTTTTTTGTCACTTAACTGCAAGTTTCTAACGAGCCAAAAAACTACGTCGTACAGTTAAAACGGTTTTTGTGAATAAACCACAGTGTTTAAGTTGTGCATTATTTGGTCATAGGGTCTTTGGCTTTTCAAACTGGGTTGTTTTGAAGATGGAAAATGATGAAGGAATGGCGTTCACTTTATTATATGTGTGCTACGAAACTGATGTGATATGCAGCATATTGTAAATTGCGGATTACGTTTTTAAAAATTAAATATGATAGGGCATTGGATTTGCGATCGAGATGTCGCGCGTTCGAATCTCACTGCACTGCCAACGTGAACTCACTTCTAACACAAGCACTCTAGCTTAGCTGGAGGTGTTAACGAGGATACAAGAATACTAGAATCTAATTTGAGCCCCATTGCTAGTAACCTTTAAAAGAAATAGCGCTATAGCTATCAATCGGCCATTAAATAGAGTACAGTTTCGAAGGCAAGCTTAAGTTTTAGATGTAGATACATCAAGGAATGCTGAATTAATGTTTATATCGAAAGATCTTATACAATAAGATCTACATTGTCGGCCTCGATGGCGTAGTGGTTAGTGTAACCGACTGCCACGCCTGAGGTCGCGGGTTCGATTCCCGCACAAGACAAATATTTGTGTGCATGATCATGGATGTTTGTCTTGGTCTGGGTGTTTCTATGTATAATATGTATGTATTTACAAAAAAAAAAGTATATATGTATGTTTATCCATTGTCTAGTACCCATAGTACAAGCTCTGCTTAGTTTGGGCTAGATAGTGTTGTGTGTATGTGGTAGAATATTATGTGGTAGAATATTATTATTAAAATTCACGCAACGTGGCTCCGAGAAATTGCTCACAAATTCGCAACAAACATACACAATTGGGCTCCAAATAATTAAATTACATCTTCACAATAACATTCAGTTCTTAATATATTGTTCTTGCAGCATCTGCTCCAGTTACCTGGAAACATCTGCCCACCAAATAATGTACCTCTGAGCCCTTCGCGAATAGATTAAGAAAGCTTTGTGTGAACCCTAATCTTGAGTAGAGGGGTGATAGTGTCGATAGCTTTTAGCGATTCGTTTTGTGATACTTATTATTGTCGATAATTTTAGAAGTGACAATTTAGCCTGCTCGTTGGTGGTCAGTATATGGGTTTCAAATGCTGTATGACATGAAAAATGTGTTATTCAAAGATAGTTATTTTAAGTCTTGATGTTTATAGCTTAAATATTTGTAAAGGTCTTCGCGATAAATAATAAAATTATTATAACTAAGCACTATTCTTGAATAGTGTTTAGTTATAAAGATTTTATTATTTAAGAACACCTAAAGAATGATCTTTTGGTGTTTTTAAATAATAAATTCATAATAAAACATGAAACAGACGTAAAATTAATGAACTGTACATAATTAATCATTATAATTAACGTGCGTCATAATACTTGTCATGAGATGAATGAGAAAATATAATTACTATATCTTGTAATCATATACTTATCTGTCCAGTGAAATTGTTATTACAAACTAAAAATAAACAATTTTATTTATATGAAACACGTGAGATTGACAATGAACTGAGCTTTTAATATCATTGTTATATTGCTTCGGACCTGATTGTAATTTAAATCTATGTTAGTATCTTATTGGTCCAGATTTATAGAACTGCACTATATACATATTATACAATCGCTCTTACAGTGTCAGAGCAATTGTATAAAATATAGTACTATCTCAGGGTTTATAAAGCTATTAAATTTTAATACAGAAAATGGTAAGAAAGGTGCAAAATAACAAAAAAAATATTTCTCTGACTTTAGCTTCGCCCCTTATCACGTGTTACAATCGTACATAATAAATTGAATTAAAATCTACTATATTACCTAGGACTTTAAGGAAATACAGCTTTTATATAAGTAGTAGATTTTCCCCGCGGTTTCACCCGCGTATGTCCCGTTCCCATGGGAATAACGGGATAAAAAGTAGCCTATGTGTGAATCCAGGTCTCCACTTATCTACACACCAAGTTTCATCGGTCCAGTAGTTTTTACGTGAAAGAGTAACAAACATCTATATATCCATACATCCATACAAACATTCGCGTTTATAATATTAGTAAGGATTCACATACATACGTAATTCAAATCATCAAGAAATGCTCAATGCATTCATTTTTGCTGTGTGACATTGACGAGTTGTTTTGCATTATCTCTTTTATCAATAACATGATATTGGGGAGGTGGATTGGAGTAACATGATAAGAATGTTTTGTAAATATTTGAGGAGTGTCTCGACATCGAATTAGTAGATATAAGATCCGATTTAAATATATTTTATTAGTTAATAGGTCGATATATTTTTACATGATTAAATACAAATTTCACTGACTATATAAGGTAAGATAAAAACACAATGAGCACATTTTTTTTAAAGTATGTATCATGCACAAAATTTATGAACGAAAATTAACGGCATCCCCAAATGTGATTATAGTATATATGACATTTCGGTGATTTATTTTACTTCATAACGATATTATTTAGGATAATCCATATTTTATAAAATAACCATAAACATATTTGAAACATACGAGTATATAAAACAACATAAATAGCGATAAAATTTAATCATACAATTTATTTACAGAAACCAAATAAATCTATCGATAATATTAGTTTTAAATGTTTCAACGTTTCCCAGCACTACAGCCAACTCTTTTAATTTTACTACGCAAGAACTACTCTTTTCAAAGATTCCTATGTATAATTACATGTTTTCTGATACGTGAATTTCGCGATCATTATTAAGTAATTTACCGGCGGTTGGTAACGGTAACGCCCACATTAACAGACGGGGTTCTCAGAGACCCCACCGTGTTTACAAGTAAGAGAACGATCTGTTTGTGTTGTGATGCAAATAAATCTATTGTAAAGTTAATTGATTTTATATTATGACAGACGACATTTGAGCATGGGAAGGAATGGGTTCTGTTCTGCAGTTATTACTGATTTTATTCTTAGAAAGTATATTAAAATAATGGCGGATCGTCCGACTGAGATTCACGCCTTGAAGTTGTCGTCTTCTTCTTCTTTTCGTGTGGTTAGTGGCCAACCTGTTGTCAAGAGTTGTTCAAGCCGTCCGTAGGTCGCTGACATGGCTTAACGACTGCTGTCAATTTGGAAACAACCAGGACCGACTTTTTACGTGCCCTCCGAAGCACGAAGACGCTTAGATAAAGTACCACTAAGCGGTCACCCATCTATTTTTTTTTTTTTTTTTTTTTTTACGTGGGGGAATGCAATGACGCATATCCCTCCGCGGGGGCGGGCGGAGGGATTATGTCGGACTCGCCGGGGTAAAATAAAGATGTTAAAAAGATAATGTACCTCCCGGAATACCGACTAAACCTACCACGGTGTTCCTCGACAAAACCACTATCGACGGGGCCGCGCGAATCACTTTCGCATACGGTCGCGACCCCGCCGAGGTTTCGGCCCGCCGTATGAAACGGCAGGCCACTACACGAAAGACCTACCCAAGATAGGTACTTACTCAAAAATAAAAGCCCTACTGTCTCCCCCTAAAGGGGGAGACGGACACGAAACAGAGGCGCGCGTGGGAACACGCACGCCGTCTCTCGGACCTGGTGCTGAACGGATGGCGGGCAGGCCCACAAAGCCCGCCACCCCCAGGTCAAACCTCAGGGTGGCTGGAGGTCATCTCGCGCCCTCCGGCGCCCGGCTCTGCGGTTGGGGAGAGGGTTTAAACGCTCCCTCTCCCGCTCCGCCGCCTCCTTGATGGAAATCACTTCCTCGCAAAAGGAGGCGACGGCGTTCCACGACCTTTCACTCCGGACCATAGACTGAACTACGGCCGGGAGCGAGAGGGCAACCGATCCGACTGCCGCGATCAAATCACGGCGCTGCGATGACCAGGCGGGGCAAACCGCCAAAGTGTGCAGCGCCGTGTCCTCAATAACGTCGCGGCAGTCGCCGCAGTGGTGACAACCGGGCGTCTCTTGCCGGCGTATACGACACAGGAACCGGCCAAAACATCCGTGGCCAGTCAGAACCTGTGTCAGCCGGAAGGTGAGGGCGCCATGCCGCCTCTCCAGCCACTCCTCAAACACGGGACTTACCGCCACGATCGTGAGACTGACCGCACCCAACCTTGCTTAACCTCGCTAATCGTCTACCGGTCAGTGAGTGCAGCTGGCTTTAAGCGCAATATTAAAATATGTGTATATATATGTATATATGAACATTCTAATTCGCATGCAGGAAAGCCCATAGTGTAGCTACTTTTAATCCAGAAATAAGGAACTGTATTCGCAAGCCAAAGATAGTATATAATATCTATAAATTTATACGTATATTATATCGTAGTACACGTTTGTAAGCATCAAGAAGAACTGTAAAGCTTATTTATATACTTTTAAAACATAATTATAGAAATTTCATTTAAAAGTCTGTCTGTCGTGTATGATCTAATCAATCTTCGAAATCGCTAAGCTGATTGTAATAATCTACTCTTTCCCATAATTAAATGAGACATTGAGACAGCATTGAAATAGAGTTGATATTATTATTTATTGCGTAATATAAACAACCTAATCGTTGTTTTAATATATCCATTAGTTACTAGGTCTTTAACGCTTATCATGTAGCTACAGTGCTCTAGTGTAGAAATAAAATAAAAAGACAGCGGTTCAAATCGCCGTAGCATTTTTTACATCAATGAATATCTCGCGTGGATGAGTTAGTTACTCAATAAAAATAATCTGGCCGCATTTTTTTAGGATTTACCTGTATGTGCATTTTACCTACTCATTGCGTTATGAATGAAACATACCGTTTAATAATACAATAATATTGTCTTTATTTATATTGCTTTGCAAAATAAAATTCGCCGGTAATAACTAATAATATTTATTTTTATAACAATATAATAACTGTAATATAACATTTTATTAAATTGAAATTCTGGCATAAGATACACAGACGTATTTGCGTCACAAATACTATGAAATAAGTATTTATACTGACGTCACAACTCACAACATGGCGTCTAATCACCTCATACACCCACATCATAAATTATAGTCATTCTTAAGTCTATTTATACAAATGGCTGAAAATAAATACGTCTCATAAAATTATAATTTATACACCTAAAATTTAGACAAACATTTATTATATTGTCGTTGCCTAAACTAATTTCAGCTGAACTAATGATTGTTTATATTTTGTGTGTTGTTTTAGTTCAGCTATGTATTCAGCCGCTTGTGTATGATTTGATTAAATCAGCTAATATTAGGCCGATTAGATTGACTTGAAATAAAAATATTCTATATACTAAAAGTTTCAGATATACTTGAAAATGTATTGGGAAAGAACCGTTGGCATGTATCCTATAAAAACTTTATATTTATTTGTACGATACCTTAGTACCGAGTAGGTAGTTCTCATACTATACTATATAAATCACAATTTAATCGATTTTACTACATACTGGCTTTATTAAATAACACATAATTGAATTTAACAACATATTAAATTCATAATATTTTAAAAAGGTCTTATTAATAATATAAAAAATATTTTATTCTTGCTTTATAAGATTATACATCCTTATGATATTAAAATAATTGTCAGAAATATGATAACATACACATGTGACTAATACATAGCCCGTAAAATCTAAAAAGAAAATAGGGCTGTCCCGCCAAAAATAAGTCGCTCCACATCGATATCGACAGCGTGCAATCGAATCGCGATTTACGATTCAGCTCGTGCCGCGCGGCTAAACAATGACTTCCGTTTCCTGCAAGCCACGTGCGCGTACGCACCGAAACGATCGATTTCGGAGTACGCGTAACTGGTCGAGATAAAAATCGGTTTAGGTATTAGTTAAGTTGTAAATTATGATTGTTGCTTTGTTTATGTAATTAAAGTTATGTCTGTATAATTATATTGTTCATGTTGACGACGATATTTAATTAATTGAACTCTCATAAATCTCTGATCATCAAAAATTTAATCATAGGACTGTTGGGTGAATTCTGTCATCGACTATTTGATACAACTAAATAAGCTATGATTATGCTCCAACACAATATAAAAAGGTGTATTAGCGCGAACAATACACGCACGCCGGGGGTCCCTTAATTGTATTCTTATTTTACAGTTACTGCCAAGATATATTTTACGACGGAGACATTTCATTACGCCTTCTTTCGAGAGTATAACAGCAATGGTTTTAAAATCAGTTTATACGTTAGCCCAAAAATACGTACTTAAAAAGTTACAATCCTACTAATATTATAAATTTAATGTAAAAGTTTGTGAGGGTGGATGGATGGATGGATGTTATACTCTTTCACGCAAAAGCTACTGAACGGATTTTGATGAAACTTTGCAGTATTATTGTTTATACATCAGAATAACATATAGGCTACTAAAAATTCTATCTTAACATAAATCCCCATTAAGGTGAACGAAGCCGCGGGCAAAATTTAGTTCTGTTATATTGCTGATATCTAGAAACATGACATTTTTTACTCAATCAGCTGCAACATTCTTGATGTTAAAATTAATGTCCCTCGGTTTGCGGTCTCTAGCCCTTTCAAAGAAAAGGAACTGTCAGATTAAACAACAGCCACAGCTAGATAGATTGCCCAACAAAGTTATAAGAACTTCAGTATTATCTTTAGATGTACGGTACCCTAGTACCGAGTAGGTAGTTCTCTAGTCTAGTATATAAAGTCATAATTCAATAGATTTCCTCAGAAGCATGGATGTTTTTACGTTCGCTGATGACAATGTGTGCGAATGAAAGTTTTTGCTCATTCATTTGTTGCCTTTTACTATTTGTTTACATTGTGAGAGACACGTTTTCATTTATGAATGGCTACGTACGTTGCTTGTAAATCTTCTCTATATTTCCGTCAATCGACACAAGATACGGGAGTAAGGTAGGCTAACTCTAAAAGGAATGTCGCGAGGAAATACCTCTATAATAATAAGATTGATTAAAGCGAATCGGTATCGGCATTCTGAAAAATATTGCCTACGCGTTAGTTTATAGAAGGTCAGGACTAAAACAAACGTTCTTTGACTACGTTGGAAACATTCTTGACAAAGGCTAGTTTAAGATTACAGTAAACCGATGGACGTAATTAAAGAACTTAACAAGAGAGAATTATGCAAAAAATGTAAAAATCGTAGTAAGTGGAATCCGTCTCTGTATACTCCTTAGGGAACAGGCGTAAATGTATAGGTATATTACTTAGCTTGTAGAAAGACCTTTACGTCATCAAATATATCACTGTGAGACGAAAACATGCGCGATCTTTAGATAAAAGTATCGTGTGAATGTAGTGTTAATTATATATTACTTTATAATTAAACAATTATTTTATTTTTTTATTTATTTGAAAGGCTTTGTCGCTTAGCGACCACATCCGCCTTATTAGAAGTAATACATTGTAATAATCAACAAAACATTAAATCAAAAATTTCTACAATTGCTTAGCCTCATTGGAGGCCGGGCTAGCTAATATGCTATTACATCGTTGAATAAATTGATAAGACAATACTCGACAAACAGCCATACAGTTCACAAAAAGGCACCGTAAACTAAAACTAGAAACTTAGTGTATATATTACCTATGAGAATAATAGATACGTCCATTATTCTTCTACAGATAGGTTACACAAAACACACCGTGGGAATACTCCTAAGGGCCCATAAATCTTAGTACCGATGAAGATAACTTCAATACAATACTGTAATCGTCTGGTTCGAGTGCGGAAGAATCGTATGAATAAATAACTTGAATGATGTTACGAACGATTCAGTCTTTAACAGCTAACCTGAACGTTTTTCCAAAGCTAATTAGCTATATAACTACATATATAGTAGATACACCCCAGTATATTTCCGGAAGAGTAGGCACGAGCCTATATCACATTAATTTTTAAATTTAAAATTTAAAATCCAGGTAATAGAGTACACACATTGCGAAATCCGTGCAGCCACTGAAATTTTATTAACAGCAATAGCCAATAGAACTTTGCTCCGCAAATTTGCGAATCAATCTATTAATATAAGCGCAAACGTATGTTACAGGGCCAACAAGCCAGACAAACCCAATAATCTAATTATCGATATTGCCCCATCACTACATCCGTATCAACTAGCGTTAGAGCAGTTGCATCAGTAGACGGCAATTGCAGAGTATTATATTGCTAATATCTATCTATATGTAAATACGAGCTCAATATTTCGCTTCATTTGTCGGCCTGCAGCCGTAATAGGGTTGTCCCCAACAAAACCTTTGAAATCCAGTAGGATTTGTGGGGTAGTAATCCTACTAATAGCATAACTATATAATTTGCGAAGGATATTTAGATGTTTGTTTCTTAATCACGAGTAAACCGGTGAACGGATTTAGATGTAACTTGTGACATAGATAGATCATGCCTTGGATTGACATTTAGTATATTTTTATCTCAGTATGTGTTTCCGTGGGATGCGAAGCTTTTAGTAAAAAGGTAACAATTATTTGCATTTATTATTAACATCACTACATATTATAAAACAATGTCCCCTGCCGCGTCTGTCTGTCTGTCTGTTCGCGATAAACTCAAAAACTACTGAACAGATTTTCATGCGGTTTTCACCAATAGATAGTGATTAATGAGGAAGGTTTAGGTGTATAATTTGTTAAGGTTTTGTAGTACCCGTGCGGAGCCGAGGCAGATCGCTAGCCGTTAATAAAATTTCATTCCCTTCCTAAGCTAGCCGACTTATTCTTCAGTTCAATGAGTTTGAACGACTACACGAGATTCAAGGAATCATTATGTATAACAACTGCGGTTATAAAACCTGTTAATATCCTTTGCTCTGATTTGCCGTTAAAATAAAACAGGAATACATAGAGATGCAATGGTGATGGTGTAGAAACTCTTGGCCCGTCTAATCCCAACTAATATTATAAATGTGAATGTGAGTTTATTTGTTACGCTTTCACGCCTTAACTACTCGACTGATCATCATGAAATTTCGCATACACGTTGACACAATAGGACATAGGGTACATAACATCCAGAAAAAAAGACTATTACTAACCTAATCTACATTTACGCAAGCGCAGCTGCGGGTAAAATCTATCCTTACTAATATTATAAACGCGAAAGTTTGTATGGATGTTTGTTACTCTTTCACGCAAAAACTACTAGACCGATTACGATGAAACTTGATATGTATATAGCTGGAGACCTGAATTCACACACAGACTACTTTTAATCCCGATATTCCCACGGGAACGGGACTTACGCGGGTGTAACCGCGGGGAAAACTAGTTAAGACATAAACGTAAAAGTACTCAGTAACGTCAATGACGGGTACTTACATATCAGCTCAAAATCTCGGCACGCCTTACAAAATGCTTGATCTAGAATATACATAGATATATATACTTTTTATTTTATATTTTAATTTTGTGTAGTGTATCTGATTGATAGTGCAATCGTAATGCATGTCGAGTTTGCTTATAATTGGATTTGCATTATGTTCAAGAATATATTTACCTATGTTAGTTCATTAGTATAAAATGTAAAATCTGTTTGCGAACCTTACAATAAAATAATAATAATATTTACACCTATACCCTCGAAGTAATAAGCAGAGAAGTATTGCACTTACCTTTGACGAGCGTTTTAGGCAAGGCTATAAACTCCGTTGTGCTACTGACAATGTCTTAATAGCAAAATAACAATTCTACCTGCCTACAGGTTGTATGTAGGCGTGCGTACGTAGGCGCTTATTTAAAAGATTACTAGTAATAAGTACAAATTGCTAGTGTTCTTGTTGACCCCTCCGGCTAAGCAAGAAAGCCTGGGTGAGGTGTGGGGTCACGTCGAAACTGCAGTGGGTGGCATTCAAATCCACGACCTCGTGATCACAAGACCAATATCGTATTCTTAGGCTAAATCCCCGAAGAGGGAGGCAGTATGTGCTGCATAATAATCATCATATGGTACGTTCACTCTGAGATATTCGTAAAATTTATTGAGCCCAGTTACCTAACTAGCGGTCGCCTAGTGGTCAAAATTCGACCAAAATTCCTAAGCTTGCTACGTTGTTTTCTTTTTTCTTTATTACAGGTATAGGTAACCATAGTTACAAAGAATTGTACGACGTCAGACGAACAATGCCGAAATACTAAGAACGCGATTCGACTGCGTGTGTCAAATGCATGGTTGTGTGCGTGTAGTGTTTTTTTATTAATTTAATGTATTTCTAATGCATATTTTATAAAAATATTAGTATTCGCCCTTCCTTCTCCATATTAACTTTAACTGTGCCAAATTTAATACTCCTTCGTCCGCGCAATTTTCGTAAAAAGGGGTACAAAGTTTTTGCTTCACGTATCAATATATAGATAACCAAGCCGCTTAGGTAACAAATTTAGGGCTTTTGGGGTTTTAATATGTCAGTCTGTGCACATATCAACTTGAAACCTTTTTTACAATGATAAGGTTGTACATATAAGACTACTGAAATTACGACTAACACCGAAATTATAATTAAATGCCGATTTAAAAGAGCGGCCGTGAATTTTTGCGTCGAATTCAGTAACTTTAGCAAACTCATTAACTTTGACGTTCATAAGTGTTACTTTGTAACCTAAATGAATAAATGAGTTTTCAACATTAACTTCCTCCATTTAAAAACTTCCATGTAGTATATACTGAGGTAGATCAACAACTGACAAATAGATGCTTTCGGTGCTTTTTCCTTTATACTATGTAGCAATATAGAGTCATGTGAATGCTTCCTGCATGAGACCCGTATCAACACACCCACGCCCAACATGGCCTTCTATTTGTAATGGGAAGGCAGCTACGCTTTCTTGTTGTCGCTCGCCTTTAACGTCAAACAAGGGCTATTATAGAAATATTGAATCTGTCTGTGAATTCGAATTACTTCCAATTATGGAGGAGAAAATAAATAAGAGGATTATCGAATCTTCGAGTATATTATGTTAACCGTCTCCGTGGCATAGCGGTGTCGAATGCGACTGATCGCTGGTTATATAGTATACTAGCTGTCCTGACAAAAGTTGTCCTGTACAGGCGAAAAAAAAAAACAATCTATATCATCCTCGAATTCAATTGAACACACACAACAAAAATCATTCAAATCGGTCCAGCCTTTTAGGAGGAGTTTATTGTCAACACACGTACAGAAGAATTATATATATAAAGATATAGTCGGGCAAAATGTTATGGACATTTTCTTTAAGGCATTCTTAGTAGCAGCACAAACTCTCGAATCTGGCTAGCCTCCTGTGCCGTGGAGCCTAAAAGTATTACTGATGGAATGTGGATATAATACATCTCTATCTTTGAGGATGTATTCGTGAGGCTATATAACTCGCACTCTTAATAAAACAGAGACTTATCTAAGTATTTTGGATTAAACAAATTTAAACTTTGTTCCAATTACTTAACACATACATACATATATTATACTAGATGTGCCTACGGTTTCACCTGCGTTTATGATTACTGCGCCGCCCCCATCAGTCGTAGCGTGATGTTATATAGCCTATAGCCTTCCTCGATAAATTAGCTATCCAACACTAAAAGAATTTTTCAATTCGGACCAGTAGTTCCTGAGAGTAGCGCGTTCTACCAAACAAACAAACAAACAAATTCTTCAGCTGTATAATATTAGTACAGATTAGAATTTATAGTCACGCAATTAGAGTTTAAATTGTTTAACTTCCAAATTTCGAGTTAAGTCGCTGTTTTATTAAGAGTGCGAACTTCTAAGTGAGTAGTCCACCACCAGTTGCTTTCCTAAAAATCTTTTTTATGGCTTGACTCTTAAAGTGTGGCAGCCCTGACTTCCTGCACTTTCAGTATCCGCTGTTTATTCGCTTTCATATCGACGGGACCGTTTGCGTAATGTACTCACATTAAAATAAGTTCTTTGCAACATGTTGGTGTACCATGACACTGATAGAACACGTCCTGAACTCATTTTCCTCTAAAGATATTGGCATTACTTTGTATCTAAAATATACTAGCTAGATTATATTTATTACAGTAGAAGTAATATACTTTGTCCTTATCTAACTGCCGGGATACCTCTCTATCTGTCTCAATTAATAAAATCATTAACAGGTTTACAGAGCTAAATTACCTCAAGATATTTTTTGGACTTCCAAAAACCAGTTTAAGTAGATCTCCCAAGCTGAAGAATTGCTTACTGCTAACGGATCAAGTCATGTGGCATATATTTCACGAGTTAAACAACCAGGTTCGTACAGTAGCGTACCTAAGGTTACATAATAAGGCAAACTCGATACCTATATGCCTTTACCAGAAATGAAGCAAATCCACCTTTTCCTTTATATTATATAATATAATTGATATGCATCTTGTGGGTGAACTCATTGAAGTATCCTGAGGAAGTGGTTGGTGCTAGATTTAATATAATCAACTGTTATAACTTTATTCTGGATCGAAGCATTTTTTATATATGAAGATACCACCCAAATACATTAAAAAAGATACCACCGTTGGCTTCATAGACGTCACTTATCAAATATTAAGTTAACAGGCTTTATGATGCCGTAGATTGTGTAAGTAGTTGATTTGCGAGACCTTGTATAAAAAGCGACAAAATTGCCGCCAGTAGTTTATGAAACGACGCTATTCTAAATAATGAGAACATAAAAGTAATGTTTTGCGTAAAGTACAGTCAGACAAGAACAAAAAAACTCACATACTGCAAGGCCATATGTGTTGGCTATGTTATTACAAAATTTCAGGAGTAATTACAATTACTCTTATAAATCAGCTGCCTACATTCGAAGAATATTTAAAAATATATATGACTGCTGGTTTTAGCATAAATACTTATTTTTACTGAATGGAACAATCTATTAGAGAGTTTGACTGGCAAAGCACTTGCAATACCACCTTTTTTGTGAATGATTTATCAAACTAACAATAATTTGCTCTGGATTTATCGCATTGCTGGGCACGGCCGTATTGCACAATGGCAAAGATCGGACAAGCCAGACCAAAAACTGACCAAATATGTAGTTACAGATTTCAAACACCATTGAATTTTGAAGTCACGCTCTTGGGTCAAAATGGTGCCCAGGGTAAGTAGTTTTTGCTAGAAAGTACTCATTTAGTAAAGACCTGGACTGCTGGTGAAACCTGACTATCACAAGCACTTATGTGTATACTATCTAAGTAGGACAAAAATCTCTAAGGACTCGAGTCAGTCTACTAAGTCAAATAAGAATCCAGGCAGTTCGCTTGTCAGAAAGGTAATTACTGTCCAGATGAAAAGATATAGTAGGCAGCTATTTTACCGCTCCAGAAAGCTAAACTAGCTTTTATTGTAGTTATAAAAAGGGTTTGAACAAAACTGGGTCGGGTGTCATGGCGACTGGCGACCTCTGTGCTCCGCAAATGGCTTTTCCGATTGCACTCTGCTAGTGACGGCAAATGCGACGGTAGTGGGATATTCCTATTACTTTTAGTAGCTTTTAGCTCTGTTTGTTTTTATTGAGCAGCTAAATGGTTATCGTGGGTGTCATTCGCTATAGTTGTTGCGATATAATTTTTTATTGGTTATGTTATAATAGATGGGTGTTTCTGGAATGGCTGTTAGGGGTGGTAAAGAGAAAATATATTGTTTTAAAATCTGTTGTTTTATTAATATAAAGAAGTACACAATACAAAACTTCATATAACGAGCTACTTAAAAAATATATTTAGGTACTATTATATGTGCGGTGGTTTTATAGCCTAATTATAACGATTACAGTTTTCTTCAAATTATACGGCGTGTACAGCATCGTTTCGTGATCATAACTGATGTCACGATCAAAAAGAGTTAGTAACTTTCTACCAACTAGACGAATTTTCTTCAAATACAACGAGAAGCTGAAATCCATCCTATTGAACTAGGTATAGTTTATATTATTTTAAATTGTGTTGAAATCGGTCCGTACTGTTGAGAGCTATGAAGCCACAACAAGACAGATTGACATAGGCGAGAAAATATAATAGCACTCGTTTTTCTACTTTGGGATTAATTAAAAGTGATTTTAATCTTGTGCTATTATCGACTTCGTCTTATCTAATAATGGTCTGATGCAGGAGAACTGCTTAGAGTGCAAAAGGATTAGAGTGTGCAACGTCCATATCCAGTGCTGAAGATTTTTTGTTTTAAATTTCACGTATGGGTTGAATGACCCGACTCGGTAAAAAGACCTGTGACTTCACAATTAACCTTGGCGCTCACGTTTTCGCCATCTGTGCAACAATGCGGTCAAAAGAAATCGTACCTTCAACTATTGCTGGGTACATATAACCAAAGAATAAGCAAGGAGTTATATGAACTGGATTTCATGGTAGGGGCAAACATTTGTTATTGTACGCGTACAAAGCTGTAACAATGATTATATAAATCGCGATTGTTAAGTCGTACTCGAAGCCAATTGTTTTGTATATATATATATATCGGAGTAATAGTTGCCACTACTACATACTAGACAAACTGCTAATGGAAGATTCTCCATTCCCATTTAAAAGGCATGAACAACCTTTATCTTAAAACCTTTTTCAAGCTCGTGTCACCTGGCAACACTTTTTGCGACCCATTTCATCTCTTTGCGCTCACTCTAAAATTTTCGAAATTGGAACGGTACTATTCCGTTATGTCAGTAGAATTGCTTCTTTTTTCAAAGTTTCTGCGCGGACGGTTTTTAAACGTTTTTACTGGTGTACAGTTAGTGTTCGATTTTCTAAAATGACACATTCCTTAGTTGACAAGCAGTTGCCAATTATCGACGGTTATTTAGAATGATTGGATTTAAATTGGATTGTTATAATGTATATAATTACCGAACTATTGTTGTGATATAATAAGTTATTTAAACAATTTTGCGATTACCTATTTTATACTAAAATGAACATTGAATTCAATTAATTGCTCGATGCTAGTCCGTGGTAAATCTGTCAATGTCAGTTATTTAATTGATAAGATTTTATCGCGCTTATCTCAGTATAAAAAAATAAATTAAATAAAAATAGTATGATTATAGACTGGAGACGCCTGCGTGCGTATCCCTCTTACAGCTTTCGCTACTAGTATCTGTAGAATGTTCTTATTATACATATATGTATGTACTGCAAACAGATTAGGAGTTTTCTCAAATGAGAATCATACCATAAAAGAAATAGTTCTAAACGTATAGCCCGCTATGAAAGGCCTATCAGTATGATGAAAATAGTGTTAGTTTTGAATTTAAAACCATGTAAAAATATTTTCTTATTTTGTAAGTTACGATTGCAAGACGTAGACCTAGAGCATGTTGCATTAAGTAGTAAACCGCGCGACACCTGTAGCTACTATTGTACCAGCTTTAAACAACGTACTCAAATATCTCAGATGATAAGATTGTTTTTGGGACGTGCAGTCACACAATAGTAGATACGCAGAGAATGACCGTTTAAGCCACAGCTAATGCAAAGTATTTGTGCAGTAAAAATATATGACATCTTGACACATGACTACGCCAGTCTCCAAATCCCCTTATCTAAACAACATATAATCAATGACACCAATCGCGACCTCAAAACCTGTATCTCGAATCTCCAATTATATTGTTGCCAACCTTTTTTACGGTACTACCAACATATACATATAAGGCGCGATACACTTGCGCAGCGAGAATCACAATGCACAACTGAGGTCAAAATCAATGTCACACATACATCGAGTGAGTCACATCACTAGTAATACAACCTACTGCGCAGTGGTGGACTCGGCATGACGAATCGAGAGGATTTTATCGATTGCATCAGTGATTAAAGTGCGCAGGCAATGTTTGGTTGCATAGTAATTGTATTTGTTATGCTCGATGGTGAAATGGAAAAGGCCATTTTTTTAAAGGGAATCCGTGTGTAGTTTGGCTTTGATTTAACTTCCTTTGCATTATAATATGACGTGAGGCTGTACTCTTGGCAGGGTATGATTACAAGATTGGTCGTTACCTGCTGTCTGCAGCACACCGGTTTTGCCAGCGCATTTATCTAATAAGCGTTCATGCTCTATGGTAATTGCTGCCGATAATTCACCAACTCGATTTCAAAAAAGAAGGTGAATCACAATTCACCTGGTAAAAAATATTACTAAGACTGCTCGAACCAGAAAACTATATTTTTCACATTAATTCACATATATTTTTACAATTACCTTTAATGCTAATTTAGGTATATAAATCTAAGCTATTAGAACAAGTAAATAATTAGAGCATCAATGTTGAAAAATCTAGGTAATGGAGAAAATAGAATAGTATGACGGTTCTTCTTACAATATTCTGTTTTAGGTGTAATCTTGACAGGATAGTAACCAGCCATTAAAGACCCAACAGCGAATACCATTTGAGTTATTACATGGTTCTTCTGAATCTGGTTGAGTTTTTAGGTTAAGGCTTTAGTTCCATCAATCCACATATCCATCCATCCTTATTTGTGGCTTATATTGATCCCGGGAGTGTCGTCTCAGAGGATGCTACCGCAATATATTGCTGAACCTTTTCAATAATGTTAGCCCCTCTGTGTTGACCCCAATAAATTGTTTGAGCCGGCTTTTGATGGTTCGTGTGATGGGCGACGGGAGGTAGAGGTACCTTGGGTTCAAGTGAATCGTTTAATAAAATTATAATAAACATCTTAGTTATACGGGTGCAAGCATCAAAAAGGAAGGAAAATAGGCTCTAACTTCGTAACAATGTTATATCAAGGGTAATGGGCTTGGTCTATAATTAATTTAGGTTGCAATAGGACAAGAAAATTTATTTCTGGAAAAGATCCAAATGAAGTAAAATGGAATAAAGTGCTATTTATTGCTTATATATTAATTAAAACATAAATATATTTCTATAATTAAAAGCGGGTCTCTTTTTAACTAAAAAATAAGAGATACTTATGAAATCCAATGTTGCCTGTTTCAATCAAAGGGTTGACTGAAATCAGACTTCAAGTCGTTTTTCCCGTAAGGCAAAAATAATGGAGGCTTCCTATTTCAAAAAAGAAGTATTCTCAACATGCTTTGCAATAAACGATCCATATACGGTTGTCTGTATTATGGCCTATTTAAACGAGGCAAGTTTATCTTTGTCTTACCTGGCAAATAAAATAGGCATAGCATAATATTTCCTTCGATAAACTAACCTCTTGTGAATAGGCCTTTAGAGGTAAAAAATGTACACTAGCTTCATACAAATTATGTCAAATTCATATCGCTAGTACAGGAAACCATAGATAGACCGATTATTGGCCATAGCTGCAAACCGACATCAAATGCTGTTAAATAAAGATTGTAATACCTCTTGGGCCACCTCTCCCGTCTATAACTTAAGTGAGTTTGGCGTGTAAGCCGACATTAAATGAATTTATTATGAGTACGGGCGCGCGAAACTTTTGCAATTTCGATAGTGTGGCCAGCCTAACCATCAGTTTTTCTACCAACGCTATTTGTTTAAGTTAGAGATGTTAGGGGAGGTTGACCGTAATAAACGAATAGGAAATATTGGTAACATTGATTATGCAGAGTGACTTTCTTGTTCTTAACATCATGCTTGTAAATATAAAAAAAAGTAGGTCGGATGTTTAATACACAGTACAATTCCAGACTCTAAACTGCAACTAAGAATTTACATACATATATAGGTTCACGTCTACATATCCTTGGGTTAGGCAGAGGTCTATTACACTCACATTTCACTACTCATGTCAGTCCTACGTAAGAGAGATCCTATTACCGTCTATCGAGTATATTGTCATACTCCGTACTGATATTAAGAATTGCCTCATACTAAAATACAATAATGTCCATATCGGCTATAGGCCCTGAGACTACGAAGCCATCTACCACGAAGATAGCAGTAATTATGAGCGGCTACCTTATGCCAATGAACCAATGAGTAGTCAAAACAAACAAAAGCGAATTTAAATGATGACCTCATTACCCGAACCAATCTAAGCAAAGGGTAAAAACATTTGAAACGCATTCATATTTCAGTCCCCAAAAACCTTATTACGGACCGTAATTTCAAATAAAGACCTTACCATTCGGCCTTATTTACCCTGCCGCCGTAACAATTCTGTTAAATTGAGAGACAATTCGGGTTATAAAGGATCCATTTAAATTCAAGGTTTGGCATAAAGGGTTGTGCAGGTTTGTTGGAGTGCATCCAATATTGTTACTGACCTACTTTCTTATGTGTCAGATCACTGGAATAGATGGGCATTAGCATTTTTATTGAAGCATTTACCTGTTCACGGGAAAACTGCTATTAAGTATTTTCAGACTGTATAAAATCCTGTAATTATACTCCATAAAATGCAAATTTCAAATTAGGAAGAGTTAGATAAATAAATTGTAACACCGTTTTAGCTATGTCGCCAGAAATATAAACCTGATATATATTTATTATTTGCAAAACTTTATATAGTTTGTATTTATTAATTTATTTACTGATCCTTATAACAAATGCAAAAATATGTATAACCATACAAACGTACAAATATTATTTGCAAAAAGCATCGCAAAGCATTGTTGATCCTGTGATTAAGTTTGCGTTTATGTTTTCAGCAATGTAGGCTTTTTGATATCCAATATGCAATCGACTAACGACTACAGCTCACTTCGATCAGGTAGGCCCCTAAAACATGGCTGGAAAAATGTCAGTGTGTACCTCTCGTCTCCATCCAGATCATTACAGGCTACTATTATAAGTATTGGGTAGATATGTAGAATTCGCCTAGTAGCTTTTGGTTATAATATAAAGTTAGTATCCAACAACGTGAATTTTATATATCTAGGTATATGCCAAGCCAAAATATAAAGCTATATACCCGAACAGTGCGTCCAAAACAGTTAAAATTACCATCCGACCGTGCAGAAACATGCACCAATGATACCAAATATCGGGTTTAATCAAACTTGTACGTATTTGGACTGGGTCCAATCGGAGCGTGCGGTGCCGGTGCCAGACAAATACTCTCTATGCACATATGTATTACGTAACAGCACTTGCATACCTATGAATATGTGTCTAATGGGTTAGTGGAGCCTTGAAAACTGAAAGGAATATTAAATGGCTGTTATTCAAAAAATTAACGGGTCTTGCATTTTAAGATAATATGTGGCTTGGCTCTTGGCATTGGCGAAGTACATGAGCCTTGGTCACTTATTACCAGATGGGCTGCTGACGTAATGAAAATAAACTTACATTGACTTATTTTGTCAACGTGTGTCAAAAAGTGCAAACTTTTTACCGTAGAAGCAAGCAGAAAGTAAGTTGTGCCTAAGTTCCTTTTTTGGTTTCTTTCAAAAATACTATGATGTATGCCCATTGGTTTTGGATACTATCATCCTAGCTTCTTTTCAATTGCCTGCGAATTGGTCGTACAGTAGAATGTTGACCGAAGTTCTGCTCTTTAAGTTGATGACACCGTGCTCCCATTCATATTAATCCTACGTATTCATTGTTTATGTGTCGCTATTTTAGGCAAAAATTGATTAGTAAAAAGAAATTGATTAGTCAAATAGATTCATCAAAAATTTATTTTGGTGGCCTCAGATTCGCCAGCGATTTTACGCAAAATAAACTACGTTTCATGTTTCAATGATATTAAAGAGATGGCAAACATTTTTTGTGTTCTGAATAAAATAATAGCAAGGTTATGAAATTAAAAAAAGTCGTTAAACTTCAATTCTTCCCACGCGATGCTTGCCACTGTGAAAATAATTTGTATTTTAAAAATAGAACAAGACGTTATGGCGGGCTTGTTTCACATGAGGTCGTGTGCTTAACATTTTTTTCACTTTATGACCAAGGCTGAAGTAAGGTCATTGGAGAAAAGTATGCGCAGAAAATAGGGTTTCCTCAAGTTTTGTTGAAATTCCGTTGAAACAATTAAATTAATTTGTATGGCGCTAATGTACTTGGCACGATAGTGTATATAAACACATTATGTTTATCGTCCATTTATTTCTTCACTTCGCCATTCTGAAGTCTCAACACGTGACTCTTTTGGCGCATCTGCAACTATTTATATGTGGGAAAATATTGCATTGCAAAAACATCTTGTTCTTGAGTTATTAATTAGCAACTCATTGCTCATGTAATGAAAACGTTCTAAATACTACCATGAAGGTAAGAACATAGGAAGTAAAATTTTGGCAGTCTAATATGTTCCTCTGTCATTCATACAGTCACATAAAAAAACACATTTGTCAATAATACAATGTCAAAAAATGTTATTGAATAACATATAAACTGAAAAATATTCACAAAAAATGAGTAATTCCTAGTACGTTTAACAGTTCCATTCACTCAAGAATTTTAATTCTTATTAAAATAAAAACTAATTAATACCACATATATAACTATAATGCGGTAAGTAATTGTTAATAAAAAGGGGTTAAGTTTAATTGGTTGTGTAACGTAAAGAGTGACATTTAAGCTGGCACGCGCTAGCCAGGTGCATTTAGTCATTAGTGGTGGGCCGTTGCGACGGAAACAAAAGTTTTAGTCGAATTTATTGTTATTACACTCGATAAGTATCTAAAAATCAATAGTGGCTTTGTAGGGGTCAACATTTGGCAGTAAAAAGACCAAGTTTATTACATATTGTGCGTTTAAAAAATAAATTATGGTTTAGCTTATCTCTAAATATAGATATTGCTAATCGTTCATTAAAACAGCAATGAACAAAGTCATTTGAAGGATCTTTCAATCAATAAGTATGTTTATTTGTTGGTTTAAGAATTGTTGTTTCTTTAAATATAAATGCAATATGACCCATTTAAACCGGCGACATTATCTTGCCCTTTAATCTTTAAACATCCTTAAGTTTCGATTGCCAAATCAATTTGGAACAAGATAATATCAATCAATTCGCCTAAATTATTTGAATTAATTGAACTTTTCTATTAATTCACACCAGTTGCTTCCTCCGATTGGACAAGCGGTCGTTGCATGTCTGCCCTCCAATTAACTTTACATAAAATGATTTTATCGCTGCACCTATCGATCTGAAAGTTAATCAAGCTTGAGCCTATCTGATAAATGTGTTACAGATTATAAATATTAACACTATCTATGGGATGAATGCCTTTCTTAATTAGACGATTACTAGTCGATTTATCGTTACTTTTTTTTATAGGATCCGGATGTAATCATTTGGTGCCTGTAAAGGTCCTTTTATGCAGTTCAAGGTGTGTTCTTCTGTTGCTACGTAACCTTCCGTATTCATTATGGGCACACTGTTTTGCTTCATCTGTTGTCTTTGTCTGCATGTTTATGTATGGTGGTGTTTGATTCTGAGCAAATGTGGATTAATGCAAAGCGAATGATGTCAAATAAAGTACACGGAATATTTGGTTTATTTTGTGACCTAAAATATTCATAATGTTTTCTTTTTTCTTCTATAAAGGGAGCTCTCGCACTAGGAAATAAATTCCTGTATCGCGGGGGACTTAACAAATATTCAGACTACATACACACAGCGATACATCAACCTAGACTGTTTGGACTTTGAACTATTAGAAGTTGAACGCTGCGAATTGTGCGTTATATTTTTGTTACGCTCTATCCTTACCATTACATCGACACCACTATGCACTGTCCCTTGCCGACAATTCTCTATTTTATATCTAGCGTAGTTATGCGTATATAGGGTGACTAACTTGATGTGTAGCCGTGTGTACACCAACCAGATTCGGAACAACCATTTGAGGATCACACAAATTTTTGTCGCTCATGCAAATTTATTACAGTGACCCACTTAAACTACTAAACCATACGTGTAGTTTATTTCAAACATAAAAGATCTATGAGAATTTAATGTTAGTACTCGATGTTAAGACATTGATAAACAATAACGTACGAGTGAACAAACATGAGAACACGTGTGACCTAAAAATATTAAAAGTCGCATAAATGCACAACATATGTGCTTTATGACCGTTTTGTTGTAAAAATGGAAACAGCAAGTAAAAAAAGCCTTGAGACAAGTAACATTAATGTAAAATAGCTGCAGTAAAAGTCTGTGTTGATCTGCATCGGACAGTTCAATTAAAATGTTAAGAGGTTGGTATCGGAGAAAAGAAGCATAATTGGAATTGAAGGAATGCAGAAATAATCGAAATGGTGACTCGCTTTAAATTCGGATGGAGTTAAATAGCGATGCGAATTGATAGAACAAATAGAATTGAAATTGAAATCGATTACAATTGGCTGTGTTTTCGACGTTTGTTGCTATACTAGCCGACTAAGAACAAGATAAACGATATTAGGCTATCCTCAGCTCGCAAACAAAAAACTCGATCTTAGTCTATAGATAGCACTATATTCGCTTAGTCGATTAGTCTCGTTAGTTGAATAATGAACTTGAAGCTTACTCGAAGCTTACATAGTCTAAATAAGTGCCAATCCACATACTGAAACTGTTGCGTATAGTCTAGACAGTACAATAGACGTGATAACTGATTATTTCGATTAGACCAATTAATAATTTAAAAGTAAATATTTATTACGATGTGTACACACTAGGTTAAGGCTTCTGCAGTATCACAAATAATGAACTGTAAGGCTTGTAACATAAATACAAAATACATCAAGATCTTAACGATTTAAAAGGAGTGGCTATCGGTTACTAATTGAATCTATGTTTTATACTAATAAACACTGTACCTATAAGAACGTGGCAACTACAACTTATTATAACTGCACTTAAATATGATATTAAAAAATGGAGCTGTATTATCACTAATATATTCAATTAAATAATCTTTACAAATAAATAAAATTTAAGTAATGTCAAAATGACAGCTTTTTACTAAATGCATATGAAAGTACCTACTTTCATATGCATTTAGTAAAAAGTACCGTATATACCTATACAGGGTGTCCAAGAACCTGGCGTCCAACTGGATTCCCACGATGCCCCAAGTTCTAACAGTACTCAGAAAAATATTTTAAAAAATCCACCCCATGTACTTACAGAATTATACTGATTTCAAAAAAAAAGGGGAAATGAGCACCCTGTGACATACTTTTGAATGCTGTGACTGCTAATGCTGATAATTTCGATATTTCTTGGAGGTTTTGTAATCTAGGGTATTGCTGTGTCTAAATAGAATGTAAAAATAAAGTACTTATTGTACCATTTTAAAATAAAATATTATTTTAACTAAAGGTGATATGGAAAACTATTGAATTTCGCAACTTTGACCGACTGTAGTGTAAAAAAAATGTACCAAAATAGTATGGCAAGTGACGTCAAATTTTGACGCGTTTATTCCTCTTTTTAAAAAGGTATAATACTTACACATTAATTTGAAAAAAAAAATTTTGATAATATTTTTACTCAACAACCCAATTTTTACGAAGTGCCTACCTACTAACGGTAACTGTCGGACCCTTTCTTATCTTAGAAACTGTTATGTTACTACTATTATTTACTTCGGTTCCAAGAGTGAGCAAGAAGGAAATACACACAGGTAGATGGGTTCCCAGTAGAATAAAAGCAAAGAATGTTAGTTTAAAGATATTTTATTACAATAAATGTTCAAAATGTTGACCACCCGCGGCAATACAAGCTCTCACTCTCCTTAAAAAGGACCGCTTTATGTTTCGCGAGTAACTTTTTTGACGTATCACCTGCACTGCTTGTGTTATCTTCTCACGAAGGTCAGCGATGTCATTAATGGGCTTCGCATAAACGAGCTCCTTCATAGTTCCCCAGAAAAAAAAATCCAGCGGATTTAAGTCAGGTGAGCGGGCTGGCCACGGGATTGTTCCTGATCGCCCAATCCACCTGTTCGGGTATTGCTCGTCCAAAAACTCTCTAACGGATACGCGAAAATGTGCTGGACAGCCGTCGTGTTGGAACCACATATCTGGTGGGGTCTCTTCTAGTAAGTTTGGCAAATCATTTTGAAGAAAATTTAAATATGATTCGCCAGTCAAATTCTCGGGCATCTCAAATGGACCAATAATATTCCCACAGAGAATACCGGTCCACATGTTCACTTTGAACCGGTACTGGGATCTATCTTCTCGCATCAAGTGCGGATTTTCCACATGCCACTCGTGCAAGTTGTGTAGGTTCATGTAGCCATCCTTCTTAAATGTAGATTCATCTGACCACAAAATTTTGTCGATAAAGTTTTCGTCTTCTCGATGTTTTTGCAGGATTGTTTCACAAAACGCGACTCGGCTCGGATAGTCTCGAGGTAAAAGACTTTGCACTCGCTGTACGTGGTACGGATGATATTCTTCTTTTTGGAGAATACTGTGTGCTGTGCTCTTCGGTATCCCCGTATCAGCTTCTATTCCTCGCACAGAGATGCTTGGATTTGCCGACACCGCCTCTAAAACTTCATCGCGTATGAAGTCATTTACGGGTCGTCCTTCACCAGCTACTTGATTGGGGAACCGCCCGTCACATAGTGATCTGTGCACATTAATGAAAACTCGATGGTCGGGATATCGCGTAGCCCTCGGATACCTTTCTCTGTAAAGTCTCGCTGCAGCTCGTCCATTACCTCTACATTCTCCATAAATGTAGTGCATATTTGCGTATTCTTGCGGAGTGTAGGTCGCCATGGTAGCACACACAAAACACAAACTGTCCAAACACAGGCAAAGGTCGTCGTAAAGAGTTCGTTTCAAAGTCCAGAGCACAAAGAGTAATCGAGTCCAATAAACAAAGCTTTAAATCGTAGTACGTGATCAATGGTAACAATAAGAGAGAGGTGCGTAGTAACGGCAGGAGGCAGTGACGCGTACTGACCGTACTGTTATCCTAAATAGCACGATCCCAGATAGCGTCACTATCTATCTCACTCGCACCTCTAACCTTTTTCTCCCTCACTCTTACCTGAATAATGGGGTACCATAAAGAAGAACCAGCAAATCGCAAAGATAGTTTCTGTCTTGCTCCCTCCTGTTGTAATAACGAATCACTATGGTGAGATGCATGCACATACCGTCCCTTACGGTCTAACCTGTTTTTTGAGAGGCCTGTTGTTATTTTTATGAGCATACAACAGTAATTCTTTAGAGGTTAGATTCAATTCGTCGTAAATTTTTCTTTCTAAGAATTCTGTAAGACATCGTAAAAATTGGGTTGTTGAGTAAAAATATTATCAAAATTTTTTTTTTTCAAATTAATGTGTAAGTATTATACCTTTTTAAAAAGAGGAATAAACGCGTCAAAATTTGACGTCACTTGCCATACTATTTTGGTACATTTTTTTACACTACAGTCGGTCAAAGTTGCGAAATTCAATAGTTTTCCATATCACCTTTAGTTAAAATAATATTTTATTTTAAAATGGTACAATAAGTACTTTATTTTTACATTCTATTTAGACACAGCAATACCCTAGATTACAAAACCTCCAAGAAATATCGAAATTATCAGCATTAGCAGTCACAGCATTCAAAAGTATGTCACAGGGTGCTCATTTCCCCTTTTTTTTTGAAATCAGTATAATTCTGTAAGTACATGGGGTGGATTTTTTAAAATATTTTTCTGAGTACTGTTAGAACTTGGGGCATCGTGGGAATCCAGTTGGACGCCAGGTTCTTGGACACCCTGTATACGGTACCTATGTATAGCAAAAAATATTTTTTACAATTTTGACTGTCTGCCTGCCTGTTTGTTCCGGCTAATCTTCGAAACGGCTGGACCGGTTTTGACGGGTTCACTGGCAGATAGCTGATGTTACAAGGAGTAATTTAGACTAAATTCATTTTAGAAAATTAGGAGTCTGCGGAAAAAGAATATTCGTGGACGAAGTCGCGGGTAAAAAATAGTTGATATGTACAAATAAAATAAAATAAATCATAATATGTACAAATAAACATGTATAATAATAGTCGTGTAACTAAACATATAGAAGATTTTGAAACTATAAATAAATTAATCCGAATCAAAGTATAATCAGAATTGAATTTCATACTACATATTTGAATCGATTAAAGGTAATAAATCCATTAATTAGACCAACGTTTCAAACTATGCAGACTACGTACTCTGTCCTTATATAATACAAAGTTTCTAATGGCTAATATGTCATACGAATACATGAATGAACAAGAATCCAAATTGACTACTAAAGTGGTGCTTGGCCACAATGATCCCATCTGCAATTGTTCACCGAATCTAAATGGCCACTGACCATTTAAAATATGACATAGAGGCATTTGAAACAATGCCTAATGACATCACGTACGATGACGATTGTGACGTCAGCTTCGTCAAATGACCCCACGTAACACGAAAGTTTTGTAGGCAAATTACGCGGCCTAAGGCTTATATAGAAAATACCACATAATGCGAGTTTATGAACAGTCATTACGTTTTTTTCCACAGCAAAACAATATTTATGCAAATCCATCTCAAAAATATTTTTCTTTACGACTATAAATTTTCGTACGGTTTACTTTGTAAACTTCTTAATTTTATCTTGTTGTTCTTTTTGTATGAACTCAAGATGTACAAAGCCACTCAAAGGCTATATTTACGAAATATCGCTAAACATACAACTCGCGCATTTCTTTTCTTCTTATTTCTATTTGGTAAGTGTATAAAAGTCGATATTTCCTGAAAGCGGATTTGCCTGTCGATATATTTGCAGATCAATTGCAAAACGTGACCGTCATGGCGCTGTGACAAATTTAAATTGAAATAAGTTTGGCGATATGTGTTTAATTTGTTCGACAGTAAATCAATAAAACAATAATAGTACAATGTGGCTGTAATGATATTGTTAACATTTAAGGAGACACGCTCATTCATTATGTTATTAACAGTAATTTTACGGAAGAATAAATTTTCATAGCAACGAGTTTAAAGTTACGTACTATTGCAGAATACATTCGTGTAATGAATTATTCAATCCGAATGTTTTCTAATCACCGCACTGATGTTTTTGTTAAGGTAAATGGTTGATTTTCTCGACCCGAGCAAAAACTCGATAGGTACTCGATAATTTTTTTGAAGCCATTAATGATCCTTTCAGTAATTAGTTAATTGCGTCTTGGGATTTCTTAATTATAACAGAAAAGGTGTCATTAGAAGTAAAAGTCGTTTGTCTTAAAAGAGAGCCGTTGTTATCTTAACGACTACCTAGAGTGCTCATTGTTCACGTCAAACATTTTATATTAAAATAAATCAAAGCACTTTAAACGTAAGCTTTACTTTGATCTAAAGCCAAAATTTTATAAAGTACACAATTTTCATTGAGGAGATGAAATATAAAAGTAAATCATATGCATAAAATAAAATGAAATCATACACTACCACTCACCGGATTTCCTCTTTTCGTTCACAAGGACCAGCGACTTGGTCCTCTTTACTCTTAAAGAGCGGCGCCTTATAGACCTCATTAAAGCCTCTGGCATCCTCGAGAACCTCGGAGAATCCACTCTCTTTTCCGGCATGAAAAAGTTCTTCACCGCCAACATTGTCATTTTTACAATTCACACTTCCCACACAATTGACTAGACAGAATCGATTACACAAATCCCATCTCTATTACAATTAAACAATCTAGATCAATGTCGTTCGATTTATAAACAAAAAAAAATTAATAACTAATTCAATTTTCTACGCGATTCGCAAGGTCACATTAATTAGTAAGTTGATAGACGACACTATTTAGGCGTTCCTTTTTTGAAATAATGTCACTATTGTTTGTTTCTCATCACTATTCTGTATGCGGAGTATCCTGTATGGTTGGTGGTCGTGAGTTATTCGAGGGCACGCGGCACGTCTGCTCAATGACAGAGCTCGCGGCGTACTGACTTGCCTAGCTAGTCGAAGTTGGAGGGGCAAGGCTCACGACGGGTTTGCAACGTTATCTATCTTATCAGAATTTACCTAGAGTTCATACAATAACGTCGTAAAATTTACCGTAACTTGATAATCATGGACAAGGTCGTGGTGAATGAATGAAATGTTTGAAGGACCTTTGAATTTTCAGACGTGGTTTGGAAATATAAACGATGAAACGCCGTGTGAATAAATGAGTTCAATGATATCATTATTATATATAAGTATTTACAGTTAGTTCTTAACACTGATATAGGTACATGTTACTAATATAGTTGTTTATCTCTATGTTTCTTAAAATATTCTGCATTTGCGAGTTGCATATTTCCTATTAGATTTCATAACTATTCCTTTACCTAATACTCATATTTGGTCCAAGTAGGTATTAAAAATACAATTAATGGGATGAAAGCGTATGCCTTTCCTACTAAATATATTATATAAACACCGTTCCTTGTTTTAAAATATCAACAGCTGCTTCAGAATCATCACGCTACCAATTCCGAGTACTAAGCCAATGTAACTTGAAAATGTAAATCTCATTATTCTGTTATTAATCGAATTTTAATATGACGCGATTAGCAATAGCATCTTTGATCATATAGACTTATAAAAAGAATACGATGTTTGTTTGTGTTTTCTCACACTGAGAAGAAGACCGTGCCCAGCATTGGGACACTTTAATACGGGACTGATATAATTACTATCCTAATCCTAACTAATATTATAAATGCGAATGTGAGTTTGTTTGTTTCGCTTACACTCCTTAACTACTCGACTGATCTCTATGAAATTCCGCATACACGTTGTCAGTGGTACAGAAAAGGACATATGATACCTTTTATCCACAAAAAGTACTGTTCCCAAAGGATAAAGATAATTGACATAACCTACATTTACGCGACCGATCTAGTATTATTAGATAATCATCATGTACTGTGTAGAACATTTTCTTTTATTTGTTTTCTATTTAGCATAAAAGTAATATTAAAGAACATACTGCTTTAAAAGAAAATAAATTTGTTAGTAAAGAGTTCGTTATCGAATTTCAAACTTTATAAATAGAATTCTTAAGCCTAACTAGCGTCATTGATAGTATAAAAACACGTACTTATATTATATTATTGACATATTTGTAGATAAGATATAACTATTGATTCATATTTTATTTATAGTCATACTGCTTAACTACAACGAGGATAATGTATTATTATAGCACTTCATTAAACTGTCAATTGTTGGTATTAATTTATTGATTAAATAGGAACAACTACTTATAAGAAATTATAAATACGATGCCATAATTGAAAACCTATTGTCTCTGGCCGCCGGGGTTCTGCTACGACTGAATTACTAAATTACCAACTTGTTTGAAGGGACAAAGGCGTGTATTATACCGATATTTCGCTGACGATTTTATAAAAACCTGATACTTTCAGGAGCCGAGCCTATTACCGGTAGGTACCTATTACCGGCCTATTTCCAGACCTTATGTTGCTACTGAGAATTTGTTAACGGAAATAACTCTTTGCCTGGCCTGGAAATTGAACCCCTGAACTCATGTACAGCCAGTCGCTTCACTACCGCAACGCACCGAGGCATTCAATAGTTACAGGCAATTGGGATTATTTCATGTATGTCTACTTGTTATTAACTTATTATACGGTTTGTACAGCGAACTAGGAATTAATTCACGTGTATTCACCCGCGGGAATATTTCCGAATTCGATTTACAGACATAAAAATGACAGAAATACCTGGAATAATATTTATATCGCTAATGAATATAACAGGCAGCATTAGTCCCTTCGGTTAACATGAATGAAACGCGGCAATACCTCGAATCATTCTAATTACTCATAACTAATGTACATAATACAGGTTGGTTTAATAATGTGTAATAGGTAAGAACACATGTGGCGTATACACAGTTTTATTACGGGGACTCCCGTCTATTAATCCCCATAATTATTGATTTAAATTTTCAGTTCGATAGTTATTAAGGTTTTATTGTCTAGAACCTTATAATAAATCGATCTATGCAGGTTAATTTACCTATCTATTTCAAATAAATTATTATTTACTTAACTATTTAATTGAAGATATTCCTAAACTTGCTACTTTATATTATTTTTCTTATAATTACGTAAATATATTATAATATAAATAGTATATATCATTTCAATTCGCCCAAAGGTTACCTGTAAGATATTGCTGATTGTATGTCATTATAAATTGATATTTGTAACCATAGTTACGAAGAATAGTACGAGTATATCAGCCGAACAATGCCGATATACTACGAACGCGAAATCGACTGCATGTGTCAAATGCAGGTTGTGAGCGTGTAGTGTTTTTCATTAATTTATTGTATTTCTAATACATATTTTATATAAATATTAGGATTCGCCTCTCCTTCTCCATATAAATTTCAACTGTGCCAAATTTCATACACCTCCTTTCGCGCAATTTTCGTAAAAAGGGGTACAAAGTTTTTGCTTCACGTATTAATATATAGGATCCTATTAAAAATGCCTTTTAGTAACAGCTTAGTTAAAAAGCCACCTGTTTTAAGAGCAGAGTGTTACAGATATGTAAAGGGAGATCGATCGAATAATATAGTGTGCTTAGCCTGTGTGTATTAACCTTTATTGCAAGTTGTCGAATGATTTACTTCGTCAACCGGCGTACGGACACCGCGCCGGCAGCGGCGTTCAGACGCGATCCTAACTTAATAATATGAATGTAAATGTGTTTGTTACGCTTTCACGACTTAACTACTTGACCGATTATTATGAAATTTCGTATACTTATTGTCATGGGTACAGAAAAGGGTTCTCTTCTCTTTCGTCCAGAAAAAGGTTCTCTTCCCGAGCGAACGAAGCCGTATGAGCTAGTAAAGCTAGTGCTTATGATTATAATTGCGTCTCAATATGGTTAAGCTCATAGTTTAAAATGGGAATACAACTTTTATATGAGAATATTCGAGAAAAGATATATTTTTAATCAATTAAATTTGTTACGTAAAAATTGTTGAAATATATTGAATTGCAATTACGTCATAATTGGTTTTCGCTTTTACGCGGCTATGGAAAACGATCAACTTGACTTTTTGCATAGTAATAGTTTACGGCCGGCATGATTTAAAGCTTTTATCTCGACACCATTCTCGGTTCTTGTGGAATAATTATTGTCCCCTAGAACCATGGGAACTAAGCCACAGGTAAACGCTGGTTATTAATAAATTTGATCTATTAAGCGATCAACAAGATTGTCCATGAGTTCCTTGTCTGCTTCTTTTTATATAAGCTCTATTACTGGAACGCGCTTTTATTCAATATTCAAATAATCTTTGTTTATTACATTATCTTTGGACCTAACCGAATAATTATCAAAACCACGGAATTACTAACCACTTATTAATTTATTGTAATACATGATTTCATACTTTGTATTTCATATCTTGACGATAACCGATCTAAAGACTTGTATGTTGCAAAATAGATATAATTCAAAGAAAGAAAAAAGTAAAATACATTTCTCGCATTAACTACTGCTGATATAGAGCAAAAATCTACTAATCATTCTCTAAAAGGATATCTATCAGCTAGAAATAAAATCGTGAGTAACATAGACACCTATTATGGAGAAGCAGGTGACACAGGAAGTTCGTATATATATGGGGAACGCTCGGCGCTCTGTGTGCCCGAAAAGGTAACTAGAATGAGTATAATGTATGCATATATGAGTCACACTGTTGGATTTATTAAGAGAGTTGCTAATGCATACAAGCAATGCTTTTTATTATTGTTTGGTTTGTGTCTGTTGTCGGTTAAAACCGTCATAGTACCTACTGCAGCGTACAAGTCTATAGTACTCGCTACTTCCCCGAATTCGTATCATGGTCTTTCTAGCATGTCCGTATCACGTCAACCAATAGGTGCAATATCTGTGTCTTCATATAAAATGGCAATGTTATGCAATGTCAAAAAATACACTGGTGTGCAGCCCTGATGGCTCATTGACACTAAGGCGTCTGCCGACTCCGGCAAATGACTTTGACGTACCGAAACAAGCGAGGTCATAAGCGCCTACAGAGAGGCGATAGCACCCTTCGACTTGCCTTGAACTTGATCGAATTCGGGTTCGAACTGAGTCGACAGGCGGCTACTATTAGACTTTTACACTGGGTCGTTGAACGTTTTCGGCTGTCACCCAAGCCCCGTCGACCTCTTCTCGCTGTCTAGGTCTCTAGTCTAATGCTTGATAATATATTAACGCCTATTATACTTAGTATTATTACAACCTATTTCGTAAGATAGTTTACGATCCAAGTAATTTAGCGGTTATTGGGGATCACTAAGAATTTGCTGTTGTGATCTAAAAGAGTAGCCGTGAATTTTCTGCAGGTATCTTCTCATAAGTCAACCCTTTGCCTAAATAAAGCAACTAACCTAAACGTAAATTCAGTATTTAACTCACCTCATAAACTTAACAAACCTAATTATTACTTTGTGACCTAAATTAATAAAAGTTTTTTGTCTTTAACTTATTTTTGACTTTCTGACATAAAGTCGCAATACAAAGCTTTGTTAAAAATTTACATTGATCGCAATAAATTTTACCATAGTTTATGTTACAAAAATAACAGTTGAAATATGATTACGGAGAGCTAGTCGATAATTTACAAGATTGAAGTTATCTCAGTACCAGTCAGTTTCCAGTTGAATAGGCAACGCTTGTCTTACCGGTTACATCGGTCTGCGAACACGACACGCCAAAGTCAAATGCGTTTTAATGACTGTCTCGATCGTCCTAAGGCGTGAGTTTGCGCTTATATTTACGGATGAACGTAAAGTATCAGATCTTGTATCAGTAAAACATTTTAAGTTACCTATTATTTCGTGAAAAACAATAATATTTAGCGTGACCTAGGTCCGACACGGAGTCTGAAATTGTGAGAGAGATAGCAGTACTGGAGCAGCGTAACAATAGAAGCACTTCCTATTTACAGACATTAATTGAGTTTCTGCAACTTTCAGGACTAAATAAAAATATATAGGACTTTAACGCTGCGTTGTTAGCAGGGAAATGAGTACATATACTAGTCCCCTGGAAGCGCAGTGACTTATTTTTGTAAAGTGAACAGCGAGCAAGTGGTATCCCTAGTTTTGCAACCGTCCATATTTAGTATTTAGCGGTAGTTTGCAACATATACAAATATGGCCTATAAGTCCACGAAGACAACCATGATTATTACCTCCATTCAAATCGTAGTACCGTATAATCCACGTACCCTCTAAAGAAATGATTGTGTCAGTCAAATAACGACGCTTTAAAACAGTCTATATATTTTAGGTGAACAATGAATTTAAACCTCCAGGAATGTACGGCAATCAGACGTTTCATTCACACCAATTTGGTAGTTTTAAAACACCCACGCTTATTGCTGTGGAACGCCTTATTTAGCAGCAGAATGAATTGAGTCAGAGACGAAAATATTTTGATTTGGGCACGGAGAACAAGTGCGTCAGCTTTTATTCTTATCAAGCAAATCAATTCATAAAGTGTATAGTAAACAGGTATCTTAGAGACACCAAAGACGTAATAACCGAGCTATGTATACAATATTGGAAGAACTTAACAAAAATCATTTAACGAAACAATGGCTTCAAAGAACCTCATCGACTATTTTTTAATAAACGGGTTATGATACTTGTCTGTAGTCCGATCGATAAAACAACAAACAAAAGCTATTGCCTGTGATACTACCAGTTTAACTATGAAGGATAGGATTACGCCATTATATCGCTACAACACTAAAAAGCATTGACATTATAGACCAAAATAATATTCAGAGTCAGAACAAATTCCTGTTGATCTCAAATGTTTGAATTATGCTGTGATCGAAATTGCAACATGCGGTAGATTGATATCATTGCAGATGACAATTCCAATCACTACTCCATCTAATACAGTCAAGAAGATCGAATTGGTATTGATGGAAGGAATTCCAATTCACTCAAGGACTCTACACTCAAGAGCGGACGAGATCGTAGTGAACTTCACATATGCGCCAAAATTGCTTGTTCAAACAAGCAGGCCATACCAATTATTAAAGGTCTATCTAAATATTTAATCCTATATAATCTTGCACGTAGCACAATTACCTTAACTAAAGGTTGTTGCCCTGTAATTGCAATATGTAACTTATAATCAAGTGAGCTAGCTGTGTGGTCTACAAAAGCTAGACGTCGAAAGTCGGCGCGATCATAGCAGCATTTTCACACTAATATATGCCATTAATCTTTAATCATTTGGGTATGAGTTTTAGTAGTATGTGCAGCAACTCCTCCACAAATGCATATTAGTATTTTCTAGTTGCTCATAAACAGGTCTAATTGCAAATATACATACTTATAGTTCCATCCGATATAGAATTTTAGTCATCTTGACTACTACTTAACAAATATATTAATCCTAGAATCTTGTTGTGAAATTACAATTACGTTTTCTATAAGTTTTACCTGCGTTTACTATAGCTTTGACATAATAGAGCCAATAATTTTATACATATTAATAACTCACATGTGTATTAGTTTGGTACACTTCTCTGTTGAAATACGACTGAGTATTGTGTTTCAGAAAATATACTGGCCTCATTCATAACCATAAAAACAAACGACTGATAAATCAAGTCTTTTAAAAAATATACGTAATATAATATTAGGATACCCCAAGGACCAATACCTGTGCCATTTCAACCATTTATTAAAATGTAGTACAGAAATCAGTTCAAGTTTCATGAAGCAGTGTATCACAAAGGGCAGTAAATTAATTAGCGCAGCGCAACAATAGAGAGGAGTGGGTTCGATCTAGGCGCGGTCCAAATATTAAATGGACGGAATGCCAGTAGAGCGGCAATTATGATGAATGTAGGCCAATTTGTTCCACTTGTATATGCATATTTTAATTTAGCAAGTTCGGATGAATATTTGAGTTTACTTTTTTAGATAATGACTACAAGTACTGCTGGTGTTTCCGGTTGGTTTAATTTTTCAATATTAGATTTAGGTCACATGGGCAACTGACCTGAAAGTTGTCGGCAAAACCTACGATATTATGATTGTTGTCGTATAAAAACATGATGAACGAAACATTCGTTTTTCAAAGTAATTTGTTGCCAAATGATATTTACAGACCGTATGGCAATTAACGCATGCATACACAACATTTTTAATTAATGATCTGTACGAATGACGTAGTTAACTTGTTGTCGATCCTATGTTTTATTGCTTGTAAATTGACCCGTGACATAGGAACACACAATGAAGAAAATAAACTTTAATTAGTGCGAAGCTCTTACAAAGACAGCGGTATTGAAGAATCGCTGGCAAGAAACACTCTAAAATGAATTACTAACATAAAGTCTAGCAATAATTATGGAGTACAGGACTTGAATTGTGAATAACACGATACATTAAATTTTCCAAGACGCTTCAGTAATTTACTCCAATGTGTTAGCTGAAACACAATCTGCGTAATTCCACTAGAAAATATAACGTTGTAACATAACGCCTAAAGTCTCACCTACCAAGATTAATCCTAACAATTTAAATGGTAATGTCGTCATTAACATTTTAGGCTGCTCGAGATAAACTCACAGTGCTCGGTTTTAACATGAGATCATGCTAAGATCATATACCGCGAATTGCTTCGACAAATGCCTTAAATTGTTCACTGTGTACCGTAATCCGACGGAATGCTTTGTACGTGATATGTAATATATTAAAAAAAAAATTTACATGTAGAATTTTGGCGTAACTACCAAAATTAGAGAAGAATTAAGAATTAAGAGACGGTAGCTCCTGAGCTACTCTCCTTGCCTCTCACTTCTATTATAATGTATACCATATGGCTAAACGAGGTAGCGCTATTAGAAGAAGAATAATTATATTATAACTACTTACGGCACAGCTGGTGTAGAGATGGTACCACTATTCTTTCGGATCTGCCACCCTACATTTCCTGTGTCGCGGGGGACAAATATTCAAATAACGGACACAAAAAGCACCCAGACTCGAAACAACCATTTCTGGATCACACAAATATTTCTTCCGTGTGGGCATTAAAATCACAACACTCGGAACAGTGGCAGTAACTAGTCGATTACTTAAACGACTACGGCATCCATTCAGATCATAAATAATAGTGGTACCATAACCACACCAGCTGTGCCGTAAGTAATTATAATATAATAATTGTTTCTAGCGGTCGCCTAGTGGTCGAAATTCGACCATAATTGATTTAAATTTTAAGTTTGATGGTTATTAAGGTTCTATTGTCTAGAACTAAATTCTTATAATCACATTTCATTTAGACCTATCTTTGTCAAACAAATTATTACATTGATACAAGTAACCATAGTTACGAAGAATAGTACTACATCAGCCGAACAATGCCGAAATACTACGAACGCGATTCGACTGCGTGTGTCAAATGCTTAGTTGTGTGCGTGTAGTGTTTTTTCATTATTTTAATGTATTTGTAATGCATATTTTATATAAATATTAGGATTCGCCCTTCCTTCTCCATATAAACTTTAACTGTGCCAAATTTCATACTCCTCCGTCCGCGCAATTTTCGTAAGGGGTACAAAGTTTTTGCTTCACGTATTAATATACATATATATATATATATAGATGATACGACAATAAGTTCTTTGGTATTTAATGGATAAAGTTTGGGATCTTAAAGAGTTAGGTACACCGAGATGTTGTAATACCTTAGCAAATAATACAATTGATATAATCATGCATTTTACGTCCATGATGTCACCTAGCATTCAGTAAAACAATACATTTTATGTTGAACAATATTATCACATTTGAATGCATTCTCTTTCAGGCCATAGGTAAAGCTACCAATTTATATAAGCATCTATTTTCCCCAGAGGTACAGGTATTTAATCTGTGTCAATAGAGATGACCCAATTGGCCTCAGGTCTGAACAGCAGATAATAATAGTTGACTATGCATAACGTCAAATTAAGGCACTAATGTTAGAATTGTACATATAGTCATTAACTAGATTTTGTACGCGGCTTTGCTCGTTCGGGAACAGTAGTTATTCTATATGAAAGGTACCCTATGTCCTTGTCTGTACCTCTGACAATGTATAGGCGAAATTTCATGATGATCGGTCGAGTAATTATGGCGTGGAAGCGTAACAAACAAACTTATATTTGCATTTATAATATTAGTAAATATTTTAAAATCCTCAGAGTACGTGTATATTATAATATATAATAATATTCTACCACATACACACAACACCATCTAGCCCAATCTAAGCAGAGCTTGTACTATGGGTACTAGACAATGGAGAAACAAACATAATATATATATATATTTTTTTGTAATTACTTTTATATTATACATATAAACACCCAGACCAAGACAAACATACATTTTTATGCATACAAATGTTTGACTTGTGTGGGCATCGAACCCGCGACCTCAGGCGTGGCAGTCGGTTACACTAACCACTTTTATAGATACATAATATAATCAATTTTTCTTACTCGTCATCTTATTTGTTCAACAAACTGCTTTTAGACAATATTTTCTCTAATGAATAGAGATGACAAAGACAGGAATGACATTATATAGAGATGGGTCTCTTTGTATTGTCATAACCTAGCAGTACGCTATAAGTTCTCTATACTAATATTATTAAGAGGAAAGATTTGATTTTATCTGATTTGATTTGATTTGTTTGTTTATATGTAACGATTTAACTCAAAAACTACTCAACGGATTTAAAAAATTCTTTCACCATTAGGAAGCTATATTATCATTGAGTAACATAGGGTATATTTTATTTAAAACAAAGTTTTGTTACTAACATAACCTAACCTACTTTTACGCAAGCGAGGCCGCGGGCAAAATAAAGCAAGAAATATGGACTATAAAAAGGTACAGGATATCTTTATCTTGTATTCTGTGATTTGTGGATGTACATACACCCGTTTGGAAGCCGCGCCTTATTCGAACAAGAATAGGTTCACGTCACGATTTTATAAATGTATGTAGTATTGCAATCTTGTTGTATATGTGTGTATGATTGTAGTTTGATATAGATACACATTTATTATAACTGAAACTATCTGTTTTAGCCGTAGGGGTACTACCTTCTAACTTTTTTATAGTATCGAAGTGGAAAGCAAGTAAACGTATGCGCAAGGTTATGTATGCTACGGAACCAACATGGCTTCACTAAAATGAAGTGACATAATATGCCTAATATTATTATGAGATTATTTAATAATGCGATAACGTTATGAATAGTAACTTCTATATTCTGTATCGAATCTATCAGTTAAGCTTTATTAAGGTGTACTGATATATTCGATATGAAAAAAGAATGAAACTTGGTATAACGTCATAGACTTTTATTTATGAACCGTAAAGTATTTTTATTATGATCCGGAAAGCATACCTACGGATATTCTGATATCAAGCTGATATTGTAACCTATAGTCGTTTGTAATACCAAGGCCAAGGATATTACTCGTGTGTTGTAGAAAAAGGAATTAAAGATGGGAGGAAACGAAATGGATGCGAGTAGCTCAAGACTGGTGTGCGTGGAGACCTATGTCCAGCGTCGGCGGCCTACGTCTTGAGACTGAGATAAATGGAAGCGGGTAGCGCAAGACCGGTCTGCGTGTCAACCTTGGTGGAATCCTATGTCCAGCATTGGACGTCTTGCGGCTAGAATAAGGATGATGATAAAGAATGGGAAAAGAAGATATCTATGTACCTTTGGCATTTCTAATAACGTGAAACGCAGTAATCTTGTTACTACTCCTACCTTTGGCATTTCTAATAACGTGAAACGCAGTAATCTTGTTACTACTCCTACCTTTGGCATTTCTAATAACGTGAAACGCAGTAATCTTGTTACTACTCCTACCTTGGCTTTTTATCTCCAAAAGTGAAGATTAAATATATGTTTAATGTTTCTTTAGATATTTGATCCTTATTTACTAAAGGCTAAAAGGCATTATGCCTACATCAGGTACAGTCTCAAACTGTTTGGTTATATAATTTAGATTAGACTCAGTGGAAATAATTGTTTTAATGCTGAAACTAAAACAAATTGATTCGTTTTTGACATTTAGATAAAAAGTATGTTCGCAGCAATAATATGCCTCAATTATTTGAAACAGTACATGTTAAGTTTTTTGTGTTACTTATTATAGAATGTCCGTGAGAAAATGACCTTGGCCATTTTACTGCGGGTTAAAAGAACCATTACCTTGGTTTTTTAATGTCACCATCTATTAGCTAAGTAAGTTTAAGGTATGTCTATGTGGCGCAGTGGAAATAAATGCGACTGCTGTCTATGAAGTATCGGGCACGATTACCTGGTCAAGAATGTTTCAGTTCTAGCTCCATGTCTGACGTTAATGCTGGTACTAGCGTTATGAACAGTCGACAAAGGGTGTCGCTGCTTAAGACCACATTCGCTTTTAGATCACCAGCTGTTGACAAGACAGGGTTATGATAAGAAGGTGAAAGAGGAAGAGCAGAGCCTCCTAACACAGGCTTTAAATGCTTAAAAGGAGACTCCACAAACAAATTAAGGAAATTTATTGTTAAAACGAAATAAATAATTTTGACATTTTTGTTTTTGATTGATAAGAATCTTTGGAAACCCTATTACTAGGAACATAACGTAGCGTTCTGTGAGATGTGTGATATGTGATGCATCGAATGAACTAGAATGTACGATTATACTCGCAAATATGCAAGTACTCACATAACAACAAAAGCAAATATCCTGTACGTACCTACATAATATCGGAACGTAACAAGCATTGATAAAGTACATTCGAAATGTCCAGGCTAATTATAAACGAACGAGTGATTGAAATAAACATGTTATTTGCTTGCTTTGATTGATTTAATATAAAAATTATCCTTCCTTGCATTAAATACTATATGAGGAAAGATAACTTCTTTTTTTAAATAACAGCAAGTAAACGCACAGATTATTATACATATTCATCATTTATTGAAATGAAACACTTTATACGGATTTTTTCAACGCGACAAATTACCACAAAAACGACACGACAAAAAACCACATTCGCGTAAACAAAAGACAATATTATATTCATCATTTAGTTTTACTTTGTTTGTTACGCTTTCACTCCTTAACTACTCGACCTGGGCCACGAGCCATTCGTGGGACTCTCTGAGAGCACCGTCAAGGCAGCTTTGAATGCATGTGCATTCCACATTTCCATTCCATGTGGCAATGATAAACACAGGCTAGAGTGGATGGCCCTTAGGGGTATGGATCACTCCAAGAAATTCATTGCAAACAGAGCCACAGGCTTTACCCGGAAGTTCTGCGGGTACAACAAGGGCCAAATACGCCTGCTCACAGGAGCGTTCACTGGCCATTTTGGCACCAACGACTTCCTGTGCAGATTGAGATTGGCACGCATTTCGATCTGCAGAGCCTGTGGTGAACAGGACAAGTCCATATTACACCTACAGTGTGAATGGGATGCGTTGGCTGGATTAAGGATGGGTCTGATGGGATTGGCATATCCAAACCCTGCAGACTTCAGAAGGCTCTGAAGTGTACGCTGCGGCTGATGCAGTACATTCATAAGGAGATAGCTAAGGGATAAATTTTAGAGCCGATAAAAAAGATCCCACTGGGCCGAAGCATCGCCGGTCTGTACTGACTAGCACAAGATACGATAAGATAACTACTCGACCGATCATCATGAAAGTTCCATACACGTTGTCAGGGGTACAGAAAAGGACATAGGGTACCTTTCTAGGAGCTTATTTGCTAAATACTTTTATGTCACCTGGGATTCTTAGTCAGCTGCAACTAGGCTTTAAATTGATAGTTTAAAGTAATATCCTTAGCCAATCTCTTATCCAGAAAAGAAGTACTGTTCTGGAGCGAGAAAAGCTGAGGGTAATATAATTGTATAAATACAGAGCCTTGTGGCATACCATTTTCATCCAAAATCACCAATTTATGAAACCTACAATAATAATACCAGCTCAAAATAGTTATCCAACGTAACGGAGCGGCGGAGGCTGCATGTGTTCAGCCTCGAGCAGATCACGGAGTTCGTTTACACTGGTTATTGTCACAGATAACGCTGTTCCAACAATGTAATCTTCGACGTTATAAACAGTAGATATCAGATATACCACTTTGCAGATATATTTAGATACGACACGTTTTTCGTTATTTGATGAAAGTAATGAAGCATATTCTTTATTAGCGGACTGGCTGGCGCCGTATTACTGGGGATTGCAGTCCTCCATAGCTATCTATTGTATCCCTGCAGAGCAACTTCTGCTGAAAGTGCAGCAATAGGTGTACGCTGAAAGTGCAGCAAAAGAAGGTGTACGCTGAAAGTGAAACAAGAGAAGGTGTAGGCTGTAAGTGCAGCAAAAGAAGGTGCTACTCTGTTTTGCAAGTATCGCCAATGAGTGATGCTAATATTTATATGTAAGGGTGTCTAAAATCATCGCATCACGTCGCAGATGAGCATCCCAAAGTACACTGAAAACATGCTAGTGTTCGATTTTATATAATTAACTATTATATCATCTGAATAGAGCGTTTTTGTAAAGTAAATTGGGCTTATATATAGGCACTGACTTATATACTGATACTGACTTATATACTAAGAAAACCCGCAAAGAACAGCTAGTTTTATTAATAACTTCTTGAACAACAATGACCCTCCGGCAGCTAGACACGTTTGTTTTCAATCATGCCTATTCAGCAATACACAGCTTAACATCTAAAAAGAGCCCACTATCTACCACGGCTAATCCAGCAATTACCATCCGCTCAAAACTTAGTAATAACGCAAAATAAAGCGCTACATTGCTTTTGTTTACAAAATACTCGTACCAAAGAGAATCGTGCAAACTCTTATCGTTGCATCGAGGCACGATGCGGTTCACATTTTGCATCACCGTCCAAAATAACTTGATCTCCCCACCCCCTTACATGAAACTTCCAAACAGAACTTGGAAGAGAAGAATTGTTATAAGTGAGGTGTCTTCAAAACTGGTTGAGTTGGAACATTGTACTTTAGCTCAGTATTTCTAACAAAGATTTATTTTTACTGTGATGTTAAGAGGCGAATATACTGCTAAGATTACGTAAGATGTTGTTTTATATTAAAGGAAAACGATTGTATCCTTGAGACTTATTTTTCTAGAAACGTAATAGCGGTATTTGTGTAGTTAAAGTAATTTTATAGCAACTAACGTAAATATAATAACTACCTAAAAGATTATCGTGAATCCTTAGACAAACTTAATATTATAAATCCGAATGTGAGTTTGTTTGCTATGCTTTCAAGCCTCAACTACTTGACCGATTATTGTGAAATTTCGCATACACATTGTCAGGGGAACAGAATATACGGTACCTTTCATCCAGAAAAAAGTACTGCTACTAATGTAACTTAACCTACATTTACACGAGCGAAGCCACGGGCAAAATCTAGTACAGTAATATTTATTAACCTATGAGTCTTCTTCGAAGAGGTTAATGAAAACACTATGTGGGTCTGTGTCTCTGTCTGTTAGTGACAGTTTGTTAGTGACAGGCATAGCTCCGGAACCACTGAACCGATTGACTTGTAACTTGGTGTGCAGACACCTCGGTAGAGTTTGATATGGGCCCTGTGGGTCAAAAGACCCCCGAGATATAGGCGTCATAAGGTCAGGGGATATCCACCAACAGAGTGATTTGGAGGTCCAAGGGAGAGGCTTTTGCCCAGCAGTGGGACATTACCAAAAACTGATAAAAAAAGTTTACAAGAAGACGAAGAGGTTGAATCCTGGGTGTTTACACCCATCTCGTTTAGATACATACATATCTCTCGCCTATATTCCCGAAGGGATAGGCAGAGGTATATTAGAACCTTATATTTCCAATTATGTTTTTAGGTTCCACGTAATAGGAAGCGTGCCTATTGACGTAACGGGCACAGTCCCAGACCGCTGCTACTTAGATATATTTTAATTTATGTAGTCCTAGATTGTATCCACGGCTTCGCTCGCGTTATGACAATTTTGTATACCTCCAGAACAGTATTGTTTCTGGATGAAAGGTAGGGTTAGGGTCAGCTAGTCTGGATGGTAAAAAGTCTGAGTAAACAAAATGACTAAATTGTAGAATGACTGAGTAGGCAAAACGTTTAGATTGCTACAAGACTAAATTGTAGAACGTCCTTGTAGACAAAACTTCAAAGTGTCAAAAAGTCTACAGCAGAATGAATTAGTAGATAAAACATTGGCAATGTGTATAAGAAATTTCATGATGGACGGTCGATTTTATTGAAACGAGTCAGCAGTAAGTAGCAATTAGGACGTAAATTTCGATCACGATATATCTTGTCATACAAACTGTCTTATCCACAGATTTATCTAATAAATAAGGTTACCCATAAAACCACGCGTCTAAGATTACCTTGTCGCGCAACATGCCATTAATTAAAAAAAAGAATCTTGACGTACCTACTAGATAATTGGCATAACAGGACTTGCAAAGAGTTGTAGGCTTCAAAATAGAACCAATTAAAATACTCCACTGATGGTATCGAAGATTACGCAGAAATACTATTGCATAAAAAATCGGCTTGTACTCAGAGCGTAGTATAAAGCTGTTTATAGTAACTTGTAAAATCATCATACAAGAAATTTTCTTTTGTGATTCGAGAGATTCAATTATCTATTATTATTTTATAGTATACATTTTTAAAACGGCAGCGATAGCCGGATGGGAGACCGTTGGATTGTCATGCAGAGGTTTCGAGTTGGATTCCAAGGCACTGACACACCTCAGACTGTTTAAAGTAATGTTCGTATTAAATAGATTCTCGTAGTTATTGCTCGCTCTAACGGCGAAGGATAGGTATAGGTTTGCATGTGACGATCAGTTACCGAGTTTCGCTGTTAGTAAATTCTCAGCAGCACAGAGTTTGGCAAAGTCTGGTACATTGCCAGACTCTGCGCTGTTACTGAGAGAGTAGATATAATAGATTATTAGAGTATTAAACTCTCTGCCATCCCCATCTGTATCCTTACACAATCGTGAATTTAGCTTTTTTATTATATTCGGTTCAATAAGTAGATTAAATGCGATAGATTCCTTTCCTCGATCTAAACAATAGCTTGCCCATGTCTTTCTTCCTCAATTAATTTCAATAAACTATTGTAAATGAAAGATCAAACCGATATGGACTGTATTTTGCTAAGTATATAATAGTACAAAATACAAATTTCCTCGTCAAGCTACACAGCAGGTTATAAACACAACCGTGGTCCTTGTGAACTTTTTGAAAACAACAACCTGTGCTTTGGGTAGCAACAACAGTTGATACAAGTTCCATAAGATTGTACTATAATTTATTATTATATCTGTCGCCCACTGGTTGTCCAGCGTGCGTAAGTAATAAGAAGTGTTTTATAAGACAAGACACACATGCCAACTACCACGGGCACACCATTATTTATCTTTGTTAAGTTATTTTCGTTTTATTTACGGTTCTCTAAGGGACGCTTCGATCGAAGATCGGGTTCGATCTCAAGGCGCGTACCTCTGACATTTCTAAGTTGATTCCGTATTACCTAGTTAATTATCGCTTGCTTTAACGGTGAAGGAAAACATCGCGAGGAAACCTGCATGTCTGAGAGTTCTCCATAAGGTCCTGTAGGCCAGCATGGTAGACTATGGCCTAACCCTTCTCACACTAAGAAGAGGCCCGTGCCCAGCAGTGGGACGGTTTAGATACTGGGCTGATGTTTAAGGGACGCTTCAAGTTTTTAGGTAGTTAACGCTTTTGTTTGCGTATAACCACGGCTACTGAACTAGACTCATATCGATAGGATAGTGCGTTTCGCACTCTTTGTCGTTAGATTTCACAATAGTGATCCTATTGCTGCCTCCCAGCACATTTTAGAATCTATGCTGATACATATATATATTATATCTATAAAAATAAAATAAATAAAACTTTTACAAGAAACTAAAAATTACTTTGCATGTCTATATGCCAAATATATGTAGTTTGCTAGAATTATTAATGCGATGCTGGGCTTACAGAGAAGCTAAGGACGTCCTTGTACAAATACCTTTTGGTGGCAGTAATATTTCTTGTGTTGAAGAACTAGAACAGTATCTTGCAATTTGTTTATAAGCATTGTATTATCATAAGAGTTTTGCTTTAAGCCTCGCCTCGAATTCGATCCTCATACGACACAAAACATTGTGTGAACCATATATAGTTGTTTAGAATCTGGCGACACAGGAATGATTTCTAATGCGTGAACTGTATATAAAGGAATAAAGGCTGAATCATGCGTTTACCGTTAAACGGATTTATATAAATATTGGCACAGAGATAGACCATGTTCTGAATTAAAAGAGAGAATACTATTAAGTCTAGTATACATTCAAGCAAGCAAAGCCCTGGACATAAACTACTAGGAATTTAGCCCATACATATAGTTCATAAATAAAGTCCTCCTTCAGACATAAGCAGGACAACAAATATAGCTCATAAGTCAAACCAGTCCGTTTAATTGTAGGCACAATTAAAGCAGTATGTTTTGGGAATGCTGTCCTCGCCCACGAGAGTGTACCGATCGGGAATAAAACCGGTCGAGTCCCTCAACCAGATAGTGGTTAGTGCTTCCCCTTCATAATTTGTCTCTGTGATAAGATATTCTAAAGTGTAACTTGCAAGAAATCCTTTCTTACATAAAATTATTTTTATTAGTCCGTTATCTAGTGTCAAGGAACATTAAGTAATATTGCATTACTTTTGTATATCTCTCCACAGCTGAGCAGACAAACATATTTGGGTTTTGGTTACCCTTTTTAGGATCTACCTAATAAAATGCAATACCCTTTTATATTGTACCTAAAAAGGTATTGGTATATAGACAGATGTCGAGGTTAATGCAGTTTTTGGGCACAGTACCTAACACATTGAAAGTAATATCTCTTTTATGGTAGTTAGTTTTGGTATTGAACACAGTTATTTTACAAAAACAACAAAATAGAATATGATTTAATTTTATAATGCACCTGAATGCTATACACGTTATATATAATTTGGTTTTATTTGTAATAACATTAATGACTAAACTTTATTTTTAATCCATATTTTTCATTGTTTAATTAGAATTTTATTTAATGTCAATGGTATTAATTTATGTAATTTTAGTACTATTATAATATCTATATAATGTTACCTACTATTCTAAAGAAATTGTTATGTTCTAGTTATATTCTATTGTATGTATATGTTAATCAATAATCATTTGTTAAATTAGAATCTTAAAATTATTTGTTATACTATACACATAATTAATTTTAAATGCAATTTATTTTTAAGTTTGTCTCTCAGTAACCTGTGTATGTGGTGTTAATTAATTGTTACACTAACTAATGTTTCCATTGATTTGTTTTATGTTGCCTATGTATAAAGCGATAGCTCAGTGGGGAGACCAACAGACTGCAATGCAGAGGGTCTCAGGTTCGAACCCACGTCGCGCACCTCTGACTTTTGAAAGTTATATGACTTTTCGAAATTATGTGCGTATTGATTGACAATTATCGCCTGCTCCGTGCCTCGGAGAGCACGTTAAGCCGTCGGTCCCGGCTGCCATGAACATCTATGGCAGTCGTTATTGGGAAGTCAGTGCCCTATAATATCCTGATACTGGTCTAGCCTTAGGGTATCGTTAGCCTTCGGGTTGCGGAGGTCAGGTGGCAGCCGCTCCGTGTAAAAACTGATATCCAGTCAAATCCGGTTAGACTAGAAAAGCCGACCCCAAGTGACTTGGGAATAATAAAGGCTAGGGAGAAGATGTATACATAGGCAACACATAGGCAATACTTATAATGAAAACAGTTGTTGGTTAAACAAATAAATAAGAAAAAGACAAAATAGATGAAAGAAATAAACAGAAGGCTTATACAGGAAGTCCGGTAATTAATTGATAACCTTGAAATGTCTTATAGTAGAAGTGAAGGCCGTTCAGAAAAAGAAAAAAATATATATATTAAAAAGTCCAAGCTATATTAGCATAGCATACTTTTGACTGTCTATCTAATAGCATAATTAGTGTTTAATAATAAAACAACAAAAAACCGATGGATTTCATTCATTTATGGTCGTAGTATACCAGAAAGTTATTCATGGTAATTAAAAAAAAACACATATCTCAAGTAGTAGTTAGGATAGATTTTTTTCATATTTTTGTCTGAACGGTAGTAGTTAGGATAGATTTTTTTCATATTTTTGTCCACTATAAGACATTTCCAGGTTATCCATTAATTACCGGACACCCTGTATATTAATAGTAAGGTTAATATTAACTTCACAATTTAGCCTCATAAGTCCTTCACCGAGGACACCTAACACATTCAATTTAAAATAAAAACTGTCACGTATTTAACACAAAAGCCAATTATCCCATCATTTTAAACAGTCCCCAATTAATATTATGAAATGCTCTTAGTGTCAGATAATCATTTAAGAAATTACATAACACAATTGGCAAATTGTGAGTGAATCCTACTCATATAATAAATGTAAAAGTTTGTAACAATGTTTGGAGATTTAGATGTCAATTACGAGTAAACTGCTACTTAGATACTATTTACTACTCACTAGAACTATTTAGATAAAAATTTGGACATATATAGGTTCATGTCCTAGTTTAGTACAAAGGATATTGTTTACTCGGTAGCTGTGCATTGCGTAGGATTCACACGAACGAAGTCGCAGGCAGAAACTAGTAACTCATATTTCATCTTTGAAGAATTATGCGTAGGCTTAAATATATGGATGGACTACCAATGCAGCAGTGTTACTTTTTCTATAAAATAAATATTCTGCTCTCAAAGGATTTGTGTGACCAATAGTGTTTCTGAATCATTACGAAGCTTTACTTTATTTGATTAAAATAAAAATATTAAACAGTTTACCAAGGTTTTCTACAAGAGGCATCAATATACATGAATTAAATCACCTCTGAATATCAAACTAACGACGTTTAATAAACAGAACAGCTTATCATTCTTCAATTTCACAATTACTACTATATATCTCCATTAGTTATATCTGCCATCGTCTTGTTTATATCAATCTCAGTGGTTTTAGTAACATCTATTTCACGAACAAATTAATTGTTTCCTAGCTTTGTTTGTTTATGTTTAATTTGAGAATCGGATCTTTGACGTAATTGTACATTGATATGTTTGTTTCTGTGTATTTAAGTAAGACTGTGTTTAATTTACCTAATTTATATTTACATCACTCCTGTACATTTGTGTAATATATCTATTAAGACTGATACAAACATAGGTTTACCAAATGCCCGAAGGAGACTGTAAAAGTATATTACACCAACATTTCGCCAGATCTGGTTTTATCGTAATAAATCGCGTGCCTATTGTCGTCTACTGAAGAAGAGAATAATGGTAATTTCAAAACGGAATGAGTCAATAAAATGTTGCTCAACTCAGAAGTCAAACCCTAGACCTTATTATACACAGCATTCGCATTCGCTACTGCTATGTCACCGAGATTGAAAAACTGTTGAGTGTAACTCTATTACATCCGCTTAGGAAAGAGTTTAGAAAAGTTTAAAAAACACTCGAAAGATTGCTAGTGCTTTTTCCATAGAAGTCTAAGTCTACTGTATCAAGTCTTTCATTGTGGGATCATTCCATTCGGCTGAGATTTTGTAGAGTACAAGTAATCGGAGCGTTTTGACAAAGAGTGAGAATCCCGTTAAGTACAAAACGTACATTCTTAAGGTTTAAGCATATAAGTCATACAAGCGTGTAGTATACATTTTTGAGTGTACATTATTAATTTCCATTCTATCAATAATAAGAATTGTGTTGGCATATTACACACCGTCATTGCACTCCTGCAAAATAATAACGAATGACATTTATCAGTAATCCATAAATGTCAGATATAAATTGTTTACTTTAACGATACATTTACAATCATCATCAAACCAGTGTTTACTACCGCCAACCGTTTAACTAACCGCTTTAGTTATCTGTCCACCCACATTCATAAACAAATCTGATTATATTGCATTCAGGTTCATTCGAGTAGGATGTGTTGTATTAATGTCAAATTTAAACTGTCCAGGCACCAGAGCGGAGCCTTGTGGCACTCCGTGTAGGTAGATCTTAATAAGGCTTACTATACCAATCACAATAGACTTGAAGTACAAGGTCAGTAATTTCTGTCAGTCAATAAGGCAGGGAGCAAATAATGATAAATCATTTTAGTTTTATTAAAATTAGGCCCATACAATTGACTAGCTTTTGCCTGCGTCTTCGTTCGCGTAAAAGTTTAGGTTAGGTTATGTTAGTAACAGCCCGATATTGCCCTATCGCCTTCCCTTGTGGCGAAGGGGTATGCAAAAGAAGCATTCCCTAAAACTGAAAAAGAAAAATTTAATAACAGCACTATTTAAAAAATAAAATATAGCCTTTGATACTCAGTGATAATATAGCTTTCTAATAGTGACTGAATTTTAAAATCGGTTGTGTAAATCCTTACAAATCAAATCTTTTTTCTTTATAATATACTAGATGTGCCCGCGGTTCACCCGCGTTTATGATTACTGCGCCACCCCCGTGGGTTATAGCGTGATGTTTTATATACCCTATAGCTTTCCTCAATAAATGAGCTATCCAACACTAAAAGAATTTTTCAATTCGGAACAGTAGTTCCTGAGATTAGCGCGTTCAACCAAACAAACAAACTCTTCAGCTTTATAATATTAGTATAGATAAGGAAGTATAGATATAATTGCTGAGTGAAAAATATAGTAACAAGGTAATGCACATACAATAGGATATAACCTCACGTATCTATAAAAAATCATAGTCAAACAAACTTGGTTTACTGCTGTGGGAAGGGTTTCAAAGTTTCATTTGTAAGCGGTGGACTGTCATCAAGGGATGCCCTTACCATGTCTACAGTTGGGAGGGGTATCACTTGTGACTTCTACATGCATCCACGGCTATGATAACCGTTTACTCTATAGTCGCGTGCCAGTTTGCTCCCCTAGAAATATAATGTCAACTAAATAAGAATAGCTTGAAAATAATTCGTTGTCTTTAATTATTGTCGAATTTCGCAGTTTTTTTTTTAAATACTGTAATAGGCTTGCGTTTGACAGCGATCTCACCTGATCTTAAGTGAAGATGCAGTCGAAGATGAAGCACGCTTGCCTAAAAGATACCTATTCACTCGTGACTTGAAGACACCCAGATTGTACCCATCGGGAAGCACATACTTAGGTAGCGAATTCCACTCCTTAGCATAATGTGGTATATCCACCATGTACCTGTGTCGCTGGTCTGATTGTCTGGTCGTCCGATGGTAGAATGGGGAAGGAGGAATCAAATTATGCAGTTCCTCTGCACATTCTCCGAAATGTATCCGATAGAAAACCGAAAGATTCGCAATCTTACGACGATGCTCCAAGCTTTGGAGTCGTGTGTTGACCAGTTGGTTCATCGCTGATAAGTCTCCTGGTATCATCCTCGCATACTTGCCAGCGTATAAAATGCTAGATTATGCCTGCGTCTTCGCTCACGTAAATGTAGTCTTTCTCAATAAATTTCTATTCCTCGGGAACAGTGCTTTTTTCTAGATGAAAGGTATGTAATGTCGCTAAGTTGGTTTGGGCATGTAGAAAGAATGGACGAGAAAAGACTGACTAAAGAAGTTTATAAGGCTAGTGTGAATGGAACAGTCAGAAGAGGCAGTCCGTAGTCTCTGCCTACCCCTCTGGGAACAGGCGTGAATTTAAAACAAGTGAACAGAAAACGACATTACAACATACATACATACATTTGTATATATGTAATGTCGTTTTCTGTTCCCTTGACAGCGTGTGTGCGAAATTTCATGATAATCGGTCGAGTAGTTAAGGCGTGAAAGCGTAACAAACAAACTCACATTTGCATTTATAGTTAGGTTAGCTTGTTCACTATCATATCAATGATTGCATGTCTATCGGTCTTGTTAGTCTGTGTTACGAAGGCGTTCGACATTAATGCTTCAGATCGATACAGTCATCAAGTTTAGTATTTTATTTTTATGTAAATGCGGCGCATCGTGCAGTTTATGACCGTACGGCTGTTATCCAAAGGGCCATTCTTATATTCATGAGGGATTTAAGGTCAGCGGAAGCCCCACGTGTATACAATTGGGATGATCTTTTGTTCACTCTTATACTCTAATGTCGCGGTCGTGTCTATCGTATGAACGGATTCTAAATTCGACGACTTTACAAAAGTAATACTTTGGTAAAGTAGCCTTTTCTAAAACAATGCAAATATTTTATAACGGTTTGATTTTATAGTCAGGCTTCTATATACAGAGCAAGATAGAACAGAAATGTTTAAAACAGTTTGTATGCAGAAAAATTATTAATTCTGTTCGTTCAAGGAGTATGGCAAACAGCTTAATTGTGCTTTTGTTGTGTTTTTATTACATGTCCCTTTATCAATAATCCCTGAATTAAGTAGGAATTTATAAATATACTGATATAGACATTCAAACATTCACACTCATAATTGTATTTTATGTATCAAAGATTTTTGTTTCATGCTGTGGATCTTGTGGAAGACTTTGCAACATTCAATGGGTATGTTTGATGGCTACTATGTAACCACATTACATTCTACTTTACCCGTGTTGACACTTTTGCAACATCTTTGGATGCGCCAAAATATTTGCATTTTCTATCAAAATCCATATTAGACCACCTACTCTATTATAATTAAATTAGCAGTCCTTAACAAATCTAACAGCATTCTAAGACTGACAGAACCAGACTGCCTTGAACTAATTTATTTGCAAATTGTTTTAGCAAAGATGTTCACCAACTGTGTGGGGGTACAAATATCTTGGATTATGAAGGTAAGATATGTGTAGAGAGAAATATCATAAAGAAGCCTCAGGCGATAAAGGTACTACGCCCACGCTAGACTATTGAAATGTTTTTACGATCTCTTCTTTTTGTGACGGGCTCGTGTGTTTTTCTTTTATTAATACTACTACTATACAGGCTGATTGGTAAAAGACTGAACATATTGAAGGAGGGTATTCAGTCCTCGATTCTGGACACAAATATCTAAAAAAAAACTACTTACTTACTTAAAATTTGACCTGGTTATCCAATAAAAACTTAATGTGCGGACACTTGCGCATATACCAAAGCTAAACAGAACCTCCGCTCCCGCCTCCCATTACCGCACCCTGCACTCTCCCGAATTTGCACCCCCGCCCGTCGTTTTCTTATCAAAGGTCATTAGCCTCCGACAACTGTGTGCGACGCGCGCAGTGTCTACATTTTATGGATACAAATTTTGATAAAGGTTTTCTTTGCAGGTTACACAGATTTTATTATTTTTCTTTTATATACGTTACGTCTGACCATAAATTATCATGTCCTTAAGTATGTACAATATTTAACCAGTCACACTGTATATCTTTTGAAATGTACTCCCAACATATTCAGTATTACTTTTTTTGGTATTGTCTCGAGGTCAATGTCTGTGTCGGTCAAGGCGTTACAAAATTATTAACTAGTAAATTCTTGTGTAATCCTTTTATTTGTTATTTTATTTGGGTAGACATACTAATCTGTAAAAACTTTTAATTTGCCTTCTTTTTCGTATCAAATCTGTCTATAATATTAATTTAGCGGTAAGTTATCCTAAAATATTAAAACGAAAAAAAAATTCAAATCTCTGCAATTAAGATATTTCTCTAATAACAAAACCTCATTTTACTATAAATATGTATGTCTGCTAAACTGTTTGGTTAGAAACGCCAGTCAAGAATTGCGTAGGAAGTCGTACCCTTATCAGAAAGACCCCAGCAAGATTGGCATAAAATAGACTGAGGAGCGAACAAAGGCAGACAAAAGGCTTGTTAGACTAAAGGAATGGCCCTGCAGTGTTTTAATAAACAGTACTAAAGATGATAATAATTAAAGAAGGTTATTTCCATTGCTGGAAGGCAAGAGCAAACACAATTTGCTTGCAGTTTACGAGGCTACAGGGCTGACCTATTTTCACTTAAATAATTAGCATGGACATTTTACAAGGCAAAGTTGCTACTCTGATATATTTTCCGTTAACTACAATGAGGATGAATTTTATTTTACTGATAATATTTTTATATGTATACATATAGGACGCATATAGATAGTTATATTATTCATACTTATAAAATGATAAATTTAAGATATCATGAGATTTCTTAAATTTAACATTTCTTAAATCAAATTTATGTACCGTGTACAAAAATTTGTTTGATTCTTCGATTCTTCGTTGCTTGAATGTTTGTAACGATCCACGCAACATAGGGTTTATTTCTACAGAGGGAGGTATCTGTTTAAAGAAAATAATAGGATTTCAAGAGTATAGACTAAGGGTATACGTAAATTTTCCGCGCGTAGATCACTCGCGGATTTGTACCGAGTATATGAGCGGAGGCTTTATTACAGTGCACCAAAACAAAAGTTATTTTAACACGCTTTTATTAGCTTGGTATGTATGTATCTATGTGCCTATATAACGGAATCTTTGAACGTGACTTTCACCCCTTTCAAACCGATGGATTGATTTGAAACTTTGCACACTTATCGAGGACCGATGACAATACAATAATTTGACAATAAAAAAAATATAATAAATAATAGTTTAGAAAATTAAAAAACACGCTTTAAAAAGTAGAAAATAATTTAATAATTTTAATGTAAAAAAGCGTGGGGTGGAGTCATCAAAATATCATAGAAAGCACCCCATGTTCTTCTTCTTTTCGTGTGATTACCGGCCAACCTTTGTCAAGAGTTGTTCAAGCCGCCCGTAGGCCTCTGACACCCCACGTTTTTTATTTTGCTCTAATAATTTGATACTGCAATCTTAGACCTTAATCTCTTCTAGACACTAATGGAAATAAATAGTTTTAGCTGCTATTATTAGATATATTATAGTTTTATAATGTCTCTTAAGCTAAATAACGTACGGTTCCCTAATATGTACGCGCGGTACTTATTTATACTTTGTTAATATAGCAATGATATGAAACGTAAGCAAAGAAAATAGAGTTATAGAAAAATCTAATTTGTACTTAAACGAAACCGATGTTTCTACAGCTGGTGAGATCTTCGAAAACGCTGATAAGTAAATAGCATTACCTGAAACAATAATAGAACACATTAGCACTATTTAATTCCCATTACAACTCCATCAAACCACCATAGATAGATTAACGATATCGTAAACCAAATAATAGAAACATATAAAATCTTTAACAGACATAAGAATTTAAAACCTGGTCATGTTTTTTCACAAAGCTTGAATTTACAACTGCGGTCACAAAACGCAATGAAAGATTTTACGACGAAGGGACGTATACAGATAAATTTTGATGACAACATAAAAACTTCCCTTTCTATAGAAATTAGGGCAACGATAGTGCTATAATAAAAACAAACTCTAAATCGGAGCGATAAGGTCTATAATATAAAAAGTCAGTACGTTAAGTTTGCAGGCAATAAAGTTAAAAGAAATATTTGCGGTTATTCTCGTAAAGTGTCAATTGTCCAAGCTGAACTAAATTATGTTTAATCTTTCTGTGGCAGTAATCCTAGAGGCTAGATAGTGCCAACCTAAGCACGAATTGAGTACCAGTACACGGCCTTTAATAGGGCTATGATATGGGTGCTATGGATTTTTATTTTTATTTATTTATTTATGGACAACCAACAAAGCATACACAAATTGAAACATCGTGATAAAACATAAATACGGATACATAATATACTGCCTTACTTACAGGCTGCCACGGCATGCATTAACAAAAAATAATGTTATATATTTATCAAAGCTCGTTTTTGAAATTACAAAACGTGAGATTAACTACATTAAATAATCATACAAAAAATAATGGCATTTAAATTAAAATAAAAAACATTAATAATCGTAACGAAATGCATGCATAGTCTGTACATATAAATTATATAAAAAAGGAAATTAAAATGACAATTATTAATTATTATAAAACTTAAAATCTTAAAATGCTGTAATTTATAATAAATAATGAAAAATATAATAATTAATATAATTAAATTAAAGATAATTGAACCAAATTAAATTAAATCAATTAAGAAATTTACTTCTTACAAGCATAGAGTAGTAAAATTTTTGATCGACAGGTAAATCCTACTGAATATTATAATGATACAAATTTCGATGTTTGTTATTCAAGGACGAACAGTGTAGTGGGTTTTGATTTAATTTGGCATGGATATACTTTTATTCGTAGTAAAGGATTACACGGATAGGGCAGTGACTTAATTGGCCATCTTAGCATTGCCAGTGCGTCGAGTACTGTGTATCTCACATCCCCATACAGCCAACATCATTTTGATTGTACGAATGGCATAGTGGTCTAAGTAATCGCCTCGCCTCTGCCATTGCGCCAAGTGTTGTGGGTTCGAATCCCATACGGGACAAAAATTTGTGTGATCCACAAATGGTTGTTGCGAGTCTGGATGTTCTTTGTGTCCGTTGTTTGAATGTTTGTAAAGTCCCCCGCGATACATGTAGATGTCTTTTTATAAGGAAAAATATATATGTGATCCTCAGAAAGTTACTTCAATTGCAGCTATTTATATCAATGCTTGTGAAGGATTTTGCAACACAGGAATAATAACTAGAGCAGGCGTTGCCTTTAGAAAAAGTCCTTACTTTCAATAATTCGTTTATTACATTCTTTGTTTACATATCCTTATATGTAAACAAAGAATGTAATTAATGAATTATTAATATAATTTAAAGAAGATAAACAATGAAAAGGTCATGGCCCACATTGCAGTCGTGTACTACTTTATATACAGGGTGCCAGGAACTGATGGCGGTTCAGAAAAAAAAATGAAAAAATCTATCCTAACTACTACCTGAGATATGTGTTTTTTTATTAATTACCATGTATACATTTCTTATATACTACGACCATAAATGAATGAAATCTATCGGTTTTTTGTTGTTTTATTATTAAACACTAATTATGCTAATAGATAGACAGTCGAAAGTATGCTATGCTATAATAGCTTGCACTTAAATAAACTTTTTTAATTTTTTTTATTATTTTTAATTTCATTTTTCTGAACGGCTCTACTATAAGACATTTCAAGGTTATCCATTAATTACCGGACATCCTGTATATTACCCTGAATAGTAAGGTTTCCAAAAATAATATTATCGTCGTGTTGTAATGAGATGATGCTTGTGGAAGGTCTTGAAAAGGGATTACGAGTAATTACCGTTATTGTAATCATTAATAGTAATTATTAACAATTACGACTACAATAGATAGCTATCGTAGTCGTAATTTTAATTACTCTAAAAGAAAATTATTACAAACACAAAACGCCGTAATAATCAAGTGAAAGTCTTATAGAGATGATAATGTCTTCCTGACCGAATTTCAGTCACGGCGGCCAATCTTAACGAAGACTGGCCATCGACGCAGGAGATATTATAGTGCACAAGTGTGTGCGCAAAAACAAGTGCACTCTCTGTTCCCTTACTCTCATGATCCGATGGGACGAATAATTGGACACGACCGGAGAGAGATCAGGCGCAGGACCAACGGTTTTACGTGCTTTCCGAGGCACGGGGGTATCTAACACCGCCAAACTTCCTAATTCCGGGCTCGTATTGAGTTTTCCTAACAGAAAAACTCAATAACTTTTTGTTGGCCCGACCCGGGATTCGAAGTCGAGACCTCATGCACAGCAGTCGCATTCACTACCGCTGCGCCACAGGGGCAGTTTATAGAGATGATAAATAGTACTTTTTTAGAGTTTTTAATTAATGAATTAGTTGTAATTATTCTACTTGAATCGTGATTTTAAAACAATTCGCGCTAGTATTGTTTTTTTTACGTTTTAAACTAAAACTCATACTTATGCTGTTGTGATTTTTATGTAAAAAAATCAAAGTATGCGTACATTCCGAATGGGCAGATTTACTATAAGTATAAACAGCAAGTGCTAAAAGTTCCACGTCCAATCCCCTTGCAACTATACAACTAGTCTTCACTTAACCTATTGAGTCGCCGCGGCACACCGGCAGCCAGACAGCTTTTCAATTATGTCTTGCATTCCAACAATTGACAGGTAGAAACACTATTTAAAAATGTGCTCATACAAATGCGTGCGAGGTCCAAGTGTTCTAAAGGTTTGTTTCAATGAGAATCCCTAGGCAATAGAGACACTGGGATAAAAACTAATAATTTATAAAAAGAAGGATAATAATAATTTTTAATCTATTCTATCTATACCAATAATTATAAAGCTGAAGAGTTTGTTTTTTGTTTGTTTATTTTTTTGTTTGGTTGAACGCGCTAATCTCAAGAACCACTGGTTCAAATTAAGAAATTTCTTTCAGTGTTATTACCGAGTGTTGTTACCGAGGAAGGCTATAAGCTATATAACATCATGCTGCGACCAATACGAAAAAATGTTGCAAAAACGGGGAAAATTCTCTTATGTGAAGCAGACGAAGTTGCGCGGGTCAGTTAGTGTTACATAAAATTTTAGAATATGCTCTTATTTCAGATACATAAATGTACTTAAGGTAAACAAATATTAAAATATCCGTATAAAATAAGAGGTTATCGTTGACGGCTGTGCTAGATTAAGCTGTGTTACGCGTCAGTGCCTTCCATCCTATAAGATTATTCGTTTAGCCATAAGTATCTTGAGTTTGAAAAACATAGATGCTCTGAAGAGTTATTCCACCTTATCCCGCCCTCCCCTTTCCTATCCAGAACAACGCGTGCTGGGCTCTGATGCCATCCTTACACGGTGGAGTCGACTAGAGTGCGTACCAACAAGTTTGGGTCTTTATACCTCTGCCGAACGATCAAGGCATGGAATTCTCTGCTAAGGCACGTGTTTCCTTCTTCCTTCAATCCTGGGTCCTTTAAGCGGGGCGTGAAAAAGCACCTTCTCAGGCCGTCAAAGTAGAGACCTCAACATCGCCTCGGCTGCTATGAGGACGATGTGGAGGCCACTGCTCTTAGACCACACGACTGCTTACCATCAGGCGGAGTGTGGTCATTTTGAAGAGCAAAAAAAAAAAACACTAGGCAAACATGATTTTGCGTAAAAACGAAACATACGAATATAAAAATATATACGTGTGCGAATATGAAACAATAAGTATTTGTTACCAGTCAAACAGTTTAAAATATTTGCAGTAGGTACACGTGAATATTACCGCATTGGAGATTTTACGCTTAAATATACACATAACATCATGCGTTATCAAAATATTTAAAAGTATTACAGTATGTGTAAAATTAAATAAAACCGGTCTTAAGGTTTGTTTTATGATAACAAGCTTAAAGTGATTTAGTAGTTGTCGAGCGGAACGAGCATTTGCAATACTTTAAAACAAAAAGAAGTATAAAAAATTTGTTAATTTATATTAGTAATTACATAATTACATAGTCTATAGCTCAATTTGAGCGAATTGAGCTATAAATTAATAATTACTTATTGTTAATTTATAGCTCAATTCGCTCCTCTTTAAACATTTCCGATGGGACAAACAACCCAAAATGTGGGTTTAATAAAAATATGGTTAATTTTTTACTAAACTCACATTTGGCAGACTATTTCCAGAATACATACCGCTGCTAAAATTTTCCTATCAAAAAAATTCAGTATCACTAATGGCCGATATAGGCATCAAAAACGTCAAACGATCGCACGCAAGTATAGGTTACTTATGCCACCAGACAAATGGGTGTTTTTTATAGTGTAATACACATTGCCCTAACCCTTTGGAGACAATATTATAGAGAACCCATAACTATAGCTGCCGTAATGTGGGGATATGTTGGCGTGAGACTGCGTATAGTCCATTTTACCTAACACACGTGTTACTGAGCAAACAACAAAATGATAATCATTTTTATAGTTCAGTTATACTTTATAGTCTTAAAGTTTTTAAATACGAAAGATGATACCATTTTTTTTTTTTTACGTGTGGGAATGTTATTGCGCATATCCCTCCGCGGGGGCGGGCAGAGGGATTATGTCGGACTCGCTGGGGTAAAAGAAAGATGGAATAATAGTAAAGTACCTCCCGGAATACCGACTAAACCTACCACGGTGTTTCTCGACAAAACCACTATCGACGGGGCCGCGCGAATCGCTTTCGTATGCGGTCGCGACCCCGCCGAGACGAAAGATGATACCTACAACATGTCACAGATATAACGCACAACCTCAAACACCCCAATTAGATTATTAAATCATAATAATAATATAATCATTAATATTTTTATGTACTTAAATATTTTAATTTAACGAATTAGTTCTCCTTATTGTGCGCGGATAGTATATATATTACAATAAATCCAACATTATTGCCTTTATCGCATCAAAAACCTTATTGCCTTGAATCATGATATATATTTTTTTATTTCAGCGGTTAAATAAATGGGTGACTATAATTTAATTCGTTTTAATTATTTTAGGGATAAAAAGATACCTATATTAAAAATAGCTGGAATTGATTCAGTAGCCGATTTTGAACAAACTACTTTCAAGATGTGCGTTTATTATGTTACATGTTGTAGAAATGGGTCTCGTTGTAGCGTCTCTAACTATTGGTACGCTATATTTGATTATTCCTAAATAAGAGAAGTTAGAAAAATGAACCATACATAGTCTCACACCTACACACATTTCATCGGCTGCAGGTTTGGGTCTTACGTAATTGGGAGCGTGACCATTACGTCTACCGGGCACAGGCCTGGATTTTGTATTGCTACTGAGAATACCACGACAGAAATATTAATAAAACTTCTCATCCTGGTCGATTCCCGAAACATCTTACATAGCAGTCGCAGACACAGCTGCGTCAATAGCTCTTCGAAGACATAAAGACATATTGTTAGGGTCCTGGTGAACGTAAATAAAGTGGACTGTATTTGTTAGCTGATTTAATCGCCGTTTTACAACAAGTTACAAAATAGGTATTACAAAATTTGGAAGAATAAAATAATTAATATTTGTAAGTACTAAAAATGGTCGACCGTCTGCTATAGAGATCGTGAGCGAGTGTTTTTAGGATATGTTCGCCGCTCCTTGTGCCATGGTGGGGTCGGGTCCGCGCGTCGGCGTCCGCGTAACTCAGTGCTGCGTGTAACGAGTCGCAACACATATCGTTATACTGATTACAATACAAACAAATTAAAGCAATTCAAGTTCACCATTTGCATGTCCAATTCCCACGACGTAAGGTCAGATGATTATCACCATAATGATGGTCATTAAACGTGATGGACAATTCCGCGTTAGGAAAGTGCTAACGACTCTATGTGACATTAAACTAAAGAAGATTGCCTATTTACTCTATTTAGTAATTACTTTGTTTAGGTTAATGTGTGGTATACGACATTGAGAGCGCCATTTAAGCAAATTTTTTTTGGCAAAACTTCCTAAAGATGAGTTTTCACTGGGTGTATTTTAGTTCTTATAATTGTGATTTGATGATGATGAATATGTTTATTTCTTGAGGTGCAGCGGTCTGCATGTAGCCAGACTCAATTGTTTTTTTAATTACTTTTGGCAATCCAAGATAAGACAGAATAATGCTGGATACGTAATGGCTTGGTGCCAACGTTCTTCTTTCAATAATTTCTATACGTAACATCCAAACAACGGATACAAAGAGCATCCAGACCTGGATAACAATCTTTGTCCCACGAGGGAGTCCAACCTACAACATGGGGTTATGAACACTTAAAACACTGAGCCGTCCATACAATCAGAGTTTCTGGTGCCAAACAGATTCGTATCGACTATCAGCCAAAGACATTTTCATTTATTTTATATTCTTTAAACTTATTGAGTCGCAGCTGCACACCGGTGACCAGGCACAATAGATTGAAATTTACTACTTAATTACGTTTCGGTTGCTTTTCAGCAGTCATGGTCACGGGGCTGCTGAAATCAACCGAAACGTCGGAGAAAGTGTAAACCTAAATATAAATAGTTTTAATAGTTTAAATAATTTTATTAGCTTATAAATTAGTAAAATTCAATAGTAGTAGTAGTGTAATAGTTTCAAAATTATGTAATACAGCGATAAAATCCGTATATAGTAGTTTAATTTCAATGAACAACATTCGCGTAAACAGAAGACAATATTAGGCACAATATATTTTAATTATATTTGGTATTCTAAAGTTTGACAGGTTAAGTAGGCAGCGGTTTGGTTGCATCCCCTTGACATTGCACTATATTGGCTACCAGAAAAGACAATAAATATGTCAGATCAACCAATTTGACGATATCTATCGACGTCGTTCGAATTAATGTGATATCACCCTTAGATCACTCTCTTTGTCAGTTGATTAACCAAATTCACTAGTTTCTCAGAAGCAGTCCAAACAAAGTCTTAATCTACTTAAGCAATTAGCGGCCAACTAAATCAACTAAAACCCAAATTAGATACAAAGGCCGCTAAACATTAGCGAAATCGTGTCAGAGCGACCTACATTCAACATTATTGTGAACTCTGAACAAAAATATTCATTTCGCCGCGTGTGACAAGGGTTGCTATTGCCTACGACACAGATTTTTACTTAGCGTAATAATACCTGTTTTATTATTCAATAGATTTTAAATTAAGACTCAGTTATTCGAGTGTAGTTGTTTACAAATGAAATTATATTAAATCAGGATAGTTTTATTTGTATAAGTAAGTGCTTGTCAGTAAACATACTCGACGCCGTTGGGGCACAGAACACGCGCACAGATGGCCACCTCTACACAAGGTGTTAAATTAAACGTACTCTCATAGACATTTGCGTACAACGATTAAGTAAGCTAAATCGCAGAGGCATGCAGTAATTGACATGCACATGTGTGAGAGTCTCGTCCGTTCGCGGTTAGGATGGACTATAAAGCCGACCTACTTTCCGTATCTATGCTTTGTGATATTGGTAAGCAGGTATCGCTGTAGATTACGTGGTCAAATCTTTGCTACGAATGCCGTTTGCATAAGGCATCAGACTTGAAACCTATAGTAAATTTTAACAGAGATACCAAACCACTAAGTTGTCGCTAATAAAAAGGTTCAAAGGTTCGTTTGGTTAATGCGGTAGCATTTGGGGGAAAATCACCGTAATGGTTTTATAAAGCCACCATTTTGGTATGAACTCTCATAACATAGCACAGTTATAATCTTGAAAGATGTAATTACCTGGACTTTATATATAAAGACGCGGTTTATCACGTACTCATATTGCAGCAAAGAATTTTAATACCTAGCGCTAATATTATTTTTCAAATAACGTGACCAAAGATACGTGAAGGCACAACTACGTATACAGCAAGTAAAGTGCATGCAAGTTACAACCTTGACCTTCAAGTCACTTGTGCGGACACGAGTACAATTGTACATTTACTATGTATACAGTAATTGCTTAAAACATTCGCGTCGTTGAAGGAGTGACGTAAGCGTATAGGAATTGTTAGGAAGAAAAACGCATCATTCTCGTAAGTTCCTATCCAAATTAAAATGGCACTATGGAACTGCACGGATGGCGCAGCGGGCAAACAGTCGCTTAAGACCGCTGCTTAAGCACACACTTCTTCGTTTCGTTCGTTCTTCGTTTCTTCACGTCTTCTTGTAGATCACACATTTGTCCCAAACAAATGATTGTTCTTAGTTTGAATATACTATACCCATGCGACACGGCTCACTAATGCGGAGTTAACTCTATATAATAAAACAAGTGAGAAACGGCAATGAATTGCTGTAAATCTTAGAGTTCGAAAAATCATAGTCATTTCGGTGGTATATCGACTATGCTGAGTCGATTAGCGTTGACCGCGAGTTTCTAGCTCTTACGGTTCTTGAGTTGAAAGTTGTATAACAGACAGACGGACAAAGCTGTTGTATAAGAGGTTTTTCGAACTCTAAAAGTCTAAATTAAGTAGTGGGTTATGTTATTTATCCATTAATATTCAATGTCTTATGAGCAAGTAAGGTAAAATTACGAGCCGCAGAGCGTTTTTATCGCTTAGCTTTCCTTCCCTTTAATTATTTTTCCCTTTGTATTATAGAAGACTGTAATCGCTTATCGTCTAGCGGGCTATACGCTTATTAGCCCTGATAAAGTCTCTACTACTAAGAGTCTATTCGTTCCAGTGGACTGGGATAGTGTATAACATGAGCCCTGTATATAAACTGTTCTACTGTTGGGTACGACTCTTTTTAGTTTGAGAAGGGTAAGCCCATAGTCCACCATATTGGCCTAGTGCGGGTTGGCAGACTTCACATATCTACGAAAACAATATGGAGAACTCTCTGTTCCTTACGATGTTATCCTTCACGGTTAAAGCATTAACTATTAATTCGCACATAAGTTCGAAAAGTCAGAGGTACGTTGAGATCGAACTTAAAACCTCCGCTTGGCAGTCCAATTGTTTCCCACTAGGCTATCGCTGCCCAATGATAGATATAGTTAAAGGGAAATGCTAAACTCAGAGCTAGAAGATCATTTGTAGCTCGCCAACAAATACGTTTTATCTTATTCGCAGTTCAAATAAACGATCCGTAAAAGATAAAGTTAATGAATTCTGTGTCGTAAGAAAATTGGATTGTTATAAAATAGGCTTATAGTATTAAATGTTCTCTCAGAATGTACTTAATAAGCAAATTTATATAACAAGACACTGAAATGGAAACTTATATAATAAGGATTATATTTATATAATACCTAAAGTAAATACAGTACAAGTGTAATTCTAACCAGTATCATTTGAAAAGACTACTCAGTTTAATGTCAATTACTTATTTTTATTCTTATTCATCATTCCAGCTCGGCTTATCTTTTCTGCAAGGAATGGGTTTAAGTCATCTAAGTATTGAACCTACAACCCGATCGAAAGTCCAATGCCATATTTATTGGGCCACCACCGCTTCAAACTGTCACGCTATTCAGTAAAAGCTTTTACCTCTAATTCAAATGTCCTTTCATTAGTACCTACTCATAGTCTTCATGGAGCCATTATCACTTAATAATTTCATGCATATATTTTATTAGGTACTAAGTTTTATGCCAAACAAAATCTTTTCAGATCACCTATAGTCAACTTTTTCACGGTCTATACGACCGAACGAACTATAAAAACATTAAATATGACTACACGTTTCTGGTTCTCGCTCTATGTGCGGCTACTCATCATTAATTCAGTTCCAACACGTCTAATAGTCAAATATAGCCTGTCACTGTTTTTACCGTCTTAAGTTGCTATACCTAATTCGCCAACACCTGAGTACTGAAATGCGTATATTGCTCTGTGAGACCCTAATATTTTCAAAATTAAACTATGTGGATACTGTGTTTGGTCCATGCATATTGAAAAGAACGGAGAAAGTAATCCAGCGAGTACAGAACGCATGTGCTCGATTTTGTTATAACATCCCACCTCGTACACATGTCACCCCATTCCTGAACAGTGGAAACCTGATGAAGATGTCTACTCGCAGGCACCTTCATCTGGCAATTTTACTTTTTGGCATTGTTCTATACAAAAAACCGGAGTACCTGTACAAAAAATTAACGTGGTCTCGTAATGTCAATCAGTACAGTACACGGGCGGCATCACATCTTTTGGTCACATCGAGTCACAGAACCACGGCTTTCAGGGGTAGTTTCAGATACGCCGCAACCCATTGCTGGAATGACCTTCCGCCGCCTATGCGAAATCTGAAAACATTACATACATTCCGTAATAAGTTTAAGATGTTTTTAATAAACAAACAAAAATCATTGTTATAATTTTACGTACTTACCTTTATAACAGATATGTATAGCAACTTTACTTACACGTATAGTATCCATCATTACGAAACATATTGTATAAATAAATCTAATAATGATTGTGGTAATATAGTGTATATTTTGTTAATTTGCGCGTACGCAGCGGTAATGTATGTTTTATCATTGTATTCGACTCTGGTAGACGCTTTTCTGACATTCGTGACAGATGTGACTAGTTTAATTGGCGTTCGAAAACTCATTAATATTATATTGTTCCTTTGTTTTTCTCGTTATTGCTTTTGTTTATTTTTATTTTTTTATTTTTTTTGTGTATCACATGCTGTATTTTGTAGTATAACATAATTTTATATATTACGCTAATGAATATAGACTATTTACTTTTATATATATACATATATCTACATATATTACATAATATATAAAGATAATATAAATATATTGTTATGAGGTTATATTTATTATATTATTCAATTTTTTGTATGTTTATTTTATTATGTATTGGTTTATAATAAATTATTATTTAGTAGGCCTGCGAGAATACCAGCGTTGTAGTCTATACTGCAACAATAGCTGACGCAGTGCCTAATTTGATCTCCATGTACCGTCGTTAAATTGTATGTAATATTGTTTTCTTTTAAATTATGTGTGTATGGAGGTTCAAATAAAACATTTTTCTTTTTTTCTTTCTTTCTTTCTTTCATTTCTCCTACCACTGTTGTCTAAGAAATCACCAACTTGCTTCCCCGAATCGAACCGAAACTAATTGTTCGGTGACTTGCGAACCGACAATCGATCCCACATTACGCTTGAACGATAATCGCATAATAAATATTCGAATAATCGATACGATCAGAAATCATCCACATGTAACTAATACGGGGTATATTCGATCGTAAATTGTGTCTAGTTTTGGATCGTAAAGTACTCGGGCCCTACTGTATCGATTTATTTACGGTGAAGGGGATTTTTTTGGGCACAAAAGATGCAATGAAGACTATAGTTGATATTGATATGAATCTTTCATGGGTAAATTGGTTTGATTTCTTAAAGAATGTAATGAATATTTTATGCAGACTTCTGCTCGTGGTAATGCTTGCGTAGAGTGCTATTAAAATATATTCTGTTTTATTTTGAAAATCAAATAGAAGGCTTTAATATTACTTGCTAGTAACGGACTGTTTACTGCAATGTGTGCCTGCAATATACTGGCGGGCAATAACAACCATGTTACTTAATACACGACGATATTATTTTTGGAATGTCCGTAGCGCCCAAAATGTTTTCATCTGCTCGGGCTTATAGCTAAACACTGTTGCAGACATATTGCCACAACAATATTACCCGTTTAGAAGCCCCTTTTGTGAAAGAATTTTCTGTTGATGATAGCATAAGTTAACACTTACGATACGTGCCGTTCGTGAAGGTCCAGGTTCGATTCCCATTAGATATCTAAAATCTAAACTGAAGAAATCTAAACGTTATCTAACCATGCCTATCAATTAGAATATATCCTAACTAATATCATAAATGCGAATGTGAGTATATTTGTTACGCTTGCACGCCTTAATTACTTGACCGATCATACACGTTGTCAAGGGAACAGAAAAGGATGTACCTTTCACCCAGAAAAAAGTAATGTTACTAATCTCACCTAACCTAAACCTAATTTATGTGAGCGAAGCCGCGGGCAATTTCTAGTATTATATACTATAAAGATTACGTTGAATAAAACCTCAGATAAATCCACCATGTTCGTCTTCGAATCAATGTAGGTACATGCCACACAAGGCCATCAAGTAATTGGTAATAACGAGTGGGAATTAGAGATTGAAACGTCATACCTTGCGGTTAAGATGTGACTAATCGCCTGCAAAATAAAACTACAGTAGGTACGAGTAAATGAAAGAGTGCATTAATATAGGTAGGGCGCTGTCGGTCCGATGCAATATGCTAGCTCGTAGGTTTTCACGTTGCAGTGAACATGTGAAAATCACATTGTTCAAAGCGTTCTGCACATCGTTTTACGCATGTAGCCTATGGGTGAAATATACATACGCGTCGCGCCTACGACGCCCTACATATTCAATATAATAACGCTTTTAGAGTACTGTTGGGTTTACCCCGTTACTGCAGCGAGTCAGGTATGTTCATGATAGCAAATACTGACGACTTTTATGCTATTATGCGCAAAAGAGCTGCGTCTCTGATGAGTAGGGTACGGATGAGTCCTAACTGTATTCTAAAAGTGTTATCTGCAAAGTATGATAGTCCCTTTCTGGCACATTGGGCACATATGCATGTGTGTACTCGCCGTAGTTATGTAATTATAATAAAATAGCTATCAGTAATTATGATTTTAATTGTTATTTAATTTATTTTAGTTTGTTTTATTCTTATTTTGTAATTAAATTCAATATATTATAATTCAATATTTTGTAATGTTTATTGCTTTGTTAGTTATTGTTATGATGAATTAGTATGTAGGTATATGAATTTGTAAGCTATGCAAATTTGAAATAAAGTTTATTATTATTATTATTATTAATATACACATACACCCATGAATTTGCCTATGTAAAGGCCATTACCTTATATATCGCTATACATAGGGTAATGACTTTTACATAGGCAAATTCATATTTGTAATAAGAGCGTGTAGATCTTTCAACGAAGTCCCTTTTTTATTTTTTATTCTACTAATTTAGCAAACAAGCATACCCTGATGGACTACCATGGATGGACGGCCACTAGGCCACCGTAGCCTCTGGACGCCTGCAATACCAGAGGCATCACAAGCGGGTTGCCAACCCTTCAGGAGAAAAAGGAAGTGGACAGGAGAAGGAGCGGGAAGTGGGCAAGAGGGTGATTGGGCCTCCGGCACTCTGAATCACCGAACGAAACACAACAGTAGGAATACTGCTATTTCACGTCGATATTCTGTGAGAGGGTAGTCCTTCCCCAGTCAAGCCGGCTTTCATGCTGAAATCAGCGAGAATCACAAGAAGTCACATGCGCGGATTGTAGGCATCGCAGGCAGGCTCGCGGTATCTACTTGCATTGCGTGCAAGTATCATAAAACAAATATAATAGAAATAAAAATAAAATGCATGTATTTTGGTTTTAAGTCACAAAGTAACACATATAAATGTCTGTTATATTTTACGTTTAGTGTATTACAGACTAATAAGCATGGATTCTGCTTTTCGTTACACGTATTATATATAAAATATCTTCCTGTATACAGGTAGTTAAAATGCTCAGTGAGCCTTATAAACGTTTTGTAAAAAACAATTCATAATTTTTCTGCTAATCTTTATTGTCTATAGCATCAATATTAGACAAATCAGCATTACTATTCATTTTATGAATAATATTTTTTGTATTGTTTTCCTTATAAGCGAAGTTTTAACCTTAACCTTACCTTCCAAGTTTAGAGATCACATTCTGTATCGTTAAGTTGTCATGCGAAACACAATTTCAACATGTCATCTGAATTATACATATATACTAATCATAAAGAGGAAAGATTAGATTTTTTGTTTGTTTGTTTGTAAGGATTTAACTCAAAAACTACTCAGCTTATTTAAAAAATTCTTTCACCATTAGAAAGCTATACTATCACCGAGTAGGTAACATTTGCTATATTTTATTTAACATAACCAAATGAGATGCAAGCAAAGCCGCGGGCAAAAGCTAGTCGTTAAATAAAATAAATTGTACACTAGTACTCAATCATATTAATAGTATGTGTGAGCTCACTCTACTTAGAGCAGACACTTTTCCGTGCGGTCTTAGTACGGTAGGCGTACATCTATTAAATCTTAGATATGTTTATGAATATGACCGTAAGTCTTTAAAGTCTGTGTTCCTAGAAAGCATCCCCGTAAATCAATGGCTCTGGCACTCTTACTGCATTCATTCAGAAATAAAACACGAACAGCAACTCCAGTTTTGTTTACACTTCCTGCCTACTCATCAGAATATAGAGTACTTACTCACCAGAGAAATGGCAAACGCGTTAACTAGGTCTCGTGTAGGGACGTGCTGGCAATTCAACAAGCGTATGTAGGGTAGGTATTTATTTGTAAATCAAAACGTACTCAAATATTTTATAGCGACAAACAAAAATATATTAAGTATTTTCGATATATTTCAAGACCCTACCCGGACCTAAAATTTTAATAAAAATAACACAGAAAAAGAAAAATAAAAAGAACCTTATCTTCTTTATTTTAATAAAAGACAACTCCCTCACTTGGATGAGTTACTGTATCGCGGGGGACTTTACAAACATTCAAACAACGGACACAATGAACACCAAGTCTCGGAACAACCATTTGTGGATCACACAAATTTTCCCGTGTGGGATTCGAACCCACAACACTCGGCGCAATTTGGCAGCGGCGAGGCGATCACTACGCCATCCGTGCAGACGAATATTTAAGAATAATGATGGATTTATTTGTTTTAATTAAATGATAACAAAAGATAAAACTATAAGCCTCGTATCCACTAGACAACATTTGGCGCACGATATGTTACACAACATGTTGCTCAAAGTGTTGTAAGTCAGCGCGGAACTTTTGTTTAGCAACGTTACCTGTCTACATATAATTTCGCTCGCATCAGTCGTCGACAACATGTCACCAGAGGTACTGGTGTTGATTTCAGCGGCATTTACATGTCTCCACTTGTCAACATTTGATGCTCGATGCACTTGCACGGAAACAAAAAACAAGCCGCGCGTCATGTTGCGCGTCAGTTAGCAACGTCGTGCGTTGTTGTGCAACGTTGATGATCTTGTTGAGCGTCACGTGTTGTGCGTCAATTTTTGCCTAGTGCATACGAGGCTTTAATTGATGTTATGAGTTATGACTCTTACTGAAAAATGTATTAATATGTTGGGAAGTCATGGAATGTCATAGCATCTTAACGAAGCGTGACTTCGTACCTTTTTTGAGACCTGATTAAAATAAATACATAAATTTCGTTTTAGGCAAAACAAAAGAAATTTGATACATATAGATAATAATAATTGTTTATTAAGTTTAAGTTTAAGATGCTAAAGCCCTGGTTAGCGGACGGATACTATAAGTTTAATAGTAATTCAAACTTTTTTACTTTATCTAAGCACCTTTGCTTAAATAGGTTCACATAAATACCACGATAAACCAAAATCCAAGCTTATTTATTAAAAAGAAGGAAATAGGTAATGGAAAGTAGGCACTAGTAAAATTCTATAACACTATACTGTAGGGTCGGCAACCCTAACGTCGTGACGTGAGCTGGTGCCAAGGAACCCATAAAGCAAGGTGTATGGTGAACCTGGGCTAAATACCGACGGCACACGTGTTTTGACTGACGCCAACGCGAACCGACTTTTCTATTAACCTATTTTATACAGTCCTTGTCCACAATTTTGCACTGTATCAAATAACGAGGTCGTGGCTCACTAAAGACCGATGATAATATAACAGCAATGCTTGCCGTGAATAACGGATGGTGCAGTGGTTCCAATTATATAACTGCCACTGCCAATGATGTCGGTTCGAATTCAAGACGTGACAAAAGTTTGTATCATCTACAAATTGAATCTAGGGCGAATTAAGGCACAATTTTTAAAAAACATTGATTTATTCACACATATTTTTCGCAACACGATAGTAGACAGGTGGGATAGCCCATGCTGTGCCATTGGTTACGGCTTCATAAACCTGTGGTGTAATTTTATTTACGTTTTTATTTTGTGTTAATTGTATGGTAATAATTATTAACACTAGCTTGTTAGGTTTATGTAATACTAATGCAATGGATCTAAGTCTGAAATAAATAATTATTATTATTTATTAAGATACAAACATGGTCACGCCGCATATCCTCCTCAACATCTTCATTTCAGTCACTTGAATGGTGTGGACGTTCTTTTTGGTGACGACCTACGTTTCACTGCCGCACACAAGAAACGTGGGCTGTCACGAAAAAGAACGTTTATACTTCAAGTATTTTTGCATATTCTTAGAAACTTGTTATCTCCAAAATACAACTGTAGTACTGATTTTTCAATCGTCAGCCTAAAGAATAATTATGACAGATTTCCCATGTGAAATCTGTTACAATGCCACATTTCTTCCTAAATTAAGGATAATCTGGTGATAAAACACTAAATTTTACTACATTTGTCGTTTATTTTATCGCTGTGCTATAAGGCAGTGAAAACATTGGTTTTCACTGCCTTATAGCTATTCATGTATTCATTATGCACGCACCTTAATCGAAGGAAACACGACACTGAGAGAGTTCTGACGTCAAATTACACGAAAATAACTCTTATTATTTGTATCGCGAAAAGAATATAGGTCACAGACACTCCAAGGTGATGAACGGGAACTGGAATGTAAACATTATATCATTCCATCACTTTCCAAAGAAAAATATTTTGAAAGCTCCTTGAAAACACGAAAATATTTACGTAGGTATATGAATATGTTTAAACTCTGTTAGAGGTAGATTGAGGCACTCTGACTAGATGTAAATAATTTCCTTATTTACATCTAGTCAGATTTCCTCAATCTATCTAGGATAATTGGAAATAGTACATATTTCTGATAAATATTTGTTGTAGAAAATTAAGCGCGTTTCTCGATAGAAATTGAATTAAAATTCGAGTTATTCGAGTGTGCCAATTATTTCATTAAATTTCGATAATCGATTCGTTTACATAATATTGTCACCATTGCTGCTGAAAAGCAACCGAAACGTCGGGGAAAGTGTAAACCTAAATATAAATAGAATTAATAGTTTAAATAATTATATTAGCTTATAAATTTGTAAAATTCAATAGTAGTAGTAGTGTAATAGTTTCAAAATTATGTAATACAGTGATAAATAAACAACGCTATAAAATCCGTATATAGTAGTTTAATTTCAATCGATTCGTTTGTTCAATTGTTTTACTAGACATGTACAATGTAGACACATCAAAAAAAGTCCGCGTTCACTTGGAAAAGTTGAGATATTTTTCTCGTGTCAAAATATAATTAATGAATGCATTATTTATTGCTATATTTAAAAAAACATAGTTTAAATGTAGAAAACAAAATCTTATTTTGATTTTTTTTTTATATAAAAACGAGGTGAACGATAAATGACCCTCATTCTTGTTTCTGCCTGAACGCTGTTTTATTCAAATTCTCTAAAATTGTTCATTAGAAAAATTCTATGTGGACTGTCTGAAGTCTTGCAAGCAAGAACAGTGTAATTGCGTGAAGAAGGATATTCTGCAAGGCAAATCGCAGCCAGAGTCTCCGTTTCTCAAACCTACGTCGTTACTACCCTGCAGAGGTACTGGAGCCTTAGCAACCTGGCTGATCGACCTTACAATGGCCGCCCGGCTGTCCTTAGTAATCAAGTTCAGTAAGTTCAGAAGCGCTACATCAGACTTCTTGCTACCCATGATCCAATAATTAACGGTTCCAAACTGAGATTAGAGCTGCGAGTTGCTACTGGACTAGATACCTAATATTAGCACTCGGACCATTCGTAATTGTTAACACCACTTTAGATTACAATAAAGGAGATCTTGGCGAGGACCTTTGAATAGACGGGAACGACAGCGACACAGATTGCAGAGGGCCAGGCAGCGTCATAACGATGAAGACGCAGAAGAAGATGTTTGGCGTAATTGTCTTTTCGTTGACGAAACACGGATTAGTACGAACCCTGATACTAGCCTGCCCGCATGGGACGCTGTCAAGCGAGCTGTTTGGAGTCGTCAGCCATCTCCAAGAACTCTGTCAGAGACCAAGGAAGCCGCCATTCAAGAATGGGACAGACTACTACAAGAACTATTGGACAACTTGATCTACAGCATGCCCAGGAGGATTTCCGCATGCGTTCAAGCCAGGGGAAGAGTCATTTTGTATTAAATTTGTAAATAAGCATATAAAAATGAATAAAATTATTAACTTTAATCAAATCTTCGCATTTCTTTAAAATACAAATTTTACAGAGATTGTAAAATCTATTTTTATTAACGAAAAACAAAAAGAATATAGGGATATTCATATTAAAATTGTGTGTTTTTAAATATCAAAGCAATCAATAATGCATTCATTGATTATATTTTGACACGGGACAAAATATCTCGACTTTCCCAAGTGACCGCAGACTTTTTTGATGTGTGTACTGTCGTGGCTGTATCATATGTACAGTACAACTAATAAAACAATATTCGAAAGCAATATTATAAATTAAAATATGCACTTTGTGTTATGTTTGGAAAACCATCACACTCCGTTAAAATTACGCTTTGTTTTTTGTGGAGTAGACACTGAAAACGATCCTAGTCCTTACTTTTTAAAATTCTCTCTTGTTATCACTGACGTAATAAAGATTTTAGAAATTCTTTTTTACGTCAGTGCTTGTTATAAGCAAAAGCGCCCCAGGATAGGAGCTTTTGGCCTGGCCATTTAAAAACCTAACTTCAACTTCAAATCAATGTAACTTCCATTCAATACATACGTAATATTAAAGTAACAATACGGATACAACGCCAATAGAAGCTAAGGAAAGCACTCGATAATTCCAAGGAAATAATTTATTCGATAGAGGCGTTATTATATTAGCTAATAGAAATAAATTGCAGAAATACGATTTCCGATCCCTGAGTTCCTGTAATCGATCGCCATATACGACACCCACACACGGCGATGATTCACAGAGATTCATGCAAGAATTAATCACTACGTACAGGAAGAATATATTTCCTTTTGAACTTGTAATTGCATCTAAATATAGTCGTTGCATCCTGTGTTTGCTTTTTAAACCTTCCTAGCACTAAGGTTTATTTCATATCTGTTTAGAAAGTATTGCAATCGTATGTAATTTTCCTTGGCAATCATATTTTTAGTCTATGAATAAAGGAGCATTTTAATTTACTTTTACTGCAATACGTGACTGCAATATACTGAACGTCAATAACAGCCAAATTATAGAAATCACGAGAATATTTTGCATATGACTATCCATTATGTTTAGAATGGCCGATACATTCAAATGTTTTTGATCTGGCCGCGCTATAGCTATATTGCAGTAGGCTTATTGCCCGTTGAGAAATACCTTGACTGTACGAACAAATATGTATATCAATTATGTGTCCACGAATTCAAACTTATTTACATTGTCTGTTAAGTACCTAAGAAGAGACCCAAACCAGAATTTGAAAACTATAACGCTACACGAAATAACCTAAAAACTCTGTTTATTACAAAGTAACAAAACAAAAATATCAGTAATTAGAAAATAACAAAGATTTGTATAATATTGTCTTCTCTTTACGTGAATGTTATTCATTGAAATTAAACTACTTTATACAGATTTTCGATCGCGTTGTTTATTTAACACTTTATTACATAATTTAGAAACTATTACACTACTATTAAACTTTATTAATTTTAAGCTAATTAAAATATTAAAACTATTTATATTTAAGTTTACACTTTCCTCGACGTTTCGGTTGCTTTTCAGCAGCCATGGTCACGGGGAGACTAAGATGTTAGTTGTTACAACAAAGATTTTTGTTGTGTGTAACAAAGATTTGCTGGAAAGCCCCGTCGGCTTAGTTTCCATATTGACAGATCGCCATGTTGACCCCGGGAGATAAAATTACGTTTATACGCAAAAGTTCAATAATGAAAATCGACTTATCCCGGACACTATTCATGACGACACCGGTTTTGATGATCGAGTAAAATACTACACTTAATCAACTCCTAATTTCTCAAGGAAATCTTATCGAGTATATCATTGTCGTAAATTTCAACTGTCTTGCAGACCGCAAGTCAGATGAAATTTACGACGAAAATTAAAGCGACTGCACGCTTGACTAAAGCCAACAGCCAATCAACTTCCTATAATTTTATTAGAAAGTTTCGTATGAAAATTTAGTGGCAATTCCGCCACTTATTCGTTAACTAAATATTTGACTAGCAGTTCACGTTTGAGTGCTGGTAGGTGAGTTCGCTAACTAAAGTTCGCGAACTATAACGACTTGGCGAACTTCGTATGTAAGAGCACTTCGGCTAATAAGTTCTCAACTTAATTGACACTTAAAATTGAAGCTTTTAGTTAGGTGATCGTTGTAAGTAATTGGAATATTTTACGGTTTGATTGAGTGAGTATTCCTACCCATTCTATTTAAATTGTAACATGTACACTTTTTAATTATCATACGTCTTTATTATTACTTAATCCTAGCGCACCCAATAGGTGGTCCCAACACCCAACATGGTCCTGCCTAAGCGTTGGCGTCCAAAATCATAAAACTGATCGCAGCGCCACCTACCACGTCCTATCGCAAATCTAAATTACCCATTCGAACACTCCTAATTTTTTTCTCAAAATTTGTCCATTTACTTCGGAGATATATAGTGACATACACACGTACATAAGAATAATAATATAAAGATTAACAATCACTAATACTTGATATCGCATACCGCTACGTCTAAACATTACAAGAAATATTCAAAACAACTCAAATTTATATTCAACCCTCTACATGCCGCGCGTAGGTGGTCGCAACCGGTATTGGTTAACCGTGACAGTTTTGTCGCTCCGATGCTTTGGGCACTATGGAGTGTTATAGCTGGGATATTTTAGAAGGTGATAAGTGACAAGCGGCTTAAATTTTACGAATAAATTCAAGTTGTTTATAGCCGACTTAATATGTATACATATAGACTGCAGCATGTAACGTCTGCGAATAAATACGTAAAAGTATATTATAACACCATCTTTCGCTAGCCATGTTTTACGTAACAAATCTAGACTATTGCTGTTTTCTTTAGGCATTGTATTCAGTTTTACCGACTATAAAGTTAATATTGTTACTAGATTATTGGTATTATACACAGTGACATTACAAATCGTACCTCACGATTCAACAGGCGTGAAATTATGTTTTCGGTTACTGCTCTTGTGTAGGCGTTAGTGTAATATCTAAATTTTATTGAATTCTGTAATATAATATAAAGCCCGTTCTGGCATTTAAAAGGAAAGGAAGGAACGCCTACATATTTGAAGATCATACAAATAGCAGCAGTGGCGAGGTGACCACATAAGCCGTTAGGCCTACGGTGCAGACCAATGATATACATACAGCTTATTCTCACTAAAAGAGCTATTTATTTTAAAAATATTTTAAATTGGCCTACTAGTCCATGAGTTAAGTAGTATTAGTAGTAGAGCCTCGCTGATTGCAGCATGAATGGGCCGGCTCGACCGGGGAAAGACTACTCTCTCACAAAATATCGACGTGAAATAACAGTATTTCCTACTGTTGTGTTTTGTTCGGTGAGTGAGAGTGCCGTAGGCACAATAACCCTCTTTCTTCCTTCACGCTCCTTCTCCTTCCCACTTCCTTTCCTAAAGAGTCGGCAACGCGTAAGTGTTGCCTCTGGTGTTTCAGGCGTCCATAGGCTACGGTGACCACTTACCATCAGGAGGCTAGTATGCTTGTTTGCCAACTTAAGCGCATAAAAAAAAAGAAAATAGTTAAGCGCGATTAAATATGCAAGCTCCTCAGCTTATAATATAAGTATAGATAAGAAACACCAAAACAGTGCAATGATTATCTTTACAAAACTTTCCTCACTTGGACTGCACCCCAGCTCTGCGCCAGATGTGTCAAAACAGTTATGACCGAACCCACCCTCTACCCCAATTTGTTTATAATTGATTCTAATATTACTTCAAATTACCTACCGTGGTTGATTGATAAAGGAAACGAAAATAAATGCATTTAATGAGGAACTATCTTTCATAACCCATATTTTAAAATAGCTCAAAATTCGGTACAATATTGGTGCGATATTTGCTAATAATGTAGTTTGAGACTCGAAATAATATAAATAAGGGTTTTAACTTTATTATCGCGTGCAGTGCAGGGTTAATAACATTATCAATCGAATAAATTACTTTATTTTTACATATATATATTTTTTTTCAAACATGTGTGGTATATCGGCCATTTGGTCAAATAGGTTACAATAACTGCTCAAGTTAACACGCTTGAGTTATCGTGGCATATGTGCGCTTGCTTACAGAACAGAAAGAGCAAAGAGGTTCTGTGCGCTTACTACTACAGAGTTCTACTTCACACATTGGCAGTTCTTAAAATAATTCGACATCTTATTATCTTTAGTGCTTTTTAAAGACATGGAATAAGAAGGAATTCTTTCTTATTCTCTATACAAGCCTGCAAAGTATAAGCTGCCAAAGACCGTCAGGAAAATTGACAAGTGACCGAAACCTCTGGTCCATTAATTGGTGAGAGCCAGTACACAACTCAACAACTAACTCTTAGATGACTGTTTTAGTGCAATAGCCAGTAAACAATATAAATAACTAAAAAAGTTGAACAAGAACACAAAAACCTCAAGACTTGCATTAACCATTTGTAAACACATCAATATTTGTGACATCCCTGGCTTCATCTTAAAAAAGACAACCTCTGCACTATGAATAATTCTCCTATCACGTTGAACTTTACTAACATTGAAACAAAGACACAAAGAACATCCAGACTCGCAACAACAAGGTGCGGTGTGTGCAAGGATCGAGCCGACGAAATCTAATGTCGAGATGACCAATAAAACAAAACGCCATGTATGCATCTTTTAGTGTATGAATAACCTAAAGCTAGTATGTGATTTAAATGACAAGATATGGAAATAATTCATAAACGTGAAACCCTGCGGTGAAAGCAGTATTTTCACTTCGCGTTGTTAGAAATACAAGAAAGTGTACAATTATACAGTAGCATAGTGACATCGGATATTGCGGGAAACTACCGGGTGAACGCTGTTGTTAAAATGTTAATGACCAAAGATAGCGTCCATATTTTATAGCCTGTCTTTTAGTTTGTTTGCTTTTGTACGTTACTTTAAAAGGCACTGCATTTAAAGATATAAATCATAGATGTACCATCACCGCACTTACATATATCGAATGGAAAAGTGTCCACGCCAAGATAATTGAGTTCATCATTAGAAAATAATAAAATAAAATATGAAATATATTTATTAACACCTTAAAACAGAATTAATAAACAGACTATTTTATATACATTTTATGTAGTTATTTTGACGCATAAGAAGTTGCAGCTAATGCCTAAGCTAGATAATTGAATATCCTGTAATATAGGTATTTGCGCCAAAAACAAAGATAATGATGGTGTACAATTCTCAATAATAGTGAGGGTGATAATATTATATTTATTATTCGGATATATTGATGGCAATTGCGTGCAGACGACAACTTAACGTCCAGGTGACTATATTTAAACGTAGTGACTCAGTTGTGGGAATGGTCTCATCTATAATTAAAAAAAACATAACTGTGAAATATCTTAACATAATCAATATCCTGTGTCTTCCTGAAGTATAAAGGCGGGTAGACGGGTGATTATATATGAACGACTGCCTCGGTGGCGCGACGGTAGTGAATGTGACTGCTGTGCACGAGGCCTCGAGTTCAGGTTGATCGAAGTATTTCTGAGCTTTTCTGTCAGAAATGCTTAGTAGCAGCTCGATTCTGGAACTGGGACCGATAAAACGGCAATGGGCTCGCTCCCTATTTCGTGGGATTTAAAGTCATACCTAGCGAAATTTTATTCCTCGGCTTAAATTTGTTTGTAATATTCCTTGGCTAAATTTGTTTGTAATATTCCTTGGCATAAATTTGTTTGTAATATTCCTTGGCATAAATTTGTTTGTAATATTCACTGACGTAAATTTTTTTATAATATTCCTTGGCGTATCCACTTTGGATCGCTGAGCCAGCGAAGTAAGTAAGTAAGTATTCCTTGGCGTACTCCTTCGGATATAAAGGCCTGACATATTACATATCTATGTTCCATTGTATTACGCTTAAATACGACACAGTTATACTATGAGCTGTATACTTATGTTCTTGTGTGTGCACAAGAACATAGGTGAATATTGTGCAATATGTGGGGGAACTTCCTCTTACACGTAATCCTCCGGTGCCTCGTCAGAGCACGTGCGAGCTATATTAGCTGTTCTCGGAACTAGACGATGATATAGACAGTATATCTATATACACATAGTACACCTATATAGAAATACAATTGTTTACATACGTTAATAGATTGACTTCTGTATATTTTAGATTTCTGTTTATTTCAGAAGGGGTAATCAGACACATAACGCGGAGAACCGACGGCCGTTGGGGTAAAAAGGTTCTGGAGTGGCGGCCACGCACCGGAAGACGCAGCAGGTGTAGGTTTTCGACAAGGTGGATCGACGAACTGATAAAGGTCGCGGGAGTGGTTGGATGCGGGTGGCCCAAGACCGGTCTGTGTGGAAGACCTTTAGGAAGGCTTATGTCCAGCCGTGGACGTCTTTTGGCTGAGATAATGCATCAGAGATGTTATGGCTAACGTTAGCGGCAATTCTTTGTAGAAGCAAGGAGTGCGGAAACGAGTCCGGTGAATGGCAATAGGCTTCCTTAATATTTCGGAGGACCTAAAACATAACTGCCTAAACTGCAAAATGTTACTGTCACTGTCTACTCCATAGTCTCCGTCAAGTAGGCAAGTAAGTTGGTAGGCAAAAGCGTAAGTTCATGTAAGAAAATATTCTATGAATATGAATACCAACGTCGCTGTTACAATCGTTAGTCGAGTTCTCGTTTTTTATAATCCATCAAATCAATATCTCGCTTTGGCATCTGACGCAGCAATAGAGACATTACGTTGCACCCTCCTACTCGGAGGCACGGAGGGGACAGACCTCCTGCCTCACTAAGCTGAGTGCAGTTAACGCTAGAAAAATGTCCCTGGGCGAATGAATGATGAGAATATTTGGGATCCGTATGCTTTACATTTACTATAACTAATGTTCTAACAATAAGATAGCTTTTAACTAACGCATGCCGTATCTCTATTTTACAAACAAACAATTAACAAAGTACGCTCAGATTCAGATCAATTATTTTTGGTTCACACAAACAATTGACCTGTATGGAATTCGAACATTAAAGAATAACACTATTACTAATACATACAACTATAATAATTTGCAACCTAATTAGCTAACTACAGCTATATTTTGTCAGGGCAAACCAAACTTTGGTTGGCCCTAGAATCGAACCCGAAACCATAGTAGTCGCTTAATCGACCGCTGCACCTTAGAAGTAAAATAAAAATTATTAGTCGCGATTTTTATTAATGACTACGGAACCAAAAATCAATATCCACTTACATCCCTCGTTAAACTACTAACTATGCACGTGCTCACCCTATTTCATAAGCGAATGTTAAATCTGAGTCTCCCACTGATGGAATTTTATTATGCAAGTTGTATTACTACTAGGGTACAGAAATCACGAACGCATTAATTTTAAAACTACCATCCAGTAGAGTTTGGTCAAGATGATTTGAAGTCACTATAAAATTTTATATAAAAATCTGGTGACGTGTAAAAGACGTCACATAAAGTGACGTTAGACCAAGAGACTACGATGACATCATGACTTACTTGTCCCTTTATTTTGCACACCGCATGCATTTATGTAGGAGCTTTTCTAAACAGGCAATTTACGGCAATATTTTGAACAACCAGCCAGCCAGCTCAAAACATTTGAATGTCATCGGACATTCCAAACATATAATTTGGAAAACTATATAGAAGAACTTTGACATGTATTCTATAACCTAGATTTTGCCCGCGGCTTCGCTTGCGGTGATCTACATTTTGCCAATAAAATTCTATCCTTCGGGAACAGCACCTTTGTAGATAAAATTACCGTAATAATAATACCGTATTCCGTTTCCGTACGAATAACAACGAGTATGAGAATTTTCACGATGATCGATCGAGTAGTTAAGGCGTGAAAATGTAACAAACAAATAAACTCATATTTGCATTTATAATAACTAGCGGTCGCCTAGTGCTCGAAATTCGACCAAAGTTTCCTTTAAGATATTGCTGATATATGTCATTATAATTGATATATGTAACCATAGTTACGCGCTTCGACTGCATGTGTCAAATGCATGGTTGTGTGCGTGTAGTGTTTTTCATTAATTTAATGTATTTCAAATGCATATTTTATGTAAATATTAGGATTCGTCACTCCTTCTCCATATAAACTTTAGCTGTGCCAAATTTCATACTCCTCCGTCGGCGCAATTTTCGTAAAAAGGGGTACAAAGATTTTGCTTCACGTATTAATATATAGATAGTAAGGATGCGGCTATTAATGCTAACCAGTATATTGCAGTACAAATAATCTTCGTTTAGGCTTCTTAAGATCAATAAGGTACCGCCACAAGATCTCTTCACCAACAGATAATACAAGCACTGCCACTCAAATCCTACCTCAATTTTTTCATCGTATCCACAACACTCGACGCTTTGTTTTCTCTAAGCCTTTTAGTTATTACATACATAAATAGATTCACGCCTGTTTCCCAGAGGGGTAGGCAGAGACTACGGATTTCCATTTGCTACGATCCTGACACTTCTCTTGCTTCATATACTTTCATAACATTCCTCATACACGCTCTCCGGTTTAAGGTGCTCATAACCTGGCCTTTATCCAGAACGTCTCCGACCTGGTCAAGAAACGTTCGCCTAGGTCTTCCCCTTGCGACTGTTCCATTCACACTAGCCTTATAAACTTTCTTAGTCAGTCTTTTCTCGTCCATTCTTTCTACATGCCCAAACCAGCTTAACATATCCTTTTCTATTCTCGTCACTACATCCACTTGTATGATTTAAGTTATTGTGTAGACCAATACGTTTTATAGTAGTCTATCTGATGTAATTCTTATTTAAAGGCTATGCAAATTGTATATCTGCGTGTATAAATGCGCAATTATCGTTACGAGTCGCGAACATTTTGTTAATGATATAAGGAATCGAGTTCTGAATATAAACGAGTTATGTTCTGCCAGAATAATTGTTAAATCGGCTATTTTCGGTCATGTTTACTTGGGTACTTACATAAGATCTACACTAATATTATATTTGACTGCCTCGGGTACGAATCTCAAGTCCGGCCAACAAAACATTTTTGCTGATATTTGCCAAGACATCTCAATTATAGGCTGAAGTATGGATGTTGGCGGTATAACACAACCTATGTCTCAGAAAGCATGTAAAGCCGATGGTCCGGCTCTTGGTCTCTTCTCTCCCGGAACACCTTAGGTATAGTACAGCGACTGGTCGATAAATAAACAAGAAAATAATTTTAAAATAGTAACCACACAAAGTTTTACAAAAATAAAATTCTCTGCATTTTCTACCACATTATCTTATATCTACATATTTATTTCTTATTTTATTTCGGGTCAATAGCTCTAATATGGTGAGTTTCAGGATTATCTATTCTTTACGGTCAACCTATCAATATGTAGCTAACAGTCATGCCTCAATTTAAACCGTATTGACATGTTTACGAACAAGTGCATATAAATATGAATATGCATCGAGTGATAAAATCAATAGTGGCGACAAGATGAACGCATCGATGAGCATTTCACACTGCACACCCCAGCCATCATTGCATTACGTGCCAACGCTTCTGGAAATTACTACTAATGTGTCTCTCGTTGTACATACATATATACATGTACTCGTAAAATATATTTAAATACATATACATGTAAAAATTACATACATTAGCCAGTTATGGTTTTAGGCTCCACGTAATAAGAAACGTTCACCTGTGTGAACTGTGTATTTAAATATTTTGTGATCTCCACGGAGTCTGGACTGTTTCAGACTCTGTGGTAATACAAAAATGTCTTGTTCTTCTCCCTAGCCTTATTATTCCCAAGTCATTTGGGGTCGGCTTTTCTAATCTAACCGGATTTGACTAGATATCAGTTTTTACACGGAGCGGCTGCCACCTGACCTCCGCAACCCGAAGGCTAACGATACCCTAAGGCTAGACCAGTGTCAGGATATTATAGGGCACTGACTTCCCAGTAACGACTGCCATAGATGTTCATGGCAGCCGGGACCGACGGCTTAACGTGTTCTCCGAGGCACGGAGCAGGCGATAAATGTCAATCAATACGCACATAATTTCGAAAAGTCATATAACTTCCGAAAGTCAGAGCTGCGCGCCGCGGGTTCGAACCCGGGGCCCTCTGCATTGCAGTCTGTTGGTCTCCCCACTGAGCTATCGCTGCTAAGTTATGTGCGTATTAAATAGTTAATTATAGCTCGCTTTAACGGTGAACGAAAACATCGTGAGGAAACCTGCATGTCTAAGAGTTCTCAATAATGTTCTCGAAGATATGTGAAGTCTGCCAATCCGCACTGAGTCAACGTGGTGGATTGTGGCCTAAGCCTTCTCACACTGAGAAGAGGTCCGTGCCCAGCAGTGGGACAGTTTAATACAGGACTGATATAATTATTATTACCCTATAAAAGTTTGCCCGCCCCTGCAACCTTAGTAATTGAACCTGGAGCTTTATGCTTAGAAGTCGTATTTGAACACTGTGCTACCGATGCAGTTAACCCTGTATCATAAAGTAATAAATCGTAATAGACTAATGAATGACTAGCGAAACAACCATGCCACATATCACAAACAAATTATATGAGACAATTACTCACATTGCCGGACGCCTGACCAAGCCTCCGATTTACTTAGTTAATTGCCCATAACCAAAGTACTATACAAAAACAAACAAACTATTACGTCTTTATATCGTTAAAGGGTACGACAGAAGCGTATTACAGTCATTACGTTTTTTACCGATTTTAATACAAACTCGTGCTATGTTACTTCTATGTATTGCGTGGGATTTTATTTTAACAACGGACTAGAAACAATATTTGTGAATCACACAAATGTTTGTCCTGCTTGGATCAAAACTAAAACACGTAGCGCATTGTCAGTGACGGGGTAATCGCCTTATCCACTACACTATCCGTGCAGAATATACAAGTATCAAATATTAGACTGAACCCAACCCAGAATTGTCTGGGTTTCGCCTCAGGCCAGACTGCCAAACAAATTCTAGGATTGTATGTAGGCCATCACGGTTTAGAGACCGGACTCAACTTGGATAATAGCCAATGCTAGAAGTATTGGAAGTCCATGTAAGGAACGCGCCTATTACCATCTGCCATACAATTTCCAGTGTCAATCACTACGCATTTAAAAACCAGAGCCAGCAATTGCAGTCCAACAAATGCAACGACCGACCATAGTGTGCTTATTTTTCCTGTAATTAAAATGATTAATTTATTTATTCGTAAGCACCTTAATCTATATTTTTGTTTAGTTAGTTATTTTGTGTATGTCTTAGCAAAAAATGTTTATTTATTTCTTTCATGCAGTTTCTAGGTTAATATTCCTGCAATAAAACTAATGTTACTGAGAAATCGCCAAGGAATATAACCTGTCAATTTACGGCTGTAAATTGAGTAGCTGCTCATATCGTCACACTTATGCTACTGAACTAACAAAGCAATATTATTAACAATGCTGACTTTATACATATGTGTTTAGTGATAGGGTATTAAACCCATATACCTACTTTGGCAATGGGTTGCACTAAATAAATAAATGAAATATAAAAATAGTAGGTAGTCGGACCGCCTCGTATACATACTATAATAATAGATTAATAAAACACATGTGGTTAATTTGCCCTTGACATAGCTACGAGCTATACGACCCTTCCAAACGACGGAGTAGGAAACATATTAAAATAGCACTTATTTACTTATTTGTATCAGACATTTGTAGTAGATGACTCACTACATAATTATGTATGTATGTTTAAAAACTTGAATAGTTGGCACTATGTGGATCATGTATGAGTCAGTTTGTAAATAAAAAAGAAATAGTAAAGTATATAGAAAATACATAAAGTCACGACTCTTTCCCGGAGGAGTATACAGACTTCAATTTATTCTTAGACTCTATACCATAATTTTTTTAAATGTCTTTCTAGTGAATATGGTATGTTCAAAATGATCTGATTAATGTATCTAACATTAAAATCTGGTGCATGTATTATTTTGATAAGCCGCCTGGAAGTCGAGTGTTAATAATAAGGATTTTTGATACGGTATTTTCATTAAATATATGTATATATATATTGTTTATAAGTATGTTTTATGTGTGTAAATGAGCTTCTTCTCAAAGGCAAAGAAAGAAAAATATATGTAGGTACATATTTACTTCCAAATTCCACGTGCAATAGCTACTCGCGGGCAATAGCTATGTAGATATGTATAAGACCTGTATATACTCAATCAAAATCTATAAAGCTCACTTTACGTTCAGGCTCCCAACATATCGCTGTGGCTTCATTTACTCATATAAAATTCTTCATGCTCGCTCGTATTCTTACCATTGCATTACTCTAGAACGTATCTGATCTGCTTGGAGAATATGCCTTATACATATACTTTTTTGATGAACGTTCTCATATCGGTTTTTGTAGGGTTCATAGTTTTCATGGCGGGTTACTAGAGCAACAGTGCGACTTATGGCGAATTCTCTACCTCTTCTCGACTTCTCGACTTCCGTTAAGTCAAACGGAAGGTGTGGTGTTGCCAGAAATTAATTTATAGTGTTGCCACGCCGAATGGGTTCGATTCCCTCACGGGACCCACAAAGTTGTTTTGAGTCTCGGTGTTCTTTATGTCCGTTGTTTGAATGTTTGTAAAGTCTCACGCGACACAAGATTTCTTCCTAATGCAGGAGATGTCATTTAAAAAAACACATGCGGCTCAGTCTTTGGGGACTGCCGATAGAAGTGAAAACTAAGTAAAAAGCGTTCGTTGACGATGACGCGAGTTCCATGATTTTTGTTCACCCAAAAAGTGCTCAACGCGCTAAAAGAAGTTTTCACTTCAATAATCATTTTAGTTGTAGCGGGACACCGACGGCATCACAATTGTTTTTCAATGATGTCTGGCATTCCAACAATAGACAGGTTAAGATAAAAGATCTTTACCAAAACCGATATAATAGCGTAGTGAAGATACATTACACTATCGAGTCACTCAGCTATACTTAGCGAACATGCCTTACATAATATGTATGTGCCTATGTCTATTTCACGCCTTCAATGAACGAATTGGTAGATAAATCTCAATAATCAGAGCGCCGAATTCAATGCCGCCTACGGTTACATAACATCATTGGAGCTTGTATACTGGAAGGGCGAGACATGATTGACCTTTTGCTTACGTCACACCGAAAAACACAAAATAATATCCACGTTTATTTTCTTGACAAGTGTACGTGGGAGACAGGAGAATATGATTACTTAAAAGTTTTATCTTTTACGTGAAGATTATTTCTTGTGTTTAGATATTTTTGGTGGACTTTGTTCAGTAAAGTTCTGAATGTCATGCCGACTCTAAAAGATTATTCGCCATTAATATCTGTGAGAAGGGCAAAACACGGTATACTGCACGCCACGGTTATAGTACTTATTACTTTTGTCTCTGCAAAAGTAATAAATTTATGCTGAGTGAAGAACGACGCCCAGCGCTGTCAGAACCGTGCACAGTAACCACCAGCGCTCCAAAATATTATATAATTGAAATAAATTATGAATATTACAAAAAAAGATTATTAGTATTGTACTCAGAAGCAGAGATGTTGCGGATGCAGATTATTTGACATCCACGGATGCGGATACGGATGCGGATGTCCAAATCAATGCGAAAGCTTCGCTATTGCGGATGCGGATGTTGATTAAAATTGTTCATTCATCATCATCATTTAATAAAAAGTATCTAATATCACCGCCTTCGGTTCAAGCTTGTTTTGCAAAGATTCATCAATTAAATACGTACTACTGAACAACTGATTTCTTTCTTATCGTAACCAACGCTATATCTGGATCCGAATTAACATCCGCGTTGATTATTGCGGATGCGCGTGCGGATGCAAATGTCCAAATCGATGCGGAAGCTCCGCAATTGCGGATGCGGATGCGAATATTCGCAACATCCCTGCCCAGAAGACTGGCAACATAGCCATGTTGAATGGCAATGCTTATTCTTTCAGCGAAATAAAGACCAGCCCTCTCTATTTCATTATATAGGGCAATAGCACTAGAAACCATAACCAATCCGAGCTCAAACAGCTTAAAAACATAATTTTCTACCAAGTGTATGTATATTTTGCGCCATTTGAATGTCACCGCAGATGCAGCAGCAGCGCCAGCAAAAACCGCCGTGTTGAGTAGATGTGAGTGAGCAAGTGTGTCAATTTCAATAAAACTATCAAAGCAACTGTTCTTATTAGTAGCCTCCCTTTGCTTTCCTCTGAGGTAACGAGCGAGTTGCTAAGTTATAAAATCATAAACTTGAAGTAAGCACAACCATATGACGTCATCGATCATACTAATCCGCAATAATTCCCATCATAATAATCATCTGACCTTCGTGATCACCGCTCTGTATGGTCTCGTGTAGGCAGTAATAAAGGGGTGGTGTTTAAATAGGGCTGTCAACTCTAAAACTTCTGAGGTTAAAGACTTTATACAATATACTTATTTATTCGGCATCCTAAAACTGTCTCTTGGCTTACCGTTATAGATCCATTGATTTCAATTGAAGACAAAATATCCCGAGGCATCGTGACTTTACAAACGCTGTGAAAATGTTATCAAAATCATCAGTGCTCGTGCGTTAAAATTCGGAGCAATCGGTACATTCTCGAGAGGCTCCTACAAACCATTGTGTCATCTGTTATTCACGAGTAACCTGGGAATAACAATCAGCATAGCTTCTTTGGTACCGTTGCATAGAATTATGGTAAACATTTTAGACTATGTTGGTTTTATCTGGCTTTTTCTCTCAAGCAATTCTCAATATCATCGAGGAGTCTGACAATGTGCCTTATAAATGGCAATAGACTTGCCAGGTATTATTACGGTAGACTGAGGCAATTCTCGGTCCAGCAAGCTATCTGTAAAAATTTAGCTGTCTGTCTTTTTCTTCGGAGAATATACAAGATGTTAACTTGAGGTCCGTATATGCCCGAATATACGGACCTATCCTTTACTCGAAATCTGGAGTTGTCGTATCAATATTGTAGCAGTGCTGTGGCAGCCCTAAGAACAATCGACAGGGCACGGTGCTATATCGTGAGATCGACGATATTGCGGGGGTGTGTACAACAGTTTACATGACGGATTACCGTCATTGTCTACTGAGTATCAACCTTTGTATACGTGGCATTATCCTTTGTGTACTATTGACGATGTCAAGGATGTAATGTTTTGAACGCCAAAGTTTTCAAAGGTTGAAGTGTAGGCGAGCAATGAATTAATAATGTTCTTCTACACATTTTATTAACCTCTGAATCTTCTTCAAAGAGGTTAATGAAAACACTATGTGTGTCTGTGTGTCTGTCTGTTAGTGACAGGCATAACTACGGAACCACTGGATCAATTGACTTGTAACTTGGTGTACAGACACCTTGGAGTCATCCCTCGGTCGAGTAATATGGGCCCTGTGGGTCAAAAGACTCCCGAGATATAGGGATCACAAGGTCATAAAGTCAGGGGATATCCACCAACAGAGTGATTTGGAAGTCCAAGGGAAAGGCTTATGCCCAGCAGTGGGATATTACAAAAAGCTGATGAAAAGAGAAAGGCTACATGAAGACGAAGAGGTTGAATGCTGGGTTTTTACGCCCATCTCTTTAACTTGACCTGTACTAATGTCCAGGTGAAGTGGACTCCAAACACAAACAGTAATTATTCCTTTTTTTAGCAGATACCTAAATGAAATAGCTGGTAATCTCTTTTAAAGTACTGACTTCGTTAAGGTTCAGTGTTAAGCTACCAAATCCTTAAAAACCTACACACATTTTCTACATAAGTATGTCGTATTACACACATATTTCACCAGGTATAGCCAACATCTTAACCAAGCACAGTTTCAGTTTTGGTTCTGATATTAAAACATCTTGAGAAAGCCGCCGGATTCACAACCGCTTAGCCGCCGATGCAATAATAAAATAAAATAAGCAAAAAGGAAACACAGATATAATTTAAAAATGTTATTCAGCAAAACTGTTACATTTATACCAAACGAAGTATGTAAAAACTCACATTACACGTTTGTTCGTTGAAAAAACGACACAATATTAATGATACGCTTCTCTTATGATTGAACAAAATAAACGATTTTATTCCATTAGTGTCAACGCTGCTGTGCTCGCGTTGAGATTAATGATACCAACTACAAACCTATATCAATACTGGAAAGTTAAAAATCATTCGCGTAAATGATTTATTGTGTACTGACATTATTGGCGCTTTAACTGATGTGCGTTTTTGAAGGCGGATTTTTGAACTATATTGAATGGCTTGAAATAGATTTGTTATATTTTCTGTGTAGTTGTAGTGTTTGTAATTGCACAATGCATTAAAATTTATGAAATGTATGTTATTTTTGGTTTAATAAAATATATATAATTTATTTTTTGTATTACACTCACATTTTGCCGTTAAATCCCAAGTCGGCTTCGTGCTGGTACTAAAAAAATATTTATTGATAATAAAACCAAATAACACTTAGTCCGACGCTTAAATCGAACCCGAGACCCTACACTGTGGTGAATGTAGTTACTTTTTTAAGATACTAAAGTAGCAAGCCAGCAAACAAATAAAATCTGATAGTGAACGGTTACACTATGCCCAGTCCGGGCGAGGAAAGGAAGACTCCACGGTCAGCAATAAGAGCTTATGCCACTCTACCAAAGAATCTTTCCCATATTTGCGTAAAATCAATAAAGCGATCAAGATACCTATTAATACACCATAGTATTTTGGAACTATTCCAATACATGGACGTTGATATAAATCAAATAGACATAAACAGACAGGCCAGCTTCTTAATTATAAATGTTTGTCAGAACTTCATGCAACCCAGACAGGAAGCCATATTTACGCCAGATGTTAAGAATCATTGTACAACGCACGTAACTACGTCATAACAATATTTACAGGCCGTGGCCTCGAAAAAAAAACACACTTATCTGCTACAAAGGCCAAAACCAATAACCAGAACGGATTATCTCTAATGCTAACCGCAAATGACAATATTTCCCATCACTCATTTTGACATCCCGAAACGTCAAACTTTAACATGACATCAAAGAGGACAACAATAAGACGCCAATTAAAATATATTTAGAAAACTAATCCTTATAAAAAACTAGAGGAGACACGTGAAAAATAGACTCAAGACACCCTTCAAAATATGTGTGATATTTGCATAAGATTTGCACAGTTACTTACGCCAGGCCATGGCCTGTAGGAAGCCTCATATTGTACAAAGAACCTTATCATAACTACTTAAGGTAGAAATTTAGTTTTGCATAATTGGAGTAGCTATTCTAATATTAAAAAACGAACTTGAGCTAATTGAGACTGTCAAATCCCTTTGTATTACGTCACTTGGGAATTTGATATTGGTTACACGGTTATACCTCGTGTGAAAAGATGGTGGTCGAAAAAAATGTCCATTGAAGATTGCTTGGCATGTGTCTAAGCACGGATTACTACGGGTGAATTACCGTAGCAAAATACGCTCATGTATTACGCATTAGATAATAATAATATCAGCCCTGTTTATTAACTCTTCCACTGCTGGGCACGGGCCTCTTCTCAGGGCGAGAAGGGTTAGGGTTAGGCAAGTTAGGCCAAGTGCAGGTTGATAGACTTCGCACATCTTCGCGACCATTATGTAGAAGTCTCAAACATACAGGATTTTGTCCTTCTACTATAACTATTCAATACGCACAAGTTCGAAAAGTTGGTGGTGCGCGCCTTGTTATCGCAGCTTCTTGATACTACCTCGCTAAAAAGATATTTGTTAAATAACATTGATCAATTCATACTGTCATTGTGAATTATTAGAGTATAAATTGTAATTCTAAATTATATAACATATGAAGTCCCACTCGCATAAAAACCCTAGTGGTTTAAGCGAGTGGTTTAAGCCATGGTATAACTATTGTAAATTTCAGTCAATAAATAAAAATTTAAAAAGAATATTTACGAGTCATCTAATAGGGTTTTAATAGTCAAAGATGTAGAAGAATAAGCCGGCTGCGGGGACAATACCACCACCATCTTGCAAGAAACCAGCTTATAAGTGGTATTATGGTAGTTATAACTGTTACAGCATTTCGCTCGCTATAAGTCCTACTGCCTTCCAAAGCTATGGGACCCCACCCATAAGTTTCCTTTTAGTTACAATACCAGTAATTGTATTGTATGCAATGCAAGGCTACAAGCCTCAGTCCAATATTATTTTAATTGATCAAAATCTTTAGATTTTACGGATGGCGTAGTAGTTTACATTGTCGCCTCGCCACTGAAGCCGCGCCGAGTGTTGTGGGTTCGATAACCACAAGGGAGAAAAATTGTGTGGTTCACAAATAGTTGGTGTCGGTGTCCTTTTTGTCCGCTGTTTGAATTTTTGTGAAGGCATTAATTGTAGTGCTCGAGTTGAATTACATTAAAAATATAAAAAATGTGTCTATACCTTGGAAGGGAAAGATAAAGAGAAGAGACCTAGGATTTTGTTCAAACTAAAACAACTCGACTCTGCAAAAAGTTTTGGCGCAGAATGGTCTACCGCTTACCATCAAGCGACAAAACGACATTTGTTTAAAGTCGGATGTAGTTACCTACGCTGTTCTTACCTATCTTGTCCATCGTAATAAATATTATCATGAAAACTGCTTCGCTAATCTCGAGGCATAAGATCGCGCCTACGCTTACGGCCGAACTTTATCTTTTAGATGGACGGGCAAAATGTTTCTCATATCTGTCTAACAAACAGTAATTGGTTGCCACGAGATATACAAGTAATGCACCTCAGTTTACTCTTGAATATAATTATAACCTTCCTCAAAGATTGGGCTATCAAACGCGCAAAGATTTTTTACTATTCCGACAGGTTCTAGAGAGAGGCGAATCATAAAAAACCATACTCAACGTTATCAAATTAATATAGATATAAACATCTTTATGTTTTTTTTTATTATTGAAGGTTGTTCAATTTCTTAATTTTCTCTCCATTTACGCATAGTGTTAACAGTGTAGTTTGAGAAGTCATTTAAAAAAGGATAGCTGAGCAGTGCAAACGTGGTCGCAATTCTCTATAGCAACATACCAACAGATGCAATCTAATTTGTGTTAGTAAAGCGAATCTACTGCGCCGGTAAATTGGATTACAGTTCCTACGGAGAATGTGTGAGCGCTCACGTTAATCCCATCAGACAGTGGCAGGTTTATACTGATTCCATATAAAACACACTATAAAAAATATCAAAAGCGACATTATCAAGTAACCAACACGCATTATAAACCCAAAAACTATAACAATCGGATTTGTCATTCGAAAAGACATATTTATTGTAAAAAAACTACATCTAAATATTAAAAATGGAAACCGCGCAACTAAAATAAGATCCCACAAAATCGCAAGAAAAAGTAAAAAAAAAATTCAATGCGCTTTGGGAAAAATTTCGGACGACCCTTAACTGCAAAAGAAGGGACTTCCCTTGATGTATTTTTTATGTAATTCAAGAAGGGTGCAAAATAAAGTTGCAATTTCAAGACGTCGCGATTGGACAGAAATGGCTAGGGGTGACACCCATGAAAAAAGGGCGGACTGTGTAAGGGTCTGTGAGAAGATTATTAATTTTTGAAGATATCCCCTATGGGATTCAATAAAACTGTATATTGGATCTAGATATTCATACGTACATTTAATAATGTGAACAAGTCGCATTGTTGCTAAACAAGTTATGTTAAAACCGTGTGTTCATTATAATTTCGGTTTTATCATTGAATAACCTTCAAGTAAAATAACATTTAACGTGAGTTGTTGTCTGCTTTTAAATCAAGTCATAGACGGTGACGTCATTCTACAATTGACATTGCAACCTTAAAGCGAATTAAGTGCCGCTGACTAAGAAAACAATTTATATATAATTATATCTGTTTCTGTATCTTCTAAATATAAAGATTTTCTTTGCAAATAACTGCAATGGTTTTAATCCTCAGCAAATTTATTATTAGCTGCAAATACTGACGACGCCATTTCGGCAAATGTGTCTATTTAAAATTACATAGGGTGTTGTTTCAAAAATAATGAATCCCCCCCTTTACTTTACTTCTGTAACACTTATGAATAATTATTTATTTAGGACTCATTCATTTCCATTGACATTATATTCATCACAAATAAGACTTCACATAATTATTACAATAAAAGAACATAAGATAATATCAAAAGAAATTTTATATAATTTAAAATTAAAATAATCCTTCCTGCGCTACTTCTGAGAAAACAAAAGGATTCATAAATCAAAATATTTTACCCGTACAAAGACGACGCGGCATGCGCGCGCGCATCCACAATAGATTTCTCAATATCAATGACATTAGACGCTACTATCAAAGGCGTTAAACAAATTTATGACCCGTAAAACCCATTAGAATTATTCGTACACCATAAATCATAGGTAACGTATAGAGAATTATGGTAACAGTATAATTTCTCGCTACTAAGATTTGGTTACGGATCGTTTAGCTAATAGTTAAAATCGTGCAGAGAACCTTTTTGTAGGGTAAGACTTTCTATAAGGGTAAAAATAAAGAAGACATAGGCAAATCTGAAGTGCCAGTAACAATTACAAAAGTAAAAATAAACGCTTTAATAATGAGGGATTAGCGAGCCCCTAGCAACTTGAAGAATAAGATTAACAAAACCAAGCATAAGAATACCGGTGATGTAACAAAAATAAAAAGAATAACCTCGTTGACCTGAATGCCCGAAACTCAATCATAACACGTCATCTTTGACGTTTTTAACAAAACGGTGCAGCGATGCAACGGACTGCAAACAATTGACAATAGCACGCCGACAAATAATCGCAGAACACGACAGATGGTACGAAGATTTACTCAAATATACGAATAATCGTGCGACTAAGCTTCCGTGTTGCAAGACCGGTTTTAAAAATAATTGTTGTTTTGTTACTGTGAGAAAATTGGGTTTTAGAGAGAATACCTTCCACAGCATAATACGAAACAAATTGTATGTCCTCAGACATTTTCTTGTATTTTATCTTCAGAAGCTAATCCAAACTAAACCATGATACGATGTTTTTGGACTTAAATCTAGGAATGTTTTACTTATATACTGAATTCCAAGCATTTAATTTGTGTATGAGATTGACACTATCATGTTTATTTATTACATTGCTTTTCTAGAACTTTAATAAAATAAGACACTAATTAAAAATATGTATAGTCTAGAAAAGGATTTGTTTGCGACATTTATTTATATTCATATTTTCATTTGTTTATCAAATCACTTCTTTTAATTACCTAATTATCATTGATATATTATCCAACTGATTGTGAATATAATGCCAGTCTTATGGCCTCGTAGCTTGCGACACATTTGTATGAATTGCATTGCAAGCCATGAGTCTAAAGATATACAGTGAATTTCATAACGTACATGCATATATTTAACAAAACCAATAAATTGATAGTATATTAGTATTCTGAAAACCGCTATCAAAAAGCAATCGACAATAAAAGTGATCAGATCAATTTTATAAACCTAATCCAAAATTGTATTCATGAATGGATTATGTCTCAATGCGTAAGTTACAAATGTATAGAACCAATAATCCTTTCGCAAGAACTGACCTTAATGTACTTATAATAGTAATCTAATATTTTGCAATATGATTATCGATAATGCTATTAAGATAACAATCCAACCCGTCCGATCTAAACGAGATAACCTCACAAAAGGCATTTCTTAAGTAACAAAACGTACTAAACGTGAAGTTATGAAATGTTATTGTTGACCCGAGGGTTAGAAAGGTCGAACCCTTTCTTGTCAAAGTCGATTGTCATGACAATGTCAAAATTTGCAACGTGACAAGTCATGTCAGAATGCAGTTTGATGAGGAACGAATGAATGCAACCAAGGATCTTTCACACGCTTGCGCTGTCGATCAGGGCAGTGTGACTTACTGTGTGGTGTGTCTCCCTTACGGTAACGTAGGTTCAAACAAAAACACCGATAATGTTTTGCTACGGGGAACATAATATACTGATAATAATTTCGTAAATGTAACAAGCATGGAAGATTTCTTGAAGATAAACGTAAAACGAAAGAAAAAGTGAAGGGTTAAATAAAGGACGGTGACAACAACTTCTATGAAAAAAACAAACTCTAACATCTAAGTAAACGCGACGCTTTGCATGCTTACAACAAAACCGTAGAGCATAGCAAAAAATAAACAAATAGGAAATTAAATGTATCGAATAATTTCTTATATAGGTGTATCCAATAATTTACGACGACCGTGGACTTTTTTTCAAAACCTCATAACCAATAAGCCTTTTGGCATATCTCTAAATGATTCAAGCTAATTCGCCGAGCCATCTTAAAGACAAAAATAGTATTCAATACGAAATTAAACGTTTTCTTGGTACAGAACAATTGTTCTGATAAAAACTACCACCTCATCATAGAAAGAATGTCGAAAGATATTTAATATGTCTTGTCAAATGTATATTACCTAATAAACCGTAAACGACTTATAACTATCAGTTCTTGTTGCCATTCACCGTAATGTACATTACTGCCTACTCTTTCCTAAAATGACTGACATCTGACATCAACCACTTTCCTAAACCATCACGCAAGAAATACATTTGCATTACCGCCACAACGGTTACGTTACAATAGAATAAAGCTGTCTGCCCACTACACCGTCTCATACCATGACCGTGCTAGGAACGTATCAGACACGAAAAGCAACACGATACGCCATGCTATAGGAACTGCTGGTCGGTGACGGAACGGTCTAGGGGGCATAGTCTTACACATTTCCTTACAAAGAATATTTTTTGCCTGACACTTTCCTAGCACGGTTATGGTATGAGACGGGGTAGTGGGCAGACTCCTTAAACATGATGAAATATTGACCACACTGTTTAAATTTTTTTAATAAACAAATAAAAAAGCTAAACTTAGCTCCCTGTCTCTTTATAAGATCAGAATTCTATTTAAATATCTGTCATCTCATCAAAGAGCCATCTTCCCGTGTTCCCCGAAATGCTATTTGAACAAACGCCCCGATATTCAAGACTTGATATATATTGACAAGTTTGGCAAATTATTATTCGCTTTAAACATAACATCGAGTACTTCACTACCTTGGCTTAGAGTTGGATCTTCTTTGATTTGTTCATTTTGGGGTGCGTTGTCTATGTGTTATATATAATCTAATAAATCGCAAAAATAAAGTAGGGGGCTTGTGGTATTCATTGGAGCATTTCAGATATCAAGTGAAGAGAAATAGGCCAAAATCGTAAATATTGTAACGTTATAGTTTGAGGTTGCTCTTATTTAGGGTTATTTTATTTTACATCGCACTTACCTTCATAAATATTCTGCCCTATATTATATTACTGTAACACGGTGTTGGTAAAAGATAGTAAGACTGGCGGACTAAGTCCGAAGACAAAGAACAGTTTACAAGTTCCGAAGAGACATTTGCCCAACAGTGTGCCAAGGATAGATGAAAAAGTAGGTTTAGAGACGGCCGATATCTTTTCTATATATTACCTCTATTTGCAATGTAAATAATAATTATAAAACTGCCTCACCCAAGGGACATTCTCTTCTAGCGACTAGGTATATACATACTAGGAATAAAAAGACTAATCGGTAAGCAAGTAATAAACCGCACTTATTTCTTTAACGAGTTAAATGTATTAAATAACTACCTATAATACTAACGATAACACCCGTGGAATGTAACCTACATAATAAATTTATTGCGTCTAAACATTTAGCGGTTACACTTAAACATTGCGCAAATTACAAAGACTGGAATATATCTGCTGAAACAGAAGCCCTATGAACGAACCTTGGAAAGTAGATACTAGATTATGCCCGTAGCCTAGCTCGTGCAAATGTAGGTTATGTTGGATAAATAACAGTACTTATTTCTGGATTAAAGGTAGCCTATATCCTATTCTGTAACCCGACAACGTGTATGCGAAATTTCATGATGATCGGTTGAGTAATTAAGGCGTTAAGCGAATCAAACAAACAAACTCACTTTGGCATTTATAATATTAATTAGGATTCCGATTAACAAAGAAGAACATACAATATTATTACTTCGAATTTATGATATTAATTAGGATGACGATTAACAAAGAAGAACATACAATACTATTACTCCGAATTTATGATATTAATTAGGATTACGATTAACAAAGAAGAACGTGCAATACTATTACTTTAAATTTATAATATTATTTAGGATTGCGATTAACAAAGAAGAACGTACAATACTATTACTTCGAATTATATTACAGTACTATAAACGTTATTTCTGTACTTTTAGTACCTAGTAAAAATAGCTAGACTCTACACCTTAATTAAAAATTTAACAAGTACAAGAGGCCGCGTTGCCGTTTGTTTGGTGACAGTACTAATGAGCCAGCTTACTAAAGAAAGCAACTTCTTACAGTAAACAGGCATAAAAATAGTTACACTGTTACTACAATTCGCCTGGCAATTAAGAGAGCCGCAGGCTCACGTTTCTGTTTCACCGATTCTTTTCCTTACATCTTATCTTTAATTCCATTTTCCTGTCGCAATGCACAAGCAAAACATCGGTTATTCCAAACGATCAGAGACTGGAGTATCTGCTTATAATCAGCAAATGTACGCCTGTTTACTACTGTAGCATAAAAAGTAGCGGTCACTACATCTACCACGCAATAAATCCATCCAGGCACTCACACAAACACAAAAAAAATCATCACAATCATACTAGCCGTTTAGAAGTTCAGTGACATATCCATACAGAAGAATTATTATATATACATAAAGATAAGCAACTACGATTTAACGGTAAAGAATCAAATAATACTGTAGCAAACCAGCCAATCAACGGATTTCTAGAATATCAATAAAAAAATTATAAAGTCCAAATACCCGCATTTGAGCATTAGAACCTGTCTGTCTGCGACAAAGCGTCTTCCACATATAAAAACACTCGAACCTTTAATTTAATCAAAAAACAATAAAATAAATGTAATAACATCTAGACACACATATCACGTTTATTTGTTCTCCACATTATTACAAATAGAAAGGTAATCTCTTTTCATAAACAAAACAATTTATTTTTTAGAGGAGTCCCGTCGCTTTCTATTATGTTACTTGTGACAGTAACATAGAGGATTAAAAAAGAATAAAATCAGTTCTATTGTCTATTACCGCCACGGGCTTTTAGGATATCAACTGACGCGGAATGGATTTTTACGCCATACTTTTTTTAGCTTTAGAAGAAGATACATATCCTTAGGGAATTTAAAGGATTACATGCATAAAGTGTACACACACTTTGTGCAACGTATGAAAGGTAAATTCAATATTAGAAATGTTCTTTATGTAAAAAGGCAACATTTAAGAGTAAGGCATACATACATAGATCACTCATAGACCTACTAATTCTAATCCTAACTAATATTATAAATGCCAAAGTGAGTTCGTTTGTTTGTTACGCTTTAACGCCTTAACTACTCGACTGATCATCATAAAATTTCGCATACAAGTTGTCAGGGGTAAGAAAAGGACATAGTGTACCTTGCATCTGGAAAAATATGCAATTTCTGAGGTATAGCCAATATTATAATCAATGTAAAAGCTTGTTAAGATTTGTTTTTTATTCACGTGTGAACTGTGAACGTATTTAGATGAAACATGACATACAGATAAACCATGCCCTGGATTAATACTTAGGACATTTTTAATCTCGGTCTACGGTCCCGTGGGACTCACACAGGCTAAGCCCCGAGACGCTAATATATCCCTAAACACCCACAATTTGTAATGTTTGTAGATCCCACGTAACAGAGAGCAATTGTATTGTTGTCTCTCTTCGCTACATATTTAGAATTAGCACAGGTATTGAGAATTTCATATTAGAAAAACATAGAGACACTTCGAATGGAGTATAGAATCTGAGACCTCAAGATCAGTCGCGTATATGACGCAAACGAATGCCATCGGCGCCTAGACATTCTTTATATTCTATTTTTCAGTAGAAAAACGCAACAAGAAAGTAGATTTTTACAAAATGTCTTTATCGTCGTTTTTTTTGTCGTTACTTTACAAACATTCAAACAACGGTCACAAAGAACGTCCAGACTCGAAATAACCATTTGTAGATTACACAAAGTTTTGTTCTGTGATTAAACCCTCAACCGAGTGTTGTACAGTGGTAAACGGTATGGCGCCCACTAACCCACTACGCCATCGGGCAGTTGATAAGTGCCGTCTCTTCTGATACACGTGAAGTTGTCTATGAATACAATAGCCATACGTCTATTGTAGAACGGGATCTCCAACAATGAGGTCACGGTCATTCTCTATGGTCACGAACATTTGTGTATTTTTTTTATGCGGAGTATAGCAACAATAGGTCTGCGGATGGGTGACTACGAACAAGGTGAAGTGCAGTGCTTATTGCAATAATGATCTTTAATAAGCTATCTGCAATATTAAGGCCAGTGCCTTACACATAATGTTTTAGGAACTAATCGCTCCAATACCCTATATAATCAATGTAGTGGTTATTTTATTTGATTGCGGGTCATGAGTTCTCCGGTTTAAATCCTGTGTTAAACCGACAATTTATTATTAGGTATTTCCGTCCAGAAATTCAGGAATTATAGGTAGTTGGTGATGTTTTATCCTTGTGCCTTGGCAAGTATGGTAAGCCATTGGTCCTGCGCTTGATTTCTCTTTCTGGTCTTTTCGGAATGCCAATTCGGAATATAAGAGTGAGGAAATAGATAGTTTACTCGTAGAAACATACTTGTACATGCACTATAATATCTGCTGCCTAGATAAATAGTGTCCATCGAGATTGGCCACTGTGACCGAAATTTTAGTCTGGATGATTATTAATTAGTTGTATGAATACAATCGTACACGATTTTATATAATACCATTTATAGAAAAACATAACAAGGGCCGTATATTACCAACATTCCAAAAAGGAAACGATATATTACACCTTCATTGTTATAACTATTCTCCTTTTTTAATTTATTTTCTTCTTACTAGGTAGTATTCCACTACCAGTATCGCAGAGGATTTAACTAATATTCAAACAGCGGACCCAAATAACACCCAGGCTCAAAAAACTATTTGTGGGTCACACATAGTTTTGTCCCATATGGGATTCGAACCCTACCACACAAGAAAGTGACGAAGCCGCCACTTAATACACTACACTACCTTTGCAGTTACCGTGGATATCTTCCATAGCAGCTCGGACAGTGGAAATGTGCCCTTCCAATGAGAATAGACTCATCATCTATTCTATAGGCACGTAGACATTTGTCGAAATGTGATTATAGGACACCGCTTCCCATCCCCTTTAGGTATATACAGTTCTCAATCGAATATGCAAAGACATAACGACAAACACGGAATACATAATATTCCCCATGTTACTTATAATCACCGGTACATGTTCTTATTATTCGGTATGAAGTAAATGTGTCCGTAAACCCGTTCAGTCGAGTAACGATAATGATCCCGCATTTAGAATGATATATTTTATTAGAGCATTGTGTACAAACAAGGTACATGAATAACTCCTTGAGGTGGACATACACTGGTCATACGGAGAACGCTGTAACTGACATTACGTTGAAGTACGGAAGGCAAATTCTCGTAATAAAGCTGTCAGAAATCAAGTTGTAATCTACTAAGCACAGCAGCTCATATAAGAAAATTAAGTGTAAAATATTATTAAAATAAAAAATAAACAATAATAATTGTCGATTGAAAAGAGTTACCATGAGTTTCTTGTCTGCTTCTTTTCATAAGACCTACTTCAAAAACAGGCTTTTTATAATACATCATTTTTATTGTCTGTTATTTTACTATAATAGTTTATTATTAATATGTAAGTTAATTGATTTTTATGACTATAAAGATTTTTGCCTTTAGCTTTGACTTAGTCTTAGTGGCAAAAATATCACAAATGATATTGACCTTACTAAAAATAAACGAGAAAATGTGAATGTAATTGGATTATAGTTCACGTTTGATGCTTATTAGGTTAGATCGGAACTCTATTTTAACAGTTTTTGATACGAGAATTGGTTCTCGGAGCACAGTGTCTCGTGTGTAGTTGTCACAGACACGCGAGTATTGTATTGACTATGGCACACAGGGCAGTTCTAGTAGGATGTCGGTGTGATTTGTTTCCAATACGCCTGCCCTGGCTGGTGGAATGGTGGAGTTGCGTTACTTGGTGTTTACTTGCGATTTTAAGTTATCAGGTTTGACTATAGAATTTTTATGTTAGTAAATTTTCAGTAGCATGGCGTCCGTAACTACCCCGTAGACAAATGTGCGTCTTATATTTTTATCTGAAATGTTGGTGTTAAGTACCTCTCGCTAATACTTATTGGCAATAAATATGTAATATTTTGTAACCTATTTCATAAAAAATAAAGCTAGTGTGTTCGCAGCATATGCGTTCGCGCATTGTTTATCAATTTGAATTGAAACTTTGTTGTTAGCACTTCTATGAAAGAATCTGTTATACTATCATGGCAAAGAAAAATTGTCTAATATTATTCTTATAAGATATAATATGTTGCAATTTGATTGTAATAAACTAATAATTAATATAAAAAAACTGCAGATCATTTTGTTTGTAACGATTATGATAAAATTCTGCTCGATCCGGCAATTGAACACTGTAATTCGCCGCGTCAATCATTTTTTCAGACATTAGCAGTTAAATCATAAAGCCTAGAATAGTATTGGCCTTATGTTATCAAAATCGCTCCAACCAAAAGACTTTAAACCTAACTAGTAAGTCGTTAGTCTTTTATGTAACACTGCCTTACTCCTTCAAAGATATGTTGTGATGTATACATATGAGATACGCAGTAATGAAAATAAATAAATCACAGGATTTTTATGTCATTGCATGAATTCGATTATGGAATACCTATATAATGCATCATAAAATTTCATTATACGTAATGCAATAAATGTTAGATTCTGCTTATATGAGTTTTATGAGTTATCAAATATTGCATACACATAATATATATTGCAGTACCTACCTACTGACATAAACTCACGAAGAGCTCTATCCTTAAGGGGTAAGGAACTTACATGTGTTATTCACTCACATATCACCAGCTTTGCTTTTAAGTCCTAATACACACACAATTTCAGCACAGACAGGGCATAGTTCACCGAAAATTTCTTTCCAGAAAACATCACTAACTCTTCGCCCGACCCGGGATGCCAACCCAAGGCTTCAGGTAAAGCCGTCGCTCTATCTACCGCTAATTCAAAATCTATTTACTACATGATTAAATATTACATTTTAATATTAAGTACACCATCTTAAATTTGACCGTAATGTTGTTTATTTGTCAGTTACCACGTTCCTAACGACAAGATTCAAACAAGTATCTTAAGATCCATCTAGTTAGCTCACCCAATTTGCGTACTACAAGGGTCAGTTGAATGCGTGCGCGCGCTTTGTGCGCTTTCACAGCGAACGCGCAAAAAATATGTCTTGTGTTGCGCACTGGTTTGAAACATGGTCGAATTGTGATTTATCTTTGGGAAGGGCGGCTATTGAAATTCTTGTTTGCTGGGGCACAAGCGTATCGGTTTTTGGTTGTGATATTATGTATCTGCACGTCATGGTATGAGAATAAAATTGGATTAAAATAATTCATGTTGCACGAATAGTGAAATGGTAATGGCAACGATATTTTTGGACTCGATTCACACAAGGAACAATAGTGGGATATTAATTCGACTTTAATTAATGTCCCACTATTGTTCCTTGTGTCCGTTCATGAAGTATAGATTTTCTCGTCATAGCGGGATTACCTAATGCTATTACGGGCAATGTCTTAGGAAAACCATTATTTTTCTAATCGTGGCATAAGCTTACGCTTCTGTCCGTAACTGGTTCCCGGGTCGGAAAAAGTTTTATTCGGATTTGTAGTTAAAATTTTCAGTAAAAGTACGTATTATTTAAATATTCCACGCAGACGGCATTGGGCATAGCAATTTTTTTTTATTGTACATTATCGGCGAAATGTGTTATTATCATATTTAATTATTCTAAACCTTTAGCGGTAAACCGTAAGCATTAATTCTACCTGATACGTTATTATTAGTGAAAATCTCTCAATACTTGTGTTCTAATATCCACAGTTACTGCCAACCCCAGCAAAGAATACGGATCGTTAAATCAATAGGTTACAACAAAATATCAGCATCGAATCTTGATATGGTTGATGGATCGGTGCACGCGTCGTTTGCGAGAATCCGTTAAGTCTGTTATCAGATACTAGATTACTACACTAAATATAAATAAAATAAAAATAGAAAACAGCCTTATGACGGCTAATAATTTGTTTAGAGTTTTGTTTATTTGAAATAAATATAAGGTACTAGCTTTTGCTCGTGGCTTCGCTCACGTAAAAGTAGGTTAGGTTATGTTAGTAACATTACTTTTTTTCATCAGCTTTTTGTAATTTCCCACTGCTGGGCAAAAGCCTCTTCCTTGGACGTCCAAATCACTCTCTTGTTGGATATCCCCTGACCTTATGACCTTGTGACCCCTATATCTCGGAGGTATTTTGACCCACAGGGCCCATATTCAAGCTCGACCGAGGGATGACCTCAAGGCGTCTGCACACCAAGTTACAAGTCAATCAGTCCAGTGGTTCCGGAGCTATACCTGTCACTAACAAACACTAATAGACAGACACATAGACCCACATACAACATCGAAGAAGACTCGGAGGTTAATAAACTATAGCCTATGTTACTCGGTGATAATGTGATAATATAGCCTCCTAATGGTGAGAAAAATTTAAATCGATTGAATAGTTTTGGAGTTAAACCCTTGCAAACAAACAAAAAGTCAATATATAGTAATAATATTAGTATATAAATAAAGTAATTGATTTATTTATTCGTTTGAGACTTATTCACGCTACAAAATATAATTGTTGGGTATGCAATATCAACAGTTACGTCATAAATTTATATACAGTAATATAATTGTGAAAAGAATGTAGATTTCAACCACACACGTATCGCTCCGATAGCCGTGATCGTCTAGTGGTTAGGACCCTACGTTGTGGCCGTAGTAACCCAGGTTCGAATCCTGGTCACGGCAGTGTTAATCACTGTCATGGCGGAGCATATTTTTAGTAATATTTTTGTATTTTATAAACATTTTTATTTAAGTTTAGTCAGCATTAAAAATTAATTTATACACTTCTATTCATTCCTACATAAAAAATCGCAAATATAAAATATAATATACAACTATTTTACACAATGTTTTTTACATTTTACATATATAAGTAATTAGAATAATAATAATAATAATATTCTACCACATACACACAACATCATCTAGCCCAAACTAAGCAGAGCTTGTACTATGGGTACTAGACAATGGATAAACATACATATATACTTTTTTTTGTAAATACTAACATATTATACATAGAATGTAGGTGAACTGAACTTTATTTATATTGCAATCACCTGAATGAATCAGGTTATATTTTTTAGTTCTAAGATAGAGATTTATTTATCTTAAGCATAGATTATTACATCACTGTGAATGAAATAATTGATTATTTTATAAAATAATACGATAGTACACATAAGAGTAATACAATTTTAAAAACAAATAATTTTGAATTTTGCTTGCGCCACCTAGTGACTAGTAGCGAAACTTTGTGAGAAGACATGACCGTTCGCCTTCTACAAATTGTCAATAGAGGGCGGTGTAAAGATAGGTAACAAAACACAAAAGATGGCGCTTCCTTGTTTTAACTACTTACCACAAGATGTCGTTGACTGCGAAAATATTTCCAGAAATGTATACTAGATGTCTTTAGTTATATTTCACATGGCTTTGTAAGGAAAAGCTTATGAAAGTATATGTGCACTTAGTAGCAGAAAGTTACGAAAGTTTTGAACCACACCTGTGTTTTGTTTTCGCCGCACTAAGGAATATTTCCTTGTATGTATATACTGTATGTTGGTAGAAACTTAAGATTGCGTTCCTCCTAAGTGGGTGAATAGAATAGCTTAGTAGTAGGTAGATAGCATTCTCACGTGTTGGCACAATGGCGAATTGCATACATGTTATGCTAAAGGCATGTGACTATTTAATATTCAGCCGTACGTTCACTAAATGGTAATTAATCCTTCTACTAGTAAAATTCGAGGGCTTTGTGTTATAACGAGTAACTTTTTGATAAGTTACAGGACGTTCAAACCTTTACTTAGTGCTACGAACTAGTTTGCCAAAATAGGTAATATGATGTCGCCGTATGCGAAAAATAAGCTGTATTATTGAATTTAGATGTTGTAAGCTAAAATGTTGTTAAAATAGGTATGCCACCGGCTGTTTATGTTTCCTGAAACTGCAAGCTTATTGCTTGAATTTATATAGGTACATTAACTAAAGTTTACCTACATAGAAGTTTAACATAATTTTAAGCATATCACAACTGCAAAAATTAGCAACTTTAATTGTATGTAAAAACAATCACTAGAAGAAAATATTCCATTGTACAACGGCACATGCGATTATTTTTCTTTCAATACATTTTAATTAGTTCAACATACATGACGCTAGTGGCGCTTTTTGAAAATGTATGGAGAGTCGTACAAACAGTCAAACGTTTCATGAAGCTTCAAGACTGATAAAAACTCATGGCGCTCTGGTTATATTGTCATGTATATAATTCTGTGAAGATAAGACAGCAGTGAGCTGAAAGGTCTGATGTAAAGAAATGTACCGTAAAGAGTGGATAATCCTGAAACATCTTATAGTAGAGCTAATGGCTATAAATTTATAGAAATCGAACTGAAAACATACATATTATAGACTATAGCATACCATAAATTATACATTATATATATTATCGTAAACTAAATATAGTTTCGTAACGACAGTCTAGTGTAGAGATTGTTAGACGGCCAACCGATGGTACCGAATTTAACCCTCACCCCTCTAACTTTTTGAAGTTTATGTTCAAATAGTTTATAAGCGGAGGAACCCGTTGCCAATTATTGGTGACGGTGTGGATGAACCGGCTGCTCTGGAGGTATCGTAAGCGGTTGCTATGGTAACCGCTTACCATCAGGCAGACCGCAACATTATTTGTGACCATCGTTGATTTAATAAAGACATCGCTCGTTGTAACGGTGAAGAAAGAAACCTGCATGAAAATGTGTTAAATCTTCTAATCTGTACTTTCAATTTGATGAAGCTCGAAAACCTAATTGTTTTTGTGTCCAACATATTATTATATCGAAACGTCATACAAGGTGCAATGTAAATATTTAAAAGGAGGTTTTCTTTATATAAACCGCAAATTAATCTGAATTAAGATTTTTAAATTTAATTTCAAAGATCTATGTCAAGTTAAATGATTTAAATGTTATACTTATTTTACCGACTACTTTTTTCTTTGCATGTAATAAATGTAACACACTCGACCACTAGGCAGCGTATCAAGATTAAACATTCACCAGATTTTAAGTTGGATTTCCACCAATATAATTTTCAAAACCGCATTTAATTTCGTGCATTAGTTTTTGCGTGATGCGTGTGTAAATATACAGACAGACAGGCAGACAAATATTCTGAAAATTATTGTTTTGGTTTCTATAGGTATTATAAAAATACCTCACATTAAATCCATATATTAATACGTGAAGCAAAAACTTTGTACCCCTTTTTACGAAAATTGCGCGGACGGTGGAGTATGAAATTTGACACAGTTAAAGTTTATATAGAGAAGGAGGGGCGAATCCTAATATTTATATCAAATATGCATTATAAATACATTAAATTAATCAAAAAATACTACACGCACACAACCATGCATTTGACACATGCAGTCGAAGCGCATAACTATGGTTACATAATAATATATCAATATACAAGGTGTCCGGTAATTAATGGATAACCTTGAAATGTCTTATAGTAGAACTGAAGGCCGTTTAGAAAAAATGAAAAAATAAATATATAAAAATAATTATATATTAAAAAGTGCAAGCTATATTAGCATAGCATACTTTTGACTGTCTATCTATTAGCATAATTAGTGTTTAATAATAAAACAACAAAAAACCGATGGATTTCATTCATTTATGGTCGTAGTATACAAGAAAGTTATACATGGTAATAAAAAAGAACACATATCTCAGGTAGTAGTTAGATAGATTTTTGTCATATTTTTTTCTGAACGGCCATCAGTTCCACTATAAGACATTTCCAGGTTATCCATTAATTACCGGACACCCTGTATAATGACATATATCTGCAATATCTTACAGGCAAACTTTGGTCGAATTTCGAGCACTAGGCGAACGCTAGTATTCTTAAATATTTCATATGTACAGAAATCGATCAGTTACAATTTTATTCATAGTTTTATTTTAAATTGTTTATTTACCAAAATAAATCTTTTAAAATAAGACAAAGAGATTGCATATATGTACATTATAAGCCTAAAACTATGGTGTCTGTACTAAAATTGCTTCTATACTTTAGGCTGTTTATAGCAATATCGTTCCATTACTTCTGAACTAAAGTTGAAACTGTATCTCAGGAGGTGACCGTTTATCAGAACTAATCACATAATTATGTGATTTGTGATTTAGGCAAATTGGAATTGGTCCCCAGCAGTAGGATAATATAAATAAGGCTAACTATAAAAATTATTACATCAACGTTAAAATATGATCATAATTTCTGTTACTGTATATCAATAAAGCGACAAAGTAACTGTAGTCTGGACTACGTGTCAGTTACCATTTCCTGCCGATATCACTACAATATATGAAAATGAACCTTATCGCTAATGATATTGTTATTAAAATTGTTTGCGTTTAGATTTTAGGTTTAGGTCATAGCTATGACAGAGCCTATTTATTACTGATGGCATAATTTCCTTGGTGATTAGCGACGAAAAATATTCAGTAGTTCAAATACTAGTAGCTACTGTCGGTCGATTAAATACAGCTCTTAAATAATAATCCTGACGAATCATATAGCGAAATCTTCAATAAGAGCGCAGCATGATAATGCCACGCTACAGATAACGGGCGTCGAACAACTTCGAATGAATTGGATATTCTGTACTTTTTGAAGACTTTCTGTTTCAATCAACAAATATCGACATGATCTGCCTTTTAGTTCAAGAAGTATCGCAATGGCGCTTGATACTACCACAGGGAACTTAGGCCACAGGCCGTCTACATAGCTAGCGTAGCTTAGAATACGAATTACAGTTACAGGATCATATTATGGTTGTTTGTTAGTACCTTCAAGTATTAAAAGAATGATAGGTTTAACGTTTGTTATTTGACAGAGCTTTAGGAGAACATACGCACTTAAACAGGCCAAGTCACGTAAATGTTTCTTGTTATTTAACAAAGCAAGATACATCGGTAAAGGGGAATGCCAGTATTATGCCCAGAGGTGCACAAGAAATTGGCTATCCTATAAATATATATTAATATTTATCCTTGTTTTTCCTTGTATTGATTATACTGTACAAGTCGGTAATATTTTCTAAAATATTAAACAAGAAAACGACTAAACTATGTAATAGAACTTGGAAGCAAGTACATAAACGTGAAAATGTTGCCTTTACACAAAATATGTTGACAGGTAATTAATCGAAACAGTAATTATTTATATAATTATTATTTTAATCGTTCATTTCATTTTTTATACAAAAGTAATACAATAACTAATAATAATTATTAGTTTTATCTTTGCAATATTGCTTTGATTAACTTAAAGTAATGTCTATTATCGATGTATCGAGGTTTTGTGTTTATTATCGCAACATCATCTCTAACTTGTATGACGCCGGAAAACGTAAATGTTAATATCATTGCTTGTTTTGCAACGCCATTGTGACGGTTTGTGTTTATTTATTGCGGTTAATATCGACGTTTACCTATAAGCTATAAAACTGCAATGTATTCTGTTTTATTTCATTCCTTATAGATTGTACTCATAAATAAATTAAAATAATGTGTAAAATGATGAAGCACATATTTAATATAAATTGTATTGATGAGATATAAGAAGATTTGATAACTTTAAAATGCCAAGTTTTTTGTAAATCACTTCATAAGCTAATTAATTATTGGCATCGCTTCCTATTATTATCATTAGCATTCATAGGTGTGCACTGTGGGCCGGAATTACTATGGCGTCTTGGCATGCCCCTTTGGAACCAGTGTTAACAAGTATATACATTATTCAAGTAGTTTCCAAAACACGATTAATAAAACTTTACTCTATAAAATTTTGCTGCGAAGTTTACTTTGATTAATAATGTTATTACTGCCAGTTTTAACATTATAGAAATGAAGAACCTTCACTATCAAATACATATATTTTAAAGCTATTCAATTACAGAAAAGCATTTTGTTAAACAGTTTTATTTATTACGTGACTGATGGTAACGTGATTTGTCGGTTACGACGTTTAATACCGAGCAAGGTTAGTTCACACTAGAATCCTCGCGACGCGTAGCGGTTAAGCGCTCTATGGCTTTTAACATGAGCGTGGTTTTTAACACTTTTTGACCTTGAAACTCATAACTTTTTGTAATCATCATAATAAATCATCATCAATCATAATCCTATGTCGCGTGGGACTTTACAACCATTCAAACAATGCACACAAAGAACACATAGATTCTGAACAACCATTTGTGATCCACAAATTTTTGTCCCATCTGGGGATCGAACCCACAACACTGCGTGGTGAAGCGACTACTATAACATAACACGTTTATCAACATTCAAACGACCTTCACAGCTTAAGCGTCACATACTCGTATATCACTTGATACGTGTTCGAAAACATTCACGCACGGATGTGAACCGACGCCGAGCCGTATGGAATCATTTGTCAAGACATTAGCCGCGGTATATTGCACGGGTGGGGATGAAACGTGTGTTGTTTCGCTGCGATATCAAATATATGTGTCATTTGAGTATAATGGGGGTATAAGCTATTAGATTAGACAGGTGGTTCCACTCGGTGTAGATACTTGGAGCCTCACTTAATGTTTGCTGTTATAAAACGGTAACAAGGTGTGTTCAGACACTGGCTATAGGTATACATGCTTTTGGTACCTGTATAGTTATTGCAGATATGTTTAAAATTAAAATTAAACCACTTTATACGGATTTTGTCGCGAATTTTATTTATAGGTCACTATTATTCCATAATTCTGAAACTCTCTTTAAGTCTTCCCACTAACATGGCTGCTAAAAAGCAACCGAAACGTCGAGGAAAGTGTAACATCAAATCTAAGTAGTTTTTATAATTTAAATAACTCAAATAGAAGTAAACAGCAACTAGTAATAGTGTTTGTAAAACACTAGTTTTAAACTATTAAAGGTACAAAATTATCTATCTAATAATAGTGTTTTAAAAATAAAAAACTCGATAAAATCCGTAAAAAATAGTTTAACATTCACGTTTAAAGTAAGACAACATTAACTATTAGAAGAAATTTCCACCTAAAACATTGTGATTGAAGAATAGATAAACTAAAAATGTTAACTTTTAAAACACTATTATTATTACATAATTTTATTTTATTATTATTACATAATAATTTTAAAGCAGCGACAGCTCAGCAGCCATGGTCACGGGAAAGCAACCGAAACGTCGGGGAAAGTGTAAACCAAAAATAAATAGATTTAATAGTTTAAATAATTTTATTAGCTTATAAATTAGTAAAATAAAGTCAATAGTAGTAGTAGTGTAATATTTTTAAAATTTTGTAAACAGTGATAAATAAACAACGCGATAAAATCCGTATATAGTAGTTTAATTTCAATGAATAACATTCGCGTAAACAGAAGACAATATAGTGGATATAAATCATAGATGCATTTGACAACGCCATATTCGCAACTTACATAGTATTGTATAAACAGCGTAACTCACATCAGTGTAATAGGCACAAAGTGCATTATGTAGATAAGGTGACACACTGACATCCTTTCCGATAAGATTATTTATAAACACGCGCCGCGTTCTATCTATTGTTCAATCGTATAATGGCGCCGGCGTCGGCTTCGGCTTGCGCCAAGACGTAGGCGATTTATAAATATATCTGTTGTAGGTTACGGCACGAAGTTTATTTGTTAAACAAGGTAATACCCGGTGCAATTATAATTTCTATGCTGCGGTTGCTTTTCAGGCTTTTAAAACACGGACTCGGATTAGATTTATAACAAGTGTTTCTGGATCGTATTAATATTTGTCATGTGTGGGGAGACTACAGAAACCCTCAGCTCATCAACAGTAGCCAGCAGCAGTCATAAATAATGTGAGCGAATAAAGCCACTCATGTTGAGGTCTTAGAATACACGGAAAACGCTTATATGAACCATTACACTGCAAAAAGTTGCATATATCGGTCATGATGAGAGATCGGATACATATTTACCTAAAATTAATTTTCGACTAACATATTAAGGAACGCTCCTGAGAATATTTTTATTAAAAATATGATAATGCTTAACTAGTCGGAGGTATATTTAGCTTACATAAAATTTTAGTTCCCCATTCAACTATGTGTGTACCTATGTATGTAGGGTGTGAAAAAAAAAACATGAATAAAAGTAAATATTTTAACGAACTCAGTATTATTTATTTATTAAGGATGATATTTATTTATTTTTCACATACAGAAAATGCATAGAAAAGAAATGAAAAATAGTAGTAAATAAAAATATAAAAAGGCGCTTTCCATAATTGCCAACATCTGAACTTTAGGTAAATATGCATCCGAATTTCCGATCTCTAGTCATGATGCAGCTTAGTAGTAAAAGTCTAAGTTAAGAAATTCTAAAATGCAACACAATAAATTCAGATTAAAGTTTGACTGCCAACCTTAGATGATAATAGGTACATATACTAAAAAAGGAACGGCAAAGAAATCTACTACACCTTTAATTAATTGTTAAACGTATTATAATACGTTATAAATTTATTAACCGTCGATATTGTTGGTTGATATATATTTAAGAGTTTCAATTACCCTTTGCAAAAGACAATTGCAATAACCATCCACGCAACCTTATTTAAAGTTGATAAGAAATAAGCATTTAAAAAAGTTAAAAGCAAGATCTAGGAGTCCTATGCACAAACTCAAAGGAAAAGCAGACATGGAGTAGAGCAGAATCTGGTAGACTAAAAGAAGGATATATGAAGTGGTGATAATTGCTCCACAGAATCGGAGAATGATTATTTCAACTCAAAATCTTAGCCATATCTCATCCAATTCTGTTTAGTAATCCATATCAATGAAGTTTGACAATTATCGCCTGCTCCGTGCCTCGGAGTGTACGTTAAGCCGTCGGTCCCGGCTGCCATGAACATCTATGGCACTCGTTATTGGGGAAGTCAGTGCCCTATAATATCCTGACACTGGTCTAGCCTTAGGGTATCGTTAGCCTTCGGTTTGCGGAAGTCAGGTGGCAGCCGCGCCGTGTAAAAACTGATATCCAGTCAATTTCGGTTAGACCAGAAAAGCCGACCCCAAGTAACTTAAGAATAATAAAGGCTAGAGAGAAGATCAATGGAGTCACGAGTAAGCTATACTCCCCAGACATAGTCAGCTAAGTCAGCAAAGACTATTCTTCTATAAACTGCACGGCTTCACCGAGCACCTACAAAACATATCTGGAGTACACACGGCACTTCTTACATTATTTCTGTACACATTACTTTGATTTACGTTGCAAAAGAAAAAGGGAAAGCAATCCAGCGAACTTGGTACATGTAAATAATACATAAGTTATGCGTAATCTCTTGTATATGTCGGCTACATTTTTAATGCCGTACGCTATTACACTGCGCCAACAATATGTTGTAATTGGCTAGCTTATGTATATGTATCCTGATGGTAATGGGTACTGTTCGTTATTTAGTGGCAGTAGCTCTGGATTAGAGTGGTCTGGTACCTACTTATGGGGGAGTATTGTGGTATTATACAGCCTATAAGATAATGTTATGGTAATATACATATAAGAGGGTAATGTTAAGTATAACGATAGCATACGATTACCGACCCTAAGGAAGATACTTAACTATGGGATGAAAGAAAATGAACAGAAGGGAAAGGTATATGTGAGCCTCGAAAGCTTCATGACTGGATAGTTTTATTTTCGAATTAATGTTTATTTTGAGACCTTATGTTGTAACTTATCTGCTACGCGTAGACAAGTCTAGCGAAGTGTCTCTAAGAAAGAGTGATGCATACCTGTAACAAATGAAAAACACATTTAGTATACTGTTACACCAAGTGCCATCTCATCATCTCGGCATTGTGGGGAAGGCTCGGCAGTGCCGTCTAATAAATTATTACAGCGCCATCTAATTACGTCTTACGGAGCTACTTCGTCGGTACGATAAGAGTAGAGAGAACGCTGACAAATTCTCGAATCTTCGTACTGTTACATACCGTGTATGACGTTTCTAGAAAACTCCGGAAACGCTTTAACCGCTTACAAAAGGGGAAGGCCAGCGCTCGCCGAGTCAGTTTACAATCGTAACTGGTCAAGTATTCATCGAAGCGAACGGAAGCGAAAATACTACGGAGTTTGAAGCAGTTACAGTGGAAAATAGTAGTATAGTGTTTGTTGTTTTAAATTTAATTGTGTGCTAGAATGAAACGTTTTAGTCGGTAATATTGTTTTACATTCTTATCCCTCGAACCCAGCGCGTAACAATACTATTAAAATAAAATATCGTTAGGCATGACCTGTTGTGCTATTCTAACTAATATTATGAATGCTAATGGGTATTTGTTTGTTTGTTACGTTTTCACGTCTAAACTAATCGACTAATCATCATAAAATTTTGCCTACATGTTGTCAGATGTACAGACAAGGACATAGAGTACCTTTAATTTAGAAAATAGTACTATTCCCGACGGAAGCTATTCTGTAATAGTTTTTATCTCTCATATGTCATTTCAATAATAACTATAGTGTGTTTTAAGACTGCGCTGAGCGTAAGACACGGTTGGACTTAATGACAGAGCTCGATATTCAAATCGGCGCGCGGCCGCGATAGTAAAATTGTATGGAGGATTTAAAGTGCTTTTTTTGATAAATATGTATCTTTATTGTCAACCAATAACTTAAATATTTGGGACGGACAAATTGTAATATAAATTATGTTTTGTTTAAGCTGTAAAATAGGATAGATTTCTACTGTTATAATCTAAAAATCACGTAACACGAGCTTACGTTTTTCCTTTTTTCGTGCAAATTTATGTAATTTTGTAGGCGAAAATATTAATTATTTAAGTTTTTTACACGGAGTCATTGTAAACACATTCATTGTTATGGTAAATATATATTTTATGTTTGTATTAAACAAAAAGTGTTGATTTTATCAACTTAACTGTGACCGCCTGTTTTGGCACATTTCGCTCGGCGCAGTTTTAAGTTTTCACTGCGACGTCAATGTTGAGTATGATAGTAAGATCTGAAAGAAAAGCTTTGCTGACAGTTAACCAATGCCAAACCTGATATTTACAAGCACTTCTAATATTTAAATTACTTTCAGACAATGTGCCCTCGTTTGATAAATTAATTTGATTTAGCGAATAGCACAATTGTATTTGAATTATTTTCGAATGTATTGACCTAACTTAACGGTCAATACATTGGAAAATAATTCAAATTTATACTTTAACGGTAAAGGAAAACAGCGTGAGGAAACCAGCATGCTTAAGCGTTCGCCATAATATTCTCGAACATCTGAATTCTGCCAACCTGTACTGGCCTAAGTTTTGACCCTTCTTCTCTCGTGTTGACTCATGACAACACGATCCGGAGAAGGGTCAAAACTTCAAAGGCCTCAGAACGGTCTGAGGTATATAAACTGCACAGCAATGACAGTGCAGTTAGACAGGGCTGATATTATAATATGTATTGACGACAACATACATAAGTATGTGCGCTGTATATTTGACCATACAATATAAGTATCGTATCAGAATTCGAATTTTATTCCAATGCAATTATGCATAAGAAATTGGTTCCAAAAAAAGCAATTTAAAAATATCCGACGCCACCGATATTGGCGGTTGATAAAATATACTCGAGCACTTTGCCACTAGGTATACAGTGGTAACATAAAACTTGCATATTAATTTCGTATGTCCGAATTTCGGGTGACCGCATGTTGGATTTCGTTGGTTATATCGGGAACAGACGGAAGCGGTTATCACATAGCTATTGGATCCTTTTTAATATTAAAAATATATATCATTATAAATTGGTCGTTCAATTTTTAAGTAGGTATAATCTAGGCCTAATTAGTTTCAAAATTAATAATGTAAGTATATTGTATGTAAATGTTATATTACTAATAAATTTAATAAACCTAGATCTAATCGAAATTGGGCAGAATTCCAGAAGGTTTTAAGTCTTACGAGGAATGACTACAAAGGATTTTCTTAGGAAATCTTATGGTTCGGGCAATAAAATATATTATACCTAATGTAATTCTATTAACCTGTCAATTGTTAGAATGCTCTGGCATTCTAACAATTGACAGGTTAATAGAATTGATGATGTCTGCATCATTGAAAACATAACAAAATATCAATAAATTATTTAGGCATTTTTCCAATGCTTACGCTCTGAGTATTATTGCTTCGACCCCACACAAGACAACAATATATTAATACAATCATCACAAAAATATTTGAACGCTTGTAATGCCTACTGCACAGAACTTGTCTACATAAGTATCACACAGGTTACTTTTTAATCAGGTATGTGCTTGTCGTGAAATTAACGCAGACGATGCTGCAGGCAGAAAATAAATCTTCTATAAACATGATATTTGGCAACATATTAAATTGTAATTTCGGATATTAATCACAACAATTTGAATCATTTGTTTTAAGATATGTCCCGCACTAATAATAATTCCTGAGGCGCAGGAGACTTTACAAACATTCAAACAACAGACACAAAGATTACCCAGACAGCACAGCTATTTGTGGATCATAAAGTTGTTTGTCCACTGTGGGGATCAAACCAACACTGTGCGTGACGTCAGCGATCACATGAGCCACTACGCCATCAGTGTTGTCGTGAATTTTCTACAATTTCCTCATAAGCTAAGCTTGTTCCTGCAACTGCTCAAACTAACCTAAATCCAGGTTTAATAACGATATTCATAAGTAGCTATGTGAGATAAATCAATAAAATATTTTGACTATGTGATTGCTATTGCATAATATAACAAACAATGTATTTATTTCATCACGAACCACGAGCTAATACCACAAAAGATCAATAACATCCAAGTGTTTTATGAACGTATAAAACCAATGAAATGATACAAAACTTATAACAATTCAATCTTAGAAGGATCAAAGCAGCACCTGGTTTGCGATTTCATATCAAGGAGGGATAAATTTATTCAATTTCGCCGAGGCCCCGGGCTTGCCCTTATGAGCTTTTGATAACTCAATGTTTTCTTTATACAATAATATATGTTTTTTTGTTTAGATAGAAAGAATGGGTAAGTATACTAGGATTTGTCTAAGGGATGACAATTTTGTTTGCTTGGGATAATTTTGTTTGAGATAACTAAACGGTTTGTTGGGTCTATAAGTTTGCGTTTATGTTGGCAGCCGGTTGTGGTGTACTAGGTTCAATGCCTGGGCCGTACAAAGTATATTTTTATATTATAGTGTTTTAATTAATATACGTGTCCAAGAAGTGTTTACACATTTTTATAGCAATAAAGATTTTTGACTTTGACTTTGTATTATGTAATCGGAGTCCGGAATACTAATACTGTATGCTGCTACTGAGAATTTCTTGATAGCTATTCTTAATAATAATGCCTGACCCGGGCATCGAACCCAAGAGACAACACAGGAACCGGATTCATTACTGCTGCGCCACCGAGGCTAATTTCAAAGATCTGTTTCACATACAGTAAATCTGGTCTTTAACAATCGTTCTAGAATTTTCGCAAAGATTCGATTTTCCAAATATCCTGCAGCATAAACAAGATACTTTTGAATAAATTTTTCATCCAGCATTCAGACGAACCCCTCCATGTAAAATGAACAGAATGAACTGCTGAATGCGCACATTCAATATCAAATGCAGGCAATTATATCGGCGTGAGGAGCCCATGCAAATTGTACGAAGGCGTTACTTCGTTATTTCCCTGGGGATGAGCTTTCTCGCTCGTTTAAGGGTTAAGCAAGAGGGTTAACTATGCATGGAGGGAGAGTGTGAATCGTTCGAGTATTTTTATACTAGATTTTGCCCGCGGCTCCGCTCGCGTTAATCTAGATTTTATCAATGAATTTCTATCCCTCAAGAACTGCAGTGTCCCTTATGTCCTTTTTGTGTACCTCTGACAATTTCGGCCTAGCAGCTAAGGCATGAAAGCGTAACAACAAACTAAGATCCACATTTAAGGAGTCTGCCCTACCCTGTCTCATACCATGACCCTGTTAGCAACGTGTCAGGCAAAAAAATATTCCTTGTAAGGAAATGTATAAGACGCCCACTAAACCATTCCGTCACCGACCAGCGGTTCCTATAGTAAGGCGTATCGTGTTTCTTTCTAATATTTGATTTTATTTATTTTATTTATTTATAATATTTGTTAGGATTACAGCTAGTAACTATGTATTGCAGCGATTAATAGCAGCAATAGCCTAATGGGAGACCGTTGATCTACTACGCAGACGTCTTGAGTTTGATACCAAGGCACGCCTAACTTTTCAAAGTTATGTGCGTATTAAATAGTTAATTTATTACTCGTTTTAATGGTCAGCCAGTTGCACTCACTGATCGGTAAACGATTAGCGAGGTTAAGCAACGTTGGGTGCGGTCAGTCTATAGATGGGTGACCGCTTAGTGGTATTTCATCTGAGCGTCTCCGTGCTTCGAAGGGCACGTAAAAAGTCGGTCCCGGTTGTTGTCAAATTGTCAGCAGTCGTTAAGCCATGTCAGAGGCCTACGGGCGGCTTGAACAACTCTTGACAATAGGTTGGCCACTAATCACACAACAAGAAAAGAAGACGGTGAAGGAAAATATAATCAGGAAGCCTGCATGTTTGGAAGTTCTCCATAATGTTATCGGTGTTATGCAAAAGTCTGCCGAGTTGCACTAGGCCAGCGTGTTGGACTATGATCTAACCCAGTAGTTCCCAAAGTAGTCCAGGTGGACCCCAGGGGTCCACGGGAGACTCGACGGAGGTCTACGTTGGCGTGACAAAATATGGGCGTTCACAATTCGTAAGCGGGGATCCACGAACATTATTTTGAGGAATACCACTCGCTGAAGACCCGAGGATTTCTAATACAGATTTGATAAAAAAATTTGATTCTAGTCAAGGAATATGGTAGAAATGTAGCTGCAGGAGGTCCACTGGAACCAGCTAAATTTTGATAGTGGTTTATGAGAAAAAAGTCTAGGAACCTGTGATCTAACCCTTCTGATAAGGAGAAGAGGCTCATCCCCAGCAGTGGGACAGTTTATGTGCTGGACTGTGTTATATACATAGGTATGTATGTAATAGCTTGTTATGGTCTAGCTTTGCCTTAGGACGAGTTCCAAGGCATTAGTTAACGTTTATGTTTCTAGTCAATCGTGACGGGTTCGGGTTTTCCTGTCAACAAATGTTCAGCAGCAATACGGAGTTTGGTATTACGATAATAATCTTCAACGGTATTACGTGGGCCCTGAAAACGCTCTATCGATGCAACTACTACGGGCTTACGGTTGTAGTCTCTGCTGCCTATCTCTCTATGAATATATGAGCTTTATGTATATAAAATATTTGCCCAATTTACATACGAATACAGCTGTTGTAACATAGACTATCAAAACTTTCTCAAAGACAGTACCGTCTCAAGGGTACTTATCGAAAAACTAACTGTGTGACTTTCAGAACATTTACTTAGTAAGTTTTCTTTGTAAGTAACAATACTTGAAGTGAAGATAACTTAATATATTGAAAAGTTACTTTATTAAGTTTAATATTATTCTGAATTTAAAATTACTTGGTAACTTAAACACACACTTAAGAATACCTGTTGTAAGTTGAACATAGGGTTGCCACATTTTTGGAGAGAATTGTCTATCGGATCTTAATTATTTTCGAGCCAATTGACTCATGTCTTGGGCAACTACATAAATGTATTAATGATTTTTAGGGATAATTTAGACCTGCAACTTTTCACCAACGATCCTCGTAGTTTCAGGAGATATTTTACCTCTTTATTTGTGTTCGATAGCGTGCATAAGGGTGTTCCACAGACTGTTTAATAAGTCTCGTTTAAATTTTTTTGATGATGCGTAGTCACTGTTCGCTTCAGTACAGCTCGTCATAAGCAAGGGATCCACTCTCACCAAATTAAGACTCCAACTGGTCGCATATAAAATGTTCAGTGGATTTACTTCTACGTATTAATTTTGTTACTGCGTTTTGCTTGTCAACGTAAAAGTACCGAAGTCTTCCAGAACCTCACCTATTCCTTTCCTTTCATACCATATTTAATACTTTCCTTCTAGGATCGCCAACATGCGACTGATGACCCTGGTATTACAACCGATAAGAGGTTACGGTTATTATACCTTACGGTGGCTTGTTTACTACCTTTCTAGTATAAAAATACGTTGGACAACAATAACATAATCGCAAGAAAGTTATGCTTGCAAAAGCATAACGCTTTGCATAATATCCTAACTAATATTATTAATGCCAATATATAACTACTAGACCGATCATAGTGAAATTTCGCATACACTTTGTCAGGGATACCTTTCATCCAGAAAAAAGCACTGTTCTCGAGCGAGCAACGCGAGCAAATGCAAGTTATATATAAATCTTGCTTATTCGTAGGCAACAGCAAATCATATACTTATTTGCCACCTTTATAAAGATAGTACATATAACTTATCTACGAAAATATACAGAGACGTATGTATACGATATCTCGTCACCCATTATTACCAGACAGCAGAGGTTCAGCAGATCACGCGACCAATAAACACCGGGTGCACCGAGCCGTGAAGGCTGTACAACAATGGTGTTGCGTGCCAGTTCGTGATGCTAATTGTGATAAACTACGGCGAAATAGACGAATCGGATGGTACTTAGTTATTGATGGTTTTATCGTGACTGTTTTGATCGTACAAAGAGGTACTTTTGAGTGCTCTGGAGTCAATTGTCTTGGGCTTCGTCATACACTTGATTGCATAGATTGCGTAGACTCATAGAGTATTAGGCGATCACCTCGTCAATGCTCACGTTCTGAGTATTTCTGCTTTGAAACCCGTAGAAGATATTAGTAAGTATAAGTTTCGACTGGACGGATGGTGTAGAGGTTTAAGAAGTCGCCTTGCCTCTGCCACTGCGTCGATTATTGTGGAATCGAATCCCACACGGGACAAAAATTGTGTCATCCACGAATGGTTGTTCGAAGTCTAGATATTATTTGTTTCCGTCGTTTGAAAGTTTTCATAGACCCCGCAATATAGGAACTACCTATGACTAGTGCGGGAGTTGGCATTTACAGAAAAAAATAACATGCGAGGCAGTCTTTGGGGACTACCGATAGAAGTGAAAACTACTAGCTTGCGGTGACGATCACGCGAGTTTCACGCTTTTTGTGCACCCAAAAAGTACACATATATACACAGTATATATATAGCTCATGGAAAGCGTTCGGAAAAGTGCTCAACACGCCTAAATAAGTTTTCACTTCAAAAAAGAAAAGCAAATGTCTAACAAAATATCCGTTTCTGAGTCTGACTGTTCTTTGTTCGAAAGCTTGTGATACTCCACAGTACAGGACTTGTCTTCATTGCATTTACAAATGCATTTCTCATTTCACTTCCTTTAGTGTTATTGTTGTTTTGGAGGACGAAGTTTAGAAGCATGTGATCACGAATAGGATTCACAAAAAGAGTACTAAACATTGCTAGCTGATAAAACTAACTCAGCCTATGCTTTGCCTCACGTTGCTCTTGAAGATATGGCTGCCTCTCATTGCTTGTGGAAATATCATGGCATATCGTTGCTTTTGAAAATATTAATGCGTGATGCTGATCAATACGTAAATGCTGATCAATATGTAATAACAGTGTTTAAAGTAAAATAAACAACGCGATAAAATCCGTATAAAGTGTTTAATTTCAATCTATATTTAAAGCTCACTCAGCAGCCATTCATCATAGAACCCGCCAATATTATTCAACATATTGAACAAGGAACATCGGGAATAGCGAGCTAACGAAGCGGTGCATCTAAATACGGTTAACATAATTCCATCGTATTGTGCGGGAGACGCCGGGGCGCAATCATATGGTGGGTGGAACAAATGGGCTCGTTCGCCTCCGCAAGCGGTGAAGGGTTGGTATAACGTATAGAGTTGGTGATACCTGCTAATTTAATATTAAAAATGCGAAAATAGTTGGTATGTAAAATATTGAGCCAATTTTGATGAAATTGGGTTAATGCCTAGATGCAGCTGAGTAAATTAGTACGAGAGAATCCCATGTGGCATGAAAGCATCTAGCAAATCAGTTAATATGAGCAATTGTTAATTGCTATAAATTAAAGCAGTTTATAATTTTACTCGCGGTCGTCAAGTGGTCGAAATTCGACCATAATGGATTTAAATTTTAAGTTTGATCGTCCGATGATTCGTTCGATTCGTTTCAGGTTTTATTGCCTATAACAATACCCTTATAATCACATTTCACGGTACTTAAGATAAGTTACCATAGTTACGGAGAATTCTACGACATTAGCCGAACAATGCCGAAATATTACGAACTCGATTCGACTGCGTGTGTCAAATGCATGGTTGTGTGCGTGTAGTGTTTTGTCATTAATATAATATTTTTCTAATGCATATTTTATAAAAATATTTGGATTCGCTCCTCCTTCTCCATATAAACTTTAACTGTGCCAAATTTCATACTCCTCCGCCCGCTAATTTTTTGTAAAAAGGGATTTAAAGCTTTTGCTTCACGTATTAATATATAGATTACAGCCATATCAATATCCTACTTTGCCATATCGAGCTAGGGTTTACAATATAGTGTACTTAGTGCGTATAAAGGTTATAAGTTCACAGCGTAACTGTAATAGATTTAACCAGTAGGTTTAAGGCGTTACCTCGCCCCTTCCACTACGCCGATTGTTGTGGGTTCGAATCCGACACCAAACAAAACTTTAATAAATGATAATCATAAATGGTTAATCTAAATCTGGGTTTATTTTGTGTCTGTTGTTTGAATGTTTATAAACTCTTAACCGGCATAGGCATTATACCTAGGACGAGAGATGTACATTAAAAAAATAAAACAAAATGAAAACCGATTTCAAAAAAGAATATTCTAGAACAAAAAATGCACTAAATAATTTAAAAAAAATTGTGTGTTCTTGTGTCTACAACAAAATTATTAAGATCATGTAATATACAATTATTGTTATTTTTGGAGTCGGTGTCAGCCAAGAATCATCGAAATCGGTTTACCTAGAAAAGTTCTGAGGCAAAAAATAGACGAATTGAGAACTTCCACCTTTTTTTGAAGTCTGCTGTAGCTGAATAGTCACTTACTTCAGCAGATAGTTTTGACACGCTTTGTTTAACAAAATTTACGTGGACGTTAGTTATACCTAATGCCCCTAGTTCCTGTTCTTTAGGATGTTGTAGAGGAACTAGCTTAGCGTTAATTTTTGGTGTAAGACACGGGAAACTGTTAATCATTTTAATCAGGAAACATCTATTTGAAAAAGACTACTCATCGTTTAACTAGTGCTACGCTTAACTAAACTTGATGCATTGAAATTAAACACTTTATACGGATTTTATCGCGTTGTTTATTTTACTTTAAACACTGTTATTACAGCAGCCATGTTGGCAACATGGGTGCTGTAAAGCAACCGAAACGCCGGGGCAAAGTGTAAACTTAAATATAAATAGTTTTAAATAGAAAATATATAACTTAAATAGTAGTAAAATTCAATAATAGTAGTGTTAGAGTTTTCAAAATTATGTAATAACAGTGTTTAAAGTAAAGTAAACAACGCGATAAAATCCGTATAAAGTGTTTAATTTCAATGTATAACATTCGCGTAAACATAAGACAATATTATGTAAACTTGATGCGTTAATATTTTGTAATTACCTATGTGTATTTTGTCCGTATTGTAAAACTAGTAAGAACTATGCTTAGGTATAAATACTGTGTCAAATATAATGAAATCTATGCGGATAATAAAATTGCTACTGGTCGACGTACATGGGAGATATTTAAGAAAATGTATGCGCGGTCTAAGCCAAAACAATTATTTTGGATATTTTGTCTGTAAGTTTGTACGTGTAATACACAAAAACTGCTGTATGAAATTAAATGCGGTTTTCACAACTGTATTTCTTGAGGGCTAACTTCATATATGGTGCATTTTATATCTTGATACGCCGCCTAGAAATCGAGTATAATGTGTGTAGATCAGCTTCTATTTACATGCAAAGAAAGAATAATATATACCTACCTACTACCAAATTCCGCGCGTATCACATAGTGGGCAAAAGTTAGTTTTCATATTTTATTCCAAGAAGAGTATCATTGGAAATTGTATCAAGAGATCGTTTACTTCGAACAATATTTATTAAGAGTTTATATTCCTATACTGGCAAAAATGACCAACGAAATACAGGGTGTCCGGTAATTAATGGATAACCTGAAAATGTCTTATAGTGGAACTGATGGCCGTCCAGAAAAAAATGTGTTTGTTTTTAATTACCATGTATAACTTTCTTGTATACTACGACCATAAATGAATGAAATCCATCGGTTTTTTGTTTGTTTTATTATCAAACACTAATTATGCTAATAGATAGACAGTCAAAAGTATGCTATGCTAATATAGCTTGCAATTTTATTTTATTTTTTTCATTTTTCTGAACGGCCTTCAGTTCTACTATAAGACATTTCAAGGTTATCCATTAATTACCGGACACCCTGTATATACTTATTTGTAACATAGGTTCCTACATTTATCCGATAGCGATTTTATTATAAAGACAGCTCCCGCGCCATAAATAAATTCTGTGTCGCAGGGTCTTTACAAACATCCAAACAAAGGACACAAAGAACAGAACAACTACATAGTTGTGGATCACACATTTATTTGTCGCGTGTGGGGATCGAATCTACAACATTCCGCACAGTGGCACTAGCGAGGCAACCACGGTTTTAATCAGAAATTTGTGAGTACACATTTATTAAGTACGCATAAATTTCTACCAAAAAAAAACGAAGAATTAAAAGCGATTGCGACGCATTTGCTAGAAGAATGAAAATACTATTACAGCGTCAATTTCGTACTCAACAACTCTATGCATTTCCAACGTTATGAATCAGAGGTGCGTGGAGCGAATCGCCTAAAACGGACCCGCTCACAGACTCCTCATCAATCATTCAATAGTGCAATACCATTTGTTTTTGAAACATGGTCCGTTCTTCATGTGAGTTACTGTAACGGGAAAATGGAGGCTCTCTGCTATTTTTTACCTGACTACGGCAAAGGAACCCTTCCTTTTGGCTTTGCCAGACGGGCAAAAGTATGATTTTAGTAGTCTATGTATATTTGTATTTAAGTATGTTGCACCGTAGCGCCTGTACTACTGAACAGATTTTGAGAAATGAGATGTCTATCAGTAGGTACATTATTATGGCCTGGATGAAATTTTTGATTTGTTGTTACATTTAGTGCATATTCTGAACGAGAAGCATTTTTACGCAGTTACATAATATTGTTTTCTGTTTACGCGAATGTTATTCATTGAAATGAAACTACTAGATACATACGGATTTTATCGCGTTGTTTATTTAACACTATTACATAATTTAGAAACTGTTATACTACTATTAAACTTTACTAATTTTAAGCTAATTAATTTAATTTAATTAACAACGCTATAAAATTCGTATATTGTAGTTTAATTTCAATTTTTTACGGAGTTCACGCGATGTGCTTTACAATGGTAATATGAACTATTCAAATTTGCAAATTATTAAAGTTATATTTTACTTTAATGTTTTAAGTGATTGCCTCGTTTCTGCTGCCGTACCTTATGCTATAGGTTCGATACCCACAAAGGAAAAAAAGTGCAGTCCACAAATCGTCGTTACGAATCTGTGTATTCTTTGTGCAACACAGAAGTTTTATGTCCAAGCCGTCTGTATCAAAGCTAATTCAGAGCAAGGATTCTCATAACTGTTGGGGAGAAACCAATTGGCTTACGTGACTAAGCAGTGTTAACGTAAGTCAAAGATGGGTGACCACTGGCTTATCTCGCCCCTTTCTTTCCGTAGAAGGGACGTCAACCCTTTTCACTGGCCTTCTCTTAATTAGGTTAGGGTTTCTGAAGCTAAGCAGTAAGACTGCTCTAGACACAACAAGAAATTATTTTAATTTACGACGTTCTTCTACTTCACGACTGGTATGCAGTCTCGAGATTCTCGCTCACTCGGGCCCGAACGTAGCCGCGGGCAGAAACTAGTGTAATGTAAGATTACAGATAAATAACAGTACTACAAGAGCCTTTAAAGATAAGATATAGTTAGTATCAAATTTATTAAAGCTATGTTACTTCACCCAGCATTATTTAAAACCCATGTAATAGTGGATGAACCTATAGACCAATCTAGTTCCATCTTTACTGGCTGGTACATGACACTTGATCAGAAAATCTAAATTATGACGTCACGATCAGCCATAAACTTAACCGCACGCTTACACGACAGAAAGAAGGCTATCTACTTCAAAATCACTTTTAAACTTTCAAAACACATTCCACACGAAAACTCAAGAGAAACAACTTCTATAACAAAACAAAATAAAACAGAACCGAAAGAAAAACAACTGAATTTCTCAGGTGTGTTATCTTGAAAAAAAAACAAGAGGTATCTGAAAAGCGATAGTCATCTAACAAATAACAATTACTTACTGGAGTTGAAAAAGGGTGGCCGTGTCAATGTCATGAGTTTGGGAATACGTTCGAGCGTTATACTGAGGAACGATATCGTTAAGTTTTAACGATATTGGTTAGACTTGGAAGCCGACCACAATATACTTGGGTATGAAGCTCCAAGGAAGATACTTTATAGAGTGTGATTTCTGATTGAGTCAATCTTTTCAAATGGTGTTTGACTAGACAACTGACGTTTTGATAACACCGTCAAAATTTCGCTAGTACCAATGCGATGAGTGCTCTGAGTGTCTTCTTTAAAGAAAACAAAATTTACAAATTGTCTTTTTAATAATACTATGCCAAAATATACCATGGTTAGCATATAAGTAGTGAGTAATGGTAGTCTTGTGAGAAAACTGGCGAATAGAGTATCTCACTGCACGCACCTCTAACTTTTTGAAGTTCAGTGCATATTAAATAGTTGAGTAAATCTTACTTTTAAGGGTAAAGGAAAACATTGTGAGGAAATCTGCACATCAGAGAGTTTTACATAATGTTATCGAAGTTGTGTGAAGTTTGCCAATCCGCACTGCGTGGTGAACGTAACTTTGTCATATTGAGATGACACTCGTGCCTTCCAAGTGAGACAGCTTAGAAACAGGACCGATATCATAACGGACGAAAGACCTTGTTGATACTATAATATTACAGATTGTTGTGAAAGCACTTACAAAAACGCTACAACTCCAAAACCCGTCACAAAACTCAGCAACACAATATAAATAACGATGTTATTATCGTTGCTCCTCATCACCCCAAGGATAAGATAAGTTCGATGAGCTGCCCCCAAGATAACACCGTGTCTTAAATTAAATGTAAATACGTTTAAAAATTGAGTCACGCTCTTTGTTTGCCTCTGAATATTGTTGTCCGATCTTAATTAAAGATAACTTTACAGTAAAACGACGAAGTGAGGTTTGTGATGGTGAAAAGTTTCGCCGAGTTTACATTGTTGGCTGAATATTATCTTGTGTGAGCAGTTTACGATTATTTGGTTTATTAGCATTGCTTTTATTTTTTAAAGACATTCTATTAGATTTGAATCCTGAATCGCGGGGCACTTTACAAACGGTTGGTCGGTACAGTCAGATTGGAAATAACCATTTGTGGATCAGGACATTTTAAGGGTCGTGTGGGGATCGAACTAAGGTTCGTACAAATCTACCACAGTCACGGTTATGATATCGCTACGTCAGACTTTATGTCGCACCAGATCGCAATAACCAACAGTATGTGAATATATCGATAAAATAATTGCTTTAATAATTTGCATGTGTTTCGACGCCACGGTATAAGAAAGCTACGAGCTTATCTATACGTTATATTTCTTAAAGAATCCATCCACGCATGATAGTTTTTAAAGGATGGCAGGAAGTACGGATATAGGAAGAGGAGATTAGATAAGTATAAACGTTCGAGATGAAACGTGTTGCTACGGGAAACATAATTCCCACGGAAAACACAGTTCCAGCGGGAAGCATAATTATCATTAAAGATTGATTCACACGGGAAGCGTAAATATGGATGGCGATATAGCTGGACAGGAAATTAACTTTAGGCGATATCACAAGGTAAAGCTACAATCTAATGTATTTATTATGTTATTTGAAAAATAACCACTTTTAGAAAAGATGGAAACTGCATTAGTTGTAATTCCTAAGACGCGGGTGACTTTACAATCCGTTGCATTAATGGTTGTTGGTTGTGAGTGTATTTTGTGTCCGCTGTGTCAACGCTGGGACAATCACACAATTTTTTGTCCCGTGTGAGGCTCGATCCCATAATACTCTGCGCAGTGGCAATCTTTAAACACTGTTTATAACATCTTATGTAGATCATAAAAAGGAAAGATTAGATTTTTTGATTGTTTGTTCGTAAGGATTTAACTCAAAAACTAAACAATCGATTTAAAAAATTCTTTTCACCATTAGGAAGCTATATTATCATCGAGTAACATTTTCATTTCAAAGTACTGTTACTAACATTAACATAACCTTACCTACTTTTAATCGAGCAAAGCCGGGGGCAAAAGCTAGTAGGTATATTAAAGTTTATTAATACATTGGCCATATTTGGCTTTTGCAATCATAATTACCCATCTGAAAATTTGACCATGGCAAAATTGCTTAAACCGGTATAGGATCCCGCAACTACTGCTTCTAAAGTATAGTGGGCCTCGTAAGGGAATATAAACGTTAGTGAATGTATAGGTACGTGAAACATGCGTAAGTTGCAACCGGGGCTATGAATAGACGACCCCATCATTTCCCAAGGGCGCCGTAAGAGGTGACATATGGTTTATATCGGTAGGACGGGAAGAAACAACATATACAATGTTTATGTTATATTGTAAAGGAGCTGTGCACACTAGTACTGATTCACTTCTTTAAAAACTACAACGATTTTTTTATGCGTTTTCTTTTGGCGGCAACGTATCCTCGAAGGGTTGGCAGAGCTGTTGATACTTTTCGACGATAAGTTACTATATCGGCTTAATTTCAACCTTGTGTTGACACACTTGATATGCCAGGTAACATAAAATTTTCGAAGAGTATTTTATGAGAAATATCCAACAATCCGATACTAAAAGTAATAGAAGGTTTTTCTGAAATTTTAAATCAAGTCGGCTCACTTCCACTGTACTGTTTATATTTTCTTTCAATCTCAGACTGTTCGCGTAATGTTTCCTTTCCTCGCCACGCACAAACAAAAGTTTGTGTTTTTTGCTTCATCTGTTGTTTGTGCAAACCGCCTCAACAAAAAACGACGACGGAAAGGAGGCAAAGCTTGCTTCACTACTCTCGTACTTGCTATAAGCGCGCGGTACGGAATAGTAAGAAAACAATCCGATGGAAATACTGTTGAACTTCATTAGTACGGAGAGCGTCGCCTAAATTGCATTGCAATAGTTATAGTATAAGCCAGGCTTTTCGCTGCAAATTCAAAGGCAGTTTCAGTGTAAATCTATGACTTCTTCCTTGTCACGTCACCCTGGTGCGCTACACCATAGAAATTGACACGAAAGTCAGGTTAGTCGCTGAAAAACTCTAAGACAGTATCCAGGCAAATGAGTGACTTCTTTTCACTTTGCTTTGGTGCGTTACGCGATAGAAAGAACTCATGTCATCTTTGACATGAGTTCTTTCTATCGCGCTGACAAAAATATATATTTTTGTCGGCGCGTTAAAACCAGAGATTGGCAAAATGAATGGCAGACGGCAATAGACTCGCGTCCTATTGTGTAGATCATCCACATCATGAAAATTCTTTTTGTATTATTAAGATGGCAAATAAGCATACAGCTCGTCTGTTTCAACACCAAGGATACCATCCTTATTCGAGCTATTGTAGTTTAAGCCAGAGCCCAAGTATAAGCTGCATTTTCGATGTGCAAGTGTGTGTAGGCCTCAATGAAAAATCTGTAATGTTAATACGTTAAGCGAACATTGTACCCCTTTTTGAGCATATTACGTGCATGGAGTGCGTTAAAGTTTGATTGGGGAAGGAATTATAATTAAATTAAAATACAGATCTTTTTCTAATAACTACGGATTTCGACCAGTAGGCTTCCTTTATTTGAGATGAAAATGCCACCCGATAAATACACATATACCTTCTGAGAGTAAAACTTTTTCTACTAACAAATACGGTGCTGGTGCCTACAAATGATTTGTACACAACCATTATAAGAAAAATAATTGCGTCCTCCAGCTTAATAAGGATATACAAGATCTCTCACACAACTAGTCAATCCGAATCTCCACCACGTAAGTTTAATCCCGTCCAAATACCACGTTAGTTATTCCGAACCGACGATAGCTTCATTACCTGTCCAATCAGACGCCACTGAGGCCCCAAGCAATTTGCCGATTGATAGAATTGCCGCCTCTCATTACTATGTGCTTCTTAATTTGGTACGACATCTAGTGGTGTGTATGTGTATCGGTAATTACGTTTTTGGTAAACAGATGGCGTGAGGTATGTTTATATAACATCTAAAAACTTTGAAATTAAACTACTTTATACGGATTTTATCGCGTTGTTTATTTAACACTTTTATTACATAATATACCGTATATAGAAAATTTTAATTTCAATGTATAACAGTCGCGTAAACGAAAGACAATATTATCTAGAAGCTTGTCACAATAAAAGCATTTTATTAAACACTAGCTGTCTGCCGCGTATTCAACCACATTTATGATTGACTTCCCCGTGTCAGTGATTCGTAGCGTGACGTTTTATACCATCCATCCTTAAGAATTGTGCTATCTAAAGCAAAACTAATTTGTCATTACCGAGATTAGCTGGTAGTTTAAAAAAAGCGGGTTCAAACAAACAAACTGATTCGTCATTATATTATGTGTAAAGATGAATTTATGTGATTATAATTTCAGTAACCCTGTAATAAAAGTCAAAAAGGAACTTTATCAACATTGAAACAACGGAAACAAACACTCAGATCCAGGTCACAAGAACTAATGGATTAAATTTTTTTTGCCGCGTGCTTTTATTCATTATTGTTTTAGTGCTACTACCTTCAGTGAACCTAGCGGCCCACTTAATGGTGTTACTGACGGTACCACTTACTCCTCGACTTCAGAAACCTGAACTCATAAGGTGGATGATATTAATTAGTTTCTCAGAGGACAAACAGCTTCCAAACATTCAGCAGATTTTATTTGCGATTTTGCATATTCACCAGTAAAACCGATACTCCATTCGAACCTACATAATCTTTAATTATATTTTAATACGCTTGAAAAGCCGTATATCTAATTTAGGAGTAATCAACGCAAACCAACGCACTACCAACTAATTTGGTAATTATAATATTTATGGTATTCCGAGGCGTATCAATAGCGAGTGCTGCATTTGTGCACAAGGTTTCGGAATTACCAGGACGGTTCAAGTTTTATTGTGATTTTTGCAGCACGGTGTCTGGAACTGTTCGTTTGACACCTGTAGTTAATCTTACCAGGGACTAAATTATAGCTGGCTATGATCACATCTGCCTACTCCTTCGGGAATACAGGCGTGAGACTAAGTACGTAATATTTACAGTAAAAACGTAAAGAAGATATTTTCGCAAGTCCCAAGCTACTGGCTAGAAAGTGTCATGGCAGCCCTCGCGCAGTTTATTTTTACGATCGGCGGGGGAAGATCCCAGCTGATACTCTCAAGTAAAGATGTAGACGCAATTAGAGAGCGTTATGACGCGATTATTGCAATTCTATTATTGCGTGTAATGTAAACATGGTTGGTTAAACGTGGGTCTGCTGCTCCTTTGGGGATAAATACCGTGATGGTATATTATAATCCAAGAAAATTATAAAAGATTGTGTTTTAGAATTGCTTCGTTGGGTCCGTGATGCAGCGTTGGCGCTTGCGGTCTATCGTGAAGACTCGGATTCAATTGCCTGGTCGGGCAATAAGTTATTGGGATTGCAACATAATATATAGCATTGGGGTTTCAAGAAATGAGCACCAGCACGGAGTTGGCAATATCTGCGCATGCATCGGTTCAGAATCAGCTGGCGAAATGAGCCTTCGCCTAACACTTATGTATATTAGGAAACAAATTATTATTTATATAGTAAGGTGTTTGTAGAAAATACTGAGGTGAAATAAGTTAAATATATACCTTTTAACATTATGGCCATGTCCAGCCACGAAACGTTAGCCCACTGGACAGCTATTTATAGAGTAACCTAACCTAAATAACGTCATACTGATATATTCCAAAGGAACATAAATATAGACATGAATATATTAGATCAGCGGTCGGCAACCTTTTAGCAGGCACAGGCCACATAGTGAAAAAATTAAATAGAGGCAGGCCGCAAATGTTCAACACTTTGTGTACCTTTATTAATTATGTTAGAAATGCAAAGCATGAGAGCAGAATAAATGCTGTAGAAATGAGAGCGCTGAGAAATATATGTGGTGTGACTCTGAAAGATAGAATAAGGAATAGTGTGATTAGAGAGAGATGCGGCATAAAAGTGGATATAGTGACGAGAATAGAAAAGGGTATGTTAAGTTGGTTTGGGCATGTAGAAAGAATGGACAAGAACAGACTGACTAAGAAAGTTTATAAGGCTAGTGTGAATGGAACAGTCGCAAGGGGAAGACCTAGGCGAACGTTTCCTGATCAGATCGGAGACGTTCTGGATAAAGGCCAGGTTAAGAGCACCTTAAACCGGCGAGCGTGTATGAGGGAATGTTATGAAAGTGAATGAAGCCAGAGAAGTGTGTCAGGATCGTAGCAAATGGAAATCCGTAGTCTCTGCCTACCCCTCTGGGAAACAGGCGTGAATTTATGTATGCAAAAAAAACAACTACACATGTCGAGAAGTATTTTGTGGACCAGTACCGGCTTTCGCGGATGGAGTTGATTTCAGTTTTGGCGCGATATTAAAATAATTCCAAATGATAAGAACTTATTTACAAAACAGTTGCGGGCCGCAAAGAAGAGACACGCGGGCCACATGCGGGTCGCGGGCCGCGTGTTGCCGACCGCTGTATTAAATGATTAAATAAACTAGTTAAAACAATATGTAAGTATAATATTAGTATGACAGAAGAAATAGGCACAGATCTTAAGTATTATTTGGTACTACAATATCTTTGGTATTGTTATTCTGAGGCACAGACGAAATCTTCTTGTAGTATGAATATCTAACATAAAGTATATAAAGGTGCTGTCACTCAAAGGTGTACCTATATAACAAAAAAACATAAACAGAAGTAAGTTAATAATTTGTTTATTCTCTAAATGTTGTAGCGGATCGATAAATATATGTATGTTACATATTTAATTTCATACAAGCATTTAAACAACTATCACAAAGACCTCGTATTCCAAAATTATAACAGTATAATTTATAGACCATATAAATTTATATCCCGTTCGGGAATCAAACCCGCAACAATTTGACCAATAAGTATTTTGAAAAGAAAACCTAGTGCAGGTTTAGTTCATGTGTCGCGGTGGACACCCATAGTCGGTACAACAGTAACTATTTGCAGAGGCTGGCTGGCTGGACTAAGAATGGGTCTGATGGGATTAGCATAGCCGAACCCTGAAGACTTCAGGCTTCTCCCTCTGAAGTGTACGTTGCGACTGATGCAGTACATTCATAGGGAGATAGCTAAGGGATAAATCTCGGGGCCGACACAAAAGATCCCACTGGGTAAAAGTGTCGCCGGTCTACACTGACTGGCCCCCGAATAAGATAAGATAAGATGAAAAACTATTTGCGGGCCTCCAAATTTTTGTCCTGTTTAAGAATCGAATCCACAGCACTCGACGTAATGGCAGTAGCGATTCGATCACTTAAACCATTATAAACTTCGCATTATCTCGAAACTCGCAACATATAAAGCCGGAGTGTACTTTTATATTAATAACACACATACACACACAAGCAAAGCTTAGTCATTCCACGTTCCTCACCTAATACAAGTAGGCAGAATATAAAACGCCCTTGCCCAGGGTGTACAACTAAATGCAATTTTACACTGTGTTCACACTATCAAAATTCACGGCGCGTTTCTCTCATACACGGACTGTTGGAAACATACGGGTCGACATTGCGGACGGTCCAGTCGCAATCGTTGCCCGTTGTTCTTAAAATGGAGTATATAATACCGATGGGTAGTTAGATGCCATTTTTAGGTTTATATGTCTACCCATGATTAAGCGTACATTGGTGATAAGCAGTAGCGGTGGATATGCACGTGTGTAACACTAGTATCATTCGCAATCATGTCAATTCAAACCGTCCAACAACCATTTCGGTACAAGTTGTATGGATGCACCAAGCAATGTGATAACGAGACATGTGTAAAAACCCAGGTTTCAACCTCTTCGTCTTCATGTGACCTTTTTTTGCATCAACTTTTTGTATTGTCCCACTGCTGGATAAAACTTGGACTTCCAAATTACTCTGTGGATATCCGCTGACCTTATGACCTTGTGACCCCTATATCTCAGGGGTCTTTTGACCCACAGGGCCCATGTTTAAACTCAACAACTCGACAAGGGATAACCCCAAGGTGTCTGCACACCAAGTTACAAGTCAATCGGTCCAGTAGTTCCGGAGCTATGCCTGTCACTAACAAACTGTCACTAACAGACAGACACACGTAGTGGTTAGTATAGCCGACTGCCACGCCTGAGATCGCGGGTTCGATTCCCGCACAAGTCAAACATTTGTGTGCATCAACATGGATGTTTGTCTTGGTCTGGGTGTTTCTATGTATAATATGTATGTATTTACAAAAATAAAAGTATATATGTATGTTTATCCATTGTCTAGTACCCATAGTTCAAGCTCTGCTTAGTTTGGGCTAGATGGTGTTGTGTGTATGTGATAGAATATTATTATTATTCTCTTTATTTCTATTTTTTCTAATTATTACATTTTTAAATATAAATATAAAAACTATACATATTTAAAAATATAAAAACTCAAATGATCCACCGACATCGGGAACAAGGTCCAAGCTGCAGGTGGTTAGGGCCCCAAAGAGAGGAATCGCCTCACAATACGCGCCGTGTCGAGTAGTACTGCCTTTTGGATCAAGGACTTGATTATTATTATTATTATTACATAGTGTTTTCATTAACCTCTTCGAAGAAGACTCAGAGGTTAATAATAAATAGACGATATCATTATTGCATATTTTGTTTGCTTTAACTACTTCTGCATTTATCTATATACTACATTTTTGTCGCGGCTTCACTCGCTTAAATGTAGGTTAAATTAGTAACAGTACTTTTTTCTGGATGAAACGTACCGTATGTCCTTTTCTATACTCTTGACAAGGTGTATGCAAAATTTCATGGTGGTCGGTTAAGTAGTTAAGGCGTAATAGCGTAACAAACAAACGTATAAACTCGCATTTATAGCAATAGTTAGATTAGGATATTTTCGATCTTATTGTTTATCGTGTAATAATGTTACAACTATAAGCAATCTATAAAATAACCCTACTATATGTATATACAACTGCCACCGTGGCGCAGTGGTAGTGAATGCGACTGTTGTGCATGAGGTCTCGGGTTCGAATCCCGGGTTGGACCAACAAAAAATTATTGGGTTTCCCTGACAAGAAAATCTCAATAGCAGCCCGTAGTTAGAAAGCTGGCGGTGTTAGACACCCCCGTGCCCCGAAAAGCACGTAGCACGTAAAGCCGTTGGACCTGCGCCTGATCTCTCTCCGGTCGTGTCGGATTACCGTCCCATCAGATAGATCATGAGAGTTAGGGAACAGAGACTGCAGTTGTGTTTGCGCACACACTTGTGCACTATAATATCTCCTGCGCAGATGGTCAGTTTCTGTTAAGACTGGCCGCCGTGACCAAAATTCGGTCTGGAGGACATTATTATTATTTTTGTATATACAATCTCTACTGCTAGCGATTAAACTATCAGATCCTCTAAATTGTGACCAGTAATAGGGTCTTACATCTTCACACTCTTACATTTTGGGGACAATGAGGGACACATAAGTACATATACAACTGTTTACAGTATACGCCAGAAGCAACCTCTTCTTCTTCCTAGCCTTTATTATACTCAAGTCACTTGAGATCGGCTTTTCCGGTCTAACCGGATTTGACTGGATATCAGTTTTTACACGGAGCGGCTGCCACCTGACCTCCGCAACCCGAAGGATAACGACACCCTAAGGCTAGACCAGTGTCAGGATATTATAGAGCACTGACTTCCCAATAACAACTGCCATAGATGTTCATAGATGGCAGCCGGGACCAACGGCTTAACGTGCTTTCCGAGGCAAGGCCAGAAGCAACTGCAATACGCTTATATTGTTTTGTGTATGGCTATGCTATATCAGCAAATCAATTTATGAAACCGTTGCCCGAGGCGCAAATTAAGTATCGGATCAGGTTAATTAAATAATATAGATGGCTCAATTAAACGCGCTAAAACGGACGCATATACCTACTAAAGACACGTATTTCTCGACGCAATAGCAGTGAAGCAAGCCGGGCTTATATCAAGGTACCGGTATTTAATAAAAGCCAAAAGGTCTGGCATACTTTACAAAACCGCTTGACCCAGACAGATATCATAACTTTTCATTGATTAATTTATTTTAATTTTAGTATGTTTTTATTTTATTTCTTAGTTTCGAAATACCATAAAGTTATTTCCATATAACACTATGAACCTGATGTTGGACTTCATATTGTTTGTTTACACTGAGGGGGGCCTAGTAATCTGTATGACAGGGAAACCTAGTTCAGATACCAGTCTCCCACAAAGGATCTGTAGTTTTACTAATTGTACGTTTGTAATTTTATGCCTAAGATATCTTTGTGGAAGAAAGTAAATACATTTTATTATTTATTATTATTATTTTATTAAAATTAGCACGATATTGCAGCATTTATTGGTGAGCTTATTCACTAAATTTATCATCACGAGTTTTAAAATATATGACTCAGAATTTTTATTATTTAAGTCAAATAGATAACATTACCCAAACTCTAAAATACAAAGATATTTTAAAATAAGCTATTAGCTTCCGAATTTGGTAGTAGAGGTATTGGTCAAAAAACAGAAAAAGGGTGCACGATACGAATTGTGACGTAATCGCTATTTAACCGCAGATGTGCGAGAGAGATAGCGAGACATACCCACTACTAACACAATTTTTTCTTATAAGTATCCATATTTAAAATATTAAATACTCCCATATTCTGCAACCTATTTTGATACTAATTGCACAAAACGAGTTCTTTTGATTGCTATTTGCTCTTATGTGTAAATAATGTACTAAATCTATCTAGGCAACTAGTCTATTATCAGTATCAGAGATTTTATGCTCACACTCGCTTAACGCTTCTGTTTCACGGCCGTGAACGTTGCATTACATGACTTCGGAGGTTGCCGCGCAATTTCTCGCTCCGTATGTCGCCCGTTTAGTTTTACATGGCGACAATAGCGGCCGCGCCGTCCCTATTTCTATCCCCATTGTCCGTCAGATTCTGTGCGGGACACCTCGCCTCCGTGTGGTATGGCGCAACTTACTACAGCCAGCGATTATCAAAAGACTTTCCAAGGAATCATGTTTTTTATGCGACTGATAGATAAATCTTATTTGAATTAGCAGTTTTATTGAAAACCGAAAATCTTTGACTTGCACAATCATTTTTATATAAAATAACGTATTATTTAAATGATTATAATTAATGTTTATAATTCAATCCAACCAATCTCTTTCCTAGCCTTCTGACTTTGACAGCCAATATAAAATAAATGCATATATTATTAACCAATAATATATTTTAATATAATGCCTTTCTACAGATTAAGAGTAACCTAAACCGCCGAACGTGCGAGAAGAACGCGTAAATGAAACAAGAAAGATCCATATATGATATGAGAATCGGGGCGAATGGTACACAACCTCAAAGACACAGGTATGTATTACATTTTTACGTTTTTAGTGATTGATCAATCTAAACACTACTTATTTAATTTCCTGGTATAAGATATAGTAACCTCTTGCCATTTCACATAGAATAATATTGAAATTAAAATGTTGATTTATTCAACAAGTATTCTCAAGAGTGAAAATGGAAATTAATGTGGGCAAAGTTAAAACTAACACTAAACTTAAAAACAGACTTTAGTACTAGGTAACTCTGAACATGTTCAGTACAAAGTTTCTTCATTTCAAAACAGCTTCGTAACTTTCTAACTAATTTACTATATTTGGTTTATACGGAACCGTTTCCTTAAGTAAATAATTCATAATGTTGCTAATGTATAATTATTATATACTTTGCATATTACTCTGCAAGCAAGCACCTGTGTGTATTTAAATCGTAATAACACTGCTGAAAAAATGTTTTTTATAGCGCCCGATTAAGATTTTTAAATCATAAATGCATTTAAATTCCTCTCTGTTCTGTGATATCTCTTCTGGACAATTTAACATTGTCATCTGACACACTATACCAACATGATATCTTAATAATCTATATATTAATACGTGAAGCAAAAACGTTGTACCCCTTTTTACGAAAATTTCACAGATGGAGGAGTATGAAATTTGGCAGAGGGAGGGCCAAATCCTAATATTTTTATAAAATATGCATTAGAAATACATTAAATTAATGAAAAAACACTACACGCACACAACAATGCATTTTACACAAGTGATCGAATCGCGTTCGTAGTATTTCGGCATTGTTCGGTTGACTTTGTAGAATGCTTCGTAACTATGGTTACATACATATGTATATGGAGTAGGTGACTAAATTAAATGTGGTTGATAGACAATAAAATTTTAATAACGAACAAATTTAAAATTTAAGTAAATTATGGACGAATTTCGACCACTTGGCGAACGCTTGTAAATATAGTACTATCAAGCTGATTCATATTGAAATTGTACACTATTATTCTCTATCTAATGTGTAAACTCACACTATTTAGAGTGAACACATTTTCTATGATTTAAATATCTGGCTTCTTCTGATCTCTCATTACTTGACTCTATGTTAGATAGCGGTTTCATTACGGATCGCGTGACGTCACTCATGATCTCTGGGATACGACACCTCGGTGTCCAACATTGTGTACAATATAGGTATAGTTATATTGTACAAAGTTTTAACGTTTACGTACAATACAAAGATAATACGTCTTGATCTTGTTTCGAAAATCTGATGAACAGGCATAAAATCAAAAGGTATGTTGCTAGGCCCGATGTATAAGTTTGCGTTAATATTTGCAGCTAATTGTAAGTATTTCGATTCGATTTCCAGGGGCAGCAAAGAGTGTGGCCTGAAGTGATGGCTCTTTTATAGCGAAAATAGTTATTATAAGAAACATAAGTGCAATGAAAATGCGTTGAACCTTAATAAAACCTCCGATTAGATATATAAGGCCCTCATAGCTCCAAATTTATAATCAATGTAATCTAAAATCCGGAAACCTACCAGTAGTAGTTTAATAGTATAAACACTATTATTATATATAAGTCGCATTGAAAGGGTTCAAAAGAGACTTGTCCGTCATCTAGCGTTTAGGTTTAAAGTAAGAAATTGTAGATCTTACGAACACAGACTAAATCACTTCAAACTCAAAGATTTAAAATCTCGCCGCACTATCTCCGACATGTTGTTCCTGTATAAGTTATTCAATAATGGCATTGACTGTCCAGATCTTCTTAGCAAATTGCGCATTAACGTCCCTTCTCGTATTCCTCGTTATCCCAGCCCTTTACTGAAAGCCCCTCAATACAGAACAAATCTAGGTAAACACTCGCCGATTGTTAGGATGACCAATCAATACAACTCACTGTCATGTTCTTCCGACGATATAGACATTTTCTCCAACAGCCTAAGTAAATTTAAGTTGCTGTTACACGCAAAACTTAATATTGAGTAAGTGTTGACCTACCTCCCCACTGTTCAACTCAATATATATAGTTTTTTTTTTTTTTTTAATTTTAATTCTTGTTATTTTTACTTTAAATTGTATACTTTATTTCCATATTAAAATTGATTGTTTGATATCTTAATGCAAGCTGTGGTCTCCTATAATTGAAGATGCACAAGGATTTGTATCTATTTATGTTTTATTTTTAGCATGTAAGGTGTAATCTTTGTTGGAGATCCAAATAAATAAATAAATAAATAAATAAATAAATATCTTGTTCTCCCTAGCTTTTATCATTCCCAAGTCACTTGGGATCGGTTTTTCTAGTCTAACCGGATTTGACTGGATATCAGTTTTTATACGGATCGGCTGCCACCTGACCTCCGCAACCCAAAGGCTAACGATACCATAAAGCTAGACTAGTGTCAGGATATTATAGGGCACTGACTTCCCATTAAGAACTGCCATAGATGTTCATTGCAGCCGGGACCGACGGCTTAACGTGCTCTCCGAGGCATGGAGCAGGCGATAATTGTCAATCAATACGCACATAATTTCGAAAAGTCATGTAACTTTCGAAAGTCAGAGGTACGCGACGTAGGTTCGAACCCGAGACCCTCTGCATTGCAGTATGTTGGTCTCCCCACTAAGCTATCGCTGCTACATTATTATTATATAATGAATGTAATAATAGTGTGGTCACAATGAACACTACGTTAAAATCAGCATTAAGTTGTTTAATTTAGAAAGATTTTCATTGTAAACCAAATGATAATATGGATTTGATTGTTTATTGATTTTGACCATTGACTTAGTTTAACAAAACTGATTACTTACGCAAACATTACTACAACAACAAGATACCATCAAATAAGCAATTCAAATCTAAAAGTGTTACTCAATTAAATAAACGTATTAAAATTTTTAAATACCCGCTTCATCTTATGACATGCGCTGCATTTTCCCATCAAGGTTTGGGTGAGATGGGGAAACCCTGAGATAACGCCGTGATGTCCGCCATTATGGTTCACTGCTTGTTTTAGCTATTTCGCTTAAAATACGACACTCTTTTTCCAGGGATTTATCTTATTACGTCCAGATTATCTACAATCTTTTTGACCAACATGGCTTACTTTTGAGTTTGAACGTCCGAAGCACTATGACACAGCTTGGAGACATGAGATGCAGTAGCGACCGCAAAGTTCTATTGATCAACGAGCTCCGAAAACTCGCTCATAAACAAATTATAACAATGTGCTTTATGAGGTACGGATAAGCCTCAGAAAGCACGCACCGTTCTCCGTTGGTCAAAACTGTCACCTCTTTTATAAAAGAATGTCAGTATTATTTTGATTTGGTCTTACTTTAGAATATCGTTATCCATTTGGCTTGGGAAATTGGCGGACAATTGCTCCACAATACTATTATTTCTTCCTCTTTTAAGAAGAAGAAGCTTTAGGGTTTAAGTCCTGTCTCGCAGGCAAATTGTCCCGTGTGATGCCCACACCACTCGATTGCTTAGTACGCCATCCGTTAATTCATAATTACTAATTTATAATTAATGGTTTATGGTAAAATTAATTTTCGCCTATTTTATTAGAGCTGGTAATAATAATACTAGGCTTCAAGTCAGCTAAAGGAGTCGAGTTGTAAGCCAGCGCTCAGCAATCCTCTTGAGGCCTCTAAGCATAAGCTAACGCTTCAAACTTTTGCTTTCAGTACTTGAAAGTACAGAAAGCTAAAAAATAATACATTATTTGATGTAATTCTGAAAACACTAAACGTCTATTCTTTTCTAAAGTTTTTAAACCGAGGTAATTGAATTATATAAGCTATGTTTTCCAAATATATGTATATCATAACAACAAAATTAGCTGCTGCCGCCGTACTGAATGTTATAGGTTTGAATCCCATACGAGGCAAATATTTGAGTGATTACAAATATTTGTTCAAGGAAAGATTGTTCTTTGTGTCCTTACTTACTTTTGATAAGATTTCCATACTACAAATAAGTTACCTATATACACAGCAAGGGACAAGTATCGCACTGTCTTTGTCTTAATTGCAGAGAAAACGGATACTTATAGCAAGACATAGGAATATCAGTAAACAGTCCTAGCGTAAATGAGTTGTATGTAAAACAAATTAAATGGATTAACATTTAGTTTGCCGATCAATACTTCTAACAAGCAGGACGCGTGTGTTTCTATAACATTAAGTCAATCAGCAATACCACATTAGAAGCTTTGGAGATGAAGGGTCAGATAGCAATCAGCTAATTCGAAGCGACGTTAATCCAATGTCTGAGACACAAGGACTGGACGGATAGTGTGCTAGCAAAGCAGTCGCGTCACCGCTGATTTGGCTTCAAATCCCACGTGAGGCAATTACTTGTGTATTGTATCCACAAATTATATTTCTGTATCAAGGTATGTTTTCTGTCCGATAATTTTATATATGTAATATTTCGCGACACAGGGCTTGATCCCCAATGCGGGTTTTCGTTTATATGAAAAAACACTACCGCGATTGTCTACTAAATGAAGGAGTTGCCAGGCTTCATGAGGACGCCTTATGCTGTTGCTCTACTGAAAGCATCCTTTAGTAAACTTTGTCCATTGAAAGGCAAATTTGAGACCCCTTTCTTAAATCGATAACACGCACCAGTATTATGCTTGGTGTTGCAATCTTTTATGAACTGTGATTATCACAGCTTGTGGAAGCTTACAACTCTAATGGCCTGTTCCACAACTAACAAGTAAAAGTTATCCGAAAGATAAATCGCATGCTGACTCACTCTTCTTACGTTAAAGAAGAGAAATGACAAGACTTTTATCTTATAGATAAATGCTATTTGGAGGTGGTAGGACAAGCCCTAAATTAGAAAAACACACATTACTTCTTTAAAAACAATAACAAAAAGAAACAAGCAAGTAATGACGTCATTAATATCCACATTATTACTTCGAAAACGAAATTAAAAGTTTTAAATCAAATGTTTAAAATCGGTTGCGGCAGTAGATTTGTTTAAAACATAGAATATTCAATTAGGAACTTTTAATCAGATGCAAATCTCTCCTTATTTTGTTGTCTGCAATTGAAACTTTGTTGGACCGTACGAAGCGGCAAACGGGGTCCCAAGTATCAAGAAGGGTTATCTTATTATAACAACACACGTAACGGGTGATTTAGTTTTGCTTTGGGGTCTGTTATATGTAAGTATCAAGACGTTGTGCGCGTTGTGTAATTGAATAACAAGCAATTCAAATTATACCCAGAGCTTTGGAGGTAGATAACTAAGTATATAAATTTACAACAACGTAATTATCGCTTATGTTGCTGTAAATATATAAATATGTTTAAAGTACAACGGAATAGAGGGCGAGACTATGGTCGTTCACCAGAAAAAAAATCCAGCCAGTGTCCTACCATTAGGCGTCGCGTACCAATAAAACTTTTCATGAGGATTGAACCAGATTATTAGCTGCATACTTATGTGGCCTTTTAATTTTTATAACAAAAGTGAAAATGACTTTGTGACCTAAAGTAATAGGACAGTCGACAGTGCCTAGAGACCAATGCGAACCTCTAACTAGTTCAGAGACATTCTGGCAAGAGACTAGGTTAAGAGTAACCTTTAACTGACGAGCGTGCTTAAAGAATTTAACTCAAGTAAAAGTAGCAATAGCGAGAGACGAAGATCATAGTCCGTAGTTCTACGATGAGACACAGGTGAATCTATGTATCAGAAGGAGTGCCTACAAACTGAATACACGTTTACTTACCCCTCGGAGAAATACAGCCGTGAGTCTATCTATGTAAAACCAATTACTACCGTGTCTGAATTCGGCACTGTTAAATAGCATTGCCGATTCGGTCTAAGTATCAAGAAGGGTTATTTTATTACGAGAACACGATGTTGGTGAGTTTTGCTTCGGGCCTCGGTAATGCAAATATCACAATATGTTGTGTTTACTACTGCAAAAGTTTGAAGAAAAGTATTGTTTAATATTAAGAACATTAACTAAGAAATTACATTATGTTAATTAATGAGAGGCGTTATCGTACAAAATAGAATAGAAGCAACAAAGTATATAATAGACACCTATAATCTGTCTTCTTTGTGCGAGAAAGAGTGTAAAGCTTTTTTATTTTCTCGCGAGATCCCCATTATTAAGACTTCACCGTGTATCTGTATGTCAGACTTTTTACACCCAGATCTACTTTTAGACTCTGAGGTCCAGACACAATGCTTTTTACATTGTATTTAGATCTGGGAACATTGACTCATTTACCTACCTAAGTTACAGTGGCACATCGGAAGCCACATACGATAGTTTTTCAATTATATCTGACATTCCGACAATAGAAATAGACAGGTTAAATGACTTAATCTGTAGGACTGTAGTAGGTTCACAAAAATTATTTATTTAATATTTATTTATCCAAATTAACAGTTTAAGCTAATGTAAACTTATACGTGCGTACTGTGTAATACAAATGTTGTGTACAAATGTAACTGGATTTCAGATTTATTCACTGTGTTCTATTAAGACCATTATTTGTATAATTCTTATTTTCTCATATTTTTACCTACTGAATAAAATAAAATAAATTCCTCTATAGACAAACGTACACAGTAACACACTCTACAGTAAATGCTAATTCTAAAGTATACTACTACATAATTATAATGAAACAGGACCAGAGTGAGGATGCGAACCTCAATACGCAAGCCCAACTCGTAAATACCCGATTTTTTGTTAGAAACATTTATTCCACAATACGATAATGACAGGCGGGTTCCCTCGAGATCAGAATAGGAGCGATAATACGAGAGCGCGGTATTACCTTAGAGCAGGAGATCCTTACGGAGATCCCCTCGAGGATAAGTCGTGAAGATACGTTAATAAGGTAAAATAATAAAAATCATTCGATATATATTTCTTGCTAATAAACTTGGTGAATGATAACATCATAATGTACAGCTTGTAATAGAAATACATGGTCTTATTTATGGATAATTTGTTTCGCCCCAGGCTCTGCCTAGTACCTCCTTATTATGACGAGCCTTATTTCGTGTCGCATATTGCCAACTGCTGCTGCTATCGAGTAAAAGTTAATTAACAAGAGTTATCTATACTAATCTATACTAATATTGTGAAGAGACAAGATTTGGTTTTTTGTTTATTTGTTTATGAGGCTTTAATTAAAAAAATACTTAACCGATTTTAATTTATATACTTATTCTCCTTAGGTCGTCAAAGGAGAGGCTTCGGTGCCACCAGTTGTAACATAATATTATGTCTGTAGCTCTAGGAAGGTTTTATACCATTACCATTTTGTAGGCACTCCTATCGTTGTATGTCTGTTCTTTAAATTAAGGTAATTTATCGTCTCATGATCCAAAGTTAAAGAAAGATATTTATACATTTCGCAATTTGCGTGCAGGTCTTTTGTATTACAAAAGGTGACGGCCGACGACGACGTTATGACCCGGACAAAGAGTAAGCGGCAGCTGCGCATACGCTTATGTATAACCTTAACAATATCGTATTTTCATTTACTATTCATAACTGCGAGCAACGTCACTTCGTCACACACATTGGCGATTTCGAATCAAAATAACACCCGAGCAAAACACGCAAACGATGCGTCTAATGAGGAGCTTGAGAATTTGTGTGGAAGGCTCTGTACGTGGACACAACTGCTTACCATAAAGCGGAATGTATGACTGACAACAATAAAACAATGCATCTCACAAGTGCAAATTACCACTGGATCAACAACACAGAACATACAATCATGAACATAATATCAACAAGACAGTAATAAATAATTTAGGTGAATTCAACTCCATTCTATATTTGAAGGGCCTATTTATTACAAATAACAAATGCTTACTATAGACAAAAGCTTTTTAAATATAACAACTGTTAACTATTTTAAATGTCAGTTTTCGCGACTATTACACATAAAATAAGCTACGTGTGTGTAAAGTCTTAAAAAATCTAATGATTCGGCAATTGTCAACGCGCATTTGAATGTCGATTTATTCGTTTTCAATTCGAGTTAACATTATTTTAAAATAACCGACAGTCTGAATGGACAAGGCAAACCTTTGTTACCCTTCTAAAATTACATTAACGGTTTATAGAGAAATGATATAAAATTCTAGACTAATTCAAAGTTCTATATTCATAAGTTTCAAAGGCATCAACTGATTTATTCATTTAGGTTTCAAAGTAAAATTTGCAAAACAAACATTTAGGCACAAAAAGTTTACAAATGTTTTGGAAAATTCTCGATGTTTCTTTTCAAATTAGCAAATCGAAAGATTTCTGGGACAACCCTAAAATTATACTTGGTTCTTGAAATTCGCAAATTTTTCTGGAGATTACTGGTGATCGGGGTGTTACATGGTTTTAAATATAAATGTCTCTAATCAAAAACAAGAGTAATGAAGAAAATGGTTTGTTCCAATTTCCCACATTCATTTACTCACGTGATGTTTGCGTTATTCTTGTCATTCTAGAGTCATCTTCAGAGCTCCTCAGGAATGCGATATACTGTCAGCAGACCGACTACTGGTCCAATACCTCGTACTATTAGCGTGTCTTCGGCTTCTTTGCAGAGAGGTAACGCGCTAAATATGCAACTAATGATGTTGCAAACGTTCTTAATTATTTTTGTATGCAATGGACGTAATATGCGTAAGTTGAGGTACTTGCGTAGATCATACGCATCGAGTAAATAACCGACGCGAGTAAAACGGGTTTCATGCGTGGGTGTCTCGAGTATTTACTGGCGCATGTAGCCAGTGCAAGCTATTTGCCGTGTTCAAGGTTTTATTAAGGATCCTCCGATAAAGAATATACACAAAATTACACAAACATCTAAACATAAGTTTTGTATAGTGTACACCTTCAGTTATAGGAGACCACGGCATGCAGAAACAGATATAAAAAAGCATTAAAAAAAATTACTTAAATTAATTAATTAACATGAGCTACACATTGGAAATGTTTTTAACAAGAGAAAAAAACAAAAAAAACTTAATGGGAGCTTTTTGTCTTTTATAGTATTTTGGTAAGGATTCACTAATGTCAATATCATGAGTTGATTTGTGGTAATATTGTTACACGAAACATTGAAGGGTCGTCGAGTTAGACAGCCCTTCTGAACATCTAAGGGGGAGAGAGAATTATTGACATAGAACATTGGCACATCAGCATGTCGAATAAAATCCAGAAATTGCCGATAAATATTTGAAATGACACGATTAGTGCCGTGGCGTTGTATGCACTTTTCTGAACTACTTGGTATCAAAACGATTCAGTTTTTCATGTTGATTTGGTCAACGTAACTATTGATAAAATTTATCCAAATCAAAAATACAATGGATCGTATGATATGATATCAAACCAATAGAGATCTCGGTATACAAAATCGCTTAGCAAGTCACAATATCATAACGTAATAACTTAGAGGTTATTCATGCTATTTCCTGCTCAAACACAAACGAGATGTAAAGACAGGAACGCCAAATTCACCCGGAGCTAATTTTCTCCTTGTCCATCAGTTATCTCCGATCTCGGGGCTCCTTTATGTGGCTGTCAGATGTTCGCCGCAATGAATCGTTTTGTTTTGATTGTCTTGTTTATGTGAGAGGGTTTGTGTGCTTCATCAGGCAAAGCGTAAGCAACGAAATGTCTTTTGTGAGGAGTAAAGTTTTGATGGTGGATGTTGAGAATGTTGATTTAGGTAAAGACTGTAAAGTACTTTAAAGATAATACATTTTCTCTCTATGTACGAGTGAAAATGTATTCTCATTCTAACCAAGACAGGTCACCAAATAATTTAGAGCCAGCTAAATCCATGTGAGACGCTAAAGATTGTTGACCTTTAGTTGAAAATTTTAAGATATTCCTAGAAGATTTGTGAAGATATGTGAAGGCTGCTACCCCGCACTGGGCTAGCGAGGTAGACTATGGCCTAACCCTTCTCACACTGAGAAGAGGCCCGTGCCCAGCAGTGGGACAGTTTAATACAGGGCTGATATTATTATTATCTATTATATCAGTTTTGCCGAAACCTCTTATTTAATTCTTAAGTTGAAGGTTTGTTTTAAAAGTAAATCCACCTGCAATAGATATGTTTTAAACCCGTTAATCTATCAATCAGTCATCTGATCTAATAGCTACTTTAATATAATACACTAATTCGATAACTTCCGTGCAATGGGGAAAGCCTTCATTAAACCTAAAAACAAACAGCATAACACAATCAATACACAAAACAACAGTGAATTTGATTAAACAGTGTCTCAATTACGGGCCGTCAGTACCACCAATACTCACGGGTATGAGGGTACGTGGCAATTCAATTAGCACTGAAAGTAAAGCCGATGGGATAAACTAACGCGCTCGGTGCAAACGCACTCAGTGATGCCACGCGCGCACTTGTCTGAAGTCCAATTTGGATCGCAAGCACTTAAACGGACGTCGCGTCACTTGTTGTCTTCATTTAATATTATGCTGTACTTTATATTGTTAATTATCACTAATCGGAATAAGTGCTTTTTGTTTTTATGATAGGGACGTCGCAATGTCTGAATTCGTACCCTCTAGGTAATAACCTAATAACATGTATCTATATATAGACTTTGCCGTCTGCTTACTGGAGCGACAAAAAGAGACTACAGATTTCCAGTTACTTTGACTCTAGCATATCACTCTTATTACATTCATTCCTATTACTTTCTTCTAGCACATTGGTTAGGGGATTTTTAACCTAGTCTACCTCCACAATTTGAACATATATTCTGGTTAAATATAACATTCAGCTTAGTCTTTTTCCCTTCTCTGCAACGACCAAGACACTTAAATCTCTGATCTCTGTTGATACTATAGTATTTCTAAACTGGTCCACAAACCCAATTTAGGAACACTAGTAAATGTTGTTTAGCTGCGATCTTCTGCACGGTGCAAATACTTTTCCAATATCAAATTTGAATAGAGCCTTATTTCAGCTGTTTAGATGAGTCAATGTACTTGATATTTCAGTTCTCTCGGGACCTAGCACCGCTCAAATGACACCCAAATATTTCATTAAGCACCATAACGACAAATGGCAGTGTTATAAATATATCCTTCATGTGAACACGAACACATTTCAACAAATTTTCTTACTCAATAAAATTGGAGTATACTAAACAAAATATCGGTATAACGAACCCTTCAAAAGTCCTATTTAATTAAAGCACCACCCTTAGGGACACATTATCGTGGGGCCTTCCCGGATCGCTCGTAAATTTATATGATTCACCTAATACGAGTTGAGAGTTGTTTTGTAACCAAAATGTTATTGTTTTGATTTTAATGTGGTTTTTACAATTAATTCTCAATGGAGTGTGTTGTGAAGTGTTGGTATGAATTTATTGATTTGTTTGTTGTAGCATAATATTATGTCTGTAACTCTAGGAAAGTTTTATAACATTACCATATTGTAAGCACTCCTAACATTGTATATTTTCCTTAAAGTAAGGTAATTTTCCGTCTCATGATTCAATGTTAAATAGAGATACTTATACATGTCGTAATTTGCCCAGGTATAGGCATAGTAACAGATTCCAAAAGACCTACACTACCTACAAAAGTTAATTTGTAAAATGTCACTATTAGGCGGGGAAAGTGTGCATACGCTTTTTTTTTTTTTTTTTTTTTACCACGGTGTTCCTCGACAAAACCACTATCGACGGGGCCGCGCGAATCACTTTCGCATACGGTCGCGACCCCGCCGAGGTTCCGGCCCGCCGTATGAAACGGCAGGCCCCTACGCAATAAGACCTACCCAAGATAGGTACTTACTCAAAATAAAAGCCCTACTGTCTCCCCCTAAAGGGGGAGACGGACACGAAACAGAGGCGCGCGTGGGAACACGCACGCCGCCTCTCGGACCTGGTGCTGAACGGATGGTGGGTAGGCCTACAAAGCCCGCCACCCCTAGGTCAAACCTCAGGGTGGCTGGAGGTCATCTCGGCGCCCGGCTCTGCGGTTGGGGAGAGGGTTTAAACGCTCCCTCTCCCGCTCCGCCGCCTCCTTGATGGAAATCACTTCCTCGCAAAAGGAGGCGACGGCGTTCCACGACCTCTCACTCCGGACCATAGACTGAACTACGGCCGGGAGCGAGAGGGCAACCGATCCGACTGCCGCGATCAAATCACGGCGCTGCGATGCGCAGGCGGGGCAAACCGCCAAAGTGTGCAGCGCCGTGTCCTCAATAACGTCGCGGCAGTCGCCGCAGTGGTGACAACCGGGCGTCTCTTGCCGGCGTATACGACACAGGAACCGGCCAAAATATCCGTGGCCAGTCAGAACCTGTGTCAGCCGGAAGGTGAGGGCGCCATGCCGCCTCTCCAGCCAATCCTCAAACACGGGACTTACCGCCACGATCGTGGCGTGCCCGGCGCATACGCTACCTTAACAATATCGTATTTCCATTTACTAATCATAACTGTGAGCGAAGTCACTTCGTAGCACACACAAGCGATTTCCAGTCAAAATATCACTCGAGCATGATGCGATGTCTTCATATAAAATAATATATTTCGGAATTACTAGATTTTGCCTGCGGCTTCCCTGCATAAATGAAGGTTATTTCATGATAATCGGTCGGGTAGTTACGGCGTGAAAGTATAAACAAATAAACTTACATTTGCATTTATAATATTTGTTAGGATTTGTGATTTACAAATATTTCGAGAACTTTTATAAATGTGATGTTTGCATGTTTCTTATTGTTACTTTTTATGAAACGCGTGCAGATAGCTTATAAGTTATAACAGACCATACAGTTAAAATTAAACCAAAACTGAAGCTGATAAACCTAAATAATAATATCAGCCCTGTATTAAACTGTCCCACTGCTGGGCACGGGCCTCTTCTCACTGTGAGAAGGGTTAGGCCATACACCACCACGCTGGCCTAGTGCGGGTTGACAGACTTCACATATCTTCGAGAACATTATGGAGACCTCTCAGACCTCACGATTTCCTCACGATGTTTTCCTCCACCATTAAAGCAAGCGATAATTAACAATAAACCTTATACCACAAAAATAAGTAAAACATCTTTTAATATTTTCTATTTTGTTGGATCATGACATAAAGTAATAAACGAACAACCCTAAGTATGCGCAGTTAATAAAGCCATACCTTATAAAATATCTTGAATGCCAGGAGATAGCGTTGTATGGGACTGCATCAGGTGATACTACGACCCCTTCCAAAAAATTCCAATTACTCGTATAAGTAATACAAATAAATCTTAAAGAATATACACCTCCAAAATCTGCCACGCAGGTGTAATCGTTCTCGAGCCATAAATTGTGAGCCTCGTAATACTTCCCCCCTCGTTCACCAATTTCGCATATTTTCCTTTTTTTTCTTTACGTTACCATTTTGTAAGCACTCCTAACATTGTATATTTTCCTTAAATTAAGGTAATTTCTCGTCTCATGATCCAATTTGAATTACGATGGGGATCCGAGTTTTTTGTTAAAATAAATTGTAAATGGGTGTTCAAATTTAGTTCGCCAGATGTGGCTCCGTTTGTAGCTTAGAGGGAGAGGACTCCTTGCAGAGGATTTCCGTTTATCAATCTCAGCAAACCAGGAGTGGGATGCTGAGATTTACATTTAAATATAATTTAACTTATGACTTCGAGAGCTAAGCATTAAATATGGGAAGCATTGCATTTTTAAACGAATATTGATCTCCGAATATATTTTTATTCTGTTTGTAATAAATGTTAACTGTGGGGATCGAATTCAAAACACTAGGCGTATTGATTGCTAACTAGTATATTAATATTTAAAAAAAGAAGCAATAAGTAGTTTTGGCATGAACTTACGAACTCTTATTTACAATAACAATGTCATTAGACTCCACGAATGCACATTCATGTTGTTGGTCTCCTAGTGGCAGCGGGGTGTTGTCTCTGAAAGCCTGGATATTTTACTTACCGCAGAAATAAGATACAAGGTTGCTTGGTTACAATCTCCTGCGGAAAGAAGACACCTCCCCGGTGAGGCTACTCCAGTCTGAGCGCAATTTTAAATTTAAACAACAAAGCGTTCCTTTCTTAGTAAAAGTGTATCATCATGCAAATATTTATATCTTAAAGTAGGTATTTAGTATGTTTTAAATAATTAGAATGTATATCATCATGTTTTTAACACGCTTTTATTACCTTGGTATGTATATATTTATCTATGAATCTATGTAACGGAATCTTTGAACGTGATTTTCCCTTTCAAACCTACGGTTTGATTTGAAACTTTGCATATTTATCGAGGACGGATGACAATACAATAATTTAGAAAAAAAGATAATAGCTTAAATAAATAAAAAAAAGATAATAAAAAAATAAAAAACACGCTTTAATCAAAAGAGTAGAAAATAATTTAATCATTTTAATGTAAAAAAGCGTGGGGGATATCAAAATACCTTAGAAAGCACCCCACGCTTTTTTACATTCAAATTATTAAATTATTTTCTACTTTTTTGAATAAAGCGTGTTTTTAGTATTTTTAAACTATTTAGAAGTCATCTACCACTCTAGGAATAATTCCAGTGTCGCAGGGGACTTTCCAGACATTCAAACAACGGTCAAAAAAAACACTTAGACTCGGAGCAACTATTTATGGACATCTGGCTCGATGCGCCTCTGGTTACAGAGGTGTACCGATAGCCTATAGGGTGTTGCAAGAAATGTATGACTTCGATCAATGCGGTAAGGTCATACGATTTCAATGGGTTCCAGCACATATTGGTTTATGGGGTAATGAAAATGCTGATCGATTGGCAAAAGCTGCAATACACATAGGTAGTGAAACTCATGTCAAAGCTTTTTATCTTGAGCATATGTGTAAATTTAAAAAAATGTGCTTCTCTCATCGGAAAGAACACTTCGATGAGCGGTCTAAAACCAAAGGCATTTGGTACAAGACTATCCAAAGTGAACCTATGCAAATCCCATGGTTTGTAAATTGTAAACTTAATAGAAAATATATAAAATTAGCATTTAGGATTCGTTCAGGTCACTATCCATCCAGAAAATTTGCATACTTAATGAAAATCACCGACTCACCGAATTGTGATGAATGTGGTGTTTTTGACGATATGCAACACTTGTTAACGGAGTGTAAAAAGAACCATTTCCAAAGGGAGTTACTCCTGAGACAGTACAATATAAATGTTTTAGGTGTGGGGTATCATGCAATGTGCTTTGTTTAAGCCTGGTTCGGAACTAGCATTGGCCATATATAAAATGGTCGCAGCCGCTCATGAATAACTCCCTAAAATCGTTGTTAAATATGTATTTGTGTTAATTTCTATAATAGGTTACGATGGAATTGGCATATCCATTTGGGTAAAATTCCTAAAACAAATAAAGAAAAAAAAAAAAACTATTTATGGATGATACAATTTTTTACCCCGGTCTGGGTGAATCCACAACACTAGGCGCGGCGGCAGTGGCGGTGCGACCACTTATTTGAACCACTGTATTAATTTAAAATCATTATAATATTATGTTTACCCTGAGTGTATGTGAATGTTAGCAGGAGTGTTGATTTAGGCGTTATACGTATTTGTATTCCACGTTTGATTTTCATGGAAATTGATACCATCTCCTTTCTAGAAAGACCTTCAAGCATATTAAATATGGCAAGATAAATATGCAAATTAATAACATTTTATGGTGGTTTATAATAACGACGCTTTATAAGCAGCTAGCTTTTGTCCGCTGCTTCGCTTGGGTATAGGGTTTTTTCTGTACGAAAGATACCCTATATGACATAAGTTTGTGTAATCTTGACATCGTATATGCAAAATTCCATGATGATCGGTCGAGTAGTTAAGGCGTGAAAGTGAAACAAACAAACTCACATTTGCATTTATAATATTAGTTAGGATTTTAACTGGCTATTAAAATAGCATTGCTTTTTAATGATATACTTTAAAGAGCTGAAAATCTACTTTTTATGTTAGAATTATTTTAATGCGACAGACAACAGCTAATTTTGCTTACTGCAGGATTTAATGCTGTTTATTTTTAATTAGCTGTGCAATTAATTGTAAATGTTATGTTTTGTTGTTTGTAACTGCAATATTGTAACAGCTGCAGATAAAATTAATGAACAAAATAATTACATTTTCTTTTTGCGTCGATATAATTACTAAACGCTGACAGCGTTTAGTAATTATATCGACGCAATATAATAAAATTGTGTCTGGATGCCGGCGTCCTTATGCCGATGAACGAAGTAAGGAGACTAGGAATAATCTCCATGTCGGATTGGACTTCACAAACATTTAAACAACAGACACAAAGAACACTCAAGATTAGAGCTGGTAAAAACTACTTAAATAGTTTTGATGGCGCCATCATTGCAGTCGGTTATGTAGTGCAGTTTGTATTACCGATCTCAAATAGTCAATTGCAGCAAATAGTCATAAAGAGCACCGGAATGATAATAGTCTAACACGTGATTACACAGCACTAACGTGACTTCTTATTGTGAAGTGTGTAGGGGTAGGCTTTCTAGCCTTAACCCGATTCGGCTGAGTGTAAGTTTATCCTTAGAGCGACCCTTTAACTATGCCTGGTGAAATTTTACTGTAGTACATGTCTCTCTAACGCTGCAGAAACAAGCATAAGGACGTATACATTTACCACAAATAGCTGACTCTGTAACCACATAAATCATATGAAATATCCCTGACCGCTTGCAGTTTCATAATGGTTTTTATAACCAAATCCAATTATACTAACAGTCATTCATCTTGAGCTTAAAAAGTGTAACAATGTGCCATATAGAGTGCTATAAATCAGAGGGTACAGGAGAGCCCTCTGAGTGAGCGCTCCCTCGGTAGTGGAGTGTGACGCCCTCCCAATAACGTTGGCGATCGTACCTGCCGAATATTTATATTACATATATATATGGTAGCTGACGGACGGCAATAACCTCGTGTACTATAGAGATACATACATATACTGCCAGACTTGCTGTGTGGGGGCACAAGCCATTAGTCCCCCTGCTGCGAGCACAGCGCCCTCTTAAGAAGTCTGGAAAGCCTACTCACAAGCAGGAACTACTTGGCTGCGATCTTTTGTGGACTGGAGGTTCTTTTATGATCTTGCTCCAGGTTAGATGTAACGCCGAACTTAATATCACATACACACATACTCTAAGGCCTAACTCCTCGAAGAAGTAGATAGACAGCGATGTATTACATCCTCATCATGCCAGCTATGGTTTTAGATCCCACTTTATAGGAGGCAAGTCTATAATGATGTACAGTAATATACTCCCTGCTACTTCTGAGAATTTCTTGACAGAAAAAGCTTTTCTGAAAAGTATCTGGGATAATTCTCGTGTGTCACAAGGGACTTCACAAATATTCAAACAACGGATCAAATGAACGCCCAGACTCAGAAGAACTATTTGTAGCTCGCACAAATTTTTGTCCCGTATGGAGGTCGACCCCACATCACACGGCACGGCGGCAGTGGCGAGGCGACCACTTCAACTATTACGCCATTCATGCAGTCAGTAGCATACACTACCGCTGAGCAACTGAGGCTGACCTAAAGCTGACTTCCAAAATGTTGGTGCACCTCTGCGTAACTCTTCAGTATAAATAATAATAATAATATCAGCCCTGTATTAAACTGTCCCACTGCTGGGCACGGGCCTCTCAGCTTGAGAAGGGTTACGCTATAGTCCACCACGCTGGCCTAGCGCGGGTTGGCAGACTTCACATATCTTCGAGAACATTATGGAGAACTCTCAGATATGCAGGTTTTCTGACGATGTTTTCCTTCACCGTTAAAGCAAGCGCATATTTCGAAAAGTCAGAGTGGGATCGAACTCGAGACCTCTGCATGGCAGTCCAACGGTCTCCCACTAGGCTATCGCTGTATACTTTTATTCCTGGACATTGACGCAATTGCGAAAAAAAAATCTGCTGTTCCATTCATTTTGTCCAGGTCAAAGTCAAATTTTGTATGGAGCTGAATTTTTGCGCCGATTTCGGTAATGTCCCAAAACAAAAGTTGGTCATAATAACAAGTATAATCATCCCGTGAGAGGTTTTCACTATACTAAGAATAACCTTGTATATCATAGACGATGAGAAACCAGATGTGCTGTTAAAAACCAATAATATTTGTCTCACACTTTAGTAGTGCGATTCATTTCCATTTACAAACCTATGCGAATGACATCCCTGTGTTACAAGTTACTGTAATCGCTTACTACCCCAGCATATTTGCGTAAGACTGCGTAATTAACAATAAAATATACTATGCTCAAACTTTTCTTTGAAGGACTCCAACCAAAGTAAGAACGCAATAAAAGAAAATCAGCATTTTTAAAACTAGTTCAGTAGTTCAGTTCTACAAAGTACAAAGACAACTGAAGGAGAAAAATACTTTTTAAGTTTTAAATAAATGTAGATCCTCTTCAAGCTTTTGTAGGACAACAATTGTTACGTCACAAAAACAATCACGTCACTTGTTTCAGAATCGTAGTCTGCAAAGTTCTGACAAGTGGATTAAACTTAGATAAACCGATATTGGTAAGAATATCGGTTTGTCTAAGACTGTAAATACTATCCAACCTCTAAAGGTCAGATAGTATTTTCGGACGTTTGTATTAGCATTTGTTTTGTATATCCTTTTTTAAAAATTGTGTGATCTACTAATTATCTATAGTCTGTTGTTTGAATGTTTGTAAAGTTCCCCGCGACACAGGCATTATTCTTTTCTTTTTTTATAAGTAAATATAAATGCCTGGGATCACGTGGGATAGCTAGATAACTCTGCTTATCCTTTGCTAACGCTACTTGGTATTCATTTACCATTCAGCATTAGATAAGTTAGTGGCTCTTCTACCAGCGAAAGCAATGGGAAGAGCTACCAAAAACAAAAAAAAACAGAACTAAATATAAAATAGGTACTAAAATAAATTTCGAAAAGTTTCATTGTCAACAGAATCGAATAAAAGGGGCGCTTCAATACCCAATCAAGAAAAATAAAGCCCATAATAAAATTTTCCATAACATAAATAACCGGTGTGAGACAGGACACAATGTAATGGGCACGCACACACGCACAAGCGCCTGTGAAATATTTTTCATGTAAAATACGATATTTATGGAGTCGCCACAAGTTAGGATGATGTATGTGTTTATGTGCTAGTGCTCTGTGGAGATAACTAAAGGGACCGCTACTTTGTTTTCTTTTATGTATTTTTCCGTATGAGAAAGGTTTAGGTAGATTTTCCATGCATCGTAGACTCACGTATGTTTCCCGGAGCGGTATTTTTATTGCCGCTAGTAGTAGAGCCAGCGGGTCACCTGGTGGCACTTTACTGCAATGATTTACTTGGGACCTCTTAGGTTTTAAGGACAAGTCATAGCACTCAAATCACTGCTACATACATACGTAGTAAAAATAGACGCTGAAAAGCCTGATTTATGCTTCTCAGTTTATGGTTCAAAATGTCCTTAATCTTTGGTCTAGGCTTTACACTCTCGACTGTCCTATTCAAATTTGCCTTATATACTAAATATAATTGTTATGGTGTTTTTAATATAGTCAACGTGGTAAACAAGCATGCAGGCCTATTAGTAACCAGCTACAGTAAGCTCTTGCGTACGGGCAATTCACCACAAAATTCTTAGAAAATTGTATATGTTACGTTTATGTAAAAAAATGTGTCTATGAAATAGCTTCTGCTTAAAATATCTACTATCACAGAGACCTACAGAAAATTATTTAAATATACCAAGGTCTGTAATCTTTTGTGTCTGTATCTCGTATAATCAAGATATTTTACTTGTGTAGCATACGGCTTGCCGAAGCCTGCAGTAGGATATCGTAACCGGCACGGCGCCGGTGCGGCTTCCGGCCAAGAATGAAGAATGGGGCAGACGTATCTAAGACGGACAGGGCGGACGAACGGCTTGCGACAGAAAGAATCGAATGCCACAATAAAATGCATGCCAAAATACTGAAATTCTTTTATAGTGATTTAAATGAGTGGACGTGAGTTTATTAACTGCAGGATGACGAGGCCTCGCCGCTGCCACTGCACCGGATTTTCGAATTTTCTCCCACACGGTATATCGATCGAGTATGGGTGAATTTTGTGTCCGTTGTTTCAATGTTTGTAAAGTCCATCACGACACAGGAATCATTCCTTTTGTAGGAATGATCTAATTCAGAGGTTCCTAGACCTTTTTTCTCATAGACCAGTTTCAAAATATAGCTGGTACAGGTGGACCTCCTGCAACTACACTTCCACCATATTCCTCGACTAAAATTAAAAAAATTGATGGTATATCTACGGGCTGATCTTTGATTGATTTGATGATTTTTTTTGCCACGCCGACGTCGACCCCCGTCTAGTCTCCCGTGGATCCCTAGGGGATCACCTGGACCACTTTGGGAACTACTGATCTAATTGAATACCTCATGGTTGAGTCGATTAGAGCGCGCACCAACAAGTTTGGGTCCTCATACCTCTGCCGAACGATCATGGCATGGAATTCTCTGCCAAGGCACGTATTTCCTTCTTCCTTCAATCCTGGGTCCTTTAAGAACACTAAATTAAAACTTTTCTTTTTGTGTATACAGCTAAGGTAGCGTATTGTCCTACGTGGGTAGCCATTACCGTAACTTAATAACACTCGTAATATAATAATAATAATAATATTCTATCACATACACACAAGACCATCTAGCCCAAACTAAGCAGAGCTTGTACTATGGGTACTAGACAATGGATAAACATACATATATACTTTTCTTTTTGTAAATATGTACATACATATTATACATAGAATCACCCAGACCAAGACAAACATCCATGTTCATGCACACAAATGTTTGACTTGTGCGGGAATCGACTGCGACCTTAGGCATGGCAGTCAGTTACACTAACCACTATGCCATCGAGGTCGATATAAGAGTTATTATATACTAGTTTATTGTCTAAAATAAGAGAGTCAGTCTACTGGCAAGTCAAGAGACTGTAACTGGATAGGGTATTCATGACTTATGCTTTTTGTTTGAATGAAATTATTTTATTTGAAGAAACCATAATTTATTTGTTTGTTTTCGATAAAGCAATCGGTGTCTATAAAGTAAAAATAAATCCTCCAGGGAATCGTAATGGATAGTGGGATCCATATAGATCCACCAGGGGATCACACTCGATAAAGGGATCTATGTGGACAAAAAATCCACATAAATCCCCCAGGGGATCTAAGCAGGGGAGGAGATCCTACTGGACAGAGGCTACAAATGGCTTTAATTCTTGAAATGCCAGACATATTTGGAAACATATTGTGTCTGGCCGCAAAGTCACAACGCACAACGTCTTCTTACAAGTATTGGTAACTCTATTCGCCGCTGACAGAATTTGTATGTAAAGGAGACGGGGATTTCTGGGCCTGACTGCTTTAAGTTAAGATATGGTTTAAAAAAAGCGTTGTATTTTTCTATTGTAAAATATAAAAAATTAGCTTAATTCACAATCTGGAAGACGAGAAATCTTAAAAATAAGTTTATGTCACTAATAAAATAGGATATCGATTACTATAATCGATTAATGTGAATGTATTAAATAAAAAAACATAAAATCACTTGCACCAGATGATTGATTCAATCAAAGTAAATGTATTTAACAATAATTAAAATAATGTCAACAGTTAAAAATATCGAAATACTAACTTGATGAAAATAAATCTGTAAATTGATTCTCGTTTACAGATCGATTTATTACCTGTGTTTGTCAACTGTATTTTTAATCTGTGCTAACAGTGACAGCTACCTGACTCTCAATCTATGATCACTCGTCTCGTATCGTTTACTGCGTGTGCGTTTTGAGTGTGTTTCCAGTTTTTTTATATATATTCCCCAACCAGTGCTTTCTTTCTACGGACTTCTGATCTTGCTTAACTTGTACGACCCTTGCTATCTTAACGGACACGGATAAACTCGTTTACTCGTCTGAATTTGGCTCGTTATTTTGTATTTTACATCCTGCTTATCGATTGGATATTGACACCATGGATCGCTGTGTGAATTGTGGTATAGCGACTAGTCGCTGTAATACACTGGGGCGACGAGCTTTAGATGATAAAAACGATACTGTCAGTGATTTGTCAATGGCGTGCACCAGAACCTGTAAGTACAACCTTTTGTTTGTTGGCTACCCAGCGTCTCTCACTATAGGTTCCTTCCTATGTTTTCCATAACCATTATGCAGGAGCAACACTAATGCTTAACGTCGTTTTTTAACGCGTTATTGGATACCTACTAAACATCGATTTTGAGAGGTTGATTTTCCATAAATCCTTTCTTAGTGGCGGCTTCATTATAAAAAAACCTACCTACTGTAAAAAATCATGCTTGTTGCTACAATAGTTGAATCTGCTTGTTAAAAGGTGTTCCTAAACACGTTAATAATTATCAGCATTAAACCTAAGTGTGGGCCCTGCATTATACTTACAAATAAAGCATAGATACTTAAACATATTATAATAGTCATATGAAGATTATTTACATGTAAAAACAACTAAAAACCTAAAGTGACTATATTTTACAGTAATTTTTTTTTTTATATTTAACTTTTCTCATCTTTCAGGTAAACAGCAGTGACTATATTTGCCAAGCTTGTTGGGATTTGGCTCAACAACCATCTGTTGATGAACCACAACAACTTGGCCATCGTAGTGTATGTCTCCGCTGTGGTCGTTCTCTTGCATCATGAGTCAGCCATCTACCACCTGCGTACTTCTTAGATGATATTCTGATTATAATTGAAGATAAATAAAAGATAATTATTATTAAAAAAGTGATTTTTATTTTTTAACATCGCATCCTTGTCTTCCCTATATTTTAATCTATTTGTGAGTTTCCTAATATCCTCCCACTCAATACAATACAATAAATACTACAATTTATGTAGTAAATAACTGTCTAATAAAACAAAGTAGCAATCGCAGCTCAAAAGTCAGCTGTTTAGTATAGATTGTTGTCAACTTGTTGCATAACCTCACTTTTACTAAATCTCTTATAGCTCTGCTCTCAGATTGCCAAAATCCGCAGAATTTTCAGAGATGGTTTGGTAATATATAAGCTCTAAATTCATTCAACTTTCATCCTTTTACATCCAGGCCCAAGAATGTATGAAAGCGTATCCGTCTCCTTTATTCAACTGCTTTCTTATATAGACTGTCTTAGTAGCGCAGCGGGAGTGTATGCTATACCCTCAGTAAAGCATATCTCAGGTTCGATTCCGCAGTCAAACACTGTTATTGGGTTTATCTGTCAAGAAATGTTCAGTGCCTGGTAAATTGAAAAAGGTTCGTCACCTGTTATGCCGAACCTAAAACCTTAGCTCTGCGAAGTGTGGGTGTAAAGCACTTCTGCATACTTCTTCGACGACATTACCGTGAGAATATAAATGTATCTTTTGTAATAAGGTTCTGCCCCATTCTGCTTAGAGTGTGTGACAAGATTGTCCTACTTAGCTGTCTCAACCATCTTGACGAACTTCTCAAATAATATCAAGTTTGCTTCGCTTCTACAAATGTATATCTTCGTAGAAGTACACCTAAGCACGTGACATTAAATTCAATGCACTGTTGAATACTCTAATTACCATGCTAAGCCACTCGCTCATCTGCTTACTTGTAAGCTCCTGCATATGATTGATTCAACGTCTTATTAATTAATATCAGGTACTAGATTTTTGCCGCAGTTTCGCTCGCGTAAATGTACCGATTCCGATCAGGGAGCAGTACTTTTTTTAAATTAAAGGTACGCTATATCCCTACGTTCCCTTGACAATGTGTATACGAAATTTCATCATGATCGGTCCAGTAGTTACGACGTAAAGCGTAACAAACTTACTTTCGCATTTATAATGTTAGTTAGAATAATAGAATAATTGGCTATATTTGATTTTGAAAATTATATTATAGAAAAAAGCAAAAAGCAGTCAATGTAAATCTTTTTGTGAAAACTGTATTAAAATTGATTGCAAGATATTAATGTTTTCAATTTGGATATTATTAAAAGTGGGGTCGAAGTGGGGATGTTTCGCTATCTCCCACACACAGATAAAGATTAAATACGTCATAGTTTGTATCGTGCATCCTTTTTCTGTCAAATTACAATTTCCCTTACTACCTGATTTGAAACGCCTGAATCATAATAAGATGATTTTAAAAAATCTATGTATTGGTATTTGGATAAAGTAACTATTTGATTGAAATGATAAAAAATTATTAGTCAACTACCATATTATTTTAGCTAACTAAGCACATATAGTATATTTAGATTCATGAATATGTTGTAATGGTTATTGAACAGTTCTTTTCTAACTACACGTTCGACGACGCATAGTATCGCCTCTAATGCAAAATACAGAGGTTATCAAACTCTAACCTGCGCAAGGATGACTGAAATTTGCCACTTAAGCTATTTGCGAACCTATTCCGTAAATAGTTTACTTGGCAAAACCGTCGACACGGTTTGCCAGTTTAAGTCCTGCTTTATACATTGTCTTATTCGTCGTTTATAAACATTGTAGAGTCGGCTTTCTGCAAGTATAAACTTATTTAGGTGAATTGACAATTTAGTCTTGTATATATACAATATACATACATAGTCACATAGTTTTGTTCGGTGAATGAGAGTGCCGGAGGCCCAATCACACTCTTTCCCCCTTCCCACTTCCTTTCCTACAGGGTCGGCAACGCGCAAGTGATGCCTCTGGTGTTGCAGGCGTCCATAGACTACGGTGACCACTTACCATCAGGTGGGCCGTATGTTTGTTTGCCACGTTAGTTGTATAAAAAACTTATCTATCGAAGGGTAAATAGAGTTGTATTATACCTAAACTAGGCCATATTTTTTTCAAAACTCTCGTTGCCTTAATTATTATTCCTGTGTCACAGGGGACTTTACAAACATTTAAACCACGGACACAGAGAACATCCAGACTCTGAACAACAATTTGTGTATCACACAAATTCTTGTCCCGCGTGAGGATTCAACTTATACCACTCGTAACGGGCACAAATAATAAAAAAGTACAAAAAAATTCTATAACAGAAGTAGCCAATAACACTGCTCTACCCGGTAATTAAACTCGAGACGTCATTCACAGTAGTCGAATTCCCTACCGTTGCGCCATAGAGGCTACCAACGGCATTGCATATTATCGTACAAAATAGATAACAGAGAGACGAGAACAGAAAATGGAAATCCTATTTAAAACATACTTTTTTTGCAATAGAATTGAATATCGATTTACTAGTTAAGCTCTTTCGCGGAAACTGACACACATCATCCAATTATTGAATAAAAAGCTTCAACGCGGGTAGCTATTTCAGTTCTGAGTATTGAATTCCAATGGAATTTAGTTTCCTAACTAATATGATCCTAACAAATAATTTAAATGCGAATGTGAGTTTGTTTGTTATTTACGCTTTTACGCCTTAACTAGGTACTCGACGATCAGCATGAAATTTTGCATACACGTTGTCTAGGGTACAGAAAATGACATAGGGTACCTTCCTTCCAGAAACAAGTACTGCAGTACCAGTACTTGTTTCTTTGTTTTGCGTAAATGTAGGTTAGGTTAGATTAGTAAATCTCGGCGGAGTCGCGACTGCATGTGAAAATGATTCGCGCGCCCCGCCGATTGCTAATGCGGTTTTGTCGAGGAACACCGTGGTAGGTTTAGTCGGTATTACCGGGAGGTCCATTATAATCATTACTATCTTTCTTTTACCCCGGTGAGTCCGACATAAACCCTCCGCCCGCCCCTGCGGATGCGTCGTGCGGGTATGCGTCAAAGCATTCCGCCACATAAAAAAAAGCGGTTAATATATCGCGTTTAAAATATAGTAATATTATAAATGCAAATTCGAGATTTGTTTGTTTTTACATTACATTTTCACGCGTAAACTACACGACTGATCAGCATGAAATTTTATACACGTTGTCAGGGGTACAGGAAAACACATAGGTGCCTTTCATCCAGACAAAATACCGTTCTCGACAGACAGAAATTGTATAATGTAACCGAAGCTGTTAGCTAAATCTATTTGAAAATAAAACTGAATAGCCATTTTCTATTTCAGCTGTTTCATAGCAACTGACACATATCAACCAATTATTAAATAAAAAAGAATCAACACGAGTAGCTATTTCAGTTATCTGAATTAACTTTCAATGGAATTATGTGTCAATTTTGACATATGAACTGCAGCTGATGGGATGTGTCCAGTGATAATACACATCTTTAAATCGCCGAGGGGGCTGGCACAATAGTATCACACGAGTTTTATAGGGTTTATTTTGGTTTCTACGTAATAGCGAGCCTATTGTTGTCAATATAATATATAACCTCCTCTTACTTTGTCCCTCCCATACACCTGGTTTCCTACATTCTTCCTTCTTCGTCCAGTTCGTTTTACTTTGAAATGCGCTCCCTCATGAAGTCAGGATGTCCACAAACCATTGCACTTTCAAATTGAAAGTACGTGTTCTCTACCTTGACAGTTTATCTGTTCCATCTCATCAATAATATGTTACGTATGTTTGTATGTAGACGTCTATATATTTATATGTGTATATATTTTATTTAAATTATATGATATATTAAGGTATGTATATTTTATGTAAATATCATTACTTCTGTGTTATTCTTTAGTTTAAATACATGTATATTAATATTGCTATTGTATGCGTATGCACCTACTTCTTTTTATTTCTGCGTTACCCTACGATTGACTGGTAGAGAATGCCCTCGGCATTAGTCCACCAATGTATTGTTTTGTGCATGACATTTTTAAATAAATAAACAATGCAAGATTACGTGCTACTAAGAATTACCAAATTTTACTAAAATATAGGGTATGTACTTGCCTCGATAGTTGTAGTAGTAGCTGTTTTAGGTTCCATAAAAAGAGGATACCGCACAGAAATGGCGTAGTGGTTACCACGTCATTGCTACTACGCGGATTATTGTGGGTGTCCTTACACGATCGTCTTCTCCCTAGCCTTTATTACAGGAGCGATTACACTTTAGCAAAATCTTTTCGGCCAATAAGTCTCACGTCATTCCTCCTCAAAACACTAGAGAGGCTATGTGATAAAGAAATAAGAGGAAATACCCTAGTTCACAAACCTCTACATCCACACCAAAACGCCTACAGCCAAGGCAAATCTACAGAATCGGCGCTCCACAGCGTTGTATCGCGAATTGGAGACGGACTAACCGCTAAACAACCAACGTTGGGCGCCTTCATTGATATAGAAGGAGCCTTCGACAAAACCAACTTTAACAGCATAACCGAAGCACTGGAAGCGTATGGGGTCACTCCAACGCTATCAGAGTGGATAAACAATATGCTGAAATACAGAGCGATACAACTCTCAGTTAACTCAACAACCAGGGGAATTGTGGCCAGAGGCTGCCCACAAGGTGGTGTTCTTTCGCCATTCCTATGGAACATAGTGGTAGATGACTTAATACGGAAACTGAACGGCAGAGGGCTCTTCACAGTGGGATATGCAGATGACCTTGCTATTCTTACGACCGGATGCTTCGAGGACACACTATGTGACCTCATGAGATCTGCCTTCAGAATAATTAAAGATGTGCATAAGCCATGGTCTATCGGTCAACCAGGCAAAAACTGAACTCATACTGTTTACTCGCAAGAGAAACTCAAACAACCTCAGACTACCGAAATTATTCAACACCGAATTAAAACTTACTAACGAAGTCAAGTACCTAGGGGTCATACTAGACAGCAAACTGCTGTGGAACAAGCATCTTGACTACAAACTACAACGAGCATGCGCATGCTTCTTCCAATGCAGCAGAATGATCGGAAAAACATGGGGACTCTCCCCAAAAATAACATTGTGGCTATATACCGCCGTAATTAGACCAACAATAACATACGGTGCTCTCGTATGGTGGACCAGGACTGAACTCAATACCGTCATCACCAAGCTGCAGAAATTCCAGAGAATGGCATGCTCAGCAATAACAGGGTGTATGAGAACAACACCGACAACCGCCCTCGAAGTCATTCTAGGGCTGGTCCCCTTAGACCTCTACATACAGCAAGAAGCAACTATAGCCGCAATACGGCTGAAACACCAGGGCCTGTGGGGAACCACCAGGAGTCCACATGCAACGAAACGTCAATGCACGGACCAATGACACGCCGCCGTCATCTCAAAGACAAGCAGTTATTAATCTGTCAAAACAAACTTTAGACAAAACAACCGAAAAAGTATTGAGTAGAGGTTTAAATTATGCAATAACACTGGCTAGGATACCGTATGAGGCCATTATTTGCAACGTCGCACTGTGGGCTGAAAATCGACCTCCATAGACATAGAAATGAAAGTTGCTAGATGTTCGTTTTGTTGACGGATATGGCTTCTATTAACTATTATACACATAACAATGTCATCTGAGCTAACTCCGCACAAAAATGAATTTATTATAAGGTTTTTTCGAAAAAAATGTATGGAGCTAGCATGAAAAATCTGAATATCTCTGAACTTGCAAGGAAAACCGTAATATCCTCAGAGATGGTTATAGGACTAATTATTTGTGATTTTTTGACATACTTCATATAACGGTACCTGCTGCAGAATTTTTTTTTAAAATCATCTTATTTTTAATTAATTTTTTTTTACATTAAACGATTTGTTTTGGTGTATAAGTAAAGAAACAACACGTTATATGCATATAATACTAAATCTTCGCCAGTTATTTGTTAAAATATCAAGAAAATTATTTTTGCCTAACATAGTATATATGTTTTAAAACAGTTAATTGGATACCATTACTGAACTTTGCATACAGGTAAACTACTGAATAATAAATTAGCCTTCTAATGAGTTCTGAATAAGAGATTAAGTGATTTGCAATGTCGCACAATGGTAACTACGGATTACACTAATTAAAATCTTACAGGTAAGTACATAAGTAACTTAAATAGTTAATTAGATATGTTACGAGTTCTAAGAAATATTTTCGACAACTGTCTAATGAGGTCGTTAACTAATGTTGGACTGAAATATAAAATGGTTAACATTTTGCATCATAATTTAGTTTATTCTAAGCTGTGTTACCCCTAACATATCACTGTGAAATTTTATAATGGAAAGTTTAAATACCAATTTAGACCTATTCGTTCTTCTAAAATGTAAGAGTACTTCATTTGATCATGAGGTATTGTTTAGTGAAGTTATATCCCGCCTAGACGTTTGTCTTTCCGTTGAAGATCAAGTGACTCTAAAAGAATTTTGTCGGAGATTTGTACGAGCTGCATCACAAAGGTGGCAAAAATCTCACCGAATTCTTGATACTTTTAGAAAACAATACGAAATTTGGCTGCAAGCAACTATCGATTGGCCAAGTTGTATAAATTTAGTCGCTCAAGAACCAACTGTTGCTGAGGGATCAAGATCAATCTCTCCAGAACCCTCAACATCATACTCTGTTGGTACAATGGCAAAGAGGTCACGAAAACCATTCGAAGATCTGGAAAGCAAACAGAAGAAGAGAAGATCTGATGAGCATAAAACTGACAATCCCAGTGAATTGGCATATACAGCAGCAGCGCGTTTTAAGGAAGAAGGTTGTGAGGATATCGCATCTGTAATCGAATATATGCTGAAACATCCTGAAGCAGCCTCTAAAATTAAGGAAACGCTTAAGCAACCGGTGAAAACTATCTTATTTACACCAGAAAAAGCACTTGGATTACTCCTTTCATTAAAATTATCAAAGTGGCAATACATCACTTTACGAGAGTCAGCTATTCGGGAAGGTAGAAAGGATATTTATCCATCCTACTATAAAGTGCAACAAACCAAGCTGGCATGCTATCCTCCGAAGCAATCAGTGTTAGTGACCGATTCATCGGCAAGAATAACCCTTCAAGCTTTACTCGACATTACGGTCAAAAGAATCCTCCAAAGTTTTCCTAACGATGATGTGCAAAATAAGGATTTAAAATTGATATCTAAATGGGGTTTCGATGGTGCGTCAAACCAAAGCCGATACAAGCAGAAAATGGATAGCGATCAAGACGATTCAAGTATTTTCATGACTTCCTTGGTGCCACTAAAACTGACTGATGGAGACAATACTTTGTGGATGAACCCAAAACCATGCTCAACAATGTATTGTCGTCCAGTTCAATTTACTTTTGTGAAGGAAAGCGAAGCAGTAGTCATCGAACATAAACGACGAATGGATGAAGAAATTAAGGCTCTCATTCCTACAGAGTGCAATAATAGAAACTGGGTGAATCATCACCTAATGATGACAATGATCGATGGTAAAGTCTGCACGTATTTGTCTCAAGCCAGATCAAGTTCATCATGCTATTTGTGTCTGGCAAAACCGACAGAAATGAACCGTTTGAGTGTAGTAACAGCAAAGACCGTATCTTCTGATATATACGAGTTTGGATTGTCATCTCTACACGCCCGTGTAAATTGTATGGAATGTTTACTACATATTTCGTATAGACTAGATTTTAAAGAGTGGGCTGCGAGAGGTAACGAGCACAAAGAAATGCTAAGTAAGAGAAAAAAGATTATTCAAGGCAAATTTAAAGACCAATTAAATCTATTGATTGACATTGTTAAACAAGGTTCCGGAACTACTAATGACGGCAACACTGCAAGAAAGTTTTTCAAATTTCCCCATAAAACTGCAGCCATTACTGGGTTGGACGAAGAACTAATAAGAAGATTTGCTGTGATTTTACAGGCAATAACTTCCGGGGAAAAAGTATATATAATTAAATTTAAAGATTATGCCTTCAAAACAGCAGAGAGGTACGTGGAATTATATGACTGGTACTATATGTCATCAACCGTCCACAAATTACTTATACACGGGGCAGACATAATCGAGAAGAATGATGTTGTACCCATAGGAAGTCTCTCGGAAGAAGCATCCGAGTCTCGCAATAAAGATTTTAGGAGGTTTCGGGAACATCATTCGCAGAATTAAAAAGATTCGAATCATGATATCCTTAATATGTTAGTTGTTTCTTCGGATCCTTTTATAAATGTACAAAGGCCCAAGTTAGATGCCAAGAAAAAGGAGGATTTATTTCCTGAAACCCTCAATTTAATTCAGTTTCAAGAAACTGACTTTGAGTTTCTAGGCAATCTAGATTCTGATTCAGAAATCGACGAGAGTGATAAGGAAAACTAGAAACTTTTTGTGCTTTTAATTATAATTCTATTCAATGTAATTTTTTCATGATCTTTCGTTATTTAGCTTTGGTACGTAACTATGTTTTGTTTTATATAAATTTTATCAACTATTAAAAAATACCTTTTTAATTGATTTTTCTTTTTATTTAATGCCTATTATTAGCGTTAATAAAATAACTAACTTATCGATTGATCTTTACTTTGACATTAGTAGAATTTAATGATTTAAAAAAATACCTTCATTTAGACATAATAATAAAATAATTAGACAGTTGTCGAAAATATTTCTTAGAACTCGTAAAATGTCTAATTAACTATTTGTTTACTTATGTACTTACCTGTAAGAATTTAATTAGTGTACTCCGTAGTTACCATTGTGCGATATTGCAAATCACTTAATCTCATCTCAAAATAATTTTCTTGATATTTTAACAAATAACTGGCGAAGATTTAGTATTATATGCATATAACGTGTTGTTTCTTTACTTTTACAATAAAACAAATCGTTTAATGTTAAAAAAAATTAATTAAAAATTAGATGATTTTAAAAAAAAATTCTGCAGCAGGTACCGTTATATGAAGTATGTCAAAAAATCACAAATAATTAGTCCTATAACCATCTCTGAGGATATTACGGTTTTCCTTGCAAGTTCAGAGATATTCAGATCTTTCATGCTAGCTCCATACATTTTTTTCGAAAAAACCTTATAATAAATTCATTTCTGTGCGGAGTTAGCTCAGACGACATTGTTATGTGTATAATAGCTAATAGAAGCCATATCTGTCAACAAAACGAACATCGAGCAACTTTCATTTCTATGTCTATGGAGGTCGATTTTCAGCCCACAGTGCGTCGAGGACTGCCTAGTCAAGAATAACATAAGAAAGGAAGATTTGGAGGCTATACGTCAGGACATTTCATCGGTCTTGCGTCGAAGTAAAGTGCCCAGACCGAATCTTCCCAAAGATGAATTCGTCGCATTGAAGAACTTGCGGGCTAGGCCAGATATTACAGTACTCCGTGCAGATAAAGGAAACGCTACGGTCATAATGGATACATCAGATTATAAACATAAAATTGAAAATTTACTTTCGGATGAAACAATATATAAACAGGTTAAAACAGACCCTACAAACAAAATGTTGAACAAAACCAAAGAGATCATATATAAATACTCCGAAAGACTAGATCTAGACGTTAAACAATTAATACCAGCTTGCGTAAAACCTCCAAAGCTGTATGGGTTACCAAAAATACACAAGGAAAACGCTCCCCTACGTCCTATTGTGAGTCAGATCGACACACCAACTTACAGACTGGCTCAGCACGTAGCGAAGATACTCTCACCACTCAGAGGCAACTCGAGAGCACATGTAAAGGATTCATACCATTTTGTGAGTGAGATTAAACACCTATGTCTCACTAACAATGAAACAATGGTTAGTTTTGATGTACAGTCATTATTTACATGCATACTTGTACATGACTGTATTGAAATAACTAAAAGGAAGCTAATAGAGTACAATATGCCTGAGGAATATGCAGAACTACTTAAACATTGCTTAACAACTGGCTATCTGTTGTGGGACAATAAATTCTACATACAAGTCGATGGTGTGGCAATGGGCTCCCCAGTATCGCCTGTTGTTGCCGACATATATATGGAGGACTTCGAGGCTCGAGCTTTACAGACTGCCCCCATCACACCCAGGATTTAAAAGAGGTTTGTAGATGATACTTTTACAATATTACCAAAGATAGTGTTAGTGTATTCCTAGAACATCTTAATTCCATTAATAACAACATCCAATTTACTATGGAATTAGAGGCAAATAATTCATTAGCATTCTTAGATGTACTTGTCATCAGGAATCCTGATCATACTTTGAGCCACACTGTATATAGGAAAAAGACCCATACAAATAGGTACTTGAACGGTGAATCTCACCACCATCCTAAACAGTTAGCGACCGTGGGAATGTCTTTGTTTCAGAGAGCCCACGGGATCTGTGACAAGAAACACCTGGACGCCGAGCTTCAACATGTCAAGCAAGCACTGCAAGACAACAAGCTCCAACAGCCGCGCCGCTGTCACAGATCCCGAGAAAAGCCAGCCACAGTCGAGCGCCAGCCTGCTATACTGCCTTATGTAATGGGTGTCACTGACAAGATTGGCTACATCTTGAAGCGAGCTTCAATCAACACATACTTCAAGCCGCCAACGAAGATAAGTCAATTTTTACCATCCGTCAAGTGCCAATTACCTTTACAAGATGCAGGGGTCTATAAAATAGATTGTGACTGCGGACTCTCATACATTGGTCAAACCAAGAGAAGCATAGGCACCCGCATAAAAGAATACATAGCTGACGTAAAACACAAACGCTCGTTGAAGTCTGCTGTGTGTGAACATGTACAACAGGGGACCAACCACTACCTGAGATTTGACAAACCACAGATTCTCGCTAAAGAACACCGATTCCTACCAAGGATGCTTCGCGAGGCTATTGAAATCAAAAAACATCCCAATTTCAATAGAGAAGATGGTTGGAATGTACCACCAGCTTGGGATCCAGTACTTCAAATAGTCAAACCCAAGAAGAAACAAACCACAGCTAGACTTCATGATACTTTGAGCTCATTCTGCGTAAATAGAAACACCCATGATTAAATTATGTTCGGGTACTTTGAAATAACTACAGTGGAACATTGAGACAACTACCATCTTAGTCTCCCCGTGACCATGGCTGCTGAAAAGCAACCGAAACGTCGGGGAAAGTGTAAACCAAAAATAAATAGATTTAATAGTTTAAATAATTTTATTAGCTTATAATTTGGTAAAATAAAATCAATAGTAGTAGTGTAATATTTTCAAAATTTTGTAATACAGTGATAAATAAACAACTCGATAAAATCCGTATATAGTAGTTTAATTTCAATGAATGTTAATGATAATTTTATTTTAACATGTTTATTTATTTATTATAACTTTTAAAATCCATCTTTAGCGAGAGGTGTATTATACACTCACATCGCGTTAGCTATAGTTTGAGATCCCACGTAATAAGGAGTGAGTCTACTGCTATTATGCAGGCACAGTTGAAGACTCCGTGCTGCTTCTGCACAAGCACAGCATTCGCAGTCATTACCGCTGCGCCAGCGACAGTCTTACGAGCTAACAACACTTAAAAAATTGTATCTTACCTGTGCAAAGCTGTTGAACCACTCAAACATCCTCCACATACAAATACATATTTAAAATTCGATTACCATACATTACTCGTATATATTATATAAGTTCATTGTGCGTCGCGCAGGATCAAAACAGTGGGGGGAACAAATCGTTCAAAAGGAATAAGTAATGAGAACGCGCGTCTGTCAATATATTTATTTTCCATCGACAATTTAATAAGCCCCTTTGTGAGCAACTCACTTTCAGTTATACAGAATTGAAGGGTATTTTATTGATGGGATTAAATCTCCTCTCTATATTGGCAAATTGTCACGGTGCCGCAGAGGTAGTGATCGCGACTGTTGTGTATAAGGTCTTAGGTTCGAATTAAGGGATTGTTGTTAGGTTTTCTGTCAGAAATTCTTAGTTGTAGCACGGTGTGTGGAACTGTGCCTGAACGGCAATAAGCTTGTTTTGTTATTACCTGGCACCTACAACTATAGTTAGGGAAATGTGTGTGAGTAAACAACTCTGCCTACCGGAATATTATCGTCTTAGGGATGACAACCCATGCTAAGACTGAAAGCGTTGCGAGCGAACCCCACACGGGCAAAAAATGTGAAACGCGTGATTCGCGATGTCAGTAGTGGTAATCCAACCAACATTTTTTTTTAATAATTAATGAAATAAAAAGTATATAAATTTAATTCATTAATTAAAATAGTTGTTGGTTGGATTGCCACGTATTTATATCATTTCATAGTAGGTAGCATACAGTCTACAGTAAGTGGTTATTGTAGCCTATGATTGTTTTTTCCACGCGCGCTTCTGTATCGTGTGTCCGTCCCCCCCTCAGGTGGACAATAGGGATAAAATTAGTGGTGCCCCATTGGGCACCTTTGGCAGGTCTGTTTGTGTAGTTGCCTGCCGTTTCATACGGCGGGCCGAAACCTTGGCGGGGTCGCGATTGCATGTGAAAACGATTCGCGCGGCTCCGCCGATTGTGTTTATGTCAAGAAACACCGTAGTAGGTTTAGTCGGTATTCCGGGAGGTCCATTATCATCATTTCAACATCTTTTTCTCTTACCCCGGTGAGTCCGACATAACCCCTCCGCTCACCCCCGCGGAGGGGTATGCGTCATACATTCCCCTAGGTAAAAAAAAAGCCTATGATTGTTTCCTATACTAGGTTCACTGAACTGGTGAAGATGGGACGAAAAAAAGATTTCGGTAGTTTAGGAAGTCAAGCATTTAGAAACTTACTTGCATGGCAAAACACACAGAGTACCTAACACTTAGTAATTAAGTTGATTTTCTTAAGAGGTACACTAAGGGCGAGAGAATTGAAAAGTAGGTATTTGTTATATCTATTGCTGTCGCGCAGTACCCACAGAGCGCGATAGAGACAATTACACCTTGGACCGAAAATACCTATTAAAAGTACCTGCACAAAATCAACATTTCGTAGTCCCCTAATTCCTTCTCCAAAACTTGACCGATTTAACTACTATTTTCATTAAAAATTAAAGAAAGGCTTTGGCCGTGTTTCTATGTTTTCCTTTTTTTATATAATCTAGTCAAATTTATTTTCTGGATGTTTGAACACAGCGGAAAATCTGGCCAATTTTTGAGGTTAAGCTCATGTCTCTTTTAATAACTAATTTATGAAAAAAGTAAAACTTAGGGACATGCCAATAGAGGCCATACATTTTTTGGCAAAAAAATGCTCTGCTCTACTGGCATTATCCAAGGAGTAAACAGGGGACTACGTTTGTATGAAAAAACGGCCCTTGTGTTTTCTCTTAAGCGCGTCGTTTCACTTGCACTGTTACTAAATAATATGGAACTGCAAGCTTCTACTCAAAAAAGGTATGCTACATGATTTACGGGTGGAAATCCGAAGTCACTATGTCAACATTTATTCACATTTCTTTTTTTCCACTAGCATTTGCCCGCGGCTTCGCTTATGTAGACGTAAGTTATGTTAGTAACAGTACTTACTTTTTTGTAATGAAATATAGCCTATGTTATTTGGTGATTATATAGCTCTCTAAAAGTGAAAGAATTTTTAAAATCGTTTGATTTGTTTTTGAGTTTAGTCCTTACAAACAAACAAAAAATTATATCTTTCTTTATAATATAAGTATAGATTAGGGTCACATTGTTGTTCATATCATATTAATTAATAGCTTATGATAAGTCAGAGACATACAGTAGTGAAATATAAAACACTTATTAATATTGTAAATGCGAATATGAGTTTGTTAGTTTATTACGCTTTCGTGCCTTAAATACTCGACCGATCATCATGAAACTCATACACGCTGTCAGAGTCACAGAAAAGCACATAAGGTCGTAACATTAATCTAGAAAATATACCTCTAGTACTTTAGTAACTTCAACAGTGGACTTCTTTTAACCTAAACTTTTCTTTCCTTAAAATATATTAACTTCTAAATCTTTAAAACTTCATAGTTTCACAGCCAATTTTACGACGTATAATTCCGTCAAAGCCTCATTCAGTCACACAACGACGTGCGCACCAGTAACCGTGGGTTACTAATAGGATTTGTGGCCGAAAGTGACCTGTAAGCCGATTGACGGTGAATACGATTATTGGTTCCAAATAAGTTGAATGTATAGACGGCGCAATGGTTTGTTTCCATTGCCATTGTGAAATAATTTGTGGGTTTCCTAATTAGAAAAAAATTGTGGCGGATATTTATCTCGAGTCTGAATGTTCTTTGTCCGTTGCTTTAATGTTTGTTAGCCAGAGTGAGACAGATGCGATTCCAAAAAAAAAAAGAATGGGGCGTAGGTACATTATTTTGCTTATATAAGGTTATTTGTATTAGGCTGACTAATTACTAGTACTCTGATTAACCCCTATAGCTATGCTAGAATACCTGTAACGGGAGTAGTTTAATTTTTTTTTATAATATTCTGCAACATGCACACAACACCATCTAGCCCAAACTAAGCAGAGCTTGTACTATGGGTATTAGACAACGGATAAACATACATATATACTTTCTTTTTTGTAAATACATACATATTATACATAAAACACCCAGATCAAGACAAACATCCATGTTCATGCACATAAAATGTTTGACTCGTGCGGGAATCGAACCCGCGACCTCAGGCGTGGCAGTCAGTTACACTAACCACTACGCCATCGAGGCCGACAAAAGTTAAAGTTGGTTGTGCAATAGGTGGGATTAAAACCCACGATCTCTAGATCGGAATTCTAACGCTGATCTATTGGGCTAGCGTCACTTCAAAACAACGCCTCGTAGCCAAATATGGTATAATTTTGGTACGTTCGAAAGGGTACGGGTACGGGTCATCTATTTTTAAGACCCATCCTAGAGAGCGTACATATCGCCCTTAACCAAGCATATTCCTATACTCCGTTCTGCTTAGTATTTTCTAACAGAATAATCTAATAAAACTACCCGATCAGGGAACACAAGGGCGGGACCACGGGACCAACCAGGCAGTGTATCAAATAATCAGTAGGGCCACTACTTACTGAAACTTCCAATAACCTGACCAACACGGGCATCAGTACTTTACGATCGTCTGCAAACATTAATAAAAACTTATACCATACAACCAACTAGACAGAAAATAGACTAACAGCAAACTTACAACAAAAAACCATTAACGACATTGTTTATTCCCAGTAAACGATGACAAGGTTGACAATGAACGAGGGTTGTCATCTTTATGGCCATAGTTGATGATATTTGTCGCAAATAATTAATCACTGCGAAAGGGACAAAGGCATTTGGCAGATGATTAATTTTTGCAAGTACAACGGTACAGGTGCGCGAAAGCCTTCGGGGGCATAAACAAACGACGGGTAAAATATTGTACTGTGCCGTGACATACGGTACGAAAGGTTGGTTAACAATAGTTGTAAATATAATTATATGAATACTTAAGGTCATAAGGACATACAAACGTAAACAGCCACGGTTACAAAGTTTTGGAATAGATGTTTACTCAAAATTGACAAGTTACAGTAAATAGTATAGTAGATTTTGTTATACTGGTAATTGTGTCACAAATGTAAAAGATATTTCAATGAAAATTTGTTTCATATATATCTTTTTCGGAAAGACTACATAGTTGTGAGTCTCAAAATCTCAAATAAACATTTTAAAACATTTATTTATTTGCCAAAAAAGAAATCACATTTTACGTTTCCTTCTAATTTTATTTAAGCTTAGTATAAATAAGTACATTTTAATCATTACATGTCACTGTCAAGTAGATTAAGGAAAATTATTTACTAATGTACTCTATACTAGGTAAATTTGTGGAGTCCTGTTCCGTCTCATGGAGTTTTTGCGTTTTGTTACCAAAACACGTAATTCATTTCAATTTACATACTAATTTATGAAATAATTATTTAAGTGTAACTTAGTAACTTATGCAATAATTATTCAAGTGCTATATTATATTTTATACTAAAATTATATTCAGACAAACAATCAATAAGGAAATGAAAGAATACAAGTTTTATTTTTCATCTGATTGTTCTTTGTATGTAAATTTTTATTAAAGTTTTGATATAGCAGCGATAGTCTATTGAAGGGCACGTTCTATCGTTCGGCACACACCTAAATTCAAAATTATGTACGGTTTTTATATATTGCTCGATTTATATGTGTTTTCGAAGATGTGTGTTAGTCAACTCATAGCCAGAATGGTGGTCTTCTAATATTGAAAGAACTATATCCAATAGTGGGAAAGTTTATAAACAGGTCACATAAAACACTGAATATTAATAAGGCCCAGAATTCGATTACAGTAAGTACCTTCATCAGCCATCAAATGCCAAAGTTTATCCGAAATCGCAAAACCAATCCCGCTTTATAGTCAAACCACCTATTAACTAATGCATTGCATGGTTGTAACACGTCGAAAAACATATTATGTCTGAAACGCTCGCAAACATGTTCGCTAACTTTTCTCCGCTTATATCACAAAACGAAAGCAATAAGACAGAGGCAGTCATTAGAAAATGTCTCAAATATCTATATTTGTCGCCACAAATAGTTTATTGTCGAGCGTCACTAGATTGTAGGGGAAGGAAGTGGCCTGACTGCACTTTTATTGCACTCACTACAGGATATTACGACTTACTGCCGCGGAGCATCGAGATATTTCAGTTAACTTTGAGACTTTCTTCTTTGAGAACAATTGAAGTGCTGATATAGCTTTCCAGCTTTTCTACCTAAGTGTTATTTTCCAGGTGGAATAAGTAACAATTTATCGTCTTGAGTATAGTGACTTAAAGTAATTAATTGTTTAAGAGTGGTGGGCACTACTACTATAGCCCTATTAGTAACCAATATCTAGAGTACAAAAAATCTTTTGATTTAAAGGATGTCACAGCTGAAGAGGTCGCCTCGTCACTGTCAGTGCGCTGAGAGTCGATATCCACATGGGACAGTTTATGTGTCTCGCAATATTTATTACGAATCTAGTTGTTTTATGTCTGCGACGGAATGTTTATAAAGTCCCCTGCGATAGAGGTACAACAGGCCATAGCTTTAACTTCGTGTTGTATTTTAGACTACACAAGAGGACCTATCCACGCTAAAGCGACACATACAGCACCGTCATACGACGACCTTCCTTTCTCAGCCATTGGCGGTTCTAGACTATATTATGGCCTAACCATTGTCACTTGCATGGTAATTAACTTACATAATGAAAGAACGGGTTTTCGGTGCATTGTTACTACGCGTTCAAACAAAGGCCTCTTCAAAGTAGCTTGAATTCCGAGCGCGATATTGCGACTGAAGGATGCCATACGAGAATTGGCTGCATTCATTTGAATTTTGGGTTCATGCTCAAGTAGTCTATTTTCCACTATGGCCATAGTGCTGAGCAAGCTTTTTCTATACGTATTCTAAATTTAAAAGCAGAGTGTGGACCGTGGCAAAATATTTTCAAAACACAACTCTTTTTTAATTTTTATTACCGGTGTCTGATCTGACTTTGTCTACAAAGAAGTGCGTGTGTGTTGAAGTATTGTTATACTTATATGATAGCGAACACATGGCGGTTTGTCTTGATGGTAAGCGTTTAACAAAGGCTAAGGACTATTGCCATCACGCCGGCATTCATTTATGTGCTGCAGACTTCTGTAAAAGACAGCCGTTCTGCTATCGGCGCAAGGGTAATCCCTTGCGTCTTACAAACAATGTTATCCTAATGGATAACATTTTCTTCTGATAAGCGAGGAGCTTCTTACAGCAATAATTAAGTAGTGTATATTAACTTAATGTCGTGAGTAGAGTTTTATGTGATTAAAATAATTTTGCCAACGATTTGTTAGGTACAGCAAATACCGCTAATAGAAAAATTACCTAGTATCAAAATTTTATGTTATTTTGGGTTATAACAGAATTCACAAAATAAAGTTTCACTTACGTATCTAGTTTTTAATCCGTGTACGTTGAATACAATCGAATTTACCTGTAAGAATGAAACATATAATTATTGTATGAAATTATCAATCAGCAGCTCGCGTTATTGGTTAAATAATTTATGTTTAAAAAATAATACATCAGTTAATTTTAAGTATTAACTGAATTCTCTACCAGTATTGCAAATTAAATCTGGAAGTATAGGTAGAAATCTACACTAAAATGTATAGATACTTAAAATTATATCCTTATTTATATAAATCTTCTGTGCGTGTGTTTGTAAATAAACTCCTCCTAAACGGCTGGACCGATTTTGATGTCATTTTTTGTGTGTGTTCAAGTGGATTCGAGAATGGTTTTGATTTGATATTTTTTTTATCTTTATTTTCATGTGTACAGCACAACGTCTGTCGGGACACCTAGTACATTATAATAAATATAAGAATGCCAATAAATATTATTTTGCTTAATAAACAATTTTCTTCTTCTGGTTGATTTGTGTAATATATATGCTAGCCTATCTTGATCAAGTTTCTAGAAACTAACAGAACATTCGTATTATCGCAAATAAAGGATGATTTATTGATAAATAAAATTGTAATAACGACGCCGGTATGGCACCTGTACATCCTTGAGGGTTTAGACAGATATATGTACATATATAATACCCACGTGTTTTCTATTACCATCCATCGATTACATATTTAAGCTCTATGTTACAACTAAAAATTATTGTGGCCAATCCGCCCACCAATCTTGGGATCTTACAATCGGCAGCAAAACAAGACGATTGCGCCACTCGATCTTCAAGGCAATAATTACTTTACAATAAACAAAATATCATACTTTAATCTAGTATATTTAATGATTCTGACTGAATAAACTAAAATATAGTTTTACAATATATTTCGCTGAAAGCCGCACTTCAGCTATTAGCCTTAACATAAATATTCACGAACCATATTCGATACAGTAAACAAACCTTAATGCATTTTAATTTTTGTTTTCATAAGCTTTACACGCATAGTTCTGAATAAGCTAATAACGAACGACGAAACGAACACCGTAGTTGATAATAAGCTCGATCCAAAACAAAGTTCTTATTGTAAAATAGCATTATTTACCATTTTAAATGCCACGCAGCAGAAACAATAGAAAATCTATAGTCTGCGGTCACCTAATAACCGCAGCGCGGCGGCCTTCAACCGCCCTCTATTAAGTTGCATGTAAAACCTTATAAGCAGCGATACCCTAGTGGGAAACTGTTGTTCTGGCACCCAGAGGTCTCAAGTTCGATCCTACGGCATGCACTTCCGACTTTTCGATCGCTTTAACGGTAAAGAAAAACATTGCGAGAAAACCTACATGCCAACCCGCACTGGGCTAGCGTGGTGGACTATGGCCGTACCAATCACATAGTGAGAAGAGGTCCGTGCCAATTAGTTGGCCTGTTTATAAACAGGCTGATATTATTATAAAACCCTGATGAAATGTGGGTCTAGTAACTTTGGGTATATGACCGTAAAGCTACGTATATGTACATGTTTAACTTTGAGGACATAAGTTTCTTTAGTTTTTGTGCAATCTTGAGGTTTTGCGTTTGACTTCCACGTAGACCATTGTCATTCGATATTTCTGATAGAACATTGTGAAAATATACTCGGTACTCAATTGTCTCACCCCCTATTACGTAGGACCTTTTTTTTTATACAATTAAGGTGGCAAACAAGCATACGGTCCACCTGATGATAAGTGGTCACCGTAGCCTATAAACGCCTGCAACGCCAGAGGCATCACTTGTGCGTTGCCGAACCTTTAGGAAAGGAAGTGGGAAGGAGAAGGAGCGGGAATGGTGAAAGAGAGTGATTCGGCCTCCGGTGGCTCACCGAATGACACACAACAGTAGGAATACTAATACTTCACGTCGATATTCTGTGAGAGGGTAGTCCTTCCCCGGTCGAGCCGGCAAATTCATGCAGAAATCAGTGAGGCTCTCTACTCTTTAAAAAATATAGCTGGTAAATTTGGGAATATTTCACTTCTCACCTACATTATACATCCGTGAATCAAATGACGTATTGAGACAACGTAACTGTGGCCACTAAAGATCCCGAACAATTGATTTTCATTGCACGGCTATCAAAGTGTTAAACCATAGTTCTTCATACAATTGATTACGCTCTATAGAGTTCAATATATTAAACCCCACTTCAATATAAGTAACAATAGAACTCTTAATAGCGGTGAAGAGTGATAAAACTGTAATAAAAGATACTGCAATCGGTTCCTCCAACGGATTGAACTCACAAACTGATATTAAGCTGGTGATCCATTGGCGGGGAAGCTCGTGAAGATATCTTACTTAATGATAATTTTATTTCTCGGCGTGTGTAGGCCCGCCATTAGCGAGTCGTAGCATTGCTGTTAGAATAATTGAAGTAGTAGGTATTAGGCAGATGGGAACACATGTTAAGTTGCTTTTAGCGCTGTTTAGATTGCTTATACTGTAGATTGCGCAGATGACTTTATGGTTTAAGGCTCAAATTATTATTAATTTATCTACGAACAGTTAATTGCTGACACACATTCTTTGAAAATATGTCTTTTATCTGTTTGTAGCTAAAGCGGCTCGTTTCTTGATATAGAAATCGGGGATAACTGATGTTGGCGCGATATCCATATGGAAAAAATATTTGAGAAATCCGCAAATAGTTCCACAGCACAGAAATTACTTATACATACTTGGTCTGACGGATGACGCAGTTTTAAATTACCTTTATTCTTCCCTAGAATTCAATAGACTTCCATAGGAATTTGCGTCAAAATCGGTTATGCGGTTTAGCTGCTAAACATCACAAGCAGACACAATTAGATTAGTATTCATAATATTAGCATGTCTGTGGATGTATGGTTGTATGCTACATTGTAATTACACTAGTGGTTAGCAAGGTAAGATCGTTGAGGTGTCTCCAGACGTAATTACTTTGAGGTATTGCTCATAACGGGCCACTACATTTCGTGCACACCTGACTACACAGCAATGGTTTATAATAATTATACTGTATTAGTTTCTGCCCGCGACTTCACCCGCGTAAATATCAAAGAAACATATACTGGAAAAGTGTCCTATTAGTTAATCTAAGGGCAATAGAACTAAGTTGCACATATAATTCGCTGTCTACTGTTAATCTGTCTAAGAATACCAGGCATGATTAAAAATCTTTTGTCTGGCCAACGGTGTGCCGCTGCGACTTAATAGGATTCTGCCCTTCTTCTTAATACAGATCAGATTTGCATTACGTCTTAAGAAAACAGCCGTTTAGAAATAAAGTTAAAATCATTTAGGTCACAAAATAACACTTATGAGCGTCAAAGTTTATTGATTATTGAGTTTACTCAAACACACAATATGCGCCACAAGAGTGTGTGTGTACACACACACACACACACACACACACTCATCAAATCTTTTAACACGAATGTATTTAAATAACCTCACATAGTAATTGCTCACTAACCTAACGTAATTTGACTGTACACAAACCACTTATCTGGAGTCAGGAGAGGCTGTAATCTAGAACACAGGTTTACCTAGTATACCTAGATAAGTACTAGTCTTTCATACAGATTCAACTCAAATCTTTACTTTTATGATTACTGATAGGTTGAGGACTGATCTTTTGTAAACCTTTTCTTTGTAAGAATAAAATAAATAAATTATTATACTCTTTTTTAATTATTATTTTTATTATACTTGAGCGACCCACCCAGCCAATACAGGCTTAAACTGCCTGCGGGCGACTACCCATGAGAATGTACCTGCAAGAAGCTTTCAGTTTCCAAAACCTTTCAGTTCTAGAGGAACTGAAAAGTTCTGGAAACTGAAAGCTTTTACTTCTACAATTAAATGCAGAGGCCTTTAATAGACCTGCTTGGTAGTTAGTCATGTCCACAAGTGGCAGTTACCACTTGCCGCAGCTGGCTCACAACGATTAATGCCAATAAAAGGCAAACACCATAATACGTGATAGCACAAATGTTTTCCTAACTGTGTTGAATCACCTTCTTTATGGCGATTTGTTTTTCATTCATTAGTCGCTATTTGTTTTGATAGCGAAGTGTGTATGAAGTTTTTATAGTGCAGTCATTAAAGTTGTTTGTTATCTTTATATTCGTTCTTTGCGGGGTGAATGGAATTGTGGAATCAATACGAGGTGTGGTACTATTGTATACAGTAACGTATGTTGTGTTAATACGCCATACAATTCTTGAAACGGTGTTGGTTTGAACTGGGCAAAGTATAAAGTAATCCTTTATTTCGTTTCATATCGGTAAATTTTGGAAAATATGGGTAGTATTTGAACATTTTCCGTCACGGTAGTCTGGAACTCTAGATGGATTTTTAGAAATAAAATATTTTTGGTTGTCGCTAGCAAACTAACATAGTTTAATAAAACATTTTAAGATTTCGCAGTTTTCGAAAACAGAAAATCGTCGTAGTATTAGAAAACTTAATTATACCTTAAACAACAGGCAGTATGCCAAAGAAGGTTTTCTAATGAAGTCACTTTTAATGCATAAAATTAGAAATTACTGTATATTCGATTGGAGCGGTCTATTGGATAAAGAGATACAGTAAAAAAATCAGTATGCTTTCGTGCTCCAATCGTCATTTCGCATGACGGCAGATGACTGAAGCGTACTCCCAAACTGCCAAGCTGAATCAAGTGGAAGAAGAACCGTAAAAATCTCTAACTTTATCACTAAAATTATTTAAAGGAATATTTTAGCTACCCGTAACGTCAAGATAAATAAGATACTAAACTACCAGCATTTGGAAAAAACATCTAAACGTTACATAAGCAACAGGCTCCCTTTGACGCTAATCTAAGCTTGCGTTTAGTGCAAATACAAAGCGGGCTAGCATTCGACCGCTATCTCATCTGATGTTAAGCGATGTCGGTAATAGACCACACTTACCCAACAAAAACCTACTTAGTGGAGCTTTGAATATGTACTGCATAATGTGAGACACATACGCCGTGCGCCGGTTTAAATCTAATATACATAGTATCTTAAATCTTTACTAATAATAATATTAGTAAGGATTTATAAAAATGTGAAAGTTTGTGAGGATGTATGGATGTATGGACTATTTGTGGGCCCCGAGCCATTTGTAGGTCTCTCTGAGAGTACCGTCAAGGCAGCTTTGAATCCACATGGCAATGATAAACACAGGCTAGAGTGGATGGCCCTTAGAGTTCTGAAACACTCCAAGAAATTCATTGCAAACAGAGCCACGGGCTTCACCCGGCAGTTCTGCGGGCACAACAAAGGCCAAATAGGCCTGCTCACAGGAGCGTTTACTGGTCATTTCGGCACCAACGACTTCCTGTGCAGATTGAGATTGTCAAACAATTTGATCTGCAGAGCCTGTGGTGAACAGGACGAGTTCATATCACACCTACTGTGCGAATGTGACGCGATGGCCGGACTAAGGATGAGTCTGATGGGATTGGCATATCCGAACCCTGAAGACTTCAGGCTTCTCCCTCTGAAGTGTACGCTGCGACTGATGTAGTACAATCATAGGCCGACACAAAAGATCCCACTCGTTCGAAGTGTTGCCGGTCTACACTGACTGGCCCCCGAATTAAGATAAGATAAGATGGATGTATGGATGTTTCTCTTTCAAGCAAAAACTACTGGACCGATTGCGATGAAACTTAGTATGTAGATAGCTGGAGACCTGGATTCACACATAGGCTATATTTTTATCCCGATATTCCAACGGGAACGGGACTTATGCGGGTGAAACCGCGGGGAAAGACTAGTGCATAATAAAAGTATAATTTGACTGCATCCGTGCAATGGTTTAAATAATCACCTCGCCGCTGCCATTGCGCCGAGTGTTGTGGGTCAATCCCCACACGAGATAAAAATATGTGTGATCCACAAATACTTGCTCTGAGTCTGGGTGTTCTTTTGTCCGTTTTTGAATGTTTGTAGTCCCCCGCGCGCGATAAATACTAAGGCGGGAGAAGAATCCTTTAAACGAAAACAATGTTTTTTACTGACATAAGCATATATTAGAGGTAACCAGAAAGCAACAACTTACTCGTAAATGCCAAACGGTTACACAAACGGATTTCAAATTGTGATTTTCAACTATTACTAATGGAAACCATACGTAATAATATCATTATTATATTGTTTTTACCGCTATTCTCGGCATCCGTCTGTCACACTTTACAAACAATAAAACAACGAACACAAAGAGCACTCCTTCTTCAAACCACTGTATATATATGTATAGTATATCAAACAATAAAACAAAACAAACAACTATAGAACGTCCCCGAATTAATGCCATGTGGGAACCCACAACACACGGCGCTAACAGTGATGAGGTTACTATTACGCTACCCATATAGCAAAATCGATCATATTCCAAATAAAAACACCCGTAGTATGCACTGAAAGCATATTAAAATAAAACTACCGTAATACAACTAGAAAAGTACACTCAATATCATATAAATTGAACAGAAAACGTACACCGCAAGATAAATTCAATTTTCTCTGCACCTCGTTATTCAACAGGACAATAACCACTCTGCATTCCTGTACAAACTGTATTCAAAACCACCATCTTGTAAATATAATGTTGCTTGAATATATTATATTAAAGCCTTAAAGGTGTTACACGGGGTTAGAAGCGGGACCGTCTGAGTGGCGATACGTGACCGTGCATATTCCGATTGTACATCCAAATTCGTTTCAATTTTCATGAGATTTTCATGCTTTTTTAGTAAAGGTTTGAATAGTCACGTTGGAAATAGCTTTTATGTGGATTTGGGAAAGTGTGATGAATGTGCAAGTATTTATACTACCTATAAATATTTTCCGTCGTTTCGTAGAAATTGTTTGGTAGTGGAAGTTTACATAATCGTAATTTATTTTACTTCAGTTATGCCTATAGCTTGCTGCGTAGGTAGGGTATAACAATGTTATTTTAACACTTTAAACTAAATTTGATTTATTTTGAAATATATGCATATAATGGTGCATAGCAAGGCTGGAAAACAATATTGATTTTTATGTTAGGCCAATGATTGGCGTATACTTGTTTCGATAGATGTCATATAATGTGTGAAATCAGAAGTCGATGTAGTTAAATGGTACAAAAGGATATCATTTTTTGGAGGTTTATTCAATTAGTGTGGGTTTGCTGAATTAGTTTTAAGGTAAAGGCAATGAAAACATGCTGCAGATAAAACGTAGTTTCTTCTAAAAAAATGTAAATAAGTCTAATAATTTCAGTCCTATTTGTAAAGTTCCTATTCCTCTAGCTCTCTTTTCAATATAAGAAAGATAAGGTCATAAGTCTACCAGGCTGGCTCTGGTGGTAAACCTCATACATCTTCGGGAGCATCATGTAGAATTTTCATATACTTAGTATATGCACGATGTTTTCCTGCGCCATTAAAACGAGCGATAGTTAAATATTTACCACGCAGGCAACATTGAAATGCCAGAGGCGCGTGCCGAACGAGCAAACTTTCATTTTACTATCTATCTAAAAAAGCAAAGACTGCCTATGAGAAAACATTATCTTTAAAAATGTATGATGCTACATTAATTATATAGGTACTTAAGGGGTAAGCAGAGATGTATTAAACCTACATTTCGTGATTTAAGGTCCCACGTAATAGTGGGCGAACCTATTGCAGTACCGGGCACCGTTTTAAATTCTGTGCTGCTACTAACAATAACACTTTGGTTCGCCAAGGAATCTCTACCCAGAAAGTCATTAAATTATATAAATACTTTATAAATTATAACAGCAAAAAGCTGGTATATTTATCAGGATATCCTACTCGAAGGTAAACATAAACTGCAGTTAACTTCGTTACATAACTTTTATCACGCGAACCCGTTTCAACGGATTTTTCATGTTCAATATCGCAGAGGTTCCAATATTTAAAGGTAGGTTTTTGCCATATTTGATAGTGACAAGGGTTCACGTTACACGCAAAAAATCTGACGAGTCCATGCGTAAACATAACATATTAAAGTAGAGAAATTCAAACATTTATTTTTTAGGAATCAATAAATATACATTTAGTCTTAACAGTTTCGTGATAGGAACGTAATAAACGATACGATAATCATCCCACCAATGAGTAGGCTTTTTACAACTAAGATGACAAGACACCTTTTTTATTATCATAGCATGGACTATAGAAGACTGTCATAGGCCCCATCATTTAAAAAAAAAGAGGCGCTATTTTGCAATTGCCATGGATACCGACCAATCTTGTTTCCTACTGACACTATAGCTAAGAAGCAGAAGCGTCAGAAATCTGGGTACTCTACTCAACGTAGGAACATAACATAAGGGCTACGAACTTCTGTAGGGTTTATTTATTTATTTATTTATTTATTGGAACAAACAAACATTTATACAGTATAAGTTTAGGTTAGTAGGTATTACAGCTACGGTTAACGAATGTACAGCCAACGACGTTGTCCATATATTACAACCTACACGTTAGGTAGGCTTTCCTGTAGGATACCACTTCTCTGAACGAATCGGCTTATTAGAGAGGATACCAAACTTTGCCTTATCATTTAGAAACATCGGTCTCCACTCTAATAATATCTTAACCACACCTACCTATCTGTTACTCGGAATATAACCTGGCCTTATTCAAGGGCTTACTGACCATTGTTACGCGACAATCGCACAACCGTAGCACAATTGACACTTCGATGCGTATTAGCTAAAGGCCGCTAATTTCAACGCGGTGGCCGTAATACCCTACTAATTGGATTGCATTCCAACATTGTGCGTATTGTACAGGTAAGTATATCGTTGGAAACGTTACGTGGAAGACTTTGTTAGCTTCTTGCTAATTATAGTTAACCTTTTCATTACTTTGAAGGTTAGATCATGGTTATTTCTAAGGCATTTCATGGTACAGTAAGGGGCAGGACAAACAGAAAAGACGTAAGACGAGGACGCGTCGCAGACGCGGCGCCCTTTCAATAAATTTTCATATAATATTATTATTATTAATATTCATTAATATAAAAATGATTTATGGACATCACTGTACGGCAATTATGTGTTACATACGGCATCTCTAATTTTCTTTTTTCACAATTGTATAGTACGAATACCTCTTGCTGACCGATTAGTGTTACTGACACGCACGTGGAATTCAGGGAGACTCATTGGAGTTTTATACTTTATTATGCTAAGATTTTACCATTGAAAGCCTTTCTATTATACAGTTTAAATAATTTTTGCAGTTTAAAACATTTCGTCATATTAGATTTTACAGAGGTTGACACAAAATATGATTGCCGTATGACTATCTTTGTACGTTTTCTACAAATACCAATAAAGTACAGATATGCCAAATTATGTTTGCTTGTTCCTTTTTGACGGCTGAACGCATATCCAATTTTAATGAAAATTATAAGTACATATTATGAAAATGTTTTTGCTAATTAGCATTGATTTCTATACATAGTCGCTAAAATATACTATTGACAGTACAAGTAAATTTAGATTACACGTAAAAATCCAGTCCAGCATAGTTAAACACCGGACGTCAAAAAAGACTAAGACAGCAAAATATGATTTACGTTCCAATATAGCAATGTTCTCCACAGGGGTGTTATACATATATAAATTCATCTGAACACAAAACGGGGTGTATTCCAACCCCGTTCACCGCGTCAAGCCAAGATTAATGTTATCCGAACACTAACAGGATATTAGACGGTCGTCCGTTCGGACCGGCTCTGAATTTTGATTGTACTTTAATTATGTTAAGTGGGTCCGTTAACGTTTCAGTTGCTTGTTTGTTTAGTTGTTGTTGTGTAAATATATTTAAAGGTTGTGTTCACAACTGGGGAGTTTGACGACCAAACTACATACACTAATGTGTTAACTTTTACGCGAATGTTACACAATACAATGACTCTGCCACTGATTAAACTTGAAGAGTGTTATATTAAAAAAGCTTATATTTAAGGTGGAATTTGAAATATGAAGTGTGTTGCTACACACTGCTGAGACGTAATGTTTTATAAGGCGAAGATTCTTCAGCAGCGCTGAGTTATTTTGAGATCAGATTGCGGACCATTAGTTGACGACAATTAGTGCTACAACTGCCCAAATATTAATAAATAGCGTGATTTAGATCATATTATATACATATCATGATTACATTCATTGTGTCATTTTTCTGCGTTCGATAAATAGCTTGGTTATTTTTACGGATAAAATTGATCATTTATTGGTGTTATTGGCAAACAAAAATGACAGTAATTGAAGTGTCAGGCAAACCTTCTTTATTCATATTATTGTTTTGGCAAACAGAAGGTACAAGTACCCTTAACGAACGAGCATGCTTCGATGAAGCAAAAGATGCACAACAGAAACGAAGCAAGTGAAAATCCATCGCATCAAACTATCTGTCTAGTCCTCCGAACTCCTTTCTAACAGACATCATAACGTGCTGAGGTCGTTTACCCCAAATGTATATTTTTCATATAATAGTTATGCTGTCTTTATTCCAAGTCCTCTTTTACTATCTAATGGGCGCTCCAGCTGGCACAAACGTACACATTATTTTTAAAAGAACTCAGTTTATAAAGAGAGTTCTGTCTTCAAAGGAATGTGCGATGTATTTTCTTTGATGAATCCCTCTAATCTTGCATAAACAAAGAAAACTTTTAAAAGAAATATACAAAGCTTTCCTTTTCTCTTTACTTACATTATAACATTGGATTAAAGCTTTTGTATTTTCTTCTTAAATCTCTAATTTAATATTTTACTTATATTATGAAAACTTTAAAAAGGACTGATATACTGAGATAGTTTCAGCGATATCAGTGAAATAAGAAAACCTTAGCTAGACATATCACGCATATTTTATAGAATTTGCTACGATGCTACCATTTTACTATTGCTGTATTTACTCTTATCGCCCTAATCTTTTGCCAGAATGGATGAAATTTCAAGAATCGCGAAAGTCCGGCCGGTATCTAACATCACAGCGTCTTCATTTCATTACGAATGGAGAAACCCGACGTTGCCAAAACTTTTTGAAGTAAAAACTATTTTAAGCGCGTTGAGCTCTTTTTGGGTGAACAAAAATCATGGAACTCGTGTCATCGTCACCGAAGGCCTTCCATGAGCTATATGTATACTGTATATATATGTGTACTTTTTGGGTGAACAAAAAGCGTGAAACTCGCGTCATCGTCACCGCTAGTTACTTAATTTTCACTTCTATCGGCAGTCCGCAAAGACAGCCCCGCGTTTTTTTATAATAACTACATGTAATTACTGTATAGCGGGGACTTTACAAACATTTAAACAGCGAATACAAAGGACACCTTAAATCGGAACAACCATATTGTTGATCAGACAAATTTGTGTCCCGTATAAGATTAGAACCCATATCAATCAGCGTATCAGCGTGGCGCCTAGCACCACTATTAATCTGGATTCATCCTAACCAATATTATAAATGCTAATGTGAGTTTGTTTGTCTATTACGCTTCCACGCCTTAACTCCTCGACCGATCGTCATGAAATTTCGCGTACACGTTCTCAGGGGTACAGAAAAGATCATTGGGCACCTTTCATTTTAAAAAGGTCCTGTTCCCGAGATATAGAATTTTATCGACAAAATCTACACTAACGCGAGCAAAGCATTGAGCTAAATCTAGTTAATAATATTGTTCAAAGTTTACTGAGGTAACTATTTATTATAATGAAAGAATATACATATTACGTGTACAAGGTATTATAATATTCACGTTACCTGATTGCCTTGCTAAAGCTCTTGTTCATTAATTATTTTAGAGTTTACTACGAATATTTCGCCTTGTAGCTTCTGCGGTTTATGTTAAGCTTTATTACTAAAGAAACTTAGTACTTAGTCTTTATTCAAGACTACCTGCCTTCGTCTTGTGGCTCGAGATTGTATCTAACCTTAATTGAAAACTTTGAAGACCCTAATATTGTCTTACTTTTCCGCGAATGTTATACATTGAAATTAAACAACTTTGTACGGTTTTTATCGCGTTGTTTATTTTTTATAAAACTCTATTATTACGGTCTCCCCGTGAACTTGGCTGCTGAAAAGCAACCGAAACATCGGAGAAAGTATAAAATTAAATCTAAATAGTTTTATAATTTAAATAGCTTAAATAGAAGTAAACAGTAACTAGTAAAAGTGTTTAACATAGTAGTTTGAGTTTCAAAATTATGTAATAATAGTGTTTTATAAATATAAATAACGCAATAAAAGCCGTATAAATTTGTTTAATTTCAATTTATAGACCCCAATTTGAAGATAAAGATCTTATATAAATCGTATACGGACGCCGGTGTCCAGACACAATAATTTTATCATTATCTCCCAATATAGTTAAACTGACAGGTCAAAAGGTTTTCTGTACCTAATAATCTATAGGTGATATAGTGGTTTAAGTATTCGCGAATGCTAGCGCGCTAAGTATTATAAATTCATCCCCTCCACGGGAAAATTAGGGAGATCCATGCGTTTAGATGTCCTTGGTGCCCGTTGTTTGACTGTTAGCAAAAGTCCCCCGCGACAAGACATTATTCCTAATGGCAGTAGTAAGATTTTAAAAAGAATAAGATCGAAATGCGTGTAAAGACCCGGGATTTAACCTCTTCGTCTTCATGTCATGATTAATTTTTTTCATTAGCTTTTTGTAACGTCCCACTGCTGGGCAAAAGCCTCTCTCTTGGACTTCCAAATCACTCTATTGGTGGATATCCCCTGACCTTATGACTTGTGACCCCTATATCTCGGGGGTCTTTTGACCCACAGGGCGCACATTCAAACTAGACCGAGGGATGACCCCAAGGTGTCTGTACACCAAGTTTACAAGTCAATCAGTCCAGTGGTTCCGGAGCTATACCTGTCACTAACAGACAGACACACAGACCCTCATAGTGTTTTCATTATCCTCTTCGAAGAAGACTCAAAGTTAATAAACGAATATACAATTATACTATCGTAGAACCAATCTTTTTTAACAGTCGAGATTAAAGGACAATATTAACTCAATATAAAGTCAGCATTGGCCGCGTTTTTCTTAATATATTTCGTGAGACCATGATGACAGACAAGCTTTTCTAAATTGACTCATTTTTCGATTTTGAGTGCATTTCCAAGTTGATAGAAAATTACATTCAATTCAGGTCGAAGGAACGAGTGTCGTCATTTCCTGTCTCCGGTTCAGAGCGGCATCTACCGTCTTCGTGGAGATGTCTCCCGCCTGTTTACTTTTGCTATGTGTCACATTTATAATAGTTAAGTGAATGTCTTGATGTCTTAGGGTTCCTAAGGTACACGAGGAATAGATTGGTAACTTTTTGAAATGATTTATATATTTTCTAGGTGTTGTTATTAATTAATATATTTGTTATCATATCAATTAGCAGCACTATTTTATGTATGTATTTATAAGTTTATTTACCTTTATTGATAAACAAACATATACTAATCAATATCCATTTTCAAAGTGCATCAAAATCAATTCGGATGTCTATCAGTGAAAACTTTACAAACCCAAAAAATACTTTTTATATTGGTACCTAATTTAATTCTTATTTGGTTTATAAAGTAACTGATAGATTTTTTGTCAATGCCATAGAATAAAGCTGAGCTCAATGCTTGTGTCAAGAGTGTGCGAGTATACGAACATACGTGATTGCGCTACCCACGTGAACCCACTCCTAACATAATCGTTAGTAGATATTGAGTTCACGACCTCATGTTTGCAAATCCGATGCTTTAGCCATAGGGCAACCGACTCCAAAATATAAGTCAGTATATAATTATGTAAGTAAGATCTTTATAATTAACCCTTAATTATTTATTTTTTACTTTCGTACCATTAGAAACAAAAACGCGTGTTTACTATGGAACAACTGTAGCAATATGCAGCAAACTGTAGCAATATGCAGCAAACTGTAGCAATATATCATTGCAGATTTAAACGCTGCAATAATAGTATGTAGTTGTCAACACTTCCCACACTTACAATAATAGTGAGACAAATAATTGCTCACTGTGGCGCCGCTTGTATCACACTATTAAACTTTTTTGTATATATTATAAATACGACATTGTCTCCGATAGTTTGTCCAACTAATACGCAGCAAACGGGCAATGAATGGACATATTATCTTTACTTCTATACTAATATTATAAAGAAAAAGATTTGATTTTGCGTTCGTTTGTTTTTTAAGGATTTAACTCAAAAACAAGTCAGCCGATTTAAAAATTCTTTCGTCATAAGAAATCTATATAATCAACGAGTAACATAGGCTATATATTATTTAAAAAAGGACTGTTACTAACTTAAGGTATCCTACTTTTACGTGAACGAAGCCGCGAGCAAAAGCTTGTAAATTTTAAATGCGACATTGTGTCTGTTAGTTTTTCCTCCTGTTACGCAGCAACGGGACAACGAATCGACATATCATTTTGCATAAAGTTTATCGGTCGGAAAGTGATATAGGTTACTTTTACTTTAAATGTAATCAAGTCGAAGAATATGAACATGACATAAATCGTACCCTTAAGAATATAATACATTGGCTTGACATGAATAATCTAATTATTAATTTATCAAAAACAAATATTATGCATTTTTATCAACGGACATCGGTAAAAAAATTATCCATAGAATACAACAAACAAAAAATTGATCAAATAAATGTGACAAAATTCTTAGGCATATTGATAGACAGTCAGTTTACGTGGAAACCTCAAGCAGAAGAGGTTTGTAAAAAACTGAGCACCGCCGCGTATGTCCTCTTCAACCTATCAAAAAAAGTCAACACAGCCACAATATTAACAGCCTATCACGGTTTAGTAGCATCAATTTTACGATTTGGTATTGTTTTTTGGGGTAATTGTAGTTTAAGAGAACACGTATTTAAGGCACAAAAGCGATGTTTAAGGTCAATGTGCGGTCAAAAAATGACTGATAGTTGTGTACCTATGTTTAAGTCACTAAAATTGTTAACGTTTCCATCAATGTATATACTTGAAATGTCAGTATTTGTGAAGCTAAATATACATTACTTCGTATCAATACATGAAACTAGAAAAGGCCCTATCAGAAATCAATACAAAAATATGTTGCATACAGGTGGTTATAATACTGCATTACTTAGAAAAAATGTGTTTGGCATGGGCCCACTTATATATAATAAAATTCCTGATACTATTAAAAAGGAAACAATTCAATTATTCAAAAAGAAACTAACAGGACTATTAATTACAAAATGCTATTACTCTATTGATGATTTTTTAAATGATAATATTTAATTGACATTGATGATAATATTTTTTAATGACATTATTTATAAATTATGATGTATACTTAATTTTATTTTTTATTAATTCTTGTTATCATTAATTCAAATTGTATTTGTCCGCAGTATGTTCTTTTTTTATTGTCCTTTTTTTTTTTCGTTTTAAATTTATTTTGACTTCTTAATGTTTGCATGCCTAACGTAAGGCAGATTGTACAAGGGAACAACAAAAATAATTATAACATCAATATTTCATGTACCTACTTTCTGTGCAAATAAAATGATTATTATTATTATTATATTATTATTATTATTATTATTTTATCCTGGTTCTATGCATGGTTCCTGTGGGACAGTTATTTTTCATTCATTTCAAACTATAGAAGAGAACCACACCCACTTTTATGTCTCCTTGATATTAAGTTCCATGTCATAGGAGTCGAGCTTATAGCCGTATACCGGGCACAGTTCCAGACTGAGAACTGGATTGCACGGCACAACATGACCACTCTGAGGATTTCTTCATATAAAATACCAATTATACTTTGATCGATCGGAAACTGAAACCGTAACTTCATGCTCAACAATCGCCTCACTACCACTGCACCACTGAGGCAGTCCAATGCAGAACTACTGTCCATAATGAGTCAAAAAACATTATTAAAAATGGACATTTCATATTTTCCGTACTATCTCAGCTTTCTAAGTCCATCCATTCAACCCCGACCCCTTTGAGAAATAGGACGACAGACTCACGGAACCCTCACTAAAAGAGTACTGCCCATCTTACAGGTATAAAATAAAACTAAAAGTTTGAATAGTTAGCGAGCAGAACATTTTGTATGAAAAATACATCGAATTTCCTGATGCGATTTTTCTGAGAGAAATTCATGCGGAAAAGCGTCTTCATTAGTTGAAAATAAAATATTACTACATTACGTGGACAGACGAATGGCACAGTGATGTCAGTGGCTACTTCGTACAATCGTCTAATGTCGTTAATGTATAGATAGCCTTACTAAGCAAACATTTAAAGAAGACGCAAATAAATAATAATTATCGAAATACGGCAGTTTGTGCTTTATAAAAGCTAGTCAGCGGTGTATATCACACATTTCGCCAGCTATGATTAGTAATGAAATATAATTAGAGGCAAAATAATTACTGTATATCGGGCACATTTCCAGAGCTTTTGCTACTTCTAAGCATTTCCTAACAAAAAGCCCAGTGACACTCCGCCCGACGTAGAAATAGAACCTGAGACCTTATGATAACATGCAAACATAAGCGCCAACTGACACCAATGGCCATCACAAATATATGATTCAATAAATGTTTTAGTCGGTCAGTAGCAAAGTGACGGAGAAATAGCATGACAGTCTAAAGGAACTACATTTCTTTAGCAAATGCGATTAGGATGGCAGCGCTCCTTAAAGTGCGGTTTGTATTTGAAAACTTTTATTTTTATTTCCTAACCGTAAGCGGTCGAAAATAAAACTAAAAGTTTTGAGGTCACGGAGACGCGGAGATACGTGAGGTGCTGAATAGTTAGTGAGCGGAACATTCTGTGTGAAAAATACATCGAATTTCCTGATGCGATTTTTCTTAGCGAATCTCACGTGGAAAAGCGTCTTCATTAGTTTGAATGTTGAAAGTCGCGAATGTATTATTATTACATTGCATCTTCTTCTCCACGGCGGCGCAGTCTAAAGTGGTCACCGTAGACCGTAGTTTTGATATGTTTTGCGGCACACACTTTTGCCCGCACGAAAACAGAGAGGTTGAGATCTGTTACCTCTATTCTCTTATAATAATTCATTATATATTATTTATAATCAAATGCTGTTATGCTGTCTTGTTAGTCAAGATACATAGGTTTAAACTTACGTATTTAAAGGTTACGTAAAATGGGCGAAATTGTTTTTAAACATAAGTTCTGCATAGCTACAGACATGTTAAACAAAAACCCTAATAACACTTTACCATGCTGGAGAAGCTTATTCGAGATTGCACATTCAAAGGTCCAAGATCCCTCATATGTCACGTGGCGGACGAGGCAATCAAACATAATTTCACACATTACTAGTCAGAATTTTATTCAAATACAACAAAATCACACTGAACAAATCTACGAGTACAAAACGCTGTGTTTTAGTACAGAAAAATAAACAGTCGGAACATTCAGAGCCAGAGGGACAGAAATGCATAGTGGACACTTTAGTGCAAACATGGCGACCACTTAGCGTCCCAGTGCGCTGCGGAAAATCTAAAGTTTTCAACGTGTTTTTTACAAATAGATTGATCGTCGGGGTTCTTTTAGCGCCTTAACTATTGTGTTGCATATACCTCGCTTAATTGGTCATTAATGTTTGAAATATACAATGCCATGCGGTATTGAAATTTTGGAAGAACAATGATTCGAATATAAGTTTAAGCTGTTATCACTTGAACATTGTTCTCAGGTATCTTCAAATAAGCCCAAAAGCGCGGCTGATCCTACTAAAATAGTTTATAATAAGGTTACTTTTACTAATATAGTAAAAATATAATAAACTATTTTAGTGAATCAAACCTGACCTTTTGGATTGAATATAAATTCAATCTTGCAATAGCATACCTATGCTTTGGTGATCGCATGCACGACATGCACGTGAAATTGAATAATAACAAATTGAATTTAATTTACCGTTAAACGTAAAACAACATATCGAACAATGACTTTTCTTAAAACCTGTCCTGTGCTATGTATACGTGTTGTGATCTTAAGATATTAAAAAGATTTGATGTTTTCTGGCAAATGGTTATTTGAGCTCGCTTTTCCATGTGAAGCCAACACAATTTTTATATTATTAATAAAAACTAGCGGCCGCCTAGTGACCGAAATTCGACCATTATTGATTTAAATTTTAAGTTTGATAGTTAATATAATAATATAATATAATATTCTATCACATACATACAACACCATCTAGCCCAAACTAAGCAGAGCTTGTACTATGGGTACTAGACAAATTTTAAGTTTTTTTTAATAATAATAATAATATTTATTGTAGCTCAAATTCATACATTAGTTTAGTGCTTGAAGTCACCTTTTAAGCAATTAATGCTTGTGTTAGGTGACTCCGCTCTTTGCTAGTAAGACTTACAATAATAATATAAGAAAAATTATGTGTGTTGTATGAGTGAGTGTGCGTATGCATGTGCGTGGGCGTGTGCATTTGCGTGTGCGTGTGTGTAAGCGTGTGTGTGCGTGTGTGTAAGCGTGTGTGTGCGTGTGTGAGTGTGTGTGTGTGTGTGTGTGTGTGTGTGTGTGTGTGTGTGTGTGTGTGTGTGTGTGTGTGTATTTATGCATGTGTTTAAACCGAGTATGCGAGTGCGAATATTATTTAATATGTTCTAGTAGTGCCTTTGTCTCTTCGTAGGTGATTGTTTGTATCCAAATTGTAATATCTTTTTTACCCTCATAAAGCTTCTTTGGGTATATGTAAATCTTTTTATTTATACGATTGTAAAGTTGGGCTGAGCGCTTAATGAATTGCGAACAAGCAAACATGGTGTTTGTTTGAGGGGCTGCCACAATAATGTCTTTTCTCCTTTTGGAAGTTAAGGCAGGATCATACTTTAAAGTTCTTATGTTTTTTTAGTACCGTCTGGATTACGTAAAGCTTTCGGCCCGAGAGTAAATTAGATATTTCGTAAAGGATTTTAGTAGGATATGTTCTCTTTTTAAAATACATTGTCTAAAACTATATACTCGTATAATCACATTTCATTTAGGTTTCGATCTATACAGGTTAATTTACCTATCTTTGTCAAACAAATTATTATATTGATATATGTAACCATAGTTACGAAGAATTGTACGACATCAGACGAACAATGCCGAAATACTACGAACGCGATTCGACTGCGTGTGTCATATGCATGCTTGTGTGCGTGTAAGTGTTTTTTCATTCATTTAATGTATTTCTAATGCATATTTTATAAAAATATTAGGATTCCCTCCCTCGCTCTCCCCTCCCGTTCCCTCCTTCTCGATATAAACTTTAACTGTGCCAAATTTCATACTCCTTTGTTCTCGCAATTTTCGTAAAAAGGGGTACAAAGGTTTTGCTTCACGTATTAATATATAGTTATGTTTTATATAAAATAAATATATTCTATATGTGTTGTTCGCCTTGGGAACAGACGAATTATTTACTCACATTAACGTAACACAGTATAGCTAAAGGTAATCCAAACAACATGCTAACGAACGGTTTAAAGCAATCACGAGCAAGACGGTCGTGGTAAGCAACGGCTAACCGTTTGACTAGACGCAAATAAATTAAAAGTAATTCTGTTTGACTAGACGGTATCTATGTTAAACATTAACGCTTGGTTTACCACAACTCAGCTGAAGCTAATGCTAATGCTCCAGCTAGATTGTGGTAAGAAAAAGTTCTTAGGACGTTGCCATTAATATTCAAAAGCCCCAGTCCACCTAACAGTATCTGTAACTATCCACTCTAAAGTGACAAAAATCGACGTGCAAGAACCGCAAGCCCCAGGTACTCTACTCAATATTACAGGACATTCAGGCCGCTGCTACTCACAGAGGACCCATTAATGGCAACGTGGTCTACCTACATGTTAGAGAATTTTCTCGAAAATTTCTCGAATTTTCACACGACCTCCGGTAACGTAGGTGATGTAATTGAAAGTAAGGTGACGCTGCAGAATGTGCGGCAGCGGAATGCAGCCCGCTTAATGTTTAATATTGAAGTTTACTTTGTTCAGTACATTTTGTATATTGGACAACAGTGTCGTTTCTGTTAAACATATTATATTATATCAACTCTGTATCAAAGTGTTCTACTACTGGCACGGGCCTCTTCTCAGTGTGACAAGTGTTATACCACCACGCTGGCCTAGTGCGGGTTGGCAGACTTCACATATCCTCGAGAACATAGTGGAGAACTCTCAGAAACAGTTGAACATATTACTATACTGATATCATTTTTATATTACTAATGTGGTTGAGGTACTAAACAAGTGGATGAGAACTCGTTGTCAATACGTAAACGTAAGCTTGCGAGGTACATTTCCGTTGTAATTTTTCAAAAGATGTTCAACGAACGTCTTTACCAACAAAATTTAATTTACGACGGGTAGGACATGTTATAAGAACTAATGAAACCTAAATATGCTTGACAGTAAATGGTCAAAGAAGTAGATCACGCCCAAACTAAGATGTTTTGGTAAAATATGTTAGTGTACGAAACAGTAATCATACAGCCGGCACAGCAGACCGGGCTTCAGTAAAACGTTGTAGTATATTAGGGCTTACTACTGACTGTAAAGCCTTTGAAATTGAATACCGTGAATGGTTTCTATATTTAGCGCAGACTCAAAGCGTACTATAACAGAATGTTCGGCACGCCGAAAATGACGCAATAACGTATTGAAAGCCCTATCTCTATCCTACATCACGACAGTACCATAGCTATAAAGAACTTAACTACAATCTGCCGAGAGTTTGTTATGCGCTTTTATATGTAACTCTCGACGCAACTATACACATCTGAAGAAAAAAATGTATAGAAGGGCATGCTGACTAACAAACGTTTCGAGAAAATTCGAGAACTAAAACAACTTATGACTAAAAAGAGACTATAGAGTAGGGGTGGGCTAGTTGAGCTTCAAGATTAAACGAGGATTCCATTGTATCCGATCTCTAGAAGAATCTGTTGCATGAGTACCAAAAATCTCAAAGTGTATGTTTTCCGCTACTTTGTGCACTATTGTCGCAACCTAATAGATCGCATGCTTGCTCTCCAGGCCAACTTGTTTCTTACTTTCTAACAACATTACAAGAAAAACTTAAGTTAATTGAAAAAGCGCAATTGTGTTTGTCCAGTTCATTTTCTTTAAAAGGTGACACGACTGCGGTCGCACGCAGACTTGAATTCATGTTGTTTTTAAATTACCATTAAATTAAATCATGCTAGTGTACTTCTAGCGTTTAAAAGGAGGTGTGTCACATTCATATATTGCTGCCTATATTTTGGGTGGCTTGGAAAACTATGAAAAGAACAAGTAAATTTTATCTGTTTACTTTTGATTAAGCTGCCAATCGATTGTATCAGAGTGTCGAGTCGGTGACACATTTACATTAGATTAACTTAACATAACTTAATATTATAAATGTGAACATGTGAGTTTATTTGTTACGCTTCAACCGATTATCATGAAATTCTGCATACACAGGTATATCAGGGGTACAGAAAAGGATATATTGTAATTTTCTTCCAGAAAACAGTGCTCTTATTAATCTAACCTCTATTTACGTGAGAGAAACCGTGGCCTAAATCTAAATTTTCCATAAAAATGAGTATAATAAATAACAATCCGATAAGTTTTGTCTACGTAAAAAATCTATAAGTTATTCTCGCAAGACTTACTTGTAGGAAAATACAACCGCCTCCTGGCAACGTTACAACAGGCATCTTATGAAGCAAATTAACAAGTAATATAATATATAAGAGAACGAACAGGTACTCGTAGATATCAGCTAATTAGCCACATGCGCAGCCCGTGTACATTATAATTATATTAATTATAATAATGAGAGAAAAACTGTTTGTTGGTAGGTAAAGGAAAAATTTCGCCAGCGGCCTGACCCGCGGGAAATTTGGGGTCGTTGCCGCGCTATGTTTTATTCGGGAAAATTTTGCTGTATTTTCCCCTGCCCTATAATTAATTATATAATTAGGTACATATTGTGTTCTATATTACCTGTTTCTTTATTTGAATAAACGTTTTGTTAAAAAAATGAGCGGTTTGGGTTTAGTACATTCAGTCTGTAAATGATCTATGGAGAGGGCGCATACAATATGTATGAAATTATGAGTTATGTGCTCCGCATATAGGTACGAAACAAAATAAGAAAACATACAAATAATCATGAGAAGAACAAAGGTATCTAGCACAGGAAAATAAACCGCCTTACAAACATCCGGAAAAATGCATCCAGAGCAGTTTATAGATTGTGATAAAACTAATTAACAAAAGTTCACTTCTACCGCAGGCAATTACCTTAGTAGGAGATGGCAAGAACATTAGGTATATACCCCACAATGCTAATAACTGCTATTCAAAATTAAGCAGCGCTGTCTCATTACCAGTGATCGGAGTAGGTAGATTGAAATGGGGTCATTGATCCGAAACGTATATATTAATATGGACATTCCTCCGGAATTGGTGGATTATTAAAAAAAAACCGGAACTTATGTAGGAATTTTATTCTGCCAGAGTGGAAGGAGTCATTTGATGATTTGCCATCCTCAAAAAAAGGTAGGAGTTGTAATAAAATGAGCAATATTATTCTTTATTATTCTTCATATTTTTTTTAACGGCACACAGTCACGATTTGACAAAACCCAACGACCAATCAGAACAAAGGATCATGGGTGGTACAATAACCGGTTATCAGAACAATGCGTACGCCCGCCGACGACATGCCAGGTAGCTCACTCGTTTACTTCGGTTCGTAGAGTGCGCATCTTTGTTTGTTACTGTGTTGTGAAAACGTTACTTGACCCTGGCTTGTGTACATACTGACTTCTGGAATCTGCTCTAAACCACGATTTGACTCGAATATACGGACTCAGATTTTTCACTATTGAATTGGATCTACATATTTAAACCAAGCTTTGGTAAGTAATATTTTACTAGTTACAAGGAGTATAAAGCATGTTTGGATGTACTATAAGAATATTTTTAGTATTGTGTTTGTTCGCTTAACCTGCTGAACATACCATGAGTCTTAATATTGTTAAATCTTTAATAGAGTATGAACCAGTGAGCTTAGTGCGAAACAAAATTATGATATTCTAGTAATGTAGTCGCAATTCAGCTAACTCCACTATTAACCGACATTTTACTGGAATCCGTATATAATTTGAATGCCCTGTATCCTCTTGCAATGTATTGGTAAAATAAATTACTATAGGCCTTATCTACTTCTCTACAAAATATTCTACGTAACAAGCCCTTTCATTTGATATATATATATTGAAGGAATTGTAAAAAAAAAAAAATTGTCCGCCATCTTGTAGCGGCAGCCATTTTGGATTGACAGGAAGAGGGTGAAATTTCAATGACTAAATTTGATCCACGAAAAATAAAACAAACGGAGTAAGCTAAATAAACTAAATAAAATGTAATTTTTTCATGTCTTTGTTTTAGGTGATATATACGAGGTTCCATCTCTAAAACAAAGTTAAGATATGGCAAACGTCAAGGCTGAAACTGTAGAAAAATGGATATCCGGTCATCCCGAACTACTTTACGATCACGCTAGTGGTACAATATACTGTTCAAAATGTGAAAGCCATTTGAAAACCATAAATAAAGGAAACGTTAAAAGACATATCGAAGGAGCAGTACACCAGGGAAAGTTTAAGCGGCCCGAAGAGGAATTTTATTTCGATCTTATAAAATTTCTCATTTTGTGCAATATTCCGTGGTCTCAGATGAAAAATACTACTTTTCAAGATTTCTTTAAAAGATATATGTGTAGTACCTGTTGTTGTACGTGTACTAATCGTACTCTGCCAGATGAATCACAGTTACGGAAAGTTTACTTGGACAAGTTTTTTAAGAATAAAATCAATTCGATTCGGCAAAATTATAAAAATGAGAAACTATGGATATCATTAGATGAAACGACAGACTTTTTAGGTCGCTATATAGTCCATTTTTTAATAAAACCATTACATCCTAGCAATTTGACTAGACCTTATTTGGTAGCATGTAAAATGCTAACTGTAGTTAATGGACAAACAATCACGCAATTTGTGTTAGAATGTTTGGAAAACTTTTGGGAAGATTCTTTTGAATCGAAGGTAGGTAACATTCTTGTCCTCTGCACTGATAGCGTTGCATATATGCTGTCTGCAGGACGAAATTTAAAACAATACTTACCTGAAATGAAGCACGTAACATGTTTGGCGCACTCTCTTCATCGCGTATCTGAGCAAATTAGGTTAGAATATCACGATGTTAACATTTTAATAGCAAATGTTAAAAAGGTATTTTTGAAAGCCCCAAGTAGAGTCAAAATTTTAAAAGAAAAATATCCAGATTTGCCGCTACCTCCCCAACCAGTTGTTACAAGATGGGGCACTTGGTTAGAGGCAGCATTTTATTACGCTCAAAACTTTGAAAAAATAAAAGAAGTATTATCTTGTTTCAGCAGCTCTGATGCGGTATCTATTCGAGAGGCAAAAAATATTATAGAAAAAGAAAATTTAAAAGAAGATTTAAATTACATTAAAGACAATTATTTTATAATTCATTTGTCTTTAAAAGAATTGCAAAAGCATAATTTATCGTTGACAGATTCACTTTTAGCATTTGACAACGTCAGAGATGCTATAAATCAGTGCAATTCAGAAAATATAAAAAATAAAATAGAACGTGTTATGGAACGAAACCCAGATTTAGACACACTTAGAGAATATAGTGAGGCCATTGAAAAAAATGAAGCACATAATTTAATACCTTTTTTAAAATTTGCTCCTTTGACATCGTCAGATGTAGAACGGTCTTTTTCCATTTATAAATGGACTTTAGATGTTAAAAGAAATAGGTTGAAAATAGAAAATATAGAGAAACTCATAGTTATATATTTTAATTGTAAAGATCAGGATTACCAGGATGCTGACATTGTAATCGATGAAGATTAAAAATGTGAATAAATGTAAAATGTACATATTTAACAATAAACAATCTTGATTTTTATCTTTTTTCTTTATTCTACCCCTTTTTTTTGGTCCTAAAATCTGACTAAAATCAACTTGTTCCTTCGTATGCCCTTTACGTTTCAGAGTCATGGTGCATCCTTAGAACAGTCTCACGACCCCAGCAGGCATTGGCCCTCTATGGGGCCCCGTCATTTATTCTACCCTTAATGCAAATTACCATGACCCCTATGAAAATATTTAAATTTAAGTGCAACAATTTATGTCTATCTATAAAAGTTCTAGCCATAAAAGGCTAAAAATAAAAATTAAAGCTTCGATCGGAATTCGATTGTTTTTATTATTCAACAGATAAATAATGAATTAATTTAGTTTTGATACCTTCCTTTAAATTTTGAATTGAGTAGGAATATTATCACTACCAACATTAACAATATTTAATTGAATCCGGAAATACCGGAATTACTTTCCGGGAAAATGGCTTATCCATGTTATTCTTTCTGTGTGCATTTATGATACAAGTACCAAAAATCAATCTACCTACTCCGATCACTGCTCATTACTGCATTGCTGCTTCAACAACGTAACTTTTTACTAACTACAGCAGAAGATCTCACGCAAAGCAACTCCGACCACAAAGGAAGAATAACAAAACTGAAAACAAACGGTAGGGAGGCAACTCTCGAGCAGAACCGCGGGCACAAATTAGCTAACAATATTTCCGAAGCCTTTGGGCAAATAACATGAAACGAAACGATTTAATTAAAATAATACAAAAGCATATTTATCTTTATACTCCTGTACCTTTAATATAAATATTTCAAAGGGCAAATTATATAAGTAGGTAGGTAAGCTAATGAAGTTTGTAAGATGGCTGGCAAATTAATATAGAAATGCGAGACGTATTATACTAATTAAAAAAATAAAGTAATAAAACGTTCAAATCCTACAAGAAAGGTACTAGTTTAACACCTCAAAAAACATTTATTACTTATATAGTGCTAAAGTATTGCATTTTCACTAACCACATAAGGCATTGTATTGTATTACTACAGTAAAAATATGTATTACTACAGTAAAAATACAATATAAAGCGATATGTAGTAAACCAATACGTTTTTGACACAACTTCAGGAAAACCTAAAATAAAATTCTATAGACATATTCAATAATAGGTATGAAATTAAAACTTCATATCAGCAAAATATTTTGTAAAGAATCAAATTAAATCGTCTTACGTTTACGCGAATATTGTACATTGAAATTAACCTCCCTACTTTATACGGATTTTATCGCGTTGTTTATTTTAAAATACATTACATAATTTTGAATCCATTAAACTACTACTGTTACACTTTACTACCATGCTATTTAATTTATTAAAACACACTTTTTCCGACGTACTGAGACGTTGGAAAAAGTGTGTTTTAATAATTTAAATAGCATTCCTTTCCAGCTATGGTCGCGGCGATTAAGTTAAGAGTTGTCACTTGTCAATGTCTTATAATGTAATTTTTCAAAGAATATGATCATAATATAATTTTTGTTGTTCCTATTTAATCTCAGTTAGTTAGAGGTATAAAAAAGACATAGGGTAACCTTTCATCCAAGAAAAACGTACTGTTTCCGACCGAGGAAAGCCGCGGGCAAAACTAAACTACTAACCAAATAGTACCTATCCTACTAATAATATATGCGAAATTTGTGAAGAGGTTTCGATGTTTGTTACTCAATCACGCGTAATCTGGTGAGTGAATTTGAATGAATTTACACAGATAGACCATCCGGAATTAACACATGGGATAACACAAGGATAGCGTTTATCTCCTGGAGATTGGATTCACGCGCGCGAAACTGCGGTTAGAACTTGGAGCAAATATATAAATAGCACATATATTAAAAAGTAACACTGTCACGCTGCTTTTCCTTGGATTTTTACCAATCACGCCTACAGGGATAACGCGTGATTATATTAAATATTTGTGATAAAAATGCTCTTTTTTAACGCCAGAAACCTGTTCTTAAATATGAACTAGGACGTCATAAGATTATTAAAAACATTTTACTAAAACCAAATTGAAGAATCAAGTTAGTATTTTATTTCGTAGCAAACCGGAACCGGCTTCCTACGAAATAAAATGTTTTAATAATCTTATGGCGTCTTAGTTCATATTTAAGAACAGGTTTCTGGTGTTAAAAAAAGAGAATAATACATTTTTATCACAAATATGTAATATAATCACGCGTTATTCCTGTAGGCGAGTCTGATAAAAATCCATACATCAATCCTATTACATTATACAAATTTCACACAACGTACAAATGTGCTTTTCTATTTACCCGTATATTGCAAACGGCTAGATACAGTCACGAACGGGACGAAAGGCCTGGGCACACGATCCCTCTTGAATGTGGCCCGAACATGCCACATAACCTGACAATGCCCAATAGGACACGACTTAAGGATATCGGGACTAAATTATTTTACCAAAGTCGGAAGCAATAAAATTGGGCCAAGTTCTCTTTATTATCCTTGGGTGATAAATCTATTAAAAAGAGTCATCGATTTGCGATCAGGCATGGTTAAAATAGTAATAGGTACAATTCAAATTATAGCTTCTAAAACAACATCACATACCTTAATCTCTTGGATATTTAATATAATCTGTGGATTTTTAGATAGAGCAAGCTGGCGTTTTACTTCTTCGATTTGTATCTACAGTCAAAGATAAATCAAATAAAATCAATATAAATTAATTCAAGTTAGGTTACAAGGTAACACTTATGAATGTCAAAGTTACACGTAATTTTTTTCTGTGAATTATGATAAAGTACGTTTGCCCTCAACAATAAACTTATTCACTATCCGACAACATCTATCGAGAATCTCAACTGCCGGCTTAGACAGGTTTTTGTCCTCTCTCCTATATGCCTACTTCTAATACTGATGTTGTTGAATAAGTCCCAATTGTAGTAATGGTGTACATTACTACAAATGTGATTTGTTCAATAAATATATAAATACTAAATACTACAAAATATATAAATTGTTATTCCTAACTTATATTTACGGGTGAACCGAATAACCTTAGAATCAATTTTAAGGCTATTTTAGGGTATTCCGTTTAGAGATTCTGAATAGCAGCGCGTTAGATTTGTCATCAAGCGCATCCATATTGATATCATTATTTTATATTATACACGTTATCTTATATTACATGTACGTTTCTAAAGTTAAAAAATATGCTATCACCGCTGACTCGTTGGCTATAGTACAAGTACTTACTTCAAGGATATACAATTTTTCGTTATCACCATTAAAATGATTTTATTAAAAACAATTATTCATGTAATTTAACTATACACCCAATAAATTGGCAAGTAAAACGAAAGGCTACGTAGCAACTACTTGGCCTGCGCACTACTGTGCACCCCAAATTTCATGCCTTAGATAGTATAAAGGTTTGTTTAGTACGTCTACGAAGAAACCTCTTATTTTATTGTCATTGTTTCCGAAGTATGTATGAGCGCAAATACATCGCAATACTTTGTCAACTGAGCTTGCTTGGAAGACACGCGTACCATATTTCAGACAAAGAAATATTTCATATCTTTTTTCAAGGAAAAGAGTTCTAGAGTATTCATAAGTTGAGTTGTTATACTTATTGCCAAATATTTTATTCTACTAATGTTATAAATGTGAAAGTTTGTAAAGATGTTTGTATGTTTGTTACCTAATTACGCGTAAACCGTAGCACGAATTTGGATGTAACTAGAACCCAGATAGGACAAGTCCTGGATTAACACAAGATTATTTTTATACCGGTATACCCGTGGGATTCATGTGAGCGAAACTGCGGACAGAAACTAGTTGAAAAATAAATTTGCCTAAGGCAATTTTTTTTTATGCAACCTTCGTGACAAATAAGCATACGGCTCACCAGATGGTAAGTGGTCACCGTAGCCTATGAACGCCTGCAACACCAGAGGCATCACCTGCGCGTTGCCGATCCTTTAGGAAAGGAAGAGGGAAGGAGAAGGAGCGGGAAAGGGGAAAGAGGGTAATTCGGCCGCCGGCACTCTAACTCACCGAACGAAACACATCAGTAGGAATACTGCTATTTCACGTCGATATTCTGTGAGATGTATTCCTTCCCCGGTCGAGCCGGCCCATTCATGCTGTAATCAGCGAGGATATAGTTGTTGCTTTAATCTTTATTTGTAGTATGCGCCGCTGCTGCAGCAGCTGCTAAGCGCTTTCTCAGAGCTCAAGTTATCATCAACCATATTTCATCGAATTCGGCTCAGTGGTTCGCGCATAAAAATTGGATTCATTTGATTACATGACGGCTATTACCATATATATAATATAGCTTTAGTGCTAATTTATATCACAAGGTTTAAGCACCTCGCGCTAGAAAGGGGTTAAGTTGTTCTCGAATTGCTTGATAAAAATCTCTATTTATATATTGTGCGCGTTGTTTAAAATAAAATGTATTCTGCGTTCGTCCTCGCATTGTAAGTTTGTCAATGGTTTGACAATGATAAAAAACAATTGGCGTTATTTTCATATTTTAAATCTTAGTACGGCTGATTATTGTCATATACTTGGCTTGCTAGGCTTGTACGGAAAGGATAATGAATAACGATTCAACAAGTTCACATATCGAATCACAAGGCAGGGCGCTAAATAGAAGTCAAATGTTGTCAAAGGTACTAAAACCTAAAGCATTGTTGTCATTGCATGCGCATGAATGAAAAACGTGTCACAAAGTGTATAGCTTTGCCTCGTTCGCGCGCATTCAATGGCAATGCCTTAGACATAGACCTCTTGTTATGCGTTTTTAGTAAAGGAAATTGGCTTTCCTTTACATAAATTAAATTCTCTTTACAACTTTACATTTATAAAATAACGCCTCATTTTATTCTCGTACCAGAAGCGAACGTTTTGCCGTTTATTGGGAACACTTCCAGCCTTTGTTCTGCGACCAAACAACACATTAGTTTTATACAAATATGAATACTTATACACTTTTTAAGCATTCTGCCTTAACAGCATCTTCGTAACATGTACTAATATGGTTGCCCACAGAACTATTTCACGACTACCCTCGTTACTCGCTAATGTACCACATTTGTCACGGTTTCGGTCAAACGGTTAGTTTTCAGCTCGTTCCGTTGAAAGGGGTTTAATGTGCCTTTACCTTTAGGAGGGTAGTTTCCTTGACTAGGCTTCAACTGATTGTGGGCGTGATTAAGAGGAATGTGCCTTATCAGAAAGATGGGATGCCTTAAACCCCAAATCACTCAATGCGACAATAAAAAATTAACTTTCATTTTCCATCTTATTCTTAACTTTTCCTCTATAAATATTAATTAATAACTGCCACATATAGTAAAATAATAATATCAGCCCTGTAGACTATACTGTTGCTGATCAGAGGGCTTTTCACAGTATTTCACCACGCTGGTGCAGTGCGTGTTGGCAGACTTCTCACACCTTGACTCAAAACTCTAAGTCATGCAGGGTCTTCACGATGTTTTAGTTGACTTTCAAGCGAGCGATAATTCGGTCTGCTACAAATAACTCGGTTGAAAACATAACCTAACATTCCTTACAAAGATATATGTAACATTGCTAAAAATCAACAAGAAAAATTATACAGACTAAAGTAAATTCATACAAACAAAAATTGTTGAGAAAATTACCTACACCGCGTTTTTATTGCCAAAAATTGTTAAGGAAAGAGGTTTGTCAATAGCGCAGGTACCACTAGTAACTTATATTTTCCACCATATTTTCGATCTAAATGTATCCATACTCATGTCATACATTCATAAGCCTTATTTTTACATAATATGATATTTTTTATATTAATGTTTTCGAAGAATTTTTCAAAGAGATATTATAGACGTTTGTAGTACAAGGGGAATAATTGGTGTGTTGACATCCCTTCAAAAAAGAAGTCGTTTTTGATCAAAGATCATTGATGTCAGCCAAACGCTTTTAGGTAACTTAGCAACTCTTCTTACAGCAGGCAGTTTCTGTAGAGTGGAAATGCTTATTCAAGTTAATTAATATTATATTCCTGTATTCTATTTTAAAAGGATAAGTTTCCCACTAGGGATCACGGCGCTAGCTTGCCTGCTGTTCCAGCCGTGCAGTCGTTGATCGTAAGTTTGCACTAAGCTTATTGGCAATCGGTAGGCCTCAGCTTGCATGCCCGGATCGCGCAATTGAGTTGAAAAATATGATATAGTCCTGAAACACGGCAACAGCCTCATTCGTTGAAAACCAAACTAGGAAAACTAGGTATAACACCCGTCTGCCTATCTTCACACACGCATGACCCATTTTATGTTGCTTTTACGGTAATATAATAGCTCCATCTTTGAACTTAATATAACAAGATATGACCAAAAAGTTTGTGCAATATTTCGAGATTGGAGCGTTGCCCAATAAATGTCGATAGTCTCGTCCAATATACTCGTAAATCGGGGACCTAATAATGTCAAGCGAGCTGTGGTTGTAAACGTACGTTCAAGAAGTTCTTAGCTTGAATAGGAAGTGTCTACGTAGAACTTATGTTATACTCTTTTATGTGTTTTATAGTTGTTTTATTGCTACGAACTGATTTGGAGGTTAGTTTAAATTTTGAAGAAAATTAAAAGAGAGGTCTTTAAATAGTAGGACGTTTGTTTTGACTCACAATTGGTCTATTGTGCATAAGTGACTTTAGCGTGGTTGGTTTCTTATACCATCCCAGCTTGGTTGCTCATGCTTCTGAAGTGTAAGAACAATTGACCCGGCATCTATATATGCTCTACGTAAGGCGCTGGCGGTGATACCAATGAAGTTGAAGATGTGTTTGTTGAGCAGTGGTCTGTATTATGCCAGAAACGTGGTTACTTGCCTTATTGGTCCGAGGTTTGGTAAAATGTTATTAGGTTTTCCTGTTCGGAGTTCTTAGTAACAGCATTGAGTCTACAAAATGTGTCTGATATATGCCAATAGGCTAGACCCTATTACGTAGGAACTAAAATGTTATGTACAAAATCAATTTATCATACAAACTCTTTTAACCCCTTCGGTTACGAGCGTGAGTCTGTATACCATCCAAGTAAAACTATTTACCCAGTTTTGACAACTATAAACTCAAAGTACACAACTGTGAAGAATTCTAGAACAAACTAGAGCTATCACATACACGCCATACTTTGAACAACTTGTATCAAATTTGGAGAGTGTGCAATTTTCAACTCTATAAATTCAGTTCGGGGTCCGCGAATAGTTCGCGAGACACATAAGAGTATGTTATGTGTTGTGAAGTGAGCACACTTTGGTCGTCGGTCGTTTTAAGGAGACAAGCGGTCACCTAACGGTCGGTATTCGACCATAATTGATTTAAATTTTAAGTTTGATAGTTATTAAAGTTTTATTGTTTAGAACTACCTATAATTACATTTCATCTAGATTTCGATCTATACAGGTTAATTTACCTATTTTTGTCAAACAAATTGTTACATTGATATATGTAATCATAGTTACGAAGAATAGTACTACATCAGCCGAACAGTGCCGAAATACTACGAACGCAATTCGACTGCGTGTGTCAAATGCATGGTTGTGTGCGTGTAGTGTTTTTTCATTAATTTAATGTATTTCTAATGCATATTTTATATAAATATTAGGATTCGCCCCTCTTTCTCCATATAAACTTGAACTGTGCCAAATTGCATACTCCGCGCCCGCGCAATTTTCGTAAAAACGGGTACATAGTTTTTGCTTCACTTATTAATATATAGATTTCAGACATTGAAAAACTGATTTTGCTCGATTTAGGCAAACGAATCGGATAATAAAAAGTACAAAATAATTATGGCATGTTTTTCTTTTTTTGAAATGGCACTTATATATACAGATTTTATTGGGGTGTTTCTTTTGTATTGCATAATTTAGAACTATTAAAATACTAGAGTGTGTATAAAGTAGTTTAATTTAACATTCGCATAAACAAAAGACAACATTATGTTTTCCTTTGAAATATTTGTGGTTTGCATATTATTATTGTTAACCCCGTTGACTAAACTAATATGCTTGTGTTTCGAGTAGATACACATCGGAAGTGCAATTTCGAACCAAATTTTGCTTACTATACATATATCAGGTCCTATATAATATGACTAGTCTACCGCGCAGGTTTCTCAACTGAGAATTTTATAACAAAAACATGATGCATCTTTGTTTGTCATGGGAATCGAAGTCAGGCGTAAAGGTATCCTTATACCATCAAGACTTTACACTACGCGAGATTAAATTGATTTGTATTAAACGTTGATTCAACGTTTAATACAAATCAATTTTGAGAACAAATTATGTGACGATACGAAATTAATTTAAAAAAGATAATGCGGGGCAGTCTTTGGGGACTGCCGACAAAAATGAAAACTAAGTAACTAGCGTGTGGTGACTAAGACGCGAGTTTCACGCTTTTTGTTCAGCCAACAGGTACACATATATACACAGTATACATATAGCTAACATGAAAACCGTTCGGTGACGATGACGCGAGTTCCATGATTTTTGTTCACTCAAAATGTGCTCAAAGCGCCTAAAGAAGATTTCACTTCAAAAATTGACGCAATTCCCATCAAGTCAGATTGACTGTTAGTATTCCTCGTGTACACAACGCTTTAGAGCAAATAGGAAGTCCATCTTCCATATATTATTTTGCGATCGTGCCGGATCGGAAACGGAATTGCTCCGCAGTCGTCCTTACTGTAGATACACTCTATTCTGTTGCTATTTGCCGTCAGATTTGCTCCGAATGGGAAGTTTGTTGTTGTGATTTTATTACGTTTCCATATCAATTTGTTGTGTTTAGAAAACAAGAGTAACGTGGTCGAATTGTTTATAAACCTACTCAGTTATGCGTTGTTGATGTTGAGTAAGTTATAAGCTGCGCACACGTGTTATTTACAGCTGATTTGTACACTTAAGGTACAAGTAAATGTATCTATATAATATCAGCCACGTATGTAAACTGTCCCATTGCTGGGTACGAGCCTATCGCTGGCCCAGTGCGGGTTGGCAGACTTCACATATCTTCGACAACATTATGCAGAGTTCGAAGATGTAGCAGTATCCTCACGATGTTTTCCTTCACCATTAAAGCAAACGATAATTAACAAATAGGTAGGCGCTCTTGGATAGTCGAACAAAATATTATTGGGTTTTTCTGCCGACGGTATACCTGCTGCCTATTACGTAGGGCCTGAAGATAATTGTTGGATAGCATCGTGAAACAATGATCATAAAGTCGTATATGTTAACCTACTCATTACCCTCGATGTCTGGTTCATAAATCTGGACATACCTGAAACAAACCAGAAATAAACAATTAATAGTTATATCATGTACTATGATCTGCAATAAGATAAGATTTACGATATACGCTAGGGTTAAAAACGCAAAATCAATAAATACAGTTAAACAGAAAACAGAACATGGAGATCAAATTAGGCAACTGCGTCAGCTGTGTTGCAGTATAGACTGCAACGCTGGTATTCTCGCTAATCACTAATCCTAACTGATATTATAAATGTAAGAATTTGATGGGCCTTGTAACTCAGACACCAACCACAAGTCCTACTTTTACCTGTCGAATACTAGACATAATTGAAAACCTATTGTGTCTGGCTGCCGGTGTGCCACTCCCCGCTACATGGAATCAAGCATAGAAATCACCGAAGTGTATCTGCTACTAAGCTTACGCTTCTTCTAATCTACATCTAGCCAGGGTCGATATATCTATCGTGTTGCCAACGTAATAAAATCAACAAATGCAAAACACGCTAAAACTGAATAGCATATCTCTCAGTAAACTTATATCCCAAGTATTTTCATTGCTTGTTCAAAGTTAAGCAGATTTTATACAAATACCATTTTCTAAACAGTCCATGCCTATAAGTCAGCATCATCTTCATCTCAGCCGAAAGACATCCACTACGAGACATAGGCTTCCCCCAAGATTTGATACAAAGACCAGTCTTAGGCTATCCATATACCTGTAACTGCGTCTGCTAAAAGCCCTAGTTTAAAGTTAACACTTATATTCCACTCCAAACGACACTAGAGAATGGAAACAAAGTGGGGATCGACTGAACGTGCAGGTGGAACGATAGCATTTTTCAATTAGCCTAACACCACGCGCCGACGGCTAACACCCGATATGTATGGAAATAGCTTATGGGTAACTGCAGTTGTGCGAAACTTTCAGTCCACGTATAAATCTTTTAGTATTTACACTATCAGAAAACAAACGCCGTATACTATGCTGGCTTAAAAGTCTGTCATATTTTTTTACACGAATCGTATTATGGACCTTGAGGTAGAGATGACCTTAAACGCATTAACGAAGCTTTGCAATCAATTTTATTTTTATATCCTTCATCAAATATTTTATGAAGTTGATTATAAATGCACATTTGGGAACAAAGTTTAATATACTGCGATAAAATATGTGTATAACATCGTTTATTAACAGAAAATATCGTAAACATTCAAATACTATTTTGGAATAATCTGAACTTAATCTTAGACGATCAGCCTAAGCACAGGCTTATTATATTATTATCGCTATCAACAAAGGAAATAATTGTTAGCTAAATGTTTTTGGACTGTCGCGATTTGAACACACTTTGAGACCCGTAGTCTTAAATTGTATATAAGACAACGTGTCTCAGAGTTAAAATAAGATAGAAATACCAATTAGTCGGGTACGAAAAAGTCAGTCAGTCACCACGTACAGGTATTCAGATAAAAAAACAAATCGTGTGATATAATAATACCCCTTATTTACAGCATTCTACTTATAACTCAGCTTAAAAGTATGTGAGATATTTGAAACTAAGATAGTCATAATGTAGCTGTTGTTGGTTGTGAAGAATGTTTCCAGAGCGTTCAAGTATAAATTGCTTCTGAACAGGCTTGCAGGAATACTCGATAAGAATTTCTATTTAAAATTGTTATTCCTTCAAACACTTTCCAGTACTTAACGTTCCTGGGATGTAACGATACCTCTATTTATTCTCATTGGAGGAAAAATGTAACTATTGAAGTGGAGAGGCAATCTGTGCTCCAGCTCTATGCAGATTGAGAAAATAATCGTATTTTACGATTCGTTCCGCCGTGCTCATGCGATGTGTGCTACGAACTCGTATGAATTGCTTCAATGAATGTTCGCTGCATAAAATGTTTAATAAAGGCTGCTAGAGACACTGAATAAGGGTTCTTTGACGCTTGGACTGCGGGGTTATTGGAGTTTAGCAAGCGATTCTGTCTTTAAAGAAGCCATTTGGCAGTTTGATAAATCGTATACTAGGATATTTTATACAATTAGGGTACAGACAACTCAGACTGGCCTTATAGTGATACAGACATTCATACAGTCTGAGTGACAACTTAGTGTAGAGCCTAATGTTGTGTTTGTGTTAGTGTTGTACTTAATAACACGGTAATGTTCTGTTTATCTTTAAAACTCGGATACTAGAATATTGCATACAACTAGGGTACAGAAAATTCAGACTGCACTTAGGTACAACATTACAGTACAGCAAAAAGTGAACTGGAGCCAGGATTCTGGGTCACTTTGCTTTAAAAGTTTAAAGCAAGGCAGAATAAGCACTTATTCCGCACTGTAATGTGCACTGGAGTTCCTCGGAATGGACCTCGATGGCGTAGTGGTTAGTGTAACCGACTGCGACGACTGAGGTCGCGGGTCCGATTCCTGCACAAGTCAAACATTTGTGTGCATGAACATGGATGTTTGTCTTGGTCTGGGTGTTTTTATATATAAATGCAACAATTTATAAAAAAGAAGTAGTGAACAAGTATATATGTATGTTTATCCATTGTGTAGTACCCATAGCTGCTGTTTAGTTTGGGCTACATAGTGTTGTGTGTATGTAATAGAATATTATAAGAAAGAATATTATTATTCACTATAACGGCACACTAGCTCATATAACTCCACCCTATAAACATCGCATATGAACAACCTTGTTACATTGCCAGGCTTCTAAAGAAGACGGTGTGATCTGGCTCACATTTACTGCAAGAAGCATGACTCACACAGGACTTTGCATAGCCTGCCAACACGCGCACAAGTCACTGCCATATCACAAGAGGTTGTTTGGCGGCGATTTTTGTAGTGTAGATACTTCCATTTTTGGGTACCAGTAGTGAATGCAATGACTACTGACCTGTAATATTCCATGGATACCTTAAAGTCTAAAATCCTGTGAACACTCGGATTAGAATGAATACGAATTAACTAGATGACAGTGTTTTATAAATTACAGCTATATTAGGTATCGACGGTCAGGTTTTCATTCATGTAAGAAATGTGTTCTTTTTAAATGAACTTTTGTCAATAGAGATAAAAAAGATGTTTAAAATAAATTCAACAATTAGTTGAGTGTGTATTTTTATTTTAAAGTGGTGTACCGCCGTCTATTACGATAGGTATAATTAAACTAATTAACAGTTCATATATCGATTTCCGTTAGATGGCGTCAATTACCAGCTTATACTATTTTAGTTTTCACATGGATATGCATTTTTGCAGCTCACTGTATATGAGAGCAAAGACACACATTCTCAGATCGGGCAAATTCTTTTGTGTGAGGTCTACATTCATAGGTATTCTGCTAGAGAATTTGCCGTAGCATATAATGGCCATAGGCTAGCTCTTTAAAATAATAATAATGTCCTCCAGACCGAATTTCGGTCACGGCGGCCAATATTAACGGAGACTGGCCATCTGCGCAGGAGATATTATAGTGCCCAAGCGTTTGCGCAAACATAAGTGCACTCTCTGTTCCCTAACTCTCACGAACCGATGGGACGGTAATCGGACACGACCGGAGAAAGATCAGACGTAGGACAAACGGCTTTACGTGCTTGCCGAGGCATGGGGTGTCTAACACCGCGAACTTCCTAACTCCGGGCTGCTATTGAGATTTCTTAACAGAAAAACAATAACTTTTTGTTGGACCGATCCGAGATTCGAACCTAAAACCTCATAAGACGAAAATTGAGCCTTATGGCTCATTACTATTTATTGCTCAATGGCAAGATAGACAATACTGAAGCGTTATCACTTATCACGTTACGGATTGTCTGCACCGAGTCAGTACTTACGACTGCGCTCGCGCCGTTTGCTCGCGGCGCCGACTGTCCGCACGTGCACCGCACAATTCGCTCCTACTTGTCAGGTCATTTCTACACTCAATGCTCTGATCGCTAACCAACCAAGTGTTGACTTATTTTGTAATCGAATGTATCAATTTTAAAGTATTGCTATTCATTTTTAAATAATTTGTTTTATTTAATGAAATACCTATGATTAAAATATTTATTAATTTTGTTATTATTTGATATTAATTTTAATGTATATATTTTTTTCCATGTAACAATGTGTAATTGTTAAACCTGACTCTCTGAACGTGTTGGGAAAGCAATCTGTTAGTGGAGAGAGTAACTGTTATAAAATAAATAAATATCATCCAATCATTAAATAAAAAGCTTCAACGTGAGTAGTTATTTCAATTCTCTTATTTGACTTTCAATGGAAATTTGTTTGAATTTTGATATACGAACTGCAGCTGATGGCATAGGTCCAGTAATCACCATGTATGTATAAAGGATAGAAATTTATTGCTAATGTCTGGATTAACGCGAACGAAGACGCGGGCGAAATAAAGCTCTTAAATAAAACAAAGAACTAAAGAACGCAATTCTGCCTACACCTTCGGGAAGAGAGAGCATCCTAACTAATATTATAAATGCGAATGTGAGTTTGTTTGTTACTTTTCCAAGCCTTAACTACTCGACAGATCGTCATGAAATAACGCGTTGTCTTAATCCAGGAAAAAGTACTATTAGTAAACTAACCTACATTTACACAACACAAGCGAAGGCGCGGGCATAATGTAGTCCTTAAATCTATACTAATATTATAAAGCTGAAGAGTTTGTTTGTTTGGTTGAACGCTTTAATCTCAGGGACTACTAGTTCGAATTGAAAATTATTTTAGTGTTAGATAGCTCATTTATCGAGGAAGGCTATAGGCTATATAACATCAAGGAACACCAAAAGGAGCCAAGCATCAATTAAAAATGTTGCATAAATGGAGAAATTTTTCTTATGTGAAGCAGACGAAGTTGCGCGGCTCACTGCAACTCCGTAGGGATATTGCCTCTTTGGCATGTTTCTACAGAATATACCACGGGGAGTGCTCTGAAGAGTTATTCCACCTTATCCCGCCCTCCCCTTTCCTATCCAGAACAACGCGTGCTGGGCTCAGATGCCATCTTACACGGTGGAGTCGACTAGAGTGCGTACCAATAAGTTTGGGTCCTCATACCTCTGCTCCTCATAACTCTTTTGCCTATACTTTCAGGGATACAGCCGTGAGAACATGTAAATATAAATATTAAAACCATTATCTACGTTTTGGCATCGATGCAGAACTGCAGATATCCGATGTCCATTTGAAATTTCGATTGAGTGAAATGGGTCGAAGCTATTTCATAAGCTATTTGCATGCCTTTGCGGAATACTCAATGGACTTACAATCCGTTTGAATCCGCCGCTCTTTACAGTTTCATAAATCAGAATTGGCTTTGGCGTATTCTACATTTTGGCGGGTGATCGAAACCTTGATTAAGGTGCAGTTACCATTTTGTTTTGAATTGTCTATCGCAATGATAACAAAAGAAATAGATTAGCAAAGTTGAAATGCTTTTGTTGGACACGACTGCAGTTTTAGATAATGACAGCAATTTTCTGAATGGTGGTAGGCTACTATCCAGCTACAGACAAATTCATAATAAAATCACAATACATCAGAAAATCAAAATAATTGCGTAATTTAATAGAAAAGTTTGAAGGTCATGTTTTAATATAGTCAAATTGATTTGTTAAAGAACACGATGATCTCACCAAACATTATATGCTACGAGACAAAATAGGGCGAGTAAAACGAATGAATCTAATTAATAACCATCCTTTTGGTCTTATGTTACTTAAGTTATCAAAGGTGTCAAGAGCAGCGATAGCGGGGAAGGTGGGGAGACCAACAGACTGCAATGCAGAGGGTCTCGGGTTCGAACCCACGTCGCGTACCTCTGACTTTCGGAAGTTATATGACTTTTCAAAATTATGTGCGTATTGATTGACAATTATCGCCTGCTCCTTGCCTCGGAGAGCACGTTAAGTCGTCGGTCCCGGCTGCCATGAACATGGCTTGGCATGCATGGCATGACAATGGCAGTCGTTATTGGGGAAGTCGACACAAAAAATCCCACTGGGTCGAAGTGTCACCGGTCTGTACTGACTGGCCCCCACACAAGATAAGATAAGATATCATAGGTGTCAAACGGCATCATTTCACTGTCTAGGTTTTAGGTCCCATATTATAGAGGACGACAATGTCACCCTATATGGAAACATTTTCAAAATCCGTATAGGTACTGAAAATATTCTGTAGAAAATCCCAATAACACATTGTCCCAACCGGAATTTACGCAGAGACATCACGATCGCACACTAACTGCTACTTGACCAACGAAATAATATTTTCCATATGTTATAAGCCAATTGTCATAAAAACTTATATCAATAATATACTCATCACAAACTTCACTAAACAGTACTTAATCTATAAAGCAATTGGTTAATTAATGAAGCAGAATACGGAGCCCATTAAAGTCCATCGGCGAATCAATCTAGTGACGTCATGCTTGATTGATCAACGTTAATCAATCAGCGACGTCAATTCAATCAGATGATATAAATTGATTTGGAATGCGTTGATTAATTATTATAATATATAGGTAGGATTTATATAAATAAGTTTTATTAAACTAAATTCTATCTAAATAAGTTTTATCGTCGTAAACTCGTTCTCGTCGTTTCATTTCAGCCGAAAGACGTCCACTACTGGCCATAGACCTCTCATAAGGTTTTCCACACAGGCCAACCGTGAGCCACTCATTCTAGGACCATAAAATAGAATTAATTTACTCTATTACGTTTTAGTAGCCTGGTATCAAACCCTAGACCTCACGATTGAAATTAACGTCCGAGCAAACCTATGCTACTAAGTAACCGAAGCAGTTAAGGATGTATAAGCCAAGTAAACCAAGGAAAACGTAGTGTTTAGACGACGATAAATATGATTTCAAATCTCAAATGCTTTTTACATAATATTACCAACTTTTCTTTATTTTAGAATTTAGTTTTATATGGACAGTGACATATGGCATAATGACTGCAACACCTGGTACATAAATGAGTTGTAAAATACTGAAATTATAAGTTGATGGCGATTTAAAAGAGTGGCCTTGAGTTTCTTGCAGGTATCTTCTCATAGGCTCAACCTTTTGCCTGAACCTTGCAACTAACATAAATGTAAATTCAGTAAATATAATAAACTCACTAACCCATTTGACGTTCATAAGTGTTACTTTGTGACCTAAGTGAATAAATTATTTTTGACTTTGACTTTGACTTTGACTTCTCATTCTGCTTGTCACCACTAGCAAATTCTGGGCGAACCGTGAAGCATTCCAAGAAAGTAATAAAGATGTTCTCAAGCTTCCAGCTATATAATTTGCGAATAACTAGACTTCCAGTAAACCCCTCATAGAATATGCCAATTCAAGGATATGAGCTGAAGGGTTTGAATAGTACATGTACAATTACAAATAAATGCAGAAGTAATGCTAGAAGTAGATTCGGTAGCGCAATGGATTGGACACGACCATGTTTAATCGCAAAGCTATCAGACTACCCCCGCTTTAAATTCCCGTTGCAAAATACATAAAGAACTCAAGGCGAAAGTATAAAAGTTATTAAAATCTGCGTTAGTGTGTGTAAACTATCACGCACACTAGCGCAGTACTAGTCTACGTATGTGTGTGAACGTAATTACAGAGAATGTGTGTCCCACCTCTTCAGCTATAACAAGCCACAATATAAACAATACCTCTTATCAACTAGCCCACTCAGCATTTAGCACTGATATTTAAAAACCGTAGCATATGACATCACCATTACACGGTACACTTCGTCCCCTTTATGTGTTAGGGACACCATGAATGTCGCACTACGGGGACATTTCACTCGTCTATAGGGACAGTGGATTATGATGTTTTACGGTGGTCAAGGAAATTGCACGTTTGTTTATACTAGCGGTCGCCTAGTGGTCAAAATACGACCATAATTGATTTACATTTTAAGTTTGATCGTTATTAAGGTTTTATTGTCTATAACTTTACCCTTATAATCATATTTCATTTAGATTTTGCCAAGGCTATACAGGCTAATTTACCTAGCTTTTTCAAACAAATTATTATTTACTTAACTATACTCTTTCATTGACGATATTCCTGCTATTTTGTTTTCTTTTTTCTTTATTACATATAAATAAGGTATATATAGCCATAGTTCTAAAGAATTGTACGACGTCAGACGAACAATGCCGAAACATGCCGAAAAACTACGAACGCGATTTGACTGCGTGTGTCAAATGCATGGTTGTGTGCGTGTAGTGTTTTCCATTAATTTAATGTATTTCTAATGCATATTTTATAAAAATATTAGTATTCGCCACTTCTTCTCCATATAAACTTTAACTGTGCCAAATTTCATACTCCTCCGTCCGCGCAATTTTTGTAAAAATGTGTACAAAGTTTTTGCTTCGCGTATTAATATATAGATGTTTAAAAACAAAAAGCTTTATATGATTACTAATTCAGACATTCATATAATATTGTCTTCTGTTTACGCGAATGTTATTCATTGAAATTAAACTACTATATACGGATTTTATCGCGTTGTTTATTTATCACTGTATTACAAAATTTTGAAAATATTACTCTACTACTACTATTGATTTTATTTGACTAATTTATAAGCTAATAAAATTATTTAAACTATTAAATCTATTTATTTTTGGTTTACACTTTCCCCGACGTTTCGGGTGCTTTTCAGCAGCCATGGTCACGGGGAGACCCCTAATACAGTGATAAATAAACAACGCGATAAAATCCGTATATAGTAGTTTAATTTCAGACATTCATACATAGTTTTAAGCCTATTTCGGGACGGTTAACTACGTCTACACTACGCTTGCTATTGTTTCATGTTCTACACAATAGGAGTCAGCTTATAGGCTGAGATTTAACAAAAAATTCCAAAACACGTTGCCTGACCTGAAATCGAAATCGAAATCTTGTACATAGCAGTCGCTTTCACTACCGTTGCGCTACCATGACAATTTTAATGCTAAACATTTTTATTTCTTACCACAATAAATATGATTACAATTTCAAACATTGTTACTTTTATTTATTTATTTATTTGAGAATGCCAACATTCGTATACACCGTTACATATATTGTAGACACACAAGTAAAATATTATAAGTGTAACAAATAATTAAAGGCAAACACAACATGCAAGTAATGAACACAAACGAATTGTAGATACTAACTTAATAAACTAAAACTAAACTAAACCTTAACATACTTTTAAATATATTGTGTGTGACTGAGATGTTTCTTTCGGTTGTGAGGTAATACATATAATTTTGCATCTATCAGACAGCATATAAGAGATACAAGGCATCTCCATAGGCTAGGCATGTTTAGTAGTGCTAGGACAAGGCGATGCTCCAACATTATTCGCCACCTTCAACTTTTAAATGAAGTTTTAGGCGACTATCTTCTCCTAAAATACGTATACATTTCAACTTACTGAGAACGTAATTCAATTACAAACACATCCAACTACTTGCAGAAGGCTCTCTAAAGACAAACAGACCACATATCTACCTTACTTAAGTAAACCGGTGGTCGCCGCAATCCCTGCGGTCTGTTCTAACAACATTTGATACTATTCGTAATACACACACGCCTGTTTCCCGAAGGACAGTCCAAAACTACAAATTTCCACTTGCTACTAGTCTAGGATAGTTTTTTTTAACCCCCGATGCAAATTCAGGGGTTTTATAAGTTTGACGTGTTAGTGTGTCTGTCTACGGCATCGTAACTTCTAAACAAATGGACCGATTATGATGCGGGTTTTTTGTTTGAAAGCTGATGCAGTCAAATAAATCACATTTTAACACGTTGAGTTTAGTCATATACCTACGAGCGCCAAGAAACATACGCTCAACGCATTTCGTTGGGTTATACATTTGTATCTGACGCTCATTGCGCACCTTTGGCGTTCTGCGTATTTACTTACACTCGGTTAACCTGCATTAAATATCTGAACTTATCCTTGGCAAGAATGAAGAATATGATCACGTTACCGAGACACCGGGTCAGTAAATCAGACACATAATTATTTTATTTGAAAATGGTTTACAAACTTAAAAAACGGTTGATGAGCACAAGTAAATAACAATTTTGCTGATGTCAAGTATCCGCAATTACAATACACATTTCAGGCATACTAAATCAAAATAAAAAGATACCGCATAAGATTATAAATGCTTATGATGATCGATATCTTTTTATTTCTACCTATGTGATGCCGCTAATTGTTAATATTTCAAAAATAATGAATTAATTACGTACAGTATTGTGCTCATGCAAAAATCTTTACGTGACAGGTTCTTAAAATTTAGCTTTTCTATTCGCATATGTTAATTAATTAATATCAAAATGTTCCTCAGTTAAATAACTGAACCAAAAGTGAAATATGGTCACCTTACCAGGACTCCGGATCTGTGAGCCACACGCACGGTTGCCCTACTCGTTGATTCCATATTCACCGTCCCGGTCCAGTATTTGGGTCGTATTTGAAATAGTCGACTTGAATGGGCTTTGATGACACGATCGCATATATGTAGATACATACGGATTTACAGGTGGAAGCCATCATGAATACTTTGTTTTGTTTGAACATTTTGGAACGGCAAAATTAGTTTTAGTAAAAAAATATTTGAGTTCGTAAAATGTCAGGTATGATTTGGCTGTAGGCTTTTTATTTCATGGTAAGGTTTTAGGCAGAACCCGTTACGTTAACAAAAGGATGTTAAGCCTTCATACAATGTGCACAGAATGGATGTATCGCAGCGCTCGTTTCACAATAGGTGACTGTACACTGAAGACAGCCGTTAGCGTTGAGGGAGGTCGAAAAATACTCAGCCGGTTTTTCTAACAGATTTACAGTTTATTCGTAGTATAGTCTACAATATTAAGATTTTGTAAGTAATAACCAATTAAAATTTGGTAGATCGTAATTATAATTGTCAGACATTTTACTTATAAATGTGGCTCTTTAAAAGCATTCTAAATGTTTTGTCATGAACAAACATTTAACCAACTATGATTTAAACTCTATAACTCTATGCCTCTGCTTTAACCCATTGTGATATACGGTCGGGGCCTGTCTGTGTGTAATTTCAAGTTAATGAAATATACTTAAATTTATCGATTTAAAAGTTTCTATGCGCAAAGGAATTTCAGCAATTAACTCTGTATATTTTTTATACCTACAGGTAAACAGAACGTAAAAATGTATCTATCTACATATCTGTACACTCAAGTACCTATATTTTGTGTTGCGGGGATCTTTACAAACATTCAAACAACGGACACAAGTAATGCACAAACCCCGAAGAACTATTTATGGATTACACAAATGATCCTGACCACTTAAACCACTTTACCATCCACGTAGTCATCAGCAATAGTCAACCATCTATCATTAGATTCTGTTTCCAACACACGTTTTAGCTGTCCTTGATAAGAAGATGACTATATATTAATACTCAGTAGAATACGTGGTACGAGCGAGGTATGCTAAAAGACGACCTATCACCGATGTCGAAGTGTCGAGTGCCCATTGAAACCCACACAAGAAACATTGCCTCGAGTACCTACCTTAGTATGTTCGAAGATAATGTAGTGAATCAGCGCCGAAATTGTTAAGCCAGAATATTAAGATTGCCATCGAAAAGAAATGTTTTTTTAAAGCTTTGTGGCACTTTATAATAAGAAATATTGTTTCTAAATATTCTAATTATTATAAGTGTAGTCCATTATTTATTATTTGCCTTATTTAGTAAATAAATAAACTCACTATAAATCATTTATACTCATTTATCAGCTTTACTGAACAAATAAATAGAAACAGCAAAAATGCAAGTCAATACATAGAAAAGGCTATACGCAACATTTGCTTAAAAAGACAAGTAAAAGACTATAATTAAATTCTAATATAATTGAAATTAAACTCATTTATACGAATTTTATCGCGTTGAAACTGTAACACTACTACTACTATTGAACTTTACTAATTTTTAATCTACTTAAATTATTAAAACTATTTATATTTAGGTTTACACTTTCCCCGACGTTTCGGTTGCTATTCAGTAGCCATGGTTACGGGGAGTCTCCCCGTAAATAACATTCGCGTAAGTAGAAGACAATTCTAATATAATTTTATAGTATTAATATTTGGAAAGATACATATGCATATATATACTCGTATAACATATAACTATGCAGCATTTGTGGCATATTACATATATATTAGCGTTTTTAAACTAGCGGCAATGTATTCTAACTAAAATGGTAGTTAATTACAGTGTATAGTGCAGTTTGTTGCCAAGTTCCCCGTTTTAAACTATTTTAATGGTGTACGAGTTTTGGTGGTCGTAGCTCACGACTTATTTTTATCTGCAGTCCATATCATGCCCATTAAACTGAAATAACAGTACATTGAGAAAGGAATGACGTAACTACGAGGGACCTTGTTAGGCAGCTGTTAGGATTTGCGACAGATATTTAAAAGATCAAAAATAAATAGCGCTAAAGTTCGTTTGGCGGTAATCCACTGTCTGTAATTACACTATAGGATTCTCGTGATTTGTTGGCTTCTATACCAAATTGTAACAACGATAGCCTATTAGGAAACCGTTGGACTACCACGCAGAGGTATGTAGTTCGATCTCTGACCTTTCGAAGTAATTTGCGTATTAAATAGTTAATTATTGCTTGGAAAACGTCGTGAGGAAACCTGCATTTCTGAGAGTTATCTATAACATTCGCAAAGACATGTGAAGTCTGCCAATCCGCACTGGGCTAGCCAAGCGGACTATGGCCTAAACCTTTTCACACTGAGAAGTGGCCCGTGCCCAGCAGTGGGGCAGTAATACACAGGTGATATTATTATATAACAAATGTTTAAAACGGTACGACTGTCCGACTGATCGTCCAAACGATCAACTTACGAAAGGACACGTGTTACAGATGTAACACGTGTCCTTTCGTAACAAATAAGTAGATACTTATTTCAATAACTGGTAATGCTAAAATGTACATTATTTATGCCACCTGTAATAGTTTTTTAAGAAACTTGTTTAATTTTATAGCAAATGAAAATAATATATAAATTTTATTTAGTACCTGAAAGACGGGTAAAGTTGTAGTCCCAATTAAAAGTCTTAATTAATACATAATAATCGGAACTCAGATTTTATTACAGAGAGAGAAATGGCCAAAAATGTTTTTGCTTACTTACCATACGCTTATATTTCCTAGCAAAGTTCACTAAAACACATTGAAGGTATGCTAGTGCTATACGATGATGAAAATAAGTAATTATAGTCAGGCAAGCCGAGAATATAATAAATGAACTGCCTTCGCCATTGAGGTGATATTGCGTATAAATAAACAAATAACATTCACGCAGTCAGCTCTTTTAAACCAGATTCAAATATCCTTAGCTATGCATATACATATGTATATACCGAATCACATATAAAAGTATTTTAATACTCATAAACTAACGAAATAAACTCCAAATTGCATAGAAACCAATGAAACTGTTATAAAGATAAAATCACAGAGTCCACAAACCGTCAAACGTTAACCAACTCAACAAAACTCAAATAAAAGAGGCGAATTTACTACGTACGTACGTAATGTAGTTGTGAATTATCGCTCCACGTTACGTTTGTGCAAGCCCAAATAAAAAATCCAACAATTAATCTCTTAAACGATGTTCAATTTTGAACCTTGTGCCCTTGTGATAAGGGTGAGTAATCACGGTAATGACATGATGTCAGGCTTCGGATACCACCATTGTTATGCATATTACATGTCTATAGCATTCACTGTTGGACGCGACAGGGAGACAAAATTGAATGGTTCTAGATAGGCCTTAGGTTTCTATGTTTGGCATTGTAGGAAAATATAGTTAGGGTTGACACTTAAGGAAATCAGAGTATTTTCTAGAAATATACATTATCATCATCATCATCTCAGTCGAAAGACGTCCACTGCTGGACATAGGCCTCCTTCAAGGTTTTTAACACAGGCCGGTCTTGGGCCAACCGCATCCAACCGCTTCCCGCGATCCTTACCAGGTCGTCGGTGAAATAATCTACATAGATTATACCGCATGGGGAATATCCTATGATGCTAGATTGTTAGGTGATATGAATAAATAAAATAAAAAATGAAATATTTTCAGTTGTTTCAAACTCTGTAGATCGAAGCTTAATAATCAAAATCCAGAGAAACATTGATGACTGATTTCTTCTTCTTTAATCACCCTGAAACAAAATCTCATACGTACGTGCTTGCCGTTATATTAAACCAATTAAGATACATACATATTATATTCAAACAGCAAGTTCGATCAAAGAATTATCGCACGTGTAATAAGTGACGATATCTTCGGTAACTTATAAAGCAAGCAATAAAGTTTTAACAAAGAAAGTATTAGGTACAGATATTATATAATATCATCAAGGTTACATAATCTTAGGAGCTTGAATAAAAATAAATGTAAGTACTACACAGATAGGACGACAGTTTAAGTGGTAATTTTGTTATTGCGTCGATTATTGTGCATTCGAAACAAGACGAGGCAATACATATAACGATCCATAAATATTGAGTCTGAGTATTCAGTTTTCTTTGCTGGTTTTTGGTCCCCCTGTTAAAAATAGTGCATGTGTAGGCTTGCATAAAAAAATAATAGGAAAATGATATACTTGCAATTTTTTTTCAATCGTGTCAACCCTAGCACGCCCGTCGCTTATAATCCTGCGCCAGATTTAAGAATCAATTGTGGAAAACGGATTTCTATTGTATTTCATAGACGATTTGCGCTCAATATCGTATTGCTTTCATTTCACGGCGTAATGTTACACTGTTTGTTGGTATTGCTTTTCACATTAATTCTTCTACACAGCCAATTATGGGAAGACATTTTAGACTATTTAATCTTGCCTAAGATGTACACATATCATAGAGGAGATAAGAGTCGCTTGACCAGTTGTTTTTATATATACATGCATAGTATCACGCTCATATCCCTGAAGGCGTGGGCAGTGACGAATCACACCACTCTTCGCCAGATATGGATTTAGGTTCCACTTAGTAGAAAACCTATTCCCAGCTTACATGAGCCGAGCTGTTGATGAAATTACTTCTCTAAAAAGCCCAATAATATTTTACCCGACCCAGGAATCGCATCCCAGACTTTATGCACAGCAGATGTATTTACTACAGTCGCAGCACCGAGGCAACTAGCGAGTTTTGAACCCATGAACCCACGTTTCAGCGATTGGTACTAGGTACTAAATGTCAATGTCGGAAATACCAAAGCGCCCGTCTATATAGCTTGTTGCATGACGATATCATTATAATTTGAATAATAGGTATGCCAAAATTGGCAATTATAGAACGATTACAAATCCAATACGACCAGTTTTTGAGCATAAAAAGAGAATAAAAAGAGAATTGAGAATAAAAAGGAAATTGTAGCTCCATGGTTATTTATTTGAAAAAGTAACAGCGGTTCTCTTTATATGTCTGGTTTCATTTGCTTGCACTTAGACATATATAAAGTTTTACGCACAAACGTTACAACTATTTTGTAACGAATGGCTTTCGTGCTCGATATGAGAAAGACTTGTAAGAGAATGCGTTTGCGCGGGTTGTACGAATCAGTGCAAGCGTGTATGATTAAAGCTTGCGCACATAGCTCAAACGAGTAACTTGCGTATGTAGCTCGTATAAACAGCTTACGCAGACATATATGCTCAAGCACTGCTTGCGCATGTACTCCATGCTGGCTACTTGCGCTGTGTGCCTGCAGCTTAAGTAAAAATAATAAATAATTTAAGTTCGATACCTATATGCTTACTTACTTCGTAACTAATATTATAAATTTGAAAATAGCTCTGTCTATCTGTCTGTTACATTTTCAAGGCTAAACCACTCAATAGATTTATATAAAATTTGATACAGATATAGTTTAAAACCTGGGGAAGAATATAGACCACGTTTTATTGATGTAGGTACCACATGGGCGTAGTCGCGCGCAAAAGCTAGTATGTGATAAGGCTTATGTTTCAGATCAAAACATGCTAGATAAATTAGCACAAGCTACAACGACGCTACTGATTAACAAGAAACGTGCACGTTGCACTTCGCAAATGCTAGATTTGTTGAAAATTATAATCCGTAGTCTCTGCTTACCCTCTGGAAATAGACCTCAGTCTACGTATGTACTATAAATCATTTTAATACCCCTAACATACAGCTCGTTATTCTTTAGTATGGACTAGCTACTCAGAATTTTATTATCCTAGGTGTGTGACGTAATATAATATTATTAGACACTACGAATATATTATGTAGTATGACAATAACACTACTGCTTTCCCTCTAATAAAAGTCTTTATTGGTCTATAACCTACGCGAATTTTACGACACCCTGAAAGTACAATAGACCAATCATTTTTCAGTTCAATAAGTAGATAAGGCATCTTAAGGGCCTTCTTTTCGGAGTAGCTAGTAGTGCTCTTCTGCTGGCAATATGACGTTACCTTAAACCTATTGAGTCGCCGTGGCACACTGGTGGCTAGACACAATAGATTTTAAATATATAACTTTGCCTTTTTTTTTTTTGATACCCAGGAAAAAATGCTTGATGCACTACCCGCCGGCTAGGGGACGGCACCGGCGGGGCGTGTGGGACTCACCAGCCGAGTGCTGGTATACCCACTAAAAAAACCTGGGGTGTTCCCTCTCTCACCCAATGGGGAGGGCCTGTTGGGAGTCTAAAAAGATTCATCCATAGCAGGGCCCCCCGTGTGGGTGCGCGGCCGGGTCAATGGGACATCCCCTTTCGACGTTAGAAGGCGCGCGGGAACACGCGCGCCCTCTATGGGTTCTTACTCACGGGTGGCAGGGTCCCCTGAGGCCTTGCCACCCAGAACCCTTAGGTGGGGGGCAGGAGAGCGACATAAGCGCGTCTCCTGCGCCCCCTCCTCCGGCGTCGGATGTCCGGAGCGTAAGGATCTTCCTCACGCCCCCGCTCCGCCGCCTCCTTCTGCGAGATGACAGCCTCGCAGAAGGACCTCATTGCGCCCCAGCACCTGTCGTCGCCGACCATCATGGATACGACGGTCGGCAACGAGAGGTCGGGGCCAATCACGGCGACAAATATATAAAAATATATAACTTTGCCTACACCAACAAAAGCTTAATATCAAGTTGTATGTTTTTCTTGGCTTCGTGTTGCTAATTTATTGGTGAGGAACAAACTTACAGGTAACTGGCGCGAGAGCAGTATCACGTTATTGTGTTTCATCCAGTAGGTAAGAGTACCGGAGCTTTGTATATCTATCTACTTCTCCCATTCGTCGGCAATGCAGGATTCATACTCCTAATGATAAGTTAATAGGAAGATATACGTGCTTGTTTGTCATCTATATTATACAAAGAACTGACGACGGGTTGAATAGACATATTATTAGGGTGTGTCGAGATCTGGCGAATGTGCTACGAATGCGCCACAAATGCGCTGCTTGCGACCCGCTCGCGAGCTGCGTGCGTGCATTTCAAGTTCGCGCGCCTTTCCTGCGCGTACATGTACATATTTTCTCCCGCAACAACTGATATATAGTATAAAAGCGAACGGAACTGCATGCGTGCGAGCTGCGTGCGTGAACGGCGCAAGAGCCACGCGTGAACAAATTTACAGCTGACATATACCTACAGCACGAAAACGAACGAAATTGGATGCGCGCGAGGTGCGCGCGCGCCGCGCGTGCTCACTGTGCAAGCCTTGCGTGAGTTGAGCCAAAGAGGCGCACCAAACAACTGCAGTAACTATACGCGTGCCGCACGCAGTTTGCGAACAGCGCATTCGTGGCGCGTTCATCAAAGCAAATCATCTGTTCAATAAAGCAGATTTAATCGTATATATTTTGAGTTTTATGTCCTGTTTCACAATGATCAAGTAAAACTAATCCGAAATATAAATAGTTGTCTTAGTCTTGGTACGTGAGGGAGTGGCGTGACATTTATCTTAAAGATAAATGCTTGTTGGATATTCTGAAATGGGCCCTTTATCTAGCAGCCTGGAACACGGACTAGACCTTTAGTTTAATGCTATGTTTAGTCTTTGTCTAATGTTATACACATGGGTACGATCAGCAAAATTTATTGCCGTCTTCAGGGCATACTTCTGACTTGGAGCTGGTACTGAGAATTACTATTGACAATAAATAAATAAAAGAAAATAACTCTTACCAAAAAGAGCACAGTGTCCAGTAAAACAAATAGTCTCACCGACAGTGTGCCATAATGCCCTGAAAAACCTAATGATCCAACCCAGTACCAAGTTGGCAGTTATTTATTATTTTGACAAATTGTTAAACTACGTAATTCCAAATACTATAATATTTTATAAATATTCTGATAGTAGACATTAAAACAAACAAGTATTATTGTTTGTATCTTATCTATTTTGTAAAATACGTATTTCAGACATTATTATTTGATTTGACGCTTTTTAACGATGAGCTTACACCAACGCAACGGGATATACAAATAAACGTTCATTTTATCATTTAAAATACCTACAATGAATACTTTACGCCTAAGGCATAAAATCGGATCACAATAACAGAATGCCAGGTGGAAATTTCCACGTTTGCAATAACGATGGATTTTCTCGTATTAAAAAATAAGAATACGGGGTGTAGAGGAAATTTCCCGATCAAGTTTCAACAGTTTTCTTAGGAAGCGATTAATTGAAAGATTGGAAAACCGGAGCATAAAGAATTTTAAGATTTATTGCGAGAGCGCTTATCAAAACGGTGCTCAAATTGAAATTGCGGTTTTTCAGCTTGCCTCTTAAGACGATCGAACGTTCTGAGAAAATCTTGAAGGGATTATAAAGATTGTTCTCAATATTTTAATCGGTAGATTTTGTTCTTCGTGTGGATCACGGTTTATTATCTTCGAACTTTCAAACGGTTGAATAATTCCAGATAAATCCAAAAGTAAGTAAGTAAAGGAGCCTGCCCACTACCCCGTCTCATACCACGACCGTGCTAGGAACGTGTTAGGCAAAAAAATATTCTTTGTAATAAAATGTATAAGACTATGCCCACTAGACCGTTCCGTCACCGACCAGCAGTTCCTATAGCAGGGCGTATCGTGTTGCTTTTCGTGTCTGATACGTTCCTAGCACGGTCATGGCATGAGACGGTGTAGTTGGCAGACTCCTTAAGTGAGACCACTGGTAAGGGTAATATCAGCTCTTTATTTACCTTGGACATTATTGTTTTTGTGACTCTACCTTTCTCCTACCATTGTTTATTCTGATTTTGATATATCCGATTAAAACTAAAAATGAGGGATCAAAGGGTCCTCTAACGCGACGAACGAAATGTCTATTTAATAGACCGTTGGGTTGTAACGCAGGATTAAGATTAGTGGTATATTAGAGAGAGAACTACCACCAATAAATTGATAGTGACAATAATAGTAAACTAAATAAGCAAGTAACCAGAATTTACGAGTATATAATGTGCCGTTCGGCTGGACAAATGCAGTTAATTTCTTTTAATTTTCATATTGTATGTTTTTTGCCATCAAGATGGCAAACAAGCATAACAACCAGCGATTTGGTGTACATAATAAACCTTGCTTTTGTTGTTTGAATAAATTAATAAATAACAAAGTCTGGTGACAAGTGGTTATTGTAGATGTTCTGAAGCCATATATGTATATATAGTAACCGCTTACTAAGATATGTGTGAACTGTGAATGGGACAGTCCGCAAGGGGAAGACCTAGGCGAACGTTTCTTAATCAGATCGGAGACGTTCTGGATAAAGGCCAGGTTAAGAGCACCTTTAACCGGCGAGCGTGTATGAGAAATGTTATGAAGATGAATGAAGCCAGAGAAGTGTGTCAGGATCGTAGCAAATGGAAATCCGTAGTCTCTGCCTACTCCTCTGGGAAAAAGGCGTTATTCTATGTATATATGTACGCTTAATAAGAGGTTCGACACCAGGGGCTTTGAGGAATGAATGAATGCAACGATCTTCCTGCCATGGTGCTCTTCTGATACTACGCCATGCGGATGTTTAAGGTCATTTTACATCCCTGGTTTTCCTGGAAAAATTGTTTTAACACTGTTTGGTATGCGACCAATTTGGCTCCAAGATATGGCGGCAATCCCATAGCCGATAGACAGCGATGTGATCACAATGACTAAGAAAACACAGTACTTTATAAAAGAGGTAGAATTTTAAGCCTAATACTAAAATATAAAAATACTCGGTTAATATAATGCTGTATTACCACTTAAGGCAGTAAAACCTCCAAGACCTTGAATGAAAGCCTGTATACGCACTTAAACACGTAATTTTCTTCCATTGACATGGAAAAGTGCCTGTTAAGAGCCATAAAAATAAACTACTTCATATTAATATATTTAAGAAGGTTAGGTTGACTTTTTATTCAAACTATAATTTTGATAACACTTCGGAAAATCTAGGTATCGATTTTTATATAACAATAAGGGCAGACCGTTTAGATAAACCACCGAAAAGAATTGACACTAAAATGTAACGATTTTAACTATCAAAATGAATGATGAATGTACGTTATGTGGGTAAGATGTATGATAAAATAGTATTGGTATTGGCAGATGGTTAGCATTAATTTTAGCCTCTATAGGCTATAGGCGCTTATGTCACCAGGGATATTACCGGTTCTGCCAGCGTTAAAGATAAAGTACAAGTACTTAAAAACGTAATAACACTGAGTTATTCAGCGTAGTCTTCTGTTTAACGACGGTCGCCGTTTCGTTACACCCAAAATGAATAAGAAAAGTGTAAATAAATTACAAACAAGCGAAACACTGCCAGTATTTGCTAATAGTCATACGTAAAAAAAGGTTCCAAATTTAGTTATACACGTTCAATTGAAACTACTAAGATTTTTAATAGATGGGAAGACGCCAGGTGGTATCAGTTCTGAATTTAGAATCGTGCATTCATTAGAATCTTGTAATAAATACGTATTTATCATTTACACTTTATGCTCGCAAAATTAGTAATTAATCATTTGAAAAAAGGAAGAAAGAATTAAGAAAGCCTGTTGAATTTAGAACCCCAGTTTTATTCAACCCGTTCCATTGAGTCTACATTCATGCACAGTTTAAAAGGCAGCAGTGCACGTTGAGTTTTAATGACGCGAGCGTGCGCTGTCATTTTACAACATTTAATGGATGCGCGATCGATACACACTTACAAAAAACATGGAAAAACCTCCTTGTTGGAAAGCGTGGGCGTATTGAACCTTTTTTTTGTAGCAACTTTATTGAAATGCTGGCCGGTTGAGCGTGTGCATTCTGAAGTCACTTGTTGAGTGCGTTTCGTTCTGAGGGTTAGTAAAATTTAATATCATATTCAAACATTGAATAATAAGTTATTACTATTTCAGTTTCGTGGCAACTTATTATTGATTTATTTATTAATGGTCTACAAACAAATGTAGAGATATCAGTTATAGCCTAGTGGGAGACGGTTAGACTGCCACGCAGACGTCTCGAGTTCGATCCCAAAGCGCGAATCAGTAACTCTTCGAAATTGTGTTTGAAAAAGTTTATTATCGCACGCTTTAACGTTGAAAGAAAGAAACATCGTGAGGAAATCTGCATGTCTGAGAGTCATCCATAATGATCTCGAAGATATGTGAAGTCTACCAACCCGCATTAGGCCAGCGTGGTGGACTGTAGCCTAACCCTTCTCACACTGAAAAAAGGCCTGTGCTTAGCAGTATGACAGTTTAATTTAGGGTTGATAATATTATATTTCTCTTATCACAGGTATTTTCTAACATATTATACATATTAAGAAAATACCTGGCCCTTTGGGAATCTTACATGGAGATATAGGCCCAACATGAGGAGGCCTTTCGAGAGTTTTAATCTTCTAAGGTGAGATAGAACACCTATCGAGGCACTAGCCGCAGCAGGCGTAGGACTATTACTACGGGTGAATTATGGGCTAAAGGGATGGGTGTCTGATGGACGTGTATAATAGCAACTTTGGATGAAAAACGGCGTCTGCCCTGAATACTCTTACAGTATCAAGTCGAATGGGCAGGCAGTGGCTTGCCAATTCGTATATTTATTATTATAACAAATGCAACAATAATACAATCGTATAAGAAATACATAACATAATAGGTTTCGTACAAAAATTATATCCAATTATAAATAAGCAAACAACTTATCTTTTAACGGTATTCAATTTCAATAGGCAAACATTTCATTACATTACTTTGCTCTAGTATCAATAATATTTCATACGGGTAAAAATAAATATAAATTTGCTTTGTATTAAAATCGAGCATCGAAAAAGTTTTATTATCATTGTGTACACGAAACATTCAGCAGAAACAGTGTAAAACAATATTATGGAAACAAAAATAAAATGTATTGGTTCAGAAATTTATATTGTTGAATTGAAAAAGTGAAAATTCATCATAAAAATGTTCAAATAAAACTCTGAGACAGTCCATTAAGTTAATATGTATTGCGTACTAGAGGAGACAGCTAGATTGCTTGTAGCATAAGTTAGCTTGCATGCTCTCTAACGCAGTTCGAGCTAATCTGACTGGACTAGATTTAGCAATAGCATTTTTTATTGTGATCTTCATCATAGCTGAAAGACGTTCACTACTGGACCTAGGCTTATCCCAAGGTTTTCCACACAGACCGGTCTTGAGCCACCCGCATCCAATTGTACTCCGCGACCCTTACCAGGTCATCGGTCCACGTATTTTGTGTGGTGCATGAGTACAAATGTAGCAGTCGTTTTTACAGAATAAAGGATGCTGCAACACTGCAGCATTCTCTATTTTGTAAATACGACAAAATACATATTTTAATTAAGTGCACGCATAAAAACAAGATGCATGCGAATACATGTTGCAGCGATAGCTCAGTGAGGAGACCACCAGACTGCAATGCAGAGGATCTCGGATTCGTCTCACGTCGCGCACCTCTGACTTTCGAAAGATAAATGACTTCTCGAAATTATATGCGTATTGATTGACAATTATCGCCTGCTCCGTGCCTCGGCCAGCACGTTAAGCCGTCGGACCCGGCTGCCATGAACATCTATGGTAGTCGTTATTGGGAAGTCAGTGCCCTATAATGTCCTAACACTGGTCTAGCCTTAGGGTATAGTTCGGGTTGCGGAGGTCAGGTGGCAGCCGCTCCACGTAAAAACTGATATCAAGTCAAATTCGGTTAGACTAGAAAAGCCGACCCCAAGTGACTTGGGAATAATAAAGACTAAGAAGGCATGCGAATACATGTTACGTCCAACTGGTTTATTGTGAGACAAATCGACGAAATTGTTTGTTGACTGAGAAGAAGGATAGCGAAGAGGATAACCGCACGCGATGATTGACCGCAGGTCAGGCCGCTACCTACTTTATATGACATAGAAAGCGAACTGCCTGATCGTAAGTAATTACCATCGCCTATCTTCAGAGTAGGCTTTAGTGCTTTAATAGAAGAAAGCGATCGAGACGACCTATGGTCGAGTGTATTTATACCAACTATATAATTAATACCAACGCTCTCATTCATAACTGTTAGTATACTGCTTCTTTGCATAGGCATCCTATGAAAGTATATAATTTTACGCGGTGAAGCCTTCGGGAGCTTCCGAGCTTCTTAATTAGACGCTGCAATGTCCGCACGGAACCAACGCAGTTTTTGTCCCACACGTTGGTAGCACAGCAGTTCTTATATCGATCTGGTCAACAGTTCTCGAGTGACATCTGTTTTGCCAGTGTCCATAGACAATCATAACTGTCAACGATCAGGCCGGGTTATGAATGTTTGCTTCTTAGGTACCCTAGTAAAATAGCCAATAACATAAAAAACAATGCCTAAAATATTCGATAAGCCTCTGAATCTTCGCATTTCCTAGCTCGCCCAACAAAATTACACACACAAATCACACTCAAGCGCAAAATAAAAACGTATCACCTACCCTCAATAAATAGTTGAAAGGGAAAATAAACCGTTACATGTAGTGAAAGAGAGTGCGATATAAACAGATGGGGGCGTTTTATACGCAACGCGTTTTGAATCTTTAAATAACTACTATATACCAACTATCATAGCGAGATGAGAGTAGGGACTGCCATCTCTTTTTAATGTATAAGAATGGAGCAGTAAGACCATCCTGATGGAAGTGGCGTTAAAGCTTGCAATATTAGGGTGTATAAACTACCTAGATTAAGATTGATGTATGTATGTTATATAAAGAGATAATAACAAAATAATAGGCATACATATGTATGTATGAAAAACGGTGACAATATAAATACAAGGACAATAAGGAAAATCAAGTTATATCCTACTACATATCTGTATAAAATCATCATACACAACAAACGTACCTCGTGTAAAATTTAAATATTAAACAAAACTTAATCATAGAAACTAAGACTCTCACTCGCAATGATTTTGTATTTATTATTTGATAGACTAATAAAACAGATCAAAATAGTATATAATATCACCTTTTGTTAAAAATTAAATCCTTCATTTAGAACACATCTTTCTTGCTTATAATTTGAAATCGTAACAGATTCTACGACAAGTTTGAACATAAAGCTTATCGCTGTTGATTATCTGACATAATTATATTTTATTAATCATTTGATATAAAATTTCGCATGCAAGAAATATAAAATATATGCATCCTTAATTTTCAAAGCTATCATATGGCCAGCATCGTGGCACGCACATGGTATGTGCACTATCCTCACCCGCACTATATGTAGGTGAGGTTTGAGTATTCTGCGAAATTCGGATGTTTTTGTGGGTAGTTTCGTTTAAACTGGCAGTAAACTAAGTGATTGCTTCACTTTATATTTGATATAAATTTTCCACGTAACATTAAGCTTGGATGGTAGATTAGATTGTAGAGCAATGTTGCCTTGACCATAGTAAATATAGGTATATAATATATACTAGGTTTTGCAGGCAAAACCTTCTTCGCTCGGATACTTATTTTTAAAGCAAAACGTAAAAATGTAAGGATAAATAAATTTCTATAATCATTATTCCTGGAGTAATAAGAAACGGTATCCTTATTCTCCGTTATATTTTCTGTTTGCCGATCCAACAAAGGCATTTTCTTAGATAACTGATAATAATACAAAGGATATAATTATTGTTTGAGTAGCTACATAATTAACTATCGTCTTTCTTTCATCTGTTACTTACTTAACCAACCTGGTTGATCTCTGCGTCACCCTAAAGGTGAATGGCAGTGAATGCCGCTGGCAGTAAGCTTAGCCTTGAACACATCTTTTATTTATTTCAAAACGTAATAAATATATTCTTAGATCGAAGAACGTGGAAAATCCATCTGCGTTCTTATTCGGCAAACAGACGTGACTTTATGTAGACTAATGTTTAGAAATATGCCCTTTGAAAGAAGATAAAACATGTGACTAAAGACAAATATATTTTCAATATTCTATCGCCTAGAAAAGTTAGGTGCGAGGTTGTCTACAAAATCGCATATTTATTATCCTTTCTACGTCTAAAGGCCGCGTTGCCCGAGCTAGCGTTATATCAATTCTTTATTTACATGCCTTACGCATCGCTGGCATTACAAATGTACTTACAAGGAATGCTGGTGAAATGTCTAAGGAATATCATGTTACTAAATGCTTGAGTTGATAGTCGGATAACGTTCGTACAAAAAACATATTGTCTGGTATTTTTAAATTGCAGAGTAGACCTCTGGCATCGATGATAACATTTGTGTGATTGCCAATAGAGATGATATCACAAGAAAGGAGAGACCGGCAAGCCCCAGTTACGCCCGCACTGGAGTTTGACACCAACTGAACAAGATTGCCTGGGCAAGTACATCCAATCAAGACTTTGTCGCAGCAAAAAAATTTTGCGTTGTGTTCTTGCTATGTGTTTCTAGGTTCCTTAAGAGGTGCTACGCTGCTAGCAGGAGGCCACCGCGAACTAGTTTTACTCTTTTAGGTTAAACAACGGTTTAGATTAATTTCCTTGGCATAGCTTCTGTAAGGCTAAATGACACAGCCTTGTCTATAAGTTGCAGTTATTTTCAGGCAGGCAGCTTCAAGCTCATCTACCACAACGTCAATAAAAATAATTTATAATTTGGGTGGGTATAAAATGTAAGTTTGAATAGTTAATTATCGCTCGCATTAACGGTCTAACAGTTCTTCATAATGATCTCGAAGATATGTGAAGTCTGCCAATCCGCTCTGTGCCAGCGTGGTGGACTATGCCCTAAATCTTATCACACTAAGAAGAGACCCTTGCCCAGCAGTTGGACAGTTTAATACAGGGCTGATATTCCAATTTATTTTAATATGCACAATGTATGAATCTTGTTACAACAGTAGGTAAGAATATACATTGTGTAATATGTACAGATTATATCCAGCGAAATCTATATTGCTATTGATGCACCATTGCCATAGCATTCGGTCCTGTCGTATACATATTTAGACAAAGCAACCTCATCAGCGAGGTTCATTACGCGTTGTGACGTCAAAGCCAGTAGCCATCTTGTAATATTGCATATTGCACGCTGTGCTCGCCAGATATTAATTAATAGAGGTCTACTATATTCATAGGACATTTGATGGTCGATGTAATATGACAAACTCGGTTACAGAAAATAAAGAGATCTGATTTGGAATATAAATTAGATATTCCGTTGTCCGATGTCCGTTGCTGACAGCACAACACAGAATAGTAAGCCAGAATTGATGGATGGATATCCTGATGGGTCCATTAATTAGGTTCACAATTCCGTGATTCTGTAAGTACACGACTTTAATGTGGTACTTAAACATAATGGTCGTAAACTTAATGACCGACTATTAGAACGATACATTATACTGAATGATATTTAACAATAGTGTTCAAGGCTAAGTTGACAAGCTTCACAGCTTTGAGAGTAATTTAATTAAGGCTTACGAAATTTAATTAAGACTACTTTGATGAAAATGTTTGTGATTTGGAATGATTTTCTTATTGATATTGTGACGTGTGACTAGCATAAATATCGTGGCGATAACAATAATACTAGACATACTAGTAATGTACCCTTACCGCTTCTATCATCTACTATATGTGGAGTAAGCAATAACCAATGCATGGGATTGAATTTAAAATCTGGACAGGTATTAGTAGGTATGCCACATACAGCGTAATCATCTAACTGCCTCTGTGGCGCAGTGGTAGTGAATGCGATTGCTGAGCGAGAGCTCTCGAGTTCGAATCCCGGGTTGAGACAACAAAAAGATATTGGGTTTTTCTGTTAAGTAATCTCAATACCTATCTTCAGGACCCGAGTAGATAGGGTTTCGGGGGGAGAACTACGGGTCTCCCCCTTTGGACCAGGGTACTGCGGGGTCAGGAAGCCCACTGCGCCTCGAAAGGCGTGTTCTATCGACCGCTGACTAGAGTGCGCGGTGCCTGACATTGGAGTTGGACTCGCAGGGGTATGTGGTTGGCCGCTGAGTACGACATGTTCGTTTGCTCGGCAAGCACGTTGCGTTCGAGCGTTGGACTCAGACGCGGCCAGTGCGAACCAGTCGGTCGCATGAGGCACGGAGTTGCCTTTAGCGAAGTGGCAGTGTGGTTTCACTGCCGCAACGCATCTCGGGAGCTTGCCTGCTCAGCAAGTAAGAGTCATAGCTGGAGTGACTCGGGCCACACCCGGCTTGTAGGCCTATTTGGGTAGGCATACGGATGTATGTCGGGAAGTGAGCGTGCCTTACACAGCTCCGGTACCATACTGGAGATATGGGAGGCGGCTTCTCCGTCGGCTTCAGCGAGGTAATCGTTAGCAACTCCTTTGAGTTGCGAGTAGTGAGCGGCTTTATTGCTCCGGTACCTATCTGGTGAATAGGTAGTGTCACTTGGGCACGAGGTAGCTCGCTTACGAGAACCGGATCTCTGAGGTTAGGATGGAGAGTCGGGATTTTGGGACAAGACCTGTCTATAACTGGTCCCGGAAGGTGCTCTCGGGCACTGGAAGGTACAGCGGCTCCTCTAATATAACCTAACGGTTGGTGTAGGGGAACGCTATATCATAAATTGGGATAGTCGTAGAGGAAGGGGATGTGTTAAGTAATCTCAATATCAGCCCGGCGATAGGAAGTTGGCGGTTTAGACACTCATGTGCCTTGGAAAGCACGTAAAGCCATTGGTCTTACGCCTGATCTCTCTCCGGTCGTGTCAAATTGCTGTCCCATCGGATCATGAAAGAGTGCACTAGTGTTTGCGCACACTCTTGTGGACTATAATATCTTCTGCGCAGATAGCCAATCTTCGTTAAGATTCGCCGCCGTGACTGAAATTCTGTCTGAAGGTAATTATTATTATTACTTATCTAAAACGCACCATGTGACAAAATGAAACATAAATTAGAGTCATAAATAATTCTTCATTTATAACACCACCGCCACCTAAACCTTTCACCACCGACTTCGAGCAAAAACTTTTCACTTAGTTTTCTGTCGGTATGACCGCAAAAAACTGGCTGGACATTTTATAAATTGACTGTCAAAGTAAAGAACAGTTTATTTATCGGGCCATAGTATTTTATATTGGAGTGCCGAAACTAATGGGTTCAGGCGATCGGCATTCCTCTGAAACAATTCGCGACCCTCCGTTCAGAAACTTGAGAAATGTAAGATGAACTTGCCAACCGTTGTTTGATCGTCTCAGCACTTTTTATTTTTGTTTCTTAATATTTGTGTTTGGGGAATTTCATCATGGCTAAGTCAATGTTGCGAAGTTTTGGGTAATGAATTTTGTTATTGATATGGAAATAGTTATTTCTTTAAAGACCTTTTTATTAGTTTCTTAATATAGAGGTCGAAGAGCTTAGGGTGGTTTAATACAAGGATATGATTAAGAAGATGGTAAGCAGTTATTGTAGCTTATGCGTATGTTTTTCTGTTAGTTTTATATAGTACTATTTCAAAACTCATTCCATGTAAAGTTTCCATAATTGTTTTTATTACTTGAATTGCTTTAGAGTTAAGACAGATGTTTGCTTAATGGATCAGTTTAAACACAAGGCTGATATCATATGCTTAGATCCGTCCATAAGTCCTAGTTGTGAATGTGAGTTAATTTGATTGTTTGTTTTGCTTTCACGACTTAACTAATTGACAGATCATCATGAAATTTTGCATACACGTTGTCAGGGAGAGAGAAGACGACATAGGGTATTCCCAGGTCACGAATAGGGTTACCTAATGAGTTTTTTCTGTTAAGAAAACCTTATTAACAGTACAATGCCTGGGAATGTGCTTGTAGACAGCAGTAGGCTCATCCTGCGGGAGCATAATCGAGAATATATAGACGTCTATAAAATTTAGGATAATTTTCTACACTTACATACAGGTTGTCCGGTAATTAATGGATAACCTGGAAATGTTTTATAGTGGAACTGATGGACGTTCAGAAAAATATGAAAAAAAGTCTATCCTAACTACTACCTAAGATATGTGGTTTTTTTTATTACCATGTATAACTTTCTTGTATACTACGACCATAAATTAATGAAATCCATCGGTTTTTTGTTGTTTTATTATTAAACACTAATTATGCTAATAGATTGACAGTTAAAAGTATGCTATGCTTATATAGCTTGCACTTTTTAATATATATATATATTATTTTTTTCTTTCATTTTTTCTGAACGGCCTTCAGTTCTACTATAAGACATTTCAAGGTCATCCATTAATTACCGGACATCCTGTATATAGCAAGGATAGCTTAGTGGGAGACTGTTAGATTGCCGAGCTTCGGTCTCGATTTCAAGGCACGCATCTATGAACCCTACATAACTTTTTTGAAGATGTGAAATGTCTACCAAACTGCACTGGGACAGCGTGGTAGACTAAGACCTCAACCCTCTAACACTGAGAAGAACACGTGGCTCGTGGTGGTACCGTTTGTGAACAAAGCTAATATAGTTGGCCTCGATGGCGTAGTGGTCAGTGTAACCGACTGCGACGCCTGAGGTCGCGGGTTCGATTCCCGCACAAGTCAAACATTTGTGTGCATGAACATGGATGTTTGTCTTGGTCTGGGTGTTTCTATGTATGTTTATCCATTGTCTAGTACCCATAGTACAAGCTCTGCTTAGTTTGAGCTTGATGGTGTTGTGTGTATGTGATAGAATATTATTGTTTATAATTCACTACAAATTCCTAATATGAACATATCAGATTAATTATGATATTACATAAACATATTAATTGGGCCGGACAGATGTATTATCATAATATATCATATTGGAAGACACAGCGATATGTTAATAATATTCATTAGTATGACGAGGAAATTACTCTATCACAAATGTATATGCTTACTAATGTTATGAATATGAAAACGTGTAGATTGATCTCATTAGTTTAAGTGTAGACATGAGCGTATACGTCTGTAATGTTTTGGATTCGGTTCTTGGATTAAACATTACTGAGAATTTTTTGTTAGGGGAATTTCGGAGTGTGTATATTCAGGGCATTATAGCTGGCAGCAAGCTCACCCTAACTGTGTAATACAGTCGGCCAAAAAAGTGGTTTGCCAGATTTGACAAAAAATTCTGTGAGATTTAATTATCGTTAAGTTTGACTTTTCTAACTCGACACACGGCATGACGTAAATATAATACATGATAACGAGATCAATGATCATTGTCATAATATTATTGTAAGGGTCAATCGACCTTGTTGTTTCGTGACGTGCAAATATGTTCATTTTACTCTCCGGTTGAAACCTCAACCGTGTGGTGGACCACATTTTTGGCCGACTGTACTTAAACCATGGCTAGCAAAATAATAATCAAATATATAATATTATAAATATACATACAGAGATTCTCGCCTCTTTCCTAGACGGGTAGGCAGAGACAACGACTAATATTATACATATATATTTAACTTATATTATGCCCAAAATGTAACTCCGAACTTCTGTATGTATTAATAGTATTTGACACAAATATAAGTCGTATCCTTATCATTTTTTCATTTTATCATTCTTATTGATAAAATAAAAGCAACAATGCGTTTGTTGGTTTGTTTTGGTTGGTTTGTGGTCCGTAACATAGCAACAGATAAGCGGATCGACATGAGTTTTCATAGAGATAGCCTGTAGAGTAAACATAGGCTACTTTTACTGCAAACATCTCTGAAGGAATGGTTATTTTTCTTAGAAGTACGAGAGCGAACCCGCATCTATAAATTAATACTTACAGTATAGATACCAGCGCTTCTGTCTACCCAAATAGTCGACATTCACCTAGACCAGTACAATGTACAGCCAAACACAAGTACCGAGCCATCGAACTCCAGTACATAGCAAGATTAGCAAAGTTAGTAAAGTGTTAAGGTTGCAGCCTGCAGGTATATACGTTCTAAAATACGCGCTGTAACTTCACTGATTTCTTAAGAAATATTAGAAATAAAAAGACGAGATAATTAAGCCACAGTTTCAACGGCATCCGTTTGCTTTAGTCATATTTGTTTATTTCTATTAAAATATGCGATGTGAGGCATCTCCCGTACTAAGAATAATTCCTGTACCACCAGTAACTTTACAAACATTCAAATAATACACACAAAGAACACACAGACCCGAAACATTATTTCTGGATCACACAAATGTTTGTCCCGTGTGGGGACTTCTACTTTCTTCTTCTTTTCATGTGGTTAGTGGCCAACATGTTGTCAAGAGTTGTTCAAACCACCCGTAGGCCTCTGACATGGCTTAACGACTGCTGTCAATTTGGCAACAGCCGGAACCGACTTTTAACGTGCTCTCCGAGGCACGGAGATGCTCAGATGAAATACCACTAAGCAGTCACCCATCTATAGGCTGACCGCACCCAACCTTGCTTAACCTCGCTAATCGTTTACCGATCAGTGAGTGCAGGCTATGAGCACCTCTATTGTGGGGACTGAACCTACAACACTCGACGCAGACGCACTGTTAGAGCGACTAATTAAACCACTACGCCATCCGTCCAGTTTGGCCACATTATGACACATGAATAATCGTAACTAATATTAAAAATACGCATGTGAGTTTGTTTGTTGGGTTGTTACGCTTTCACGCCTTAATGATGCGACGGATCATAAAGTTCTATATACAAAGAAGACAACTACAGTAGCTATAACTCCTGTGTAGCGGTGGAATTTCTTAAACCTAAAACAACGACATAAATATTAGTCAAAACCCACAAATTATGCGGGATCACAACTCACATCTACAACACTAGTAGAGTTGTTCTACGTATATGCTAAATATTCGGATATTAAAACATGTTTCAAATATCAAATAAAAACAAATTGTTTTTATGTATGGAAATGAATGCGCACTTATAGACGGTATTCCTTATCCAAGCATACTGTTACAACCAGTGCATTCATTTTCCCGGCATTGTGGGGAAGACTCGGCAGTTTCGTCTAATAATTTATTACAGCGCCATCTATTGACGTCTTACGGAACTACGTAGTTCGTCGATACGAGAAGAATATGGACAGCGCTGGAACTTTCTCAAATATTCGTACTATTACATACCGGGTATGGCTTTTCTCGAAATCTCCAGAAACGCTTTACCCGCGTGTAAAAGGTCAGGCCAGCGCTCGCCGAGTCAGTATACAATCGTAAGCGGTAAGTTTAATGTTAGTTATAGTGGAAAAGTGTAATATAGTGTATGTTATGTTTTAAATTTAATTGTGTCGTAGAATAAAACGTGTTTTAGTCCGTAATATTGTTTACATTCTTATCCCTCGAACCCAGCACGTAACAATACAAATGTAAATACTAAAAATATCCATTTTTTAGTTTTCCCCTTTATTTAATACAACACAATGTATGTACTGTCACAGTACGAATATCACTCATTATGTGGCCCCACGTTGGGCGCCATAACCCGGCTCATCATATTGATGGCACTTTTGATGAGGCCACATAAACGTAACAGCCTAACTTTGTTTATTTCCGCGGTACTGGGCCGTAATGAATCGTGAAGCCTCTATCAATATACATTAAGCCTGGATTAAGTACGTCTCTGTTTATTACTAATGTTTAAGTTTGTTGATTGTTAGAAAACAGTTCGGGTTCGTGACCGGATTACTTATTTAAGATCGGGAAACTAAGCTATTTATACAACTACCCAATATAATTTTATTGGAGTTAGGTGGCCGACTTGTGGTATATGGTGGACCCTAGGACGATTGCTTAAATTAATTGATTAAATTATATATGATCATGATCCTCATTAGTGAGGGAACAACAAAGAAGAAAAAGGACGATTGCAGGACCATAGAGTAATATTCACGGTTTTCCGATACACAACACAAGGTTATTTAGCTGCGTCTTCTTTAGGGCATAAAAGCCCAGTGCATGTTTATTCAGTATAAAGGTATGATCATGCAGCAAATTTAGAAGAATTTGAGCGCAGTAATACCCTAATACATATGTACTACCTCAGCTAGGCTGCGCCAGATTGTAGCGAGTTCAAACACATCGCTGTGCCCAAATTCTGCCGAATTCGATGCAAGAAGTTGTTATACCAGAATACTGAATAATTATTAACAGGGCCTTAAAAATAACAACGCTCAGAATTCGTAGAACGTCCTAAAAAGATATTTAAATTTTATATATTTTCATAATTGCAGATAGAAAATACACTCCATTACGTAGAATTTTAATAACTACTACCATTATTCAACAAATGGCCTTCAGTGGATCTCGTTATTTATTTATAGATTGTATAATAACTCTTTATAATGTTCTAGAGGCGACTATTCTTATTTTTTTTTTTTACCTTCGATTATTTAATAGCACTACCTATTGTACCTACTTACTCATTACTTAAATATTCATGATTTCTGAATAAGAGCTTATTATATTTTTAATATAATAAGCTTTATCCAAATTATATTACTTTATTTCGTATAAAGTCTTAACATGCTTTCACTATAACATCAGAAATGATATTTTCTAAAGTACGTGTTGGTAATGAGACTTTGCTGACGAAAACAATAAACATATAATTATAGATCCACACTTATTCCGTCGAAGAGGCTTTTATTTTTTTTATTTTGCTCATCAAGGTAGGAGAGTTTGGCAAAGGTAAAGGTATTAACACCTACATTTCATCAGCTATGGTTCTAGATCTCCCTTGATAGGGACTGAGCCTATTTCCTCTACTGGGCACAATACCAAACTCCGTGTAACTAAAAATATCCTGCCAGAAAAACCCAAAAACAATCCACAAAAATATCGCTCTCGGTACGTTAATTAGTTTTGGTTACATTTTTAACTTGTCAAGGGACATTTTACATAATTAATAATGAATATAAAGAGATACCTTTCATTTACAACTCGTGTAAAAACATTTCGCATTTGACGTACAGTATCTATTGAACACGAGCCTTTATAGCGACTGAATGTATTTCATTTCATTCAGATAAACCTTAATTATATACCGTTACATAGAGCTCTTTTAATGTATCACTCATTATTGCCCTCAGCTTCGCTTGCGTTAATGTAGATTTAAGATTTTTAGTAGCCTATGTGTTATTGTACAGCAGCGATAGCTCAGTGGGGACACCAACAGACTGCAATGCAGAGGGTCTCGGGTTCGAACCCACGTCGCACACCTCTGACTATCGGAAGTTATATGACTTTTCGAAATTATGTGCGTATTGATTGACAATTATCGCCTGCTCCGTGCCTCGGAGAGCACGTTAAGCCATCGATCCCGGCTGCTATGAACATCTAGTGCAGTCGTTATTGGAAAGTCAGTGCCCTATAATATGCTGACACTGGTCTAGCCTTAGGGTATCGTTAGCCTTCGGGTTGCGGAGGCCAGATGGCTGCCGCTCCGTGTCAAAACTGATATCCAGTGAAATCCGATTAGACTAGAAAAGCCGACCCCAAGTGACTTGGGAATAATAAAGGCTAGGGAGAAGAAGTAGCCTATGTGTTATTCTGATGTATAAACAATAATACTGTAAAGTTTCATCTAAATCCTTTCAACAGTAGTAGGTTTTTGCGTGAAAGAGTAAAGAACATCCATCTATCCATCCTCACAACCTTTCACATTTATAATATTAGTAGAACTAAATAAAATACAGACTGGTTTATCGACAGCGTAGAAAATCTGCCAAGCGTGAGATCTCAGGTTCGATGTGTGGATTACAAGATTTTTATTGAGGCATTTCTTAGTAGCAGTAGAGAGTCGGAAAGTGTATCTTGACACTTAGTTGAGGGCGACAGACAGCGATCAAAAGTACTTTAATGAACTCCTCAGATAAGTAATTGTAATTGTTTCGAATTTTAGTAATATTTTTACCTTTAATTTCTATGCTTGTAATCGTTGAGAGAGGAGAGACCCACGCTTTATAACTATAAACAATAAAACAACGGGCATATAGATGGTAAAATACAATACTATCCTGAATTTCGTATTTCTAAATGAAAGTAAGAATACAGAATAACGTGTAATAAATATAAAGGTTGTTCTTAATCTGACGGCGAAAATAAAAGTAGACGTTATTAAAAAGATATCTTTGTCTGGAACTCGGGACGAGAAAATTAAATAACTTCTTAAAATTATGAGTATATTTCTAATAAAATAAGTAGCTGGACTCGAGACTAGTCTTGTAAACAAAAGAAAAGTCGTATTATTCCTTAGTAATTCTGTATAAGTTTGCTTCGTTTAATTTTGTTTTTGACATATTGGATAAGCTGCCTTCAGGCTTGAAATTAATTGTATTTGAATATATATACGTAATCAAGTCGGGTTTAAGTAGAGGTATTTTATCGTCATTTAAGTTGATTATAATAGAACAAAATTAAGACTAGTATTGATGGGTTAAGCGATATACACACTCATAAGTTACTGTTTACAAAAACACCTTTCTTTTTTAAATTTTAAATCTGAATAGATTAGTTGTTTGAACATGCTTATCTCAGGAATTAAAATAATTTAATGTTTCAGAGTAGTAAAGCCTAGCTGATTTCAGCATGAATGGGCCGGCTCGACCGGGGAAGGACTACCCTCTTACAGAATATCGACGTGAAAAGTAGTGTTTCTACTGCTGTGTTTCGTTCGGTGAGTGAGAGTGCCGGAGGCCCAATCACCCTCTTTACACCTTCCCGCTCCTTCTCCTTCCCACTTCCTTTCTTAAAGGGTCGGCAACGCGCAAGTGATGCCTCTGGTGTCGCAGGCATCCATAGGCTAAGGTAACCATTTGCCATCGTGTTTGATTGCCACAAAAGAGGTATAAAAAAAAATTTCATTTGTTTAAATCTGTTTGGCCTTTTATAATACTTAAACCTTTTATAATCTATTTATAGAGTAAGGTTATATGCTATATCATATCATGCCAATCTTAGTAGAACGAGCAGAAACCACAGAGCACAGCTAGTGCAGCCTGAGTAGGTATACATAGTACTTACTAGTAACTATTCTCAGGACCAATATCGGAAGGATTTTCAACCATCACAAAATCACTCACCGCAAAACAACGCAGGTTATTTGTCTACAATAACCTGCGTTGTTTTGCGGTGAATAGTTCCAATACTCTCTAAGTTGCCTTCTGTCATAAAGGGTAGATCATGTCCGACAACAGCTCTTATTTCTGCAGATTTGATGACAGGCACGCATAAAATTGTTGCAAGCTTACGCTGGTGAGCAATTATCGTACGCTTAAAATCAGAATGTCACAATGAAGCATATCTACCGTAGCGATATGCACGATTGCATTCGAATAATATTCGACTGTATTGAAAACGTTAAGGTGTAGTCAATTCATTTGATATAATGTTTGAATACAGTTTCGCACAACGCTGGTATGATTCATGATGATATCTACTTCGTGAGGCTGAGTATGCAGATCATGTACTTATGTATACATTAGTAGGTGTGCTTCGTCCTTAGCCATGAGAAGTGGGTTGAGCGTTGTACATAAATGTATTCGAATATCATTCGAAAGAAATCATGCGAACACTAAATCATATTATTGTTTGGATCCTGTCGAGAGACTATGACACAAAGAACAGAATACGTTTTAAAATAAAAATGAACTATAAAATAAAGGTGAACAAAAAAATACAAAACGGAGACAAACGCAGACAGTGTTGGCAGTCTGTTTCATAACTCCAGTATTAGCAGTGTGTAAATAATGGCCGGAGACAGACTCAATTATACTGCAGTTATTCTAATTTCTCGTGGGACTCGGAGTTTACTTCAAATATTACTTGCATCGGTAAGTTTTACGCTTTGTCTCTTAACATTACAGTCTTTGTTTTCTATCCTAGACATAGTTGACATGTTTGTATAAATAAAATGAAAAATTTTGCGCCATGTTTGCAATTGCTTGAGCTTTGAGTACCTACGTTCACAAGCTTACGGTTTCATTAAACGGTTTTTTGATACAGACACTTTCGCATTTGTTTTCTTATGTGAAGATATAGCATGTGCGAGGTCGAGACAGTGCATTACAGCTTTGACCCGTTCTGATGCGGTAACAATAATCTATACATATGCCAAGCTGCATCAGTAAACCGATTCGTGAAATCGTAATATGTTTTTGTATTCTTCTTCAAAGTGTTATTGGGTTTCTGTGTAAGGTAATTATTTATACTATTAGTCATTCTTAGAAGTAGGATGTTTATGCTCGTCGTCGATAGCTGGCAAAATATGGTTATTCGACTTTTTACTTAGTCCATGTACACTTTACAAGAATGATGCTATGTTATCTTAACTAATAAGTATTAAAGATAAGCAAACTTATAAAATAATTGCGAAAGGGGAAGTCACTGTGTACTATAATTACAATTTTTTTTTTTTTTTTTTTTTTTTTTTACGTGTGGGAATGCAATGACGCATATCCCTCCGCGGGGGCGGGCGGAGGGATTATGTCGGACTCGCCGGGGTAAAAGAAAGATGATAAAAGATAATGTACCTCCCGGAATACCGACTAAACCTACCACGGTGTTCCTCGACAAAACCACTATCGACGGGGCCGCGCGAATCGCTTTCGCATGCGGTCGCGACCCCGCCGAGGTTACGGCCCGCCGTATGAAACGGCAGGCCACTACACGAAAGACCTACCCAAAATAGGCTCTACTTCACATAAAACCCTACTGTCTCCCCTAGAGGGGAGACGGACTCGACACAGAGGCGCGCGTGGGAACACGCACGCCGCCTCTCGGACCTGGTGCTGAACGGATGGCGGGCAGGCCCACAAAGCCCGCCACCCCCAGGTCAAACCTCAGGGTGGCTGGAGGTCGTCTCGCGCCCTCCGGCGCCCGGCTCTGCGGTTGGGGAGAGGGTTTAAACGCTCCCTCTCCCGCTCCGCCGCCTCCTTGATGGAAATTACTTCCTCACAGAAGGAGGCGACGGCGTTCCACGACCTCTCACTCCGGACCATAGACTGGACTACGGCCGGGAGCGAGAGGGCAACCGATCCGACTGCCGCGATCAACTCACGGCGCTGCGATGCCCAGGCGGGGCAAACCGCCAAAGTGTGCAACGCCGTGTCCTCAACAACGTCGCGGCAGTCGCCGCAGTGATGACAACCGGGCGTCTCTTGCCGGCGTATACGACACAGGAACTGGCCAAAACAACCGTGGCCAGTCAGAACCTGTGTCAGCCGGAAGGTGAGGGCGCCATGCCGCCTCTCCAGCCACTCCTCAAAAACGGGACTTACCGCCACGATCGTGGCGTGCCCGGCATTATCATTAAGTAACGCCATTTTCAATTCTATAACTGGTAATTATTAATGTAGCTATTCAATATACTCATTTTTATTATTTAAGACCTAAAGAAGAATGTCTAAATATACGTGTAATATGCATCAATGCAGCTGATCAATATAGTCATCGGTATAACCTATTTGAAACCTATAAGACAAACGTCTAAATGTAGATGTAATAAGCTTCTACCAAAACCTTCAGGGTGATACAGACATGAAGCTTACTATACATCCGAAGCTCGCAATTCTTTTGTACAACTGTAATTTTTCACTCGGAGCTGCAAGTGTTAGTTTGATTGCAGTTTAAACTACTAGGTTGGAATTGTTTTAAGTGTTTTCGACTTACTCGTATTAAACTGTCGAAAGTTCTTTTACTCTTTAAGAAAATACAACACTGTAAAACTAATGCGTTGGTTTAAGAATATCCGTTTTACCTTATCTACTAAAGTTATTGGGATTATATTTATTTTTACTATAGAGACAATTATACTGTTATGTTTAAGTGACACGTTTTTCTTTGTTTTTAATAAAACACATCCTTCGGTTGAACGGAATGACAACAAGCTTCATTTCAAACTTAGAACAGTTTATTTGATGTTACAGTGTTACCATATTTTAGCAGTTATAAAGACAACGCCCGTAATAGGAATAATATATAATAATACTGGTGTCGAATGGCACTTTACAAATATTCAAACAAAGGACACAAATAACACCCAGATTTTGTACAACTATTTTGCAAATGACACAATTATTTGTCCCATGTGAAGATCGAACCCACAAAACAGCGCAGTGGCAATAGCGAGGCATCCACTTACACCGCTACGTCATTCGTGCAGACAAATAGATTAAAAATTAATATAGAGACCCAAGACCTCAAAGCCGCTAGATTTACCTCATTTCAGCAAGAAGAATATATGTAATATGTCCGTAAGCCTGAATATTACATACACAACGTGTCACAGATATAACGCACAACCTCAAACACCCCAATTAGATTATTATATCGTAATAAAAATATAATCATTAATATGTCACTTTTATGTATTTAAATATTTTCAGTTTAACGAATTAGTTCTCCTTATGTGCGCGGATAGTACGGGTATATTACAATAAATCTAACATTATTGCCTTTATTGCATCAAAAACCTTATTGCCTTAAATTATGATGAATTTTCGTTTATTTCGACTGTTCGAAGAAAAGGATGACTATAATTTAAGATGTTTTAATTATTTTAGGACAAAAAATACCTATATTAAAATGACAGAAATGGATTCAGAAGCCAATTCTGAAAAAAGTACTTTCAGGAAGTGCGTTTAATATGTTACACGTTGTATATTATTTGGAGAATTACTATTTTTTTTTGTACTTTCATGACATTACACAGGATGGAGGGATGTCCCCCGTAACACAGGAATTTCCTAGCTCGGGAGACATTGCTCACATTGTATACCTCAGATGTATCCGACCGATTTCATTTATTTAAATATGATGATGTATACAGCTCTGAACCTTTTTTGTTGCTAATAAACTATTATTATTATTATTATTATTATTATTACTATGAACCCATTTCTTAGTAAAGAGCGTCTTGCACAAAAAGTCTTAGACAAAAATATTAGAAATGTTTCCTGTTTGAGACTTGCGATAATGCATATGTTTTTTACCTACCCATATACATAATATTCTGTCAAAAATTAAGCCATGCTAAAATGACGTAGGTCGACTCAAGGATCTTGTGCAGTTAGTAACATATGTATATGTATACGAGCTTTTGACTGCGGCTTCGCTTGCGTAAAAGTACGTTAGGTTATGCTAGTAACAGTACTTATTTTTTTTAAATATCTATACTATGTTACTCGGTGTAAATATAGTTTTCTAATAGTGAAGGAATTTACGAATTTTCGAAAGTCGTTTTTTAGCTCAATCCTTACAAACAAACCAAAAATCAAATGTTGCCGCTTTATAATATTAATATAGATGAACACTGAACGATAGAGTCATACTTATAATATGATCTACACTATTTTTAAAGAAACCTGGCTGAAAACGCATCTAGCGTTCAAGCTATTTATGAACTACATTTAATCAAAATCGTTTTAGTTAGTCGTAAAAATATAATTTACTAGATTTTGCGCGCTTCTTCGCCCTTGTTAGCAATAGTACTTTTTCTTGATGAAAGGTATCCTCTCCTGTTCCACCAACAACGTGTTTGCGAAATATCATGATGATTGGTCAAGTAGTTAAGAGGTGAAAGGGTACACATTACACTAACATTTGCATTTATAATATTAGTTAGGACGAAGATTTCGTAAGACAGTCTTAGCAATCTTCTAGTGACTTTCTTTCGCATTCTAATGTAAGTAAGGATCCTTTCTTTTTTTAACGGTTAACCCTTCTCATATTAAGGGAAAGCCTGTCTAACATAGAGACAGTTTACACAGGGACGATATTACTATGAACTAGATACTGCATGCTGCTTCAGCTGCGTAAACCCGACGTGAACACATATCGAGATGAAAAGTATTCTGTGTTAGTCCAGGATAATGGCCTATCTGTGCCAAGTTTCATCCAAATATTTATATTTAAGTTTACACTTTGCCCCGACGTTTCGGTTTGAGTCTTCCCGTGAACATGGCTGCTGTAAAGCAGTAAGTAAGCAGTCCGTATAAAGAAGTTTAAACTAAAATGCATTATTACTAGTATTATAAATACGAATGTGAGTTTGTTAGCTTGTTACGCTTTCACGCCTTAACTACTCGACCGATTATCGTGAAATTTTGCATACACGTTGTCAAGGTTACAGAAAAGAACATAGGGTACCATCATTATCATTTCATCCAGAAAACGTACTATTCCCGGGGGATTGATATGTATTGACGAAATGTACAGTCACGCAAGTGAATCAGCAGGCAAAATATAGTTGTTATAAAGTAAAAAGTAATAAATGAAAATTAATTAAAGCCATAGCAGCATTAACATTTATAACCACAATGTGAAGCACAAAGTTTGGTGCCAGGAAAAACAGTACTTGATCATTTTATTTGAATACGTGTCCTGATAATTTCCCGCGAGTATTTGTCTCTCTACAAGTACACGTGCCAATTCTCGTTAATATATCATAACTGCTATTTTTGTAATACATTGCGATGTTCTCAGCTTTTAATAATTTCACTAGAAGAGCAGTATACCCTAACACAAGCATTCATTTGCTTAAAAGGCCAAATATTGTAATATCAATGTGTATGTACAAGAAATCGAAATAAACAATTTTTTTATTTTATTAATAAAAGAGGTGGTCGTAATTAAACCCATCGTTGGGAATTATAATTTAAGTCTTTGAGTTTACGTGTTAATCCCTTTTATTGTATTTCAATTGTTCTATGAAGTACCCATTGTTTATAATATGGAAACAAATTAAACTAAGTAATGGTCACATATAGATACTTACAACATTTGTATGAAAGTTTCTGTTATCATTTATCGATTCATTCTTATCCTACCCACTACACTCAAAAACACCTATTCTACGTACTCGATTTTAAAAACAAATCATATTAACAAGAAATAAAGTATGTTAGATACTCATAAACAATAAAAACATATTATGAAATTAGTAAACATATTTTATACATTAACTTCGTTTTTAAATTTATTGTTATGATATTAGAAATAACTTTAAGATCACCTACTAATTTGTACTGCATACCTACAATGTGAAATTACTTGAATTTGTTAACAATTTATCTTTTAATATAATTTAAACTATAATGATAATTGTTTTAGTCTGTTAAATACGGTGCATGTAGTGTTTACTAATAATTATTTGTTACAATAACCTTATGTGCCCAAAATTGTTACATATAACCATTGTATACAAGGGTTTGTGAACCTTATCAAATAAATAAATAAACAATGCCTTTCTTGTAAACTTACTCAGAGTTCAACAGAAAATGTCCATGTCAATAGTTATGGACACAGATTAGATACAAACAGATGAACTGATACAACACAGCAACATCTACATAAACACACGTAAACGCGTGTATATAGTTGTCTCATACTATGACTACATACTACATATTTTAACGAGGTTTATTAGGCCGACTATCTGTGGCTATTTAGTTTGTGATACGACGTCGAGCGTCAATGACAACTATTGCATCTAGCCAATGCGTTGCGGCCACCGGTACCCGCGAGCCAAAACCCGCCTCATAATTAATCATACCTTCGATTATTCTGAAGTATGGCTAGATAATGCGCTATGCTACTCAATAGTTTTGAGACAGCTGAAAACTGTGACACTAATCTATACTAATTTTATAAAGCTGAAGAGTTTGTTTGTATGTTTTGTTGAACGCGCTAATCTCAGGAACTACTGGTTCGAATTGAATATTTATTTAGTGTTGGATAGCCTATTTATCGAGGAAGGCTATAACATCACGCCACGACCTAAGGGGGTGGCGCAGTAAAGATAAATGCGGGTGAAACCGCGGGCACATCTAGTCCTTAATAAACTGACTGATTGCATAGTGCCTAAAGTGGTAACCTCCCCACTTCCGCCGAGTGTTGTGGTTCGGCTCTGGGTTTTCTTTGTGTCCGTCGTTTGAATGTTAGTAAAGTTCCTTGTGATACATTAGTTATTACTAGAGCCGGAAATGTCTATTTTAAAATAAAGATAATAGTATTTAATATATAAATTTCTAGCATTTGCTCGCGGCTTAGCTCGCGTAAATGTAGGTTGGATTCGTGGTTAGTGTACTTTTTTAATAAAATATAGCCTCTGTAACTCAGTGATAATAAAGTTTTCTAAGGATGAAAGTATGTTTCAAATCGGTTAAGTAGTTTTTGAGTTAAACCCGTACAAAAAAACAAACAAAAAATCAAATCTTTCCTCTTTATAATATAAGTATAGAGGTATACATACATAAACATATACTTATTTAGGAATGTTCATATGTTTGCATTATTTGGTGTTCCTATTTGTGGAAAATGTATCCCTGCATCGTAATAACAATATATTTTCTTACCCAAATAGCGTCAGCAATATGATAATATAGGGATCAGCTAGAGTCAGCGTTTCTCTTACCTGTAACAAAAAGGGATTTCTTATTATTATAAAAGATGAAATCTGATATTTATGTAAATATGATATGACATATAGCATCGGCAAAATAGTTGATTTGCGCTGCTTAACCCAACCAAACAGATACTATAAGTAATATGTTTTGTCGTTATATTTGAATACTAAGTCGTATAATCGTACACAACGTAATAAGTAGCAACTTTTCTGAATTGTCATCATATTCTAATATATTGAATTACTATTGTGCACATCGCTAGTTATTTACGACGTTTGATACGTCGTACTTCAAGTTGAAGTAAAAGGATTTAACTCAAAAATACACAACCGATTTTAAAAATTCATTCACCATAAGAAAGCTCTATTGTCACCGAGTAACATATGCTATATTTTATTTAAAAACGTTCTGTTACTAACTTAATCTAACCTAATCTACTTTTACGCAAGTGAAGCCGCGACCAAAAAGCTAATCGGCAATTAAATAGGTATACATGTGTTTCTAATGGAGTTCTAACTCTAAATAGTAGAAAATATATATGTACATACATATGTATATTAATTTTAACTCAAAGTTAAAGTAGATATTATAATGGACATATAATAAAATAATATATCTACTTGAACTTTGAGTTAAAATTAATATCCTATAAGTTCCACTCTAAAATGTTAATCATTTAAAGAATTGTGTACAAATTCTTTTCTATTATTACTTCATTACTTATTACTAATATTATTTTGAAAGTAACTATGTCTGTCTATCTTTCAGTCTGTCTGTTAGCTTTTCACGGCTAAACCACTCAACCAATATGGATGAAATTTGACACAGAGATATTTTAAAACCTGGGAAAGGCCATAGGCTCTTTTTTATTAATGTGCAGAAAATTGTAGAAAATAAACCTTCGTGGTACTAATATTAATGGTTTCATACGTATCAATGAAAGTTCCTCGCATTAAAGTAGTGGCAGGGCGAGGCGGTACTTCACACCAGGTCAACGTCTTGTGCTTTACAAAGCACAGGTCCGACCGCACGTGGAGTACTGCTCACATCTCGGGGCAGGGGCCCCTAAATACCAGCTCGACCCACTTGACTCCCTACAAAGACGGGCAGTTCGAATCGTCGATGATCCCAATCTCACGGATAGATTGGAGCCATTGGAGCAACGGAGAGATTTTGGGTCTCTCTGCGTGTTCTACCGACTCTTTCACGGGGAGTGCTCTGAAGATCTGTGTGATTTGGTACCAGCGGCCCCTTTCTATTACCATACCACTCGACAACGAAGCAGGTTTCATCCATATCACCTTGAAGCGTTCAAATCCAAGACGGTACGCTTTCAGCGATCATTTCTCCCACGTACGTGCAAGCTCTGGAATGAACTGCCTGCTTCGGTGTTGCCCGAGCGCTATGATATGTCCTTCTCCAAACGTGGTTTAAAGAGCGTTCTTCTTTCACGGTAGGCAGCGGCTTTGCTGTGTCCTGAGATTGCTGAAGTCCATGAGCAGCGGTTACCACTTTCCATCAGGTGGGCCACTTGCTCGTCTGCCACCAAAGGCAATAAAAAGAAAAAAAAAGAAAACATGCACAGCCTTTGTTTAGAAAACGTAGCAGCATTACATACCTTGTTTTTACACACTGCCTATTGTGTGGCACGTGGTACGCATCCGTACTAGTTTCTTTTTTATACAACAAAGATGGCAATCATACATGTAACCCAGCTGATGGTAAGCTGTTATTACAGCTTCTGAGCGTTTGCAATACCATCTTTAAAGGTATCAGTTTAGGTAAAGAATTTCGAGATGCGATGAAAGGAATATAAGTAAAAGTATGTTGCATGTGAGCTGTCGCTATTCTTATATACGGGGTCAAACGCAGTCACAGCGTTATTACTTTTACATTAATACACTGTAAGTCGGAGTACGTTCACGAACGGGCAGCTCATTAACCATGCTAAAATCAATAAAGTCAACTGTGAACATTTTCAATCAATGCATTTACAGGAATTTTCAATAGCGTATAACACCATAATCACTAAAAAAATTCTTCTTGGTCTTCTACTTTTCGTGTGGTTAGTGGCCAACCTGTTGTCAAGAGTTGTTCAAGCCGCCCGTAGGCCTCTGACATGGCTTAACGACTGCTGTCAATTTGGCAACAACCGGGACCGACTTTTTACGTGCCCTCCGAAGCACAGAGACGCTCAGACAAAATACCACTAAGCGGTCACTCATCTATAGACTGACCGCAACCAATGTTGCTTAACCTCGCTAATCGTTTACCGATCAGTGAGTGCAAATAGCTAAGAGCGGCAACACCAAAAAAAAAAATAGTAGGGGCGATGTCTTCCACTCATAAAAATACATTTAAACAATCACCGTTTTCACTGATGACGTAAAACGTCTAGCATTGCACTGTGATATGTGCACAATGATCAGTAATTTCTAGTTAGAGGTAGTTGTTTAGTTACCTCGCGACTAAGTGATTCAATTTGTAATAATAATTCTGAAACGCATAAAACGTCCGAGCCAAGAAGGAAATCATCAGATCCGTTTCTAGATAAAAGAAGGATAAATCAACAAACACAAGTAAGCACAAGGATAGTAGGGAGAATGATGTAGGTACAGTTACAATAAAAAAGGCATTGGCCTTTTGGTCCAAGACCTTTGGGTCAGTGACAAAAGAAGAAGATATCAACTTACTCAGCCTATCGAAAGAAGTATCGTATCTAAGTAAGAAAATAAAGTCGTTTGTTGGTGGTCGCGTAGTTGAACTCATTCTCAAAGTTGCATTTAGTACATTCTAATTAGGAAGTTACAGGTGATGACAAATATCTTTGCCATATTCTTCTCCCGAGCCTTTATTATTCCCAAGTCACTTGGGGTCGGCGTTTCTAGTCTAACCGGATTTGACTGGATATCAGTTTTTACACGGAGCGACTGCCACCTGACCTCCGCAACCCGAAGGCTAACGATACCCTAATGCTAGACCAGTGTTAGGATATTATAGGGCACTGACTTTCCAATAACAAATGGCATAGATGTTCATGGCAGCCAGGACCGACGGCTTAACGTGCTCTCCGAGGCACGGAGCAGGCGATAATTGTCAATCAATACGCACATAATTTCGAAAAGCCATATAACTTCCGAAAGCCAGATGTGCGCAACGTGGGTTCGAACCCGAGACTCTCTGCATTGCGGTCTTTTGGTCTCCCCACTGAGCTATCGCTGCTCTAACTATCTTTGCCATCTTATTGAATTGAATTTGAACTTGGATTCTTAGATTTGCCTCGTTGATTTTGCACTTATGCTTATGTCGAGTGCCAATTTTTATTCTTGGCTAGTGAAAAGTGTTATTTGATCATCTGTTAGGTATTCTCAGTAGTCTATATTTACTGAGAACGACTCCAAAGTAAACTCACATTCTATTATGTGATACTTAAAATACACCTGGTGAAATGTGATTTCATCTTTATCTACCACTTTCAGGAACAACCAGTCGTGACTCTACGTATGTATAAAAATAAGTACAAAAGCATAGACACCGATCGCGTGATACTTCATCGTCTGAGACCGAGATCATGAAACCCGACGAATTCTCTTAAAATTTTATACAAAGAAAGTCTAAATCAATCTTGCAGTACGCCATGGACCGTGAGATTCAATGAGTGCACCAATAAAAGGCGAAATGAAATCCATTCGAATGGAGTTTTATACAATTTCAAGACTTGTAACTCTTGATAGAATTTTCCTTTATGTCCGAGTTTCATTGTCCGCGAAAATTTGACGATGGCGTGGCATTTTCCCGCTCCGTTCAAACAGACAAAGGTATACTACTGTCTAAGGTTATGATTTCTAATTTTCAAGACGGGTTATAATATCGTATATAGACTCACATCTGCTTCTATGAAGGGTAGACAGGGGCTACGGTTTTTACTAACGCTGCTATTTTGCATAATGTCACTCTCGCTCCATTGTGATTAAAGACCACAATTTATTTTGGCTTTTTCTTAATTATGAGTCATTCTCGTAATTTATTAAATAGCGTTTGCTTGTACTGCCACTGAGGCAGTCTGTCATAAGTAGGTAAGTACCATGACGATGATAGCCTGTCTTGATGGCGCAGCAACAGTGCATAGGGTCCCAGAGTCGAGTCCGGATCGGGTAGGGATCTTTTTTATGGATTATTTCTACCAGCAAGGAGTCTAGAATTGTGAACGAAAAACGGCAATAGGCTGGCAACCTATTACGTAGGACTTAAAACTAGATATAGCTGGCTATATGTGGGTGTGTATAATACATCTCTACCTACCTCTTTGGGAATACAGGCGTGATATGATATGTATGTAAAATTTAATTTGGATGCTATATAATACTGTCTTAACTTTAATGCGTAAATAGAAACACCAATAATTAAATTCATAAAAATGTGGACGGCGTCTAAATACAACAATACTAAAAAAACATACTCATGCCATCTATCGGCAAAACGAACAAATTTAATTTAATTTTCTTCCATCCCGCGCAGACGCCCGCACGCATAAATCACAGTCGGACGTGCATCGTGTAGCTTACACGGTATTTTTCTTCAATTCAATATCAAAACCACAGCAATAAATAAAACACCCTTTGTGGCAGGATCAGTAGGTATATATAAACTGCAAACGGTGATACAGACCGGAATGGACAGTAAGTATCTGAGACGTCCGTGGAGACGGATCTATTATAGTCTGGTACAAGTTGGGAGCGATCGTTTCCTCTTCACTAACTTAATAGTTTGGCGGGACCGAGTTCAAGACGACTCTCAATGTATACGCTTAGGCTCTAGTTTGTTATGGTTTAAAAGTTATTAATAGTTGGTTATATTTAGGTGTGAGTTTTGTAAGTTCACACCACCTTTACTACTAGTATTACTGTGGATGTTTGAGAAGATGTTTAGTAGTTTGTGACTCAATGAGGCGTAAACTGTTAGACGAGTTTAGAGGAAACGTGGCCAACAGAAAGATTGACAAATAACTAAATGATCATAGATATACAGACATAGGATGACTAACGTGGTCGAAGCCGTGGGCAGAAACTAGTCTTATATAAATTACAGTATTCACTTTTTAAACAGCGGCGGCACACCGATAGCCAGACAAAATAGATTTTTAATTATGTCTGATATAAAAGACATTACAAATAATAAAATCTGGTCTTCCTAAACTGGGAGGAGCTCAATTTTTTCAGTATAAAATATATATTATTAAACAAAGATTTTTTTGTTGTTATTAGTGTTGTTCTTACTTTAACCTTTTTGTACATGATATTAAAAACTGTAAATACCTGAACCGTTACGAAAACTACACCACTAACTAACTACGTTGATGACTACACTGTACACCATGTAAATAATGCTGCGGATGACTTTTTACAGGTAAACAGCATATTTAATTACAAATTTTAAAGGGCCAAATTTTAAGACATTAAACTTGGGTTAGAAATTCAGTAGTGCAATGGTTAAGGATCTATCCCGTGACTCGATGGCCAGTCTGAAGCCGAATCCATTGGGCCACTTCATCTTTTAAAGTAGACAACTTTGATCCAAGTTTTTGCTCATTAAATTTAATTAATAAAGACATATTATGTATCTTGCAATGCTTTTCCACTTTATCATTCTCGTCTACTAAATGTAGGTTAGGTTAGTAACAATGTTTTTTTCTAGATTAAAGGTACCCTGTGTCCTATTTTTTGTACGTGTATGTATGCTTTGACGCATATCTCTCCGTGGGGCGACGGAGAGGTTATGTGAAAAGATACCTCGGTAATACCGACTAAACCTACCAAGATGTTCCTCGACATAACCATTCGGCCGCGCGAATCGCTTTCAAATGCAATCGAGACCCCGCCGTGATTTCGGCCCGCGGTGTAAAATGGCAGGCCACTACATAAAAATACTTCCTCCGCCGTCCCTCTGGGGAGGAAAAAGACACGACACAGAGGCGCACGTGGGAATACATACGCCGCCTCTCGGACCTGGTGCTGATCGGGTGGCAAGCAGGCCCACTCAGCCCACCACACCCAGGTCAAACCTAAAGGTGGCTAAAGGTCATCTCGCGACCGTGTCCTATTCTGTACTCCTGACAACGTGAATAAGAAATTTCATAATGACCGGCCGAGGAGTTAACACGTGAAAGCGTAATAAATAACAATGCACAAAGACTGCACTAATGGTGTAGTGGTTTAGGTAGTCACCTCGCCACTGCTACTGCGCCGAGTGTTGTGAGTTCGAATCCCACACGGGACAAAACTTTGTGTGATTCACAAATGGTTGTTCTGAGTCTGGGTGTTCTTTGTGTCCGTTGTTTGAATGTTTGTAAAGTCCCCCGCGACACAGGATTTATTCCTAGTGCGGGAGTTTTCTTCAAATAAACAACTATCTGACATTCGCAATTAGAATATAAGTTAGGATAGTTAATATTTATAGCTAGGATAATGTAGACTTGAACTTATTTTAAGTACTGAAGAACGTATCTCGCGGCTATCAGCGCCTTATAATCATTAGTCTTGCTCAGCTGTGCCGTGGTCGGAAAAACATCGGACAAGGGCAAGTAAGACTAATTAATCCGAACCATTAATAAATAGCTTCGTTATTTATAGTCTTCCTAGATTTCTCGTCCGTTTCTGAGCTTATGTTAGCGGCTAATTGTGAATTCTCCGTTCGAGCAAAGGACAAAATTCTTCGTAACAGTATACACGCACATAATGCATTTGACACTCGCAGTCAAATCGCGTTCGTAGTATTTCGGCGTCGTTTGTCTGAAGTCGTACAATTCTTTGTAACTATGAGTACCTATACCTTACTTATATGTAATAAAGAAAAGAAGAAAACAAAGAAGCAAGCTCAGGAATATCGTCAATGAAAGAGTATAGTCAAATAAATAATAATTTGTTTGAAAAAGATAGGTCAATTTAACCTTTATAGGCTTGGCAAAATCTAAATGAAATGTGATTATAAGGGTAAAGTTATAGACAACTTAAACTTAAATCAATTATGATCGAATTTTGACCACTAGGCGGCCGCTAGTACATATAATACTTTGAACAAAATATTGAAACTAAAGAATCGCAAATTCTGATAGACTTAATTGAAATACGATCTTAAACAATCATAAAGTTGTTATTGGAACAAAAATAATGAACTAAGTATTTGAAATGTTGGGCTGTGTTTTAATTTCTGCAAACTTTTTTATAACTGAATGTATAAAGTTAAGTTTTTACGTGTATCAATGACATTAATTAATCAACTTAACATTTTTGGCGGTATTATTTAGCTGATGGGTGAATGGCGTGAAGCTCTCTTTTCTTAGGATAGATACTGTTGAACCCTGCCAGTGATTGTCTTTATTAATATTATTAAGAGGAAAGATTTGATTTTTTGTTTGTTTGTAAGGATTTAACTAAATAACTACTCAACCAATTTTAAAATTGTTTCATGATTAGAAAGCTTTATTATCACTGAGTAACATAGGCTATATATACATATGTATATATCTATTACTTAAAACTCTTAAGGTGCGTACAGATTAAGCAACATGTTGTGTAACTTGTTTTATAACACGTCCACATTATGTAATATTGTTTTTCAACATTGCAACATATAACAATACTGTACACATTAGAATAACAATGCAATATAACCATGATAAATGACATTGTCGTTTGTCGTTCTGCAGTGCTGTTCACAGTGTTAACACGAGAGGACGTTTTGCTAGCTGCAACGGCGATATTGTACTTTTAAATAATCAAAGCAAAAACGTAGATGCTGGGTTCGTCCTAGTTTATTGACTAAAAAAAAATACTGTGGCAAAACACTCTATGGAGAATAATTTTTTTAATAATAATATTATTTAAAAAAATATTAAAACATTTCCAAGACAATTTATATTTTTCCTACGTTATAAAGATGTGACAAATTAAATTAAAAAAATCTAAAAAGTTATGCATATTCCCTTTTCATTATTATTGTTATTGCCCTGTGATTGTTGCATATTTATTAATATGTCATCCAAATCTTCCAAAAACTGTGAAATGTTCGTGTCCGCACGTGGTGAATCTGCTGTACCAGAACTACTGTTTTAAAAAGAACTTGTATAGTAGCCTCTGTTGTAGCTTGTACTAGCGCCGCTGCTGTATAAACCAATTTTAGCTTGGAATATAATATTGTGAATTTGGTTTTGTACTGTAGTAATAGTATATGAATCCCGTAAATTCTGCAATCTACAAGTAATATGCTCCCCAAATACAGTAAAATCATCTTGATTTGCGCTCAGTATTCAATTCTTTCATAATGCCGTTAACTTCTTTCTGAGCTTCTAAACTATCAAAAGGATTACTCTTTTTCTTTTTTGGAGAAGGTTCTCGGTTCTAGTTAGGGGTTGGCACAAACAAAAAAAAAGTTTTCGATCTTTTCCAGATGCCAAGACGGCCGGAAGAGTGCAATGATATATTAGACGACTTTAATAAATTATGGCAATTCCTACATTGTGTTGGTTGTATGGATGGAAAGCATGTCATGATACAAGCACCTGCCAATTAAGGAAGTGAATTTTACAACTACATTGGGTTTTTTAGCGTTGTACTATTAGCACTTGTCGATGCAAAATATCGTTATATGTTTATTAACTTAGGAAGTCAAGGCCGCATATCTGATGGACGTGTGTTTTCCAATTCAACACTAAAATCCATGTTGGAAAATGATTCTCTTAATCTACCTGCTACGCGTTCACTTCCAGGAAGAATCTTACCTACACTCTACGTATTTTTGTCAGATGACGCATTCCCGTTAAATAAAAACATTATGAAACCGCATCCAGGACTTCACAATAAAGGTTCTAAAGAGCGAGTTTTCAATTATCGCCTAAGTCGTGCAAGAAGGGTCGTAGAAAATGTTTTTGAGATTATGTCCGCTAAATTCAGACTGTTGAGAAAACCCTTTCTCCTGAATCCAAAAAAATCACCTGACATAATACTTACATGTGCCTATTTACATAATTTTTTAATAAAAAGTGATTTATCACGATCATTTTATGTTGTTCATAAGTAAGGATTTTCAACAAAATAATCTTGACTTAGATACTGTAAATCACCTTATAACTGTTGAACCTGGGAATGATATAAGTGATATAACAGAAGCAGTAGAAGTTCGAAAAGAAATTGCTGATGTTTTTAACTAATTTTGGAAAGGTTCCTTGGCAAACAAATTACTTAATCTTATCGTCGAGTAATTCGCCTCGTCTAGACGACATATACTAGTATAGTTTAGTTTTAAAAAATGAATAAAGGTTATAATTACAATGTGCGTGTTATTTTTACTTATATAGATCCTAATTAAAAGAAAAAAATATCTTTTTACTTGTAAAAAAAAAGTAAATTATTTAATTCTGATAAGAAACAGACCATTTATAGATACATTGTAATCTTTAACGATAAAAGCGTGTTTTACTTTCTTTATTTCTCTTACCGTCAAAATGTAACACGCTTTATCGTATTGTCACCGAAGATACATACGTAAGTAAACTAAATTTGAGTCCAATCGAACGTTAGGAAGTGGTCTTAAGCTTCCAAGATTCGACGGACGACTTACGAACAGTGCAAGTTAAATAAAAGCTAGTAATAATTAAAATATCATGAAAACAATTGCTTTTACCTCTGGAATACCCGCCTCGTTTGTAGAGCAAACCTTATTATTATCCTTTAAAAATAATAGCAACTCGAATCCAAACCATTTTGAAGTAGTAGATCCTCGCTGGTTTCAGCATGAATGGGCCGGATCGACCGGGTTAGTACTACCCTCTCACAGAATACCGGCGTGAAGTAACGGTACCCGTACTGTTGCGTTTCGTATCGGTGAGTGAGAGAGCCGGAGGCCCAGTTACCCCGATCCTTTTCCTATCCTTTCCTTTGTCCTTTCCCTCCTTCATTCCTTTTTAAAGGGCTGGCAACGCACTCGTAGCTCCTTTGGGGTTGCGGGTGTCCATGGGCGGCGGTAATCGCTTACCATCAGGCGATACGTCTGCTCGTTTGCCAACATATGCAATAAAAAAATAAAAAAGAAGTTATTTCTTTCGCTTCTGCCACCTATCTAGGCTTTTTTAACTCTCTTTGAAACTGTCCAATTAAACTTCGCATCTTCTTTTCGATAACACTCTTTTCTGTATCAAGCCCATCTGCCAAATCCATCCACGCGTCATGTTTTTTGTTGCGATCCTTAAAATGTACACTTGTCGAATCCCACAATTTTCTTTTCTTTAAAGTGCTCAAACAGTAAAGCAGTGTTCTCTTTGTTCAAAACAACAAGAAATGAACACGTTCGTTCTCGTCAAAGCCTACTTGAACACTGCCACCCTCACCAGCCCCGCGCGCCGCGTTAGTTGCATCTTGAGTACACGTGACTCGTACTTGCGCGCATAAGTTATATAACATTGTTGTAAATATTAATAACATGTTAAATAACTTGTTGTTATTACACGTTTTATAACATTCAGTCTCTACATTACTGAAACATGTTATATAACAATGTTTTATAATTATTAAATAATCTATACTAATACTAATCTAATTATCTATTATATTATAAAGCTGAAGAGTTTGTTTGTTTGGTTGAACGCGCTAATCTCAGGAACTACTGGTTCGAATAGAAAAAATATTTTAGTGTTGGATAGCCTATTTATCGAGGGAGGCTATAGGCTATATAACATCACGCTAAGACCCACGGGGCGGCGCAGTAATCATAAACGTGACTGAAACCGTGGGCACATCTAGTATTTATACATTAGTTAGTGTTTTATAATTTACTTAAATCCACTCCTTTATTTTTATGGAAAGTAGTTACCATAGCGTTTGATCGTTTGCAATACCACGGGTATCGCTCGTACGTTGCCGACCAGAGGGAAAGTAATTAGGAATGGGGTGGAAGAAAAGGAGAAGTAGGGATGTGATATGAGCCTCAGTGACCCACCGGAAATTACAGCAACAGCGTTACTACTCTTGCCTCGGTTCTTGTAATAGTCTGGTACTGTCACCAACATAAGTAGCTAAACATTAAACAAGTTTTCTAGAGTATTTTAAATTTTAATTGTTCCTCCGTATTTTTAACTATGATAATATTAACTATCTTTTAACTATTACTGCCATAAAAACACACATTTATAAAAATTAAAAAACATAGAGGCAGCTTATATTGCTAACTGTACCTTCTTCCGCAAGCGAGCCGGCTAAGTTGTACCGTCACCAAATAATTGACGATGCCTAACCTTAAAAAAGGCAGTGGACTGGTAAGCCTTAAAACTATCGTCAGGAGTACCGCCAATTTTTTTAATTATTATTCAGCACTTACACGACAAAATAGTAATATCATAATACCCGCAAATAATCAACCACGTGACCGATCCAAAATGGCCGTTGAAACGAGCTTGCAAGTGACCGCACTCCAAATTAAATGTTAGCATTCTGTGGCCAGATCTCGTCGTGGACAGACGCGAGCACCGCTGACTTTTTAATTACATTTATAATTAAAATGCACGTCACGCTATGTGAGCTCCGTTGTGCACCGGAAAATTGAATGTACAAATTAGAAAAAAAATGCAGAAAGGCACCCCTCGCTCTGTCGTGTTATTTTCTATGTGAATTGCGATTTCAGTTTCATTTTCTTTTGCAGCGGTTGTCTGAGATTCAAAAGGTTTTAGCAGGGATATAGTATTATTACATACAATTACAGCAAAAAGATCATTTGAATACGTTACGTTATTTAGATAGTTAAATATAATTATACATATGTACATTACCACATGCCTTTTGCTCTGGACGACCGGCAGGGACTACGGGTGTTGGCTAAGCCTATTCTTACTAAGATATTGACAGGCGGATATTGCTTAATTTACTCTCATCAGATTCTTTAGTATAGGTAAGATTAAGATTTATCTTCAACTCTCAGAATCAATGGCAAATTAATTTTATAATACACATTATTTACATTCGCAATGTACAGAATTCATTTCTAACTACAGTTTCAGCTGCAAAGGTAATTAATGAACTAGTAATCCTATAAATATGAGTACAAATTGCCATTTTGCAAAGTCCCGTAACATAAAGTCTTATACAAACTATTCGTATTCATAACTATTCGTATTCGTAAATTTTATAATCTGGAACGTTCATCGAGGTTTAGATAATATTGTGTCCTCGCTTATATTTTTTTTGAGTTGTTTATAATTCTATAAGTTCTTTATAATTTTAATTGTGATTGACTTTAATTTACTGTTGCATGCTGTGTAACGGCCAAATATGTGAAACAATTATTGATATGTAACACCTTTGTATTGACCATATTTGACGCAATAAATGATATTATTATTATTATTATTATTATAACATACAAGTATAAAACCGTAAGCACATGTTGTGGTTTTGATTAGAAAACCTCGTCTCAAATTCTTTTCAAAGAAGCGAGATAATAAAAGCAACAAAAGACACTATGATATTACTTAAGCAGCAGAAAGTTTCACCAGGAATTGAATTTCTGAGTATACAGGCAAGACTAATAATGGCAGGTAAAAAGGAATCAGGCCCCCACACGCGGGATCAAAAGCTCGGTATTATATTGAAAATCTTGGGAAAGCCGAGATTGGGTTTTAAAATTTTCATTAAGTTTTCAAGTCTGCCTGTCTGCTATAACGTAGCGGTAGCTGTGTTTTCAATTTTCAGTTGTTGAGAGCAATTTGAAGTTTATTATTCTTCATCTATTTGGGAACTTCATTCCTATGAATATTTTATACTATTTATCGCTTCAACGGGTAAGAAGTTATTTTGTTTGTTAGGTAAGTATTTTTTATTTTCTTCTTTCTGCTTTTAATCTACAGAAGTTTATCGAAACCTTTTATAATATCTTAGTAGATTCTAAGATTATCATAAGAGAATAGAACGTTTGTATGTTTGTTTGGTGTGCTATTTATTGTGAAGAAAAATAACTTGTTTACGATTCAAAGTAACAATGAGTATATACAATATGAAATTTATACTACCAGCCAAATTTCGTCTAGACGTTAGGTATCAGTAATAGAACCCATTTTTCAAAAAGAAAGTATAATATTAATAAAATATAATTAAAACATTTTTTAAAACAAACATTAATTTAGCGTGGTCACCGAGTCAACGTAAACACATGATTCTTTAACAATGCATTGAATGAAAGCGGGGTGGCGCGCGGGGTGCGAGAAGGGCACAGCTGCAACACAAATGTCACAAATCGTAAATTTCGTTTAGTCGCGTGCGCACTTGTGACGCAATCGCTTACTTCCGTGTTTACTTTTCCCGCGCGCGCCGCCGCCCTATCTTTTGACAATGTATTCAAACCGCGAGTACTACGAAATGGTGCGTTGTTAGATTTTGAGTGGAGAAAGTTTAAATGGTGCTCAAAGACTTTACGAAGAACAAAGTGTTCCTCGCCTCCGTAATCAAGGACACGTAAATCCAACAGTGCCAAATCGTGAAACGATTTTAGCTGCTAATCAACGGCTGTTAGACTACGGCCAATTTACTACACCTTCGCATGCCCAAGGACGCGGCAGGCAGAGACTGCCTGCAGAAGTCGAAGACGAAATCTTCGATTTCTTTGAACGCAAACCTCGTGCAAGTACACGAGACGCAGCCCGGCGCTTCGGCGTGAGTCAGTATGCGGTTTGGAAACTACTGAACACTACCAGCATGCACCCTTATCACTTTCGGAAGGTCCAAGCATTAAATGATGAGGATGCTATGCCTCGTCGAAGATTTTGTGAGTGGCTAATTGCACATCCAAATGCTGACATTTTATGGACGGATGAGGCACTCTTTACTAGAGCCGGGCTATACAATCAGCATAACGAACATTGGTGGTCGTTTCGTAATCCGCACATGATAAGGGAGACCTATCACCAAGTACGATTCAGTGCAAACGTATGGGCTGGCATTATAGGCAATAAAATATTGGGTCCATATTTTATTGAGGGACGTCTCACCGGAGGCACATACTTGGACATGTTGCGACATGTCATAGAAGATTTTATGGACGATGTGCCTATAGTTAATTATCGTGAGTTTTACTACCAACACGACGGTGCACCACCACATTATGCCACCTCTGTTCGTGAATACCTTAACGCGGAACACGGCAGTCGCTGGATCGGTCGTGGGGGTCCTGTTCCATGGCCGCCGCGTTCCCCGGACCTTACGCCGTGTGACTTTTTTTTATGGGGTGAAATAAAAAGACGTGTGTATGTGGAGGAGGCTGAAAGTCTCGAGGCTTTAAAAGAACAGATAAACCGTGCATTTGACGAAGTGAAAAATAACACTACAGTGCTAAATAAGCTAAAAAACAATGTGCAAAAGCGAGCAAGACTGTGCCTAGAGAGAAACGGATTGCATTTTGAAAATTTATTGAAGTACAGCTGAAGATGTGGTAAGTGGATTTTAGTTGTACGCCTCAACCAAAAACCTAAGCTGATTACATTTATTTTAAAACGCATAAATCCAACTATTCTACTTTATACTTTTGTTTTACGTATTTACGATTTTTATGTTGTGCCTAATGAATAATTCAATAAATACTTATTAGCCCTTACGTCGAATAGTATCTTGTGCAATCTCCAGCTAATGAAATAATATCTTGTGCAATCTCCAGCTAATGAAATAATAAAGAGTAGGTTTGAAATTGATTATGTTATCACTGATTTTTTTCTTTCTTTTCTTTCTTTGATATACCGCCGGCCGCGCCGGCGACGGCGGGGCGCGGGGCGCGCGGGGTGTCTTGCCGCCTAACGCGTAGTGCATGTACCGCGCGTGGTGTCCATAATCATAGAAGTTTTTAAGACAACTTTGTAGTGGCTGAATTCATTAATTTTGTACTACTTAGCATAAAAATAAAAAATACGTGTCTCATTATTTTACTCAAAGATTATTATATTAAAGTTTAGACGGTGACTAAAAAATCAGGTTGTATATGTTAAGTAATTTGTTTGACCGTTATCAGATGTGTTTTCTTGCCAAAATGTCTAAAGAAGTTTAAAGTAGACAAATCTGAGTGTGCTCTACAATGTTCTCGAAGATGTGTTAAGTTTGCTAATTTTCATATTAACAGCTTGGTGCATATTTTCCTAACCCTTCTCACACTGACATAAGGGCTAGTAGTGGAACAGATTATAAATAGGGCTGATATAATTTGATATAAATTACACAAAATCAAATAATAACCCACTGTGTTTTGCTAAACATCTACATTGCTAGACTAATTGTCATTTAAACCAAATTTTCGATTAATATCATGCAGGCTGCATTCGACGTCCAGTCAACAATATTGATCGCTTGCTAGTTAAATTGTTGCCCAAATCATTGCTTTTCAAAGGCGAACATACGCTATGAATATAATCACCGCTATGGGTCGAAAGCCGTTATAAATCATATAGCTGCTTCACCGTGTAGAAACTTTGGCTCGTAAATAACAGTTCATAGCTACTGGTCGTGTTTAGATAAATAAGCTAGCAGCATATTTTAGCCGGCACATGCATCACATGCGAGATGTTTTTAGTTAGCAGGCGTATTAAAAGGGGATGTAATTCGCTTATGTTTTGCCTTAATTAAATGAGTGGCAAAAAGTTGCAGGTTGTTGAATAAACAGAGTTCGATGTTGATATTTAGTTTTGTATAATGTTTGACGTGTATACCTATACAGGGTGATTTTGAAATCGTGTAATTCCTTTTAACCACGCATTCTACTGGTGATATAGAATAAACCTGACCATATTTTTTCTTAATTAGAATAATGGTTTCGGCAAAATTAGAGTACCTACAGATTTTTTTCATGAAATGATTTCAAATAGTCATATTTTAACCACCTGACACAATCTTAATATTTTACTAATTTAAAAATAATAACATAACAATAACTGATGTCGTAAATAATAAGGGGCAATAAAAAGGAGCGCCCGTTATTATTTACGACATTAATTATTAATATGTTTTTTTATTTTAATTAGTAAAAAATTAAAATTGCCTCGGTTGGTTAACATATGACTATCTGACACCATTTCACGAAAAAAACGGAATAATAATTTTTCAAAAAAAAAAATCTAATTAAATAAAAATATGGTCAGGGTTATTCTATATCACCACTAGAATGCTTGGTAAAAGGAATTACACGATTTCAAAATCACCCTGTATAGTAGATATATAATGTATTGGATAACTACAGTACATCCTAATCCATATAAATATTATTAATGTGAATATAAGTTTGTTTGTTTGTTACGCTTTCACGCCGTAATTACTCGACCAATCATCATGAAATCAGCAATCGATCTTCAGTAAACAGCTTCACCGCTACCGTGGCATAAATTTGCGCTTATGTTCGCGGCCGATTGCGACGTCTCGAATTTGGTTATCTGGTCGGGTAGTTATATTAAGATTTTCTGTCAAATGCGCATAGTGAACAGCAAAAGGCTTGTTCCCTATCTCGAAGGACTTAAAATATAGCTGACATATGAGCGTGCACTACATGCTTACCCATAGACGTATAGATATGCCTCTATATCCTCATATAAAGCCACAACTCTATGTATGTGTGTATGAAATAAAGAGAATAACGAACAACAGCAAACACTTACAATTGCTAAAGCTAACAGGACCTGCCACAATGTTGCGTCACCGCGTAATAAACACCAGCTTATCTGTCACTTGTTACACAGATCACGTCGCACTGGTGTGAGAGTACGTCGGACCTACGACTTGTGCCACATTTACTAACGAGGAAACAGGCTGGAAAGCTGGCAAGAAACTGGCTGATAGATTATACTAAGACTTTTTTGGGTATTGGAATAGCGGTAGTAAATACGATTGCTATGTTTGAGCTCGTCAGGCAACGTCTTATTTCTTTAAATGACACCTCGCGCACTTATAGTAATTCATGTGTCGCGGGGGACTTTACAAACATTCAAACAACGGACACAAAGAACATCCAGACTCGGAGCAACCATTTGTGGATCACACACATTTTTGTCCCGTGTGGGATTTGAACATATAACTCATGGCATAGTGGCAGTGGCAAGGTTACCACTTATGGTCTATCCACACATATCAGGGCTGTGGCCGTGCTAGTACAATGAAGCTCCGTCGCCGTTCCGGCCCGGGCACGAATGTGTGTAAACAAGTTCACAGTTCACAAAGTTTTGAGCTCGTGACGGGGCACGGTCTGTTCACGTTCCGGGCACGGCCCTGATATGTGTGGATAGATCTACTTCTAACTCCATGCAGTCATTACGTCATCAGTGCAGTCTAATTTTCTATCAAGAAATTGTCAGTAACAGCATATAGTCTAAATCTTTTTCAACAGGCTTTTCCAATGCCAAATTTTTTTAAATCAATATATCTTATCTATATATTAATACGGGAAGCAAAAACTTAGTACCCCTTTTTACAAAAATTGCGCGGTCGGAGGAGTATGAAATTTAGCATAGTTGAAGTTTATATGGAGAAGGAGTGGCGAATCCTAATATTTTTATAAAATATCCATTAGAAATACATTAAATTAATGAAAAAACTCTACACGCACACAACCATGCATTTGACACACGTAGTTGAATCGCGTTCGTAGTAATTCGGCATGATCGGTTGATGTCGTACAATTCTTCCTATGGTTACATACCTTAAGATCTTATTGCAATTTCGCGGTATATATAATCAAACTTACAATTTTAATCAATTATGGTCGAATTTCGATCACTTGGCGACCGCTAGTAGATACATACATATAGTTAAGTGACGTGTCCAAGAACTATTTGCACATTTCTATGGAAATAAAGATTTTTGACTTTGTCTTTGAACTGTGTTCTGTAGTCGGCTATATGCCTCGTTTCCTATAACGTGGCACCTTAAATAGATAGTGAAATGTGGGTGTGACACCTGCCTACTCCTTGACAGTGTGTATAGGTGTGAGTATGTATCTACTACTTCAACTTGCTAATCTTATAAGCTGTGATGCCGTATAACATCACCTTGTTTCAAAGGCTTATAGCTTCTTAAAGATACATACGCCAAGGTAGATTCACTCAAAGAAGTTGTACGCCGTTTCTCTGTTGGGGTGCATGCCGTAATCCTTTGAAGGGCAGAAGTGTATCCATCCATTAGTGCTTAGAGTACGGAGTTATAAGCTGTATACCGTCTATACAAGATAGGTTCTCTGACCGCTTTAGTTCTCAGCAAAAAACAAGGCTAAGCACGGTAGCTCGATGCGTGATCATAATTTTAATTTTATAGATATTTCAACGAATTAAAAGAAAAGATATGACGCATCGTCAATTTAGCTTTTCAGATTTCAGGTTGAATCTGTCAAGTTGAATACAATATTAGACAACGGGTCTTAAATGCATCCGGTGCAAGGCAGTCGAAACGTCACGAAATAAATACGTTTTAATAAATACTAACGCAATGAAGGCCCGTTGTTTAATATTGAATAACACAAATACGAAAGCATAGATACGTTTATCTGTCAAATTTATAAATTAGGTACAATATTAGATAATATTGTCTTCTATTTACGCGAATGTTATTCATTGAAATTAAACTACTATATACGGATTTTATCGCGTTATTTATTTAACACTGTATCTATTACATAATTTTGAAAACTGTTACACTACAACTACTACAGTTTTCTTTTTTTCAGCAATCTGACTGCTGCTAGAAAGCAACCGAAACGTCGGGGAAAGTGTAAACCTAAATACAAATAGTTTTCATAGTTTTAATAATTTTATTAGCATAAAAATTAGTAAAATTCAATAGTAGTAGTAGTGTAACAGTTTTCAATATTATGTAATAGATACAGTGTTAAATAAACAACGCGATAAAATCCGTATATAGTAGTTTAATTTCAATACAATATTTGATTTCTCATGGGCATTAAAATATTACCAGCTAACCCCTCGTATGTTGTGACGATCCCCGAGCAACGCACAACAATTATCATTTCGTCTGAGATTACGACAGACAATCAGAGAATAAAAACAAAGAGACAGAGTTACTTTCGCATTTATATCTTAGTGGCGCAGCGGTAGTGAATGCGACTAAGTGGGCATGAGGTCTCGAGTTCAATTCCCGGTCGAATAGTGTTATATGGATTTTCTGATAAAATATCTTAATAACAGTGTTATGTAAGTCTGAAAATGCCCAGTAGACGGGTATACGCTTGTCACCTATATATGGGACCTGATAGTTGGCGAAATTTGAATGTTATATACTACTCCCTACGTTTTTGAGGATACAGGCGTATGACTAAGCATGTATATAATACTAGCTTACCAAGCTGTAGAAGTATGATTCGCAGGTTCATAAGTTACTTAAGGTTCTCGAAAGGTTGCCAAGCCGTCGGTTCATTGCCCTCGCGATGTGGTCAATAGAATGGCGATGCAAAACCTAATATGGTGAACTTCCTGTGTTCATACAATGGAATTTGCGACGCCATGTGTGGACTGGAAGCTTTTTATTTACATAGCGGTTTTTTGATTAATGCCTTTGCGTCAAACAATTGCATGTTCATTAGATGTGCCGGCAAAGAATTTGTTTAATTAAACTTTACACACGCGAATGCCTGATGCATTCTCTAACAGTAACAAGCTCTGTAACAGTCGTTTATTCTAATTCTAACTAATATTATGACTGCGAATGTGTGTTTGTTTGTTACGCTTTCACGCCTTAACTACTCGACCGATCGTCATGAAATTTTGCATACAAGTTGTGTCTGTAGTGTACAGAAACGGGTAGGATACCTTTTATCCATTAATAAGTACTGTTATTAACCTAACCTAAACTACATTTATGCCACCGAAGACGCAGGCAAAATCTAGTATCCTTTATGTATTTACTCATTTTGGCCAGCGGCTTCGCTCACTATGGAACTGTAGGTAATTTTTTTTGGATGAAAGGTGCCCTATATCCTTTTTTGTACCACTGTCAAAGTATATGCAAAGTTTCATAATAATCGGTCCAGTAGTTCAGGCGTGAAAGCGTTAAGTCAAATTCGCATTTATAATATCAGTTAGAATATCACGCTTGGGTTTTACCAAAGGGGCAGGCAGAGGAGTAGGTATTACATCAACATGGCGCTATTTTTTAAGATCTATCTTAAAGCAGCACTACTGGAGACAAATCTAGACTACATGCCGCTATTGAGAAATTCTTAACAAACCCAGTAACATGTTTGACTCGAGAATCGAATCTAGGACACCACGATTACACACAATTATAACAAATTTATAACACGAGACCACCGAGGCAGATTGCTAATTTGGGCTAACATATTTGTATTAGCACAATGGCTCGTTAATATGGACAAAAATGTTCAGTTAAAGGTATGCATAACCGAAACTGAATACGAAATAATCGGATATCCGAATATCATATCCATAACCTAAACCGATAAAACGCTGAATATATCGGTATCCAAATCTGAAATCCTAATCCTGTACGGACACTACAAATACGCAGGAAGCCGCAATCGTGCATACTGCGTAATTGTTTCCTCACAGTAATCCTGCCAGACTATTTTTTTTTTCATCGTAGCAATGTGCCCGTTTTTAGGTAAGCGCTTAACGTATCGTATGGATGCGAGACCAGCTGTATTATCTGACGGTTGCTGTACCTTCATAAAAGGAATTGCTGCGCTGCCGGTCCATGGATTACTAGTCTACTGCTGTCCTATCCTCCTGTTGACGACACAGAGTCGCCTTGAGGACTAATTAGTATTGTGTTCCGACAGTAAGTTTATGGCAGGGTTTATTACCTTGGTATTTAATGAGGCTATTTAACTGAAATCTTCTGAAACACTCTGTAGGTAGTTAGTTTCCCAGTCAGGTTACTCCAGTTGGTGCCCAAACCGAACTTAATGCGAGGATCACACTGTGCTCTACTTATCGTTATCTTCAGGGCCCAAATAGCTAGAACCCGAAAGGAGTAAGAGATGAGGGAACGGCAAGGCCAGTGTCTAGGAAGGATTCTGGGCAATAGTACAGCTGGATTAGTCACACCTCTACCACGCATTACCACCGGGTCCCCAGGTCCCACGGGTTCCCAGATCCAACACGGTGTATATAACTGGTTCCTAGATGTGTTTTTGGGCACGCGCGGCACATCGACTGGCCTTTGCTTAACCTGAGGTTTAAGGAAGACGTGACGATATATGTATAATAAACACGGTAAATTAGTAACAAAGGATTTGTACCCTACTTTTCTTAAATAAAAATTGCTCATTCGTCCGAAAAACGACCATAATCCTATGTACGCAAAGCAAGCGTGTTTAAAAAAAAAGAGCAGCGATAGCTCTGTGGGGAGACCAACAGACTGCAATGCAGAGGGTCTCCAGGCAGTTATATGACTTTTCGAAATTATGTGCGTATTGATTGACAATTATCGCCTGCTCCGTGCCTCGGAGAGCACGTTAAGCCGTCGATCCCGACTGCCATGAACATCTATGGCAGTCGTTATTGGGGAAGTCGACACAAAAGATCCCGTTAGGTCGAAGTGTCGCCGGTCTATACTGACTGGCCCCCACACAAGATAAGATAAGCATGTTAAACCTATTACATAACAACATTAAAATAATAAGGTGTGAAAATCACGCCGAACCCAAAACCGCGCACCAACTAACCCACATAGTTGTGCCAAAGCAGTTCGCAACAAACATTACTATTAATACACAAAGGAACGGACGCAGCATGTAAATTACTTCTGAATACCTAATTCGCCGGATTAAGCCGAGTTGGCGTTAACATTTAATAGGGTGGGCTCTTCAAATTTGTACTGTTTCCTCATAACTGGGTTACCAGATTATGATAAACGTTTGTGAATAGTTTGTCGAAGTTTTCTTGCTGCTGGAAAGTTTCTAGACCGCCTTCCGAGTTACAAAGATTATCTATTCTATGCAGCTGAAGAGTTATGTACACTATCTTTGAATGCGTTAATCTCAGAAACTACCAGACTTTGCGATAGTTAGCCCGTTTACTGGAAAATGTTGTGGGCTGTATATCACAAGTAGAACAGAAACCATCAATCTCAAAAGCAATGAGTGAGATTACTGTGCGTCAGGTCGTAGGTCGTAACGGGTAATACTGGGTATTATTGTGATTTTTTGTCAAGAACTTGTCAGCAGTAATACTGAGCTCTCAAATGTGCTTGATAGTAAGTCGCTCCATCATGAAGAAGCTAGGCGAAATATTAGGTTTCCATTTTTATATAGGAATGCAAGATTATGTATTTACACTTGGTTCGACCATTACCATAAAATAATTAGCCAATGCAGTTTCTACATTGATACACAGTCTCATGCCCGCTCCACGTAGTTGCCCGTAATAATTTCTCGTTGGGTCTTGGCATGGGTCTTGCTTCATTACCTCGCATGAGTTCGCCGGCTTAGGGTATTCCTAATTTGGGAATTTGCATGTTTCTTCAAGTGAGCTCTAGAAACACTTTACCCGGGAAGAGAAAAAAGGGAATATAGTTAAAAAAGGGATATTCTTCATTTTGTACTTTCTGCAGAATATTTCGGGTTGATTGGAGAACTATTCAATTCACATTAAAGTTTTCATTACCTTTTGTATATCAACGCAATTTCTCTTTACGTTTTATTCAACTCACAATCCGAACGAGTGTGAATTCGCGGGTAATTCAAAACATGCATCAAATGTTCAGCAATACTCGAGTCGAGAGGAGCACCGAATAAAAGGTGTAAATCAAACAAGGAGGTACGAGTACGGGCGCAAATACACAATGTTAAGCAAGTTGTATGTGTTCCTGAACAACAGTGCGCTGGCTCGCAGATTGGATGGTAAACTGCGCCTGATGCACCGTTGACACGAAGGTTTAGAATTTTATCTTGTTATTTAGGAATGTTTAGGAGTATTTACCAAGGATGTAGGAAACGCTGCAATTAGACAAGAAGGAAATATACTAAATACGCCTTGCGGTATTAGTTCGGGACGATCGTCACGGATTTGATTATCGGTTTGAGTTACAGATTCTTAATGGCAAATGGCAACGCTGTGACTGGAAATATGTTCGGTCGACGTTAATAGTGACAGTGAGCGTTATGTTATGGGTTATGGTTGTCTTTGTTTAATAAGCCGATTTTTATCCACTTTACGACATAGAAATTCTTCATTATGAGACTTTTTCTGTTCTGTATCAGTATGGTCTTTGTCACTCTGATTCAACTATTTATTGACAATAAAAGTCTATTGTGATATTTTTCCAGTCTCAATTACTATAAGACAACTTCTTATCACTAACAAAATTTAGAAGAGGCAGGGGAAACTACAGTGTGCTTTTCCATGAACTGTTGATGTAAGATCATCGGCTTCAGATAAAAATATATTTCTATTTTAGTTATAGTGAAAGTGATATGTTTATTTTGAAGTCCACTACACCAAGGTCGAGTTGTCTACGCATATAGAACCCATTCACAAGCATGACGTAAGGGCCAGTAATTTTTTGTCAGAAGGCATATTTTGACATAATTTAGTGCTCAGTTTAGATTATTTATATTCTATTTAGTTGGCACATTTAAAAAGAATTAGCTGGAGTGTTTTATTCTGTCATAAAAAGAGTTTAATATATTCGTTCAGATAACACAAAATACTTGCAAGAAAAAAAGAGCAAATACAAAAAATGCGGTTTCAGAAATTTGCATATCAGTAATTGACAAATGCCCGGTTAATAATTTAAAGTCATAATTACGTATATTTACTCTATGACGTTACGGTAATATCGACTATTAAGTATAAGGTCTCGAATTCGATGCTCGGTTCGAACAAAATATTATTATATTTCGGGTGAACCTATAAAAAAAATTTCAGAAGCAGCATGTTGGTACCGGATGCACACGGTAGACGGCAGTAGACTCACTATATATTAACATTAAGCAAAACCATAGCTGGCTAAATATGGGTATAGTACATGTAAGTGTATTTACAATACCATTTTGCCAGCTATGATTAGCGCAGATAATCACTGAAGAAGTAAGCAGAACCTATCCCTTCGAGATGTAGCAGACTAAGTACGTATGTAATTATTACGTAGCAAGCGGAAATCTGTAGTTATCTACCCTCCTGGGAACAGGTTTGAGTCTAAGTATGTAATTATTATTAATTGGACTAACTTAGTATTGTTAATGAATCATCGGTTGCAAGAAAGATTAAAATCGTATAATAATAATGTCCTCCAGACCAAATGTCAGCGGCCAATCTTAACTGAGACTGGCCATCTGCGTAGGATATATTATAGTGCACAAGTGTTTGCGCAAACAGAATTGCACTCTCTATTCACTAACTCTCATGATCCGATGGGACGTTAATCCAATACGACCGGAGAGAGATCAGGCGCAGGACCAACGCCTTAACGTGCTTTCCGAGGCACGAGGGTGTCTAACACCGCTAACTGCCAACTCTTGGTTGCTATTGAGATTTCTTAACAAGAAAACCCAATAACTTTTTGTTGGCCCGACCCGGGATTCGAACCCGGGACCTCATGCAAAGCAGTCGCATTTTCTACCACTGCGCTACAAAGGCAGTTAAATCGTATACACGAATATTAACTGTTCTAGCAACAGATACAAATACAATGTAATTCAATAATAACTAATGTACTATGGAGAAATGAAATTTGCTGTTCTCCGAACACGAACAGTTGAGCCTCCAGGCTTAGTGATTGTGACTTGGAAGATGCACAAGCACATGATATTTTCAGGATATACGTTATACTGGGTGACACGACGACCACGGTATAATTTATTATTATAATACTACAGTGCTTGTAAATACTACAATCATGTAGATTGTAGTATTTGCAAGCAGCCTAATGCATGCATTTTTATGATGACATAAAAAGTCTTTTCATCTTGGGCCATCTTGATCTATCCATTGATTTACAATATTTTCGCACCTTTTGATAGAATATACGATAGGATCGAAAATATAGAAATCGAATAAGGATAGGATTTCGAAGATACATATGTGAAGTCAGCCCACCCGCATTAGGCCAGCGTTGGCATCTATAGTCTAACTCTTTTCGGCCTGAGAATAGGCTCCTGTCCGGTATTGATACAGTTATATACAGGGCTGATATTATTATACCTGACGTACTTATGTACTTTTTTAATAATGGAACTAATATTAACATATATACGATAAATATTAATATTATAGCAGTATTCCTACTGTTGTGTTTCGTTCGGTGAGTGAGAGTGCCAGAGGCCTAATCACCCTCTTTATCCCTTCCTGCCCCTTCTCCTGCTCACTTCCTTTCCTAAAGAGTCGGCAACGCGCAGGTGGTGCCTCTGGTGTTGCAGGCGTCCATAGGCTACGGTGACCACTTACCGTCAAGGAGAGGGTAAGCAAGTTTGCCATATTGAAGAAAAAATCGAAGATGGCAAACATACACCCTTTAGGAAAGGAAGTGGGAAGGAGCCTTAGCGGGAAAGGGGAAAGCGGGTGATTGGGCCTCTGGCACTCTCACTCACCGAACGAAACACAACAGTAGAAATATTGCTATTCTGTGAGAGGATAGTCTTTCCTCGGTCGAGCCAGCCCATTCGTGCTGAAATCAGCGAGGCTCTACTACTCATGTTACACTAGTTGTATAAAAAAAAAGAACTGAATTTATCATTGTTATTTGAGTTAGGAGGCTTGTTGTTTGTTTCCATGAAGCAAAGCCTCTGCCTATCTCTTTGTAGTTACGTTAGCGTGATACTGATACATGTACGTCTAATGATTTTAGCCTTACATTTCTTTTAGTGCCCTATATACGAACCCCAAATATTGCAAACACATTTCATAACACAAGGGGTGTGTCCGGATCGTAATCATACCTATATTTTTCTTACCCAAGTCTGCGTCAGCAATATGTTAATACGGGGTCTGGAGGTGACCTCTTACCTGTAACAAGGATTTATTGATATAATTAAATTGTAGACGGAATACTTACACATTTGTGCAATATTATAAAAGCAAAAGTAACTGCCTGTTCATTACGTTTTCGCGGCTAAATTGCAAATCAAATTTTGATGTATTTGGTATAAATATAAATTTTATCATGGAGGATTACAATGACTACTGTAGTTATTTTAGTGTGTGAATTGAGGTAAAAATGTGAACAATCTAGTGTTTATCCGACTTTTAGTTAGTCATAAAAGATAAAATTCTGTAGGTACGTCCGTTGTGGCCTGTTCGGAATGGCAACGTCGCAAAACCGTAAAAGTACATTAAAAATAATTATAAACCACCTATAATATATTTTTCCTTAATCTATAGAGTGTATTAAAAACATTTTGAATATAAAGCCCAAATAAATAATTAGATGTTGCCATTTCTAATAGGGCAAACGCTCTTAATTAATTAATTATACATGCTGTTTGGTAATAAAAACGATATATTAACGGTGAATCCTAACTAATATTATAAATGCCCAAGTATGTTTGTGACGCTTTTACATTTTTCACAAATCACAATCACAATTATTCGACAAATCATAATGAAATTTCGCATACACGTTGACAGGGGCACAGAAAAGGACATACATACATATGTAATGACATAACTCTCATCCAGGCAAAAGTACCCACTGATACTAATTGAATCTGATAGAAATAAATTCCTCACAGAAGGAGGCGAGGGCGCGTTCCACGACCTCTCACTCCGGACCATAGACTGAACTAAGGCCGGGAGCGAGAGGGCAAAAATTCCGACTGCCGCGACCAACTCACGGCGCTGCGAAGCCTAGGCAGGTCAATCCGCCAATGTGTGCAGCGCCGCGTCTGCAACAACATCACGGCAGTCGCCGCAGTGGTGACAACCGGGTATCTCTTGCCGGCCTATGCGACACAGGAACTGGCCGAAGCAACCGTGGCTAGCCATTACCTGTGTCAGCCGGAAGGTGAGGGCGCCATGCCGCCTCTCCAGCCGCTTTTCAAAAACGGGACTTACCGCCACGATCGTGGCGTGCTCGGCACTGTAGTGCATAAGTCGTTCCTTCCACTCTTGCACCTCGCGTAGCTCGGACCGTACCGCCTTGAGAGTGGGAAGAGTTGGTCCTTTGCCACGAATACTAATTCAATCTAACCTAACCTACATTTACGCGACGGGCAAAACCTAGTGACAATATAAATCTCCCGCAGTGTTATTGAAAAAAAAAACAAGTGGGGCAGTCTTTAGAGACTGCCGATAGAAGTGAAAACTAAGTATCTAGCGTGCGGTGACGATGATGCGAGTTTCACGCATTTGTTCACTCAAAAAGTACACATATATACATAGTATACATATAGCTCGTGGAAAGCATTAGGTGACGATGACGCGAGTTCCATGATTTTTGTTAACCCAAAAAGTGTTCAACGCGCCTAAAGAAGATTTCACTTCAAAAATCAATACTAGCAATATAGACTGCAAATCTTTATTCTCGTTAACTCCTCCAGCTAAGTTAAGTGCTTGTGTTATGAGTGAGTTCACGTCAGTAGATCCTTCAAACCGAATTTCGGTCACGGCGGCCAATCTTAACGAAACCGGTGCAGGAGATATTACAGTGTACAAGAGTGTGCGCAAAGACAAGTGCACTCTCCGTTTCCTAACTCCCATAATCGAGTACGAGCCCAAGTTTAATCCCTATTTTGTAACAAAATATTTACAATCATTGGATAGATGAACTCAAAGAACTTTTAGAATCAGCATAACTATTTTGGAACTACAAATTTTCTTCCATGCTCGAACCTTTTACTTTCATATTAACAGTTCCGATACATCTACTAAGCCATCCGTTCACAATAATACCTTAAAACGACGTATCAAAACATTATTACCGTAATTACAAGATAATCGGATTACGTATTTACCATAACTTAATTACGGGATCGGACGGATCGAACGTTCAAATTCATGGTGTATCGGGACATTAACATAATTAGAGTATCGGCCATGGATCGATTACGGGACAGATCGATTCGGGCAACGACCGTGGCTATCTCGGCATATCAGACGTTATCAATGTATTTTATCAAGCAACATCTTGTTTTAGACTAAGTAATAGTAACTACGGCACTCGGAGACATTTAACAAGGCTCATATTATTATCTACTAGGTTTTGCTAGCGACTCCGACGGCTTGGGAACAGTAAAAAAGGTATCCGATGTCCTTTCCTGTACACCTGACAACGAGTAGTTAAGGCGCGAAAGTTATTTCAGTAAGTAAAACACGCCATTAGTTTTGATTCATAATTTTCAATAAGAACTCACAAACTGTCTCGTATAGCGGCATAGCGGTAGTGAATGAGCATGAGGACTCGAGTTCGATGGTTTTGCTAAGTGTTATCTTTCAAGAAATTCTCCTCAGCAGCACGGCATCTGGAACTATGCCCAGTCGAAGTCAATAGGCCCCTATTACTTGGGACATAAAATCATATTTGGAGATATGTCGGTGTATTGTTCCTCGGCCTATACCTTCGTGGCTATAGATGTAAAATTATGTATACTTATATAAAAATTCTTCAAAGATTTACTATTTAAAATCTTTGTTTAGGAGTTATAGGGCCCGGCATCCATTCACGAAAAGGTACAACAAAGGGCTTTTTAAAATACGAAAAGTAATAACAAGATCTATGATTAAGAATGACGAGACGGCAGCCTATTAGATACAGTTAAAAATTTAATTGTGATGTCTTAGTGTTCAATTACTATTCGTTGGGTAAGTATTACCTTGCGGTGCCAGCTATAGGCGATTGGCCTAAGTAATCTTTTAACGTCTCGTATTCGGTAGTACGAGCTGTTAACAGTAATATTGGAAATAGTGTAGTGTAAAGTTAGGCTAGTCGGTCTGGCTTCGTAGACATTGCTCTATATTACCACATTTTGCTCTCACCACATGTCGATGTTATTTTACCACATTGATCGATCATGGCGGTGGAACCACCATCCTTCCACTAGCCGTTTATTAGCTAAATAAACAAAAGGGGTTGCCACAATGTAATACGATATGTATTGGTCAACACATTTGTGAGATCAGTGTACGCCTTAAATTGTCTATACATACATAATCTCATATCTATATTCCCGAAAAGATAAGCACCGGTGTATTTTTTCGCCGGCTATGGTTTTCTTAAGTCCCACGTTATACGGCACACCCGATAAATATACTTAATAGTTAGAGTAAATATTATAGATATAATGTACAATAGACGACAGGCAATTACATATATATGCATCATTGTGAAATGTTGCAAAAATGGGGAAAATTCTCTTAAATGAAGCAGACGAAGTTGTGCGGGTCAACTAGTAGATACCAACATACATACATAATCTCACACCTCTATTCATAGCCGTATGAAGCTGTGTACCAGGCACAGTTTCAGACTCTGTGTTCCCGCCGATTTATGGACACAAAAACCCAATAACACAGCCATACCCTGGATTCGAACCCGAGACCTTACACGCAGTCGTTTCACAACCTCTGTTACTAGACAATCAGTATAAACATGAGCTATATTTACATCACACACGCAGACTGACAGACATATTATTACGTATTAATACTAACCGATCGTTGACCGCGTAACCCGATCGTCTCGTCCAGCCGACCTTATCATCGGTTCTCACGCTCCATGGCGCCGGCGTGCGTGGTATTATTAGACATCTTTAGTTAGCTTTCTATGGGGTGAGTGTGATGTCATCGCGTGGCGGTCATTCATGTGGTGAAAGCACGCAGAAAGTGCGTCGCGTTAAACGCAAGATAAATGCTATGCCGTTTAGTTTCTTGCTTGTGTTCTTTCGTGTCGTATAGTGTAACTTGATATTATACATATGTACTTAATACTCATGCCTGTAAACCAATTATATTCAGATCTATTTTACATAGGTTATGTGATTTTAGGCGGTGAGTGAGGGTATTAAAAATTTAATGTCAGTTTGCTTAATATGAGATTCGTATTGGAAATCTTACTATAGAGAGCAAACATAAGTACAAACGTATGTCACTGGCCTATAATAATATAATATAATATTCTACCACATACACACATTGGCATCTAGGCCAAACTAAGCAGAGCTTCTACTAAATAATGGATAAAGATACACACATACTTTTTTTTTTACTGAAAAGACAAATATTTGGTAAAACAAAATTACTCGTCATATTATAGTTTACTTATTGAAAATATATACGCACGTGCATACTCTGTTGATGAAGTTGAAGAATGTATAAATGTTTTTATTTTACTTCGAGAAACCTATGCATAAAAACGCAGCAAGCTGTATAAACTTCATAAATAAATAACACAGTATAATCACTTTCTTATTTCAAAACTTAGAAAAAGCCAATACCCCAATGACAATAAAATGCAGCGAATATGGCACCGAGTCTAACCAAAGACATTATTAAAGTATAAGAAAACTCCATTCCGAAGTAAAATCCCTGGATCCAATTAAATACGAAAGAAAACGGGAATTTCTAAAGAAAGTAAATAAAAATCGTTTACTAGGGCTGGGGCATGAACCCCGACAAATCCCGTGAAATCCTGACTAACAGATAGGTATTCCCTTTAATATTTCATGTGGGTGTTTTTAATGTGAATATCCCGAGGGATTAAAGAGAATACGTAAGCATCCCTTTGAAGATTAAGGAAATGTTAAATTTGTTAAATATTTAGTACTTGTTGTGTAATTATTTTCGGTCTTTTTGACGCGGGCTTAGTGCAAATGTGGTGAGTCGTAGTAAAGCTTCGCCTCGCATGTTTTAAGCGGCGGTGCCCGAGTGAGCATGTGTAGTTTGTAAGGCCATATAATTTATGTAAGTAGTTTGTTATTATAACTTTGTTTGAGCAAGTATAATCTGTTGTATTTGGTAAACATAATCTCTTTTAATTTATAGTAATTTAGTTTGCAAACTATAAATCAAAGTCAAAAATCATTCATTTAGGTCATAAAATAACACTTATAAACGTCAAAATATATAGGTGAGTGAGTTTACTAAGTTACTGAAGCTACATTTAGGTTTATTTTTATAGTGACACGGCAAAGTTATTGTAACGGACCTGATGAAAAGCCCAATTACAGTCCAGAGACAGTGACGACGAGGAGAAGTTAGATGTCTTCTAGCCGTCGTCAGTGTCAAGCCGGTCTGACCAGATGCTTCTTCACACTACGTTTGAAGAACCCAATGTCATAGAAGGGAGGTAACACATGTGCCGGAGGACCATACCAAAGTTGATTTCCTAGGTCCAAGTAAAGGTTTGAGCCTATGACATTTAGTATTTATTATCTCAGGTAATGTGATGAGTACGGGTCGAATCTACATCTCTAGCCGCAAGTCCAATGCCGTAACCATCGAGTTACTTCTACGAATTATAATTTTTCTATTATTATTTACTAGATTTATTCCGCTGCTTCGCTCGCGTTAATGCCGAATTTCTCAATAAATTTCTATTTTTTGGAAATAGTACTTATTTCTGAATCAAAGGTAGCGTGTCCTTCCTTTACTAACAAAGTGTATGCGAAATTTCATGATGAATGGTTCAGAAGTTAAGACGTGAAAGCGTAAGAGCAAACTGTAATTCCCATTTATAATATGAGTTAGGAATCATTTACAATTTCATAAACGATTGCAGAATGCTAGGTAACCTAGCCTACAAATCGGAATGTTATTTGATAGACTACTATGTAGAGGTCTTGAGTTTGACTGAACAGGGCACATCTCAGACTTTTTATTTGATAGTATAATATAAACTAATAGTTCATATCCCTCATTTTTACGGTGAAGGCAATTATCGTGAGTTAACCTGTATATTTGAAAGTTCTAAGAGTTGAAGACGTTTCAAGTCCCACATATGTTTGGGCTAGCTTTTTACAGGTTTTCAGGCTCGGTGTTGCCACTGCGAATTTCTTAACAGAAAAACCTAATGACAGTTGGGCACCTGTGAATAGAAGTCAACCGCAAAGAATTCAAATTTAAGCCACGAACTCAAAGTAGCAACCTTAAAACTAAAACAAAAGATTCACGCTGTTAGTCCATAAGGCAGCACATCCTTCTAGACCTACTTAAGAACTATTATATATTGTTACATTCCCTAATCCCTCGCAAAGATTACGTGTGTGCGAACAGCGTCAAAGTAGTATATTCCTTTACACATAGTAGCCCAAATTAGTCGCATAAGTAGCCTGACAAATCCCTAGTTACACACTCAGGTACCGTAGTGCTGAACTACTGAAACTTCCCTCCAGCAATGTGTCTAACGTTGCAAAAGCTTATAGCCCGTACTCTCGTTTCGCTCCCGGACGTCCTGTTATATTTAATACAAGCTTTGCCCCGCAACTTCACCTGTTAGAAAATTTTAATAAATAATATATAGCCCACGACCCTCACGGCATTTATTCGTTTCTTTATTACAGTAAGTGGGCAAACAAGCATATGATATATCTAAGTATAGCTATATCTCTTGCAATACAGAAGGTACCCCAGATAAATAAATTAAAGAAGGTAGGAAAGGAATGGAGGAAGGTTGTAAGTCACCAGAACTCTTAGTCAGTGGGAGACATGCAGTTAATACTGTGACTACTTCTATATCAAAGAATCAAAAAAGCAAATCTGTAAGAGATGATAATTCCACGGACTAGCCTGCCAAGTATTTAGTGACTAAAGCTACTTCCACTTAATAAGATTTTCTACCATTTATTTACCAGGCGGACGTTGACTCGAAGAATTACTACAATAGTTCTTCTTCAGCAAGTGAGGCTTCTGATGTGTTCTACGTGTCATAAGCTTTATATTTAAGCCTTAGAGTTAACAAAATATGGCCAGTTACAAGTCTGCTACATCTATATATATTTAAAAGACTATGTTGAATCGTTCAAACGATTTGGACACACACTTGAGCTATAGGTTATCAAACGTCCAAACAATTTGGAATAACATTGAAATCGAGTAAGAGTCTTTAAGCAGTTCTCGTCGACTACTCGCGGTATATCGGCAGGTACATTGTAAAAGTTTACGGCAACGTGGTTTTCAAATATGTATGTAGAGCTTAAGGTGTATATTCAGAAGATATTCTTAGCTTTGAACAGATATGAACAGTACTAATAGTTCAAGTTTCAAGTCCTAATCCTGATATATGACGAGAACATTTATATGTAACGCTTTGAGCCAGTATTCAGGTAATGTTGGCAACTTGCTTGTCTATTTTGGAACAGACGTTCGAATATGGTTAAAACTAGATGCGACGGCGCGATGCAGATAGATATAATAAGCATCCGATTCCATTTAACAGAAAGGTAGGTAAACAACAATCAATATTTATTATTTGTGATGTACGTAATAAGCTAAACTGAATGATAATTTAGAAAGAGTAAATACCAGTTGAAGGGCTTAGTCGCAAAGAATACCGCTGACATCAGCTAAATTTATTTTCTCTTTAACCTGTCAACTTAATCATATCGAGATTATAGGCATTATCAGGATGGACAATGGACGAATAAATAATGTACCCCATGTTACTGAAACGACAAAGATAAATACATCGAAACCGAATTTATTAGAATCCATCAAGTTGCTTATGCACCAGGGCGCATCAAAGACATACCTACATGATATGATAAAAACACTACGCTCCCTCTGGAACAGTCACTTAAAATACATTTTACCATAACTCGTCCTTACTTCTCAATATTGTACCAGGATAGCATAAGCTTGCACATATGAATATATAGCAGGTAATGCAACATCGACGTACAGAGTAACTAATTTCCCAAGTTGGACATTGTTGCACTGGTCGATACGGGAACTGTGCACGGTAATTAATATCATAGATGGGATGGTTCGCAAAGTTGTTAAGCTGTTTACAGAGAATTATAGGAGCACATTTCGACACATTTTGAATTGCTATATTTATTGGCATTACATGTTGCAATTGCTATAAATATTTTTCATACCAATTCCATACCAATAATCATGAGAGGAATAATACAGACTACAGACAAATTTTTTGTTCTATTCTCTTTAGTGGCAGACAAGCATACAACCTACTAGTATTGCCTGTATCTCCGAATAGGTATAGCGAGCTGTCTTACACGCCCACATTTCCTTTGCTCTTCCTCCGGACCTCGATATCGAGCGGACGTGTGCCAAATTCACGCAGTTTTTTATTTAATATTATTTAAATAAATAAAATAAAAATATCAGCCTAAATAATAGGAGTGCATAAATAACGAAGAGTTTTGCTGTACGACTGTTGCTGCAAGCACCGCCCCCACCGTCGCTTACGCAAGCTCCTAGGCACCGCCCTCCCCTCGGATGAGCAAGACAAGCATATTCCATTCTAACAAAACATATACAGTACCAGGACATCAGAAACTACCAGGAGGTTACTAACCAAAGTAAGAGAAGCATTAATTCGTCGTCATTGATAACTACAAAAGTGGCGCAACACACTAGGCGACTGACTTGTGAGCGTGAAGTTTCGAGTTCGAATCCTAGAGAAAAGTTTTCACTTTTTGCACATTATAATTATATTCTCATCACGAAATACTTTAATTTGATAAAATTTACAGCATTCTGCGTACAATTTTATATCAAATATTTTTATAAATCAATTTTAAAGAGAAAACATGCCGATTAACCGATCTCCGCCTTCAACCGCGCAATCTTCATCTACATTGGCATTGCCCATTCCTCAAAGTGAAATTACTATTACACAAGAATCGGACACTGCCTCGGACTTAATGCTATCCGATATTGATCAAGAATATTCTAATATCTCAAGGAGACCGAAGCGCAAACATGGTGATTTAGCCAATGCCGAACTTAAAGAGCTCCTTTGTACTATACAGAGGAAACAAGAAGCGGAATTCTTATGTATTAAACAGGATATGGCTACTATTAAAAACCAAAATGTTGAGACTCAGAAATCATTGGAATTCCTTTCAAGCATGTACGACGCCCTATTGCAAAAGTTTGAAACAGTCTCAAAAGAAAATGTGGCACATAAAAACCGCATAATTACGTTAGAATCTAAAGTAGATCATTTGGAACGGAGCCTTAAGTCAACGAGTATTGAAGTGCGCAACATCCCCTCGGCTAAGCCAGAGACAAAGCAGGATCTCAAAACTCATATTATAAATATAGGCCAGGCGGTGAACCTCCCAATTTCCGATGGCGAAATTCGAGATATTTTCCGTGTCAAAACCAAGAAGGAGCCAGGACCCATAATTGTAGAATTCACTACAAACCTACGAAAAGAAAATCTAATACAATCCGTGATTAACTTTAATAAAGTGAAGCCAAAAGAGGAAAAGATTAATACCGGCCATCTTCAAATACAAGGAAAATGTACACCGATTTATGTGACTGAAAATCTAACCACCAAAACTAGACGTCTATATTACTTAGCCCGGGAATTCACGAAATCCCACCATCAAGCTAGCTGTTGGACTGCGTTCGGTAAAGTTTTTATGCGACCAAAGGAAGGACATCCAACCATCCGCATAGATTGTGAGGATGATTTTACTAAACTAGATTCACAAAAATGACTAGAATTTAAAGACTTTATTTCATCATGTTATAACATTATTTATTACTTATCAATATATTACAAAACTAATCCTGTTCACTTTAGCCACTCTGACACTTTACACTTTTCTATACCAATTTTTCTTAACTATGTAATTAATTTACAAAGTCATATAAACCCAGTTGTAATAACACACACAAATACACATAATCAAACGTACACATACCTGAAACCGTATAAAGCCCACACAAAACACAAACAATACCAAATTAATTTCAAATCACACTATACTAACGTGGTTTTCGATGCGCTCATTATAAATAAATATGTACAAAATTTGTCCCCACTAATAAATAATACAATATATTCTCACGTTGTCCCCATTTGCCCTATGGAATATAATATCAAATATACGATAGATTATTTCTACGTCAAATTTGACAAGGTAATATTTAAAAAATCCAAATTTTCGATTTAAATAATACTCAGATTAACTGTGAATTGGATAGCTTATCAATAGCTGAAAGCTTTACTTGTGAACTTGAAAATATTTGCGCCAACATGCTATATCCAGTCAATTCGTCTCTAAATATGATCGTACAAAATATTAGAAGCATCAACTGTAATATGGTACACTTCGAAACATTATTACATAGCTCTAATGTCGCTTGGGAATTAATCATACTGACTGAATGTTGGCTACATAACAACGATCGCATACCGGAGTTGAAAGGCTATAGTCACGCTTCAACTACAGTCAATAAGACGCAAAATGAGGGTGTAGTGGTTTATTCGAAGTCCCCAAGTAATTATAATATATCAGAACCTCATCTCGAGGATGTTAATTGTCTTATGATAAAAATTAATACGACCACTGTCATTCTTGCAATATATCGTCGCCCCGGTGAAAAAAACATTTCTAAATTCTTAGAATCATTAAATAATATACTAACCAGTCTAGCTTCATTTAGAAACATAATTATTACAGGAGACATAAATCTCGATATTGCACCCACGACAAAAGACAATAGAGCAGAATCCTATTTGAATCTTTTGGCCGCACATGGCATGTTACCTGCCCATTGTATTCCAACACATACTCATACATGTCTTGACCACGCCATCCTCAAAACCAAACTTTCTGCAAAATGCTTTGTTGCACATACGACCATAACTGACCACTACACCGTTATACTTAGCTTTGATATGTTTCCCAATACCCATAAATCCGTAAAAAATATCAAAATAGTCGATTACGACACTCTTGACAAAGTCCTGAATAAAATAAATCTAAGTCCAATATTTTCAATGGGTGACGTAAACAACGCTGTTGACTTTTTTATTACAACCTTAAATAAAGAATTAGAATCTTGCACCAAAATCAGACGTACCCCCATACGTAAAAACATTCTAAAACCATGGATTACCAAGGGGATACTAAAGTGTATAAGAAATAGGGACAAATTATATCAGAAGACAAAAAAAGATCCAAGTAACGAAATTCATAAACTAACCTATACTCGCTATCGCAATTTCACTAATTCTTTAATCAAAAAGGCCAAAAGAGAATATGAAAAATTAGAAATTAATAATGCCAAACATAACATTAAACAACTTTGGAAAGTCATTAAAACCATCACGTACACAAATAAAAACAGAATCCCAGCATTAGAATTGATAACCAACAATAACCATCTAGAATCAGCTAACGCAGTTAATAGATATTTTACTAATATTGGAAAAATCATTGGAGGAAACTTGCAATCGATAAACTCACTAAACGTGAATGAACCCTATCAACTGGTGACCCAATCGCAGTCATTTGTACTTCGGCCGACAGATGTTTATGAAATAGACTTAATTATAACTCAACTCAAAAATGATTGCGCAATTGGCCTAGACGGTATCTCCAACAAATTTATAAAAAGATACAAAAGTATTTTAGTTGAACCACTTGTTTATATATGTAATTTGGCATTCTCGTCCGGCATCTTTCCAAAAGCATTCAAGCGAGCACTTGTTCATCCAATTTATAAGGCCGGTGACAGAGACTGTGTGAATAATTATAGGCCCATATCCATTCTTCCTGGCTTCTCAAAGATCGTTGAAAAAGTTGTCAACAACAGACTAGTCAAGTACTTGGAAACCAAGAACTTGCTCTCGAATTCCCAATTCGGATTTCGCAGGAACAGGTCAACCGATGACGCTGTTTTTGAGCTTACAAATTATATAGTCACTAATATGGATAAAAAGAAAAAAGTATTAGCCATTTTTTTAGATTTAGCCAAGGCATTTGACACAGTCTCTGTCCCACTACTGCTCGGTAGACTGGATCGGATGGGTGTGCGTGGAATGCAACTGCAGTTTTTTGCCAGTTACCTCACAGATCGCTCACAATGTGTTCAGATAGATGGTGTACGTAGTCATGATCTTCCTATAGACATTGGCGTTCCACAAGGAAGTATTCTCGGGCCAACGTTGTTCCTAATATTTATTAACGATCTTTGCCAATTAAACATATCTAACACTGGAAAAATTGTCACATTTGCAGACGACACTGTATTAATTTTTAATGGTGATTCTTGGCGAGATACATATCGGAATGCACAAGAGGGCCTAAATAGAGTTACTAGTTGGCTCAACTGCAACCTCCTATCATTGAATGTCGATAAGACTAAATACATAGCTTTCCGATCAAATAATAGGAACCCGCATACCGAGGCATCTCAACCCATCTTTGCACATCTATGTTATAACCGTAATGTTACCTCTCCATGTACCTGCAAGGAACTACAACTAGTTGATACAATCAAATACTTAGGAATCGTAATTGACAAAAATTTAAATTTTCAAGCTCACATAGATATACTAAGTTCCCGAACTAGGAAACTAATTTACATCTTAAAAAACTTACGACATGTATGTGACAAGAATGTCCTAATAACAACGTATCTTGCCCTATGCCAGTCAATACTGATGTACTGCATTACGTCCTGGGGAGGTGCTGCTAAATCCACTATGATAAAACTAGAACGTGCCCAAAGGGCAGTGTTAAAGGTGGCACTTTACCTACCGTTCTTGTACCCTACAACAGACTTATATCAAAAGTCCAATGTTCTTACAGTAAGGCAACTTTTTATTTTTCGACTAGTTATTAAGTCGCACTCACTAACTAATTTCGATCCTCTAACTAATGCAAGGAAACGTAGGCAGTATAAAATATATCAAACTGACATAATTTACAAAACAACGTTATCACATCGATTTTACTGCTTTTTAGGACCGTACCTATATAATAAAATTAATGCTATTCTCTCTATTTACCCCCTTAATACATATAAATTAAAAAAAGTATTAACAGAATGGCTACAAAACCTAACCTATGACGATACGGAAAACCTACTTGTGCCACTGAGATAACAAAGCTAGCACATCTATCTATTTATTAAAATACATACTGACATAAATACATGCACCTACTCTCTCACACACACACACACACACACACACACACACACACACACACACACACACACACACACACACACTTTGTTTTGCATTTATTTATATTTTATCTTTGTGTATATTCAACTTAGACGAAGTACTTGTCATAGCAATGTGATCCAAGTTTATGTCCAGGAGGTGGGAGCCTGGTGATCTGTAACACAGGATTCTTTTCCTACCACAGACACCAGCATCTCACAAAGGAATTTTGTCTGATCAATATCTTTTATTTTCTAAACCGTGTACCTTTGTGATGAGAAAAATAAATACAATTTATTATTATTATTATTATTATTATTATTTCGCCACCTATGAATTTACGTCACAAGTTGTTACTTGAGGGCCAGCTTATTGCCGTTTACCGAGAATATTAAGACTCCGTGTACTGAAGTTTCTTGATAGAAAAATTATCACTATGACCGACACTAGAACCGAGTTAAATAGTCCCACGCATATATCATCCAAAGTGCAGATAGTGGTATATTATAACTATTTAGAGCCAACTAAGTTTTTGGGTCCACAAAATAGAGAGCAAGCCTATTGCGTACCAGGCTCAGTTTCAGACTCCGTGCTAGGAGTATGAGTAATGAGAATGTCTTTACAGAAAGTCCCAAAAACATTTCGGTATGCATAGCAATAGCATTCATAACCGCTGCGACACCGAGCTACATGTTAATTATCTTTATAATTAATAATTTTAATGTATGTATATGTGAATAGGTAACCAGTTTAATTAGTTAATTTTAAAGTGAGGCTAACTAACGTGGTACGGACTTATGACGCGGAGCTATGTAGAGAATGTTGCACAGCAGTTTTAGAGCGTTGAGTACGGATGTGAGGGAAATAACTGGACACCTGATATAATGGCAAACTTTAGTCATTACATACTGAAACATGTGCGTACAGACAGCACATACATAGCTGAACATTACTATGAGGTAGCTTGAAAACAAGTATTTTTATATCTTGCTGAATCGCATAGTTTCAGTTTACATAATACTGTAAACTAAATCTGAGATCCAATAAAAAAATATCATGATTATGAATAAATTTGATCAAGTATTTTGTGATTAATTTTTTTTATTATAAGCCTGTGTTTTTGAACTGTGAATAAACTAACTAATTTTAATTATCACTAATTTATAATTTTGAATTATAGAGGACACATTACATCTTTTGTATCAATAAAGGGTTACCTTAAATATAGTATAATTCACATGTTTCGCTGTTTTGCTTCTATTGTATCGGGGAATATCGCTTATAGTAAACTTCAGGATGCAGCGAAGCCTCCAGGTTTCAATACACATCGGTAAAAGTAGAAAAAAAGCTACAACCAACCCTTTGTCTACCGTCAATTCTGCTGTCATTTGCTTTCATTACATTATTACTGCAGACTACTACGAGTATTTCGCACTCATAAGCGTTAAAAGAAGAATTTGCAGGCTTATTCATACTACTCTTCAAATACTAGTCTTGGTTGCGCAGAGGTAGTGAATACGACTGTTATGCATGAGGTTTTGGTTTCGATTAGGGTAGGCAGGGTAGGGAAAACTGATATTGGGTTATTTTGACAACTGATCCCAGCACAGAGTCAAGAACTGTGCCCGATAAAGGACAATAGGCACGCCCCTACAACGTCGAATCTAAAACATAGTTGGCGAAACGTTAATGTAATACACTTCTCCTTACCATTCGTGGAGAGAAGCATGTGACTATGTATGTATGTAATCTTATCGTTAAAATATTACACTCTCTCTAGCAACTTCTCGAATTAATCTATTAGACTTACCAACCACCACCCACTCCAAAGATACAAGTCTTACCACCCAATCAAATACAAATCCTATATAATAACATATTCAATTATTAACATGTACGATGTCACATAAAACATTCATCAAAACGTTTCATGTTTTGTGACGTCACTCCCTCACGACATCGCCCTCCTCGGATATGTCCCCGGGCGTTCGTGAAATAACTAAGGATTAGAACCGTTTCACCCATTACTAGGAACCAAGACAGTGTTGGGACGTTACGGGGAAAGCGATGCGGGAATATTGATAATTTATAGCGAAGAGGATTTTCCTGAATTGTAGGTTACTATTGTGAAAAAATTGTCCTTTTCATTATTCTGCCGTCATAAAAAAAGAGACGTACCTGTCAGTATATTTATATGAAAATACTGACAGATGCGTCTTTTTTACTGATACTAAATAGGTACGTAGGTACGTAGTAACTAAATATCGTTTTTTTTTGGATAGTATCTGTTTTTCTTATGACGATAATATTATCCTGCCGTGAAATGCAATAGATCGTGTGATTTCATTACTACATGAAATATTTTAGTAGGTATAGCGGAAAGAGCTTTTATTAGTCAGTAGAATTTGTCGCAGTTTTGTGTATAAATTAAGGACGTAAATAAGAATGCGTTCTATTGGCTTCTCGTATCTGTTGGCTTCGCAACAGACTTACCGCAGCTGATTTACACTTATTCGGATAAGATTAGCAATATCGGTCATGAGTTACCTTAGCCTTTGCTTATAAAAAGTCGCTGCGATACCAGCTAAGATATCGCAAGCATCTCCATTTTTTTAAATGCATTGCATGCTTTCTCTGGCATTTGGGGTTCTATGGTCGGGCAGGTAGTGTTATTATGATTATCTGTCAAAACATTTTTAGTAGCAGCACGAAGCCTGGCTGTGTGTCCGGGAAACGCCAATCAGCTTGCCATTACATGAGACTAAAAGCTAATGAAATGTGGGTATGTTATATACTTCTGCCTACCTTTTGGGAGAAATAGCCGTGAGACTATGTGTGTATGTATATCTAGATAATAATGTAAATCTTGAGTGTATATACTATCTAATAATATTGTTGCAAAACAAGAATATTTTTGTTCCTATAATTAAGCAAGTACCTACATATTTATCCAACAACCAAATTCCCGACAGCTCCCCGCTTTAGCCACGTGGCACATCACCATGGCAACGATTCTCCCGCTCCAAAAGCCGAGATAATTTTCGGCGCGTCGCGACTCAAGCACCGAGCTATCCCGGATAGATACATCCCTTCAGCGATTCCTTTCTGAAAGGTAATAAGGGTCTGTCTTGTGACTCCGTTATTTATAGCTACGTCTATTATTGTTTCTTTGATGACCTCTTCCTTTGTTGTCAGTTTCAGGTGGACTACGAAAATTAAGAAATATATTTTTTGTTTACTTGTGGATTTTCGGACCGATATAGATTGCGTGTAATTACTTATTTATGTTGTATTTACGTAAGTTATTAATTGATATTTTCGTTTTGGTTTCATGGAATAGCTAGTGGTTTCGATGTAACAAATATAAGATTGGCAAACAAGTATACGAATCGCCATATGGTACGCAGTTTCCTATTCCGTTTGTACTAGGGGTATCACTCGCATTTTACTGATTCTAAGGAAAATTTAGATAAATAGAATATTTATATAATCTCGCTTAGAATAGTACGCCCAGAACACGGTGGTTCATTTGCGTCGTCACAAAAATGGCAACGACGAGATCTTTTAAATCAATCAAATCAAATCATTTATTTTCTGATCAGGGGTATACAGTGGTGTTAACACTACAGTTCCATTCGTAAAATCAATTTAATTTAACAATTTCACTTAAGCTTACGCCCAGCGTCTAAAAGAGGGATTAACAGACGGTCAAACGCATGTCAACTGCTAGAATTGGCTAAATGAATTACTAACAGCCGAAAGTCACTTAACATTGATTGTTTTGGATACGAAGTTGATAAATTTTTAGCAGTCAGATGTAAAACCATCCTTTTCTTTTCTTACTTATGAAATAAAAAAAGGTACAGTAATTTAAAAACTAAAATACTTCCTCGTCGCATCCGACCTTTCGATTTCAGGATCAGGCTAAACTTTATTTGGTTCTTGTATTAGAGAATTTTCAGTAACGGAGCAGAGTCAGAAAACGTGTCTGGTAAATTTTTTAAAGCACTGTCATTGCTAGCGCAAGATTGAAACAAAGCTGAACTTTGTAACGCATTATCTTTCTTGCACATGCAAGGAATATGACTTAAGGTATGGTGGGCAGGTCACCAGCTTCTATTACGTGGCATTTAAAAAATGGTGATATGTCATACAGATCTGCTTACCTTCGAGGCTTTCTGTCTATGTACGAATATACATACCAACACATGTTGTTTTAGCAAAACAAACAAAATGTTTATCAACGATTATTGGACTGTAACATGCGGGTTAAATAACCTAAATACACAGCCATTGTATTATGTCGATAGATATGGTAGCTGATTGAAAATGAATTCTTGTTTAGCATTCAACATGTTTGGGAAATAGCTGTTTTATTGCATTGGCGAATTGTGAACGGTTGTTTTCAAAATAATGAAGAGGAATGTAAAATATGGTGTTAGGGAGGATTAAGTTCCGCCCGATGTAGGAATCAAATTGTTGTAGCGTGTGATTAGCGATTAAACAATAGAAATATTCGAATGATCAAATAATCGAATAATTGATCATTATTGAAATAAATAATTATTTTCACACCAGTACTTGTTGTATATACAACAATAATATAATATAATATTCTACCACATACACACAACACCATCTAGCCCAAACTAAGCAGAGCTTGTACTATGGGTACTAGACAATGGATAAACATACATATATACTTTTTTTTTGTAAATACATACATATCTTACATAGAAACACCCAGACCAAGACAAACATCCATGTTCATGCACACAAATGTTTGACTTGTGCGGGAATCGAACCCGCGACCTCAGGCGTGGCAGTCGGTTACACTAACCACTACGCCATCAAGGCCGTGCTGCTGTGATTACCTCCTTGGTCATGAGTTTACGCCTTTATTTGCGGCTGATGGTGAGGTCCTAGGTGTCAATCCCGGGCTAGGTTCGTCGGATTCACGAAATTCTAAATAGCAATACGAAGTCTGGAACGGTAGACGCCCATAGGCTCGATTCCTATAACGTAGGTATTAAAGCCGTAGCTGGTGAAATGTATTCCTAACTAACTATAATACATACCTATATAAATGCAAAAGTCAGTTTGTTAGTTTGTTACGTTTTAACGCCTTAGTTACTCGACCGATCATCATGAAATTTCGCATACCCATTGAAACCTTTCATCCAGAAAAAGTACTATTACTAATCTAGCCTACATTTAGGCGAGCGACGCCGCGGGCAAAATCTTATATACAAAATCTCGCTCTCTCTAATCAGGTATGCATATTTAATCTAATCAGTTTGACTTACAAAACTTTTACAAATACTGGCACATACTTATGTCATGTTTTAAGTTGGCAAAGTTACGATATGTGGTGGCAGCTTGCCAGACCATGCCCTGTTTACTGGCACACCAGAACCCATCAATTCACTTTTACAATTGCAATAGAACCATCTACTTTATTTAGGAGAGTGTTTTCTTTAATATATGGGTGGCTATTAGACACTTCAGCATTAATCCTGATTACTTTAACACAGGAGTCTGGCTGCCTCTGTGGAGCAGTATTAGTTTGGTTAGACTACGACTAATATATCGGATTTGATGTTCGGGGCAGTTTTATTAGGTTTACCTGTCAATTTTCAGGAGCACAACAAAATCTGGAACTGTGTCAGCTAGACGACAAAAAGCTTTCTCTCTCTATTACGCGATACTTAAATAATATCTGGCGCAAATTAGGTGTGATATTGCCTAAGGAGATATATACAGAGTACCGTTACACCCTTGTTAAAAGACGTCCTATACTAGGTCAAAGGCTGGTTACTGACATCAGAGCTACTCAGAATCAGGAAAATCTAATATTTGTTATTTTTTACCATTTTAGGAAACCTTACATCTAAACTAATATTATAGACAGAGTTGATACAAAGAAAGAAGGCCAATTAAAAATTTTCACAGATAATAGAATAAATAAATATAATTAATAGATTTAAAAACAACATGTAAGCAAGAAATAGACACAATCACATCATTACATCATCACAGTAACATTAAACAAGGTTACTTGGCTGCGATATTCTGCAGGGCGAAGGTGCTTACCTAGCGCAGATGCCTAAAGTCTCTAACGATGGTGCCCTATTACCGATTTATTGATCTACCATTTAATACATAGACATTTAATGGGTACAGACATTCAATCTAAGTACATCCAGTGATATTGGAGATCGATATTTGTGTTGACCGCTGAAAGACCTTCTCAGATTCGAAGAGAGATGCCCTTGTTACCTCGTTAAAAAGTAAGTATACCTACACACGCTAGTTTCAAACTAGTTATACATTATAAAACCTAATTTAAGTTGACGACGCAGGCACTCTCTGATATAATAAGTTTATTTAATAAACTGTAATCTCATATTCCGTGCACAGGAAATTGCATACTGCAGCCAATATTGTGATAAAACAATGTTTGTTGTACCTTGTTACCATTAATTTTGTGCTTTATTATTTGAAATAGGCACCTTGTGGGTTACTTCTTAGATTGGATAGGCATAGGATTTTAGGTAATAGACGTTGCATAAAATCAAACATTATTTCAGTAACTGATCCTGCTTTTATTATCAGGCCCTGTGTTGCAGGAGACTTTAGGAACATACAGTGAATTAAGACGAAGAACACTTAGTACTTAGGACAATTATTTGTGCATCGAATAAATAATATTTTTTTACTTTATTATAAAAATATTATAAGTCCACTTGATGATAAGAGCCTAGAGAAATATGTTTACGTTAGCGCAAAGTTGGCGACAAGCGACACCGTCATAAGCCTAGGCTTATGGCACTCCGCTCTTGGAGAACCACTTTATTTAGTTTCCTTTTTGTGCTTTGGGAGCCTTCTGCGCTCACCAATAATCGTTAAGTTGACATAATAAATGGTGATCTATAACTAATAAAAAACACAAATAATGTAGGCGAAATTATTGCTGATACCACACCGTGCTTGACCACAATGTTTTCAGTTGGAGTGGATGTATTCTGTTGCGGCGACAAATGGTACGATAGCAAGATGCTGATGATGAATGAAGATGATGATGCTTTAATTGTCTCTTTTAGCATAACAGGCTGCTCTGACGAGTATTGTTGTTTTTATATCAGCTATAATAACATCATTACTAAACTTTAACAACGGACCGCAAATTGTCAAACCATGCATTCGACGAAACGCCGCGCCGCGTCCAAAAATCTTCTTCAAATTCCAAAGTAAGAAAAAGTAAACAAACACACCTTGGCACTCATAATTTAGGATTCATCATATCCGCTCAGATCCTACCCACCCTCTAAATTGAAAAGGCGTTATGCTGCAAACATACAGGAGCGAAATTACCTAACCCATAAATGGGAAATTCAGTAAAACAGGATATTGCATACGACAGCCAATATTCTACCGGGTACTAAACTTAGGTTACCGCCATGTTTGCAGGTCCACGCGTTAAGTGGATTATTAATTTGATTTAGTTTTAAACATAATGTAATTTTCGGCATAGAATTACTTTTTGGACCTACATAATAATAACATACAGAATTATTTTCATCAGAAAAGTTATGCATAACAATTTGGTTAAAAACTGTTTTTGTGTGTATTAGCGGTGACACATAAATGTATGCGCAATTGGCAAGTAGGGAAGAGACTGTCTTTATTACCGCCTGACACTCCATGGAGAAAAGATTTTAGATTCGAGGAACTTTGATATTATAGTGGATAGATTGCTGCGTAAATATCTGGCGTTGCTCTGTTTTCTACCACAGAGTGACTCGTAGTATTGCGCTTCGGCAGTGAACATAATTTGGTTAAGATGATGATAAGACGCTTTACAGGGTGTCCGGTAATTAATGGATAACCTTGAAATGTCTTATAGTAGAACTGAAGGCCATTCAGAAAAAATGAAATATATATATATATTAAAAAGTGCAAGCTATATAGCATAGCATACTTTTCACTATCTATCTATTAGCATAATTAGTGTTTAATAATAAAACAACAAAAAACCGATGGATTTCATTAATTTATGGTCGTAGTATACAAGAAATTTAAAAAAAACATATCTCAGGTAGCAGTTAGGATAGACTTTTTTCATATTTTTTTCTGAACGGCCGTCAGTTCTACTATAAGACATTTCCAGGTTATCCATTAATTACCGGACACCTGTATATACATTAGCAGACACGCATGCTTAACTCTTTAAATCAAACACATAAAACACGAATTGAAACCAAAGTTCATAATTGTATTCCAAATAGCATTAAATTGATTAATAAGGCATTGTATTTGCGATTGGAAGGTTCTAATTCCATCCATTGCATTACGAACGTGGACGATCTCCTAAAACAAGCATATTAGCTTAGCTAAAAGTGTTAAAAGAAATGGTTGAATCTTAAAATAAAAAGGAATAGAAGTAATCAGGCGCTAAAATGCACTGACCATGTTCATATATACAAACGTACATTTGGTAGTCGCGCACCTGTAATGTAAATTTTACGCAATGGTCAAAAATTATACTACAAATCGTATGTACGAGTTTGCGGCAAATTTCATGTGTGAATTAGAGGCAACCTTAATGTACGTTTGAGTAATAGCGGCATACAGTTACAGTGGCTGTATTCGTCACAAGACAAATTACACTTTTATGTCTTAGTTTTATTAGCTTCACTTCGTGCTAGAGTACGAGGTATATGTGTTAATATTCTAAGCTTGAGAAAACACGACCGAATACAGCGTATATATTTAACTGTGTGTTAAACATTTGTCTGCTAACCGTTTTGATTGGAGTTTTGACCGTTGGTCTGTCTAGAGCTCGTGGCTAAAGTTTGCGTTTATGGACGAACGGATCGAGGACCTGGGTTTAATACCTGATAAATATTTGTACAGGGAATCATGTAAGGCTATTCAGTAGTTGCACGAATTATTTAATGTCTACCTCAGGATGTTCAGTTTAAACTCTAAATTCTAGATTAATTTGTATGTGTGACATCGCTTTTTATGGGCTGGCAACTCTTTGAATATAGCCCTATAAGCCTATAATCAATTATTTAAGTATAGATTTATAATTATGATGAGGTGATAAGGGAAGTAAACTGAATATTTTATCTTTATGGTAGCGTCATGTCGTTAATGATTACTGGATAGAATATTATGGGTTAGATACATCGTAGCATGTCTAGTCATTCACAACCTGTCCTCCGTATGTAAGTTTGTTTACAAGGCTAACAACCAGTCCGTCTGTTTGTTTGTTTCGACATTAGGAAAAAAAGTACATGGATTTTGATGAGGTAGCTACAGTTTGACAGCTTGGGGTTCAAATTATATTTAAAACACATTTCATTTAATTGAGTGTAATAGGAGTAACTATGTATAATGTAATGTATATGTAACATACATATTCTTAAGCCTTTAACCCTGGAAGGATAAGCAAAAGTGGATTATAGAAGAAAATGCAAAAGTTCTTGGGCCGACCCGGGCATCGTACGCGAGATATCCTACGGTAGCAAATGCACAGCAGTCGCATTAAATAACGCTGCGTCATCGAGTAAATGAAGACAATCACGTTGGAGGTTGCAGGTAAACTGATGTCCATATAAACAAAATTAGTTATGACTTATTTTCTTCTTTTAAGTTTATGTTTTCTTCTTTGTATGTATTGAGTATACTTACATAAGAAGTTTAAAAACGAAAACACTTTAGTATAATCTGTGTCAGTGCGAAGATTTTTATTTTTTGGCTTGCAATAGTTTTAATTACAATAAATGCATTACGAATAATCAGCGACTATCCCAAGAACGAGTTCTATGGGTGTTCAAGTTTTACGTCTCTGGATAACGTTTAACGTGGTTAACGTTTAAATATTTAACTAGTGCCTAGTGGTCAAAATTCGACCATAATTGATTAAACTTTAAGTTATAAAGACATTTATTAAACTTTACCCTTATAATGACATTTCATTTAGATTTCGCTAAAGCTATACAGGTTAATTTACCTAGCTTTTTCAAACAAATTTACTTAACTATACTCTTTCATTGACGATATTTCTAAGATTGCTACTTTGTTTTCTTATTTTCTTTATTATTACAATATATAAATAAGGTACATATATATTATGTAACTATGGTTACGAAGAATTGTACGACGTCAAACGAACAATGCCGAAATACTACGAACGCGATTCGACTGCGTGTGTCAAATATATGGTAGTTTGCGTGTTGTGCTTTTTCTTTAATTTAATGTATTTTTAATGCATATTTTATAAAAATATTGGGATTCGCGCCTCCTTCTCCATATAAACTTTAACTGTGCCAAATTTCACAATCCTACGTCCACGCAATTTTCGTAAAAAGGAGTACAAAGTTTTTGCTTCACGTTTTAATATATAGATAATTAGTACTAATAAAAACATTAATCATAATAGGTACCTATCAAAATCTGTTAAGGTCAAGACATAAATATTTTTCATTATTTATTCGCTTGCAATATAAAAGTATTCACATCGTTCTCAATATCAAACATAACAAAACTATCGAGTATTCGAATTAAATAAACAACACATATTTACAATAATCAAGCACGCACTCCTTATTCGTGATCATCATGACCATCGTGACCATCGTGATCATCTTCATCTTCATAGTCGTCATCAGCGAAGTCGTATACCTTCTCATGAGAGCTTCCACCCTTCTTGCCATACTTAGCTAGGTCATGGTAATGCTTCTCATGTCCTTCCTTAGCAGAATGACTATGGTCGCTATCGTCAACATGACTCTTACCGTGGAAACTAGCTTTTCCAAAACCACCCTTGTCGAAAGCTGAGTCGTGCTTGCCTCCTTCCTTGTGACCTTTTTCCTCAGAGCCGTGATGCGCTTCTTCGGAACCATGCTTGTGGAAATGTCCCTTCTTGTCAGCAACATCGTAGAAATCATGGTCCTTCTTGAACTCGTCCTTGTGGAACACTTTGTGATAACCAGTAATGTCCTCTCCTTTGCTGAAGTGTTGCTTGTGGCCGTGATCGCCTCCCTTGTAGTTTTCTCCAGATTCGTAGTGCTTACCGTGAGCTGAGGCTTCGTCGTGATGTCCTTTCTTGCCACCTTCAGCCTCGTCATAATGTCCTTCATGATGTTCCTTGCCGTATTTGCCAGAATCGCCCTTAGCGTGATGGTCTACTGACTTGTAGCCCTTACCATCCTTCTCACCGTGAGCGGAATGATGTTCTTCTCCGTAATCACTGCTTTCAGCGAAAGAATGTCCGTTTCCTCCATCGTGGTATTCCTCAGAAGATTCCTCGCTATCTTTGTCATCTTCTTCAGCGTCTTCGATAACTATAGGCTTGGCAGCGATGTAGGGTAAAGGCACAGGAGCAAGATCGTAAGCTTCTATAGCTTTGACTGGGTGAGGGATCGGCAGAGGCGCTGCGAAGATGTTGTGAGCTGGATGGTAGGCCGCTGGTGCTCCTAGCTGGACGTAGCTCCCTGGTTCATTGTTGTCACTCCTGTAGATATAGCTCGTAGCTGCTGGAGGCACGAAGTCGACTTGGACAGCAGCCACAGCTGTGACGGTCAACAGAAAATACAAAGCTGTATTTGTCATATCGAGATGTGTACTGTACTGTTACTGAAACTGTAATAATTTGATAAGCCCGTTGCTCAATATTTATATCTAGGCTAGAAGCGAAAAGTCCGTGAATATGTCGTACCTTTCTTGTAGCCATGTAACAAATTACTTATCAGACGAGGTTGTGAGACACAAAGAGGTTGTTAAAAGAAAAAAAATAGTCTATTGTGTAATGTTGACCGCACCGCGAAATGAGCGTGAACTCTTTTTTTTCTGATCGATGAGACTATCAGAATCGAGACAGGCGGCGGATAGTTGCAATGACCTAGCTAATATAATGTAATTACGTGACAATAATTGTTGATTATATCTATTAATTGGCGGCCTTAATGGCGTAGTAGTTAGTGTAACCGACTGCCACGCCTGAGATCGCGGGTTCGATTCCCGCACAAGCCAAACATTTGTGTGCATGAACATGGATGTTTATCTTGGCCTGGGTGTTTCTAAGTATAATATGTATGTATTTACAAAAAAAAAGTATATATGTATGTTTATCCATTGTCTAGTACACATAGTACAAGCTCTGCTTAGTTTGGGCTAGGTGGTTTTGTGTGCAGGTCCTTCTGCGAGGCTGTCATCTCGCAGAAGCAGGCAGCGGAGCGGGGGCGTGAGGAAAATCCTTACGCCCCGAACGTCCGCCGCCGGAGGAGGGGGCGCAGGAGACGCGCTTATGTCGCTCTCCTGCGCCTCCTAACCTCCTAACCTAACCTAAGGGTTCTGGGTGGCAAGGCCTCAAAGGACCCTGCCACCCGTGAGTTAAGAACCCATACTGGGCGCGCGCGGTGTTCCCGCGCGCCTTCTAACGTCGAAAGGGGAGAGCAGTGAATTGCTCTCCCCCGGGGACGAGAGGCGGTCGGGTCCGTTTGACCCGGCCCACACCCACACGGGGGGGCCTGCTATGGATGAATCTTTTCAGACTCCCAACTGGCCCTCCCCATTGGGTGAGAGAGGGAACACCCCAGGTTTTTTAGTGGATATACCAGCGCTCGGCTGGTGAGTCCCACACGCCCCGCCGGTGCCGTCCCCTAGCCAGCGGGTAGTGCATCAAGCAATTTTCCTGGGTATCAAAAAAGAAAAAAATTTTGTGTTGTGTGTATGTGATAGAATATTATTATTATTATTATTTGTTTCTCTTTTATGGGTATTTTCCTAATGCGTTAGAAAAAACTCGGCCCTTTGGGAGGCTTACACGGGGACATGGGTCCAACATGCATAGGCCCGCCCTTACAGAGTTTTAATTTAGAGTGAGATGGGACACTTACAGAGACACTAACCGCGCCAAGTGTAGGAGACTATTGCTACATATGGAATCTAATAAATCTGGGCTATGGGGATGGGTGTTTGATGGGCTGGTATAATGAAAACTATGGATGAAAAACGGTCTGCCCTGAATTCTCTAATAGCATCAATCGGATGGGCGTATTATTATTAATTATACAGGGTGATTTTGAAATCGTGTAATTCCTTTTAACCACGCATTCTACTGGTGATATAGAATAACCCTGACCATATTTTTATTTAATTAGATTTATTTTTTTTTAAAAATTATTATTCCGTTTTTTTCGTGAAATGGTGTCAGATAGTCATATGGTAACCAACCGAGGCAATTTTAATTTTTACTAATTAAAATAAAAAATCATATTAATAATTAATGTCGTAACTAATAACGGGCGGTCCTTTTTATTGCCCCTTATTATTTACGACATCAGTTATTGTTATGTTATTATTTTTAAATTAAAAAAATATTAAGATTGTGTCAGGTGGTTAAAATATGACTATATGAAATCATTTCATGAAAAAAATCTGTACTCTAATTTTGCCGAAACCATTATTCTAATTAAGAAAAAATATGGTCAGTGTTATTCTATATCACCAGTAGAATGCGTGGTTAAAAGGAATTACACGATTTCAAAATCACCCTGTATAGGTGTTATTATTGAAAAGTGTTCTAGTAGGATCTAGAAGGATTAAGTTGTGTTTTGGCTACGAATTTCAAGTGTTTATTTATTATGTCTGGCAAAGGGCCTGGTAAAGGGTTATAGACATACCTACCTATTTCTTTTTATTTATAAAACACATCTGCCGGCCTTGCAATAGTTTCTGTGTCACGGGGGACTTTACAAGCATTCAAACAAAGGACACAAAGAACACTCAGACTCTTAATAACCATTTGTGGATCACACAAATATTTGTACCGTGAGGGTTTCGAACCCACAACACTTGGCGTAATTACAATGCCTAGGCCAAAACCTCTACGTCATCCGTGTAGTCAACTATGTCTAGGCCCGATGTAACAGGACCACGCTTTTAAAACGAAATTAATGTGCATGTACTTCTGCCTTGCCTTTTGAAGAAATACAGGCGCAAGGTTATGAAACTAACTATTAATGTTATTAGATGTAATATTATGTTAACTAACCTATTTTATATTACCTAAAAACAAATAAATAAGAAAATGTGCCTAGTGAAGTAGATAGCAATAAGCTCGCCTATTATTACGTGATACCTAAAATATAGCTTGCGTAAAGTTAGTATAATACTCCTCTGCCTACCCTGCACATAAAGGCAGGCATAAGTCTAGATATGACTTTGTATAAGAGGTGTTATTATTTATTTTACAACCGCGACTTTAAGGCAACATTTTCAATATTTTACAATCGCGTAAACTCGAGTGTAGTTGATATTACCTTACATTGTTAACATTATACTACATAACTTAGTTTCTTTGATGGAGTTGAAACAACTTTAGCATGATAAACTGATGCATTTTCTGTAATGAGGCACCTGTGCTGTGTTTTTGGCGCCACATAGAGGCATTACTTCCTGCCTCTAAAAGCTTTGCCAAAATGTCCCATATAAGAAGTGTACGTTCTGGGCAAACATTTTATGGATGCGAGACAACACTGATTTACATTTTGCCGTTGGTAACAGTGCTTAATTTTATAAGGTTTTGCTGACAGACGAGCTAACAGCCTAGTTCATAGTAAGAAGTAAACGCTGCTCATGGGCAGGCAGTCGCAATTAATACAGAGTCCTTTCACCGTTGACAGGTAAAGAGGGAAACTACGACAGATCGCATGAAAAAGCGTGGTCAAATATCTGAGTTACCATTGCTGCAACTGCATAATTTACAGAAAGAAAACTCATCTGACTAAGAAAATTTAGTGAGAATTTTTCTTCACCTGCTTTTTACAAACGAGGATGCAACTCAGTTTCACTCTCGCAGGGTTTTGACTCTAAAAGGAAGAGACTAAGCAGCAACGCTTTATATTTCTAGCCGCAAATCACTTTAACCTGCTACTCAAATGAGCGTGAGACTAAGAGAGATGGAACCGATTGATGACACACTTGCCGTTAACTGGGTATGTATTATGTCAAATAGTAATGAGCTAAAGTTTAATTACTCCGATGTTCCTTCACCGTTTCTTCATCCTAAAGAAAGCGGACAAAGAAACTTGCTTGAAACTTCGTCACCTCTACCACCGGGTTTGAAATTACACAGAAACAAAACAAAGTTGGTAACATTTAGCAAACAAAAACACCTGTAATTGTAAACTGTTTCTGAACGACTTGCTAACAGTAATGTTAGGACGGTTCCACGGTGCGCTCTGCGACGAAAATCCAATTTCCAGAACAACTATTTGGACTTCAGGTTGAACAGATTTTACTTTTAGAATGGAATATAAAGAAAACTATTTGCATGTGCATTGCATGGATTAAAAGACAGCGGCAAAATGCTAATATATGAAAGCAAACATTTAAAATTAAATAAAGAATTTTACATTTTTGGAACGTGTATTTTCTCTAGGTTGTCCGCTAAACGGCAGTGTGCATGCAATTATGTCAAGTGCTGCGGTGTTATAAGGTCGTTACACGATGATAGTCCGGTCCTACTATCGTATTCCAATTTAAAATATTGATATAACTGTGATTTCTTTGTATTATTTGTTCAAGAATTTTAATAGGTTTAGTTTCGAGTAGTATCTAATTTAATTTGCTGCGCTCAATACCTAATAATCGTCCGCTTAGTGTTAAAGTGTAATATACTCTCATGTCTATAAGCGGTAACTCAGTAACATTATTTGCTTCGTTTATGGATTCCTTCTTGAATGATAATAAAACTGGTAAAACAATCGCATACTTATGAGATAAATATACGAAACACATTTATCTAATAGGCTTATCCTAAAAGTCTGTAAAAAGATCTGAAACTTCAGTTAACACAACCAATCAGTTTACCAAACCATGTCCTAGTTTTACTGTTAAATCCGAACTAGAATCTGTTCACGGTTAATTTACTGTTTTCTTGATAAGATCGACCCTCCAGGTAATTTCGGCTATTTCAAAGAGCTTAAAGACTAATTGAATAACATGTGCTTTACCATATTATGTTTGAGGATAATAATCCAACGATAAAGACTAGCAAAATATTAATTTAATTATAGTACTAGATTGTTATCTATTTTCGAAAGGCGTCGCATATACATAATTATAATTATAGTTGAGTTCTGCTTTGGTCTTTGGCTGAGAGTTTTCAATCCTAGAATTTGCTCTGTTTATACATATCACATCCAATTATCATGAAATTATATAAGTAAAGTTATCAGCGATAATGTGTCTTGTTAAATGGACTTTGTGTTTTGCTATTGTAGATGTTATTAACATAGTATTATAATAAAAATATTAATCGAATAACACCAATAAAATTATTGTTGTGTAAATTATATATTATTTTTGAAATGCTCATTATTTGTCCCATGACGGATTTAAGCACCTCTTCAATATCATATTTATATTAAATTATCAGTATTGCTCTTCCTTAAAATTTCGCATTATCTTCCAGTCATCCAAGCCTATAAAATTCTAGTCTTTATTACTTAACAATGTTGGTACAACCCGGTCTCTGGTCTCGACACCACACAACGTAAGGCAAAATTAAGATAAGTTATAAGTACTTTAAAGGGTAAGACAATAAAATCGCGCCATTTTGCCGTCCTACAAACAGAGCCTAATGGTTGTTCGCTGTTTACCTCACGACAAAGGCCCGGAGTCACGTTAAATATTTTATAATATTTGCATAATGCGTCCAACAGCTATTTGAGGCAATCCCTACTTTATGTTGCTCATTATAACATTAACAAACTTGGGAGTTTCAAACGCAATTTTCGTCTTTGACTAGGTGCGTGTTTCTAAGAAATAGGGGAAGATTCTCCTTAACAAGTAGGAAGATTTCTGTAGGTTTTGGTCTATAAGACGAATAAATTCAGACAGTTAAATTATTTAGCCGAATAGCTGGCATTGTTCTACAATTTAAAAAGATCGAGAAGGAAAGTCTCAGGATGAGAATCCTTGAAATTAAGTCTTTAGACAGTTTTGTTTTCGATAATCGACGGTTAACTGTCAAGCTACTTTATATAGGTTAATATTACATTACTGTACTGAAATGTTTAATGGCTTTATGGTACCTGCAATTTCGCTGGCATACTTTATTGCATGAAATTAGTTCAGCAGTTGCCAAAACGAAACAGATAGAGTTGTTTTCGCACTGTCGAACCTACTAGGCGATACCCATACTTACGCTTAGTTGGGCTTAAACTATCTTCATATCGAATTTTATAAAGATCTTCGGCGGTTTAGCTACGATAACATTAAAACCAAAATAAGTTGATTTCACATCCGTAGGTTTCTTTTATGGATACTGTGGCAGTTTAAATCTATAGCAGATTTATTGGCAGTTATATTAACATTTCTTATGCTTTACAGCATCTCCATAGATAGTTATACGTTTCCAACCGGTATTGATCAATTGAGTGCTCTCATTTTATAGTGTCACTCTATGGTAGCCGTCCAAGTATTGACCTTAATCATATAATTTAACCTATACGACCTACGCGAACGTTTACCGACCGTTTCATACGGAGTCATAAAATTCCAAAATCGCTCGTGAAATTAGTTTTAATGTTAGTACACCGTAAAATGGCCATATAATAATTATCGGGCATGACGTAGCTCGAATGGCCGGCCGTGTTGGCAAGGTTGGCACACTCGATTATAATGGAGAGGGTGAAATGATTCATAGCCGTTTCTCAAAACTGCTGTATCAGATTTCGTGCAATTACCTACAAACAATTTTTCATAAAATTTTCTGTAAAAGGTATATCATTTATTTACAATGTGTGTGAAAGTAGCCATGTTTAAATGTAAAGAAAATGTAAGAGCATCTTTCAAAGTAAAAGAAAGCCTGCATTCTTGATCGCGTCCCTGGCTTTGGTTTATGTTTGACGTCAATCGGGATTTTTATGTATATTGATTATTGGATTAAATGAACCATATGTTCATGGTCACCATATGTTCATAGTTACGGTTAGATATAGAAACGTTATGGGCGCGTGGAAATGACCTGCAAGAAGGAGTCGCTGCTTAGCCAAATATTGATTTGGCAATAGTAGCGTACCATTATATTATGGCACAACAACCCTTAATAAAGCAAACTACAAAAAAATCACAAGAATAAAACATTTATTTAGCAACGATTTTCGGTAGGCTCGAGTTCTTCTTTAGCTAAACGTCTATAGATTTACGTAGAGATTTCGTTGTCCTATGTCTTAAACTGGAACAGCTTTGTACATTGATTACTAGTCAGGCAAGCTGTTAACTATTAACAGACGAGAAAGGAAATGCAGCTCGTACCAACGCTTTAATTTATCGTTTTACCAAAGAAAATAAATGTTCGACGGAGAGAATATTTACCGAGAAAAGCTTTCACAAAAAATAATAACAAACAATACGGCAAATGGGTGTGTTTACAGTCACAGTTCGATTTAACACGAAAGGACATGTTTCATATCGGAACACATCGAATCAATTGGCGCCCAGCGTCGCGAGAACGATAATGTTGGGGTCGCGAGGTAAGCGGGCTCTCCGCCAATTGTAGGAAGTAAAGTAAGTAAGTACCTATTCTTTCTAATCGTGAGTCTATTGGGATATATAAATTATAGCTTTTAGAAACTACTGATAATAATTGACCTTCGTAATTAAGAGGAATGATATTCAAAGCATAGATCAGTTTTTTATTTACTTATAAACACAAATGGAACACAATATGCTAGAGTCGATAACCTGTTTAAGTGTTTAATAGTACTCGCGCGACATACTGATTGTCATAAGCCATGATAATGGCTGAGACCGACGGAATTATGAGCTCGCCATTGCGATACAATGTTCTAGTCCCATCACTGCACTATGCAGTTAGCGGTCCCAATCTGTACAGAAAGAAAACTTGTGTGATAGTTTTTCCAAGATTCAGAGTTCTTTGTCTCATATATCTGTAAAGTTCTCCACGGAAGGAAATACCCATACAAGTGTAATTCAAATAATCCGATATAGTTTAAAGATCCATTTTATTCTTGCGAGTCTCGTGGCCACAAGCCGCACGCTGTCGTCGTCACCACACCCTCCCGTCATCTTTCAATCGTCTCCATTCACGTTCGAACATTAAATAGATGTTCAAATACGATTATGTGTTTAGTGAAATAAGGGTACATGCGATGCATGGAGGGTGGTCCATTATCTATTTAGGCATACGTAACGCCTTGAATAAACATATACTAATATACAGAGAATACATGCCAAAGAACAGAGGAAATTAATATTAGATTGGAAGCTGTGGATTGATATACATATGTAAAGTAGGTATATTGGTGACTTAAAAAGGCTAGCCGGGCTGGATGGGTCAAATAGCGCGAAGTAGCGCCGGCAGTCTGTTGAGACATACTTGTAAAAATTGGTAGAGCTCTATATCTGTAGTGGAATGCAATAGTCTGACTGCGAATGCAAGTTTGTTTGATTGTTTGTTTGTTACGCTTTCACGCCTTAACTATACCAGCAATAATCATGAAATACCGTAGACAAGTAGCCAGGACGACAGAAAAGGACAAAGGGTACCTTTCATCCAGAAGAAGTACAGTTACTAACCTTACTTACCTACATTTAAGCGAGCGAAGCCGCAGGCAATATCTAGTGTACTTTATTTGTTCAAGTATAAGTGGCTCAAGACCGGACTGTGTGGAAAATCTTGGAGGAAGCTTATGTGCCGGCAGTGAACATCTTTCGGCTGAGATGATGATGAAGTATATACATACAATGTGTTTGTATGTATGATTAATAAATAGTCTGTTGTCAGATTTGTCTGGTCGCCCGAATATTTAAGTACCTACTCTAATGTCTCAGCATTATTAGGTGATTTGCGTGTACTCAGTATCATACTGACTGTCATAATGTTGATGACAGACGGAACATTTCCGTCTCACATGTCGTATGTCATGTCATTTGTCTCATTATCTCTTGGGACCGTGTTCTTCTATACCGTTTCTTGAGAACAAAAATCCTGTAGCCTATAAATATTAGTTAGATATATCTTTAATATTAGTTATATTATCAAATCTTTGATATCATCATATCACAATTATTATTTCCAAGAATTGATATTTACCTCACTCATACATACATAGTCTTTCACCGATATCTCCGAAGGGATAGGCAGAGATGTATTACGCTCACATATCATCAACTATGTTTAAGGTCCTATGTGATAGACAGTGACGCTATCACTGTCTATCGGACACAGTTCTAGACTTTGATCTATTACTGAGAATTCTTTAACAGGAAAACAATAACATACCCAGCCGGGAATCCACTCGAGACCTCAAAGCAGTCACATTTATCACCGCTGCGCCACCGAGCTTAATGCCGCTAAATTTAATCAAATTAGTCGGCTAAAAACCACGGTAAGGCAATCGTGCGGGGTTTTTAGAGCAAGACGAGCGAGAATAGTGTCAGCCGCTTAATACCTACGTCACCTGTCAGCCAACGTTAGCAAACTGTATGAGTTAATCTTAGCTACACTGTGAGTTTACTAGAAAAGCTTGTAGCTTTGGGTTAAATTATCAATTAAGTTAAGCGACGGCCCAATGGATAAGGCATTGGATTTGCAATCGAGAGGTCGTGGGTTCGAAACCTACATATTGCACTACTGACATGAACCCACTCCTAACACAAGCTTTCTAGCTTAGCTGGAGGGGTTAACAATAATACTAGTAATTTGAAATCCAAATTGCTAGCAATCTTTAAAAATAATGCTATTTTACGAATACTTGAAGAAGTGACAAACCAATTAAACGTACGTGAGTACGTCTGCCTAAGTTTCAGAATGCGTAGACAGAAGTGTATGCCATCTATATTTCGCTCGCTATGATTTTGTCTCACGTAAAATGTGGGGAGCCTATCGCCTTTGAGCAGGCACGGTTCCAGACGTGATGTTACTAAGAATTTCTTATTAGAAAAACTTATTAACGCTGCCATACCCGGGAAACGAAACGATTCACTGCAGCTGCATACACTACGCGCTGCGCCACCGAGGCTGTCATTAATTAAACACATCCACTTATTTTCTTTTCTATACTAATATTATAAAGCTGAAGAGTTTGTTTGTTTGCTTGAACGCGCTAATCTCAGGAACTACCGGTCCGAATTGAAAAATTATTTTAGTGTTAGATAGCTCATTTATCGAGGAAGGCTATAGGCTATATAACATCACGTTACGACCCACGGGGGTGGCGCAGTAATCATAAACGCGGGTGAAACCGCAGGCACATCTAGCATTTTATATAAAGACAGCTGTCGCACTGAAATAATTCCTGATCAAACAACAAATGTTAAAACAACGGTCATAAAGAAAACTCTAAACCGGATCAACTATTTTTGGATGACACAATTCGCTAAAACGCTGCTTAGTAAGTTTCATTTTTAAACCAATGATCATTGTTATCTGTGCATATCAATCAAAACTTCGCCAATCCCCTTTAGAATAAACAATCTCGATGATACATAATATTATTTTTCAACACAATAATTTCAAAGTAAATTTATGGACATTTTAACATAATATCAATGGAAAGCCGTGGTTATAACTCAAACATTGAATAAAAAAATAACAAGGGAATATCAGAGGTATTTACCATTAAAAACAGAGCAGTATAAACGTTTCCACTACACTGGGCTCAGTAGGGTAGACATTAGCTTTGTTAGGTAAACGCACATTCGCATATAGCGGAAAATCACGTTCCTATTATTGTGATGCGAACATGTTGGAGATTTGCTGATTTGGTGAATAACAAAACAGTAAGTGAACTTATAAAGTTAGTAACTTAGAGCCTCGTTGCCTAGTATTTTGTAGTAGAGCCTCGCTGATTTCAGCATGAATGGGCCGGCTCGACCGGGGAAGCACTACCCTCTCACAGAATATCGACGTGAAATAACAGTATTCCTTCTGTTTTATTTTGTTCGACGAGTGAGAGTGCCGGAGGTCCACCCACCTTTTTCCCCCTTCCCGCTCCTTCTCTTTCCCACTTCCTAAATAGTTTTCAACGCGCAAGTGATGCCTCTGGTGTTGCAGGCGTCAATAGGCTACGGTGACTTACCATCAGAAGGGCCGTATGCCTGTTGGCCAACTAAATTGTATAAAAAAGGATGTATGACATTTTATGAAATAAGCTTTTTCATAGCGTAAACTATACGTTCACAACTACGTAATTAGGAAGATAGCTCGATAACATTATCGAAATCGATGCTCCTGTATAGGCGTTAAAACAATCACACCAAATACGTGTTCTACTTTAACTTTGACTTTCTATTTTATCTATTACTAGATACGCCTCGATGGCGTAGTGGTTAGTGTAACCGACTGCCACGTCTGAGGTCGCGGGTTCGATTCCCGCACAAGTCAAACATTTGTGTGCATGAACATGGATGTTTGTCTTGGTCTGGGTGTTTCTATATATAATATGTATGTATTTACAAAAAAAAGTATATATGTATGTTTATCCATTGTCTAGTACCCACAGTACAAGCTCTGGTAACATATTATATTATTATATATTATATTATTTGTCCACAGTATCACTCGCGTAAATGTAGGTTAGGTTAGTGATAGTACTTTTTGCTGGATGAAAACCTTACCCTATGTTCTTCTCTGTTTCTCTGACAACGCGTATGCCAAATTTCATGATGATCGGTTGAACAGTTAAGGCGTGAAAGCGTAACAAACAAACTCACATTCGCATTTATCATATTATAGTAAGGATTACGGTAAATACATATATTTATACAAACAGACTTATTATTATATTAGTATATATACTAATATAATAAAGCTAAAGAGTCGGTTTTTTTTTTAATTTTAAAGCGCTAATCACTAGAACCCTAAGTCAAAGTCAAAATCATTTATTCATTTAAGTCACAAAGTAACACTTATGAACGTCAAAATATATGGGTTAGTGAGTTTACTAAGGTACTGAAGCTACATTTAGGTTAGTTGCTAGGTTCAGGCAAAGGGTTGAGAGTATGAGAAGAAACCTGCAAGAAACATCCGACTGGTAGTTCTTTTTGCAATTGACAGTATTAGTACTCGACAGAGGTCGCTACGCGCTATAGGTGCGAAACAGTAATCATTACCGTGCGTTAAGTCGTGGAGAATCGCTAGTTAATGATAAAATCATTGTTTTTTTAAAGTCCCAACCGAACTCTTACAAATTTTGAAGTATAATTTTCAATATGGGTTGAAAGAAGATCGACCGCAACGGATGGCGTAATGTTTTAAGTGTTCGCCTCGCCACTGCTATTACAAGTGTTGTGGGTTCGAATCCTACATGGGACAAAAAATTGTGATCCACAAATTATTGCTCCGCGTCTGGACGTTCTTTGTGTCTGTTGTTCGAATGTTTGTAGAGCCCCACAGGATTTATTTCTAATGTGGAAGTCGTCCTTTTTTATAATAAAAAGACAAAAAGAAAAAGAAAGAAAGATTCCTATTGATCACTTCTGCTGTTTAAAAATAAATGTTTAGACAGCCAGCACCAGTAAACACCTTACGATAATTTAACAATCGATCGATTCGATATTGTAGGTACCGTACAATATATTTTTTATTCAGTACATTATATTTTATATCGCGAGAGCAAAACTCGTATCGAAGACAACTTGTTATAATTAATATGAAATTAATTAATAACAGTATTTCACTCTATAATTACTTTATAAATAGCTTGAAAGCTAACAAAACTAGATAGATTGTGACGTATCATATCAATTTAGTTCGTAATATAAAATGTATGTATATATGTATATAGACACAATTAGAAAGTGGTTAATGAAAACCTAAGACCGTATATAGCTTAACTTGGTACCCTCAAAATATTTGGAAGACTAATTGAAACACATTATTTTGGATGGTTTGCAAACCAAATTATAATTATTTCTGTTAATAAAATGATTATCCAGGAATAAAATACTGACTGAGTTTGATTTTGGTAAAAGAGAACAGACAGAGAATAGGACAAAAACAAATAACCAGATTTAGTTATTGTCTGAATTTGTGTCTTCAGACCATTTAATGATAAATAGTCTACTTGCATTTAATACTTAGAAAGTAGTAAATGTAAATAGTTTGTTAATGTAAACTTAAACATTAGGTATTCTAAGTTTTAAATTCGACTCCCATTAGATATAGAAAGCTTTTGAAAATGATAACAAATTAAAACGAATAGTCGTGGAAGACGAAGGAAGAAGGTAACGAAACAATTTAATGAGAAGGCAAATGTTATGAATAGCTGAAGAAACTGGTTCTGGAAAGATAAGAATGGATATTGTTTTACCGACAAGTACCCAACCCTTAATGGATAGAATTTTCTTCACGCCTGTCTTCCCAAAGGGTTAAACCCTATGTACTTACCATAATGCGTTATACTCCGAATAAACTTTGTTTACTTTCCGGTACCAATATATAAAATAGCATAAGTAGTTGCTGGAATAAGCAACTGTGATAGACAGATAGATTGACAGACGTAGACGCACTATAAGGATTACGTTTTTACCATTTTGGTAAGGAACCCTCAAAAGCGATGGAGTAAACAACATTCAGTTTGTGATACTATAAAACCGATACAATTAACGGTTCAATCAGACCTATCTATGACCGTGTAGGTAGGTGTTAAGGCATAAACCTAAACCACAGGCAGGTATAAAGAATAATTATTTATATAATATACTAGTTTAGGTGAGACGATGAATGGGACTAACGCTGTATCACCACAGCCTAACCCCGGTTTTTAAAAGGCAGATCAACAAAAAATTTCTTAGCAGAAGATCACACTCATGTTATCTGCTGGGATTGGCTCACTGTATTAGCTACAGTCAAACAGATCACTTGACATGAGAGTGATTGCCACACATCGTTTATTAGCCTTTTAGAAACCAGGTGCAAGTCTTGCAGTCGTTTGCTGCTTGATAAAACATTGCGGCTGGTCACTAAGGCCGATCGATAAAAAACAAAACAATACCATAAAGAAAAATGAACAGTGACGTTTTGCAATTCAACCTGACTACAACTGCGTTTAGGCCCATTTACACAAGACAATCGATCCTGTGTTCTTCGAGCATGGCAAGAAAAAGCATTGTCAAAGTAGAGACATCGGCACCACTTCACGTGAGAACGTGGTGTGGAGGGCTCTGCTCTTGGACAACACAACTGCTTTCTATCAAACGGGGTGTAGTAATATTGACAGATAAAAACAACAAACAATTTTTTGAAGCAAGTTCTATTCTATCCTTGTTTTATGCCAAGTTAGTCAAATATATTATTAGACTTGCTTCAAGAAACATTCCTTGTGTGGATGGGCCTTTAGCTGCTCTTAGTTCAAGCGGCATGATTGATAATTATAAACCGTCTATTATTAGATTTGTCTTAACAGTGGGCATGTCATGTATTTATTTTGTGCCATAAAATGATACTATTTTTAGCAAAAATAAATACGGCTACCATCAGCGGTATTTTTCCACGGCGAGCTCTTCATTCAAGTGTTTTCATATTTGAGTTTCTTGTATTTTATTAACAGAACTTGTTATTATTATATTTTTTATAACGACTGATGTTATAAGTACTGTAAAACTGTAAGACACTTCTTGTGTTAAAATTAATTTGTTGCAGACAAACCATGAGTAATAGTTAGTCTATCTTAATGCCTGCTATCAAATTGATGGAGGTGATAAATGTTTGAATAATAGTTAACGCTCTGAGCTGTATCGATTTAACGTAATCACCATTAAATCTAAATGGCTATTATGTAAACAGTCACGCGTTATAGACGTTTTGATGTATAGCTAACTACCGTAAACATTGTCATGTGCGTATATTGAATTGTATAGGTACTTGATCATAGTATATTTGCCTTAGTACAAGAAAGTATTCCATATCGACAGTTTGTCCCAGTGGCTCGATAAAAAATTTTTAACCGACTTCAAAAAAGGAGGAGGTTCTCAATTCGACTGTATGTTTTTATTTTGTATGTATGTTTCGCGACCATTCCGCCGATTATAAATCGATTTTGATTATTCTTTTTAATTTGGTAGATCTTATTTCAGAGGTGGTGCCATATAAATTTAATCGAAATTGATTTAGCGCTTTTTGAGAAAATCAACAACAAATAAAATATATACCCGATATATATACATACATAGATCTATTATCTTCCAAACGGCGCTGTCAATTGAGCAGCACGTTTAGTACCTTATTAATATATTTAAATCTTTTGTGCGTGTATTTGTAATTAAACTCCTCCTAAACGGCTGGACCGATTTTGATGAATTTTTTTGTGTGTGTTCAAGGGGATTTGGGAATGGTTTAGAATTGGTCTTTTTAATTGCTTTTTCGTGTGTTCCTACAGGACAACGTCTGTCGGGTCCTCTAGTTATATATAAGGATCAATAAACATTAAAATACACTTACTTCCAACTAAAATTGAAAAATAAAATTAATAAAAGAAAACAAAGACTGACTTCCAAACTATTTTTTGGACAACTAATTGTACGATACAATACAATATATTTTTCATATTGTGCCTTTTTTAACAATCAACATACAAATGCGATTCGGTTATTAATTTATTACATACCGAATATATCAAGTTACCTATAGTGACATTTTCGTGAACTAAAAACGTTTTATATCGTACGGCACTAAATTAAATCGATCAATAAATAAATTGGTGGAGACATGGTAAACAAAAACTAGAGTACTAGAAAAAAGCTAAGAGTACCCAGGACCAACGAGCCCGCATGAAGTATCTGATGAGAGTGTATGTTGCCAGGATCGTAACAAGTGGAGTCCCCGAAGCACTGCCCCTGGCAACAAGCGTGCGTCCATATGGTACATCAATGGACAAATGATAAAACACAATACCGCGAATGAAATATAGTATAACCGACTGCCACGCCTGAGGTCGCGGGTTCGATTCCCGCACAAGTCAAACATTTGTGTGCATGAACATGGATGTTTGTCTTGGTCTGGGTGTTTCTATGTATAATATGTATGTATTTACAAAAAAAAAAAAGTATATATGTATGTTTATCCATTGTCTAGTATCCATAGTACAAGCTCTGCTTAGTTTGGGCTAGATAGTGTTGTGTGTATGTGGTAGAATATTATTAAAAAAAAAAAAGCAATTTTAAACAACGTTTTGTGCACATATATGTAAATATTGCTTAGACCTTACTACTTAGACAGCTCAATTTGTTTAATTAAGTTTTACAGTGTGAGTAGCAACATGAGCGTGGCGCAGTAAAAATATATGAAAGAGAAAATCACATTCCGTTATATTATTAATGTTGTCAGCAGCTAAAAACGATACACAGAGTACTCACAATATGGGTTATTTAAATTTCCGGTACCAGTAAACAGCAGAACCCTAAAGTTCCAGACCGATGAAGGGGCTATGGAAAAATCTGGAACTTTCCAAAACTTTAATCATTAGTGGCGCTACATCGGCGCGGACAGGCCCGCTACTGTTAGCTTTCCAAAACAATTTACATTCAGTTTCAATTTCAAGTAGACTCCTGAATATTTTAAACAGGTAAATGAACCGGGTATCGTTTCGTGATGATATTTGACAAAGGAATATAATTGGAGGTAGGAACAGTCATGCTTATTATACAATGTATAAGAGGTATATTGAAAGAGTATGATATATACTTAAAAACTGACGCAAGCAGCGTAATTCACATCAAACTATATTTGTATACCTACTATACATATTACATTCATAAGTAGACACACGCATGTATGTATATTCCCGATGTATAAAAGTTGTGTCGTATCCACATTCCGACAGTTAGGTATTTAAGTTCCAATTTATGAGAGGACTAACCTATTGCCGTCTAACCTGGCAAATTTGATGCCCCGGGCTGCTATTGAGAATTGTCTTACAGAACAAACTAAAACCATTTCACCAGACCTGGGAATCCAACTTGGGATCTACAGTCGTGTACAAACTTGCCCCATGGGATCAAGGAAGCCATTTATGCCAGTATATATGATGTTACATATATTATTAAATTGTATTTACCAGAAGAGTAGATGTAGAATACATGACATCTATTATAATAATAATATAATAATAATAATATTCTACCACATACACACAACACCGTCTAGCCCAAACTAAGCAGAGCTTGTACTATGGGTACTAGACAATGGATAAACATACATATATACTTTTTTTTTGTAAATACATACATATTATACATAGAAACACTCAGACCAAGACAAACATCCATGTTCATGCACACAAATGTTTGACTCGTGCGGGAATCGAACCCGCGACCTCAGACGTGGCAGTCGGTTACACTAACCACTACGCCATCGAGGCCGTCAACTATCATGTCATCACATATTACTATCATGGTTAAAGCGGTGGCGTTAACCATGATAGTATTAGATCCCGTGACGTCTCATGTTGAATTCAATTACACATTGTATCAAATGGTAATATGTATTTGTTTACGGCCTTGACGTTGCGATAAAAAGGAGTCGATTATCACGCACACTTAGGAAGTAAACAGTATGCATATAAAGGTAAAATACTTCCTGATATGTGCTGCAGTTGACATTTATTGTTACAATGTCGTGAAGCAACACAATTAGAAAGTAATCTTCGTACGCCTATAGCGTGTTAAATTGTTCGCGCTAAAATTGTTTTGTAAACCTGAGGTTAGAAATTATTAAAAAACTAGATTTTGCCCGTGGTTTGTAGGTTAGGTTAGTAATAGTACTTTTTCTGGATGAGAGGTTCCCCTTGTCCTTTTCTGTTTCTCTGACAATATGAAGGTATTGAAATTGAAGCCAGAGGGTCTATGTATACAAATTTTATTGCCTTTGGCGGCAGATGAGCGAGCGGCCCACCTGATGGGAAGTGGTAACCGCTGCTCATGCTCATGGGCTTCAGCAATGTCATACATACATACATAGATTCACGCCTGTTTCCCAGAGGAGTAGGCAGAGACTACGGATTTCCATTTGCTACGATCCTGACACACTTCTCTGGCTTCATTCACTTTCATAACTTTCCTCATACACGCTCGCCGGTTTAAGGTGCTCATAACCTGGCCTTTATCCAGAACGTCTCCGATCTGATCAAGAAACGTTCACCTAGTTCGTTCAGCAATGTCAGGACACAGCAAAGTCGCTGCCTAATTTAATTACTCTTGTTTGTTGTCTTGTTGTCTCTTGTGACTTGGTGGTGCTGCGGTAGTGGATGCTACTTCTTTGCATGAGGTGTCAGGCTAGGGTCTCGGGTTGCATATTGTTTTTGAGATTTTTTGTTAAAAATATCTTAGTAGCAGTATGGACACGAATTGTGCCCGGCAGACGGCATACGCTCAACTGGAAAATAAACTTAAAGGTTTGACGTCTCGCAGCAACAAATTCTGTTTGCAGTATCTATATTTTTTTGCCCAAAGAAATATACTCTATGACAAACCAACTATATAACTCCTACGCTTAAAAGAATTCCTGTATCGCGGGAGACTTACTAAACATACAAACGACGGACACAACAAACCCAGATTCAGAATAACTACCTATTTGTGGATCAGGCAAGTTTTTGTCCCGTATTGGAACTGAACCCACAATACTCGGCGCAATGGCAGCGGACTAAACCGAATCCAATTCATCCATCCAATATTTTAGTGCTATGCACTTGGTGTAGCAATTTCCATCTTTCTCGTTCCGATGCCAAGTTCTTCTGTTCTTGATATGTCTCTACAATTGCTTTTTTAGTTGATCTGTATACTTTCTTCTTGGTCTTCCTCTCTTTCTCTTTGCCTCTCTATTTTTCCTTCCATAATATTGGTAATTTCATGTCCAAGTAAGTGACCAATCGTGTTTCCTCTTCTATTCTCTATAAGTTCTAGTATTTGTGTGTTTTTATTCATTTTCATTTTTGTAGCGAATCCAACTACAGCTCTATATTTAATAAGTATCACGTCGTCACACATACACCTAAAAACACTTCTATCGTTGTTAAGTGAAAATGAAACGAAGAACTCTTATAATAGAAGTAGATCTGATATCGAGAATTGAACTGCTTTTTTGGTTTTACGAACACCATTGATATATCTACATATATTTATGAGCGTGCTTCGCAATGTTCTTGAAAACAATCATGTGAAATCTATCAACGCGTACTAAGTTTTTATTTTTCTTATTTAAGGTATGAAATGGCAGCGATAGCATAGTAAGAGAAATGGGGTCTGCCAAGCGGTCTCGAGTTCGATCTCAAGCCATGCAAATCTGACTTTTAGAACTTTTATGCGTATTAAATAATTAATCGTCGCTTGCTTTAACGGTGAACATCGGGAGAAAACCTGCATGTGTAAGAGTCCGACATAATGTTCTCTAAGATATATGAAGTCTGCCAATCCGCACTGGCCCATCGTAGTGGATTGTGGTCTAACCCTTCTTACACTAAAAAGAGGCCCGTGCCCAGTATTTATACAGGACTGATATTTTTATTATTATATGTTAAAAGAACAAGCAATGAGATTGTTTATAAGCAGCATTAATATCGTTCCTATAATATTATCTATACTAATATTATAAAGCTGAAGAGTTTGTTTGTTTGTTTGCTTGAACGCGCTAATCTCAGGAACTACTGGTTCGAATTGAAATATTCTTTTAGTGTTGGATAGCCCATTTATCGAGGAAGGCTATAGGCTATATATCATCACGCTACGACCAATTGGAGCGGAGCGGTAATGAAAAATGTTGCAAAAACGGGATAAATTCTCTTATCTTATATGAAGCAGACGAAGTTGCGCGGGTCACCTAGTAATTCATAAATCCTTATTTTTATGGTAAACGCGAATATGAATTTGTTTATTTGAATGTTTTATTGTTACGCTATCATGCTTAAACTATTCACCAATCATCATGAAATTTGGCTTGCACGTTGGCAAGGGCACAGGAATACTGTTCTCGAGGAATATAAATTATTTGAGAAAATCTACAGCAAAGCGAGTGACGTCGCGGGCAGAATTTAGTACTATCCTCTAAAACGATCTCGTATATCATTTTCATATTCATTTATTTACATATAACTCCTGGCTTCAAGTTACCTAAGCATATTTTATACTATTAATAACAAAAGCACAAACATTTGTAGCTCAATGACAAACTCATTTGTGTTAAACCACAGAGTTTATTTTCGTGTCCATTTACAACTACCCGCAAAATATCTAATTAAAAAGGTAAACTGTTTTTATCGGCAGCCCCAATATATAACCTGTGGTTAACCCTCGAATGCAGGATATAGCGCTGTTAAAACGCAATGCTTCTCAAACTAGGGGTCTTATCTATTTGAAGGGATCACATACATATACACATATAACTGAGGGTGCGCACAAGTATGGAGATACATAAGGTTTGCATAACATAAGTTTTGCACATCGTCTAGGGATAGTATATATTTATGTTGTTTTGTGGGAGGGATCGCTAGTGTCCCAGAAGTTTGAGAAACAATGGTATAACGTTATATTAAAAAAGGGGACTTGTGCAGACACAGTATTGCAGGATACATTCCGCAATACACAGTTTTCAGCTGGAAAACATTTTTCATAATCTGGCAACGGCGGTAAGTACGCCGGGCGTTTCATCGCCGCATTACGTGGAGATATGAAAGGAATATTATTTTTAATCCCGCCATTCAGTGGCGATTCGCCACCAAATATTTTTAATCAAAGTTATTTTTGTTGTAGACTGTATTTTGATTATAACGATTTGGGGATCCATTTTCTTAAGGTAGCTTGTAGGTACGGTTAGGAATATTCTAGTCAATTTTATCATCTGATGAACTAATTCGATACATACCACCAATATGTTGTTAAACATAGACACGTCCTGTTTTTTTAATGAATTAAGGCTTGTGCCCATTTTTATGAAGGCACTGTTTAACGATATATATATTTTATTTACTTTTATTTTTTTTTATTTTGCTCGTAAAAATGACCACTCTCCGCCTGATGGTAAGCAGTCGTGTGGTCTAAGAGCAGTGGCCTCCACATCGTCCTCATAGCAGCCGAGGCGATGTTGAGGTCTCTACTTTGACGGCATGAGAAGGTGCTTTTTCAAGCCCCGCTTAAAGGACCCAGGATTGAAGGAAGAAGGAAACACGTGCCTTGGCAGAGAATTTCATGCCTTGATCGTTCGCCAGAGGTATGAGGGCCCAAACTTGTTGGTACGCACTCTAGTCGACTCCACCGTGTAAGAATAGCATCTGAGCCCAGCGCGCGTTGTTCTGTATAGGAAAGGGGAGGGCGGGATAAGGTGGAATAACTCTTCAGAGCATATGCTCTGAAGAGTTATTATATTCCCGCCCTTATATTATATAATATGTAGCGGCTATTAACGCGACCATGCATGTTTATCTTTATAAAGCTTGAATTTCGACTAGGTTATATCGGCTGTGGTCACAAGCTGACTACATTAAGTTTTTACAAACATTAAGTCCAACCCGAAAATGATAGCCGGATAGTACGTAAAAACATTACCCTCGTTATAACGCAGTCGTATAAACCAGTCTTCATTAATGAAGATAAAGCTTAAAATCGATAACTCCATTAGAAGCTTTGTCTCCGATAAAAAGAAAATAAGATAGATCACAACAGCGGAGAACTAAGGCTGTATAAATTGCAATAATGCACAATAACTTAGTACCCACAATTGGAGGAAGGGAGGACAAGAGGTGTAATCAACCGGCCGAGGGGATCTGCGATGAATGTTAAACGACTCGTTCCGTACAATTCCATCAAATTACTTTTTTCTGACGATATAGATTAAAATGTACATTGAAATGTAAACTTATGGGTTTTATGGTACGTCGTTTTATTTGTAATATATTTACGAAACGAATGCCTTTTCTTATCTGTAATGTATGATTAATATTCTGTAGAAACTAGAACGACAGTGGTGAGGTAAATTTTTATACCATGGTATAGCTGGTGCAGTGTTTACGTGGTCATCTACGCTTAGTGTTTTGGGTTTGATACCACAGTGTACAAATATTTTTCGCTTACCGAATTGTAGTTGTTAATTGGGTGTTCGTTGTTTATATGTTTAAAAAAGACACATTGATTATCTTACACTTTTGATCACGCACGGCTCAAACCCATGAATGACTTGGTTATCCTCTTATCGCTATCTATGAATTGCCTTTCCTGTCATTCGGGCAAAGTTCCAGATACGAGACACACACAGTCTTACCTGCCAGTATATCCCACAGGAATATTGGTGTATTACACTAACGTTTCTCCATCTGTTTGAGGTCCCGCGTAAGTTTATATTCTACGTTGCTAATTAGTCCTATTATATCCTATATTTCTCACCAACTAGGAGTAATGCCTCTGTTACTAGGAACCTAATAAATATTGGTAAAGAGATATTCAGCCTCGAAAACACTATTCGTAGCAAAATTATTTGCCTTCAGATCTCTCGTCATATTTAAATAATTACTTTCAGTTTATGCATGCAAAACCGTTGTTAAACAACAATATTTTGTACAAAACGGGCTAAGTGTTAATTCATCATTTTTTGTCGGCACTTCGGAACATGGTTAGCATGTTTCGTGGTTATATTTTATAACGCATGTGCGTTTATGACATGTTTATAGAGATGCTACCAAACGCATACGTTTGCGTTTTGTTAACGCGCGGGTTTACGTTTACGGTTAGCATCACGCTAGCGGTTTTTGACGTTAAGGTTATAAACAGTGTGACTGTATGGGCTTGGAAAGTAAAAAATAAAGATGAAGAGATGTGGTTAGCGTGTTGCGACCGAGGTTTTGAATATGACACAGTTTATTATTTTATGTTTAAAACCCAGGCGGTTACATGCGGGCGATAAAGAGCGAATAGATACTTACTGGATTCACGAATAAATTAGTCAACCGCTAGTTGAGTGATGCGTATGTATCTATCTAAATATCATTTAAAATGTATACCTAGTTGTTTTTAAGTACCACGAATATTTAATGATATATGTTGCATTAATTTGTAATATTTATTGTTCGGAGCTGATCATGGTCTTGAATTTGATATCTAACTCGTGGTTTTATATTAGGAAATTCTAAATGGCGGCACGGTGCCTGGCAAGGAGCTTAGTAGACGGCAAAAAATCTCGCTAATACGTTGAACCTTAATACATATTTGCGAAATTTGGCTGCACCGCTGCCTATCAGGGGCTCATATACCAACAAAAATCTGTAAATGTGTAACAGTATGAACATCAGAAAAACGAATTATGAAGCTTCCAACGAGGCATCCTGACGATGCAATTCGGTACAGACCTCAAAGAGCGGGTTTGAAAGGAAAATTCAGATACGCCGGAACAAATATTGACATTAAAAGCTTTGTATATAAGAATTATGTGAAATATGCTCGCTCCCAACGTATTTGTGGTATGAGTATTAGAGGCAGAGAAAAATAGTTTTAAAGAATATCTCTTAACATGACGCGGAGAATGTTTTTGAAAAATGTAACGTTGTATTGAAAAGTTGAATAATGGGGCGGTGCTCCACCCACATAAGCTATGCCAGTGAAAAGAGTTTATACATTAGCTAAACCCCGTCGCGCTTCGTTGTAGCTCAGTCTGGTAATAATTATTAGGAAGCAAATAAGAGTAATGTGTCCCTGTCCAGTGAAAACTTCAGGCTAAAAGTATATAAAAATACGGATATAGAAACGCAACGTGGCATACAAATTACAAATCAATCTGTATATTGCTTTTTATGTTTTGTGGACAGAAACATACGGCAGTTGATATTCTGGATATTAAGGTTACCCAATGCAATTTAGACTTTATGGTTTGAATTAAGATATTAGATAGAAGCAAGAAGAAAAGGGGAAGACCAAGAAGAAGGTACACCGATCGACTGAAAGAAGTTGTGAAAGTTGAAACTTATAAGGAACTGAAAGAGAAGGCATTGGAAAGAGAAAGATGGAGATTGCTACACCGACAAGTGCAAAGCACTTAAGTTTTGGATGCATGGTTTCAATTAGGTAGTAGAGGAAATGAATCATCTAACGATTTTAAGTAACGTAGTCGCGGTCATCCAATAACGTAGGTCATGTTTTACATGGGTAACACTTAGTAACGCCAAAAGTTCGAGAAGTACGCAAAGCTGCATTATTTTAATATTATAAATGCGAATGTTCGTTTGTATGTTGATTCATTCGTTTATTTGTTTGATACGCTCTCACGCCTTAGTTACTCGACCGGTCATCATGTAACTTCGGGTATACGTTGTCAGGGCTACAGAAGAGGACATATGGTACTTCTCACCTAAAAATGTTCAATTTTTGAGCGAGCTAGGACACGTGCATTACCTAGTAGTGTATAAAATGATACGATGACATCTTAAGCTGTTCTCACTACTCAAAACAAGACTTGATGTAATGAAAATACTTTTATTCATAAAGGTCACGAAGAACATCACAGTTATAAATGCGAATTTACATTTAGGTACTTACCATATAATATAATAGAACGAATTTTTTATGTGAAAATGTGCCTTGTATTCACAATGAAACAATAAAATAACATTTTCTTTTACTCCCTTATACCTACAACATACCTAGATCTGTACGAAAGCAATGTTATAATATATTCAAAGGTTTAATTTACCAAACGCGCTCCTATCTCCATAATTATACAGATTCTGAGGCCGGTTTGCTTCTAAATAAGTCCTTACACGATCTTTTGCAAAATCGATAGCGGCGTAAGCCCAGCTAATAAACCCACGAATTCAAGATACCAATAGTTTCACCAACACAACATGCATAAGTAAACGAGTTTTTACCGTATTTCAAGATGGCCACATTTCAAGGACAGGGAGGCCATATTTCCAACAGAATGACCTCCCTTCATCAAATATTCAGGCGACATAACGACCGAATTCTAAGAAATAATTATTACTTAGTACAACCAAGTTGGGCAACACAGATAGAAAGTAATGTAAAAAAAAATTCAATAAATTTGTCATCAGTTGAGATCAAAGAGAAAAGGAGAAAGAACGTGGGCCTTTGAGGAAAGATGTTTCAAAGGGCCTGAGATATTCATCGACTTTCATGGTAATATTAATAAAATTATGTGGCTTTAGTTATACATAATAATTCCTTGCTCTTGAACTCCTACGTCTACAGTTATTATATTGCTAGGGATGTTGATTTTATTTTATCTAAATGAATCTGAACACCGAGGCTATACACGTGCCACATATATTTATATCTATATGAAAACGAATATTTTAAATGACAGTAGAAATAAACAATTCTAAAACGTATTAAACACGTTAAAACATTATTTATAAGTTCGGGAACACGAGTTGAATGTATATAAATTTGCTATTTTGCAGTAAACGTTGTAAAAGTTTTACCTTTGGGCCGTCGCATTGTTTTCATAAGCTTTTAATTTAATTGATCTGCCTATTTGACATGCATCCATGCTTTGAAAGGTTTTATTCCGAACTCAGATATCACATACTACATGATAACACAACACTACAGATTCAGATAACTGTTTACGATATAAATAATATTCTAAATGTTTATGTTTGTATCTTCAGTAGTGCATCTATTTATTATTTTACCTTTACGATTGATAAATAAAACAATGTTTAGTTCATTAATTGCTTTGCGTGAAAAAATATTACTTCGGATATTCTATACGACGATATTGTTGTATTATGTATTAAATAAAATAAAGCATGACTACGAATGTGTAGTACAACAACAGAACAGTTAAAACAAATAAACAACCTCATGAAACAAGTATCATATTTGAATGCATAAAATGTTATTTAATTAAACTTTCAAGTTTTCCTTTTCACCAACAAGAGAATTTTCGTCCGTCAAACACATTATATTTGCGTACAAAACATAAAAAGGGTCCGGGAAACTTTTTCCTTTTATTGATTTTATGGCGAACATAACCAAAAAACGTAAAATTAAAACCAACAAGTGTTCAAGTACATCATTGAATTCAACCATGCAAATAACGTAACCGTTTTAACCCTTTACAAAATATTGATATTGAGGGACTCCGTTAAATATAAAAGGCCATTTGCTCGCCAATTTTGAATTTTAGTCTTCCGAGTGTAATGTTTATTTTCGGATGGCAACAGAGTCGTCGATCGAGCAACTTGTTTAATTTAGGCCCGTCGCACCTTTGTGTGATAATAAAATAAAAAAGTTTCCCTACATTTGGCCAATACCGAGCGATAGCGCGTCAAAGAGAATTTTGATGGAGAATTTAATTAATATGTATGCGAAAGTAAAATAAAGAGTTTCCGTAAAAAAGGACTGAATTTATCATGAAGTTTGTAAATAAATAAAGGTATCGTTGGGAAGTGTTCACAGAGGAGTCTGATGTTTACATTGTTGGTTATGGGACTCTGGGTAAGGCTTATGTGAAATGTGAAAGAGAATTTTCCAACATACATAAAATATTTACAATGACAGTTAAACATTCTCATCCGAATGGTCCTGTTGTTTTCCGGTGTCGTATCTGAGATAGCAGCGAATATACGCCAGGTCGCTTTACCTTATATACAATAGCTAAAGACCTGTCTCCATATGTCAGCCGCTAGAATAATTTAACGAAAACCTATCGAACTGAAAATTTACGTAAACGCGTATTTGTCATGCATTCATATAACAAAGAAATTAAAAGAGAATGATATTTTATCATAAAAATATCTTAGTATCAATCACAACCACATAAATACGTAAAAATATTTCCTTAGTTACACGTGCTTGACATAAATGAAGCGAATTACGTGTAATGATCTGGAAACGAAGTACACAAATTACCCACTCTTACACAGACATACACGCAACAAACATTAATGTGTTCACATCAAAATTCAAAGCTATAACATAATTAATCCTGAATATCGAATCAAATAGCATTGAAAATGGCTTTCAAAAGCTTTCGTCTCTACTTGAACCACTTACCAATGCTAATGCCGGCTTTTAGTTCCATTTGCAAATGGAAATTAGTTGACAGGGGCTCAATCTATGATAGTTTCGTTCGCTTCTCTGACCGCATCAGTCTACGCTTATGTGGTAATGTTTGGAGTCCCACAGGGATCTATAATTGGACTATCTGTGCATACAAAACTCGGTATGCTGATTTAAATAATATGAAAGTTATTTTTATCTAAGTAAGTTAGTTGTTAGAATCATTAACGGTTGTTAACTAGGGAACAAAATAACTAATTTTGTGAGTTCTTCAGTTTATAGAATTTGTTTCTTCATAACTTTAGTTTCACTATGAAAAATAAAACATATAAAATGAAACCACTCACAAACTTATAAAATACAAGGGAGCTCACATAACTTTTAACTTGAAGACTCACATTCAGAACTACTACAATATGCCGGCCAAAACTATTACGAAACTGTATTACACCATTTATAAAACACAGGAACTAAGTAAGAACAAAACTAAACAGCTATAAATCTTCGTTTTGCACACAATTATTCTCGTCTACGAACACGACTTATGTTTCAATGTCTGCCTTCCGTGGAAGCTCGCACTTCATTTGTTCATGTCGAAAACTCCTAGTTCTCCAATGTTTGTTTTTAAAACGATCTGCGAAAGGGCTATTATTGTTACCGTTTTATCTCTGGAGACGGCTTTCGTTTTGCCGCCGTAATACGGTACGGGGATAAAATTGTGGTGTAGCTTGTGGTTTTGAATAGAATCACTTTGTCTTGCTGTCTCATTCTATTGTTGGACTTGGACATTTACCTTTCTCACGAGAGCGTATGCTATAATGACAGTTTTCGGCAAACTATATAGTTGTTGTTTGTTTTCGTATTTTAAATAATTCAGTGATGTAAGCTGCCAACATTAACTGAAATAAGTATAGTACTAAAGTTACATTACGACATAATACGCTCACTTAGCATATTTGTACATTGAAGACTTGCTGTTTTCACTCTAGAATTAGACAGAGTCCAGAAACAACAAAGTTATCAGACGACGAAGAGTTTTTTGTTATGTCATCGCTTATTTATAATAAATTGCCAGATCACGTTAAAGCATTACCTGTATCACAGTTCAAGTTAAAACTGTTTAAATTCTTGATCAACAAGTGTTACTATGACATCCGTAATTACTTGCTTGACAATGTTAATATAACTTAATAATTTTATAATTAATGAGTATTTTTTATTTAATCAAGCCTTTTTTATTTTTATTAATAGATTTCATTCAATACAATTTAGTTTAATCCAATATTGACATACTAATTATTTGTAATATACCTATGACGAATATTCTATTACTATTAGTACAGTTCTATTGACACTTTGAAGTAAATACTAAATTAAACTTGACATCTGTTTGTTATTGCATATTTAAAGCTGTTTGTGTATTATTTAAATATTTTTTTTGTTTGCATGTAATAAATTTTATTTTTATTTTTACGTGATAATGTAACTATCTTGTCATTTTTCAAAAATTGAAGCATTTGCACACCAAATGGTAATAATATGGTGAAACCCTAAAAATACTGTAAGACCTGTAACCTGACCTGTATTATGCAAATAAATGAATTATTATTATTATTATTATTATTATTATTATTATGTTTAAAGCAGCATTCTTGATCTAAAGATAGTCTAAATTTTAATTGAATTAACTTTACTAATATAGAAGCTTCTCAGCAATGCGTAGACGATACAAACCAAACCCGATCATTAGTTGTACAATCTACAATCGGCTAAGTCGAACTTGAACAAAGCGGTATCCGTTAGGTGGTGAACCACAATTTCACTCACGAGCACATAGCGGCCTCATTGCCTTTACAGCCGCCCATTTACTACCCTTCTTAGTGGTTAGTTATCGTTGCTTTAGATTATAAGGGATGGCATATGAACTGAGATTTTGGTGATGCCAAAAATTATAAATGATATGGTATGGAATTTGGATGGTTATTTTATAGACCTTATATGTAATATTTATCAGTTTTTATTAGGTGGCCTAATATTTAAAAATAATACGATACCGATTTTAAGATATTCGGTGGCATAGGCAATATGGAAATCAATAAACGTGCCTCAATAACAAGAAACCTAAAACATGGAAGTCGAAATATGGTAGTAAAACGCACCTGTCTTTGGAAGATGTTAAAACTATAGTTCTGTTAACAACTTAAAAAATTGCCGAAGTCTTATAGTTTCTGAACTAAGTTAATAAATGCAAATGCGTGTTTTTCCTAATAGCGAAAAGGCAACATCGTTTTTTAGAGATATAGTCCAAGATTGCAATTAGTCAAACTTTCAAAAATAAAGTAATGATACAAACATAGAAATATGACGCAGTTGGTTATCACTTCTTGACGTTGAAATGAGATCTTTTGAGGTGACGACTAAAAGAACAAGCATATCTAGAGATTTTTGATATAATAATAATAATAATAATATTCTACCACATACACACAACACTATCTAGCCCAAACTAAGCAGAGCTTGTACTATGGGTACTAGACAATGGATAAACATACATATATACTTTTTTTTTTTTCGTAAATACATACATATTATACATAGAAACACCCAGACCAAGACAAACATCCATGTTCATGCACACAAATATTTGTCTTGTGCGGGAATCGAACCCGCGACCTCAGGCGTGGCAGTCGGTTACACTAACCACTACGCCATCGAGGCCGACAAATACCCCTCAGGGTAGAGCGCGAGCCGAAGCTAGCTTTATTTAAACAACACTTGGGCTGGACAAGTAATGATTATTACTAAAACATTTGCATCAAAAGATTCCAGAGGGCCTAGACAAACAAAGGCTGTTATTCTTGTTTTATCTATTTAATTTACTTTCTCGATATCTAAAATTTTCATTTGATCTAATATATATCTTTAGATATTCATTGGATTTTAAGTATTAATTCATTATTCACTGTTTAGAGAGCTTTCTGGCACTTCTGTTTGATAATTAAATAAATTTATTATTCTATTTGTGATCTCGAATTGTTTACCCAGTTTCATGCTCCATTGTTGCTCAAAACACCAATTTACCTGAAAGTAAAAGAAAAGCATTTCTTATTTAAGAAAATTTGAGTATCATAAAGCGGATCTGGTTAACAAAGCATAAAGTACTTTTACAGTCATTTGAATACGATTTAAGTGATACGAAATTTTTTGTACAAATTTCTGTGTCGCTCGGAGAGTCAAGAACTATATTACACGTGGATGAAACCCTTGTCTTTACTGACCGGCATGCCTGACTAAATATCATATAACAACGAACATTATATATACATATTTAATGTGTATACTAACATTATAACGGTAAAATTTCGCTATACTTAATATATTTTACTATTTTATATTATAAATATAAAAAGGCGTAGTAGTTTAAATGGTCGCCTCGACACTGCCACCACACCGAGTGTTGTGGCAATTTGGATTTGATCTCCATACTGGACAAAAATGTATGTGATCCAAAAATTGTTGTTTCTGCTCTAGATGTTCTTTGTGTTCGTTATTTGAATGTTTGTTTAGTCCTCCGCGAAACAGGAGTTACACACACATAAAAAAAAAGTTTGTGATCACTAGCAAAAGTTAATATAATTTTTTTAAATATAATTTTACAAGAAAATGTATTTACTTTATATATTTTTTTAAATAGAAGAACATTGTTTGAAACTAAAAGATAAAACTTTATTTCTATTTTTAATAACAAAAATTGAGTATTTTTTTTTTTTTTTTTTTTACCTGGGGCAATGCTATAACGCATATCCCTCCGCGGGGGCGGGCGGAGGGATTATGTCGGACTCGCCGGGGTAAACGAAAGATGGAAAAGAAATAATGTACCTCCCGGAATACCGACTAAACCTACCACGGTGTTCCTCGACAAAACCACTATCGACGGGGCCGCGCGAATCACTTTCGCATGCGGTCGCGACCCCGCCGAGGTTATGGCCCGCCGTATGAAACGGCAGGCCCCTACGCAATAAGACCTACCCAAGATAGGCACTACTCAAAATAAAGGCCCTACTGTCTCCCTCTTAAGGGGGAGACGGACTCGACACAGAGGCGCGCGTGGAAACACGCACGCCGCCTCTCGGACCTGGTGCTGAATGGATGGCGGGCAGGCCCACAAAGCCCGCCACCCCCAGGTCAAACCTCAGGGTGGCTGGAGGTCATCTCGCGCCCTCCGGCGCCCGGTTCTGCGGTTGGGGAGAGGGTTTAAACGCTCCCTCTCCCGCTCCGCCGCCTCCTTGATGGAAATCACTTCCTCTCAGAAGGAGGCGACGGCGTTCCACGACCTCTCACTCCGGACCATAGACTGAACTACGGCCGGGAGCGAGAGGGCAACCGATCCGACTGCCGCGATCAAATCACGGCGCTGCGATGCCCAGGCGGGGCAAACCGCCAAAGTGTGCAGCGCCGTGTCCTCTACAACGCCGCGGCAGTCGCCGCAGTGGTGACAACCGGGCGTCTCTTGCCGGCGTATACGACACAGGAACCGGCCAAAACAACCGTGGCCAGTCAGTACCTGTGTCAGCCGGAAGGTGAGGGCGCCATGCCGCCTCTCCAGCCACTCCTCAAACACGGGACTTACCGCCACGATCGTGGCGTGCCCGGAGTAATTCAATCCTAAAGTAACTGTAACAGAAATTAGATGGAAAGAAAAAGATCGTTTAACCAAACTTATACAACAATTTAAAATAGTCTTTATTTAATACAATATAAGTCCTCCCCTGGCTCGTACACATGCGCAGATCCTCCTGGGCATGCTGAGGATCAAGTTATCCAGCATTTCTTGCGGTAACCTGCCCCATTCTTTAATAGCGGCTTCCCTGATCTCTGGCACTGTCTGGGGGGTGGCTGACGCTTCTAAACAGCTCGCTTAAGAGCATCCCACGCGTGCTTTATAGGGTTTAAGTCAGGTGAGCCGGCAGGCCAGTCTAACCTTGTGATGTCGTATTCTCGGAGAGCAGCATTAACTCGTTGAGCTCTATGTGCGGGCTCATTATTATCGACCACTACGAATTGGTGCCCGTGGTTTACTCGGAATGGTCTGACAATTCCATCAATATAATAATAATAAGATAAGAGAAACATAATAATAATATTCTATCATATACACACAACACCATCTAGCCCAAACTAAGCAGAGCTTGTACTATGGGTACTAGACAATGGATAAACATACATATATACTTTTTTTTTGTAAATACATACATATTATACATAGAAACACCCAGACCAAGACAAACATCCATGTTCATGCACACAAATGACTGACTTGTGCGGGAATCGAACCCATGACCTTAGGCGTGGCGGTCGGTTACACTAAGCACTACGCCATCGAAGCCGACTAATAGAGACTGTTTTGTACCTATCTGCTGTCATGGAGTCTCGATACGGGATCCTTGATCCTGTTCTAGCTCCAATCATAATTCCATCCCAAAAGGACACTGATTTCCCCCCTTGCTGAACAGTTTCAGTGGCAGATATTTGCCTTTCAGAGTCTCCAGGTCTTCTCCAGACACGGACACTTCGGTTATCTAGATGAGTACTGATTCGCGATTCGTCAATAAAGAGACAGTTTTGCCAAATGTTTTCATCTTCATCTTCTTCATTTTGCCGGAGCCTAGCCCACTGCAATCTCCATCACTGACATTGCCCTAAACTCAGAGGTGCTCGCTAAGACCTCCGTGCTCGTAGTCCAGCCTGGTGTAAGCAATTCCGAATGGTCTGAGTGCTAACTTCAAGTCCAGAGGCGGCCCGCACTTCTGCTTTTATTTTAGTGGCGTTGCTTGTTGGGTCACGGGATGCCAGCAATCTGATGTAGCGCTTTTGAGCAGCAGTCAGAACAGTTGGACGACCACTGCGGGGTCGGTCAGCTAAATTATCCATGCCGTGGTACCTCTGCAATGTGGCCACGACACAGGATTGGGATGCAGCAACTCTGCGTGCTATTTCTCTCGTAGAATATCCTTCTTCTCTCAAAGTTACGATTCTTGCTCGTAAAACTTCTGATTATCCTCTTGGCATTTTATCAACATCAACTTTCCTTGAAAAATATTATAAATCCATTAAAATTGACTAAGTCAGATTTCTGAATGAGCGTAAGCTTGGTTTGCATTTCCTTTTATATGTAAAAACTATTGAATTTGTTTTTTTGTTTCATATTCTAATTCTACATTTTTAAGTAAAGAATCTAAAAAGAAGAAGAAATTATAATATAGTCTACCGTAACAAAAAAGATTTAGATTTTTCCAACTGATCGCAAACTGTGTTTGATGTGTGTGCCTATATAATTTGCTGTAGCTGCTGAATTCAACAATTATCGGTTCTTGTTTAAGGGACGCGTAACGCAAAAATAACTGCAGTCACAATCTAGTACATACATATATAATTTGGTTTCTTTGTACAACAGGTCAACATCAATGTTGCGGTTTAGATCTCTCAGCGGGACTACAATTTGTGGGTTCCACAAATAACATGCAGTTGGCTGGTTTACGTAATTTCAATGTTTCATAACGACGACACAAACATTAAAGCTTGGAGCAGGCGTTTTCTATTTCAACGCTGAGGAGGTAGAAACAAAAACAGAGCCAATGGACCTTACTACTAAATATAATCCAACTCGAACAAAAAACCGCCATCTTTAAAATTATAGAGCGCGTTATACACCAGTATCTATTACAGTAATGGAAGGTCGTATTGCTTCAGCACGCCAATAAAGTCTCCCGTGACACTAAACCTTATGAGTTGGGTCCCTGAATTATCTACGACAGTCGTAAACTTTGTTTCGTCATGTCGAGTATTGTCCTTTATTTTTGCAACTTTTCGTGGTCGCTGATATTTTATTGAATTCGTTTGGAGCACGCACCTTTTCTTTGTTCTTTTTGTTTGTTTAGGAACTTGTTGTTAAAAATGTAAGCTTCAAATTTATGTAGGTTTACTATTCTCTGATTATATTTTAACCCTCGATATAAAAAAGGTGTTTTATAAGGTATGGATAAAGGTTTTGCTTGTGTCCGTACTCACCTGGTCTATCTGATGTTTTATTTTACAAATAACTTTTTAATTGAGTCACCGTTAGATGATTAGATGACACTTTCCTGATAGGTTTAATTACTTGATTTGTAGACCAGATTACTGTTAAATTAAGTTTATACGATTAACTATCAAATTCGCGGGTTATGCTGTGAACTAAATGAATAAATAATTTGATTTGATTTAAAGCGGTCAAAAGTTAGAGCTTGTGTTCGAGTTGGCTGATTATCGCAATTAGGTATAAATATCGAAAATCGGCCAACTCGTTGTTCTCTAAGACATCACGTTTTAAAACAGCTTTGAAGATCGAGTTTTTCTATAGTAAATAGATCAAATGTTTAGTAATATTTTTCTCTAGTAAAACACTTGCCTAAGCGTCAGTCGATAGGAAAAATAAACCACCGTTCGTTTTATTCAATTTAAATAGGTACCATTCACATTACATAATATGTATTAGTAAAAGAAAGAACCTTTTATTTAGCTCCTACTCCGTTCTAAGCTAAAGCTCGAGGCGAGCAACGTTTTTATATTTGAAATAAAGACTTCTGTGTTTAAGAAAACATTTGTATTTATTTAGTTTTTTTGTTTGTGTGAGTTTTTGTGAAAGAGTGAAGTGGAGACAAAAATAATCAAGGCTGGCCCGTCGGAGTCAGACTTTAAGGGGTTTGTGTATGTTTAACTAGGTATTTGTACTGACCGCTTATTGAGTAAACAATAGCAGGGTTGTCCTGTTGTTTTACTTTAGTATTAGTGCCATCCTAAGTATTTAATAAATAAGGAATGCTTTTATGATTTCTAAGTATCTGTTATTCAATTTCACGAAAGACATTACTAATAAAAATATATTAACGTTATATTAAACTGTACTATGTAATATGGATATGGATCCTGGTTTAACGCATACGATCACGAGGTTTCCAGCGAATGATACTGCAAGCGGCAGTTAGTAGTTTATAAATAAAAATTGTATTTATAAAAATTCTTTCGATTATTTTCTTATAGGTCTGATCTGTATATATCTAATATGTATCTGAAAATTACATTAAATTAAATGTACATTTTGCACGACATGTATTTTATAACGAACGGGTATTTTAAACTTAATAATTACGCTTACCATATTATGTGTGTTGCGAGAAAAAGTCCTGATTTCAAGAGGTTTAGGTATTGGGTGCTCTAATTACTTTTTATTTAACTTACTTTAACAAGTCTAAAGCTGTTCATATATGAAGCTTTATACTATATTCATATAACAAAACTTACTCTGGGGCTTAATGTTATTGTAAATTTAAATTTATATAATGCATAAAAATGCTTGAGATAATACAGGTTAGTAGAAAGTTTTTGCACTTACTACTAGTACAGATTATTAGACTAACTAGTACAGTAACCGTATTTTAACTACCCAACGCAATAAATCTACACTATGTTTGATTAATAAATCAATTAATACTATGATTTATTAATTAAACTTATAAAGTATTGTGTAAAAAGTAACAAGTTTTAAAGAACAAAAATACATTTCATGTTATTTTTGCCGCGATGGAAACGCGCCATACACACGCCGTATCAGATTTGCCACAGCAACAACATATCATAAAACTAGACGTTTATATAAAAATTGGGATAGACGGTCTCTCCATCCGAAACATTTCGCAAACCGGTAATATCTGGTCGAATCCGCCACAAATTGGATTGGACCTTACGGTGGCGTACCGCGGCTCTTGCATCGCGACGTCTATTTTATTTATTTTCTACTCCAACTTTGCTGCTACTATGATTTTTACATACAGCGCTGTGGAAAAAGCAACATGTTCGTGTATTAAATAAAACTTGAAAATAATTTAAAATGTTATTTTACGTCGGAGCTGGAACTGGTTCGTGTTTTATTATGGAATTTCTGATTTTAAAAACAGCGAATTTTAGATAAAACAAACTTCTTTATTTTTCAGAAAAATATTCGTGGTATCAGGTTGTGGTCGATACTTAAATAACAGATCCAATTTCAGTGTCAGACAAAGCATTACTCAGCTGTTTTTTTTAGAGAATTCTCAGGAGCAGCATGTAGTCTGGTGCTTGCTGATGCCTGCTTGACAACAAGAAGTTTGCTACTGCCATCAAGCGGGCATCCACCTATTAAAATAACTGGCTATATGATGGTGTTATATATTACCCTCATTTCTTACTGCTGTTTAACTCTTCAGAGATATACAAAGGACGAGTTTGTTGTCGTTCATGACATTTTGTGGTCCCGTTGTTAATGTATCGGCATTCTGATCAAAAATGTTCAGTTGCACCTATTGCACTATGGTCATAAAGCCACTCCAAGCACCGGGGTTTAGCATTGTTGAAAGGGTCAACAAGATTACTCTTGTGAATGTACAAGCCACAAAGTTAGTAACCTTTTAAAATAGAATGGGTGGCGATACATGATGACAAATTTAAGCAAGGCGTGGCAATAAAGGTAATAACTACATAAGGGCTTCGTTACAGCCGAAATTATTTTTATTTTATTAAAAAGTCATTGATTACTAAATGATTACATAAACTAGATAATAATCTTCTATTTTCTGCAGGGATAGAAAAGGTAAGCTATAAGCTACAGGTAGCATAGCTTCATGACATAGCAACTCTTTATGCACATTGCAAATAAGACGTGCTGATTCTTATTTTTATACTACTATGGTGGTAAAAAAGCATACGGCAGACCGTATGCTTTTTTACACACACAACACAAGACTGCTTGGCTGCAATCTTTAATGTCGGTCAAACTGTGACTGAATTAGCAACAGCCACTAAAATTACTTGCTATGACTTTGATTTTGACACGTCGTTGATTAAGCTATCAGAAACTGGCTATTGCTTATTTAGTTTCTGAAATCGGAATCGAATCAAATCAATACAATGCAATATCGTCTACTAATCTAAAAGTAACTTGCTTGTAAACTTTCTTGATGTACCGATCTATCTACGGTATAGATGGATTACCTAATCACGATCCCTTAACGAATTTATCATCGCCCATAAAATTGTAACAGCCATGGGTTATAAAACAAAGTCAATCCCCTTTGTCCGGGCACTGATGCGGCCAGTGAGAGATATAAATCCTGGAGTTGTAACTGATGTATCTCTGAGTGGTATTAAATTACCTAGGAATGCAGTAATACGTCATGACCTGGACCTCACCGCGGATGAATAGTTAAGCTGCGCTGGGTAATAGCTTTTTGGATATGATATATGTTAGATGATATTTTATTTGGTATTCTAAGTGACCTAATATGCAAACCAGTGCATATGCAAGTCGGAGTTTATTTATTATACTCTTTTCACGTCGATATGGAACTATAATAGCACAAAAAACATTTTAAGTTGCTTAAAGCTGATAAAACAAAGAAAATAGATTCATATCAGCTAAGGTACATCTATAACTAATATGATTGTATTTTATTTGTTCATTTGTTCATGCATACTATGTTTTTGAATTTTATAACTGATGCATCTCTTTTCGACTTTATTTAATAAGCAAGTTGGTCTGCACCACTATTTATTTTTCTCTATTGCTAGTGATCATTCAAAGCCAACTAAGACAAACCGTTATCTCAACAAAAACGTGCAAAACAAGAAAAAATCTTTCTTTTTTATCAATATCTCTTAGCATCACTAACAGTCTGATAAAGCAATTTTTTTAAGGACTACCGTACCAATCTGAAGTGGTAAACATGAAGTCTACTGTCCCTAAATCATGCATGTTGTTTCCACATGGAGCATACTTGAAATACACCAACAGAACAAATTTCCCTCAACTGACTGCCATTGATATAATATGATTTACTTTTATATTCCTACCAGCATAAAAATAGCCCATTTTACACGGAAAAAGAATATACGCCGGAAAATAATAGCTCGTTCTCGAAATTCATGGTCGACTAAAACTGCTAACATTATAGCTACTGTTGCGATGGCTAGGTATTAACATTTCGGCAGTAACTATAAAAACATGTTTTTCAACCTAAACGGAAAACGAAGGGGTTATAAGTACGATACCTATGTCTATGTATGATTTTGTAACTGCCAAACAGATAGACTGATTGCTATGTGTTATTTTTATATAAAATAAATAAAGGCACATAATAGGGGTGTACATATGAATATGTTACTTTGTATGAAGAAAATCGGTAATGTAGTAGTTTTCATACTATTTCATCAATATTTAATGAATGGCGGGTTAAATTTCTATATTTTGTTTGTCATGTATAGTTGCTTGTTGTTTGTCTTAAATTAACGAAACATCAACATCATCATTATTGTGAATTGAAACAAATAAAACGGGCAGACAGCGATATAACTTTAAATACAAATTGTACTTATAAAAGGTTATCGATATTTATGATTAATAATACATGTTATTAATAATATAATGTTCCCAAAATCAACTTTTTTTATAATAACCTTTGTGTTTTGTAAAGAAACCACGAAACTACCGAGGACATAAACGGCAATTTACTAACATTTACTTATACATATATATGTATATACCTACATATGTACTTAGCAAAAGAATCAAAATGTGCATTGTTTTTGGATACGGCATAAGAAAGTCGCTTTCTATATTATTTATTTCATTCCGTGCTACAATCGGAAAGTTTCTGTGCAGATATGAGTGCACCTGACAACGTCAGTTTCTCTTTCTAAGATCGCTACCATTTTGTATCATTTTAAGATATTTTATTACATCCCGGCCGTCAGTTTCGCGTCACGTCGACTGTAAAATTTAATTTGTCCCAAATATGCGGTAACATTATACGGCGACAAAGAGGTATGAAAGTTTCTACTTAAAAGTGACGTTTTTATTTTATTCGTTGGAGCAAAATTCTGTTCTAGAATTATCTTTTAATACAAGCTGGGTTAGAAGATAGAAAAATGTTGTGTTTAATTTAGTATGTGGAAAGGCCTGAAGGCATACAGGGCAAGCAAGTATAAGGTTTTATTAGTTTTCACGTATTAGGTTTTATTAGCTTTTTGCCTTTAACCGGGCATATTTGAAGATTCTATGCGACTACAATTTTTTTTAAATATTATTTTGTACTGTGGTGCTTTTTTATTTTCTGGTGTAACTCGGGCATATCAGTTACAAATTACATTCTATCACGTATCACTAAAATGATGACTGATTGCTTCACATAGCAAAGGCGTGATGATTCAATTTGTTTTTTGGACGTACTCACGTATATGTGAGCAAGAGAGTCACTTAAATTAACAACTTACTTGAATTTAAAAAGCTAACATTATATACAATAAAAGAGTAATCTATATTTTAATACGCGAAGCAAAAGCTTTGTACTCTCTTTTTACGAAAATTGCGTGGACGGCGGTATGAAATTTGGCACAGTTAAAGTTTATATGGAGAAGGAGTGGCGAGTCCTAATATTTTTATAAAATATGCATTAGAAATACATTAAATTAATGAAAAAGCACTACACGCACACAACCATGCATTTGTCACACGCAGTCGAATCGCGTTCGTAGTATTTGGGCATTGTTCGGCTAAAATCGTACAATTCTTTGTATGACTGACCATGGTTATATACCTTATTTATAGGTAATAATGAAAAAAGGGAAACAAAGTAGCAAGCTTAGGAATATCGTCAATGAAAGAGTATGGTTAAATAAATAATAATTTGCTTAAAAAAGATAGGTAAATTAACCTGTATAGTCTTGGCAAAATCTAAATGAACTGTGATTATAAGGGTATAGTTTGGTTAAGTTATAGACAATAAAACTTTCCGCCAGGTCCTAGTGGCGAATTGGAAGGAGCGACTTGTGCACCCCAGTGCCGGGCACGCCACGATCGTGGCGGTAAGTCCCGTGTTTGAGGAGTGGCTGGAGAGGCGGCATGGCGCCCTCACCTTCCGGCTGACACAGGTTCTGACTGGCCACGGATGTTTTGGCCGGTTCCTGTGTCGTATACGCCGGCAAGAGACGCCCGGTTGTCACCACTGCGGCGACTGCCGCGACCTTATTGAGGACACGGCGCTGCACACTTTGGCGGTTTGCCCCGCCTGGGCATCGCAGCGCCGTGAATTGATCGCGGCAGTCGGATCGGTTGCCCTCTCGCTCCCGGCCGTAGTTCAGTCTATGGTCCGGAGTGAGAGGTCGTGGAACGCCGTCGCCTCCTTTTGCGAGGAAGTGATTTCCATCAAGGAGGCGGCGGAGCGGGAGAGGGAGCGTTTAAACCCTCTCCCAAACCGCAGAGCCGGGCGCCGGAGGGCGCGCGATGACCTCCAGCCACCCTGAGGTTTGACCTGGGGGTGGCGGGCTTTGTGGGCCTGCCCGCCATCCGTTCAGCACCAGGTCCAAGAGGCGGCGTGCGTGTTCCCACGCGCGCCTCTGTTTCGTGTCCGTCTCCCCCTTTAGGGGGAGACAGTAGGGCTTTTATTTTGAGAAGTTCCTATCTTGGGTAGGTCTTATTGCGTAGGGGCCTGCCGTTTCATACGGCGGGCCGGAACCTCGGCGGGGTCGCGACCGTATGCGAAAGTGATTCGCGCGGCCCCGTCGATATTGGTTTTGTCGAGGAACACCGTGGTAGGTTTAGTCGGTATTCCGGGAGGTACATTATCTTTTTAACATCTTATTTTACCCCGGCGAGTCCGACATAATCCCTCCGCCCGCCCCCGCGGAGGGATATGCGTCATTGCATTCCCCCACGTAAAAAAAAAAAAAAAAAAAAAAAAATTGACAATAAAACTTAATAACGATCAAACTAGCAATTTTAAACAATTATTCTGTCTAATTTCGACCACTTGGCGACCGCTATTTCAAATTAAAACTGTACTAAATTGTTAAATTTCAATATGTATCATTCGCGTAAAAGTAAGACTATAATAAATAAGTGACTTTATCCTCTGTACGCCCCAAAAATAAACTATGCTTTCTTTAGTTTCTTTTTTAAAAGATATCTATCGCAATGGGAATCAGTTCTGTGTCGAGGATGACTTCACAAAAACTTAAACACCCAGACTCGAAACAACTATTTGTGAATTATCAAATTATTTTGCCGTGTGGGTATCGAATTCACAACACTCGGCGCTATGATAGTGGCGAGGCAACCATTAAAACCACAAAGCTACCTATGAAGTATTAATATAATATAATAAGATTCTTCGATTCCCGCACAAGTCTAACATTTGTGTGCATGAACATCGATGATTGTCTTGATCTGAGTGTTTCTATGTATAATATTTAGGTATTTACAAAAAAAAATGTATGTATGTTTATCCATTGTCTAGTACCCATAGTACAAGCTCTGCTTAGTTCGGCATCGAGACAAGGTCCAAGCTGTCGGTGTTTAGGGGTCCAGAGAAAGGAACCTCCTCACTATGCGTGCCGTATCAAGGAGGACTGCCTTCTGCATCTGACCCTTAACCCAAGCACCTAACGCGAGCCTCTTAAGATGTTGGTCGACGAGGCTCTTGGCTATTATACCGTTCACCGTAACGACTATCGGTACAGTGATTGCCGAGTCCACAACCCACATATCGACGACCTCGTGTGCTAAGTCCAGGTATTTTAATTGTTTCTTTTTCTCAGCTTTCACAAGGTTGCCATCATGAGGGATGTGGATTCGGCAATCATTGTACCGATAGTCGTTACGGTGAACGATCTTATCATTATTATGAAGTCAAATATTAAAAGTAACAGTCTCTATTGCCGGGAGGTAAACGATTCCTTAGTCTATTTATTTCTGGAACCACAGAAATAACTTTTACAAAAATAACTCGCACAATAAACATTGTCAACACATTTACATTAGAAAACTCTTACAATGGCCCGAGATCAAAGTTCGAAGGCTGTCCACAATAGGTCAGTTTATTGTTTCCTACCCCTTTGACGGGATTATTGTCAGAGGTCCACCTTTGTCTCCCACCTTTGTCAAGTTTACGGTGTTTACCTTTGTTCATTAACAGACAGTTTTAGCGCTAAATTATATACAGACAGTATATGAAGGGTTACTGTAGGTCATGTGTAGGTTTCATTTGAGATTAATTAAGACTATATGCTTGGAGTGGCAACTTGGCAATTATTAATCTATACAAATAAATAAAATTGAAGTGTCTGTTTGTAATGTCAAAATAACAGCACTTACTATATACCAATATTAGCAGTACATATATCGAAAAACAATTTAAAAATTGTTGTCTGTCTGACTATCTATTTATTTCGGCTAATCTCTGAAACGGTTGGACTGATTTTGACGGGACTTTCACTGGCAGATAGCTGATATTATAAGGAGTAACTAAAAGTCCTTATATTTTAGAAAATAAAAAATAGGGAGCCGCGTTACACTTTTATTGCATACTTTTGAAATTATTACACTACCACTGCTAAACTTTACTATTATTTAAGCTATTCAAATTATTAATACTATTGCCAGGCCAGTGGGAGACATGCAGAGGTCTCAAGTTCGAACCCAAAGCACGCACCTCTGACTTTTCGCAGACACGTGCGTGTTAATTAGTTAATTATCGCTTACTTTTACAGTGAAGAAAAATATAGTGAGGAGTGTCTGAGTCCATGATGTTTTCGAAGATATGTTAAGTCTGCCAACTCACACTGGGCCAGCGTGGTGAATTATGGTCTAACCTTTTTCAGACTGAGAAAAGGCCTGTGCCCAGCAGTGAGACTGAAAATATAGGGCTGATATTATACCTATATATAGGCGTGCGTGTGATTCACGCAGGCGTAGCCGCGGGCAAAAGCTAATGCTTAATAAAGACAGCGTCGATGTTATAATTAAGGATTATATTATTCGCCGGAGGGTGACATGGCTAATATATTTTCGCTAATGCTTGAAGCGTGTTTATCATGTTTCTGTTCATGGAAACAAAACAAATGTGTTGTTTCGATTATGTGTTTCTAACAATGGATTTACGCATCCACCACCGTATTATGAATGACACCGACAGGTATTTGTATGTGTTTACAGTTAGGCATACATTATTTACTTTGTATATACTATCAACGTAATTATATCATACATATGAGGTGATGTATCTCGTTCATGTGAATACGATACGATTTGTTATTAGATAACATAGTAGCTGTAAATTGATATTATCTACTGCTACGGGGTATTTACTCATTGATACAAAACAATAACATTTGGCCAGGCTATGTCAAAAGAGCCCAAAACCTCACAATCGTACACTTACACCTAAAGCGTTCCTGTTTAAGTAGGTAATGATTCGTATTTTAACTGAGCAAAAACATTCGTTCCATTTTCGAAATACATCGTTGTTTATCGACTACAGAACGTCGCGCGTCGGCACAAAATTTTTCTTCCATTTCCACACCGCCAAATAAAAAATATAAAGATAAAATTTTCACCAGTGTCACCGCGATCGGGGTAATAACAAGTTTTAATTAAAAATATAAAAAGTGGACTACATTGTCACCAGTCTAGCTATGGAAAGGGCGCGAAACGTGAAATTAAAATTCAAAAAACGAACATGGAATAATACAGTAGTTTTATTTTTATTTTATGGCGACGTATCACAGGCTTTTGAGCTTTTGTTTAAACTGTCCCTTGGTCCGATACGTGTCAAAGAGCACATAGACGTGTAGTTTCTACTGTGAATATTTGTAAATTTATTCCAGTTGACATAAAAAATATTAACTTTTATAAGCCGTTTTAGTCAAAGCCTTCCTTTGCATGATTTATAAATATTACAAACTAGATTTTGCTCGCGATTTCGCTCGTGTACATGTAGGTTAGGTAAGTAATAGTATTTTTTTCTGGATGCAAGGTACCTACCCCATGTCCTATTCTGTACCCCTGACAACGTGTATGCGAAATTTCATGATGATCGGTCGAGTAGTTGGGGCTTGAAAGCGTAACAAACAAACGAACGAAGAAACAAACTCACTTTCACATTTATCATATAAGGAAGGATGTAAGAGTCTATTTAAGTTCGTAAAATAGTTTATGGTGAGAAAGTCAGAGTTTGCACCTGGGCACGCACCACTAACTTTTTGCAACAATGCGCGTCTCATAATTAGGTACCAACCGCCTTACTCGCGCAGGAAAACATTGTGAGGAAATCTGCATGTTTAAGAACTCTCCATAATGTTCTCGAAGATGTGTGAAGTTTTATAATCCACACTAGATCGACGGGATGGGCTATAATCTATTCCTTATTATGCTTTCATGCTATAATCAGCGTTGTTATAATTACCAGTCAAATATTAATGACCTTTAAATTAAAAGTAGATGGGAATAATGTTTTCACAATACATGCATACAGTATTAAGCTAATTTAATGTTAATGATTATTTAAATAATTATAAATGGGCACAATCGCCGCTTTATCTTTATTGTTCAATTAATTCTTATTATTTGTGATATTAGGTTACAAAAGCTTTTATGATGATAATATAAGTTTAACACGAACGTTGGATCAGTTTTCAAATTCGGAATTGCCGAATACTGGTGTTTTAGGAATTTCTTACTTTGAAGGTTAAGGACTGCGCCAAATATAAGGCACTATCATTTCTGTTTGTCTTCATCATGATAACTTTTTATTCCCAAGCGCATTAGAGTCAACTTGTTCTGCGTATTTTTAATATAATATGTACAAGTTCAATATACATTCATACATATCTACATATTATACATTCAAAAAATCCTAATTGATATTATAAATGCAAATGTGATTTTGTTTATTTGTTACGTTTACACATCTTAACTATTCGAACGATCATAATAAAACTTTGCATATACGTTGCCAGGGGAACAGAATATGGCATAGGGTACCTTTCATCCAGAAACAAGTACTGTTACTAATCTAACCTAACCTTCATTAACGCGAGCGAAGCGGCGGGAAAATCTAGTATGTTATATACCCACGCACGCGCGTAAACTTATAGTATGCACGAGCGGACACTCACATACGCACGCGCAGATTCACGCATTTACTTCCTATCGAAACCTACCAAAATTTATTCAAAAGTTGCTGAATAAAATATCCGAGCCGTCTGCAAAATGACCCTTACAGATTATAATAACCTCTCCGTCACTCTTCCATTAACACGTCTGGCGCAAAGTTAGCCAGCCAAAAAAAAACGTAAAAAAATGGCGGCAGATCTGTCAAACGAACGCCGTACTCGTCCGTTGGCAAATTAAAAAGTTCACACTGTTGGACCGTCACTTACTGAAGCCGTATTCTGTTTGCTTTTCACTGAAGCGTTTTATCCGCAGATATACACTAGGTACAAAGAAATATTAACAGTCTTTTGTAAAAAACAGTCTCGTGTGAGCTGGAACGCAGACTCATTCACATAATCTGTCAGTTTACTTAGTCGAAGCGAAGAGAGTTAAATTGATTGTCGTTGCGTATTTGGAAAACGCGTAAACGTATCTTGAAATCTGGACAGTTTAGTTTGAACTCTTGCCTGGGCTCAACTGTAATTTATATTACAGGTCTCTTAGGTCTCTCGAAAGATTGACTTAACACCGCAAACCCAAAACAATACAAGTGACAAATCGATGGAGCGGGTTTCTGTCTTTTTAATTATATGAACACCTACTTAAAAAGAAAAGAAAATAGAGGTGAGTAACTATTGCGCCACATATATTTTCAAAAAGGGGTAGGCAGTGGCGCATCACACAGGTAGTCTAGCTAGGTCATACGTATCACTTTAAAAGTGTGCCATTAATCGAGCACATTTCAGTTAAAAGCTACAACCAACTAGGCTCCAATGTTTTGTGCAATATGCAAATATCTTTATGCAAATATGATTCGATTTTCAAACAAAAATATCAATTCAGTAATTGCAATAGTTAATTATATTAATTAAAGTATTCCCGTGATTCGAATGGTATACTTAATATCATTGCATTATTCCAATTGCAGTAAACAGTTACACAAATACTAATTTATTAATTAAAATGTGTAATGTTTATTATTAATATTTAATTAAACGTTGCATACAGAGTTAATAAGTTATGATTGATATTTTAAATTCTCTCTTTTAAGATAAATCCCGAATTAGGAATCATTCCTATCTCACAGTATTACAAATAATCGAAACCACCCAGAACAATGAGAAACGATCACTTAAATCATTACGCCTTATGGCGGCACTTCACATGGCTGTTTGTATTTGCGTATTTGATTAATTTGACAAATAATAACCATGTGTAGATGGTTTGTGTGGCAAAGTATTTGCCTTTCTTGCCTATTTGATGAGTAGGTACAGCAAATACCAAACACGCGTTACCGCGTGCTTGTCGGTTTTTCGACGCACATCAAAGAGATTATCAAAGACGGCAAATAGGCAAATACGCAACTAAACCATCCACACAATGGCTAGCGTTGGCGGCAAGTCATGTCAATTTCAAATGCGCGGGCTGTCAACTTGACATCCCGGGCCGTTGTCTTGAAAATTATTTTTGTGCATACTCAACATCCATCAGTGCCTTGCTCTCCATGGTCTTTTTACAACCTTGTATTTTTTAATACAAAGCATATAATAATAGCATGCGTTTAAATAATAAAACCCTACTGAAAGTTTGAAGAGGTCCATACTGTTGTTAAATAATTATTGTCAATTGCCTCTGCTCATTCAAAATGTTTGTGTATTTATTATTTGACGCCTTATTTGGCTCCATGTGTAGACGGTCATAGTTGCCAATATCTGTATGTTTGCCTATTTGTCAAATATTCGCCCAAGTACAGCAAACACCCAATACCAAATATAAATAGCCATGTGAAGTGCCGCCTTTACGTGCAGTCAATGTAATTGTTATGTTTTGCAACTACACTTCTTCAATGGCTCAACGACTGCTGTCAATTTGACAACAACCGAGACTGACTTTTTCCGTGCCCTCCAATGCACGGAGACGCTCAGATGAAATACCACTAAGCGGTCACCCATCTATAGACTGACCGCACCCAACGTTGCTTAACCTCGTTAATCGCTTAGCATCAGTTCTAACAGTAACCATTTAGCCAGGTAATGATAAAAAAGACTTAAAACAATTTGACGACGAGCGATGACACCGCTGATATCGTTTAATAATTTAGGATGCCAGTAATTAAACCACTTAGGTACGTAAGAACCCTAAATGACTACGTAATAAGAAGTTCATCCGAAAAAAATTGTGGTTCGTATTTTACCCTGCTCATAAAACGGTTAAATACAGTTTTTACCCATTATATTTGGTCCATAGAGCATTTTTCCTATCATGCGGATTTGTGCCCGCGGTCAGATCCACGCCGCATCCGTGCTATTACTTTCAAATATTGCTTTTCGCATCCTGCATAACAGGCAATGGCCCCCACTTTCCTGTTACCAGGCAATATGACATCGAGTGCACGGATTTTTTTAGCACGGCGCCGTTTACATCGTTATAAAGGGAAAAATACACTGCGCATACTCTATAATTATAGTTAGCTGTCATAACTACACAGCTTTTATGTACTATAGACGTACTGCCTTTGTGATGGTATGCCGTACTCATTTCAAACGCAACCGGGTTGGTCAGAGACTTGAATCCGTTGTGCCAGATCGCCGTGTTTATGACTAAGGCTCTCAGTTGGGTTTGTGGCTTGTCGACGTTGCAAATGGTCCTCTAAATGCTTTACAGTTTACATTAATTTGAATCGGGACAGAATGCATAAAAATGCTTTTATTTCAATCTAAGATCGGCAATCTAAACAGCTTAATATATAGTAGCTTAAATTATGTGATTTAATTTCTTTTTCTTAGTTTATTTCAGCCTGTATTGTCTCTCTGCAGGGCAAACGCCCCTCTCTCACTTTTTCAATTACAATTATTATGTCTAAGAAAACAAATTTTCCACTGAACTATTACAATAGGACTTTAGGCGTGATTTCACGACTCACGACTAAAGTCCTAACCGAGCTTAACTAGAGGAGTTACCAAGAATACTAGTCATTCAAAACTTAACAAACTGTAGACAAATAGCTGTCTTAAATGAAATAGTTTATAAACAAACACACTCAGCAATACATCAGCTCAACATCACAATAAACAAAACATTTACACTACGGAAGTTCATAAATTAAACGCATCTTACTCGCTCCAATCGTATCTGATCTGGCGTCCATATATTTTATCTGGACGTGAAGCGAATACCGAACGACCCAAGTTCCAAGTACCAAGCGAAAGTGACTAGGGAGAAATCCGGTTAAGATTTGTAATGTACCAAAGGGTGAAGGCTACAAAGGTAAATAAACAAGAGGAAAAATATATGCTACAAGAAAATAAGTTTGTTTTCCCGAAACCTTGAAGAGTTTGTTAGTTTCTCTTTAGCTGTAAGTATCCACTATTGGATATAGGTCTTATTTAATTAAGCTGCAAACCTGATTTCGGTCTAGGTTTAACAAAAAATCTTCTTCATCAAACTACATTTAACCGTTAAGTACTTGTCACTTGTGTTCGTTAAATTTTCAAATATTGGCCGTCTGGTTAGAAGTCTCTTTTGAGATACGTCTATTCCTTGGACACTGCTTATTTACTCTACGGAATGAAAACGCTTATTTAGGTCCGCGGAGACAAAGGAAGATGGATCCTTTGGTCCATTTTCCGTTTGCATAGCTTGTGAAGTCTACAGCCAGTCCTTTTTTTTAGGCTTGCAATCTGGTTATCCAAATTTACACTGTCATAACTCGAAGTCGGTTGCATGTTCCTCGATAGAGATTCTGAGTATAGTACACTACATAGCTATTTGCGATACTTTTAGCCTGCGCATGAAGAGTGACTATGTTACCTAGTAAGAGACTATCGGTAAATCATATTTAGCAAAGGACAAAAGATAGACAAAGGTAATGTATAAGCCAGATATACATAGGACATTTAGAAGGGAAAGTCTCAGGCTAACGGTCTGTATCTGTAACCGGGTCAAGGATATTCTGGAGAAAGGCCATGCTATGAGCCCTCTAAACCGACGACCATGCGCGACAAATGTTATAAAATGAATGAAGCAAGAGAGATATACCAATATCATAGCTCGAAATCCTCACTAATATTATAAATGCGAATGTGTGTGTTTCTTGTTACGCTCTCAGGCCTAAACTACTCGACCGACCATCATGAAATGCAATCGCATACACGTTGTCAGGGGAACAAGAAGGACATACGGTACCTTTTATCCAGAAATACTCTTCATCATACTGTTATTAACCTTACGCGAATGAAGCCGCGGGGAAATTCTAGTCAATAATGTCTATCTAACCCGCTGAGAAACAGATGTGTGCGTCTCATGTATACTTAGCAGCAGAACGTAATAAACTTACAAAACTTTCTTTAGTCATCTCTATCATATTATAAGCGTTGGTATAGAAAATTATCTACCAAACGTGCCGTTGTAATATAATAAACACAACATTGTGAGTCTGAGAATATAAACCGAGCTAATTTATTGGACAATTCAGAAATATTAGCCGCTTTATCTAGTTCTCTGGTCTATCGTATAAACGTTGATGTGTTTTGGCAACGAATACCCAAACAAACTTGTTTTTATACGAGCTCATAATAATGAAAGCGAAGATTAAAATTTTTCGCAACATTCTCTACCTTAATATTAAACCACATTAAAGAAAAGCAAATTAAGTGTAGGAATTTTGGGTACGTAGACTGTTTTGATTATGCTTTGCTGTTCTAGTTTAATAATATAATATGCTATCTCATACACACAACACCATCTAGCCCAAACTAAGCAAAGCTTTGAACTATGGGTACTAGACAATGAATAAACATACACATATACTTTATTTTTGTAAATAAATACATTTAATAGATAGTAACACCCAGACCAAGACAAACATCCATGTCCATGCACACAAATGTTTGACTTGTGCGGGAATCGAACCTGCGACCTCAGGCGTGGCAGTTGGTTACACTAACGACTACGCCACCGAGGAGTATAATTATTCGCTGATGATGATCACATGAGCAACTATCAAAACAGCATCTTGGTTTTAATTCAGGTGGTGAAATATGCAAGTATCCAATTAGATAAGAGAGTGCTTTGACGAAATATAAGACTAATAAGACGTTTAGTTTGTTGCTGGTGAAGGTCAGATCATACCAGGGATGTTGCGAATATTCGCATCCGCATCCGCAATTGCAGAGCTTCCGCATCGATTTGGACATCTGCATTCACATCCGCAATAATCAACGTGGATGTTAATGTGAATCCAGATATAGTATAGGTTACAATAAAAAATAAATCAGTTGTTCAGTAGTGCGTTTAATTTGTGAATCTTTGCAAAACAGGCTTGAACTTGCGAAGGCGGTGACGTTAGATACTTTTTATTAAATAAGATGAACAATTTTCATCAAAAGCCGCATCCGGAATTGTGGAGCTCCCGCATTGTTATGGACATCCGCATCTGAATCCACATCCGCGGATATGAGTCGTCAAAAATCCGTATCCGCATCCACGGATGTCAAAAAATCTGCATCCGCAACATCCCTGGATCATACTACCATTCTACATGTCAAAGGTTAGGTGTTAAGATGTTTGGATGTGTGATACTCCATCAGGCGTAAACCGTTGAACGAATTTAAATGAAACTTGGTACACACATATATCATATCTTGGATTATCGAATAGTATACGATTAATCCTGGTATGCGTACCTGATTCTGGGTGATATATTCCACAAAAACACATTCTAGAAATGTAACCGGTAGACGTTATAGGCTTGCTTGCCTATTACGTATAATAAGGTAAGACAACGTAGTACATAGTGATCATAAAAATATTATACAAATTGACTGTACGGGTAGCGCATGGACTGAGGTGGTCAACTCAACGCAACACAACTGACGCCACGCTGGGTGTTGTGAGTTTAATTCTCACACGGAACAAAAATTTGTGTGATCTACAAATTGTTGTTCTGAGTGTGGTTAGTCTATGTATGTGTGTGAGCAATGTCTTTGTAAAACACATCAAATAAAAACATAATTATATAAATACCCAGATTTTATTCGTCCTTAATGTATTATACCGACAAGATTCTGCGATAAGGTGTACCTGTTCTATGCTCTTAATACTGGTATGCTATCCTTCAGGATAAATTACCAGGATTGAGATGTAACATAATATGTTCCCATATGCTACATTTCTATTCTTACTATTTTTAATTGTCTATTAGAGAATTGCCGCACTCAGTGACATTTAGTCTGTACCTAAGTAATTCGTCAGTAAATGTTTGCTATGTAAAATCTTACCAAGGAATCACTTGAGAATGTAACTAACATGTATGCGGGCGATAGTTACTGTCACAACATTACGAGGAGCCGTATTGTCCATGCACAATATCAACACATAATATTTATATTAAGAGTTAGATCATTTCTCACATATGTGTTATAATATGCGTAAGGACATTAGCTATTAGTGTGAAGTAATCAAAGAAGCTATTATTATAAAATCAAACTTATTATATTAATGTGACATTGAGGCAGGTCATAATGGCGTCGGTTCGCGCCATTTTATATACAGATAATAAAGCTTTTATCGTTTATTGAACTTGTCAATATACACAAAGTATTATGCGGACGCCAAATATTCGGTTAATGAAGACTGACAGCGATCTGTCATCGCACGTCATTTGTCAATCGGCTGTTTTATTTTAATGTACGTGTATTCAGCGTGTAACCTATTTGACGCTGTCGGATAAAAAGATAACCAGAAAAAAGTACTTTTTTTTATGATATTGACGGTGGCAAACGAGCAGACGGATCGCCTGATGGTAAGCGATTACCGATTGATTATTTATTACTTTTATTACATCTAATACCTAAAATATAGCTGAATAATTTGTTTCTTTTTGTTTGAACCCGCCAATCTCTAACTCTCCCGTCGGAGCCGGAAAATATTTTTGCATTTAAAAGGTAAATTCTTGGGAAGGGTTAACATCACGCTACGATTCACGAAAGCGGAGCAGTAGATAATAAACGTGAGTGAAAAGATATTGTCTAATATATAAAAATATATAATAATAGATAAAAATGTAAAATCATGTTTTTGATTTTTGATCAGAGAATGTTTTTGTTTTGTTCATTTCTGTAAGAGTATTGATACAAGTCGATACTTTCACTAAAGTAGAGGTCCGATCTAACAACTATTAATGTTTAAGGAACCTCGTCGTTTACGTTCTCGTACTTTTCAGAAGATCGCAGCCAAATAACACTGTGTTACGTTTTTAACTGTGTGCACTTGAACTTATTAGAGTTCAGAGTGTATTAAAGAGTCATCAATATCGTCCTTGTTCCTCGCGTTAACAGCATAGCAAGTTCTCTGCGAGGTAATTGCGTGAGGAATAACTCCAGTGCCACAAGGATCAATACGCTTAAGTAATCGCTGATTTATTAGCAACCAAATAAATTACAAATTAAAGCGAGATCTGCCTTCTAGATTAGGTTGTAACCTGTATCCCAGGCAGTGCGTTCCCCATGGTTTAATGTTTGATGTTAAAGCAATTTTCACAAAATCAAGGGAGAAACATAAGATATATACTTTATTAACTTTGTCTGGGTAGTCTTTGAGCTCTCATAAGTCAATATGAGTGTTTTACCGCTTAGATGAACATCAGTAAAGTAGCTACTACTTTTTTGCGTTTTATTGGATATTATTGTATTAAATGCCAGTCTCCTTGGACCCGAGACGTCAGTTTGCGCTTATGTTTGCATGGAATTTTGAAGTCCCGAGTTTGATCCCCAGATCGGGTAGTGTTCATGAATTATTATGTTAGGATATTCTTATTAGTAGTAAAACGGAGTCTGGTAATGTGCCCGGTAGAGGACAACGGCAACATTCACGCCCTTTTACTTAAAAACTAAAATAATTGGCGAAATAAGGAAGTAAAACACATAATTGCCCAGCGGTTGTGCCTTTGTATATCCATTACGGTGCACGATTGCCTAACCAAAATACTCGATTAAAAATATAAATCTTTATATAAATAATTCATCTGTACATAACACAATGAATTCCTCCTAAACGGCTGGACCGATATGAATGAATTTTTTTGTGTGTGTTCAAGTGGATTCGAGGATGGTTTAGATTTGTTTTTTTTATTTTTTTTTTGTTTTCGCCTATACATGACAACGTCTGTCGGGACAGCTAGTAGTTATATATAGTCTAATACTAGCCTGCATATATGAGCTCATCAAACTAGAGTGTAATGCTTTGGTGAGCTTTTCCATGACATGCAACTGAAATTGAAAACTAAAGACAACGAAAATATTTTTACATTTTCTGTTATACAGGTGTGAGTCTTATGTAAATATATCTTTATACAGCGTCTAACATAAACGTGTCATATTTAAGCGTCATACAATAATATAATGGAAAACCGTGACAAATAAATCTGTATAGGTACATTATTTTCACTAACATATTAGCATTTTTATGACTTAAAATATCAGCATATTCCTGTCAATACTAACAACGGACTCGGTGGTTATGTACGTCAACTTAACTGCTGAACAGATGGACTAATTTTGATAAGTTTAGATTGACATTGTTGATCAACGTTCGCGCAGGACAACATCTGTCGGCTTTGCTAGTTTTTATATAAATATTTTGTAGTATTCATATTGTAATCTTGAACCAGTTAGATTCCCATATACATATGCTTTGAGTTTGTCTGACTGTTTACAAAGGCAAGTTCGTAATTTTCTTGGTTTTGAACTCAGTTTTCTTAGATATACAGCTGTACTGCGACGAGGTAAAGGCGGCGAACTTTGCATGCAGATGAAGCCTTAAGACTGAAATTCACTACTGCATAATGTCATTTATTGTGCATTCTCAGCATGCAATTGCTGCGGGCAGGGAAGCAAAACATTGTGACGTCATTTTCGAAATGAGGATTTATTAAGATGTTATGACGTCATAATATAAAAAATTACTGTGTCCATACAACTTGTGATAACTCAATAATTTAGAAATAGGTATGTTTTTATTATTCCTTAACTGGTTATTGTGGTGTTTAAGAAAGATTCCATATAAATTCAACGATTTTTTTATATTGACCGGACTGAAAATGTTTATATGCACCACCTGGCTGGGCCAACGTCATTAGACTAGTTCAGAGACATTCTGGCTAAAGGCTAGGTTAAGACTAACCTTTACAGGTGATGACAACGATGATGAGGGTAAAAGAAGCAAGAGATACCAGCCATGTTCGCAGCTTACGACCCTTCCCAGAAACAGGAGAGAATTTATGTATGTATAAAAGACGATTTGAAATAAAAAAACATCATATTTTGTTAAAATAATTAACTTAAAGAGTAATAAATTAGAAACAATCCATATTTTTACGACGTGATAAATCAAACAGTCAAAATCTAATGAAACACCGACATAAAATGCAGCATTTTATGACAGAATAAGGGTGCGAATGGATGCATTTTTAATTTTCTCGTTATCAAGTTGTCTATGCTCGTAATTTTTAACGTTGGTAGCATTGACGGCCAGAAACACCGTTGAATATTTCATGGCGGCCATTTTTGATTAACTTTTAATCGATTTATCATTGCATCATTTATTTTAGAATTCAAATAGTATTTGAATATTTTATGTAAGCGTTTTTTTCGTAAGTTAATGACAGCAATTTTGTTCTATCGTAAGTGATGGTATCTAATATAACAATAACATCAGCGCTTATATATAGGTTGTCCAACTGCTGGTCACAGGCCTCTTCTTAGTGTGAAAAGGCCAACTACGCTTGCTTAGTGATTGCCAGACATCATATAACTTCGAGAACAACTAATAGAGCTCTCAGACATGCAGGTTTAACTTATTAAGGACGACTACTTTAATAATTAATTTCTCATATATTCAGTGCTGTAAACGAAAATGATGATTTTTTTTGTGGTTGAAAGGTTGGGTTATATTATGTTCCTTTCTGTTCCCCTAACAACGTGTAGGGATGCGAAATTTAATAATAATCGGTCGAGTATCTAAGGCGCAAAAGCGTTATAAACAAAAAAACAAATTCACATTTGGATTTATAATATTATTTAATTTATTTATGCCGCTAAGTTTCTTTGATTTTTTTCCTTCAAAATGAATACAATCCTTTGTTAGAACCGCATCACTGTAGGGTAGAGGATGATCAAAGCGTTACTTCATGTGTTTCATGGTACTAATAATATTAGGCTTCTTTCTCATTTACCTATTTAGTTCTCATGGAAGGACTTGAGCCTCTCCTAAAATTACCAGAATAATATGTTTGGCAAAATGGGAATGTCATTCACATATACCTGCTCAAACCAAACCACAGAAAACGTTCCTTACATATGTATGTATATAAAATAGGCAATTCTTAGCAATTAGGTCAATGCATCATTATTATATCGATTATAGAATTGCCGCCTTACTTAACATCAAGTATGACTATCTTAGAGTATATCTGAGTGTAAAATCTAATTCAGATCTATATGTCACGAATTTATTATTCTCTTGAAATAGAGATTCGAATGTGATTAGGGTGCCGGCTCTAGAGTACGCTATTCCAAACTTTTTTTTAAACCAACACAATTAGACCAATGTTACCCAAATTGCGAATAAACAAAATGATTTACGGACAGACTTTATAAACAGCCATTTAAGATGCCGAAACTCTTGTTTTAGGAACTGTATAAAAGTTCAATATTTCATTATTTAACGTATCCCCCAAAAATCCGCTTTAAGACACTTTCAAAAAAGTTTTTGAAGTCATCGATCAATTTCACCCATTTGCCGAAACAAACATTTTGGACGATCGATCGGCAAACATGCTGGCTACTGTTGGTTCTCGTGTCAAACATGATGGATGTTAGCATTGGCGTGATTAACTTTCAGAATTTTTGGAGCTGGTGATAGCAGCGTAGTAAGTCAATTAAATAATAGGTAATTAAGTAATTCTAAAACGCTATTGGACGTAAAATAAGTATTTGTTTCTAATAAATGTGTTGTAATCATAATTTCTTTTTCGAGCTCGGTTATAAACGTTATTAGATAGTCAGGTACCAATTACGAGTTCGTAGGAATGAAAGGAAGTGAGTAAATTGAAGGACTTGTTAAGGAACAAAGACATTAAAAGTATATTAAGGAAAACCTAGTTTCACTCGGAAAAAACTTTATGATTGAACAAATCTATACTAATATAATAAAGGTTAAGTTTGTTAGTGTTTTTGTTTGAACGCGTTAATCTCTGGAACTACCAGTCGAATTTCTAAATACTTATTGCATTTAATAGCCGAGTTCTTGTGGATGGTTAAAGGCTATATAACATCACGCTATATCACGCAGCTGGTTTGTTGTTAAGGTAAACTTTCAACACTCACAATACGTTACAACTATGAGGCAATGTACCAGAAACTAACCTAGAAATTAGTGGTAGATAGCAAAGCTACCTACCAAGACGAGACAGCAAGTTTGTCAATCCAAAATACCAATGCCATGCCAATGTCGATGGCAATTATCTCTTGATGATCTGCAATAAATGTTAATATCCGATTTCTGACGGCTTTTAGCGCGACCAAACCCGCACTTTTAGAGTACTACCTACCAATATATAGTATTGAACGTATATCGACGATATATAGTGCCTACAGTACTATATGTCCCGTTAATATTTAATCCTTTAATCTGAAACTTTAAAATGGATTTTCGTCCGTAAAAATTCAATCAAAATAAAACTCCACAGTAAAAGTTGGCTATAAATTTTTTACTCTAATTCGGTGACACTAAACGGGGAACGTTTACGATCGCCAAACGTTTGTATCGAATTTTACATCGAATTTTACCCCTTCAGAATGTCCGTTTCAGGTTTCATGGCGTTTTCAATAGTAAAATTTGTCGTTTATGGGACATTAACTCGTAAAACTCATTTAGCGTTTATTACTTGATGTCTATGGTGATACAGATTTCGCTTTGAAAGATTCCGATTGAAGTTAAGTTTCTATACACTCAAAATTAAATGGATCTAAGGCATTTTGTTTATATTTTTATGAGCATTTTTATTTTACTTCATATCAATGGCCTCTTTTTATATTCTGTTCATAGATTTTAAACAAAATATGGTCTATCTGTTGATAAGTGGGTAACCTACCTCGCTACACGAAGTCTATTTTTTTGTGTTGACAATCCATACAAATATCTCTCTCCAGCAACTCCATGTGCTTTTTAATCTCACGTTTGCTGTAATTCAGACACAATAAAGCATTGTCTCGCGTAGATCTGCTTACGAAAAGTTAAACCGTACTCACCGTAGGAACACAATATAATGATATTCGGTTGCTCGTTAAGGTAAAGACAACCTTAAAGATTACATCTAGCTTAAAACTGTTACTTCGCAACATCTGATCTGATCTTTAGAAAAGTTTATTAGTCGGCGGTGCCGACTAATAAACTTCTATACATCATTATTTAGATTACGAAAACTTGAAACGTTGGTATTTCAAACCTTTTGTTAATAGTAAATAAATAATCAACATTTACAACCAGACGATAAATTTCAATAGATCTAAAACATTCAACAATTACGCTACGTCAGTTGGTATATCCAGGTTAATAGACATGAAAGGTGAGCTGCTGACATTTGTAAACATTTACTTCTGAAGGTCTCGAAGATTCCACGAAGCTTATAAATTTATGTGTGCAAACCTTCGATTTTTATATTAGGTACGTTATTTTAGTGCTTTCGGGTCTACTCGACCTTGTGGAGCGCATACCGATTCGATTCGTTCGGATGTTGGTGGTCGTTCTTTATGCTACTACTATTCATTTCATGAAGCAATATCGATCTATTGAGGGCCTTATATGCTTGAAAGAGGAGGCATAGAAGATTAGATCACACGTAGTAAGAGATGGACGTAATGTTCTCTACATAGTAGTTTTTTTTATACACCAAAGCTCCGTTTGAAGGTTAGATGGTAAATAGCGTATGATCGCTTGCATACTAAGGGCACAACTAAGAATTTAGTGATAAGGAATTGAAACATAGGATGAAAAGATAGCAATGGAAAAGGTAGAAATGCAAGCCTCCACAGTTGTGACGCTTATGCCGACTCTTTGTAAAAGGTACTCTAGGTGCACTAGCTTATTTATACTGACACCCGATAACTGCCATCGCGCGTCGTCCAGATATTTGACTCAAAGGTTTGATTTCTATACATTTATTGAATATTGAAGGCGTTACCCCATTGCTATTGAAGGCAATAAAAGTTTCTAATCTATATGGTACTAAAACACACCGTCCTTTTATGTAGTTCTGGAAATACTACACCCAGGTATGACATAAGATTATTTAAGTGTAATTTTCTATGGCATAATACTTCTCAAATCGGTCTATTCCAGTTACCAAGTACTGACTTAATACTATCTACTCTGCCTCACTGAGCTTATATAGTAGTTATGGCAAAATACCTTGATAAAAACCTTAACAAGAATCATATTCTCCTACATTTTACTACTTATTTTAAAACAAATTCTGAAACATTGTTTTTTTGACGCGAGACGTCAAGTAGCCAAAACAAGTACTATCTACTTCCGAGTTTAAAAATAAATACACAGTGATTCTTGTTATAATTTATTGAGGAAACGTAGAATACAGTGCCTAAAAATACATAAACTATTATACAGTTGTTCTGTGCAGTGATTCTTACAAAAAACTCAATATAAATAAAACACTACAGTGAACCTTTAAAACTACCTTAAGTCTAAAAATAATAAGTGAAAAAAGACAAAAACTAATAGTGAATAACGTGAACCATATATAAATGTGTAGCCTGTAGTGTCTGTATGAACAAAAGTGATCGGTAAAGCCTATACTAATTACGCCATAACCGTAAACACCATAAAACTCCGAACTGATTTTAGCGCCATCTATTACGTAGCGCAGGAACTAAATTGACATTTGTTTACAAATCTATTTACGGCCGCATTCTTATAAAATCACAACATCTTATGTAATACTGATACTATATTACACAACCAGTACTTAACGTTAATTGAAAATGCCCAGTGTAAAGTGTGGACACTGTAGTAAGTACATGTCATCTACAGATGGCTGTAGATGTGGTAAGTGTGGCGGGTCATATCATCGCTCTTGCGTGGCATTGCCGCAGTCTGGGGTCATATCAGCGACATGGCGTTGTTCGCAATGCAGCAAAAAACCGCTCAAAAACAACAGTGCAGAAAAGTCTACTCGAACCACTGCTATTAACTCTCCGCAAGAGTTTTCACCGGAGTCTGCACAAGGGACCGTTCTGGATATTAATATAGAACTAGGTCGGATCAGAGATGAGCTGCGCACAGTAAGGAGCGAGTTTCAGGCATTCCGTGAGGAGATTGCCGGTATGAGAATTCTTGGTGATCGCATGGATGCTTTAGAACAAAGAGTAGCCGCTCTGGAGGCAAGCAATAAAATCTGCCGGCCAAATACTCCCCACACTGACATGGAAGAGGTAGTTGCGCAATTGAGACGGGATCTTAACGATCGGGATCAAGACTTGTTGGCAAATGATCTAGAGGTAACCAGACTGCCCGAGATAAATGGAGAAAACCTTAATCACACCGTTCGTCTGATGGCTAGTAAACTCGGCGTGTCCATTACGGAAGGCGATATAGTAAGCGTCGATCGAATTGGTAGTCGTTACTTACATGCAACTGATCCCTCAGGCCCAACAGAGACCCGAATAAGGCCAGTGGTGATACGTCTAGCACGTCGAGATACTCGTGACGCAATTATACGAGCAGCCAGAGTAAAGCGTGGAATCACTTCCAAAGATCTCGATATAAATGGACCGGTGAAGCGGTTTTACATAAATGAGCGCCTCACCAAACGCAACCGACTGTTATTTCGGCAAGCAAGAGACGCGGGGCGGCTTTCTGGTTGGCAGTTTATTTGGTCACGCCGTGGAAGGATTCTTGCCAGGAATAAGCAGGGCGACAATGCCTGTCTCATTTCATGTGAGGCCGATATACAGCGCGTCTTTGGAACGGGACCTGATGCAAGAAACAATCAGTAGCCTTAGCTTTAGTTTATTTGTTATTGTAACAGGCATTGCACGTCTCGATATTGCTGTTGGAAGCACCTGTCTTACATACTATTTTTATAGCTGTATTTATTTTGCTGGGGTGCCGCTATTCTACTATTTACACATCTTGTTATCGTTTAGTACACTAATTTACATGTTATCAATCATACCTCTACAGAGCACACGCACACTAGATAGATCACCATACCGCACACAACATACGACATTGTACTTGTATAGCATCGTACTTTTTGGAACGGCCTTTCTACAGAGATTGCATGGGATAAACCTTTCTTATACACGACAAGTCTGGACACTATTAGTAAAAATCAGCGTATTTAATTTTTGTAAAATGAGTAATAAAAAAAAATATTACGTATACATAAATGTTAGGCGGTAAGTTTTTGAAGTTAGGTTTATTTAATGCGGGTTCTTTAGCTACTGGCCATGACGAGTTCCTATTAACTATGAATAAACATTCTGCTGATATAATAGCAATTAATGAAACATGGCTACGACCGGGTGAAGATGGGCGAGCCCCGTCTGTTCCAAATTATCGCCTTAAGCATGTTCCACGACCAGCAACTGTGCGCGGTGGGCGCGGCGGAGGAGTCGCATTCTATATTAGAACTGGTATAGCAGCAAGAATCAAGCCACATCCTGAATACCCTGACATCGAACAACTTTGGATGACTATGAACATAAGGAGCAAACGACTTCTCATAGGCACCGCGTACCGACCACCGTGGCTTGACTTGGACAGATTTTTAGATGCATTGACAGACAGCTTGAACGCTCTTGCCCCCTATGACTATGTGATATTATTAGGTGACTTTAACGTGAATCTATTGCATGAGAACGACTCTAAATCAAAACGACTGAAAGAGTTTCTGAATTATTGTAGCCTGGACCAAGTTGTAAATGGACCAACACACTTTCTAAATGAAAGTTGCTCCTTGATTGATATTATTTGTACTGATGCCAGGTACAGAAATATATCTATTGATTGTAATAGCGAACTAGGACATCATTCATTCGTAACTTGTGAACTTATCTTTAGGAAGGATCGTCCAGCTAAGAGATTGGTAATATATCGTCCACTCAGGGATATAGTATTTGACAATTTTGAGAGCGATCTGCAGTCCATACCATGGGAATACATATGCAATGTGCAATGTGTGACCACAATGGTATCATTGTTGAGCAACTACCTGCTAGACTTGTTTAATGCGCACGCCCCAATAAAGCAGAGGTCGTTTAAATGCTTACCTACGCCTTGGATAACTGACGTCATAAAATTAATGTGTAGGATCCGCGACGAGGCAAGGGATAGATACCGTTGCTCCAAGTCACTAAGCCACAAAGAATACTACCTCCAGCTAAAGCACCAGGTGGTTACAGCACTGCACAATGAAAAGAAAGCATATTTTACTAAGCATATAAACGAAAATCTCAGCAACAGCAGGGCCTTATGGAAAAACCTAAAACAGCATGTATACCCAACAACTCTAGATAATATGCTGCCTCAACAACTGAGTGATCCCGATGTCATTAATAACGCCTTTTTGGATGTGCCTGGGGGTCGACCAGCAACTATATCAGAATTAACATACTTTGAGTTTCACAGACATGGGACTTCTACCTTCTCCCTAAAAGTAGTTGATCAAAATACCATCCTCAAAATCATTAAAAGTATTTCAACGAATGCCAGAGGGGTTGATGGTATAAATAAAGAAATGATTGACCTTACACTGCCTTGGTCCTTGGCGACTATAACTGCAATCGTTAACAGGTCTATCATCACCAACACTTTTCCTGAGCCTTGGCTGTGTGCGATTGTTAGACCATTGCCAAAGACCAGTAATCCTGAAAATTACAAAGATTTACGTCCAATTAGTATTCTTCCATATCTATCAAAAATCTTGGAGCGGGTGGTATATACACAAGTTTCTGATTACTTAGAGGCTAATAATATTCTGCCCGATCTCCAATCGGGATTCAGACATGGACGTGGAACTGCAACTGCTTTGGCGGATGTGGTCGGCAATATTTTGGAGGCTAGGGATCAGGGTGAAGGCACCATTGTTGCCTTGTTGGACTATTCGAGAGCTTTCGATGCCATAAACACAACATTGCTTCTGTCAAAGTTAGCCTACTACGGTTTTGACCCAAATTGTGTGAAATGGTTCAGTAGCTACCTCACTGGTAGATCGCAGTCTGTTGAGATACAGAAAGAAGATGGGTCTCTGACGTCTTCTGCTTCGCAATCCATCACAAGAGGTATTCCCCAGGGTTCTTTGTTGGGGCCTCTTTTATTCATTATTTACAGTGCAGATATTGTTGATTGCTTTAAATACTGCAAATATCACATGTACGCAGACGACATCCAACTATACATGTCCTTTAGCCCTGACGAAACCACGGCATCTGTACATAGGATGAATGAAGAGCTAGATAGAATCGTCTCGTGGTCGGAGAGTAACAGCCTAACGTTGAATCCTACAAAATCAAAGTTTATTGTTATGGGTAGCAAAACCCAAGTGCAAACTATCATCTCTGCTAAACCAGAGCTAAAGATTAAGGATAAAATTATTGATAGGGTGGAAACTGCCCGTAACCTAGGTCTAACAATTGATCCTGAACTCCGTTTTGAGGCGCACATTAGCAATGTGGTTAGAAGTTGTTTTTATAGGCTGAAGACATTGTATAGATTTAGGAGATACTTCAGTGTAATGATAAGAAAAAGATTAGTAGATAGTCTAATCCTTTCGAAATTTAACTACTGTGATATAGTATATGGCCCTTGTCTACTGTCAAGGACTGAACGTTTAATACAACGTGTACAAAATGCATGTGCCCGATTTTGTTTTGACATCCCACGTCGTAGCCATGTTACACCTTTTTTAAATGACTCTAATATGTTGAAGATGTACAACAGGCGAAAGCTTCACTTGGCTTCATTACTGTTTGGCATTGTTAAGACCTGCTCGCCTAAATACTTATATGAGAAGTTAAACTGGAGGCAGAATCACTTTGCATACCCCGCGCGTTCCATGACCAACCCGCTTTCAATACCACAGCATAGGACCACAGCATTTAGAGGTAGTTTTAAATTCGCAGCCACCAAATGCTGGAACTCATTACCACCTCCAGTAGCATCTAAAATAAGTAGGATGGGCTTTAAGAATTTATACAAGAGAATTCTATTGAATACACAAAAAAGTACACAATAAACCACTGTTCAGGCATTGCCTAGTTGATCTATATTGAACTTGCAAATGTCCCAAATATAAAATAATTTTATAATCCGGTTCAAGGTATTGGAGAGCTGTTTTAGAAATTCTTCTGATGCTTATAACCCTGCCATAAGACACTTTTTCAGTTTTGACAACTTTTATGTTTACTAAACATACTAAGATGCCAAATGGTGTAAGTTTTATGTACCAGCTTGTGCTAATATATAACATAATTATAATTTTTGATATACTTACTGAATCTGCATAATTTTTCCTATGCAATGTTTCTGTTCACTGTGCTCTGGATACATTAATAATAATCCATTAAGCTATTATTGCAGTTCATATAGTTTTGTATTTATCTGTAAAAAATGTTTGAAATACTGAATCAATGTCTGGCAGTCATAATGTATTGTACCTATTTATATTACTTGTGTTTAATGCTCAGAACAAGCAAACTAACAATTTAGGTACCTATTAGAATGTTATAAAGAACTAAGTACCTACTTGCCCATCTTAATATCAAATGAAACAGCGTTCTGTGGATGAGGATGAAACACTATTCTTTTTGTGCCTATGTATACACACATTTGTATTTTATTTATTTTGTGTACTTTATTGTTTCCGGTAATGGCAGCGATTGAGGCAATCGATGCTGTCCGATAATTGGTGATGTTTGTACCAATTGAGTCATGATTATGACATAGTATTCGGATTGAAATATTACAGATTACAAAATAATTACATAATATAAACTCTGATTGTTTGGCGTGCGGAAGGTAGTATATGTAATGTAACCGCTGTTGGCGTCTATGTACATCTCGCTCTAAGGCATTTTCGTTTGTCTCATTTCAACATTGTTAAGTATTGCTTTTCACAATAATTATTAACCACGGTGAAATTTATTTGGAGCGGGACTCTTACTTATTGTTATGAGCCGGACCCGAATACAGTGTCCCCACTTACCAGTATGCTTAATTGGTTGAAACATTTCTTCTTTGTGTTTATTATCCTAGATTGTTTACGATTATGCAACTTTATCATATATCGATTATGTAACGTGATCGTGCATCTGTCATTTTATGTAGCGTAAGTGTCATGTCATTAGTGTCAATGTCAGAAAGAAGGTGCGTTCATAAATGTAGCTTTGATATAAAAAGAAAAAATATATCTTTGGATATTCGGTTACTGTAATGTCTGTGTGTGAATGTTCAATGTTATAATGGTATAAGTATTGCTCTCAGGGTCTTGACGTCCGTGTCTATTAAGGAGCCAGTTGAAAACCAGCGTCGGGCACATATGCCCGGCAATATTGCTGAACTGGCCTCCTATTTTTGTACGGACGACGGGCGTGTACATTTATTATTAAGTAGTATAGTTTAATTTTTTTTTTTTTTTACCTACATTGTTTATATCATGTCCTTCGTCTGTTATGAAATAAACGTCTTTATTATTATTATTATTAAACCTAAAACAAACTTCGTTATTTATCCTTCTTGGTCATGTGCGTGGTGTAAATTAAATGCAGTATATTTGCCACGGTTTTCGACAAAATATGGAGTGTAATTTCTATTCCCGTGTCGTTTAAAGACGTACTGCATTCTTTGTTCGATGTTGCCTGTTAGCTGGCTTTCTAATACCTGGGGTTAAGAACATATCTGGCGAGATCTAAATGTAATAGATCTCTGTCAATCTATCTGGCACCGGCAAAGTATATGTACATATATATGTCTTTAGACGAATATAACTACAAATTAAAAATTTAAAGAAACCCCGACACTTCTTTCATTTGACACCCAAAAAGAAGAAGCTGTTAAAAAAGAAATGTATTTCGCCTTTTTGTAATGGCGGCCATTTTGGATTTGAAATTTATCATATTAATTTCTTCTACTAGTCAAGCCCTTTCATTTAATACTCATATTGAGGAAGTTGTGAAAAATATGTAATCCGCCATTTTGGCCCAATTTTCATCAAACATAACTAAGAACACTCCCGACTAATTAACCTTTCAAACAAAAAAAAAACAAAATTAACATCGGTTCATCCGTTCGGGAGCTACGTTGCCTCAGACAGACACACACGCACACACACACACAGACACGTCAAACTTATAACACCCCGTCGATTTTGCGTCGGGGGTTAAAAAGAGAACGGGCAGAAATGTCCCATACGTCTTACCCGTGGCTGGTAATTTTTTTATTTAGCTGTTGGCATACGACGGCCCACCTAATGTTATATATTAATCGTCACTCGGGACGACGACTATATTAAGGGTACAGAAACCGGCTGCCTACTGTAAATGTAAGTATATCATAATTTTGATTTGTCACTGTCCGCTTATAAAGACAAATTTTCGCCTCGGGCATAACATATTACTGAGATAAAATCGTGAAGAGCTTGTGATCTTTTATACGTCCAATAGTAATTTTCAGAACTTCCTTGACCCAGTTGTGGTCCCGTGGGAGAAGAGCGTTCACTTGACGCCGTGAAAACGTGGGAGCTATCCATCTTACTATATTGAACCACTGCACGTTAAACATATATGAAGTACGTACTGCTGCAATTAATTAACTAACATTCATTGGGAGTATGTACGGAAAGTTTTGCGGTTAGGGAAGTCTTTTAGACGTATTTTCGGATATTTTATCATACTGTTTTTGTTATAGTGAATGTTCTTTTATTGCATTGCTTAGTTGTTTAATTTTGTGAGTTCAAAAAAATTTGTGTGTTTGGATAGTTTTATTCAATCAAGCACAAACCGTTAAGAGGGTTTGATGAACCTTGGCATACAGGAAGACCACATCCTAAATTAATAGTTTAGTTTATAGTATACCATATGTTTTGATGATCACATTTATGTCTTAATATGGTTCTTAAAACAATGCTATCGATGAAACGCAAGGCGAAGCTAGACCAGTCGGTATACGATGTCATGCTCAATAGTACCTACATTAACAAATGGTAAACCGATCATTAGTATACTCGCTATAAAAAAATATCGCTCAATGATGTTTCGACAAAACATGAATTGACTTACAGAATTTCGTAAACTCGAAGGATACTGTTTATTCTGCCATTCGGGTAACGCTTTGAAGGTCAAGCATTAAATCGAATCGCTATGTCGTTAGAGACTTAACAAACATTGAAAAACAACAGACATAAGGACATAAATAATATTTAAACAGAACAATCATCTGATTATTATGTAAATATTTTCGGACGGAGTTCGCACACACAATTCTCGGCGTATCTTTAATATTATAAGCAAAGAAGTTACAGATAAACACAAATTATATTTAAAGAATACTAACACAGATTACTTTAGATTAATTAAACGGCGAACGACAATATTGTGAGGAATCCTGCATGTCTGAAAGTTCTCCATAATTTTCTCGAAGTTATGTGAAGTCTGCAACATGCCACTGGGCCAGCGTGGCTATGGCCTAAACCTTCTTACGCTGAGAAGAGGCCCGTGCCCAGCAGTGGGACAGTTTATTATAAGGCTGATATTATTAACTCAGATCAACTAATTAAACATGTCTTTCTGTTTGTTTCAGCTTTACGAAAACGCCACTAAATGGATATTGATGCATCTTTCATAGTTTGGAAGCTTGTGGTTCAATTTAAAATATAAGCTTCGTTTTATCAAATTCAGTTTAGTATAACTGTACCTATGGTGCATAGCCTGATCCATCTGAATAACGTTACGTTTGCGGGCAAACTAAGACCACACGGATGCTTCTTGTTTGTGAAATAATTAATTTATGGAGCTGCACTATTCCTGCAGCCAGTACAATTGCTTTGTCACGATTAATAACTTTTTACTATATAGATCTCTTATTCCTTAGAATGACATTTGGATATCTGCCTGCTTAAGCTTACCGCTGAATGTGTAGGATCCCCTTTGCCTCAACACTTTCCAATTATATATTAGGGCAATGAAACACGTTTGAATACAATGCCAAGTAACAAACTATTATAGTTCAAAAGATATAGGCCTTTAAGAAATGTAGGCTTAGTTATATTGTTTCTTTATCTCCCTTTAGGCACTAAAGATATTATTAAACCTATGTGTCTCAGTATATTTATAAATAATAAAACCTCCTCAGACACACAGGTCATTTACACGCACGCACACACTCACATACAGTACTAACAACTGCTTCTTATTTTCAGATTAATCATCTAACTGCCTCAAGCCGCGACGGCAGCTAAAAGACAATACTTAAATCATATCGAAGATCAATTGATTTATCATTGCGATTGCTACAGAAGTCAACGTACGTTTTATCAAAGGTACTATCTAAATGTTCCAAACAATTTATTGTCATAGGAAACGGTATAGATTGAAATATTGGGGCCAATATATCGTGCCATTGGATCGCGTGTATAATTACCGAACCGGGAAAATAGGTAGAATTTGTATTCAAAACAAATTTTGTGTTTCATAAATAATGTTTGGAATCCGAATGTTTGTGATGGCAACAAAAGTATGGTGTAATTATGGGGTCGTGGCTTATGTATAATACATTATTGTTAATGTTAACTATAGTAAATGTATCATTATTTATGGTTAAGTATATTGTATGTGGAGTATGATGGATTTCCTTTCCAATTTGTAAAATGTAGGTGCCAGTTACTATGGAACCGATGATGGATCGATAAAAGTGTGTCAAGCAACATTTGTCTTATCACGAAGAAAGTTACACATACATAGATTCTAACATAAATTATAAGTGGTTGTAAACTCTATGTATCTTTATGAGCTGGTGATTACATCAAGCAATGAAGGATTATAATAAATGGCATACTTATACAGGTGGGCCGTAAGCATGTTTGCCACCTGGTATAAAAAAACATTTGATGATAGAATGACCCAATAACAAGTTGCCCGACTCGGCAATCGAAGACGTCATGCAGCACAACAGACGCATACAATATAGCTGTGCCATCAACAACATGAACACATTTTACTTTTCTTATCCTTATTATTTCCAACAGGTAAAATTGGTGTTGCCATTTAAAGCCATATTGAAATTCTATATCTATAAAAATAACATCAATCAACGTTACAACTGAATTATTTTGAGGATATTTGAAAATAAAAATCTTATAAATTTTGTTAAACATATTTTTAAACAAAACATTGATGATTAATATATTTTTTGGCGCCACAAATATATCGCGGCCATTTTTATTTCTTGAAAGCTATAAATATTAACGTGTAACAAGCTACAACGGTTTTAAGATCGTTTTATATGTTTTTTTTTGTAGTCTATATATCACTGGGATTTATGGTTAATAATAAAATCAAAACAATTTTGTTAGTAATTTTTTATTATAATGAGTGAAAAGTATAATACAAAATTATTAACAATATGTTTTTCAGAGTCTACATTGATAAACAATATTGTCTGCTAACAATGCCATAGGACAGATAAAGTTCTGTGGTCTGGGCAATGTGGTCTGGTTACATTAGACATCTACTGTCAAACGGTTGAGGACGAATTTGCTACGTTTACTGTTTTTACTATACAAGCATATAAGAAAACATTTTAATTATGTCAATTATGTCAATTTTGTAATAAACATTATATTATTACGGATCATTTTACTACACTAAACGTGAGCCTATATATATATATATATATGGACATATGTATGTATGTACATATGCTCACGCCTGTTTCCCGGAGGAGGAGACAGAGACTACAGGTTTTCACTTGCTATGGTCCTGCCATACCTCTCTTGCTTGATTTACTTTCATAATATTTCTTCCCACTAGCTTGCAGAATAATATCAGACCTGTTTAAAGACTACTCTCTGTCGCAAACGGTCTTCATCTTAATAAAAGAAGGCTTACAATTCCAAACGCTAATAAGGAAAAAGGCCTGTTAACATTCTAGACATATTAATACAAACTAAACCCTCGATATCGCCCGTTGTCGCTTTAAAACGATAGCTTTATTCACCATACGCACTAATTACAACGCGGATATAAAATCTGACAATCGAATCACGTCAAACAAACCATGAAACATTATCACAATGTTATTGAACTTCACACTAAAAATAATAGCTCCTTACGTTCAGAATTGGCGCTTGAACCTCGAGGACGACGGAACTTGGAACAGCGCCAAGCTAACCTTCAAGCGATGTAGCGCTTGCAATATGTCACGTAGTAAATGAACTGTGAACTGATAGCCATCCTGAAGCTGCTAGATTGTGTATTTTTGTTTGCAAACTACCGTCACACGATCGCTGCGCTCTTGAATAGGTTTTTGAAATGTCATAGATGAATGGTACTCTCTCGTGTTTTAGAACAAACAACGCCCATAATCGCCTTTTCACACGTTACGGCACCCGATATAAGCAGGGTTGAGATTAATTTTTACTTATACAGGTGAAAGGTTTATATTTGTCATTAATTAATCGATACCGGTTGACCAGCAGCGTAATGTCACAATCTCTTTTTTAATATGGGCGTATCATTTATTCTCCTTAGTTACCTGTACCTTTACCTTTTTTTTCTTCTTTTTTTTGTACCTTTGCAACCTGCGTCGTGTCTATGTTACCTGTAACATAGACACGACGCAGGTTGCAAAAAAGTATATATTTATGTTCGAAGCGTTTCGATTACAAACATTACTACAAATTATTCTGTTGCTGTATGTGGTCACATTGTAGACTGCATTGTCGAAGGTAGCCATCAAGTCCTCCTGCGTGCAAGGGACATATAGGGCAAGATGTAAGAAGGGACATCGTTTGAGTAGCAACCCACAAACAACTTATTTTACTACCTGGCGTACGTAAATGTCCACCTAAACATGCGTCCCTAGTTGCAGCCGACCTAAGTTGTCAATTTTAGTATTCACACTTCTGTATTATATTCACATTTCGCCTGTAAGTCTCATGCAAAACAAGGCCCATTGCGATCTATTGGATACATATTCAGACGTGTTGCTTCTGTTTTGGAACAACTGCAAACTGCTACTTTGCCCAAACCAGCAAAGTAACTCTGATAACATAACCATCTACTTCATCTAAATGTGACATAAACTCGAGTTACTAATAGCTTATGACCGACCAAACTATCATAACCTATATAATGCCTTTGTTTGTTGGACTTGTTCGAAGAAATCTTCGCCCTTAGGCCGTAAATCTTGACGTGAACGATCATAAGTTATTTTTGATCCCAAACGGAAGATGAACTGTTTATATCGTTGGCAAGTGGGATGATATATCACTTCCTCGAGGATCAATGGATGATAATTGATAATTTAGATACAATCCACTTGAACACATAAACTATATGAAGGCGCCGCGAATTCATCTGCTAACTGCTTCCATTGTCTCATGGTGTAAGTCACGTGCAATATTGAGGTCCCGAGTTCGATTTCCAGTTCGGGCAGTATTCTTGGGTTATTCTAATACAAATTTATCAGTGTCGACTGCACGGATGGCGTAGTGGTTTAAGTGGTCGCCTCGCCACTGCCACTGCGCCGAGTGTTGTGGGTTCGAATCCCACACGGGAGAAAAATGATGTGATCGACAAATGATTTATCCGAGTCTGGATGTTCTTTTTGTCCAATGTTGAACGTTTATAAAGTCCCTCGTGATACAGGGATTGATCCTAGTGTGGGAAATGTATTTTAAAAAGAATTTTTAAAAAGTAGCAGAACGCTGTCTGGAAATCTGTACGAGACGGCAATTGGCTCTCCGTGTCCTCAATACGTGAGACCTTGATACTTACTTGGCAAAATATGGGTGGAATACTCCATCGCCAACCCACGCGTGGATATATAGCGTAAGTGTGGTAATGTATGTGAATTCACCATGTATGTCCGTCAAGTATTGATACTTTTTGACTTATGATATATATGTATATTACGGAATACCTATATGTACTAAATATTCTAGTCTAGCTAAAGCCTTAATAAAGGCTGCAAACAATCTTGCAAGGGGTTGCGGAGTAAGATGGACGAGGTAAGTACTTAAGTCACATGTCATGGTCATCAGACTATATTTACCTTAACTAACCTATGTAACGAGTTTATACACTATTTTTTCTTACTTGCCTTATTTAATATTAACTAACTAATATCATAAATGCGAATGTGAGATTGTTCGTTTGTTACGCTTTCACGCCTGAACTAGTCGACCGATCATTATGATATTTTGTATACACGTTGTCTGGAAAACAGAAAAGGATATAGGATACCTTATATCCAATAAAGTACTGTTACTAAGCTAACCTTACCTACCTAAATTTTCGCGAGCGAAGCCACCGGCAAAATCTAGTAATCTCATAAAACCATTCAGTTAGTTTTCAGACTAGTTATCTAATAAATAGAGATGACAAAAATAGACTAAACATAGAGAAAGGGTCTGGGCTACCAGAAGACCCTCATTGTTTCCTAAATAATTCAAGTAAGAAAATAATCTACACATACATAGATTCACGCCTGTTTCCCAGAGGGGTAGGCAAAGACTACGGATTTCCATTTGTTACGATCCTGACACACTTCTTTGGCTTCATTCACTTTCATCACATTTCTCATACATGGTCGCCGCTTGAAGGTGCTCTTAACCTGCCTTTGTCCAGAACGTCTCCGATCTGATCAACAAACGTTCACCGAGGTCTGCCTCTAGCGACTGTTTCATTCACACTAGCGTTATAAACTTTTTTAGTCAGTCTTTTCTCGTCCATTCTTTCTACATGCCCAAACCAGCTTAACATACCCTTTTCTATTCATGTAATTCTAATCTAAGACTATGCATATGTGAATAAAACGCTCAAAATAAATACAGACTGTTAAGCTGACTGGCTGTAAACAAAAAGCTCTATATTTATAATTAGTATATTCAAAAAAAGAACTAGAGTAAACATTCACAGCTACTCAAGATAATATTCGAGTCGTAAACTCGAGTACCTACCACTAGAGGCGCGATTTAATTACCAAGCTGAAGCCGTAACTATTTTAAAACTTGAATCTTTTAATTAGTTGAACCCTTCCCTTTTACTTTTAGTGAGTTGTTTCAATCGAGTTTCCTTATTTTATTAGCTCCGCTAGCTTTAACGTTATTAACGAAAGAGATGCCGGCACAAAATACTGATATTAAATACTTTATCAGTTAAGGTCGTGCTAACTACTGAATAAGGATTTAATAGTTATTGGCTTTGAATTTTTGGAATGTTTTCTATGGCAGAATATCTCTATGTAGAATCGAATAAGATGTTACTAGTATTGTCTTCTTCTTTTCAGCAGCCGGGAGACGTCTACGTCGACGTCTTGAAGTTGCTATGCAGCTTTGTTTTTCACGCCATCCAGAATGTTTGGAATCGGTTTTAAGACACTGGGAGAAGTACTAGAACACAGGGATCAGGCAGGGTTTTAGGAACTACAGCACCGGAAGACCGATACATATGCTTGAGTGCACGTAGAGAGCGTACTGTCGCTGCTCACACTTTGCAAACCCGCCTGCGCCAGACAAGAAAGACTCGCGTCAGTGATCAAACTATCAGAAAACGATTGCATGAAGACCAGCAGTGCTCCAGAACACGATTTTGCGGACATTGCGGATTCCATTAACAAGCGCTCATCGCGCTAAACGGTTAACTTTTGCAAGGCAACATTCGGATTAGGACATGAATGATTGGAGTTTGTTACTGTTTACAGATGAGTGTGAAGTGAAGTTTTTTACGGAGTGACCTACGTAAGCGACGAATGCGACGCGTTACGAAGCGACACGACACGATGCAATGCGACGCGATGCTACACGCGACAAGTGTCCTACGTGATTATACGCGACGCGATGCTACACGCGACAAGTGTCCTACGTGATTTTATGCGACGCGATGCTATACGCGATAAGTGTCCTACGTGATTTTACGCGACGCGATGCTACACGCGACAAGTGTCCTACGTGATTTTATGCGACGCGATGCTATACGCGACAAGTGTCCTACGTGATTTTATGCGACGCGATGCTATACGCGATAAGTGTCCTACGTGATTATACGCGACGCGATGCTACACGCGACAAGTGTCCTACGTGATTTTATGCGACGCGATGCTATACGCGATAAGTGTCCTACGTGATTATACGCGACGCGATGCTACACGCGACAAGTGTCCTACGTGATTTTATGCGACGCGATGCTATACGCGATAAGTGTCCTACGTGATTATACGCGACGCGATGCTACACGCGACAAGTGTCCTACGTGATTTTATGCGACGCGATGCTATACGCGATAAGTGTCCTACGTGATTATACGCGACGCGATGCTACACGCGACAAGTGTCCTACGTGATTTTAGTCATTACTTCTCTAAACATGGGGAAGTACAGTGCATTTTCTTTGAAAGTTCATACTTAAAGAACAGACTTAAAAAAAATATAGTAAAGAGCACAGAAATAAAAAAGTATAATATTTTAACAAAGAAACATATTTGGCGAATTCCTACATTTATATCCAAAATTAAGCAACGATTCTAAAATGTTCAAACCATATTGTGGCGTGTTACAATCTACTTTCGATTACATTATTGATGCTATTAAGTCTGAATTTCAATTAAACCATTTTGTATTTCGTGGTGTCGCGTCTGGTCGCCCTCAAAACAGGTACGCGTTACGTCGCGTCTCGCCGCAGACTGCCACATAGGCCGCAATATGGGTAGGCCGTTGTTTTGATCGCGTTCGTCGCGATCGCAGCGTCACATCGCGTCGTATTCATCGCTCACGTAGGACACCCCGTTAGTGATGATCGTCGCATCAAAGAGAGGAGGAGAGAAGGTGAGCGATTTTTTTAAGCTTGTACCTATTCACGGAAGAGTACGATTTGGGGGCCCAATGTTATGGTATGGGATGGGATAAATCTAACGGTTAGAACCGAGCTAGTTATCCTAAACGAAGGCACAATAACAGGTCAACGATACATCGAGTAAGTCATTAGATTCCATGTAGTGCCATTTGTACAGCAAATGGGTACAGGATTCAAGTTAATCCACGACAATGCCATCAGAGAGGCTCTGGAGGAAGCCCGTATAGAAGTTCTGCCATGGCCTGCGAACAGTCCGGATCTGAATCCCATTAAACACATGTAGAAGCTGTTGAAAAGAAGTGACCAAGACACAAACCCACTCATCCACAAGAAAAGACAGCTCGTAAACGTACTGAAAGCGAGCTGGGATCAAATACCGCAAGAAACTGTTCGCCACTTGATGGAAAGCATGCCCTCTAGTCTCCAAGAATGTGTGCAAAAAAAGGGGAAGACATACCTGGTAATGCGAAAGCTCTATAAAAGTACTTACGTTTAGTTTGTAGTCTTTTTTAACTATTTTATTATTAAGTGTATTTTTGTCAAAATCTTATTTTCTTTAAAATAATGAAATATTGTTTATTTTAAATGTGGCTATTAAAAAGTAATTGTATTTAATTATGAACATATCGTTCTAGTTATTGTAACATTAAGCCATCCGAGAGACGGCGTGCGTGCTCCCACGCGCGCCTCTGTGTCGAGGGTTTTCTTATAGTGTGAAGAAGTGCCTATTTTGGGTAGGTCTCTTTGTGTAGTGGCCTTTGGGCCGTAACCTCGGCGGGGTCGCGATCGCATGCGAAGCGATTCGCGCGGCCCCGCCGATTGTGGTTATGTCAAGGAACACCGTGGTAGGTTTAGTCGGTATTCCGGGAGGTACTTTACTATTATTCCATCTTTCTTTTACCCCGGCGAGTCCCCTAATCCCTCCACCCGTCCCCGCAGAGGGATACGCGTCATTGCATTCCACAACGTAAAAAAAAAAAACAATAAGCCAACCCCAAAAGCCTTAAATTTAGACAAAATATTAAAAACCTGGCCCTTATTTTGTTTTGACTAGTATACTTCCAAATTCCTCAGCTCGATATGCCCTGCCAAGCCGTTAAAACGTCCATGTCATCCCGCCATCTTATTAACGTTGCACATAAATGTCATATTTTAAGGATTTTAAATGTAATCAGTTATTTTGGGTTTATTTATAAAATGTTCTTTATATATTCTAAAGACCATAACACACCTTTTGCCTTAGTCTTTAGAATATAATTAAAATTTTGGGCAATTACCCCTGAATTCATTAATTACATTATAAACTTCGAAATATGCCACTTAATCGCGACGTTGCCACTCATATCAGGCAACATGCCATATATAGGTACCTACTCTTAAGTATGTTACAGATATTTATATAGAGATAGACATGCTTATTCCTATCATCGATATCGCCACTAAGAAAGTTGTTTGAAGTGCCACAAAATATATAATTCACTAGATGCCATCCTTACACGAAGCCTATAAACATATTTTATCATCCCCATAAGCCACAAAAACATGAGAACAACCATGAAAAAATAAAATTTAACGATCAATATTTTTTCTAAATGTCTCAAACTTCAATATTAGAGGTCCTCGGTCCTAGCTTACCCCCGTACGGGAAAGCGTGAAGTTACGACACAAGTTGGGCTATAAACACAGTCTGAATTGCAACAGTTTGGCACCGGTTGATAAAATCTACTGTTCTTTCGCCAACTTCCTAACGTTAGCGGGACTGACAAATATTGTCTCAGATTTTAGTGATGGCCTTAAGTATGCTGTGAGCCGTTTGAGAGTCTTAATACCTAGAGAAGACTTCAACAACCCGCAGTTTTAAAGATAAAGTATCATATTTTCTGGATTATTGTGTGAAACATTTATTTATAACTTTTTATGTTAGAAAAGATAACGCCCGCAATTAATAATATCTTAACCGCAGCGGATTTTACAAACAGAAAAAGAACATCCAGACTTGGGACAGCCATTTGTGCATCACAATATGTATGTCAAGGATAAGTAAAGATTCTTACGAGTGAACTTATTCATATTAAGATTATTCGAAAGTAACTCTGTCTGCGAGTAAACTATTAAAACCATTTTAATTAAATTTGACAAGAAGATAGATGGTATCCTGATGACGGGTATAGCTACCTTTATAGCCAGATATATGATCCCTTGAGATTCATGCAGGCGAAAGCGCGGACAGAAATTAGTTACAATTAATATTACTTTCACACTTTGTCCGACCCGGGAGTCGAGGAGACCTCGCTTGTGTAAACATAAGCGCAAATTGCCACGGATTCAACGCGGCAGGTAAATATTAAAATGTTGTATATTACATTTGGTTAGAGTATAACTACCCACTAGCAGGGATGTAATGGGATCATAACTGAAATATTAGTCTAGACCTCATAATTTTAGAGCTCATATCTGTTTCATAGGATTCCCAAAGGAGTTTGAAATGCTCGTATAATGACCGCTCTAAATAGAGCACGGTTAGACAGTCGTACTGAAACATTAATAAAATATGAATACGATTTGTTCGTTGTACATTGTTCTCATTTAGTTTTAATCTATTTTTGTCTCTGTCTAACAAAGCGTATGAAAACAGCTGTGTTATTATAAGATCTCGTTATAGAATTCACATTTGAATCCGGAGTAATAATGCTACTACAGTAAGTTGAAGTGGCATTTGAGTTCGAGATGAAAACTTACAGTATAGCACAGCAATACATTAAAACCCGATAAAATCTGTTTTAAGTAGTTTAATTTTAATGTGTTTAATTTGAAGCGCTCATAGCCAGTTGCACTCACTGATAGGTAAACGATTAGTGAGGTTAAGCAACGTTGGGTGCGGTCAGTCTATATGGGGATGATGATGGGTGACCGCTTAGTGGTATTTCATCTGAGCGTCTCCGTGCTTTGGAGGGCACGTAAACAGCCGGTCCCGGTTGTTGCCAAATTGACAGCAGTCGTTAAGCCATGTCAGAAGCCCACGGGCGACTTGAACAACTCTTGACAACAGGTTGGCCACTAACCACACGAAGAAAAGAGCGAGAAGAAAAAAAAATGTGTAACATTCGCGTAGACGTAAGACAATATTAGCACAGCAAATTAAAATAGTCTGGTAGATTATAGACAAAATTAATTTAACAGGTTCCCTGTCCGATGAATCACATATGTTACATAATAATTGATTTTCTATTGTGTCTATCACGGGCCAGCGAATGGGTTAATATTGTTTTATTTTAACGCAAATTTTATTTATCTTTATATTAAATCTTCTGTGCGTGTGTTTGCAATTAAACTCCTCCTAAACGGCTGGACCGATATTGATGAAATATTTGTGTGTGTTTAAGTGGATTCGAGAAAGGTGTATATTTGGTTTCTCTTTAATTTTTTTTTTTTGCTTTTACTGTACAACTTCTGTCGGTACAGCTAGTTTTAATATAAAGTTACTATTTTTATTATTAGGATATCCTTATGAGCATCTATCTATACTGCTAGGCTTTCAAAAAGTGGCGAAAAGTGCAGAGGGCTATTTCTCCTAATATAAACTGTTTAATATAGATTGCCGATATAGTCAAATAAGCGACAAAAGCATACTGAAATGCAATTTATGATCTCATATTTGACGTTTATTTTGATTTAGGAGAATAACATCTGAGATATGTATGACACTGAGACTAAATCGAAATTTTCTGTTATGAACAGTTTATTACGAGACTTGACGACTTTTTAAGAGTTTGCCTGAATATAAGACACTTTTATCGTATACATAAAAATATATGATAGTAAAAGCTTAATTCGGTGATTAATAAATATCTTTCCTTTTTTACATATATATAGATTGTCTTATACATACGAATTGGGGTTACCTGTAATGGTAGTTGTAAGTGTATAAAAAAAAAAACCGAGTGGTTAAGCAGAGGTACACACCACATATCGCTAGCTATAATTTTATCTTCCATGAAATAGGGACCGAGCGGTATGGTCATCTACCAGGATTTGCTCAAACTCGAATTCCAATTCGAGACCTCATACAGTGCTCTGGACATGGATGAGTGCATGGACACTACCGCAGTGTCTATTACGTCAAGAGTTCTGTAGAACACATATTTTTCATAATATTGTCGTACGTTTACGCGAATGTTATACATTGAAATTAAACAACTTTATACGGATTTTATCGCTTTATTATTTTTTATAACACTATTATCAAGTACCTACATAATTTTGAAAAGCTGAAAAGCAACCGAAACGTCTTGGAAAGTGTAAAATTAAATCTAAATCTAAATTGTTTTTATAATTTAAATAGCTTAAATGGAAGTAAACAGTAACTAGTAAAAGTGTTTAACAATAGTAGTTTAAAGTTTCAAAATCTATACTAATATGTTAAAGCTGAAGAGTTTATTTGTTTGTTTGAACGCGCTAATCTCAGGAACTACGGGTTCGAATTGAAAAATTATTTTATTGTTAGATAGCTTATTTATCGAGGAAGGTTATAGGTTATATAACATCACGCTACGACCTATGGGGAGCGGCGCAGTAATCATAAACGCGGGTGCAATCGTGGGCACATCTAGTTAGGTAATAATAGTGTTTAATAAAAAATAAACAACGCGATAAAATCCATATAAATTTGTATAATTTCAACACATTTTTAATCCTACATGGAATGCAACAACTTCGAAACTTAGGTAAAATATTGTATACAAATTTTGGCCATGTTTCAACTTGTAACAGTAATGGGCGAACAATTGTAGTTTATTGTGTAGTTTCAAGGCTGGTATTATATTGACTTGGCTTTAGTACTTGTAGGTACCTGGTGCGAAGCTATATGAATTTTGTTTAAAGGTGTTGTTCCGAGCACGCACCGCAATATCGAAAGACAGTATGACGTAGCTTATTAATTTAATTCACAATAAATAGAAGACAACAAAATGTATTTCACACATTTCGAGTAAAATTTAATTGCCTTTTTCCAGTTAAGAAGTTTCTATAGCAGCAGGAATTTTGGAAATGTGTAGGTAGACGATAATAGATTCACCCTTTCATGGAACTGTAGCGGCCATAGGCAAAACGGTCGTTAAATAAAATTAGAACAGATATTTCGACCTTTATTAGCAGTGACCTAAAACATAGGCATCAAAAATGTTAATATACCTACTAAGGGTAGGTATATTAATATTTCGATGCCTATGTTTTTATGACCTTTCAGGTTATATCAGCGTAAGTTTGTGTATCCTATAATGCGTAAATTAGTTACTTTCAACATTAATAATAATATTATCCCTGTATATAATAAACCTTCAGTGTAAGAAGGGTAAGATAATTGTCCATCACACTGGCCCAGTGCGGTTTCGCAGATTTCATATTTAGATAGAACTCTCAAACTTGCAGGTTTCTTCACGATGTTTTTTTCACCCTCAAAGTAAGCAATAATTAACTATTTAATACGCACATAGCTTCAAAAAGTAAGAGGGGCTTTGGAATCATACTCAAGATCTCTGCGTGGCACTCTGACGGTCTTCCACTAAGCTATCGTTATTTTCTAAAGATTAACAACTATCTACATCGTTTTAGTATGATTATTATACCTAGTGTATGAAGCAAGAGGATTATGCCAGAACCTAGGGTTCTTCCAAGTTGACATCCGTATTCACTGCATAGCGCTCCAGGCAATAGGCGAGCGTCTATGTAAGCTTGTATGCTTATACCAAAATTAACATACTGTACGTCTCTCAAACGCATCCTATTTCGGCTCACTTCATTTAAAAGCGAGATGATACACGTAACGGAGAACTTTAACAGAGGTATTTAATTAAGCTTCCTGTAAATTTGGGCCAGCATTAACACGACGCCCTCGGGGTAGTCTTTTGTACTCTTGTTAGCTTAGGTGAAGCAAATGTGTATTTTGGACGAGCCACACCAATATGTTCATAGAACACAATATAGTGATAGCTCTTTTGCATAGGTTTGTTGAGGGTTGCAATTTTACATTGAGCATTTTAAGCGCACTAATGGTTGTGAAGATATTTTATTAATACACAGATAATGAGCGCAAATTCGTCAGATATACAGATTTTATTAATAACTAGAATTTATTTAATACCTCCCTATAAAATGGGAATTAACGTGATCATGCTAGGTATATACCTTTTTAAAACAATTGGCGTTTCGACCCGTACATCCGTACCATGAACATGTCTATTCGAAACTTCGCAATGGAGTTTTTTTTCTTACAAAGTGACAACATTTGTTGTTCCGAACTCTTCATGACAGGTTTAAGGATGATCCAAATGTTACGTGCACGAAAATTAATGTGTTTCATGGTACAAATAGCACGAACGATTGGCCCGAAAATTCACTATATACCTACTTAAAACATTTCATGGTAGGCCTACAGGCTGTTTGTGATTACGGCCAGTGCAACCTGGCCGAAACTTCAAGCGTTTCAAAGCGCTTCTACCATTATCGCGATAAACCCCGTTTTCTGTTATATTATATAAATCATAAACACTTATATATAAAAGTAACTAAATTTTACAAGCGAATCCGTCCGCATCACATATCACAATATGCACCTTAAGTCTTGTCTACTGCACGAAATTAGATGCAACATCCATGTTGCGTCTGATTAACATAAAATTCGTTTTTAGTTGGACAAACAGGTCATCAATTTACGAAAATTGCATCAAAAGCCGTTCAGTGGTTTGTTCTCTAAGATTTAAATTATAATTTCGGATTCAGAGTCTCTTAATTAATCAAACCAGCGTATTCTTAGACTCACTAAATACCTAATTGCCAACATGGACTTGCATTTCAAAAAAGTGAGAATGACGCTTGAATTAGATTGCTTTGACAGGGTGTATGTAGTAGGAGGCAAGTCATTGTTTCATTATATGGAGTAAGCGCAGCCCTTCTGATGTTCTTTGGCACATCAGACAGCTGCATAGATGCATGATTTCAAATGACTTTTAAGATTAAAATCATTATATAAATCAAGTTAAATATTTTGTTGGAATCGAAGATTCGTGATTTAGGTCGTAAGAGATAACTTGTACTTTCCGTAAATTATATCCAAAGTTAAACCACACAAACAGAAAGACATAATAGATAAATTATGTCGTTATCTTTTTATTTGTGTGTTCAGATAAGATTTAGAAAATATAGGTTATAATGTAATAACCTATATTTTTCTAAATCGTGTCCGAATCTAGTTCAATGGTTGCCAAAACAGTATATATACACATATACACAGGGACAAAGCTCGATAATGTTGTCTATAAATCTGAATTCTTATGTACCCGACCTATTTTTCGAACGAGTCAACGTCTAAGAATTTGTGTGACTGTTTATACTGTAATTGAAGTCTCGCCAATTTAAGGTTAAACGAAGAAATACGAATGATGTCATCGCTAAATGCGGAGAGCCTATTTTTAGGGCTACAAGTCTATTAAGGATATTAATTCATGAGGCACCATCTGATAGGCACACGCCGCTTTGTAATAACGGTTTTACAAGAATAGCAGGTTTTGGTTAGGTTAGGTACTTTATTTCAGTCATTTGTTCCATCAACACATAGAAAAAGAGAAAGATGTGATCATGCATAAGGATAACATAAAGAATTTTAATATACAGAAAAAGCAGTTATTTATTCATAATATCAACTACCGATTCTACAAGCATCTATTCTGTTAGTACTTTACAGATTTGAATACAACACGGTTGATTTAGGTCAAATCTATACTATAGTAGAAAATAAATGAAATAATTAATGGTAGCAGGGAAAGAAATTCGACACATATAATCAATTTTCTTTTTATATTTTCAGGTTAGCTCATATTCCATCGGAGTCCTTTGTAGACCAAGTCCTCTGGATATCATAACACATAATCGAGTGCTAGAAAGAACTTTCAAGCGCATGGAAACCAACAAATACTGCCATTAATATAATTACTTAGAAGTGAATGTTTCTTCATTCAAATCAAGTAATGGAAGGAAGTAAAATAATATTGTGTTATATAATTTTAATTTATATTCCTCACGGCGCTTTTCAAAAGGGGGGAGTCAACTGATAAGCCTTTTGAAATATTCAAGCAGAGATAAAGAGCTGAGTATTTTTCGCAATTTGTCTCATGTTTTATCTCTTTCATTATCAATATTTTATGTTAAAGCTCAATTTGAAAAAGGAACCGGTAATTTTTTTTCAGAATGCTTTCTTTATATGTATACATAAAGTATGACTATGATATCAAAAAGATTATGCAAGTGTATGCAATTTTCAAAGTTGGTAACTGCATTTTAATTTACAAACATGTAGTGATGTCTGCAGTGACGAAATAATATTTATATCATGACGTCATCGTCCACGTTCATCAGTTTGAGTACAGTGTAATACTAAACCATTTAACAGACAAAACGAAAGAATGTAGCTCCTCCAATTGCTTGATGACGTCACAAGTCGTTAGCCCATACTTCAACCACTAATAACCACTACATTGTTGACATTTTATCGACATACCCTCAGGTCAATGAACGTAGATAACTTTGTAACAAGTTAATCTGTACTCATAAATCACTTGTATCGGGTAAACATTTGATAAAAGCTCTGTTTATTTAGGATGCAGGCTCAAGAGTTTTACAGGATGGTTACGTTATAAAACCTGTAATTATTTTATTACAAGCAATGTCTCATTCTAAACGGTTTGGCAATGTGTATGCAGTGATGACATTAGTACAGAAAAATATTTTATTTTTCATAGTCACGTAATGAAGCTTTAGTATGGTCGAGTCCTTCGAAAAAGGAGTGGCTTCTTTTTGACGCAACGGACAAAAAACAGTTTTCATATTTTAGAGGAAATTTTACGCAGGTAATAATTACATTTAGACTTGGTACAAGTATCTCTGAAGACCCACAATTTTTCCGTGTGGGGATCAAGCACTTGTTCACTGAGCCGAGACGACCTCTTAAACCACTGCCTCATTTGCGCATACAATCTGCTTTAACAGCACAACGCTTCTTTAACGACCCCTATAAAACACTACACGTAGAAACACAATCCAATATTACTGGGTGGCTGTATTCTGGACGTTATTACTGCAGTCAAGCTACTTAATTACTTCTCGTTTACGCGGGGATGGCAAGGGTTGTAAGGTTGTGGGTTCTGTCGTCTACCATAGCACCACCTATGCGAGCGCTAATAGAAATATTAATAAAAAGTTGCTCACCTTTTTTCTAGCCAAGTGTTATGCTTCCTGTAGGAGTGCAATCAAGATGATAGTGCAATGGATTTGGATGATACTCAAGACCTCTCAATTGTAAGTCTCGATGGCTTAGGCGTTAACGATTTAACTAATGTCGCCTACATAGATATTACTTATAAATTTCTACTTAATAAGTAAGGAAGTAAAAACACTTGTGATAAATACTTATAACGGTGCTTCGTTATCAGAACTAGAGTTACAACTTGAATTTGAATGCATCGCCACGTGTATATCTCCATAAGCTAACAACAGCAATCTATCCATGTATGAAACGTACTTAAATTTTTTCCTACAATAGGATCCTGCAGAGAAGTAAATTATAAGTTATAACAATAGCTACAATTTACGTAAGAGATATAAAAAAAGAACAAAAGGCATCTTATTTAAAAACCAAAAAAAATATTCCGTCTTCGTTGAAATCTTCAAGGACCTCGTGTGCATACAAATGTTAAATAACTAGCATTGTATGTACCTGTATACACTTATATATTCGCACTGAAGGATAAGCCGCCCAGGCTTCTTAGTATCCACTCTCAACTCTGTAACCTGGGTGGGGCGCAAATATGAATACCTTAGTAAAATGCCACTCTATCGAGTGGGTTAGATCGTGGTTAGTATCATTATAGATTGTATTGCAGGACTGTTATGAAAAATCGCAATACAAAACAAATAATAAACAATCTTTACCAAAAAATACTCCAAAAAATGCCGGGTATTTTTTATCGAACAAAGCATTGAAACTTTAAATTCAGACATATCACTAAAACAATACGAGCCTTTAGAGAACAAAAGCACAACAATATGATTTGCTCCCATTCAAAGCGATTCACGGACAAAAAAATACTACAGAAGCAACAGTATAAAAATAAATAGAAACAAACATTGAATACTCTACATTATATTGTGAATTGGAGCATTCAAGAATAAAACAATAAGGTCGTCTACATAGACGATTCACACAGCCACGAAAACAATTTAATTGTTCGTAATACATAAAGAATAATAATATAGGAAACACGGTCAGCATTAAAAGAAAAGCGAGACGTGAAAATGAGAGTCCTGTGAAAAAAAATAAACAATATGCACTTATTCAGTGAAAGTGCATAATTAGCGGGTAGGTGGAAATTTTACGGTCAAACATTGAGTTGAGCGAGCGTGATTTATCTGTATGATCTGTGGGAGGTCGTATTGTTGAACGACGTACTATTTCATGCGGGACTTGCTTTTAAAACAATTAACACTGGCCACTGACATTATAATTGGTTTTAAGTTGGTTAGTTTTGTTTTACTACATCCCGCAGTTTTGCATTCATTGTTTAAACCACGTAGTGTTTAAACTTTTCCCGCTGTTAATTTTAGATATGTCATCTAGGTAAATGTATGGTTAATAAAGTTTCTGTAATGTATTTTCATTGTGATTACCTTTTGTTCGGCGCAGACTCGTCTGCTACCAAATACTATAAAATCGACACGAGATTACAGTTTTTGAAATGAAAATAATGAAAGAGGAATGCTTTCGTAAACCTGAATCGTTTTACGCATTCTATAATATAATATTTATTATAATATATATACATATATATTCTATATATTCTATATTATAATAAAAGCATTCTTCTGCTGATGTCTTTGTGCAATACAATACAACAATTTATACAATAAATTGTTCCCTGGTTTTAATTTTTTTACGTTCTTTTACGGTGCTTTACAAAAAGGATTTATAATGCACAGTACAGTGTTAGTGACCTAACAGTGTGCTGTGCATTATACATACTTTTTGGCAATGACACGATATGATATCTTCGTAGGCCTGCGCACATATAAGTTAAAGCTCCAACAAGCAGCATGACCCGAAACTGTAGTTAGAAGTGTACTACCCATATTTATGTAGGTTTTAGGTTCCACGTCATAGATGGCGATTTTGATGTTATCAAAACTGCGCGCATATCCAGAGTTTGTTATTCAACAGCATTCCCGAACAGGCAATCAAACGAATCTCAAGACCGATCGCAATTTTATACCAAGGACCAAGAAAGCCATTCATATTGAAATACTTTAGACACGTATGAGCAGTACTTAGTTGAATACCAAGATGGTTTCCGTAGACGACTCGGTGATGCTCATTCAATGGTTGGCATTCGTTAATCCATATTGTATATTGTTGCATTACCTGTAACAAAAAGAAAAAACAGTTATCATAAGCTGGTTACAGGTAATTCCGCTCATGTTTCTGGGCATCCTACGAAATATAATAGCGAGGTTACACAATACGTATATAATATAGACTCACACCTCCATCCTCGTGGGGATACAGATGCCATACACCCATACTGTGCCATCTACGAGTATAGGGTGCAAGTCTATAACCATCTACCTACAGTTCCAGACCCCGTGCTACTACTGAGAAAAAAGACCCGGGATTTGAACCCGAGACTTTATTCACAGCAGTTGCATACACTAACGCTACCGAGACAATAATACAGACCTAAATATGATGTATCCGAAAATAATTATGTATGAGTAAAAATGCTGCGTTTCTATACCAAAATATGCTAAGATATTTTTGTGAAATTTTGTATGAAGATAATTTATAGCAAAGACCTTTATTTTTGAAGTGAAAACTTCTTTAGGCGCGTTGAGCATTTTTGGGTGAACAATAATCATGGAACTCGCGTCATCATCACCGCACGCTAGTTACTTAGTTTTCACTTCTATTGGCAGTCCCCAAAAACTGGCCTGCATGTTATTTTTTAAACGTGTTTCTGTTTCGCACGCAAAGAAAATCCAGACTCGGAGCAACTATTTATGAAACATATCAACTTTTGTCCCGTGTGGGAATGAAACCCACAACACTTGGCTCCAGGGCAATGGCAAGGCGTCCACTTAAACCACTGCGCCACCAGTACAGTACTTAAAAAAAGTCAAATCTTTCTTCGAAACATGAAATCTATCTAGAATGCCGTCATTAGGTACACGTGCTATTTTAAACGTTCGCTGTTCACCAAACCTTGTCAGCCTATTAGGGTCTTGCACACAGCGTTCACACATCAAGCACCTCAAGTGTTTTCCAACAACAAACAGTGTTACCGTTCTAAAGGCCGACGCTCTTCAATTATATAACACAGAGAATACTGTGTCTTACGATCTGTTATGATCTTAGTGGTGATCTACCAAGTGTGAAATGGCGGTGTACCGTTGTGGCTACCGACGTAACGGTGATAAAACGATTAAGTAAAAGAAGTCTAAATAACACTATTGCACATTGGTATTACCTACTGTGTAGCGAATTTAAAAGACTGCTAGCTTTGTTAAAGAGCTTGCACACTGAGAGATAGCGTTGTTGTTCTGATTGTAGGTACCTTCGATATGTGAAGGTTTAGCATAGACTAGCTGATACTGGTAAATAACGCATTATAAAATTTAATTGAGAACGGATCAGCGTTATACCTATTAAAACATAACAAACAAAAAACACAACAGGATAAGCGTTTTTTTTAAATTGAGTACTAGTTTTGCTTATGTTTATGTTGTTTATGAAGATTTTGTCAAAAGTCTATCGGAACAGTATGTTTTCCGTGATGAAATGTACCCAACGTCCTTTTCTGTAACCCTGACAACGTGTATGCGAAATTCATAATGATGGGTAGAGTAATTAAGGCGTGAAGGCGTAACAAACAAATAAAACTCACATTCGGATTGGTAATACTAGTTAGGATGAACAATATGGATTCCGATATATCATAACTTCCTTGTTGATTCATTGGCATAAAGCACGAATGTTTACAATGCTTTCCAAGATGCGACGTTCGAAGCCCAGGTCCGACAGTGTTATTTTGGTCTATTTGAAGTACAATATAATAGTGATTAATAATAATATATTAATAATAAATCTCTTTTATTTCCAAAACACGATTCCTATACATATTAAACAGAATATCGATATCAGCACGTAATCGGGGCTGAGTCTGAAAGAACAGTCTGAAAAACATAATTCGATTTTAAGGATACTTGAACCGGTTTTATGAAACACCAACCTGGAAAATTCTAGTCAAGAGAAGACGAGTTTGTTAATATTTTACTTTTAGCATATAAACTAATGAATTATTGCAGGTGTTAATTTTAGTATCAAAAATAATGGAAATACTGAATATTATACTTAATTATAATGTTAGTTGCACATTAATACGATCCGATTATAAAGTTACTAAATCGATCAAAATAATAGACGCCTCGCATTCGCATTAATTGGTCTAATCTTAAGAACAATATAATATAATCTACGGATGGCAACAGGCTCGTTTTTACGATACTAAGTAAGGGCTTGTACTAATACCTCTAGATATAATTTATCTATAAGATAAAAGTCTCGCCATCTCTCTTCTTAACCTAACATGAATGAGACAATTTATCTTTCGGATAAATTTTACTTGTTATTTGTAGGAGTGGCTGTAAGTTGACCAAGTTTAATTTGTATAACGTTTCTGATATTCAGTAAAGATGCGTATAGGAAGTAAAAAAGGTTTATTTTGGTTAACATCGAAAAACAAAAAAATGCCGTGAACTAATGCCGTGAACACATAAATATTAACAACACACAATAATAAACAAGATAAAAAACAAAAGCTAGTCTCACAACGCCAACGTGGTCAAAATAGGACCTAGCATGTGTAAGACGAATGCCTGCCGCTAGATTTCTACTAGACCTTATATACATATGTTAATAATATTTACCAATAATATTTTTTTTTTTGAAATGAAATTTATTTATTTATCAAATTAGTTGAACATCACACTTACATGAGTTATAGTTAAAGTGAAATAGATTAATGTACTAAAGTAGATTTCCATATGTAGTGTTTAAGTGAACTCTGGTACCCAAAGTAAGATCGAACTTGTGTTATGGGTACCAGCGCTCTTACAAATAGATTTCACATTAGATATTGGTTTGGTGACCATTGAAGTTAGTAGATGATGTTGCATACAAGTGAGTATTTACTATGACTAACATAAATATATATATATATAAGCGAGCCTTTTAATAAAGATGTATTGTTAGTGTGTGTGTGTATGTGTCTGTGTGTGTGTGTGTGTGTGTGTGTTTGTTTGTGTGTGTGTGTGTGTGTGTGTGTTTGTTTGTGTGTGTGTGTGTGTGTGTGTGTGTGTGTGTGTGTGTGTGTGTGTGTGTGTGTGTGTGTGTGTGTGTGCGTTTGGGTGCGGGTAAATCATTGTATGAGAATTAAGGTGTAGATAATTTGAGAAGATTTTCGGTATTCTCATAATCAAGGCTTAATAACCATGAGTAAGTTGCTTTTTTGCATTGGTGTCTGTTGAGCGGATAGATGACGCATTGTTTATTTACAATATTATAGAGATGGCAGCTGATAATCTGATAGTGACGTTGAGCAAGTGCAGATTTTGATTTTGCTGATGGGCAGATTTTATAGCTCCTGCGTTTTTGGATAAAGTGGGGATCAAATATCATTAAGTACTTACATGTATTTTTTATATTTCAGTTTTTAATAGTCAGTATTAATGGTATCTATAATTGTTGCAACATCTTATATATTTAAGATGCAAATACTGACATTATAATTGAATGGCGATTTAACCACATGGCCTTAGAATCTATCTTCTCATAGGCTCACTCCTTTGCCTGAACCCAGTAACTAAAGTTAAATTCAATAATTTCACTAAACTCATTAAACTTTGTGGTTCATCAGTCTAACTTTGTTTCTAATTACCAAAATGAATAAATGAGTTTAGAGTTTGAATTTGATATAATATATGAACTGGTATAAAATCGAAAAACAATACATTACATATTGCATGACGACCAAAGTATATGGTTTACATCATGTGTACGAAACAATAAACACAGCGCCATTGTCTGAATTGTAAACAGACATTAATTAGTACTAGGTATGGTATATCAAACATTATTAATTTGTTATAATTCTAGACAATGAGCTGCCTAAATAAGCTTATATTATACAATGTATACATAGCATAACGGTGTGGTTTATAATAAATTATATGATGAGCCCGCAATGTAATAAAGCTTAATAGCTTTTAACACTTAAAAATAAATATTAATAACATAGACTAACGACCTATCTTTTTATTGTCTTAAAAATATGCGTAAACCTACAGTCATGCTTGTGAAGTAGGTATCATGCTCACATTTCATCAAAAATATTTCATAATATTGTCTTAACTCTATACGTAACTGTAACTTTATACGGATTTTGTCGCGCTGTTTATTTTACTTTAAAACACTTTTATCACATAATTTTGAAAACTCTAACACTACTATTATTGAACTTTACTATGCTATTTAATTTAATTAAAACTATTTATATTTAAGTTTACACTTTGCCCCGACGTTTCGGTTGCTTTACAGCAACCATGTTCACGGGGAGATGATCCCCGTGAACATGGCTGCTGTGTAAACTTAAATATAAATAGTGTGCTTCGGTGATGTCAGCTACTAAGAACTAGACAAAGAAAATTTGAATGGTAAATATAGAACAAGATGGATTTAGTCCATTTACTGTTAAAAACATACCGGGAATATCTGCTTTGACTCTATACACATCACTGGCTCTTTATCATATCTATCTTTATCCCGCCCTCCCCTTTCCTATCCAGAACAACGCGTGCTGGGCTCAGATCCTGGGTTCTTTAAGCGGGGCGTGAAAAAGTATCTTCTCAGGCCGTCAAAGTAGAGACCTCAACATCGCCTCAGCTGCTATGAGGACGATGTGGAGGCCACTGCTCTTAGACCACATGATTGCTTACCATCAGGCGGAGTGTTGTCATTTTGAAGAGCAAAATAAAAAAGGAAAGAAATTAAACTTTTTTTGTATCGTTGTGTTTATTGGTATCGATCAACGTTTATTGGTATCGATCATCAACTGTCAGCAAGCTTTTGTTTAACTGGTCACATTTTCCTCATACACAGTCCTAAACGATCACAAACCCAGGGCTATTGTATGTTAATTCCAGTAAACCATCGATCTACTACCTAGAACACTACGGTAATTATACCCAACAAGTTACGAGTCGTAATTTCCACATCATAAACTTTTAGCCTTGGTATTATTGTTGCGAATATTTTCACGTACCATTGCAGGGCATTCGAAAACATATTAAAGGGGGAAGTTATGCTAAACCTGTGTAACTGTTTGCGTTAAAACAGACACGATGTGCTAGGAGTGGTTGCTTTGACGAAGAGGGAGATCTGACCGTCAAAGGATTTGTGCTATCTATACTGAAAAAATTATCGTACTACGTGTACCATAATGGCAATTTTTATCGAAAGACGAAGCTTTCGTATGGTTTCGCATGTAGTTGAAAAATATTTCGTAACTTTTGAATACACGAATGGTGTACTGGATTAGGTAGCCGCATCGTCACTGTCATTCCGCCGTGGCTTGCGCATTCTTCACACGAAAAAAATACGTACCTATTCGCACGACACAAACAGACAAAAAAAATGTTGCCCAAGAAACGGACATTAACATTTACCGTATTACCGTGAAAAGACATCTTAAGACAATATAATTTCCATACCGCAAGCTTATATCCCACATACATCCTAATCCTAACTAATAATATAAATATGAATGTGAGTTTGTTTGTTTGTTACGCTTTCAAAACTTACCTACTCGACCGATTATAATGAAATTTTCTATACACCTTGTCAGGGGACAGAAAAGGACATAGGGTACCTTTCATCCAGAAAAAAGTACTGTTACTAATCTAACCTAACTTACATTTACGTGAGCGAAGCCGCGGGAAAAATCTAGTATGATATAAATCGATTACACATAAAGGCCCCTTATAATTGTTACACATGCATAAAACATAGTTTATGGCAACACAAGTAGAAAACGTAACATACTACCAAATATTCTCTAGTTTATCCCTCATTTCAGAGTTCCTCATATTCAAAGTGAATTTATCTCTCAAACGAATTCTCCAATGCTTATATGTACAGATACTCGAACTGCAAACATGATTCTACCTACAGTTTATAACTGTATAGCCAACGATCCATATTCAGCAGTGGACTGACAGGAATATATTCAGACAGACGCATAAAAGCGTTTTCAAATCTCTGCTTTTGACGTTTAGTTCCGTCTAGCTCTCACAGGGAATCTTGTTCAAAGGCACAAAGTACTCTCACAGATATCAGCATATAGAAGCTGCTACGTGTATTTCTAACATTATGAGATACAATTTCATGTTACGTTGGTGCTACAACTCATTTTCCAGTTGTCTGCTAACTTGATTGTAATGAAACTTACGCTACTAATTGAATTATATACTATTAATAAACCAGGATAAGGTACTGTTTAGATTGCAAAGTTTTGAGTTGAGTTGTCTTAACGTTTTGCGCTGCAGCGGCCCGCCGCCGGCGGCCAGATATGATTGAATTCAATCAATTATATCCTGGCCGCCGGCGGTATTCCAGCAGTTGACAGATTAAATCCTTTTTAGGGACCTACAAAACCTTTGCCTTTGTCTGTCTGTGACACCTGCTTATCTGAGCAAATACTACTGTTACACACAATATATATATTGCAATGGAAAACAAAATGCATATTTTTGTGGATTGCTACAAAAGATTTGAAGGTCAAGTGAAGTGTTATATAAAATAAATTATTTGCACATTTTACTTTTTGTCGCATATTTTTCGTAATTCTCATAATCTCTGAAATAAACAGAATTGATTTCAGGAGAATATGACCGTTTTCTGTGACCAGTTTTAGTTAGAGACTTCGTTTCATTTCCCCTGTATTCTTAGGATTACAATTTACTTGCCGGTTTCCTAAAATTTGTAAAAGAAATCAGCAAGTATATTATTTTACCAATTATATTCACGGTAACAAATCGAAAAAGTGATAGACAATGAAATAAAACAAGTTATGGACGCTAGCCATTCATTGATTTTGGACGATGATGACTTGAGTGTTTTTTATGTTTTAGTTTTTTATTTATTATACCAAATACCACGTGCAGTGTTGCCAATTCTCATTCGCAAGTTATGTCGACTTCTTTGTACCATTTGCTATGAAATAGCAATGATAAATCATCATTAGTTTTCTAATTGGCCAAATGTTACTAATGCGAAAAGCATCACTATTCTTATCCTGATCCTTGGCGCATTACGTCTTACTCTTCCCTATTGACCGTTATCTTATAATTGACTCCTTTTTTGCAATACGTTTACTGATGGGTCCCTGAGTCATAAGTATAGGTTAGGATCTTGTTGAAATGTGCGCCTGGCACTTATAAATCCGAACTGAATACCTTTTTTGGTGCGACCATGAAACCCGTACCTTCCTTCGATAATGCCTAAAAGGGTATGTCATATAATAGGTTAATTTATTTTTATGCATTGTATTTGGAATTCTCAAACGCCCGACTTTACAGTCGGAGCATACCAACTAAGGTTATTTACCTTACTTTAAGATATTTTATCTTATTTAACGCCACGAAGATCTGTTGTTTGTATTATAAATAATTCATACAACAAGGCAAAAGCTGTGACAGTACATACAAAGCCTGTTATTGAACGTATTACAGTCAAATTTGGCAAAGATATTACGTCATAGTATGCAACAAGCTATGGCGTCAGCTCGTGTAAAATATAATGAGAAAATCGTCAGAGTTGCATCTACCCACGTTGGTTGCAAGAATGTACTGGAGACAGGGTAATGAGATGTGTTTGTAGGCGGCAACGTATCATTACTTCGTATAACCGCGAATTATAAGCTGGTGCGTATCTGAGCGATGAGTGTTTCTAGAAGCTTCATTATTGTTTTATGTCTTATCACTTTTACCTTCATAACAGATAATAGACAATTGTTCACACACGTCTAGGTACATAGTCCAAAGCCTGTCCTATTCCTATTTTCTCTAGGAGTCAAGCACTGATGTGTATTCTCACATTTCGTTAGCTATATTTTGGGTACTACGTTACATGTGTGATCCCAATGCCGTCCACAATTCTAGACGCCGCCGTGCTATTAAGAATTAGTACTTACAATTAAAAACTATTAAGAATTTCGTGTCAGAAATACCCAATACGACTTTGTGTTACCTGCAACTTGGGCATCACTACCGCCAGTATGCGTAGGTGTGAGTTTATTCAATAGCAAATTCTAGTAATATGTAGTACGAATGCGTAATAGAATAGTTTATACGACTATGCGTGTAGAACACGTGTCATGTGTGTACGTCGGTTTATGTTACTCACTGTCAATTGTTGCGTAAAATGTGCGTTGCATTGTACAATGAAAGTAATTGAAGCAAAAGGTACTTCATGTTAGAAGCAAATTAATATCTTCCGGGTAAACGTGTGAGCGACGCAAGTAAACTAAAAAGAACTTTCAATGCTAAATATACTGTTTCATTTGTTAAGTGGAGTAAATGTATTCAATAACTTCAGTCTGGGTCGAACAAAGTTATTAAGATTTCTTTACAAATATCATATGAAACTCTAGAACATTGCTCTTTAGGTGGCAATAGATATATTGTCTTAAGAGATCTGACTAAATCAGAGAAATATAGGTAGTATGATGCCTTGATGCTTAAACCTTATCGTATCGTTTTATAATAAACAAGGCATCACGTGTTCCCTTTGTAAAGCTAAATAATTCAACACATGAAACCAATAATCACGAACATAGTTTTAAAATTGAAATTAAACACTTTATACGGATTTTATCGCGTTGTTTATTTTACTTTAAACACTGTTATTACATAATTTTGAAAACTCTAACACTACTATTATTGAATTTTACTACTATTTGAGCTATATATTTTTTCTAATTAAAACTATTTGTATTTAAGTTTACACTTTGCCCCGACGTTTCGGTTGCTTTACAGCAGCCATGTTCACGGGGAGACACGAACCTAATATTTGAAGGCCTTCAATGAATATCCAACCGTATCGTCGACGATGCGTGACCAATAGAATCCTGATTGTTTTCAATGCTTCAAGACATGTTTGTATTATAACAAACTGTAGTGAATCATTTCTAAATCCGATGTATTTGTTCGAGCGTACAAAATTGCATTATTATGTTCTTCAGTTACTAGTTTCATAAAAACATTGTACTGTTATTTTTATTTTACATAATAGGCGATTTATATAAAAATAAAATGGCTAAGTAAATAAATATAGTATTCTAATAAAACAAAATTTGCGGGTCTCAATCCCTGATCGAAAAGTTATAACAGTACTGCGAAGCAGAGAAGCAACAAAATAAAATTAAATGCCAAAAGTTTGTTTGGTTGATTCATTTTTTATAGCGAAACGGGGAAAAAAATAAACTGATGTTATAGCTGCAGATATCATAAGAAATAACAGTAACGCAGCTAGGCTAACCGTTTCTTGAAACCTTAATAAAGCTTGTAAAATGTGATCTACCTTTGACAAGCTTTCGGAGATTAACAGTATTTAGTTAGTATTTTTATATAAAACTACTGGCAGATGCGTCTTTTTTCCTGATTTCAAATAGGTAAAAATTCTTATTATGACAGTATAATAAAATTGTAAGTAACGCCTTCGATATATGCGTGACGTCAAAGTATTGTTTAGGATGACTTACTACTTAGTAATAATAGCAGTGCGTGTGTTAATGCATGCTCTGTTACATAAAATAGGTTAAGTAGATTAAAATATATAGCCTGAACTTTCTTTTCAATTAGCTGCGATACAAGACGGAGTTGAATATTGTTGCATTATTGTTTTCAGTACAACGGCAGAATATTACTATCTATGTTGCATTGGCCAAGCGTCTCTAAATGTAATTGTTAGTACTGGCATACTGGTAATAAAATTTAGAGAAGCCATTGTCACGCTGGCGAGATCCCAATCAGTTCCAGGCCAAAACCGTCGCTCAATCCCAATGTTATTGAAATGCGTCCTAAACTTAGCGACTTGATTAAATGTTTAAATACTAGTGGCGATAAATAATTTAGCTATTAAAGCCCAATTCTAAAATCCTCATTTTAATAAATTTACAATAATTCTACTAAAACATTTGTAGATAAAATCAAATTTTATATGAATGGCGAAAATTTTGCTATAGTGGACACTTATCTTTGAGATCAAAGCTTTTGGTTCCCACAAATGGTTTCCCTTTTAGTATCAAGTGAAGATTAAACAAAATAACGTTTGAGTAGGCGTCTTTGTGCTGCTAATACCGCGCTGTAAAACAAACTATAACTAGTTACGACTTCAAAACGGCAGCACTATTAAGTTTACATTTATTGTGACTGTCTTCTTGATCGCTTACCATCACTTCCTTGTTGTTAATGAAAATAACGCGGTACTATCAAAGACCTTAGCCTCTATCTATTTCATTAACTTGCTCGTTGATTCTATGGGTTAAGCTTAAGTGTGTATCAAGGTCCTAGTTTAGATTACTGGGTCAGGCCAGTTGTTATTGGTTTCACTGCCAGAAAAATTACAGTAACAGCATGGCGCTGTGCCAAAAGACAAGACGGACAAAAACAACGCAAACAAGTAAAATTTATAAAGTACATGTAATTGCGCTTTATACAACTTTTCAGGATGTGCCTTTGAATTCAAATGTTGTTGTATGGGTCAAACATTTCACTAGCATATAAGTAAAATGAAACCAGTCAATAAAAACGTCTTTCTGGCAAAGTAAAATTTAAAATTTAAATGCCTTCTGCCATGTATCCCCAATCCCCATATACTGAATTGGTGCAATCACTTCCATGTACTTTGATTTCATAAAAGGCATGCAGTTAAAAATAAAAGAAAATGTAATATGACAAGAACATTAACGCACTTGTGAACAATTCTACCGTTGAGGTGTTATTGTTGGTAACAGGCTATATTTGGATTCGTACTTGTATGGTCGTTTGTGCAAGAAAATACTAAACCACGTGGGCAGGACCGGAATCGTATCCTTTTGTAACGGCTTAGTACAGTGTGGACTCGGTACTAGGGTTTCAGCAAAAGAAAATGTACTTTAAGAGTGTTAGAAATAAGATTGCAAATTGTCTACAGTAGCGTATATTAAATGAAGGGTATGAGTAGTATGTGTTCTCTTTTGTTATGGATGAGTAAAGGGGTTCGCCTACTTGGTGAAGTGTTTTAAGATGCAAACAATATTTGTTTACCTCGACGATTTTGCCTCGCGGTTGGTACACTCGCGATGACTTTTTAGTCTAGTTACGTAAGTTATGCTAATTACATGTGTGTGCGTGTACGTTATAGGAGAATGCGTATTTCGGATTTTATACGCCGATAAAACGTGCAAGCAACTTTACTTAAGCGTATATGGCATCTGTTTCCAGCGCTTCGCTGTTATGGCAGCGTTTAAAATTACGAATGCAATATGTGTTTATGATGTTGTGAAACTGTAACAGGGATATATTTATTTACGCTAGTTATGTTGGTTACCAAATTGCGTCACAGACGTGGATGGATTGCCATAGTAATTTGCTTTGTGACTTGCACAGTTTATGAACGTTGATCAGAAAAAAACCTCGCATAAATTCGGCACTATAAAGTTTAGTATTACATTATTCATAAGTGTATTTCTTTTTTACAAACAACATGTATAGAAAGCTTTCTTTATATGTTGTTTAATCAGCTAACTACTCCTTGGTTTGATATATTTTTATTGGAATGTGTAAATAAAGAAACAAACTTATTTATACAGTCTTATTTTCCATACAAAATATGGTCTAGCGGTCTGTATATGAATGCTTTTTTTATATATTAAAATTAGATACAAAGATAACAAATAGGAAACTACTAGGTATTAACACAAATTTACAAAATTCCATCGACTGTTATGCTGAATGAAAACTCGGTAACTATTTGGTATTCATGTATTATTTATTACATACCAACAAAATAACAACTAGTTTCCATTAGCGTATCATAACAGGAACGACTAAACAATACTAGCAATACCACAATATTTACTGTAGCATTATATTTTCAAAACAAAACATTGTGCACATAAAACAGCTGCTACTCTCTTATAACTACTTTGCATTCGTAAAACAACTTGTTAATGAATATAATAACTATGTAATTAGTAAGCGATTATGCCGTTTGGAGTTATAGGTAGGGTTGCCTCTGCAGACTAATGAGTTATGTCGACAACGCAATTTGACCTATGAGTGAACAAACTGCGTTGCGTGCTGAAATTAGACAGGAAAATTTGAAACAAATATTCCAATGGTAAATTTAAGACGAACTTATGTATTGTGCAAATTAAATAGCATTACACAAAGTTCCAAATAAGTAAATATGAAGGCTATATAGATGGTGTAAGAGGGGACGTATTGACGTCTTGACTCTCGAGTCAACACACAGCTACATAAGAAACGTGCTTCTATATGTAGATCATAGATTATTCGCAAACGTTCAACGGATTAAGAGACGTGAAGTGTAAAACACGGATAGTATCACCAGATCTGGATCGAATCAGGTGTCAGACGAATAAAATAAGCAGAAAGGTATTTCTTGAATAACAATTAAGTATTTGTTTACTGGGATGTAGGTTTTTGCGTGCGAAACATATATCAGAAAAATATTCATTTGCCAAAGAGATTTTTCATCGATGTTTATTGCCAGTCACTGTATTGCTTTGATCTATCTGAATATCCAGTACGTAGATAAAGAAATGACACGCGAAGTTTTTATACATCTTGTCAAATTTGCTACATCAACGTAATTTTATACATAAGTTTACCACTTACCACCCTTAAAATATAGTAAGTTAGGAATTAAAAAAATATAACAGAAATAAGCCGCTATATAATGATGTTTTTCATTTAACTGATAAGCTATAATATACAGCCATCTATACCATAATTAAAAAAATAATAACTTCATGTACATATTTGCAACCTAATCCGCCATATTGAACGGGCACAATCTGGCATACTGGCTGTCTTCGAAATTATTATTACAATGCTGTAGTATCGTCTGCTATGTTTATATACAACCATCTTATACCTGTGGCTTCGTTTTGTATTTCGGGATTAAAATAAGTCTATGTCACTACCTAACTCACAAATTATCTCTGTGCAAAAAATCATGTCAATCAGTCGCTCGCAACGACAAAAGAACATACCTACTAATAAACCACCAGATAAATTTTCGTATTTGCAGGTACTTACTACTAAGGAAAAGGAACGGCAATAAGGATTAAAGATGAATTCTTCCATGAACGGATTGGTACTTGGCATATACTTCTATCAACTAATCAACCTCTTCTAGCAATTAATCAATTGAATCCCACCAAAAATATTTTCATCTAAAATGTTGCCAAGACGAGGCCATATGACTCGCACTGTCAAAAAGTTATCAGATTTCAGCCACATATTTTGACTAAGGTGTAGAGTTTGTGAAGTTAGGTCTTGTAGAGTTAGGGCGTGTAGAGTTAGAAGCTTGGCTCTACATGAGATCTGATAACTTTTTGACAGTACGAGTCATATGGCTTCGTCTTGGCAATATTTTACATGAAAATGTATTTGGTGGGATTACATTTCTTTTTATTTGTTGCGTGTGACAACATTTTTTGTTATTTTTTATTCTTTTTTTGGGGTGTATTTCTTGCACATTAGATTTTTTTTTATTATTTATAATAACAAGGATTAATATATCAATTTTCAGACCTCTAGCGTCAAAATTGCGAAAGTCTCATACAAACTTCCATCCCCTAGTTCAAGGGGTTGGGGGATAAAAGTTACAAGTTTTATAACTTTTTTGTTGTTCGTGTACTAATACTAGTGTACATACCAAATTTCAGCTTTCTAAGACATTAGGGAATACCCTAAGAATTTTGAAGATCATCAGTGAGTGAGTGACGATATCAGGGTTTTTTAGATATCAATAAAATCTAAAGTATAAGAGCTATGCAATTAAATTTTTATACGTTTAATGAGTTCGCTATTGACAATATATCCCGAGAATTTTGTTTATGTTGTATAATCCAAACCCAAGTTATAAGGGTTCAAAAAAACGACGAAGCGCTTCGAGAAAAGGCAGGTAGTGCCCTTGCGCTTCGCTTGGCTCGTCTTAGCGGGAGCACTACCGTGCCCCCAGATTCTAAGGCACTTGGCACTTGCAATTGGAAACCTGAAAAGTCAAACAAATATATAATTCCTTATTGTACATCAAAACATTTGTACATAAAATGTGTGAGAGTAGGCACGTACAATGTGTTAAGAGTAATCTCTTTATCGACTAGGTTATGTGTCAGCCCTAGTGACGTGGCCAAATGGGGAGTTATGACTGTTTAAGTGGGCGGCGTGGTGAAACATCGACGTGTAATCATTAACAAAAACTCAGAACATCTGTTCGAATAGTGGCGATAATTGACACCGCAAACCTGTTATTTAAAGAACAAATATACTTTATGTGTACAAAATCGCTTTGTTGTAGGATTGAAAGGTATTTACTTATTCTTTTATATTCGTGTACATTGTTGCGTTAATCCAGTATCCAGTTTTCATATCACGTAATTACGTTGAACCTTGGCAGTGGCAGTACTTAGTCTTTTCCAAGTTTTTGACTCAAAAACTTGGAAAAGACTGAACTAAACTCCACAAAATAGTTTTAAAAATATTATTTATGTCAGTCGGTTTGTCTCGGTAGGCATCACGGAAAACCACCGAGCTGATTTAGTTGCCAAACCATGTCGTATCTAATTACGTTAATTAGAAGCGGAGTTATGGTGCATAATGTGATCCACGCTAATTACTTTTCAAGCGAACTGTAGTCCAAGCGGACAATATAGTTATTGATACCTAGTCATTTTTACTTTGATTGGCCTCAAAGCATATATACCAATTTTCATATACATTTAGCTATACAACATCACACAGCAATGTGGCAGTCTAATGACTCATTTATGTCTATCTATCGGTTCCTGCCAAAATAACAAGACATCAGGCAAATATGTTTCTCATAACCTAAATAATAGAGTCCAAATTCAATTGATAGAGATATATTTGATCCATCCAATTCCGATTTTAATTGCCGTCCCGATATGACATTTGATTCCTTGTAACCGCCCGTTCTAAATGCTTTGAAGTTAGTGCCTCGTTAATATTTTATAGTTCCGTGAAAGCTATACTTTATCTGATTTATGATAAGTACAAATGAAATAAAATGAAATAGAAGCCATTTATAGTAAGAATCGTGTAAAACGTCGCTGCTAAAATATACGACATGACAACGATTACGAAATGACTAAAATTAAACAAATTTTACGTACCTATACTCATTGAATCACGTTTTATTAAATTTACAAGTTTCTCTACTAGTCTACTAAAATTCAGAACTAAACAAAACATATAATGATCTAAAGTAAACTTATTTGATATACTTAAGGTTTATACATAATATAATGTGCCAGTTGTCCTTGGTCTTTTAGTAACCTCGGTTCTTGAAAAGTGTAGAAAAGATCGGAAGAAAATCAGTCAGCGAAACATTTCCTAACAAAAAGCCTTATTAGCACTTAGCACGACGCAATTATAACCAAGTTCTTGTAATTAGGCGAACATTTTGGCAATAACTAATTCTATGACAGGTTTAGCAAATCAAGCGCATATACAGGGTGTCCGGTAATTAATGGATAACCTTGAAATGTCTTATAGTAGAACTAAAGGTCATTCAGAAAAAATGAAAAAAGAAAATATATATATATTATTAAAAAATGCAAGCTATAATAGCATAGCATACTTTTGACTGTCTATCTATTAGCATAATTTTATTAGTGTTTAATAATAAAACAACAAAAAGCCGATGGATTTCATTAATTTATGGTCGTAGTATACAAGAAAGTTATACATGGTAATTTAAAAAAAAACACAAATCTCAGTTAGTAGTTACGATAGATTTTTTTCATATTTTTTTCTGAACGGCCATCAGTTCCACTATAAGACATTTCCAGGTTATCCATTAATTACTGGACACCCTGTATTTAAGGAATTAACAAAACAACACTTTTCCTTTAAACCCAAATAATATATTTAACATAAACACGACTTCTGCATTAAGGAACGAACCCTTGTCTTACAGGCGTAAACATTGGAATCGTTATCATCAGCCATTAAAAAATTTGGAACACACACGTTTATTCCATTGAACCTCATTCACAATGTGTGTTGGTTCCATAGAGCACGCAATGCAAGTTTTCAACTAATATTATAAATGCGAATGTGAGTATGTTTGTTATGTTTCACACCTTAACTACTCAACCGATCATCATGAAATTTCGCATACAAGTTGTCAGGGGGACAGAAAAGGACTTAGGGTATCTTTCATCCAGAAAAATAACTATCACTAACCTAACCTACATTTAGGCGAGCGAAGCCGCGGGCAACAGCGACTACTATACGACTATGACCATTATACAATTGTGGAAGGCGTGCTACCTGCTCTCGGTATTGTTCATTATTTGGTACCAATATTCTTATCACTTTCCCCTCTGCTCGAACCGCACAGCGCAGTTTTTCGGTCTGTGGTTGGAGTCGTATATAACCTAATTTACAATTGATGACCAGTCAGGCGATCACTTTCTGATAGCACCAAATGCAATATCAAGTCTTTACGAAGCAAATTAACACAGCGACACCCCAGCTGTTATCTCAAGAAAACGAGACTACATTCCTTTGACAGCGAATCCAAGATCCACAAAGTTATCAAACAAAAAACAAAGTTTTCTAGCAATCACACAATAATTTAGCCAACACACGATGCGTGAACGTGTAAACTGTAATTTAGTTCATCTCGGCAAGTGCAAAAGAAAATAATGTAACATAACAGTCAATCAGCGAGCAAAAAGCAAAGATTGGTAAATAATTCATCGCCGAGAGTACGTTATACTGGATATTGGTTTAATGGTCCACTCAACATCAATGTGTTAGCCATAGTTTCCAACTCTCTTAGCGAAAGAACCTGTGAGCTGACTAGAAATACAGATAATTTAAACCAACTTACTTGCAGATCTTCGGTACAGTTCAATAGAAAATAAAAAACCTTGCGTTAAAGATCTTGCCCACATCGAGTCTTTTGCTAACACTGCAAAAATGGATATAAATAACATCTAAATTAAAAAACCATGCGTATTATTTTTTTTTACACTCTGAATGTGGTAGTGGGTTGATCATAGCACTCAAACAGCTGAATAGCCATTTGTAAAGCCGTAAAAATCTATTGTTACGAGTTCATGTTGGTACAATATTGGTATGAGCCTCATTTGGACATTTCTGACTGGTTACGATAAGATCTCTTTGACAAGAATGCAGGCCCTCTATTACATGAAAGGTAGTTAGTATCTAGAATCTCGTGGGAAATGCTCGATGTAATTTGCTACAGAGAAAGCAACCTCAATATATGGCATATGGCACCATATAGGGTTCCCTTAGGTAAGTTTCAACGTAAGCACTCGGCAAAGTACAACCTTTATAGTACGATGAGTCGGTAATACCTAAGTAAGAAGCGCAAAATATGTATTAAGAATCAGGAAGCGTCTAGGAAGAACAGTTAAATGCGTCTCAGCGTAATTTCCGACAGGAAAAGGGGTCCCGTCTCATTTCCTCGAATATTCTTCACGTCGAGAGCCGCAAAGCTAAAAAGTTAAGGAACAATTGCATATTCTATGGACTATTAACTGTGATCCAACTGGATTCTGGTTCTTTTTATTCAATTAGATATTTGCCACAAATTAGATAACAGGACCAGTTAACACGATGAGTAAAAACAGGTACAACTAAGACAGACGCGTGTCAGTACAGTGATTTCGGATCAATTAGACCGTAATTGACATTTGCAGTAATTGACAAACAACTTCTTCACAAATCACTATACGCCTGTCTAGTTAAACATGCATCTGTTCTTACATCTTGGGACGTTATAAGCCGACTAGTTTCACATATACCTATACATATACAAAGTCTTACACCCCATATCCCGAAGGGTCCTTGCACACGCGTATTACACCTACATACATTTCTCTAACTATGATTTTATGTCCCATGTTATAGAGGCGAGCCTATCTCCGTCTACCGAACACAATGCCAGAGTCCATAACCATAGTCCATATACAACGTGTCGAAAAAATCAACGATAAGCGGGTACCAAAAGGTGGTACTTATGATATGACTACTCGAGAAAAATAAAAAATCTAATCTATCTTGATTCTTTTTTCATTACGAAATAGAAAGCGAAATCCTTGAAAAATGGACACCCTTATTATATTTTTAAGTACCATTGCTACAATTTTAATAATAATACTGTGTTTTTTTATTGGCATCTTATAAAGTATTACTATCCATCACAATCATTAAAAAATCATGAATGCTTGTAGTTTTTACAGAAACATCAACCAAAATTATGTTGTTTTCTTAAATTATGTAAGATTTTGACTTTCAGTTCATTTTCACTTGCAGTGATGAAAAAGAAAAGTATGCAAGTATCTACTATTCCACAAAAGCCACAAAACTATGCATAGGTACAGTTTCTGAACAACAACCATATTTCGCAAATTGTTAGTGTTGATAGTAATCATTTCACTTTTACTATGTATCCTAATGTGTTTTTTGCAAGTTCTTATAATTTGAATGGGACTTGTGCGTAGTCCATAAATAACGACGATAAACGCATAATCTCTCTCTAACTTGAGAGAGATTATGCGTTAGAGGGAGATACATAGATGCTCATTGTTTAGTAACATTAGTGCAGGTAGTGAAGTAGTTGTCCTCAGCAAGTTAGTACGCTCTACTCCTTTGTGGCTCTCGTATTAACGACTTTTGGACTGGCTTTCTGGACTAAATTAAGTGACCTGTAATCTGAACCGACCTGACATTATTTTTCAGACAAAGTTTTATTGTCGGATGAAACAACCTGCAAAAAAGATGGCCATTTAAATCTTCACAATCTACATAGCTGGAACAATGAAAATCCGCACCTGATGAGACAAGACAAATCCCAATATCAATTTAAGGTTAACCTATCGACGGGCATATAAATAAATGGAAAAGTGATTGGGCCCTTTGAGTTACAAGGAAACAATGTCAATAGTTATTTGAACTTCTTACAAAATTAGTTAAAGGTACAAGATTATTAGAAGATATGCCCTTAAGTGATTTGCAAAACATATGCATTTGCAAACGATGATTGCCTAGCTCACTATGCCCGTCCTGTGTGAGAATACTTAAACTAAGAGTATCAGTTCACCCGATCTAAATCCCCTGAACTTCTTCTATTGGGGTTGTCTCAAGGACAGAGTCTACTCAAAACCCATTGCAACGTTACACGAGCTTCGCCAAAAAATAATTCAGGTTGCGGATCACAAGAATAGAAGAAGATATACACGAAGAATAAAACGATCGTTTTTAAGGCGATGTCGTGCCTGTATTACTGCCAATGGCAAACAGTTCGAACATTTATTGTGATTTTAATAATATAGTAAATTAATAAAATAAATGAATTTAATGTTTGTATCATTTGTTTTGATTTAGTCACAGAAACAAAAACCTATTTTGAGTACATAGTAAGAGTGATGAATCAACACTAACAATTTGCGAAATTTGGTTGTTATTCTGTAATAGTACCTATAAATATTTTTGTGGCTAGTTTGCCTAGAATATTATACCATTTTGGAATCGCAGTTAGCTGCGCCAATTTTTAAAAAGAGCGTACTGACTGTTTGATTTCAACTACTTCTTACTGCCTAATGTTCTGAAACAATGAGCATCTATAATATTGTCTTCTGTTTACGCGAATGTTATTCATTGAAATTAAACTACTATATACGGATTTTATCGCGTTGTTTAAAGCCAGCCACAGTCGAGCGCCAGCCTGCTATACTGCCTTATGTAAGGGGTGTCACTGACAAGATTGGCTACATCTTGTATTTTTACCATCCGTCAAGTGCCAATTACCTTTACAAGATGCAGGGGTCTATAAAATAGATTGTGACTGCGGACTCTCATACATTGGCCAAACCAAGAGAAGCATAGGCACCCGCATAAAAGAACACATAGCTGACGTAAAACACAAACGCTCGTTGAAGTCTGCTGTGTGTGAACATGTACAACAGGGGACCAACCACTACCTGATATTTGACAAACCACAGATTCTCGCTAAAGAACACCGATTCCTACCAAGGATGCTTCGCGAGGCTATTGAAATCAAAAAACATCCCAATTTCAATAGAGAAGATGGTTGGAATGTACCACCAGCTTGGGATCCAGTACTTCAAATAGTCAAACCCAAGAAGAAACAAACCACAGCTAGACTTTTTGATACTTTGAGCTCATTCTGCGTAAATAGATGATTAAATGACACCCATGATTAAATTATGTTCGGGTACTTTGAAATAACTACACTGGAACATTGAGACAACTACCATCTTAGTCTCCCCGTGACCATGGCTGCTGAAAAGCAACCGAAACGTCGCGTCGGGGAAAGTGTAATCCAAAAATAAATAGATTTAATAGTTTAAATAATTTTATTAGCTTATAAATTAGTAAAATAAAATCAATAGTAGTAGTAGCGTAATATTTTCAAAATTTTGTAATACAGTGATAAATAAACAACGCGATAAAATCCGTATATAGTAGTTTAATTTCAATGAATGAGCATCTATCTATCTCCCTCTCACCCAGTCCCTCTCTATCTATCTCTCTCAAACTTATTTTATGGACTACGCACATGTCCCATTCAAATTCTAAGAACTTGCAACATAAAACCTTTTGGATACATAGTAAAAGTGATTACTATCAACACTAACAATTTACGAAATATGGTTGTTGTTCAGAAAATGTATTTATGCATATTTTTGTGGCTAGTTTGCCTAGAATGTTATACCATTTTGGAATCGTAGTTAGTTGCGCCAATTTAAAAAAATATTTGCCATAGTAGTGTTAATACGTTTTTTTTACCACGATGAGTGAAAGTGAACTGAAAATCAAAATCTTACATAATTTAAGAAAAAAAAAAAGATAGTTGTGCTACTTACGTTGCCAATACAAAAAAGAAACGAAAAAGTATTTGTAAAATTGTAGCAATGGTACTTAAAAATATAATAAGTGGTATCCATTTTTTAAGGTCTTCGCTTTTCTTCGTAATGAAAATAAAAATCAAAGTAGAATTTTTCCCTTTTTCTCGAGTACATCTCTTATAAATAGAGTCGGTCCACCTTTTGGTGCCCGCTTATCGTTGAATTTTGGGACACGTTGTATATTTTGATAGAAAATCCCAATAACGCTTTGCCTGATCCAGAAATCGACCTTATGCACTGTTGTGTGTATGCTACTGCTGTATTCACTACCGCTTCCTTACTGAGGCAGCAGACTATCTGTGTACTTAATTTGTGTATCAGTGGCTTTTGCATCGCAATCACCGTAATTGAATTGCATTGTAAAATATTTGGTAAAGGACATATTGTTTATCGTCTACCTACAACGATATCCAAATATGTTATAGGGATAAATGCGAAAATGTTTGGTTCAATTTTATTTACATCGAAAAGGGTTAACGAGGCTTTGTGATTGTTATTATCGCAAACAGATAAAAGAACGTCGATTACATAAACTTATTCACAATATGTAAATTTTTCTGCAGCAGAGCTTTTTTTAACATAATGCCTAATACGACAAAGTTATTTAGCTGCGCTCTTCCAAAAAGTGAAGGTACCTACTACTGTCTCGGTTAAGATACTTTGTGAGTTTTAACAAACATTCTGCTGTGCTAAATACGACAATAATTAATAACAATAACATATCCTTTTTTATCATCCACAGTGTAATTCTAACAAAATTTCTTCTAGTTTTCGGGTTTAAATTAATCGTCAGTCTTTTTATTGTACTCTTTTTTCGTATTGTTTTCTTTTACGTCTGAATGTGTTCCTGTCTTTTTCCGTGTGATACTTAGTTCATCTTTAATCCATGACGCTCACTCTAATGTTAATGTTAATAGTAACGTTTAAATTGAAAGTAATGAACTACAATGGCAAAGGGCGCGATGTGTAAGTGAATATCTCGTCATTTAAGAATTGTTAGTATCAAATGCCAGAAACAAATGTTTATGTGAACTCTGAATTACAAATAATTTTGTCTAGCCTGCGTTTTGTGTCTCTAATTTAGTGTATGCCACACACATATTCATATGCAAAACACCAAAATAGCATGATGTGTTTGTGTGCACGAGATGATATCTACGTCGCAGGCGGTTCTCCGCAGACAGACACAGATATCATTAGAGTAGCAGTTATACTATAAAAAAGAAAATATATAAATGGCTGGTTTACTCGTTGTGTACGTGAGCGGATAGATTACTTCAAATATAAAACACGAAGCCATATTATGACGGCGACAGACTTCACAACTTGTAGAACTCAATGTTGCTTTATATTATAAGTAGATGCTTGGCTCGACGAAGAGTCAACTTCGTATCCAATAGATTGATTTATCCATCGGCTTGCGGACGCCGGCGTCCAGACACAATACTTCTATCATTACGTAACGATATAGTTAAGCAGCAGCTTAACTATATCGTTATATAGTTAAGCTGCTGCTTAACTATATATAGATTACTGCAACATAATATAATTGTAACCCGCAGGTTACAATTATATTTTGTTGGAATATTCTATTAAGTAAAGGTACTACTACAAAATCGCAGGTTTTAGCGATGTCAGGCTATGCCCTAATCATTGCCGGGCATAGTGCCAGGTTTCAAGGAACTATTAAAATTAACAGACAAACATATAATACATACATATAATAATATTAGTGCAGCTCGGGGTTGCAGTGTTAGTGAATGCGACTGCCGTACATGTGTTCTCCAATGCGATTCCCTGGTCAATTAACTGTGCAAAAGTGAATTTGGATAAACGTTGGTAGACGACAATAGGTTCGTCCCTCATTACGTGAAGCTTACGGGACATTTATTGGCTCAATTCCTTACTACACTCACAGTCTCACATCCAAGGCAGCTTTAGTCATCTCTAATCAGCCGTGTGAGACTGCTCGACTGGCAGTAAGTCATCTATCCTCGTCTGGACATACCGTCTACTTTCCGCCTGTTATCTTAGGATGCTTGGTGCAGGCCTCACGAATTTATCTATCTATTTGTTTACGGGTAGTATTTAATCATTTCTCAATTTTTTGCCTTTGTTCCACCAAAAATACTAATTGCACAGCAAAATATGCTTACCAAATATGTATACTTATTGCACAGCAAAATATATTTAAAGAGATCAAACTAAGTCGACGGAGCCGCGCTACGCGGGGCTCCTATTTTTGGATAAGTTTAAGAAGGAACCTAACATAACCTAACCCTTCCGAGACGGAATGCAGTGATTTGAAGCGTATAGGTGCTCGTTATGATATACTTTAGTAAGCATATTTTGCTGTGCTATTAGTATTTTTGATGGTCATTATATTTGATCCCTTTATTTATTTATCACATAGTATATGGAAGGCTAGGGCCGAAGGGTATTAGGACTGATAGAGCTGAAGATACTTTATGGTTCCTGAGTTTCGTAGGTTTTTGCCATATAACGGTGCGCATACAGTCCGTTACTACTAAAGTAACGACTGTACATCTCTGAACGCTTACTATCGACTACACATACATAGATATTATCATGCCATAAGACTGTGGTATCTATAATCGTTAGTTTTATTATCCTTGCCACCTAAGTAAACATTTTCCATGTTATACATCGGCTCAGTCACACAACTGCGCAAATATATCGTGAATTATTGATACTGTGATATCGGCCGTTGAAACGGGGAATTTTTAATCAGTCATACAGTGTACCGAACTCAGTAAAAAATGCTCTTTCACGTTTATAAAAATTCATGTTTGTGTCAATCCCTCGGTTTTTCCCTTTTTCACGCCGGCTTTGGTGATATTTGGATGTGATTTTCAACTTGCCAGCCTTTGGTGTTTGTATTTTACTACACGCACAGAGAATGTTTAAGTTTGATGAATACGGTAATACGTGGGCGTAAAGCTAGTGCTCAGGACTGTCAGTTGTAGCAGTCGATATGACGGGGCAGTACCCTCAACTGTTATAAAGTTTATGGAAACTTTTGACTATCGATACCCGAGTGCGATAAGCAGATGAAAATCGTTCCAAAACATTTATTCGATTAGAGAAATACTTCCACTTTACAAAAGATCGCAGATAGATAACCTTATTTTGTAATTCTCCCTTGCATAAGCAGTATTGAATGTAATAACAAGACTGTAATTTCGCATTGATGGCGTAGTGGTAAGTATAACTAACTGCCACGCCTGAGGTCACGGGTTTGATTCCCGCACAAGTCAAACATTTGTGTGCATGGACATGGATCTTTGTCTTGGTCTGGGTCTTTCTATGTATTTACAAAAGAAAAGTATATTTTATGTTTATCCATTTTCTAGTACCCATTGTACAAGCTCTGCTTAGTTTGGGCTAGATGGTGCTGTGTATATGTGATAGAATATTATTATTATCTTTATTTATTTTAACTAATGATCGCCTATTACTCGAAATTTATAAAATCTACACTAATATTATAAAAAAATATCTGTGTCTCTTTCTATACCCCTGGCAAAGTGTATCAAAAATTTCTTAATGATCGATTAAGTAGTTACATTTATAATATAATTTAAAATTAAAAATCTATTTTATTCAGTAGTAACTTAAACTATATAACATAACACGTGACTGAAACCGCGGAGGACAGCTAATTAAAATTAAAATATATTTTATTTTATTGCCAATCAACGTGGCAATGCTTCTGGGCACACTACTACTACTGTAATGCGGAGGAATTCTATGACTATTAGAGGGCTTTAGTTTTTTAAAGTTTGAAAAAACGCTTATGCAGCAGCTTTGTCCGTCTATCTGTTATACAACGTTCAACTCAAGAACCGTAAGAGCTAGAGACTTGCGGTCAACGCCATTTAACTGAGCATAGTCGATATACCCCCGAAATGACTATGATCTTTGACCTCTGACCTCAAGGTCACGTGGTATCACGTGACCTTTGCATATTACTTGAACCATTTTTTCGAACTCTTAGATTTACGGCAATTCATTGCCGTTCCTCACTTGTCTTTCCTTTTTTATTTCTATTTAATAATATAGTGTATAATAAGTTAGTTTTAAAGAATTGTGTTTATTGATAATATTCTTACAGTTTATAAATGTTTGTCTAGTTATTTTCTTCGTCTTATAAAAATCATTTACCAAATCAAACACAACTCCGTGAGCGTGATATGCTTAAAAAGGGGCACAAAGTTTTCTCCTTACTTACTAATAATACACATATTGTATTAATTAATTGTTATTGCTTTTCATCACGTAATATAATAAAACAGTAATTATCTCAAAACATATTTTTTAATAACATATGTGAGGTGAGTAACGAGGCTATGAAATGTAACAATAACACGAAGGAATATACATATAACAAATAAATAGAGAAACACTTGAGTAAATAAAACAGCGACTTGGTGGAACAGTGACATAGTTACTAGCGGTACTTGACCCTCAGATTTGCCGCATTGGGTACTACAAGACAGTGGACCTAACCTTCATATAAGTCTACAGACAACCAGGGTTTCCTTCCAAGAACTTTATACTTACTTACATAAGTTTGATCGCACTAGTGGTTTAAACGGCCGTCTCGCCACTGTCACTGCGTCAAGTGTTGTGGGTTCGAATCACACACGGGACAAAACTTTGTGTGATCTACAAATTGTAGTTCCGAGTAAGCCTTTTAAAAACAATAAGTATATAGTCTCTTGTTTGTATCTGCGAAGGCGTAGGCAGATGAGTATTTCGCTAGCAATAGAATTAGTACCTACATAATAGGATACGAAGCTATTGCCGTTTATCCGGCAGAGTTACCTAGACTCGATTCTGAAAATTGCGGTTAATTATATTTTGGATGCCGGCGTCTAGTTACTTAATGCTTTTATTATTATGTCATAGCTTAAATGTTAGGTTAACAGAAATAGGTACTCAATAACACTATCGATCCGAAAATCGAACCAAGACTTTACAATAGCCAGAATTTTTTAGAATGCTACTGCCGCATTATGTAGGATTCCTGTGTCACGGGGGACTTTACAAATATTAAACAACGGACACAAAGAACACCCAGACTCGGAACAACAATTTGTGAAACCCACAAATTTTGTCCCGTGTGAGAATTAAACTCACAACACCCAGCGTGGCGTCAGTTGCAAAGTGGCCATCTAAATCGCTACACCATCCGTGCAGTCAAATTGATACCACAAGACCGAGGCAGTCGCATTTATATGATTGTAAACGAAATAATAAAAGAGAGTATAACAAAAATCAATGGCAAACATTTGAATAAATATAACATCGATTTGGTTCAACCAATGACGTATTCGGTACCGCACTTGACCTTGGGATTTCCTGCACGCGAGCAGCGACAAATGTAAGTGGGGCATAACATCATGGCTTTATACCGCTAGAGGGATAAGCAGGGAAGTAGGACATACATTCGCTTTACTAAGTACTAGACATTGCCCGCGGTTTCACACGAGTTAATGTTGGTTAGGTTAGGTTAGTAACAGCCGGGGGACCCCCCACAGTGCTTGCGTCCTCGTCGCGTCCCCTGGTAACGACCCGGTTCTGTCACCGTAACGGAGTGTCAGACCGGTGTTCGGCTAAAGAGCACTTGTGTGCCGGTTCATATTGTTTTGAGGGTGTTACTGTTACTCGAGTCTGTGTGCTTGTTTGTTTGTCCCTGTCTGTTCGCTTGCGGCCATGTCCAAGCAACAGTTTGAAAAAGGCCCTTCTCAGGGCCACCAAAAAGGCCCTTCTCAGGGCCCCTCCGAGCAGGAGAGTGCTCCGGAGGATGTTTTGGACGTGGAGTCTTTTAACTCGCGTGCCGACATGGTGGCGGTGGCCACCTCTGGGGAGGTAGGCAGCCGAAAGCGGCCGTCCGCTCTGTTCTCCGTGCCTGGGTATTCAGGCTCGGACACGGAGACTGAGTGGACGGCGGCCGCCAAGGTGCCCACTACCAGAAGAGGGCGGGGGAGAGTGGTGAAGGGGGCACCCTCCAGGGAGGAGTTCCTCAGGCCCGCTTCGGTGCAGCAGAACGCGGAGTTTGAGGCGGCGCTGCACAAGAGGCGCCTTAGGAAGGGGCCGGCTGCTGTCGCTGCCGACCTAGGGATGGAGATCGGCAATGAGTCGGATTCCACCCCATTGGTCGGTGACTTGAGCGACCTAAATGCCCAAGAACTGAGGGCGCGGGCGGGCGAGAAGCTCGCCTGCATCCTAGAGGTGGCCCGAAAGTCGGGCAACTTAAAGGGCGAGTTTGTTGGTCGCCTGAAGCGGTCGGCGTCACTGCTAAGGGAGGTGGTGGACACCCTGGCAGGCCGCAGCGAGGCGGAGGAGACGCGGCGGCTGAGGGCCGAAAACTCCCGCCTGCGTTTAGACGCGGAGGCGCTTAAGGCGGAGGTAAAGGCGCTCCGTCGGGGCTTCGCTGAGGCGAAGACGGAGGCCGCCGCGGCGACGACTGCCGCCGCTACTGCCGCCGCTGCCGCCGCCGCTACCGCCACTGCGGAGACGCGGGCAGCCCCTGCCGCTGCCGTTACCGCCACTGCGGAGACGCGGGCGGCCCTTGCCACCCCCCAGTTGGGTCCCGAGCTGGTGGAGGAGCTTAAGCGCTCCCTTACCATCACGCTCGGGACGATGTTGAGCGCCCGGCTGCGGGGCTTGAGGACCGGCTTCTGCCGGCTCCGACGGTCCGCCCGCCGCTGAAAGCGGATGCCAGGAGGACGAGGGCAGGCGCCACGCCACCCACACTGACGTCTCAGCCGGTTGCCCTCAAGGTGGGCAAGGGGGCCAAGCAGGCCCCCAGAGCTGCCATCGCTCCTGCAGTGGCACCGACCGCGGGTCCCTCTGGCTCTAAAGGGACCCAAAACGTCAGCGGGATTGCCCCTGCCACCACCGTCCCTCAGGAAACCTGGGCGACGGTGGTAGGGAAGGGAAAGGGGAAGGGCAAGGGGAAGGGCCATGGGAAGGGAAAGTCCTCCTTCCCATCTACTGCATCTGAGCCTGTTCAGGTGGCCCGTGCTCCCGCCGCCAAAGCCCGGCCTGCTGCCCCTGTTGCCCCCAAGAATGTGGTGACAGCACTGAGGTCCCCGAAATCCGCGGCAGTCGTGCTATCGTTGCAGCCCGATGCAGCGGCAAAGGGGATCACGTACGCTGCCGCCATCAGGGCGGCACAGGAAAAGGTCGACCTGAAGGAGCTGGGTATCGACCAGCTCCGCTTCCGCCAGACGGCTACGGGAGCCAGGATCTTAGAAATTCCTGGCTCACAAAGCGGAGAAAAGGCGGATAGGCTCGCGGAGAAACTCCGTGATGCCCTATCCGCAGTGGCCAGCGTCACCAGGCCCGTAAAATCCACAGACTTGCGGATTGCGGGCTTGGACGATGCTGCCACAAAGGAGAAGGTGGCGGCGGCGGTCGCAGCGGCAGGCGAGTGCGAGGTGCGGCTCGTCAAGGTTGGGGAGATCCGCCCCGGCTTTGATGGCGCCGGCTCCGCCCTTGTGTCCTGCCCTGTCTCGGCAGCCAAAGTGCTGCTAAGCAGGGGCAGGCTTCTCATCGGGTGGAGCTCGGTGAAAGTGGTGGCGTTGGGGGAGCGCCCCATGCGCTGCTTCAGGTGCATGGGGTTAGGGCACACGCGCCCTCAGTGTCCCGCCGCGGCCGACAGGGGTGACCTGTGCTTCCGTTGTGGAGACGCAGGTCACCGGGCGGCCAACTGTGGCAAGGCCGGGCTGCGCTGCGCTATTTGCGCAGAGGCAGGAAAGCCCTCGGGGCACGTTATGGGGGGGCGCAGCTGCATCCCCCCGAAGACGAAGGGAAAGGCCCCTGGGACCCGAGCCATCCCTGCGGCCACTAGTCAGGCCGCCCCTGAGTTAGCGCGCCGTGAAGCACTGTGCGGGGAGGTTGTGATGTCTGATTAGTATGGATCAAGTCAGACATCACAACTTTCTCCAGGCGAACCTGAACCACTGCGCCAGGGCCCAAGACCTGCTCATGCAGAGCCTGGCGCAGTGGGAAATCGGTGTGGCTGTCGCCGCGGAGCCGTATTTTGTCTCCCCCAGTCCCTACTGGGCTGGGGACTTGAACGGCTCCGTGGCCATCATTGGGAGGGTTGGCGGCCCCCTCCTCTCAGTCAAAGAGAGAGGAGCGGGGTATGTGGTGGCCAGGTGGGAGAGGTATGCGATCGTCGGCGCATACTTTTCCCCCAACAGAACCGCCGCGGAGCTGGAGGTCTTCATGGACCTCCTGGCCGCGGTGGTGAGAAGGCAGGCGCCACATCAGGTCGTCCTAATGGGGGACCTGAACGCCAAGGCCCGGGAATGGGGCAACCGCTCCACTGACACTCGAGGGGAGATAGTCAGGGAGTGGGCGGTTGCCACAGGACTGACACTCCTCAATAGAGGGTCGGTCCACACGTGCGTGCGATGGTGTGGAGGGTCCGTGGTGGACCTAACGTTCACCAGCCCCGCTGTCGCGGCACGTGCCCGGGCCTGGAGGGTGATGTCGGAGGTGGAGACGCTCTCGGACCACAAATATATAAGGTTCGAGATCTCCGCCTCCGACAGTCGGGAAGGGTCCCGGTGCGTGGTGCGAGCGGCTTTTCCGCGCTGGTCGGTGAGTCGCCTCGACGCCAAGCTGGCGGAAGAGGCGGCCATCGTCCAAGCGTGGCTTGCCGCCCCCACACACTCAGTGGAGAGGGGGACGGCGGAGTTAGACGTCGCGGCCGGCCGTTTTCGCGAAGCGGTCACGGCCGTCTGCGACGCGGCCATGCCAAAGGCCCGCCGCCGCCCCGGCCGCCGAGAAGTGTACTGGTGGAGCTCGGAGATCGAAGATCTCCGAGCCGCCTGCTCGGCGGCGCGACGTCCCTACACGCGGTGTAGGCGGCGGCGGCATGGACGGACGAATGACCAGCTGTCGGCTGAAGAATTACAGGCCGAGCTCCGGCTGTACGATGGGTACCGTGCAGCCAAAAAGGAGTTGCAGCTGGTCGTCGGCCAGGCCAAGTCCCGGGCCTGGGGTGAGGCCCTGGAGGGCCTGAATAGGGACCCATGGGGGCGTCCGTACAGGGCTGCCCGGAACAAGTTTCGGAGCCTGACGACCCCCGTCGCGGAGTCCCTGGAGCCGGAGCTCCTGGGCAGGGTACTGGTGGGGCTCTTTCCCGAACAGAACCCCCACCACACCCCTCCGATGATGGCGCCGTCCTTCCCGGAGGAACTGGATCCGGCCTCCATCCCGCTTATATCAGAGGCGGAGATGGATGCAGCCGTCAGCCGCTTATGTGGCAAGAGGACGGCACCGGGTCCTGACGGAATCCCGGGGCGGGTCCTCCGGATTGCCCTCAGAGAGATGGGCGATCCGCTTCGGGAGCTGTTCGACGCATGCCTCACGTCTGGACGGTTCCCAAAGCTGTGGAAGGACGGCCGATTGTGCCTGTTGCGGAAGGAGGGGCGAGACACAACCTCGCCTTCCGCATACAGACCAATCGTGTTGCTGGATGACACGGGAAAGCTGCTAGAGAGAGTGGTGGCTTCCCGTGTCATCCAGCACTTGGAGGGGACTGGGCCGGCTTTATCGCAGGCCCAGTATGGGTTCAGAGCGGGGCGGTCCACAATAGACGCCCTGCTCTGGCTCAAAGAATGGACGCAGGAAGCGGTCGGTGGGGGGAACAAGGCGTTGGCTGTCTCGCTGGACATTGCCAACGCCTTCAACAGCCTCCCGCATGGAACAGTACAGGAGGCGCTCCGGTACCACGGAGTGCCCCTGTATTTGCGGAGGCTGTTGGCCGACTACCTCCAGGACCGCGAGGTCCTGGTGGAGGGACGCGATGGTCTGAGGCGCCGTCGCGTATCCTGCGGGGTTCCACAGGGGTCGGTACTGGGACCGCTCCTGTGGAACGTTGGCTACGACTGGGTGCTTCGGGGCACGCTTCCCGCGAGTATGCGGGTGGCGTGCTACGCTGATGACACCCTGGTCGTAGTCAAGGGGAGGAACCTCGGGGAGGCGGTGCGGTTGGCCGAGGTGGGAGCTGCCCTAGTGGTTGACCGTATCCGCGCCCTGGGATTGGAGGTTGCTCTCTCCAAAACTGAGGCCCTATTGTTTCATGGGCCTCGGGGGGGACCTCCTCCAGGTACGCGAGTGGCCCTGGACGGGGTCCTGGTCCGGCTTGGGACCCAAATGAGGTATTTGGGTCTCATCCTGGACGGGAGGTGGACTTTTGGGGTACACTTCACCCAGTTGGCTCCAAAAGTCCTGGGAGCGGCGGCCGCCCTGGGGAGGCTGCTGCCCAACGTGGGTGGCCCGAGCGCCACATGTCGCCGACTGTACTCCGGAGTGATCCGGAGTATGGCCCTTTACGGGGCACCGGTCTGGGCGGACGCCCTCAGTCGCGACAATAAGACCCTGCTGCGACGTCCGCAGCGGGTCGTCGCGACGAGGGCCATACGTGGTTACCGGACGGTGTCCTGGACAGCTGCGTGCGTGCTGGCCAGTGACCCCCCCTGGGAGCTACAAGCGGAGATCCTCGCCGAAGTTTACCACTTCGTGACGGCGAGGAGGTCCCGCGGGGAGCCCCCGGGGTGGGAGGAGATCGCACGCATGCGGCGACAGGCGCGGGCCGCCCTGATGAGGCGGTGGACGGAGGACCTGGCTCCACCGGTCCCGGGCCAGTGGACGGTGGAGGCCATTCGCCCGGTCCTTCGGGGGTGGCTAGGGCGGCGATTCGGGTCGCTGACCTTCCGACTGGTGCAGGTGCTTTCCGGGCACGGATGCTTCGGAAAGTATTTGTACCAGATCGCGAGACGGGAGGCGACCCCGGTCTGCCACGAGTGTGGGGCGCCGGAAGACACGGCGTTCCACACGTTGGAGGCGTGTGCCGCGTGGGGGCCTCAGCGGCACACGCTTTCGGCCGTAATAGGCGGGGATCTCTCCCTGCCGAGCGTGATCAACGCCATGCTCGGCGGCGAGAGGTCGTGGCAGGCAGTGGTCTCCTTCTGTGAGGCTGTCATGGCGCAGAAGGAGGCCGCGGAGAGGGTCAGGGAGAACAATCCCCTCGCTGACCCTCTCCGGCGCAGACGGACGGGAGCGAGGAGGAGGCGATTTGCCCGCCTTCTCGCTCCTGTATAGTGGGGTCACTGGTACACAGTCGGGGGACTCTCTACCGGCTTGCACGGCCCCACACGTCTGAGGAGTGGCCTTGGTGAGCAAGGCCACCCCTCCACAGGTGCTGAGGCCCGGTTACCATCAGCCGGGCCAACCGCCGGGGCGGGATGGTGACTGCTAACGCGACCCCATCTCGCCCTACCCCGTCGGCGGAGGGACTGCTCACCCCAGGTTTTTAGTGTGTATACCGACCCCCTTCAGGGGCGGAGAGTCGCACATAACTTCCTTCCCCCCCCCCGGGGGAGGGGGTATCCATAAAGGATTTTCCTGGGTCAAAAAAAAAAAAAAAAAAAAAAAAAAAAAAAAAAAAAAAAAAAAAAAAAAAAGGTTAGTAACAGCCGCCGGAGGAGGGGGCACAGGAGACGCGCTTATGTCGCTCTCCTGCCCCCCACCTAAGGGTTCTGGGTGGCAAGGCCTCAGGGGACCCTGCCACCCGTGAGTAAGAACCCATAGAGGGCGCACGCGGTGTTCCCGCGCGCCTTCTAACGTCGAAAGGGGAGAGCAGTGAAATGGTCTCCCCCGGGGACGAGAGGAGGTCGGGTCCGATGAACCCGGCCACCACCCACACGGGGGGGCCTGCTATGGATGAATCTTTTCAGACTCCCAACTGGCCCCCCCATTGGGTGAGAGAGGGAACACTCCAGGTTTTTTTAGTGGGTATACCAGCAGTCGGCTGGTGAGTTCCACACGCCCCGCCGGTGCCGTCCCCTAGCCTAGGCGGGTAGTGCATCAAGCATTTTTTCCTGGGTATCAAAAAAAAAAGGTTAGTAACAGTTTCCATCAAGGAGGCGGCGGAGCGGGAGAGGGAGCGCTTAAACCCTCTCCCCAACCGCAGAACCAGGCGTCGGAGGGCGCGAGATGATCTCCAGCCACCCTGAGGTTTGACCTGGGGGTGGTGGGCTGTGTGGGCCTGCTCGCCACCCGATCAGCACCAGGTCCGAGAGGCGGCGTGCGTGTTCCCACGTGCGCCTCTGTCGTCTTTGTCCCCTCCAGGGGGACGGTGGAGGAAGTAATTTTGTGCAGCGCGAAACCACGGCGGGGGGTCGCGATTGCATGTGAAAGCGATTCGCGCGGCCTCGCCGTCTATGGTTATGTCGAGGAACACCGTGGTAGGTTTAGTCGGTATTACCGGGGTATCTTTTCCCCGGTGAGCCGGCCATAACCTCTCCGCCGCCCCGCGGAGAGGTATGCGTCAAAGCATTCCACGAAGATAAAAAAAAAAAAAGGTTAGTAACAGTACTTTTTTTGGATGAAAATTACCCTGTCTTTTTCTGTGCCCCTGACACAGTGTATGCGAAATTTCTTGATGATCGGTCGAGTAGTTAAAGCGTGAAAATGTAACGAACAAACTCACATTCGCAACAACAACAAACAAACAACACTATATAAGCAAATCGGTTTTCTTTTTATTTACAATAAATGTTATTCTTTTTTTTAACACGCTTTTATTAGCTTGGTATATATCTATGTATCTATGAATCGATGTATCTTTGCAACAGAATCTTTGAACGTGATTTTCACCCCTTACAAACCGACGGATTGATTTGAAACTTTGCACACTTATCGAGGACCGATAACATTACAAAAAATTAGAAATAAAAATGTTTATTAAAATAAAATAAATAATAGTTTAAAAAACTAAAAAACACGCGTTATTAAAATACGTAGAAAATAATTTAATAATTTTAATATAAAAAGACGTGGGGTGCTTTCCAAGATATTTTGATAACTATTTTCTACTTTTTTTAATAAAGCGTGTTTTCTTAGTTTTAAACTATTATTTATTACTGAGTGGACGTATTATACTTTTATTTATGTATGTGTTATTTACTTAATATTATTTATATGTGTAGGTACGTAACCATCAAAAAATAAATAATCGGGGAACCAAAATTGTTTGTCACCAGACCAGGGAACTGATAATACGGGTAGTAAAAAGTAAACCAATGTCCTTTACATTGGTTTACTGGCCTTTTGGTCCCCCGGATTATCAGTCCTCATATTTATCCTTCAAAATTATATTTCGTCTTGTATACCCGACTACGGCGAAGCCAAAAGGAAGGGTAATATGATTTTGTTAGTCTGGGTACGTATGTTTGCATGTTCAACCGTAGCGCCTAAACTACTGAACCGATTTTAATGAATTTTAATTATTCGTGATAATGGCCCGGGTGACATAGGCATATATAAATTTTAAATTTGTCTTAACCCCTTTTTACGTAGTCGAGTTATGGTTTTTAAACTTTTATTTATTCTCCTTGCCAATGATTATTATCACTTATCTCTTTGATCCTATTATAATTCGTCTCCTGTATCGCTATAAACCATTTGCCTTTATATTTTACTTGTTTACATAAAAAATATTTGAATGCAAATTTATACAGTTTAAAATCGCATGTACTTAAATAAATACTTGTTCGCCTGACGCACATTTACAACCTAGTTCAGGAAAATATCAATAGTTGCGCTTCATACTTGATAAACAGTGGCGTTCAGTTCTTCTTCTTCTCGAGTACGATTATTTTAAATATGTCCTACAGTGGCGCTAATTGTTAATTAATGACTTATTTGTTATTTGTAAATAAATTAAATATCAATAACATAATTATTGTTAATAATTATGATATTGATTTTTAAATGCGAAAGTAATTCTGTCTGTTATATTTAGTTACATGACTAAACCCAATTTGATGAAATTCGGTATTATATATACAGTTTGATCTCCGAAAAAGACCATATCACTATTAACATTATGAATGTGAAAGTATGTTAAGATTTGTGGATGGTTTTTAGTTGTTACGCAACGACTTCATAAAATATAATGACCGTCTTTGAATGAAACGTAGCAGATTTTTCCCCCTATGCGTTTCCATGGGATATTCTCGCGGGAGAAACCGGAGGCATAAGCTATAAGCTGAACAAAAGCACCCACTAATACAATGCGAACAAAGTCAGGTAACAACCACTATACTTACAAAAGGGTACAATTGCTCGCACAGTCGCAAAACTAAACAATGGTACAGTTATTGACAGTGACCTTCAAATTCCGTCGCACTACTTCGAACAACCGGTTCTTTAAGCTGATACTACTTCATAACAATTAGCATTAATTAACGTGTAATTCAATATGGCCGTGTTTAAATTGGCAGTTGACAGGTAGCCCGAGTATAAATGACCATTGTAAGACGAATGACGGAAGCTGTAATTAATATTGGGCTCTTAAGTGAGATATAGAACGGCATAACACCCTGTTATACCGAAGTCTGTGTGGTTAGGTTAGGTTAGCCAACGTTTTAGATAAATAGAGATCGGATAATCGGATGCATATTTACGTAAAATTATTTTTCGCCTAACATATTTTGGAAGAGGCTTCTGAGAATCTTCTTATTAAAAATAAAAAAACAACATCATCATCATCTCAGCCGAAAGACATCCAGTGGGCCTCCCCCAAGGTTCTCCACACAAGCCGCTCTTGGGCCACCCGCATCCAACCGCTTTCTGCGACCCTTACCAGGTCGTCGGTCCACCTTGTGGGATCTACCTATCCTTGCTGTGTACTTCAAAAAACAAAAAAATACATCAATTAATGTAAACATTTTTATTGAATTCAGTACTATTTATTTACTTGTTAAGGATATCTTACAAAATATTTATTTTTAAATACAGAAATAAAATATATTATTTATCGTTAAAAAAGCGCTTTTCATAATAGCCAACACCTGAACTTTAGGTACGTAAATATGCATCCGATTATCCGATCTCTAGATATAAACTATAGCTTCATAGACTATCCATCTAGGGCCTTACCAAAACCAATTCTATACCTCCTGTATGCGCTTTTCCTTTCGCTTATATAGTCACAATGCTCTAAAACATACTGGATTCTGTTCCTCTGTGGTAGGCAGAGACTAATGAGTTCCGAGTAAATGTGATCCTGTTAGATGTTACAGGGTCGTAGCTACTGGCAGTTCATTGTCACCATAATAAATGATCAAAGCATAAAATATGACTACTTTCTTTCTTATTTTAGTAAGCTATTCTTTAATCGTCGGTTTACGGTACTCTTAAACCAGGCTTTATCAAGAAAGCCCCTGATCTGGTCTGAGAACGGTCGCCTTCCCCATCCGAGTCTCTCATTTACATTCACCAATAAAATAAAACAAACAATAACCATTGGATAAAGAACAACGCCATCCCGTTGTTTCTTACCTACCTCATAACTTGAAAGGGAATCCAACTGAGAAGGCGCCGCGGGATGCCCGCTCAAACCTGAAGCGGTCCGATTGGGAATACGTTAGCCTATAGAAAATTGCAACTAGTTTAGTTTAGATTTCTTGCAATGAGTAGAGTTGTCTGACCTCCTTAGTGAGTTCCTCTTTTATCAATAAAGGTAACGGTAGTCGTGTCTCTAGAGGAAGCAACATAGCAACTAACTAACCAACTTTTTTGCAGCGCCGGTAAAAACGAAGTAGACGGCCGGCAATACAAGAACTTCTTTTAAAAGTATAAATTGTAACCATTTCAAATAGTCATTTAAATATGAATAAATTAATTTGTATACGTTATTAATTAAACAGCTTCAAATCTACAAATTAAATACCGTTATCATAACAAAATTAACCACCGAATCATCTAAGAGAATCACGTTGAATTGAAAGTTAAATTGGGCGAGTAAAGCAAAGCATTCATCATAACTTGGAACGTAACAAGTTTAAGTTACGTCAAAACGTCAAACAAGTACCTATCTAAAATAACTTCAAAGCCACCTCCTCGTTAAGTTTGTTGGGGAATTAATTTCCTCATCAGCTCAATTCTCATCTCATTTGAGGCAATTTTAACTGCTTTGTTATAGTCAAGCGAAAGTATTTTATTTCTTCGAATAATATCTTGTAATGAAAGCAGGAAATAACTCCAGTTTATAGCAGATCTTAGCTGAATAAAATCAGGATGTATCTTCATCTTATAAAAGACTAGCTTCTGCCCATGGCTTCGTTTGCTTTTTATGGACAAACAGTGTCCTATATCCTTTTTTATTTATTTATTGAGGTAATTACAACAAGTTACAATCTATAATACATTACAAACAATAATACATTAAGGTTATGCACAGATCGAAACCCTAACGTAATTACACAGCATGACAATTACGTTTTCTACGTTATAAGTTATCCATATACATACATGCTATGAGGACTCAAAAGACAGATGCCTAAAAGGTGGCGACACAGAATAGAAAAAAGAAAATTTACAAGCATACGTCTGTACTCACATACATAGACACACGTTTGTATAAATAAATAACTATATACTAGAAGCTACATAGCTAGATACTAATATACTAGAAGCGACAGGCGTCATCATTTGGCCAGCCATATTTTATGGACCTATGTAAAAGAACCTATTGCATCTGCGCAAATTTCTAAAGTTCTTCGTAAAATTCAATAGAAAATCCCTAAAACACTGTCTGAGCTGTGAATCAAACTCATGATGAACATAAAGAGTATACTTACATCGCGGGCTTGTCGAGACATTTTACACACATACCTACATTATTGTATTAGGTGACATTTGACATTAATTAGTTATTTGCACGTCATACGCAGGGAAGAGACAATCGTATTCACCTTCAGACAAGATTAATGATGCACAGGAATGTTCAATATTAAATCAAAATCAAGCAAACGCTTCTAATAATGGAAATTGGGGAGAGATACAATCAAAATATTAACGTAAATTGCTTGCATAATTTACAAGTAAGTTTAAAATTAGGTAGTGGCACGCACGTTTACAAAGGCAAGGTTCTTAAGACATTACTAGTTACATGTAACTGAATTTACTAACTTCGTCATCTATCAACACTTCTATACTAATATTATAAAGAGACTAGATTTTATGAATATGTTTGTATTCGATAAAATTTGAAATTACCTACTACTAAAAACTAATTTTAACCCTTTCGCTGTCCCGTGATAGACACAATAGAATATCTATTGTTATGTATCATATGCGATTTACCGGATAGGGAACCTGTTATTAACCCTTTCACCATTAGAAAGCTATTTTATCCAAACGTAAAGTAGGCTAAAAAACATTACACCACCAGCCACATGAGCGATGTAGTAATTATGATCGTGGGTGAAACCGCGGTGGACAGCTAAAATGTAAAATAATAAATTTGTAGGAGGTAATCTTTGAAACATTCGATTCAATATCTTGGGCAACACTTGCACGCCGGAGCCCAGACATAATGTTTTTTTAATTATTATCTGATTGCCAACAAATTGATAATTTCTTATCTCCAGCTATATTGTCTTACACTTAATTTTTTAGTAAATTGTTCAATAGAAGTCGTGTAACAAATATTTAATTAATTATTGTACCGATTTCGACCGACCAATTTCAACTAATTGCATAGTATGATGCCATAATTTATCAATAAATTAAGTTTTATCTTAATGAAATGATAAATAACATAACAAAACTAATATTTTTAACGAATATTCCTTTCACTTCCCATATATTATATACAGAGTGATTTTGAAATCGTGTAATTCCTTTTAACCACGCATTCTACTGGTGATATAGAATAACCCTGACCATATTTTTATTTAATTAGATTTTTTTTTTTTTTTAATTATTATTCCGTTTTTTTCGTGAAATGGTGTCAGATAGTCATATGTTAACCAACCGAGGCAATTTTAATTTTTTACTAATTAAAATAAAAAATCATATTAGTAATTAATGTCGTAAATTATAACGGGCGGTCCTTTTTATTGCCCCTTATTATTTACGACATCAGTTATTGTTATGTTATTATTTTTAAATTAGTAAAATATTAAGATTGTGTCAGGTGGTTAAAATATGACTATTTGAAATCATTTCATGAAAAAAAATCTGTACTCTAATTTTGCCGAAACTATTATTCTAATTAAGAAAAAATATGGTCAGGGTTATTCTATATCACCAGTAGAATGCGTGGTCAAAAGGAATTACACGATTTCAAAATCACCCTGTATATAATATATGGGAAGTATATATATATATATATATGTGTGTGTTGATAGAGGATAGGTATTGCCTTTTCCATCAAGGAGGCGGCGGAGCGGGAGAGGGAGCGTTTAAACCCTCTCCCCAACCGCAGAGCCGGGCGCCGGAGGGCGCGCGATGACCTCCAGCCACCCTGAGGTTTGACCTGGGGGTGACGGGCTTTGTGGGCCTGCCCGCCATCCGTTCAGCACCAGGTCCGAGAGGCGGCGTGCGTATTCCCACGCGCGCCTCTGTGTCGAGTCCGTCTCCCCTCTAGGGGGGAGACAGTAGGGAATTTTTTCGAGTGAGTCCTTTGGGTAGGTCTCTTGTGTAGTGGCCTGCCGTTTCAGACGGCAGGCCGTAACCTCGGCGGGGTCGCGACCGCATGCGAAAGCGATTCGCGCGGCCCCGTCGATAGTGGTTTTGTCGAGGAACACCGTGGTAGGTTTAGTCGGTATTCCGGGAGGTACTTTCCTATTATTCCATCTTTCTTTTACCCCGGCGAGTCCGACATAATCCCTCCGCCCGCCCCCGCGGAGGGATATGCATCATTGCATACCCCACGTAAAAAAAAAAAAAAAAAAAAAAAAAAAAAAAAAGGATAGGTATTGCCTATTATAAAATATCATCCTAGCCTCTTTTCCGCCTTCGCGCAGACGCCGATGGATGCTTATAAATTTGCAATTGATATTAGAATTATTTTCAATATACTTTTAATTCTATAAATACGTATACATATAAGTATTATATAAATACCAATATTATTATTTAGTATAAAATAAGTTTTGCCATCTATGACCACCTTCTGTCTAATTTATTTAAATTGTTCTTTTTTTATTTTATTTTTTATTGATTTATGTATGTATGTTACTGCCTACATGCACCGAAATCATGCAGTCTCTGCGAAAATACCAGCTTTGTGGATATACTGCAACATTGCTGACGCAGGCCCTCATTTGTTCTTATACATATTGGTTGTATTTCCTGTTACCTTATGAGCGTGGAACAAATAAAATAATTTTCTTTCTTTCTTTCTTTCTATTAGCCTTAATGTGCCTTGAAGATAATTGTACACAGATGTTTTTTTTTTATGAATAGTATAAACTATAACAAGGACTTATTTTTCTTATTTTAAAAGAGACAACTCCCGCGCTCGTAATGATTCCTGTGTCACGCGGGACTTTAAAAACAACGGACACAAAAAATACCCAGACTCGGAACAACTATTTGCGGATCTCACAAATGTTTTTCCCGTGTGGGGATCGGGATTACTCGGCGCAGTGCCAGTGGCGAGGCGACCACTTGAATCACTACGGCAACCGTGCAGTAATTTCCTCAAACGTATAGACAAAGGTATATAACAACCATATTGCACTAGAATATAGGGCGTCTATTGCCGTCTACTGGGCATAGCGCCAGACTCCGTTTTGCTACCGAGAATTTCTCGACAGAATAACTCAATAACACTGCCCGGTATGCCAATCGGATTCCATGCACAGCAGTTGCTTACTCTATGGCTAAATGGATGGAGGGATTTTTGTCGTGTCCGAGAAATGGTTGTAGCTACAACCATTCCGTGTTATGGAGGTAAATTCATAAATCTTGCTGTGCCACTGAGGCAGTTATGGGACAGTCTTTTAAAAAGCAGACTTGTAATTTAGTGTTGTGCATTGAACATGCATTACACTAAGTTGTCTACATTAGACGTTTATATTTCGCTTAAAGTAATAAAGCCTCGCTGATTTCAGCATGAATGGGCCGGCTCGACCGGGGAAGGAATACCCACTCACAAAATATCGACGTGAAATAGCAATATTCCTACTGTTGTGTTTCGTTCGGTGAGTGAGAGTGTCGGAGGACTAATTACCCTCTTTCCCCCTTCACGCTCCTTCTCCTTCCCACTTCCTTTCCTAAAGGGTGGGTAACGCGCAAGAGATGCCTCGGGTGTCGCAAGCGTCCAAAGGCTACGGTGACCACTTACCATCGGGTGAGCCGTATGCTTGTTTGCCACCTTAGTTGTATAAAAAGAAGCCAAAAGAAATAATTTTCGAATTCTGGCCGTATTTACCGCCCAGGTTATTAGAAAACTGGCAAAGTTTACATTTTTAAAGCGGCTCTCGTACCTCGTACAAAAATTACGTTACTTACATGACCTACTTTTGTATCCAAGTTTCCGATGCTAGTTCCCCCGAGTTGGAACGTCGCCAAACGTTTATTTAATTAAAAAAATCTGATGTAAAAGTGTTGCCGTTATGTAGTACACGCAAGTTAATGGAAACGAATAAAGTTCTTCTGATGTATCGATTTGATATAATCGAGGTATGTAATTTTAAAAACGGATTTCATACGCTGTTGAATTTGTAAATTATATTTCTTCGATACCCGATGATTATGTAATATTAAATGTATCTAAATGGTTTTAAAGTAAATTAGGGATTATAAATAATAGGGGTGCATGTGCGAGAATGCCAAAAGAGGTAGGGCTGATCATAATTTTGGCACAGACGTTACTAAAGACCCTACCCCTTCTTATGTGGCATATTGGTATGAAGAAAAAGGAGGTAGTTACGAATCTAAATGATAGAATATATTTTGTTTACTTAACGGTACTCAGATACATTTTAGGGTTAACAGTCATTTGTAACTTTACTTCGCAAAGAAAACTGCAGTAATCGCAATATCGGACTCAGAGAAAACCTGAAAGAAAAAATGACTAGCGATTTCTTTTGTACCGTTTGAAGTACTAAGGCATAGAGTAACTATCAATACGGTGACTTAAATAAAAAAAAAACAAATATAATAAAATACCAGCTATTAACTGCGACCAATTAGCAACTGAAATTTATCACTATGTACATTTACAAAGCCTTATCTATGAATTTACTTGTATATCTTGCCACGTTTAGCAAAGTAAAGTCGTAGAATCTATTACTAGAACAACGGGCAATAAACTCACACATATGAGTACATCATAAATAACGCACATATACATACATTATTATATTATTGCCGCCGCATTATGTTATAAATATTCTGTATATAAGAAGAAAGAAATCATGTTTATTTCGTACAGAGGACACACAATTAATTAAAACAAAATTAACAAAAGAAATATTATACATAATGAAACAAAAATGTGTATGACTTCGCCGAAAAGGGTCACCACCTCAGCATTAGCTAGGCACCCAAATTGAGTGCACCAGCGCTGATTTTCAGTTGGTCACCCGATACAAGTGATGCACGGATGGAGGCAAATGCTTTTATCTAGTCTTAAGTTTTAATAAAAATAAAGATTCAATAGCATAATATAGCAACTGTTGTACAGAGCAGCACATGCACTGTAATAAATGCTACAATATATAAAATATTAGTCTTAAGCCTTAATCGTAATAAATGAAAATAAAGATCCAACAGCAAATAAATAACTGTTGTACAGAACAAACATAAGCGCAAAATAAATTAATTAGATTAAGCTTGCGCTAAGCGGTATACTAGTTTATCCCCGCTCTATTTAGTGCGGCCCGGCTCGGCAGACGCACTTACACAGTTAAATGTCAAGATCGTGGTCGGAACGGCAGTCACGAGGCCGCTACATTTAATTTAAGACCTACATTTAATTTAAGTCATGTATTTACTCTTCTTAAAGTTAAATCTAATTTGGATTTCGTTAAGTGGTTACTGTCAAAGCTGAGTTTTTATGGGGCACCGGCATTGAGACAGATTAATTTTGGTGTGGAGTAAAGCAACGTGGCCGCGTTCAAATTCTTAGATGGGTGACCAATACTAATAGGTAACATTTACTAGTTTAGAGAGCGTTACGTGTTCGCATGAACTGCTATTATCGATCCGGCTGTCGATAATTATGTGGCGTTGAATATTCTAGCAGGTAGTCAATCAATCGCTTAACCCAGGAGACGTACAGTAAGTTCTTCGTTTTAATCTAGGAACGTAGCTAGGATGGATATACTTTCCAAGCCACGCTGCTCTAGAGAAGATCGGTGCTAAAAGTCTTAAATCCTGCATACAGGTGTTCCTGGATTCTTAGAAAGACGATATGATATCGCCAGTGGATCAAGAATATTTGTTCTTTGCTTTGACATAACATTGACAGTAATGATATCCGTGGTTTTGCATGCAAAACAACGGATACCGGTTATCGTAATAACCGATTGCCATCAGATGTGTTGACATGCTTGTTAGTTATTTTAGTTTTAAATTATAAATTAGTTTCTTGATAATGAATTACATAATATGTCTTACATTTATGTGAATTTTTGACACTGAATAGGATTATATTGCGTTTATTTGAACATCCGTATAAAGTAGTTAAACAAAGGAATTAGATGTCAATGGCAAACGATGTTAACATTTTAAATGTAAACGAACTGTTTTAACAAAATCTTTTTTTTTTTATAATATCATGTAAACTATATCTAGATTAAAGCAGATTTGACTTTTAATGTAGACCAAACGCCAAACTTTTTACTCAGAAAAGTATTTTTAAAAGCTTTTTCTTGATTAAAGAACTTAAAAAGTTACTTAGACATACAAAAGGAACAGCAAATAGCGCTAAATATATTTAAAATGGATAACAAAATTAACGTTATGGAAATTATTCGTACTTGTAAAGTTCAACAAACTTATTACTACGTTTAAAAATATAGCATGTTATAAAAATATCACGGGTTATAAAAAAACGTTATAAAAATCGCAGTTACATAATGCACGTTATAAGTTTATAACGTTAACGTAGCATAGTTATGTAGGTGCTAACGTTTATCCACGCTCTAGTTACTTTCACAGTGGGAGCGCACTCGTAAGTTTAATGCCAAAGTCGTGACGTCGTGGTCAAGGGAGACGACAGTCGTTAAGAGGCGATATTTAGGCACGAATTACTAATAAATTACTGATTTATGTTTGATTTGAGACATCCGTGGCTATGGTACGAGAGCACGGTTTGACAGAGAAACGTCGTACAGTTTGCTGGTGTGACCATTTAATTGCGGGGCGCGGTTTTGGCAATCGTTGATCGGTCAACAATGTGAAAATACCCTCAAATTTCATAATTAAATATCGTTTTATTTTACTTTGATTCGGTTCTACTTTGTGTTTTCTTACAATTATTTTCATTAATTGATTTTGTTGATTCCATTATGCTAGTAATCCATAATCGTGTAATAAAATGATACAATTACTAATTTGTTTTTTAAGAGTACTGCTAGGTCTTAACTAGGTGCCTTAATTAAGTTTTCATAACTGTAGATGCATCAGATACAAAATAGCCAGATCAGAAAGTACTGCTAGTGGACTAGAGGACTTTGTACCAAGCGTGCATTCAGAACAGCTACAGTGTGTAGTAGTCATAAGATTCATTGCCAACCGTTAATAAAATGACGGATGGTTCTGTAGGTACTCATCGGACTATAAATTATTCTGTAATTTATTATGACTTCAACACTTGTACGCAGATAATGGGAAAACTTCCATACTAGGGGTAAGTATGGATGAATTTCCAAAGGCCTTTTTGGAAAGTCCCGTTGCAAGCATATTGCAAAAGATCAATTAAAAATATCTAGCAATATGTCGATATTAGAGCCGTTTGTTGAAATTTTAGAAAGAAATTGTAGATTTATTGCCACGTCATCTTACTGCGCTAATACAAAACTACATGATCTACAAATTAGAAAGTGACATGCATGTGTTCAATTGTTCATGTCGTTACTGCGCTGCGGACAACCAAGTACATATTCCTGTCACGTCACACAATAAACTCAATTTCTGTGGATTCATACGAAAGAGAAACGTGACTTTATGTCATCGTGACCAAAGTCACGGGTGTGAGGCAAGTCTTAAACATGTTTATTTTATTATATTAGAACTAGCAGGAACACGAAATACTCACAATATCAGTATACTTATGACTGAAGGGATGACGCAGTTGAAGTAGTTATCTCGCCACTGTTGTGGACACGATCCTAACAGACCACAAAATCTTCTGAGACCTACAAATAGGTGTTTCGAGTTAGAGCGTTTTTGTATCAATAGTTTGAATGTTTGCACTAATTATCGCACGACATATAAATAACTAGATTTTACCCGTAGCTTCGCTTGCGTTATTCAAATTTTTTTATCTCGGGCATCTCTTCTAAAACGCTTTTATTAGCTTGGTTTGCATCTATCTAACCGAATCTTTGAACGTGATTTTCACCCCTTTCAAACCGACCGATTGATTTGAAACTTTGCACACTTATCGAGGACCGATGACAATACAATAATGTAGCCTATTTTTTATTTTCTTAAAAACTGAAATAACAGCTTTATTTAAAAAAAAAAACAGGCGAAAAAGTAGAAAATAATTTAATAATTTAAATTTTAAAAAGCGTGGGTTGCTTTCTAAGATATTGTGATAACCCCCACTCCAGACTTTTCTACTTTTTAGTTTGTTTTTTTTAATAATGCGTGTTATTTAGTTTTCAAACTATTATTTTTTAAATTAGAGATACACTGTGTATTTTCTGTTTCGCTGACAACGTGTATTTTTACATTTTATAATCGGTTATGTAGTTAAGGTGGAATAGCGTAACAAACTCACATTTGGATTTATTAGTTATAATTTATGATACGGTAGTTGTCTTTAAAACAAATACAATAAACTAAAATGACCAACTTAGCACGTAAATTTTTAATGATCGTACAACGTCACGGTAGTTAAGTGCCTACCCGCCTTATAATTATAAATATAATTACTTATATATTATGTTTGAATAATATAATGATAATTTAAAACGGTGGTTGCCGTGAAAGGTAGGGCACAACGGCATTAGCGCTGAAACCTAAAAAAAATAAACGACTTGGACTTAAATTACTTTTAGCTATTGAAGTTCGTAGACCACTCATCCTCCTGAGGTTCAGATTCGTGAGATTAATGCTAGCCCCTTAAAAAATAGCAGTAGACTGCACGGAACCAGTGGTTAAAAGGGGTCGCCTCGCCACCGCCGCTTTGTCGAATGTTGTGCGTTCGAATCCTACACGGGACAAAAATTTGTGTGGTCCACAGTACCTAGTTGTTTCGAGTCTGGGTATCCTTTGTGTCCGTTGTTTGAATGTTTGTAAAGTCCCTCGCGACACAGGAATTATTCCTAGTGCGGGAGTAGTATTTTTAAAAAAGGAAAAATAGATGAAAAGCACATAAATAAATTTGAAATTTTACTTAATATAATAATATAGCAGCGATAACTCAGTGACGAGACCAACAGACAGCAATGCAGAGGATTCGTCTCGGGTTCGAACTCACGTCGCGCACCTCTGACTTTCGGAAGGTATGACTATTCGAAATTATATTCATTGACAATTATCGCCTGCTTCGTGCCTCGAAGAGCATGTTAAGCCGTCGGTCCCGGCTGCCATGAACATCTATGGCAGTCGTTATTGGGAAGTCAGTATCCTATAATATCCAGACACTGATCTAGCCTTAGGGTATCTTTAGCCTTCGGGTTGCGGAGGTCAGGTGGCAGCCGCTCCGTGTAAAAACTGATATCCAGTCTAATCCGGTTAGACCAGTGTTAGCAATTATAGGTAGAATATAATTATTATATAGAAATATTTAGTTAAATGTAGCAATGTAGAAGCATTATTTGAATATGTTTAATTGTATCCGTTATTTTCTGTTGGCAACACTGATTTTTCTCGACTGCCCCACTATGCTTGATAGTATAAAACTAAAGCGCGGAACTATAACGGGCAGTCGTGCGTTGTGTAGCGATCGGATAAGTTTGAGAAGTAAAAGTATATTAAGTGGCGGATATTGCATTGAATTAAATCAGGTATGCATATTGTGTAACTATGTAAACTATTAATATAAAATATAATTATGTTACAATAATATTAAAGGAAATAAATACTTGAGAACTGATTCTGGAGTTTCCTTACACCAGGAAAACCGTCCCCAAGTGACTTGGGAATAATAAAAGCTAGGGAGAAGAATCTCAATAACATATGTACATTTGAATAATATTTTCAACAAGCCATGTTCGCGTTTATGAAAACGCTTGCTTAATTTACATTAAAGTAGTACAGTAAATCAACTACGTATCTTAAACACTTTAATTTGAAATACCTACCTTCTTTATTTTCCAAACGATTTGATTCAAATAAACGATAATCGTTGGACAAACTCTATTCGTTCAAAACGTGTATCTAGACCATACACATATCTGTAAACCATATCCAAATAGATACAGACATTGTTGAGATGAGTATCCACAAGAACACGGACAAAACCTATTCACGGCTTTATTACCTCCTTGCGCTGGTCTTTTCGCGTGCTATGCGCTTAGGTCGAAGTTTAAATAGCCGGCAATTAACATTGACAGCTCGACGGGTTAATTGTTAACGGGTTTCTCTAATAAATAACGCGTTGATCGTAATTATCGCTATAAATAAAGTTGTTATAGCAACAGCTGTTCGATCTAAAAATAGCAGTATAATGGAAGTGTTATACTTACGTTGAAGAAGTGATTTAATGCGATGAAGGTACTCTTAAAGGAAAAGATAAAAATAATAAGCAGTTAATCTTGTTGTCTATGTTTATGGCCGTCAACATATTTTTCTTAAAGTTTAAGCACTTAATTAATACAACACATTGTAGAGTAAGTTAAAGGATAGAGTGAATAAGCCAAACTAATTATAAATGCGAATGTGAGTTTGTTTTTAACGCTTTCACGCCTAAACTACTCAACCGATCATCATGAAATTTCGCATACACGTTGTCCCCTGAACCCTGACCTATTCTGTACTCCTGTATAGAATAGGACATAGGGTAACTTTCATCCAGAAAAAGGATGATTGCCGAGCGAATGAAGCCGTGGCCAAAAAACTCTATATGTATAACAATTATCTATCAAGAAAGGTGTATTAAGGTTTTTTGGTATGTGGTTAATTTTGGACATGGCTCACCTGTATGCCATGTTACATCTAAATCTGTTCATGAATTAAGTAACAAAAATCCAAATATGTTTACATCCTTTCACATACACAATATTAGTAGGATAAAGATATATTAAGCTGTTTACACAAAGCTGGGTCCGACATTTCTATGGTGTACGAAGGGGTGTGACATTTTGTAAATGGTCTTCCATCAGGGGGCGATGCTGCGATAACGTTGGTTAAACTCGCGGACCGATAGAACTACGCGGTCGCCATTCCATGACGGGCACCTTCTTTATGGGGCCCATAGCTTTACCCGATAGTCGACAATAGGCTCTCTATACACAGGGTATATACGAAGAATTTCGATTTGATAGAAGGTCTGACATAAAGAATTCCGATCAAATAGTTAAGTTGATTTAAGTCACAATTTTTTTTGGTTTTAACGTATATTTAATTCACAACTTTACCGTTTACCGCATTATATACAGGGTGACCGGTAATTAATGGATAACCTTGAAACGTCTTATAGTAGAACTGAAGGCCGTTCAGAAAAAATTAAAAATAGAAAATATATATAGGTACATATATGTATATTAAAAAGTGCAAACTATATTAGCATAGCATACTTTTGAATGTCTATGTATTAGCATAATTAGTGTTTAATAATAAAACAACAAAAAACCGATGGATTTCATTAATTTATGGTCGTAGTATACAAGAAAGTTATAAATGGTAATTAAAAAAAAAACACATTTCTCAGGTAGTAGTTAGGATAGATTATTTTTCATATTTTTTTCTGAATGGCCATCAGTTCTACTATAAGACATTTCCAGATTATCCATTAATTACCGGGCACCCTGTATATAGCAGCGATAGCTCAGTGGGGAGACTAACAGACTGCAATGCAGAGGCCTTGGGTTCGAACCCACGTCCCGCACCTCTGACTTTCGTAAGCTACGAAGGGCGTTCAAAAAGTAATGAGAATAACGTGGTAATGGGGGTTACCTGATAAAAAAATTATTGTCACGGAAAGATTAGGTCTTTGTCATAATACCCTCAAATAATTAGCTTTCTATCTTGTCTGTGTCAGTTGTATTAATTATTTGTTTGTGACGTGTCGATAGCTCTCGCTAAAATGGATAAAATTGAAATCCGTGAGGTGATAATATACTTTTGCTTGAAAAATTTTACTACGGAACAAATTTTAAAGATTTACGTGAGATATTGGGGGATTCTGCTCCTCCATATTCCACAGTGGCTCGGTGGTGTGCAGAGTTTAAACGTGGTAGAACATCGGTTAAAGATCACCCGCGCTCGGGCCGCCCTTCGACATCAGTCACTCAGGAAATGGTCGAAAAAGTTGAAAGTAACAATCCGTTCCAAACAAAGTAACAGTCCGTTTTATAGCTGAAGAGTTGAAGATTTCAACTGATAGTGTGCATAGCATTTTGCAAGATCACTTAGGAATGAAAAAGATATCCGCGCGTTGGGTCCCAAGAATGCTAACGGACGCACAAAAGCAAACGCGGCTCAAAATTTCAAAGAGCTCATTGGAACTGTTTTAACATGATCTTGAACATTTTTTGGCTCGATTCGTAACAATGGATGAAACATGGCTTCATCATTATGATCCAGAAACGAAACAGCAATCAATGGCCTGGAAAAGACCGTCAACTCCCACACCAAAGAAATTCAAGACTCAACCATCTGCCGGCAAGATCATGGGCTCAGTTTTTTGGGACAGCCAGGGGTTGATAATGATTGAATACCTTGAACATGGAGCCACTATCACAGGAAATGTCTACGCAGAACAAATAAAAAGTTAGGTCAGGAAATCCTTGAAAAGCGACGAGGAAAACTCGCGAAAATAGTTTTGTTCCATCAAGACAATGCGCCGGCGCACAAGTCTGCAGTTGCCACGGCAGCAATCCAAGATGTTGGCTTTGAGATTCTCGATCATCCGCCATATTCACCAGACTTGGCCCCTAGTGATTTCTACCTATTTCCGTGTTTGTAAGAACACTTGAAATTTGAAGATGACGAAGAACTGAAGGTCGCCGTAAACGATTTTTTAAGTACTCAAGAGGAAGATTTTTTTAATAAGGGATTTTTGGCTCTAGAAAAAAGATTTGCTAAATATATTAACCTAAAGGGTCGAAAAATAAAATAATATTAAATAAATTCATTTTCTAACATAGCTATTCTCATTACTTTTTGAACGCCCCTCGTATATGACTTTTCGAAATTATGTGCGTATTGATTGACAATTATCGCCTGCTCCGTGCCTCGGAGAGTACGTTAAGCCGTCGGTCCCGGCTGCCATGAACATCTATGGCAGTCGTTATTGGGAAGTGAGTGCCCTATAATATCCTGACACTGGTCTAGCCCTTCGGGTTGCGGAGGTCAAATGGCAGTCGCTTCGTGTAAAAACTGATATCCAGTCAAATCCAGTTAGACTAAAAAAGCCGACCCCAAGTGACTTGGGAATAATAAAGGCTAGGGAGAGGAAGACCGTTTACCGAATTAGCAGTGTAATCATCTGTTGGAGATACCTCAGCATTTTATGTATACACTAGATGTTGCCCGCGGTTTCGCTTGTTTTAATTTAGATTTTGTCAACAAATTTCTATTCCTCGGGACAGTAATATTTATATGCATGCAACAGGTACTCTATGTCTGTACCCATGATAAAGTGTATGCGAGATTTCATGATTATTATTATCGGTCGAGTAGTTAAGGCGTAAAAGCATAACAATTATAATATTAGTTAGAATTAGATATTGACGACAAACCAGATCTTTAAAAAAATCTCTCACTCTTCATAAACGTGAAGAGTACAGTTTACTTAAGTGAAGTTTAATTACGATTGGTTTATTAAATTGTTTACCATTACAAAGATTAGTCCATACAGACGCTTATCAGTCAAGTAATCAGACCATTTATGTAAACGTAAATATAAAAACAAATATATTACAGTGCCGAACGACAATCAAATAAGTTCTACAGCCTCAAGTTTGAACGCTTAAACCGCATCAAATGTAATCCAATTGTTTCCGAGATTAATGCCCACGTACAAACGAGGTCCTGAGATTTATATAAGCAATTTATTTAAAGCCGAGATTTCCTTAATAATAAATAAATTATGAAACGCACGTAAACAAGCCTGTTTATTGTGAAGGAAAAATCATTAAATTACGAGCGAAAGATTGCAGTTTTACAACTATAAGTTGTAAAACTGCAATCTTTTGCAATCGCAGATAAAAGTCAACCTTTAACAATAGCTGTTTTTTACGAGAAGAAATCTTCTTAAAATACAAATTCGGAGGTAATATTCAACTTGTCACCGGGACAACACGAGATATCCAAAGAAAAAAGCGCATTCTATGAATCCTAGTGCGACCTGCACAAGCACTTTACCTGGCCAAGCCGCAAGCAGATGAAGCTGGCAATCTGTAGGTATAATTTACACTAGGTTTGTGAAAGGCATATCATGCCATAATGTGACATGTCGACTGCGGGGATTAGTTAACTCATTGAGAACAGCCAAGATTAAAACCATTCGACATAAAGGATTCTGGTCGTCACAGCGTAAGCCGTAAAATAGTCTTTCAGAAACTCCTTACTAATATTATAAACGCGAAAGTTTGTATGAATGTATGGATGTTTGTTACACTTTTACGCAAAAACTGCTGAACTGATTGTGATGAAACTTGGTATGTAGATAGCTGGAGACCTGGATTCACACATAGGCTACTTTTTATCCCGATATTCCTACGGGAACGGGACTTACGCAAGTGAAACCGCGGAGAAAACTAGTGAGTTATAATCTAAATATGGAGACAGTATTTAAAACAATTAAAATACGCTTATGATTTATCGTGCTTAAAGATTCAGATAATTTTCGCTGGCTTTAACGGTGAGAAAAGCATTATGAGGAAACCTGCATGTCTAAAAGTTCTCCGTAATGTTCTCCAAAATATGTGAAGTCTACCAACCCACACTGGGCCAGCGTGGTGGACTATGGCCTAACCCTTCTCACCCTGAAAAGAGGCCCGTGCCCAGCATTGGGACAGTTTAATACAGGGCGCATTATTATTATTCACATTTATTCATTAATTATCAATAAAAATTACATTTTTAAATATATAATTATAAAAAAACACATTTAAAAATATAAAAATTATGGATGCCCACCGACATCGAGACAAGGTCCAAGCTGTCGGTGGTTAGGGGTCCAGAGAGAGGAATCTCCTCACTATGCGTGCCGTATCGAGGAGAACCGCCTTCTGCATCTGACCCTTGACCCAAGCACCTAACGCGAGCCTCTTAAGATGTTGGTCGAGGCTCTTGGCTATTAGACCGTTTACCGTAACGACTATCGGTACAATGATTGCCGAGTCCACATCCCACATATCGACAACCTCGTGTGCTAAGTCCAGGTATTTTAGTTCTTTTTCCTTCTCAGCTTTCACGAGGTTGCCATCATGAGGGATGGTAATATCGACAATCATTGCACGGCGCTCTGATCGATCTATTACCACAATATCAGGCTTGTTGGCAACAACAGTCCTGTCTGTGATAATAGATCGATCCCAATACAGTGTGATATGGTCCTTTTCGAGAACTGGTTCCGCTACATACCTGTAGTAAGGCACCTCGACCTCTACAAGTTTGTACTTCAGAGCAAGTTGCTGATGGATAATTCTGGCTACTTGGTTATGTCTGTGCAAGTACTCGCCGTTAGCAAGACGAGAACAACCGGAAACTATATGCCTGAGGGATTCACCGGGTTGGTGGCACGCCCGACATATGTCAATCGTACCATCCCTCAGGATATATTTCCGGTAGTTATTCGTCTTGATAACTTCGTCCATAATTGCACAGACAAACCCTTCGGTTTCCCCAAAGAGGTCACCGAAGCGTAGCCAGTTCACGGAGGCGAGAACGTCTACATCAGGTCCATATAGGGCCTTGTAGAACCTACCGTGAAGCTCCTTGCTCTGCCATACACTCTTGCGGTCGTCAATGCTTAGTACTATAGGGATGCGCCAGTTCTCTTTAGCCAGGTTAAGCGGGGTGAGTCCGTTATCCACTGCGATAACATCACGATGCATACCCACGTTCGCTTGAAGGAAATATTCTCTAAGGTTGCACACCTCACGATTATGGAGGGTTTTGGCATTTAGAAAACCTCGACCCCCACATTTCCGCGGGATGTACAACCTCATCACAGACGAACGAGGATGATGCATTCGGTATGCCGTCAACAGTGTACGGACCTTCCTGTCCAGGGCATCTAACTCAGTCTGAGTCCACTTAAGTATGCCAAAGGAGTATAAAAGAAGCGGCATGACCCAACCGTTAAAAGCGCGCACCTTGTTGCCGCCTGATAAAAGACTGTTAAGTATTTTTCTCAGGCGACCAAAAAAGCGCTCCTTCAACGATTGTTTTATGTCCGCTTCATTTATACCTAAGGCTTGTGACATACCCAAGTATTTGTAGGTATCAGTAATGAGAAGCGATCTTAGGTTAATGGAATCTGAAAGTTCAATGCTCTCAGATTCCACCATCCTTCCTTCCTTTACATGCATGACTGCACATTTATCCACACCAAACTCCATGTTGATAGATTTACTAAAGCAATCAGTTACTCTTAGTAAGTCTATCAAATGTGAATCAGTGCGGGCAAACAGCTTTAAATCATCCATGTATAGCAAGTGTGATACGACCTGACCGCCTCTCTTTAACCTGTAACCTAGCCCTGAACCCTCTAGTAATGTACTGAGAGGGTTCAACGCTAGACAAAACCACAGAGGACTCAGACTGTCGCCCTGAAATATACCTCGCTTAATCTGTATTAGCTCGCTGGTCGCCTGGGTCTGTCGACACCCTGGATAGTAAAGAGCCGTTTTCCATTGCCGCATACAGAACTTCAAGAAGGTGCATAGAGTTGTATTTACTTTATACAGCTCCAGCACCCTCAAGAGCCACGTATGCGGCACCGAATCGAACGCTTTCTTGTAATCTATCCAACATGTCGCCAGACTCTTGTGATTACGGCGAACCTGTTGGCTAATGGCCATATCAATGAGGAGGAGTTCCTTCGTACCACGAGCCCCCTTCCTACAACCATTCTGAGAGGCCGACATAATAGAATTGATTTCAATATGTTTTGAAATTTTGGCTCTCAGAATAGACGTAAGAAGCTTATAGACCGATGGTAAGCAGGTGATCGGTCTATAATTTCCAGGCTCGTGAGTGCTACCTGCTTTGTGGAGCAGGTGCGTAACTCCTGTGGTCATAAAATCTGGCAACGACCCAGATTCTACGGTTGATTGAAACTGCGATGCCAAGCAAGCATGCGAACTACGTAGCCATTTCAACCAGAAGTTATGCAGCCCGTCCGGACCTGGAGACTTCCAATTTGATAACGAACGGACTGCACTAGTAACATCCTGGTCTTCAATGACTACGTCTTCCATCTCTGGAATTTGTTCAACCGCTCGCTCGACATCACGGATCCAATCGCCCTCTGTGTGGCCCATGGGCACCGACCAGATGCTACGCCAAAAGGTATTTGTGGTATCAGCATCCGGCAGCCGCCCATCAGTCACACATTGATCCGGTCGTTCCCAGCTTCTATAAACACGTCTTTGGTCTTTTTGAAATGTGTAATTCACGGTATATCGGTTCACGCGTTTTTTGTATCTGCGCAAACGGTTTGCCCACGCATAAACTTTCTGCTTCAGGAAGTCAATGCGCTCTGTGACCCGAGATGTATAGTCTTGTGGGCTGGTGTCAGTTCCCAAGAAAGCTCGAATCACAAAGCGCATCACTCTAGGGCGAGTATTGCCCTCCCTGAAGCAGATTAGTTTACCAATAAGTGCCCTTGCCTCAGCGATACGACGTTCAATCCTGCATTGCCATGCCGGAGCAGCTTTTCGCCATACAGCAGTGTCGTTCAAAGGGAACTTGACGCCTGCTGTACGACATGCCGCTACAGCAGCACAATACAGGATTGAATGGGTATCACCGAGATTCTCGCTATTCTCTAAATAACTAGGCAGTAGCGAGTCAAGGGCACCTACCAATGCCATATTTTGTCTATGCGTAGGCAACCGCGGCAGTCGAGGCCTAATAGTATGGGGTGTATACCGATATTCCCGAATCGCACATTCCAAAGCTACCCTTACCTCATCATTGTACTGGATGCTTACATTATTAGTCATGTCATCCTCATCCTCGCTGGTAATGTTTTGGGGCAACGATGTAACACTACTTGTTGTTACACCAGGATGGACGTGAATGGCACGACTCGAACGTAAACACTCTGAGCGAAGCCTATCAAGTACGTTATCATCCAGCATCCGATTGCGCTGGATAACTCGCACTTGATCCGATAGTCGTTGTGCCGTGACGTTGAAGCCTGGTTCAAGAGCCTGAAACAGAGGCAGCATTCGATTACGATACGCACTGAGGTTGGTTCCTCCCTCTGTAGCCACAAAATATGCCCGCATGACGTTTTCATTTATTGACCTCGTCCATCTCATGCGGCGCACATCACCACCGACAGCGGGGGCCCTGTTCGAGGCCGGCGGGCCTCGGGGTCCCAAGCAGGACGGTGGCCGGCGTCTCCCCTGCCGACGTACAGGTGTTGGCGACGTCGGCGGGGAGAAATACTCGTCGCTTGATGAGCTCAACGCCTCACTGCCCGTCGTAGTCGCGGGTGCAGGTACCGACGGCTGCGAGGCGGAGCTGAGCGACGAGTCCGGGGGTCTCCTTTGTGCTAACGCTCTGGCTCTTGTTAGCATTTGCGTGTCACTACATCATCATTTAATTTATATATTTTTCATTTTGACATGTGTTGTCATTATGACCGATTTTACTTGTTTTGTACTGTTCTTTATGGTTGTATTATTTTAAAATTGAGACTTATTATGTTGAATTATATTTATTATGTTGAAATTGTGGCCAAATTATTATATATTTTTATGGAGTTATAGAGAGCTGAAAATTTTGTAAAATGACACATATGCTGGTGTTGCCATTCATTATTATTATTATTATTATGAGAATTTTAAAATCGCGACGTGCGCGTATTAGGAAATAATATTTGAAAACACGAACATCCAGCATTACTCTCCGTATAGTTATCGAACAGTTATCATATAAACAGATTTTTTGTTCGAAAATAATACAATGTCACCTTTAAAATGTGCTTGTATTAGAATGTAAATATACACATGATACACATATAATATTAATATGATTGCGCTTATGAAATCAAATATATAAATAATAAAAGACTTACTTGCAAAGCTTCACGAAGATTTGAGGTCACGCTAATATGATATTATGAAAAATATCGTCTGAGACACCAATTAACGGCCTACGAGCGCTCATATTTCTCAATAAATTACATTGAAAATAATATCAAAGACATTTGTTATAACGACGCAAACTTCAAGGAAAATAAAGGTACAATTTATTAGCTTATCATGTAATTACTGAGGAAAATAGGTTAATAAGCATCATATGTACAACATATATTACAGTTACTAAGAGGCCGCCCGTGTTATATAATATATCGAAAACGAGATGAGAGCGTGGAAAAGACCAGAGTACCTAGTGAGAGTTGTTTTAACGTTAACGCGATCGACACGTTTATATCGTTTGGCGCTACGATTGGCTCGCTTCAAGTTCTTAATCAATCAGAGAGCCCAACGCGGTAAACGTTTCGATCGCCTTAACGTATCTTATCTTATCTTGTATGGGGGCCAGTCAGTACAGACCGGCGACACTTCGACCCAGTGGGATCTTTTGTGTCGACTTCCCCAATAACGACTGCCATAGATGTTCATGGCAGCCGGGACTACCGGCTTAACGTGCTCTACGAGGCACAGAGCAGGCGATAATTGTCAATCAATACGCACATAATTTCGAAAAGTCATATAACTTCCGAAAGTCAGAGGTGCGCGACATGGGTTCGAACCCAAGACCCTCTGAATTACAGTCTGTTGGTCTCCCCACTGAGGTATCGCTGCTCTTTCACCATATTGCAAAAACAACTCGCACTAAGCAACCTGATCTTGGCAAGCGTTCCCTGTCGATTGGTCCGACTCGGAACTTTCAGACATCGCATATCGTTTCGTACGTACGTATGATACGATAGAATAATTTATCATATTGTAACATATACTTTTACTAGTTATACTAATAGAAGAATTAAACATAAATGATCCAGTTTTATCTGAATTAAGTACATATGTTTCTTATTTATTTTGTAGTGTAATCGATCGATAATTATTAGGTTGTCGTTCTTCAGAATCACTGCACATTAGAGATGTTCTAAAAATGCGTCAGTGAAAATTGCGAGGTGAGTGATTGAACCACAAAAGGTAATTCAGGATTGTAGCATGTGGAAAGTCTTTGCCTACTCATCAGGGTAACAAAAATGTCAGGTCCTAGTGGCGAATTGGAAGGAACGACTTGTGCACCCCAGAGCCGGGCACGCCACGATCGTGGCGGTAAGTCCCGTGTTTGAGGAGTGGCTGGAGAGGCGGCATGGCACCCTCGCCTTCCGGCTGACACAGGTAATGACTGGCCACGGTTGTTTTGGCCAGTTCCTGTGTCGTATACGCCGGCAAAAGACGCCCGGTTGTCACCACTGCGGCGACTGCCGCGACGTTGTTGAGGACACGGCGCTGCACACTTTGGCGGTTTGCCCGGCCTGGGCATCGCAGCGCCGTGAGTTGATCGCGGCGGTCGGATCGGTTGCCCTCTCGCTCCCGGCCGTAGTTCAGTCTTTGGTCCGGAGTGAGAGGTCGTGGAATGCCGTCGCCTCCTTCTGTGAGGAAGTGATTTCCATCAAGGAGGCGGCGGAGCGGGAGAGGGATCGTTTAAACCCTCTCCCCAACCGCAGAGCCGGGCGCCAGAGGGCGCGAGATGACCTCCAGCCACCCTGAGGTTTGACCTGGGGTTGGTGGGCTTTGTGGGCCTGTCCGCCATCCGTTCAGCACCAGGTCCGAGAGGCGGCGTGCGTGTTCCCACGCGCGCCTCTGTGTCGAGTCCGTCTCCCCTCTAGGGGGGGATGGGGAGGACAGTAGGGTATAATAGAGTGAGTCCTTTCCGTCGATAGCGGTTTTGTCGAGGAACACCGTGGTAGGTTTAGTCGGTATTCCGGGAGGTACATTATTCTTCTTATTCCGTCTTTTCTTTTACCCCGGCGAGTCCGACATAATCCCTCAGCCCGCCCCCGCGGAGGATTATGCGTCAATTCAAATCCCTCAGACAAAAAAAAAAGTGTAACAAAATGTAAGCGGATATGAGATTTTAAAACATGCAACGTTATCTAGCAAAGTTTCAGGTTTTTTACGCTCTAGAATTTTTAATAAATAAAAGTCAAAAGTAAATACTCTGCAATCAATCATCATCACAACAGAAAGACGTCCACAGCTAGAAATAGGCATTCCCTAGGATCTAACATAGATCGATCTTTGGCTGCACGCATCCAACGGCTCCCCGCGATCCGTACCAGGTCACAGGTCCACCTTGTGAAGGGCCTACCACTGCTTAGTATTCCGATGCGGGGCTGCCAGCCAGTCTAGAACCTTTCGTAGTACGAGAGCAAAATGTGATATTCGGCATCTTAGATTAACGTAAAAAAGAGGAAGCTAATAAATTATGTCAAAAGACACGTTCTGTTGCCCCTTTTTGTTGTGATGACTATAATATATCTCATATAAGTTAAGAGCTTAAGAACGATTGATATTCAACCTTATAATAAAGCCCTAAAACTCAAATTAGCATCGGAACGCATTAAAAAATTACCCTTAGCATATCAACTAAGCATAATGGGAGTATCGTCAACGTGAAGTGCATTATTCAAATTTTTCAAGGGTGCCTTTGAGTGTACTTAGCTGACAATACCTACTTAGGATCTGCACAGACTGGCAACTTTTTGCTGTCAATGTTGCAGCGGATTTGAGGCTGCAGTTGATGCTGCTGATGTTAGCTTACTTGACATTGATTAGCAGTAGGCGGTTGCAAATAAGTAAGTAGTTTTATTTGCTACTTCTTTAATAGCTAAGATTTTTTTATAGAAAGGAGGACCTCTTAAGTCATTAAACTTCCGCTGCTATAGAGTATAATCTACTTAGCAAAATGTCCAGTGTTCGACGTAAATTTACGTCGTCCGTTTAACAAATAAGGATATAGGTAGATTCCAAATACGCAGTTACTGCTTCACAAGGGATGATAGCCATTAGTTATAAAGGTTGCCGTAGTACGATGGTATATATATCGATGGTATATATGTACGATGGTATATTATCTATTACCTAATTGCAATTGCCTAAACGTGGTTAATTATGATAATACAAAGCGCTATAAACAGAAAGTTTATTGACAACTTTAGCGGATAAAATAAATAAAGAATCGAATGTGAAATAAATAAATACAAGATAAAAAAAACAACGTTTGTGGCATTAGAGCAAATGTGAAGGATGTATTTTTGCCTAAGTTTGGAGTAAGCTCATTGCAGAAGTATGCGTACAGAAAATAGTAATTATGACATAAGAATATCGTGTTCCTACCCTTAGTATGGTTTTAAGGTGTAGCAAACATCTATAGGAAATACAACAACTGTTTTATTCCAGGCGGGTCGTATGGTTGCATACATTTTTATCGACATTTCAGGCGACAGCCGAAACAACTATCGAGCAATCTAGCGGCGACAGAAAGTAGCTAGTCTGGATAAGTCTACGTCTGAACAACTTCAAACGCACTTGCCAAGTTAAATGTCAAGTTTGTGCTTGCCGGAACATTATTTGCCAGGTTCTTTTATTTTAATGTACGGAATAAAACTGTAAGTTTTCATTTTGTTTAAGATCTTGTTTCGGCTATAAAGTAGAAAGGAAATGCAGTGGTGCTAACGTTCTAGATAGTTTTATTGCTGTGAAGTTTGTTTGGCAATGCTGCATTGGATAATAAACTGTTGGCTATAAGTAACATTTAGTTTAACAATGAGTATTCACAATTTAAACTATTAGCTTCTGTGACGTAACGGTAGGGCAACTGAAAGGCATGCACGAGATCTCGGGTTTAATTTCTAGGCCTGGCAAAAAGACATAGTAAATTTTTTGAAGTGAAAACTTCTTTAGACTTGTTTAGCACTTTTTAGGTGAACAAAAATCATGGAACTCTTGTTATCGTCACCGAACACTTTCTATGAGCTATATGTGTATACTGTGTATATATGTGTACTTTTTGGGTGAACAAAAAGCGTGAAACTCGCGTCATCGTCACCGCACGCTAGTTACTTAGTTTTCACTTCTATCGGCAGTCCCCAAAGACTGCCCTGCGTTTTTTTTAAGCATTAGTCTCCGACACTAGCAATAATTCCTGTGTCGCGGGGGACTTTACAAACATTCAAACAACGGACACAAAGAACATGCAGACTCGGAACAACCATTTGTGGAACACACAAATTTTTACCTATATATAGAAAAAGCCCGTGTAAATACATAGAAAAAGCCCGTGTCATTCACGGAGAATTGTTAATTTTATTCATTATATATACTTATATAAAGCTGAAGGGTCCTGTAACTACGACATGGAGGCTTGTTAATGATTAAAAATACATTTAGATTAAATTCCTTGAAAATCTAAAATATTCTATAATGATGAATTTCTTTCTAATCTACTCATAGCTTACAAGCTATGAGTTACAGAACTCGATGCTAACATTGAAATTAAATACTTTATACGGATTATGTCGCGTTGTTTATTTTACTTTAAAACAAGTTTATTACATAATTTTCACGGGGAGACTAAGGTGTTAGCATCTTAGTCTCCCCGTGAACATGGCTGCTGTAAAGCAACCGAAAAGTCGGGGCAAAGTGTAAACTTAAATATAAATAGTTTTAATTAAATTAAATAGCTTAAATAGTAGTAAAGTTCAATAATAGTAGTGTTAGAGTTTTCAAAATTATGTAATAAGTAAAAGTGTTTTAAAGTAAAATAAACAACGCGACAAAATCCGTATAAAGTATTTAATTTCAATGTATAACATTCGCGTAAACATAACACAATATTATAGATGCTAACACATAAAAAATGCATCAACTACTTACTGAATAGAATACAAAATCTCCTTTTTTTAAAGAGTCCGTAAAAAGTGCATCGTCCATTTTGTATTCCATCAACGTAACCTAGATTATACCGAGTGCAGTCTTACCAGCTTTATATCTATTGTGAAGAATAATGATGTGAAGTGATTAATACGTCTACAGAACTACATACGTATAAAGATTAATTGTTACTTTTTATTATCGCATGGAAAAAGTGACAGCTTGATTTGTAGCCTTCGGGTATATTCTTAGGTTATTTTCTTAAGATCGCGTTAGAAGTAATAAAAGCTTAATAATTAATATCATAAATGCGGGAGTAAATACTTTTTCGAAATTTATCGTCTTCGCTTTTTAGTTCGACGTGAAAATAACACGTCATTCAAGGTGCTAAAACAACTCTAAAAAGTTTTAAGAGCTGTTTTTTTCGTATTTATTATATTTATATCCTTACTATAAAAGCGAATGTGCGTTTGTTTCTTTCTATGGTACGCTTTCACGCCTTAACTACTCGACCGACCATCATGCAATTTTGCATTCAGGGGAACAGAAAAGGACATAGGGTTCCTTTTATCCAGAAAAAAATACTGCTACTAATCTAACCAATGTTTACGCTAACGACGCCGCGGGCCAAATATAGTTAATATCATAAATGCGGGTATAAATACTTTTTCTAAATTTATCGTTTGTACTTTTTATTTTGACGTGAAAATAACACGTCATACAAGATGAAAACACTGTTAAAAATAATATAGAGATGTGTTTTTCGTATTTATAATATAAATAATATATGCAGTAAAACGTTTAAAAATAGAACGCGGTTGCCAAATATCGTATATCAATGCGTTTATTTTTAAATGGGAAGATGAGATATTTGTTGAAAGAATTTTAAATTAGGAGGATTCAAAATTTTAGAACGATATTTCGTTGCTATACGTCTAATCCCTCGTTGGTGTTCATCGCACCGTGCTGTTGCTAAACGTAGGTCACTTCGTTTCATTGGCAGACATCATTATATGGTACGATTGCTTAGCGTCATGTCGTCTCGTAGCTATATGTCGCATTCATCCGCAACTAAACGGAGCACAGTTCTTTACATAAAGTACACCACGATCCCAACTCGAGACAAAAATTTGTATGATCCACAGAAACTTCTTCCGAATCTGAATGTTCTTTGTGTCGGTCGAAATGTTTCAGTCCCCCGCGACACAGGAATTATTCCTAGTGGACGAGTAATCATAACAAAGCTAAAAACTAACTTATGGCGAATTTGTGTCTGTTGTTTAAGTGACTCCGCGACACAGAAAATTTTAGTACGAGGACTTGGTAGATCTAGCGCTTATAAACAGTGTACACTAAAGCAGCACCATAACATATAAGCTACTGTGTTTTGGCAGTAACTAATCTCCTGAAATCTTTCTCATAAAACCATTGAAACAACAAAACCACCATCACAATGTTATTACGTACAAAATCGTAAAACATTTCTCATTAACATTTCGGATCGTTGCTATTCTAATATCGGGCATAACTTCACGTTATGCAAGATATTAAATTATACTAAATAATAACTGGATTCCTTTCATTTGTAGTGCAGCATTCTGGCGTTAATTTGCTCCAGAATGGCTTGTAAACGGTAATGGTATTTAGAAAATGTAGCTAGCGAAATGGACGGTATTTTAAGCCCTAACTAATATTATAAATGCGAAAGTATGTTTGTTATGTTTTAACGCCTTAACTACCGACCCAATCATTATGAAATTTTGCATACATGTTGTTAGGAGTACAGAAAAGGACACAGGGAATCTTTCATCCAGAAAAAGAGTTGTTCCCTAAGCCAATACTATCGAGGATGATTTATCATATTCAAGATGTCGAATTAATATAAGTTTATTTGGGTGGATCAGTGAAATGTGGGTGTCATACATGTTTTACTAGCTACAACCCCTAATACTCGCTATGGTTTTAAATCCCACGTAATAAGGAGCGAACCTAAAGCCGCTTACCGAGTACAATTCCAGACTTCGCACTACTCCTGACAGTTTCTTGCCAGAAAAATCAAACCAAAACTTTGCCCGACCTGAAATTTGAATTCAAGACCTAAGTAAGCAAAGCAGTCGCATAACCTATCACTGGGCTACCGCGGCAGATGACAAATTTATTTCACTGCAAGGGTTGAAAATGAATGACCCCTTGTTCGAATGTGTGTCTGTCATCGCCGACCATACCTCACGGTGTCATTACGTATAATTTTGTGTGATTATCAAAAATGATAAATAAATAATAGGGGAATGTTTCCATTACTGAAGGGGGAATGAGTGGATTATTGATTCTTGGCTATCCAGTGCAGTCCTATTGTTAGCAATAGTTATGTTGAATTGATATCGATTTGGATATAACTTCAAAATACCTATTGCTAACAATATCTTGTAATAAAACGTTAAAGATTTAAGATATACTATAACCCCCTGTTTTAAATAATAATCTTAATTTACACGAAGATTACACATTGAAATAAAAGCATTCTATAGCGATATTTTTAAACACACCACATTCAAACAATTTTAATCCTATTCAATTATTGAAATTTACACTTCACTCGACATTTTGGTTGCTTTTTAGCGTCACGGGAAGACTGAGATCGTAATCGTCTCATTGTCTTGATGTGTAGTTATTTCAAAGTATCCGAACATAATTTGATTATTTGTTTCTGTTTGCGCAGCATGAGCTCAAAGTAGCATGAAGTCTAGCTGTTTTTTTGTCTGTGTTCCTGATAGTTCTAGCTCATTCTGTGTGAATAGTAATTTGTGTAAGTAATTTGTGTTCAATAAGTTTGCGTTATGCTAAAACAAATAGTCAGGCAGGTAATAATTGTAATCAACATTGCTTTGGATTGAGATACATATATAAATTAAAAAGTCGGGCATATTAGACATAACAATATAATAATAAATTATTAATAATTTACATTACTAATTTTATATACAATTTGATATTCAAAGTTAAGTCATTTAATGTTTTTCCGGTTTCGTTAATTCAATCTGCCATAATTCCATAATGATTGTTGGAATTAAATTATTTGAAACAATCCACAGTTGGCCTAAAGGCAAACAACTATATGTACATGTAAAATAAACCGAAAATTTAATTCGGAATCGGTATCACAAATTATATATCGATGACATAGTATATGAAAAACACAACATCCCCCCTACCCATTTTCTTTATACAAATCGGCAATTTCATTGATAAAACCTCATTAGTAAAGAGATTATGAAGAGTTACTAGAATGTTATAAATCCAACTCTCACGTTATGATAAGATTATTGAACATCGTCGAGTATTGACCTATAGGTGAACCTTATCAATCAATAAGGATTATGAACTCGCCCCTCTTACGTGGGGATATGGCTGCCGGCATATGCCTGTGATACATCTCTGCCAAACTATTGACGTATTATCGGCGTGATGCTACGAGTTCTATTGATTAATACAGGTAAGTTTGGGTAGATTGATAATTTTTGAATTAGGTATGTTTGAAAAGCGGTGGGCGTCTAATAGTTACAATATAGGTCTTGCGATTGTAAGATTGTGAATTAAATCTCTTCCATTTACACTAACGCGGTAAACCCATGCCTTCACAAGCATTTAGTAGATAGGGTGTGGGGTTACTACGAATATTAATAATTTGTAACCCAATTTTGTAGTAATCATCACTTACAATAATATTATAAAGAGAAAATATTATTATTTTTGTTTGTAATAATTATTCTAATAATGATTTTACCATTAGGAAGCTACTTTATTCAAGAGTAACATATCATCATGCTACTAACCATGAGTGCGGTGTAGTAATCATAAACGTGGTTATCTTCTTTACCATATAAACCGCTGCGGACAGCTAGTAACATTAGAGAGAGAAAAGATTCGTATTCTTGTTTATTATGAATAAACTTATATACCAGTGCACTGATTTTAATGATTCTTGCTGCAAGTTTAGCAAGTTGCTGGCATTAGGTAATTAACTAGTTTATCCAGGAGTGACATAGTCTATGTAACATCACGCTACAAGCCACATGAGCGGAGCAGTCACATTAAACGTGAGTGAAACCATTGCGGACAGTTAGTAACATAAGAGAGAAAATTAAACTTAAGTACTTGGCCGATTTTAATTATTCTTGCACCATTAATAAGCTACTTTATCCAGAAGCGAAATAGTCTATGTAACATGACGTTACAGCCACGGGAGTGAAGCAGTAATCATACACATAGGTGAAACCGCGATGAATAGGCACACTTTTATAAAAATGAATATTTTAACTAAATGACAAATAATTACTCCTGATGGTGAACGGCTTCTTGTTTTAAGGTTGTCCTCATATAACTATGAGGACAACCTTAAAAAGAGAAGCCGTTTACTACAGCTAATAGAGCGTGTTAGTGCAAATGGCAGTGAGCTAAGGCCATCATGTGCCATAACTTATGAATGGGCATACCAGTTAGGTCCATCTACATGAGGCAACATTATCGTAGTAAGTGGTAGTAAGGTGGTACCCAGAACAGTCGGCGTGGCGTCAGTGGCGTGGCACCACTTATTAAACTTAAACCATTACGCCATCCGCGCAATCACTTTTTAATAGTTTTGATCGAATTAATTAGGTAGGACGTACTTATCTGTATTATAAAAATCTTGCTTCTGTATATTTGTGACCGCAAAATTCGAAAGGTACTCCACAGACTGACTCGAATTTTTTTATATAACGCTGCATTTCTATATAAGAATGTATTTATACACTTTATCACGAAGTTCCCACGAGAAAAAGAAATAAAATCTGTCAAACCGAGCCATAGCGATGCGTGACCGAATTTCGCTAATATAAAATAGCTATGTTATGTTTTGGTTTAATAATGAATAGAATGTTAGGTACTTATTTAGTTATTTTATTTAGAATATACTTAACATAAAGTTACGATATAAATACCGACGGCTATAGTATAAAAATAGACTGCAAACACTAACAACAATGACTAATAAAAGACATAGGTAGGTAACCCACAAACCTTGGCATTGATTTTGTAACACGCGTTTCACAGTTCGCGGCGTCAAGGAAATCCTTCGTACAAAAACTTGAATCGACTCAGGATCAGGTTTACCGGCACAACAAACCAGAGAAAGTATCAACATTCTTGCGGTCATAATCTACATAAATATACCAAAATAACTGTATATTGTATAAGTTGTTAATTATAGATTGATAAACATTATACATGTGTGTAGAATATCTATACTTCCGTGTCACACGAGAAAATATAACGCATTTGCCGTATCAATCACTCTATCTAATAAGATAGAACATAATAACATAAATAATTTTTTGTTATTGTAGCATTCTTTATACAACTTTGTGCTCTATACTGTGAAGTATATTTATTACGCATTGTTGCTCCAATCGTAAATACAGGCCAAGCATTATTAGGTTATGAAGCGTGATTTATCTAAGTATAAACAACGCCAGTCGCCCATAGAAACCGTACGATAACATGTAAACAATCAACCAGTATGGAGTAAGTACAAACCTTCTATGGCCACGACGTGGTCTCTAATCTGCTGGGCAAGTAGAGGATCCGGCACCAACTCCACAAGGTCGTATAGAGCGTAGATAGAAGGATGCACACTCTCAAATCTCTGTATCTCCTGCCGTATAGACAGGGACGTGTTCAGGCACGCCTGCGTATGCTGCCTGCTACACATCGTGCTTCTGTAGCCCAGCATTTAGCCAGCAAAACCTTAATTATCACAACACTACACTGGACGTTGCATTCTACCAACAACGCTACGTGAACGACCCGTCGCTCATCGCGCCGTTGAAAAACTTTATCAAATATCACTTTCCCGGCAACAGACGTGTAAAAAACAACAGTAGTACACAACAAACACTATTCACTGTTATTGTATTGGTTATGATTGTGATGTAAATAAAGTAAACAACCAATCAACGCGTGTTGTAATGACAGCAGAGCGAGTAAACCACCCCGGCGGCGGCCATTACCGAACTGTGGCATTTTCGCGTGTGGCCGAAGGGGATTTGTCAAAATATAACTTTATTTAGCACAGCGCCATCTGTTGTCACGTATTAAAAACTTTATTGTATACATAAAGAACGTAGTTTCACAAAATAGGGATAGAGGTCGCTTTTCGAATATAATTGCTACTATACAACAGATGGCGCCACAGGCGCCGAAAAATAAATTAAGAAGTGATTATGTTTTGCGCTTTATTTAAAGATATGTTTACCTATTTTAGGTATGTCTACAAACGTTGTACATAATAACGCTCTGCAATTAAGTTTTACATTGTCTTATGTAAATTGCACGGAAGCCACTTTGTGTAAGCAGTGGAACACCTTTAGATACGTGGCTGTACATTATTTATCGTGCTATCCATTTATTACAAAATAAAACCTGTTTTATGGTATATAATACATGTCGCAGATAATAATAGAAATATATTTTTTCTACGATCTATTGTTTTGTTTTACCGGTTTATCTGAAAATAAATAGGTACACGTTGTACCTATTTATTTTTATTTCATTGTAAAAATATTATAACTACCAACTTGCCTATCTATGTGCGTCGTATTTCAGAATGTAAAAGCATTACATATATTACATTTCCTTTTTAAAGAAGGTAATGTTGGATGCTCTGTTCCTTTGAGCGTCTGTATCGCTTGGTACTGAAGTTCAGACCTTCTAATATGAATGTTTAATAGCAATCGTTTTCGCTCTCTACGAAACTTAATACGTCTGATGTAATCAAATCATATAAAAATACTTTTTATTGTAAAACCATGGTGTTTAGTTTAGGCATACTGACAGAAAGATCTTACGGCATAGCCGTTTAAATGTAGAATATGAGAAGTCGCGCTTTTAGTCCCTATCTTCCGTTCCTTCTCTTGCCCCCTTTCACCTCTCCCTTTTACTTAGGCTACGGTAATTGCTTACCGTAGCCTAAGTCGCGGCTCGCTTATGTTTCATTAAAAAAAAAAAAAAAAAAAAAAAACAGGGTTTGCTTCTATGATGTCAAGAAAACACAGCCACGTTCAGAAATTATCGCTTACCTTTAGAAAAGCCGAGAGCTCGTCTACAAACAAAACCAATAAAAGAAATTAAGTCTCATATATACAGTTTTGTATAAAATCGTACATAATATATGTAAATTTATTTGAACCAACAACATCATATATCATATTCACAGAATAGGACTTTTAAGACGTTTTAGTGTGACGTCTGTTTCCATACATTTATATTAGTTCATCAAACTTTCCTATAATGTGCTTTTAGACAATGTATGTTGAAAACCTTGTGATAGATCTTGAACAGTTAGGCTAACTGATAGGATTCATATGGTATACGTAGGGTTGATAAATTTCTGACAATCTTTACTTATATTATAAAGCTGAAGAGTTTGTTTGTTTCTTTGGTTGAACGCGGTACGATACGCCCATACGCCCATATATCGCTTTAAGCTATATAACACCACGGTACGACCAATAGGCGCAGAGCATCAATGGAAAATATCGTAAAACTCTCATATTTAAAGCAGACGAAGTTGCGCGGCCAGCTAGTCCTATACAGGATGTCCGGTAATTAATGGATAACCTGGAAATGTCTTATAGTGGAACATCGTCGTTCAGAAAAAAAAATGAAAAATTGCTACCCTAACTACTACCTGAGATAAGTGTTTTTTTTAATTACCATGTATAACGTTCTTGTATATTGTATTAATGAATGAAAACCATCGGTTGTTTGTTGTTTTATTATTAAACACTAATTATGCTAATAGATAGACAGTCAAAAGTATGCTATGCTAATATAGCTTGCACTTTTTAATATATATTGTTTTTTTAAATTCTTTTAATTTTTTTTTTCAATTTTTCTGAACGGCCGTCAGTTCTACTATAAGACATTTCAAGGTAATCCATTAATTACCGGACAGCCTGTATATTGCAGCATGATGCTATGTTATAACATCCAGGTTTTTAATTACCAAGAAAACTCACACATCTTCGATTTCATTAATTAACAATTCTAATTATACATTCACAATGTTATCGTAAATAATGAACATTACTGTGTCGCTTATTAAGTAAAGAAATGTTATATAAGTAGTTATTTAGAATGCAGTTATTGGCAATGGATTAATTAAGTAATATCTTAAAATGTTTACACATTTTATATACTCAAATTTATATACATAAATTAAATGTTTCGGATATTATACATACACAAAAAACAATTATAGACTGAACAGACGACGTAGTGGTTTAAGAGGTCATCTCGCCATTGCCAATGTGCCGAGTGTTGTGGCTTTGATCCCCGATAAATAACAGTATTCGCTCTTTCCTTCCCACTTCCTTACCTAAAGGGTCGGCAACGCGCAAGTGATGCCTCTGGTGCTGCAGACATCCATAGGCTACGGTGACCACTTACCATCAGGTGGGCGGTATGATTGCTTGTCACCTACTAAGCATAAAAAAAATTAAAAAAAATATATCCTGGTCTATGAGTAAGGATCTGGGAACTGACTTTCCTCAGAAACTCTGCGAGGCCTCTTTTAAATTATCAATTGACAACGGTAAACGTTTATATGTATACCAGACGGGCCGTATGCTTATTTGCAGTTCTAGTTTTAAATTTCTACGGAGTGTAATTTGCCATTTCTGTCTTACTATCCTAATATTTTTCTCATTTATATTATATTATGTATATTTAGCTTATAATATCGTTTTAGGATATCCTGTAAATATATTATAAATGTGTTTAAATAAATATAAATATTATAAATGCGAATGTGAGTTTGTTTGTTACGCTTTCAGGCCTTAACTACTCAACCGATCAACATGAAATTTTGGATACACAATGTCAGGGGAACAGAAAAGGACATGAGGCATCTTTCGTCCAGAAAAAAAGTACTGTTACTAACCTAACCTGCATTTACGCGAGCAAAGCCGCGGGCAGAATCTAGTCGATAACTAAATACATAGGTGATTGTAACAAAATGGATCGAGGGTTCGATTTTCCTATCAGGCAGAGTGTTATTGGGTTTCTCAGACCGAAATTTTTAGTAGCAGCGCGGAGTGGTATGCTTTGTAGACGGCAATAGTTGCCCATTATGAAAACCTGAAACTATTGCTAGCGAAATGTGATTGTAATGCAACTCTGCCTACCCTTTTTATACAATACAATACGCAATGTTTCCTGGGATACAGGCTACAACCTAGTCTAGGAGGCAGAGCTTATTTTATACAATGCAATACGCATTGTTTTCTGGGATACAGGCTACAACCTTGTCTAGGAGGCAAAGCTCATTTTATACAATACAATACGCAATGTTTTCTGGGATACAGGCTACAACCTAGTCTAGGAGGCAGAGCTCATTTTATACAATACAATACGCATTGTTTTCTGGGATACAGGCTGCAACCTAGTCTAGGAGGCAGGACTTATTTTATACAATACGCAATGTATCCTGGGATACAGGCTACAACCTAGTCTAGGAGGCAGAGCTCATTTTATACAATACAATACGCATTGTTTTCTGGGATACAGGCTGCAACCTAGTCTAGGAGGCAGGACTTATTTTATACAATATGCAATGTATCCTGGGATACAGGCTACAACCTAGTCTAGGAGGCAAAGCTCATTTTATACAATACAATACGCAATGTTTTCTGGGATACAGGCTACAACCTAGTCTAGGAGGCAGAGCTCATTTTATACAATACAATACGCATTGTTTTCTGGGATACAGGCTGCAACCTAGTCTAGGAGGCAGGACTTATTTTATACAATATGCAATGTATCCTGGGATACAGGCTACAACCTAGTCTAGGAGGCAAAGCTCATTTTATACAATACAATACGCAATGTTTTCTGGGATACAGGCTGCAACCTAGTCTAGGAGGCAAAGCTCATTTTAATACAATATAATACGCAATGTTTCCTGGGATACAGGCTACAATCTAGTCTAGGAGGCAGAGCTCATTTTATACAATACAATACGCATTGTTTTCTGGGACATAGGCTACAACCTAGTCTAGGAGACAGAGCTCATTTTATACAATACAATACGCAATGTTTCCTGGGATACAGGCTACACCCTAGTCTAGGAAGCAGAGCTCATTTTATACAATACAATACGCAATGTTTCCTGGGATACAGGCTACAAACTAGTCTGAGAGGCAGAGATAATTTTAATTTGTAATCTATGTATTTGGTTGCTAATAAATATATTATTATGATAGCTATTAAGATATGCGTATGCTATTGTTGCAGTAGTTCTTTTTTTTAGGGTTCCGTACCTCAAAAGGAAAAAACGGAACCCTTATAGGATCACTTTGTTGTCCGTCCGTCCGTCTGCCAAGACCCTTTAACTCGGGAACGCGTGGAGGTATCGAGTTGAAATTAAAACGGTATACTCAGGTCTACAGTCTCTCGAAGCTGTGAAAAAAACAAACTTCTAAGTTAACGTAAAAAAGATACGGCCGTTTATGCCGCAAAAAACGTATATTTCGACACTCTCAAGGGAATCAAAATTTATAGGGTATTTTCCGTTGACCTAGAACTATGAAATTTTGCAAGTAATACCGTCTTATAATACAAGTATAGGAAAAATCTGAAAACTATACATTTGTAATGAAATCATAAAACACAGGGTCTTTATGCAAGGAACGGCGGCGGTCCAAATTTTGAATTGAGTTAACCGTGTCATGGGGTATAGTACGAAAGGGCTTCATTGGCACAAGCTTAAACAAATATTTATACAAATTTGTACGGAACCCTCGGTGGGCGAGTCCGACTCGCACTTGTCCGGTTTTTAGAATAAGATACGATGAGATTGACATTGTTGATATTTTGTACAAAAAATCCCTTATAATAAATAAAGAAAAATAATACGCGTATATGTATGTAGACTATATAAGTAAGTATGTATGTTATAAATAAATAAGTATGCTGTAACATTATACCCACTCACACCTGTGTACATTATATTGTCGCTCTAAAAACACATATTCGCTTCATTGTCAACAATTTCGTAACATCCTTATTAACTAAATTAACTTTATCATATAGGTTGACTTCACATAGACTTTTTTAAATGCAATTTTCGATTGAAATTAAACTACAATATACGGATTTTATCCCGTTGTTTATTTAACACTGAATTATATAATTTTGAAACTGTAACACTACTACTACTATTGAATTTTACTAATTTAAAAGCTAATAAAATTATTAAAACTATTAAAACTATTTGTATTTAAGTTTACACTTTCCCCGACGTTTCGGTTGCTTTTCAGCAGCCATGGTCACGGGGAGACTAAGATGGTAGTTGTCTCAATGTTCCAGTGTAGTTATTTCAAAGTACCCAAACATAATTTAGTCATTGGTGTTTCTATTTACGCAGAATGAGCTCAAAGTATTATGAAGTCTAGCTGTGGTTTGTTTCTTCTTGGGTTTGACTATTTGAAGTACCTACTGGATCCCAAGCTGGTGGTACATTCCAACCATCTGCTCTATTGAAATTAGGATGTTTTTTGATTTCAATAACCTCGCGAAGCATCCTTGGTAGGAATCGGTGTTCTTTAGCGAGAATCTGTGGTTTATCAAAATTATTTGAGTGTTAAATAAACAACGCGATAAAATCCGTATATAGTAGTTTAATTTCAATGAATAACATTCGCGTAAACAGAAGACAATATTATGAACCAATGTGTAGTTTCCGTCAAGAGGCAGCACAGTCGTAGGTAAAAAAAATATGTTATCACCCGTTTGTAAACTGTCACACAACTGGGCCTCTTCTAGAGCCCTTTCTCAGATATGTAAGTTTCCTCACCATGTTTTTCTTCACTATAAAAGCGAGCAATAATTAACTATGTAGTACGCACATTATTATGATGAGCCACAAATGTGTGCTATGGGATCGAATTGTAGACCTATAGGTTACAGTCCAATTAACGCTTCCTATGGTTTATTATTTTTCACGTGGGGGAATGCTGTGAGGCATACCCCTTATGTCACGCTTACCCGGGTAAAGATAGAAAGTTCCGGGTCCTACCCACTAAACATACCACGATGTGCCTTCACACGGTCTATGGCTGGCCGGGGCGTAAGGATTCTGGCGCATTCGCGCGAGCGATTTAGCGATCTAGCACCATCCTGCAGAACGGAATCCTCCAAGCGAATAAAATCTTCGACACATTAACTAATATAAAGATATGTGAATGGCTTATACAATCAGGCGGAGTGCGGTCATTTTTATAGGTCACACACAAAAAAGACTACCTGTCTTTACAGAGAACATTTATAAAACGTAAACCATTTTTTGCTTTAATTTAACAATTCTTAAATTTATTTTAAATAAAAGTAGCCTACGAAAATAGCACCAACGTAATTAATACCATATATTATTGCCATCTAGCAAGCTTCCAAAGACAGTATCACTACATAATATGTAGTGAAAACAAATAATATAAAGTACCCCGCCGCGTCTGTCTGTCTGTCTGTTCGAGATAACCTCAAAACTACTAAACGGGTTTTCATGCGGTTTTCACCAATAAACAGAGTGATTCATGAGAAAGGTTTAGGTGTATAATTTGTTAAGGTTACCCGTGCGTAGACTGGGTGGGTCGCTAGTATAATCTAGTTTTGGACAGCTAAGTCGTGATAAAGTAACTTGTAAATCAACAAGAACCACTGTTATCTAATAAATGTTGGCTCAGATAACTGTTATATCATATAGGATGCAATAAATCTAGTATCAGTACGTAAATAAATCTCTGGAGATAATAAAGGTCTTATTCATAGACGGTTAAATTAAATGAGTTTATTGCGGGGGCGTGGATTTGTGCCATTTCTATGTACTGTCTGAATCAGTGCAGGAGGACTGAGAACGGAACAATTTTTATTTATAAGATAAGATAAGATAAGATAAGATACGATATATTTATTTGTGAAAACATGTGTGTACAATATTATTTTATTATTATTATGTAGAAACACTTTCTATAAAAAATCTGTAGAATGTACCTAAGTATATCTTTATAATTATACTCATATCGTAAATCTTCTGTGCGTGTTTGTAATTAAACTCCTCCTAAACGGCTGGACCGATTTGATGAAACTTTTTGTGTGTTTAAGTGGATTCGAGAATAGTTTAGATTTGATTTATTTTTTATATTTTTTGTCGTGTGTTCATTACAGCGTCTGTCGGGTCCGCTAGTAAGCTATATAATATGACTAGTAAGTCAATTATTCCATACCATAGGTATGTACATACATGTCGTACAATAAAGTCGCGGACAAGTCTTTTATATCCAGGCCCCGTGCTGCTAGATTCTTGCCAGAAAACGCCCATAACACTATGCTCGTCCAGGGTAACAAACCTGAGACTTCAGTTACAGCAGTCACATTTATTACCATTGCGTCACCGAGATTGCGAGACTGGTTAACTAAAGGACATTGAGATAATGTTAAAAGCATTATGTCTGGACGCCGCCGCGCCGGTATTAGTTCTTCGCGCGGACCGCCGAAGAACTAATTAGACTAGTACCTAGGTAAACAAAAACATACATATGTATGTCTAATTAAAAAAAATCATTAGTACTAGCTAGCGGTCGCCCAGATATTCGACCATAATTGATTTAAATTTTAAGTGTGATCGTTATTAAGGTTTTATTGTATATAACTATACCCTTATAATCACATTTCATTTAGATTTCGCCAAGGCTGTGCAGGTTAATTTACCTATCTCATCAAACAAATTATTATTTACTTAACTATACTCTTTCATTGACGATATTGCTAAGATTACTACTTTGTTTTCTTTTTTAGCTATAAATAAGGTATGTAACCATAGTTACGGAGAATTGTAACATCAGCCGAACAATGCCGAAATACTACGAACGCGATTCGATTGCGTGTGTCAAATGCATGGTTGTGTGCGTGTAGTGTTTTTTCATAAATTTAATGTAATTCTAATTCATATTCTATAAAAAATACTTCGCCACTCCTTCTCTATGTAAACTTTAACTGTGCCAAATTTCATACTTATACGTCCGAGCAAATTTCGTAAAAAGGGGTACAAAGTTTTTGCTTCACGTATTAATATATAGATTAGTTTAGTTGTATGTTGATGCATTAGGCTACGTGTATAGATGATACATATATCTGTCTGTGAAATTGTGGAGACAGCTATTAAGAAATTGAAAGAATAGACCTAAAAATATCCAAGCTCGGACCATAGAAACTTTACATCATCTCCAAAATGGACTTTCGGTTTATCTTGATATGCTGGCGTTTTGACTATCACCATTGCAATTGCTTAGAGCAGCAGCAGAATGCCAAAACAAAACCTTTTATTACCCCCTCGTTATTTCTTGTAATAGACAATTGTTATCACGTCCTCGGGTAAATTCCTTAGTGCTTTGATACTTGCTAAGCCACGGAGGGCTCTGTAAGTTGAAAAATAAGAACAAAGAGACTCGGAATATATGTGTAAAGACACAATTTCTTGTGACAAGTGGGGACGGAGCAACATTTAGCACATCGGCAATGGAGAAGTGTGGTGATTAAAATCACAACACCCGTCGCATAGGCGAAATAACTACAATAGCTAGACTGCGAACTTCTACTCAGATAATTTCGCCAACAAGCGGAACACGAAAGAACTCTGTCTCCACCCTAGGATCGGAACTCAGGATCATCCTCAAACAAGCTTAACTTTATGGCACGAGACAAGCGAGGTATCTAACAGGTCGTGTAAATATAACACTAGGTAACAAAAGATAACGTTAGCTCTATAAATAAGGCTACAAATACAGTAATAACTGCGTAAGTATGTTCTTCCTCTTGTTTATGAACTGATTGCGGACTCAAGGTTCACCTGCATTATGTTGCGACAATATTTGACTTGTGTATTTCGACTAAGTTATGTGACATACTATGACTCTCAATATATCTTGACAGAACTCGAAACGATTAATAGTATACCGACGGGTCTATAGGGGCGTTTTTAGAAAATGTTTTGGCGGGTGGCTTGTCAGACAAACGGTCAAGACTCACTAATGAGGTGGCAGTCAAGCATACGGCCCGCCTGATGGTAAGTGGTCACCATAGCCTATGGACGCCTGCAACACCGGAGGCATCACTTGCGCGTTGCCGACCCTTTAAGGTGGGTCCACATTAGTGATATTTCGCCGAACCGATCATCGTGACCGTGACAAAGTCGGGTTTCTGTACCGATAGTGTGGACGGGATTTGTTACGCGTACAAATGTTATGATCAAATTAATCCGTCTCTTACTCCCATACAAAATATTTCAATCAAAAAGTACGCCTGAACATTGTACGTACCTACTGCCAGTCACAAATGTGGACGGTGTTTTGGTTTTATCACGGTCATATGATACGAGTCACGGGCCGATCCATCCAAAGTCGGTCTTTTTGAAAAGACTGGTACTGTCTCGGTCTAAGGGAGACGGCCACACTGCCATTTTTGTCACGCGTACAAGTCCGCGTGTCATCACGTTGGTACCTATACGGGATTGATGGATCGGGCAAATGCATATCGTGACAAGAAAACAACCGCTCCCCCGCCACCCGCAACTCTCCGAGAAATTATTGCAACAATGTTTTTGAAGGAGTCGATAAGTCATTAATTTACATATTTATACGTAGTATTGAAACGATTCGTTTGTTTGAAATATGCAGTGGAATCAAGAAAATGTTTTGTAATTTATAGAACTTTATCGCAATAAGGAAATAATAATAATCCTCCTAACCGAATTTCGGTCACGGCGACCAATCTTAACGGAGACTGGCCATCGGCGCAGGAGATATTATAGTGCACAAGTGTGTGCGCAAACACAAGTGCACTCTCTGTTCCCTAACTCTCATGATCTGATGGGACGAATAATCCGACACGACCGGAGAGAGATCAGGCGCAGGGTGTCTAACACCACCAACTTCCTAACTCCGGGCTCGTATTGAGATTTCTTAACAGAAAAGGTTAAATTTTTGTTGGCCCAACCCGGGATTTGAACCCGAGACCTCATGCACAGCAGTCGCTTTCACTACCGCTGCGCCACGGCAATACTGTGGGATCCGAAGCATAAAAAATACTTTAATGGCATCACTGCGTTGTTTAAGGTTGCAAAATGGTATCCGTCGCTAGTTCGACCGTGGAACCGTGAAACCGTCATAAAAATATATGAAGCTCATTCAAAATGATCTCCGTTAGCTTTTACACAATCCTTTAAACGTTGAGACCAATTGTCAATAGAAATATGCACTCTCTCCATAGGAAAATTCTCCACTGTCAATCTTATGGATTGTTTTGGAGATTCCAAATTATAATGGCGTTTAGAGCATTCCATACTCTCTAAAATGACCATAAATCAAAATCTAGTGGATTAAGATCGGTACTAGATGACGGCCAGTCTTCAGCTCTGATGAAGAAGAACGTTCGTTTCCAACCACGCTTGGGTGCATCCATGTAATTAGTTCGCAGTAAAGCAAATAGAAAGAGCACTGAATAATGAGGACGAAGGGTGTCTTTTACCACACGTGTGCCAACAGCTGCTCTTATAAATATGTAACCCTTTGTAAATTTTAGGTTATAAACAGCTAGCGATTGCCCGCAGTATCGCTTCCGTAGTACTTTTCTTCCTGTGTATGCGAAATTTCATAATGACAGGTTGAGTACTTAAGGTGTGAAAGCGTAACAAATAAACAAACACACATTCGTATTTATAATATTAGTTAGTTTATTATATATAGGCCAGCTGACCTGGGATTGTAAGTCCGTCAAAGTGGGAGTGCAAGAAACGCCTTATTAAAAAACAAGTTTTATGTCAGCTGGCCTTTATAATAAACTAACTGGTCATTTAAACATAAAAAGCTTATAACGTAGTTAAAATAAAATTGTTTAGATATGCTTACTTTCCTAATAAATAATTGTAAGTTTATGAATTATGATTTTCATAGAACGTTTATTACACATTCTGAGTATTTTAACTACGGATTATTCATAAAACACTTGCTGAAAGACTTAATATTTTTATTAAGCCATATAAGTATTTTAATTAGAAAGTCAGTATTTTTATTAATAAGGTCTCGTAGTTCTTAAGATATAACTATTGGCAAAACATAGTTCTAAGAAAATTTACTTAAATAACAGAAAGGAAATTCTGTTTTGCTATTTGTTAAACTATATTCGGCAATTTCGAAGCCGTCACAATATTCTGGAGCATTTCTATTGCGAATTCAAAAATAATACAAAGCTTAAGCCACAGGCCTATTGGTCCGATATCCAATATTTTACAGTTGGAATTACCACAGGACTGTGAGTATTGGCATAATAGAGATGCGGCCTAGCTAGTCCAGCAGTGGGCTACCGTGGGCTTGAAATAATGATCCTGTTACAGCAGTAAAGCATCTGCTCATAAGATATATTCAAAATTACTTCCATATGGTTATTGTCAGTATTCCTTGGTTAATCTTTGTTTCCAATAGAATTTTCCTCTTGCCACGATCTTGACATTCCGTTCGCTACGCTTTTAATTTGCGCATCTTTCACTCTCATCACATTCTTCATGCACGCTCGTACAGTTGAATAAGGTATTTTAAAATTGTTTACTGAATCCATAGAATAGAAAAGGAGTTTTCTAAGTGACGCAGCTATTCTCGTCTCGTTATGCTGTAGTATAAATTTACATTTGGTCCACCGATGAACCAATATTTTACCTGCACGTGATGAAGTAAACAGAAACCGAAATCGAATAAACGTAGGTTGACGAAAGTGCAGCTGCCATATCCATAGATACAAAATTATGTGAAGTACAATCTTTAGGCGATTCGAATTTATTTATTATTGGTAGTTTTTCGAAAGCACAACTTATTTTTCACGTTTTCGCCGTGCATGCCCTTGGAGACCAGCATTCTACTACTGAATACTATTGGCCATAACAACTATAGTGATAACATTTGAACATATTGCAATAATCCTAATTAATATTATAAATGAGAATTAGAGTTTGTTTGTTTGTATGTTTGCTACGCTTTCAAGTCTTACTCAACTACTCGATCGATAATCATGAAATTTTGAATAAGCGTACTTTTTATCCAGAGGGATAGAAATTAATTGTCAAAATATACATTAGCGAAGCCGCGGAAAATCTAATGGATATATATCCACTAGATTTCCCGCAGCTGTTTGTTACTAAAAATAAATACATAATGAGCTAAGACCTAACTGTGTTTTTGCGAAGAGACGACTGCCTCGCTATTGCATACTTGCGCTTGACTTAACAAAACTAATGAGTTGGCAGTATCCATAGACAACATAGACTTACACTTGATTCCCGGAGGAGTGGGCAGAGACTACGGATTATCGCTTGCTACGTTCTTGGTAAACCTCTCATGCTTCTATTATATGTCTTATATTTTTATGCATGTTCTTTGGTTTACTTACTAACTTTGCTGGCTCAGCGACCTAAAGATGATCCTTGCCTCTGACATTAAAGTACGCCATTTGTTCCTATTCTGTGCCAAGACAAACTAATCGGACACATTAATGTCTTTCAAATTGAAGATCTGCTATTTCGTGTTCGTTGCCGTTCGTTGCCGGTACCCTGGGCGACCTACCGGACGAATCCCGTTGGATCTTCAGTTTGTAGTGCTGTTCATCTGGCCTTTGTTTAGTAGTCTCCGATGTGATCAGAGAACGGCCAAAGTGTTCCCTTTCCGACTGTCCCATTTATAATAGACTATGTTTGATGTTTGTACCTTACGCCCAAGGGCAGATAGCAACCAAAAGAAATATTTTTGCATATACCTAGAGTATCAAAATCGGTTGTAAAATAAAGGATAAATTAGGTAATATTTAAATATATATATAAGAAAATTTGGCGTTTTACTGAGGATATCTTGCTATCTCCCTTAAACAGTTGCATTTGAATAACGGTTACGTCACAGTTTGCATCTCCATCCTTATTCTGTCATTTGTTAATTTTCATATACTTATTTTTTTGAGTACTACTTTGAGTATTTCATAAGCTCGATGTACTTTTGACGATGTTGTTTGGGTGATGTAACAATTTGACATAAATAATAAAAAATGTGAGTCAATTATCCTATTGCGATACAATTATGGTAAGAAGATTTAAATGACAATGAGAAACGTCATCAACACGATTGGTCAATGAAGGTCGGCACTTACCAATCTGATAATAAATCTTGATTTAAATATTAGATCGTATCAGAAGAATGATAAATAAATCAGCGACAACTCATAAATTCACTTACTAATGTGTAGAATTTACGCATCATATATCAATAAAAAAGAATTTGGAAATAATAACGCATCTTTAATCTAAGTTGAGAAAAAGGCATACAAAACGATACAACTCATTTGCATTGAACTAAAGTGCCACAAAAGGCGCCACAAATACGGCTCGACTGACAGTAAATTGTTACTGTAAACTATGAATATTTTAATAAATAGAGGCATTACTTTTGCAAACGTAGTACTGCAAGCATGAGAATAGGCTATTCGTACCGCGCTGTGGATAGCACAGTACCTCCTCGCCATTTGGTATTCGATTCATCATAGACAACATAAAGAAAATTGCTTTATGATCTTATATCGGTCATGTAGCAATCTTCTTTAAGGTAGACGTTTTCTTAGTTACTTTGGGCTGTTGTACATTTATGTGAGGAAAAGTAAAATTGTTCTCCCAAGCAGTTCGAGGACATCGTGTTGCTACGATTTATTTTTGACTATATAATATACTTATAATTGCCATCCGGTATCAAACCCGTGCCTATACGTTCGGGAACAGCGCTCCACAAACGCGGCAATCCAATCCTTAAGATAAAATTCAGTGGCCAGCTAGTACCCGTATCAATTTAAATCTATTAACACCGCCACTTCGATTCGGCCATCTCAACTTCCGAAACCATTTTAAAAACAGCTGTCCGTCCCAAATTCAAATATTTAAAGAACATTACTTATTTATTTTTTATTGTCTGTGTTCGGTCTTGTTTCATAATGCAATACTAGTATTTTTTTTTAATCGCGTGTTACAATTGGGACTTTCATTCTCGATCATTTATGGCGTGCCAGTGACAATCCGCCTGTCGCGGCGCGCGGACGTTCGCGCGAAGTGTTTGTGATACATACATGTAATTGGTACCGAGTCGTCATGTCAAAACTCAAGGTAATATTGATAGTAACTATGCGAAACTGGCGAAAAACTTAATGATAACAACCTTGTTTATAACAGATATATCTCGCGTTGATGCATTTTTAATCGGACTATGTTTTAATTTTAATCGTATTTGGTTACGGATTTTATTACGTGTGATAATGATAAGTTTGTTTTGCTACAAAATTCTTTCTTTACACGGATTTAGAAATAATTTTGTTTATAAACAAAAATATCTCTAGAAGATGTTTTTAAAGGTTTCTTTCAGTTCAATTGAGTCGTGTAGATACTTTAGTTCGTTTTTATGATGTACTTGTCAAATCATCATATATCACAGTGTGTAAACATTTGAACATGTTTTTATTATGGAAAATGTATATAATATTTTATGTGTAATGTATTTATTGAGGTTCTCGAATGTTTAAACAATGCATTCGAGTAATTTCATGTCAAGAGTTGCGTGTAAACAATGAACTATAACTGTTTTACTGTGTTCTATAAAATGTTTTACCTTACATTCGATTACAGTGAAAATGTTTTCTGTCATAAAATGAAATGTTTTTATTATAGTTTTATAAACATACATAAACACCATGGCTGTATGGGCACAGACATTTTTTTTTAAAAGACTGCTTCCAATTTAGTTTGGATTGATAACATGTCCCACTAAGCTATAATGCTTGTGTTAAAAGTAGGTTTGCGTTAGTAGTGCATCGGGTGGGATTTGAACCCGCGACCTCTTGATAGCAAGTCCCATTGCCGCTTCATGGCTGTATATCCTTATAGGTTTATGCAGTGGTATATTGTACTCACGTTTCTTGGACTATAATATTTAGGTGTCACGTTTTACGGATGGACCAGATCCTGTTCCTGTTACTACTATACTATATAAACATGTTTAACAAGAATCATAACATTTTTGCGTGACCTAAGAATCGGATCAGTACTCTTTTGACCAGCACTAAGCGGCACTAGACGATTTATTCATAATAAACGAATCCCTTTTTGGTTCTGCAGCTTTAAAATAAACTACGTCTGTTGTTCGCTAATACTCATAATGAAATGTTTAAAATATAATTTCTTTCTAGTCTAATAAACATCACAACTTAATGTGAAATGCAATGCAATTTATGTTCTAGCGTTTATTTTAATTTAAAAGAAAACCATTTGTGATATTTATGACACTGAGACTAGATCAGAACTCTATTTAAATAGTTTTTATTACGAGAATTGGCCCTCTGGTTGCCTGTTATTAGATTGTTCTATAAAGGAATGTTAAGTAGTTCAGAGTCTAAGACTGCGTCGTAGTAGATAATAGACCTGACACCTATTATGTGGAATCTAAACATAATAGGTCAAACGTGGGTGTCGAACTATTCTGTCTAAACTTTTGAGGAGTCGTAATGTTTTTGTTAGAATAAAATGTCTTTGTGACTTTTTTTTTATGTTAGAATGGCTTTTGCTTGCGACTACATACGCGTGAAATTTAGAAGTAGGTGCTTATCTATATTTCCTATAAACCAGGTGATAGATGAAACATGCACCAGATTTTAAGTTAAAGCAATACTATTGTGAAAGACGCATCCAATTTCGTGCAGCAGTTTTTGCATGATACACGTAGATTGACAAAAGTTCTAAAATAATTGTTTTGATCTTATATCTATAGCTCTTATCAATATCCCTCATACCTATTATATTAAATATCTCCTATGTATAGACGTCGACCAGTTTCAACTTTAATAATATATACAACATGTTACATAATAAGCGCACATCTTGAAAGTAGTTTGTTCAAAATCGGCTACTGAATCATTTTGAGCAATTTTCAATATAGTTAATTTTTTATCCCTAAAATAATTAAAACGAATTAAATTATAGTTACCCATTTATTAAACAGCTGAAATAAACGAAAATGTATCATAATTTAAGGCAATAAGGTTTTTGATGCAATAAAGGCAATAATGTTAGATTTATTGTAATATACCCATACTATCCGCGCACAATAAGGAGAACTAATTCGTTAAATTAAAATATTCAAGTACATAAAAGTAACATTTTAGTGATTATATTATTAATATGATTTAATAATCTAATTGGGGTGTTTGAGGTTGTGCGTTATATCTGTGACATGTTGTATAGTATTAATGTCCTCTAGACCAGGATTCTAAACTTTTAAGGTCACCAAATACCTTTTAGTTAATGGAACCCCATATCAAATGATTACAAATCAAGGACACTTAAATTAAAGAAGAACAAAATATTTTATAATAAATCCTTACTTTCTTACTTAATATTATAAATTCGAAAGTAACTTTGTCTGTCTGTTACCTTTTCACGGCTAAACCACTCAATCGATTTGGATGAAATTTGGTACAAAGATAGTTTAAAACCTGGGGAAGGACATAGGCATGATTTTTATTGATGTAGGTACCATGCGGGCGGACAAACGCGCGCATAAGCTAGTATTTTATAAGTGAAACACTTTCATTCTTTACTTTAACTTTTATTGTGAAGAATAAAATTGTTTCACTGTTTTATGAATAATTGCTTTATAGTTCGGTATTATGTCTTATATATATGCGCATATTCGGCGAAGCACCCTATCTCGACCTGAATTTGTTATTTGCATAAGTATAAGCTGAAAAACCTGTTCCACAACGATACGTTGAGACAAATGGGACAAAAGTTGACTGAAAAATTGTGGTATTATTTAACAGCCAAATATAAATAATTTCACCGAACGTTGGTGACTTTTCTACGGAACCCCTAGGTTCCGCGGAACCCACTTTAGGAATCGCTGCTCTGGACCGTATTTCGGTTACGGCGGCCAACGTTAACGGCGACTAGCCATGAGCGCATAAAATATTATAGGTAAAGGAGTCTGCCCACTATCCCGTCTCATACCATGACCGTGCTAGGAACGTGCCAGGCAAAAAAATATTATTTGTAAGGAAACACCGACCAGCAGTTCCTATAGCAGGGCGTATCGTGTTGCTTTTTGTGTCATATACGTTCCTAGTACGGTATGAGACGGTGTAGTGGGCAGACTCCTTTATTATACAAATGTGTGCACAATCACAAGTGCAAAACAGTTTTCTGGTATTTTTATTACCATAATGTACCTATTTATTACGATAGCCCACCGGGAGACCGTTGGACTGCCATACAGAGGTCTCGAGTTCGATCCCAAGGCACGCGTCTCTGACTTTTTAAACTTATGTGCGTATTAAATAGTTCATTATCGCTAGCTTAAACGGTGAAGGAAACCTGCGTGTCTGAGAGTTCTATGATTATTAAATGTTCTCGAAGATATGTGAAATCTGCCAACCCGCAGTGGGCCAGCGCGGTGGACCATGGCCTAACACTTCACACACTGAGAAGGGGCCCGTGCCCAGCAGTGGGACAGTTTAATACACGGCTAATCTTATTATATTATACAGGGTGTTGCGTAAATAATGGGTAACCCTAAAACTGTCGACTGGCCAGATTATCATCTATCATTTACCCCACTTATATCACCATATGCCAGCATAGATTTTTCCTCGATACAAGGGCCCAAATATGCGTATTTCCTTAGAAAACATGTTAAAATTTGAGAATAAGTATTTTTTGCGAAGTTGTCTTAGATTGTAACAAAAAACTTGATGCTGGTCTAATGATATAGGTATTCAGGAGTGACATAAAAAAAACAGATCGAGAAAATGTCGCCAATTGTAGAAATGGCAGCATTTTGTATGAGTAAGTGCGATTTTTATTTAAAGTATCAAAAATATCAATAATTTGGTCATCCATGGGCATACGGTGATATAAGTGGGGTAAATGATAGATGATAATCTGGCCAGTCGTCAGTTTCAGGGTTATCCATTATTTACGCCACACCCTTTATATATATAATCTCAATTTATATACCAGAAAGCGTAGGCTCAAGTGTATAACATTCGCAATACGACAAGTGTGGTTTAAGGTCGCAATTGCGCGAGCGGGCCTATTGTAGACTACAGGTCACATTAACAAATCCCGTGCTGCTACTTATATACTACTAATAAAATTTTATCGACTCGGTAATCAAAGCTGAGACCTCCGGCACAGCAGTCGCATTTAAAACCGCTACGCCACTGAGGCTTCCAACCAACGCAGTGTAGTGATTTAAAACAAAGAAAGTTACTGATATAGAACAATAGAAATGCCATTAAAATATACTAGATTGAAATAACAATCAAGAAGACTGAATGTCAATATTGATTAGATTCCTTAGGTGATATAACGTAACTCAAGTGTTTGAAAAAGAAAAGAGGTGGTGCAAAATCTCGCCTATTGCGAGCTATGTTGTGGTCCTATGTAAACATGGTATCACTGGTAATTTCAGCCTGTATAATTTGCTGAAAATTATGTAGAAACCATTACAGTAAATATATTTTATATACGGATTTTATCGCGATATTTATTTGACACTCTATTACATAATTTTGAAACTGTTATACTACATACTACTACTAGTAAACTTTACTAACTTTTAAGCAAATTAAATTATTAAAACTATTAAAACTATTTATATTTCAGTTTGCACTTTCCCCGACGTTTCGGTTGACATGGTCACGGGGAGTGAGCCCGTGACCATGGCTGCTGAAAATCTTAAAATTAGTAGGGTTTAATAGTAGCTAGTAGTACGTAGTGTAACAGTTTCAAAATTATGTAATAAAGTGTCAAATAAACAACGCGATAAAATCTGTATATAGTAGTTTAATTTCAATGAATAACATTCGTGTAAACAGAAGACAATATTATATATTTTATACTTTATGTGTAATCCCGCATAAAGTATAAAATATATTTACTGTAACGGTAGTCATGGGGGACTTAAAACCATAGTAAGCTGACACTTGTATTCAGGTACTGTGATCTTAAGATATATGTATACTGTGTTGTGTTCTATTACATACACACAACACCATCTAGCCCAAACTAAGCAGTACTATGGGTACTAGAAAATGGATAAACATACATAATACAGGGTGATTTTGAAATCGTGTAATTCCTTTTAACCACGCATTCTACTGGTGATATAGAATAACCCTGACCATATTTTTTCTTAATTAGAATAATGGTTTCGGCAAAATTAGAGTACAGATTTTTTTCATGAAATGATTTCATATAGTCATATTTTAACCACCTGACACAATCTTAATATTTTTTTAATTTAAATATGATAACTTAACAATAACTGATGTCGTAAATAATAAGGGGCAATAAAAAGGACCGCCCGTTATTAGTTACAACATTAATTATTAATATGATTTTTTATTTTAATTAGTAAAAAATTTAAATTGCCTCGGTTGGTTAACATATGACTATCTGACACCATTTCACGAAAAAAACGGAATAATAATTTTTCAAAAAAAAAAAATCTAAATAAATAAAAATATGGTCAGGGTTATTCTATATCACCAGTAGAATGCGTGGTTAAAAGGAATTACACGATTTCAAAATCACCCTGTATATCCTTTTTTTGTAAATACGTACATATTATACTAGCTGACCCGAGTAACTTCGTCTGCGTTCACATAAGAGAATTTTTACCGATTTTGCAACATTTTTACTAATGCTTCGCTCCTATTGGTCGGAGCGTGATGTTACATAGCCTCTAACCTTCCTCGATAAATGGGCTATCCGACACGTAAATAACTTTTCAATTTGTACCAGTAGTTGAGATTAGCGCCTTCAACCAAACTAACAAACAAATAAACAAACAAACTCTTTAGCTTTATAATATTAGTATAGATATAGAAACACCCAGACCAAGACAAACATCGATGTTCATGCACATAAATGTATGACACGGGAATCGAACCCGCGACCTCAGGCGTGGCTGTCGGTTATACTAACCACTACGCCATCGAGGCCGTCAACTGTATGGTTTTTGCTTACTAATATATAGGTATACTCAATAAAAAAAAATTTGATTATGCCAAGTTGTTGTTCATTACTAAATATTTATTTTTTATTGTTATATCGCGTATGTTTGTATCTAATTGTAAGTGTTGTAAACACCTATAAAGGCATTTCACTTCACAACTCTTTTAAATTTCAATTGTATAGTAATGCGTCAATGGTGTAACTTTAAATAATAATAATATCAGCCCTATATTAAACTGTTCCACTGCTGTGCACGAGCCTCTTCTTTAGTGTGAGAAGGGTTAGGCCATAGTCCACCATTAACCCATTGCGGGTTGGTAGACTTCCCATATCTTCGAGAACATTATGGAGAACTATCAGACATGCAGCTTTCCTCACGATATTTTTCTTCCCTGTTAAAGCGAGCGCACATAACTTCGAAAAGTCAGAGGTGCGTGCCGGAGGATCTAACCCGAGCCAGGCACTATTATGCACCTGGGAAGCATCCCAGAAAGAAGCAGTTGGTAATCCTAAAGCTACGTGTCAAATACGTATCAAGTATGGACCAGTTATAGTGTAGTAGGTATATTTAGTTATATACATCTCTGCTAAGTTCTTCTGGGAGTTAGACGTGAAACTATGTACGTAATAATTTATATCGAAAGGTTTATGTACTAACGATTAATAAGGTCAGTCAACTATAGCATATAAACTACACGCTCATTTCTCCAGCAATGCTTAGATCCCACAAAAAAAGGAAACAACGTCACCCCTTATACAACGTGTGGCAGTAAAGTGTGTTTTTATTAGAGTCGTATATTGAACCCTATAGGGTAAGTAGGCTAACGACAAACTCTCAAAACTATAGATTTCAATATAAAACAAATAATAATGTTAAAATATATCTTCATATGGGTGGCAAAGTGTTTCGGGACGTACATATTTCGTGTTCAAAGCGAAATACTTTAAGATACTGTTCAGAGGAGTTCGGTATTGTCAACATTTTTCTATTGCAATAATTGGTAAGAAAGAACCCTTTTCTTTTTTTTCTTTCTTAGCAATTGTTTTAAGATTGGATTCAACTGTAGGTAATGATTCTAGAGGTTTTTGATAGCATGTCCGATTTGACCGAGAATATTAAACTATAATTACTGATATTGGCAAAAAATAAAAACATAATAATTTGTGTTTTCAGTTACATATCTTGAAACGAAAAATAAGAATATTTAAAAAAACAAAGCATAGTATAATAAAAATAACAAGAATTCGTTTAAACATTGAACGAGCATTGTATTTTCATATCAAACACATATATCATTATTTTTCTTTAATAATATTTATCTTAATTAATAAAAAGAGATTGAAAAGTGTATGGATAATGGACATTAGTATTTCTACAATATATGTTTATACATTGAAATTTAACTACTTTATACGGATTTTACCGCGTTGTTTATTTTAAACATTATTATATAATTTTGAAACTGTTGCACTACTACTCTTCAACTTTAATCCTTTTAAGCCAATTATATGATTAAAACTGTTTATATTTAAGTATACACTTTGCCCGACATTTCAGCTGCTTTCCAGCAGCTATGTTCTCGGGTAGACTAAGATGGTAGTTGTCTCAATGTTCTGAAGTGTAATTTCATTGAATAACATTTGCGTAATCGTGATACAATATTATGTTTATACATTTATATATAACTAGCGGTCGCCTAGTGGTCAAAATTCGACCAAAATTCCTAAGCTTGCTACTTTGTTTTCTGTTTTTCACTATTACATATTTTATATGTACTAGCTGTTCCAACAGACGGTTGTCCGATAAAATAAAAAAATAAAAAATATATCTAAACCATCCTCGAATCCACTTGAACACATAAAAATTCATTCAAATCAGTCCAGCCATTTAGGGGGAGTTCACTGTCAACACACGTATAGAAGAATTATATATATAAAGACTAGCTGTCCCGACAGACGGTTGTCCTGTATAGACAAAAAAAAGAAAAACAAATCTAAACCATCCTCGAATCCACTTGAACACACAAAAAATTCATTCAAATCGGTCCAGCCATTGGAGGAGTTCGCTGTCAACACACGTACAGAAGAATTATATATATAAAGAAGATGTATATAAGGTATAGGTAACCACGACGTCAGACGAACAATGTCGAAATACTACGAACGCGATTCGACTGCGTGTGTCAAATGCATGGTTGTGTGCGTGTAGTGTTTTTTCATTAATTTAATGTATTTCTCATGCATATTTTATAAAAGTATTAGGATTCGCCCCTCCTTCTCCATATAAACTTTAGCTGTGCCAAATTTCATACTCCTCCGTCCGCGCAATTTTCGTAAAAAGGGGTACAAAGTTTTTTCTTCACGTATTCATATATAGATAATGTGAGTAAAGTGCTGTTCTTCTAGCTAGGTTATACAAAAACCGGTATTAAGGAGATAAAATAAATAATTATACTCCACTCTGCTATTTATAACGAATACTTTATAACCCTAAATTACGGCCACATTGAACTGTGACTACTTGTGTAGGATGTCACACTGTTGGGCACAAGCTGCTTCTCAAAGTGAGAAGGGTCAGGCCATAGTCCAACACATTGTTAATCTGGTAGACTTAAAACACATTTGAGAAAATTACAAGATAATCTCAAGTATGCATGGTATTTGTGCGATTTAATTCGAACAGAATGTACCTACTAAACTAAAAATAACGCGGACTAGCAGACAATACATACGTCATATGTAGGTACTCAGTCTTACGCTAAGGAGTTGGAGGTACATACCCACATTTCTCTCAGCTCTGAGTTTTAGTACCTCGCACAGTTCAGAAACAGGTACAGTTCTAGTACAAATAAAAATATAATACTATATTTTGCCTCCGGCTTCGCTCGTGTAAATTTAGGTTAGGTTGGTGATAGTACTTTTCCCTGGATGAAATACCTTTCTTCAAGAGAAAAGTACCGCGAACCCTATGTCCTATTCTGTACCGCTGACAATATGTATGCAAAATTTCATGATGATCGGTGCAGTAGTTAAGGCGTGAAAGTATAACAAACAAACTGACATTCGCATTTATAATGATATTAGTTAGGATTTAGGATATTATATATGTAGTTAGAATTATCGGTTGACAATTAAAATCTTATATATAAAATTCTCGTATCACAATGTTCGTTCCCGTACTCCTCCGAAACGGCTTGACCGATTCTGATGAAATTTTGTGAGCATATTGAGTAGGTCTGAGAATCGGCCAACATCTATTTTTCATACCCCTAAGGGTTGTCCACCCCTAACATTATTTTTTAATCTTTTAGTCATATCAATTTTTTATGGCAAAACAACGTTTGCCGGGTCAGCTAGTATTACATGTATATCTATTTACAGTAGATACGTTAGAAATGTTACCGATTCATATTCCTAAGTAAAGCATTTATGAAATAGCAGGCAGTTACAGCTAGACCTGAATACATCTAACCTTATCTTGATTTCTCTAACAATGTAATTCTTGTACTAGTTTGCTTCTAAAAGGGTTCTTTGAACTTCCGACCTTCCACACAATGTATCTGCTGATTATTATTCAGACTGAGACATTATCCTGTCCTCGCTCTTTTTATGTTGTGACACAAAGTAGGTCACTGCTAGAAGGCACTATATTTTTAAATTTACTTGCGATTTGCACCCTCGCTTGCTAGGGATTATAATAATAAGGTTATATATGCAACAGTGATTTGTGGACCTTGTGAAATATGTTTGCGTACGATTGAAATTGCATGGGTTGAGTTTTAGGATCGGCCAGTGTTATTAAGTTTTCTGATAAGTTAGTTCCAGTATCTGCATGAAGTCAGGAAAAATAAGAAGATGGCATTCCATGACATTTCAAAACAAAACTAGTGAACAGTGGTATAAAAACACATCTCTTTCTATCCCTTTGGATGTACAGAGATGATACGCAACTTTCACTGTCTATCTTTTAGATGCCACGCAGTAATATTATACGTAAATTAAAAATACATAGACAGGTGTGTTACACACCCGCTAAAAAACAGCACTTGCAACCAATAATAGCAGCTTTCGATCAGTTAGCAAAACAGGCAATCAAGAACAAAAAATAAATTGCTATAGGTTTTATATAGATCTTTTTTTACATAATATTGTCTTACGTTTACGCGAATGTTATACATTGAAATTAAACTAATTTATACGAATTTTATCGCGTTGTTTATTTTTTATAAAACACTATTATTACATAATTTTGAAACTTAAACTCTTTTGCTAGTTACTGTTTACTTCTATTTAAGCTATTTAAATTAAACAACTGTTTAAATTTAATTTTATACTCTACCCGACGTTTCTGGTGCTTTTCAGCAGCCATGTTCACGGAGAGACTAAGATGGTGGTGGTTGTCTCAATGTTCTAAATGTAGTTATTTTCAAAGTACCCGAACATTATTTAATTATTGGTGTTTCTATTTACGCAGAATGAGCTCAAAATATCATGAAGTCTGGCTGTGTTTTGCTTCTTCTTGGGTTTGACTATTTGAATTACTGGATCCCAAGCCGGTGGTACATTCCAACCGTCTTCTCTATTGAAATTAGCTTTTTTTATTCTCTTTTGTATTTCTTTTCTTCAACATAGATACACATCAGTGGCACATGTATACATAGTGCAGTTCATAGGTTAAAAGCAGCAAGACTAAATTTAGCACGTTATGTATGACGTTACATATCTATTCGTAACATATAGTCCCATGTAATGAGACAAACCAGCTACCGTCCACCGTAAATGCACAGGGATTTATCTAACAAGCAATTATTGTCACCTGGTAACCTTACGTTACTATCAGCGATAGCCAAGTGGAAGAGCGTTGGACTACCATGGAGTGGTCTCGAGTTCGATCCCAAGGCACACACCTCTGACTTTTCGAAGTTATGTGCATAATATTTTGTTGGCTATATTGAAATTAAACTATCTACTATATACGGATTGTATCACGTTGTTTATTTGACACTTTAGAATTTGACAATTTAAAACTATTACAATACATACTACAACTATTAAACTTTTCTAATTTTTTAATTCTCGTTCTCCCCATGACCATGGCTGCTGAGAAAATATCGTGAGAAATCCTGCATGTCTGTTCTCCATAATGTTTTCAAAGATATACGAAGTCTGCCAATCCGCATTGGGCCAGCGTGGTGGACTATGGCCTAACCTTTCATACACTGACAAGAGGCCCGTGCCTAGCAATAGGATAGATAATATACAGGGTAGATGTTATATTTTTATAACCTTACCTCTATGTAGGAGATATGGGCTCGTACCTAAAAAACGCGGACTGTAGACACATCTGCCTGCCCTTCAGAGTTGTATGGCCGTGATGCTGAGCTTAATATTATAACAGAAAGTCAAAAATGTCAAGATTTTTTTCAAGGCTTCATCTTTAATAAATAGTTTGAATAATAAATTAGTCATATAATTAGCAAAATGAATTTATATTCACGGCAGAATAATAACTAATCTCTGTGGAATCATGAGAAATAATAAGCTTATAACAAACCAAAGAAATCCATTTAGGAGTCATGAGTTTAGTTTGGTATTAAATAATTACTAAAAGTAGAAACTCACGATTGGCAATTTTGTAGCGCTACAAATATTTTGTACATCAATAATTTCTTGTTACTCAAAGAAAATATTTAAAAAGTAATATTACTGCACATCTACAGTACATACAGACTTTTGGAATATAGAAAATTTAGAATATATATTACATTAGTGTAGCTTCATGGAAAACATGAGTAAAAACATTACAACTTTTCCTTGAGGTGCTTATTGTCATCTATACCTACTTTATAATCCTCTAATATGACTATTTCTTTATGTAAGATATGTCCCCAGGGGATCGAAGCAGGGGATCCTACTGGACGGTGGCATTTATGTGGACAAAAAATCCACATAAATCCCCTAGGGGATCGAAGCAGGGGATCCTACTGGATGGAGGCGTCCTTACGTTATACTACGATGTTTAGGATTGTACTCTACCTTACTGATAAACTAAATGCAAGAAGTTTAACTCCATGAGATCCATCAAAAACTACATGTTCATCTCTTGATGAAGAAGCTTTTGTCGTTTAATCTTAAATTTTCAGTTTTCACAGAACTCGATACGTTTGATCATCGACGTGTCTTTCTAGACATGTTGATCAGTTTAACAACCAGTTTTGTTAGAAGCGTTAAAAAAATTTACGAATTTTGACGTGCGCGAGCTATTTAAAAAGTCATAGTAGACCTTTTACCCTCGAAGGCGTGTCAAGAGGTATTAAAACCTAGACTTTTAATGTTTAAGGGTTGGGCGCCTTCTGTACTCTACCTAGTCAGCATAAACTTTTCAATACCATTAGTGGCCAGTAACAAACACACTATAAAAAATAACTCTTTACGCAGTAATACAGCACGCGCCTCGTAGCTGCAAGTAGGGTTGCTAAGTATCCCGTTACAAATAGTATTATACTTTATTTCGCTCTTTAATATTATAAAGTATTCAATAAAAATAAAGTCACTGATTCACATAAGAATAACTCGATACCAAAAAGTACTAACGTATGTTTATTAAAGAGCATTTAAAAACAATAAAATTTGGAAAACTTATAGTCTTCTTCATATTTAAGAGCGTTGTTCTTATCGGTGGAGTATACGCCATTTTCCTCAATTTGCGGCCAATTCCTTGACCTTCTTATAAGACATGACCTTTGCCTTTTCTTTTATTTGGTCAGTGAATGTCCTTCTGGGTCTGTCCCTTCCTCTCTTTTCTTCTACTTTTCCTTCCATGATGTTTTTTTATGAAGTCGTCATGTCTTGTAAGATGGCCAAACATCTTTCCTCTTCTGTTTTCTATTGTCGTTAAAATGTTGCGTTCTTCATGGATAAGGTTCAGTACTTCCACGTTGTTTTTCTTTTCTGTCCAGCTGATTCTTTCCATGCGCCTCCAGCACCACATTTCGAATGCTTCCAGACTTTCCCGGTCTTGTTGGGCCATTGTCCACGTTTTACGCCCGTATAGAGCAATGCTCCAGATGTATGTTTTTATAAGCTGTCAAATGTCGAGTTTATTGCCATCTACCGGGTAGAGTTTCAGACTCCGTTCCGACTGAGAATTTCTTGACCGACTAACCCATATTACTCGATATAGGTAAGAAATCGATAGCTCAAGCTTGCAATCGATTCAATATCGCTATACCACAGCTTTCAGGTATATAACTACTAGTGTCCAGCCATAAATAGATGTTGTTTATAAATTAAAATGATTGATTCAAAGCAGCCATGTACGACAATATTTGTTGTATCTTTCCTTTTTATTTTTCATGTATACATATAATAACTATATTTTTAAATATTTAACAGTGCATATAGTATCTTTCAATAATAAATAAACGAATATTTTTTTGAAAAACAGTATGATATACTTTTATCTTGCATAAAAAATGGCAACCCTAGCAATATGCTATACTATTTAGCTTTTGTTTTCAATATTCCATTGGTTTAGTAATTATTATGTACGTTACATAACAAGACCGGAGCTATTAATACTTGCATCGCAATAATGTAGATATATAAAATGTGTTAGCAGGAAAAAACAATGTTATATAGGTAAATTTAATTATGAATGGAATGACGTATAGACGCATATAAAATTACTGGGGACTTGGTGCTCTTGTGGAATAGGTTCTCACTTACTGCGAATATGGGTTATCGAGTTTAATAACTCTTTAGAATATAAATGATACTATGTTTTGCCTGCGGCTTCGCTCAAAAACAGTGCCCATTTTAGATGACAGGTACCCTATGTACTTTGCTGTACTCTTGAAAATGTATATGCTAAATTTTATGATGATCGGTCGCGTAGTTAAGGCGTGAAAGGGTAATAAACAAACAAACTCACTTTCATATTTATAATTTTAGTAAGAATTTCTAAAAAAGAACTCAGTCTTCGTTTAGAGTTGCGCTCGTTAGACGATTTAAGACACATTCTGTATCTTCTAGGACCTAAACATATTCACAAAAGCTTGGTGCACAACACCTTTGTCCAACCCAACGGGAATAACCGGGAATGATACTATGTAGTCGAAATTGCGCAAACATTGCCTTTATATATCTTTGTTGGCAAAACCAAACTGTGAATATCATTATCCCTTTGAGTTACAGAGGTTAAAAGGCAGATGTTCCGTTTGATACTGACAATCTAATCTAAATAGTTTATATTCATGGCTTCAGACGGTTCGACTTGTTAATATAGTGGATTTACATTATAAGTCCTTGTAATTTAAATAATCATTGATTTCGTGACAGCATTTATTCATAAGATATAAATTTAGATTATATTTACATTTTTATAGACACGTAATACCTATTTTTGAGAGTGCCAATCTATCGTACGGATGCCGCAGTGGTTAAGGAACTAAGCACAAGTGTTGTAGGTCCGACTCCACACGGTTAAACGTTTTTGTAAGCCATAAATACCTACAGCCTTACTTATAAAATTACCGCTAAACATTGCTTAGCTATCTCTTATCTAAGAAGCTCTCATACCTTTAAACAATGAATAACGTTTCTTTACTTATAAACCAATTTCAACGGTCTCTCAGGTGATAGCTCGCAAAAACACGAAACACAATTTTATTCTTGCAACATTTGACAGCCAGATTTATTAATTTACTAAATAATGCAATTAAAGTGATATATGATCTATAATAAACCATTTTTTAGCTTTTAGTATCTGTGGCGTGGCGATGGCGACTTTAACTTGTCTTTAACAGATGGCGTGCTGAATTTTTCTTAAGGTATTTCAAAGAGTCTGATTACTATAAGAAAATTGTCATCTGGTTTTTATGATAATGACGGTAATAAAAATAACAAATTTCACAATTTGTAATAAATAAGTACAGTGTATTTTTAAATACACACAATCATAACGAACTGTTGCGTATTCTAATGAATAATAACAATAATACTATGCTTTCTTAAAAAGTGCATTTATAAACAACAATAAACAAAATACCAGTGTTCTTCACTTTCTGTTTTTGTTCGATTATATTTTGCAATGTTTTTGTTATACTCGTATCTATTTCATGATAGGTAAGTTTACATTATTATAATGTAGTTAACATTGAATCATTGTAATTGCAGCTTTACAAATCACAAATGGATAGGTACTCTTGATCTCCTATCAATATATTAGAAAATTACTACTTAAAATTTTAATCATATAGCACATATTTTCTTTTATGATATGATATTCTACATCTCAAAAATCGTAAAGCGGATTCAACCACACTTTATAGATTTTCTTTCGTCTTCTCTAAGCTGAAATATTTTTAATTATTTGATATTATTGGAAAAGTCACGCAGTAAGAAAACTGCGCTGAAGCATTTTTCCTTCAAAAGGTTTTAGTCTACGATATACCACCTATTTAATTTTTATGAAATTAATATTTTCGTAAACGATTTACGTTAATGTCAAATCTGTCCCAGCTGATCGGAAGATCTGCCATATTGTCTCTTAGCTAGGTTTAAACGAGGGACCGTCACTGTTTAGATTTGCTTACTGTTTAGCTATTGATAATCTTACTCTTAGCGCTAACTAAGATTTCTCATGAACAGTCGCTATATAGTAGATAACTATCTGTCAAATTTATTAATATGGGTTTATAAGTAAGACGGCTAGTGTTTCCAATTGTATGCATTATTAGTGTTCGTTGTTTTATTAGTAAAACTTTCCGCCACACATGAATACCTACAATACCTACAAAGCATAGGGGTATTCGTCAAAATATTTTTCTACGTGTTAAGGAATGCTGAAGTAAATGAATGCTATAGTTTGTCTGATGGCCAGCTGTAGTACCTTCAAAAAACGGTTGCTGTGCTACCTGCTTACCTACCTTGGAGTAAAGATTACAAAAGTGAGATAGCACAGCGCATACAAGAGACTGGAAACTTTACCAACAGTACAACAAAAGTAGCCTTACTTATAAAAAATATTACTGATTAGTATTTAGTAACTTATCAACTCAATAGCTCTCAAGTTCTTGATCAACGATCTTATTAACAACTCGCCACTGTTTACTATTATTCAAGTAAGACTCAACGTTCAATAATGTTTATTGTTAAAATACACCAATCTGCTTTAATGGTCAAGGAAATCTCATGCAAAAACTTGTGTATCTTAGAATTCTCCGTAATGTTCTCCATAATATGTGAATACTGTTAGTTTTATAGAACAGAAGACACGACAGAGAACCCATTCAGGTCCTTGCCCAGCAATGGCATAGTTTATTACGTATATCGACACGTGTCGTATAGCGTGGGAGTCTACATGAAGTATTAAAGCAATTCGACACTTACCTAGCGTAGAAACACGATACGATTGACGAAAGCGCAGCACAGATCCCGCGACAATGTGATGGCGCTTGTAAGCGCTTACGCAGGCTGGTCTTGCTTAAGCAACGAACGCGACGTGATTTGTCATATCTTGCTTGCGAGCTATAAAGCAGACTGCGGCAAAACGCGACCTTACGCGTTAGGCGTAACTTATACGGAAAAGGCGTAAGGCATCGGCATGACCAACGCAGGGAACGGATAAGGCACAAACGCGATTTAACTTAAACAGAAGAGGCGAAAATATGGCAAAGTGCGTCATAAAACAGTTCTCATTTTGTTGCGATACCTATATAAAGAAGACTTCTTCATAAGCAATATATGTATATCAAGCGACGTGCATTTTGCCCTACTTGCTCGTGCCTGGAAGAGGCGCGGCATAAGCAATGAAGCGGCATGCTTGCATCATACTTGCACCATACAATTTATGAGGTGTCGCTTTCTTAAATTTTATATGGAAAAGTGTTAGATGCACAGTGGCATGTAATCTTGCAATTGCACCTGTGCCGCGCCTTTGCCTTATGCCGCTTCTGTATAATCGATGTTATGTGTATTATACCTCGCGTCGCGTTAGGTTCGTCGCATTTTACACTCAAGAAACGCTAGTGTGAAGGGACATTTAGGAGTAAAGCAATTCGCTGGCAGATAGATACACGCGTACTAAGACTACACAGAAAATCAGATTATATGTGACCGACTTGTTACTACCAGTAATCGTATATAGGAAGGTAATACGATCCTCTAAATTATTGTAAACATTTGTTTGCCGTAACATCGGTTTCATTGCTGCCTTTGACCCTTTCTTCGAAGGCTTGGATGTAAGCTGATATGCTCAGCAAGCAATGGAATTAAATTGTAACGTAATAACTGTCCGGTTGCTAAAGGTCTTTAAAAGATACGTTGTGGGTGCAGTGAGATTAAGATAAAGACTAAATCATTTCTATTTCGCTACAGTCTGCCTCAATGGCATAGCGGTAGTAAATGCAACTGTTAAATAAGGTGTCTGGTTAAATTCCAGAGTCGGGCAAACTGTTATTGGGTTTTATTGTCAACATTTTTTCAGAAGTGGTTTCGGATTCTAGAACTGTTTCCGGGACACAGAAATATCTTGCTTCCTACAATGTGGACCTAAAAACATTGCTGGTAAAATATGGGTGTAATACACCTCTGCCCATTCTATCGGGAATATAGAGCAGATACTTTGTATATGTAGGCACTGCATACATATAAATACAGGACAAGGATAACGGATGCGTTAAAAAATTCTAATGTCTGTTGTCTGTGAATCTTCTCATCCGATGTCCGTGTTAGTAGCTAAGTTTCCGTAATAATTGTTAAGTGATCTAATAATAGTGCATAATACTTAGGTAAGTACATAACGCAAGTTTAATATGAATACGGGATACGTACTACCAGTGGCCTAATTAGACCATGTAGAGTCTCTAGACAAAGCCTTTAGGGTAAAATATTTCACAAAAACCTCATTTTCTCGAGCGGTGAGGTTGTTAAGCGATGCAAAGCCCGTAGGCTGTTGCCTAATTGAACTGCCTACTATTTAGCAGTATCTTGTAGAATAACGTAATAGGAAAACATAGGTAAATTCCTAATGAGATAAGCTAAGCTGCATAAGATTAGAGCGCAGTTACTCTCGCCTCCCATTTCTCAAAATTGTTACTGGTAAGATTCGAGCTAATTACTTCCTTTTTTCACAAAAGACAACTCTTACATTAGAAATAATTTTTGTTTTCCCCAAAGAGATATGACAAACATTCAAATAAATAATAATAAAATTATGTACCTAATCCTTTTCTTTTTAAAGGCCACGCCCGTAAGCAATAATTCCTGAATCGCGGGGATTTTACAAACATTCAAATACTGTTAATTTAATGTTTGTAAAGTCCCTGCAAAGAACATTTAGACTCGGAGCGACTATTTGATCACACAAATTTTTATCCCGAGTGTGGGTCGAACTCACAAAACTTGGCGCAGTGGCATTGACGATGCGACCACTTATTGCTAGTTAATATAAATAATTAAAGAATTGACACGGATAACCGTGTCAATTCTTTATTGGTATAAATAGATAACAGAATAATCGAGTATCCTTTGAACTTAAACTAGTCTATAACCCTGAACTGTATAAAGGAAATCTTGTTCCAAATCAATATATTATAGGCTAGCTGTTGCTCGCAATTTTAAGCGCTCGAGAGCAGTACTTTTCCAGATGAAAGGTATCCTCTGCCCTTTCTGTACACCTGGAAACATGTATGCGAAATTTCATGATGATCGGTCGAGTAATTTAGGTTTGGAAGAATAACAAACAAATAAACTTATATTCGCATTTTTAATATTAGTTAGGATTACACAGATTTCCTGCCTCACGTGGGCATTGAACCCACATACGGACAGCGACGACGTGATCACTTGCAAAAAAGGCACCTACCTGATCAGAACACGAGTATAATAATATGACCATATACCACCTGGATTACAGAACTAAATTTTATATATTCATGTGGTTTATTTGATGTCTCTATTTGTATTTTACAATAGAACTGCAATTGTTCATGCTAGGTGCGGCACACCGGAAGGTCGTGTGCTCTATAGAAGTAATTCTAGTATGAGAATATTATGTTATATCGCTTGTTTGTGACGACGTTTATCTCCAGTTTATATGTGACTAGATTTTACTCGCAGCTGCGCTCGCATAAATATAGGTTAGGTTAGTTACGGGATCCCTTTATTACGCCAAATTTTTTTTGTCCTAATTTAATTTTGCCTAACGAGATAATGTCACAGCACACATATCAACTCGGAAACGGATCGGCACCGTATCAACTCGAGCCGTGCAGTATTCTTTGTATGACTACTGCAACGCACACTAATCGGAAACGTAACGTAATCGCCTCGCCTCGTGGTCGGCGAGCCGCTTTCATTACGTGTTTACGTTAGGTTGACGCCTGGTTGACGGTGAGGCGAAAGGCGATACAGTTACGTACCTTTTCCGAGTTGATATGTGTGTATTTTATTTTTCATAATAATATTTTGACAAAATTGTTTTTTGGCATACTATTTCAGTAGACATAAATATAATTTAGGCTAATGCTTTTTGCCCTAATTTTGGCATACAGTTATAAGGCATATATAACTTGGGTACCATAGTGTAACAATAGGTAAGGGTACGGCGGGGATGGCCCTTGGGCCACCTCTAAGCCGCCAACATATTTATTTTATATACGAAAAGTATTTTATTAAATGCAAACACAAAATTTATAAAACTACCAGTTTATGCTTTAGAATATTATGCTTAACAATTATTATACTTATAATAATTATGCTTAAAAAAATTATGCCTAAACAGTTATGCCAAATTAATATTATGCGTAATTATTATTAGGATAAGTAAAAGTATGCCATGTTAAATTATGACATATAATTTTATGCCAATAAATAGGGAACCGTTAGTAACAGTACTTTTTTATGGATGAAAGGTAACCCATGTTCTATTCTGTACTCCTGATGCGAAATTTCATCATGATCGGTCGAGTAGTTAAGGCATGAAAGCGTAACAAACGAACTCACTTTAGCATTTATAATATTAAGTTAGAATTAGGTTGCGTTATCAAAAGGAATATACCTTGGTCTTTTATTTATTCAGAGTTTTCATTACCAGTACTTTATGACTTGACAATGAGTAGCAGGTAAATAATTCTTAAAAGCAGCTATGGTTATCTATGAGACTGTACCAAAACCCTTTCTATATGTATATTAGGACTTCTGTAGTAGGTATATTATGTAAAAGTAGTAGCATAGTATACGTAATCAGATATATATATATAGCTAACGCGTTCCATGGTCTGTGTACATAAGAAAATCCAAAAGAAAAGAAAAATATTTAGTATATTTTTGTTTCCTTCTTGTTTTTCGCACGCTACCTTGAGTACTCTGAGACTTCTTCGAAGAGGTTAATGAAAACACTATGTGGGTCTGTTGTCTGTCTGTTAGTGACAGTTTGTTAGTGATAGGCATAACTCCGGTACCACTGGACCGATTGACTTGTAACTTGGTGTGCAGACCTTGGGGTCATACCTCAGTCGAGTCTGAATATGGGCTCTGTAGGTCAAAAGACCCCCGAGATATCGGAGTCACATATTTTAAATGCAAATATATTGACTTGTAACTTGGTGTGCAGACACCTTAGGGTCACACTTCGGTCGAGTTTGAATATGGACCCTGAGGGTCAAAATACCCCCGAGATATAGTGGTCTTGTGACCTTGTGGTCACATGTATTTTAAATGCTTTTACATTAAAGACCTTGTAACTTGGGGTGCAGACACCTTGGGGTCATACATGGGAATATGGATCCTGTGAGTCAAAAGACCCCCGAGATATAGGGATCATTTCTTCACATTACTTTTACATTTAAGACGAAGAGGTTGAATACTGGGTTTTGACACCCATCTCGTTTATGTTTAATCCAATTATGGGATCTCTTTATTATTTTACATCGACTTTAATGATAAATCTGGACACCGGAAGTTCGCACATTTCTTTATAATCATTGATATATAAAATATATCAATGTTTATAATCATATTTACTGCCTCAGCAACATTTTAACTCCATATTCCAGATTTATAAAATAGCCTTATCAACGAGAATATATTTTACAATGGAGTGTAGTATTGTAGGTGTTATTACCGCCTAGTAATTGTATATACAATTACTAGAAGGTAATAACACCGACAATTATGATATAACAGAATGAAATAAAAAAATAAAAATAGGTAATATAATTATGATAAAAATAGAACATTGTTTTTATAATGTATGTTATGTATACATAATTATGTGTACAATCAATGGTTTACATTAAACATGTACTTGTAACAGGATAATACCATGACCTATTATTATACTAGATTTTTGCCGCGGTTTCGCTCGCGATAATGTTAATATTGTAACTTTTGCTTGTTCAAAATGTTGTTGTTGTAAATTGAACAAGCAAAAGTACCTAACCGAACCGTACTTTTGTCTAAATAAAAGTTACCCTATGTATTATTTGTGTATCCCTGACAATGTGTATGCAAAATTTAATGAGGTTAATGCCTGAGGTCGCGGGTTCGATTCCCGCACAAATCAAACATTTGTGTGCATGAACATGGATGTTTGTCTTGGTCTGGGTGTTTCTATGTATAATATGTATCTATTTACAAAAAAGAAGGTATGTATGTATGTATGTTTATCCATTGTCTAGTGCCCATAGTACAAGCTCTGCTTAGTTTGGGCTAGATGGTTTTGTGTGTATATGATAGAATATAATGTTACTACTTTTTCACCGCGGTTTCACCCGCGTAAGTCCCGATCCCGTGGGAATATCGGGATAAAATGTAGCCTATGTGTGAATGCAGGTCTCCAGCTATCTACATACCAAGTTTCATCGCAATCGGTCCAGTAGTTTTTGCGTAAAAGAGTTACAAACATCCATACATTCATACAAACTTTCGCGTTTATAATATTATTAAGGATTTTTTTTATTCAACTAAATTGGCAAACAAGCATACGACTCACCTGATGGTAAATGGTCACCGTAGCCTATGGACGCCTGCAACACCAAAGGCATCACTTGCGCGTTGCCGATCCTTTAGGAAAGGAAGTGGGAAGGAGAAGGAGCGGGAAGAGAGAAATAGGGCAATTGGGCCTCCGGCACTCTCACTCACCGAACGAAACACAACAGTAGGAATACTGCTATTTCACGTCGATATTCCGTGAGAAGTTAGTCCTTCCCCGGTGGAGTCGGCCCATTAATGCTGAAATCAGCGAGGCTCTACTACTTAAAGTCAACTAGTTAAAGTTGGCCTAAAAGCGTAGTAAGCGAGCAAACAAACACACATTCGTGTTTATAATATTAGTTAGGATGCAGAGGTTAATAACCTTCGGCTATTGTCGCTCTTTTATCTTTACTAATATCATAAATGCAAAAGTATTTGTTAATTTGTCCTTATTTTACGTAACAGCCGAGGACCAAATCGACATGAAGTTTTCCTAAGAGATAGTTAGTGGTCCGAAAAGCAGCGACATGATGAGGGTTTTCGCTGAAATTACTGATCCGATTTCCATCAAAAATAGCTGAATAAACCATGGAAAATGTTGTTTGGGAAGTACGATGGTATAGAAACGCGACAGATAAATGCACGATCTAGGCATATTATAAATATTTGAATTACCTAAATGCTTCAATGATTCAAATGTGTTTGTATAACGATGGTTTTGTAAATATTTAATTTTTATAGATTCTGTGTTAGACGTGACTATTGTGTAGCCAAATATTAACGCGAATCGCGGTGCAACAAGCTAAAAGAAATCCTTAATACCGATCATATTCCCACAAAAAATCTACAAAAATATAATTTGTCTTGAATCCATAATTCAAATAATATCTATATACAGGATGATTTTGAAATCGTGTAATTCCTTTTAACCACGCATTCTACTGGTGATATAGAATAACCCTGACCATATTTTTTCTTAATTAGAATAATGGTTTCGGCAAAATTAGAGTACAGATTTTTTTCATGAAATAATTTCAAATAGTCATATTTTAACCACCTGACACAATCTTAATATTTTACTAATTTAAAAATAATAACATAACAATAACTGATGTCGTAAATAATAAGGGGCAATAAAAAGGACCGCCCGTTATTATTTACGACATTAATTATTAATATGCTTTTTTATTTTACTTAATTAGTAAAAAATTTAAATTGCCTCCGTTGGTTAACATATGACTATCTGACACTATTTCACGAAAAAAACGGAACAATAATTTTTCAAAAAAAAAAATTCTAATTAAATAAAAATATGGTCAGGGTTATTCTATATCACCAGTAGAATGCATGGTTACAAGGAATTACACGATTTCAAAATCGCCCTGTATATATAAAAATTTCGTGTCACGGTGTTTGTGGTCGCAAATCTCCGAAACGGTTCGACCAATTTTATGAATTTTTTTATGTATCTTTGGTAGGTATGAGAATAGGTCGTAAAGTATATTTCATACCGCTAAGAAATAACTTATATGGCAGAATAACGTCTGCCGGGTCTTCTAGTATCTAAATAAAACATAAATGAAAGATAAGTTACAAAAATACAAACAGAAAAGAAATAAAAGAAAGGAGCAATAATATAAGGAAAAAATATCTTACATTACAGTATACTGTTTGTTAGTTGCCTGTCTGTAAAATTTCAGATAAATTGAACGCCGAAAGTGGGCCAAATTTACCTGCTAGATTTGTTGACACACAAACACTGGACAGATGTAACTAAATAAAAGCTTTTAATAAAATAAGTGCCAACGTGTAAATCGACATTTCAATGCGGGATCGTATTTATTCCATCAGTTCAATTCTTTTTTTAAATACATAAAATGTATTTGACACAAACAAATAGGCTTTAAACGTTTACCACCCTATTTGGTGCTGGGCTTTTTAAATAAAGAATAAATATCTATTTTGTTCTAAAATTGTTAAATTCCTAAGCCTTTTACAATGTTCTCTGTCACGGAGGGACGTTGAAGGATGTTTGTGTCCTCTGTAACAATTAGCGGTTCACTTAGTTCTATTTTTGTTGTCATGGCTGTGTACAAATTAAGTAACTCATTTATTTTCCTTACGGTGTGTTTTATAGAGAGTTTCAGAAAGATGTGTTCATTGAAATTAAACTTATTTATACGGATTTTATCACGTTGTTTATTTAACACTGTATAACATAATTTTGAAACTGTTACACTACTACTACTATTGAAGTTTACTAATTTTTAAGCTACTAAAATTATCAAAACTATTTATATTTAGGTTTACACTTTCCCCGACATTTTGGTTGCTTTTCAGCAGCCATGGTCATGGGGAGACTAAGATGGTAGTTGTCAACTACCATTAAACATTCGCGTAAACAGAAGACAATATTAAGATGTGTACATATAAGACTGAGATCACGAAGCGCCAGACGGTAGTTCTGTTCGTCATTTTAGCAGAGCTAAGATTTCTATTTGGATTAGCATAGCTCATTGACTACCGGCGCAATCGTACCTGAACGTGATTGTGTGAGGGCTGGGGTCGATTTCCGGGTTAGTGCTCTCAATAGCACTAAACTTTCTGTTAAATTCTCAATAGCAGCATAGAGTCTAAAATAAAAGTGCCTATTGGATAATAATAATAACAGCCCTCAGATTTCGTGTTGTAGTTAAAATTTCTAAGAAGACAACCCAATAACAATATAAATACAAGCTTATGGCCATATGACTAACAAGGCAGATCTATAATAATTCTAATTTCTATTTATTTTATAATTTACAACATCGTTTTGCGATGTTTATTATTTTATTGACATAATGTGATCTGCGGTTGCCGTCTAATAATAATTGTATAATGTACCATGTGCCTTTGTGTGCCTTTCACTAGATGCGACATAAGAATACTAAGGTTTTATGTAGGGCATGGACTATAATATCCTGCCTTCACAATACAATATGTGAGACCACATCACAAATCAAATCAAATCTAATCGTATTATTTGTAAAACAACGTGGTCTAGGTACCTACAAGTTATATCGAAAATGTATCACTATGTTTCGCCTTGTAGGGCGTATAAATTCGTTTAAATATATTATGGTTACTTACTATTAATTAAACACAAAATATTAATTAGATTTTAATTATCAATATCATAATAAAATTATCAAATTAATTATCAATATCATAGTACAAACATCATTATATTAGCTATTTAAATAATGATAATCATCTCACATCTAAATCGCGTCAGCGTTTTGAGGTATTACATCCATTATATTGCCCGACGTTTCAACCAATTTGCTTCGGGTATAGTCATGGGATGACTGGTATCATACGAGATAGCGTTTTGTGAAGGTTTCGGTAACTTGGTCATATAGTATTGTATTTATTTTCTTATTTTTTCTAAAAGACTACTTCTTCTCCTTAGCCTTTATTATTCCCAAGTCACTTGGGGTCGGCTTTATCTAATCTAACCGGATTTGACTGGATATCAGTTTTTACACGGAGCGGCTGCCATCTGACCTCCGCAACCCGAAGGTTAACGATACCCTAAGGCTAGACCAGTGTCAGGATATTATAGGGCACTGACTTCCCAATAACGACTGCCATAGATTTTCATGGCAGCCGGGACCGACCGTTTAACGTGCTCTCCGAGGCACGGAGCAAGCGATAATTGTCAATCAATACGCACATAATTTCGAAAACTCATATAACTTCCGAAAGTCCGAGGTGCGCGACGTGGGTTTGAACCCGAGACCCTCTGCATTGCAGTCTGTTGGTCTCCCCACTGAGCTATCGCTGCTGGCTTTTTAAAAGACTACTCAGCACTACGAATTATTCCTGTGCCGCAGAGAACTTTACAAACATTCTAAAAACGGACACAAAGAACACCCAGACACGGAACAATCATTTGTGCATCACAACATTTTTTGTCCCGTGTCGGATTCGAACCCACAACACGCGGTGCAATGGCAGCAGCGAGGCGACCATTTCACTACGCCATCAAAGCAGTCAATCAAATACAAATCGCGGTAGTCTTAAACATATATTAGGCACTTCAACAAAGTAAATTACTTAAGAATTTGTGTGAGTTCAACTATGCCTAATTCGCTAATGAGCCACTTCCTCCAAAATGTTCATTGTTAATAGCAAAATTATACTAGAACAGGCATCTTTAATCAATGAAAACCGCATTAAAATAGATCTTCAAGTCACGGATGTTTGTCTTGGTCTGGGTGTTTCTACGTATAATATGTATGTATTTACAAAAAAAAGAGTATATATGTATGTTTATCCATCGCCTAGTACCCATAGTACAAGCTCTGCTTAGTTTGGGCTAGACGGTGCTGTGTGTATGTGGTAGAATATTATTATTATTATTCATTGTCAAATACATTATTTTGTCTTATACAGCGGGTAACTTAAAGTAATGAGTATAGTTAGGGGGTTCTTAGAGAGTTTGATGATCTTTTACGTGCTGCCAATAGTTATTAAATACAAAATCAAACACTATTGTGACTTCTAAAAAAATTAATACTAATATATACATCTGCATCCAGTTGCTATACAACTTTGGTAAGTTCTTGTTCGCATGTTTTATGTTCCGTTCCAGTCTCCCTAAGAAGGCACCAAGGTCCCTGTGGTGTTGATAGGAGACCAGTGTGATACTGGCCACTTGCGCTGGTAGCATATTCACTCTTTTATCCAAGGGTCAGCAATGCATGTTTGTAATCCCTGAAGATACCATCGACCATAAGCTACGGCAACTGCTTACCATTATGCGTAATTTTGCTACGTTAAAAGTATAACAAGAGCACCAAAAATAAAAGAAGAAACGTTTCCATGCTACATATCTCAAAGTACTATTATAAAAATATTTATAAGACATTGAGCCTTAACAAAAATTGTTCACCCGTTAAAAAACCGCTCGGTAGCGAGATCAACTGTATTAATTGCCACAATGAACTTGACAATAGATCTATATATGTATTTGGCTCGTTGACCATCTCAAATATTTCGGTGTGAACATTTATTGTCGTAGACGAGTTCAATGTGTTGATGATAATATGAGTATAGGATTATTGTGTGAACTATTTTTGTGCAGTTATTTTCCGAAATGCATGAGTGATGTGATTATTATTATTATTATTTATTGGTTGAAATTCCTAAATTTGTTTAACCGTAGTGAAGGCGACTGGGCAGCCTAGGTCTCAGGTATGATTTCGGACAAATTGTTATTGTACTTTTCTGGCAAGAAATTCTGAACAGCTGCACAGAGATTTGAACTGGTAGAATAAAATTGATACGCCTACTATTACAAGGGACCTAAATCCATACTTAAAGATGTGAGCGTTTCATCCCTGCCTTCTTTTAATGCGATAAGGTGTGAGACTATGTATTAGGGATGTTGTGAATATTCGCATCCGCATCCGTAATAGCGGAACATCCGCAACGATTTGGACATCTGCATCCGCATCCGCAATAATCATAAAGGATATTTATGCGGATCCAGATATAGCGCAGAGATGAATGGCGCAATGATTATGAACCTTTGCAAAACAGGCTTGAAACTGCAAAGGTGATATTAAATACTTTTTATTAAATAAGATTTACAATTTTCATCAACATCCGCATCGGCAATTGCGGAGGTTCCGCATCGATTTGGACATTCTCATCTGCACCCGCATTCGCGGATGTGAGCTTTTAAATATCCGTATCCGCATCCGCATCCGCGCATGTCAAAGCATCTGCATCCGCAACATCCCTGCTATGTATGTATGTCTGTATGCCTTATTGATGCCGCTACGTAAGGTTGCGCTTATAATTGCGGGAACATAGAGGCGTGAATTGATGCATCTGATGCATGGATATTCTTGGTTTGGTAGATAATTAACACATAAAATTGGCATTCAAATCAACTCCGAATCCAATCCATATATCTTCTTTTATTGAGAGATCGATTACACCACTTATCGATCGATTACAAAACAATCTATTTAATGAACCGGCTTCATTCATAGTGTAATCTGATAGACAACGTTTTAAATGGCCAGGCACGGGTCTGAGTCAAGAAATTTTTGAAGATTGGAGACGAGCTGGCTAGATGATGTTTCAGGCTTTTTCTTTGTATTTGATAGGCTTCATAGTAAATCTTGCAATCTTGTTTTTGTTTATTTGCATTTGTATTTCTAGAACTTATCAGATACTTACTTATTGTTCAGTTTTTATTTTTACGATAGAAAGTTTCTAGTGATAGCCTAATGGCGAGATCGCCTAAGTTCGATACTATGGTACAGTACTAAGTACATGTATGAGATTAATGTTACAACCAGTACCGAATAATTTTTGGAGGAACGATGTACGATATCCCTTCAACACAAAGAGTTCATTACGATCACCTAGCCTGGTGCTGGGTGATCGTGCTTGACTGGCACAACGGTTTTTGTCGGAGGCTTGTATATATGGTCAAACTTAACTTGCGCGATTTAGGATTGTAAAGAGTAGTGTGTAGTTGAGTACAGCGCCATCTTTTGACTTAAGCCGTAAACTCACCTCTTGTGTGAATAAGCTACAATTAGTTCTTATTGTCGATATATCTAATTCTTAAACTGGGCTTAGCAGTACACAGTAGTTAAAGATAATTAGCCACAGAGTACTATTAAAGAAATGATATCGATACAGTCACTAGCAAATTAAACCTGAATTAAATCAATTCTAGGTTTAGAAAAAAACCCTGCACGTATTTTAACCTAGAATTGATATAATACGTTATGTTCAATTTGCCGTGTGCCTTTATCGGTATCATTTCCACATCACTCGCAGTAGCAACGTGTTGTCGTCACTAAAGTGGACAAATAACGCTGCTTTGATTGATTGATTGGGTCATAAAAAATTCGTCCCAGAAAAGCCACTAAACATTGAGTAATCTGTGGAACAATGTTCTTATTTCTTCGTTGTAGAAGTTACGATCACGTTCGTTTCTTTGTCTCATTGGTTCTATAACATAAGTGTCAGAATGAAGATCGTGAGGTTTTGGGTACGAGCTCCAGGCTGGACAGTGTTATGGAATTTTCAAAAGTGGTGGAACTGGTATCAGTAACTTTGCGAGCATTTATATCAATAAATAAAAATATTGAATTAAATAAAATAAAAAAAATATTGGGCAAGACAGTTTACCACTGACATTTTCATTGTTATATTTTTCTTTCGGTTTCACCCAAACTTTTGATTTCTGCTTCACTTCCGTGGCTCGTATCGTGATGTTTACATAATATATACTATGTTAGTTTTGAATAAAGTAGCTTTTTAATGATGAAATAATTTTTAAAATAGGTCCAGCCGTTTTTGCGTTTTGTCATTACAAATGAACACACAAATCTTTTCTCTCTATGATATTAGCGTGGATTTGCAAACAAGCACATACCAAATAACTATTAATTAATTATTACCCTTATAACGCTCACTGGCTAGTGACCCTATACTAAAAGACTTACTTCACAGCCAACGTAATTGACACAGAAACACTTATTTGTTTCCCAACGGACAGCACAGCATATCATTTGGACCTCAGAAACACAATCCAAGCATAACTATTCAAGAAAGTTCTCATCCAGTTGTAATACTTGCAAAAACTTATTTTCACGTCTATATTCTTCCAGTATATCTCTAGAGTTTGTACCCAAGCATTCTATTAAACAAAAGTTTTTATAACAAACATAAACTGATCTGAATGGTAGAACTAAAACAATTAACAGCGTTACGTCTAAATGTAATGTGTGGCTAATGGACATTGCTGTAATCAAATCTGTTTTGTTTGGTCGTTCCTAAAACTCTGTTCCCATTAAACGAGGTACTAATATTATAAAGCTAAAGTTGTTTGTTTGTCTGAACGCGCTAATCTCAGGAACTACTGGTTCGAATTGAAAAACATTTATTTTGTTGTATAGCTTATTTATCAAGGAAGGTTATAGGCTATATAACATCACGCTACGTCCCACGGGGGTGGCGCAGTAATCAAAAACGCTGGTGAAACCGCGGGCACATCTGATTTAGATATAAAATTGAGATTCTTGATGCCTTCTAATAAGTTAATGGATAGTTTATCATAAGCTTTGTGGACTAGATACAAAAATATGGTTACTAATTTGTTGGTTTTGGTGTAGATACGTACTGCATGGATGACGTAGACGTTTAAATGGTCGTCTCGTCACTGCCACTGCGCCGTGTGTTGTGGGTTCGAATCCGACACGGGACAAAAATTTGTGTGATCCACAAATGGTTATATCAAGTCTCGATGTTCTTTGTGTTCATTGTTTGAATGTTTGTTAAGTTCCCCGCGGTACTGGAATTATTCCTAGAGCGGGAGTTGTTTTATAAAAAGTAAAAAGTTACACAATATTGTCTTCTGTTTACGCGAATGTTATTCATTGAAATTAAACTACTGTATACGTATTTTATCGCGTTGTTTATTTAATACTTTTTTACATAATTTAGAAAACTGTTCCACTACATACTATAATACTACTACTACTTTTCAGCAGCCATGGTCACGGTGAGGTCCCCGTCTCTCCGTGACCATGGCTGCCGAAAAGCAACCGAAACGTCGCGTCGGGGAAAATGTAAACTTAATTATAAATAGTTTTAATAATTTAATTAGCTTAAAATTAGTAAAAATTAATAGTAGTATAATAGTGCAACAGTTTTCTAAATTATGTAAAAAAAACACATTAAAAGATTCTTTTGAAAGCACTCAAATCTAAACTACCTCCTAGTTTATTTACTGTTCCTGTTATATAAAGGAATGTAGGTACGAAAATGTCTTAGTAATACCTTCTTAGAAACTGCTATACCAACTATTAGGAATAAATGGCGTGCTCACCACCGAATCGAGAGAGGTCAAGAAACTCCTATAGTACAAATTAATCTTTTCCATGACGTCATTTACGTGTACCTACGCCCAATCGCCCAATATGGTACTCCATATCCTAGCTTTTACTAAACGGAATTAGATAAAACTCGACTTAGTTTTTTAAATGAACGGTGGTGTATTATGTTGTGGGTTCGATCCTCACACGGGACAAAGATTTGTGTGATCCATAAATGATTGTTCCGAGTATGGGTGTACCTTTTGTCCGTTGTTTAAATGTTTGTAAAGTCCTCCGTGACATAGGATGACGCTTTGCGAGGAATGGTCTTATAAAAAAAAGTTAAGTAAAAAAGTAAATTATCCCACTACTGGGCACGGGCTTCTTCTCGGTATCAGAAGGGCTAGGCTGTAGTCCACCTCGCAAGCTCAGTTTAAGTTTGCAGACTTCACACGTCTTCGAGAACATATAAAAGCATTTATGTCTTGTAACAATTTTATTATAGGTTAGAGACATAGCGATAAAAAGGAGTGTTCTCTATTCAGCACTCTGATTGTCTAATAAATCTTGCTATTGACTTGTGCTATTTTACATTGGATGTGTTTCGGTACGTCAATTAATTGGCACTGGTGTCGTGCTTATGACGGATAGTACCCATCTGTGGACCAATTACAAAGTCATTATGGACGCCGCGGATTGGACAAACAAAACGTTTGTGGACACACGTTACTGTAACATTGTTCTTCGTTTTATATTTATTTACACTTGTTCTTCGTTAAATGAGGTTTAAAGAGTATTACTATCGCGTTAGGCAACAACCTGGTTGTAAACTTCTGACATCGTGTTCGTGCCCTGCGATGTTTATATATTTATATGTTTGTATAGCGATAGCTCAGTGGGGAGACCAACAGACTGCAATGCAGAGGGTCTCGGGTTCGAACTCACGTCACGCACCTCTGACTTTCGGAAGTTATATGACTTTTCGAAATTATGTGCGTATTGATTGACAATTATCGCCTGCTCCGTGCCTCGGAGAGCACGTTAAGCGGTCGGTCCGGGCTGCCATGAACATCTATGTCAGTCGTTACTGGGAAGTCAGTGCCCTATAATATCCTGACACTGGCCTTAGGGTAACGTTAGCTTTCGGGATGCGGAGGTCAGGTGGCAGCCGCTCCGTGTAAAAACTGATATCCAGTCAAATCCGGTTAGACCTGAAAAGCCGACTCCAAGTGACTTGGGAATAATAAAGGCTAGGGAGAAGATGTTTATATATTTATGTTCTTTTGCCTTTTGAACAAATTTTATAACGTTAATATTGCTTAACCGCATTCATTTTCGCATTACCTACCTTTGTGTTTGTCACAAAGTGTAAGTGTATGCACCCTCATACACTATACTGTCTACTATAAATTACAATTATTATTACAGAACCTGAATTACTTCATTCCATTTTATTATTAAGTATTTACTATTATCTTGTAATTTGGACTTTAGTAGTCAGTAGTAAAAGGTATAATGGCTGCGACACCTTGTACATACATATGACTTGAAAATAAAATTATAGTTGTATGGCGATTTCAAAGAGTTGCTGTCAGTTTCTTGCAGGTATCTTCTCTTAGGGTTTTGTTCTCTCTGACAATATATCATCACATTCTAGATATAGATCTACCTCTAGCGCAAACATCTCCGAAAGAGTTGTGTTGTATTGCATCCAAATTTCTCCAGCAGCATAACCATATTAGGGGCCTTGCATACTAATTAACTTACTTACTACTTAATTATTATGCAAATAATCGTTTTGAATATTTGAAACTTGATCATGATACGATATATAGTTGTCTATCATGCAAGCTAACAAACACTTCCTAGATCTGTTTTATATTCCTGAACGTGAACGGCTAATACGTAATCAAACAAAACAATGTCAACGATTATTGCATTCGAATAATTTATCAATGTTGCTCTATTTCGATTTGCGTGCCGATTACAATAAATCGATTTTTTTGTTGATAAGCGCTGCTTACGATCGCACTAAAACCAAGGCCCCCTCGGAGTAAGATAACCGAGAAAAGTCCCGGTTAGCGATTGATTACTTAATAACTTTCTGTCAAATGTCAACTTTGTTAACAATCACTAATATACTGGACGGATCAGCATTAGCGAGACTGATATTAGTGAAGATTAGTCGGAAGATTCCATATTTATATTGTATATACTATGTAGTTTTATCAACAACAATGATCAGTGCACGTTGCTGCAGGATATAGATGATTCTAAGCATGTCGCAACGTAGGGCCGGCTGGATCAAATTAGGTTCAATTATTGTAGCACGCGAGCTGTAATCTCTGAACTGGGAGATAAAATGGCGCTTTGTACTTGAGATGCGTGCTAAATGTTTATGCCTTAACATATATTTATACACTACTAGCGACCCGCCCGGCTTCGCATGGGTTACACAAAACCTTAACAAATTATGCACTTAAACCTACCTCATGAATCATTCTATCTAGTAGTGAAAATCAGTTCAGTATTTTTTGGGTTATCGCAAACGGACAGACAGACGCGGCGGGGGACATAGTTTTATAATATGTTGTGATAAAGTTGGTAAAAAGCTATACAGTATGCCTGTTGGTAAGTGTTTATCGGAATCAATGATTGAGAAGGATATCTAATGAGCATTTTCAACTCTAGTAAGAGAAATTATAAATGGAGATGATCGTATGAAATTGCAGGGGTTTCAAGTGAGAAAGGAATGGAAGTGGTAGATATGTGTGAACCTCCGTCACTCTTACTCACTGGGCTAAACTTATTACCAGATAACATTGATTTTGCTTGATGGTCAGGCTCCTCATTAATAAGAAAGAAAGAAAGAAGAAGAAAGAAAAATGTTTTATTTGAATCTCCATACATACATAAAAACAATAATAAATACAATTTAACAGAAGGCGATACATGGAGATCAAATTAGGCACTGCGTCAGCTATTGTTGCAGTATAGACTACAACGCTGGTATTCTCGCAGGCCTACTAAATAATAATTTATTATACACCAATACAGAATAAAATAAACATACAAAAAATGGAATAAAATAATAAATATAACCTTATAACAATATATTTATATTATTTTCATATATATAATATACATGTTCATACATGCAATGAAAACGAAACACAAAAAAAAAACAAGAATATAAAAAATAACGAGAAAAACAAAATGACAGTTTCAATGCGATTTATCAATCAAAATTGACAATGTTTTCAATTTGCGTCGATAGTTTTTATAATTGAAGCTCACTAATATGTCGGTAACCTAACGGTAAACACTTTTGCCTAAATTGCAAAGTGCCGATAAACAGGCTTACCTCTGCCTAATCTTCGAGGCAATAGGCGTAAGTCTAACTATAAAACTATACAAGAGGCTAAAAAGTAATCACCAGTATAACTATTTGTATATAAAAAATATCATTAAATGCAGCTATTCTTTAAACTTTAAAACCGTCAACTAAAATTATCGTCTTTTGTTTTACATACTTATTTATCTTACAAAAGATTGCTCATACGTATTTTCTCTATAGCGAGATTTTCGGTACGTTAGGTATGATGCCAGTATAATTATTGTTACTAATTAGGTTTTTTATTTAGAAACACACTCAAATTTTCAGCTAGATTGCTGCACTTGTAATTAAACGCAAAAATGAAGAGATATATCATTCCATTTTAGATATAATAAGCGGGTCTTCAGCTGTGAAAGTATAAAATAAAATAATTTCACTGCATTCATAACAATCGTATGAATTTAATTTAATTAAAACGAAATCTCCGTTGGTAAAACCAATTATTAAAAGCGCAGGGTGTGCTAGACAGTTGACAAGCTTTGGAGTTAAAATATATAATACTAGCTTTTGCTCGCAACTTCGCTCGAGAATGGATCATTTTTCTGGATGAAAGGTATCCTTTTCTGTTAGCGGGATAATGTTCATGGGAGATTTTTCGATGATCGGTTAAGTAGTTAAGGTTTAAAAGCGTAACAAACAAACTTTCATTTGCATTTATAATTTTAGTAAGGTTCATGTTACAAGTTCGACTATGTACATCATTGTAGAAACTTTTAACAACTAATTAAGAAAGAATATTCAGAGATGTCTGCATTAAACTTTTTAACACGCTTTTATTAGCTTGGTATGTATCTATGAATCTATGTAACGGAATCTTTGAACGTGATTTTCACCCCTTTCCAGCCGACGGATTGATTTGAAACTATGCACACTTATCGAGGACCGATGACAATACAATAATTTAGAGAAAAATATAATATATTAAAAATAAAAATAAAAAAAAAAACTAAAAAACAAGCTTTATCAAAAAAAGTAGAAAATAATTTAATAATTTAAATGTAAAATAGCGTGGGGTGCTTTCTGCTTTCATAGTTTTTTTTAAACTATTGTTTATTAGAATTTGTGAAAGCCTGTCTGTTTTGGGTATCACAGAAAAGATTTTGGATTTAATTTAATAGTACAGATCTTGTTATTTTATAAAAAATTCGAGTCAGGTTTTATATTTTCTATTGATATGTGGCCTATTTTTACGATTATTATATAATTTTTACATGAACGTGCACTATTTTTGGCTGTCACACACTTCTTAGTTATAGTACCGAATTTGGAATTGCTTGATAATCATTTATCTTCGCCCGTTTTCGTGGCACGTGACTTAGAACACCCGTTGATTATGTGAAGTTCTCACAAATAAAATAGGAAATAACGTACGGGATTCGATCCCACAAAACTTAGCTTAAAACTTAAGGCGATAGCTTGACTTGATAACACAGCGTGAAACAGAAACTGTGTTCATATTTTAGGGCCGTGCTGTATATCGAACAAATGGTTATTTGGCCATTGGTTAATATACCATACAACATTATTATAATATGTAATATTCTATCACATACACACAACACCATCTAGCCCAAACTAAGCAGAGCTTGTACTATGAGTACTACATAATGGATTATTATTACATCACTATCAAAATTGGGCCTGAGCACCTGAGTCAGCTGTTAGTGATGTTTAAGTATCGGCTAGAACTTACGATATTGAGTCAATAGAAAAGAAAATGCTCTAATTTAATGAAAATAATGTCGAATTTATTCGTCATGATTTTCTATTGTGACAGGGGCTATATTATTTGACACTTATATATGACCACACCTTTTTGCTACCTGCTGTATATTCCTTTAATCAACAGACAAGCATGGCAAGAGGTGTCTTCTTTTACATGGGCACAGGATCCAGTTGACGCTGTACTTTCATATGTATCCACGTATTAATAATAACTAAAATACATTTAACTATAATGCTATATTAAATTTTGTACAGTTCATTAACGCTAGCACAAAAGTATAAAACAGCTGTTTTGATTTTATTTAAACAGCTGTTTTTAAATGAATATTAACATTGGAACGGATATTAAATTGTGATGTATTTATATCTACGTATATAGTTTCATGCCTATATCCCAGGAGGTACTACTAATACTATTTATCTATGGATATCTTAGTTTTTGGTCGCACGTTGAGAAAATAACCCAGTAAGGGGTACTAGGCATGCCTGGCCCTCACCGAGGCATTCTATATCGATAATATATCTACCGGAATAACGTGGGATGTCTTAACATAGTGATAATACTGGTGCTGTTTATACAAAGTCCACATTATAGACTAAGGTTTCTTTTCAGAATTATAAAAAAAAAATTATTCTCAATAATCGATCATATCCAATATATTAAAGATATACTAAAGACGACATATATTAAAGACGTTGAATAAGACGGAAGGTAACTTACCCGAGAAGACAGTAAGAATTAACCACAATATTTTCTTCACCACTAAATTAGGATAATTTTATTCAAGTTTTTGCCGATTTAAGTGTGCGAAGCCACCCCGCAAAGATTTTATATTTTGTTTGCTTGTGGGAATTTAACTCAAAAACTACTCAAATGATTTTAAAAATTCTTCCCTCATTAGAAATCTATATTATTACCGAGTAACATAGCCTATACTTTAATTTTAAAAAAAACTCTTACTAACATAATATCATAACATAATATCTAACCTAACGTAATTTTACGCGAGCGAAGTCGAGGTCAAAAGCTAGTATAAATATCAATTAGGATAAACATAATTTCATGAGCCAGAATTCGATCTCGATATTCTGAACAAACTCTTCCATAGTAGCAGTGAGCTATTCATTCTAAAATGTTAATGTAACTCAGACAACATCTGAATGGATTTAGATAAAATTTGACATTGTGATAGATCACGAGGACGGTTATAGGTATAGGTTACATTTTAATAAAATACGTATGATATTGCGGGTAACAGCTTCTAATTAAAAAACACTCGTTAATTCATACGTACAATAAAAAACAAAACCAGTTAAAAATACGTCTCTCCAAAGACCATTTGCATTTAATTGTCTACTTAATTAACACACTTGCATTTTATGTACAGCGAGATTGTTATTCTCATGACATAGTTTTTTCTACAGGTACGTTAAAGTACTCGTACCTTCCCACGGTCATACATTTCACGGGTAAATCGTAAATTGCCGCATGAAGGTACTGTCCACGACCCATGACTCGGGTTAGACGTTCTCGTCCCAAAATGCGTAATGAGGGTGCTGTATAATTCGATCTATAAGCTTTTGGTTCTAATCATTATTTTTTATATAAAAATAATAAATTTTTTATATTTCAAATGCTTTTTACATAATATTACCAACTTTTCTTTATTTTAGAATTTAGTTTTATATGGACAGTGACATATGGCATAATGACTGCAACACCTGGTACATAAATGAGTTGTAAAATACTGAAATTATAAGTTGATGGCGATTTAAAAGAGTGGCCTTGAGTTTCTTGCAGGTATCTTCTCATAGGCTCAACCTTTTGCCTGAACCTTGCAACTAACATAAATGTAAATTCAGTAAATATAATAAACTCACTAACCCATTTGACGTTCATAAGTGTTACTTTGTGACCTAAGTGAATAAATTATTTTTGACTTTGACTTTGACTTTATATAAGCAAGACGGTAGACTAGATACTTTACGATCAGATTGCTGCTAAGCGATATTTCTGCTTTTTTAAAAACTACTTCCGAACTAGCTATAGGTGATGTGTCGCGGGGACTTTACAAACTTACTGCGCGGTTGTCGTAGGCCGCGGTGGCACCGATTCATAACTGATTATAAATTGTAAGTAGGTATATGAGTATCAATAATTTCATTGATTATCCTTTAATGTTCTTGCTTTAAAATTATTAAAATATATTTCTTACTTTTTAGTTTAAGTTTGTACATATAGGAATAGTTTTGAAGTCAGATTTTTATAGAAAATATTTTTTTAAACGAATACAAAATCATTTTAGTACTGGAAACAAGAACACACAGACTAAGAGCGACAGTTGTATGGATCACATAAATTTTGTCCTGTGAGGTTCGAATCCATTACAGTCAGCGCGTGGCTATTGCTAGGGGCGGCCAGGTAAACTACTTCGTTATCGCCATGCCGTGAACTTTAACTTACGGTTGCTTGTAACATTAGAGTAGTCTCCCGCGCTTTGTCTATCATTTAAAATAGTCACGTATATTACTTAAGGTTTTATGGGCTATACAACTACTGCAGGTGTGTCGAACGTGACACAGTTTTTTCCAAGTAAATCGTTAAAAAGGTTTAAAATGAATATTAGTCATTGTTTTATTATAATGTATTAAAAATCTTACTATGAAATTGAAACAAACGGAACAAGAAATAGACAATATAAATTTTATTTGATAATGGAAATAAGTTCACTCTAGTGATGTATATAAATGTATTCAACAGTTCCACTGCTGGGCATGGATATCTTTTCAGTCTGAGAAGGGTTAGGCTATAGTTCATCACGCTGTCTCAGTGCGGGTTAGCAGACTTAACTTATCCTCGAGAGCATTATGGAGAACTCTCAGACAAGTAAGTTTCTTCGCGATATTTTCCTTCACCGTTTAAGTGAGCAATATTTAACTATTTAATACGCACATAACTGGATGTTAAGGCCACTGCTCTTAGACCACACGACTGCTTACCATCAGGCGGAGTGGGGTCATTTCGACGAGAAAAAAAAAAAACAACTTCGAGAAGTTGGAGATGAACGTCTTGGGATCAAACTCAAGATCTCTGCATAGCAGTCTAAAGGTTTACTACTCGGCTATTGCGTGCTAGCGGTGTATTATCACTGATTAATAATATCGATAAAACTGTAAGAGATTACGTCACAAATTCACTAAATTACTCATGTGTATCTATAGACGGCAGCAGCATTTTAGCACTGCGCATTATGGGCACGTCACATTGTGGGAAGTAAGTCAATATAAATAAAACCGATGGTGCGTGGAAACTGCTCAATCTATTCGCTTTGTTCTGTCAATACGTTTTATCTTTATATAGACAGAATACGTATTTAAGAGGCGAACTATTTCAATTGTTTAAAGAATCGATAAAATATATTGACATCACTATCTAGAAACTACTTTCTTACACTAACTTAGCTCTTAACATTTACGAGCATGTCAATAATATACCCTGATTAAGAACAACTGTGTATGTAGATTAACCGCTTTTAAACGCTTAGAACAGAAACACTTTCCTTTCCGTATGCGTGTCATTGCAAAAGCGGTGTTTAATATAAACTGCTTAGTATCTACATTGAGTAAACGCAGCCATTTTGTCAAAGAGCTAAAACTTATTGGATGCAAGTATCACATCAGCGATTGATGTGATAATATTTGGTGCAGTACTCAGGAAAAATCTTTTGACTTGCAAGATATGCGCTTGATATAGGTCTTTATCGATTTGTCTTATTTAGCAAGCGACATCAAAATCTTATTTTTAGTAGCAGCTTCATACTTTAAAGAAACATTAGCAAACGAACAGCATTCTCAAAGCGTAGTATTAAAACACTCCAATATTTTAATTATCAAACCTGATGTCCAAAGATGATCTAATTACTATTTGGTATTCTCTGAAAGTGAGGTAAAGCCACATCTTCTCTTCAGACTTTCGTCAACTTATAACTGCAGTTCGCAGAACCTTGTGTTCCTGCCAATGGCAAGTGCTTCAGGGCAAAGAGGCTCTATGTTCTCAGTGGGGAATCTATTGCATGCACAAATACGGCGATCTTCTTTACAATTTTTTTTGGAACGAAGTTCCTTGTCGCGCTTTGCGAAAGGAGGCTAGACGGAAAAAATTAAGACCAAAAGTTGTAACGACACTTTTTGCTATAGTTGCTATAGTTGTAAGCCGTGCGGCGTGCGCATGTTTCTCTGTCTGTCTCTCTCTCTCATAGAAAGCAAGCCAGTTATTTTCTCATAGAAATATTTATATATATTTATTTTCTCATAGAAAGGAACTTCGTTCCATCCGGGTGTCCCTTGACACCTCTCATTTTTTTTCCTTCTATGCTTCGATATTAGATGCCTACTAGCTGACCCGCGCAACTTCGTCTGCTTCATATAAGGTAATAGAATTTACCCAGTTTTTGCAACATTTTTCATTACTGCTCCGCTCCAATTGGTGGTAGCGTGATGTTATATAGCCTATAGCCTTCCTCGATAAATGGACTATCCAACACTAAAATAAATTTTCAATTCGGACCAGTAGTTCCTGAGATTAGCGCGTTCAAGCAAACAAACAAACTCTTCAGCTTTATAATATTAGTATAGATACCAAAGCATGCAGCAAAATTGATTCGCTATCAGTATCAGATAATTTAAGACTTGTTCGCTATCATATCTTGTCGGACAAATTTCTTGAAATAAAAGTTTTTAAACTTTCGCGATTTGTACACATACTTAATATAATGTTAGACAACGGGTCTTACTCGCGATAAAGTATTTAAAAGGTAATAAATACCTATTGATTACCCGACGTTTCGACCGACTTGCATCGATCGTGGTCACGGGTTGACTGATGTGAGCTCAGCGGCGCCTTCATGAAGTGCGGGTTTCGGCAACTACCCTCACTTGGTCACTATTATTTATATTCACACTGTCGGTATTTCGACACACAACACTTATTATATTATTTATCGCGAGTAAGACCCGTTGTCTAACATTATATTAAATTTCTTGAATCTGGAATTTGATCAACACCAACATCTTCGACTGCCAAGCATGTTCAGATGGTTCGTTACTTTGAGACTAGGACTGTAAGGTTGAAATACTTAACCACTAGTATTGTAATGCTAACGTGGCAATATTGCCAATCTTCTCGGCACTTTGGCAATAAACACGGATGCGGAGGTATATGATAACGCATTTAAATTATATTGTTATTTAATATTGTCTTATGTTTACGCGAATGTTATACATTGAAATTAAACACTTTATACGGATTTTGTCGCGTTGTTTATTTACTTTAAAACACAGTTATTACATAATTTTAAATTATGTTCGGATACTTTGAAATAACTAGGTACACTTCAGAACGTTGGGACAACTACCATCTTAGTCTCCCCGTGAACATGGCTGCTGTAAAGCAACCGAAACGTCGGGGCAAAGTGTAAACTTAAATATAAATAGTTTTATCAAAAATATATAGCTTAAATAGTAGTAAAGTTCAATAATAGTAGTGTTAGAGTGTTCAAAATTACGTAATAACAGTGTTTTAAAGTAAAATAAACAACGCGACAAAATCCGTATAAAGTGTTTGATTTCAATATATATTGTTATTTTTTTCTATTTAGCTCCAGTTTGTCTTAATAACATAAAAGCTTATGTAAGGGGCATAGTGTTGAGGCTTGCGTCTAAACAACCTCTCGAGTGGTCGGCACACGCATTAATTAACCTTGCCCCGGTCAAGACTTGTGTCTCTGGTCGCGGTGCTACATCGTCACGTATCATGTCTTCCAATCCAGGCCACAAATGACATTACTATAGCCGGTTTTATACTACCTATATTCATATAGGTGTAACCAATGCATCGGTAATAACAGATCAGTTTTGAATTGTTCTACTGCATGTTTATATTGTGTTTATAAAATATAATTTCAACATGTTATGGGCTTGTCTGTAAGACCTGTGTATCCTTGAAGATAGACTGAGATGTTATTTTCCCTTTATAACCCAGCTATGTTTTTTGGTACCATATTACCTCTTATTGTCGCCTCTCGGACACATCTTCGTTGCCGTGTTGCTGATGAGGTTTTCCACGAAATAAACCTAATAACACTTTTCGCGCCCTCAAATCAATCTTTCGCTTAAAAAAAATTATTGTTTTTGCATCCAGATAGTTTGAGAGAAGTTGACCATACAAAGATACGTTTTGCATAAAATCTAATTTAACACAAATTGTATAAGGCATCGGCGCTTTCACAAGTTGACCAGTTGGCTGCAATACATTGATAAATATTATAAAATATTCAAGTAAGCATCAATCATGATTATTTTTCCGTTTATTGTAACTATAATAATATAAATAACTATTTATTTCAAGCTGCATAGGCCCATAGATAAATATCTTAACCTAAATTTACATATTATAAAATATAGAAGTGCCCGCGGTTTCAACCGCGTTAATGATTACAGCACAGTCCCCGTGGGTCGTAGCGTGATGTTATGTAATCTATAACCTTCCTTGGTACAAAGGCTAACCAGCACTAAAAGAATTTTCAAATCGAACCAGTAGTTCCTGAGATTAGCGCGTTCAACCAAACAAACAAACAAACTCTTCAGCTTTATAATATTAGTATAGATATGAACTGTGCGTGGCCTAAAAATAGGCATCTTTCGGAGTCGCTTAAACATCTCAAAGCCACTCAAACCTAGAACCACCTTAACAGTACCGTAGACTATCCTACACAGGCAAGAGATAGTATCGGCAGGATGTCATTCTTGTCTTTGCCGGAGGCATTGACAAACAGGCCACCCGCGGCGCCATTTACGTAGTTCAATCATACAATACACCATATCATGTTCTAAACAACAGAATTAGATGAAACGTGGGTTATAGTTTAAGTTGAACATCAGCCTAACAAGAAATAAGAATTTTTGTCGGAATAAGTAATCTTATATATAAAATTCTCGTGTGACAATGTTAGTTACCATACTCCTCCGAAACGGCTTGACCGATTTTTATGAAATTTTACATGCATATTTAGTAGGTCTGAGAATCGGCTACTATCTATTATTCATACCCCTTAGTGATAAGGGTTGTCCACCTCTAACTTTTTTTTAATTTATTGGCCATATAATGTTTTTATGGCAAAACAACGTGTGCCGTCAGCTAGTAGAATAATAAAAATTGCTAGCTTCACCAATCAGCAGATTCCAATTAATTTAAAAAGATATGAACAATGCACAAATACAGCCTTGTTACAGTTTTATAAAACAATGGATATAATTTACAAATAAGTGGTGTTGTCTGCGGTTAATTTCTGATTTAGTCTTTATAACAAGCATTTCGCTTTCGGCCACAAACCTATCAATATACTTATATATTAAGGTAATAGAAACCGCAGTTAAGTTCCCATTCTAAAATAACTCCACGTAAATGTTTCGTAAACAAACAATAAACATGTACTGCGTCCGTTTCAACACAAATAATCAAAAATTTCACTTTTGTCAATACATTTTTTGTACTGCAATTGTAGGACAAGCACATTGTTGTTATGTAGAAATATCGAATTGATACTTAATGTATTGCTGTTTATAAATGATTACCTTTTAGTGTTGGTTATCGCGACATTTAGAATCGGCGCCGTCTAGTATTTTTACGAAGAAATATTGTTTTACAAGTGTATGCGTCATCATGCCATCCTACTGTCATTTAAGATTAATATAAAAAAATATAACTATTCTCAAATTATTTCATTTCTATAATATTATTAAATTATTATCTTTGGTGTTTTATAGTCAGTAGTTGGCTATATAACATCACGCTATGACCTACGGGGGCGGCGCAGTAACCATAAACGCGGGTGAAACCTAACCATAGCTAGTCTGAAATATTACTAAAGTCCTACTCATACTATCCCCGAGACATTTTTTTTTTTAATTACTAGCTGACCCGAAAGTCTTTTTCTTGTCAACCTATACAAAAATAAATTTCACATAATTAAATTGAATATCAAAACGTCAATAATTTCTTTCATATAAAATACTATTTAAATTTTCGACATTTTTGTGGATTTTTCGCAAATTTTCGTTCATACAAACCTCGTCATGACAATTACAAACACAACAATACAAATCCGCCAAATCGGTCGAACCTTTCGTAATGCTCCATCATACATGTAGCAAAGGATTTTTATTTATATATAGATATGACAATTCCAAACATTTTGTTTATTTATTATTTAAAACATCAAAACATGCATTACATCACTATGAAAATTGTGCCCAGTCATTTCGGGTTCACGGAGGTCGCCGAGTCGGATGTTAGTGTTTTTTAAATATCACCTAGAATGTGCTCATATTGATAAGTCGATAAAAATAATGCTATATCTTAGTGAAAATAATATATACGGATTTATTTGTCGCGGTTTCTTTGTAAACTAGCGACTCTCCCCGGCTTCGCACGGATAGTCAAAACCTTAAGAAATTGTACACCCAAACCTTTCTCATGTATCTCTCTATCCATTGGTGAAAACCGCATGAAAATCCGTTCAGTAGTTTTTGAGTTCATGGCGAGCAGACAAGCAAACGCGGCGGGGGACTTCGTTTTGTAATATGTAGTGAAGGGCTTATATTACGTGACGATTTGATATGGCCACATATTTCTGTTATACACTGTATACCTTGTGAGAGAGCCATGTTTCATACTGTTACAATATTTGAGCAATAATTTATTTATTTATTTATTATAACACTGTAATGTCTGATGATTGGGTTATGTTACATGATATTTATCCAACTTTTAATGACAATTTCAAATCTGTGACTGAAATTTCTGTATCAGGTCTAGTTTTACAAAATATGACACATGGGTCTTTTTATAATAAAACACAGTATATTTAACGATTATCTTATTTTATTTAGTTCTTAACTTTATATTTTTTGCCTTCCTTGCTGAAGCTGAAGAGAGAGAGCTGAGTTTATTATTATTATTTATATACTCTCCGCAAATGAAACAAAAATGATTCGGATTATTCACACAAACACGTCTTGACGATAACATATCAAATTTTATCAAGAAAACTTAATATTGTTCTAGTTATCAGCAAATTTAGTGGCAGCTACAACTCGTAAACAAGAACTGTCATGAACAAAATTAGGGTATATGTAGAATCAGCGACGTCGAATTAGTAAACATCATGTGATAAAAGTCATTCATCAGACAAAAGTTGCAATTTTGTTGTGCAGTGTAATTAACGTTTCTAAATTTGGCGGCAATTAGTTACATTTTGTGTTATTATCGGCGAGCAAGGTGACTAAAGTGCTCATGACTAAGTTTAACTTGAACATTAAGAGTATACGAATATATTCTTAATCTATTTTGTTAATTATCATTAATCCATCGGGTGTTCATTCAGGGTATATCAGGCCACTACGGCCATTCAAAAATTGCCATAGCGGACGGTATTTCACGTCCACACGGCGGGGTATTGGTAAAGTTTTCAACTAGCAATAATCGCACCTCGGATTAACCTCATTGGTTACGATATTGCCTCTGCGCAAAGTTGACCTGACCGGCCGCGCCGGGGGTACTTATACTCACCGTGTGAACGAAACCATAGCGCGATCTAATTCGACCCCAACGCCATCTAGTTACAAAAAATACAACTCTCTGTGTACATGACAGCGTTATACATTTTACATGAGATCTCACAAATTGTATATTTTTAATAAAATTACTGACGATTTAGGTTACAGATTGTTTTGTTCTTAGGTTAAGCTAGAGAGCTGAGCTACTATCCTTGTGCTACGAATAAATTTAACTCGGTAATGTTTCAAAATCGGTAAAATAGATAGATATTCAAGTAACAGAGCCAAGTTTCTTTTTACGGTACCTATAAGCAGGCTCGCCCTTCTTTAGGAATCCGATGTAAGACACAATGTAACATTGGGTCGATGAGTAAGAGTGTCGGAGACTTACACAAGTACATCTTAAATTTTATCCCCTCACATGCAAATCTCCGAAAGGATTGTCAAAAGTGCAATACTCTCAGATTTCACCAGCTGTACATATACGTAAAGCCATGGCATGGGCCTTGCGCTTGGGTGAGCCTATGGCGTTTGTTCCCAACGAGTCACACTGTTAATCGATAAGACAACTTTTATCGATTATTCCCAACATGTCACATCGTGACTCGTTGGAAACAAAATATTATCAGGCAGTAACACTGCGACATGTTGGTATCTTACTCAGTCAGTAGAAAACATTCAAACTTATCATTTATTCATAATAATTATTTCATTTAAGATTTGTTATAATGCAGGGTAAACAATGAAAGATAATTATTATGTTACTGTTATTATTTTGTTTATTATAATTATAACTCATAAAGTAAGACCAGATAAAATGACGGGATAACAATATAAAAGAACCTGAGTTACTCGTTGGGAACAATCGATTAAAGTTGTCCTATTGAGTAACAGTAGGGATGGTTGGTACTGATTTTTGAAATTATTCGTTGGGACCAAACGACCTATTGCCGTCTTCCAGGCTCTTGGCTCAATTTCGCGCTGCCACTGAGAATTTTCTGACAGGCAAACCCAACAATAATCTTACGTCTAACGTACGCAAATTAAGAGTTATGAAACATCAATTACTTGTATGCAATGATTTCCGTATATTGCACCAGGAACTGAAAGCATTACTATAGATTTATAGCCTCAGTGTTACGTCCGCGTCTATAACTTCGTTTTGGCCAATTCCTCTATTTAAAACTGTTTAATAACAACGAAATAAATGGATGATTTACGATTTCTTTCGCCTAATTATTATACTTCATAACCCGATAAAAATTGCGTTTAGCTTTATATGAGGTACAATGGAAACTTGAATCATTAAAATATATTTGTAAATATAAACATTAAAATAATAAACCTTTTGTAACTGTATGCAGTGCCGATACAGGAAAGTTACTGCTACTGAATAACTGACCGACCCGGCATTCGTACCCGAATTCTCTTAGACGAGAACACGCAACTAAACTAACACATTTGACTAAAATAACACCCGTCAAACCAAATGCACTGAGCTCAAATCAATCGAATCGACGTCTGATGAAGAATCGATGTGAAATAAACTTGCCTGGAGTAATAGATTAATACCTGCGTATGCGCTTCTGCTTTGTTTTGTCACGTGCGCCGTCAGAATATTATTTTAATAACAATACGCTAAAGATAATTAATAAACGGTAATAAAGAACAATCAGACATTCCTTTTATAAGGTTTTAATTTAATTAATTAGAGAAGTTTTCTATTAAGAAGGTTGAAAACTTGCAAGCGGCGCCGGATGGTGAGCGTTTAATTATATTAGTTTATAATCACTTATAATACTGGTATCAGCCGCGCGGTGGCGTCTGTAGAAAAAGGAATAAAAGGTTAGATGAACGGAAAGTAATGGCAGAGGTAGTGAAGAGAGATTCCGGTAATTTTACTCAAAGGTTACTTTAAAGATGCCTTTCTACCAGTGATGTGCGACCGTTATTCAGCTCAGCTCCGTCTTTTCTAGCTACACTTCTCGCTGATCCCTAGTTCGCATACGCTGCAACGAGTATTTAACAAAACTTGGTTTAATAAAACCTTTCTCCTCTAGAGCTAAGTGAAGCTATGAAAAATCTAAAATTCCAATAGGGAATTTGATGCACTATATCGGTAGCTTACCAATATTCTACTATCTTTGAAAGGGAAGCAGGCCCGCTTTAATTCATAAAAATAAACAAATGCAATATCACACTACCCGAATGTATTTTTAGTAAAGACGCCTCTCGCACAATTTCCTTTGCGATACGCTGTCTCTATCGTTGGTGGCTATTAACTTCTAAAACAAAAAACACATCATCTAAAGTACTTGTGAACCTCGAATTTTCTGGATTCAGGATTCTCCCATTAATGGATCACACAAATTTTTGATCTGTGTAGTATACGAACCCATAACGCTGAAAAGAACCCGTCCATTAGCCGCACCAAAGAGACTACAACTCAGTAACTGTATTCTCTATTGAGATTCTTCAAACAATACCCACCCACCTTTTAGCATTTTCTTTGAAATTATTGTTCTGACTCACCTCATTAATAGTATCGACACGCCTGTAATTTGACCTTCGGTAACTAATTAGTAGGGACAACGGTAGGATAAGGTCGGACACGTTGTTTTATTGAAGTCGATGACACCACGGACAATGCATGTGCGGTAAACCATATCTCCTCTGCAGTTCTATAGGTGTGTCATCTGTATACCTCTGACTAGCTGATCCGCGCAACTTCGTCTGCGTCACATAAGAGAACTTTCACCGTATTTGCAAAAAATTTCCATGATGCTCCGTTGTATTGGTCCTAGTGTGATGTTATGTGGCTTATAGCCTTCCTAGATAAATGTGCTATCTAACACTAAAATAATTCTTTAATTCGAACCGGTACTTCTTGAGATTAGCGCGTTCAACCAAACAAACAAAGTCTTCAGCTTAATAATATTAGTATAGATGGGGTAAGCAGAAGTTTGTTACATCCATTAGCTATATTATATGTTTTTAACTAGCATGTTATAGAAGGCCTATTGCCAAAACAATGCTGTTTCTGACAGTATCTTTATAGAAAGCCCACTACAATGGATATGAAAAGGAGAGAGATTCAGCCAGTATTTATATTGAAAAGAAGTATAGTAACTAGGAATAATTCCTGTGTCACGGGGGACTTCACAAACTTTCAAACAACGGACACAAAGAACACACAGGCTCGGAACAACCATTTGAGAATCACAAAATTTTTTTCCTATGTGGGGATCGAACTCACAACACTCGGCGCGGTGGCAGTGGCGAGGCGACTACTATGCCATCCAATATACTTCGAATAATAAGTTTAGATTAATCCAATATGAATAATAATAAGTTGTTATAATAAATGCATATGAAAGAATGAGCAGCGATAGCAATAACGGTCTCCCACCTGAGAGACCGTGGGACTGCCGCGCAGAGGTCTCAGGTTTGCTCCCAAGGTTCGCACCTCTAAGTTTTCGAAGTAATGTGCGTATTAATTAGTTAATTATCGCTTGGTTTAACGGTGAAGGAAACCATCTTAAGGAAACCTGCATGTCTGACAGTTTTCCATAATGTTTTCGAAGATGAGCTCCTTTTTTATGTTTATATACATGAAGTTTATATGCCTGATATTATTATTATATACAACTAGCTTGTGCCCGCGGCTTCGCTCGTATAAAAGTAGGTTAGGTTAGTTATGCGGAAGAATCTGGATTCCCGCGGACGTGCGAGGAGACACCGGGGTGGTTTTAGCTGGTAAGAGCCCGGCACGCCCCTCCGCCTTTCCCCAGGCGTAGGTAATCCAAGAGAATTTCCCCCCGTAAAAAAAATGTATAATAGAAACTTAAAAAAAAAATAGCTTACGTTAATCGGTGATTAGGTATATGGCTTACCAACGGTGAAAGATTTTTAAAATCGGTTTTTTTGAGTTAAATCATTATAAATAAACAAAAAATTTAATCTACCCCCTTTATAATATTAGTATTGATTATAATAAATCCTAATATGTGGCACGCATCAAATTTTAACTTACTGTCGAATTTTGAGTGACGTCATAATCCACAATGAACGAAACAGCGCGATACGATTGCACGCACGCTAAAGCGAAATGCATACTGACATTACGTCATAGTCCATATAAGATCAAGAAATATCGCGATGCGTTTTGTATAACAGATAAGTTAACGACTTCAGTTGCAAGAGAACTAATTGAAGCAAAGAACGAATAAATAAACCATAAAGATATTTAGTTTGTGGATAGTATAATGGGCGTATCCATTTACATTTAGTTATGTAAAGAGCATATTTCTTGTGGTAATCGAGCTTAATCTAAATGTGTTAATGCGGTCATCAATCAGTTTGCAGATCGCGGTTACGGTAATCTTCTCTTGATCGCTCATTGTGACTATCTGTGAGAGAAATGTGTGATGGGCGCTGGCCTTTTAAGAACCGTTTTTATGAATCTTACTAGCGATGCGCTCCGGCTTTGCGCGGTTAGTACAAGACCCTAACAAATTATACATCTAAACCTTCCTTATGAATTACTCTGTCTATTGGTGAAAACATGAGAATCCGTTCAGTATTTTTAGAATTAATCGCTAACAGACAGACAGACTGACAGACGCGGACTTTGTTTTATAATATTTAGTGATGATTGAATACCAGTATTTTTTAGTAGTGATAAAAAGGTTAATAATTATTTGCATAATATATCTTTATATATATAAATCTTCTGTGCGTGTGTAATTACACTCCGCCTAAACGGCTGGACCGATTTTGATGAATTTTTTTGTGTGTGTTCAAGTGGATTCGAGAATGGTTTATAATAATAATAATATTCTGTCACATACACACAACACCATCTAGCCCAAACTAAGCAGAGCTTGTACTATGGATACTAGACAATGGATAAACATACATATTTAGTTTTTTTTTGTAAATACATACATATTATATATAGAAACACCCAGACCAAGACAAACATCCATGTTCATGTACACAAATGTTTGACTTGTGCGGGAATTGAACTCGCGACCTCAGGCGTGGCAGTCAGTTACACTAACTACGCGGTATTGTTTTTTTTCGTGTGTACCGGACAACATCTGTCGGGTCCGCTAGTTTTTTTATAAATATATAGTTAATCAGTAGTACCGTGAACACATACATAACATAATGAGGTCGCCAATTTGAGATAAAATTCGTATTGTAAGTTTGATTTGAACTTAAAACAAATAATAATATTTATTTCTGCCCTAAAACATATTGAATAATATGACAGCGATAAACTAAGTACAGAAAGTTTATGCTTACACATACGAGTATATCGTCATTGTCAGTAGCAATATCGTCACGAAAGTAAATGCCTATACTCTTTAACTGTGCGTCTTCCCATATATGTATTTTCTAAAAGCGCCACTAGCGCTAATTTTGTTGAACTAATGAATGTGCATAAAATCTCAGTACGACAGTAAAACGTTTCGAGAATCATCGAGAACAATAAAACCTTATCATAGACACTCTTTTCAAGTTTAAAATACACTTTTATTGCAATACTGCTTTGTATACATGGATGACGTAGTAGCTTATGTGGTCAGCACGCCACTGCCGCCGCACCGAGTGTTGTGGGTTCGATTCCCTCACGAGGCTAAAATATGAATGATTGGGTATACTTTGTTTCCGTTGTTTGTATAATGTTCGATAACACAAGTTTTATTCCTAGTTCGGGAATTGCCTTGTATATAAAAAAATTATAATATCAATATCAGCCCTGTATTAAACTGTCCCACTGCTGGGCATGGGCCTCTTCTCATTGTGAGGGTTAGGCCATAGTCTACCTCGCTGGCCTAATGCGGGTTGGCAGACTTCACATATCTTCGAGAACATTATGGAGAACTCTTAGACATGTAGGATTCCTTACGATGTTATGACCTTAAAAAAATATATGAATAATTATATATTATTTTCATTGCATTTTTATAATATCGTTTCGTTACAAAGTCACAGTGTTGATTCTCGTGTTAATTATTACACGTATCTATTGTGAAGCACGTGTTAAGGCCGTGTATATCGCCAGCTCGCCGGCCGGCACAATAGCAGCCATTTTAACACGACAGAATTGTAATGCCTGCTCCATTACGGATACGTGGTACATGCAACATTGTTGCATTACTATATAATTTCTATCTATATCTACAGATACAGAGGTTTTGTTGGGTAAACAATATTTACGGCCAGTTGCATCAATATCAAGTAATAGTAACGGAAAGATAAATCGCATGCTCTTTCACTCTTGTAAGGTTAAAGGAGAGAGATGGCGAGACTTTTATCTTACAGATAAATCTATTTGGAGGTGGTAGGACAGGCTCTTAAAAGCACGAAGGAATGATAAGCAGCGATAGACTAGTGGGCACCGTTGGACTGCCACGCAGAGGTCTCGAGTTCGATCCCAAGGCGCGCATCTCTGACTTCCAAGTTACATGGGTAATTGTTAATTACCGCTTGTTTTAACGGTGAAGAAAAACATAATGAGGAAAGATTCTCGAAGATATGTGAAGTCTGCCAACCCGCATTGGGCCAGCGTGTTGGATTATGGCCTAACCCTTTTCCAACTGAGAAGAGGCTCGTGCCCAGTAGTTTAAAACAGGGCTGATTTTATTATTATTATAAAGAAATGACAACACGTCGAGTGTTTTCATTTCTTTTTCTAAAGATTTGTTCCGCACTGGTGGCGTCGTTTATTTCGCGAGGGATTAAACAAAACACCCAGACTTGGAACAGCTATTCAGAATTCACCCGTAACATTTGCTACGATTCTGGATTGTAATTTTTGCTGTTACCTCTAGTATTATTCAGAATTACTCCGTGTAAGGACCGATCCTACAATGCTTGGAGTGTCAGCACTGGCGAACTGACCGCTTAAACCTATGTGTCAGCAGCTTCTAAATAAAATAAATATTTATATCGTTAGATTATGTCAAATAATGAACTGACTCAGACGTCTAGTTTCTTGGCGAGTAGCCGGTAAGACAAAAATAATAGAATTATTAACTAAAATTAATAAAATGTTCCAATTCCGAACTGACTTTTTGCTGAGACTTATATCGACTTTTATCGCATTCTTACGCCTGTTGTTGGATTAAATCTGGCTACTGGCTGGAGTACCTTCGCCAAGGTCTTCTCTTTCCCTTTCAAACGAGACGTTTACATTTTAGAACCAACTTAAAAACTTTATGTTTTTGGCTTTGTCTTTGGCAAGAAAATTGTAATTTTGATTATCATTTGCACATCATAAATGTAATGGCAAAACTATTTAACATAATTTATCGCTTAATTTAATTATAATATGCCGAATTGTCGAGTAATATAGTATAATTAATTTTGTTTATATGAGCGACATCTATAATAAAGTACGGTAAATGTTGAGCGTACAATAGATCATCTATCCTCCGCTAGATGTCGCTTATACCAAATATTTGTCTTATAGGATTGGTTCGTACGTTTTATTTAAATCTCGCTGATTGATAACAAATATATTTTTTAAGAAATCAGAATACGAATTTGATAATTATTTGACTGAGTTATGTCTATATTAAGCTTAATTATCATTCACTTACGCTTGTGTATTACAAAGCAATACCAATAGATGGCGCTACTAAATAAATACTAGCAATTTTAAAATAACGATACCAATAATTTTAATTCTAATTTAGAAGTTAACAATATAATCAATAAAGTCCAAACATCTCAAATTAGTTCGAGAACTAGTTGGAATAGATTGCCCTTGAGTCAAACTAAAATGTCTATATTCAACAATGAGATTTATGTCTCATTCAATTGCAACCAATTTATTAGCAGATCACAATCATCAATTAGCAATAGAACTGTTCAATTATCTCATTTGCTTCATCAATGGGAGGTGAGAGTACGTTGAACTTTAAGCGGTCGTTTACCCTAAACGGGTAATGGAGCCTACTGTGTGCTGTCATCAGGTGGGGCGTTCTTTTTGTTTTCGAAAGATTGCAAAAAGTAGGTTGCTATTGTATATACAACGGGTTTTAAAATATATTTTAGATAAGTAATATTTAAGAAAAGTATTATTATTTTTATGAAGGAAAACATCGTGAGGAAACTTGCATGTCTAAGAGTTCTTCTTAATGTTGTCGAAGATATGTGGGGTCTGCCTCTGTGCCAGCATGATGGATTGGCTATGGCCTAACCTTTTTTACGAAAACACACGTGCCCAGCAGTGCGATGGCTTATATTTAGGGCTGATTTTATTTACACACATCTATATATATATATATATATATATATATATATATATATATATATATATATATATTATAGCTTTTGCCTGCAGCTTTACTTGCGTAAAACTAGGTTAAGTAATGTTAATAACAGTACTTTAAAAAAATATAAGTAGTCTATGTTACTCGGTGATAAATCAAATTTTCACTCTTTAATATTATTATATATTGTAAAGGAAAGATATTGCATCGTCGTTAAATAAAACTATTATTGACATTTAAATGTATATCAATATATACATTTCCCTTTCAATCCTAGTATCAGTTAAATACCTTTCGGTTATATGTAGAATAAAATTCGGTTATATTATATGTAGGATTTAAACCACTGTACATATTAAAGCTACGAGTTAACTAATTGTTTACGGGAGATGACTGCCCTACGGCGTTATCGTGTACAAAATCTAATCCGTATGTTTTGTTGAGGATTCCGGAAACTGGGACCGCAATTAACTGGGACCGCGGTCGCATTTGGCAGATCCATTTAATTTTAAACGAAAAAAAATTTCAAGGTAACTATTAAAGAAAAAACTCCTTGATTAAAAAATATAATTTATTTATATATATATAATTTACTTATCCTAGACATGAATTTATTCTATGCACTTAGTAAAAAAAAGGTCGTCATTCGTATTTCGAGAGCGAGCGGTCTGCTCGTCGTCATACAGCGTCGTACCACAAGCAGCAGGCCATAACATAAAAGCCCGTTTTCACGTAATTCAACCGTGCAGGTAAGTACAGAGGGACAGCTTTGTATAATGCTCCCTCTCTTTTTTATATTATATATATAAAGGCTGTTTTTTTTATATAATATTCTATTAATAAATGATATTTTTGAATCAAGGAGTTTTTCTTTAATTATTACTTTAAAAATTTTTTTCGTTTCATTGTATTGTTTTTGGCTGGAACAATAGATTTTTGTATTTATTTATGGGTGGTTCCAGTTGCCGGAAGAAAAATATTAAAATTAAATGAATCCGGCAACTGGGACCGCGGTCCGAGTTAATTGCGGTCCCAGTCGCCGGAATCCTCGTTTTGTTATAGGTATCTCAAAGGGATGCGTTTCCTATAAAAACCCCCAGGCACCTTGACATGTAGCGACATTTTCAACAATTATCGTCATAATTCCAACCAAGTCAAGTTTGCAGCCAAGCCATTAGCTAAGCTCTATGCTTCTTTACTTATTTGGTTTACGTTAGGCAGCCTCACTTGTTTCTGCGGTCAATAAAAACAAAGCTATGTATAAAAGCAGCGGTTACTGCTTACCATTGAGTAGACAAAACACGCGACTGCAGTCATGATATTAAATGTTAATTAATTTATGTTCTGATAATTAATACCTATTAATCTTTTGCATTTATTAGCAATGTAATAAGCTAAAACATAACATTCGTGACTGTACCGTCTGTGTTGCGTGTTCATAAGTATATTTGTTCCTTTGTGTTCTGCACGGTTGATACAAAATAAATGATTTTGAGGTCATACTATATAATATTTCTAATAATTTGGTAACGTAATTTTGCACTAATGGCGCAGTGAACTATATGGTTGTGTCACCTGCCAGGGCGCTATGTCGTTTCGATCTTCACAAAAAATCTGCGCCTTCTAATTGGAACACTTGACTCTTTTTACATTTGACTGAAAGGGTATGGTAGGGTATATATACCCTTATATATTGAAATGGTATACGAGTTTTCGGCATGTTTTTCCCTTTAACCTATTGAGTCGCTGCGGCACACAGACGGCCAGACACAATATGTTTTCAATTATGTCTAGCATTTAAAATATTGGCAAGTTAAATCGTTGTTCTAAATTGGTATGTTTCTAGCGTTGGTTGTTTCAACGTATGGTATGTCCCTCGCAGGGAGGGATTACGCCAAGAGAGGAAGATGTTTTATTTTTAAAGTAAATCCTTAGGCTCTTTATAAAATGTATAACCACCTTCGTCCCAAACAAAATAACGAGATACACTGTATCATACTACGGTTTCGATCCCGCGTATACTATGGTCATGGTGGTATGGTCATGGTGTTTATGGTCATGTGTTATATCATACTACGGTTTTGATCACGCGTATACTATGGTCATGGTGGTATGGTCATGGTGTTTATGGTCATGTGTTATATCATACTACGGTTTTGATCACGCGTATACTATGGTCATGGTGGTATGGTCATGGTGTTTATGGTCATGTGTTATATCATACTACGGTTTTGATCACGCGTATACTATGGTCTTGGTGGTATGGTCATGGTGTTTATGGTCATGTGTTATATCATACTACGGTTTTGATCACGCGTATACTATGGTCATGGTGGTATGGTCATGGTGTTTATGGTCATGTGTTATATCATACTACGGTTTCGATCACGCGTATACTACGGTCATGGTGGTATGGTTATGGTGTTTATGGTCATGTGTTATATCATACTACGGTTTTGATCACGCGTATACTACGGTCATGGTGGTATGGTCATGGTGTTTATGGTCATGTGTTATATCATACTACGGTTTCGATCACGCGTATACTACGGTCATGGTGGTATGGTCATGGTGTTTATGGTCATGTGTTATATCATACTACGGTTTCGATCACGCGTATACTATGGTCATGGTGGTATGGTCACGGTTTTTATGGTCATGTGTTATATCATACTACGGTTTCGATCCCGCGTATACTATGGTCATGGTGGTATGGTCATGGTGTTTATGGTCATGTGTTATATCATACTACGGTTTCGATCCCGCGTATACTATGGTCTTGGTGGTATGGTCATGGTGTTTATGGTCATGTGTTATATCATACTTCGGTTTCGATCACGCGTATACTATGGTCTTGGTGGTATGGTCATGGTGTTTATGGTCATGTGTTATATAATACTACGGTTTCGATCCCGCGTATACTATGGTCATGGTGTTTATGGTCATGTGTTATATCATACTACGGTTTCGATCCCGCTTATATGTACTATGGTCATGGTGGTATGGTCATGGTGTTTATGGTCATGTGTTATATCATACTACGGTTTCAATCCCGCGTATACTATGGTCATGGTGGTATGGTCACGGTGTTTATGGTCATGTGTTATATCATACTACGGTTTCGATCCCGCGTATACTATGGTCATGGTGTTTATGGTCATGTGTTATATCATACTACGGTTTCAATCCCGCGTATACTATTGTCATGGTGGTATGGTCACGGTGTTTATGGTCATGTGTTATATCATACTACGGTTTCGATCCCGCGTATACTATGGTCATGGTGTTTATGGTCATGTGTTATATCATACTACGGTTTCGATCCCGCGTATACTATGGTCATGGTGGTATGGTCACGGTGTTTATGGTCATGTGTATTGATAAGTGTTGGCCCGCTATTGCAAAATAATGCAAGGATGGTGTAGTAGTATAAGTGGTTGCCTCACCGCTGCCATTACGTCGAGTACTGTAGGTTCGAATCTCACACAAGCTGAAACATTGTGTGAGCCACAAATGGTTGTTCCGGGTCTGGTTTTGGTGGTCGATGTTCTTTGTGTCCGTTGTTTGAATGTTTGTAACGTCTCCCGCAGAAATTTGTCCTAGTGCAGAAGTTGTCTTTAAGAAAATCAAAAAGAATCCATGATTACGGCAGCTACTTACTATCAAGCTGTTTAGTTTGTTTGTCAATACTACAAAAATAATTAGCTGACCCGACAGACGTTGTCCTGTCGTAGACGAACTGTCAAATTCGCGAGGTTAAAATGGTCGTTAGTTTTTATGAAATTATCCAATTTTCTGCGCAATTTTCTTATCTTTTCTTTCTGTAAGAACCTTCTACAAATTACTAGAAAACTTTAAAATAAAAGATGAATGAATTTGGTAAAGTCGTTCTCAAGTTATGGCGTGACCAAGGGAACAGGGATTCATTTTTATATATGTATATATATAGATGTTTTATTACGCTATGACGTTACGTTGTGCTAATGTTGTCAATAAGACAATGGTACTCCAACAATTAACACATATTTTTATGGCAATGGCCGTGACCCGTTTGTTTACGTTTGTTATGTATGTATGTTCTTTGTGCGTTAGATCTACGTATGTATTGATGTAGGCCTATTGTTTGCTATTATTCATAAACCGTTTGATGACTTATATTTTAATTTATTTATATCTATTTACTTTAATTAAGTAGATAATTTTTAGTTAAGTAGTACAACACTTTACATTAATTGTCCAAAGGGAACGCATACCGGAATAAAAAGAATCCTATGTGTTAATCTAAGAGAGTTTTGTCCGAATCTATTAAATAATAATAATAATTTATTTATTGATTACAGCGGTAAAACATGAATACAGTCCATAAAGTACTTAATATAGGTAATATAATATTGGTGCCTGTACTAGGGTAAACCTGTACCACAGGCGTTAAGGGCACTTACAATATACTACTAGGAACCAAGTTATATACAATTAACCATACTTATTATATAAATATATGCAAAAATAGGCCAAGATTATAATTATTATCATGGAACTTGTTATTACTTATTTAACAACAATCAACAAATCTTCAGTATCCTCATAATTTAAAGTTTGTAAGAACCAACAGACTATCCGCTTAGATCTTATATAACTTAGGTCATATATATAGCTGTTTGTTTATTTATCTTGTTATAAATAAAAGGTATGAGAATGCGAAAAATCTATTTGTAAAAAATTCAATGGTTTACGTGTGGCTCAGTAATAATGATAATATAGCCTGGTAAGCCAATGGTAAAAAAACTACTCCCTAGGGAGCATCCATGGGTTGTAAAACGAATTTTCGTGCATTTAGGCGTTTCTGCCTACATACTTCTGATTAAATTCGTTGCTGGTTCCAAGACAGTCTAGCTTTACCGTGACTTCATGAGTGTCAAACCTCGATGTTTTCAATGAACTTGGCTACACAGATGTACGGGTGAGAATGGTCTCAAAGAAAAAAAAGGATGCTCAATTCCATTATACACATTTATTGTGGAGTCAGATTGGATACTACGTAGGTCTGGAGACTTTGAGATCTTAACCCATTACCTTATACGAACATCGAAGCTTGGTGTTATTCCTGCTATTTCAAAAGACTGCACGCGAATCGTGAGAGAGAACTGCACGGTAGAAGTGGCCGCCAAACCACTGCTGATTGTTGTACTTTTTATTCCAAACACTGTACACCATCTATAAAAGTTCTTCTGAGCTTTTAATTCACGATATAAGTATTGTTCTACTGCGCGAATATAAGTCTATTTAGTCGTTTATTTGTGCCCAAAACTATATGTACAATTATATTTTATTAGAAATATTTGTTACAACGTATATACAACTATTTATATTTACAAACGTATTAAAAAAGATAACATAATTACAAAAACACAAATAATTATAATACTAAATATTTACAAAAATGGTTTAGGCATCGTAGAACTCTTCAGCATCGCTGTCAACTGGTAACGTGCCCAGAAGACTGGCAGCATTGCCACGTTGAATGGCAATGTTGATTCTTTGGGCCAAGAAAAGACCAGCCTTCTTCTGAGCTTGGTTGTTCTGTGTGACCGTTATTTCAATATTTATGAACTTATCCTCTACACAGGAATTATCCCTTATTGGAGTCGCTTTGCATTCGCTTGTAAATTAAAGTTTATATTACACTAGGTCTTGGCCGCGGGTTCGTTCGGAAATAGTGCTTTTTTTAGATGTAAGGTACCCTAAATGTATTTATATTATATGTTAGAAATTTCTTGTTGATCGGTCGAGTAGCTAAGGCGTGAAAACGTAACAAACAATGGAAACCACATTCGCACTGATACTATTAGATAGGATTTTATTTTATTATTATATTATACTAGACTAGCTTTTGCCCGCGGCTTCGCTTACGTTAATCTAGTTTTGTCAATACATTTCTATCCCTAACCTATATCCTTTTCTGTACTCTTGACAACGTGTATGCGAAATTTCACGATGATCGGTCGAGTAGTTAAGGCGTGAGAGCATACAAATAAACAGACTCACATTCACATTTATAATACTAGTTAAGAATATCAGGATGCTAGTGACTTCGTCCGCTAATTTCCACTATTTCCCCTATTAACGTTATGCAACACAAGTATTACGCTAGTGTGGGTTTCATTCACTACTACGGCTGCATGTGTGTGTGTGCTTAGTTGTATGTATAATATCCATGGTTTATGACTTATGGCTTTTCATTATGGCGTGCTGGGAAGTGAATTATATGAATTATATTGTGATTTTCTAGAATCTTGGCCTTGGATGGTAGAAATTAAAAGTGTACCTATATGTTGACTGCGTTGTTAGTCCTATGGTATAAGTTTGCGCTAATGTTTGCAATTAGTTAGTGCCGGGTTCCAGTCCCGAGTCGGACAATGTGTTATTGGATATTTATTTTAGTGTTGGACTTTAAACATACCTGACTGCACGTAAGACATAATGGTTAAAGTGGTCACCTCGCCACTGCCACTGCAGAGTGTAGTGGGTTCGAATCCGACAAGGGAAAAAATAGTTTGAGTGCATTACGCGTCTATCCGTTCGAGGATAATTAACCTCTCAATCAATCCAAAATTTAAGTTTTAATTAGACTGGTTAAGCTCGGATGCCGGCGTCCTAGCGTTGTTACGGTTACGCGTGAATTTAAATGTATACTCTTCGTCGTTTATTTCCAATAGGCACGATGCGTAAAAAAAAGATTTTAGTCCGTTTTAAGACTAGCAAAAAATTATGGACACGAATTTTTCTTTTGTCACACAAACTTATAACAACGAAGATACAACGGGTTTAAATTTTGTGTTACGTCACTTATAGGTAAAAATTTTATAGGACAGTGACGTCGCAAGCTTTACTCCCGAACTTTAATGCGTTACAGCTTAGTAAATATTTCAAGTTTTGTTAAAATAAAAAATAGGTGTCCAATATTTATTATTTATATATTGGACTAAGTCGAATCACTTATTTTTAACCCTGTCAACATGCCTATTAAGTTGCAAAACAGCTTAGAAAATAGAATAACTCGTATTGAAAATATGTCTTGATTACTGATCTAGGATTTATCACCATTTAATTAACCTGAAAAACCACATGCATGAAAAATAAGGCTGTTGAGCTGCAACCTTCTATCTAGAGGTGCTTTTCCAATCGAGCCGCTGATGCCGCTTTGGTTCGACCTTAATCTTTCAAGTCGTAGAATACCAGACTTAATTAAATATCTGTCTGTCTGGCTACCAGTTTGCCGCTGTGAGGCTTTTCCAAGAACTCGCTTGTTCGCTTTCAATCGAATGTGAATAGAGTCAAGTGTGCTAGTTAGAAGGCGCAACGACTGTAAATGCGACTGCAGTGCATGAGGTCTCGGGTTCGACTCCCGGGATGGGCAAAGCGCTCTTAGGATTTCATGTCAAGAAATTTTGTGTGCTGTGCTCGGTAAACAACAATACGCACGAGCCTACCACAGTACACGAAACCGAGTCTATTACTAAGCACTAAAAACTATTTCTGACGAATTATATTTATGCCTAACCTTTTGGAAATACATAGGTATCTCATACCTATTTAGCTAGTTTTTTTTTATTTAAAAGGTCAACGCCGCACAAGATTTTATTTCTGTGACGCAGGGGACTTTACAAACATTCAAACAACGGATACAAGTAGTTTTTCTTAAAACGTCATAATTATATTTAATCAATGACATAATTAAATAATTAACATTATATATATACAAACTATTTACAAGAATAATTTAAACTGAAAGAAAAATAAAACTGTAAAATCAAAAAGCGTCATAATATTCCTCCGCATCGTCGTCAATTGGCAACGTGCCCAGTGTATTCTTTGTGCAAAGAAAATACCAGCCCTCTGGTCACGCGAAGCATCGTTCGTTTTTCTTCGTGTTGTTGTTTTGCCGAATCTGGACTCGGAACAAGAATTTGTGGACCACACTAAAGCAAACATATTGGATCACCGAAGTGAACATGGCAATTACATACCATCATTAATAATTCTCCTTACCGGATATAGACACACCACACATAATTCCTCCATACGTTTAAAAAACCACTTCTTTATGTATGTTTATGTAGATGTTACGAACGGCACATTACTCACTGCGCATGCGCCTCGTAATGAGCTGTAGACAGTTGCAAATTACACCTCGGCTGTGTATGGCCCCGTGCGTGGGAATCTCACTTGGTCTGTGTTATTTGAACACGCGATGAACATATGCTTCGCTTAATGAATGGAGCTGACGTTGCCCATTGTTGACCACGCGTGGGCTATGACTGTTTGGCTAATTAATCTGTCAACTAATATGTTTTGACAGGTTAATTGATGTTGACTTCGAAGTTAGCAGATTAATTTTGGATGTTTTGTTTATCTGATGGCTTATTGCTTTTATGTAAGATATTTAAGCTGGTGGTATACATTTATTTGTAGTTATTGTGAGAACTCAGGTTTGTTTTCTGGTCAGGCAAAGTAATATTGGGTTTATTTGAAACATATGCAAGTTTCACAGATTAAAAATGTATTAGAGAAAATAAAAAAAGAAATCATCGAAACCACAAAGTTATTTGTCTTTTTTGTTTCTTTTTTGCTTGTATTGTTAAGGAGTTTTAGGAACCATATCTATCATCACCAAAGCATAAGTCGGCGGGCTCACTAGCTTAAGAGGAAGAAGAAAGAGAAGGAGAAATTCAGTAGTACTGAAATCTTCTCTTCTTACTTCAATCACGTTTATATGCCACCGCAGGTGTAGACCAAAGTGTAACAAACACACTCCATTTTACTAGTTATATTATTATGCCCTGTGTCATATATATTATAAATGGTTATAGCAATTTGCTATTACGCCATACAATTCCAGACAATGTACAAACATAGTCTCATGCTTCTATCTCTTTAAGCGTAGCCGATGCATTACACTGACAATTCGCTAGGTATGATTTTAGCCACGCAATCGGGGACAAGCCTCCCATCTACCGGCCTTAGAACCAGACTCCGTGCTTCTACTGAGCATTATCAACTAACGCTCGGAACGCCCGCCAACCCGCGATCGCGAATCAAACCCGCGACCTCATACACAGCAGTCGCATTCAATACCGCTGTACCACCTATGTAGAGTAGGTACATTATACTTAAGGAACCTTTTGCACGACCTGGAACAATAGCAGAGTTACTAGCCTCACGACGGATTCGTAAAATAGAGTTATACGTCCTCAAGCGAGTCACAGCATCACCTAACAACGGCAGCTTCAATCATAAAGATACTCCCTCCCACTTTTGCTTATTCATGCACGTGTTTCACGACCACATAAACACAAAATCCACCTGTTAATCACACAGCTGTTTCACTATCCAATGTCTTCGAGTTATTAAGTTAGTCACATCACATTGTGTAACGATTCCCCCACTTTGCGAACGCTTGCACCTCTCTAGTCTTGTGTGTTTCATACACAAAACTGGACGTGTGTAAACATAAATAGTGATGCGATTTATTGTTTTGAAGTTATAGTCGTTATTTCGATGTAAGTGTTATAATCGATTTTGTCAGTGAATGTGTCGCTGTTTCGCTGTTCTCGTTTGGAAGAAGAAAGTTTTATAACAAGAGCGTTTAGTGTTTGTGATATGCGACGGTTACTTTTGAGGATAAGAGGACTTGACAGTTTTTGAGGTTTGCGTATTTCATTGAATTTAATAATTCGTAAGCAAAAGGGGCCTGGTAAGAATGAAATGTTTATAAGTATAAACCCTGTTTATGAACGCATTGCTGGTCACGGGCTCCAACTCTGTGTGAGAAAGGTTAGGTTATACTCAAACAATTTGGCTCCCTGCGGGATGGCAGATTTCTCAAATCTTCGAGAATATTAAAGAGAACTATAATGTATCCAGGTTATCTCACTATTTGTTTATTCTGTTAAAGCAAGCGATGATTAACTATTTAATGCGCAAAATAAAGTTGTGATTACCTTGCGATCCAATTCAATACCATAGCAAGCCAACAGACTAGAGAAAATAAAAGTGAAGTCCAAAATATGAATTATTTTTGATATATTCTTTGTTTAATTATGGCATCTATGTAGACTATGTCGTATACATAACTATTTTAGGTTTTCCAGCGAGATAGCGTTAAGAATTAGGATAAATTCATCTGGGAGTACCGGATACATTCTTATCGGACAATAAGGCATACTAGATGCGATTCTTGTTTTTCCATAACATACATACATAGATTCCCTCCTGTTTCCCAAAGGGGTAGGCAGAGACTACGGATTTCCATTTGCTACCATCCTGAAACACTTATCTAGCTTCATTCACAAAGTTTTATAACAAGAATACACATAACATACTTTATTATAATTAAAAATGTGCTGCATTGTTGGTCCCGCGATATACGTTCGCACTTGTGTGCCGTGATCGCGATGACGCAGGTATATTTTTTTTACCTTTGTAGGAGCTCATTGGCCTCTGTTATTATATAGCAACGATAAAAATAAGTTAGCATTCTTAACAAAACAAACACACATGTCGGCTTAGTGTGGTAACAACTGTTATATATTTTCTACGTTTTATTACCGGCGAGTAGGTCCTTTCCTTCAATCCCATCTTTCATTAATTTCCTCTAAGGAACGAGCAAGTGATATTATTGGTATTACCTAGTAACATACGGGCGGGCTCGATGGCGTAGTGGTTAGTGTAACCGACTGCCACGCCTGAGGTCCCGGGTTCGATTCCCGCACTAGTCAAACATTTGTGTGCATGAACATGGATATTTGTCTTGGTCTGGGTGTTTCTATGTATAATATGTATGTATTTACAAAAAGAGTGTATATGTATGTTTAACCATTGTCTAGTACCAATAGTACAAACTCTGCTTAGTTTGGGCTAGATGGTATTGCGTATATGTGATAAATTATTATTAAACATAAGCTACGGTAACTTCTTACCCAAAAGCCCCGTATGTATGTTTGCCATCTTGATCGATATAAAAAAGAAATCCAGATCGTGCATAGTGTTATTGTATTTTGCAGTTAATACTTTTTTGAAGCACCAATACTGGAATTGTGCCTGACTTACACTTAAAACAGAGCTGGCATAGGTGTAAGAAACCACCGGTCGCTTAAGTTATTTCAGTTTCAGCGACCCAACTCCATCCAAGGCTGAAGATGGCATGTAGCACTGTAGTGCTAGGTTTAGTCAGTAGGACCCGAGACTGTCCATTTTTCCCCGGATGAACTCGATATCTCTGCTCCCCTATTTCCGTGAATGGTGTTCTAATATTTATCGTTATTCTTGGATCGTGATTCTAGATCGCGATATTTATTAAGCGTATAGTAGTTTATTATATATATAAATTACAGTTAAGTCTAACTAAATGTCACAGCATCACATTTACTAAAAAAATTAATGTTATTAAATCCAATTATATCCTAGCTAATACCGTACTTAACAAAGTTACCTGTCTTCGTGATCTTGGTGTGCATCTTGACGCTAAACTTAATCTAGATGTTCACGTGGAAAATGTAATTAGCAAGGCATACCAAATGTTTGGCTTTGTAATGAGAGCATCCCGAGACTTTCGCCGTCCATCTACTTTTCTGCATCTATATAAGTCCATAATCAGGCCACAAATGGAATACGCAGTACCCATTTGGAATCCGTACTATGCAAAATATAAGGACGCCATATAAATAGTGCAACGTAAGTTTCTTCGTGCAATGCAGTATAGATGCTTTGGTAAAAAAATATCATACCAACAACTTCTTAAGAAATATGACGTATTGACCTTAGAATCAAGAAGAACTCTTCTTGGTATCATGACCTTATTCAGTGTATGCCGCAACAAGTTTGACTGCCCTGACTTGGTAAGTAGATTGTGCTACCTTGTTCCTCGTACAGTGCACGGACGTGAGGTGCGCACCAGGCGCCTATTTGCTACTGGTATGTGCAGGACGAATTGTGGCATGCGCTCCCCACTACACTGTTTGGTAGACACTTATAACAGGAACTTTACTGACATTGATATATTATATCTTAATAAGCCTAGATTTAAAAGTAGCATCATTAAAATGTTAAAGGAACGGCAGTAGTGCCAAGAGGCATATATTGGATAAGATTTTTTAATCACTTTTATATATGTAAATTTTTTTTTTTGTACTTTATTCCGAACAGGCATAGTTACTATTTTATACTGTTAGTAAAGCACACACTTAATTAATGCTAGTTAACTTGCTTATGTACCATAGCCCGTTATTATAATTACTTACTTAATTAAATTAACCTTTGCTACTCTTAGTTAATACGAATGACAGCGATTGTCTGCTTACAGATTTAATGTTCAGTTTTACAAGTAATCTGTGAAAAATGTAGTGGGTACTATATTTGCTAAGTTTAATGTTAAGTACTCAATGTATCCTCCTAATACGAGTATACTACTGTTTGTTGTCCCATGTTCAATAAATAAAATAAATAAATAAATTATGTATTGTGACATATCAATGAATATGTATTAAGTATCATGATAAATATCAATATATATATATTATACAAGTGACATTTGTTTAATTACTTATTGAATGTAGCATATTACTCTTTACAACACTCAAGTATATCTATTGGCAACCTATTGATGGTTGCAACATCATGGGTATCACTAAAGTTCGTTCGGTACGTTTGTGTGGAGGTTTAAGCGACCGCCTCCTCTTTGCCAATACGCCAAGCTTTGTGGCTTTAATTTCTGTATAGTAAAAAAATTGTGAAAGCAATAAGTAATTGCTCTGAATCTGAGTATTCTTTGTGTAAGATGTTTGAATGTTTGTTAACTTACCCGCGGCACAGCCATGAATTATAAGCGCATGAGTAGCTTTTTAAAATATAAAACATCAGGCAGCGTTGTGCTGCCAGCGCAACGGATGAAAACCAGGCAGAACCAGTGTGATCTGTCGCATGCGCAGATAGCACAGCGTATTCTTAAGGAAACTGGAAATTCTAATTACCTCAGTTATCTGCAAACTTCAATAGTGATATTTTTGCAGCCGTGCTTCAATATTAGTATTTTTATAAAGGGTATTTACGCTAAATTTTTATCAAGTGTGGTGATCAAAACCACTAAACTCACCGAAGGGGCAGTGGACGACTTAAACCACTACGCCGTCCCCGTCCGTGCAGGCTATCTGACGTAACGCTGTGTACCTTTGAAAAAGTATTTCTTCACCCAATTTATTCGTGAAGGGTTTTTTGAATACGGTACTTAGGTAAAGTCTTGAGGCTTGTGGTAGTGAGAAAAGACCCATTGTAGTAAATACTAGCTGTGCCCGCGGTGTCACCCACGTTTATAGTTACCGCGCCGGCCCCGTGGGTCGTAACGTAAAGTTATATAGCCTTCCTCGATAAACAGGCTATCCAACACTAAAATAATTTTTAAATTCAAACCAGTAGTTACTGAGATTAGCTCGTTCAACCAAACAAACTCTTCAGTTTTACATTATTTAATATTAGTATAGATTTTTCTACAGCATTACTACAACGAAATCAACGAGGCATCATTAATTGTCTAGTCCGATTGTCCAGCGTGAAAGGTTACATTTATGTTTCTGAACTGAGGCAGGCTTTACTCAGTACAGCCTCGGATCTGGAAATCTGACTGTATACCAGTTCTACCTACAATAGTCCCGCTCCCATCTGAAACGTAAATCACAGCTAGCGAAACATAGTTGTAATATGCCTACCTCTTCGTAGATATAGAAGCAAGCTAGTATGTTATGTGTTGTATAACTTGGCTCGTAGCGTTGCGGTCAGTCATTCACGTACAGTTTGTACACAGTTTTGACCTGAATTCGCATGTCAAGTTCGTTGAATTACGTGTCTATCGATACGTTGAAACAATCGTTGAGGGAATTTGCATGGAGTTTGAGTTCATGTGTTTATACGACTAGCACGTTTAGCCAGCAATACACCTCGTATTTTGAGTTAGATCTCGCTTGAGACATTTCGTCTTTAATGAACAACTAAACTGTGGAATGAACTGTCGCCTGCGGTATTTTCAGACCAATACGACCTACAAACCTTCAAGAAAAGAGCGTACCTACTCCGTTTTAAAAGGTGGGCAACGCATTTGTATCTCCTCTGGTGTTGCGGGTATCCATGGGCGGCGGTAATCGCTTACCATCAGGCGATCCGTCTGATCATATGCCACGTATCTCATAAAAGAAAATTAAGGCAATTTTGGGATAACCTATATAGGTTGTCCCAAAATTGCCTTAAGTCCTAATAATATTATTAGGATTCGGTTTCTATATTCAACAAACGAGTCGTTTTGGCTACGGACAGTTATAATTGTCATATTTTCATAGAATATGTGTCAAAAATTAATGCCAACAGTAAAACGAATTGTTTCTTGGATGTAGGAACCGGGCTTAGGGCTAACTGAGGACGACTTGACGAGAATTGTTCTAATTAAATCTAGACTTGATACCGTTATCTGTGTTTTGTTTAAATTGATTTTTTATCTTCCTCTTTACCCGAACTCGCAACAGTCGGCGTATTGGCGTTGGTTAATTAATCACTCTAACTTGGTTTGGTTTTATATTAATTAGAGATTGTTTAAATTTTTGTATACACATGGATTCACGTCTGTCGTCACGTGTGTATTTCACGGAGGCGTAATTTCTCGGAGGTATTTTACTCCCATATTTCGCCAGCTCCATTTTTAGGTTCATCGTAATAGGTACCAAGTTTTATTTAAAACACAAAAAGGCTTTAGGTACATATTTTGCCTGAACCGAGAATCAACGCCAACACACAAACTCTTGCCAGAGGACTTATGCGGTAGTTATATATATTTGTGACATTATATTGAAGTTTGTATATCAAGCGCACAATGTACTTACATTAACTTGTTATATTTAATGTAGGCAAACCTCAGAACCGACTGTCCCTAATGACAGAAATCCTGAGTAATATCCTCATTTTAAATTCATTAGCCGCCATTTATCTCCCTTTGTTGACAAAAATACCTCGTTTAGTAGTTTATTTGTTTAATGTGTTTGTGTAAAAAGTCACATCAGGATTGTTTATCTTTAGTTAAGTACCTTAGCCCTTATCTAAGGGCGCCGGACCAGATGGAATTCCACCGGTATTTATTAAAACGTGTAGGAAGACTCTTGCTTTCCCTCTGTGTATAATTTACAATATGTCTCTTAAGCACGGAAAATTGCCTGATGTTTGGAAACGGGTTAGGATAGTGCCAATATTTAAAAAAGAAGACCCTTCTGACGTAAAAAACTATCGCCCCATTTCTATACTTTCTTGCTTTGCAAAGATCTTCGAGTCCCTATTATGTCCTATTATTACACGTCATTTGGATCCAATTATATGTATCCATCAACATGGCTTTAAAATTGGTCGTAGTGTACAATCAAACCTAGTTGAATTTGTTAACGACTTAACACGGTCACTGGACAAGGGACAAGAAGTCGATGCGGTATATACGGACTTCAGCAGCGCATTTGACAAAGTCAATCACACCCTGCTACTGTCCCAACTAGAGTCAGCTGGAGTGCACATCCGTGCACTCCACACCGCAGAAGGGATCCCCCTTCTGCGGTGGTTTGAAACTTACCTGGCACAAAGATCTCTCGTTGTGGTTGTGAGTGGATATGAGTCCCTACCATATCATGTCACCTCGGGGGTACCGCAGGGCTCTCATCTAGGGCCGTGTTTATTCTCACTTTTCATTAACTCCATTACAGCTCAAATCACAAATAGCAAATATTTACTTTTTGCTGACGACCTAAAACTTTTCAAAACGATATCATCTATCGAGGATGTTTCTCATATTCAGAATGATTTAAATAGCATTCAAAATTGGTGCAACAACAACTTTATGACCCTAAATGTTAGTAAATGTTATCACATTAAATTCACCAAGAAGAAGCATCCCCAAACATCGAACTACAGAATAAACGGTATCTCCCTTTCGGAAGTTAACGAAGTGCGTGATCTCGGAGTGTTAATGGATAAGCAATTGAGTTTTAGGAAGCATGTTGATGAAGCAGTGAATAAGTCGACTCAAATATTAGGGTTCCTAAAGCGAAACACAAAAGATTTTCAATTCGTTCGGACAAAGATAATGCTATATAACTCTCTTGTGCGCAGTCGTCTTGAATATTGTGATATTGCATGGAACCCGCATTACGCTATTCATTCCCAACGAATTGAAAATATTCAGCGAGCCTTCATCCGTCATATTGCTTATTCGTCTCGCAATATATCTCCTAGATGCCCGTATCAGCATCGGCTATCTTTTTACAGCATGGATTCCCTTCATGATAGGAGACTGATGCATGGCTTGCTCTTTATCCACAAATTATTGCATAATAAAATGGATAGTACTTATTTGACTTCCAATATAAACGTTAATGTACCCAGAAGACCTCCTCGCAAGCCCGTTAGCAATATTCTTACTGTACCCTTGTCCAGAACTAACCTTGGTTTGAATGCAATAAGCAGAATGTGTAGGGACTTAAATTCGTTTCTAATATTATAGTACGATGCTAATGTGGGTCATGAGAATGAGAACCAATTCCGGAACAAAATATTGAAATCTTTTAAAAAAATAAGTTTGAATTAGGTTAGGTTAGGTAATAGGTATTTGTGTAACCTTTTTGTATAAATATTACTATTGCTAAGTGTTATGTTTGTTTGTCTTTCTATACGGTTAATTATGTTGTATGCTTGATTTCTTGATTTTTGTTTTTTACCGATCTGTTCGTTTTTGTTTTAAATATTAACTATAAACATTGTTATTTTTTTTTAATTTAATTCTTTTTGTTCCCATATATATTGAATTTATACGTGTAATCACTTTTTATATTTTTTTAAAACATTCTTGTTATTTTACATGTGAATGATGTGTTAGCTCGTAAGTGGCATGTATATAAGAACGTTTGTGTATAAGATGTTATTGTGAGTGTTTTATATTTATGCTGTGAGTTGACCTACTAAATAAATAAATGAATAAATAAGTACCTAACCAAATGGTGTATAAGTACAGCCAGATTTGGAACAACCATTTGTGGATCACACAATTTTTTGTCCCGTGTGGGATCCGAACCCACAACACTCGGCGTAGTAGCAATGGCGAGGCAAACACATAAACGGCTACGTCATCCGTAGAGGTTAAGGCCAAAGCCGACTTAAACAACACCGCTCCTACACCGCAAAATAATTTTAATAGAAATTTGAGCTTTAGTGCGTTCTGTGTAGACATAATTTATATTGATATTACAAATTAGCAAACAGCTTGTTGTAAGCGAGCTTACCGCCAGCGTACCACTCGATAGTTGAAGCCACGCTTACCGCGCGCTTCAAGCGGGTGGCTCGCGCGCTTCCAACGGGCGAACTGCGCGATGTACGCACGCAGACTGCTCGCTTGAAGCACGTTGCTAGATTGTCAGTCAGTTATAAACGATAATATGTAGTCAAATAAGTACCGATCCATATGGAAATACTATAATAATGATCTTACAAAATTCTCCTTCTGCATTTCTTGCATTTAGCATTTTATGCACCCAAAATCTTCGTCTTTTGTTGTTTCCCGAGCTATTCTCTTCATCGTCAAGTGCAATATCAATGTTCACCAGATCGCGCATTGTGAATCGAGACAGCGCAAAAAATACGAGTTAGTTCATTGAAGACTAATCACAGACTGTGTCTGTCACGAAAAGCGTAAGCGGTCGGTGCGTGGACAGTGTAGTCAACTGCTAGTGGTAAGCGCGGGGACAGCTTGTCGACTGTTAGCTGCAAGCGCGTGGACAGCTGGTTGCCTGCTAGCTGTCGGTGCGTGGACAGCGGATAGTGGCCTCTCCGTTTGGCTTAGCTGTGCGAGAGCGGTGTTGGAGCAGTATTGTATAAGTCGGCAACGACCTTTAGCTTTCTGACTTCGCTATCCCGATATCCGTATTGCTGCAACACTTTCATAGAATCGATCTCGGTACCACATGATTTATTGACTTTTGCATCACTAGGCCAACGAGACTGTGGAGTGGTTATAATATATTTTATGCAAAACCAGTTAGATATTTCGCATACCAGACTTCTTTTATAAATCAAAAACATGTTTCATTTCATTGAAAGTTGTTATTTAAAATATATTGTATATTTAACCGTCATCAATGATTTACGCGAAGTGTAAACGAATTTCATATTTTATAAAATAAATTTGCATGTTGTTCAAATCGAAATCATTTACCTTAACTATGTGTGTAAAATTAATTTAAATATTTCATAACGTATGACAGATGGCTTAGCGGCAGTAAATGCAAATGCCGTGTATGTGACCTTAGGTTCAATGCACCGGTCGGATAAAGTGTTATTGGGATTCCCATCAAACAATTCTTAAAATCCCCGAAGATAGGCATACGCGAATAAGCGCATAAGCGACACACATGGGTATTATCGCGCATGCAAATTAGATCAATTCCTTGGTAAAATTATTAATTTTTTGAATTAGGTAATTGAAGATTCAAATCTATACTAATATTATAAAGCTGAAGAGTTTGTTTGTTTGTTTGGTGGGTTGAACGCACTAATCTCAGGAACTACTGGTTCGAATCGAAAAATTATTTTAGTGTTGGATAGCTCATTTATCGAGGAAGACTATAGGCTATATAACATCACGCTACAACCCACAGGAGCGCGCAGTAACGATAAACGCGGGTGAAACAGCGGGTACAACTAGTAGATAATAAAGCTTAAGAGTTTGTTTGTTTGGTTGAACGCACTAATCTCAAGAACTACTGGTTCGAATCGAAAAATTCTTTAAGTGTTGGATAGCCTATTTATCGAAGAAGGCTATAGGCTATATAACATCACGCTACAACCTACAGGGGCGGCGCAGTAACTATAAACGCGAGTGAATCTGCGGGCAAAGCTAGTAAGCTTTGCCCGCAGATTCACTCATTCACATAGAATAAAGTACATCGCTAAAGTTTTACTGCAATGACGTAGTCGTTCTGTAGTCACCATGTTGCTAAGTCTGCGCTAAGAATTATGGTTTCACTTTTATGATGGAATTTATTTATGTGATATCATACAAATTTCATCAAATAGTGGCTAGCGTATACTAATAAATACTTGTTAATTTATTACTGTGTATTCCCAACTAGGCTTTCATTGCTATCTAAATATGATGTTTTTATTTATAATGAGGGATATAGCTATTAATCATTTCTAGCGGTCGTCCACTGATCAAAATTCGACCATAATTGATTTAAATTTTAAGTTTGATCGTTATTGAGGTTTTATTGTCTATAACTTTACCCTTATAATCACATTTCATTTAGATTTCACCAACGCTATACAGGTTAATTTACCTATCGTTTTCAAACAAATAATTATTTATTTAACTATACTCTTTCATTGACGATATTGCTAAGCTTGCTACTTTGTTTTCATTTTTAATTACATATAAATAAGGTATATGTAACTATAGTTACGAAGAATTGTACGACGTCAGACGAAAAATGCCGAAACACTACGAACGCGATTCGACTTCGTGGGTCAAATGCATGGTTGTGTGCGTGTAGTGTTTTTCATTAATTTAATGTATTTCTAATGCATATTTTATAAAAATATTAGGATTCGCTGCTCCTTCTCCATATAAACTTTAGCTGTGCCAAATTTCATACTCCTCCGTTCGCGCAATTTTCGTAAAAACGGGTACAAAGTTTTTGCTTTACGTATTTACTTATGAAGCTAAATGTATAATATAACATTCTAGCTAGATATATATAATACACTTGTATCTAGCTTTAAGTTGTGTGTATCTTTGTAGATGGTCCAATATAATAAATAATATCAGAGTTTGGTTCAGATAGAATACTATAAAACATACTGATATTATATAAGTTTAATATCGCCGATGAAGAGTCAATTCAATAATAGTCAGACAATTATATAATAACTAACATTTTGGCCATTTTTGTTTTATTGAATTATTCATTGTAAAATAAAGTAATACACATGCTGACAAAGATCTTGGGTCCATTTCTTATTAATATTGCAAGATAAATAGTTATTGCAATATATACTATCTACGCTCGATCGCGTCCGATAAAAAAAATATAAATAACAATAAAATAAAAATAAAAAATAATAAATAAATATAATATATATAAATAAAATATATTATGGCCTTGAAACGTTTTTTTCGCCTCTTGAAAAGTTCCATTTTTACAGTTATTATTTTTTAACTCTTCATCGGCGATATATTAAATTATAAGTATGAATATACAATCTAATGTCTTAATACAAGATGTATTTTTCTTTGCAAAGATAGTTAGCAGGCTTTATAAAGCAATGCTTACTTAGGTCATCGACAGAACTGAACCCGTTTAGTACCTTGTCCTGTCTAATAATAGCATAAACCTACCCCATCACATTCCATGTCGAAAGACTCTATTCATAGCTTAAAGGTGGATTAAATCTATATTCTATACTCATATTATAAAGAGGAAAGATTTGATTTTTTATTTGTTTTTTTTTTATAGCTAAGATGACAAACAAGCCTACGGCCCACCTGATGGTAAGTGGTCACCGAAGCCTATGGACGCGACACCAGAGGCATAACTTGCGCGTTGCCGACCCTTTAGGAAAGGAAGAAGAGAAAAAGGAAGTGGGAAGGAGAAGGAGCGGGAAGGGGGCAAGAGCACCGGCACTCTCACTCATCGAACGAAACACAACAGTAGGAATACTGCCATTTTACGTCGATATTCTGTGAGAGGGTAGTCCTTCCACGGTCGAGCTGGCCTATTCATTATATATAAATAGCATATATGTATAAATAGCAGTATTCCTACTGTTGTGTTTTGTTCGGTGAGTGAGAGTGCCGGAGGCCCAATCAACTCTTTCCCCCGTCCCGCTCATTCTCCTTCCCACTTCCTTTCCTAGAGGGTCAGCAACACGCAAGTGATGCCTCTGGTGTTGCAAGCGTCCATAGGCTACGGTGACCACTTACCATCAGGTGGGCCATATGCTTGTTTGCTACCTTAGATGAATAGAAAAACAATTTTTTCCAGAAAAAGCAGTAGTTTCGGCACGAGTAGCCGGGTCGGCAAAGTTCCTTGCCCAACCCGGTACGACCAGCAATTAAAACAGAGACTTCAAACACAGCACTAATTATTTGTGTTGTGTTTGAAGTCTCACACAGATCGACGCTTGATTCCTTAAGGGGATGGCAGAGACTACGGCTTTCCACTTGATACTATTCTGACACCGACGTATGATTCCTATAGGGGAAGATAGAGACTACGGTTTTCTAGTTGATGCTATTCTAGTGTGTCTTCCTTGCTTCATTCACTTTCATTACATATTAGAGTTCGAAAAACTTTTATACAACAGCTTTGTCCATCCGTCGGTCTGTTATACAACTTTCAACTCAAGAACCGTAAGAACTAGAGATTCGCGGTTAACGCCATTCGACTCAGCATAGTCGATATACCCCCGAAATTACTATGACCTTTGACCTCTGACCCCAAGGTCACGTGGTATCACGAGACCTTTGCATATTACTTGAACCATTTTTTCGAACTCTAAGATTTACGGCAATTGATTGCCGTTTCTCACTTGTTTAATGAACGTTCGTTGATTTGGGTACCTATTTCAAATGTGGCCGTTTTAGTACCAAAATCTGTGAAGCAGCGCTTGCTTATGTCTTATGCTCATCTATACTATAATATTATAAATGGGAAATCTAATATCTGTTTTTTTGTTTGTATATAATTCAAAAACTACAAAACTGATTTTAAAATTTATTTCACGATTAGCAGCGATAGCGTAGTGGGAAACCGTTGGACTGCCACGCAGAGGTATCGAGTTCGAACCAAAGTCGCGCATCTCTAACTTTTCGAAGTTATATGCATATTAAATAGTTAATTATCGCTTGCTTTAACGGTGAAGGAAAACATCGTGAGAAAACCTGCATGTCTGAGAGTTCACCATAATGTTCTCGAAGATATGTGAAGTCTGCCAACTCGCACTAGGCCAGCGTGGTGGACTATGGCCTAACCCTTCTCACACTGAGAAGAGGCCCGTGCCCAGCAGTGGAACAGTTTGATACAGGGCTGATATTATCATTATTATATTATTATAAGAAAGCTATATCACCGAGTAACGTAGCCTATATTTTATTTAAAAATGAAAGTACTCATACTAACATAACTTAACCTTTTTCCTTTCCCCGCGGCATCGCTGGCTTAAAAGTACCTTAACATTTATACGAGCGTAGTCGCGGGAAAACGCTAGTTCATTATAATCAGGTGAATTTAAAGCGGTCGTTCTCACGACCTATTTACATTTAAAAACAAATGTAGGAAAATAGTGTTAAGATATTTGGTCGGTTGACTGTGTACCGTTGTGAACTAACTAGTAGCGTAAACGATGAGTCAACGGTAAACCGCGCCAACGTGCTTAGTGAGAGTACAACCGTACACAACAGTGGTTTCATAATTCTTTATTAGTTTGTACTGTTTGATTCGGTATCGTTTTCAAAATATTCTATTTAAACCATCTTGTTAGTTCTGTATTAGAGTTTAGGAGATACTTATTCCGAATTCGAATGCTGAATCAGATATTTTTATTATAGTTTTAAGATCAGCAATTCTTACTCTGTTGAGGGTTTCAGAAACTGTAGACGTACCAAAAAACCAAACGACGCAAAGCAACTACACACCTGTAAAAATTCAGTTCGTTGTAAGGATTCTAATAATCAAGTCTCGGAATAACTATTTGTAAAACACACAACATTTTATCCCGTGTGGGATCGATATCACTGGTGTCGGCGTCGCGGCAGTGGCGAAGCGACCGCTTAAACCAAATCCTAACACTCATTTAATGAAATTTAATTGTTGTTGTTAAAATTAATTGCGATGACTTCCTGCAAGAAATTAAATATTAACCGTTCGCGTAAACGTAAGATACTACACACAGTGACACATCAAACTAGACTGTTTGGATTTTGAACTATTAGAAGTTGCGTTATAGAGTGCGTTATATTTTTGTTACGCTCTATCCTTACCATTACATCGACACCACTATGCATTGTCCCTTTCCGTCAATTCTCTTTTTTGTATGTAACGTGGTTATGCGTATATAGGGTGTCTAACTTGGTGTGTAGCCGTGTGTACAATTGTTTTGATACAATTCATTGTCTTCCGCCAACTGGACAGCTGATGTCTGAAATTATAAACTACGTCATATTTACTTAACCACCATATTTATATAGATGTAAGCCGTAAATGAATCAGTGTTACGTGAGGATACGACTACACGTGCTCGGGTAACTGTCGGACTATTATTTGTGATTATCAACAACACTAGTTTGTGATGATTTGACGGTAATCCTCGTGTTCATGACGAGTTGTGAATGACTGAACGTTTATGGTGTTTGAAATCGTTGCTGTAATTGGCTTTGATATTTATAGAATTGCGCAGTAGTAAGAATCAGTGAGGTTTGTGAATTGGATTTACTAGTTTTCGATATGAAGTATAAGTAATTTTATAAATGAAATGTGTTGCTGACGATGATTTGGTTTGTTATTTTTTTATTGAGATCATAAACTTTTTTTTTAAAAAGCTATGCCAGCTCTCGTTATACGTACTAAATCACGGGGGACTTTACAAATATTTGAATAACGGACACAAAGAACACCCAGACTCGGAATAACCTATTGTTGATCACACAATATTTTTGTCTGTTTCGTCGATCCAATAAAATATACAGAAGTACTTAACTGATCTACTTTGGATAATAATATATTACACTTTTATAATTTTCATTAAAGCAAAATATTTGCATTTCTCTATTACGCTGTTAAATTAATAAAGTGAACCAAGAAAAGACCTAACAATTCTGTGGTTTTTATGTAGGTAATTGCTTAAATCGTGTCTCCTATTCAAATATGAATGGCACGATTTTATTTTATGTCACTAAATTGGTGACCAAACAAGCTAACTACAGAAGGCACGCAATGCCATTACTTTGATTTACCGTTGTTAAATGTTCAAAACGAGTTCTTGCACCTTAAATCCACTACCAGGCATAAAAACACAAGATTATTTTCTTATGATCATCTTACAGTCGAGTTCTTCTTCAGTGTCATCCAGTTATAAGGAGAGATTGTGCTGTGTTCGATCTCTCTTGAGTAGGCATAGACTGTAACATATAGGTACTAGATAATGTATTACACATATGATATGAAACAGTCATTGTATAGGCGATACACTTTTAAAAACAATAGGCGCGTATTCGATTGTTTTGATTTGTATGACGAATCACAAAACATTCGAACCAAATCAAATACAATTGTAACAGGATACTTTGGCCATAGCTACTTGGTACTGCTTTCTTTGGTTAATGTTAACCAAGAATCCTTAAGTAGCTTGAGAGCTTCTAAGCCTTTATTGTTTACTTTTCGAAACTACCACTACTTCCACCCGACAATATCACTATTGAAAATCTACGTGATATACCTCCAGCTAGTCCAGGCTTGACCATATGGATTTGTAAATTCACCTTATCCTTCTTTCTTTTCTTTTCTATTGCACTAGTAAAATTATTAACGTTACTGTGTCATGCAGCATTCGTTTTATTGATTCGAGATATCTACAACTGATATTAGCATTTGTACATAAGATTCCACTACAAAATCGTCCACCCACTTTGTTCAAATACAAAACATCGGCAATCCCTGCCCTTTAGAACTCATATAAGTATAAAGTATTGTTTAACGGGATGTATAATACCTAATTATAACACTCCGTATGTCTATAACAAGTTAAACTCTCTCGAAATCAGCAACGACATATGCATATGTGATGTATATAAGCTCAAGGGCTAACACAAAAAGGGATTAAATTACAAAGTCTTGATCAAGCTTGCAGAGATAAATATAGGTCGCAGTTTACGTAATAACACATGTGCTATTTGATATTGTTATCCATATGGCCACGTGGACTGTGTTTGCAGTGGGGAAATTCCCAATTATGCAATAATATGTGCATATTTTGCAATTAATATAATCTGAGCTGGATAATTAAGTATATATATGTTTTACCTGTACAGCCAGTAATGATAGTCTATTGATCAAATTATTTGGATATTTAATCAATTAGAAAAGTTATAGTTTATTTATAAATTTTATAATCTATATATTAATACGCGAAGCAAAAACTTTGTACCCCTTTTTACGAAAATTGCGCGGACGGAGAAATATGAAATTTAGCACAGTTAAAGTTTATATAGAGAAGGAGGGGCGAATCCTAATATTTTTATAAAATATGCATGAGAAATTCATTAAATTAATGGGAAAACACTACACGCACACAACCATTTGACACACGCAGCTGAATCGCGTTCGTAATATTTCGACATTATTCGTTTGACGTTGTACAATTCTTTGTAACTATGGTTACCTATACTTTATTTAGGAATTTTGGTTGAATTTTGACCACTAGGCGGCCGCTAGTACTAATAAAATAGTGTAGAATAAATTGTACCAATTATGGAATGTTGCACAACGATTATAGATGCCTACCCAATCTTCCATTTATTGCATCCTGCCTAATCTACTACTTCTTCATCTGACCTTTAAATTCAGATTTGATGGTTTAATCTGCTTTGAAAAGGTGAATCAGCTAGCCACTCGGGGATGGACCACATACTTATCTCCATAAGGAGGCTCGCATACCTAGCGCTAATTTTTGTTTTTTATTATATTTGCCTGGGGTCAGGTACGCGACTGTTATAATTTAGGTACCGCAAGCAATCATAGGATACCATTACCGCTTACCACCAGGCGTGATGTATGCTTCTTTATCACATAATATGCATATGTTATGTAAAAATCAGGGACTATCATCTGTACTTTTCTGAAGCAACACTTTTTCGCTGAATGTGAATTAAATTACAAACACATACATATCGATGTAAATAAAATTGATTCTATAATACTAAATTTAATTATGTTTTTATTAAAAAATGTCCAGTCCTGTTGACTCACTGGCAGCTGAAACTAAAGAGAAAACAAAATGAATTATCAAAAACTTTCTCTCATTAGTATGCTTGTATAATTAAAACAAATAAATAATATAACTAGATCCGTTAAAAAAGCGATGTTCATGTAAAACTTGTTTTGGATAGCACTTTTGTTGATGGTTGTACTGACGGTGACAGTCGAGCTTGCAAGCTGTCTTGTGGCACACAAGTAAATATAATGTCAAAGATGTTAGTTAGTGTAGATGTGGAAAAGGGTAGATAAGTATTTTGATGCCAAACTTATTAACACTTGAGAAAATTGTAACTGATTGTCGAAAGTTTTAATGGAGACTTGTAAGAAAATATATAGTAGAAAATAATTATACTATACATCAAAACATTTTCTTCACTTTCTCTTCAACTTGCGCGGTGTCAATGTTTCATGATGTATATTTTGCGAAATATATTTAAATTCTCGCCGGATCATAAAATCATGTCGAAAAGACAAGCAGTATTATTAAGTAAGTTTGCAGTCATAATACAGATCTAATATATCAAAGGTTATTACACCACTTTGATAGAATTGTTGATAATACAATTCATAAATGGATCTCGAATAAATACGATTTAAGTATGTTAAGTATAAAATATAGCACTTGTTTTATTCTGTAATATTTATATATTAGTGTTTTATTATTTAGAATCTAGAACAAAACTAACAAACCAATCTATAAATTCTACAAATTGTAGGAAAATCACTTCTTCAATTAATGACACTCAATAAAATCTATGGCCGAATCCGATACCCTTTATCGACTCTTGCGCATGTGTGGGTGGACACCGAGGCTGTTGGCTCAGTCATCGGCAGTCATCGGCCGGTCGGACGCGGCGACTGGCCGTTCCATTTACAAATTCGCCAACTATCAACGTTCATTCCAAATTCAATTCGCGAAATTTTAAATGTCGGATTCAAATTAACAGACTTTATAAAAAGTAGGTAAGTATTAGTTGTTGTTTATTACTGTTTTATTTTACTGCTGTTAGTATTTTTTTTTCTGTGTCACTGGGCAAATATGCTTTGTTTATCTACGTACGTTGTTTAAGGAAGTCACGAAATTTCTAAGTAAAAAGGTGTACACTTTTATTATCACTATTTTAATTATCTAGTTTAAATCGTCTCGTTTTCTTGAACACTATATTTTATCATAAGCTATAAATTTATGAAATTTAATTTTATTGCAAAGTTTTACTGGTGTTACGGTTTTACTACATTACGTTCTGTTACGTATTGTTTAATAACTGTTGTTTAACAAGATGTTGAATTAATCAACACCTAGATTTTAATTAAAATGTTTTTACCCACCTACTTCTATGTTTATTAAATTTAACGTTATAAAAAATGGAATCAGCTGCTTATCTACACGTGTTAGCCGTAAAAGTCGAACAAGCAAAAAGAAAATAGTAAATAAGTACCTACCGACATACGCAAAAAAAGTTTAAAGTATTTTATTTAGTTCTGTCTTACCTACTCTGTGCTATCTACAATAGTACGTAGTAATAGTAGTTACGTTTTAAAAGGTCATAATGAATTGATTCGGTTCTGGAAATTAGTGACATACATTCCTAAAATACTTCTGGTACTTAATTTCTTTTATATTTATGTACAGTTTGCCTACAGCGAAAACATTATATTTTTCCGAAATCATTTGCATTTTGGTTTAATCGGTTTAAACGTTAATCTCAGTGTGTGATTGCCCAATTGATAAATTTCTCGATTTAAAATTTTCGATTCAATTTAATTAATCATATTATTATAAGTGGTTACGTTTGTTAATATTAGTTTAGTTGTAAATTATGATTGTTGCTTTGTTTATGTATATCATGTATAATAAAATTTAGACCAGATTGTATATAATATTTATCGTTAAGATAAATGAGTTCATACCAGATGATTTATGATAGCTCTTGTTCTCATTCTGTATTCTATTTGCTAATGTTTGTCAGAATATATTATCAGAAATAACATAACCACTAGATCTTCTACAGCTGTTTTTGGACGTATTTTCCTGTATTGCTTATGGATTTATCACAAGTTAAAATATTGTATTTTCCTCTGTTTTTCTTCAGTGTAAAATTCCAGACAATTTACAAGTTATTTTAACGTTGATGAACGGTACAAATCGTCACGCACTGCAATATTATACTCAGTTTTATCGCAAAAATGCAGTATGTGTATTATGTCAAGGTTTAGTTCAAAGATGTTTGAGATTCCTTTCAAATTTACAAGATGTTCGTACTTACGTCGAATATTCGTTTCTTGTCGCTGTATTGTTATGTTATTAAGTCATGTCTATTATTTTAAACAATATTTGTGCTATTTATTAATTGTATGCCTTATCTCGGAGGCCATATCTAATTCAATAATTAACTAGTTGTTTGGAAATAATAATGCGTTGATTATGTGTAAATACTTTTTGATGGTTTTTGTACAGAATATTCTGTTCAGGTAAAATATCTAACTGTTGCAAAAATCTTCAATTCCTAATAGAGATTGAAGATTCTTTTAAGTATTCCATTCTGGGTATTCTCTAGGTTAAGTTAATTATTTTTATAGCTGTCTAATATATAACATTAAACCTGTCTAACATTAAACCTGGCTTCTAGTGTATTCAACAACGCTTACCATTTGGTATTTAAAAACAGCTGTTAAGTATAATATCTCTGGTTTTAAGAGCAATATCTAGTCTAATTACGCCGGTTGTATATTGTTAAGGTATTAATTTCGGATATTAGTCGTTACGAAATATGACAATTTATTACAATACTATTTTACATGAAAAACGTTGCAAGTATTGTCTGGTTTTGTTTCTTGGTATTGGAAAGTGCAAATAGAACAAACTACGTACGTTTTAAGTGTCTGTATTTTAATTAAGAATACAATGTATTCGTTTTTATTTGCGGTTAGCCGCATTTGTTGTAAAGCAAATACATATACGACTGCCGCTGAGCTCGATACATAAGAATATGTCGGAAAATAGAAGATTGTTGCTAAATCATTTTGTGGTTTGTTAATGCTGTAAAATAATATTTTAAAATTAATTCAGACCTCGCTGGCATTGCGCTGTCAGTAGGGAAACTAGTGACCTGTTCCTTACACTGTCAGTATAGCTAAAGATTTTTGCATTGAGAAGACAGAAACATGGTAGTTATATTATATAGTTGCGTGCGCTGCATCTCTGATCATGTTATACATTGTGTTATGTAATTGTATTCGAAAGCAATAAAGCACATCACTTATGGAGAAGGGCACATTTTCTTAATAAGAAATGTGTAAATTGTTGGCGCCATAAAGTATACCTGTTAGATATTTTTATTAATAAAAATACTGCAGTGAAGTGGAACTACCATTAGATGGAGAGGTCTTAAGTTCGATCAAACAGCACCGATCTCGTACTTATAAAAGCTATGCGCATATTAAAATTACTTATTGCTCAATGTTACAATGAAGAAAAACATCGTGAGTAAACTTGCATTTCGCGTCTTTAATATATTTTTTTATTTTAGGTTATATTTGCAACCAATCTGTATGCAACCTTGTCATATTCAAACCTAAAAAAAGGCCTGTGCCTTACTGTGGCACAGCTTATAGAGATGGTTGGTATTATAAAAAGAGTAAGATACTATTAAAATATAAAACTCTTACATTAAATTTGAATAGAATTTCGTTACCTATTTGTTTACATATGAGGGCAGTTGCTCCTAAAAACCGTTAGTCATAGTATTGTCAGTCTTATTAAAGGGTATCTATACAGTCAACTATGAGATAAAAATTGGCCAGTAATAAAATAACGGCAAACCAAAATAGTTTAGTACTATTGAATAGTGATAAATAATAAAACTAGAACGCAGTGTTTAATTAATTATTATTATACACGTTATCATAACATAAACATATTGATTACAGTATGTGAATAAAAAAACAGACACACACTTGTTGACACATAATTACTCTATTATCTGAAATTTTATAATACCTATTGGATTATAGACATTTAATAATAGTTTTGTCAGATAACATTGTGTCTGGAGTTCCGGGCATAATTTTATCTATATTGCCCAAATGATTTTGTTTCTATAACTTTCTATAAATTTCACGAGTGTCAAAACTCGGTATTTTCCATAATTCCATTGCTGAAACTGGCTACATATAGCTTCACCTGTTAGCTTAATGTTTATGTAAGATAAAATTACGGCGGCTCCCGGAGAGGTAGAGCATAAAAATAAACAAAATATAAAACGTCCGTAAAAAAACAGCCTGAAATTTTACTTTGCCAGTATACCATCTTCTATTGCCATGGTAACTGTAGAAAATCTCAAATGTTCGCTGTCGACTTGGACGTGAGTTTATTAGTGATATCTTTTCAGTACGACCCTATTATCGTTTCTATTTTTCATTGATACTCATAAGTCAAGTTGGAATAAAATGGTATTTATAAATAATTTTTTTGCAGCCCGCAGCTTCGACTGCGTGAATCCCACGGGAAAGCGTATCAAAATAAAATTATCCTATGTCTTCATTCAGGATATGGCTTGTTTATGTATCAAAATTCATCCAAATTCGTTATGCAATTTATGCATGATTGCGTATCAAACATATTCACAAACTTCCATATTCAAAAATATGTAGGTACATTCAAATGTCATTAATACGATCGATATTTTAAATAAGCAGTGTTCGAAAGCCCTTCGTTCCCTTCTAAAGGGAGTTGTATCTAGGCTATTTCCCCACACCGTGTGTAAACAGGTCCCATCCAGCCAGGTCGCTGACACGGCGCCACCGACTTCATCTTGCATAACATTAAAATAAAAAAGTTAACGGAATGTACTGAGGCGAAGGCAACGTCCTTTGCGGCCGATGCAACTTTTTGCGGTCATTATACGGGCTATCTGCGGATAATCGACTGGTTAACATGTAATTTATTACCACATTCCAACTAGATTTAACGATTATTCGTTCTCAGGGTCTACCTTAGAGGAAGACTGTAATTAACAATTGAATCTATAAAATTTAATTATTTTTGTTAATTTTGTCTAAATTTCTTGGTAATTATTTTATGAATATGGTTACAGCTGATTGTGGGTTTGATTTTGAAGTCGAAACAAAAGTATAGGTTTTGGTCAGTAAGACAATTCGCAACAGCAGTACATTATAGTAATATGCCTAGTAGACGGTATCATGATCGGTTACTATTATTTCAGATGAAAATTGTTGTTAGCTACATGTGGATATAATTATGCTTGTCACCCTCTCTCCCCTTATATATGTATTATGTACTCATTATTATTACTTCCTTAAATGCTCCTATAATAACTTCAATATGTTTTCTGACCGTGATTCCCAGTTATTAGCGTATTGATTGCACGATCAGAATTATAACTTCCTCTATTAACTATATTTTATAACATTACTACAAAGGCGAATTTTTATCAAACACTGATGTAATTAAATTGCGGTTGAATAGGCTTTTAAATCCTTAAATCGCGAATATAACGAAAGATTTCGGCATCACAAACACTAAAAACTGCTTAGAAAATATAAACAATTGTAAGAACAATAAAAACAGACGCTAAACACAACAATGGGTTATCAAATTGTGGAAGGTCAATTTATTCGACCATTTATGGTATACAAATAAGACGTATCATGGTACTTGTAGTCATCGAGTGGTCAAAATTCAACCGTAATACATTAGGTGTATTTTTAGCTTTAAGCACTCTTTTCCCATATAGGTAAATTTTTATTATGCCACATCTCAAATTTTCTTCGCGGTCAATATGCTTACAAAGCGTCCATCTTTCTTCACAAATTAGATTATAGATTAAGTAGATACAGAAAGCCGGGTTAATATAGTCACATATTAAATAGAAACAAATAAAAGGCTCAATACAACGAAAGCACTAAAACAGACGCAATCGAGTAGACGCGTGCATATTGTAGTCTTGGATCAAATCATGTTACATTCGACAGATTGTTTGAAGGAGTGTATTTTGCACCAATTATTAAATTAAAATTCGTGAATGCCGATTCGATACGAGGTTTATCACTTGCAGATTACCTTAGTGAAAAGCAAAAACATTAAAAGTATATCAGCGAGAAAAGGAAATTAAGATGACATAAAAATAAATTAATGGCAAAGGTAGGCATCTGAATCTTTAGAACTCTTACTCAATAAGTAAAAAGCAGCATTTCTATCCTAACTTTTGTGTCCTGTAAGAGAGTATTACGCCCCTAGACGGGTCCGCCCATTTCTGGCGTCACCAAATAAAACACGACAGCTTGCTTTTCAATAAAAAAAATCTTCTATGTATGTATTTACTTTAGCGTTTACCGTTTAACTTAGACCGAAAATTTATCTAATTTGTTACATAACTACGAATGCTGTGGGTGGCCAAATTCTTTTCTCTCCCGGAAGTAGCATATCTTTTTTATTGTTCTGTGAACACACATAGCCTACCGTACCTTAGTACCGTGGAAATCGCACAATGTAGATGAAAACCGAATTCTGCACGCTACACTCTGAAGACAATCGCGTATAAGATGACGAGACCTTGACAGTTTCGGTTCGACGCACACCACTGGCGCAGATGGTTGTTCATGGTGCAGAGACCAAAGGATTACACGTAATTCAGCATCATAATGTATGGGAATTTCCTGTACTTAGTTTTTACTAAGATAATAGTGTCCGATGGGAGAAAAACTTTAATTGTAGGATATGCACATAGTTGTGTCGAATATAGACTCTATGACGGTAATTTACATATTAAGCGTTTTTTATATCAAGCAGGCAGGCAGGTTCTGTTGGCGCTCGCCGCGGTATCTATTGGTCTTTTATCTGACTGCCTCAGAAGGTGAATTTTGTTTTTGAGTGTAGTTTTTTTGCTGTAGCAACGGCCATATCATGACTACAATGCTTTTTTAAATAATTTAAAATATGTTTAAAATATAATTCTTTATCCGATTACATACATTTAGATTTTGTGGAGTTAAAATTTTAGTTTGTATTTTTGGTCTTGTCTTATCTGTTGTTATATGACTGAGTAAGTTAAAATATTATTAAATATTTCTTGCCGCAAGATGATAATTCTAAATGTGTCGTTAAACTTATTATTTTCGATAATTCTTCTCTTAGAAACTCTCAAGCTTTGAATTTAGAGATTATATCTTATCGATTTAGGAGGGATTTCGGTCATGAGTAAGCAACCAAGATGCGCGACGTTTTCGAGTATTTTGTCGTACGTATGTATGTACCAGGATGTAGCTCATGTAGAATTAGTACCTGTCTAGTTTCAAGGGTCAAATCAAAGTTGTATGGTAAATAGCTATAGAATATTCAAGCCGGCACAGGAAGGCTCAAGGTACAGCGGACCCACGCGACACAAATATAGTTTTATAAAAGCATATAAGATAGACTCGTTTAAAGCTGCATCGTTCCGTTGTAGTTCAGTTCCACTCATCTTACCGTATTTACACACGCAGTGAATGTGCCTATTAACGATACAAAATATATTTGATATTTTTTGGAAATAGTTTCTATTCATGGATAAATTAAAAACAAATTAAAATGTCGCCTATCTGTTGTTATGACAATTTGAACGTCAAGACTTTTACGAAAGATTTAATTTTGGCTATAATTTACTTTTAGTTATTTATGATTATTATTAAGCTGTGCAAACATTGTATAAGTATTATTTTATATGTTTTTTGATTTAAGTGTTTCTGTGGTTAGTGTACTCGAACAACTAAAGCCTTAGGTAAAGTTCTTACATAAGGTAGTAAAATTATTTACGATTTGTACCAAGTTTCTTTAGAAAAGGCTACTTGTTTTGGAACTGGCTTCTTTACGTTGTATAGAGACAACTTGAGGATCTTAAAAGCATTAAGTATATGATCATCAGTGGCCTTGTTTTATATTAATTAATAGAGATTCTTCAAATTTACTAAATCTTAGGCAAAGTATTGGGAAGACCGTGTACTTTTTCAATATCGCTCACAATTTTAGCATTCGTGATTTTTATTTTATCTTATCTTGTTCCAGACTATGCTGAAGATCGGGGGAGGTGCCGTGCTGGTGGCGGCGATCGTGGCTGTCTTCGTGGTAGCCACGCAAGGCCGCGATCCAGACTTGGAGGCCCTCGAACATGAAGGTCGGGAGTACATCCTTCAGTTGGATAAGGCTACCGGCGTCAGAAAAAACAAAGCCAGTCTATCCGAATGGGAATATACATCGAACATCACAAAGGAGAATGAGGATAAATGGGTAAGGATTCACTAAATAGTAAATAAGCAAGAAGGGTATTAAATATCTTTTACACCTTGCAGAATACTGCTTATCTTTTTAATGAGTATTAACAGTCCGAGTGTTGTGCAGTTTACATGACTACCTGCTTGATTGTAAGCAGTTCTAGAAGTTTAGGCCCGCTGTACAATGATATGGGATGTAGATTCCAATGCCTATCGTTGTGCAGCGGGCCTGTGGTGCCAATTTATACAATTCAAGATGTGAAGCTTTTGACAACACGTGCAATTTATTTGCTGGCAAGTTGCCCTAGACTCTTTTTCTTTGTGATAAATATTTGTAAGCTACCCTTTGTTCTTGCTGATACTGAATATCGCAGGTTATGATTCCGTGTACACGTCATGTGCCAATAATCTGACACGAGATTATAGTTACTATTGCAATGCAATCAAAAGCTACAGACGGATTTGATTGCAAAAGCGAATAAAAAAAATATCGTGACAAACTCTTCTACAACCTAAATCATGCGGGAAAACCTTGACGTCTCTGGTAACTAATTTATATTCAAATGTAATTTCAGATCCGTATCCGCCTAGAATTGTCTAAGCAAGAAAAGCAAGCTTGGGAGGAAACAAAAATGTACAAATGGCAGGAGTTCCAAGACTTCACTCTTCGGAGGATGTTCAAGAAATACAGCCAGTTAGGAGTATCAGCTCTGAGCAATGATAAGTACAGTAAGCTGATGCGAGTGGTGACTGGGATGGAGTCCAACTATGCGACATCTAAGGTCTGCTCCTATAAAGATTCAACGAAATGTAACCTTTCTTTGGAACCAGGTAAGGATTTCGTTTGCTATGGAGCTTATTGGAGTTTACTTTTAGTGTTGTAAGGCTGGTGAGGAAAACAATAGTGATAATAACGGACTTTATACGATAAAAAGATAGTAAGATAGTTTAAAAAATATATTCATAATGATAAAAAATATTTACAATTGTGTACCATAGTTACGCATATTTGGCGTTGGTTAGATCTATATCGATATAAGTAGATTGCTAGTTACGATCTTTTTAAATGCAGTTTGTCTCGCATTTTATACTTGCATAAACTTACTGGATGAGTAGCATAGTTGTCATAACTAAAACCAATGCGCTAACTTTTATAATAAAACAATAAGATAAGCATGAATTCAGTTCTTCGCTCGAGACAAAAAATATGTGGCCTGCCTACTTTTTGTAACATAATAATTATCCCGAAATTGGCATTTTATTTATGATGATGATGGCTAATACTAAATATTTTTTTAGATATCACGGATGTTGTATCTCAAAGTCAAGATCCCGACGAACAAAAGCACTACTGGTTGGAGTGGCATAAAGCTGCGGGTGCGCCGGCGCGTCAAAACTTCACTGAATATGTCAATTTGTACAACGAAGCTGCTAAACTCAACGGTAATTACATATCTTTTTTTTGGATAAGTTAAGCGAGCTATTCTCAGTAGGGTGGATGTCAGTAATTACGACATAATTGTAACAACGCCATCTAGTGAGGTTGAATAATAATAAAAGTTTACATATAGGCTATAGTCAACTTGTGTGCCAAGATTCATTAAAATCGATTAAGTGGTTGTAACTTTTTAATTATCAAAACATTAGGTTAAGAACTAGAAAAAATTCACTATGTAACGTCGAACAAAAATTAAAGCTAATCCTTACAAAAAGTACAATAAAAGCAATTGCTATAATTAGCCAGAACAATTAAGAAGAATTACAATTTTAATATACATATTATGTTATTTCAAATAACAACATTCTGCGCGACAAACGAACGCTGGCACCAATAATATTAATATAATAATATACTATCACATACACACAACACCATCTAGCCCAAACTAAGCAGAGCTTGTAATATGGGTAGGCTAGACAATGGATACATACATAAATACTTTTTTCCTTTTTGTAAATACATACATATTAAACCTACATAGAAACACCCAAACCAAGACAAACATCCATGTCCATGCACTCAAATGTTTGACTTGTGCAGGAATGGAACCCGCGACTTTAGGCGTGGTAGTCGGTTACACTAACCACTACGCCATCCAGGTCGCCGTTGCATAATATTAAATAATACTACGGAATTATGAGTCATGTATGTTGTCTACCGCTTATGTTAAACCTTACAAAGCAGTTATGCAAAATCCGATATATGAGGACCCAGAATTAACTAATCTAATGGTTTTAAAGCCATAACATTCACCTCAGATTTATCTAATATTGAAGCATAACCATATCATTCAAAACTTGAAAAATCGCCTGTCGTTTTACATATAGCCTGCCTAATTATAAGCCTTTTCAATAAGCTATCTCTATCACTATTTATGGCAACAGCAGGAACGATAGCTTTACGTACCCTGTGAGATACGTACTGACAGAGGTACGTGCTCTCTTGCTCTTTTAGGAATGGCACGACTTACTGTCCTCGTCTCCAAATAATTTTACAACAAATATAAATACATTTTAACTACATATGCTATACTAGCAATTGCGCACGGCTGCGCCCGCGTGGTACCTACATCAAAAAAAAGTAGCTTATGTCCTTTCTCAGGTTTTAAACTACCTCTGCATCAAATTATATCCAAATCGGTTGAGTGGTTTAGCCATGAATAGGTGACAGACGTCTGTTCGAAACTAATTTCGTCTGTTTACGGCATTACTTTCGAATTTATAATATTAGCAAGGATTTACGAAATGCAATCGAAAGTATACAGTTTCGAAAATAACAAATTTCCTGTACATAATGTATAGATACATCCCTTTTTTGGGTTGCATATTCAATTAAAACTTTTTAGTATAGTTCGCAACTTAATATTTGTAATGTAACGATAGGTATTAAAGCTTATATTAAGGAAAATAATACATAAGTACGACTGCTTCTTGGACTAAATAATAATATCCGCAATGACCAAGTTCTGCGAAGACATACCTATTAAGCTGCAGCTTGTGGTATCTGTAAAAACAATCTACATTGCATATTCGTAGAATTCTGCCATCAAGTTTATGTCGTCGTCAATCGGGCGATGAACTTTCCTTGTGCATCAAAGACGTGGTGGTTAAAATGGTCACCTAGCTATTGCTACTACGTAGAGTGTTGTGAGTTCAATCCCTATACGTGACAAAAATTTGTATGTTTAACGAATAGTTGTTCTAAGTCTGGATATGTTGTGTCCGTTGTATAAATGTCTGTAAAGTCTTTCGCGAGACAGGATTTATTGTTAGTTGTATTTTTTGTTAAAGTAGAAATAAAATTACATTTGGTCACAATTTATCTTTCTATTTTGCACACGTTCTGATAAGTAGTTACATAAAGCGACTTTTCATTTCTTATTTAATGAATGATTATAAATTCGTTTTAAACGTTGCGCCAGGTCACCGAGTATTATTACTTAATAGAACTAACACATTAAGAATCGTGTTTTACTGTTAAACATTCCAGACTTCAAGAATGTTGCCGATTGGTGGCAGTCAGAGTATGAGGTAGATGACTTTGAACAGCAGCTCGCCAAATTGTGGGAGGACGTGAAGCCGCTGTACCAGCAACTGCACGCGTACGTCAGGAAGAAGTTGAGAGACAAGTACGGCGACCAGGTGGTATCGGCTAAAGGACCCATACCTGCGCATTTGTTGGGTGAGTTTGCTTTGAAGATGCTACTTTCACCTGTACTATCATTCAAGTATACTTTCACCTGTATTATCAACTATATAAGTATAATTTATAATTCTTGCGTTTAAAATATATCGATTTTTTTACCACTATATCTTCCATGTACCGTTAACTAAATTATTATATTTATCTTAAATACGGGGGCCAGTCAGTGCAGACCGTTGACACTTCGATCCAGTGGGATCTTTTGTGTCGGCCCCAAGATTACTAATTGGAGGATACGATTTATAAATCGTTTATTTGCAAACACTGTTTGTTCGAAAACCACTGTTTATCGGTGCATAGAAGGTACTGTAAATAGGTTGTGGTATTACACACCCACATCCCGCCAACTTTGATTATGCCATAACACAATTGAGACTGTCCTTCAGATTTCGTAATTTGCAGATATAAATAGAGCTGTTATTTAATTTAAGGTAACTTGTGGGCTCAGACCTGGAGCAATATCGAATCATTTACACGCCCCTACCCGGACAAGAAAGAGGTGGATATCACTCAAGCGATGAAAGAGCAGAACTACACAGCGATCAAAATGTTCCACATGTCTGATGAGTTCTTCAGGTCGTTGAACTTGACAGCGATGCCTGAGAAGTTCTGGAAGAATTCTATCATAGAGAAACCTACTGATAGAGACATAGTGTGCCATGCCTCGGCTTGGGACTTTTATGATGGTGAAGACTTTAGGTAAAAGAGCCTTAAAATAAACAAGTCGAATTTTATTACACTGGTGCCAGTTCTGAACATCAAAATAAATATGATTTCAACACTCGGTACTATATTTCGGTGTGATGGGTCCAGAATGTGTGTGTGTGAAATATAAATTAGGGTTAATAATAATAATAAATGTTTATATAATAACAAAAAGAAAATACTGCACTGACGTAAAATGAAATTGGAAAAGGACGTTAGACTTCTAGCCTAATAATAGGACTAAACTTAATGTTATTACTTTTTATTCTCAAATAAGTGAATACAATGGTTAAATTATACAAAGATATTTTCACTTATATTCTAAATTATTAAAATGATGGGTCATCATATAAACTGTTTGGATTTCAACTTCGTCCTTGTCATATTTCACTTAATTGATCTGCGTTTCCTAGGTCTTGTTTGCTCTAATATAAAATATCATATTCTCTTAGTCTGATAGATGGTAAAATACGTACCGTTAAATTAACGTGTCATGTTAATTTTTTGCCATGATTATGTTTAGAAAGAATTTCAATAAATCCTGGATTTTAATTTAGAATTGGCACCAAATACACATTGACGAAAATGCTATATCCATTCACTTTTAATATTGTTATGCCTAGTTATATTTTCAGCTCACAATTAGGTATTACCAACAATATGATAAGACATGTACTATTTATTACTGCAGCATAATCACATGTGTTTGGTATTGATTGACTTCTCTAAAGACAAAAATCACACAATATGTAATCAAAATTTAATCGCTAACATTTTTGGCAATTTTAAAGGATCAAACAGTGCACTACAATAGATAACGAGTATTTCTCAACTACACACCACGAAATGGGACACATACAATACTTTCTACAATACAGACACCAACCATTCGTATTTCGGGATGGAGCTAATCCAGGTAATTAAAAAAGTAATGATATTTTTTATGAACAGGATCAAAATGTGTACTTCGGTGAACAAGGAACATTTCAGGACAGTGCATCACGAAATGGGACATGTTCAATATTATTTGCAGTATAAACATTTGCCGTTCACGTTTCGAGAGGGTGGCAATCCAGGTATTTGAGTTTGGGAACTGCAGAAGCATCATCATTCATGGATTTTTCTCATATGATGTATATATTTAGCGGCTCTACTATTAGTTATATATACGTTACTTATTTCGTAAATTATCTGCTTATGGCAAATTGACAATCATTTGTCAGGGTTACTTTCATCTTCTTAACCAAGGTCTTCATTTATGTATCAAAGTATGTACGTACTCAAGATATTATTTAAAGTTTTGTAATCACTGGTAGTGGATTGCCGTATAGTGTCATTTTTGTCCAGTCGAAATAAATCTTTAGTACGGTATAATTCTCATTGAATTTGAAATGGTACAGGTATAAAGTATAACATTTTTTTTACATGTCCAAGAGAATGTCATACTTATACATTTTTTTCTCAAGCTGTACCTTAATGTTAGATATACAAAGTCTAATGGTTTTGTGTCTATCTTGACAGGACTATTTATCTACTATTTTATCAGCTTATTTATCTATTTCGTAATTATTAAATTTATTGTTGGCGTTCTGCTGACCTAAGCTGTTTACATGTCATTATAATCAATTTATTTCGTAATATAACCTTTTCGAAACCATATAGCTCTAAATTAACAGCAAATCCATCAAAAGTTTGTCCATAGAAAGATAATTTAAAATTAAAAGTGGTGCGACTGCGCAAGCGAATTTTACATGTAAATTAACAGACCGGATTTCAAAATTTTCAAATCTATGTAGTGACATACATATACTAACCGTTTTCGGTGCAACGGAATCAAAACGGACATTGAAGATTTGAACATTTTGAAATGTGAAACAAGTGTGCTTTATGAAAATGGGTACAATTCCAAAATGTTTAAATCTTCAATGTCCATTTGAATCCTTTGCACCAAAAACAGTTAGTAAAAGTTTGGTAAAATTCCAAAAGGTGATATCATGAAATCATCTTGGGTTCACGTAAGACGTGCCTATTCTATTCTCTATGGAAATTTTTCATTTAAATATGATTTTCAACTTTACTTTAATGTATATGTGATAATTTCAGGTTTTCACGAGGCAGTTGGAGATACGATAGCTCTGTCTGTAGTATCTCCGAAACACTTACGTCGTGTTGGCCTCAGTACAGGTGACGCTGAAGATGAACAGACTGAAATTAACCAATTGTACAAAATGGTATGAGAATTCCGTTTTGTTTATATGATTATACTACATGTGCCCACGGTTTCACCCGCATTTATGATTACTACGCCGCCCCGTGGGCCGTAGCGTGATGTTATATAGCCTATAGCCTGCCTTGATAAATGAGCTATCCAACACTAAAAGAATTATTCAATTCGGACCAGTAGTTCCTGATATTAGCGCGGTCAAACAAACAAACAAACTCTTCAGCTTTATAATATTAGTATAGATATAGAAAATTATATCAGCCCTGTATTATATTGTCTCACTTCTGGGCACGGGCCTCTTAGTGTGAGAAGGGTTAGGCCATAGTATACTACGCTAGCCTAGTGCTGGTTGTTAGAATTCACATATTGTCGAGAACATTATGGAGCACTCTCAGCACGCTGGTTTCCTCACGATATTTTCTTTCACCGTTAAAGCGAGCGACATTTAACTAATTGTTATTATGGTATTGTCATCAGATGATCATCATCAGACACGTCGAGCTTATAAATGCTAAATCTTGTGTAATTATCTTATTTTCAGTTTATACACTAAAAGTATTATCGTTACGGATTACCTTAAAAATATATACTTTTAAATTAGATATATAGTTAAATCACAAATATATTCATTTTCCTTTTTTTTTGCATCGCACCTTGCTGCCGTGCCTTTATTATATATAAATATGTGAATTAAAATCATTGCTTTTTCTTTCCAGGGTTTAGACAAAGTCGTGTTCCTCCCCTTCGCCTACACTTTGGACATGTTCCGCTACGGTGTGTTCCGTGGCACCACTGCTCCTGAGGACTACAATTGTCACTACTGGAGGCTTAGGGAAATGCTGCAAGGGCTCGAGCCCCCTGTGAACAGGACTGAGGAGGACTTTGATGCTGCGGCCAAATATCACGTTTCTGCCAACGTGGAATATGCCAGGTGAGAACTTACGAAGCGTATTAGGATTGTTGTGCACTTATAACTACGATTTTGAAATACAATCTAAGTATTTTCAAGGCAGTGTTCAGTTCTATCTATTATGTGTATTTGTCAGAAGGTCAGTATTACTTGTTCTTATGAAGAATTCATTGCCTTGCTGATTTATAAAACGGTTGAGGGCAAGTGGTCTCTTATTCTTCTATTTCTTTTTAAAAAGGAATAATGTCTAGCGGTCCAATCAATATATTATGTTGTCCGGTTACACTTGTTGCAGTGTCGCCAAATATTGATTTTAGGTATTTCAGTTTTATTGGACTTGACATTATCGTTAAGTCCCATTAAAACATAAAAGCAAGTAGTGCGATCCTATACTATTTCTTAGAGTAATCGCTAACGGTCGTAAAGATAACAAACAAAATATCAATATAATATGACAAGGTGGACAGTGTCTAGGGTTTACACCACAAAATACCTTAAAATAATATGTAGGTACATTGATATCTATACTAATACTAGCTGTCCCGACAGACGTTGTCCTGTACAAGAGAAAAAAAAACATTTCTAAACCATCCTTGAATCTCCTTGCACACACACAAAAAAAATCATTCAAATCGGTCCAGCCGTTTAGGAGGAGTTCACTGTCAACACACGTACAGAAGAATTATTTATATAAAGATTATTAAGCTGAAGAGTTTGTTTGTTTGTTAGAACGCGCTGAGCTCTGAAGCTACTGGTCCGAATTGAAAAATTATGTTGGTGTTAGATAGCCCATTTATCGAGGATGGCTATAGGCTATATAACATCACGCTACCACCACTAGGAGCGGAGCATCAATGAAAAATGTTTCAAAAACGAGGAATATTCGAATATTCTCTTATGTGAAGCAGACGAAGTTGTGTGCGTCAGCTAGTATTTAATAAAACATATCAATGTACATATTATTTATGTAATATATAAGGTACGATATTTTGTGTGCAGATACGTTCGCATTAACCCATTTGCTGTCCCGCGATAGATACAATAGAAAATCTATTGTTATGTGTAATATGTGATTCATCAGACAGAGAACCTGTTAATCTAGACTTTGTCAATAAATTCCTATCCTCGGAAACAGTACTTTTCCCTGGGTAAAAGGTACTGTTATGTATTTTTCTGTACGCCTGACAACGTGTTTGCGTAATTTCATGATGTTCCGTCGAGTAGTTACGGCTTGAAAGCGTAACAAAAAAACTCACATTCACATTTATGATTTTAGTGAGAATTTAATATAATGTTTCAATAGCCAGAGCCTGAGACTGAATACATTTATTTTTTACTCATATCTTTTATTTCCTTTTCTACAGTAACTTAGATGTATTACGTATGTACTCGCCAAACGTAATTGTTTAACGGCGAGAAGCGTTCTTAATTCTATTATTTAACCTACGTTATACACATTAAACAAAAAATAAAAACAATAAAAATATAAAACGAAAAACAAAAGGTAACTAAAAATAATTATTCTTATTCTAATTTAAGTCAGTGGTATAATAAGTACATATTGCATTAATATACCATTAATTCAAATTTCATGCAACAATGTGTTCTTTAATCTTTTTTTAATAAGGTAGTATTAATTTTAGGACTTTCTCTTAACATGTCTATATTGTTAAATACTTTAGGTACAAATAAACTTATTTGTTCTCTCTCCATAATATTTTTGGTGTAATTAGTCTCTGTTTTCTAGCCCTCCTGGTATTCTATTTATTTACTCAATAAAATCATCCACTGGGCGATATTTTGATTAGTGAACAGTTGCACTATCAAAAGCATTATAAACAATTTATTCTCCATTGCTTCCAGATACTACGTGTCCTTTATCGTGCAGTTCCAGTTCCACCGCGCGCTCTGCCAGCTGGCTGGCGAGTACGTACCAGAAGACCTGAACAAGAAGCTCGTGGACTGTGATATCTATCAAAGTTTTGCTGCTGGAAATGCTTTAGCGTAAGTATAAAAATTGTTGTGATAGGATTAAGCTGGCAAGCAGGTATACAACCTTCTTGATCGTCAGTAGTGATCCCCATGCATAGATTAAGTTCTATAACATTACCAGTCTGGCTCGCACATTGCTGACTAATGGACTCATCCATTCCATTTTCGAGATCGCCTGTAGACCACTATTTGTCAACAGTATAGGTTAGGTTATTAACAGTACTTTTCCTGGATGAAAAGTACCCTAGGTTCTTTTTTTTCTGGATCCCTTAATACGCGTACGTGAAATTTTATGTTGATCTATCGAGTTTGATCGATAGTTAAGGTGTGAAAGGGTAACAAAAAAACAAAAATACTTACTTTCGCATTTATAATATTAGTTAGGATGTATGAACAACAGCATAAGGGTGCGTTGCATTCTTGACTATGCGAAGTAGGTTGAGCACTCATGTATTCAGTTATCATCCTAATGCAATAACGAACATTATTACTCAAGAAACGTAGCATATTTAGGATCACAGAATCAGTTTGAACGGAGAAACCGCTATGCCTTTCTTTTCATTAACGTTTCGTCTCACCGCCGGCCAGATACAATTATTTTTCAATGATGTCCAGAATTTCAGCAATCGATGGTTTAAATTAATTTATTTTTCTTTTCTCAGAAATATGCTCAAGATGGGTTCCTCCAAGCCCTGGCCGGATGCGATGGAAGTACTTACCGGTCAACGAGCGATGAAAGCTGACGGTCTACTAGAATACTTCAGGCCATTACACGAGTGGCTGAAGGCAGAGAATCAGAGGACTGGAGAATTCATCGGATGGGAATCTAGCAGAACACGTTAGTATTATTTCTGTCTATAACTTATTCATAGAATATTATATGCATTTATTTTGATATTTTAGGTAAGATTTTTGGGTCAAGATAAGTGTAAAGGGGTTCACCAGTCAAGAGATTCTTAGTAGCAGTACGGAATCTAGATCTATGCCTGACAGACAACAATGGACTCGCCCTCTATTACGTGGGCCTTAAAATTATGGCTGGCGAAATGTTGGTGTAATACCAAAAGGTGTCGCACTACATAAGACTCCATAGAGCTTAGACCCACCTAATTGAATACTTTGGGGACCGAGTCTCCCTAAGAACATATTTTGTGATCTGGCTAATTTTCAATATCTCTATGAACATAGGCGAAGAAATATTTGTCAATTCTCGTTTACTATTACGTAGAAAAAGATAGTTACCTTACTTATATGTTATATTAGAGCCCCTTATTATTTTTATGAAGTCGACGCCCTTGTGTTTTTATGTATGTACAAATCTAGACAGATTCTTCCATTCTCATATTAACTTACTCATGCTTTTCCAGAATATTGTACAGCGGAACAGCGAGCAGCATTGAGTGCGAAGGAGTCGACGAAGTCGGAGTCACAAACCGTCGTCGAGTCGTGACGCGATGAGTACTTACTTTAGTCTAATTTATAGCAGACAAGCAACACAGTATTCATAATAAACGTTTTTTATAAGGAGCCATTGATTTTTATTTCTTAATAATATAATCTATTACTATATTCAAATACTAGTCTGCGTATACAAGCATTCGAATACAGTAGTGCACAACGCAATCCTTACTTCATGTTAAGGATGCAGTGCACGTAGAGGCCATTTTATTTTAGTTGTCTTATTTAAAAAGCAACAATTCAAATAAATCAATCAGTTACGGTTTTTAGGCTATAATCGTTCTAAAGATAGCAAAAAAAGAACTATCATAGAGATAAGTACGTATTCTCAATATATTTTTATTATTTTAATAGAAAAGTCAAGAAAGAAAAATATATTTATATAATGTGTAGTCAGCAGTTTCGTGTGCACGTTCAAATGCGTTTGTGCCCATCGTTACATCGTATTGTTTATACATACGAGTATTATGTGACAAGATCAAGCTCCCAAAATGTGCTAAATTAGGCGAAACAAGAAATTCGCCGCAGACACATTACAGAATCTGAAAACTATCTTTATAGTAATAACGCTAAAACTACAATGAAAATTGATTAAGGGCTTACAGTGTTGTATTTCAGTACATAAAACTTCGATAATGCGTTCATCACAAGCAGGTTTGATGACAAGTTAAAATACGTTATTGTTTATAATAAAATATGTCATGAGAATACTTGCGTATTTCCAGAGAATTATCTTTAACCTCACAACGAATGTTGGAGGCGTTCGAGAGACGATATTCACTTTTCGCCTATCAAAGCGTATAATATGATTACCGTAGACTGGAACATTAAATGTTCTGTACGCAACTCGACTGATATGACCCATATTACAGAATATCAACAAAAATATTCGAACTGATACGCTTGGTTCGGTGACTGAAAGACATGGAGGTCCAATCACACCTTCAGTCCCATTTCTAAATTGAGGGTATTTTTCACGTGTGGTTGTGGAGGACGTAATAAATAATTAATCATTTTTAAAAAATGCCCTGTATGAATTTTATTTTGTTTTTTATGTATACTTGCTTGTATTAAGGCCCCTATATGGACAGTCTTAAATTAAAAAAAAACATCAACCATCAAGTAATAATGGTGAATTAAAAAACGAATACGAGCAGACACTGAGTGATTGTATAAATAATTGTATCTGGTCGACGGCGAGACAAAACGTTAATGAAACGAAAGGCATAGCGGTTTCTCCATTCAAACTATATATATTTATATCGATATGTTTGATTTTTTTAATTTTTTGGTAGCTATTATAACTTAGCCTGTTACCTTATTCCGGCTTCACGTTAACTTCTGGGACAACCGGTATATATACATATATAGAGGCACGAGAGTTTCTAACTTCCTAACTCCAGGCGGGTATTAAGGTTTCTTAACAGGAAATACCTATAACTTTTTGTTGTGCCGACTCGGGATTCGAACCCGAGACCTGATACACAGCAGCAGTTGCTATCTTATTGAGATACGCACAAGTGATGCCTCTGGTATTGCAGGCGTTCATAGGCTACGGTGATCACTTACGATGGTAAGTATACAATAATATATATAAGTCCACCTGATGAGGTGGACCGTCTGATTGTTTGCCACTTTGGTACTATAAAAAATAAAAATAGTAAATCGTACAAGAAAGTACGTAAAGTCGATGATCTTGCGTCTGTCCTCTCTCTGCTCATATACATACCGTCTGAACGGAGTAAGAGAATGAGGGATGAAGCTAATGTATTATAACATCGCCAGCAGATGGCCAGTCTTCATTAAGATTCTTTGCCGAGACCGTGATTTGGTAAGAAAACCATATTTTATTTGATGACTATGTATTAGATAGATCAATGATGAGATGTTATATTGGGCTGCAAGTCATCTTTAAGATCCACTTAACAAATGCTCTATTTGGATGATAAGATAGGTGTAGATAAAATATATCTTATCAGCTGATAGATATATCAAACGTATCGTGAAAAATTGCAGAGACACATTTAAAGGTTTAATTGGAATTATTATCTATACTATTTATAAATATGGTTTTCCCACAAATAGTATTGAAAATAATGCTTTAATAGCTGGAATCTAGACTCAATAGAGAAAGCAATGTGTGGACGCTGTGGATTCAAGCGTTGGCCAATAGTTTTATAATAATCAAGATCAAATGATAAATTCATAAAATATACATTCATAATATATACCTATTTCTATTTATTATTAACATATATGTATCTAGATGTTAAAAGTCAAAATAAGAATATTCACTGTTCAAAAACCTTTTTTGTCTGAGTTGATTAATTGCTGTGTGTAAAGGCCAGTTCAAAATATTGCGCGAAAGACGCAGTGCCATAAAGTCCCATGCGATATATTAGGATAAAGTTGAGTGTTTGGAGTAAAGTAAGATTGATTCGTATGTGTATATGGTGTACGCGATAGACTTGCGCGTTGAATTAATAAGAACTTACGACTAAATCTTATTAATTCCATGAGGCAATAATATTAACCACTTAATATTACCGTCATCTAGATATTTTATTTATAAATTGTTTAAGCGTTTAGTGCATGGAATTAATAAGTAAGTATAAAGACTTTTTCATGCCATGTTATAATGTGATTAAGTATGTTTACGCGACACACTTCTCGTATCTAAATATGTACCTCGTATCTAAATAATAATAAATAAATAATAAAGCATTTATTTTCCTCTCTCACACAGAAAGTTACAGAAAAACAATATATAACTTAGGCTAAGATTAACATTTCTTATAAAGTGAATCTGAGAGACTGGTATTAGTACTAGGATGCACCTGTATGACAGATTGTCTATGTTGTTGTATTTGGAGTCCACATCTTTCTGTTACACGCTGTATATAAAGTAAGAATATGTATAAACTATAGTAAGAAGGGATTTGTATATCTTCTTGTATGTCTTGAAATGATTATAGTGATAATATTGAATTGCAGACAGGTATTTTTAGAATGATATGTAATGAGCGGCGTATTAATATGTTATTTTGTTGGCATCGTCAGGATTTATTCCAACACAGATATCACGGGAGGGTAGGTTATCATGCAATGAAAAACACACTTGGTTTGAAACACTGCGTTTATAAAGACAAAGTATGAAGTAAATGACACTCAGAAGTTCGTAACTAATTACTTTATTATTAATCGAGTTCTGTTCCACGAGTCCTTGACTCCATAGCGATCCGACTTTTCAAATCCTGGATTACTGCGAGCGTTAACTTCACAACTCTATAGAAGTGCGCCGAACTACTGTTGTAGAAACGTCACCAGATGACGCTTTTGCAATTCGTTATATGTATGTATATCCTCTCCAATGATCGGATATAATAATATCAGCTCTGTATATAAATTGTCCCATGGCTGGACACGGTTCCAGAAGACGGACAGTTTAATCTGTAAGTAAATATATTTTGTATATCTATATATTAATACGTGAAGCAAAAACTTTGTACCCATTTTTACGAAAATTGCGCGGACGGTGGAGTATGAAATTAAGCACAGTTAAAGTTTATATGGAGGAGGGGCGAATCCTAATATTTTTATAAAATATGCATTAAAAATACATTACATTAATGAAAAAACACGACACGTACACAACCATGCATTTGACACACGCAGTCGAATCGCCTTCGTAGTATTTCGGCTTTGTTCGTCTGACGTCCTACAATTCTTCGTAACTATGGTTACATATGCCTTATTTATATGTAATATGTGTAAAGTTATAAACAATAAAACCATCAAACTTGAAGCCACTAAGCGTCCGCTAGTTATATTGTATTGCTCTTGTAAGATTTAACATTTATATATCCTTTTATAAGATACCGATTATGGTACAGTAGTTGAACTTGAGAAACTCTATAAAAGATGCATACGACTTCCTTAGTAATTTTGCAACGAGTAGGATTTTCAAAATACTGAAAGGAGATGCTGTACTGTTAGTAGTAAACTTAGTTGATGAAACTAGGCACCGAAATCCTATGGTGAAGCCAGGTTAAGTATATCCTAAGCCGGCAAGCTGGCATAAAAATGCAATGGGAGTGGATGATGCATGAAATATATGCCAGTGTCGTAGCAAGTAGCAAAACAAAGTCACTGCCTATCCACCTATGGAATCTTTATAGGTATATAAAATATGTAAATAGATTAAGTAAATATGTAAGCAATATATTATAGTATGCACTTACTTGTTTATTTTGATTCAACCCACGCCGTTTTAAGGAAAATACAAGCAAATGTATGCAGAAAACACGTTCTGAATTAAGTCAATGTCACATACCAATACGGGAATCAGGTTTTTGAATAATACTAGTCTTGGACTACGGTGAGGCTATACATTTAACAATGTTTTATGAAAATAATGGATATTACATTGTAGTGTCATATTATTGTCCTCTGTTTACTCGAATATTTAATATACATATGTACATAAAACGCGGTCACGGGGAACCATTCGTGATCAGGACTACTGAATGGCAAGAGATACTTCGGAGAAAGTGTGGATGAATGGCGTAGTGGTTAAGTGGTCGTGTTGGCACTGCCGCTGCGCTGAGTGTTGTGAGTGCCATCCCTAGACTCCAGGTACAGCTATGAAATTGCCCATAAACGGTAATTTAATTCTACATCTAATTTCGTGATTTCTGTACAAAATGCGATAGTTATTTTATAAATATATTTATACTAGCTTTTGCGCGCGGCTCCACCCGCGTGGTACCTATTTCAATAAATAGCCTTTCCCAGGTTTTAAACTATATCTGTACCAAATTTCATCTAAATCGGTTGGGTAGTTTAGCCGTGAAAAGGTACTACGGAGCTACTTTCGAATTTATAATAGTAGTCTTCTTCTTCATCTTAGCGTTTATCTCGGTTGCATCCGCGGCGTTGGCGTTGGAACCCAGGGTCCGCTTTCCCGCTAAGTCTCCCATTTCTATTTCACACGATCTTTAGCATCCTGTGGTGTGAGGTTGTTGGCACGCATGTCATCTCTTACGATGTCAAGCTATCATTTTTTGGGCCTGCCCCGTTTACTCGGGCCAGGCGGAGGTGGCATAGCAAGACATTTGTTCCCCACGTAACATGCCGGTTTTCGAAAAACGTGGCCGTACTAGCGTAGGCGACTCTCTTGCAGCTTATCTGCTATGTCACGGACATGAAGACTGCCACGGATGCGGAAGTTTCTAATATGGTCCTTTCGCGTTACTCCACACATCCTGCGCAACATATTTATTTCCATGACACGCAGTTCCTGCTTGTGCCGCTCAAGCACTGGCCACGTCTCACTGCCATATAAAAGGACAGGCCTAATGATGGTCTTATAGACCTGTCCCTTCAGCTTTACCGGCATTTTAGTGTCATAAATGACGCCCGTCACCTCACGCCTTTTTGCCCAAGCTGCCGAAATACGTTCCTTGACGTCGCAATCGATATTACCAGACGCTTGGAGTAGAGATCCCAAATATTTGAATCGGTCTGTGCACTCGACCATGTCTCCACCTATGCGGACAGACGTGGGGTCCGTGGTGTTGCAGGCTAGATACGCGGTCTTCGCCACGTTGAGTTTCAGACCGCCGTTCTCAAGCGATTCCTTCCACACGTTCATTCGTCGCACTAATCGAGCCCTGTCCGCGTCCGCCAGCGCGATATCGTCAGCATACATGAGCAACTAGGGAGGTTGCTCATGTGAATCTCTGATGCTGTCCAACAAGACGTCCAATATCACGCTGAACAGACACGGGCTAAGGACGGATCCCTGGTGAACTACAACGGTGATGGGGAAGTGTTGTGTGGCCAACAGTGGTCCTGACAACGGAATCGGAATTTAGGTACATGTCTTGAATGATGTCAACATAGGTTTCTGGTACTCCTTTGGATCTCAACGCCCACCAGATCACCACGCGAGGGACACAGTCGAAGGCCTTCTGCATGTCCAAAAAGAGCATATGCAGAGGCGTATTCTTCGATTTGTATCTCTCCATGGCAATACTTAGGGCAAAAATAGGGTTCATGGTGCCGCACCCAGAGCGAAACCCAAATTGACAGTCCGAGACAGTGCACTCCTATCGGCTCCGGGAGTCAATAATCCTGTCAAAGATCTTCATGGTGCGGGACATGACCTTTATTCCGCGGTAATTACCACACTCATGCACCGAGCCCTTACGTTTGAGGATACTCAGTCTCCATTGGCTCAGGATTTTTCCGCTCAGGAGATTGCGATTAAAAAGGTTTGTTAGAATGCTCACACCACAAGGGCCCATCGCCTTGCAGGCCTCGATCGGGATTCCATCGGCTCCGACAGCTTTCCGATTCTTCATGTGGCGAAGGGCCGTCTGGACTTCCTCAGGCACTATCGGGGGCACTAGTCCTAGGCTCGGAGGGAGGTCCGGTGTCTGTCTGCACCTCATGGTGCTGCTTATTCAGCAGCTCGTGGAAGTACGTGCGCCATCTCTCCTTTACCGCGAGGTCCTCGCATAACAAGTTGCTCCCAGGATCTTTCACATAGCGGCACTTGGTGATGTCCTATGTCGCTTTGATCCTGGAACGTGCCATCTTATATATGAGCTTCTGCCTCTGAGATGATTCCAGCTGCTGATAAAGAGGTTCCAAGTGGTCCCGCCTGGCTCTGGCTACAGCTCTCTTATTGGCACGTTTGGCAGCCCTGTATGCGTCGCGATCTTCAGGAGATCTGGTCGCTTACCACGTTTTGTTTTTTGGCTTTCTTCACTTTTATCTCCCTTTGGACTGTGTCGTTCCACCAACATGTCTCTTTGTCACATTTGCGGCTTTGAGACGCCCAGCACCGCCCGCGCCGCCCCAGTGATGGTTACCTGAATTCTGTTTCATCAATTTGTCCCTAGTAAGGATTTCGAGAACAGACTATATACATGATTAACAACATGTATTATTATTAATAATCTTTTATACAATTTGTATTTAAACTTATGTCGCTTAGTGTCTGCCCGTTTGCGTTTGTTTCAATTCAAATAAAATAATACAAGCATCTACATATTATATGAAAAAGAAACATAGAATTCGAAGTTGCCGATACCGATTACTGTTACCGTTTTTCTTCATACAAGGCAGGAACTTCATATTTAACTTTATATTATAATATAATTTATGTTATAACTACTTTCAAGTAGAATAAAACAATAAATTTTACTATTATGTATTACATAGGGCGATGTTCGATAAAAATCTCGAAAACCGAATCTAAGTAGGTATATATTCGAATAATATTGATGATTAATTGAATTATTAACAGTAATAAGTAATAAGTAATCTATAAGCTAATGCCACCAAGTTGAAATAAAAATGACAATTGATTAAGGGTAGTTGTCGAAACCCGCACTTCACGAATACCAGTCAACCCGTGACCACGATCGATGAATGTCGGTCAAACGTCGTTGAGAAAAAAATAGGTATTTATTACCTTTAAATAATTAATAACGCGATTATTGTCTAATACAATTTTAATTATGTGTATAAATTGCGAAATTCTGAGAACGTTCAATGTTACAAGGTATGGAATAGAATACAAAAATGTTCGATGGCGAGACGCGTCATTTGCTATACTCCATTCCTTTTAAAAGTTCATTTAAACATACAAACAAAACCTAGTCTAATTCTACAGTATTAGTTTGATGCTAATATTAGTGTGTTGTAGGCAAAGCGATGACGGTTTTTTCGTGGTATTTAAGAGGTAAAATTTGTGGTGTGAAACTTAAATGTCTTTTACGAAGCTAAAGGTAAGCTTTTGTAATAATAATTTGAATGTTATTTATCTATCAGAATTATACAAAATCAAGGAAAGTCGTCTAGCCTTGATACACTTATCGCTGTGTTTAATTCATTAGAATTCTTAATATAGGTATAATATAATAGCTATATAGGAAATGTCACAGCAAATATGATATGATAAAATATATATTATAATATAATGTTGTTATAATCACTTTTTACCGAACTTTGACAAAGACAAAAGGTGTTTGTGTTTATATATGTTCCCCCGTAGCGTCTAAACTATTGTGCCGATTTTGATGAATAAAAGTAATTCATTATTATGGTCTGGGAGATGTGGGTTACATTTCATACGAACAAAATTAATATGACGAATTCTATTACACGAACAAAATTAATATCCAAAAAAGTGGGTGAAAATTTTTATGTTTCGAACTGGCTGTTTCTCCGCGATACAATTATTACAACTAGTGTGCGAGTGGTTTATTTAAATATGTACTTTATCAACAAATACATTGAATGTAGTCTAGTAAAATGAAAATGTTAAAAGCGCTGTTATTACCAAGGGATTTTAATCATTTAATTTAGAGTTACCTACTAAATTGTGTAATAACTTATATGCTTTATCATCGTTGTCATTTTTAATTGCGAATGTCATTAAACGATTGTTTTATAAAGTTATGGTTAATAAATATGGACATACAGTGTAATTTGCAGTATTTTTAGTAATTTATTTTGCTGTAATGTGTCTGTAATGTGATTGAATCTTTTCTGATTTAGAAAATCCACGTCAGTAAGTAGGTACTAAATCCTTCACGTAATTGTAATTCTGAATTCTAAGCCTTTGTAAATTATATTGTATTACATTTACGCGAATATTACAAATGAAATTAATATATATTATACGGATTTTATATTATTTATATAATATTATTTTAAGTTGAATCCAAAGTTACTGCATTATAGTTATTACTTATTATTGAAGAAAATTTTGAGTTAGGGTGATGCCTCATTAGTGCGTTGCGTTGCATCGTCGCAACTGATCAACGCATTGTATGCCGACGCATTGTATGCTGGGCGACGCGCGACGCACGCACTGATTTCAGTCTTCATTCCACAATAGATCAGAACACTGTCCGTCGTCGCCCCGGAGCTCCGACAGCGCAGCGCAGCACCCTGCCCTCCGTTTCGTTTCCCATCCGTTGATCCGTTTAAACGTCGCGTGCGATGACGCAACGCATTAATGTGGCATGTCACAAAAAATATGTGGAAAACGACGCTGCGACGACGCAACGCAACGCAACGTACTAATGAAGCATCACCCTTAAAGTGGATTTTTATTACTAGATTAGTTACTGAGTAAGTCAGATTTGAGATAAAATGGCAACTTAAAGAATAGCATAACTGATCAATCGAACTATCGAATATATCGAATTTTGTTTACTGTGGTCACATTGATGTCCTTAATTTAACATTTTAAAGAGGTCGAGGCTCATATTCTTCATCTTCTTTACGATAGACAAGCAAATATGGAGATTTTTTATTTAGGTTGACGTTTAAGATAACTTATTGAAATAAATATTATTGAGATAAATTTCATAATTTACGAAGCTAGCTGTCTCGTAACTTAGCTTGCTTTTTATATATTTCATGTTTGTTGAAGAGGCTTTTGTAATTAAAGCCAAAAATTGAATTTATAGATTCGCTTAATATGCGAATGCTGTTGAGGTTTAAGTGGTTACCTGGCCATCGCCACTACGCTTATTGTGGGTTCGAATCCCAGACGAGACAAAATATTATGTAATCTGTAAATGGCTGCTTTGAGTGTGAGTATTATTGTTGTTCTTTGTTTGAAAATTTGTAAATTTCCTCTACGATACGGAAATTATTCCTAGTGCATCCACTGTCTTTTTTAATTTAAATTAATATGTGAACTAGATTTCGTGCTGCTACACTTAGCAATAACAAAGCCTAATAACTCGTACTTCAGGATCAACCGCAAACATAAGCATAGAATTACACCGACGCGTTGTACCAACGATGTATTCAAAATAATAAATAAAAGTATACATTGCAGCGTACGAAGCGATTGTATATCAGCTAGTTTAAGATTATCATACTAGGAGTGTCCGGCATATAATGGCCGCGGTTCCCCTCTCAAGAAGTAGTGTGTTGTATTATCTCGATCGCGAGACCGCCTCGTGATCACGACCGGTGAGTTTTTATACAATATTTACCTTTCTTTCAAATATTAATTCAATAATCTGTTGATTGTTTATAACTAAAATATATAGTGAGGTAGAAAATGTATAGTGTGGTGCTTTCCATATCGTGTTCGTACTGATGATTGGTTTATAAATAATCCAAGATATTTTTTAATTTAACTGCTCAAAAGTGTTCTCATGAAATAAGCACACGAATTCTAGTTGATTTAATTGTTGCTTTTATTTGAAAAACATCTTTGTCATATATTTTGAAGCTCCAAAATCAGAATGTGTTTTTTATTGTTTTGTTTAAATGTTTCGATTATACTTTTTAATGTAACATTTGCACGGCTCCTATTTTGTATTTGTTTGTTCTGATATACCTACAAAAAACCGAAAGATATGCATATGGGATAAAAAACTTTGGGATTCATTCGCAGTTTTGTGAGTCTTGATGTTTTTTATGTCTACTATTACAATGTACGGATGTCAAATGTCGCTGCATTGATTGAGGGTTTTCAAGTCGTTGTATTATATAAACAACGAGTTGTGTAATCATTATCAATGAGCAAATAATACGTTTTATTCTTTGTATAAAGTAAACGTCTAAAATCAAATTAAAGAGTAACAAGAGTGTCTCGTAGATCCCATGTGATGAGATTCACCGTTCGATATCTGCGGGTGAAGTGATATTTGTCTTTGTATTAGGAAATTTTCAGTAGTAGCACATAGCCTGGAATTGAGTGCGGTAGGTGACAATGAGAGTATCCCTTAAACATGTGGTACCTACAAAAGCTGGCAAAATATGACTGTAATACAAATATAATAAAACATTCTTAAAATAAAAAGCGATGATAGGTTTTATGCAACGTTTTCTCATTTTGGACGATTGTCGTAATTATTTTATTTACAAAAATAGGATATTCCTAAATAAATTCTTTATATCATTTAATGCTTGGTGAACGTGTGCAATAAGTGAATACTTGACAATTTTGTAAGATGATGATAATAAGATAAACAGGCGGTGAAAGATTATCGATATCATTTTAGATAAAAGGAGATGTATCCAAATACCTATGTGATAACGGTGTACTGTTGTTAAGTACGTGCTTAACTACTCCATTTTTGTATTTGTAGATATGAACAAATGATTATATTGGTCAATCGAGCTTCAAAAATAACTAAACCATTTTTATAATTTTTTTTGAGGTTTTCTTTATGCTCTATCCTATTAAGATAGAAACGTTTATGGTAAGTTATTTTTAGGAAACACGCATGCTATCGCGAGTATTTTATACGATTTTTCCCGCGAAAGACATGTAGTAGGTTTATATTATTTAGGGCTCTATAAGCGGCTAATATGGACCTGCTTTCATCGAACTCACGATATCTAGATCGGAAGACCAATATGTTCACCATTACTCTATCGCAGCTATAATTAAGAATCAAATATAATATAAAACAACTATAAATACCTACTTGACTATAAAATGATTTCAGTAAACGTATTTACCAACCAGTCGGGTCCCACATAATAGGACCTTACAACATAATTGGGAAAATATGGCTGTAATATACCGAGCGCACCTGGGGAAAGTTAGAAAGTCCCTGGTCTTATCGACCGAACCTGCCACGGTGTTCGTTCACATGATCTATAGTCGAGGCGCAGGGATCACTCGCGCATTCATCCTGCAGCCCCGGCAGGATATACATCTGCCTAACACTTCAGAAGCAGATTCCTGGGATGACGGGTTTGGTAACCAAATATGTTATTGGGATTTTTTGCTAAGAAATTACTTGAACCGGGCAATATAATCATACGTAGGATCGCTCTTGTTATATAAGACCTAAAGCATACCGGTACAAATATATGAAATACTCCGCTATCCCTCTGATTCTGACTATCCCTTCTGGAGTACCACAGGCATGTGTATATCTAAATTGTTTGAAACAATTTATTCCTATATTTAATTTGACACGCGTTTAACCAATATTCTATAAATTAAATTACTTTCACTATACTTAATTTATACGGTAAGCGTGACTAAACACATAAGTCACACATTTGATCATAAAATTATTAATCGCACAATAACACACTCAAATAGTTTAAATAAATCAATCAGCGATTATACATAAATGCCAAAGCGTAATTACTTCTTAATTGAAATGAGTATTGCTACATGCAGACGTCATATCATTGCTCTAAGTTTGCGCTCATATTTGTATGCGATCGTGAAGGCTACAGTCAGGAAACTTGTTATTGGGTTTGGAACTGTGTAGGTAGACAAGTATGACCTCCTCACCAGCTCGATAGACCTAAAACATAGAAATGTGAGTGTAATACGCCTTTGCTTTACCTCTTCAGGAATATTTGTATATCACACACACATCAAAAAAAGTCTGCGTTCACTTGGAAAAGTCGAGATATTTTTTTTCGTGTGGAAATATAACCAATTAATGCATTATTTATTGCTTTAACATTTAAAAACACAGAATCTTAATACAAAAATATATTTTTCAATCTCTGTGAAATTTGTAATTTAAAGAAACCAACAAGAAATGGTTACCATAATTTAATCTGAATGGTCTGGTGATGCCACCAATAACAGCTGTCTTGTACAAATAGCTTTCATAGAGCCTTGGTACGAGATCGAAGGCGTTCGAGTTCTTATCATTATTCCGCCCAAAAAGATACCGATTTGCCGCCTTGCTGAACGGTTCCAGTAGCAGTTCTTTGCCTTTTGGATTCCAGGACCATCTCCAAACTCGGACACGTTGGTTATCAGGACACGAACCGGTTTAGTACGAACTAAACCGTGATTCGTCAACGAAAAGACAATTACGCCAAACATCTTCTTCTTCGTCTTCATCGTTTTGACGCTGCCTGGCCCTCTGCAATCTATGTCGCTGTCGTTCCCGTGTACTCAAAGGTACTCGTCAGGATCTCCTTTATCGTAATCTAAAGTGGTGTAAGCAATTACGAATGGTCTGAGTGCTAATATCCAGTCCATTAGCAGCTCGCAGCTCTAATCTCAGTTTGGTAGCGTTAATTATTGGATCACGGGTGGCAAGAAGTCTGCTCTTCTGAACATCATTAAGGACAGCCGGGCGGCCACTGCGAGGTCGATCAGCCAGGTAGTAACGACGCAGGTTTGAGAAACGAATACTCTGGCTGCGATTTTCCTTATAGAATATCCTTCTTCACGCAATAACACTGTTCTTACTTGCAAGACTTCAGACAGTCCACCTGGAATTTTTCAAATGAAAAATTTTAGAGAAATGATTAAAAAAGCGTTCAGGGAGAAACAAGAATGAGGGATATCATTCCCCTCGTTTTTATATAAAAAACAAAATATTTTATGTTTCCTACATTTAAATGATGTGTTTCTAAAAATTAAAGCATTAAATAATGCATTCATTAATTATATTTTGACACGAGAAAACATATATCAACTTTTCCAAGTGAACACGGACTTTTTTGATGTGTGTTTATATATATAATGTGGAAAACCTTGGGGGCGGCCTATGTCCAGCAGTGGACGTCATTCGGCTGAGATGATGATACATCATCATCATCTCAGCCGAATGACGTCCACTGTGATAAATTTTCTCTCGGTCTGCTTAATTGGTCCTCTGTACAAGGCATGGAATCAAATCATGCTTCCGGTAGAAGCGATGCGTATAGACGCGCTTGCGTTTAATTTTCGGGTCGGGCACAGTTATTTGCGTTTTCTTGTTACAGAGCCTGATAATTTGCCTGGTTTATCTATTGGTTTATACACTTCTAGCAAATTCATCTGCGTCACATAATAGAATTTTCCCCGTTTTGGATCATTTTTCTTTGATTCTCCGCACCTATTAGTTTTAGCGTGATGTTATATAGTTTATAGCCTTTCTCGATAAATGGTCTATCCAACACTTAAATAATTTTTCAATTGGATCAGTAGTTCCTGAGATTAGCGCGTTCAACCAAACATACAAAATCTTAGCTTTATAATATTAGTATACATTGCGTAGGATTTGGAACATAGCAGTCTACATGATGTGTTACAACTCCGCGTCATCAGGGATATATTGAATTAAGTTTATCGTATAATAGTTGCAACATATTTTTGATATGAATTGTAAAGTACTGCAATTATATTTAAAACAGTAGCCGTACTTTTCTTGCTGACCTGACCTTCTAGTAGGTTCAACCCTTTGCGTGAACCTATCAACTAACATCATTGTAACTTCAATATACTCATAATTAACTTGAGTATTCATAAGTGCGAATACTACTGTTCATAATTTTACCAGTGATACGCATTTCTGCGCACTTCACCGGCCTCACTATCTTTACACCATCCGTCTCAAAGAACAGACTCCATAGCTTAGCGATCTTGCTACATTGTGACCTAAGTTAATAAACAGTTTTTGAGGTTGACTATATTTTTTTTGTTTTACCGTGCAGGTGACACCTTTATTTATGCCATAAACATAGTTTTCAACACAAATGTCAGATGATATCATAGGTCAGGATAAATTCTGTTTTCGGTTTGGTTGGAGAGGAGGTCAAGGTTATGCATCTCATCTTGGTCTGGGTGTTTCTATGTATAATATATATGTATTTACAAAAAAAACTATATACTTATGTAGGTTATGTTTATCTATTGTCTAGTACCTACCCATAGTACAAACTCTGCTTAGTTTGAGCTAGATAGTGTTGTGTGTGATAGAATATTATTATTGTTTCTTTTATCACAGGTATTTTCTAACATATGTATTATATTAGAAAATACCTGTCCCTTTGGGAGGCTTACACGGAGACATGGGTCGAAGGTGAAGAGGCCTTTCGAGAGTTTTAATCAAAGGTGGGATGGGATGGAACACCTACAGAGGCACTAGTCGCAGCAGGCGTAGGACTGTCGCTACGTATGGATTCTAATAGATGGGCTCTATGTATGGGTGTTTGGTGCACCGTTATATTGCTAACTATGGAAGAAAAACGGCGTCTGCCCTGAATACTCTAATAATATATCAATGCAATGGGTAGACGGTGACTCCCCAACTCACTAGATGGCCCCCTGAATATGAACCGGTGCGAGCGACTAGGGGTTTTGAGCAGTGCGGCGCCGGTTTCACCCTCACGGGTCTCGTGACAACGGAGACCCGGAGTGGGTTTATTATTATTTTTATCTGTTCTTGACCTGGTGCTGATAGTCTTTATCTTCTTCTTAATAAGGTTAGCAACTAAGTTAGGTATTAGGATATTCAATTAGTTTTATATCTTAACAAATTGTGTATGTGGAAATTTAAATTGAATTTACTCAAAACCATTGATGCCGATATGAACTGTCAATGATTTGTGTAAATGTATATTAATAACGGTCTAAAATAACTAATTAGAATAAATGTATAGCACTTTAAATTGTTTATATTACTGCTGAAAAATGGAAATTTACATCTTTGATTACACGATCAAATATAAATTTATTGCTGTTCACAATGATTTATTCACATAGATTGTCTTTTAGACGTGTATTCCTTTTTAACCGACATCGAAAAAGGAATAGGTTCTCAATTTGACTGTATTTTTGTTTATGGACATCGCCTCTTTGGCATGTTTCTACAGAATTTACCGCAGGGAGTGCTCTGAAGAGTTATTCCACCTTATCCCGCCTTCCCCTTTCCTATCCAGAACAAAATGTGCTGGGCTCAGATGCCATCCTTACACAGTAGAGTCGATTAGAGCGCGCACCAACAAGTTTGGGTCCTCATACCTCTGCCGAAGGATCAAGGCATGGAATTCTCTGCCAATGCACGTGTTTCCTTCAATCCTGGGTCTTTTAAGCGGGGCGTGAAAAAGCATCTTCTTAGGCCGTCAAGGCAGGGACCTCAACATCGCCTCAGTTGCTATGAGGATGGTGTGAAATCTGCTGCTCTTGTACCATATGATCGCTTACCATCAAGCGGAGTGTGGTTATTTTGACGAAAAAGAAAAAAATAAATGTGTTTTGCCTAAGAACTTTTTCCTAGGTGAATCGATGATTTTGATGGTTATTTTTTATTTGAAAGCTGGTGCTTCTCATGTGGTTTCATTTAAATTTGATCAAATTTTGACCAGTAGTTTTTGAATTATCTTTAATAATGCGTATTTGCTTGACTTCGAATACATTGATGATGATCTCATTTTATTACTTGTATGTCTAGTTGAAGTCAGTTTTCTTTTTAAAAATTTAATTTAATGCGGTATTCGGTTTCAGCCTATTAATAATATCATTTAATCTCTGTAAGGTGGAGATATTATCATAGTGGAGCTGCCTCACTTTGAGTGATATCACACGTTTTATGGAGGATATTTTTTATTATACTTATAGATATAGCCCACGGACGTAGCAGTTGCTCAACTTCCTGTTTTTTTTTTCTCGCTTGTATAGCAATATGCAAGACAAAGATGTGCATGACCGCAAGGATTGCACTTAGGACGGAAGTTGTCTATAAATATATTTAAACAGATGATTATGTAGTCTACGAAACGTTTACCTCTTAGCTACACAACAATAGAATACCGAGGCCATTCATGATATCGGTCATGTTTTCCTTCCTACAAATCGAGGAATACATTACAAAAGTAGGTTATAGTTGAACAGGATGCTGTAAAATAATAAAGACAAAGTTCGATTGTTATAAGCTTGGTATAAGTATCTTTGTAATAATTACTCGACGATTAGACGAGGCTTAGAGCAACATTAAGAAATTTAGTAGTTTCTATTAGGATGCCTAAGCAAAACGGTGTTTTATAATGGTTTGTTGTGATCGTTGCTATTATAAAAGTTCCTTTATGTTTAGGTACTAGAATTAGATATAAAACATTATTTAATCAAAAATGTTTATTTATTTATAAAACAAATTACATATGTCATTACAGGAAAACCTAATGCGATATAGTGGACATTAATACATTATAATAGTAACTATTTAAATTATTCAAATTCCCCTAACATACAGTAGAATATATCTAGACGTTCTGCAACTACATCAGCATCCTAACAGCATGGACCACCAGTGCGTATTCAAGACATCTGTGCGAAAAACTGGCAGATCTAACAGTACCAAAATGAAGAGGATTTTTTTGGAAAGATCGGCGCTGTGGCCTTCCCCTACCTTTCTCATATTTCTCATATTTCAGCTTTCTTCTCATTATTAATTCAATTTCCATAGTTTCGGTAACACGCGCGTGATTGTGCCAGATATTGCAAGTGATCACGGGCAACAGTGCCGACAATAACCATTTACCATCAAGCGGAAAGCTTTTCTATCTGCCATCTTTTTTGTATAGAAAAGTAGTTATAGAAATAAAAATATTATTACACATAGAACTTTATAATATTGGTTTTAAGGAATAACATTAATGTCTCACTATATCTAAACTAGGCTAGTTTCCATATGAGGGACAGCAAAGCAAAAAATATTTATTGTAGGTTGTGTTTTTGAAAGAAGATTTACTTAAACGAAATCTATAATATTTTCATCTATTATATTATATTTAATCTGCAATCATAAAACAATAATGTCGCCTTCAGCATTTGTCATGTAAATAATAACTGAATAAAATGTAAATAATGTAAATAAAATGGCTTTATAAACTATGAAATAAATAATACAAATGTAAAAAATAATCATCAAAAATTCGTATTCAGCAATATTTTAGTATTCATACAAAGCCTTTTCTTTAGTTTTAGTGATTTTATTTTATTGTGCAAAATAAATATTTAATTTGCTGGCTCGATGTACCTATAATATTCTTCTAGGCACCCTGTGGGATAAATTTCTTCAAGAGGAAAGCGGTAACCTACCCATGTATTACAATAATATTATAAGGTTCTTCTTAAGACTGCGCCGAGCGAAATGTGCCAAAACAAGCGGTCACAATTAAGTAGATAAAATCAACACTTTTTGTTTAATACAAATATAAAATATACATTTACCATAACAATGAATGTGTTTACAATTACTCCATGTAAAAAACTTAAAATAATTAATATTTTCGCCTACAAAATTACGTAAATTTGCACGAAAAATGCAAAAATGTAAGCTCGTGTTACGTGATTTTTAGATTATAACAGTAGAAATCTATCCTATTTTACAGCTTGAACGAAACATAAATAGTTATATTACAATTTGTCCATCCCAAATATTTAAGTTATTGGTTGACAATAAAGATACATATTTATCAAAAAAGCACTTCAAATCCTCCATACAATTTTATTAAGGCGGCCGCGCGCTAATTTTATTATCGAGCTCTGTCATTCAGTCCAACCACGTCTTACGCTCGGCGCAGTCTTAATTAACATACGTATTTTCTAATGTTATACATTAGAAAAATATCCGGCACTTTGGGAAAATTACACGGAAACATGGGTTTGGACCTATGTCTCCGTGTACATGAGATGAAATGAAATGTAGATGCTATGATGATAGATTAAAACGCTCAAAGGCCTCTTCACGTTGACGTGAAGGGGCCTTTCGAGCATTTTAATCTAAAGTGGTTTAGAACACCTACGTCGGCACTACCCGCAACAGGTGTAGCACTATTGCTACGTATAGACTTTAATATCTGGGCTATGGAAATTGGTGTTTGATGGATCGGTATTAATTCGGTTTGTTTTTAGCTTTGTTGTTATGCTGCATGCCGTGGTCTTGTATCTGAAGGAGAACTCTATACTAAACTTATGTTTATATATTTGTGCAATTTTGTGTATATTTGTCGGATATATAAGTAATAAATAAAATAATATAAAATACGAGTTTGTTTAGGTTCTTATCCAGATATACGTGTATTAGCAGCATCGAATGTGTAACGACGGCACCGAGTGATACACATTTTTTAGCAAAACGTGTTTTTTACTTATAATATTAGTAGTAGAACATATAAACGTTTAGGTATTCTATATTTTCTGTTTGCGTAATTTGCGCGTCTGAATCTCACGTGAACGCATACCTGATTACAAGGTGTCCTATGTTTAGTATACGCAGTAGCAAATATGTGAACGTCTATTCAAACTTTCATATTTATTATATTAGTATTCTGAATAGGCACTTTTAGTAGTCCAAGCACGCACTCATTAATTTGAAATCAATAGCACCATTTAGTTACGCACCTTATGTGTTCAAAAGGTATGTTTATATAAGACCCGAGAATGAGCTAACATTCAAAGATATGCTTGCTTCTATCACCATGAATGCCTGAAGTTGGCGTTTTTGGCCATTGGCATAATAACGCCTGGGTGTTCTTTGTTTGAATGTTTGTAAAGTCCCAGGAATTATGCCTAGTGCCTAGTGCGGACTTCTCGAATGTTCAGGTTTGACAACCACCATTTTCATAAGTAAACAACGTTGCAATTAACTACCATACGACCTAAATATTCCATATGTCGCCATCACTTATTATTTTCAGAGTCGAATACAAAAAAATACTCATAAAATTATCACACATTTAGACTCGCAATGTTTTGTTACGGCTGTGAATATTGTCGAAGTGTCTGATGAGACGAATGGCGGGGACAATGTATGTAGTAAGCCAGAAGTAAACTTTAGACTGGCGCCGTTATAAAAATAAATGAGTCTAAAAGTAAAAGAAGAGAAGTAGAGCGAGTCGATCTTTGTCGCTTGCATAGTTCAGCTGAGGTTGAAATGATTACTTTACAATAAATCACAGTGACATAATATAAAATATTTTATTCCTATGCGTCTCCCTATGAAAAAAGAAGGGGACAAACGGAATATACATTTATTATCTGTCCTTCCATAAATTACAGCGGGACAGAACGAACCTTATATTCCTGCCGTTTCTGTTCCCGAAGAAACAGCGGCGGATAGATGGAAAAATATTGGATCGATTCTGTTTAAAGAGAGATACATTGAAAGGTTTTGTCCTGTTTGTCCCTCAAGAGGACAGACAGAAATAATCCTGTGTGTGTGGAGAGTAATATCCGCAAATTCAAATTCACTATTTGAAAGGTTCTTTATTTCAGATGGATATATGCCACACATACATATATATCATGTTCAACCTCGGTGAATTCTATAAATATCTTGCTATGACAAACTTTATAGGCACTAAAATAGATACAACATTCTTGCTTTAACTAACCCATACCTCGGTCACTAAGGCAGCTTAACGCTCTCTAGGACTTGAAAAAGTTGATGGTTTTGCGTATGAATGTTTTTGTGTATACGAGGTGGTGTGAAGAGAACGCGTAAATGCTACAATTTAAATTATGCTATATTATTGTGATTAAATAGTGTGATTGGCGCAGGTCGTTATATTTATTCTTTACTAATACTAGCAGACCCGACAGAAGTTGCCTTGTACACACGAAAAAAAGAAGAATCTAAAGAATGGTTTAGATTTGGATTTTTTATTTTTTTAACACACAAAAACTTGCATCAATATCGGCCCAGCTGTTTAGGAGGAGTTTAATTACAAACACACGCACAGAACATTTATATATATAAAGATTAAACGACGAAAGATATGATTTACTTTTCTTTTTTGGAACGAAGTTCCTTATCGTGCGTTGTGAAAGGGGGCTTGACGGAAAAATTCTTACGAAAAGTTGTCACGACACTTTTTGCTATAGTAAGCTATTGTAAGCTGTGCGGCGTGCGTAAGTAGTTACGCTATCTCGCTCGCACTGTTCATTCATGCGCCAGCAGATTACTTCATTATGGAAAAATGATGATGATATTCTTTTATGGATTTTTTTAGATTTTCGGAAATTTATAAATTAATTAATTAAAAATTTTCTTTCTTCACTAATTAATCGAAAGGAACTTCGTTCCATCCGGGTGTCCCTTGACACCTCTCAAGTTTTTTTGGAAGGATTTAACTTAAAAGTACACAACTAACACAACACATTTTAAGAATTATTTATTTATTATTAAGTTGTAATGTCACCGAGCAGCATAGGCAAATATAATTTTAAAAAAATACTGCTTCTAACATAACTTAACCTAACCTAATCTACTTTTACGCGAGTGAAGCCGCGGGCAAAAGCTAGTGTAAAATAAATAAATAACTACTTGCGATCTAGTCTTATTCCTGATAATAATAATAAATCTAGTGATATTTGATTGAGCGATAGAAGTACCACATCAAACTCTAGAGTGACGTAGATGTAGTTTACATAGGATGTAAAAATATGAAATTTTATTTCGAGTCAGTGTTAGCGCCATTAGTATTTGGAAAAAAAAAAACGAATGACTTGAAAACTGTATTCGAGTGCAGATTTACTTTTTCGTTGCAAATAATTACTATTTCACATGACGAGCCAAAAACAAAACCCTTAAACGCTTTTACATAGAACTTAACTTGCGAAATGTGCATCAGATACGATCCAACTTAGAGCTTTACATAAATACAAGCTATAATTTCATTTTAATTGCATGAAATTTGAAGCTAGACGTGGACAATGTTGTTATCGATATTAGTTAAAGATTGTATCTTACGGCTTCAAGCCTCTGTTTAAGTTTCCTGCTCTTCTCATGCTTAAGATGGGAGTAATGCCTTCTGGGTGATATTATAGCTCGTAAATATTGCCACCTTATCTTATCTTGTGTGGGGGCCAGTCAGTACAGACCGGCGACACTTCGACCCAGTGGGATCTTTTGTGTCGACTTCCCCAATGACGACTGCCATAGATGTTCATGGCAGCCGGGACCGACGGCTTAACGTGCTCTCCGAGGCACGGAGCAAGCGATAATTGTCAATCAATACGCACATCATTTCGAAAAGTCATATAACTTCCGAAAGTCAGAGTTGCGCGACGTGGGTTCGAACCCGAGACCCTCTGCATTGCAGTCTGTTGGTCTCCCCACTGATCTATCGCTGCTCGACAAATATTGCCATAATCAGCATGTAAATTACATTTTATACTAATATATAACTTTGCTCATTTTAACGTTTTATTTTGTTGTTACAATCACGTTTGAGAATTATCTCTTAAACAGTTACGACCTTTCATAAATACAGATGGGCCTTACAACAAGGCATTTAAAAATAAGACAATAGGTATATATGGTAATAACCTATTACGAATACGTAAGGTGAGCTTTATAAAACTGTAACTAATTAGGTTTTTTTAGTGTGAACCTAAAACAAGTCATTTCAGATTTTCCTTTTATGGCACTCTAACTCTGTTTGTTCTGCTATTACTTAAGAATGGCTGAATGAATTTGCGTTGCCACCATTTGGTAGTTTTGAATTTAACTTTAAATCTTAGCAATGTTTCACCTGATGCCGTTCAGCTGGATCGCAGACAATTATATATAGTGTGGTTTATGCAAATAACTTCTCGCACCGAGTTGTGGGCTAATTGTGATATAAGATTTGTGTAAACCTTTGAAGATAAGAAACTTAAAATGCGTTTTTAAACCGCAGAAGAAAAATATATAGTTTATTTATTTTGTATGAGGACATTTAAAATAAAACTATCCATTCATGTTTGCCCCGACGACAATTTTCTTGTGACACAAAAGGCTTCAAATCCTACAGAATGACACGCCACTAATTCATTTACATAATAATTAATATTTTCAAGTGCGGACACTAAATGTTAGTATGTGTTGAGATATTGTTACTTCTGTGCGTTTCTATGAAGAAAAATATTTAAAAATGCCCTGTGGATATTTCAGTCAAACTACAAAACAGGTTCTTTTTGTAAGTTTTTTGTAATCTTATAAATTTATATATAATATTAGCCTTATATTAAACTGTCTCAGTGCTGGGCACGGGCCTCTTTTCAGTGATCTCACACTTTAATTGGTGTTGACCATAGTCCACCACGCTGGCCTAATGCGCGTTGGCAGACTTCACATATCTTTGAGAATATGATGGAGAACTCTCAGACATGCAGGATCCCTCATGATGTTTGCTTCAACGTTAAAATAGCGATAATTAACTATTTAATATGCACATAACTTCAAAAAGTCAGAGATGCGCGCCTTGGGATCGAACTCGAGATCTCTGCGTGGCAGCACAACAGTCTCCCACTAGGCTATCACTGCTTATACATATAGGGCGTCCGGTAATTAATGGATAACCTTGAAATGTCTTATAGTAGAACTGAAAGCCGGCCAGAAAAAAGAAAAAAATTATAAGAAAGTAAAAGAAATATATATATATTAAAAAGTGCAAGCTATATTAGCGTAGCATACTTTTGACTGTCTATTTATTAGCATAATTAGTGTTTAATAATAAAACAACAAAAAACCGATGGATTTCATTAATTTATGGTCGTAGTATACAAGTAAGTTATACATGGTAATTTAAAAAAAACATATCTCAGGTAGTAGTTAGGATAGATATTTTTCATATTTTTTTCTGAACTGCCATCAGTTCCTCTATAAGACATTTCCAGGTTATCCATTAATTACCGGACACCCTGTATATAAATGTATACTACTATCAAAATTATTATTCCGTTAGTTCGTGTGTTCGATCATGTGATCAAATTATTATAAAAAATCTTTTAAGAAATTTGCACTAACAATGTCCGAAAATGACAATTAGGCATGCTAAACAACGTATTATCATGAGATCTTAAGTCTAGCTGGCAAAAAGTGGCTGCAATCTACGTTGCCATTTTGTATACCCTTTTGTATATTGATCTTGTATACCCTCAAAGAAATATGAATATGTAGATATTCATACGTCTTTGAGGGTATACAAGATATCGCATTCATATTTTGCTTGTTATATTTGTTATCCTACTTAATAGAAAGCGAGTCTAAAGCGCAGGTCAAAAGCGTCATATGACTAGAGCGGCGCCGTTCTCTTTAAAGCTGCCGCTCAAAAGTATACCTAGCTACATATAGGTGTGTGAAACACCTCTGTCCACCCCTTTGACTATGTATATAGCTATACTGAAGAAGAAGTAGGGTTGGGTGATAAATTCTCGTTGGCAACATTTTGCCCACCGCATTATATCATGTATTAGTTAGTAATACATATATGTAAAGGTTATTGGCCGCGTAGTGTGTGTTTTTGTTTGTATCGAGCTGATATAAACAGCTGTCTGGAGCTTCCATTATTACTTTTCAATGTATTAAAATTACAGATCGGAGAGTTTCTGCTGCTCATACACATAACTCTTCCATTTCCAAGTCCCATATTTAATTAATTTGCTTTAGCGCGATGATTGATTGGGAACGAGCTATTGGTACCTCTGGTATTGCCAGTTATCATAGTCTATGATAATCGCTTACCGTCAGGCGGCATTACTCCTGTTTGGCATCTTTGTTGCTTAAAAATAACATCTACCCGAGGAACAAATCTAATGTAGTCTCCACACATGTGTGAGTGTTGAGTGAGACACGAATATTAATTACCGTATCCTAAAAGGACAATTGTTGTAAGCCTACAAATTAGTTTACAAAAAAAACTCACAGGCAATCTATTCAGACTCCTACATTTTTTCTATTGATGTAAAATTTTAAAAGTTAGACATGTGAAAACACACAAAATCACCAGTAACCGCTACAAGTGCTTACTTGTGCCAATAGACTTATTTAAATAATTGAAAGTCACTTGAAGGACAAATGAATCGCATTACTTAGGCGTGTGTATTTTGTATTTGCAAATAGTCATTAGTGGAATAAAGTTCTTTTTCTGGATTGGCAAATGCTTATTTGGGCTTTCTGTAGGAAATTTTTACGGTTTGAAGGTAGGCCCGGTAGCCAGTAATAGTCTCGCTATACAATACAATACTGCCTACCCTTTTCAGGATTGGAAAACGTGATGCTCTGCCGTACTATCAGTGAACCTTAATAGATTTATCAACTCTGGAACAGTATTATATGTTTTTGACTATAGCTGTTGTTCTCACACAATGATTTTACTACTGTCTCAATATGGTTAAGCTGACAGGTTAATCAACCTAGTTTAGATGTAACCATATTTACCCACGCCTGTTTCCCAGTACTCCAAGTATTACTCTTTTGGTTCATTCTCTTGCATCACATTTTTTATGCACGCTTGATGGCTTAGATTATGTCAACTTAGTTTTTCACCAGTTAGACTTGTTTCCGATCTGATCAGAGAACGCTTGTCTTTTTTTACGATTGCTTTTTACTTATTTACATTTCCTACATGCTGTATTGTTGTTTGATATTGTGTATATGAAATACGCCACTGAATTTCCCTCGTAGATTCACTTGTACCAAAGTCATTTTGGTTTTTCACATTTTGACATTGTGGCCAAAATGATTTAAACGTAATTTAATCCTCTTTGGCCTAGTGTGGTTTCATTTTACGTCAGCGATTTTTTATTTACCTTGGTTAATGATTCCAATGAAGACACCGAGGGAATATAATTCAATGCGGCCCTTTAAGCCTCTCATGTAAGCCTCTGGGTCAAAATATGCTTTAGTATAATCAGAATGAATATGCATGATAAAAGTTTGTATTCTAAGAACCTGTATCAAGCGACAGATGGGTAGGCTGGAAATATTTCTTGTAAATGTTATGGTTATTTTTGTTTGTTTTAGCTTTAAAGCATACATTAGAAAGAAATCAAATAGAAGGTTCAATACAACGATTGAATTCATAAGCACACAGATACGGATGCGTGCGCTCAGTAAATTTCGATCAGATCGGGTTTTAATCGTTTGAATGACAAGCTCTAATATGCCCTTTGCCTAAATCTAGTAAATAAGCTAAAATTAACTTTTTGAAAAAATAATGGTCGTCAATGAGGGCATTTTATAACCAACTGATGACAACAATGACATAAGTTACATGTGCAATAATTGCTTGGAACGTTAATGATTATGATTTCAATCTTTATAATTACGTTAGATAGTCCATCAGTGACAAGTTTTAGCTGCGTTCTACGTGTATTCTCTATGAACAATAAATTAATTTAAGTTTCTACCAGCCCTAATACAATAACAAATCAAACGGTCTAAGAATAAACTAAAACAATTTAACATCATGCTGAGCAAATATTTCTAACCAGAAATATAAAATAACCAAAAAGTTATTTTGAAAAACAAACGCATTATATTTGGGTTTAAATTTAAAGGGATTTCTTTGCCAAAAGACTATATTGACGTCATTACAGTGAACGTCTTATTTATTTTGGCCGAGATTATTGTTTAACAAGAAGACAAAGTTATTGGCGTTACCTGTCGAATTGGATACGCTATTTATTTCTAAGGTCGTAGACAAAAACAAACAATCACATAAAGAAATTAATCTTTGGCATTTTGTAGAGGATCTGCTGTTTTCCTCCTTCGCTAATCTTGTTAGATTTACGCACTATGGCCCCATTATGAGGCTAAGTTTGGATAACATACGTGCAACTAACTACCTAACTAAACTTGTATAGTCTGAAGTTTCGATCGTTAAGTCTGTCCCTGACAAATTATTAATATTGAAGTAGAACTTGTAATTTTTTTAATTTTGTTTATGTAATCTTCAGCTTATAGTTAATTTTTCAAAGTTATTCCGTTTTCACCGTTATACTACAGAATGGATTTTTATAAAAATCTAACAAACTCTCTTGAAAACTCACGAGAGGGATAGATTTTTAAGTGCAATCCATTTTGCGACTGGGCGCTACGTCCAGTCTTTTTTTACAACAAGTAGCGAAGTACCCAAATATTCAACCACGCATATCCATCAGCACTAACATCTACAGATGTTTTTCTCCCTCGTTCAGGTCAATTAGCTCACAACAATATAGGAATCAGATCGTTCACCTTTGTATTATCGCCTTGACACGCTGTTTTGCAGAACTTTTTTGAGTTAGCCTTTGGTATTTATGTATTGACATGCGTTTCGTTTCGTCATTCCCACTTGTGTTATCGTGGGAGCTCGTTGGTTAGTTTGTTATTTTATAATCTTGTCTTACATTTACGCGAATGTTGCACATTGAAACTGTGTTTTTGTGTTGGTTCGAGTTGTTTGTTATATTTGGTGTTTAATAATTCTACTATTTTGTCTTAGTATATTGTTTAGGGTAGTAGTGAATTCTCGTTGATAGTACTTTCGCACAATGTTGTTCATTGATGGCATTGCAATGACGATTATTTGCATTACCCAATTGCTTAAGTATAGATCTGTATAGTTTTCTTTATCGTCAAATAAATATTAATTTTCATATTTAGTGAATTCAAGTGATTTCTTTTTCAAGTGTTCTGTTAATTAATGTTATATTTGTAGATAAAATATATTCAAGAAAGAAAATTTAGTAACGAAAGTTGGTGCGCATGATGGATTGTTTCTTCCAATGTATTAAACCCTATATTAACAGAAAATAAATCAGAGCTAGTTTTGCGAGCCAGTTTTGAATTTATTTTACATATTAATAAGTTATTACAGTAATTGCCGTTTATGTAATAGTTGATACGACTTATGTAACATTTTTGTTGTTGTAGATTATAAATAAATGTTACACAACGTTTAACTCGGAAGGAGTTTAAGATTGACATACATATTATTAAAGTATATTGTTACATAAAACAAGTTCTAAAATGCTTATTAGGTGCGTTTCTATATTTATTAATTCAGAGTATATAAAAAAGTAACAAGTAAACATAAAACTAATTAAAGCGTCAAATACCGCTAACGTCGATCGCGTCTACGGACTTGTACACGTCAAACCCCGGTGATCCTATATGGGGTCGAGCACACTCGATAGTGTATTGTTTACGTTTGCATTAGTTATTTGAGTTATCGTAAACATTTCACGATCAAGTGTGCTTGACGCCATATGGGGTCACCGGGGTTTGACGTGTACAAGTCCGAAGTCCGGTTTTGACGCCGATCAGCGTCAACGGCATTTGAGCGGTTAACCGTTCAAATGCATGTAGATTCATAATTATGTTCATGTTAATAAATTTACAGACCAATTCGCCACCAATTTACTATTTATATATTTATGCATCATATGCAGAAACCAAATCATATAAAGCATATATAACAACGAAAAATTACTTTCAATATATGGTTAACTAAACATTGAGGTATCTTAAGTGCCAATGATCTTTTTAAATCTATCTGGTGTGTCTAGATATTTCAAAATTTTAATTAACACGCTTTCTTTCAGATGATAATGAAGATCATCGTAGAACTATGTCTCGTGGGCGCCATTGCATCGGTCTTCGTGGTAGCTGCACAGGGCCTGGCAGCAGAAAGACGGGCTGAACAAGCTGCAGGCAGAGACTACATGAGATCGTTGGATGAGCTCATGTCCAAGGCTAAGAACAAGTTGATCATAGCTTCTTGGAACTATGATAGCAATATCACAAAACATAATGAGGCAGTGAAGGTAAGATGATTATCAATAAATCTCTTGAATAACTATTATGTCCAACTTACTCGCGGAAATGTAACGAAAAAGAGGAATGATAGAGAATACTATTGTAAGTATTGAATGCAATACTGAGTGTCGATGTTGTGTAACAAAATTAATTTATTCCCTGGAAGACATTAATCTTGAATGATATCTATACTATCTATATCAATATTATAAAGCTGAAGAGTTTGTTTGTTCGGATGAACATGCGTTAAAAAAATTTCCCGTCTTGTATAACACATTTATCGAGGAAGGCTATAAGCTATATAACATCACGCTACGACCAATAGGAGCAGAGTATCAATGAAAAATGTTGCAAAAAACGGGCAAAATTATTTTATGTGACGCAGATGAAGTTGTTCTGGTCAGCTAGTTTTATATAAGGATGGATAGAAGATTTTAGATGTAAAACAATTTCTGAGTTTTTTCTTATACTAAATGTCTGGTCTAATATAGTATTTCATAACAATAGTTATTTTTTTTCCCTAGCTCCAAGTTGCTTTAGAGGTGGCGGAGGAAGAAAAAGAATATTGGAAGGAGACGATGAGTTACCTTTGGCACGAATATGAAGACGAAGACTTGAAGAGAATGTTCCAGAAGTATTCAAAACTTGGCACTTCAGCTTTACCAGAGGACCTGAACGAAAGATTGATTTCTGCTATTAACAACATGCAGACAAATTACGCCACGGCCACCATTTGCGATTATAAGGATAAAACCAAGTGCGATTTGCACGTAGAGCCAGGTGAGGACGTCTAAAACATTTTAGTATAGGCAGACTAAGGTTTTAAATGCTTAATATTTATTGATAGAAATTGAATAAGGGATTCTTTTATTGTTATTCTTTTATTAGAAAAGTAGTTAATATTCAAACAACGATAGCAGAGAACAGAGCAGCGATAGTTTAGTGGAAAGACCAACAGACTGCAATGCAGAGGGTCTCGGATTCGAACCCACGTCGCGCACCTCTGACTTTCGGATGTTATATGACTTTTCGAAATTATGTGCGTATTGATAGACAATTACCGCCTGCTCCGTGCCTCGGAGAGCACGTTAAGCCGTCGGTCGCGACTGTCATGAACATCTATGGCAGTCGTTATTGGGGAAGTCGACACAAAAGATCCCACTGGGTCGAAGTGTCGCCGGTCTGTACTGACTGGCCCCCCACACAAGATAAGATAATATTCAAACGATATTAATTAAATTATTAAACGACTGCTTACCATCAGGCGGAGGGCGGTCATTTTGAAGAGCAAAATTAAAAAAAAAGATATAAATTGCGGATATCTTAATTGTCGCTAAAACTTGTTAGACTGAATTATATGAATGACTGAATTTTGTGTTTTCGTTTTACGTTATTATAATTTTGAAATTCTTTACATGGAACATAAGTCAACGTTTATTCAAACACGAACAATGTAGGCTGAATTTTGAAGCTTCCATTTTTATGAAATTGTCTCTTCCTAAAATGTCAAAATATGTATGAATCGTTAAGGGTAAGCAAGATACATTGTAAGCGTAAATGAAGTTTAATTTTAATGTGCTTGGCAGAGGTGACGAATATTTTTGCAAAGAGCAGTGACCCTGAAGAGCTGAAGTATACCTGGCTGGAATGGCACAAGGCTGCTGGCGCTACCTCTAAAGGAAACTTTACAGAATACGTGAATATGGACAATGAGGCTGCTAAGCTGAACGGTATGTTAACGGTACAAGTATTTAGAAAGTAGGTTACCAACTGAAAAATTCGAAAAAGGCGCTCAGAAAAATGCAAGCGCAGTAGCATTCTGATAGCCGGGATTACATGCCCTAAAAATTGTTGTTACGAAATAGGTTCAAAGAATATATTCTCAAAAAGACAAAGTCACATACTCGTATATGAGAACGTTAGATAATATGTTTTATTGGATAATACATTTCAGATGGTAGTCACTAGGATAGGTATTTTGGTGCTCACTGAATATATATTTATTTGATAATTTGTTTGTTTTTAGTTATTTATTTTGTTAAGAAGTCATTTTGTTTAATATATTCTAATAATTTTCTTTTGTATATGTTAAATGAGCTCACAATTTTTATATCGGATGGTAATTTATTGTAAAGTTGTGCTTCTAAATAAATAAATCTTTCGAAATCATGGTCTAGGTTTCGGTATCAATAGGTTTTGGCAAACTGCCTTCCTAATACCTTAGTATGCAGGAATTCCACTCGCTAATTGCCCAGCTTGCAAAAAATAGATTCGTTGTTATGCTAGTTCAATATCTTCTTAGTGAGCTTCAGATATTACATATATCTACTGAATGTCTAAGTTATTTGGCTAAATCTTTAATAGAGTGGTGATACATTCCCAATTAGACTAAGTTTTCTGTGGAATCCTAGTTTTGAACGGAAATTAACCTGTGTATTGTTAAATTACAGGGTACGATACTGTAGCCGAGTGGTGGTTAAGCGAGTATGAAGGCACGGACACCGAAGACCAGTTCGCGCAACTCTGGGCTGAGATCAAGCCACTGTACCAACAAATACACGCCTATGTGAGAAGGCATCTCCGGCTCAAATATGGTGACAGCGTGGTGCCGGCGAAAGGACCCATTCCTGCGCATTTGCTAGGTGAGACTAAGTGGTTGGTTCAGCGATATAAGGGTTACATGGAGAAGTTATTACTTCGGCTCTTCTTATTACTACTAAGCCGATTCAAAAATGGAAATGTTAGAGACTGGTTTAGATACTGATCCCATCTTGGATTTATGGAACAGAGATATTAATTAGTAGCAATAGAAATAAACCCCAAAACGGTCCTTTAATATGATTTATTGTAGTTTAAAATATGAAATTATAGGTAACATCTGGGCGCAAACCTGGAGTAACTTGGAATCATTCACCAGGCCGTATCCGGCTAAAGAAGATATGGATATCACAGCTGCACTTGTAGCCCAGGTAAGAACAATATCACAAATAGACTGAAAGGGTTAAAAGAGTGCAATATATACAATTATTGTTCTTGCTAAATCTACAAGATGCGCATATTTTTACTAACCCAAGTTAAATATTATTTTCACAGAACTATACTGCCCTAAAGATGTTCAAGACTGCGGAAGAATTCTTTGTTTCCCTGAATCTGAGTCCTATGCCCGAACTGTTTTGGGATCGCTCTATTATCGAGAAACCTGATGATGGACGCGATATGGTCTGCCATGCTTCAGCTTGGGATTTCTTCGATGGAGAAGATTTTAGGTAAGGTACCAAAATAAGAAAAGCTTATCACCGAAGAAATATATATTATTTTATGAATTAACTAACGTAATGTGTAGTTTAGTTAGTAAAGCAAGTCGACCTAGTTTAGCTGTGTTTTCTTTTGCCAGGATCAAACAATGCACACAGATCACAAAAGCTTTCTTCATGACTACTCATCATGAGATGGGTCATATCCAATATTATCTGCAGTACAAAGACCAGCCTGTGATTTACAGAGCCGGAGCTAATCCAGGTAAGCTGTGATATTTGATGTACTCAGTTTTGAATAAAATCTATTTATATTCTTTAAGAATCACTGCTTAAAGGAAGCGGAATGACAAGAAAATGTAATCAAAGTGGACGATGATAAATAATAAAATTATGATTGCAGGTTTCCATGAAGCTGTAGGTGATGTCATCTCTTTATCGGTAGCAACACCAAAGCATTTAAGAAAAGTTGGTCTTTTGGAAGACGGTCCTGATGATTTGGAAAATAACATTAATCAGCTTTACCAAATGGTAACTATTTTATGTATAAGACCAAAACGCTGTTAGGCATATGACTCAAAATATTTACCAATATAATACTTGTTTCAAAGCTGTACTATACACGACATAAATAGACGACATATAACCTAATCAGGCAGCCACGAGTGGCTTATTTTGGTTGTTTGCAAGATGCATACAACTCCTGCAACTACCTTAACTCAAACAGTACAAAATAAAACACATGCATCTCATTCCAGGGTCTTGATAAAATCGTCTTCTTACCTTTCGGCTACTTGTTGGATCTGTTTCGTTATGGAGTTTTCCGTGGCACTACGACGACCGAGGACTACAATTGCCATTTCTGGCAGTTGAGGGAGTCTATCCAAGGTATTGAGCCCCCTGCACCAAGATCTGAGGATGACTTCGATGCCGCTGCCAAATATCATATTTCTGCTGATGTTGAATATATGAGGTAGAACATTTTACGTTGATATTAGTTTTAGTTTAATTTCTTTTGCATCAATTTTACAATGAATGACTCAAGTCTTGAATTTAAAAAAAGGAGTTAGTCAAGCAATGTCTTTATTAACTAACTGTTTAGTGCAATAAGGATCCCTTTTAATATAATATTTTATATTTCAGGTATTACATCTCGTTCATCATTCAGTTCCAATTCCATCGCTCCTTATGTCAGCTTGCTGGTGAATATAGTGCCGGTGACTCGTCTAAGCTGTTGTCTAACTGCGATATCTACAGGAGCGTTGAAGCTGGTAATGCTTTGGGGTATGTACAACCACCTTGTCAAATAATTTGGTAAATGTGGCAAGTCGTCATTGGTGAAAACGTCTTAAGCCCGACTATATGCGTGAAAAGGTTGTACTCATCGATTCTACAAAATATTTTTTATACAATCAAGATGAAGCACAACCTTACAATCTGCGTAATGGTAAGTGATTAGTATAGCCTATAGGCGCTTGCAACGATAAGTCCTTTAAGAAAGAAGATGTGTCGCTAGCGGCTTTGAGGAGAAAGATTACTGGTCGCTTGCTGACGGCACAGTGCTATCTTAAAAAGCGTGAAATACCTATCTCTACCTATATTCAGTATATGAAGACAATACAAATATATTTATGAACTCTAGAATGTACTTTATACTTATGGTATACTTTGCTTTGGTTAAATATCAGCTTAGATATAGCAATATATTTGGGAGAATAGCTATAAACATAATATAAGCACGACATTTATTATGCAAAAAAGGGCTGGTAGCACAATGCTTCGTCTTAAGCAAACGAATTCATGCAGACAATATTATATACATCTTAAAATTTAAACAGTTCCATGTATTTATATTTTAGTTCTATTGTTTAACTGTGTTAAAGATCTACTCTCAACAATACAACCAAAACTCAATGTAGTGCAACATATTTCAACAGTTTCAGTATTATTATATACTGAAACTGAAGCTGCCCACAGAGCTTAAAAGTATTTATAGTGCAAACGTATTTTTTAATATACTTAAACCATATTTATTAGGGAAACGCAGTAGACATAGTAACGTATTATTTAATAACCTGTTGACATCCTTTCATTAAATTAATTAATTATATTAAAATTTATATTGCTAATTGTTATTGAAATTTAAATTATTATTGAAATTACGGTCTTACATTGTGTTATATCGCGAATTTGATGTAATTCATAATATGTAATTTACAATAGAATTTTGTGTAGTTTATAATTATTATTAATTTTATTATTGTTTGATTGTAACAAATATTTTCAACAGAATCTATGTATATTGTTAGGAATAAATAACTTATGACTTAAGTGAAAACGTCTCTTAGAGACGGGGGTGCGATAGACAAAACCTAAGTGTGTAATATTTAATTTCCCAGTAACATGCTCCAGCTCGGATCATCACGACCCTGGCCTGACGCGATGGAGATCTTAACCGGTACACGCAACATGGAGTCTAGTGGTATCCTCGAATATTTCCAACCGCTGTATGATTGGCTGGTAAAGGAGAACGAGAAGAATGGAGAATTTGTCGGATGGGAGCCTAGTACAGTCCGTGAGTATTAAACATTTGTAGCATTAGCACAGTTATACAGTTTTAATACCTGATTATAGTATACTTTAAACAATCTGCTGTCAAGTATCTAAACTGTCTATTCTGCAGTGCAGCTACAATATTGATAGTTGATAATACTGTAAATTATTGGAAAGCTAGATATAATTTGTAAACGCATTTATTTAGCTACTAGGGTATCGCTGCGACTCAATAGGTCAATCTATCAATTAATGGAATGCCAGACCTTATAGAAAACCTACCGTGTCTAGTCACGCGTGTGCCGCGCGAATAAACCTTTTAGTCACACTTAATAGGTTTATTCAATAATAACTTTTAAACTTTCGCTGACTGGTCAGCTTGTGACCACGACCGGTGTAACCTGGTCGAAACGTCAAGCATAAAAAAGGTAAACATTTTGTATGATCGCGTTAATACCCGTTACATATTGTATATATATAGGTTTATTCAAAACCGAAATGTCTTTTATTTGATATTATAATTATTCTATTGGCTATAAACATTTGAGAATTATAGAGTTAAAGATAACTGAATATGTGAAATATGCCTCCTTGCCTTGATATTTGCTAGCTCGATATGAACTGGATATCTTATACGTTACAAGATGTGTTTCCTTTGCTACCAATGAATGTTGGAGATTTTTGTTCTGCGTGTGCAGTCGGATATTATAATGATAACATAGACTTGAAATTGTTGCCGATCAAAACATTTTTTAAATATTAAATATGTTTTATTTCAGCATACTGTACAGCTGAACAACGTTCCGAAATGGAATCTTCAGGGTTCAACACAAAACTGAAGAAATATGCTGCCTTGTGAAATCTTTGAACTGAACAAACGTTATTTATTGTAATTATAATGATTAAGTGAGAGTACTGTTTTATTTATATTTAATAAAAAATAACATTCATTTGATATCTGCTGCCTTGATCGTGCCGTGGGTTTCTCGGGTCGGGCAAATAGTTGTTGTACTTTTCTGTTAAAAAAGTCTTTGTAGCAATGGGTCGTGCACCACGAGTTTGGAACTGACTTCTATTATGAGTACCAAAATCATAACTGGCGAAATTTGGTGGGTATACTCTCGCCTAGCCTTTCGGGAATTACATACGCCAATATAATCCAGTCCCTAGACCGTCATGTAAAATAAATGTATTTGTATGATGTGATACAAAATACATCTTATTGCATACATGTCTGCATGACATAGAGATGTCATGCAGACATGTATGTAATAAGATGTATTGATGTTATGAAGAGGTTCTTGTGTAAAATTAGGTGTTACCAATAAACCTATAGCTTTAGCACTATAGGTGCCATGTGTCTCTTAATTTTGCATAAGAACAGTAAAATATTGCTTGATATTTGTCTGTTTTCTTCTGGAATGGACATTTTGATACGTTTTTGCTCCATAAACTAATTAGAGTATGTCTTACCATTACAGAACTGTATTTATAAATATCTGTGAAACTTGTAATTGACCTTTATCCAGATAGCTGCAAATTTACGGAAAAGTAATCGTGTGAATATCAACTGCAATTTATCTCAAATCTACAGACGGATTTAATAAACTAAGGTTATATTGTTGTGTATAATTGACACAGCGGTCGCCCAGGGATCAAAATTCGACATTAATTGTTTTAAATTTTAAGAATGATCGTTATTAAGGTTTTAATGTATCTATGAATAGAAGTGATCATTATAATCTATAAACTGTTACTGTAACTAAGCACCAACCAAATATGGTACTCTGTTTTATAATAAGTAACATATTCGTATAGATAATTTTTTAAAATTTAATGGCTATTACCGCGAGATTGCAGTAGGTACTTAAGGGTAACCATAGTTATGAAGAATTGTACGATATCAGCCGAACAATGCTGAAATACTACTTACGCGATTCGACTGCGTGTGTCAAATGCATGGTTGTGTGCGTGTAGTGTTTTATTAATTTAATGTATTTCTAATGCATATTTTATAAACACATTAGGATTCGCCACTCCTTCTCCATATAAACTATCTGTGCCAAATTTCATACTCCTCTGTCTGCGCAATTTTCGTAAAAAGGTTACAAAGTTTTTGCTTCACTTATTAATATATATATATATCAGTCAGAACAGCGAATCGGTACGTTAAGAAATCATATTATTAGCTAGTTTTTGTTAGTAAATGTATCTATTATAATTAAAATGGTTTTTGTATGTCGGCGGTTGGTAGAAATTATATGTTGAGTGAGATATTTACACATACGACATAAATACGTTATTTGTTAGCAGTATAGAATAAACAACTTTACAAAGGACTACGTGTAGTATTTAAATATTCCCACATTACTTAGTGGGAGACAGTTGAACTGCTACGCTGAGATTTTTCTTGTGTTCGATTCCAAGGCGTGCATCTCTAATTTACCGAAGTTATGTGTTTATTTATAGTTGATTATGGCTCTCTTTAATGGTGAAGGAAAATCATGAGAAAACCTGCATCTCTAAGAGTTCTTCAATATCAAAATATGTTAAGTCTGCCAAATCGCACTGGGCCAGCGCAGTCGACTATGGCCTAACCCTTCTCACAAGAGAGACTTCTTATTGATCCAAAAGCGTTATAACCGTCATACAAAAAAATACAACATTCTAAGCCTAGATTGAAAATCAGCAAGCCGTTTTGTTCCAGACGAACTTAAAGCCTTTCAATGACAGGAAGTCGCACAATAGACTATGGCGTAACAACAACACAGCCCTGACCTCACCAAGTGACATTTTTGCGCTACTTTGAACGAATTAGCGTCCCGAGACGTTAGAACTTGTGTCGTAACTATGTGTATAGAGTAAAACACGGGGCCGATGAGTTGCTCGATTGATAAATAGAAAATGAGTACTGGTTGTTTTCGGTGCAGTTTTAAGAATTCTACATAAATGTCGTACGGATTAATGGCGAAGAAAAGAAGAGTTTATCTTGATGGTAAATTGAAGAACCGAGTGTCACGATTTCGATCTCTTAACGTAAAAAACGTGTGGTCTAAAAATAGTGTTTTCAGACTGCGTGTTCTTTGTGCCTGTAATTTTAATGTTAGCAATGAGTTCTGTGACTGAAAGATTAATGTGGTTGGGTGGTAGTATCATATTTTTGTTTTTCTTTAATTTTATTAGTGACAGATGGCGTAGTGGTTTTAATGGTTGCCATTGCCATAGCCGAGTGATGTGAGATCGAATCCCACATGTACAAATATTTGTGTGAACCACAAATGTTCATTCATAGTCTGGATGTTATTTGTGTCCGTTGTGAGAATGTTTGTAAAGTCCCCGTGACAGTAATGATTACTGCTGCGGGAGTTTTGCAAGTCAACGTCAAGGTTGTCTACTGTTTTGAAAAATTACCTTATGTTCTAATTCTACAAGTAAGGATTATAAACTTCTTAAGAAAACCCTATGCTGTTTATAAGGGTTCTTTGTCACTTATGCTAGCAGTCCAATCCATATTCATATCTTGAATCGTCAGCAACGTAAGGCACAGCAAGTGTTGCAACCATCCAAAGTCTATGGTAGCCACTTAATATTACTCAGGCCGCACGTGTCTATACCAGCTCGATAACATAAAAAAGCATATAAAGTATGTCTGCAATATCTGTATGGTATCATTACATCAATGTCAACACGGCGCAGCTATTATTAAAAGTAATTATACCTAATATTATAGAGTGCCATTGAGTTTACTTCTTGGGTGTAGAAGGACATCATATCCAATAGTTTTATTTTGTAACATAGTAAACACGTTCTTTATTTTATATTTATTACGATATGTTTGATGAAATTTTAAGAAAGTATTAAGTAAAGTCTCACGTTTATATTCCCAGAGATCCATTTCCCAGGAAATAGACATGAAACTGGAACTCTGTGTGTATTAAGGCAGATTTCACCATTTTCTAATTATCACGCTATAGAAGGCAAGCATATTGCTATTTATTTTGACAACTTCTTGATTATTATCTCCAATATTATAGTACTTTGTTCTAATCCTTACTAATGTTATAAACGCGAAAGTTTGTATAGATGTATGGATGTTTGTTACTCTTTCACGCAAAAACTACTGGACCGATTGCAGTAAAACTTCGTATGTCGATAGCTGGAGATCTGGATTCACACATAAACTACTTTATATCTCGATATTCCCACGGGAACGGGACTTACACGGGTGAAACCGCGGGAAATAACTAGTCGGATATAAAGCTCGAAATATAAAGCACAGCAGTCGTATACACTACTGCTGCTCCTCCTTGGTAAAAAATACATCAGCTAGAATTCTGTTTTTATTCGTTTTATCATTGATTTATTTTGATATTCGAAACTGGATAAGAAATGCGTATTCTTAAATATCCTTGTAAAATATTTTCTATATAAATAATACATTATATAGCTTCTTTCTGCGGCTTCACCCACCTGAAATCTACAGGAATGCATACCATACCAAAATATATATACATACGTTCGAGTCTGAGATTCTTCGAGGTCTTTTTGAACATTAGTTGTATTGAAAATATAAACGACAATAAATTAGATAAAATAATTTAAGCTGTTCGCTGAGTAGAGGTCGCTAGTCTATGTTTAAAATGGAGGATGAGTATGTTACTTTACCTCGGCCGTAGAGATCAAGCTCGTTGGACAGTCTCCAGTTCAATACTTCTTCGGAGAATACACTAGACGGTGCAACAATATATGTAACCGATATATCGGACGGCGAAACTGAGGATGAAACTCGGGATCTGAGACAGCAAATTGCCTCTCTAAAGCAGGAATTAAACACTGCGCATGAGGAAATAAATAATCTTTCCTTAGAAAACACAGAGCTAAAACAAACTGTGAAAGAACTAACAGCCAAACACCTCTTACTAAAAAAAACAGCAATAAGAATACCTAGTGATACAGCTACTCCAACCAAACACCAAATATTGACTTTAACACCACATAGAAAAAGTAAACCACTACTATTCGAACACCTAAAGGGACTAACGACAAAGGCTTAGTTTATGTACCAAAAACACTAGATGTAAACAAACGGGTAATGTCAAACATGCCTAAAATGACGCAAGAGAAAAAAGAAAACACCAATAAATTACTAAAACAGACTAAAAGAGCAAGATATGCATTTTAAGCTAAAATAAAACGAATAACATATAATCGATAATATAATAACAATAATAATATTCTACTACATACATACAACACCATCTAGCGCAAACTAAGCAGAGCTTGTACTATGGGTACTAGACAATGGATAAACATACATATAAAATTGTTTTCTTTTTGTAAATACATACATATTATACATAGAAACACCCAGACCAAGACAAACATCTATGTTCATGCACACAAATATTTGACTTGTGCGGGAATCGAACCCGCGGCCTTAGGCGTGGCAGTCGGTTACACTAACCGCTACGCCACCGAGGCCGATAGCTGAAAAAAACTTCAAAAACGTTGAACTATATCACTACCTCACGCTTCATTGTGGTACCAAACAACTAATGAGCAACTTACACGAAAAACTTAAAGATTATTCAAAAATGACTACTGCACCATCTCAATCAGCAAAGAAGATTTCTGTAAGACAAAAAATTACTTGGATATAATAATTGCCTTAAGAGAAACACTACAATTGCTCCAATACTAAAATATCATTCTATGCTTACCTACGTATAAATGTCACAAACATTCCCTATGATTTAATTGCAGAATAGAGGCATTCAACAACTTGTTATACCTAGATATACAAACACACCAGTATGCAATACTTGTTGACTCGTACCTAGAACTAACATGTGATTTCAACACATTTTCTCAATATACTTGTTCAATTAAAGATCACAATCAATTAAAGAACACTATCTTTAAATACCTGACTAGCTTAGTCACATATCAATGCGATAATACAGAATCTACATTATCCAATAATAACGCATAAAATTTTATGATTGATAACTATTCAAGAACACATCAATTTTTTCGAGTATACCCAAGCCAGACAAATAACCAGCGCCAAACCACAAAACACATTGAAAGCACAAACGGAGCAGAATTCAAGATATTATTTTAGAACTTTCAGAGCATTTGCAACAAACAACATTTACTAGAGGCATTTATTGTCCAAGAACCTACATATAAAGCAATATGCGTATCAGAATCTTGGCTATCCTAAGAAAAATTAGACATGATACCATAATATTACCTTAGAAGTCAATAACGTTGAAATATCTCAGCCTAAGCAAATAGCTGATCTTGCAATAACTTTTTTGCATCTATAGGAGAACAAACCGCATAACCAGCTAGTATTAATTGTGACCAGAATGACGCATTCGTTTCATACCATAATACAAACTCAATGTATCTCAGTCCTGTAGAGCCTCACGAAGTAAACACATTAATTAAACGCTTAAAAAATAAAGATAGTCACGGAGTTGACGAATTTCCGCCAACCCTAATAAGACAATGTGCAGATGAATTAACGTTACCTTTGTATAATTTAATAAACCAATCTTTTGAGGAGGGCATTTTGCCTAACATGTTAAAAACCGCCATAAAAAGCCACTTTATAAAAAAAACTTACAACTTCCAATAATTATCGTCCTATTGCTATTTTGCCAACCGCATCTAAGATTTTTTAAAAAGCAATGTGTACTCGTTTGCGTTTATTCGTTTTGCGTAAAATTTGAAATATTTGACAAGTGCCAAAATGGTTTTAGGAAAAATCGGTCTACTACAAAGCCGTCTATAAATATATTCAAGAAGCCCTGGATATAATAAACAATAGAAAATATGGTGTTGGAATTCTGCTAGACAAGACCAAAGCGTAGGTGCAATATAATATATTATTAAGCAGATCGCATGCTCTAGGCGTCAGAGGTACGGCTCACGATTGGTTTAAGTCATACCTCAAGGACGGAGACCATCAAGTCGAAATCGAATATTTTAACTACCAAACCAATGACATTCAAAACTTTCGATCCACAAAAAAAACTAATTAACGCGTCAATCCCTCAAGGTAGTGTAATTAGTTCTTCTGTTCCTTATCTATATTGATGATCTGCCAAAAAATTTGGGAGCGCCATGTATCTTTTTTGCGGATGACGTTTCTTTGCTCTTTTCATGTAAAAACAACAAACATTAACGCGAAATTGAACACCATCCTAAATCAAACTATAAAATGGTTAGAAAAACACAGTCAGTAAACTATTCTAAAACAGAAATTCCATCCACACCAAAAAAATCTCTCAATATATCCTTTTCATGCAATAACACCAAAATTGATACTGTACATGAATTAAAATGTAATCTGGAAAGCCAACGTATAAAAAGTTAGAAGTATTATCTCAAAATTTTCGTATGCTATTCGCGAAGTAAAAAATCAACAATTATAAAACAGCACTTGCCACTTATTGCGTACGCATACTCGTGGCTTTACTGCAGTGTTACACTATGAGGAAATAGCACGGGCGCACCTTCTCTATTTTTATTACAAAAATATCTTACATGCATTGTACTGAACATAGAAGTAACTGACAGCTGCTAGCCATATTTTAAAGAACATGAAATCTTAACTCTTTCTTGCATATACATATTGGAATGTTGTAAATTTGTAAGGAAACACCAAGAATTTTACATAAAAAGAGAAGATAAACAATTAAAATAATCACTATGGCACAAAAAGAGACTAAACCTACCAACGTCCAAACTAAATATACACTCAACAAGTCCTTATGTCATGTCTATAAAACTTTATAATAAACTAACGGAGGTAATTAAAAACGAACATAAATTTAAACTATTAATAAATAAAAAAAGACATTCCTAGTCAATAAATGTTAGTATACCGTAAATGAATTACTAAATGATAAAATTTCTCCATAATTAAAATAAATCAAATCAATTCAAATCTAATATCTAATATCTCGATATACACACGTCAGGTTAATGTAATTTGTAACAATAAAATAATAAATGTTATATAAAAACAATATATTAATAATACTGACATACTACGAATATAATATACTTATAATAAAATAAATAACATATAATACATATTATAAATAATATACTTGAATTTTATAACAATTTGAATAATACAATTATAAATAAATTATGTAATAACAAAACAATAAATGTGATATTAGTTTAATAGATTATATAGAACGGCCCATCTGATGCTAAGTGGTCACCGTAACCTATGGACGCATGCAACACCAGGGGCATCACTTGCGCGTTGCCGACCCTTTAGGAAAGGAAGTGGGAAGGAGAAGGAGCGGGAAGGGGGGCAGAGGGTGATTGGGCCTCCGGAACTCTCACTCACCCAACGAAACACAACAGCAGAAATACTGCTATTTCACGTCGATATTCTGCGAGAGGGTAGTCCTTCCCCGGTCGAGCCGGCCCATTCATGCTGAAAACAGCGAGTAATGTAATCAAAATTTTAATAATACAATTTACACACAATTTTATAATATACATTTATGTCATATTTCAATATAATCTATTTAATTTATTATATCTCTCGTTTAATTATAGTTTATTAAATAATTAAGAATCAAAATGTGCAATTCAGTGTATAACTTGGCAGTCGACTAAAACAAACCATACATTGATATTTATTATGAAATTAACATATCTATAGAATATGGTATTATTGTATCTGGATGGTTTATATTTCCTCTCTCCTACGCTGCTGTGCCCGGCAGGGTCCATAATGAACTGTCATATTATTTAAGTTACCACCTAAGCCTACATTGTGGAACGCAATAAACAATTGAGTATTGAGTATTGAAAAGCAATGTATGTGTTAATCCAGTACATAATCTGTTTGTGTCCCAAAACCAGATCCGTTCAAGAGTTAACGCGTGATTGAAAAACATTCCATATTATTTGGAAGCTTTTTAGATCGTCATTTTGTAGTATGGAAGTATTTATACCGTAATGGAACATGATAAGCCGTCCCAGTACAATATTAGAACGATGACATTACACTAGGCAAGTGATTAATCGGAGGTTACTTATCTCTAATCAATGGATTACAATAAAAACCAATTACAAAGACGCTTGTATAAAAAGTGTTGACGTCGTAACTGTAATAGATTTAGATGAGCGTTATATTTGTTACCTACATTTATTTTAGTACACTTTTATATTATCAATTGAATTGGAATTGAGGAGGATGTACTTAGATGGTTTGGCCATGTGAAGAAAATTGTCAAAGAAGGGTTGACCCAGGAAGAATATAATGTGAATTTTATTGGGACATACAGAAGGAGCTATATTGGGTATGGATAAGACTGAACTAAGTCGATGTGTATGCGTGAAGAGAATAATGAGTGAGTAAAATGCATAATAAACAAAAGAGATAATATGCTAGGATTTATGCAAGTCAAGATCCGAATTCTCACTTGATAAAAACCCGATATGTATGTTTTCGTAGTATTTATTTTTATTCTTTATTGTTTTTATGAGTTTATCCAAACGGATATGCCAATTCCATCGTAATCTATTATATAAAATAACACAAATATATATTTATCTTTAAGATTTTAGGGTGTTATTCATGGCCGGCCGCGACCATTTTAGGTATACATATATGGCCAATGCTAGTTCCGAACCAGGTTTAAACAAACCACATTGCATGATACCCACATCTAAAACATTTATATTGTACTGTCTCATGACTCTCATGAGTAACTTCCTTTGGAAATGGTTCTTTTTACACTCTGTTAAGTAGATGTATGTTATTATTAGTCACAATTTTGAAACTTGTGCTTATAATTATAGGGTTCGATTTTCAGGTTATTGTGATTTTAGTTAGACTTTCTTAGTAGGACATCCGTCCTACGACGACTACTGGATATTCATCCGAATATCCAGTAGTCGTCTAATAGGTCGTTGTCGTCATCTTATTTATAATACTTAGGAAAATAGTGATGTTTGGTCTTGCATGCATTCCTGTTTTATCTTTTAGAGATATGTCGTCGAGGTGTTATGATTTTCTTCATCGTATGTTAGCTGATCACATGATTACATTGATTAGTAGCCAAATAAGAGTCGGGGTACTTCAGTCACTCGAAAATTACTGTCCGTGGGTCTACTTGAATCTTATTTCAATATTAAAGTCCTTCTTAGTTTATATCTGCTGGCTACTAAACCTCATATACGTTGTTTATATCACAAGGTAACAGCGTAGCGTTGTTCACAAAACGCTTAACTGCTGTATATCTTAACAAGGAAGTTAGTCAAATACATTAACTTGGACAACGTATAAAAAAATTACATACTTTACATGTATTCCCACAATGACTTCTCAAATAATCATTCACATTTTTTGTCCACTGTTTTTATGCTTCATATTATCCGGTCCACTTGTCCGTTTGACAAGGACTCTTTAAAGATATTGTTTATGAATGACTGCGGTGGACATAATTAAGTACTATTATTGTTATGTAATTTGTGGAAGTAGGATGATTCAGAAAGTATTATTTCTACGTTAAGGCTTAGATTACATCACCGTTGTTAATCGTTGATGGGTTGATATAACCCACTGTCACGTAATACGTAGATAAATGTATATGGTACGCGCATTTTCGAGCAAGAAAATATGTAAACACACAACCATTATTACCAACCATTACTCATCCATATGTTTTTTTAAACTTTTTTAAGATTACTAGCTGTTAGTGTTTCAAATTACTAGTATTCTTGTTAACCCCTCCAGCTAAGCTAGAATGCTTGTATTTGGAATATGGGTTCACGTCAGTAGTGCAATGGGTGGGATTCGAACCCGCGACCTCTCGACCACAAGTTCAATACCTTATCCATTGGGCTACCACCGCTTTCTTAGCCATTTTAGAGCAAGTCAGCTAATTTCAGTACTTAATTTTATGACTCTAGTTTGAACTGCAGTGAATTTACCTGACTTTGCCACACATATATTTGTGCGCCTGTTTCCGCCCATCTGAAACTATCTAACTATATAGGGTGAAATACATCTTTTTCAGCCGCTATTAAGTTTAACGGATGAGGGTGTAAGTTTCTTCCTTTCGCTTTCTTCTCCATTTAACCCGTCTCTTTCACATTGCCTTTGGTGACTGCTTATCATCAAGAAGACCGCGTGCTTAGTAAGCACCTATATATTTTAAGTTGAGCAGCGGATTAATTGTTTAGCTTAAAAATTGCTTCTATGATATTATATGCACCCAAACATATCCGTGAGCGAGAGCTACCGTTTACCATAAAATGGCCGCTTGTTACTACATATTATAAAACAAAGTCTCCCGCCGCGTCTGTCTGTTCACAATAAAATCAAAAACGACTGAACGGAATTTCATGCGGTTTTCACCAATAGACAGAGTGATTCATGAGGAAGGTTTAAGTGTATAATTTGTTATGATTTTGAGCTACCCATGCGATGCCGGGGCGGATCGTTAGTTTGATATATTTGCTCCAGCATATTTAATGTTTTTCCAAATTTACAGAAAACATAGCTGTATCAGTAGCATATCCGCTAAATTATGTTATTATGTAATGTCAAACGCATCCTTATTTAACGGATGTACATGGACATGATTACAATAGTCGTAAAGCCTTCTTACGATTGCGACTAAAGTCTTTATATTCGACGAACGAACTTCTAAAATTGGCGTCAAATTACACAAACAAACATTTAGTTATAATAGTAAAATTGTTTATTCATTACGCGCACGACTGAACGCTAACCTCAAACTTCTTCCAAGGCCAGCAATGAAACCGTGCAATCTATTTCCAACACTATATGATTGCTTTAAGGTATAAATTGGGATGTGATAAAAGTGTGTCGATCTATTTTTTACCTACGAAATATGTCGCCTAAAAAGTTAAACCTATATTTTGCACTTATTTAGGGTTAGAAATATGCATACAGACAAAAAGTAAATAGTGTGGTTTCTATTGTTTGGTGGTAATTGTACCACAAAGCAACGATGTCCTCGAACTATTTTAAAATACACTTTCGGTGTCCTGCTTTAGACATGACATGGCACCTCTATTTCATGAAAGTTACCATCTTAAAATCAGATGTAACTTTGATAGTCATCATATGAATAACTAGCTTTTGCTCGCGGCTTCGCTCGCGTAAAAGCAGGGTAGGTTATGATGACAACAGTACTTTTTTTTAATAATATATAGCCTATGTTATTTGCTGATAATAAAACTTTCTAAGTAAGTAACTTTCTTTGTAGTTTTGAGTTGAACCCTTCAAATTTTCTTCTTTATAATATTAGTATAGACTAGCTGACCCGCGCAACTTCGTCTGCTTCATATAAGAGAATTTTCACTGTTTTTGCAACATTTTTCATTGCTGCTCCGCTGCCATTGGTCGTAGCGTGATGTTATATAGTCTATTCGTTCGATAAATGAGCTATCCAACACTAGAATAATTTTTCAATTCGAACCAGTAGTTCCTGAGATTAGCGCGTTCAACCAAACAAACAAACAAACTCTTCAGCTTTATAATATTAGTATAGATAAAACTCACTGAAGTATCAGAAGTGAGTTGGATAGTGAGATTGTACAGAATAGCACTAGTGTTCAAAGTTGTCCCGAAACCTCGAGATCTTAGTAGTAGTAGCGGGTAATTAATATATTCGGATCTTAAAAAGTACGGATTCATCGCCCATATAAACGCACAAGTTTGAATTAACTTTGCTACTGCCAACGCAATGGATTCGTGAGCGCTTTTGATCCCGTCGATTATATTAAGTAATCCGCAGTTAGTTCTGAATCTGTGGTGTGATACTTTTAATTGTGTAGGTTATTACAATTTGATTAGTCTACTGGCGTAGCAGGAAAATAGCATGCGCGAAATGTAAATAATAAAAAAATATTATCGAGTTTCCTACAAAACGATATAGTAGAACTTTATTTATTTGTTACATAACTATAAATAATTAAATAAAACATAGAAAATCCTTATTAACGTCTTGTGCTATAATAATTGTTTTGCAATTACGTCTGCATTCCAGCTATTGACAAAGAAACGATTTTACAGTGGCGGTAGCAGGGCAGTAGACTTGCGACGGAGAAAGAGTTTGTGGGTTCGAGTGCCACTCATAGCACGAACCCACTTCAAACACAAGCTTTCTAACTTAATTATATTCGTATCTAATCTAATATTAATACATAACTTTGAGATAAATACATTGAAACAACGGTTATGAAGACCACCTAGAAATCTACATTCGACATAGATGTTGGAGGTAAACAGATCACATTATGTCCTTGTAGCAATTGAATCTTCAAAACTAAACCTCTTAAACTATTGTGACATTTGTACTATCTCAGTTAACCTATATTTACCCCATTAAAGTGTGTGCCCTATACCATATAAGGCAGAAGTAATACTACCTAAGTCAAGGTCATGTATTTCCTAACAATTTTATGTTCAAAACTGTCCTCGCGTTTGTTGCTTTACCATAATGTGCGTGTTAGTACGCGGGGCGTGCATAAATACATATACATATTTATAATGTGTATACAGTTGGATAATTCCCACGGTAAAACTGGCACAATAGGAAAATTGCGTATCGTTCTTACAGAGATGTGCATAGGGCTGTTGTTACCGTCAACGATTGAGTTATGGTTTAAATAAATCATATATACGAGTACACAACTTACACTTACATCTGTAGGTATATCTCCGATATAAATTCACATAGTTATACATTTGTATAACATCCAAATTTCGCCAGCTATTCGGTAGCATTAGGGGTCTATTGCTGTTGAAAAAATTCATTTACCGACTCCGCGCTGCTGTTTTGTTGCTATTTTATTTATTTATTTATTTACTGAAAAACCTAATAACGCATTGCTGGACTCGAGATTCGTACCCGGAATCTCAGGATGGCACTCATATGCATAAGCGCAATTACTTATACTACGGGGCCAACACCGTCGAGCCAAATACTTTAAAATAAGTAGTTTTGTGGAACATTATATTTCAAGAATTTGCATATGGAATATAGATTTTTCTTTTAAATTATTTTTTGTTTTTTGTTGTGATTATTATTAATCTACTTATATACTTAGGTTATTTGCTATAAGCATGTAGCCCTACATGCAAGCAATCAACGAAGTCTATATACGGCGACGGTTAAAACCATTTTTCCCATTGTTAGAATAGCATTTCCTTCAAGGAGCTTATAAACCCTACATTACTCAGGAACAGCACAAAGGGGCTTCTTGTATTTATTATTCAGTACAAGTCGATAATATTTTCTAAAATATTAAACAAGAAAACGACAAACAATGTAATAGAACTTGGAAGCAAGTACATTAACGTAAAAATGTGGCCATTATACAAAATATGTTGACAGGTAATTAATTGAAATAGTAATTTACCATTGCTATAGTATATATTAATTATTTTAATCGTTCATTTCATTTTTATACAAAAATAATACAAAAACTAATAAATATTATTATTTTTAGATTAGCAAGTTTGCTTTGATTAACTTAAAATAATGTCTATTATCGATGTATCAAGGTCATCTCTAACTTGTATGACGCCGGAAAACGTACATGTCAATAAATTGATTGTTTTGCAACTCCATTGTGACGGTTAGTGTTTATTTATTGCGGTTAATATCAACGGCTTTTACCTAGAAGATATAAAACTGAAATGTATTCTGTTTTATTTCATTCCTAATAGATTGTACTCATAAATAAATTAAAATAATGTGTAAAATAATATAGCACATATTTAATATAAATTGTATTGATGAGATATAAGAAGATTTGATAACTTTAAAATGCCATGTTTTTGTAAATCACTTCTTATGCTAATTAATTATTGGCATTGCTTACTATTATTATCATTAGCCTTTATAGGTGTGCATTGTGGGCCTAAATTACTATGGCGTCTTGGCATGCCCCTTTGAATATTATACGATCTTAAGTATTGGATGCCTAAGTGGCGCAACGTTAGTAAATATGATTACTGTGCATATCATTTGGGGTTTAATCGTGAGTCACGTGGTATTATTGCGTTTTTCTGTAAAGAGAGTCTCAATGACAGGGAGGGAATATTTTTATTTTTTATTTTTAAGCTCAAAAGACAGCATTGGCTTCACCCCTATTACTTGGCACCTACTACAATCATTATGGTCAAGTGTGAGTATCTACTTCTATTTTCTATTATTATATTATCTACTTATAGTTTCTACTATCTACTTCTTTGGGCATATAAGCGTAAGACTATGTATGTATCTTTAGTAGGGTGAAGATTCTTCTTCAATAAAACTGTTCCAGTTTTAATAAGTGTGCTTACTCCGTTCTTTTACCTCTTGTAAATCTTCTGTCTACTACATGTTATATTTGATGTAATAGTAATAGTAATTACTTTATGCTGTCATCAAATAATTATCACGTGTAATGGTAGTTATTGTTTAACTGCCTGCATGTGACCATGAGTGCAACAGATGACTGTATCGGTGTTGACGTAGATGAATCTGTGAACTATACACTTCACGAATGGCGTTTTGATTTAACGGTCGTCTCGCTACTGCTACTGCGCCGAGAGCTGCTGATTTGATCCCCACACGGGACAAAACCTTGTGTGGTTTGAGTCTGGGCGTTATTTGTGTCTGCTTGAATGTACATATGTAAAGTCCCATGCGATACAGGTATTACTCCAAGTATAGAAGTGTTCTTTTGCAAAAAGTAAAAGATGGCGATGGCGTAGTGGTTAGTGTAACCGACAGCCACGTCTGAGGTCGCGGGTTCGATTCCCACACGAGTCAAACATTTGTGTGCATGCACATAGATGTTTGTCTTGGTCTGGGTGTTTCTATGTATAATATGTATGTATTTACAAAAAAAAGTATATATATATGTTTATCCATTGTCTAGTACCCATAGTACAAGCTCTGCTTAGTTTGGGCTAGACGGTGTTGTGTGTATGTAATATATAATAAGAAAAACACACTGACTGATTAAATCAATCCGACTCATTTTATTCTCATTTATATTATGAAGTATTTAGAATGATTAGTTTTAGATTTGTATAGTCTACTAACTGGTATATTTCTATATAGTATATAACTATGGTATAATGGCTGCAACACCTTGTTGATATGAGTTGTAAAATACTGAAATTATATTTCATTGGCGATTTAAAAGAGTGGCTTTTAGTATTGCAGGTAACTTCTGACATGCTTAATCCTTAGCCTAAACCTAACAACTAACCTTAAAATAACTTCTAAAGCTCTCTAACAAATAGATTTTAACGTTCATAAGTGTTACTTTTTGATCTAAATCTATGTAGTGATAACTACGATTGCGTGTTCAGAATGCTTGTTTATTTGATCATCATGAGAGATTTGTTTTTTTTTTGCTTTTCAAAATGACCACACTCCGCCTGATGGTAAGCAGTCGTGTGGTCTAAGAGTAGTGGCCTCCACGCCGTCCTCATAGCAGCCGAGGTGATGTTGAGGTCTCTACATTGACGGCCTGAGAAGGTGCTTTTTCACGCCCCGCTTAAAGGACCCAGGATTGAAGGAAGAAGGAAACACGTGCCTTGGCAGAGAATTCCATGTCTTGATCGTTCAGCAGAGGTAGGAGGATCCAAACTTGTTGGTACGCACTCTAGTCGACTCCACCGTGTAAGGATGGCATTTGAGCCCAGCACGCGTTGTTCTGGATAGGAAAGGGGAGGGTAGATAAGGTGGCATAACTCTTCAGAGCACTCCCCGCGGTATATTATTATAATATTAAGTATGTGTGAGCATACACATATTCACACATGTAAACAGAAGTATATGGCTAAGCAAAATTATTTCAAAAAGGCAAAGGTATTTCAACGCCAACATCTCTACGTTGTTATGCAAGCTTTTTGTAGGGTGAAGGATAAGCAAAGTGCAATTCTTACATATATTTCAAATGTGAGATTGTTGGCTTGTTATGCTTTTACGCGTTAACTAGGTACCCTACCGATCATCATAAGATATTGCATACACTTTCTCAGGAGTACAGAAAAGATCAATGAATACGATTTATCCAGAAAATAGTATTATGCCCGAGCGAGCGAAGCCGTGGGTAGAAACTAGTTATCAATAAAATTATGTGTAGTTCGAAGATAGTTATAGTTTATAATTTGATCAATTTGGTTGTTTATTAGTTCAATGAAATAAATAAAATAGTGTATTTACTACTCCATGTAGGTCCGTAGAATTTTCTTTAACATATGTACGTATAGAATTCCCTGTTGACTTGAGTAGAAAACGATGGCATCTTGCTGAAGATATTACGCATATGCGAGCTAATGTGCCGTTTTGTAATATTAACAGTAGCCAGTTAAGGAAGTATTAATAACTATTATATATTATCTCCTGTATGATAGAACTTAAGCCTCCAGATACTCGATCTAGAATGTACAGTGATCCTAAAAAGACATACAAAATGTTAATTAAGAAAAATACAATTGAACAGAAGGCGGTATATAATTCATATCACTACACATTTCGGCTATCTTTTCCTATGCTGACAGGCGAGGATATTTCTGATACAGTGTACAGTCACACGGTGGAAGTATCTACATCCACTCTATAGATGGTCACAGTCTTCCCCTGTGCCTACTGGAGAAGTTATTTGTATACGAATGCAGCAATGTATGGCTTAGAGCTAGTGTCTTTATGGAGAATACTCCGTCAGCACTAAGCAGAGCAGCGCATATAGAGGCACTAAGAACTTTGGGCTGACATCATTGCAAATGCGATAGGCATTGTTCTATTTATTGACCTGATGTAACAATGGGCTACGATACGTTCGCATTCCATAATTCTTCTTTGCCCTCTACTTGGCATAAAAATCCTTGTAAAGAACCTCGCTTCTGCTTGAACAAAACCTTAGTTATTATATATGTATCTAGGTATTAAGAGCTAATTTAATGCAAATTATGAGTTCATATAAAACTTGCATGTAATAATGATCATCAATCTATATTTATCTTCAATCTATAATAATTATAATAATAATAATAATATTCTACCACATACACACAACATCATCTAGCCCAAACTAAGCAGAGCTTGTACTATGGGTACTAGACAATGGATAAACATACATATATACTTTTTTTTTTGTAAATACATACATATTGTACGTAGAAACACCCAAACCAAGACAAACATCCGTGTTCATGCACACAAATATTTGACTTGTGTGGGAATCGAACCCGCGACCTCAGGCGTGGCAGTCGGTTACACTAACCACTACGCCATCGAATCTAGAGATACTAAAGTAATTAATTATTCATCAGTTCATTATTAACAATATTCATAAAGATTCCCTCTCCCTTATTACAGTCGTTTCCTTCGTCGAGAATAACGTTACAAACTTTGAACAGATGATATATAGAACACTCAAACTTGGAACTACTACTTGTGAATCAAATACATTTTTAACCCGGAGCGGATCAAATCAAGACTCAGACTCATGGACAGTGACGAGGCCAAAATTAAAACCATTGCATAATTCGTGAACTCAAACCTAAATCTACGGTGATCTATTTGTGAGTCTAGGTCGTACATTTAATCTTCTTTAATACAGTTACGAACAAGCTGTATAGAAGGCTACGCTTGACTAAACAATAGTACTATGCAATGACAATTCCATATTCAAAGCACGTCGTAGGAGCGGCAAAGAAAGCGATAAGAGGGAAAGTTGTGATAACGCGGTGTTACGTACGTATGGGACGTGAGTTCAGGAAGTCGTGACCTACTCCGTTATTATCTTTTACTAGACTACGACTTCGTTCCTCTGCTACTAGCTAATATAATATAACATGGCATATTAGTTATGGTTATATATTGCTGCGGGGATAGCCTAGTGGGAGACTCAAGTTCGATCCCGAGGCACGCCCCTTTTAAACATTTTGAATTTATGTGCGTATTAAATAGTTTATTTTCACTCGCTTTAACGGTGCAGGAATAGATCATGAGGAAACCTGCATGTCTGAGAAGTCGCCTACAATTTTTTTCGAAGATATGTGAAGTCTGCCAATCCCAGATGGACCAGCGTGGTGGGCTATGACAACACAAACCTGTGCCAAGCAGTGGGACAGGGCTGAAATTAGTATTAGATATATTATTATAGGCCGCAGTATATTTTATGAAACTGTTAGTTGGGTCCAATCCATTAAATTTCGAGTAGTAGTATTTGTTTATAAGTAATTGGCTGTCGAATACGAAAAATATGACAGGCCAATTCCACTTTGGTCCACCAGCCAACGTCTGATATTTATGTTATCTAAGACTTGCTTATGCGGTCCAGGTATATGAGTTCGACACCTAGTATAATTCGTTTCATATTTGAAAATAATATATTTTCTTCTTATAAAAGGTATTTCCGCACTTATAAGTACTCATAAAGACCGCTCCCATGACACAGGTATCTTGCCTATATCGCGGTGGCGGTGTTCACAATTGATTGAACACAAACAACACTGAAACAGTACAGTTTGATCACTCAGACTGTCCTGTCAAAGAATTTATGCAGGTATTTAACCAATTGAGTCGCAGCGGCACACCAGTGGCTAGACACAATAGATTTTTAATTATGTCTGGTATTCAAAGACTTTTAATCTGAGATCTCATGACAAACCATAAGTAAGTATCCAAAAGCTACTTATGCTACCATTAGCATAAGTAGCTTTTTTTTTACGTTATTGTGTACATACATATATGACTTATTTTTGCTTTCCGTAGAAGTAGGCAGAGACTATATTAAATTTGTATTTGCTACGATACTTGCCCATTTTTCTTGCAGCATACCATAGACTTAGAATATTTTCATACAATCGCATTACACATCAATGTAAGAACACATTATACAAATTAAGAAAAAATCTTCGATTTTTTAAAATATTCAAATGTCAAAATCTGTCTCGTAACCGTTAATTGTTAAACGGTGTAAGGCTAGGTGCTCACATTGCACAACTCGTAAGTGTAGCACTTATATAACGAATTCATTACTACTGGGATTTTACGTCCTTTGGGTGTAACACGCCTTAGTTGTTAATGGTTTCGAAAATGGTAACAGGGGAGTGTTGATAGTGTTGTGTACACAGCCTAAAAAGCTGACTGACTAATGCCTTAGAGGTTTGTACTTATAATTATCGCTAATCGTTAGATGCGAGTTTTTACGAACAAACTCTTTAAATCAAGCTTTTAAAAAGGTACATACTCTTTTAAAGGCTTGATGGTTCAGCTAGGTTGTATTGGCCGTAATCACAAGCAGATTGGGACGGATATCAGGCCTACTTTTGTGAGGTAGATCGTGTTAATATATAACCGTTTTCAGTTATATAAATCGTTCTACGCAAATTAGTATTACAGTCATTAAAGTATGTGTTTTTACGAAGTTTTTTTTCGACAATCGCATACCACAGTAGTCTTCTATGTGGACGCTGTCATAACCAAAATTGAAGTCTGCTCGTCAAGATATACGACAGTGCTACTTTTTTTTGTGAAGACAAATCCTGTACCATGAATATTTATTCCCGTATCACGGGGGACTTTACAACCATTCAAACCACCTTAAAGCCACGAAGAACTCTCTCGGAACAAATTTTTGTCCTGTCTGGATATTAAACTCACAGAACTAGTAGATTGTACGTTTGTATTGTTATAACAATAGCATTGATAGTAACATGAATGTTGTATAATTAAAGGAGGTGAAATATTGACAATAAATACTGTGTCAGTCTTTAACAGATAATTTTCCTGAAAAAGTGAATTACTATGCGATTTGATTGATAATATTAATAAAGAGTAATTTTATTATAAGATCATTTAACGCATGAATGGTTGAAATAATTAAAATATCTACTTATTTTTTAACTCAAGATTTAAACAAGCGTGAAGGTGGTCGTCACTGTCTGTGCGCCAGGTATTGTTGGTTCAAACCCCACACAGGACAAACATTTTGTAATCCACCCATATTTCTTGCGTATTTGGATGTTCTTTATGACTGTTGTTTTAATATTTGTAACGTCCGCTTCCCCAGTGATACATAAATTATTCCATGAGTGGGAGAAGCTTTATAAAAATATATAGGTTCCATGGTTGCTAGTACCATCATACTGCCGTCTGCTAACTAAAAAGCCGCTAAGCCGCATACATCTTTACATCTCTCAACGGCTTTTTAGTTAGTGGACGGCAGCATAGTACCGCCCTGAAGTTCTTTAATAAAGGAACTGTGAAACTATGATAAAGTTTAGGTTTTCCTAAATACAGAAATACCTTAGTAAGGAATTCCAATTGAAAATTCGCTTTGGTGTAATCGCGTACTTTACTTATTTATCTTATTAGTAATAAAGGGGAATGATAACAAGCAGACATAGAAAATCACATATGCTTGCCCGAGCAGTAGGCAGAGACTATCGATGTTCAGTTGCCATCCATCCATCATATCTCTGTAGATGAATATACGTGTTAAAAGTGGATGAACTTCATTCACTTTAAACACATTCTTGATACACACTTTACCATTTACACTGGGTTTGTATCTCGGGTCAGGTGTAGTGTGCGTTGGGTCACCTCTTAAGTAACTTAATAATACTGCTGATCTGTAAATTTAAACTGAGATCTATAATATTATTAATCTTATCAAAAACTATATCCCTAAGGATTTTGCGACTGTACGGTCGCCTATGATGATACACGCTTTCATATGGTGGCACATGGGCTTAGGTATAATGACAAAAGGAGTGAGCTACTTTACTACCAAATGTTACTCGAACGAAAGAGTCACTGAGTTTCAATACCTGAGTCACTGGGTCACCGATGAGCTTAACGATAACATGGATATTGAACCGGAGTGCAGAGCGCTGGCAGTCCGATGTAATATGTTGATGCGTAAATTTGCACGGTGTACCAAAGATTTCAAAATAACTCTTTTTATAGCCTACTCACAGATATTTTACACGCGCAGTCTGTTGCTTGATTATACGCAGAGGACTTACAGCTCTCTGCGTGTTAATATAATAACGCGTTCAGGATGCTGGCTGGGCTGCCGCAATATTGCGGCGCTTCTGGGATATTTGCGGAGGCAAGGGTAGACGGTTTCCATGCCATTATCCACAAAAGGTGTGCTTTCCTGCTACGCAGAATGCGTAGTAGCTCACACAGTAGGTATGCTGAGCACATTGTGTGATCGTGGGGACAGTCCGATTTTGGGACGCTGGATACGACTACACACGATGTAGACAGTGTCCAGAAACCGGGTCTGTCATATTACGTGTGAAATTGAAATGTACTAACACTTAGTTATGGATTTTGTCTGTTACTAACACTTTATGGACCGTGGTCTGCAATGAATATTTTATTATTATATTGATTATTATAACACTGAAAGAGGGAGAAAATAATAACTTCTGCTTGATCCAGGTATTGAACGCGAGACTTTACATTTACAGTTACGCATACACCCACGTACAAAACATCACTGTTGTCGGTTTAGCCCTGTACGGTACTGCATTTAATTAAGTCGAGGTGAAATTATTTAGACGAAACGGTGGATTTGACCTTTGACTGTTAAACTATAGACAACGAAATCGTATCTCGGTAAGAAGGCTCTTCGATATTGCGACACAGGTCTATTGTGCTAATCGTCTAAAGAGCTTTATATACAACGTATAACATATTAAACGCACTTCCTGAAAGTACTTTGTTCAGAATCGGCTACTGAATCAATTTCTGACATTTTATCCAAAAATAATTAAAATAACGTAAATAATAGTCACCCTTTTCTATGAACAGTCGAAGTAAACGAAAATGTATCATAATTCAAGGCAATAAAGTGTTTGATGCAATAAAGGCGATAATGTTAGATTTATTGTTATATACCCATACTATCCACGCACAATAGAAGAACTAATACGTTAAATTAAAATATTGAAGTACATAAAAGTAACATTTTAATGATTATATTATTACTACGATTTAATAATCTAATTGGAGTGTTTGAGGTTGTGCGTTATATCTGTAACACGTTGTATTTAGTATGTATGAGCGAAGGGCCTAGCGGTTTTTCGTAATATGTCAATCTGCGGTTTCCATCCTATGTGTGATCGAGATATTGATCTCTAGTTCGATCGTTTAGTTAAATTATAGACTAAACTGTTATTTGTGTGTTAAGCTAAACAACTCTTGAGGCTATAAATATGGTGAAATATAATGAATATATGAATATAAAAAGATGTGGATTTAAATTGTTAAAATGATATATGATCTACTGAAAACTTTTGTAAAAGCGAAGTACGTGTAGAAATACATATGTATATTATTTGTTCTTCGAGGGAGAGCAGGGATTTCTCTTCTCAATAATTAGTATACATTTAATTTCTACTATATATAATAATAATAACTCCTCAGCTGTGGTGGCATTAGTTACTTTATCCTTTTTAACGCACCAAGTAGCAGGTTCAATTTTCAACCGAGACAAACGTAAGTAGGTATAATTATTTACAAATATTGGTGTCAATTATTCTATTATACCCGAGATCAAGAGAATACCGATAGTTATCTTCAAGAAGTTATAAACATTTCTACTAAAATTAATCATATACCAACCTTTCATAAACATAGATAGTCTAGATGTGTATTAATTATATTAATCATGTAATATATGTATGTAAAAAAGATGTTTACTGAATATAAGAAATATAATAATCTATCAACGTTCTATTATCAGTACAACATTTCTGATGTTCAAGTGAATAAGTGCCGGTAAGATTTGCTAAGCTTTGTATCATCCTTTGCATATAAGTAGAAACTTAATTGTCATCCTTTATCACGTAAGTTTTACACAATCCCCTGTAAATCTTACAAGCAACGTAAGACATGACGCATTATGACCTCAAGTTTATTCGGCACGCAGAAGTAGAGACAAAGCCGATTCACACGGCCCTAGTTCAGAGGTAAGCTAGACGGACAGTCGTACTCGCGATACGAACCAAGCACCACGCACCATTGCTTGTACTCACTAACGCGCTACTAGGTCACCCCTGACCAATTTATCATGAACTTTTTTTCAACCAAATATCCAACCATGTGGTTTCAACTTATTCTAGTGTTTTTATCGTCATCTGCAATCGCGCAGTTAGATTTGCCACCGATATCGAGCACTCCAAGAAACTACGGTGGATATGGCTTGCTATCCAGTACTCAGACTTCGATAAACTCACCAGGGAATCAGTACGATGTGAACAGGAATTTCCAGTTCAGTACTGCAAGACCTGTGTCATCTAGTCAGTCACCGGGAGTGTACCCTGTGTCTTCTACCCCTTATAATATCAACCCTGACATCAACAACAACGGTTATCCAAGTTTTGGAAATAATAGGAACCCTAGTTCAACAACAGGACGGCCATACGATGAGAGGAACAGAGATGATTCAATTGACGTCAATAATGATCCGAATTTCAGAAGGAATGACCCAAATTTCGTTCGCAATGATCCTAATTACGTTGGAACTAATCCTTACGATTTTAACAGGGGTGTTGATGGTAATACTATCGATGATAGATCACAGCGTGTAAATCTGCAGCAGGTTCGAGATTTTTTGACCCAAGCTGATGACCAGGCATCGAAGGAGTGTACTAACAACGTTGCTGCTCAATGGAACTTTGAGACTGATGTCAACGATGCTACACAGCATGCAGCGGTGAGTTTGTATTTATTTCTTTATATGTCATTTACAGACTACTGAAATAGTAAAGTATCTTTTATTTAGGACACCATAAGCGATATTAGATGTTGAAAGTTTGACTGTACGCTACGTATACGTTTATTAAAATGATTATTATGTTAGTCTCTTGCTTAAAAAACAGATATTCTTTTTCTAAGTTATTTTTATTATTGAAGTTGTTTCTTTGGACATAGATGTAATAGAATTAGGAATCTAATAGCCTGTAATCATTGAATATCGCACGAGTTTGATAACAAAATTAGATAGGTACTTGGCTGCAAATTTGTAAAAACGCATCATTCCTTCACCATACATGTTTATAATATCTTTGCAGTAAAAATAAATACTAGCCACACCATATTTAAATAGTTGTCTGTACTCTGCACAATAATTACCAAGAGGCAAATGACTACTATTTGAGATCGTTATCAAATAAACAATGTTGGTACCGGCGTGTTTAAATGACGTGTCACATTTTATAATACACTGGGAACATGTTGTTTTACTTGCAATTTAAGTTTACAGCTAAATAATTCTTGGTTTTCAACCACCACTTTATTATTATTAAAAGTTACATGGGATAAATATAGTACAGCAAAGGCTTGGCTCGCTCAAAAACAGTACTTCTTTCTAGATGAAAGTACCCGATACCCTTCTCTGTACCTCTGATAAATGCATGCGAAATATCAAGATGATCGGTTGAGTACTTAAGACGTGAAAGCGGAACAACGAAACAAACTCGCATTCGCATTAATAATATTACTATTATTTAACAGTTATATATAATTATAATTTCTTATCATCGTCCCTTACGCTGGTAAATTGTTAGCCTAATCAAAGAGTGTCACATTGGTAATAGAGTCGGCCAAGGACTAAACGGACATCTTCTTAAATTTTTTAACGCTTGTGCTACGGTAAAGAAAAATATCGAGTTCTCGAAGTTACGAGAAGTCTTAATTTAGTGAATCATTGCGATATTCTTACTGCCGCAAAAACTTTATTCAGTAAAAATTAGGTAGTCTCATTTTAAATGGATTTTGGGATTTAGAGAACCCCATTGATTTGCTATGTATGACTTGCGTATTAATGTATCAAATATTCATAGATATAATACAAAATTCGATATTTGGATAACAATCGAACCACCAACATAGTAAATCTATTAATGTACTGTGCCGGCAACCGCAAGGTTCCGTATTTTCAAACTTTATCTAATGCTTTAGTTAGTTGTAAAAACCAAAGGGATGCGCATTGTGTTCACATTTTAACACATATACATTTTTACATATATATTATATATTGTCGGCCTCGATGGCGTAGTGGTTAGTGTAACCGACTGCCACGCCTGAGGTCGCGGGTTCGATTCCCGCACAAGTCAAACATTTGTGTGCACAACATGGATGTTTGTCTTGGTCTGGGTGTTTCTATGTATAATATGTATGTATTTACAAAAAAAAAAGTATGTATGTATATTTATCCATTGTCTAGTACCCATAGTACAAACTCTGCTTAGTTTGGGCTAGATGGTGTTGTGTGTATGTGGTAGAATATTATTATTATTATTATAATTATTATAGATTGAAGATAAATATAGATTGATGATCATTATTACATGCAAGTTTGAAGATGTGGTAGAATAAATAATACTACACCAATGAAAACAGTATTTTAATAAATTTCCATCAGCACAGCGGTAAAATTTCTTTATTCACGCATGTATTCCCATAGTGCATGGAAAGTTTCCGGGTAGCAGTTCCCATGGCTAGAACAATGTATGTGATACGTTTCTACGTTATAGCGTCTTCTGCGTTTTTGTAGAGAGCCAGTATTGTTTGGTGTTAGAGTTGTTACGTGATGTTGTATTGTATAGGTTTCTAGTCATCTTATTGATGTGTTATTAAATCTGCTCATGGTGTGCTGATTAAAAGAATAGATATACGTATTTGTATTGAGTTAGCTGGTGTGAATAGATGACGTAAATTTTTGTTGTGAATAGTTTATTATTTTCAAAAGATGTCATGCAGGCTTCATATTTTTAGTATTCTTCATTCATTAGATAAGCTAGAATGCTTGTAAGTATAGTATTGTATAGGAGTGGGTTCACGTCATTAGTGCAACGAATGGGTGGTATTCAAACCTCGGTGGCAAGTTCAATGCGTTATTCGGTATATATGTAATATACATATTTATCTTTTTTTTAATGAACCTATAAATGTTTAAGCAAATTTTCATATCTTTACAAACCACTTACTCCAGTTTCTGAATTAAGAATTATATACTGAGAACGACTAAAACTCTACCTAAGAATGACTTAAACATTTTATTGTTTCTATAACAAGGTTCCTTAAACTGCAATAACATTTCAGTAGATATTTGAACATCATATACTTAAGTAAATGCTAAGTTGAAAGCGGTTTCATGCAATTCGATTTTGTGTAAAATATTTGCGAATTCTTTGTAGAGTTTTGCTGTTTTTCTCAATTATTCAGAAACCGGGGTTAACTGCTTAACGTGCGTGTTTCCATAGCCCAAACAACTGCAACACAGAGAGTATTCCTAACTGTAAGTTTAAAACACATTGCTATAACAACTGTGTTGCTTCGGTGATGTAACGATAATTAATGCGACTGCTTTTCATGAGGTCTGAGATTCGATGCGTGAGTGTGATAAAGTATATGTTGTTGTGCTTCTCTTTCCATAAAACCAGTAGCAACACGGGAACTCCTATTAGGCCTGGTAGACAAAAATAAGCTCGCGATATATTACGTGCAAACTTAAAATAATAGCTGGCAAAAAGTGGATAAAAAGTGTGAAAAATAGTGAAACTGTTTTATTACTGCAAAAAGATACAGAGTTGGAACTTTATAAAAGGAAGACATAAATACTTATAATAATGCTTGACAATTATCGTCTGTTCCATGCTTCGGAGAGCACGTTAAGCCCTCGGTCCCGGCTGCCATGAACATCTATGGCAATCGCTATCGAGAAGTCAGTGCCCTATAATATCCTGACGTTGGTCTAGCCTTACGGTATCGTTAGCCTTCGGGTTGCGGCGGTCAGATGGCAGCCGCTCCGTGTAAAAACTGATATCCAGTCAAATCCGGTTAGACCAGAAAAGTCGAGCCCAAGTGACTTGGGAATAATAAAGGCTTGGGAGAAGAGTACTTGTGCCACAAAATACATATTAATACTAGAATATACATCAGTACCATATGTACCTACTGTTTACATTTTGCAGAGAGCTTAATTCCATATCATCAAAACCTTAGCCGAAAAACGTCCACTGCAGGACATAGGCCTCCCATTCGGTTTTCCACACGGATCGGTCTTGGGTCACCCGCATTCAACCAATTCTTGCGACCCTTACTGGTCAGCGGTTGGTTGCGGGTGGTCCAGGACTGACGACCTAGTCGGTCCGCCTTGAGGGAATTGTCCACCTAATTTTTTATACATGTTTATATTTCGTCGTCGTCTGCCTAACCCTTCAGAATATGGGCTTGAGACTATGTATGTTATGTATACGTATACATGCAATAGCTTACTCGTTCGCCGTCCATAACAATGTTGTACATATCGAGATCTAATTAATATATTTCTTATGACACTTCTCGTGGGAGCTATAGATGTAGGTCGTGACTTGTTTCGATATTTTCTATTCGGACCATTTTTTGTATGTTTGACCTTATTATCGGTCGAAATCTTAATTCTATTGACAAGAGGTAACTGAACAATTGAGGCTTGTGATGTTTTTTTTGGTGACCTTGTGTTAAAGGCTGATTGAAAATTCCAATAATGTTATAAAATTATTGTTACTATTAAATATCAGACGTGGTAACGAAAATGGTAGTCATAGTATAATTTGAAAAAGAAAAACTAATTCTTTGGAATGTTTGTCAAAAGTATGTTTTCTTTTCGTAGGTTTCTATGTAAATTGGAATGAAATACTAAGGCATTTAAAGTTTGCCATTTAGGGTTCATACTAAAATTGTAAAAAAAGGAACCCACGAGATTTTGTTTTTAAATTATTAATAGTTATTACTTGAAAATTGAAGTAGTTATAAATAATACTTGTGTTCATTTATTGAAAATGATGAAAAAAATTAGGCTTTCTTTTAAAAAGACAACTCAAGCACTAGGAATAATTCCTGTATCGGCGAAGAATCCAGAATCGGAACAACTATTTAGGGATGACTGAATTTTTTGCTGCGCGTGGGATTCGAACCTACAACACTCAGCACAGTACCAGTGGCGAGGAGACCACTTAAACCATTTCGCGATCAGCACAGTCCGATATCGAAGGTATCTTATCTTATCTTATCTTGTGTGGAGGCCAGTCAGTACAGACCGGCGACACTTCGACCCAGTGGGATCTTTTGTGTCGACTTCCCCAATAACGGCTACCATAGATGTTCATGGCAGCCGGGACCGACGGCTTAACGTGCTCTCCGAAGCACGGAGCAGGCGACAATTGTCAATCAATAGGCACATAATTTCGAAACGCCATATAACTTTTGAAAGTCAGAGGTGCGCGACGTGGGTACGAACACGAGACCCTCTGCATTACAGTCTGTTGGTTTTCCCGGTGAGCTATCGCTGCTCTTGATATCGAAGGTAAAAGAAATATGTTATTGCCTACCACGGCAAAGCTGAGAACTTTATTAAACCCCGGTTTGCTGACTTTTACATTGTACATATATGTTTTTGTTTGGGCAATGATTTAACCAAAATTGTATTGATATCGGATATTTGTCACCAACCATTGATTTGCTTAGTAACATCCGTCATTGCGTGCACAGTACAATAGCGGTCGGAACAATGGTGTACCGACGGCGTTACACTGTTCATGGCCACCTATACTTGTATTGTAATCGATTTAACATTTCATCTAGATACTGGTAATAAGGCGAATATCCGTAGAATTGTGCAGTGGAACAAAATAAGGTGTCTGTTGTAATCTAGGGCATTCAAAGTTGAACGTGCCAAAGATTGCTTGCTTTCGTACTGTTTATCAACCGGTAGTGTGCCTATGTAGCTTTAATAGGCTCTTACTTAACCTGTTCTAAAAGAAAATGAAGCCCTTTTTTAAATCATTTTATGTTGTAGAAGATATTTCAAAATGACAACTAGATAGGAAAAATAATGCTAGCAAAGCTTAATCTATCTAAGCGATACTATTATTAGTTATAAATTTCAAAAGTTAAAGTATGCTACAAAATTCACATATTATTCGCTGAAACACGCATACAAAGTTTGGCTATGCCTTAGTTCAGAACCGCATATCTTGACCAGTTAGATCTCGTTTAGACGTAAGATCACAATATATTCAAGCAGAAATAGCATTGGAGATTTGAATATGTATCTATAACCAGTAAATATCTTTTAGAAATTCAAAAACTAATAACGTGTAAGCATCAATACTAGGAAACCTAGACATAAAAATTTTTCACACTGACAACATGTCAAGCTGTGGGACAATTTATTTACAGGGCTAATATTATATACAATTTTCCTATAAATAAAAAGATAGTAACAGTCCATCACACACGAATAGTTGCTTAATGGAAGTCCATAAATACACACACAAAAATAGCCTGTGCAATAATAATTTTGGCACGTGCAAATAATTAAAACCATTGCGATGTCAACCATTGTTATTGGTCACACTGGTCAAAACAAAATGTCGGACGCGTGGCCGTCGCAAAATGGCGTCCTATAACCTATAATATCTTGACCTATATGGCTTGGGATATAATAACAATAAGATAATTCATTACACCAAGGCTTCTCATTGTGTTTGTTATTATTGTTGGAGGTAAATTATATGGTTGTATTTAATTCGTTTGTGACCGTAATAGTAGCATTGGATGACACTTGCTGGGTTGAAACGGCATTTAAGTAAGCGGCGGTATGTAGTGTATAGTTCCGGGATAACTGTCTTCTGATTTGGAAGATTTATTGAGGTGTTTTGACATTAAAAACGTAGTAGATGACAAGAGTAATGCGTCGGTATGATTATAAATAGAATTGTAAATATAGTGTTATACTTATGGTGACAATACTGATGTCTAGAATCGTAAAGCAATTCAAAACCTGTGGCCCAAGTATAGAACCCGAGACCTCATGCATAGTAGTAATTTTTACTGCCGTTGCGCTCCATATGAGACTTATTAAATAAAGAACATATTTTTCAATATTCATGTTATCTAAGGCCAATGATATCATCGTATTTAAGTTCCCCCTCTCGTGTCTTAAATTACGATTCATATTACAAAGTTGAAACTAGATTCTACGTTTACCTTAGCTGTTTTTCTGACCGAGTAGACAAATTATATCTGGTAGTATTATGAATAAATAAGTACCACTATTTTTTATCAATAATCAAATAATTCCACCAAATTATACTAACCAATTCAATAAGTATAGACTTTCAGTAAAACCTTGAAATATTTCGTGTAAAAACACATTTTATTCATAATAGAATATTGAAAATAAAAACGATTTAAATTGTCTTGTTACGTGATAGGCTTGAGGCACGTATTTATTGAAAGGATTTCCATTGCCAAAAATCTTTAAAAAATTAGGACATGTTTTTTAGTGATGTTTACTTAATTTATGGATTGAAAAGATTCTTTTTTTTTAAAGGAGTTATTGGTAATAAGGAAATTGTGTTAAAGAAATAATCACATTATAATATTAATAAGCCAGTTCGTTTAATTACTTGTAAAGCTTACTGTTGTACAGACAATATGTGGCTTGTGCGGATGTGTTCGTAAAAGTGACAAAAAATATATCTTCAATGATATATCCTCTATCAATTCTTTAAAATAAGTATAGGTGGAGAGTAAATTAAAAAAGAATGTTCAGTTCTATAAAATAACTATAAAGATGATATAGAATAATAATAGCCTTTATGACTATTAAATCCTCTCAATGAAAATAAGAAGTCTAAATAAAATATAAGTCCTTTAAATTTTCCTTCGCTTGTATGGCCTTATTATCTATTTTTCTAAAGGATTAAATATAAGGACCATCAAAAATACTAATTATAGCAAACAGCAAAATATGCTCACTAAAATATATCATAACGAACATCTATAGGTATGCCTAAAATCACTGCATTGCGTCTCGGAAGGGTGAGGTTATGTTAGGTTCCTTCTTAAACCCACCCAAAAATAAGAGCCCCGCGAAGCGAGGCTCCGTCGACTTAGCTTGATCTATTTGAATATATTTTGATGTGCAATTAATATTTTTGGTAGAACAAAGGCAAAAAATTGAGGAACAGTTAAATACTACCCTTTTTCTAATATCTCAATTAAGATACGCATGCACTTTTATAATGCAAGAAATAAAAAAAAAACACTTTTTTTTTTATTAGTAGGTACACGTAGGGTATCAAAATCACGTGATATTGTTTAGCTTTGTATACATTTTTCTTTCATAATCAATTCTGCTAAAACAATTGGCATACGAAACGTACATTCTCTGACCTTTAAAACTTTCACTGTCAGAAAACTTAAATAATACTTCAATTGGAACCTTGTCAAAATAAGATAACAATGTGTATTGGTTTAGATTGATTAACACAATACCTTAAAGTGACACATCAATATAACATAAATATGTTACCTTTTTATGATTATTAGCATCTATAAGTTATTTCATTCATAAGAAAATATTATTTGGTCAAATATAAATTGTGTGCAATGGAAATGTTTACTGCGTCATTCGTCCCGTAGTTGAAATTTATTTTTACAGAAGAAGGCTCTATTTCAGTGTTGGATACAGTATTTGTATTTAAGAATAAGACGGCAGTGGACTCATCCCTATTATGTGAGGCTTACAACATAATCACGGAAGAGTACATCTTCCTTCGAGAGCATACAATTGTGTGTCTATGTATCTGTAAAACATATTTAGTATCGCTAATAATTACGTAGATCAAAAGAAACTTCTTGTCGCTATTTTCTAGTCAATTCTATGAAAACAAATTTGATGTCCCATATGTAGGTGACATATATATATTGGGTATTACCTCATAGAAATTATATAACATACTAGGTCTCACACGCAACTTTGTCCGCATGGAAGTTTCTATATAGTACGCAGAGATTTTTCCTACAATAAAAGTAACCTAAGTTACTACTTATAACATCAGCTATCTGCCGTCAAAATCGATCCAGCCGTTTCACAGATAAACCAGAACAAACAGACAGAGATAAAAAAAATATTTATATTTTACGTACCGTGTATGCTTTCATATGCGTTTAGTAAAAACCTGCTATTTTTCTATTAAAAACAGACACTTCAATTTTGTTTAGTTGTATAGAAGATGTATAGATGTATTAGTAGAAATCTATGATTTTATCTATTTCTTCTATTTGTAAAAATATTGCCTATAAGTATTCGTATATTTTATGTAAGGAATCGAGTAACTTAAACTACCCTAGTTTTCATTTATCAATTGTTACAAGTGCTCAGGTATTTATCTAACACAATCGATCTTTGACTTACTCACACACAACTACTTGATTTCACAAACTAGTCATTTTATATTGTTTAATCGCACGATCTGGTTGACGTAACTCTAGTCTAATGTACGTGTTTGTCGTAGAACAGATAAATATTAGTTGTTATGGTCTAAACGACTAGTACAGGATGAACATAGTCAAATAATACTCCAAAACGCACATATTAAAGTCTTATATATGTTCAAACTAGGCTAGGATTTGGGAGTCTGTGAGGCACTATGTAGTCTAACAGAATCCGTGTTATGATTATATGCGTCATATCTCAATGAAACCTATTAACTGTAAAGATTTTGGTTGGTTTGTTAATACTGTGGCATCATGTTTAATTTTCTGGCCGACCGGGAGCAATCGAGAGATTTCAGATACGAATCTCTGGAGGAGCACAATCTTGTAGGTTTTTCTGATTAGCAAATGTTAGTAGCAGTATAGAATATAGGACTATGCCTAGAAGACATGCACGTCTCTATGATATACGATATAAACCATAGCTGGTATAATGCGTGAGTCTATGCATGTATTTTGGTGCAGCCGTAAAGACTAGCCCTTGAAATTCAAAACTAGGCCAAACGACAATGACATGATAAATTACGTAGACTAACCCCAAATTATGACAAAATACTCACTTTGCTAAAGAATTTGATAATATCTACCTTCACCTTGGCTTGGAATCAGCATAATTCATGGCCGATATAATACAGTGACGTCACAATACTCTTTTTTGCATTTCGTATGACCACGGTTGCGTTGTTTCGGTCTATTGAGCAATGTAGTAGTGACAGATATGTAATAAAGGTCATCACATTAAACAGTTGTACAATCCTTAATTAAGTTTATATAAGGGGCTGATATTATTATTATAAAATAATATCAGCCCCTTATATATATTGTCCCACTGGGGCAGGCCTCTTCTCAGTGTGAGAAGGGTTAGGCCATTGTCCACCACTGTGGTGCAGTGCGGTTTGGCAGATTCTACATATGTTTGACAACATTCAGAGAATTCTCAGACATGCTGGTATTCTCACGATGCTTTCCTTCACCATTTATTCTTGCGGTCATTAATTAATAAATAAGCACATAACTTCAAAAAGTCGGAGGTGCGTGCCTTGGGATCGAACACGAGACTTCAGTGAGAGAGTCCAACAGTCCTCCACTAGACAATCGCTGCTCTTACCTTACCAGGTTCCCAGTCTGATGAATAACATATGATACATAACAATAAATTTTCTATTGTGTCTATCACGGGACAGCAAAATGGTTGATTATTAAACTGAACTAAATAGTTTGTTTGCACTTTCGCCTATTGATATCGCATTATATTTTTAATTGAAGAAATAGACAAATTGTTAAATATTTAGTATAAGCTGCCCGTCCTTAGTAGGATTGTTAATTTCCTTCCACGAGGGCAAAGACCCCTTCTTCATCAGCGTAAATGTTGGTAATGTATATATGTACATTTTTTGCAGAGTGTGAGAAGTGTTAGGATAAAAAAAGGTATTTTACCTAAATAATTCTTAGGTTATTGTTATTTGCGACTGTTTGCTTCTGTTTTAAGTACTCTTTGTCTCTTTCTTAATTTTAAGTTACCTGCTTTGCTCTTATACTAAATTTATTCAGTTTAGCTGCGAATATATTATTATGAGATTATAAGAAAATAATTAGATAGACATACTTTATTATCGATAATATACTATAGACACGTAAAATTTAAAGAAAATACAAATAATAATATAATGAAACGTAAAATAAAAGTTAAATAATATAATTATATTCATAGGCGTTTTACTTTTATAATGTAAATAATTAACGCTAATTAGGTATTTAAACAGTACGACATTACCCCATTTTTCTTTGCTACTTCCCATGAGACTACGACGGAAACTTCTATTCATCTTAAATTGCCGGTACATACAATTTTATCTTTTTATTATATGTATTCGGTGTCAAAAGACTGAAGAAGATTGCACAGTTAGTGCAGTGTTTCAAGAAGTCACATCGTTATTGCCCTTATGCGAAGTGTTGTGAGTTCGATCTTTACAAAGTGTGATCCAAAAATAATTGTTCCAGGTCTAAGTGTTCTTTGTGTCCATTATTTGATTAATCCTAAAATCGTCACTGAATGTGCAGACGTAGGGTCTCCAGAAGTTGTCTTATTGATAATAATAAAAGTAAAAAAATTAAGCAAGTATTGATTACTTTGTAAATCCCTTGGTCATTCAGCATTACCTTAGAAGTACCTTCACACAACCCACACACAAAGCCCTGCTAATTGATGACAAAAGACGATCCTGACCTTACACTCGAACAACCAATATAACTAAACCTTCAATTTAAAATTTAGTAGACCGTATTAACAGTAACTTAGAGTTTATATTTGATTGGAATTCATTTCGTAAAGGTCAATGTAAGTTGGCGTTGAAGTGCAAATAGATTGCATGTTGTGCCAAATTTTCAAGCAGTTTGTGCACGGTAGTACTTTTGTTTGTAAACTTGAACTACTTTCGGCATGAATGGACTTTTTTGTTAGCGTGTGTTAGCTTTGAAGTGACAATGAGTTTGTGACGAGTAAGGAAAAGCTGGTATGTGGGACATATTTTCTAAACAGTTGATGTCACACATCTTCTTTCTCCTTCTCTCTCTTGGTCATGTGTAGTAGTCTAGTATTCATCGGTATTCTTTATTAGATGTTTGTCAATTCATTATTTGCTTAGCAAGTCTGTATTAGTCTAGCTATTTTAGATTGACGGATTGATGGCGGATTTGTTGTTGCTATTCTTTCTTCCTTTAACTCAGTAGCTTGTTTCTATAAATTTGGCATTTTGGCGCCAATACTTTTACTCACAACCATATTGACGAGCGGCGGTTAGCTACTAGTAGCTATCTTTTTAATAAACCTACTCGAGGAAACGAGCCAGCGGTTCTACTAAAATAACCTCAAGGACTGTGTGCTGTGGCAGGTCCTATATTTTTTGGAAAGTATAACCACGTAATAGGAAAGAAAGACAAGACTATTTGTTTCGGTAGATTTATTACGTGATACTTAAATCATAGTTAGTGAAATGTAGGTGCAATACACCCTAGGACACCCTATTCCACGTCAGTTACAGAACTACAAACTTCTTAATGCTATCATATAGATATAAATGTACCCCTCAAATTACCGGAATATTGACAGGGTATATATAGGCTTTATTTTAGAACCCACATACAAAACAATGAGCCTAGTGCCTATATTTTGCCCGATATTGTAATTTTTCTAACAAGAAAGACCTTAAAACAGCCAGTTGCAAATTTAGCTCAGGAGCTCACGATTGTCCATAATCGTTTGCGCAAACTTATATCAAGGGACCAACGATTTACCGCTTACAATTAATTAATTTTCCTCATTCAAAATCAACAGAAGCCATCGTTTTGGTTGCGAAACGCTACATGGGAATGTCCTCTATCATTGACAATGCACACACGCTTGTGTGAGAATTAATAGACGTCTCATTATTTTGTGCAGTCGGCATTGAAGCTACTACCGTGAGGTCTTGACTGAACCTTTAAGTAGATATACACTTATTAAGTTTTTAATGTTTATGCTTATTCGATTGTTTTTGTTTCGAATCGCCAAACAAAACTGTGGTTATTCACAGATTAGTTTAGACGGCGAAAGATAAAACTACTTGAGACGAAGTTCTAACTTATCAATTGGTTTATGATATGTTTAAAATTCATGCATAACAAACGAGCATATGCATATGGGCGTAGCAGTAATAAATGTATAAGTAAAAAATGTGACTGCCGTGCAATAAAACTCGGGTTCGATTCCAAAATCGGGATAGTTGATTTAGTTTTGCTGTCAAAGTATAAGTTCAACATCCTATTACGTGGGACAAAACAATTAGCGAAATATGTCTCTCTTTTGCATGTATACTGTCGTAAGACTATGTATGTATAATTATTATTTATATAGTACGTTAGCTAGCATGGCCATAGCCGTCAATCATAATAGGGATCCGGATTCGGTGTTCGGTCAACGTATTCTTTTGGTTAAATATTTAACAATAAGATGCTTGATCAATAAACAACTTATTTAAGTGGCTATATAAAGCGTAGGCTTCTCAATCAAATCAAATAACTTTTTGTACTTTTATCTATATATAGATATGTATATAAAAATCTCGTGTCAGGGTTTTTGTGGTCGCTCTCCTCCGAAACGGCTCGACCGACTTTTATGAAATTTTTGTGTATATTTAGCAGGTATGAGAATAGGTCGTAAGGTACATATATTTCAAATCGCTAGCAGAACAACATTTGCCGGGTCAGCTAGTATTATAATAAAAATAACCAGTTCTTAATATTTTTTTGATATAACGGAGTCTTGTAATTTCAGTACCAAATATCACCGTTCATTCTGAATTCGATATAGATTTATATATAGATTTTAATTATGCATGCGTTATAAGAACCCATGATTATAGCTTTAAATTAAAATCATTTATATACTTACATTTTAGTTCTTTTACTGCTCAAAAAGTCTAGTGGTCTAATGGTCGCCTCGTCACTGCCACTGCACCGAGTGTTGTGGGTTTGAAAGCCACACTAAAAAAATTAACTGTGCCATACATGTACAATTTTGTATGGAACAGCTGTATTCCTTTCGCGATTTCGGCTACGTCTCAGAACAAAAGTTGTTCATAATAACAAATATAATAACCCTCTGAGGGGTTTTTACTATACTAAGAAACACCCAGTATTATTCAACAAAAATAGTTAACTGCTAGAACTGCTAATATACATACACATTAGTCATCTATAATGAAGTCAACAAGCTTTTTAATTTACCACGTGATCTCGACAATAATTCTAAGTAGGTATTAGTTAGTATGCACGTACACATATATATGTTTAATAGTGGAACTAATTCAGTTTCCCACGATATTCAACTGGTTTTGAACTTGAGACTGTGTTTGTGAGTTAATTATTCATTTATATTATCGCTTGTTTTACCTTGTCACGATCTAACTCGATTGGCCTAAGTACTGCTATGTACGTAGTTATATTATCGTACAAGACCCTAGAGACGCCAGTCCTACGTCATTTTAGCACAGCTGATTTTTTTATTGTAATAGCGTAGTTGCTTGTCTTTGATTTTGTACATTATCTTCCACACAATAATAGCAATCAATCTATTTTGTTGTGCAAATAGTATCAACATTGGTTGCAAAATAAGAGAGTTATTTATATTTTAAATTTAGATATAAGAAGAATTGGGGTCTACTAGGGATATAGCACTGTCTCTCTCAGACTGCATTTAAATAGCAGTTACGTCAAAGTTTCTATAGTGCATCCTTTTAATGACATTTGATAATTACCCTACAACCGGATGTAAAACGCTTATTTATACATTATTTAATTTGAATAGATATTCTGTTTACGCGAATGTTATTCATTGAAATTAAACTACTATATACGGATTTTATCGCGTTGTTTATTTATATTACATAAATTTGAAACTGTTACACTACTACTACTACTATTGAATTTTACTAATTTATAAGTGACCATGGCTGCTAAAAAGCAACCGAAACGTCGGGGAAAGTGGAAACCTAAATATAAATAGTTAAAATAATTTTATTAGTTTATAAATTAGTAAAATTCAATAGTAGTAGTAGTGTAACAGTTTCTAAATTATGTAATATAATCTAATATGTTATAAAACAAATTCCCCCGTCTGTCTGACTGTCTGTCTGTTCGCGATAAACTCAAAAACTACTGAACGGATTAGCATGCGGTTTTCACCAATAGACAGAGCGATTTAATAAAAAGGTTTAGTAAGGTTTAGTGTGTATAATTTGTTAAGGTTTTGTACTACCCGTGCGAAGCCGGAGCGATATTATTTATTTATTTATATAGTTATTATATAAATAACATTTATATAGTGGTTATTTGTAATTATCCAAATAAAACTGGCAGTTCTGTAGTATCAAAATTATTTTAACTATGAGTTAAATAATTAATTGAATAAAATTGACCTCAGAAATATTTAAATTTGAAACTATCGTGGACAGCCTACAATCACACTTAAACAAACCTCATTCGCATTCATGAAACTAATCTTTCCCACATTAATGACATCACATTCTAAATCAAACCAAAAGTATAAAAAAACATTAAATAACAACATAAAACCGTATAATCACACTTCTAAAACGAATTACACGAAATGGCGAATAATTGCCATCATGATACAAATCTACTTGAACTTGAGTAGAGCAGCCGTGAAGATTTAATCTGTTCAAATCAAGGCTTGTAATGAATTGTTCTGCTTAAGGACTTATGGCACTGTCTTGTTCGTCGTAATCCATTTGATGTCATGGCCGTGATCTTGGCTAGTGTAATTAGTACGAAAATAATTTGGCGTGAATTTTGTACTTTTGATCAGAGACTGCCTCAGTGGCACGGCGTAAATGATAGGGCTCGGGTTCAATTCGCCTTGACGACTGCTATGAATGAGCCTTGGGTTTGATTCCCAGGCTCGCCTCATATAACATAGGCCTTAAAACTATTGGCAAAATGTCGGTGTAATATACCTATGTTTCCTATCTCGGCGATAAAGACATAAGACTTGTTTACTTGTGTTCACTTTGACATAAGAGACGTTTAAAGCAACAGTTTTTTTTTATGTTTCTAGTACGTTTATTATAGTGACATAATTAAATAATTAACATAATATATACAAAAATATTTACAAGAAATATAAACTAAAGAGGAAAATAAAACTTCAAAATTAAAAAGCGTCATTATATTCATGGCAGGCAGCATTGCCACGTTGAATGGCAATACTTATTCTTTGTGCAAAGAAAATACCAGCCCTCTGGTCACGCTAAGCGTCGATGAGCCGCTTAGCTAGAATAAACAGACCTAGCACTTGGACGTCAGCGTTACCACCATGGCGTCAGCGTTTCAACACCAAACGGCTCAAAAATATACTCACCAATAAGGTTTTGATATTTACTGTTGAATTAGTTTGGCTTGAATTTTCGTGCTCAGGTTGGGTAGTGTTACTAACTTTATTATTTAAACTAAATATATAGTAGCCTGGCTTGTGTGCACTATATTGCCATGGATGGCCAATAGGTCGTTGTCAATGTATAGACAAAGTATAGTACTCAAATACCTAATTGACGAAATTTGCGTGTAATAAGACACTGTATATCCGCTCGGATTAGTGCATACTTGATGCGAAATTTTTTATTTGTTTTCCTATTCATATACGTCATTTTCTATTATACTATTTTTGTATCCAAATATTTAAACAATGGACACAAAGAAAATATATTCGTCAGAATTTTTTGCCTAGGTGATCAAATTTATAAAACTCGGTGCATTAGTTATTAATTTATATTATTAATAGTTTACGTGGTCTAAACGCCTACCCATATAATTTTTGAGATCTACAAATAATTTGACCAAATCAAAGTGTACCTTCGAGTCCGTTGTTTCAATGTTTATAAAGTCCTTTGTGACACAGAGATTATTTTAGTGTAGAAGTAGTATTTAAAACTAAATCTAATTATATTTAAGATTTTAGGCCTGATTTAAGATTTTATCTTACCCAGAATCACGTAGGAGCACAAAAACAACCTTTTATCCGAAGTAAACCTAAAACAGTGAGAACTTCTTGATCATTCGTCTTTAATTATAAGATAAATTCATTAAATTATTGTTTTAATTGCGTCTCATCCGGGTTTTTATGTTAATTTATAAATCATTGGAGATGTTGACCCCTACGTGTGATTGTAACAAAGCAGCAAACTGAATTAAATACAAACAAAGTATTTTCTCATGTATCGTAGCTGGCCATCGGTTAAAAGCGCAATCGTTCATCAAGTCTTAGTTGCTATACTTATATGACCCTTAAGTACATGGCATTAAAATCTTTGCTACAAATCTGTCAAAAGTAAAGCACGATTTAATATTACTAAGCATCACGTCTATGTATAATATGTATGTATTTACGAAAAAAAAAAGTATATATGTATGTATTTACGAAAAAAAAAAGTATATATGTATGTATTTACGAAAAAAAAAGTATATATGTATGTTTATCCATTGTCTAGTACCCATAGTACAAGCTCTGCTTAGTTTGGGCTAGATGGTGTTGTGTGTATGTAGTAGAATATTATTATATTATTATTATTATGTACTGCCGAAGGTTAGACATGTGCATTATTAAAAGGACACTTACAATCTCACCAGTAATCACTATATTACAAACCATACAATCGAGCTTGTATAGGCTCAATTTCAATACGTAGGTAGTCACACGCCTGTATACCAGAAGGGGTTACCAGAAGTAGCACAGTTCGCCAAGTATGGTTTTATGTCACATATAGTAAGGAGCGAGTCAATTGCCGTACATCTGGCACATTTTCAAACATCTTGTTGCTGCTTAGAATGTCTTGGCAGAAAAATCAAAGGTAGTATAGATCCTCGCTGGTTTCAGCATGAACGGGCTAGATCGACCGGGGTAGTACTACCCTCTTACAGAATACCGGCGTGAAGTAACGGTACCCGTACTGTTGCGTTTCGTATCGGTGAGTGAGAGAGCCGGAGGCCCAGTTACCCCGATCCTTTCCCTATCCTTTCCTTTGTCCTTTCCCTCCTTCATTCCTTTTTAAAGGGCTGGCAACGCGCATCTGACTTCTTTGGGGTTGCGGGTGTCCATGGGCGGCGGTCATCGCTTACCATCAGGCGATCCGTCTGCTCGTTTGCCAATCTAAGCCATAAAAAAAAAGAAAATGTCTTCTCGACCTAAGAATCGAATCCGAGATCTCATGCACAGCAGTTGCATTCACTACCGCAGCGGAATCGATGCAGTCCATTCCCATACGGGCACAAAAATGTACAATCTATAAATATTAGGTCCGAGTGTGACTGTAATTAGTATCTGTTATTTCAAAGTTAGCAAGGCCCCTCGCGACAGACAGGGAGTGGGATATATCTTTTTGAAAAAGATTTTTCTTCTGGACTGACAATGCGATCTTCATCTCGTGTAGTTTGATAGGTAGCTATTTTTCTATTTAATAACAGCGTAAAAATCAAGGGCGTAATACTGCCATCGCAAACTATCATGCAATAATGACACGATCTCATAAATGATATTCATTGAAATTAAACTACTATATACGGATTGTATCACGTTCATTCACGTTTCGGGTGCTTTTCAGCAGCCATGGTCACGTCGGGGAAAGTGTAAACCAAAAATAAATAGATTTAATAGTTTAAATAATTTTATTAGCTTATAAATTAGTCAAATAAAATCAATAGTAGTAGTAGAGTAATATTTTCAAAATTTTGTAATACAGTGATAAATAAACAACGCGATAAAATCCGTATATAGTAGTTTAATTTCAATGAATAACATTCGCGTAAACAGAAGACAATATCATAAATGATAGTAATTTCAGTATGATTCACGAGATGCTGTTGCTACACGCGATGTCCCCTGAGTCACCAACTGCTAGTGATAAAAAATAGCCTGCGATTCAATTACTTAATCATTGTTTTCTCACCGTCATGTGCAATGACGTCAGACTAATTAAGGTTCTATGAAATATTACTTGAAGTTATGAAGATTGATAGTACTGAGTAGTAATTTTAGGAATTTACAAAAACATGACTTAAATCGTACTATGCAATAATATTAAAGGTATTATAGAAACCTTTGTTTTATAGATGTAGTTATTTTGGATGGTTTTATGGTTAAAACCGTCGTGCAGGAACCTGCCTACTTTTCTAGAAGGTTTTCGAAGGTGTATGAAATGAATTCCCATCTGGCGTGGCATCTCCTAAGATCTCCTCTTCTTAAATAAAATATGATTAGAGCCTAACTAAAAATCTGTTTACTAATTGATGTAGAGTAAACTAGGAAAACGAGGGCTAAAAATTGATTATTTATTAATGTATTTGCCAGTCAGCTTACAGCCACCAGACAAGCCTCAACCAAACAAACATTGTTAAGTGCTGCCTTATTGTTATACATACTTTTAGTTGTATTGATCGTACGCTCCAAGTAAAAATATCTTGAAAGATTAAAATGAGCGATCATCTTAATCTTTTTAAGTATCACCACAGTTACCAATAACCTGAAAAATAGATTTATATTATACCTGCTCCGCAATGTGTTAAAACCAATTTTCCTATTATGTAACATGCTTTGAAATTTCAACAGCTGCCAAATACTGACAGAGGCAGAATTACATAAACTCCATAAATCCACACCAAACAAGGATGGAAGCAGTTCACACGACCATTAACCAGACGACTACCATTTGTCATTACCAGTGTCACCATACACTGAATATATTATGAACAAGTATTTGTTTTGACTTTAAAAGATAATGGAGCTTCAATGTTTTGACAGACTATTAGAGTCTTAGTTCAGAACAGCAATAGAATATTCTATTGAATTGATTAATTACTAGAAGATGTTTCTTAGTTCAGAAAAGATGATTGTTTTGAGGCGTACGCTAACTAATGCAGCAAACAAATTTGTTTGTTTTATTCCGCCTTCAATTGATTCTTATTGTACTTTGGTTCATTCATGTGTATTATGTGTCTAGATTCAACGACCATACATTAAAGGTAGTAAATAAATATACTTATAATTATAATGCGAAGCATTATTGTAATATAAATATTATATACACAACGTGCGTAATATACGCGAATTGAGGCACTTACGTTGGTTTTATGCATTGTATAGACGAACGTCGCTAGCCGTCTTTGCAAGTAATGCATATCATTTACATAGCCCGTGAGAGAAGCTTGTGTGTGAAGCCGATTTACGCTACTTGCAACTAGTATGCAAGCACAATTAGAAATCAATCTGCGACAAACATCAACGAGTTAAGATTTCAATTAAGATTCTCCTACAATGACAGACCTTATATGAAATAATATGAAATCTGTCATTATGAAAATATAATGCACACCGAGTTGTTTTACTTTACAAAGAACTCAATAGAGTTAAATTGATTTGGAATTCTACTTGCCTGAATGGTAAAAACTTACCATTGTCGATCTGTCTACTGAGTGCCTGCTTTGATAAAACTGAAAGACGAATCGATAACTTTTTTGACCTAAACCTCCTAACATTTTTGATCATCGACATTGTTTTTCATACATTTTGATCATTTTTTTATATTTATTTATCTTATCTTTTGTCTCTGGCCACCGGTGTGTCGCTGCTAATCAATAGGTTAAATGCACATCTAGAAAATGTATATAAAGACATACACAGCCGGTAGCCAGCCGATAAATAAGCTGTGCTACTAAAACTGCTGTAGCCCGTAAGCTTTGGGTACCGCCAGCCATCATCTGGTGCGCTGCTTGTTTGTCAACTGCTACAAAAATCTCATATTTACCTTCATACCTTTCAGTTGGATGCCCAGCAACGCTACACACTATTCCAGCGAGGACTATGGGAGGCGGCTCAACAGATTCCTCGTGGAGCGCTGAGAGATTATCCTACCTTTAGACAGTTGCAATTGCTATCCATCATCGGGCCTGCAGCTTTACCGCCAGACCAGCTCGACAGAGTAAGTTTTGTTCATAGTTTACTATAACGTCACAATTGCACTTCTATTGGCGCCGACTCCATAGGCTCTGGGGGTGCCCGAACCCCTCAATGGCACCATCGGTAGGTCTCAGCCCCGTCTAGTATTTTATCCTGTGTCTCTGAGCTTATGTGACAAGAGGTAAATAAACAGCAATTATATTTGCCCGTTTTCAGTTCCTATTCCATGTAAAAATATGTTTAACAATTTTATTATAGACGCCACCCGAGCAGTGCTATATAATTAGATAAAGTTAAATTTACAAAGATCTTAGTCCACCCCAATTCTTTTTTTGAAGTCAATACCGATAATGCATATATGTTGCAATGTGCACAATTGCTTTCGAATTATATTCGAATGTGTTGACATAAGAATGTAGATAACATAACGAGTTTTATTTTTAAACATACTTTGTTTATACATAAACGTGCACAATTATATTCAATTGGCATTCAAATGTATATAGGCATGCGCATCATTACATCGCAATGTCCTACCACGCCCTCTAGCGGTTATGTGTTTGTACTGTTTCATGGAAGGTGATATCATTATTCTATAATATAATTGAGATACGTTGTTATCTATGCTATATTAATATAATAAAACTGAGGAGCTGGTTTGTTTTTTGTTTAGACGTGATAGTTACTGGTACTACTAGGAAACTATATGCTAGCAGTAAAAAACGTGGATAGGGGGGGGTAACTAGTATTTTTTATACGACTAAGGTGGCAAACATACAGCCCACCTGATGGTAAGTGGTCACCATAGCCTATGGACGCCTGCAACACCAGAGGCACTTGCGCGTCGCCAACCCTTTAGGAAAGGACGTGGGAACGAGAAGGAGCGGGAAGGGGGAAAGAGGGTGATTGGGCCTCCATAGTCTCACTCACCAAACGAAACACAACAGTAAGAATACTGCTATTTCACGTCGATATTCTGTGAGAGGGTAGTACTTCTCCGGTCGAGCCGTTTTAAATTTATTGAGTTTTTGTTAAGAAACTCTCAATACCAGCTCCGAGTTAGGAAGGTATTATATGTTCCCGTGCCTCAGAAAGCACGTAAAGCTGTTGATAATGCACATGATCACTTTTTGGATGGATTGCTGTCCCATCGAATTATGAGAGTTAGTGAACAAAGTGTGCACATAATTGCAAACTTGTGTTCGCGCTCACAATTGCTCTATAATATCTCCAGACCAGTTTCCGATAAGATTGGCCACCGAGATCTTAATTCAGTGTGGACGCCATCATTGTAAGAACATTTACTGTATGTATTAATTTATGAATCTTTTTCTCTATTTTCAGTATAATCGCATTATAAACGACATGCTGGCAGTCTACAACACAGCTGAAGTTTGCGCATACAATGAGCCTTTCAAGTGCGGTTTGCACCTTCAGCCTGAACTGCAATACGTCATGTCACACTCCCGAGACTGGGACGAGCTCCAGCATATTTGGACCGAGTGGAGAAGGGTCACTGGTAGGAGAGTCAGGGATCTGTATGAGCAGCTTGTGGATTTGACCAATCAGGCTGCTAGATTGAATAGTAAGTGTATCTATACTATTTTTTATATTAATTTCGATATTGCATTGTTGGCGTTCGGATTTGACATCCAAGTCGCGCATGTTGTTACAAGATTTTCCCCTTACGAAGTTTTCAGTAGTGTGGATTTATTTGGCTCACTAAAGTACATTCGACGTTACAAAGTTACATACATACATACATACATAAATTCACGCCTGTTTCCCAGAGGGGTAGGCAGAGACTACGGATTTCCATTTGCTACGATTCTGACACACTTCTCTGGCTTCATTCACTGTTTGAAGAAAATCAGGGTCTGGAGTATATTTCGAGTAAGAGAAAATCTGACAATGTGCCTGGTAATTAATATAAAATAGACTCACCCCTTAATACATTGGACCGATCCTATATTTGCTGATACTGTCTGCCCTCGTCATGTTCGTAGACAGTAATTTACAGCTTGTATAGAGCATACAAACGGCTTTCTTTAGGCATGAAAATTGTTGATGTTAGGTTTATAGTCGAAGCGATGATTGTTTTTGATAAACCTTTCAATTCGAAACAGGGTGTATCTACAGTACAAGTATTATTACCTACCTAAGGCTTACATTACTAAAAGCGCCTACAAAGTGTTTGCACGCATGTGATCACTACACAGTACTGCGTTTTGCTATTAAAATTTAGAAGGCGCTTATTGGTTTGCGCGTAGAAAACAATAGTAAGTGTTTTATAAATAAAAAAATGATATTATTTGTTACTTTACACAACGCCATACAATGTAGATTCTAAACGAAACAAAAACGAATTATTACGATTACTATTTTTTATTTTACCTTTCGGATGAAGCAGGATCACTTGTTTTGCTATAGGTAGGTTCTCTCGTTGTTGAACATGTCTTATGCTTGTTTGATTCATTTATTTATTACAAGTATAAGGAAGATCAACAAGATCAAATTTAGCTAACCACATTGTTATAATAGTTTGCTACAGTCATAAATTTACATCCGTGACACAGCATTCATTTAAATTACAAGAACGAAAAAAAATAACGTTCTGTATTCAAGATCAGGAGTGGGCAAAGCTGTCAAAAGAAGGGTATAATAGACATCTAGCTATCACTTCGGGAACATTAAGGCATGAGGTTATGTATGTAACATAAATAAAATTATTCTTATCTTCTTTCAGATTTCACAGACGCTTCTGCTTACTGGATGTTCCCCTACGAAACCTCAAATATGCGGCAAGAAGTTGATGAAGTTTGGGAACAGGTTAGAAAATAGATTGTACATTTGAGTTTTACTCCTTTTATATTTGGTACATCCTCTTCAACCTTTAGTTTTTATTTAATTTTTTGTTTGGAGGATGCGTGGGCAACTTATGCGACAGCGTGGTATTTTTTTATGTATAGTGTTTTGTTTTGGTTGTAACCTAAATTTGATAGGTTATCATCGTCTCAAAGTATAGTTTATGTCGTCAGTTCTGTCTATTAGACAGACGAACAAAAACACTAATATAAGTTAAGACATATGCGTCAGTTTATTTGAATAAACTGACTCTAACTTTACGTGACTGCACAGATGGCGCATTGGTTAAAATGGTCGCCACGCCATTGCTACTGCGCCTAGTGTTGTGGGTTCGAATCCCACAAGAGACCAAACTTTGTGTGTTCCACAAATGGTTGTGCCGAGTCTGAGTGTTCTTTGTGTCCGTTGTTTGAATGTTTGTAAAGCCCCCATAACACAGAATTTATACCTAGTCAAAAATGAAGCATCTGTTTTATTTTTATAAACAACTAGCTTTCGCACGGAATATCGATCGTGTTGTAGGCCATATCAAGAAAAGGTAGTATCATTCCTAAATTAAAAAGGAATTTCACAGGTGAAGTAGTACCAGATAGTTACATATTTTATCTCTGACTAATAACAACATAGATAGATGCTGCTATACAAATTAATATACCCGTATTTAAGCTAACAGAACGTTTTAAATTGTATATGTATATATTTCCAGGTCAAGCCTCTATACGAGCTCCTTCACGCCTACGTTCGCCGTCGTCTCCGTGAAGCCTACGGCCCTGAGAGAATCTCCCGCTCCGCACCCATACCTGCTCATATTCTTGGAGACATGTGGGGTCAGAGTTGGTCTGGCATTACTCCTTTCACTCTACCGTACCCTGGCAAAACACTGGTCGATGTCACTCCTGAGATGGTTCAACAGGTATGAGTACCTAAAATAATACTAGAACAATGTTTTAATTTATAAAAAAGGCATTGTAAACAGAAATGTGTTTGTATTTCCAAAAACTTTGCATAGTAATATAATCATTGTTTTTAATCTTGTCATCCAAGACGTGAGTTAAGTTCGTATTTTTAACACACTTCGTTGCAAACAGCTAAAGTATGTCATTTGTTATTGAATAGATACAAATTTGAGTTCCAGTTTTCGTTGATCATGTTTTCATTGACGTATGTGTACTCTTAAGACAAGTGTGATTATAATTATAATGGTGAAAAGTCTAAGTCAAGTACAATAATAAAATAAACAATAAGATTTTTAAAGCAAGTTCATGGTCAGTGTCTGGGATTAAATTCCTGCGTCGTATTTTGATTTTTATACAAAGACAGCTTTCGCACTAGATACAAAGGTTGTTTCTCTTTGTCATAGGGAGCACATCCAAACAGCATAATGAATCAATAACATAATATTGTCTAACGTTTACATAAATGTTATAGATTGAAATTAAACTAGTTTATACGTATTTACATAATTTTAAACAATTTTCAGTTTTAATTAAGTAATAATAGTATTTTTGAATAAACTACGCGATAAAATCCATTTTAAATTTGATTTTGAAAACCAATAACATCTACATATATGCGGCATAACAATTTTGGTAAAGTGACCATTTATTCGGTTATCTGTGCAGTCCTTACAAGTTTATTCGAATAAAATTTCATTGTGCATTCCCAGGGTTATACTCCTCTAACGATGTTCCAACTGGCTGAAGAGTTCTTCGTGTCCATGAACATGTCTGCCATGCCTCACGACTTTTGGGCACTCAGCGCGCTACAGCAACCAACTGACCGCCATATACACTGCCAGCCTTCAGCCTGGGACTTTTGTAACCAACATGATTACAGGTAAGTGTTGATTTCAGTCAAGTGATTATTTCAATATTTGTGGGCAACGTGTACAATGTCATTTGGGTTATATTTGTATGAATGAAAAATACATATACAGGGTGTCCGGTAATTAATGGATAACCTGGAAATGTCTTATAGTGGAACTGACGGCCGTTCAGGAAAAAATATGAAGAAAAGTCTATCCTAACTACTACCTGAGATACGCGTTTTTTTTTTAAATTACCATGTATAACTTTTTTGTATACTACGACCATAAATAAATGAATGAAATCCATCGGTTTTTTGTTGTTTTGTTATTAAACACTAATTATGCTGATAGATAGACAGTCAAAAGTATGCTATGCTATAATAGCTTGCACTTTTTAATATATATATAATATTTTTTACTTCTTTAATATATTTTTCATTTTTTCTGATCGGCCTTCAGTTCTACTATAAGACATTTCAAGGTTATCCATTAATTACCGGACATCCTGTATAAGTGCGAACTAAACAAACTAGTTATCCATTACATACTTATCATAATATGTTACAAGTAAGGCAGCTGGATAATTGCATTTATACGCATCTCAAATAGGGATATATCAGCGAAAAGTCATAACTCTTATAATGCTGTGTAACACGCGTTTATGGTTATAATTTGATTATGTTATCTTTCTTGAACTGATAATTTACTATCTAGAGAGATTCTTGTTGCTTCTGTAGTTAACTTCTACATAGAAGTTATTTACCGAACCGATCTTGGCTAAGAATTAAACTATTAAACAATCTGATATTTAATTTGAACCTTGATATTCTCTTTATTAAATTATTATATAAAATAATATATACTAATTTAATAAATAGAAGCTAAATTTTAGTACAGCGTTGAGTTTAGTAGAATTTATTTACTTTGACATAGAATAGCAACCATGTTTATCTTGGATTGTTTAGAATTATACTTAAAAAAAGCACTTAAATATTTCACTCCTAAATATGTGGACGGGTCTAGAGATGAGTTTTATCCAACAAGCATATAACTTTCGTTATGAATTTTAAGTAAATGAATGCATAAAAATGCCATCAAATTATATTCAAACTGATTGACGTTTTTATTAAGCCACATCAATAGTTTTATAGACACTTAATTTAATAAAAATAATTTGAAAGGTTCAGACTTCAGAATGTTAGTCAAAAGAAATTTTAATTTATCCATCGTTTAAAGCCGGCGTCTGTATGCCGGTGATTGAATTAAAATCTTTTATATGTAATCTCGTCTAGACAACGTTTTTATTATTACGTCTCGATATGGTAAGCTAATAGGCCAAACGTTATTTCCAGAATCAAGATGTGCACGCACGTGGATATGAAAGACCTGGTGACTGCACACCACGAGATGGCGCATATTGAATACTTCTTGGCGTACAGGAACCTGCCCAAGGTGTTCCGTGACGGAGCTAATCCTGGTAAGTCTTTACAAATATACAATATACATATTCATTATTTTTACCTGTATCTCCAGGTAGAAATAAGTTACGTTTGTTGACTATACGTCAGCAAAACAAAAGTAAAGCGGACAGGAAATCTATATAAAATAATAACCATAGAACTAATAAAATCAAAGATAATTGCTTAACTACGGGTTAGGCAACTATTGCACAATTTGTTTTGATTTCAAGGAGCACTAATTGAGTGTTTGAAATATCGAAGCTTTTATTTATGATTAACTATTTTTTATTTGCCACCTTCTATTTAATGATGCCAGTAGTAAATTGAAAATGTTTTAGAACCTACCTTAATTTTTATTGGTTCATTTTTATTTAGCTGAAGTTGCCGTTCTGTTAGAACCACAATTATTACGGTATAAGACATATTACTAGAGGAGAGAGTTGTCTTTAAAAAAAAAGGATAATAGGAAGAAAAAAATATAAGAGTGTATTATTTAAGTGGTAGCGCAACAAGGATCGATTTTTGATGAAATACCTTTATCTTATAAAAGTTCGTGGAAACAGAACCTGGTGTTGTATTTTTGTGACGTGCAGTATTTGAAAATATTCTGTCCGGAATTATGTTCACTAGGTGTATTAGTAACCTTAGCCCTTTACATGAGCAGCGCGGTAGATTTTGATTGCAGAGTCAACAGTTATAGGTAATACTCCTGGAGATGCTATTGTGTATAAGGGTCCCATCCTTATAGTCATATTTACCACCATGGTTATATAAAAAAACTCAACGCAACTCCTAAAGAAAACGTAAATATAAGACCGAATTTCGGTCATGACAGCCAATCTTAACGAGACTGGCCATCTGCGCAGGAGATATTATAGTGCCCAAGTGTGTGCGTAAACGCAAGTGCACTCTTTGTTCTCTTACTCTCATAATTTTAGAGGACGGCAATCCGGCACGACCGGCGCGGTTCCAACGGCTTTACGCACTTGCCGAGGCACGGGGGTGTATAACACCGCTAACTTCCTAACTCTGGGTTGTTCTATAACAATAATAACAACAGAAATCTATATAGATTTCTTAATAGAAAAATTAATAACTTTTTGTTGGCCTGTCTCGGCATTCGAACCCGAGACCTCATGCAGTCGCATTCACTACCGCTGCGCGATGAAGGCAGTTAAAGAAGACGTAACTGATTCCTCACTTTATATATCCGCATCAAACTTGTCTGTACAGTCTTAAACAGTCAATTATTAAGCTTTTACCGTTTCCCAGTTGGCTATTAAAAATATTGCTCATTAATTTAACTCTCAAACATGTCATTATTTTATACGGTCCAGGAGAATAAGCAGAGAAAGTCAAATCATGTATATTATGTATGTGTAACGTGTTTCCTATTACCGTATGAGTAGGCGGTTATAGATTTGTACATAATCGTGAGCAGTGTATGCGCGTTGCGTTATTATTTGATAGATTATTTTTAAAAGCTTTATCTACACAGTAAGGAGAATGTTAGCGTTTTAATAGAGTTTACTTGCTTATAATATTCTATACAATACAAGAGTACCATGATAACTGGATAGAGACACAAATAAGCCACATACATTGTTGATATACCTTCCCGGTGCTCATTTATCTATGTGTACACAACGTATGATGACAAGATATTTTGTTCATGCCTAATGTTAAGGTTGGTTTCTTGGGTGTTATGAATGTCATAACGGCGAACATATTATGTCTTGTATAAAATAATTAAAATTCTTAATCTAATAAAAACCCTAATCTTATTGCGGAGACATTTAGTCTTAGCAGATACAATTGTATATTATTTAATAAACAAACTTGTAAGGGTTCTTTTGAAAGTATTTGCATGATGTGTTTCCGGGCGAACAGAAAGTTCACTGTCAGCAAATTTGAAGAGCCGCGAGAAGATGATATAATTTAGATTAATTTATAATTGGTTACTGTAAACCGTAATAATTAAAGTAAAATAAATATTTTTTCAAGGACCGATATCTCATTTTAAATTTGAATTCTATTACAAAAGCATACTATAGCGAATGTAATATGCAAACTAAGCCGCGGCTGCTACTAGGTTGTAATCACTCTTGTTATCCAATAGAAATTTTATGGAGTGCAGGTAGTTATTATTTTTATATTTACGAGCTAAATTAAGTACTTACCTATTATGTTTTGCATCACTGCAGCAACTTTCCTCTTACACAATAACAGTAGCACCTCGCAATCATTTGATCTAAATAATGTGCTAGTGATAAATGTTCTACTGCGCACGATTAGTACGCACTCTGCGTGCGCGCAATTCAGGTGACTTGTGGTTAACTTCCGAGTTGTATTGTAAACAATGATTGTTTAGTTACGTAATGTAATGACTGTTTTGTAACTGATCTGTCAATGGATTGCGAACTAATTTGCATTTGTGGAGAAGTTTGTTTTAGAATACATTACTTGTAAATAGTCTTTCGTATACAAGGAATATTATTCAAAACCTGTAAAATTATTGATTTGATATCTTTTTGATCTGCCGCGGTTATGGGTAATACACGGAGAGTCTATCTTTAATCTATGATTTTGCTCAAATATGAGTAGCTAAAGACAGGCAATAGGCAACTTGCTGTCAGCATAGAACAATCATGGCTCTTGTGCTGACAGCACAGTGACGTTTTTGAAGGATCAACAATCCAACAGCAGCAACTCCTACAAACGGCTCGTTTATTGCAATAAAAAACTCAAATCCAACAATCTAATGATATTTAATATGCAATTAATAACTTAACAAGACAATTAATATACTAACAAAAATCGCCATCTTTTGATAATTCCTCTCAGCTGAGTTACAGAGATCTGTATTGCAAGTGCAGTAGGTGATAAAAAGGTCACCGTTTCCGACAACTCGACGGCAAGGTTGGTCAGTAAGTTCATCGTCATGGAGGTAGCCGCACTGACGAACTATTCTGACTTTGCCATCAACTAAAAATTAGAAAATAATTGAGATATAGAGAAATTAGATTATATCTAATATCATTTGTTATTCTCGGGCTTAGACGCAATTTGTCCAAGTTACCAGGAACTCACTCCCTGAAAAGAGGCTTAGACTAGCCGTTAGGTTACTGCAGGAGTCTTACTTTTGGGCCTGATTTATTTTTGAAGATGGAAAAATGATTACTAATTTGCTTTGCGTCGATTCTCTTTGGAGAATATGTCGATCGAGACAAATATTTTACTTGGCTTTAGTAAAAGAGGATTGGTTTTACAACTAAAACTTCCCTCTTTTGACAGAATAAAAATTAGTAAAATCTCAGAATTTAACTAAATACCTTTGAATAAGAAGATCACACAGTTTCATCACTAAATCTGGTAATAATAAATGCTTCTAGTTCAATTCTCTGTCATGTTTTTCGATAATTAAACGAATGGCCTGAAGTACAGAAATATAAATAAATGTTTCACTTACTCTCCATTTTAATAGACCTACAGAACGTAGGCTCTATCGCGTCCAGGTGTTCAGGCGGGTCTCTCAGAGAACAGTTGATGATGCCAAGGCTGAAAGAATCGAAGTGCTCTCCGCAGCGAGGGTCGTATGCGCTGTTGCAGTCATAGCAAAGGATTGAGGAAGCTGTAATAAAAAAATATCAGATTGGGTGAAACTTTTATTTTTGGATTGGTGCATTTTGTAGTTAAAGATATTTTAAAGGTGTGGTAAATAGGAAAAAGAGCATTACTGTCTAACTAAAAACACAATTTTTAGTTATGTATTCAATAAGCCTGGTGCAATCCTAAACTCTTGGCAATGTCTATATTATATAATGCACTTTCACACTTTTATATTGTAGTATTTAATAAACATGAATCTGAACTATCAAGTTTGCGGCCTTGAGACATACAATTTAAATTTTCAAAGCTAAACTATCGAATAATCAATTATTGCTCGCTTGAAACGTCAACTAACATGCAAGTCTGAAATATTTTCATAATAAAGAAATACGTGATGGAAGAGTTTGGCCAAAGCGTACTTAGGCATCGTGGTAGCTTTTGTCATTCTGGGAAAATACCCATCACAAAGTGCAATAATTTATTAGTGGCTGATATTATTTTTACGTTCGATAAGGAGAATCCTTAAATATTCTTAACACAACAGTAACTGTTAAGCGATTGCGAGAGGTTTAAGTGATCCACCACTGCCAATGCGCCGAATGTTGTGGGTTCGATGTCCACACGGGATAAAACTTTGTGTGATCTACAAATGGTTGTTCTGTGTCTGTTGTTTGAATGTTTGTAAAGTTAGCGACACTGTTGTCATTAACACAGGATTTAGTAATAGGAAGAGAGTTGTCTTTAAAAAAAAATATTATGTGGCACAAAACTAATAATTGTGTGCTTTAGAAAGTTTATTAGAAATCATATTGTTTATCACTACATATTATAAAACAAAATCTCCCACCGCGTCTGTCTGTTCGCTATAAACTTAAAAACTATTGAACAGAATTTCATGCGGATTTCAAAAATAGACAGAATGATTTATGAGGAAGGTTTAAGTGTATAATTTGATATGGTTTTGTACTACCCGTGCAGAGCCGGGGCCGGTCCCTAGTATTTCAATAATTGTAGACTGCTGCTAAACATGGAAATATAGAAGTTAATAATTCCAAAAACAAACATGCCTTGTTCGACTCTTTTATTTATAAAATAGATAGCTGATACATACAAGTTAGCCACGTGCTATAAAATTTAAGCCAAGTTCATCTACCTGCGGTATGTAATCCAATTGCCACGCGGCTACTACGGCTTCATCTGTGTCGCGACCATCGTGGCCTCTTTACGAATCAAGGGCTCTAGGACAGTGGTTGTAATAATATATCGATTTAACTATGTCTGCCAGATATTTTTTTATAAGTATGCATCACTATATTATATTTGTATGCCATTACAATTCAGCCTGAAAGTGGTAAACGCTTACCATAATTACGCTTGCAAAAGTGGGTCTGTCACTCGCACGTAATCAATCTTTGATTGGAGAAAATAGAACTAGATTATTTTGCTGAAAGAAGACATAATGAGCGGCAAAGATTCTGTTGCGTTCTACTCCTAATAAAACCACTAAGAAAGGCACGTCATAGGGAGTATATATTGCTCATATACCTATTAAAGTTACGAATGGATGTGTTATTAAACCGATCGTCATCATAACGATGGTAATAACCTAGTGTATGACAAGCGGAACCGACGTTACATGCATTACGTCTTTACCCACAGAAGACTATTAAAGTTATTACAAGGAATTCGTAACGCTTCTTACTTATTAGATATCTTTAGTGTCTTTAAATCTTAAGATCATTGTTAGTTGCAGTATTACGGTTTCATATCTTGGTTTTTAGATTTGATTAGTGGAGTAAGAAAGGTTATGCTATAGTGAAGTCAGGCAGCTTTAATTTTCCCGATAATATTCGGCTATGACACTATATCTTGAATCTCAATATTAAATCTTTGCCTCTCTCCTACTCTCTTTTTCTACTTTTGTTGGTCCCGTAGTCTTTTAGAATATCTTTTGCTCCGCGACTAAAAGTCTATTTTCCTTCTTCAGAGTTAATGTTAAAGTTTCGTATCCGTACATTAAAGTCGGCCTAATTACTGTTATGTAACCGCGAATTTTTGTGGTTCTGCCTATCAACATAGACACTAAGAGTTTTAGAAGAGCTGCGGCACTTCTTAGCGCGTTGACTATATGGGTGGTTATTTCGTCCGGGAGGTGCCCGTGATCGGGCACCCGAGATACAAAAATTTATTGACGCCTCTATTTGCACTTTGACTAGAAGATTGTATCTGCAAGCTCTTTGATCTTTGCTTCTCTTCATATGGAGACATTCAGTCTTTTTGCAACTGGTTGAATACATACACTTACTAGAGAAAATATTTGAATTGCGTGGCATTTTGCAAACATTGTTATAACGGACAAAAAAACACGCAGACTTGGAACAAATATTTATAGATCACACAATATTTTATCCTGTGTGTATTCAACCTACAACACGCGACCAGGCGACTATGTAAAACACTGTACTAGTATTTAAAGTAATATAAGAGATAAATAAAAGCGGTAAAACTGCTTGTTGCTTACAATTAATGTATGCATTATAATGTTACACAAAAAAGAATTATCTGTCTATCACTGAAAGGTTAAAAGATTTTAGATTGTGTGATCTATGACCTAATGTGTTCTATTACACCAACTCTTTATAATATAATTATGTAAAGAAAAGTATTATAACATATATTGTCTTTATCATCTACTCTATAGAATAAAATAGAAGATATGAAAGTGATGGACTGTACATTAAAATATTTTGAAATCTGTTTTGCTGAGTTTGGCTTTTTGAATCTGAGAACACATTTTATGTTATATTTGAGCTTCACTCAAATAAACCTAAAGAAATTTGATACAGATTTCAAAGCTTGATAACTTGCCCATAGTTTTCAACAACATTTAGAGCTATGTTTCATATTGAAATACATGGAAATGACGTTACGGGCGAATTGTAGTCCACGTGGACATAGCTGAGGGCAATATTTTAAAGTAAATCCAATAAAATACTAATAATAAAATGATATCTATTCCTCCAGAAGTAATTTATAGGCACATTAATACTATATAATTTAAATAAGACCGAAGAATTCAATTAATTAATTTTAGTTTTACTTTTAAGCAGGAATCGTTTTTGAAGAAAGTCTCAAGATATTTAATTACATAACATAGTTGCATATTGTTGTTGTATATTGACAAAAGTCCCGCCAGTTTTTGCCTGCTTTGGCTGGGATTTTATGAGAAGAAACAGGGAAAATTTCGTGAGAACATCAACCACAGTCCGCAACGGAACAGAAGCCTTATTGGTAATTGTTAAAGGGAACTTCAGATCCTGATTTTAAATTGCTTCAATACTAGGTACGGGCCTTCTCTCAGTATAAGAAGGGTTAGACTATAATCCACTATTCTGACCCAGCGCGGGTTGTTAGACTTCACAGATCTTTAAGCACTTTATAAAGAACTCTTAGACATGCAGGTTTTCTCACGATTTTCCCTTTACCATTTAAGCGAACGGTAGTAATTATTACGCACATATCTAGGAAAAGGCAGAGGTGCGTTCATGGGAGCAAACTCGAGATCTCCGTGTGGCAGTTCCACTGTCTACTATTGAGGTATCGCAGCTTAGTACTATAATGACATAAAAAACTAAAACTCACCAAATCTAGTACAACACAATAAACCACCAAAAACTGCTACAATATACGACCAGTTTTTCATAATGTTCGCTTGGAACTCTCACACGTAAACTGTACTGAAGGACTGAATTACGTTCGTGTGATACGTAATTGAATTATCGAAGACCCATGTGTGAAGTAAAACTGTGGTTGAACCAAACATATGTAAAAGGGGCTGCAGGTTGATAGACTTAAAAATAAACAGTGTTTTTGGTGTCTATATCTATTCTATAATAAAAATGAAACGGCAAGTCCATTATAAACTGGATGGATATTAAATCCATGATAAACTTGATTTGAAGGCAATGTTTTAATAAGCTTTATTATTCAGTAAAATAATAAAAATACATCACAAAGCATGAAAGCGGGGACAAAGATTTTGTTTTGTGCAGTTACATTGTATTAGAGTAGCGATAGCTCAGTGGGGAGACCAACAGACTGCAATGCAGAGGGTCTCGGGTTCGAACCCACGTCGCGCACCTCTGACATTCGGAAGTTATATGACTTTTCGAAATTATGTGCGTATTGATTGACAATTATCGCCTGCTCCGTGCCTCGGAGAGCACGTTAAGCCGTCGGTCCCGACTGCCATGAACATCTATGGCAGTCGTTATTGGGGAAGTCGACACAAAAGATCCCACTGGGTCGAAGTGTCGCCGGTCTGTACTGACTGGCCCCCACACAAGATAAGATAAGATAAGATACATTGTATTATTTAAAACTCGTAATTTAGGTTGATTTAATCGGAGATTAATTGGAATTAAACTATTATATACGGATTCTATCGCGTTTTTTTTTTATTTAACACTTTATTACGTTATTTAGAAAACCGTTCCACTACTATTAAAATTTACTAATTAATATATTTTTATAGTAGTATAGTATAGTAGTGAAATGGTTCCAAATTACGTAAAAAAGCGACAACTAAAAAAAACAACGTGGTAAAATCCGTATATAGTAATATAATTTCAATGAATAACATTCGCGTAAACAGAAGACAATATTATGTTAATCGGAGATTTTTTATGAAAATGTCACAGATATGTTAATTTCATGAAAATACTTCTATTATTGGAGGCCGCAATAAACAACAAAGATATGATTTTAAAACCACAGGCTCAGATACACACATTTCTTAATAGTACATCCTAATATGAATTTCAAAAACATCTTGTATATATACACAATTTTGTTACAGTTCTATAATAATATAGATATGCACATTTACTTTCAAATTATATTTGAATGTATTGACAACGTTATAAATAAGCATGTTACTGAACCTTTAACCATGCTAAGTAGGATTTAGTAAATAACATGAATGTAAATACAGAAATATAGTTAACACACTAACCTATAACCTTTGGCATTCATAAGTGTTACTTTGTGACCTACTTGAAAATTGAAGGTACGATGCCTAAATTGAAGGTACGATGATAATATGATATACGACGTACGATGATAATATAACGGCGATAATAAAACGCGTATCATTAGTTCTTGTGTGAATTATAATTATGTGGGTTAATGATTGTATATGCAATGTACTAGTTACGTTATATAACCCTTTAGATTGCAGTTCATGTCATCGTTGATCGACATCTCAAGATTGGGAAATATTTCCTTGCTATTTGCTTGTTCGTTTAAACGTTGAAATACATGATTTGTATTTAAAAACAAAGTACAGTCACCTATAATATTCCATGGATACCTAAAGGTCTAAAATCCTGTGAACAATCGAATTAAAATGAATATTAATGAACTAGATGGCGTTGTTTTATATATATTGCAACTCATACATATTTTAGGAAAAATATCAAGTTTATAACAAATTATAATCTCAACCGAAAAGACACTCGAACACAGGGACATAATAAAGCTTGTGTACGAACAGAATAGCGAGTCATCGAAAGTATTAATAAAATAAACTACCTACTATAAATTTATATTATGTCTTTTGTAATTGTTTGCTTCTTGTTTTACCCTGAAATGTCCTTTTTTTAAATGAACTATTGTAAAAAAAACTGTTTAAAGTAAATTTAGCAAAATTGAGTCATTAAGAAATCTACTTCTTTTTAATTTATAGTAGTGCACCGCCATCTATTACGATATAAATAAACGACTTAACAGTTCTTGTATCGATTTCCGTTAGATGGCGTTAATTACCGGCTTATAACATTTTAGTTTTGACATGTGTATGCATTTTTGCAGCTCACTGTACATATACGACTTTCGCACGAGGAATAATTCCTATGTCACTGGGGACTTAAAAAAAATTAAACAATGGACACAAACAACATCCAGACTCGGCACAACCATTTGTGGATCGTACAAATTTTTGCTTCTGTGGGATTCAATCCCACTATACTCGGCATAATAGCAGTAGCTAGGTGACTACTTTAAACACTACGTTATCTGCACAGTCATCAACAGCATTATCTCAGTCAATATTAAGGGGAAACACTAAGGGCGCGAGAATTGAAAAATAGGTATTTGTAAAATCTATTGCCCTCACGCAGTGCCCGCAGAGCGCGATAGAGACAACTGCAGCTTGGACCGAAAATACCTATTAAAACATTGCTACAGCAACCTTTTTAATTGTAGACACCAGTGTAGCAATTAAAAACAGAATAATTTTAATAACCTTACTGCCATCTGCAATCCAAATACTTTTTCTTTTTAAATAAACGCACGCATCTTTACTGTTAATATTTAGGCAACAGCCTCGTTGTACAATAGTTAAATAACAAGTGCGACTGCGTTACATTTTACATAATAATTAAATCTAAACCGTAGTTACGATATTGCGAAATGTAGAACGCAGCGTGTTGGGAAACTATATGAGTCGACGCAAAATGTTTATAGGCACGACTGAAGGAGGTGCGATGTTTTAAAGATTCTCGAGAAACTTGAGTTACACGGGACGAAAAGAAGTATAATCCACAAATAGTTGTTCTTAGTCTGGATGTGCTTTGCGTCCGTTGCTTAAGTGATTGTAAAACCGCTTGTTTCCATGATACATGATTTATTTCTATTGCGAGAATTGATCTTTCAAATCGCTTAAATGTGAGATTTCAATCAAATTTTATTTATTATGAGATCAATATCACTTACGTATGTATGATATATAAAAATAAACCTTATTAACTTACTTTAAGGGTAATAATTATATGAATGCCTCGACAGCGCAGTGCAGATTAAGCAAAGTGTTATGATTTGCTGCCAAAGAATTACCAGCAGTGCCTATTTAGTTATTTACCCTAACTTGAACATTGCTTGAAGAACTGACCAACATTTATCAAACACCCATATTTAAAAGTTAATTATGCTATTTTTAATTTATTATAACAGTGACAAGAAATATTTTTATTAAATTAACATGTATTATTATTAAAGAATAAATAAAGCATATTAAACAACAGACATATTAAATATTATGTATATACATTTTATTGCTCTTTTACAAATTCACCATATAAATGTAATTTATAACGAGCATATTCGCACACTCAACAGTCGTACGCGCAGTAGAAAATTCACGGAAATTAATACTAACGATTACGGTGCCTAGTTACGTAACTCACGCGCATCTTAGTCGCGCACGTCTACGAATACAGATATAGAGTTCATGGATAAGCTTTCTATTATACTTTAGAGTAATATTTTGGAGAAAATTCACAAATAAAAATATTGTAATGTCTTAAAATAGGTGTGTCGTGGCTGCTGAAAGCAACAAACGTTGGGGATAATGTAAATTTAAATAGTTTAATTATTTTATTTATTTCTAACTATTAATCTATCATAACAGGTTCTTAACCTAAAGCGACAGTCTATACTGTCGCTTTAACATACTAAAATCGAATCCTTAACTACAGTAGTATAATAAAATACCCTAAATTTATTAACAACTAGCGGACCCGCGCATATAAGAGAATTTGCCCCGTTTTTGCAACATTTTTCATTACTGCTTCCCTCCTACTGGTCGTAGCGTGATTTTATATAGCCTATAACGTTCCTCAATAAATGGGCTATCCATCACTAAAAGAATTATTCAATGCGAACCAGTAATTCCTGAGATTAGCGCATTTAACCAAACAAACAAACTCTTCAGCTTTATAATATTAGTATAGATAACTTAATGTCTAGTATATAGCACTTGATTTGTATATTTAGTATACTATTAAGGTATTCGAAACTCAATGGCAGACGTTCCCAGACTTTTTTCTAATAGACCCTCTTTCAAACTTTAGCTGGTTCCGGAGGACCCCCTGCAGGTAGAAATTTAATCCGCCAAGTAAAATCGGTATATTCGAACCAACAAGTTTAGAAAAGTTGATCAAATCTCTCCGGGCGGACCCTTTTTTTTGAAGAAATTCTCGGGTCTTCAGGCGATTGGTATTCCTCAAATATTATCTGCCTACATTGCTACATTGATAGGTGAAGTCAAGCCAACATTTTAGTTCTTCACTATCGAAAGCAAATAAATTTTCGTAGATCCCCGCTTACGAATTGTGAACTCCCATTTTTTTGTCACTTCAACGTAGACCCCCGTTGAGTCTCCAGTGGTCCCCTGGGGATCCACCTTGATCACTTTAGGAACTAAGGTTCTATGGTAACCTACTACTGCAGTTTGTGAAAGATATGCTGAGATAACACTATAGAGCAAGCTTTTATAAATATGAAAGATTAATTATTTTTGTCGATAAATTTATATTCCTTGGGAACAGTACTTTAAACTAGTAGTTTTTTTTTACCTGGATAACAGGTACCATATGTCTTTTTCTGAATCCCTAATATGACAAGGTGTATACAAAATGGCTTAAAATGGCTGCAAAACAAATAAACAAAGTCACATTCGCATTTATAATATTAGTAAGGAAATATGTATCTTGAATATTATATACTACAACTATATAATATATGTATCAATTTAAAATTAGATATAAATATTGCTAGTTACATCTAGTATATTATACATCAGTGTATCATCAAATACTGCGTTTTATTTTGTGAGCTCGTCTGCGCCGGCGCAACGAGGTCAAGTTCAGCTTGCGTCGGATTCGTTTCTTGCCACAAAACAAAATGTCATGGTTCCGCATACAAGATTAAATATCTACTCACAAGAAATGTTGACAAATCATTATTAATTGGTAATTTAATTTCTTAGTGTTATCTGGCTTTAGAAAGTTTTCCTTTTGTAATGTTATTTTAATTTGCGAATGTATTAGAAAGCATAGATGTTATTTTTGGCAATAACTTAACGGCGGCGTTATTTTATGTTTTTTTTTTAGTATTCGATAATAGTTTGAAAGCTCTAATTTTTATGAATTTGGTTTCGCTTCTTAAGACCTAACGTGTAATATGTAAATTAGTTTAATTATAAAATATTTTGAGAATTATGTAAAAACATGTTTTCACAATATTCGTTCGTTTTGCAAAACGTAAACAGCTTTATATAGTATTAATATGTTGTAATGTTAAGTTGTTTATTTATATTTTTTATTACGCACTTCCTACCATTGAACGCTTGCACTGGTATTATTAATGATATATCATTAAAACATACTCGATGTTCCTCATAGATAGGTTCGGGCGTATATAGAATGGTTTCAATATGTGAAGTAGTTAGAATTGGTTTACTTGTTTTAGAGATGATTCTTACGTACAAATAAACGAAATTTTCGTCTTCATTATATTAGTGTAGGGAGTATAGATGTCAAAATATTGCCTCTAAATGTTTTCAAAATTGATTTATGTGGTTATAGCACTATAAACAATGCGTCGAGTGGGACATTTATTTCTGTACAGAAAAATATTCTGTAGCTATTCCACATATATAGGTAACATATGTTTACATCAACTAGTTTAATCTATATAAAGAGACATGAGAATATAATAAAGAATTATTTATTTTCAATGTGTTTTATTACGATGAACTCTTTGAAATGAATAATGAACTAAATAATATAAACTATTAGGTACATTTGTATTATGTATCTACCTATCCACAATAAAGAACATATTATTATAATAAAAAATATATACAGATAAACTTCTAAATATACACAATCACATAATTTGCTTTCTCTCGTTTTTTTCTATCTCGCTATTGTATATTAAATAAGTTGTCCCGCGCAACTTCGTCTGCTTCATATAAGAGAATTGTCTCCGTCTTTGCAACAATTTTCATTGCTGCTCCGCTTATTTTTGTTGTAGCGTGATGTTATATAGCCTATTGCCTTCAACGATAAATGCAAAACTAAAAGAATTTTTCAATTCGAACCACTAGTTCCTGAGAGTAAGTGGAACCGCGGATCGAGTGTAGTCGCCTCGATATAACCAATACTGGATTGAATTTCCGCCATTTTGTTGCGCTCGAGTTTATCAATCGGGAGCAGGTTAATATCCGCGTGCCAGCTTTCACCCGCGCGTGCGTCTTGCATCTCTTTTGTGTACTGACTAATATTTTTGTATATTTTTTTCGGAAACCTTAATCTTAAGGCGTACATCTATGCCTATTTGGTCAGCTATATTTGTAGGTTTCATGTGATAGAAACCGAGCTTATAGCTAACTGCTGTGGCTTTTGTTATAGAAAAATCCAATAATACTTAGCTATAGAATCAGCCTGGGGTAAGCATACGCAAATGACACACTCTCTAAAAATATAACCTGTCAAAATAGCTGCCAATATATTCGTGTATATATAGGGTGTCCGGTAATTAATGGATAACCTAGAAATGTCTTATAGTGGAACTGATGGCGGTTGAGAAAAATATTTGAAAAAAAATCTATCCTAACTATACTACCTGAGATATGTGTTTTGTTTTTAATTACCATGTATAACTTTCTTGTATAATACGACCATAAATGAATGAAATCCATCGGTTTTTTGTTCTTTTATTATTAAACACTAATTATGCTAATAGATAGACATTCAAAAGTATGCTATGCTAATAATAGATTGCACTTTTAAATATATTTTTTTCATTTTTCTCAACGGCCTTCAGTTCTACTATAAGACATTTCAAGGTTATCTATTAATTACCGGACAACCTGCATAAGCCAGTAACAATAACTAAAAAACCTTCTATTACGGCATCAGTATTATTAATTCTTAATCGTAATACTATTCAGATAAATAATGTTTTTGTCATATCATTCTTAATAAGCAAAGTTATTTATTGATTTCAATATTCTTATTTCAAAAATGTTATTATGTTTTTATATTTGACTAGCGGTCGCTTAGTGGTCAAAATTCGACCAAAATTCTTAAGCTTGCTGCTTTGTTTTCTGTTTTTCTTTAATACATATAAACAAGGTATAAGTAACCATAGTTACAAAGAGTTGTACGACGTCAGACGAACAATGCCGAAATACTACGAACGCGATTCGACTGCGTGTTTCAAATACATGGTTGTGTGCGTGTAGTATTTTTTCATTAATTTAATGTATTTCTAATGCATATTTTATAAAAATATTAGGAATCGTCCCTCCTTCTCCATATAAACTTTAATTATGCCAAATTTTATTCTCCTACGTCCGCGCAATTTTCGTAAAAAGGGTACAAAGTTTTTGCTTCACGTATTATTATATAGACACCTACCGTCTAAATATAGTACGTAATTTATATGCTACCTAATTATTTACTTTTATTAGAATATTAAAATAGATTGATAGAAGAGAAACAATAATCCACACATCGCTGTATTTGACGCATGCGCAAGAGCCCGTTTCTCAGCATACTTATCACGTAGAGATCGTCACAAAGTGACAATATAAGTGGCTTCCGACGGCATATAACTATGTGATCTGAGTTGTGTAATATGACGCCAGTTTTGTAACTAATCCGCGAACGTATAGGAATGTCCTGATTTGCATGTTTTACTAACTTCCTCGGAGAAAGATGGCGATGTTAGTGATCTTTATTGGTTCAATATGTAACAAACAGTTGTGGTTGATATAATGAGGTATATAAGCCTAGAAATAATATTATTGTGTCGGTGGTCGACGGATTTTGGTAACTAATTGCAGAGACTGCTTTAATACAATGATCTTTCTGAAAATTCTATGCCCCGATTAAAGTCTTAAATTCTACTTAGCTCAAGAATAGCGTCCCTTAAACATAAGGAAACACACACACACAAATACTTAATTTTTATATACATATTATAGCTTTTGCCTAATAATATATAATTATAATATAAAATATAATTTCAATATTAAAGTAACATCTGCAAATGAGTTGTTGGAGCTAATACACTCCTAATGCCCAAAATTGACTATATTATTATTTTTATTTACATATTTATGGGTTTTCCAGAAGAAATAAGATACAAATAACGTATGCTTCTCTCTCCCCGACCATCCAACTATTTCTTGTTGTTAAGCCTTACAGGCAGCATAACAAGATAAACACGCACCAGATTTAAAGTTACACCTCCAGTACAACTGTGAGAATTTAGTAGTTTTTGCATAACGCGCGTATATACACATACAAAAATTCTAATAATAATTGTTTTGGCTTCTATAGCTCATACAAAAACACTTTTATTATATGTATAGATTGTGCTGTGGGAATACGACTTCTACGCATGAGGCCGATTCCCGAGTCACAACATCGCCAACGCTGATTTAAGACAACAATATGTTTATTTAGCTAACAAAGTCTCACGAAGCCGGTAGCTACCGCTGTATTGAAATATGCTTGTCTGTTTCTTGTTTTCTACATCCAAACGTAGATTACGAAAAATATTATGGCCAGCCTTACAATCTTCGTCTCACATTTTACAATTAGCCGTTTTATCTAGAGATCACGAGAGGTAAATATTGGTTACTGTCAATTGATCTAGCAATGTCTTGCAAATCCAGTATGTCAATTTATTCTAAAAGAAGTGATATTTAAAGGAAATAAAGAACCAGAAGGTAAATATATAAAGGTCGGAAGAATCGATTTTCTTTTAAATCGAGCATTGGAAGATCAATCGCCGATTAATTTTATTGCATCGAAAATCGACGCGCTCATAATATACATATAATATCTTCCAAACAAAATTTCAGCCACGGCGGTCAGTCTTAACAGAGACTGGCCAATTACGTAGGAAATATTATAGTGCATAAGTGTGTGCGCGAACACAAGTGCACTCTCTGTTCCATAATTCTCATGATCTGATGGGACGGTAATCCGACACGACCGGAGAGAGATCAGGCGCAGGACCTACGGCTTTACGAGCTTTCCGAGGCACGGGGTGTCTAACACCGCCAACTTCCTAACTCCGAGCTGCTATTGAGATTTCTTAACAGAAAAACCCAATACCTTTTTTGTTGGCCCTACCCGGGATTCGAACACGAGACCTAATGCACAGCAGTCACATTCACTACCGCTGCGCCACGAAGGCAGCGACGCGCTAATAATCGATGTTTAGATCGATTTCAGCATTACCTAAATCAATTTAGTGAATCGTTTTCAAGTTAAAATCGATCTAAGCGATCTTTATCCAAATAATCGATTTACCGATTAAATCAATTTAAACGTCGATTCTTGAACACCACCTTATCGATACAGATCGACATGCCTATTACAAATTCAGATTATTGATACATCACGAGTTCTGTCGTATGAAATGAGACTACGGCTTAATTACTAAGTCAATATGTTTCCTTGCGTTTCCAGTTCAACATTGAGTGACGTAATGTTTATTGACATTTGCCTCCAAATAAGGTGTACAGGAATTTATGATTTGTAGGAAGTAGGGCTATTTTTGTAACCGTATTACTTTCTCTGCGATGTCTAGTTTAAAGTTGCTATGAATTTCTTCGAATAGTCTCCAGGAATTCTGATAGGTATCAAGCCCGTTTGAATTATTGTGTAATTATTTATTACATTGTTGTAATCCTTCGGGGCGTGACTTAATAAATAAATTGTATACTAGTTGCTTTTCTATTATGTAAATGAAGTTTGTATATCACTGAAGAATTTAGACACAGATGACCCCATTTGTAGCTCGGCACTTAACATGTTAAGGAGAACAAATTAAAACTATTTAAAACAGTTAAGTACCACCGGCTCGTAATAACTGCTTAGTACGAAATGTTTAAATTAAATTATGGAATCATTTTATTCACATGTGGGTTTTAAAAATTATTAAGATCATATAAACAAGTGTGATTTCGCTTGTCTATGACATCTTAGTTATTTCTGCATTGAGGAGAAAATTATTAAGCTCTTTAAAATAGTATAATTTATCGGATATATGCGCTTTATCTGTTTGCTTACTTACAATATTTTTTCCGTATCATATTATAAAAGCCTGCATCGACAACAGTCAAGTTATACTTTTTTATTTGGGAATGTCGTAAAACACTACAATACAAGACCTTACGACAGTCTCTGAGAAAAATTTAAGTCACCGATCTAACAAGGCTTGCACACCAAAGTATTACTTTTCACTACTAAACAAAATCAGTCTAATAACACGATACATCTAGAAGTTTTCATGTAACAAACCGCCTCTGTACATTGTTTCACCAATCTCTTTCCGGTCTAGTTCCAACTGTAACTGCTCCATTGTTTCATTAAAGCCTTTGTTACCGAAGTTATCAGTCAGATGTATTGGCAATCAAAGAATTATATCTATACGCTCCGAATGTGCTGTAGTAATGCCACTCTGAGTGTGAGGTAGCGTTCTTGAAGTGAAATTTTTTTTTTTTTTTTTTTTTTTTTTTCGTTGTTAAATCTGGTTAGTTTGGTAAGGCTCATAGGCCTATGAAAAAGAAAAAAGTGAAAAACCAAAATGAAAAAAATTGTTTGATGAGGCTCATAAGTCTATAATAATAATAATATTCTATCACATACACACATCACCATCTAGCCCTAACTAAGCAGAGCTAGTGCTATGGATACTAGACAATGGATATGTCGGACTCATAAGGGTAAAAGAGAAAGATGGTTATGAAGATAATAATGGACCTCCCGGCATACCGACTACACCTACCACGGTGTCCCTCGACAAAACCGCAATTGGCGGAGCCGCGCGAATCACTTTCACATGCGGTCGCGACCCCGCCTAGGTTTCGGCCCGCCATATGAAACGACAGGCCACTACACAACAAGAATAGCCTTTAGTCACTAGATTTAAGCCCTACTGTCATACCTTGTGGGAGGGGGAGGGGGGGGGGGATACAAGACACAGAGCGAACAGGTCCACGAAGCCCACCAACCCCAGGTCAAACCTCATGGTGGTTGCAGGTCATCTCGTGCCTTCCGCCCGGTTCTGCGGTTGGGGAGAGAGTTTAAGCGATCCCACTCCAACTCCGCCGCCTCCTTGATGGACATGACTTCCTCACAGAAGGAGGCGACGACGGTCCACGACCTCTCGCTCCGATCATAAATTGAACCACGGTCGGGAGCCATAATCATACCGACTGCCGCGATCAACTCACGGCGCTGCGATGTCCAGGCGAGGCAATCCGCCAAAGTGTGCAGCGCCGTGTCCTCAACAACGTCGCGACAGTCGCCACAATGGTGACAACCGGGAGTCTCTTCCCGGCCTATTAGACACAGAAACAGACCAAAGCAACCGTGGCCAGTCATTACCTGTGACAGCTGGAAGGTGAGGGCGCCATGCCACCTCTCCAGCCACTCCTCAAATACGGGCCTTACCGCCACGTTTGTGGCGTGTCCAAGTCTATTCGAACTTAAACCAACCTTAAACTCACTAGAGTTGAATGAACGGATGGTGTAGTGGTAAGTGGTCGCTTCGCTGCTGCCACTGCGTCACGTGTTGTGGGTTCGAATCCCACACGGGACAAAAAATTGTGTGATCTACAAATGGTTGTTCTGAGTCTGGGTGTTCTTTGTGTCCGTTGTTTGAATGTTTGTAAAGTCCCCTGCGATACAAGAATTAAACATAATGCGTAGTTAAAATCAAAGAATACAAAAATCAAAGAACTTAAACCGACCTTAATCTTACTAGACAAAATCTTCTTTTGCAGGTTTCCACGAAGCTATCGGAGAGACTATCGCCTTATCCGTATCATCTCCTCGTCATCTCCAAACCTTGGGTCTAGTGCAGCGATCTGTTGATGACACGGCCCATGATATCAACTTCCTGTTCACTCAAGCTATGGACAAGCTAGCTTTTCTGCCGTTCGCTCTTGTGATGGATAAGTGGAGGTGGGATGTCTTCACGGGCGATGTTAGGAAGGAGCAGTATAATTGTCATTGGTGGAGACTCAGGTTCGTTCTTAAGCTTTTTTAAATAATACAATACATTTTAGGTACTTTAATCTCTCATTTTTACTTGCTGTTGGTTTTGTCCTTACACGGGACAAACAATTGTGTTACCTTGTAATAGTTGCGTCGAGTCCGGATGTATTTTGATTTGTTGTACCTGTTACAGTCGAATATTTCAGGAATGCAGGCATCTTGTGCAGGGTTTGGCATTTATAAAAATAAATAATAAGTAAGCTGTCCATTATTTATAGCCAATTTGCCATATGTCACAATTTAATTAAAAGGTTGATTACCATTTCTTTACGTTTAAAATTTTATCGAATGATTAAAATTTATCTGTGACACAGTAATCCAAAATGTAAATAGTTTATTTACATAATTTATACAATATTTTAAAGATTTTAGTTATTTGGGTTACAAACTTAAACCATTCTTGTTAATCCAATCAGTTAAGTTATAAATGTTTATTAATTTATTTGTTCTTTCAAAACTAAAATATTTGTAATAATATTTTATATTCGTTGTAAAAGATAATGAGTGAATTTATTATTCTGTAGATTTCTTTATAATTCCAGGTGTTGTGCTTTCTTATACGTTCGGTCACGCAGTGCTGTGTTTGATGCCTAGTTGGCAACTGCAATATTTTTCTCGTTGATTGATTTTCAATAGCAGCCTCGAAGAGTTGGTAAATGAAAAACGAATCTGGTGAAATAGCAATGCATATTTGCATACCCTATCTGGGATACACAAGAGAGCGTGTGTTTGTATTATTTAATGCAAGGAGTGAATGGATTAGACGGTGGTAACTCAATGGATTAGCTATTTAAATTGCAGCCGTGGGCTCGAATCCTATCCACGACTCGAACCTACGTTTAAGAGAAGCAGATAACTAGAGAAGTTTTTAAGAATCGTTATCATTTGTAATCCTTTATTATAAAAATTAAAAACACTAGGCGCTTTGTAATGGCAAGGGTATGTTATAGCAACTACTTAAGCCACATTGCCATTGTAGCAATCTTCTATACATGTTGAATGGATTGGCTAACCAAGGCATATAACAATCCTATGCTCCTCTCTATAATCGAACCTAACCTATAATTGCGCAAACACATACTGATACCAATGAGCCAACGAGCTAATAAAAAACGAACCTGGAAATAATTTTCTATTACCAGTAATGACTAGTAAAATACTAAGAACTTAATCATTATTAATGGCTGCAGGCTCATCACTAGTATTAAGCAATCCGTTCCCCTCAGCTAAGTATTACGGAACGTATCAGAAAGCATACCTTATCTTGTCTATCTTTATAGTATAATCATACCTATCTGGTGTAGGTTTCACTCGGAAATATTGGTTTATATTGCATTGGGTGTAGTAAGGTAAGCAGAGTTCATATAGGTTCAAAGACCATGTAAATAGAGCCGCGCTTGTATATCCTAAATATATCCTAGATAGATATACGTGTATTTTCTCTTATTTTGGCCACCTATGTTGGAGTTTCCACTTATTGGACGTATCCAGAATTAAGTATGGAAGTTCTATTAGATCATACTTCAAAGATTGTTGGTGAAAATTGGTTGTATGGAACCTCTGTTAATAATATCAGACCTGTTTATGAACTGTGCCATTGCTTGGCATGGGTTGCCTATCAGAATGAAAATGGTAAGTCTACACCGGGCCAGCGAACTATATATTTCTTTCAGAACATTATGGAGAGCTATTCGATATTCAGATTTCCTCACGATGTTTTACTTCGACGTTAAATTGATGATTAACTTTTTAATCCACCCAGTACTTTGATAAGCTCTCAGCTGGGGCATTGCAATATAGTATTTTGCTTAAATAAGACAACCTGGCTGGCCGCATGGATTCAATTTGAAGTACAGCATTGCACTGGTAACTCAACGACTTTGGCTTTGAAGGTACGGGGTCGCGCGAGTAAAGTTTTTAGTATTGCGAGTGTCTATAGACAAAAATATAATTTATCTTAATTTGATATTGTATCGTGTACGCTGGAGAAAAAATGATAGCCTATGAATGCTGTACCCAGGCAGCATACTTGCCAAACATAATATAGGTAAATAAAAATGAATGAATGAATGAATGAAGGCACGAAAGAAAAATAATAGATTATAGAAATACCTTACCTTCAGGCGAGCCGAAAACTTATGTCAACTTAGCTGTATATAAATGTATAAACATTCATCATATAACACAACTATCTCCAACCGCATATTATCATGACACAGTAACACAAAGATTGATTCATCATACTAATCGCATATTTCCTTCAAACAATTATGCATTCAAGTTTTTTTAAAGACGTCCAACCGCTCATTACTTGTTAGATAATTCAGTCCACGCAACGCATGACATAATGTTAACGGTTCCATGCGAGTGAAAATATACAATCTTCTAGGTCAAACACTAAAATTACATGTTGGTATATTAATCAATCAGTTGTGGGAGTATTTATTTTTGATTTTCATAATAAGTAATAATAATATTAATAATAATATTCTACCACATACACACAACACCATCTAGCCCAAACTAAGCAAAGCTTGTACTATGGGTACTAGAGAAGAGATAAACATACTTATATACTTCTTTTTTTGTAAATACATACTTATTATACATAGAAACGCCCAAACCAAGACAAACATCCATGTTCATGCACACAAATGTTTGACTTGTGCGGGAATCGAACCCGCGACCTCAGGCGTGGCAGTCGGTTACACTAACCACTACGCCATCGACGGTGATAATTAATTTGTCGTGAGGTTGTTAGTAGGGCTGGTAGAGATTCAACAAGTTTTCATTTGAATCTACAGTTTCGTCGGTGAAGTGCTGTAAGCGTTAGTGTATGCGCAACTAATAATCATCAATATCTTACGTTTACGCGAATGTAAAACATTAATATTAAATACTTAGGGTGTTATTGTGAGCATGGACGCTGAAAATTTAACTGAACTGTATCTATCAATTAATTTAAGAGCTTTGTTCTTGGCGGTGGTACTTCTTCCATGTCACTCTATTTACCGCCATTACTTTGACTTTGATAGTTTAAGTATAAATAAACAAAAAACATGCTATAAAATTCGTTTTAAATTGTTTAATTTTAATATCAATCAGTACATTCAATTTCAGTGTTTCATGATGGTAATTTTCAATGGCAGCTTAGACTACTCTAGAATGAAAATCTCTAATCCCCGAATTTAAAATTGTAGTAAAAATGTAAATGTGCTCGGCGACCACGCACTCTGAGTATAATTATAACAGAATTATACCACAATAGTAAAGGATTCGTACTGAAACTGACACGGCAATTAAAGTTGTATGATTAATATTATATTTTATAAATGACTAGCTTGCCGCCCATGGCTTCGCCCGTGTGGAATTTGGTTATATCGCGCCTTTTCACCCCTTTCACCCCCAACAGGGTGGAATTTCCAAAAATCCTCTTTTAGTGCTCCCCTACACTCTCCAAGGAACATACATGCCAAATTTCAGCTTCTTGCGTTCAGTAGTTTCGGCTGTGTTGTCTGTCAGTCACTTAGTAACGGAAGAGTTTTATATATACAGATTACTACATGGACTGGTGTATTATAAGTCGCCGCCTCGCACACTAACAGAGGGTCGATCCCCGCACGAGATAAAAATTTTGTAAACCATAAATAGTTGTTCCAAGTATGTGGATTCTTTGTGATTATTGTTTGAACACACGAAGAGGAAATCGAGTTTCCAAAAAAATGTTATACTGAAATTATTTTTACGTGTAAGGTTACATATGGATTTCAACGATGATTAATAGTTTTATTTTAACTATCTGTTACACGTCTAACTTATCAGTGGTTAAAGTAATTATGCCTCCTACTGCTGTAGGCAGAAATACTTTTTTGAGGTCTTATGCCAGAGCGGTAATTCTACTAAAAGCGGGAGTATTGTTTTAGTTTATTTAAGACATACCATAGTTTTTTAAATACAAGTAACTATACATGAAAACAATAACATAGAATTTGAATAGATTAAATAATTAGTATCAAAACCATAAGTGCTTGTTCACGTAGAAACGCGCGGGCGCGGTAGACGTGCCATGTCGTGTTTACATTGACCGCCAGGCGTTTGCGCGAATGTGACGTGTTGTCAGAGGTTGAAAAGATACCAATGCACTAATAAACTCTTCTGTATTGAACGACATAATGAAAACATGCTATCATTTCTAACGACAAGTTCAAACTGATTGAACTTATCTGACGTCGCGAGTGAATCGCGCGCTCCGCCGCTAGTTCGACGTGAACATACACAAACAACTCACGCGTTTGATATTGCCGCGAACGCGCCGTACGCGTCGGTCGCTAGCTTGCCCGCTACTTACACCGCACGTGCGTTTCGTACGTGAACACTTGGATGTTACGTCCATATGTTTGATATTTCGCGAGCGCGCCCGCCGCCGCGCCGCAAATCAACGTGAACAAGCACTAAAGCTACTGATTGTCTTCATTCAAAGTGGCAACTTCAAATTTAAACCTATATTATAATAAATAAAAATATATAAGAATACGTAATCTATATATTAATACGTGAAGCAAAAACTTTGTACCCCTTTTTACGAAAATTGTGCGGACGGAGGAGTATGAAATTTGGCACAGTTAAAGTTTATATGGAGAAGAAGGAGCGAATCGTAATATTTATATAATATATGTATTAGAAATACATAAAATTAATGAAAAAACACTACACGCACACAACCATGCATTTGACACACGCAGTCATACTAGGTATTCTTCGTAACTATGCTTACATATATCAATATAATAATTTGTTCGACAATTATTGTCGAATTTCAACCACTATGCGACCGCTAGTATAATATTATTTTACGTTTTTAGTTTAAGCGTAAATATTTAATGCCAATATAAGTTTAGTTTTTTAAAATGTAAATCAATAATTTATGAATATTAATATAACTGTTCATTAGTACCTTTGACCTACCTTCTCAAGGGTGATTTCAAAAATGTTCGTGGGCACCCTTCGTTTTGAAGGCGTCCATATTCAGTTACGGACCGATATGGACTGCGCTGACCTGGTGTGGGCTTGATATGTTATGTATGCTATGCATCAGCGATTACTACATAAAATATCATAAGTGGCTTCTAAACATGATGCAATTGCATGCATTACTTAGCGTTTTGCATTTTAATATTTCTACATGATCTAGTTTACATAAAAGTAGAGATTTAAAGGCGAATTAAATTAACAGCATATATAAAATGTAACTTAAAATAACGGATACAAAGAAATTCTATGACTCAGAATAGCTTTTTTGTCCCTTGCGGGGATCGAACCTACAATGCAATGGCCTGGCCGACCACTTAAACCGTTGCACCATCCGCGCTTTCAAAAGGCTCGGTGGACGGCAATCGCTCCCTGTCAGGGTCACCGCCTACACCACTTAATGGTATCTACTCTTCGTTCTTCTTCGTTTCTTCGAGTGCAGTATCTACTCTTCGAAAAACGAGATATTGTGCTGCCAGCGCAAACTCTGTTTAAATGTATTAAGCTGTCATTTCCTACAGACAATCTCAACTAACGTTAATTGCCCAGCTGGGCTGAATAAACGAAATCCCAGATAACATTAGGATCCAGCTGTGCGCAATTTATATTTTTATATATAAATTGCGTACAGCTGGATATTATAATTCTTAATAGCCACCGGAGTATGAGTGTGTCTGCTCTGCATAACCCTTTGACTATATACGGGCGTGAAGTAGTTACACAAAAACGAAGCGCCTACCTTTAGTCCTGAAAAACTTACCCATTCCTCAATAAATCGATAAAAAGCTGCAATGAAACCGGTACATCCGTTTTGGCACTAGTTGTACATAGACATACTGACATAAATACACATACAACTTTCGCAAAGCTCTATCAATAAGAGTGTATAACAAACTATAGCGGTTGCTACTTGCATTAACAAACTGGTCTAAGAAGTGATGGGATTGCGGTCATCGGTCGGCCTTGACTCCGAGTAGCGGTTCATATCTCAGATGAAAGCGACAGTTGTGATTGCGTAGTGCATAAGCGGTAGCGGGATTGCAATTAAATGGCATTTAAGACTAAGATTTTTATGCTACAGCGCAGATAGTAAAGTTTGGGTACAAAAATGTAAAATGATTTGTAAATTAACCTGCTTTACATCAAAAAGATTTCATATGGTTAAAAAGCAGAATCGAACTAATCTTTCATTAGATGTGGATACCATATTATTATTCTTTTAATGATGTTCACGTCTGTAATAAATATGGCATTTTAACTGCCTCCGTGGCGCAGCAGCAATGAATACGACAGACGACATGAGATCTTGGGTCGGGTCAACAAAAAAATATTAGGTTTTCTGTTAAGAAATCTCAATAGCAGCCGGGCGTTAGGAAGTTGGCAGCATTAGACACCCCCGTGCTTCGGAAAACACGTTAAGCCTTTAGTCCTGCACCTGATCTCTCTCCGGTCGTGTCGGTTTACCGTCCCATCGGATCATAAGAGTTAGGGAACAGAGAGTGCACTTATGTTTGCGCACACGCTTGTGCACTATAATATGTCCTGCGCAGTGTCCGAAATTCGGTCTGGAGGACATTAATAAATGTAAAGACTAGTCTGAAGCATCAGTTATTTTATTGTTGTATACAATTTTAAACGAATAAAATTGTACGCAATACCTAATTTGCATAGTCAAAGCTACAGCGCATATTGCTATAGATAGTGCTGTTCAAACATTCGAATGTCAATGGATTCCAACTGTGGACATCGATATTTCGTCCGCTACCTCTCATGACAGAATTACCCAAAACGAACTACGTTACAGAATGCATTTCGTTACATAAGTTCAAAATCTGTTGTCTTGACCAATTGACCTAATTTATTTTAATAACATACTTATGTCGAACATTACACACAGTCATAATGGGTTTTCAAATTAGTGCAGGGACAATTGTGATTAGGAAAGACTTTCTTAATTCGATTATTTTGTTTTTGTGCTTGATTTCAGTCCTTTTTATTTGCGTGTTTTAGTAGATTTTGGCCAATGTGTTGTTCCTTCTACTTGTATTTCTTTATTGTAAGATTCTATCACTTTAAAAATATATATTATTCCAGTTTGCCAGTTTAGTTTAGAACTGTGCGTTTGTTCAAAATAATAGAAGTTAGGCCACATATAATGATAATGCAGTGGTAGCTTTGCGCTGATGCTAGTGGCCGATAGTCAGATCCTGTGTTCGATTTTGGAAGTCGGTCAAGGTAGTATTGAGCCTTTCAGTTTGCAAATTATCAGCGAATGGTGTCTAGAAATGTGCACAGTAAATCTTAATAGGATTGCCCCTTGATAATTGTTCCTGACCAGAGTCTCAAAATATAGTGAAATGCTACAAGACACTTGTAAAGAAAGATTAAAAAGAAAACTTTAAATAAAAGAATTGAAATTGTTGCCACATCTTACCTATGTTTTATACCAATTGTGTATATGTATTATCTTCTTTGAGAGATTACAACAAAATATCGTTTCCTTAACTTGCCATCTCATACAAGGTCGCTTATTGAAGGCCTATTACCTTCCTTTCCATCAGTCAAGCCCTTTGTGATACAGAGTTTTGCTTTAACGACACAGATAAAGTAGTAGATAAAAATGTAAACAGTACAAAAAACTCAACTAAAAGCAAAAAAGGTTTTATTGATGTTAGCGAACTATAAAATTATTACTGCCTATCTATTATTTTCTTCGTTTCAATAGACTGTCTTTTTTCACAGGGAGCAGTATCAAGGCATAAAGCCGCCAGTCCTACGTTCAGAGTTGGACTTCGATCCTGGTTCCAAGTATCACATTCCTGCCAACATTCCATATATCAGGTAAGTTTAGATAATAAGGTTTTTAAAAGTTTATCCTTTATTACAGAATCGTCAATATAACGGCCTGCCTTTTTAAAAATCTATCGTTCGAATAATATCTGATTTACTACAAAAATATATGATAATCTATAGTTTATTTACAATGAATATAGATATTTTTTTAAATATTTAATTTTTTAATAAATCGTCGTTACAAAATTTTTGGGTCATAGTTCGGTTGTAATTTAATCAAAAACATTTAAGAACCAACTATTTCACCATTTCCACCATAATTATTTGAATTTGATTTTGTATATTGAGAATTTCTAATATTATTCTTGCATTATCATAGAATATTTTTTTTTTATACGTGAATCGTAATGTAAGCTTATTACAGATTACATTTACTAGATTTCTATAATACTTTAATTTATATGCATTTAATTCATCATCATACAATGCCGGTTTACCGAATACTTTATACAGAAATATTGAAATGTATGATTTTTTATAATTAAATCAATATGTATAAGGAGATAAAAAAAAAACATTGCAGCAATTGTAATTTACATTTGACCCCTTAAATGTTCTTATAAGATTCAGTTCAGAGTACGTAACTTTTTAATCGTCAGTTAAATGAAAAGGTGCTCATATCGATACCAGAGATCGGCCTCGATTACACGTATTATTGAGAATTGGTTCAGAGTATCGAATTACTTGTAGATTTATTGTATTACACTTATATAATATAGCTGAGGCCCCCGGTTTTACCCACGTTTATAATTGCTCCGCTCTTATGGCTCGCAACGTAAATTATATAGGCTATATTATTTCCGGAAAAGATATTTCCAAAAGGTGATAGAATTTTTAAAATTATTATTCTAACTAATATTATGAATGTAAATTTGTTTGTTTGTTACGCATCACGCCTAAACTACTCAGCCGATCATCATGAAATTTCGCATACACGTTAACAGGGGTACAGAAAAGGACATAGAGTACCTTTCTTCCAGAAAAAGCACTGTTACTATCCCAACCTAACTTAACCTACATATATGCGAGCGAAGCCGGGGGCGAAATCTAGTAAAAATAATTAATTACAAATATCAATACACAAATACATATCTTTCCCCTTTATAATTAAACTTATATAATACTAGCTGTCCCGACAGACGATATCCTGTACACACGAAAAAAAAAACAAATCTAATCAATTCTCGAATCCACTTGAACACATACAAACAATTTATCAAAATCGGTCCAGCCGTTTAGGAGGAGTTTAATTACAAATATACGCCCAGAAGATTTATATATATAAAGATAACCCTGTTGCTACTCGCCCGTATCATGTTGACATTTGTTTTGGTTGAAAGGTATCATGAACACTGTTTTTATTTTGATTCGAAGTACGCGGTCATTGATTGTAATTCTTTTGATTGTATCAAGTTCATAATTAGGCTTCTCTGGCTTCATACACTTTCATCTCATTCCTCATACTCGCTCGTCGGTTTAAGGTGCTTTTAACCTGGCCTTTGTCCAGAACGTCTCCGATCTGACAAAGAAACGTTCGCCTAGGTCTTCCTCTTGCGACTCTTCCATTCACACTAGCCTTATAAACTTGCTTAGTCAGTCTTTTTTCTGACTAAGAATGGATGTGGAATTTTTGCCAACTCCTTCTATACACGCCTGATTAAATTAATTGCGGGTCCCTAGACAGTTTAACTGTCCCCGAGACTTAACGATAAAGTCATCACTCTGGTCACTATTGCACCTGGCTACATAGATGTTATATTGGCTGGAAAGCGGGTGGGACGGGAGTAATCTACTCTGTTGTCATTTGGACGACTGTCGTTACGCAACTTATTGAGCACCATCTAAGGTCTTTTGTCTACAAGAAATTCGAATGCGAATAAAACGCACATTATTGTACCATTTAAGGAACAAATAGACATACTCGTACAATGGAGTCGAATAGTGAATGTGTTTTTGAAATTATCTCACGTTGCCATAGTAACTCTTGTCCAAAGCACAGGTAACAGGTAAAAGTTCTCACGGTATAGCGGACAGTATTATAACTTTACGCTTGCGTAGAAGGAGGTGGATTTGGGTATTGATCTATAGCTTTAAGAATTACACACACTATACAACATAAAAATACATAAAATCAACTATCCTGCATAATTAGAATAGTAATTGATAATAATAAATTATTAAAATAAACCTATTAAATAAATATAATAAGAGACGATCACATTTCCAGTAACACTTAGAGTTGATTTTCAGTCAATTCAAAAGTTTCAATAATATTTTCTTTGACACGAGCGTCGAGTATGGACATCTGTCTTATTTGCTTTAACGCATGATTTATAATATTGATAAGATAATTTTTCTTTTTTTATATGATCGCCTTTCTTTGTTTAACTCGTGTATTCAGGGAACTTAATGAACATTGCAACAACGAAAACAAAGTACATTAATATTCAAATATTTATGGCATTTTGTCACTTGTAATTATCGAAACCACATCACTGGGTGCACTAGTATTGACGCAGTGATCATTTGTACTAATACGCCAGTCTACAGGCTATCTGTTAACAAGATCTTATTGGTACAATAAGTATTGTCCAAAGCACAGTAGCCCATTCCCACGGTATTGCATACCAATTACTATAAAACATGTAGATTGTACATTTCGTAAAGTCTTACCTATAAAATGTTATTGTAAGCCGCGTTAAATGTAATTACAATTCATAATTATCATTTATAATTAAAGTTGCCATTTCTCGGTCTTGTAATTGAACATTTTGTTAATTGCGTTTATGTTCGATGGTGTATAATTATGTGGGCTAGGGATTCCTGCCAATTGTGGAGTATCAAACTCCATTCCAGTCCAATTAATAGTGTTAAAGTTACACGTTATGGGTTATGGAACTAAGTTTACCTGTCGGTACTGGTGACTTATTGAGTAGTACGAGACCGTATGTACGTCCATAAATCTCATAAGGGGTAGGCAGGTATATTGCACCAATATTAGGCCAATATTTTTTTTATTGCTCATGTTACTGCTGGCGGGCTCATGTCGTCAACCGTTCCAGACTACATTCTACTACTGTGAATTTGCTAACAGAAAAGCCGGACAACACTTTGTCTGACGTAGCCCCAAAGTGCCCCTAACTAGCTAGTGGATTAATTAGGTAAATATCCTAGAATGGAGTAGTTCGTGACTTGTCACTACACGTTAAAGCATGGCTTAGCCTTTAAGAGAACATGAGCGTAACAATACCATGTCAGTCTGTCGATTGTAACAACAGTAATAAACAATGTTACAAACAGGTATTCATTACGGCTACAGGTCACACGCTGCCAAACACAAACTGGATGGGTTGTCGTTCGTTTTATAAATCAGGTTACCGGGTTTATACATCAATCAAAGTAACTAGATTAATTAGTTCAATGACCTATGGCAAATCAAACATGAAAAGAGAAACACAATTAGGCTAATTATAAAATACAAGTAAAGCATATTTGATTGGTACAACTTTATTTACGTTAAAAGCACCTTATAATTCATCGCTTAAATTTTAAACTTTATACGAAATTTCATCAAAATCTGTTAAGCGGTTTTGGCATCAAAATAGAACTATATGTATAATAATAATATAATAATATGGATTTTTAATCTGCTTAGTGCTTTACTGTAGGAGTCAAAAACCTCATTACGAAAACATGAGATCATTTTACACGTAACGCGTTGATGTCTTTTGTATGGAATAACTAATTTATCATAAAAATAAGCTCGTAGGCACGTGTGCATAAATATTCTCAACACGAGTCTCATAATTGATCCTCGGAAGCGAGTTGGATCGCTACGTGTAACCTGATGAGACAGCATTAGATTACGTAAAGTTGCGTAACGCGGTTTCCTTAACGACGCGCGATTATGAATAGGAAATTGACATTTGGTTTAGCGTTAAATACGCTATGGTTTTGGGTATGTGGTTTGAAGGTAAAAATAGTTGTGGTTAATTTGTGGATGGACAAAGGCATTTTATTACAGGGGTTTAAAGCGTAAATGTTGGCTCGATGTAAATAAGGCTATTTGTTGTGAGGTGTCAAGCTGAATTTCTGAGTAAGGTTTAACCACGTTTTATAAAACTCTCTCTTCTACTGGAATGGCTTTAGTAGTAAGGCAATAAATATCACCTAGATCATTTAAAGATTGAATTACAATGTGTCAATTCATAAACATAAAATATTTTCATTCAATACATTTTATATTGAAATATCCGTGTCTACTATGCATTTATCAATTCAAATACCCATCTATATTCCACGCATTGTTAATTGAAAAGCTAATCAACATTTGCACAATTGCAAATTCAAAAGTGGTTTCTATTTAGATATTTTCAAATAGGACGACACGGAAAAGTGTTTTTTTCAAAAGGTTATTTTTTTCATCGTCGAACTAGCAGTAGGATTTTTTTTTTTGAAAATTTATATTTCATTATTATGGACGAGTATAGTAACTGCCTTAGTGGATGGTTCTTATATTTAAGATTCTGTGCAAAACACGGTTTCACTGAATCTGATCCAAGATAACACTGCAGGTTTCACAGTTGATACCTGTCTCTTTATGCCCATGAATGCTCACGATCCAGAACGACGAACCAACGAAGAAGCAATTCTAAAATACTTAAAATTAAAATTTTATCGTAGGTGGTCAATTATTCAAAATTATTTGCTATTGCAATAGAAAACCTTCAGATAAGGTGTTCGGTTTCGAAACTAATAATGATTTTATTTCATCTTTGGCCCATTGATTTATTGAGAAATGGCGAAATTCGTTTATATTTATGGGCATGATTGTCGCCCTTCAAGATTAAGAAATAATACTAACGAAATGTATAATGTGTTGGATTATGCCATAATAAATATGGTTGCCTCGTAGGTCTACCCGTAAGGTGCCTTTCGCCTTCGCCTTTTATTAATGTGAGGACCGGGATTCAAAGGGCGAGTCAAGCAAAACGTGAATTTCAATACGAAATAATTAAGTCCATGTCTCCAACACATTGTTTTATTATAATAATTGTATTTGTATCTTGCCTCGGTTTCGCAGTGGTAGTGAATGAGATTGCTGTGCATGAGGTCTCGGTTTCAATTGCCGGATTGGGCAAAGTGTTTTTCTGGTAATCATTTATCATTAGCAGCGCGGTGTTTGGAACTGTGTCCAGTGCGTAATAGGCTCGCTCCCTATTCCATGGGATTTAAAATCATAATTGGCAAAATGCGGATTTAATATACCTCTGCTTCTACCTCCGAGTATAGAGGCGTGAGACGGTTTATGTTTATTTATTTTATGGATATGATATTATAACGATATATAAGTCGATCGTCGGTTTGTACTATTGCTGCCTGTGTGATATTGCGTCACAAAATAAATTTTAATTTTCTTGCAGAAGATTAATTCATAATATTCTGTAATATGGATATCAAACCTACTTTTTGTAGACATGTAATATTCAGATTTTGGAATCTTATTTACATACCACAACTTTCGATGATTTAAATGTGTAAATGTTTTGGATTGTTCTCGAATCTTATATCACGTGCAAGTGTAGACGATAATTGAAACTAAATATTATTTTAGGATATACTCGTAATTATTGTATACGCATGTATGTTGGTATCTGTTCTATAATAGATTTTTCTTTTGCATACAAGCTTAATAATATTGTATTATTTATTCGATTTCAAAAAACACCTTGGCTTCTACGAAGTATTAGATAAGGACTTACTAATTGAAATTTAGAATATTTTTGAAGTGAAAACTTATTAAGGCGCGTTGAGCACTTTTTGGGTGAACAAAAATCATGGAACTCGCGTCATCGTCACCGAACGCTTTTCATGAGCTATATGTATACTGTGTATATATGTGTACTTTTTGGGTGAACAAAAAGCGTGAAACTCGCGTCATCGTCACCGCACGCTAGTTACTTAGTTTTCACTTCTATCGGCAGTCCCCAAAGACTGCCCCGCATGTTTTTTTTTAAATAGGGTAGTCATATCAGTCGTCTTAGTTTGTTATGAGTTTATAAGCATGCAGGTTTAGGTATGATATTTTTCTTTACTGTTACGTCCGTTTGTATTTACCAAACAAATATTTTCATAAGATCGAATGTTCATTTCGTTGCGTTTGCATATATTTAATTAAAAAAGACATATTAATAATGTTTATTTCGTATATCGCACATTAGCATGGCAATGTTTTATTTTGTAATATAAAAGATTATACTAGAAGCGTGTGGCGCTAATGACATAAACTGTATGAGCATTATGTAATTAAGTGGGTTATACGTTTTTAAGTAATGCTATGGAAACATGCGATACTAGATGTGATTCTTTGTTATTTTTCAAGAAGCAAAATGTTTAGGTGCTTTTTATCATATTCAAAGTATATATTATTATAGATTCAAACAACATATGAGTACAATTGAAAATAATTAATTGAAGATTAGGACGTTGGATTACATTTTAACTGGATATTCTGCAAATAATAATGTGTTTAGGACGTTCAGTTAGACTCCAAATATAAACGTGTACCTATTTTAATTGTGTGTATAATGTGCCATAATAGTTTTACTCCAATAATGCTTTAGATAACTTTGTAGCTAAACGAAATAATCTTAACGAAGCCGTTGTTGGTATAACAACGACAACAAATTATTTCGTTTCTCAATTATCTCCATAATTGAGTTAGTCGAACTTTAGTTATAGTTAATAGTTCTGAATCCCCACACAGTTCAATTTATGAAAGTATATCATAGATTCGTTGTGTTTGAATTTTTCTTCAAATAAAACCACAGCTTCAATATTTATATCACTTTTTTTAATACTTTCGTTTACTATTTACATTCGTCACAGGTACATTGCAGTCATAAAACACAAAATAAAAAAATATAAAAAAAACAATTACTAAACAAGATAACACTTTAAAGCTAAAGAAAAATTAAAGAGATCAGTTCTGTTAATGGTGGTGGTGGTATTCCTCCTCACCGCCCTGGTGACCGCCGAAGTCTCCGAAGCTCTCGCCACCTTGATAGTGCTGGACCTCATGGTGCTCCTCCTCATGGTGGACAATAGGTACGGGGACCTTTACGGCGTATGGCACGTGCTTCTCAACATGATAAGGCACATGCTTTTCGATGTGTACAGGGACGGGCCTATCAACAGGGATCTTAACTGGAATAGGTACTTTCTTCTCAACGGGGTAGGGGATAACTTTCTCGACGGGGTATGGCGCCGGAACGGGTACCTTCACTGGTACTGGAACAGGCTTCTCGACGTGCACAGGCACTGGGTTGTCTACATGCACTTTCACTGGGTAAGGGACATGCTTCTCCACGGGGTAAGGGACCGGCTTCTCGACGTGCACGGGCACTGGCTTCTCAATGTGTACGGGGACGGGGTTGTCGACGTGCACCTTCACTGGGTAGTGGACGATCTTCTCAACTGGGTAGGGGACGTGCACCTTGACGGGAACCTTCACGGGGAATGGCACTTTCTTCTCAACGGGGTAGGGGTGAGGTACGTGCACTTTGACTGGAACTGGGATGTGTTTCTCAACCGGGTATGGGACATGCTCGTAGACCTTCACTGGTACTGGATTGTCTACGTGAACTTTTACGGGCACAGGCACGTGTTTTGTCACGGGGTATGGCTTAGGGATGTATTCTGGTACTTTGATGATTTCCTTGACAGGGTAGTGGACAGTTTTGACAACGGGGTAGGGGTGAGGTACATGCACTTTGACAGGATAAGGCACGTGCTTCTCTACAGGCACAGGGATATGCTTCTCAACGGGGTATGGCAGAGGCACTTTCTTGATGATTGTGATGGTTTTGTGGTGTTCCTCATGGTGACCATGGTCATAGTGTCCACCTTCACCTCCCGAGGAGCCTATATCACCACCTGAGTGGCCACCAAAGTCTATGCTTGAATGCCCACCGAAGTCTCCACCTGAATGACCGCCCAAGTCTCCACCGAAGTCATGTTCGCTAAAGTCGCCGTAGTATTCTGAAAGTCCTCGCTTGTCTTGTTTCTTTGTTTCTTCAGCTGCAGCCTTTGTGTCCTTCTCCGCCTTTTCCTCTGCCGTGACCAGGCTTATAGCCACGGCCAGGATTAGGGAAGACCTCTGTAAATAAAAAAAAAATGCTATAATACTCCACAAAAACATCTATCACTTAAATTATTTATAGTAGGGAAGTTATTCAAGAATTCGCTGCACTTAAAGTAAAACGAAGATGCACCGTAACGTCGTAGATTAATCTCAACCGAAACTGAATTAAAATTGCATAGGAAACGCTTAATGGAAAGGGAAATTAACTTATACCAGTGAAATCTAACTGGAAGTGAATACAAGAACTTTCCGAGCATTGTGGGACAAGTCATAACGACTAGTTATGTGAATAAGGAAATATCTTTACGTAATATTGATCCAGTTACTTTATTCATTTATAAAACTATCGATTTCTTCTTTAATATATATGAGATACGTTCAGTAATAAAATAAGTCACGCTTTAGTAGCTTTAGCGATCAGAAACAAACGAATGACATTCCACTTTTAAACAGTAAAAAAATATCACAATGACACTTGACATCCGATTGCACACACATATAACACTGTCACTTAATTTTTCTACTAACCAGTAGCTTCATTTTCGCTTCGCTTGTTGTTCAGCGAATGTTACGCCGTGAGTGTATTCCAAACTCGCCAGTTACCTGGTTTTATACCGCATGCAAGTAGTTTCATATATACGAATGTTGCAAACGCTTTCGCTGTGTGTGTGGCCTTTCTATGTATGTGTGATTTTTTTTTCAAGAAGATGGGACGTTGTGGTGCCCAGCCTAGGTTGTCGTAGATACGATTTGATGCACGCTCGCAGTATGATTGAGTGCAATATTAATGCAATTTATTTAGCGTGTCTGTGCTTTATGTAACGATGTTTTTATCTTGAGAATGTGATGATAGTATCGATTGTGTTGTAAGATTTAATAACTTGGGTATCTGGAGCACATAGTTTTAAACATAATCAATGTTTTTTCATAGAAATATTTACTATATATATATATGAAATATTACACGCGGTTTTTATTTTGCTTTCGACATATTCAGTTTAAAAAAGGAATTTTTGGAAATTGTTTTTTTAAATAATGTATTATTTATTATTTAATATTTCATCTTGCAAACTAAAATAATATAGGTTATTGTTTTACTTGAAGTAACCCGTCAGCTAACAGGTGAATAATTTTAAATAAAATAAAATATGATTCAGTCATTGCATATAATTAAGTTATCGCAAATAATTCCAGCGCAAAATATATATTCTTTTATTAATTTTTTTAATACACTATCTCTCAATTACTATCTATTCGATAATACATGTTATAATGTCTGTATTAGCTATAATATCTGCGTCGAGAGGGGCTCATTTACATTTACAAGAAATATATTAATAACGTCTTGACAGGTATAAATATATAAATTATAAAACAAATCAATCAAACCGGTGTTCTTGAGATCGTACCCATACCACCTAAGGCGTAGACATTGACAAGCGATCACTTAAACAATTGCGCCATCCGTGAAGCCAAAGCGTATATTTGCACAATAGGCATTGATGGTGTTCAATTTTTATTCGTAGTCATTAAATATATTGTACCTAGTCTACTGACATTTGTGAGAACCTACATATTCATCTGAAAGAGCAATTCCTTGTTTACAAGTCATTAAAATTATTGCGTTTATATTAGATTATGAGATGCTCTATCTATTTAGAAATTGTTGCATACCAAAGGATTGACTATTCTGTCTAATTAGATATAAAGAGCATCGAAATTCTTTTAAAGATAGTAAGTGATTCACAGCTGGATCCTTAGTTAAACTTGGGCTTTTCATCTAAATAGTGCAGCTTGACTTGGAAAGTACAACTGCCCTATAGAAGGTCGCATTCAAACAAGCTCGTGTTATGTTCCTGTGGTAGTAGATGTCTTCGCTCCGTAAGGTGGTGCTGTACCGTTAGTAAGCATCCAGTAATCTATACTCCTTACGGTAGCGTAAGGAGTAAAGCTTAGGTGAACAGCTAATCCTTTTATGAAGGATAATGCAGGAGTGATACACCTGTTATTGCAAGCATCCAGGGTATGGTAGCTGCTTACCATCAGGCAGATCTTAATATAATTTGCCGTTATAGTATTAAAAATAAAAAAGGGGTACATGTAATTAAAAATAATAAAGCCCCTGTTATGATACATAAACAAAAAGGTTAATAGTTTCAGAACACACTCTTTTTTTTTTCATAGTTTCATTAACCTATAATATATTGTGTGCGACTTCAATTTTAATGTATTTATTATTTGTATAGACATAAGCGACATGGGCATGTACACGGACCGAAATATATTGCATAAACTTGTACATAAATAAAATTATTCCATTCTTTATTTTACACGAAATTATTTGGTATTTCTCAACGATCCATTTTTTTGGCTGAGGCTAGTAATATCAATCATACAGACCACAATCACAAAGACAAGTTAAGCTTCTGTCTAGCTGTCAAGAAACTCATTAGTTGAATACAAAAAACAAATACTATTTTATGTGAGCACAGACATTGTTGTGGTACTTTGCTAAAAAATATAGTATTTTTCTATGAGCACAGACATTACGTCTAGGCTCTTTTTTTAGTAAACTACAAAAACAAAATCTTTAACCAACTTAAAAGTTCTGTTCATTACTAGTTTTATGAAACTTGAAGAACTTGCTTATTATAGTAGTCGCACCAAATATATTGTAGGTTAATGAAACTATGAAAAAAAATGAGTGTGTCCTGAAATTTTCAAAAAGTATCGAGGTTACCATTTCAAATATACTAAACACTAAAAATAAAAAGTCTTCAAGATAAACATTTCTGAACTCATTATGATATTGAAATATTTTAATACGATTAGTCATTACTAATTAAATTCAGATATTGATTTATACTGAACTTATAATATGAAATATAATAATTTATTTTATTGCATTTCTTACATAAAGAACAGCAGGTGCTCGATAAATATTAATTTAAATTAGAACGCGTTTACTTCCGTGGTCAAGACATGACATCACATTTTCGGTCAAGGTCTAACTTTGATCACAAGATCAAATAGGCACGAGATACTTGACCCACACAAAACAAAAATTTATATAATACACAAGTATTTGATTCAGTAAAAAAGTTTGAGTTCAACAAATCCAGTTACAACGATTTTAATGTCACCACGCGACACAGATGAAAAAAAAAAGAAAATACATTTATTTCTGGCTTCATTTTGGTACAAAATTGTTACACTGTTTCCCACATTAGGTTTTCCTGTGTCGTGGAAAACAGGCTCAGTACAAACAAGTGTTAAGTATCAACCACAAATAGCAATAATACACAATATTAAAAGTGTGTGTGTGTGTGTGTGTGTTCGTGTGTGCGTGTGTGTGTGTGTGTGTACGTGTGTGTGTGTATGTGTGTGCTTGTGTGTGCTTGTGTCCGCGTGTGTGTGTGCGTGTGTGTGTATGCGTGTGTGTGAGTGTGCGTGTGCGTGGGGGTGTGGGCGTGTGTGTGTATGTGTGTCATGTTAATTGGTATATTCTTACACGTACTAATTTTAATGTTTACATTACAAAAATATTGATGATCACTCATATATAACATCTTTATTTGCTTAAAATTATGCTAGTCAATAAAATAGGTGATATAAATGATTAATCTATTCAGTGACGTTGATTGATTAGCTGATAGATTGATTGATTGTCCTTTATATGATTTGTTAGTTTTTTGGGGATTATACACATAGACACATCATTCCTAGAATATTTATACTATGACTGCCATACGTACTTTTTATGCCTTTATGTCTTTGTAGAAATGTGTTGCATCCATAATTCTCTAGAAATGATTTTAGGTTAAAGATGTAAAAGAGAGCAAAAAATAAAATAAGCCTTCAGACGAGACCGTTCGTGAATGTATCAGTGTAAATCTGTAGCTAAAAATACATTACTACCTATTTGCTAAGCACGTGTATTCCGAGCCCTTACAAAAATGGGCTGTTGTTTTGCCGATTCAATGGGCAAATACCGCAGTGGTCCACCTGTTAACAGCACGCTTGCCTACTTATGAAGGCTGGAAACTCTACACAGCACAGGTTAACGTTAAAAAGTTGTTTGACAGTCACTCAAATCTTCTGTAGGACGGACGTACATCTCTATCAGCTGACTTATTTTGAGCGAATCACAGACTAAAGACGACGCTATTCCGCTACGCACTATCTTTCATGTCATTGTCATGAACCGACTACAATACTACAATACCGAACGACCCTCATTATTAAAAGTCGAGTGATAGTAATCCTCATCTATTTATTTATTTATTTATTTATTTATTTATTTATTATACATACAATTATCATTACAGGCATATACCTAATGCGATAATGTAGATTGTCACAAATTAAAGTTAGTGCATATAATCATAATTTTATAGTTTAGTCAGTAATAATAAATTTAAACATTAATAATCATTCAAATAAACTTTAAGTAACATTAACCTATTTTTATTAAAAACGTCATTTTAAAAGTCAATATACTTATTCTAACTATAAATAATAATTGTATTATACATTTAGCCAGGTATACATAATTATGTCAATTACAATCAATTATGATAAATAAACACAAATAAAAACAATAATAAAAATAAAATCAATTTTAAGTCTTAGATGACAAGTGCTCCAATGATATCCTCTCAAATTCCGCCAATGTACAGGTAAAAATATCAAGTCTGGCCGCTATGTCATTCAACAACCGAATTGCTCTTAAGACGGGTGAGAACTTCGCATTAGTTGTTCGGCTCGTCGGCACCTCAAATAATCTAGCCCTAGGTTGCTGCCGCAATCTAGTGTTTGGAACCCGCAACCCTAATGATGATAATAATTCGGGATTACTTAATTTACATTTACATCTAGATTCTTTAATGTATATTAACTCCATTATAATTGTTATAATGCATTATACTAATGCGATTCGATAAATAATATCATAGTATGAATTTATTTGCGAAATATATTTTAAAGGCTTTTCGGTTTCTTGTGTCATGACGCTCAAAACGTGTCGTTTTGATCGCCGTGACACAGTGAACCACATTTATATTAATGAATTTTGAAAACGGATGTTTGAAAAATGCCTGGTAAATTAACATTTATTAGGTAATATACAAATGATTAAATTATCAACCATCGGCTCTGCTGGTTCATTGGCTCAATTTTAAAAGTAATAACGGCGACGATGGTCTTTTATTTTATTAACCTAATCCTAGTTAATATTATAAATGTGAAAATGAGTTTGTTTACTTGTTTGTTACGCTTTCAAGCCTTAACAACTCGACTGATTAACATGAAGTTTCGCTTATACGTTGTTAGAGGAATAGAATAGGACATAGGGTACCTTGCATCCAGAAAAAATAAACTAAACTACATTTACACGAGTGAAGCCGTGGTCTAAATCTAGAATATTAGATATTTAAAAAAAAATCAGCTATCTGGAATCCAAATTACTAGCATTCTTGTTAATAAAATAAATAAACCTCTATTTGCAAGTCGGATATCTTCACCAGTAAGTTACGATGGCTTTTCAACTTCTACCGTATCATTTTTCTATGCTATTATCCGCAAACGGTGTGTTTCCCTGCTACTTAGAATGCGTGGTAGCTTACAAAGCATGTTGAGCACATTGTGTGATCATTGGGACAGGTCGATGCTGGGACGCTGGATACGACTGCATACGACGTAGGCAGTGTTCAGGAACCAGGTCTGTCACATCATATCACGTGCGAAGTTGAACTGTTACTAACACTAAGTTCAAGATTTTGTCTAATTTGTTAATAATACTTTATAGACCCTGGTCTGAAATATATATTTATTATAAGCAGACATTGTTAGGCCAAGTATTCTGTCGGTTGACATCACAATTAACATCAAAGCTGACTTTTATTCGATCTGTTGTAATTGCCGGGAAGCTTGCTATAGAAAGCATTTCATAATTAGACTACCGTTTGCTCAATCAAATATGAATTAACTGAACCAGCTGCGAATATAATCATTGAGCCGCATTTATATTAATTGATCAATCAATTGAAGTTACGTTAATTTTGTTTTAATTATAAAAATATTTGTATTTAATCAATTCGTATTCTACTAGTAAGTAATTTTATAAATGCTAATGCCACTGAGTATTTTTTGCCTTTTTGCTGTTAAAACATTTGTGACTAAGAACTTTTATAAAGCTTCCATACAATAAGCCAGCAGCTCTTTTACAGGGTGAAGTAGTTTGTCAGCATCTTACCATATACTATAAGAAAGATACCGCAGCCTGACAACCGTCTCATTGCAGTGAAAAAGGCTTCCAGGGCCCTTATAAGAGAGCGCTATACTAATCGCGTGAATTTTTAAAGAATTAGTAATGTGTATTTGTAATCCCTAGTGTTACAAGCGTATATAGGCCATAGCCTGTATGTAACCTCATTAATTACAAACGATATTATAGTGCCCCATGGTAAATGGTTACTACGGTAACCATCTACCAGGAGGCAGGCCGTGTGAGTGATTACAATCAAAATTGTATTCAGAAATACAAGTATGGTCTACTACGGGATCGAGGATGCGGCTTTGCACTGAACTTTTCATCTCTTATAGAGTAAAGTTTTCTACCATCAAATTATTTAAAAAATATTATATATTTAAAATGTAGATTTACTTACTTTTAACAAATGTAATTCGCTGTACAGCAACATTCACGTCTTAATCTAAATATATACTCTAGTGTCAATTACCACGACTGAACACTGTCAGCCAAAATACAGGCTCTTGCCTAGTTTGGTAAACAGTCTCAGTACCTTTTAATGAGATACATATTGTATAGTTAGTGTTTAATAATCATGTACCTACAGTGAATGTATTCTCTTTTGTGTCAAATGAACTGTTTATTTTATTTATTTATTTTATTATAAAGATTTTTAAATTGTATCTGGTTTTTCTCTATTTTTTCGAAAAGTTATCATCGATATCATCAAGCCATATCAATACTACATATACATACACTTGTAAGAATATGTATATAATATCCTGTCATAAGAGTAACTATTACCCAATTTGGTTACGCGCATTTACTATAAAAACCGTGACAAATGTGCAGATAGATATTGTCGAAAGTACTACAATTATAGCAACCTTGATTTGTGAAGGCGGCTTAAATTATTCCAAATATGAGAGAAATCTTTAATGGGTGTAAAGACACCGATTTATTAGAAAAGGAAGGATATGTGTATTGTGAAATTTAAAACGATATTTCTACGTCTTTGATCAAGGACGTAAAATTGGTTGATCGATTTGCGTTTAAGTAACGGTGTCGTGGTCGAGCTATAGATTGGTGGTAGTCTATAAAAGTATTACAGTTAACATTCTATGTGTCTGTTTGGCGTAGTCGACAGTAGGCTCCAAATTTTATTTACGGTCTGATGGTGTGATAATGTGAAACTAAAATCTAGTATCTACTTAAGAAAATTACGATCACACTTTTGAAGTTTAAACCCAAACCCTGCAGGAAAATAATATAATTAAAATTAACTTTTAAGTATTGCTCCATGTGACTTTGACAGTTAGGCCTTCACGTCCGACTCTACATATATTGGTGTATTTTTAAAGGGTAATTTTTCATTTTACTATTTGTAATTTTCTAATATAAAGTAGCAAACATTGCTTTCTGTAAAATACAATTTTATGTAAAAACAAACATGGCAAACCGAAGCTCCTTTATTGTACGAATCAACAATTTATGTTCCATATTTAAACTTATTTCACTGTTACTAATAATGTAGAGATTACTCTTTTATATTTCACATGAGAATGGAATCAGCAGTATTGTATGAAATCGCAGTGATAAAGTGACTTATTAAACCACTTCGACATCCCTACTTTCGCATGAAATATTGTTTCGTATGAAATATTGTAGGGTGTACTTTTAGTCAAGGCTAAGGTATGGAAGTTACTAACGTGTTGTGGCATAATAATTATGTCACATTAGCGAGTGCAAGACTGGCGGCACGTGCTTAGGGTTCGCACGCACAGCGTGGCCGTGACCACTGTTGGTACCACACCCAATAGCTTATGTATACATATCAGAGTAGTGGGTACTAAGATTCAACTAAACGCTTTTAAATATGAATAATATCCTTACTAATCTTATCAATGCAAATGTGAATTTGTTTGTTTTTGTTGAGGCTTTGACACCTCAACTACTACTTAAACTACTATAATCTATCCCAATAAAATTTGAGAAAAAGTAAACAACTTTTAGTGACTTTTATCATAAAATATTTTTCTGTAAAATAAATTTATGGATATTTATCAAAAGATCTTTCATACGGCTTATTGTATTCATTAACTACTTTTCAAAGAGAGTTTTAATTTTCTAAATGACTTTATATTTAATTAGGCATAAAACGATTGTTTACATAAAATAATAATTCTATTGGGACAGAGTATAGTTATTATTACTCATGAATGCCTGCAATACTAAGGGCACCATTCTCAAGCATTGTTGATTATTCAAAAAAGTTCTGGCTGCTTTGCAAAAGCAAGGATTAAAAAAGAACATTGTTCTCTGCTGTCAGCATTAAATACCCTGGCAAAATCACTTACCGATGGCATTTTAATATGATTAGGCTACTATTCCAACCAACTTAGACCAGTTTGACCAAAACTCCAGCCTTTCGGTAATTAAGTCTCTTGCAAAATCCTTTCTCCTAAAACATATATTGTGATTTATGGTGTCTGCACGGTCAGCATATTTAGGAGCTTACCACGCCCACTAAGCAACGCTGGGAGTTGTAGGTTCGGTACCTTATATATAATAATATCAGCCCTGTATTAAACTGTCCCACTGCTGGGCACGGGCCTCTTCTTACTGTGAGAAGGTTTAGGCTATAGTCCACCACGCTGGCCTGTTGCACGTTGGCAGACTTCACATATCTTCGAGAACATGATGGAGAACTACCAGACATGCAAGTTTCTACAAGATGTTTTCCTTCACCGTTAAAGCAAGCGATAATTAACTAATTATTACGCATACAACTTCGAAAAGTTAGAGATGCGCACCTGAGGATCGAACTCGATACCTCTGCGTGGCAGTAGTGACGGTTTCCCACTAGGCTATCGCTGACCTTAACGGGACAATATTTATTTCACAAAAATTTGCTCCAAATGTGAGGGATTTTAGTTCTCTTTATCGAAGTTTTCAGCGGAATGATCGCTAGAGCAAGAAAATATTAAACTTGGCGACATGTTGTATTAAGTTTCTGCTGCAAATAGAGTTTTTTTTGCTTCTAAAAAGGTTTTGTGCTGTAAACAGGAGTATAGTACGGAAGTTGTCTACCGTAACATATAAGCAAAAGATTATTTTTCTTCTTTTTTAAAAACACATTAGTGTACCTTTGGTTTAATGATACAAAAAATTGCAGTAAACAACAATTCTAAGATTGCTCTACATTCCCTCTTAACATAGACCGTCATGTCGGCCTCAATGGCGTAGTGGTTAGTGTAACCGACTGCCACGCCTGAGGTCGCGGGTTCGATTCCCGCACAAGTCAAACATTTGTGTGCATGAACATGGATATTTGTCTTGGTCTGGGTGTTTCTATGTATAATATGTATGTATTTACAAAAAATAAGTATATATGTATGTTTATCCATTGTCTAGTACCCATAGTACAAGCTCTGCTTCATTTGGGCTAGATGGTGTTGTGTGTATGTGGTAGAATATTATTATTATATTATTATTATAGACGCAGCAATTTTTTCACTACATCACTGGTACACTAGTAGCATCTATACGCAACACGATCTGTTATTTCAACATTAGTACGAGTATACCAGTTACTTACCACACCGCTTCATTAACTCTCATAACCGTATTGAATAATCTTTACTGTAATAATGTGAAAAGGCAACAATTATAAATAATGACCTGTAATTAGCATACACTTCGGTATCTGAAAACTACTGTTTATTACATTAGTTTTCAGATACCGTAGTGGTAGCCCAAAGTATGAGACATTGGACTTGCGATGGATAGGTCCTGAGTTCGGACCTTACCCATCACAACTGTGAACTCTCTAGTAACATAAGCATTTTGGTTGGACGGGTTAGCAAAGATACTTGTGATTTGTAACCGAAATTGCTGGTTTTGCCTTGGTTGTGCTACTGCAGCTGTAGTTATTGCCGCTACTGTACGCGCGGTCTTGGCTTCGATTCTCAGGTAAAGTTTTTAGGTTGGTAGACGGAATTAGGATGGCCCTCTATTACATAGAGGTATGGATATACCACAGCCAACACTTCCAGAGTTATGAATAGACGTAAGACTACGACATTGTCTGCCTCGTTGGTCTTAAGTTCCGTTATTCTAGGATGTCCGTTTTGAAGAACCCTTTGCTTATTTAGTCCTTACGAAAGTGATTGTAAAATTTTGCTTGGTCCGTGATTATTTCGGTAATAAACTGCCTCTGTGGCGCAGCGGTAGTGAATACGACTGCTGTGCATGAGGTCTCGGGTTCGAATCCTGGGTCGGGCCAACATTAAGGTATTGGGTTTTTCTGTTAAGAAATCTCAATACGAGCCCGGAGTTAGGAAGTTGGCGGTGTTAGACACCCCCGTGCCTCGGAAAGCACGTAAAGCCGTTGGTCCTGCGCCTGATCTCTCTCCGGTCGTGTCGGATTATCCGTCCCATCGGATCATGAGGGTAAGGGAACAGAGAGTGCACTTGTGTTTGCGCACATACTTGTGCACTATAATATCTCCTGCGCAGATGGCCAGTCTCCGTTAAGATTGGCCGCCGTGACCGAAAATCGGTCTGGAGGACATTATTAATATAATATTTCCATTTCAAAAGATTATTTGCAATTTGAGTTACAAATTACTAATACTCGTGTTAACCAGTGCTTCACACTTGTGTGAGGAGAGAGTTCTTATTGCTCTAGTGAAATCAATGGTGATCGAACCTACACTGCTCTATCGCAAGTCTGATGATACCTTGGCCATTTCGCTACCGCCGTTTTAAGATTACGTCGTCAGAATATCGTAAAGGTATTTGAACAAAGTGTACGTTAGTCATTACGTACTCTGAAGTGCAGAAAGGCTTTGTTAGCGATGCACGGCGTTATATATGTTATGTATTGCAAATTATATGATTCTCGCTAACAAATTAAATAAGCATTAAGGTTACATACTAAAGGTTGATGTTTATAGGAGAACGGGTAAGCGATCGCAAATAGTATTTTTTTAACTAGGTACCTACTTATCTATAGTAATATTACGAGTATAAAGAATAAGTGTGAATGTTGTGACTTATTGTGTACGTGGAGGGTAATCTCTGGAACCATTGCACCCATTTGAAAAACTATTTTAGTTTTTGATAGGTACATTATTCCAGATGGATATAAGTTTTATATTATGTTCAACCTGAGCAAAATCGGGGCGGGCTGATAGTAACAAAGGGGCAGTAGTCTATACTAATAATATAATATTATAAAGAGAAAAAATTTTTTTTGTTTGTTTAATTGTTTTTATGTTTGTAAGGATTTAATACAAAAATTATAATACCGATTTTAAAAAAAAGATCTCCTATGAAAAGCTCTTTTATCAGCGAGTGACAGCCTATATTTTATCAAATAAAAGTACTGTTACGAACATAATCTAACCTAACCTACTTTTACGTACGTTTTTTGAAGTGAAAACTTCTTTAGGCGCGTTGAGAACTTTTTGGGTGAACAAAAATCATGGAACTCGCGTCATCGCCACCGAACGCTTGCCATGAGCTATATGTATACTTTGTATATATGTGTACTTTTTGGGTGAACAAAAAGCGTGAAACTCGCGTCATCGTCACCGCACGCTAGTTACTTAGTTTTCACTTCTATTGGCAGTCCCCAAAGATAGCACCGCATGTTTTTTTTTTAAGTAGATTAGATTAGCTAAACTTTATTCTTATTAAAAGCTAGCTTTTTGTCTGTATAAATAGCTAGTTTTAAAAAGAATAAAGTTTAACAAAAAATCCAGTACTGCCGGCAAAACCTTTACCAATATTTTGCGTTACACTTTAGCCTCCACTCTAAGCAAGATTTTCCTACGCGTGCCTGTTCATTCAAAGGATCCACTACCATTTATATAACATAATCAAGCACAAGTACAAGTAAATGGCAAGAGGTTATCTTAGTTAGGTACTATTCATGCGTTGCCCATCCTGCACAAGCGTGACCCTGTCGTCCCACTCTAGATAAGCCTGTTCTACAAGTACCTGTTCATTTGAAGGTACATCCACTAATATTTGTAGTACTTATAACATAAGCGTAAGACTAGCTAAATGGCTAAAGATTATCCCTGTTAAGTAAATTAAGATACCAATGCAAAGGACAACTTGTCCCACTGCTGACAGCACCACGCAAACATCAATTGCAGCAGGAACATAAATATTGATTTAATTTATTCATTTATTAAATCAAAACTAGTCCTTACAGGCGACAAAGTAGTAACAAATAGTAGACAAAAAATATTCAAATAGGCAAAAGGCAACTTACATAATAAAGAAAAAATGTATTGTCATATTAGCGATTTGGTTGTGACCTTTATGGTTAAAGACTCTTTTTCCTTTCGGGCTACAACGAATTTCGATTGAAATGCCACTGTAATCTAATAATCTGTTTTTGTTTATAACCAGTATCTTAGGATCTCTCTCTAATCATGGGTAGGATTATTATTAGTTACGACTATAAACGATGCAATACATGTCGATACAAATTGATGTGCTCGTAACAACAACTGTATAAAACTAGTACACTTCATGTCAGATATATTAGCCCACCTATCTGATGTAATTTATTTATGCTAACTCATGTTGATGTGCAAATGTGCAAGTGCTTAACAGTGTGTACATTTAAATTTATGAAATATTGGTTGAACCATATTTAGATTAATGCTTCTCTTCTGATCAGTATTTTTCTAATAACGCTGCTTACACGGGAACGTGAAGAAGAGGCCTTTCCAGAGATTTTAGTTTAATTGAGATAAGTACTTAGATTTTTATATTAGATTTCTTAGTATTACCTATTATGTTTTTAAAAATATTCTTGATTAAGTTTATTGATTATTGACTAGGTTAGAAAATTCTATAGGTATAGAGTTAGAATCAGAATCAAAAATGTATTTGCTAAGAATGCAGGTAACATATTAATGGTGAAATTGGTATTTCATAGTAGCCAGTACTGGCTACTATGAAATACCAATTTCACCATTCTACAATTTGGCATGTAAATCTATACAATATTATTCTTTAATGTTATATAAGTTAATAACGATACATTTAAATAAGCATATTAATAATCCATAAGAAAAAGATGCGTGTATTTTAAATAACATAGAATTACGCTTATAAATCTTCGAATGATGGATCTAAAGTTTGATTGAACTTTTAAAGTTAGGTGTAATTCAGAGTATCTTAAATCTGTAGCACAGTCAGATATCTCACTTTCCAGACCTACTAAACAGGAACTTGAGGCGTGGTGTGATGACCTAATTACGATCATTTGATTATTATCTATTTTTCTCATCTATCTGGCTGACTAATAAAACTACAGTAACAAGAACATTCACAGATTTCTTTCTCAATCGATATATGTCGGATACAAAGTAGCGTGAAGGAAACAAAGAAAGGTTATCTTATCAAACGGTCTGCCAAAAACCCTAGAAACCCGATTCATATTAGAAATACAACACAAGGTTATTTCTCTGCGGTCTCCTGTAGGATAGACTTTTGTACTCAGTATGCTTCAGGCTTGTGCGAAGAATCTGCTTAGGAAAGGCGGTAGACTCTCTCGCTGTATCTTTACATAACATAATAATAACACCAGAAACTGTGGGCCTCGCATTTATGTCTACTTTTTAATATAATCCTTTAAGACTTATTCTTAAATATTTAAATAATACGGAAGCAACAGATTAGTCATTCTTAAGCCGTTACTCTTGATTCATAATTACAATGTTAAAATTCCATCTAAATTATTAAATTAGTGCACCAACTTGAATGCGGGTTACGAGATGATTACCATATTAATTAACAACTTGCCTACAAGCCGCTACGACAGACAGATTAAGTAATGAATAATGCGTGAATCATGAAATAATGATAATATAATGGCTATCCACCTTTTAAAACTGACCTGAGTTCTTATGGCGTCATACAAAAACGGTTTGCATAAAACTATACGACAGAAAACTAAAATGCCTCCATTGGGTTTGAACTCATGATCTGTAAAGTGGCAGTCTTATGGTCTACGAACTGGGTCACACAAAAATAAGCCAAAATTAAATGTACATTACATGACAAACAAAATGACCGAAATATCTGTCCGGCATTGTACACATTAAAGTCGTCGTTACACTTAAGTTCATTTTATTTGTTACTCCATTGTCTGTTAAAAACAACATCAGATAATTTTATTATTTCACTTAAACGTAATCTTACTTTTAATTATCCGTTGTGTGATTAAATGTAATTAAATACGTGTATTTTATTAAAGGAAATTAAGTAATAAAGATTGTTGACAGATTTAGTAAGTAGGTTTTACAGTTACGTATTTAAGTACTATTTATTATATAGCCTAAGCTTATTCAGGAAGAAGTAAGCAAAACTGAATTACATACAGTTTTATCTAGCTTAGAATGAAGTTTTAGATTCCACGCAAAAGAGGATAAGAGGATGCTACCGATAACATTTTCATCCATTTTATTGATACAAACAATTTTCTACTAGACAAAATGAATAACAATTTTCTTGTGTAAATGTATGAACGTCACTAAAATCCCTATCTCATAAAATTTTACGTTCATAAGTGTTTCTTTTTTAATTAAATAGTTAATTGATTTTGATTTTGACTAAAACTTGACCTATGAATCGAATCTGGATTAAATTTTATTTATGATTAGCCGTAAGTGCAAACTGGTGGTTTTACTTGAAACGAACAAACGGGTTTATGCTCCTAGGATTGCAAAAAAATAAAATATAATAATAAAAAATATACATCTATACGGTTATTTCATTAATACAAATCTAGTTACTTACATACAATATTGACAGTAAAGTTTTCCTGAGAAAGTTTAGCTGCCAAAAGAAAGTGTAGCAGATACAGATAAAGAGACGGGAAGTGACCAGTGTTATGTAACGAATACAATAAATCTATTCTGGTCATGTTTCTATGTCTATTCACTTTAATGAACTGATTTTGTTTTACCGATAAAAGCGAAAAAGACGAATAAATATTGTCTTATGTTTACGCGAATGTTATACATTAAAATTAAACACTTTATACGGATTTTGTCGCGTTGTTTATTTTACTTTAAAACACTGTTATTACATAATTTTGAAAACTCTAACACTACTATTATTGAACTTTACTACTATTTGAGCTATATATTTTTAATTAAAACTATTTATATTTTAGTTTACACTTTGCCCCGACGTTTCGGTTGCTTTACAGCAGCCATGTTCACGGGGAGACTAAGATGGTAGTTGTCCCAACGTTCTGAAGTGTACCTAGTTATTTCAAAGTACCCGAACATAATTTAATATTTGGTGTTTCTATTTAAAGTATAATAAACAACGCGACAAAATCCGTATAAAGTGTTTAATTTCAAGACGAATAAAGTTATAGTTTTAGTCAATTTATACTAAGTTGATTATCTCTTCTCTAATTTGACTGAAAAGATATCATTCATTATATTTCTTTTTCTGTACGTGTGTGTATATCTCCAAAGTCCTGATCGGATGCACCAATTTTAAAGAAATTTTTGAGTGTGTTTGAGCCACCCACATGGTTCAGATTTATAATTGGACGCAGTAGGTGGCGCTGCGATCGGTTCGTTCTGGCAGTAGGAGAACGTCTGGCGGGTGTACTAGTTAGTTTTAAATAACATATTTGAATGTTACCTGAGATATATGGATCGTAGATAATTATTTTGTTGTTGTTTTTTGGAAGTGAAAACTTCTTTAGGCGTGTTGAGCACTTTTTGGGTTAACAAAAATCATGGAACTCACGTCATCGTCACCGCACGCTAGTTACTTAGTTTTCACTTCTATCGGTAGTCCCCAAAGACTGCCCCGCATGTTTCCTTTTGTTTAAAAAACGCAACGCAAGCAGTGTGTAACTCTAGGAATAAATTTTGTATCGCGTGGAACTTAACAAACATTTAAAGAATGGACACAATAATACCCACACTCGGTACAACTATTTGTGTATGAGAACATTTTTTGTCCTGTGTGGGCTTCGAACCCAAAATACTGAGCGTAGCGGCCGTGTATTTTGCCCATAGCTGCTGCTTAAAATAAGTTTAACGTTGTTATGAGGAGTTGTTCATACGCGGGTGAACTTTTAATCCTAGTCTATGAAGATTTTAGTTCAAATGACGCAGCCATACAAAAACATTCTCAGCCATATAAAATTATTTCTTTAGGAGATTCACATATTTGGAATCTCCTAAAGAAATAATTTTAGGGTATCGTTATATATATTATTTATTCGTCGTATATTATTTATTTAGGGTATCGTTAGCCTTCGAGTTGCGGAGGTCAGTTGGCAGCCGCTCCGTGTAAAAATTGATATCCAGTCAAATCCGGTTAGACTAGAAAAAGCCGACCCCAAGTGACTTGGGAATAATAAAGGCTAAGGAAAAGATTGCGGTGTAATAAAACAATCCCTTTCCTGATATTAGAAAAGTAATGGCGACTAATATACAGGCACATACAGGCCTACGGGCAGACAGACAATCTTCTGTCCGTCACACAAAGAGATACCGTAATAATTATTCTTTTTTAAAACAAGCATAGAATAACTGATCTTATTTTTTTTTTTATTTGATTGAAAAAGGAAGCTTTGTAGATTGATCGTGGCATAGCTGTCCACTTACATTCACGGATAATCGTAAGGCCCTAGATGCGATTACCAAATTCGCCAGTTGTAGGATTTTTCTGTTGAGAAGTTATCGGTATATGGTACCTATGTATGTAATACAAAAAATGGAGCAACTGTTCGATGACTCATCTAGTATCGATCGAGTAATCTTTATCTATTTACGTGGATTGAAACATTGATTCCTTGACTTTAATTTAAAAAGCTTTCAGTTCGCGGCCTGGTTGACGTCATCACGATTGAATATACTTTAGGCAAACCACTCACGATGTGTTTACTCCGTGATTAGATTATGAGATAGATACAGAGTGTTTATGTTCTGTAACAATCCAGAACGTTCGGTCGAACGCGGTAGTTGTGCAAGTTTACTTAAGGTATGGTGTCAGCGATATATAGTAGCGGATGAAGTTCTTTTTTGGTGTTATTTTATTCAAATTGCCTCGTGGGTCACGTCACAAAAGTTTGTTGGGATTATGAGATTTCGGGTTTGATGCCCGCATCAGAAAAATATTGCTGCGTTTTTGGCAGAAAATTCGCAGGTAAATGGCAATAGGCTCGACCTTGTCAAGTGGTATGTAACACACAGCTGATGAAACGGGTGCGTAATAATAGACGTCTGCTTCACACTCACACTTTATCGCTAGAAATCTTGCTGCTAAGAGTTTCTTATAGGAAAATAAGTCATATTTTATTCCACCTGGGAAAATAACTTGGGATCTCATGATCGTATACCAACATAAGAATCGATTTATATTGTAGGAAGAAGAAAGAAGTTTGCGTAGTTCAACCACTACTAACTTGGTAATATTGATTGGCTTGGTTCTTCTACGGCTTTTCAGTTCAATGACTTGCATAACAAAAATAAAGTGTTATCAAACTGATATAAACAAATAATTGCCAGATACATTTACATTTTAACACGTTTTAGCAATTAGTTCTTTAATTAGTGTTCAGTTATTAAGTCCGTCTGAATAACAACCAACCGTTTAAAATTACATAAGCTTTTTGCACCTTGTATTTTTTATACAGTTTTGATATTTTTAAGCTCAAGATATAAAAATCATTAAGGATTCTTTAATATCGTTCTCTTTTTTTTAGGCAAGAAGTAAACTAAAATGCGACGTATTTATTAATGGGTTAATATACCTGCGCGGGACAAGTAAATAGACAGAGAATCATAGTGTATATACAATGATTAATCGTGAACTAAGTGAATAGTGAACTGTTAGGACAGTACATAGTATTTACATGTTAGTACATAAGGTTTTTACTCTCATATTCTTAATAGATTCGCCTCTTTATAGTTTTATGTTTGTTTTTATAAGATTCATGTTTGTTTTGATATTATCTGATTTATTCGTTTGTTTGTATAGAATTCGTAGTACAAAATACTTAGGGGTAAGCTACTGCTTACCCCTAAGTATTTTGTACTACGAATTCTATACTCGACGAGCAGATTTGTATGTTTTATATTTTGCCTGTATGTATAGTTTATGATGCGTAGAAACTGAAAACATATAATTTATAGTATGTTGTCATTAAAATTTGTAATGAAGAACGCAAAAATTGTCACGCGGCTCTCGTTACGGTAAAGTTTGTATTTAAGCTCACTGTACAGATTCCGACTTTGCTCTTATTGGTCGGAGAAACCTGCGCTGTGATTGGCTGATCCTACATTTATATTATTAATATCGCGTCGGATCGCGGTATCGGCACAGTCAGCAGGCAGCAGTAATAGGAAGAACACTCCATATAAAGAAGATCTACAAGGAAGAATCCCTCCTCGCTTTTATTCTCCACCAACCCAGCATACAAATGCGCCTGTATTGCACAATACCGTTATTAAGTTGTAAAACCTTGCTAGTTTCGTCATGAGTTAGTGTTCTGGAAAAGTCTTTTTACAGAATATGTAAAGCGGCAGCATATAGGGATAATAAATGACTGACTCACTGATAAATAAAAAAACAAGAATATTTACTAATATAACCGAAAAAAAATAGAATCCGCCAGAATTTTGGTCACAGCGGCCTAAGGCACATAACATATTATAATATGCGCTATAGCGCATGTATGTGCGCAAGCACAACTGCATTAACCATTCCATTTTTGTTAACTCTCAAAATCCATTAGTACCGCAATCCACCCCAACTGTAGCGGTACCAGTTAGAGAATCAACAGCTTTGACTGCTTCTCCAAGCACAGAGTTATGCAACACATCTATCTTTTTAATTCCGGGCTGGTATTATGAACTTTGGGCGGGCCCAGTGCTGGTTGCCGGCGACTCTACACGGGGGTTATCCGGTCGATGGCGCTTTACGGCGCACCGGTGTGGGCTGACTCCCTGACCGCTCAGTGCAGGACTCTCTTGCGGAGGCCGCAGAGAGTCATAGTGGTCAGGGTAATACGCGGATACCGCACGGTGTCGGTCGACGCAGCTTGTGCGTTGGCCGGTACACCCAAGTGGGATTTGAAGGCTGAAGTGCTCGCCGAAGTGTTTGCAATGAGTGAGGCGGTGCGGGAGGAGACGGGTTGTCGTCCCCTCCCGACAGTGATTGAGTACGCGCGCATGCCATCGCGAGCCCATCAGGGCATGATTTTAAAGTGGCAGGCGCGGCTGGAGGTGCCCTTTGCCGGTTTCAGAACCGTTGGGGCCCTCCAGCCGGTATTGGAGCGGTGGGCAGGGCGGCAGCATGGGACCCTTTCCTTCCGGCTAGTGCAGGTGTTGTCAGGGCACGGTTGCTTTGGCAAATACCTGCACACGGTCGCTAGGAGGGAACCGAGTCCCATCTGCGACCACTGCGATTGTGAGGAGGACACGGCGCAGCACACGCTCGAGCATTGTCCTGCTTGGGCGCCGTGAACTCATTGAGATTGTGGGTGAGGATCTATCGCTGCCGGCCGTGATCAAAGCCATAGCCAACAGCGAGAGGAAGTGGGCAGCGGTCGCGTCCTTCTGCGAGGACGTCATCTCGCAGAAAGAGGCGGCGGAGCGGATCCGTGAAGAAAGTATCCTTGTGGATCCGAGCCGTCGCCGGCGAACCGGGCGGCTCAGGCGCGCTTACGCGCGCCTAATGTCGCCATAATGAAGGCCGCGGGCGGGAGACCCGGGATCTTCCGTCCGCCAGCCATTGAGTCGGTCTGACGCCCTATGTAGTGCCGGGGCGTCGCCGAGGAGTTGTAGACTGCTGGGTGGGTCGCTGAGGTAGTAATTTTGCCAGCGGCTCATCCACTATACAAGGCAGCGAGCGTGCACACCGTGGGGTTTTGGTCCGTAGGCCCGAAGTATGGGAGAGCCGGACATAACCCTCTCACCACCCCTTGTGGCGAGAGGGTATGCATCAGGCGAATTTCCCAACGTAAAAAAAAAAAAATGTTGATATGAACTTCTTGATAGGAAAACAAAATACATTTTGCTAACCCGACCAGACCGACCATTTCGACAGGCGACTTCATGCATAGTATTCGCATTCGATTCTGCTGTGCCATTGAGGCAGTATTTCTTAACTAATATTATAATTGCGAATGTGAGTTTGTTCGTTTATTACGCTTTCATGCCTTAACTACTCGACCGATCATTGTGATGTTTCGTATACACATTGTCAGGGGGTAGAAAATAGGACATAGAGTACCTCTTTTAAGAAAAATACTGTTCCCGACGGATAGAAATAATAATATTTTATCACATACACACTATTGTGTGTACCTTATAGCCCAAACTAAGCGGAGCTTAGTACTATGGGTACTAGACAATGGATAAACATACATATATACTTCTTTTTGTAAATAAATCCATATTATACATAGAAACACCCAGACTAATCCATGTTCATGCACACAAATGTTTGACTTGTGCGGGAATCAAACCCGCGATCTCAGGCGTGACAGTCGGTTACACTACACGTTTCACTGCGCCATCGAGGTCGTCAAAGAAATATATAGACAAAATCTAGATTAGCGCGAGTGCAGCCGCGGGCGAAAACAAGTTAATACTTTTTTTTTATTATCTCCTTCGTACACTGTAAATTTTGAATAAAAAGCTTTGCCTTATCAAACTCTATAGAGTTCTCCCAATACTACCAGAAAGCTAAATGTAAGTGCTATGAAACTCTGCCTACACCTTCGGTGATATAAACGTTAGAATATATATGTCCGAATATCATCTATACTAATATTATAAAGCAGAAGAGTTTGTTTGTTTGTTTGGTTGAACACACTAATCTCAGTGACTACTGGTTCGAATTGAAAAATTCTTATAGTGTTGGCTAGCTTATTTATCAAGGAAGGTTATAAGCTATATAAAATCACGCTACGAACCACAGGGGCGGCAAAGTAATCATAAACGCGAGTGAAACCGCGGGCACAGATAGTTTAAATATATACCGCTGGCACTGACACCCAACCTTTAGCCCTTATAGGCATTATAACGATTGTACTCGCAAATCGCAAAAGTGCTATTAACATTCAAATTTATGAAATCGCGACAGAGTATCTACGTTTACTTTAAAGCATGGCTTCCTTGCGCCCGCGCCGCTTGAGATGTGTAGTGATACACCGGTGAAATAGATCTCAGCCGTTGAGGTGTTTATGTAGCCATATAACATCTCAACGGCAGCCGCCTATGTGTGCGTGTGCGCCTATGTGAATACAATGTTATGTAGGTATGTGTGCAATATACACGGAGGTTAGAGGAAGGTTTAAATCGCACCCTTGTTAAATTGCTGTATTAAAAAGTGTTCATAGGTTATGTATACTATATTATAAAAAGGAAAGATTTGATATTTTGTTTGTTCGTAAGGATTTAAATCAAAAACTACTCAACCAATTTTAAAAATCCTTTACCGTTGGAAAGGTCACCGAGTAGGCTATATTCATTACAGAAAAGTACTGATAATAGTAGCACGATATTATTTTGATTGCTTCGTAGTCTCCCTCCTCTATCCTAATTTACTGTGATTGCCACGGCTCCTAATGATAATGGGCCCTATATAAAGGTCACATTTGATACATTATTGAATGCGTAAAATACTGAGCACCCAGGTCAAAATTTTAACGATTAAAATATTTGGTGATGATATGCCTGACGCAAAAATTTGTTGCCGTCGAAAATAATGAGTGAGGGTCTGATATAATGAGTGCATGCGTTACCGTTAGTTGGAACACCAACTAACGGTAACGCATGCACTCATTATATCAGTGAATGTACATCGATCCAATAAAAACTGACCTTGAAATTATATTTGCAGTTCTTACAATTCTCTACTGTAATGGCTCTAGTATTTAGCAACTTTATCTATACAAATAAATAAAATTTAAATGTCTATTTGCTTTTTACTAAATTGCATATGAATATAAAGTACATATATCAAAAAATCTATTTGTAAAATATTTGTCTGTCTCTCTGTCTGTTTGTTCCGGCTAATCTCTGAAGCGGCTGGACCGATTTTGACGGGACTCACTGGCAGTCATTCCACGTGGGCAAAGTCGCGGTCAAAGTGAAACAGCTAGATTCATACTGTATTAAAAAGGCTAACAATTTAAAAAAATCTTAAATTATTAGGCATACACTTCTTTATTTTTTACAATTACTTAAATTATTTGTTACAACATATATGTTACAACTATTTATATTTACAAATGTATTAAAAAAGATAATATAATTACAAAAACACAAATAATTATAATACTAAATATTTACAAAAATGGTTTAGGCATCGTAGAATCTGGCAGAAGACTGGCAGCATTGCCACGTTGAATGACAATGCTGATTCTTTGGGCCAAGAAAAGACCAGCCTTCTGATCACGCGAAACATCGATCAGGCGTTTTGCGATCTCCCTGTACAAAATACGAGCGCTCGGACCCCATGAATCTAGGGTTTCCACCCCAAAAAATCTGTTTTATTTCAGAAGAAAAATAAAACATATTTGCTCTATTTTATAGTTAACGAATACTTACTTTAGAATATTCGCAGTTGCGTTGAAAGCGCGAAGCTCCGTAAACTGTTCTCTTACGCTAGCCGTGCATTGATATCCAACTTTTCCGACTGTTGTATTTATACTGTAGACAACTGTGGTCGCACAAACGATTGCTCGATTGAGAAACCCTGTGAGGTACACATAGCAAGCTCACAGCTTAAAATATTCAAACACGCGTGCATTCATTTAAAAAATAAATAAATATCCGAACCTGGTGTCGCACTGGACTTAACAGATATTAAAATACCATTATTTTAATATCTGTTAAGTCCAGTGCGACCAAAGAGAACACCGAAACTCTTAGCATATCATAAATTAACCCTAGTACGTTTAAATATGGTCCTTAGCTTTCTGGACGGCAGAAGGTCATCCAACATGCCAAGATAGTAAGAGAGGCTTCTAAATTATAAGAATAGTATTATCACGCTCACTTATATTGAAAATTGTACACTATCGTTCTCTTTCATGTACATGAAATCTGTGAGTTCACTCATATTGTTTTTGGACACTCTTACAGGTGTTTGTGGTGAGGGCAGATCTATGCTTTAAACCTTTGAACCAATTATTTGTCCTGCATGGGAAGTATAACTGCAATGTTCAGCCCGATAGAAGACATGGAAGTAAAATCTATACTAATATTATAAAGCTGAAGAGTTTGTTTGTTTGGTTAAACGCGCTAATCTCAAGAACTACTGGTTCGAATTGAAAAATTATTTTAGTGTTGGATAGCCATATCGAGGAAGGCTATATAACATCACGCTACGAACAATAGGAGCGGAGCATCAATGTAAAATGTTGTAAACACGGGGAAAATTCTCTTATGTGAAGCAGACGAAGTTGCGCGGATCAGTTAGTGTGGAAATATAATTTCAAAACTATTTTTAATGGACCAATTTGTTTATGTAAATGGTATAATGAGTAGCCACCGCCGCGTTTATTGATTCTGTATTCTATGTTACATCGTCTTACATCGAACTCTATACAATCTCTATACATCAAACCATCTTTCACTTTTTAAATACGATTGGCCTATTACCTTTAAATAAGCCACTTACCCCTTTCATACGTACAAACACAACGACTTACGCACATAACTAGCGGTAAACATAACCGTAGTGATGGGCAATGTTTAATGGTAAAAAATGTCGATACATTTTTTACAAACAAACATTATTTATTATTATCAAGTATCGACTCGATAATATTAAATAATATTAATATCTAAAATAAAATCTAATTGCTCTTTGTTGTAACACCCAAATATAAGACAAATTTTGATTTAGCGCTACTTATTGAAAACAGTCTTTGTTTTTTATATTCGTGCCTAATAGTATGCTGAATCATAAAGCAATCGTAATTTATTAATAAAAGACGTTCTATGTGGTTTCCTTCTATTTTTACATACTTTATATTTTCTTTAAATAATAAATTTTCATTCGATAAATAAAAGTCTTTACAAAACACATTACAGGATATTTATTGTATTAAAGTCTCATTAAAACTATATTTAATCGCAAGGAAAACATTTCCAATTTAAATATTGGACACAAGAGAATTGTTTATGAAATCTGTTTTTACATTGTATTACCTGAATTAGTTAAGAGACCTGTGTTTCAGGCTGTTTTTACATTTTTATTCTACTGTTAATAAAGTAAGGGTCTACAAAAACATTTATACATGTACTGCAAATATATATAGTTAAGTATACAGATAAAGCAGTTTTAAAAAATTACAATTATATTAAAATTTGCTTAAAAAATTAGAAATTATTTTACAACTACTAGCAATTTCTCTGTATCTAAATGCGTAAGCGTTTCTAGGTACTTTGTTAAAACTATGTGACATTGATTATCATTAATGCTATATATCTAATAACTTATTTAGTTTATTTTACAAAAAAGGCCCAATGAATAAGAAAAATCTCTTCATGTAAGCATGCTTAGTTTGGAAACTTTCACAAACTAAGTCTTTCCTTCTTTTCTTTGTAGGTTAAAAAAGGTAGAAGCGTATGTTGTTTAAGGACAGTGTGCAGGGTAGGGAATATTAAATGGCGGATTGTGGCTACCTGTAAGATAGCTCTTTGCGCACTTTCTAATGGCAGTTTTCGATGCTCCACCCCACGATGTTACACAATAGGTTATGATTGATTGCCTTAGTAATAAATACACCTGATTTAGTAATTTAAATTTTACAATGCTCCGAAATTCTTGATTATATATATAATAATAATAATATAACGGTCTTAAATCAATAATTATTTGCATTCGAATAACAGTTCACATAGGAAGGTCTTATCATTAATTACTCAACGTAAATGACTTGACAAGTAACAGCATTTACTATTAAATATTTACGATTGAACCGTTTCTCAAACACTTTACATAACCAACGATCTACATGAACGTTAACATCAGTACTTCTAGTTATTAATTACATCAAGTTGTCGTAACTTGTCCTGCAATATCAGAAAGCTATTTAAACTCTAGACGTCTGCTTGTTTTTAGTGCTTGTTTATACACAAGACACGCTGCCGTGAAACTATAACTTAAGCTCAATTTATAAATTGAGCTTAAGTTATAGTTTCACGACAGCCATTAATATTTTGAGAATTGACTTCTCTTAGTTATGATTGCACCTAATATTGTAAAATATATGGTTATTACTCAATTCTTATACCACGCTTATAAATGGTAATGAAATATAATACGCGATCATAAGCCTAAACTTATCACAAGGCTGTACAGTCGACATATTTTGCTACGGCAATAGCATTTAAACACAGTAGGCAAATCTACACACAACATTTCAAGATACCGATATTTTACAAAATAACGTAATGCAAATAACGCTTAAGTAATCCAATTACTAAGGTATGCATTCTTATCAAGATAAATTATTTTATCGATTAAGTAACAACACTAGCCGTTACGTCACTAGGTGTGATCGCGGCCAGCGCGCACTCTTCCGTTAAATTTAATTGCAGCGAAGTACTGGTTTGGAGAAAACTGTACACTGATAAATATTATAAAAGATTTTATGGTGGATTTGTAACTAACAAGCATTTGTTAGGGTAATTAATTAGTTTATTTCCAGAGCAATTAGCACTGATAAGTTTATGTCAAATAGGCAACCACAAGGCGATGATCATGACAATATTAAAAAAAAAATTGCTGAACTTGAAATAATTTCTACATTTCGAGGAACTCTACAAACATTCAGACAATAGAAACAAAGGACAACCAAACGCAGCACTACTATATGTTCACAAACTTTCAAACAGCTGCATTGACAAAAATTACTCGGCAGCAGTGGCACAGATGTGGCAACCGCTTAAAACATTACGCCATCATTGCAGGCATATACTTCTTCAACGAAATGGTAACTTTAAGTAAGGCAGATGCAGTTTAAATATTAATATTATTGAATTGGTTATTTAAATTGCGTTGACTCTTTGTTATCGGTATATATCACTAGAATAATGATAAGGTGAAATAGAATTAGAAGAAAATGGTTTCGGAAATAACTATAAATAAAAATGGTTTGGGCAATATCAAAAGACTATTTAATGTATTCCGCCCATACTCGCATAATAATCTGAAACCTAGTCCATAAATAGTGGTAGTAGCATAAATGTAGTGCAATAATAATATAATAAAATAAAAGCTGAAAACTTGCTTTATGTAGTCGCTTCGCCACAACCATTGCGTTAAGTGGGTTCGAATCCCACAATGGACACAATTTTGTGTGATCCACAAATGATTGTTCCCAGTTTGGGTCACGGTTACAAACATTCAAATAACGGACACAAAGAATACTTTGTGTCGGTTGTTTGAATGTTTGTAAAGTGTCCCGCGACACAAGAATGCAACTAGAGCAGGCGTAGACTTAAAAAAAAAGATAAAGAGAAAATACGTTTCATAATAAAATAAATAGGTATTTGATTTTAAATTTAATGAATTACGGTCGCATCTCGACCACTGGGTATCCACTAATCTTATTTAAATAAGCAAGCTGCAAGGTTATGTGTCGGATGCATTTTATTGGCAAATGATATGATGATGAGCAATCTTGATTATTCATTTACAATAAGTGTATAAATATGTTTTCAAGAATTTCTATATTTTAAATCCTCTTCATATTCATATATACATTAAATTAATTAAGAAATTATTACAAATATAATTAAATAAATTTTAATGCAATGTGTAAAGTAACTGTAATTACTCTACCTATTTAACTAAAATAAAAAAGTAAGTCTTAGAGTTTGCACTTATGTAACTAAATAACGCACTCATCTCAATTATAATAATTATTCAAATATTCATATAATTACCTAACGAACACATCACTCCTAATAACACAATTTTCTGTGTCAACGCACACTAAATGATATATAATTAACTAAACTCATTATACATTTAAATTGCATGTTCATATTTATTTATCAAATTGTATAACCTTCCAAATTTATTGCTACATCCCTACGAATCTTGTGTTGATGTTTATCAGTAGAGGCTTGTTTATGATAATAATAGCGATTATTGTGATGACTTGTTTTGTAATGTAAATACATTGACAGAGAGTCAAGAGAAAATTAAGCTTCAATGTATCAAGCATGGAATGTACAGGCATTATTCTGAATAACACTGACTACCAATTTAATGTTTAACCATTGCCATACAGGGTGATAACTATATTTTCATGACATGGTAACATGGTATCTAATTTATCTAAAGTTGTTATTGTTCTGTAGACAAGTATTGTTTGGTGATGTAGTATGTGGCAGTTGCTGTTCATCTGTTGTAATTTGCTCATATACTGTATAGGTCCTGTGAGAATACCAGCGTTGCAGTTTCAATTGCAACAATAGTAGACGCATGTACCTAATTTAGTCTCCATACTATATACCGTCTGTATAAATTTATATTTATTGTATTGTAAAAAGGAGATACAAATAAAATATTTTTTTCCTTACTTTCTATATTCAGTAGTAAACTGTTAATTTCTTATACAAAACGGTTGCCCGCATTATTGATTATTATTATTGATATTCATTTTATTATTGCTCTCTGGCCTTAAGGCAATATTCTGTGGACACAGTATAATGGGTACGTGAAGAAAACGGAGTCCACTAACGGTTTTCACATCGACTGTACGCCCTAAGCGTTGACTCCCGCGCAGAACCACAATATATCGCGCGGGCGCACTTCCCTATTTTTTATCGATCATTGTACAACACGATGACAGTTCTCACCTACCGATTATCAACTTCTCGTAATACAGTCACACCACTATTTCCTGATTACCTACTTAATTTCATTGAGTGATGTGCTATTTATGTAATTACATAATTATATTATTTTTGTGTACATATAAGATGTCACAAAAAGGTTTTCTTTTGTTCTTTCGCATTGTTACGTCGTCAAGTTTAATGAATACAAAGCATTGTGCCGCAATGGGTTAGTGACTTTAAAAATATATGGCTGTCTTCACTACAATGATAATTTATTTATAGATAGTGTGGCAGAGAGATTCGGTTATATAATATAAGGGTATTATCCTAACTAATATTATAACGGCGAATGTGAGTTTGTTCGTTTGTTACACTTTCACGCCTTAACTACTCGATCGATCATCATAAAATTTCGCATACAAATTGTCAGGTGTACAGAAAAGGACATGGCGTGCTTTTCATCCAGAGAAAGTACTGTTCCCTAGAACAGTAGCAACCTTGACATCCAAAAGAGCCAAATATAGACAATACACAATTAAAATATATTCGAAGAGCCATTTTTTTTAATATTTAGAAATATTTAATATTAAATGTACATTCTCGGGCTTGCCTTTGTCTAATAGATAAGTCTTAGTTTAACTAACAGTAAATGAAAGAAAATTTGGCATCATACTTATAAGGTAAGATAACAAGTAACATTCCGTGCCTGCACTAAAAAATTCGTGGAAGAACCTCAGCCGAGGAGTCAAAGAGTCGCATGCGGCTCGCGAACCGCGGGTTGCCGACCACTGCCCTAGGATAATAAAATTTATTGACAAAATCTACTTAAAGTAAACGAAACCGCGAGCAAAAGTAATACTTTGTAAATAATATTACTATCCCGGCAATCAGCTACTTTCCTAATAAATAATGCGGTAACACTGTCCGATCCGGAAATAAAATCTGGGACAAAAATAAGCGCAATGTTATGCCTCAGGACTGGGGCAGTCGCTGTCTTAAGATGACTATATAAAGTATATATTAAATTATAATAGGTTGACTTTATAAATATTGTAAGTTATTTAGTATTTGAAAAATGTATACTAACTTAGAAGCCTTTAATTAAAGATTAGATGGTCATTAAGAATTCCTCTACAATAGCCAGCGCTAATCAGATATTGCATATTGTGTTACAAATAAGGCGAAGTAAATGTTCAGTCAACGAATTCCTGTGTGTTGAAGGTCAAATTACGTAGAAATAAGAGTCTTGGTGTTTTAGTATTCTATAGAATAAAATGTTAGCCCTGTAACTGTCCCACTGCTGGGTCCTGGCCTCTTTTCTGTATGAGAAGAGTGAGGCAATAATCTACCGCGCTGGTCTAGTGCGGGTTGTCAGGCTCACATACCTTTAAGAACTATGGAAAACTCTCAGACGTTTTCTTTCACCGTTAAAGCGAGCGGTAATGATCTATTTAATACGCATATAACTTTGAAAAGTTAGAGGTGCGTGCCATCGATAGAACTCGAGATTTCTGCATGGCAGTACAAAAAAGGTCTTCCACTACGCATTACGTTTTTTTTTAGCAATCTATATTGTCTAAACTTTATTACTAGGTACTTAAAAGTTCTACTGTATAATAAGGCGAGAGCCATACGCTGTACCTTTATTTTACGATGGCTTCTTGTAAAAAGATAACTTGTACACGAATCATCTTTTACACGAATCTCTGGATGGCATCCGTGTCACTAATAACTCTCGTAAACGACAAAATAAAGGTCAAGATTAAAATAATTTATTTTGAAGAGGCAAAGTGGTAATATTCGTACTGACTCTAGTGGCTTACGAGCTATTGTGGCCCAACGGGTAGTAAGATGTTTAGCAATATAAGAAGTAATAAGTTAATTAGTTAATTACACTCTGTAAAGAACGTTCATTATATTTAAATACCTCCCCACAAACAAACCAGTCCCACTACACTAACGAATACGAAACTAAAGAATTTTTAAATATTCTAGTTTCTAAACAACTTCTTCACGCGTCAAAGCGTATGATAATTAATTGTAATGCGTACTTGATTACGAAAATTCAGATGTGAAACAAAGATTCGAATATTTATTCATTCGGGTCACAATGCAAGAGTTTTGAATGTCAAAAATTAACATTGGTAAGTAAGATCAACATATAAGATAAGACACTGATAAAACACACTGAAAGAGTTACTTTTATTTCAAACGAAGCTTCTGTTTACACAATTTTATTTTGAAACCAGTGATCGAAGTTAGAACATAATGAACTTGTTTCTTGGTACTGCAATAAGCCGAGATGGTACAGCTCTTAAAAAATAAGTTAGCTATGTTAGTAGAATAATTTGACTTCTGATTCCACGGATAGCGTATTAGCATAAGTCGTCGACTAGCCACTGCTCTGTACCGAGTATTGTGGGATCGATACACACACGGGACACATATTTTAGTCATCCACAAATAGCTGTTCCGCCATTAGGTGTTCTTTGAATGTTTGTTAAGTTCTTCGTGGTACAAGAATTAAATCTAGAGTAGGCGTCGTCTTTTTTTAAAAACTAAGACGTAATTATTGTTCTGCCTTGTACTAGCAGTATAGCTACTTCTACCAGTGCACAAGTAATGCCTATGGTATTGCAACGGGTAACTAGTACCATCACGTGGCCTGTAATGAATAAACATTTTCACCATATACTTCTAATGTAGACCCATGTCTGTATACAGGTTGTCCTTTTTTTCAGTTCTACTATGACATTTCAAGGTTATCCATTAATTACCGAACACCCTGTATACATCTATAGATACGAATTGGGAGAGGTTATTACACCCATATTTTTTGGGTTATATAGTTAGATTCGACATAATAGTAATAGTCTGTCTACGGGGCACATTGCCAGACTCTATGCTGCTAGAATCACATAACAGAAAAACTTAATCAATTTTATGTTCGTCGTATGTTGTGTAACACATGCAAGCAAACACAAGGGCAAACTTACAGCCCATCATCAACGAGGCACGCAAGTAAGCTAGGTACTTTAACACGTAAGAAATTTCGTAGTGATCGAGACAGCATGCAAGAAAATCTTTGAACGGAAGCAGATAACTATATTTGCTGATATTAAAGCTAATATCAGCACAAGCTCGCGTTGATAGCAACAGTAATAAAATGAGTTATTTCAAGTAAATCTCGTAACGTTGGTTACCCGAACATTGTGTAAGGTGTCCAGTATCGCTTCCTGGGTATTAAATGTAAATCATAGTCCTGAGCTTGTGGTATTTAGCTAGTGACAAGTTATCTGTCATCGCTTTATGTAAGATTACATTACTATGGCTGTGTAAGTCTTGACTGTAGAATGAACATGATTGTACATACATTTTTTGAGCGCTGTTCGTCGGCATGGGATGTAAAAAAGAGCCGTGTTGTTTGATAATGGATTTCCGTCAACATGACACGAGTTAGAACTGTGTGGAGAAGAGAGCTAGTAAGACAATAATTATGTAATTTTCGTCTTACTAGTTCTCTTCTCCACACAGCTCACTTGACGTATTAAAGTACACTACAATGTCAAGTAAGTAATTATTACTTACTCGACATTGCAGTCTACTTTAATCAAGGCAGTGGAGATATTTTAAACCAATTCTTTATTTTTCTTTTTTTATTGTAATCGTCTTTTGGTCTGTTTCTTTAGGCATCATGCAAGACCCCATATACGGATTTTAAAGCGGATATTTAGATAGCTTACAATTTATCTAGGATCGTCAAGTCACGTTTCAGCTAATTTCGTTCAATAGAAATAGATAGATGTGGGCAAACTATAGTCCACACGACAAAGACACGATAATTCTTGTATAATATCCATTAAAATTGTTAGTTTAAAAGAGAGATCTTAACTTTATAAATCAAATTCCAGTATTTTGTCGTCCTCCTACTTCTGCCGTCGTAATTATAAATGCAGTAATCGACATTTTTTCAAATTTCTGTTTTTGTCGGAAATGATGGTAAGAGACACATATCTAAGTAATGGTTAGTTAATATTTAAAAAAAAAAGCTTGGAAGTTAGTAAAATCATAAGCACAAGTGCAGCATTCGTATGACTTTTCCGGGAGTTTGTTAATTGAAATGCAGTAGTAATAAAATACAAGGATAAAATGCAGTACTAATGTCTATGCTACACATTTAAAACGCAGTATTAATCTTCTCGTAGGAATAAATGCAGTATTTGCATAATATACTGCATTTTAATGTTGTACCTCCTTTTATGTTTCTGTGATTCTTTCCTAAATTCAAATGCAATAAATGTGTATACTGCATTTGAGTGTTGTGTTAGTAGAGTGTTTCATGACGCTGTGCAAAATATGACATGCTTTGATCATTTCATTTGCCCTTTTGGGCAATGAAGAATGTGAAGACACATACACCAGCCTAGGTGCCAGGAACCCGCATTATGTGATATCTGTAATACCTATAAACTGCATAAGGAAAGATACGAAATGGCCAGAAAATTTTATCAAGAAGATGTCGAGCTGTCTACGAAATCATCAGATAAAGCCTTTTATTCAGCAGATTTACAAAAAGTTATTATGCTGCCTAGGATAGATATGTTCAAAGTGGTTATTTTTGCCCGAGAACTATAGCGTTTAATGAAAGTTTCGTACCTTTGGGATCTAAGTAAGAGGAATTTTCTGCCGTTCGCCGCAATAAGGCACGAAGCAATTGCACGCAGAAAGCAGGAAGACATCATCGGTGCTTTTAGAGCATTTTTCATTTACAAGCGTGATTGTAATGAAATAGTAAAATGGACTGATAATTGTTCTGGTGAAAATAAAAATTGGGCATTTTTTACATTCCTTGTCCAAATAATAAACAGTTCTTTAATTAGTGCCAACAGTATTACAATAAAATATCTCGAATCAGGGCATACTTTTATGTCTGCTGATAATTTTCACCACCAGGTTGACAACCAACTAAACAAAGCAAAGAAAGTATACGATTTCGCTGACTTTATTGATTGTGTGCAATTGAGTAACTCAGGCAAAGTAATAGTGAAAGCCATATAAGTTACTGATTTTTTAAATATGTTGATCATTCATCTCAGCCTAAATTAAAAAAGAGTATAAATCGTATATATTTAAGAAATATATACGATTATAGTTTCTGTGGAGGCACGCAGACAAAACTTTAATTTATTTGTCAAGGCGAAATATAATGGAGTGATCCGAGAAATGGACTTCCTAAAACTTAAACATAAAAAATTATTGTCAATACCCGAACCAATTCAGAACACGATTCCTAGAGGTATATCTGAAGCGCGTAAATCTGCAATTCCTACTACTTTGTCTAAATTAATTCCACCAAACAGATTACCCTTTTGGCAAAATCTCCACACCGATAATAATTCTATTGATCTCGTTAATAATTTAGATGTAGAAGAAGAAGACTGTTAAAGTGCTGTTATAAATTAGTGTTAAGTTCTTTTTATTTTTGTTTTTCGACGATGGCAGTAGCCCGTCTAAATATTTATTATTGTTTAGTGTTACTGTTATTCTTAATTTTAAATGAGAATAAGCAAGTCATTTTAGAATAATAATTTGTCTTTTTAAATTTTGTTGATTTTTTGTGATTTGTTTAGTACAATTATGAGAAGACTGTTAAAGTGCCATTATAAATTAGTGTAAAGTTGCCCGTTTAAATATGTATTGTTTAGTTACTTTTATTTACATTTTAAAAGACAATAAGCGAGTCATTTTAGAAGAAAGATTGTGTTTATTAAGTTTTATTGATTTTCAGAGATTTGTTGAATACAATTTTTAAGAAGACTGTATTTAAAATGCCATTATAATTAGAGTTAAGTTCTTTTTTATTTTTGTTTTTGCCTTAATAAAGTATAATTTATTATTTTATATACATGTTCACTTTATTTGTTATTTTTACCTATATTCCTATATTTTGAATGAATACGTATACTGCATTTATGTAATATTTATAAGATCGGTTCATTTCGATATACTAAAACTTAATGCAGTATCAAGCATTCCCTAGACATAAATGCAGTACTAAGCACAAGTACTGCATTTCACTTAACAGTACACACATAATATTAGTTATAGGCACAAAGTTAAAATGCAGTATTCAGCATTTTAGAATAATTCAATAATAAAATTGTTTTTAATGTTAAGGTAAATAATGAAGTGTATTATTTTGTGCATCGTGAATCAAAAATAATATTCATATTAGGTCAGAAATCGTAGAGAATGTAAAAAAACGTTTAACCGCGTTTTTTTCGAAACCGCCATTCTACGAATACTGCATTTATAATTACGACGGCAGACTTGTACAAGCAACTATGAAACCGGATTTTCATTTTTGCATTTTCTTATCCTGTAATACTATAGGAAATCTAAAAGCGCGTTATATATTCTACCTTTTTATAAGGTACTGCTTTATCTCTTCTATTTAGAGACATCTGGTCCAATATAATTATAGTTCACCCTCTTTATTGCCTTATCTAATAGATGTATATTGGAAACCAGCCAGTCATAAAGTTTGGGGCTTTACTTTAGTTTTATCTAAAATATTTGGCTATTTTCTACATTGTGCTAATCTATCAAATATTACTGCGTCAAAGTTAGATTGTCATCTCAAAAATCAAACGTTACCTTTTGGTTCATAGCCTTCCTAGTTTAGTGATTTCCAAGCGGATATTCTGATCATTGGATATCAGATTTCAGAAATTGCGATTAAAACGGTAGTCTTATAGCTCATACACAAAACGCCTAATAAAATTATCATGATACCCGGGATCGATGACTTTGTATTCTCCGAGGTTATAGTGCGACTTTTTGCGAATGCTCATTGTTCTATAAACAATAATTAATTCTAGAAACATCTATTATATAACGATTTAACGAGCTATTACCTCCGTCAAGTGTCGGAACGACCTGATTGTTTAACAACTAGTATTAATAGTGTTCTGTACTTCAGGTAATTTATTGATAGGAAACTGGGTGACTTAGTTGTGCTCTAATCAAAATAGATTTGGTGGAGATTGTATAGACATAATAAATCTTTAAAAACAAATAGATTGTTTCAGAATAAGTTAGCATGTAATATTAAAAGATGTGTGTTCTATGGCAAACCGTTACTGTCTTAATTATGGTAGATTTTTGTAAGTAATTTTAGTTAGAATTAGTTGAGTGCTTGGAAACTTTTGAAACATCAATTTTCATTCTTATGTGTGCACATATCAACAGTAGCCTAAGAGCCATGTAACTAAACGTCTTCCGGTATTTTTCTTTATATACTTGTGAGAAATACTATTAATTAATTACCACTGAAGCCCATTATTACATTTTGGTTTAATTAATATGGGCATTATGCTTTTGTAAATAAAAAACAAATAGAATTATCCAAAATCATTAATCCGTTAAGAGGAATAAGGTAAACAATATACATGAAAATATATTCGTGTTAGTTTTTAATGTATGTTTACGTATAGAACCTTCTTTCTAGAATTCGATTAAAAAAAAGCAACTGGATAAAAATATTTCAGTTGGCATGGTGTGCACAGAAATTTATTTAAGAATATCGTATATAAACAATGCTATAATTAATACGGTCGTTTAAAAGCGTTATATATATTTTAAATATCATTTAAGATAAACCATTCAGTTGGTAATATTATAAATCAAGCATATTAGCGTTTTATTTTAAATAATTATATTAAATTTTATCATGGGCCTATTACAAAAGCGCGCATTTTGATGTTACAGCAACTGGTTAAGTAAGTACTTTTGAGTTTTATGATAGGGCATAAATTAATGTAAATGAGGTAATTATTAATGCTTATATAAATACATATACATGTTCGAAACGAATAGTTTTATGTTTACATAGCAGTTGAATTAATTAATTATATGATCCATCTTGAGAATTTATTGTGACATATATTTTATTGATGAACCTATAACCGTAATCCAAGCTAACATACGTTTAGATAGAGATTATATATTCTGAATTACCATATTTTCATTAAATGGTTACTTTCAATTGATAAAGCGTTTTGCCTACACCTCTTTTTTCCTTTATTTATTTGTGGACTTATATAAAGTAAGTATATGTAAGTCCCATCATAACACGAATAGGTTACAGTATAACATAAAATAAATTCACTACGTACTTACATCTGTTTACATTAGTACTAATATTACAAACGTGGATAATGGCCAATTCGCAAAACATCAATTTTGCCTACACCTTAAACTGTAATAAAAGTGTAAGTAAGATGATGATAGTCTAATAAAAGCTCTTTTTTAATGACTGTTTGTTTAATCTTTACGCAAAAGCCATGAATGGACTTTGATGTGATTATCACACTATGGTAACTTGAGTTTTTACTTGAATGCAAGGCTATGTTGTGGTGTTTAGTGTCATCCGTTGAAACTATTCTACTGGGAAATGTAGACTTTGGCAGTTTAATGCTTATACTGGGGCATAGTCATCTATCCAAAAAGGATATACTCGCACTAGGAATAGTATCCATTCCTTTTACAAATATTGTGAGACAATACAACAACAATAAATTGAATGTGGTTGGACAAGCTGTGAATCTTACATAGAAGCCTACGGCAAGGCTTCTATGTTGATATGTTCTTTGATATTCAACTTTAAGGGCCTACCACTGTGTCGTGTAGCTAAAATGTGATTATTAGTAAGCTATGATTATTGTCTTAACAATTATTTTATTTTATTTCAGGTAAGTGGACTGTAATGCGTAGTCTTCCAATTATGGTGTGGTAAGTATTAAATTAAGTTTCACCCTGTTAACGTATAGAGCGTGATGTGATTCGTGGCACAAAATTAGGCAAGCGCAATAAAAATACCAGATATGTACCTATCTGAATATTTCTTTCAAAAGGAAAAAACACATTTGTGATCGAAATTTTGATGCGTTTATAAATAAAATATAGAATAATAATAAAATCGAAATAAATTCGAATATATTTATAAAAAGAACAGGCGCACGCGCCTTATGGATGATGGATGTTTTTTTTTTAGTATGAGGACTAGTTTCATATTTAGCACACTACCGCCTCAAACATAAATAACGGATGAACGTGGAACTACTTAGATTGTGTGCGTACAAAGAGGAATTAAAAATACTTCCTTTCACTTTCGTTTTTTCTGGTGGTCACTCACATTCGAGTTCTAGAGACTCTGAATAGATGGCGTTGTAAGTCCATTCTAAATTTTAATTCTGATGTGTGTAGAGCGTGATGAAATTATTTGGTATTTTCCCGACTGCGTCATACAAGATGAGTGTATTTCGGTTGAATGTACATATATTTTATTTAGATTGTTTCATTTTAATAGTGGGATTGGCAACGTTACACGTTACGTTACAGTACTTTTTGGTAATAATATTTACCTACCTCTAAAGGCGTTAATTATTTCCAAAAATTATATAACTTACCTACTTATTATAATTTTTGTCAAAAATATTTACTGCTTTTTGAGGTAAATATTTATACCAAAAATTATATAATAATATTATTAACCCTGCCAGCAGCTATTCTCTGAAGTATTGTTACTGACAGTTCTTTTAAGGATTGCTAGCTTAATAGCTAGCAATCCTTAAAAGAACTGTCTGTTGTGAGCTGTTGAAAGAGGATATAATTAGGTAGGTAATAACCTAATGGTTATTACCTAATTATATCCTCTTTCAACTCGGCTTTCCTAGCTAACGTTTGATTGTGTTCATGTCATTAGGGTCGTGATCGAAGCTTCTCGATCGCTATTCTAAACTTCGGCTATAGACGATTGTTAGCTTATTAATTGAAACTTGTATTTCTTTATAATTTTTGTTTCCTTTGGCATATTAGCGTATGTGAAAAACTATATTCTCACGAATAAAGTTATAATATATTATTTTCAACGGAACAAAGCTGCATTTTATCACATACTCATAAATAATTCTAGAACAAATTGAGTACAGTTCCCAGGACACTTGGTCAAGGTCAAGTTCAACTAGTTACAGACGGACATTAATGTCGACGAAGTGGCCACTGTTCTTTTTTAAGACATCTGTAGCTGTAAGATTTTTGAATTTACATTCATACAATTATCGAACACAAGTACATCTGAATGAGATAGTTATATGGCGATTCACTAGTTATCGTCTCAAGGGGAGGCGAGAGGATTATGTCAGCCAGAAGGCTTGGGAAAACCCAAGACTTCGGGCCTGCCGACTAAAACCACCACGATGTGCCACCTCACTGCTTTGTAAGGTGGGTGTGTCGCTGGAACTAGAAGTACATCAGTGACCCACCCAGCAGGGCTCAATGCAGAAATGAAAAAGGTCTGCGAGTGACGTCTCCTGGGCAATGCCCTGGCACGACAGAAGGCGTCGCTCCGACTCAATGGTTGGCGGGCTGGAGATTCCCGTTCTCCCGTGGAATTGGCACCTACCATAAACATTCAACGTAACAGCATCAGCGGGGTAACCGCTTGACCGATGCTCCATTCGCACATCTGTGTAGCAATTTTTAAGGAAATTCTCATAACGTTTGCAACACCGGTTGCAAGCGTCCAAGGTGCCATATTTGTCGGACGCTATGTTTGTTTGTCATGTCAGTAATAAAAACAAAAGTTTGTGATCTGAGAGGTGCCAGAGAGAGAATTTAGTAACCTTAACAGTCCGATGTATTATATAAGAACATAAAAATAGATTTTCTATTGTTTCTATCGAAGGACAGGAAAAGAGTTAAAATATGAAAGCTTTTTATCGCTCATACTCCTATCGGGTTAGAAAAATCACGTCAATTCATATATTGCTAGTTATATTAAGACCCCACGCAGCATTTTGTTTAGTTCTGGAGAAATCCCAATAACACCTAACATGTCCTACGAATGGAAGAACCACTGACGTCCAGAATTATCCTATATTAATGATATTCAACTGTTAAAATCTTAGACTGAGAACTCGAACGTTGTTTACTAATATCCGCTCTGTATAAAAACTAGTCTCCTCAGTTTTCAAGAAGAGTTAGGCCATAGTCCACCTCTCTTGTCTAGTGCGTGTCGGTAGATTTTACAGATCTTCGAAAACATTATAGAGAACTCTCAGACATGCAGTTTATCTCACGATGTTTTCTTCACCGTTAAGACGAACGATAATTAACTATTTAATACGCTCATAACTTTGAAAATCAAGAGATACGTGCCTAAGGATCAAACTCGAGACCTCTGCATGGCAATTCGACGGTCTTCCATTAGGCTATCGTTACAGTTACTCGAACGTTATAATGTTACTTAAATTCTTATAACTTACATAATTTTACACGATGGGAATTCCATTAACCATCGACTATTGCAATACAACTACCATGTATTACTATAATAACACAAATTATCTAAGGCAAATGTATTGACAGATTGTAATTACTAAGGCCTGCGACACACTATAGTAATGGACTTATTTAATTCTAATCCGAACGTTTCTAGTCTTAACCCCGTAGGATAAAAGACTGGATTTTCCACAGATATTTTTCTACCAGAATATTTTTTCTGTTATTCGTTATTACTTATTACAATACAATATTTAAAAACAGTATTGCATAAAAATACAAAAACATTATATTTTTCGGTGTTACTTTTCTTGACTCGTTAATATAAACTAAATGAGCCCAAAAGTCGAGGTGTTACTTGTAGCTGTTAAGGCGCTTCACTTCCTGCCTTCTGGCTCCGTCATCAGAATTAACTCGATGATGCCAAATTATTGTATAGTCCAATATTTTTTCGAATAATTTACTTTGTTTAGGTTAATCTATGTAGTCAGTTATAAGTGTTGCTAATATGAGCATGTTTAAAATAAGATATATTGTTTTTTCCAGTTATATAATTTGTAGGATTTTAGCAGGGCAATTTCGTTATCACCGCAGTATGCCAGAAGCCTTACTCAAACATCTTCTTGCATTGCATCGTGTCCACACTGTTGCAAGCGTCAAACATAGCACGTTATTATGTGATCAAGTCGTCTACTTGACTTCTTTGAAAACTGTTTGTGCCAATAATTTATTTTAATGGTGGTTTTGAAAGAAATAATTGAGTGATTGATGCGTGTAGAAGATGTACTCTGAAGAAGTCACTGTGTCAACAGTTATAGTACATACTTTGTAAGTGGACATTCAATGGTCTGTAGCCTCCTGAATATAATTCTGGAAGTCTTACTCCTTGTGTAAAGACACAACTTTTCTGGCAATGTATTTTTCCTTTAATATAACCAATCATACCTCTTTTCAAAACATACAAGATAATTATAGTCAGATAATTAACAATAAATTAAACTACTTTGTGCTCTCTCACGTAAAAGCATATCCAAACGTAATATGGCAATTAATTAATTGCGATATAGGTAATTACTTATCTTACTTATTATTAGGTAATTACCTTTGTCGATATTATGGCTTATTATATCATTTCATGTATTGATAAGTCTGGAAATTATAGCAAATTAAAATATTATACTTTGCTATAATTACGGTACTTATGGATTCAGTTTTTTTTTCTGACTATATCATAATATCGCCATAGTTTCTAGCCCATTATCAAGTATTTTTATAAAGTAGAAAATCTCAATATTGTCTCGAGTATAAACCTAGTATTTCGCTGAGGTTTATTAAAGGTGCCAACGTGACCTGAATATATGTATAAACGGGCAAAATAATTACCTATATAAAGTGCTTTTTTAAATAAACCGGAATAAAATGGTAAACAACAGTTTAATTTCAAGGAGAAAATCATTGAATTATACAAGCCCTGAAACATGACCATACCTCATTTTACACCACATATGTACATACCTACAATAAACGTACAATAAATAATACGCCATAGCCACAGTTAACAAGTTCCACTACCGTATAAAATAACTGTAGTACATATCTCACCTAGATAGGCGGGATTTCCTCCACACACCGTGGCCCGTGAGTCACTCGTGCGCATCGTCGACTGTGACGTAACTCTCGCTTTCGTTACGACTCGTCCCATTGAGCAGCGCGATCTTGACCTTCAGAGAATCACTCTCGCTTTCCGTTGTTTTGATGTAAAATCTCTTGTTTGTTGTTGGTTTTAGATGGAATATAATACGTGTAAGTGTTGATAAGGTGTTATTTTTAATTCGTATAGTACCGTAGGTTATCGATTTGCACCTTGTCATTAAAAGGGTAGGCAGAGGTGTACAATTTATATAAAACGAAGCAATAAATTTTCTAAAGAGCAATCACATCTGATTGTTTTCTTCTTGGGAGAATTGGAATTAGCCGTCGCTAATTCTCGCAATAAAAACTGTTCTAAATAGAGTCTATCAGTGTTATATATAGAATAAATAGTATTCACCTAAATTTAATTATATCTAGGTATATTAAATATCAACATAATTTACTTGTCACTTTACACCACCTTGATTTTATATGATAAAACGCAATTATAAAACAGAATAATTTTCGGGGGGAATCAAGAACGGGGGGATACAGCACTAACCCGTTTAATAGACTAGATCGGTACTTTATTTTGAACAGATTTGCCCTCAGATGTTATATTAAGAAATATAGTATCCATCCTGATGGCCAAGATGGAAAGAATGGGAATTAGAGGTGTCCAACTAAAACTATTTGAGAACTATCTAAGTCAAAGAACCCAGTGCGTTAAAATCGGCGATACTATGAGCGATGAGTACACTGTTAGTTATGGCGTGCCACAAGGCAGCGTACTGGGCCCAACGCTTTTTCTCATTTATATTAATGAACTAGGCTTGCTTACCCTCCCGAAAGGCAAGATCATTACCTTCGCAGATGACACCGCTCTGCTTTTCTGTGCAAACTCTTTGCCCGAAGTATACGCATGTGCTCAGTCGGGCTTTAACATTGTGACTGAGTGGCTTCATGATAACCATCTTACACTAAACACAGACAAGACCAAATTCATGCACTTTTCTTTAAAACATAACACACACACCACACTTACACCGACAGTCTACTCTATTGTTGCCCACTCATGTTCCAAAAAAAATATGAACGCATGTACTTGCAATCACATACACCGTACAGATAATATAAAATACCTAGGTGTAATCATAGATAACACGCTAAGATTTCAGGAGCATATTTGTACGCTCAGTAATAGATTGCGTAAATTAATATATGTTTTTAAGACCTTGCGACATATAGCAGATGAACGCTTGAGAAAATCAGTCTACTATGCTCTTGTACAGTCTTTACTAGTATACTGCATCACGTCATGGGGTGGAGCTCCGAAATACACAATCTTAGAACTCGAACGTACGCAAAGAGCCATATTAAAAGTATCTTATAGTCGACCGTTCCGATATCCAACTGTACTCTTATATAAAGAGGCCAGAGTCCTGACAGTACGCCAACTGTTTATATTGCAAACAGTTCTAAAACAGCATGGACTATTAAGCTTTAATCCGGAACTGTCGCGTAATAAAAGAAGATTTAACCCCGTCAGTCGACACTATAACCAACGCACAATGTTCTCAAATCGATTCTTTTGTCACCTAGGTGGCCGTCTTTATAATAACATTAATAGGACGCTTTCAGTATACCATCTTACCAAAATCAAGTGTAAAATGAAGGTAAGCAGTTGGCTACAGGACTTAAACTACGAGGACACGGAAAACATTCTATCGGTACAGGTGTAACTTGTTTAATTCCAGCACTATATACACACAACTCAAACACACACACACACACGCACAAGCGCATTCATACACACACACACATGCACGCATGCGCACTCATGCACACCTACACACGCACATACAACACACACCAAAACTAAACATACTAACATTAGAATAAGAATAAACCAATAATTAATATGTAAAACCTAAACTACCGCAGTTTTAAGTGTATGTGTACATGATTTTACTTGAAATGTAACATTGTCCAAGGGGTGGGGACCTGGTGTCCTGAAATACAGACTTGCCGTCTAGTTTAGGCACCAGTCTCCCACAGTACTTATGCAACATGAAACTTATGTAACATCAAATTTTAATGTAATGTAAATATGTATTGTGGTGAGAAAATAAATCATTATTATTATTATTATTATTAGTATAATATTAGAGCTTAGAATTTCTATCGCAGAAACCAGTTTTTGCATCAGAAAATGTACTGTTTTGTCTTATATAACTTAAGTAGCGAACACGCATCCGTTCAGCCTCATCGTCAACAGTAGTTGCTGATAGTCGCTTGCTATATGAGAGGTATCACTCGTGAGTTGTCGTTCCTAGGGTAGGAAAGGAATTAAAGAGGAGGCGCAATGAAAGGAATGGCACAGAAAAGTACGCGAACCACCGGCAATTTTAGTTACCAAGCGAATCGCAATAACCGGTTTTAAAATTACACAGTTAAATTATTGCAATATTTACTAACTGATCTTGTTATTACAAGTATCTTTACGCCTCATTACAAAGATGCAGCTACGCAAAAGCAAAAATTAATCACCAATACAGTTTATAAATCGTTAATTTATCACGATTCTTCCATTAAGCACGAGCAAATATCGATTCGCGTTAATTAACTCGAGTATTATATCGATTAAAGTAGAGCTCATCGATCAGATTAATTTTGAGTACCTATATTACATAAGCTGTAGCTACGTGCAGCCTGCGATTAAATAATATTCATAATGTTATTTGGGGCCATGATTTTTTGTGTAATTACAATTGCGATTTTATATTATATATTGTAGTTGGACTGTCTCGTTGGCGTTCCGCCATATGTTTGTTGCTGCTTGTTTAGTCTCGGATTCGATGTCCTGGTCAAACGAAAGGTTGTTGAATTATAGTAATAAAATTTTCTGCTACCAGCAAGGGTCTGGTAATGTACTTGGTTGACAATAGGTTCATCCTAAATGGATCTTATGAAAACATAGCTGTCAAAAATGTTTACAGATACGGCAGAGATGTGTCAATATGTGCCTGTATTTAGATCAATTCGCATGTTATGTCTACATATAACCCACGCTTTAACTAGAGGGTGGATTGCCGGTATCTGCATATATATGCAGCATCCGTGTTACGTACCGTAACACGGATGCTGCATATTTATACTATATACTACTGTCAATTATCAGTCGAAAAGAATATGCAATAATACTTCACCTGACCTGAGCATTGACCCAGTATCTCACCCTCGGCAATTGCGCAATACCACACTTATCAGTGGACTGACGAAGCAGCTTTTTGTAATATACTATTAAAATACTCAATTTACAATCAATATAACGATTCATAACCTTTTAATTAATTACAAAAGTCATACTTTGATTCAAATTGACATATTACTTCACTTTACTCAAGCTTAATGAGAATAATTACTTTTCTTTTAATGACCTGAATGTGGCTCTGTACACAGCCATTCATTGAAGTTCATAAAGCAATCGACAGATGGCCCTGTACTTATAAAAGTAACTCAAGTAAAGTATAGTTTATCAAACCTATAAAAATGGAAGATCAAGAAGATACATTTCGTATATAATTCGTCTACCCTTTTTTTAAATAGGTATTCATAAAAATATTATTTCATAGATCATTAATAGCGATAGTTTAGTTGGAGACCGTTGGATTGCCGTACAAAGGTCTCGAGTTTAATTCCAAGACACGCACTTTTCGAAGTTATCGGCGTATTAACTTGTTAATTTTAGCTCGCTTTAACGGCGAAGATAAAAATTGTTTTATGAGTTTCTTGAAAAACATATGGTCTAGCCCTTCTCACAATGAGAAGAGGCATGTGTTCTGCAAACAGTTTGTAATTATTACATTATTATAGCAGCAATATGGTTTGTAAATTTCTTGTATTTTATCAATGTCTCTAATTGACCTTGAATGTGTAGCAAATGTTTGCATTATGGATGGGTGTAATAGTATTTGAATTATATTCAAATACAGGATGCCTAGTGCCAGTTGATTTTACGTTAACGCGATCAAAACGTTTACCGCGTTTGGCTTTCTGATTGGTTAAGAGCTTGGAGCGGGCCAATCGGAACGCCGCCGGACGTCATAAACGTGTCGATAGCGTTAACGTAAAACAAACTCGTACTAGCACTCTAATGCCGTAGATTCTTATAAATAATTAGTGGGTATACCAGCACTTCATGCTGGGAGTCCCTCACACCCCGCCGGTGCCGTCCTCTAGCCGGCAGATAGTGCATAAAGCACTTTTACTGAGACCAAAAAAAAATTCTTGTACCCACTTAAAATAGGAGCCCCGCGAAGCAGGGCTCCGTCAACTTAGTTTGATCTCTTTAAATATATTTTGCTGTGCAATTAGTATTTTTGGTAAGCATATTTTGCTGTGCAATTAGTATTTTTGGTAAGTATTTCTTCGCTGTGCAGTTAAATACTATCCTTTAAAAAGAGTCAACAAGTTATCGGTCTCTCTATAGTTCAATGATTCCTTAGCCGTACAAAGTAGATATCGCATTGTAATTATGGACATCACTAATATGAGTACATCTTTATATTAAGCCAGTTTTATCATCCCCAAAACAGCTAAGATGTTATGTGTGTACACAGTTAATCCCAAAAGTTACAGATTTGCATTTTGCAGAAGATGCAACTATTGGTAACACTTAAACAGCCTGCGTACAGGTTTTGAATTAGCAAATAGTTCCGTTAATAACAAATGATGCTTGAGTAAAATTTACATAATGACTGCATTTGGTCGCACGCGGTGTAGGTATTAGGCCACTGTTAGTCATTTACTTCCTTCTAGCCTATTACGATACGTTGTTTCTTAGGCTATAACACTTTTGAAAGGGATTATTATTCATTGCCTTTTGCAGTGTAAGTAGTATGGCAGCCTCGTTGGCTTAAGTTTGCGTTGATCGTGGAATATATTTTTAATTTCTGGATCTAAAATATGTAAGTAATGGGTTTCTGCAAAACATTGCAGTTGCATAACAAGGCTCAGAATAGGTTCTGTTCGTCTTGCTTCTACTAGAAATGAAAGTTATAATAATACTAGATTTTACTCGCATAAATATTAACCTATATTTACGCGTTAGCAACAGTATTTTTCTGAATGAAAGGTACTATGTCCTTTTCTAACCTAACAACGTGTATGCGAAATTTCATGATGATCCGTCAAGTAGTTAAGGCATGAAAATGTAATAAACAAACTTACATTCGTATTTCTAATATTAAGTAAGAATACGTTTACGCACGGATGACGTAGTGGCGTATGTGGCCAGTTCACCACTCGAACGTCAAGTGCTGTGGGTTCGTCCCCACACGGCACAAAAATTTGTGTGGTCCATAAATAGTTGTTTGAAGTATAGGGGTTCTTTGTATCCATTTGAATGTTTTGTAATATCACTCGCAAAAATGATAATTCATTCATATTTTTTTTGCGAGAAACTTAACAAACATTCCTATTGCGGGTCTATCTATGGGATTAAAACCATAGTTGACGAAATCTTGGTATATCAGACTTCTGCTTGATCTCTCTGCTAATCCTTATTTACATTCGTGAGTATGTATGTATTATTAAGTTCCGCTTGTAACTGAATAGACAAGGTTAAGTATTTATAATTTAGAACGTGACAACCATCGAACCGTAACGGAAAGGGACAATAATTATCTTGGATTTTATTAGTTTGCCGAGATATTTTTATAGATAGGTACTGTCAGAGGTGGCAGCGATATGAATGCGATTGCCGTGTTTGAAGTCTCGGCTTCTATTTCCAAGTCATGCAAGTGTTACTGAGTGAGTTTTTCTGTTTAAGAATCTTCAGTATCGGTAAACTGTAATAGAGTTGTCGCAATATATGGATGTATTTATTTAAATTTTTATTCCTCCTTGACAGTTATTCAAATTTACCTTATCAATAATATAATATGTATGTATGCGTGTATTTATTAAATAATCCTTGCCAACCTTTTCGGGGATGAAGGCTTGAGGCTATACATATTATTATATGTAGCAGAGTAATGCAAGGCAACGTGCCTAGTATTTTAGAATAAAGTAAGACCGATAAATGCTTTTAACAATAAGTGGAGTCAAATTGATATGTTTTCCTCTTTAGTCATTAGTGCCAGTAGCATTTCTTAAATGAACTCGCCAAAGTACACTGAATGCATTCTAGCGACGAAATAAATGTAATAAACTATTATATATTCTGGATCGAGCATTTTATTGAGCCGAGCCGTCTTTTTGGGTTTATATGAAGATACTCCACTAGCGCAAGGTTCAGCTGTATTTGGTTTGGGATCGTGTGTGGAGATCAAACCCACAACACTCGGAGCAGTAACAATGGCGATACTAGCACTCAAGCCACTACATCATCCGACCTGTCAAACATTGACACCTGTCAATGCTCAACGTTGCTCACCGTTACTATATGTTAGTGATCGATTAACTTGCGTTGTAACTTCTACATTACGAACGCAAGTTTAACTATTATGTATAAAAAACCATCTTATATAGCAAGCAACACTATTAATAAAATCGCAAGAAAGACTGGTACTGAAGTTTAAATACACCGACGTGCATGGAATGCCGATCGGTAACATTTCTGATTAGCTAATAGTAAGGGTGTTTCAGAGTAAAATTGTGTAGGCAACAGAACTTTCATTGGCTCCTTTCATAAAATACATTAAAACAGATGGACACGGCCAGATAGTAGTCAAGTCGGCTGAATATAATAATTGACATTGACTATGGCCCGGTCCCTATATTTATAAACAAGTCGCTTTTTACGGACAGTTAAATTTTGACATGATTCTCATAGAATATGTGTCAAAAAATAATTATCGGTAGGTAAAACGACTCGTTTCTTAAAAATAAGAACCTGGCCTTTATCGTCTTGCACATATGTACGTCTAAAACTAATGTGCTTATTTGTGTACCAATTTTAGTAGCACGGCGTTCTGTGTATTATTGTTTTATAATTTTATCCTTTAGGTGTTTGTTGAAGACACCGCTTTATTTCATAATGATCGATCACCGGTGGAGAAACAGTAATGTAGGCATGTGATTGGTGTGCATGCGATTATGTTTTCTATTTATGGGTCGAACGAATTTAAATTGGATTTTCTGTCAAAAAGTTCTTGGTTGTGGCTCAGTACCTGGGCCTGTGGCTAGTAGATGTCGACAGGTTCGCCCCCTATTACGTGGGACCTTAAACCTGCGTTTGTGAATGTTGTACTTAATACATACCAGGACAACTACATTTTCATTAAAAGTACAACGTATTTTAGTTAATCATATTTTGTTAAGGTAGCATTTCAATAAATACTGTCTAATTAAACAACATAAAAAAACTTTTTATTTCTAGACATAGAGTTAAGAATCTTTACTGCTTATGATTTCGTCCATGTCAAAATTTTGATTAATGTTTTCAATTTCATCGAACGAATTCGCAAACATGATGCGAAGCATACACTACGTAACATCAGTCTTGAGATATTGCGCAAGAACGGTTTATTGGTTCGCGGTGGTAATATTAAAACAATTCAGAATTAACCACTAAATTATTTTATAAAGTTTCGTCAAATTTGCACGTCCATTACTGACATGTTTCATGACACGGATCAAAGAATTCGGTTAAATTGTCTATAACAAGGCATGAAGTGAGGAAGCCTCTAATAGAGCAATAAATTCCTCACAAATCACTACTTTACGATGTAAACTACACTTCATTTTTAACGCATGAAGTATACTGGCAACTTTTTGTTTAATAAAGATTGTGCAACTCATCTATTGTGTTCGCGTTTCCTTGTCTTTTTATAAATGTTTGTTATAACTACCGATATAGACATTTATCCAGTATAACATATTGTTACTTAAAAGTTTAATCACGTACATAATGTATCCTTAGACTATGATTGACGAGTAGACTATTCGTCAATCATACTGGTTTAGAGACTTATTTAAAAAGGCACAAAAATACTTCAACTGCATTTAGTTGGAGTATTTTTATTCCTTTTTGAATAAGTCTCTAAACCAATACGTTGAAAGCCGATATCCCGCAATGGCCGACAGCACGTGTTAATAATGATGATGAAATATTTTTAAGTAGGCATTGGAGTTTTGTTCATTGTGAACAAAACTCCAATGCCTGCTTATGTTTATAATTTATCTGCTTAGTTGCCAAACTTAATCTTGACATAGGCATTCGCGGTCAATGACGAAGGTAAATTTTGCAACTGTGGTTGAAATCATCCGTCTATTTAAATATTTATGAGCTATCTGCCCGTATGTTATCACCTGTTATTTTTTTTATTTTTTACGGTTATCGCGCTACAAATAATCGCGGCACTAAAAGTTGCTCGTTTGAATTAGCACTAAAATGGTAGGAGTTACACGCCAATGCAGATGTGTGACGGACTTGAAAGTGCATTGGTACACAGTTCAACAATGTTGGCCACATTAGTTGGCCACGTTGGGGTATCTGATTGTCTGTTAAAACCAGTTTAAGTGTTTCGCAACCGCCAGACATATAATTACGTAGTATTATTAGAATTATGAGTTGCATAATTTTTATTTATTGCACATAATAAATCATGTTTTGTTGCAATTTAGAACCAACATCAAATAGTGTTCGAGCCAAACATGTATCCAAAAGGTGTGGTCGTTTTATAACACTTGCAAATTTATAGGCAATAAAATACAAGGTTTATACAGGATATACTCGTTAAAAAAATTATGCATGCGGCAGAAACTGTGTGTATACATATGTACAAACAAAAATATTTACACAGTTTAAGTATCTTTTATAACTATATCTTTACTGATATGGATATAGTTGGATGCGGGTGGCCCAAGACCGGTCTGTGTGGAAAACCTTAGGGAAGGCCTATGTCCAGCAGTGGACTCCTTTCGGCTGAGATAATGATGATACTAATATATATCAACAGAAAAATCTGTTTGTTCCTATGTTTGTAAATTTGCTGGCAATGAATAATTTAAATTTACTAGACCGATATTAATAATTATTTTACCATTAGAAAGCTAATTTATTAAGAAGTAACATAAGCTATAGCATCACGCTACGAGCCATGAGAGCGACGCAGTAATTGTAAACGTAGGTGAAACCACGGGGTCACCTAGTATTTTGTAAAACTTGATCTAACAGTAATGGAGAGATACGCAATGATCATAACAAGTCGGAATCTTAACTATCTTTCTACGCATTCGGGAAATAGTCGTAAATTTTGCTATATATGTTCCAACTGGATAAGGTGACGTTACCTAATAATATGGTTATGACACTAGATTATGTGCGCACCTTCGTTCGCAAAGACTACAGTTCAGCTTTTATGACGTCATGGGTAATGACGTCATAAAAACAGATGCCACTAAGTACAGTATCTGCGGTTTAATGCGACAACCCTAAATTAATATTATAAATGTGATTGTGCGTTTGTTTATTTGTTACGCTTTCACGCCTGAACTACTCGACTGATCATCACGAAATTTCACAGACATATATACATACATAGATTCACGCCTGTTGCCCAGAGGGGTAGGCAGAGACTACAGATTTTCATTTGCTACGATCCTGACACACTTCTCAGGCTTCATTCACTTTTATGACATTCCCAACACGCTCGCCAGTTTACACATTGTTACGGGTATAGAAAAGGACATAGGATACCTTTTATCCAGAAAAAGTACTGTTACCGAGGTATAGAAATTTACTGACATAACTTACATTAACGTGAGCGAAGTCGCCGGTAAAATATAGTATTAAATGAAATTCTAAAAAAAAATAAAAATCTAAAGTTTATGTACCGAACAACACTAGGCGAAATGTTATGGGTTTCATAAAAAGTTGTTCTGAGTCTAAGTATTCTGTGTCTATTGTTTGAATGTCTGTGAAACCACCGCGACACACATGATTTAAAAAGGGAATGAGAAACGGGAACCTACCTACCAAACTGTGACAATTAAAACAAGTCTGTTTACTGATACTTCTATAATTCCAGAACAATCAAATGGATGCGCCGAAATTATAGAAACAACTACATTTTGCCCGCGGCTTCGTTTGCGTCTATGTAGATTTTGTCAATAAATGACGGACAGTAGTACCTTTTTTATGGATCAAAGGTACCCTTTATCCTTTTATGTATCCCTGACAACGTGTTATCAAAATTCTATGATGATTGGTTGAGCAATTTAGGCGAGAAAGCGTAACAAACAAACAACCACGCATAAAAAATTATAATATTACTACCTATGATTGTTTGGATTTTCAGCCTTCTACATTGTCGATCCTGTTAATGTGTGTCAAATTATCCCGTGTAACAAACATAGCCTTGTTACAGTTTTATAATATTAATTGCACCTACCATAGAGATTGTACGGTTCCATATTCTTATGGTAAATAATGCCATGATCTGACACTGACAGCGTCGGTCTACATAACATTACCTTAACCCAGATATGAGTAGATTATTATTTTTGAGTCAAGTACGTAGAACGGAAAGCAGCGCCATACGTTAACTATTGTATCTATTTGCTGGCAGAGATTAAGAAATAGTTCGATATGCGTCTATATTTTAACTTCTTTAGTTACCCAATTTGGTCTCCATACGATATACTGTTTTGTATCTTTATATACGGTATATAATTCTTCTGTACGTGTGTTGACAGTGAACTCCTCCTAAACGGCTGGATCGATTTGAATGAATTTTTTTGTGTGTTCAGGTGGATTCGAGGATTGTTTAGATTTGATTTTTTTTTATTTTTTTTTTTCGCCTGTTCTGGACGACGTCTGTCAGGACAGCTAGTATATTTATATTTTATTGTATTGTGTAAAAGAGATACAAATAAAAATATTTTTATTTATTTATTTTCTTTCTTTCTTTCTTTCGGCTTAAGTGTTTGCTTCGCCACTATTACTGCGCCGAGTGTTGTGGGTTCAAATTCCACACGGGACAAAAGTTTCTGTGATCGTCAAATGGTTTTTCCGACTCTGGGTGTTCTGTGTCGGTTGTTTGAATGTTTGTAAAGATCTCGCGACACAGGAATTATACCAAGTGCGTTGTCATTAAATATATATATTTAAACTAGCTGTCTTGACAGACATTGTCCTGTACAGACGAAAAAAAATAAAACAATTCTAAACCATACTCGAATCCACTTGAACACACACAAAAAAATTAATTCAGATCGGTCGAGCCGTTTAGGAGGAGTTCACTGTCAACACACGTACAGAAGAATTATATATATAAAGGTATTCACGCCTGATCGCCAGTTGGGGTAAGCAGAGATGTATTACAACAGCATTTTATGGTGCTAAGCTATATGTTAGGAGTGAGTTTAAGTTGCTAGTGCAAATGGTGCAATTGGCACTTGCGATGTGCAATTGCTGTTGCCAAAAACCATGAAGATATAGGAGTCGCAGCTAATATTTTATTGTATCTTTTTTATATCTTAAGAATTTGTATGACTAAGTTTTTGTGTATTGTAGCTTCCAAACGGATAAACCGAATACAGTTTATATAAAGCGTATAATGTTTATCTTAATATAGGAGATTTCAAAAAACCTGCTGATGCTTTACATTTTTATATTTTACTTTTATTAAAGTTTGGTTCGCCTTTGATTTATATTTAAGTAGGTTTCTCCCAGCAGCAGGACATACTAACAGCCTAACAAAAGCCTCTTTCTTGGATTTCTAAATAATAACTATATACTGTCAATCCTTTTCAAAGGCACCCAATTGGTCATAAGATGGCCTGTCGTCTTATAATTTTAAATATATATCCTTAATGCTACTAGACATCCAAGCTTTCGCTATACAAGTAAATGATTATGCGCAGATGTTCAATGCAGTGCTAAATCTAAATGTCAAGCTATGATTAATGTTTATATTGTTACTTCACAAATTGAAGATCAACTAGATATCGACGTTATTGTGTAACAAGATATCAACAAACCGTATATTTGCTTTGAAATTCATCGTTTAAATAAGCTTTCCTTGTGTTGTATAATAATATCAACCCTGTATTAAACTGTCTCACTGCTAGGCACAGCCCTCTTTTCAATTTGAGAAAGGATTAGGGCGTAGTCCACCATGCTAACCCAGTACGAGTTAGCAGATTTCACATATCTTCGAGAACATACGTTTCTTTACGATGTTTTCCTTCGCCGTTAATGCAAGCAATAATTAACTATTTTAATACGCAAATAACTTCAAGAAGTCAGAGGCAAGTGCGTTGGGATCAAACTCGAGACCTCTGCGTGGCAGTGGTCTCCCACTAGGCCATCGCAGCATTTCGTATGTTGTGTTGTATGGAATATAATAAATAAACATTAAAATATCGGTAACACACCCAGACTTAAAACCACTATCTTTGGATAATTCTACTTTTTGTCAATCGAAGATGCCGCAAGGCCAAATACAGTGTTGCCTAACAATCTATATGACTACCTAACATTCCGTGTACCTGTATTTTGCAATTGAATAAATAAAATGTTTTGTTTTGCTACAATAGTTATGAGGTGATATTTGGGCAAAACTGCAGTATCCAAAACATTTAAATATTTTTGGTGAATGTGATTTGTCCGTTATACTAACAATATTGTAAATAAGTATACCTACGGCATGACTAATGACAATTATTGTACCTAATAATTGCTTGCACCATCAGGATATCATATGGTAGCCATGCGCGAGTGAGTGATACTTAGTTGCGCGATAACTCCCTTTGGTAAAGGGAATCTAACAAGGAAAGGAATAGGGACTAGAAGCGGTAGGTTCGTAATCCTTCGAAAGTCTGACGCACCGAGCGAAACGCAGGAACAGTGTAGGACCTCTTATGCTGGTTATGTTGTAAGAGGATAGTAGAGTACATGAAAATGAAAAAATTGTTTGTCTCAAAACAGTTACATTGATCATGAATGAGAGTAAGTAAAACATTTTACACTCACTTTTAACATAATTGGAGGTACGCAGTACTACATTTCATTTAAAGCTGATCAAATAAATTATTATATATACCTACTCGTAGATGAAGTGATCCACCATTACATCAATGTTAGTAGTTTGAATAATTTGCAGAATTTTCTAATTAAAGTGTACGTTTTTGATTAAATAATTATTTCCTTTCGCTCAGTGTAGAAATTATGTTAACACGACAACTTGCAAGGTCATGATTAATTTATTCAGTTTTTATGATTCAATATTCAAATATTCGTTTGCTAGGTCAATGTATTCAGTTATTCAATACTATAAGACGTAAACTGCTGCAATATTAGCAAGAAATTTTTGACTTTTGAATTTTTCGCTTAAAGTTACAGTATTGATATTGAACCTCATTATTTTGCGTATAATATAAAAAAAACATTATGATTTGACGTTGATAAGGCTTACTTTGTGAACCAAATGAATACATAATTTTCACTAGACATTCCTTATTCTCTTTTTACCCAATTGTTACATTCATTATTTGTGCAGGTAATGTCAAAAAGCAATCAACATTTATTCTACCATTTAACAGTAATCACAGAGATTGATAATGCGTATTTAGACCAATAATTTTATTAGTACTTAAAGTGTTGAATGTTTGTGTTACAGTGTGGTATTATTTCATCAAGTAAATCTACATATATGACAACATTTCTTACTAGTACTACTCTAAGCATTTAATGCTTAGTATTACGGCACGACTTCGAATCCCACACGCGTTGAATAACAAACAATTGTTTTGCAGTATAGTCATTACACGCGAAGAACTTTACTTAATACGTTATGTACTCGTTTGTTTATGTCAATACTTCTCGCAACAATTAAGCTTGAATGTTCAGTATGTGTAAAAATAATCATTGCTCCTTACACTTTATTTTTGCATCAGACTTTTATCAACACCACCGACGAGACCGCAACACTAATTATTTTGCAAGTGCCCCATAAAAGTTCGTATATTGGCAGTAACGTAATTATTATCGTGTGTTTTAAAACTTGCGTAAAATAAGGCTTTTACAACACCTGAGATACCTTTGTCGCAGTACAGCAGATATGCTTATATTTTGCAATATTTAATGTACAAGACATGCACCATAAATCAAGCAATACAATGATTTTGAAAGATTATCGTCCAGTATGATCAATCTGCCATTTGACGAACCAATGCTTGGCATATTGATGATTTTATGTAATGAATACGTGATTAGCAATTTCTTGTTCGCGACCGAAACGCATTTGATCGATCGAATGCTATAGAATTAAATTTTATTACTCATGCGCTAATAAATGATAGAACATTGTGGTTAATTGTAATCATACAAGATTACGTACGTGTAATATTGTAGCTTATTACGCAAAACAAAGATCGCGTACCGCGTGTTTATTGTCAAGAGTGAAAATGTACCAGGTTTCGTCACGTACGTAACTAGCGGATAGCCGCTTGCGATGTTCTATCTGGGTCATATTATTACGCATTTCGTAAATACTTACAGACCCATAACGTTACACCCAATTACACAGGGACAATGGACAAATTAAAAACAGTAATATTAAAATTGGCGTGGCCGTTTATTAAATCACAATCAACTCGTTCATCCGAAATGTCAGGAGAGATTCAAAAACATTTTCGTCTTAAAATAACAGGTACATAAACTCAAACATAACTTTCAACCGATTAAAAAAAAATGTAACAAAAATAGACTAAAAGAGTATTTAATTCAGTGCGTTCGATCGCGGGTCGTGGAATACGAGTTCCTTGGATCTGGTACCACGACCACTATCCTTGGGGTATTTCGCGTCCCTCGTTCATATTATGTGCTAAGCTTATATTTATGTATCACATTCAGACGTTTTCTGCTCCCTGCAGCCTTAGTAGCTATCATGATGACCATATTCGTGGCCGTGTCCGTGACCGATGACGACGGGGACTGGCACCTTCACTGGGTAAGGCACGGGCTTCTCGATGTGGACGGGCACGTGTTTCTCAATGTGGACAGGGTAGGGCCTGTCGACGGGGACTTGGACGGGTACGGGCACATGCTTCTCTACTGGGTAGGGGATATGCTTCTCAACGGGGTAAGGAGCGGGCACTGGCACTTTGACGGGGTAGGGCACAGGTTTCTCAACGTGCACGGGGTAGGGCCTGTCAACGTGAACCTTTACGGGGTAGGGGACGGGCTTCTCAACGGGGTAAGGCACGGGCTTCTCAACTGGGTAAGGCACAGGCTTGGGGATGTGTACGGGGTAGGGCCTGTCAACGGGCACCTTGACGGGAACGTGCACTTCCTTGTACACGGGATAGGGAGCTGGTACATGTACTGGCACCTTTACGGGGTAGGGGACCTTCTTCTCAACTGGGTAGGGAGCGGGTACATGGACGTGAACGGGTACGTGCACCTTCTTTTCAACGGGGTAAGGCTGAGGCACGAAAACCTTAACGGGGTAAGGCCTGTCTACTGGCACATGCACGGGATAAGGCACCTTCTTCTCAACGGGGTAGGGTTGGGGAACGTGGTAGGGCACTTTGACGATCTCCTTAACTGGGTAAGGGACGTGCTTGACAACGGGGTAGGGTTGAGGGACGGGCACCTTAACGGGCACAGGAACCTGCTTCTCCACTGGGTAAGGAACGTGCTTCTCTACGGGGTAGGGAACGGGGACATTTTTGACTAAAGTGATGGTTTTGTGCACATCAGTGTGTGAGTCGTAACCACCACCGTAGCCGCCACCGTAGCTACCACCGTAACTTCCGCCGAATCCACCGTCAAATCCACCGTGTCCACCATAACCTAAACCGATGTCGATGAGCCCTCTCTTCTCGTGCTTCTTGTCGTCCGCCGCTGCTTCCTTATTATCGGTCACTGCCACTTCTTTTTCTGCTGCCTTAGCTTCTTCAGCTTGGACGAAGGCCAAGAGAGCCACCAGACTGGCGGCCACGAGCTGCCGACAAAAAAAAATCAAAGATTAATATCAAAAACTGGCACGAATGTAATTGTATGAATAGAATCGAAAGTTATTATCGCAGTTGGCTAATTATCTGGTACAAATATGCTTGGAGGTTTGTTGTTTTAATGAGTGGTCGAGTTAACATCGATGCAGACAACGACACAAGTACGCAATTTCCTTGTTGCGTAAATGGATAAAAGTGGAACAAGGGGGTTTTGCGTATATCCAGGCACTGTCACAACCCTATGGAATTATATTAATAGTAGTCACAAACACTTAATTGTTTTCGCAATTTAACAGTTTTGAATATAGAACACACCATATGTCTCATGATGCTGCACTAGTAGGTTGCACTGAAGCCAGCGAAGTCCTGAATGCGAATGATGCGTGATCGTTCGTAGCTTCGCTATATATATGCAGTAAGAGCGGCCGAGCGAAGAAAAAAAATGGCGGCTCTCTATAGGACCATGTTACACTTTCGCTTTCGAGGGGGTTCGGTTTCGAGCGAGCCGAAATGCTCTATATCTGTCTACGTGGAGATTTGAGGCGACCGGTTTACAAGCAATGATATAATTTAAATATAATTAACGTAATCGTTTAAAGTCGATCTGTAAATGCTTTTCCTTTGTACGGAGAGCCTCAAGGTTCTTTGTAAGTGTTTAGGTTGTAGTTAAGATATGTAATATTAGGCGAAACTGTGTTGTTTTTTGTTTCATTATCACGAACACCAGAGAAACATTGAATAAATGTATTTTTTTTGTTTTGTTTTAGTCTCATACGCATTTACTTATAAAGGAAGTGTACTAATTAAAATTATGTAAATAAGTGCCTTTTGTATATTTTTACTTTTGCGATTTGTGTTGTAAAAGTGTTTTAATTGTTAATTATGTGAGAATGCGATCGTTTTGAAAAAGTTCCTAGTTTAGAACATTTCTAAAGTGTACATACATACATATTAAACAATTTAGTCTGTGGTAACTAGTATGCTGTGTTTCTTCAAGTATATAGTTGTAATTAAAACAATTCATATATGAACACTTTTTAATTTACACAAAAACTAAAGTAATTTCTGCTTTGTATCTTATTAACTTTGTAATTCTTCCGTAACAGAATAATTGTTGAAATTGTATTACCGTTGTAGCCATTAAATTCTGAATAATGTTATAATTTATGATTCCAAACACACAACTTTTATTAAATGATGCATGTTTTTTTAAATATAATATAAATGTCTACGTGAAGAACTTTCCTTGTCATATTTCATTAATAATTTTAATACCTATTATTTATTTTAAACGTCACGATTTTACGAAGAGCTTTACAAATATTCTAACAATAAACTAAACCTAAGGTTACAATTTAACTACGACTTTCTGTATAAATATTTCTGAGTTAGTAAGGCGACATTACACCAAGTAAAGTAAGCTTATTGACAAATTCTAATTAATTATCATCACCTCGAGCAATCTTCTTTGCAATATTGCAATTAAATTCAATATGTATTGATGACCTTAACGTGAGGTGTTGAATTAAAGTGGTCATCTCAAAATATAAATGATTTTTTTATACATATATGATTATAAACAAGCAAAACACCTGCCTTATGATAAAGGGTTGTAATAGCTTTAAGCGCTTGTAAAGGCGGGACTATATTTCGTGTATAACTACGCAGCTAGCATAAGGCAAAAAAATAACAAGTGAGAATCGGCTATGAGTTGTCGTAAATCTGTAAAGTTCCAAAAAATGATATCACGTGGCCTTGAGGTCAGAAGGCAAAGGTCCTAGTCATTTCGAGGTACATCGACTATGCTCAGTCGAATGGCGTTGACTGCGTGTCTCTAGCTCTTACGGTTCTTGAGTTGAAAGTTGTATAACAGACAGACAGGCGGACGGACGGACAAAGTTGTTGTATAAGAGTTTTTTTCGAACTCTAAAACTACTGACTATAATATATAATTTCACTGCACGGATGGCGAAGTGGTTTAAATGGCCGCATCGCCACTCGGGACAAACATTTGAGTGATCCACAAATTGTTGTTTCGAGTCTAGATATTCTTTTTGTCCATTATTTGAATGTATGTAAAGACCCCCGCGACACAGATTATTTAGTGCGGGAGCTGTCATTTATAAAACAATCTATTAATGTTAACATTTCAATGATCCTTATGGATCTGTACAGACATTACTGATCGTTAGGAACAATGCTATTTAATTTGTTTGTTTTATTTTACTTTAATAGAAGAAAAACGTTATTACATTGCTTAGCTTTAAACAGTTCAGATCGAAGACAGTGGTGCCAATTCTGTTGTCACAAAATTCTCTTATCTTAGCTAAAAATCTCTAAAATTTAGTTTAGTCCTGTCAAACGACATTTCGTATTCTAAAATCACTACAAGTGACAGGACTAAATTAAATTTTAGAGATTTTTAGCTAAGATAAGAGAATTTTGTGACAATAGAATTGGCACCAATATGTTGTTTTTTAAAGTGAATGTGTGTAATAAAAGTATATCCCCAAATAACTTGTTTCGGGAATACACAATATACATCAATACTACATACTACGAATACACTGCAAACTAAAATAACTAGGAATGATAAGATATTTCCATAAGCTTTTGTTTTGTTTGTTTTGTCCTATAGAAATATGATTTAGGTTCTACTTAAATTCATATGCAAACTACAACACATAAAGTTTAAATGAACACTCGCAATTAAACCTTATTCAAATCATAGATTCCTGTGACACAAGTTTATTACGCTTAAGGCCAATCGCGAGGATCCGGGTTCTAAATCCGGATTCTATATCCGGGTCGGACAAATTTTTCCCTATTATAAAATTCGCAATAGTGTCACGGTGCCTGAAAATAAGCAGCGATAGGGTTCCTATAACATGGTATTATAAACCTAGTAGCAAACTATATATGTAACTCTGCATACCCCTTCTACGATATACAGGTTAATGTATATATGCATCAAAGTAAATGAACGATCAATGTCTTAAATGCTAATGATTGCATGAATATAATCGCACGAGTTTCCGTTTTTACATTCAGAGCACGATTATTTATTACATACTATTATGTAGTTAGTTTTTAGAATTGAAATATTTTAGAACTCAATTATTAAGTGCATTTTAAGCAATATTTAGTGCTATACAAGTTTTGATCGATAGCTGATTGTTAGTAATAAATCAATGCCGTATTACGTATGAGTCAATATAACTAGGTATATTATGTAGACACAAATAAAAAAGGCATTGTATTTGGGTTCTGGACTCCGGATGCTAATGAAACCAATGATCTCTATATTAAAAGTAATGGATCGCTTAGTATATTTTATACAAATCAGTCCTTCATGTATTCATAAATTAATCCCATTGAATTCAAATTGACATGAAAAATTACGTAGTTGCTACTAGAACTAAAATAACTGCTTATGTATGTAATATATATTTATCCATTACATTTTGTACTGAGTTTGCAAGGAGCAGAGATGCGAATGTTAAGATGGATGTGTGGTGTAACCAGGATGGATAAAGTAAGGAATGAGTAGACGGAAAAATTGAGGAGTGAACGTTTGTCCTGGTATGGACACGTAATGAGAAGAGATGAAAGAAATATTGTCAGAGCAGCTATAGCTCAGTGGGGAGACCAACAGACTGCAATGCAGAGAGTCTCGGATTCGCACCCACGTCGCGCACCTCTGACTTTCGGAAGCTATATGACTTTTTGAAATTATGTGCGTATTGATTGACAATTATTGCCTGCTCCGTGCCTCGGAGAGCACGTTAAGCCGTCGGTCCCGACTGCCATGAACATCTATGGCAGTCGTTATTGGGGAAGTCGACACAAAAGATCCCACTGGGTCGAAGTGTCGCCGGTCTGTACTGACTGGCCCCCACACAAGATAAGATAAGATAGGAGAGCTCTGAGTATGGAGGTGCAAGGATTATCTAGTAGAGGAAGGCCCAAGAAAAGATGAATGGACTGCATAAAAGATGATATGGCCAGGAAGGGTGTCAGTGCTGAGATGACGAGCGATAGAGATTTATGGAAGAGAGAGACATGTTGCGCCGACCCCAAATAGTTTGGGATGAGGGCAGGAGGATGATGATTTTGTACTGAGTAAATATATAATTCTTGAAAAGGATTTCCTCTACAAATATTAATACTTATGTACCTATCGTAACGAAATAATTTGACTTGTCAATCTAGATTTCAGCATCCATATATCAAATGCGCGTGAGTGATACACACAAATCCTAATAATTCTTGTACACCACACGAGTATCGTGCGCAAGTTAAGTATCTATCTTACGCGGGTTAAATGCATAAGTAAGCGCCTTGATTTATTTTTTATATAACAGGCATCTCCCGTGCTAGAAGTAATATGTTTGTGTCTCGGGGAACTTTACAAACATTCAAACAACGGACACAAAGAACACATTGTTGTTCTGTGTGGGAATCGAACCCACAACACTCAGCGTAATGGCATTGGCGTGGCGACTTGAGCTACTGCGGCATCCGTGAAGTCATTGTATGTAATCTTAACTTGCGTATGTATCCTTCTCCCAACTTGCGTCGTGTTCAAGCACCATAAAGTAATGAACAACTGTCATAAGCTGTCAAAACGGTGTCATATTAAAGACATCTTGCAAGCCGTAGTCGTAAGCAGGAACGGCTTATTGATTAGGCTATTTATCGTGATATTGCTTAAGTAATAGCTGACTTCGACATGCTGTTTGTGTAAACGGGGTTCTAGTACATCGCCTACGTTATTCGAAACCTGTTTATTCGATTTTGCAGACTGTGTTTTGCGATAGAGAGACGTTTCAGTTATATAATGCGGGTGTTATAAAATATATACTGCCTGTGACTTCGTTGCTGTTTGTTTAAAATAGCTCATGATTTTGCTCAGTAGTGAAGCTAGCTCTGTACTAATATAAGCGGTGGTAGCCCGATTGATAATGTATTGATCTTTTTGCTTAAGTAGTCGTGGGTTGGAACACTAACCCGTTGCACATGAGCTTACTCATAACACAAGCATCACTCATCGCATATCACCTTAGATGGAAGGGTTAACAAGAATATTAGTAAATTGTCACCAAGTAAATTTTTTTTTAACCTTGGTTCAGTGGTTTAACCTTGTAAACATAACAGTTAGTTACGTTTTGTTAGACCTAGTACTTAGACATGAACTCACCTGAATTTCATAAAATGGATACCTACAAGTATATTACATCCTCATAATGCCAACTGTGTTTTAGTTTCCACGTAATACTCAAGCCTATTACCGTCTACCGGTCTTTCTAATCCTGTACTGAAAATTTCATAACACAATTTACGGCATCTGCTGCAAATAAACGTATGTTAACATCATAGGACCAATGTGGTATTACCATACAGTGGCATGCCTAAGATTTGAAGTGTGGCAAGGCGGATATACCTTTTTAGTATCTCTCACTTATACCTCTGAAGGGATAGGAAGGAGTTATACACACCCATATGTCGCCAGCTATGGTCCTTGGCCTTACATAATAGAGACCTTACATATGAGGGTATTGTCATCTACCCAGCAAAGACTCCATGCAGCGACTGAGTATTTTTTAACATTAAATTCAAACTCGAGATATGATAATAAGATAAATTTTGGCTAATTGAACGTCAACTTTTTTTTAAAATTTTTCTAGCAGTTTCGGTTCCATATTACTGGTATAATTGTTAAACCCTCTAGCTAAGCTACAATGTTTGTATTAGGTGTGGGTTCGCGTTAGTAGTGCAATCTGTGGGATTTCTACCCGTGACCTCTCGATCGCAAGTCCAATACCTTATCCATTGGGCTACTGCCGCGCCGCTTAATTTTAATAGAACTTTGTTCCGTATACATCTTATTGAGAGTAAATGTTCCACTGTCACTATATTTACTAATCGGTTCTTAAGTATAAGTTAATGTATGTAGATATGTATTTTTGTATACCTTTGAAGCATATATAATTATGTCAAGGTGTTCATCGACTTTTCTAGACAATCTGTCAATACATATTTGATAGAATGTCGAAATGTGGGTGGGATTTATTTTATTATTCGCAAATATAATTTATTTATTGATATTCATTGCAAATCTTTCGGAATGTTGAATTTATCATCTTTATCCTTGTAGTACACAGCTATTTAGCATTTTAGTTTGACGGATGGTGCAGTGGTTATATAGTCACGATCTTACTGGCACTGTCCAGTCTTGTGGGTTCGTATCGCATTTAACCATTTTTGCTATCCACAAATTGAACTGTTGTCTTGTCTTTTATAAAGAATTTGATTGTTATTTGGATATATGTATATTTGAACGACATTCAGTTTAGAAATAGCCTGCTAATTGTTACTAAGGGATAAAGATATGAGAAGTATCAGATGCGTTTCGCCATTTTTGTTTAGGTCTCGCATGAATCATTACGTAGGACCTGAGCATAGATGTGCATGCATAGCGCCGCTTATTACAGTATTGACACTTACTTAAAATTTTGCTCGATCTGGGAATAAAATATTTGGGTCGCTGGATCGATACCGCAATCATATAAGCTGATTATCAATATTTATCTGAAACACCATACATAATTATTTATTAATTATTATTCATACAAATCCGACATGTATGAAAAACTAATAAATAAAATAATTATTTATACTTTTCTATTCACGTAACTCACATCTCTTCATAACTTACACCTCTTGATGAGATTGTTATCCTTATTTGGTAAACTCTTTCATAGGTTTATAATTATAGTATTCCTAGTATGGACACAGTGCAACGTAAATTTAAAAAATAAATGCATCACAATCTGTCGCAATTGGCCGTAAATCTTTGGAGATCGAAATTCAAAAATCGTAACTGTCTGGCAATGACATTTAGCATTTAACCCACATGAGGTAACTAACCTCATCTTAACTGTTTATAAATATTTAGCTTGCTGTCGGATTAACGCCAATCGGACTACGGTTGTCCTGCTTTATACAGGTTTATATTAAATCCTGTAAAACCAAATAAATATTTTTTACTACTAAAGTGGCAAACAAGTATGTATAAGCGGCTAGCGTTCTCTATGGACGCTTGTAATAGAAGGAATAATAATAACGCATCGCCGACCTTTCAAAAAGGAATTCCTTTGCTGCCAGTGCAGAAGCCAAAAATTATTATATACTTCTTCCCTTATAGCGGTTACTACCTAGGCTACTACACATAGTTTGTAAAAAGCAGACGGTCAAACGCATGTCAACTTGAATTGATTTTGATTGACTTGAATTTGATTGAATTAGTAACAGCCAAATGACTTGATATGAGATTTTGAAACATCTTTGATTAGGCATTTAGAAACCTGGTGTTAATGTTAGGCATTTAGATGTACGGAAGATATTTTTTTTAAAATATTTGAGCATATTTTATTGAAATAATAAAAAAAGCCTATTCTAAAAGAGTTTCAGGCGGAATTCTCATAATTACATAGAATGTATAAAAAAGTGTCTATTCGCCGAAAGCTATGAAATTTATTATATACTTAGCTAGTGATAGATCTGGCTAATAGTAAATTCCCAGGACAGTTTAACGTGCAAGTAGACTAAAAATTTTAACGTATGTTAATTTTTAGTAGACTTATATAAGACATAGAATGGAGTTAGTAACTGAGTAGTTACTTATATATAGTATCAAAATAATTCAGAATGTGACGTAATAAGATGGCCTCCTGATATATAAATCATTGTATACTTATTTTTTAAATATTTGTGTGAATTTGTTGAACCTTTGTTTATGCAGCGGAAGCTATTCGATTGCAAAGTCTACATACATTTATGAGTGTTTTATCACGGTTTTATCTAGCTTCTACGATTGTATCTGTATTCAGGAATCTAATTTACGAAAATATGACATTGAGTTTAAGTATTTTGAGTTCCTGCTTATGATAAATCAATGTTTTAAGCAGTGTGCAATTATTTCGAAACTTATATCGAATATTCGAAAGTTGTATGATCTCGCATCTGACTTGAATAATACGCTGTCACCGATTATTATTAATTTAATTATAAACCTGAAAACCATAATTCGAAACACTTGCATTGGGTGTTTGCGTTTTACTTATACGTTCTTTCTATGATACCATATAAAATCTATTAACATCACCAATTAATACAATCGAATGATTATTATTAATAATCGAAATGTCGCATCGATTGAAAAATCGATTGAATCGCGAAAGTATTAATCAAAAATAAATAATACCTTAAAGCTAAATGGGTAAATACTAAGTCGGACTACCGGGTTTGAACTATTTGCCCATCTTCGAATTACTTAATTTATATACAACACTCTTTTGTAATTTTAATGTCATGCATTATACACAAAAAGCTTAGAGGTTTATTAAAAGAGGTATAACACAGTGAAGCCTTCACCGCAATCTTGGAACTGACTGATTAAGTACATTTATCCTACAAGCCAGATAGTTTTCTGTTGCATTACTAATATGAATGCGACTGCTGAAGCTTTGTTGCCGTGGTATCTGATTCAAATGTGCTGAGAAGTTCAGTGGTGCAAAAAAGCGAACGAAGGTAATCATAATTATGTAAAGACATATATAATGATTATGTAACTAGGAATCATCACCAATCATGCCATAATATCTTAAGTAGGGTATACGCTGCCCATATTTTCTGAAGTTCAGTTGATTTGGTTTAAAACCATTATTTAAAGTAAACATTGTGACAGAATTTCATCCAACTGCTTCATAAAACAAGTTTAACTAGTTTGGATCTGAACTTGCGACCTTTCAGTCAACGGTCACTACTGTCGTCGTTGATATTTGATTATTATGTAAATTGTTGCAATCTCAAAAAAAACAACAGCTTCGAGATTGCAATATACTGCTCAAAAAAGGCTATTAAACTTTCTTTATAATATTTCTGGAAATGCATCGATTACAATAAAAGCTGATGACTTTTGGCCATATACATAGCAAATTTATCATGATAAATAGACGACGACGATGCTACGCTTTGCTTTCGAAAATAATCGGATTATTGTTGCAAAATGTTACTAAGCAGTAGAAACAAAAATCCAAATTGACCATTTTTTTATTCTACACGAAAGATGATGTGATTGTGATAGCTATTAGTGCACAAAATCAAGGCCTAGCCACTAGGCCACCATTATGTAAATTCTCCATTAACGAGAACCTTCTAGTTGATCCCGTGACATAGAATGGAATAGTTTATTTTTACCAAATCAATATATCCAATTTTTCTTAATCTACATTTAAAAAGTCATGATCAATGGTTTTTAACCTCAGAGAAATTCGTTGATGACTGTACTAGTGTAAACTGAGTTGTACATATATTGGCAGTTGACTATGAGGTCGTGGGTTCGATTTTTCTGTTAGGAAATTGCCCGTAACAGCACGGAGTCTGGCAATATGTTTCGTTAATGGCAAAGACTTATATTGCGTGGCACTTACAATTAAGAATACTTCTGAATAAAACAGGCGTATATAATTTGAACGAACCATATTTATTTTTGAGAGCTTCTTCTCGTCAAATATTTCATTTTGTTTCGTCATGAGATGCGTAAGATTCCAACCGCTATTAGCAAAAATGCGAAGGTTTAGGTTAAGGCCGCCATTTGAGTTTGCCATTAATGTCATTCTTGTTTTAAAACATCCATATTGATGGCGTCGTTGCTACATTATTCAGTAACGTAATGAGGACTTAATCTTCATTATACTAAAGTATCGTTAGCTTAGCTACTGGAGCTGACACGTTTTATACATGTTCGTTAAAGTAGCTAAGGTTACAAAAACTTTTTAAAGAGTATACTGGAAGAAAAAGTGTGAAGTGAAGAGTGTAAAGTGTGAAAGAAAATCCATCTAAAAATTAAGGAGAAGCTAAGCTCGAATTGTATTAAGAGGTTAAGAAGAAATCAGTGTTTAGAGAGGGATGGAGATTGCTTCAAGACAAGAGTATCGCACTTGTATAAAAAAGAATCAGGCATTGCTGCGGTGATCTGCTCACGTTATAAAAAATGTGAGTGTAGTTGTTTATTGTTAGTGTAGTTTGTATACCTATAGTACTCATTTCTTTTTTTTAATAGACGCCTTGCACTAGGAATCAATCCTGTATAGCGGAGAGAAGAACACCCACACTCAGAACAACCATTAGTTAGTGTAACCATCAGATATGTCTTTTAGTTTGCTGAGAAACGAGGATCATCCTAGAGAAGATACTTGCTTACTTTGGGTAAATTATAATACGTCTTTGCCATTATTAGCTGCTGCCTGGATTGCAAATTATTTATAAATTTCCTTAATATCATTGTAGTTAAACCTTAGACCTTGACTTAGAATATTTTCTATACGCATCTATGAAGTAAACTAAATTCTTATGCATGGGTTATTAATGTTATTATTTTATTGATGTGAAACCATTCCACTTGTGAACGAACGAGGTCATAAGCTCACGAGTAGAATACAGTTGCATTAATACATCATGCGTTTTTAAAGTTCCTTGTAGCACCTTCTTGTTTGCAGATACAATAAATGCCGTAATACATTACTATGCATTTATATCGGATATAATATAAGGAGGTATTACGTAACAACTAGATTGTAGGCCCCGCTATTAACCAAAGCCCTCAATTGAAAACAGTGTTGTTTTGCGAGCGTTTCACGTTTTCCCTTTGTCGTTTAATCGCGTGACGTCATACTATGGGTATGTAAATAGCGTGTAACATCAGTGTGTAGGATGTTAGAGCAGCATAATACTTTAGAATATAAACTTTAGTATTAGGTATATAGGTATATCTACAGGTTACCATCTTTTTCTCATCTTCTTCAATCACATACCTTGTATTCTTATACAAAATCTTTTAACTATATTAATAAAATGGTCTATCTTATCTTATCTTATCTTGTATAGGGGTCAGTCAGTACAGACCGGCGATACTTCGACCCAGTGGGATCTTTTGTGTCGACTTCCCCAATCGACTGCTATAGATGTTCATGGCAGCTGGAACCGACGGCTTAACGTGCTCGCCGAGGCACGGAACAGGCGATAATTGTCAATCAATACGCACGTAGTTTCGAAAATTCATATAACTTCCGAAAGTAAGAGGTGCGCGACGTGGGTTCGAACTCGAGACCCTCTGCATTGCAGTCTGTTGGTCCCCACTGAGCTATCGCTGCTATAACATGGTTTAAAATGGACAAACACATCGGCGGCATTTTTTATAGTCATTAAATGATTCCAGTATTTACTAAGTCCCTTCAAATGACTGCCGCGTTGTCTTTAATCGACCTACAGGCTAGATTATTGACCTGTTGATGGGTGAACTGAGTCTTTGGATTTGTTGTTTAAATATCTGGAACTCAATGCGATTATAAGATTGTTTCATAGAGTCAATGTTTTTAAAAGAAGAATACAAAAGCTGCGTTTAGCTATTTTGTTATGTGACGCATTATACATTTTGGCTGCGACAAGAACATTGAAACTAATTAATCAATTAGCAACTGCAGTTGAATTTCATAATTTTATTGAGGATGCTGTTCATTTAAACAAACCCAAGGCAATGCTGCTTTAAGTTTCTCTATAGGTATTAAAATAATTATAGTAGACCTTAAATCTTACGCAGACTGAGTATCTTAAGGTCAACGGATAAACCACTCGCGGTGAATTACTTTTAGGAGCTTACTTAAACAAATTTAATCAGACGTTTATATGTTTATTTTACGGGCTTTAATAAGAAAATGCACAAGTTAGTACGCATTGTATGTAACTCTTAGTTATTTTCGAATAAACTTATTTTTAAGAAATTAACTGGTCTAGGAACAGTTCCTTTATCGTCGGCGACTTTACAAATAATAACAATAATGTCCTCCAGACCAAATTTCGGTCACGGCGGCCAGTCTTAACGGAGACTGGCTATCTGCGCAGGAGATATTATAGTGCATAAGTGTGTGCGCAAACACAAGTGCACTCTCTGTTCCTTCACTCTCATGATCCGATGAATCCGACACGACCGGAGAGAGATCAGGCGCAGAACCAACGGCTTTACGTGCTTTCCGAGGCACCGGGGGTGTCTAACACCGCCAACTTCCTAACTCCGAGCTGCTATTCAGATTTCTTAACAGAAAGATTCAATAACTTTTTGTTGAACAGACTTTACAAATATCGAAACAATGGACAAATAGCCTTCCACTACACCATCTGGTTTAAGTGGTCACCTCGATACAAATTATGTAATGCGAAAAACACTATAAATATTTACATATGATTCTTAAGAGCAGCGATAGCTCAGTGTGGATCTCTGATTTTCGGAAGTTATATGACTTTCCGAAATAACGTGCGTATTGATTGACAATTATCGCCTACTCCGTGCCTCGGAGAGCACGTTAATCCAGATCCCACTGGGTTGAAGTGTCGCCGGCCTGTACTAACTGGCAATGACACACAAGATAAGATAAGATAAATATGATTCTTCAAAGATTAATTACCACTCCATATAATTAAAAGGGACTGAATGTCACATATTATTAATCAGTCAAAATATCGATCGTGACGAATCTTTTGTGTCTGGCTACCGGTGAGCTCAACAACTCCAATAGGTTAATAAGTTAGCTTATTATTATTATTATATAGACCCCCAAACTCACTCCCCAAAGGCACTCGCCTAATTTGGGGGACCAGTATCAGTAAGTTCTAAATAAAAAAACAACAATGTCCTAGCAGAATCAAAATTGTAATGTGTAACACGTTTGTATTTATCAGAGACAATAAATATATTATTAATATTATTTCGTATTTCAGTGTTTCATCTAGTGTGGTAGTAGTAGAGGAGTCCACGTTGTGAAAAGAGGTTGATGCCGCTTTATGGCGGCAAAACCTCTTTTGTGATTCTAGTGTATATAGCTAAAGCATGACTTAAGACCAGATGCAGTAATGTCTATTCTGTCCTTTCAGTTGAATCTTAAACCGGCTGCGCATTATAAAATAGATAGAACCAGCAGACGCGTAGCTCATAAAATGTGTGAAATAAATGAAGAGAGTGTCAGAGAACTGTCTTGGAGAGAAGTTGAAAAACATGATACTACATATAGTATAGACAGCGCAGCATTGATGGCCCGAGAAGTCAGAGAATGAATACCCGAATTAACTGCATTAAAATTAGACAGGTTGCTTAAGATGGTCTCTCGATCAGATTATAATATTGATTCCTAAATAGTAAACGCATTTTATAGAATACTAAGATCATTTTGTACAGGTTCAAAAGAAGGCAAAAGTAACTGTACAATAAATAAATCTACAATAAAATCCCTTAACATGAGTAGGACTGTTTATGTGTCATCTATTAACAGTAATAAATTCGCTTGTCACGTCTCACTAAACGCCATTTGTTGTCAAGTATAATGTTCACCACCTGCAGTTGCATACAAAACAACCAATTACAAAAGTAAACTTCATGCAAATTAATACTTTTGGACTGTCTATTGATTTCGTCGAAAAAACCTCTTTAAGCATATCAACAGGAAATCGTTTAAACACTACCGGCGCTCTATTTATAAACAAACGGACAAAAGAGTTTTTTGGTTAAAAATAATTTAAACACGGATTAAAACTAATTTTGTACGTAGAATTGGAAATTCCATTTTTTTTTATACTACTAAAGTGGCAAACAAGCATACGGCCATATACCTGATGGTAAATGGTTACCGTAGCCTATCGATGCCTGCAATACCAGAGGCATCACTTGCGCGTTGCCGACCTTGTAAAAACCTTTTAACGCCCTTTTTGAAGAACCCCATACTGTAGTCTTGTGGGAAAACCTGGGCAGGGAGTTCATTCCACAACCTGAGCGTCCGCGGGAGAAAATTCCTTTGGAACCGTTTGGTGCGGCACCGATTAGGTTGTAAGGTGTGAGAATGACATCCCTGCCGATGACGAGCGGTGCGATGATAAAAAGTAGCTGAGGGCATCATCTCAAACAACTCGTCAGAACACAATCCATTATATTAGAGGTAGAACACATAAAGGGAGGCAAAGTCCCGTCTGAGACTTAGTGGCTCAATACCGTCTGTGAGTTTGGGCTCATCGACAATTCTCAATGCTCGTCTTTGTACTGCGTCAAAAGGATCAAGCTGGTATTTTGGTGCTCCTGCCCAGAGATGACTGCAGTACTCCATGTGAGGCCGGACTTGCGACTTATATAGAAGCAGTGAATGACTGTTATTTATTGTGGCAACTTGTTGTAAGTTATCTAGTTTGGAAAAGTGATGGTCGATGCAAAAGATGGATTCGAAAATTAATTACGAATACCTTCTAAAGATTACTAAACGTAATAGTGTGGGCGGACCTCAAGGCATAATAATTAATAATATAGCTTTAATAAATTGATGCGGTGAATGTAGACACTAAAAACTGAACACAGTTAAACATACAGAGTTTATGATTAGTAAAATATTCTCATCGCTTGACGTAAGCGGCTGATGGCTGTAGTTTAAATGTTTAATTTAGCGGATTGTGCAAAAATATTAGGTTTGGTTACTGGATATTTTTTGGTAAAATCGTAAAGAAGTCTAGCAGGGGAGCTCTAACTGAACTAAGAAAAAATCCAAAGTCAAAACAATTGTGTCCTGCTAGTAGCATAAGTCTTTGGAAGAATCCTGGAAATCTTCAATTCAATTATTTATTGCTCACTTACTTAGGATCTCAATAATAGGTTAATAAGTTTTAGGCTAAAAATGTTGCAGTTTAAGTATTTACACCGCATTCATTCGATATTTCCAACGAACGTAATAATTAAGGAAAATACACACCCTTACAGCAACCACTTCGTGGAAGGATTACATGTTGCGTCGTATTAACATCGATTACTCATAAAACACACATTCCGGACAAAATTTAACCTTAACCTAAAATCATAAAAAATGTAAACATATAACAAAAATATTGCACAACGGTTTTTCCGAGATCGAATTAGAAATTTATCTTCGTATCGTATATAATAATTCGTTGATTTGTTCCTTGGGTACATTTCTACAAATATACTGTGATCAGCTTTTCGTAACTGACTATTGGACTACGCACTGAGCAAATGAAACGCCGAAGTTTCGAAGGTTTTAACAATAAATGGTTCACTTGATGATAAACGGCTATTGTAGCATATGTATGTTTACCAAATCTAGGTTTAACTTTCAAAAATGGAGTTGCTGCAATCCCACATCAGGGACCAGGTCGCTTACTGACAGCACGGTGTCTCATTGAGCAGCTCTACCGCATTCTTCTGGAGGGTAGAATCTCAGGGTTGAGCTTAAATACCATTATGTAATTATTTGGTTTTGCTGCTATAAACTTCGGATCTTTTGCATCAGAATGATGACCATACATCGCTAAACAGCAATGTGTGGTTAAAGATATGAGCTGTCTTATCATAATTAAATAACATTCTATATTGGAACTGTGTAATCATATTGCTCAACTTAATTGAGTTTTGAAACTTAAATCTTCTATTACAAATAGTATTTAATCAAAAACGAATTGATATTTGAATAAAGGTATAATCTTCTTTTGAAGTTAATGATTGTTATGAACCATAATTATATTAACTTTAGATTACTTGTACTTATTATACATACATTAATTATATTAATGTGTTGGTCTACTTATTTCCAGATAATTGATCTTAAGCATTTTAGTGCGAAGACAATTTTAACTCAGAATCATTATTTTTTCTGAGTTCAATATTAATACTTTCTGATTTATTTCTTCTTAACTGTACCCATACTACATCACCACAATCAACAATGAAAAAATCCAACATGATTGATAATCTCTAAATTGATAGATTATTGATTGATTTACTAAATAGATGCATGCATCAATGTTACTTCATTATGTGCATGCAACTTTTCTTATGTACTTACTAAGTTGCACACGTGTTACGTATCTATTACAAATAAGTAAACAAACCTCATATAGACCAGTTTTGCTACGTAATGCTAGAACTACTTGAGCATTAATATTCATTGGAGATGAGACCGCTTCGTCGGCCGAATATTCGCATAAATGGAATTAAGGCTAATCACGTCTCGCGTCACATACATACATACATTATGTATGATGAGTAAGTGGAGAGTAAAGTAGTAAGTGGAGCAAGAGCGGCGTCGCTTCTAAAGCTGTTTGTAGTACGCAGGTTTGTAAAGCTTCTGGTTTGTAATGGTCAATATTAATTATCAATATATATATCTCCTTAAGTCGCATTTGGTTTGCTTATTTTGCTTGGGATAGCCATGGTTTAAAATTACCAGATTAGGCAAAGGGTTGTTCGCAATTTCTTTGTGGCCGCATGTTATCTGACAATGTGCTCAGCAGATGGCAATACGCTCACCATTGTAATGTGTTACTTAGTACCTGTTATATGCCCTTCATAAACCATTAACATTTATTCTTCTTCTTAGCGTTTCGATGACAATCATAACTCAGTATTATAGATATAGTTGCGGCCCAGAACGCAGCCACCTTGATTGCGTCGTCTGAAGCAATCATCAAGCCCTCATTCGTGCAGTTGTTGGGGCACTCAGGGCACAATATAAGGTGCGATATTGTTTGTGTTGCACCGCACAAACAGTCCAGAACTGAACATATTTTCTTTGCATCCGCCGACCTGAGTTCGAAGTCTGTTTAGTGACTTCCAGACCAGCCATGATAATTTGATTCTGTTCATGCATTCGGTTTTATATATTAACATTTATTAATATCGATGGGCACAATAATGTCATAAAACGATATTCATTATTCTTGAAATTTCAATATTATTCTAATAGTGACATTGAAACTGTTATAGTTTTAAAATTGCATTAATATTTCAAATATCTCGTTTTGGCTTATAAATAAAACAGAGATATTTATATGTATGCATAATATCTATAAATCCTAAATACGACGCAAGTAACTAGTTCTGGTTACATGCGTCCGCCACTCTCGAGGCTACATGCACAAGCTTTGCACGCGGGTAGTCACAAGATAGTCAACAATTGACGCGAGTCACTCATGCAAGTATTTGCATGAGTGACTCGCGTCAATTGTTGGCATGATGCATATAACCTGCGCAAGAGTTTCAACTTGCGTATGTCTTTTATAATCAATTGATGTTTGTAGCTATTACACGGTTTGTTTATACTTTTATAGTTTTACTAATCGGTTTACTGATATAAGTATAAGAAAATAAATTTATAAGAAAATTAAAGCGTACTGCATTCGGTTTTATATATGTAGGTACGTGTGAACTCCCCCCGCATTTATTTACGTCACAAAAAACCGTCTTAACAAACTGATTCGCACAAACTTACTTATATGAACGCAATACCACTTTGCAAGGGGCATTAGGAATTAAGTTTCTTGCTGACATAAGAATAGCAGCCATATTGTTTTGCTAATTTGATTATTTATGTTTATTTAGTTTGATTATTTATAACGTGGCGCCTGTTTTCAAGGCCAATGTGACTTATAAGTATTCGTGATTAATTAATTACTATGTATATGGTGATACATTTTGTTTGCTACTTTGGACATACAAGTCAATGTGTATGATGTTTAATTTTGATATCTTTAGCACTGTCTCCAAATATACAATTTAATTTGGACCAGATGGAAAAACAAAAGACATATATTAATTACACTATATATTCCGCTGTTTTCCTGGTTTGTTAGTCTAAAAATATCTATTGTGTAAACTCTTGACCAACACAAAACCAGGGGCCCAGGCGTAATCCTTTTTATGGTGTTTGGTTTTCTGCTGATTGATAGGCTAAACTAATTTCTAAATTGCGTACAAATCTATGAAACACATTTCCTGTAAAATTTTAAATAAGCTGATGAGAGATTTATCTAGATTACCAGACTTAGCTTAAAGTAAAACACAATCTTGCAGATTCAATGCTATTTCTATATAATTATAATGTTTGAATGTATGTGAACTCCTTGCAGTCCATTGGGTCTTTTAAATAGACTATCATAGGGCTCTTAAGACAAATTATTAATTTAAAAGATAATTATATTTTATTTTGGAAATATTATTAATTGTTCTTTTTAAATAATGTTTCTTGGTACCAGCAAGGTATACGTATGTCGAAACATTAATAAATATTTATTATTATTAATTAACTAGATTCTTGGCATTTTTGTAGTTTAAATGCTCTTTGATAGTCGTTGCAGCAAATATAAACAAGACCTGGAGTAGAGACCGCGACTTGGTAAACGTAAGGTTTCCTATATTACATTTACTAAGACGCATTACAATCTTTCCCTTATGTTCACCCCTGTGAAATTGCTGCGAAGAAAAATATGGTATTATTCGAAACTTGTATGATTTCGCATCCAAATATGATTAGTTAGTTTTCACTGATAATAATTTGAATCATAATCATAAATACTTTTGATTGGTAAGTCGTGATTGATCCATTGGGTTTGCTGACAATGTTTTTTTCGTACATAGCAGCGACCTATTTAACACTAATATTTAAATTACTTAATCAATATCAAACATGCATTTGAATTATTATAAATGTGTTGAATGTTTCGATTTGCTTGGATATTCGAATATTAGGATTTTAATTATTAATCACACCTCGCGACTAGTTTGACCGATGGCTACGATATGCTGAAGGCAGAATAGGAATGATTAGGTGTTGTGACGTAAATCGACTCGGGTCTAATTTAAGCTGTAAATTGTGAAACACGTGTTAAATTGATGGATAGGTAGTCTCACTATAAACATGAGGAAGAGTTCAATTTCGAATATCTTAAATTAATGCCGATTGCTGCAAGTGCTTAAGTAGACACAGTGTATTTAGAAATGTAAAAGACACAGATTTTGCGGGTCAAGCAAAATACTATTGGCTATTTCTCTCAGGTGTTCAGTGACAATTCGGAGTCTAATACATGAAAGGCGGCAATAAGCTCACAGCCTTATATGGCACGCAAGATGTAGGTGAGTAGTAAACCACGGCTATCTGTATGTCTATGTATTTAAAACGTATTTTTAATAAACAGCATTTCAACCGCGACGTTTTTTTGACCAGTGCGTTTATCTTAGACAGCCGTCTAAAGAGTTGTTTCGCAAACATTCCCAACCGAACGGTTGTGCGGCGATTGTCATTCCAAGGCCCTTGTTGTTCTTTCATACAGTCTTATTTTATTAGGATTATGTTGTTTAATTATATGGAGTGTGTTGCACAATGTTGAGTGCAATTGGATGTTATTTGATGGCGTAATTATTTGAAAAATTACTTCCTGTTAAAGGTTTTGATCAAATGTTATTATTATGCATTTATTCTATAGCATTATTTACGGACCTCACAATGTTAATATTGCAAAATCGAGTCGATTAACGTGATCCTTCCAAAAGTGATTTTCACTTTTGTCTAACAGATTGAATCTATGCAGCCTCACGATGAATGTTATTATACACATTTGATGGATTAAATGATAGGTAACAGGTGTATTTGCTATGAGTACCAAATTCTTACAGTACACATAAACCGGCAATGGGCTCACTGATTATTACGTGGAACCTAAAACCTAGAGAAATGTGGATGCAATATATATCCTATCCATTTCTCGAGAGAGAAGCATGAGTCAATGTGTATATGTAAAAATAGGCGATTCTATTGAGGATCAAGATATGATGCTGCTTCGAAACAAAGAGAGGATCCTCTAACTAGGCTGGGTGGTCGTGCCTTGTGGGCTGCGGCCTGACTATAGACATTGGGAACTTGTATGCATCATAACTCATGCAAACTTCACTTGCCTTGGACTTACTACAAGATGCAGAATCGAATTGAGTACAGCGCCATCTCTTGTCATAAGTTGTAACTTCTTTGTGTGTGTGAATGACATCACACCGTAGCCTTTCTGTTTAGGAAAAGAGAGGGTAAAATAAACTGGAAAGTTTTTGGAATTTTTACCGTTTTTATTAAGGGTTCCTTAATAAAAACGGTTAAACATTAAAGAAATACCTAAAGCAAGGAAAGCAATCGTAGTTTGTTTTCTAATAGGACACATAAATAAGAATCTGAAATGATAAGGTACAAGTTTTTATTATTCAAAGTATTAAACATAAATATTACATAATTTATCCAAATGTATACAGAAAACATTTTTTTATACAAAATGAATTTAACAAATGTGTAGACAATTACCAAAATGTCGAATCGAAAATTTGGTAATTGTTAAATTCATCCTGTAATATTAGGGTGCCTTTAATTCAGTAGATTTAGGAGTGCATTACTTAGAAGTACTTCATATATAAGAGTCCACAAGAGTTTGTTCCTGGTTAGTCGCCAAATTGATCAGTCGCGTAACATTGACAGTTGCCGTAGATGCAGAAACAGTCTGTGGTTTGTCCGAATTTGTGGTTACACTCTGTGTCTGTTGTGCAATCCCATGCTGAAACAAAGATACATAAAGAAGAAAATTGATTTTAATGTCATGATGATATCTCACTTGTATATCTTTGCAACATAAATCTATAGTCTCATGCTATGCCCCGAAGGGGTAGGCAGAGTAATACACCCATTAACATTAACAGCATCAGTTTCTATTTTTATTTTGACTGGTGATCTCTTTAGATCATACATATATTCAATAATTTGTATTAACCTTTCCATAGCATTTACTAAAAGGTTTATACTAAAAATATAATTTTTATTTTGACTGGTGATCTCTTTAGATCATACATATATTTAATAATTTGTACTAACCTTTCCATAGCATTTACTAAAAGGTTTATACTAAAAATATAATTAAAAAACTAAAAGAAAAGCCATATTTTAGGTAAATATGAAAGACGAGGGCATTTTCAAATTGTTTAATTATATTCAATGATTCTATAGAACTTTAAAGCTATTCATAAAATGCTGGTAAGATCGTTCCAACCTTCGCCACCAAGTCCCATGTCTAATTTAACTTTTATTAATCACATAACAAACATAACAATATATAGGGACAGTGATAGGGTTAATTGTCTTTTCAACCAACTTAAGAAATAAGAGAAGATCACTTTGAAAAAAACAAATACTACGTCGTACACGTACGAGTATGTATGTACTAGATGTTCCCGCGGTTTCACCCGCGTTTATCGTTACTGCGCCGCCCCCGTGGATAGTAGCGTGATGTTATATGTTAACTCGATAAATAGGCTATCCAACACTAAAATAATTTTTCAATTCGAACCAGTAATTCCTGAGATTAGCGCGTTGAACCAAACGAACAAACTCTTCAGCTTTATAATATTAGTATAGATATGTTTATTTTATGTTGATAGTCTAAAAAAATGTCTAACACGGAAATAGTACAAATTGTTATCATGAAGACATCATCATCTCAGCCGAAAGACGTCCACTGCTGGACATAGGCCTTTCTCAAGGTTTTCCACACCTTCCAGACCGGTCTTGGGCCACCTACATTTAGCCGCTTCCCGTGACCCTTACCAGGTCGTCGGTCCACCTTGTGAGCGGCCTATCCCTCGTGCGACTTGAGTAAATTACATAAATGACACCCAGCAAAACGACTTGAGATTGTTGAAGTCGTATTGTTGAGCTGCGTACTACATTATACACATACCTTTAATTTGATATACCACAATATAATTGTTACAATTCAGAACTTATTTAAAATACGGGCCTTTCCCCATAATATTCTTGCGTTTTGTTCTGTTTGATTATTTTATTTAATTCAAATAACTTATGTGCATTTTAGTTTAATTATAAAAATCTGTTAAAGTTTAAGAACTACCGACTGTTGTGACTATTAGGTTAACCAAACAAAGTCTTTTGTATATTATGTAATCTTATAATAATAATTGTAGAAGCATAAGGAGTTAATACTATTGTATCTATTTAGCATCATTTATCGTTGTTTATTATTCTTTAAATAATTAAATAAATTTAAACAATAGAAAGAAAAAACTAGAAAATAAATCAAATACTGTACGTTGACGTGGTTCGGTATTCCATTTCCGAAATGCTTGAGCTGCAGCCATAGACAAAACTGTGAACAACACTATTGACAACAAGATCTTCATTATAACCTGTTTCACTAGATTTAGTACAGAAATAAAGAAAAATATTATAAAAATGCACCTATATTTATAAGAAATAAAATAATTTATGGCGAATATAATTTAATTGCCGTGTAAAATTAATACATTATGGTATTTAACACGCTAGTTGTAAGCCGTCTATGATTATAAAGGTATTTTTTATATTTAGTAGAAGTTAATTTATATGCTTATAAAAAAAAAGAAATGAACCAGAAATATAATTATTAAAAAGTTTTTTTTACTTAATATGGATGCTCGGGTGGCGGAGTGGTTTAAGTGGTCGCCTAGGCACTGCCATGACACTGAGTGTTGTGGGTTTGAATCCCATACTTGACAAACATTTATGTAATCCACAAATAGTTGTTTCGAGCCTAGGTGTTCTTTTCGTCTGTCGTTTAAATGTTTTTAAAGTCCCCCGCGACGCAGGAATTATTACTAGTGGGAAAGTAAACGTATTTTAAATAGAAAAATATAGTACATAAGCTCACGTCTACATATATATTGAGGAAAAAGAGGTTTACTTATTATGCATATTTTGTCATCAGTATTTTAAAGCACTTTCTTAATAGGCTACAAGCATTATCTTACTACCAGACGCTGTTCCAGACTATTACTGTGTATTGTTTTCGACCCTGAAATCGAACGCCCACCGCTACCGCTGCACCACCGAGGCAGTTACCCAATAACGTGTCTAAAATATATACTGAAAATATTCGCAACTATAATTGTCTCTTTTAAAAATAATCAATTGTAAAATTTGAAACACGTTTATATATGATGCAAGTAGTGGCGAGGATTACATGCGCAAGTTACTCACCCGGGCATGCACAAGATAATCACTTGCGCGGTGGCTCGCATCCCTCGTTTACACATGCGTAGTGTTCAAGTAATTATCCAGTCAACACAAGGCCTTACATTGATGTAATTACGCTTATAAACTAATGGAATGAAGCAATTTTCAATACTTATATTAATGCCGGCTATATATTTAATTGCATATTCTCAGATTTCATGCTAATAATAAAAGGAAACAAACGCTCAATCATTGATAGACGTGGCTTATTAAAATGTTTTATTTTTAATAGCAAATCGCACGAAACCGTAATTGGTGCGTTAAAGCATGTGACTGTTATGCGTGTGGTCTTGGTTTCGGTTTCGCCATACTCTATGCCTGATCCCAAGATCGAAATCTCGTATACTAGTCTGGCATTGTGTCTGATATACGGTAATAGGCTTGCCTCCTGTTATGTGGGCCTAAATCTATAGCTGGCAATATGTGAATGTGATCTTCTTAGAAGGGCACTCTTGTCAGAGTGGACGGTTATCATTGATGGCCAGGGTTGCGGCGCACGTCGAGCGATGTCCCTCCATCCCTGACGGCTACTGGTATTGCGAGCTCACTGTATTGCGGTTGACTGCGTAACTTTGGTAATAAGGTCAATCCAGCGCGTTGGAGACCGACCGTGGCCTTTCTTGCCTTCAAAACAGCTTGCGCCACAAGTCTCTCCATCGAATCCTCGTCTCTGGAGGTGTTCCCAAAGAATTCAGTATTCATAACTGCACAATCGACGAAAGTCTGTCTTGTATGCGAAGCTCTTTGAGGATGGAATTATTGGTTCGGAACGCTGTCCACGGTATTTTTAACATGAGTCTCCAATACCATATCTCCAGAGCATCGATTTTTCGGCGATCTTGTAGCCTTAATGTCCAAATCTCAGCACCATAGAGAAAGATTGGAAATACCAGACACTTTATTAGACGAGCTTTGGTATTCTTATTCTTATTCTATTGTGAATGTAATATGCAATGCTTACTCCTTCGGAGATATAGATATATGCCTATATTCATATATGACTATGTACATAAATCGCAATTTTCAACAGAGAGCGAACTGCTTCTATGACTTCGCGTACAACGGAGGTGAACGTGATGGCAATCAAACACCTTATATTGGTAATGCCATCTACTCTTCAAGCGTACTTCGCTTAATAGTGAATATAATTATAGGGGTTAACATTAATACACGATTACGTATATAAGACCAGCTGTCCACCACGGTTTCATCCACGATTATAATTACTGCGCCATAAAAGCCTAAGCCTAACCTTTTTCAAGAAGTGAGCTATCTAATGCAAAACTTGATAATAATATAATATAATAATGATATTCTCTCATATACACACAACACCATCTAGTACAAGACAATGGATAAACATACATATACATTTTTTTTTGTTATATATAGGAACACCTAGATCGAGACAAATATCCATATTCATGCACACAAATGTTTGACTTGTGCGGGAATCGAACCCGCGAACTTAGGCGTGGCAGTCGGTTACACTATCCACTACGCCATCGAGGCCGAATTCAAGTTATAGTTGCAGAAATAAGCACGTGCAAATAATGATATCTAATTTTCAATATATGTATTTAACAACAAATACTTGATTTATACCATCGGCAACAAACATACTACTTTGTTAAATTCAAGTCACATTACATATTGTATAAGAAGTGTAACAGCTTTATACTAGGTCACTGGTCACGACGTCACGTCAACAGTATCCTAGTTCAGTTCAAGTCATTACTGATTACACTAGTTTACTGACTTAGTTTATGCCGATTAAACCTTTTAATTGGTCTGAAATATCGATTTATTTAATTAGTTACATAATATACCTGCTTCTCTTCCCTTCCATAATTTGTAGTTATTTTGTTAACAACCGCGAGCATCGTTTTCTGTATCGGACATTGCTTTGTTATTGGGATTGTCTATAAGGACATTCTGTACAGCACTGTATCTAAAAATTAGCAGGCCATTAGCTCGCTATCAATTCATCTATACTAATATTACAATGAGAAAAGATTTGTATTTTTTTTTGAGTAAATTCAAAAACTACAGGACCGATTTTGAAATTCGATAACTATTGGATAGCTTCTTTACCCAGAAATAATATCCTAACTAATATTATAAACGTGAATGTGAATTTGTTAGTTGTTTGTTACGCTTTCAAGCCTTAACTACTAGACCGATCATCATGAAATTTCGCATATACGTTGCCAGGGAAACGGAAAATGTATATCCATAGAGTGCCTTACATGCAGGAAAAGCTTCGTTAATAATCTAACTTAACCTATATTTACGCGAGCCAAATCTAGTAGACTATATAACATCGCACTGCAAGCCATGGGAGCGAAGCAGTAATCAAAAACGTGGGTATATCGCGCGTGACAGCTCGTGACATAATACAGCTGACGAAAGGTTGGGGATATACTGCTGCCTACCTATTAAAGGATATACAGACGTGAGTTTATGTCTGTATCTATTTCAAGACTACGTCTCAACCGAATGCAATCAAAATTTGCTCAAACTGAATACCGTAAAATAGCATAGCAGAACTAAATGCATTGTCTAACAACTTACCGCGCAGCAAATGCCGGTTCACTTACATAATAATATGCAGCTGATTCATGTTCATTACAAATTATATGCATTTTAAACTGTCACGTACTCCGCACACTTGTATTAGATAATGCATAGATTTCATAATTCAAATAAACACCTAAGAGAATTCAGATTTTGAAACTTTCAAACCATTCGCTTTGCTGTGTTTACATTCATTGAGTCACGCTTATGCCCTGCAAGGTACAGACTATTGCTCCCAATAATAACCTTGGATTACGTGTAGTTCTAGTTACTACAAATACACTACAACTAACAATGACTAATGCATATCCCTAAACGGGTAATTAGAACTATAGACCAGCCGAATGTCGAAAAGTATATTTTAAATACCACGTAATAGGCCGCGAGTCTTTTGGGGTCTTCAGGATACATTGTCAGAATCTGTACCGTTATTGTACCAATCCAACCCTATAGTGCTTAACTCGATATGTGAACGAAATCCAGTACTTTCATGTAACACAAACATGAGCCTTAACTTATACTTCGACACCAATAAGGCAGGCAAGCCGTGTCTTTTCTTTGTTTTTTATATTTTTGTTGGTGACTTTGCGTTTGATGTAGATAATTGTTCTTCTCGGCTCCTCGTGTAGTTTTTGGTATTCCTCTAAGTATCAGCGTGCTAAAGGAATTATTCTAACCGACGATAATAGAGCGACCATTGGAGACTAACCAATAGCTTCTACTAGCCTATTGTCGGCAGAATTTGAGACCTCTGCGTGGTCTCAAATTCGACCTAAAGGTCGCACATCTATCCTTTCAAAGTTATGTGCGTATTACATAGCTAATTATCTCATCCTTTAACAGTGAAGCAAAACCTTGAGTGGAATCTGCATCTTAGAATTTTCTATAACATACTCAAATGAAAGAAGATCAAAAAGCTTGGTGGACTGTCACCTAACCTTTCGCTTCTTTAAGAAGAGGCTCGTGCCCAGCATTGAGATAGGTTATTAAAACAGCTGATATTATTAATTCATAGACAATAATGTATTCAGTTGGCTTTCTCTTTAAGTGCTTGCCTTATCGTCTATTAAGTGATGTAGATATTTGTCTAGACATCTAACATCGTATTGTTCCAATTTTAGTATTAAGAATAAGATTATCTAGAACGTTCCCACACGATCCAACTTATGCATGCATACATTTGATACAGAATCGGTTTGCAAGGCCGTTATTACGTAAACTGATCGAGATTACTTACACGAAAATGCAAAAATAGACATTTGTAACTTATTAAAAGTTATTTATTGGACATAATTATATTAAGATATTTTTCATCTTGATTTGAAATGGTAATGTGTTAAGTTAACTTTTACTATTCTATTTTATTTAACCGAATTAGGAACTGTCTAATAAATTAGTTTAAAGTATGATAAATTATTTTTATATAATACCAAGGTGGACTTGTCTGGTGATAAGCAGTGAGCGTACATATATGATCGCTTGTTATGACACTCGCGCAAATTCTAAAGAAAATAAAGATAGAATGAAAAAAAGGGATGAAAAAGGTAGATGCAGGGTGGATAAGTGTGTAAAACACAGTAACAAACAAACTAAGCCATCGATGAAAAAAAGCAGTGTAACTACTCTTAGGCCGATATTCTGTCAAAGGACTTACTTTATCAGATAATACCTTTCATACACTTTTACGATTACACTCGTTCGTTACCAATTGCCGACACGGAAAGAGCGAGCTCTGCCTCTATTAAAAAGAATAATTAAGAATGCCATCCATGTAGTTTACTATAATTATAATACAGCCAACACCGGTCAAGAGCGAACTGGGCTCTCGTTTAATCATAATTCTATCAGCTAGAAAACTTTGCAGATAATATAGGCCGGTTGGAACGATTTATTTATGTAATTTTTTATTGTAAGTCAAAATCCTTACAGCATGAGAAAAATTAAGAATATATTGGAATTAAACTACTTTATTCGGTAAATAGTTTCTTAATTTGACCTATTCAGTGGCAGCGGCATACCGACGGCCAGACACTATAGGTTTCCAATAATTAAAGTGTATCAGTAATAAGAGTTTAATTGTTTTAAAAATTATCGAAAGTAGTGTTTTCAAAACGCTGCGATAAAATCCGTATACAGTAATTTAATTTCAATGTACAACATTCGCGTAAACGTAACACATTATTAAGAATATATGTATTTACTAGCTGATCCGCGCAAATTCGTCTGTGTCACATAAGAGAATTTCCCCCGTTTTGCAACATTTTTCATCAATGCTCCGCTCCTATTAGTCGTAGCGTGATGTTATATAGCCTATAGCCTTTCTAGATAAATGAGCTATCCAACACTAAAAAAATTTTTTAATACGAACCAGTAGTTCCTGTGATTAGCGCGTTCAACCGAACAAACAAACTCTTCAGCTTTATAATATTAGTATAGATAATTTACAACAATTTTTTTTATTTGTCTAGTCTTGACATACCAGACATAATTAAAAATCGATTGTATCTGGCTACGGATGTGCTTGTGCAATTCAATAGGTTAATATGATACCCCATTTGATATAGTAATTCTAAGGTATGTGGTCACAACCAGTTGTACTCATCGACATACGATTAGCTAGGTTGAGTAATTGAGCGAACACTCAATAGGTAGCTAAGTAGGTGGTATTTAAAGCTGAGGAAAGTGAGTGAATGTCCTCTTTCGTAGGGTGCGTAATTAATGTGAAGTCATCTACTGTCATAAGCAAAATGAATGTACATGAATGTTTGTTACAGCTGTTCTCTGGCTAGCTGTGTCCCACTGTTCAACCACTTTCCTTATATTGCGTAATGTTAGACAGCCTATAAACTTTTTAAATAGGCTACTGCAAAAATATTTTTCAGCTGTGACCGGTTGTTACTGAGTGATCTTCATATCATTAAAATAAATTACCTTAATGTAAGATGAAAATATTATTTTGCATGAATACATTTTGAAAATATATCCGACAGCAGGTACCCTGTTCAGATATTTTATATAAAGCTTTGTTTGCGTCTACTCAGAAGGGTTTTAATTAAAAACCATGTGCTCAATTTTATTTTTGTTTATCTGCTTAAACAAAAAACGTTTGTTTAAGCATCATGCGAATACCACTGAAAGCATTGTGCTTCGATTTGCAAATTTTAGTTGAAAGAGTGGAACTTGTAGATTAATTTATCATGTAACCCACGTTTCAGCTCATTTCTTTAATAAAAATGAAGTTATTGAGCGTCAGTAGTAAGACGACGTCGCTGGTAAAAGCTAGTTCATATTATAATGATTACCTACAAGTCTTACGATAATTAGAGAAGTTCTGATTGATATACGTGTTGATGTACACCTAGCTATCACATCATAAACGATTTAGCAAATATCAGAGATATGTGATACTTGCTAAATCGTTTTTATGCTCAAGATGTCTCAACCGCCATAATTCTATAGATATTGTAATGACGCTTCAAGTGGAAACGTTTATAATTATCTAATAATATCTATATGAAATCACGCAGTTCATCATAATGAGGATAATCAGATCTCGTATTTTCTATTACTTACCTCTTGTTAACAGCGAAGCTTTAATTTTTATAAAACTAGCTTTATAAGCTAACCTAAAACGTTTGTGTTAGAAGTGGGTGCACGTCGGTAGCGTAATAGATAAAGATTGAATCCACGACCTCTCGATCTCAGTAAGCGAGCATGCATACGTTTTTATCCACATATGACACATTTACTGTAAAAAAGGCTAAAATGACGTGAGTGTCACAGCTAGAGCTCTTTCACTCGTGGCAGAAATGATCGCTGAAGTTGAACGTGGTAGAAGAATACGATTCCAAAAAGAATAGAAGAATCCTACTGCGGTATTGAGTGTGATACGCTTTCTAGTTATACCTACTGCTATATACTCAGATTTAGTTAGACTAGATGCCGACCTCGATAGACGGGTGCATAATAAGCCTAGAGGGATTGATTACAAAGTGCGACATAACGTATACTTTCTTAGTTCCGCATACAAATTATATAATTTTAATATGAAGTCAGATTACGATATTGAAAATGCCATGAGATTACATAGTTACAAACAATCACTACCATCATTACAATTCACAGACAATACTATTGTACTGAACTAATGGCAAAATATTACGAGTTAGCTAGCGTTGAATGGCGAAAATGTATTTTTTTTAAAGATATGATTCGATAATAATACAGAGTGGGCCATAATTCTTTGCACTTTTGTAATCGAACGAAAAATGTAAAAATGCTACGAGTTTGTTTTCAACCACAGTTACGGAATTTTAATGGTTATAATAGTAGGACGTGGTAGCAGCAAGGTGGCGCTACCTGTCATACATCCAACGAGAGTTTACAAGTGGTTAAACAACTGTTCCCTAACAGGCTGATCTCGCGCAGATGAGACATTCCATGGCCTCCCCGTAAAACCGACTTTACTCCAGCTGATTTCTTCCTATGGGCTATCTTAAAAGTCGAGTCTACATGAATAAACCAAGAACAATTTACCAATTAAAGGATATTATTCGTCAAGAAATGTGTAACATATCCAGTGCACTGTCGGAGAGTTTTCGAAAATTTAACGGTCAGGTTCATCAGGTGATGGTCACCTGTACGATATTTCCCTTTAATATTATTCATTTTAAATAGCTAAATAAATATAGCTATACTCCTAAAATCGCATTTCATTTTGACACCTACTCCACATAAATATGTTACCATAGTTACGAATAATTCTTCGACATCGGCCGAACAATGCCGAAATACTACGAACGCGATTTGACTGCTTGTGTCAAATGCATGGTAGTGTGCATGTAGTGTTTTTTCATTAATTGAATGTATTTCTAATGCATATTTTATAAAAATATTAGGATTCGCCCCTCCTTCTCCATATAAACTTTAACTGTTTCAAATGTCATACTCCTCCGTCCGCGCAATTTTCGTAAAAAGGGGTACAAAGTTTTTGCTTCACGTATTAATATATAAATAGGGAAACAATGCACGAGAGATCCACTGCATCTCTTTTACGTGGTTGTTTCCGCACCGCCAATACGTCGAGTGTTCTGCCTTCGATCCCCACAACGGGCAAAAATTAAACTGATCCACGAAATTACTGCACGGACGGCGTAGTGATTTAAGTGCGCCAAATGTTGTGGTTTTGAATTCCACACGGGACAAAAATTTGTAAGATCCAGAAATAGTTGTTCCAAGTCTGGGTGATTTTTGTGTCCGTTGTTTGAATGTTTGTAAAGTCCCCGCGACGCAGGAATGATTTATAGTAAGGCAAATACCTGTTAAAAAAAAGCAACCTGTCTGGATGTTCTTCGTGTTCTTCTTCTAAGTACATATGTGCAGCAACAAACTCTGTTACAGTAGGCCATATCAGCTAACAAGCTTTTAAATAAAATATCAGAGTAGACATTCGTCCAGTCACAATTACCTAGTGGCAACCACACAACAGCTATACTAAAGTAATTGCAGCGATTAAATTCAGTCATAATTTGTCTTACAATTACGTCATACAGTAATATAGACGGCATAAGTTTCCTAACGTTTACCTTCACGGCGGTAAGAAAAATGGTGTGTTGCAATGTCCTCACAAGATGTCCACACTTACGTATGTGGAGCAAAACGTACGGACGTCCACTTGCGCTTTGTGGTACCAGTTATAAGAGACAGCCTTATTTGTAAACATGCACATACAAATGTATATAAAATCACAGAGCACATGAGCACAACTATTAAATTAGTATGTCAATACGTAATTTGATAGCTGTGCTCATGACATGTGCTCTGTAATTTTATACATATAAACATAAATATATTGTATACACAATCTACTAATTGGTTTCATTAGAGTCATTTTTCTTCGCTTAATCTTGCTCTCATATTACTATTTATTACTTGCTCTTATATTGATATAATTATTATTATATTTCGTTTTTAACCGTTTTAAAAGAATACTACAAATGCTAATACATACATAAATGAATACATTACTAAAGAACATCCAAAATTGTTCAGCCATTCTGACAAATGCAAACTATTTATTTACTTATTGGGTCTGAAAATGTAACCAATATATAGATATTCAAAATTTAAGTGCTATGCACCTTTCGTTGTAGCAATTGCCATTTTCTCGATTCGATGCCAAATTCTCCAATATTTTATATAATAATAATAATATTTCACATACACTGCACACAACACCATCTAGCCCAAACTAAGCTTCGCTTGTACTATGGGTACTAAACAATGGATAAACATACATATTATACATAGAAACACCCAGACCAAGACAAACATCCATGTTCATGCACACAAATGTTTGACTTGTGCGGGAATCGAACCCGCGACCTCAGGAATGGCAGTTGGTTACACTTACCACTTGAAGCAACATTTGCATTAATTTGTATTTTGGATGTGTAGAGAGACATTCGCGTTTTTACGGTATTACTTAGATCGTGAATGAAACCATAACTAAATCGCTTTTCACTATTAACTTGTACCGTACAACCACGCATAAACGCAAGTCTTACAATAATTTGATACTGAATGATTATAATTACGAAAGTTATTGTGGCCCACATAGGATAGAGGGCGTTACGTGCACCGATCAACAACTATTATTTCATTAACATTAAGTAATAAAATATCTGAATTAATTAGGTTTTGTATTCAAATATTTATCGTATAAGTTTATCATTACAATTGTGATTTTAATCATTAGAAAGAAAAGCAGTGAGTTGCCTACTGTGTGTGGCCCAAGGTTAAAAATGCGGCGATTAGATAGATTATATTATATACTGAACAATGTCTTGATAGAGCTGATTGTGTAGAGGTTTGATAGTCATCTTGCCGTTGCCAATATAGAACGTGTAGCGGGTTCAATTCACGCAGCAACAAGTATATTGTCCAATAATGCCCTTTTAATTCATTCCATTGTATTATAAGCCGTTTGTGTTAAATTCTTAATAGAGGTAGTGTGCCTTAATCATTATGTATAAAGATTTTTAGAGGTTGTCGAGATCTTTGTTAGAACTTGTAATTTTTATAAACAGCTTGGCGATATGTTGTTTTACCCTTTCATCCTTACTAATATTATAAATTCGAAAGCAACTCTGTCTGTCTGTCTGTTATCTCTTCACAGCTAAACCATTAAACCGATTTGAATAAAATGTGGTATAGAGATAGTTCAATACCTGGGGAAGGATTTTTTATTGTAAATACCACGCGGGTGGGGCCACGCAGAAGCTAGTTTCATTATAAACGTATGTCATCTATTAAAAAACCTATATTGTGCATATTTTATACATATTTTCTTTATAATATACTATTCTAATCACGGTTAATTATATACACATATCAATTTCAGTTACGCCTTTTAATCAGAATATTATCGTAACCAGTTGCACTCACTGATCGGTAAACGATTAGTGAGGTTAAGCTACGTTGTGTGCGGTCAGTCTATAGATGAGTGACCGCTTAGTGGTATTTCATCTAAGCGTCTCCGTGCTTCGGAGGGCACGTAAATAGTCGGTCCCGGTTGTTGCCAAATTGACAGCAGTCGTTAAGCCATGTCAGAGGCCTACGGGACGGCTTGAACAACTCTTGACAACAGGATAGCAAGTAACCAATCAAAAAAAAAACTATATAATAGTCTATTTAGGTACCTATCACGGTTACAGTTTATTTTATAGACTGTTGGTTTTTGAAAGGTTAATCGATCCTAAAGATAAACAATATGTATGATCGCGTTAACCTCTTGAATCGCAGCGGCACGCCGGCCTATATGTTTTTAATTATGCCTTGCATTCGATGACTTGATCATGTAATGCTAATGTTTGAAAGAGTACTTTGCTATTTTAGCATCCTTTTAAGTCCATATTTGCATCTGGAAAATATGTATTCTAAATTTAAAACGTGATTTTCCATAAAATGTTTTGGAGCCGGGCTTTCAAAATTCAAAGACGAAATATCGTGCTATCACTAGGACAAGCAACGTGCAGTGAAACCTTTCTTGCAATTTTGGGGTGATTACTTTTGAAGTTATAGGTATACATAGCTATAATTACCCCGTAGGTAGATTTGGCAGCTCATTGCTTCATATCAACGCGCGCACTGTAATCTGTGTTTAACACATTACTCTTACTAAAAACTTTTTTGTATAAATCATAGATTAACAGGTTGATATCATCAGATCACCTTACAAAAGTCTTCGTTACCAAATGAAGATACACAAGCGACCTTTACGACCAGTTTTGTAATTCAAAATTTTTGAGACCGAATCAATCAACAGTACTTACTGACATTTTATATTAGAAAGTACTCGAAATTCTGTAATATCGAACTGTAAAATATTTCAAGGACCAGTTAAACGACTATTACGTCTAATAAAACCTTGAAGATGTTCGATTCAATTAGGTGCAAATGGTTTCTTTTTTTGTATTATTGATCTTCACCTAGTTTAACACGTTCACAGTGCATGTACCGCATGTGGGCCACTATGAAGACATCATCACACGTGCGTGCACCACAAATGGGCCACGAGTCTAAATCAATGGCATGCTTTTTTTGAGTTTGCACGTACCAACTGCGCCAGTTTTTATGATATACACGTATGATTAATTAATCAATTTGAGCAATAATCAAATAGAGCAGCTAAGCCCTAGTGGAAGTAGCGTTCGATTATGAAGTTGAGAATTGTGTATTAAATAATGGCTATGGCCTAAACTCACGAGTTCCTAACATAAGTAAGCCATATGCCCAGTAATATTATACGCATAACTTTCCATTGCCTTAGATAATGAAGCGTAAAATATTTTAGATGGCATAAATAAAGAAAAACGACTTCATTCGACTCATCTCTACTTAAGGCCCTGACTTCGTTGTACCTTTGATAGTTCTCGGTTTAAATGCATTTTAAATTTATCCCTACAGTCCACACGTGGCAGTTAATAACTAAGGCTGAGAGCGAATGAAAAAGATCAATATAATTCTTGTTTGTTTACACATCGTCGCCGAATGATAAAATAAGCAATACAACTTTTATCTACTTAATTGGTTTTGACTTGTTAACATATATTTTACGATTGTCGACTGACTACTTATGTAATTTCTGATGCAATGTATACGTAGAAATATCGCTCTCCTAGCAATTATATATTTTAGCAATATACAAAGTCACAGCTAACTAAATCGTAAGAACTTGTGCATCATAAATTAATCATCATTACCGACAGGCCAACTTAATAGTTTTCCTAGTGTCGGGCTACTGAAAACTGATTATTGTGCTCATTCTGGTAATATAGTATAATTGTTTTATATATTTATATCCATTAATTAATAGACAGATATAAAATCTCTTAAAAAGTGCATTGGTGATGAAACTACTTAAAAACTGCGCCACCCGTGTCATCAAATTGAAAATAATTCACACTCATCATAATTTTCTCGCCTTAATGACAATCTTCATTACAAAATACTCAAAGAACCGCACAACCTAATAAGCAGAAACAATTCGTCAAAGCGAAACATTCATCCAATATAATGACTTTCATTACGAGATGTGTTTCACTTTAAAAAGGTAAAAATTTTCAACTTCGCGACTGAATTTAGTCAATGCAATGATACGGTTGCATCTGTCTTTTAAGCAATCGGCTTTTTTTATTTTCGCACTTGCATTTCATATGTGAATTGGGTTAGGCTTAAGCGGCTTGTTATGACGAAATTTTGTATCGTATTTTTCTTTTCAAGGTGATGATGTATTAAGACATTTCGTATTACTGTAATATGTAACGATATGAAGTAGCCATTATTTTTTTAAATCAATTTAGTATATACCAATGTTTGTACCGAAAAGGTGCCAACGGGACCCTATTTCTAAGACCGTCCGTCTGTACATCAGAGGGTTATATCTCGTGCACCGTAATAGCTAGAGATTGAAAATTGAATTGTTTCTAATGTTGCTACAACAACAAATCATCAAAAACATAGTTAAATAACTTGTAAGATGGTACGGAACCCATTGTGTGCAAGTCCGACTCACACTTGACAGAATTTTGTAATTTTTCTGTGTTGCTAAAATATTTTCGGAAGATAATAAATCTATTGCGTAGACGCCAAAAGAAACAGTGAAAGTAGAAGCACATACTAGACCAACGAAGTCTTAATTAAAACTGAAGAAAATTAGGTATGATAACTACTGTTCAATATTTAGTATTTAGCTTAGTTCTTCATAAAACATCCTCTTATACATATGTAAATATCTCATACATGTGTGGTACGTACCTACGTAAGAGAAGCAAGAAGCAAGAGAAGCTGTTTCTACGTTTTAAAGGCTTTCTTCACACATACATCTCCTATTCCTTTCCTATATTCTATTTTTTTCTTCTTCCCTCGGTGAAGCAAGCGGTTATAGTCGGTAACTGCTTACTATTCGGAGAGTATGCGTGTGTGCCACTTTTGTTGTATAAAAAATAACATATATTTTATTACGTGATCCTAATTGTATTACAATGCACGGTACAATAAAGTTAATAAACACTTTATGTAACAACACTTTTACTGAAATATTAGAACAAATAACTAGTTTAATATTTCGTACGTAATTATTATAGCAAGTTAGTACGTTAAAGCCATCACGCGGAACTCTATGAGTTTGTAATGGCAACATAAATAATCACACAATTGTGCACTATATGGTGTTAATTTGCTTATCGCTAAATAGTCTTTTTTTTATTGCACACGTTATTTATTTAAATTAGGAATGTGTAGGGCTGTCAACTAATAATATCTTACTAGAAAGATATAAATTTAAAAATAATTTTGTCAATGTTGCCTTTATCGCTGGTACAAAAACGCTGTATAAAGAGATGATGAAGCCCTGCATTTATGAAGTTAGATTACGTGTAGTTTTACGTATTGTTAATTTATCATTATATTAATCGATTATTTTAAAGAAACAGCGGCAATCCGCTTAAACTGAGATTTCACTCAATCAAAGCAGTAGCTGGTGGAGTACCTACCTCCATCCTACAGAAGATTACAAATAAAACATCGTGTTATGATTTTTAGCGTTGAATAGAGTTTCAAATTCCTTAAAACAAAACACATTATTTAAAACATATAACAATAAAGTATATCAAAACCACACATTAAAATAAAAATCATTTTCTTTGATATCACTTTTAATAACAGATTCTCATCTACCGTGCACTCTTTTAGAGTCTGCTAAGAATCAAGAGTGTTCAGTGGGACATACATACAACACAGCTGGCCAAATGTGACTGTAGTAACTCATCTCTTAGGGGAGGCGTAAGTCTATAATATAATTTAATATAAATTAACATTCCTATTCCATCTTTCAATACATAGAGCTGTTATTTCGTAAGGACATTATATAGGCAAACTTACATTCACTTACAGTCCAAAGTGGTTCTTAATCGAATTTCCAACATTTTAGTATTCGGTCGTCAAGACTGTCGTTAGTGATTTGCTTAATACGTAACAAAAACATATGGATGCTACATCAATCAAAGATGAATCAGCTTCTTATAAGGCTTATAAGGCTTGACGTCATAAGTGTGTGTAATGGTTACATGTGCAAGTTGACTTACTTGCGCGGTTGGTGTGTACTGTATAAACGATCGTCACGTACCACCTATGCAAGTAGGGTACTTGTGCGGTTAGCGTGGGTCAATTAGCTTGCGCATGTGGCTGGCACAAGTAGCTGACTCTAGCTTTATCTTGCCTGATAGACTAATAACGAGCTATAAAATACTATCGACTTTTTTTAGTTACGGCATCTTTCAGATTTAGGCGGTGCGGTGTTCTGAAATCAGCTACTACGGTAACACAAACGAGTGCTATATAAATTTATTTCAATTCTCTCTGTTATAAGTTAACTAGCGATATATGTATTTATACTGTAATGTACAACTGCTGCTCTTAAATGTGGAAGAATTGAAGAAGCTCACCAAATTTAAAAATATATGTGTAAGTGACAGCCCTACAATGAATTAATGAAACACTTGAATTATGTTAAAGGCCACATAGACGCAGATATTAATTGGTTTTTAATTGTTGAAGATTTACTGTGTTCACTGTATCTGCACCGACACGTAACATTATATTTGTTTTATCTTCACGAACTATGTCGGTCGTCGGTTTCGTCTGTCTTATGACTGTAATTTCTTAAGTTTAATAAAACATAAAAACCATAATAATATAATGTTAAAGTTGCAACATTATATATTAAACATATTAGTCGGCAATAGACCCAGAAGATACCTAATTATGTATCTATATATGTATAGAATTGTGAAGAAGCAAAATGCTGTAAAATACAGAACACGTTTTGACAGGTTTTTTTTAAAAACAAATCTAGCAAATTAATACACTCGACACATTAGAGACTCATTAGATTGTAGACTTAGAATACTTTTGCTACGCTTAAGATTCAGATCATAAGCGGCTAGAAAGAAAATCTTATCTTTAGTTTTTTTAAGACTTTGAAAGACAGAATATCTGTGGTATTTTATGAAATCTAGGTTAGCCAATATTGCAAGATATTATATGATATTATATTATAATATGTAGTATGACACTTCGGTGAATTAAAAGAAAAATAACGAATATAGAAAAATAAGCATACGTCCTCACTATTTGTATAATAGAAGTCATAACTTGGCAATGGCAACAAATTATACAGCCAAACTCATAGTTCTTAAACTTGCTTACATATATAATAGATTACGAAAGCTTCTATTACTATGTATATTCGTTTCTTCTCATAAATATGTTAACAGATATGTCAAAGGATGGCAATTGCAAAACATAATTAGATTGAATGTCACCGCTATCTTATTTTAATTAAATCGCCAGATATTTTGTAATATATTAAAATTTAAAGCAGATAGGATCGATAATTAGGCAGAATACTCTTATTCGTACATCAATTAGAAATGATTAACATAATAGTAAATATGTCCTCCAGACCGAATTACGGTCACGGTGACCAATCTGCGGAAACTAGCCAACTGCGCAGTGAATTTTAGTGTATATTACGCGTGTGCGCAAACTAATGATGATATGATATGACGCTTAATCGAATGATATTTGAATACTATAATACTGTGCACAAGATACTTACTTTGATGACATAGTAAGTATCTTGTATATTAAAAAGTACGTAAGTATCTTTTATATAAAAAAAGTGGCGCCACTTTTTTATATAGTAGTGTAAAGAATGAATGAAACTGCACTACATCATATTAAAGCTATTAGGATCACGGAATAAAATAATTATTGAAAAAAATGTTTCCCAGGTACCTAAGATATCCCTTTTCTGTATATCATGGGGACAATTAAATAAAAACCATTAAAATGCGTATTCAAAAGATATTTCAGAATGGAATGATACATCATTTTATCTCTTCTAAGAGGTTATGCAGATTTCATGTCTAAATACTATATGGGAAACTTTTATTCTTATATTTTATTTTGTGTCCCTAATAGCTCTTATATATAAGGTGTTTCACAATTTTCTATTATTTACTGCAAATACGTATTTAATCACTCACATAATTGTGTCCTCTACGATCTGTTCAATAGAGAACTTCGACATTATAATCAGTTCTGTCTGAAGTCTTGACTTAAATATCCGATATATTCCAGGATAGCAACTCGAATGCAAATAATAACTTGTATAAGTTTTAGTTCTAATATTATTATCTCGTAACTAGATTACATCACTTCGTTATTATATATCAAGTGTTAAGCACACACATTAATAAATTATTGCACATATTTTTGGCTTACACAACATTTTGGGGCACAGGAGTGCCCAAGCCAAGTTTGACTAGGTTAGCTTACTTCCAATGGCAGCCCGCTACCTGTCATTGAATGCAGATATAATGGTTTTGATTTCTTGCAGTAAAGTATGAAAACTTGCACTTACATCTACGTCTCACTTAGTTTGATTTTGATTATGATAATATTGTCTTCTGTTTACGCGAATTTTGTTAATTGAAATTATACTACTATATACGGATTTTATCGCGTTGTTTATTTGACATTTTATTACATAATTTATAAACTGTTACACTACTACTATTAAACTTTACTGATTTTTAAGCTATGTAATTAAATTAATAAAACTATTATATCTATTTATATTTAAGTTTACACTTTCTCCGACGTTTCGGTTGCTTTCCACCACCCATTGTCACGGGGAGACTAAGATGGCAGTTGTCTCAATGTTCCAGTGTAGTTATTTCAAAGTACCCGAACATAATTTAATCATTGATTTTCCTATTAACGCAGAATGAGCTCAAAGTATCGTGAAGTCTAGCTGTGGTATGCTTCTTCTTGTGTTTGACCATTTGCATTACTGGATCCCGAGCTGGTGGTACGTTCCAACCATCTTCTCTATTGAAATTAGGATGTTTTTTGATTTCAATAGCCTCGCAAAGCATCCTTGGTAGGAATCGGTGTTCTTTAGCGAGAATCTGTGGTTTGTCAAATCTCAAGTATGATACTTATTAAAATAAAATATTTGAGTAAATTTATGTATATAATTTATTAGTGTTGTCCAAGACCGGTCTGTGTGAAAAGCCTTGGGGGAGGCATATGTCCAGCAGTAGACGTCTTTCGACTGAGATGATAAAATAAAAATGTTGCTAGTATTTGGTTAGGATATCACTTAAAAAAGGCTAAACCGTAACAACAAACTTATTGTTTTAATGTACGTAGTAGTCTGAATAAGCTTTTTACGTAAAGAAAAATTTAAAATGTAAGAAAATCGAGATAAACTGATAGAGCTGTTTTCCACAGGATCACAATTTTATTGAAACTTGGAAAGTACGAAGGCTGTCGGCTAGCTAGTAATTTATATTCGGGCACGCCACGATCGTGGCGGTAAGTCCCGTTTTTTAGGAGTGGCTGGAAAGGCGGCATGGCACCCTCACCTGCCGGCTGACACAGGTAATGACTGGCCACGGTTGCTTTGGTCAGTTCCTGTGTCGCATAGGTCGGCAGGAGACGCCCGGATGTCATCATTGCGGCGACTGCCGTGATGTTGTTGTGGACACGGCGCTGCACACTTTGGCGGAATGCCTCGCCTGGGCATCGCAGCGCCGTGAGTTGATCGCGGAAGTCAGACTTGCTGCTCTCTCACTCCCGGCCGTGGTTCAGTCTATGATCTGGAGTGAGAGATCGTGGAATGCCGTCGCCTCTTTTTGTAAGAAAGTAATTTCCATCAAGAAGGCGGCGGAGCGGGAAAGGGAGTGCTTAAACCCTCTCCCCAACCGCAGAATCGGGCGCCGGAGGGCGCGAGATGACCTCCAGCCACCCTGAGGTCCGACCTGGGGGCGGTGGGCTGCGTGGCCCTGCTCGCCACCCGATCAGCACCAGGTCCGAAAGGCGGTGTGCGTGTTGCCACGTGCGCCTTTGCCTCGCCGTCTATGGTTATGACGAGGAACACCGAGGTAGGTTTAGTCGGTATTACCGGGGCACCTTTTCCCCGGTGAGCCCGACATAACCTCTCCGTCGCCGCACGGAGAGATATGCGTCAAAGCATTCCCAAAGTAAAAAAACACATGTATGTTATATTACTAATTTATAATACAAACATTACTGATTGTTTTTTTTTGTTACAGGTAACATACAAATCTTTTACTCTCCTACATTCTTACACATCTAACCGACAGGTAAACAATTAATAGAGTTATTTTAATATTTTTTTTTATACTCAGCTTTATAATATCCAAAGAAATAAATTTTTCACCGCACATAAAATTAAATAAGAATAGAACTTGGCTCTGCTTTACCAAGACGCTGTAGTTATGCTATATGATAAATTATATATATGTATTTTTGTTTTTATTATGTCTGAGGTACCTTTCACACTAGCATGTATATAATGGCGTCGTCAAAATTTTTGTTACGCACAACACTGTTATATTGTATGTTTTGTATTATTATAATCTCGTCATGTGATTGTGAGAGGCCTAGCACGCACTAGCGTAACTTGACAAGCATTATCTTCTGCTTGCAGGCTGCTAATGTTCCGGGTGTAAAAACCATTACATATTAAAAAGAAGATTTAATGTATAATGGTTTTTATATTCGAGAAAGATGTTAACCATTATCAACTGCTTGCTAGCTGCTAATGTTCCAAGTGTAAAAATCATGACACATTAAATTGAAAATATTTAAAAAAATTGCTAGCCGCCTTTAAACTTAATTTAAAAAAAATAATCTGTGTGTAAGGGATGGCGTACCGAAAACTTTAGCAACACGTCATTCTATAGGTACTTATCGCGACGCAAACGTCTATTAATAAAAAAACGCAAGATGAAAGATTTTATATTGATTAATATAATTACGCGGTACGCAATGGATTGCTACCGATACAACGCAACGCTCGCGCTTTAAATCACGACAATTTAATTACATTGCTGTATTTTAGTAAAATGTGGTATTAATTGATTTTTATTTAATAAAATGAATGTTTTATGCATTATGTTATGATACACAGCCAGAAAAATTAAAAATTGCAAATAAAAAATGGGCTTTTCCCGACGAAAATTCCAACGATTGTAACTCAGAACAACGGTCTGAATCTACTATTTCAGTTTTCGGTACACCATCCCTTACACCCAGTATATACAGGGTGTCCAAGAACCTGGCGTCCAACTGGATTCCCACGATGCCCCAAGTTCTAACAGTACTCAGAAAAATATTTTAAAAAATCCACCCCATGTACTTACAGAATTATACTGATTTCAAAAAAAAAGGGGAAATGAGCACCCTGTGACATACTTTTGAATGCTGTGACTGCTAATGCTGATAATTTCGATATTTCTTGGAGGTTTTGTAATCTAGGGTATTGCTGTGTCTAAATAGAATGTAAAAATAAAGTACTTATTGTACCATTTTAAAATAAAATATTATTTTAACTAAAGGTGATATGGAAAACTATTGAATTTCGCAACTTTGACCGACTGTAGTGTAAAAAAAATGTACCAAAATAGTATGGCAAGTGACGTCAAATTTTGACGCGTTTATTCCTCTTTTTAAAAAGGTATAATACTTACACATTAATTTGAAAAAAAAAATTTTGATAATATTTTTACTCAACAACCCAATTTTTACGAAGTGCCTACCTACTAACGGTAACTGTCGGACCCTTTCTTATCTTAGAAACTGTTATGTTACTACTATTATTTACTTCGGTTCCAAGAGTGAGCAAGAAGGAAATACACACAGGTAGATGGGTTCCCAGTAGAATAAAAGCAAAGAATGTTAGTTTAAAGATATTTTATTACAATAAATGTTCAAAATGTTGACCACCCGCGGCAATACAAGCTCTCACTCTCCTTAAAAAGGACCGCTTTATGTTTCGCGAGTAACTTTTTTGACGTATCACCTGCACTGCTTGTGTTATCTTCTCACGAAGGTCAGCGATGTCATTAATGGGCTTCGCATAAACGAGCTCCTTCATAGTTCCCCAGAAAAAAAAATCCAGCGGATTTAAGTCAGGTGAGCGGGCTGGCCACGGGATTGTTCCTGATCGCCCAATCCACCTGTTCGGGTATTGCTCGTCCAAAAACTCTCTAACGGATACGCGAAAATGTGCTGGACAGCCGTCGTGTTGGTACCACATATCTGGTGGGGTCTCTTCTAGTAAGTTTGGCAAATCATTTTGAAGAAAATTTAAATATGATTCGCCAGTCAAATTCTCGGGCATCTCAAATGGACCAATAATATTCCCACAGAGAATACCGGTCCACATGTTCACTTTGAACCGGTACTGGGATCTATCTTCTCGCATCAAGTGCGGATTTTCCACATGCCACTCGTGCAAGTTGTGTAGGTTCATGTAGCCATCCTTCTTAAATGTAGATTCATCTGACCACAAAATTTTGTCGATAAAGTTTTCGTCTTCTCGATGTTTTTGCAGGATTGTTTCACAAAACGCGACTCGGCTCGGATAGTCTCGAGGTAAAAGACTTTGCACTCGCTGTACGTGGTACGGATGATATTCTTCTTTTTGGAGAATACTGTGTGCTGTGCTCTTCGGTATCCCCGTATCAGCTTCTATTCCTCGCACAGAGATGCTTGGATTTGCCGACACCGCCTCTAAAACTTCATCGCGTATGAAGTCATTTACGGGTCGTCCTTCACCAGCTACTTGATTGGGGAACCGCCCGTCACATAGTGATCTGTGCACATTAATGAAAACTCGATGGTCGGGATATCGCGTAGCCCTCGGATACCTTTCTCTGTAAAGTCTCGCTGCAGCTCGTCCATTACCTCTACATTCTCCATAAATGTAGTGCATATTTGCGTATTCTTGCGGAGTGTAGGTCGCCATGGTAGCACACACAAAACACAAACTGTCCAAACACAGGCAAAGGTCGTCGTAAAGAGTTCGTTTCAAAGTCCAGAGCACAAAGAGTAATCGAGTCCAATAAACAAAGCTTTAAATCGTAGTACGTGATCAATGGTAACAATAAGAGAGAGGTGCGTAGTAACGGCAGGAGGCAGTGACGCGTACTGACCGTACTGTTATCCTAAATAGCACGATCCCAGATAGCGTCACTATCTATCTCACTCGCACCTCTAACCTTTTTCTCCCTCACTCTTACCTGAATAATGGGGTACCATAAAGAAGAACCAGCAAATCGCAAAGATAGTTTCTGTCTTGCTCCCTCCTGTTGTAATAACGAATCACTATGGTGAGATGCATGCACATACCGTCCCTTACGGTCTAACCTGTTTTTTGAGAGGCCTGTTGTTATTTTTATGAGCATACAACAGTAATTCTTTAGAGGTTAGATTCAATTCGTCGTAAATTTTTCTTTCTAAGAATTCTGTAAGACATCGTAAAAATTGGGTTGTTGAGTAAAAATATTATCAAAATTTTTTTTTTTCAAATTAATGTGTAAGTATTATACCTTTTTAAAAAGAGGAATAAACGCGTCAAAATTTGACGTCACTTGCCATACTATTTTGGTACATTTTTTTTACACTACAGTCGGTCAAAGTTGCGAAATTCAATAGTTTTCCATATCACCTTTAGTTAAAATAATATTTTATTTTAAAATGGTACAATAAGTACTTTATTTTTACATTCTATTTAGACACAGCAATACCCTAGATTACAAAACCTCCAAGAAATATCGAAATTATCAGCATTAGCAGTCACAGCATTCAAAAGTATGTCACAGGGTGCTCATTTCCCCTTTTTTTTTGAAATCAGTATAATTCTGTAAGTACATGGGGTGGATTTTTTAAAATATTTTTCTGAGTACTGTTAGAACTTGGGGCATCGTGGGAATCCAGTTGGACGCCAGGTTCTTGGACACCCTGTATAAAGACAACATCACAAAGATCTCTGTGACGCAGAATTTATTTTAGAAATAAATCCATCACGTGACAGGGACATCTTTACAACCACCGAGCATTATGAAATCGATTTCCAAACGAAACAAAAACTTGTGTGAACCATAAATAGTTGTGCCGGATCTGGGTGCCCTTCTTTGAATGTTTATACGAATGACGTAGTGATTTAATGTAGTCGCCTCGCCACTGCCTCCGCTCCGAGTGCTATGGGCTCGATCCCCACACGGAACATAACTTTATGTGATCCACAAATGGTTGTTTCGAGTCTGTGTGCTCTTTGTGTCCGTTGTTTGAATGTTTGTAAAGTCTCCCGCGACACAGGAATTATTCCTAGAACGGCAGATTGCATTTTAAAATAAAAAAGATACAAGTTAAGTCGTCTGCGGCACAGGAATTACGCTACAAGCCCGTACGCCCCCTTGACTTACGGCCCTTTCATAGAAAGACAGCGCCCCGCTTCGCGTGGCTCCTATTTTTGGGTGGATTTTAAGAAGAAACCTAACAAATACCTACTATGGGGAGAACCTTGAGAGGTAAACGGGCTCGTAACTAGGAATTATACCTAGTAAAGTTGTCTGTTTAAACGAAGAAATAATAAACCCGCACCTGGCCTGGCCACTAGCATGCATATTTTAATAAATTAAATTTTCGTAAATGGAATATAAACTGCAATTACTAATTACTAAACAATTATACCTATGGTGTTGCTTATTCGCTAGGAAGCTAGTGTTACAACATCTGAAGCTCATGTGTGGCGGCTACTGAACAAAAAAACGCTTAACTTGTTGAGTGCGACCCACTCTTAATAGTGACCAGCTGATAGTTTAAACTAGATTCCTCTCGCTGCTTTACTAATATGATGACAGTTTCCTTTCTCCAGTAACGTAAGTGTGAACGTACATATATAATGACTAGCTGTGCCCACGGTTTCACTTGCGTGTATGGTTACTGCGCTGCCCTCGTGGCGTGATGTTATATAGTCTTCCGTAATAAATAGGCTATCCAAAACTAAAATAATTTTTCAATTTGAACCAGTAGTTCCTGAGATTAGCGCGTTCCGCCAAACAAACAAACTCCTTACCTTTATAATATTAGTATAGATACTAAATAGCGTGGATCAAAGAACAAATGTATTTCTGTTAATGCAGTAACGGCAATAATGTTAGATTTATTGTAATATGATATTACAATAAATGTAACATTATTGCCGTTACTGCATTAAAAACCTTATTGCCTTGAATTATGATACATTTTTGTTTATTTCAGCCGTTTAATAAATGAGTGACTAATTTAATTATTTTAGGGATAAAAATTATCTATATTAAAAATTGCTGGAATTGATTCAGTAGCCGATTTAGAACAAACTACTTTCAGGCTGTGCGTTTATTATGTTACATGTTGTATACATAGTCTCACGCCAATATTTTCAAAGGTGAATCATATCAACATGTCCTCAGCTATGGTTTAAAGTCCGACGATTCTGTTCTAGGCACATTGCTGCTACAGATAACTTCATGACAGATAATCCCGATAAACACCGCTTCACTGAGGAATTAAACCTCATGCACAGCATTCGGATTTGTTACTGCTGCGCAATTACGGCAAGGAGAATTTAAAATTTGCTCCAAAACATGCAAAAAGAAGACCTATAAATCTGCAGTACTTAAGTTACCTAAAACAGTACTTTATAGCCTAAATTAATTGCCCAATCAGTTGCCCAACTAGTCCAAATGAATGTTTACTTTGTAATAGATTCCGTATCGCAGCTGGACTATTTTGTAATGTTATAAATCTTTTGTGTAACAATGTTCCTTGATATTTTGTTATCTGCACGTTTGATCGGAGCTTGATCAGTGTTTTTTGCTACCGTCTCGACTTATCTGCTTTCATTAATAAAGCATACTGTACTAATAATTAACTGATCATAGATCAAAGAGACTTAAATTTGTCCAGCATTATTGTATTCTAAATAAGAATTAAATATTTTTATAAAGTCCTAAATGATGTACCGCTGGTGAAAAATAGGTGACAGAACAACATAATAACGGTTTGCATGACCCAGGAATCGACCCCAATACTTTCTGCACGGTTCCCTATTTATTCGCACACAATTAATAATATAACATAATTTAACATGGCATACTTTTATTTATCCTAATAATAATTACGCACAATATTCTTTTGGCATAACTGTTTAAGCACAATTGTTTTAAGCATAATTACTATAAGAATAATAATTATTTATAAATATATAAAATAAACATGTTAGCGTCTTAATTAAGGGTGGCCCAATGCCCATCCCCGCCGCACCCTAACTTATTGTTACACTATGGTACCCAAGTTATATATGCCTTATAACTTTATGCCAATTAAAATTAGGGCAAAAAACATTAGCCTAAATGATATTTATGCCTACTGAAATAGTATGCCAAAAAACAATTATGTCAAATCTCTATTTTGACAAAAAAATATCTCCTATCTCGTTATGCGAAATTAAATTAGGACAATTTTTTTTTGTCAGAACTAAGGGTTCCCTTTCTACAGTTGTCGCATTTACTACCGCTGCGCCAACTCTTCTCCCTAGCGTTTATTATTCCCAAGTCACTTGGGGTCCGCTTTTCTAGTCTAACCGGCTTTGACTGGATATCAGTTTTTACACGGAGCGGCTGCCACCTGACCTCCGTAACCCGAAGGCTAACGATAACCTAAGGCTAGACCAGTATCAGGATATTATAGGGCACTGACTTCCCAATAACGACTGCCATAGATGTTCATGGCAGCCGGGACCGACGGCTTAACGTGCTCTCCGAGGCACGGAGCAGGCGATAATTGTCAATCAATACGCACATAACTTCGAAAAGTCATATAACTTTCAAACGTCAGAGGTGCGCGACGTGGCTTCGAACCTGAGACCCTCTGCATTGCAGTCTGTTGGTCTCCCCACTGAGCTATCGCTGCTTTGTCTCAGTGCTGATTATAAGGACCCGGTGGCTTTACAAACAGCAGTGAGACAAATTATATTCTGCTAGTCTTGCCAATTTTCGATCGCTGAACTTGTCGCACTATCGGCGTCACTAGAAAGACCGAAGGCTCAGATATATTTGATTTACTTATATGTAGTTCAATATAGTGCATTTGCCAGGCTTTTGATCTTATCTGAAGGTACCACGCCTTCACATAGGCTTAAATAGGCTTATTTCAAAAATCTAAGCTCGCATACGAATAAGAACTATTATTTGCTTCAAAATAATTCTATATGATTACATACTTGCGAACGTCGTGTTACGCGTTGTGATTGAAGATTGCTCTCTAAGCCTTTCGTTCATACGTAGATTTTTTTACCTATTTTTAATCACGCTAGTCAAAGTGAAAGCGAAACTTCTTTTGATAGCCGTGAATATGTAAGATAGTATTTTAATATGTAGGCTTTAAGTTAGGTAATGATTTTAATCTTTCGAGAGTGCCGCGTGTCTTGATTAGCATGCATAGGCTAGGCAGAATAAGATTTTTTTAGTTACATGTAACTTGAATTCGGGGTCAAGACTTAACTAACGACAACTAGATACTAGAGCGCAAGTTTAATATATTAACTGACGCTTTTAATAAATTATTGAAATATTTCTAAAAGAAATTACGAAATTTCCTAAAAACCTTACTAGTCTGTACAAATGGTGGTTTAAGACATCGCCTTGTCACTGCAATGGGACGATGCAATTGTCATAGACAAGTTTTACTATAGAGCAAGATTACACCGTGTGGCACCCACACTTGCTTCTAATGTATACATTTGTTTATATTTCCCTATGACCAAGGTGCTAAAGGGGCGCCCTGGGGCTTGGTGCCTGAATCAGCCGCTCAGTTCACCTTACCACACCTTACATTTACACACACCTGTACCATAATACATGTGTTATGAATGGGGAATAAAATACCATCGTATTCTATTTTACGCGACTGAAATATTATTAAAGTTTACAGCGATTTAACGATAACCTTAAACTGTGAAGTTATTTAAGAATAAATCTATACTAATATAATAAAGCTGAAGAGTTTGTTTGTTTGTTTGCTTGAACCGCTAATCTCAGGAACTACTGATCCGAATTGAAAAATTCTTTTAGTGTTGGATAGCTCATTTATCGAGTAAGGAGGAAGGATTATATAACATCACGCTACGCCCACGGGGGCGGCGCAGTAATCATAAATGCGGGTGATCCCGCGTCCACATCTAGTCACTAATAAATTTAAAGGTGTTATTGAGTTTAGGAAAGGCAAAAGTCCCAATTGATTCAACTACAAACAACTATATATTAAAATATGACTAATGATAAAAAAAATTGATCCACTACAACTAAATAATTAATTGAAACCAGAAATTTAAAATTTATTTTAAAATTCGGAATAACAAGACACATTTGTTTATGCATTTAGGACATGAACAGAAAGAGCTAATCTATCGGTAAACGATTTATTTACCTGTAAATGCTTTTTGGTGTTTTATTATTAGAATGTTGCCGCATACCAGCATTAGCATTATAAGCTATAATTGTATTATCATCACCATTTGGCGGCTTAGGATTCCATTTAAAGTCTAAGCATCATGTCATCTAACTTCGTTTAGTAGAAACGGATAAACGACGTTGCGGACGAATTGTAGACCACGCAATAATTTTTTATCTTTAAGCGTTCTATGGACATTTAGTAAATTAGGTTTTCCAACGGTCCAAAAAGTGTTCTATAATGCCGGTCAAATAGTCCAGTCCACGATTGCCTGTCGTGTATGGTAAGCCTTATATTCATTTTAAACAAACACAGCACGGATTATTTAAACCTGCCAAACTGCGTAACTTTGTCGATGGGAGTCGAAATCGCGAAGTCTAGCAATATTATACAATAAGACATACTAGTTCAAGACATTACAGTTTCAGTTTGTGGAGTCCTCTATCGGATAAGTAACGAACTTTAAATGTAATATAGAACCTCAGTTTATCTATCTTATTTAAACTTTCTAAAACCTTCGTGCTAACTGTATTGAGAGTTTACGTTGCGTTGATTGTAGATGGCGTTGTTTATAAAATATAACAGCGGTAGCACAGTTATTCCGGTAACTGTCGATTTAAATATTCGAGTGTTAGTAGTTCGATTCCTATACGAGATTAATAAATGAGTGACTTACAGATAATTATTTCGAACTTGAACATTTATTGCGCTGGATATTCACTGTATGTTAAGTTGTCTTCGATAATGCGATTATCTTTTGTGCGTGTGTAGTTTTGTATAATTAAAGACTCATACTTATTGGCTTTTGTTGTCAGCAGAGATTTAAGTCGTAAAATATTGTAAAAGCACTTAAACCAAGTTTAAGTGGCAGTTAAGTTGTAGTTTGTTTCTGGTCTTACCTCATACATATGTACACAGTCTTACGTGTATGTCCCCAAAGAGATAGGTACAGGTATAATATACCCACATTTCACCAGGTATGGTCTTAAATTTCATGTAATAGGGAGAGAGCCCACTGGTATGGTATTGGGGTATTGGTACCATGCACGGTTCTACAGTCTGTCCTGCAATTGAGAATATTTAAAAAAAAAAATTACATTTTTTTTTACAATTACATTTTAAAATGATACCTCGCGCACAGCACTGACATTCGCGACCACCATGTCATACGCTAATAGGGCCACACCTGTTTTATTTTTGAATGATACTGGAACTACGTATTTCCATTAGCCAAGACAGCATTTCGCTTTTATTTTATTTATTTTTCGTAATAAAACATTTCTTTTCTTTTTTACTTTGAGTACCTAATGCTTTTACGCATACCTTTCCGCGGGGTGACGGAGAGGTTATATCGGGCTCACCAGGGAAAGATACCCCGGTAATACCGACTAAATCTACCACGGTGTTCCTCGACATAACCATCGACGGCGAGGCCGCGCGAATCGCTTTCACATGCAATCGCGACCCCGGTTTTGGCCCGCCGTGTGAAACGGCAAGCCACTACACAAAAATACTTCCTCCAACGTCCCCCTGGGAGGCACAAAGACACGACACAGAGGCGCACGTAGGAACACGCGCGCCGCCTCTCTGACCTGGGGACATCGGGTGGCGAGCAGGCCCACGCAGTCCACCACCCTCAGGTCAAACCTCAGGGTGGCTGCAGGTCATCTCGCGCCCGGAATAAGCGCTCCGCCACCTCCTTGATGGAAATTACTTGCTCACAAAAGAAGGCGATGGCGTTCCACGATCTCTCACTCCGGACCATAGACTGAACCACGGCCGGGAGTGAGAGGCGTCAACTCACGGCGATGCGATGTTAATAACACTGCCCAACCCGGAAACTGAACTCGGAATCTCACGATCGCAAACAGCAAGACTAACATGGCTCAGTCTCAGGTAGTAACCATTTGCCATCAAGCAGACCACAAGCTTATATACCTCAGTACAGATTTAACACAATACTAAGTCTGACTTCACCATTACTTATGTAAGGAGTTACAGGAAACCAATCATAAATATGTTAACGATATATTTGCATAACATTCCATACAGCAGGAACTTACATCATGTCAAAGGATATGTCTTAAATATGTCTCTATAACTCGGCGACTTACATAGATAATCATCAATTTACATAGTAGCTTATTAAATCTTTATATATAAATATTCTGTGCGTGTGTTTGTAATAAAACACCTCCTAAACGGCTGGACCTTGATGACTGGATTTTGATGAAATTTTTTGTGTGTGTTCAAGTGGATTCGAGAGTGGTTTAGATTTGTTTTTTTTTGTACTTGACAACGTCTTTCGGGTCCGCTAGTGTAATATAGCTTATCTCAGCTTATCTTGTGAGAGACAGTACAGACCGGCGACACTTAGACCCAGTGGGATCTTTTGTGTCAATTTCACTAATAACGACTGCCATAGATGGTCATGGCAGCCGGGACCGACGGCTTAACGTGCTCTCCGAGGCACGGAGCAAGCGATAATTGTCAATAAATACGCACATAATTTCGAAAAGTCATATAACTTCCGAAAGTCAGAGGTGCGCGACGTGGGTTCGAACCCGAGACCCTCTACATTGTAGTCTGTTGGTCTCCCCACTAAACTGTCGCTGCTCTGAGACTAATAGATAATATAATAATATAATAGATATGTATAAAATAAAAAAAATATCCAATTACTGGAAAATCATATAAGTACTTATATCATTTTTTGTGTGCTTTTAATCTAATTACGTGCTAGTACAGTGATATAAGTTTACTTGCGGTCCTGAGTGCGATTCCCGGGTTGGATAAATCTGAAAATTCTCAGTAGCAGCACAAGATCTGATATTATACCCTCTAGCTGACAGTAGGCTCCTTCCCTAGTAAGTGAGACGTACAAACATTGAAATATGGTTGTAATAATACATCGCTGCCTTATATTTTAGATGTTATAAGCGTGAATCTTTATTATATAACAAACTAATTAAGAATTATATAATTAACTAGCTACTAAGATAATTCATAACTTCATGCTACCGCTAAACGTAGTCTATATAGCCTAGTCGACGCTTGCAAAAACTGCGTGAAAGAACTTTAAAAAAGGACTCGATGTGCTGCTAGCTTAAAGATCCTAGGTCCCCTGTTGACAGCACAGCGTGTCATTAAAACTTCAAGCGATTATTTAGCATGGTAGTAATGAGACTGTTGTACATAATGTCCTGAGTTCGAAACTCGGTTCTTTTCGTTATCATTAATCAAATGATTAATAGAATGATTGATAAACGAAACGAACCGAATGCGTGGCACCGAAAGTTACCCAAACTGAAATTTCGTGCAACACCCAAGTACAAAAACAATATATGAGTTGCTACATACTTCATAACTTCCCCCAAATTTTCAAAAATTCAATAATTAATAAAAAATTAGCTCATTATAATAAGCATACTAACTACCGCATTAAGAACTAAGTATAGATGGAAATTAAACAAATTTATACGGATTTTATCGCGTTGTTTATTTTTTATAAAACACTATTATATTATATTATTATATAACTTTGAAACATTAAACTACTATTGTTAAATACTTTTACTAGTTACTGTTAATTTCTATTTAAGCTATTTAAATTATAGTACTCAGCTCACTCAGCAGCCGAAACGTCGGGGAAAGTGTAAAATTAGATCTGAATAGTTTTATAATTTAAATAGCCTAAATAGAAGTAAACAGTAACTAGTAAAAGTGTTTAACAATAGTAGTTTAAAGTTTCAAAGTTATGTAATAATATAATATAATAGTGTTTTATAAAAAATAAACAACGCGATAAAATCCATATAAATTTGTTTAATTTCAATGTATAACATTCGCGTAAACGAAAGACAATATTAAATAAGTATAGCAATATTTAAAGTAGCAAATGTTCAACCAACACTGTTGCAACCGTTTCCAGGTCATTAACAACTCAAACTAAAAGTTCTAATGGACGTGCGAATTTTTTGTCGACAGTATACCACTAAAAGATGTTGATATTATGCATACACACGACAGGTATGTTACAACACTACCATGTGTATGGCGAGTAGATAAGTGGATTAAGGGCACACGTCCGTACATCAAGTTTCTTGATATATTATACATTCTATAGTTCTAGGTCAAGATTGACTAAGAAAGTTAAATATGAGGTGAATGTGAAGATCCATAGAACATTTTTGCTTACTTGATCTATTTGGTAAACAAACAAACTGGTTTAAAACTATTAGGTTACTGGTTTCAGGTTATATTCATAATCAAATGGAGAGGACATAGGAAAATCTAATCATAAGGACAAAAGGGACATAGGGATGACTCTACATTTATTATTTAGCCTTAGTTACCATGCATCCGAAAATCATGCAAAATTCGTGGCATTTAGCACCTCTGTCGAACACTTTGGGTAAGTATGTGTGTAACTAACATAAATTATTATTTTCTTACTCTACCGAATATGACGATGAAAATGCCTCTATACTTTCTGCGGGTATCTTTGCAATTTCCTATTATTCATCCCGCATTTTCCTTTTAACACATTTTCATGAAGGCCGTAATTAGTATATCACTCATAAACAGCTACTCGTATTTCTTCACCTTCATAACACAGCACTGCAAGTCTTACGCAATGAAAATAGCGGATCAGAAGCTTTTCCCAGACTTGCTAATACTTAGTACACTTGCGGACAATACGAGGCGTACACAGTAATTTTTGCAAACCTGTAATTATGGTTATTTGCACTGATGTGCCAACCTGGTTTGTGGCTCGTTAGAATAAAGTAATATCTAATTATGTGTATTTTATATTTCCTGTATGTGTATAGGCTAGTTGTGAGATAATTGGAATAGCATTTTATGTGTAGGTATTTTTATACTGCATGTAGGTACAGCTCGCTTGACGTTAGACCTTTAGTCGCTTACGATAGCAAAAGAACAAGCTTGTTGCCAACTTTACAAAAGATGCCACGGTAGTATCGATATATATTGACTGCCGTGCATAAGATCTCGTCTTTGATGCCTGGAATGAGCAGTGTTGTTGGAGTTTATTTTAGAGAAATTCTAAGTAGCAGCGTGGTGTCCAGAACTGTGCTCGGTAAACGGCAATAAACTCGTCGCCTAATACGTTGGACCTAATAAGTTTAATGATAGCAGGCGTGTGTATTGTGTATGTAAGCACTGTCGGTGCTATAGACAAGTAAAGGTCTTTTACTTGCTGATAGCACAGCGCCTTTTGAAGTAGTTCTTACAATACACCACGGGACCAACACCAGGACCATCTATAGGCTGAAGGTATCGGACGTCTTCAATTTTGACGAAACCTTTTAGCAAGTTGAACAAATTACTTTTAGCCTTACTTCTCATGACTATGTAAATCTAATCTTCCACATGACTGCTGCCTGTTCCTTGAGCTGCCGTATGTTGCAAGCTTTTTTAGGTCCCAGACGAAACATAAAAACTAAATAATCAAGGTACCTACATTGTCAACCGAATTATAATAAAATTGTCGTATAAAAATAATTACAACATAACTATTCATTAGATTAACTAAGATATTCAAATAAAAATTCGCTTACAATTCAGATATAATTATCAAATATTTTTATGCCATTGTGTGCGATTTTTTCCTCCGTATTTGTACACGAATGCGTGTGAGCATGTAGGCAACAATGGGACAAAGAATGCTTTGTACTGAATGAAGTAATATGTGTGTATAATAAATATATGTGTATGTGCATATGTGTAATGTATGAGAAACCATGCATTTGTTTACTGTTCTTGCATTGCTCTTATCTGTAACAGTCTGTGAATGAGAGATGTCTGTAAGTGAAAAGAAAAAGCAGGTTTCATTAACTGTCAATTTTTAAGTAAGACATTCGTATGCACATATTTAAAGGTTTTCATTATTCTTGCTGTAAATATAATATACGAAATATAATATACTAGTATACTACCAATTTTGGAATAACCTTTGTCAATAAATATGGAAATAAAGTCAAAGAGTAGGCTATGTATAACTATTTGTGGTTGGCTGCCTCGTTGTCCTAGTGGGTAGTATATACGTCTATCGATTATGAGGTCTGGGCTTCAAACCCTGATAACCTGATCTCTCTACGATCGTGAATATCTGATAGCCTGATCTCTCTACGAAGTGATGTCGCATAGCCATCCCATCAAATTACGAGATTAAAAAAAGGGAGTGCATTTGTGTTTGCGTTCATTTTTATGTCCTATAATATATCCTACGCAGATAACCACGACGTTACCGAATTTGTGTGTTTGCAAATATTTTCATCAAATTTCATGCTATTGATGTTTCGCCAATTTGGAGGTGATAGTTAATCCAGTGTGCTAGCCATGCGTCAAGAAAAGTGTGCGCTATGCCTTACAGAATTTATCAAACAATTATATCTTACACATATATTTTATTTTGCCTCTTTATAGTATTTATTCTGAAATAATTTTAAAACGAATTATTCTATACTAATATTATAAAGCTGAAGAGTTTGTTTGTTTGTTTGCTTGAACGCGCTAATCTCGGGAACTACTGGTCCGAATTGAAATATTATTTTAGTGGCGGCTAGCCTATTTATCGAGGGAGGTTATAGGCTATATAACATCACGCTATAACACACGGGAGCGGCGCAGTAAACATAAACGCGAGTGAAACCGCGGGCACATCTAGTCTAATATATATTTACAAACATTTTAAAAAAGATAACATAATTACAAAAACACAAATAATTATAATACTAAATATGTATTTACAAAAATGGTTTAGGCATCGTAGAATCCTTCAGCATCGCTGTCAACTGGTAACGTGCCCAGAAGACTGGCAGCATTGCCTCGTTGAATAGCAATGCTGATTCTTTGGGCCAAGAAAAGACCAGCCTTCATATATATTTGGAATAGATTTCATTTCTGATGTAGATGCAGACCATACACCTTAGGACCGACTGATCAATTACTGTAGTCGCAGCTATTGTAATTTATTGTAAGGATAGAACTTAAGGTTCGTATGGAAACATGATGAAACAAAAATATATATTTTTTTAAATATTTTTTTATGTTTTCCTACGACAAGTACCATGCAATAATTAAAAACATTACATTATAAACAATACTCTTGCACTTGACACCAATAACTCCACGGTACAAAAATAAGTGTGTCAAAATTAAGAGCTATCATAAAGTTCATAACAAGGTCGTTGTATATGGACGGGTTACTCCACTTTTGTTAACCTTAGCCATCTTACGTAAAGCTTCTCACGTAACGTACGATCACCGTGACTGGCGACTTAGGAAAATCTCTTAAGTAGTATAAAATAATATTGGATGACGCTGTGATTTAAGTGGTTACTTCTTAACTAGCAACACGTGGAGTATTCGATGGCCCTTTGGGATAACAAATATCAGATTTTTGCAGTCGGTTCGAGGCTAATAAGATACGTACATGTATCTATTTCAAACTTAAAACAAGAAAGTTGATTCTTTGTTTGTTGAATGAAGAAGTTACTTCACCCAATATTTTAACTACGCAGACTTTTTAAACCTCTTGAAGACTATAGATGATAGGAGCTTTTTAAATCAGATAATGGTGCCAATTCTGTTGTACCGACATTTTGTATTTTGAAATAGCTAAAAGTGACAGGACTGAACAAAATTTGAGAGATTTTTAGCTAAGATAAGAGAATTTTGTGACAACAGAATTGGCACCAATGTATAAGTACAGATAAGATTCAAATTGAAGAAAAATTATGGTCTAACCATTGTGTAGTCTTGTAGGTAAAGTTAAAATATTATTATCACCTCAAATACAAATTATTATTCAAATTACAATTAATTATCTTCACCTAACTTTAATACTTTTGATTTGATTTAATTGCGCAGATGGCGTCGTGATTTACGTGGTCACTCGCCACTGCCTATGCTCCGAGTGAGTTCGAATCCCACTCGAGACAAAAATTTGTGTGATCCATAAATGGTTGTTTCGGGTCTGGATGTTCTTTGCGTCCGTTGTTTGAATGTTTGTAAAGTCCCACGCAATAAAGGAATTATTTCTAGAGTGAGAGTTCTCTTTATCAACAAAATAAAACATATAAATAAAAATACTATTTTCACCATGTAATATTTTTATATAATTTGCTGTTGTATATAACATAGCATGTAAACCCAAACAAACACTACTACGTTGATAATTCTTTCCTTAAAAGTTTTAAATTGTTAAACACGTCAATAACAATTAATAAGTTAAACTGTCTTGATTAGAATAAGAAATAACATTGATTTTGCCTGTTTACATAAATTCATCAAAATATGTGTCCGGCTTATAACATTGTTGACAAGAAGTACTTTGTTAGTCACCCAAATAGGAAAGAACATATTCAGAACCAAATTTGCTTTTGCGACCTAGATCCATGACGTCAAAAGAAAGCGAACTTAGAAGTTGTCTTATAACAACTCGGAGGACTTTAGTCTATATTATTCTCGTTTTTATATTATACTAGCTTTTGCCCGCGGCTTCGCTTGCGTAAAAGAAAGTTAGGTTATGTTAGTAACAGTACTTTTATTAAATAAAATATAACCTATGTCACTCGGTGATAATACAGCTTTCTAATGGTGAAATAATTTTTAAAATCAGTTATGTACTTTTTGAGTTAAATCCATAAAAATAAATAAACGAAAATCAATTATTTTCTCTTTATAATATTAGTATAGATTTTGATAACAATTTTCTCCACATCTTGGAACAACCTCGGGTCGTACTTATTCCTTTTTATATAACCAAGATAGAAAACAGGCATACATACGATTCATCTGATGGTAACCCTTATAGCTTATGTAAATTTGCACACCAGTCATATCTCACACATGATATGTCCTTCTTCAAACGTGGTTTAAAGAGAGTTCTTCATTCACGGTAGGCAGCGGCTTTGCTGTGTCCTGACATTGCTGAAGTCCATGAGCAGCGGTTACTGCTTTCCATCAGGTAGGCCACTTGCTCGTCTGCCACCAAAGGCAATAAAAAAACAAAACACTACCGACCAAGATACGAAAGACTGATGTGGGTGTTAGCAAAATTCATATTTTAAATACTCAAGGATAGTAAAGCTTTCTACTAGTAAGATATTTTTACAATTATTTAAATAGTTCTAGAAATTAACTTTACATATTACACAATTGCTACCTCCTTATATTATTTGTATCAATGTAAACCATAAACATCGGTTTATATAAATACTAGATTATACCCGCGGCTTCGCTCACGTTAATCCATGTTATGTCAATAAATTCCATCGGGAATAGTAGTTTTTCCTGGATAAAAGGTACTATAATTCGCACTCTTAATAAAACAAAGACTTATCTGAATGTTTTGGATTAAACAAATTTAAACTCTGTTGCAATTACTTATCCCAAGTATAGGATTAGAATTTCTAGTTGCACCATTAGAGACCAAATTGCCTTACTTTCAAATTTAGAATTAAGTTTAAGAATACGATATGTCTTTCTCACTACCCTGACAACGTGTATACAAAACTTCATGATGAGGCGTGAATGCGAAACGAACACTCTCTTTCGCATTAATAATATTAGTTAGGATTTTATTTATGGATACTAAGAAATTCTAGAAACTCCTTCTAGCAACGCATACCATTACGCACGCTTTAATAAGCTACAAGACCCTTGTTAGTTATGACTTGAACACGGAAAGCTTATATTTTGTAATCATTTCCTGTTGGTTTCAAATCTATATATTAATACGTGAAGCAAAAACTCTGTACCCCTTTTTAGGAAAATTGCGCGGTCGGAGGAGTATGAAAATTGGCACAGTTAAAGTGTACATGGAGAAGGAGTGGCGAATCCTAATATTTTTATAAAATATGCATTAGAAATACATTAAATTAATGAAAAACACTACAGGCACACAACCATGCATTTGACAAACGCAGTCGAATCGCGTTCGTAGTATTTCGCCGTTGTTCGTCTGACATTGTACAATTCTTTATAATATGGTTACCTATACCTTATTTATATGTAATATAGAAAAAAGAAAACAAAGTTGTAAGCTTAGGAATATCGTCAATGAAAGAGTATAGTCGAGTAAATAATAATATAGCCTTGGTGAAATCTAAATGAAATGTGATTATAAGGGTAAAGTTATAGACAATAAAAACTTAATAAAGATCAACATTTAAATTTAAATCAATTATGGTCGAATTTTGACCACTAGGCGGCCGCTAGTACCAATAATTATCTGAAGTCAATCTGTTTGAAAAACTGCGATTTAAAGAACGCACTAGTTCTCAGTTCAGTATTATTAAAATTCTCACTTCGTAATCAACATGGCATTTGCATGTAATATTTTTAAAGCAACTGTTATTATAAATAAGCCCTTGAATATGTTTCGTAATTAACTGTCAGTTTGAATAAGTGTGTTAGTTTGACGCGCATTATAAAGGAATTAAGTAGGAGGCATGTCGACATGTGATTATAATCAACATATTTTATATCTGTATAAACTATTTCAGCTAAATTCTTCAACAAATCATATAATTTAAAACACAAATGTAAATTCATTTTAAATTATTCAAATTTCAAGTCATGTTATTATATTTTTATCTCAAGTTCACATTCACTGTGGTCGCATTTATTAATGGCTATCACAGTTGCGGTGAATAAAATAAAAATATGTATTCTATATTGTACAATGAACTGTGAGTAACTGTGAAGGTCGTTCTTTATGCTTGCTTAGCCACACTTCGTACTGTATTTGTCCATTTCCTTAATACTTCTCTCATTTCCTGGAAAAGGCAAAAGGTCTGCGAGGCCAAATTCGGAAAATGCATTGAACTTTTTATGACAATTTTGTGAATGTCTGAATACGTTTTTGTACAACATATCCTTGCTTTATTTAATAACTATCATTGTATCACATTTTAAAGAATTGCTACTCATGCTAGGCTTCCTTATTCCTTTAGGTTGGTCAATGAAACAGTGTAAATTATTATTTTAATTATTTAATTTTTTCATATCATTTTTACATTCATCTTAACCTAAAATGGTAACCTTTATATCACTACGTACAAGTACGCACATACAACATACATGACATGTTTACATATAAATATACAAAAATGATGCGTTTTTTTTGCTGGTGTCCCGGCCACTACTAGGCGAGATTTATAAATACTTCTTGAACGCTTCGGAAATGAACATTACATTAAAGCTATTATTATTCTAATGGCTGTAGTAGGAGCCTCCAAAGCTCAAGTGTGAGTGGTCGTTATCGTGACCTACGAGAACGGGCACCTTAACGGGCACGGGGTAGGGTTTCTCGACTTCGACGGGAACGTGCCTTTCGATATGCACGGGGTAGGGCCTGTCAACGGGCACTTTAACTGGGACAGCCACGGGCCTCTCTACTGGGTAAGGGACGTGCTTGTACACAGGGTAAGGCTCTGGGACGGGCACTTTCACGGGCACAGCTACGGGCTTCTCAACTGGGACAGCATAAGGCCTGTCGACAGGTACGTGCACGGGGTATGGCACTGGCTTCTCGACGGGGTAAGCGACAGGAACGGGCCTTTCGACGGGGTAAGGAGCAGGCACATGCACGGGGTAGGGCCTGTCAACTGGCACCTTGACGGGGTAACCGACATGCTTCACAACGGGGTAGGGCTGGGGAACGGGCACCTTAACTTCGACGGGGTATGGCACGTGTTTTTCCACGGGGTAGGGCGCGGGCACGGGCACCTTGACAGGGTATGGGATGTGCTTCTCAACAGGGTAGGGCTGAGGGACCAGAACCTTGACGGGGTAAGGCCTGTCGACGGGAACATGTACGGGATAAGGTACTTTCTTCTCAACGGGGTAGGGAGCGGGCACATGGACTGGGACTTTGACGTACTCTTTCACGTGAACAGGCACGTGTTTGACGACCTCGTAGGGCTGTGGCACGGGCACCTTCACGGGGTAAGGTACGGGCCTTTCTACGGCATAAGGGACTGGCTTCTCGACGGGGTAGGCGACTGGAACACCTTTCACGATGGTGACAGTCCTGGTGACATCATGACGTTCTCCTAGGTTGATTCCATAGCCGCCATAGCCGGAATCTTCAACGAAGTTGTAGCCATTGTAGGCACCGCCGAGACCATGTCCGCTACCGATATAGCCGACGTCCAAACCGTGGATGCCATAGCCATAGCCGAGGTTCAAGAGACCACGCTTGTCCAACTTTTTGTCCAATGGCTCCGCCTTCTTTTCTGTCGTCTTCTTCTCACTGGCAGCCGCGGCCGCTACCAGTAGGAAAACTAAGCAGAGCTGTGGGAAAAAAATCTTGCATCAGTATTTGATCAAATTAAGCAATTAAAATACGATTAACCATATAAATAGAAGCGTTTATTCAAACTAAACCGTGATTTTTATCTATTGGCTCTGATGCTAATTCTGTAATGCGCTGTAATTACTACGCTAACAAAATGGTAATATTGTACGAAGAATTACTAATTAGCACTTAATAACATAACGAGTGAATGTAAAAGAATTGGATGAAAAACTAAGGAAAGCATACGTGGATTTCCTTTAATTAAAATTAATGTCGCATCTATAAACGCAAACACAATTAAGTTATTGACAGAAAGGAAATAAAAGAACTTCATTTTCATTCTACATGGATGCCTGAAGTTTAAAAATTATAAATAATATTTTATTTAATGTTGTAAATATGAATGATCCATAAACAATAAATTAATTTATTACAAACGAAACTTTGACCTCTGATATTTTTAAAGTGGAATACTCAATGTTAATAAGATTGAATAATTCTACCAAAACCAGCAGCATCATGACTAGATTACATCATGAAATAGAATTGTAACATTACAAGTGTAAGCAAATGTCAGAGATTACGCTCATATTACATATGTTACAAAATCAAATTAAGTGATCATCGTGTGTAAGCAATACGAAATATATATAAAAAGCAACGAAGAAGATTGACGAAATAAATCATAAAATAGACCGTATGAATACTGCAATAATAAACTCTGTTTAGTTTATTTATTACACTAACTAATGTTGCATTCGTTTCAGAGCGTGCAAGTTATGATTTAATGTATTACCCTAAATTCTTGATTATTTTTTACTAGTGTTTGTTTACACTTGATTCATTGAAGCGTGCTTGTTATACAACTACTTAACGAATCGGTAACTGATAGTTAAATAATAAATATTCACTACATTATTGCTAACTTTTAGTTTATCTTGACGCAATGTTTTCTGTAACAAAAGTTCCAAGAGAATTGCTATCATCAACAACTTGAATTACAAAATCGTGTAATGTATATCGTTTGGCTTAAAATACTGATTGGATCACAGTCGTTTTTTTCGTCCCCATTCCTTAGATCTGTTTGTGGTAACCCCATTTTAACTATCATCGTCATGTTTTAAAAGCATTGTTAGTTCAAGTTTTGCCTATTTTATATCCTTGTTACAATAAAAGCTATGACTACTATCTTTGAGTAAAAAGATGATTGCATAAGAAGTCGACATTTATTTAAGTATGGTATGAATACTACAATATCATCCAATTAAGGCCAACATTTATTATGTTTTTACACTGTCATTCAAAAGTTTTATAAAAATCCCAGGCAGTTTATACTAAAGATTACTTAGCATATTGATTTCAAAATGATTAAACCGATTGAATTATTAATAAGCGGGTACGACCTTGGTCAATGTTGACAAAAGATTCTGTGAAGTCATTGAACAGTGTTAAAAATAAAACAGAATATTGTGCAATACTTTTTTTGTAAACAGTAATAGACAAAATGTAAATAAAGCTACCGAAATAGCTCAAACGCAAAGTGTTGATAAAGCTCTATAAATAGAATAATGATTAAGTAATCGTAATCTTTTCCTTTCTAAACAAGTTTAAGTCGGGAAAGATACTTGTTTATTGAGTAGAATACGAGTTAGTAAATATGCATCAAAACGAGTACATACGCAATACTCATTTAAATAATATCATGCTATATACAAACGTTCTATAAGTGAGCTATAATCGGTGGTCACAAATTGCCAAGATAACTTGCTCTGGCGCAACTAGTAGCCTCAATCGCTGGCTCTTTGTCTGATTTTCCCATAGCCTTATCTTTCTTATGCAACTTCGCGACAATTGTTTTAAGGGCTAGATTTGGCCTTGCTTTGTTATTTTCGGGGTAATTTACATATGAAGTATTATTTATCTTAAAACGTTACCCACAATTTATTAAGTTGAAAAATAAATAGCAGTTCATTGACTAGCATTTCATTTAGACACTAAGGTCTTCTAATAGTAAAATTAATAGCTAGTAATTAGAATATATATTTCTTGTATGACCTATATGTCTGTTGTTGTTACACTTCCTATTACAAAATGCAAACAACTGTCGCATCGACGTAATGACACAAAAGTCTTACAAACGCATGACCGTACGTAACTGTTTGATTAAATCGCTGCGATGCACTATATTCAACATTTACATCACGATTGCTGCGATATTTGTAATCCAACCTCTCTTTATGATTTTAAGCACATCTTTATGGCGCGGTATGATGCCAGAAATCACTTTCAAAATGTTGTTAAATCGTCTTCTTTGGCACACGACGACAGTAACTAAGTATTATTTGGATATAAATGGTATAAAAAATGTGATGGCGTTAAATGTAATTTAGTGTTAACGGCCATTTTTCTCATATTTCTTATAGTTGACACAGATCTTACAGACGAAACTAATATTTCAACATTGATGACTCAGTCAGAGGAACAAAAAATATAATGACATTTATACATATGTTAATCCCCCCGTTTTAATTGAATATTTCAATACTAATGTTCGTTGTATCGAAATAATATTGATGTGTGCAATAAAAACTCAATTCGTTATACGATGCAATTATTGAAGTATTGTTTTAAATTGTAAACAAACATTTCAATTTGCATTGTTTGACAGAAACGATGCTAATCAGTAAGTAAAGAGAACGAGGTCGGCTAAGATCGGGTTGCTTCGTGTCTCCTCGGGCCACAGCACCTCGTGGGATAATATTACCTTCTATGGTGCTTTCGAAACTTAGGAAATGGGTCGCGGGTACTTACCTAACTGCATTCGGTTTTAGCGATACGTTAATTATAGGTTTTTGGTATTCGTGCGATGACCTTAGATGTGTTGAAAAATACGCACGTATTGCGTGATATTAAGCCCTAGTACTTCATAGCACAACTTCTAATGTATCCTATCGCGTTTAGACAATTTAGATATTTGTAACGTGTATAATGTAATTTTCGAGATTTTAGGTAATATGCAAAAGTATTTACCTTGATCAATAGATCAGATTACATAAATTCGATACCACTTCAGACAGTTACATTCATGGATAGATTTGCATAGCCATAAATGACTGCATTGAACAATATGTTAAGAATTTATGATCTAAGATAGCAAGCCATTGATGAATACTTTGGAATAATGCCAATTTTACAGTCACTGACAGTGGCTAATCCCTTACTGAATATAGGTTTCAAATAGAATGCTACAATAGACAATCAGAGGATATTGGTATAGTTTTAGATGGTGTTTGGCAGAGAGCCTTAGATTGTGATGAGATGGTCTACTTTTAACAATTGACGTATGAAAGCCACACTTTATGAATTAAGCTTCTAAGTATATGACGTGCTGACGATATAACTAACTAGATATGATTTGGAGAAGGAGCTGCTTAGATATAATAAGAACAGTAACGACTAGTGCGTAAGAGAGATTACCTATTTCGATTACATTATTGTCTGAACCAAATACATAAAGTAACAGTTTTATTACATAATTAGGCATCATAAACGCATCTTGAATTACAGTAACTGCGTATGACTACATCTGTTTTGGTACATTACTCATTTTAAGATATTACGTATTTCAAGCGTAATATGGCAATATATAACGAGAACCGTTTATATGGGTACTTTTGATAAGGACGCTTTACAATTTTAAAAGAAAGTCCTAAGCATAAATGTATCATAATTGTAATAATTTTTGGCTTCTATTTTTAAACATTTATTTTTTTAGCTGCCTTTAGTTTATTAGGCTATTAAACTTCTTATTATCATAATAAATGCTCTCATACTTAATATTAGAATAATAGACTGTCATTAAAGGATCAATTAGAGTAAATCGGTAATTTTAACGCTCTTTGAAAGTCCGTGCGTATCCTTAGTTTGTAGTTTCTCAGTACTAATAACTTAAACCTTTTAAGAGAAACTGGATAATGCGGGAAATAGATAAATTTATCGACTAAGTCATTTTGTTAGCGACTGTCAAGTGACTGGCTCAGACATTTACATTGGAACTGAAATGTGATTCATTCTTGGTGTTATTTAGTAGAATATTAATGCTAATGTTGTCAACAAAGTTTACATTATGGTTTAAATTTAGAACTCTCCATTATTTCATCTAACTACCAAGTTAGATGAAATAATGGAGAGTTCTAAATTTGAAAAAGCGATTCTCTATGGTCATGTATACCTTTTAATAAAATGTATACATACTTTTATTGATCTACTTATAGGAACAACTAGAATTACAGTTGAGGTTATAAGATTAAGTACCCGTAATTAATAACCGACTGTAAATAAAATAGAACCAACGATAAAAATTTGTTCGGATTATAATCTTAATGATACTGACATTGAAACTAAACCGCGGTATACAATTAATCTTTTGAACTATTTGATTTTATCGTATGTTCTCACATTTAGATTTCACAGGCAATTAACTAAGATGATATATTTTTTGTTTGTAGTAGGTATTATGCTAAATAGTACTTAATTGTGTTTTTTATTTTCGTTTGCTTAGGACCATCTATTTAAAAATGATTTGTGGCATTAAATATCGCCGAGTTTATATTTTAGAAATGGAACGACACATAATTTTCTTGTTTTGCGTGCGCTGTTTTCTATATAGTTCTACTTATATTTTAAAATGTATTGAAATCAGTTTAATATTTGATTATAGAACGATTTACCTATTTTGATGTTTCTGGAATCTATTTATATTTTTCTAATATTAACGGTAAGGCGCCTTTATGCAATGTGTAAATGGGCGTTCCTTGACTAACGGTTTCCTGGGCTGTCTTCCTAGTTTGACTGGAATGAAACTCGTTCGTCTTGATCGAGAGTGCGAGAGCTATTGTGACGTAATAGGCTTTCAGATGAGTTGCATTGTATAATTTATTGCTTAGCGTTCATTATCAAGTTTGAAATAATTATTATTTTATGCATTATTTGTTTATAGTAATTATTTATAAAATATTGTTGATAGAAATTAATTTTATATTTATAAAAATGCATCGATAATTAAAGATTATAAATAATAGCGTAGAATTGACTTCAAAAAAGTGTGTCACATCCCGTTTGTCACAGATTTGACTTAGGACCTGTTTCACCATTGTCCAACTCAGAAATAGAGCAGAACGGTAATATTTCGTTGACAATCAAAGTCACTGATTTAAAAAATCAATGGTATAACAGGCCCTAAAAATCACTTCACAAACACGGGACACACTGTTTCACTTTTTTGAAATCACTTCTTACACTACACTGCACTTCACGCACTCACCGATGTTTTCATTATGCCTCTTCAACGGTGGTTGGTGTTGGGAATCGAACTGGATACTGTGTTCACTGTGCTGTGAGTTTTTATAGGTGGTTATTTGGCGATACTTTCGCCATCGCCCCTCTAGCGGGAATAGGCTGTTCTACGCCGAGTCCTTCGTATTCGGCTAGCCGTCGGACAGAAGACAGACGCGCCGCGCGTTCGGATTACAAAAATTTAAAACCAATATTTTTTTTCGTTAGAGTTGTTCTATTTTCAATGTCTTTAGACCAAATTATTCTAATTATAACTTCGGAATTATTTTAACGTGTGTTAAACATTCAATTTAGAGATTTTAAACTTTGCGTATTTTCGTTACGTGTTGCAATTGCGTATCTCATAGTAAATATTAGTGTTTCCGTTTGATATTTAATACTGGCCGGCATCCTGTACAAAGATTACAACTTCGTCGGTAATCATTGTAGTTTAAAGACAGACGTAACAGCTTAGATCGTAAGTTATGAGATTGGTATATCCTTTAGATTGTCCCATATATCATCGGTATATGAATCGGTATATATATCTGGAAGGAAATGTCTTGTTATAACAAAATGTATATTTGTTATACACTTTTTGTTTAAACCTTATAAAGGAGCAGATAAGTGGCCTACATTTTATAACTTTTTAATTCGGTATCCTAAGAATAATGTGACATTTACGAAACATCGATTTTACGTGAGAAATTTATTTTGGTAGCATTGAAAATATTAAAATTTTAATATTTCTTAATCTTAAGTTATTCGATTTCTTTTAGTTTTGATCTTTAATCTTATTCATGGTTATGATATGGACACAAGAATGTCTGTAGCCTCGCTCACGAGACTTTAATAGGAAATGTTATTGTAACTTAATTTGTCTCATATTATCTTATATCTTACATATTTACCTTTTATGTATAAATATAATAAGGCATATAACCAATGTTCTATATCTATAGTACCGATGTCTTTGTTTATTATAAAATTCATTTTAATCCATTATTGCATCTATCCATGCAATTGGTTATATAACAAAACTATGCATAACCGATACCAACTTTTGACCTTAGGTCACTGTCAATACTGTTGTCTTAAAAGGTCATAATCCGGGTAGGTCATTCCTTAAACTATCTAACCTATTATCTTAATATTTGCTATAAATATAAAGCTTTATTTGGAGTTCATAGTGCTCGTTAATGTCGAGGTTAAAGTTCGATTACAAACATTATTACGGTTACCTTTAAAACTAAAGTCTTGTATTTTTGTTGACTTCTTCTAGTATTAGTTCTATTGCTACTGGTTGTTAAGTCGTTTAAAAAAAGTCACTAAGAAAACAATAACAAATATCTGCCTCTGGTAAACATATATACATATGTACATGTATTTGAATTTGGAACTATAATAATATATTCAAAAATGATTATGTACGTTTAACTTTAAAACTATAGGCCTAAATTTTTGTCGAATTTTTTTCATATTAACTCTATTGCTACTGGCTGTTAAGACATTTAAAAATGTCGTGGCTAAGTAAACAGTAAAAATATACAGTAATACGCCTCTTTGGTGAACATATACTTACATGTATTTGAATTTCGAACTATAACAGTTTTAATTACCCACCGTGTTTATTACTAACGTACACAAACAAGTAAGTCTTGCTCAATTAACTTCTTCACATTTTGCCGTGGTATATGCGTCCCGCTCTAGTTTGTAATACTAGTTTTGAAGCAATCAATATATTTTGTTGTTTTGAATTGTATTCAAGTTTCATACAAACTATATGCAGTTTGAATAAAAAACTAGAATACTTTGTTTGTTTATTTTAACTTGTCAACATAGAGATGTGAAAAGTAACAACATTATAAAAATTGAGTAATTGAGTTGTTTCGCATACACGTGCTATTAATTTGACCTTTCTCAGAGCATGCTAGGAGTAATGAATACTAGTAATGAATACTAAAATAATAGATTCTATGAAGCACATTATTAATAGGTTTTTATTTTATCACTATTGAAACCAATATATCGAAGTTTATTTTCTCTTCTGGGATAAGGATTTCAAGAGTATAATATGTCTGTGCCTCTTCGTAGCGTTTTCTTTCATTGACAAGTAATTTTTTATTGAAAAGAAAAAGACAAAGCTCTGTATAGCTGTTTTATTAAAATACAACTATTAATTTATTAGTCAGGTAGTTAAGAGTTTACCCAGTTGTCAGGATGAACATAAATTCTATGATATAACTTTAGTCATAAAATTATTTTACTAGCTATTTGAGAACTATAAAGAACCACTGCTTAACTACTCGTAATCTCGTGACTTGATTCTTGATGTTTAGTTATACCGCTATTACCTACAAGTGTTAAATATCATAAGGAAATCTATAGCGTTCGTCTTTTACTAAGTTTTTTTTCTTAAATAAGATCTAATGCTGTTTTCAGTGTCATTGAGTTTGGAATTTTTGGTACTTGCATATTTATTCATAATGACATTAAACGCAGTGTATTCTATAGTCCACCTTTTTACTTGTCTTATTTGATAAATGAACAAATTATAACAAAATGATTCAGTTACTGTTATCAGACTTTATTTATTCTCTAATTAATAGAGATGACAAAAAAAAGCATAGACATAGGACGGGATATATATTTTCTATCCACCAATACGCATTATAAAATTTTTTTACTGAATAAGGCAAGTTAGAAAAATTAACTAAAATATATATTCAAACTTTATACGAACATGCAGCTGTGCGTAATGTTTGTATTCGTTTCATCAGCGTTCTTTTTCATGGAGACCTTCGCCCACACAGTTAGATTCATAATTTAAAGTTAAATGTTTTAATTATTCAGAATATATTTTTATAAAACCTTAATCTACATTTACTTAAAAGCTTTTGTCATTTTGTATCATTGACATTTTAAACTTGATACGAACGGAAACTAGTTCACGTTAAATTCTCATCAAAAAATGTGTAGTCATTTTGAGTATGTAGGCGACGAATTAGCAAACTGGTACATGTATGCCAATATAACTCAAAACATAATTATATAATATAATTACTATATAATAATTATATAATGAGCAAGCAGTTGATATTTGATCGACCGTATCGTATAACGTAGTATTATGCGTGCATACACTCGCTGGATTAGGCAGTGCGAATTATAATTATATTGATTTATGACTAATTTACTTTACAGTCATGCATAATATATGATTTCGTGAAAACTGAAAATAAATGTACTCTCGCGTTACGTAAAAAGCTGGATCGAGACTTTACAAACATTCAAACAACAGACATAATGAACATTCAAACTCATTTGTGGATCATCCACATTTTTCCCGTTTGGGGATCGAAGCCATAGCAATCGGGGAAGTGGCAGTAGCGAAGCGAACACTTAAACCATTTAACACATCTTTCGTATTCACAAAAGCGTGAAGCTCAACGTATTTTTTTGCAATTGGATAATTGTTGACATAAGTTCTATAGTGCCGCGTGAATCAATATCAATTGAAATAATATGACGAAAAACTAAATCGTAATTCAATTTACGAAGTTAGTTTACTTTCAATCAAGTTGTAACAAGAAAGCAGGTTTGTTTACATAAAATATACATATATCGAGATTGCTAGGAATATAGTTGCCAAATCGTGAATATTGTTCAAGTGAAATATTATATTTTCAAAAGACAATTAAACTAAAACATGTTATATACAAATATTTTATCGTATTAGATTGCAAGTGAGTGTACGATTTATATGAGTGAGCGTGATATTATTATTTTTGTACATCATAATATTGCCTTACGCGAGTGTTATAGGTACATTAAAATTACGGATTTTATTTAGGTATTTATTTCAGAAGATCCCTACTTAACTTTGCAATTCTTCAACTATTATTATTAAAATTTACTATCTTAAATTATTTAAATATTTAGTTTTACATTTTCCCCTACGTTCGGTTGTTTTTCAGCGGCCATGGTCACGGGGATGATATCTGGCATTGTGTGTAATAAATATGATAACTTAACGTCCATAATATGACCTAAGTATATTTAAGCGGAGTAGGGTATATCTATAATTTAAATCTTTACATATTTACATAATATACTAATGCGCTCCCAGAGGGGTAGGTAGAGACAACCAATAGAACTAATTGAATTTATGTTAGGTTTCAATGTTATCTAAAAATAACGTAGGTATTATATTTGCATAGAGTAACGGAATTCCTGAATAAAATAATCTCAATAGTTTTAAGGCCAAATCTTGATTGCAGTTTATACCACGTTGCCTTCCGTTTGTGACCATACAAAAATATTAATTTATTCTAGCAACCATTTTAGGTACTAGTAGCCTTTGCCCGCGGCTGCGCTCCTTAATCCATGTATTTATTTATTTAATTATAACGATTGTACGCGAATTAAATAATTTAGATTTTGTCAACAAACCATCCCTCGAGAACAGTACTTTTTTAAAAATTATAGTTACCCTTTTTCTTTTTCTGTAGGCACCACTAAAAACATGTACGCGAAATTTTATGATGATCGGTCAAGTAGTTACGAGAAGGGCAAGAAACCATAAAAACAAACTCACATTCGCATTTATAATATGAGTTAGGATTATGATTATTCTGCCTATAAGTATTTTAAGCATTCTTCATTGGTTTTTTACGTCTGTTCCAGTCGATTTAGTCATTGTCCTGTGGACAAGCACTTAGTTTCGTGGCTATGTAAGCCAATTTTAGAGTGGCGAGATTTTAAGCATTGTAGCAACAATATATTATATCGCAATTAAATTCGGCTATTTAATTTTCATATTATGTAGTACATGCTTTATTGTATAGACTGTGTAATTTACTACTGGGAATTTAACTGATTAATTAATGTAATGTTCAAATTAATGAAACCATTGTGTTATTATTCCATAAATTAGGAAGAAAGCTCATTACAAATTTTATTGTAAGGATTAACGAAAATTGAAGATGTAAACAGACAAACAATCTCTCTTTGAGAGTCTTGCTATAGTATTTATAATGAAATAGTGGTGAACCCTTGTCTTATACGAAAGCTGACACACGATGCGAGCAATCATACGATAATGTTCACATTGGCTTATGACCCTGTGACTCTATACTGTGTGAACGCTTATGGTGTTTTTCTCCCTATCAAGTTACCTTACATACAAACTAGGAAATATATGTAGGTATGTATTTCTTTTGTTCGTCTCACAACGCTTCGGTGGCGCAGCGGTAATAAATGCGACTGCTGTGCGTGATGTCTCGGGGTTGATAAACGTGATAGATTTTTCTGTAAGAAAATTTTCAATAGCAGTGTGCGTTGGAAACAGTACCTGGTAGATAGCAACAAGCTCGCGTGTTATTTCCTAAAAATCAAAATCATATTTAATAAAATATATATATAATACAACTTTGCCGATCTTTCCAGGATATTGGCGTGAGACTGTGTTATGCTTTATGTTTAATTATCTCACTGTATTTATTTTAGTTAAATACCACATACATACGTCTTTTAATAGGTAGGCATATGTTTATAGTTTATTATTTTAGGGCCCTCATAATAGGAGGTGAGCCACAACGCACGCAATCAAATCACGCTCGCAGCGTGTTAAGATATCCGCATAGCGAGCACATTTTTAATAAAAGGGTTGCCTAATAGAAAATCTTAATTACTCTGATAGACCGAGGATTTCAACCTAGCATGTCACGATTGGTTGTAAGAATAAGACGCTTTATTGTCCACAATAACCTACTTGCTATAAAATTGCAATAGATAACAATTTATACAGCCTAACAAGATACATTAAACTTGATGATATAGAATCACCAACGCCGTCCTTTTAAATTCATAGCTGATGAATTATTTGTGGTATTTTTACTGATCCTTTTGTGGATAGCCGGCGTGTAATATAAACCATACGTGAAGTATTCGATCAACTTAAAATCTTATAATACTTCCGTAAGACTTTTTGTTTCCGTAAAAAATCTCTTAACTCATTACTAAATAATTATGACGTATGTTGTCCATACATTATTTATTATACACACTTTGCACTTTATCGATAATTGTACAGGAAATATGTTTATAGAGAACTTAACATTGAAAAGGTTAAAACCTTGTCGATGCTAAAAAATTATAAAATTGCAACCATGCGGAATCGATTTTTTATATTGATCAATTTTGTATTCAATATCGATTATGAAATGACTTGAGAATCTCGTAGTGAATTATGGATTGATGATTAGTTTAGTGATTAGTTCTAGCGTAAATATAGCTAAAGCGAAGATGCCAGTTAGATAGTTTTTTTTAATCCTAGAAACCCGCGGCTAGGTTTGCATTCTTTTCAAATACGACGTCCGCTCTCTTCTTTATTTTTGTGACGTCAGATTTCAGAAACATTTAAACAACGGACACAAGAAAGACCCAGACTCAGGAAATCAATTTGTTAATCCCACATAGATTATCCAGTGTGGGTCGATCGAATCGAATCCAATACACATGGCGCAGTGGCTGAGGCGAGGCGACCATTTTAACCACAACGCCGTTGGTGCAGCTTCGTTTTAAACTAGACTATATCCAATTCCGAAATTCAAACTATTTGATTAAAATCGAAGTATCAGTAGATATAGAATAAGATAGCTCAACTTCACATAGTTATTAATATTTCAATTATCAAGTCATCGGTCTATTATAATGTACATAGATATTAATTAACACTACTTCATCGTTTTTGTATATTGCGTGTGTTTAAATATAGCGTGCGATTACAATGCGGTCATAGAACAATTAGGTCTAAGGCTATGGTAGAATCTTTGATATTTAAGGCTGATAAAATCGTGCTAACAAGTAGCGTGATTCAGTTAACATAGTTTAGGATGTTTACTGGGAGTGATGAGTGTGCTGGCAGAGCTTGAATATTGAATGTCGTGTAGTAAATTCACCGCGTGCTGTCAGCTCAAATCGCTTACGACGGCTCAGTTACTTGAAAAACCAACATAAATTTGAAAAATACAGTGGTTATGGTATATATTTATGGAATACACGGATGGCGAAATAGTTTAAGTGCTCGCCTCGCCACTGCCATTGCACCGAATGTCGTGGTTTCGAATCTCACACGGGACAAAACTTTGTGTGATCCACAAATGATTGTTCTGATTCTGGATGTTCTTTGTGTCCGTTGTTTGAATGTTTGTAAAGTCTCCCGCCACACAAAAATTAAACATAGTGCGAGAGATGTCTTTAAAAAAAAATAGTAATGCTATCAAATCTACTTCATCGCATACACATATCACAAGCAATGGTTTCAGGTCCTATGTTATACTCGTAGAGGAGAGCCTTTTCCCTTCTACCAGAAACAGTTATAGATTCTCTTGTCCTGAGAATTTCTGGATAGTTATTTTTTTCTATTCTACTATGGTTGCAAACAAGCATAACCCACCTGATGGTATGTGGTCATCGTAGCCTATGGACCTCTGCGACACCAGAGGCATCACTCACGCGTTGTCAACCCTTTAGGGAAGGAAGTGGGGGGGAGAAGGAACGGCAAGGGGGAAAGAGGGTGAACACTTTTCTTGCCGGGGAGCGGAGTTGGGAACCTCATGTACAGCAGTCGCATTTACTAGCACTGCGCCAAAGAGGCAAACAACCTGTTCTATTCGATCCGTAGGATATAGCTTGTCGGATTTATGATATCTTTGACAAGGATATGTAGTAAGAGAATTATAGGCAGGATGTTTTGTATATAAATCAAACGCTTCAAACATTTGTATGTAATTTGAACAAATCATGTTATTAAATGTTGCAGAGTTATTAAAGGCAATATTTTCTATTGTGTGATGTATTAAGGTTAATTATTATCGATTCATCGTTGGAACAATGTTGTAGAACATTTTATTTAATGTATATTATTACATACATACATACATAGTCCCACGCCACAAACCCCTAAGGGGTAGGTGGGTGTATTACATCCACATTTTTGCCGTGACTCTAAAAGATAGAATAAGGAATAATGTGATTAGAGAGAGATGCAGCATGAAAGTGGATACAGTGACGCGAATGGAAAAGGGTATGTTAAGCTGGTTTGGGCATATAGAAAGAATGGACGAGAAAAGACTGACTAAGAAAGTTTATAAGGCTAGTGTGAATGGAACAGTCGCAAGGGTAAGACCTAGGCGAACGCTTCTCGATGAGATCGGAGACGTTCTGGACAAAGGCTAGGTTAAGAGCACCTTAAACCGGCGAGCGTATATGAGAAAAGTGAATGAAGCCAGAGAAGTGTGTCAGGATCGTAGCAAATGGAAAACCGTAGTCTCTGACTACCCCTCTGGGAAACAGGCGTGAATCAATGTAAAAAAAATGCGAAGTATTACGTCTTACGTATTAGGAAGAACGTATTGCCGTTTACTGACTTCGTGCTGCTACTGAGAATTTCGATACATAAAATTTTAATGACATTTGCTTGGTCTAGGACTTAAACTTGAGTCCTCATCTACAACAGAAGCATTCACTACCAATGCACCGTCGAGGTATACTAAAGTACACACACGTATGGAACCCTAGGTTCTTACTTGAAAGAGAAACCCTACAAAATCTCTCTTTGAAATTAAACTACTATATACGGATTTTATCGCGTTGTTTATTTAGCACTGTATTATTATGATTTTATTTTACTAATAAAATAAAATCAATAGTAGTAGTAGTGTAATATTTTCAAAATTTTGTAATACAGTGCTAAATAAACAACGCGATAAAATCCGTATATAATAGATTAATTTCAATGAATAACATTCGCGTAAACAGAAGACAATATTATGAAAATCTCTCTTTTACAATCGGTTCACTATCCCATTACGTGCGACCTTAAAGTTATCGATAACTGAATCTGACACGCCTTGTAGCTCTTCGGAGATGCAAAGGTACAATGCTGTTAATCTTTTCATATATAATTACTATGTACGTCACTGAACTGGTCTTAAACGGCTGGACCGATTTTAATAAAAATAATTGAGTGTGTTTGAGTGGTTGGTTTAGATTCCCAATTGGCCCCGATTGCACCCGCTGCGATTGACTCATTCGGGCAGGACGATGTCAATAAGTTCTACTAGTTTTATTCTATAATTAAAACAAAACCTTATGAAGGCAATCAGCAATGTCCAAAAATGATTTTATAAGGAAGTATGTACATTACCGTATTTACTATAATGTAATCAGTTATGAATCTTGACCTACAATCCAAATCGTGGCCAAAGCGATACAGTTTTCGACCTTTACACAATTATTATCTCAGCAACAATCACTTCCCTTTTAAATAGTAACATTAAAAACTAAATTGCGATCGTGAGTAGCCCTTCATAATTCGTGTGGTTATTGAAAAACTAGATAAGATACGTGTTGCTATTTCTGTTAGTATGTTCAACTAATTTAGAGGCAATAGTATACTAAATATTATATATCGATGGCGTAGTGGTTAGTGTAACCGACTGTCACGCCTGAGGTCGCGGGTTCGATTCCCGCACAAGTCAAACATTTGTGTGCATGAACATGGATGTTTGTCTTGGTCTGGGTGTTTCTATGTATAATGTGTATGTATTTACAAAAAAAAAGTATATATGTATGTTTATCCATTGTCTAGTACCCATAGTACAAGCTCTGCTTAGTTTGGGCTAGACGGTGTTGTGTGTATGTGGTAGAATATTATTATTATTATTATTAGATTTTGCCGCGGTTAGTACCTTTCGCGGTTGGTACCCCTAAAAGTATGTCTGCGAAGTTTCATGATGATTGATCCAGTAGTTATGCGTGAAAGCATAACACACAAATTTACATTCACATTTATAATATTTTAGTGAGAATGTGGATCACACTATATTCTTATATTTGAGGTTTTAAAATACAGTTTTAAATATTCGTTTCCCACTTGAAACTGTAGACAATGTCCAATTTAAATAGTTTCTGTTCACAATGATACTCGTGTTATTATAATAATATGGGTCTATTAAAAGTTATATTTATCTGCGGCTCTACAAAAGGAAATGGGAATAGTTTAATTATCGTTATAGTTGAAATCTAACCAACAAAACAAACCACATATATACAAATTCATTCAATAAATTTATGTTAAAAGAAAGATCTATAATCATTATTTGGAGTTCTGCGCTTCTGAACCGAATTTGATATTATCCTTATGTCGCATAGCGAAGCGCTGCGTACGAAGTGTCGTGTTCGCAGCAGAATATGCGAAGCATTGCATGTAATTTAAAATATACGGCTCTTCGACTTGTAATTAATAGAGAATACATTAACGTTACTCAATCTTAGCAAGTATCATATTAATAGAAACTAGAGTGACGTCTAAGACGGAACTCCTGCCCTCTGTAATCAGAGCTTTGCAATACGCACGAGGTAAATATTTGTACTGCCATGCTGCTATTTTGTTCCGGGTCTAGGAGGTATATAATTGGTAAAATTGTATGTTAACAAACGAGTTGTATAAGGTGGTATGCACTAAACCAGTTCACCGAGTACCTATCGAAGATCCTTAAATGTAAATAGAGCGCACGGAGCCCTCTTGTTAATATAATATTTGGCCTTATTTGAAGTTAGAACGACGTAGCTGTGTTCTATATTTGAAATATAATCTCGTATATCGTCTATAAATTTATGTCTCTATATATATATAGTATAAGCTCCGTATTAAACTGCCCCACTATTGGGCACGGGCCTCTTCTCTGTGTGAGAAGGATTATACCCTAGCCCAACACGTTGGCCCAGTGCGGGTTGGCAGACTTTACATATCTTCGACAACATTATGAAGAACTCTCAGACATACAGGTTTCCAAACAATGTTTTCCTTCACCGTTAAAGCAAGCGATAATTATCTAATTAATACACACAAATCTTCGAAAAGTCAAAGATTGCGCTTTGGGATCGAACTTGAGACCATAGCGTTGCAGTCCAACTGTCTCCCACTAGGCTATCGCAGCAATGATTTATGTCTCTAGTACAATAATATTTTGTTTTTAAAATACATAAGAAGGTTGAATTAGTCAACCATTCCGTGATAGCATTGTACTTTCAACAAACGCAGAACAATAAAACCAATGAACTATACTGAGCTATTAAGTAATAAAAGGTAAACAATGTTTTAATTACATTGATATTAATTTGCAAGAACCGGACACACTTAGCAATTAATTTGATAATTACTATAAAAGAAGGTAAGCAACCTAAATTGTGTGTTGCGTCGTTCCGCTCTCGTTGTATAAATAAAAATCAATAATTGACTGCATGCCCAAACATCGATGTAACTATCGAGTCCTATAATTATATCGAATAATGGAAAGGTAAGAATTGTTGAAGCGTGTAGTAAAATCTTATTGTAGACCCGGAGGTTTGTGATTGTGACATAGAATCCAAATTTCAACTTGGTATTCAAATCTCCAATTTTAAGAATGTTATTCGAATGTTTTGACAACGCTTTACATAAGTGCTTGTGCTTTTCTTAACCACGCAAAGAAGGTATCACATTGCGTATAACTGTATTCGAATACTATTCGAATGCAATTTAGCATCAATACTACAAGTATGTTTAGTACTCACATAACTGGCTTATAATTCCATAAAGTAGCATTAAGGATGTACGTCTTCTGTCAAATCTCGTCTCCATTTCTCTCTCGTCTTGTAAATCATAAGCGAATAACACCAATAAATATATTTTCACACCGTATGTTAACAACTGCACTGCATGGATGGAGTAATGGTTTAGTCACTGCGCCAAGTGGGATGGTTTGAATCCCACACAGGACAAAAAAAAACACTAATGATTGTTCCGAGTCTGAACGTTCTTTGTGTCCATTGTTTGGATGTTTGTAAAGTCTCCACGATACAGGAATTTATCCTAATGCGGGTTGTCTTTTTCAAAAGAACGAAAGTACTAGCAACAATTAGACAGAAGCTATGAACGAATCAAGTAGTTAAACGGTTCACTTCTCTCCTATCTTGCATCTCCATACAATAGTCTTAGTGAAATTTACTCTGGATTTCAATGTAGAATGGCATTTTGCTGTATGGTGTGTATAAATGACACGGACAGTGTGTTGATCTAAGTACCTTGTCCTTATAAACGTCGAGTACTGCGGGTTTGTTCTAAGCATAAGCCAAAATTGTTATGTTTCACAGCATTTATGTTGATTTTAGATGTCCTTTGTGTTATTTCAAAATCTTTTAATCATATGGATGTTATAAAGAAATACATATTAAAGTCTCCGCTCGTTTCGTCTGCGTCGTAAGAAATTAGACTACAGTTTTTTGGCGAGTATGTAAATATATTCAACTCGATCAATGCAATTATTTACATATTTAATGGAGCACTAAGTGGCCATTAATTAATAAAATACGTCAGTAGAAATATACTATACATTTTATAAATCAATTGCAATCTTTCAAAGGTCAAGGTCGCGATGAAATCGTGATATAATAACACATTTGAAATTTATTCTAGTGCAGTCATTCGTTTTTATTGCAAGCAAAACGAATCCTTAATCAAATACAATATGTATCGGCATTTCGTTTCCAATTTTTATTCATACTATTTCTTTTATGTGGTATGTTCATTAGTATCACATAAATTAAAAATTATTGCATAGGAATAAATAAAGGATAAGCAATGGCATCAATTTAGCAATAAAATATTTTTTGTCCAGGAATCATGCTTTTATTGGAATTCATTGGAAAAGAAAACGAAAGCTAACGTCAACATTATGAATAACATAGTCGAGGAGCTATTATAATAAAAATAGCTCTTAAACTATTTAGCTTTTATAATTTTTATGCTGCTTTACTCCGCGCAAGATATCAGCTTTTTATCTTTGCCTTTGTCCGTCGATGTGTATGTGTTGACATTGTATTTTGCAATATAATGAACCAATTTCAATAGAGCGCTTCTTAATGTGAATCAAGATAATAGAATAAGATACTTTAATGTTTTATATTAGTTTGTAATTCTTGGTTATTTAAACATATTTTTAAATATATTAATTAATAATGAAGAGAATTCTTTTTTGCATATTTATAATTGATTACACCATTGTGACTAAATGAATTTTAAACAATCGTATCATGTCTAGAGTGCTTTACATGATCTACTCCACATTAATATTGCTTTCAGTGTTGCATATTTGGTCTTCGAACAAAACAAAGTTATTTATGTTTTCTTAATTTATTGTGAAGTTACACATGACCGAAATTATTAAATGTACTTGTTATAACCGTACAATAAAACGTGGCATAATATATTTTAATTTAATTTTGTTTTCACTGTTGCTTAAGTTTATATAAGTGTTTACATATTAACATCAAACTTAGATGCTTGTACATCCCCAAAGTATTAGTTAGAGTTATATTACGCCTACAATTTGTTTCGACATGACAGAAAGCGAGCCAACTGTTGTCTACTGCGCACGTAGTATACGAGTATCAGGTGCATAGCTGCTTCTAAGAATTTCTTGACAGAAAATCACAATTACACTATTTATTTATTTATTTTATTTATTTATTTAGGACAACTTACAAAACATACACTAATACAGGGTTTACAAACTGTTTTAAAAATATGTGCTGAGTGTTGTTTCACGAACAAGTTGCCACGGCATGATTTGGGACAGTATCATACAACTTTATTTTATCAATCTAATGAACATAAAAACTAACACTAAACTTAATACTAACACAAAATCAAGGGAAAACAAATTATCAAAAATTTTACAGATAACATCTGTGAGAAAAACATCATGATAGTTATATACATTCAAAAGACACATTAAGTTTACACAGTCCATATACAAATACAAAAAAAAATACAAGTACAAAATATGATCGAGATTACAGTTCACAGTGACACATTTAGTCTCGCGATAAATACATACATTTAATCTCAAGGAGTACTAAATGGTGCAATTACCTTGCTTTAAAATTTTGGAAGATAGTATAATTGATCCGTAAATCGATTCCAATACCACATGTTCAGCAGTTACATTTAATACTGCTGCGTCACCAAGGCAATTAAAATTAAGTGAATCCACCTCCTACACTACATCGCGACTGGTTTCGGTCACAATTGACCTTGAACTCGAGCGAATTTACCCTAAAACTGGTGTAATGAACGGTATGTCGAAGAAAAATCAATAACAATACTATTTTTGTTATAAAATATAATATTTTTAGCTTGCAATTCTAAAATTCAATGTTAAATGCTTAAAGAACCTGAATTTATACTTTCTTAGTATCACGCTTATACCTTCAAAGAATAGACAGATATGTATCAAACCACGAGGGGACGAGCTTTACAATAAGTAATTGAACATTGTGAGACTCCGTACGTAGACGACCGAGAATTTCCAAACTGGAAAATCCAGTAACTCTACCCGGCACGGAATTTGAACCCTAGACTTCACAATTGCACGTTAAGCGCGAACTTATGCCTCGGGACCATCAAACCAATTTTAATTCTCTAAGTCTGAATTCCTGCTATTAAAGCTAATTCGCTGATATTTCTGCTTTGGACCCGAACTATGATATTTTTACTGATGACTTAAAAATAGTCATGCCTGTAAGTCTTTCTTATTGTGAAAGATTGATTGATTAATTTTTTTTAATTTAATTTTGTAACCTATCCAATTTAAAAAATAAATATGTTTCTACCTGTTGTTTGTTAATCTATCTTTTATTTAATACGAGTATTTGTTTATTTACAGGTAAGGTGCACATAATTGCATAAGGTAAGCTTTATAATGTAAATAATTTCAATTTGTTACCGTAATTTAAAGGAGGGATGTCTTTATAAATAATAAGAGTTTTGTGGTTATAAACCACATCAAAAATCCACATGTTAAGAAGAAGTGTTTATAAACACACACAAACACTTCTTAAGCGTTTAGATTGCAAGCCAGGCTACAAATAAAATTGTTACGTCGAAGAACGCGATGCAGATTGACCGCATTGTCGGCGGCAGCCATCAAGTTCTAAAGGTTGATTCACACACATCAGTGAAGCCACAGTGCCGACGCAGTACCGACACAGTGAAAAATATTCTTTCATACATTCTCTATGAACGCATTCACACCTGTCCGTGTCAGTGACGGCACAGTGCCGTCAGTGTCAGTGCCGGCACCGGCAAGTACGGATGGTATTTGTTGGCTCCGATATTTTGATGAATCACGGAAGCATCACGGAAGGATCACGGACACACGGATATAAAAAACAAAATGGAGGACGAGCGATTAATTGAATTGGTTCGGGAAAATAGGGTTTTATATGATTTATCTCATGCAAAGTACATGGATGTAAAATATAAAACTATTTTGTAGAACAAAATAGGAGCACAAATTAAGTTAGATGGTAAGTACCTTACTTACTTTGATTTAATACTTTATTTATCTATGTAGGTATAGTATTTGTTATATTTATATATATATATCATATTATATATATCGTCTGGTTAGCTCCAAGTCATTAATTTTTACTTAGTTTTGGGCAACTGAGATCTGTGTGTAGCTAAATCATGTTATAAATGCGAAACTTTGTAGGTATATTTCTTTGTTGGTCTGACCTTCACGTTTCTACTGGACGGTTCTGGGTGAAATTTTGCATGCAGATAGTTTAGGTCCTAGAATAATACATAGGCTACTTTTTACCGCGGGAAAACATCTCATGCCCACGGGAAACAAAGTTTGCGGGAACGGCTAGTAAATAAATATGTCCCTGCTGTAAGTATATTTATTTATTCATGCCTACAGAACTAAAACGTACAGAACTCGACAGATCAATCTTTACAAAGAAGGATGCCCAAAATAACCCAGAGTCGATTAAAATAATTTATGAACGACAAAATAGACCTTAAGTAAGAGGTTATAAATACGCTATTCGTTTCGCATAAAACCATAACCAAACAGGTCTCTCTCTTGGAGATATAGCCTTTCTCCAATGAGTGTCTTTCTTCAATAACTTTCTTCCTAGTTTCTGCAGAAGAATATTGAAACAACTCTCTGACATTTTAAAATATTCAAAATATTTCCTCTCATCTTTAACTAATTCTTTGTATAATGTCATAAATTCTCCTTCTGTTTCTCTTAATTGCCATACTTCATGCACCCATTTTTTCTTTTTATCTTGATGCTGCTCTTCTTCTTCGTCTAACGCAATAGCTATAATTGCTAGCTCCGTAGTATTGAACATAGTCATGGTTTGGTAACAAACGTTATTACCTGATGACGGACAAGTTTTCACTGAAGCTCCGTGAACTGAGCATGCACTGACATGTGTGAATCAAATTACTGACGCAACACTGAAGCACTGATACTGAACTGAGCGGACACGGATACGGAACTGTGCCGTCACTGATGTGTGTGAATCAACCTTTATGCGTGCGCGCAGGCACGACGCGTGTAAACAAAAAATATTGAAGACTCTAATCACCACAGAAACAACTCAATTTCAATTGGCTAGTTAGTTGGGCGTTTAGCTTACGCATATAGCCTCATAATTGGTACATAGTGCGTAAATGATCTACATCTAAAAGATAGTAGGTAACCGACATTACGCAATACTTCCTTCAGTAAACAAACATAAGAAGGTGATTACTCGAGGAAAAATATTTTCTGCAGATACCTATCACACGTATTGTACTTTGCTCACTGTTTGGTATATCACCCGAAAAAGATTTAAAAACACTAATCACCACTAAAATAACTTAATTTTATTTGGCTAGTTATTTAGGGGCAGCATCCCCTCTTCTTACGGCCAGTCCTACAACTTACAAGTAAAAATTATCCGAAAGATAAAACGCATGCTGTCTCACTCTTGTTAGGTTAAAGAAGAGAGACGGCGTGACTTTTATCTTAAAGATAAATGCTTAGTCTCATAAGTGAGCCATTGTAAGTGACAGATGTAAAAGCGGTCATCCACTCATACCTACCAAAAAAGACGAACCACGGAGACTGACATAGCACAGTACGTTCTGCATCATTTCTAGATTATTCAGAAGCCAACGGTTGCTCACACTTCTGCAAATATTAATTGGCTATAATATTTTAACTGTCAAAGTGACGGTTATTTAATTTTTTAATACCTACACTTATAACTACGTAAAGCAAGAGGTCACATGAGTTCGAGACCTGTGACTTGTAAGTGTAACCGTTTTTTTACAGGCCATTGAACACAGTTGTTCATTACATAATGACTGTTCGCAATACTACGGATAGTTTGACTACCTGATTGCTGCAATTGCCTACATATGTGCTTAAGTTTACTGCAAATCATGAGCTCTCGAATTCTATTTCTAGATCGGTAGTTACAGTATGGTCTTGTGTCTAATAGATGACAATATACTCGACTCACATTAAGTTGGACTTAAAAAAAAAGAAAAGTAGATTTCACGCCTGCCTAACTCTTTGTGGATACGCAATCGTATTGTTATTTATATGTATGTATTTAAAAATATGTCAAAGATAACGAGCTACAAACATTGTGCACATGGTTATACTGGGGTACACGAATCTAAGTTCAATGTGCAGTCCATTCACAAATTATCAGGTATCACGGACATTTGATCTAACAGTATTAGTGTTTCAAATATCGTATTTGGTATCTTAATAGTACGTTCGGTATGTTGACATTCACCTTATAGGGTAAGGTGTTTTATGACCTCAAAAGATTTAGTCTAATCAAGTAACTGTTGCTAATCACAAAAACACAAGGTAACTTGATATTGTGCTAACACAGGGTTATAATTTTATTTTTCTACGGTGACTAATGAGACTACTGATGGTAAGCGATTATGAGCATGAGGCATTTTACAAATGAACCGATTTGCACGTAGAAGTACTAGCCTCTTACAGGAACCGGTGCAACAATAATTACATTGTAAACGTGTTTTGCCGTGTAGGTAAGAGTTTCGAAGGCTTATGTTACATATTTAAGTCCTTTCCCATGAAGTCAGTGAGATGCGTATGGTACTTTGGGTATAACAAGTGTTCATAGGTTTCAATAATCACATACGACGAGATAGTCCGCAGTGATGGTACCTACATTTTTAAAAAATCAGGCATGCTTAAACAATACCCACAATTCAATATTATTGAATATACCTATACATATTTGTTTATTATAATTAATCTAGCATGCCTTTAGGTACTATGGCGAGCTAAGAATAAAGAGAGAAGTTGATTTCACTTCATTTACGTAAAAATAATTATACCTATTCCATGTGAGTCTTGTCTTATTATGCCACCCTAGGTACCTCACGAGATGTCAGCCTATCTGGTAACTTAGTAGTATATTTTTTTTAATGTAAAGCATTTTATTTCTTTAATGACTTAAGAAATAATAACAGAAGTTTCATCATCTTAATACTTAAACATAAACATAATATAAACAAATATAAGAAACTGGTTTTAAATCTCAATCCATTCACATTTTGTTTGTAAAGCCGATGTTAGGGATATGAGTCACAAATGTTTAATTTACGAACTTGCTTAACTTCCTGCAGAACGAGGTTAACCTTTTTCTTTAATATTTTACTTAGTCATACTTAGGGTCACCATTCACTCAGATCTTTCGGGATTTTGTTTAGCTCTGGATACTGTAGTGACTATCTCGTTAGCATAAGAGTCCGTATGTTTTATAATTAGGAATGCACGGATGACGTACGTAGCGTTTTAAGTAGTCGCCTCGCCACTGCCATTGCCATAAGTGCTGGGGTTCGAATCCCATACGGGACATAACTTTGTGTGATCCACAGATGGTTGTTTCGAGTTTACGCGTCCTTTATGTCCGTTGTATGAATGTTTGTAAAGTCCCCCGCGACGCAGGAATTATTCATACCAAAGGAATTGTCGATTCGCGAAAATTACACAACTCTTAAATATATTGGTTTTCTCTAGAATCTGGAACTGCGTATGTATGTCTGATAGATAGCGACTTGCTACTTATTACGTGAGGCTTTAAATATATGGCGAAATATGAATATATCTAGGCCTAACAATTAAGACATATAAGGCACCATGGTTATGTTATGAATAGTTTAACCATTCGTGTCGGCATAAGATATCTAGAATAAATGTATTAAATGCATATTTATAAAACCATTTTTGAACCAGAAATACTAGATTCCTTTATAAAAATGCGGAAATATAGATTTATACATTTTAGCTAGCATACATATATGTATATAATTAATTTTTGTATCATCTATGTTCATACGCATTTTATTTCACAAAAATATGAATTAGTTAATCTAAAATAAAAACAGGTTCGAGCCATTACAAAATATTAGAAAATATTTTGTAATGGCTCGAACCTGATATTTAGATTCCTTGTGCAAATTCAAATTCAAATTACGTTTATTTGCTATATAAAGGTTTAAAGGATATTTTTAATTCGTAAATAGTTTAGTATATAACAAAAATGGCGAATACTAAAATATACGTTTACTACGTTAAACCACAAAACGTATAATTCTAAAAGCATATTATTTTTTTATAACTTAATGGTTTTGCGGTGTAAAGAGGTTTTGTTTAAGTAAATGTTTCAGTTAATAGCTGCAATGCGTTTGCAGCCAAAATATAATCTTTTCATAATTATTTTCAACTAAGAACTTGTCAAGTGCAAATGTAATGTTACTGTCATATAAACAGTCATTAGTGTTGCTTTGTAACTTGAATAAAAAGCGATTAACTTAAACTAAGATTTTTTTCAGTTATCGTTTTGTGAAGCCATCTTTTGTAGAATGCCTGCATTTTCCATTTTGTAAAAATAGTAACAGACAAGCATAGGATCCGCCCTACCTGGTATAATTGAATACGCTTGTGCTCGTGTGTTGCTGGGTATGAATATGGGATAGGAATCAACGAAGAGATGAAATAAATAGGGGGTCTACGAGTATGTGAGTCCTTGAAGCTTTCACTTGCGAAGCGTAAGAGTAACGCAATAAAATTGTTACGGCGTTATCTTACGCTGATTTTCTGTAAATAGGTATTATTTTCCTGGGTAGTTGTACCTCACATACCTTGTTTATTTATACCGGCATCAAATAAATGTCAACGGTGGAATCTTTCATTCTTAATATAAACAATTATATATTTAGCATTGCCCTATACGCTTGCGAAACATGGACTTTAAGACAAAGAGACCGGAAAAGGTTGGAAGCTTTTGAGATGTGGTGCTGGCGTTAAATGGAGAAAGTGCCCTGGACAGAAAAAGTTACTAACACAGAAATATTGACAAGAGTAAATGACAAACATGAAATTTTGAAACACATAGTGAACAAAAGGGGTAATATGATAGAACACATAATTCGACATGATAAAGAAGGAAGAGGGGAAGACCTAGAAGAAGGTACACCGATCAACTGAAAGAAGTTGTGAAACTTATAAGGAACAGAAAGAGATGGCATTGGAAAGAGAAAGATGGAGATTGCTCACCGACAAGTGCAAAGCCCTTAAGTTTTGGAATCGAAGAAAACAAAGTTCACAAAGAACACCAGCTAGATTTGAAACGTCTATGGAACCCGCACATTTTAACATAATATGTAAAAACCAAATTTATGCAGTATATATTGGTGGATTCATTCATACGTTTTTTTTAAATTTTATTTTATTTTTGTTATGACTTTTCTATACCTACAAAAATTCTAAATTCAAAAGATTTTGTATTACGAGCACAAGCACTGAAAAATTTATGTCACCCGTATCCTAATTATATAATTGTATACCTGGTCTTCGTACTAATGCCGATTTTAGAACTTATATTAGTTTCTTGTCGATTCAGCTAGGTTTTTCATTGATGTTGGGTTGCCGAATGAACCAAAGATTGGAAAGGTCTCTCAAGTTCAAGATTTATATCGTTAACCTTGCAATTTGTTTGTAAATGTTATAGTTTGCTTATATTTATTATTGTTTTTATACCAGTGTAGGTCAGACAGGCCATTACAATCAAACTTCAAAATTATAGGCCTCGTACCCTAATACGAATATGCACATGGGTTCGAATCATTCGAATACTGAAAGGAACAACATACTTTTTCCTGAACGCTATGACGTGTTCTTCTTCAAATCAAGTACTACTATCGTAATAAGTACCTGCTTGGCAGTGTTTAATCCTGACATTGCAGAAATCCATGCGGTTATTGAAAATACTTAACTAATTTATAGACCTACCTAATTATTGCAACAAAAGATATTTAGTCATACAAAACTCGAATATTGTTAGACTAGAGCGTGGTGGACTCTAGTCGTATGTAGTTCGATGTACGGTTCTGACCTTCCAAAACGAATATATATTTACGTGTTTAAAGTCTACACGAGGCATCATTAGACTTGACTTAATATAAGAAAAAGTATCAAGGACAGAATCTGATTAAACATCGGTTTCAAATTTAGTTAGTTTCTTGCATCTCTTTGTCCACCGAAATATATGCATATGAGTATTCAGCTCAATTAACAAACTATGCTGGTGGAATATAAAAGAAAGAATATATTGAGTTTAAAACAAATTGACCGGGAGTTTGAGTCATGATTGCCAGTTGCACATCTCTCTTACGCCATTGATACCACTTCTCAACGATATACAAATATTAATTGAACAAACAATTTAAAGAAATCTCAACAGTAATTAACTAGATGAAATATGAACAAGCCACCCAAAACTGGGTCACATACGTTCACAAATATTATTAAGTTGGAGACCTTGAATCGTGAGACAATAGAGTATGGTTGCTAAGATATTAGATGTAGCAAAACTTTGCAATGTTACTCGTATGCAAACTTTATTACATTTGCACGATTTTGTTATACAAATGTTATATAAATGATTTTGTTACACAAATGTTTTAACTGCGTGTATGATCTCCGGGTTAAATGCTCTTCTCGGCAATGCTGCGTCGAGTTAAGTAAATTACATTTTTTGATCCATAGATGGATGTTTTGAGTATAGTTGTTCTTTAGTGCCCGTTATTTAAGTATTGGTTCAGCCTTTTGTGACTTAGAAGAATATCATCGCAAAATACTAACAATCGTACATTCAAATATAAATAAAAAATAAAGGCCAGTAATTAAGGAGAACAAAAATAACATGCTCATTATGATGTTTAATAAATTCTACTGCATTGATTACCTCATTGCCCCGGTCACATAAGTTTGCGCTGTTGCATACGACAAGTCTCGAATTCGGTTCCTAAATAGATCATAGTGGCTACACAGTGTGTGAAGACTTAAATTTTAATTGGCTCGCCGCTTAATGTGGTTGTGTCCGTTGTTTCAATGTTTAAAATGTCGCTTGCGACACATGAATTATACCTAGTGATCACACTTGCACTAGTTTACACCCCAGCATTAAAAACTAATTTATATTTCATTACAATAAACGTAACTGAATTCTAGAAACAATATTTTGAAAGCAAAATTACAACTACCTACTTAAAAAAGTTTTAAGTCACGTTGTGAAATCGTAGATCCTAGGTGAGGCAAGTTATTATCATATCAAAACATATCTGATAAATATTATAAATGATGTGTTCCTAATTGGTTGAGCTATAGGCTTTTGAAACACACAAATTAATTAGGCATAATATAAAGTCTTAGCTAATTTTGATACTAAGTAATGTAGACTGGTCTGACTATTTGCAATATCAATAGAGATGTTATATAAAAATCTTTAAGTTTAAGGCCTACGTGATTTATGTAAATAATAATCAGTTGCTAGTTAAAATGCAGCCCAAATCCTCGATGATCTCACATGTGATTGCTTTAAACTCAATGTGGCATAACGTAATCATTTTCCAACTAATTTACATGATGAATTCGTTTAAATTTGTACCATCAAACATAATTTAAAAATAGTTTTAATTTCCTTTTGATCTATGTATATGATCTTCAATCGTGATGAAAATTTGCAAATAAATAACATTGTATTTTACGATTCTCGTAACAGTGTATTGATGGTAACAGTGCCGTGCGAGTTCGTCTTTAACCGGACATCTTAAACTTTAAAGCCTTTTATGAACTTTAAAGATGGTTGCGAAATATTTGCATTTTAGTTATAAAGCATGATTAGAGTAGAAAATAGGTTTTGATAGTTTAGCGATATTCTTGTATAAAAAATTACCTCACATACCCTTTAAAATTGCCAAAATGGAGCTTGTGTTGTGTTCTCTTAGGAAGAAGGTTCTTCAGAGCTTCTTAATGGGGCTGTTCTATCCGTAACGGATCAGTAGGATATGTGTCTGAATAAATCTCTTCTTTTGTGACGAAAATAACGTGTAAGTGATGGTTCGAGTCTGGAAGTCAATCATTCGGACAGACCGTATCTCACCTTCGTAGTCAACTATTATTAAATTTAACAGTATATTGAACAGCACCATCGATTAGTCTACGCAATTAAAAACCCATTTGCCAACTGATATTCCCCGCTATTATATTATAATGTAAAATTGATTTTCATCCGGTGATTTTGCAAAAGAACGTTCATATAAATGCCGGTCTAAATTCACCGATCAATCATTTTTGTAACAAAAGCAATCAATATGGGAAAATCTACACCGTTACACAAAAGGAAATTGGGGCTATTGTTCAAGGTTTACCTTCAAAAAGTGACCAATGTATGTCGGTCATAATTTTGGTGAAATATGATCAAAGTACTTTGTTCCTATTTTATTTATCACATACCTATTTATACAATGAGGACTAATATTATAAATGCGAATGTGAATTTCTTTGTTTGTTACGCTTTCGCGCTTAACTCTCGACCGATCGTCATGAAATTTCTGTTGTGAGGGGTACAGTAAAGATGTCCTTTTCTATCCAGAAAAAGTACTGTGCCCGAGGCATACTTTTACACAAGCGAAGCCACGGGCAAAATCTTGTACATACGGCGACACATCAACCTAGACTGTTTGGACTTTGAACTATTAGAAGTTGAGTTGTGCATTATATTTTTGTTATTTTGTCTCATTCACGTTGAATGGGACGAGACGCTCTATCCCCTTAGTTCCCAAAGTGGTCCAGGTGAACCCCCAGGGGTCCACGGTAGACTCGACGGGGGTCTACGTTGGCGTGACAATAAAATGGGGGTTCACAATTCGTAAGCAGGGGTCCACGAAAATTTATTTGCTTTGATAGTGATAATAAGTGGTCTAAAACAAAAAAAGTCTGGGAACCTCTGCTCTATCCTTAGCATTACATCGACACCACTATGCACAGTCCCTTTCCGACAATTCTCTATTTTGTATGTAGCGTAGTTATGCATATATAGGGTGTCTAACTTGATGTGTAGCCGTGTGTACTATAATAAATTAAAAGTACGTAAAGATGTTTAGATAAATATTATTAAGTTACACGGAAGCCAAACAGCATATGTGGATACAACTTGACATACTGATAGACCATGTTTTGGATAGGATCCTTTTTATTCCAATAGTAGGCACATGGGTGAAACCGAAGGCAAAAACTAGTTTCTTTAAAACTTGTTGCTCTATCTTAAAGTACAACTAAATATTGATTGTTTCACAACAATAATTATGAACTGAATCGATTAAATGATCTTCGCGTATCTAATCATCATCATTTATCATATATAATTACTGTCGAAATTGAGAGCTTTACGTAATAATTATAATGACGTTTTGAAGGCCTTGTTCTGTGATTATACAACCATTTTTATTTTATTAATCGTGATGACAATAGACTGTGTGGGTAGTTTGGTGACCACCCAGGTTAATTTGATAGTTAAGTAATGGTCAAGGTGGGTGGGTGGTCATCATAAAATTGCTTAGGATATTTTATTTAAGCATGTTTATATAATAATAACATCGCACTATGGCCCAAAAGATTGGAGCAGCAACCATACAAGGCCATGAATTAAATGCAAAAGTTAAAAGTACCTAGGTTATGTCTCCAACAGTAAAGACTGTTTACCACATTTTCAAGCCTGTATTTAAATACTCAGATAGAGTTCTACTAACCAGAAAGCATAAAATTATTGATTTTCATATTACCTGTGTAGAAAAATAGTCTATAATAACTGCTTATCTACTGGCAAATATATAAACGCCAAAGATGCTGGCAATAGGAGAGCTTTTTTTTTATATCACACATACAAAATTTGATATAAATAAAAATGATTACTATTACTAAGCTAAAACATTGTCGTCGACCTTTTTTGTTTCACCTGTCACTATAATAACTGCATTAATTATTAATATGATAATTGAGGTCAAATCACAGCCAGGAATACAAAATCAGTGCTACGACCATTTTTATTTTCAAGAATTCTTAACTATCGAATCAAGGTAGGTAACTGCTTACTGAATATTAAAATTGTAGATAATGTTGTTAGTTAATCGATAACGTCTATATTTTTGGCAATAATTAACCCTCTTATTTCTTTAGGCATTTATAACGATATAATTTGCCTGGAGTCATATAAATACAGTGATTTATTATCGTGCTTTATAGGTGACTGTACTTTCTATATTACATTATATTCAGTAGGTATTCCAACTGTTATTATTAGTATGTATAAATTACATGTATTTTGTTATGTTCATTTTATGGTATTTATTATTTAATAATTTAATCCCACACGGGACAAAAAATGGTGTGATCCACAAATGGTTGTTCAGAGTCTGGATGTTCTTTGAGTCCGTTATTTGAAGTCCGCCGCGACACAGGATTTATTTCTAGTGCGGTAGTTGTCTATTTTAAAGAAAAAAGAAAGGAATTAGAAAAATATATCTTTGTGGCAATCAGTCCATCATCTTATATTTTTTTTCGGGAATGCTCTTGCGCACCTTTACTTACACACTTAATTTTAAGGCTTATAATTATAAAATCACCAGAAAAACATAGTCACCCGTTGCCAGTATTCGTAGTTAGTAACTAGACACACAAGTACTTACAACAATACCTAACATTTGAGATCTGTATCTGCACCCGAATCGGCATTTGAACCCGAGACTTCATGTACAGCAGCCGCATACACTATCGCTGTGTCATCGAGGCAATACATTAAATAGTAGGTATATTTATACAACTAAGGTGGCAAACAAGCTTACGGCCCACCTGATGGTAAGCGGTCACCGTAGCCTATGGACGCCTGCAACACCAGAGGCATCACTTGCGCATTGCCGACGCTTTAGGAAAGGAAAAAGAGAAAAAGGAAGTGGGAAGAAATAGAAGCGGTAAGGGGGAAAGAGAGTGATTGGGACTCCGGCACTCTCACGCACCGAACGAAACACAACAGTAGGTCGTCGATATTCTGCGAGAAGGTAGTCCTTCCCCAGTCGAGCCGGCCCATTTATGATGAAATTAGCGAGGCTCTACTACTCATAACGTAAACAGACGAGGCCACATAACAGTATAAATTCTCTGAAAGGTAATAAATTAAAAGAGAGTGGTTCCGGGTGATTTTCCACGTAACAACGGCTTTCATACTGAAATTGTTTTAAAGAAATAGATAGGGCCAAGTATGGCGGGCAGGAAACATTCACTGCAAGTATCTGCCGGAAGATCAACGAAATTTTAAGGGAGACCTTTTTAACTTGATATTAGGTTAACTATATTTATGTATGACGATGTCAAGAGTGTATTCTTTGAAAACAAAAGTGAATCGTCGAACGAATTTTTAAAATGAACTTTTTGTATAAACTTCTATTATCTATACCGTATAATCTAAACTTAAAACAATTGATTTGTTTTTATTTACATGCGCTAATCTCTGGACGTCGGATCAAATACAAATCGGATCAAATAAAAATCGGATCGATACAAAGTCAGTTTGTTGTGAAGAATATAGAAAAAATGTCATCACATTGCAAGTCACGGGAGCAGAGCAAAATCCTACACGAAAATGAAACCAGGAAAGACAATTAGTATATAATCATTTTAATTTGGCGCACTGACTTCACGGTAAGGTTTATGTGACCACCACCTATGTATATCGCATCGCGTGTTATGGTTTCGGCCATCATATAGGAAAGATGTCTGAGAACCTTTAATAGGGCTCTTTGCCACCCTTTGAGCACGAAACCCTAAAAAAGTTATTCAACCTGTTTTTCTTTTTTATCTGACGTTAAATCTAACGAACCATTGAATGTATAGACGAATGACAACCTGATACCAATTTGCTTGATAGCAGGTGTACATTCACAATAAAACCAATTACCACACCATACATGGAAAGTTCAAGGTAATAAATAATAATCCGTATTCAGGTAGTTATTATATGAATTTTCACACATATTAGCTGCATTCTTCAGATTTACATAGCATGACACATTAATTGTACTGATATGTTCGATTTAATCTAGATTCTAGACAATTATTTAATGAAACAAGTTTGTGTGTGTTACTTAATAGAACTTGTTTTGATTTCCGCGGTGACGTGGACCAGGTTTTTGTTTGTTTATTTATGTTAGAATGCAATCGCTTCATAATTGATATATTATGGAATAGTACTGGGTATGGTGGATATCATTAAAAGGATTATAGCTTAGGCCATTTAACCGCTATATAGAAAAATAGAAGTTCTGACTCATTCACATCAAATCATTGCCAATGGCAAGCTCTTCCATTGTATACTAGAGATGAACAATCATTAATAAAATCAAATTAAATAACTTTACATAAACATTCGAGACATAAAGTTAATTATTTTATTACGTATTTTTATTAGTATGCGTTTTACAAATTCGGTCAACGTAGATCACGTTAACTATTGACAAAAAAGGTCGCTAATATCATCCGAGGCCTTACAAAACATCGATTCGACCGTGATTATGATACAAATTATAACCATTTATGACAAGGAGGAGAAGGTGCAGGATCATACAATATTCAAACATTCGATTTGCTTTTCCTTTTCTCTTTGTTACGTTGGATATTTGTTTGTGATATATCCTAATGGTATTTGAAATCAAAGAGCTCGCTGTTGTAGTGTTACCGCTCAAACCCCGTTGACGCCTTAAGGCGTCATCACTTTTGTACCCGTCAAACCCCGTTGACGCCTTAAGGCGTCAAGCAACAAAAAAAAGAGGGTCGCGCGCTAGTTTTTGCCGTTTTTGTATTGAAAGGCCTGTATTTAAAGTCTTGTATTGTATATCATTGTACTCGGAATGAACTGAGCTTTTCGAACGAACCATTTACTAACTGAATAATAATTGTCTAATATTGTTATTGTTATGTCACGTGACTTCGCGCCGAGCGTTCGTTCGTCGATGTTATTTGTGCCGCTGTTTACTGTCGTTTTTTGTAGGGCAAGTATATAAGTGTAATACATTATTGAAAAGCTTATTCTTTCTATTTTTAGAGACAATAAAAACAATACTGACTTACGTTATTTTTGTATAACAAACTGAAGCCCAAAGTAACCTATTATCATTTATCAGTTTTCCCGCGCTTTTTTATATTTGTTGTTTTTTAGTACAGTATTATATCGTATTTCAGGTTTCAATCACTATAATAGTGTTATTTATTAGTGTTTCTATAAAAATATCTGAAAACAACGCACAAGGTTACGACTAATATTCTGTAAAAAAAAAAACAAAATTTACTTTTGCCGCGCTCTAAATGTACTCGTCACGCATGTCAATGCTACTTTCAAATGTCAATATCTTAATTTTTTCTCACAGACATATATAAAAAAAAATGTTTAACTATAAAGAGCATATTTCTATTTTTAGACACAATAAAAACAATACTGACTAATGATAATTTTGTTTGTCAAACTGAAGCCCAAAGTAACCTATTATCATTTATCAGTTTTCCCGCGCTTTTTTATATTTGTTGTTTTTTAGTACAGTATTATATCGTATTTCAGGTTTCAATCACTATAATAGTGTTATTTATTAGTGTTTCTATAGAAATATCTGAATACAACGCACAAAGTTACGACGAATATTTTTTAACAAAAATTTCAATATTTACTTTTGCCGCGCTCTAAATGTCCTTGACACACACGGTAGTGCCACTTTCAAATGTCAATATCTTAATTTTTTCTCACAGCCATATATAAATACTTCGTTTTACTATAAAGAGTATTTATCTAGAAAATAGAAAAAGTAAAAACTCTTCTTATTGCATTTATATTTCTTTAGAAACAATCATTTTCAATAACGAACAATTTGTACAGTTCTGCTTTGTTTATCCAGGCGTATAAACTAAACTATACACTTCAATGCGATGATTCATAATACTTGTCGTAGCTTACAATGTGTATTTCTAAGAAACACGAGCGATGTTATCATAACTCAGAGCTCAAAAACATAAACATCGATAGGGCGTGTCAAGTGGCGCTTTAAGTGCCGACCGCGCGACGGGTGTCCGATTACCGGGTTATCTGTTATTGTTTACATTAAGTGCGCGCGGGGCCGGAAAGGCGAACTTATTAAATAATGTTTTGCAAGTACCACATGGCATATAGTCAGATTAAACTACAAGAGCAGCGATAGCTCAGTGGGGAGACCAACAGACTGCAATGCAGAGGGTCTCGGGTTCGAACCCACGTCGCGCACCTCTGACTTTCGGAAGTTATATGACTTTCGAAATTACGTGCGTATTGATTGAAAATTATCGCCTGCTCCGTGCCTCGGAGAGCACATTAAGTCGTCGGTCCTGGCTGCCATGAACATCTATGGCAGTCGTTACTGGGAAGTCAGTGCCCTATAATATTCTGACACTGGTCCAGCCTTAGGGTATCGTTAGCCTTCGGGTTGTGGAGGTCAGGTGGCAGCCGCTCCGTGTAAAAACTGATATCCAGTCAAATTCGGTTAGACCAGAAAAGCCGACCCCAAGTGGCTTGGGAATAATAAAGGCTAGGGAGAAGATTATAATTAAATTTCAATTATTACAAGAAATAAAATATATGATATTAGTTATTATAAGGTTTGCTTTGTTTTATTGATTGCATTTTGTAACTACTTTAAATGTTGTGCATTAATTTTATGTTCTCAGCTTCCTGTGCAACATTGACGTAATGACAACTGATCGCCAAATAAATAATCCAATCAAATTCGATTTGTCAATTAAAAATATCGATATATTTAATTAATTTATGTAATTTGAAGTGTGAATTGCATATATATCATTTGACAGAGGCTGATAAATGAGGTAGTATAACATCTGTAAACCTCTTAGCGTCATCCAAAGCTAACTCAGTGACCAATCAGCCGTTAAGTAATTGGTTAATCGACACATCCGATTGAAAGGACGTTATGTGACCTCTATCAATCAAATCGGCCCGTGAGAACGAAGCCTTAGGCATAACCTAGTGGTCTGTAAATACGTACCTCTTAATATCTGCGCAGGCGCTGCGTATCGCAATACATCCGGTCGTTTGCGTCCTTCATTCATAGAACTTTTACTAGGCCTAAGATTTGTGAATTGAACTTTGCTACAACCGAATTCCAATTATAAAATATTTACTACTTAATCCATATCTCTTATAGATGCCATTATTTTCAAATTGAATCCTATAAACACAAGTGTAACTTGGCCCACCATTAGTAGATCAAAGGATGGATTGAAAGGAGGAATTAGTTTAAAGAATTGGATACCTTGACCCCAGGCCCTTTATAACTATAGAACAACTAACGCTTAAGTTTATGTTAATGAGCCATCGTCCATCGGAAAACAGTCGTTGGTGCACTTAGGCGGCCATTTCAAATACCTCAACAAGCGTTTTACTTATCAAATATTGAACTAAAATATGTATTGAACTAACATTTCCAAAACATTATTTTTTTTAAATGTTATAGCAATATATATTCTTTTTAATTATGGAAAATGCCCGCATTTAAAACAACCCGTGTGTCTTTTAGGAAAACTTTAAATAAGTACAACAAATGTTTGTAGATTACATAAGTTTTACCCGTGTAAGGATAAAACCTACAACAATCAACGCATAGCATGGCGGTGGCGAGCCAATTACTGCGCCATTCGGGCTATTAAATTCCGCATATGTTTATCAATTTAATGTCCCTTGCTATACTTCTAAGTCTGTTGAATTCTAACCAAGACGTATACAATAATAATAAGTCAAAATAGGTTACCATAACATCTGTTTTATACGAAATCTTCTGACTGACATGATTGACATTTGTATACTTAAGAATGTCGAGTTCACATGAAGAAATTCATTCAATACACAGTCATTAACATACTTCTGCACCCAGCAGCCTAAGCAAACCAGCACAAAAACGATCGTCGAAAATGTGTCGCAGAATCGCCAGTGTCGCATGTCGCAACGGTGAGGCATTTAAACGCGCGGTTTCCTGAGGTACGGGGTTCCGGTTGCGACACTACATTGCGTACGATGGTGGCGATTATTTGCACGCGCTGCACTAATCAGAAGATAAAATGATGACACAGGATGTATGCTTCTGTTGCGGATTAGCATGACCTTTCTCTGATGAATCCCTAAAAATTACCATTGCAAAAAGGTCAACATCTTAACTGATGGCGCAGTGGGCAGACGGCCGCTTCGCCGTTTCGCCGAGTGTTGTGAGTTCGAACCTCACACAGGACACCGGTCTAGATACAATTTCTTTAATAAATATTAGATATGGAAATTGCCAAGACATAGAAAAACTTTACACCAAGGATTATCTTGCTAAATAAAATAGCAGTTCAGGTTAGTTAAATATTTTAAAAAATTGTTAGCTTTTGAATTACTAAGTCAAATGCGTTAGATTTAGAACAACGTGTGTATTTTTAAGATTTCAAAATAATCTTCAGTCTTTATGGTATTGTCTAACGAGGTTCTATTTCTGCATTAAAGATATTTTGAAATATGTATTACGTCTGGCTATTTAAAGGGTATCTGAATACAAAATGGTTTATAGAAATATGTCTGTCTGTCCGTTACAGTAGAAATTATATATTTCAACTTAAAATCTTAATAAGTTTTATTTAATGTAATCTTTAGGACTAGAGATATTGAGCATGAAGAGAACTAAAGATCCACGTGAAATGACGTGAACGGTATTGATGTCGCGGGCGATATTTTTCGCGGATAAAGTCGGGAGCAAAAGCTTACTTTCAATATTTATATCCGATCAAACATAATATTTGTACAAGCAATAATTCCACTACAGTACCTCTACGATACAAGATTTGATCTTCGACTTGGTCATCAATCATCATCTTTGCTGTGTGGTGCTACTTTCAGTTTCCTTCCTATTGTTTATTCTTGCTATTGTATTGTGACTATGTAGCTACAGATGGTGTATCAAACTATGTACAATTTTAGGCAATGCACATTTTCGCTGTTATTAGATTACTTTCAGCTAGGGTATAAATCTTTGTGAACTGTTCGGATTAAAAGGTATTTAAAAAAAGTATGATCACCCATTTGCAATGTTCTGGCACTTCAATCTGGGTATAATATTTACATAAATGAATTTAGCAGTCTAGCAGAATCTCCAATTCTACGCCTGTTTTCTGGAGTGTAGGTAAAGATTGCAGATTTCCTCTTAATCACTTGTCTCTGACCTGGTCAAAGAACGTTCACCTAGGTCTCCTACTCCTCAATAATAATATTAGGCAGTTCTTTGTACCTAATGCTCATTTTACATTCATTTCTTTTTTCTTAATCTTAATTTTCGCAATTTCTACTACCGCTAAAATTGAAGAAGATTGACTGAAAAGGCGCCCCTCGAGGTTCCACCGCTGTTCAGCGTTTTGAAATAGTGTTGTGTGTCTGCATGGATATTTTTTGCTAAATCATTGTATAATAAACAAAAAAGCTATTACACAAACGCAAGCGCAGTAACGACGTAGTGTCGTGGAGAGAGGCGATCGCGCGCCCTTCAACTGGGTCCGGCTGCCAGTTCCGGTAGCTGCAGTCACACTGATCAATAAAGATATAGACAAGGTATATTCCAAAAAGAAAATAACTTGATGTTTTTATACTACTAATCTGGCAAACAATCGTATCGCCTGTCTAACGGATAAGAGTAGTCTACAGATGCTTGCAGATCTAGGAATACCAATCATGATTTGCCAAACCTGCAAAAATCTGATTGCATGATTATTGAGCTGCGATTTTTTGTAGAGTTATACTTTCCCAGTCAAGCTGCATAATATTAATTATAATATCAGTCCTGTATCAAACTGTCCAACTGCTGGGCAAATTCTCAGCGTGAGAAGGGTTAGGCCATAGTCCACCACGCTGGCCCAGTGCGGGCAGGCAGACTTCATACATCCTCGAGACTATTATAGAGAATTCTCTGACATGCAGATTTTTCCACAATGTTTTCCTTCACCATTAAAGCAAACGGTAATTAACTGTTTTAATACACACATAATTTTGAAAAGTCAGAGATGCGTGCCTTGGGATTGAGACTTCTGTATAACAGTCCAACAGTCTTCCACTAGGCTATCGTTGCTGCATTAGGCTATGAAAATTTACCTGCCCTACTTCTGTAAGCGTTGTATTGATATATTTGAACAATATGCAATTTCAATATGGCTAGTCCTCTGCCTAACAAGTTTATATTCTGAAATAGTTTTGGAGCTTAAGTTTATTAATAAAGGAGACCATCCATATTTGGCTTGGAACTGGACAATCGTCTTTTAAACAAAGTAAAATATTAAAAGTTTTGTTTCAGTATATAATAAATATTGGTTACTATGCAGTCGTATGAAATGGACGTATAATAAAAATGCTTTTTAAAATATTTTCATTTGGTTTAAAATGTGTAACTGAAATGGACAATGCATATGGCTTGTTTGTGTTGCCTAGTGAAAAAAGAGTGGAAAAATCGGAACAGTGTTTTAAAAAATCACATTTAGAAATATTAACGAAATCTGAAAATACGTTGATTCATTATTTACATTATTTTATTATTCATATTTTGAATTCGACAATAATAATTAATGTAAATATTATATGATATTTGATAAAATATAACAAAATTGTAGTGTGTTGGGTAATATATTTTCATAATTTAGCAACACTTGACTTATCTGTCAATTCTGTTTCCGTCATTCGCTTTGCGTTTCTTTGCTCGTATAGTGGATATTATGTGAACGTGATTTTCTGTTTTATTTTATTATTTATCGAACTTGATACTAAACTTCATAGAATAATGTTTTCTACTTAGTTTAGACTACTGAAAATTAATATTTTTATTACAATATAAAATTATTCACGCCCAGCCCAGGGTGCCATACAAGGTGGTCGGTCTCCTTTGAAATTATAGTACGACTTTGCTCTCTTTATTCTTTCTTTTGATTTTAGTTTACTAGTACGGCTAATAGTTTGGTCCAATATAACTAATTATAAAAACAATATTTAATATATGTATTGCAAGAGATCATGGGCGTAAAATAAAATGTAACATCAATTTTACATATATCTTTATTTAAAAACTAAAACTACCACCTCCAATATTCATACATTGCTATTCAGCATGACACATTGCACAACACGAAATAATTAAAACTTCATTCACATATAGATCATGCGATATCGACAGATAAAACTGTGAACATATAACAAAGGTACTATTAATCATGAACAGGATAAGACAGGACTTAAAGGAAGTGTTGTAAATCAACGCTTAGTTTGATGATCACGACTATGGTTATGACATTATCATATTATTACAATGTTGTAGCAAATGTGAATGGCAATATTTAGGTTCAATTTCTAAATCAAACAAAGCAATTCAGACTTTATTAAAAAATTGTCAGTTGCATCTCGAAGTCTGGAAGGTCCAGAGCATACTATACTCGACCAACCAGAACCTGCATCCTCCAATAGTACTAACTGTCAATATAACGTATTGATTTCCTTTACAAAACAGCTGAATGCTTAATGGTACAGAGCCGATTATATCTATTCAGGGAATACGTTGACAAAATTGGTGGTACAAATCCGTGTCAGATGCTTATTGTTACCTTACCATTTATTTTATTTCTTTTTCATCATTATATTATCTTTTGAATTGATACCATCTTGTCTCTTGAATCGTTCCTTCTTAAAACGTTCTCGACCAGCACGTTACGTGATCAGTTATTGTATCGACCTCATACACGCGAGCTTTGGAGCAGAAGCAAGCATCGTTAACATGGTAGGCTTCGGCTTGAGTATGTATATCCTTAAAATTTTCAAAACTCATGAGCTGGACATTACCATCTATTGGGCCGGCAGCTCGACTGCCTCTGGGGACAATTATAAACGTTAAAACTTAAGATACATTAGTTTACTTTGTGCTCATTCATTAAAAGAGCATTAGGCCCTTTTTATATTAGGTCTTACATTTTTGATATTGTATTACAAATTATAGTCGCTACTATACTGGCGTTTAAAATAATAAATTAAAAATCGAATTAGGCGTTACTTAGTAGAAATCTATTGTAATAAGATAACTAGAAAGAGATCAACTCACCGCACACCAAGGTTTAAAAATACCAAACTTCTCTGATAAGACACAGCCGCGTCGTAGTATCCGGGCATATTCCAACTTGTAGTAAGTATGTATACTGCTGCAAATTGTAGTATACCCGTATATATATTTAAACACAAAATATACGTCGCAATACGTCATGATACGTCATGTTCCGCCTCAGTGTGAAGCATTCTCGAAACAGTTTGGCAAAAAATAATTTAAAAGTAAGAGTAAAATAAGTATCATTCTTTAATCTTTTGAGAAAGGGACAGTAACCATAGGCACTCTGATAATATTTATGTTTTAAGAGAAAACTTAAATATATCTTTAGAACTGTTATAGAATGGTATTACAGTAATTTACAATCTATATCACAAGAATTTCATCGTTATAATTTTAGCTCTCAACCAAATAAGGTGCGTTTGCGTGCGCTCTATAAGCGAGAGTTCAGAACAATGTTACTTCAAAATCATTCAATGAATACAGCCTTTGAGCGTTCCTTAAAGGCTTTAAAACAAGCAGTGTTTGACATGCACTATACCTTAAGTAAAAATACCGGTAATTTAGTAATCTGTTGTTATGATAAGTAAGTGTCGTATTACGAAGTTTCGGGCAAATTGTTCGTGTTATTCGTACCATGAAACAAATAAAGTAATGTTATGATTGTCTTAAACATTACCATGAAATGGTCTGAAGACGAAGTCATAGAACATTGTGTCACTATGGGAAAACAAATTCGTGGTTATAATCTTAATATTTCCTTCGCTTCGAAGTTTCGGATAAATATTTTAATGGTAACGTGTATATTTTCCATGCCACATGAAACGGTCATCGCACGCAAATAATGCAAAGCTTATTTTAACTTTAAGCCAAGCTATTATCTATCTTTTAGGTAATTCTAGTAAAGGCTGTGTTTGTAGGAGAAATATTTTAATATCTAATTGAGATTACCTGCAGAAAAGGTTTTTGAGAGCTGCTTTTATGTCACAGCGGACTGCTGCGCACAGGGTCTCGAGATTTTCAGTCATGAAATTTTCAGTAGCAGCACGAGTCTGGAACTGTGCGATAGACGGCAATAGAGTCGTCTCTCATTAGTATATAGTCTCGATAGCTCAGTGGGGAGACCAACAGATTGCAATGCAGAGGGTCTCGGGTTCGAACCCACGTCACGCACCTCTGACTTTCGGAAGTTATATGACTTCGAAATTATGTGCGTATTGATTGACAATTATCGCCTGCTCCGTGCCTCGGAGAGCACGTTAAGCCGTCGGTCCCGGCTGCCATGGCACATCTATGTCAGTCATTACTGGGAAGTCAGTGCCCTATAATATCCTGACACTGGTCTAGCCTTAGGGTATCGTTAGCCTTCGGGTTGCGGAGGCTCAGGTGGCAGCCACTCCGTGTAAAAATTGATATCCAGTCAAATCCGGTTTGACCAGAAAAGCCGACCCCAAGTGACTTGGGAATAATAAAGGCTAGGGAGAAGAAGAGTCGTCTCTCATTACGTGAGAGCTAAACTTGAGGACATAAATAATGAAATAAAGGTGTAATATTACTATGGTGATATAGGCGTGAGACCATGTATATTTGTACGTCAAGTATAACATTGGCTTATTTAATATATATATTATATTCTACCACATACACACAACACCATCTAAACCAAAATAAGCAGAGCTTGTACTATGGCTACTAGACAATGGATAAACATAATATACTTTTTTTATGTAAATTCATAAATTCATACATATTATACATAGAAATACCCAGACAATACAAACATCCATGTTCATGCACACAAATGTTTGGCTTGTGCGGGAATCGAACCTGCGACATCATACGTGGCAGTCGGTTACACTAAACACTACGCCATCACGGCACACAAAAAACAAAGTATTTATATATTTTAGGTATATCGTTGCTGTATAATAATCTCTGTCCTCGCATGCTAAGCCGAGTGGATGTTCTAAAACTTTGATATTTAGATAATCATATTCACTGTAAGATGAAAGATATTGAGCTGAATCAGTTCAAGTTAAAACATATGTATATGTTCTACATATTGTATTTAGTTCACACGCGTTCACGTTCTATAAATTCCTAATAGCAGACTGGTAGTTGAATAATTAGATCACGAATGTATTGTGCTGGACTGACGGCGCAGTGGTTTCAGGGTTTATGCTATTGGCGATATGACTATTGTTATTGGTTCGATCCTATAGGAGGTAAAAAGATTGAGCTGTCCGGATGTTTATTGCCCCGTGCGGGGATTGGACCCATAAACCCAGAAATGCGGGGTACTTGCATAGTTCCAATTTAATTTATTGTTTTTATATATTATAATATTTCTAGACTGCATGTCACATCAGGCATACCTAACCCCTGACTTCGTATTGCTACTGAGAATCTCTTGACAGAACATCCAGGTAACATTTTGTCCGACCCGGGAATCGAACCCGAGTCCTGGCGCACAGCTGTGGCATTCACTACAACTGTGCCACCGAGGCGAGACCGATAAAATAGGTCCACTTAGGTGATATAAGAACGTTTTATTAATAAAGAACAACATTCGGTTCAACTGTACCTTTTGTCTCGATCAATGTACATAAATGAAAAGTGCATTAAAAGTTAAATGTCAATGACCTTATAAACCCGGCGGTATATGGCAACATTCAAGGCTGACACGCCCGCAAATGTCATTATGTGAGCTTTGACAGAATCCAATAAAGGAATAAAGGACTTGTTGATATTGTGATTATGCGAATATATTCATTATAAGTGTACCAAGTTCCATTAAATTAAAGCAGCAATACTGGGAGATCGTTGGACTGCCACACAGAGGTCTTGAGTTCGATCCCAAGATTTCGAAATTATGTGCGTATCAAAAAGTTATTTATCCCTCGCTTTAACGGTGAAGAAAAAGGAAACCTGCATGTCTGAGAATTCTCTATAATAATAATATTCTATCACATACACACAACACCATCTAGCCCAAACTAAGCAGAGATACATACTTATATTCTATTTTTTTGTGAATACATACATATTATACATAGAAACACCCAGACCAAGACAAACACCCATGTTCATGCACACAAATGTTTAAATGTTTGACTTGTGTGGAAATCGATCCCGCAACCTCAGGCGTGGCAGTCGGTTACACCAACCACTACGCCATCGAGGCCGTCAAATGATGTTCTCGATGTTATGTGAAGTCTGTCAACCCGCACTGGTCCAGCTTGGTGGACTGTGGATCCTTCTCACGCTGAGAAGAGGCCCGTGCCCAGCAGTGGGACAATTTGAGAGTAAATTTTACAGGGCTGATAATCATAAGTTTCGCTAAAGTTCGTTCAGCCGTTTTGGCGCTTTCAGACAGACAAGACAAAATTTTCTGATTTAACCTCCGTATTGACCAATGTTCACCCCGATGAGTGAATAATCCACAAATATTTGTTCCAATTCTGGGTGTATTTGTGTCTGTTGTTTGAACGTTGTAAAGTCCAGAGTTAAAACACCGTGGTAGGTTTTATTTTTCCTAAAAAGACAACTCCCGCACTAAGAATACTTTCTGTGTCGCGGGGGACTTTACAAACATTCAAACAATGGACATAAAGAACACCCGGACTCGGAACAACCATTTGTTGATCACATAATTTTTAGTCCCGTGTGGGATTCGAACCCACAACACTCGACGCAGTGGCAAGGTGACTACTTAAGTCACTACGTCATCCGTGTAGTTACTTAGTCTAGTCTAGCAGGTTTAGTCCGTAGGACTTAGGACTTTAAATCTTTCCCCGGCTAAGCGGGCATACCATTCCCGCTCCCCTTTTAACGCGGAAACAAATGCGTTCATGGCATTATCACACGTTAAAAATAAGTTAAGGTGGAGATAACGCTATGTCATATTATCTGGTGTTGCGATACCCTCAACAACATCGCAAGCTCCGCTTTACCGCGAAAAGCTAATGAAGGTCATCAATATTGTATCATAACGTTAAATTCAAATAAACATGTTTGTTAAACAAGTTAATCTAGCAATCTGAAAACATAACCAGTTTATTGCAATTACCTTATTTACATAATTATATTAATATTAATTAACATACAACTGTTACACACACAAACTGAAATTCTAGGCAACATTTACATGTTTTCACAACCATATGACAAGGAAGTTTTACAATATTAATAATACTAGATTTTTCCTGCTGCTTCGCTCGCAGAGCTTAGGTTAGTAACATTTTTTCTGGATAACAGGTACCCTATTTCTTTTTCTGTACCCTTGACAACGTTTATGCGAAATTTTATGATGATAAGTAATTAAGGCGTGAGAGCGTAACAAATGAACAAACTCACATTCGCATTTATAAAATTTGTTAGGATTAACATACATGCATAGTCACACGTCTACTTCCGCGAAGGAGTAGGTTGAGGTGCATAAATCCACAATTCGCCACCTATGGATTTAGGTATACGTAATTAAGGTCCTACTACATTTGCCGAACACAGTTCCAAACTCCCTGCTGCTGCTGATTGATGATGAGTTAGCAAAATCCGGGAATGAAACCGAGATTTCGTGTACAGATTTAGAACCCTTGCGCCATAATAAACAGTAGATCCTAACTTATATTATAAATACGGAAATGAGTCTGTTTGTTTGTTTGTTATGCTTTCACGCCTTAACTACTCGACCGATTGTCATGAAATTTCGCATACACGTTGTCAGAGGTACAGAAAAGGATATAGGGTACGTTTCATCCAGAAACAAGCTCTGTAACTAACCTGACCTAACCTACATTTACGCGGTCTCGTGTGCAAAGTCTAGAATAAAATAATTGAATCAAGAAATAATAAAATTCAAAAGAAGACTTCACACATTCCTAATTCATTACAGCTATCAAATCATAAATAAAGAAGTGTTTATCCAATAAAGAATTAACTGCACCCATCATTTATATTACGTAGGATAATTAAGTACCCGGACCGGTTATACTGACAATAACTTGCCAAATCATTCAATCTACAAAATAACTGTGCCGTAAATATTCTAATAAATTATATTAATTGCTATGATGTATATGTTGTACAATTTAGTGTTACAGCAATCTTTAATCGGTGCGTCTTGTATAACATTTTAATAAAACCTGTAATACGGCAAACGAACGAATATATCTCGGTTTATTTATAGCTGGCTCTACCTTTGTCATGTTGGTGTTGGCGCCAGAAAATCCAGCACCCCGATGGTGAGCGCTGATTGCCGCTCATGGTTGTAGTTTTTGACATCACAGAAGCAATTTGATGGAATCTCAAACAAGCCGTTGCCTATTATAATTCACATAAGTGGACAACAAACCACTGCCTCCCTTGGTATCTTTATAGCTTTAAAGTTTATTCGTGGAATACTCCTTGCCATATTTGCCAGGGTGTCGTTAGCGGCAGCCGAGCCAGCGGTCTACAGCTATAAGTAGGAACCGCCGATAATGCTGATTTTCTGGTATCATAAAAGCAATTTAATGGAAATTCAATCATGCTGTTCCTTAATTATAAATCATATAAGTGGCAAACAACACACAGCCTCTCTCGGCTTCTTTATAGCTGGTGAAACAATTTGTGCGTTAGCTAAGACGAACCAGCGGTCCACAACAATAATCAATGACCGCAGCTCATGATTGTGGTTCCTTGATATCACAGAAGCAATTATATGGAAACTTAACCAAGTGGCTACTATTGTATACTGGTATTATAAACAACATTGGTAGCAAACAAGCACACGGCCTGTCTGGTGTTATCGTTGCCTAAATGCACATTACACTAGAGGCAACAATCTCGCATTGCCACATTAGAGGGGACGAAAGAAAGAGAACGGGGACCTAGTGACGCTTGCCCTCAATTACTCGGGACCTGATACCATAACTAGCGATATGTGGGTGTGATACAAAAATGCTATGCTGACGTGAAATGATGTATGGAATTGCTGCGTAGTATAAAAGGTTAATCAGGCTCTCCATAGAAGCTGACGACAACCGAGACACATAAGTTAACGTCTAAGATACAAAATGAGAAATCTCTTTAGCTATGTCTTGTTTCTTGCCTTCCTAAATAAAATCTCTCAACAACACTTGCCATAAAACCTTGAACCTCGTAAGGTTCGACTGAGACCTGCATTCTAGCTTACGCAATTGAACCAGCAGGTGGATCAAATGGAACAAAGCACTATTTAATTAATCAACAACATTTATTAATTGAAGAAGAGGCGTGTATTTCGTAACTGAAGTCTAAAACCCGTGAAGTGTAAATGCCGTGCGGTGCTATTATAACTACATATATATTTTATATTGTACATGTGTGTGGGCTAATTAATCTATGGCATAGAATTTTCGCTTTTAGCTATAGAACAATTAAATGAGTTAGGGTTATCTACCATGACTTTGATGCATAAAAATTTTGTTACCATATTTAGACTAATCTGCATGAATGGTGTAGTGGTTTAACTGGTCGCCTCAGCACTGCCTCTGCGTCGGGTGTTGTGTGTTCGAATTCCACACGGGACAAACATTTTTGTGATTCGCAAATTTTTGTTCCTGTTCTGCATGTTCTTTGTGTCCGTTGTTTGACTGTTTATAAAGTCCCCCGCGATACAAGAATAATTCCTTGTGCAAAAGTTGTATATTAAAAAAAAACAGTATATTCCTAAAGCGTGCAAGTACGCTTTTCCAGAGGTGGAAGATACCTACATTATTGCAGGTATGTTTATAGATATCACGTAAAAGAAGGTGACTTTATTGTCACCTGGTACATTCTCGGACACCGTGCCGTTATTGAGAATTTCCTAACAGAAAATACACTTTACCCCGGTAACCTCAGGACTTATATTGCTTCGCAAGCATAAATGCCTACTTATGCCACGAGATTTACGTGACAATCGAATAAAAGTTATAGTATTTGTTAATTCAGTGGCTTGGTTTAATTGGTCATCTATCAAATATTGCAGTTTTATGACAAATAATGCCTGACTAACATATGTTCAAGCCTAGCTATGCTTTACGAGCATTTTATCACTGTGTGTAAAGTCTTCGCAAACTAGTGATGTCCCTGACTTGAGAGTAGTTTTTGATTTACTTAAATTGACAACCCTAAGTTTAACAAAATCTTTGCAGCATTTAAAAACATACAAAACGTGTTTACTATGCAAACAAATGCAAAAACATTTATTAAAATCATACATTTTTAGATTAACTAGAGATTCGCAGAGTCGATTATAAATGTTGAGATGTGTAACTCGTTTCGGATAAATATCGCAATGACCCAGTCAAAAAGAATGTTTGTAATAAATGTTTTGTAAAATATTATATAAGTTAATAATATAACATACGATGTTGAATCATCGAAAGGATGCATAATTCGTTAGAAATTTATTACAAAGAAATTGGCGCTTTAGTTTCATAACTCCAGTAAAAGCTGAGATGTAAAATAAAATATATAGCTTTCATTAATTAAGTGCAAGCGCACGAAAGTCCTATTTACGACTCCATTCAAATGCGGCTGTTTTAGCTATGTTCGCACATAGCGCAAACAAATATATTATAATTTTCACAATATGTTTGTGTCATAATTTTTATTTAAATTACCGATTTTAAACAGAAAGTAATGTACAAGAGAACCATTGTATTTGTAAAATGTATATTGTATATGAATTACACGAATTTAGTACTTACTTTACTAAGATAATATGTGCGGTTTGTCTACCATTGACAAACTCAACTTTTTATTCTTTCAATAAGATATTATAACTATAATAATACTCGTTCGTCGTTCTTAAATGCATGTACCAAGACACCACGAATAACTTGACATCTTTAAATTGTTGCAATACGCAAAATTTACACTAACGATTTCTGATCACAAACCTTTACACCTTTACACTTTTACAATTTACAATGTTTTTTATGATCAACTGCTTACTACACTTATACTGTATTAGCCAACGCATGCAGCAAGCCATTTATACAGATACATATATTGTAAAATAGCCTCAACACAAAAAAATTAAAACTATAAACTGTAGCATAGTATATCTTTCCATGGAACAAAGGCATAAAACCGGTAGTTTGACGGTACCTGGTTACGCAGTTAACAGTAACGTTACTGTCTCTTACGTAAAGTGGACGACACTAAATCGACACTTTTCATACATATATGGCAGTGTATGAGACAAATTGTTATATGCGGCCGAGATCAGTATGTCACTTACCGTGGTGAAATTGACCATCTGTCGTCATTTTGTAAGATTCATACCCCGAAATGTCTTTAGAGATGACCAACATTTTTACGGTATTAACTGGCTCGTTCGTTTTAAGGAACGATGCCCCTAGTTAAACATACAAAGAAAATATAAGAAATATAGTATCTGTAGTTATTGAAGTCCAAGAATTAATTCGTAGAAAAGTTTTAATACCCCGATTTATTACTCCAGGATTTTTTGAAAGTACTTTAAAGTTTGAAGTTTTTATTTATATTTATGTCGACATTTGACTTTCGGTGTCCAAACACATTTTGCTACGCAAACGTATAGCAGATTCATTGTTAACCTTAATGAGTCAATATAAATATATCTAAACATAATAAAAAATCATTGTGTCTGTTCGCCGACGGCCAAAAGTTGACTCAAAATAAATAAAGAATAACAAAAAAGTCAAAAGCTAGGAGCTAGAAGTTTCTTATTATTTCATTTACGTTTTTATATTAGGTAGCTTAAAATATAGGTACATACTCGAGGGTGAAAGCTATTTGCATCCGATTGTTTTTAGATCCTCTTGAGTGATTTAGAGCCGATTTTTCAATCGTCAGATAACTTTTATCTGGGGAATATGTTTGACGTTTTGACAGCTTTTGTATAGAAAATATGTCATACCGCGATATTTACTCTTCAGATAAAAGTTATCTGACGATTGAAAAACCGGCCCTTAGCTACGTAATTTTTTCATAAGACTATTCAAACGATCAAATCTATCGAAATAACTAATCTGCCGCCAACACGAACAGCAATTAAAACAAGTTAAAAACGTACACAGCTTCACGTCCAAACCAGAAATCGAGAACAAATATTCTCGGCACACAGTTAGAGAAATCAGTTTGTAGGCTCATTACTCATCATGACCGACCAGTTCAAGGTTTCATATGATTTATAGCAGATGTTCGTAAGTAATGTTAGTAGTACAAGTATCATCGTATCTCTTTTATAACACTATTTGGACATAAGGTAACGAGAATGTTATGTATGAGTTGTTGATCTCGATCTTCTTTGTAAAGTGTTGCTTAATAAATAGGGCGTAGCGTCAGAGGTAGATACAAGGTATCATTTAAGATGGGCGTTAGCAATGTAACGTGCTATGATGAATGTTATGTTACTATGTAAAATATGAATTAAACTGCCTCGGTTGCAACGATATAGTAAATGCGACTGCAGTCCATTAGTTATCGGATAAGACTCTTGGGGCGACTTTTTTTATCTTTTCTTTCATGATTTTTTTTGTAACATTGTGTATTTGGTAACAATGCCCACTAGACAGTTATAAACTCGCTCCTACTCATATTACGCACGCTATTAGATATACAGGCGTAAGGCAATGAATGGATGTAATCTAGTAATTAATTATGCGAAATTTGTCTTTGGTCTTACTGAGTGACACAGTAGACAAAAACATTTGAGTACAAGCTATGTTACCTAAAGGTTAAGTTATATAATTATGAATACGTGAAAACTTATAATTGGCCATATTTAGCTATTAATGTTCTAACTGTTTTTACAAGCAGTAAGTTTTCTAAAAATGATAAAATAAATAAATACATACAGCTAATATGTGACAGAGATTCAGCTCTATCACCAGCGCCAAACCACCAGTATGATGTGCACTAATAGTACTCAACACCCTTGTAATTACTGCTAATCCTACTATGTTTGCATATGAATAGAGTAAAATAGTAATAAAAGGTGATGTCCATTGTTCCATGTAAGCACTTAATTTATTTATGCAATATTCAACTATTTGTTAACTACAAATAAAATTATAAAAGTGTCAGCTTTATACGTCTTCATTTCTATGTTAATTAATATAATCGTGGGTGTAACGTTTTAATTAATTATGTCTAAATTAATAAATGTATGAAGTCAAGAACCTTTGACCTTTCCAAAGCAAGTGTGTACACAAGTTTTCATTGACCCTACGAAGCAGTTTAGGATACTGTAAAAGTCTGATATAATAGACTTTTTTAACAATTATATTTGGTAAAATTTGTCAGCTTGGCAAAATTGGATTTAATGATTTGAGTCTAAATTATCTTTGCAACTGATATCTGTGATTTTGGTTATATTTATTATTGCTATTAATTGATAGAGACGAATATTATTTTACGATTGCATATTTGTTCTTTCCTTTATGCGAAGGACGTACTGTGTACTTCCAGTACTTTCTTCAAAATGTATATCTAATGTGTCCATTGATACATTAGATACATATAATTTTACTGGATATAGCAGATGTGAGATAGATATCCGACCATTACGTCGGTTAAGTACAAAGTAACTAAGTAACAAACACCTTCTATCGGTAACAATGCTAGACAAATCACTAAAGTCACAAATGAATAATGTCAATACTGATTCAAATGTAACTAGGAAAGGGATGCCGAAATTATTGGTACTGTAATAAGCTGCAATGATGTTCATATACAGTTTGAATGTCGTAATGCGTATCACCACATACAACTTGTAATACATTAAAATATGTGGGTCATATAATTTCGCTGACCTTCGAGTCAGGCTATTTCGTCTTTTTAATTTGAATTATTACCAAACATTCGGCTACAGCTCTTCGTTTTACGCATTTTTTTTATTGCGTCATGACGTTTTGATGTTTTATTATGTGCTAGCTTTTGTATAGTAAGATAATTATTATTTGACTGTACGGATGACGTGGTGAGATTTGTGGTCGCCTCGCCAAATCAAAGAATTTTTAAAATCATTGCAGTAGTTTTTGCGTTAGTCATTAAAAATAAACAAACAAAAAATCAAATCATTTTTCTTTATAATAATAATATAATAATATTCTTTCACATACACACAACACTATCTAGCCCAAACTAAGCAGAACTTGTACTATGGGTACTAGACAATGGATAAACATAAATATATCCTTTTTTTTTGTAAATAGATACATATTATACATAGAAATACCCAGGCCAAGACAAACATCCATGTTCATGCACACAAATGTTTGACTTGCGCGGAAATCGAACCCACGCCCTCAGGCGTGTGTTTTTATTCGTGTTTGTTTATTTAATTTAAAATTAATTGTTCTATAGAATTAATTTAGTTAATAAAATTGTCTTCCACTTGCACTACTTTAGTTTGCCTACACACTTGGGGACTATTCTATCTCTTGCGCAGATGATAACCGAAGTTCGGTGTGGAGGACCTCAATAAAATTAACCATAGATACATAAATATTCACGTCTGTATGTGCCTGAGATGTACCACACCTAAATCTAGCAAAATGTATAGTACCTATTACTATAAATAATAATAAAAATGCTGTGCAAACATTTTCAGATTATACTGCTTTCGTTCGACAGTTTTAAGCTATTTATTAGAAGTTTTAATGTAGAGATTATATCTAACGTAAGGCTTTTTTATTGCCAAAATTTGCAAATCAATCGAATCGTTCTAATTTAAATGAAATTTAATCAGACGCGATCTAAAAATAAAATCACATTAAACATGCGGCTGATTATAAGATGCATTAAGATTAAATATATTTATTAAACGACCCGTAATTTATATGTTATAATGTGATATTAATTCATGTTATACGATGCTCGGTTGCATCATATAGACCGAATGTTTTAGAATCTAAAGATACAAAAATGAACTTATTTTTTGTTTCACAATTAATGCAGTGGTTCAAGTGGTTGCCTAGCAACTGCAATCGCGTCGAGTATTGTGGGTTCGACCTCCACGCAAGACCAAAAAATGTGTGATCCCTAAATAGTTGTTCCAAATCGGGTGTTCTAGTGTCCATTGTTTCAATATTTGTAAAATCCCTCATCACACAGGACTTATACCTAGCGCGGGAGTTGTCGTTTTATATAAAAGTCATAATCGAAACCCCTTTTTTAATATAATACATGTCATTCTACTATCTTGTAGATATGCAAATATATCACAATTCATTTAAAATTGAATTTTTCAAGCTTGCTTTTCTATAAATGTAAAGTTAATTAACAATCAGAACACTGGGCACTGTTATATACATAATTTATCATATCAGGAAATTCAATAATGTCAAGGACAATCCTTAAAGCAAAATAATCACTTTATTACCTCAACGATAAAGATTTCCTTCAAGGTGGCCTTTCACACTGACTTACCTACACCCTTTCAGTTAAGAATTCGGCATGATTTTGTTAAATTTTGTGCCAACAGCACAAAATTTAATAAAATCAACCGACTTTACAAATGACAAAATTTACTTGGTAACTTTTGAATGCGCGTTATGTATTGAATTCCCACACTGACGAAAATGTGTAAACGAGAAGAAATGTGTTAAGAATCCGTTTTCAAATCTGATACTATTTGGGTAATAATTCCACTACAGGCAAATGAAAAAAATTATTGTGTTGTGTTCCTATGAAAAGTAAAGTATAAAGAGTTTCTTAAGGACACCTTCATGTCGAAGCATTTTTTGCAAGACTTTAATACAAAAAAGCAGTTATACGGCCTGTTGTTTGAATTTTACTAATTTATAAGCTAATAAAATTCCCCGTGACCATGGCTGCTGAAAAGTAACCGAAACGTCGGGGAAAGTGTAAACCTAAATACATATAAATAGATTTAATAGTTTAAATAATTTTATTAGCTTATAAATGAGTAAAATTCAATAGTAGTAGTAGTGTAATAGTTTCAAAATTTTGTAATACAGTGATAAATAAACAACGCGATAAAATCCGTATATATGTAGTAGTTTAATTTCAAATCTTAAATATTTAATTTTTTTTTTGGTTCGTTTTCACTTTTATGTTCCCTCAGCTACCAAATATGCTGGAAAACATATACTTTTTAGTTTTATTTGACAGTGTGCATGTATTTTTCACACAGTTTCGTTTGGATTATATTGTACCAGTATATATACTATTTACCCTTGTTATCCTCAAACGTAAATATAAACGACGTTTTACTTCATTACAGTAATTTTACACATTAATAATCTAGACTTGATTCATTTCATTGACACATTTAATTGTTGCAAGCAATCTGTTTGCGTGAGAATTGCTTTTGTATATGTAGGTTTGTTTTTATTTGTTTTAATGTCACTCATATTAGACAGACATATGTCAATTGACTTTTTGTGTATTGTTACTATATTGTAGATGCGACAGTGGGTTTTTTGGTTTGTCCTTCACGTACGAAGCAAAGCAGTAACCAACAGTCATTATATCAATAAATATAATAAATTGGGTGCTTTCAACCGGGGTTGGATATAATTGGCACTGGACAGAATGGAGTGGCAAGATCGAAGGGAGGCCTTTGCCCTGCAGTGGGTCGGTACAGGCTGAAAATAAATAAAATAAAAATAAATATCTCTGTGCAAGTAATTGACAAAGGCTTCTTATTAACATTTCTTTTAGAATAGTCTTTAATTTATCTTATGTATAGGTCTTCTTTAAAGTATTAGAAAAACTTGTATTGCCTTTAACCCCAAAACTTATGACAAATCGCGGATATAAGGTAGTTAGGGTATAAATGTATTATATTATATTGAACAATAATGAACATGTGTTTACTAGTTTCCCGTTGTCTTTTTTAATTTAACAATCACTTATCTAGAAATGTGTGTGTTCGTGTATGCAACTGCAACTGCACTGACTTAGGAGGCTGCCCAATTATGTCCTTTTTTTGAAAAAAATAAACCCCTGCACTACCAATAATTTCTGTCTCGTAAGGGACTTTTATATGAACAACAGACACAATTAATACCTAGACTCGGACCAGCTATTAAGCATCACACAATTTTTTGTCTCTTGTGGGAGTAGATCTTACAACAGTTATAATCCTCGACGCTGTGGCAATGGTGTGCCAACCACTTAAACAACTATGCCATATGTGCATACCTAATTATAATATAATATATATATATATATATATATATATATTATAATAATATAATATTCTATCACATAAACGCAACACCATCTAGCCCAAACTAAGCAGAGCTTGTACTATGGATACTAGACAATGGATAAACATACATATATACTGTTACTGTAAATACATGATACATATTATACATAAAAACACCCAGACCAAGACAAACATCCATGTTCATGCACACAAATGTTTGACTTGTGCGGGAATCGAACCCGCGACCTCAGGCGTGGCAGTTACACTAACCACTACGCCATCGAGTCGTCATATATAGACCATGTGCCCAGACTCCGACCTATCTGTGTTGAAAATGTAATAACAGACAAAACTTAATAACACTGACAAACTAGAGACCTTACGAGATCAAAGAGGTAATCAGTTAAGCATACATAGTTCTAGTACATCACCTTTTTATTTAATCATACGGTGAAGTCAAGTGTTATGTAGCGCCACCTCGCGGCGATTACGCAAGAAGTTTTCCGCCAGATGCATTATATAATGGTTTTTATACAATTATCCACCTGTGAAACAGGTAGGGGAGATTCCGAGTTTTTGTATAGGAAGACGTTCTGCGTGCAATCTAATTTATAGTGTACCTAGTGAAAGCCCATCAAATCTATCATGTAGTTTAGTCAGGAAGTTATCCTATCAATTACAATACAGATGCTTTGCTTATGTAACCAATGCTTCTGGGGTTCTTCTTGCCCATACCATGTCCCTTCCGCGGTATAACTAGTCTTTGCCATTTTCCCTCTCCCATTACCGGTGGCAGGTCTCGCATTAAAAATACTATTGTCTTGATCACAAAGGTCGCATACTACTGGTTCCGAAAGGTTTAGTACCATAATTCAATCCTTCAATTTGCAAAAGATTAGTTTGCAAAGAAGATTTGCGTACCAAATGAAGAATAAAATATTGCCTTTCTATTTCTTACATATCTTCTTTTGTAAGCAACAGCTTTGTTCTGTTACCCCAGGAATACTTTCAATTGTTGCCTTTTCTGCTACCAAAAAGCAACATTTATTTTCTTTTGATAGTAACGATCATAAAAAACTGTATGGCCTTACTTGTGATGTATTTCTACAGTGAGTACCGACATTGCGTTGACGTTCGAACTAGTGGTTTCAGATTTATCCCTTCGGCGATCGATTAATCTATTAGACATAATTGGAATTGAAATCGACATAAGTATGTGTCTATCGTGAGTGCATCTATTCCAGCGAGTTTAAATGAACTCGGCTGAATGCAGTAATTGTCACTGGGCTGACTTGTTACAAAATCGCTATGCGTAAGCGTCTTATCTAGTGCCGGCCATCTTAATCTATGTATTTTGTGCCCGTCGACTGTGTCTATTAGAGTAATTGATAACACATTATTGAAATCGAGATTGCAGTACGTATGGGTTTACGTATATATTGCAGTGACAGCGCAGTGAGTCTTTTTAACAAGGTTTGCAATATGCTAGTGATACCATAGTTCACGATCAATTAAAGTGAAAACGTTTTGGCATATAAATTAAATTTATTTGACTCAAGAATCAAACTTGACACTTTGGTATCGGTAGTCATTGTTATTTTCCGGTATTACACGCACAAGTATCTCAGCTTATCTTTCAAGTTTGTATATATATATACATACATAGCCTGTTTTTCGCAGGAGCAACAAGATACCACGGATTTTAAATTGCTTAATGCACTTTCATTACATTAAATTTCAAGTTAATCTCTATTGAATAAATTACATAATAGCATAAAATGCCTTAAGGTTTTATTGCAGATGTAGGTACCTAACATGCCTCAGGGTATGATAATTACCATTACGCATTCAATTAGGTAGGGTATTAAAAATTTCGCATACCATGTCGTAATAGATCCACTACATCAAAAAGTTTAAGACAAGTTACAAAACTGGATTTTGATTTCGCTACTACATATTACATATATATAATTAGTATGTATATGTAATCCTGTTGCTAAAAGCCTTTTGGAATGTTTGTTACGCTATGATTAGTTGTAACATGCGTCGTAAATTTTATGATCCATTAATGTAATAAATCATGTTTGTTTTATAAATGTTTTGTATAAGACATTATTACTTAATTCATCGGTAGAAAATAATGTGCTATATATAATACCACCTACATGAGCACCGTAAAGTCTCCTGTGTGCTAACAGCATTCGCCTAATATTGTCTTATGTTTACGCGAATGTTATACATTGAAATTAAACACTTTATACGGATAGATAGAGAGCTAACCTGACCAAATATTCATTCTAGAGAATAATCCTCTTTGTCTTTTTCTTTACAACTTCTTTCTCTCTTTGTCTTTGATTCACCCTTTTAAGTTACTGCTTGCGTTTTGCAGTACCTCCTATACAAGGGCATGGCGGGGTTAAATTCTTCTCATTTCCAAAACTGGACGTCTTTGGTTTTGGATCTTGAGTGTCTCGATATCACTAGTTCAAAGTCAAGTTAACAAAGTTAACTACATTTAGGTTAGTTACTAGGTTCAGGCGAAGAAGAAACCTGCAAGAAACTCACAGTCACTCTTTTAAATCGCCAATTAAATATAATTTCAGTATTTTACAACTCATATCAAGATGGTGTTGCAGCCATTATACCATATGTTACTGACTATACAAATCTAAAACATTTTCTTTTCTTTGGATTTATATTGTAGGTTTATCCTGCTTCAACTTATAAATTTACACCATAGCATTAAATCGCTACAAAAGACAGGTACATAACAGCTTTGCCAACGGCTACTTTCTTTGTATAATCCTGTCTAGATACACATAACCAAGTCTTGTTAATTGTAAACTTATGTCATCAGATACAACACTTTGCATTTATAAATATAAATAGGGATGTTTAACGGTTAAAGAGATTTTGAATTTATAATTTACACTGCATTTCCCGCATTTCTCTGTAGTTTTAAAGGTAAACCTGTCCCTATTAATTTACAGTTTACTTAGTAGTCTATATTTACGTATGCGTTTAGCACCACGTTTATATTGAAGTAGTTTTAAGTGAGTGATAAATGATTAAGATTATAAATGTAATGTATACTAATATTATAAACCTGAAGAGTTTGTTTGTTTTTGTTTGATTGGTTGAACGCTCGTATCTCAGAAACTGCTGCTTCGAATTGGAAAATTATTTTAGTGTTGGATAGTCCATTTATCGAGGCAGGCTATAAGCTATATAACATCACGCTGCGACCAATAGGAGCAGAGCATCAATGAAATTTGCAAAAACGGGGCAAATTCACTTATGTGACGCAGACGAAGTAGCGCGGGTCAGCTAGTGTCACAATATAGTGACTTTAACTCTTTTATTTGATTCAATACGCTCCCCACATGGATACCGTAGTGGTTTACGTGGTCAACTCGACATTACCACTATGTCGAATCTTGTGCGTTCGATCCCCACACGGAACATAAATAGTTGTGAGTTCGCGTCTGGGAGATCTCTGTTTGGGAGTTTAAATAATAATAATAATATAATCATAAATTTATTTGTTCTCAAAAATATACAGCTGGCTCTTATTCTAACATATAAAGTAATTTGCGATGCGCACAAACGAGACCCAAACTACAACCGGATACAATCATATATATAATTTAAGCGAGTTAGTAGTGTTGTTATTGGGTTCGCCTGAATGCATCCGTGCACATCGCTAAACACAACCATGAAAATGATATTATACAAAGGGTAAGAGGTCGTCGTTGGCTGCTAAATGATTGTTAACTCCACGCGACACCGGATTTATTCCTAGTGCGGGAGTTGTCTTTTTAAAACAAAAACAGAATAATTGTAATTGACGGATAATTTAATTCATCATTACGACTTTATGATCTTTTATTTGATATTTCACATTATTTCCGTGTTGAAGAAGTAGCTGTTAATAAATTATATATTATACTAAAATTAATTTATTCAGCCTTTTGTTTTTATATATTAAGACTGCCTTGTTGGTTCTTGGGCGTACTAAATGTTATTAGGTTTTCCTGTAAGAAAATTCTTAGCGGATCGGTTGCTAAAGTGCCAATCCTAAGCTATACCACGCAGTTTGGCAGCCCATCCGGCCGACGGCAAAATGCTTACCTTCTATAACGCAAAATATAGCTGTCAAATTGTGGATATAATACTAACTTCCATCGCAGGTATATTCGGTGCTTAATTTTATATAATTATGTATATTATCATTAATCTTCTCCCTAGCCTTTATTATTTCCAAGTCACTTGGAGTCGGCTTTTCTGGTCTAACCGGATTTGACTTGATATCAGTTTTTACACGGAGCGGCTGCCACCTGACCTCCGCAACCCGTAGGCTAACGATACCCTAAAGCTAGACCAGTGTCAGAATATTATAGGCCACTGACTTTCCAATAACGACTGCCATAGATGTTCATGGCAGCCGGGACCGACGGCTTAACGTGCTCTCCGAGGCACGGAGCAGGCGATAGTTGTCAATCAATCAATACGCACATAATTTCGAAAAGTCATATAACTTCCGAAAGTCAGTGGTGCGCGACGTGGCTTCGTACTCGAGACCCTCTGCATTGCAGTCTATTGGACTCCCCACTGAGCTATCGTATATCATTAATGTAGCAAAAAATATAGCAATCATTACAAGTGCCATAGTATAACCAGTAGCCTTTGTACCTACAAAACACTTTTGTTACAACCAATAGAAAAATAGAACTAAAAGATTATTTCGCTCTATCCTCTGTATACCTGATTGGATTTGTACATATCAGTTTTTTATCATGACTTAAATTATATACAGGGTGTCCAAGAACCTGGCGTCCAACTGGATTCCCACGATGCCCCAAGTTCTAACAGTACTCAGAAAAATATTTTAAAAAATCCACCCCATGTACTTACAGAATTATACTGATTTCAAAAAAAAAGGGGAAATGAGCACCCTGTGACATACTTTTGAATGCTGTGACTGCTAATGCTGATAATTTCGATATTTCTTGGAGGTTTTGTAATCTAGGGTATTGCTGTGTCTAAATAGAATGTAAAAATAAAGTACTTATTGTACCATTTTAAAATAAAATATTATTTTAACTAAAGGTGATATGGAAAACTATTGAATTTCGCAACTTTGACCGACTGTAGTGTAAAAAAAATGTACCAAAATAGTATGGCAAGTGACGTCAAATTTTGACGCGTTTATTCCTCTTTTTAAAAAGGTATAATACTTACACATTAATTTGAAAAAAAAAATTTTGATAATATTTTTACTCAACAACCCAATTTTTACGAAGTGCCTACCTACTAACGGTAACTGTCGGACCCTTTCTTATCTTAGAAACTGTTATGTTACTACTATTATTTACTTCGGTTCCAAGAGTGAGCAAGAAGGAAATACACACAGGTAGATGGGTTCCCAGTAGAATAAAAGCAAAGAATGTTAGTTTAAAGATATTTTATTACAATAAATGTTCAAAATGTTGACCACCCGCGGCAATACAAGCTCTCACTCTCCTTAAAAAGGACCGCTTTATGTTTCGCGAGTAACTTTTTTGACGTATCACCTGCACTGCTTGTGTTATCTTCTCACGAAGGTCAGCGATGTCATTAATGGGCTTCGCATAAACGAGCTCCTTCATAGTTCCCCAGAAAAAAAAATCCAGCGGATTTAAGTCAGGTGAGCGGGCTGGCCACGGGATTGTTCCTGATCGCCCAATCCACCTGTTCGGGTATTGCTCGTCCAAAAACTCTCTAACGGATACGCGAAAATGTGCTGGACAGCCGTCGTGTTGGAACCACATATCTGGTGGGGTCTCTTCTAGTAAGTTTGGCAAATCATTTTGAAGAAAATTTAAATATGATTCGCCAGTCAAATTCTCGGGCATCTCAAATGGACCAATAATATTCCCACAGAGAATACCGGTCCACATGTTCACTTTGAACCGGTACTGGGATCTATCTTCTCGCATCAAGTGCGGATTTTCCACATGCCACTCGTGCAAGTTGTGTAGGTTCATGTAGCCATCCTTCTTAAATGTAGATTCATCTGACCACAAAATTTTGTCGATAAAGTTTTCGTCTTCTCGATGTTTTTGCAGGATTGTTTCACAAAACGCGACTCGGCTCGGATAGTCTCGAGGTAAAAGACTTTGCACTCGCTGTACGTGGTACGGATGATATTCTTCTTTTTGGAGAATACTGTGTGCTGTGCTCTTCGGTATCCCCGTATCAGCTTCTATTCCTCGCACAGAGATGCTTGGATTTGCCGACACCGCCTCTAAAACTTCATCGCGTATGAAGTCATTTACGGGTCGTCCTTCACCAGCTACTTGATTGGGGAACCGCCCGTCACATAGTGATCTGTGCACATTAATGAAAACTCGATGGTCGGGATATCGCGTAGCCCTCGGATACCTTTCTCTGTAAAGTCTCGCTGCAGCTCGTCCATTACCTCTACATTCTCCATAAATGTAGTGCATATTTGCGTATTCTTGCGGAGTGTAGGTCGCCATGGTAGCACACACAAAACACAAACTGTCCAAACACAGGCAAAGGTCGTCGTAAAGAGTTCGTTTCAAAGTCCAGAGCACAAAGAGTAATCGAGTCCAATAAACAAAGCTTTAAATCGTAGTACGTGATCAATGGTAACAATAAGAGAGAGGTGCGTAGTAACGGCAGGAGGCAGTGACGCGTACTGACCGTACTGTTATCCTAAATAGCACGATCCCAGATAGCGTCACTATCTATCTCACTCGCACCTCTAACCTTTTTCTCCCTCACTCTTACCTGAATAATGGGGTACCATAAAGAAGAACCAGCAAATCGCAAAGATAGTTTCTGTCTTGCTCCCTCCTGTTGTAATAACGAATCACTATGGTGAGATGCATGCACATACCGTCCCTTACGGTCTAACCTGTTTTTTGAGAGGCCTGTTGTTATTTTTATGAGCATACAACAGTAATTCTTTAGAGGTTAGATTCAATTCGTCGTAAATTTTTCTTTCTAAGAATTCTGTAAGACATCGTAAAAATTGGGTTGTTGAGTAAAAATATTATCAAAATTTTTTTTTTCAAATTAATGTGTAAGTATTATACCTTTTTAAAAAGAGGAATAAACGCGTCAAAATTTGACGTCACTTGCCATACTATTTTGGTACATTTTTTTTACACTACAGTCGGTCAAAGTTGCGAAATTCAATAGTTTTCCATATCACCTTTAGTTAAAATAATATTTTATTTTAAAATGGTACAATAAGTACTTTATTTTTACATTCTATTTAGACACAGCAATACCCTAGATTACAAAACCTCCAAGAAATATCGAAATTATCAGCATTAGCAGTCACAGCATTCAAAAGTATGTCACAGGGTGCTCATTTCCCCTTTTTTTTTGAAATCAGTATAATTCTGTAAGTACATGGGGTGGATTTTTTAAAATATTTTTCTGAGTACTGTTAGAACTTGGGGCATCGTGGGAATCCAGTTGGACGCCAGGTTCTTGGACACCCTGTATATAAATAAATAAAATATTTTAACAAGAACTTAAGAGAGTTGTGACATTATGCAAAAACAACCTATGCATCGTAGTTTTTCAATCCAGTTGTACTTTTAGCTAAACAACATTTCTGTTAAGAGAAATGCATCAGCTTTTTGCGTTTGGAGAATTCACTTGCAACCAGGTTCATTCTGAGAAAACAACTTGACCCTTTACGCAATTAGTCCTAGTATGTTTGTTTACGCTTGCTGTTTTAAGGTATTTACAGATAAAGTCCTCGTAAATACTTTTGTTGAAAATTTAGCACTCCATTATGACATATATAAATCGCACTTATCACAAAAGCATAACACAAAGTTATTTGGAAGCATCATCTGTAGTATGATAATTTAAAGCCAGACTACTTCAAACGTAAACTGAGATTCCATTATGCTGTAATATTGAATAAAAAGTATTAGAACGTCTTAAGTGTAATATAGTTTTTGTAGAGCAGTTTGGCTAGCCAGCGAAAAAACGTACGCATGTTAAATAATTTAGCAAGTTACTTATGTGTAATGTAGAATACTTTTAAGTTCAGTATTTTAACTTTAGATAACCTTGTTCACTACCAAAACCTAGATCATCAATAAACGGAAAAATGTCTTTGAAATGTATCCAGCACCACCACTATACAAATATCTAAGTTATATCAAGGCAGGTAGGCAGGTAGCCTAGTTTTTGAATACAGGAACCAACCTAATTACATAAGTATTACAAAGGCTAACGAGGAATGTTTAGTGTATTCAACACTCGATATACGGCAGCCTATCTATATATTAATACATGAAGCAAAAACTTTGTACCCCTTTTTTAAGAAAATTGTGCGGACGGAGGAGTATTAGTAGTAATTTGGCACAGTTAAAGTTTATATGGTAAAGAAGTGGTGAATCCTAATATTTTTATAAAATATGCATTAGAAATACATTAAATTAATGAAAAAACACTACACGCACACCACCAAGCATTTGACACACGCAGTCGAATCGCGTTCGTAGTATTTCGGTATTGTTAATCTGACGTCGTAAAATTCTTTGTAACTATGGTTACCGATAAGTACCTTATTTATATGTAATAAAGAAAAAAAGAAAACAAAGTAGCAAGCTTTGGAATATCGTCAATGAAATGTGATTATAAGGGTAAAATTGTAGACAATAAAACCTTAAATAACGATCAAACTTAAAATTTAAATCAATTATGGTCGATTTTGACCACTAGGCGATCACTAGTAAATAATTAATAGTATATTAGGCGTTGCTACATAAACAGCCAAATCTCCTGTTAATCAATACAATTACCAACAAGCCTCTACCATTTTAGGACATAATGTTTCTTCACATGTAAATGTTGTAAAATTAACGTAATAAGATGTTAATAAGTTTTATGTTGAGCGAGATTCGGGGTCAATAGCAAATGTATGGAGCCATTGATGGATTACGCCGATATATTATAAGATATAAGTATAAGTAATGATGAAATTGATTGAGTAAGTTCGGTAAAGGCGGTTCGCATACGCACAGTTAAGTACTGTCGAAACAGTTTGTCGAATTACTGAGGTTTGTTTAAGTATTATAGTTTTGTGTCTTTTCATACATTTATGACTTTTGAAGGCCATTAGAAGATTGTGTAACGTATGAATTTTGGAGGTTATATGATAAATAACTATCGCTCTTCTTTTACTAATGGAAAATCACTCAGCCTTGTCGGGACACAGAACGTAGTGAGAGCATGCGATAACTTTTTGCAACGGTTTTGTTTGGTATTATTATGAAATTATTAACATTTTAAGTTTACACAAATAGGAATCAAATAATAGTATTATTTGATAAATGATAGTATTATTTGATAACAATCCCAAAAAACAGAATAATAATTGAACACTTTTATTTCACAATATAGTTTTAGATATGTAACTATTAGATGTTCAGTTACTTATGTCGCTGACTATATTCCGTAACATTCTCGAAAATGTTACAGTAAATCAACACGCACATCATTCTGTAAGATCTCATTGTCGGACTCACTTCCAAAACCACAGTGAAAACTCTTTTTAGCTATAATTATATCTATCTACGTGACATGTCCCATTCAGATATTTTGGATATTAAAAACCCGTTCAACGAATTTTGTTATTAAGTTTACCGTTTACCTATTACGATAAGGCATCAACAGCCATAGATGCCTGATTTATCATGTTTCTTATAGGACTCTTAAGTTGGTTCCGTGGCTTAAATATGATTATTTTTGCTCGCAATCGTAAGGTCATCGGTTCGATTCTAAAGATGAGTTTTATTGTATTTTTCTAATAAGAAATTCTCAGTAGTAACACGAAGTCCGAAAATCGACCGGTGAATGGCAAAAGACTCGTCCCTATTGCGTAATGAATTAATGAATGAATGAATAAACATAGCTAGCAAAACATGAGTGTCATAAACTCTGCCTACTACCCCTTTGGGAATATATAGGCAAGATTATGTATGTATGTTTTTCAAGAATGTATCTGAATTTTTTGACAATATTTTGCTGTTTGTGGAGAGCCTAATAATTGATACCACGCAGGTATGACACGTCGGTTACTAAATCAGTGTACATTCATTTAATGGTTCCTTTAATAGTTGCGAACGTGTTGAAGATGACACTTTTATGATACGAAATTGTGGTTTAACATAAATTAAGTAATACCAATTGACATTTTCGAAGCAAATACTATAAAACTTAAATCGTAAAAACAGATTCTATTAGTCGATTGGAATAGATTAATCTAATATTTAGAAGCCATATTTTGATGTTCTTGTCACCTACATATGTACATATAGGTATATACAATTACGCCTCTTTCCCAGAAGTGGCAATCAAACAACCACATTTTGCCAGATTGATTTTTGAAGTCCCATGTAATAGAGAGCGAACCCATTGCCGATTTTCTGGGCCCAGTTCCAGACACTGTAATGCTTCTGCTTCTCAAAAAACCTAATAACATCTAACCCGAGATTCATACACAGCAATTTCACTTACTACCTTTGCGCACACGCACACGCACACGCACACGCACACGCACACGCACACGCACACGCACACGCACACGCACACGCACACGCACACGCACACGCACACGCACACGCACCCGCAACTGCACTATGCATACTGCCAATTGGTAGTAATGTTTATACCACCTAGACACTTACCTGACATTCTTGTACTGAATGAGTCCAGTGCCTGGATAGGCTCGTAATCTGTCATACAGGTCTTCTAGTATAGATGTACCAGACTTGACCTTGTGAACAGAACTTATGACCAGTCTTTCACATAGTAACAAAGACATGTCTGGACTAAGTTACTTTTGTGCAATTTTGTATTTTGTAGCTATGTGAGAGTGAAACAATAAACTATTATTATTATTATTATGTTTCTCATATCACAGATATTTTTCTAACATATTAGAAAAATATCTGGCCCTTTGGGAAGCTTACACGGAGACATGGCTCCAACGTGAAGAGGCCCTTCGAGAGTTTTAATCTAAAGTGGGATGGAACACCTACTGTGGCGCAAACCGCAGCAGGCGTAGGACTATTGCTACATATGTATATATCTTAATATATCTAATAAGTCTGGGCTATGGGTATGGGTGTTTGATGGACCGGTATATCGGTAACTATGGATGAAAACGTATTATTATTATTTTTACTAAAAAAGCCTAACCATGTCCTTTCCTTATTTAAAACTAATGGAAAACAGCATAAAACTTACAAAAATAAAGAAAATCGTCAGATAAACAGGAGACAAAGTTACTGAACTTTTTGTATTTGCTAATTTGCTATTTTTATATAGATTTGAAATTCTAAATACCAATATTATAAATACTAATAGCAGAGTACTGTAACAAACATGTATAAGATTTGCTTTAGCAAACTAAACTCCTAAATATGTTAGAGAGCACTACCAGCGTTATTGGAATTAAATTATAAGCCCCTTGTACAGGTAAACTGTATCTAGGTACATAGCTAAAGTAACTTTATTAGATAACTTTAGTCGCTGTAGTTTCATAATCTGCATATTCCTGTTAATATTATAAATGTGAAAGTGATGTTTGGATGTCTGTTTTTGTGTTTGAAATTGCGGACAGACTATAGGATACTTTTAACCCTCGAAAATAGGATACATTAGATAGGATATATTTGCGTGCGATCGTGAATTTCGAAACTAAAAAGTATAAAAAGAATGCTATTCCTGTATTAGTTTGTTTCGTTACATAAAAAAGATCATTAGAGGCCTTCTTTTTTATCACCGGGTTCTCTCTAGGTTAAACAGAATCGGAGTTTCAAGCTAGTAGTACTTTAAATTATTTGGCAAACCGTAGAAATTTGCACAATCTAATAGATTAACACGTAATACTCCGTTGCCTAATATTTAAAAGATATCTAACGATAATGATATTAATTTGAAAATGATTGGCTGGAACTACTACACCTAGCCTTACATCACATTACCTTTCGTCAACACATATCACCCCCCACAGCGCCAATTAACTCACCGTCAATCAAAGAACTACATGCCAAGAAGACCAAACACCTCCTTAGGAATGCACATTTATCACCTAGCCGTACTTCCCTCATATTTTAACTTACATACTTAGACTCATACCGTATTAGATAATAACTACAGCATACAAACGTAACTTATTCTATATTCCAGTACGACCACATTTTAGCCCGACATCCCAACAAATCAAAGACGTAACATTTAATTAGAACGGTTCTCTAGATCTGCCCGCGAATTTGCTTGTATTTTATAGGTGGAATGAGACTAGTTAATTAATAAAAGCTTAATATAACTTAAACTTGATTGCACGGATGGTTTAATTCATCACATTAACAGCTAGCACAGCACATCGAGGGATAAGTAAGATAAGAGTGGTAGTAAAAGTTTGTGTGATCGATAATATTTGTTACACAAAAAAGGAATACCCAGAGCCGGCGTAAGCGTAACCTTTATATAGGTTGTTTAATGACTGTAAAGTAATTAAAAGCTTGTGCCACAATTATTAATTATGCCTACTGTGTGCGAAATTATGAAGGCATCCAGAAACATAAAACAAAATCGTGTATAAAATTAATATGTTTATTTAGCTATTATAAAATATTTCTTTCCAGGAGCTTACCAAGTACTTAATAATACTTTTTTGGTTTGATTTGATTTTATATTCCATTTAAACCTAACCAAACATACATTTCGTTTAAAATATATATACATTTGTATTAGTAGAATGCTAATAAGGAAATAATTTTCTACAAATGATCGTGCATTCGATGCCGTTCTAATGTACTATGGCATGAACATTAAACTGCCTATAAGTTTTACGACTTGAGCAAGTAATACTTAAAGATAATAAACGCCTGATTATCGTCAGAAAATCGCAACAAAAGAAGTTTTTTGCACTAAGTGGCTTCCAGGTTTCTTGAAATGGCGCTGTACTGTTAGCAAGGGATTAGTGAGTTATCCATGCTGATGATACAGCAACCTCTTTTGTATAGAATTGGCAATACTGCAGTAACACTTCTGATGTTACTAGCTGCTATAGGCTATGATTACCGTTTACCATCAAACGGACCGCAGGCATCTTGCCATATAAGTTCTAAAAAGATATATACATGATTTAAAAGGATAATTTAATCCTTAACAAAAAGCAATACTCCTTTTCATATTGATTTACGATTTACATGTCAGCTTCAATGTATGCGTGGGCAAATACATTACGGATTACCGTTCGAAGTCTTCAACATATTCGTTGCGTACGATGCGTATGAAACGTGCCAATCTGCTTATCCGATTACTGACAAGTTTTTTATTTGGCGTGTTCATATAACTTATAAACTTTATATATTGCCGACATTCATGTACTAATATCATGTTGCCTAAATATGCAATAGTCGTAGAATTTAAACGTTATAGTCGTTCCAATACACTAGTTCCTGGGCATATTAATTTATATAATTTACTGCAATGCGCTTCAATGACCTAAATGAAATGAATTAGTCATTGTACGTTTTGGTCCCAGTGAGAGCGGTTTGTTTTATTTACATTGGTATTTTTCCTGTCAAACAAAAACACTTGTAACTTGGACAAGAATAATTACTCCTCTTCAAATAGATAATGTTGAAATAGACAGCACTAAGGAACAAAGTCTTGTAAATTTGTTGTGTCGATATTGAAAGATCTCCTAACAGGCTCTAGTCAGATCTTCGGCTTATCTGTGAAACTAATCACCGCAGTCGTTTTAGTAGACAATTGCAATATTTATGGTTGTTAAAGAAAACTGTCCTTTTAGTGAAGATCGCGAAATGGAACCTTCGCTAGTCAGGTAGCCCTCGACCCGAAAAAACAGACTATAATGAACTAAATGCAAATTGGTCTCGTACAGAATATTCTGCCCAGGTGCAGCAGTGTCTTGTAAGAGGTTATGAAGCACTCAAGCTAATTCAGCTACAATACATATAAAGAATTTGACTATATCTTTATCATTATAATGTAGGTATCGTTATGGTTAGAAAGAATTATAGTGTTCTTTTCAATCTTAAGGACACCCTGAATATGACGGAGTTCACAAGGCAATGGAGTCTACCTCAGTAATTATGTTGACAGAGAGTATAGTACCATATGAAAACCAATAATCATTATATTATGCTACCAACTATCACACATAACAGTTCTGTGTTGTTAATTATTGTATGTGCAAACTATTCAAAACCGCGTATACTGAGCACTTGCCACAATTACATAACTCTCGTTCATTACGGTATCAATAATTCAATATTTCGTCTCGCCATCATTACCTAGAGTTGGATAATTTCTGTTGATGGATAGCCTATTATGTACCTGGTACGTTACAAATCCATTGTGTTGCCTTCATCATGTAATATGCAGAAGGAACTATACTTACGAAAATGGTAATTCAAGTCATAGTTCAGGCGTAAATTTGTTATTTTTGGAATTTGGACAATATGTCTCGATTTATGAAATAATAAGTTGATGTGAAGAGGTTATGCTAAATGATTTTACGGCCTTGAAACGTGCGCTCTGAGCGAATACGCTTAGCGCGGCTAAGCTTAGCGTCGAGCTTCAAAATGACGCGACGCAACGCGTTCAGCGTATTTGCTTCTAGCTCGTAGCGTATATTTCGTGACCCTCGACTTGGGCCAGTAAAATCAATTATATTTAGGATGCGTTCCACTAAGCGCTCACGACACTCACGCTCACAACCACAGTTTATCCCATCCCACTTATTTCCGAGCGTTACAATTGTTAACTCAAGTAAACCGGATAATGGAATGTTTTGAGCGTTGATGTAAAAAATACAAATGATGAATTATAAAAATTTTGCAATGCAGAGGGTCTCGGATTCGAACCCACGTCGCGCACCTCTGACTTTCGGAAGTAGTATGACTTTTCGAAATTATGTGCGTATTGATTGACAATTATAGCTTGCTCCGTGCCTCGGAGAGCACGTTAAGCCGTCGATCCCGGCTGCCATGAACATCTATGGCAGTCGTTATTGGGAAGTCAGTGCCCTATAATATCCTGACACTGGTTTAGCCTTAGGGTATCGTTAGCCTTCGGGTTGCGGAGGTCAGGTGGCAGCCGCTCCATGTAAAAACAGATATCCAGTCAAATCCGGTTAGACCAGAAAAGCCGACCCCAAGTGACTTGGGAATAATAAAGGCTAGGTAGAAGAAGATGAATTATAAAAAAAGCGAAACTTTAAAGAGGTTACATAACTCTCGTTCATTACGGTATCAGAGGTTACAATTTGTAAGTCTGACCAATTAACTCTTATAGTTATTGGTTAACTGGATTTATATAAAAAATATATAAAAGTCTACTAATATTATAAATGTAAAAGTTTTTGAGGATGGATGGATGTTTGTTACTCTTTCACGCAAGAACTAATGAACAGATTTTGATGAAACTTTACAGTAGTATTCTTTATTCATCGGAATAAAATATAGGCTACTAAAAATCTATTTTATGATAGATCTACATTAACGCGAGCGAAGCCGCGGGCAAAATCTACTATTTCATAATTTAGTGAAGTATTTAATTAATTTACATTCAATTATATTCAAAATGTATAGGATATTTGCTAGTGCGTCGCAATAATGCTCCAGAAACTACTAGTTCATCCAGTTCAGATAAACAATACCATTCTACAAAATCATGATCGTTAAAAACGTAAACTTAGACCACGTTTTTACGATTTACATAATGTAATCAATCGTTACTCTGATGAAGAATTCAAAAGACTGACAACTGAAACACTGTAGATTATAACATTTTTATTATTATTTATCGTTTCTTTAAAATCGCATCAAATATAGTTATATTTTCGTAGTCGCCATCTTGGTTACTTTATATTTTTAAATATGGCGCGAAATTTCGAAACCCTCACGACGACCCTACTCTCGATATGGATCGTTGTGAGCTTTGCGTGAGCGTGAGTAGTGACGTTTTCGCCACGACCACAACGATCGTAGTTGTTATGTGAAACGGCTGAAAAAGCATCTTAGACGTTGTGAACGCTAATCACGGAAACAACAACACACAACAACGGAACACACCCTTAGTTTATACTATTGACATCCATTATTTGACATTTTGTCAATGTTGACAGTTAGACAGATTACTTGTCTAAACATGATAGATATTACGAGCTGCTATTAAGTCAGTTTAAACTGTCTACATGTCAAATTAAAGTATTTAAAATAAGCGATGACGGAAGTTTAAATTCACTTTAAGATTTAACTACGATTAGTATTAAAGCTAATTAATTAATTAATGAAGATTTTTATTACTATTTTAACGGCAATAATATGGCTAGGATTTTTTATGATACCTACTGTTGGCATAATGTTGCCAAGATACACTTCTATAGTAAAAGTTGTCTCATATACATCTCACAAACGATAACGCATAGAAAATAGTAAAACAAGATTAGCTAAAATAGTGTTCACAAAACATAAACCTATGAATCACGTAATCATAAAACACTTTCATTATATGTAACTTTAACGTGCCTTATAATAGGGAACAAGACATAATTTTCTTTGTCTTTCATTCATAATTAAAGCGAACATATAATAACAGAGAGCTTGTATAAATATTTACAATGTAAGTGCAACTGCCTTGACATAGGTAATGATATGTAAATTGTATGTTAATACAACTAATCTGCAATTACAAACTATGCATCGATAACCAGTTGGATTATACACTCAAGTATGCTTGACAGGTTTTAACGCCAAATAAAAACACCTTCACTTTGAAAGAAGGGTAACCAAAGTTATGTAAACCCTTCTCAATAAAAAGTCGTTTTGTGACGTCAAGAATTTGTTACTATGTACACATCATTTGTAGATTGAGCATTAAGTATTTTTAATCACGTATCAAGAAATCTTGGTAGCGGCACGGAGTCTGCAACTAAATCTGGTAGATAGGGAAAATCTTGCCTGCTTTTCTCGAAATGTGGGTAAAATATATCTTTGCCTGCTCTTTTAGGGATATACGCGTGGGACTGTGCTTATATTTAACGAAGTAACAAACAGAGATCAAACGTGTTAAAGTGCAATGAAACCTTGTGAAGCTTATGGTAAACACTAACCTTGATACCGATCTCATATGGCTTACGCAGAATAAGATAGCTCGTTGTAAAGTATATTTAAGTATTATGGCTTTGTGTGGTATTCACGCATGATGTGAAAATGGTTTCAGAATAAATGTAGCCAGCGTCTCGTCTTTGGAAACGTATTCCCTTGTTTTCCCTCTTAATAATAACACTATATCAAAAATTAAAATGTACTTTATATCTACCACTGCTATGACTCTATGATTTTCTCTTTTCATAATTTAATTATCAAAAGAGACATCTAGACAAATTACATTTAGCTTGGTTTACCTGCGGTTTTCACTTACCTAGTAAACAAATATAACGAAAGCCAAAATCCGACCAATAGTGTTTAAAAATAAATTATTATTAATGTCGATTTAGTTTTGAATTGTTTAGATCTGTAGAAAACCTTTTCTATAAATATTTTGATGGCCGTATTTCTTTTTAAGAGTTGATGACAAGACCTTCAAATTCTTTTGATGATGTATTTTATTGATTGTAATTAAATTATATTATATTCAAGTATATTGTGTGCGTCATTAATTACGCAAAGTTTTTAAAAGAGAATATAACGCAATATATTTCCTATTAAAGCAAATTAATATTTAAATGCCCAAAAGATGTCGTCCCTCGCTCGCTTTAATGAGAAACATATTTTAAAGTATAATCTCAAATTCCTATAATTCTGTGCTCCATGCCTTCTACACATAGACGACGTGTATTATGTTAATCATATTATTGTGATATATGTATGTGTTGATAGCAAAGAACAGAAATGTTTTAAATTTATAATAATAAAGATTTTAAAATTAAAATTACATAGGTATATTTAAAACATTTCTATGCTATATATCGCCAAAATTTAATTCCAAGAACAATAGATGGCGTTGTGCAATAAAATCAAAATTACGAGCGTTTTCTTTATAAGAGTGTGGTACTTCTAAGTATTAGAGTTCTGGGGTATTATCCTAAGGTAATAATAATAATATAATAATATTGCTGCTTACTGGGTATATTATTGGCATGTTTTCTGCTAAAAGAAAATCAAACCTGAGACCTCAAAATCCCACGCAAACTTTACGCCTTTGGAGTCCTGTGACCGAGATGATTGATCATCTTGATTGATGGATTGACCGTTTAATCGAGGAAATGAAGCGATTGCCCACCGATCCGTGGATGAGCTATTGACATTGCGATCGTTTCGCGTCACTATTTCACGGCACCTTTAGCTATTACAATATTAATTGCCGTCCGTCATTTCCCTGGTTCAGTAAGTGCGTACGACTGGTATGTTAGGAAATTGGCCCAGTTGGCGTGCGCTGATGAAATGTTATGGTTGTTATATCGCGTGTTTTATTAAAGACATACTGAAGAGCGTCTAAAATGATGCTTGGTTGTTATTTTATGTAATAATGTCAGCTCTGTTTAAAGTTGTCCTACCGCTGGGTACGGGCCTCTATATATTCTATATTCTATTCTATCACATACACACAACACCGTCTAGCCCAAACTAAGCCGAGCTTGTACTATGGGTACTAGACAATGAATAAACATACATATATACTTTTTTTTGTAAATACATACATATTATACATAGAAACACCCAGACCAAGACAAACATCCATGTTCATGCACACAAATGTTTGACTTGTGCAGGATCGAACCCGCGACCTCAGGCGTGGCAGTCGCTTACACTAACCACTACGCCATCGAGGCCGACAATAAAATAATAATATCTTTTCAGAATATAAAATGTTAGAGTATACGTAGTTCACGCTACGCACGCGAAATGCAAGATATAATTGTAACCTATTGTGTCTGACCGCTGGTGTGCCACTGCAACACCATCGGTTAACGCGTATATAATTTTAGAAAGTTAGAGCTGCATCTCATTTTATCGAAATTCAGACCTCTGCATGGCAATTTAACGATCTTATCAGTAGGCTATTGCTGTTTGATTTTAGTTGATAAGCTTGACAATATTAATATTATTTTTGTGAGTATGATATTTAGTAGGTAATTTGATTAAACACGGCTGGTTAACTAGCCGGTATACAACTCAAATAGCGATAAATTCATTCAATATATATGTATATGCAGTATCTACTATCGGAGAGTGTAATATACTCCATACGCAAACATTAGTCATATCTGTAAGGAGTGATACCTATAGGATAGACTCAGGATGACACTTTCAAAATGTGATTATCAATGCTTGACAAATATCTTGCCTTTGAAGAAGTTGGTGAGAAAACTTCCTATTTCGTAGTCAGATGTTTAAAAAACGTTCAATATAAAATAATATATTTAATTGATCGCCACTACACAAAATGTTTATTACATTATGTATTCTTATATTTATATGAGCGCAGAAGTCAGGCTAAATCAAAGGGGATTAACACTTATTATATTAAATCTAATACATTCCTTCAGTATAATTACATATATTAGTGGGTTTACTCACAAGTAAAATTTTATAATAAACAGACGACAAATTTACTTTAAAACAGGTATCCGGGCTTCTCCAATACTTTAACACTGTATCGTCATACTCCTAGATTTGTTTAGTTATTGCATAAGGAAAAAAGACGTATCTACCAAACCAATTTATCCAAATTCAATAACGTATTACAATTAGGTACCATATAGCTATATCTACTAAATTATTACATGTCATAATAAGATAAAATATTTTTAAGCGGCATTTTAGGCACCAAGGTATAAATATTATAACTAATAATCATATTAGATGCAATTAAAATAAAACCACTGGGTTCATCATAGATAATATTATATACTTTTTATATCACTAAGGTGATGTACACATATATCATCTCCAAAGTGCTCAATTGTAGGACTTGCGTCAATCCCACGCTTTATAAAAGAGGTCGCAGGCATAGCACAAGGAAATAAGGTTACCAGTCCGTTGTTGTAAAGCACTTTCTTAACTAACCTGGCAACTCTAGCCATAGTAGAAAAAGGTAAGAGAAATATCTGTTATACAAGAGATATAATCCTTACTAATATTATAAATGTGAGTTTGTTTGCTGGTTACTCTTCCACGCCTTAACTACTAGACCGATCATCATGAAATTCGCATACACGTTGTTAGGGGTCTAGAAAAGGACATACGGTACATTGCGTCCAAAAAAAGTACTGTTACCGAGGGAACTTGAAGTAGTCTTCAAGACCTCTCTTCAGCGGTAAAGAATGTGAATGTGTGTGCTGTGTGACGTGAGGAATACCAGCACGAAATCTGGGGTTGTGAGTAGGAGACGGCAAAACAATCGTATTAAGTGACACTGAAAACCTTAACTGCTGAAAATTGAAAATTATACTTCTCTGCCTACCCTTTCGGGGATATTGCCGTGAGACTATGTATGTATAACAAAAAAAACATTGTAATGAATCGCTGCCTAGCCTGTTAGGCAGTCAAATACTAGCCAATAAATAATTAATATTATAAATTCGAACGTCTGTTTTTTGTTACGATTTCACGCTTTTACTGCTCAACCGTTCAATATGAAATTTCGCATACAGATTGTTAGGGGTGCAAAAAATGACATAGGGAACCTGTCATCCAAAAAAGTATTATTCCCACGCGACCAGAGCCGGGAGAAAAATCTAATGCTCTATAAATGCCAGTTTTCAATTATGTAAATCATTTAGAATACAAGCTAGAGCAATATCTCCATGTCATAGCTTCCCTAAGCTATTAACTGTTTGCTTCATCGCTGCAAGTTCTAAGTAACAGGTATTATAAATGCTTAATCAATGGGAATTAAAACTAGTTACGTAATATCGACACGGCTAGTCGATAATTCCCGTGTGAATGTTTAATATTTGAATAGGACACTGTTTTATGATTACAATTATGGATACAGTATAATAATTCTTGTCTTGTGACCTTTCGTGTAAGGGTATTTTGCTTTATAGGAAAATCAGGAAGATTTACGCTCGATTGAGTAATATAAGTAATCGTTATATTATCGTAAACCCGGAAGAAATTTCAAACAGGCTATATAGCGTGCGAGATTTTGACCTGCGAAGTCATACTGGTGACCATCTGGGTGTCTAAGAGTCAAAATATTAAAAATATAATTGAAATATTTTAGGTTATAATTTTTAAAGGATTTTTTCTGGCGTATGAACAATGGTAAACATTCTTTTTCTTTTGTATAAAAAAAAGAACGGATTGATACTTGTGTCCCAAGGGACTTTACAAATATTGAAATAACGACCACAAAGGACACCCAGAGTCAGCACAAGAATTTGTGGATCACTGGAACTTTTATATAAGTTTAAACTTACCACACTCATTGCAGTGACCAAGCGATCAATTAAAACGTCAAATCACGACAAAACTTATTAGTATATCTAAAGACTATTGTTAACTCTGAATTCATATACATACATGTTTGTGAACATTTCTTAAAATAATTTGTTCATTGTCAAATTAAGTTAAACAAAATCTATAGAGCCACTTTTTGTCCTCAGATATTTCGTGAGCACAGTCCTGCAGTTCCAGATATACCGAAGCCTTTGCGAAAGAACCGGTCAGTTCATCCCAGGCGATCCGTCACGCCCACTGCACAAATGTGACATCTATAGAAACCCTGAAGCTGGAAGGATTTTAACGTGAGTATTTCTATAAGTTCATAGTTCACATATGTACATAACCGTTAAAATTCTCAAACGTTATTTCCCAAACTAGATAATGTCGCCTCTCATATTGGCCAGGCCGCTCGTACATACATACATACACACTAATGCGACGATACGACGTAATAAATTATATACAAATTTTCTTCTTCTAACCTACTAAGTACATCAATGACTATTTTTATCATGAAAATACTTAATGTATAATGACTATAAACTTTCAAATTCAAATAATTTATTGCGGGTACAGGTTGATACAGTTGGTGTTTACATCTCGGCGGGGTCGCGACCGCATGCGAAAGCGATTCGCGCGGCCCCGTCGATAGTGGTTGTGTCGAGGAACACCGTGGTAGGTTTAGTCGGTATTCCGGGAGGTACTTTACTATTATTTCCATCTTTCTTTTACCCCGGCGAGTCCGACATAATCCCTCTGCCCGCCCCCGCGGAGGGTTATGCGACATTGCATTCACCCACGTAAAAAAAAAAAAAAAAAAAAGTTGGTGTTTACATAATTTGTCATTTGGCATGCAATATTCATTTTGTTAATATTATATGAAATTATTAAACATGCTTTAGTTATAATTTGTTCACGTTATAGGTACATAATTAAAAATAATATGAATATTAATTAATTTGATCTAATCCATGTCATTGTTTAATTATACAAGTCAAGTCAATTTAGATAATATTATATGGGTCAAGTCAGTTTAGTCGTGACTCGTGAATCATGTAATAGCTGATTATTGGATGTCATATTTGTCTTCGATTTATTCTTTCACACTGTAGTATGCCTTATTAACGAAAAATTGCTTTAATAGCGTTTTAAACTTAAATATACTAAATCATCTCAATATGGATATTGGTAAATGGTTATAAATTTGAGAGGCCATACTTTGTTGACGAGATAGTGTCCGTAAATTCCTAACTCAATGTCTACATGTTCATATTTAACTATATACAGTTTCAACGTTTATTCAACTATTAGGAAAAACTTATTGCCTCTTAGCTTGATAGATAGCGAATTAGATCGCGATATGGTATCATTACGAGAGTTAAAATGTTGTGAAATTAAACAACTTCGCTCCTAGCCAACTTATTCTTGGACTCTTGTTTTAGGACATCACGCAAGTTTCCTCGTAATATCATGACTATTATCACGTTCAATTATAAAGTATTTAAGACGTACATACATTGCTTCGAAATTTCAGAAGTGCAACTATTACATAAACAATTCGATATTAAATCAACCTTCACTTTTATTTAAAACTCAAACTATCAACCTTAGCACTCGCATAGATACAAGATAATTATTATTACGTTACTTACAATAATAACAGATTGCGATCAATATATTTCAATTTTATATAAGGCTAAGCGGTTTGCCCTTGACCGAGGTAACGGTTCGCAGAGTTATAAGTATTATTATATATAACTATAGTAATTGTAATAGTTTAAGGTTATAGTTTATCTTATTGAACGTAGTGACTCTAATTTTGTATTAAAGGTAACGCGCGGTTAATACCGCTGATGCTGTGACTGTTAAAATATTATGTATAATAATAATAATATACTACCACATACATACAACACCATCTAGCCCAAACTAAGCAGAGCTTGTACTATGGGTACTAGATAATGGATAAACATACATATATAGTTTATTTTTGTAAATAAATACATATTATACATTGAAAAACTCAGACCAAGACAAACAACCATGTTCATGCACACAAATGTTTGACTTGTGCGGGATTCGAACCCGCGACCTTAGGCGTGGCAGTCGGTTACACTAACCACTACGCCATCGAGGCCGACTTACTAAACGGTTAACTTGACGAGCATTGATACTGAATAATATAATAATAATATCAGCCCTTTGTATAAAACGCACCACTGTTGGGCACGGCCTCGTCTCAGCGTAGGAATCACGCTTGCCTAGTGCGGGTTGGCAGCCTTCAGACATCTTGAAGAACATTATACAGAACTCGCAGATATGCAGGTTTCTTCGCGATGTTTTCTTTGACCGATAAACCGATAATTAACATTTAAAAGGCACATATCTTTGGAAAGTCATAGATATCGTGCTCGAACCCGAGACCTCTACGTGGCAGTCCAACTAGGCTATCGCCGGATATATATACATTATGTATATTGTTAATGTAGTAAAATGTATATTTGAGTATAGTAAGTAGTCCATTTTTTATTACATTCGATATTCTTCTTCGTATGAATACATAGACCAGATTCACCATCTTTAGATTTGTTTTGAGCACGTATATGAAACTACTATGTACGCTAATGAGTATTAGTTTTCCATTTGGACACGCGATACATACAGGTACAGCATGTACCTTTTTTAATATTGTCTATTTTGTTGAAATTTATTAAGTACAATCGTTTGCATAAAATGCGCCTAACTTGTGTACCAAAGTACGCACATTTTCTGCAAATGATTGTCCTTAGTATAAACACTGCAACAGTAATAAAGTTCTCCTGACAATGAGATGCAACTGCCAAAAAAATGCGTTTTAATCCTAATAAAATTGAATTACTTACATCATTAATTACCCCTAAATATTTCAAAGCAAAAATCACCTTCCTACCTTAGCATAAAATTCAAATTCGTATTTTCTCCAACATTTTAAAACAAAATGTATGTTTGCTTGAAACTCAACTATAAGTTCTATACATAAAGTTCAAAGTCTCTTGCATAAAATTGCCTAAAAATAGAGTGCGTATTTAATCTAATATCGACTTTATTTCAGTTCATTAAGATTGCTTTTCATTTATTCGTGGTGTTATAAAAATAAAGCATAGTGCAGACAATTGCGCGCCTCCGCACGGATGTAGCCACTTGACGCTGATGCGGGCCGCATTATTACATTTTATTCCCTTACATACATTGTAGAATTTAGTGTTAAATTGATTACATAATAATGCAGAACATATCGTTAATTAATATACTGGTTGGGTGACCAGTGACAACTTACAGTAAAGACGGCACTACCAGACTGCTGCCTGTTATGAAAATGGTCAAAGAACCAATTCTCGAAACAAAATCTATTCAAAATAGACAGCCAATCTAATCTCACTTTCATTAATATCACAATTCCTTTTTTGTGTTTTATATATTTCAATTAAAAGTACCGCTTATATGTAGGTTCTTAGATAGCATTTACTTCATCTCTAGTGAAAAATTTACATAATTAAGTCGACAACCTAGTTTTATCCATAGACATTAAAAACACTATATATAACAGTAACTGCTATGTAAGAACTATATCTAAATGATATCTTGTAGTAATTTTTTTATTAGAAGTATCGTGCTTCAATTGATCACAGATCTCTTCTTATTTTGCAACAGTTGTTTCACTTAAACGTTCAGCAGCCTGGCTAAGGTAGTGCCTCTAGTCTACAGAATACTTAAGATCAGGATGTACAATTCATCAACTTGGATAATTGGCCACTTGCCTAAATACATTTTCTTCTGTAATAAATATTTTCGGTAAAAGGATGTTAGACCAAAGTGACAGTGTGTGTGTCCATAGGCTTAAAGGTAACAAGCAAGCTTAATAATAAATAATACAGGTACCCTCCATGAACATAATTCCAAGTAAAGTTCTCCTGGGTCTAAACTTGATGACATTATAAACTAAACGTAGTCCGTACCTATTGTTATTGGATGATTTTAGTTAGGTTATATGATATGAATATTAATATTGTTTATATTCGTTAATAAAAGCTACAGTAAATGTTGTGCAAGATTAGTTATTTTTATGAAAACTAAACTAATTAATCTTCTTTTGATAAGAGTAAATTGATAAAAAATCGAAAGATCGAAGTGGGTAGTATAAAATGGAACAATATAACAAATTTTAAACAAAAAGATTTCAAATCACCTGCCCAATTCTTTAAATGTTGTATGGTAACATAAGTTTTTTTTTAATTTAACCCTATCCTTTATTTGTAAACATATATGTTACATAGGTATTAAAGTAGATTTAGAACGTGACTAACATGTTTTGCACAGAAGCCTAAAAATTTTAATTAACATAAATAGGTACATAGAAGATATAATCCTTTTATAAAAATAATTGTGTTACATATATGGAAAAGTAAGTACAAGATGTCAATATAATTTAAATGTAGGTAATAACTGTTTCACTGTTGTGATATGCACCGTCACAAAATGTACCTAATGAGTATCTGGAGGAACACAATGTCCCTTCAACACAAAGGAAGGAACCCCCGATCACGCTGGGTAATCAACCACCGGGCCGCGACACGCCAAACATGGTCCACCACAATGAATCCTTAGTAATATTATATATGCGAATGTGAGTTTGTTTGTTTGTTTGTTACGCTTTCAAGTCCACGACCGATCATCATGAAAGGAGATCACCCATTTTTCCTTCATCTTTGGGCCTACTTGTTACAGTCATAAAATTGGTGGCATTTGTTAGAGAAATACACTAATAATAATTCTACTTTATGTATTTCATTTAAATTGGCAATTGCAATAATGATATTTTTTTATTTTTTTGTTCGAATATGTAACTAGGTTAGTTTAGTTAATGGATAAGTTTATAAGTAGCGGTACATTAAAAATAAAGTAATTATTCTTGCAGCTGATTTGTAATGAGAAATTAAACAGGAACCAAATAGCACCGATACTTAATAGGAAAATGCGAATAACATAACAGAACACATCACCAGCGCGAAAGAACTTATTTGGATTTTTTGACGTTAAACGTCATTGTCAAACTTGAAGTTTGAAGTTTAAAAATTTGACACCGTGTCTTTTTAGCTAGATATAATTAATGTTGTGTAATTAATTAAGAAAAATATTATTTTACCATAGTAAATTGAAAATTGTTGTTGATAAAATAACAAACATTTTACAGAAAAATATATATTGTAACACATGACTTTAACTACAATTTAAGTCGTAATTAATAAACATATTTTTTATTCCTTTATCCATTGTAGATTCAATTTGTTTTTTACAATGTTGTTTAGTGATAAAATGACGGAAAATTTGGCTGTAACACTTGGGCCCAGAAATGGGCATGTTCCTTTTGCATACACGATGTAAGGGTAACAGAAAAGGACATATTCATACAGGAAAAGTACTATTAACCTAACCTTCATTTACACGAGCGAAGCCGCAGACAAAATCAAATAGTCGATAATACAAAAATAAGGGCGACATAATTGTACTACTTATAGAAACAAGGTTTTATAATCGTAGTAAATTCTTGAAGAATCTATTGTAATCAAACAGTGATATACGTCGTAATAATTATTAGTTATTTCATACCATACCATAATAATGTGGCAATGACGTCCGTCATTAATACAGTAAACTCCTAAACACAATAACTTTTGCTGGGACCAGGAAGTCCAAAATAGCACGCAATTAATTATCAAAGAAATACTAGGCACCTGAGTTAGGTCTAACTAGTAAGTAAAACTAGCATTAAGTAGGCAACCTTTTCTATAATATTTTATTCAATAATGTAAAAACTTCAGACGTAAAAACGTTTTATAGAACCTGTTGACAAAGGTATGGTAATACAGTAATACAACTACAAAAATATCAAACAACAGCATAGCATTGCGATGAGATTATGGCAGATCTTGAAAATCGATACGATTATTAAAAATGTAAATTTCGATTATCGTAACTGCATAGCCAACTTTATGTCATCAGACGCGGCCAACAAAACATATCAAGCTAGGCGAATATGTTAGTAATTAAAAATACTGATCTTATTTATCTTTAACTAGCTGACTCGCGCAACTTTATCTGCTTCAAATAAAATAATTTTCCCATTTTTGCTACATTTTTCATCGCTGGTCCGCTCCTATTGGTCATAGCGTGATGTTATATAACCTATATATAGCCTTCCTCGATAAATGGGCTATCTAACACTCAAAGATTTTTTCAATTCGAACCAGTAGTTCCTGAAATTAGCGCGTTTAAGCAAACAAACAAACGCTTCAGCTTTATAATATTAGTTTAGATTCTTTTATCGATCGAATTTGGCCACAATGTGAAATGCAGATTAAAATAGCATGAATTTTATTGATATTCTAGAATCCGGACAATAATTATGTATGTAACATACTTTCGAAACAAATCTTATTCTAAAGGTTAAAATCGAGACCATTTCATAATTTAGCTAAAACTTACAATTCTTATTAATTTTATAATGTTACCTTGAAAGACAGAAATAGTAAATTTGTTAATAATTGTAACAGATTAGATCTATTAGTCTATTTTAGCTCTTACGTGGACAAGTTTTAAAAATTTGCTTATTATTATTTGCATTTCTTGTATATTGACATGCACTGGCTAGCTTAGTTGCATACGAAATAAACTACTGCCTAAAGTCCAAGTGGATTCACGTTTCGAAAGATTTACGCTAGTACTATAGAAGTAAATAAGAGTAAAAAAAGAGGGCTGGGGACATATTTTTCTCCACATCGAGACAATTCTTTATAATCTGCTTAGTCACCTTCATTATTGCTGAATAATGAAGGTGACTTAAGCAGCGATAGCTCAGTGGTGGGATCAACAGACCGCAATGGAGAGGGCCTCGGATTCGAACCCACGTCGCGCACCTCTGACTTTCGAAAGTTATATGACTTTTCGAAAGTATGTGCGTATTGATTGACAATTATCGCCTGCTCCTGCCTCGGAGAGCACGTTAAGCCGTCGGTCCCGGCTGCCATGAACATCTATGGCAGTCGTTATTGGAAAGTTCTTAGGGTATCGTTAGCCTTTGGGTTGCGGAGGTCAGGTGGCAGTTGCTTCGTGTAAAAACTGATATCCAGTCAAATCCGGTTAGACTAGAAAGCCAACCCTAAGTGACTTGGGAATAATAAAGGCTAAGTAGAAGAATAAAAAGAATGAAGGTGACTTTCGATACATTTTTTGCAATTGCAATATTATATAAACCATACATACATGTCTTGCCGTCTACTAGGCACAATTCATGTAGCCGTTCTGCTACCAAGAATGCTTGTAATTCCAATAACATTTGCCTCACATACTCTAGGTATTAAACTCAAGAGCTCATATACAGTACACCCATTCACTAACGCTACACGATCAAGATAGTTCAACCAGTAAACCTATTTCTATTAATTTACATGTCCAGAGTTAACAAGTACCAATCCTAACGTGTACTTGTCTGTTCGCTATCGAAGCGTGTTCACAAGTAGGCGCTTGTTTGTCCATCGATATTGTTACACTTACATAATATTCACTCTGTGTCTTTCGTATTTGCGTAACGTGACGCGAATAATACTCGGTTTGCGTAAATCAGTTCTTTCAATGTTACCTGACATCAGCATAAATATTTTAACTAATAGATGGCTCAAATACAATTTAGATGCAGAAAAAAAATATAGAATAGATATGATAGAAAGATCGCATCCAAAAAGTCTTGAGATGTATTGTTATTGCAGTCTATAGGATTTTCACAGCTTCTTATGAATTTCACAGCTGCTCTGTGGTCTCAATACAGGATTGTACGAGTCATGTGTTAAAAGCGCCCATAAGCTACAGAATCACTAATCACCAGGGCCATATGAATGGTTCCCAATTTTATAGCAAAAATCTCCAATCTCTCTCATGACTGTAAATAAGATGTGAGAGCTGTGTTACGGTCAGATTTCGCCTTCTATAGTTTTAGGCCTCACGTATTTAGAGCCAGAGATTTGGACAATAGAGGCTTATTGACGAGATCTCCGGTTCAAATCCCGGCAAAGTAGTACCAGGTTTTTCTGTAAACATTTTCTCATTAGCAGCACGAGGTTTGAAACTGCGCCCGGTAAACGACATGAGTCCTCAAAATCATAGCTGACGATGTGTGGGTATAATACAACTTTGCTTCTTTCTTTAGGGATTTAGGCGTGAGACTTTGTATGTATATAGGATGAAAATATATCAACAAGCGCAATACAAAGCCAAAATTACTAACGATTTTAAGTTAGGACAAGAATTTATATAGGTACCAGATGCGACATCTGAATACCTATAAAGCATTAAACAAATAGACGCGACAACTGTACCGTCCGATCTCTATTTCCTACCGTGGCGTACAATGAACGTAAATGCAAAAGCCAATTGAAATCAAAAGTCGTGACTGCGCCGCCGTCCTAATTACCATTGTACAGAACTTAGTATAGGAAGCTTGGGCATATGGGTCGGATCGGTTGCGAAACCAGTGCACTGGACCTAAGTACTGGGTGCCTAAAATGTTCTTGCTATTTTCAATTGGCCCTTGAAGAAGAACCTAACAAAAAACTGCATAGATAACGTAGTAGTTTAAATGGTGGCTTTGCTACTGCAACGACTTCGAGTGTTGTGGGTTCGAATACCGCACAAGAAAAAAAATTATAATCTACAAATGGTTGTTTCGGATCTGAGTTTTCTTTGTGTTTGTTGTTTTTATATTTGTGAAATCCCCCGCGGTGCAGAAACGCCTCTTATATGCGAGACTTATGAAAAAAGGAGAAGAGATGTACATGCGATTCCAATAATCAACGGGTTCGAATACCTTATAGGACAAACATTTGTGTAATGCACAGTTATTTGTTTGTTAGTAAGTAGTCGCGTAAGGAATTAGAAAAATCCATGTAGTGAAAGATCCTGTCAAAAAATCCCGTTACAAGCTGTACAGCGAAGAAATATTCTTTTTATCTTATTAAATACTAGACACACTGTTGTTAACGTGACAGGCATAAAAGGGCTCTCTCTAAATATAGTTGCTCAGTTTTTTTTAACATATTCGAAACACGTATCAAAGTAACACCGTTGAAAAACAAAAAAAACCATTACTTGATTTGCTCTCCAAACAATAGTATGCTCGACGCTAAATGTTTGCTACGTTTGATCAAGTTTATTCCAATGTCGCAGCAGTATACGAAAGATGATTGTCACCACAGTTTTTTATATGATTATTCTATTGTAGTATCATTTGAATATTATCTGAAAGTTCAAGATTTTAAATGTTTGATTTTTTATTGAATATATTGTACGCTTAGTCTTTCGACAGGATAGATTTTCAGACGGATAGGTATCACCTCTCCGAAAATCAGGTGTGAGGTTTTGTTGTTTCAATATCTGACATTGTCTTCTAGTGTACTATATTTTTATAGCTACTTATTTAAGCACTCTAATAAAGGCCAATGCCTTGATACTATGACATTACGCCTTTCTTAATACATTAAGATTCTTATCACAAACAATCACATTGTTGCACGCTCATGCAAAGACAAATCGGAAACTAGACTGACGTTTATTTAACCAAAAATAATACTTATTAGGTAGTTTACCGGTAAACTACAATTTAAATGATGAATGTAAGTCTTACACCTTTTGATATGATATCTCATCAATACGAACAAAGCTGAAAATACCACGTGGAAGTCCATAGTCTCTACTTACAGTGTAAGTCTATGTTTGTTAAAAGCAAAAATGTAATGAATGACAAGACGTTGAAGAATATACACTGAAATCTGGAGCAGACACTTAAGAATCACCTCTATTCTGCAGTAATCCATGCCAAATATAAATTACTTGTTGACCAGCGCAACTTCGTCTACTTCACAAAAGAGAATTTTCCCTGGTTTTGCAACAATTTTCATTTATGCTGCGCTCCTATTGGTCGTAGCATGATGTTATATAGCCTATAACCGTCCTCGATAAATGGGTTATCCAATACTAAAAGATTTTTTCAATTCGAACCAGTAGTTCCTGAGATTAATGTGTTCAAGCAAACAAACAAACAAACTCATCTGCTTTATAATAATATAAATAATAATATTAGCGTTCCTGCCAGCAATAGGATTTCCAATGCACTTTAAGGTAGTCTTATAAAGTCAACTAATAAGGCCATTATTAAAAACCTATAAGCTGATTTGACCTACAAGAGATAGAAATTTGACCTCCAAAGCTTCATAGTACTTCTGTCAAATATCTAACTCGTCTAGACAATACAAAGGATATTAATTTTAGCTTTTATTCCTTTTATTATATATATTTTTTGACTGAATTCGGCCATGGTGACCTCTTCAACACCTTAAAAGTTGACGTTCGTGTACTTGCAACAGACTAACGAAGCCAATCTTATTTTTAATAACCCGCGCGTTTAACGGACATGCAGTTCATAGTACTTCATAGTTCATATTCTTTGTTCAAGCAGTATTAGCACTTATTAACACTTAATAAACCGTGTAACAAGCTAACATGATTTTGCTGCCAAAATACCCACACTCAACTCGATATGTAATATAATACAGTGGTGAAACTTTTGCACGGCCTAGCCATATGTTACAAAAACTAACACAAGCACTATTTTTATAGAAACCAGATATGCAAATAGGAAATTAAATATACATTTCGACGTAACCTGTGAGCCTAAAAGAATTCTTAAAGTTGTTTTTGGATAATTGTCAAGTGTGTTAAGCGCTCTCAATCAATCTAGTCGATAATCGCCTTATCTGTAACCGCCTGAGGCTTTGAACAAATACATTTTACGGCAATTACATGCAGTAACTTGTGTATACAGGTTGTCCGGTAATTAATGGATAACCTGAAAATGTCTTATAGTGGAACTGATGGCCGTTCAGAAAATAATATGAATAAAAAACTATCCTAACTACTAACTGAGATATGTGTTTTTCTTTTAATTACCATGTATAACTTTCTTGTATACTACGACATGAATGAATGAAATCCATCGGTTTTTAGTTGTTTTATTATTAAACACTAATTATGCTAATAGATAGACAGTCAAAAGTATGCTATGCTATATAGCTTGCACTTTTTAATACATATTTATTTCTAAATTTTTTTATCATTTGTTTTTCATTTTTCTAAACGGTCTTCAGTTCTACTATAAGACATTTCAAGGTTATCCATTAATTACCAGACACCCTGTATAACACATTTGGTTGATTAAATCATCAGATTATAATATATTATAATCTGTGTGAAAAGATTATACCTATATATTTTATTTCATCTTTTTGGAGATAGAAAGGTAAAGTAAACAAACATAACTTGCATTATAATATTATAAATAAGGGTTTTTTATATAACCAAGGACAGACTCGTCTGATGATAAGCATCAAGTAATATCGTAGCCTATAACCGCTTGTAATACTAAATGTATCAATTACGTGTTACTGATCCTAGGAAAGAAGATTAAAAAGAGATGTGGGATACAATGAAACTCTCGGAGAGATGGGTGTATAAGCCTCCGATACTCCTGCGAAACACAGTTACAGTGTTATTACTCTTTTACCGGTTGCTTGCTAGGAAATAGATTGCACGATCGGCGTAGTGTAATGTTAAATGTTGACGGTTCGTTACAGACACGGGCAAAAAAATTGTGTGATAAATAAATAATAATTTCGGTCTGTGTGTTTTTGGTATCCGGTATTTAAACTGCCCCGCACTAAAGAAATTATTACACTTGCCACTAATAAGGCAACGGCGGGCTCTGCCACTAAATAAAAATAACAATGATTGCAAGCGCAATTTTAGCGGCCCCTTCGCATAGTCTACATTTTATCCCATAGACTGGACACTTATGTAATGCAGATCCAAATCAGTTTTATAGCAGCGGCTATTCACGATTGCGCTGTGAGAATCTTATTGAACTGCGTTAACTGCTGTTTACACTAGTATGTAGGTTAGGCTACTTTCACTGTGGCTTGGAATTTGATGGGTGGGAATTATACTTAAAGCCTATTGATTATTTTATTACCAGTTTATTACAGGTGGTGTCGTATGTGAGCCTGTGTTAGATGAAGGCAGTATTACACCATGCTACGTATATACGTAACATAAACACCGACGAGAGACGTGACGTTTGTTATTTAAGAAGTCTGAGATTTCGGAATCTTCACCTAATCGGCTACTTTGTTTGAGCTGGAGATGCCCGAAAAGAACAACACATCCTCCTGAAGATCGCAATCAAATAATCTTATGTTATGTTTTGGCTAAGAGTAGTGTTTCCAAACTCCATTAGATGGCGCTGTACGACTGTACAGAAGATTATTGGTCTTGCTGACAATTATATTGTTTGCCCTTGCGTTGTCAGTATAATGTCTCTTTTTTTAAGATTCTGCAACGCGAGAATGATGTTAGCCCTTGGTGATGCAAGCATCCTTAAGATAACCGCTTACAACCAAGCAAGTCATATGCTCAATTGAAACCGCTCGCCTCCCCGTGACCATAGCTGCCGAAAAGCTACCAAAACGTCGGGGAGAGTGGAAAAATAAATAGTTAATAGCATATCTGACTTTTCGAAGTTATGTATGTGCGCATTAAATAGTTAATTATCGCTTGATTTAACGGTGAAGGAATACATCGTGAGGAAACTTGCATGTCTGAGAGTTTTCCATAATATTCTCGGATATGATGACCTATAACTATGGTCTGACCCTTCTTATACTGAGAAGGGGCCCGTGTCCAGCAGTGAGACAGTTGAATACAGGGCTGATATTATTTCTAGTTTCAATTTATGAGGATTTGTAAATACTCAGTTTCCTCACGTTCCTTTAACTATTTCTATATAGTATAATCAGCATAGCAGAATGTCTCCACTTATATATTTGCAAAGGCTGTTGTGTTAATCCGTAATACAGCTGTCAAGCCCACTTGGTATACAAATTAGCCCTGACTGCGAATCGAATGTGGTGATGTGTCGTGGTGGCAATAAGCGTAAACTTGCTTACGACAGTTACGACACTGGAACCCTGAAACTTAAATTAGTAGTTTCTAGAAATATGTTAATAGTTAATTCTACCTTCATTAATAATAATATTAGTAAGAGAGAATAAAAATACAAGCTGATATTTTCATCACTAACAAGAATGTCTACGACCTTAACACTATAACGAATTCATTATAATTTTATCTGCCTAAATTCGGTACCTATTAATAAAGATTTGTCACTAGAATGCTTTAATATAAAAGTCTTACACAGATATTAAGACATTATAACGATAGGCCATTTCGTATTGACATAGTAAATATAGCTGGCCTTATTAGTAACTAATCGTATTACTATGTTATGAGGCCAATTGTGAATGGTATCTACTTTCATAATACTATTAAACAACACGCCATAATTGTAGGCCTCTTATAACTCCATATTTATAATATCTAGTTGTGAGAACTAGTTTCAAAATAAATAGCATAATATAAAATATCTCAGTTCATCAGATTGCATCCACAAAGGATTAAATAGAGGTCTGGGCACATTAAACCCGCTTATTACTAGCTATTTTACAGTCCATATAATATAGGCCGAGACGGTTTCCATCTACTATGTACGAGATATATGCTGAAACTAATAATTAACCGACAGGGAAACCCTCTGTCACGTGACTGAGCTCGATGAGGACTGGACTGGACTCAAGACTTCTGATATGATGTTAGAGCTTGTTTACAATTACGCGTGTCTTTACGCTTATTTCATCACGGTGTTTCACCGGTCCGACGCGAGTTTTGTGGGTTCGAATCCCACACGGGACAGAGACTTCTTTCTTTTTTGTGTGTTTAGTGGCCAACCTGTTGTCAAGAGTTGTTCAAGTGTAGGCCTTTGACATGGCTTAACGACTGCTGTCAATTTGACAACAACCGGGACCGACATTTTACGTGCCCTCCGAAGCACGGTGACGCTCAGATGAAATACCTCTAAGCTGTCACCCATCTATAGACTGACCGCAGCTAACGTTGCTTAACCTCGCTAATCATTTACCGATCAGTGAGTGCAACTGGCTATATTATTTTAAGTGTGGATGTTCTTTCTGTTTGTTGTTTAAATGCTTGTAAAGTCTCCGGCGAAACAAAAGTTGAGGTTGTTGTATTTTATATACAATAAAAATAAATAAATAAGAAGTAATAGTGTATCTAGATTAAGTATTTTCAAAAATGGAATTAGATATACATTTTCCATTCATTCCTTCATTTATCCAGCAATAGAAAGACAAGGTAGCAAGAAACCCAACACTCAAAAGAAACAAAACAAAAGAAGAGCAGGAGGCTCAATAATAGTAGTAGTAATCCAGGTAGGTAAATAAATATGACAGCGCCATTTTGTTACAATCATTATATAAGATATATTTGTTTTACTAAAAAATGCTATTAAATACTAGACCTTTTATTTTACCGCGGAACAAAGAATTCGTTATTCCTAATTATGTAACAATGCATACAAATGTCTAATTAATGCCATATTTTAATCATAAAAAAGCCATAACACGATTCATTTCGCGGCATTCATTTTCCATGTAAATTACCAGATTTAAATTTGTTGCAAGAGCCGTCGTGGAGACAGATTTGGTTTATTTTTGGGAATCTTAGGAAAAAAATTGTTTAGAAAATTAAAGCACATTTCCACGACGGACAATGTTGTGAAATTTGTTTGATCCACAAACAGTTGTTCCTAGTTATAAATGTTCTTTGTGTCCGATGTTGAATGTTTGTAACAGCTCCCGCGGCACAGGAATTATTCCTAATTGTCACCATAATTAAATAAAATAATAAGTAAACGAAAATCGATCTTACTCCGTTTTAGACAATGAAACAATAATTCGGTACCAAGATATATTTGTTATTACAATTACAAATATCTATACACTGATTTTCAATCCAGGCTGGTAGTTTAATATGAAGTAGGCTTTAAAATTGACTGAAAATGATGAAATATAGGTTTTATAAGTGGCGACAATAGTATGCTTGCCAAGGTGGTTCTCTGTGTATTATAAATTTTATTACTCTGAACTGCGAAATATTAAAATTTGTAGTTGAAGTTTTCAGCTAAATGTCAAGCTAAATGTTACATAATTACTGTTAGTTATCACAAAGTTTCTCAAAGCAGTGGAAAGCAGCGAGAAGCCTTTGTGAGAAAAACAAGAAAATTACCAATTTCTCAAACTGTCGTCATTAGCAGTTCGGACTTATTTAGGCTAAATACTTTTAAAACAGGTGAGAATACATTTTCGGGTAACACCTAATAATTCTATACGCTAGAATGAAAGAAAACGTTTATTTAAATACGTACACTTACATTGAATAACTGTAAAATAGTTGAACGATACAAATCAAAACAATGATTAAAAGTAAAACGTGTATGAAATTCTAGCTTACCTATTCTAATAATATATTGAGGAAATATTTGATATTTTGTTTTTGTAACGATTTATCTCAAGAACTACTCAACTGAATTTAAAATTTCTTTCATCATTAGAAAGCTATATTATCACGGAGTAAAGCTAGTCATAAAATAATATGAGCTTCAACATTTTTACATCACCACGTTAGTGGCAAAACGTCTCTATACTTCAGTCGACTTCTAAATTGGAAATAAATGTCACGATGGTCCAAGGTGCTTGAAAGGTTCTGACATTGGCTTAATTAAGAACCGCGATTGACGTGCCTGACGCCACACAGAAACTCTCAGTTTAAATAAGATTACACGTATCATATCCTCTCAAATGCCGTTGACGCCTCACGCATAAATGAAATAAAAAAAAAAAGCGAAAAGGGAGTCCAATTACAATTACAATTACCGTTGACGCCGATCGACGTCTTCAGATTTGTACTCGTTAAACCCCGGTGACGCGATAGGGCGTCGAGCACACTCGATTGTGTATGGTTTATGTTTTCAACGGCGGAGTTTGAGAGGATAAGGCGCTCATTTACCGTTAGATAATATGTAATAATACGGCTAAAATCGTTTATCCTTGTTAATACGTGTGTAAGAAATCATTGCTTCGGTGGCGACGCGGTAATGTATGCGACTGCTGCGCGTGAAATCTCGGGTTTGAATTCGAGGTCAACAACAATATATTGGATTTTTCTGAAAAGAAAATCTCAGTAATAGCCCGCAGTTACGCAGTTGGCGGTGTTACACATCCCAAGCATCGAAAAGCACGTAAGCCCGTTGGTCCAGCGCCTGGTCTCACTCCGGTCGTGTTGAATTTGCGTCCTCTCGTATTATGAGAATTAGAGAATAGAGAGTAAAATTGTGTTTGCGCACACACTTTATGGCCAGTCTCCGTTAAGATTGGCCGCCGTTACCGAAATTTGATCTGGAGTACATTATTATATCTTATATATAATGCTTCTATATATCTATTTTGATTGGTATCATTATGTAAATTTTATTACAATATATATAGTATAACATTATCCTCACAGTTAGAGTTCTGTTAAACGTTTAACTACAAAGCTGTCAAGTGTATATCCTACCGATCTTATAAAGGAGATGTTTCATTTTCGGCTATGAAATGTACTATCAGCCAAAAAATAGCAAAAATACCAGGAATCGGGGAAGAATATTATTTCCTGAATTTAAGTAGAATTACGTTTGCGCATAAAAATAATAGTTTTTTATTATTGCCATTATATTCAATATGGCGGGTGGTTCTTGATCATATAATTTTGTATGCGTTTATAAATCAGATCGAAAACTGTACAAAAGTACTATATAATTAATGTATATAATATATAAATATATATTATATCAATAATAAATATGTTTTAGAGTATAATTTATTCATTTTCATTTACAAGGGAGTATTTTGGGTCCCTTGTTCTTTCTTCTGTACATAAATGACATGCCTTCAATAACAAATCATGACATCACTTTATTTGCTGACGATAGCACGGTACTATTTCATAATGATAACTTAACTAATTTAGAATTTGACATTAATCAATCTTTAGTGACAATTATAGACTGGCTAAAAATGAATAATTTAAGTATCAACATCGATAAAACTAAAATAATGAATTTTAAAATACGTACACAACTCACGGCTCCGATAAAAATAAGATATCTTGAAAACGATATAGAAGAAATTAATGTAACCAAATTTCTAGGTCTGCATATCGACAACAAAATCAATTGGAAATTTCATATTGACTTTGTCTGTAAAAAACTAAGCCAGTTTTCTTATGCTCTCCATCAGTTAAGAAAAATATCTAATAAAGATGCACTCTTGACAGCATATCATGGGTAAGTAAGCTCAACCCTTAGATACGGTATAATATTCTGGGGTAATAGCACAGACAAAGGCCGCGCATTTGTAGCGCAAAAACGCTGTATAAGGGCTATGCTACATGCCACAGCTATACAATTATCGTAAGCGTATAAGACACCAAGATAAATTGCACATAGTGCCTAGCAAGACTCATTTTATGCATGAGAGTATATTTTGTACAGCGTCGCGGATATACAATAATATACCAAGAGAGATTAGAGTAGTTACGGAAATACTTACGTTTAAAAAGAAATTACATGAGTTTTTAACACAGAAATGTTACTACTCAGTAAAAGATTACCTAAACGATAAAACACCATAGCATTCCACTATGCCCAATCGTGATGTGTTCGGTATTCTCCACTTTTACATTTTTATTACCTATTTATAAGCTCTATAACATTGCTACACATATTGGCATTGACTAAAATACTTATTCTTTGAATGTACCTATCTAATTCAATTGACATAAATTAATTATTATTATTATATAGATTCAATTATTGCAATTATTGTATGCCCAATGGGCAGGACATAGCTGACCTAATAATTTTAAACTATAACATCTGTATTATGTACCTACCTATGATCCACAATAAAGAATTACTTACTTACTTACTTACTTACTTACTTACTCATTTAAACTATCATACACATATAATATACTGACTTTGCAGGGTGCACTCCGGAACGAAACATTTTTTTTATGTTTGACATTAACTGTCAATGTCATATTGACTGATAATAAATATTCCAATGCTGTATTGGTGTTTCTTATTACAATTTCAAACGTATGAATTCAGATTCATACGTTTTCCTTTCATTTCTACAAGAATTATCAATTCTTTGGTTAATATTATTCTAGCAAGAGTTCTTTTACTTCTGACAATTCTAGGTTATATATAAATGTCATCTACCAACTTGTCATAGATAGTCCGTACGATAAACGTCAAACATTTTATATTTTATTTAGTGCAACGAAATTACTAGAAATTAATAAAGAATTTCGTAACTAAATGTATTTAGGGGTACATTTTCCAGGTTTCCTGAGGATGTACAAGTTATAGCCGGAGTCCTATACAAAAGTGTAACATCTCCTTTGAATGTTTGTTGGGATGGATGGATGTTTTTTATTCTTTCACGCAAAAACTACTACTGTTGAAAGAATTTAGATGAAACTTTACAGTATTATTGTTTATACATCAGAATCACATATAGGCTACTAAAATTTAAATATAAATCTACACTAATGTGAGCGATGCCGCGGGCAAAATCTAGTTAGATATAAAATTGTAACGCGTCCTTCAAATTTGAAATGATGATGTGGACAAATAAAACTCACTGAGTGCAATATAAAGTTATCGCCTTTTCGTATAAATTTGACTTACAAACTGGTACTCAATGTTTGAAGATACGAGTGTTCCATGCTTATGTGATCGTCAGAGTCTATATATCAAATGAAACTTGATATATAGATTTGAGTGAAGCGTTACTTGGCAAAAATCCATTGTAATAAAATAATGACGAAGGCAGCAACCTACCTCGCACCCTTGGATTGCCCATCCCAACTATTGCAATAGAAAAAGGTTGACAATACCGAACTCCCCTGACGAAGGACAATCGTGGGATCCGGGCACACTCGAACTTGCAATATTCCACTTAGAATACAAAATATACGTTGACCAGTGTTTCACCTTCACGGGGTATCCTCAAGACACTTTGGCAACATATTCATCAAATCAGGCAAAATCGTGCACTTTATGTGTTTTTATGTGTTTAAGAAAGACAAGCACGCACTAGGAATGATTTCTGTGTCGCGGAGGACTTTACAAACATTCAAACAATGGACACAAAGAACACCCAGACTCGGAACAACCATTTGTGGATCACACAAATTTTTGTCTTGTGTGGGGATCGAACCCACAACACTCGGCGTGGTGGCAATGGTGAGGAGACCACTAAACTACTACGCTATTCGTGCAGTCAAACATGTTGAAACAGATTCAAATCCTGAAGATGAATTAAGAGTAACTGCTGCCGTCTGGCAATAACTGAAACTTGATTTATTAAACTTACAGCAGATAGTATCAAGAAAGTAGTACCAAAACCCTTACTCCACATATTCAAATGCCGGAAGAGTCTGCATAATCTCGATGCAGGCAGTAGGAAACCTACTTACGCAACAACTTCTAGCCCCAGTTCGGCATTGTCTTACGGTAACGAATTATATAATGTCTCAGGTTACCTACAATCGACACCTTACATTACTTAATTAAAGTTATCCGAGACATAGTAAGCTAATATCGGACGTGAATTATATGGTATACGTAATCTTTGAACGTTCAAGCTAGTTAATGACGTCATAATGTCTATACTGTCCGGCTTCCACATATTTTATTATAACATTCACTCTAGAGAATGCTTACTATATCGCACAGGAGTTTTACTGACATACAATTAATGAACAAGAGCACCCGAAATCGATACATACACACGTAACAATATAGAAACATAAGGCTGACTTTAAGAGCTCTGCCCCATTAGTGCGTTGCGTTACGTTGCGTCTTCGCAGTGTCGACGCTGCGTCGTTTTCCATATATTTTTTGTGACATGCCACATTAATTCGTTGCGTCGCACGAGACGTTTCAACGGATGACGGACGAGAAACGTAGCGGGGGCGGGTGTTGCGCTGCGTTGTCGGAGCTCCGGTGCGACTACGGACAGTGTTCCACTGCTAAAACCTAACCATCACTATTTCTTAATGCAATCAAGGGAGATATCCACAATGTTTTATTGTTTCTACGTTTATTTCGGCGGTGGCGCAATAAAAGCAACAATAGAACACGTTTGTTCCGATCCATTGTGGAGACTGACTAAGATATTCTACAGACAGCGGACGTGTGTTGTCTTCTTGCGCTGCGACGTCGTCGTCGAAAATAATTCACTTAATTTTAAATTTTGTCCGTGCAAGCAATACCTCTAGAACCTTAAATACCTATAAAAAAACTGTCTACAATTCCAGGCGAATCATGGAGCGTGGATCATCGGTACCTTGGACGCAGATCCTGCAAGAAACCATCGGTGAAGGCAGACTAAGCGGCGAAGCTTTGAGAGATTACTTCCGACCACTTGAAGACTGGCTTCGCAGCGAGAACCTGAGGACTGGAGAGTATCTCGGATGGAGCTATGATGGAGACTATTGTAAATTCAGGTAAGAATCTCTTTTATTTGTATTGTAATCTCTTTGATAATGTTGTTAATAATAATGAATCTAAAAGTAACAGTGAAATTGTACGCTTGGCGTTTTTACGGGTGCATTTTGCTCAGATGAATGACATGGCAACATCTTCTACGAAAAATAAAAGGCTACAAACGTAAACATATTTTAACATTATTTATACGAATTTCAATTGATTTCGGTAAAACGTAAAACGAGAGTTAACAGAGATAACGCAGATATTCCTTACGTTTGCTTGTGCTACCCTTGAGTGTCCTGTATTAGGACAACCATAAATTTTCAAAGCTATCGAGCTTATCAAAATGTATTGCGACGATCAAATGAACAGCAACATTTTTGATCGTCAAGATACATACATTTTGATTAGCTAATATTATTGACGTTTCCTCTACAAGCGCTGTAAGAAAATGTATCGAAAATGTCGACGGTCGGATGTCGAATAGTGCAGCTAGAGCCCTGAAAATTTTGGTCCTATAAAAAGTACTCATTCATAGGACCAACATTTTTAGGGCTCTAACTGTCAATAGACTGTAATCACAAATTTAACCACGATAAGGTGTACACACAGCGACACATCAACCTAGACTGTTTGGACATTGAACTATTAGAAGTTGAACGCTGCGAATCGTGCGAAAGAGTGCGTTATATTTTTGTTACGCTCTATCCTTAAGAGGAAACACCACGGGCGAGAGAATTGAAAAATAGGTATTTGTAAAATATATTGCTGTCGCGCAGTGCCCGCAGAGCGTGATAGAGACAACTGCACCTTGGACCGAAAATACCTATAAAAGTACACAAAATCAACGTTTCGTAGTCCCTTGATTCCTTCTCCAACACTTGACCGATTTAACTACTTATTTCATTAAAAATTGACGAAAGGCTTTGGCCGTGTTTCTATGTTTTTCTTTTTTTATATAATCTACTCAAATTTGTTTTCTGGATGTTTGAACACAGCGGAAAATCTGACCAATTTTTGAGGTTTTTGAAGGCTCATATCTCTTTTATATCTCTTTCATAATTAATAAATGACAAAAAGGAAAACATAGGGACATGCCAATAGAGGCTATACATGTTTTTTTAAAATATTATTGTTCTACTGGCATTATCCAGGGAGGAAACAGGGGACTACATTTGTATGGAAAAACGGCCCTTGTGTTTCCTCTTAAATCGACACCACTATGCATGTCCCTTTACAACAATTCTCTAATTTGTATGTAGCGTAGTTATGCGTATATAGGGTGTCTAACTTGATGTGTAGCCGTGTGTACCTTATCGTGATCTTACTGTAGTAAGATCTAGAGATCCTTATAATACCTTAGAAGGTAAGGTAGTAAATGCAACAGATGTGCATAAGGTCGAGGGTTCCATTCCGAGTCGGGTAACGATCTATGGGATTTTTATCAATAAATTTTCTTAGCAGCTCGGATTCTGGAACTTACCAGAAGACCGCGATAGTTCTTTATGTAGGACCTAAAAGCATACTTGATGAAATATTGATGTACCTCTGCAGCTGCTGCTCTGTAGAGCTTCGTTGGTATAGGCGTGAGACAATGTATTTAAGATATCTAAAGTAACAAATATTTTTATCTGATTTCAGTATCGAGACGGCTGGCCTGCAAGTCTACGGAGGCTTCTACAACGCCGCTCATCGCCATTATGATGTCACCAGCTTCGTCAGCATTTTGTTAGCATCCATATTCACCACAGTTATTGCTATGCGTTGGCGGTGAAATCAATAAGCACAGATATTAGAGCAAGTTTAGTTTTATGTAATTTCTTTAGAATCACGTCTTGAATAAATTAGATCACAGACTATCAAGCTTTGTAAACATGAAATGGTTACATTTGTGCAAGGTTGTATTATGATTAATCATTGCTGTTTAGTAAATTCCAAAGATTTTGCACATTTAAATTAAATTTTGCCAAAATACAGTTTATTTATATTGTTAGATTCAAATTAAAATTCTGGCCAAATTCGTAATAAAACAGTAATTGCATAATTTCATGGGAATCAAGATATTTCGATATCACACGTCCCTTCAATTACCAATCAGCAAGTAGCCCACACCGTATATGAAGAAATTATACTTGTATACTTTTTCTAAGTGTCAAATGACAAGACAATACTTTCAATAAACGTTTTGCAATTTCTCTCGCTCTATTACCGACCAATTGTAGTATCCTCTCGTTTTCTTATTTCATCTAAACAGGTTACATCTATCGCAACATGTACTAAACTCTAGCTAAAATGTTTAATACGAAAATGTATTTAATTTCATGTTTTGCCGGTTTGATACTCTGTGTGCGATGATCAGTGCAATACTTTATATGATTTTTGTTAATTTTTATACAATAATTAATTGAGATATTTTAGTATTTACGTATGTAAATTACTGAAAACTTTTATATAATATTTGTTACGTTATACTTATTGTGAATAATATTTTATATTAAACATTACTTAGATATTTATAGTAGATCTGTCTCTTTCAGGGTGCATTATAATATTTTTCTACATAGGTTAGACTAAGGAATCTATATTTTGTAAATAGCATAAACTAACATGAGATTTTATTGTGATAAATAAAAATAAAACTAAAAAAATGGTGAATGCGTTTAATTTATAATTATTAACATATAATGGACATAATATATAAGTGTTGTTACTTATGTACTAAAGTTAAATTAGTTTCAATGCTTGTCAGGCATATGAAAGGCTTTTTTCAGTCAGAAATTTAGGACGACGACCATCCAAATCTTTAGCTTTCTGCCTCTCGTATAAGGCGCCAGTGCGACCCTGCATGAAGTATTGCTTTCGTCTTTAGAATAGCTCTGCTCAGTACCTACCAGCTCGATGCTCTCGACAGATAATAACGGCGGGCTGTACGTATCATCACAAATCCAGATTCTACCAATATCCTCGAACCTCTGCAGCTGTATAGAGAATTTTCTTAGTTGTACTATCGACTTGAGCGACGGTTGACCACTCCTAAAGTTAAAATCGCATAGCATAGGCCACCCGTGACATGCCCCTTTTTTTATTTGAGTTTCTTTAAACTTTACATTTGTTTACTGATTCTAAGGCGATACAAACTCAACTCAGTCAACATGTGTAAGCGATTTTTTTCTGAAATGGTCAACCGTCGCTCAAATCGATAGTACATATGTTTTGAAAAACTCCTTCAGCTCATTCCACCTCCGCTTTCCTACCCAGCACAACACCTCTGTCTAGTTGAACCGATTAGAACACGTAGCAAAAAGATTGCCTCCTCTTATCTTAGCCGAACTGTTAAAATTTTGAATTCTCTGCAGATGCACGTTTTCTTCTTCTTTCGGTCCTGAGTGCTTTAAGTAGGGCGTGGAAAACACTCCTTTAGGCCATCAAAGTAGAGACACCGTCACCACTTCACGTGAGGACGTGGACGATGGTGAAGAGCGCTACTCGTGGACTACACGACTGCTTATCATTAGGCGTAGAGTAGTCATTTCGATGGGCAATAATTAATACATTAAAAGATAAATACTAAATAATATTACCATTCATATTAACATAAATATTAATATTAAAATTAACTATTTTATTAAATTTAGTTATTTCTCTATGCTTATAATTGAATTGTAGCTACCTGTTTAAGCACCCATTGCATTAAATCTAGTAATACCGTCATCAAAATCAATTCAATAGAAATTGTGATACAACTCCTCTATTTAGTGCGATTTGTGCCTTTGTCGTGCGTGCATCAAAGTCAAAGGCAAAAATAATTTATTCACTTAGGTCACAAGGTAACACTTATGAACGTCAAACGGGTTAGTGGGTTTATTACATTTACTGAATTTACATTTATGTTAGTTGCAACTAAAACAAAATCTACATTAATATTTACAACGTTTGTTTAAAAGAAAATAAAGATACTTTAACATCACAAAATAATCACGAAGTACGTTCACATAACTAAATTGACTTATATAATAGATACATTTTTGAATCCTGTATGAAACAAGCAACTAGTTCCATAAGTTTTTATCATTTAAATAATCATTGATTGATTAATAGCCCTTCCGGATAAGCTGGCTTTTAAGATAAGATAAAATAAGATAATTTATTTTTGTTTAACAGCATTTTTAAATTTGAGTAAAGGTAAATTTATAATATCAATCAGTAGTTTATTAAAAAGCGTATACTGAGTCCCGCAAATGAATTGTGAACTTTATGTAAACGTCATCATTACCTATTGGTTATTTATTTAGTAATTTACCCAATATGCAATAGTTTCATAGTATATATTAAAGATTGTGTAGGTGATGGTACTAAACACATACTACATCAGATAATAATTTAGTGTATAAAATGAGGATCCACTCGCATTTCGCCAGTTGCATTAGGTTGAACAAAATAGCGGGTTAGCCTATTGTCGTCGTCTGGAACTTACTTTATACATTCCTAGAGTTCATGTTGTTAGTCAGATTTTCTTATAAAAAAGTCCAATAACGCTTTCATACTTGGATATTACACCTGGGACCTCGTAACCGGCCTCAAACACAAGCGCAAACTTAGGCCATCGGATCAACTAAACAGTCCGAAACTATTCTATAATAGCCGCGGCTGCCTGTGGCGTTGCCCCGCATAAAACACGGTCCATACCGGTATAAAATCTATCCTATTTTTTACTCAAAACATAATCTATATGAATGCTAAGTTGCATCAAAATCCATTTTACGATTACGAACGATACGCACGACGCGTATTTGAGTAACAAACATACAAACAACATCAAATGCCTACATTTGTTATATTAGAAAGATAGAATTGCTATTACTTCTTATCAATACGTATTTTTATAGTTGCTATGCTATGAACGATGGTCCATGCTGTCGATATTGGTGATCTGTAAACGCCATATGCACATAAATATACGCAGGGGACAAATAAAGATAGTCATCGCACATTAAACCACTGCATGCGGGCGCAACACAAAATATAATGGTTTAATTGAGCCGATATGAATCTACCAATTTGTCTACCCTTCTATTATAATGAGTTATTTATGTGACCTTAGATCTATTTAAGAAATCTTAGTTGAGATACAGGCTCTATTAAGAATACAACAAATGTTACACGTTGGAAAGTAAATGAAATTCTGGGTAATAGTATTTTTCAAGAGTGCTTGAAATATCATGTTTATTAACTGGACAAGATCAATGAATTAAGAGCGGCGTTAGCCCAATGGCACTTTGGACTTGGTATCGAGGACGTATGTGAATCTACTCCTAACAGCAGCATTCTAGCTGCTCTAGTATTCTTGTTACCCTTCAGCTCGAAGAGTCAACAAGAATATAAGTAATTTGTAACCCAAATTGCTGTCCACAAAAGATTAAGCAGAAGTGAATTACATTTTGTCAGTTATTGATTTACGTTCCATGTAATAGGGGGCAAGACTATTGCTGTATATCTGGTAGAGTACCAGTTACTCCACACGGCTACTAAACCTCGCATGTTCGAAGAAAACCAGCATACAAAACATAAGAAACAGGTATTTTGCCAAATTCTATTTTTACCCGAATTACGGCGAAGCCAAAAGGAAGGGTAATGATTTTGGCAGTCTGGGTATGTATGTTTGTATGTTCCACCGTAGCGCCTAAACTACTGAACCGATTTCAATGAATGAGATGTCAATAGATTCATAATAATGGCCCAGGTGACATAGGCTATATAAATATTAAATTAGTCCTTTTCAGACTCCTATTTTTACGTGGTCAGGTTATAGCTTTTAAACTTTTATTATTTTAATTAGATGTTAGATTTAATTGTACAACCCTTATATACTTTATTTCTTAAACAACAAGTTGCCAATCCTAATGTGACCTAAAACAGTTGAATACATGTGGGTGCAATGTAACTCTGTCTATCTTTTCTGATATACATGTACAGGGGTGATAATAGATGCATGCTCGGTGTTTGTATGATTGTCATTCATTATGTCTGTAAAAATCCTAATCCTTACTAATATTATAAATGTGAATGTGAGTTTGTTTGTTTGTTACGCTTTCACTCCTTAATTACTCGACTGATCATCATGAAACTTCGCATACATGTTGCCAGGAGAACAAAAAAATACATAATGTACCTTTTATCCAGAAAGAAGTACTCTTACGAACCCTATCCACCTTTACGCAAGCGACGCCACGGGAAAAATCCGGTTTTATTATAATAAAGATTTAGCTAATTGTAACAATATTGACTTCTAATTCATTTCCAAAGACGTTATTTTTTTAGTACACACTGTATTTTTATAGGCCGCCCTTCGAGAAACATTCTCATTGCCAAACTAAACTCCATCACAATTGACCTTCGGCACCAATGAGTTGTTAAAATGTCTGCTTCCCTAGTAAGAGTATATTGTTTCAATAAATTATCGACATGTTATCTCCAGATAAAACTGTTTGCTGTTTGCTATCCGATATTTTGTGTTCATGTCCGTTAGTTTGTTGGATCTTCACACAGAAACCAGAACTGTTTGGTTCTCACAGTTTGTTTATTCAGCAACTTAAAATCTAAGCCCCGTCCAACTTACTGAGTTAATAATTAATACATTATCATTATATACACACACAGTGTGTATATAATGATAATGTATTCATTACACACCACACCCGCACGCGCACACACACACACACACACACACACACACACACACACACACACACACACACACACACACACACACACACACACACACACACACACACACACACAAAAGACACATGTTATATTTATGTCTTGTTATTATAAAAATATAAACAAACAATTTTTCGTAGGGACCCCGATCCTCTGCTTGCAATATCTTTCAAATATTCAATTAAATAGTCTTAGCACATTCGATAAGTCCAATGAGGCTAGTAAAACATGCCAATACCATAATCATCATGCCAACCGGCAGCCGTACGATATTCTGCATAAATACTAAGCAGTGGACATCGTGGGGTGGGAGTGTCATGGGGTTATATTTCAACAAAGATTTTTTTTTAAACACTCCCCCACATTGTATGATTCCTGTGTCGCGGAGGACTTTACAAAAATTCTAATAACAGACACAAAGAACGCCCAAACCCGAAACAACCATTTGTGGATCACACAAAATGTTGTCCTGTGTGGGATTCGAACCTACAATTCGACGCAGTGGCAGTGGCGAGGCAACCACTTAAACCAGTACGCTATCTGTACAGTCAAATTCTATCCTACGACATGACACCTTGATGATGGTCTTATGTTCATTTGATTCTTTATTGGAACTTGTACGTTGCTTTGGTTTTGTTTTTTATACTAAGACTAGTATTTCGCTTGGTTGCGAGTGGGGGTGTACAGTGAGGGGAAGGAATCAAAAAACTAATTTTAGATTTGGATTCAGGGGCCTTGAAAACCCCCGAAGCCAAAAATTAAGCGTCCTAGGACCATTGGGAGTAACCGGTGACCTTGAAAATGACCTTTTCTGGAAAGATCTCGTCGACCTCTATGACATTTGTTCGAACACACCCCGCCTATCTCTAACCGTTTCGGCGATATTAGAGGTCAAAGTTTGTATGGCAGCCATGTTTTTTTGTATGGAAGCCATGTTTTTGTTCAAGAACGACTCCCGTAGATACCACTGGGTACCACCACCAAGAGCTGACCTTCCGAAGCTCAGGCATTTTTCCCGGGCCTCCTGAATGGTTCTCTATACGACGCTATATTTCCTTTTTTCCTACAACTCCGCCTTGTAGGACTTCTATTTCTCTAAGGGCCGATTTTTCAATCGTCAGATAACTTTTATCTGAAGAATAAATATGGCGGTATGACATATTTTCTATAGAAAAGCTGTCAAAACGTCAAACATATTCCCCAGATAAAAGTTATCTGACGATTGAAAAATCGATCCTAAGTGAGTGAGTGGTAATTTAAGTTTATATAATATGAATGACAAACAAGCATACCTGGGGCCCGAGACTACATTTTTTATTAATTCGTCATTCTGACACGACATAACTGCAATTCCATTGTCATTTTGATAAACGTTCGTAATCTGCTAAATTCATAATGGTCGATCATTGGTCGGCCAATGGTTTCATAATAGGAATGTGGTAGAATGACATGTTGTATTGCCATTATTATTTAACCCATTAGTAGAAGTGATTCTTTAAAAACTACTACTATATTTGAACATTTATTCATGCCAGATTTCGATTGTATATATTTTTACATATGTATAATTAAAAGCAATTTAATCAAAGGAACTGTCAATATTCTGCAGAGCCTACGTCAGTCATTCATTTGTTGTACGAGATTACCATTCTATGCCATTTTTCAATGGAGTGTCACTGGTTGACCATCAGAAAGTCATAATGACGCCATTATATTAATTAGTAGATTACCAAACTTGTCAAAATCAACAATTATTATGAAATCAATGATAGACCATTGCGCAGTATTGTAATAGCAGACTAGGGCCTCTGGTTGAAGGAGTAGGCAGTGCTGTATTCACCCACATTTCACCATCTATAGTTTTTGGTCCCACATAATAGAGGATTGCAGGTTGAAGGAGTAGGCAGTGGTGTATTCACCCACATTTCACCATCTATAGTTTTTGGTCCCACATAATAGAGGATTGCAGTTTTTTCAAATTCAAATTCAAATATTTTATTTCAGATTTACATCCATATATTATTAGTAGTTGTACAACTTAGCCTAGTGTTAGTATTAAATTAAATTTACATAAATAAACAACCGGTGTGCCATTTAACTGTTCTGTTTATTTGGATAAGTGTGTCTGAACATTTATCCACCTTCGTAAGAGGGGAGTGTCCCACCGGTCCACAAAAACATTCAGGATTGGGGGTGGAGCGCAAGCGCGCTATCATGGAAGCGCATCGCTTTCGCATGATCGCGTCGAACCCGTCGACACATGCTTCCGCGAACATCCCTGACGCGCTGCATCGCCACGGCAATCCCAGAAGCACCCTGAATGCGTTATTGTATTGTACTCACAGGTCGCTGTATGCCCGCTGAGTAAACTTGGTCCAGAAGCTGCACGTGTAAAACGACTGGCAGAATGCCTTAAAAAGCGTTATCTATACCGATTGCGTACAGCATGCAAACCTGCGGGCCAGCATGTTGCAACGGACAGCCAGCGACCTGCGCTCCCTATCAATATCTACATTGTCTTTTAAGTCATCAGTGACCCAGTGGCCCAAATACTTAAACCTCTCAACCCGAACTAAAGGAGACCCAGAGAGTGAGAGTTCAGGCAGCTGTTCATAAGTTAAAGTACCCGATTTAAAAACCAACCATTCACTCTTATCAGTATTGTATTTGAGCCCGTGAGCCACCGCATAACTTTCACAAATTTTAAGAAGCCTTCTCATTGCACCGATAGATGGGCTCAGCAGCACCATATCATCAGCATAGCTGATGTTGTTCACGCAAACACCGTCTACGTGACAACCGATTTTGGTGCTGCAGAGCCCACCCATCAGTTTGTTTATGTATAGGTTAAAGAGACGGGGGGAGCTCAACCCCCCCTGCCGCACCCCACAGTCCATACATATCCGAATATGAGCCTGCCCACTTAACTGTATTCTTTTGACTACTGTACCAATATCTAAACAGTGATATCACATCAGTCAGAACAGTGGTGTCGTGAGTGAGCTTATGCCAGAGCAGGTCATAATTGACCAGGTCAAACGCCTTCGATAAATCCAGGAAACATGCCACTACAGCTGGAGTCTTTCTGTCTGTATAATATTGGACAGTCTGCTTAAGGCATAAAATTGCACTATCCGTTGACAGATTCGGTCTAAAACCAAACTGACCATCCTCGAGATCAATATGCTTAGCTAGAATTTTATCAAGCAGACTATCCAACACCTTTGCACAGACAGTGGCGAGCGATATCGGCCTATAGTTGGAGATATCGGAGGCGTCACCAGTTTTATTCTTTATTACTGGCACGACTATCGTGTTGCTTAGTTCTACAGGCAAGTAACTATGACTTAGACATAGGTTAAAAATCATAGCAAGTACTCGCGGTAAGTGTACCCCAGCGTATTTAAGATGTTCGACACTGAGGCTGTCATGACCCCCGGTCACCATGTTCTGTATACTTCTCGCGACTTCTTTAGCGGAGAACCTGACAGGAGGAACCCCCATCACGGCCAACCCCACTCCGATATTTGACGGTTCACTGTAGCCACTCAACCACGAGTTTACATTAAAATTAGTTTTACCAGGCACCGTTCCAGAATCCATGCTGCTATTGAGAAATTTCTTGATAGAAACACTTAGTAACAATATTTACCCGACCCATAGAATGAAATGTAAGACCTCGACATCGACGTCGTATGCTATACCATTGCACCATGTGTCAAGATAATTATGTATAAACATATATTCAGGATACCTTGTAAATAACAAAACAATGCCAATTTTACTATGAAGTCTATAAAGTTTACAATCGTAAATTAGAAATATCCTTTTGGACAATTGTGTTTAAGTGAGACCTAGTATTTGGCAAATCTCTACTTCATTTGGTCTAACCAAATGGTGTATAAGACACATCAAGATTGTTTACCATTAGTTAAGTACTTAGGTACTTAACTAAAGGATCTTTATGAGCATTTTTATCTAAAAACTCAGTTTAAAAATAAAATTCTGCTGAAGATCAATGTAAATACAACAATAACGATTACTAAAATTACTAAATCAATTGAACCGTCAGTTTAAGAAGTAGGTAGTTTATTTGTTTAATATGTGTTTGTGTAAAAAGTCACATCAAGATTGTTTACCTTTAGTACCTAAACAAATGGAGTATAGTGGCGTTTATCTGACACACTATTGACTTTTTCGAATGTTTTTGTACGCTAAACAAGAAAAAGAAATCCTTTTTATAATATTCATGGCACGAATTAGTTATCTACGCAATTTTTCAACGAACAATCTACTGTTAAACCTACAGGGAAATCAACATAGCGAGGAAAAGACGCAGATTTTCTATATTGAGGTAAAAATGTAGTAATAGTGAGTAAAATACCGAGCGAGAAATGCCACAAATGGACGTTAATAAGCTGTTATACGCTAATAATATGATATCATGCTAAGTCTCATTCTTGCAACTGTTGCATTCGTCACACATAATTATATGGCTGGCGAGTAGCGCGCCAACATTACATTCAATCTCTTGAAGTTTCTGGTGCCCTGGTACTTTGAACCTATTTGCATTGAACAAATTCTTATGATGTTCTAGTATTTTTGTGGTATTTAGAAAGTATACTTGTCTCTTTCTTACTTATTGCTGAATTGTCAGTCAAATAAATAGTAAATTGATATTCGTTTTTCTGAATAAAACAAAGGTTATTTATATTAAAATATTATATTATCATTTCTGTAAAACTGATTAAAATTTTTCTAACTATTCAATTAAGAAACTATACTGTCTTTATAAATAAGATGAGAAATAAAACATTGATATATTTTTATTTTGTTTTTAGTTCTGTATTTAATATCATCTATATTTGTCATTTTATTAAATTAAATTAATACTCGGTAAGTATGTAAGCATAGTTTTTATAAAATTTAAGACAATATTTTCACTTCAATGCATCACCTGCCTCTCATAAGTTATTACTATTATATCGCTATTCTAAACCAAATGGTAACATTTCCAGGTAACCAAATTAAATAAAACATCATGTTATTCTAACAAAGACATAACTTCAGCATTGTTTGAATTATTAACTGCAGACCGCACATCCGTCCCTTCATGAATTATAACGTGTTAAACGGTCATTTAGAGATGCAGGCCCGACCGCAAACATTCCGCGGAATGTATTCCATCTCTTCTCAGAACTGGCGCCCTGGTACCGGCGATACCGTTTAAACGAACAAAGGCGTAAGTAAGTAAGTAATATAGATAAACCGCCAGTCAACTTTTGGCTATTAGAGTCTGCGTGTTTCTTTCTCTATGTAGTACATTTATATTAAAATAAGCAGATTAGAAAAAAGGGGTATAATATGAAAAGTAGGTAGCAAGGTCAGACAAAAAAGTTACAGCTCCGTGAATTATTAAAATTTGGGTATATTGTTGCATTTATCATTATAATTAATTGTTTTTTTTTTCATTAGAAGCCGACAATAAACAATGAAAAAAGAAAAAGGAAAGTAAAAAGAAAAAAATGAATTACAAATTGATTTTTATATTATTCGGTAAATAAATATATTAAAATATGTAAATACTAAAAAAAATAAAAAAGCAAAATAAATAATTTACAATGCGTTATTAAGTTGTGTCGCAAGTTATATTATAAATATAAATGTTAATTTTGCTTAAAAAATAATCTCTGATACATTGAAGACACAAGTACAGTTGGCCAATGTGGAATTACTAATGTAAGTGCAGTGGATGGGATTGGCTAAAATTTTTTTTACACTTTCTTTGTCTCTCGTTCTCTCCTTCTTGATACAATCCGTCAGCAAATGGTATACATCCTCTACTGTATGAAAAAGATCACATAATGTCCCGCCGGTATTTTAACAAATTTTTTATATAAAACTAACTTCTTCGAGTAAAAACTTTAAATAAAAATGGAAGCTTAGTAACCATGTTTAGTACTAATAAAGGAATAGTAAAAATCTTAAAAGTATATTTATACAACACCATTTTCAGTAAACATTGTAAGCAAATACTTTAAAGTAAATCAAGTCATATAAGTAGATATGGGCCACCATCCAACTCCCGTAACAAACTTTACACAGCAAAGCACTATGGACTGAGTTAAAATATCAATAAAGACTCATAAAGGCCGCCAAAGTAAACAGTGTGCATCCCCTTCTAACCTCCCCCTGCTTGTAATATTAGGGGCGGCGCGAGCGACAAACCGGCGCCCGTATAACTCCTTAATTTGTCTGTTCGCCTAGTACTTGAGGAATCGTTTGAATTTGTGTCATTGTTCTATGAAGTTCTGTGATTGGTTTACCTAGAGCCCAGTGAGCAGGATGTTAAAGTTGAAGCACCTTACTGTTTCTGAGAGCTTGGTGTTTTTCATTCTATATGAATAATTTTGGGATACTTAAAAGAGTACTTGTAAACTAGGTGACGTTTTGACTATGTCCCTTTGGTAATAAACGGCCGTTATACATCGTTGTGTCCTTTGAACGTGTAATTTTAATATGTTTAATTAAATAAACTAAATCAATAACCCGTGCTCATGTTTGTTTCTTTTATATTTTTATAAAGCTTTATTATTGTTCTTTAAATTATAAGATTAAGAACATAATTGTAGCATCCAGCCCGAGACATGACACCGTAGAGCCGGTATTGTGACGTTAATAATAAAATGATGTATGTATATTTTTCTCTACATTTCTCCCATAACATACAACAAAATATTCTTGCTATTAAGTGCTACAAAGAACAAACATATGTATAGTATTTTTGTAAGCAAATTGATATTATGTTTAGCAGGTAGGGAGCCATTCACAACCCTATCATCACAATATTGAAACCAATAACCATCCCTTTCTCTTTATTCCTGATATTTCCACTCTAAAAGCAAGGGAAAGTTTGAATGTTATCTAAAACGCACTCTAATGGCTTCGCAACAATAAAACGTGGCTTCCCCGGCGAACAGTCCTCCCACTGATAACAATATTAGCGTGTCTGTAGCCACTTGCAGATAGGGGCCGACGCCGACGCTGTGTCGCCGACTGTACAAGTACGAACTCCTGCTTTTTATAAACGCCTGGTACAATTTTTGTGAGTGAAGAAAACATGTTAAATTACAATGAGAAATAACGAAATTGAGCTTTTTATTGCTTTTCTTAAACGAAAATGACAAAACACTTATAACATTACCAAAAAATAAAATCTTTAATTTAAAAATATGCAACTTTTGTTATGTTGGAACAAATTTGTTGTAGCTTGCCATGTTTCCATAAAATTCGAAGCTTTTCCCTATAGCTTTGGTGCTTGGGACAGGGCGCTATGTTTTAATAAAATTAGTATGAGTTATTTTTGAGAAACAGGAAACTGTACAGCAATCAGTCAGAGCTAATAAAAAATGAAATCAAACTATCACCGATCAATCGGTTTATTTATATCCGGGAATATCTTTTACAATTATTTTATTTTTGATACCACACATTTACCATAGGACATTACAAGCAATAATATAGAAACAATTGTAAAATCATACTGAAGTAAGAACAACGTACTGATTAAACTTAATAAAATTTATTAAACTATTTATGAGGTGTAGATTAAAGAGAAATGCGTAAATATTCGAAGCGTTATTTCGGTTCTGAGGCTAATAAACCAATCGAATCTCTAATTGAGTTAGTTTGAATTGTAATGATATGACTTATGTATGATATAGTGTTTTATTTTCATGCATTTTGCGGTGAAATCGCAATTTGGGAAAAGGAAAATTAATGCAATCAATCTTTCAATTTATGAAAGGAAATAAAATGTCATTGTCAAGGCAAAATGATCAAAATAATAGAAAATTTGATATATAATTGTTTATTTGTCTATAGACAACTAACTAAATAACAATTTTGTATCGCATTTGACAGACTTATATTTTTATTACATATATAAGTATCTATTAAGATTTCAATATTTATAATTCAAATTCAATAAAATACCTGGATTTCAATTATAGTATAAATATATTATGTCGTTTAAAATAAATAACAATTCATCATATGTTTTAGTTTTTTATGATTATTGCTAAATTGTTTACTATTAAAACTGCTTTTCATAGTCAGCTAAAATAGTTTTAAATATTAAGCATATAATACATTTAATTCTCCAATTAACCAAAAACCAGGCACAATGACTAAGACATTGTCCGAGCATTGCCTAACAGATTATGTTCAAAACTGAAGGAAACACAGAAAGCACAAAACGTCATAATTATGGTCGTCATGAACATATTTATGTTCATATGACGTTTTGTGCAACAGTGGGATAAACAGTATTTGAAAATAATTACTATAAGATGCTTATAAGTAGAAAGGAAGCTCACTTCTTTCTCACGTGATTATTTCTTAAACCATTGCATCATACGTGCTGTCATTACAAATCTATCTCGTAAATTAATTTTGTAGATTTTAGACTAACATAATTTACCACTAATAAATCAAAAATTATGATGAAATAATTTCCAGTTACCTCAGCGCTACATAAATTATGGCCGCATCACTATGAAAATTGAAATTACATATTCATCACCTCTTCAAACTATGAATATCAAATAAAACCTCTTGAACATTAAAACGGTCAGAAACTTGTTATAAGAATTTCTTTCCCATTTCTGCTACCCTAATAAAAGCTTGACTGGATTCAATCTCCCGAAATATTAGTAGTTTTCGTAAACAACTGGGGTCCGTAGCCCGACATTCTGTCGCCATTCTTGTTTTCTTGAACATCTGACACGAAACATTGAGGGTGTTGTGCTTACCTATATACTTATACATACCTATATTGACGGATAAAATAGTTACTTGAAATAGTGTTTTGGGTTAGTCGGATAGTATTGAAAGTAAGGCGCTCGAATCACATGGATTTGTTAAAGATACGATCAGTACTTATTAAAAATTTCTAGAATTTTGCTGAGATAAAAAGTAGCTTATATTAACTCTCTAGTCTTGAAGTAAAAATCACATCAATGTGTTGGTCCATTATTGCACGAAAGAAGGACAAAACAATAAACACAGGCACGTTTAATGTTTTAACACTGAAATAGACGTCAACGTCTATTTCAGTGTTTCTTATCCTTGCGTAATATTACTTCAAAGCAGTTAAGTTATGCTTGTAAGAAGTTCATTACGCAATAAAGATAACGAATATTATTTCATATGCATTGGAATACGTCAATGTATACTGCATATTATTTTATTTGTTGACATCCGTTCCACTCGCGTCAATATGACGTCGTGTGCCTCGGTCTTATTGAATTTGGAAGCGGTGGAAACCAAACATCGCCTTACATATTATGTTCCCTTGGTACTTTTCAACTCATTTTTGTGGAGGAAATTGGATGTATGCAAGTGGAGCCACATTTCCGCATAACACAAATATGGGTAATAAAAAAACATTCGTCGCTAAAGAATTTTTTCGAAATATTATTTTTTTATCGAGTGCTTTGTCAAATTCGTAGCATAAGGTAACGCTCCCGCGTGGGTTCGATTGTGAGGTCACGGATTGATTTCTGGACACGTAAAGTATCAGGATTTTATGATATATATTTTTTTGTAGCAGCTTGTATTCTGGTAGCCTGATTAGTAGATATCAATAGAATAGAGTAATTCCAACTTGCCTGGTATCGAACGCAGGGGACTTTACGACTGCACTCAAACACATACATATGTAAGCTTATTCCACAGAACCAACAATTAAATATCGTTACATTAGCCGATTGATTATTGATTATATCTATATATTTTATAATGTACCAACGCAGATCAACATGTTGCGGGAAATGTACTTACCTATTCTTCCTAATAATTTCAAAGTACATAATTATTAATACATAATTATTATACTAATAAATTGCGAAAGCGTGTTAATTGCTTTGTTTTATGGATTGCGATCGAGAGGTCGTGGGTTCAAATTTCGCCCATTGATGTACTGACACGAACCCGCTTTTAACACAACCATATTAGTTTAATTGAAGGTCTAACAAGAATACTAGTACTTCGTTATCCAAATTGCAAGAAAGCTCTACAATTTTTTTTAACCTCTTTTTACCCTAGAGATATACATAGTTATATTATTATGTGATAAATCTTTATATAACTAAGGGAATGAAGCTAGGTAACAATCGAATATACATATAGTATTAAATAAAATTTGCTTTATTTGTTCTTATTTATCAATTACATCTTAATAACCATTAAACTTGTATAATTAATTAAAAGCAATTAATGTGAATAATTTACTTAACCGTTAGCAGTTTAGCTCCTAGCAGCAGTTATTGAAACGGTGGCAGCGATACCCTAACGGTAAAGGGATCGGACTTGCGATTGAGAGGTTGTAGGTTCGATCCCCACCAAATAAACTACCGACGTGAACTTATTTCTAACACACAAACTAGAGGATAAGTAAGTAAATTAATAATATTGTATAAAACAAATTTCTATTTCTTAAAAAGAAAACGTTCGGCAATCTTTAAAATACATTATTTCGGAATGATTTTTAATGTCATCCAAGCAGAAAATTTTCTGAGAAACAGCTCATAAAATATAATAGGATCACACGAATCTATTTTTGTACCAAAAATTTGCTTAATGTGCCACAAAAATGGGCCGAAAAATGTCCAAAAACCGTGTTCAAGCGAAACGGTACAACCCTTATCGATATTTTTATCTAAACAGTTCCCATCTGTCCTGTATCCCAGTCGCGTCCTAACAGTATTGCGCGTCACATGTGCGTAGCGCTCCGTACCTCCTCTGCGGCCCTAGTACTTTTTGTGAACTAGTGAGTGTTGACTAACTTGTTTCATGTGGTTTTGGCTGGTTCCCTGTGAGTAAACAATACTTTTCTTAAGTTATATTTGAATTTAGTTGCAATGTTATATGGTATTCAGTTATCGTGAGATCTAGATTATAATAATTCATATTGCGACCTTGTTCAAGCACTTGCTTATTCAAGACATGCTTTTAATTTTTTATATTACATATATAGCACAATATGTGAGAAGCCAACTGAACAATTGTAATTGTAAAGATAAATAATTCTATGTAATAATTCTATCCTACGATTTATGCGAAGTTTGAGACAATGCGAGACAATAATTAATACCAGCTGTTACTGTAAGAAAAATAAATACCAGCCGTTATATTAATTATATTTTATACCTAATTTACTAAATAAAACTGATCATACAATAGTATAGATAATTAAGTATCGTTATAATTTAGGCTGAAAAGGAGTTCCCGAAGTTTTATTCAAATTGCAGAGATTATGGTCATGGTCGCTGATATTCGCTCCATAATAAGATTCGCATTAATTACATAAAAAAGAAAATCATTCTAAACTTTATTTATAAGTCATTATAGAATAACTCCCTGAACGCATAGCTCACTTGTTCATGTTCCGTGGGAACACACCATAAGATGATCCGCGTAAAAAATATTGTTCCTTATATTGCTTCTTGTCTTATTAGCGGCCAGAATCAATTAACTACGATCAATATAACGATAATGGAAACAGTATAAATGAAAAACATAATATAAACTGTATTGTTAACTTTTGGTGGTAAATGCTAATTATTAACGACAAATAACATGATGATTAACCTTTCTTGCCTAATCTTTTTTGTGATTGCTAATCACACATTATTCTGATAGACCAGAAAAGAATATCTATTCGCCGCAACAGTTGATTGTTTTACCAAATGTTTTGATCGCAAAGATGGCACAGTGACCTAAGTCACACTCCTAACATAACGCGTAATATCAGATCGTTACGTACCCAGTCTGATTAGAATATTTTCTACACAAAGATTATTACATAAAGTACTGCCAGACTCCGGCGAAGTCCATGTTTTCAATATTTGTTAAATAACCGACACTGTAATTATTATAATAGGGTATATATTTTGAACAAAAAATCCCATGCCTTTGTCTCAAGCAAAATCTTTACTGCCGTTAGAACTAAACAATAAATTATGACTCACACTAAAGAAAGTAAACGACTTTTTATCCATCATGCTTCGTTGTCAACCGTAATTGTAACTGGTCGAGTATATGCTATAGTCATTAAGCCAATTTAATCTTTTGTGCGTCCATTCGACCTAAATACGGCTACTGCTTTGTGTATTAAATGAAATGCTGGATATTTATTGTAAGATTTCATTCATATGTACTACGTAGTTTTGAGCGGAACGGTTTTCATTTAAATATTTTCTAAGGGTACGTTTGCTCTCCATCAGGTAGAAAAGCTTCAAAAGACGTATAAGTGAGAAAATACTAGAGGCTTGTAATTACAATGTTATAATGATGATATCTCATGTAATTAAATCCATCAGAACGGAGCCTAGCATAATGCCTGTCAGTAATGATAAGCCGCTACTGCTGTTATTATACAATTGGCACGATAAATATATTATTATTATTTTTTTATTCGAGCTCGTCGATTCTCGAAGATATCCGAGCTAATTACAAACATCGAAACAATGGACACAAAAACCACCGAGCGTTAAAAAAGATTTGCGAATCACACAAATTTTTGTTCGAGAACCGAACTGTACGAACGGATCACCAAGTTAAGCACAAGGAAATTTATGGCCAGCATTAGGCATTTGGTATAACCCTACCGTATTAAAATATCAATGTGTATATAGTTTGTATGTAGGTCTTCAACTGCGCAACTTGTTCACCTATCTAAATAGATCACATCCTTTGCGATACGAACGATATTAGTATACAATTAACTCATGACTTCATTGTAAAGAACCGCTAAATTTGTTGAATGAAACAAGCACGGTTACATCAAGTTAGTTCTAGTCTTCCAGGACCTAGCCGTGGTGATGTACACCTACATTTTGCCATTCATTTAAGAATTTCCACTTCACCGTTCATCATACAAGCTAAAAGCAAAAACGGCGATTATCATCCACAATCAGACTTTACCTTTACTGGACATTGAGCTCTATTTGTTGGTACCACTCTTCACGATCCAGTGACAACCTGATATAAGCTCTACATTAGAACATAACTGATTATAGCAATGATAGATGGGATTAAGTTGATGGAAGAACGTTGGATAGCCAAGCAGAGGCCTAGAGTTTAGTCCTAGAGCGCGCATCTCAGAGTTTTCTTAGTTTTGAGCTTATTGCATAGTTAAAAACCTTCATATTTGAGAGTTCTCATAAATGTTCTCGAAAATATGTGAATGCTGCTAACCCGCATTAGACTAGCGTTGTAGATAATGGCCTAATCCTTCACACTCTGAGTAGAGGCCCATGCCAGCAGAGGAACAGTATTAAAAAAATTAAGAAAATCTTTTATCGTGCACAGATTTTACGATATCTATCCTTTTATTACAATTTGTCTTTTCTTTCCTTAGCATCTCTTTTCCTCGCGTATAAAATTTGAAAGACGTAATATTACAAAATTTAAAGCCATACTATGAATTAATAAATCGCTTTTTATACTAAACACATACACGTACATTTGACTGGAAAGTTCAAAATTTTAATTAAATCGGGGGTCAACTATATCTTGAAATATCATCACATTTCTCTGTTACGAGACAGACGATAACGTTGAATGAAACGGCCACTTCAATCAGTGACCGCCGTTGTATGTGACACTTCATCACACAGATAACATAGGGGGTAAAGTTCACCGTTAATTGAGCCAAGTTTTACCCTCCGAAGCTGTCAATCCGGAAATCTCTGTCCCATAGGGGCATCGAGATATGAATGATTGTTCCGAATACTTGAATACGGGCCAACTTAATGTGTGATGTATTACATATCGCAACATCTAATTGACTTTTTAAATGAATTTCTGAGAAGTTCTAACTACTCATAAATTCTCTGTGTGTGTATGAGGGTACGAGATAGAGCTATGCAGTGTGCATAGCTCCATTTCGATTAATCGTGAAATGAGTTTACAATAATCTATACTAATATTATAAAGCTGAAGAGTTTGTTTGTGTGGTTGAACGCGCTAATCGCAGGAACGATTATTTTAGTGTTGGATTGGATTGGCTCATTTATCGAGGAAGGCAATAAGCAATATAACATCACGCTACGACCAATAGGAGCGGAGAATCAATGAAAAATGTTGCAAAAACGGACAAAATTCTGTTATGTGACGCAGACGAAGTTGCGCGGGTCAGCTAGTATTGATATAAAAATGCGAGCTTTCGGTTTATTATCTATTCCGCCAATCCTCTAGTGAGATCCCATTCATCAATTTAGAGATTTCGGCAGACAATCAGGCCGGTGGCTTATCCCCTCCACTTGGCTACTAATTTGCTACCAATATATGAAATGTAAATGCGATTATGGAACAAAAATAAAATTTAAAGGTATTGATTTTGCTGGTGCATAAAAGATATTATGATGTAAGCATATTTTTTACTGAGGAAGAATAAAATCAAAGTTACATAAAAATGTTATCTGTTTCGAAATTCTATATCGAGCTCATTTACAATCCGTACATACATACATAGATTCACGCCTGTTTCCCAGAGGGGTAGGCAGAGACTACGGATTTCCATTTGCTACGATCCTGACACACTTCTCTGGCTTCATTCACTTTCATAACTTTCCTCATACACGCTCGCCGGTTTAAGGTGCACATAACCTGGCCTTTATCCAGACCGTTTCCGATCTGATCAAGAAACGTTCGCCTAGGTCTTCCCCTTGCGACTGTTCCATTCACACTACTAGTGTGAATAGTACAGTACGTATAGTTACTATAATTAAAGTCTGTGATCAAATACTAACTACGAGCCAGAATAACACATAGTAATGATAGCTAGATGTTGATTATGTAACTTCACATTAAATTAATCAACTCATTAATCAATATTTAACTTTGACTGCGACATGCACCTTTGACATTATTTAAATCGGCCACAGTTCCTTTTTTTACAATTCTGTATTTTTATCTGTCTAGGAATTAGTAGATAACATATTAACAAAGAATTTGTGTTATTCATCTTGTATAATAACTGTAATAAGATAACAAGTTTGTGTCAAAATTCTTCACGAGTATTCTAATTGATTTAATGATGATCATAATAAGGTTATATCCTTAAAAGTGGCGTAAATACGAGCCTCAAAAATTACGCTTAGATACAAAAGTTAAATAAATAAATCCAAGATATATATGAGTAACATTTATAAATCCATATATGTCTTTTCTTCTTCTGTTCACCGCCAAATATTGCCAGACGCAGCACTAAATCTAAAGCACAAGAAAACGCTAATTCACTTTCCCTTATTTTGCGAAACTACATAAAATCATATAACACATAATATACTACCTTACATCAATCTAAAGATACATGTTAGTTTTGTTGTTATGTCGTGCAGTTTATATTAACGACAAATAACATGATGATTAACCTTTCTTGCCTAATCTTTTTTGTGATTGCTAATCACACATTATTCTGATAGACCAGAAAAGAATATCTATTCGCCGCAACAGTTGATTGTTTTACCAAATGTTTTGATCGCAAAGATGGCACAGTGACCTAAGTCACACTCCTAACATAACGCGTAATATCAGATCGTTACGTACCCAGTCTGATTAGAATATTTTCTACACAAAGATTATTACATAAAGTACTGCCAGACTCCGGCGAAGTCCATGTTTTCAATATTTGTTAAATAACCGACACTGTAATTATTATAATAGGGTATATATTTTGAACAAAAAATCCCATGCCTTTGTCTCAAGCAAAATCTTTACTGCCGTTAGAACTAAACAATAAATTATGACTCACACTAAAGAAAGTAAACGACTTTTTATCCATCATGCTTCGTTGTCAACCGTAATTGTAACTGGTCGAGTATATGCTATAGTCATTAAGCCAATTTAATCTTTTGTGCGTCCATTCGACCTAAATACGGCTACTGCTTTGTGTATTAAATGAAATGCTGGATATTTATTGTAAGATTTCATTCATATGTACTACGTAGTTTTGAGCGGAACGGTTTTCATTTAAATATTTTCTAAGGGTACGTTTGCTCTCCATCAGGTAGAAAAGCTTCAAAAGACGTATAAGTGAGAAAATACTAGAGGCTTGTAATTACAATGTTATAATGATGATATCTCATGTAATTAAATCCATCAGAACGGAGCCTAGCATAATGCCTGTCAGTAATGATAAGCCGCTACTGCTGTTATTATACAATTGGCACGATAAATATATTATTATTATTTTTTTATTCGAGCTCGTCGATTCTCGAAGATATCCGAGCTAATTACAAACATCGAAACAATGGACACAAAAACCACCGAGCGTTAAAAAAGATTTGCGAATCACACAAATTTTTGTTCGAGAACCGAACTGTACGAACGGATCACCAAGTTAAGCACAAGGAAATTTATGGCCAGCATTAGGCATTTGGTATAACCCTACCGTATTAAAATATCAATGTGTATATAGTTTGTATGTAGGTCTTCAACTGCGCAACTTGTTCACCTATCTAAATAGATCACATCCTTTGCGATACGAACGATATTAGTATACAATTAACTCATGACTTCATTGTAAAGAACCGCTAAATTTGTTGAATGAAACAAGCACGGTTACATCAAGTTAGTTCTAGTCTTCCAGGACCTAGCCGTGGTGATGTACACCTACATTTTGCCATTCATTTAAGAATTTCCACTTCACCGTTCATCATACAAGCTAAAAGCAAAAACGGCGATTATCATCCACAATCAGACTTTACCTTTACTGGACATTGAGCTCTATTTGTTGGTACCACTCTTCACGATCCAGTGACAACCTGATATAAGCTCTACATTAGAACATAACTGATTATAGCAATGATAGATGGGATTAAGTTGATGGAAGAACGTTGGATAGCCAAGCAGAGGCCTAGAGTTTAGTCCTAGAGCGCGCATCTCAGAGTTTTCTTAGTTTTGAGCTTATTGCATAGTTAAAAACCTTCATATTTGAGAGTTCTCATAAATGTTCTCGAAAATATGTGAATGCTGCTAACCCGCATTAGACTAGCGTTGTAGATAATGGCCTAATCCTTCACACTCTGAGTAGAGGCCCATGCCAGCAGAGGAACAGTATTAAAAAAATTAAGAAAATCTTTTATCGTGCACAGATTTTACGATATCTATCCTTTTATTACAATTTGTCTTTTCTTTCCTTAGCATCTCTTTTCCTCGCGTATAAAATTTGAAAGACGTAATATTACAAAATTTAAAGCCATACTATGAATTAATAAATCGCTTTTTATACTAAACACATACACGTACATTTGACTGGAAAGTTCAAAATTTTAATTAAATCGGGGGTCAACTATATCTTGAAATATCATCACATTTCTCTGTTACGAGACAGACGATAACGTTGAATGAAACGGCCACTTCAATCAGTGACCGCCGTTGTATGTGACACTTCATCACACAGATAACATAGGGGGTAAAGTTCACCGTTAATTGAGCCAAGTTTTACCCTCCGAAGCTGTCAATCCGGAAATCTCTGTCCCATAGGGGCATCGAGATATGAATGATTGTTCCGAATACTTGAATACGGGCCAACTTAATGTGTGATGTATTACATATCGCAACATCTAATTGACTTTTTAAATGAATTTCTGAGAAGTTCTAACTACTCATAAATTCTCTGTGTGTGTATGAGGGTACGAGATAGAGCTATGCAGTGTGCATAGCTCCATTTCGATTAATCGTGAAATGAGTTTACAATAATCTATACTAATATTATAAAGCTGAAGAGTTTGTTTGTGTGGTTGAACGCGCTAATCGCAGGAACGATTATTTTAGTGTTGGATTGGATTGGCTCATTTATCGAGGAAGGCAATAAGCAATATAACATCACGCTACGACCAATAGGAGCGGAGAATCAATGAAAAATGTTGCAAAAACGGACAAAATTCTGTTATGTGACGCAGACGAAGTTGCGCGGGTCAGCTAGTATTGATATAAAAATGCGAGCTTTCGGTTTATTATCTATTCCGCCAATCCTCTAGTGAGATCCCATTCATCAATTTAGAGATTTCGGCAGACAATCAGGCCGGTGGCTTATCCCCTCCACTTGGCTACTAATTTGCTACCAATATATGAAATGTAAATGCGATTATGGAACAAAAATAAAATTTAAAGGTATTGATTTTGCTGGTGCATAAAAGATATTATGATGTAAGCATATTTTTTACTGAGGAAGAATAAAATCAAAGTTACATAAAAATGTTATCTGTTTCGAAATTCTATATCGAGCTCATTTACAATCCGTACATACATACATAGATTCACGCCTGTTTCCCAGAGGGGTAGGCAGAGACTACGGATTTCCATTTGCTACGATCCTGACACACTTCTCTGGCTTCATTCACTTTCATAACTTTCCTCATACACGCTCGCCGGTTTAAGGTGCACATAACCTGGCCTTTATCCAGACCGTTTCCGATCTGATCAAGAAACGTTCGCCTAGGTCTTCCCCTTGCGACTGTTCCATTCACACTACTAGTGTGAATAGTACAGTACGTATAGTTACTATAATTAAAGTCTGTGATCAAATACTAACTACGAGCCAGAATAACACATAGTAATGATAGCTAGATGTTGATTATGTAACTTCACATTAAATTAATCAACTCATTAATCAATATTTAACTTTGACTGCGACATGCACCTTTGACATTATTTAAATCGGCCACAGTTCCTTTTTTTACAATTCTGTATTTTTATCTGTCTAGGAATTAGTAGATAACATATTAACAAAGAATTTGTGTTATTCATCTTGTATAATAACTGTAATAAGATAACAAGTTTGTGTCAAAATTCTTCACGAGTATTCTAATTGATTTAATGATGATCATAATAAGGTTATATCCTTAAAAGTGGCGTAAATACGAGCCTCAAAAATTACGCTTAGATACAAAAGTTAAATAAATAAATCCAAGATATATATGAGTAACATTTATAAATCCATATATGTCTTTTCTTCTTCTGTTCACCGCCAAATATTGCCAGACGCAGCACTAAATCTAAAGCACAAGAAAACGCTAATTCACTTTCCCTTATTTTGCGAAACTACATAAAATCATATAACACATAATATACTACCTTACATCAATCTAAAGATACATGTTAGTTTTGTTGTTATGTCGTGCAGTTTATATTATTTCAACTATTTCGAGGCTGTTTTGTATGTTAGTTAACAGAGATAGTACATCTGTGTGAAGTTCCATTTCCACGATGAGAACTCCAATACAAGTACTGTCTTATATACAATACGTAACGGATATTAACGCGATCATGCTTAATGTTTACCTTTTCTATGCTTGATGTTTCGACCAGGTTACATCGGCCGTGGTCACAAGCTGAGTCAGCTTGTGACCACGGCTGGTGTAACCTGGTCGTACGTATTATATATATATCATGCAACGCGAAAGTTTAAAAGTAATTAAGTACTGTCTTTTAAATAGATAAAACAAAATCATACATAATTTTATGATTTTGTTTTATCTATTCAAAATACATGATTTATATTATATTTGAGTAATTTATGTATTAACTAACCCAATTTAATCACACACCTCCTGATATTAATAGGCTAATACCTATTAATATCAGGAGTAATCTCCACAGTCTATTAAATCAAATTTGTAATAACCAATATTGTCATAACGTCGAACACCATAAAGAACTACCCAGACGTAGGACTTGACACTTTCTCGTTGATTGTAAGTTCGTATGGTTGAAATGTTTGAGTTATTACAACACCATCAGATACAATTTTATATAGACAATCAATCTATTACCAACAATAAATATCTATAATATTTTGTCAGCGACCGCTTAGTGTAACTGTTTGATGGTCCCCTCGGTCCAAACAATCCTCTTCCGCTAGTCAAACGGAGTGACTATAAAAATAAATGGGATCCCCTTTACTCCCAGTTAATCCTATTGAAATTTCACTTACGAATAAACAAGATGGACATATACTGTTGTAATTTGAAATACGACATTTAGAGCGTCTAACTACTTGACCTAAAACTATCTCGCCGAATTGATAGAACCCTCTAAGTGATACAAACAATTCGTAAAATAAACTAATCTATTTGAATACAATAGTATGTGTGGTCAGGAACATACTATACAAGGAATAGCGTACTTATGTAGTGTTGTCAATATATTCTAATATAATTTTAATGGTCGCCTCGCCACTGTAGCTAGTATTGTGGGTTCGAATCCCACAGGAGACGAATTGAATCCCACAAGTGTGTTTTATGTCTATACTTTTGTTTTTTTTTAATACTAGCTATATTAGTTTACAAAAAGTATTTAAAAAATATATACATGATATATATCTGAGCTATGGTACTGTATACGTCACCTGTCGAACTATCGTGACATTATAATTATAATCAATGAGGGTAGAACGTGGATACAGGTTTTGTTTACTCCAAATCACTTGGAACTCTCGAAACTTTGGAACCGTTTTGATTATTAATTAGGTAACATTAATTTAGCCCAGCCGTAGGAGTGAGGGAAAGAAGTAGGCTAACATGACTGGTGGTATTAGAATATTTCTGGTTGTAGCCAGAAACGATAAAAACTAACGACAACTAGTATTTAAAAGGACTAAGAGGGAATGCGTCGATACAATGATACGGACAAAATGCTATTTTCTTTTTGAATAATAAAACTAAAGCATAAATACTGATGCTTTTTCTTTCATAATTGAATTATTCTACAGTCTCATAATCTTCCAGACTTTATTGTTATATCATTGTTTTGAGTCAATATTACACACAATATTACACAATATTGAAGGAGGAATCAGGCGAGATACTGATATTGTTTATTTAGATAAGTTCGAGCTAAAGTTATTCCTTTAGCATATAGATATTTCGTTTGAACCTAAGGCAACAATATATTAGTTAAAGAATATTTTATGTTTGGCCATTATAACATCAATCTTTCCTTTTATTACAAGAAGTTAGTTTACCTGAAGCCAAAATCCGGTTTTAATTAATCCATCTGTTTAGTAGCTACGGACTTACAAGCAAACATAGAAGTCACACGTGCGTTTCGTGTTTCGGAGTATCTCTGAGGCTGATAATGGTCTTGCAAATATTACTGGTTGTTTTGTACAATAAACATCTACATTAACATTGTGGTTACTTAATATGTACCAAGTATAACAAGCGTCCTGCTAATTAAATATAATTTGCTGGTGTTTACTTTTAAATGTGTTTTGGTACAGCAATTAAAAACAACCGTATAACACATACATTAAACAAGAATTTGGTAGCTTTTTAAAAGCTTTTAACAGGATAATTTTCGTTGCTAAGAGCAATTTAAAAGTTGCTTATAATTAACAAGGATTCCCCGCAATATCCTGAGCAACAATATTATCAAAATAGGTACCGTTATTTTGATAATATTGTTGGACTACCAAAATAACAAAATAAAAGAGACTAAACAATATCTCTTAACACCCTACTCAAAGAATAGCATCTTAAAGTACTCAACACTTCGTCCATCTCTATCAATTTAACAAATCAAGTTAAGAGAGTCGGCTTTCATTCACAATTCAGAAAGAGGTCGACGGCACTATTGATAAAGCTGTAGTGACGCGCCAATCGACGCATCCTGCCCAATTGTGCACACGCATGCGAAACGACGAGCCCGCGTGCGTACACGCATACACACACGCACACACATAACGGACGTACGAAACAAGTGCACGTGAACTCACACACACATATATCTTTCTCGCGTGCATCTTACACATACGCGCCTAAATCAATTAGTACCATGTTGCGAGTTACAATATCAAGTTCAATATTTTCATATTTTGTTATTCAAATTATCACGTTTCGTAACGGTTGCATTTTGTAAACAGTTTGTTTTTCACTGTTGTCGAAATTTCATTCATGAATTTTAGCATTGACCTTTCTGTGTTGCGTCACAATCTCGTTTCGTGTCTGTTTACGACATATCTCATATTAGAAGCCTTGGGCTTACAAGTTTCATATTAATCAGTTTTCCCTATAGACTGTTAGCAACAGATATGTCTGGAGATTAGTTTTGTACGATATATTATTACGTTATCCCGAAAATATATTTTCCTTTTCTTATATCTATCGGTATATTTAGTAATAATTATTTGAGTATTATTGTAGACATCAGCTATGTTTTCAAGCTTTGATATTATAAATACAATAAATTCGGCGATATACGTTTCACAGGAAAATTATTTTTAATATTACCATCGTATACAGAAGCGGTTGCCCATTGCAAAATAATAGTACTTACAATCAATAGATAGGTTTGGCACAAAATCAGTTTTAAGCGTTATAAATTCATAGCAGAGAAATTAACTAAGTAGATCATTTGTTAACAATTTTTTAAATATTTTCTTTAAAAAGGATAACTCCCGTACAAGGAATAAGTCTGTGTCGCGGAGTACTTTACAAACATTCATATTCATATTCAGAACACCCAGACTCGGAACAACAATTTGTGGATCACACAAATTTTTGTCCCGCGTGAGGATCGAACTCACAACACCGGCGCGACGGTAGTGTACTGGCAATCACAGAAAAGAAAATGTATTGATAATTCCTGATTTCATAAAACTGCCCAATATTGAAATATATGTGACTCTATATCCATTATCCAGTATTGGATTCGTAGAAGGTGATGTATTATTAAAATAAAGATCGAGTCGAACAGATGTGTCAGTTTACCTAAAAATATAAGTAGATCATCCAGAAAAATATACCGCTCTCGAGCAAGCGTAGCTGCGGGCAAAAGCTAAAATGTTATAATGATAGACCTAATTTAGTACACGGAGTAAAATTGTCTGCACGGATGGCGTAGGGCTTAAGTAGTTGCCTTGCTACTGACACTGCGACGAGTATTACGCGTTCGATCTCCACACCAAATAAACATTTGTGGGAACCACAAATAGTTGATCCGAGTCATTCCGAGTATGGATGTCTTTGTGTCCGTTGTTTGAATGTTTGTAAGTCCCCCGCGATACAGGAATACTAATAACGGAATACAATCCTAGTCTGAGAGTGGACATTAAAAAAGTAGCATAATTATAAAGAATTGCATAAAATTCTAACCTACTGCACAGAGAGTAGTGTGTTCGATAGGACAAAAATAAATTGTAATCCACAAATGGTTGTTCCGAGTCTGGGTGTTCTTTGTCTCCGTTGTTTGAATGTTTGTAAAGTCTCCCGCGATACAAAAATCATTGCTAATGCGAGTCATTAAAAAAAAATTGCATAATTATAAATAATAGGGTATTTTACTCTATATGAAAAAAATCTAAAATATATTATTGAAATAGCTTAGGCAAAAAGCAGTCGGAAAACGTTAGGTAGTTTTAGTTCATAAAATAATATTCAATGTTTTCAGTTTTTTTAATCTGTTTCATAACACCATTAAATAATAGTCGCCATATTATTACGTCATACGGCTGTGTAAACTAAGAAGTGACAACTGTCAACAGTATCAACTGATCAGCGTATCTTTAATCTCTATAGGCTTTTTATTGTTTTTATTTTTGTATTCTGGAACAGCACACCAACGATAAGTAGAATAATAACTAATTTTAAAATATAAACAATTAACATAACATACAAAATATCACTGCATTTGTTTACACAGCCAACTGACGTCATGACCACAGAGCAATAAGGCGTCCACTGCGTCCAGCGTTTTCGTCAAATAACGCGCGAAATTTGAAAATTCTAAATGCTACTGCGCTGTGTTGTCAGTTCGATCCACACAAGCCAAAAATTTATGATATCTACAAATGGTTGTTCCGAGTCCGGGTGTTCTTTGTGTCCGTTGTATGAATGTTTGAAAAGTCCCTCGCGACACAGAAATCTTTCCTAGTGCCGGAAAAGTAACTAAAATCTCAGTATAATTATAAAGATGTGCATGAAATTCTAAATAGGATTTCTTTTCAGAATATTATTTTTTTGGTTATGATTTATGATAATTTGATTCAGATTTAATAGTTTATATTTTCCACTCATTAAGTTCAATGATCTTTCACATTAAAGTGTACTTTATCACAATCATATCTTATTACTTAGGCAGAAATACATAACAGTAAATATTCCTTCCTCATTACTTCATCGCATGTAACAGAAGCCATCTATTACGAAACTGGTATCACACAGTCATTGCTACAATTAGTTCATCTCCCTCCGTCCTGCAAAGTTAGTTGACCCCGTATCGTGTTAGACAAATTATGTGAAGCGTTAATGGGAAAAAATATAAGGACGGACATAGAGAATTAAGGGTCAGTGAAAGATGATTAATAGGGATATAAAACTGACATAGTCTATAGGGTACGCAGTAACTCGAACCTTTTCTGTAAAACTGTTCTCTTTCACCTTTCTTAAAATACTTAAATGATTTAAACAAATCGATTTATATTGCACAAATTTATTTGTCATATTTAATGGTTTGCCTTTTATATTTCTATGACATTGATGTTATTTTATAACCCGAACAGTATTATTATGTATTCTATGATTTCTCATCGTAGTTTGCTTTGTCTTTATCTGTAACAATGCGTGAAAGTTGACATTGATAATATAAGGTAATTTTGTAAAATTTGTGCTTAGATTTCCTTATAATAAATTTAATGTGAATGATCTCTTTAACTTTATGTCAAGCGCCAATAATCGTATTTTAGTTTGAGTTTAACAAGTCGATAAATAGTATAATAAATTATCTTTAATATCGCAGCGGTAAAGTATGCGACTGCTTTGCGGGAAGTCTTCGGTTTGATTCCCGGGTTGGGCAGTATTATGAGGTTTTTCTGTCAAGAAATTCCCAGCATGGTATCTGGAAGTGTGTCAGTTACGGCAGTATGCATGCTCCCTATTATATAGATCCTTATATTATAGTTGGCAAAATGTGGGTGTAAAACACCTCAGCCTAACGCTTCGGGGGTACAAACGTGATACCATTTATGTATGTTTAATTAAATTAAGTTAATTCGTAGAAACGCAAAGAAGACATAAAAGACAGCTCTCTGACATAAAGAGCATCTTTGTTATCTTTTTAGGAATGTAAATGTTGCAAAGACGGTAAGCATTTGCCTCACTATTACCGCAAAGGTTTATGAGTTCGAATCTCACATTAAAAATTATTTGTAATTATTATCCTGGGTGTACTTTCTGACTATTGTCAGAATTGTCCCTTTAAAAGCATATCGAATTCAATATGCTTTTAGAGTACCCCACGACAAAGGGCTTAATCCGCAGTGTTAGGGCTGTCATTCGAAGAGAATAATGTCACATAAATTTAGCAATTGCCAATGGTCTTCTAATACATATTCTTACTATTACTTCATAGAACAGTCTAATGGTTGTTTTACTCGACGCGGATAACATACGCAATTTGCGGTACTAGGATTATATGCGTCGTGTAAATGGTCGACACGAGCTTGTCGCAAGTAACCTGGGTGCCTAGTGTGAGTTGTTTTTACGTTAACGCGATCAATACGTTTACCGCGTTGGGCTCTCTGATTGGTTAAGGGCTTGGAGCGGGCCAATCGGAGCGCCGAACGTCATAAACGTGTCGATCGTGTTAACGTAAAACATGCTCGCACTAGGCACTCTGTACGATGCCGTGCATGTAGACCACGCCACCTTCCATCGTGTATAAGCACCTTATCATTATGCATCTTTAGACAGTGTTAACAATTAGCTAATTCCGCACTTCTACCTTTTTTGAGCAGTCGTAGCTTTTTGTTATTGGACTGCCATGCACGCACGCGAGTATGATCTCAAGCAACGCATGGACATGAACTATTGGAAACTGTGTGCGTATTAATAGTTCAATATGCGTATTCAATACGCACTAGGTCTGCGTGATGGACTATGGACTAACCCCTCTGAGAAGAAACCCGTGCCTAGCAGAGGGATAGTTTATAAACAGGGCTAATAATTTATTTTTCCAAGTTTCAGGATGACGACAGTAATTTATGTTACTATATTGTATTTGACTTCTTAAATTACCCGTAAATTTTCTTTCTATAATTACAGCTAGTTCCCTAGTACTTTATACTCTTACCAAAAGACATGGCTGAACATTTTTATAATAATATACGGTTGCCACCAAAAGTATGATTCAACTACATACAACTTCAAGTTTCAAGTTATGGTTGCTATGAGAGCCTTCTCATCCAAAAGATTTTTCTAAATATCTCACCCTTTTTCTTCTTCCACAGGAACGCATGGTTTTAACAATGAGGCAACAGCATTAGAGCACCATGGATCGAGGCCAGTAGAACAATGTTGGTTAAAGTGACAAGGACTATAAAAACTGAAGCATGGTGCGTAGTGACAGTGTGTGTAGTGGCGATGCTCATTGTGGAGGTAGCCGCCCTCAACGGACCCAACGTCTGCATGGTGAAACAGAAGTAAGTTTTTTTTATCTCCTTCTCGCAATAGTTCTTTTATTCTTATCCACGCGGGTAGTAACTTTGACAGTTTGAACGGTCACCGTAGACTTTGGTAGCTGCAAGCTCAGCTCTTTTGAAACGAAAGTTCCAAATTAAATAACTTGATATCCTTATTCTCCGCATTAGAGGAACACAGTGAGGACTAGGAGAACACTTTCGCAGTACTAGCCTTTAGGATCCTCACATGTACACTAATGGATTTCACTGATTGTTTGTCGTTTGTCAGAAAGCTTGGAATTACTTTGCAGGGCATACTTAAAAACAAATAGATTATTATTTATTATTTAGCTGCAGTCTTCTTTGTTTGTGTCTTCTTGAGGTTCTTCGAGAGAAACAACTTCGGATTTGGTACCTCTATAAGGTAATCGCAAACGGCAATATAGTTGAATATTCTGCTATATCTCCAAATAAGACTGTAAAACATTTCACATATTGGTTGTCGTAAATGTACATAATAGCAAAGATGCACGCTGTTTATATCTCACACTAATTTGACTTGTTTTGACGGAAGGAATAAAGTGTATTTGGACGTAAAAACATACAAATGGACATAAAAATAACATCAATGATCATCGAGCTCATAAACACAATCTATTGCGACAACATGGCTAGATTACATGTAACAGGCTCATACATATGATCTCTTCACTGTCTCATAAATTAACTGTTTGCTTGCACGTATCCCGAATTAGAAAAGTGTTCGTTTCACCAACTAAGTCTAATAGACTTAAACATAATTCCCATAATGAAATGAACGAATGAATTAACGATTTATTTATTTGCAAACAAGTGTACATTTAGTTCTTACATAAAATATTGTCCTTGCCACATTTAGCCAATTTCGTCATTCAGGTATTATTTTAAGTATAGTAACAATATATTAATAACCTACTAAACTAACTAACTCATGTTAAGACAGATTCGTTGCTATACAATAATGATTGTGCGTAGTGGCAACGTGACTGATATCCTGATGCTGACATCCTGCTTTATTGCAGCGTGTTAAGTTTAAACTTAAAAGCAACTTACAGCACAGAAATGTTACAAGTTCTGCCTTTATAAATATTAGTACATTTTCGTTTATATTAAAGGTCTTGGGTACTTTTAACATTATGAGTATTATTAAAAAATAACATCATGACGGATGAGGAAGCCTATGTACGAATCTATAAATAAAAAGCAGCCAACTGTTGTACAAGAAAAATGTAGAGATGGAAAACAGTAAATAATTATTATTTTTGTTACAGAACAGATATCATCCCTTTGCTTTTATCCTATATTATATGGGGTCGGCGAAATACATATTGATCTGCTATTCATCTTTATTAGCTGTCATCGCAGTATTCAGTCCATATCTTTGCTAGGCAACCTTTTGCACAATCCGTCAACCCATCCATCTTTTATTAGGTCCCTCCTCCATCATCAATATCCATACTTAACACTCTTTCTGTTTTTTACATTCTCTTGCTAGCGATTTGGTACATACAGTTTTATAGATTAAGGTTCCTACATACTTGCGTTATAATAGATTTTATAAAACACACTAGCTTTACTCCAGGGAAGACAACGGTCGTAAGATTACAGCGTGTTCGCTATGATAATTCGTCGAAAACGTCGTTGGGTTACCAAAAAACAAATGAAATATAGTGTTATTGTACCGGACGGGCGAACTCAGGGTTGAAGTTACTATTGGTTTATGGTTACGAAAACAACCGACAGGTCGCTGACGTCCTATATACGGTGTGTGGCCTGTACTGTAGCGGTTACTGGTCACGGTGCGGCGGCTTTGAAAACGTGTCATACGGTGTGCGAGTCAGGGTTTCATTCAAATAATACACATCTTGACTGTTCGTTTCTTGGGGTTTCTGGCTGGCTCCGTTTTGGTTCTTGAGGCTTGAAGATGAGGTTTCTTGAGCACCCACGATCGACCGATACTGTGTCGCTTAGGTACCTCAGAACTTTACCATAACGAGAGCCGGCCAGAAATCCCCGGTAAACAAGTTTATTTTTACTACAAAATTGTCATGTGTCTGCTTACAACTATGGAACTATACTAGCTAGCGTGATGATATAAACAGTGCCGCGTAGGGCACAAGAGTCCTAGCATAAACGTTAATTTAAATAATGAAACAGTAACATTTGTACAATCCACAGTTTTCTTAGGCATTACTTTAGATGATAAAGTTCAGTGGGGCGCTCAAATATCGTGTCTTGCAGGGAGACTTAGTTCAGCCGCATTCGCGGTTAGGAAAGTAAGACAGCTTACTGATATAGATACTGCGAGACTAGTATATTTTAGTTATTTTCACAGCGTTATGTCCTATGGCATACTATTGTGGGGTAAGGCAGCTGATATTGAAACAATTTTCATTCTTCAAAAGCGTGCAGTACGTAGCATTTATAATTTAGGCCCACGAGTTTCCCTGAAAGAGCGTTTTAAAGAAATTGGTATACTTACTGTTGCGTCGCAATATATATTTACGAATATTATGTTTATAAAACATAATATTCACTTATATAATAAGAATAGTGATATTCACAACTTAAACACTAGAAATAAGCATAAGTTGGTAGGTCCGTACGTTTATATAAAGTTCACAATTGATTTGCGGGACTCAGTATACGCTTTTTTAATAAACTACCGATTGATATTATAAATTTACCTTTACTAAAATTTAAAAGTGCTGTTTTGTCAGCTTATTCGGAAGGGCTATTATTCAATCAATGATTACTTAAATGATAAAAACTCATGGAACTAGTTGCTTGTTTCATACAGGATTCAAACAATGTATGTATTATATAAGTCAATTTAGTTATGTGAAGGTACTTCGTGTTTATTTTGTGGTGTTAAAGTATCTTTCTTTTCTTTTAAACAAACTTTATAAGTATTAACGTAAATTTTATTTTAACTACATTTAGTCACGAACTACCTTTTCATGTCACAAAGTGTAAGTGTATGCGTCCTTATGCCATACTACTGTCTATTACAAATGGCTACTTACTGATAAATATTATTTTAAATCTCAAATGCTTTTTACATAATATTACCAACTTTTCTTTATTTTAGAATTTAGTTTTATATGGACAGTGACATATGGCATAATGACTGCAACACCTGGTACATAAATGAGTTGTAAAATACTGAAATTATAAGTTGATGGCGATTTAAAAGAGTGGAGCGTTTCTTGCAGGTATCTTCTCATAGGCTCAACCTTTTGCCTGAACCTTGCAACTAACATAAATGTAAATTCAGTAAATATAATAAACTCACTAACCCCTTTGACGTTCATAAGTGTTACTTTGTGACCTAAGTGAATAAATTATTTTTGACTTTGACTTTAACCTAGTTAGTGATACCTATTTTACCTATCGGGAGTTAGGTCTAGGTATAGATATTCTATGTTTTATGCTAAAAATCTAACTTGCGGTTACGTTTATATAAAGAAAAAGTTTAATAACTTTATAACTATACTATATAAGAATACAATTCCTTCAGCAACTTGTAGCGCCTTTTGTAGCGCACAAAATAAAATACACGGGTGAAACCTTTTATTAAAACCTTAGGACCTAGGTACCCTAACATTCCTAACTTGAGGGAAAAATGGACATTTTATTGGCAATGTTTACGTTTTTACATAATATTCTTATAAACTATAGGAAAATATATTATTATGTTATTTACACTATCTAATTATACTATTTAGGTCTATATGTGACCTAATCGGGCACTATTTCAGAACTATAAACTTTATTGATACAGTGTACTTAAATAACATGTATGTTAATGTTGTCGCGAACAGTTATAAAATAAGAGTTGTATGAGACGTAGATTGTAAGGAACAGCGAATCAAATTTTCTCCCAAGCTGGTACAGCACGATTAAAGAAGTACAATAGAGTCCTACAGAAGACCACAGCACAGCAGGTTTCGGGCTCTTAAAAGAGTTGATGTGACATCAATGATAGGCACTTATAAAGTCCGAGATAGCACATCCCTGACTTTATAAGTGCCTATAAGCTAAGGTAACTGCTAAAAATCAGCATGCCTGTTGCCTACCCCGGTAGCATGAAAATACAGCTTATAACTTCGGTGGAGTGATGCCGTAGTGGTAGTGAATACGACTATTGTGTTGTCCCGGGTTTGATACCCGGATCGAGCAAAATGTTGTTAAGTTTTCCTATGAAAAATTCTCAGTAGCAGTATCAATCTCTTCTCCTATTTTTACCTGTGACCTTGAAAATATGTCCAGCGAAATGTAGGTGTACACATGTGCCCACTCCTTCGAGAATATAGTCGTAAGGCGTCCATAGTCACAATCACCATTTCTTGCAACAATATTTACTAGCCAAATAAACTTTTGTAAGCACATTAACCGTTTTAACACTTCACCACAATACCCACCTGATTTAAAAGGTGGTCTAATCTTGGTCGAACCACACAGTGATACCGAATAATTTATAATGACAAGCTACGTAATCACAACCGGCCTTAGGGCTTGATAATTATAGACTCAGTTGCAATTAATTATGTTGGTAGCTATCGGATGGTACTAAATAAATATTGCATTATAAACTTTTGCCTTTCGGCAGTATTTACAAAATGTTTTCCATTCTTAACAAATGGGACCGCTTCTATAGAGAATCTATATATTAATACGTGAAACAAAAACTTTGTACCCCTTTTTACGAAAATTGCGCGGATGGAGTAGTATAAAATATGGCACAATTAAAGTTTATATGGAGAAGGAGGGGCGAATCCTAATATTTTTATAAAATATGCGTGAGAAATACATTAAATTAATGAAAAAACACTACACGCACATCCATGCATTTGACACACGCAGTCGAATCGCGTTCATAGTATTTCGACATTGTTTGTTCGTCTGACGTCGTACAATTCTTTGTAAGTATGGTTACCTATACCTTATTTATATTATGTAATAGAGAAAAACAGAAAACAAAGTACCAAGCTTAGGAATTTTGGTCGAATTTTGACCACTAGGCGACCGCTAGTATATATAAAAATATGTAGGAACAACGTCGACAATGAAACTATCATTTAACTACAAATGATAAATTAAATTAATGGACTGCCGCCGCGCCGAGTGTTGTGGGTTCGATCCCGCCGAGTGTTGTGGATTCGATCCCGCTGAGTGTTATGGGTTCGATCCCGCCGAGTGTTGTGGGTTCGATCCCGCCGAGTGTTGTGGGTTCGATCCTGCCGAGTGTTGTGGGTTCAATCCCGCCGAGTGTTGTGGGTTCGATCCCGCCGTGTGTTGTGGGTTCGATCCTGCCGAGTGTTGTAGGTTCGATCCCGCCAAGTGTTGTGGGTTCGGTCCCGCCGAGTGTTGTGGGTTCGATCCCGCCAAGTGTTGTGGGTTCGATCCGGGACATGTGTGTGATCTACAAGCGGTTGTTCTGTGGCTTGGTATTCTTTGTATCCGTTGTTTTAATGTTTGTTAAGTCCCCCGCGACACAGGAATTATTTCTAGTGCGGGAGTTGTCTTTTTGTATAGAATCATAAAAAATGCTGATTATAACATAATGATAGGTAGAAGTTACTTAAGTACTAAATTATTTCTAATCTAATCAAATTTATCTCTGAATCATCGACTAACGACTTAAAAGGCATATTTATAACTAAAGCAAAACTCAGAATATTCAACTTACATTTCTTAATGCGCTTGCTAAGACATGGAGTTTAGGTATTAGTTTAAATGGTTTTTCAGATTCCTTTAATTGCTATTAACAAAGGACATTTCAATTACTCGCACTGGGGCAGCGTGGTGGACTATGGACTAGCCCGTCTCACACTGAGAAGATGCCCGTGTCTAACAGTGATGTAGGTTAATAGAGCATAGAGATATTATGTTTCTCTTATCACAGATATTTTTGTAACATATTAGAAATATATCTGGCCCTTTGGGAGGCTTACACGGAGACATGGATCCAACGTGAAGAGGCCCTTCGAGAGTTTTAACCTAAAGTGGGATGGAACACCTACGGTGGCACGAGCCGCAGCAGGCGTAGGACTATTGCTACATATGTACTCTAATAAGTCTGGACTATGGGGATGGGTGTTTCATGGATATATTGGCAACTATGGATGAAAAACGGCGTCTGCCCCGAATACTCTAATAGCATCAATCGGATGGGCAGACGGTGACACGCCAACTCACTAGATATAACCATATGGTTCTGAAGTAAGAAACAAGCACACAATTCACCTGATAGTAAACGATTACTTGAGCCAATAAATCCATGCAACATTAAGAATCAATCGCGCGTGTTGACCCTCCAATAATAAGTCAATACGCAGTAAGCGAAAAGAAATAAAAACCATTTACTATTGACAGCAAAGTGCCTGTTTAATGAGCCCTAGCAACCCAATGAGGTGCATCAAAACTACATAAGGTTATTTGACTGAGAACTTCTGTAGGAGCTACTGCCTTATCCGTTGCTGTTCTAGTTTGCGAAGAGACTGGTGGTACCTATATAATTAATGAAAATTTACTGCATGGATGGTGTAATGCTTTTAACGGTCGCCTCGTCAGTGCCACTGCGCTGAATGTTGTGGTTTCGAATCACGGGTCAAAAATTTGTGTGATGCACAAATGTTTGTTCCAAGTCTGGATGTTTTTGTATCCATTGTTTGTATGTTTATAAAGCTCGCGACACAGGATTTATTAATAGAGCGGGAGTAGGCTTTAAAAAAATGGTTCTACATGAGGCAATCTGCTCCCTAACAATGAAATTCCAAATATATCTATGCAAACAATACGATTTGTTTAATAACAAATCCTATTATTTTTAAACGTGAGGAACTATATTTGAGTGCATTGTCACCCAGTTTCTCACGTTTATATTTCATTAATAGTATTCTATTTGATTAGTATTAAAATAAAACCGTAAAGGAAGCTTGCTTTCTCTGATTGGCAACAGATAGAAAATTATTTATTACTATTCTCTCTGCAGGTACAATATAACGAAACGAGTGAAATATCGTGCTCCAATGTCGGTGAGGACCTATGAGTGGTGCTTTTCCATGCCACCCAGGTGCTCCAAGTGGAACACCGAGATGAGGGACTTAACTAGACTTGAGGTACGTAAACGATTCTTAAAAATCCAGTGACCAAAGTAGAGAGACGAATATTACAAACACTTTAATGTGTGTATAATATGTAACGGGTATTAACGCCATCATGCATAATGTTTAATGTAGTTCTGCTGTAAGGCAGAGGACCCTGTATTTTTTTCTACATTTCTCTAAGTTGAACTAAATAGGTATAATATTTTCCACTATTTCTTACAGGAGTGAAGCTTGTTTTGATGTATGAACTTAGGCTTGCTACGATGACACTTGGCTATTAATGGGCACAATTCTCTATCTTGTGCCAATAAACTATTTCTTAGTATTGAGTCATGTTTGTTTTAAAACTAAAACTTAAACAAGACATTTAGCTATTTCTAAAAGCCAATATATTTTTATAGATTGGCTTTATCTCTTTTTAGAGATAAGAAGCCAACCGCCTTTGTCATCTACATACTCTTAAGTCAAAACTGAGAAATGAAAATATATTTTTGCAAATACCTCTATTGTCATGATCAAATGATAAAGGTTTGACGCCAATATTATCGTATATTACATTGGTGCATAATATATACTATAATCTAATAAAAGTCCATCCAAATGTTCGTCCAAAATGTTCGCCATAAACATATAAGGAGAACACTTTCGTGTGAATACTTATCCAAAACCATTTATTTGATCCAAGGCTTTTAAATACGCTCGTATAAATTTCGATGAAAAACGAAACCCAATTCACCCTTTTATTTACCGATGAATCTAGATTGGCACATCGTTGGAAAATTGCAAACTGATTTGATTGAATAATCAAGCCAGCGTTTATTTAATTTGAATATTTTAATGAGGAAAATGTTACCTTTAGATGTCAACAACTTATTATCTACTATTATCCTTGAGAAAAACTAGATCGATTGTGGCAGTCACCAGGCTCAATCATTACGGTGCCTTAAAGCCCTTATTCACGCCTAGAAATAGGTTTCAATTCATCATCTATTCCTCATCACCATTTTTGTAATTTGTGTCAATTTACTAGCACATACATAATCAATTGAGAACATGCTATTGTAGGATTAACTTATTTTAATCACACCTCTTAAATGTAATATAAAAATTGAAATGCTTTCTTGCATAGCTAATTTTCAAGGACACAATATTGTTGTGTAGAACACAAGGAACAAAGTACGTTCGAGGTATTTGTCCATCATGCGTATTAATTTAATTTATCTTCACAAACAAACACAACTAAAATCAAATCTACAACAATTTTCTCTTAATTCTGATGACCAATGCGGGCATGATTGATTAACAAACATTCAGACACCTAAACCTCCATATGACAAATATTAGTAAGATAGTATAATATAAGATCAGGTTTCAATTACTTTGAGTGTTGATAGATCGAAACCCGTTTAAGATCTGAATTTACTGTTCAAGGCGACTCTTTACGAGCAAATTTGCGACGTGAGTAGAGGCATTAACCTGCATTCTTGTAAATCATTACGAATGTTTACACGAACAGACAGGGTTATTTAAATCTTATTCCTTTCTCATATTCCTTCAAGTTTACGTTTTGTTTACATTAAAGCCAGTTAATAATGTCAATTTAGACTTATTTTTTATAAATTAATATAAAATTGCGAAAGCTAAGGAAAGTGTAAACAAAATATAAACAACCGTGTTACAACTGGAATACCGTACGCTCGATTAATTTGACAATCAGTTTAAATGTATCAACCTTTAACTTAAGCTTACTTAATAAATCATTGACTACATGCATGCATGCATCTAACCGTGGAAGAGCCACGCTTCAGCACGAATGGGCCGGGTCAACTAGAGTGATACCACGGCCTCACAGAAAACCGGCATGAAATAGCGTTTGCGTTGTGTTTCGTTGAGTGAGTGAGGGTACAGCGGCCCAACCGTCTCCCCCTTTCCCCCTTTCTGGTGGGGGTAAATTTAAATGGAACGCAACGCACTTGTGACGCCTCTGGTGATGCGGGTGACCATGTGCAGCGGTAATCGCTTACCATCAGGTGATACGTCTGCAAATTTGCGTAAAAAAAAGGGAAATTACTGCAGTAATCTTGACGATTAAAATAGAATAATCTGTTTGCAAACTTATTAAATTTATACGTATAGATGATCCTAATGCTTTGTTTCAAAACTGTTCTGTAATAGGTGATCCTCCAAATATTCTTCATAGTCATTTTACGAGGGTGCGTTTTTAAGTTCGCGGAATGGAGGGTATGGAAGGTGGTGGGGGTGCTTGTTTAGTCACTAACGTGTTTAGCAACTAATAATTAGTATATATACCGAGTATTATCATAATGAGGTCATTAGTCTTTGAACTATCGTCCCTCAAGCAACTCAATCTGGAAGAAATTGTGAAGTATGGAGAAAATCGAGTTCCGCGCCGTTATAAAGTTCCTTACCAAGCAAGGAAAAAATGTTCAAACTATTTTGGAAGAGATGTCATGTGTATACGGGGACTCTTGTCCAGGAAAAACCATGGTATACAAGTGGCACAACCTCTTTAAGCAAGGCAGGGAATCAATTGAAGACGATTCCCGGCCTGGGCGGTCTGTTGAGGTCACCACTCCAGATCTTATCGAAAAAATCGAAAAATTAATATTGGAGGATGCACGTTTGAAGAAAAAACAAATCGCAGAGATGGTTGGAGTATCTGAAACGACCATTTTCAAGGTTCTCCATGATCATCTCGGCATGACAAAAGTCAGTGCAAGATGGGTGCCTAGAATGCTCACACCGCCTCAAAAACAGAAGCGCGTCGAGTGTTCGCGTGCGTTTTTGAGCCAGTGTAATGAAGACAAGGATGGTTTTTTGGAGCGAATTGTTACTGGGGATGAAACTTGGGTTCATCACTATGAACCTTAGTCTAAACAAGATTCCATGCAGTGGCATAAAAAGGGTACACCACCGCCTAAGAAATTCAAGGTGTCGCAATCGGCGGGAAAGCTCATGGCGACAGTTTTTTGGGACCCAGAAGGAATTTTGTTGGTTGATTACAAAGAAAAAGGTGTTTCCATAACCGGAGAACACTACGCTTCAATTTTAGAGCAGTTAAAAGAGGCAATCAGAGAAAAAAGAAGAGGAAAATTGACCAAAGGTGTCCTGCTCTTGCACGACAATGCTCCTGTTCACAAGAGTCGAGTTGCGTTGGCTGCTTTGCACAAGGTGGGCTTCGATATCATTGATCACCCACCTTATAGCCCAGACTTGGCTCCCAGCGACTATTATCTCTTTCCAAATCTGAAAAAAGAGCTTTGAGGAAAGAAATTTTCAACCGATGAAGAAGTGAAGGATGCAGTTTCGGCGTATTTTTCAGAGAAAGACAAAACATTTTTTTATGAAGGTATTCATAAGTTAATTCATAGATCTGAGAAATGTATTAGGGTTTCAGGTGAATATATTGAAAAGGAAAAATAATTTTGTAATATTATTTCATCCCCTTCTATTCCATTCCGCGAACTTAAAAACGCACCCTCGTGTATCCCACCTGTTGGTATACCACACACACGACAAGTATTTGCAGTTGAACTACGTAATAAGACTGACGATGATAAATATGGTTTCAGACGGAAGAAAGAACTGCGGAGGTAGCAGTGTGCTGCCCAGGATACAAGATGAGGGACGTATCTTGCGTGCCGATCTGTCCTAATGGAAAAACAGGGCCTGGTTGCTCAGAAGGTAGTATTCTAGGGTAGTAAGAAGGTAGTATTACTGAAAAATATAGTATGGCTCTTTCCATTATATTAAGTAATTGATTAATGATTTATCAGAAAAGGAAAGCAATATGTATTAAAATAAAATGTTGTATATACCATTGATAGGCCTTTTCAGTATATGATATTTATACAGCACAGTAGATACATTTTTATTTCTAAAACAATTAAATGATTGCTGCGCTTTCAATAATTATCTTGTCGTCATCTTGTTGTGTATTACCAAAGAATCGTCTGTCACATAGTTTAACAATTCATGGGTGAAATATTTCGAATGCACGGACGGCGCGGCGTAGTACTTTATGCGCCGGGAGTTGTAAGATCGAACCCCACAAAAAAATGGTGTTATGTGTAATTAGTTATTCCTGGAGCGGGACTTTTGAAAATATTGAAGAAATAAGAATATAATGAAAGAAATATGTAATAACATTGAGTTACTATGTTCTACGAGCAAACAATTCAACCAGACTATTTGTAACACGCGTTAGAGCGCATGATGAATACCAAGTGAGTAAGAGAGCATCTCTTAATCACTTAGTCTTCGTCATGCGCTTAACTTTAAAATGTGTCAGTAAGCGACGAAGTTACTCAGAGTACTAATGGAAGAGGAAGTATCCTCATACAATTGTTATTTATCTTTCTGGAACGAAATTTAGTATAAAGTCTACCTATTTTAATGAAATATTTTTAGATTGTCCAGATAACAAATGGGGGCCAAACTGTATCCACGAATGCAAAAGATGCAAAAATGGCTTTTGTTCACCTATTACGGGTGAATGCGAGTGTTTGGATGGATGGCAAGGTGAGAGGTGGGTTGCCACTTTACACTTTAAAAGCACTAAATATTTAAAATAACATGTCTGTATTTAAACTGGCTTAGAATAAACTATATAATATTTTGAAATTGTAATATGTGTACTCTTTATTTTTCAGCTGTGGTACAAGCATGCCACCAACGACTTCAACAACGTCGTTAGAAGAATTACTAACAACACTTACTACTAAAATCACAACTCCTAATACGACACCAAACGTCACAACTCCTAGTACTACTGTTACTTCTACTAGACCTACAGTTATAACTTCTACAACTACTGTGACTAGTCCTACGACATCAATAACTACTTCTACGATAACAGTGCCGTCTACAACAACTGCTGTAACTACTTCTACAACTACAGCAATAACGCCTATGCCTAAATTGACAACCATCAGTGTTACTAGCCCATCAACTACTAGCACTTTAGCTACCACGAAAAGACTAACAACAGCCCAAATTATTATAACAACTGAGAATGAAATGGAACTAACGACACCGTTAAGTACGACTACAGAAATTCCTAAGCTAACTACAGTTTACAACAACACAACATTTGTAACGACTAGTACGTCAAGGACCACTTCAACAACTGAAGATACGACAAAGAGAATATTTATTAAGCCAGTTTTTAGTAACACAGAACCGTTAGAAACGACTACAGTCACGGAACCAACTGTTATAGTGAGAACTATACCTACCATTAACGTACAACAAGAACCTACAGAAATTGTTACTACAGCTGAAATGCCGAAAACAACTATATCATCATCATCAGTAAGAGAAATCATATATAAAACTGATACAACTAAAAAAGAAACAACAATGAGAATAATCCCAACTACAGCTAAATTCAAGCCAAAGGAGATATGGATACGACCAGCGCAAAAAGGTGAATCTCCAATAGTCGAAACAAAGATTAAAATGACTCACGAATTTCCAAGGTACAGAAGTGCTAACAACAAGGAATTGACTCCAATAATAACAACTCCAAAAACTATAATTGTTTCTATAATACCAACATCAGTATCGTATTCAACATTTAAAAAGATTGTTTTAACCCCATCTTATTTATCGACTAAGAATGCTACAATTGGTCCGTCATACAATAAAACAGATTACGGATTAACTACAAGGCCAATGCCAGCTGTAACAACAAAACTACCAATAATATCGAGTACATTGGCAAAGAAAGAAGTAAATTCTCCAACATCACTTACCACAACAAGTACAACATTTCTACCGAGCACTTCTGTAACTCCAAATATATCTTCAACTAAAGCTACTTCAATAGCAAAGTCTTTGGAAGTAACTAAAATTATTCCTCACATTAATAGAACTAACAGCATGACGATTAACAGGAATACTTCTTCTTCTGTAACAACTACTTCTCCTAATACAATAAAAACTACGCAGGAACGGAATTATCTACTTACAAACTCAACTACTAAATCTTTTATGACTTCAACTACTGTACAGTCTGCGACACAAAGAACGACGAAATATTTTATGAAACATACAATGTCCAAAAAACCCACGAACGTTTCCTTGGTAACAAAAATACTTAAAACAACTAATCCACCGAAGGTCATTGAAAAAGAATTTAAAAAGGCTAATGTTACTAAAAGTTTAATTAAAGTTACTACTGATGGACCTACAGATGATGAAGAATTTCATATTTTGACAGAGCCTGAACATATAACAGCAGTTATGGGAGACAAAGGTACTGAGAGATCTTCAGTTGACTTAGTATCGGTGATAAGTATAGCAGGAGGAGTGATGATGGCTGTCATCACAGTAGCAGTTATAATTGTAATGATTGAGAGATGCAAAAAACCGAGATATGAGGACGTGAGGAAAATTAATGATATAAGAATGCAAGTGATGATTGATAACAACGATGTGCCACCACCGTATGTCAGAAGCATATTTCATACACCACTTCCTGGTAAGAATCAATTAAAGTTATTATTCTTATTAAAAGTCTAACAGACCACCTGATTATAGCGTTAAGTTTTATCGTAAGAGGTGCTTACAATATCACGTCTGCATTGCATCATACAATAGTTTTTTTAAGGTGCTCGGCAAATCCTACTCATAGAATCAAATACACTAACGTAGAGAATTTTCAGTGCAGTCTCTCATTTCTCCTATTCTCCCTGCCCTCTTTTTTCATAAATTCATTCGTATGCTTAAAGATTGGCTGATTTTTACCAACTGTAGGGTAAATTAAACACATGTAACCACCGCTGCAGTCTGCACGCGAATGCAGTTACTTTAAAATATAATTAAATCCTTCTTAAGCCAAGCGCAAGTTAAAACTATTATATTACGGCAACAGTCAGAACTAAACCATGGTGTGTGCCCCAATATTAAAATATTTATTTTCACGTGTTTCTGGTACCTACTTATCCACTCCATTAGAGCCTTTTCGATGAAACTTACAAACATGATATTTTTCTAATGACTTTATTATTGCAGATCCTCCTACATCGGAAAAGTGTCATTACCAACCAATATCGACGTTGGATAGGAATTTAAAACAATTCATGAGACCAGTCGTAGTACAAACGATTTCACCTATAATGCTGGAAAACTTCAGAGGTAGGGCAAATATACTTTAAGTTATTTTTATAAACTATCAGCCATATATTTTGAAAGTTATCTTATTGCTGGGCACAAGCATCTTCTCAGTGTGATTATCATTAGTCTATAGTCCACTGTGGCCAAGTGTGAGTCGGCAGACTTCACAAATTTTCGAAGATCTTTATGTAGATCAGTAAAGCAGACTTTTATTGATATTTTCTTTTAAATATAAAGCTAATGATAATTAATTATTTATTACGCACATATACTCAATAAGGCAGAGGTAATGCGAGACTGAATTCGAGATCTCTTTTCAGATTCCTTTTCAGATATTACTAATTATAAATTCAAATATATTTATTGAAAATGCTTTTATTAATTCTTATTGCAGGAATTCTGGAATGTCACTACGATCATTTGCCAAGGCGAAGTCACGATTTCGGAACTTTACAAAGTCGTTCCTCAATAGCGCCATCTATGATCGACAGGAGTGAATCACGTCAACTACGAGCAAGTGTAACAGAGTCCACGATAGAAGCGTTGAAGTGTGAGGCCAAACTTGATGTTATTGACAACACAACTTCTGAACCTTTATATGCAGAAATACCTTGCTGGCGGCCGCCTTCTGAACATGCTATTGAAATTATCAACTTGAATGGAGAAGCCGTAACTGAGTTATGACCGCGATGCTCAATCCACAAGGTGTTCATAATTTAGACGTAGTTCTAATATGTTGTACTAGATGGCGTTGTATAAAAATTTTAATATTGTAAAACCACCAAAGAATCTTACTTGTGTGTGAAGTGAATTATTATAGTGTATTAAATAAAACAATAAAAAATAAAGATAACAGTTGGATTTATATTTATTTTCCTTCAATATTTATTGAATATATAGCAAATAATAAATTAATGTTCACAAGTTTCGTAGAACCGCTTTAGATAAACCTTATCAAGGTTAAAGTGCGTGGGTATTACAATTATCATATAACATCCTATGTTTCGCAGTAGGTCAAACGCTATTATCATTAAAATACTAGATAGACGTCTGTATTGAAATAGCCATTTAAATAGCCCTTAATTACTTAGCTAGTCCAAGTTTTATGCTCTGCTGGGTTTCGCTGGTGTAATTTTCTATGGCTGTCTCGTCCGTCTGATGGCTAAGCTAGTATGTACAGCTAGGAATCATTAAATCCCAGGTTTGATTCTCGGCTCAAACCAGCAAAAAGTAATAGAGTTTTCTGTCATATTCTCAATAGCAGCCGGAAAGGTTGTGTTGTATCCCTTTGCCTTGGAAAGCTGCTTTCCGAGGCAAGGTTTATTACGTGAGGCAAGGGAATTAGGTGCAAGACTAACAAGTCGGGCACCTAATAACATTCTGTCGTGTAGATTTGCCGTCTTATCGATGTTAAAAGTCATTTATTCATTAAGGTTACAAAGTAACACTTAAGAACATCAAATCGGTCTTAGAGAGTGAGTCTTGTGCACTTTGCTCATACACTTGCGCAGTATAATATCTCACACGACGATGGCTAGTCTCCGTTAACTGACCGCCGTGACCGAAATCGTTCTGGAGGACGTTATTATAATAACATGATTAAACTAGTGAAACCCAAACAGATTTAATACCTATATTACATTTATCAGTCTTATTACTGCTACTACTTTAGTTACTAATATTAAAAAACAGATTCAGGTGCGTTTTAGTAAGAAATACAGGCCGCATTTTATTGGATAAATGGATTCCAGGATGTTCTCTCTATGACTTATATTTAATATGTAGGTATACATTGACACATACATCTCAATTGAAAACATTTCTCATTTTATCAAATCATTAGGTGTAAAAAGGAGAGACAAATACAATTCTTTTTAGTACTCAGTTTGGCAAATACTTTTGTCAGTTCAGTGTTCCTACGTTAATGCATATATTTAATAGAAAGATATTCCAGAAAGCGACCACGGTCAAAGTAAGCGTAAGTGAACCCAACATATTCCACGATATAATCTTCAGGTCGACTGGGCGCCGTAAAATATAAGTAAATTTTTACTGAACAATAATTTTCAGCAAGAAGGGAAACAAACATACTACTTACCTACTTATGCAGTTTATAGACTCTGGCACCACTACTAGCCAAGGATACACAGCTACCCCTACTTACAGCAGTACGACTTTCTACGTAACGGACATTTTGCGTCCAATGGCTGTATATTTTCCCTCCTTGATAGTTAGCAAGAAAAAAATCTATATTGGCCCTCATTATGATGCCTAGAATACGTACTCACCGGAGAAACACCACAGAAGCCTTTGACTGCGATCTTCTGTAAAGTAGACTTTCTTCCAAGCGGTGCTGATGTGCTACCACTATCAAACCTTGGAAAATATGCCAGTTGAACACAACACATATCTACACACAATTTTATACTCCAAGTTGCTACTAAGAGTGTATTGTCAAAAAATAACAATAACACATAGAACCCGAGGCTTCACGCATTGCATTCGTATTTATTTCTTCTGCTTGCTGTAGGAATGGATCCATGTTAGAAGTGCAATAGGTCGGATCAGGAGCACGACGTCACAATTGCAAGTCCGATACCTTAACTACAGACTACCACCATTTCGCAATACTTAACTTCTTCTATCTATATTTCTCTAATTAAACTGCTTGTTATTTTAGATGCCTGGTTACTCCACTCAGCTGTATAATCGCTGTGGCAATTTATGAAGGTCATATGCTGTGAACTGTTCTACACAGACCCTAGTTATCTCGAACACAAAGAGTTTGTGTTCTAGATGTGAGGATGAGTATTCTCTAAGAAGACCTTTTGTTGCTGAGTTCAAACGTTGTTTAATAATAGATACATACATGTTTATATTATTTCTACGAAACGCAATTTTACATTCTGAGGAATGTCAGACTTATATATTGTCCACGATTTAAGAATGTTTTTAGCACCTGCCCGTGAATAATTAAACAAAAATAACAAAGTATTGTATAGTACAACATTTTAGTATGTCTGCTATTCAACGCGACGCGTAAACCATTCAATTAAGTTGAAATATATACCACGCTTTTGTGTCATATTTTATATTAAGGTTATTTTTATCTAAGTCTTTTTATAAATGCCAAAATAATAAAGTTATTTATTATTTTTACGTTTATAATAAGACCTAGATTTTACATAAAAATAGTATATGGGCCGGCAAGTGACATAAGCTACAAATTGTCCAGAAAACACGTTTTCCGTGGTATAATTATTTTCCATAAATAAAATAAAATAGTAAGGATTATTTTTATAACATATATATAACATCAGCCCTATATTAAACTGTCTCACTGCTGGGCACAGGCTTCTTGAGTGTGAGAAGGGTTCGGCCGTAGTCTACCACGCTGGCTTAGTGCGGGTTGGCAGACTTCAAATGTCTTCGAGAACATGACGGAGCACGTTTAGACATGCAAGTTTCCTAACGATGTCAACCTTCACCGTCAAAGTGAGCGATAATTAACTATTTAATACGCATATAACTTCGAAAAGTCAGAGATGCGCGCCTTGCTATCAAACTTGAGACCTCTGAGTGGCAGTCCAACGGTCAATAAAAAATAGGTATTGTTCTACATTAAATTAAGCTTAAGCATAGATAACTAATGGTATATAATACACCGTTGCCTAACTCCAAGAGATTATGAATTGATTCTTAAAATTGGATCAAATGCAAAACTTTATAAGTATTTCAGTTAATCTTCACTGGCATTAGAGAGAAATAAAACTATTTTCAAAGACAGTGAGTGCATTATCATTGCCTTAATATAGTTATAATATCAACAAAATTACACGTTTATACAGGGTGTCCAAGAACCTGGCGTCCAACTGGATTCCCACGATGCCCCAAGTTCTAACAGTACTCAGAAAAATATTTTAAAAAATCCACCCCATGTACTTACAGAATTATACTGATTTCAAAAAAAAAGGGGAAATGAGCACCCTGTGACATACTTTTGAATGCTGTGACTGCTAATGCTGATAATTTCGATATTTCTTGGAGGTTTTGTAATCTAGGGTATTGCTGTGTCTAAATTGAATGTAAAAATAAAGTACTTATTGTACCATTTTAAAATAAAATATTATTTTAACTAAAGGTGATATGGAAAACTATTGTATTTCGCAACTTTGACCGACTGTAGTGTAAAAAAAATGTACCAAAATAGTATGGCAAGTGACGTCAAATTTTGACGCGTTTATTCCTCTTTTTAAAAAGGTATAATACTTACACATTAATTTGAAAAAAAAAATTTTGATAATATTTTTACTCAACAACCCAATTTTTACGAAGTGCCTACCTACTAACGGTAACTGTCGGACCCTTTCTTATCTTAGAAACTGTTATGTTACTACTATTATTTACTTCGGTTCCAAGAGTGAGCAAGAAGGAAATACACACAGGTAGATGGGTTCCCAGTAGAATAAAAGCAAAGAATGTTAGTTTAAAGATATTTTATTACAATAAATGTTCAAAATGTTGACCACCCGCGGCAATACAAGCTCTCACTCTCCTTAAAAAGGACCGCTTTATGTTTCGCGAGTAACTTTTTTGACGTATCACCTGCACTGCTTGTGTTATCTTCTCACGAAGGTCAGCGATGTCATTAATGGGCTTCGCATAAACGAGCTCCTTCATAGTTCCCCAGAAAAAAAAATCCAGCGGATTTAAGTCAGGTGAGCGGGCTGGCCACGGGATTGTTCCTGATCGCCCAATCCACCTGTTCGGGTATTGCTCGTCCAAAAACTCTCTAACGGATACGCGAAAATGTGCTGGACAGCCGTCGTGTTGGAACCACATATCTGGTGGGGTCTCTTCTAGTAAGTTTGGCAAATCATTTTGAAGAAAATTTAAATATGATTCGCCAGTCAAATTCTCGGGCATCTCAAATGGACCAATAATATTCCCACAGAGAATACCGGTCCACATGTTCACTTTGAACCGGTACTGGGATCTATCTTCTCGCATCAAGTGCGGATTTTCCACATGCCACTCGTGCAAGTTGTGTAGGTTCATGTAGCCATCCTTCTTAAATGTAGATTCATCTGACCACAAAATTTTGTCGATAAAGTTTTCGTCTTCTCGATGTTTTTGCAGGATTGTTTCACAAAACGCGACTCGGCTCGGATAGTCTCGAGGTAAAAGACTTTGCACTCGCTGTACGTGGTACGGATGATATTCTTCTTTTTGGAGAATACTGTGTGCTGTGCTCTTCGGTATCCCCGTATCAGCTTCTATTCCTCGCACAGAGATGCTTGGATTTGCCGACACCGCCTCTAAAACTTCATCGCGTATGAAGTCATTTACGGGTCGTCCTTCACCAGCTACTTGATTGGGGAACCGCCCGTCACATAGTGATCTGTGCACATTAATGAAAACTCGATGGTCGGGATATCGCGTAGCCCTCGGATACCTTTCTCTGTAAAGTCTCGCTGCAGCTCGTCCATTACCTCTACATTCTCCATAAATGTAGTGCATATTTGCGTATTCTTGCGGAGTGTAGGTCGCCATGGTAGCACACACAAAACACAAACTGTCCAAACACAGGCAAAGGTCGTCGTAAAGAGTTCGTTTCAAAGTCCAGAGCACAAAGAGTAATCGAGTCCAATAAACAAAGCTTTAAATCGTAGTACGTGATCAATGGTAACAATAAGAGAGAGGTGCGTAGTAACGGCAGGAGGCAGTGACGCGTACTGACCGTACTGTTATCCTAAATAGCACGATCCCAGATAGCGTCACTATCTATCTCACTCGCACCTCTAACCTTTTTCTCCCTCACTCTTACCTGAATAATGGGGTACCATAAAGAAGAACCAGCAAATCGCAAAGATAGTTTCTGTCTTGCTCCCTCCTGTTGTAATAACGAATCACTATGGTGAGATGCATGCACATACCGTCCCTTACGGTCTAACCTGTTTTTTGAGAGGCCTGTTGTTATTTTTATGAGCATACAACAGTAATTCTTTAGAGGTTAGATTCAATTCGTCGTAAATTTTTCTTTCTAAGAATTCTGTAAGACATCGTAAAAATTGGGTTGTTGAGTAAAAATATTATCAAAATTTTTTTTTTTCAAATTAATGTGTAAGTATTATACCTTTTTAAAAAGAGGAATAAACGCGTCAAAATTTGACGTCACTTGCCATACTATTTTGGTACATTTTTTTTACACTACAGTCGGTCAAAGTTGCGAAATTCAATAGTTTTCCATATCACCTTTAGTTAAAATAATATTTTATTTTAAAATGGTACAATAAGTACTTTATTTTTACATTCTATTTAGACACAGCAATACCCTAGATTACAAAACCTCCAAGAAATATCGAAATTATCAGCATTAGCAGTCACAGCATTCAAAAGTATGTCACAGGGTGCTCATTTCCCCTTTTTTTTTGAAATCAGTATAATTCTGTAAGTACATGGGGTGGATTTTTTAAAATATTTTTCTGAGTACTGTTAGAACTTGGGGCATCGTGGGAATCCAGTTGGACGCCAGGTTCTTGGACACCCTGTATATCAGAGGTCACAGCAATAACAGTTAAATGAAACGTTAAATAATATTTTTGCATTAATTTCATCAAAACATTGCAAAACAGATTGTATTATCTCATCGTTTCCGACTACTGTGACGATATCTTGTCTCCCAGGAATTAGGAGTCCGCAATATTGTGTTAAAACTATTGGCTATGCTATTTATAGCGCTGATTTCTGACCAACTGTTTTACTTAACTTAAAGTGAGAACAAAGGCAGTGACCTTCAGCTACTAATAAGTATTTTATCGAATGACGAATAAATGCATATAGGCAGTATATCTATTACTAAATATAAAGAGAATAATATTGAATTCAAACAAAAACATAAAGAATAATATTAGCGCATGATAAATTTGTAATATATTGGCACGAATAACTAAAATATTTGTCACGTACATATACATATGTACAAACAAGCGCCTATTTATCCCTGGGTAGGAAGATGTATTAAACACCTACATTTCACGAGTTGTTTTTAAGCTCCACATAACGGAGGGTGGACCAATTACAATTACCCAGCAAATTGGGACTCCGTACTGCTGCTTAGAATATCCAGTAAGCAATCCAGGTAAAGAATTTTAAAATTCTATACCTGGACTGCGTTTCAAACATCACATCACCCGCAATTAATATCAGTGCAAACTTATGCGAAAACCAACGAGGGATTTTTACATTCGACACAATCCTAACTAACTATCCTAAATGTTATAAATGCGAATCTGAATTTGTTTGTTACTCTTTCACGTCTTAACTACTCGGCGAATCATCATGAAACTTCGCATACCTACTCGTTGTCAGGGTTCAGAACAGGACATAAGGTACCTTACTTCCAGAAAACTACTGGTCCGAGGATTATAAAATTGACATAACCTACATTTATGTTAACGAAGCCGTAGCCAAAAATCTAGTACTTATTAAAAGTAAGATTTAATTATAATCTTATTTTGTTTTGTTAGATTATTTTGGCCAGTACTCCAGCCATACTTCTGAAGTTTATCGCCATTTTAAACGTATTGCTCTCGCTATTAGGGTCATAAGTGCTATCACTCGTATACGGAACCCATTTATCGTTAAATATTTATATGCTCGGTTTAACTAATGTGACTGTAGTACTAATATTGTTCGCAGTGTGTGACGAAGTGTAGTTGAGTCAACAAGTGGGATCCGTATCGGTAAGTCAAGTTCAGATTATGTCATACTTAAATACATATCATCTCGGATTATTCATTGACTTTTCTATGATCCACTAAACAGAATTTTCAGATGGTTAAGTAATCAAATTTACACTATGTTCAAATAGGCCGCTAAATGTAATTTGGGGCGATGAAGCAATCAGTAGCCTCACCGCTGCCTACGTGCGGTAGGTTCGAATCTCACACAGGAAAATTTATTATTTGAGTGATAATTAATTTGGTATTTAAAAAAATATGACTTCTAAAATCTTTATTAGAATACAGGACGTGAAGAACCGATAACTTTTATTACTTGTTTTTCCAAAATGTAAGTGATAGATGAGTAAATAGGCTCTCATTAAGCGTAGGTATAGTTCTTCTACTACAAGCTAAGCCGATCGTTGCCAGTATTGTGAGTCTCTCATGAAATAAGATAATAAGAGAACTATATTCAGGTAATAGGTAAAATCTTTAGGTACAGTCGAAAACTATCACAGCTTTTAATTTCTACCGAAAATCCGTCGTGACTCGTGAGTAAAGCCTTTAATTCCGCTTCTAGTGTTGGTTTAGATCTTCTCGCGGGACAGAAAAAAATGGTTGTAACAAGTTTAGATGTTCTCTTTATTCACATTAATGTTTGTAGCATGTATTTTTCAGTACAGAAATTGTGTATAGTGGACAGGTACGTAGTCACAAAGAAATTAATTTCTCTATTAGTCATCCATGTTCTCTTTATTTTGTTTTACCCTTAAGCACTATTTTTAGGCTATCAGACTGATATATAGACTTTGCGTGCATTGTGATAAACCGTTTTATCATTTATAGCTACAAATTATACATTTGTATCTTGGATTGAAATATGTTCGGTTCACAAAAATAAAATAGTATACCTATTTGTTTTAATTCAATGTTCATATAAACTTGCATTTACAGCAGATTGTAAAATATTAATAATTATTCTTATGCTATAATAAATAATTAAATACAATGTATTTTATATCATGAACAAGAAAACGCAAACGCGTTGACCAAGTAACCTAGAATAATGATAACATTTTATATTTTATTACCTACAATTGTTTTTTTTATTTTTTTTTATACTACTAATATGGAAAACAAGCATACGGCCCACCTGATGGTAAACGGTCACCGTAGCCTATCGACGCCTGCAATACCAGAGGCATCACTTGCGCGTTACCGACCTTGTAAAAACCAACTCAACTCAATGCTGGGTACGAGCCGCTTCTCAGTATAAGAAGGTTTAGGCCACCGTTCATCACGCTGGCACAGGCATCTTATAGAACATTATGTCAAACTCTCAGACATTTTCCACACGATGTTTTCCTTCAACGTTAAACCTGCCTTCGCCATTAACGTGAGCAATAACTATTTAATACTTATATAATTGCGAAGAAGTCAGAGGTGCAAGCCTTGAGATCAGACATGTTGAATAATGATTTTAAACCGTATATTATTTTTAAACTTGAAAATGACCATGTTAATATTACAGTTGCATACATATAATAAACTCGCTCCTGATTATTGGTTAAGGGAGGTATATTTAATTAATGTACTTTTTTCTTATAGATAAAAATGCGTTTATTGTTGCTAGCGGTGCTAGTAACATGCGCTTGCGCAACTCCTCAATATGTTAAGTCGCGGTACTCTGGTGTCAAGGGAGGCCACACTGGACAAGGATACCATGGCGGGGAAAGCCTTGTGAGGTAAGCATGAATTAAAACCAACTTAACCTGTCAATTGTTGAAATGCTAGATATAATTAAAAACCTATTTTGTATGGTCGCCAGTGTGCCAATTCAATAGGTTAAAGAAGGAAATAGTGAGTTGAATATACGAACTTTTTATATACCACATAAATAATACATGTCAGTTTAAGCGCTTAGTTACGTAATATTTTTAATACGCTCTTCCTAAGCGTATTCTGATCAGCTTTCTAGTTTGATCAGAATTCAGCAGATTTCAGTTTTTTAAGGAGCGAATGATATCTTTCTACCACTGACCACATCATTGTTGACCAGTTGATATTCGACATTTCACCTTATGGAATATGTATGGTGAAATGACAATTTGTCAAAGTATATAAACAGACCTCAATATAATGCTTCAATATTACATTTTTAATTCCAATGCGGCTATCAAATTATTTATTTAGAAAAAGCTTTTTGATAAATCTATTCCTGTCGCGCTGTGCGGAAGAGATAGCTCGGAATATGTGAAATCATTATTTCGTTCCCCTGTTTCCTCCGCCAAATCTAAACCGACTTTAATAATTATCATCATAAGTACGAGAATAATTACAGTTATGTCTGTCTGTTTTATTTTTCTGTTTTGTTAAATTTTTGCAATAGATCTCTCGATGTCGATCGACATTAAATTTGTTATTTTAGAAGTCCTTATATTATGTAAAAGAAGGAACAATAGGGACATACCGGGAGGAGACATATGTAGATTATAATTATCTTAAAATTGCCCTTTTTCTGTCTCTAATTGAAATATAAGCTTTGATGCTAAATGTTAATAACTTATTGTTCTTGTCTGTCATAATTATTGTGTTAATTTAATGTCAAATTTAATTTAGAATTTAATATGCTCTTTCACTTTTATAAATTAATTAATATATCGTGTTAATTTCGATAAATATTTATTATAATAAATTTGTATACAGCTGTATCAGTAAAACAAGATAGACTAAAATTGTATGTAACATCTTTGTACCATATTTCCAGCAAATAAATAAATCAATTGTTTTGCGCTAATGTCAATTATTCAGAGAGAAAATAACATGTGAATTAGTTTGTATGGACTGAACGCTACGTTGACTCTTAAAACGTAATAGTCATAATATGATGATTATTTTCCAAATATATTGAAATGTATTTTTGTCTAAATATTGTTTTATGTGAACAGGCCCGGTTATGGTGGATATCAAGGCAATAACTTAACGGAAGCTGTGAACTACGAGAAAGGCGTATGTTATATTGAAGTCCCGTAAGTACTTACCATTTCCGATTTATAAAGCTACGAGCATGTCAAAGAAATATACTTTTAACAACTTAACAAAGAACAACCTAAATGTAATAACTTAGTAAACTCACTAACATATATTTTGGCGTTCATTAGTGTAACTTTCTGACCTAAATGACCTTTGACTTCCACTTTAACTCATAAATTGTAATTATATATATTAGTATTAAAATGTCCCACTGCTGGGCACGGGTCTCTTCTCAGTGTGAGAAGGGTTAGGCCATAGTCCACCACGCTGGCCCAGTGCGGGTTGATAGACTTCACATATCTTCGAGAACATGACGGAGAACTCTTAGATATGCAGGTTTCCTTACGAGAGCGAAAAAGCGTTATGGAAATATCTTAGAAAGCACCCACACATTTTTACATGAAAATTATTAATTTATTTTCTACGTTCTTAGCTTGATTTTTCTAATAAAGCGTGTTTTTTAGTTCTTTTTTAATTTAAGTAATTAAGTCAATTTAACATTTATCTTTAATAATAATATAAAATGTTATATCTGACAGAACCGCTAGTCTGGCGAGGGATCCTGCTCATGTACCTGCTGGTAACGGGGTAAGCGTCAACTCACCACATATACCTACTACAATTCGACTCGCCACTTTGCCTTAGCAACACGGATAAATAAAGTCACGCCTTATCTCTCTTTCAGTCCCGTCCCGACCTCAGCCGAATCAGAACTTGTTGCCAAGGCTACATAAAAAATATACATAACCCTAGAATCTGTGAAGCAGTGTGCACTAAAGAATGTGTCAATGCGCTTTGCACTGAACCAGAAACATGCACTTGCTTCCCTGACCATATCAAGAACTTGGCTGGCTATTGCATACCGACTTGTCCCATTGGCTGCCAAAACGGACAATGTTCCGGTGGTGAATGCATCTGCAAAGACGGGTACCGATTGGACTCTGAAGGAAAATTCTGTGTGCCAGTTTGTAGAGACAACTGTGGAGGAATAGGTAAGATATCTTTGAATATGAGATGTATACGGCTACAGGGCCTTATACCGATACTAAAATCAATAGGCGGTAGCCTAATGGTTAAGGCATCGGGCTTAAGATCGAGAAGTCGCGCGGTCGAACCACATCCATTGCACTAATGACGTGAACCCACTCTTAACACAAGCATTCTAGCTTAGCTGGAGGGGTTAACAAAAATACTAGTAATTTGAAACCCAAAGTGTAATGTAATCTTATTAAATAAAAAATAGTTGTTACCCGCGACCTACAGACGACATTAGCTTACTATTGTATAAATTTCATCTAAAAAGACTTTCCTGTATTTAAATTAACATATTTTAGGGTACATAAACGATTTCCTAAACATATAAAAGGTTCTATTCGTGCTTTTCTCCGAAAGGTGAAAAGTAGAATTCATTAGAATTTTTTTAGTACTTCACTACTTTTTAGTCACGGGATTAATGCATTAGCTGGTTTTGTTTTAAGTACCTACAGAACATTTTAGTAGAAATAATGTTCTGTGGCTTTAACATATCAGTGCCTTAAAACTGATTTTCTTATATAATTATATTTACTCACATTATTGTACTTAGATCTACTTTCCAATCTCTCTTCAATCGTTCTCTTGTGGCTGTATTTTATCTCTTTCTCTCTTACATTATTACCTATTAGGTTTTAAGTCAGGTCATATTCTTGGTTTAAGACATTTATTTCTCATAAGTATATACATTCATTTGTTTGAAAAACACAAGTTTGACATAATTAATTAAAAGGTTTATATAAGCTAAAGAAGTACCGGAAAGATCTTATTTAATAACACTTACTGTCTGTGGAACATAGTACAACAATCTCGTTTTAACTCATACATACGCTATACACTAATGCGGCTATGCTTAAAACAATCAACATAACACAAGGAGTGAGTACGATTGTCTCATTACATTTCGAAAAACGAAGCACATCAATTGCTATCGCATAATACGAAGACATAACGTTTTATTTATCAGGCAATTGCACCGCTCCGAATACGTGTGAATGCAGAAGCGGGTACCAGTCCAGTCCAGACGGGTCTTGCCAGCCTCACTGCGACCGTTGCGGTAGCTTTGGTCAATGTGTAGCTCCTAATGACTGCCGTTGCCAACGAGGGTATACTAAGAACCCAGAAGGCGACTGCATTCCTCAATGTGAAAAGTGAGTATATTGTAAAAGTGATAGATTCTACATAGAGCGCATGTACTCAAATATGCAAGAGAGCCATAGTGAATATTAAAATCTCTTATTTATGAATATAGCCACAAAATTTAATACATATTGTTTGTTTCTAAGGGACAAGCATCCAAACGAAACTACAGTAAATCGTGTCTGATACATTATAGTATGACAAAAACAGTTTAAGAAGCAATATAAAGTTAATAATGACTTCTTATTGTGCACTGTAAGATAAGCTGCTCTTGTTTAGTTTGATGTTACAAGAAATTGTGTGATATACAAATACTTGTTCCGGGCATGAGTTTCTTTGTGTCTGTTGTTTTAATGTTTGTAAAGTTCCCTGCAACACAGGAATTATTTTTGGAGCGAGGTTTGTTTAAAAAGCAAAAGAAGCTCTACTATTTTATATCTACTAGGTGTCCGCCGCGGTTTCACCCCCATTTATGATCACTGCACCGCTCTCGTGGCCTATAGCGTGATGTTATGTAGCCTATACCTATATTATTACTGGGTAACGTAGCTTTTGAATGGAGAAAGAATTGAAAATTTTTTTTTACAAACAAATATCTTTCTTCTTTATAATATTAGAATAAATCATTCAAAATAATCTCTGTGTTACTTGCGACATTGATTAAATGCTTTATATCTGAAATTTTGCTAAATTAATATATAACGATAACCGTAATCTTTGCACACTTTATTAAATTAATATTTTATTTTTCAGTAATTGCCTACCAAACGGTCAATGCGTGGGACCAAACGTATGCAACTATCCTGTAACAACGACAACAACCCCTAAACCCAACGAAGCTAATATTCATAGAGGAGATATTGCCCCTCAAGATCCAAACAACTATCCTCACACCACTAGGGCTCCTAGCTACCCTAACACCAACCCTAACCAACAATATCCAGACAATCAACAATCTGGTTATCCCGGACATCAACAACCTAACTATCCGGGACAGTATCAGCCTGGTCAATCTCATCAACCAGGTCAATCCTATCAACCAGGTTATCCGAACCAACCAGGTCAATCTAATCAACCAGGTCAATCTTATCAGCCAGGTTATCCGAACCAACCAGGTCAATCTAATCAACCAGGTCAATCTAATCAACCGGGTCAATCTAATCAACCAGGTCAATCTAATCAACCAGGTCAATCTTATCAACCAGGGCAATCTTATCAACCAGGGCAATCTTACCAACCAGGACAATCACATCAACCAACACAATCTAACCCACAAGGTCAATCTAACCAGCCCGACCAATCTAACCAGCCCGGTCAGTCTAACCAACCAGGCCAATCGAATCAGCCAGGCCAATCTAATCAACCAGGTCAATCTAACCAAGTTGACCATCCACAGCCAAACTATCCTGGCAACCAGCAACCTCAATATCCCCATAATAATAATCAGCAATCTAATAATCCAAACCAATTTAATCCGTATGGTACTCCACCGTCATATCCTGGTCAAAGACCCGGAAATCCCGATCGCCAACCAATATATTACAATCCTGGTCAACGACCACCTAATTATTCAGGCAGTCAACATGGCTACTATGACCAACAGAATTCCGACGGTCAACATCCACCTAATCAGCCACCAAATGGCGCTTATCATCCTGGTAGCCAATACTACCCAGGCAGTCAATATTATCCAGGTAGCCAATACTACCCAGGTAATCAATATTACCCTGGCACTCCCCAGAACTACCCCAACAACCAAAATTACCCTCAATACCCGTCTGCTACCAACCAGTCTTCGATCTCGCAGACATCTCATCAACAATCACAAAATCAGTACTCTGAAAACCAGTTGAGTAATGCGGAGACGCTGTGCTCAAAAGCCTGTATCAACGGAGTCTGTGTTGAGGGAGATAGATGTGCTTGCAACGAAGGATATATACTCGATAGTACGGATCCAACAGCATCCAGGTATATTCTTTTTTAATTTTCTTGTATTTAAAGATACTTAATTGCACGCCAAATTGAAGACACATCTTTACTTGAGTGCGCTAATCATACATCTGATTCTTTATTCTTAGTGGATCAAAGTAAATATTGAGCGATATCTGATAATATTCGATTTAACCTCAATTAACAATTAAGTTAATGAACTTTCTAAACTCTTGGCACACAAACTTTTATGCATGTAATGTATATTTTATTTTATTGTAATGAAACGGTACTCATTTGAGTTTTACCTAGAGTTGAAATACGACCAAATATAGCTTACTTATAAGCGATTATGTTATCGCTGTACCAGTGCCAGAAATGTTAAACTTTTATACTTTCCCGTATATATTGATTCGGATTTATTTAACGGTATAGAGCAGCTCATAATAATATGTCTAAAATGTTGACTCAATAATATTTCTTCTTAGTTTGGAAACACATGTCACGTCGGGGTCACTAATGTATCAGATGTCTTCTCATTGTCGGTGCTCAAATAAAATAGGTCTTGATAGATATGGATATATATATTCGCTGGTACCAGTTATAATATAAAATAAATACATATTGAACTACGACCTAAGTGAGTGGTTGCGGGGAGACTTCTGCCGCGCGGCGCTACGTCATACTTGCGCCTGTCTGTACAAAACTAAAGCATCATCAGTGTCGCTACAATAGTAGTTTTCACAGTTTAAAAGCATCGAGCAATTCAGTAACTAAGTCCAACATATTGTTTTCTTTGCAGATGTAACCCGTATTGTCCAGGTGGTTGCCCCAACGGTGTTTGCTCTTCGCCATACTTCTGTATTTGCAACCTGGGCTATCGTAAGGACCACAGCGTGAAGGGCCGGGCTTCGTGCGTTAAACGTATCAGACGCTCTGCTGATCCCCCAATGAGCCTTGCTGACCTCCTGATCTTCGAAATCCCCGATGAGGACATAGAGCTTTAAACTACAGTGTTTAAGAATATTTTCGTTTGTGCTCCGCAGAAATATTTGTGAAAAACTTAGGGAACATAGATTTATTGCCATGTTGTTCGCTCGATCATTTCTATCATAACAATTTAATGTAATGTTATAGCGCCACGTGGTTTGGTGTATTTATACAAATATTCACAATTAGTAATAAGATGCGATGTTATTTGTTTTGGGTAAAGAACAAAAATGTTTGATCTAATACGTCATTCGGCATAGCTTACAAAGCGAGCGTTTGCATCGTCAGAACATTGAGATCAAATTCAACTTGTCTAGTCAAATACACATTACACTGGGGAACATTCATTTTGCGGCATGGTAAGTTGAAGTCAATTTTGTGTAAGTTCAGTATGCTGAATACGAGAAAAATATCAGATTTGTTAAATTGACTCTAGTTTATGAGATAAGACTTTATAACTATATGACTGAAAGAAGGTCAAAATAAAAATACTAATAATATATTAAATATATATTTTAGAAGCGGCTATATAATAACGACAAGATAACTTAATACATATGCTACTAACAAAAATCATTAAAAATAATTAGAAAAAGCTTTATCTGTAAGCTTTTCTATTGTGTTTATGTTAAGGACAATCCATTATTAAACTCAAGCAATAGTCTGCCATCATAATATGGTTGTCCCTCCCATGCCTTGGTATCTTTCTTTTATCGTTCTAATGTCCTGATGTAACCGTTCTTTATGTTGAATATCTTAAGAACCAGAGTCAATCCACACAAAGTAAATATATTTAAGGTATGACTGATGAAGGTGTTTATTAAAATCAGTAACAAAATTAATGCCGTAGAAAATATTTATTTTTTTGTTCCCCAATGTTATTAAATGTTGAAATAAGAATGTGGCATGTGGCATGTACATTAGAAACTATTGGAAAATCTTCTAAAAAATAATAATGGGCGCAATCTATTGCCTCAAGAATGTGTTATATAATATCGATAAAGATTGTATTTTGATCTTATTTCGTACTGTGTCATCAAGTCATAAATAACATAACCCTATACCACAAATTTTCTGAAGAGTTTTATAGTATTGTAGACGAACGTAATAAATGATTTACGCAATAGATTTTGTTTGATTTCCTTCTAAAATCTATATTTCAGCTTTAACATCAAAGATAGTAAAAGTACCTTAAATATGAAATAAAATATTTATCAAATAAAGACATTTATGTCTTAGTACCTTTCGCATTTTTTTACTTTTAAAATAATTTATTAATGACATAATTAAATAATTAACAAATTATATACACAAACTATTTACAAGAAATATAAACTAAAGAGAAAATAAACTTCGAAATTAAAAAGCGTCATTATATTCCTCAGCGTCGTTGTCAACTGGCAATGTGCCTAGAAGACTGGCAGCATTGCCACGTTGATTGGCAATAATTATTCTTTGTGCAAAGAAAATACCACCCCTTTGGTCACGCAAAGCGTCGATCAGCCGCTTAGCTAGGTCTCTATAAGCAGACCTAACACTTGGACCCCATGGCCTCAGCGCTTCGACACCAAACGGCTCACATATATACTTACCAATAAGGTTTTGATATTTACGCTGTTTGAGCGTCTTCGCTGATGCAGCAGCAGCACCAGCACTACCCGCTGTGCTAGAAAGATGTGATGGCGCAAGGGTGTTGACACAAGTTGTGTCCCACACTAAAAGCCTACCCATTTTCCATGGCAGTAATTGTCATTACTAAGCTTAGCTTGAACCACACGGCTTGGCACGCGATGATGGCAAGAGACCAGATGATATGTCTGTCATCTGGTCTCTTGCCATCGTCGCGTAGCAAGCCATGTGGTTCAAGCTAAGCCGGAACGCCAGCGGTGACAAGAGCCCGACGAAGTATGTTATTCAGGTAAGCGTGTCGTGATATACAACCAGCACTCCTGCTGCATGACAGGCCATGGTGACCTAGGTGTATTTCACAATCTAAATTTATACATGATCTTTTTTATATAATTCTTCTCTACGTGTATGTCATTGCACTCCTCTTAACGGCTAGGCCGATTTTGATGGACTTTTTGTTTGTTTTAATGGCCCTGGATGGCTTAGATTCATAATTAAAGCAGCCGGCCCTGCGATAGGGTTTTTGGATGTTTTAATTTCAGGCCAACGTTCAGGCAGGATATTTGTCGGGTCCGCTAGCTATCTATACTTACATCTACTGAAATACCGCATAATTAATAAAAGTATTAGGAATAATGGAGACCTTTGTGATGCTTACGATCAATTTCTTAGAATAGTATCTAGTTAAACCATTTAGATAAAGATACCGTATGATTATATCAAACGTTTTTTAATTATCTACATATTATATTTGTTTTCATAAAGGTGGAGGACAGTGCTGGTGGTTATTCAGCATCAGGCACTTTATTTTAGCAGGCCAGACTTATAAGATTACATAAAATTACCCACCCATCTCCTTTGAACACACCGAATCAGAAGCTGATACTCACAGAAATACAGAACTCTATTTAATTTTGAAACAGGTTTTATTACAAGAATTGGCTGCCTAATCACATTTGTCGTAGCATCGTAATTTTTGGGGCTTTAAAAGTAAAGTGAAGAAGATTAAAATACTTCCATTTGTTACGACTTTAAGTTTCTTTTGTTTCATAGATCGAAACTCCATTTTAAATAGTTTTATTATAATGATATCCTAACTAATAATATAAATGCGGATGTGAGTTTGTTTGTTACACTTTCACCCCTTAACTACTCGATCAATCATCATGAATTTACGCATACACGTCATGTCAGGGGTACAGAAATGGACATAGGGTACCTTTCGTACAGAAAAAAACTGTTACTAACTTAACTTACATTTACGCGAGTGAAACCGCGGGGAAAATCTAGTAATATCATAAATTGTCACTGTCCACTCCTAGTTACTACTACTAAAACATAAGCCATTTCTATAATATTCAATATCAGTGATATACTGTAAATATACGTAAACAGTAATTTCATTTTCTTTCAACATCGGCCCATTAGCTCAGTTGGTTAGAGCGTCGTGCTAATAACGCGAAGGTCGCGGGTTCGATCCCCTCATGGGCCACGATCTTTTTATTTAATGTTTTAAATTACCACTTTTTGATCATTTTCATTATATTTTAGTAAAAATACAATTTATATTGCTGAATAATTCGTTAACAATTTTTGTCCACACGACCCTTTTAGAATACCTTTCACCATCCAGGGTCAGCGTCATATCATTTAAGACAAGCAATAATTTAAATTTTAAAAGTTATGCAAATTATAAACATATTATAATATGTTTTATCTAATCGTACACAAAAATTCGATACTCTAAATATAGTTTCTTCTATGTACAGAGTCATCTATGATCACAAATAAGGAACAATATAATTCTCTATATATTATCAGGAACAGTAGTTCTTTATAGTTTACACAGATGGCACTACAGCATCACTCAGCGAGCACAATATTTAATATTAAATTAATATTAAATTTTACCCACAGATGTTAGTAATATTTTGATATTATTAAATGCATAATCCTATTTATATAGGTAAAGGCAAACAATACCTTGTAATCGTTTTGCAGAAGACTACATAGATTGAAAATATAAAATGGCGAGTTTACTTACTCTAAGCAAAATCTTTTCCTAGAAAAACTTACACCCAAGTTTTTGATGGCAACTTAATAAGTAAGTTTAATATGGATTTAAACTATTTTGATTGTCAAAATATGGATATAGATATGTAGGTACATCGTTTTCTTTTTTCGCAGGTTGAAAACTATCGACCCCCTTGGACTTTTAAACTCTAAACGACATCCCAATTACATAATGTCGTTTGATTTTGGTACCTATTGCTTGTGCCTGCGAATCTTTCTTAATGCAATTGAAAAAAGAGCGTTATGGCCAGAAAATACCTAGTTATAGTAACGACATAAATTAAGAAAAGGCTAATAAGATGATTGGGTAAAGGATATACGATGAAACATTGTTTGATTATTATCTGTTTTAAATGTTTTATTAGTTATTAAAAATATAAATGCTTTAGGATATGAGTATGTCTCTAAAGTGATATATTCACAGTGTTGATATCTTGCGACAACCAGTATATGTACATATATTCACATTTAATTAAAAACTAAGGTCTAATGGGAGTCATGTATGTCTTTATATAAGAAATATCTTTAAACTTAAACCTATAACGGACCTGTGATGTTACGTAAAACTTTTATGCAAATTATTTAAGTTCATTTAGCTCTCTCAGCATATTTAAAATATCTAAAAGGGGAAATAATTTCACTCAACGAAAACAATTTTATTCTTTAATTATGTATAAAATATTTGATTCGGTAATTGTAAAAAATAACGTTATTTATATAAACACTAGTCGTATAAGTATGAAGTGATTTAACTTTAATGCAATTTGTGTAGTTACATTGCACCAAAGTCACATAAATAATCTACGGCATGGATGTCTGCTTATAATGGACAACAGCAGATAGGTCATCACCTAAAAGAAAATTAAATATATTAAAGATAATCTTTTAGCGAATTAGCATTATAATATAGAAATTATACGTTAATCAATTATGATTTCTTATATTGTCTACCGCTTTGTAGGTATAACTGTCCATTACAATCTAATTTGCAAGATAATAAATCACTTAACCAAACAAACGGTGTAATAATTAAAAAGGTACATCTTTGTAGGTTACCGATACCCTCTTCTTTTCTTTCAGGGGTAAAAAGAAACAGACAAAGTAAGCAAGTACAACTATAAAAAATTATCAGTTTCTATAAAATCAATAAAAAATAAATAAACAATTTGTAACGATATAAAAACAGGTATAACTTACCATTAGAACCAAATACGTTTCGTTTGACATACTTCCTTTTTAGAATAGCCGCTACCACCACAATAAGAAATGATACCAAAAGCACAGATCCAATTCCGTAGACCCACTTAGAATTTAACCTGCTCAAAATTATAAACAATAAGGTTACGATCAGTAAGAAAGAAAGAATTAAATAGTAATAAACATACATACCAAGATGCTTTATTTATTTGTAATTCAAAGTATTTGATGCTATTGCTATGAGCCGTAGTTTCATCCTCCACAATTTCTGTTGTGCTTAAGACTGACTCAGTTGGATCTGTATCGATCCTAATAGAATCATTATCCGGAGTAGTCATGGTAGTAGTTGTCATAATGCATAGTATTCTCTCACATTTATCTACTGAATCAGAACAATCTAAGCAATCACATGGTTCCCCAGCAGCAGTTGTGCGCATAGCCATTTGAGGCCAAGGACAGGTGCAATTCTCAGGATCAACGCAAGGCTCATCACAATTTTCACAAACTGGATCGCATAGAGGACTGCCATGATCTTCCAAAAGTTTGGACTCATCAAATACATAGCCTACAAAACATTCACAAACGTTTGGTGCGACACAAGTGCCGTTACCACACGCATGATCGCAGTGAGCTACGCATGCTCCACTCGATACCTTTACGAACCATCCTGGGTGGCAGACACATATTTCTGGACTAATACACCTGCCTTGAGGACACCCAGAAGAACAATAAGGCTCACATGTACCCAATATTGATTTTACATATCCATTAAAACATTCACATGTGTCTGGTGCCACACAAGTGCTATTAACACAAGGTTCTGTGCAGACTGGCTGACATATTTCAAGGGATCCTTTAGTTACTTTTTCCCAACCTGACTCACATGTAGTGGTGTTTATACATTCGCCACTAGCTGTGTAACTAGAACAATAGGGTTCACAGATATCATTGTCAGATTTTTTATATCCGGGAAGACATTGGCAGGTATTCGGCGCAATACAAGTACCATTATCGCACGGTTCAAAGCATATTGGTTTACATATTTCATCAAAGTTTTCGTATCCTGGCTCGCATACGCATGTGTTAGGCGCTTCGCAAGTTCCGTGTTCGCAGCCTTTGAGACACAAAGGATCGCAACTGTGTGTCTCGAACATATTTGGTAAGTAGCCTGGGTCACAAGCACATACGTATGGAGATTTGCAGTAACCATTTACGCATGGTGGAGAGCAAACTGGCTTGCAATGAAGGCTGAAAGTAAAATTAAGCGGTAACAGTTAAAACAGAATAGAGCAGCAATTTAGTACTACGACATTCCTTAACCAACAGAATTATAAAAAAAACTAGATGTTCCCGCGGTCATTCACCCACGTTTATCGTTACTGCGCCGCCCCCTAGGGTCGTAGCGTGATGTTATATATCGTATAGCCTTCCTCAATAAATAGGCTATCCAACACTAAAAGATTTTTTCAATTCGAACCAGTAGTTCCTGAGATTAGCGAGTTCAAGCAAACAAACAAACAAACTCTTCAGCTTTATAATATTAATATATAGTATAGATTAATAAACTCCAGACCGAATTTTGGTCACGACGGCCAATTTTAACGTAAATTGGCCAATTGCGCAGGAGATTTAAGTGTATTTTCTATACAAATGATTACTAGATATCATTAAATTACGAACCTGTTGCCAGTATTTGATGGCTCTTCAACATAACCGTCGCAGCATACGGGTATTTCTTCAGCTACTTGTTTCTGAAAATATTTCAAGTAACTACATATTTTTTATACGTATTATAATATCAGCCCTGTATTAAAGTGTCCCACTGCTGGGCACGAGCCTCTTCTCAGTGTGAGAAGGGTTAGGCCATACCCCACCACGCTGGCCTAGTGCGGGTTGGCAGACTTCACATATCTTCAAGAACATTATGGAGAACTCTCAGATATACAGGTTTTCTCACGATGTTTTCATTCACCGTTAAAGCACCAATAATTAATTATTTAATACGCATATAACTTCGAAAAGAGAAATGCGCGCCTTGGGTTGGTACCCGAGACCTATACGTGGCAGTCAAACGGTTTCCCACTAGGCTATCGCTGCTCTTTTCAAGAAAATTGTAAATTTCATTTACGCGAACGAAGCCGCGGCCAAAATCTAGTCTATAATAATGCTATACGAAATGGTGATGATACAACATCATCCTTACCTGTATAATCCTCGTACCAACCGCAGTGGCCACTCTGGTCCCGGTGCACCAAAACAGACAATCTGACTTCTCATACGCTTCCATATACGTATACAAGTAAGTTTCTGGGACATCACGCCAGTTGCTATAATAAAAAAACCAATTTGGCACTATCAAAAAGGGTACAAAACATAACGAAAAGCTCTTAAAACAGAATAATGAAAGCTTATTAAAGGAGATAGAAAATAATGACTTGTATGCAGTTTTTGTGTATTTTATCGTCTTTTATCCACAGTTGCCATTGCTGACCTCACCCACTCTTTCAGTCCAGATCGATAAGACCAAATTATGAAGCAATAGGTCTAAACCTGACAAGGACAGTACCAAGGTTGATGTCCCATCCCATTATCGATTTAATCTGTCGAAAGTCTTACAAAAGCCAGGTATTTTTGTAACGTAAAATGAACGAAAAGTAATGATTATAATAGTATCTTCCCTGTTTATTAACTCTTCTCTATTAAGTATGGGTCTCATCTCCAAATAAGAAGGGTTAAAGCATAGTTCCATACTCTGGGCCGGTGCGGATTGGCAGACTATACATCACTCTTAATAAAACAGAGACCTATCTGAGTATTTGGGATCAAACTAATTTGAACTCTATTGCAATAATTTAACACGAATATATTATTAAAATTTATAGTCACAAGATTAGATTTCATCAATATGAACTCTAATCTTGTGACTATAAATTAGTATGGCAATCCATACTTCCAAATTTCGAGATAAGTCGCTGTTTTATTAAGCATGATTATCTTCTAAAACATTATGGCAAACTCTACGATATGCTAGTTTCCTTACGCAGTTTTATTATTATCGGTATGTTTTACAGTACAGTTGACCGTTACGAATATTTGGATACGTACTACATTCTAACACCATTACTAACTTCTAATATTTATGATTTCTTATCAATGTATGTATTTAATTTTATTATTTTAAGCGTACTTACATTTGCGTGTTCACGCACACTTGGCAGAAAACATTTTCAATAAAACAATAGTGAAAATAAAACACAAGAGTAATAACTTTGGCTAACATGTCTAGACTATAAATAATATACTATATATTATATGAAAAATACTATATATCAGGTTATCCTTAAAGTTATCCACATAACACAAAGACCAATAAGTGAAGTAAAACAGAAGCTTTGTGGATATTGGTAAAACAGTTTCCTAGAAAACTGTTTTACAATATACCTATGTACATGACTTTAAACAATAACATATATTTAGGAATACAGTCAGCGATACCATCCTTACTAATATTATAAATTCGAAAGCAACTCTGTCTGTCTACCTATTACCTTTTCACTGTTCAACCACTTAACCGATCTAGATGAAATTTAGTACAGATATAGTTTAAAACCTGGGGAACATTTAGAACCTTTTTATTAATGTGGGTACCATGCGGGCGGTGCCGCGCGCAAATACTAGTAGATCAATAAAGCAAAAATAGGACTCACGTGTATGTTCTCAAAAGAATAGGTAGAGTCCTGCATCCACTTTATTTTTAAGTGCTATCTAATATTGAGTCTACAAGGCACATATCAAGATTTCGTGCTGTTATGTAGAATTCCTGAACAGAATACAAATTAATCTTAGCACAAAAATATCGAGAATCAAATCCACACCTCAATCGCCCACAAACTCAACTGTCTACTTAGTCTACTTGACTTGACTAGAGTAGTATTCACTGCGTATTCAAAAGTAAGATATAATTAATAAAATAAAGGAAATGTATAATTGACGGATTTTGTGCGTTATTTTATACGCTATAGCAAATAGCGAAAGTAAACTCTTTTTAAAATCAATATCGAAATCAGTTGCAAAACGAAGGAGCGATTAGTTTGTTTACTTATTGAGAGGAGGTCCAATCAACCTCTTTCCCCCTTCCCGCTCCTTCTCCTTCCCACTTCTTTTCCTAAAGGGTCGGCAACGCGCAAGTGATACCTCTGGTATTGCAGGCGTCCAGCTACGGTGACTACTTACCATCAGGTGGGCCTTGCTTGTATGCTTGTTTGTCCTTAGTAGTATAAAAAAAAACTTAGTAATTAGTAGGGGTCAAAGATAATATATTATAGTACATACTATAAAATAACTTAGGTTAGGTATGAATAGCGGCGTCCGTCACAATAAATGTATCGATTATCCACATTCTGCCAATTGGCCTTTGTCCGCCCACAACATAAAATACTTCTACTTATCTATTTTTGTGTGTATTTAAAATGGTTCTTTGTGTCTACACTAATATTATAAAGAGGAAAACTTTGTTTGTTTGTTTGTTTATTTGGTTGTAATGAATAGGCTTAAAAACTACTGGACCGATTTTAAAAATTCTTTCACCATTCGAAAGCTACATTATCCACGAGTAACATAGACTATATTTTATTTTGGAAAAAAATAGGGTTCCGTAAGATATTTGGATTTTTCGGACACAAACTGAAAAAAATCAACCAAAGAAGTTACTTATTTTGCGTACGCTGCCTAAACTACAAAAGATAGAACCATAAAATGTTATAATTAATTGTAGATCTTATAAATATCTACAAAAAAGTCCGCGACACACTATACCTATCTATGTCGAGTGAGGCACAACAACCACATTTTTATTTAAAAATCTTGAATTTTTTTTTGGACTACATTTAAACGCGTTTATTTTACTCATGCTATTAATCCTTATCAAAATAAATTATTTCATCAATAAGTACAGTTTATGTTGATAATATTTGGTCTTTGAATGATTAAAATTGGACGTTTGGTTTTGAAGTTGTGGTGAAATTAAAATATTACGATTTCTGCTGCACGGCCCGTTGCGAAGTGGGCGTCACCAAGGCCAGGGGTGCGCGTGCGGGAGAGGGGTGTTTAGATCTATGAGTAAGGTACCCGCGCGGCTCAGACGCGAGGTCGGCTCCCTACGCAGCGGTCGTGCGCGAAGTCTAATAAATTTCATGAGTTTTTTTTTAGATTTTGTTCTCTAAACTACACCTACGCAAAAGTTCTTCTCAGAGCTAAACAACAGTCCTTCTCAGAGCTATACAATAGTTCTTTTCAGGGCTAACCAACAGTTATTTTCAGGGCTAACCAACAGTTCTTTTCAGGGCTAACCAACAATTCTTTTCAGGGCTAAACAACAGTTCTTTTCAGAGCTAGAATATTACACGCTATTAACATTTTCTTAAACATTTGAAAATGCCTAAGAGAGCCAGGTCTCAACTTTCTAAACATAGTTCTCAAGCACGAGCAGCAAAAATACGTCGTATAGGAGAATCTTCACCTGAACGTTCACAACGCCTTGCTGAACAAAATCAGAGAAACTCTCAGGTACGCGTACGAGAGTCGAGTGTCGAACGTTCGCAACGACTTGCGCAACAAAATCAGAGAACCTCTGAGTTACGTGCACGAGAGTCGAGGCTGGAGCGTTCCCAACGTCTTGCCGAACAAAGCTTGAGAACCTCTGAGCTACGTGCTCAAGAGTCGAGGCTGGAGCGTTCCCAACGTCTTCATGAACAAAATGTAAGGACCTCTGATTACGCGAACGAGAGTCAAGTGTCGAGCGTTCGCAACGTCTTGCCGAACAAAGCTTGAGAACCTCTGAGCTACGCGCTCAAGAGTCGAGGCTGGAGCGTTCCCAACGTCTTCATGAACAAAATATAAGGACCTCTCAGTTGCGCGAAAGAGAGTCGAGTGTCGAGCGTTTGCAGCGACTTAGAGCTCAAGCAGAGAGACAGCAGTTGTCCACAAATAGAGTGTGCAATCGAATTTTAGCTAACAGGAACAGACTGGCTTTCAGATATGATCCGCAGCTTGATTATGCACAACAAGCGTCCGTCCAAATCGGAGTCATGAATAAGATCTGCCTTAACTGCTCTGCCAAGAAATGGGAGGACGAACCTAATGGTATGTGTTGTGCTTCAGGTAAAGTGTGTCTTCCTAACCTTCAGGAGCCGCCACAACCAATAAAAAATCTTTTAACTAATAACCATCCATTATCTGGTCATTTTTTAACAAACATACGTAAATACAATAGTATTTTTCAAATGACTTCGTTTGGCGCAAAAGAAATCAGGGAAGGAAATTTTATAACAGAAATGATCTAACAGCGTTTGTTAATGACAATGTGCCCAAATTAGTACCGGATCAAAGACATGCTTATGAGACTATTGTGGACAGCGTGAACAATAACATGGGGAGATTATTTTTTTTGGACGCACCAGGAGGCACTGGAAAGACTTTTCTCGCAAATTTGATACTTTCTAAGATACGGCAATCAGGGAAGATAGCGATTGCAGTTGCTTCGTCAGGAATTGCTGCAACTCTCTTGAACGAAGGAAAAACTGCTCACTCTACGTTTAAACTCCCGCTATCCGTATCTTTAGATCAACGGTCTACATGCTCTATTCGGAAAAATGGGCCTCTTGGTAAGTTGCTGCAAGACGCGTCGTTGGTAATATGGGATGAATGCACCATGAGTCATAGAGCTCATGTGGAGGCCGTGGACCGTACTTTAAGAGACCTCCGAAGCTCTGCTGATGTCATGGGTGGTATCACTTTTGTATTTGCTGGAGATTTCCGGCAAACGCTTCCAGTCGTCAACAGAGGTACGCGAGCAGATATTATGAAGGCATGTTTAAAATCATCTCACCTTTGGACATCTGTACAACAATTGAATTTGCGCACCAATATGAGAGCTCATCTACATGGAAATATGCATAGCAACTTTCCACAACAGCTGCTGAAACTTGGAGAAGGAATTTTTCCATCTTTAAATTTGGGCACCGATTATGCGGTTACTTTGGATGAGTCTCTAGGCCAAATAGTCCATAATTTAGATAGTCTGATAGATGCTATATATCCTGACATCGAAAACTTAGATCAAAATGATTTTCGTTGGCTGTGTGGTAGAGCAATAGTTTCTCCCAGGAATGAAACAGTCAACGAAATAAACAATTTAATTATGCAGAAAGTACCGGGTGAAGTTAAGTGCTATAAATCCATAGACACCGTCACTAACATCGAGGACGCAGTGCACTACCCCCAGGAATTTTTAAATTCCCTGAACCCCGCTGGGCTACCACCTCATGAACTATCGTTAAAAGTTGGCACACCGATAATGCTTCTCAGAAATTTGAGCCCCCCCAACATGTGCAATGGTACGAGACTTCTTATCAAGGAGCTAAAAGATAATTTAATAGTAGCGAAGATTATCACCGGCCCTGCAGCTGGTGAATTAGCTCATATACCAAGAATACCCATGATCCCTACTGATTTGCCAATACCTTTCAAAAGGCTCCAATTTCCAGTAAAATTTCTTTCGCAATAACGATAAACAAATCACAAGGCCAAACATTCAAATTAGTAGGAATTGATTTACGAAAAGAATGTTTTACGCATGGGCAACTTTACGTTGCCCTATCACGGGTCGGGGCTCCCGACCATCAGTATATTTTGTTAGCTGAAAATAATTTAACGTCAAATGTTGTTTATAGAGAAGCTCTACAATAATTTAGTTATGTATCCTAAAACAACAGGTTGCACTGCGGGACTGCAGGCAGAAGTGAACACTTTTGCCGGGAGCAAGACTTAGTTAGCGCTTTGCGGGCGGTCCTTTAGTTGGTTCTAATAGAGATATATTTAGTATCGGCTGTGCACCCGTGCGAAGCCGGGGCGGGTCGCTAGTTTTATATAAAATAGGTACTTATGGAGATAATAGTATTTTTTTAAATATATCCTTCTTCCCAATTGAATAACTGCATGGCCACCGCTATTCTATATATAAACAATTTACCGAAGTTCTCTTCAATTTTTGGTTTTGACTGTACTCTTAATTGTCACGTTTTAAGTAGCTGATACATACGTGAGTGTAATTGAGAGAAGGGCTTTTGTTTAAATAATAGTTAATCTATGTTATTTATTTACATTATAATTTATAAGTTTATCCTACAAACTACAATGTTAACTTATCCTAACGAAATACGCTTATTTAGTTTAGATTCTTTGTGAATAGTATTAATAGAATTGATTTAATTGTATTCTTATAAAGTTCAAATTCTAATAATATATTTCTAAAAATATCAAGAAAAATAAGCGTACATAATTTGGTAGAAACCATTTATTCAGGCGATTCACAAAAACGCCATATACTCATATTATAACGAGTTTAATGCCATCAAACGTTTCCGTAGGTACATATTTTTAAAGCGAGTTCGAGGGTGGAGTATATAATGTACTAAGATATATTTAGCAGGCACTTGGGTTAAGATAAAGCCTTATCACTAGCCATAATTTAAGCGCGTAATAAATAACATTGAAATAATATTATTATTTAACTTTAAATTTAATAACGCGTATTTTAAACCCTTTGATATAATTTTACGTTACTATAGCGACACGGCTTAGTTTTTTGAAGGCTACTTTGTGTATTACTATGTACTTTGTTATTTAGCGGTGAGAAAGCTTATATGTTTTATTTCCGTTCACTGATATAGCCTAGCAAAGTAGGTAGCGTAATATGTTGAATTGTTGATATCTCAATGACAGCATTGACAGCTTCTTATTTCCGCACGATTGCTATAGCTGTCAAATGTGTAATTTTTAATAAACCTGATATACTAGTAATGTTGCCATGCTAATATTTTTCTGGTATTTGAATCTTATTGTATCTACATTATAATATACCTAACATTCTTTTTCCGATTACAAACAATATATACAAAATATGATCCAATTCGTTATTTCTTAAAATATTAAGATAGATTTTTCAACATTTATGTCGCAATTTTAAAACAGCTACTACTTTTCTTTGTTATACTCATTAAATAATTATGTTAACCCAACATTCTGTGCATCATTTTATTATAAGTTTCCTGGCAAACATAAGAAAATAATCTATCACAGCATTCATAAATTCCATACTTAACTAATTTATAATATAATATATTACTATACTTAAAATTTAATAATTATATTACTTAAGAGTATTAAGTATATGTACAAATCGATAGTCTATGCCCAGTCATGTCATACAATTAATATTTAAAGACTAAAAGTTTGAGCTGTGCTCGCTATAATACAGCTATAGGATCATCTTTTAAGTTATGAGTTCATCACTAATTAATTCTTAACTCTGTTCCAAAAACGTATTTTAATATACGAGATAATCGTATCATCTTTGTAACAGAATTACGATCGTATTTTGTACAATTATTTGCTACCTGCAAAATATAGTCTGGTTAGTTCGCCTTTATTCAGTACCTACCCAGAACTGAATTGAACAAGGGACCGAATCTGCACTCACGGGAAAAAGCTAGTTTTTAATAAAATAATATATCGCACGTCCAATCCACTAGATTTGAATAAGCGTAACATTTAAATCATATTTTGTGTCTGATTTTAAAATCGATTCCTACCGATTTTAATATATAAGCTTACAAACACTTGTATGGTCAGTCAATAAATCGAACTGAAAAATAACTAAAGTGTAAAGTAAATCCCAAATAATGAATCAAAACATTTAAATTAGTGATAAATTGCGATTGATTAAAATATACCAATAAAAGAAACAGACAAGCAAAGTAAAATAATAATGCAATTTATAAGTGGTATGCTACTAACTTCAAGACAAACCTATCTACAGTGAAAAATTACAAACAACACACCGTACAAACAACAACACACGAAATATTTAAAAACTTAAAAAGACGGAATTCAATATGGAAATGGAACAATTCATAGATTTGGTCAGACAATTGCCTTGTTTATGGGACATGGAATGCCGAGAATACAGAGATATGAGAAAAAAACATGCGGCTTGGAAACGTATCGTACAGGAATTAAAAATCAAAGAAATACCAGACAGTAAGTGATTATTTTAATATAACATCCTACCCTGGTAGAGTATTCTGTATATATTCAGTGTCTGTTCAACATATTTACGTTTAGATGAAATAACAACATTTTATTTGGCGATTTGTCTTATGTTTATTGAGACAGCAAAGGTTTTCATTATGATTAAAACATTGAATCAGACTATTATTATAATTTCTTGCATATCAAGCAAGTAACATCTTCTTCTCCCTAGCCTTTATTATTCCCAAGTCACTTGGGGTCAGCTTTTCTGATCTAACCAGATTTGACTGGATATCAGTTTTTACACTGAGCGGCTGCCACCTGACCTCCATAACCCGAAGGCTAACGATACCCTAAGGCTAGACCAGTGTCAGGATATTATAGGGCACTGACTTCCAAGTAACGATTTCCATAAATGTTCATGGCAGCCGGAAACGACGGCTTAACGTGCTCTCCGAGGCATGGAGCAGGCGATAATTGTCAATCAATATGCACATAATTTCGAAAAGTTATATAATTTCCGAAAGTCAGAGGTGCGCACCGTGGATTCGAACCTGAGACCCTTTGCATTGCAGTCTGTTGGTCTCCCCACTGAGCTATTGCTGCTGCATAGCTCAAGCAAGTTACATATGTAAAATATATCAAGCAGGTTACATAAGTGATTGAAATGTTTTAAATTAAAAGTTATTTAAGTATAATTTGGATTGCAAACTTGTGGTACTAAAATAATATATTTAGGTTGCTGAAGAAAAATAAATGGAAAATATTATGCTTATACCAGAAGTAAAATTTTTTTAAATTGGGGAGGCCCCTATATAACCAAAGATGCAGTATTTATTTTTATTTACTCTGTTAACTGACATCATAGATATATAAAATTCATATTAAAATCTTAACCTGCCCTCTGACAGAGGCTCGCATATGAGCCGCTACATTTGTACTTTGTATTTGTTACGAGCTCAGATACGAGCCACCAACTGCATGCCACTTTAATAAACTCTATTTTACTGCCCTTAACGCATAAAGCTGATTGTTTATCGACTATGAATGGATTTGTTTTTGGTAAAGGACATATCATAAGGTATTACAAAAATATGGATATGGATACAATTTTATAAACTGTAAACAGTTTAACAGCATAAATTTGAAAAGACTCAGGGCTTGTACTACCACCTCCAGATAGAATATATCTATAAGATAAAAGTCTCGCCATCTCTCTTTAACCTAACATGAATAAAACATAATGTTTTTATCACTACCATTGGCCTTGACTGGCCAACTTTAGCATGGCTATAATGCAAATATTACTCATGTAATTTATTACATACAATGTTTTACTACTATTCTCCTATACTCCTCCAAGGAATAGGCTGAGGTGAAATGCACCTATATCTTGCCAGTTCTAGATTTAGGTCTCACATAATAGGCTCGCCTATTGCAGTCTACTATGCACGGTGCCAGATTGTGTCGCTATTGACAGTACCTGAATAGGTAAACCTATTAACAATTTATGTAACATAAAACCTGATAAAAAGTAGTCACATTCACTATCAGAGCATCCCCTTCCTCTACGACTATCCCAGTTTATGATATAGCGTTCCTCTACACCAACCGATTAGGCTATAATAGAGGAGATCAGAGCAGTCAGTTTCTATTTTTACTTAATCCTTTGAGTTGCAACAGCACACCGGTGGCCAAACACAATACCTAGGTTTTTAATTATGTCTGCCATTCCAATACTTGACAGATTAATATGATTATTTAATTTTGTAGAATACAAAAAAGTCTGTAAATTTCTAAAATAGTATTTCTAGTTTTAGCAATATCCCACATTTATACAGGGTTACCATTAAGGCTCTACTACTTAACTGTATCTGAATATTTCATTTATAAGGAAAAGCTAAACATAAAATGAAGTATCAAATTCCTAATTAAAGAGCACTTTATTAAACTGTGTTAGTCAATGTTGTTCATAGAGTGGTAAACAAGGACAAAATGCATACCTTTCCTCATAATAGCCTTTTTTTGATTTGACAATCTTGTTGGTTCAATTTGATAAGTTTACACTTACCTACAATTGGTTCAAAATTTATGAGTCACACTGAATGTTATAGTTGGAATTATCTGTTAGAATATTCTTACAATCCGCACATTGTGTAGATAGGTATTGATCCAATTTTTATCAATATGTGGCTTAAATAAGTATAGTTAGGAATTTCATTTGCATAAATGTCAAATTAGTGGTTTATATGGTTGCCTAACCAACTAAATGCCGAGTGTTGTGGGTTCAAATCCCACACAGGACAAACATTTTTGATCCACAAATGGTTGTTCTGCATAGGAATGTTATTTTTGGTCCCAGAGACAGGCTTTACTCCTAGTAAAAAGAAAATGTAAAGAAAAAGGTTGTTCAATAAGGTGATCCTAACAAGTGACCCAAGAAAATTAATGTTGAATAAGAAGGTAGAAAGCTGGAACCTTATTTAGTATGCAAAATTTTGGTGACTTACTTCCTCAGTCAAGTTACTTTGTCTGAAATGCCTTATCTCTCTTAAATTTCGAGACAATGAATAGAAAATATTGAGAATTATTGTTGATTTGAAGTATCCATTGGTTAATTTACTGGAGCAGGTTCTGAAACAAAGTAGTGTGTGAGTGTGTATTCTTACAGGTATTTCAATCTAAAGGTTTATTTTATTAAGATTATTATATTGCATCTTTATTATAAGTTGAGCTGCTTAGTAACTGGTAGAAACTTTAAAAACATTTCTTAAACTCCACCAGAACTTTTTATATTCTTACTTTATTCTCTCAGGATTTTTTTATTAGGCGCAGTCAAACAAATTAACATATATCTCTTCTCTTTGTTCAAGGTTGATTCCAGTAAATCCTTTAGATATAAATATAGGTATATTTTATTAATAATATACATACTCAATATTACTATTTTGTTACTTTTCAGTTCGAACCGCAAAAGCCGAATGGAAAAAATTACGGGATAGTCATAGAGACTCGTTAAAACGAACAAAAGCTCTCGGTCCACTAGGCCACAACCAAGATGCAGCTCTAACTAATAAGTGGAAGTATGCCGAACAAATGGAATTTCTTCTACCATATATGAAAACTCGTAAGAGAAGATGGACTTTAACAGCCTCAAGTGACGAAAACAATGACTTGTCTCCTTCTCCTTCAGACTCTTTTCTAGCTGTACCTTCAACTTCTAATGCAGATAACATATCATTTAGTCCTGAATCTCACACACAGAACAATGTCGACACAACACAACAGATTGAACACAAATTTAGGAAAAGAAAAGTTGAGAATGAATTTGGAGAAATCATGATAGACATGGATGATAGAAGTCGATATACGGAAAGAACTAAACATCCACTGGATTCGTTTTTTGAGAGTATGTGTGAGACCACAAAACAGTTTCCTACCTGGCTACAATACAGTGTAAAAAGAAAAATATTTAATGTCATATCTGAAGCGGAAGATACATTTGAAAGCTACAAATCGCGAGAACCTATCTTCTGATCAAGTATAATAAATTAAGTAGAATAATATTATTTAAAATATATTTATTGTTAGATTAGACGTATATTGTTTTATTTAGCATTTCGTCGACGGTGCTACATTGAAGGATATGGTTAGACATGCTTCTTTATACGATCTTGATAGCCTGATAGTATGCGTTTATCGGATCTGTGGTTTAAAAGAAAGTACAAAAAGAAGTTGTGGAGGTAACAACATAAGCGCCAAATACTTTTAGCGTTGTGCAGTCAGCTTAGACTAAGACCCGCCTCAACAAAGACTACTGATAATGCTTTTAACGAGTACTGTACAGCCGATTATTTGACAGCGGTATTCGGTAGAGTGAAGGTACGTACTCCGTCTGGCTGCGTCAGATTTGAGAGTAGATTTCGCTGTGCTCCTAACATGTATACTATTGTCGCCTTAACCTATAGCTCGATCAGCTGATCGATCATGAGCAGCTGCTCAATGGTAAATCGGTGTCAGTTTGTTATAATATAGAGGAAGTATTTTGTATTATTTGAAAGAACGTCATAGCTTCACCGGCGCCTTAGGATGAAAATTTCTGTGCGGCCTCGTATTTGCTCGAGCAATGTGCTGATATGCTACAGCGATCCTAGAATAGTCATCAAGATGTCCATGAAGCACGACAAAGCCGACTGAGATTCTGACGAGCTATGTTTTAACTTCCTGGCCACTGCCCTGCAGTCCATAGCCTGGCGACATTCTTGGCTGTCACTGTCTTAAATATCTCCTAACTTAAACAATAAGGTATAGTCATTGCAAATTACGAGCGCGCCTCATGTGTCTTCGCATTTGAACTTTTTGTCAATAGGTTCAAATTCAAATAAATCGCTATAACTATAACTAACAGATGATATTAAATACATTTTCGCCATTTCGTTTTGATATAGGTCAATCAATCAATCAATCAATCAGCCCACCGCAGTCCACTGCTGGACATAGGCCTCTCCCATTTTACGCCACAACATCCGGTCTTCCGCCTTCCGCATCCAGTCTGACCCAGCTACCTTTTTCAGGTCATCGGTCCACCTGGCCAAGGGGCGTTCTACCTTACGTTTACCAAGTCGCGGTCTCCACTCTAGGACCTGCTTGCTCCAACGGCCATCGGTCCTTCTACAGATATGGCCAGCCCATTGCCACTTCAGCTTGCTTATTCTGCAAGCTATGTCGGTAACCTTGGTTCTTTGACGGATAACCTCATTTCTAAGTTTATCCCTCAAAGTAACTCCTAGCATAGCTCGCTCCATAGCCCGCTGGGTGACTTTAAATTTTTGGACTAGCCCTACCGTGAGTGTCCACGTTTCGGCACCGTAGGTCATAACAGGTAAGACGCACTGGTCAAAGACTTTGGTCTTCAAGCATTGCGGTAAAGGTGATGAGAAAACCTGACGAAGCTTACGAAACGCTGCCCACCCCAACTGGATTCTCCTATCGATTTCTTTCTCGAAGTTGTTCCTACCAAGTCGAATCACTTGTCCAAGGTAGACATACTCTTGAACAACTTCGAGCATCGACCCATCGACGTAAATCGGTCTCAGCATAACGTGTCTATTAAACATGATCTTGGTTTTATCCAAGTTCATGCCAAGACATTGATATAGGTGAGCGTGACAAATTAATAATAATAGTGAATTATATCTACATACTTTGATGTAAAAATAATACTACTTTTAGCCGGGATAAGCGCATCGGCTAACATGCTAAACAAATATTGTTATATCACTTGTGCTTAAATCGAAATAATATCAACGTTTGGGTTGGAGCAATCAAAATAGGAAGTGTGGGTATTCCTCACTGACTAACTAATATACTTATTTACTAAAATATAGTTAGGTAACTATGTATTACAAAGTGTCGAATGCATGACTAATCGACCTATGTAGTAAACAATCTGCTATTGTCACATGCATTGATGGGTGCCATTATTTATTGCTGTCAAGTTGGCAAACAAGTTTACCTGATGATAGGTAGTAATCCAAGCCTATAATCCCGTGCAATACTAGAGACAACACTTGCGCCATGTAGAAGATTTCGTTCCTAATTTGTTTTCTCTGTCTAAATTGTGGATTGGCAACAGCCCTGCTAGTTGACACTACTCAAAGTATCTGTAGGGCCAGGCCACGTATTGGATGACAAGTGTTAGACGAGAGTAGGTAACTGTAATTTGTTCCATCGTAACCTCAAGTTTAAAGAATGATCTACTCTGTTGCTAACTTGCAATTGCCACTATCAACATCAGCGCCCATGTTAGACGGCATATGTTGAACTGTTATTAGTTCAGGGACTTGGCAACTGGAGTGGCCGCTCTATTCGCCCTATTGTAGGACCGGCCCTGTACGCGAAGTGTAGAAATTGTCACTAATGGTACGCTGCGCGCCGGTTTTCTGTAAGAAGGTTATTTCACAGAGTGAGCAGTCAAACCGTCATCAAATAATAGGCAACGAGACTTTTACACTCCTAAAATAATAAAACAAAGCCGTCAGCTCAGTTCAGCATTTCCTAACATAAAATATCAAATAAAACTGCTTCACCATAAAATGGAAACGGGAACCTTCTTTACTATCGGCCGTAGTGAGCAAAAGTATGAATAAACTTACGACAGTAATTAATGACGAATAGTGGATATTTCTGTAAATAATATATTTTTATAACAATATGACGACAGCTAATGAAGCGTAAAAATACTTTAGTATCAGGTCATAAAGTTAAAATTGTTTAATTTGTAAAACATGAGTTATGTAATACAAGTTATATGACTCAAATGCATGGTATTAAAAAGCACTACACTATTTAACGAACTGTTTTGCTGTTCATAGCCTGCGCGATTTTAAGCATCTATAGCATTATAAATATTTTGTTCCTATCATCATTTATCACAGAACCAGTTGTGATATGACAATAAAATACATGGTCGCTGGGAAATCCCCGCTCAAAACTGGAGCAGCCTTAGTCACTAGGAAAGTTCCTCTACTGTAAAATAGGAGCTGAATAACTTAATTTTCTGTGGTGTATAGAGATTCCAGAACTTTTATTGAGGCCCGTGGTGACCTATAATTTCTCTCCTTTAATGAGTAATGCCCTCATAATGCTGATTTGCAATAGGTTGGTTATACTATGGACGTTGCCGTTTCATCGAATATAGGTACCTACCTACTGCACAGCTGTTCCTACTCGCCTTTTAATAGCTGTGGTTCTAAGCGTCTTAGGATCATGGCTAGCTTCTGCAATCATAAGTACCTAAACACGGTCCATGAGTGGCGACTACTGCTTAACATCAGTAGGACGCTGGCTTATGTGACACCAAATAAAAAAACGATATCGTTATAATTTCAGTAAAGTTATAAATAGCAGTTAAGTAGGTACAATCATTACAAAAACTTCACTTGGTATTTATCAGTCTAATACCTATTTCCCGTTGGGAATATCGTAGGGCGCATATCGCCTAACATCGTCAGTTATATATGAACTGTCATACTGATTGTTAACAAACTGTGTGTTTTTAACATGGCCGTCAAAAATATTATTTACTTTTTTATTGTATTTAGTATAGTCATTGTGGAATCCAAAGTGTGCACAAAACAGGAACAGTAAGTAATTACTAAATACTTTTACCTTGTTTTGGTGGTTTCTATAATTATTATCAGGTATTTAACGAGCACACGGTACCATGGTTGGATCGAATTATGCAGCAATATATTCTGTGCGATGAGTAATAATAAATAATTTATGGGTAAACATAGGTACCAAACCTCAATAATGCTTTATATCTACCCAGCTTTTCTTAAACCTCTACCACAGCTTTGCAATGACTGTATCAGTAGCTGCGTCTATGGGCGTCATCGGGGTAGGTCAGAGAGGGGCGACTGCCCTTTGAAATTCCAGCACAATATGGATTTATAATACAGTCTGAGTATAACGCCTTGTTTCGTTTAGATCCAAGAACGGTATTTTCTGTGGTAAAATCTACCATATTATTGTAATGTGCTTAATTTACAGATATATTTCCTCACTAGGAATTCCTGTATCACGGCTGGGATCTTTAAAATCATTCAAACAATGGACACTAGGAACATCGAGACTCAGAACAGTCATTTGGGAATCACACACATTTTTGTCCCAGGTGATTTCAAACTCACGATGGTTTTAGTATGATCGTTACCTACTCGTAGCAGACTGTATGGATTACCTTTAATTAAACTGAGATATAACAAAAATTCATTTGTAATGTTTTCGATGATGGAATGATGGATGGATTAGATGGAATGGGTGGCCTACTGCACACATCTGGTACATTGTAGGCACTATTGTTACATACTTCTGTAGTTCTTCTAAATTGTTTATTTCATCTCTTTTTATTTCAATTACTTTTCTTTTATACAATTTAAGAGGTCTATTTTTGTTAACTATATAAGTACCTGTCTTCGGATATCACAAGCATATTGTTTTGTTTAACAGGTGACTCCAATACCCTAAATTATAAATTGTACTTGTAGAAAATGGAAATAAACATATTACATTATTTATTTAACCACATTTCCTGTGAAACGTCTGCGGTGCTAAAATGACTTTGTTGGCACTGGGATGTCAGTCTAACACCTAACGTGTCGCTTTATATTTTAGAGTTGTACAATTCTTGACAGAATCGTACGAAAAACTAAGCATCGTGACTTATAAATCAGCCTGTTACGTTGAAAATGTTGACTATGATAGTTATAATTTTGGGGATTATGAAATCTATGACACAACCGAATGTGTAAAGTCCAAATGGGCTTCCATACCTGCGACGAGAACTAAACAGGTAAGATACTAAAATGAAACAATATAAGATATAGTTAACATATTACTTAAAAATCTTATTATATTTAAACTATCCTCAACGTTTCAATGACTTTCCAGATCAGAGTAAGGTAGCATTTGCCTAGATGTTAGAGTGTAAAGTTATTGTGATGTACCCAAATATTATTAAATTATTATTGATGTTCCATTTTACGCAGGATGAGTGTAAATTATCATGAAGTTGGATTTCTAGATACTTACATTAATTACATATTGGACTAACAATATGTAATTAATGTATCTACATATGTACTAACATTCCAACCATCTTCTTTAATTTCTTAGAATACCATACATAATTAAAAATCTATTGTGTAGTGTCTCACCACCGGTGTGCTGCAACTCAATAGGCTAAAAAAATATAACGTAAATAAATTAAATATAAAATACGATGTTTTGCGACATCTAGTCAATTATATCATGGGACAGTATTGAAGAATGCCGTCACGATACGTAGGCGTGGAGGTTCATTCAATTATTCTAAACGAAAGGGAACTGAGGCAACACTTGTCTGGTGCCGGGGGTGGTGCAAAACCTCAATACCGACTAACGAGGCAATTGTATTTTGTATTTTAATTAATGAATTTGTGTGTTTTTAGAAACTGACTACCAAGATTGTAAAGTACTGTTGTGAAGGTTACTATCGAGAATACAGTATTTCCTTCGGCGTTGAGTAAGTATTACCATTTTGAAAATATGGTAGGTAACGTAAACGCAACGCAAAATACTATCAGGCTATCGCATGCTACTAACGTGATACTTCAAAACTACGACCTCTTTCATTACCTTAGGCACCTAAAACTTTAGATTTTACCACATAGGAACTACCTCTGGAGTTAGAGGCCATAAGCCAAATCCAGGTGGAATGTCAAATTTATTTTATTAACTAGATTGATTTATAACAGATAGTGCAACAATCAAATTACATACACAAAGTATAAATTATGCAGAAATTACATCGGATCACTTAAACTGGAGCTTCCCAGATTGTAAGCACCTCGATTTTACGACAATCGCTGTTGCGTTTTTGCTGCGAATAGAGATTCCATTCTCCAATGCTGTCGGTCAGAAACATTCGTGAAAAATATTATTATCATAAATATGTAGGTACATATACTTGATTTCAGTGACTTTATTTGCGTACCAGTGGTCAATACGACGGAGAATTCAAAAGAAATCATGACTAAGCTTATGACGAGTACTAAATCCGATGGTCTAGAAGACACGTATAGAACTGAGTCAGCATACACGGCTACTAATTCAGTAGTAGACCAAACTACGAGAAGATCAGATAATACAAAAGAAACAAGTAAAGCTACTAAAAGTACGACGTCCGTAACGTATGGTACTAGGATAACATACACGACTGCTGGTTCAGTAATGGATCAAACCACGAGAAGAGCACCTGATACTAGAGGTATAAGCACAGCTAGTCAAAGTACAACGTCCGAAAGATATCATCCTGAGTCAACATACGAGACTACCAATTCTATAATAGATCAAACAACTACAAGTTCAGATTTTACTAACGATACTTGGAATGCTAGTGAACGTACCTGGTAAGTATAGATAATTATGAAAGAAATATACGGCAAAAGTATGTATTACTAAGTACTTATCTGGTCTGTTTATAGAGATCTGGTATTATCTTTGCGCAAAGAATAGGTAAGCATTGCTATTTAACGTGGCACTACTGCCAGTCTTATGGGCACTTTGCCAATACACAGCGACGCTGAGGAATTGAACGGCAATATTTAAATTTTGTTTTTTTTTTTTCTTTACGACCTGATGGTAAACATATATTGTAAATAAATACATATGATATAAATTGAATAAGTTATATAATATGTATTGCTTAATAGCAAATACTTCATTACTGTACTTAGAGAGCACGTAAGAGTAAGATGACACATTAGATAATGAACGATAGTGTATGATTTTCAATATGATTTAGCATACATGCGGTTTTAAGTAGGTATATTTTATAATTTTTCAGGATGGGACAACACTGGCCAGTTGTTATAATACCGCTTGTTTTAATCATCGCTGTTGCGACGTTGTTTGTGTGGCGCTGGACTTTAATCAGAATCTTCTTGACAGGAAAATATGACGTTAATGGTGTGTATTATTGCTAATTACTCCCGCTTGCTATTATTTCTAAAGCCTTTATCCTATAGTTAACGTGAAATGTTATAACTATTTTTGGATGTTTCTAACTCAGTCACGACGAACCGTTGACTTTAATTTAGATAAAAATTGGCACACATACTTTGTATCCCAGTATGGTTGCCTATCGGCATTACATAGTACGGTATCTTAAATTGGTGAACAAGTACTTACTTACTTTCTCTAAGCTAAATTAGCGGTGAGAGCTGATATACGAAGTGTTTTGGCCTTAATATCATGTTATTCTTTCTCTCTTTGATGCTGTTAACTTGCCCCATATTTTTGCCCTCTGACCAAATGGTCAGAGGGCAATGGATAAATATCCGAAGGATTTAAAAATGCGTATACACAAAATGAGATTGACGAAGTTGTATTGAATTTGTCTCTCAATAGAGCAAGATCTCAGGGCCCCCAGACTTTACTTATTTTCTCAGAAATAAAATGTATGGAATAAAGTAGTGTTGGTATGTACTTTAAGTGAATGCATACCTGCTAGCTTGGCGCGGCGGCCACTTTTTCGTTACCAGTTGCTAAAGGCAGGTAAGTAATGACATACATAAGTAATATCTGGAGGCCCTGAGATCTTGGACTACAAGAAGTTCTTAGTACCACCACGGACTTTGGATCTGTGCCCGGTAGAATGCAATAGGCTCGGCTCACCTTCTACTACGTGGGAGTCACTCCAATCAATTACGTCTGCCTACCCCTTCGGGAATAAAGGCTTAATATCCCGAAAGGATCATTTTTAAAAGCGTTTCGTGATATTCCTGTTTATTCGTTAAATCGACATTTGCTTCAAGGCGTTGCACGACAGGTAAACGGGCTTATGTATGTCCTGCCCCATAGCAAGAAAAATAAACCGACAGTGGCAAGCTAAAGGTATTTGAATATGGCAAGTCCAATTTACCTTATAGCAAATGTAGTGTAATATTTTTCCAATGATTTACATAAACACATACATGTTATATTAGTAAACTTTTATGGTCCAAAATTAATTTGCTTGTCCTGGATGAACTAGCCGACGCACACTCACGCCATCTAGTAGTCTAATAGATTACAAAAAATAAAATTCAGTACTGTGTTTGCCTATGTTTTGGCAATAAGTATAACGAGACTCAGATGGTGTTATAGTCTGTTTAATTTCAGTAAAAGTAAAGCTATAATATATATACTAGTGTGGCGCGTGTATACATTTGCATGCGTGTGCATTTTAACTTATCTTAAGATGTGCTCTATCGGAATACGTGTAATGTAGTCGCTACACTGTGCATTTCATTTGTGTGCAAGGCTTGCAAGGCTTTAGATCTTGTAATAAACAATATTACTTTCAATTTAAAACAAAATATATAAGGTTCCAGACCAAATTTCGGCAATGGCGGCCAGTCTTACCACAGGCTTGCATCGGCGCAGGTATTATAATGCACAAGTGGGTGCACAAACACAAGTTCACTATCTATTCTCTGACTCTCATAATCCGACGAACACGAGATAGTAGATACTCAGTTTGCGTATGATACTTCATTTTGATGTAAATTAAAACGCCAAGCAACGGTACTGGACGATGTAAACATTGCTATATATTTACAGTGGTTCTCTGTTTTTATGTTAACAACCTTTAACTGGGGGATGACTAATCCGATATTTAACTACGAATTTAAAAACATTTCTTGGTATCACACTTAATCCAAAGCTGCAGTGGGCCCACAAATTAGTAAATTGTCGAATGGACTCAGATTTGCAGCGTCCACAGTGAGAAAAATTCGCCCACTTACGGACATAATATGTAGATAACGTTAGGCTTGTTTATCGTAGCTAATTTCACAGTGTAGGTAATGTATGGGGCAAGTTAACAGCATCCTTGGTCGTATCTCGTATCTGTAAAGGAATGCTGCCGACATTCAAACTTTCTTCGTACTTCAGAAAATGGCTATTGACTCCAATAGCCATGTTCTGCAGTATTATTTCCTTTTTCTTGTATTTGTTTTCTTAAATTTATTTGTCTATAACTACTCAGTTGTGGATAAATAAATTCAAGACAATAATGACATATATTGCCTGGCTACTATCCCCTGATACACCCGGAGTCCGCGATGCGGCTGTTTATTAACAGAGGAATTATTGCCAACCTTTTTCTATTGTAGACTAGCGATCAGCCCCTGTTTTGCACGGGTAGTACAAAACCTTAACAAATTATACACCTAAACCTTCGTCATGAATCATGTCAATTGATGAAAACCGCATGAAAATCCGTTCGGTAGGTTTTGAGTTTACCGCGAACAGACAGACCTAGCGAAGGATTTTGTTTTATAATATATTATGTAGTGATATTGGCATGGGCAATTCGTGAGTGCGTGGTTGGTTCCTCTTTTCGAGATTGATAATGTTTGTTTCAATTACAGATGATAAAAGGACCAGTCAAAATGCGTGTGCAAAGGTACAGCCAACCAACTCACAGACAACAACTACAATTGAACTGAATGGTGATATGTAATAAATACATAGTAATCTACAAAATGGAAATACACATACGTCGTAAGAATACAAATAAAAAGATATTTTACCTTTTTAGTGTTTTTATTATTTGAACCTGAGTTGTTTATAATGAGTTACTACTACTAGTTACTTACCTACTTAGTTATTTTTTTTTATACTACTAAGGTGGCAAACAAACATACGGCACACCTGATGGTAAGTGGGAAAGAGAAGGAGCGGGAAGGGGGAATGAGGGTGATTGGGCCTCCGGCACTCTCACTCACCGAACGAAATATAACAGTAGGAATACTGCTACTTCACGTTGATATTCTGTAAGAGAGTAGTCCTTCCCCGGTCGAGCCGGCCCATTCATGCTGAAATCAGTGAGGTTCTACTACACTTAGTTAAGTTGTGGAGTTTATAAATACTAACGTATAACTTAGTACTAATCTCTATCCAATAAGTATTAACTGACCGGATGGTGTAGCATTTGTCTCGCTACTGCCTCTGGGCAAAATTGTTGTGGGTTCGATTCTCACACGGGACAACAAAAAGATAATTATGTGGTCCACAAATAATTTTTCTGAGTCTTATATTTGTGTCTGTTGTTTAAAAATATAAAGTCCTTCGCGACATGAAAAAATGTTTAGCTCCCGCACTAAACATTTTTGTATGTCACGGAGTACTTGGATTTAGGATTTTGGATTTAGGAGAGAGAGGAAAATTTAAGAACATAAAAGTCTTGAAATTCCGAAAGCCCTGCTTCTTCATACAGGAAGCAAGCAGTGAGCGTATTACATACTTATATATCACTACCACAATAACTATGTTTAGTTTAAATCTTAAACTGGCCAGCTCAAGTCAAACAGAAATATGATTTAATTAATAGACCAACGTGGCAACGTTTAAACACCCATACGTCAACAAACACTTGCTTCTTAGGTCCATATCTGTACAAAAAAATTGACAAAGCCCTCGGTATACCTATAGAGATTACATAAACATGAGTCCAAAAATAAAATATTTGACTATATTCGTAAATTAACATAATAATAATAAATAATAATAATGTCCTCCAGACCGAATTTCGGTCACGGCTGCCAATCTTAACGGCGACTGGCCATCTGCGTAGGAGACATTATAGTGCACAAGTATGTGCGCAAACACAAGTGCACTCTCTGTTCCCTAACCCTCCGATGGGACGGATAATCCGACACGACCGGAGAGAGATCAGGCGCAGGACCAACGGCTTAACGTGCTTTCCGAGGCACGGGGGTGTCTAACACCGCCAACTTTCTAACTCCGGGCACGTATTGAGATTTCTTAACATAAAAACTCAATACATTTTTGTTGGCCCGACCCGGGATTCGAACCTGAGACCTTATGCGCAGCAGTCGCATTCACTATCGCTGCGCCACGGAGCAAATAAATTTAATTCATTGTGTTTTCTTCATTGTGTATATAAATGACTAATCTAAAGCAGTAAAACATCCCTTAACATTATTTGCTGATGACAGCACAGTTACTATAGCTTGCTACAAACCTGAAGCGTACGAATCTGACATTAATGATACACTTTGTTCGATTATATCATGGCTAGGAAATAATAATTTAAAGATAAATTAAACAAGACTCAAATAATGCACTTCAGTCAAAGACAATCTATTGATTACAAAATAAGAATTAATTACCAGCACAATTATATTATATGCACTACTAATCACGCTAAATTTCTTGGTTTGATCATTGACAGTCAGTTAAACTGGATACATTATATAGAGGTACTTTGTAAAAGAATAAGTAATTCTTCCTATGCTTTACAAAAACTATCTCGAGTACTTAGTTAATACAGAAGCGTTAATAACTGCCTATTGTATTGTTGCATCCGTTCTTAGATACGGCATTATTTTCTGGGGCAACTCAACGCACAAGAATATAGCTTTTAGATGTCAAAAAAGATGTGTCAGAGCTATGTTTGGTCTTGAGGTTACAGATAGCTGTAGACTGTATTTTACTAAATATAAAATTTTGTCACTTCCATCTTTATTTATATTTGGAGTAGCATTATTTGTCAAAACAAATCCGCATCTATTTAATAGGTTATCAGATGTTGTCATACGCAATAGACGTAAAAACAAATTATGTATTCGTAAGGTTAATACGGACCTTTTGTGGAAAAGTGTATTTTGTTTAGCGCCGAAAATATTTAACAAACTACCAGAGACAATAAAAACATTAAGCATAAGTCTTTTTAAAAATAAATTAAGAGATAGAGTTATGAGATAAGATAAAACTTTATTCATAGATAAATTTAGCCTAGGTTTACAATGTAGTTCTGTTTTAATATATGTAGCACATTTAAACATATTTACACTGAAATTAAACTACTATATACGGATTTTATCGCGTTGTTTATTTATCACTGTATTACAAAATTTTGAAAATATTACTCTACTACTACTATTGATTTTATTTGACTAATTTATAAGCTAATAAAATTATTTAAACTATTAAATCTATTTATTTTTGGTTTACACTTTCCCCGACGTTTCGGGTGCTTTTCAGCAGCCATGGTCACGGGGAGACTGATTTTTTTTAATATTTACACTATTAACTTAGAGTATTAGCAAATTAAGAATATTGTTGGCTGAAAAGTGTTACTATTCCATCAGCGACTTTCTTAGACACAATTTGAAAATAAAAATTGTTATTTTATTTGTTTTCAAATTGTGTCTTTAAATTTGTTAGATTAAGTTTTGTTATTTTTTAGATCTTTTATTATTTGTGTTTTTAATTTTACTTACCGCATATTACTGATATATAAATATTTGTACGCCAATATTAGGTAGGCACAGAACTGCACATTTTATTTATTTTTTTGTATCATCTTTTAAACCTTTGTTTAGCAAATAAATGAAATTTGAATTTGAATTTGAATACATTAATAGTAATTTTCACTCTCACCCTCCTAAACACATACACTGGTGAATTTTTTCTGTATTGAATTTTTTTTTGTATTATTATTACGATCTATAATTATTATGTTTTATTCGATTCATGTTATTGTTATTGTTCTCTTTTGTTCTATTGTCTCTTAAATGCATCATTGCCAGGAAGAGCGCTGTTGTCTGAAATACAGTTAATAATTTATCTAGTTCAGACACAGATGCCATAAAGATATGAGATTATGGATAAAATTTAAAATGTAAACATGTTTTATAATGTACTTCTGCTTTTTATAAAATAAATTATTATTATTATATTTGTTTCTCTTTCACGGGTAATTCCCTAATACGTTAGGAAAATACCCGGCCCTTTGGGAGGCTAACACGGAAACATACATGGGTCCAACCTGAAGAGGCCCTTCGAGAGTTATAATCAAAGGTGGGATGGAACACCTACAGTGGCACTAGCCGCAGCAGGCGTAGGACTATTGCTACGTATGGATTCTAATATATGGGGTATGGGTGTTTGATGGACTGGTATATTGGTAACTATGGATAATAAAACGGCGTCTGCCCTGAATATTCAAATAGCATCAATTGAATGGACAGACGGTGAATCAACAACTCACTAGATAGGCCCCCTTAATAGCCACGATAGGCATACAAGCCAGCTGCAGAGGGCAACGCCGCGGCGGTGTGAGCGGCTAGAGGTGTCGAGCGATGCGGCGCCGGTTTCACCATCACGGGTGTCGTGACAACGGAGACCCGGAGCGGGTTTCCCCGTAGTTATACCCTTGAAAATGATACTTCCACTCCCAAGAATGTAGCTATAGCGGCCCCCCTCTCACCGGCCGACCAAGGCAGAGTTGAGAGTCCTACGTGCGCTCTTGAAGTTCCACCCCAGCCAACCAGTAAGTAACGATAAGCCGAGGACGATTTTTATTATAATCTTATTATTATTAAAGATTTCTACTGTGCCTCATAAAACTGATATCCCTGATAAAAGTTTATTCGATGTAGCATCGAACATATATAATAAAGTACCAACTCAGATAATGAACATTCCAGAATTAAAAACATTTAAAAACAAATTACATATGTAACTGGTTGATTGAAAAGTATTTTACACGATCCAAGACTTCCTTTTTTTTTTTTTTTTTTTTTTTTTTTCTTTACGTGGGGGAATGCAATGACGCATATCCCTCCGCGGGGGCGGGCGGAGGGATTATGTCGGACTCGCCGGGGTAAAATGAAGATGTTGAAAGGATAATGTACCTCCCGGAATACCGACTAAACCTACCACGGTGTTCCTCGACAAAACCACTATCGACGGGGCCGCGCGAATCACTTTCGCATACGGTCGCGACCCCGCCGAGGTTTCGGCCCGCCGTATGAAACGGCAGGCCACTACACGAAAGACCTACCCAAAATAGGCACTACTTCACCTACTGTCTCCCCCCTAGAGGGGAGACGGACTCGACACAGAGGCGCGCGTGGGAACACGCACGCCGCCTCTCGGACCTGGTGCTGAACGGATGGCGGGCAGGCCCACAAAGCCCGCCACCCCCAGGTCAATCCTCAGGGTGGCTGGAGGTCATCGCGCGCCCTCCGACGCCCGGCTCTGCGGTTGGGGAGAGGGTTTAAACGCTCCCTCTCCCGCTCCGCCGCCTCCTTGATGGAAATCACTTCCTCGCAAAAGGAGGCGACGGCGTTCCACGACCTCTCACTCCGGACCATAGACTGAACTACGGCCGAGAGCGAGAGGGCAACCGATCCGACTGCCGCGATCAAATCACGACGCTGCGATGCCCAGGCGGGGCAAACCGCCAAAGTGTGCAGCGCCGTGTCCTCAACAACGTCGCGGCAGTCGCCGCAGTGGTGACAACCGGGCGTCTCTTGCCGGCGTATACGACACAGGAACCGGCCAAAACATCCGTGGCCAGTCAGAACCTGTGTCAGCCGGAAGGTGAGGGCGCCATGCCGCCTCTCCAGCCACTCCTCAAACACGGGACTTACCGCCACGATCGTGGCGTGCCCGGCACTGGGGTGCACAAGTCGCTCCTTCCAATTCGCCACTAGGACCTGGTGGAGCTCGGACCTCGCCGCCTTGATAGCGGGAGGATCCGGTCCTTCGCCCCGAGCTAGTGCCTCCTGGCGCCAACGATAGAGCGACGCCAGGAGCGCCGCTTCCAGGTCCCATGGCATCGATCCGGCGAGGAGGCTCGCAGCCTCGAACGAGATCGTGCGGTAACCTCTAATCAACCTGAAGGCCATGGCGCGCTGTGGTGCACGAAGCGCCGAAATATTGCGGGCCGTCAGGTTGTCTGCCCAAACTGGGGCCCCATATAGGGCCATGGACCGCACGACCCCCTCGTAGAGCCTCCGGCAGGAGGTGTTTGGCCCCCCAAGGTTTGGCAGCAGGCGCGAGAGCGCACCTGCAGCGCCCCGAAGAATGGGGGCCAAACGACGAAAATGGGCTATAAAGTCCCATCGGCTGTCGAGCAAGAGACCTAAATACTTCAGGGTTGACTCGACGCCGATGCGGACCCCTCCTACCATAATATGGGCCCCTGGAGGTGGCCGTTTCCGAGGGCCGTGAAAACAAACGGCCTCGGACTTGGACAGGGCCACCTCGAGGCCCAACCGCCGGATACGACCAACGACTTGTGCGACCCCAGCGGTCGCCAGTATGGCCGCCGCCCGGTGCGCGATCCAAGACTTCCTAAGACAACATTAATTAAGTATTGAACCCAATCTGTGGGTTACTCCTGATTCCCCCTGTTCTTGTTTCCCCCCGAAAGTTATTAAAACAATATTGTATAACTACATACATACATTATTTCTCGATTGCCCCCGAAATTTAAAAATTAGTACAGTTAAGCACAACCTGCAAATTTTCACATAAGTTTTTAGATTTTGTTTGACACCTTTTGTACTCATCATTCTTGTTAATACTTTGTCAAGCTGGCACAATTATTTCTAATTTGCAAACTACAACACCAATTTCTAAACATATTTGAACAAGCATACAAACTTGCATCTACCTTTCGGCACTGAACTGGTTGATGAACAATAGGACAAAATTTGAATAGATAGTATGCCTATCTCTCTCACGCGCATGTATAAAACTTTATGTTTTGTATCTTTCACGCATCGTTAGTAGGGATGCTTTCCGTGACCTTGTAGCAATGAACCAGTGCAACCGATAAGAAATATTAGTAAAGTATAATCTCTATCACAATGTCGGGTGAAGGTCCTTCGTCGATGGGTAGTCACACTAGTCATTATAAAATAATTGAAAATAAACGAGGCAAGACATTATTGCATGCAGGACATTCATATATATTACACAGGAAAAATAAAAAATCAACTGTGTGGGTTTGTGTTAATAAAAGAAAAAGTAAGTGCAGTGGTGTTGTCAAAGTGGTTCATGAAGCAGACAGTGTACATTTTAATAATAAACATTCTTCACATTGCCTGCCAAATTTTGCAAGTTTGAAGTTAGCAGTATGATAAGTGAAACTAAAAAAGAAGTTTGCAGTAATTTTGAGTCAGTACAAAAGATATATGAAATGAATGCCATGAAAATGAAAAATGAGATGAAGAAAAAAGGAAGAAATAATTTATGTACTGAGATTCCTGTTTATAAATCAGTGAAAAATAAACTATATAGAAGCAGAAATAAATATTTGAAAGTACCAAAAACACAATTTAAAGAACCAAAAGATGTTACCATTCCCGAATCATTTAAATCATATGTACTAATTGATTACGCCAAAGACAATAACCGAATACTCGTCTTCACCTCAAATGAAATCGAGAATTATATAGCTCATGTGCAGCATTATTTCGGTGACGGAACTTTTGACTGCTGTCCAAAACCATTTGAACAAATATATACCATACATGGAGATATTGGTAGTGATGAAACCGCATCTAATATAGTGCCCATGTTCTACGTACTACTTATCAATAAAGAAACTAGTACGTATGAAACTATGTTGACAAAAATAAAAGAACTTGATCCTAGTTTCAATCCTAAAAAGTTTACTCTGGATTTTGAAACTGCAGCAATGAACGCAATTAAAAACGTTTTTCCAAACGTTATTATTCATGGTTGCTTTGTACATTATCAACGATGTATATTTAGACGAGGAAAATCTTTGGGATTACTACACCATGAGGATTCAAAACAGCACGTAAAATTATGTATAAGCTTGGCTTTTCTTCCAAAAGAAGATATAGAGGATGGGATGGATTATTTTTTTACGTTACAGTATTCCTGAAGAACACATAATTAAGTTTAATGATTACTTCGTTGAGCAATGGCTCGAGCCTGCTGACATGATATCGAAGTGGTGTTGTTACAAGGAACTTCATCGAAGTACAAACTTGGTAGAAGCTTGGAATCAGAGACTCCAGAAATTCGTTGGCAGAAAACCCAGATTATTGCAACTTCTGCAAATGATTGCACTAGATATTTCTACACATGAAATGGCTCAAGAAAGGTAATATATTTAAAATATAGTATATTTATAATACTATTAACAACTTGAAGTATTCATGTAAAGATGTTTCATTTTCGGCTATGAAATGTACTATCATCCAAAAATTAGCAAAAAATACCAGGAATCAGGGAAAAATACTATTTCCTGAATTTAAGTCGAATTATGTTTGCGCTTAAAAATAATAGTTTTTATATTATTGCCATTATATTCAATATGGCGGTGGTTTTCGGTCATATAATTTTGTATGCGTTCATAAATCATATCGAAAATTGTACGAAAGCACTATAATTATAATAATGAAAATAATATATAAATATATATGTTAACAATAAATATGTTTTAGAGTATCATTTATTCATTTCAACCATCATACACATATTTTCAACAAACAAATAACATAAAAATTAATTTTATAATATAATACTGATTTTGCAGGATGCACTCCGAAACGAAACATTTTGTTTATGTTTGACATAAACTGTCAATGTCATATTGACTGATAATAAATATTCCAATGCTGAATTGGTGTTTCTTATTACACTTTCCTGAATCCATACGTTTTCCTTTCATTTTTACAAGAATTATCAATTCTTTGGTGAATATTAAGAGTTCTTTTACTTCTGACAATTCTAGCATTCTAGGTTATGTATAAATGTCATCTACCAATTTGTCATAGATAGTCCGCACGACGAACGTCAAACATTATATATTTTATTTTGCGCAACGAAAATACTAGAAATTAATAAAGAATTGCTTAACTAAATGTACTTAGGGGTACATTTCCCAGGTTTCCTGAGGATGTACAAGTTATAGCCGGAGTTCTATACAAAAGTGAAACATCTCCTTTGTATTCTTTTTTTTAAATGTAATTATCTAATAAGCTGTATCTTACAATTCGTAACACACTTGTAAGTTGTAACACATTAGATTATTCTAAAAAAGGTATTTATTTGGTTTCAGATGGCACACTAAAGATTAAGCGATACATAAAAGGAAGAGGAAAAGTGTATTAAATGACACTGAGATTAAACGATTAACAGGAAAATACGATAATAAGCAAATTTCAATGCTGCTGTTCCTGCAGGCAATCAGCTCAATGATAATTATACATCCCTAATTTTGATTTTCTTTTTAATTTTGTTGATTTTATTATTTTTATTTTACTTATTTATAGTTTAGTTTAGGTTTAGGACATTTGTACTTGTTGATTGCTGATTTATAGTCTCCTAAAATAATTTTTACATATTTATTAATACCTAAGTATTGGTTACCCAAGTATCATAATTAGTGACCACTATGTTGAAGCATTCCTATATATTAAGCAAATAAAAGTGCTTCTAAAAATTCAGAGATTGAGTGCCATGTTGTGTTATTTTTATGTTAATTTGATTGTTTTTAAACTAAAGACTAAGTGCAAAGAATGCAGTATTATTTAAATTGTAAGGCAAACAAAATGTGTGATTTGATTGGTGATAATTTATAATACGAGTATATACACGAAATAAATAAATACATGAATATATAACCAGTATTTTTTTTGACTGTACCACCTTGGTTTTATATGATAAAACGCAATTATAAAACAGATAAATTTTCGGGGGGAAACAAGAAGCTTTAAAAAATGCGCATGTGTTTCCTTATTTCTTTGTAAATGTTGTATTACTATGCTTAACCGCAGGACATACTGGTAACCTATGTTTATATATGAACACTGTTTTTGACATACGCCCACAATAAATGAATTTGATTTAATTTAAATATTTAATTATCGCTTTTGAAAAACATCTTGAAGAAAGCTTTCCGTCAGGGATACACAGGCGGGTATGAATAATAATAATAAAACTAGTCAATTTAATCTTTATATATATAAATCTTCTGTGCGTGTGTTTTTAATTAAACTTCTCCTAAAATGCTGGACCGATATTGATGAAATTTTTTGTGTGTGTTCAAGTGGATTCGAGAATGGTTTAGATTAGTTTTTTCTTTCTTGTATATAGGACGACGTCTGTCGGGTCCGCTAGTATAGTATATAAACATATCATAGTCATAGTAAAGGCTTAAAATCATTATCCAACAGGTTTGAACCCAAGATACGCACCTTCGACTTTTTAAACTTATGTGCGTAGTTTAGTATCGCTCGCTTTAACTATCAAAGAAAACATCATAAGGAGACCTTCATATCTGCGAGCTCTCTATCGACTCCCAAAGATATGTGAGGTCTTGATCCCGCACTAGGCCAGTGTGGTGAACAATAGCCTGACCCTCCACACTCTGAAAAAAGCTGCCGTGCCAAGCAGTGGGACAATTCGTAAATAGGGCTGATGTTATTATTATAAGTGTCGATTTATAATAAAATTATATACGTACGATTTGAATGTATTTATTTATTCTCAGTAGTGTAGATTGGCGATAGAGAACACATTGTCATTAACAAAATTATACATAACTACCTGCTATAAAAAATTACCGATTAAAAAAAAAGGATATAACAAAAACAAGTTGTCTTTAATTTTCACTTTTTTTAATTCTCGTAATACAGGTGTGGCTATTGCCATTAACCAAGCACACTTCCAAACTTCATGCTATTACTGAGAATTTCTTAGCAATATACAACGATACACTAGAATTTTAAGAAAGTGCATTTTGGAATCACAGCAACTAAACAACGACACTTTTATTAATAATTCAGATAAAAATGTAAAGCATGCCGCTTTATGCATATTTCATGCCGGTCTATTATAAATAATAATATAGGAAATTGCTATAATGATTTTGACGTAAATAATATTAATATTGACTCCAATACATCTACTTTATTTCTGAAACCAATAAATGAGACGGACATTTTTCTTTGAAAAATACGAGTTCTACGGGGTATGACGAGATTTCTACAAGAATAATTAAATCCATTGCAAAAATTATAGCAACTCCTCTTAGCTACTTGACTAATCTTTCATTCCAAAAAGGCGATTATCCAAATAAACTAAAGGAATCGGTAATAAAACAATTATTCAAAAAGGGAAACCAGACCGATATGGGTGATTATAGGCCCATTACACTTAATAGTCGCAAAAATGTTTGAAAAGGCTATGCATGGCAAAGTAAGTAGTTTTATAAATAAATACAATATTATCGTAGAAAGTCAGTTTAGATTTAGGAAAGGCAGTTATACGACCTTAGCTTGCTTTTCATAAGTGAAACTGATTACTGAAACCCTTAATAATAAAATGTCTGTTCTGTCACTATTTTTAGATATTAGCAAGACTTACGACCATGTTCCACACAAACGACTTCTCTATAAATTAAAAAGATATGGAATACGGGGTGAAGCACAGGATTGGTTTAAAAGCTATTTGTCTAATCGCCAACAGAGAACTGTAATCTCCAAAATAAAAAATAACATTAAAACCACATATAAATCAGAATTAAAAAGTAACAATTGTGGTGTACCACAAGGAAGTATACTGGGTCCACTGTTATTTAATTTATACACAAATGACTTAAGAAAACATCTGAAACACGAGTGTATCCAAAATGTCTAAACAAAACTGAACTAAAAAGTACTACTAACAACGAGCTAATAAAAGCAATTAAATGGTTAGCCAAAAACAATATTCACGTGAATATAGATAAAACAAAAATCATTGATTTCTAAACATATAACTCGAAGGCAGTAAATATAAATATACGATATGAGAATAAAATTTTACAAACTGAACATTCAATATTATTATTAGGTATAGTAATAGATAACAAGCTGGACTGGAAAGAACACGTAGAAAGAGTATGCTCCAAAATTGATAAGTACGCTCTTCGAAGGCTTAGGCTAGCATCTAGTAGAGACACAGTCCTTACTGCCTATCATGAATATGTCTCAACAGTGTTGCGCTATGGGCTAGTTACATGGGGAAATTCAGTGGACATGCAAAGAGCTTTCCTGGTACAAAAAAAATGTATTAGAGCTATGTGCGGAGCACTTACTAACTAAAAAATTAATTAAATTCATTATACTTAAAGGGGCAGGAAGGCCTTCGTTAGCACTCATCTTGTATGATGTATGTAGGTAGGTAGATAGGTAGGTGAGCGTGAACAGAGAAATCGCAGGTCCTTGTTACAATTACAGTTTATTTAATCCGCACAACGGTTAATTGAGAAATATATAGCCAAATGATTAATATACAGTCTTCGTAACACCGCACCAACTTAATCAGAACACTAGATTGCACCCCTGCTCAGATTCAAAGCGATTCGTCACAAACGTGGTGCGCGGGCGCCGTCTCGAATCAGTGTGTCCCAAGATGGCCGCCCTCACAACCATCGACAATGACGCTTCGCTAGGCTGACTTTGACAACTAAAAGTCAACCTGACGTATGCCATTGACGGATGCGCCGTCACGGCCGGACTGACACTCGACCGTCCTCGGGCGATTCTCTGAAACAATGACTTGCAATCGTACATAGTCCGTTCGGCATCCTGACGGACGACTAATCATTACAATTACGACAATACGCGATGATTAAAGACTTAAAATAAGGTGAGTGTCTCGCTACTATTAAGCCGGATGACACAGCCTCCTCACCAAGCAGCATATAAGTTAACTATTCGCAATTGGTACTAATAGACAAGTCAATCCTTTGGTGGATGTGACCCGGACGGCAATATTCGTCTTAGCATAATCTGCAAAACATCTAGAACAAGTCAGCCTACTTAAAGGGCTCTGACTCGGACGACACATTTCGTCTCATGGTACAAAAGCACAGAGACAAGCCAATCTATTAACTGACTCGGACGACACATTTCGTCTCATGGTACAAAAGCACAGAGACAAGCCAATCTATTAACTGACTCGGACGACATATTTCGTCTGACCATTTGTAAGGATAGATATTCTTCTATTCTGTACTTACGTTCGACTATGAATCGTCCTGTTCTGTATGAATTTCGGTTTCGTGTAAAATTTCCCAAGTCTCAGGATCTGAGCATGTACTAAGAGTGTCTGAGCCTGCTGTGAGCGTCCTTGAATCGGCGGAAGCAGTATTTGAGCATACGGTCAAGGTCTCAGAGTTATCATTGTCATGATTTGAATTAATTATACTTTCTTCATCTTCCGACGCCGTCTCGGCCTCTTCACAATTTAAAAGACTAGTGGCTATTTCGATCAAACCGATATGTCCCTGGGGTACTGCGCGCAAATTCTCGTGAGAATATTTATAAGTTCTATGAGAACCACCTAAACTTTTAAGTTCATACCGATCATTTTCAAGAACTTCCACTATAACATATGGACCTCGAAACTTCCTATCCAATTTCGTTTTATTCCGTTCACAATTTTTAATGAATACGAAGTCTCCTTTAGAGAAAGGTTTTATTGTGGCCCGACCACGATTAAACCGAAGGGTTTCAGATTCAGCAGCTTTTCCAATGTTAGCTGATGCATCAGCTCTTACCAAATCTAGATCTAAGCGAACTTCATGATCGTTATTATCAGCGTTCAGCTTAGATATTCCTAAAGAATTAGAACGAATTCCAAACATTAGTTCTGATGGTGAATATTTAGTAACAGTGGATTTAGAACTATTAAGAGCAAGTTGAATGTTACCTAATTCGTCACGCCACGCTTTGTTAGGATCGTTTTCGATTATAGTAAGGAGGCTCTTAAGAGTGCGCATCACTCGCTCAACTTGGCCGTTTGCCCTACTCGTACCAGTCGCGATGAAATGGAGGTCTATTTTATGCTCTTGACAGAAGCTCTTAAAATCTGAACTAATGTAGCAACGGCCCTGATCTGCGATGATTCTCTTTGGGGCTCCAAAAAGACACACCGCTTTCTGTAAGGCATATATTGCACTCTTGGAATCGACCGACAAAGTATGTTCGAGCAAAACATATTTGGTAAAAGCATCTATTATTACCGAGCAATACTCCTTTCGGTCACTTTTCCCGCTCAGCTTCCCCGTAAAATCTATATGAATTGTGTGCCAAGGTACAGATACTTTTGGAATCGGATGAAGCTGAACAGGCTGAGCACCCGATGGACCTTTTGATGCTTTACAAATGATACACGAATCTATGTATTTCCGTACACATTTAGACATATCCGGAAACCAATACTTTTCATAAAGCTTGTCTAGAGTTTTGTCCCTGCCTAAATGTTGCAGTTCGTTATGGACATGATTAATTAGTGTCCAAATAAGAGACCGTGGAACTACGGGTAGCCATGAAACTGCTTTGTTACGAGTAATCTTTCTGTAAAGTATGCCATCTCTAACATCATATGTTTGACCTACAGTTTCGGGAAAGTTATTACTCTGATGTTTCGCGATAAGATCCTGAATTTCTGCGTCACGTTTCTGTTCAACCGACAACCAGCCCTGATGAAGCTCAACATAATTGACAATTTTAGGCTTAGTCTTTATAGGAGTGATAAGGGCAGCAGAATCTGACAGTGGATTTCGGGACAGATAGTCAGCGTGCTCCATTTTACTTCCTTCGCGGTATACAATATCGAAGTCGTAGGCTTGTAAATAAGCCCACCATCGGTAAACGCGGGGTGTTAGGTCTTTCTTCGATTTCGACGCCTTGAGTGAGTTACAGTCGGTAACTACTACAAATCGCCTACCATAAAGATAATGACGGAAATGCTCTACAGCTCTAACGACAGCTAGAGTCTCTAACTCGTATGAATGATAACGAGTCTCCGTGTCTGCTGTTCGGCGGCTATAATACTCTACAACATGCGGAAGATTATTTTTCTTTTGCAGAAGGATTGCTCCATATCCTTCTGAGCTAGCATCGGTATGTAATTCCACTGGAAGTTCTGGGTCGAAAATAGTTAGTACCGGTTCGGACGTGAGAATGCCTATAATTTTGTGCCGTATCTTTTCGTGTTCGGTAGTCCAAGTGATTCGTCCTTTAAGTTTTGTAAGAGGGTATAGAGGTCCGACTATTCGTGTAAAATCAGGAATAAATTTCCGAAAGTAAGAGGCCAAGCCGAGAAATTGGCGAACATTTGTAGCCGATTTAGGTTCTGGGGCGTCTGCCAATGCTTGAATTTTCCGCGAATTGGGTCTAATCTCACCGGTTTGTACAGAATATCCTAAGTAGTCAACTTGTCGTTTCATAAATTTACATTTCTTTATATTTAATGAGAACCCGGCTTCTGATAACGCATTTAAAACCAAGTCAAGACGCTTCAGACCTTCGGAGATGTTAACAGAATAACATAATACATCATCCATATAAATAAGTGGTTTATCTTGTAAATGACTAAGAGCCTTAGTGATACATCTCTGAAAGACCGATGGAGCATTTCGCAAACCAAACGGCATCGCGAGATATTCGTATTGTCCTTCATTTGTCACGAATGCCGTCTTTTCCACTGACTCAGGGTGGATAGGGATCTGGTGGAAGCCAGAAGCCATATCCAAGGAAGAGAAGAAATTAGCACCCGTAAGCTGGTCTATTTGTTCCTCGATTCGAGGTAACTGATAATGTTCAGGTATGGTATTGGAATTTAACTCCCTAAAATCTACGCAAAGTCTATCGGAATTATCCTTCTTTTTCACAAGAACAATTGGGCTAGCAAATGGGGACGTACTCTCTCGAATCACCCCTGCGTCTAATAATTTTTGAACCTGTTCCCTAATTATTTGTTTCTCTATAGGCGCTCTTTTATGGGGACATCTCTGTACAACTTTATGTGGATCTGCTAATTTAATTTCACATACTCCAGTCTTCACACGCTTGGTAGGTATACCCTCGATAAAGTTATTCGCGTATTTGCTCAATATAGAAATCAACATATTTTTATCCTGTTCCTGCAAATCCGTGTCAATTTTCGAAAAATCTGATAGGTTTGATGCCGCTACACAAAGATTAGACTGTTGCTTAGAGTAAATTACAAGATTATCGTTATCAATTTTTACACTTAACCCTTGATCAAAAATATCCCTACCAATAATTATAGGCTCAGATATATTATTGTCAGAAACCACGTGAAAGAGTAAACCAATCAAACGATCACCAATTTTAACATCGGCCTGAATTTGAGTCGTACACTGTATATCGTCGCCTCCAATGCCGCTAAGATAAACGAGACTTTTACACACAGTACCCAAGAGTTTGTCACAATAACTATTTTTCACGAGAGAACAGGATGATCCGCTATCAAATAGAAAAGGTACTGACTCACCGGAAGATGTTGCCAAGATACCCCTTGAAGGACGGTGTTCACAATGGTGGACCTGCTTGACCGCAGCTTTACCACCGTTATTTCTATCTGGACAGTTAGTTGTCACATGTCCCTTTTGACCACATGTATAGCATGTTACAGGGGTCATCTTCTCCAACGGACGGGAAGAGCTCGGAGTGTCTTGAGGCTTGACTGATCCCAGCTCGTCACGACGTTTCCGGCATTCCGCAAAACGGTGTCCCGTTATTCCGCAAAAGTTACATCTGCCAGTGAACCTTTCGGTAGTACGAAAACGCTTTGTCTCAGGTTCGTTAGCTTCGACACCGTCTGAACGCCGCTTAAGGGATACACCTCCCAAGATTCGGAACAATTGAGTGCGAGTTGTGATATTGTGTGCAATCAATTCACGTCTTATCAAACTGTCCTTCTGACAAAGCACAGAAATAACGAATCCAGTCACCACTTCTTCAGGCATCACAGCCTTAGGTATTCGTTCAATTAGGTTCCATAAACGAAGAGCAGCTTCTGAAGCTGTCTCCTTAGCTCCTATTTGGAATCGCAATATTTCGTCAAAGTAGTCCTGAAGAAGCTTTGGTTTAGAGAATTTAGCCAACAGTGTCTGTTTGACAACGCTCCAGGACATTTCATTTAAGTTTAGCTTAGTGATGCAGGCAGCCGCTCGCCCTTTTAGAGAAGTAGTAAGGGCCATGAGCAAATCTATTCCTTCTAAGCGCTTATTTTGAACGACCGCTTCGGTAATATTGCACCAACCGTCTATGTCACAGTCAGGTTCGTCTGGATTAAAAGGCAAAAATTGTGTTACCTGGTTAGTACTCACAGTTGGCGTCGACTGGGCTGCGAGAACACGAGATAAAAGCACTTCCATATTACTTAGTAATTTTTCAGCGTCCGATTTTGTTGTTTCTCGCTCAACCCTAGCCCCATCCGATCCCACTTCTGATAAAGGGGCAGGAAGGCCTTCGTTAGCACTCATCTTGTATGATGTATGTAGGTAGGTAGATAGGTAGGTGAGCGTGAACAGAGAAATCGCAGGTCCTTGTTACAATTACAGTTTATTTAATCCGCACAACGGTTAATTGAGAAATATATAGCCAAATGATTAATATACAGTCTTCGTAACACCGCACCAACTTAATCAGAACACTAGATTGCACCCCTGCTCAGATTCAAAGCGATTCGTCACAAACGTGGTGCGCGGGCGCCGTCTCGAATCAGTGTGTCCCAAGATGGCCGCCCTCACAACCATCGACAATGACGCTTCGCTAGGCTGACTTTGACAACTAAAAGTCAACCTGACGTATGCCATTGACGGATGCGCCGTCATACTATAAAATTAATTGTTTACTTAAGGAATGAAATATAATTTTAATATTTTTACACCAGCAATGGTAGTTTGTGTGAATCAATGTTGAATATATATGACCCTAATGTACCATATACTTATATATAAAAATATTTATATAAAAATAAATGCTGTTCTATTCTATTCTTTAGGTTGTCATGGAGATAAAAAGTAATATAGAGATTTCTTTTTTTTTAAATTTAGTACCACAAAGGGTGTTTGAATTAAACACAACACAAAAAGCAGAAGTTAGAATCAATTAAATCTCTATTATTATAACCTACGCGACTAACTACGCTTGTTTAAGTAAGTAAAATACCTACACGAGTGCGATAAAAAAAACTGTTTAAGCAGAACATCGTCTACATTTAACTCGTCTATGGTTTAAAAGTAAACAACATGGTAACAACGTTTGAAGACACTTGAGTCGTCGTATAAAAGTAATATCCTTTTTCGGTCAGTGGCAGTTGACCTTATGCCTGAAATAGTCTTATTGTAAAGAAAACGATCCCCTTCTGAGAAAATTCATTCTGAAAGTCACTTCAGGATCTGACGCGGATCCATTTACTGAAAAAGACAATTGCATTATGGATTATTCATATTGTAGTATTTGTATATATATTTTTAAAATACATAGTCATACGCCTATTTCCTGGAAAGAGTAGGCAACGGTGTATTATATCTACTAACAGTACATTTTCTGGATAAAAGTAACCGTATGTCCCTTTCTGAACCCTTGACAACGTGTATGCTAAATATCATGGTGAAGTAGTTATGGCGTGAAAGCGTAACAAATAAACTCACATTCGCGTTTATAATAATGTAATAATAAATAATAATAATAAATATAATAATAATATTCTACCACATACACACAACACCATCTAGCCCAAACTAAGCAGAGCTTGTACTATGGGTACTAGACAATGGATAAACATACATATATCCTTATTTTTTTGTATATACATACATATTATACATAGAAACACCCAGACCAAGACAAACATCCATGTTCATGCACACAAATATTTGTCTTGTGCGGGAATCGAACCCGCGACTTCAGGCGTGGCAGTCGGTTACACTAACCACTACGGCATCGAGGCCGTAAGGCTAGTAAGGATTAAGATTTGCTGTAAATTACTGACGCCGCTTCGTTACCCCTTGTCTCACTTTTTTTTACACCTGTATTACCGTTTACTTCTTAAATGGTTACTAAGCCTCATAGCTCAATGAACTTATAAAGCCGTTTGATTTTATGTGATATACATTTGTAAATGTTGACATAGAGTGCCAGTATTCACAGGGTGTAACATTCAGGCGTGGTCATATTTTAGAGCCGTAGGTAAGTATTGGTAAGTTTTTGTATAGGTACGTTCAAGTTTTTCTTATAACTCTCTGTATTAAAACAGCCGACCTCAACATACTTGAAATAAATAAGGCTACAAAGAAGAAGGTATAAAGTATACTTACCATTCTCGGGTTGTGGATTTTTCTTGCGGGTCATCAAGCAAATAATACAACTCATTATTGCCACGATTGTCAGCAGCACTGCTGCTGCTAAGTACACCCAGTTGGAGATCAACCTGCATAAAATAAATATTAGCGTCCCATTATATTGGCGTCCTGGCAGTGTATTCCTAAAGGGTTTGGCAGATACGCACATTTCACCACCTGTGTTTAGCCATTAAAAATATATTACCTGAATCTGCTAATACCTGTATGAATCCCCGGGAAAGAAGGGTTACCGTCAGTCTTGAGGTGCTAGCCTCAAGTCTGTCGGTAACTGTCGAAGCGTCTGTATGTCTGTTTGCGTATATTAGAGCCATATTATAATGTCTATACCAGATACATCACAAATCTATCTAGATTTTCACAATTACAAATCGTTTACGTCAAATGACTTGATGCCATTTTAACATTACGTAATCGCTGACAGTTAGTATACTTTTCCTTTACAGCTAAAATCTTATTGGTATTAGGTATGTTATTTTCTTATCCACAACTAATAAATTAAATTTAAGAAGAAGTAATACTTACCAATTACCCATGAGATTCATATTGCTCACATCTGTATTACTGGCCAAACATATGCCACACGCACAAATTTCAGAGTCCACACAGCTCGTATTCAAACATTTGCCGGAACAATCAGGTGTACATATAGACTTCTCGGATTTGATGTATCCTGGCCAACATTCACAAGTATCTGGCGCTATACAAGTTCCATTGATACAAATCTCACTACATACTGGTAGACATCTGTGGTGCTTTCCATCATGTGTTACAGTTAATGTCCATCCTTTATCACAAATACAAATTTCTGGACTAGTGCATGTTCCAAGAGCACAACCCATTGAACAATATGGTTCGCAAATGTTATTGGCTGACACATTCATATATTTTTTATAACCTGGTAGACATTCGCAGGTTTCTGGAGATTGACAAGTGGCATTTATACACATTTTACTACAAACTGGCTGGCATGTACTATTTTTAATACCACCCTCATCAGTCAATTGCCATCCTTCATCACAATTGTATGGTTCTGGACTTACGTAAGTCTTGTTACCCCATTCATCAGCACGTTGAAGTGTACAATTGCTATTGTCCAATTTCGTATATCCTGGTAAACATTCGCATGTATTTGGTGCTATACAGGTACCATTTTCACAAGGTTTGGTACATATTGGTTGGCATGTTTTGTCTAGTGTTGAATTTGTTACTCGCATCTGCCATCCGTGATCACAAACGCAATTCTCTGGACTGACACAGGTACCGTGAGAGCACCCCTTAGAACAGTAAGGCTCGCAAATATAACTAGCTGAACTATTTGTCTCTGACTTTTTATAGCCTGGCAAACATTCACACGTCTCTGGCGCTTCGCAATTAGCATTAACACATTTTTTACTACAAACTGGTTGACATGCGGTACTTTTAGTACCATTCGCAACAGCCATTTGCCATCCTTCATTACAAATGCATGTTTCTGGTATTACACAAGTCCCATTACCACATCCATCCGAACATTCAGGTGCACAAGTACTATTATCTAATTTCGTGTATCCTGGTAAACATTCGCAGGTATCTGGTGCAATGCAGATACCTTTTTTACAGGGTTGAGTACATATTGGTTGACAAGTTTCAGGCAGAGTTGAATTTGTCCCTTGCACCTGCCAACCTTCGTCACAAACGCAATTTTCTGGACTCACACAAGTGCCGTCATAACATCCCTTAGAACAATGGGGCTCGCAAATGTTACTAGCTGACTCGTTTTCTGACTTTATAAATCCTGGCAAACATTCACACGTCTCTGGAGCTTCGCAAGTAGCGTTCACGCAAGTTTTACTACAAACTGGCTGGCATGTGCTTCTTTTAGTACCATTTGTTACAGCCATTTGCCATCCTTCATTACAAATGCATGTTTCTGGTGTTACATAAGTCCCATTATCACAGCCATCGGAACAGTGAGGTACACAAGTCCTATTATCTAATTTCGTATATCCTGGTAAACATTCGCATGTATCTGGTGCAATGCAGATGCCATTTTCACAAGGCTTAGTACATATTGGTTGGCAAGTTTTGGCTAATGATAAATTTGTTTCTGGCATCTGCCATCCTTCGTAACAAACACAATTTTCTGGACTCACACAAGTGCCGTGATAACATCCCTTAGAACAATGGGGCTCGCAAATGTTACTAGCTGACTCGTTTTCTGACTTTTTAAAACCTGGTAAACATTCGCACGTATCTGGTGCTATGCAGATGCCATTTTCACAAGGTTTAGTACATATCGGTTGGCAAGTTTTGGCCAGTGATAAGTTTTTTACTGGCATCTGCCATCCTACGTCACAAATGCAATGTTCTGGACTAACACAAGTACCGTGAGGGCATCCTGTAGAACATCGAGGTGCACAGCGGTACATTTGGACTGCCTTGTATCCATCCCAACATCTGCATATATTTGGTTCAACGCAAGTGCCATTTTGACATGGAGTGGGACATATCGGTTCACATGTTTTATTATTTAACTTATAGCCTTTGTCGCATGTGCAAACTCCTGGCGCGGTACAGGCGCCATGTTGACATGGCGGGTTGCATATAGGTAAACAATTATATTTATCACCCGGGTCTGGTCCATACCCAGGATTGCAAAGACATTTTTCAGGACCGTCGCAGCGACCATTTTGACATGCTTTTGAGCATATCGGCGTACATTTGAGTCTGGAAAGAATATTAGTTATTTATTGTAAGTTTGCAAATAAATGAATAATAAATAATAAATAAAAAAAACATTAAAATTTTTATAAATTTCAGTTATTTTAGGACATATTGACGTATCTACTTTACTAGTTAAATATACTTATATATAGAGAGGTGTGAATATGTTATATAGTATTTTTTTTAAGTAAATAATGCTGAACTTAAATTTACACAAGAAGTGATCACAATATCTACAAGCCCTAAATCTTAGCTGGCGAAATGTGTTTTTATATACAGGAGTGAGTATAGTATGACTCATATTTTTTTTATATCAAGTATTCGCCGCCAAGGTCACCCAGTTGGCACTTTTATCAGCTCATAGCCGGACATAAGTATTCTTATCTCTTTTTCATAACAAACTTGTCTAGGTCCTTTCATTATGACAATTACTCATATTTCTGTCATTAAAACCCACATTTTGTATTGAAACTTTAGTATACTTACTATCTTTTTTTAGTCGACTTTAAAGAGAATCATCCATTCGTATTTTTCCTGTTGGAAATACTATAAGCTAGAAGGCCATCAACAACAGCGCGTTAATCAAGAGTCTAATTCAAAAATGTCTTGCCAAAATCAAGTCCTCGTGGCTCATATTTTAGTATTGTGCTTTTCTGTTTAGAAATCCTTAGTAGCGGCAAGGGTTCTTTGTGCCCGGCACATGGCAAACGGCCCGTTGCCAAAAACCATAGCTGATGTAATGGGAATATATGTGAGATATGCTTGTGCCTACACCTCTGTAATATGGGCTATGTGTGTTTATTGATAATATGCAATTAGAATTCCACCCATTGCAATACTGACGTGAACCCACTCCTAATAAGCCAAGCATTCTAGCTAAGCTGGAGGGGTTAACAAGAATACTAGCAATTTGAAACCCAAATTGATAGTAATCTCAAAAATAAATATTCATGTATTCCGATAGTGATAAATAGAGATAAAGAAATAGTGAACACTAGTCTGCTGTATCTTTATCTCCTTTATGCTGTGGCTACCTACTATATCTATACTAATATTATAAAGCTGAAGAGTTTGTTTGTTTGTTTGGTTGAACACGCTAATCTCAGGAACTACTGGTTCGATTTTAAAAATCTTTTAGTGTTGGACAGCCCATTTATCGAGGAAGGCTAGAAGCTATATAACATCTGGCTACGACCCACGGGGGCGGTGCAGCAATCATAATCGCGGGTCAAACCGCGGACACATCTAGTGTACATATATAAGTATTTACAACAAATCATCTGAATCCATAGTACTGATACTCACATGGTACTATTTTCTTTTTTATAACCCGAACAGCAATCTGAATATTCCTCGGTGGCGTTTACCTGTAATTGAAAATAAAAGTACCTAAGCATAATTTACATTACTGTAGTCATACTACAAAAATGGCATTTCGCCTACATATCGCTTCAACATTAGATAGGGATATAATTAGCGAAATTTGGATTTAATACACTAAACCTAGATTTTGCCCATTTTATTCCCTTCGTTACAGAAATGAGCATAATACATTAAGCTTCGTCTGTAAGTCTAATAATAATAATAATATTCTAACACATAAACACAACACCATCTAGCCCAAACTAAGCAGAACTTGTACTATGGGTACTAGACGATGGATAAACATATATACTTTTTTTTTAAATACGTACATATTATACATAGAAACACCCAGACCAAGACAAACATCCATGTTCATGAACACAAATATTTGTCTTGTGCGGGAATCGAACCCGCGACCTCAGGCGTGTCTTCTTTAAATAAATAAAAAATCAAATCTTATGATAAACGTACCTGCTGTACGGCTGTACGGTTGTTCCAGTTAGTTACCACGCACCAACGAGCGTGCTTTGGACATTTGCGACTAGATATCGATGTGAATGACCTTGATGAAATAATGACTGTCTCATTTCTTACAATCCTGTAAGGTAATTATAACGTTATTAGTAAAATACCTTAACATAAACGAAAAATCAAGCTTTATATTATCCCTATAATAGGAAATTATAGACACAGGCCAAAATTGTAACTTTTCCGGCCATTTTAGCAGATATGCGTCAAATTTTACCAATGTACATTTATTTTCATTCAATCAGCCTGGTGTTATATCGAAGTTATGTGCGTATTATATAATCAAATATCGCTCGCTTTAATGGTGAAGGAAAACATCGTAAGAAACTTGCATCTCTAAAAAGTTCTCTACAATGTTTTTAAAGGTATGTGAAGTAGTACCCGCCCTGGACCAGTGTGCTAGACTACAGTGTGCACCTTTCTCTACAGTGTACAGTGTGCACCTTTCTCTACAGTGTACAGTGTGCACCTTTCTCTACAGTGTACACCTTTCTGTACAGTGTACAGTGTACACCTTTCTCTACAGTGTACAGTGTACACCTTTCTCTACAGTGTACAGTGTACACCTTTCTCTACAGTGTACAGTGTGCACCTTTCTCTACAGTGTACAGTGTACACCTTTCTCTACAGTGTACAGTGTACACCTTTCTCTACAGTGTACAGTGTGCACCTTTCTCTACAGTGTACAGTGTGCACCTTTCTCTACAGTGTACAGTGTGCACCTTTCTCTACAGTGTACAGTGTACACCTTTCTCTACAGTGTACAGTGTACACCTTTCTCTACAGTGTACAGTGTACACCTTTCTCTACAGTGTACACCTTTCTCTACAGTGTACAGTGTGCACCTTTCTCTACAGTGTACAGTGTACACCTTTCTCTACAGTGTACAGTGTACACCTTTCTCTACAGTGTACAGTGTGCACCTTTCTCTACAGTGTACAGTGTACACCTTTCTCTACAGTGTACAGTGTGCACCTTTCTCTACAGTGTACAGTGTGCACCTTTCTCTACAGTGTACAGTGTACACCTTTCTCTACAGTGTACAGTGTGCACCTTTCTCTACAGTGTACAGTGTACACCTTTCTCTACAGTGTACACCTTTCTCTACAGTGTACAGTGTACACGTGCCCAGCAGTGAGATATTTTATACACTGGGCTGATATCGTTATTATTACAATTTGCCTGGTGACGTCTACTGCTCAACTAAGGCCTTAAACACCTTGCCGAATCGTCCACTCTGTGGACTTTCGTATCCAGACAACCCGGCCACCTTTAAAAATCGTTAGTCTATCTGAGCACTAGTCTGCCCACCTTACGTTTATTAAACAACCACAAATGATGTGGCACTACGTCACAAAGATAATGGACAACAAGCTAAGAGGCCCAGGCCGTGTAATAAAATGCTGCCCATTTCATTATTAAATGAAATCTCTCTAGTATTGACAATGGGGAGATTCCCTAGCGGCAACCAGCAGAACTAACGCATGATAGATAAGAATACAAACATAATACGTACAACAGGCCGTATTGTTCATCATATTTTAATTACATTTTTAATTTGTCATTTCTTAGAATACACGCCATAATTAAAATCTATAGTATCTGGCCATCGCTGTGCCGCTGCAGCCCAATAGATTCTACTATTATAAAGTCGCTTCGTATATCACAGTCAGGTGAAAGTATCTGTCATAAATTAGATCCACAAAGAGGCACTAAGGAAATCTTCTACCTACTAGTAACTTACTGTAGGGTACTTAATAAGAATAGGTACTAACAATTTGTTATCCTAATTGTCAATAATTCTTGAATAAAGAACGCCCAGATAAGTATAATAAGGCCATTAGCAAATACAAACAAATATATTGAAAAAACAAATATTTACTGTTTGGTTTTTGTACAGATCTGACCCTCTGTATATAAATTAAAACATGTAATAAGCACTAATAACACATTCACACACACGCCTGTTCTTGATGCGAACATTTTGATGGCACTAAACCCGGTGGGATGCTGCCCGGGGTTTAAGATAAACATTTACTACAGTGACAATAGCTCAACATTTTTATGGACATAACTACACTTTACTATAGTATTGTAGTACCATGAAAAGCTGTGGCATAAATCGTGGTGTTACTACTTAACTAGTGATGTTATAATAGGATAAATAGGATAGCCTGTATTTGATTATGTACATTATTTTTTATTCAACAGCATGAACCATTAAAAACCTTTAATGAATGCATCATCAGTTACAATATTGGAAATATGTGAATTTGAAAGAGAATTTTTTTTTTCGTGAGGTCGTTACAAGCTTTACTCGGAACAACCATTTGTGGATCACACAAATTTTTGTCACAAGTGGGGATCGAACCCACAATACTCGGCGCGGTGGCAATGAAAGTTAAAGTAGAGTGTTAATAGCAGAACGGAGTCTAGAACTATGCTAGTAGACAGCACTAAGGTCTCCCTTTTATTAAGTTAAGACCCTATAGGAAGAGCCGCCATGGCCTATCGTGGCTGCACATGAAACAGCAAAAGCTTCTGAAATTTACTGCAATCTGCCATCGTAGAGTATACAATATTTATACTAGATGCACGATAATTAAGTACTAGCGATCGCCAAAGGTCAAAATTCGACTATAATCGATTAAAATTTTAAGTTTGATCGTTATTAAGGTTTTATTGTCTATAATTATATCCTTATTATCACATTTCACGAACAATGCCAAAATACTACGAACGCGATTCGAATCGCATTTGTCAAATGCATGGTTGTGTGCGTGTAGTGTATTTTCATTAATTTAATGTATTCTAATATTAGGATTCGCCACTCCTTCTCCATATAAACTTTAACTGTGTCAAATTCATACTTCTCCGCCCGCACAATTTTCGTGAAAAGGGATACAAAGTTTTTGCTTCACGTATTAATATATAGTTATCTAATAAATACTTTACAAGTATCACAATAATTTATTTATTTATTTTAGGTACACAAAACAGAACAAAGTACAAGTAGGTTTATATATAAATACATATTACAGTTATGTTCTAAACTAAGTTCCTAACTATGTGTACACTACATGATCACGATGGACTATGTTGCTAACGACGAAATGACGTTATGAACGTAAATTATATACATAAAACAAAAAAATGTGAAACAAAATGGATAAAACACAAAGAAAAGAAAATAAAATAAAAAATGAGAATCGTACTAATACTCAGCAATCATACCATTATACATTAGACATAACATGTTTAACACTACTTTTAAATTTTGAGAATCGGCTATTGAATATGTTCAGAGTGTTATGATATTCCGGTAATAAATCATTGTACAGACGACACATCCGTACCATTGGATTGTAAAATGAGGTGTTATTAATGTGCACATTTAGAATAAAACTTTTAAGGTGGGGATGACGTGATCTAAACCTAGTATTAAAGTTAATAAGAGACAACAAGTCAGGGCAATCTATTGCAGCATGGATTATTTTATGAAGACACAACAGATCAGTGCTCGCACGGCGTGATTCCAAAGACAGTATCTTGAACTTATCTAGTCTTTCCTTATATGTTTGTAGTTCGTGGTTAAGATGAAATCTGTAACATATTATCCTAAGGCATTTCTTTTGTATCTGTTCAATTCTGTTTATGTGAACATCGTAAAAAGGCGACCATATAGGCGAATTAAATTCTAATATACTACGAATTAAACAATGGAACAAATAGAGTAGAGATTGTGGCTTTTTAAAATCTTTAGCTATTCTGAAAATGAAACCAAGAAGACTGGCGCTTTTACTGATAATCTGGTCATAATGCGCACTGAATGATAGTTTTTCATCAAACATAATACCCAGATCTTTGACAACATGTTTTCTATCGAGGTTATGACCATTTAAGTTATAGTTAAATAGTATTTTATGGGTTTTATGAGTAAAAGATATAATACAACATTTGTTAATATTAAGATGCATGAGATTATCCCAACACCAATCGCTGACACTCTCTAAGTCTGATTGAAGGACCTCCGCGTCACGACTATTATTTACGGCGGAGTAAATCTTTAGATCATCAGCGTACAAAAGACATGGACACTTTAGCTTTTCCACATGGTCATTAATGAAGACTACAAAGAACAGAGGGAATGAGAACCTTGTGGCACATCTGAGTTATTTGTCATCGGTGATGAAAGATCGCCCTTAATAGAAACAAGCTGACTTCTTTTACTTAGCTAAGACTCGACCCAGCGAAGTAGGTTGCCGTGTATTCCATAGCTTGATAATTTGGCACAAAGTAGAGAGTGGTCCACTTTGTCGAACGCTTTTGAAAAATCCGTATATATAGAATCAACCTGTTGTCTTGCACCAAATGCACTACATAAGTAATTTTTATAAAGTACAAGATTAGAAAGAGTAGACCTATTCCTAACGAAACCATGTTGACTTGGTGAAATAGACGGGCTCAGATGACAGTACAACGAATCATACACGACGGACTCAAAAATGTTGGCCACACAGGACAAAATACTGATAGGCCTATAGTTTTCACAGCTCGATTTGTCGCCAGTTTTATATATGGGGACTATATGTGAACTTTTCCATGTAGCAGGGAATACACCAGAGCGTAAAGATTGGGTAAATACGATCGATAAAGGTATACACAACTCATTGCCGCATGTTTTTATGAAATGAGGTGGGATGCTATCCGGGCCAACCCCTTTATTGCAATCTAATAGGCGTATTTTACGAAGCACGACATCCTTTGTGACCTCTACAGAGTTCAATAGTCGAGTATGTTTATCACTAGCGAAGGTAGACGGTACATTAGCATTATTTTGTGAGGACGCCGTTTGGTAAACTGAGCTAAAATAGCGGGCAAACAGCTCACACGTGCCCCTGTGAGTTGAAGAAATCAATTCACCGTATTTCATGACTAAGGGTATATCATTTGTGCTTTTCTTAGAATTGACGTACCGCCAAAAGTTCTTGATGACAATTTGTATGGACGATTCCACAGACGACACATATGATTTGTAGTCATGTCTCATAAGATTCTTACACCTGGTACGCAGCATACTAAAGGTGTCATAATCACAAGGATTATTATATGTACGATAAAGTTTATGATATTTTTGTTTTTCACGTAAGCTGCGTTTAAGAGCTGGGGAGAACCAAGTAGGATAGTTGTGTAAATTATTATTTAAAACTGGCGTGTTTTCTTCTACTATTTTGTTGAGAATTTCGTAAAATCTATCAACCAAAGAGTCAATCTCGTCCGCTTCTAAAACCACAGACCAATCAACGGCGCCTAGCTGCTGCTTAATTGTGTCGTAATTGCATTTGAAAATTTTTGATCGTTGACGCCGTCGTGGTTTCAAATTACTCAACTTTTTATTAAGACAACAGTCAACAGCTAAAGAGGGATGGTGATCGTCCAAACGACTAAGAGTTTCCGATCCATAGACATGAATACCATTAAGGTTAGACAACACTAGATCCAGATACCGATTAGTTATGCTAGGAACGTTATTGTACTGATTTAGGCCGCATATATTTAAAGTTTCTATTAGGAGGTTAGATTTTGGTCTAATGGGTTTTCAGGTATAAGAACATGGGAAGTAAGGGAGGATAACCACGTAATGTAGGGTGTATTAAAGTCACCGAGAAGCACAAAATCACCTCGGTTTGAATTTTCCAGTACTATTTTTTGGCAATTGTTATGAAAAGTATTTAAAAGATGAATAGGAAGATCCGGCGGGAGATAGAATACACATAAGTAAATCATACGAGTATTATTCCATTCAGGTGCCAGAAAAGATAACCATAGATCTTCCACCCCGGACTCCCAGGACTGCTGACGAGTAACAGTGATATGTTTTTTAACAGCAACCAAAACGCCACCACCTTCGACTTTTTTAATGGATGTGTCGTGCCTGTCTCTACGGAATATAGTATATCTGTCATCTAGGAGTTCCGAATCGCAGATACTGTGATTCAGATTCGTCTCTATTAGACATATTATGTCATAATTACAATTTAGTACGTTTAAATAAAATCTAAAATTTTGGATGTTATGCGATTTACATTTTGATAATAAATTAACATTAAATATACGTAATATATCCAAATTGTAGTATCATAATATGGAGTAAAATTGACAAAAAAGTTAGAATTTATTGTAATTTATTCAATGTATCTATATTTTTAATGTGAATATGATCAGCTCTCTCTGATTTACCTACATACACACGGCTGTATTTCACCCAGACATATTTGTATCCAAGTTCTTTCGCTTTCAGTCGAGTTGCAGCGTGGAGTGCCTTACATTCAGGTGATAAGTGTTCAGACACGTAGATTTTACAATTGTTATTCGTGAGGCCAATACGACTGCTATTCAAAGGCTCATCTTTCATTGATTTCCTGAAGGGGCGACAAGCAGAAAGAACTTGATCCCTTAGCAACGAATTGGATAGCGTGATCAGAATATTGCGAGGACGACCACAAAACTCCAAGGAAAACACCGTGAGGAAACCTGCATGTTTGAGAAGACATGTAGGTTTCCTCATGGTGTTTTCCTTAACCGTTAAAGCAAACGTTAATAAACTATTCATTACGCACATAATTACGAAACGTCAAAGGCCTGCGAAATTAACTCAAGGCCAACTAAGCAATCGCTGCTTTTAACTTAACAAAGAATGCAGGTAAATCTAGCAAGTAAAATATAAAAAATAAATGAAATTGTAGTCATAAAATGTATAGTACCTACTACAATACACGCACACCAATAATTATCTCATCGAGATCCGGCTCAGCAATGATACACAGTATTTATGTCCGCCGCGTCAGAATACTGGAACTCTTGTTGCTAACATTTTGTAAAGTTAAGTAAAATATTAATACTTCTCTTTGCCACGAAGGAAGCATATAAAATCGTCTCGTAGACTATAACTAACTTATTATAGTACGGCCAAGGAAACGAGAGAAATTATGTAAACGTAGGTACGTCCCTTTATTAAGTTACGTTACGATAGCAAACGATAATTATGTCTATCCTTTTCGCTCACCCGCAATGACGTGAGAGAAGTAACAAAAGTGGCTGTATGTTAAAGATAACGAATGTTTTAAATGTCTCTGATATTATAGAATTGCTTTTCATAATACCAAATATTATTACTTACGTGCAAGGGAAAGTATGTCAAAATATATTAAAAGTTAAAGCACTAATTGATAAAATTGTACTTAGACATTTCTGAAGGAAACTCCCGCACTTGAAATATGTTATATTGTTATTACTTTTACGATTGTTTCCTGTAATCCCGGGCTACTGCTTTGTGAGGGCGGTACTTCCCCGGCAAACCAACTAATTCGTATCGCCACCAAACTTAACTCAAGTACGTTTAAAAACCTTCTTCTATAAGAACACAACACACGACTATTTGCTTTAATTGGCAATTTCATAAGTTGGACGTTCTTACTCAAACTAACTGCACCAGTTTTAAGTGGCATCCCAAATTTCGCTGAGACCTACCTCTATCGCAATAAAATTAAAAAATTGACGCAAGCCCATGTGATACTTACTCTAAGTCCCAAGTAATATGGGCAAGCCTATTACCGTTCGCAGAGTACCAGATTCCTTCTTGCTACTTCTTTTTTCTTGACAGAAACTCACCATATTTTCTTGGCTCGGGAATTGATGCCTAAGATTACACGCAAAAACTCAAACTTATGACATGGGACCAACGGGGCTAGTTCATTTATGTTATAAAAGCTCTCACATCTACATTTGCATCCAGTAAGTAAATTATACTCATAGTATACAAAGAAAATCTTTCTTGCGTACACATAAGCAAATTAAATTACTTACGAAATCCAAATAGGAGCTGCTAAATAAATAGCAGAGTTAGGTACGAGGGGCGTTCAATGTATTCTCAGTATCGGGGTGATATACTAATGATAAGGGTAATTAAATTATCTCATTAATTAAAGACACTTTTTGAGGTTATAAGTATAAAATTTTATTTAATTGTCACCACTAGTATTCAAGATATCATTACGAAAAGGCAACTACGATGACAGATGCGACAATGTTGAAAAATCGAGCATCGCGCTGTGATAAAATTCCTTACAAAACAAGGAAAGACTCAAAAAGTTATTCACAAAGAAATGGTGGCTGTTTACCAAGATTCTGCTCCTTGATTATCAACTATTCAAAAGTGATTTAGTGAATTTAGACGGGGTAAAGAGAGTATTGAACTCATGGCCAATGTGTTTTGAGATTCTAAGGGTATCTTACTGATTGAGTAAACAAAAAAGGGTTAAGTATTACTGCCGCATCTTACGCAAACACCCTACGTAATTTAAAGGAGGCAGTAAAAGAAAAAAGACTTCGAAAATTGACCGCAGGTGTCTTGCTTCTTCACGACAACGCGCCGGTTCACACAGGGCGCGTTACTAAGGCTGCTGTGCGGGAATGCGGATTTGAAGAAATCAATCATCCACCCTACAGCCCAGATCTGGCCCCTAGTGATTACTTTCTGTTTCTAAACCTTAAGAAAGATTGAAATTAAACTACTATATACGGATTTTATCGCGTTGTTTATTTAGCACTGTATTACAAAATTTTGAAAATATTACACTACTACTGATTTTATTTTACTAATTTATAAGCTAAGAAAGATGTTCGAGGTAAACGTTTTTCCGACGATAAAGAGTTGCAGGAGGCATTGATGAACATTTTTCAGACAAGGAAGAAAAGATTATTTTTGGGGGTTTTGAAATGTTACTTTCCCGCTCTAATTAGTGTATTGTGGTGATGGGGGACTACATAGGAAAATATAATTTTTCAGAATTTTCTGCTTATTCTTTCATGCCTATACCGAGAATACATTGAACACCCCTCGTACGTCTAGTATTAGGGATCGACTTATCGTGTGCTGAAGAACTGCATAGATTTCCGTATAATAAAGCAGGATTTTATAGATGACGTTGGTCAGTTATTAAATAATGTGGTGAAACAAGAACCACAAAAATATAGAATTGAGCGGTAAACGTATTGTAATACGAAACCTAAAAAAAATATTTTGTTCACGTCAAACATTTGTGTGCATGATGTCTATCGGATGTTTGTCTTGGTCTGGGTGTTTCTATGTATAATATATAAGTAATTACAAATATAATATGTATGTTTATCCATTGTCTGGTACCCATAGTACAAGCTCTGCTTAGTTTGGGCTATGGGTATAGGCAATGGTATTTTGTATATGTGATAGAATATATTATTATAATATATATATATATAGACCGGACGGTATGTCATTGATGCCTTGGAAGATGGGTAGGCCCTTGGTGTGGGACGCAACGTGTGTAGACACCCTTGCGCCATCACATCTTCCCAGTACGGCGGGTTGTGCTGGTGCTGCTGCTGCATCCGCGGAGACTCTCAAGCGGCGCAAATACAAAAACCTGGCAGGGGATTATGTTTTTGAGCCGTTTGGGGTCGAAACGCTAGGGTCATGGGGTCCCAGTGCTCGTGCTCTTTATAGAGACATAGCGAAAAGGTTAATCGACGCTTCCCGTGACCAGAGGGCTGGCCTTTATTTCGCGGAAAGGATAAGCATTGCCATTCAACGTGGCAATGCTGCCAGTCTTCTGGGCACACTACCAGTTGACTGTGATGCGGAGGAATTCTATGACGCCTATTAGAGGGTTTTAGTTTTCTTTTTTATTTCTCTGTTTCATAATATTTTAGGTATAAGTTAGTTTTAAAGAATTGTTTATATTTTGTATAGTAATTAAATAAAGTAAGTTTGGTAGTAAAAAAAAAAAAAAAAAAAAAAATATATATATATATATATATATATATATATATATATATATATATATTATTTAAATCGGATAAATCATTTATATTCAAACTTACTAATTTTAGTCTTATTAATTTTACTATAGATTTAATGACCATCATGACCATCATGAAGCTAAAGTGCGAAGCGAAGAATTCGTCTCTCAAGATATAAGCGCGATGTAAATGTACATAATCCTATAGGCTATAAAGCAGCGGTAGCCTAGTGAGAGACCGTTCGACTGCCACGCAGAGGTCTCGGGTTCAATCCCAAGATGCGCAACTCAGACATTCTGTTTTTTTTTTGAAGTTATGTGCTTACTAAGCAGTTAATTTATTATCGCTCAATTTAACGGTGAAAGACAACATTGTAATGAAACTTGTATTCTTCATAATGTTCTCAAAGATATGTGAAGTCTGCCAACCCGCAATTAGCCAGCGTAGTATGACCTAAACCTTCAAACACTAAGAAGAGGCCTGTATCCAGCAGTGGTACAGTTTAATACAGGGCTGGTTATAAGCCCATAAGGGCTATGATATAGGACCACGAGTAAACAGTTACATATAGATATTGATACATGATACACGTGTAATTCAGGTTACAAACAGTTCACGCGACTGAGCCAAGAACAACTCTCTTTTCATAAAGTATATAGTTCTTATAAAAAATCCTAACATATTTTTCTTAAATATGTCCTACGTAGAGGCATAGCATCGACCAGTTACAAGTTGATTAAATGTATAGAAGATAGACTTATCAAATATTTCTACTACAGGCAGTATTTGCTTGAGAGAAGATTCTGAATACAACTTTCTGTTAGCGAATTATTTGACCCAATAAATTTTATTTTATTATTTATTACTATTATTTCTTATTTATTAATACTCGACTCTTAGACAGACTGACAAAGATTTTGAAATCATTGTTTTCGTTTCTATAGCTCTTAATAGACACCATATTTAGGCTATATATAGTCTATACAGACAGCGATCAGTTATAATTTTATTAAATCTATAGATTTAAGGCAGTAAACGCAATCAATGATTGATAGTTTATATAGTCTTGAATAAAAGAGCCTGCCGCTGCCATGTATTTAGTACGACGGTTCTTCCGAAATATTACTCTTAATTGGCCCTGTAAGAACGTTATTATAGGAAACCCGGTGAAGTAAGAGGAGTATTACTGTTGCTACGTTTTGCTCGGTAAGTAAGAGATCTTTTCTTTACATCCTTCCAATATTTAAGTGCTATGAGTGCATAGAACTTAAATATTGGAAGGATGTAAAGAAAAGATCTCTCCGACAAGTGCGTCGGCGTAGCAATTTCCATCTTTCTCGGTCCAATGCCAAATCCTTTAGTTCTCGATATGTCTCAACATTTGTTTTTTCTTTCAATTGATAATTTGATTTTACTTTCTTCTTGATCTTCCTCTCTTTCCATTTGCTTTTATTTTTCCTTCCATAATATTGGTAATAAATTTGTAATATTTAAGTAAGTGACCAATCACGTTTCCTCTTCTAATCTATATGTTCCAGTATTTGTCTGTTTTTTATTAGTCACTTTTTCTGTCTATGAAACTTTACCATTCGGCACCAAAACCACATTTTAAAAACTTCCAATCTTTTGCGTACTCTTTTGGTTAGGGTTCAGGTTTCACAAGCGTATAAAGCAATGCTCCATATATAAGTTTTAATTAACTGTAAAAAAGGATCTTCTTTTCTGTACATTCCTTCTTTAACTCCTTTTCCTTAGGCTTGTCCATATGCCAGTGCAATACCCCCTAGTCTCGCTAGCTATCATCAGCTACGATAACTGCTAGGCCTTGTCTACAGATCGTGTTTGTTTGTCACCTTTATATGATGAAGCACCTCCTTCAAGGTAGTGAAAGGAGGACCAAAAAAAATGGTTATCTGCAAAAAAATCCCCGGAGTTAGGAAATTGGCGGTGTTACAGATGCCGTATCACTGGAAGCGTCTACAGCCGATCCGAGGCCAGATGTCTTTCCGGTCGTGTCTGATTGTCGTCCCTTTGGATTATGAAAGCTCGAGCACAGAGATTGCACCTGTGTTTGGGCACACATTTGTGCAGTCTAGTTAGTAGAAATACATGTCTAGATTAAGTTTCTTTTGGCAATTTTGTATTTTGTAGCTATGTGAGAGAGAAACAATAAACGTTTATTATTATTCTCTTATTATTATGTTTCTCTTATCACAGGTTTTTTCTAACATATTATATTAGAAAAAATTTTGGGAGGCTTACGGCCTTGGAGAATTTTAATTTTAAGTGGAATGGAGTATTGTAGGTATCTATTCTAATATTTATATGGGCTACGGGGATGGGTGTTTGATAGACCGGTATAATGGTAACTATGGATAAAAAATGGTGTCTGCCCTAATTACTATTATAGCACCAAGTCGGATGGGCTGACGGTGGCTCACCAAATCACTAGATGGGCCCCCTGAATAGCTATCATAGGCATAAAAGCCAGCAGCAGAGAGCAACACCGGTGCGAGTGGCTGGTGGGGTTGAGCGCTGCGGTGCCGGTTTCACCATCACGGGTTTCGTGACAATGAGACCCGAAGCGGGATTCCCCGTAGTTATTAGCCCTTAAAAATGACACTTCCACCCCGAGCACATACCTCTGGCGATCTCTCTCTCACCGGCCACCATGGTAAGCCAGAATTAAGAGTCCTACAGGCACTCTTGAAGTTACACCTCAGCCAACCAGTAAGGCAAGGCGGGGACTAGGCCCTAACCGACTCTCTGAGGCATTCCGGACCGCAGTGTCGCCACTCACATTCAGCTCGCCACAAGCTGCATTGCGGTTTGTGTGCTTTTGTTTAACCTGGTGATACATTGTTGGTTAATATAACAAGGTGTAGGTGATATATTATTATAATGTCTCCTGCGCAAATGGCCATTCTCCGTCAAGCGTGGCCGCCGTGACCGAAATTCGGTCTGGAAGACCTTATTTACATTCTTTCTTCTTAGGTTCGAGTACGCCTAGAATTGCAAGCGATCACAGGTACGCGCTTGGATACAGGATACACGCTGTATGTCTGTTCGCTACGTTTGTAGTATGATGAAAAGGTATGTTACGGGAATGCATCTTTCTTATATCACAGCTACAGGCCTATACCTAGCTATGTTACGCGTGGGGTAAAATTTGGCACCAGTACTAGTGGGGAAAAACCGTTAGACTGCCACGCACAGGTCTCGAGTTCGAACCCAAGGCGCGCATCTCTGACTTTTCGAAGTTATATGCGTATTAAATAGTTAATTATTGCTTGCTTTAACGGTGAAGGAAAACATCGTAAGGAAACCTGCATGTCTGAGAGTTCTCCATAATGTTCTCGAAGATATGTGAAGTCTGCCACCCGCAGTAGGCCAGCGTGGTGGCCTATGACCCAACCCTTCTCATAGTGAGAAGAGGCCCGTGCCCAGCAGTGAAACAGTTTAATACAGGGCTGATATTATTATTATTATATTATAACAATAATATTAATTAAGAGATAAACTTGAGGACTAAGGGGTTTAAAGTACATTACAACATAAGAATACAAGCAATAGTTATTATCATTGATAGCATCTATTGTCTGTACCCTACTTATTTATTAAAACCTCGCTAATATCACAGTAAAGTAAATCCCTATACACATACACATACATAATCTGACAGCTTCATCCCCTAAACCGTATCATATTTTCATTCACTTTTATACTTTTAATTTTTTATTATATTTTGTCACTATAGCACGATGGTCTCTGGTTTGATACCCGGGTTAGGCAAAGTGTAATTGGGATTTTCTATGAATAAATTCTCAGTAGTACCACAAAGTCTGAAATTATGCCCGGTAAACGGTAATACGCTCACCGTTACATAGGATCTAAAGCTATAGTATATAGCCTCAACTAGATATATAATAACTACAATTATATATATAATCAGTACGCCATTCGAGCACATGCCTACCCTACCGGGATATACTCGTGAGCTATGTATGTATGTAACTGTCTTCGTGGCGCAGCGGTAGTGAATGCAACTGTTGTGCATAAGGTCTCGGGTTCGAATCCCGGGTCAGGTCAACAAAAAGTTATTGAGGTTTTCTGTTAAGAAATCTCCATGGCAGCCCGGAGTTAGGAAGTTGGCGGTGTTAGACACCCCCGTGCCTCGGAAAGCATGTAAAGCCGTCCTGCGCCTGATCTCTCGCCGGTCTTGTCGGACTACCGTCCTAACGGATCATGAGAGTTAGGGAACAGAGAGTGCACTTGTGTTTGCGGACACACTTGTGCAGTATAATATCATCTCCTGAGTAGTTGGCAAGTCTCCGTTAAGAATGGTCGGTCTGGAGGACCTTATTATGTATGTAACATCGTTAATTTTCGTCTGCGCCAGCAACGGTTTCTTTTTCATATCTATGAATTATAAAAGCCCACCACACCCAGAGATCAGAGGTGGAGCGATACCGGTGGCAGACTTTTTGTGTTGTTCGAATTAGTATGAAACATTACACACACGGCCACTTCAGATCATGTATGTAATGTAATGAAAATACGCCGGTACCGCTCAGCCTCTTCTTCGCTTCCGCTTCACCTCCGCTTCGTGTGTGGTCGGCCTAGCTTTGTTAAGAAGTCGGCGGTATTGATCAACATGAAAACGACCAGCATTTTTACAACTATAGAATGTTTAATATACAAATCGATAAACTAATTTTACATCTAATGAGCTCCTTGTTCGGGCGGCAATACTGAAACAAAAATTGCATTGATTAGGGTTTGGTTTAAGCTTGGGATATTTGAGTAAAACTGATTAGTTTAATTGTTTTATTTTTTAAAGGTAATTTTACTTATATAATTTTGCTTTTAAAAAATATTGACGGACACAAAACAGTTTTAGAATTAGAATAATGGCAACCTCCGCTGTAGATTTACTTTCTGTATTGCGGGCAACTATACAAACATTGAAACAAGGGACACAAGGAACACCCAGAGCCAGAACAACTATTTGTGGATTATATAAATTTTTGCTCGTCAAATTGACCACACTCCGCCTGATGGTAAGCAGTCGTGTGGTCTAAGAGCAGTGGCCTTCACACCGTCCTCATAGCAGCCGAGGCGATGTTGAGGTCTCTACTTTGATGGCCTGAAAAGTTGCTTTTTCACGCCCCGCTTAAAGGACCCAGGATTGAAGGAGGACACGTACCTTGGCAGAGAATTCCATGCCTTGATCGTTCGGCATCTTACATATTTTCTTATTAACTCATTCCATGAAGTAATAAGAAAATATGTTACGCCGCGTGACAATGTTTAGAAACTTTTGTCACGCGATAGGTAAATTAGTACGACGCAGCACACGTCACACCGTTTGCCATTGATATGGGAGTGGTGAGTCTGCGACACAGTCACCAAATCTGATGTCGATGGCTCTTTCATTTGAAGTAGCAATATTTTATGTCTTTTTGGTGTGACATATATATGTACACACCGAATAGACTGCATGTGACTAAAGCCCGTCTACATACACCATAACAAGAAGTCGTAACGGCTCACCGGTTATATTATCTTTTTATAGATGCTAGCTTATATAATAAATAACTCACCATAAGAATCTTTTCTGTAGCGATTGTAGAACATTTTTGCGATCACCGCAATTAAGATACCAGCACCAAAAGATAGGAAGATGGACCATAAAATTGCCGCCAATGAATATGATTTGTCTTTACCGCCTGGATTATGATAGCCCGCTGCAGCGCTGTCGAAGAGAAAAAGTATACCATTATAAATAAATAGCTATCTATATGTACTTACGTGGAAGCCTCAAGAAAATAATCATCTAAATGCAATTTGTTTCTGTGCTTGAAATTTAATAAAGCTTTATATATTGGTTTGTTCCGGAACGTCAAGCATGAGTTTAAATTAGGTCACCATAGAGCCGATGTGTCAGTTGGAGTGACAGTTATGACTGTAAGAGTCATATTGACGTTATATATGCGCCGGAGACGCGTGCGCGGACGCATTCGGTGCGACGAACTCGCTGCGTTACCGATCAAATCAGTGTTAATCAAAGTCAACCATTATCATTAGTATACATACGTGAGAGGTATAATACCACGCCTATTTCTAGTTACTTCATTATATCAAAAGCGGCGTCTAACCCTTAGTTAAATAATAAATATTTGGAAATTTAAATTTAGGTCACACTATCACGTTGTGGTTTTAATACTATGTTACTTTTTCACGTAACGTTGACTACTATACCTACTTTTATTTAAAACACCTACGAATTAGATGTAGCTCGTAAACGGCAATTTCATGATTATAGACCTTATATAAAAAAGGCCAAGAGTTCGTTTGTTTTTATGTCTGGATGCCCAAAGATTACTCTGGAACGGAGTGGGATTTGAAGAATTATCTTTTCATGTAATAACACTTGAAGAAGGCTATATATAAACTATATAACATCGTACTACGAGCCTCGACAGCAGAACAGTAATCATAAATGTGGAGAAAATAGCAGGCGAATAGTAATAGCTATAAAACTGTGGCGAGATTGTGTCACAATAAGTGATTTAAAAAAAATACTACGAGAATGGTTGCCCCTAACATGGTTTAACCAATTATCAGATTATAACAATTGGTTGGACCCAATACCCGTACGACTGACTACAACATTTTCATGTTCATATGTTATACTTTGTGATCTAAATAAACAAATACTTTAGACCTTGCCTACAAAATCATACTCCAAGATGTAGGACGCTATATTATGAAGCTAATATTCTAAAGAACTAAACGTATTATTTCTTCCTTGCAAGTTGCAATCATAGCTCTCATGCTTCTACATAGATATACGAAAATAAATAGCTTATTATGTACGTTTAGTATTGATTTTAGAATAGTGTACTATATAATACTGATAATAGAGATGAGATCATTTTTTATTATAATCCACCAATCCAATTCGTATTTCATCAACTTTAGTTGCTTAGGAAGCATAAAGTCATAGAGCAAGCACTATTAGCGACAATTTTTTAAAATGTTCCCTACAATCGAGAAATTTGGCGTATACTCCACCGACAAGAGCAAAGCTCTTAAGTATAAATAAGACCATACGTTTGGTAATTTATTGTCAAATATAAATAATTAATATATTTTGTATACTTATGTATCTAAAACGTAGCATTCTTAAAAGCAATAGTCAGGTAGCCTATTAATTAGGAGCACATGTTTTGTTGCCTTTGAGTTGATATTATAATTTATGATCACACTCATTTCTATATTAATATAAAATTATATTAGAGTATTTCATTAAAATACAATATTTATATAAACTTCATTGATGAACTCACCTGGCTTTTATTTTTATCGTGGTAGTTTCCAACTCCATTACTTTGGTTGTTATTTTGCTACTCGATTTGTGTGAGACCGGTTTTGTGGAAACTGTTGTGTAGTCAGTCGAATAATCAGAGCCCGGGTTTGTGGAAACTGTTGTGGAGTCATTCAAATGGTCAATGTCCGGTTTTGTGGCACCTGTTTTGATGTCAGTCGAATAGTGCGGGCCCGGTTTTATGGAAACTGTTGAGGAGTCAGTCGAATAGTGGGAACCCGGGTTTGTGGAAACTGTTGTGGAATCATTCAAATTGTCGATGTCCGGTTTTGTGACACCTGTTTTGATGTCAGTCGAATAGTGGGGGCCCGGTTTTATGGAAACTGTTGAGGAGTCAGTCGAATAGTGGGAACCCGGGTTTGTGGAAACTGTTGTGGAGTCATTCAAATTGTCGATGTCCGGTTTTGTGGCACCTGTTTTGATGTCAGTCGAATTGTAGGGGCCCGGTTTTATGGAAACTGTTGAGGAGTCAGTCGAATAGTGGGATCCCGGGTTTGTGGAAACTGTTGTGGAGTCATTCAAATTATCGATGTCCGGTTTTGTGGAAACTGCTGTGTACTTATCTGATTTAACAGTTATAGCATCCCCAGGTAAACTGATACTACACTTGTCAAAACTTTCTTCAATTGGTCTGTAAAAACGCGCATATTTTATTATTTTATTCGAAGCCTGAACAACTTTTTAGTTATCCATCAAATAGATAAATAAAATATACTTACTTCATAAATTGCTTACAAAAGTCTACTACGTTATTATACCTGAAAATAAAACAGAATGTACTTAAATGCATCTTGAAATATGTATATAAGGTAAAGGTTATATATATATATATACGAGTGCTCGCCCAGGTCGACATTCGAACAAAATCATTAGTGATAATATGCCAGAAAACACTACTACTAACTACTTATTAACCAACATTTGTATACACTTTTAAATTATTTTAGTGTATCTACATAATAAAAATACACTTTTATAAATACTTAAAATCGCGATAAAATCCGTTTACAGTAGTTTAATTTCAATGAATAACAGTCGCATAAACAGAAGACAATATTATGTAAAATAACAAACCATTTAATTTACTGATAAAGTAAATTAAATATTTTTGTCATGTACATTTATCATTCCTGGGAAAAAAATTATATTACAATATAAGCTTCTATGCGACAATGCGGCAGCGCTGGCTCTTGTACACAGAGTGCAGGCCAGCTCCAATACCGTACTCAGTATGAAAGCAAATAAAACTGTCCTTATGTGCGGCACTGTTGTGACAGACAAGTTATATATATATATATTATAGGGTCGTACGTAAGAGACTACTGTAATTAATTGATTATGTGAATGAATTAATTTGAATTAGTATTATTGGTTTATCTTATATTATATGGTATGTGTGTTGATGTTGTATTTATTTGTATGTAAGATATAATATGGGTTATGAACCTGAAATAAATGAATTTTGAATTTTGAATACCCGCCTGCAGCACAAGGGACTTTACAAACATTCAAACAACGAACACATAGAACATCCAGGCACATAACAACAATTTGTGGATTACATAAAACATAAAAAAAATTGTTTTGTGTGGAATTCCAACCCATAACTCTAGGCATAGTGGCAGTAGAGAAGCGAGCATTTATACCACTATACCATCCGTGCATTTAAATTCTGCGCTTACACATACATTACATCTACACACATTATTTAAAATATATTCAACTTACGCATCTGTATTATTCGACACTGAAGCGAAAACGGGGCAAATACTTGAATTTTTCTGAAAAAGAAGTTGTATTATAGTTTAAAGAATAGAATTCCAATTAACTTAGATCCATAAAACCTTAAATGTAAGAAACCATTGTTTTTAAAAAGATAACTCCCACACTAGGAAACAATTCTGTATCGTGGAGGAATCATGTATCAGTAAGCATCCTATTCGCTGACGATATCTCAGTAATTTTCCCGTGCGAAAATAACTTAGATTTAAGCAATAAAATTAACAAAACTCTATCTGAAATTGTAGCATGGCTGGACGACCATAACTTTGAAGTTAATTTTACCAAAACCAAAATTATGCAATTCAAACCATATCAAAAACGTCCACTAGTAATCAACTATTCCCACCATAACACAACATTAGAATGCGTTGAGTCTTTTAAATTATTAGGCCTACATATAGATACCAACTTAAACTGGAAATCCCACATCCATAACATAAGCGGAAAATTATCTAGGTTCACATATGCACTACTACAATTAAAAAAAACAACAGACCTAAAATCAGCAACTGCTGCCTACTATGCATATGCACACTCTTGGCTTATGTATGGAATTATACTATGGGGTAATAGTACAGACGCAGGCGTTTTGTTCAAATTACAAAAGAAATGTATAAGAATTCTGGCAAACATCGACGGAATAGATAGCTGCAGGCCACACTTCATTGAACTTAACATACTAACTTTAACATCTATGTACATCTTTGAAATCTGTATCTTTGTCAAAAAACAAATCCACCTATTTTCCCTGAAGAAGGATCATTACACCCAACCTCGTAATCTAAGAAATAAAAACACACTTGCTCTACCGAAATCAAACCTATCCATATTTCATTCTGGACCATATGTAATGTGCGTCAAAATATATAACAAAATACCAAAACAATTAAAAGACACAGCAAGTTTCAATATATTTAAAAATAAATTTAAAAAATACTTGTCTCAAAAATGCTTTATAGTCTAAAAGAGTTTTTCGAGGACAGAACTGTAACCTAATATAAAATATGAATACAATATTAACAATGATATTTATAACAATTAACTAAATAATATAAGTAATTTTTATTTTATAATTAATAAAATAATAATATTATGTTGCTGCGCCCTAACAGGGTATCATGTATGAGCCTATAATTAATGTAACATCCTATATACTCATGATTGCAATAAAGATTTGATTTGATTTGATTTGGATATTCAAATAAACGACAAAAATGACAACCAGGCTCGGAACTACAATTAGTTAATCACACAAATGTTTGTTTCGTGTGGTGGTATTTTCATGAAATGTAAGTTGGGCTCTTAAACGAGTCTTTAAGACTTTCAATTTCCTCAGTACCTACATATTGGTTCTGATTCTTGTATTGACCTCGTAGTTTATCAAGATAATCAAGAAATAACTCCAATAAAACGTATACACATGAACGTAAAACGCGCTCGAGTCCTTACAGCAAAAAACATACGGTGGCAAGCCACATTATTTTAAAACATACTTAGAGCTTGTACTACTACCTCCAGATAGAATTTATGTATGAAATAAAAGTCTCGTCATCTTTCTTCTTTAACCTAACATGAGTGAGACAGCATGCGATTTATCTTTCGGATAACTTTTACTTGTTAGTGGTAGGAGTGACCGTTAGTCCTGTGTCTCTGTCCCCATAATCCCTCAACTACGATTTTAAGTCCCCGGTAATAGAGGACTAGCCTATTGCTACCTATCAGGCGCAGTTCTTTATGCTGCTGCTGTGAATTTCTTGAAAGGAAGACTCAATAATGCTTTTCCTACCCCGGGCTTCACAACCGAGATCTCATGCGCAGTCGTCACTACTTAAATAATATAACAATTTATGCTTTTGCTCACCCCACTAAAACATCCACATATCTCCTGAATGTGCTTTATATGCGCTTCTCTGTAATAATAACAAAATAAGAATACTGTAAAAATAATGAAAAATTATTTAATGGTTAAAAAAAGGACAACTTGTGGCGAGCTGAATGTGAGTGGCGACACTGCAGTACTGAATGCCTCAAAGAGTCGGTAAGAGCCTCGTCTCCGATTTGACTCCAAGATCGCTTGTAGGACTCAGAAATATGGTCCTTGGTTGGTTGGCCAAAGGAGGAGGGGTGGAGCTATAACTCGAGCATACATATATGCTTGAGGATGGAACTGTCATTTTCAATGGCGTAACGATGAGGAAACTCGCACCGGGTCTTCGTTGTCACGAGACCCGTAATGGTGAAGCCACTCACACCGGTGTTGCCATCTGCTGCGTTTAAGACATGTATGCCTATGGCAATTATTCAGGGAGCCCATCTAGCGAGTCGGCGAGTAACCGTCTGCCATTCCGACTTTATACTAAAACATTATACATATATCTATATATACTGTCTCAGTACAAAGTAAAAAAATGATAAAAATGGCTGTCTGCCATTTTTATCCATAGTTTTCTATTATACCAGCCCATTAAACACCCATATCCGATGTCCAGATTTATTAGGTTCTATATATAGCAATAGTCTCCTACACCTGCAACGATTAGTGTCGAAGGGCCTCTGCACGTTGGTCTACATGTCCCCGTGTAAGCCTCTAAACGACTGGCCATTTTCCTAACATACGGGGAAAATAATTTTAATAATATCAGCTCTGTATAAAGACAGGATAGATTGGTCACGCACAACAATAAAAATGAAGAAATAAATCTAACAAGGGGCTCCTGGCCAAGCAGTTGTGTCTGCACAACTATTCTGTTATCTGTTTTAAAATGACGTCATCAATTTCTGTGTCGCAAATCCAAACGGTCATAAATTGATATTCTGGGTGATCCCAGACTCGGCACTATAAATAGTTCATCGGATCACGCAAATTGTCCCGTATGGGAGATTGAATCGGCGATCCACTTAAACCATTACGCCACCAATCAATAATTAAGCATATTGTGTACAATACGCAAGCACATACTTACTTATCTTTAAGGTTTAAACAATATTCACAGTCATTTTTTTTTGGTGGTCCTGTGTCATCCGCCGTAGTCGTGACCGAAATATTCAGTAACTGAAATAAATATATGAGATATTTATTATTACAATAAAAGTCTTGCGCAACAGTGCCTTATCAAATTGGGTTAGGTAATGAATGAAAAATTAATTATAAAGTATTATTTTTAAAATCGATCTGTAATTCAAATGTTAAACAATAATGCATATAGTTAGAAATTTACTGACACGATCTTGTTAACAAAGTTTTGACGTACAAATATGGGGAGAGGGTAGGTACATAATATATGTGGGAGTCAATGGTATACATTACAAATTTTCGTAAATAGAAGCAATTAATGACTGATTTTACTAAGTAAAAATGCCTTATGCATTTTTGTTTATCCTTCATATCGTGTAATTTCGGCTTTTCAGCCAATTGCAGTAGTGTGTGTGTGCGTATGTACAAACGGTCCAGCCGACATCAGAGGCGACAATTTCTAATATAGAAGTGACTTCGACGAGAAGTGACGTGACTTCCTATGGCTATGAGGTAACGAATAATATTTATTGTGACATTACGCGCGGCGAACTTTACAAACATTTAAAGAACGGATGCAAAAGACCCAGTATTTTGCTCTGTGTGGAATTCGACTCAACACGTGATATGGGAGCCCTTAGTATTTTAAATGTAGTTATGGAAAAAGTGAAGGCGTGATAAATATAAATAAATAAATAAATAAATATTCTACCGCATACACACAACACCATCTAGCCCAAACTAAGCCGAGCTTGTACTATGGGTACTAGACACTGGATAAACATACATATATACATTTTTTTTTGTAAATACGTACATATTATACATAGAAACACCCAGACCAAGACAAACATCCATGTTCATGCATACAAATGTTTGACTAGTGCAGGAATCGAACCCGCGACCTCAGGCGTTACCTCTAGTCACAGTGAATATCGTGCATCCTTTTCTGTAACTTAATAATTGCCTTTATTACCAGATTTGAAGGAATCTTATTTATTATTATTTTTATTTCAAAACAAACTTTGTAATTTAAACTTTGCTTACCTAATATAGTTTTTTTATTGAAATAATTGTAAAAATTTGTCTACTAGTTTATGGAGAGTTAAAAATAATGTGAATTTTTCCCGAAACTCAAACAATTCTTAAATTATATAACGTGAATTAAAAGCTTTTGCAATTGATAGTTTTAATAATCAGTCATCATAATCAATATGGTCAGAACGTTATCACGTTGTTTACGAACAAACCATTTAGTTTTGTGGTATATACCAAAGATAGCGTACTATAAATAAATCCCTTTCAGGAAAAATTATGGTTTCTATTTACATTATGTATATTATAATGGTAATACATTGAAAGTAAATTTACATGTGTAGTATATATAGATATTCACAGTTACATGCAATCTAACCGTTATACTTATTTATCTCCATTTGAATTTGAAATCCTATTGTTGATAAATTGCTTTATCATATGGCGCCAATAAATTGATACGAATATAGTTAACTTAGATTAATATTGTGTCCATAATTATATTAATATGACTGTTGTGCAATATATTATGTAAGATCCTAATTATTAATATTATAAATTCGAAAGTAACTCTGTCTGTCTGTCCATCTGTATGTCTGTTACCTTTTCACGGCTGCACCACTCGATCGATTTGAATGAAATTTTGTACAAAGATAGCTTAAAACCTGCGAAAGGACACTACTTTTTATTGATGCATCATGCGGGCGGAGCCGCGCGCAAAAGCTAGTTGTAAATAAAGAAATAAATATTTGCCCTTATTACGTAGCTAAAGGGTTAGCTGCCAAAATATTGGTATGATAATAGATCTGTTCAACCCTCCAGGGGATCACATGGCATAGGCATGAGGCTATATGAGTTAATATACTCTAACACTGTAAAATTATATAAGAAATCGATTATGTCTATATTATAGACTAAGGTCCTCGCACAATTCGTATTAAAAATGCTTGCGAAACTGGAAAAGGAATGCTTCCGTAACCAAAGCTTTCCTCTAAAGAGAAACAAAACATTTAAATTTTAGGAATTGCTATTCACATAATTTTAAACATTCAGGTGATTTCTTAACTGATAATTGAAATAGCAAGCTTGTTTTTCTCCTCATTGCTTTGGTAGGAATCGCAGGTCTCTTGTTCTTTTACATATTACGTTAAAATTAATTCATACAGAAAATAAGCGGACCGACAGACGTTGTCCTGAACACATGAAAAAATAATTAAAAATCCAAATCTAAACCATTGTCGAATCCACTTAAACACACACAAAAAAATTCATCAAAATCGGTCCAGCCGTTTAGGAGGAGTTTAATTACAAACACGCGCACAGAAGATTTATATATATAAAAAGATATATCAGCCGTATAGAAAATCAATATACATAGAATCTAAAGCATTATCACTATGTTACAAATTTCACCTTGCAGATAGATTTAATAAATGCCGGTATATTATATTTAACGTTTGATGCCTATTAAGTACTAGCTATTACCCGCGATCTCGTCCGCGTGGAATTTAACAAAAAAGAACTAAAATAAAAGTAGCCTAAGTTACTCCTTATAACATCAGCTATCTGCCAGTGAAAGTCCCGTTAAAATCGGTTCAGCCGTTTCAGGGATCAGCCGGAACAAACAGACAGACAGACAAAAACTTAAAATAGATTTTTTGATATAAGTGCGGTATATACTTTCATATGCATTTAGTAAAAATATGTTATTTTGATATTACAAATAGATTTATAGATTATGAATAAGTTATATTACAGGTCAAATACATCAATTGTGTAGATGCCATATATTAAAATATTCCGGTAAAAAATATCTATTTCTTTTATAACACCCTTACCATATCCGATTAGGCAAATGTTCTTTGATATCCATTTAAAGATTTCAAGCATATTCAAACTTAAGCAACTTTTGATGATATTTGATAAATAAAAGCTATTTAAACATCAACAAATAGATGTGAAATATGTTGATACAAATGCTCATCAGAACGACCTGATTGGAATTAACTTTACGTAAAGACTAGGAGACTTTAAGCTGATTTGTTTTGCTTCTCGAAAATATATAATTATGTAAAATCAAGAAGAATATACATACTTATATTGACATGCAAATATAATAAACAGTGCTAAGAAATGTGAATTAAAATTGAAAAATAATCTGGTTAAAGATGATCTATACAAGAGATCATCCAAAAAACTTATTTTATTAGCATTATGATGCTTTTTGTCATTAGTAATTTGCTACCCCAAAATGTATGTTACACACTTTATATAAATAAAAGGCTTACCACAAAAGCAACCAACACGTGCAAGAGTACCATCTTTACGTTCACTGCGGCCATTTCGGTCGGGGTTACTATTGCAAATGAAATAATATTAACAACTACACACAGTAGCTTATTGTTTGTAACGTTTTCCTGGATGCATACTGCGTTGATAATACATAGTACTGAGCTTATCAAAGCCACAAAATCCGGTTAAATTTGCTAACCATTATAAAACCGTAAATTCTTTAAACAATTCCATGATACAAACATACTGACTGTTGCACTAGATAACAACTCTGGATCTAATTTACTGAAATAATAATAATGAGTTATTTATCCCTTATTATTACAATAGTATAAACACAATAAGTAAATAATATATATATGTGGAATATGTGGAAACAGATTTTTAGAAAATTATGAACAGGTTACACCTGAACTAATGAAACACAGCTGCCAGCGCCTTCCACGAGTGAATACAAAAATTTAAATACAAATTAATTTTTGATATTCATTAAGTTATAAATAAAATCAATCATCTGATATAATATTGTCTTCTGTTTACGCGAATGTTATTCATTGAAATTAAACTACTATATACGGATTTTATCGCGTTGTTTATTTAACACTCTATTACATAATTTAGAAACTGTTACACTACTATACTATACTATTAGATGATTTTGATTTAATCTGTATCAATACTAACATACTTTTGGATAAAGTGTTTAATGATATAAATATATTTAAATAAAAATCATCAATTTTAATTTAAGTTACATAATCTATAAAATAAGTGTAGTGTGATATAAGTGTAGTGTGATATATGTATGTAAGTTGCCGACAGCGTAGTCGTCCAATGAATCGTAACTTCATCGCGCAGAGTAAGATGCTAATATTGGCAATTAGAATGAGTGAGTGTTGAAAAAGACAAGTAAGACTTACGACTGCATTCAAACTGGTGCGTCGTGCATTTTATATGAAATCGATGCACAGTATATCGTTTTACACAAATTACATTGCATTTGTTGCGACCATTAATATCTTATAATATGATTTATTTCTTCATAACTTAAGGTATTACACTTTTGAGGAGGTATTTTATGTCCCATATAGATTATTTAACTTTAATATCTATCCGGATAGCTTTCTATCTGCACCCTAAACAATAAATTGCGGCGATAGCATTCTTGGTATACATTCGTCAGTGGCAAATTTCGTATTTAATGTTTAAAACAATAACAGGCTTTATTTTGAATTAACTATAAATTAAAAAAAATATGTTCTTTGTATTTTGAAAATATACATGAGAACATCTTTCAATCTTGAAAGATATTCTTATTTAATTAAAAATACATTCCGTTATTTTTTTTTGTATTGCTTTCAAAGAATTGCTGTTCTTTTATGCGGGTGCCTATACTTCTCTTGATTTGACCAACGTTTGAGAGACCACAGTCATAATCTCTTTTATAGGCCCCTGCATCTTGTAAAGGTAATTGGCACTTGACGGATGGTAAACAAAAAGGCTTATTGTATGATAAATGCTACTACTCTGTCAAGGACTTTCTAAATGACACGTTTTGTTAATTCTTTAAGTTATACTTTTCACTGAACGTACAAAATCATTTGGGAAGTTAAACGTCAGAATTAGAATAAAATAATGTACATCATAATAATATGATGTACCGTCTCTTCCTTTGAGAAAAGGCATTTTACTATATCCTTCTATCACAAGTGTAGCCTAGAACAGGTTCTGTAAACCATATTCTGGTTATCTAACTTGAATATAACTTTACAGGAAGGAAAACGTTGAGCTTGGTAATCAAATAACTAGCGTATTACACAAATACCTAATTAATTAGGTATGAAAAAAAACCCGGCATACAGTATGTAATATGTTTAATTAACAGAAAACAAAGGTTATCCTGGGATTTTTAACTTTAAACCATTTTAAGCCACTATTCATAATTATATGTATACTCTGTCCTAGACGTAGTAGATCCTCGCTGGTTTCAGTATGAATGGGCCTACCCTCTCACAGAATACCGGCGTAAAGTAGCTGTACCCGTACTGTTGCGTTTCGTATCGGTGAGCGAGAGAGCCAGAGGCCCAGTTACCTCGATCCTTTTCCTATCCTTTCCTTTGTCCTTTCCCTCCTTCATTCCTTTTTAAATGGCTGGCAACGCACTTGTAACTCCTTTGGGGTTGCGGGTGTCCATGGGCGGCGGTAATCGCTTACCATCAGGCGATCCATCTGCTCGTTTGCCAATCGTTATGCCATAAAAAATAAACATAATATTGTCTTCTGTTTACGCGAAAGTTATTCATTGAAATTAAACGACTAAATACGGATTTTATCGCGTTGGTTATTTAACACTTTATTACATAATTTAGAAACTTTTACACTACTATACTACTACTAAACTTTACTAATTTTAAGCTAATTAAATTATTAAAACTATTAAATCTATTTGTATTTAAGTTTACACTTTCCCCGACGTTTCGGTTGCTTTTTCAGCAGCCATTAGTTGTCTCAATGTTTCAGTGTAGTTATTTCAAAGTACTCGAACATAATTTAATCATTGGTGTTTCTATTTACGCAGAATGAGCTCAAATTATCATGAAGTCTAGCTGTGGTTTGCTTCTTCTTGGGTTTGACTATTTGAATTACTGGATCCCAAGCTGGTGGTACATTCCAACCATCTTCTCTATTGAAATTAGGATGTTTTTGATTTCAATAGCCTCGCGAAGCGTCCTTGGTAGGAATCGGTGTTCTTAAGCGAGAATCTGTGGTTTGTCAAATCTCAGGTATTGGTTGGTCCCCTGTTGTACATGTTCACACACAGCAGACTTCAATGAGCGTTGATGTTTTACATCAGCTATGTGTTCTTTCATGCCTTTGTTTCTATTGGTTTGACCAATGTATTAGAGTCCGCAGTCATAATCTATTTTATAGACCCCTGCATCTTGTAAAGGTAGTTGGCACTTGACGGATGGTAAAAATTTACTTATCTTCGTTGGCGGCTTGAATTATGTGTTGATTAACGCTCGCTTCAAGATGTAGCCAATCTTGTCAAGAATAATATAAGAAAGGAAGATTTGTAGGCTATACGTGAGGACGTTTCATCGGTCTTGCGTCGAAGTAAAGTGCCCAGACCGAATCTTCCCAAATATGAATTCGTCGCACTGAAGAACTTGCAGGCTAGGCCAGATATTACAGTACTCTGTGCTGATAAAGGAAACGCTACGGTCATAATAGATACGTCAGACTATAAACACAAAATTAATAATTTACTTTCGGATGAAACAACATATAAACAGATTAAAACAGACCCTACAAACAAAATATTAAACAAAACCAAAGACATCATACATAAATACTCCGAAAAACTAGATCTAGACGTTAAACAATTAATACCAGCTTGCGTAAAACCTCCAAAGCTGTATGGGTTACCAAAAATACACAAGGAAAACGCTCGCCCACGTCCTATTGTGAGTCAGATCGACACACCAACTTACAGACTGGCTCAGCACGTAGCGAAGATACTCTCACCACTCAGAGGCAACTCGAGAGCACATGTAAAGGATTCATACCATTTTGTTAGTTTTGATGTACAGTCATTATTTACATGCGTACCTGTCCATAACTGTATTGAAATAACTAAAAGGAAGCTAATAGAGTACAATATGCCTGAGGAATATGCAGAAGTACTTAAGCATTGCTTAACAACTGGCTATCTGTTGTGGGACAATAAATTCTACATACAAGTCGATGGTGTGGCAATGGGCTCCCCAGTATCGCCTGTTGTTGCCGACATATATATGGAGGACTTCGAGGCTCGAGCTTTACAGACTGCTCCCATCACACCCAGGATTTATAAGAGGTTTGTAGATTATACTTTTACAATATTACCAACAGATAGTGTAAGTGTACTTCTAGAACATCTTAATTCCATTAATAACAACATCCAATTTACTATGGAGTTAGAGGCAAATAATTCATTAGCTTTCTTAGATGTACTTGTCATCAGGAATCCTGATCATACTTTGAGTCACACTGTGTACAGGAAAAAGACCTATACAAATAGATACTTAGACGGTAAATCTCACCACCACCCTAAACAGTTAGCTACCGTGGGAATGTCTTTGTTTCAAAGAGCCCACGGGATCTGTGACAAGAAACACCTGGACGCCGAGCTTCAACATGACAAGCAAGTACTGAACATAAAAGAAAACATAGCTGATGTGAAACACCAACGCTCGTTGAAGTCTGCTGTGTGTAAACATGTGCAACAGGGGACCAACCAATACCTAAGATTTGACAAACCACAGATTCTCGCTTAAGAACACCGATTCCTACCAAGGATGCTTCGCGAGGCTATTGAAACCAAAAACATCCTAATTTCAATAGAGAAGATGGTTGGAATGTAATAGTAATGTTTATTACAAAACGTAATTGATAACTGTCTCGGAAGCCTAGTGGAAAGCGACTGCTGCGCCTTAGGTGTCGGATTGGAATCCCGGATAGTGTAAATTGTTATTGAGACTTTCAATAATTTCTCAGTAGGAACACGAAGCTCAAACTCGCTCACTGTTACGTGGGACGTTTAGCTCTGCTTATCCCTTAACATTAGCGTTAGAATATGACGTATTGTTAATTCTGCGACTACCTTGTTATTATTATAGTAACATAAGGTCTCGAATCTAAATATGCTAATGCTATAGTTGTGTTCCATAGATTGGATCATTTAGTTTTCAAATGATTGGTATTCTTATTAATCCGTCTAACTAACGTAAGCTTAGTTACAGGGTTTAGGAAGCTTTGAGGAATTACCAAGAATACTAATTTGCTTTCGGAGTATGTAAAGTAATGTAATTTTCAAAGGTTTATTACTAAAGTGACAAGCAAGCAGGTATGGATCGCTTTTACGTAAAGCGATTATAGACTCCCATGGATGCTGACATCTGGAATATTACACCCGTGATTTGCGAAGCATTTAAAGTGTCATTGTCCACCATTTTTCATGACGGTACAAGATGGATGATGATGAATTCTCCTGGAAAATAGAAAGCGGTTTATATCAGCCTCGCCTCTCCTTTCATGTAATGTTTAATCTCTTTAGCCTACCGTCGAAAACAACCTGCTCACCAACCGCGTAATGGTGAGCAGTGTGGTTAGGTAAGGTTTGAACTAAGACTAACTACCTGTGATGGAGCCGATAAGTTGTAGGCAGGTAAGGATTCTTCAAAAATACTCACTAGCTTGTGTTCATTTAACTAATGGAAATATCTGAAAATATTGGCATCTCCACTGTTAGGAATATATCGGTGGGGATTTTTGGAATAAATCAAGTAATCGAAGACATTCGAATAAGCATTCCGTAATTTTTTTTTGGCAAGCATCTGCTGACGACCCTCTTTTCTAATAATTTTGTTTTAAAAGTTAGTAACAGTTTGGTTTACAAATGACTAGTATTCTTGTTAGCCCCTCCAGCTAAGCTAGAATGCATGTGTTTGTGTGGATTTACCTAAGTACTCGTAACACCAATGCCTTATATATTGAGTTACTGCAGCGTCTTTAATCAGTCTGTTTCCATAAACCTACAAAGTAATATATATATTTTTATAAAATGCGAAGTATACGTGATAAAACTATAAACAAAAGCTCGAAATACTACACTTCCGAAGATCAGTTTATTAAATTAATTGAAATGCATGTTGTACACATTATAAAACATACACGTGTGTGAATTTGATAAGCTTAGTATGTATGTAATCATTGCACTTAATTAATGTATTCCGATATAACATTGTAATGCATTTTGCAATACGTAATTCAATAATAATTAATGATTTATAGGTTGTATTTAATACATAATATCAGCTCTGTATTAAAGTCTCACACTGTTGGACACGGGCCTATTCTCAGTATTAGAACGTTTAGACCATAGTCCACCAGTGCGAGTTGGCAGTCTTCACATATCTTCGAGAACATTATGGAGAATTCTCGGACATGCAGGTTTCCTCACAATGATTTTCCTTCACCGTTTGGTTTTAATAAGCAGAGTTTTTTTGTTTGTTATCTAATATCACAATCACTATTACTATAAAAAAAGTATATAACAGGACAGATTATATTGAAATTAAACTACTATGTACGGATTTTATCGCGTTGTTTATTTAACACTGTATCTATTGCATAATTTTGAAAACTGTTACACTACTACTACTATTGAATTTTACTAATTTTTATGTTAATAAAATTATTAAAGCTATTTATATTTAGGTTTACACTTTCCCCGACGTTTCGGTTGCTTTTCAGCAGCCATGGTCTAGGGGGAGGGGAAGATGGTAGTTGTCTCAGTGTTCCAGTGTAGTTATTTCAAAGTACACGAACATAATTTAATCATTGGTGTTTCTATTTACGCAGATTGAGCTCAAAGTATCATGAAGTCTAGCTGTGGTTTGCTTCTTTTTGGGTTTGACTATTTGAAGTACTGGATCCCAAGCTGGTGGTACATTCCAAACATCTTCTCTATTGAAATTGGGAGGTTTTTTGATTTCAATAGCCTCGTGAAGCATCCTTGGTAGGAATCGGTGTTCTTTAGCGAGAATTTGTGGTTTGTCAAATCTCAGGTAGTGGTTGGTCCCCTGTTGTACATGTTCACACACAGAAGACTTCAACGAGCGTTTGTGTTTTACATCAGCTATGTGTTCTTTTATGCGGGTGCCTATGCTTCTCTTGGTTTGACCAATGTATGAGAGTCCCCAGTCACAATCTATTTTATAGACCCCTGCATCTTGTAAAGGTAATTGGCACTTCTCGGATGGTAAAAATACCATCCGACTTATCTTCGTTGGCGGCTTGAAGTATGTGTTGATTGAAGCTCGCTTCAAGATGTAGCCAATCTTGTCAGTGACACCCCTTACATAAGGCAGTATAGCAGGCTCTCACTAACAATGAAACAATGGTTAGTTTTGATGTACAGTCATTATTTACATGCATACCTGCACATGACTGTATTGAAATAACTAAAAGGAAGCTAATAGAGTACAATATGCCTGAGGAATATGCAGAACTACTTAAGCATTGCTTAACAACTGGTTATCTGTTGTGGGACAATAAATTCTACATACAAGTCGATGGTGTGGCAATGGGCCCCCCAGTATCGCCTGTTGTTGCCGACATATATATGGAGAACTTCGAGGCTCAATCTTTACAGACTGCCCCCATCGCACCCATGATTTATAAGAGGTTTGTAGATGATACTTTTACAATATTACCAACAGGTAGTGTTAGTGTATTCCTAGAATATCTTAATTCCATTAATAACAACATCCAATTTACTATGGAATTAGAGGCAAATAATTCATTAGCATTCTTAGATATACTTATCATCAGGAATTCTGATCATACTTTGAGCCACACTGTGTATAGAAAAAGGACCAATACAAATAGGTACTTAAACGGTGAATCTCACCACCATCCTAAACAGTTAGCTACCGTGGGAATGTCTTTGTTTCAGAGAGCCCACGGGATCTGTGACAAGAAACACCTGGACGCCGAGCTTCAACATATCAAGCAAGTACTGCAAGACAACAAGCTCCAACAGCCGCGCCGCTGTCACAGATCCCGAGAAAAGCCAGCCAAAGTCGAGCGCCAGCCTGCTATACTGCCTTATGTAAGGGGTGTCACTGACAAGATTGGCTACATCTTGAAGCGAGCTTCAATCAACACATACCTCAAGCCGCTAACGAAGATAAGTCGGATGGTATTTTTACAATCCGTCAAGTGCCAATTACCGTTACAAGATGCAGGGGTCTATAAAATAGATTGTGACTGGGGACTCTCATACATTGGTCAAACCAAGAGAAGCATAGGCACCCGCATAAAAGAACACATAGCTGATATAAAACACAAACGCTCGTTGAAGTCTGCTGTGTGTGAATATGTACAACAGGGGACCAACCACTACCTGAGATTTGACAAACCACAGTTTCTCGCTAAAGAACACCGATTCCTACCAAGGATACTTCGCGAGGCTATTGAAATCAAAAACATCCCAATTTCAATAGAGAAGATGGTTGGAATGTACCATCAGCTTGGGATCCAGTACTTCAAATAGTCAAACCCAAGAAGAAGCAAACCACAGCTAGACTTCATGATACTTTGAGCTCATTCTGCGTAAATAGAAACACCAATGACTAAATTATGTTCGGGTACTTTGAAATAACTACACTGGAACACTGAGACAACTACCATCTTCGTCTCCCTTTGACCATGGCTGCTGAAAAGCAACCGAAACGTCGGGGAAAGTATAAACCTAAATATATATAGTTTTAATAATTTTATTAGCATAAAAATTAGTAAAATTCAATAGTGGTAGTAGTGTAACAGTTTTCAAAATTATGTAATAGATACAGTGTTAAATAAAGAACGCGATAAAATCCGTACATAGTAGTTTAATTTCAATTCATTTTTCTGAACAAAATTCGCATAATTTTTAATTTAAAATAATAGTTTTTAATAAATATTTCATTTTTCGGTACGCTATACTTTACAGCCTGTATACACACCTTTGAATGAAAACAATTTAGCAATAGAGCAAGCGACTAATACATTTGCGAATATATCATAATATTTTTAATCTGATGATGGTCGGGTACCGTGCAAAGTGACCCAATATCGTTGTTTAATAAGTAATATATCAGCCCTGTACTAAACTGTCTCACTGCTGGGCACAGGCCTCTTCTCAATGTGAGAAGGATAAGGCCATAGTCCACCACGCTGGCCCACAGCGGGTTGGCAGACTTCACATATTTAAGAGAACCTAATGTAGAATTCTTAGATAGGCAGGTTATCTCACGATATTTTCCTTCACCGTTAAAGCGAGTGATAATTAACTATTTAATACGCACATAACGTCGAAAAGTCAGAGATGCGCGCCCTGGGATTGAACTTGAGACCTCCGCGTGTCAGTCTAACGGTCTCCCACTAGGCTATCGCTGCTGCGTTCAATAGGTAGGTGTTGACTATTACGACCATATTTATTCATGTCAAACCTTTTTCCTCGTGCAATTCCAACGAGTATGAGGTAATTAACAACTAAAATAATGATGTGTTGTAATGCTACTAAAAATAATTAATTTTTTTATATGAATTTTCCTTTCTTTTGGTTTATATCAAGTATGTAGATTACTTTTATAATTGTATATTTTTTGGTTCTACCTAAATTGTAATTTTTATTATCGATTCAAAATATATTATCTAAAATTTGGCTTGGGATGAATCAGTCTTATTATACAAGTGTGGTTTAATTTTATATGTATGGAATCTACCAAATTGGGGTTATGTAGATGGCTATTAGAATAATAGACACCATTTTCACCTGTAGTTACCATTCCGGTATAATGGTGTCTGTCCTAAATACCCCAATATCATCAAGTTGGATGAGGAGTCGGTGACTCACCGATTCAGTAGATTGGCTCCCTGAATAGTCACGACAGGCATACAAACTTTAAAAGCAACAAAAGGACTCCGAATGACTAACCGGGACCGTATTAGTATCTTGTATACACGCAACAATAACGCGTCAATCAATCATTAGCGTGTTGCTTACCAGCAGAAAAGTTGATATTGCAACGACTAAGTGCCACATCATTTCTTATTATTGTTGTAGACAAAGAGATAACGCGATATGGAATACTATAGAGGTATAAGAAATGGTACTACGGTCCCAAGGCAGTGATAAAATATAAAAAGCACGTATAAACTCCCATTAGATCTTGCAATTACTCAAATAATCACGAAATGTCCAGTTGGATAGTAGCATCATCTGCTACGACGAATGCTACACGCGAATGAAAGCCATGATGATGCAGTTGGTTAGAGATTATCGTAGCGTAGACACTAGTAACTAATGCTAGGCGTAGCGTAGACGTAGCGAAACTTAAAGACTTCTTCTTATTTGTATATTTGTAAGAGTTTTGTCCTAGAGCGGGATGAAAATCCTACCGAAACTGGCCGCAGCAGGATTTTTACTTCTGTTCCTTTGTTTTTTGTTTAAACGGCAATCAAAACGTTTAGCAAACAATAACACGTAAGTATAGAATTTTGATTCTAATAAATTTGGGTTACGGGGATCGGTGTTTCATGGACTGGTATTGCTTGCCGTGAATACCCTAAGAGAAGAGAAACAGAGCTTAATCGGAGACCCCGGCAACCACATGAATGTAACACAAGGTGACTGGGTTGCAATCTTTCATGCTATGACATCAGATGCCATGTTTAAGCGGAATAGATACCTTTCTTGTTCAGTAATTCTTGTACAATTACAAATATTTAGACTGGAAAAGCCCAGTTATCTTAATTAAGTGACTCTTTGTAATTCTATTGGTAACCAATAAGTTCATGGTATAGTGAACTACATGTTTATTATTAGAATTGTATATACAAGGTCACATATAACACATAAGGAAAATTTATTGAAACATAACAAAGCGATGAGGCATGCTGGGTTTATAATAAAATTAGCTTCGTTTAATTTACAGTCATACCCAGAATAAGTAGAAAACGGTTTAATTTGAAATGTAGTTACGCCATCATTATTACGGTATCGGCCTTATCAGTCTTTCCTTTTTTGGGGTATCCTTTTGAGCCTTTATGTCCACATAACGTACGCTATACACGCTACAGTAAACCAAAGAACGCATGTATTGCAATATACATGTAATTTGTTTTAATCAGTATATGCAAGCAGAGTAATACTGATAACCTATTTTTAGTGCACATTGATCCTGGGCATGTGTGCGTGCGAAATAAAATTATTGAAATCCCTTTGAAAAACCAGTTTTTATAGACATTGTATTATAGATTTTTTAGTTTATAGTCATTAAGGCTATTGTTTAGTTGTTATTTAAGTTCCATGTTATAAGAGGCCATGTTATGTGAGACATTGATGGGATATAGGTGGCGAAATATGGGTGCTACTCACACAACATATAAGAGTAGTTAGAAGTGTAAAGAGGGCGTGGTAAGCGCGCGAGCGGTTAGCGGTGCTTTGGTATCCATAACATCTTCAACTATCGGCTTCATTTGCGATAACGTCAAAAAATTATCCATAAAATAAATATTTTATACAACATAAACACGAAACTATGCCGAACTGTGCAATTATAAAATATATAAGTCACCAGTGGTCACCAGGTGATTAATTGGTAGGGCACGCCGCGATAGCGGCGGTAAGACCCATAGACGAGTGGCTGAAGAGGCGTTTCGCCGCCCTCGCCTTCCGGACGACGCAGGTACTTACGGGGCACGGCTGCTTCGGGAAGTACCTGTGTTGCATCGGCCGAGAGGAGACGTCCCAGTGCCATCACTGCGGGAATGCCCCGAGGACACGGTGCAGCATACACTGGAGGAGTGTCCAGCCTGGGCAGAAGCCGTGACCTCGTCACAGCAGTCGGAGTGGAACGTCTCTCGCTACCGGCCATGGTTGAGTCTATGGTTGCGAGCGAGAGCGCATCGGTAGCCGTCGCCTCCCATTGCGTGGCAGTAATGCTCGCTAAGGAGGTGGCGGAAAGGCAACGGGAGAAGAACACCAGTCTCCTGGCCCACAGACGACGCACTGGGTGCTGTAGGGCGCAGCACGATCTCCGGTCCCCATGAGCGCTAGCCTATGGCGTTAGACCTAGAGCAGGCTGCTGCCCGAGCAATACCAGGCCTGAGACGGCGGCGCGTCGTGTTCCGCGCGCGCCTCTCCAACAAAGTAAAGAAAGTGTATTGGACGAAGCCGCCACGATTCAGTGGCACCCAAGATCTGCCGAGACTGCAGAATGAATGCGCGAGCGATCTCTGCGCCCCGGCCATAGACCGTGTGAAGGAATACCGTGATAGGTTTAGTTAGTAGGACTCGGGACTTTCTGTCTTGCCCGCGGAGAGCCCTACATGACCCCTCCGCCCGCCCCCGCGGAGGGGTATGAGTCACAGCATTTGCCAACGTAAAAACAAAGAAAGTTGGTTAAAAGGTCAAAATAGTTTGACTGTATAATAAAGCATCAATTATCGTTAATTACCACTAACTGTTGTTCTACATAAAAGTCACATTATAGACTTGTCAAAAGCCGTAATAGACAGATTATTAAGAAACCAGGCAGAAGGTAGACCGATAGATAATGCTTATTGGCATTAAGTCCGCCTTGTATTGTGCATAATGGCTTAAGTAAAGAAAAAATTATCGTTTATTTTTAAACAAACTTCATATAACCCATAGCAATGATATCATTCACATGTAAATCTTGATTTATTTTACATGCCTGCTCGGTTTCTTGTAGTTCTATTAATTTTATTTTGTAGTTCTATTTATTTCTATTAAGACACAAGTTTTTTTCTTGTAGTTCTATTTATTTCTATTAAGACACAAGGCACGTCACTATTGGTCGTCACTTTTGTTAATAAAGTATGATATTGGTTTTGACATTTTATACCGTCATGAAATACGGAATTTGATGGACGTGATACGGATTAAAACTGTCACAGGATTCATCCTATACTTTACGAAGTATAGCTGCCTGTTCACAGATATGACTTTGCTAATGAGTAAGAACAAGACAGAGATACCAGATTATATTTTTTTTGTAAATGCGTCTCAGTATGGGAATGGCTACGGCACACGTGACACAATAAGCAGCGACAGCGGTTTTGGAAGAATTTATGCATCTTAACAACAACTTAACATTTGACGGCCTCGATGGCGTAGTGGTTAGTGTAGCCGACTTCGACGCCTGAGGTCGCGGGTTCGATTCCTGCACAAGTCAAACATTTGTGTGCATGAACATGGATGCTTGTCTTGGTCTAGATGTTTCTATGTATAATATGTAAGTAATTACAAAAAAAAAGGATATTTTTATGTTTATCCATTGTCTAGTAGGTACCCACAGTACAAGCTCTGCTTAGTTTGGGCTAGATGGTGTTGTGTGTATCTGATAGAACATAATTATTATTTTGCTTGGCTTAATTTGTATTTCTCGAAATAAAATTGGGCTCGTCCTGCAAAAACTTACGAACTATACGGCAATTATTGAGTATAGCGGCCTTCTGCATAGTGATGTAAAGGTTGGTGGGTAGCTCTTTCTGTTGTAAATAGTGAAGAAGGTGTTTGGGTATGACGCCTGTGCTGGAGAGCACCAGGGGCATAATGTACACTTTGTTCATTTTCCATATTCTACTTATTTCTTCTTTTAATTCTGTATATTTATGTATTTTTTTTGTTATAGTTTTCTATAAATTGTGTGTATTGGGTACCGCTATGTCTATTAAATATGTATGTTTATTTAATTTATCTATCATAGTTATGTCAAGCCTATTGTTATGTATATTTTGTGGCTGCTACTCTCCAACACTGGTTTTGGGATATATTGGTAGTAGGGAACAATGTTTAGTAATAGGTTATATTTTACAGCTAGTTTTTGGTGAACAATATGTATTATTGTTATTATTATCTATTTTTAATTTTCTGTAGTCTTTGTCAAACCCTTCGAAAAATAAATCGTGAGATGTATGTAATTATTTAATTTCTGTATGCATGCACCTACATGAAACTTATTTTATTAGCCAAACGCAAATTTTGGCTAGTTAAAGAAGTCTCTTAAACGTGCTATTAATTGTTTAGGAGTACCATCGTGAGAAGATAATATTCTCGCTGTATTACCCGTACATTTAAATAATCGTGTATCTATTAAAGTTAAACATATATTAAGCTACATACATGTCCATATTTTCTACCGTTGAGGAGTTCATTCGTATGGATTGTCTAGCTAAGATTGCCTCTGTTTAAACAGGCTACGGCGGGGTATTAATCCTTTACCAAACTTGGAACACAGCCATAAAACATATGAAACTATACTAGTTTTAAAGCAAGTTGCAGGTCAAATCTCGTAATAAAATCTTCAAAATAGTGTTCCAATCTAGTCAAATGTAAACTCAAATGCAACTTTTGTTCATTTTTAACGAATATTTCAATTTATCGCGTTGAGCATCTGCTTAAAAAAGTTAAAGGACGGCGTTGGCGATTATAAACACGTGGTGTTCACATGACACACGAGAGATTCAATGCTATTTGTGCTACTTATTATTGGCACTAAGGCTAAATCGGAACTCTATTTTGAACAGATTTTTATTACGAAGCCATCAAAACTTAAATAACATTAATTTGTTTAGACGCTTAACAATTAATTTGGCACTAAGACTATGCACGTGTCAATTCATTTGACTCGTATAATATGAGTTTCCCCATGCTCACATGCTCGGCTATTAGTTCATTGCTATTTCTATCAGTAGGCTAAAAATTGCTAATGACCTTGAACAAGGCGCTCATTGTCCGTCCCCAGGTCTAAAGCTGCGTCTACACAGGCCATCATACCTGTAAGATTGTAGACCAGAGATTAAGTGTATATTTTTATGTCTTTGTTGTAGCCAGATGCTAAAGACCAAAGTCATTTCATCAAAGTATGGTGATTCTGTAAATGCAGGTAAACAATATATCTATGCTTTCTTACTTAAAATGGCGCCATTTTTGTTTTATATTAACAACTATATTTTATTTATTTTTCTTCATATTTATTTGTTGAAATTAATTATTTACATAAAAATAAGACGACTACAAATAATTAAATAATAAGGAAAGGTTTTGTGGTGCCATCTGTCAAATATTACGGGCTGCTAAACATCGCTAAGTTTGGTATATTTTAACTAGATGTCACTAATGGCAATTACAATTGCTTTTGAATAAATTAGAACTGCAAAGAACTCTTAGTCCACAACAAAAAAGGAACTTGCTCATATTTGTGGACTGTGGACTGAAAAGTTATTTAATATTAGATACATATTAATTTGTTCTACGTTGTTGATTTGGTCATGCCTACAGAAATCTAAGGTGCGAACAAATCCTTTTCATTATAGAGGAGATCTGATCTAGATTTCAATACAATATCATTTATGTTCACATTTGATGTTCATTTTAATATAGGAGCTAAACGTTTGTGCAAAATTGACTAGAACAAAATTTGTTCAAATTTAGCCTTTCTTTCAAACTAGCAAGAATGTATATTACACATTTATTGAAAATCAGAAAATGACGTAATTCTGGCAACTCTAAAATCTAAGTCTATTATGACATTAATACTACAATAAAACTCTATTTGTACAGTTACGAGATTGGCCTTTTATTTTTCCTACGGTTCCTCCTTGACTACCTATTTGTAAATCACACTATGCACAATTTATGCGGTTCTACTGGTTTAAATATGTATAATTATGTAACTTAGATTTTAGGTTGAACTGAGGTGAACACTGAAGAACACAGCACAGCAGCTTGGGAGCTACTGTGCTGTATTGTTCAATGCTTTTACGAGATGCCGAAACAGGCAAACTAAAGTATTTTAACTTACCGAAACTGGCTGATTTTGGCCGCTTTTAATCGCCCTGTAAGGACGTTGGTTTAGTAGCTAGCTTCAATAATTGTAGATCGTCAAGTCCCAAGAGAAAACAATGCTGGGCGAGCAATAAAACTATTCCATTTTACTGTCTAGAAAAGTAACAGCTTGAAGTTAAAAAGGTGGCGATGGTTATTCCGTCTGCCTCAAAAACCTGCTTCGCACTTCAGTCGTATTCGAATACCGTGCCATTGTACTATGATAGTAAGAAAAGAAAGACTTCTTATGTTTACGCACACACCGTTGCAAATATCAACTAAGTTAAAAAAGAAAGACAACACAAATTACAATAAACAAAACACAAAGTGAAAAAAAATTGGAACATCAAAATAGGTCCTAGTTAATCACATATAAGACGAATGTGTGTCACTGACAGATGCTACGACCAGTTGCCGGGACCAAAATTCGACCTAGTTAACAACTATTTGACTATGCGACTTGAAGAAAAGCAGATTCTCAAATCTAGAGCGACCTGGCTGGGAGGTATCCATACCTTTAAAGGTGGCATCTAATTAATCTTGTTGTGTTTTTGCAAAGACTGAGCGCTTTAGGCGTAAATTATACAAAAAAGGCATAAAGTGACGGCACGGCGCGGCGCAAGCATGGAACGGATAAGACACAGACGTGATTAAAATTATAACGAAGAAGCGAAGATGCGGTGAGATTTGGCGTCATACAGATCAATTTTGGTGCAAAAACAAGTCATCTTCGTACTATATAATAAGCGACATGAACCTTGCACGCCGTGAGCCGCTTGGTTCGCGACTCTGAAACGGCATGCCTGTTCTCTGCCGCTTGTCTATAATTCTCGTTGCGTCGCTTTCTTACATTCCGATGGAAAAGATTTGACGCGATACCAAAATACCATGCCTCACTTGCGTTTGGGCCGCGCCTTCGGCTTATGCCATTTCTGTATAATTCACGCTTTACAGAGATACTGTGCAGAAGTGGGAAGAGTACGAGTAGCTTCAGTTTTTTCTAGGTACTACGTCAATAACACGCCTATATTTCTAATAAGTCCGTAGTTGGTGTAGTAGCCTACAGATGCTTGGTTTATTAGGAATATAGGCGGTTCGGTGCTTATTATCAGTCGGATAATAATAAATAATAAAGCAGAGAGAGATATGATATAAAAGAGTATAAAAAATTGAATAAAGCTTCTAAAATGTCAGTAAAAGACTTGTGGAAAAATTATATCTTGTACCTTGGTACAAGATACACTTTTACCTTGTCCTACTTGTTAACCTGTTAACCTACGATTAAATAAAACTAACTCACATTCTCATGTTTTATTTAATTTAATTTAAAGGTTTTTCTTGTTACGAATTCATATCACAACAGTTTATGCAATAAAAATATTATACTTATAATTAAGAACAAAATAACGTTGTACTTTCTTAAGTTGCAAATAATTGAAAATCAAAGACACAGGGTAAATTAACATTTTTACTACATTCCGACAAATATTGCACCGAAAATGTAAATTTTAACCAGTAATCTGTAATTAAATTCGTTAAATATGTATGTGGAAGAACCAATATTTTAAATATTATATTTTACTGGCTGCAAAGGAACAACCTAAAATGTGACTTAAATTACTTATGAATAAATAAATCTACACTAATTATTATCGCTAACAGTGAAAATAAAATGGCACCAAAAACTTAAAATCTAAATGATATCAAAGAACGTCTTTTTCATTTATCAGACTAATAAATAAATAAATTAACAGCAAAGCTGTCTTGTTAAACTGTGAATTAAAAATATAAGTCTTGTGGTATTTACAAGGTTCAACAACGTAAAACCACATAGCAGACCACACAATATCATAAGTTAATCATTTAGATTAACTCCTGTGTTGTCTTTATTAAATTTGACCATACATCTGAAAGCACTCTGCCTTCAGATAAACAAACACTGAATACACAATGAAAAAAGAACATAACATATTTCGATATAAAAATTTATAGGAAATAATATAGAAAATATATTGAAAACATGAAAATATTGGTCATACAACATATTTTGGAGTGGAATATAAGCTTGGTGCAACAAACTTATTATTTTTTATATAGTTTAGTAGAAGAAAATCTTAAGTAGGCACTGGATGCTGTTTTCTACCGTTGTAAATATCGAAGAGTACTTTTAGACTTTTACGCACTTTTGCGACTAAAATGTAATCTTACATAAACGCCAGTTCGTTTCTTGGCATCTATAGATTTCCACTGTCTAAGATCTGCTAAAGTCCATTAAGAAATGATACGCAGATCAAATGTTCTATATACAATCTTCGAATCTAGACCAACAACGGTCAGTGACATTGGAGAAAGTTTTATATAACTAAGTAACTATCTAAAGGTCCCTACTTAAGTGTCGATTTCTTGTTGTCTAAGTAAAGTTTCGGTCGTCATTTCTTCGGTTGTCGAGTCGTCATCCTCCTCCTCTTCCAAATCTTCGTCCATGTTCGTATCTTCGCGTCCTCTTGATTGAATCAATGTAGGTGGATACGTGTGATATACCACACTGCCAAGTGTCCCTAGAAAATAAAAGAGAAGTAGGTATATTAGATCTGTGTTGGCAATGAATATTTCTTGATTTTTAGTCTTTTCTGTATTAAAATTTAAATTCGTTTGTAATTGTACATACAGGGTGTCACAGAAGTCGACGTCAAGCCGGAACAGGGTGTTAGACAAAGTCGTAGTAATTATCAGAAAAAAAACACTATATCATGTATTTTCAAAATTATATGCATTTCAAAAAAAACAAGAAAATCAACACCTTGTGATGGTCTTTTAATTCTCGTTGCTACAAATCTGCATTTATTTTTAATTTTACTTTTATTATGTAATCCTTAATGATGCTTCCGTAAATTGTTTCGTAAAACTGAAAGCCAACTGCTCCAGCTTGGTAGAAAATGTCACGTATTGTCCAACTAAGTATTCAAAATTAATACTTTGCCCAATTTAAACTGGCTGTACTGAAAAAAAAATTACTACGCTAGTTTGGTAAGTAGCTTTAAAATTTGGCGCATTTCATAAGGATTCCAAAATGGTATGATACTTGCTAGACAATTGGCCATTTAGACTTAGACAATTTTTTTTTTTTAATTACCCTATGTTTCAATTTAATTTTATTAAGTACATTAAAATGACTCATAGCTTTGCTCAAGACCGTTACTTTAAGATTCTAGTTAGAGTAAGATGGAAAAGTGTAAGCAAGACAGAAACCGTATTTCCAGGTAGTCCAAGGGTCCTACGACCCTTGGTTTACCTGGAAAACTCAATGACTTATTAGATTTTTGCTAAGTTAAGGTTTGTTTTTCTAGAGACGTTTTAAATGAAACATTTTGTTTGATTCTAATTATTTTTTTCTGATAACTACTACGGCTTTGTCTAACACCCTGTTTCAGCTTGACGTCGATTTCTAGGACACCCTGTATGTCCACTTTTGCTGACAAAGAGACGTTATCATTCGTATTTTGAATAAAATATTATTTTTCATTTGCACTTATAAAATTTACATTCTCTCTTTGTTTTACATCTGTTCATGTATTGAAGACTTACCATTATTTGAGTGATTCATTGATTTGTTCACGTAAGTGTTTCTCTTGTGCCACATGCGCTGGATAACAATAATGATGAGTACCGTCAGCAGAAGTCCTACAGCGGCGGATACTATTACAACCGTATTAAAACCAGCGAGCCTAGAACAAAAACATACCATGTCAAAACAATAATGACATACATTAGTAGGGAAAATATTATTTTCTATAATTTTCCAATTACAATTATGTAGCTATAAATAGTCTAACATAAAGACCTAGTTATATATAATTAAGGTTGGGGAGAGAATTAAATAGGTCGTCTTTTATTATTCCCAAGTCACTTGGGGTCGGCTTTTCTAGTCTAACCGGATTTGAATGGATATCAGTTTTTACACGGAGCGGCTGCCACCTGACCACCGCAACCCTAAGGCTAGACCTAGAGTGTCAGGATAATATAGGGCACTGACTTCCCAATAACGACTGCCATAGATGTTCATAGCAGCCGGGACCGACAACTTAACGAGCTCTCCGAGGCATGTAGCAGGCGATAATTGTCAATCAATACGCACATAATTTCGAAAAGTCATATAACTTCCGAAAGTCAAAGGTGCGTGACGTGGGTTCGAACCCGAGACCCTCTGCATTGCAGTCTGTTGGTCTCCCCACTGAGATATCGCTATATATTAAATAGGTAAATACCAAAACTAAGTGTGAATTTGTAGGGGGTCATAGTAAAATTTTTTATATAATAATATTTTCAAATATTTATGATTCTATAAATAACAAAAATTATCCACGAGCAATAAACCAGTAGGATATTGATAATTCTACTAAATTGTTAAGAGATGTGTGTGTAAAATAGATACATAGTGTTTAAAACTGGCGTGATTAGTTACATTGTGCCGTTATACTTATATTATAATATATTATATTAAATAAATTTATGTCTTGTATTCAATATGTGATACAAAATGTGTTTTGTTTTTTGTAGATGAAATTAAATAGGTATATGTATTTTATTCAGGTTTCAGGCTGTTTACTAAACCTGTACCTAAATCTAATGTCTTTATGATAAGTATATGTAACACAAACATTATTACAAGGTTTTGAACTCACTTTTCTGATACACGCTTTAGTAGATTTCGAACGCAATCAGAATAGTCTTGTCTCCCCATGACCATGGCTGCTGAAAAGCAACCGAAACGTAGGGGGAAAGTGTAAAATTAAATCAAAATAGTTAAAATAGTTTTAATAATTTAATTAGCTTCAAAATTAGTAAAGTTTAATAGTAATATGTAATGTAACAGTTAATTATGTAATAGAGTGTCAAATAAACAACGCGATAAAATCCGTATATAGTCGTTTAATTTCAATGAATAACATTCGCGTAAACAGAAGACAATATTATGCAATCAGAATAATTCTGCTTATAACAAAAAGTGTTGGCAATATGGACGCTGCATTTTGCAGCATTGTTTATTTTAAATGTATTCTGAGGGCTAATTATTCTCGTAATAAAAACTGTTTATAATAGATAGTCTAATAAACGTGTAATGTGAACTAAAATTCATAGCATGCAATTTATGTGCAAATTCGACGCTTATTTTGATTTGGGAGAATACCATTTGTAATAGTTATGACACTGGGCCTAGATCGGAACTCTATTTCAAAGTCTGTCTCGTAGGTATCATATGCACACGGCATTAAAATTATTTTGAATAGGTTATTTAAGTAATTTTCTAAATTAATAAATGTGCTTACTGTGTCTTATTGATTTCTGCTGGCACGTCCAATATGTTGATGCATGGTGAGCCATCCTCATCTGTGCAGTTACTCGCTCCATCGCAATCATCGCAGTTTGCACTGAAACATAATTTGCGTACTCATTAACACTTGTTATTAGAATTCATGTTGATAGAGATGAATATTCGAAGACTTTATCATTTATCAGACTAATAAATAAACGAATTAACATTGTGAAATATAATATGTTAGTACGATTTCAGAGCTTGTGTTAGGATTACACAGAATGGTTTAATATCGAAAAAGGTGTTAGACAAGGATGTGTAGCGTCACCTCGGCTGTTTAAACTATACATGGACAATTGTTTGAAAGATTTAAAAGATTGTGAATGGGGGCGTTAAGATTGAATGTGTTACTTGTCAAATGTCTACTTTATACCGACGACCAAGTCATACTTGCGTCATAGGCGGAAGAATTGCAGGCGATGGTAACTATTATACATGGTGCTTAAGAGAGTAAAGGAATGAAAATCAATGTAAGCAAGACGAAAGTAATGGTATTTGAAAATGAGGAGTGCATGACGATGTGCAATATTATGATTGATGGAGAACAAGTGGAGCAAGTGAAAGAGTTTGTATATTTGGGTACTTTGTTTACAAGGGATGGTACACATGAGGGAGATATTGAAAGTAGAACGATTACTGGCAATAAAGTGAATGGTGCTCTACGAGCTTTTATGAACAGTCGAAATGTATCCGAAAAGGCACCTTTGGCTGTTCATAGAAGACTATTAGTGCCTACACTTATGCATGGAAGTGAAAGTTGGGTATGGCAAAAGAAGCATGAGAGCAGAATAAATGCTGTAGAAATGAGAGCGCTGAGAAATATATGTGGTGTGACTCTGAAAGATAGAATAAGGAATAGTGTGATTAGAGAGAGATGCGGCATAAAAGTGGATATAGTGATGAGAATAGAAAAGGATATGTTAAGCTGGTTTGGGCATGTAGAAAGAATGGACGAGAAAAGACTGACTAAGAAAGTTTATAAGGCTAGTGTGAATGGAACAGTCGCAAGAGGAAGACCTAGGCGAACGTTTCTTGATCAAATTGGAGACGTTTTGGATAAAGGCCAGGTTAAGAGCACCTTAATAAACCGGCGAGCGTGTATGAGGAATGTTATGAAATTGAATTAAGCCAGAGAATTGTGTCAGGATCGTAGCAAATGGAAATCCGTAGTTTCTGCCTACCCGTCTGGGAAACAGGCGTGAATCTATGTATGTAATATGTTAGTGGATCAAGTCCGCATTTTCCTTTATTTTATTCATTATTTCATATATGTTCAGACTTTAAAGAATAAATAAAACATTATGACAGAAAAGTTTTTTTTGGAATTGGTAATATCAAGATTTTAAAAATAACAAATGAATGATTTTTTATGATTTCAGCAATAATATTACTATATTATCAAAAAATATCAATATCATTATATTTAACTGTACTTACACTTTACGGGGAATACATTTTCCGTCTATGTTGCAGGTTTCATTACATGAAACATCGCAGGGTTTATAACAAACGTTAGGATCGGATTCGTGTCTGCGATAGCCATCATTACACGTGCAGTAGTCGGCTCCCGAACATCGCCCATTCTGGCAGGGCGGGTAACAAATGGGCTTGCATCCTTCAATGCTGGGTTCAAAGCCAAGATTGCACGTGCAATTGTTAGGACCTGTACAACGTCCATTGATGCAAGGGCTTTCGCATATTGGCTCACAAACACTACTACTCTTTTTATTGTTGTAGCCTTTATCACATGTACAAATATTTGGACCTGAGCACGTTCCATGAACACATGTAGGCTCGCAAGTTGGTACACATTTATATTTATTTTTGGTATCTGCTATGTAGCCAGGATTACACGTGCATTTATCTGGCTCAGAACAAAATCCATTAATGCAGGGCTTATCGCATCTAGGTTCACAAACACTCCAGTGATCTGAGCTTTTGTACCCTTTCCAACATGCGCAGTAGTTAGGAGCAATGCACGTGCCGTTGTTACATTGTGGATTACAAATTGGTACGCAATTAAATGTATCTTCTGGATTTGCTTTGTAGTCCGTATTACAAGTGCATTTATTCGGACCAGTACAATGCCCATTGATGCAGGGTTTTTCGCAAATTGGCTTGCAAATATTACTGTTCTCTTTACTACTATAACCTTTATCGCATGAACAGATATCAGGAGCTACGCAGGTACCATGGACGCAGGTTGGGTTGCAACTTGGCACACATTCATACTTATTTTTAGGATCTAATATGTAGCCGGGTCTGCACTTGCATTTATCTGGCTCAGCACAAATTCCATTGATGCAGGGCTTATTGCATCTAGGCTCGCAAATGCTCCAGTCATCTGTACTTTTATAACCTATTGAACATGTGCAGTTGTTAGGTGCAGTGCATATACCATTGACACATTGTGGATTACAAATTGGCACACATTTAGATGTGTCTTCGGGGTCTTCTTTATAGCCAGCATTGCACGTGCATTTATTCGGATCTGTGCATCGTCCATTGATACAAGGTTTTTCGCATTTTGGCTCACAAATACTACTATTTTCTATTATATTGAAACCTGTATAGCACTTACAAGTGTTAGGAGCTGTACAGGTACCATGGACGCAAGGTGGATCACAGTTTGGAACACATTCGTATTTATTTTTTGGATTTATTTTATAACCAGGATTACACTTGCATTTATCTGGTTCAGAACAAATTCCATTGATGCAGAGTCTATCGCATTTCGGCTCACAAACATTCCAACTATCTGTGCTTATATATTCTATTGAGCATATGCAGTTATTAGGAGCAACGCATATACCGTGGACACATTGTGGATTACAAATCGGTTCACATTTAAATACGTCTCCAGGATCTTCCTTATAGCCAGCATTACAGGTACATTTATTTGGATCAGTGCATTGTCCATTGATGCAGGATTTATCGCATACTGGCTCGCAGATACTACTGTTCTTTATGTTATTGTAGCCTTCATCGCAAGCACAAGTGTTGGGCGCTGTACAAATACCATGGGCACATGGTGTATCACAAATTGGCACACATGTGTATTTGTCTGTTGCGTCTGGCATATAATTCTCATTACATGAGCAAGTATTCGGTTTAACGCATTCTCCGTTGATGCACGGAGACTCACAGTCAGGCGAGCAAGTATCATTCGCCTCGTTATGGATCCATCCTTCGCAGCACACGAATTTGTCCACGTGCTTATACTGGAATAAAATACAACAGAATTATAGAAAAGATTTATATATATATATGAAATATTTTTAATGTCACATAAACCGTCTTGCCATTTGCCAAGACAACAAATACTCTCAGAATTATGTTTTAATTAATATATATGTGAAAACAAATGCAGCTTTCCGTTTATGCGTTTATACGTTTTGTTGTTGGAAAATGCTAGTCAAAATCTCTTTTATTTTTGTAGTTGTTACAGAAGTACGAGATAAGCAGAATTTAGATTTAACTTGAAAACAATACTCAGCAGCCCATTGTTTCTCAGTAGGTATGATGTATACAATAACTTTTAATTCGGTTGTAATAATATAAACTTCAATTGTTTATTAAAAATCTATTGTGACAGATCGCTGGCGTGCCGCTGTCACTCAATAGATTAAAATGTTAAGTTTAACTTAATATTTAATGTAATATAAGCTTATGACAGTTTGTTGTTATTCGAAAGTATTGTACTCGATTTATTTTTATTATTAATAATTCCTTATTAGCAATAGTTATATACCAATATTCAAAATATATAGGTACTAATTTCCTTAAAATGGCAAAGTAATAACCAACAGGTCTTTAAAATGCATTTGTAATTGTAACAGCAACAGCTAATGCAGGTAGCTGTTACAATTACACATGCATATATAACATATAAAATATGACCTAAATTGATATAGGTTTATATTTAGTTACAATAATTAAAATATCACATATTATTTACCTTACGAGCTAGTCTGGCTTTATGTCCTTTTCTACCCCGGGTGCGGCTGAAAATAAAAGAAATTATCATGAATAACACTGTAAAAGGTATACCTGCAACACAAGGGCTTCATTAGCATAAATTCTACCTAATGGAGCTTATAGACTTATATAAGAATATAAGTTCTCAGACGAGTAATCGCTGAATGCATAGTAACGAAGCTCTACTAAAATTATAATGTGAAGGCTTGTGAAGATATTGAGATGCTTGTAACTTAATCACGCGTAAAACATTTAACGGATTTGGATGTAAGTTGGCTCGGATAGCACATGACCTAGGGTAAAAGCCAGATAAATAATCTTATATTCTATTCTATTCTATCACATACACACAACACTATCTAGCCCAATGATTTGTCATCAATACATGGAATATGGCTATCACGGTTTGTGGTTCCGTGGGATTCACGTGAAGGAAACCGTGCTCCGTTGAGCACGGTTTCGTTCACGTGAATCCCAAGCTTGTAACAAATACTTGCAAAGTCCGTCGTAGAATAAACAAGCAGGCATTATATGACTTAACTATTACTGCTTATGTAATGATATAAGCTCGCAATATAAAAAAATACTAAGCTCTCAGAGTTAGCATTTGGTGTTCCCAATAAAATATCGATTCCGCGTGAGATACTCTATAGAATTTCACAATGAAAATATTGATAGCTTTTCTTAGTTTAGGGACATAGTTGTAATATCGTCTTATAATAGATACGGGATAAATTTGAATGCTTATATTTATTTTACCATCTATGACTCTTAAAGGTAGATCCTTGTTTATCCACACAAAATACTTTAGGTACCAATGACTTCAAAATTAACGGAAACACATGAAAGTATCTAAAATGATTTGGAATGACTACGGACATTTTTCTATTACGGCAATAAACAGACTTACATTGGCTCCAAAATATGTGGTTTTATTAACTTAAAAGAACTACTGATTAAAAGTTATTACACGAATTGCCCGAAGGTGTATGATGTTAGAAGATATATAAGACAAATAAGTTATATACAAATTACAATAAGCGATCACGTTGTGAGGAGATATCTAAAATTTAGTTGATTGGGTTATCCAATTAGTAGTAACCATAATGACAAAATCCCTGTTAGCATATATTGATAAAAATATGGTGAAACAGGGGCGTTTTATATGGTAAATACATTTGCATGTAGCGATTAAATACACAAACATAATTAATTATAGTGAATATGCATCCCAACAATTTCTTTTTATAATATCTTAACCCTCTGCTTAGCCTTTCAAAGTATATCCAGGGCACACACCTACAGCTGCTAACAGAATAAAAATCCAAAGAGTTGGATCAATTTAATCACGACTTATGTTCCAATACGAATTGTATGTATATTGGGCATGTGATAAACTTGAATGTTGTGCAAAAGTGGTACTTTGTAGATACCTTATTATGTACCCAAGACATTACATACATAAAAATGCTAATAGCATTCGACAAATGACATGTCATTAAATCAATCAAAACGCATAAGTATACCGTGTCTCAATTAGCATACTGTTATGAACAACAAAACACTCGATATTTTAAAATTCACTTGTTGCAAACTTGATGTTATATAAATCAAAGCGATTACATCCTTAATGCTTACGCCTTAACGGCAACGGTATTGTATTCGACTACTGTTTCAGGTTCAATTCCTGGGTCAGTATATCTATACTAATATTGTAAAGCTGATGAGTTTATTTGTTTGTTTGATTAAACGTGCTAATCTCGGGAACTACTGGTTCGAATTGAAAATTATTTCACCGTTGGATAGCCTATTTATCGAGGAAGGTTATAGGCATATATATATAACATCACGTTACGACCCACGGGAGCAACGCAGTAATTATAAACGCGGGTGAAACCGCGGGCGCAGCTAGTTATATATAATTAGGTTCTTTAATTAATATGTGAAGTCTTGGAATGCGAGTCTTAATTAAAAAACTTCTGTGTCTGGGTCCCGGTGTGCGACTCAAAAAGTCTAAGTAATTCTCAATAGCAGTACTCTGGTACTATTGCCGGTAGACCGCAATGGGCTCACGTCAATTTGTCGGCCTCGATGGCGTAGTGGTTAGTGTAACGGACTGCCATGCCTGAGGTCGCGGGTTCGATTCCCGCACAAGTGAAACATTTGTGTGCATGAACACGGATGTTTGTCTTGGTCCAGGCCAGTTTTTTACGTCTAATATGTATGTATGTATGTTTATCCATTGTCTAGTATCCATAGTACAAGCTCTGCTTAGTTTGGGCTAGATGGTGTTGGGTGTGTGTGATAGAATAATATATTATTATATTATATGAAGCCTAAAGCTATTGATAGTGAAATGTGACTTTAATACACTTTTGTTAACCCGTCGGCAATATAGTATCGAGTCGCTGCATTTCAAAGCGTTAAATGCATTGAAAAACTTTTCCACTATACAGTAGAGCAGTGTCGGACTATCGAATTTGTCTATATTAGACTTCTACCCAATACCCCCTATAGTCCAGCAGTTTTTGATAAAGAGCACCTTGTAATAATCCGACAAATTACAAATCAAAATGATAAGATTCTATTTAACTACAATACAGCGAGCGCAATAGTGGTGGCGCGTAGAAGTTACAACCTGTTTAATGATGAATTATATAAGGAAACATATGCCGAAATAAATTTTATGTGCAGTGATAGGCATGTCGGATTAGACAGGGGCCGGATTACCGGGGGTCCACTGTACATGTTCTACTAATGTTATAGAAATAACTAGCAGACCCACGCAACTTCGTCTGCTTCACATAAGAGAATTGTCCCCGTTTTGCGACATATTTCACTAATGCTCCGCTCCTATTGGCCGTAGCGTGATGTTATATAGCCTATAACCTTGCTCAATAAATGGGATATCCATCACTGAAATAATGTTTCAATTCGAATCAGTAATTTCGGAGATTAGCACTTTCAACCAAACAAACAAACTCTTCAGCTTTATAATATTAGTAATAATCAATGCTCTGGGTCTTGGATAACCTTTTTCTCATTCATTACGAAATGTTGTAGCTTTATTGCAAGTAGGCACATGTAATGGATACTCTTTGAAATTAAACGTATGTTTTTTAAATATATTGTTTAGTGTACGTGTGCAAGGAATACAGTGTGTGTTGACAATAATTCTTACCTGACACTGTCGCTATCTAAATAATATAATTCAGGATCCTCCAAAACACTGTAGAAATAATGTATTCTTGTTATGTATGTCGTGTAATCAGTGCTCCTAACAACAGCTTAATTTAACTACGTATTATAAGTTGAAGTGAGAATATTTTTAAGGTCTACTAATTTAATTATGATATCCCGATTGTTTTGTAAGTAGAACTAAACTAAGATTTGTGTAAAAATCATTGCTTGGTTTTTAATGTGAGAAACTAGGTGTTTATTCGTGAGTTGATACATATTTTATAAAATAATATTACATAAGCTTCAAATTATTTATTTCATTTCATATAGGTGTTCGTCACGACTTTTAAATCTGACCGCACTTTTTTATTTTTATATTGAAGAAAGTTGTATGTTGTCCGCCATAATTATGTATATATATTCCTTATATTTTAAGCTAATATATTGATAGAATGACCTCGAAAACATAAAGTTACTATAACATATGTTGATAAAACGGACGGAAACACAGGGTAGATATGTTTCACAATCATAAAAATTAGCAAATATTTGCTACCTACGCGGATGTCTCAAATATACGAATACTATAAAATATAAACATTTACTCGCTAATATCTTATTGAGAAATACTTGTTTTAGTTGGTCATTCATTATGTAAAATAAATAAATATATATGTCATAAATATTGACCACTCTAAGCATTCCCAGTTCTAATCCAAAAACTGGCAATAATTCGTAAAAACAATTAAAATAAAACAATTGCTTACGCGACTTCTTGTTTACATACACCTCTTTCACCTAGATTTAACGGCTCACAAATCTCGATCAACTGGATTAAGACAATCACACAGAGAAACACATACACCGATTTCAGTTCAGACATCTTGATCACATACATTTACATGAATAACTCCTACACAAATGCACGTTAGCGTTCTAGTTGACTTATTTTATAACACAAGTTACACTGGCCGCAGATGAGTAACCGCCGATAATACTATCAATCACTTCCCGCAGGAATATTTATTCCCACAATGTCCGTGCCGCGAATCTAAAATTTCTGCTCGTTTGCGCCGAATAATTGAGATCGACTGTGAAATAAAAAGTTTTGAAACCCGTAATTAATTATTGTTTATATATACAGCGTGTTGTTTTTTCGCGATAACGTATAATAGCGTTTTTAGGAGTGGGGATGACAAAAGCTCGCGATCGTGCCGCGGCAAACGCTTGCCGTCGATAAGACTAGCATCTTAATGCTAAGTGAGTGCGGAACAATGACATTTTGCATAAGGATTGACAGTTTTATACCCGTCCGGCACTTTGTAATAGATTTTCGTCGTGACGTCGCTCGGGATAAGAATACATAATTAAATTTACAACACTGTATTGGTAGGCAGTATGTTCGCTATTGTCTGATGTTTATACACGTTTTCCCACCACTACACCGAATGAAACAGTGATTTAAAGCATACGAATTGTTATCTCTGACATAAATGTGGTAAAGCTGTATATAAATTAACTACGCAATACATAAAATTGTTAACCAATTGTATTGTTGTTTTAAACGCACACTACAATATTTACAGATATGGTTCAAAGATTCCAATGCTTATTCATTTAGGATACACGTTCAGATCTATTGTTTTAATAAACTACTAAAGTAACATTTTTAATGTCAAAGTAACAATCATTGTTGTCAGTTTTCCAGTAGTAGGTATATAAATTCCAATTGACTTATTAATTTATTGTTGACTAGTAATATTTTATTTATAAGTTTTACTAATTTAATATCACTTACATATTTATATTACTTAATTAAAGTATACATACGCTATGTAAAAATCTATATCACAAGCTTTTATAACCGGAAAATGTACAATGTAAAATATTAAATAATAAAGAAAAAGTAAAAATAAACTAATATCTTTTATCTTTCGAATCCCACAGAAAAGTATTTAAGGTGTTATTAATGATGATAATGATTTATTGGACAGACAATGTTACCTTAAACATAAAGTAAACATAAAAGATCTGTACGATGTATGTATATAAAATGTTTTAAGTTCTGTTTTTTATTTCTCTACTAGCAGTTGCCCGTGGCCTGGCTTACTTAGGAGCAGTACTATTTTTCTCGAAGAAAGGTCCTTATGTCCGTTTCTGTACCTCTGACTAATGACTAATAAATCATGATGATCGGTCTTTAGGTTTAAGCGGCATCGTTGTATTGATTGATATTACATATGTGCCTCTCATGCAACTATAAGTCTTTTTTTCTTTTTGATGCCAGTTTTGTCCATATCAAGTTCTTAATAAACCCTGTAGCCAGCGGAACAATATTGGAAAACTGTAAACTTAACTTGAAACTTTAACCGTTTTCATATTTATTTATGTATTTAGAATTGAGTTAGGAAATAACAGCATATTATATATAGTAAAATTAACCCTACAGAAAATCTAATTCTAATAATTTTGTTATAATATGCCTGTCCTGTTCGTGGTAAGGCCTAAACAAATGAAGGATACACGTCGTCAGAAAACCAGGGCTAATGTTTCCTCTACCGGGGCTGCAGGATGAATGCGCCAGCGATCCTAACGCCCCGGCCATAGACCGTGTGAAAGAACACCGTGGTAGGTTTAGTCGGTACGACTCGAGAACTTTTCACTGATAAGCATACATATAACCCTCCGCTCGCTCCCCTCGGAGGGAAATTCGTAACACCATTCCCCAATGTAAAAAAATAGAGCTAGTGTTACTTCCTTGCTGTTTTTTATTGCGCGCCAGTGCTAGTGGTTACAAGTGTCCTTGAAACACGGTAACCGCTTTCTGTCAAATGGTACCCATGTTTTCTGACCACGCTAGTATAAAAGAAATCGTGGTTTAGTTTATTATTTGTAGGTATATTTATTAAGCGAGCCAATAAATATTTATGTTATATTTACAATGCCATATTGTAAAATATATATGATTGCGGCAATATCCCAATGAATAAGGCATTGGACTTGCGATCGTCGAATCCCTCGTATCGCAGTACCAACGTGAACCTACTCCTAATAGGATAGCATTCGAGCTTAGCTAGAAAAGTTAACAAGAATACTACTAATCTACATATATCTATACTAAATCATATCTATACTAATATTATAAAGAGGAAAGATTTGATTATTTGTTTGTTTTTTAGGGTTCCGTACCTCAAAAGGAAAAAACGGAACCCTTATAGGATCACTTTGTTGACCGTCCGTCCGTCTGTCTGTCAAGACTCTTTATGGATGTATCGAGTTGAAATTAAAACGATATACTCAGGTCTACAGTCTCTTAAAGCTGTGAAAAATCAAACTTCCAAGTTAACGTAAAAATAGATACGGCCATTTATGCCGCAAAAACGTATATTTCGACACTCTCAAGGGAAAATGTTTTAAATCTAATTGATAATTTCAACGTTGCTAGAGTTAAAGTGCTTCGTACATATCTCGAAAACGGTTAACTTGCCGCCATACATATGGAGTGCTAAATTTATTGCAGTTTTGCTCCTCTATCTATTATTGCCGGGAATACGTTGAGATACCAGTAACCCTATATAAAGTGCAAAGCAAGCTATTATATAAAATGGAGGTACTATTTCAATTTAGCGACTGCTTAAAATTTCGCACTTTTTTATTGCGGTAAGGTAATATTTGAATGGGTCTCGTAGCTTTAGTTAGTGCATATATTTACCTGATCGCGGAGGGCTATTGCGTTTTTCTATTAGGTTCTTTTCAATAGCACGTCGCATTCTGGCTATGTGCCCGGCAGACGTCAATAGGCGAGCCTTGCAGGTGAGCGTTAATAACGTAGGCCCAAAAATAAAGCTGAAGAAACATAGATGTGTCATACCTTTGTCTTTGTAGTGAATTAGTTAGTGTCAATATTAAAGACTGTGCCCGCGGTTTTATCCGCTTTTTAGTTACTACGCCGCCCCAGTGGGTTGTAGCTTGATGTTATTTAGCTTATAGCCTTCCTCGATAAATAGGCTATCCAACACGAAAATAATTTTTCAATTCGAACCAGTAGTTTCTGAGATTAGCGCGTTCGACCAAATAAATAACCAAACTCTCCAGCTTTATAATATTAGTATAGATATATTGTCTTGCGGTTATGCGAATTTTATAAATTGAAATAATTTATTTTGGTTGCTTTTCAGCAGCCATTTTCACGTTAGTCTCTTTGTGAACATGGCTGCTGAAAAGCAACTGAAACGTTGGAGAAAATGTAAACTCAACGCAAAAAGTAACTGCATTTAAAAATATTAATGTTTATAATGTCCATTATACCCTATTCAATATGGTAGGATATTGAATAGGCTATTCACATCCTACACTAATCAATCATAAAAATTATAAGTTTTATTTTAAACATTATTCTGAACAGCCTGTATCGTTTATTTATTTATCACCTTTTAGTTTTCCTGGTAATCATTAATTTATCCAACTAACTATAAGTACAGAACTTTAATTAAATATGTTTTTTTAATATTTGAACTGAGCGAAGGTCATTTCTAATGTCAGTGTGTATTGATTTCTGAAATCAGTTTAACCCCACTTTTGCGACGACTTGTTTTCTACTTTAGACATAGAATAATTAGCAATAGATGGGCGTTTTATTAAAGTAAAATATATAAATATTCTATGAAATAAGATAACTAGACGGCTATGCAGCGGTCTCTAGTTTAATAGTGTATTAAATAATAATTAGTTATCGTTAGCTTTGACAGTAACGGACAACATTAGGAGGAAACCTGTATAACTGAGAGTTCAACATGAAGTTCTCGAAGAAGTCTCGTGATGAACTGTGGCTTATCCCTTTTCATATTAAAAACAGGCCTGTACCCAGCAGTCGGACAGCTTAAAAATAGGCCTGATAATACGTTTTTATTATTAAAATAACAAAGCACAGATACAATTAGGTAGGAAGGTCACATGTCTTTTATTTTGCTAAATAATAAAGTTGAAGCAAGAATTTTGTACCCATTTTTACGAAAATTGCGTGGCCAAAGGAGTATAAAATTTGGCACAGTTAAAGTTTAAATCGAGAAGGAGAGGCGAATCCTAATATTTTTATAAAATATGCATTAGAAATACATTAAAGAAACGAAAAACTCTACACGCACACAACTATAGACTTGGAATATTTTCGCTACGCACACAACCATGCATTTGACACACGCAGTCGAATCTCGTTCGTAGTATTTCAGCATCGTTCTTCTGACGTCGTACAATTCATCGTAACTATGGTTTCATATATTAATATAATAATTTGTTTGACAAAGATAGGTATATTAACCTGTACAGATTGAAATCTAAATTAAATGCGATTATAAGGGTATTGTTCTAGACAGTAAAACCGTAATAACTATCAAACGTAAAATTTAAATAAATTATGGTTGAATTTCGACCACAAGGCGACCACTATTAATTATAAATACGTCAAGGAAGCATACGACTCAGCTGATGGTAAACGGCTACAATAACCAACGAACCTCGTTATGGCGGCCTTAAAAAATTCCGGGCCGTATACATTCTTACTAATAATTATTAAACCTGAATTCAATAAATGACCTTTGTTAAAGTCAGATAAGCTGGGGAAGGCAAATTTGTTTTTAAATGTTACCAAAGCTGAGACTTTATTGAGCTATATATATTAAGTATTTTAGGAAGTTACAGGGTTCTTCCGATTTTAACCTATCCTGGTGGCTTTACAGGTGACCTCAGTTTCTTAGCACACCGCTTATTAAATATTCATATACATGTATGTATGATTGTCATCCTACTCTCTCCTTCGTTTTTAATTTATTTTCATATTGCCAAGCATACTGTATATTACCAGTCTTACCACCAGTGGCAAAGCGGTATCATATTTCCTAATTGGCAAACGGGCAATCATATTTAATATTTGTATATGGGATTACCCACATAACCTTGATGTTGAGCTTATTAATACAATTAACTGTTATGTTTCTCAGAATATTATTTATAATTTGTGATAAAATAATTTGTAGTTAAATTATATTTATTAACTGTAACGAACAACTTAATAATATTATGTAAGACGACTCAAAGTTATCTTTAGTTCTATAGTAAATGTGAAGTTATATTTAATGGTTTGTATTTTTATATATACAGTAGATACTGCGCGCAGGATCAATTTAACGAAGATAATTTATGCACCGCTGTATCAGTGTTACTCATCTCGGGCTAAATTCACGGTAATTGTGATATAGAACTTCAGAACAAAGGTACTAAGCCGCGGGTAAAACTAGTACCTATACTAATTTGTATATTATTTTATTATATATCTTCGAACGATAAATATTGAAATAAACCACGAGCCTAGACAGCGCTAGTATTTTAAGGTACCATACTTTGTAACGCCATGATCACAAAAAGGTTGACTGATTTCTTTCTTCGAATCTGAGCATCCAGTTGTCAAAACTGGATATGCAAGTAGTTTTTTACAATTTAAACACCATACTATTGAACTAAGTAATATTGCGGACATACAACACTCTCTCTTTCCTCCTAACTTTAGTCCCACATGGTGGTGGGGTCAGCTTTCCTAATGTTTTGCCTCCACTTGCTCTGTCTTCGACCTCGTCTTCAGTTACTTGGCACTCACTCATATCTTTTTGCACAACATCTTTCCATCTTGTCTTGGGTCTGCCTCTGGATCTTTTACCTGAGAGTGAGAGATGTAGTGCTAAATTACCGACGTAGTCAGGTGGTCTCCTTTTTACGTGACCATACCATCGCAGCCTACTCTTCTGCTTCTAATAAGCGATATCGCGCACACTCACATACAACACTAAAGTACATAATTTTTTTGCACAACGTATAGTACTAGGTACACCTCGAAAACAAAAATATATTATCAGACACCTTTTCTTTATAAGTTCTTTCATATTTCTTCTTTCTTATAATTCCCAATCTTATTGGGTCTGAATTGGTTGAATTACTCAGTGTTCGTTTCATGTGCTGTAGAAACGTAATTATGGCGGCACTTTTAAGCTTAATAATATTTCATATTCTTCTCGAGTAAACAACATAATACTAAGAAGAGCCTTCAACTTCATTATAATTATTGACGCCAACGATCACAGGTCAAGTATAGAATAGTTGATTTAGCTGCCATCTTTATTTGATATGCAAATTACTGCATCGCTACCTGGTAGTTAATTTTTACAATTTGCTATATTTCAATGTCCGGAGAAATCTTCATTTGAATATGCCAACTCTGATAACATTTGGGGACTGTTTCTGTAGATAACACTTTTCTAACTTCGACCAATATTCGATTTACTCTTATAATATGTAGATTACAACCTTCCTTATCATACTGATGTGTAATTGGCTGAACGGAACCTCCTTCCTCTTCGGATGTCGTGGGTTCGTTCTGGATCCGTTATGCTGTGGTATTTCCTGTGCGGTCGACGAGCTATCTATGTTTTCAGGGTCAAAAAGATCATTACCCTCTGCTCATGAGAACGATGGTGTTGTTCTGATATTAATTATTGTCATGATCGTATTGGCTTACTTTGGATGTGCTACGGTGACTAACTTCACCTTGATAAAAGCCAATATTTTGTTTTCAATATATATGCTGCGATATATTTAGCATTGCATCTCTTAGTCTTTATACATTAGCAAGCTTTACTTGCTTTTAGGACGGATATAGTATCACGTAATTAAAGTAAATGCTCATTCGTGTGGTTTGTACATAAAACGTATCCTGTATTTAATTAACACTTTTTTATTATAACGATTCCCACAAAATTTTAAAGGTATCACATATCATTTAGGCAATTATATATATATATATATATATATATATATATATATATATATATATATATATATATATAGATATAGATATATATATATATATAAATTGAGCAGCGATAGCTCAGTGGGGAGACCAACAGACTGCAATGCAGAGGGTCTCGGGTTCGAACCCACGTCGCGCACCTCTGACTTTCGGAAGTTATATGACTTTTCGAAATTATGTGCGTATTGATTGACAATTATCGCCTGCTCCGTGCCTCGGAGAGCACGTTAAGCCGTCGGTCCCGACTGCCATGAACATCTATGGCAGTCGTTATTGGGGAAGTCGACACAAAAGATCCCACTGGGTCGAAGTGTCGCCGGTCTGTACTGACTGGCCCCCACACAAGATAAGATAACATATATATAAATTAGTTTCGCTATGTTTTAGTCCGCTTCCGTGGCTCGTAGCTTTTAAAATCGGTCCTGTAGTTTTAGGCGTATCCATTACAAACAAACATACAAAAACACAAATCTTGTCGCTTATAATACGCTTCATAGATAACATGTCTTGACTTAAAGTTGTTGTAGGTAACTTTGTTTTAGGAACAGAGAATACGACGATTTTAACAATCTCAAATTTGTTGTACCTTTTGACTGTTGATCATGTCGTCCTTAATATTAAAACACGTTGTGGTCGTATCTTGGCCTCTACACGTAGCTACGTTCTTAGCTTCAGTGTTTTCACCACCAACGGAAATGAAATATACACTGTCAATAAGGAGTTCTTCAGAAAACCTCATATTTTCCCAAAAGATAATAAAATACTAGCCTGATCTAGACTCGTTGACGAGGGACATAATGAAAATTTTCAAAACAGTTCAAATTTACGACGCCTAACATTAAATGTACGAGTAAATATAAATATGTAGTACGTAAAAAGAGGTTTTGTAAATGGTCTTAAACTAACTTGGTCATTATAACTTCACTTTAAATCAACCGTAAAACCGCACAAATCGCTATATTCACGGAATCCTCCAAAAACAAGGACGTGAATTTTGATTTTACTTTTTTTAACAACCGAACAACACCTTTTAATTTTAGAAAAGTTATTTTATTTTTATTTTTGAAGTTTAATTTTTTATGAGTTACAAACAATGTATAACTTTGGGAATTAAAATAACACTATCAACATAGACTTTATCCTTATAACTAAACGTCAAATCCAACATTTTTAAATTTTAACTGGCACCGGATATTATCATTCCGTTTTATAAATAGGTTCTGTAGGTTTTCAATGTGTCATCACATGTGATGACGTTACACAACGATTACACTTACTTATCTATATAATACTTATCTATTTATATGTTTTTCACTCCTGTGATATGCGATTGTCATATCCCAGAATTGATTCACAGGTCAGGCAACATGTTATTGGGAGTTTCTTATTTGGATTCAGGCGATAACCCAGCAGAAAGCAATTCTAGACTACGAGACTCGCTTCTTATTAAGTGTGATCCAAAAATCATTAATATCATACTCCATGCAAACCAAAAATCCGAGGACCAGTGCTATTTTAGACGTGTCTATTTGCTTCTTTGTATTTATATATAATATATCTTTGCAGGTTTTGTGAAAATAGGTCCTCCACGCCGAATTTCGGTCACGGTGCCTAATGTAACCGAAGACTAGCCATCTGCGTAGGATAGAAGAGAGAAGAAACCTCCCTGAAGGAGTCCAGAATATAGATTGAGGGAATATCAAGTGATATATTCCTTTTGGGATGGCATCATTGAATTAATTTTGGTTTAAAGATTAGCAAAGTGCGTCATGTTACACAGGGCTATGGTAACTGCTTAGAGTACGGACGGTTCTTGTATATAAGCCCAAAGCATGGCTTGCTTAATAAAATGCTCAATCCAAAATTATATAAATAGTTTGATTTAGTCAAAGTCCAGAATTGTGCTTTAATAAACTTCTTTATGCAAGAGAATTAAAAACAGCATGCGTTTTAAATATCATAATATTACATCGTAATCATAACTTGTCTCATCATAAGCCAGGCGCCAGGACGTTTTTTTATTTTGTTACCTTTGGGCCTGGAAATGCTTTTATTTCATTGCCTTCAATGAAAAATAAGCTGGTAAAAATAAAAGCAATAAGTGTTACTTTGTGACCTAACTGTATAAATGTTTTGAATAATAAAATCTACAGTGTTTTTGAAACCTGTTTAACCTTGAGCCATTTAATTTTAATAGGGACTATTGCCCTCTTATCATACCGGAGATTTTATGAGGTCAATACAAATAAGCTGGTTTATATCTAACTAATATCATAAGTTACTACGATGTTTATTACAAGTTTATTGTCATGTTCTAAGTGAACCAAAACTGTTAGTACAAGATCCTAGAGCCAGGCCTGCGTCATTTTAGCACAGCAGATATTACAGCAGCGATAGTCTAGTAGGGGATCGTTGGAATGCCACACAAAGGTATCAAGTTCAATCCCAAGGCGCTCTGACTTTTCAAAGTTATGTGTGTATTAAATAGTTAATTGTCGCTCGCTTTAACGGTGAAGGAAAATATCGTGAGGAAAGTGTCTCAGAGTTTTCCATAATGTCCTCAAAGATATGTGAAGAATGCCAATGCACTGGCCCAGCGTGGTGAACTATGGCCTTATCCTACTCACACTGAGAAGAAGCCCGTGCCCAGCAGTGGGACGATTTAATACAGGGCTGATATTATATATCATGTAGATATATTTTACAGTTACTGTATAATAAAAGATAAACAACCTATGCATACCCGTTAGTTTAAAAAGGGAGCCCACTTTTTATATTGGTAATTTTTTTCTGATATGTCAGTAGATTGCGAGTCGATCAGATAGTTTATAACTAATTGTCTCAATGGCTTAAAATGGTCAGCCAAACAATATTATACTAGATATTGTCCGCGGCTCCACTCGCGTTAATGTAGATTTTGTCAATTAATTTATTTTCTTCGGCGACAGTCCTTTTTTCTAAATAAAAGTAATCATAGCCGGCTATGTGTTTGCTAAATTTTATGATAATTGGTTAAGTAGTTAAGGCGTGAAAGCGTAACAAACAAACTCACATTCACATCTTTATATATATAAATCTTCTGTGCGTGTGTTTGTAATTAAACACCTCTTAAACGGCTGGATCAATTTTGATGAAATTTTTTGTGTGTGTTTATGTGGATTCGAGAATGGTTTAGATTTGGCTGAGGCTTATTTATTTATTTTTTTCGTGTGTACAAGACAACGTCTGTCTGGTCCGCTAGTTTGTAATAATAATAAAGTCCTCCAGACCGAATTTCGACCAAGGCGACGAATCTTAATGGAGACTGGCAATCTGTGCGGGAGTGCGCAAGTGTGTGCGCAAATATAAGTGCACTCTCTGTTCCCTAACTCTCATGATCCGATGGGACGGCAATCCGACATGACCAGAGAGAGATCAGGCGCAGGACCAACGGCTTTACGTGCTCTCCGAGGCACTATTGAAATTTCTTAACAGGAAAACACAATAACTTTTTGTTGGCCCGACCTGGGATTCGAACTCGAGACCTTATGCACAGAAGAAGTTATAATATCATAGTTAGCTTTTATAATATTTTAGTTAGGATATATATAACTCAGGCTTACTACTATTATGTAAGCTAAGATACGCAATAGGAACGGTTCAGAATTATTTCCTACTAAATTAGTTTACCAAACTATTGGACCGTGTAGAAGATGGTAACATTATCCAGTAGATAACAATAAGATGGTCTATTATTATGGCTGAACTAAACGTTTATTACAAAATTTGGGTATTATATATAGCTCTTATACAGGTTGTGGTGTAAATAATGGATAACCCTGAAACTGACGACTGACCAGATTATCATCTATCATTTACCTCACTTGTATCACCATATGCCCATGGATGACCAAATTATTGATATTTTTGATATTTTAAATAAAAATCGTACTTACTTATACAAAATCAGTACTTACTTATACAATTTTCTCATTCTGTTTTTTTTGTCACTCCTAAATACTTGTATCATCAGACCAGTATCAAGATTTTTTGTTACAATCTAAGATAACTTCGCAAAAAATACTTATTCTCAAATTTTAACATGTTTTCTAAGGAATTAAGCACTTTTGGGCCCCTGTATCGAAAAAATATATATGGTGATATAAACGGGGTAAATGATAGATAATCTGGCCAGTCGACAGTTTCAGGGTTATCCATTATTTACGCCACACCCTGTATATGGCGATGGTAACATTTGCAAGTTGAGAGTCTTGCATAGTTTGTATCGTATGCATCGTATAAAGGTCCGACGGGAGTTACTCGCGTAAACCATATAGTGAACTTGTGTATGTAGCCATATTTTATATCCGCGTGTATCTAAGGGAACACCATTTACGCATACTTCTCCGCGGAGCGGTGGAGAGGTTATTTCGAGCTCAACCGGTGAAAAAGAGTCTCTAAATTCTACCGACTAAACCTGCCACGGTGTTCCTCATCATTACCTAAGTCGGCAGGGCACTAAGAATCGTTCTTATATGCGAATCGCGACTCCGCTGAGGTTTCTGCCCGCCGCCGTGTAAAACGGCAGGCCACTACACAAGCAACTCTACCCAAATAGAGAGAACACATTCCCTACTGTCCCTTTATGGGGGATGAAGACCATTGTCTTCAATTGATACGTGTGTGTTCCCACACGCGTCTCTGAATCATTATTAAGAAACGCGTGTGGGAACACACACGTATCTTCCCGGACTTGGTCAGGTGGTGGGCAGGCCTCGAAGCCCACTACTTTTTGTGGATATAGCCTGCGCCAACTACTTGCATCCGCTACATACACTCTCTGCATACCCCTTGGGGGATACATAGGCGTAACAATGTTATATATGTTCATTAATAATGCGTAAATAAATAACAAACTAATTAACGCTTATCACGTGAATGGGAACATGCCTGTATCAATGGTTGCCATAAATAAGGACAATAAGAAATTATGTTTTCTATAATAACGGTAATAGAAGTACCTATATAATTACATAAACATAATTATAATGGTATGCTAAGTATTTATTTAAGGAAAATTATTTCTTTATTCGTATAGCAATGCAACTGAAACTAAAAGGCTTGATTTACAATAAAAGTTTGAGAACGCTTTAGTTCAGGCAGTTTAAAATATATATATATTTTTTACATAATAATAAGCTCTGTATTAAACTGTCTCTCTGCTGGGCACGAGTCTCCACCCTGGCCTAGGGCAGGTTATGACTTCACATATCTTCGAGAACATTATGGAAAACTCTTAGCACATGTTTGTTTCCTCGAGATGTTTTCCTTCAACGTTAAAGCGAGCTGTAATTAACTATTTTATACATGCATAACTTTGAAAAGTCAGAGTTGCGCGCCTTAGGATCGAACTCCAGGCCTCTGCGTGGCAGTTCAACGGTCACCTACTGCTACTATTGGCACAGTATCATAATCATAGAATATGAAAATATGAACAACTAGATACCGGCTAGGCAAATTAGATAGCGGCTGTCTGCATAATATCATCATCGTTCAAGGTATATTGCCTAGTGGATGTTAGTGGAGACAGCTTGCCGTCAACTGAAATGTTTCCCAAATTGTTGGCAACTCGATGTGGACACAAATGTAACAAAAGTTGGTGATTTTTTGGACAGTTGCTACCAGTTGGAAACACTGAAATTGCCAACAATTTTGGTGGAAACGCTCCTAAATATACCTACCCCGTTTATATTATGGTACAGACCCGACAAGCCATGAAGCCTTTAATCTATGAAATTTAAACTATCGATATAAAAAGAAATACAATAATAATCTGGCAATTAGTTCTAAGATTATCTTGGACATTAATTTTGCTGAAAAATTATAAGTGTCATTTCTACCAGTAGCTTCGTTCGCTTAAATGTAGATGAGGGTAGTAACAGTACTTTTTTTAATATACGGTACCCTATGTCCCTTTTTTTCCCCCTGACAATGTGTATGCCACATTTTATGTTAATCGGTCGATTAGTTAAGGCGTGAAAGTGTACCAACACTCACATTCGCATTTATAATATTAGTACGGATATTGAACAGAGGGATATGCCTCTGTTCAATATCCATGAAGCTATTGATCATAGTATGAACCGGGTACGTCCGTGTGGATACGACCTACACCATCGCACATACCACGTGCGCATACGCAAGTCACGTGTACGGAACAGCCTTATCGATGTATTATTACAATAGTACAACCACAGGAACATAGGAAAATTCCAATTTTACTTATGTATATGTGCATAATTAGTTATACATATATCTATACTAATATTATAAAGCAGAAGAGTATGTTTGTGTGGTTGAACGCGCTAATCTCAGGAACTACTAAATCGAATTGAACAATCTTTTAGTGTTGGATAGCCCATTTATCGAGGAAGGCTATAAGCTATATAACATCACGCTACGACCAATAGGAGCGGAACATCAATGAAAAATGTTGCAAAAACGAGTCAAATACTTTTATGTGAAGCAGACGAAGCTGCGTGGATCAGCTAGTATATTAATACAGTTACAAATGCCACAATATACCTTGCAAGTGATATCAAACTGCGTCAGAAATGGACTAACCCGAGTGCTTTTGCATATTAATTAATTGTTTAATTGTATTGTCTATTAGACTCTCGATAAATCTATGTAGAATAAGTAAACAAACTATGACGTATTTTCCTTATTTTAGCCCTGTGTTAGGTGCGGCAGTGTTGGACGCTTGCAGCCACGGCAGGCATGTAAAACCGTTGACCCTGCGCTTCATATTGTTCCAGTCATGTCGGTTTGTCCTATCGGCCTATGAGAATACAGGGATTAGAGAGAGCACTTGCATTTGCGCGTCTATTCAGATGTCGAGTCTATGGGGCCGTGACCGAAATTCGGCCTGAAGGACATTATTTGTTTTACATCTCCAAATATGTCATAATATACTATTCAAATATATAGTCACCCATAAACAAACAAGCCTATCAATTCTGTACTCACTCATATCGAACTACGATAACCAAAATAGCTGTGTAACGTGACATGAATTTATAACGATTTATATACATTTTAAACGTCAAAAATAATTAGTTTTATAGTCAAATGTTAACATGTATCGACCCTGCCTGATTGTAAGCACTTCTCAAGAAATACTAAGAGCAGTAGATACTCCCGAGTCCCTATATTTTATATTAGACTTGATTTTTCCCGCGGCTCCGCTCGCGTAAATATAAGTTAGGATAGGTTAGTAACAGTTCGCAATTTTTCTGGATGAAAGGTACCCTATGTCCTTTTCTGTTCCCCTGGCAACATGTATGCGAAATTTCATAATGATCGGTCGAGTAGTTACAGCGTGGAAGCGTAACAAATAAACAAACTTATATTCGCATTAATAATATTAGTTAGGATTTTGCTCGCGGCTTCGCTTGTATAAATACAGTTTATGTCAACTTTCTATCCCTTGGCAGCAGTATTTTCGTTTTTAATTAAACGTGCTTTGCCAATTTTTGTATCCCCGACAACTGCTTATGCGAAATTTCATAATGATCGGTCAAGTAGTTACGACATGAAGGCGTCACAAACAAACAAACAAAGAAGCTCACATTTATAATATTAGTTAGGATATAGGATATTAAAATGTATCTACCCTGCCTGATTGTAAGTAGTTAGAAGAGTTAAACAGTAAAAGCCTTTATCCCTATAATTAACACTGCGATAATTAAATAGTAGAAAATATTTTCTTTGATAACCTTAGAGATAATTTTTCATACGTAATACGTGCATCGATTTCTGAAGAACAGGTTTTTAAAAGATCTATTACTAAGCTCGAACAAAATATAAGAGAACTACATTTTGAACTGATTATATATCTGAAATGAATATCTCCTATTCCTTTACCTTTTCTAGGTCGAGCGAACATACGTCTGCGCGCAAAAAAAAATCGTTGTGCAAACAATACACAAACGGACAAACGTAGTGTCAAGCGGACATACGTTTGTCCAATTTTTTTTGCGCGGTTTCGTATGTTCGCTCGACACTTGCATTCGACCCGTCTGATGGTGAGATGAGCTACGGTTTTCGTAGCCTATTGTACTAACGTCAATGCTTTTGCATAACAAATAGCGTCGTGCTTCGCCTGATTCTGTGCATCTAGATTACGAGTATATATGTGTATCTATACATTACAATTTTGCCCTGTAAATATAAACATATGTAGATGCACGCCTGTATACTTGCGAAGGCCTAGACAGAGACATGTTGCATCCACATATCGCAATCATTTTAAGGTCTCATGTAATTGAAGAAAGTCTATTACCGTTTATCGAGTACATTCCCAGACTACGTGCTGTTACCGAGCTGTTATTTCTCAACAGATTTTTTTATATAATTTTACCCAACCCGGTCTTCAAAGCTGAAACCTCTTGATAGCAATAGCGATAGATAAACATACGCGCAAGCTTACGCGAGACCAATTAAACATACAACTGTTATAACACACTTATAACGGTACAATTAATGGTCACCTTAATCCTGAGTTTAAGGCACAAGTAGAAATCTAGGCACATAACTTTCTTACATACTAAATCCGACGTGACAGGAAGAAAGGACTACAAATAGAAAGCCTTTATTACACCGGCAGTAGCCGTTTTATTGCCTTCGCAACAGGAAGCGTAGTTCGCAAACTGTTGATAAACCAATATGTAGTCACATGTACTGATTACTTTACTATGACCGAGTTATCTGAACATACGAGAATAACAGGATAATATACACGATGGCGCTAAAATGCCGTACGTGAATTCTATAACTGGCAATTGATTTAATATCCATACTAATACACGCGACAGTAACTCTTTGTAGGTTATGTTTTACGGTCAAACCGTTGAACTCAGTGAAATATGGCAAGAATGTAGCAAAAAAGATAGGATACAACTTGTTTGAATTGCGTTAAAATAGATAACTAATGTTTTTTCTAGCAGTTCTTAGCGGCTTTGGCAACAGAAAAGGCTTAGAGTGTTAGTTATTACAATTAATATTTCCATGTCACTATAATGACAGTTGTTTTGGATGTGTATTATTAATTTTAAGGCCTAAACTGTACGAAAACTAGTCTTTTAAAATTGGGACCATAGTTTAGGTGGCTTTATTAGCTACTAAATATTGATATTTACAAAAATCTATGCTTTGCTGTTTCAGTATATCATTACTCTCATAAACTTGACGATAGTGTACCCAAAATGGAAACATGTGATAATTAAAATTAACCGCGCTGCTACCGCGATTCGACGCTATGTTCGACCGGCGCCGGCGCCCGCCCCGACGGCATGGCGTGGCGACGCCGTTGCATATTGCAAGCTATGCCTAATTGCCTACATGGAGGTAAACTTTAGGTCTTGAAATAAGATGATATGGTTTTAAAGTTTCATTGTCACAATCCTATTGTAGAAATAGGTGGGTAAATATTTTTATATTTCCTATTTAATTTTAGTTTCTAACATCTCTAATAAAACATTAAGAGAAAACCTGCATGTCTGAGATTTGTCCATAATGTTCTCAAAAATATATGCCGCACTGGCCCTGCACGGCAGACTATGCCCAAATCTTCTTAAGAAATGCCCAGCAATAGAAGACTTTATATACAGACCAGATATTATTCCATGCAATATCTTCGCTTAAAATTAATCATATTTCATATTTTGCACATAGCACTTTTAGAATATTGTTAGGATTCATCCGTACCCTATTCATCAAAGACGCAGCTCTTTTACGCATAAAAGCATAAATGTCGACAGTATTTGCTATCATGAACATGCCAGACGCGCTACAGTAACAAAGTAGAGCCAACAGAACCTTAAAAGCGTCATTATATTGAGCACGTAGAGTGTCGTAGGCCCAACGCGGTTACCTATAGGCTACATGTGTAAAACGATGTGCGAGCAATGTGATATTAACACGCTCACTGCAACGTGAAATCTACGAGCTAGCATATTGCACCGGACCAACAGTGTCCTGCGTTCCTTCAGTTCCCTGCGTCTGCATCATCTAGGAGATCCTCCGAAAGCACATGTCCCAAGACCTGACTCACGCGTTGAAGTGGCACATCATTACACTAGGTAAGTCTAAGGGTAAATTATATTTACGTCCAAACACTCTTTTTTACATTATATATGAGTCCATGAGATACAGCAAAAGTCTCACTAATGTTCTTCTTATTTAAAATCAAGCTATTATTAATATTGTAAAAGCTCTTAGTCTCACTGAAAAATTCGCGGGTAAATAAACAGCAATTGAATCATAACTATGTTAATAACATTTAGTATAAAAGAGGCTTTAGATAGGACAAAGACAAGTTTAACAAAACACGAGAAAAATCGTTTAACAGCATTTATATAAATTTATATAATTCAATCATATTATAGGAATTTGAGAATTCCTATAGGCTGATTCCTTATATAATCTTTCATAGACGTTCATAGCAGCCGAGACCCATTCCTCTGTACATTAATTCCTGTCTGCAATTTAAAAAGTAAATTCGGGACTTGGGTATATGAGTTAAACAGTTTCATTCAAAACATCCAACCATATTTACTAACTTTAATTTTTTTCTGAATCTATTTCAGACGCAGCAGTTGCTTTATATAAACTTATTTATAAGTTAAATGTTTGCTATTTGTTGTTTAGCAGTAGTTTCTACTTAGGTAAGTAGAAACTACCGCCCAATAAAGAATCAACTTAAAAACAACTTAAAGTATCTAAAATTACTAGCTTACATACCTATGTAAGCTAGTCATTTTAGATACTTTAAGTTGTTTGTATTATTTGTAAGCCCAAAGGGACTGACACAATCAAAATGACCCTAAGTCCCTTAAAAAAAAGAAAATACTCTCATATTTTAAATACTAGCTGCTGCCCGCGGCTATAATGCAGAAATATGGTGAGAAATTGGGCAGCGCCATCTATTTAGATCGCGCTGCCCAATTTATATATATGCCCCATATAAATATATGCTTAGAATTAAAGAATTGGGTAATATATTATGTCTATTGCTGTAATGCAAAATACGAGATATAATTGAAAATAATTGTATCCTGTGTGTACTGCAGTCCAAAAATGAAGAAGATTAGAACTAAATTATTAAAGTTACCACGGATACGTATGACTAGTGGTTTTGTCGAGGAACACCGTGAGGTACATTATTCTTATTCATTCCACCAAGTAAAAAAAAAAAATTTCCTTTCGGTGTTTTACGCGCCAATGATTGTACAAAAATGATCACATTTATAACACTATTAAGATTTTTAATCATTAAGACAAACTTACACAATAATTCAAAAATTGACGTTAAACTACAATAATATAATGTGTGTGCTAATTAGTGTCTTCAATTTCACATTGTAACTAGTTATCAAAGTCCTACATAATATGCTAATTATCTAAGTCATCTGACGCCATTTACCGAACAATGATACCAAGTCCCGGTTACTACTGAGAATTTCTAGATAAACGGAATCAGACTTCATTCAACGCATATGACGCTAACAAAATTATGAAGACTAAAGTTATTATTACGCATTAAAAGGAACATACTTCTGCTATCATCGAAATAAGGTTGCCAAACACTATTTATTAAAGTACGTATCACAATTTATCTCTAAGGGCCACTTCTCGTTATAAAAACTCTTCAAATTAGAGTTCCGATAGCCAAATAAACTTCAAATGGAAACCAGAAATGCAATTTATGGTTACATTCGAGGTTAATTTTAATTAAGGCAAATATCATGTGACATTTATGCACTGAATGAAAATTAAACAGTTTTAATATAAAAATTGGCCCTCTGAATGATATTAGCTGGACACGCTGACGACTAAGCTTACTATAAGCAATCTATTTTTTATTTTTGAAACACTAACGCTGGGGATTATTTTATTACTGATCTACGACACATTACACATTACAAAAATTCAATCAAGTTACTGGATCTTGGTGTGCAGTTGCATTGTGTATACAATGCTATAACGGTAATTACTGTAAGTGGTATTGTATTATATTATCTGTGCCCATAGCATTAAAGTCGTTGACAGTGGCAAGCAAACAACTATTAAGACCATGTACTTTGTAAAACATGTGATAAAATTCCGACAGATGTACGGTAATGATCAATGTCGACAGGCGGATTGCCTATGAGCTCATTAGTGATTGATTTTATCTTATCCTAGCATGTCTCTGAATTTAAGTAGCTGTTCTGGTATGAACATTCAATGTGGTAGTGATATTCCTAAGAGCTCTATTTGGGCTATCCCAAATAGAGCTCTTTCACCAAATAGAGCAGTTTACTAAGACGCATCTATATGCGTCTTAGCAAATTGGAATAAGGACCTACTATAAATTTCCATACAACTAAGCTCGACACTTTCGATCGGCGTTATCTTTCCATACAAGTCGATGAACTAATCAAAATGCATGGCAAGATGCATCGAGATATATAAATATTCAGTAGTAGACATTCAGTTCAAATATTTTACAGTACGATGCTTCCCATAACCGTCAAAGCCCACGCGACGACAGTTTCTTCAATCAGTCAAGTTTTAGAATACCATACATAATATAAATATTTTATCTGGACACCGGTGTGCCGCTGCGTGAAAATAGGTTAAACAAGTGTAATGACACTTGCTTATAGAAACTTCCCTTGTATATGGGTCTATACTGTGAATTCCAACGCAAGATCTCCTACTTACTAGTACAATAATGACCCCGCTAGATGATTTGTACAAAAAGCGAACAACCTAATCAGGAAACAAAGCCCACTTGTGAGCTATCGGAACAAGGAAGTTTATTTATAAAGTGCTCATTATAAACACAATGCATATTGATAACAACTTTGAATGTAACGTGTAGTTGTTTATTTTTAGGTAATAACAAAATATTTTTTAATATAACATCTTCAAGGTACTTTACTTAATAATATTCCACATATACAATCATATCAAAACTATTTCTGTGCGTTTGTTGACACCAATTTATTATCTGATTTTCGTCTATGATTATAAAATTTGGGCAAGTCTGCCCAAAGTTCCAACTAATGTAGCAAAAGATTTGCTTAATTGCCCAAAAGTAGATATGGTGTTTAAAATATTGCAATGAACATGCACTTTAAACCGAGTAGTGTTTCTGGTATCATGTAGTTTGAATAAAACCTTAAGTAAATTATAATCTTTAGGACCAGTAGCGCCATCTAGGCTTAATCCGTTAAACTTATGATTAATGACGTATGCTAAAATTAAATTTTAACTCTATAGCCTTTTCAATAGAGGGCAGTGCGGTCACGAAATATAACATTAGTTCAACAAAGTATCCAGTTCTTTGCGGAACTAACGTGATTCCTCACAGTATTACAGCTGTTTATCCGTCTTTTTCCCTAAAATGATGCTGAACTTTCTCATAGTCGTTAATAATGTCTAAATAATTACTGCATTCATACATTAATTTAAACCATAAATATACTATATTTAAACGCTTTACATCCAAATCTAAAACTACAGGATATGGCACAATCATACAAAACTATGCGTGACATCATTTTTGCTACTATAGATTAGCCAGTTATTTGAGGAAAACAAATCGAGTTGAGGAATATAATTAATTATTACTAATCGTAATACCACGCATGGTAGTCGTGCATGCCTTCATAGCGCCACTCGTTCACCTGCTACTACTATTGCACATACCTACACACGCCAAAAGGTAGAGGCCTAGGATTAAAAAATGGATAATAAGTACTGAAATATAACTACAAAGTCTTGTAAATTTTATCCACAAGGTAAAGGGATAGAGTGTTTTGTCCTCTATTTTGCGTAATCTACATATTATATTTTTTATGTTTGGAACGTCCTAAGCTGGCAATTCATGTGTTAATTTGTTAATTCTGCTGGGACATACGTATACTATAAAAACTGGTTAAAAAAATATACGTCAATAGTTTGAATATGCTATAGAACTAACAAGATATTTCTTACCGCCCGCGGCCAGACACAATTAATATTCAATTACGGCTGGCATTTTAGCAATTTAACAGCAATATGCTCTAACAAGTGAGATATTGGGACGTTTTAACATTTTTATTATGTACTAGCTGTGCCTGTGGTTTTATCCGCATGTATACTTACTGCGCCGCTCCCGTGGATCGTAGCGTGATGTTATTATAGCCTATAGTCTGCCTCGATAAATAGGCTATCCAACACTAAAATATTTTTTTAATTCGAACTAGCCGTTTCTGAGATTAGTGCGTTCAACCAAAAGGCAAACAAACTTCAGCTTTATAATAGTATAGAAAAGATTTGAATATTAAATAATAATCACGTAAATTATCTCTAATTTATTACTAAAGTAACTATGTATGAGCCTGATTAAGAAAGCGACTACTTTACTGTTATCTAGCCGTAACTAGGTAGATAGGTACTGGATTTATTATTTTTGGCGGCTACATTTGTGGAGGACGGCGGATATTAATTATCATAAAAAACATCGTGTAGATTTGGGTACCTAATTTTAATATTAGTCATATGCGTAATATAACGGTGTAAAAAGAATTGGTTTGCCTAGATATAGCTTGAGCGATACGGTACAGTATGCCTGTTACAAACTTAGATTCTGATGATAGTAAAATTAATTGCATTATTAGCCTCAGAACTTCTGATGATGGAAGGGAAGCTAGTAGCTCAATCGCCTTTTACTAAATATCGCACATGCCTTATGAATTTTATGATAGATATTTAATGATAGACGAGAACATCACGAACACCAAGCAGATCATAAATTACATTACCCGTTTTAGAAGAAAATATACCAAAGGAATTAATGAATGAAGTATAAAGTTTAATTTCAAGGAATTAATGTCATTAATATTTAAGCTATATTATTTATAATGAATTAATGAATGCGCGATGAAATAAGGTGATTGTTAAATCCGCTTACTGGCTTGTAAGAATTAACTGACATTGCATATATTTTAAATCTTATTTAGTTAATAGAAATTAATTTTAAACTACTCAGCTTTGGTGTGTCAACATTCTTCTGTTTATTTTTATGCATCAAGCTTATAATGCCATCTATCGGCACCAATGTGAACTTTTTGCTAATACCATGTACGGAAGGGACGTAGAGATGGCGTCACACGTGACGCAGTAGCGCCACTTGAGTGCTACGTGACTTCCATTACACTAGTAATGATTTGAGTCACGTAACTGTCATGCTTTACCTTTTAGAGTGCCTGTGTTAAATGATGGGTGGAATTGTAACAAAAGTTGGATCTAGTTTCTTTTTATATGGATGTTAAATGAAAGTTTATCCGCTTCCTACATTTGCCGTAATTCTACAGAAATTGTGACGCCGAAGGCACATGGCAGATTATTTTCTTAAACCAGACTGATCTGACATACCTACCTTCCAAATTTTACCCATATAGTGTCAATAGTCTCAGAGTACTAGGCTGTGAGGTACAGTACGTATGAGGAAGACATAATGTTATGGGTTCTATTTTTAGCATTTGCAAGATTATAGCATAACAGTAGGTACCCAATTTATTTTATTTTTACTTAACCTCTCAATTGTAAGAATGCCTGGCAGCTGGTATGCCGCTGCCAAAAATTAACCTATCAAATGCTGGCAAGAAATATATCATTTAAAAAAAATGTGCCTGGCTGCTTGCAGTTCGAAGTTCAAAAAGCTAACCTTGCGTATCAATCAATTTGTGCGAACACTTAGCAATGAATCCAATTCAAAATCAAAGCAAAATGCTTGCTAATATAGATGCAAGTATGCAATACAGATATCAGTGTACATTGTCGTCGTGTGGCGCGTGTTCTCGCATACAATATCGGGCGACGATGCGACGTCCTGTCCACCGCCGATAAATCTGATACGAGTGATGAATGAGCCTCTCTCGCATGTGTGCTTACTTCCTAATGTTCCTGTGTGTTTGCAATTGATTGATTTATCAGTTAGTTATATGTTGAGTGTAATATTATTATTGATTGTATAATGGCTGGCATACTTCTGGTTAGTGATAAGCTCACTGTTTTGTGTTTAATTAACTACAAGATTGACGTCACTATAAATGTGTCGTAGGATAATAATAAGGTAGATATAATATCAGACCTGTATGACTTCACATATCTTCAACGACAGTTTGGAGATCTTTAAGACGTGCATTTTCTTCACGCTGTTTTCCTTCACTATTAACGCAAGCGATAATTGACTATTAAATACGAAAATAACTTCAGAAACTGAGAGGTGACTGAGGAATCTTTCGGATGGCAGTCCAACAACGGTATGTGTCGGTAATAATTGAGAATTAAATTGAAAAGCAAAGAAATAAATTGTTCTTAGAGTATTGACTCTAAGAACAATTTATTTCTTTGCGGAAATCTAAGAACTATTGCAAAGGTCCGCAGTTTTTTAATCTATTACAGAGTATCATAATCACTTAAGATATTAGCGTGATTATACTAATATCGTAATAATAATAGTCGTTTTTCATCCATATGTACCTATATACCGGTCCATCAAACACACATACCCATAGCCCATATATTAGAATCCATACGTAGCAATAGTCCTACGCCTGCTGCGGCTAGTGCCGCTGTAGGTCTCCCATCCCATCTTTGATTAAAACTCTCGAAAGGCGTCTTCACATTGGACACATCTCTCCGTGTAAGCCTCCCAAAGGGCCAGGTATTTTCCTAATATAATATATAAGAAAATATCTGTGATAACGGCATCATAAAAATAATAATGCTTAAGTGCTAAAAACCGCCTGTTTGTTTAGCACTATAGAAACTTAAATGCCGATTGGTTAATCAGAGTCAATTATAATGAAAATCTTAGTTGATTTGAGGACTTTCTTTAAATACCTAATAATCTCACGCTTATATCCGAAGAAGGCTCACGCTTATATACCAATAACAGGAAAACCTATGAGCCCGAGGCCACATGCACAGCAGTTGCATTCATTGTCGTTGTGCCACCGAGGGCCTATCCGACTCCAGATTAAATTTTACGCTAACAATATATTAAAGTCTCGTATTTAATAGAGAAAGCCGTATAACACTCTTTGATAAATATGTCTGAAAATTCTAGAAACTTGGATTCTGGCAATGTACATATATCACCCGCGCTTATTTTTAACGACTTTTCTGCTGGTATATTACTTTTTATTGCCTGTAGTAACAGATTAGCTTGTGATCACCAAGTACCTTCCTTATAGATTTTTAAAGATTAATATTAATTTAGATTACAAATTACTAATTGGTCGATATTCTTGTTAAGCCCTCCAGCTAAGTTAGTGCTTCACTAATGCAATCATTACCTCTCGATCGCAAGTAAAACTTATCTATCAAGCTACCACCACTTACTTTAGTCATGATCTTCAACAATTTCAAGGAATACACGGCCAGAATAAGCGGAAATAATTACCGTAATAGTAACACTCTCTGCAAGCTTTTTTCGAAGCAGGCTACGTCATAGCGCTCAAGCAAACTTCCTAATTACTTGTTTGATGATGTAATCACTATTGCCGAATTATGCAAATCTATTTAGCATTATACGCACGAATAGGAAGTAGCAGCACTATAAAGGTACCACAGGCATTGTTGTAATGGTGAATGTTGTTTTTTAAGGTGGCATTAGAAAGATTTTAATATCACTTACGAGTAGACCACGTTCGGCGACCGGAGGTCAGACACCATGATTTTGCTATTATCTCGATTCTAACCATCGAAGGATTAAACGTTCATGTTTATAATATTAGGTGGTATTAAATTCTTACTGTTGATGGGTTTTGACTGCACAGTGGTTGAAGCGGCTTCCTCACCGCTGTGAGCGCCGAGTGCTTAAGATTCGATCCCCATATGAGACAAAAATATGTATACTCCGCAATTAGTTATCACGAATTTCGATGTTCTTTTTCTTGGTTATTTCGATTTTTGTAAAGTCTCTCCAATGTTTCTCGCGAATGTTATTTTTTGAGTTTTATAATAGGGCTGTATTTTAAATGGACTTACACATGACACAGGTTTCCCTTTCAGTATGAAAAGGGTTAGGCCCTACACCGTCACGGTTGCCCAGTGAAAGTTTTAAATTTCATACACCTTCCAAAATATTATGAACATCTTAAAAGTATGCATACCATACAAAACAAATAATTAATTTCCTACTCAGATAATAGATGCACCATTTTACGAGGAGAAATCTTCAGACCTAGTCTATTAAAAGTGCAGTTGGTACGTGACTGCTAACAGACAGCAGTTGCGCATGTGCGTAAATCGACAGGACAGACAAAAACATAAACGACACATGCAAGTATTACAAGTACAGTTATAAAAACAAAAAATACTCACGTGAGATCAATCGGTACTCTGCAATCCCACGGAACACATTCACCATCGTCACAATACCCATCACAGTTCGCATCACACGAATTTGGCTTTACACATCTCTTTCCATCATCGGTCGTCACATACCCATCATCACACGAACACGTATCAGGTGCCACACAGGCTCCGTTAACACAAGGTATAGAACATATAGGCCTGCAGAGTCCACCAACTTCAATAAAGCCTCTATGACACGTACAGTTGTTTGGCGCAACGCAGTCACCATTCAAACAATTGTCGCATTTAGGAACACAAGTTGTCTTATTCACGTGCACATAACCTTCAAAGCAGGTGCAGTTGTTGGGAGCAACACATTCTGCGTTCACGCACTCACATTTGATTGGACTGCAACTTGAACTATTGTTATGCTCAAAGCCAGGATTGCAGGAGCACTGATTAGGTGCAACGCATAACCCGTTGACGCAGCTGGGATCGCATACAGGAACGCAGTTGAGGTTTTCGTCAGCAGTGTAACCTTCATCACATTTAAAGCAATGTGTGGCATTATAGCGGGAGTAGTTTTCGTTGCAGATGCAAGTGTTGTTTTGGTGGCAGACGGCATTAAGGCATGTTGGATTGCAGGTTGGTGTAATGCAGGTGTTGTTGTTGTCGAGGTAGGCGGGTGTTTTGCACTGGCACTTATCTGGCGCGACGCACATCCCACCATGGCAGTCGATACTGCAGATTGGTGAGCAGATGTCCTGCTCGTTATTGTACTGCCAACCGGTGCAGCAGATTGTGTGGTTCGTCCATGTTAAGTATGTCTGAAATCAAATTGAAGATCTGTTACTTGATAGTCAGAAGCAAAAATGACGTGGTAATTTAATCTTTAAGCTGGACAGTGAGCTATACGATACAAACGTTATGTAAGAAACAAAGCAATAAGATATAACAAAATAGCGAAAAAAAAATTTTATTGTTCCGGTGTTTATAATTCAACTATATATCTAACAAGGACTTATTATGGGACCGCAACTGAAGTTTTATTATAACGATGAATTTAAAGTGATTAGATCAAACATAAGTGCCTGTCAAATAAATTATTAATCCATAAAATATATTTTGGAAGTTTTATTGAAGTATAAATAAAAGATCTTACGACCGCAAATACAAAAATAAGACGTAAAATCAATTTAAGTTTAACCCCAAATTAGGTTTACATACTGTTTACGTCAGTTTAAAACATTGCCATATAATAATAATAATAATATTCTACCACATACACACAACACCATCTAGCCCAAACTAAGCAGAGCTTGTACTATGGGTACTAGACAATGGATATACATACATACATATGTACTTTTTTTTTTGTAAATATATACATGTTATACATAGAAACACCCAGACCAAGATAAACATCCATGTTCATGCACACAAATGTTTGACTTGTGCGGGAATCGAACCCGAATATAGATAGTTTAAACTCTCTACTGTGGTTTAAATAGGTTTGACTGAATATCTAAGTAACATTCCTATACTAATGTCTAATTCTACTATTGTAGTAGAATTAGACATTAGTATATTGTAATGTAAACCAGGAAAAGATAAGATAAGATAAGTTTGTGTTTTTATAATTATGTTATCTTTTTTAATACGTTTGTAAATATATATTAGATTAATTCGTTTTAAAATTAATAATGTAAATAAATTGTAAATGTAACCAGGAAAACCAGAAAACTTAACTGTTGGCATATTTCATCTGAAACTAGGTATAACTTACCTCATACTTGTATTTCCTAACGATGCATTTTCTGTGTCCACACCACTTGTTAATGATAGCATTGTATGTCTTCTTTCTTCTTTGTTTTGTACTAAAAGAACGGAAATAAAATATTATAACTTATCATAATATCACATTTGTATAATTTTACCGAATAGCTAAAAGGTCATGTCATTCTCGCATTTTGCCAAATAGATATATTATTAGCCTCATCAAGCAAAGTGACTCAGTATTGTTCCTAAAATTTGGCTTTGGAAGAACACCACACATTCGCCGAACCAGGCATCAAACCTCAAACTCATTTGATATAATCGATAGTCGTGCAACTCTATCACTACGCTTGTACTGTACAGTATCATTCACATAAATAAATACATATGTTTTTGAATAACAAGTTGCATTATAGAGGTAGAACATAAAAACAACCAAAAACTGAAGTAATTTAATTATTTATCTTTTTTTAGATTAGATTCTCAATCCGCACTTTCTAATGTACATATTTATCAAACCATCAAAAAACAATATATTAAAAAAAAACAAGCACAGAACAGACAACAAATGGTTACAAATATATAGCTGATAAAGATTGTGGTTTAAAAACTTTATATATATCCAAATGTCTCCATAAAACTTCTTATATAGTTATATATTATCTATCATAAAACTATAAAAGTCTGAATCGTCAAAGTTGAAAACTATTTCAAATGACATATAACCCTTCAATTTGCACCACATCACGATCAATCTAACCCTATTTAGGCGTAGACACCGTAACACTCTCATAAAGTACATAGGTACAATCCTTAGAGCAGATCTTTACGTACCTTTGCTTGACAATACACACTCCTTGACCGTTTTCATCCAACGCCTCTGTATAACAAACATAATCAACAACCACTATCACAAGTAAACAAAACACTACCGTTCTTAAACACATTTCAAATATCTGTTCTAAAAAATAAATGTTTCTTTTTAAGATAAAGGACACAATTTTGTTATGCCTAATTGTCAAATCACACCACCACTGTGTCAGTCTGTCTGCCACGATATGATGTACACTATCTCCTAAACTATTTCAATACCCTTAGTTATACGGCTCGAGCCCCACTGCGAGCGATACGAAACTAATTTGAACCAATGATGTCATTAACTTTTGTTGTAAGTAGGGAAAGGACTAATGAGTGATGTTTTGTTTTAAAATTACATTTATTACTTAAGGAAGCAGAGATTTAATTGTAATTATTTTATGACAAAGCTACTTTATTTCGAGTAACGGTTAGTGTATTATAATTATATTAAACTCAGTTACTTAATTGTTACTTTAATTGTAATTCTATATTTTAGTCATTAGTTGTAGGTATGTTATATACCAACATATTTTATAAATTAACTATATATATTTTGAACCGTTAATTCGTAATAAATATATCACAGCACTATATTCTGCGGCCTGTATAAGTCAGTAAGAAGTCATAGATTAATCATAAAAATAGAAATGAGTTTTAATTCAATTGATATCTAAATTAAATCCATTACTTCATCTTTTAGTCAAAGTCAAAATCAGTTTTGCATGCATGCAGAGGCAGTGATAACCGCTAACTATTGGTCAAATCATACACTTGTTTACCACTGGAGACGTATTAAATGATATATCATTTGTATATATATTTTTAATCAGCTTCGTAACAAGTAATTATATTATAGGATATCCATAGATATCCTAATTACTAGTTACGAAGCTGTATGTACAGCTGATCATGCAAATGGATTCATATCTTAGTTCAATACAAGAATATTGATATTGCCCAACTTGCTCAACCCTCATCAGTTTTCCGCTAAAACCGACCCCCTAATGTCGGACCTTTACCAAATAATTATCATTAGAAATTGCGATTTGCTAATTTGTATCCTATTACGCAGTCTTAAGGCTCCAATTGTCTTCAAACAATAGCGGTATCCGGTCAATTAGCATGCCATTCTTTATCCTTTTATTCTTATCTATTTTTAGCTTGAACAAAACTCAGGTGACAAATGGGTGATTTGTTTTATCGTCCAGTCTTTCGCTAATTGTACATTTATTTCTTTAATTATTTAATGGCTAGTAGCAGCTATGTATATTAATTATTGATGGCCAGTGTGCCAGACAGATTTGACGTAGACAGCTAATTGCCATTCTTGGCAGGCTTGTCTGCGTGTGACTCATGTCCGGTAACATACTGTCACTTGTATTCATATACATACATATACCGGGTGTAGGTCGTTATAGAAGCAATAATTTAAACAATGATTCCTTAGGGTATCCACAGTTACCTTTAAGTGATCATCATTTTTCAAAGAGTTTAAAGTCGAATAAATAGTAATTTAAAGTTACAACCCAAAATGAATGGTTTTTACCATCGCAATCTGTCGCTCATCGGTCGTTAGATGTCGTGATACTGGGCGTTTCATGACAGTAGCTAATGTTTCTAATTGAAGACTTAACAAACCTCCACAAACCATACTTAGGCGTTCGAACTTTTTAATAATCATACATTGATTGATTCTAAATTATAAAAACTTTAACCATTGACAATGCGAGTTGACAAATCATAAACTGTCAATCATCAATACCAAATATTAAAATGGCACGTATTAATTACGACGACGGTGAATTGTGCGATATGATTATATTGTATGGAGAAGCCAGAGGAAATGCACAGCTTTAAGTTTAAACCGCGATCGGTATCCTAACCGGAGGCATCCCGCGAACGGCCGAGTTATTGTCAACGCCGTACAACGCGTGCGGGACAACCAGCCCGTGGCCGGCGGGATACAGCCTGCACACGGTCCAGGTGCTGCATCCAATGTACATCTGACACTGGAGCGGCGAATCCTGCAGCATTTTCGAGATCATCCGACACCCAGTACCCGAAAAGCAAGTCTTGTGTTTGGGATAAATAATAAAACTATAAACAAAGTTTTGAAGCAGAGCAAGAAACATCTGTACAAATTTTTAAAAGTGCATGCTATATTGCCACTAGATCTCCGTGGTTTTTATCTCAGTTACCCGGACAAAATATTACCTTCGTGCGAAATGTCATATGGACGGACGAATCCACATTTACCAACAACGGCCAATGGAATAGAAAAATACGCATTGTTGGAGTGGCAACAATTCTCTTGTAATGAGGCAAACAGCTCATCACTACCGCTTCTCTGTAAATGTGTGGACAGCCATTCATGGCAACACAGTAATTGGCCCAGTCTTTATTAATGGCACTTTAAATAATGCAAGTTTTTTACAAGTAATTAATGACACCGTGGAAGAATAATTTAACAGTTTGCCAGAAAACATAAGAAACGTCACATGGTTTCAACTTGACGGAGCTCCCGCTCATTCTGTGATAGCAGTACGACACAGGCTGTCAGAAATCTTTGAAGATCGATGGATCGGAAGGTACGGTCCTAAACGTTGGCCCCCGAGGAGTCCCGATTAAACGTGCTTAGATTTTTTCCTTTGGGGGAACAGTTAAAGATTTTGTCTATTCTGCTGAAGTTGATACTGTCGAAATGTTAAAGAACAGAATTTCACAGACATTCGAAAAACGAGATCTTGATGCAGTGCATAGAATTAGTTTATTACGTTATGAAGCATGCAGACAAGAAAGCGGTCAGCATATTGAAAACATTTTAATTATTTATTTTCTGATAGAAAATTTTAAAGAAGAAATTAAGAAGAAATTATCTAAAGGTTTTATTTATTTCATCCTTACCAAGTAGCTGTAAATACTTAACGTAATCTTTGAAGTGTACCTGTCCTTAATGTGGTGCCTGTTGAGGTTTTTGTAATTGTTCGTAAAATGGCACCGAAGTGTTCCGACTAGACAGGTTGGTGAAGTTGATTGTTTGTTATACATTGCTAGAAACTTTGTTAGAAAATAACAAAAATAAAATCTATAATATTAATTAATTAAATCCACATGGACACGATTAATGATTAATAAGATTAATTATAATAATTAAAATACCTATATTTAAATTATTTGCTCCTATTACGGGCCACACCCTGTATATTCATATATACTATCAAATGAGATATTCAATTGATATTGACGACAGGTAGAGATTTTGTTATTTACATTGGAACTTGTTACATAACTTCGTACATACATACTGGTTTTGTTTATATTCCACACAATATCGTCGTTGGTTGAGCCAAGTTTTAGATAGGGACTAAATAATCGTTTATTGGGACAAATCAATAAACTCAACACTGCATGTCCGATTAATTAAATTTTTATAGTTGAACTTATCTGTATATTTCAACTTAGCTAAATTTGTTTCGACGTCAATAAAGAAATGTATAAACTGCTTATTTTATTTTTATTTTCACTTTCGATTAGAATATGGTAATTTAGATTCGTTATATATATATATAACGAATCTAAATTACCATATTCTTCTTTATATATATACAGGGTGATTTTGAAATCGTGTAATTCCTTTTAACCACGCATTCTACTGGTGATATAGAATAACCCTGACCATATTTTTATTTAATTAGATTTATTTTTTTTGGAAAATTATTGTTCCGTTTTTTTTTGTGAAATGGTGTCAGATAATCATATGTTAACCAACCGAGGCAATTTTAATTTTTACTAATTAAAATAAAAAAACATATTAATAATTAATGTCGTAAATAATAACGGGCGGTCCTTTTTATTGCCCCTTATTATTTACGACATCAGTTATTGTTATATTATTATTTTTAAATTAGTAAAATATTATGATTGTGTCAGGTGGCTAAAATATGACTATTTGAAATCATTTCATGAAAAAAATCTGTACTCTAATTTTGCCGAAACCATTATTCTAATTAAGAAAAAATATGGTCAGGGTTATTCTATATCACCAGTAGAATGCGTGGTTAAAAGGAATTACACGATTTCAAAATCACCCTGTATATATATATATATGTATAATAATGACTCGTATATTGCCGGGTATATTACCTACCGATTATTTATTAAAATTATGATTAGAAAATTGAAATATAAAAGCGGTCGAAATAATTTGTGACTTTAAAAATTTAACACAAATATAATTTAACTTTATATTTTAATGATGGTCACACCACAAAACGAAAAAGATTTCCTGTATCCTCATACAAAATATACATTGTCCCTCAAATTAGTAAACAGGCAATTGACATACAAATACGAACACCCAAATCTGGACCAACAACTTACAGACCAAATTATATAAATTTCTTAAAAACTACTTCGCCATTAACACAGTCAATCCTAAACCTAACAACTCGTATATGTGTATGTGCGTTTATTGGTTTGGTACGCTATACGCTTTATCTACTTGACCTATCATCATGAAATTTCGCATACACGTTGTCATATAGAAAAAAATACTGTTACCAACCTAACCTACATTTATAAGCGAAGCCGTGGACTAAATCGAGTAGTCAATAAATAATACATAACAATTAAACAATACTTATAACAATAACATAGTAGATTAAATAGCATCACATTGACAACATTACTCGTTTATTGCGGCCGCAAGTGATGTGTGAGATCAATGACACACAGAGTGAAATGTAACGGATGCGATAATATATATTTATATTACTGTGAGTATTTTGTATTTGTGCGTGTTTTATCGTGCTATTTATCCTTGTAAGGTTCCGTAACTAAAGAGAAAATATTAAAAAAGAAAGCTCCCGCACTAAGAATAATTCCTGTGTCACGGGGGACTTTACAAACATTCAAACAACGGACACAAAGAACACCCAGACTTGGAACAACTATTTGTGGATTACACAAATTTTTGTCCCGTGTGAGATTCGAAACCACAACACTCGGCGCAGGGGCAGCGGCGCGGCAACCACTTAAACTATTTCGCCATCCATACAGTCGATATAAGAATTATTTAACTTCAATTTGTATGTTTCGGAGTAGATTCATAGATTAGTGAGGCACAGAGAGAGTCAATACAAAAATAAGGAGTGCGCTACATAAGGGCATCACGCACTAAATGCATGGATGATGAAGCTGGCAAGCAGTCTACCCGCTGATGCCGGTCTGAGTGCAATAGGTCCCGCACAGATAATAGTTTTGAGTCTGAGTGAACTGTTTTTGTTTTAACTGTATGCTTGCAAATTCCTTTACAAGTGATACAGAAAATAAGGGATAATGATGTACTTCAAAATATAACATTCAACGAAGTAGTGACGAAATTACTGTAATTTATATTTAGGGTAAGTATTTTTAACAAAGTGTCTAGTCGTCCACTAAACGGACAAATAACATAAATTAGTCGTCCATTATTCGGATGAATGGAATATATTAATCGTCCACTAAACAGATATTTTTTCTATTAGATGCTAGATACTCTTGTTTTAATATTAATCTAGTATTGACGATTAATGAGAAAAAAAAATTTCCTGCATGTAACGGATGATTAATTTATTTTATATGTCCGTTTAGTGGACGACTAGCAACAGCCATTTTTTAATTCAAAGAAAGAAATAATAAAAATAATTTTCGGAATTGTTTCACAAATAAGGCAGATACAGTTACAGTTAATAAATGCACAAAAACCGATGCAGGCACACATAGACGCATGTACACAGCTACTTCCGATTGAAGCTGGCGCCGGCTACATACGAAAGCTACTCATATAGGCTACACGCATGGCTTGCGCAAGTAACTCGCGACTGTCGTCTACCTATTTGATGCGTACAGTCCCCACAAGGCTATGCGCACATTACCCGTGTCGTGTACAAAATTTATGACTTTCGCCCAATTTGTTCCAAGCCTTGATTGCACTGATAGGGCAGATGTGAATGATAACTTTATCTCAGCGGTTATTTGTATCCGTTATTTCAATACCTAAAAACTGTATTCACTAAGGCGAACCTTGTAAGAATATAAGATTAATATGGCTTGAAAGCAGCTAATGATGTGTTATATTGATTAGTATAAACATACATAATATAGTGCTTATATGCCTGAAAGGCTAGGTAGAGGTCTATAACAACCACTTTCGCTAATTATCTTTACGGTCCGCGTAACAGACGGCGAGAATATTGCTGTCTACCTGGCAGAATTCAAGAGAAGAGGTGCAAAGAAAATATGTTCAGGTAAGTATTCTTAGACGATCCCAATCTGGGCTGTTTGTACGGTGTAACACAAACAATGTCGCACCTTATATTGTGCTCTGAGTGCCCCAACAATAGCACGCATGAGGACTTGATGATTGCATCGTCTGATGCAATCATCTAGGTGGCTGCTTTCTGGGCCGAAACTATATAATATTAAGCAATGATTGCCGCCAAAACGCTAATAAGAGAAGTTCAAGAGAGAGGAAAATCCAGAGAATTCAGTGGCAGAAAAACCTAATAACATTTTCATGAGAATCAAACCCGCGACTGCTTGCGCAACAATCGTATTCACTACCGCTGCGCCCCTATGCAGTAGGTTAATAGAAACAAGTTGCAAATTGAAAACACGGGCAATCCATCGACTTTGTACTCATTTATTCTATTAAATACAATTAAAATAAGATAGTGCTGGAAAATACTATGATGCAATATAAGGTAAATATTTCCAAAATACAAAGATATGGTAATATTATTATCTACTAATTCTAAAAGTTTACATTTTAAACCATTCTCATTATTTATAAATGTACCGTGTTGTTTTAATTACCAGTTAAAATTACCTTAATTACAGTCATTCTGAATGGAACCTACCAAAAATTACCTTAGAGGTAAGGCTAAAAAGCCAACCATACACTTCAGAATAATAAGGATAAATAAATTGGATAAAAAGAAAGAAATACTAATAAAGAATAAAGATACGGAATACTTAAAGATAAAACTACTCACACTTGACGAGTCTATCTCCGAACTAAACTAGTAACCGTATTATTTAAAAAATATGGATGTAACAGATTAGACTTATTTAGGCTGAAGCGCTGATAACAATAAAACATGTCAACTAAAGGATATTTGCAAAAAAATAATATCACACAGGCGAGAATGTCATTATAATTGGCAACACTTGAATATTTAAAAGTTAAAAAATGAATTTATCTTTTTCTTATACATTAATCTTTCAAGTCTTAGAATACATTATTATAATCTAGTGGGTCTGGGCACCGGTGTTCCACCACGGTTTGAAAGGTTAATATAAAAGAAGGCTTTACTTAGCTCCTACTTATGTCATAAGTATATCATTTTCGGTTTAAATCCATTCCTTTCAGAAAGAAGAATTATTTAACAGACGGTCAACTGCTGCGATTAGCTGTCTGAATTAACAACAGCTAATGAGTTTAATTTAAATACATCCAAACTAATATTATAAATGCGAATATGAATTTGTTTGTTACGCTTTCACGCCTCCACTACTCGTCCTATCATCACCGAATTTCCCATATACGTTTCAGGGGTACAGAAAAGGACATAGGGTACCTTTGATTTAGAAAAAAGTACTGATATTAACCTAACCTACATTTACGCGAGCGAATCCGCGGGCATAATCTAGTATATGTATATATATATATACTACTCAAAACAAAATAAGGGACACTAGTTTATTTACATTTAAGTGCACTTTAGTAAACTGAAAGTAACTGATAAGTAGCATTATATTGATATTACGAACTCTTTGATGTTTGATCTCTTTTATGCTGGTGTTCGTGTTCCTAATTTGAAAAATATTGGCCATCATTTTAAGAAAAATAATAATTTGATGTTATTCTTATGTTTTTCTTCGATTGTCTTCTTAACTTGTTTCGGTTATTTTAGGAAAAAAGTTTTACTTTTTCAATTTTATTTGATCATTTATCATCTCGCGTTAATCATGCCACCAGTACGAAGGCACATAGATACAATTACAGCAACCAGAGCCATAACTATGATTCAAGAAGGACGTTCTCAGCGTTACGTGACTTTGCAGTTGGGTTTTTTTCGAAGAGCTGTCCAAAATGTATGGAATCACTTCCAAGAGACCGGCAGTGTTGCCAGGAGATCCGGTTCAGGTAGAGTTCGTGTAACAACGGCGCACAAGGATCGGTACGTCCAACTAAGTGCTCGTCGTGATCGTACAGTAACGGCCCGTAACTTACAACACCACCTACGGCTGACAACGGGTACCCGTGTCAGTGATCAAACTATACGTAATCGATTGCACGAAGACCAGCAAATGTCAAGACGACGAGTTGTTCGAATTCCTCTGACCAGGGTTCAACGTGTAAACCGTTTAAGATTCTCCCATAAGATAATATTATTCAGTGGGGCAAGGTGCTTTTTACAGACGAGTGCAAAGTAAAATTTTTAGAGTACCGTAACTGCAGAACGTTACATCGAGGACGTCATCAGGCCTCAAGTGATCCCATTTGCACAGCGAGTGGGGCCTGGATTCATCCTGATACATGACAATGCCCGTGCACACACAGCTCGATCGACTCAAACTGTCCTAGAAGGGTCTCATATTGAGGTATTACTATGGCCAGCTAACAGTCCGGATTTAAATCCAATCGAGCAATTGTGGGACCAATTGAAACGAAGGGTTAGAGAGAATGAGCAAGGGGTCTACAACCAACAGCAGCTGATTGACGCTTTAAAACGTACCTGGGAGAGGAGAGGAGAGAGGAGAGGAGATTCCAGATGAAAACGTGAAGAATTTGATCCAGAGTATGCATACGAGGCTTCAGGAGTGTATTGCTAAGAGAGGAGGACATACTCGTTACTAAAAAGAAGAAACAAAAGTGACAAAAACAGTATTTTGTCTTTTTCCGGTGATTTCTTTTGTTCATGTATTTCATTCAAAATGGCCAATTTCATTATGAACTTAAAAAAAAACAATTCATGATCATTATTTTAAACAATTGTTAGCCTATATTATAACCAATAACATTATTTTGTAGTTACATAAGTTAAACAATTTAATGTATTTATTGTTTTCATGGTACAGCAAAAAATCTTAGTGGCCCTTATTAACCCCCGACGCAAAAACGACGGGGTGTTATAAGTTTGACGTGTCTATGTGTGTGTGTGTGTGTGTGTGTGTGTGTGTGTGTGTGTGTGTGTGTGTGTGTGTGTGTGTGCGCGTGTGTGTGTGTGTGTGTGTGTGTGTGTGTGTGTGTGTGTGTCTGTGGCATCGTAGCTCCCGAACGGATGAACCGATTTTAATTTTATTTTTTTTATTTGAAAGGTGAATTAGTCGGGAGTGTTCTTAGTTATGTTTGTTACATTTTTTTTTCACAACTCCCTCAATATGTGTCGAGGGTTTTTAAATTTTTAATTTATAGTTATTTTGTTTTGAATAGTATATATATATATTGTGTTGATCGTCCTTTCAGAGAGAATTATGATAAGATTTTTGAATAGTTGATAATGAGCTTTCTGATTTTGAACAGCTTATGAGTTTAATTCTAATACATCGTTAATTAGCCTTGCAAAAACCGAGTCTTAATGGAAGTTTGAAAGGTCCCTTCAAACTAACCACATAATGCTGGTTCCAAAGGCTAATGGACTTCACAACTTTTAAGTAAAAGTTATTCAAAAGATAAATCGCATGCTGTCTCACTCTTGTTAGGTTAAAGGAGAGCGATGGCGAGACTTTTATCTTATAGATAAATGCTGTTTGGAGGTGGTAGGCCCTACAAGTTGAGACCTACTTGTGGGGCCTGTCCTACCACCTCCATTATTCTGTCACATTTCAGTTATTAAACAGATTTGCGTTGCAAGTCAAATACAGAGATTATTCTTAGTAACATAAACATAATGTAATGAGTTACTATCCCTATTACTTGGGTGTATTAATTGTCATGGATCAATATTAATCTAGATCCTTTGATTATTGGCTGTGTGAAGCATTAGACTCTAGAACTCTTGTTAGGTTGCAGGGGCTTGCTTTCCATGTAATAACAGGTCCACTGAAGACTCTAGAACTCTATAGTGTCTTAAAAACACATTAAACTGGATAAATGATTACTGTAATACAAGTACGATCGCTATCTGACGTCGCTACACCATAGTTATAATATCGGATTCGTTAAAATTATGTCTGAAAAGCCTTTACGAACAATATTATCTACTAGATTGACTCCTTGTGCTTATCTTTAGGCTCATATCCTAGGTACCTGATAAAAAAGCTTTTTATATTTTTGTTATAAAATTCTGAGTAACCGAACATAGTCTAAAATCGTACTCCAACAGGAAAAAAAATGTTTGTTCCACATTCTTAAACACTTTCTAAGAAACATAACCTATATAAAAACAAAAATAAGCTCCTGCGTCAGCAATGTTGCAGTGTAACCACAACGCTGGTATTCTTGCAGATCCTGCATGTATTCGGTGCATGTAGGCAATAATATATACTCATCTCCCTAGCCTTTATTATTCCCAAGTCACTTGGGGTCGGCTTTTCTAGTCTAACCGGATTTGACTGGATATCAGTTTTTACACGGAGCGGCTGCCACCTGACCTCCGCCACCCGAAGGCTAACGATACCCTAAGGTTAGACCGGTGTCAGGATATCATAGGGCACTGACTTCCCAATAACGACTGCCATAGATATTCATGGCAGCCGGGACCGACGGCTTAACGTGCTCTCCGAGGCATGGAGCAGGCGATAATTGTCAATCAATACGCACATAATTTCGAAAAGTCATATAACTTCCGAAAGTCAGAGGTGCGCGACGTGGGTTCGAACCCGAGACCCTCTGCATTCCAGTCTGTTGGTCTCCCGACTGAGCTATCGCAATAATATATAAATACCAACTAATTAAAAAAAATTCAATCAATTTCAGTGGATCTCTTAAATAGAACCTAAAAGCTTATTGTTTGAAATGTGGGTGTAATATAGTATTACACCTTGCAAACATGTATATATTTTTAAAATGTTGCTCACCTATTTGAGATATACATGTATTGGTAATTTGGTTACAGCTACTAAGAATAGCCAACCATATAAGATGAACCACTAACAAGTTATATCTGATGTTATGTAGCTTAAAGCCTTTCTCTTTCTGCAAGCTTTCTAACACAAAACAAATATCAATATCTGATATGGCGGATGAGTATTTCACATCACCACTAGTGGTACTCTTTGTGGAATCTTTAAAATCTCATCTGATAACAACTGCCCGTGTTGTATGATTCTGTGTATATTCATCGACCACAGTTAGTGCTTACTATCAAGTAGACCATGACACAAATTAAGAGAAAATGAAAAAACAATTGACATGCGTTCATAACATCTAGAGGTTTTATGTAGTTTTAATAACAATATAATCTAGGTATATATGTATATATAAATCTCGTGTCACGGTGTTGTTTGTGGTCGCACTCGTCCGAAACGGCTTAACCTATTTGTATGATTTTTTTTTGTTTATATTTGCTAGGTATGAAAATAGGTCGTAAAGTATATTTCATACTGCTAGGTGATGAGATATTTGACAGAACAACGTTTGCCGGGTCAGCAAGTAGTTCTATAAAAGATCAAAATATAAATATATTTTCGTCAAATTTGTGGTTTATACCAAATATAACGCAACCTTCCTCAAATTATATTCAGTATAAAATTAAATTATGTATACTGCCTATTTGGATTAACAATAATATGATTGCCCTTTAATTGGAAGTATAGGAGGTAAGGAAATCCATCAATATCGGGGACCATTCGTATGTGACACATAGACCTGGCTTATTTATACCATTTGTGTAATTACGAACTGCCTACAAGTATAAAGCGAACCAGTCTATGGGATAATAACCAACAAAGCTTGACATGTCTCTAAGTATTTACACCGTTTTATTTTTTATTGTAAGTATTTAGTTTTGTGAGTGTTCGTTTAGTAAATGTAATAAAGTGTCTTGGCTATTCAGTGTCGTGTGTAATACGTAAAGTGAATATTAGGATATTTTATAGTTTAGTTTACGTTCACGTTAGAATTTTAGTTTAATAAGATAAAGTCTACGGCAGTTTAATATTGAATCTGATCTTACCAGAATTTTCTAGAAATTAAGCAGAGGCGTATGAGAACCACATTTTGAGTACATTGTACGTTATAAAATATAGGCATTTTTTTATATTAATAAATTAGACTTAGGTAACTTGTTTCATGGATATGCAAGTTACTTTGTAGAATCAACTTTGAAAGTATACGTTTAACAGTCGACTTTACCCTTTTTGCTATAATATACTGTCGCTATGATTGACACTAAGATTTCTTTTAAGTATATCTATTTTTTGGTGGAGAAACATGTGATGCTACAACCACTTTCTAAGTTAGCAAATAAATGATCAGAGAAAGAACTAAAATATTTTATAATATCAGATGTTTGAAAACACACTATTTTATCAAACAACCTCCCACGAACTCTCCTGCATGGGTCACTAAGTATTGAGTAAACAATAAACTTATGTAGGTGACATAAAAAAATCTTAGGCCCACATTGCAAGTAATATAAAAAAGAAAACACGTGCGAGCTATAAATAATCGTATTAAGTGATATGAGTTAGAAGTAGTTTCCGTCTGCGGCATGTGTTAGAAGCATCTTGGTTATTTTAACGTTTGTGTGATTCATAATTATATTAAGTACTCGTATGTAATCTAGAAGCAGGAATGTCTTAATGCGCTGATAGAATGCACAACATATGACTTGTTACTTGATTTTAGTTCGAAAAAGAACAAAACTAATTTTAACCGCTATAGTATTTTAAGACTTATTTATCTTTTGTATCACTTTATTTTTATTTATTTTCCAATGAAACATTTGTTAAATTGATGTATTACTATCAAACATTACAATGTTGAGTAAGAGCCCTGACCCTTATAACACAAGTTTAATCTCAGTTTGGGTGCCAGAGTATCAATTACATATGTCAGCAAAATATTTAAAAAAAATTGTTTTGTACACTACTGTAGCTCCCTATGTGCATAGTTAATTGAAAATGTTGGTTATAAAGAAATATTATTAAGAGAGTTTGAGGTTTAAGGGTTTCTCTCAGTGTATTAGTTTGTGTTCTGTATTGGGATTCTCAGAAAGAAGAAGGCGTGGTATTGATAGCTATGTACCACATATAATTCTTCATTGTGCATCAGGCCAGCCGTAAGCATACCCACAATACCGGTGTCTTCAAGCCCAATCCATTAACTTATCGCCTTTTATGCATAAACAGTAATTTTACATCTTGTGCTTTTTAAATTTGAATAAAACACAACATTCTACTTAATATGTAACGTAATTCACAAGCTGGTTAATAAAAAGCAAATAAATTATCATTAGTTAAAGTAAATTTTGTGGAAGTTTCTGGCCAGCATGCCTGGCATTCCAAGGCACACAGGCTAAAACACAAGATTTTAAACGTTAGCATGCCCTTTGGACAACTGTAGGCCTATGCTCTGTATTACATTTAAATCATAGATGCACCATACACTGTAAATATATAATGTTAGTTTTACTCTGAGACACAAGCCTACATGATATCTAAATTATAAACGTCTAGTAGTATCTCGCTTCCTCGTATTGAAACTCGATTATACACTATCGCTCTCTATTATGTAAATATTATGTATGAGCGCAAACTTCCTAGTGTGGATTCTTTTTGTGTAATATAGGTACAGCGAGCACATATCTATAATTTAAATCTTTGGTTTATAATATATACCTGGTTTATTACAGGTCGTCTACACAGTCGTTAAATGCGACTCAAAATGCAGCGAGTACATACTTGTTATAAAGGAAATGAAAATCTTGAATCATTACTATATGCAACCAGCAAGACCGTAAGTCTTTTTTTAATTTGTTGATCTGTACCTCATTGAAATTGAATACATACAATAGAAGGAATACAGTCAAACGGAGTACGTTAATGTAGTATTGGTGTCTAATACAACCTATTTTAAACATACTGTTACGTGCTGAGTTCTGAGTCTGAGTCTTTCCCACAGTGCCGTCAGATGGCACTAGCCGTGACAATACTATTATAAAAATATCTATCATTCGACGCAAATATAACAGCTAAATATACCGAATATTCAAAACTTATGATATCTATCTACTATCTATCTAATGATCGCATACAAAATTACTTTATTTACTTTAATATGTTTTTATTACAGAAGCGATATAACCTGGGATACGTTAGACTGTTCTAATGATTCTGCTAACACGTTTTCGTACGATGAGTTATATGCAAATAAAAGCTGTATCCTAGAGCTCATTTACAAGTCATCTGAAACAGAATGTCCAAATAAAACAAAACCAACAATTATTTCATCAACTCATGAGTTCATATCTAATACTGTGGCCCCACACAAAACAAAAGATCCTAAAGAAAATATTGATACATCAACCTCGGTATGTAAATCCGGGTATGATAAATATGCATGTAATGAAGACAATTCAAAAGGACCGGTCGATAAGTCAACGAACGATGTTAACATGATATATGTCAATGAAAATGCTACAAAAAGTAGTCTTGAACACATTCGTAATAAATGGGACGATTTAAATTTTGTGATGCAGTGTAGTTACAGAGATAATATATGTATTAATGAGGAAAACCTTGCAAAGGCTGCTTTATTAGATAGTGTCAATAATACTATTAATATGAATAATCATAGCGTAACTGAAAATGCAATAATTGTGTTAATAAAAGATAATGATTATACGAAGACAGAAATTAAATATGAAAGTTACGCCAGAAACATAACAGATTTTAATTGTTCAGATCCGTTTAATGGTACACAAGTTATATCAGATTATTACATATTTTTAACTTATGACGTAATAAGAAAATACAATTGTGAAAGTAATTCTACAAATCATGTCAATAACACAACAAGAGGCTCAACTATACGCAAAGTAAATGTTTACTTTGATATACATTTCAATCATAATAATACAAACCTAGAGAATATTAAGTGTATGGATAACTTTGAATCGGTAAGCATTGATACCCTGAGTTTAAATTGCAATGTAGCGAAGCCTAATGTAAAAGATAATCTTGATCCAACCAGTGGACCTGATCCAGCATACATCAATACATTTGAAACAGACACTTATAAGTCAACAATTTGGCACTGTGAATTTGGAAATCCTAGTTTTAACGATGATTTATTTGCTACGGATATATATAAAAATCAAAACTATGAAATAATTGACTTCGGCAATTGTACTAAAGATAATAAACATAGGAATGAAAGTGTTCCTCTTGAATACAAGGATATTATAATAATTATTAAAACAAAGGACGTCTCCAATCAATCCTATTCCGGTGAAGAAAACCTAAACTTACGTTTGACATTTAATAATGAAAGTAGTTGCAATAAAACAATTGAATCTAATATAACCAATGGCAAAATTATCAATTCATGGACAGCTGATGAGGAACAAATGATACGAAGACTTTATAATACTACATTAGTTGAACTGAAAGTCTTAAATTGTATAACTAATATTTCTGAAACAACTCAATACGATAAAGGCACAGATAAGATATTGGATATGAATATAATTTTAAATAAACCAAACAATACAGATTTAACTGAATCTATCATCAATGACTTATATAAAATAAAAAGTAACTCAACAAAAATTGGCATTTTAGATTGTATCCACACTAATTTTGAAGTAGCAAACAATTTTTCAATACCTACATTTAATAATAAAGTAATATTAGAATGCACATACACAGACTTAGATGCGATTAAAAAACCTATCGTATCGAATACTACTGAAATTACTGAAAAGAAATTTGAAAAAATACAGATTCCAAAAAATACTCCTGGTTCAAATGGAATTGTAACCACAGAATCTAATACGCAAATGTACCAATCAAAGATCCAGGGTAATCGACCAACAAGTAGTGAAGACACATCTTGGGATCCTATTGTATATATATTCATAGCACTGGTATCTACTGTGGTAATCAGCACAATTATAATATTTGCTTTAAGAAAATGGAAAGCTCCAGTAAGCTACCGTAAGTATAAAGTATAACTGATAACCTATTACCATAATTTTAAGCCTATCTTCCTCCATTAGACATTACTGCTGGTCATAATACACCTGTAAAATAGACGTTTGATGAAAAAATTTGATGCAATATAATGATTGCTCCTTGGCTTTCAAACTCATTTTAGAAGGATCTATAATCGAAAGAAAGCCGTATTGCTGACTTTTCTGCATTGTACATACATAGTCTCGCGTCTAAATATTTCATTTTTTTTCATGGTGTTAATACAAAGTAGGAAGCAATATGAAACTTTTACATTGCGACAGTTGTTTTTAAATCCGGTATTATAAAGAGCTCCCCTACTTTTGTTTAAGCGGAACATTTGCCGAGTACGCGCTACTAATGAAAAGTCCTTAACAGAAACATTCGGTATTGGAACCTCACAATTGGCTCCAACACTAAGCGGAGGGGATGACTTAATCCCACGCCACTATTAAAGCAGTCAGAGTGCCTAGTGCGAGTTTGTTTTACGTTAACGCGATCGACACGTTTATGACGTTCGACGCTCCGATTGGCCCGCTCCAAGCTCTTAACCAATCAGAGAGACAAACGCGGTAAACGTTTCGATCGCGTTAATGTAAAATCAATTCGCACCCTGATCTGTATTGTACATTACGCTATCTTCAGAAAGTGTTGTGTTATGCCCTGTTTTATATAAACAATAAGTAAAATGAGTTATTTGGTTTAAGATGTAACATCAACACGAGACTGGCCTGTGACCGAAGATGAAGTTCAAGATGCGCTTTGAATTGTATTACGGTTACAAATAATATATACAGTTAGTGACACCTTTAATAAATCTTTGTAAATACGACAAAGAATTTTATTTCTTGTTACGAAAGCTTTAATGTATATAATTCTACTAATAAAAATATGAAAATAATAATATTACTTCTTAAACACGCGTACAACAGTGTACGGATCTTGAACCCACAGATAGACAATATCCTAAAATAACTTAAGAAGGCAATTTATTTAATATTGCTATGCGTTCCCGTAGGATTTATGCGAGCATAGCCGCAGGCACAAACTTGTATACATAAACCTATGGACTACTTAGACTGTGTGTTTGTCCGGTACATTTGTACCCAACCCGTGATATCCTGGTTTACCGTGGGATAATAGATTAGCTTTAGTGTTATTCTCACAAAACTAGTTCTGAACTCATACATACATACATAAATTCACGCCTGTTGCCCAGAGGGGTAGGCAGAGACTACGGATTTCCATTTGCTACGATCCTGACACACTTCTCTGGCTTCATTCACTTTCATAACATTCCTCATACACGCTCGCCGGTTTAAGGTGCTCTTAACCTGGCCTTTATCCAGAACGTCTCCGATCTGATCAAGAAACGTTCGCCTAGGTCTTCCCCTTGCGACTGTTCCATTCACATTAGCCTTATAAACTTTCTTAGTCAGTCTGTTCTCGTTCATTCTTTCTACATGCCCAAACCAACTTAACATACCCTTTTCTATTCTCGTCACTATATCCACTTTTATGCCGCATCTCTCTCTAATCACACTATTCCTTATTCTATCTTTCAGAGTCACACCACATATATTTCTCAGCGCTCTCATTTCTACAGCATAACATAAACATATTACTATTGCAATAGGCAAAAGTGTATAAATGCTTAGAATTAATTATTTGCAATTTTAAGTAATAAGTAAATTGTAATTTAACTACTATATACGGATTTTATCGCGTTATTTATTTAACACTTTATTACATAATTTAGAAACTGTAAAAATACTATACTACTGTTAAACTTTACTAATTTTAAGCTAATTAAGTAAGTAAGTAATCATTACACAATATCATAAAATAACAACACGTGAATCCTTATGTAGTTGAACTATTATTAAATTAAGGAAAAATCATAATAAATATTCATATACGAGGTGTGTTCAAAAAGTAAGGTGAGGTTTTCTCAAAAACTTTTTATTTGTTCATCAATATGTATGTTGTCCTTTTCAAAGTAATCCCCCTCAGGTATAATACACTTGTGCCAACGGTTTTTCCGATCCTGAAAGCACTTCTGAAAAGCACTTTTTGGTATAGCCTTAAGCTCTTCCAGTGATGCAGTTTTATCTCTTCAATCGTAGTAAATATCTGTCCTTTTATGGGTCTCTTCAAATTTTGGAGACAGAAAAAAGATGCAGCGATCTGAATCTGGTAAATATGGTAGCTGAGGCATAATTATTGTGGTGTTGTTTTCGCCCAAAAACCGTACCTGAACAATGCTAATGCGACGGTTTTTCTAGGCAAAATTAAGCGGTTTCCGAACAAACTTCACTGACATTGCCTCACACCCAAAACAGCCGACAAAATGGCACGAGCCAGCTGAGATACCTTTTGATTTTGCTTTTTAATTACTTGGAATAGACTCACCGTATGCCACTGTCACCATTTCGAGTATTTCAGAGCACTTAATTGACTTGCATTAAATTTTGTATATAATGGATTTTACACTAAATTTTATGCAAATTCATTAATCGTTTATGTTCGTCAGCAGGAAATCGCGTAAAATGTTAGAATTTGGTGTAATCACTTCTAACTTTTATGCCTCTCTCAAACAAACAAAGAATACTATATAGTTAAAACTGTGAATATGACATCGTAACGAGTGAACAACCACAACAAAATAATAGCGAAAAAAGAATGTATGTAGTTTGCAAAAATTAAAAAGTCACCTTACTTTTATTTATTTATTTTATTTTCACTCTGTATTGTCCCACTGCAGGGCAAATAAATTTGATTTGGTAATTTAATAAAAAATATATTGGGTATAAATAAATTTGATCAAAATTATACAGGGTATATATGTCAAGAAGTTCTCAGCAATAAGACGCAGACTGCCAATATACCCAGTGGATGGCAACTATACTATCGAAAAGGTAAGCTTACCTTTTCGAGGATATATGTATGTGCTTATAAAACAAACGAAAGTGGCAAACAAAAATACGGCCTGCATGATGGCAAGCCATCACTATAGCTTACAGACACTACTACACCACGGGCCTCAATCTCTTTCTTAAGGAGTTTTCCTTACGAGTCTCTCTACTCAAACGCTCTGGAAAACTTCAAAAACATAATTTTGTAATTCTGTCAATTATTGATCGAAACAGAATAACATAAAATACTAATTATTTATTTAGAAGTAACAATTTTAGTATGCCTATAAAAATATATTCAGCACTAATTGATCAATTGAAGCATTTCACACCGACCGTTGCCAAATGAAATTGTATCTGATATAGTCACTTTATTATTGTTACATAAAGACATCAGGATATTAAGATTATCCAAAAGAAATTCTACTGATACTTTACACAAAAGAATTAATATAGAACCTTCAAATAAAAGTAAGAACCTATATCTAAAATTGGATCTATTCCAAATATATTTATAACATATTAAACGACTAGTATTCTCGAAACACCTGGCTTCACCCGATCCATCGATGTACGACGCGCATGCCCCGTTAAACCTAACCAAAATAAAGGGAACTCTTATGTCGAACTCTATTACGTTCTTTGCACCCTATACTGGAGAATTGAAGAGAGGGGCAGACGTTCAAGTTATGCTGGCAACCATAACAACTTCAGACAGGTTGGACTTCGGCGAATCTCGGCAAGGTTCGTGTGTTTCCGTTGCAAGTAGGACCTCCGTAGTTTTCAGACAACAAGGGAGGGACTCAGGACAAGAATTTTATTTTAACAAGGTTCTGTGAAAACTGACTTCTGCCTGGCATGATTTCAGATAGTTGATAATCAGAAGCCTAGACATTGGAGACAAATTATTGTTAATATACTACACTTAAGGTGTCTACCATGAATTAGGACACGGGAATCAACTTTGATTCAATGGTGTCCATGTGAAAGTTTTGGACACAGCTTTGGACTAATCAGTCTCGTTGGATTGTATTAATTATCGGGCGATGCTATTTATCACCAAGTCACCAATACATTACGACCCTAAAATATGAACAATCCAACATGTCCATACACTACATATTACGCACTATACAGGAATAGATCTTCATCAAAGAAATAATGAATTGATTTTTCACATTTTGTGAAAACTGAGGCATGAAATATATATGATTTGACCACTAAAAACATATATATATTAATATTTGTGTACCTTTATATGTATATGTCTTTAAAGTATTGAATTTAAGAGTGATTAATGTTGTTATTCTTGCATTCATCTACCTCGTCAATCTACATCGTAGTACAGAGAGTAAAGCCTCTCTTGCATGTTCACTTAATTGTAAGTTATTTTTCATTAGGTACAAATATTATGTATTTCCGATCAAGAACTCGATATGATTACAATACAACACGTTATTTAATTCATTAATCACTCTAGATATAATCATGATGCTAACAGCCGAATGCACAATGAATCACGGATTGTTAAATATCAATGCATCGACGTGGATGTAGCCCTAATACGATTATTCTAAATAGCAGGCATTTTGCAATAGGAATGTTTCCACATAGCATAGAAAATGTAATTGCGTGTACTGTTAAGCTATTGAGTATACATTTTAAAGTATATAATTAATTAATAATATAATATAATATAATTAATCAAAGACTTTTCCTTGTTGAAGTACGTGCCTGTGATGAGGGGTGCAATGTCCGCGCCGGCGCGCCCCGTCGATACGGCGCCACACCGCCGCCCCAGCCCGAGCGGCTGAATGCACGCGCTCTACACCGCACAACCCAACTTCGACACACAAAAAAATCAACTAGAAATCTTAAATAACAACCAAGAAATTACAACAATCACAAAAACCCGCGATATTTTTTGATATAGAAGTGTGATAGCCATTTTGAATTGCCATATAATTTATTTTTCGAATGTTATTTTTTTGTGTGCCAGTGACACAATGACTGCTGAGTGCTGTGATGTTTAAATTGGGAATTATTGTTTCATAATTTAGTGATTCGATTTTGACGAACCTTTATGTAATTACATGTGTTTTAATTTAAATTTAAATATAGAACGCATAAATAAATGTGTGATGTGACAACCTTCTTGCGTAACATACCGGCGTCGGTAAGTACTGTAGAGATGTTATCTTTAATTTATTACATTTTACTCTCAATGATTACTTTTATTAATAGCAATATTTTATAGATGTTGAGAAGACGTTGTCAATTCTTACTACCGTAGTGAAAATAATATATTTCAAACATAAGTAGGTGGATATTTACTCAAGTGGCACAGGTTACTCTAAGGTCATCACTTCGTAGTAACTTCACTTGAGCTTTCTTTTATTGCCTGTCAAATTAAATTACGTATGTACTTCCACAGCTATCTCTTCGTACTTTTGACCCTAAATAATGTTATTAAAAATTATAATAATGGTTAATTATAATGTTACAACGTCTAAAATCAATATTTGACACTAATCTTTAAGTGACAGTTTTTAGAGGTAGGGCACAGTGATAGCGATCCGCCCTTAACCGGATATTTTGCTCAGCTGGAGCATCCTGGTTGGTGGAGTACCATAGGAGGAAATCCCTATAAAATATAGACCGTGGCCACACAATCTTGTGATGTTTTCTTGCGGTATGTAGAGATTCCAGGCTCTCTAAAAAGGTGCGGTATTATCAGCAGAAGACAACATGATCTTGAGCCCTTACTCTGTTAGCTTACCGACTCCTTTATTGATGAGAAGGGAAAGAACTTTAACCCTAGGTAATGCAAGCGTCCTTAGGCTACGGTAATGACTTACCACGAGCGAACAGTATCCTTGTTTGCCACCTATATTGTAAGCATAAAAGATATTTCATAAAAATCATGGTTCATGTAGGTAATCTCGTTATCCAAAGAAGAAAATTCCAAATTTAAAAGCTTTTATATTTGGTTAATGCTAACATTCTAATATATTTTCGAATCAAGTAAGTTAAATTCGCTATCTTGTAGTCTAAAAGGTATTCATCTACGAAAATGAAATCGATGCGATTTCATTTTCGTAGATGAATACCTAAGTAAGCAAAGCAGTAATAAAAAGAAGAAAATAGTAAACCTGGCTAGGCTGGTGAATTACGCTTGTTGCCGTATGCTATCCGAAGAGATTACAATTAAATCCTATATTTTAGAAAATGTAGTGTTTCTCGCTCTAACCTAGTGATATAGTGAGCTTGTCTTACGTGCCGTGGTGGAATACCGGTCGATTATTTTTTCGATAGACTCCTGCAATCATCACAGTCGTTTAATCTAAAAGCAAGTACTATATCAGTATTTTAAAGAGACGGCAAATCGTAAAACCCAGCCTTTATATACCTATATGCCCATGCCCTAGTCACGTCTAGCTAGACGCCCAATTATATTCAATTGATTATTGAATGCATCAACAATATACTTAGGCATACGCGTCGTGATCTTGACTATGCCACAGTAACCGCGTTGCGCACAATTGTACCCGATAGTTATTGTTCCCATAGGAATATGCAAAATTTCACTACTTCTTAAAACGCGTCGTCGTAGGAGTTCCAGTAGGTTGTTGCTGCTATTATTTTGTCACGCTGACAACTCAAAGTCAATCCCAAAATATGCGTGTTAAAATGTTATTAAAACTCGTTTTTAGAGTAAAGGAAAACATCGTAAAACGGCTGAGAGTTCTCCATAATGTTCACGATGATGTGAGGAGCCTTCTAACCGGCATTTGACCAGCGTGATGATTTTATTTTTCATACTGGGAAGCAATCCATGCGCTAAGGTAGTTTATAAACAGATCCAATGATATCACTGTATTATTATGGAATATTCGTATCCATTGTATCAATATCTTATATCCTAATATTACCCAGATAAGTATAAAACTCATGACATTACATACATGATATTACGTACACATATGACGAGCTATCGGAATCAGTTTTATGGACAATAAACTGAACTGTTATATTCCATGTATTCACATTCATGATCGAGAACGACGGTATTACATATTCAATATCGTATTAAATCTCGGTGACATGATCTTTTATATATTTATTTCTTACAACCAAAATTCTTTGAACATAACGCTGGCCAGATAGTACGCGGTTTATCGAGGCCATTAAACGCTTGTAAAACTAGAAGTGAATATTTCGGAAATGGAATTACTTTATTGTTAGCGTAAGTTGAATAGATTATATATTATATATATAATATACTATAGCGGTCGCATGTTCCGAGTACAGGTTTTCTTCAAGGAATCCAGGTACCTTACACATCACAGGATCCTAACAAACATTTGTGAACCATGATTTTCTTTATAGTGCAGGCACTTCTCCAGATGAACTACTCTATTTTGAATGAAACCCGCTGTGCCTTACCTCTGTTCATTTTCCTTATTCACCCTTCGTTATAACCTTAACGCCCTTCCAACTATAAAAAGGTTGGACACTTACCTTGCAAATTTAGGTTTCGCTCGAAATTCCTATCAAACCTTCCTTGTTTGACCCACTTTCCATTTTGGAATGACTTACCCAATTCAAAGCAATTTTCGTAGTTCATTTATTTAAAAGTTATACCAGAATAACTGTACGTGTACAAACTGTTTATTAGTGTATATATTATGTATCAATCAATGAAAGCAGACTATTTAGTTTGAATATGTACCTATAGCTTTTCTGGTCTCAATTCCTTAGGCATTTAGACGCAGTCAATCGAAGAGTAATCGTGATAGCACGTAAGACAAAGAACAAGTATTGGCGATATAATATTATTATGTGATTTAATACTGGGTTCGCTTCCTGTTCAATCAAAGAGTTTTTTAGTTTCTGTTATGTAATCTTCAGTAAAACATAAAGTCCGGCAATATATCCGATAGAGGTTATTAGGCTTGTCCCCAAGACCCTTTACGTAAGGCTTAAAAACATAGCTGGCCAAATGTTAAAGTTGCCACTACCAACCCCTTCGGTGGTGTATAGGTGTGAGTTTATATGTAATTTCGGCCCATTTGCATTTAATGTTGGTATTCAATCACGCTACAACAATTTGGCCCAGACCGGCTTTTCCAGGCTTGCTTGTATAAAAAGCTCGTAACTCGCTCTTTTCGAAGACCTCCCGACGTGAGTTTGTGTAGCCTATCTATTATTTGCCTAATAACATATTATGATTTTGTTATACAACAAGGGTTACTGTTACTTTTGATCAAGCAATTTTAAAATTAATCTAGCATTATGAAAAAAGAAATGCATCTTTATTTTAAACGTGTAACTGAATGTTGATCAATTAGTTCTCACTGGCAATAATTCGAATCAAAATCGAATATTTGATTGATTGGTAGACCGTGATCGATCAATATCGATAAATTTAGTCGAATAATTCGAATATTAAATCGAAATCATTAATTTCCAATATTACAATTTACTTAAAGATATATCGGTTTTTATCGATAATCGCAAATCTTTATTATGATCGCTTACAATATCAAGCATACGCATGCCTGATATATTGTTGACCCGAATAAAAAGGATATACGGGATGAAATGAAAGGAATGAATAAGACAGATCTTTCTCGTGGATCTTTCGAAATCTTTAAGCATCATCATTAGACATCAGAAAATCAATAATTGTGTAACTACTCTTAAGTCGGTTTATAAGAGAATTGGATGTTTTAGAGCATTGATCTGTTAATTCTAAGTGTCTCCAAGTAACTGCCAACGGAAGGTTTCTTGGTAGCATATTGGCTATGGACTGAGGGAAAGTCTGATTACAAAGAGCAACGCAGATAGTTGTAGTTATTAAATTCATACCTTAAAAACCTTTTTTATCAGCGAATGTTTGTATCTTATTCGTTTTAACCTCTCTTTTAAGGAGATCCGCTATATTTCAAATTATTCACCAGTGTTCTCCAAGAAACTTTTAAAGTCTGGCAGATGGATGAAAACAGAGGGGCGTTGTTGTCGGCGACAGAAGACTAAAAAATCTTCGCTTCGCCGATGACATTGTCCTTTTTGCCTCCTCAGCATCAGAACTCGAGCTAATGCTTCAAGACCTCAGCTCCACAAGTCTTCAAGTTGGACTTCAAATGAACGAAATGAACACTCCAGCGATACAGGCACGTTATACACTATGTCGACGAGTTACTATTTGGTCGAGGTTAGATAGTATCTTTCAGCATGAATGGGCCGGATCGACCGCGGTAGTACTACCCTCTCACAGAATACCGGCGTGAAGTAATGGTACCCGTACTGTTGCGTTTCGTATTGGTGAGTGAGAGAGCCGGAGGCCCAGTTACCCCGATCCTTTTCCTATCCTTTCCTTTGTCCTTTGCCTCTTTCATTCCTTCTTAAAGGGCTGGCAACGCACTTGTATCTCCTTTGGGGTTGCAGGTGTCCATGGGCGGCGGTAATTGCTTACCATCAGGCGATCCGCCTGCTCGTTTGCCAACCTATACCATAAAAAAAAATAAAAAAGAAGATAAAGAGATTGATAGACGAACTGATAACGCCCGGAAGAGCTTCTGGTCATTGAAAGACCTTATGAAAGGCAACCACCCAATCTCGTTAAAATGAAAACTTTTCAACATGTGTATATTGCCTGTCCTTAACTATGGTGCCCAAACATGGTTTTTAACCGAAAATCGGAAGTCCAAATTGAAGATCTGCCAGAGGTCTATGGAGCGTAGCATTCTCGGAGTCAAAAGGATGGACCACGTCCGTAACACTACTATGCACTCCACAACACCCATAACTGACGTAGGTGTTAAATCCGCCAGGCTGAAGTGGGACTGGACCGGACACATCTGCCGCATGCACCCAGAGAGGTGGGCACAAATTGTGTCCAATTGGGTGCCAAAAGACAGTTGACGGTGACGGGGCAGACCTAAACGGAGATATCTTCGAAAGGGACCGGCAAGGTATGTCTTCTAATAGAGTGGTTTGGAAGTCCAAGGTAGAGACTTTTGCCTAGCAGCATAACAAAAGGCTAAGGAGAAAAAAAACATGGGCAACTACATACCCTCAATATTGTCTTATGTTTACGCGAATGTTATACATTGAAATTAAACACTTTATACGGATTTTATCGCGTTGTTTATTTTACTTTAAACACTGTTATTACATAATTTTGAAAACTCTAACACTACTATTATTGAATTTTACTACTATTTAAGCTATATATTTTTTCTAATTAAATCTATTAATGTATTTAAGTTTACACTTTGCCCCGACGTTTCGGTTGCTTTACAGCAGCCATGTTCACGGGGAGACTACCATCTTAATCATCTCAATACATACCCTCAAGTTAAATCGTAATAAATATAAAAAAATCCTAAATACATTATTTTGAAATTAAACACTTTATCCGGATTTTGTCGCGTTGTTTCTTTTACTTTATAACACTGTTATTACATAATTTTGAAAACTCTAATACTACTATTATTGAACTTTACTACTACCGTAGCCTATGGACGCCTGTGTTGGAAGCAGGTTTATAAAAACTAAAAAAACAATACAACATTGTAGCTAGACAAGCCTTTTATTTCAAAATATAAATATATACATTTTAACAGGAACGGTAAACATTCAAATACAATATAGGAAACATATTATTATAATTTAATAAATTAAATCACAATATTCTAACAAATATTTTATGTTTTATTAACAAAGTTACTTATCTGAAATATTCCAGGTACTCAGAGTCAGATAGCACTGATAGGGGGCAGAGTTACGTTGTGATCGGCGTCTCGAACAAGTAAATGCTGCGCCCGGCGCTCGCCTCTTCTATACTCGATCATAAACAACTTCACTCTGCCCCACCTCTGACTACCGGCTGTGACGTTTACGTTTATAACATTTTATTTTGATTTAAATACACATTAAAATAGAAATAACATATTCTTTACAACGGATAATTGCAAAATCTCACACCTGCAACACCAGAGGCATCACTTGCGCGTTGCCAATCCTTTGGGTGAAAATGGAAGTGGGAAGGAGAAGGAGCGGGAAGGGGGAAAGAAGGTGATTGGGCCTCCGGCACTCTCACTCGCCGAACGAAACACAACAGTAGGAATACTGCTATTTTACGTCGATATTTTGTAAGAGGGTAGTCCTTCTCCGGTCGAGCCGGTCCATTCATGCTGAAATCAGCGAGGCTCTACTACTCAGAAAAGGTTGTTTACGTGGCTCATGTTATATTCTGAATCACTTGTACTCAAGATAGGTAAACTGTACTCAACCATATCAAAATAAGTTGTATAGTATTTGCGTAACGCTGGAACAAACAGAGAACTATTCTAAAATCATAAATTGGGTGAAAACTAGTCTATCCTATTTTATAATAATATAAGCCCTGCTTATAAACTATCCCACTGCTGGTCAATTTTATAAGGGTATATAGTATGCGTTTCTAAAACATTCAGGTGCAGCTAGTCGATATAAATAGTGACAGACAATTCCAACGGGATTAAAGCTGCCATCATTGGCAATTATATAAAATCATAATGACGCATATATTACATTATTTATAGCCTGATGACCATCGACACAATTATTATAATAATTAATTTACCTCATCTCTATATTTAGACTGGCTTAAGCGGACACTGAAACTATTGGCAAGCAAAAATCATTTCTCGTTTTCAACATCCATTATTTTTTTTGGTCCCATGGTCTAAGCCTGTTCTAATGTCGAATCGAGCATAAATGTTATTGAGTTTTCTCACTCAGGATATTGGTAGTCAGTAGTAAATTTAGCGCCTAATATGTGGTACCAGCCTTAAAACTGGTTGAATAAAGTTGCCGGCATAACTATGTAAAGTTCCACTCTTTCGGAAACATGTAATTATCTGTAGGTGGACTGTTAAGTATGCTAACGTCATGTCCGAATATGGCATATTTGGCAATATCTGAGTAAAGAAAAAGTAAATTACCGGAGATATACAAACATTATAAATGGTATTTAAAATTTTGTAAAAAAAATGGATTGTAATTTGGATGTCCATCAAATAATCATTTTTTGCTAACGATACTGCATACCACCAAATTAAATTTAAAAAAAATATTTTCTCAAAGTATGGTGCTATGCAATAAGTTTATATACTATAGGAATTTAGTCTCACATATTGCCTAAAGAAAGATATTTAACACAATATGCCCGACATGTCAAATCTTACAACAAGCATTCAACAATACATAATTTATAGGATAAAATTACATAATATATTTAATTAAAAATAATAATATCGAAAGAACCAAAATACTTGTAATTTATTATTACAGAAACATATATAGAGTAAAGAAATCTTTCACATTAGGTAATAAAAGCACTTGTATATTAGCCAACTACTTTATTGTCTTAAATACTTCGAGAAGTATCTCTTTTTATTCTGTATCGATTTGAGTAAATTATTATAAACTTTAATAGTCATAATATAACAGTTTTATGGCAGAGAAAAGTATTGCGACTAAAAATTAATTACCTTGAACCACCAATCTGCTTTTTTATTCTGCAGTTAAATGTTTCATTAAATGTCTTGAAGGATGAACCGTACGCTCCTACAAAACAACCAGTTTGGATAATATACAGACCTGACAATATCAACAGTTAGAGTTTTTAAATAGAGCTTTGCGTGAAGTGGCATTGTTCGGCTGTTTACATAAAATGAGTGCACTCATGCCACAGATTATTCTTCTATATTTCTTCTATGTAATGAAGTCTCTGCTTGTGTTATAAATAATATATGTAATGTATCTATGACTTACCATAGCAGCAAAAAAGCATTATTATTATGTTTAACCATTTTGTTAAATAATGACATTTATTTAAATTCAAATATAAATACGTTTGTAGAGCTTTTGTATTTTGACCGTAATGCGACTAGCTAGATCTGGTAATACAGGTAACTATACCCCATTTTACTTACAACAAGTTATCAACTAACGTGGAATAAAATAATTAACTATTCCTTCTTCATTGATAACGTTTTTTACGACAACTCCTGCTCTAGCAATAAATACTGTGTCATAGGGGACTTTACAAACATTCAAAGAATGAACACAACGACTCGGAATAACACAAATTTTTGTCCCGTTTGGGATTCAAACCCCTCTCGGCATGGTGGTAATGGCGAGGCGACGTCGCCATCGCGGCTACGTCTATAGTACCACCACAGACTATGAACTTATTTACGCTGTGGTACCACGGTAATGTTATCTAACAGTATTCTATCTTCATACAAACGGTCGGAACGCGAATCATACCTACGCGCCTCAAGGCCGGTATGCACTTGATTCGCAACCAGTCGCGAATGCGCCGCAACGATGAGCGGACGGTGTAATGGTTTTGTAAGCAGTAGGCGTGCGACTTGTTAATATTTGATTAAAATATGTACAAGTACTTACATAATAATTATGGCATAGTACAATTGTAAACAAATGTATTTTTAATTGAAGTATTTATCCGAATCCGCGGGTATTTTTATACTATTAAATTTAACAATGTAGCTTTTCGTACGTCTCAGTCGAGGCGTAAATATATTTCAGCCTCAAATACATAACATGATTTTTATTTAACATTTCCTATTTCATTCTCAACAACTTAATTTTTTAAATAAAATATTTAATATTTACAATCACTAAACTAGAAATACGGCGGGCAGCGCTCTCGCGTATACGCGGACCACGTGGCTGTAGGTAATTATTTCCAGGACAGAGCTGAGTTACAATACTGTTAGACAACATTACCGTGGTAGTATTGACCTACTAAATAATATAATATGATTACTCTTCACAACTAAAACAACACGAATGGCAATACTACACCTACACCTACACCTACACCATAATTATATACTACAGAGTTTAAAGTTGTATGAAATTACTTACCTACCCTAATACCAAACCACTAAACCCGTTCTTATTATTTCGGCGTTTACCTTCAAATAAAGTTAAAATTATTTATTTAAATGAGGTGACCTAAAGGCAAAGGAGGTCATTAAAGGGATAACGTTGACTAAACTCGTAGTCTGTATTCATTGTTTTATGTCTTTGTTCCATTGTGGATTTTATTTAGAGTAAGGAAATTGGTTTACGCAATATATTACATATATAACTAGATTTTTCCCGTGACTTCGTTCGCGTAATTATTATTGTGGGTTAGGTTAGGTTAGTAACAGTACGTTTGACGGGGTAAAAACTACCCTATGTCCTATTATGTATCCCCAAAAAGGTGTATGCAAAATTTTATAATGATCGGTCGAGTAGTTAAGGCGTGAAAGCTTAACAAATAAACAGAAGCATATTCGCATTTTTTATATTAGTTAGGATTAAAAATGTTTTCATACATAACATTCCTAAAACCACCGAACTTACACTTTCATACTCTGACAATTGGTGCCACGTGCCTTACTAGATTCAATGCTAACGTTAGATAAAGCAACACATCTAATAAGCTACAAGTTGTATAAACACACGAGAGAGAAAACTAAGAAGTAAAATAAAAGACAAACACGCCATTAGAATACTCCGTCAGTCTTTCTAATGAAAAGGGCGCATCGCCGCCTTTGCCCCTCTGTAGACAATTAACAACGTATTTCTCCAGCTGTTCCAATTTGCAATTTAAACTGAAACTGCCAAAAGGCTACATAATATAGATTCTTCTACATATTGCCCCGTTCCGAATCATATCACGTAGAAAGATGCTGTTCGTAAGCTTTTCATTAGCACTTTGGCCAATATAGTCAGTATAGAAGGACAGAAATATAATACCGGTATTCTCACTAATATCATAGATGTGATAGTTTAGATGCTTGTTACTCAATTGCACGTGAACCGCTAAAAGGATTTTAATGTAATTTGATTTGGAGATATCTTAAGTCACAAAAAGGATAAAATTATTAATGAGCATGAACGAAATCGTGGATAAAAGCTAGAAAAAATAAAAGATAGTTTTGTTATGCGGTCAATTTGTACTGTTTTCCAACAAACGTTTTGAATGGTAGCGCCATTTCTTTCCATAATTATATTTGGCGACAGCGCGAATGAACCGGGTCACCCGAGGAATGTTTCAGTTATAGTAATAACACTGCATCTCGCCTGTAAATAAAATGCCGAAGGTTCACAACCGTCCACCATTACTTTATATTCATAACATATTTAATTCCTTTTTCTAGGGTCTACAGAGCACGTGTGAAAATCCTGATATTGCAATCGCTTACCGTCAGGCGGGCTGTAGGCTTAATGCCACCGTTGTTGCATAAAAAAGCAAGAGCTTTATTTCGGTTAGCAAAGTAATCCGATTATACTACCCAAGTCTTACACCTAGCATCTGTAAATATATTACCTATTAAATTACATTGAAGCGAAGAAAGGTATTAGACAGGTGGTGCATTTCTTCATTCATTCGTCATGATGGGGACCGTAAATGTCAGCTGTCGGCTGTCGTCAACTTATAAAGACCCGCAACTGTTTCACGGACTAGTAGGTTGTCTTTACGCATTTGTAAGTGTTACAATCCTAGCATGTCTCTTGAACATAAATCAGGTAGCTGCTATTTTTTTTTAATATGTTTTTATAAGGTATGCTCTTTGCACTTGGAATGGATAATATTAAAAACCGAAGGGACAGCCGTAATCGTTTTAATTTGCGTTTATGTTTGCGTGCGAATGTGTTAAAATGTGGTACAAAGTAGTATTAGGTTTTTCTGTTATGTAATTGGAGGTATAGGGTCTAGTAGAACGCCTGTTAAAGACAATAGGATCACCCAATAAGACGTAAGTCGTACACATAATATATTTTAACCGTTTCGGTATTGAGTGCAACTGTGCATGAAATTCAGCATTGATTCCCTGGTCGGGCCAGCAAAAAGGTAATGATTTATTCTGTCAAAAATACCCACCTAAAAATGCACACCTCTATATCTTGACCATGACAAAAAGCCGGTGGATCTGAACTTGATCTCTCTCCGGTCGTATTGGATTACAGTCCCATCGGACTATGAGACTGAGTTGGTTTACAGAGTACATTTATATCTGTGTACGAACTAAAGCACTATAGTCTATAATATTTCCTGCGCAGATGATTAGTCTCCGTTTAGAAAAGTGGCATAGACATAGCTGGTAAAATGTAGATGTACATAATTATTACAAAGATATTAAAAGTATACTATACAGTATAACTTTATGCCATTATGTACATGCAATGCGCGGTTTAATTGTGGCCCGTGCCGATTGCCATTAAATTTCCTTCCTGGTTCTGTTATGATAAATCTACAGTACATTAATTACATGTATTGTAATTAACAGTTACATAACAATATCAATAATGAACATGCGATAACATAATACAAATGTAATTTGCATAATTGACAATTAGAGCAGAACATAGCCAAGGTCTAGAACTAATGAAGCAATGGTTTATGTAGTCTTCGGTACCGCGCCAAGAAGCATTATAAAAAAGGTTTAGGAATAATTGGGAAATTATTAAAAAGCAACGCCTGTTGTAAAGGCTATGCGTAGGTAGTGGTACTTACGTATAGCTTTTAAAACAGACGTACATAGTAACTAGGTGTTAATTTTTGTCGTATACAGTGATTTTAGGCAAAATTGTTAATCCAAGGCCGAACGTTCTTTGTGTCTGTTGCTACAGTGTTTGTAAAGACCCCGCGACACAAGAATTATTCTTATTGTGAGAGTAGTCTTTCTTAGAATATAAAAATACTTAAAATCCAGCGGTATTTGAACCCGCTTCTTGGTTCCTGTATTATGATCAATATTTGTGCCAGTGAACAACGACTGCTATTACCAATATGCTTAATTCTTGTACCAGACGGGGTTAATATATTCAAGTTGAAGCAATTGCATTCAACGTGGAAACGACCGAGACGATAACCTCGTACAATTAACTCTCACATAACCCACGCGAGTAGCTCGCACATGTAACTCGCACAAGTAGCTTGAATATGTAGTTTGCACCAACCACTGGCATCATGTAAAAGTATCATTACTTTTTAAGCGGATTACTTTTTATAAAAAGTTTACCTAAAATCCTTTGTCTATAAGGTTACTGAACAACCACACGTAGGTTCTTTTGTAGTCAGGAATACATACAGAGGGTCTCTCGGCTACCTTTGTCCAAGTATACGACTGTACATACGAACCCTGCATCCTGAATCGACAATGTAAATTCCATTTTACGGGACGGAGTCTATAAATCAACATAGCTGACGTGTTTTATTCACTGACACAGTTCACAGAGATCAAAATATAAGACCTATGAAGGCATTTTTGTTTAAAATAAAATCTTTGATAGAAGAAATGATACCTTTATCACGAATATTGAAACAAGGCCAAAAATTACACATAGCTCACTCAGCAAACAATTTCTGGGTCACATTAATAAATGCAGTGGTGGAACTCACAATACACGGTGCTTAAGCAGTAGCCAAGTACAGTGATGACACGATCACTTGAACCACAGCGTTACCTGCCCATTCATCGTCTTGTACCAAGTACACGAATAAAAATCGCCCTAAATTAAATACTAAGGTAGTAAACAAACATACAGCCTATCTGCTTACACTCATGTAAGCAGTAATCAAAGGTTATGAATGTTTAGAATTTGGTTATCTTATAAAATTCTAGGCATCGTCGGTTAACGCTGCAACATATGAGTTGGTGTGTCAAGTATTCATTACTTAATACAGAAACTAATACGTTACAGCTTCTGCAAAATACGGTGGCTGTGCTACCAATGCAAAGGACACCTGGTCTCCGTGCTGACAGAACTGCATTTCAGTTAATGAGAGATTTACTGAAATGCTTAGTCGCTGTGAGAAAAAAGCAATGTTGTTGCTTGCAATGTTGTACTGTTTGAGTTTGTGTGTTTAAACCAGCCTGGGGCAGTAACCCCTTAGACAAGTATAAGTAGAATTTGCACTGTTTTGCACACGCGAACTAACGATATTGGACCACTGTAGAAAAGTTATAACTTATAATTTTTGCTTGCGTCGTTGAGACCGTGCTTAAAGTTTTGCATAAAGTTAGAGCATGCAAAACCTCTGTTGATGTTTTTGCTACTCTTACTAAAAGAGAAGTAATTTTCAGTTAATTTAGCTTTCAAATTTCGTCTAGATGATTTAAATACATTTTGCTGCTAGTTTGGAGCCTTATTCTTAAACATGAATCGCTTAAGTCGCTAAAAATTGTTATATTAGAGTCTTGATAATGTTTATATCTGCACTAATTAAAAACACGCGCTCTTGTATTCTCTAAAATGCCATACCATGTCATACATTTACGCATTATATATTTACATTTATGTATATACATATATTTGCAGTCGATCATAAGATCCTGGGTGCTATTTAAGGGTTGGACAAAATAATATTGGTTATTAGTTATTACTGTCAAGAAATTAAAAAGAAATGAGAGCACTGTCTTAAAATGCAGACAATAGAGGATAATAGGCTAACCCTCTACAACTTATTACCCCTCATATAACAGTACCGAGGTTCTTATGTCATTTTTGCCGATCCCATTTAAGCATGATATTTCATCCCGCTACAACAATTTGACCAACGTTCTTTTGCAACAATGCTCGGAGCTCAGTCATATTCATAGCACGATTTATCCCGAAACACTCGCCAGCCTGTAACCCGTTAGTAGCGAAATTAAAATGACAAATGAGGGTGGAACCAATACGTGATTATACGCGACCGGGGCTCAATAGCGCACACACGTCAATATCTGGGTTAATGAGAATTGTGCTAAATATTCAGTTGGAAATTTTAAAGTCTATTGTGAAAGCAACGTATTACTGAAAATTGTGTAGCTTGTTATTCTGTCGATATTTTATATGGAGGATACTCGAAAACGTTTGTGTGGTTAGCAGCTTCTACTAGGCGCAATATCTGACATAAAGGCCTGGGTTGGAAGGTCCACTAAGCCATCTGTGCAGCCGCTAAAATGGCGTAGTGGAATAAGTTACCGTGTTGTCACTGCCACTGAGCCAAGTGTTGTGGGTTTGATCCCCGCACGGGACAAAAATTTGTCTGATCCACAAATGGTTATGCCCAGTGTAGCTGTTCTTTGTGTCCGTAGTTTAAATGTTTGTGAAGTCTGCCGCGATACAGATTATTCGTAGTGGGTAGTTGTCTTTTTACCCGACTACAGCGAAGCCAAAAGGAAGGGTAGATTTTGGCAGTCTGGGTATGTATGTTTGTATGTTCCACCGTAGCGCCTAAACTACTGAACTGATTTTAATGAATAAGGTGTCAATAGATTTGCACTATATAAATTTTAAATTCGTTCCTTTTAGACCTAAAAGGAACGAACTTAAGGTTATTACTTAGTCGGGATATAGATTTAAAAAAATATTATATTGTTAAATAAAGACATAAATTAAAATCATGGTAATGTTTTTAAAATTTTTATCTCCGTGTTTTTATTTGAATAACCGATTTATTATACATTCACGCGTGCTTTGGAGAGCACATAAGGTCGTCGCGTGCCATCTATGAATGTATATTTTAAAATATTTTCTAGCGTAGGAGATGACATTTTTAAAAGGAAAAGAAAAGAGTATCATAGAACAACTTCAACCATTTAACCAGAAGAACAATAAAACATTTAAATAATAGCGAAATAAAAGGAAAAGGTTGAGCGCAATTACGCCATTCATTCATTTGTATACGAGAGCACCGGCGTGTTTTACGTTCGTTCAAATACGTGTGTAAGCACTTGTACGAGTAGGCAATTTAAAAAAAAACCAGCATTTGACTGCAGATACGTTGCGCCATTACTAACACCGCACTGCAGTGGAAATGTGCAATTTATTTCTTTAAATACAGAGGGTATATTCATAAATATTCCTAATGCCTTTCATAAATGTGTATGAACGCTAAGCCCGGACTATTAAGCTTAGCCAATCGTGGATAACTGATACGTTCTGAATTCAAAGCGGTTATGCTCGTATGCATTTGGTGATAACTATGGCGTGAGCGTATGCGCAACTGTAGGATGTGAGGTTCAATTCCCGGGTTGGATAATGGGCCAAATTTAGAGAAGAGCCACCTAAGAATGACCACAAAACGTGACTCAGCTGAAATGATCAAGAAAGAAAAGAAAGAAGAAATATTATTTTGGCACACAAGGCACACGCAAAACAAGAAGAAATAAAAAAGAAACAAAATAAACATAAAAACAGAACAATAATAAAACTAGAAAAATAAAACAAATACTAACACTATAATTTAAATTTTAAATTTCTGCTCACTGGCAACACCACACCTTCCGCTTAACTAATCGGAAACTGCCTCCATTCAGGTCAAGGCTAGTATTGTCAGTGAACTGCGATACAAAAATATATATAATATTAAATTATTTAAGTATAACATAAGTTTGAAAAGTAATGTAAAAGTGTGTGTCCAATCAGTTCCAAAATTTGGACATCGCTCAGCGTACGTTGCGATTGTTAAATCGCAACACTGGTATTCTGCGAAATCCAAGTTAGTGACGCCGCGTCAGTGGTTCGTTCCCATACAAGAGGTCGGACATAGGGTATTAAAAAATTTTAGGTCGTAATTTCAAATAACTGAATATGCCATTCGATTTCTATATTGAAGAGAAATAAATTCTAGCAGCATGAGTTATAAGGCTACACTTACACTGTGGTAAAATTGAATAAAACTGTTTTTAATGTATGGGAAGTAACCTTTAAACATGAATATCTTTTGATTTTGGCCCATTTTCGGTCTGAATTTTTTATGGCAGTATCTTATCATTATTTGCCACATCTTCCCCAAGACACATAGTGCTACTTTTGTGCCGTTTTTGAGACATTAAATAAATTATAGAAAATAGGAAAAAATTGTCCAAGTAAATATTAATTGTATATTGATACGAAATAACGATAATAAACATTAAAATAAAAAACAAAACTTAAAACTAACTAAAATAAACATTTAAATTATAAAAAATAGTGAAGATCCATGAAAAAAAATCAATTTACAAAATTATGATTCATCCTAATTATCATCGTTATCATCATCCGAGGCCTTATCACTATAATCTGAAACTGAAGTTTCCATGGGTACAGGTATGGTGAATTCAATTTCATGATTATCACAAACTAGTAACGCCTCGACCTCTTTTGATAACTTCTTCTTTTCTTTCTTATTGAATTTCCATCGTATGTCACTCAACAAAGGATCCGAAGATAAAAGAAGACTGTTGAGTATATCCTCGTTTGTTGCGAGGCTACTACACTTTCGAGTGTGGTCCGATCGAACCTTTCTGAAGTCCTTGTTTCTGGCTACTGATGCCTCTTCAGACAAGAAACCTATAGGCACTACAAGAAAATGCTTTACTATTTCAGGTCCGTGTATCAGCAACTTATGCAAGCTTGATGGCATGGAGTACCATGAATACAATTCAACGTACAAATTCGCTGTTGCATCGCAATACTCTTTGAACATTGTGAAGATTATTTTCTCACCCGAAGAAATGCATTGTAGTATAACAGCTATCCTTTGGATTAATCCTTTGTCTAATCCTGTGATTCGGGCTGTTGTATCTGTATCAGCAAAGAATCTCCGAGCCGCATTACCGGTATTTGTGTTACCACTTCCTTGCTTGACTACATCCAGTAGTAAGCCAGTTTCTCTACGAAAAGTCTCCTGTATCACTTCTTTTCTTTGTTTTGTCTTCTGCTGCAATTCTTTACCTCTTGCCTGCCATGATTTAATTTCAATTTTATATTAAATATGCAACAAACACTCCATGGACCTAATCCACGCGTGCAGTGAACTTAGGCCATATTTATAAAGTTCTTCTTGCACTAGTTTTGCTCACTGTCTCCAAATCATTCATCTCTGTAGGGCGAGCTTTGCACAGATCACATACAGCAGCCGATGTTTCAGAGATATATGAGTGGACTTTGCCATCTATCATCGTTAACATCAAGCTATGTGTCACATTCATATTCTCGTATGTGGTGGGAGTAAGGTTTGAGATCTCAGACTCAAAAGCAGTTATTTCTGACTTGATATTGGCTTCTGTTTCTTTCATAAATTTGAATGAAATTGGACGGCAATACATAGTCGACGAGGGTCGATCATTTTGCCACAAAGTATTACCACTTGCTGATTCAGTCAGTTTCAGGGGTACAAGACTTGCCATGATTACCGTTGACAAATCTTCACTGCTCACTGAAGACTTTTGATGGTAAACATTTTGACTCGTTGCTCCATCGATGCCCCACTTGTTGTGCAATACGAGTTGCTCACATGATTTGATATCCAGTGATTTGTTGAGTCTCTTAACAGTCAAATCTAATAAAGATTGCAATTTTATCTTTGCCGAGTTTTCTGTAATTATAATATCATCCTTTATTGGATAGCACTCTTTTTTTTCTTTTAACAACCTGTAGTAACTAGGGTACTTTGACAGACCCTCTTTTGAACTGAAGTCTCTTAGTGTAATGTAGCGCCACTTGGATAGACGCATTGAGATATACAAGGCCAATGCTTTTTGTACAGAAACTTCACAAGGTTGTGTCATTTGGCCATCGATAAAATTTGATACTCTGGATACTTCTTCTGGATTTTCAAGCAAAAACTTCAAAACTTTAGCTACATCTCCTTTTCCAGCCTTAACTAAACTTAAGAGCTAATTCCGTAGAAAACAATAACTCATTTTGAGAAGAAGATGCAAGTTCTTCAGTACGTCTTCTTTTTTGTCGATTCGTCAGATCTTCAAAAGTTTTCCGGGGAGATATTGCAGTAGATGTTGATGCATCTAATTTAGATGGGCTCTCAGCTTCAAGAGTTTCAACTGAAACGTTCACCGTGTTTTCTTTAATGCCCTTGGGCCATTGTATTTCAGAATCCAGCCATTCTGTATTTCTTTGCAAGAAATTGTCAGTAATTCTTTTGGATTGTTCCATCTGGCACTGACACGGTAACAAAACTAACAGCACCAGTTTTTTAATTCTTCTTCAAGACTGTCGCAAACTTGAACACTACAGCTTGATTTTAGAACACTTAATAGATAACTATAGTCCGGTAATCATTATGCTGGCTTAGAGCAACATAGAGATCTAGATTCGTTACAAAACCACGGAAAGACATAATGACAGCACTCAGTGAAATTGTAATTACAACTGAATTTGTAATATCCCGTACCACTATTTATATACTCCCAGATATCACAAGCTAGGCACCGCTAATCACCGCTAATTAAATTTCCAGGAATTACACGTGCAAAGTAGCTTAATCCCTGCTAATTGCACTTAGGTAGCGACATAATAAACAACCTATTGTTATAGAATTTGTTCGGTAGCGACCTCAAAATCCTATTGTTATAAATAGATGCCTATCTGATAATAGATACTGAAATAGGTTTCAGGTGGAGGTATTTAATTGCTCAATCGGTAATCCAGTGCACGTGATGGCTATATAACAATAGGTTGTTTATTATGTCGCTACCTGAGTGCAATAAGCAGGGATTAAGCTACTTTGCACGTGCAATACCTGGAAATTTAATGAGCGGTGATTAGCGGTGCCTAGCTCCTGATATCTGGGAGTACATAAATAGTGGTTTGAGTGTAGGATATACATGCTGCCTACTACATAGATTATAGTAATAACGCCTCGGATGATAATAACTAGGACGAATCATAATTTTGTAAATTGTTTTTGTTTTTCATGGATCTTCACTATTTTTTATAATTTAAATGTTTATTTTAGTTAGTTTTAAGTTTTGTTTTTTGTTTTAATGTTTATTATCGTTATTTCGTATCAATATACAATTAATATTTACTTGGACTATTTTTTTACTATTTTCTATACTTTACTTAATATCTCAAAAACGGCACAAAAGTAGCACTATGTGTCTTGGAGAAAAATGTGGCAAATAATGATAAGATACTGCCATAAAAAAATCAGGCCGAAAATGGGCCAAAATCAAAAGATATTCATATTTAAAGGTTACTTCCCATACATTAAAAACAGTTTTATTCAATTTTACCACAGTGTAAGTGTAGCCTTATAACTCATGCTGCTAGAATTTGTTTCTCTTCAATATAGAAATCGAATGGCATATTCAGTTATTTGAAATTACGACTTAAATTTTTTTAATACCCTATGTCCGACCTCTTGTATGGGAACGAACCACTGTGCGCCGGTGCCTAGTGACTAAACATAGAAAAATAAAATACTTCGTGAGCTGGACTTTTCCTTTATTCATTTATTCGTAGCCCAAGCTTTTCAATCAGGCTTTGATATAACGGCTACAACAGATAACCAGAAATAACGTAGGTGCTATTTCTTCGTTACGATATTATTAAATATCTAGCAGCACAAGTAAAAAGATGTACATAGTCGTCTCAGGAATTAAGTATCAAGTCAATAGCCTTGTTTCCTATTCATAGCTTTTACGTAGATCCGCTTCTCTTTATTGTCTACCACGGTATACGTAAAACTGTATACACTTATACTCCACACGAATGGAAGGAAGGGCAACTGACTTCGTGCACGAAATTCATTAATCACCCTAAACCCTTCAGTGCGGTGTATTTACTGATTGCTGTACTCGTGACCCTGGTGGATGGACGACTAATAACTTTTAACAACATGAGACGTGAAATAAAAGTAATACATTAGGTATAGGGATTTTATTTTGATTAAAACCTCTTTAAAAGAATTTGCAAGGCTCTGGTCGAGTGGACTACCCACTAATGTTAGACTGATCTCACGCGCTGCGATTTTCTTTCATCATGGGATACAATTTTTCTGCTAATAGCACAAGCGGTAACAACTTGCTAGATTTGGTTATGGTAGGAAACCTACAAAGATTATATACCAAATGTATACTGAAACTTGGCCAGATAAATATTTTTCTTCAAAAGACTGCTCCCGTGTTCGGGTTCAAGCTTTGTCTCGCAGGAAACCTTTACAAACATACAATTAATTGATGGATATAAAGTAATACCTACAGACTTATCTTTTCCCTTGAGTTGGCACTATCGAGACTCCTGTTTGGGTCGACAAGGGACATCCCTTCTTCTTCTTCTTTTCGTGTGGTTAATGGTCAACTTGTTGTCAAGAGTTGTTCAAGCCTCTGACATGGCTTAACGACTGCTGTCAGTTTGGCAACAACTGGGACCGACTTCTTTACGTGCCCTCCGAAGCACGGAGACGCTCAGATGAAATACCACTAAGCGGTCACCCATCTATAGACTGACCGCACCCAACCTTGCTCAATTTCACTAATCGTTTATCGGGATTCTAAACAAGGTACGGCGTTTCTTGACTCCTGAACAGCGGTATTTGCTGTACAAGGCCCAAGTCCATAGCAGCATGGAGTACTGTTCGCACCTTTGGAATGGTTCCGTTAAGTACCTACTCGATGCCTTAGATAAACTGCAGCGTCATGCCGTACGTATAATCGACAGCCAGGAGGTTACGAAGGACATTAAACCGCTACAACTTCGTAGAAACATTGCGTCCCTTAGTGTTTTCTATCGCCTCTATCATGGCGAATGCTCCGAAGAGTTATTTGACCTCATCCCACCTTCCCCCTTCCTTTTGTGAACCACGCGTGCCGATCTTCGTAATCACCGATTGACGGTTAGCACAATCCCGTCTCGCACCAAAAGGTTCAGCAATTCCTTTTTATGCCATACCATACAACTTTGAAGCAGTCTTCCGGCTCATGTGTTCCCTCCCTTCTATGACATTGGGTCCTTCAAACGTAGTGTGAAGAAGCATCTGGTCAGACCGGCTTGACACTGACGACGAGTAGAAGACATCTATCTTCTCCTCGTTGTCACTGTCTCTGGACTGTAATTGGGGTTTCCATCAGGTCCGATAAAATAACTTTGCCGAGACACTTAAAAAAAAAACGCTGCATCCCTAACAACAGACTACTATAGAAGTAGACGGTCCACTCCTAGATTTAGACTCGGTCAATTTGCTCCATCGCATAAGAACTGCCACTTTTGGACTGTTGGCCAGGTAGAAGGTGGAATGGATAGACTGCAGTCTATCCATTCCACCTTATCCACATACAACTTGTCAGCCCATTTCTACGTTTACGTTTACTCACCATGTCCAGCTTGGGATGTGTTTGCTCCAATGCAGTGGTTCTTTATCCTTTATCAAAAAAGTCAGCCTTATGTCTCTTCTTGTTGCTAGTTAAGCTCTGAATCTGGTATTTTATCGGTTGACTTTAATTCCAAACTTTGACCTTCAATAAAAATCCAAGTATAACTTCTTTTATAGCAAACTGCGCAGAATTAATTTGTGGATTAGCCTGTAATAACTACGGCGGTGCCGTATCCAGGTCATAATACGTAAGACACATTAGTTAAAACCTTAGTGTTTAGTCAACGGGCTTAAAACTGCTTCAGAAAACATTTTCCGTCGAATATGTAATAAACCAAAAAATAATATAAGCTACCTACATAAATGCTCTAACACTTACATAAAGCAAAGCGTCAAAGCAAAAAATAAACGGTGACATTAATCAAAATCGTGCGTTATTACTAGCATTCCTGAACATAGCTGACACGGTTCCGAGCACAATGTGGCAGGTCATGCTATACTGGTGGAAAGTATATTGTGTGAAAACATCCATCACTACGCGATCTGCACTGTGATTAGGCGTTTTCCTTTACTGTATAAATTCCGTAGTGGAACGTGGAACTATTTTCGCAGGGGCGAGGAATATTCAATTAATAACTAACCAAATAAATTGACACAGTTTATTATGAAGCGAAGTTATACTCGTATCTACGAAAACGTACAGCTTGTTACGTCACTATCTACCGAATATGCAGTGTTTTATATCTTTCTAATATAGAAGAACGTGTTTTAGTAAATTTATTAGTGAACAATGAAATATCTGTAATTATACTTTTTAGGTTTAACGGCATTGGTCTCTTGCCTGCGGTTCAGTCCTCTATAATAAAGAACAAAATGCTGATTAGTTCTATAGTCAATTAAGTTAATGCCCATCATATGGGATAAATAGCAAGGAAGAGAGAGTCCTGCAGTCAATGAGTGTATGTAGTATATTGATATTAGACATTTAGTTAATTTAAAAGATACGATCTACAAACATGGTTACACTATTGTATTACATGTTTATTCACGGAATAGACAAATTAAAGGAAATGTCATACAACTGGGCGTGCAGACATATTGGGCACACAAACAATTTTATACAATTAACGCTTATTATTGTGGAAATAATGTATCTTTCAAAAACTGAATAGACCAAATTATTTCTTATAGGCATACAAAGTGCCGCCTATCATCAAATAACAAAATGAGATTGTTAATTATAATTAAACAATAACAATAGAACAAACAAACAAACGTTTTTTGAAGAACAAACCAAAACCAAAACCTTTATCTCAACTGTAAAGGTCAGCTGTCCGTAATAATCAGCTGCTAATCATTGATTCACTAGCTGTCACAAATGTCATTATTAGTTCCATTATCGTCCGAAATGTCGCTAGTGTCTTCACTGTAACATCACCACAGACAAAAAAACACTATTCTACCTTATAATAATTCCACTTCACTATCCGACTTGAACAAATTACAAAACCCCTGCCTCCTTATAACTCAGAGATGTCGGCCACTATCTAAATAGGCATAAAATTTACAACATATAGCTACCTACTGGTAAAGAATGGGCCCAGCAAGTTGTTGAAACGTTTCCTTTGTACATTAATCATGGGGAGGCGATAAAAATGCCTGCAGGTTTCTTTAACTCACGCTACCACGCAAAGGTGCCGACACGCCTTCTGCCAATATATTGATCGACTGTGCTTTCGGCTATCGAAGCGAGGTTTAATAAACTCATTCCATCACGGCTATGCCTATATAGATAGTACTTTATAACTTTCTTTATTGAACTTCTAGTTATGAAAAGTGCATTTAGTAAATTTATTTGATACTAGATTTTGCTCGCGGTTTCACCCGCGTAAGTCCCGTTGCCGTGGGAATATCGGGCTAAAAAGTATGTGTGAATGCAGGTCTCCAGCTATCTACATACCAAGTTTCATCGCAATCGATTCAGTAGATTTTACGTGAAAGAGTAACAAACATCCATAGATCTTCACGAACTTTCACATTTATAATATTAGTACAGACTATTCCGTAATCTTGTTATAAAATAAAAATTAAGAAAAGTAATATTTAATAACATACATAGTAGGATGAGTTTATTTGGTCCTACAATAGCCTTGAAATTCATTGCATATGGAAGCTTTATAGGTATAAAAGAGAGAGCGAACATGGTGTTTTGTTACATTTAAAATATGTTTTAATACAAATGCCAGCTGCTAGATAATGATATATCTTATTTACATCTTCCCCTTTACGCAACTTTACTGTCCCCAACAGGATCCACAATGATCAAAATACCTATTATACTTATCACCTTAATTTTACTTCATGGAAATCAATAAATATATTGAACATAAAATATCACAGAAGTGACTTTTAATTTTTGTAACAACTTGCTATACATCCAGTCGCGAGATTTTATTCCCGAGTCGCACAAAGTGTATTGGTTTTCCTATTAGAAATTTCTCAGTAGCATCACGGTATCTGGCGATGATGTTCTGTAATTTGCTTTCAATATATCGTGGAACTAACATATACATAGCTAACAAAACGTGTACGTAATTCATCTCCGCCCACGCATTGCAACGGAAAATAGTTTATGTGCGTATATACATAAAATACATTTTACTGCAGCAAAATGTATCAAACACATCATACTATAATAAATATTGAGATATCTCTCAGTTGCAGAACCGTGGGCGGAAGCTAGTATGAAAAATAAATGGAATTTAGTTTGCTAGCATAGTTCCGAGTAGTTTTGCCTTTCTCGTTAGCTGTGTTAGTTGACGGCTATAAATTTGCTGACACTATCACCGAAACAAATTCCATTCAAAATCGTGGAACCCTTACATAAAATGTGATAAGTTTTATTCAAAACACGGATAGCCCGGTGCTGTGTGGTAATCAAGATCTAACTGTCAACGCGACATATCTTCTAGGTATTTTGTGAAACTTGAACATTGCTGGGGAGCTGTACGTAACTGTCACCCATATTTTGTATGTTTGTGTGTAAAGGCAACATAGAACTCAAAACATTAATGATAAATCATTACTTTTAATCAGGAAAATATATTGAAACTCAGTTTATCGACTTTAAAATCTATTAAAGCAGTGATGAACTGATTAAACTCACCAGTAGGTCTTAAAGCTGATGGCTATCTGATTTTGTCCAGGAAAACCGAATCAAAATATTGGGCAGCAAAATTTTAAAATCATTAATTATTATGTGACTATACATAAAAAAATATTTGCTGACTTGTGAAAAATATTCATTGTTGCTCATGATACTATTTATATTTCCTTGCGTTAAACGCTGTATTTCTAGAGACGTACGCTAGTTTAAAAAAGTAAAAGTAATAAAGATATTACTGTGTTTTGACCGGCAAGCTAGATTTTAGGGTCGGTACCCATTGGTCCCCTGAAACTCGCACCCTGTGCCCATTCGTCCCCTCAAATATTTGAGGTACCCACTCGTCCTCTGATATATTATTTATTTAAAATCACTTATATTGCCCATTCACTCTGCTATCGCTTGTTTTCTATCAGGGTACCAAAGGGCACCTGAGCGGGTGCCAAGTCTATAACTTTTATTCCAGGGGACGAGTGGGTACCTTAAAAATAAATTAATATTGATTGGTTCCCTACCAGAGGACCAATGGGCACCTATATAGGTGCCGAATCTACAACTTTTATTCTTGGGGACGAATATTAGAGGGCCAACGGGTCCCGACCCAGATTTTAGCCGTTTCACACGCCTACCTCTATAATTTTTTCCTTTTTCCCATACTTACATATTTTTTGGCTTTGTAAGCAATAATAATCTACTTCTACTTTCTTGCCTCATTTGTTTTATAAAAAAGTATAGGCATTCAAATTATATCTAAAACTGGACAAGGCAACCTAAAAATAGCCAGCCCGACTTCTAATCCAATCCGTTGTAGAACTTAGCGGTACTAAAGAAGTACAAAGTGAACTGGCTCACTAATTGGAGTGAATCTTAAAGAAAACGCTCTCCTTTCAACGCTCACTGTGCTAGCCTGTTGAGAATATAAAATGTTCGGGGCTCGGGCACTATGCGAGAGGTCAAACCATCCGAGAATGAGGCCGAATTCACACTATAGCATTTAGGCCATATTGTTTTAATGAATAGCTATTACTAACACTCTGGCATTGGAAATCAATACGATTTATGACTCGTAACGTTACACTATATAGGCTTAATATGTAAATTTTAAGGGTAGCTTTGCAATAGAAATTAATAGAGGTACAGAGCAACTGTTAATCAAATAATAAATTTTACTTCCCTAATATTACGAAAATAATATATAATATTATAATATCCACCCTGTATCTAAACTATTCCACTGTTAGGCACGGGCCTCTCCTCAAGGTTCCATAGTCTACCACGCTGGTCCGTTGTGAGTTGGCAGGCTTCACATATCTTCGAGAATACTATGGACAGGTTTCCTCATAATGCTTTCCTTTACTGAAAGCAAGCGATAATTAAAAAAAATATTTACACATAACTTTGAAAAGTCAGAGATGCGTGTTTTGGGATTGAAGTCGAGATATCTGTGTGGCAGTCTAACGGTGTCTATATCACTAGGCTATCGCTGCTTTCATGTAACAATAAAATATAGCTTTTTTGTTCACACTGCATCTTCGTAGAAACACAACACAGAACTTATCAAATGTATCCTAACTTACTATTATAAATGCGAATGTGAGTTTATTTTTTACGCTTTCGCGCTTTAACTACTCGACCGATTAACATGCAATTTCTTATACACGTTTTAAGGGGTACAGAAAAGTACATAGGGTAATTGTTATCTAGAAAACAGTACTGTTTTCAAGGGATAGAAAATTGACATAACCCACAGTTAGGCGACTAAAACCTAGAGTAAAAGTTAGTGCTACATAAAATTCTAATGAAAATTGCATTTTCTTGGCGATGAAGATAACCTAGTCGAGCAGCTCCAAGTTTATACGAATATTTCACATAACTTCTCATAGAATTCTAGATTAAAATATACACAATACACACTAATGAAATATTTTTCTTAAATACCATAACTAACTTGATTGCATGTAGTAAGTAGTTTAGGTGGCCACCTCGCCACTGGGTCGAGTGTTGTGGGATCGATGCCCGATGCCAATGATGGATAAAAAAATTGTGTGATACACAAATGGTTATTCCGAGTCTGCATATTCATTGTGGCCGTTGCAGAGGGCTTTAAAAATATTCAGAGTGTTTGTATAGCCCGCGTAACACAGGAACTATTTTTAGTGCAAAAAGGCCTCGAAAGGCGTGTTCTATCGACCGCGCCGATTAGAGTGCGCGGTGCCTGACATTGGTGTTGGACACGCAGGGGTATGTGGTTAGCCGCTGAGGACGACATGTTCGTTGCTCGGCAAGCACGTGGTGTTCGAGCGTCGGACTCAGACGTGGCTAGTGCAAACCAGTCGGTCGCGCGAAGCACGGAGTTGTCTTAGCGAAGTGGCAGTGTGGTTTCACTGCCGCAAAGCATCTCGGGCGCTTGCCTGCTCAGCAAGTAAGAGTCATAGCTGGAGTGACTCGGGCCACATCCGGCTTGTAGGTCTACTTGGGTAGGCGTACGGATGTACGTCGGGAAGTGAGCGTGCCTTACACAGTTCCGGTACCATACTGGAGATATGAGAGGCGGCTTCTCCCTCGGCTTCAGCGAAGTTTGGTTAGCAGCGCCCTGAGTTGCGGGTGGTGAGCGGCTTTATTGCTCCGGTACCTATCTGGAGAATAGGAAGTGTCACTTGGGCACGAGGTAGCTCGCTTACGAGAACCGGATCTCTGAGGTTAGGGTGGAGTAGTCGAGATTTGGGGACAAAACCTGTCTATAAGTGGTCCCGGAAGGTGCTCTCGGGCACTGGAAGGTACAGCGTCTCCCCTAATATAACCTATATGGTTGGTGTAGGGGAACGCTATATCAAAAACTGGGATAGTCGTAGATAGAGGGGATGTCCCATAGCTGGGCACAGAAGGGTTAGGCACTTATCTATTAGTCCACCAGCACTGGCCCAAAGCAGGTTGACAGACTTCAAATATCTTCGAGAACATTATGGACTACTCTCAGACATGCAGATTTCCTAACAATATTTCCTTTTATCGTAAAAGCAAACGATAATTTACTATTCAATACGCACGTAACTTCTAAAATTCAGAAATGCGCGCCTTGAGATCGAACTCGAGACCTCTCCGTGGCAGTTCAAAGATCACCCACAAGGACATCGCTGCTAAAAAAAATACTAATAAATAAAGGTCTAACCCGTAACATGTTCAAAGTTAGACCATAAAGCGTACTTTACTTACATAACTATCGCGTGACCGTGCCCATAGCGGACATTTAATCGAACAAGATTATAATGACTATAATTTATTTAATAAACTCCAGTTATTATTCACCAGTCGGGTTAACATGTGTATGTACTTACATTTTAAGTTAATCTAGGCACGAAGGCAATATTATTAGTAGGAAATATTAATATGAAACGACATCATTTTGATTTATTTTCCACCAATACAATCAACTTTAATTGAGTTAAATTCGATCAAAATTCGGGCAACGAATGAAATGAAGAATTCTTTATTTGTATTGGTTACGAACAATGTTCTGATCATTGAAATAATATTTCTGCTTTATTCTTACTTTTCTGTCGTGATATATTATAATTGTAAAAATATTTTGGTGTTCATTAACCAATACCGCGTTAAAGGCGGTACCAATTTGGATGAATCTTGGCACACTGGATTCTCGGATTAATATAGGATAAAATTTTAAGTAATTACGTCTGTCGTTTTTGTGCTCACCAGTCATAATTTGACCTAGACACTTCACTATCCACTACCCAGCACCTCTAGCGGTGAATTGAAGCGCGATAGATACATTTCTGTCAGATTTACGCGGGTGACGCAACGCCGTGACTAGAATGTAGTATTTCATATACTTCTGTCTTTAAGCGAATTTGTCATAATTTAAGGAAGCGTAGAATAATATTGGATATTTCTAATTTAACTATTGTTTCCTAATAGTCACACATATGTATATATTATTATATACATATATTTCTAACTATTAGATGTATATGTTTGTGAATGTTTGTGCATATGATGCAATGGTATAAGTGGTTAATTCGCCAAAGCCATTGCTTCAAATGTTGTGGGATCGATCGCCTCGCGGGATAAATAAAATGTGTAATCCACATAATTATGTGACATCCACAATAAAAAAATAACCACACCAATATATATCTGTATGTTTCTTACACCTACATACATTTCACACTGTTTTGTTCCACAAAGTGTGAAGCAAACCTATCCCCACACATCGAACACAGTATGAAATTACTGCTGACAACAACCTAACAAAAAACCAAAGGTTCAGCAACAGTCAGCATCAGTCTTCCATACTTTATAGAAAGTCAATTATTTGATAGAAGCTATAAATAACTATGTATAGAAATATTATCTACTCTGATGAAAATACTACATTTATTATAACACATTGACAGTAGAGGAACAGAGAAAATCTCATATTGTACGCTACCGTGTAATTTCCTGCTGCTAGGGATGCCATGATTTCTCTCAGGGCTGCCAACTTTATATATCTGGTCAGATACACCACTACGTAGATACTTAATACACGTTACAAAGTGCATGTTACATGGTAACATATCTTTTTTACCACATTTTACATATATATTTTTTTTCATAATTATTTTATGATTTAGTTCACTGGCAACCTTTATTTTTCAAGTAGTTACTCTAAATTAACCTTTTTTAAAACAAGGTTACTGGTATTTTGGGTTAACCAACTAAGCTAGAATGCTTAGGAGTATCTTCTTGTTGGTAGTATAAGGAATTGGAGGAGAGAGGATTCGAGGAGTCGCAAGTTCAATACCTTATTCATAGGGCTATCGCCTTTTTATGTAACCAATTCCAGCAGTATTGCCAACCCTAATACTACCCAGTACAGTATATTATGATCTATCGATTGTCGATACGTCGGATAGAATGCGTTCCACACTCGGAAGTAGCTCTTCTTTGTTAGATAATAATGCGACTGGACAGTCTCCTTGTCATATTCTCTAAGTAATGTTAAAGACAGCGTAATTTATATTACAATAGAATTTGTTGTTGGATATCTTATACATTAGTTAACTATAGTGCGCGCGTCTTCATGCAAGAACTGCCAGCAGTTCAGCATAGGTATTAGAAATAATATGAATAGCCACTAAATCTGAATTCCCGGATAGGTCAAAATTTGTTATTAATGTTTTAAATCATTTTCAGTAGGAGTTCGGAGTCTAAAAAAGTATCAGACGAAAATAGGTTGGCCCCGTATTACGTGGGAACTAAAACAAAAGCTGACAAAATGTGGCCCACTTCATGAATCATTTCCATTTGTGTCTAAGAGAAATGTCTAGTTTAATGAACAATTTTTGTAGCAAAATACTGATACAAATGTTGCTCACGCTGAATAGAACTGTCTGCAAATGATATGTGCGCTTTAAATTTATATTTCCTCTTAGTTTAATATCTTGAATAACTATAATAGAGTATTTTATTGTCTTTCGTGTTAGACGAGATATGCTGGGCCGCTTATGGTCTTCCCCATTTATCCTTGGTATTGCAGAATCAACATACCGTAAACGCAGAGTAATCAAGAAAAGCTATTCTGTCAAGTGGGCAAGTCTAATTAATACAAGTTTCTATCAGCGATAGGAGAAGAGGAAAAGGCAGACGAAATTCAGCGAATAGGACAGAGAGCACGGCATCACTACGTATTATAAAACAAAGTTCCCAGCCGCGTCTGTTCGCGATAAACTCAAAAACTACAGAACGGATTTTCGTGCGGCTTTCAACAGTAGACAGAGTGATTCATGAGGAAGGTTTAGGTGTATAATTTGTTAAGGTTTAATACTACCCGTGCGAAGCCGGAGCGGGTCGCGAGTCTATAGATAAAAAACAATAATATACAATTAAAATTGTACAAGTTAGAAATTAAATTCTTCAACTCTCTCGACATTAAATGAAAACATCCTATATTGAAATAGAATAGAAATTTAGTATCTGTAGCGTATTTGACAGATTTCTATCTCTAGCAGCTATACCATTTAAGGAGAAGAAGTCATTCTTGTCGTCAATTATGATCACGAGATCATATATATTTTATAATGCTGATAACGATATCAGCATTATAAATAATTACTACTACTTTATATTAATTGTATCAATGTTCTACATTTTATATCGATATAGAATTACCCAAAAATGTTTACGTTAAACTGGGCCAGCTAATCTTTTGATGAAAATTGTAAGCGCAGCGAAAAGAAACGGTACCTTCTGAAAAATATTTTTGCCTCCAGCTTTCCAAATTATTACGTATCGAGATAAGTAATGAATATTAAGGCAATTTTATGATAGTCGCGATAATTTCACAACTTCTTTTTATATTGTACGAGTGTAATTACCATATCTAATGTTACACGTTGGTACCGGAATATAACGTGACTGTACGTATGGCGTAATGGTTTAACTGACCGCCGTTAAGTGCTGTGGGTTCGATTACAACGAAAAATTGTGTGATCCACAAATGGTTTTCCCATGTATGGGTGTTCTTTGTGTCTCTTGTTTGAATGTTTGTGTAGACTAAAATTATTGTCTTTTACTCCACTTTGGCCGTCCGGGTCCGGCTCGATGGCGTAGTGGTTAGTGTAACCGTCTGCCACGCTTTAGGTCGCGGGTTCGATTCCCGCACAAGTCAAACATTTGTGTGCATGAACATGGATGTTTGTCTTGGTCTGGGTGTTTCTATGTATAATATGTATTTATTTACAAAAAAAAAAGTATATATGTATGTTTATCCATTGTCTAGTACCCATAGTACAAGCTCTGCTTAGTTTGGGCTAGATGGTGTTGTGTGTATGTGATAGAATATTATTATTATTATTATATCCATCAGGAATACATATAGGAATAGGTAGAGCAAAAATATACATTCGCTTTCGACTGATCGTGAGGCGGATTCGATTCCGGATACTAGCGTTATTGGTTTCTTTAGGTCATAGTAGCATCTACCAGGTATATTACTAGATTCCGTATCTTGGAAATTTGCTCGTGGGGTTGTACAGCCGGAAAGTGAAAGAAAGTGATCGACCAGTTTTAACAAAAGTTTCTGTGATATCTAATTACCGCTAAGGTTGACTTTCTAACGGAGGTGTGTATAGAGGAGGTGAGTTATTGTTAGCTGTGATAATCCAAACTTGACACATAGCACGACGTAAATATAATTCATGATAAAGAGAGCAATAGTCACTGTCATTATATCATTGCAAGGAGAAATCAACCTTATTGTTTCATGACGTTCAAATAAATCTCAACCGTAGGGTAGTAGACCACTTTTTGGGCCGACTGTACTAGTAGTAGTATTTGTGCCTTATTACAAGGCTTGACTAGCAAAATATAAAAAAAGAAAAGTCTGTTCTTGGTTCAATTTCTTAATATGAGTCGAAACTATTGTCTTCCATCAGACATAGATCCAGACTCCGTACTACGGCTGATAATTTCTTGATGGAAAATCAATTAACACTCCCTGAGCTGGCAATCGAAACTGAGACTATACTTCCAAACCTATGACATTATTCCAAGCTTTTAACTCGAGAATAAAGGTAATTTATTTACCTTTAATTACAAATCTTTGTTAACAAAACTGAATTTTGATGTAAATTTCACGAACATTCAAAATATTAATTGTATTCAGTACATTCACCATTGAAACTGTAAATCAGTTAGTGTAAAGTCATTGTCGGCAGCCATATTTCAACAGCAGCTTGTCATATAAACGTATTAACTCCCGCTTGTTGCGTGGAGGGGTATGCAGAAATCAACATTTTTGTTATAATAATATACATATTTTGTTGTTGAATGAAAATCTATGAGGCTTTATATTTCTACGTAGAAGTAATACATTGACATACTAGAGTAAATAAAAATGTATGTTATGCCTATTGCAAGCTTTACAGCAGCCCAATTTGCTCGCCAATGCGACGGTAATGCATCAAAAATAATATTTACTTTTACGCGTATGTAATTACTTTTAATGTATCAATTTTATCACGGTGTAATTAAAATATTACTATTTATACTTCCCTGTCGTTTCGACTGCTTTTTAGCAGCCATGGTCCCATGTTCACGGAAGACCAGTCTCCATGTTAGTTAGTTTGTTTGTTTAAGTTAAGTTAGCGCTTTATAGAGTGTATAGCTTTGTCTCTTTCTCTCGAATGCAATGTCATAATAGTAAGTACCCTGATCTTCTGTTACCTCTTCTTCCATTGTAAATAGCAGCGTGACTGTGTGTTCCCTTTGCTTACATATAATTTGACAATGAAAAACAGTAATGTCAATAAACGCTTTACCGCTCGTCTTTAGGTGAGTCAAAGTCAAGTCAAAAATCTTTATTTCCATAAAAATGTGCTAACAATTCTTGGACACGTCAATTCACTATTATATTAATATACAATAATAATAAAATAAATAGAAGAAAATAAAAATTTTGTGTTGAAAAAATCCTGTTCGAGGAGTCACTGACTCATCTCTCATTAAAATTATTTACAAAGAGTCATTGTTAAATATAATTATTTAAATTGTTATTGAATGGCTCATTTATAAATATGGCATCCGTCTATGTAAGTATTTGTCGTACAAACAAACCAACCGACGGAAAGGAAATAAACAACATGGAATTCTAAATTGAGCCATGGACGACTGATCCGTCTTTATTAATTGAGAATAGGATTAACAACAATAAAATAATAATATAATTATATATATTATTGTAAAATATATTCTGAATAAATTTTCTCAATATTAAGCGTTCCATTGAACATATTATATTTTTTATATACTATATATTATATATTAGCACTAAAATATATCTCAAACTAGCATTCATTTTCGAGCTTTTCCATTAGACTACTGACTAATTTATTTCCGTTAAATCTTTCCTGGGACTCCGAGTATCAAAACACAATATCTTCCATGGTCAACACTACCGATCCTGGCTGTATAGATGATATAAACGTGGAAGTACGGCTAGAATTAGTACCTAAAAAACATAGATATACTAACACAGAATAGAAGTCTATACAGTTTGTTAACGAGCGTACTAAAATAATAGGATGATTTTGGCGTAAGAGAGCAAGACAGCTATAGTCCTAACTTTTCCCTTATCACCTAAATTTATCGCTTGCCATACCGTATCCTTGTTTGCCATCGTTGGTGTATAAAAACATTATTAATAGAGCATAAAGCATTAGGAGACTGTATGCAATGCTTTCCACACCTTTAGGAAGGGTGGTACTAATAAAACAAAATTATTCCATATTACTCAATACTCAATACATTTATTGCACTCCACAAGTTAAATACATGTTACAATGGTATAATATAAGAAACATGTGTGGCCTTGCCTTTATTAATAGTATGCATTCAGTTATTTAAACATTTTCTTTAATATAGGTTAACACAGGTCAGGGCCGTTTCATATCGTCAGAAGTTGACCTGTTTTATATTCTCAGTATTCCTAAAATACTTTATACAAACAACGTCCTTTATCCTGTCGTATAACGTAAGTTCAATATAAATATAAAACGAAGTATACATACGACCAGTTTATCGAATGTGCCAGAAGGTGGCAATGGGATCGCTTCATCTTTCGTAACACCTAAACAATGGCGTATCCTAACTAATCCTAACTAATATTATAAATGCGAATGTGAGTTAGTTTATTTGTTACGCGTTCACGCCTTAACTACTGAACCGACCATCGTAATATTTCGGATACAGGAGATGTTGTCAGGAGAACAAAAAAGGCAGAGGATACCTTTTATCCAGAAAAAAACTACTGTTACTAACCTAACCTAACGTAGCTGTACGCGAAGCCACGAGCAAAATCTAGTATTAAATATGCGAATGTGAGTTTATTTGCTTTCATACCTTAACTATCCGAATGATCATCATGAAATTTCGCATAAAGTGTGATAAGGGCTCAGAAAAGGACAAACTTTTATCCAGTCCAGAAAAAGTACTTTTCCCGATCGAGCGAAGCCGCAGACACATACTAGTAAAGTAAAAAGAGTGCCAGGTAAGCATTCCCGACTCCAGAAAACTCTGGTGCCTATTCCAGGATGTGAGGTTTAAACTAAAAATTCTACGATTTTATGCCTGCGCCTTTATTGACCAGGAATTCCCTAAAAAGTAAACTGATTTACGCCAATGGACCTAAACTTAGAGTAAATGTAGGTGATACACTTCAGCCTTACTATTTAGCAACATGCATACGACATCACATATACCTACATTATTATGTAAAAGTTACATGACTATCCTTTTTAAATTAATTATTTCCTCAAGGCAGACAAGATGGCTTGTGCCTTTTTAGAATCAGGCTCATAGATGGATAAGAATTTCAAAAATTGTGTTGTTCCTAAAAGAAATTCTAACAATAAACTTCCATAATACATTAAATCTCACACGCCTACTATTCCAAAAGAATTCAACATTAATAAAGAAACAGAAATCTGACAATGATAAAGAACAAGGCAAGTTACAATTTTTTTCCCGATTTCAATTGAATAAAAGCCAAGCTACACCGGAGGGACGAAAAATATTTCGTCTCTGTCATCTAATTCGACAATGTAACGGCTTATTCTCAGGTCCCTTTCTGTGGTTACACTAAACGAGTTCCTTTTCGATCCGTAGCAAATTCTGTAAGGAGGACAGATATTATTAAAGGTTTTCATAAAATGTATCCTATTGATATTAGGAGCTGTGATCCGGATAGAAAATGTCCTCGTTCTTACATATTCATTTTGTTGTATAGTTTAGTTCTTCTTATATAACGTAACATAAGATGTGATTCCACTTATTTTTCTCAAAAAGTAGTAAACAATTACCTCAATATTAGATCGACCAATTTTCGTAACAAAAACTGTTTAAATATAGATCTGATCCATAATCTATTGATCTGATCATAAATATCACAAATGGTTTTGTCTTCTATTTACGAGAATGTTATTCATTGAAATTAAACTACTATATACGGATTATATCGCGTTGTTTATTTAGCACTGTATTACAAAATTTTGAAAATATTATACGTCAGGACATTTCATCGGTCTTGCGTCGAAGTAAAGTGCCCAGACCGAATCTTCCCAAAGATGAATTCGTTGCATTGAAGAACTTGCGGGCTAGGCCAGATATTACAGTACTCCGTGCAGATAAAGGAAACGCTACGGTCATAATGGATACGTCAGATTATAAACATAAAATTGAAAATTTACTTTCGGATGAAACAACTTATAAACAGGTTAAAACCCTACAAACAAAATATTGAACAAAACCAAAGATATCATACATAAATACTCCGAAAGACTAGATCTAGATGTTAAACAATTAATACCAGCTTGCGTAAAACCTCCAAAGCTGTATGGGTTACCAAAAATACACAAGGAAAACGCTCCCCTACGTCCTATTGTGAGTCAGATCGACACACCAACTTACAGACTGGCTCAGCACGTAGCGAAGATACTCTCACCACTCAAAGGCAACTCGAGAGCACATGTAAAGGATTCATACCATTTTTTGAGTGAGATTAAACACCTATGTCTCACTAACAATGAAACAATGGTTAGTTTGATGTACAGTCATTATTTACCTGCATGACTGTATTGAAATAACTAAAAGGAAGCTAATAGAGTACAATATGCCTGGGAAATATGCAGAACTACTTAAGCATTGCTTAACAACTGGCTATCTGTTGTGGGACAATAAATTCTACATACAAGTCGATGGTGTGGCAATGGGCTCCCCAGTATCGCCTGTTGTTGCCGACATATATATGGAGGACTTCGAGGCTCGAGCTTTACAGACTGCCCCCATCACACCCAGGATTTATAAGAGGTTTGTAGATGATACTTTTACAATATTACCAACAGATAGTGTTAGTGTATTCCTAGAACATCTTAATTCCATTAATAACAACATCCAATTTACTATGGAATTAGAGGCAAATAATTCATTAGCATTCTTAGATGTACTTGTCATCAGAAATCCTGATCATACTTTGAGCCACACTGTGTGTAGGAAAAAGACCCATACAAATAGGTACTTAAACGGTGAATCTCACCACCATCCTAAACAGTTAGCTACCGTGGGAATGTCTTTGTTTCAGAGAGCCCACGGGATCTGTGACAAGAAACACCTGGACGCCGAGCTTCAACATGTCAAGCAAGTACTGCAAGACAACAAGCTCCAACAGCCGCGCCGCTGTCACAGATCCCGAGAAAAGCCAGCCACAGTCGAGCACCAGCCTGCTATACTGCCTTATGTAAGGGGTGTCACTGACAAGATTGGCTACATCTTGAAGCGAGCTTCAATCAACACATACTTCAAGCCGCCAACGAAGATAAGTCAATTTTTACCATCCGTCAAGTGCCAATTACCTTTACAAGATGCAGCGGTCTATAAAATAGATTGTGACTGCGGACTCTCATACATTGGTCAAACCAAGAGAAGCATAGGCACCCGCATAAAAGAACACATAGCTGACGTAAAACACAAACGCTCCTTGAAGTCTGCTGTGTGTGAACATATACAACAGGGGACCAACCACTACCTGAGATTTGACAAACCACAGATTCTCGCTAAAGAACACCGATTCCTACCAAGGATGCTTCGCGAGGCTATTGAAATCAAAAAACATCCCAATTTCAATAGAGAAGATGGTTGGAATGTACCACCAGCTTGGGATCCAGTACTTCAAATAGTCAAACCCAAGAAGAAACAAACCACAGCTAGACTTCATGATACTTTGAGCTCATTCTGCGTAAATAGAAACACCAATAATTAAATTATGTTCGGGTACTTTGAAATAACTACACTGGAACATTGAGACAACTACCATCTTAGTCTCCCCGTGACCATGGCTGCTGGAAAGCAACCGAAACGTCGGGGAAAGTGTAAACCAAAAATAAATAGATTTAATAGTTTAAATAATTGTATTAGCTTATAAATTAGTAAAATAAAATCAATAGTAGTAGTAATGTAATATTTTCAAAATTTTGTAATACAGTGCTAAATAAACAACGCGATATAATCCGTATATAGTAGTTTAATTTCAGTCACAAATGGTATTTGCATAAATTAAAATATACGTCAATTCACATTTTGATGCTTATTATAATAGATCGAAACTCATTATAAAGACGAAAGAGGACCTGCTGTGTTAATGATTACGTCAAATAGTTCGAGAACACGTTTTATAGAAACACTAGATGTTCCTCGCAGCTACGTTCGCGTTTATGTGGATTTGGGGAATTGTACTTATTTTCCCGAATAAAAGGTAGCCTATGTCCTTTTCCGTATCCCTGTCAACGTGTATGCAGAATTGTATGATGATCGGTCGAGTAGTTACCGCATGAAAGCTAACAAACAAATTCATATACGCATTTATTATATTAGGAAGGTTCTATGTACAACGAACTCTGCAGGAGAACATTCCCATGAAAGTTGTAAATAAAATAAAATGTAAAAGTAATTAATTTAAAAGCTTATACAATTTTAATCGTTCGACCAACTTGTAAACCTTTTGATATACATATGTACAATCATAAAAACAAATAGAAAAAATGTAGACACGTCAACCTGTTGAATGCCCGTTACTATAATATTCATTGTTATATCAAATGGTTCCAATGTGCCCAGATGCGTGTTCAACGAGAGTATATCACTCTAACGATAAAATTATAATTATTGCTTGTAGTTATTAAAAGTTTTACTCAGGCATTATTTATTACCTACCGAATAAACTAAAGCTTACATGTTTAATTTATTTTATTATACATCGAATTTCAACATTAATTTTTATTTACTACGATTTTACCTTAGGCTTTACCGTCCTATTGTTTAGTTCTTCTCTACACTTTGCCACTGATCATAGAAAGCTGTACCCAAATTTGCACAGTAACCATACATATTATTCCTACCTAAAGATTGGTTTTACTACATAAATTACGTAAATTAGGCTTACTAAGATGAGACGGAAAACATTGAACAAAAATATTTTTGAATTTATATTATTAAATATTCGTTAGAAGAATTAAATACAAGTAGAGTAAGAGTGTTTGTCTGTTTGTTCAATATGCAAATGGATCGACTAAAATATTCATTGAAATGTTTTCTTTCAAAGCTTAGATATGATAAAGACATGTGGCAGATAATATGATATATGTACGTAAAATACGTCGCAAGAGAACTGCGGACCACACTTTGCGGGCTAAATCAATCTATAAATAAATCAAACCTTACAAAATGCAAGCAGTACAAATGTTTCATAACATAATTTTAAAGAAAAATGTAATGAGCACCTCTCCTAAGCATTTGAAAGTCTCTCGTAGTCTCTGCACTCACGAACACACTTCACATAGAGAGGGAGTCTGCCACCTTCCCACTTCATCATCTGATGTTATGAGAATTTCCTCTTTCATTAAAATAAAAGTGTTGTATCTACTCTTTAATATATTTTATTATTTCAACTAAATCCAGAGATATAAGTTTGTATTTCTTATCAAACGTGACATCTCGAACTCGATTCTAACATCGGGTTTAGAATTTCATAGCGTCATTAGATTTTAGTATTCCATGACACACTAACATAGAACGGGAAGCGATTGGATGCGGGTGGCCTGAGATCTATCTGTGTGGAGGCCTATGTTCAGAAGTGGACGTCTTTTGGCTGAGATGGTGATGATGATGATGATATAAAACGCTATGAATGTATATTATTATTATATTAGGTTCTCGAGTAACTATTCCAGTTGATAGTTGACAATATAGATATCAATAATGCATTCATCAGAATACATCCCGCCGGCGCTATTAACAACCCCTGTGAGTCAAGTCGACTTTTACAAACATTCAAACAATAGATTTTCAGTAACAATTCCAAAATACTGGCAGTTATTGAACCTTTTTTCTAGAAGTCTACGTAAACAAAATAATATAAAAGTATGTTTCCCCGTACTTTGTCTTTAAACAATCCTATTGTGATCCTTATCGCAATTCCGAAGAACAAAGGTATTTATTGGTAGTCGCCAACTCAAGTAAATCAAAGACATGAAAGGCTATCGATTGATTCGAGCCAATTACGAGGCACCAATCAACACGTTATACAAGTTATAGAATAGTTATAAGTGTGACAATTTCCTAGAACCGTTTAATACGAAGCCTTATTTCAATAGAAGAGAAATTCGCATAAGCATGTGTTGTATACCTACAACGGTAAGTTTTCTCTCTGAGGGTCTAAAGAAATAAATGTATACATAAAATTATATTGTAAACCGACAGTTTTCAATGATAAGTTCGTACCCACGGCACGTACACACAGCGACACACCAACCTAGACTGTTTGGACTTTGAACTATTTGAAGTTGAACGCTGCGAATCGTGCGAGTGAGTGCGTTATATTTTTGTTATTTTGTCTCATTCACGCTGAACGGGACGCGACGCTCTATCCTTACCATTACATTGACACCACTATGCACTGTCCCTTTCCGACATTTCTCTATTTTGTATGTAGCGTAGTTAATAGTTATACGTATATAGGGTGTCTAACTTGATGTGTAGCCGTGTGTACATAGCTTTTGCCCGCGGCTTTGTCGCGTAAATATAGGTTAGGTTAGTAACAGTACATTCAAAAAATAAAATTTACTCGCTAATAATATAGCTTTCTACTTACTTAATATCTATCAAATAGAATAATCAAATCTTTCCTCTTTTTAATATATATCTTCTTTATATATATAATTCTTCTGTACGTGTGTTGACAGTGAACTCCTAAACGGCTAGACCGATTTTAATGAATTTTTTTGTGTGTGTTTAAGTGGATTCGAGGATGGTTTAGAGATTTGTTTTTTTTGTTGTTTTTTTTTTCACCTGTACCGGACAACGTCTGTCCGGACAGCTAGTATATATATATATATATATATATATATATATATATATATATATATATATATATATATATATATATATATATTATTAGTGTGGACAATGGCAAGCACATAAAAAAAGCCATTTTTTTTTTTAAATGACAAATTTTCATGAGTCCTTCGTACTCTGCTAAGTCGTTTACTTTATAGTTTACAATAAGAGCTGATATTATTGCTTAAACATATAATGTATGAATTGGTACGGGTATATGAACGAAACTAAATTAGAAAGATATACCGACACGATACGAAAATGATTCTATCTTGCCTCGCCACAGTTTAGGTAGTATTACTAACAGTCCTAATCTATCACGATATATAGTGCCTGTTTGGTGGTATATATTCCGACCTTCATCGAACTTAGGAGGTCAATCGATTACAAACAGCTGCAGCGATGCAAGTACAATTTGGCAAAATGGAGCTTAACCTACCTGGCCAAATAATAGGTACTCTAATTTACTCACGTTAACTCGAGTGCCTATAGTAGAGAAGCTTTAAAAAAAATTTAAACTAGTCTTTTCCCGCGGCTTCGCTTGCGTAATTTTAGGTTAGGTTAGGTTATGAATAGTACATTTTTCTGGATGGGAGGTACCATATGCCCTATTCTGTACACCTGACAAGGTGTATGTGAAATTTCATGATGTTCAGTTGAGTTGTTAAGTAATGAAAGCATAACAGACAAATAAACAAACTCACATTCGCATTTATAATATTGGTTAGCATTAAACGAGTTTAGAGAGAATTATTAGCACGGCAGGCAGCAACATACCCTTGTTTGGTCAGCGATTTAGCTGTGTATCCCCTTGACGTTGCTGTAATCTGTGAGTGGCGATTGTTGCTTACCATCAGATGAGCCATTAACTAGTCTGCCATTAGAAGCAAAAACAATGACATTAAACGTATGTATAGTTTTAATGATATTCTATCATAAAATGCACGGATGGTGTAGTGGTTGAAGTAGTCGCGTCGCCACTGCTACTATGCCGAGTGTTGTGGATTCGAATCCCACACGGGACAAAAATTTGTGTAATCCACAAATAGTTGTTCCGTGTTTTGATGTTCTTTGCGTTCGTTTTTGTAATGTTTTGTAATTTCCCCCGCAATACAGAAATTATTCCTAGTGCGGGAGTTGTAATTTTTTTTTAAACGTTAATAAATACCGTGCCTGTAATAGTTGAAACATACATATCATTTTATTTCTTCTCTAATTAAATCTCCAATTCAATTCGCTTCAGATCATATATATACATACACACTAGATTCTGCCCGTAGCTTCGCTCGCATAAATGTAGCTTATGACAATGTTCTATGCCACGGTACCAGTATTTTTTCATGTCCTATCCCGCACCCCTGACAACGTGTATTTCATGTCCTATCCCGCACCCCTGACAACGTGTATTTCATGTCCTATCCCGCACCCCTGACAACGTGTATTTCATGTCCTATCCCGCACCCCTGACAACGTGTATTTCATGTCCTATCCCGCACCCCTGACAACGTGTATTTCATGTCCTATCCCGCACCCCTGACAACGTGTATTTCATGTCCTATTCCGCATCCGTGACAACGTGTATTTGATGTCGTATTTCGCACCCCTTACAACGTGAATGCAAAATTTCATAAAGATCGGTTAAGTTATTAAGGCGTGAAAACGTAACAAATAAACTCACGTCTTATGTTTTAAATACTCTGATTAAACTCGGATGCTGGCGTCCTAGCATTGGTTGAGAGGTTAAAAGCTTTCTGCTGAAGTAAGGTAGTAAATTAGTTGTTATTGTTACAGCGCAGCTAGGTGTGTGCGCGGTGATGTCGCTATGGAGGTGGTCGTGCCGCTGGCGGTGGTGTTGCTGGCCGTGAGCGCGGCGCCCAACGCGACGCGACGCCGGCCCGACGACCTGCCCGACGAGCCCGTGCTGCCTGATGACGATGATGACGTCAACCACCGCCTCGACTATTATGATGAGGAGAGAATTAATATATCAGGTCAGTCACTACAGCATACATGTGTGGAACTTTTCAGTATTCTCTACAAAACATTAAAATGTTTCACACTTGCTCCTTGCTCCCACGAGTAAGTGTTGATTTTATGTAGCTTTGTGATAGGGGTTAAAGGAGCAGAGGCCTGATGGAGGAGAATTCATATAAGGATGATGATATACTGGTCTACAACGGATTGTTTGAATGTAGCATCAATTTCCTGTATAACGTACCCGAATTTTATTTCTTCCTCACCTAAGACTTATTTCTTGTAGCAGTTGCACATCGCCGTCGTAGTATAAATAGTTGTAATACGTATAACGATCAACTAAGTGTCTACGTATTAAGGAGTAGGTATATCACATTGGTCCTGCCTACAGCGGGAGTGTGTACTTGAAAATTTACATTCACTTTATACTACACTATATAATATTCTGTAATAATATTCTATCATACACACAACACCATCTAACCGAAACTAAGCAGAGCTTGTACTATGGCTACTAGACAATAAATAAACATACATATGTATATATAACTTCTTTTTTTGTAAATATGACTTGTGCTATCTGAACAGTGCCACTCTCATGAGTGTTTCGGTCATCCGTATGAGCCATTTCATAAACCAGAAAAGAGCAATTTCATAAAAAAAAAGAATTGATCAAAGTGTTTGGTTAAGTTTTTCACATAAATTTAGAAATTTTGGAATAATGTAATTATGACCTAAGGTTTATGCAGCGTGTTACCGCTGTATAAAGCTTTCAAGTACTACCCAACCATGTATATTATCTCATTAAATTTGTTGACTATGGAAGTATGTTAATGATTCTTAATAAGCGAGGCGCTGTGCTATGGAACTTTGCTGTTTGACATTATAATATTAGCGCAGTAACTTCTCTTTGTTTTGCAAGAACGAGAGCACAACAATACCGTACGTTGCCTTGCATAAAAAGCATTCTGCGGCTGCTATACACCATTAGGCACTCCGTATCCTTACTTGTATTAGCAACCTTTGTAGAGCTAAAAGATTCCAGCCCAATTATTGCTCACGGCAATGGCGTCCTCAATACCTGTAACAAGGTTACGCGCAAAGCTGCTGTATGGCATTTAGGCCACTCGCATAGGTGAAATAAAGAAGCCTATATACTCACATTTAGTATACGTCGGACCGTTTATGGCCCACTTTGCTGAATTGTGTCTATAACGATCGACTTGAGCTCGCAATCAATTAAACGTTTTCCATATGGCAGTGTACTATAAAACCGCTTATACATAGTTAGTTGTTAACAGGTTCTTTTCGATTCATATTTTAATCGTTTAAACAGGCAGCTATTATCATTAAATCTTGCTAAAGTTTTAAGATATATATTAAAACAACATGGCACAGCCACAGAAAAAGAAGATCTTTTTCTTCAAGATATTTTCCTTAAAAGATACAAGCAATAATTAAAAATTTGTGCATAGCTTTACAAAGTCACAGGTATGGCTACACATCAAGCTAGACACCCTATATATGCATAAGTACGCTACACACAAAACAGAGAATTGTCGGACAGGGACTGTGCATCGTGGTATCGACCAATCACGGTGCACTAGCGCGTGCGGCAAAGTTGTGCTTACACACACTGACGCACGTTTTTCTTGCTGTTGTTGTTTTTCGCCGTCAGTTAAACAAATTCTAAGCGTTCGCATTATAATACTGTCGACATGAAAGTGCGATTTTAATATTTATTTATTATGGCTCCATAATTATTTTCACAACAGCGGCAGCATATAATAGTATTGCGTGACTTATTTATCAAGTTACCTAGTTATTTATTTTGAGCAGTTTGATACTAAAGATCGGCAAATTAAATAGTCGGTAAACAAAATGACTACAGGGTTTTTGATTTAATGAATATCTTAAAATTACTTATTATAATATTTACCAGTGCATAGTTATGAAAGGAAATAATTAAATACATTTTTATTGCTTACTTATTTAACATTTTTATTAATTTCATGAGTAAATGTAAAACATTTTATTTTTAATCTTTTACAGACTCTTTTTATTCTTTTATAACATTTGCATCAGTAATAATAATTGATAATAGGTAATGGACGTATTAACGCTCAGATGCTAGCGCAAATCGAAATCCAAACTTATAAAATATAATATTCGCGCCGAGGTAAATTTGCTCGAAAAATAATATACATATAGGATATGATACATATATGGTAAGAATAGAGCGCCGCGCCGCGTCCTGTTCAGCGTGAATGAGACAAAATAACAAAAATATAACGCACTCTCTCGCACGATTCGCAGCGTTCAACTTGTAATAGTTCAAAGTCCAAACAGTCTAGGTTGATGTATTGCTGTGTGTACCTTAGGTTCAAACTCGAAACGTCTTCGTGGCTGTGTGTTTGTGTCTGCCTGTGTGTCTATCGATTTATACAAATATTCAAGTTAAATGCATCAATATTATACACGAAAAGGAATCTCGCTAAAGTAAAACTTATATGAACACATTTGTTGAATGTTAACTACTTCAGTTTGCGAACATAATTAACACATCTGTTTAGTTGCATAAGCCCCGATACGCTTTAACGAGGCGACATTAAATAGGTCGATTGGGGACTAAACATTAAGCCCCAGAGTCGCCGAATTAATGACAAAATTCGTTCAGCCGAAGCACTTACGAAAGCAGTTGAGAAATTTGGAAAATGGAAGTACTTTTACAGTAGATGTACTCTTTATATATTATACAACGCAACGTGAATAATTTTAGCGTGTAGGTTACTGCGAAGTCTGCAAAGCAATGGGATTCTATGAAGAGACTCGCATTGACAAGTCAATCAGTCAAATGTCACAACGCAAAGATATGTGTATATTAGAAGACTAGCTTTTGCCCGCGGATTCACTCGCATAAAAGTATATAATTTAAAAAAAGTACTGTTACTAACTGGATTAGTAACAGTACTTTTTTTAAATAAAGACCATATATCTCGATGATAATATATATATATATATATATATATATAGTCATTGAATTTAATCGTTAAAACAAACAAACAACAAAATCAAATCTTTCCTGTTTATAATATTAGTATAGATTAATGATCGCTTGCTGTAAAACTAAAAGAAAATACCAATACCGTAGAACTCTCATTCCTACTATGCATGAGATAGGGTTAGGCACGGTGACATGATGGCCAAGTACACGTGCCTAGAAAAGACGCCGCTTTGGTGAATGCCAGCGGTGGCAGGCACTGGTGACGTTAAAGCTTGACCTGAAAGCCAATAATGATATAACTAGCAACGTACATGACTAAAAATTCTATCAATTTGAGTGTACTGTAATTTTAAATATTACGATATTTATTACATCTGCTTTTTGTTCTTCGTCCTAAAATTTGCGACCAACCGCGGGTGCCACTTTCACGTTGGGTGTAATATTATTGAGATTTCCTGTTAAAAATGTTTTAGTAGCGACATACAGCCTGAAAATGTGTCTGGTAGATGCCAACTGTCTTACACACTTTTAAATAGAACCTTATATAAAGAGGCGCCTTTTGTATATGATACAGCATTGCCTAATTCTACGCGGATGTACTGGCGTGAAGGGCGACAAAATACAAATACGTTGAACCTATTTGTATTTGTATCTCTGGATATATGGCAATCACACGTTACTAACCTAGCAGACCAGTTGTCACTATCCCATTGCCGCAATTGACCAGGAAACTGGTTTCTCTGCCAAAAACATAGTACTTACTACTCCACTCCTTTACTCTTAAAGGGAAGGTATTCACCGCAGAAACAAGTACACAAATTAAAGTTATTCTGCTAAAATCTTCAGTAGAGTTTTAGAGGCTCACAAATGTACCTCTACTATTCCTTTTGTTCCTTCAATAATTTTCATTTAGCTAGGGTCCGCAACGCACTAGTGATAACATTGGTATTATAAGCGATCATAGGCTGCCACCAAGACGGCCCAGCCCAATGCTTGTTTGTAACCTTTTTGTTTTAGCAGGGTGAAATTATATCTCTAGTCGCATTGCTCCAACATTAACACCCGCCTTATGAAATAAAGATAATAATAATAATAATATTCTATCACATACACACAACACTATCTATCCCAAACTAAACCGAACTTGTACTATGGGTTCTAGACAATGGATAAACATATATATATATGTACTTGTTTTTATAAATACGTATATTATATTATACATAGAAACACCCATAGATGAACACAAAAAATGGTTAGCAAACGGTTGAACACATATCACCTGCTGGGATTGGCTGACCAAATTAGCAGCAGCCAATAAAATCACTTGACAAGAGTTTGAATTTAAAATATCGTTGGTTAGCCTTTTAAAAGGGGGCTTAAGAGAAAAGCTTACCTTTCTATATACGTGAATACAAACATAACTTGTTTATGTATTATGCTCGACCTAACCTTGCACGCGAGGTTGTTATAAAATTCACCGCTTCTCACATTAGTCTAAGAGAGAAATTCGCTTTTACAAACTTTGTTCGGAACAACACAAACTGCGCCTCGCAGTCGCGGAGTTGTATGCATACCTAATCTATGTAATACAACGAGCTTACAAAGTGTTACCAAGTATTCGCAGTGGATGCAATTGCGAACAAATAGAATGGAATGGCAAACTATTCATTGCAGAGGTGTGTGTTCAGCGCTTCGTGACAAAGACATTTATTCGAAGTTAAGCCTTGGATGAATGACCGTTTTGCACTGAAATAGTTCTACTGCTGCCGATCTGTATAAAACAACTGTCGCACCAGTTATCGTTCCTTTAACATAGTAGCATTAAGACTACGGTCATAAAGAGATTCAACGCTAAATATTGTTTTGAAAATGTTTAAAATTCCACTGAATAACCGTTTATTTTTTTACTCCTTGGTGAAAATAAATATTTTATGTGGCAGACCCATAAAACACGTAAATACAGCTTGCTGTGTACTGCGCGACTTTTACCGACTGTAATTTAATAGCATTAATAATTTAATAAATTTTTCTCTTAATGTTAACCTTCTTGTGTATAACATATTTGTATATTTTATGTGAAGCAATATTTTCTTTACCTACAAACGTTCTTATCCAATCCAATGCCAATCCTAAATAGATAAGCAAGTTTATGCATACGACGGCGAAACTAAATTTTCTAAAAACAAACTCATTCAAAACACCTCTATTATAACATTCTCATTACATATCAACTCTGAAAGAACTACAGCAAAGTCAAAATTAACAAAAGATAGTAAGCAATGTTGAAAGCATTCCTTATTGTCTTAGACGAAGCCATTTAAAATGAATACAGTACTATTCATTTAAATGAAGCAAATTGCTTACATGCATTACTATGCAAGTGTTTCCAGCGCTACTAATCCCTTTGCCATTACCGAGCGTGTTGCCGGGGCAACAAGTTTCAACACATTGCATTTTTGTATTTTTTCGTGGTTATTATTTAAGTTGTTGTTTAATTATGTTAAATATAATAAAGATCTGTAATCAGAAGTTTAAAAATAAAATAACCCGTCATAGCTAATTATTATTTGGTAACGATATTAATCACCCGGGACACCGACGTACGAGTAGTATTAATACTGTTTTGAGTATCTTTTGGGTAAGTAAAAGTTTCGGTATCTCATTTACCTACATTTCCTATTTCTTTATTTTTATTAAATATCATATCACTATTGGGAATGAACATTTTATTTCAAAATTTGAAAACGAATAATATACCTAATAATTTCTGACTTGTGTGGAAGAGCTATCAATCAAAGATCGAAGTCATATATTTTATTTTCTAATAAGGTAAGTCCATATAGATTTTATGACATAATTCTATTAGGAAGAGTAAGTGGCTCCACGCTCGTGACGCTACTCGTTTGATTCCTCAGTGTTAAACATTGTGACTAACTAATTGATCAAATTACGTATTATTTGATCAGTTTAACAAATTTGCTAGACGTTGTTTCTGTCCTATAGGTCCATTTTTGGACTAGTCTAAACTCTCTATTTTGAACGTTCATATAATACAATAATTTTGTATAAATACTCACGAAAGTTATAATTAAAAATCATTATATAATATAAATATATTTTTACTATTGTCAGTCACAACCACATTCAGCAGATCCTTTTTTATCAATATTGCTGTAGACAATGGAATACACTAGCTCATCCAAATCCACTCAAGTCTTGAAAACTTTCTTTTTTCTTTTTTTTATACACAGATGTAAGAGTTTCAAACAATTTGAATAACTCAGAAAGCCGCTAGCTGGCTTATATAAATCACAGAAAGATTTCGATGTGACAGTAATTGTAGGTTATGCATCTAGGGATTTAGAGGCGCTCGAGCCGAGACCGGGAGCTTACCCATGCAGAAAACGTAGATCACTTTTAAAACACAGTCACACGCCCGCTATTAAATAAAACTTCAGAGTGATTTGCCGAGTTGACCCTCCTTATTTTGCCGCAGTACAAGCAACATCTAAAGCCTACATCAAGTTTGCCGTGTACAAAAAATATAAAACCGACAATTTGCATAATACACGTAGAAAGTGGGGCAAATACTCAAAACGTCATAATGATAAGGCCTGTGCCAGACTTGCAACAAAGACAAGCATATTTTACCGTTTTCTACCGAGGTTTTGCCAATATTTTTGCGAATATTTGCCGAGGGTCGCGCTCAACTTTACCGCTGCGAATACAAGGAAGGAATACTGCGAATACGTTTTGTAAAGGATCACGAACAAATTGTGTAATAAGTTTGGTACGAGGTCAACGAAAGTCTCGATGAATATTTGCGCATAAGTCTGTCGCGGATCTAAAGGCTGGGCACATTTAGGCGGTCGGTGCAGCTTTGTTTGAAACATTATGCAAGCTACTGGCACGGTGCCAACTCCCGACAAACAGCCTTCCAATAACGTATAATGAAATTGCTGAATACCTCCAACTATATTTAGATTTATTGTTTTTCAAATACGATTTGTTTCTACTGTCTGTATTCACAATGGTAGTTTAGAATAGCAGAATAGTTTATCAACAATACTTCGATTTTATTCAAAACTAGCGAAGCGACTTAACGTATTGAAACATTGCAGACGATTAAGTATTTTATTCCATATATACTTTATTTTTATAAAGCTACTAGCTTTTGTGCGCGGCTCCGCCCGCGTGGTACCTGTATCAATTAAAAGTAACCTGTCCTTTCCCAGGTTTTAAACTATCTTTGTACTAAATTTCATCCAAATCTGTTCAGTGGTTTAGCCGTGATGAGGTAACAGACAGAGAGATAGCCGGACAGACAGAGTTACTTTCGAATTTATAATATCAGTAAGGACGTAAGGATAAGGATTATCCGAAGTTCCACCCGCATGAACGATTACTGATCCTTTCTTATAAGAAAATAATTTTAAAATCGGTTAAGAAGATTTTGAGTTTATTCCTTACAAACAAAAATACAAATTCTTAACTTTAGTGTGGAAGCATAGAAATATGTTAATAGTTGAATATTTTAAATATAATAATAAAATAGTTGTAAATATTATGTTCAGTTGTTTTTAAATCAGAATCAGCTTCTTAGTTATGAGAGCTAAAATTATACAACACAACATATACCATACAGAGATAGCCTACAGCTGAACAGCAACAAAAAGTTAAGCTTTTCTGTTAAGAAATTTCAATAGCAGATCGAAGTTAGGAAGTTAGCGGTGTTAGTCGCCCCTGTGCCTCGGAGAGCACGTAAAGCCGTTGGTCCTGCGCCTGATGTCTCTCCGATCGTGTCAGATTGCCGTCCCATCGGATCATGAGGGTTAAGGAACAGAGATTGCTCTTGTGTTTGCGCACACGCTGGTGCACTAAAATATCTCCTGCGCAAATGGCCAGTCTTCGTTAAGATTGGCCGCCGTGACCGAAATTTGGTCTGGAGGACATTAGGTATAATAAATCTAAGGCTAGAACAGTGTCAGGATATTATACGATTAACGACTGCCATAGATGTTCATGGCAGCCGGGACCGACGGCTTAAAGTGCTCTCCGAGGCACGGAGCAGGCGATAATTGTCAATCATACATAGATTCACGCCTGTTTCCCAGAGGGGTAGGCAGAGACTACGGATTTCTATTTGCTACGATCCTGACACACTTCTCTGGCTTCATTCACTTTCATAAAATTCCTCATACACGCTCGCCGGTTTAAGGTGCTCTTAACCTGGCCTTTATCCAGAACGTCCCCGATCTGATTAAGTTTTTAAGTAATTGTCAATCAATACGCACATAATTTCAAAAAGTCAAATAACTTCCGAAAGTCTGAGGTGCGCAACGTGGGTTGAAACTCCAGACCCTCTGCATTGCTAGTGTGAGTGTTATCATTTAATATCCACCTCCATAGCTAATTAGTTGCTATATAAGTCTACCTAATGTAAATTGTCAGGTAAAACGACTCAATCCAACTCGAACTTTAAAGCAACACCTGTAAAGCCAGGTGCAACAGCTGTAACATAAACATCGGGTTCCACTCGGTAAATTCTACTGGCACTGAAACTATCTTGTTCCGCAACGAATTTAATCAGATGTTAGTTGGTGTCGAAGTAAATGAAGTTTACATTCCTTCGCCCGTTGACAAGTAGAAATAATAGTTTTAAAAGTTTATATTGGAAATATTTAACACTTTTAATTTCCATTTTTAAATTATGTTATCTTTGGCTCAATGTCGTAGCGGTAATGTAAGCGACTGCTCTGCAAAACGGTTACATTTAAAAATTCTCAATAACACCATGAAGTCCTTATTTGTCCAAATACCATAGCTGCCGAAATGTGGTTGCAATACACCTCTGTCTAGTCTATTAGGAAACGTGACATATTCACAAGAATCAAATTGTATATCTAAGCTTTTCTTGTACAAGAATAACGCTAAAACAATACATTTTATATAATTAGGTACATAGTATGCTTTGTTCTAAGCTGTCCCAATAAGCCTAAATCCAGATCGAAGTAACCAGTAATTCGACTCGAAAAATAGCTATGTGGGCCGTGTTGTGTTTTGTCTCAAAACCAAGTCACAAATAATACAACTGAAGTGAAAACATATTCCTTTTTTAAAGACAGTTAAAAAATAACTTTATGGAACAACAAACCAACTAGGATGATTTCAACATAATAAGTCCTTATTTGCATTTGATTCTACGACGGTTTTTAAACAAGATATTTCATAGCATTTTGACAGCTTTATTTTACAGGGGTCTAAACAAGCCGATAGAACGGGCTTCTGTTACTTGCAGTAAACCAATGTGTTTCTAACACTGACTATGCATCCATCCATCACTAATACAACTTCCAAAACCAATATCGTAGTTCCCACGCTTCTCTAACAACCTCACTAACAAAGTATTTCCATTTACCAACAATTAATATGAATTACTTGGCAGAAGTTATTCTCATCGAAACTCAATATCTTTGGTTATACGATTTCAGTTTTATACGATTCATTTTTACGCTCGTAAATAAGATTTTGCCACAAATCCGGCGGATTTAACAAATAGGTTTGTGTAACGAACAGGGTGACATTGTGTTCGATAATTCGCGGATATTTTCCGAAGCCAACCGTATTGGAGTGACATGTACGAAAATAGTGCAAAACATTGATCGCATCAAATTGCTTGTTCGAATGTTATTGAGTTGCTTATTCATTTTGTTTATGGTCTCTCTGTTACTTCAGCGGCATTAGTATAAGCATACGACAGCTTGTATTCTGTTCCTGAGTCGAAAAAAGTTATTTGCGCATCTGCATGTAAATTGTTCAGTACCACTGAACCTAGAAAACATCAGCCAAGGTTTATAAATATGCTCTTTAATGGTTTGAAAACCAATTTAACTTATCAATTAGCCGGCAAATGCTTAAGTACTATGCCTGGGCCTAGATCCAAACATTGGCCAAGAGAAAAGAAAAAAAGAATACACCTTAAAACATGGTGGAGTAGTTAATATCAGTTGTCTTATTTTTATCGCTAGCTATTTCTAAAAGCGTTCATGCAAATATAAGTTTCAAGCACCCCTCGCATTATAACATTTATAAAATTTATATTTAAAGGTATTTCTCACGCATTACTTAATAAAAAACCCTAAAAAACCTTATGTGAATACTAGATATAATTAAAGTAAATGATTTTTTATTGAAACAACACACATATTTCATTTATAGTTACGATCTAGTTGTTAAAAGCGTGTCAGTAAAATATAGCTGGCGTTATAGGTGTGAAATGAATACCCCCGAATAATCATTCGGGAATATACTGTATAGTGCTGTTATAGTTCTTTAATCCTTGTATCAATTAGTTATTCTAATTGGACGGTGTTCAATAAATACAATTTTCGATAAATATAAAAACACGCAGTGCTAACAAATGATGTTTACTTTTATTATAATTGATAGGGTTAGTTGTCATCCCAGATGTAATTTGTTACAGTTGCTTCTCCTAGAGATTGTTGAATGGCATAAATAACTGTAAATAATAGTATATGTCCATATTAATTTGGTAATCAGGTCATCTGTAAACTAATCAGTTAAAATGCCTTCGATGTATTTAACGAAAAAAAAATTAGTTTAAATGAATGGCGTAGTGGTTTAAACTTTAAGTAGTTATCACGCTAATCTTATTGCGTCAAGTTTTAGGAGATTCAATTTGTTGTTGAACAAATTTTGACAAAAACGAAAAACGCCTAATATAACTGAAATTAGTTTGATCCACACAAAGTTGTTCCAACTTTGGTTGTACTTTATATCCTATGTTTAAATGTTTGTTACTCGTATGTCCCCCGCGACACAGAAAAAGTGTTCTTGCTATTGCATTAATACTATATACTATGATACGATGTCAATCATACATTGTTTTTTTGAAGGGCTTGATATTTTGCCGAATTATTTCGCAATCTTTTCCTCAATAAGCTATTGAAATATGTGGCTAACGTAATCGCAAGGGAAGCGGCGACCCACTATGTTTTACGGCCAATAGCAAGCTAGATAAGCTATCAAAGCGACCCGAATAGAACACGGTCCAACAAAAAAAAACGTTTCGTTACGACACACTGCCTCAATGGTCCCGTGACATGAGTTGGAGCTTAATATGCTTACAGCCGATGGCGAAGGGGCGTCGATTTTCTGATCAAAATATTATTGGGTTTTACTATCAGGAAATTTTCAGCAGGATAGAGTGTGATAATCTTCCCTTTAGACAACAATGTTTGGCCAAAGGACCTAAAATACCTGATAAAATTGGATATGTATGATACAGGCTTTTTTTTTCGAAATAATACCTCAATTTTACGACTGATATTACAAAAATACTTTATTCGAACTAAAGCCCAGACAAATTGGATGTTGCATCAGAACTTATTAACTGATCTTATCTGAAAGTCTACAAATGCACTCTTAGCCGTAGCTCATAAATCCCGTCTTAAATTTCGCAAAATGTTATTTCAATTCTCGTAACTCATATTATCGCGATTATAAAAGCTACGATCTTCTCAATCTTCGATAAATTATGCATATTTACCTCACGGAGAAACTGGGAAGAGTCCTTTTTAATATTCGGCTTTTAGATGATCTCGGAAGCAGTAAGGAGTTTGGAAACATTCCCAGTACATGGAAATAAGTCTGCCTATTACGTGGAAATGAAATCATAGCTGGGGAAATTTAGATAAAATACACATTGTTCTATACTTTGGGGATATAAGTGTGATTCCATTTATGTATACATATATATTGACTGAACAGAGCGAGTTAAATAACCGCTTCATAACTTCTAGTTGGGGAGGATTGTGGCTTTGATCCGCATACGGAATAAAAACTTGTGTGATAACACAAATGTTGTTCCGAGTTTGGGTGAGCTTTGTGTGTGGTTATATCCCATCTAATAGTTAAGAATATAATTAAGATTTAATGGTTTGTCTATCTATACTCTAGAGTACTGAGAGTACTGCCTCATTGGCCTAATAGCTGGTATATACGGCTGCGGATCATAATGTCTTGGGTTCGAATCCAGTGCCGGGCCAGCAAAAAGTTATTGTGTTTCCCAACAATAACTTCTCAATAGCAGCCTATAATAAGAAAATTCATTTTTCAGAGCATGTGCGTAAGAAATTACGTAAAGTACGTTCTGCACTTTATCTCTCTCCGGCCATGTTGGATGGGCATTCCTATCAAACTATGGAAGTAAGGGAATATAACGTGTATGTGTATTTGCGCACACACTTGTACTCTATAATTTGTCCTGCAGGAAAGGCTAGTCGCCGCCAAGACTAACCACCATGTCCAAAATCCGGTCGAACAGACATTATCTCTTGTCTAATTGTATAATTTGCCTTTTGTTAAATGCAAATGAGAAAGATGTTTAAGTGTGCTTAATTGCATATACAATAATTTAATGTAGATACATTCAATTGCTTTTGTTTGTGACACCACGGTGACCACGCACATCGTTCGATCCAGGAGGTTAACCGACGTTGCCGTCTGGCACACAGTTGTGCGACCATTCTGGTTTTGCTAAAGCTAAACATAGTATAGGATAAGTATTGAATAATGGAGTATTTGTACAACGATATCTTTTGATATAACCTATTATGCATATTGTTGAGACAGATAGTTCTTACAATACAGAAGTCAGATAACTCGTTTCGGTTTTGGTCAGCCAATTTATCATATTTTACGCGTTGTAGCTGACGGCTTTATGCTTTATAAGAATAAAGCCGTCAGATATCATGACTTCTATGACAGTTGCTCCAGGGTGTCAGTTCCCATTCAATATTCTAGTTTTTGTTTTTTACTGATGTTCATTGCAGACAAGCCAACGGTCAAAAGCACATTGTAAGTTAAAACCGTCCCTCCTAGTATGCTATTCCAAAAAAACACAATTAAGCCGCTACCGTAAACCAAATATATAGGTGTGAAACGAATTTACATAGCACTTACCTTATTTTATAGGCGTCGCTACCATAAAAGAACATAATACAAATATGAATGAGCTGGTTGGTAGGTTACAAGTAACGCAATCTAACCAGGATTATAATAAATGAAAATTATTGATCTCTGCTTACCCCTCCGGAAAATAAAGGAGTGTACGCTATGCCTGATTCTGCCTCTAAGCTTTAATTTTATACTAAGCTTGAAATAAAACGATACGAACTCCTCAAACCACTAAACCTACTTAAACATGTCCCACTTTTTTAATGATCACAACGGTTAACAATTTCCTCGAAACGTTTTCCGTCTCGCTAAACTGAAGTTATGGTACAAAATGGCTGTGTACGTATATTCGACATCACAGCACGCACATACGAACGAAACTACCTAGCCTGGGAACTGGGTCAACCATTTCATATTCATAATTTTCATAATTTAATACCGTTCACCCGCGCCAGTAATGTGATACGAATAACCGCTGTTTACTGTCACCGGCTTACGTACACACAATTACATTCTATTTTAACATTTGTATATATTATAATTGTTTTTTCTGACTCGAAGTTATTTATTTTGGTCATAATTCGATCTTGTTTATTTTTGTCTTGCGTATTGATTAACAATTATCGCCTGCTCCGTGCCTCGGAGAGCACGTTACCGTCGGTCCCGGCTGCTATGAACATCTATGGCAGTCGTTATTAGGAAGTCAGTGCCCTATAATATCCTGACACTGGTCTAGCCTTAGGGTATCGTTAGCCGAAGCGGGTTGCGGAGGTCACGTGGCAGCCGCTCCGTGTAAACACTGATATCCAGTCAAATCCGGTTAGATTATAAAAGCCGACCTCAAGTGACTTGGGAATAATAAAGGCTAGGGAGAAGAAGAAGAAGAATTAGATCTTGTTTGTAGAATAATAGAATTGAATAACTGTCCTGTTTATTAAAACAAAGAGATCGTACGTCCATTTCTAAATTTAAATTTTTTGCAATACAATTTTATTTCTGTTATAACTAATGTCTGTTAGTGGTACGGTTAGAACGTCTTTAGGGCAATAGATGGGGATTGTACCTACAACTTCATAATCGCATGCCCGATGCTTTAACAATAGTTATGTAATCCTAAGCTTCACTCAGAAATAAAATAAATAAACAAACCGTTTCTCGTTTTTTATATCTCTCTTGTCCAAAAACAACCATTATTGATTGTCTCTGGTCATAACTTAACAGATCTTTCCGGATAACCGACATCCAGGTATAATAATATAAACAAACGAATAATATATTTTTATCTAATTAAGCTTACAAACAATGTGCAAATTGCAAAATACATTATGATAACCCAAAATAGGTCCTGAAACAACACAATTAAAAGAAATTCAGATTATAAAACGCATATTTATCAGTGTACATCGTGTTTGATAATATATTCCGGACAGATTTATATATCGCTGCGCACTTCACTGCTTATACTAAGAGAGACAACTTCATCTTGCTATATACTAAGCGAACAAGAAGTGACTGCACTTAGATCTAAATAAATAATATTACGGTCGGGAAGTGGTCGAGATACTGGCAGCGATAAAAATCTCTAGTACTATACGCCGCTATTGTTGCATTATCTGGCACCATTATCCATTCATCTATTATGCCAGCAAATGGTTGAGGTCGGAGAGGCTTTTATGAGCAGCAATTGGTTCTTTGCCAAACTTTGAATAAACAATTATTGTGAATGAAAATTTTATCGTCTTAGTAGTATATGTTTGACGGGTGACTGTACTGACTGCTTATGGGACAAAGACGGTGCCTTAAAGAAGCTGTCAGCTAAAGGACAGCGCATTAACGTCAAATAAAAATTAAAGCTAGAAATAAGACTTATTATTATGAACCGAGTTGCTGTTTCACTGCAAATGGCCAGCTCTTCCTCTATTTTACCTTGTCCATTGCAATCTGGACCCAATTCGTCGCATATGGTACAAGGTCCTATCGCCATCTCCTTGTGGGCCTTCCTTGTTGTCGCTTCTAGCTGTTTGGGTCTATCGTGTAGATACATAGGTGTAGTCCCGACCATAGCTCTACCGGCATGTGGCATGCCCATCCAGTTCTATTTTATTCTGGCCACTAAGTGATCTACGTCTGTAGCTTGTGGTTTGGAACATAGTATTGAGATTCTAATTCGGCTAAGCTTAACTTCTAATGTACGTGCTATTGCTCGCTGACAGACCCTGAGTTCGGTCTTTTGTCTTTTAGCCAATGACGAAGTTTGTGATCTATACGTAAGACTGAGAAGAATGCACATGTCAATGTGTTTCCTTTCTTTTGGTTTTTGCCATAATACATATGCTAAGTCCAGAGGCACTTAGCATATGCATCATGGCAAAAAACAAAAGAAAGTGTTACTCGTAGAGGCGAGTTACACTTATGAACGCCAAAGTTTAATGGTTAGTGAAATTACAGAAAGTAGTTGCTATCTAGCAATTAATCAAAATATAGGTATGCCATCAAGATTTAGGTAAAGCACTCTGCATACCTTGTTCGGGCAGGAAAACGTCATGAAGTTATTTGGCTGAGATTAGATTTACAGTACCTTTGCTTCTACAGCCACGGTCCTACAGATTCAAGCCAGGTGTAGCCTAACTCGCAAAAAAATTTGTATAACGGTACTAAAACATCAAAGATCGTAATAGACTTTGTATCTCTTATATTAAAATGATAATATTTCTAAAACAATTAATTGAATAGTTAGACATTTCACTGGCTATCCTTTTTGTTGTACTTAATAGGAAGAAAAGGGTAAGGGTACCTACATGGTTAATCTCCGCGATAGTCCTTAAATGTTCAGACAATCAAACTCACTTGAGAATCCGAGAAGTAAACTCGAGATCTCAAGATCGGCCTAGGCTGTCCTAGACGCATCTTATTTAGTGGATCTGATGTCGTGGCATTTATTTTTTTAATACAAATTGAGTGTCATATATATATCAATTTCAAGCTGAGAATAGAAATAGCAGACATCAACTAGTTAAAAAGTTCATTTGGCAACTCCTTATTGGCGACAGATGGTGAACTAAAATGTCGCATGTAGCCAGTATGTGGTTCACTTAATAGCACAAAATCTGAACTTTAAATGTACTTTTTCAACTCAATGCGGTCACAAATCTTCTGCCAAGTTTAAGTTGCGTAACCCCACTTGGCTCTTGTCCAGCAGTGGGCTATTATAGCCAGTTAGCAATTTCATCGTGTATCATGTTCTGGAAAACTAGCAAGATATTATACTTTCAAATTAACTTTTGGAACATCTGATTCGATATTCAAATTTGTGACAAATGTTCGGGTCATAGACTTAACATACTTTACTGCCAGTATGTTTATTTAGTCTTTGGTTTAGCTAGTGATGTCAAGTAGAAAATGTATTGATAAATTTGGTTTTGAAACTTATTATCCGGTCTAGTTGAATTTGTTAAATAAATATTTCAGTTGCCTTAGTCTATTAAGTTCTCGACTACAATCAATTTATTTGATATAATAATGAAAATGTGTGCATAAACACACATATGCAAAGAAATACATAAATAGCTGTTAACACTCAGTGTACCTACTACGAGTATACATCATAATCGGAAATCTTAGAACAAGGACACAAACAAAAATATAACATAGCAATACGCCTTCAAACAGAGCAAGTCTATGACGATATGATCCTTATAGGCTGTATGATACCCCTTTATTCAAGTCACACGTATCTAAAAACGATATAAAGTGATATATAGATATAACCTTATTCCCGCTGAGATAGGCAATGATTTATAACACTTAAATTTCTTCAGTTATCAAGTCCTACCTAATAACAAACAAACATGTACATTATTGAAGTCAACCGGGATTATTTCCAGACTCCGTTAATAAGAATTTCATAACAGAAAAACTTGATAACACCGATCTGGGATTCTAACCTAAAAATCTCGATTGCACGCACACATACCTCGACTACAAACAAACCTTGCCACAGTATACTTACATAATTACCTTCAATAAATTTATGAATAGTAGCGTACTCTAAACATTTTGCCGCCGGCTTCACTTCCTTTAATGTACTATGTAATTCTGTCAATAAACGAAAGGTACCTATCCTACGTCTTATTCTTGACCCCTGATAACGTGTATGCTTCATGATGATCGGTCGAGAAGCTAACGCGTGAAGGCATAAACAAACAAGACAACACTCACATTCGCATTTATAATATAAGTTAGGATTAGGATATCTAACTCATACCCTATTAAAAAGAGTGTCGTCATCCTCAATAAAATAAAATATAAACTGTATCGACACTTCCCTACACTAAAATACATGAACAAAACTATCAACCTGTCGACGGTGACATGAAACGCGGACACTCAGCCAATGAAACCTGTCCATAGACTTAAAAGAGGACTACCTGTCCATCCGCACCCATCCAATTGTCACCCGATATAATTGACCCACACTAGAGTTTATCCGATCGCTGTTCTAGCTATCGTGTTCAATAAATGTTAGTTTTCTTTGTGTGTGTATTCTAGACGTGTTCAAAGTATTGTATTGCTTGATGGCGAAGTATAATTACTCTTTGAAGTTCAGATGGTGTATGAAACAATTAAATGGACTTCATCGGCAAAGTGTATTGTTAGAAATTTCTATGGTTGTGTTGTGTAACGGTTTCTTTGGACGACAAATTTGGGAATCCATAAGATTTATTCACTTATTGATGAAAAATTAACGGAATCATTCTACATTCACCCAATAGAACAAATTCATCGTGGCCGCACTCTTCTAAAGTTATAATAAATCGCCGTAGCCCTCCAAAAAATCTTTTAAATTTTCAAACGTACTTCGTCTTCTAACACCATAACACTGTTATAAGATTCTCTGATAGGTAGCTATTCTCGCAGCCGAGAAATCCTTGCACTTCAATCAATACTAGTAAAATAGCAGCAATTTTTCTTATGAAAGCTTCTTATGAAGATATAGAAACCATATTTAAGGATAGGAACATAGCTCGAATTTATTTGGCTACGATCTTCTGTCCGGCAAAAATACTTACCTCTGCAGCCTTCTTCAAGCTAGAGTAGTTTATCCCGGCATGCCGTAACTCTCTTATAATGTATAATTAACAATTAAATATTGTTGAAAACATTATTGGTTATAAGCTATTTAATTTCTTGGCCAACGGCACCCGAGGCAAAAACAACGCTTTTTTCTTAAATGCATCTGTGTATGTATTTATTTATTTATTTATTTATTCATAAGAAACAATATAAGCTTACAGCAATACACCAAAACGCTTACATGTTATGCTAATTTAAAACTAGGTTAAAAATGTAATGTATTGGTTAATTAATGAATTATTTTATATCTTGCTGGTCCTGTGTATATAACAAATACATTGATCAAAAAAATTACTTGTATCTACATGCATCATCATATAAAGTTGTCATTACTTTATCTTTATTTAGCATATCTAGTCGGCTCCTTGAGTGTTAATAAAACAGACTTAAGTTAAAGTAGGAAAACGTGCAAAATCGAATGTAAACAAATAATGCTAGGTAAGATCTCCTTTATCACAGGACGGTACATACATAAATCATGTGTAAACGAATACCCGGAATAGCAATACAAACATAAGGCTCGTAAGAGGATCGACCGTTGGCAAAGGAAACACCAAATATGTCACTGAATCATTACAATAATTGTCTTTTATTTATTGATCAACAGTAAACAGAAGTATTGTATTACGTTTATAAACCCTCATTAATGCAATATCAAGACTATATAAGTACCAGACTTTGCCTGCGTCGTCGCTCGTGTTGATTTAGATTTCTATCCCATGGAAAGAGTTCTTTTTCCTGGATGAAAGGTAACCTATTTCCTTTTATGAGCCCCTGACAACGTGTATGCGAAATTTCATAATGACCGGTCATTAACTACTTACGGCAACAAAGCGTAACAAATAAATAAACATATAAACTCACATTCGCATTTATATTATTATAGTTAGTATTATCATTGAATTAACGGGACATAAGTCCAGAGACATAAGCCCTGTTCTTACTGCCAATCTTGCGATTCAAAACATAATATTACACACATAAATACTCCTAAAATTCAAACGAATATGTTAAATTTGAATGTCAGTTTAGTTTGCGCTTTCATCTCAAAAAACTCTTATGAAATCACATCACTTACCGCAGATATTTGCATTTACACCTTTCAAAGAACAGAATATTTCTTGTCTTCTTATCCTGAACTGAAAGAATAATACAAAATATCAGATGTTCTAGATGCCAGTCGTAGAAAACTGTATATTAGAAGGTACGACATACTGCGCGCCGCCCTTAGGAAGCTAGCGTGATTTAGTTCACTACTCTGTGACAACAGACCATTACCACATAAATGGAAATGGTGCAATCTATAAACAGAAAGTAATTCCTTTTTCCTATCTGTATCGATAAATCTGTTCGCTCGAGATATCCACTTATCGCGGAATGTCGAGGGAAACACAACAAATCTCAAACTTTAGTCGGGCGTCGCTTATCAAACACGCATCGGATTATATTTTTAGACATGTCTTAATTTAAAATTAAAATAATACTAAAATAACAAAAAGATTAGACATTGTGTAAATTTTTGCAAAAAATATATTATGTCGCCAGCCTGGCCACTCGTTCAAGATTATTTATAATAGAATAGTTGAAATAACTGCATTACTTTTTGACACCAATTTCCAATTTGGTAAAGAAAAGATACTTAATCCATTGAGTTGTCGCGGCACACCAGCGGACTCAAAAGGTTTTTTATGTCTTCCAAGACTTGACAGGTTAAAGCCTTAATACCACAGCAATACTACAATAGCTTAAGCGAAATCCCCGGATTAAGCTGGCTTAAAGATGCCGCTCCAACCCATCTCTTTTAATACAATAATATCAAACCATTTTAACACGCTTTTATTAGCTTGGTATGTACCTATGTAATCGGAATCTTTGAACGTGATTTTCACCCCTTTCAAACCGACGGATTGATTTGAAACTTTGCACACTTATCGAGGACGAGAACGATACAATAATTAAGAAAAGTAGAAAAAAAGATAAACTTAAATAATAGTTAACAAAAATGAAAATAAATAATAGTTTAAAAAAACTAAAATACACGCTATATTAAAAAAAGTAGAAAATAATTTAATAATTTTAATGTAAAAAAGCGTAGGGTACTTTCTAAGATATATTGATAAACCTCAAACCAAGCTTTTTTTTTTTAAATTATAATATTTTTTCCTACTTTTTTTTAATAATGCGTGTTTTTTAGTATTTTAAACTATTATTTATTAAATAAATATTTCTTACAGCTATTCTGATCCATTCAAATCCTTCACAATAAAATGAACTAATTATTATAGTATTTGTAATTTATAATATTCTAGATTTTGCCCAAGGCTTCGCTTGCTCGGGAACAGTACTTTTTTCTGGATGTAAGGTACCGTACGTCCTTTTTTGTACCCTGACAGACTGGCAACACGTGTCGTGTATGCGAAATTTCATGATGATCGGTAGAGTAGTTTAAGCGTGAAAGTGTAACAAATAAACAAACAAATTTACATTAGCTTTTATAATATTAGTTAGGATTACGATATCCTTTTATTTCGTATATATGTATAAAACCTCTCCTCCACTTATTGCTGACTTGACAAAACTTTTGTCCGTGGATGAAGTATATAGGTTCTACAAATCACTTTGTTGATACAAAATTATTTCCAGAACGTGCTATCACACGTACATACATACATACATAGATTCACGCCTGTTTCCCAGATGGGTAGGCAGAGACTACGGATTTCCATTTGCTACCATCCTGACACACTTCTCTGGCTTCATACTTTCAGACTTGCCTCATACACGCTCGCCGGTTTAAGGTGCTCTTAACCTGGCCTATCTATCATTATATATTATCATATTGCTATCACACGTGTTATCTTCAAAGAAATATCTCACCCATCCGTCGAGCGTCTTGATGGCCAAGTAATTAAAATGAAGCTTTAGTTCAAAGGCGAACACGGCAAACGTCTTAATTACCATTCGACTAGTAGATGTAAATCCTGTGAACATCGGATGGTTCGTTAAAAAACAATTAGCAATTACAGCAATATTCTGGTGCGACAATGAAGCATCTTGAGAGATCGTTTTAAGTTCCATTATTCAGGCTTAAAGTAAAATAATATATTATTAGACGACAATAGACTAATATCGCTACTATTTAGTTGACCAGACAGAAGAGCTCAAAGATAATTTTTCGTAATAATTACTAGTGGGCTAAAACTGAGCGACAGCCTTTATAAACGTTCCACTTGCTTAACAAATAGCAAAGGGCTGAACGATGATGAAGTCTTTAAGCAAATGTGAAATGTTTATACCTACCAACACATTAACTGGGCAGGTTACATTATTCTACATGGCGTGTTATGAGGCGGTCGTCTGTCTGTCAGCTGTAAACTTTGAGTAGGCTGCGTTCTGTATAACTTGTTACAGATCTTAGCATCTCCTTAAGTATAGTAATGTAGGTAACGGTGTTCATGAATTATTAGGATTTCAACTATGATGCCGTGACTATAATTTCTCAGGATACCATTATGAGCCGGTCGCAGGCACGTATATGCCATTTCCGTAATGTTTCTAGATACTTCTCAAATTCATTACGGATTTACCCACTAGAAAAAGCAATTTTTATGAATTTATTAAATTACATAAAACATTACGAACTTGGAAAATACCTTCCCATTACTGACACCACACCATCTCAATAATAAGTCAGAAAATCGTACTTACCTAATTTAGAAGGTTGGCTGCAATCTGTAGAATAAAACTACGTTTAAACTGGTAGTACCTACCCTGATATGGAAACCTATCAGGCTACTCCAGTTTAAACAACATCCCGAATAAAAATGAGAACTCCTAAAAATAATAAAATTGATAGTGCTAACTTAGGCTTTTAATATTCGCCGCTTAATTTCTGTTGTACACGACGCGGATAATCTGCACATATTTAGGCTCTTATGCGGGCTTCACCGGCACAAGTAAACCCCATGCGTAGTACGCGCACATAGCCCTCGCAAGAAGCTTGTGTATGTAGCCCGCACATTGGTGCGAGTGCGGTGGTAATTGTACTTGCGTCATGTACAAACATCTAAAATGCGTCAACGCTATTCTGCAAAAACAACACATAAACGCTTTCAAGTAATTATACGCCCACTTTAGTATTTATATCAATTTCATCGCTTATTTAGACAGCAAACAGCAAATTTGTATATACCGTAGTATTTTTGTCGCTCCCTTGTTGTTCTTTCATTTGCAGAGACAACATAGAGATACTAAAACAAATATGTAGGTAAATTTAATTTTACTCATGATATTTGCTACCCTTTCTCGTTACTACTTTCGGTGCAGCTTTCCCCGAAAGGTCAGCGCCAGCATTTTAAAATTACCCGCAAACTAATTTCGCGCCGGATTTTAATCTGACTCGGAGACCCCAGAGCTGCTAAGTCCACGAAAGAAACGCCACCTTCGTTTAATTTTTTTTTTGTTTTCTCTTCAGTTTCAAAGTGCCTTGTTCAGCAGGTATTTCTGCTCCACTTGCTTTCACATACTTACTTAACTAAGCTTTGTGCTTGAAAGTGATTATAATTTCATTTATAAGCGTTCGTTGACTGTTACTGTACATATATACCAGGAAACTCACAAACACGTTCGTGTAAGCTGCTAATTTGTAGTACCATCACGTTGCGTCGAACTGGTATTAAAGGATTGATAGGTATAGTGATGAAGAAGAGATCCAATATTTAGACAACATCTTGACTGTATGGATGCTACAACTATTTAAATTTCAATCGTCACGTCACACTAGTAAAAGCTACATGAATGTTTACCAGTCTGAGTGTTCTTTTAGTATTTTGTCCAAATATTTGCTGACGTTGATGCGCTTTGGTTTAGAGTAGCCACCATATCACTGCCATCATAAATGAGGAAATGGTCAAACCGTAAAACAGAATGTCAGCAAAACGTGCCGCTCCTTCACAAACTAAGTTGTTAATGGGCTTGCTCTACGACTTTAAACTGCCCTCTTAAAGTATCTTAGGCGATGCTATAACATACATGGAATGAGCCTAGGATACTTATAGAGAAAATTTAAAATGGCCTTTGAATTTTCCTAGGCCTCAAGTTTTAACCCTACTTCATGGTTTAGATTTTACCCTATTTTATATTCTTTACACTTCTTTCACTTCTGATGCATTCATTAGATGATAATAGTATGGCAGAGTATCATTATCTTCCTACTTAAGCTACGTAGACGACACTAAGTACGTGCTTCTTTCTCACTGCTTATAGCACTTTTAATTATCCTTGCTACAAAGTCCACTAGAAATATACATAGGCGAGTAAATTCACAGCTATTAAGATAACAGCCCTTAAGCTTAGTTACAATGTACTCGTATTAATACAGATTATTTCGGCTTAAACGATGTCAAACCGATCTTGGCACATAGATTGCCTGCCTAACAGATCGAGCCTTGATAATAAATAAATTATTAATACTGACGTTCCCTTTATTATTACGGCGGTCATTTGGCAAGTGTACCTCTGGCCATCTGCCAATATAACCAGATGTTGTACCATTTTGAAGGCTTAAATTTTGTTCAGCGTCGTTTTTAACAATTTTGCAGCCATTATTGTGTTCTTATGTAAATTTTGTTCTGGTTATTGTGACATAAACGAAGTCGTAAAACTGAGACGTCGGCTTCGGGATGCTACTGAAATGTAGGGCACAGAATACAGAACATAATTTCATAACGGCAATTAGGTTTTCGATATTCGCTTCGAATTCTAGGAGCTATTGTTTTCGTGGAAGCGTTGGGTTCTAATTAACTGAATTGCACGCCGTACGTACAGCAAGATGTATATTTACTAGCTGTCTCCCGCAGTTTCGCCTACATTTATGATAACTGCTTCACTTCTGTCGTTTGTAGTGTAATGTTATATTCCATATCAACCTCGATACGATCTACATAATGCAAAAAAGCAACTGGTATTTCCGGAGATTCGCTTGTTCAAACAAATAATTTCTTTAGTTTAAATGTCTATCTATCTTAGTATAAATAACGTATGGATCTTGTTTACACTGCATAAAAGTCGTAGAAAGTAATAGAAAATTATTGTTTCTTTTAATATTTTTACTTTAATTTTTATTTTATATTATTTGGGCAACAAACAAATACAATTTAAAAATAATTAATGTTCAAATTAACTACACTTAATCCAAAGCAGTTTTCACATATAAAGGAATATACAGTAGCGCCAAAAAATATTTGAAGTTATAATCTATAATAACAAATGCACAAGTAATTAGCGGAACAAAAGAACAACAACAAAAAAAAAATTTTAAAAAGAAATTATATTGCTACTAGCTTTTGCCCGCGGCTTCGTCTGGGAACAGTTCTTTTTTCTGGAGGAAACGTATCTCTATGTCTTTTTGTGTACCCTTTACAACGTGTATGCCAAATTTCATGATGATCAGTCGTGTACTTAAGGCGAGAAAGCGTAACAAATAAAATCACATACGCATTCATAACATTAAGTTAGGGATTTTTGATTTTTCGAAATATGTATAATAAATGCTAGTTTCAAGAATATAGTTATTTCGTCTTGAGTTTTTGTCTAAATTGGCATATCTATTTATCAGGAGCTTGAAAATATGATCACATCTTAAACACGCACACGCTCGGTCTCATAACAGACTTCAACTCACACATACAAATTAAAATCACGTCACGAATGCTTAAACATCTATCATCCGTGACTTGAATGTAATAAATATAGAACACATCGCGAAGCTGTGTGCATCTGTGACGTCATGTCACCGGGGTCCTTTACACCAATAGTGAGTGATCAAGCCCGTCTCTCAGCGTAGTACCGAACCGAAATGAGAAAGGTGAACCGATATTCCCGTAGGATTAGCCAAAGCTAATATATACAGTATGTAAATGGCAGTTAACAGGTGATGCAGGTATCGTCTAATCAAGTAATTGGCTCGTAACAAGATCGGGTTAAATCGTATGCCTACGCGTGATTGCTTTAGTCCAATCGTTAGAAAATTACGATGATTTTTTTATTTCTACTGATCTGCTTAGATCTCCTCTCTTTTTTTCTCTATCTCTTTCTCGAACATGAAATTGAAGCGTTCATGTTTAATCCTCTATATCCAAATATAAATAAGGAACGGTTGTGTATTCAAACTTTCTTACTAATATTATAAATGTGAATATGAGTTTGTTGTTTGATCGTTTATTTGTTTGCTTGTTACTCTTTCATGCCTTAACTACTCGACCAATCTTCATAAAATTTCGCATACACGTTGTCGGGATTACCTTTCATCCAAAAAATACTGTCTCCTTGACTGGTCAAAGATTTTCAATCCCTGATAGAAACTCTTTGACCAAAACTAGATTAACGGTACCGAAGCCAAGAGCTAAATCTAATTACTAATAAAACTGAGTACTGGTAATTGTACGCTCTGAACAAAATACATTAAAGAAAAATATATATCAAAGAAAGCAATGCTCTGAAAATTCATCTGCCTTTTAATTCCATTTCATCGTTCGCGATTCGTCGAGATATTTTTCAACGGTTTTCATAAGTTTGTGTTTAAGGTGGTAACAGGCAATTTAGTTGGCGTCAAATCCCCGGAATCGCGTCGTCTACTGAAATGAGCCAGGCGAAATGTTGAATGTATTCATTTTATTTACATTAAAAATATTATTTTTGTCTGTTGCCATCTGTTTAGCATAGCAACAAAGAAGCTTTTAAGAAGAATAAGTAAAACAGAACATTTTACTTAGCAACTCGATGTCCTATTTAAACATTAGGTAAAAAACAGTATATATTGTCTGGGTATTTCTTCGTTCTACTTCAATAAAAAGTGTAATCAAATCATAAATACTGTTATATTCATTAATACTGCTATTCTTGCTTAGTCACGCCTCAAAAATGTATTAAATTCGAGCATAAAAATCTTACCAGTATCGGAAAAATGGTTTCCGAATCATCGCCCTGACCGAAACGCGCTCTCCGGTCTGTAGACGATATAGCGCAGGAGTCTTCTTTTAGAGCTTCTTCACTAAAAATCTAAAATACGATTTTGAAAACTTCGCTGTATTAACGCAAGCCTTAAAGATTTAATACCAGTTCAATGCTTCTAAGTATGGAAAGCTTAGCTGAAGCTCTCCTTCGCACAATTCCTTTTTAGAAGGCTAATGAAAGTAGAATTATTAAGAGTCGTGGGAGAAGACATATCTAGGAGGAGTCTGACATATCGCTTGTTAGTTACTAAAAGGTGAAGGTTAGTAAGTGTTGGTAATAGCCATTTTAAGTACATAAGTGACGTCCCAAATCGGCGGATGCCTTGAACCCTCCACCGGTCTGAATCGCTGTAAAGGGCTGATTGAATATGTGATACACAGCGTACTTAGACTAATTATTATAGTGCATAGATAAAATCAGATTATAAAACATCGCCTCCTCCAAACATATTTAAGGAAACATAATAACGTACAACATCGAAAATGTGGTAATATCCGCGCCAGCCAACTCTCTTAATGAACTTAAAGCGAAGTAATTTTATAAAGCATTTTATACAGCTGGTGTTACACGGATGTATTCCAAACTTCAACCACATCAATCCGCTTACTCGCTCGTACCATGTTACTGTTAGTCAGGCACTCTTTCTCCTTGTACCTACAGTTCATTGTTTTAATTACGGCTCTAATAGCTGCAGGAGGCTTTTGACACGCTCGTTTAACAAGTTTTTTAGCAAAAACTACATTAAATAAATACTATATTTGTATTAGGATGATAAACTATGTCATATTTGCAAACCCTTGTTCATTTCTAAACTTGTTGTTTTAACTTAACTTGATGCAAACACGGTGCAAAGTAAGCAGTAACCACTTGGACGAAAAATCTTTTTAATTTACTAATAGATATAATCAAACCGAATAAAAATATTTCTTTGGAATATCTTTAGTTGTTTTATTTAGCATTTATCAAAGCAAACCCAGAAGAATTATTTTGGTTCAGACTAAATGGTGATACAGCTGTTCCTATTGCAACCTGCCTACGCAATGTATGTGTTCCCATAGCATTGCTTTTGTAAATCTTGTCCATAAGCGGTGGTTACTGTTACTATCAGGTGAGCTATACCATATGCTGTGAAATGCATTTAAAACTAAAATGTATCTAGAATTTTTTTTTTTTTTTGAGTAATGAAGTTCTCTAAACCGAAAATTGACCGTTCATAAAATTGGCTAATCAAAGAGAGAATTTCAAAAGACAAATGATACTGTTGTTTATTTCATGAATGATGAAGGTAGCTAGTTTATCTCTTTTACACCTACAAGCTACGTGACGCGACAGAGCGCGCCTTGTTCAAGCCCTCACAGCATTCAACGCCTTAATAACATTGTTGAAACGAACTTTTCCTGCACTTGAAACTGTCTAACGCCGAGAAAGAATTTATAATACCAACATCATTTTATATCGTCACAGTATCTACCTTCTTTTTAAAATACCATGCATTGTTCTGCGCTCGAAGTGGAAAATGTTACTTTCGTTTATTGCAAATTTCTCGACTCGTGCTAAATTAACTGACAGTAAAAAAAACATATCTTGAGCCACGTGTTTTTAAAATTAGACTTTAAAGTCTGAGTTTTAGGGTATGCTGTTCATTGCAGGGAGGTTTTCATTTCGAAAGGTGTTACGTGACGACGCCGCGACGGTCCCTTTGTTTCATGAAGCTGGGAAAGGCTGATGATGATAATACATGTTTGTACGTGGATATGTTGAAATATGACTGCTGTCTTAGGATTTTCATTTGTTCGTACGGGGTTCATTGTAAGGTTTTTTGTACAGCCTAACTGGCAATGCTGAATTGCGACTAACGACGAGAGAGGTACTTGCGCGTTTCCGATTTTATAGGGAGCAAGGAATAAATATTTTTAATCTCCTACTGACAGCACAGAGCCTTCTGATGGAGCCTGGGTACACTAGCGTTTTTGGAATCCTTTAGGAGGCATTGTGCTAGAACAGTATTTCCTTTTTTAAGGGCAGGTGATTCCTATAGATATTGTAAATGGCATCACAAGCCATTGACTGTGATCTGCCCAAGGGCAGAGCCCAAAGCCCAAAGGCAGAGCTGCTTTAGCCTTACGAGACTATAGTTTAAGTGAGGCTACTACTGGAAAGTGCTTAGATTGTGTTTTTGAGAGACAGTAGAAAGTCTAATTAAAATCTATTGTATCGTCTTTTGCCGACTTATTTGATATCTTGAATCTAAATTCATTACATACAAGACCAAGTCAATCATAGTTTATATGAATTAGATACTTTTGAGTGGATGTGTCTGCCATTATGTGTTGCCCATTATTATTAGGTGACGATACGACTAAACCAGGTCAATCAGTGGACGTCTATCCTCGTATAGCAAAATAGCATAAAAGAAGATATATTATTATTGCGTTTCGCCCGATAAGTAAGTGTACCGGAGACGCACATACGCCTCTCAGACGCACATACGCCTCTCTCCTAGTGTTTTGCAATCAGAAATTAGGTTCACAGCTTGCAATGATTATTATTATCTTTATTATTGATAGTACCCTTAAAATATTATTATCTAACATACCAGATCCTTACGCGTGGCCAAATAATAAAATAATATAATTTAAAGCAAATAATATAAACTTCCCTAAAGTAAGTAAAATCTTTTATAATTTATTCCTTCTGTGGGCGAGTAAACATAATTACTTTTGGTTAGCGCACAAAATAAGAATAAATTATAAAGGAAGAAACTTAATCAAATTACAAACTTTGGAAACACAATGACACAATATTTTGAGAATAAGGATAACAGAACTTTACAGTAAAAAACAACATGGCAACTGTAGACTGAACTGAGTAAATAAATTGATAAGATTCATTGGTTATAATTTTTTATATAATTTGGCGGCTTTGGAGGCTTTGAGAATTATTTTGGTAGCCACGGTTAGTGGTCTTTACAAACATTGAGACAACGGACACAAAGAACATCTAGAAACTCCAAAAAATTTACGATTCCAGGAATAGTTGTACCAAGACAACTATTTCTGGAACCGTCAAATTTTTATATCGTGAGGGTAGAACAAAAGACCTGGCGCAGAGACATAGAAATAACTTCTAGTGTCTACTGTTCTACATTAGGCAATACGGGAAATCTAATTTATATGTAGCCCGAACTAAATGGTTAGATATCTAACCTTTGCCTAATCTTTATATAAATAAATCTTCTGTGCGTGTATTTGTAATTAACCTTTAAACGGTTGCACCGATTTTGATGTAATTTTTCGAGAAATTATTATATATATATTTTTAGTATTTAAATTTCGAGAATGATTTAGATTTGCTATTTTATTTTTCTTTTGTACATGACTACGTCTGTCGGGACAGCTAGTAATTTATATTTTAGGCACACGTATGATATGAATTTAGAGATAATACACGTCCTCAAAACTAATACATACCTATTAGAGCACTATGGCAAAATAAGCCATTCGAATAAATGGTAAACATTCTAATGTTAAATAATATCTAATGACAAATTTGTGTTTAGAACACGTGAACAAAGTATCTTCCCCTAACAACAGTTATATAGGTCGCTAACTTATACTTATGTCAACGTTCATATATATTAGAACTGAATTATAAAATCTAGTCTTCAAAACACTCTAGGCCAGCTGACAGGATAGTATCAAGAAAAATCAATAGTCTTTGCCTACTCTGGCGAGAAACGAACATGAGGTAACACGTCGAACACCATAAGCCTCTGAAGGGTACTATAAACCTTTAATCGAATTCCCAATACGACACATGCAGCACTGCAGTCTTACTACCATCGCGAACTAAACGGACCTGTAATAAGAGACAGGTATGAGACACCGACCCCTTACCAGTCTCAAGCCTACTTGTAACCTTTATTCTTTAAATCTTGAGAGATTTTAATATGGTATCTATTAAGACAAGACAAACCTTAGTTTGCATACCACCATACCACTATCGCAGTGATGGAACTGTGGTTTTCACTAATGGATGACGTGAACTGCTCACCATATAAAAAGTACGTATAAAAAGGAACGTATGCAATTTGTCACGATCAAATTGCAACGGCTGCACATTGGCAAAGTTTCAAAAAAAGAATGTAAATTACAGCTGTAGTTTTTTATATATTTTATTGACTAGCATTTTATATAGATGTAGTTTTACAACCGTTGCATATTCAGTAGCTTATACTGGTGCCAAAAATTAAGTGCATTTATGTCAAGAATGGAGAAAATTAATATAAAATAGTTTTAATGAGAAAATATTTAGCTTAAATAGTAGTAAAGTTTAATAATAGTAGTGTTAGAGTTTTCAAAATTATGTAATAACAGTGTTTAAAGTAAAATAAACAACGCGACAAAATCCGTATAAAGTGTTTAATTTCAATAACTACATAGACTTATACCTATTTTCCGGAATTATTTTAACTCCATTTCTTGTATATCTCTCATGCTTTATTCACTCACATTTCATTCATCATATATGCTAGTCAACTTAGGATACTCTTAACCCGGCCTTTCTCCAGAATGCTAAACTTCCCCAAGTCTTCTCCTTCTTCTTCGATTTCCAAATGTCCCATTCACATTCACGCTACATACTTGGTAGTCTTTTGTTGTTCATTATTTTCACATGTCAAATCTACAGACACAAAATCTTGTTTTTCTGGCATATAATAAAACTTAGGTATAGCACATACCTTTTAACTATATTATAAATTTATAATACGAGTATATAATAATCTTTATTACCAGTTTTACAATATATTATAAACTAGCGGACACGACATCGAACGAAATTGGTCCAGCCGTTTTGGAGGAGGTTAATTACAAACACACGCACAGATGATTTATATATATAAAGATTACATAACTGTTTTAACATTGCTTCTTCTAAAGTCTAAAGTTTGACTTCACGGGAGGTTTTGTTTAAGTGGTCGCCTCGCCTCTGCCACTACGCCAGGTGTAATGGGTTCGATTCCCACATGGTTAAAATGTTTGTGTCCACAAATGGTTGGTAGTCTGGGTGTTCTTTGCGACCGTTGTTTGAATGTTTGCAAAGTTTCCCGCGATACAGAAATTCGAGTGAGGGAGGGGAAACCATAAAAAATATTTCTTAATAAATATAAAGCTAGATAACACAATATTAGGTAGTAATCATCTATATACGTTGCCCAACCCCACAGATACCTGCCTGCACGCGTGGGCAGAAGTACATCACGCCCACTATACGCCATGTATTTTTAAATCCCACTCAATAAAGGGCAAGCTTGTGTAACGGTCATCCATATACCGAACTCAATTCCAATTGAAGGTTTCCTGACAAAAAGCTTACGACACATTTCTTATCTGAAAAACAAAACGTGTAAAGAGACCTTGTGGCCACATTTATAAACGTCAAGCAGTCTATTTTAAAACTAGTTTTTACAGCGACTTTGATTGCGTATCTATTATAAAGTAGTCTTTCTTTAGGATTCACGCTATCCAGTTCCAGCGTTATAGATTTCTAATTGATAATATTAGCATAGCTAACTATCTAAAACATAAAATATTAAATTTTACCAAGACCGGTCTGTGTGGAAAACCTTGGCCTATGTCCAGCGTCCTTTGACTGAGATGATGAAATTTTTATCTAAGACTTTAATGCTCAAGAAAAAGTAAATTAATCGCAAGAACTGAACTACTTTCTATCGCGAATGATGAATAGGTATAAAAAGTCTATATCTATCTCTTTGCGACCCATAAACATTTTCACAAAAACAATCACGTCGGTCCTTTGTTTTATAGCATGAAAGAAAGAGAAATCAACAACCACACTTCTGCATTTATAACTTTAAATAGTAGCAGTATTTTAGTCTTCAATTAAAATGAAAGAAACCAGTAGAAATGAGGACTATTAAAGCCGGTAATATTAATCGTCTCGGCAGCCATAATTACCGCAGTTGATTGCGTCGTGGAAGTTAAGAGTATTTGCTAAGATTGAATCCTTTCAGAACGAAAATTATATTCAGGGACTTATGATGACATTTTGTATTAAATCTGAAGTACGCTAAATACATATTGTTGGTTTTACCTGTAAACACGTAGATATATTGCTAATATTGTAATGAGCAGTTACACAAACATCTTAAAATTAAATATAAATAAACTTGAGTTTACGTATGTGGAATAATATCTACATACTTATCTTATCTTGTGTGGGGACCAGTCAGTACAGACTGACGACACTTCGACCCAGTGGGATCTTTTATGTCGGCACCAAGATTTATATCTTAGCTATCTCCTTATGAATGTACTGCATCAGCCGCAGCGTACAGAGTTCAGAGGGAGAAGCCTGAAGTCTTCAGAGTTTGGATATGCCAATCCCATCAAACCCATCCTCAATGCAGCCAACGCGTCACATTCACACAGTAGGTGCGATATTGTTTTATATTGCTCATCAAAATGACCACACTCCGCCTGATGGTAAGCAGTCTTGTGGTCTAAGAGCAGTGGCCTCCACTCCGTCCTCATAGCAGCCGAGGCGATGTTGAGGTCTCCACTTTGATGGCCTGAAAAGGTGCTTTTTCACGCCCCGCTTGATAGACCTAGTATTCAAGGAAGAAGGAAACACGTGCCTTGGCAGAGAATTCCATGCCTTGATCGTTCGGCAGAGGTATGAGGACCTAAACTTGTTGGTACGCACTCTAGTCGACTCAACCGTATAAGGATGGCATCTGAGCCCAGCACGCGTTGTTCTGGATAGGAAAGGGGAGAGCGGGATAAGGTGAAATAACTCTTCAGAGCACTCCCCGTGGTATATTCTATAAAAACATGCCCAATGAGGCAATTTCCCTACGAAGTTGCAGAGATTCCAGTGAACTCTTGACCTCTGGATCTCCGATGATATGGACAGCCCGCCACTGTGACCTGTCGAGAGCATCTAGCAAGTACTGCGCTGAGCCATCCCAAAGATGAGAACAGTACTCCACACAAGGGCGCACTTGTGCCTAATACAATACGCACAGCTGCCCAGGCGCGAAGAACCGCCTCACCCTGTTCAGAACTCTGAGTTTTCGCGAAGCTTGCTTAATGACGCTCTCGATGTAGGTTTTAGGATTAAGGGAGCGGCATATCCATACCTAAGAGGAAGGGATAAAGGGAGAGGCTGTCACGTATCACCAGTGGACTGTTCTTCAGGGAAGGGAGGGGAAGGAACGGAGACTTTTTTGTTGAGAACGCGCATGCCTGGGTCTTCTTGGCGTTGAACTGGACCAAGTTCTTGGCACCCCATTCAGAGATGCGGTCCAAGGTCTAGTAAGTTCAACGACAACATCCTGCCTTTTTCCCTCAACCTCAGCTTGTTTGGCCCCAGGATGTTCGAGATATCGCCCATGCACGATACTGTCGTCCACATAACAATGTATGTTGCCGAGATTCAACATATCATTGATATGCAGAAGAAAGAGCGTAGGGGATAAGACGGATCCCTGAAGCACTCCTGCATTGACCTGCATAAATTTGGAAGCGCGACCGTCGCAAAGGACCGGAATACGACGCTTCTGCAGGAAACTTGCAATCCAGGTGCACAGTTGAGGGGGCAAGCCATAGGCCGGAAGCTTGGAAAGAAGAGACCGGTGCCAAACTCTATCGAAAGCTTTGGCTATGTCTAGGCTGACAGCCAAAGACTCGCCGTGCTTGTCCATAGCCTCACCCCAGAGGTGCGTGACGAACGCTAGAAGATCACCCGTTGATCGTTTAGCCCGAAAGCCGTATTGGCGATCATTGATCAACGAGTGATCCTCCAGGTAGCGGACAATTTGGGTGTTAATAATCCGCTCGAACACCTTGGAGAGCACTGAGGTGATAGCTATGGGTCGATAGTTGCCTGGCTCGGAACGGTCCCCCTTTTTGGGAATCGGTTGAACGTTCGCCTCCTTCCAAGCCTCAGGCACAGTGCTTGCGGCGTAAGACGTCCGGTATAGGCGCGTAAGTGTGGGAGACAACTCCGCTGCACATTTTTTGAGGACCACAGCTGGGATGCCGTTAGGTCCACTGGCTTTCCGAACACCGAGAGACTGCAGTATTGCACGAACGTCACGTTGCCTGAAACGTGTATCAGGCATGCTGTAGCCGCAGTTGGTACTGAGGCTAGAATGCAACCTCCCGTGTGAGAGAAAAGACCAAAGGGGCGTGTTGCAGATCAGCGGCACCACCATCACCACATCACCACTCAACCCCCAGGGCTCCTTCATCCCTCCGTACGGATCCCCGCGCACGGCACAAACACGTGGGAGGTTAGTACTATCCATCGTCCGTCGTTCGACGATGGACCCGCCGGAACATGACCTCTCCATCCTACTTAAACTCGAGTCTATTTCTCGGTGGGATATAAATATACTTACTATATACTAACCACAGAATGCAAAAGTATATATTTTCACAGATTTTCCTATCAGCTCGGTTCCTATACATTTTTATTTCATTCAGTTCCATCGCAATGTCCATGTACGCTCGGTAGAATTGAAATTCGAAAGAAATTGAAAAATAATCTCCAGTTTAGGTAATCATCGAACGCTTGTTGAGATTTACATCTCCTAATAGCCCCGTTCCATTTGGCTTATAAACTATATTAATATTGTCACACTCACACTACTCCTTTACATTTCACTAAAATCTTAAACCCGTATAACGAAGCCAAGCGGAACGATCTACATAATATAATTATAATTAATAACTGACTAAGATAAACTTACTAGACATTCGAAAGAGATCTTATGAATGAAGTCCGCAGACTTCTTTATTTAGCTTATTATTCAGCTCAAGCCATTTTTATATTTGACATAGCTAAAGGCTAATATAGATATATGTAGCTTAAATTTTGATCAACGTTTGCCCTGGTCATCCTATGCCGATATTATGTATTCTTGAATACACTAAGTACATCAAAAGAATACAAAACTGATCTAGCTAGAAGCTTTGAAGCTAATCCTATAAAAGTCACTAGACTTCACTTGAATAGAAGCCAAGGTGGTCATCGCTTATCCATCATTAGACTGAGTAGGCAACCATTTTAAAGGGTTTTCTGATATTTGCTCCATGGACTTCACTGTGTATGACTCACCTCCTTATATAATATTGTCTTCTGTTTACGCGAATGTTATTCATTGAAATTAAACTACTATATACGGAATTTATCGCGTTGTTTATTTATCACTGTATTACATAATTTTGAAACTATTAGTAATAGTAGTGTAATAGTTTCAAAATTATGTACCTAATACAGTGATAAATAAACAACGCGATAAAATCCGTATATAGTAGTTTAATTTCAATCACCTCCTTATAGTAAAGTCATATATGCACACATTTTAATTGAATTACAGCTTACAAAATTGAATTTTATGTATAAAAGTTGCAAATAAAAAAGCAATGGAACCTACAAAATCTAGTTTTATTACAAAATGTAAAAGCCTTGCCAATTTCAATTGTGATTATGAGTTCACAAAGTAGTTATTCGACCGATATTTAATTGTTACATAGTTAGCATGACCTAATTTGAAGAGGAACGCTTACCTGTCCCGTAAAGGTCTGAACAAAACCACAACACAGTAAAATGTTCTCTCCTAATTGGCCACTGAATACGTGGTTTGTGAAACCGCCTTTGTAGCGAAATGAAACGCCCATATAAAATTTTATAGCAATATTGCAGTTAAGCGGGACATTGCCTTTTTCTTTTGTTGCGTGCCGCTGTGCGCCTTTCATAAAATTAAAGCTTGAGTAATATTGTTGTGGAATATTTAGAACTTATTTTTAGAAAAAGGTTAACTAACCTATACAGTAATAAACTGCCTATCTAGTCTAACAAAGGCATTTCGGACAGCACAAACCGGGGATTAAATAAACCATTGTATTGCCCTTGAACGGCTCAGTACAGCCACATCATTGATGACAAATCATTGATCCCTTTTACTAACAGCAAAGCGCCTTATGAAAATTTAGCCCAAATCAGCGCGGCAATACAAAATAAAGTTGTTTAACTCCTGTAGGGGAATGGTTCTTCTCTATATTCCATAATTTGTTTTTAGATAAAAAGACACATCAAGATTGTTTACCTTTAATTAAGTACCTAACCAAACGGAGTATAGTTTGGCTATTTAAATGTTTGTGCTAGGTTGGGAACTGCGCTGTCTTTATTGCTCTTTTTAATACATACATACATCTTCGGGCAAGCGTTGCTGTTTGAGATCGCACCTGAGATAATTTTTTTAACAATTTTCAGATATCCACAACGAACTCGCAGCTTAAATTGCTCATAACAAAAATTACTGAGGTTCAATGTGTATCTCAGATGCTACGGCTTTTTATATCAAACGTAGCATATAACCTGAAATAAGTATAGTTAATTCGGTCCCTTGTGAAGTTCTTTTAAGTGAAAGGGACTTGTGAATGTAACAATCGCTGAAAGAGAATAGTCTAGTGAAGTGGGAATGCGCTGCGGCGTGAATAAGTGAAAAGTCTTTACTAAAACAAGATACGTGTATTAATGCCTTCACATTATGATGGACACTTTATTTAATACTATATTGGTTTAATAACTACGTCACATTTACCAGGGTGCTGAAGCAGACCATTACAAGTGACGCCTATGGTTGCCACCCTAACTTTATAATAACGTATTGTATGATAATTCGGGTAAACGTACTATACTTTACTAGCTTTTGCTCGTGGCTTGGCTTGTGTAAAAGTAGGTTAGTTAGAATGATCGATCGAGTAGTTAAGGCGTGAAAGCGTAACTTCTTCTTCTCCCTAGCCTTTATTATTCCCAAGTCACTTGGGGTCAGCTTTCTAGTCTAACCGGATTTGACTGGATATCAGTTTTTACACCAAGTGACTGCCATCTGACCTTCGCAACCCGAAGGCTAACGATACCCTAAGGCTAGACCAATGTCAGGATATTAGAGGGATCTGACTGCCCAATAACGACTGCCATAGATGTTCATGGCAGCCGGGACCGATGGTTTAACGTGCTCTCCGAGGTACGGAGCAGGTGATAATTGTCAATCAATACGCACATAATTTCGATAAGTCATATAAAGGTGCGCGACGTGGGTTCGAACCCAAGACCCTCTGCACTGCAGTCTGTTGGTCTCCCCACTGAGCTATCGCTGCCTAAACACACAACAAACAAACAAAATCACATTCGCATTTATAATATTAAAAGTTAGGATTAGAAAATAAATTACGTGAAAATACCTTATTTTACCTATGTCAGCTTTTGCAGGTTTTATTTAATTGTTTACTTAAAGAAACAAAAAGCAACGCTATAGAGTTTCTCTAAATTGAATTTAAAATAATTATTATCTATCTTAATCATACATTGTAAAGATAAAGACGCCGCCGACAGTTGGGACGTTTCTTGATAATAAATATTTGTTAGATGTTGCTAAAAGCAACAAAAATATGGAAACAAAATAGCAGGTTATTTGTATAATACTTTATAGGTTTATTTTCAGGTTATTTGTATATATTCTGCTAGAGTTTACCCGCGGCTACGCTTGCGGCAATGTAGGTTAGAACAGAAACAACAGAACTTTTTTTCTGATGAAAGGTACCCTATATCTTTTTCTATTCTCCTGACAACGTGTAAGCCTAATTTCATGACGTTCAGTCTAGTAGTTAAGACGAGAAAGTGTAACAAACAAACTCACTAAATTGTATGACATTTTAATTTAAGTATAAGGCATTTTAAAATTGATAATTATGTTTTTGATTCATTATTGTTCATAAATAAATATACATTTATTGTTAATTTAAGTACTTATAATTACTGTAAAATTTTGTTAAAATATTATTGTTTAAAGCTAAGCATATAATTACTGTATCAAATTTGTACGCTTTAGTGCAAGACAGATGGACATATCCATTTATTGTAACATATTACGTATTACCTATCTTTACAAATAAATATTTCTTATTTTGATTCTGATTTTCCTATTCAATCATAGTTCCGATTTGTTCAAAATAAAAATGGCAGCTCTAGCCATACTGCCAAAAAACCTAATTCGCTTATCCGCCACAGCTGCATGTTCATAATGCCCGTATACTGAAACAAATGTTAATACATTGCCATAAAACGCAATTATAGCATAACAAAGCGGTATAATCTAACTAGCGATATGCATCAGTTAATAACCTTCATAGTACCGCAGCACCATCTGTGACAGTTGACCTCGCGCTCCGCTAACCTTGCACCAACACTATGGCGGCCCTATTAGAGGGGTAAATCGAATTCTAGATTACTTGCCGGCACACCAACTTGCTATGTTTCGTATCGGTAAATTTTATTTTTGCTTATTTATTGGACTAACGAAATAGGGAGCTTCCTTTATGCAATATTGAAGTGCCAGTTGGGCTGATCTTTATTGTTTTTACCAGTGCTTAGAACAAATAAGCGCTGGCAAAAACTTAGGCTATGTTTACATATGTGTACCCTATATATAAATAGTCTACGATACTCAGATATAGTGAGGTTTTCTTTTCATATAAATGTTATTAATTGTCTTAGTAGTTCTAAAGCTTATATGTATAAGATAATAAGTCCGGGAGCTACAAGAACATTTCTTTCTACTATTAAAACATTGAAATTAAAACAGCAATTTTACTACTAAAACATTGGAACTACAAAAATATAGTTTCTTTATAGGAATTTAAAATATATAATTATGATTATCATGATCATGTGATTATGGAGACCATTTTACCGGCATTTCATTATAACTCTGGAGCGAAAATAGCCAAGAAATTCCAAAATCTTGCAATGCGGCAAAAGGTTTCTTGGTAGAATTCGACCCAAATGGGAGAGAGTTGACAGAACAACGTAGAATCGGTCCAAAAATACTGGCCTTGCCTTTAATCGGAGATTTGCTTAGCAATGGATAACTACTGAAGATATTTATTATTTGTCGGCGATATACCCGGCCACATTAATAAATTATGTGTAGGTACGTATGTATGGTAACATACGTTATGACATAATAAGTAGCGCTGCCTACGATTAAAATATTACTGGAGACATAGTTCGGCAATGATTAATTAAATTTAAAAAGGTATACTCGTTGAACCTATCGGCGTTATAAATTACCCTGAACGCCAATTATTGTAATTAGTAATAAATGACATTATAAATTAATTGCACAAACAGGTAAATTTAACGAAAATATGGTTATTTTGTATATTAATTCATACAAACATTATTGATTCTAAAATAACTTTACCTATTTGTGACATTTGCAAAGTGAATCACACAACACATAACCCATTTATATGAAATTTGTATAAAATTAATCAGGAAGAAATGCACAGAATAAAAAGAACGACTATTGGGACGATTTAAATAAAGATATGTTATACATGTATGAATTATAACAAAAATAAATAACTAGTGTTACCATCTCTGAGGTAGGCGTGATTCGCCCTTACAGTCTCCTCCTGTATCCTCATATCCAGTATTCACTTTCAGATATCGGTGCATCGAGGTATGATTAGAGTCAGTCGCTATTATTTTGAAAAGACTACTCTGGTTCTTCAGATATTTATCTGAAGATCTAGAGTAGGTCCAGAGGAACAAAAGTGGATACACTTCTTCTCCAATTACCGATTGGAACGGTCATAACAAACTATTACTAGCCTAGTTGACTGTTTAAACAAAATCGCAATATTTCCAAGACAGACGCCGACGCCTAAAAATTAAATACATAAAAAAAATTCGGCTTCTGACGTTTCATTTTTGGCCGAACTTTATTTAGCAATTACGGTTACCTACTTTTCAGTGTAAATTTTCATTTAATATTTGGTAGCTGTCTAATTACAGTTTGCGCCAACATTTTGCTCAAAATTCACAAATAAAGTGGGTCACCCCTCGCTTTCGTGTTTATTTACTTGCGATGAAGTTTGAATTAAATCCAATACCTTTTGCTTACAATATCGTTTGGTAATTTACAACTGTTGTTCTGAGTCGCCAAAATTATATTACCTACTTAAAGTACTGTAGCCATACTGTAGCTTGTAATATCAATCATTGTTTTTAATATCTTGTTATTCTAACTTCGGTCGCTAAAACTAAAATTAATATGACAGTCTATTTTTCTGAAATATAACATATTCTATAAATTTTAGCAGATGCTATGATCTTACTTTGAAGGTTGCATAAAGAGTCACTGTATATACCAAACCAACGAACTAAATAAACATTCCTTTAAGTGTTATAAATACTGATTGTTTTGGAACAACTTTTTTTTATAGAACAACCTTTAATTATTTTTCCAATTAAATGGCATGGCTCTATAGCTTTTAATTTGTTAGGCTGCCATTCCCACTTGCTTCAATAACGTGCTTATGATTCCGGGAATATTGGCAACTTCCAATACTTTCATAAGTCCCTTGAGGATACTAATACTGCAAAGGCAACACGCAATTTCAATGAGTTTTATTATACTGCGTTCCATCAATAAACACATAGTTAGTTTCATCGCTGTCGCTTTAAACTATGTTGAGTTGAGTTTCGAACTCAACCTGAAAATGGAATTCACAAGGTGAAACAACATTGCCATATGGTAGAAATACAATTAAGGTCTCGTTCCATATATAGGCAACAATTTAATAGAACATTCATGATGCATATGCTTGTGATGAGGATTCTACTATTGCATCGAATTATTGATTCCGTATATTTGATTCACGTGTCTACATGTCATCTTGTCGAAGGCCAAAGACGAATGCGCATTTGGGGTTGTTTAAGCAGTGTAGTATAATTATTTGGAATTAATAATTATTTTCTGATTCTTATTGTCGTTATGTTAGTGTATATTAACATACCATTTATAACGTGAAGAATTAGACCATTTATAAAACCTCGTTGATCACTTAAGCTATTGTGTATACGAATCTAAAGCATGTGATACATCTGGTATTGCAAACGATCACAGCCTACAATTAACCGCTTACCATCAGGCAGTTCGTATGCTGACCTTTATAATACATAAAAAGTTAAAAAAGCGATATCATAAAACTGACAGTATTTATAATTTATTAGCAAATCGTTAGAATCCAATTTAAGTACAGTTTATTAATGTCAAGCAATTTATGAAGGCAACCAACTAGCCAATTGAATTTCTATCGATGACTGAATATAGAAAAGACCATCCTCACAATGTTTTTACTTCGCCGTTAGAGTAAGCTATAATTAACTCTTTAATACGCACATAACTTCGAAAAGTCAGAAATGTACGCCTTAGGATCGAACTCGAGACCTCTGTTTGGCAGTTCAACGGTCTTCCACTGGGCTATCGCTGTTCTTCATGTAAAATTGGAAACAGTAAAAATCAATTAAATTTTACAGCATATTCTTTTACAAAATTGGACCATTCGTTGTTCCATGTTTGTCACAAACACGAACAACAAAGCAATATTTTGCCGTTAATTTCTTTCCCTGGACATTCTGCTATAACGTTAAAACGGCTTAACAAGATATTGCCGCAGCGATAAACCTCACAGGTCGTTAGACTTAAGTGAATAGATTATGTAACGTTATAACAATTACTTACTGTGTTAAATATATTGGTGTGCCTACAACCGCGTGAAGCCAACGTGGCTAATACGTTGGCTTAACGGTAGGTATATTACTGCCATGAGTTTACTTTAAGACTGAAAAGCTTTATGTTATTATCAACAACTTGGGACACTCTTGGAAGATCGTTGGACTGCCACGCAGAGATATCGAGTGTTATGCCAAGGCGCACACTTCTGTGTACTACTTAATTATCGCTAGGTTTAACAGTGAAGGAAAACATTGTGAGGAAACCTGTATGTTTAAGAGTTATCCATAATGTTCTTGAAAATGTGTGAAGTCTGCCAACCCGCACTAGACCAGCGTGGCAGACTATGGCGTAATCCTTGTCACACCGAGGACTGGCTGCTGCCCAGCAGTGGGACAATTCCTAAACAGGGCTGATAATAATGATAACTTCTAAACCAGTACTGCATAATCTATAATACAGGATAGGAATATAGGTTATACATTTCTATTATTAACACTGTTACCATTCCAATACCAGCACATTCACCATACTTATTTCTGACGTATAATATATAATCACCCCTGCAAGATCAGACTATCAGGTGAAAGGATCGTCGCTATGCTCCTTCAAGGTGACTTGTGGCTAGTGGTGATTAAAATACCCCAGTCTGGCTTTAACGAGGTTGTCATGTGGCTTACCGGAAACAAACTCACGTTGAACACAGATAAAACTGAATACTTGGCTTTCTGTCTTCGAACCAATATAGGTCGTTTAGATTCCCAGATAAAATTCCGATTTGTGTCCTTTTCCTCATTCGGTCACATGTTTCTGTATAGTACAGACAAAAATAATTTATTAAAATTTCATAGTGCCACTGACCTATTAAGGGATAGAATAAGAAAGATAATATTATATTCTTTAAACTTCTTGCGAATAGCTAATGTCATGATCATAGACGGTTTATTGCGCGCTTTCTGCCAATCAATCATAATTTATTGCCTGATAATCTGGGGCGACTACTCTAAAAGTAATATGTAAAAAATGGAACATGTCCAAAATACGCTACAAGAAGTAGGTTAGGTAGAAGGTTTCGTTTACCGAACTGTTTTAAATAATAATAATATTCTATCACATACACACAACACCATCTAGCCCAAACTAAGCACAATTGTACTATGGGTACTAGACAATAGATAAACATACATATATACTTTTTTTTGCTGTAAATACATACATATTATGCATAGAAACACCCAGACAAAGCCAAACATACATGTTCATGCACACAAATGTTTGACTCGTGCGGAGATCGAACCCGTGACCTCAGGCGTGGCAGTCGGTTACACTAACCACTACGCCATCGAGGCCGACGCCAATACCTCCGGGTTGACGGCTATTAGATCAAAATCTTAAATTCTCTTAAAAAGGCTAACGTCGCCATCTTAGGTTTTAGGCTTGCAATGTATAATATAATATTATGTAACCTTTCTGGAGAAATAAAATGAATAGGTATTTATTTTATGTTTTCAAAATAACATTAAGAATATTGACTCCCTATATCGATTTTTATACACCTTCAGGTTTAAGACCTTAGGTGACTTTTCTATCTAAACTTTACAACAAGAGATGCAGAACTATTTACAGTATTACCGCGTTATAATTTAGCTAAACCACGGATCAAATCCTAGAAATAAATCTAGCGTGTAAGGTTTTTAAAAAACTTTTCTGTACTTTTCCTGAAGATATTTTTAGGGTCCTATTTGTAACTAGTGCTATCTCTTTTGATGAGCTGTTCGACCACAGAGCATGCTAATTCTACTAATAGGAATTTATAATCTACGTGATAACTACAGCAATAAAATATTAGGTTAGGTGGATAAACGTAAACAAAATTGGAATACGCCATTGAATAATATTTGTATTTCAGTGGTCCCCTAACGATGCCGGCCGCACCACAAGCCAAGGATGTCGTAAAAGGGTCAAGTGCGGACTGGCTATCTTTTTATACCTGAAGGACCACCGAGGTCCTTGAGTTTATATTACTCTCAGATGGAATACAAAGCATATTTGTTAGGTCGCCTTCATAATATAAACAGTAATGAGCTACGCGACTGCAGCACTGTTGCTGCGTTACTGTTTCTTGCCCCTCTTGTTTCTACAGTTAATTTTACTATGATATGCTATTGAAACTAAATAATAAATTGTAAGTCAACGAAAATACTTGTAGCTGATTATTTTGATAGACCAGAAGTAGAAGTTTTTAAGAGATATTGGACACCCCAGATTGATATTCTCCATTCTATATAACAACCTTGTGCTGTGTTCCTGCGGTGAAGAATTATTTTAAACTCCTCGAAGAGCCGGTTATCCCTTCTGCAGAAATGATGTTTTGTGAAAGCAAGCGAAGCGTTGGAATTGACAAGCAGAAAAGAGTAATGATTTATTTATTTTAATTATTATTCGTAGCCTGAACATGTATGAAAAATCGTGTTTTGTCTAATCACATGAGATTTTATTGTTTATTTTCGAATTAGATATACTCTTGAGAATTTTCCCTAGATATAAATGAACCTTTGTAACACATTGTTCACTCAAGTTTTATTCTAAAATGCTCATTATCGTCTGCTATTCAAAATTTTGATCTATTTTATACTACATAAGTATACTATTTGCAAGTTGTCTGTTTGCATGATTTCTGTTAATAAGGTTTTTACGACCGCATATGCCGATATCTTTTTTTTTTTTTTTTTACGTGGGTGAATGCAGTGACGCCTATCCCTCCGGGGGCGGGCGGAGGGATTATGTCGGACTCGCCGAGGTAAAAGAAAGATGTTGAAAAGATAATGTACCTCCCGGAATACCGACTAAACCTACCACGGTGTTCCTCGACAAAACCACTATCGACGGGGCCGCGCGAATCGCTTTCGCATGCGGTCGCGACCCCGCCGAGGTTACGGCCCGCCGTGTAAAACGGCAGGTCACTACGCGAAGAGACCTACCCAAAGGACTCACTTCTATAATATACCCTACTGTCCACCCCTAGAGGGGAGACGGACTCGAAACAGAGGCGCGCGTGGGAACACGCACGCCGCCTCTCGGACCTGGTGCTGAACGGATGGCGGGCAGGCCCACAAAGCCCACCACCCCCAGGTCAAACCTCAGGGTGGCTGGAGGTCATCTCGCGCCCTCCGGCGCCCGGCTCTGCGGTTGGGGAGAGGGTTTAAACGCTCCCTCTCCCGGTCCGCCGCCTCCTTGATGGAAATTACTTCCTCGCAGAAGGAGGCGACGGCGTTCCACGACCTCTCACTCCGGACCATAGACTGAACTACGGCCGGGAGCGAGAGGGCAACCGATCCGACTGCCGCGATCAACTCATGGCGCTGCGATGCCCAGGCGGGGCAAACCGCCAAAGTGTGCAGCGCCGTGTCCTCAACAACGTCGCGGCAGTCGCCGCAATGGTGACAACCGGGCGTCTCTTGCCGGCGTATACGACACAGGAACCGGCCAAAACAACCGTGGCCAGTCAGAACCTGTGTCAGCCGGAAGGTGAGGGCGCCATGCCGCCTCTCCAGCCACTCCTGAAACACGGGACTTACCGCCACGATCGTGGCGTGCCCGATATGCCGATACCTGATGTTACTGGTTTTATTCGTATTTTACAGTGATTTTTAGTACTAAAATTTTTTTAATAAAGGCGATGCTAACTGAGTCCTAGAAAAATTATTCACATATAATCTATATATTAATACGTAAAGCAAAAACTTTTTACCCCTTTTTACAAAAATTGCACCATGCATTTGACACACGCAGTTGAATCGCGTTCGTAGTATTTCGACATTGTTCGTCTGACGTCGTACAATTCTTTGTAACTATGGTTACCTGTACCTTATTTATATGTAATAGAGAAAAACAGAAAACAAAGTAGCAGGCTTAGGAATTTTGGTCGAATTTTGACCACTAGGCGACCGCTAGTATATATAATAATATCAGCCCTGTATTAAACTGTCCCAATGCACAGGCTTCTTCTTAGTATAAGAAGGGTATGCTGCCACGCTGGCCCAGTGCGGGTTGGCAGACTCCACTGGGGATTTCTTACACATGCAGGTTTCCTCACGATGGTTACCCTCACTGTTAAAGCCACCGAGAATTAACTATTAAATACTAATTAATATATTTTATACCTAATTTTGAAAATTCAACTCGGTATCAAACTTCAGTTCATCGGTCTCCCACTATCGCCGCTATTATTATATGTTATATAATATTACTAAATGGTAATTATTGGATAGCTTGAAACAAAAAAAAGAATAAACGCTAAAGTTCCAAGGCGAGGCGTCTGCGTCCTCGATCGAACGTCGAGCCGTTTCCGGTGGAGGCTACTTCCGTTGCTCCCACTCTACTTCCGCCTAACTTGTACAACATAAGCTACTGTGGAATTAACATTGAAATGAAAAAAGATAAAAGCCAGTATATTACGTAGTATTTTATATAAGAGCTAGATTTCGCGCGCGTTAATGTAGATTTTTCAATAAATTTCCATTCCTTCATGAAAGGTTCTTTTCCTGTACCCCTGACAACATGAACTTCATGATCATCAGTCTAGTAGTTGAAGCACCAAAGTGTATCAAACAAGCAAACAAACTCATATTCTTATTAATAATATTAGTTCAAATTTAATGACTAGCTATAGGATACCCAACCGTTCCTTAATTACATTATAGATTATGTCCTATAGATTATTTCTTCCAATATATGTATTTTGTGACCGTAGTGATGTTGTGTCAAAAGTTTACCTGTATTACGACAGCTGTGTTTAATATCACGTAATAAGCTTGTCACAAGCTACCTAGGTGCCTTACTATGCTATCACTTTTTCATTAAATACAGCAATTTGTTAACCATTTTCAGATATACCCATAAAACAATATTTATAACAAAAATATTGAAATGTCCTACGCCTTTAATCGAGAAGATATAGTCATAGGTGAATATGCCTCTTCCAGCCTATTTGCCAGTTATGGTTTTAGGTCCTACTTAAAGGGGCTAACTTAGTGCCATCTCCGCGCAAAGTTTCAAACTCCGTGCTCCTACTGATTATTTCTTGACAGAGAACCTTATAACTTTTAGGTTGACCTGGGATTTGAGCCATCGATTTATTACACAGCAATCGCTATCACTACCGCACCGACACCAGCGACATTCATATTATATATAACTGCAATAATTCAGATTAACCCGTACAAACATAACTCACAGTCTACATCTAATTTATAAGGGTTAATAAAAAAATTTGGACCCACAAAATCAGATTAGGAAAATATATCTCACGACCTTCGTCCGCCTAAAGAATTTTAAACAGACTCGTAAAAGGGGAAGAGTTTCAACTCTTTTAGAGACAATATCCTTAACATTTTACTCATTAAAAACTTTTCTAATATCATTCATGTAGTTAGGCGCTGAAACAAAATTATAATTATGTACGCTTGCAACATGAGCTCTGTTCCAAAGAGTTTGGCCAACACTATCGAATGGCGATGCTAACAAGGAAACTTTATCACTTTCGTTAAGAAGGAGGACATGTAGTCTCAAGGTTACCTACGTAGCTAAATAAATATAAGCTTTCCAATAACATGGAAGCCTTAACGATGTTACCCTACCGTCTACCACTTACTGTGAATGCCAAAATGAAACACCTGTGCATAAGATCTCTGGTTTGATAAAAAAAATAGAATATTTTGTCAAGGAAATCTCAAAAACAGCCCGGTATTAGAAAGTTGGCGTTGTTACACAACCTCAAAAAGCACGTAAAACCGTTCGTCCTGCGACTGATCTCTCTCCGGTCGTGTCAAATTGCCGTCCATCGGACTATGAGGGTTATCGAATAGAGAATGCACACACTTCAGTCCGGCCAGTTTCCGCTAAAATTGGCCGCTGTGACGGAAATTCTATCGGGATTCAGATCTGGAGGACCTTTATTCCGTGTACTTGTAATAGATTAAATACCTATATATTTCGTAACCGGGTATTAATGCGATCATGCATATTGACGCTTGGCATTTTAAAAACCAATATATGGGGGTCGAAACGCGTAGATAGGCATATAAAAAGCAGACAATATGTATTATTACGTTAATACCCGTTACGAATTATATGTATCGTACACGAAAATTTAAAAGTTATAACTCCTAGCTGAAAGAAAATCCAGCTCTAACAAATCGTACTACCATCAGCCATACTTAATATGAAGAATACCTTACTAAATAATAAACACTACAGTCACGAATGCCTTATCCATCGATAAAATATTCTTTGTTGGCATTTCGTGTTTCTGTTCACCCTTGGTTTGGCCATTGCAGTCCGACGTTATCACACACATGACATAGAAACGGAGGTTGTTCGTCGAGATTTGCATCGCTCTCGGGACAAGCACATATATTTGCACGGTATATGCAGATTTGCTGTTTGCTTGACACATTTGTTTAACATTGAAATTTCTAATAGAATTGGGATTGTTGTGAATGCTAACTGATGTTATGCATGTGAGATTGATTCTCCTTATTCTCGACGTCCTTTCAACTATGTATTTGTGTTAATTTATATAATACAGTTTTTATCTCTAAAATGATTCACGATATTATTATTATAATATATGAACTACATAGCAGCTTATTAAGCTGATGCGTGTGTGTTAAGACTTGCAGATTTTGTTGAGTTTTTTTTATACTATTTCACATGGATGTCATAACATTGCTAGAAAGTTTGTTTCATCCTTTGACATTGAATTAAGTCCGCCCGTGTCGATTGGACTTAATTCATTGAAACAAAAATGTTTCAATAGGTTAAGTTTGAAAAAGAAGTGTCAAATTAGCAATCTAATAAATTCTTTAATGTTATCAATATTCTAGTAGTCGATCGTACACATTTTAAATTTGCTATTAGAAAATCCCTGCATTTTCATATGATTTTCGCCATGTACTTGATTATTTATTTTATATAACCCTTAAATCTGTTAAATCTTAGAATCCAGACATAATGAAAATTTATTGAGCCTGACCACCGGTGTACCGCTGCGACTGAAAAGGTTAAATATGACCACACCGTAATGTCCCAGACTATATAAAAATCCGAACGATAGGTATGTCTGCATGTGGAAACATTTAACCTAGCCTATACTAATGATTAAAATTGTGAACATTCCAGAGAAGGGCATGTACCTGGGCTCACCATGCGAGTTTACCTGCAACCCGAAGCTCATGCACGTCTACTGTGACCCAACAACCGCGTCGTGCCAGTGTGACCCCAAGCACTCAGTTGCGCTCGGTGTGGCCAAGGGATGCGCCAAACGTAAGTATACATCATTCTGCAGAAACTTAACATCACGTAACATCAAATCATCATTCCAAAATTATTATTTATTTATTAGATAAACAATCTTGTTCATGTGTTCTTACAATTATTACCCTCACCATTATCGACAGATTGCTTTGTTAAATATGACAATTTTGATCTGCCATACGTCTAATACTTATGTTGTACAAACATTCGAATTTTTTCATCATGTGACGTAAAATGAAGATAATTGAAGGATTATATCCTCTAGGAAAGGAATCTCTACAGCAGAATCCATCACTCAAACTAGGAGAAGTCTGTAGGCCTAGCATGAAACGTAAATTCCAAAGTTTCGGCTCGACTGCTCGAACGATGAAACAAATTCATGCCGAAATTCGTCCCAAATTTTATCACGTAGCCTTTTGATTGTCCTATTGAACCTTCCATGAAGTTATCCGAACAACAGACTGACGTTACTTTGGAAGAAAAAGAACGGTTAGACATTTTCATGGTAGGCCTAATAATAAGGAAAGTATCTACATTTTATTGAAATAACCTTCTACGGTGTTCCTTAAGGAGATGTTGTGCCGTCAGCACAGGGTTTAAAACAGACTTTGTGCGTATTTACAGCGCAGTGCTCCCATATTTTTCATTTTATGGCATCCATCCCCTCAAAGATCAATTGCTGTGTCTCGAAGAAATTACAAAGATACAAATAACGGGCACAATGTGCAGCTAGGCTCAAAACAAGAGAACGTAGATCACACATATAACTGGCTCGTGGGGGTTTCAAACCCACAAAACTAGACATGGCGGCAGCGGCGAGGCAAGTTCAGCCACTGTATCGTTAACAATACAAGAAAGACCCTTCTCATATTGCAAGTGTCCATAAGCCAACTTAACTGATAGGAGGCGAACCGTGGACTTCCTTTCAATTTATTTGTTCTAAACGGCTTTTTGTGCTAGTTGTTTCAATAGTGATATTCTCCTTACATAACATAATAATAAAACTTTACTTGAAAAATTGACTTAATTTTAATTAATTAAGTTATTTCTTTTAACACATATCGGTTCAGAAAATTCTTAGAAAACAATTTGTGAGCTACACGAAATATATAATTCTGAAATTTGAAAATTGTTGATGGACCTTGTAAAGTGAAGCCTTAAAATACATACAGAGCTCTAACAATCGTGTTCAATCAATTGCGTCGTAACGATGTATTTGTTCTAGCTCGTTCGATAGCTCTCAAGGCCCCCTTTTATCCCTTTCAGGTTTAAGTTGCGTTCCGAAACTTCTGAGTACAAATGGAAAACAAGACATCACGTCTTGATTTTGGATATTGTAGGAAGTTTATTGTATTCCGTTTGCATATGTCAATAGAGGATTGTAATTAATTAGAGTAAAACAGTCCAAACCCTCCTAAAGTAGTTCATTTTTAATGTGTATTTCTTGGTTCTCTTATTTTGAGGCCTACGTTTCATAACTGTTTATTACTAAAAGAACAACAAATTTATTATTGGCAATAGCTAGGCTTGGTTGTTATAATAATGTTGTTGCATAATAATTATATTTAGTAACATATATGTATACGGCATAAGGCATTCAGTAATTTATACTCCATTCAATTCATTTTTCTTCACAACGATACGTTCTTGAAGCGCAGAATGCAAATAGCACTAATAGCATCCCGAACATCTTTACGAACTAAAGGAGTCCGCCCACTACCCCGTCTCATACCATGACCGTGCTAGGAACGTGTCAAGCCAAAGAATATTCTTTGTAAGGAAATGTATAAGAGTATGCCCACTAGACCGTTCCGTCACCGACCAGCAGTTCCTATAGCAGGGCGTATCGTGTTGCTTTTCGTGTCTGATACGTTCTTAACACGGTCATGGTATGAGACGGTGTAGTGGGCAGACTCCTTAACTGGACTTATCTCACGTAAATCGCATTTGCAATTTCCATAGAGGGTCTACCAAGCGATAGATCAACGGTGATTTGCATATCCATTACAAACTGTTTTTATTAGGAAACATCATTTTTGCCTTTATTATAATTACTAGTATTAACACTAATCTTTCCAGTTAGCATGCTTTTGTTAGGTTAGGAGTGGTGTTATGTCTATAGTGTAATGGGATTGGTCTCACAATCTCTTAATCTAATACCCTATCCATTAGGCTACCACAGCTTTCGTCGTAATATTACCATACCTACCTAGTAATTGCTATACTAACTTTATTTCTTTGGTACTTACAGCGAAGAAACTTGGGGAGCAATGCTTCTATCGCCAGACGTGCCAGGCGTTCGATGCTCACTCGTCATGCGTGCAGGTCAACCACAACGCGTATTGCCAGTGCGATCCTGGCTACCACAGCACCAGCCATAACAGGCCGACGCAGAGGGTGTTCTGCACTGAAGGTGAATTAATCAGTCAGGTCACGAATCTTCCAATCAACAAAATTATGAGCAGCAAGTGTGGTAGGGTGCGAGATTACTGCTTAACCTGCTAACCTTTCGTTAAAAATGGTCAAACTCGAGAAGTACTACCAGCCATCCACCCACCACCACAACTAGCCACCTTAGAAAAGAACGCAAAAATAGCTTTTGTTGTGTTTCTATGGTGAGTTGGGATTCCAGGAACCTTAAGGAGTAAAGTTGAAAGTAATCTTGAAAAAATTGGTTTAAGATCAGTAGGCATCTAGTTAGTAAGCTGTCCAGAGTGATCTTTATATCGCGCGCTGGTTGCGATTCCTTTTTTTGAAGTAAGTACTATAAACGCGTAACTCTTGTATTGCAAGCGATCCCTGGTCACGGTAACCTGTTACTATTAGACGGGCCTATGTCTGTATGTCATCACGTAGTTTAAAATAAAATTAGGTAAGGTTTTTGCTACTGATCATTTCGTTAATCTAGTCCATAAACGTGAATTGTATCATTGTAAGGATTATTCATTTTAAGATTAAACTGGTGTAACAAGATAAAGGAAAACTGCAAGTATGATCCATTGTGAAAATGGACGTATCTGATAATTTTCAATACTGTATATGTCTGTCCTTAAATTTATGGAAGTAATATTAAAATCCTTGACTATCGCTTTCCAGACCTGGTGTTGCTGACGGCCGACATGCCGACGCTGCTGGGCGTGGCGTCGGGCATCTTCGTGCTAGCGGGACTACTCTGCATGGTGCTACACCTGTACACGAAGGCGCGCTACCACCCCACGCACCTAGCCGACGCGCGGCTCACGCCACCGTGCCTATACTCGCTCAATGATACAGGTGCGAAATTACGTTGGACCAAGATGTTTACCTTATGGAATGCTCATGGTGACTCTCACTTTAGCAACTTTTGATTTCTGAGATTGGTACTCAAATTACATGGTACCATGGTACCATGTGCAGAGCCATATTAGTAACTGTACGTTCATATCATGATAACTCTGGTATCAGCGGCATTTAGCGGACTCAGTAGGGGCAAATCGAACCACAAAAAAACATCACCGAACATAACTGGTCGGTCATCTTATTGATAAAATCATGAGCTCGGCGAGATTGAATAACATTAAATGTCTTCTTGCTCGTCAGGTGGAACTCTGAGCGCAACACGAGCCTCTTCTCGCGCGTCTTCACGTAGCGGCTGCACCAGTGGGACCCTGGAGCTGGAGAGCGGCGGCATCTGCGGCTCCGGCGGCTCGCGCCGGGCGTCGCGGCGCGGCGTGCCGGTGTCAGCGTCGCGCGCAGGTGCGGCGCGCACGGCGGCCATCTTGCTCATCTCGCGCCACCTGCACGTGCGGGGCGGCGGGGACGACGGCGGGGGCGGGGCGCCGCGCGGGGCCGTAAGGCGGGACGGCGGCGCGCACCCGCCTAAGTGCGCCGCCAAAGGTGATCTGGATAATGTATGCAGCGCGGCCCCATCATCTGCACGTCTCGGTGTTTGGGCGGTGAACACCCCAGCCGCGCCGACCGAATGCTATCACAAACTTTGCTTTATCACGGCTACGAAGATCGTGAGGTTCAACATTCTCAAAAACAAAATAAATTGGTATAAACTTTTAACACTAGCTTTATCGGAAAGCTTCATTATTTTCCAAATTCTCTATTTAACCTAACAGGAACTTTCTACTTCTGTTTTTACGCTCTCCTCACAAATCAACAAATCTGATTTAAGTTACTTCAAAGCCCGTCATGCGGTCTGCTTGCTGGTAAAAATGAATAAACAGTGGAGTTAAAAATGTTCTAGTTCTTCAGATCCTATCAACACCATTAAGTGCCAGTGCAATACCACAATTTTTTTATGCAAGCAGATCTTTCCTGAACCGTCATAGCAAAATGGGGTAAGCATTCGTGTCGGTGTCGGTGTACGCATGAGACGTGTCCCGCCCGTGTCCGTTAGATGTTGCGTCTCGGTGTTAGCGACCACGGACTGACTCCAGTCTGCGACTAAGCGGCCGCCATACTACCAGACCCGCCAAATGTGCTGAACTTCTTTCCCATTTCTGAATTTATCACTGCTGGTCTAAAGACATCTCCTGTGGGCTAATCAAACCCGTCTATCTATTGATAACTTCGATTCAATATAAACATTTTCAGTCTGTCATATTGCAAAGCCTTACCGTATAATATATGTCTTAGTTTTAATATTAAGCCTTCTTACAAAACTTTGCATGACTAATTTCCCACTATATACTCATAAATAGAGTATCAGACCTTAGAAAGGTCTTAAATTCGAACATTGGATAAGTCATATCGAAATGTTCATTATGTTTGTTTGTTATTATTAATAAAAAATATATCTGCCCTACTTTCTGATGGTGTGGTCATTTTAAATTTGAGTAACCTCAACCTCTGGTATAAATCGCTCTATTATGATCTGTGTCTATGATATATGTACATACGTATTCGTATAAATTCAGTTCAGTCAGTTCAATCAGTATTTCATGAACGTAAGTAAATAATATACTTCTAGAATGGAAATTCAGTCACCTAGTCTACAATATTCTTCTCAGCATATTTGGCATCTGACGTTATAGACGTAAGTACAGCTTAATGTGCTTTACTCGTGTTGACTGGGCTTGTGGCGCAAAGTCGCAGGATGAAGTGTTTGGCGGCGAGAGCAAGATGGCCATGGTCCTACTCTATCTATCTATTTCCCACCACGCCTTATTTGTATGAGCTAACGAAACTGAAGATCCAAAATTGGGTTCGACGACTGCCAAAATTCTGTATGTATTTTAAATTTGCTTTACACATTACAAGCAGTGCTGCATGGAAGTTGATCGCTTCGACACTCTTCACCCTGATTTTATATGACGTCATGTCTAAAGTAACAAGCTACGTGGTGTTATCGGCTTATACTCTCCAGCCAGACTCGATATAGAATTTATACAAACCATCCAATATTTTCCATAACCCATCCGGCAAAAAAAAATATTGCGTCATTATTTAATTTGATATTCATTGGTAATCTTTGTATTTCTATTTATATTGATTTATTTGCACATATTTTAAAAATTATGTCAACTTTAATATTATATGCATGATACATAATTTTGTTTTTCCGAATTGTGTTTGGCTGAATTATCTAATATAACATTTGAGTTCAGGAAAATAGAACAATTGACAACTAACACGAGTAAGTACATGTTTAGTTAAGCAGATAACAAATTCCAAGAGCTTGTTACCCTTTCTCTTTTGACATGGTCGTATCGAATCCACTCTTTCAATATTTAAACATCATATATGACGAGATTCTTCTTTTCTATCAAGAACGCCATTTCCAATTTTGCAACACTAACATTTTAAATATTTTCACCAGAACACTTATCACGCGAACAGCCTAGATATCAGTTCAATCATAAACATACAAACTAACATAAACACGCTTATTAAACGAAAGATAAAATGAGATTTTATTAATGCGATTAACCAACATGTAGTGCTGTATGCAAGCATAATCAAAAGGATAAGCGAAAGCTTCAGTTTCATGGCCCAGCACTGCTTCGAGCTTCTATTTGTACACCTCACTGGCTGTGCATGTAAGCGTCTGCTGTCACCACAACGTTTAATGGAGCCTGTGTATCTATAAACATAAACCAAACCATCTCTTTTCTAACCTAGTAGGTATTCTCCAAATTTTCATAATACACTTCTTCCAAGTTTTTTTTAAACTTCGCACAGTAAACATTTCAATTATGTATTTTGAAAGCACCTAATGGTTCAATTCCAATTTTAATATGTTACGTCTTAACTTAAATTTAGACTCTGATGTAATCCACCAATAACATTTTCAAACAATATGGTTTCTGTCTACGTTTCACTGTTTTCAATTCTTATTGAAACATCTGTGGTTAGATCCCCGAACAAAGTATTATAAAAATATTCATATTAAATAAAAATAAATAACATATTATTATTAAATATTAGTATGTATTACGCTCCAAGACCTACTTCACACAATACATGTATGTAGTATATGTTATTACTGTTTTGCTTTGCTATATTTGTTTGTACATGTTGTTAACTTGATATAAATTATATACCTACTTAACATAATATAATACCTTTAAGTATAAATAATTATAACATATGAGTAAAAAATTCTTAAATTCAAAGTATTTATAAGCATTTACAAATTCACAGCTGTACATATCAGTACTCAAATTCAAAGTACGAAATCAATCGCTTCTCACAACACCCAAAGAAACAAACATATAGTTCGCACGTATCGTTTATTCACTTTTATAGAACGAAGATATCTAATGCAGTACTTATAACACAGGTTCGCGACGTCCAAGTCTAAGCTCAGTGCAAAGCAGTTCATCATCAATCAGGAGCTACAGTGCGAAGAGATGGGAGAGGGAAAGAGAGCAGAAGGAAAGGAGACAGATGAGTATGCGTCTCGCTCAGCTCCACGACAAGATGGCTTCGGGCCGAGAAATGCCGAAGCACGCCCCGACGCCTTCGCCTCGCTCGCCGAACAACTCCACAGATGGACTGCTACCGTCTGTATGTGAAATTAGAGAAGTATGATCATTCCTCTTGTCCTTAGTAGTGGAGACATGTAAGGTTAGATGTAACTGCCGATTTTACGAAGAAAAGTAATTATATTGAAACCTAAGTAATAATAATATTTTCACATAGTTGCAACTCAAGCAAAAAAGCTCCTGTTTTGGCTCACTAACCACAAATGGAACCACTGACTCATTAACTAATAGTTCAGACTCCAACGTCCATACACAAAGCTTTTATGATACCTCAGTATGGTTAAACTGACCGAATACAACATTTTTATTATACTGGTAGAGTAAGTATAATATACAGCGATAGTCACGATGAATGAGAGACAAAAAATCTGATCAAGTGAAGCGGATAAATAAAATGGTGTTGAATCAACAATGAACATTGCTTGTGGTTCGTAAGCTTATCATTATTATCATCAGATAATTATCCTTTTTTTATTAAATGCATACATTAAACATTCGGGCTACATAAATACGATGACAAAATTTTCTATATTTCGTCTTTGGATACACAAAATACAAAGGCTTCATATGATTATTAAAAAGTTATTAAGTAAAAATACTACAGAAAATCGCAGTTTAACAACTTTGTGTTGTACTTCTGCGGTGAATAGGATTTTAAACTCCGTGGCCTCGCCTCGGCTCTCCAGAAGTAGGAGCTCGCATACAGCAACTCCGCTAAGAGGGGGGTCGGCAACGCGCAAGTGATATTCCTAATCAAAGAAATCTTGTCATTATATCTGGTGTTCCAAGCATCTGTAGGACCGTACCTATACATGATTGCAATATAGCGTAAGGGAATGGTTACTAAAACTATCATTCGACGACACAGAGAATCTTCTTCATCCAATAACTTAACACACACACATACACACACACACACACTATCACACACACCATTAGACACACACACCATTAGACACACACACCCACACATACACTTACATACTGACACACATAGATATTAACTAACACACAAAGTTTAGTTAGGTTTAGTAAATTATTATGCTCCAGTTCCTTTGATTGTTGTTTATTTCGTTTTATTTATTTTGGAAGTCTTTTATAGATAATTTTGTTAGTAAATGTAAATATACACACGGCCATACATCAAGTTAGACACCCTATATATGCATAACTACGCTATATACAAAATAGAGAATTGTCGGCAAGGGACAGTGCATAGTGGTGTAGACCCATCAAAGTGCACTAGTGCGTGCGGCGACGCCCGCGGCCCGTTAAGCGTGAATGAGACAAAATAGCAAAAATGTAACATACACTCTCGCACGATTCGCAGCGTTCAACTTCTAATAGTTCAAGGTCCAAACAGTCTAGGTTGATTTTTTTATATAAAGCTGAAGAGTTTAAAGAGTTTGTTTGTTTGAACGTGCTAATCTCACGAACTACTGGTTCGAATTGAAAAATTATTTTAGTGTTGGATAGCCCATTTATCGAGGAAGGCTATAGGCTATATAACATCGCGCTAAGACCAATAGGAGCGGAGCAGCAATGAAAAATGTTGCAAACACGGGAAAAAATCTCTTATATGAAGCAGGCGAAGTTGCGTGGGTCAGCTAGTGTTATATAATATGTCAGTTTTATAAATCTACTGTATCATTGAAAGGTTATTGGTACTTATGGCACAGGCTTTACCAATTTTAAGTACCAGCTGCAAACAATTTATAAACAGGACTGATATGCTTACATTTAAAATTGTAGTTTATATAATTATAATAATAATAATAATAATTGATTTATTTTATCTTCACAAAAAAGGTAGGTACATACAAATTTCATAATACATGGATTTTCACAATGTTTTGTGAGAGACTGGTGCCTGTGATAGGTATTTTAACACCTGTGTTACGGGTCACCAGGTCCCCACTTTACTGAACATTATTATTTAAATTAATTAGTCGTAGAAAACGCTTAGGTAAAGTTTAAAATTCACACATAAATTAATAGAAAAAAGAAGCAATTATACATTTTAAGGAAAAGTATATTACTATAATTTATAATTAGGTAACATAAATGAATGGCAAATTACATACAATTTCTTGAAATTTTATCATTTTTTGGGAGGAGGGTTGGAATGTTCAGGTTGTTTGTGTAATATGTGGGTTTTGTGAACGTTTTGTACGTGTATGATGGATGATTGTTGTGGATTTATGAGTGTGTATATGTGTACATTTGTTAGTATTGGATTGTAAATGTGCGTAATTATTGTTGTAGCTGTTTTAACCAATTTGTCACATCAATTTTACAGTGCGTGAGGATTTGTAGATATTTTTTTATATAGGTATCTACCCAGATAACAAAAGAACCTATGGGAAAGACTCTTATTTAGGGTTCGTGTCTGGCAGATTTTGCCCTTCCTGCGCTTGTCTTTATTCAGATCCGGATTATAAGGCTATGTTTTTTCAGAATCGTATATAGGACAAAAGTCTGCCTAACTGACAAGGTGTCCCATTTCTTGTGGACATCTACTGTGAGGTAGCGGAATGGAAGATTGGCACCAACCTTTAGTATGGCTCGTTGTGCTCTTTCCACTTCAATTAGATGAGTTTTTGCTGAGCTTTCCCAAGAGGTGATACAGTAGGTAATTAATGGGTAACATAGAGCAAAATATATCATTCTAATTATCGATAAATCAGCTACATGTCTAATGGTTCTAAAATATAGATAAGCTTACGCATCCTCGAGACTAAAACATCAATATGCGGTTTAAAGGTAAGTGATTGCTCTAACACTACTCCTAGGTACTTTATAGTATCAGTCCTTTGGTGAGCTGGGCACGAGCAAATGGATGTGGTTTGTGTGCAGATGTGAGCGGTGATTGAAAAGTTAGGGAGTGGGAGCAACCAGGTGATTCCTAGCAGCGAAGGTAATATATTTATTTGGTCTTGGTCGTGTTAAGAGTCAGGAGATTTCGTTGGAGCCATGTGTATACCTGATAATTACCCAATTGAGCACTTTTGAAAATATGTATGTTATGATCAGTAAAACAATAAATTGATTAATTCATTCATATTCGTTTGCGACTTTATTTTGTAGAACATAATATCTCAAATTTTCAAGTTTTATGATCTTATTGCTGAGTTTAAGCACAAATGACAATTCGTCGTGAAATCGGCCGTTACAAAGAGTAATTTATTAACAGTTGACAGTACATGACACACCATATTCTTAAAGGTAGTCTTTCCAAAACTAGTACGAGTAATACACAGTTCACATTTTTGCTTCCAAACAAGGTATGACTCACCGCTTCCCTTATAAGAAGTTAACCTAGATTTGAGACCTTTATACTATAATCGTATGTTGTTTATGTATTGAAAGATCCTTTGTGATCATGTGAACCAGTTTTTATATTTCAATAAAGGCAGGGTCAATGTCAAAGTCTTGCATGTTTGTGCTGTTACTCATATTGGATGAATTTTACCTTTTCGCAACATAAATTTAAAGCCGAGTCCCTTCCATTCCAATATTATAATTACATTAAGACCTTGGAATCGGATTAATATAAATAAGGGATGGCCTGACCCAAGGGCCAGGTCATGACAAGTTAAACAAAAATACATAACTGTAATTGTAAGCAAAATGCAATCGCTGTACAAGGCACAGCACACTTCTTACCTGTAATCTATTTTAATTTAACTGAAAATTAATATAAAGGTTTCAAAATATAGTTAAGATTATGATTGGCATTATATCATAAAGACACTGAAGAGTAAACAGTAGTTCACGGCTCTGAACAAACTGCCTATTTCTACACAGTGACTGATAGACACTGTTATTTAAAAGATAGGAACTGATTTAGATGAAACAATCACCAACGTTTTTCTTCTTGTCAAATAAGTGACAGCAGTAAATGAAAGTTTCGCTCTGCATTATACAACAAGTCTGTTATTCACGTAATCAGTCATAAAGACGGACAATGATTGTTCTGACCACAGAACAGAAAATACTGTCTGAATTTCGGTATTAACAAACTTTTCTGTTTAAAAGTTAGGAATCCAAAATTCTAAATAGATATTTACGCGTCCTCTATATAAGTATTTTAGCCATATAATGTTGCATCTATTAGCTTTAATGTTTCCCTTAGTATGCTCACCAATTCATTGGTAGCTACTCCATCTGACCTTATAGATTAATATTTAATTATCCCCCACATATAACAACAATATTCTAACTATAGTTTAACATAACATAATTGTAACACAAAATGAAACATCATTAATTCATTAAATACATAATAATACACACAACAATTTACTAGATTTGCAGATTCAGCTGATTTGAAGATTTCTATTGATGAAGAAATAAAAACTTCTATCAAAATTTTATATTTATTAGTGTTCTAAAACATAAACAATGTTCACATAACATAAAAATCAAACATGTCACTCGGACCTGGAATACCTACACAAAACCATAAACAACTATATTATCCTTGAAGTCAAGATTGCGAAAATCGGCGATTACCTACTTTGTGTTCCGTTTGTTAATGTGGCGATAAAAAAAATGCCCAGTGTTAAATGCAATGATTACAATAATTTTATATATGACATTACAAAATAATGACGATAAAAGCCTTACATAACATCTCAGAACCTTCAATATACATACTTCCTTGACTTCTATTTGTCAAGTAATAAACTAAAAACTACGGAACAAACACTTAAATAATGTTTTTCATAGCGACTTTTTAGTCGTATTGGCAACATGACTGTTATAAATTTGATATTGGTATAAATTGCGGTAACCTGTTACTAGCAGATAGCATGTATTGTTGTTTGTTTGCTACTATAGTAGACAGTATATAATATATTTTTATATCTTATTTAATAACGTAGATACTGTAATACGAGTCTATCAAATACATAGTATGATGTGTAACACAAACTCTGCCATAAAATTATTAGTGACATATTAGAACAATGCATAAAATGTTCATAAGGAAAAATGAGCATTCGTCATCTTGACATTCATAAATAATATGTACATTACAACTATCATCAAAGTCATTCAGAATACTAAAGAACACTTTACGAATATGCGCATGTATTCCAGGTCTAATAGTGTAAATATTGTAAAAACTCACAATGCTGTCACAAACTTGTCCGTTGCAGTTGATAACAAACAATGACCAGCAGCTGCAGGGAGTGGACGGTCCATGTTCCAGCTCCTCGCTTTACTGACACCAGCCTCACAACAAGACGACACGGCGGTCCCTCGACTCCCTGTCGTCTGACGGCTCTCCAGCCATCGCCTGGATGTAGACCGTCGAACCTAGAACTACTACGAGGCACGGCACGTACCAGCAGGCACGATCTAATGTGATGTTATAATTAAATAATCTAGAGAAATGATTCGCAGCTGTTGGACAGGACTTGTGTATCAATGCCAAGTGTCCAATATTTGTTATTCTTCTCCTATCACATTAGCCCGTATTAGCAGGTGACTGAACGAATGCAGAGTCTACAAGATACCAATCTTCTACAAGAGATTCAATACAGACTGAAAGAGAAGATAGAAGAAGAACGGGTTTTAACGCCGTTTGTATTGCAGTGAGTAGCACTCGTAGAACATTCTAGACCCTGAGTGACTGACAAACATTTAGTGAGTAACCATCGAAATATCACCGAATGTAAATAAAGTGTAGCAAATGAACTTTTCGATGTCACCGATGACCCCCGAGAAAGTTCTGAAGAAATCCCAGTTGTTGATATTGTAAGTAACGCTTGTGCTTATAGTTAGAGCCTTGGGGCTTCGGGTCTTGTCCGTATGTTGTCGAAACCTATCCGCTGGGTGACGAAGAGATTGATACGATTCCTAAAGAAAAATCTTAAGAAGGAATTTACGAATTTCTGTGTTTTGGTTGTATGTGGGTTAGTATGTCAGTATTGGCTTAAATATTTTGTGTAAAACAGCTGTGCAATAAAAAAATTATTCAATATGCTAATGCTGATAACAGTAATTTATTACCAAAAAGGGAAAGTTAGTAGAGGTATAACGTAATGCAAAAATACCTATATTTATAAGTATTATATTTAATGGGAAAAATGGTTTGAATAGATTGTTACTAAACAAACATTCCCACGAAATGGCAATGAAGGCCAAGGCCTTGGAAAATTTAAATACGTATTTTTATCCGCGATGTGATCAAAAATAAATATTGAAATACGGCGACATATGTCGAGACCTCGAAACCGCCGAGAGTAAATAAAAACATACCTAAGACTAGATAACCAATAGAATTGTAAAGAAAATAAAGTAATACAACTTGTTATAGATAATTATTATTATATTATACATTGATTTGAATCGTTTCATGGACATTTTAGATAAATTTACGCAATAAGTTGACGTTTAAACGAATTAAAATATTATTTGACATGTTAGGACAAGAGGGTATTTAATTTCTAAGAATGACAGTTATTTCGGTTACGTTTGAAAATAATAAGAACGACTACACAAAACGGCCGTAATATTTTGAAAATTTTTCTACATTTGTCTATTTTATTACTAATGTACCTGATTGTTGATTTTGTTTTGTTAGTAAGTAATGTCAAAACTTTTGTTTTGTTAATTAATAGCATAAATTAGGCTTATTACATGTATGTATGACGTCATGCGAAATATATGTAACACGACTACTTCTAAAATCAGCTAGTCAATATATAACAAACCAGGGCAAGGGCAATATTGAAATAGAATCTGAGAAACGTGACAATTAAATAGAATGGTAAAGCCCTTTGCAATGAAATTGTGCTGCAGCTTTTCAGAAGCAACTATATGTATAGTTCATAACTGTTTATATTCAAGTATGCATGGACGAGCACATGAAATAAAATACGAACTATACGACTTGGTTGACGAATAGTTGCAACATGCTGATGGTAAAAACACTCTCACAGGTAAGTTTAACGCGCCCTCGTCTATGCCCAGAGCAAAATTATTATTTTTTTTATGTCCTAGTGCGGCAAACGAGCAGACGGATCGCCTGATAGTAAGCGATTACCGCCGCCCATAGACACTCGCAAACCCAAAGGAGTTACAAGTGCGTTGCCAGCCCTTTAAAAAGGAATGAAGGAGGGAAAGGACAAAGGAAAGGATAGGAAAAGGATCGGGGTAACTGGGCCTCCGGCTCTGTCACTCACCGATACGAAACGTAAAAGTACGGGTACCGTTACTTCACGTATAACAGCTGTAATCGATATGACACATACTTTCATATTGGTTTAGTTTTTGGAGTCGTATTAATTAAATAAATTAGTTCATTTTTATCCACGTCGGTTGACTTTTGCGTCACTCCTATGTTTCTTCAAACGACCAGTTAATTTTAGAAGTATGTTCAGTGTTATCGAGTTAAATGGTAAACATGTACATTATAAGACTAAGTAAGTAGTTAGAATTGGAGTGATTGCGATGTGGCTCCGGCCAGGCCTTATAGTTCAGGAAACTGGAACTGGAAGTGTGCTGATTATAGATACAAAAAACATTTTGTACTCGTAATGTAAATATAGTTTGGAAAATAGTTCATTTAGTGTTCGCTTGCTGGAATTCAAAGTCTTTCAGTGTTTGCTTTTAATAACTCACGACAACCAAAATGAGAACAAGAGTATTAAGATATCCATTAAAGTGGTTGTCTCCAGACTGCAGGAAATAGCTAGTAAGCAGACACAGTAGAAGGAGGAAAGGCATTACGGTTTTGTAAATGTCATACCTATGAATTTAAAATAGTGCGAGAAGTGAAGAAGTTAACACTTCTATATCTCCGCGACATAAATTGAATCATATCAGTAAATAATTTGTGTTGAAATCCGTAAAACATTTTCAATTTTTATAACAACAACACTGTTGCTTCTTTAGCGAGGCCATCTAGCAAAGAAATTAATTTTTGTAAAGATGAGAAGAAGTTAACGCTTCTGTCTCTCGGCTACATAAATTGGATCATATCTATAAATGATTTGTGTTAAGAAATACGTAAAATATTTTCAAATTTAAGAACCACAAAAACTGTTGTTTCCTCTAAGCAAGGGAAGACTGCATGAATTAATTTTGGTATACATATATACAATATGTAGTAGGTATCATATTCCAAAAATAAATGCCTTTGTTATAACACCCGAGCATTCTTAGAAACAATAATGTTTATGAATAACATGAGCTGTACACAGAATCAATACATGGTGGTTACTGTAAACATTCTAGTTCTGATCTAATGCTGATGACGCCTAGCTAACATGCTTCAGTGGTTACTAATCTGTTTTTTTTCCTTTAATTCAAAGATCTGCAGCAATCTATAAATATTATGCGAAGCACATCTAACTCTGTCTATAGTTACAAACACTAACAGTTTCTAAAATATCACATAGCAATTTTTTGGTGATGCTATCCAAAATTTCATAGTTATTTTATGATATTGTATTTTATTCTTAATTAAACTTATTATACTAAAAACGTATCCCACCTCAGTTAGTAAGTTCCAAATCAAGTGTTAGTAAGCTATTTAGTTTAGGTTATATTATATAATAATCGAAGACCTAATTGTTAATTAAATTACCACCTCATGAACGATTACCTACTCCTAGCAAACTTAAAACTTAGCAAAAGACGAGTCATGTACTATATTGCTCATTTTTACCAGGAAAAAAGACTAAGACTTACTTAAAATAAAACAAATCCTGCTTGACTATATAAAACAAATATGTCTGATTACTGTAGGCCGCCATAATTGGTAAGGAAGAAGGAGACCATTGCTCTGGAACATCTAAAACACTAACCGGCGACAAATACCGTAGTTCTACCTATATTTGCCATAGGATATAGGAAAATTGCCTTTAGAAATCACTCTTAGCAATAAGGCTGCCCATTGTACGTTTATGTTCTGTGTACCTTTAAATGTATATGAAGGTTTTATAATACCTTTCTAAGCTACTGTTAAAACTACATGCTAATTAATACTAGTTTCCCTCGGCAGCTTTAGCGAGCGACTACAAAAGCATGTCTTCCGTAGAGAACCTGGAAAGACGCTCACCAATTCTGCTGACGAAATTGAATTTCGCTCTGTCAATCATTCTTATCATCTTATACTGCAATGCCAGTTGGTGTAATTCATATCTAAATTGTCTAGTAGCTTATTAGAGTAGGGTATATATCAAGGTATAGTGGACTGAGATCCTTTTATCAAAAGTGCCTGTGAAACGGAGAACCATAATTATAAAGATACGGTAATCTTATAATTCAAAGAGCAATCCGATGTACAGTAAGAAAAACAATAATAATTAAAAGCAGACACTGAAAAGTTGAACCAAATAAAAATGAAATTATGTAATCGTGATAATAAATTGTAGTTATTTAAAGAGAGGTATCCCGTTGTTTTGTATTAGCACAAAGTGAAACGCGACTCAAAACGGATTCGACGTCGGATATGTTGTGTTATCGCTGTTTGCATTGCCAAAATAAAATGTCAACCGAAATATGAAGTTTTATTTTCAAACACCTTACCGCCTGCATAAAATGATTTAGCGATTAGTCTTTTTTATCTTGATTCATGAGCTATGCGCTCATCAGTTACCAAGAACTATAAATATATTAGGTAATACACACACAACGTAAAGCTAAACATGCAATGGCTTGGTTACATTTATATTTATGGTATCTAATGACAAACGATAATCATGGACTTCAGCAAATGTCAGGAGTGCACACAGCTAAGCCACTGTTGAGCGTGTAAATAGAACCTACTTTTTAAGAAAAGCTCTCGATAAGCAAATTACACCTAATATTGCAGGACTGCATCTACGTGGAAGAATCGAGCAATGAAAAGGCATACTGTTGGACAGAACGATTCTAGTTGGGAAGGATGAACCCTACTGCGCTGACGAATGGTACTAATTATTATAAAATACTCTTTTAATTTCCTAAAAATGTTCTCTTGTGTGTTGAATACAGTAACACAGGACGTTGTTGATGAACTCGAGTCCGTGTTTTCATAGCAATAAACGCCACTCAACAATTTTTATGACCGGCTTGTCTTTCCAAACATTTTCGAAAAAAGATCGTCTCTTATCGAGAACGTCTACGAACTAATAATAATAAGGAAAACAGCTTACAGCCGCCTACTAAAATTAAACGGCTAACGTAAAATTTCTGTATATGTTACGGAAATCAACTGACAATCTTAGCCTTTAACACTGATGAAATGTTTATTTAACTCTTTTCCATCTAACTGCTCAATTTATTTCCACTATAAAACAACTGACAGTTCATCACCAAAATAATAGATGATCAAAATCAAATATTTGTGATAATTATGCAAATCAAGAAGAATTATAAATATATACATATATACACACATACATAGAATCACTCCTGTTTTCCAGAAGGGTAGGCAGAGACTACAGATTTTCATTTGCTACGATCCTGACACACTTCTCTGGCTTCATTCACATTCATCACATTCCTTATACACGCTCGCCGGTTTAAGGTGCTCTTAACCTAGTCTTTGTCCAAAACGTCTCCGATCTGATCAAGAAACGTTCGCCTAGGTCTTGCCCTTGCGACTGTTCCATTCACACTAGGCTTATAAACTTTCTTAGTCAGTATTTTCTCGTCCATTCTTTCTACATGCCCAAACCAGCTTAACATACCCTTTTCTATTCTTGTCACTATATCCACTTCCATGCCGCATCTCTCTCTATAAATATATAATTTCATTTACGCCATACTGCTAAAAATAAGATATTAAAAAGACCTTATGAGTATATGCTAAGGTCATGAAAACATCTCAGCTTTTTAATCGCTGTCGCATATTCTAGAATTAGCTATCAAGTACCATTATGTATATTATAATGATACGCTTCAGTTTAGTCATTTTGATAAGATACACTGATAGTGATATTAGTAAATATAATGAGTAAGTATAACACGAATCGGATCGGCCAGGACATTTGGCCACATTTAGCACTGTTACTAATAACATGATATACATAATTATACTATACTAGCCTTTGCGCGCGGCTCCGCCCGCGTGGTACCTACGTCAATAACGAATAGCTTATGTCTTCTAAACTACCTCTGTATCAAATTTCATCCAAATCGGTTGAGTGGTATAGCTGTGAATAGGTAACAGACAGACCGACAGACAGTTAAGTTTGTTTTAGTTTAATATATTTGATATTGTTTAAATTGTAGGTCTTAACTTAGTTTGAAATTATATTTTAACTGCATGCTGTGGTCTCCTATAATTGAAGGAGTACACATTTTTTGTACATTTTGAAAACAACAGTGTAAATTGCAGTGTATTTTCTTTGTTGGAGATCCTTAATAAATAAAATAAAAAAAAAAAAATATTATAAACACAAAAGTTTGTATGAATGTATGGATGTTTGTTACTTTTTCACGCATAAACTACTGGACCGATTGCGATGAAACTTGGTACGTAGATAGTTGGAGACCTGTATTCACACATAGGCTAACGGGAACGGATCTTACGCGGGTGAAACTGCGGGGAAAAACTAGTTTATAATATTAGTAAGGATTAAAGCGAAGAGAATTCATTCAAGCCAGACCAGTTAGATCGCAATGTCAGATTTACACGGATAGATAATACAACGCTTTACAGAGAGTATAATCTTGTTTTGTTCTCTAGCATGCAATGACAATGCTTTAAAAGAAGGTGGCAAGGTCTTAACACCGTAACTCCAGTTCTACTAAGTATATTAATTTGACATTAAATATATTTTAAATTAAGGTATAAACTACCAAACTCTGAAAACTAAATCATAATATGTAAAGGTTTAACGCGCAGCTCGGACAAGCAAAGAAACAAATATACATATCTACATAAAAATACATAGTCTCGGATTCATAGACCTTTAATTAGTCGATCTGAGTAAGTTTAAAATAAATATATTCTATGTACAAGCACAATTTCTTTCCTTAGTATAATAATATAGACAATAGTATAAACATATCGTATGTCGACACAACTTGCTAAAATGGTGATAAGAAAATAATGATTCAATTTAGGTTAAACATATTTACAGATGACTCAATACTCCGCCCTTGTGAAGGTTCCTATGCCCTGAGAAACCTTGGCATAAATCCAATTTGACTATAATCTATCATAATCTTGTAAACTCACTTTGTAATCTTAACAATGTTTTGACTGTCGTCTGATGTAGTTGAAAAATTGCCTTTAGCAAATCAAGTTACATTCAATTTCCAATTTACAATCATGTTTGTAAAAATACATTCACACCTGTATATTTACTGTAGGACTTATTCCATATACATTTTGCCAGCTAAGATTTTACGTCTTACGTCATAAGGCGTTCGTAAATACATATGTTCGATGATATTAGTAATCATGTATTTGCCTTAAGTCGTGTGTACATTAAAGGTCTTAAAAAATAAATATAAGCTCTAACGCTTAGATTAATTACACATGCAAATATACACACAAATTCAAATAAACACAATAACATTAAAACATGGCAAGTAAATGCAATTAAAAACAACAATTGAATTCAAGTATCAACTTAGATAAAAACAATACAATTATGTACATATATATTTAGGTTTCTTTTTTGGTAAATAGTTGTTCTTGAAACTCCGGGTATGACTCGTTTATTCGGCTTTCAAGAAATATAGCATAAGCGTACATAAGCTGATACCTGGAATTAAAAGCTAGGAGACCACTCAAGCAATCGTAACGATGCTGATAAAATACATAATGAATATCAGGGGAATCACCATTTTAATAATATCCACGATGTTACCAATATTAAAATTACAAGGACCGCAATATGGCTTGCTTGCCACCCCAGTGTTAAGTTTGAGATATAATATAAAATGCCATACTTTTATTTGTCCTAATTATATTCACGCATAACGGCTCACACATAATTTTTTAAGCATAATCGTATAGTTGACTTGTATATTATGTATCGGCTCGGCTCCTCATTTGTGCGTTTCCGTGCCGTAGCCTACGCACGTCACAAAAACCCGCACATTATTTATTTGAACATGGGGAAGAGGCAGAATGAAGACTCGGAGGAAAGGATTAGGCGAAAAATTAGAAGATAAATGAAAAGCTCAAAAAACGACAAGGAATTGTTTATTCGGATGAAGATCCTTCACCATTATTGAATACAGATTGTAAGTAAATGATTTTATACAAACATTAATTTTTCATAAATTAATAATGCGTAATTGCTAAATCTGGACTCTTACCATTCTATCAGGCGAACAACTGCTAATTATACTTATTTTGTATAATATAATATACCTGGGTTGTATCCATCACTTTGTTTCACTGATGCGTAATTGCCATCACTCTGGGCTTTTACCCTTAAAATAAATAAATTGCGAATAGCTACTCTGGGCTATTTCAATTTTATAGTTTTTATAAGAACATGTCGTTCTTATAGATAACCATGACGAACAATGTGACAATACTCTTTCGCCGTCAGAACCAATAATCGAATTGGAACCCACACCCGGATGTTCACATGAACTAGAGCCTATAGCTATAGAACCACCTGTGGAAATAGATCATGACCCCCCGACGACACAAGATAACGATGGCTTGTCTAATAGAGTCTAAGAGACCGATCTGGACACGGACATCCTAGCGTTACTAGGTGAAGCACCAGAACCGGAGACTAGACTTGGTGGGAACATCCATAAGGATGTGGCGGCGAGATGGCTTGAAATAGTTAAAAGAGGTTTGAGTAAGGATGTCAAGGAACATCTGGCAAAGCAATACCTTATACCCGTAAATTGCGAGTTGTTGGTACCGCCCCTGTTAAATCCAGAGGCTAAAGCCGCTTTGACGGAACCCCTTTTAAAACGCGACTCCTCACTTATGTACAGGCAGAAACAAATAAGTAATGCACTGGCCGCGTTAGCTCCAGCTATAGAAATTCTTATTTCAAAAAATTTCGATCCGGAATTAAAACAGAGGTTATTAAAGTTTGTGAGTGATGCTAGTAGAATACTGTGCGATATGTATCACAACGAAACCAAGATGCGAAAGAAATTCGTAATTTTGTCTATAAGTAGGTACTGGTCTTAGAGATACCCTAATCAATTCAAGTACAGATAAATATCTTTTTGGTGACAATATGTCAGAAAAATAAAAAATGACAAGAATGTGCAAAAATCGAGTGAGGCTCTTAAGGTTACCCAAAAGACACAAAAATCAAACTACACTAATAATTATAATAACAGGGAAAACTTCAAACCCCTGCATCAAAAAATAGCGGGCAAACAATATGCAGGAAAGAATCAGCCCGCTCACCGCCAGTACCAGCAGCACAGCAGCCGGGCTCCGCCACACAGAGCAGCTCGCGAGCGCTCACCGCCGCCCCCCTCACCACCCACGTCACGTCGCAACAGGAACATCCACGCTCGCCGCTAGCGCAAAACGAGGTACCGTACGCAGGACTTTTAAGATTTTTCGCACACAAGTGGACTTACATCACAAATGATCCTATTGTTTTATCATGGATCGTGGGCTACATTATTCCTTTTAATAATTCGCCAGTCCAAAGTAACAATACCATCTCCTTTCCAAAATCAACTCAAGAGGACTCAGATTTTCAAAAATCTCTAAATAAATTGATTAAAATAGGGGCAATTCGTAAATGCACGCATGACGATTCTCAGTTTCTGTCCAGTATATTTTTAGTACCTAAACCAAATGGAAAAAAATATTTATCCTAAATCTTAAAAATCTAAACAAATTCATTACAACAAGTCATTTTAAGATGGAAGATTATCGCACTGCATCGAAATTAATAACAATAAATTGTTACATGGCGTCTATCGATCTAAAAGACGCATATTTTTTAATTAATATCACTGAGACACAACGAAAATACTTACGTTTTAAATATCGTACTTATGCACATTCTCACGAGTACCTTTACGAATTTACCTGCATTCCATTTGGATTGTGCACAGCACCATACGTATTTACTTAGTTTCTTAAACCAGTAATAGAATACCTACGAAATGAGGGTCTCATATCTGTGATATACTTAGATGATATACTATGCTTTGGAAAGTCTTATAAAGAATGTAAAAATAATGTTATATACACAATTAAACTTTTAATATACCTAGGTTTTATAATTAACACAGAAAAAAGTTCATTAACTCCAAAACAACAATGCAAATTTTCAGGCTATATTTATAACTCGAAATATGTGTATGAATGACACTTAATCTTCCTGACGATAAGAAATTAAAAATTCCTTAAAACTGTTATTTAGTATGCGAAAATGCAAACTTCGCGAGTTTGCTAGGTTAATTGGTTAATTAGTGTCAGCCTGCCCTGCTGTTCAATATTCGTGGCTATACACAAAGATGTTCGAACGTCACAAGTACCTTTGTTTATTAAATAACCCGAGTTACAAACAAAATATTCACCTCCCTAGCAATTTGAAAAATGATATTTGTTGGTGGTTAAATCATATTGACAGCGCATTCTCACCTTTGAGATTCAATCAATTTAATTTCGAAATCTTTGCCGATTCGAGTTTAACTGGCTGGGGCGCTTTTTGTAACAATAATAAAGCCTCCGGTTATTGGAAAAAAGATGAATCTTGCTCACACATAACGAGTTAGAATTAAAAGCTGCTTTTCTCGCATTAAAGGTGTTTGCAAAATATTTGTATAATGTAGACATGCTATTAAGAATTGATAATACAACAGCTATTTGTTGCATTAATCGTATGGGAAGTGAGCAGTACTCACATTTAAATAACATAACCAGAGAAATCTGGCAATGGTGGCTAATTGTGAAGCAGATATGTTGTCAAGAAAATCATTTCAGGACACAGAATGGGAATTGGCAGACTATGCTTTCCAAAAGTTGTCTCACATGTTTGGCGAATTCAAAATAGATTTGTTTGCGAGTCGATGTAACGCTAAATGTAAAACCTATATCACATGGAAGATCGATCCCGTTGCATGGGTCGTAGACGCCTTTACTGTGTCCTGGAAGGATTTATATTTTTACACTTTCCTCCATTCATTTTAATTTTAAAAATGTTAAGAAAAATAATAACCGACAGGGTGGAAGAAGTAGTTGTTGTTCCATATTGGCCATCACAACCTTGGTTTCCTTTATTTAAAAGACTAGTCTGCTCGCCATGTAGGTATACATTTCAATCCTGACATTAATCTGTTAACATGTCCTTTCAGGACCCCTCACAAACTTCACAAGACACTTCACTTAGTTGCCGCGAAGTTATCAGGCAAAAATATCTGAAGATGTCAATACAAAACAGAACGATTGACATTATGATAAATTCACTATCAGATAACACGTACAGACAATATGATAGCTGTATTAGACCCTGGGTAGAATTTTGTAAACAAAATGGATATGACTATTTTGATTATAATATAACTGTAATTTTAGAATTTCTTACTATAATATTTGATAAAGGTGCAAAATATGGAACAATTAATTCATACAAATCTGCCTTATCATTATTATTTCCTAATTTTTTTGCATGATTTTCACATAAAGTGGTTTATGAAAGGAGTTTTCAGGTCGAGACCATCTGAACCAAAGTATAATAGGACGTGGGATACTGATACCGTTCTAAGCTATTTATCTAAACAGTGGCCACATGAGAACCTTGACTTGGAAACCCTTTCGAAGAAGACTCTTACTTTGTTGGCTCTGGTTTTCTTTTGGTGGTCTTTTTCACAGATTAAAATAAGCCATATCAATATCAACAGTTCAAACTTAATTACCATACAAATCCCAGATTTAATAAAAACATCAAGACCTAATGCATTTCAACCCCTTTTAAAATTACCCTTCTTCAGCTAAAATCCTAGTATATGCCCAGCTACTTGTTTAAAGGATTATATAAATAAAACAATGTCCATTCAAGAGACCAACAATGATTATTTATTTATCAGTTACAAAAGACCTTATAAAAGTTGACATCACAACGATTGAGTCATTGGATTAAAGAAATATTACAAAAGAGTGGTATTGATACTTCTATCTTCACTGCTCACAGTACTCGCCATTCAGCCACGTCCAGAGCCAGCAGATCAGGTGTCAGTGTTGATGTGATTAGAAATACTGCCGGATGGAGCCAGGCTTCCTCCACTTTCGCTAGATTTTATAATAGACCGATACTTGAAGATAATTTTGCATGTTCTATATTAAATTCAACAAATTAATAAATGTAAAACTATAGTACCTACTATTATATATTGATCAACAAATACTTATAAATAACCTAAAGATAGAATATATCATTAAGTTCTTATTGTAATAATATCGTAATAAATATTTATGAAGAAAAAGATTGCGTTGTTTTACTACATGTGGTAAAACCTATGTACATTTTATATTTGTTGCCTCTGAACATCCTACAAAATATAAATCAAAATCGCAGAAAAAGAAGCTGCGATACATAATTAAAAATCAAACGAACTTACCAAGTGAAGTTCGATTGTAATTATGTGAGCAGCTTCTTTCGACGCGATTTATACACACCCACCCTATTACATTACCTGTTAAATAGAATAAATACACCCTACCCTAATAATCATAATACCTATGACACAAAACAAATACAAAATGAACAAGATAATAATTAACTATCAACTAAAATGAGGAGCCGAGCCGACTGACCGACCGGGCGCAGCGGCGGAGTGGGGATAGAAAGTGGGTTGCCAGTATTAATAGAGATACCATATAAAAATTATTAAAAGAAAAATTATATAATATTCTAAAAAATCCGTGTAGTAGGCTGATGCATGGGACGCATCTACAAAATGTAAATCAAAATCGCGTCGAAAAAAGCTGCTCACATAATTACAATCGAACTTCACTTGGTAAGTTCGTTTGATTTTTAATTATAACAACTGGCGCTAGGACTATTTTTAACCTGAGCCTATTTTTCGGGTTGTCATTAAGATAATTATGTCAACATAAACTGTAGGTATGCCAAAATTCTGGCAAAGTATTATTATGCTAAAAAAATTATGCCAAACTAGTTATGCCAAAGTATATTAGGGGGGAAAACATGATGCGAAAAGAAGGAATCCCCGACCCCTAGAGGTACATCGAGAAGAATATCATTTCATCTAACATACCAATGTTTGACTTCTTAAAGCGATATAAATCTAGTATTTACACGCTTATGTACTATGTCAAACAATATCTTTGATACCTATTGAACATTTATATAATTTAAAAACAACTAACTATACCCATGATTTCACAACCGCAAACATTATCAGCATACCGCACATACTTTAAGTTATTTAGGCATATATATATTTACTAGCGACCCAGCTTCGCACGGGTAGTACAAAATCTTAACAAATTTTAGACCTAAACCCTCCTCATGAATCACTCTATCTATTGGTGAAAACAGCATGAGAAATCCGTTCAGTCGTTTTTGAGTTTATCACGAATAGACAGACAGACAGACGCGGCGGGGAACTTTGTTTTATAATATGTAGTGATGATTCGCCATCCGATTTTAATAAAACAAACGCAATATAGGTATATTAGCTCATGCTTAACTCATTGCATACCAACAACCTTGATTCTGCAACAAACTTTATCCATTGCAAGTTTAGTACATTTTATGTTTTTCTAGGTTGTGAAGGTATTGATCAGCGAGTATACAGTGTTGCCAGGACTACCAGGATTTTAAAATTCGTAGATATAATAAAGAAGATATATCAAGTAAGAAGTAATTTGATAGATTATAAATTATTTTATTGGTTTCATTGACTTCTCACTGTTTTGTGGCAATATTAATTTTGATCAATGCCAATGGTCACAAAACAATATATTCTTTAAATGAATATTTCTAGGTACTTAAATACTATTAGTAGATAATGGCTGCGACTTCGACCGCATAGACTATAAATAGTTTACGAAAAGCATAATTTACCCAGATATACTGGATATAATTCGATAAAACGTAGTTAAGACTTTAAATGCTTCCCATGTTTTCACAGTTTCGTTAACTATCAAAACATAATTTTAATTCGTATAGTGGCGTTTGTGTATAGCTGAAAAACAAAATGACACAGAAATCTGGTTTCCCAAATCACAATTTTCTCGATATAAGTTATTTATTTAACGATCTTTTAAGCACAGATAGTAGTAAACGACAGCCGATAATGAGACCCCGGGTTCGAGTCACTAGTCGCGCTGATAATGAAGTTATTAAATTTCTCTGACAAAAAGAATTCAAAATCAACTCGGAGGAATTCGGCGGTGTTTCATACCCATACTTTACCAAGTGAGTAAATCTGATGGCCTACTCCTGATCTCTAATCTAGTCCTTACAGATTACCGTTCGATCGGACAATGACAGCGAGGGCATACAGAGTGCACTTGTGTTTGGCACACACTTATGCACTTTAATATCGTTTGCGCAGCTGTCTAATCTCTATCCAGTTTGGCCGCCGCGTCGTGACCGGAATTTGGTGTGGAGGGCGTTACAGTTTGTTTACAGTTTATAACAGAATAAGATAATAGATTATTCAGATCTAAAGATCAGAAGATTTGCTATCTGTCAGCTGGAATACCAGACATAATTGCAAAACAATAGCCTCTGGCCACTGGCGGGCCGCTGCTTGTTAATTTATTAATTTGGCTCACAAAAGAAGTTACAAGCAAAGAGACCGGGACATAGAGTATCTATACCAATATTATAAAGAGGAAAGGTTTGATTTTTATTTGAAAGGATTTACCTTAAAAACTACTCAACCGATTTTAAAAATTCTTTCACCATTAGTAAGCTATATTGTCACCGGTTATCATATAATATATATTTCATTAAAAAAAATACTGTTACTAACAAAACCTAACCTACTTATACTTGGTTAGCTCTTACTTAGCTAGTACAGAATAGAACCAAATTGTATCTCTAACCATGTGTGCACAGAATGTTTCAAATAAGAGTCTAAGCTCTGTTAGTACCTACCAATGACAATTTTACATAAAACAAGTTATTGTGTTAGTGTGTTAGAATGATACATAGTACATAAATGCTTTTTAACTAGAGCTGGAATTGTTGAAACATACGTAGAATGCCACTCATCTCACTATTAAATTTAGCAAGAATACTGCTAGTACGACTATGCTTCAAGGGATCGTTTATTCCAGGATATGTTACCGTAGACGGGTTACGCATTAGAGTTGACCCTTACGTCTTTCCGGTGTCACTATGTTCAAAATGCTGGAAAATAGGCCACAACACAAAAAGATGCCCTGCAAATAAAAAGACTTGCCCAAAATGTGCAAGTTCCGAACATGATCATTGCGAAACAACTAAATTTAAATGTGTAAACTGTAATGGACGACATATGGCACTTGCAAGTACTTGTCCAGCTTATGTTAAAGAGAAGCAACTGAGAGAAATTATGGCCGAGTATAATTGCACATACAGAAGGGCATTAACTATGTATGTTGCCCCTGATTTAGAACAGCGTCAAGAAAGGATACAACATTTAGACGACATAAAAGACCTGGCTACGGAGCAGGTTGAGTCTTGTCCTCAGATATTTAGTGATAAACCAACATTTGCAGAGGTAACAAAGATTAAAGGGACCGCCCGTGAAAATGTACGTACTTTGCATAAAACCAATCAGCGTAGACCTCCTTCGCCATACGTGTGGTCGGAAGAGCCCGAGTGGAACTTATCGCCAGATCCACCCGATCATCCATCAGAAAACCGTCCTGATGAAGAAACTAAGAATAGAACTGTCCATTTCCGAGAACTGTGGGAGCGTTTAAAGGAGATTTTATTTCTGAGAGGTGCAACACTACAAATTAAAGTGAAGATGGCTGTCAAGTGCTTCATAGAGTGGATTGTATTATTGATAGCAGATGTGATTCCTGAGTGGCCTATATTGCAGACTGTTTTAGATTATCTTTGCAACAATGGTTAATTCCAATAAAAACTTAGTCCGGCTGAATATTATCCAGTGGAATGCTCAAAGCTTAAAACCGAAATTAATTGCATTGGAACAGTTCTTATTTCAAGAAAATATTCACATTGCTGCTCTAAATGAAACGTGGCTAACATCTAAATGTCAAAGCAAGGTAAATGGTTACAATATTTACCGGAAAGATAGGGATGATGGCTATGGGGGAGTTGCAATTTTAGTTCACAAATCTATTAAATCTAGTTTGCTTGACTTAGTCACTACATTTTCTAGTATTGAAGTAATAGGAATTAGAATACACAATTGTGACCAAATTAGGAATCTTGAATCACCCTAATCAACGGGATTGGGATACTTTATTTTCTACCTTAAACCGAAAATCTTTAATAGTTGGTGATTTAAACGGGCACCATCCAAATTGGTCTTGTAAGACTGACCGAAGAGGATCACAAATTTTCGATGCACTAATTGATAATGCATTTATTACACTAAATAACGGTGAACCTACTCGAATTAAGTTGGTAAATAACATATTACAGCAGTCTTCACCTGACATAACTTGTGTTACTTCTGACATTGCTTTAAAATTCAACTGGTCTACTCTTAATGAAAATTTAGGATCTGATCATCTCATTATTAAAATTACCTCGTATTTAGATAGTGATCAACCAACAAAATCTAGAAGAAATTTTAAGAAAGCAAATTGGTCTGCATATAGAACTCAATTAGATAAGGCTTTTGATGGATTTTCAATATCAGATGACCTTCAACGGGCATATGATACTTTTGTTGAATATATTAACGTAGCTGCAGATAATCATATCCCGAACATTAAAATAAATCCTAATCCCAATTCAAAATTTGCTTCAAAGCCCTATTGGAATGCATCTATATCTAAAATCGTAGCCGAACGTCGATTGGCTCTTTCAAAATTTCGCCGTAATCCTACCCCAGAGAATTTAACAATTTTACAGGATAAAATAAGTGCAGCTCAAAAACTTATACGCCATGAAAAAGCAAAATCATGGCATGAATATTGCTCTTCAATTAGTAGCTCCACATCGCAAAGCGATTTTTGGCGTAAGTTAAAGTGGTTTAAAGGATTACGGGTCTCCCATGCTAATATTAACGAAGATAGCGCCTACCAGCTTCTTCAAAACTTGACACCTGATTATTCTTGCATAGCTGACCCAGTTTTTACATCTAAAAACATTGGGTTGGAGGCCAAAATACTGAGACAGGAGGTAGATCACGCTATGAAACATAAAGATACTTCCCCAGGCAATGATCAAATATCATATTCAATGTTGTCAAATCTTTCAGACAATGGTAAATATATTTTAACAGCTCTTTATAACGATTTTTATAATTATAGCTTTGTTCCGACACAGTGGCGTGAGATTACTGTTGTTCCAATTCCAAAACCAGGGCGCGACAGTCAATCTCCTTCAGCCCTTCGACCAATTTCCATGATTTCCTGTGTGTGTAAAATTTTTCACAGCATACTAGTCAATAGATTAGAGTGGTTTGTGGAGAAAAATAATATTTTATCACCCAATACTACCGGTTTTAGAAAAGGGCACTCCACCTTGGATAATATAACTACTTTAGTTTCACACATTCAACTGGGTTTCTTACAAAGAAAGTCTACGATAGCTTGTTTCATAGATGTTGATAATGCGTACAACAATGTTAATATTAGTTATTTGTTAGATCATTTGGACAAAATAGGCGCAGGCTTTCAGATATGCCGATATCTATGGGCTTTTTTGAAAGAGAGGAAGCTTAGCATACATTTGGATAGGATTAGTGTTTGTCGACACACACAGCGTGGGCTGGCGCAAGGCGATCCTTTTTCTCCCCTCCTTTTTAATATTGTGACCTCCAACATCTGTAAAGATATTATTAACGTGAACATCTCGCAGTACGCGGATGATTTTGTGCTTTATGTAAGCTGCAGTAATACAGAGGAAGGTTGTCACGATTTGCAAATAGCACTAAATAAATTAGAACACAATCTTCAAAAAATTGGTCTCACTATATCTCCACTCAAAAGTAAAATATGTATTTTTACCAATACTTTTTTCAAAAAATCCGTGAATATCTCGATTATGAATACTAAATTAGAAGTTGTAGATAATTTTAAATATTTAGGTTTTTGGTTAGATAAAGCATTACGTTGGGGTAAACAAGTTAATGAGCTTAAGGAAAAGATGGCCAAAGTACAAAACGTATTTAAAATACTAGCTGGACCTGACTGGGGAATGCACCCTCGCAGTCTCAGACGTCTGTACATAGCTTGTGTACGTAGTAGACTAGATTACGCATGCTTTATTTACGATAATAGTTGTAAGACTCATCTAAGCAAACTAGATAGAATACAAAACCAGTGCATGCGTGTTATTGGGGGCTTTATACGAAGTACTGCAATACACGTCATGGAGTTTGAACTTCATTTGCAACCATTAAGTGTGCGTAGGTTTTATCTTGCCGGTAAATATTGGACAAAGACAAAGTCTTATAATGATAAAATATTAAGTTTATTAAATAATTTAAGTTCTTTTGAAAATGTATTGTGGAGAAATAGAGTAAAGCCAGTTTTAATTCAAATTCACGAACATTATAACACTTTGTCTATATACCATAGCACCAAAAACGAAATGTACTCGCTAAATAAATGGGTTAGCAGTTTGGATGTATCGAATATAAAATCTTGTATTGAGGTCATTAGCAAATCGAAAAATAGCTATGATCCATATGTTATTAAAACATTATGCGATAATTATTTAGATGATAAATACTTTAATTATTATAAAATTTACACGGATGGATCCAAAGATAATAATGTTTCGGGTTTAGCCATTTTCGATCCTCAAACGAGTGGTTCCGTCAAAATTAAGCTCAATGTCAATGTATCCATAATGTACACAGAGCTTATATCAATTGCAGAGGCTACTTCCTACGTTGAATCTTTGGGGAAAGGTAACTTCGTTATTTTAACAGATTCTAAAAGTGCTCTCCAGCATTTGAGTCGTTGTACATCAAAATTTCGTGGCGCACCCATTGCATATAACATATTGAAGTCACTTGATCAATTGTTAAATTCAGATAAACGTGTTACGCTTCAGTGGATTCCATCTCACGTTGGTTTGTTTGGCAATGAACAAGCAGATCGGCTAGCCAAAGAAGCCCTCGCGGATGGTACAGCTTTAGAATGGTTACCCTATCATACTGACATTCTGTATTTGATCAACGAAAAATGTAGGGCGAATTGGCAACAATATTTCGACGAGAGGTCACTCACTAAGGGCATATGGTATCGTACAATTCAACCACACATAAGAAAGTTACCCTGGTTTGAGGGATCGGATATGTCTAGAAGTAATATAGTAACATTGATGAGGCTTCGTTCCGGCCACATTCCATTAAATAGATTTGCTCATCTAATGGGTAAAACAAGTTCACCAAATTGTACCGAATGTGACATAGTAGAAGATGTGTATCATATTTTGATGGAGTGCGTTCGGAACGAGGCAGCAAGAATAGAATTTAAAAGAAAATACAACATTAATTCATATATGATCGGTAAATGTAATGACATTCTAGCTTTTCCGTTATCAGAGGAAGCTGGTATGTTAATAAAATTAGTGAATCTTTGTATAAAACGTAGAAGATGATTAATAATAAGTGTCTCCTCGAGGGTGACATAATCTTTGTGATTAAACCCTCTATAATAAATAAAGATAAAAAAAAAAAAAAAAGAATACTGCTAGAACATATACAGTGTGACTGGTTAAACATTTAACATACTTAGGGACATGATAATTTATGGTCAGACGTAACGTATAAAAAAATAATAAAATCTGTGTAACCTGCAAAGAAAACCTTTATGATATTTGTATGAAATATCCATAAAACGATGCCTTTGATAAGAAAAGGACGGGCAGAGGTGCAAATTCGGTAGAATGCGGGGTGCGGTAGCGGGTGCGAAGGTTTTGTTTAGCTTTTGTATATGCGCAAGAGTGCCCGCACATTAAGTTTTTATTGAAAAACCAGGTCAAATTTTAAGTACCTATTTTTTAGATATCACGGTCCAGAATCGAGTGCTGAATACCCTCCTTCAATATGTCCAGTCTTTTACCAATCAGCCTGTATATATGGTACAATAAGTGGACACCAAATTATTGTCTATCTGTCATTTGTCGCTCAAGACTTTCTTGAGCGACAAATGACAGAGGAATAGAAATTAAAGAATTTCTATTGGGCAACAACCCGTAGATCTTAGAATCAATTCAGCTGCCAACGCTGCATGTATGTATTTTTAGACCAAACCGCAGGCATTACTTTGTATCCTCATACCATTTAAAGTGTCTTCCATTTAGGAAATACAATGTTTCCTTCTACGTATTATAAAGTCACGATATTATTATTATTGGACAGAATATTCGAGTGCCTGATAACCAGTAGTATTATAAACAAAGTCAATCGACCTGGCGTACGTGACACTTGCACGTGTTATTCGTCACTTAGGAATACTTTATTTTAGATACACTCATTGTTCTGCAAAACCTTCGTTTCGCCGACACCGCACCGGTCGTTACGTCATCTAGAATGTAGATTCTAGACATACAGGCGACGACCGCGCCCTCTTCTATGACTCAAATAGGTAGCTCACAGTGCTCGTTTACATTAATAAAACGTTTACATTAATAAAACTATGTAAATATTTATATTCTAGGTAACACGCAGAGGCGTCAAGCCCAAGACATGCACTTCATTAAATGAATCGTTAATTATTATTGCTCGTTTCAACAGCTAAGGAAAACGTCGTAAGGAAACCTATATGTCTTAAAGTTTTCTAAGATATATGAAGACAACGTGTACGTGATTTTAACGTGGTGAAATAGGCTACATGCTTACTCCCTCGTTACACGAGAAAACGAAAGAGATAACTTGTAACAAACCGCTGCTTTGGGTAGGTGGATTGCTGGAACTGTAGTGCAGGATCATTGGGCCAATGTGGTGGTCTCTGGCCTAATCCTCGAGACGAAACCCCTCCCCATTAGTAGGACAGTTTATAAACAAGGCTAGCATTGCTATATAACAATCGCAACTAAGCAATAATAGCAATGTTTTAATACTTATCTGATTGGTTGTTAAATACGTTCTTATTGCCACGAATATTAAGTAGATATTCATCAGATATATGGCAATAAAGTTAATTTATAAATATTGTTAAAACGCATAGATATACTTAATTAAATAAACTGAGGTAAAGTTATTTATTAATGTATAACGATTAAAAAAGAGGTAAAGTACCTTAAGCGGTAATCAGAATTGCCACTTAGACCGAGGAATTCCCTCAAACCGATAGCCCGACTGGGGAAGTACTAGTACAAATAATGTATGTAAATAACAACTGTATCTAACTCTACTTTACCCGCTATACTTTATTTCTGAGAAAATAAGTAATGTCTGCGGGCCCTGGGATCTTGCTCAATTATAAAACAAAGTCCTCCGTTGCGTCTGTCTGTCTGTTCGCAATAAAATAAAAACTACTGAAAGGATTTTCATTAGGTCTTTACCAATAGACTGAATGATTCATGATGAAGGTTTAGGTGTATAATTTGTTAAGGTTTTGTACCGGTGCGAAGCCGGGACGGGTCGCTAGTTTAATATAATAAATAATAATTTAATCATTTTAATGTAAAAAAGCGTGGGGGCTTTCTAAGATATTTTGATAACCCTCACCCCACGCTTTTCTACATAAAATTAATAATTTATTTTCTACTTTTTTTACAATAAAGCGTGTTTTTTAGTTTATTTAAACTATTGTTTATTTTTATTTTTTTAAACTACAATTTTTTATTTTTCTATATTATTGTATTGTCATCGGTCTTTGATAAGTGTGCAAAGTTTCAAATCAATTCGTCCGCGTTGGTCAGAAAGGGATGAAAATCACGTTCAAAGATTCCGTTATATAGATTCATAGATAAGTACATAGATACATACCAAGCTAATAAAAGCGTGTTAAAAATACTGGCAGATGCGTCTTTATTTCCAAATAAGTAAAAAGTCAAATTTCAAAATATAAAGTATACATAATATTGTCTTCTGTTAACGCGAATGTTATTTATTGAAATTAAACTCCTCTATACGTATTTTATTGCGTTGTTTATTTAAAACTTTATTATACCATTTAGAAACTGTTACACTACTACTACTATTAAACTTTACAAATTTTTAAGCATTCACATCTTTTTGCATTATGACGGCAGAATATTTTCTATTATGTTTGCTGCGGGCTGTTTAAAGTGTTAATATCAGTACACGTGAACTCTCGAGAGTTAAGGAGGTATCGATTTGACTGTACAGATGACGTAAGTGTGGCAGTTGGCGCATCGCCACGCCCGCTAGTGCGCAAGGTGTTGCGGGTTCAATATCCACACGGGTCAATCTATTTTATGATGTTAAGTAAGTGGTTCTGAATGTAAGTGTTCTTTGTATCCATTGTTTAATTTTTCCCCTGGAGTCTATAAGATTATCCCTAATAAGTTACTAGTTATCTTATATATAAAATTCTCGTGACACAATGTTAGTTACCATACTCCTCCGAAACGGCTTGACCGATTTTTATGAAATTTTATATGCATATTTAGTAGGTCTAAGAATCGGGTAATATCTATTTTTCATACCCCTTAGTGATAAGGGTTGTCCACCTCAGACATTATTTTTTTATAGCAAAACTACGTTTGCCGTGTCAGCTAGTATATTTATAAAAATAAGTAATTTGAGATGCCAGTGAGATACAGGACGTCGTACGTACTGGCGCAGAATTGTTATGCAAAAACAAAGGAAAAAATTAAAGTAATCTATCAATCTATACTAATACTTTGCGTTCGCTAACATAAATATTTTTTTCTTAAAATACTTATTACGTTTTAACTGTTACATAGGTATGTTGCTTACGATGATGCAGATGAGATGACTCTTTTATTTTAATCTTTATACATACTTATAACTATTTTGACGATGTCTGTTTTAATATATACCTTGAACCTTGAACTATGTATAATTTTGGTCGTACTTATTTTTAGCCGTATTTATATTTCTGTTCACTCTCGACTGTAAATAGATAATTAATTCTCGTGAAAAATATAAGCTACACTATAATCTATTAATAGCTTACTACGTACGTAGAAAGTGCGTCATTTAAGAATGCTCGCTGTAAATATTGGGCGTACAATAATATCTTATACACGTCCAAAGTCCTCCCACCTGTTAAAATCCGTAAAATGATATATAATAATATATTATTATATGGGAGACGGGTAAGCCGTAAGATGCAGCGGGATGTTTTCTTAAGCTTGAAGTGACACTCAAACTGTTATAACCCGTGTAGGAACGTACCACCCTATATAAATTCACAGTCTAACAATCCTAGTGTTTTATACAGGAGAGGTTGCAGGAGTCCGTGAATAATAATAAATAAAAGAAATCGGCTGAAAAAGGAGTACAATAGTGGACTTAAATCAACTTTAAATTGAATCTTAATATCTAACAATAACTCAATGTCTTAATAAACTAGTTTATAACAAAAATAATAATCATAGTTATGGCAAGAACGGATATTTTAACATCTTTAAATTATTATAAGCTACTTGCCTGAACTAGTAGATCTGTGTTTCAGACGATCACTTTACTAGCTATTTTAAAAGTGGACATTTATTTAAATAACCTTTTCGGTCATTAATATTACTAAATATAAATTTAAGCTAAAACTTTCTGTACAAGTAGGTAGGTACCTAAAGTATAATTACATCATTTTAATATTAATTGTAACAAATTCTCTAAAGAACCACAGTAGAACAGTAATTCCTTTTCTAAGTTATTAAACAACTATCACAGAACCTCATCATCTCAATCTAAATCAATAAAAGGTACAAACTGCAATTGGAATAGCACGCAGGACATCCAATCAAGCTTTAATTGCCTGGCGATCTGCAAATGGAGTTCCGGAATACACGGAACACGACATTTCGAATACTACGATGTTTATTTGTTAAGAGATTCCTTAACTATAGAGAGGCAGTTAAATACTAACATTATGGAATCCTAACTTCCTGGCTATCATTATAAACGTGAATGTGAGTTTGTTTGTTTCTCTTTCTTACCTTAACTACTTGATCGATCATCATCAAATTTTGCATGTACGTTGTTTGTCAAAGGTACAGAAAAGGACATATACCATTCATCCTGAAAAAAAGAATTGTCCAAACAAGAATGTTGCAGTAATAGAATAAAATGCATTTCCATAGCCTGCTAATCGTAATATTCATGTGTAATCTAGTTACTGATAAATTTACTTACCTACATAACAACATGATTAAATACGACGCACTTTGTTTCACCCACGTTAATAAAACCACCCGCTCCCGTGCCTCGTAGTTGTAGCATGATGTTATAATAGGGCCTAAGCTGTATTCTGTAGTAAGTAGCTTTCTAATCGTGAAAGAAAGGTTTAAATCGCTCCAGTAGTTTATGATTTTAGTATAGACATCTAAATTACCTACGATCACAGTAAATTTATGTAAAATTAAAACTATCTTAGGTACTTGCACTAAATTTAAACGAGCTTTTGCAGATTTTATCTAATAATATCGCAGTATCAATTGTTCAGATTTTTGTCTATACTTATTGTAAACGATTCAGATACTTTTTAAAAGCAATAGAGAAAACACTACTTCCAGAAAAAGAAACCAAGATGAAATCCTTCAAAGTATTTATAACTTTATTATACAGTAAGTATATCATAGTCACGTAAGACGAGAAGAGAATAACCATAATAAGTAAGTACCTATGGGTTCTCGTTTTTACGTAACATTTAATTAGTCGTATCATCATCAATCTGACAATCGTGCTGTAAATATGAACTGTTTTTTATATCCACTCTCACGGCCACAAAGAATACTAAGGGCATGTAATACCACCTCCAGACAGAATTCATCTATAAGATAAAAGTCTCGCCATCTCTCTTCTTTAACCTAACATGAGTGAGACAGCATGCAATTTATCTTTCGGATAACTTTTACTTGTTAGTGGTAGGAGTGGCCGATAGACTCTAAAATACCTAGAAACTATTTTTAGTTCCGCGAGGAAACTGAAACTGCAACTGCAGCTACATCTAAGATTTATGCCTGAGCTATAACCGCGTGCAATGGCTGTTGCCAAGACAACCAATTTTATTACAATTGCTTTAGACCGTCTCAAAAAGCACATTTAATATATGTTATAAACGTTCTCCGGTTATAAATTATTATAATTTATAGTCTTTAGTACCCAAAATTCTAAATATACTATCCAGTAAGTTTCAGCGATATGTTCCAAAATAAATTTTTAAACAACTATGATTTCTGGACCACACTTCTTTGACATGATAAATAGCGCGTTTATTTGAAGACTGATGTTATCTGGAAAAACAGCAAGCAAAATACATATTGTGACTTTTGATTCAATCTATGTAGCTCATATCGTGAGTATAGTGACACTAACCAAAATTGAAGTATATTATGTAGGTAGGTATATAAAATGTATATGCATCCGCAATTCTATCAATACAATTTTTGACGTATCCGATGTAATACTAAATTTGATAGAAGTAGGTATAAGGGGCCCTGGCAAGCCTTTTATAAACGTACTAAATAATTTTGGAAAATACTAGACATATGAACTTACTCGGCCGTTTATGCTTGTGACATTTCTTTATTCGTGTCCATGACTACTCTGTGTACTTATAATCAGGTTTTCCTATATATTGTAAATATCTGCAGCTTTTTATTATACTTATACACGTAAAAAACAAGATGATACATAGAAAAACGTCCCACGTAATGAAAAACGCTTACTGTAACTCAAAGCCGTTCGACTATAAATATGATTCACTCGTAGCCAACTTTCAAAAAAGGCTTTGATGCGCTGCCTCCATAGACGTTACGTTGATTTATCGATTCTGCGAGAAACACTGTTTAAAAAACCTCATTAACTAAGCATAGATATTCTGAGGACATCTGGCAATGTACAGATCAATCAAAACAATACCTGCAATTTTAATTCTAACCAGATCTGCTATGGTATTCTAGCAATCGATTCAAAATTAAAGATTGTAATTTATCTAGCAACATCTATCTTCTAATCTTACTAGCTAAACCACCGCAAATTTCTTCTGAATCATCGGCTTAGCGGTCGTTTTGCACAAATTGTGCAAATCGCCACTTTTAAAATAATACTTTGTAGATATCGATTCGCATACTTGCAATTTATTTGCGTGCGAACCGAATCCGTCTGATAAAGTAGAGAGTATTACGTAGGTACACTAAGTATAGTATTATTTTAGTTTTTAATTAGAACATATACCTACGCTAAACAATTCAATGTTGTTTTTTCTAGAACCAGTAGTCTTATATCATGTAGACTGTGACGATCTTGACCTTCGAGTCGTATTTACTCTATTTATAAATATTACTTACATGGTTATCTGCTGTGTGCAGTGTAATCTATCCTGTTAGTACAAAGTATGTCAATGATTATAATATCGAATACAGTTACTTTTACAGATATAACATAGAACATAAAATGGTGATCATATTACACGTCGTATGTAGGTTAATTCAGATAAGGATTACATAATGTCCTCCAGACCGAATTTTGGTACGGTGGCCAATCTTAACGGAGACTGGCCATCTGCGCTGGAGATATTATAGTGCACAAGTGTTTGCGCAAACGCAATTGCACTCTCTGTTCCCTAATTCTCATGATCCAATAAGACGGTAATCCAACACGAACGGAGAGATATCAGACGCAGGACCAACAGCTTTACGTGCTTTCCGAGACACGGGGGTGTGACACCGCAAATTTCCTAACCCCGGGCTGGTATTGCGATTTCTTAACAGAAAAACCAAATAACTTTGTGGCCCCGACTCGGGATTCGAACCCGAAACCACATTTACTCCAGCAGTCACATTTACTACGGCTGCGCCACGGATACAGTATTGAAGATACTTTACATGTAACACATTATATAGGTAAGTCCTGCGGTAAGCAATCTAGAAAAATGGGTAGTGTGACTTAATATTATGTAAACTAGTACTTATTATTAAGTCAATGGGTAGAATAACCATATAACAACTACAATAGTACTAGAGAGGGCATCCCAACCAGATTGTTTGTAACATATGTTAGAATGCATGCTCTTTAAGTCACTCAAATGATTATTGCAACATCATGCTTGAGTGCAAACTGTAAATCTTTAAAACATACTACATGTGTATTATGCTACTGTTTAATATTGCACTCAGTCGTGTCTTTCCAGTAATCCCCTGACTTATATAAGCGAGTTATCTAATTCATTTAGTCTAAGTCAGCATGCAGTGCAACGCGTATAACGAACAATTTATTTCAAATGTCTTATCTATAGCCGGTAGCCGTTGCCAATTATTTAGAACGAATGAGTCAGCTCATACGGGAAAGTAACACCCTATTACAGGTAACCGGCGTGCGGCGGCGTATGCACCGTTAAACTGATTCTACGTTTCGTCCAGTGAATAAGGGTGCCGGAGTCCTATCTTTTAATTTCTTAACGCCAGATACTCAGGTATTGCATGCGATCATAGGCCACGATTACCATCAAGCATTATGCACATAGCCCGCCTGATGAATGAATGATGACGAATTTTCTTATACTCCAAGGCTACCTTTCCAGTATAAGAAAATTTCTAAATTATTTATACAGAGTGTCCCAGAAGATGTGAATCAAATTGTAACGAGATTCCTAGGTTAGGACCTACCAAAAGTGCTAAATAAAAAAAAATCAAAGAATTATGTCCTTTGGTTAAAATAAAAAATTCAAAGTGATTGATTGATTCGTCAAAATACAAACAATTTTTTTAAACTAACTTAGTTTTTAAATCACGGCATTAATTTGGTGTATTTTTTTGCAGCAAAGAAAATCTTGTACGTTTGACCAACAACATAACATAATTTTTAAATTTTTTTATTGGTCTCATTTTAAAGGTCCTTACTTAAGGAATCTTCCGTTACAATTTGATTCACATCTTCTGGGACATTCCGTATAATCAATTAGTTATAACATTTTACATATACTCCAAAGCTATCAGTAAAGATATTCTAAGCATAATTCTTTAGTTTAATAAACTGCTCTTCTAAAATTAGTGACCGACTACTTACTAAGAATAAGGATTACATCAATAGCAAATGATGATCAACAATTGGATAGCAATTGTTTGTTTACATGTAAAATATGAACGATATTATTTACCCAAGCGTAAACAGCAAATATATATAATGTGATTCATCACAATTTTAAGACGACTGAAGTATAAGATGAATAGCTAGGTAAGTGTCTACTGTCTACCTATATTTACCTATAGGAGAACTAGACAACCTAGAAGTGCATACCTAACCGGGTTATAAATAATATTTTATTATTACATACATACCTACCTACATTATTCACGCCTGTTTCTCAGAGGGGTAGGCAGAGACTACGGATTTCCATTTGCTACGATCCTGACACACTTCTCTGGCTTCATTCACTTTCATAACATTCCTCATACACGCTCGCCGGTTTAAGGTGCTCTTAACCTGGCCTTTATCCAGAACTTCTCCGATCTGATCAAGAAACGTTCGCCTAGGTTTTCCCCTTGCGACTGTTCCATTCACACTTGCCTTATAAACTTTCTTAGTCAGTCTTTTCTCGTCCATTCTTTCTACATGTATTTTATTATTACGTCAATATAAATTTGCCTACCTCAGGTCGAAATTGAATAATTGAATTACCTACTGTTCGAAGTAGGGGTCATGCAGTCAGAGCGAAGTATTGAAAGTAAAATACGTATTTTATAAGGGTTAGTCCCATTCGCCACCCCCAGCATTGCCCCCTCCGGTGACAAATGGGACATTTTCAGTCGCCACTGGGGGTGGCGAACCGGTGTCAATTGGGACATTGTTACGTAGAAATGTCCAGTCACTGCTGAACAGAACCAATAAATATGGGAGTCTGGTCAATTATGTAAATAATGCTGAAGTATGACAATTTAAAATTTTATAAATATATCTAGATCTAAGTTTTTTTTTTACTTTCACACAAACGGAACCAATGAGAGTCTAGTCAAGTATGTAAATAATGCTGATCTGTGATAATGTAAATTTTTAAATACAAGTGCTTATCTGTGAATTCAGGACTATACAGTTAATTTTACAAATAAAAATTGAAAGGTGATAGTCTTTTAATTTTACACAGTAATTATAAACATAACTTAAACCTTAATAGTCATCCTATTCTATTTAGAGTTCATACTAAAATTCTTAGCCATACGTACTTCAATAACTATAAATGTCATTCCAAATACAAGTACTTGCCTTATGTTTAAGGGTGGCAATTGAGATTTTTCGTAAGCAACATCCCATTTGCCACCCGGGAGGGCGAATTCTGGCAGTTTGTGACTAATCTCGACCAATTAACGACTAATTATTAGTGCAATCAGATTATCGCTAGGCATTGTGGTTCCCGAGATATTGAGGTAGCTGTGCCAAGAGGAGCGCTCATCTTGGCACAGCCACCAATACCCCATTATATCTTTTAAACGGGGGCTCGTAGAAAACTGATATTTTGTGATCAATGTCGACTAATTATTGGTATAGTTAGATCTTCGTTCGGTGCTGTAGTTTTAGATATACAAGGTGTATGTGCCAAGATGAGCGTTCAGTTTGGCACAGCCACCAATACCCCCTTGTATCTTTTAAACGGCGGACCGACCAATACTGCTACTTTACGACCAAATTCGACTGGGACTGAACAGGCGGGTTCCCCTGGAACAAAATGCTACAGCCGAACGATCACCTTCACTCTCACCTACTAAATCATACAAACATTCACTTTTCGCTAACATTCCATCACCTTCATCAACTCACAGCTTATTTCAGTCGCCCAATTCATTACCATTATCCACATATTCATCCCGAACTACAAGGTCAACGGCTGTTGTGCAGGAGGCATTAGCCGTTAATCCCGCACCCACTGTCGGCTCTACCCGTGCGCGAAAAAGTGAACTATAGATACGAACCGATTCATATGGCGCACATACATTCTGATAACCAAATGACACAAACGAGACAGCAAACATGAACAACTATCTAGAACCTTTACACCTACAATTTAACAATAGATATCCGGAAATGCAAACCACACACCAACGAATAGGAGACCAAAGAAGAGCTATACTGAGAAGAAAACTACTGCCACAACATGTATTGGATGAGATAGGATGCGAAGTAAATGAACATATACAAACTGAGAACGTTAGCCATTCACCTATACACCCTTCTACAATCTACATAGCCTGAGCACACTTGACATGCCGAAATCTACAATCACACTCATACAAAAAGCCGTTCTTTTTAGCACTTGTCTTGTTGTCACTTTTTCCCTCTGGCAGACTGGCACACTTGGCTAAGGCCCGTGTGCCAGGTTATTACCCCTTTGAAATAAAAGGCAGTCTAAATATAAAGTAAAATAAATAACAATAATAATAATATTCTATCACATACACACAACACCGTCTAGCCCAAACTAAGCAGAGCTTATACTATGGGTACTAGACAATGGGTAAACATACATATATAGGTACTTTTTTTTGTAAATACATACATATTATAACCACCCAGACTAAGACAAACATCCATGTTCATGCACACAAATTTTTGTCTTGTTCGGGAATCGAACCCGATAGGTAAAGATAGGTTGGTACATACATAATATAGAAATAATTTAGCATAGTTCATACGTATTAGTCTTGTCTGGCAACATACCGACCAGCGTACGATCGTCACGCGAATCGCGAATGCTATCGTTATCTCTGTCGAGATAATCTTATCTTATCTTATCTTGATCCGGGGGCCAGTCATTGTAGACCGGCGACACTTCGACCCAGTGGGATCTTTTGTGTCGGCCCCGAGGTTTATCCTTGAGCTATCTCCCTATGAATGTACTGCATCAGTCGCAGCGTACACCTCAGAGGGAGAAGCCTGAAGTCTTCAGGGTTCGGATATGCCAATCCCATCAGACCCATCCTTAGTCCGGCCAACGCGTCACATTCACACAGTAGGTGTGATATGGACTCGTCCTGTTCACCACAGGCTCTGCAGATCGAATTGTTTGACAATCTCAATCTGCACAGGAAGTCATTGGTGCCAAAATGACCAGTAAACGCTCCTGTGAGTAGGCGTATTTGGCCCTTGTTGTACCCGCAGAACTTCCGGGTAAAGCCCGTGGCTCTGTTTGCAATGAATTTCTTGGAGTGTTCCAGACCCCTAAGGGCCATCCACTCCAGCCTGTGTTTATCATTGCCATGTGCATTCAAAGCTGCCTTGACGGTACTCTCAGAGAGACCTACGAATGGCTCGGGGCCCACAAATTGTTGCTCCGAGCCCTTTTTGGCTAATACATCAGCCTCCTCATTACCCTGCACCCCTGCATGCCCCGGAACCCACACCAGCCTGACTGTGTTTTTCCTGCCAAGTTTGTTAAGGGCTTTAACACAGTTCAGGACTAGTGCTGAGTCCACCCTACAGGAGTTCAGAGCCTTAAGAGCAGCTTGACTGTCACTGAGTATATAAACAATCTTGTCAGTGACATTGTTGTTAATATTCTCCTGCGCACAGGCAATTATAGCATAGGTTTCCGCCTGGAAGACCGTTGCATATTTGCCCATGCTTTGGTTCACCTTGCAGTCGTTGGCATAAATACCAGCGCCTGATCCTGTTTCCATTTTGGAACCATCGGTGTACCAGATGAGACAACCCTTGTCAGGGGATCGTAGACCTTGTCTCCATTCGTCCCTTGTGGGGACCTTTATTTTAAAATTCTTTTTGAATATGTGCATTGGTTGCATTTTGTCACATCCCATGCTCATAATCTCTTTAAGATCCTTCGAGATCTCCAGTTTTGTGTGTCGAGTTACTGGCATGTTGACGCTCCATAGCCCATGTATAGATAGTCTATGTAGCGCCTTCATCGCCTCTAACTCCACAACAATGTGTAGCGGCGTTAGGTCCAGCAGGATCTCTAACGCAGCCGTTGGCGTAGTAGGGAACGCCCCTGTTATAGCCATGCAGGCTAATCGCTGCACCTTCGACAGCGCTTTCCTGCATGTTGCTAGTTTGGTTCTTGGCCACCAGACAATGCTTCCATATGTGATTATGGGTCTTATCATCATCGTGTATAGCCACTTGATGACCTTGGGCTTCAGGCCCCAGGTCTTCCCATAAGTAGAACGAATCATACCGAAGACCCGCTGGGCCTTCATTATGACTTTGTCTACATGAGGTTTCCACGTTAGCTTGTTATCTAAGGTCATGCCTAGATACTTCACCTCCGTGGACCATTGTAGCTGTGTACCATACATGGATAGAGTTCCCAAGCCAGTCGGATCTCTCATCCTAGTAAACGGCACGACAGTAGTTTTCCCTGGGTTGATCGATAAATGGTTACTACTGCACCATTTTTCTACCATACTCAGGGCCCTCTGCATGAGACTGGATACTGTGCTCGGAAATTTTCCATTGACAAGTATCACCAAGTCATCCGCATATCCGACCGTTAAGTACGGACCTTTGTTGAGTTGTTCTAAGAGTGAATTAACCACCAAGCACCATAAGAGCGGTGAGAGTACTCCACCCTGAGGGCAGCCTTTGGTGGTCATTGCAGTCATTTCATCCCCTAACAACTCAGACCTAATAATTCTTCCTCTGAGCATACAATCGATCCACATGCAAATGGTTGGCTCTATGCCGTGATTTGCTGATGCCACACTAATGGCATCAAAGGTGGTCCGATCGAAAGCTCCCTCAATATCCAGGAATGCAGCAATGCATACTTCCCGGTTATCTAATGCATGTTCTGCCTTATTTACCACAAAATGCAGTGCCGTCTCAGTGGATTTTCCCGACTGGTAGGCACATTGTAGCACGTGGAGGGGAAATTTTCTCAATGCTCCCTCCCTGATATGTCTATCTACTAACTTCTCCAGGGCTTTCAAGAAGAACGACTCTAGGCTAATAGGTCGGTATGCCTTGGCTTCTTCGTAGTCTTCTTTGCCCGGCTTTGGTATGTAGATGACTTTAACTCGCCTCCATATCTTTGGAATGTATCCAAAAGCTATGCAGGCTCTGTATAGTCTGCACAAATGCGGAACCAAGAGTGCAGCTCCCTGTTGTAGGATAATGGGATAAACCATGTCTGGACCAGGTGACTTGAACGGTTGAAAACCATTTAGAGCCCAGCCGACCTTCCCTTCATCCACTACCTTCCTTGCAGTGTCCCAATCTGCTTTGGTTGTACGGTAGCCTAGTTCAACCAGGCTAATCGGGTCCTCCTGCTCCTTTTCTATTATCTTACAGTCCGGAAAGTGTGTGTTTAGCATCATTGCTAGTGTCTCCTTACCGGACCCTGTTCGCTGCCCATTGCCATCTCTGATGGTTGTCAATGGGTGTGCTCTGACAGTCGAGATAGCTTTGGAGAGTCTCATTCCTTCAGGAATAGTACTGATGTTTTCACAGTGGGCTCTCCAAGCCTTCCGTTTGGCTTTCCGCACAGCTTTGTTGTAGTTGGTCAAACAGCGAGCGTAACCGCTATAGTCCCTGCTGGTCCTAGCACTGTTAAACGCTCTTCTGGCTTCAAGCCTCAGCTTGACCAACTCTGGCGTCCACCACGGTACCCTCTTGGGCCTAACTTCCCTTTCAGGGCAGTTACTTGTCCAGGCCGTATTTACAGTCTGGACCAATTTGTCTGCTGTAAACTCTATGTCTAATATAGAATTAAGCTTACCCTTAGAATCCTCCAAATCTATACTGAGGTCACTCCTGAAGGAGTTCCAGTCCGTATTTCTGGGATTCCTTCTACGTGCTATAGGAGCTGGAACCAGCGTCCTATACTTAAAGCATATGTAATTATGATCTGACAAGGTAATCTCATCAGACACATGCCACTCGACAATCTTAGTGCTAGCCCTGTTGGTGGCTAACGTGATGTCAATTACCTCTGCTCGCCTACAGTTGACGAACGTTGGCCTGTTTCCCTTGTTTAGTATTTGTAAAGAGGTACTTACCACATACTCCAGTAGCTTTTCCCCTCTTACATTCACATCCGTGCTCCCCCAGACTGTGTGGTGTGCGTTGGCATCGCACCCCAGGATCATGTCCAGGTTCTCCCGGCTGCCATATTCAACAAGGTCCTTTATCTGTCCAGATACAGTTTCCTTGTCCGTATAGTCGAAGTATGCAGAGGTCAGGATTACAATATCCCGCCCTCCGCTCCCTCGCACATCTATCTTAACTGTCGTAAGATCCCTAGAACAAAAATTGTATAAGGGCATTGCATTTATGCCATTTCTGACATACACACATGTCCTTATATCATTAGTGGAACAGTTATGATAAATTACACCTCCTGTCCCACCCAAACCTCTGATCTTTCCCTCTTTAACATAAGGTTCCTGGATCAGGGCAATATCATATTCCTTCATCCGCAGGTGGCGGGCCAGAACGGCCATCGCCCCGATGCAGTGATGAAGGTTTATTTGTACGCACCTTAGTCCCGCCATTCGGTCTGCCTATGGTGGCGTCTACGGTGGCAGGCACTGCTGGCCGCCCCCCTCACTCCCTTCCTCCATCAGCGCCCCCGCAGCCTCCGGCGACGACAGATCTAGACAATCTATATGTCCGATTATGTCGTCGGTCTTCGGAGACACGCATGGCGACGACGTGTAGAGAGCCGTACCTGATTCAATCACCACTGGGTTCACGGGCTCCTCCCCGTCCCCCACCTGTGGTGCCGTCACCGCATGGGCCTCCTCCTCCACGCTGGCACCCACTGTCACCTTCTGCACGTTCAGATCCTCAAGGATCTTGAACGTGCTTTTGTCCATGCCAGCATGGAGACAGAAGCCGCCTGCTTTTATGGCTGCAGCCGACACGCTGTCCACCAGGACAATGCGCCTGGTGTGCGTCTCCTCGACCTGCGTGCTCAGCACCTTCCACTCGCAGGTCCTCAGAGAGGGGTTGAGGCGCTGCAGCATGGTCAGCACCCTGGAGGCATCTAGGCACCAGGTATTCCTGGTCTTCCAGGCCATCTTTATTGGCCTTGGAAGCTCCTTGGCGCTGACCACTCTGAGCTTCACGTCCCCAACGGTTTTACCGCTGAGGCCGCGAAGCCACTCTGCGGCTCTCTCACCCTCACACGTCACGTGCAGAGCTCCACCAAGCAGTGCACCGACACTAATGGCCGGCAGAGGATCCGGTGTGGCCTCCAGCTGGTCCCAAATGGCAACCCTTATGGGTTCCACCAGCTCTGCATTAAGCAGAGCGTCAGGGAAGTTGTCGGCAACAACGGCCATTTTAATCCCCGTCAGCGCCTCCCTGTAGGAGTCACCTTGGGTCTTGGCACGTTTATTGCCATCTGCCTGAGCAACAGCATCGTCGCTCACTTCCCTGACCCTTTTTGACGAGACTGCATCGGGTGCCAGCGCCAACTGCCGCTGCAGCTCACGCCGCTTGCGGTTGGCACACCCACTGCGCCTCTTCCTGCCCCGGGTATGGTCTGTGGAGTGTGCAGCCAAGTTTGGCTCCCCCTTAGGGTGTGCCTCGCCCGTCTGCTCCTTCCTGGCCTCCCCGATCCTGGAGGGCTGACACCCACTTGCAGAGGGTGTCCCGCTGGGATCCCCCTTCGGGTATTCCCTGCATGTCAGACCCCCTCTGTGGCTGCCACGCCCTCTAAATTGGTAGCCCTTTCCAGGGTTACCCCCTCTCCATTTCTTAACGCTGCCCGTGTGAGCACCACTCCCCTGGCTCATGCTCGGACGGCCACTGGGGCCATCACGAGCTTGCAGCTTGGGTATGTAGGTGCTCCCACGTGCAGCTCCTACACTATTGCTGACCTCTCCCCCTAAGGGTCCAGAGGTCCTTTGTTGCTCGCCCTTATCGGTCAAGCCCTTGGTTTTTTTTGTGACAGAGTCCATTTGGTCTATCTTACTTTTCACCTGCTGGCTCCCCACCCACCATGGAGCCCTCAACGTTGGGGATGCCTTGTTCAGGCACCAGGGCTACCAGCTAGGTATAGCACCCCTAAGTGAGCTGTCCCCGAGACGTACAGCACTAGTCGCTCCACCCCAAACCACTGAGGTGGGAGACGAGCACTGCCGGCTGGAGACCTCTTCACCCAAGGGCACTCGCCTGGCGGCCGCATGAGCGGACGCCGCAGCCGATTGATCGCAGCTGGCTAGACTACGACCTCCCGTGTGAGAGGAAATCCGGACCAAAGGGGTGTGTTGCAGATCAGCAGCACTACCATCGCCACATCACCACTCAACCCCCAGGACTCCTTCATCCCTCCGTACGGGTCCCCGCGCACGGCACAAACACGCGGGAGGTCATTACTATCCATCGTCTGTCGTTCGACGATGGACCCGCCGGAACATGACCTCTCCATCCCAGGCAGTGGTCGACTGGTGGTTTTAGTTGCGTCTATTTCATAGGGAACTAGACCAATAACAGGGGGCAACCACGTGAAGGATTCCCCACCAGACTTGTCTTAGGGATCAACACGACTGTTGCGCTCTCCCCTAAGACCATTGGCACCTTACTCGTCTTGAAGAGTCGAGCAAAGTGGGTTTGCATCTATACTAAACAAGCAGCCAATCCAGTGAAGCTAGAAAGCAGAGAAAGCAAGCTAGGCAGTGCAACTATTAAAGCATAAATACAAACCCCCCCCTGTCGAGATAATTCTGGAACGGTTATTTCGGTCCAGTATACGTCATTTCCATAATAGCTATTTCTAATAAGTATCACTAGAAATTGGTAGGTATGTAGGTACCTACCTACCTATTTATTGTGGATTCGAAAACAAAACTGCGATCTTTGACAATGGACTACATCCGCGGCATCCGGTCATTAAATGTAATGACATCAAACGAAAGGTGAATGAACAAAAATAGCGGACACGTGCGCTACTACTGCGGTACTTTAGCCGTATTAGGTTAAGATAATTATATGGACTTGGTGTAGACGCCATCTGGGTGCTTATATTATATGTAGCTATGTATAAAGTACATAAGGACCTACTTGACTGTTTTTACGTTACCTAGGTACCTATCGAAATTAGAAGTTCATCAAATCTGGTACCTACCTGCCTAGTAGACCAATCGTCAAATGACATAGGTATTATGTAGAAACGTGATTGCACGATAGTTGTGACGCGATAACGAGATGCGCCCAGGTCTTATCTTATCGTTCATATCAAATTAAAATTCATTCGCAACTTATTTAAACATTCGCCAGTGTTATACCTGTGTAGGTATAGAACCTATAGGTAACACTGATAGATAGATACCTAAGTACAGTTTTACGTACCTACGGTATGTACCCAGATCTCAGACTACATAGGTACAGTTACTGTGGTACAGTAGGTACTGGTATAGGCGTGAGATTGTGTCTATCTGAGCACAAAAGGAGTTAAAAATCAAGAGTAAAACTATGTAATTTGGATAGTCTAGTCAAATTGCGCATAAAATAAAGATTAAGATTATCCACATTAAATTCAATTAGCAATTTCTTTAATTACCGTAAAATGGGGTGAAAAGAAATCGCGGGGTGAATAGACACAAAACTAGGAATTTTTTTTATACCTTAATTATATCCATTGATTGTCGTATGTAAATCTACTATTTTGTTTGTGTTTTTAAGGAACCACATTTTTTAACTAGCTACCTCTAGATTTAACTTAAGTTAAGCAAAGTTAAAAGGAAATTGTTCAAACAATTTCCTTTGAATTTCATCGTTAGAACTTTGTTAACTCCAGAAACGTTTCTAATTTTAATGTGATAAACGTTGTGTTTAGTGATAAAAAAAAGGCCGTCACAGACGTAGCTATAATATATATTAATATGAATCATAGTAAGGCATATTACGGCATATTTTCTATATAAATTTTCGAGTGACCACACACGCAGCTATAATATATATTTCTATGACGTCACCGAAATATGCCGGCATATATATCTTGGTATATTTTGGCATATTGCTATATAGTTTGGTATATTAATATATATTTTGAGGATAAGGGTGTTCCATTTGTTCACCGAACGCCTGCCCGACGCGACGTCCGTGCTCGATGCGCACGAGCTTAAATTACGTACTTTATTTAATTAAAATACAAGTTTTGCAATTATAATAAATGATTGAAATATGATTTGTTTTTACTTCTTTCCTCAAGCATACTGCAAGACGTTCTTCAGAACTAATGCTTTTGCACATAACCGTATCGCATTTTATTCAATCATTTTTTATCAATTCATGAAGCTCGATAAATGCCGATCTTGAACTTTTAAAATACTGTGCAAATTTATTCGATGATAAATTTTAATCATGATACAAATTAAATTCGCCAAGAGTTCTTTTTTGTTTTATATGCGACTCAACCCAGATGGTTATATTTTCCGTTCCTGACAAGGCAACATGCATATCAAATTCAGCATCGGAATCATTCTCTCGAGGTATTTTTAATTAGATCTAAAAGAAGTGCTCTTGTCGAATTCATTTAGGTAGGTACCTAGATTGATTAGTGTTATTTCAAAATTTTAATATTCTGTACAGAAAATAAGCTTTAAAATCATGCGCTTGCAAGGACGACCGCAGACCGAGTGAGGGCAAAATATATATTATAGTATAGCTCCCGTGTGTGATAGCTTGCTATACTATAATATATATCTCGATATATTAATATATATTATAGCTACGTCTGTGACGGGCTTGAGATTTACCTATGCTCAGAGCGTTTCGATGGAAAATATTGTCAAATCTTTGAGATATTGATGAATAACCGAGAACGGGGCTAACGTGCTCGCGGCATACCGATAAGTATAAGTGAGGACACACCGTGTTAGGAGGATCTCGTTTCAGGAAGTGATTTAAAAATAATTAATAATATATGTAATACATACTCAATGGTGCCTAATAATTATATCGACTGATTTGGACTGAAGTGCAATTTATAATAACCTAAAGAGGTATGTACCTACACAAAATATTTTGTTTCATTTCAAAAACAATAATGTTCACAACAAATATTTTATGGAATATTTATAATATAAAAACGCTACTGTTAAGTAAATGTATAATGACAATGAGTTTTAACTCAACATTTATTTTTTATATTTAAGCTCTGAAGCATTGTGAAAATCGGACTCGCAAGTCTAAAAATGTTTCTATTGACACCAGTTTACGGTACCTATTTATTTACGAAGCTCTACAGAAATTGACATTTTGTTTGTGAAGGAGGTAAGATATGAGTAAAGGCACAATAAAATGCAGAAATGAGTTCAATCATTTATTTTCATTGAGATACTGATAGCTTAATACCGGAATGTGTTCAATCGACCTCCTCGATGGTAGGTCCAGCGCCGCCACCGGGTGCCGCGCCTCCGGCTCCGGGAGCGCCGCCGGGGAAGCCAGGCATGCCACCGGGCATACCACCGGGCATGCCACCAGCACCCTGGTACATCTTCGTGATGATCGGGTTGCAGATACCTTCCAACTCCTTCTGCTTGTGCTCATACTCCTCCTTGTCAGCGAGCTGGTTGGAGTCTAGCCACTTGATTGTGTCGTTACACTTGTCAAGAATGATCTGCTTGTCAGAGTCCGAGATTTTGTCCTTAAGCTTCTCATCCTCCATGGTCGACTTCATGTTGAAGCAGTAAGACTCCAGAGCGTTCTTAGCCTGGATGGTCTCCTTTTGCTTCTCATCCTCGTTCCTGTACTTCTCGGCCTCGTTAACCATGCGTTCGATCTCCTCCTTTGAGAGACGGCCCTTGTCGTTGGTGATGGTGATCTTGTTTTCCTTGTTGGTAGACTTCTCGACGGCAGACACGTTCAAGATGCCGTTGGCGTCGATGTCGAAAGTGACCTCGATTTGGGGAACGCCACGGGGCGCAGGTGGGATGCCAGTCAGCTCGAACTTGCCGAGCAGGTTGTTATCCTTGGTCATGGCACGCTCACCCTCGAATACTTGGATAAGTACACCGGGCTGGTTGTCGGAATAGGTAGTAAAGGTCTGGGTCTGCTTGGTGGGGATGGTAGTGTTGCGCTTAATCAAGGTGGTCATAACACCGCCAGCGGTTTCGATACCGAGTGACAGCGGGGTTACGTCGAGCAGCAACAAGTCTTGTACTTCCTCAGACTTGTCTCCGTGAAGAATGGCGGCCTGGACGGCAGCGCCATAAGCTACGGCCTCATCAGGGTTGATAGACTTATTCAGCTCCTTACCGTTGAAGAAGTCCTGGAGGAGCTTCTGCACTTTGGGGATTCGAGTGGAACCACCCACAAGTACGATGTCGTGGATTTGGGACTTGTCCATCTTAGCATCGCGGAGGGACTTCTCAACGGGCTCCATGGTAGACCTGAACAGATCGGCGTTCAGTTCCTCGAATCGAGCCCTGGTGATAGATGTGTAGAAATCGATACCCTCAAACAGGGAGTCTATTTCAATGCTAGCCTGGGTAGACGAGGAGAGAGTTCTCTTCGCCCTTTCGCAGGCAGTGCGGAGTCGTCGGAGGGCCCTCTTGTTGGTAGCAAGGTCCTTCTTGTACTTCCTCTTGAATTCCTGGACAAAGTGGTTGACCATTCTGTTGTCGAAGTCCTCTCCTCCCAAGTGAGTGTCACCGGCGGTGGATTTTACTTCAAAGATACCATCCTCGATGGTCAGGATGGACACGTCAAAGGTACCGCCGCCGAGATCGAAAATCAGGACGTTACGTTCTCCACTACCCTTCTTGTCAAGGCCGTACGCAATCGCAGCAGCAGTCGGTTCATTGATGATACGGAGAACGTTCAAGCCAGAGATGGTACCCGCATCTTTCGTGGCTTGTCTCTGCGAGTCGTTGAAGTACGCTGGAACCGTGATTACTGCATTCTGCACCGTTTTGCCAAGGTAGGCCTCGGCTGTTTCCTTCATTTTTGTGAGCACCATAGAGCTGACTTCCTCAGGGAAGAAGGTTTTGTCTTCTCCCTTGTAGGCGACCTTAATCTTTGGTTTACCACCATCACTGACAACCTCGAAAGGCCAGTGTTTCATGTCAGCTTGAACGGTGGCATCTTCGAATTTACGGCCGATAAGACGTTTGGCATCTGTAACAAGCAAATACGGAAATTGTAGAAAAGTTCAACAAATCATTCAATATTAAGAATATATTGTTAATTCCTCAGATTATTTTTATCATTCAATATGTTCAGAGACTCTAGTCTAGTATATTGGGTATCATCATGAAAACTTTTCAAGTATCAAGACATAATGTTAGCTTAACCTTAAAGTACCATGTTGACCTTGCAAGCAACGAATGACTCGTCAAATTATCACGCGATAAATTTACCTATAGAATACACCAAAATTATTCATATGGGCTTTAGTCATCAATAGAGAAATTATGACTAGCAGCTGTGTAATCAATGACTCATTACGCCTACAGGATTTTAATCTAGTTTGAAGATAAGCTTTGTCTAAGCTAACTCTTCCTACGCTTACAACGCCTACTACATCATAATATATAAAAGCTATAAATCATTCTCCAATGTACCTATAAAAATCTAGGTTTCAATGACGTAAGAAATAACCTATACTCCATTTGGTTACGTATATAACTAAATGTTTACATCTTGATGTGACTTTTTACACAAACACATTAAACAAATAAACTACTTCTTAGACAGACTAACGGTTCAATTGATTTAGTAATCGTTATTGTTATATTTACCTACCTTTAGCAGCATTTTATTTTTAAACTGAGTTTTAGATAAAAAGATAAAAAAGACATCACGATTGTTTACCTTTAGTTAAATACCTAACCAAATGGAGTACCTATAGTGCAATCGATCGATGGCCTATTTCGTAAATAGCATGTCAGTTACCTTAGGGTAACTGACATGCTATTTACGAAATAAGGTGACGCGAGAAACGGGTCACGCGTTATTCACGTGTCAGTTAAATCATTGGTTCAAGTAGATAATGTTATCTATTAAAACTGATAATATTATTTTTACATGAAGCTACATAATAACCAAACCGCATGCGAGTTTTATAGCCATGTGGTTTCCGGTGACAACTCTTTAGTTAGTTACGATATTATGAATGAAACGCTATTAATGCATGGATGACGCAATAATTTGCACATATTTAGACGATAAAGTGGTTTTGGAGTCAAGATACTTGATAGTAGCCGCATAAAACCTGAATTGTATACATTATGCTTACCGAAAATTGTGTTGTTAGGGTTCATCGCCACCTGGTTCTTGGCGGCATCACCGATGAGGCGCTCAGTGTCGGTGAAGGCGACATAGGAGGGCGTCGTCCTGTTACCCTGGTCGTTAGCGATGATTTCCACCTTACCGTGCTGGAATACTCCCACACACGAGTAAGTGGTACCCAAATCAATACCTACAGCGGGTGCTTTAGCAGCCATCTGAAACAATAAAACCTCGTGTTAGAATCAAGCTGAACTTTGTACGACCTTTGCATATGATATATAGTAAAAAACTAGAGGTTATGTGCCGCCATTTTGATGGCGGCGTACGGGAAATTAACTCCCACGTGGGAAATTATACACAGCACTCACATGAAATCCCAAAGAATAAAGAGAATACTAGAATATGATTCTAGAAACGCTATCTAGGCGGTTAATTAGGCGGACAATACCCCGGCGGCCATTACAAGAAAAATCGATACGGTGCGGCAGCGGAAAGTTCTCGATCGTGGTTATGAATAATGCTAGGAAATGGCAAAGATATGATAAAATCGAACAACTTAGGCTAAGCTAGTATACCTGCAGGGACTAACCACGTGTTAGTTATTTGCCAGAACAAAGGAGTTTATTGATACAAAGCGAATAAAGACCAACCTTGAAATGTCTTGAAATACTTTTTTCGTTGAATAATTAAACAGAAATATCACAATAATTTGAGGTACAAAATACCATACAGATGAGTTTCAAAAGTAAAGATGGAAATACCGCGCCTGAACACCCCACTTATTTTTACCAGAATTTTACAAATTTATAGACGGTTTAAAACATTACTAAATAATTTAGAACACTTATAGCAAAATAGAAGAAAAACGTGACTTACTTTGTTATCTTTTATGTAAAACTATCTCAGTCGTTGACTTGTTAAGTCGTAGAGCAAAAACTCAGCAAAGGTGCGCGATTGACGGCTTCGTTTCACGAAATAAACTGGCGCTGGAAATTGGAATTTCACCAAGTAGTTTATATGCGACGGGATGCGTCACTCGACGTCACTCGGAGTTTCTGGAATATTCCCGACCGTTGACCAATAGCATTCGCTCCCTCCCAGCGTGCTGTTCTGTCATTGGTCGGTATAGAAAACTGCAGGATTTCACGACACATCTGTTGGTTAATAGTGATGTCCTCAATGTTAAGTTAGTAGTGATTTTATCGATTGTAATAACGTACTTTTGCCCAAGATTGCGTCATTTTATACTATAATGGAGCATTTCAATTGCTTATGACATCAATTTACTAAAAAAAATACTTAGGGCTCTTGATCTCTGCAAAAACATGATCAATTATACGTACGTACGTTATAATATCACTTTATACTATTTTATGTTTATGTATGTGTATTTAATATTTCCATCGTTTAACTCATTTAACATTATTATTAAGTTATTGTTATACATATTATTATGCATAACACTAGAATCAATTTCAGAAGACAATTTAAAACAATATGTACCTACCTAGACATTACCTAAACAAAAAATGTTAATTTGCGTTATAAAGAAAGAAAACCTGGGTGACAAATTGGTATCTAGCAAATTAAGTTTATGTGTTGTACGTATTATTTTTTATTATTGTAGTACTATGCTTTTATACATATTTATACTTAATATTAATTGTACTTTAAATTTGATAAAAGCACCTTAATGGAATATTTTTGTTATTTATATATAGATTACAAGATCGACCGATTGCTATGATATCACAACTGGAATTATGTTGAATAAGAAAATATATACAACATTATCATATAAGATGTAAGTAAACTTTGACTATAGTGAGTCTAATAAGAATTCTTGGTAATTTGTGTTTTAGTTATTTAGTATCTATGGGTACTTATTATTACTGTATATATACTTATATATATATATTTTAGTACTTGACATGGCTCAGAGTGAATCCAAGTAAATACCAAACTCACACGGCTACACATCAAGTTAGACACCCTATATAACTACGCTACATACAAAATAGAGAATTGTTGGAAAGGGGCAAAAGAGGTTAGTCTTGAGTTATTCTTAATTTATTTTTGACTCTATATCGTTCATTTTAATACCCTGTAAAAGTAATACTATTATGTATAACGTGTTATCTATACTAATATAATAAAGAGAAGAGGTTTGTTTGTAATGATATAACTCAAAAATTATTCAATCAATTTAAAAAAATCTTTCTCCATTAGAAACTTGTATTATCATCGAGTAACTTAGGCTATATTTTATCTTTTAAAACCTAACGTAATTTACTTTTACGCGAGCGAAGCCGCAAGCAAAAGTGAGTGAGAGATAAGATTGTAATTATTAAGCAATAATTTATAGAATCATTCGTATTGTATAATTAGGTGAAGTGGTAAATTTTTACGTGACTAGCTAAGACAAATTTGAAGCCTCAAAATAAACTTAGTTATGTCTAGTAATTAAACCATACCCATGACTTAATGTACCCGAATCACATCTGAAGCTTTGCCTAATATCTCATTCTATTGAATAATATTAGTTGAGCGTTTCGTCTTATTATGTTGATTAAGTTCTATGTTGAACCGAATCCGGTTTTTATTATTGTTGTGATGAACAAACAAACAAAAAGTTAAATTGTTATGTACCTACATGGGCCTCTTCTCAGTATACAAAGGGTCTACCATGCTGGCCCTTTGCCAGTGAGCACATAAATCTTTGCAGCATGCATGTTTTCTTAAGATGTTTTTCTTCATATAACTTCGAAATGTCAGAAATAAGGGTCGTGGAATTACAAATAATTTTCTGATATATTTACCTAAAATGTACAGAAACATCCTAGCTAAAGAAATACCTGAATGTATAGTGTGTCGTCTCTTAACTAAAAGCAATAAACATTTAATTTAAAATATAGTATATCCCACTTTTTCTTGATGTACTTACAACTACATTTAACGACAAGCATTTGGAATAAGTCTAATTATATCGACAATCGATATTTAATATCACACAACACTATAAGTAATGGTTGGTTGGTAACCGATTTCATGCTATGTTACTAATGTTACCAACGAAGAAATATTTTGTTATTTTATTATATTTATATTTTGTTAACTTGTTTTAAAAATCTCATTTTTTATATATCTCCATATAATAATTTCATATATATACTTCGTAACACCAACATTTGTTATGAAATATGATGAATGATGATTCACACGGAACCATTTCAATTATTAATTATGTGGCTAACCCACTCTAGAAAGAGGTTTCTAGAAAGCGCGGGGAAATATAAGTAAGCGATGGGAATTTCCCTGCCTCTAATTATATTGATTTTACTAGAATCCTTTGTTGTCTATATAGCCCGTCACAGACGTAGCTATAATATATATTAATATATTGAGATATATATTATAGTATAGCAAGCTATCACACACAGGAGCTATACTATAATATATATTTTGCCCTCACTCGGTCTGCGGTCGTTCTTGCAAGCGCATAATTTTAAAGCTTATTTTCTGTACAGAATGTTAAAATTTTGAAATAACTCTAATCAATCTAGGTACCTAAATGAATTCGACAAGAGCACTTCTTTTAGATCTAATTGAAAATACCTCAGAGGATGATGCCGATGCTGAATTTGATATGCATGTTGCCTTGTCAGGAACGGAAAATATAACCACCTGGGTTGAGTCGCATATAAAACAAAAGAGAACTCGTCGCGAATGTAATTTGTATCAAGATTAAAATTTATCATCGAATAATTTTGCACAGTATTTTAAAAGTTCAAGATTGGCATTTATCGAGCTTTATAAAAAATTATTTAATAAAATGCGATACGGTTATGTGCAAAAGCATTAGTTCTGAAGAACGTCTTGCAGTATGCTTGAGGAAAGAAGTAAAAACAAATCATAAGTATTTCAATCATTTATTATAATTGCAACACTTGTATTTTAATTAAATAAAGTACGTAATTTAAGCTCGTGCGCATCGAGCACGGACGTCGGGCAGGCGTTCAAATGGAACATCCCTTTCCTCAAAATATATATTAATATACCAAAATATATAGCAATATACCAAGATATATATGTCGACATATTTTGGTGACGTCATAGAAATATATATTATAGCTACGTCTGTGACGGCCTTATAACTTAACTAAACGACGAGTGGAAATAAAACACATGTTAAAACTTCGATATTTTATAATAAAAACAGTCCAATACAAACAAATAAATAGAACATTCCAAATTATTGCAACATACGCCCTATTTGTACATTCACCATTTTCAATAGAACATTTGCATAGCTCTGCTACAGAATCCTACTTACAAAATTCCACATTATTTTCTCTTCAAAAGTATGCAGTTGTCACTCAGTATTATTCTTAAAAAACAAGATAACTGTCTTATTGCTATTCTTATAGGCTTTGTCTTTAAAACACCAGAAAGGAATCACACTTAAAACATACCCCACCTCATTAGATACAAAATGGTGACATGGTGCAATTTATGACCTTATTACACTGATTTGAACAGGAAAATAAAAACTTTTATACAAAAACACAAAACAACTACCTACTGATTAAAGCAGGAAATCTTATTCTTTAATGTATTTCTATAAATATAATACATTTTCACTTTAAGTGAATCATACCATAGCCCCAAATCAATCTACCAAATAGGCACACCACCATCCTTTTGGGCTTAACCTATTGAGTAACTACGGCACACTGACAGCCAGATACAGTAGATTTTCAATTACGTCTGACATTCCAACAATCGACAAGCTAATTATCTTTTATCGCATTCCAAAATACTCCAATATGATATCATACTGTAATATCTTCATAAGGCCTGGTACATTTCAACTATTAAAACAAAATTATTACAACAATTGTCCATTTAAAAGAACATATTATTTTCTTTATTGCCATGTTATCCAGCATACCTAATGACATGGCAATTGTAGGCACAGGAGACCAATATGACAGATACGGATTACATTTGATCCTTGATACCTTGAATGTAATCGGTAGCTGTCATATTGGTCTCTGTTTATGTAAACAGAGGCAAGTCTTGCATCACTTTGTTTGTAGAACAAAATTAAATGTAACAGATATTTTTTCATATCACACAAAATCCACACAGATGCTCTCGAAGATTTTATTTTCCCGTCCTTACAGTATAATGTGACTAGAACTACCAGCTAACAGTGTGTTAGTATCACGAGATTCTGAAGTAAGTCTGATACGCGACGCCTAGTGAAGTTGTGAGGAACCACGCGAAGCAGGACCACCATGTCGCGAAGCCGAACACTCCTCTGTACACGTCCACTGTAAATACCTGTTAATTAAAATAAAGTTTAATCAACACATAATAATTAAAGATACATTTATAAAATGGTTAACTACAAAGACATAATCTGGCCACCTTTTGCCTGAATTTAAAAACGTGGCGTCTTTAGTAGGATGCTTTTGTTCTCTGATTTAAATTAACTATCCAGAGATAAACAACTTATCCTACCTAGCAGAAATTTGTGTTTCCGCACGCGTTTCTAAAAGAAACACCATTCACAATTCCATCAACATCAATTTTGACAAAATTTTGTAGTATTATAAAAATCAAAATGGCATATAACCAAATATTACACATCTGTATTGCAAAAGCATTTTAGTCCCTTTCAATAGTGTCAATGTTTGTAATGTCTGCCATAATAGTAAGTTTTCCTGAGAGTGACTAATATTATAAAGGTGAATGTGAGTTTACTATGATTTCACGCCCGGATCATCATGAAATTTCGCATACACGTTGTCAGGGGTACAGAATAGAACATGGTACTCTACCGTATGTAAGCATGTAAGATACCGGTATAAGGAACAAAGCATACCATTTTTAGATTCTCCCAAGCCATTTGGAACTGTTCTATGCCGTCGCTTTCCACAGCGGGGCTCAGGTCCGCTGGCTTGTCTTCCGCCGTGCACATCTCGTGCGTTTCGTAGAGCAACCCGGTCCATGTGTACCCGCCTAATGTCTTGTACATCAGCGTCAAATATAGGCACATCACTATCGGACATATGTACTGGAGGGCTACCACACATAGATAGTAGAATACGGATGCAATCTGTAAAAGAAAATAGCTTATTTACTCTCAGGCTCACGACTTTTTTGAATAGGTACTTGTATTAAAACGCCCGACGCAAAAAAAAAAGCATAGTAGTTCCTAATTGGATGAACGATTCTGATAAAAAAAAATTTGTTGTCTTGATCAAGTGTGTTCTAAGCTATGATTTAAAAATCTGTTCAGTCGTTTAAAGCCCATGAGGTCTTTTCTAGTTCATGAAAAAGACATCGCACCTTTGTTCTGGAGTGCATTAATTTTTTGTGTCGGCGGTTTTTAATTTATGTTTTTGTTATAGCGTACGTCTAAACTATGTAGTAATGTTTATCATATCATAATAGTCAGTATAACGTTAATCCCTACAAACATATATATCTACAAAAAGATTGAGACGTTAATCTTTGTTTTTCTCTTTAAAGATATATTGCCTATAATAATAAGTCAGCTGGTTAACTAAAATACTTTTTTAGGGACAAATAAATATTTGGTTCTTGTGGATTACACAAATGATTGTGCCGGGATCAAACCCACAACACCTGGTGCAATGGCGACTAAGACTACTCATAATAGATAAATTACCTTCTTCTGTAAGTCAACGTTAGTGATCCTGCCAGCTTCCTTCTTCTGCACATCGAGCCTTCTCTGCGCCATGTCGAGGTACGCCTGCAGCTGTCGCGGCATCAGCGCCAGTCGGATCAGAACCGTCACCGCTATTAGTACCAGGCGTAACGTGTCGTAGGCTTGTGACGTCATACTGAAACAAAACATAATACGTCATCACATATGCATACACAGCTGTATTAATATTATAAAGAGGAAAGATTTGATTTATTGTTTTGTTTGTTAGGATTTAATTCAAAAACTGCTCAACCGATTTAGAATTTTTTTTACCATTGAAAAGCTATATTATCACCGAATGACACTTTTACGCGAGCAAAAGTGCAAAAGTTAGTATATTATAAATTCATGCCCGTTTTCGGCAGGTTTAGGTAGATAATACAGATTTTCTTGCTAGGATATCAGACTTACTGCCATTATATATGTATATAGACTAACGTGTTTCTCTAAGCGGTACGCACAGTCTACGGATTTTACTCTCTATGATTTTGGCGTATCTCCCTTACTTCATATGTGCCTTAACGATTACCTAAAAAGTTAAGGTCTACGACAATTTTACAACCACTTGTCTCTTTCTTTAATAAGTTTTCAGAGCTTAAACTATTTTATTATAATTTTCATCATCATCATCATTGAAGATAATAATAATAATATAATAAAATACCTACTAGTTAATAGTCATTTTCCTATATTGGTGCTGACGTCTGATCTCTGCTGACAGCACATCTTTATTTTAAAGAGAGAGACTAGAGACTACTCAGCGCTGTATCTTCCGTAAGCTGGACGAACTTCGCCACAAAAGCTGCATCAAATTCAGCGATGTCCTAATACTCAGCAAGGATCTAGCTGTACTCGTGCAGTGCTACATCTCCAATAGGAGGTATCACTCAGCCGGACAAAGAAGATAAAATATACTCACAGAGGATGCTCCATACCGCTGAATACTCTGACAGTGAGGTAGTGTCGTGTGATGGGTCTCACCCACAACAGCACCAGAACGAACGGCATCGCAAAGTTCAGGTTTAAAAGAAGTGCTTTTACTTTATTGTCGCCGTAGTATCTGCAAATTAAAGAACGATATTTGAAAAGATTTTTATCATTCTTTGTAATTAATAAACTCAAAATCTATTGGACCGATTTTATTAATCCTTTCACTACTGGAAAGCTGCTTATTCCAGACGTAACATAGGAGATATGACGTCACGTTACGAGCCATGGTAGCGAGGCAGTAATCATAAACGTGAATGAAACCACGACGGACAAGTAGTGTATAATAAGATCATATAACTTAGTAGTGTGATAGTGTATGCTAATCTTTACACAATGACACAATGGCAGAACCAATTAGAATGTCATTTTCTGTGATGTATAGAAATAGGATCGCGGTCACGGCGTAGCGAGAGCGTAGCTGTGTTGTTATCAACCCGGCTACGCTCTTGCTACAAACAGTACGATGTAGCAGGCGTAAACAGACATTTGCCAAACGCAGGATCGAAACTGGGACCTCACAATACAAACATAACCTCTCCCCGGTAGGCATAGTAGTTTCATTGATCGCCGCAGGGAATCCACAACACTCCATAGTAGCAGTTTCTATTACAGAGTATTGAGTTCTCCGACAACACAAAAATTTGGATGTTCTTTGTGACTCTTATTAGAATGTTCGAAAAGACCGCCGCAATACAGAAAGTATTCCTAGTGTAGGAATATTGTTTCAACCATAAATGCCACAGCACTAAATATACAGTCTGTTATCTGGTATTAAAGTATTTATTTTAAAAACAAATAATATACTTTTGACATACTTGAGTGAATCCCAATGCATCCTCGATACTCTGAGTCCTGGAAATGTGAAGAGAGTTCCAATAATAGCTGCCCATACCGCAAAGAAAAATTTCAATATTAATTTCGAAGCTGGACCTCTGAAAATCATTAATACAAGCTTATTAATGAGGGAGCATGTTAAATATGTCAGATACTTATACATGTACTGATGGCACAATAGCTAGAATCATCTCTATGTTCTTGAGACTAACCACAAATATGGTACAGTGACAAGGAGCTAAACATTTAGTAAATATTTTATGATTAATATTCTAATTATTACTCTCAGAAGTCACAGATATCTTATACCTATTACTGCTATAAAATCTAATATTTCTTGTAATTTTGAAAATAAATAGAATTGAAATCTCGCAAGTTTATGTAGTATCGACTGATATTGTTGACTGTACCACACCTGACTAAGACAAAATATTTTGTCAGCCACAGTACTACTCTGAATCAAATATTATATTTATGTAGTGTGAAAACTTTTTAATAAAGTATTTATAAAAATCAAAATCAAAATAAATTTATTCAAGTTAGGTTACAAGGTAACACTTATGAATGTCAAAGTTACACGTAATTTTTTTTTTAATTTTACTGTCACATTCAGCAAAGCAAGGATGTAGGGCTCATGAGAAGAATGGGCAAGAAACTCATAGCCATTCTTTTTAATCGCTATATAAGATACATTACTAACTTAACATAACCAAAAGACTGACCTTCCTACGTCTAGAGAAGTCAGGCTACTATAAAACCACACAAAAATAAATAAATACTAGAATAATTTTAGAATCACATAGCAGCATTCCTATTTCATTTTTATTTGTATATTTCTAGTTGCAATCTCAATAATATTTGGGCATTTTGCCAAGAAGCAATTAAACTGACATTTTGAGAAGGCAAGTGCAAATAATTTCTCATGGTAACTTCAATTAGTAAACATAGTGCATAAAATTCTAAGTGGTTATCTCGCCACTGTCTGTGACCTACAAGTTGAGTGTCCACAAATAGTCCTACCACAATTCTGTGGTTTGTCTGTTGTTCAAATGTTTTTAAAGTCCCTCGTGACACAGGGATTATTCGTAATGAAATATATAATTATATCAATATCTTTATACTGTAATGAATGACTTATCTGACCCACACCACTGTAAACCCTATGTAATATATTCACTAGTTTTCTACTCTTTAAAATATGCATAAAAGTTATCTTTATATATATAAATCTCCTGTGCGTGTGTTTGTAATTAAACTCCTAAACAGCTGGATTGATGTTGATGAAATTTTTTGTGTTCGACAATGGTATAGATTTGTTCTTTTTTTTCCGTCTTTTTATGACAACGTCTGTTGGGTCTGCTAGTATTATATAAAATTTGCAGCCACATACCAAAGATTCTAAGCAAGAACCTTCCAGCAGGTATAGAAAATATTACCTCTATTAATTGCCTATTATAATAAATGATTGCCTATTATACTAGTGAAAATAAGATAGCTAATACTATCTACAGTACTAATCTCAAGAGATAAGTTTGTCTAGAACCCAATTTTAAACATCCTTTTTATTAGTTAGTCTGATTATTCTGATAAGTTATAGGATATATAACGTCAGGGTACTAGCCATGGGAGTATAGAAGTTATAAAATAAATGTGGGTGAAACTGCGAAGGAGAGCTTGTTATTATATAAATTATACTTACACAGATGATAATCCTTGGTTTTCAAGGAACTTTGATGCATTTTCATAGAAGCTGTCATATGCCGGATCAACACCAACTTCAAGGTTGGACTCATCAACAATAAGCACCATCATAGCCACTAACAGGAACACACAGAATGCTACAATACATGTTGACCGTTCACCAATAGATTCTTCACTTGTAAAATACTGTTTTGTCAGACTCAAAAGGATTTTGCTGATTATATATTAAGGAAAATATTGTTTTACAGTTTTTTATTAGTCATTATCACATAAATTATATAGAAATATGTCTGAAATGGTTTCCCATTTACAAATTCTGTGGCTACTGAGCAGACTCAAATGGTAAAACCCAATATCACTTTGGTCAGCCTAAAAATCAAATCAATGATACATATAAATAATGCCCCTTTTTTGCCAAAACTAAAGAATAAAGTAATTTATAAAAAAAAATGCTTTGCCCTTCATAATATAGGCTAAGTTATATCAAGATATATTTAAGAAATAGATGCTAGTGTATTCAGTATCATAGTTGCCAATCAGTATTTTGTGAGTACCCCTCCAGCAAATGACCTCAATCCCACTCCTTACAAATTGTAGTATTGTCTTTACTAACTAAATTACTTAGAGTCAAGAGCAGAGTTGGCTTTGAATGACCATTTAAGATACCTAACTTACTCATGCTGGAGGATATAGATTAAACAAATGTAATACATATTGGTATGTTCACAACTACAAATGAACAGATCTGATGTCTATGATCGAGTAAAAAAGGATACAATGAGAATAATATGACTAGAAGACACCACACCATGCTCAGGTTGAACTCATCCTTTAGTGGAAATACTGAGGTATACACCTGGAATACAAACAATTAATTAATATAGTGAAGTAGACTACATAGTTGTTTAGTACATCAAGTGAAATAATTCTTGCCTCAGACATAATATACACAATTAAAGTGTACAAAGAGAAATCCACAATCCACACATATTCCGTGTAAAACCTCAAATGAACCACATCTAATGCCGTCACGGGCGCTGTCTCCAACTGTATATCCAGACTGCGAGGCACATGGAACGTCTCCGGCTTACCGTTCGACTCATTTTTACTCCCTTTTTTATGCTTCGATGTATCCTTCGGCACACCAGCCAATGTCTTCAATTCACTATTAGTAGGGTACAAGTACCTATACAGCCCTTGAGAACATAATAACCATCTCGCAAATGAATAATTGCCCAATTTCTGTATCACTGATACCATAATCAGCGTTATAACCAACTGAGCACCGAGAAGAGCCTGTAATAGAAATAAAATGCAATGAAGCGATCAACACGATACTGCATCTATCTTCAGACGGATAAATTAAATTTACACACCATTTCGCCACGATTTTCATTCACATTTAAGTCTATTCATAGTCTAAATTTAATGAATTATTTTCGTTTCAAGCTAAATGCATAACCTCAATTCTTTACTCCCACACAATATAGTACAGCTCAATTTAATGAAAGAAACCACAATATGTAAAATAATATGAGAGAAGAAGATGCTGAATGGAACAGCTGTCAAATTTAGTTTATTCTTTTATATTCGAATTATATGTTTTCAAATTTAGTTTTACCAACTCTGGTTGAAGCTAATAAAAAAATAAAAGATGAATTATTAATTTTAAAATTATTTAGATATTGTGTTGTACTTATTTTACCATATAGCGGTACCTAGTTTCTGTAATAATTAGTTTAAAATAATTAGAAAATATATTTAAATTTATATCTTTCTCTGTAAATGTACTTTCGTAATCAATGGTTGGAGAAGGATGGCAATATTGCTAAAACGAGAAATAAGACCTGCTGTGTTGTCCAATAAAAACAAATTGCCAACTTTCTGGGAAGCAAAATTAAAAATAATAAATAATACATGAATTAGAAATATGTACCTCTTTGATCTTTATTTTTTGCGACAGTTACTGTAACTATGGCAAAAAAAACAATAAAACAATAAAGCTTAGCTAACTTAACTTTTACTGCTATAATACGTAAACTATAAGAGTTACTAAAAACCGCAAATGTAATAGGTAATTAATATAAGCGATCGGAAGGTAGCAGGTGTTGGTTGGATCGCTACTTTGTGTCACAGGCTACCAGCATATAGCTAAAACTTGTGGTTTACTGGTCTGATTATCTGCCTCATATTGTTGAAAGTACAATGAAAATCAATGCTCAAAAATGTTCACGTCACTAGCCAATATGTCACATTGGTAAGCTACAGTTAACGCAAAACGATCAAATAGTGCAATTGCGACCTTAGTTCAAATGTTGGGCCGTTGGGGTCACCCTAAAAAGGTCAATAGTTCCCCATTTTTTGTCAATCAATAACATATGGGTACTAAAATTTTTTACGTGGCATCACAAAACAGAAGTCCGCGCCGCGTTGCGCACTGGTGACCAATGTTCGCTGGAGAGATATCCATATCGATTGATTTGTCTGTAAAGTAATTCGGTTTCGTCGCCGCTTATGTCTGCTCGCAGACTAGCGACGGAGCCTTTTTCTGTAGTTAATTTATATTTTTGATTTTGTGTTGTGCTGAAAACCGTGCAAAATGGGGTCGTTGTTTCGGAGTGAAGAAATGACATTATGTCAACTTTTTCTACAAAGTGAAGCTGCATATGCCTGCGTGTCTGAACTCGGGGAGTTGGGACTGGTTCAGTTCCGTGACGTGAGTAATCTTTAGCCATGTGGATAATTTAAAACGCCCCTTTTATGATTTCACTTCAAAAAATGCTAGGTAGTTGAAAGTCCAAAGGGATTTGATACATATTGTGTTAAAATAGGAAATCTGTGACCTCGTTTCCTTTTGATCGTATTTCATGGCCTGAATCCGTGATATGCTTACTTATCTGATAATTGATTTCACATTTACACTAAAAACCCGGTATAAAAGATTATATTTTTACTATATTTGGATGCCACAATTATTCTGTTCTGCAGAATATTTCTTATATTATACTTACCTACTATTTTATCAAAACTTTTCATCTTTGTAATTACAGTTCTTCTGCAACAATTTTTGTTTGTAATAATTACTAGTGGAATCAGATTATTTCACAAATAAAATGTAATTTTATAGTATTTCAAGATTGTGCCCTTGTCTTGTTATTTATTCATTCTTGTATTAGTAGCAAACATAATACTGCCTGTACAAACAAGTTTATGTTGTTATAGAAGAAAATAAGACATTATCAGGCTAAGAACAATACTGATATATACATAATAGGTAGTTACATAAATAATAAAGACAATCAGTACATAGCAATATGCTGTATTGCAAAAATAATTGATCATTGATACATATCTAATAACTTATAAATGCACTATTCAGTTCATTTACTATTCTATTTGCCACTGTTCACTTGGCGGTTAGCGGTTCAGTACCCTGTTACGGCTAGGGACATTATGGTTTTCTGTATTTATATCAAGGAGTTAGCAATACAATCATAGTTGCATATTATAGAAGTAATGTGTCACTAAGCTAATGAAGACTAACATAGGCTGAATATACTTCTGGCTATCATTTATCCAGATATATTATATTCGGTCTGACAAAGGTTTGATCACATGTTCAACCTCTGGCCCTAGAATTAATGCTTGTTATATTAACTGATTTATATATTTATCTAATACATTATGTAAGTAGTACCAACATAAAATTCAATATTGATTGGAAATCATGTGATTGATTACAAAAATGTGATTGCCATTAACTATCAAATGATTGATGAAGTTAATTACTCCACAATCACAGATTAAATAATACATGAATTAGATAAAGTTACTAGATAGATAATAAAAAATAGCACTACAATTTGTAAATCAGATTATTAAAAAAAGAACTGTTTGTGATAAGTATTTTACAAAATAATTTATTATTTAATTTAAAAATTACTATAGCAATGCTATAATCATTTATAAAAGTAAGTCTATAATACTTAATATATAGTAGCTTAACAATTTGATGATGTGATGGAAGTAGGTGGTATCATGCACCATACTGCTCACGTTGTATACAATCACGCATATAGGTGAAATATTATTTATGTGGTTACAATCCTTAGCTGTGAGGAACTAAGGTAGAAGAATAATTTAGTTAGACTCTGTTATACAATTGGTAAACTCCTATTTACAAGATACTTTTCTTATACAATCTAGTAAATAGCTTGCACTGCCTACCTACCTGACTCGTCTAACATGGCACAATATAGTTCTTTACAATACACTAGCGGCAATTAGGCACAGGACTTACTGATGGTAAACAATTCTTTGTAGCCTGTTTATTTATGAGTTACTACTGTGGATGAGGCCTTTGCCTATAAAAGGCATACATATAAGGTTGTCGAAGACATCATCAATTACTAATAAACAATAACAAGTGATTTATATTGCAAACTATGTACCTTCTGAAATAAAAGCTTTTATTATTATTACTGTGGATCCAGCAAAAAGATTCGGCGCGCTAACAGCGCAACGGAAACGACAAAGATCATTTGCAGCCTCCAGAAAGTTAGGAGCCACCCTATTAACTTTAAAATTCCTACCCAAGACAGGAATGCTCAATAGGATTATTTTGCTGTGGTCTTCTTTGGAGAGAAGGTACTTTACCGTTGGAGCTCATTAAAATTTGGGCGGCACTTAGTTTATGATCTATCTCTCTCGCTAAATAGGTACCTACTTACATAATAAACCTACTGCAGTTTCATTACGTAAGTATGCGGGCCAAAGTTACGCAATGCAACTGCAGCACCCGCTGTTTAAAAGTTCATAGGCGAAACCTGCTTCTTTGCTCCCGTGGCATAAGTTAGCGCCTGCGCCTACAGCCGCTCTGTGTTCGAGATTGATTTATGAGTCGCCATTTTACTGTTCGGTAATTTTCAGTAGGAGCACGGAGTCTGCATTGGCAGACACAGTACGTAGAACATAAGTATGGCTAATGCTTTTCTTTTAGGAATATATTATATACGCGTAAATGCCAGAGTTGGCAATAGCTACTATAACAGGCAGTACGGCAATTGTTTATACATATATAAAAGAGATGGTTGAAAAGATGGATGCTGCATGGTTAAACTATCAAAAATTTTAATAAATATCATGGATTAGTATATAATAGTGTATTACTTACATTTACGCGAATGTTATACATTTAAATTAAACTACTTAAAATGAACAATGCGATAAAATCGGTACTTATAAAGTAGTTTAATTACAATTAGAGATTATACTTAGCAAAATGAGGTAATAATATAGGTATAAGTAGATTAATTTTAGAATATTTTAGTACCTATCTACTATTTCCCTAAGTCACAGATCGCCAGAATCGGAACTCATAAAATACAGACATGTTTTGCTAAGCAGAGATGGTGCTATTTTGTTAATAGACACCCTCTCTAGTACGCAACGTTGCTTAACTTACGTATAACTCAAGGCAACAACCAAAAATAAACCACTCAAAATAAAAGTCATTGCAAGCAATTGACGTTTATTTCAAACAATTGGAAACCAATTGAGTGGGTAGTTTCTCTTTCAATTACATTCAGTAGACGTAGGTACTGTTGTATTCGCCTATTGACTAGTATTGATAGTTACTTACTGCACTTCCGTGTGTAGACTACTTATCATTCTCGAATGACAATGGTTTATTAGTTAATTTTATATCTATTTATGATAGCGAAATGGCTGTTTTATATATTTGATTAAGAATGTGCCTATATTTCACCGATTATTGATAGTAGCAAGCCTATTGCCATCTAATCCATACAAATATTGGGCAAGAGGACCGATTCCATAATTAATTATTTTATGGAATGATTTGGTTAGCTATTTCACAGTTTAAAATATTAGTTACTAGCGACCAGCACGGGTAGTAAAAAATCTTACCAAATTATACACCTAAAACTTCCTCGTAAATCACTCTGTCTATTGGTGAAAGCCGCATAAAAGTTGGTTCAGTCGTTTTTTAATTAATCGCGAACAGACAGACAGACAGACTGACGCGGCGGAGTCTTTGTTTTATAATATGTAGTGATAGTGATGATAGAAAAATCGTGTCAAATGTCAATGTGTAGCAAGCAATAAGGTGGTGCGAGTTAATAGCCAAACCGAATCCTATATACTATAATTCTTCTTAAAGTACGTAGGTACAGTTTATCGGATCGGTTTCGCTGCGATTTTACATAATGTATACTAGGACTAGGTAGGTAAGTATCTCGCTAGCGCAGCGGGAATGTATACTGCGAAATGCGATACTGGGTTTTTCTGTAAATAAAGTAGCGAAGTAGTCTGGAACTGTGTTCGGTAAAATATAATAGGGTCGTCCCCTACAACGAGACTCTAAAACTTTAGCTAGCGTTTGTGATAGATCACGTCTCACGACTTCCTATCCGCTTTCGGTGATATAGGCGTGGACTATTTATTTATGCAAGGATAATCAATTATATCGAGATTTCTCTGCCATTCATTACCGTAACTCTTGAGTTATGGAAACGAATGATGAAAGAAAAGAAACCATCCACGAAATTTTTCACGAATGGCAGTTGTGGTTCTTTACTAACGAATATAAAATATTGTCGTAATATATTTAGTGTAAAACCCTCATTGTTTTTCTCATTCACTTCAAATAGGAAGATATTGTGCATTGAGTAACAAAATGAGATCTCCTTTGTTCGTGACGTGTTCAAAGAGAATGCATTACAATGCATGTCACCTGACTGTCGCCGGCTGTATTTGATATATATTTTTGTTTATCTCTATGCGCAATATTGTATCACAGAATTGTTGAGTATTTTCAACTGATTTTACCTGTGGTTTTCCGTTATTATTAGAAATAAAACAGAAAATAATAGATTTTAACCTTGTACTTAAATTTATGTGTTTTTAATTGCCTCGTTAGTCCGTAAATGTATGTTGCGTATACACTTGCACGGATGTTTGCGACCAACCGCGTGATGGGTTTGAGTCCTGGATCGCTCAAAGCGTTATTACGTTAGCTGTACGAAGTCTGGATATGTATCCGGTTACCAGCATACGATCGCTTATGTCGTAGGACTTAAAACGTAGCTAGCAAAATGTAGGTATAATACATATTTGCCTACCCCTTTGGGGTTGAAAAGGCGAGGGTATAAATTTACCGGTTATTACTAATGTAAGAAGACATTTCATTGATTACAAGCATCGTGATTTTGTGATGGATGGTTTGGGTACATTAAACACAAACGCACATCGGGGTCTAATCTGTCATTCCAAATTTACGTTGCCAACTAGTACTGATATAAAAGAACCTAATAGAAACATACACACAGTCCGACTCTATATCCCAGGTGTGAGCAGAGCTGTATAACACCAAAATTTCGCTAGCTTTCGATTTAAGTCACATGCAATAGTGACCCTAATGCAGCCCCTAAGACACAGGTCAAGAGAACATGCTGCTACTTTCGTGACAGAAAATCCTAATGAAACTTCTGCGGGTCCAGGGTATAAGCCGAGGCCGAATTCTAATTAGTTGACTATATCAAATGCTTTAGTGACATACATGTAGAAGCTCGTCTCACGCTGACCCTTCAGAAGAGAAGTCACTGATAGCGATATGCACAATTGCATTTGCATTTTAACTCCACGGATGGCATAATGGTTTAAGTGTAAAATCAAAAATCATTCATTTATGTAACAAAGTATGAACGTCAATGTTCATGAGTTAGTTGGATGTGGATTCGATCCCTACACGGGACTTAAATTAGTGTTATCTAAATGTAGTTTTTCCGAGACTGAGGGCTCGTCCCACCACCTCCAAATAGCATTTATCTATAAGATAAAAGTCTCGCCATCTCTCTTCTTTAACCTAACAAGAGTGAGACAGCATGCGATTTACCGTTCGGATAACTTTTACTTGTTAGTTGTGGGACTGGCCGTGAGTGTTATTTCTATCCGTTGTTTAAATGTTAGTAATTTAGTCCTCCGCTACGACCACTATGATGTTTACCACTACGCCTATAAATAAATATATATATATATATATATATATATTATTCCAACGTATTACAACATTATACATAAGTATGTGAACCGCGTCCTTTTACATGCAAATTAGGTAACGCGTTGTTTACAAATGTATTCGAATATATTGCTAATAAAATATATCTTCAATGTGCTGTCAGCACAAGAGACATAAAGTTATGGTCCTCTACTGACAAGTTGGCAATGCTGTTCAAGACAGTAACACATCACAAGGTTATGAACTTCATAAAGCTGAGATATTTTCCCAATCGCGTTGCTATATTTTGAGCAAAAACTCCTAACAGTAAATCGATAAATTTGTTTGGTTGTCCTTTATTTATTTTATACCAGAATTTATAATGTCATCTTTAAGGCTTGTTTTATGGATATTCATAGACTTCCTAACATTAAAGAACATATTTTATAGACTTAATTAATTCTAAGTAATTATAAATGCGGTGAGCGTCGCTTATGGAAATGTCCAATATATTATATAATATAACTAGCTGAACCGGCAAACGTTGTTTTGCCATAAAAAAATAATTGGCAAAGAAACAAAAAAAAATTTTAGAGATGGACAACCCTTGTCACTAAGGGGTATGAAAAATAGATAGTAGCCGATTCTCAGACCTACTAAATATGCATATAAAATTTCATAAAAATCGGTCAAGCCGTTTCGGAGGAGTATGGTAACTAAAATTGTGACACGAGAATTTTATATATAAGATTACGTAGTCACGAGAAGGAAATGAGGACGTATAGGTATCAGAAATAATAAGTAGGTATATTTCCCACCTAGTGGTGAGCGGTTACTATAACTTGCATATGCCTTAATGATGCGTGCACACATAATTCTTTTTAAATTATATTCGAAAAACGCAGTGCACGTACCTCTGTTATAGTACATTCAAGTATAGTTTAATACAAAATAGAACTTCAAAATCGGACCAGCCGTTCTTGATATCAGTGCAATCGAATATACAAACTCCTTTACTTTATAATATGAGTGTACTAGACTAGATTTAGCATATCAGGTTTTATGAATATATGATGGTTCATAAACCGGTATTTCAATAGCACTACAAATAAACGATACGTCAATTACCGAAGAATACATTAATGTATGAATAGTAGTTCTTTCTTCTTAGTTATAGGATATTATCGCTTGTATTACTGATCCGAAATATCGCTCGCGCGTTGCCAACTTATGAAAAACTACTTAAAGATCTCACGAAAGGAAATTAATGAGAGATGCGGGCAGTTCGGATCTTAAACGCAGTAACTGTGTTACTACTCTTACCGCGATTTCTTGCAAATGGAGAATGAAGTTCAACGCGATCTGACTAATGCGTACCGTTAAAGCCAATATCCACTCAAAAAGCTCTTTATTCCTACCTTTTAAATTAGGTGAAAGATTGTATCGTACAAACATAGTCACTAGTAAACTAGAAGGTTGCTTTAACTCTCAATCCTAACTATGAACTAATCTTTATCAGTTAAATCCTGACGTGAACGCCTTCCAACGCAAATTCGTCAATGAGGTGCGCCGCTGTGATGAGATGGAGCGCAAGCTCAGATACCTGGAAAAGGAGATCCGTCGGGATGGAATCCCTATGCTGGAGATACCTGGCGAATGTCCCGAGGCACCACAACCCAGAGAGATGATCGACCTTGAGGTAAAAAACGTTGTATAGACGATATTTTTGATGTTACTTCTTTGTTTTAATGACGACGGCATGTCCGAGCAAGTTGATAAAACCTCAAATAGTTATAAGACTTTCTGCCCTACACCTTCAAGGTGGTTTATCTCAGAGAGTAAATATAAAAAAAACGAAGATACAGTGCGTGAAAAGTTAAGCAAGACGAACGATACTGTTATTTGTTAACGTAGGAGGTTTTTGGTATTTAAATGTCGAGAATATCATGGTAAAAACGGAATTCCCAAATCTCCATCGCCAATATAGTCATTTTTCAATTTTCTCGTAGGCTACCTTCGAAAAGCTCGAGAATGAACTCCGCGAGGTCAACCAAAATGCCGAAGCTCTTAAGAGGAATTTCCTTGAGCTTACCGAACTCAAGCACATCCTTAGAAAAACACAAGTTTTCTTTGACGAGGTAAGATTTTTTACGTGATATTTGCCATTCATGTTAGAGCTCACAAATATACAATCACCAACCAAGATTTTACCTTCGAATACCGAAATTAGAGATACGTGCCGACTCGCCGTCGTAATCAGTTGTTGCCATGTCCAATAAATTATAATTACCTGATAAGATAGGCACCTCAATTTTTTCATCCTTTTTACTAAAATATGTAATGGCAATTAATTATAAAGTTAATTATGTTACGCACCGTGTTTGTCTGATAACGTATTCACGTCAACGGTGGTTATGTGCAAAAGTATGAAGGGAAACTTGTCAACAGATTCAATTTAATCGATTAGACAAACTTGAGCCTCATAAAAACAAAATAGCGTGGGTACAAAGTTGATTAAAGACTGTTGTAGAAAAAAAATAGCTCCACGATTAATGTTTCAATCGTCTTTATTTATTCATCATATTATATATTAATTTCCCTTTATTTTTGATCAATGTTTCATTAAATATTATTTAATGTTATTTTACTTATTTAAAGCACAATAACTACAGTATCAAATACTAATTTTATGTTTAACACTTTCCGATTCTTTAAACAATGTTAACATTTCCTTTCAACGATCAGTCCTCAATTTTTTTTATTTTATTGATTATTATTATATCTATATGACAACGTGGGCTTCAAAAGAAACAAATTTGAATTAATGTGCTTAATTTCGGTTATATTGTTTGAAATAATGACGTCGTGTTGTCAATGTCACATTTGTGTACGGCCATTGTCGTCACTTGATTGATCACAAACATACATTACTGTCTGCCGTAAATGTACTCAAGTACGATACGTGAACGATTTCTAATCTGTACACGTGGCACTATCACTGTAAAATCATTACATGGCCGCAAAACCTTCACGGCTGTACCAAATGTGACATTGACATTGGCGCGTCACTGACCTTGACGTCATATTGGCGTGTGTGTGCACAAGATGGCGGATCCGTCGCGCGAGGAGGAACAGGTGACCCTACTTGGGGAGGAGGGACTCATGGCGGGCGGGCAAGCTCTCAAGCTTGGGTATGCTCAGATTGATTACGACGCGCTCGTTGAACCGTTTTGATTTCCATTTAGGTAAATGGAAATCAAAGCACACACATGAGCGTTATTATTTTTACAGCGCTTGTACTGTGACGCTGATTCTGGAGTCTACCGATCACCACTCAGGCAAGCATTGGAGTCGGCCGGTTTATAGTATATCATCAACATAACACCTCTCTTTGACTCTTTGTGTGATGGAATGATAGCTTAGTTGTAGAACAGCCGGCTATGACCGAGACAGTGTTAATACAGCTTCGTGGATTAGACTGAGTCCCTTACCGAAAGTGCTAACCAATTGCTGCCTGAGTGAGATTTTTTTAATTTTTAATTTTCAACTAACAAGGTTTCCGACATGATTTATTTTTGAAGTCCATCTGCGAACTTTCCAGCTCCCGGAGTCGAGGAGGTTTACAAAATAGTTTATTTCCGTTGTCATAAAGTCATCCACGCTTTGTGTACTTGTCATTTTTTATGCATGCCATTATGATTTTTATATGTTCATGTTCAATGTAGTTCACGACGAGACTGAGTCTATAGAGTATATATTTTTTTAGTTTATTATAAACGACACTGTAATTTGTACACAATACGAAGTAGACACGAACTAACAATGCATTGAAGCTTTATAGAATTTGTTTGTAGCTACGTTTTGATAAGCACAAGCGCGTAGTATGAGGTGTTTTGCAGTGAGACGGTGGCGCTACTTTTTTACTACAACAGGCAAGGAAACAGTGTCGTCTGGTGTATCTGTCGTATGCGTATATATCGCGTTTGTGTCGTCATATGGGCAATGTTTGTCTACATGTTTATGTTTGTCCTCCGTGTAGCACGAGGGTGGTGCCAGTACCACTGAGTCGATGACGCGCGCCCTCATATCCGACGACCCGAACAGACATATCGGCCACGTCCAACTAGGGTATGTATGTGTGTGTACATACGCACAGGAGTGACACTGACCACCACCCGATACGTTACCACAGTTGGATTGTTCACCACTAACAATCCAGCTGATGCTATTACAACTAGTTCAATTGGTTGCTCGTCTTATTTGTCTAGCTTATCAAAATTGTTTGTCCTGCCATAAATATCTTTGTTATCATTACGGAAGCCACAAAAATAATTTCAACTAAATGATTACTGAAATTTTTTCGTACGAGTATCTAATGTTTGATACGTATGGTAAAGTAACACCAATGTCTGAACTAACGATGTAGTGAACAGAAGACGATGCAATCAATCACGCTGTTCACATAAGCCTGACAGTTTTATTATTTGGTGAAGAATCTCCTAAATATTTACACAGTCAACAAACTAATCTCTAGTAAATGTGAGCCTTATACCTGGCTTATGTGAACATATTCAAGGAACTAATGTTGCACGATGATATACAAAAGGAGCTTCCTTTTAAAATATGTCTAATTATTATAAAGATGTCAGCAATACTGAAGAGGGAATTGGTCACTGGAAAGATATAGATCGTAATATCAATTGCATGGATATCCATTCCAATGTTGTACATACACGAGCCCTCAATAAAGATGATGAAACTACTGAACTAATTACCAAATTTACTGCAGTAAGACGAATATTTTAACTGTTATTAGTCTGAATTTGTACAGTATCGCTAAACATTTATGCTTGATTTATTCCCTAGTTTGCGGGATAAACAAGAATCCCTGGAATTCCTGCCTTGGTTAGTAGTGTATATTGTATTTTATATGTAGATGGGATAGAAGGTAGTGGTTGGGTATCTGTAATAAATGTATGGTTGGCGTCTGAATGATTACTTGCATCACCGACAACATTGAAATTAACCTGACTGTTTTCAATCTTGTCTACACCTCTTGGAGTATACTGAACATTCAGTACAATATTAACACCTTCACATGCTTACTAACACTCACTTTAATATCACAGTATTGTTTAATTAAACGAACGTTAAACTTCATAATTATGCGTTATCAAGGTAACTTGGACTTCAAGAATAGATAATGGAATTAGGTGCGAAACATGTAAATGCTGTACGCGACACTTCGTTCTCAGACTTTTCCTATTTGTAAATATTACACTATTACATATTTGTATTATTATGATATAATATCTCGAGTGTACTTTTTGTAGTTATTATTTAAACAGAGGTCTTAAACATTAACCTTGTGAAACGCCATTGAGAAATTATATCAGTTTTGACGCAAATAGGAAAAGTTTTGAAAGCGTTGAGATCTTCCAATCTATAGAATCCTAACAGCGTCTTGGTACGAGTGTCTTAGATATTAATTATTTATGTTTTGTGTACTGTTTTTAGATTAGTTTCAGACTCGTGTTATTCAATTTAAACCAGTTTAAGTTTAATAGCGGCTTGCCAAGTCTGGCTGCGAACATGAGCTTTATTAACTTTATGAACTTGTAACTAATTAATTACTCCAATATGTGTATGTCTTACGTCACTATAAGACTTTGTAATTGAGTTGAAGCCAACAGCCGCTTATCAACATGTGCCAATATTTAATTAAAATTTGTTTTATATGCAATTTTAGCGTGTGTTCGTGACGTTTAAATACAAAATTGTGTATAACAGGTGTAGCAAAGACACAGAGTTTCCGTATCAACCTTGAATCGATCGAGTATGGTTGTGATAAATTTGCCTAGCCTTTTCCAAGTGAATACGTTGTGTAACACAATGCTGACTGTCTAACACAATATGGGTCTGTATCAATTACGTCATCGAGGTTGAATCTAAATGACTTTGCGAAGTTATAATTATATCAGAACAATTATGAATTCGAATTAGAAGATTTTCTTTTATCATGATATAGCAATGTTTTACTTTGCGATTTTGATAAGTTTGATGATATATTTTAGGAAGATACTTTATTTGTAGTTACACATACTACTGGAATTTTCCTTTTAATTTACTAAGCCCACGTAGTTCAGCGAGTTCATGACGTTAGCTATTTTAATTATTCTAATCTTTGTCCAAGTTATATAGTACAGTAACAGAATACAGTACGGCAGTTGTTCGTTGTGTCATCGACAATTAATACGAAGCATTGTATTCCTCAGTCATATACAGAACTGTCTCTATTTTAGAGCACATCTGTATATTTATTGGACGCATGTTTAACATCACAATGAAAACATTTCTTGAAAAGACGTTTGAGTTCCTTGTGAACTGTCATTGATATCATGTTTGTTGATCACGTCATTTCCCACAGCAGTCGTATGTTTTTCAAACATTGAACAAGGATATTTGTCAATTGCATACAATGTATTTCCCATGTCCAAATTTAAACATTTTGTTAACTATATACTTATCTAACTTATAACCAAACAGTGCAAGTAATTTTAGATGCAGTATTAAGTTTCTTCTATAACTGAAGAGAATTTTGGTAAACGACTGCTTATTTTAATGAATAGATTTTGTTATTGTTATGCAAATGTTTCTTGCATTTTTTGCATTAGTTAGTATTTCAAACAAAAACAATACTTTAACTTATCGAATGTTTTTAAGATAACAGCATTTCCATCTGGAGATTATGTTGCTATCGTAGCTGCTGTAATCACGACTAAATCTGGAACGTAGTAAATCTTTACGTCGGATTTACCATCGTCACAAGACTGCCAGTCTTCTATTTAAGATAAAACTTGTATCAATTTTGAGATTGCTGCTCGTTCAGTTGACATATTAAAACAAACATTATAAATATTAGGAAAAGGTGATAGATAAGGAACTATTACTCAGGTCACTTATTTAATGTTAGCACTTAACTTGAACACTAAGCAAATAAGAACTTCATGAATTTATTTCACAGTTATTAATTATAACAAACCACTGTCATCCAATAATAACCGAATCCACATCGAGAATGGTCCAGAGTGACATTTGAAGGCGCCCAAAGACAATTTTTATTTATTTATTTATTTAAGGACAACCTAAACAAATTTACTATCTAACTTCTTTCGTTCTTACACACAGCTACGTATGTATCAAAGCATTTGTAAACTACGCTTGTGTATTTGTAATCTATCTTTAGTTGAAGTCAGCATTGTTTGTCTGTTTTGTATTTATGTATTGGTTCCAGTCAATTCGCTTCTAATAAATGAATCTTTAAGGTATACAATTTGTCATTGTCTTCTTAAACAAGGTCCTTGTTTTAGGAGTATTGTAATTACTTATGTAAGTTTTTCATTTATTGTTGCTTTAATAAGTCCAATTTTTAAAATTTGGCTCCCATTTAGTTTTTTTTGTATTTGATTTTGCCATCAGAAAGTTTATGATGACCTGTATTTTACTTTTATTTGACGGCAAGTGGAATGAAATGAAATGATATTAATTTCACATGAAACAGAGTACAATTAGGTGGTCAGATTTATACACGGTGCTTCTATTTTGCCACAAGTGGCATGTTTACTAAACATTACATTTTTAGATACAGAATCAATCAATCGATAAATTTATTAAGATGCTGATGATCTAAGAAGGAAAATTATCTGATGATCAGAACATATGCAAATTGGTCATATTTTCCTTCATTCTGTCATTGTAATGATGATTACTGTTTGTATCATGTAATTAAAATATTCTATAGAAATCTAGAGAATTCTCCTCGTTTTATTAGACTGATATAATATTACGCTGTAGACATTAGTGTCTTAGCTAAATGCCCTTGCAGCGTCTGCAAAGGAAATTAAAATTTGATTAAATTTTCCGTTCCACTGCAATTTCCTGGAAGACGGTAATGATATCACATTACCTACCATTAAATGTAATATATTTATTTTTTGATATTGATGGACTAATATTTTTGCTATCTCATTTTGCTTTTTATAAGTAGACCTGTGTGGCCAGTAATATACGTACGTGTGGTGCGTCACAACATTAAGAACTTTACAAAATGAATCAAATCTTTCAAAGTTTGGACTCATTATCTAATATTTATACATAATTCTCTCCTAACAAATGCTTCTTTTTGTCTTATAAAGATGTCAAATCATCTGATATTTTACCGCAAAACATGTTTACAGTACTAAGAGTTCTTCTTAGACTGGTTTTCATCGAGAAGCTAGTGTTACATATATAACGTGAATGTATACAGAGTTACCGTTACGCAGTCGCGAACATCGACCCACGCGCTCGTGACTGACTTATTACCGACGATGTGAAAAATATCAATGTCTGTAACAAGTTCATGGTTAAAGAGACATCGATCTTGTTTTGGTCTGTTTAGAAAGTATCTGGTCAATGTTTTGGTTCATTGATCTTGTTTTTGCAACTAACTGGTTTGGCAAGCAATTTAACCTGCAGCTAATGAAATTGGTCCTTCATCTTTGTTTTAATAGACACTGTTAAAGCTATCGGATATTTAATTATCCTGGACAAAGTAACTCTTGTGCTAGGCATTATCCCTGCGGAATTTCAAACATTTGTTTCTGCATTAATTTTTGTTACGCATGTGATGGACGTAGGATCGTCGGTTAGCGAGACGTCTACTTGATTCTCTGCGTCATTCGTATATTCGGAATGTGATTCAAAGTTGTTACTCACATTGGATTATTGCTAGTAAATCCAGATTTATAAGTAGGTAGGTACTATGCCTTATAATTTGGTAAGCGGCAGGATCTCGTTGATTTGATATATTCAAATTGGCGTGAAATAAATCGATGTGGATTGTCCTTTTTCTCATCTACGCCTTTGTTTAGGTACACTGCAAATTTGAGGACATAAAAGAAAAGGCCCGTTGTGTTTAAAATTATGTGATGTATCAGCGTGTAATTTGCCAAGCATGCCTATAGCCCAATCAAGCATACTGGAATAGAATAAATCTGTCCCTATTTACAGTAATCATTGTCATAAAAGCAGAAATCACGAGTGATGATTACAATTTTTTTACTTTCTGCTTGTAAGTGAGTGTGTGCTCGCTACCTTAATTTGGTGAGAAGGTCGAGCCACGACAAGGACTATTGCGATATCATATTGTTCTTTAGTTCGCAATAGTTGATAGGAATCCAATGTTATTTGAAATATACATTATAAAATAATAACTGAACAAAATTGTTAAGTTATTGTTCCTTTGCTATTTAATACGTCAAATAATATGACATTGTCTGTGATCCCAACAACAAATTCACGAAAGGTGCATCACTCTTATTGTTTACCCCTGTTCTAATAGGAATATTAACCATTTCGCTTGTGCCATGATAGACACAATAGAAAATATATTGTAATGTACTATATGTGATTCATCGGACAAGGAAGCTGTCATATTCTTGTTTTGTCATTTTGTTTAATGTTTTTCTTTCTTAGTCAAAGCTACTCTTTATTTCTATATATCGCCTCTGCTCCGTTATTCTGTTGAATAAAGAAGCTTATTATTTTTCTGGTATAAAACAATAAGCTTCTTCGAGTTTAGTTCTTTGAGTTGGTACTCAGAGTTGACCGAATAATATTGTCTTATCACATATGAGAAAAATGAGGTCAACTTGAATTCTATTATATTGGGTGTGTCATACCGAAATGTCTGATTGAGAAATATCATAAAAAATTCCTTCTCCGTAATATTTATCACTAAACAAATACTGTAAGTACTGCTGATAACCTCGATTCGTTGACAGCATAGTTATACAATACTGATGTTGTCAATCTATTATTATGTTTAGTGGGACAAAACGAGGAATTGATGTTATAATAATTGTGATTGTCGATGGCACTTAGGAATGTCCTTTGAGGCGACTCTTAAGCGTTGCGTGTTCGATAAACAAGATATTCATGTTATGTAACTTTAATTTCTTTCTTTTATTGTCTTTAATATATTCATTAATACACTTTAAAACATGTTTAACAAATGCAGACTTCGTTTTAATCTATCGTAAAAAATAGATCAATGTTATGAAATAATATTGTCTTCTGTTTACGCGAATGTTATTCATTGAAATTAAACTACTATATACGGATTTTATCGCGTTGTTTATTTAACACCACACACCACAGCTAGACTTCATGATACTTTGAGCTCATTCTGCGTAAATAGAAACACCAATAACTAAATTATGTTCGGGTACTTTGAAATAACTACACTGGAACATTGAGACAACTACCATCTTAGTCTCCCCGTGACCATGGCTGCTGAAAAGCAACCGAAACGTCGGGGAAAGTGTAAACTTAAAAACAAATAGATTTGATAGTTTTAATAATTTAATTAGCTTAAAATTAGTAAAGTTTAATAGTACAATATAGTAGTGTAACAGTTTCTAAATTATGTAATAGAGTGTTAAATAAACAACGCGATAAAATCCGTATATAGTAGTTTAATTTCAATCAATGTTATGAGTCACCATGTGCTAAAATTCAATATTCTGTAGGTATAGATTGTTGCAATTTATTAATAGTATTTTCAGATTAAATTATTTATATATTTCAATTCTAGAATTTAATAGAACGCCGTCATTATTGGTATAATCCAGATCTTTCTCATATGGTCTAACACTTCATTTTTCATATTATACATATTCAATAGTAATTATGATATCAGTAAGTATTGATATATGAAATCATTTACACTGTAATTACTCGAGTTTATTGTTACGTTTCCAGCTATTTGTATTTATAACTTATATATGCTAAATCATCATATATTATGTCAACTGAACAATGGAATAAGTCGATTCGTCTATTATATACAAGGTGATTATACGGCCCAAGTCCCAACCATATTGTGTAAGGACACTATCGTATTGTACTTTAGAAAACCTTGACTGCTTATTACACACCTGGCTAAGATTGAATATAAACCTCAATTACGGTATACTGTATGTAAATAACATTAAATGACAATGGTACAGTCGCGCACAAGCTCAGATACTATAGGCCTTATATTCTAACATATGTATCTATTGCCACCGCGCTGGTATTAAAAGTTTAATCTAGGTATATATACATACGTCCAGAATGTTCTGTGGCTTTAAAAAGTAGTTAACTTTATGAAACGAGAAATAAATGTCCAAAAGCCTGTATACGGATCGCGATAGACATTAACCCATTTCGAGCACAAGTTGGCACTCAGTATAGAATCAAAGATCAATAATCTGCATTCTGCACCGCAAGTAATATTTACAAACACTCAACATCAATGGAATTACTTTGAAGTGTTTTCTCTCATTCTTGGGCATGCAACTTGCATTTAAAAGAAGAAGACAAATCACTCTATAACTAATCCTCTTGCACACAACTAAAGAATGTATTGAGTATCTTTATCGTATTTAAGCAAAGGCTCCCTATACCATAGCGCTGGCAATGGCAATTTAGACAATATGGCCGACGTACTAAATAACGCCTGTCTTCTTTTACGGTGTAACTTGGATAACACGAGTATTTCAACAGCGTAAGGACACATTGATGTAATTTTACAGCGGGTCGTAACTCACGAGGATGTGCAAATATCCTTGGCATTATCTCTATTAAGATTATATATATTTTTAAATGATTTATTGTACTCTTGACGTTATGATGAGATGTAATGTATGAAATGGTGTCTTTTTTCTGCAATGTTTTGAATACTTTTTACTCGTCAGTACTTGAGACTGCGGTTGTGTTTTTATGGCCGTAAGTAATTTTGTTACAGTAAGGCGTGGTCGTGTATGGGTCGTAAAATACACTTATTAGAAAATATTGTTTTTAAATCATGCGAGAATAGCGTTGCTATCAGCAGACTTTGCCCTTGTGTTGTATTGAAAAAGACGTGTCGACACGAGTACCACCATCTGAATCAGCGACTTCATATGTGGTGCAGTGATTTAATCGCCTCAGCATTGCTGATTACGCGATTTACGAACAGTTAAGCCAAAATTACGTGATGCTTGTGGTCGTTGTTTAAATGGGTCACAATAAAGCTTATGAAAGATTTCGCGACTCATAGGGTGGAACGACTTAGAGGTGTTCTGAACGTCCAGTCAACATCATTAGAGGATAAAATAAAACGTAAAATTTAAACTTAAATCTAAACGATTCGCTACCAACACGAATGAATAACTTTTTCTGCGTCAATAAGTTATTACTATCTCATTACCAGAGTTTACTTCATTCATAGAATACGACTAGATGTTTCTATAGCACTCTGTACACAGATATAAACTAACATTGAAACACGTTTTTTATATACCTCAGCAAAAAGTATCATTACCAGTCACGTCGTCCATTATGTGAAACGAGACGGCGGCGGTGATGAAAAGAGCAGTTTAAAAATTTTCACGTGCCAGGTACATTCGTAGTTTCGTACATACGAAACTACAGAGAGACTCCAGACTATAAATTATATCGTTTACGTATACAGACGGACAGACGTCTTGGTATTTCGCCAAGGTGACGGGCGCCACCGTATCTTACATCACCGCACGGGAAAACTCTTGACAAACAAATATGTGCCATCAGTTTTCTCTTCAAAGTCGCATTTTCTTTACCTTGATCTGTCTACAGGGAAACGGAACACCGGCTTTAGATCTAGACATCAACTACGGGCGTAATCTTTATTCCTAAATCTACTTTAAAGCCCATCGCTTAAAGCTTATATTTGATCGTTGTTTTAATCGTCAGCTGAAATGTACAGTTTCCATATATATATGTGTAAACGTTAGTCATTTGTCTCACATGATATCGTATATATATAATAATTGTATATTCAAATATAATGATAAACGCTTCCCTTGAGCTGTACTTTCCGTTCAGTGACTGCATTGTGTGTCACTCCGGTATTTCCATTCAGAATTTCGCTGAATTGTTATTGAAGGTAAACAAATGCTAAATTTCAAACTACTACAGCGTTATATACTCGTACATCTATAAAAGTCATATTTAAAAAAGAAAGTGGCTACATCTACCACGTTTTTGACATTTTGTAGAAGATGATATAAAACAAAACTGTACTTACATCATTTATAGAAAATCTATTATTATACCTTCATCATTTTATAAAGTAATACTTTGGTATTCTGATTCTTTTTTAAAGAGATAAACGGATAAAAAAACGCTATTTGACATTACAATATTATTATGGATGATACATTTTAGCAAATACATTACTACAAAAGTACCCATGTATGTATGTATGCTAATGGATAGCGGTATCTAAGTATAATGTACCAATTTGTATAATTTGTGCCAAAATTAGAAGGATGTTCAATAAACTGGTATAATTATAATTGAACAAAACCTTAAGTAGGTACTCGTTTTTATTCGACGTCGTTAAATTCAGTCACATGTTCGGATCCTCTTAAGAGTTTAAACTTGTTTTGAGGGAAGTCTTAGTCAGATAAATAAAATCTACCGCGGACTTGACGAAGTAGCAAAAAATAGTCAAACATATTAAGATCTTATTGATTGGTACTTCTATAGTATTTGGGGGTCTAGTGACAATAACCATTTTTAATTCGGTGTGGTTCGAATTGCTAGAGGTTCAATTAAAACATTATCACATTCTTGCGAGATCTGACACGTGGCTTATCCATTATGGGCAGGCTCGACATGTACGGAAAAGAGAAATCAAAGGCAAGAATGACGTAATAATACTGTTCTTTTATTAGATGATTATCCAATAAATATGTACTTAGTCATACAACTAAAAAGTGCATACACACTTTGTCTGTTCATTTTTTTGGATTCTAACTGTGATAATTACTAAATGAAGTAGCGCCTGTAGCTCAAGGGATAAAGAAACACCCGAAGAAACTGTTAAGTTTATGCACATAAGGAATATTTAGGAATATTCCAAGAGAACGGTGATTATAAGTAGCGTATTCTGTGAAAAATCTGCCTCGAAATTAAACGGCTAGTTAGTTACAAAACAATAGAGTAGAATAGACAGGTCATCTTCAACAATGAATTTGTCAAACCGTGAGAAGTCGTATTTTAATAATGGATATACCTAGTCATAGTTCTGCGAGGAACTATACCCACTAATGACGTTAATAATTTAAGACGTAATTCTCATTAATTGTGGCAGACTCAAGAGGATTACCATTTGCAGGATTTGAATTGTGGTAAGGTCGCAATATGTGGTTACCACAACAAATATTTCCCTATAATGTCAACACATTGTCTTATTATTTTGTCGTAGGACTTTACATGGAATGGTAATTAGTAGTTAATAATTATAAAAATAATATTTTGAAGACGTACCGTATCCACTTTAGAGGAATTACAATATGATTCCGAAATTGTAAGCCAAATGTTTATCTTTCCGTCCACAATTCTTCTCTATACCTATATAATTATAACCAAGCTGGTTACTACATCTGCGTCATCAACAGTTGTCACGGTATCTCTCTACGTCGTAGTTTGATTTACAATTAGCTGGTTAATTGGACAACTGAACACTTGTTGAATCGTTTAAGTGATTTGCTTTTATAAGTAAATCTGTGTCCATTATTTTTCTGGTCGTTTTGCCAGCCGAATCGCGATAACACAGTTATTGGTTGGGTTACAAACTGTTGTTACCAAAATGGTATCTGCAATAGATTTGAACCCAAAAGATAAATAGAATATCTTAAATTGACCGTTCTGAGTTGTGTGAAACGAATGATACGAGAAAGTTCCAATCGTATCCAAGAGGTTTCTTGGATACGATACGATAATCAAATAGATACATTCGGTTAGTTTGAGTTAAGAACTTGGCGACAGTATCGTATTTCGCTGGTTTGTAATGTAACCATTTTAGGGTCATCTGATTTATATCAGAGATGTGTCATACAAATATGTTAAAACCTTGAGTAGATCAGTCATCAATCACGTGAGTGAAGAATCTACAACTCCCAAATTTGTAGTATTTGAACTTTATTGAATAGGTTTTCACGCTACTTTTATGGAAAATTGTAATATGACTGCTATAATTATGCTAATGGATAAAAAAAAACCCGTGAATATCTATTGTGTTATAGTGATATCGGTCTTGAGATTTTGGGTTGAGAATTCGGGGATAATCTATTAAATTTTCCTATAAAATTTGTAACAGGTCTAATCAACTATGTATTATTGAAACATACATAAATATGTTGTACTTTAAACAGGCACGATGCGGATTCTTTGTCATTTAAACTGTACATTAGCCCTGACCCCATCGGTACAATGATGTTGTTGCATCGATGTGCAGAATATTAGATATGACTCATTCTTTACTTGTATTTCATGTATAAAACATATATAGTTTTGTAGAAGTTATTACGAACACAAAATTTTAAACTTACAAATTGGTTTTGTAAGAAGAGGAGAAGAACAGACCAAGAACCTAGTCATGAATGCATCTAATTGACTTACAACACATTTTATTGTACAATACATTTTATTGTACTTTTTATAAATCTTAGGTGGTATTCAAGCAGGGTTAGGCTCAGATAGTCTAGATTGCAGAATGACTGTAGATAAAACATCTTAGTTGCACAAAGTCTGGGTTGCAGAATGTAAGTATAGGCATAATAGAATAGGTGCAAAACATAATTAAATAGGTCATAGAGTATGTTTAAACAAAATGGCTTGTTAGCGATAAGTACTACAAGGGATTAAAAAACACCTATAAAAATGGTAACCCTTACTATTTAGTTCCATTAGACTAGTGGAAGGCCGTTGGTCTGCTACGCAGAGGTCTCGAGTTCGATCCCAAGGCACGAAGCACTAACTTTTCGAAGTTACGTGCGTAGATTTTGGAAGTGAAGTTATTGTGAGGGAACCTGCATGACAGAGTTTTACATAATGTTCTCGAAGATATGTGAGGTCTGCCAACATGCACTGGGCCAGCGTGCTGGCATAGTCCAGCCATCTCAGATTGAGGAAAGCAGAGCCGTGTCCAGCAGAGGGACAGTTTAATACAGGATTGGTAATATTATTATATGCCGTACCTATTTTGAATATAACGCCTGGTATTTTTTTTCTACGTTTTGCATATCTAGGGATTATGCAATCAAGTCATTCTGCCTAACTGGACGTTCTAAATTAAATATGTGTAAATTTGCAACCTAGACGTTTTGCCTATCCGGTCATTCTGCAATCTAGTCATTTTGTTTACACAGACTTTTTTCTATCCAGACTATCTGACCCTAACCCGTCAAGCATACTCGTCAAACAGTACGGTGAAAAAGGAGCGGCTTATCCACTCTTAAAAGAAGTATTCGCTTAGCTAATATCAGGACGCTAGTAATCTTTTATACTGCTGGACCCACAGCCATATGATTGTTTGGTTGTAAGATGTAATTTCTAATTCAATCTGGTAGTTGAAGCTAAATCCTAGTCGGCCCTAGCTTTTTTCGTTACCTAAACCACCTACTGGTGGACTGCCAGAGGGACGATGCACCTTGCGGCTCTTTGGTACTATGACTTTGACCTAAAGCCTAAAGTTCTTATTTGGCAAGTAGTGTAGCCATCGGTAAATGAACAAATCGAATGATTTAGAAAACCGACCAGCATGGGACAGTCAATTGCACTTTAATTTTAATATCTGGAGACTTGTCTTCCACTATGAACATACAGGATATATGTATAGACATATCTTTGGGTCCGACTTAAGATATAAACTAAAGTATCGCGCACATATCAATATAAACACAAATCTTTGTCCGTTTTACTCAAAAGCATAAAATGTTAATCTTAACGGACTGTGTCTCTGTAATTTTCCTCATATTTCATTGTTGAACTGCAATAAAAGTTATACAGCACATTTTCTTGTTTCATAGGCCACCACGTTAGTCACGGTTGTGATAATCAGGGAGAAAACAATGCAGAGCAATCTAAAATAATGTTTACTCGAAAGATGTGGTTGTTCTGTTGCTATAGGAACAAAGCTAACTAATACTACTGTCTTCATCTTTTTTTTTCTAATATCAACAAGAAAAAGATGCGATATATAGTTGTCTAATTAGACCAATGACTTGTCATCTGTGTAAATATTTGTCTGAATTAATATCTATCTACATATCTAGATTGATTGAGATTGAGTTGGGCTGTTTGTTAAATGTCTGGATCGTGATAATCATTATCATCTCGGCCGTATGACGTCCACTGGTGAACATAGGCCCACCTACATATATTTCCACAGCGACCGATGCGCTTATGTCATAATTGTATACATAAACAATTGACGCACAACACGTGACGTACAACAAGATCGGCAACGTTGCACAACAACGCGCGACTTTGCCAGCTGGCGCGCAACATGACGCGCGACTTGTTTGTTTCTAAACAATGTGCCGCGTTGCCGTGAGCAACAATGTTGTGCAACATGTCGTGCGTCAAATGTTGCCTAATGTATACGAGTTTTAACTATATTTTGCGTCTAGATATTTTTAAATTGCAGAATTTGGATAAGATTTTAGCTCTTTCTCTAATCTTATGGCAACAGCAAGGATTTGGATGCCAATATTTGTGATTGACAAATGAGGCATGCATAGGTTTTTTTTATATGAAATATTTTAACGAGAACCATCTACAAATCAGACGTCTTTAGAAACAGCTTCTGGATACTAAAAGCTAATAAAGATTAATGCGAAATTCTGGCCTAGACACTAAATGAGCTTAAAACATGATGTATGGGTACTATATGTTAGCTACGGAGTAATTTGTTTTTCTTTTGCTACATATAATTACCCTTTTCATGCATACCTACAATATAATAGTTAGAAAGATTTGATTTATAACTAGAATAAGTTATGCCTATACATAAATAAGCCTAACGTCATATCTCCTCGAACGTTATAAATGTTGTTCATTGTTTGCTTATGAGCAGTTATGACTAATGAAACGTCTGAATGAATTCAATATACCTACCATATTCTAGACGGCATATTGAACTGGCAGACGCAGAGCCAGGAGCCAGTTTATTTTAATTTATAGTGCGAGGGTCATCCTAATTGTACACTATCATGTTGTAATACAGGTGACTTTGATGTGGGATCCTGGTATCTTAAGCCACTAGTGCCGCAAACCCTGTGCCATCCAAGATCTACTGTCTATTTTTGTTGTAGAACAGATTTGTGGTCGGATTAAGGGGAAGACTAGCTAAGATTCTGCTAAGCCAATGGAACATGTCTATGGGCGGTGGTTTCCTTTTACCATACCAAGTCGCCCGCTGGCTAGTCTGCCTCTATAGGCAATTAAATAATAGTTTTGTATGATGCAGTTTTAAATGACTGAATAACGTCCATGTTTGATCAAAAGTATAAACACAACTAGGTAATTGTGATTGCATTAAACTTTTATGTAAATATTATTGAAACTGGAATTGTAATTCGCCGACCATGATTTGATAAAATAACAAATTTTATTTCACGTGTTTTAAATTTTATACCTACTACTATACATTATAAAGTGTTACTGGTATTTGTCGAGAAACAATGGCTATAGCATAGCGATAGAAGCCAGATAATATGACAACAGATACTAGCGCACTCACTGATCACTGACTAAGGGCCGGCACTGACTGACGTTGTGGCACGGCACAGCACGGCTGGGCATGTTTCGGTAGCCCGAAGGACGCTTTGGTATGACGCGGCATAGCGCGGTGTGCCGCGGCATGTTGGGCTGTAATATGAATTCTAAACTCATTGAAATAAGAATAAAAATAACTTGAGCAGTAATTAAATCCTTTACCATGCCGTGCCGTGCCGCGATGTCAATCAGCGCCAGCCCTAATGCTGCCCGAAGACGTAGTCATTATATTAATATGTCTTATAATACATTAAGCTATCTATTTCGCTTCGGCTCCATCGTTATGTAAAACCAAACAAATAATGATATGACTTTAATGGCAATTTTAATGAGTTCCACTGCGGCATTAATATAAAAACAATTCAATGTCATAGTACCTGCTGGTATCATTATATCATAGAACAATATTATCAGAGCAATTGTGTAAGATATAATAACCATTAGTAATGTTCTATTATCATACATATTCGAATGGAAAATTGATGACAGTTGGGATTTTAATCTTATCTATATTCAAATTGCTATTGCCGCAGTCAGGCAGTTCGATCATGTACCATTGCTATGTCATAAAAAACGTTCTTAAATACGATTTTTCTATGACATCATTAGACTGCGATGTTTAGCATTATGCCTACATTAACGTTTCGTCTGCATCTACATAATTAAAGACGGCTATTTTGTTTTCATGTTATGCTAATATATTTTATAACAGTCGTATTTATAAGCGGCATATTTAATTATTTAGTTCTCATGAGTCAAACAGTTAGATACCATTCTAAAGCGAAAGCTACACATTAGCTGTGAGAAAAGTAAAAGGCTAATTCTATCATACGCCTCTTAAACGTCCATTTCTCCAGATTACATAAAATATTAGCCAGACTTCAGTGATTATTTTATTGTAATCGTACCGCTGCACGCTGTCTTGCATTTACTTCTTAAATTCCGTTTAGAAATCTAAACCACACGGTTAGAAAATTTAAAAAATACAACTAAAATTTGGCGCTATGTAGAGTTATGCTTAATTAGAGATATCGTGAAAATATACCTAATATTTTATTATTAATATTCGCTTTCTTATATAAGTACATATTTTCTCATTGCTTTAACACATTAAATGCCATGTGGCAAACGCCAAAGAAAATCTTACGTCAGTCACAGTCGTTTAAGGCACGACGCGGAATGAGTAAAATTTTGATGCTACCCACCTCTTTCTCTTCAATAAAGTTGTTTACTTCTTTAATGATGGCCTTAAACAGAAGCATATTATTGTTAGATAAAATAAGTTTTTATTGCATTGATTGTTTCTTATCACGATACTAAACATGAGTGTGATAATAATAGAAAGGAAATAAAAGGACTAAGATCATGTTTAAATTACGTGTTTTCTAAGTATACAAATTATTATATACTTAGAAAATACGTAATTTAAACATGATATTAATGGTATATGATATTAAGCTTAATAATGAAAACTTACGTTTACGATTACTGCCGATTATTAGGTACGAATAGTCATTTGAGACACAGTTATGTACCTTTCTCTCTAATTCGCAGTAGCAGTATTATGTTTGAAAATTGTCTATGAGAACTATAGGTATTTGTATTATGCCTGTTATTATAGTGTCTTGCCTACACGGTTTAAAAATAAGGCAAGCCTTATTATAAGTCAAGTGAAATTATGTGGCCTCTTTGCTCTTCAATTTCACGTGCATATTTTGATGAGCTGTAGACTGAAGCCATGCTAATGCTAGACTGAATGTAATAAACTTTTAATTATATTCTGGATCGAGAATTTTGTATGGCTACCCAGCGTGCCTTTAGACTTAAGCAGGTATATAAAAGGTCCGCCACTGGCTACATTTCAATTATTATGACATTCGATTCGTATATCGATTTTAATCACCTCTGTGATTTAAGCCTGTTACAAACATCATAAAAACATTTTTTACTTTTCCACCAAACACACACAATCCTCGTAAAAATGTCGTATATTAGAAAATTTAACAATAATCTGAGCTGAGACAAAAAATACAAACCGGCCGCGTATATGAAACGACGTCCGCATCTAAAAATAACGTGTTAGAAGGCGACGCGACGAATTGATCATAACAACATACTTATTGTATAATGAAAATAAGATTTAATGAGGAAGCTATGGAGGATAACATTGGGAATCCCTCAATTATCGCGTCTGTGCATTGTGCATAATGTATATAATGTAAATATAGCAATCATACGTGCTTAAATAAATCGTGATGTTGTTAAAGATAATGACTAAATAAAAGTGGGGCGGCAATTCGAGTTTCGTCTGGACTAATCAGAATATCAGCTATCTACACATTTCAAAATCAGTGTCTTTAGGAACACTTATTTGTTATGTGGACGAGGCGACCAAGCAAGACTGTTTTGACATTTACCATTGCATTTTTACGTGCAGTCAAAGATTAGCTTTCATATGACAATCGTAATGCGTTTTAGAACTTTTTTACGATAAATTGATACTAATATCATTCTATATTTGGCTATGCAATACGTTACGTTACGCATTAAAAATAATTTGTATGTTAAGTTGGAGAAGATGCTTTAAGGAAATTTTCCATCAGATAAATTTTATCTGAGGAATAATTCAGTCGATATGACAGGTTTCTATAACCAATTTGTCTTTACGTCTTTATAAGCAGCTTAAGCAATCACGATTCCCTGTACATTTTTTAAAACGTTATATCTATTACTTTGATGACTGTTATCCGACGATAAATAATTCGGCATTTAAAGGAGTATAGGTGGCAACCCTATAAACTTATCCTTTTACTGGAACATTCTGAATGACACGATTCAAGTGCGACCTATTTCAATTTACATTTCCAGTTTTTGTGATATATTGTTATTGTACTTACACTCGTTTTTATTACATCAATGTCTCCTGCTATTGCAGTTTGTAAATAATTCCAATCTTTTGAAACATATTGTTATAGAGTAAGACTGTTTGTAATTGTTATTATTTTCTAAATGTTATATTTTTTGTTATTTACAGACTGTGCCTTATTATATATATTTTTATTAGATTAGTAATAATTGTTGGTACATAAGTCAAAATTCATCAAAATTTAACCACTTTGTGGTCTGTTGTACATTTGGGCGTAATTTTCCTTTATTCATTCCCATCTTATTCACGAATTATTGACAAAAGAACTTTCTCTATATATAATTGAAAATAAATTTATCAAATGATACATAGCCGTACAAACATCAAACATACAAAATTGTCAATCCACGAGAAGTATTTTTTTTTAAATATCATTTATGTACACTGGTATACTAAGAGGGACAAGATGTCTTACATGATGATGTCAATATGGTGTCAAACATGAGATCGCAGGTCATTTATTATATCAGCATGCTATTAAACTAATGTCTTAAAGAATTGTTTAATTGAGACATTAGATATTAATAGCTTTATGAGAGGGTTTATAGTTATGTATCTTATGGTCATGGACAAATCGTGTAATGTTTTTATTTGATCACTTATATAGACATTATAATATTTTATACGTTTTTAGCTTATGACTAGATCGTTTATATTCTGGAATAATCTCAGCTGAAAGATCACGCCTCCGACAATGATTTTTCAAGTGTGCCGCAAAACCACTTTAGATTATTATCTATCAACATATCACTGATTCCGTAGAACTTCGTCAGTTCATTCATCATAAGTGTCTGATATGAGTAGTTCTCTCGTCAATGATTCGAGATACCCTTTTAATCTGAGGTCGTTAGTTGCTTACCAAATATGAACTATATTTCTTTATATAGAAGGTTCATTGTTTAACGCATAGTGTATAGCAGCAATGTAGTGCTTTTTGCGAATAACGTGTAAAGTGCTTGGCTGCTGTTTGTTTGGACTATTGCTAATGTCACTTTGTGTGTAGTTTCGTCGCCGGAGTGATTCTTCGTGAGAGGATTCCCGCCTTCGAGCGCATGTTATGGCGCGCCTGCAGAGGAAATGTGTTCCTCCGTCAGGCGGAGATCGATACGCCTCTGGAAGATCCATCGTCGGTAAGTACTTTATTATTATTTTTATCAAATTTCAAAGTCTGCTCTGCTGCCTACAATTAATCAAATTTTGTTGCTGCTATTTCATCAAATTACTGAGAATCTGATATGATGGACGTAAATGGTTTAACCTGGCGACCATTATAGTCTAGTGCCACGTATAAAATAAGTCCTGGCATCGATTTATAGGAGCGAGATACTAGATCATTTCATTCCATAGAATGTCTGACATTTGACTGCATGGATCACGTAAAAGTTTAAGTGGTTGCGTCGCCACTGACACAGCACTGAGTGTTGTGGGTACGATTTCCACACGAAACACAACTTTGTGTGATCAGTGTTCACAAATGGTTGTTCCGAGTTTGGTTGTTCTTTGTGCCGGTTGTTTGAATGCTTGCGAAAACAAAAAATATGTCGTCTTTATTCCATCCATACATATTAGTAGTCGCATAAATCCGTTGAAAAAACCTAATCAATATGGACAATATCCTTATGACAAAAGTCATTATATCTATAAAGTCTGTAGTTATTAAAATGTCCATATAAACTAATAACTGTATTTAAATATTCTTTTGATTTTCCTCATTTATGATCATGTGATCAATAAACGGACAAGTATTTACTGCGTGGTGACGTCAGTAGTAGGTAGTATTTTTATACCTATTCGTGTATAGTTCATTTGCCCTTTCTGTCCATTTGTCCTTGAAATTTTCCAATAACAATTAAGTTAGCTAATCGATTCTAAACGGAACGAAATGTTCTCTTATCAATTGTTGGAAAATAATTCCGTCAATTAGTGTTACGATTACTGCTGCAATATGCTGTTATATCGATTTATTATATTAACTACATGATTGCTGCCGTTGCTATCTTTTATTAATCACTATGGATAAAGGTACCTATGCTGCCTAATAATCAATAATATTTCCATAGAATAGACTTTATCTTGCTACATATGGACAGGTATAACAGGCTATTCAATAATGTAAAGAAGACCCAAGTTCTGCCATTAGGCAAATATGTCTGTACCTAGTTTTCCTTGCTAGGAATAGGTATTTGATATCATGTGTATGGAACATATGTGGTAGTTTATGGAGAAACGAAAACTATAGATCGATCCGGTATTGGGAATCAGTGTATGAATTTGTATTCATTTAGTCTATCCTTAATTGACATCGAAAGAGCTTAGAAGCGTGGTATTTGGCCGTAAGGAACAGATTTCTTGACAAAGGCTACTTTTTGCGAAGAAAATTAAATCTCAAATAAAAACAATATTGGAGGAATTACATTACGCAAAAAGGCGCAGCGTCATACAAATCCCATTTTCTTAAAATTATGTTTGCTCATATCAAGGCAGCTGTCCCCTGCGGTTTTACCCACGCTCATGTTAATTGTTCCGCTCCTATGACTTGAAGCGCTACGTAATATAGCCTATACCTTTCTTGAAAATTTTCCATCAAGTATTGTAAGCCCGATTAGTAATTTTAGGAGACGGGGCGTTCAAACGAATTTATAAATTAAACGAATTGTTCAGCTTTTATACATAATTCTTGTAAATGTCACTGAACACATAAACAGCTGCAAGGATTTGGTGATATTTTTATCTGCGTTTGAGTGGTTCACTAGATGGTTTAGAATCCCATTCACACTCGTATCTTGCCTACAAGCTATGTACCTTCGCGAGGAGATTTGTATTTGTACTAATAGGTTATACTTAAAATAAATAAACGATATAAAAAAAAAACAATTGAACTCGGTAGATTTCGCGGAGACCCGGCAGGAAGATGTTTTTGTCCTTATGTGGCAAACAAGCATACGGCCCACCTGATGGTAAGTGGTCACCGTAGCCTATAGACGCCTGCAACAGCAGAGGCATCACTTGCACGTTGCCGACCCTTTAGGAAAGGAAGTGAGAAGGAGAAGGAGTGGTAAGAGGGAAAGAGGGTGATTGGGCCTCCGGTACTCTCACTCACCGAACGAAACACAACAGTAGGAATACTGCTATTTCACGTCGATAGTCTGTGAGAGGGTATTCCTTCCCCGGTCGAGCCGGCCCATTCATGCTGAAATCAGCGAGGATCTACTACCCTCTATCTATAGTCTATGGTTAATATTAGATCACATTAATAATTCTCCTTTCTTCTTACAGTCCGACCAGGTGTACAAGTCGGTGTTCATCATCTTCTTCCAAGGAGACCAGCTGAAGACCCGCGTCAAGAAGATCTGCGAAGGTTTCCGCGCGACCCTGTACCCGTGCCCTGAAGCGCCCGCCGATAGGAGGGAGATGGCCATGGGTGTCATGACCAGGATCGAGGACTTGAACACGGTAAGATATTAAAAACTACTTTAACGTCGTATGAATGAGAATAAGGTCCTCTTGAGAGGACCTTAGGGACCGTATTTGCGTAGATATTTTTATACTCACAGTAAATTTTAAGGGATCCAAAGTAAAATTGATGAAATGCTTGATTAAATAACAACACTTATAGGTAATTACTATGTCTCATGTGCGTTCATTATCGGTTCGAAAAGTACAGACTTCTAGCTATCCCTCAGGGACAGTGCTTGTTTTTGGATGAAAGGTACCCTATCTCTTTTTATGTATCCCTGACAACGAGTATGCAAATTTTGTGATGAGCTGTGAAACCGTATTAAACAAACGAACAAAACTAACATTCACATTTAGCTAGGTTAAGCAACGTTGGGTGCGGTCAGTCTATAGATGGGTGACCGCTTAGTGGTATTTCATCTGAGCGTCTCCGTGCTTCGGAGGGCACGTAAAAAGTCGGTCCCGGTTGTTGCCAAATTGACAGCAGTCGTTAAGCCATGTCAGAGGCCTACGGGCGGCTTGAACAACTCTTGACAAAAGGTTGGCCACTAAACAAAAGAATTAAAAAAAAATGTTAGGTTATGAAGACATAGAGTCTAAGTTATTTTTTTTTATAAACATTGATGCTAATGGGCGGTGGAATCAACATTCATTAATTTGAAATTTACTTCTTTTTTTAATGTTAGTATTTGATTACCTCGGTAGTCATGTAGTTGGTGCTTATATTTGTGGCTAATCGTCCAATTACGTGTTTGATCTATGTTTATTTTATTATTTATTTCCTTTATAACGGTAATTAGATCTTATACAGTTTTAAACTCGTCAGACCTAATTGTTTAATGGTGACTAGGCAGTGCTATTGGGTTTTCTACTAAATAATTATGTATCAGTTATACTTAAAACATAGCCGGTAGGTACGATGCACTCTGCTTACCCCTTTCGTTATATACATTTAATTTATTATATATAAGGAATGAAAAATGACTAATAAGGTCTACAAATGACCTTAAGTAAATTGACGTGAAACTATTCAGCCATTATTGCACTAACCCTGTGCTATATAAATTCAATAGTGTAGGTGAAACATAAATAATAACGGCAAATTTCATCAGACCACAGTTAAATGTGACATGTACAGTCAGCAACATAAGTAAGTGAACAAATAAAATAAAAAGTATTTGATTAAGAATGCAATTATTATTCAGTAGTTTTAAACTGTGTTTTTTTTTTTATTTTTTTGTTTTCGTGGGGGAATGCTATGACGCATATCCCTCCGCGGGGGCGGGCGGAGGGATTATGTCGGACTCGCCGGGGTAAAATAAGATGTTAAAAAGATAATGTACCTCCCGGAATACCGACTAAACCTACCACGGTGTTCCTCGACAAAACCACTATCGACGGGGCCGCGCGAATCGCTTTCGCATGCGGTCGCGACCCCGCCGCGGTTACGGCCCGCCGTATGAAACGGCAGGCCACTACACGAAAGACCTACCCAAAATAGGCACTACGTCGCATAAAACCCTACTCGACACAGAGGCGCGCGTGGGAACACGCACGCCGCCTCTCGGACCTGGTGCTGAACGGATGGCGGGCAGGCCCACAAAGCCCGCCACCCCCAGGTCAAACCTCAGGGTGGCTGGAGGTCGTCTCGCGCCCTCCGGCGCCCGGCTCTGCGGTTGGGGAGAGGGTTTAAACGCTCCCTCTCCCGCTCCGCCGCCTCCTTGATGGAAAAAACTGTGATTATATTAACTATCTTTTACCTATTAATGCTGTAAAAAGCTAAAACTTTAAATAATTTGGCAAAATAGAGACAAACAGAATTTTACAGGTGTGTATCGAGTTATGTTGCAGTTTATACTACTATTATTGCTAAAAGTTATAATTATAAAATAGTACATTTGTTATAATGATAAAATACTTTTTCTACTAATTTACAGTAACAGTTTTCTAGATGAAAAATATACTGTTACTGTGTCCTTTTTTGTTTCCCTGACTACGTGTAAGTTTGTGAAATTTCATAATTATCGGTCGGTTAGTTAAGTCGTGAAACAAACAAAAATATAAACAAACAATTATGTACACACGGCTACATATCAAGTTAGACACCCTATATACGCATAACTACGCTACATACAAAATAGACAATCGTCGGAAAGGGACAGTGCATAGTGGTGTCGATGTAATGGTAAGGATAGAGCATAACAAAAATATAACGCACTCTCTCGCACGATTCGCAGCGTTCAACTTCAATAAAGTCAAAGTTCAAAGTCCAAACAGTCTCGGTTGATGTGTCGCTGTGTGTACACATTCGTATTTATAATATAATAGGTATTATTTAGGAAAGAGCAAGTCGGAATCTTGCAAGTGTATATCGACTTATTATGCTGACTTTACCATTGTAATCGTTAATAAAACTGCCAGATTCGATTATTTAAATTCTAGAAATAAACGAAGTCATGTAGTTTTCAGTTTCACGATCAATAAAAGCATACAATGTGCCTTATCACCGTAGCTGGATTATAGCAAATTGCCTCTAGGCCTATTTATGGCAACAAATCAAATTAATGTTTAAATGCAATTTAATATGTACTTGTAATTAATTAAACCCACCTACTATACACAGCAACGTTAGTTTCTCGACTTAAGATTGCTCTTATGATAGCGAATGGTTGTAAGGTCCCGAGTTCGATTCTCGAGTTGTGCAGAGTTGTTTTTAGACTCCCCCCGAAAAATATACATAAGATACAGTATTGCGTCCCTATTACGAAAACTTATATTTAAACTGTGATTGGCGAAGTGATGTTGTAATACACAGAGGTATATTGGTATGGTGTAGGCAGCGGTCTAGGTCATAGATATAGCAGGATCAAAGGTGCATAATGATGCAGTGTTGTAAATGATTACCTCGCTTCTGACAACGTGCTGAGCATTGTGGGTTTGAGCCCCACAGTAAATAAAAATTTGCGTGCTTACCATTTATTTTTCGATTACTAGAATTATATCAAGAACAACTCGTCTCTTTAATAACAATAATAACTAATATTATAAAGAGGAAAGATTGGATTTTTTGTTTATTTGTAACGATTTAACTCAAAAAATAATCTACCAATTTTAAAAATTCTTTTATCATAGTATCACCGCGTAATATAGGCTATATTTTATTTTTAAAAACATAACCTACCCTACTTTTACGCGAGCGGAGCCGCGGGCAAAAGCTAGTAACAAACACCTCTCTGCCTGCCTGTGTTTACGCTCATATAAGGGCATCCATATAAAGAAAACTTCGACACCCTACAACATAATGTTTGTCCTCTTACCAGCTATTTGAATATAATTAATGTGAACGTGTAACAACGTCTAGCCTTCGCTATTGTTGCACGCGGTCATTACGGCGGCCATTACTGCTGGTTTATGGCTGTCACACACTCGCTCGCTCCGCTGGCCTATTTAGATAACGGCTATGGAGATAAGTGACCAGAGTGTTGTATCGAATGTTGCTAATCTTTGCTATATATGTGACTAGACTTTGCCTGCGGCCCCGCCCGCATAAATTTATGTTTTAACTCTCGCACTATTTTATTAAGTAAGCAACAATACTTTTTCTGTCTTATTCCCAACGGTCACCACCAAAACTGTCACCACTGGTGGTCGTTGGGACAAAATTTTATATTTGTTCCCAACCGCCCTCAGTGGGGGTCGATGAGCCTTAACAGGTAATATTATTCCCATCGACCACCACCAAACTGTTAGAAAAATATTAAATATTGTCCCAACGGCCCCTGTTCTACTCTAACAAAGTAAGACCATAAAAATGTGTTACCCATTGGTATAACAAATTAAAGTACTCGGGATAAAAGTTTTCGAGTTTGCAGTCGTAAATCACAGCATATTGTCGTATCGTTGTCTTATCTTTTTATTTAAACCGCACTTATCGTTATTGTTACTATGACGTAGCCATTATTCCTATTATTGCCTAAAACCATTGATACGAATCGCCACATGCACAGGAAAGGTTAATAAAGTATGTCTGTTATCATGTTTTAAATTAAGGAGTTACATTCCAAATAAAAAGATATACATACGTAAGAAAATAATTTAAGTGAATCTATATTTTTGTTTTAGACCGCAATACAAAATTCTTAGGTAGGTACGATTTATTTATTAAATCTGTCATCTGTCCGCCTCCAGTCGTGGCGCTTGGGAACAAATATAAAATTTTATCCCAACGACCACCAGTAGTGGTAGTTTCAGTGGTAGCCATTGGGAATAAGCCCCTTTTTCTGGATGAAAGGTACCCTATGTCCTTTTCTGTTCCCTCGACAACGTGTATGCGAAATTACGTGAAAGCGTAACTCACATTCGTAATGTTATATAGTTAGGATGATAAAACTGACTGCCCGGTTGCCGTAGTGATTCAAGTGGAAGCCACGCCACTGCTACGACACTACGCAGAAAAATATTGTTGTGCACAAATATTTTAGAGGTCTGGGTGTTCTTTGTGTCTCTTGTTTGAATGTATTTTACAAACAATGAAAATAAAGATATTTAAAAAAATCTCAGTAAGAATGACTGATACGAAACCTGGAACTGTGCTCAGTAGACTCCATAAGGCTCGTTTTTGTGTCCGATAGACGACATTAGACTGGTTTTCTATTACGTAAGACCCAAAATTAAAGCTGGCAAAATGTGGAATAAATACAACTTCTGCTTAGTCTTTCGCAGGCAAAGATGTAAGTGGGCTTTCCATTAGGTGTGCCACTAGCTCGTGTGTCAACAAAGGAAAACAAAATTAGTATTTTGAACTGCTCAACATACGCATACATGGTAAATGTTATGTCTCAGGCCGTCAAAGTAGAGACCTCAACATCGCCTCGGCTGCAATGAAGACGGTGTGGAGGCCACTGCTCTTAGACCACACGACTGCTTACCATCAGGCAGAGTGTGGTCATTTTTACGAGCAAAAAGAAAGTACAATTTGACTCTTTCGTTTATACCAGTGGCGCTATAGCGTATTGTTAGCATAGTGTGAAGGGAAAATCCAGTTGGACTTCACGGTTTTTCTGAAGCTCACTGTCGGCGACCGATAGTATGTTCAGTGTGACCGCAGCCTTACATGTTGTTTCTTTCACATCCATTTCACAATTCCGTAGAATAATTTATTCAAAAATGCACTTAACATATAAAGGCGTGCTGCACGTATAATAGAAAATGTATTATTGGTGGGCACTGGGCCGTGGCATTGTTTAATGTAATAAGGATATCATATAGGTGTTATGACAGTCGAGTCCAAGGTACGAAATAGGTTCAGGTCAAACCCCGGGTCTTTTATTAAAAATAATTCTATAGCAATTTTTTGAGCGTATTAAGACATTTATTTCGGTTATGTTTTTACTAAATATGTAGCCAATCATTATTTCGTCTAGTAAAAGTACTACATATAGGTACTTACATAGTCTTCTGCCTATATCCTTGAAGGAGAAGCATTGGTAATATTACATTTCGCGAGCTTTAATGATTTCAGTTCCCACGTAGTAGGAAGTACTAACTTGTTGTCGTTAACCTGGGATAGTTCCAAACTCCGTGTTGCTACTGGGAATTTTTCGACAGAGGAACCCAATAAAATTTTGCCTATCTCGGAATTCGCACCCTAGACTTCATGCACAGCAGTCGCATATACTACCACCACCAAGACTTTTGAAATTTGAAAGTATCTACTACTAAAATTTGTAATAAGCAATTAATTCACATGTTAAGTGAAACAAAGCAGTTTTAGTACTTATTTTGTTTATTAGTTTGCAAACCAGGCAATACATTTTTAATATAGTTTTAAAGTTTATATAAGTAGAGAAAACTATCTAACTTGTATGTCCTAAAATAATGAACTCAGCATTTTAAGGACTAATACGTACATATTATTATCTACATGCTAAGGCGAATAATAAAAATTACTAAAATAAAACAAATATGCGCGAGCTTTGCAAATATTTACTTTGACAATGGATACAGAGTTAGCGAGTATGTTAAATCGCTGTCTCATGCCGTTGAAGCCGGAATCATGCGATGTAATGCAGAATGATGTAAATTTATCCAAATCATGCTTCTAAGGAAACATTGGCATATAAAGCAAGGAGAAGAGGATAGGGTTGTCTAACTATCTTCAGCAATGTCCAGTATCTAATCCAAAATATAAGGTTTTAAGTTACATTTCTAGGGTTGTACGGAGGCCATCGCTGGTTAGTTAGTATGTAGGTTATCTGGAAAATTTACGTGAAGGGTAATCTTTGTATCCCATGCGTAGAAGTAGTAGGAGTTCAGGGTTTGACATAGTAAAAGTTTATATGGAGGACAGCAGAAAATTAAATTATTCAATATAGGTATGTATATTTTTTTAAATATATACATTACTTTCGGATTTCGATCACTGGCTGACCACTCGTAACCATAGATACTCTAATGACAGAGACAAAAGTGACTCAAGAGAACTGTCCAAGTAATTGGCTAGAAAGAGAAACAAACAAAAATACAATTTCTTCTTTGTTTCTCTTTCTAGCCTAGTCCATTTTGCCTCGTTCGCACAATATTGCAGATATCAAAATTAAAGAAAGGAGCTTTACAATCAGCTGTTTCCCAAAAACACTTAACTTTTGGAAATCAACTAATCATCATGCACACGTCACTTGTCCGTAAACAAATAGTTTGGCGATACATGAGTTTGTATTGTGCCGACTTATTGGACAGTTACGCTTATTGCGTGCAATTAGTGGCGTTATCCCCTGCCGTTTGAAATTATTTAATGGCCAAACAAGACATTACACTAATCTGCGGATGAAATCATCATTATTGTAACGTTGCTGACTGATGTAGGGTTGGTACTTGTGGAGAAACAAAAATTTAGAAATTATTTCTATGTCATTATTATTATTATTATTATATTATTATTTCCGTTGTCTCTGCCTACCCCTCTGGTAAACAGGCGTGAATCTATGTATGTATGTATATATTTCTATGCCAAAACGTGTTGGTACAGTTGTGATTGCTTTGTTATATGTTTCTTATGCGCTTATATTAAAGTCGTGATTGCGTGAAGTGTTAGACTCCTTTCTCTACCTCGGTCTAAGTGTTATTTTTTTGTTAGTTAACTCCGAAACATGACGGTGTCTGCTAATGAGACTGGAAAACGGCAGTAGCCAACTATTACGTGGGATCTGACTGCGCAAATGGCGTAGTGGCTTAAGTGGCCGCCTCGCAACTGCCGCCGCGCCGACTGTTGTGGGTTCGATCCCCCACACGGGACAAAAAATTGGGTGAACCAGATTAATAGTTTTCCAAGTCTGGATGTTCTTGTGGCCCCCAGCGACACAGGATTTATTCCTAGTGCGGGAGTTGCCTTTTTATCGTAAAAAAGAATAATAATAATGCCTATCCCTTTAGAGAAATACATGCATCTCATTCATCTATGAATGAAGTTGTTGAGGAACACAGATGTTTGACAACCCTACACATACGTGTATGATGTTTAAGTCACGGACAGCCGTCGATTAAAATGGACGCGTCGTATGAAGTATTAGTTGCGTACACAAATAATTATACAAGTAATTATGGCTTACGCTGTCTCATACACACGTTTGTATCGTGAGAGTAGTGTAAGATCCTCAGTCACACATATGTACATGTGGCAATCATGCGAGAGTCACTAGGTAAATAGTTAGATTAGAATTATAAATTATTATCTGACTTGTTTCTTAAGAATTTCCGTATCATGATGTTCGTATTTGGTTTAATAATCTTAATATCTCATAATATTTTCACCCAATGCTTGATTTATTCTTTTATATATATAAAACTAGTTTTACCCCGCGTAAGTCCCGTTCTCGTGGGAATATCGGGATTAAAAGTAGCCTATGTGTGAATCCAGGTCTTCAGCTATCTACATACGAAGTTTCATCGCAATCGGTCCAGTAGTTTTTGCGTGAAAGAGTAACAAACATTCATACATCCTCACAAACTTTCACATTTATAATATTAGTAAGGATACTGTAAAATGTATGAGGCAGAAAGCGCAGTATTTATGACAATGTAGAATTAAACTAATTGCTCTACGGATGGTGTAGTCTAGTCTTTTAAGTTGTCGCTACGTCACTGTCACTGCTTCGAGTGCTGCGAGTGTGATTCCCACACGGGAAGTGAGATATACATGCCTTTATTGTGTTACAGAAAATATAAAAATAAGACCATCTTTCTTCCTTTAACTATAATAACAAATGTATTATTTTGTTTGAAAAAATGTAATGAGCTGTTTGGTATGTTTATACAGGGTGTCTGGTAATTAATGGTTAAACTGGAAATGTCTTATAGTGGAACTGATGGCTGTTCAGAAAAAAATATGAAAAAAGATCTATCCTAACTACTACCTGAGATATGCTTTTTTAATTACCATGTATAAATTTTTCTGAACGGCCTTCAGTTCTACTATAAGACATTTCAAGGTTATCCATTCATTACCGGACGCTGTATATATAAATCTTCTGTGCGTGTGTTTGTAATTAAACTCCTCCTAAACGGCTGGACCGATTTTGATGAAATTTTTTGTGTGTGTTCAAGTGGATTCGAGAATGGGTCATATTTGGTTTCTTCTCTTTTTTTTTTATTGTACAAGACGTCGTCTGTCGGAACAGCTAGTACGTTATAGAAATAGGAACCCGTCTTACACAAACACTCAACCTTACTTAATATCATAAAAACTAATGTGAGTTTGTTACGTTTTGACACCTCAACTACTCGACCTATCAACATGAACTTTCGCATGCACAGATGTCAGGAATACAGAAAAGGACATAGGGTAACTTAAATTCAGGAAAAAGCACATTTACCGAGGTATATAAATTATTAACAACATTTAGATTATAGCGAGTGATGACGCCGATAAAGTCTAGTACAGATATAATAAAAAAAAGCTATAACCCGACTACGTAAAAATGTGGTCTAAAAAGGACGAAACAAGAAAATAATTCAGATAGAAATCCAGAAATGCATAGGTTCGTAAAATTTATGCAGCCTATGTCACCCGGGCCATTATCACGAATCTATTGACACCTCATTCATTAAAATCGGTTCAGTAGTTTAGGCCCTACGATGGAACATACAAACATACATACCCAGCCTGCCAAAATCATTACCCTTCCTTTTGGCTTCGCCGTAGTGGGGTAAAAAGGAAAGCAAACATATTCTGTTCTTTACTTATGGACACAAAAATAGAAAAATTAGATAAGATTATTAACATGTACCATTTAAATACAGTTGTAATAAACTAATTTCTATTAATCTTTCTCCAGGTGTTAGGCCAGACCCAGGATCATCGTCACCGCGTGCTTGTAGCAGCTGCCAAGAACATCAAGAACTGGTTCGTTAAAGTGCGCAAGATTAAGGCTATCTACCATACCCTGAACTTGTTTAACTTGGACGTTACGCAGAAGTGTCTCATCGCTGAGTGCTGGGTGCCTGCGCTTGACCTGGAAACTATTCAGCTAGCGTTGAGGAGGGGAACCGTAAGTACTCTTTGTTTTATCCTATAGGACGACTAATAATCGCCTGGTAACTGCCTCTGTGGCGCAGCTATAGTGAATGAAACGGTTGTGCTTGAGGTCTCGGGTTCGAATCCCGGGTCGGGCCAACAAAAAGTTATTGGGTTTTTCTGTTAAGTATTCAGCAGCCCGGAGTTAGAAAGTTGGCGGTGTTAGATATCCCGTATCGGATTAGCGTCCCATCGTATTATGACAGTTAGGGAATAGAGAGTGTACTTGTGTTTGCGTACACGCTTGTGTACTATTGCCCAGTCTTCGTTAAGATTAGCCGCCATGACAGAAATTCTGTCTGGAGTATCATTAGGATGACTGGTAATCGCGTGAGCACATGTGTGGGAGTGCGGGATTGATACCCCGTTAGGTTATCACACGATTAAATTGGATACCCAAGAATTGTATTTAATAAGAGATAGAGCAAAGCTATTGTTTATTTACCTACGTTACTTATTTTAACTTGAGGAGAGCCTTGGTTAGTGAGGTTCTACTTGCCAATAGGTAATATTTTACAAGGAGCAACGTTTTTTAACAAGTGCCCATATATACATAAGCTATAGTTACTGTTAACCATCAAGAAGGTTGTATGGGATACCTGTTTGAAATTATTTTTAAAGAAAACCAGACATCTTCAAAGTTTTTATGCGGACAACAGATAGGCAAGTTTTCTAACGAATGTTTTTCACTATTAAACCAAGTGATAATCTAATAATATACAAATGATATTGAAATTAAACTACTATATACGGATTTTATCGCGTTGTTTATTTAGCACTGTATTACAAAATTTTGAAAATATTACACTACTACTACTATTGATTTTATTTTATTAATTTATAAGCTAATAAAATTATTTAAACTATTAAATCTATTTATTTTTGGTTTACACTTTCCCCGACGTTTCGGTTGCTTTTCAGCAGCCATGGTCACGGGGAGACTAAGACCATCTTAGTCTCCCCGTGACCATGGCTGTAAACGGAAGACAATATTATACAAATGATATATTATCGCTTATATAATGATTTTATACTTATGTCATGCAACGAATGCGTGTATGTTCATTGTAATATACTTATATTGCCGGTATACATATTTTGTTATAAATTATTAACTATTAAACATAATCTTTTTCTTTTATTCAATAGGAACGCAGCGGTAGCTCAGTGCCGCCTATCTTGAACCGAATGGAGACGTTAGAAGACCCACCGACGTACAACCGCACGAACAAGTTCACCTCCGCCTTCCAGAACCTCATCTATGCGTACGGAGTGGCCACCTACAGGGAAGTCAACCCTGGTACGTACTAACTTATATGATATATACTAGCTTTTTCTCGCATCTTCGCTCGCGTAAAATTAGGTTAGGTTCGATAAATATTTGGGTCCCTGATGTAGTCTGAGTTCCAGCGACCCACCCACAATTCAAGGCAGCGAGTTGGCACACCGCGGTAGGTTTAGTCGGTAGTACCCGGGACATTCCATCTTACCCCGGGCGATCCCGACATAACCTCTCCGCTCACCTTACTGCGGGAAGGGATGCGTCAATGCATACCTCTACGTAAAAATAAAATATAAATAGGTTCGAAAAATATAGCCTAAATTTATATTTAGGCTTTATTTTTAGAACCTATTTATAAATTTATATTATTAGCTAGTAATGGCTATCCATTACTCGGTGATAATATATTTTTTTAATGGTGAAAGAATTTCTAAAATCGGTTGCGTAGTTTTTGCGTTAAATCGTTACAAATAAACAAAAATCAAAACTTCATAATATTAGTATAAATTACACATATTATAACTGCCACAGTGTATAAAAAACTGCCTGAAATGGCACCATGTAGTATTGGGTTTTTTAAATGGCGGTTTTTTAGACACTGTTGCACTGCTGCATGGCAGTCACGGGTTCGATGCTCGGGTGGCACAATGTAGTATTGGGTTTTTCTGTCATGAAATCCTCAATAGCACGCTGTCGAGAACAGCTGTGCTTAGTAATAAGTAATAGCCTCGCATCTTATCATGTGGACTCTTAAACTGTACTACCTAGTTACCTAAGTTATAGGTACATAACTAGCGACCCGCCCCGGCTTTACACGGGTAGTACAAAACCTTAACAAATTATACACCTAAACCTTCCTCATGAATCATTCTGTCTATTGGTGAAAACTGCATACAAATCCGTTCAGTAGTTTTGGAGTTTATCGCGAACAGACAGATTTATTAATATGTAGTGATAAGTCTAGTCGTATAAGGTTGTTAGTCCAAAGGTTTAAAATATGAAGTATCCTGACGACTAGTCAAGCAGTTAAGCCAAGTCAAGCGGCTTGAAAATCTCTAGCCTTTAACAACACGAAATTAAGCAAAGCTCTAACATGATTGTTACCTTACAGCGCCATACACTATCATCACGTTCCCGTTCTTATTTGCGGTGATGTTCGGTGATCTGGGCCACGGCGCCCTAATGGCTATCTTCGGCTTCTGGATGTGTTACAAGGAAAAACCACTGCAGGCTAAGAAAATTGACTCTGAGGTAAAAAATCTTATATTATAACATTTCCTTTCTTTTTCTTTTAAAATGACAACTCCCGCTCTAGGATAAAATCATGCGTTGCGGGGACTTTACAAACATTCAAACAACGGACGCAAAGAACATCCAGACTCTGAACAACCATATGTGAAACATAACATTTTTTGTCCCATATGGGGATCGAACCCACAACCCTCGGCGCAATGGCAATGGCGAGAAGAGAAAGGTGTCCTGTTTAAAAAAAATACTATACTGGACTCTAGTTTCGATCTTTTTGTTCTACAGATCTATTTAAAAGAAACTGTCTCTAACCGTCCAATAAGCTATGCAACAAAGGTCGTCCTCTTGTTGTATGAAAGAGGGACAAACGAACAATCACTCTTGCGTATTTAAATTCGATCGAAACATAATCATAAATGCATGTATTACCTCTTAACCAACCTTAGGACGGCGGCATCCGAGCTTAACCAGACTATTTAACACAAGTTTGATCTTACCCTGGGTACCAGTGTTCCGAAACCTTTTGTGTTCTAAGATAAACAAAATCTTCCCTTGTAAAAATTACAGTTGTATCTTTTTGGAAATACATTATTAATTATTATTATTTAAAACATAAATTTTGTTATGATAGTCTCCTTCTGTTTGAATTTTTTTGGTGCCTGTATTTGTTGAGACCTAAATGCAAATAACTCTACTGTCACGAATTCTTACAAATATAATTCTAGATATGCCGTTGCTTAAGATATTTAATTCTTATAGGGGTACTCATGTTCTTTGGAGTAGTCTATCCCATTTTTGAACAAGAGTTACCACCATAAGACGAATGATCAAATGGTTATAAATTAAACAGCCAGCTAACCAATAAGCTCTCAATATTACACATTTACTGAATATAAATGAGTTAAAAAGGGATTTTATTTTTTTGGGTGTCTTTATACGCCACTAGCTGTCTTCCACTTTTATGTTAACTGCCATCGTAGCTCGTGGCGTGATGTTATATAGCCTATGTTACTCCTGCATAAAGTAGCTTTCTACTGATGCAAAGCGAGCAGCGATAGCTCAGTGGGGAGATCAACAGACTGCAATGCAGAGGGTCTCGGGTTCGAACCCACGTCGCGCACCTCTGACTTTCGGAAGTTATATGACTTTTCGAAATGATGTGCGTATTGATTGACAACTATCGCCTGCTCCGTGCCTCGGAGAGCACGTTAAGCCGTCGGTCCCGGCTGCCGTGAACATCTATGGCAGTCGTTATTGGGGAAGTCGACACAAAAGTTCCCACTGGGTCGAAGTGTCGCCGGTCTATACTGACTGGGCCTCACACAAGATAAGATGAGATACTGATGCAATAATTGTTAACATCGGTCCAGTAGTTTTTGGGTTTATTGCATACAAACAAAAACAAAAATAAAATTATTTTATAATATTAGTGTAGATAGAAACTAAAAACACCGTACTTTGTTATTAAAATCATTAAGCGTGTACTCAAATTCTAACCAAAACATATTCTCCACCAGATCTGGAACATCTTCTTCGGCGGTCGCTACATCATTCTTCTCATGGGCTTATTCTCCATGTACACGGGGCTGATATACAACGATATATTCTCCAAGTCTCTGAACATCTTCGGTTCGTCGTGGCGAAGCAACTATAACGAGTCGACATTGTTAGAAAACAAACTGTTGCAATTGAACCCTAACTCGATGGATTATATACAGACTCCTTATCCGTTCGGTATTGATCCTGTTTGGCAGGTGAGTCTATGAACATATATATGTACCTATATTTAATTGTTAGCAGTTCATTTTTGTTATGTTCCACTGCTGGGCAAAAGCCTCTACCTTGGACGCCTAACTCTGTTCGAAGATATCCCCCTGCCAATGCCTTACGAAAACATCCTGATCATCTCGTCACCTCCGTTTAGATCTGCGAAGTCACCGTCGACTGTCTTGTGGCACCCAATTGTTCACGTATAGTGCCTTGTATGTACAAGTCTTTTTCTTCTTCTTCTGTGGTTGTATACCCACAGAAGTATCTGTGTTTGCGGTAGACTTGTCCGGCCCACTTCGCTTTTAAATAATATAATTATAATAGTTAAATAATCACAAAAGTATAGAAAAGAAGAATATGATATATTGTTTTCACCAGTCGTTGCAGTAGCATTTAGTATAATTGGTTAAAGACTCGTGGCATAAGTTCGCAGCCGACTGTCTCACGGTTTCTGATAAGAAATTCTTAAGAGCCGGGATGGTGACTGTGGTCGTACGATTGTCCCCCTATTACGGGTTCCTATATCATACTTGGCCGAATGCAGAATAGCTATGTAAGCAAATCGAAAGTTCCTACGTGATACTACTGCTTACCCCTCCTGGAACTACGCGCGAATCTATATATAATATATGCTACCTACCCATGCATTCAGTCAGGAAGCGCAAGATATATACTAATTTTAGCCTCCATACCAAAAATTAACCTGCCTCATTTTGTTTAGCTTGCTCAAGCCAACAAGATTATCTTCATGAATGCATACAAGATGAAGATCTCCATCATCATCGGTGTGTTCCACATGTTGTTCGGTGTCTGCCTCTCCCTATGGAACCATATGTAAGTACACTATGATACTGTATAGTTTTTATTCTTGTACATAACCTGTGTTTCATACTAAACCTTAGCTTGTTCAGAGAGAGACCATAGGTGATAATTACAATTGTTGAAGTTAATAATTTTACCTTGTAAATAAATTGTGGTCTTGAAATGCCATATAGCCATGGAGACACATTTGTTGCTTTATAGACCAATAAATCAATCATGACGTTCTTTTAATTATTTTACGTGAGAGCATGGATACACTTGCCCATACTATCTTGGTACTGTCCTTGGTCAAATATTGGTTATATAACCTTCGCAGGGAGGAAAGGAAATTAAAAATGAGTAATAAATACTAATGAATTATCTAGTTTTTTGGATAGAGGTCGAATAATTATTTATTTTAGTTTATTTATAGTCAGACATCCTCTACCTGTCTTTTCCTACCATGGCATTCATACATATATGATTAAAATCGCGTTTAAAAATTCATAGTCATAATCTCCTAATCATCACAGTTACATAGTCACAATCATACATATCTCTCTGGACAGGCTAGAAACTTGTACTTATCAAAGAAATCACGTCATAAAACGATATAACTCTGTCACTTAGCTAGACTAGGGTAATCATACAGCACACAGAGAAAAAGACAAAGAAAAGCTTGGCGGTTATACCCTGTCTCTCTCCGGGAGCGTTACAGGGAAAGCTGTTCCCGAGTCTCTCACTGTAACGTTCCTGGATAGAGCGAGGGATATCATTCATCTAACGCTTCGAATTCTGCTCAACACATATTAACAAAAGGTACAATTATAACTAGTCAGTTGGCACGTTGCATCATATGTAGTCCTCCTATGCTAAAATGCATGCTCGTTTAGTATTGTAATTTAAATATGTTAAAACCTTAACAAATGCTTTTAATAAGTATATTTTATTGTTGTAATATAGTCAGTCATTTTATCAATAAGTTCTTATTATATATATATATATATATATATATATATATATATATATTTATTAATCTTATAAACTGTATATATATATATATATATATATATATAGTGAATATAGTATATATTAAATCCTCCTCATATACAAATGATGAATATACATAAATAGTATCAATCCAATGGTTGATATGCGTCGTTAGTCGTAGTTAGTCAATCCCAGTGGATTGACGAGCCAGTGATTTCTAAACCTTGTCCTATGTTAGCCTTATTTCTATATTTTACAGAATCAGTAACACGCTTGTGTACCTACCGACATACAACAAAATAATGTAACATTTCTTTGCATATATGTATAGGATAACCCCCGGCACATATGAACCAATTCCTAAATTACTTTTACTAGTATAACGCTGCAGTTTCTAATGATAAGAGGTATACTATTTAATTGCAAGTGAAGCAAGATAAGCAAGAACTATACAGTTAAGCAAGATAAGCAAGAACTGTATAACTAATTAAAAATTATATTTTCGACATGCAGTAAGACAGCTATTTATTTATATCGGTTGTGTATCTAATACAATGTACTAAACTGTGTGTTCCATTTCAGCTACTTCAAGCGTCGTATCAGCATCTACGTGGAGTTCATCCCACAGATCATGTTCCTCACGCTGTTGTTCTTCTACATGGTGTTGCTTATGTTCATCAAGTGGACTTCCTACGGACCTAACCCTCCAGACTTCATTATCGACGAGAGTAAGATCTTGAAACCTATATATAGCATAAATTTTGAAATTTTCCTACAAATATCTAAGTTGTCGATTAAATTTGTTTGATTTTAGTTGAGTCTGTTTACTTACTTAAATGAAAGACAACGCCCGCACTAGGAAAAATTGCCGTGTCGCGGGAGACTTTACAAACATTGAAACAGCGGACATAAAAATATAATAAAATAAACCAGGGTCGGAACTATAAATTGTGGATTAGACAATTTTTTGTCATATGTAGGAATCAAACACTTGGCGCAGCGGCGAGGCAATCACTTAATCCACTAAGTCAAACGTGCAGTCACCAGTCAGTTTAGAGTAAAAAAAAATTTTTGTGATGTGAGAATACGTCCTAATTTGCTGAGAGATTATGCACTGATAGCGTATAGTTTGTGGTCTCCCTGCCACTACTAGTGCGTCAAATGCGAGATAGAAATTATACTTCGTGCATAAATCTCATTGGGAGTTCGTTTTTAGAGTTCGAAAAAACTCTTATACAATAGCTTTGTCCGTCCGTTCGTCCGTCTGTTATACAACTTTCAACTCAAGAACCGTAAGAGCTAGAGACTCGCGGTCAACGGCGTTCGCCTCAGCATACTCGATATACCCCCGAAATGACTATGACCTTTGACCTCTGAACTCAAGGTCACGTTGTATCACGTGACCTTTGCTTATAACTTGAACCATTTTTTCGAACTCTTAAGATTTACGGCAATTCATTGCCGATTGTCACTTGTCTTTGTTAAATCTATACAAATAAATATAATTGAAGTTTCTGTTTGTAATGGCAAAATAACAGCTTTTTATTAAATGCATATGACAGTATATATTATGATACTATGTAAATAAAAAAAAATCACTTCTCGTCAGAATAATCGAAACACCTTGCAAGTTTATGTTTTGTAAGGATTATCAGGAAAATGTGTATATTTAGGAATATGTGTCAAATGTCGTTATAGTGAATAATATGAGGTTTTCAAATTAAATTTTCATAGGTTTCGTATTTTGTTAAACAAGTCATTTTACCCTGTATGGAGTATGAAGGAAATTGATAAAGCAACACACGTAACGTTATTTAATAACTTGTATTCCCTCCCCGAGCTCTTATTACTGCTTCTATACGGTTCTTCATCGATCGAATGAGAGTCACGATCAAATATTGTGGCATTCCATTCCATTCCTCTCGGATTGCATTTTGCAGCTGGCTAAGTGTTTCTGGGGCAGGATCTCTTGTATCCCATAGATGTTTAATCGGATTCATATCCGGGCTTCTTGCTGGTTATTCCATAATGGAGATACCGACTTCGGTAACATAATCTCTAGCGACGCTCGCGGTGTGAGCCCTAGCATTGTCGTGCATGAATATGAAACCGTTGGCAATAACTTGTGCACGGGGCATCGCGTGAGGCTCAAGACACTGTTGGATGTACCGATGTACCGATGTACCGATGTACCGATGTACCGATGTACCGATGTACCTGTACAGTTGTGACTGTTTAGTGCAGGCAGACGTGGCCGTTTCGTAAAGAAGTTGTTACAATAAATCGATCATCTCGCTCAGAAGTGACCCGATTCCTGCCAGATCCTGAACGGCGCGTGAACAAACCAGTCTCTCGATAACGTTTGTAGACCCTATGAACAGACGACAGGCTTAGTTAAATGCAATCTTTCAGCCACAACATGCTGACTAAGTCCAGAATCCAGCAATGCCACCCTTGGGCGGCTTCTGCGGGCGAAGTATGTTTTAGAAAAGAACTTTTTCAGACGTCCCGAAGTCACAGTACACACACAGTATACAGAACACAGAACAAAGAGTTTTAAGATAAGCGCTAATTTTTAGTTTTCAAAGGTGAAATGAACTCCAACTCTAAACACACATTTGTCTCAAAACAGTGAATCATTTCATTTATAGGATAAACAAATGAAATTCTAATTTAGAATTTTCGCTTATCACTGTAATGGCTAAACTACCAGCTATACAATCATGTGATTTTTTTCATGGAATGAAAACTCTTTTGTGTTAAATTAGGACAGAAACCATAAAAACGGAAGTGTTTCGATTTTTCTGATGAAGAGAAGTGTATCTTGACTTTCTGTCTCTTTGTTTCGGCTAATCTCTGAAACGGCTTGACCAATTTTGACGGGACAATCACTGGCAAATAGCTGATGTTATTAGGAGTAACTTAGCCAACTTTTATTTTAGAAAAATAAGGTACTGCTAAAAAGAAATCAAAGCTTTTTTGCTAAATTCGACGCGGTCAAAGTCGCGGGTAATAGCTAGTAGAAATTAATTTACTTAGTTCTAAATCCCCTATTCTAGTTTAACAGCTCATTTAAAATACAAGCTTATTAACATGTAATTAACCTTACAGAGACGGTGAAGACTAGTGCGTACTGCGCCCCCTCGATCCTGATCACGTTCATCAACATGGTGCTGTTTAAACAAGACGAGAACGCGCGCGCCGTCTGCGATGCTTTCATGTTCGCCGGACAAAACGGTATACAGAAGGTATGTACAATATCCAGTCCAAAAGCTGCTAATAAAACGAGTGCATAGCTTCGATAATAACGTTTCAATAAAAAATATAAACCAACTCCAAAAACACCAAAGGAAGAAATATAGTATATATTATCTTTTAGTTTTTACTAATGAAATCTAAACTAATAACTAATTCGGAGATAATATTAATTTTTACCAAGCAAAAGGAAACTGAAGTTTTAAAGTTAAAAGGTAACAAACATAAAAAACAACTGAATTTAGAACCTCGTCTTTCTGAAGTTGCTTAATAAAATAATGTACTCGTAATATGTTGTTAAGATTAAGATATATTACTTTAACGCGTTACCAGCCGATGGGCAGAAGCCAGGTCCGTAGCTGGTAACCGTTAGGGTTATAATGAAACACGCAGACTGATTCAACTGAGAATATATTTACAATTTTTCACCTATCTTATATCCCATTTATTAGTCGTGCAAGTAACGCTAACACTAATGTGTACAATAAACATTTTCACCAATCAGCGACAAGTAAACAAAAATCTAACATTTACGAATGATTTCTTAGAAATCTGTTCGCGAGTATAAAAGTAGTGCCACGTATAACAGGCAGAGGAAAGCTTCGCGCGTCACCAGTGCGAATGTTGATATCGTCGCGGCGAGACGTATGATGCTCCGTTCGATCGCCTTCGCGCATCGCTTGGTTTCGGCGCGGCTAGTTGTACGATGCTCCGTTCGTTTTCCAGGTTTAAAGTTATATGTTGCCCGTGCGTATATACATACGCCACATTACAGTATATATCTCAATAAAAAACGGTTAATTTAAAAAAACAAGCGTTAATTGCTGTCTATGATATTTTGATAACCCCCACCCCACGCTTTTTTACATTAAAATTATTAAATTATCTCCTACCTTTTTTAATAAAGCGTGTTTTTTAGTTTTTTTTAAAACTATTATTATTTATTTTTTTCTTCTAAATTATTGTATTGTCATCGGTCCTCGATAAGTGTGCAAAGTTTCAAATCAATCCGTCGATTTGAAAAGGGTGAAAATCACGTTCAAAGATTCCGTTACATAGATACATACCGAGCTAATAAAAAGCGTGTTAAAATATCACTATACTCTTATCTAACACATGACAATAACATCATATTAAGTTCAAAAGCCGGCTATTCTTACTAAAGATATACATATTATATAATATTTATTTTGCATTAATTAAAGCACTAGAAGTTTTTCCTATACCCTCTCTTCCTCTAACACAAATATCTCCCACATTCTTACTTCATGCCATATGAGACTTCAATATAACTGAATTGAATATTAATACATATATCTCATCATTGCCTTATGTTATATTGGTGTGTTAAATTGCTTGTCTGTGTGCAGTTCTTCGTGATCCTGGCTCTGATGTGCGTCCCCGTCATGCTGTTCGGCAAGCCCTACTTCATCATGAAGGAACAGAAGCAGAAAGCCGTAAGTACTATATTTGTTATTATTATAATAATGATTTAATTGAGACTTTGTTTGCGTGAACTGTGGTTTGATCGTTATTTCATTTACGTGGATACCACTATATCTGTGAGTCTACTGCATGGAGAAATAAATTAAGTTCGAGCTACTGAATTGTAAAAATCCCATTAAAATAGTTTCAGTGGGTTTTGTGTGATGCCAGAACAAGCAGATATAAAAAACTGCTAAAATCTATTGTTTGGGATTCAGAGGACGTCAACAGGTTTATTTAAAAACTGGTTAGTAGATCTTTCAAACAATCATAAAATTGCATAATGAGAACTTGAACCTGGAATAACTATTTATGAATCCCATATATTTTTATCCCGTGTGGTGATGAATCCACAATACATCGAGTGGCAGTGTCAAGACGACCGCTTAACACGCCGTCCGTGCAATCAAATAATAATAGTTTAGGTAACATGGACTGAGATTCTAACATGTATGTGTTCTTCCAGAGCCAGGGTCACCAGCCAGTAGAAGACGCGGCTGAGAACGGCACCGCCGGCGGCGCCGCCCCGCCCGCCAGCTCGCACCACGACGACGACGACATCACTGAGGTGTTCATTCACCAGGTAAGGACATACGAGAAAGACGCAGTTATAATGCTACTGTCGGTTATGAAAGTCGTCGTAAACAAGTGACGTCATGAATCATCCGATACAGTGGCTTATAAAAGCGTACTCGGCGCACATCGATTCATTTTGACATCAACTGGCAGACGGAGCGGACGTGCTGTGTGATCGTTGTTGGATGATATCAATTATTATCTCTACCTTTATACGTTAATGTATTTCTTTAATTAACGGTTACAATAACTAACGTGAATAATTCAATGATTATTTAAAGGTGAAAGTTCATTTGTTATTTTTATTTAACTGTTTTACTTCTGATTCCTAACATTACTATATTATGTGTGTAACTTTATTTGTGAATTACACTATGTATGATAACGAATGTGATTTAAATTTAAACTTGTATACTAAATAATATCAAACTCACAGCTGATTTAAAATTCGTTAAGTGTTGTTTGCATAAAGCTAGATAGAAAATGGTAAAGATTCAAAATTAATAAAACATAGTTTGGGTTAACAGAAACCCTTAATTACATGTGTTAAGATAGTATTGCTTTTATTTTTCAAATATCGTTAATTTTCAGGCTATTTTATGGCTTTGTGACAGAATTCTAGACTTTGATATTTATAGATGACAAAAGCAAAATGTGTCCAACACGCCACGGTCGATTACATGACACTTTTAAATGCTAATAAATCGTAGAAAACCTATTGCTTTACCTATTTGTGTTGTTAATTATGAAGCTATACTCTTCCCAATGTATATTATGTGAACTGCTTACTACACTTAGGCGCAATGAATTTTTTTTGAAAAATATTCCTCATTATTTGGATTTCAACGCTCAACCTGCAAGGATGTCTCCTAACTACAGTTGCATTCATCTAAAGAAAAATCGTTGCAATAATTGAAGCGGGCCAGAACCAGAGTGCTGTAGTTCGACAGCTGAAAATCAGCAAATATTCAGTTCATCATGTGTACCAACGCTATCGGGAGACTAGTGGCTATGAATGACGACGAGGATCTGGTCGAACCAGAGCTACAACACAGCGTGACAACCGATTTCTCGTAACAACGGCATTGCGAAATCGTCGTCTGACTGCTGTTAATCTTGCACATCATCTTCAAGAGGTGGACAGTCAGAAGAAGACTTGCTGAAGGAGGTCTGAATGCGCACAGGCCAGCAAATGGCCCTAATCTGACGCCAGCTCATCGCCAGACCCGTCTTCGATTTGCACAAAAACATGTGCACAGGACAGTCGACCAATGGAGAGCAGTCCTGTTCTCAGACGAGTGCAGGATGTGGCTTCATGCCAATGATGGACGAGGAAGGGTCTACGGAAGGCATATAGAGAGATTTTTCTGTGTTGCATTACGGAACGTGTGCCTTACGGCGGTGGATTGTGTATGTTCTGGGGAAGGTATCTTACTCGAAGATAAAACTGAGCTTGTCTTTATCGCTGGGGTCAATATTGGGCGACAAGCAAGAGGATTAACATATCAGTGGTACATAGAGGCAATTCTCCAAGAGCATGTCGTTCACCATTTGGCGGTTTTATTCGGAAGAACTTTCTCTTTATGCATGACAATGCAAGACATCATACCGCTGCTATAGTACGACTGTACGGTTTCGTACACTTGATAGTTGTTGTGGTTTGGTGAGTGCGGAGAGAAGAGAAAAGACACAAGTTGCACTAAATAATGACGTATAATCACGTAGGTATAGGTTACGGTAACACAAGTTAGGTTTTAGCAATTCGTCTCTCTAATGTCTGTACGTCGCGACAGTATAGTTAGCACTGAGTTGCTTTTATAATAATTTACATAATTTTTGATGATTAAGTAAATGACGCGCGGCCGACAGGTCGCGTTGTCAGCAAAATGCAATGTACAGTTTAATGAGACTGTACATCTTGGCAACCCCAAAGAAATAGGAATAACAAACATAAGAGAGTAGAAAAGCCATCACTAAGCAAGAAATGCATATAATTTAATCAAAATTGAACGCAATATTCTTAGTCCCTGTAATGAAAGTTCGATGCGCCGTCTCGGATTCATGGTCCGCATGATGCACGTCATCCTGACTCGGTGATGCTGTTTTGGTTATTCGTTGTCGACTGTATTCTTGCAGCTCAATATCCTCGTGCTGTTGTTCATTTGGCATAGTTTCACGCTTCATGGTTAAACAAAGGCGACAACGTTTCCTCCCAACGACCACAACGAAAGTAACAACCGCTGACGCCAACAAAAAATAGCTTATAATATATTGGTGGACGTCGTGGCTAGAAATTGTTATATGATGCCAAGCTTCACTTTCCCTTTGAGTCTCAAGATTGTCTTCAATTTGTTGCAGATCTGTAGCAATAGGGTGAAGCGTGTTTTGGGCGTTGTGATACGTCAAGTTGACTATGTTGTTAATAGATGTGTCTAATGTCGGCATGCTAAACTCGTAATCCATCTTCATGTGACTGTTGTATTGTCGGTGAGCGTAGATGGTCAAATCTTTCGACTGCAAAATGCATCCTTGAGATAATGTCACTATGCTTGACGATGATATAGTAGATGATGTGACGTCATCGTTGCATATGGTACGTAGTGAGCATACATCGCAGCACGTTGTTAGCCAGCTGTTCGGCGAGTGTAGTTCTATCCAGACTTCCTTGCAGGACGCGTGATCGACGTCACAACGCGCAATGTTTTGATGCGACCGCAATTTCGCTTCACAGGGTGCGTTGTTACTATGCAGATCGTATGACAGCATATTTTTCTTGCAAAGAAATTTGCTTGGTTTATGTTGTATGCATTGCCGCAGGTCATCTTCGGTCATTGAGATGTATTTGTTTTTCTGCAGGTTAACGGCGATGTACTTAGTTGATACATGCTCATATGTCACATCAGTGGCAAGTTTAACCGGCAATGGAATGGCTTTGTAGAATATATAATCTTCGTCAGATACTAGTGGAATACGGGCTTCAAACAGGAAATAACTATCAGTAACGCGAGCTTTCACTGTAATCAGCTTGTAGAGATCCTTGATGTTTTCTTTATAATTTTCCACTGGCAATGACACCGTTTTTGGCAGGCTACTAGATATGTCGCTCAGTTGCTGAATCAAATGCACAGGCGTTATCAAGTGTATGTCAACATGGCCTTGGTACACGTTTGTAAGGGTGTTAAAGAGCATTTCTTGAAAAGTTCGTAAACTGTTAATTAATAATTATGCAGTCAAGGAGGCCGAGTTAATATATGTAGTTGCCGATATAATTTCTAATTCCGATTTTATAGAAGACATATGTAAGTTTGTTTGGTTGACGAAGTCGTTAATAAACTCAGCTTGGCGCTGAATATTGTTCTCACTTTGTTTTAAAACTTGATTCTCAAGCTTTACAATACTTGTCTGGTTTTTTATAAGTTCTAATAAATAGTTTTCATTGTTTTGAAGCGATTGTATATCGTTTTCATATTTTGAAGCAAAATTTTGATCCAGTATTCCAAATAAACTGTTAGCCAGGTAACCAACTCCGTCCACTAGTCCTCGTTTTCTTCGATTACTGAGGTGCTTGTGAGGGTTTTTCAATGCAAAGTTGTAATAACCCAACAGGTCCATTTCATGTTTGAGTTGTTGCATTGTTGTTTTGCAGTGTTTTAGTTGTGATTGATCGCAAATGTTCTCTAAATTTTCAATATACAATTTTAGCCGATGCGTTCCCTCCCAGTAATTAGTGAGATTATAATACATTTGCAATTTCCACTCATCGTGCATTTTTTGTATTTTGCCGACAGTGTCATAGTACATCGGCCGCTCGCGTTCTAAACATGTAATTTGAGCGTTAGGCACCTGGCGTACATTGTCACTGATACCGTAGGAACCCGATATAAGTGTAAAAAATGTTAATATCGCGAGGCATAACGATGTAATAGGTTTGATGCCTGTTTTAAAATGTTTTTGTTTAGGTTTATTTTGTTTGACGTTATCCTCCTCAATGTTGACTTCAGAGTTTAATGGTAATGGTGAGAGCTTAACCACAGGGCGCTTCACTATCCCGGCTGCAGTTTTAAGGGTAGTAACCCGCACGAGGCCGTCGGTGCCAGGATGCGTCTCCAAGACTCTTCCCATTGCCCGTTTGCCTGGGGGTACATTGTTGTCTTTCACCAAAACGATGTCTCCTTTCTGTATGTTTTTAGTGGGTTTGTTCCACTTACTGTAAGCTTGCAATGTGTTGAGATAGTCGTTTGACCAGTTCTTCCAATATTGATGAAACATATGTTCAATTAATTGCCATCTACGTCGTAAGTCGATGTTATTGACGTCATTATAATCCGATAGTGGAAGCGACAGCGTCGGGCTGCCTGTGAGGAAATGACCGGGAGTCAAGCAATTATAAAACTCTTCTGGATCTTCGGTTAGAGGGCACAAAGGTCTTGAGTTAAGGCAGGCCTCTATCTTCGCCAAGAGCGTAGTAAACTCTTCGAAGGTAAGTTTCTGATCGCCCAATACTCGTCGCAGGTGGTGTTTCATCGACTTTACTGCCGCTTCCCACAGCCCACTCGCGCTAGGCCAAGCCGGCGCATTATAATGCCGTTCAACCTCTAGTTTGGCTAGTTCGCAAAACAATTCTGGGTTCAGAATTTCTTTAAAGGCTTCAAACTCGTGCCGAAGCACCTTAGACGCGCCAATGAAATTAGTACCACAGTCCGAGTACATGTGTTTAGGCACGCCGCGCCGGGCACACAGTCTCTGGAAGGTCGCTATAAATGTTTCGGTGCTAAGGTCCGACACTAGTTCTATATGGACGGCTTTGGTGGCCATACAGATAAATATCGCGATGTACGCCTTCGATGTTTTCACCTCTACCCTTGTTAAGTTTAACATCTACATGGCCGGAAAAGTCAACTCCTGTGTGAGTAAAGGGCCGGCATGGGGTAATACGTTGGCGAGGCAAATCTCCCATCAGTTGGTGTGTATTCGTTTTGTTAAATCGATGACAGCGCACACATTTTCGTAAGATTGTTTTTACTGCTCTATTCCCGCCGACTATCCAATATTGTTGACGTAAAACAGTCAAAGTTAAACGAGCTCCTCCATGTAGTGTTCTCAAATGAGCTTGTTCAATCAGCAGTTGAGTATATTTGCCATTATGTGGTATGATAGCTGGATTTCTCATCTCTGGTGATAGGCTAGAGTTCTTCAGACGACCTCCAATACGAATGATGCCGATGTCATCAAGATAGGGATTTAGTTTCAAAATCTTGCTCTTTGTTGATACAACTCAATTAGTAATAAGTTGCCTGTATTCTGCATCGAACTGTAAACGCTGCACGTGAATGACGATAGTTGTTTTCGCTGCGCCTAGCTCGCTTGTAGTTACGTACTCGGTGTTCGGTTTCGTTTTGTTACGAAAGTACGAAATTAAGCGCTGTATTCATGCGACGACTCGAGTTATAAATGTTAATGAGCTAGATTTGCTTATTAATGTTGTTATAAAATGTTCATTGTGTTTGGGTGGTTTATGTATGGTTTCGGTAACATTTATAGAGCCATAGTTAGTTTCATAAGAACACGAAACATCTGAGCTTTCTTGTTCTCTTCGCCAGAAATTCAGGACCTTGCCACCATAATTTGAAGTTAAGTAATTTACTCGGTAGTAAGCCTCTCGTTGCACAGTCCGCGGGGTTTTGTTCAGACTTCACGAATCGCCAATTGTTTGCAGGAATGACGCGTTTAATTCTCGTCAGTCTGTTCGCTAGGTAGGTCTCCCACCTTGACGGGTCACCTTTTATCCACGCCAACACAACTTGAGAGTCACACCAAGCGGTTATAGAGACGTCATATTCCAACAAGGCTTCTTTGGTTTTTTCAATTAGATTGGCCAAAAGCAAAGCACCACATAGTTCGAGTCGGGGCAGCGTAGTTTTCTGTGCAAGGGGTGCAACCCTTGTTTTTGACGCGAATAACGTTATTGTCGGTAAGCCATGTTTATTCCAAACTCGCGTGTAAATTACACATGCATACGCTTTTTCGCTTGCGTCACAGAATCCAAGTAGCTCTACACATTTATGCGTGTCGCCTATCCATCTGTTAATTGTCATATTTTTAACAAAATGTAGTTCTGTTTTCAGCCTCAGCCATTCAGTTTCGATGTAATGAGGCACTTCGTCATCCCAGCTGAGCCTAGTTATCCAGAGTTTTTGAAACAATAATTTGGCTATAATCGTTATTGGTGACAACCATCCGAGTGGATCATAAAACTTCGATATGTCTGAGAGCAGAGATCTCTTCGTTAGTTTCTTAGAGTGTTTGACTGGCCAGTTGAAGTTAAAGGTATCGCTCACAGGATGCCAGCAGAGCCCGAGTGCTTTTGACGACTCTTCCATTTTAAAGTCAAACAAACTTTGCTTTGATATTTGATCTTCGCTTAAATTGTCAAGTAAGGCTCGATGATTACTTGTCCATTTTCGCAAGTTCATACCGGCTCCTTTTAATAGTAGTATGAGTGAATTTTGTAATATTTGCGCATCTTGTATGTTGTTATGGCCACTAATGACGTCATCGACGTAGCATTCTGTCTGTAGTATCTTCGCAGCTGCCGGGTACTTGGGTCCGTCATCGCTAGCTAGTTGTTGTAATGTCCTAATAGCTAGCCAAGGCACGGATTTGGTTCCGTATGTTACCGTGCATGGCTGATACTCACGTAAATTTTCGTCACGCGAATCTCGCCAGATAATTTTTTGTAGGTGTTGTTCTTTCGAGAGCCATATGCATCGGTACATTTTCTCAATGTCGGCCGTGAAAGCGTATTTGTATGTTCGCCATTTGAAGATCAGGGCCTGGATGTCCTTCTGTAGGTTAGGCCCCTTTTCCATTAGGCTGTTCAGACTGTAACTACTGGAGATCTTTTGGGAAGCGTTGAATACTACTCTTAATTTTGTAGTTGTAGTATTTTCACGGAGGACACCGTGATGTGGTAAGTAACAAGAATTTGCTGACATGTGAGGCTGCGACAGTTTCATGTGACCTAGTTCCGCATATTCTTGAATAAATTCACGGTACATGTTAGCAAGTTTTGGAACCCTAGCCAACCGTTTTTCTAATTGCAAAAACTGTGAAATTGCAATTGATTTAGAGTTGCCTAGTTTTTCTTGATAGTCCGCACAGAGTGGCATTTTCACAATATACTTTCCATCTTGCGATCGTTTCACAGTTTCCTTGTAAAATTGTTCGCAGCGATCGTTTTTAGGTGTGTCCTTATTAGTTTGAATATCTTCGGTTTCCCAAAATTTTGTTAGTTGTTCTAAATCAATTAATGCCACATGACATGAAAACGTTTTTATTTTACCGCAAACAATCCACTCTATATGCGTTTGTTGTGCAACGGGCATGTGGCTGTCTCCTTTTAGGACTCCATCTAGTAAAATTTTTGAGTACACATCGGCCCCTAATAGCAGGTCGATTTGACGTGAGATGTTACAGTCTGGATCCGCTAGTTTCAAGTTCTTTAGATGCGGCCATTCACCCTTTTCGAACGTAGATATGGGTAAGTTATTGGTGAGCTTTTCATAATAAGCGCACGCGTTTCAAAACTGTACTCAGAGTATATCGATTTACAAGTAAGGCTTAGCTGTCCCTTGCAATCGCCTGAAACAGCACCAATGCCTGTCACGGATGCGTGGATCTTGTTTCGTGGCAATCTTAAAACTTGTGCAGCGTTTTCTGTTATTAAGTTCACCTGTGAACCTTGATCAAGGAGCGCACGCAGTGTTATATACGAGCCATTTAATGATTTAACTTTCAGCTGAACTGTTGTCAGTATGACTTCTACATCACTAGTCTGCAGATGGTTAGATGTCATTTGTTGAGTTGACGACATAGGGCTTTGCTCATAATTGGTTTGTCTGCTTGGGTATGCTATAATTTTCTTGTCGTTATTGTGTAGTAGTGTATGATGTTTCTGATTGCATTCACGGCAGGTTTTGTTCGATTTGCATTCTTCGTTACCGTGACTGTACAAACAATTTTTGCACAGCTGCAATTTCGTAATCGTTGTATTACGTTTCCCGGTGTCTAATTCCAGAAACTAGTCACATTGCCTTAAAACGTGATTTGAGTTGCAAAGCGGGCATTTTCCATATGCGGCATAATAGTTGTTTTTATTAAAATTGTAGCTAGGTTTTTTCGCCTGGCATTGCTTGCTAAATTTGTAATTTGGTGATTTTTCAGCAGTGGCTGAATTCCGTTTCTTTGCGGATTTCATAGTTTCATGAGCCATGAATTGTGTTTCTAAGAAAGACAAGAAATCTTGCAAGTTTTGTAATTCTCTGTGATCCTGAAGTTCCTTCATGTAGTCACTAAAGGTTGCAGAGTCCAGTTTTTGTGACATGATATGAACAATGATCGGATCCCACGTAGATTTATCAATGCCTATGTTAGAAATGCCGTTAAACACTGTGTTATAGTGTCATGCATTATTTTCAAATTAAATGCATCGGGTTGTTGTATTACTGGCAGATTAAGCATGGTATTCATAGAAGAAGTGAACTGCAAGCGACGGTTGTCGTAGCGCTGATTTAATATATCCCAACAAGAGCTATAATTGTCGGCGCTTATTGTGAGATGCTGCACTAACCGTTCAGCTTCCCCTCGAAGTTTAGTTTTGAAGTGTTGCATTTTTTGCGCATTGTTGATGGATGGATTCTTATGTATGGATTCCAAAAACAAGTCCTTGAATGAAATCCATTGCTTGTAGCTGCCTGAAAATTCAGGAATCTCAATCTTCGGCGTTGATTTCTGATAATGCGCTGTGGACCAAATTTTTGCATTGATTTTTCTTTTAAGCTCGTCGTATTTATACTCGACTTCCGAGAACATTTCGTTATACTGCTCATTTGATCCTCTTAAGTGAAAGTCTATTTGCCAATGAGTTTGATCAATGGGTTCCCACTTGGATTTCAAGGTTGCTAAATTATCTTCTAGCTCCCATTTCTCCGAAGCAGATACATTTTCGACTTTAGATATCGTCCGGTAAATCGCGTTAAAGTTACATTGTTGCTTGTTAAGCAGAACTTGTACATCATCAGCTTTTTCAGCTCGTTCACCAATAGTTGATGTACCGGACAAGTCGAACTTGACGGACGGTTTTGGATTTGCCTTTTCCGTCAGTTTGTTGGTGATATCCGTTTTTGTTGCAACGTACATCTCTTTTGTTCTTGCGTAGATGTCGTCCACGAAGTAACTCATTGTTTTATCTTCTAATTCCAGCATTAGTAGGGCATGCCGTTTGTCGAACTCCGCCCATAGGCTTTCCAGTGAAGATAAACGCTTGTTTAGGTATTCTACAGTCTTTCGAGACTCAGAGTCCTTGCGATAGTTGACACACAGGCTTTTTATACTCTCGAAACATGTTGACTGCAGCTCCAGTTTGTCCATGTTTCATGTCCACGCCTTGACGATTATTGCACTAGAAATAAACTAGATCTCAATCCAACCAAGTGCTCCGTTGTCACCTTTACGAGAAAGAAGTGCATTGTATCCTCTAAATATACCCTGAAAGGACACACCCTGACAATATGTCATACTATTCGAGATCTCGGTATTTTGTATGATTCAAAGTTACTATTCGATGTACACATAGATTATATTGTAAAGAAGGCATCACAGGCATTAGGCTTTATAATGCGAGCGTCTTCCTGTTTCCGAGAAGCGAAAACATACAAAATACTATACTGCACGTACGTTAGAAGTATACTGGAGTATGGGTCGCAGATCTGGAATCCTAGGTATGACAAGTATATCAATAGAATAGAAAACGTACAGAGAAAGTTCTTAAAATATCTTTGCTATCGTATTAAATTTTATAATTATAAGTCAGATCAATACTTGAACGTATGCGCCAAATTCCATCTTCTACCTTTATATAAACGAAGGTATATTGCTGATATAACATACTTACAAAAAATTTTGTGTAATTCAATTAATAGCTCAGAACTGTTGTCTATGGTAGGTTTGAATGTACCAGCAAAATCGTCACGTCATCATACTCCACTACACCTACCACTCGTACATACAAACTACCGGCAGGACAGCTTTATGTGGCGCGCAGGCAAGGCACTTAACGCAGCGAGTAAATTGCATGACTTCGACATCTTTGACGCGAGTCCGGCGACGATGAGACAGATGCTGAGTAGAGATTTTTTTATGAACTACGTAGATGTTTAGTTAGTTAATTTATTTTTATTTTATTGTAACTTTCAATACACATGGTTTATGTATAGCGAATTGTTTCTAACCGTGAGGACCTTTAATTGGCCAGATGCTACATATACCAATGTTATTATATTTAATAAGGCCGTTGGTCTTCTTATAAATTAAATAAATAAATGTTAGTATTTCTTTGTTTAGTATTTGTTTGACAAGTTCTGACACCTATTGTTCGGTGACAGAAGAACGTCGAGTTAGTTGTAGTAGTAGATTGATTTAGCCCCGGTTCCAACACGTAGAAAACGGTGGATGGCTGAGTGTAGCGTTGGTATGCAACTAGAAGAACGTAGGTAGCAGTTTTCTTTCCGTTGTCGCTTTGGATCCTCAGTGTTTTCGTATTCTACTTACGATATGTGCGCCGTTCTCAATCCAACCGGGGCGACCCGCTTCTGGGAGACCGATTGAACCGATTCGCTATCGTAAACAGGGACACTTTACACTGAAAATAATCCGGCTCGAAGGACCATAAAATGTACGGTTTCGTACACTTGATAGTTGTTGTGGTTTGGTGAGTGCGGAGAGAAGAGAAAAGACACAAGTTGCACTAAATAATGACGTATAATCACGTAGGTATAGGTTACGGTAACACAAGTTAGGTTTTAGCAATTCGTCTCTCTAATGTCTGTACGTCGCGACAGTATAGTTAGCACTGAGTTGCTTTTATAATAATTTACATAATTTTTGATGATTAAGTAAATGACGCGCGGCCGACAGGTCGCGTTGTCAGCAAAATGCAATGTACAGTTTAATGAGACTGTACAACGACAATACTTGCAAGAGGTGGGTATCCCCGTGATGGAGTGGCCAGCTCGGAGCCCGGACCTTAATCCGATCGAGCACTTATAGGACAAGTTAAAAAGAAGAAGAAGAGGCCGAAATATCGCTCCAGCTAATCTTCAGGATCTACAAAACGCGCTCAAGGGGATGGGATGACACAAGACTTTATCAAATACTTGATAGAATCTATGGAAAACCGGTATCAAGCTGTAATTCGAGCAAGAGGGGGCACCACTTCTTATTAATTTTTCCATTAAATGTTGTTTTTTTTAATTAATTCCAAAATAACTTTCGAACTTTGTTAGTTAAGCAAAAATCTTCCAATGAATATGAATTTGTTATTGTTTATTTTTCGACAGTAAGGTAAACTTATTAAAGCTTATGTATATTTAGTGAGTAACAGAAATGTAAGTGTAACATGTATTGTGTGTGGCAGGGTATCCACACGATCGAGTACGTGCTGGGCAGCGTGTCGCACACGGCGTCGTACCTGCGCCTGTGGGCGCTGTCGCTCGCGCACGCGCAACTCGCCGAGGTCGCCTGGAACATGCTGCTGCGGAAAGGTACCAAACACTACTATCTACACGATCTACTATCCACACGATCGAGTACGTGCTGGGCAGCGTGTCGCACACGGCGTCGTACCTGCGCCTGTGGGCGCTGTCGCTCGCGCACGCGCAACTCGCCGAGGTCGCCTGGAACATGCTGCTGCGGAAAGGTACCAAACACTACTATCTACACGATCTACTATCCACACGATCGAGTACGTGCTGGGCAGCGTGTCGCACACGGCGTCGTACCTGCGCCTGTGGGCGCTGTCGCTCGCGCACGCGCAACTCGCCGAGGTCGCCTGGAACATGCTGCTGCGGAAAGGTACCAAACACTACTATCTACACGATCTACTATCCACACGATCGAGTACGTGCTGGGCAGCGTGTCGCACACGGCGTCGTACCTGCGCCTGTGGGCGCTGTCGCTCGCGCACGCGCAACTCGCCGAGGTCGCCTGGAACATGCTGCTGCGGAAAGGTACCAAACACTACTATCTACACGATCTACTATCCACACGATCGAGTACGTGCTGGGCAGCGTGTCGCACACGGCGTCGTACCTGCGCCTGTGGGCGCTGTCGCTCGCGCACGCGCAACTCGCCGAGGTCGCCTGGAACATGCTGCTGCGGAAAGGTACCAAACACTACTATCTACACGATCTACTATCCACACGATCGAGTACGTGCTGGGCAGCGTGTCGCACACGGCGTCGTACCTGCGCCTGTGGGCGCTGTCGCTCGCGCACGCGCAACTCGCCGAGGTCGCCTGGAACATGCTGCTGCGGAAAGGTACCAAACACTACTATCTACACGATCTACTATCCACACGATCGAGTACGTGCTGGGCAGCGTGTCGCACACGGCGTCGTACCTGCGCCTGTGGGCGCTGTCGCTCGCGCACGCGCAACTCGCCGAGGTCGCCTGGAACATGCTGCTGCGGAAAGGTACCAAACACTACTATCTACACGATCTACTATCCACACGATCGAGTACGTGCTGGGCAGCGTGTCGCACACGGCGTCGTACCTGCGCCTGTGGGCGCTGTCGCTCGCGCACGCGCAACTCGCCGAGGTCGCCTGGAACATGCTGCTGCGGAAAGGTACCAAACACTACTATCTACACGATCTACTATCCACACGATCGAGTACGTGCTGGGCAGCGTGTCGCACACGGCGTCGTACCTGCGCCTGTGGGCGCTGTCGCTCGCGCACGCGCAACTCGCCGAGGTCGCCTGGAACATGCTGCTGCGGAAAGGTACCAAACACTACTATCTACACGATCTACTATCCACACGATCGAGTACGTGCTGGGCAGCGTGTCGCACACGGCGTCGTACCTGCGCCTGTGGGCGCTGTCGCTCGCGCACGCGCAACTCGCCGAGGTCGCCTGGAACATGCTGCTGCGGAAAGGTACCAAACACTACTATCTACACGATCTACTATCCACACGATCGAGTACGTGCTGGGCAGCGTGTCGCACACGGCGTCGTACCTGCGCCTGTGGGCGCTGTCGCTCGCGCACGCGCAACTCGCCGAGGTCGCCTGGAACATGCTGCTGCGGAAAGGTACCAAACACTACTATCTACACGATCTACTATCCACACGATCGAGTACGTGCTGGGCAGCGTGTCGCACACGGCGTCGTACCTGCGCCTGTGGGCGCTGTCGCTCGCGCACGCGCAACTCGCCGAGGTCGCCTGGAACATGCTGCTGCGGAAAGGTACCAAACACTACTATCTACACGATCTACTATCCACACGATCGAGTACGTGCTGGGCAGCGTGTCGCACACGGCGTCGTACCTGCGCCTGTGGGCGCTGTCGCTCGCGCACGCGCAACTCGCCGAGGTCGCCTGGAACATGCTGCTGCGGAAAGGTACCAAACACTACTATCTACACGATCTACTATCCACACGATCGAGTACGTGCTGGGCAGCGTGTCGCACACGGCGTCGTACCTGCGCCTGTGGGCGCTGTCGCTCGCGCACGCGCAACTCGCCGAGGTCGCCTGGAACATGCTGCTGCGGAAAGGTACCAAACACTACTATCTACACGATCTACTATCCACACGATCGAGTACGTGCTGGGCAGCGTGTCGCACACGGCGTCGTACCTGCGCCTGTGGGCGCTGTCGCTCGCGCACGCGCAACTCGCCGAGGTCGCCTGGAACATGCTGCTGCGGAAAGGTACCAAACACTACTATCTACACGATCTACTATCCACACGATCGAGTACGTGCTGGGCAGCGTGTCGCACACGGCGTCGTACCTGCGCCTGTGGGCGCTGTCGCTCGCGCACGCGCAACTCGCCGAGGTCGCCTGGAACATGCTGCTGCGGAAAGGTACCAAACACTACTATCTACACGATCTACTATCCACACGATCGAGTACGTGCTGGGCAGCGTGTCGCACACGGCGTCGTACCTGCGCCTGTGGGCGCTGTCGCTCGCGCACGCGCAACTCGCCGAGGTCGCCTGGAACATGCTGCTGCGGAAAGGTACCAAACACTACTATCTACACGATCTACTATCCACACGATCGAGTACGTGCTGGGCAGCGTGTCGCACACGGCGTCGTACCTGCGCCTGTGGGCGCTGTCGCTCGCGCACGCGCAACTCGCCGAGGTCGCCTGGAACATGCTGCTGCGGAAAGGTACCAAACACTACTATCTACACGATCTACTATCCACACGATCGAGTACGTGCTGGGCAGCGTGTCGCACACGGCGTCGTACCTGCGCCTGTGGGCGCTGTCGCTCGCGCACGCGCAACTCGCCGAGGTCGCCTGGAACATGCTGCTGCGGAAAGGTACCAAACACTACTATCTACACGATCTACTATCCACACGATCGAGTACGTGCTGGGCAGCGTGTCGCACACGGCGTCGTACCTGCGCCTGTGGGCGCTGTCGCTCGCGCACGCGCAACTCGCCGAGGTCGCCTGGAACATGCTGCTGCGGAAAGGTACCAAACACTACTATCTACACGATCTACTATCCACACGATCGAGTACGTGCTGGGCAGCGTGTCGCACACGGCGTCGTACCTGCGCCTGTGGGCGCTGTCGCTCGCGCACGCGCAACTCGCCGAGGTCGCCTGGAACATGCTGCTGCGGAAAGGTACCAAACACTACTATCTACACGATCTACTATCCACACGATCGAGTACGTGCTGGGCAGCGTGTCGCACACGGCGTCGTACCTGCGCCTGTGGGCGCTGTCGCTCGCGCACGCGCAACTCGCCGAGGTCGCCTGGAACATGCTGCTGCGGAAAGGTACCAAACACTACTATCTACACGATCTACTATCCACACGATCGAGTACGTGCTGGGCAGCGTGTCGCACACGGCGTCGTACCTGCGCCTGTGGGCGCTGTCGCTCGCGCACGCGCAACTCGCCGAGGTCGCCTGGAACATGCTGCTGCGGAAAGGTACCAAACACTACTATCTACACGATCTACTATCCACACGATCGAGTACGTGCTGGGCAGCGTGTCGCACACGGCGTCGTACCTGCGCCTGTGGGCGCTGTCGCTCGCGCACGCGCAACTCGCCGAGGTCGCCTGGAACATGCTGCTGCGGAAAGGTACCAAACACTACTATCTACACGATCTACTATCCACACGATCGAGTACGTGCTGGGCAGCGTGTCGCACACGGCGTCGTACCTGCGCCTGTGGGCGCTGTCGCTCGCGCACGCGCAACTCGCCGAGGTCGCCTGGAACATGCTGCTGCGGAAAGGTACCAAACACTACTATCTACACGATCTACTATCCACACGATCGAGTACGTGCTGGGCAGCGTGTCGCACACGGCGTCGTACCTGCGCCTGTGGGCGCTGTCGCTCGCGCACGCGCAACTCGCCGAGGTCGCCTGGAACATGCTGCTGCGGAAAGGTACCAAACACTACTATCTACACGATCTACTATCCACACGATCGAGTACGTGCTGGGCAGCGTGTCGCACACGGCGTCGTACCTGCGCCTGTGGGCGCTGTCGCTCGCGCACGCGCAACTCGCCGAGGTCGCCTGGAACATGCTGCTGCGGAAAGGTACCAAACACTACTATCTACACGATCTACTATCCACACGATCGAGTACGTGCTGGGCAGCGTGTCGCACACGGCGTCGTACCTGCGCCTGTGGGCGCTGTCGCTCGCGCACGCGCAACTCGCCGAGGTCGCCTGGAACATGCTGCTGCGGAAAGGTACCAAACACTACTATCTACACGATCTACTATCCACACGATCGAGTACGTGCTGGGCAGCGTGTCGCACACGGCGTCGTACCTGCGCCTGTGGGCGCTGTCGCTCGCGCACGCGCAACTCGCCGAGGTCGCCTGGAACATGCTGCTGCGGAAAGGTACCAAACACTACTATCTACACGATCTACTATCCACACGATCGAGTACGTGCTGGGCAGCGTGTCGCACACGGCGTCGTACCTGCGCCTGTGGGCGCTGTCGCTCGCGCACGCGCAACTCGCCGAGGTCGCCTGGAACATGCTGCTGCGGAAAGGTACCAAACACTACTATCTACACGATCTACTATCCACACGATCGAGTACGTGCTGGGCAGCGTGTCGCACACGGCGTCGTACCTGCGCCTGTGGGCGCTGTCGCTCGCGCACGCGCAACTCGCCGAGGTCGCCTGGAACATGCTGCTGCGGAAAGGTACCAAACACTACTATCTACACGATCTACTATCCACACGATCGAGTACGTGCTGGGCAGCGTGTCGCACACGGCGTCGTACCTGCGCCTGTGGGCGCTGTCGCTCGCGCACGCGCAACTCGCCGAGGTCGCCTGGAACATGCTGCTGCGGAAAGGTACCAAACACTACTATCTACACGATCTACTATCCACACGATCGAGTACGTGCTGGGCAGCGTGTCGCACACGGCGTCGTACCTGCGCCTGTGGGCGCTGTCGCTCGCGCACGCGCAACTCGCCGAGGTCGCCTGGAACATGCTGCTGCGGAAAGGTACCAAACACTACTATCTACACGATCTACTATCCACACGATCGAGTACGTGCTGGGCAGCGTGTCGCACACGGCGTCGTACCTGCGCCTGTAGGCGCTGTCGCTCGCGCACGCGCAACTCGCCGAGGTCGCCTGGAACATGCTGCTGCGGAAAGGTACCAAACACTACTATCTACACGATCTACTATCCACACGATCGAGTACGTGCTGGGCAGCGTGTCGCACACGGCGTCGTACCTGCGCCTGTAGGCGCTGTCGCTCGCGCACGCGCAACTCGCCGAGGTCGCCTGGAACATGCTGCTGCGGAAAGGTACCAAACACTACTATCTACACGATCTACTATCCACACGATCGAGTACGTGCTGGGCAGCGTGTCGCACACGGCGTCGTACCTGCGCCTGTGGGCGCTGTCGCTCGCGCACGCGCAACTCGCCGAGGTCGCCTGGAACATGCTGCTGCGGAAAGGTACCAAACACTACTATCTACACGATCTACTATCCACACGATCGAGTACGTGCTGGGCAGCGTGTCGCACACGGCGTCGTACCTGCGCCTGTGGGCGCTGTCGCTCGCGCACGCGCAACTCGCCGAGGTCGCCTGGAACATGCTGCTGCGGAAAGGTACCAAACACTACTATCTACACGATCTACTATCCACACGATCGAGTACGTGCTGGGCAGCGTGTCGCACACGGCGTCGTACCTGCGCCTGTGGGCGCTGTCGCTCGCGCACGCGCAACTCGCCGAGGTCGCCTGGAACATGCTGCTGCGGAAAGGTACCAAACACTACTATCTACACGATCTACTATCCACACGATCGAGTACGTGCTGGGCAGCGTGTCGCACACGGCGTCGTACCTGCGCCTGTGGGCGCTGTCGCTCGCGCACGCGCAACTCGCCGAGGTCGCCTGGAACATGCTGCTGCGGAAAGGTACCAAACACTACTATCTACACGATCTACTATCCACACGATCGAGTACGTGCTGGGCAGCGTGTCGCACACGGCGTCGTACCTGCGCCTGTGGGCGCTGTCGCTCGCGCACGCGCAACTCGCCGAGGTCGCCTGGAACATGCTGCTGCGGAAAGGTACCAAACACTACTATCTACACGATCTACTATCCACACGATCGAGTACGTGCTGGGCAGCGTGTCGCACACGGCGTCGTACCTGCGCCTGTGGGCGCTGTCGCTCGCGCACGCGCAACTCGCCGAGGTCGCCTGGAACATGCTGCTGCGGAAAGGTACCAAACACTACTATCTACACGATCTACTATCCACACGATCGAGTACGTGCTGGGCAGCGTGTCGCACACGGCGTCGTACCTGCGCCTGTGGGCGCTGTCGCTCGCGCACGCGCAACTCGCCGAGGTCGCCTGGAACATGCTGCTGCGGAAAGGTACCAAACACTACTATCTACACGATCTACTATCCACACGATCGAGTACGTGCTGGGCAGCGTGTCGCACACGGCGTCGTACCTGCGCCTGTGGGCGCTGTCGCTCGCGCACGCGCAACTCGCCGAGGTCGCCTGGAACATGCTGCTGCGGAAAGGTACCAAACACTACTATCTACACGATCTACTATCCACACGATCGAGTACGTGCTGGGCAGCGTGTCGCACACGGCGTCGTACCTGCGCCTGTGGGCGCTGTCGCTCGCGCACGCGCAACTCGCCGAGGTCGCCTGGAACATGCTGCTGCGGAAAGGTACCAAACACTACTATCTACACGATCTACTATCCACACGATCGAGTACGTGCTGGGCAGCGTGTCGCACACGGCGTCGTACCTGCGCCTGTGGGCGCTGTCGCTCGCGCACGCGCAACTCGCCGAGGTCGCCTGGAACATGCTGCTGCGGAAAGGTACCAAACACTACTATCTACACGATCTACTATCCACACGATCGAGTACGTGCTGGGCAGCGTGTCGCACACGGCGTCGTACCTGCGCCTGTGGGCGCTGTCGCTCGCGCACGCGCAACTCGCCGAGGTCGCCTGGAACATGCTGCTGCGGAAAGGTACCAAACACTACTATCTACACGATCTACTATCCACACGATCGAGTACGTGCTGGGCAGCGTGTCGCACACGGCGTCGTACCTGCGCCTGTGGGCGCTGTCGCTCGCGCACGCGCAACTCGCCGAGGTCGCCTGGAACATGCTGCTGCGGAAAGGTACCAAACACTACTATCTACACGATCTACTATCCACACGATCGAGTACGTGCTGGGCAGCGTGTCGCACACGGCGTCGTACCTGCGCCTGTGGGCGCTGTCGCTCGCGCACGCGCAACTCGCCGAGGTCGCCTGGAACATGCTGCTGCGGAAAGGTACCAAACACTACTATCTACACGATCTACTATCCACACGATCGAGTACGTGCTGGGCAGCGTGTCGCACACGGCGTCGTACCTGCGCCTGTGGGCGCTGTCGCTCGCGCACGCGCAACTCGCCGAGGTCGCCTGGAACATGCTGCTGCGGAAAGGTACCAAACACTACTATTATAAAATTATGTCATAAAAGTGTTAATTAACAATGCGATAAGATCAGTATAAAGTCGTTTCATTTCAATGTATTGTCCTAGTTTTACACAAAAAAATATTATATTATAGGAAATTAATAAGTTTGACATTTTCTATACGAAAATTGTCGAAAAGACAAAAATAACGGTTCATAAAGAAAGTATGTTTTACTTTTACTTAGGTAAAGCAAAAATATTTTATAGTTCTTCATCATCTTATATTATTAATTAAGTAGTCATACATACTTAGTTAACAAAATATCAGTCAAGAAACCTTTGTTTGATGATACCTTATGTTTTTAAAAGGCAACGATAATAACCATACATTATTATTATTCAGTATCTTTAATAACTTTTTATTTTGTTCTTAGGTCTGATGTCATCGGACTTCCAGGGCGGTATTTTCCTGTACATAGTGTTCGCGGGATGGGCAGCTATCTCCGTCTCCATCCTTGTGCTGATGGAGGGTCTCTCGGCCTTCTTGCATACACTGCGTCTGCACTGGTAAAATTATTATTCATTATAACAATATATATCGTCACTTTTCTTTAGTTCCTGCTCATTACATTCTTCAAACATGCTCGTAGGTTGAACCTCTCAATCAATTCAGTTATCGAAAATACGAAAACACAAAAAAGTATAAATTTTGTTACATCATAACAAAATTTACGTTTTAATTAGTCTGGTCAAGCTTGGATGCCGGCGTCCTAGCGTTGGTTGAGAGGTTAAGATACTATTAAACTGACCTTTCTTCAAAGTGTGTTGAATCTAGTGAATCTGACCAGATAATGTTTTCCATATCAAATTCCACATCGAAATCGGTTCAGCGATTTGGTCTTGAATACGTTACTCAGCAACGGTGCTACTTTCTAATTGTATTTGTATGAATTTAAGCCAGGTACAAATAACATTTGGTAACTAAGATAAGAGGAAAGTAAAGTTCCTCAATATATCTAAAAGAGAATTTCTATGAGACACAAAGTTGAGAAGATTTCTTTTTTATTAATTTATTTTTGGAGGCTTTTATACACAATGGCATGCCAAGGTCAAATCTAATATGTTTTATACAAATTTTCCCTGGATGACGTTATAAACAAATCATGCATTTAACTTGTAGTACAATATTACATTATGATGGTTGTCTTCAGGGTGGAGTTCCAGAGCAAGTTCTACAGAGGCGAGGGCTATCTCTTCCAGCCGTTCTCCTTCGAGGTCATCCTCGACTCGGCCGGACAGACCGAAGAGTAAACACTACGATCTGCCTACTTAACGTACTACTGTCCCATCACTTACCAACACGACACTGACAAGATATGAATATACTCAAAAAATATGTTATAATATGCATTTGATGTTAAAGATTGGATGTCTTGCATCAAATATCGATAACTTGCATATGAGGTTTAATTAATTCGAAGATTTATATAAAAGTGACAATTTTCAAGTAATTACTAGCATTTGATGTTAAAGATTGGATGTCTTGCATCAAATATCGATAACTTGCATATGAGGTTTAATTAATTCGAAGATTTATATAAAAGTGACAATTTTCAAGTAATTACTAAAATTTGGCAAATGAGAGTTCGCAACGTTCAACTAGTTAGCATGGAATACCTTATTAAAAATATAAATTTTGCGAAGAGAATCATCTATTGCCACGAGTATCGACGTCGAGTGATGAAACAGTATTGTCATAAACAGAAGAACAAGTAATAATGTACCCCGTTTAATGTTTGTAGTGAATGTTCTCTCAATTTGATATATCCTAATATTTGGCAGCTTTAAATCGCCGATGTAATGCAGTTTTATTAGAAGAGTATTTTTTCTGAATGTTAATGTTCATTCCATATTGTAAGTAAGATTACCTTGTAAAGCTGTTTATCAAGTTTTAACTTAAGCATAATAAATTTCCTACAACGTGAGGGTACATGATTACATATAAATCATTTTCCTTTTTTGTATTTTCATAGTTTAAAATATTTTTTATTTAATCCCATATTTTTTGTAAGATGTAAATGCATGAACGACTATGGTGCAGTAAGAATCAAATGTACTTAAAAATAATTTTATAATTCAGTAGATTCCACAAATAAATAATTAACTGCAGTGATTTAAATACAAGTTTAAGTTACCATTTCTGAATAAATTATTTTATTAAACGTGTTTTTTTATTTAAATATACGGTGTGTAATTGAGAAGTGTGATCATATTTAAAAGTAATATTTATTAAAATAAAATGGAAGTCTATGTATCTTAAGTTTGTAAGAACATTTCTGGACATATTTGCACATTGATGTCACTATCGACAAATAAATATACAGTCAAATCACTGAATATGTTCTTTTGAATATACTTTATAATAATCATATGAGTTCAAATATGGTCACAACTTATCATTACTCGCTACATGTAAGATAAGCTGCAGTGTTGAATATCCGTATAGAGTATAACGCTTGTATTATGTGTGTATATGTACCGCGGCATAATGTCAGACGCTCTCTGTTTAGTTACTTGTTACTGAATGTCATTCCAGGTATAGTTCAATATATAATCGACTAGTGCTCCCAATGAGTGTCGTAGCATAGTTTTACGGTGATGATTAAAGGTATTTTTAGTAGCATTCAAATTATTTGTTTTATTTCTTATCCCTTAGGCTAGCATGATAGAATGCAGAGAACAAAAATACACTACTTACTACCTGTTACTTACTTCCTAGAAGTTGGTGAATATTAGTTAAATAAAATAATCGATAACAATCATATCACTGTGATGAATAATTAAACATAAGAGGTAGCCATATGCCTTTATACAGCATGTTCCGTAAATAATGGTTCAAGCGTAAGGCAATGATTCTTTGCCTAATTATCTACTACTAATTTGGATGATTTTATTTAAGCTGTATTGTTGCCAAAATAAAATATTATTTTAGATTTTTCAAATTTTACTATCTAATTTCAAGATTTTTATATTAGACCCAGGTGACGCGGCGGCGTACCGCTAAACCAAAACAAAAGGCGTACGTGTCTTGAAATGAACCAGGAGATGATAGGCAGGTATTTAAAATAATAGTCTGATAACATTTTAAATTGTAGGACAATTTTATTAAATTAGCACCTTCCTCAGTTTTTAAAGTCATGGGTCACTCTGATGTGGTACATTTTTTTACAGTAGAATTTATGAAACTTGGATGATCATAATAAGGAAAAAAGTACTTCATCATTTCCGACCTTGTTTCTCTATTTAACTTGCTATTTTGTAACATGGGCAAACTAATAAGCAATATTTTACAATAACAAAATTTAAAAAATAATAATATTTGCTGAACCCGTGTAAAAAATCTTGACATTGGGTAGTAAAATTTGAAAAATCGGAAATTTAATGTTATTTTGACAACCGGTTTAAAAAGCAATTATCCAAGTAGTTGTTGATAATTAGGCAAAGATTCATTACCTTATGCTTGGACCATTATTTACGGGACACCTGTATGTGATGCAGGCAGAGGCTTATTAACATCATCATTTCGAAAGCGATAATTGAAAGGGTCTGGATATATGCTCGAGCTAACAAATTGCCGACTGCCGGGTACTTTTCTAGACAACATGCAATGTGCGGATACTAAAATGGCTTGAGACAAAATCTGCAAACATTTTCGCCGATCTAAGAATATTTGGGATTTAAACGAAAGTTCCCGTATTGGGCATAATGTTTATAATCCGGGGAATAAACATACATTCAAACTTCAAACAATGTACACCGAATACAGACTCCAAACGACCATTTGTAGATCACACAATTATTTTCCTGTATGGTACTGGCAAGACGACCACTTTACTACGCTATCCGTGCAGTAGTACACGCGTGCGTGACCAGTAGATCAACCTTGAATATGACTACCTATTAGAAACTTTGGGCCGAACGAAATATTGAGGATACCTGAATATTTTATTCGGATTCCAAGGTTCGAAAGTATTCCAGATTTCTTTCTTTTAAAGGGATATTGTTCTTACCATTTCATGGTAGGGTTTAATTTAAGATAATGAAATCGTTACGTGCACGTGTGTATTTCATTGTCAAAACTTCGGCATTTACTTTTCATAGTTCGGGTTGTGGGTACAGTAAAAAAACGCATTTTACATGCAAGGAGTATATTTTATTTATGATGTTACAAAATGTAAGTAATGTCAAGAACAACAAGTTAGTCGTATTCAGCGCCGATAGTGATGCTGATGTCGCCGGGCAGTACGTTCGTCTTGTGATACCAACGGTTCGTGTCCACCACCACTGAAACATAAAAGGTCAAACGTTGAGGTCTTGCTGTAAATATCAGCTCTTTATTTGAGCTTACTGATATAATTAGTTAAGCTACAGAATAGGCAATATTTTTGAGTTTTCAGTAAAGCAATATTCTCCGTCAGAAAATGTGTCTGGTAGAAGAAAATTATGTCTCTATTACTGTAATAATCTTTACATATACTTTGGTTAGATTACCATATATCGCACATTTGGGAACAATATGTCATTTCTGTATGTTTTTCAACTTTACAAGAAAAGCATATTTAAGATTTTATGACGATTTTTAAATAACTCTACTCGTTTAGAGTAAGTATTAAGACGATTCTTAAGATCATTAATTGATTAGATCTTCACGAAAAATTGTGACTATTAAAAATACAATACAAGAAGTGGTTTCTGAGATACAAGCCATAAACTGAGGGAAGGGTACCAAAAGTGACTTTTTGTTACAATTTGCTAAAGTTGCATTGCAGAAGTGACGATTTTATAAAATATTGACATTATATAATTACGTGTTTTTCCATGTTTAAGATGGTTTACGATTACTTTTAGTGAAGTTGTATTTTATTGGAAACAATACAACCTGAAACGAGCAAAAAATAAGTAAAGCACTATATTTAACGTTAAAATGGAGGATTATTGAATAAAATAGGTGACAATATCAAGTTTTTTTATTTCATATTCAAACAAATGGCATCCAAATGAAAGAAAATAATAAACATTCCGAAAGAAATTACAAAAAATGGCTTTCAAGTTACTGTATAATTGATAAAACTTTAGTACCTATATATTGAATAGTTACCAAAAATATATCGTTGTTAGAGATACATGACAGCGCATGCTGTTTTATTATCTAAAATCTTTATGTACTTAATATTAAAAGAATTAAAACATCATAATATTACCTCAGATGCCTGTGAAATCTGTCACCTAAAAACCAAGTAAAATATTTGTTTTTCCTTACATTCCAGTTGAGTCAATCGTCATTATTCTGTGTACAATTTTATTCATTTGTTTACAAAGCACCCCGTCTCTAGTAAGAAAAAGAGGCATTACACTGCCCCGATGCAATTTTTGCATAATCGTAACTACAAAATACTTAATGTAAAATTATAGCAGTTTAATTTATTTTTAAGATTTATAGAAGAAAGCACTTGAGTTACCTATAGGTAGGTACTGGCAATACAACCTGTAAATCATATATTGCAACAATTAACTTGTTGTGTCGCATTTCTTTCAATAGTTTCTTATCTGCCTCTTTTTTTTCTCAGCTTAGTGTTTTTCTTTCAAATGAAGCTTATACAGTACTCATCTTCTTTTTTTAATTGTTCGGCTTTAGCCAAATTATTGTAGGCGACGCACTGGTCACATTGATTTCTTTAGGGCTAAAAAAAATATATATTGGAAACTCTTGGTTAAAGAGTTTTTTACTGTTATAAAAATCATAGGTTGCACAAGTTTTGTCATTTGCTTTACGGTCTTCCCAATATAAACGATGTAGTTCAGCAACGGTGTATTGTCCATCTATGTGTTGGCGGGTTGTTTGGACTCTTAGATAGTGGCTTTATATTCTTGGTATGGAGTTTATGTATGCCCGTACGGATTTATGGACTTCAGTGTCTCATCTTTTTTTGGTAAGTGTACCTCTTCTATCGGGTGAAATGGTTACTGTTGCAGTTCTTTTGTCACTGTTATGGCGGAAAATCTAGGAGTTATGGCCAATGTACTTGATAAAAATGTTTTACACACATGAATATTATTGCCATTTATAGGTAGGTAAATGAAAACAGCTATTAGGTTTTCTTGCAAATTTAAGGTTATTTTTGAGTCGTCGGTATTCAGATGCTAGAGTGGTTATACACGAAGCAACATAATCTCGCTGCCTCGATAGACAGTCTAGTTCCCAATATCCTGCGAAAAGCTTTTGGCGATCTTCAATAGAAATTCTTTTTGAACAGCTAAATAAACATTTGTCAGTACATATGGGACCGCCCCATCTTTTTGCCCGGAATTACTTTTCCTGAAGAATTAGTATGTTCTTGGCCAGTATTATTCAGAGCTTTACGTATATTTTGCTTCCAGGCAGCAGGATTTCGGGCTTTCTCTTAGCTTTAGTCGCATCAGGTGTATTTTGAAATTCACATTGAAACTGAGATCTCATCTTCGTATTTAATTCATTGTTAGTAGAATCTTGTGTGGCGATTTGATGAACGATCGGAGATGGTTCCTGGGCATCAAACAGCTGTTTATTTGTTTGGTTTGGTGTTTCAGGTAAGTTTGTTGATTTGGTTGACTCTGAATCTGAGCTTGAAGATGTCGAACTCGAACTTGAGCTTGATGATGAAGAACAGTTTGATGATGGAATTAATTTCCTTTTACGACCTATAACGGGTACGAAATCTTTGTCTCTATTGCTATCTGTTCCAGAAAAATCAGACCCATCACTTTCGGAACCGGTTTCTGTGATAACTGTTAAAACATAAGATATCCTTATTAACAACATTAAACAAAATAATATAATAATATTTGACAAAAAAATAGAAGCATACTCTGTGCTGACTGAGATGTTTCTCCTGTTGTACATACACGTCCTCTTTGACATAATTAATTATTTCTTCAACATTATCTGTTATTTCTTTGACACTGCCTATAGTTTCTTCAATATTATTTGGCTGTTCTGTAGTTTCTTCAGCATTCTTCTTCTTCCTCGTTCCCTCAATTCTGAGGATCGCGACCACAAATGATGTCCCTCCAATGAGAGCGGTTGAGAGCTGCGTGGACTGCTTGCTGCAAGGTGCCGCCTACTGCGTTTTTTATAACGTTCGACCAACTTTTTGGTGTTCTACCTTTGGCGCGTTTTCCGTTAACTTGACCCAATAATAAGAGTTTCTCTAGACAATGCTTAAGTGGCCGCATGATATGTCCAAAGAAACTGAAGGCCCGCTCTTCGCAGATGGTTGTAAGCCGCTTTGTGATGTTGAGCTCTTGTAAAATAGATTCATTTGTCCTCATGGTGGCCCATGGTATCTGGAGTAGTCTCCGCCAACACCACATCTCAAAAGCATCGATCTTATTGCTGTCGCGACTTTTGATGCACTATGTTTCAGCGCCATACAAAAAAAATGGAGAACACGAGAGCTCGAACCAGACGAATTTTAGTTTTGCGATGACGAATGACACTTATAAACAGATGTAACGTTTTGGTTCCAATGAAAAGAAATATACAAGATTTGGTAACAAAACGTGATTTTTATCCAGAAGTACCTAACATTAATATTGCAAGAAATAAAGTCTTACTTACCGTAGTGCCTCTCCGTCACAAATGCGCAAGGTCACACGTCGGCTGTGAGCACACTAATCTGTGACACTACATTGTAATCTATGGACACTACTAACCGGTTGAGTCGTTACGTTTCAAGCAAACTGGCCAATTACGCAAACTAAAATAACGTCCTCCTCTCCCTCAAAACGATGTTATTCATGCGAATGTCACCATTTTTGCTGTGTATATAAAGTCGATTAGCGCGGTTTTTCTGGATATTTAAGTCATTTTTGTAAAAAAATGCAGAATCGTTTTTTTTTACAAGTCCTACCCTATATAGGCCTATATAGTATTAAGCTTGATTTTATCTATTTCATGATTATTACTTATTATTATCGTAAATTTATTTTATTTAAGTGGGTTAGGCACATAATAAGTGCACAATACTAACAGATCTCTCCTGGCGCAACAGTGAAAGTGATCCACCTGCATCTGTAGAAGCACTCCGGCGGTGGTGCCAGCTGCCACTGCTTGTGACCGCGCACTTGCGCCTGCCACGACATGTGCTTCACTGAATCCACCTACACAAACAGTTTAATTTTTAAAACCATTCGACAGCACCGGCCTTGAGTTAGAACGGTAGAACGGAAGGAGCGGTCGCTCTAGGCTCCAGATATTTTTTGTATTATTTTTTTTTTGGTCGTCAAAATGACCACTTTCCGCCTGATGGTAAGCAATCGTGTGGTCTAAGAGCAGTGGCCTCCACATCGTCCTCACAGCCGAGGCGATGTTGAGGTCTCTACTTTGACGGCCTGAGAAGGTGCTTTTTCACGCCCCGCTTAAAAGACCCAGTATTGAAGGAAGAAGGAAACACGTGCCTTGGCAGAGAATTCCATGCCTTGATTGTTCGGCAGAGGTATGAGGACCCAAACTTGTTGGTACGCACTCTAGTCGACTCCACCGTGTAAGGATGGCATCTGAGTCCACCACGCGTTGTTCTGGATAGGAAAGAGGGGCGGGATAAGGTGGAATAACTCTTCAGAGCATTCCCCGTGGTATATTCTGTAGATACATGGTACATGATTCTGTAGGTACATGCCAATGAGGCAATGTCCCTACGGAGTTGCAGAGGTTCCAGTGAACTCGTGACCTCTGGATCTCTGATGATACGGACAGCCCGCAAGTACTGCGTGGAGCCATCCCAAAGATGAGAACAGTACTCCACGCAAGGGCGCACTTGTGCCTTATACAATAGGCACAGCTGCCCAGGCGCGCCTCACCCTGTTCAGAACTCCGAGTATTCGCGAAGCTTGCTTAATGACGCTCTCGATGTAAGTTTTGGGATTAAGGGAGCGGCAAAGATCCATACCTAAGATGGAGAGGCTGTCACGTATCACCAGTTGAGTGTTCTTCAGAAACGGGAGGGGAAGGAACGGAGACTTTTTTGTTGAGAACGCGCATGCCTGGGTCTTCTTGGCGTTGAACTGGACCAAGTTCTTGGCACCCCATTCAGAGATGCGGTCCAAGGTCTGGTCAAGTTCAACGACAAGATCCTGCCTTTTGCCCTCAACCTCAGCCTGTTTGGTCCCAGGACGTCCGAGATATCGCCCATGCACGGTAATGTTATCCGCATAATAATGTATGTTGCCGAGATTCAACATATCATTGATATGCAGAAGAAAGAGCGTAGGGGATAAGATGGACCATGAGGCACTCCTGCATTGACCTGTATAAATTTGGAAGCGCGAACATCGCAACGGACCCGAATACGACGCTTCTGCAGGAAACTTGCAATCCAGGTGCATAGTTGAGGGGTAAGCCATAGGCCGGAAGCTTGGAAAGAAGAAACCAGATCAATTTCCAGGCCATAATTGGTGATTATTTTTTACTTAACATAAAACCAAAGTAAAATTTACGTGAAGTATAAGCGTCGACCAGAAGACGCCAAGACAATCGAGTGCAATAAGCATCTTAATAACAATCAAGGGCTAGTGCCGGCGCTTGCATTCAATATAACAAGAAACAAATATTTTTACTTCCTACGCATATACTTACATGCATATGAGCTCCCTGACCTGGTCCACCCATAAAGATCCAATCAACCATGTCGCTCTCAGCCGTCTTCGGTAGAAAGTACGGCCGATTATAATATGTCCTCAGTTTCCTTGTCTCCTCATCGTAGCAAGTGCTCCACCCAACATACCAAGGTTTTCCTGACAAGTTGGCTCTCGCTTCGTCCATATTGAACACTTCTTGCAACGAGTTCAATCCCGACTTATAAGCGAAGTAAAAGCAGTCGTTAATCTGTTTGCCCATTTTGCCACCTCCATAGAAGTCAGCGAAGAATTTGAAGTCGAATTCCTAAAATATCAGAAAACAGAATGAATATAAAATTCTCAGCTTTCACTCACTTTCATTTGTCTATCGCAAGTTATATTTTCTGTAGGATTTATTTTCTTGGATGATTGCGCAAATGGACCAAGGTATTAGCCACGAGAGTTCAAACCTTATTAGGTTCAACGTGGCAGAAATATGTTATTGAGTTGCTGTCATGGAATTAGATCCAGTTTTGAATCTCGTATACGCAATAGCCTCGCTTTCTATCAGTTTACCGCATGGTAACTGATAGTAAGTTACCTTCCATCTAACCTGCGTTGTAGTACGCATGTACTACCATCTAACGCAGGTATCCCTGTGGCCAAAAATTACGGATTAACACGCGTTTACTAGACATTCAAAAGACAAGGGTCATATTTCTAAAACTGACCTAGGCTACCCCAGGAATTGGATCTAAGACAATTTTACCTAGCATAGCACAGTAGCTAATTGGTACAACATATTAACAGTTATGATCTATCAGACCTTCAAAGCCTTCCACTCCACGGTGGCATCAGTGACGATGACGGGCGTAGTGCTGTACGCATACTTCTCAAACTCTTCAGCGCTGGTGTTTGCAAGACGCACCACATCTGTCACGTCAGCGCACATTGAACAATCCTCCGGCGGACGGAACACTGACTTTGAAAACGATGGCAGTCCTAGCAGACAGTTCTGAAAATGTACAATTAATCAGACACGGATAACTCTTTTTATACGACTCAGTGAAATTTCCTCTAAAACCTGTAAAATACCAATTTGCAATGATAGCAACAGCGACAATTAGCTCTATGAGTAGCTAAACATTAAAAAAGTAACAGTTTTTAATAAATTCAATTTACTTATTATGGTTTTATAGTGTGATGTGAATAAATAACTATCCTTTATTAATGTTTATGTTAGTAAGTCAGAATCTCATAAAGGTTTATCGAATTATGGCGCTGACTGTACCGTCTTTCTATAAGATATCGTAGCCAAATAACATTGTTTTGTTCATAGTGAGCCCGCTTGTTCTTCGTGACCATTTTCTACTTATTTCAATATTTGAAAACAAGGTAAGTTTATTATTTAATGCGAGAGATCTATAAGAAAGAAAATGTGTATAGAGTACTTTCTTATATTCACCATTTCCTTAAAATATTCAGTTAAATAAAGAAATATAATATTCATGAAATTGGAGGAGTAACTTTGCATTTTAGGCAGGTCAACCCAAGAGCATCCATTTAACTTTCAATATTTGAAGTTTAGAACTTACCGTCTTACCCAAAAGCTCGTTAGAAAGCCACCGCACACTAATCCCTAAAACGCAAACAATCACGACACCAAATAAAAAATATGCGAGCGACTTTCCTTTAAAATACACACTTTTGCCTTTGCTGCGTACTTCAAGGAGTAACATATACGAATTATTTAATTTTAAACTGTCGATCTTGTTCATAATTTTGAGTAACTTCATCTCAGCGGTTTTGTAATTTTTCGGGCATATTTTCAAAGGAGGGGTTTGGTTCATTGTGACGTGTACGTGTTCCCGGGTAGAATGAAAGGGTTTCGTGTCCTTTCAACGCTTTTTATATGTTCTGTATTATTTAGAGCTTAAACGGTACCATGTCAGATTTATATAGAGCTTCTCATTCTTATTAAATTTAAATTTGCCCGATATTTCTGAAAGTGTTAGCCGAGGTTTATGACTTACCTAGTAGATACTTATTATTACCCAGAAATCATGAAAATTTCTTAGTAATTATGCCATGACTCGGGAATTGTGCAAAAACATCATAATTGCTATGTATGCCCGCTATAGCAATTAAACTGCTTATAAAGAAAAGGGCTTATATAGTTATGTACCGATTAATAAATCACTAGAATTTGCTACTTTTCTCGGCAATACTGACTATACCTACTCGAACGAAAACAACAGATATATTTCAGTAAACTTAGTAGATACTTAATAAATTAAGTATGTCGTAATTCACTACCTAGGTTTTAAAAAGCAGTTAGTTAACAGCAATAGACAGACCTTTTTAAAGAAAAAAAATCTAATATTTTTCTTTAATGATCTCTATTGTGATACTGTCAATTCAGTTTACCTAATTGTCTGTGCACAGTCCCCTATCCAACTATTAGGTAGGTATATGACTGCACCTTTCGTGTGTGCTTCCGAATCTATTAATAAGGCGTTGTCGTTTCAATAAGAGACTAGTAATGGTTGTCCTTCGGCTGGCATTCGACTGATACTCTAATATTGCCTAAGTCCAAAAGCTTCGGTAACAGCTTGCCATCAGGCAGATAGTACCTATGCTTTTATTATGTTAGCTACCTAGGTTGGTAAAAATCTATCATGTTGGTATATGTTTTACTAAAATACTATATGATCTGGTTATCACAGCTCTAGCTGTATCCTCGTAGCGTGGTATAAATAATCCGTAGCGAGTGCAATAGGTATGAAATTGAAATTCATTATCTGCCGCGACACACAACTGTGTCCTCTCGTTACACGCCTCCTCGCTCCGCGACGACGACGGACTATCAATTTAACCTTTTTGTTACAATATTAGTGATAGTCGAATAAACACTTGCCACGTTAGCATTTTCCTTGTTATACTGAATTTCTCATTAACCATATTGTTAAATACGTTCAAATCATATTCAAAAGTATTGACAACCTTATACATAAACTACTAGTATAGTATTATATTATCTGTGACATAAACGTTCTGTAGATCGCAATTGTATTTCTATTTGCAGAATATCATTTGAATGCAAATAATTATTTATATCTCTCACTATCTATCTATTTTCACGGAATAATGAGACCAACGTGCAACGTAATGAAAATCCATTGATAAGAATGTCTTTATACTTCACAAGTGGCATTCAGTGGCCCAAAATGTTTTAGAAAATAGAATACTTTAAATTGAATAGTTATATTTTCGTCAATTCTGTTTTTTTTAAATCAACTCGTTACTAAGTGTGATATCCTAATTGTAGGTCTGTTTTATAGGTATTCTATCCGTATAAGCCTCTTATTACGCTCATATTACGCTACATAATCGAGAAGCTTTCGATAATAATTAGTTGGTAATCACAAAGAACAGCGAGATTACTATATCCATCGATACTTTATCTAATATAGAGGCCCTTGTCTAGCAGTACGACACGCAAACCACCAGACTAATAAAAATACTTCACTGAGAGTTCTATACCTACTTTAATCTCTTAGCCAACGCTTGGATCCCGGCCGAGAAGAGATTTTTCCTTTGAGTCTGGTTGCCAGCCGATGCGATGTCTACCAGCCTCATTATAGGAAAATTATAGATATGGAAATGCATAGGTAATATTTTGACATAAAATCAAAAGCTATACTAAGCAAAAGAAAACAAGAATACGTTTTAAAATTGATTAATTTACCGACTGAAGTATTAACGACATAGCACATTAATATAAATTGACTATATTTTTGCTAACGAATGCCATGGCGAACTTTAATTCATCAGGACTTTCCTGTTTTAGCTTAGTACCTACTTATTCATATAATACAAACTTGTATGAGTTTAATTTAATGTAACTTTGATGTTCATAAGTGTTACTTTGGGATGGGACCTAAATAAGTGAAGCTATTTTGTTTTCGACTTCTGTATTTTGTTTTAAGTTTTGTATTTTATAATCTATATTTTTTATAAGGTTCGCATGGAATAAATATGTAGGTAACGTAATTTAAATGCATTTTTATAGTAGTTGCATACATAAAAACAAAACGAGATGTTTCGTATGCAGTAGTTTCGATTTATTCAGATAAATATTGCTATCTCATTGTTTAATCAGCTGATTTCTTAGTGTCAAAGATGTCATTGAATGTCTGTTTGACTTTGACTAGGCAGTTGTCAAAATAAACAAAACCGACAAAACACCGACGAAAGACCACAAAATCGAACAAAGTATATTCATAATTTATTTATAAGCATTTATTTGGGCAACATGGCTGCAATTTTGGGTGGTGGGTTAGGAGGTCTTTCTACAGGTTATTATTTACTGAAAAATAATATCAACAACAACAATAATTTGAAGTTATTCCTATTAGAAGCAACTAACTACTGTGGAGGATGGATCAAATCCATACGGACTAAGGATTATGTTTTCGAGCAAGGGCCTAGAACTATTAGACCTAAAGGTGTTAGAGGATTGAATACATTAAATATGATCGAAGACTTAGGCCTGAGCGAACACGTGGCGCCTATAAAGCCAGACCATCCTGCAGCTAAGAACAGAATGATCTATGTCAACCATAACCTGCACTTGCTACCGTCGAGTTTAATGAGCGTGTTCCAGAGGAATCAACCCTTCTCAAAACCTTTAATTTATGCTCTGTTTAATGATATTAAATCACCGCACAAAGCATTACCAGACGATTCCATTTATAATTTCGCTGAAAGACGATTTGGTAAGGAGATCGCAGACTACGCCATATCTCCAATGATTTGTGGTATTTGCGCAGGAGATGCGAAAGAAATATCTGTCAAGTTTTTAATGAAAACTCTATTTGAATGGGAGCAGACCCATGGAGGTGTTGTGAAGGGGATGATGAAGTCTATGTTTAAATCTAAAACTGATGATAACATGGAAATTAGTGACTTGGCAAAAAAGGCGTTAGAGGAAAAATGGAATGTGTACTCAATAAAAGGTGGCCTTGAAACATTCCCCCAGTCTCTATACCAATACTTAACTGAAAACAATGTGGATGTCAACTTAGGCACTAAGATTGAAGAAATTGAATTTAAAGATCCCAGCACAGTTCTTTTGAAGCAAGCTGGTGGGCAAACATTAACAGCCAATCATATCTATGCTTCAATACCAGCTTATGCTCTCGCAGAACTAGTTAAAAGACAGCATCCACAGTTAGCAAAATACTTGAATATCATTCCATTTGTAACAGTAGGTATAGTTAACTTATATTTTGATTCATCAAAAGATCTGATTCAACCAGCATTTGGTTTTCTAGTGCCACCAATTGAGAATTCCCCTATTCTAGGAGTAGTATTTGATTCATGTTGTATGCCAGATCAGAATGGAACAGTTCTCACAGTTATGCTTGGAGGCAAATGGTTCAAACAGAGATTCGGAGACAATATAACAGAGAAAGAATTATTGGATATTGCTATGAAGGAAATAGTAAGCATTTTAAATATTCAAGAGAAACCGGCAGCCTCACATGTCAATATATTAAAGCAATGTATACCGCAGTATGTGATAGGACACTATGAAAATGTAGAAGGCATTAGAGAGTATATACAAAATAATAATTTGCCAATATCTCTGGTTGGCAGCAGTTACGATGGTGTAGGAATAAATGATGTCATATATTCAGCTAAGACACAAGTTCAAAACCATTCTTAGAATAAGATTGTAAGAATTGACTTCCTTTTAAAATGTAACCTTAGTAAAAATTAATGCTTGTTAGTGTTGTGTAAATTTTATAATGCATTTTTCATTGTTAATATAATTTGTATTTTATTACATAGATACATTTCTGTTTTTCCAACAACTTGTTTTGTTTTTATTCCTAGTCCAATATTTCAGATGCAAGTGAAAGTTTATACTCATAGTCTAGCATATGAGATTTATAAATTCATTTTAAACTAAGAAATTCAACATGTATTAGGTATAAAGAAACTATAAGTATTTTCCTTGTCAGTGTCCAAACACTATTAGATAGAACTCTTATGTTGGCTGAGCTACCTGGTCACCTTATACTTTGATATGCACTTAGCTTATATGCAAAAGGAAAAAGATAAGTTGCATATACTTGCATACTATCAGGCAGAATCAATGCTAATATTATTGTTCATCTTTATTATTTATATCGAATGGTGCGTTAGAATTGTTAATTGTGGCAAAAAATTTGTTTAGTACGTATAGAACTAGCATTAAGTCTATATCTGTGGGCTGCATGCAACAAATATATACAGCTTTCAACAACTATCTGTGTTCACTCACGACGACCCCGACAACGTGTATGTGAAATTTCATAATGATCGGTCGAGTAATTAAGGCGTGAAGGCGTAACAAACAAACAAACTCACATTCGTATTTATTGCATGCATTACTAGCTGTAGGTACTAAAATTCTTGTTATTAACCCCTCCAGCTAAGCTTGAATGCTTGTGCTAGCGGGAGAACGGGGATCTTCCGTCTGCCAGCCATTGAGTCGGTCTGACGCCTTTTGTAGTGCCGGGGCGTCGTCCATGAGTTGTAGTTTGCTGGTTGGGTCGCTAAGGTAGGGTCTTTTCCAGCGGTCCATCCAGTATATAAGGCAGCGAGTAGGCACACCGTGAGGTTTTGGTCCGTAGGCCCGAAGTACGGCAGAGCCGGACATAACACTCTCGCCTCCCCTTGTGGCGAGAGAGTACGAATCAGGCGCATTTTCAAACGTAGAAAAAAAAAGGATTGGTTTCCCATCAGTAGTGCAATTGGTAGAACTTGAACCTGTGAACTGTCGATCGCACGTCCAATGCCTTGGCTTTTAGTTTGCAAATGAGACAGTTACTATGATCCAGAAATGCATATTAAATTATTTTTAACCCATTGATTGTCAACGACTTCTTAAATCGTCATTCCCGAAGAGAATCATCTAACATTTATTTCAACAAAAAGTAAAAAATAAGAATTACTAAAGAATAAGTATTGCCATTCAACGTGGCAATGCTGCCAGTCTTCTGGGCACGTTGCCAATTGACGACGATGCGGAGGAATATTATGACGCTTTTTGATTTTGCAGTTTTATTTTTCTCTTTAGTTTATATTTTTCTTGTAAATAATTTGTGTATATAATAAGTTAATTATGTCATTGATTAAAGTACGAAAAAGATATATAATTAGAAAACAAAATATTACATTTCAACATTAACAATCATTTATGAGAAATAGATATCTCTCCGCATCGATCAAATATACTACTGGTATATTTGATCGATGTCTCTCCGTATATATCTCAGTAGTAGAGCCAGTTTATAGAAAAAGCTGACGTAACTTCATAACGATAGATAAGTACCTAATTAACAAGAATACGAATGACGTCGAAATGACGAAAAGTCAAAGGTGATTCGTGCTTATCACTTGTGGTGGGTTGATACACTTATAACAAAGTTAGGCATCAAAACAAAAATATATGTTCAAAATATTTTATTTCAGCTAATTTCAACCGAGTTATAATACTTGCAAGTGTATAATTATGTATAAAATGTGCAAAATTGCCACAAGCAAACTGTTATTAATGCAAAATTATTATGTACTGAGAACTTTTTAGCTTATAACATAATCTTAAAACTACGTTTAAATAAACACTATAAAAATAAATATTTAAACTAAAATCTCCTGCTCACAACTTGGAATTTTTCCATAATTTTAATTATAACAAGCGCTTAGGCACATCATGTATTTTGTATAATATAGCTGCTGTTCATTTGATATTACATAAAATAGATACACGTCATGCTTGGATAGGTATCGCATATGATTTAATCAGCGGTGCATGACACTCATATTTCGCCAGCGGTGTTTTAAGGTCTACTGTAAAGAGGTCCTACTGTTGTTTACCGGGTACAGTTGCAAACACCTGAAGTCTTTCTGCTAGAAGAATCTAGTAACATTGCCTAACCCGGTATCTTTTGGCAGTTTATTTATATATTTCATGCTATTATACATAATATACATACATATAACCATTTGAATAGTATGGAAATTCATTACATGATATTCGAAAGCAAAACTTTACAACTGCAAAAGTCAGATGTGGATATGTAACCGTTTAAATCCGCGAATATGCATGAGAATGTGGCAGGATGTTTAGGGTTCCATTAATCGTTACCCATAGAAGGTTTCTGCAACCTAAGGCAATAAATTACTCCAAAAGTCGCTGTAAAATAAGTAAGACAAATCTGCATAGTTTTTTTTAATACTCCTGCCGTAATAGTAATAATGCCTATATCGCAGGGCACTTTGTTAGTCGGACTGCTAAAACTGAGAAGATTCTGCTGTGCCAAATCTTTTATAAATTTTGATGGATGTGACCCAAATGACTTCGAGGATGTAAACGGCTGCAAGATCCTTCTTTTAATATTTCGTTAGTGCATAGAACTGAATATTAGTTTAGTTTTAGTGGTATTCTTAATCATACTGTCATGAACAATCTGAAGCGCTGCAACCTGACTAAAATATTATATACGAGCATTAAATCTCATATAGCCAAACAGCTTAAGTAACATAACCTATAAAATTAAAATTTAATATATGATACAGTACCATGTCTGTATATATATACGAAAGGGTAAGCAGAAATGTAGCACACTTACATGTCACTAGCTGTCACCCACATTTTACTAGCTATGCTTAGACTGAATCGTGCCATTCATCCAATATTTTTTTCAGAAATTCTCAATAGCATCATAAACCTCGATATTGCTTCAGTACGACGCGAATGAACACACACTTATAGACACGTAGATACGCACAGAGGTTTTGGTTTGGAATAAGTCGAGTTAAAGAGGCTTCTGTTTTCAATCATATTTGACGATGAATATAAGCCTCGCCCGTGAAAGTACTTAGGTATAGGCCGCACCATTTCTTCCGAAAATTAACAGTTCAGGTAGCTCATATATCCAGCTCTCTTATTCCTTTGTATTTATACTATGTTTGTTTCTTTTTCTATAGCAGTTGCATAGTTGGCAACGCGCTTTCGATTCTCCTACTATTGCAAGCGATCATAGGCGGAAGCCACTTACTTTAGGCGGACCATACGTTTATTTGCCACTGTGGTAATACAAAGTGTTCTAGTTAGTCTAAATTCTGCCGAATTCATCGTACTCACGTCTCTGTGTGAGTGCGTGTCGCAGGCCCTACTGCTCATCCTGTATCGATTTAATCTATAATAACACTTTGTTCTATCAGGGAAAGACTACAAGATTGGTCTCTGTTTGACCACTGGGTTATTGTCAAACTCTTGATATATACATTAGAGTAAGCTTCAAGCTTTTACTAGCAAAAGCATCTACTCGCAGCTCAGCTCAGCTATTTAATAATATTTTTATCGTATTCTAAGATAGTGTGGCCACAAAATACAAATGTACAGATGGCCGAGTCAATACAAGGAGCGATGTGAAAAATTGCATTTTAATTATAATCCAATGTTTCAGCTATAATACTAATAGGTATAGGAGAAGACCACTAAATTATATCTGGCGCTTTGTTTTAAATCTAAATGAATTTGGCAGACGATTTGTTACCGGCCTATGACGTAGATCTTCTACTATCGACTATCGTTTTTAAAATACGATACGTGTTAACAACATCGCCTTAATACTTAGCGTATTTTAAGGCGCCAAATGTCACATAAGAGTCCTTCTATCGTATCAGGAACGAATATACATGAGTACTTGCTCTATGACTTAACTACACAAAGTAGGTATCATGTTATGCATTAATGTCACTAATACAAAGTAACACATTGAATCAGCCATCTGTGTATTCGTAATTTGTGGCGTTGTGTTCCAATTCATATAGTTTTATTTATTCGAATATTACTATATACATTTATAGGCATCGTTGACATTTTAATAGTTTGCCTAATTATAACTTAACAATATACGGTCGCCATATTCTAGTCGAGTTTTATACCTTGCAGTTCATTTCAAACTTTACTATTTATATTGCGAGTGACTCGGCAAAATATTTGCGTACTTATACATATATTATTAGCTTTTACCCGCGGTTTTCCTCCCTTTGTGGTACAGATTTATCCTACACTGTTTTTTTTTCAGGATAAAAAGTATTCTATATAACTCTTCGACCCATAAACTATCTCTATGCAATTGTTGATTCGTTGTGGTGTGAAGTGAGATGAAATGGAAACAATAAATACATTTCTCATTTCTAAAATTAGTGAAGATAGGTATGATTTGCGTATTTAAGTTTTAATACTTACTATGTTCAAGACATAGTTGTATGGATAAACAAAATATCAGTAGTATATTACTTAATACTGAGAAGTAATGTCCTTCAAATAATTTCTTTAGAAGGCAACTCTCACAATAGCGGTTCTTTCTCATAATAACACTAAAATTTATCAATATAGGGTGACGAACAATTTATGATCATATTTGATGTTTATTTTAATTTCGAAGAATACCATGTGTGGCATTTCATCACTGGGACTAGATGGGGAAACTCAATTTTGAACTGGTTTTTACGAAAATTGATTCAGAGTCTAAAGATTTCTTTTTTCAAATTCAGTTATTGCTGACTCGACTATCGTTGAGTAAGTATATTATGTCGAATCGCGAACAAGTACCGCAGATACTTGCCGAGTTCTTACTCAGTACCATCTCTTATAGCAGTGTTACCCAATACGAGACACGCTTCAAGCGAAGAGTCTTAGTGTTGTTATAGAAATTTATTTATTTCTTTATAAACGTAAACTGACATAATATTGCAATATATTCGTACAACTTAATTGACATTGTGTTTCGAAATCTGTACTAAAGAAACCTGTGTTACACATCTCAAGTTTTTTAACTCCAAACTAGTTGATATCAATTATTCATATAAATGTATATACTTACGTCAAAATTTTTTATTAATATATATTTAAAGACATTGCGACGTACATTTATATCTGATACCCAACGCTTACTCTTACTGTTCTAAAAGTATTCGCTTGGGGCCTATGTTTCTTGACCATTGAGTTATTGGAGTATAATTATAGTAACGACACTACTATTAAACATGGTTCTTATACCATTACCATTTAACCTTATCTGTCACAGTGGCACACTGGCGGCTAAACACAATAAGTTTTCAATTATATCTGGCATTCCAACAATTGATAGGTTAAATAAAGGTTACTATAACACCATCACCGAAATGCAACGACGTACCAAATTCAAACTCATGTCAAGCGATCTGATTGGCTGTTACAAAAACAGTAAGACAATCACAGCAGTTAACATGCGTTTGACAGTTTGTTAACATTTTTAAACATCGATCTGGATTTTGAAAATAGAATGTAATACTGCTATAAGAGACGGTAGTATAGTTAAGGTTCGGGTGGTCAGGTAACCTATTAGGAGTTCCTTTACCGATTTTCAAGGATCAGTGCTTAACCCGCGTAATGCCTTTACTGGTCTTTAAGGGCCATTGCTGGTCTAGTTGGAACTGACAGTTCCCAGGTTGATGAGCACGGTAGTGTACAGTGTGTGGTCCCGGTGCACGGCTGAGTGTGCCGCAGGTGGGACAGTGTTCCGGTAGGAGTACTGGAGCGCTAGGGCGGCTACCGCTGGAGAGCCTCCAGGTGCGTCAGCGTTCGTGACCACCTCCAGGCGAAGGGCTAGCTTGTTCGATTTGCGCCAGAGGATTATACTGGAAGAAATAACGGCGTTGTTATAGCTATGATGAAGAGAGTTACATACACCCTTGTGGACTTGGAATCATTAAATAGTATAGATATCTATAAAGAATTCAATAGAGTATAATTTAAAAAGCAGCAGTGAAATCTTTTGTTTTAAACTAATATAAGGCAATATCGACTAATTTGATTATGTTACGTAACATTTACTCCATATTGTAACGTTACGTTTGCTCATATATTGTCGCGAAAAGAAGTATGCGATAACTCTTTGTATTACTCGTACGAACGTAAATACCGAAGTTCTAGACCGATTGTTCGTACTATATGAAACATAAAGAATGAAGTTATCCAAAAATCGGAGTAAGGGCACTTTGAAAGGTAACGTATCGAACAACGTTTTTGTAAAATAAGAATAGTATTTTTATATAATAAATATTATTACATTACAAAAATATATCTACTAAATCATGAAATATATTTTTGTAATGTAATAATAAAGCATAAATAAGTGATTATTTATTATAGCTGACTAGGAAATATAAACATTTTTAATAAATACTTTAGTAACATGATACGTCACGTCCCGCTAACCTGATGGTAGACGGCAACTGCTTACCATAAGGACCACCTTAATTTTCATGGTAGGTCTACTGGTATACTCACTCGTTAGTGTCGTGTTGCGCATCATCGTCGTACTCGGCGGCGTCGTCTCGTTGCGCGAGCGTCAGCGTCACGTCGGGTGACGTCACGCGCGACGTGGCCGAGTACCGCGGCGCTCGCTCGATCGACTTGTACGCTGACGTGTCCTGTGAGACAACCGGCCTTTTATTCACTTGTATTCATTGTCGGCGTTTGTCTTCATATAGCTAAGTCTATATTAAGTAACGTATTTGTTAATAGCCTTAAGAAATATGACTTGTCTGCCACCTAAATTATATAACAAAAGTATATAGAGTGCCTCTACATATCCGAAGTAGTTTATATATTCGAGTATATATTTTATTACAGGAAATTGCCATCGAACAACATCTTGTTTTATTACCGCGATCCTTCAATGAGTCTCTGTAGATTGGTTCTCTTAGTAGAGGACCTCGAGACCAAGATACAGGAGCTTAACTACGTCTCTCGACAATGCGGCTTAGAGATAAAACTAACCAAAACCAAGGTCATGACAAACTGCACAAATAGTACCGCTTATATCATGGTGAATAACTCAGTCATCGAGAGAGTTACAAATTATGTGTATCTTGGACAAGAGGTGGTAATGGAAAAAGTAAATCAGGCTAACGAAATAAACAGTCGCATATGATTAGCGTGGGCGACCTACTCCAAGCTTGAATTTGCCTTCAAGATGAAGCTAAAGACCGAACAAAAAGCACGCCAGTTCTAACCTATGGAGCTGAAACCTAGGTATTCACTAAGGAGATTTTAAATAAACTCCAAGTGGCCCAGAGGGCTATTGAAAGAAAACTGGTGGATATAACACTGAGGGACCGCAAACAAAACGACTGGCTTCGACAACAAAGCAAAGTCATAAACGTCGCCAGAAAACAGGGCTCGTAATGCAAAGTGTTGGTGGAGTGGAGACCATGGGGCGAGAAACGCCCACACGGAAGGCCGCAGATGCGTTGGCATGACGATATCAAGAGAACAGCTGGAGTACAGTGGATTGAAGTTGCCCAAGATCGTGAGAATTGGCATAAACTGAAGGAGGCCTACACCCATGCGGTCGAAAAAGACTAAGAAGAAGATTGGTTCCCTTACTAAAAAGCGGAAGCCCTATAGCTGTTATTGTTTATACAGGCAGCGCAGCGACTTAATATTGGAAAGTAGGCAACGCGCGAGTTCCTGGTACTCTTTATTTCGACTGGTCGTAGTGTCCAAAGGTACTGATGATCACAAGACATCAGTCGTAAGTCTTTTGGCCACTTTAAATATGCAAATAAGGAAGAATCATCACTAACACGGCTACTAATACATCACCATTGTAAGTGTAACTATATCTAGTATACTCCCAATAAAACTTACTTTTTCCAAATTGAGTGACCTCTCAAGTGACTTTTCGATGCTCTTGGGTTCCTCCTTCTCCTCAGGAGGGGGCAGGTCCTCGGGCTGCAGCAGTCGCAGCTGCATCTCGTGTCCTGTAGGGTTGGTCAGCTTCAGCAGCAGTGCTGACTTCTCGCCAGGCTTGACCGGCTCGTGGGATATGATCTTCACTTCTGGGACGTGGTAACTGGAAGGTGGAAGTTGATTATATAGTGGTTTAAGTAGAAATTCCCCTTTAGAGTTTTGTTATGTATATTCGTACAGGATAAAATTGTATTGTTTAAATAGATAATAATAAACAAATGACAAAATCTGATCTGATGAAATATAACATATAGAAAAGATATTGAGTATTGAGTAAAATAAATTAATATCATTTTAAATAAATATATGTAACTAGTTGTCCCGACAGAATTTACCCTGTACACACCGAAAAAAAAAAAAAATCTAAACCGTTCTCGAATCCACTTGAACACACCCAAAAAATTTCATCAAAATCGGTCCAGCCGTTTAGGAGGAGTTTAATTACAAACATACGCACAGAAGATTTATTTATATAAAGATAAATTATTATATATACCTATGTATTTACTTCGTATTTTCGTATTTCCATAGGTAAAAGACCTTTAAGTAAAATAAAAAATATTCTTATATTTTTTAGCCTTACCTAATCCCTGTATAATTACAATATGTGTGGATTTGCTATAAGTTTATTTAATGTTATTAAATAAAGAACCTGACTGTTATATTGCTCAGTGTAGTAACCTGCAAAGCGAAGTTTGAGATCAGGTAGTATTTTTCTATGAGTTAATGTCACATAGATGTGATTCTAAATGGTAAATAGGTTTATTCCTTACATAAGCTCTGAATATTAACTCGTCAGTGATATACGTATGTGAGGGTATCAGTATATGTATACATAAAAGAGTTTGTACCTAACCAACACCTGTTAAAAAATGTAATAATCGGAAGGACTTACTATGCGAGCAGTTCGATCTTGAACTTGATAGAGCCGGGGTTGTACTCGGGCTTGGTGAGGTTGTGGTCGCAGGCGCGGCAGCGCTGGCTGCGCTTCACGCTCAGCAGCTTGGCCAGCGGGTGCAGGCGCGACACGCTCGCCGGCTGCCACTCCGGCGACGCCAGGCGCTGGGACATGCTCGTTACTGCCGGACACGTCACAAATAAGCATTTGATCGTTAGGACATTAGAAAAGTTTATACGTATTCGTGTAATATACAGAATGTCCGGTAATTAATGGATAACCTGGAAATGTCTTATAGTGGAAATAACGGCCGTTCAGAAGAAATAAAATAAAAATATATCCTAACTACTACCTGAGATGTGTTTTTTTTTTAATTACCATGTATAACTTTCTTGTATACTACGACCATAAATGAATGAAATCTATCGGTTTTTTGTTGTTTTATTATTAAACACTTAGACAGTCAAAAGTATGCTATGCTAAATAGCTTGCACTTTTTAATATATATATTTTTTTTTCCTGAACCGCCTTCAGTTCTACTATAAGACATTTCAAGGTTATCCATTAATTACCGGACACCCTGTATATGTGATGGAACGTAATGTTTCTGTAAAACAAAAAGAGGTCTCCGACCAGGCCAGGGCTTATACCTGGTGGGGCACGGCATGACGGTTGATGCCGGCAACTTGTGTATTAGTCGCTAATAGTGTGAACTTTGCTTGCCAGATTCAGGATTGCATGGCGTAGTTTGGAATTGTGTATAGCGCCATCTCTTGTTGTGTGTCATATCTTCTTCGTCCATGTGGCGCCGCTACATATGTATATGCATTGAATTTTAATGCAGAGGCAAACGCATATGTTGCGCTGTCTGGAGAAACTGTTGGATTATCAAGAAGAGGTCTTCAATTTGATCCAACGACATACAACTCTTATTTTTAGAAGTTATCTGCGTATGAAATACTTATCGCACGCTTTAACGATAAAAAAGAGATTGTGAGGAAACCTCATGTTTGGGAGTTCAAAATGTTCTCGAAAACACGTGAACTCACACTACGATATATTTACGGTACGCTACGGTATACGGTATTGTGATAGACAGTAATGAAAAGAGGCCCAATTGATGCATAACAAACAAAAAAAATATATTTAAAGTGCTGATTTATATATTATAAAAACCGCATGGCAACATAAAAGGACGTCGACTACTGGTTCCAGTATTGTTTACTTATTGTTGAGGATGGGCCTATATACGGAACATCACGACCTACATTACAGCTTTGTATAGGCAAGCCCTTGTTGGGCTGGCCAGCATTCTATTAAAATGATGACCTAGAGAGTAATTGTCAATTATAATCTTTACATACGACAACCGATTAAGTGTACTCGATAGTCGATTACACGGGAAGTTTACCTTTCCACGATTAAATGTGTGAAGTAGGTATCTGATGAGCGAGCTACGACACTATTGTGTCTATTTCCACCAAAGCTACGTGATAATTATATTGAAGTTAGTAAGATGAGCTTGCTTTGGGTGAGGTAGCGCCGTGAAAAAGGACTATGAAGCACGTCGTCTGCTAAGCTCTGTATTTCTATATTTACATCACTCGCACATACCTAGTTTGCTTCAACGAATATGTAAAAACTGAACTGCAGTGAACCATTTTCTACCAGAGTAAAGCCGAGCTATAGAAATCAAGCGATAAAAATATGGTTTCAGTATCGCATATATTGTTGGAATGGCAATCATAAAATCACGAAAAAAAGACTATCGCTACAGTAAATAGGTAAAGATAAACTATTCTAAAAATGAACGCCCCTCCACAAAACGTGATTATTTTAATGTGTGAAAAGAAATAATTATTGCAACAGTTTAATTGTGTGCGTGCGGCGACTTTTCTGTAAACATAGACTCGTCGCCGCACATAGAAACTTAAAATCCATGTCAAAATTTCTCATATATTCTTTTTCGATATCATTAACATGTCGACATGTATTTTCCACATAGTATAATCAATCATTTCAATTCGTTCCTTAATTAAAGCGATTATAGACGTCAAGTTTTGTCCAACATTTTTTTTAGCCACGTTGTTTTTTAGTATTCCCCATATCTTTTCTATAGGATTCAGGTCTGGGTGATAAGGAGGTAATCGTAGAACTTCGAAACCTTTCGACTTAACTAGCTCATCACTTGCAAACCTTTTGAACCTGTCTTTATTCTTTGTTATTAAATCATACAGTTCTATTTTCTTCATGGATTCTTCATATGAAATATTTTTTGGTCTCAGCCATGCTTGCATAATGTTCTTATTTGAATTTGAATTAGGACATTTTTCTATTAAATCGTTGTGGTAAGAAGCATTATCCATAACTATGACAGATTTTTTTGGGAGGTTAGGTGGCAGTTGTTTCGTAAGCCATGTTTTATAATTTTCAAAATTCATGTTGTCATGGTAATCGCCGCTTGTTAAGTTTGCTTTATATATTAAGCAAGCATTTGGAACAAATCCTTGACAACCGCCGGTGTGAACAATTATGACCCGCATTCCTTTTGACAACTTTTTCTGAAGTGGTGATAAACCTTTCACGGTTTTCCAGCATTTATTTTGTATGTGTGTTGTGTGCACATAGTTTTCATCAGTATACATGATGTATCGACCTTCATCACGATATTTTTTAAGATTTTTTAAATACTTGAAGCGCAACAGTTGTATGTCATGCTTTTCAACGAGTATTTTTCGATTGTCGTCTGTTGTAGACCATTCAGAACCAGTTTCTCGCAAAATTTTACGCAGCGTTTTTGTACAGCCGTCGAAACCAAGTTTTTTTAATGTTGGCATTTCATTAAATTCTACATGAAATGACATTATTGTTTTTCGTAGCACAGATATATCAAAATCGTCCAACGTTGATTTCGGACGCATCCGTTTTCTTTTTGAGGGCGACATAAAGATTTTCTGTGCCATGTCTGTGTTTGGGGTGTTTAATGTTTCGGTGGAACTTGCCTGTTGTCTTTCTTCTTTTATATGTTTCATATTGTGTGTTCACTATAACCAACAGCTTGATCAGTTCGCCATCTGGCATCAGATACATTTTCAGCTCCATTTTTTGCTTCATATTTCATGCGGTGATATACCTTAGCAATAATTTCTTTGCGCTGTAAAATAACATATAAATAATTATTTTGATTTACAAACTCTAAAATTATATAAGCTTTATTAAAAACAGTTTAGTTTATAATTTGAAACAAAAATCTTTTACCTGACTGCGAAGATGCTTTTTCGTTGACATGTTGACCGTACTTTTTCGGTGAAATCGACGCGTGGTTCCACTTTCAAGTCTCGACGGTGACTGAGCAACCAATGACAAAGACTAATTTATGAGTGTTGAATCTGTAGATCTTCTTTGCATGTGAGCGTAACCGTTGTAGAGGGGCGTTCATTTTTAGAATGGTGTATCTCTACCTACGTATTTAACCACGTTTTCGCCTTGTGACCAGTTCCGAACAACATAAACAATTGATTACATTGAAAGACCTCAAATATAACACTTATATGCGATGTTGTCGTTACTCACAGGCCACCAGGCGTAAACGCTTAGGTACTGAAATTATTAAGTTACTACGTCTTGCCAGCGGCTTTGCTCGCGTAAATGTAGGTTAGGTTAGGTTAGCAACAGTGGGTCGCGACCGCATGCGAAAGTGATTCGCGCGGCCCCGTCAATAGTGGTTTTTGTCGAGGAACACCGTGGTAGGTTTAGTCAGTATTCCGGGAGGTACATTATCTTTTCAACATCTTTCTTTTACCCCGGTGAGTCCGACATAATCCCTCCGCCTGCCCCCGCGGAGGGGTATGCGTCAAAGCATCCCGCGACGTAAAAAAAAAAAGTTTAGCAACAGTACTTTTTTTGGATGAAAGGTACCCTTTGTCCTTTTTTATTCCCCAGACAAAGTGTATGCGAAACTTCATGATGATCGGTCGAGTAGTTATGGCGTGAAAGCGTAACAAACTAACTCACATTCACATTTATATTAGTTAGGATAGTAATACTAACTCTGGTTCAAATTGACTTCTTTAGTGTAGTATTCTTCTGGTAGTTCGTCCACCTCGGCGCTGGCCTGGCTCGGCACGAAGCTGGCGATGGCCGAGGACGAACTATCGCTTGAAGGCAACCCGGCTATGTTGCGTGCCATTGCGCCTGTTAGACCCGTCTTATCCTATTGTAAAACAAATGTTTAATTTGCAATAATATAAGTGTAATACATATGTAACGGTAGCGTATACTAAGTGTGTTGTTTGGAAGCATATTTTAAGTGTGTCGCTCATATATAACCTCTGTTTTAGAATATAAGTTAGATCATAAGACCGTAAGCTAAGGAACTATTGTATTATGTTATAAACAGTGATACTTTAACATCCATTGACTATATTATGTGGATACGTTGTGCCGTAACCCTAAGGTCAACTAAACCTACATACAGCATATAATTCCTATGTGTATTAGGAGTTTATTTTAGTATTAGCTGAACTCCGCGGTCGTACCATTATTTTATAAATATGGGCTTAAATCTTCCTCATTGAAAAACGTCTTGCTAATATAAAATTAACTGAGAACGACTTCACTGTATTTTTCGTCAGGTTTGGCTATCGAAGCATACGGCATCTAGCGTGCGTGAATATATAAAATATAGTAGCTTTAGCCACAGTTTCGCTCGTTTGGGAGCAGTCCTTTTTTCTGTATAAAAGTTACCATAAATCCTGTTCCCTTGACAACGTGAAAAAAAATTTCATGATAAGTCGGTTTCAGTCGAGTAGTTACAAGTGTAAAAGCGCTTGACTGCACGGATGGCGTAGAGGTTTAAGATGTCGCTTCGCCGCTGCTACTTCGCCGAGGTTCGAATCCCATAAGGGACAAAACTTTGTGTGAGCCACGAATGGATTTTGCACATCCCTATAATCTAGTATTTCTACAATAAGTATTGTGAGTAAAACATACAGTGAGTGTAATATATTTTCCTCTGATGTTGAACTTCTTCCTCTCCCTCTCAATCTTCTCTTGCTTCTCTTGCAGAGCTATCGCTTTGTAGTAGTCTAGGAGCTGGGTCACGCGCGCCGCGAATGGGTTGGTGCGCTCTGGCCAGCCACCTGACGCTATACAACAATGCATAGAATAAAAAGTTAGTACATATTTTACTGCAAAAAAAATATTTGATAAGCTAAATGTAATTTTTTTGTATACGTGCAACATATATGGAACCAAATCATACAATATCCTGTTGCCTATACGAGACAACTTGCAGGTTATAAAATAAAACAAAACAAAATTGCTTTTGTCATTGAAAAAGACAGACACTAATAGTAAATCTTGTAGTTCCAGATCTAGTGTAACCTGTGTCAGAAACTAGTGTCTTTGCCCTTAGGTATATAATTATTGCAATATAAAACAGTAAGGATTACAAATATTATATAAATGAGAACAAAATACTTGTTTGTGTGTTTGTATGTGTGTGCATGTCTACACACAATCTGTAAGTGTGTGTACACAGGCGATACAAATATGACAACTATATGGGTCGAATTGATAGAACTGCTTACTCCTGGCAGGCTCCTTGACAGGAATGTAATGATTACTTTCAATTCTAGTAAAAGTGCGACATAATATTTCATACTAGATGTTGCACATAATATTTTTCCTTTTTAAAAATTAAATACGCAGTTTAATCACGAAACTAATAATAAATAGAACAAGCTAACACACTGCACTAACCTACAGGTTGATCTGGAATCCCAACATCTCTGGAAGTCCACCGACAATTAAAACATGACAAGTAATACATCTTCTTCGGCTGCTTGCTCTCCACCTTCGCGTCGCCAGCAGCTGGGTCCTGTACTACTTGTCTTGGTTGAGCCATGGTGGCCCGTGTCGAGAGGGTATGAAAGCAGCTGGGACAGTCAAAGCAGCTGCTACACCGGTTCTTTTTGAGACGGGCCTCAGATGAAGGCATATTTTCAAGGCAGTTTGCGCAATAGTGTGAGTCCACCTAATAAAATTGTGGGTTAGACAGATAGATGATAGTAGACATTTTTATTTCAGTATAAACTATATACAACTCAAATTTAAAATATTATAATGTGTGTGTGTGTGTTTGTTTGTGGAAGTGCACATTTGCATTAAAATACAATATTATACTATTTTAATAAAAACTAGGGCCTAGCTTATATTAAAATAGTGCTAGGCTATAACTTTAGATGGCCAAGCTACCTGCAGTGCATTGATTGACACTGGGCCAAGTGCCGACAATTGTTTTTAGTGGAACAATAACCCACAGCATTGATTTCTGATGCATAATATTGTTGAATAGTTTTGGCTATGTGTATTTTTCATATCAATACTACTGTGGATTGATATTACTATGACTATTATTATTATGACTATTTATTAATGACTAACATAATTATATTTAATTTTAACCATATATTATTTATACATTTTATAAACATACTGTATTTTCAAATGCTTTTATATAATCCAATAAAAATTAAGTAAAGAAATAAAGTCTTCTAATTGGCTGTAATACCAACAAGAATTAATTAGCCATAGAGGCTAATAGATTATATTTAACAAAAAGAACAGATTATTAACTGCAATCATTCACTTTATTATTATTTAGAAACTTTTACAGTTAGGCAATAAATTTGGGAGTAATAGAAGTTTTATGCTGATTTAAATTTTATTGCTCTGCAGTAAAAACTTGCATGTTAATTGGTGGTTGTCTATGCAGATTTTTGGAACAGTTATTGACGTGACGTCATATTGGAACATCACACTTGAATATCTCTGAGAGATAAAAGACTGGGGTGTCTTAAACACATATTTTACTTTCTGTTTAAGTTTCTTGTGGGTGAGCCGTAAGGCTCTCTACTCAGCTTAAATGTATTAAGCCATAATGATAAAAGCATTGTCTGGCTGCCAGAATTAAACATGCTATGCACATGCTTGTCATTTTCACAAATTGTGCTAGTATGAAACTATCAAAATATTCAATGACGTCACTAGATCTATATAGCAAACGTAACATCTTACAAATAGTAATTGCACATCTTATCATGTGATACCCAAAACCATAGTTAGCAAAATGTTAGTGTAATTAATACATCTACATTGTACATAATTGATATAGGTGTAAAACTTTATATGTATACATAAATAAAAGACCAAGAATTTCTATAATCATATAAGTATGAGATGTCGCACGTAATTTTATAGCATTCATTGTTTAACAATCAAGACTAGACAACAAAACATTGCAGAAATGCTCTCACAATCTAGTTATTCTCTCATCACCAATACACAATGAGGTCACGTTAGTTTAATCAGAGATAAATGTATGGTATTTTATTATATTTCAAATGAATTACAAAACACACTTAAACTATTACCCTAGTAAAAAAGAAAAGGTGTGTCAAGCAGAAACATATTTGCAATTTTAATTAAAGTTCTCACAGCATAATGCTTATATCACGTCCACTAATGATAGGCCAGATGCGTAAAAACATATTTTGAAACAAGAATTTGCAATTTAATTACGTATTTATGCACCAAAACATATGAAAAGTGGGTTACCTCATGACAAATGCAGAAACCGCAACGTATTTTTAAGCAATGTCGACAGAAATAAAGACTTGTGATCGGTTTTAATTGTCCACATGAACAAATATACTTCACATAATCCGGCTGTGTTAAATAAGCCATTTTTATGAATAATTTAGTTTAGAAAAGAAAGAAAATCTATGCAAATACAAATACGAATGCACTGACATTAGCGTAGGTGACAATGACAACTGACAGATGACGTCATTTCTACTCGTTCAGAAACAAGACGATCGTTGAGAAATATGTATAATAGATAAGACTTTAATTATTATATTGATGTAGAATAATTTGAATGATTGTTATAATTATTGCAAACGATATCGATGCTAAGTAATGTAAAAAGTGGTCAAGGATTCCTGAACACTTAATAAACATAATATTGATTAACTATTATTGAGAATCCTAACCAATACTTACCTACTTATTATAAATGCGAATGTGCGTTTGTATGTTTGTTTGTTACGCTTTCACGCCGTAACTACTCGATCATAATTAAATTTACATATACGTTGTCAGGGTTCAGAAAAGGACATAAGGTGCCTTGCATCTGAAAAAAGTACTGTTCCCGAGTTATAAAAAAAGGACATGAATTACATTTACGGGAGCGAAGCCACGGGTAAAGTACTTGCCTTGCTGTTAAATGTATAAATTACCATCATAGATAGTAAAGAGGTGTATTACACCCACATTTCACTAGCTTTGGTTTTAGGTCCTACTTAATAGGAGCTGAGCTTTTGTCGTCAACCGTCAGTGCAGATGCTATGACCCGTGCTAATATTGCGAAATTCTCGAAAGAAAAATTCAATAACACTTTGCCCGACCCAGGAATCGAATTCGAGACCTATTTCTTGCACAGTGACTATATTCAGTACTTATTTATTATTTTTACCGGCTTCAGTAACTTGTTTTGGTAAAAAGCTAGCAGAGCTATTTTACGGCTAGTTTTGTCATTAGTGTAAAAGCAAAGAGTTAGCGAATAGCGATCATGCTGGGTAATATTATTCCAAAGACGTATGAGCGCGAAGTAAGGAGGCTTCTGTTTCAAATATACGGCATCTTTATTTCTTTTTCTCGATTAAATCTTAAGCACAAACCACATTATATTGTATAATGAACACACACACAAACCGCAGCCATAATTAACCTTGTGATGTGGTGACTATAGGCATAAGTAATTATACTTTATTTTATATGTATGTATAAACATTAAAACCACGGAGCCAAAGAACACCAAGACTGGGAACAATCATTTTTCTTATTAATACATTTTAATTAAACAAAGCTGGCACTAGGAATAATTCTTGAGTCGCGAGGAATTAACAAAACATTCAAACTACGACACAAATATTTGTCCCGAATGCGATTCGAACTGACAACATTCGGCGTATTGGTTAAAGTATTAAGCGATAGATGTATTGGTGGGTAGGGCTTCTGGTCATGAGCGCATGATTGAGGACAACGATTAAGATAGTTTTTAATTATTTTCGTAGGAACCACTTACAAAATTATCCAATTATTCCTGTCTTTTTCTTCTCCCTAGCCTTTATTATTTCCAAGTCACTTGGGGTCGGCTTTTCTGGTCTAACCGGATTTGACTGAATATCAGTTTTTACACGGACCGGCTGCCACCTGACCTCCGCAACCCGAAGCCTAACGATACCCTAAGGTAAGACCAGTGTCAGGATATTATAGCATATGTTCATGGCAGCCGAGACCGACGGCTTAACGTACTCTCCGAGGCACGGAGCAGGCGACAATTGTCAATAAACACGCACATAATTTCATAATTCATATATCTTCCGAAAGTCAGAGGTGCGCGACGTGGGTTCGAACCCGAGACCTGATTGCAGTCTGTTGGTCTCTCCACTGAGCTATCGATTCCTGTCTATTGATTTTAATAATGGACAGGAATAATTGGATAGTTTAAATGATAAATATAAATGACATAATCAGGCACTTGTTAACTTAATTATGTAGGTATGTCTTGCCCGCAGCGCACGTCGCGCGTCGGTGTGCCGCTGCCGTTGCAACTCAGTAGGTTGAAATACGGGTCTCTATTCTATTGTGTAATTAATAATTATGCATGTTGAATAATTTTGGCAGTGAAATTTCAAAAGTAATCTTTTATAATATATATTTAATTTACCTTATAGCTTATAGACGCTAGTCGGGCTGGTATATTTTATTGTTATGTTTTCGGCAGTTCATAATCTACCTATTGGATACCGATTGATTGAGTCGTAATTGATTGATTTTCTGTAGGATTGACGTAGGTATTAGTATCCGTCGGTGTAGCAGTTTTTACACAATGGTAAGTAGGTATACTTACTACATAGTAATTATGTATGTGCGCATTTTCCTGTATTAGGTATTGCTTTGTAAAGATATTTCGTAATAGGATTTCTGTTAGTAAAAATATACTTCTGTGATTTATTCATCCTAATTTTAAACACACTTTGCAACGCAACAAATATAAAGTACACTTAGTAGTTGATATTGTATTGCGATACCTCATTTTGCTTATCATTAAGGAAGTTATGAGGCAAGTAGGTTTCAGGCTCATAGTTGATCAAATTGTATTCGCAAAACACGTTTAACCTAGATATGTCATTTGGTTTTCAAACAAAATTAATGCGAGGATTCTTCACACGCAATATCGTGGCGCGAATTTTAACCATGGCTGGTCAGGGACGGCTTTGGGACGGTGTCTAATTAGGCGCTGGCGCCACTAGAATATTCGATAAGAGATTTATAAAATATTATTAATTTTAGTTTTATTTAAATTTGAAACGGTTTACAGCAATTAATTACAATAATTGAAAGGACAGCACAACACAATAATCTCGCAGAACTTCAAACATGCTGACAATCAATTCTTCCATTTGTCCGTATCGTACTGGCATTGCTTCCAGGAACAGGCGAGTTGGCGGTGCATTTCTGCATGAAGGCAACAATTTATCTCCTACTGCAGCATTAATTGTCATGAACGAATAAAAATGACATTTTATGTTCCAGAATAATAATTATGAAACATAAATGTCGTGGATTCTTGGACCATCATTTTGCCTATGCAGAATCTTGTACCTACATGTTTACAAACTGATTACAGTTTCAGTATTCCATCGTAAAGCATAAAGAATATATTTTAAGTATGATCAAAGACAAACGAAAAATCATTTTACTTAGCGGTTTGTACCTACTAATTACAAATTAATTTTCAGAATCGTTTTTGTAATTGCCGAGATTATCCTAACATATAGATAAATACACCAATGAGAATAAAGATCGTTATGTAATAATAATAAATTTTCCTGCTGTTGGGCACGGGCTTCTTCTCATTGTGAGAAGGGTTAGGTCCACCACGCTGGCCCAGTATGGGTTGGTAGCAGCGATAGTACTAGTAGCCTAGTGGGCGACCGTTGGCCTGCCAAGCCAAGGCCTTGAGTTCAATCCTAAGGCTTTTCGGTGAATCTCTGACATTTCGAAGTTAAGTTTTCGCTTGCTTCAACGGTGAATGGAAAACATCGTGAGGAAACCTGCATGTCTGATAGATTTTGAAAATATTCGCAAAGATATGTGAAACTAACTACTAATTAACCCGTAGCAATTAGAAATATCTAAAAATTGGTACGACGATATTGACGAATATCAATGTGCTAGATTAAATATTAATTTGATTCAATACCTAATTATAATCAACTGATGTTATTATTCATTGAATTGATAGATGATCAATTATTTTTGATTGAATTCTCAATTAATTGAGATCATCGTGATGAATATGTCTTCAATATAAATTTATATGTATAAGTACTTTACACAATTGAGTTTTTATATTGTGAACGTTGAATTAAGATTTAATCTTCCGGGCAATCTCATATATATAGAAGCAATCTAATAGATTCGTGTGAATTACTGAAGGCCAATTGCCGTAGTAAAATAATTATGGTCAAAATATATTGCCTATGTAGACTAATAAGCTATTACTGTGAAAAGAAAAGCCAAATTTTTGTTCGCATTTGATGATTGTTTTAATTTATACATCAAATTTGAAACGGTTTAAGTACAGCAAATAATTATAATAATTGAAAATGCAGCACAACACTATAATTTCGAAAAGCTTCAAACAGTCATGCTGACAATACATTTTTTCATTTGTTCGTATAAACGTTCTGGCTTTGCTTCCGGGAAGGTATTCAATGCAGACAGGATTTGATTTCGAGGAACAGGCGAGTAGGCTTGCGGGCCAGTTTTGCACGTAGGCGCAGCAAACAATTTATCGTCTATTGCAGCATTAATCGCCACGAACAAATGAAAAATACATATACATTTCCAGAATATTATTATTGAACATAAATGTCGTGGATTCTTGTAGCATCATTTTGCATTTGATGAATATATGATATGATATCGCTGATACATAATATAATAATATAATATAATATAATACATGTTTACAAATTGAGTACAGTTTTTGTTTTCTGTCGTTTAGCCTAAAGAATATATTATTTAGTACCTACCTACTAAATAATATATTCTTTTAAGCTAAGCCATATATTATTTAGTAATATCAAATACAAATAAAAATCATTTTATTAAGGGATGATTTGTTCTAATTACAAATGAATTTTCAGAATCGTTTTTGTTGCTGTCGAGATTACCCTACCTAACATATATCTAAATAAACCACCGAGAATAAAGATCGTTATATAATAATAATAAACTTTCCTACTGCTGGGCACGGGCTTCTTCTCATTGTGAGAAGGATTAGGCCCTAGTCCACTGACCCAGTGCAGGTTGGTTGGTATCAGCGATAGCCTAGTGGGAGACCGTTGGAGAGACAAGCAAACGTCTCGAGTACGATCCTATGGCTCGCATCTCTGACTTTTCGAAGCTATGTGCGTATTAAAACAGTTATCTAATTATCGCTTGCTTTACGGTGAAGGAAAACCTCGTGAAGAAACCTACATGTCTGAGAGTTGTCCATAATGTTTTTGAAGATATGTGAAGTCTGCCAACCCGCACTGGGCCAGCGTGGTGGACTATGACCTTACCCTTCTCAGACTGAAAAGAGGCCCGTGCCCAGCAGTGGGACAGTTTAATACAGGGCTGATATTATTATATTATTCTTACATTTGTTAGCAAACCATAAATAAATAAAACTTTGCTCGACACGGCCTCGAACACGGGACTTTATGTTTAGTAGTGGCATACACTACCGCTTTGCCACGCCACGGAGGCATTAAAAATACTTACTATACTTTGTATTTGATGTCGACATAAAAATTCCAAATGCGCCTCTGCGCAAACTCTTTAGGTCTTTTAAGGTATGCCAACAGGAACCCCGTTCTGCTCGGTACCTGCTTTCTAATGTCGTAATGTATTGCGAAACGATCGATGGAACACTTATGTCATGTATTAATTATGGTCAACGCCGTTGTTTATGATTAAATACCCCATCGGAATCTACGTGGCATTTATTTAATGGACTCTGATTGTGGGAATGGCTGGTTCGTGGCAACACTGGATTATATGATGGAATTATATCACGAAGTAGTGTTATAACTGGTTGGAAATGATGGTTTTAATTATAAACTACAAATTAGGTTTTATAATTATGTAAGTGATTTAATTTAAAATACAGCAGTTTGCTTTAGGAATTAATTACTGTTTCGGCGGGGCTGTCCAAAGCAATTAACTGGCTCATATTCCACTTAGACTCAGAACAATTGTTTATAAATCTCATATATAATTATTTCGTATGGGGTTCGAACCCACAACACAGCGCGGAGACAGAAGCGCTTGACGTTGCGCCATTCGTGCAGAAATATATACATATATTCAATTGTAGATATAGACAGAGTTGATTTACATTTCGCCAAGAAATACCAAATAACACTTTGCCCTAATCGGAAATCGAAATCGAGACCCACATTCGGCTGGTGACAAAAAAGCAGATGCTGAGATGTTAAACATTGCATTAATATTCGATAATATACCTTACTTACGAATAAGTGTATCCGACTCGTATAATATACCAGACCTGTATAAATACTGCTGGGCATGGGCCTCTTCTCATTGTGAAAAGGGTTGTAGACCATCATGCCGGCACATGCAGGTTTCTTCACGATGTTTTCCTTCATGGAAGCGGGCGATAATGAACTATTTAATACGCACGTAACTTAAAAAGTAGCGAAGAAGTGCGTGCCATGATATCGGACTCGAGACCTCTGCCACGCTATCGCTGCTTTAAGACCTCTAACTTTTTAAAGTTATTGCGTAATTAATAAGTAAATAGTAATAATAATTAATAATAATAATAATATTTATTTAAATAATAGGTACAATAATTTATAATAAATTACTCATTAATTTATAAAATACATTTGTTGTTGTTTGGCCGAACTAGATTGAACCTGTGGCTCGGGCGAAGAAGTTCTTACAAACAATTTTATCTATATAAATTTACAATTCAATAATAGTACCGAGCATTAAATATCGTTGGGAAAATCTGAAAGTTCTCGAAGATATGTGAAGTCGTGGCAGATTATGACAAACTCATGCTGTAAAGAAGCCCATACCAATCAGTATGACAGTTTATAAATAGAGCAGATATTGTATCTGTATAATTAGAATAATCTAGATGACCTGAATAATAATGGGCAAAGCTGTATCACTTCTAGAACTTGGTATGCAATATATTCAGGGTTCACTAGTTAAACTTTGAAAGGAAACCGTGCGAACTTATGAATATTTAACACATTCGAATTCAATAAAGACACGATACGTGTCCGAATTTCGGTCATAGCACACGTTATATAACAACAATTGGGTTAATTATGTGTGGTATACATTCTCCTTTAGGACTACAGAGATTAGTATATCTAGCAATTCCTCGGGAACAGTGCTTTTTTACTGCATGACAGCGATGTCATCCAGTAAAAAAGCGACCGTATGTGCTTTTTTGTACCCTTCTCAACGTGTATGCGAAATATGATGATGATCGGTCCAGTAGTTACGGCGTGAAAGTGTAACAGACAAATATATCATATTCTATCCCATACACATAACACCATCTAGCCCAAACTAAGCAGAGCATGTACTATGGGTACTAGACAATGGATAAACATACATATTACATTTTTTTGCAAATATACAGGATAATTTTGAAATCCTGTAATTCTTTTTAACCACGAATTCTACTGGTGGTATAGAATAACGCTGACCATTTTTTTTAATTAAAGTTATTTTTTTGTAATAATTTATGAATCATTTTTTTCGTGATATGGTGTCAGATGTTAACCAACCGAGGCAATTTTAATTTTTTACTAATTACAATAAAATAACATATCAATAATTAATGTCGTAAATAATAACAAGCGGTCCTTTTTATTGCCCCCTTATTATTTACGACATCAGTTATTGTTATGTTATTATTTTTAAATTAGTGAAATATTAAGATTGTGTTGTCACTATCTGAAACCATTTCATGAAAAAAACGATACATTAATTCTTCAAAATAAAAATTTTTATAACATAAAATGGTCAGCGTTATTCTATATCACCAGTAGAATGCTTGGTTAAAAGGAATTGCATGATTTCAAAATCACCATGCATATTTGCAAAAAAATAATTTATATGTATGTATGTTTATCCATTGTCTATAAGGTCTTATAGGTCAGGATTATTCTATATCACTAGTAGAATGCGTCGTTAAAAGGAATTACACGATTTCAAAATCACCCTGTATACATAATATACATAGAAACATCCAGACCAAGACAAACATCCATGTTCATGCACACAAATGTTTGACTTGTGCGGGAATCGAACCCGCGACCTCAGGCGTGACAGTCGGTTACACTGACCACTACGCCATCGAGGCCAAAACAAATAAACTCACATTGGCATTTATAATATTAGTTAGGAACTTAGGAACTGAAGATCATAGGATTAGTTAGGATTTTTATTTGATAGGTATCTCTCCCACTAGAAATAATTCTTGCGTCGCACTGTGGGCTGAAAATCGACCTCCATAGACATAGAAATGAAAGTTGCTAGATGTTCGTTTTGTTGACAGATATGGCTTCTATTAGCTATTATACACATAACAATGTCGTCTGAGCTAACTCCGCACAGAAATGAATTTATTATAAGGTTTTTTCGAAAAAAATGTATGGAGCTAGCATGAAAAATCTGAATATCTCTGAACTTGCAAGGAAAACCGTAATATCCTCAGAGATGGTTATAGGACTAATTATTTGTGATTTTTTGACATACTTCATATAACGGTACCTGCTGCAGAATTTTTTTTAAAAATCATCTAATTTTTAATTAATTTTTTTTAACATTAAACGATTTGTTTTATTGTAAAAATAAAGAAACAACACGTTATATGCATATAATACTAAATCTTCGCCAGTTATTTGTTAAAATATCAAGAAAATTATTTTTGCCTTACATAGTATATATGTTTTAAAACAGGTAATTGGATACCATTACTAAACTTTGCATACAGGTAAACCACTGAATATTAAATTAGCCTTCTAATGAGTTCTGAATAAGAGATTAAGTGATTTGCAATATCGCACAATGGTAACTACGGAGTACACTAATTAAATTCTTACAGGTAAGTACATAAGTAAACTAATTAGTTAATTAGACATGTTACGAGTTCTAAGAAATATTTTCGACAACTGTCTAATTATTTTATTATTATGTCTAAATGAAGGTATTTTTTTAAATCATTAAATTCTACTAATGTCAAAGTAAAGATCAATCGATAAGTTAGTTATTTTATTAACGCTAATAATAGGCATTAAATAAAAAGAAAAATAAATTAAAAAGGTATTTTTTAATAGTTGATAAAATTTATATAAAACAAAACATAGGTACAAAAGTATGCAAAAATATAAATAGGTACAAGAATAGTAATATAAAATATTTAAAAATAAATCAATTGCAAAACATAGTTACGTACCAAAGCTAAATAACGATAGATCATGAAAAAATTACATTGAATAGAATTATAATTAAAAACACAAAAAGTTTCTAGTTTTCCTTACCACTCTCGTCGATTTCTGAATCAGAATCTAGATTGCCTAGAAACTCAAAGTCAGTTTCTTGAAACTGAATTAAATTGAGGGTTTCAGGAAATAAATCCTCCTTTTTCTTGGCATCTAACTTGGGCCTTTGTACATTTATAAAAGGATCCGAAGAAACAACTAACATATTAAGGATATCATGATTCGAATCTTGCCTGCTCTTTTTCTGCGAATGATGTTCCCGAAACCTCCTAAAATCTTTATTGCGAGACTCGGATGCTTCTTCCGAGAGACTTCCTATGGGTACAACATCATTCTTCTCGATTATGTCTGCCCCGTGTATAAGTAATTTGTGGACGGTTGATGACATATAGTACCAGTCATATAATTCCACGTACCTCTCTGCTGTTTTGAAGGCATAATCTTTAAATTTAATTATATCTACTTTTTCCCCGGAAGTTATTGCCTGTAAAATCACAGCAAATCTTCTTATTAGTTCTTCGTCCAACCCAGTAATGGCTGCAGTTTTATGGGGAAATTTGAAAAACTTTCTTGCAGTGTTGCCGTCATTAGTAGTTCCGGAACCTTGTTTAACAATGTCAATCAATAGATTTAATTCGTCTTTAAATTTGTCTTAAATAATCTTTTTTCTCTTACTTAGCATTTCTTTGTGCTCGTTACCTCTCGCAGCCCACTCTTTAAAATCTAGTCTATACGAAATATGTAGTAAACATTCCATACAATTTATACGGGCGTGTAGAGATGACAATCCAAACTCGTATATATCAGAAGATACTGTCTTTGCTGTTACTACACTCAAACGGTTCATTTCTGTCGGTTTTGCCAGACACAAATAGCATGATGAACTTGATCTGGCTTGAGACAAATACGTGCAGACTTTACCATCGATCATTGTCATCATTAGGTGATGATTCACCCTGTTTCTATTATTGCACTCTGTAGGAATGAGAGCCTTAATTTCTTCATCCATTCGTCGTTTGTGTTCGATGACTACTGCTTCGCTTTCCTTCACAAAATTAAATTGAACTGGACGACAATACATTGCTGAGCATGGTTTTGGGTTCATCCACAAAGTATTGTCTCCATCAGTCAGTTTTAGTGGCACCAAGGAAGTCATGAAAATACTTGAATCGTCTTGATCGCTATCCATTTTCTGCTTGTATCGGCTTTGGTTTGACGCACCATCGAAACCCCATTTAGATATCAATTTTAAATCCTTATTTTGCACATCATCGTTAGGAAAACTTTGGAGGATTCTTTTGACCGTAATGTCGAGTATAGCTTGAAGGGTTATTCTTGCCGATGAATCGGTCACTAACACTGATTGCTTCGGAGGATAGCATGCCAGCTTGGTTTGTTGCACTTTATAGTAGGATGGATAAATATCCTTTCTACCTTCCCGAATAGCTGACTCTCGTAAAGTGATGTATTGCCACTTTGATAATTTTAATGAAAGGAGTAATCCAAGTGCTTTTTCTGGTGTAAATAAGATAGTTTTCACTGGTTGCTTAAGCGTTTCCTTAATTTTAGAGGCTGCTTCAGGATGTTTCAGCATATATTCGATTACAGATGCGATATCCTCACAACCTTCTTCCTTAAAACGCGCTGCTGCTGTATATGCCAATTCACTGGGATTGTCAGTTTTATGCTCATCAGATCTTCTCTTCTTCTGTTTGCTTTCCAGATCTTCGAATGGTTTTCGTGACCTCTTTGTCATTGTACCAACAGAGTATGATGTTGAGGGTTCTGGAGAGATTGATCTTGATCCCTCAGCAACAGTTGGTTCTTGAGCGACTAAATTTATACAACTTGGCCAATCGATAGTTGCTTGCAGCCAAATTTCGTATTGTTTTCTAAAAGTATCAAGAATTCGGTGAGATTTTTGCCACCTTTGTGATGCAGCTCGTACAAATCTCCGACAAAATTCTTTTAGAGTCACTTGATCTTCAACGGAAAGACAAACGTCTAGGCGGGATATAACTTCACTAAACAATACCTCATGATCAAATGAAGTACTCTTTCATTTTAGAAGAACGAATAGGTCTAAATTGGTATTTAAACTTTCCATTATAAAATTTCACAGTGATATGTTAGGGGTAACAAAGCTTAGAATAAACTAAATTATGATGCAAAATGTTAACCATTTTATATTTTAGTCCAACATTAGTTAACGACCTCATTAGACAGTTGTCGAAAATATTTCTTAGAACTCGTAACATATCTAATTAACTATTTAAGTTACTTATGTACTTACCTGTAAGATTTTAATTAGTGTAATCCGTAGTTACCATTGTGCGACATTGCAAATCACTTAATCTCTTATTCAGAACTCATTAGAAGGCTAATTTATTATTCAGTAGTTTACCTGTATGCAAAGTTCAGTAATGGTATCCAATTAACTGTTTTAAAACATATATACTATGTTAGACAAAAATAATTTTCTTGATATTTTAACAAATAACTGGCGAAGATTTAGTATTATATGCATATAACGTGTTGTTTCTTTACTTATACACCAAAACAAATCGTTTAATGTTAAAAAAAATTAATTAAAAATAAGATGATTTTTAAAAAAAATTCTGCAGCAGGTACCGTTATATGAAGTATGTCAAAAAATCACAAATAATTAGTCCTATAACCATCTCTGAGGATATTACGGTTTTCCTTGCAAGTTCAGAGATATTCAGATTTTTCATGCTAGCTCCATACATTTTTTCGAAAAAACCTTATAATAAATTCATTTTTGTGCGGAGTTAGCTCAGATGACATTGTTATGTGTATAATAGCTAATAGAAGCCATATCCGTCAACAAAACGAACATCTAGCAACTTTCATTTCTATGTCTATGGAGGTCGATTTTCAGCCCACAGTGCGTCGCTGGAGAGTTTACTAACATTCGAACAAAGAATACCCAGGCTCAGAACAATAATTTGTTGATTGTTGTTAAATAAGTAATAACAAGTTCCATGTTAATAATTATAATCTTGGCCTATTTTTGCGTATATTTATATAATAAGTATGGTTAATTGTATATAATTTAGTTCCTAGTAGTATATTGTAAGTGCCCTTAACGCCTGTGGCACAGGTTTACCCTAGTACAGGCACCAATATTATATTACCTATATTAAGTACTTTATGGACTGTATTCATGTTTTACCACTGTAATCAATAAATAAATTATTATTATTATTATATATTATTAATAATTGTGAATCACTCTTGTGTCCCGTGTAGGGATCAATCCAACAACACTCGATGAGGCAACTAATTAAACCACTTAACCATTCGTGCAGACAATGTGTGTGTAATATATCGCTGCCTACCCCATTTCAGCGATATACCTACTTGTGAGAATATAAGTATGTCAATTGCGAAATATGTCTGATGTGACGCGTTAATTTGACAATCTTTTTATATTCGTGTTACATAATTACTATGCAAAACAGTTATAATTATACAGTTATCTTAACTAGTTTAGTGGTATATGCATTCGTTACCGGGTTAAATTTTCTAGTTAACCAAAATGTTATTAGGTTTATCTGATAGGCAAATGTCAGAGATTTAGCAAGTTAATATATAGCTGCAGTTGTAACAAAAAGATATTTCGTGATTTTTTGTTAAGTAGCTGTGTCTTAATATATGTATATGTCTACAGAGATAATCTGAAGAGATATTCATTATGATCAGATTTCGCTAGATAGGGTTTACGTCTAACGTAACAGAGAACAGGCGTATTGCCGTAACCGTTTCAGACTTGATGCTACTACTAAGAATTTTTTGACAGAAACTTGATAGCACTTGAACAGAGTCAAGCCAGGTCCTCGTGCACGACGGGGGACCCCCCACAGTGCTTGCGTCCTCGTCGCGTCCCCTGGTAACGACCCGGTTCTGTCACCGTAACGGAGTGTCAGACCGGTGTTCGGCTAAAGAGCACTTGTGTGCCGGTTCATATTGTTTTGAGGGTATTACTGTTACTCGAGTCTGTGTGCTTGTTTGTTTGTCCCTGTCTGTTCGCTTGCGGCCATGTCCAAGCAACAGTTTGAAAAAGGCCCTTCTCAGGGCCACCAAAAAGGCCCTTCTCAGGGCCCCTCCGAGCAGGAGAGTGCTCCTGAGGATGTTTTGGACGTGGAGTCTTTTAACTCGCGTGCCGACATGGTGGCGGTGGCCACCTCTGGGGAGGTAGGCAGCCGAAAGCGGTCGTCCGCTCCGTTCTCCGTGCCTGGGTATTCAGGCTCGGACACGGAGACTGAGTGGACGGCGGCCGCCAAGGTGCCCACTACTAGAAGAGGGTGGGGGAGAGTGGTGAAGGGGGCACCCTCCAGGGAGGAGTTCCTCAGGCCCGCTTCGGTGCAGCAGAATGCGGAGTTTGAGGCGGCGCTGCACAAGAGGCGCCTTAGGAAGGGGCCGGCTGCTGTCGCTGCCGACCTGGGGATGGAGATCGGCAATGAGTCGGATTCCACCCCATTGGTCGGTGACTTGAGCGACCTAAATGCCCAAGAACTGAGGGCGCGGGCGGGCGAGAAGCTCGCCTGCATCCTGGAGGTGGCCCGAAAGTCGGGCAACTTAAAGGGCGAGTTTGTTGGTCGCCTGAAGCGGTCGGCGTCACTGCTAAGGGAGGTGGTGGACACCCTGGCAGGCCGCAGCGAGGCGGAGGAGACGCGGCGACTGAGGGCCGAAAACTCCCGCCTGCGTTTAGACGGGGAGGCGCTTAAGGCGGAGGTAAAGGCGCTCCGTCGGGGCTTCGCTGAGGCGAAGACGGAGGCCGCCGCGGCGACGACTGCCGCCGCTGCTGCCGCCGCTGCCGCCGCCGCTACCGCCACTGCGGAGACGCGGGCAGCCCCTGCCGCCACCGTTACCGCCACTGCGGAGACGCGGGCGGCCCTTGCCACCCCCCAGTTGGGTCCCGAGCTGGTGGAGGAGCTTAAGCGCTCCCTTACCGTCACGCTCGGGACGATGTTGAGCGCCCGGCTTGCGGGGCTTGAGGACCGGCTTCTGCCGGCCCCGACGGTCCGCCCGCCGCTGAAAGCGGATGCCAGGAGGACGAGGGCAGACGCCACGTCACCCATACTGACGTCACAGCCGGTTGCCCTCAAGGTGGGCAAGGGGGCCAAGCAGGCCCCCAGAGCTGCCACCGCTCCTGCAGTGGCACCGACCGCGGGTCCCTCTGGCTCTAAAGGGACCCAAAACATCAGCGGGATTGCCCCTGCCACCACCACCGTCCCTCAGGAAACCTGGGTGACGGTGGTAGGGAAGGGAAAGGGGAAGGGCAAGGGGAAAGGCCATGGGAAGGAAAAGTCCTCCTTCCCATCTACTGCAACTGAGCCTGTCCAGGTGGCCCGTGCCCCCGCCGCCAAAGCCCGGCCTGCTGCCCCTGTTGCCTCCAAGAATGTGGTGACAGCACTGAGGTCCCCGAAATCCGCGGCAGTCGTGCTATCGTTGCAACCCGACGCAGCGGCAAAGGGGATTACTTACGCTACCGCCATCAGGGCGGCACAGGAAAAGGTCGACCTGAAGGAGCTGGGTATCGACCAGCTCCGCTTCCGCCAGACGGCTACGGGAGCCAGGATCTTAGAGATTCCTGGCTCACAAAGCGGAGAAAAGGCGGATAGGCTCGCGGAGAAACTCCGTGATGCCCTATCCGCAGTGGCCAGCGTCACCAGGCCCGTAAAGTCCACAGACTTGCGGATTGCGGGCTTGGACGATGCTGCCACAAAGGAGAAGGTGGCGGCGGCGGTCGCAGCGGCGGGCGAGTGCGAGGTGCGGCTCGTCAAGGTCGGGGAGATCCGCCCCGGCTTTGATGGCGCCGGCTCCGCCCTTGTGTCCTGCCCTGTCTCGGCAGCCAAAGTGCTGCTGAGCAGGGGCAGTCTTCTCATCGGGTGGAGCTCGGTGAAGGTGGTGGCGTTGGGGGAGCGCCCCATGCGCTGCTTCAGGTGTATGGGGCTGGGGCACACGCGCCCTCAGTGTCCCGCCGCGGCCGACAGGGGTGACCTGTGCTTCCGTTGTGGAGACGCAGGTCACCGGGCGGCCAACTGTGGCAAGGCCGGGCTGCGCTGCGCTATTTGCGCAGAGGCGGGAAAGCCCTCGGGGCACGTTATGGGGGGGCGTAGCTGCATCCCTCCGAAGACGAAGGGAAAGGCCCCTGGGACTCGGGCCACCCCTGCGGCTACCAGTCAGGCCGCCCCTGAGGTAGCGCGCCGCGGAGCACTGTGCGGGGGGGTTGTGATGTCTGATTAGTATGGATCAAGTCAGACATCACAACTTCCTCCAGGCGAACCTGAACCACTGCGCCAGGGCCCAAGACCTGCTCATGCAGAGCCTGGCGCAGTGGGAAATCGGTGTGGCCGTCGCCGCGGAGCCGTATTTTGTCCCCCTCAGTCCCTATTGGGCTGGGGACTTGAACGGCTCCGTGGCCATCATTGGGAGGGTTGGCGGCCCCCTCCTCTCAGTCAAAGAGAGAGGAGCGGGGTACGTGGTGGCCAGGTGGGAGAGGTATGCGATCGTCGGCGCATACTTCTCCCCTAACAGAACCGCCGCGGAGCTGGAGGTCTTCATGGACCTCCTGGCCGCGGTGGTGAGAAGGCAGGCGCCACATCAGGTCCTCCTAATGGGGGACCTGAATGCCAAGGCCCGGGAATGGGGCAACCGCTCCACTGACACTCGAGGGGAGATTGTTAGGGAGTGGGCGGTTGCCACAAGACTGACCCTCCTCAATAGAGGGTCGGTCCACACGTGCGTGCGATGGTGTGGGGGGTCCGTGGTGGACCTAACGTTCACCAGCCCCGCTGTAGCGGCACGTGCTCGGGCCTGGAGGGTGATGTCGGAGGTAGAGACGCTCTCGGATCACAAATATATAAGGTTCGAGATCTCCGCCTCCGACAATCAGGGAGGATCCCGGTGCGTGGTGCGGGCGGATTTTCCGCGCTGGTCGGTGAGTCGCCTCGACGCCGAGCTGGCGGAAGAGGCGGCCATCGTCCAGGCGTGGCTTGCCGCCCCCACGCACTCGGTGGAGAGGGGGACGGCGGTGGTAGACGTCGCGGCCGGCCGTTTTCGCGAAGCGGTCGCAGCCGTCTGCGACGCGGCCATGCCGAGGGCCCGCCACCGCCCCGGCCGCCGAGAAGTGTACTGGTGGAGCTCGGAGATCGAAGATCTCCGAGCCGCCTGCTCGGCGGCGCGACGGCCCTACACGCGGTGTAGGCGGCGACGGCATGGCCGAACGAATGACCAGCTGTCGGCCGATGAATTACAGGCCGAGCTCCGGCTGTACGATGGGTACCGTGCAGCCAAAAAGGAGCTGCAGCTGGCCGTCGGCCAGGCCAAGTCCCGGGCCTGGGGTGAGGCCTTGGAGGGCCTGGATAGGGACCCATGGGGGCGCCCGTATAGGGCTGCCCGGAACAAGTTCCGGGGCCTGACGCCCCCCGTTGCGGAGTCTCTGGAGCCGGAGCTCTTGGGCAGGGTGCTGGTGGGGCTCTTTCCCGAACGGGACCCCTACCACACCCCTCCGATGATGGCGCCGTCCTTCCCGGAGGAATTGGATCCGGCCTCCATCCCGCTTGTATCAGAGGCGGAGATGGATGCAGCCGTCAGCCGCGTATGTGGCAAGAGGACGGCACCGGGTCCTGACGGAATCCCGGGGCGGGTCCTCCGGATCGCCCTCAGAGAGATGGGCGATCCGCTTCGGGAGCTGTTCGACGCATGCCTCACGTCTGGACGGTTCCCGAAGCTGTGGAAGGACGGCCGGTTATGCCTGTTGCGGAAGGAGGGGCGAGACACAACCTCGCCTTCCGCATACAGACCAATCGTGTTGCTGGATGACACGGGAAAGCTGCTAGAGAGAGTGGTGGCTTCCCGTGTCATCCAGCACTTGGAGGGGACTGGGCCGGCTTTATCGCAGGCCCAGTATGGGTTCAGAGCGGGGCGGTCCACAATAGACGCCCTGCTCTGGCTAAAAGATTGGACGCAGGAAGCGGTCGGTGGGGGGAACAAGGCGTTGGCTGTCTCGCTGGACATTGCCAACGCCTTCAACAGCCTCCCGCATGGAACAGTACAGGAGGCGCTCCGGTATCACGGAGTGCCCCTGTATTTGCGGAGGCTGTTGGCCGACTACCTCCAGGACCGTGAGGTCCTGGTGGAGGGACGCGACGGTCTGAGGCGCCGTCGCGTATCCTGCGGGGTTCCACAGGGGTCGGTACTGGGACCGCTCCTGTGGAACGTTGGCTACGACTGGGTGCTTCGGGGCACGCTTCCCGCGAGTATGCGGGTGGCGTGTTACGCCGATGACACCCTGGTCGTAGTCAAGGGAAGGAACCTCGGGGAGACGGTGCGGTTGGCTGAGGTGGGAGCTGCCCTAGTAGTTGACCGTATCCGCGCCCTGGGATTGGAGGTTGCCCTCTCCAAGACTGAGGCCCTATTGTTTCATGGGCCTCGGGGGGGACCTCCTCCAGGTACGCGAGTAGCCCTGGACGGGGTCCTGGTCCGGCTTGGGACCCAAATGAGGTACTTGGGTCTCATCCTGGACGGGAGGTGGACTTTTGGGGCACACTTCACCCAGCTGGCCCCAAAAGTCCTAGGAGCGGCGGCCGCCCTAGGGAGGCTGCTGCCCAACGTGGGTGGCCCGAGCGCCACTTGTCGCCGACTGTACTCCGGAGTGATCCGGAGTATGGCCCTGTACGGGGCACCGGTCTGGGCGGACGCCCTCAGTCGCGACAATAAGACCCTGCTGCGACGTCCGCAGCGGGTCGTCGCGACGAGGGCCATACGCGGTTACCGGACGGTGTCCTGGACGGCTGCGTGCGTGCTGGCCAGTGACCCCCCCTGGGAGCTGCAAGCGGAGATCCTCGCCGAAGTTTACCACTTCGTGGCGGCGAGGAGGTCCCGCGGGGAGCCCCCGGGGTGGGAGGAGATCGCACGCATGCGGCGACAGGCGCGGGCCGCCCTGCTGAGGCGGTGGACGGAGGACCTGGCTCCACCGGTCCCGGGCCAGTGGACGGTGGAGGCCATTCGCCCGGTCCTTCGGGGGTGGATAGGGCGGCGATTCGGGTCGCTGACCTTCCGACTGGTGCAGGTGCTTTCCGGGCACGGATGCTTCGGAAAGTATTTGCACCAGATCGCGAGACGGGAGGCGACCCCGCTCTGCCACGAGTGTGGGGCGCCAGAAGATACGGCGCTCCATACGCTGGAGGTGTGTGCCGCGTGGGGGCCGCAGCGGCACACGCTTTCGGCCATAATAGGCGGGGATCTCTCCCTGCCGAGCGTGATCAACGCCATGCTCGGCGGCGAGAGGTCGTGGCAGGCAGTGGTCTCCTTCTGTGAGGCTGTCATGGCGCAGAAGGAGGCCGCGGAGAGAGTCAGGGAGAACAATCCCGTCGCTGACCCTCTCCGGCGCAGACGGACGGGAGCGAGGAGGAGGCGATTTGCCCGCCTTCTCGCTCCTGTATAGTGGGGTCACTGGTACAGAGTCGGGGGACTCTCTACCGGCTTGCACGGCCCCACACGTCTGGGGGGTGGCCTTGGTGAGCAAGGCCTCCCCTCCACAGGTGCTGAGGCCCGGTTACAATCAGCCGGGCCAACCGCCGGGACGGGATGGTGATTGCTAACGCGACCCCATCTCGTCCCACCCCGTCGGCGGTGGGACTGCTCACCCCAGGTTTTTAGTGTGTATACCGACCCCCTTCAGGGGCGGAGAGTCTCACATAACTTCCCTCCCCCCCCCGGGGGAGGGGGTATCCATCAAGGATTTTCCTGGGTCAAAAAAAAAAAAAAAAAAAAAAAAAAAAAGGTCCTCGTGCACGACAGTCGCATACATTACCGCTACGCGAACGAGGCTTTTTTTTTAACACAGAGGCACGCATGTTTGTCTAACCACGATAAATTGACTAAACTATACTGTTGTCCTTTTTTTTTAATAATCATTTATCAGGCGGGTTCAGAAATATGTTTATAAACTAAATGTAAATATTATAAAATGTGTAGGTATAATACTGCATGTTACATTTTCAAGACTGAACTTCTCTCTATGGTTTGTAATGAAAAGAATATACTCTATCCTAAAAAAATGCGAATGCACTTGCCCTTAATCCTGCCAATTATTATTTATATAAATTATAAAAATAATATTTAAAATAATCTAATATTTCGAATTGAACTGAGAGTCATTAGTGCGGTTTACAATATGTAATTAACGTGCTTATCAATAGATGGCGTTAGTTGTTAACAAATTACAACAATGACAATATTATTTATTTTTTTACTTAACCTCCTGAGTTCCAGACACCTTCTTTTTGGAATATTGTTTTGAAACTCTTGCACCACGCTCATTAGCAATTATTTATGATGAGAAAAATAATGAAAAATTTCTTGCACTGGAAAATCAAATTTTTCACTACGTCCTACTCAAAGAACAAGGGAATACTATTAACATGTCCTTTGAAAAGGACATAAACAGATTTTTGTATTTAAGTAAAGGGACCGCAAGAAATAGAAAAATAATAAAAGAGAAAATCATTTTATAAAAAGCTTTAATATTAAACTTTACATAAATAACACAAATAATTTGTTTTCTTAAAAATAAATATAAAAAATCAACATTGTTAAGAAAAATCAAGATATGCTTAGAATGTAATTGTACTTAAGTAGTAAAAAAAAGGAACGATAGTCATGGAATGTTGTGTCTCCCTCATAGACTACCATATCACAAACCAAGTCTTGAAGTGACGCTAAGACAAAAACTTTCAGGTCGACAGGATTGGATTTGTTGGGGCTATACTGATGCATAGTGCATTTCCCTGTAAAAGGAATAATCATTTCGTCAATACTCAATTCCTGTGGGCGTTCTTGTTTGTAACATCCAATTAGTATACGATTAAATAACGGCTGGATTTTCCACATCATTCGCAATTTTTGTTCCAATGTGACATCTGGATCATATACGCATTTTGGTCGTAATCTAATAAAAAATAATCTATTGCGAGTTATAGCCATGGCAATTAATGAAACTTTCCATTTTTTATACCAATACATAGAAATTTTTGGGTACTGTAATGCAGCCATAATCATAGTAATACCGATAAACACTTTGTTTTACAGTTAACCCCATTGATTTACCTGTCTACCAAACATGTGTTCTATTCGTACAATCAACTATTTGTTTAAGAATACCATTGTCAATGTATTGTTCGTAAAATTTATACCACTCCCATTCCTCTGTATTTTTCTGAAAATATGCTGGTTGCATTAAATGATTAACTTCTGAATCAAGAGTGTTAGCCAGCCAAGTGCCTTGAATATCGGTGTTAATTTGGTGATTTCTTATTGCATCTTGCCGAGTGATAATGTGACTCCTCTGCTTCGACTACGACTGCGTCCGCTTGCGCGTCCTCTAGATCGCGTAGGTGCTGTCTCCGAGTTATGTGACAGTGCTGGTGAAGTTATTGGAGTAATCAATGGGTTTTCGTCCTCATCCGAAGTACTCGATGCATTTGATTGGTGGTTACCGGCTCTTTGGTCGAAATCTGGTGGGTGAAACTCCGGATCATCATCCGAATCATCTCCAGAATAATCAAACTCAGAGTCATTCAGAGCCTGCGCGATGTCCTTTTCGGATATCACTAAAATGAATATGAAATTCGCTTAATGTATTTTGTATAGTACAAGGGTACTCAGACCAAGAAAGTATGAATTGAGTACTGATGTACTTTGCAAAGGACATTGAAAAAGCAATGAACGTCACACGTCAATTATTTCTTTTATCGTGATAATATTATCTCAAATCAATAGTGTACACTTCTATTTTGTCATTTATAACAATACATTGTAAATTTGTTAAAAAAATACTAAGATTAAAAAAGATATACTTACATTTGCGAGGATGCAATCCAACATTACCGCACCCCGACACCATGTTTTTTAAAATGACGCATGATATTTGGCGGTTATATTTTTTAACATAGCCTTTCAAGTCACTAGAATGCTCTGGCGAAATATTTCAGTGTTGCTATTTTAAACATAGACTACAGAATTTTTGTCTTCTTACGTACTATGTATAGTACACATGTACCCAGGAGGTTAAAGAACTAACAATATTGTCCTCCTTGTCCTAAACTAATTTTAATATTTGTTTGCATGTTCTTTATGTTCTAATTTATTAATTTGTAAATCACACATGACTTTTGCGGGGTCGAACCTGCAATACTCTGTGGTTTAGTGGCGAGAAAACCATAAACGCGATTGCCCCTCAGTATAGTACAACCAAATGGAGGTTATTATAATTTTCACAGTGATAAGGCACAACGGCGATAACAATGGGTAAGGTACTTGCAATCGAAAGGTTGTGGGTTTGAATCCCATCCAATCGATGGATGGACCATCATTTGATGGGACATGTTTAACTGTAGAATTAATAAATACTTATAAGTCATGGTTAAATCATGCTTAAGCTAAAAGTATTCGACAACTATGACAACCCATACTATAAGAAGATGTTCATACACGTCACGAGTAAGGATATCAGGTCAGGATTTGATATACTACAAATATTAAACCACTGTTTTTAAACACTTTAATTTTATAGAGGTGTTTTTAAAAACACTATACTTTTAGATGTTTTTAACTCTAAACCATTACTATTTAAATTCACATTTTCGCCGACGTTTTGGTTGCTTTTCATCGATCATGGTTGTGGTGAGAAGATATAAAGCTTTATAACCCTCGAAGATTTACTTTGCATTCATGTTTGTAGACAATCGTGAAGTCAATTCCTTGTTCGAGCAATATTATTGGGAAGTTTTTAATAGTTGCAGGATGTCAGTGCAGTTACCCAGTATTAGACAGTGATAGGAATGCTGCCTATTACGTAGGTTCTGAGGCGCTCATAGCCAGTTGCACTCAATGATCGTAAACGATTAGCGAGGTTAAGCAACATTGGGTGCGGTCAGTCTATAGATGGGTGACCGCTTAGTGGTATTTCATCTGAGCGTCTCCGTACTTCGGAGGGCACGTAAAAAGTTGGTCCTAGTTGTTACCAAATTGACAGCAGTCGTTGAGCCATGTCAGAGGCCTACGGGTTTGAACAACTCTTGACAACAGGTTGGCCACTAACCACACGAAAAGAAGAAGACGTAGATTCTAAGAAAATAGCTGGTGAAATCTAAGACTGCTCCGGTGGCGCAGCGGTGGTGTATGCGACTGCAGTGCTGAAGATTCGATAGCCGGGTCGGGCAAAGAACTATTTCCTGACAGTAATTCAAAGTCTGAAGCTGTATGGCCAGCTTTTATGTAGAACTTAAACAATAGCTGGCGAAAGATCGGTATAATACAGCTATGCTTTCTTCTTCGGAGAAATAGGTACGTTCACAAAGAATTTCCAGACCCGGAACAACTATTTGTGTATCACACAATTTTTTGTCCCGTGTGTGGATCGAAACCAGAACACTCCGTGCGGCGCCAATGGCCAGGCGATCACTTAAACCTCTACGCCATTTATGCAGACATTTGCAGTACTATCAGGCATGATAGAAAGTGCACTTGTGTTTGCGCACTATAATATCTCTTGCACAGATGGCTAGTCTTCATAAAGTTTGTATGCCGTGATAATTTCGGTCTGGAGGACATTATAAGATCTTAGTTATAATAATATCAGCCTTTATTAAACTGTCCTATTGCTGAGCACGGGCCTCTTTTCAATGTGGGAAAGGTTAGGCCATAGTGCACCACGCTAGCCCAGTGCAAGTTGGCAGACTTCACATATCACTGTAAACATTATATAAAACTCTCAGACATTTAGGTTTATTCACGATATTTCCTTCACCGTTAAAGCGAGTTATAATTAACTACCTATTTAATACAGACGTAACTTTGAAAAGTCAGAGATGCGCGCCTTGGGATCGAGCTCGAGATCTCTGGTCTAACGGTCTCCCACTAGGCTATCGCTGCTAGAACTTAGTTATTTATTTTAAAGCTCTTATATACCTAAGTTAGTTAAGTATATAAAATATAGTTTGACAATCCTCATAATTGTGAGTTATGACAACTTTGATTAGAAGAATGATGGAATGATTTGTCATTCAAAATTAGTTCTAACAAATTGATTTATAACTACCACATCATCATAATGCTGGTTTTATTATTCTTTTTTGCTTGTACACAATACTTAATATGGTATAGATTATATTTCACAAGCTTTTGTAACATAATGGATTAAGGATATTTGCGCTCTAAAAACTACGAAACCAATGTCAACTAGTTTCCAAATATACATTATACATTTGATTATAATATTTATACATTTGATTAAAACCTCAGCTTGAGCAAAGATTAGTTGGCTAGGTAGATTTCAAAGTCTAATCTAGATCTTTTAAATGCCTGTGCAGTTTACGCGTTGTCCGAGTCTAGTTGTTCTTCATGTAAGAAAGAAAGAAAGAAGAATTTATTATTTGTGTTTTTGTTATTATGTTATCTTTTTTAATACGTTTGTAAATATAAATAGTTTTAATAGTTACAAAAATATAGGATGTACATTAAAATAAAAATAAATTTTAGTCATACCAATAAAAACACAACATATTAACATGGTAACAGTACAAGTGTTTACTATTTCTAATAATTACTATAATTAAAACAAAAAAGAAAACTAAACAAGAAGAAAAACAAAAAAACATGCGGGGCAGTCTTTGGGGTCTGCCGATAGAAGTGAAAACTAAGTAACTAGCGTGCGGTGACGATGACGCGAGATTTACGCTTTTTGTTCACCCAAAAAGTACACATATATGCACAGTATACATATAGCTCATGGAAAGCGTTCGGTGACGATGACGCGATATCCATAATTTTTGTTCACCAAAGAAGTGCTCAAGACGGCCAAAGAAGTTTTCACATCAAAAAGAAAAAAAAGAAAATGTTGTGCAGCGTGTCCAAAAGGTACCAGCTCAGCCTTTGCTATGGATGACCGTAACGCTGTTTTTCAGCCGAAACCCAAGGGCTAGTTAAGGACGATTATTCGGCATGCATACATGTAATTTCTGTCAATATTTTTATGTCTGTATTGAATTTACGGATGGCATAGTGGTTGAAGTGGTCGCCTCGCCACTGCGCCGAGTGTTACGGGTTCGAATCCCACACGGGACAAAAATTTATGTGATCCACAAATGATTGTTCCGAGTCTTAGTGTTTTTTTCAATCAATCAATCAATCAAATCAATTTTGTGTGGGTTGTTTGAAAGTTTGTAAAGTCCCCCGCGACACAGGAATTATTTCTAGAGCAAAAGTAGCATTTTCAAAGAGAAAGAAAATGCTTGTAAAGCTGGTGTGCATGGTGTACCAGAAAAAGGGGTATAGTCCTATGAGCTGTCAGCTAAGCAATTAAGTTTTCAATATTCCAAGTTTCAGTCAATATTTAAGACTACGATAAGATTATGATAAAACGATACGTATGCTTTTTGGTACTAGTAATATAAGGTCTTTCAGACCGAATTTTGGTCATAGTGACCCGTCCTAATGGAGACTAGCGTTCTGTACCTACTGGAGATATTATATTGCACAAGTGTGTGCACTCTCTATCACTTTCATAACCAGATGGGATGACAATCCAACGAGACCGGGTACGGATCAGGCTTAGGACCATCGGCTTTACGTGCTTTCCAAGGCTCGGGGAAGTGCGAAACCTAACCTTGTAAATCCGGGCTGCTTTTAAAAATATATTGACAAATTTTCTGAAAACCGCAGCACACCGAGGGATTTGCTAGTGACATAAAAAGGCAACAACAAAAAATTAAGTTTTGTCCATCATTGGATTGACCTTAGAATTTCCAGTTTTGTAACTTACCAAAATGCAAAAGATGATATCTATTAAAATACTGGTTTCGTTATATCTAACCTTATTAAAAGTAAACTAGTATATCAAAGAATTTATTTAAATATGTAAATATTTGGGCTAATGGTTTATTAGTCACGTTAAGTTTTTAATATGATAATTATTTTTTTGTCAAGTTCTGTAACACATATTTTGACATTCTGACGACATTATAACTATACACAACATACTAATTGTAACGTTACTTGAGTATTACACGATAATACTCAAGTAACGTTACAATTAGTATGTTGTCTAGTTAAAACGATTTAAAAACAAAATCGATTGAATAAAACCCCTTGCAAAATATTTAAAGCACAATTGTTCAAATGATAGCAAGCATATTCATGCAAGTTTTCATATCCTTTGCGCTACTAATTAGTTTCAATTGGCATCACAAGTGCAGTTATTATTACAAAGTAGTCGTGGTACCAGATATTAACGTCCATTCTAAATTCTTAAGTCTATGAAAGTAGCATATTGTGCTTAAATATCTTTGACTATACTATAATTTTATAACGCCTGTTAATTTCTGAAGGTTAAGCTGCAATGTGTGCGCACCCATATTTTGCCAATGGTCTCACGTTCTACGTAATATAAGACGACCCTATTGCCATCTATCCAAGTTCCCTACATCGTTCTCCTACCAACCTTCCATCCACAAAACACCAAAGATATTATGCGCGACTGAACTTCAAGGGGCTCAAGGCTGGCAATTGCACATGCGTTTTAAGACGATGTTTACTGCGAAGGGAACCTGAACACCTTTCTCTTACAGGTTGTAGATGTATAGGTAAGTTCAGATGGATTGCGTTAGCCGTATAGTGAGTCAAGAGATTACAATAAAACATTTGAGTCACAAATATTTCGCTAGCCGTGACGCTGGTTGTGTTGCGAATGTATCAGCTTGCAAAATGTCTGTAGTTCCTGCAGATTATTCATCACATGGCGTCATATTTTTTAGTAATGACTATACATTGTACATAGGTATGTATAATAAAATCCTTTACTAAAAACTTCTTCGGGAAATATGTGTGAGTAAGTAGTTACTTAGTCACGCATGTTTCTTGGAGAAATAGGTGAGGCTACGGCTAATGCAAATCAATCGTCGCGGCAAGTTTAATATGATTCGATCGCTTAGATTAAATGACATACGAAATATTATATCGACTGTCAAATAGATGTATTCAGTATGTAATAAATTAATAACCAATTCAAATTCTATAGTGGATTGTTGTAAATAGCTCGTAAATATACTTACAATGCAATAAGCTATTTTATCGAATCATACGATTAATTATCTGTAATTATCCGAGTTGGGCTTCTGGATAGAGAGAGTAGGAAATTGTAGGATGATACCATCCTATAATTTCCTAGACTATTAGATTGTGTACATAAAAGTAGCACTTATACCAAAAAAATTGCAGTGTATACTTCTTATGGTTTTTATTGTTAATTTAATTGTATATGTTGATCGTACTGGTATATTAACCAAGCTAATAATATTTTCCATTTTGAATTACCTAACAAACATTAAAATCTTAGATTAGATTAAAGAGAGATGCGGCATGAAAGTGGATATAGTGGCGAGAATGAAAAGGGTATGTTAAGCTGGTTTGGGCATGTAGAAAGAATGGACGAGAATTAAAGACTGACTAAGAAAGTTTATAAGACTAGTGTGAATGGACCAGTCGCAAGGGGAAGACCTAGGCGAACGTTTCTTGATCAGATTGGAGACGTTCTGGATAAAGGCTAGGTTAAGAGCACCTTAAACCAGCGAGCGTGCATATGAAAGTGAACGAAGCCAGAGAAGTGTGTCAGGATCGTAGCAAATAGAAATCCGTAGTCTGTGCCTACCCCTCTGGGAAACAGGCGTGATCTTCATTGTCTTTGTTTTTAATGTTAAAATTTCTGTTTGGCTACATTTTGTTATATCTATGCCTGTTTCCTTTATCTAATGTCTTAATTAGATTTTGCTAATTGAATCAATTTGGTAATATAATTTTAAATTAATAGACCTATTAAAAGTTCTAGAACTTAAGGTGCTCTAATACGGGAAACACCAAGCAGATATCTAATCCTTTATTATTTACTTACCATATTTTGCTTCGAGCTGACACCTACCCTCACATTATCTGTGGATAGACCAGTTGTTCCATTCAGCAGCCAATTTGAAATTTTACACCTTATAATGTGCAATTTTGTAATGCGAACCAGCGTGTAACGTATAATTCGAAGCCTATCGCAGTGCCAGAATTATGTATCCGCCGCTACCTAGATAGCTACTTATGCCAAATGCTTTTTAAGTGATAAATAATAATATCAGCCCTGTATTAAACTGTCCCATTGCTGGGCAAAGGCTCTCAGTGAGGTGGGTTAGGCCATAGTCCACCAAATTGGCCCAGTGCGGGTTGACAAACTTCACATATCTTCAAAAATATTATGTAGAATTCTTAGACCTGCAGGTTTCCTCACCATGTGTTCACTGTTAAAGCAAGCAATAATATACAACTATTTAATACGCACGTAGTTTCGAGAGAAAGTCAGTCAGAGATGCGCGCCTTGGGATCGAGCTTGAGACCTCTAACTTGGCAGTCCAACGGTCTCCCATTAGGCTATAGAGCTTTTTGAAATACTAATATTTTGTGATATTGTTATTACTATTTTGTATAAATACCATATGTTATTGAATATAGAATAATAAGAAAGAAATTTTAAAACATTGGTCACAAATAAATATGTTATTGGGTCTGGTGAATTAAGTTTAAAATGTTAATTGTATTCTATAAGTGTAAAAGTGAAGCGTATTTTCATGACATTTTACGACTTTAGAAGTGCATGTATGATTGGCTATTCGCCTAAATAAAAAAGCCATTTTGAAACTAGTAGGTATATCATTTTGAAAATCCATCTCAAGATTGAAGAGACACCTGAAACATCAGCAATGGTTTTATTTTTTAACCATGAAACTTTTTTCAACCTAACTTTACACCCATGTACCATTTTGTTGGCTGGCAAACAATACCATGCAGATTTTAACGAAAAAGTGTTTTGTCAACTATTATAGGAGCAGATGTTTCTTTGTTATTTTTAAAAGATTATACTAATATTCAGTTATGTGTCACGGAGGCTTTAGAACTATACAATTAACGGACACTCATGGGATTCGAACCCAAAACCATACGCGCAGCGGCAGCAATGATAAGGCCACCGCTTGTCCTCTGCGTCATCCGTGTCAATCAGTCAAATTACTTGCGATATCAGTGCATCGTTATATAAAGTTAAATCTTTATATATATAAATCTTCTGTGCGTGTGTTTGTAATTAAACTCCTCCTAAACGGCTGGACCGATTTTGATGAATTTTTTTGTGTATGTTCATGTGGATATAAGGAGTTAAGTTACTTAATGCTTACCAATTACATTTAGATATATTAAGGCGCATTATTAGGTAGGTACAATACGTAATTGGTAACGTTGCTTATGTAATTTAGATTCTAAAAGCACTCGCATGTTAATAAGTATATCCTTTCAGTTGAATCGCATCGAAAAAGCAATTAAGAAGTTAATTAATTATTATATATACCAAAGAAAGGCTGTTCTTCATATGCACTGTGAAGAAATTCTATTCTTTCGGCACTTTTACAAGACATTAAAATGTATCATTGGCTATAAAAAATAATTATCATATTATTCATACCGTTGTATATTTCCGCTCTCTAATTCTCACTGCGTAGTGAGTACTTGCGAATTTTATTGACAATCATTTTTATTTTTTAGAGCCGTGGGACCGGCCAGCCTATCTGTCGTTATATAACCTAACATTGTATCGCCTTGTACATTTACCTCGAATAATTATATATAAGATCAATCGACACACTGTCTCACAGCTTAGCGAATTCCTCCGAGCAGAGAGATTCGAGCATATCCACATCGACATCGTAGGACCACTGCCCATATCTCAAGAGTTCCGGTACTGCGTGACAATCATAGACAGGAAATCAAAATGGCCTGAAGCAATACCCGTAGCAAATCTCACTGCTGAAACTGTCATTAGAGCATTGATTAGCGGTTGGATTGCGCGATTTGGCTGTCCCAATTACAACGGATCAAGGACGCCAGTTCGAGTCGGATCTTTTCCATCAGATGACAAAGCGCCTAGGAATTAACAAGATCCACACGACTCCCTATCATCCGCAAGCTAACGGGCAAATAGAAATATGGCACAGATGCCTGAAATCGGTTCTCATAGCCACTTGTAACAGCGCCAACTGGGTACAAGAGTTACCTATGGTTATGCTCGGACTTCGCACATCAGTATGTGAGAAAACCGGAGTAAGCGCAGCGCAAATAACGTACGGCGCAACATTACGTTTGCCAGCTGACAACATCAAAACATCGGTCAACGACGCCGTATACGTCACACAAATATCAAATTTAATGCGCGCCTTACGAAACGAGACAGTGAAGTCAAACACGAGTCGGAAATGTTTTGTGCACAAAGAGCTACAGTCGTGTAATTACGTTTTCCTCGGAAGAGACATAATCAAGAAGTCACTAATTGCTTCGTATGAGGGTCCCTACAAAGTCCTGAAACGTCAAGGAAAATGCTACACCATCTAGCGCCCGGACAAGACCGCTGTCATATCCGTGGTTCGCCTGAAGCATGCATTTATCGTGAACACTACAAACAAAAACAACGCGCACAACTTATCACCTACGAGAGTGACGTTGTCAACACCGGCGCTACACTCAGCGTGCATCAGCAGAAACGAGCGCGCGCCGACATGTCACCCGATCCGGCCGAAAAATCCGACCAGTCGTGGGATTTGCAGTATAAGCACTAGCTGCAATCAATTAGTAAATTGTTTTTGTTATTATGTATTTTCTATTTAATTTATTAGGCTCTTTACACCTACACCGATTTTATACCTATTTTTGTGTGTTAATGTTGACTTCTAATTTTTTTTAAAGAAAGAAAGAAAGAAAGAAAGAAACATTTATTCGCACGAAACATGGTTACAAGGTTGTTGGAAAAAAAGAACATGTCCACAACATATTTCGCCTTTTCTAGGCATGTGAATACTAAAATCTTATAAATAAATGTTTACATAGCTCAAGAACAGTATTGCTAGCCTATTATTACTTATTATAATATCTTATCTTCTTATTAACAATATAAATTAATGTAATTACTATGCATGAGTACTTTTTAAAAATTCATTAATACTATAAAACCATTTCTCGACTAGCCACGAATACAGCCTAACTTTGAAGAGTGATAGGGGCAGATTTCTTATATTGTTTGGAATCTTATTAAATATTTTTATTGTCATAGGATAACAATTCACATTATAATACCTCGTTTTTATATTTGGAAGTATTAGTCTAGAGGGATACCTGGTATTGAAATTACAGTGTTCGCCAAAAGACTTATATAATTGAGGATATTTTTTAACAAAGACACTGCATTCAAATATGTACATTGAGGGCACAGTTAAAATTTTGAGTTTACAAAAAAGCGGTTTACAAGAAGACAATGGTTCCGCATTACACATAGCGCGTATGCACTGTTTCTGAGCAATGAACACTCTATTTATATTTACAGAATTACCCCACAGAGGTATGCAGTATCTCAGGTTTGATGCTACATATCCGTGGTACGCTTGTAGTGCAATCTTTACGTTACATATTTTTGTAAGTCGCCAAAGTGCATATGAAAACTTGTTGATCTTGGTGCATATATTATCTATGTGCAGATTCCATGTACATTGATTATCCACATTTAGTCCCAAAAACATTACATTGTTAGTTTCTATTAATGAGTGATTATTGTAGGTTATATTTAATTTATTATTTATTTTGTGTCGGTTGAAGAATTGTACATATTTAGTTTTTTCTATGTTTGCTTTTAAATTATTAATTTCCATCCATTCAACTACTTTAGTAACTAATTTGTCTGTTTATAAACTGTTTTTTTTTCAAATGGGGAGTATTGTTGGCATCGCAACTATGTCACCTCAATATTTTAGATGTACTTACGACTTCAATAGTATAACTCAATTGTGTTGAATTATTATTTAATATTTTACTTAGTCATATATTATGTGTATGGTCACACATAATCAATATTTTATTATAAATACTCAGAACATTATCAAATAAAATTAAATAAGCATTCTGAACACGCAATCGTAGTTTTCACTACTGTCTCTGCATACTTTGTTATAAATTTAATTGACAGCTATTAGTGCTTGTTAACGGATGGCATAGTAGTTTAAGTGATTGCCTCGCCACTGCCACTGCGACCAGGGTTGTGGGTTCAAATCCCATTTTTTTTTTTTTGTGATCCCCTTATTGTTAAGTCTGGGTATTTTTTGTACGTTGTTTAGAGGTTCACTAAGTGCCTTGCGATACAGGTATTATTCCTAGTGTGAGAGTAGACTTTTTATACATATATACATACATAGATTCACTCCTGTTTCCCAGAGGGGTGGGCAGAGACTAAAGATTTCCATTTGCTACAATCCTGACACACTTCTCTGGCTTCATTCACTTTCATAACATTCCTCATACACGCTCGCCGGTTTAAGGTGCTCTTAGCCTGGCCTTTATCCAGAACGTCTTCGATCTGATCAAAAAACGTTTGCCTTTTTATATAAAAAAGAAAAGTACTACCACCCATGGCATAGCTTGGCTTGTGTTCAAGGACTTTGCATTCTATGTTAGATCAAATTGGTTCAGCGGGTTATTCATAAAAATTTAACTAAAGACAGACCCAAAATCACATTTTTTATATCAGTTAAATAACAGTGTTTTATAAAGAACTAGTTTTTTACTCGCTACATTGTGCGCGTTTCTCTAATAAGTCCATCTCTATCTATAAAAAAAATTTCATATCAAATTTCATCCAAATCGTTTGACAGGTTTGCTGGATATGGGCCTCCACACAGCGGTCTGTGGGGAGACCCATATCCAGCAGTGGACGTCTTTCGGCGGGGATGATGATGATGATGATGATGATAATGCTAATGGAACTCAGAAATAGCACTAAGTATAAACGCCAAGAAGGCAGAACCTCGTAAGAAAAATATGTTCGTAATTGTAGTCTGATTTACTCTAATAAACGTGTAAAAATGCGATCTTTGTTTACATTTGACGTTCGTTTGAATTTAGGAGAATGTAATTGGAAATATTTATGACACTGGACTCGATCGCAACTCTATCTCGAATAGTTTTTATTACGAGAATCGATACTAAGCTTCCCATGTCCATATAGATTAACAAAGCAATTATCTTGAATATAGGTTGATGACCTATATATGGCAAAATAAATAGCTGCTCATAGAATTACAATTAGTTTTATAATCTCCGTTACCTAGTAAGCTATTTTAGAGTTGTAAAGAGTATTAAAAAATATATAGTAGTAGTACAGTTGATAGATAATGCAATTAAATAATACTTACGAAGGTATATAGATTATAAGTACCTGTTATTTATAATCTATGTAACTGGGTATGCGCACTGTCTTAAATATAGAACGATAAGACAGGTCAAATCAATCGAAGCATAAAAGTATGTCAAACGCATGCCTCTCGCAAACAGAATGAATTACAAAAATATTTCGGTGTTTTGTATTATAAAAATTTAAACATTCTCTGAAGGATGTAAAATTATTTTATAAAATATATGCTTTTATAAAATGCTTTTTGAGTTAAAAACGTCTAAAATTTTATTTCATTCATGTATCGATCTTTAATAGAAAGAGTTTGGAAAATACTAGTGATATTAAATGTTAATTCTGTTCCATAAAATATCAACTAATGTCAGCTGAAGCAATAGTATTATATTAATTACCTATGTGTAGAATCGTATGTAGATGTTATACATAATTCATATAATTTACGCAAAGTCTATTTCTTCTGATAAAGCCTAACATTCTAAAAGGTTGTTACCCCATCGGTCTACTGGCCGCACTAGTTCCACATTAGCATTGGTCAATCCTTGCGATATCCTCCGAAACCTTCTAGGGGACAAGTGGTAAGGTCGGGCCGCGCGCTTATCTCTATTGTGCAATGTGACGCGCGCGGCGCAGCGCCGCGCATGCGCCAGCATTTTCCCGCCAAACGCTGCACGCCTCCAGACGCGTACAAATAAAAAAGAAAAAATTACATAATCGCCAATTTTATGTATGGCACAGTAAAAAATAAAAATGGAATATTTATAACAAAAATTTAAATTAAAGTGATTTTAATATTCTGAAACAAATATAAGTATATAAATAAATTAAGTGTAGTGATAGTGTGTGTGTGTGTGGTTGTGCGTGGTAGTGATGTTACCATGATGTTTTTGTTGGCGCTGGTACAATTCTTGCTGCTGAGCGAAGTCTTCGCTTTTAACGTTAGCAACATTATTGCACCGTTCAACGATGTGGTAAGTAAATTTTTTAAATTAAATTTATAGCGAAATTAGTGGTGCTTTAAAAGACGATACGTTATATTTACGAGCAATAATCTAGGTAATATAATAAGTGCCCGTCGTTATCATTTGTTTCATCTTCACAGCTGAGCGCTATTAAACTCAATAATTTGTAATGTAAGTGAAATACTTTTACATTTATATTATACGGCTAGTCACATAAATAAAATATTACTTATTTGATTCTAAATATGGCCAAGTGAACAAAATAATAAATTGTACCTATAATAAATTTTTACTGTTTAAATCTTAGACATACTCATTAATATTTTAATTTATAGATCGAGGCCACGTCTCATAATATCATCTCTGTAATGTTTATTGACCATAAACCTTTAAATACATTATTTACTCGTTTACACGAAAAGCTTTATGCTTTAAGCTCTCAGCCTCATTTTGCTATAGTGTAGAATTTAATGATTAAAATAAATACAGAAAAGCTTTGTGAGTCAAAATCACATACATAGCGTGAAAATTAAGTTTAGTTAAGTATTTATGAAATACGACAAATTAAGATAAATAACTGTACATTTAATGACTATTTCAATGGTTGTATCAGCTGTGGTACTAGGTCTAAACAATACTGTTACATAACGACAACAGTTAATACTCGCACAGCTTAAAAAGTTCCAAAGTTTAAATAGAATGGGACGCAAAACAGACAGTGAAATTAAAAAGCAATTATGAAGAATATGTGACCTATGGTACAAGCAAAACACTGTTTGTCAAACAAATTTACTCGTCGTATTCTTTAAACGTTAACCAAAGATTATCTTACACGTTTTTCTACTAGCACATACGCTGACTTTCTCCGTAATATTACAAAATAATAAACCTTTTTTTTTTATTATATCGGATTACAATTATTAGGCAAGTTACCGATAAGATTGCGATTCGAGAGGTAAAACCGGTTTTCAGAATAATAATTTTGCAACAATATTAAACGTATGGATTAAATTATGTATATTGATCGAAAGCTATGTGGTAATCTGTGTGGCAAACCGTAGTTTAGCAAATAATTATACGGGTGGAGTTAATAAATCTAAGTTTTATGGGTACTTGACAACGAGCCACGTAACTTTTACTGCTGTTTGTACTCGTACGTTGTACATCTCGTAATAGGTACTTAGTAGGGCTTTCATATAGGGTTGTTAGATGTTGTTTTATGAACTACCGATTTGTTAGTGTGATACTGGTAAGGATAACTCAAGCATGTGCATATTTTGTAGGTACTCGAAACCCGACCCAAAAAATTTAAAGTTGAACCTGATTAAGCTTTTGTAAGGATTATAGAAGTAATAAGTCTTATTTTGTAGCCTAAATAAATAAACGATTTATGACTTGACTAAACCTGCCCCATTAGGTTTATAGCACACTTTAGATGGGTAGCTGGCGAGATATGGTGCCACCAAAACTATCTGCTCACTTCACTAGAAATGAACAAAGGTTAAGCTATAATATGTTCTTCGCATTCTAAGATAGCTGTGACAAGCAAGAATAGTGCGCATAAACATTGTTGCACGTACAGTCGCATAAATGTTCAGACTAAAGCTGTGATTATAATGTATGATTGTATAATAAGTGACAAGGTAAATATTTTGAGCTCAATTTCTTTTGTCAGCAGTTCCGTTCTTGTACAATGATTTTTCATACACATATGACTTACGAAATATACATAAACGTTCGCAGTTAACTTGCGACAGGTTTCTTATTGCTTGTAAGCAAGTAATAATAATAATAATATAATAATATTTTACCACATACACACAACACCATCTAGCCCAAACTAAGCAGAGCTTCCACTATGGGTACTAGACAATGGATAAACATACATATATACTTTTCTTTTTTTGTAAATACATACATATTATACTTAGAAACACCCAGACCAAGACAAACATCCATGTTCATGCACACAAATGTTTGACTTGTGCGGGAATCGAACCCGCGACCTCAGGCGTGGCAGTCGGTTACACTTACCTACTACTACTTACTATGCCATCGAGGTCGACATAGGAGAAAATATATTATAGCTACTAATTTAATATTATGATTCGTTACATTGGTGTCAAGAATTTAACAGACAGCTACGAGGTTTTAAGTTCGATTACTAAGATGTGATAGATACTAAACTATTTTCTATTGGTATTAGAAAATTTAAGCAGATAGTAGAAACAGCAAACTTAAGTCTGCAAGATGACTAACCAAATTATTAATCGAATATGACTAGTACTTATTATTAATTTACGTATAGTATTTGAATATTTACAATAATTCCTGATTTTGGTAATAAAGCTAGTTATTATGCACTTAAGAAGTTTGATTCCTATGCTTTACAAATATTAAAAGCACAAGTTTGAATTATTTGTAGTAGAATATCTAATATTAGCAGACCGCAGTATGAGAAAAGGTAGGCCATAGTCCACCACTGGCTCAGTGCGAATTGGTTCTGTTGTTAGACTTTACATATTTCTGAGAACATTATGGAAATTTCCCAGACAAACAGGCTTTCTCACGATGTTATCCCTCATCGTGAAAGCGGGCGATAATTATCTATTTAATAAGCATACAATTTAAAAATATCAGAGATGCGTATCGTAGGATCGAACTTGAAACCTCTGTGTGGCAGTCCAGCGGTATCTCTTTATACGACTCGTCGGCTTTCGCTGCTACACATTTGTATTTTAACCGACTTCAAAAAAAGGAGGAGGCTCTCAATTCGATTGCATGTTTTTTATGTGTGTTTACCTCATAACTTTTTTTTAGGTGAACCTATTTTGATGATCCTTTTTTTATTGAAAACCAGTTTTCTTCAGCATTATTGTTATTTGTGGAGTTCACTTTAACCAGCATTATTGTTATTTTTGGAGTCGGTGCCAGCCGCCCACGCCGCGTGCTGCGTCTGTGTGTGTAATTGTGCATGCTAATGTTATGTATGATTATAGTAAGACATCTCATGTTTATGTAGTTACTAACCTACCTTGGCTGGCACCGACTCCATTAATAACAATAATTTAATTATTCTCAAGAATACGCAAATATTTTTATTTTTGTTTTAGAATACTTATTCTATTTTGAAGTCGGTTTGCATTTTTGTTAAAATTTTTGTTTATTCAAATATGTAAGGCGCTCGTAACGTTATATATTGCCAGTTAGCAAACTACCCGTTTTACTCACCCATTAAATACGCGATCGATGTACATCATCCAATTACAATTAATCGATTGATGGGAAGTTATAAATCATCAAGTGCTATTAAGTTGTGAGGGCCGTTCCACTAATCCAACAGTACATACGTCGATACATTCAGGTAGCGCAGGTTCCTCTGGTTAGTCCGGCTGCCTGCCCTACATTCAACATCCGTGTTGGGCATTTTATCCAACGTAAACTGGTCTATGATACTCACGTTACGTTTGCTGAGCTAACGCGGCGGTTTATACGCATATTATAGGTCATTTTATTACGTGATGTTATATGTCAAAGCAGATTTGTACAAATACTAGCTTTCGCTTACGTGGCACCGGTGATCGATACACGAGATTCACGTCTTGGTAATATTTTGTTAGTGTAGATATTACTTTGTGGGTACTTATTTTGATATAATGCGTGCATTGTATCAACATTGATCCTGGAAACGTACGTAGTCACGCTTGTGTTCTATCGAAGGCATAGGTGTATCATACTCATTTTTACCGAGTATATTTTAGGTACCATGAGAGAGACTATTGCTTTTGCCATCTAACAGGCTTTTTTGAAAATTTTCTAACAGGAGAATAAAATAGTCTGCTTAACTCGAGAATTTAACACGAGACAATGATCGCGCTTTAACAAGCGCATGCTTATGCCACGAGACTAACGAGACATTATAATGCGTAATATTATGATATGATCATAATTATTTCAAGTGCATTCCGTACTGCACCTGACCCCGTTGAGTCAGGAAAACCATAATAACACAAATGAGAGTTTTACGTTTCAATGTAATTTGTAGATATAAATAGTTAGGTATATAGATTTTAAATTAACAAACACATATTAATTTAAGATTTTCCTTAGATACGCCATAAATTTCTTTTAAATATTACTGTGTATATAAGTCTATCTCTTGTGGTAGAAAAGAGCACGACAGTAATGCAATGGCTGGATACGAACCCATAACCTCTTGATTGCTTGTCCGATGTCTTATTCATTAGGCTACACCCACTATACATTGATAAAATTGACTTAATATTATGCCATTTTTGCAGAAAGAACCTCTGAATCGAGACTCTAGCTTCTACGCACGTGCCATATTGCAGTAACTACTCCCTGGTAATTTGAAAGCTTTTCAAAGAATTGTACGTTTATCTATACATGCCGGTCATAAAACTGAGCTGGAAAGTGTACATAACGTTGTAACTATTAGCAAACAATCGTCAGCTTCAAGTTATGTCCTTCCTTATGCTACTTCGCCAGTTAATCATCCATTATGTTCGAGCATAACGTAGTTTTAACCAGGTTTATGTGTTTTAAACAATTATTACATTGTTATTGTGTAAAAATCATGTTTATTTGTTGTTTGTGACGAATGTGTTCCTATGCTATTCGTTAAATTGCGATTAAACTTTGGTGAGATTTTGTGTGAAGGTTTCTGATAAAAATGGAATTAAAGATTGAAAGATGTATCGGCACTGAACTTGTGCATTAGTTATTGGAGAATAAGAACAATAAATGGTAACAGTTTTCTATTAGCTATTCTAGGCATTGGCATATACAAAAGAGACCATTGTTATTCGTTCCACAAGAAGTAAAACTTAAAATCAAAATTCTAGGACAGTCCAAAATTGTAGGCCATCGCTGTTTAGGGGAACTGTCTGCTCCTTCGGGGAAAACGTGTGAGCTTATATAAATATACTATATCCATACTTAATCTTGGTCCCATAGCGCTATTGTTTTACGTTCATAGATAAAAAAGAGTTTGGTATCTTCTTATTGCAAGTGTTTTGGTGGACAGGCCGGGTGTACTAGGTTCTTCTTTTCCCATTATTAGTTAAGTTTTCTAGTTCAATAATACACTTAACTTTCTAACTTATTTCTTGCAATTCACGAACGCGCGTCGAGCATACTTAAAATTGATTTTAAAATATGTAGTTGTGTTGTAACAATTCTTATGTCATTTTGCCAAAATGTTTAAATACCTGTATGAGTTAGCAGTTTCACGGACATGTATGTAGGAATGAGTACAAACAAGTGCGCCCGGAAATCGTGAGAACCGGTAATCATAAATGTTGAAAAAGTTAAAGCCCGCCTACGGAAAATAAAAAGAATCAAGTTTTGCAGTTATGTATAAGTTAAAATACTCATAAATATGCACTTATGTTTAGGAGGGTCAAGAGGTTCGGCTTCGACACCCAGATCAAAATTAAAAATACTTAGTAACATTAAGGGATCTGGATAAGAGCTCACCATTACGTGTAGGGTTACTAACGGTACTTTATAATAAAGTATTGTACGCTGTTTCGGGTAAATGTACTTTATACTTTATTAGCAAAATTAAGTTCGTGAATATTCTTTATACTAAATTTTTTTTTAACGTTTGTTTGCTGCTTTGACGCATATCTCTCCGCAATGGCGGCGGAGAGGTTATGTCGGGCTCACCCGGGAAAAGATGGCAAAATCCCGGTCTTACCGACTAATGGTCATAGCACACATATCAACTCGGAAAGGGATCGTCACCGTATCGCATTACGCCTCGCCGTCAAACAGGCGTCAACTTAACGTAACCAAAGCGCATCAACAGCTCCGGTACGTCGACTCGGCTACGGCTAAGCGACGGCTCGGCTCGGCTCGAGTAGATACGGTGCCGATCCGTCTCCGAGTTTATATGTGTGCTATGACCTTAAACCTACCACGGTGTTCCTTCTCGCAATCTGTGGCCGGGGCGCAGGGATCACTCGCGCATTCATCCTGCAGCCCCGGCAGATTTGGGGCGTGGCGGTCTCGTCACATTTTTAGTAAGACTTAGTCAAAGTCAAGTCAAAGTCAAAATCATCATTTAGGTCACAAACTAACACTTATAAACGTCAAAATATATAGGTTAGTGAGTTTACTAAGTCACTGCAGCTACATTTAGGTTAGTTGCTAGTTTCAGGCAAAGGGTTGAGCCTATGAGAAGAAACCGGCAAGAAACTAATAGCCACTCTTTTAAATCGCCAATTAAATATAATTTCAGTATTTTACAACTCATATCAAGAAGGTGTTGCAGCCAATATGCCATATATTACTGACTATATAAATCTAAAGCTTATAACAATAATTTAAATTAAATAATTACTGTAAAAAATTACTAACTAAATAATAATAAGGTACAAAATAAAAAAAAAAAAAGCAGCGATTGCTCAGTGTGTAGACCAATAGACTGCAATGCAGAGGGTCTCAGGTTCGAAACCACGTCGCGCACCTCTGACTTTCGGAAGTTATATGACTTTTCGAAATTATGTGCGTATTGATTGACAATCATCGCCTGCTCCGTGCCTCGGAGAGCACGTTAAGCCATCGGTCCCGGCTGCCATGGATCATATCTATGGCAGTTGTTATTGGGAAGTCAGTGCCCTATAATATCCTGACACTAGTCTAGCCTTAGGGTATCGTTAGCCTTCGGGTTGCGGAGGTCAGGTGGCAGCCGCTCCGTGTAAAAACTGATATCCAGTCAAATCCGGTTAGACCAGAAAAGCCGACCCCAAGTGACTTGGGAATAATAAAGGCTAGGAAGGGAGAAGACTGTATAAATATGAGATTACATAATAAGGATTTAGTAAAATTATTTAATATTAATATGTAATAGACAGTAGGATGGCATACACTTACACTTTGTGACAATGCAAAGGCAGTCCATGACTAAATGTGATTGTGCATTCATATGTTTAATTTTATTTTCAATAATAATTGAAATGGGAAGCACGATACTTGAAAACATCACCAAAAAATCACGAGGTACCTCTACATTACTAAATTGATTTATAAGTAATACAAAACTAATCCCACAGGATTAAATTCTACATAGAACATGCAACTAGCTCAATGAGCTTTTGTCATTCAAGTAGTCGTTGACTGAATAATAACCCTTCCGACTTAGCTATGTTTTTACGGTACTTTTTAATTGAAGTAATGGTAAATTCATTATATTAATGGGTCATTTATTAAAGAAACGTATACCATGTCTGTGAACTTTATGTAATCGATGATACGGACCTACTCAGTTATGCCTATTTCTAGTGTTTAAATTATGCATATCACTATTCTTATTATATAAGTCAATAAACATAATATTTGCAAATATATATTGCGACGCAAAAGTAAGTATGCCTATTTCTTTAAATCGCTCTTTCAGGGAAAAACGTGGACTAAATTATAAATGCTACGTACTGCACGTTTTTGGAGAATAAATCGTCTCAATGTCAGCTGCCTTGCCCCACAATAATATACCGTAAGACATGACACTGTGAAAATAACTAAAATATACTAGTCTCGCAGTATCATCAGTAAGCTGTCTCACTTTCCGAATTGCGTATGCTGCTGAGCTAAGTTTCCCTGCAAGAGACGACATTTAACCGGCCCATTAAACTTTATGACCTAAAGTTAATCCTAAAAAAACTGTAGATTGAACTAAAGTAATATTTTAATTATTTAAATTTATATTTACGTTAGGACTCTTTACATTTGGCAATTCAAACTTTGTTTTTTTTAGAGATTAGCAGTAAATTATTCGTCGTAAATTAGTCCAGGACTTGCACGAGTGAATCGTTAACAGGAGGTAAATTTGGTGTTATCCGGTCTACTTTAAAAATAAGGTATGTGTTATCCGCGAATAAAATAATGTCACACAAATCCTATACAAAGGACGGCAAATCATTTACGAACACTAAAAACAGAAAGGGCCCTAAAATTGAGCCCTGTGGCACGCCCATTGTAACTGGTAATCCAGAAGATCTACTTCCGTCAATATCAACGTGTTGTAGTCTATCGCTTAGGTAAGAATCAACTAGGTCAAGTGCAGTATCTCGGATGCCATAATGCCTGAGTTTTCGCAGCAGCGTATGATGGTCAACGCAGTGAAAGGCTTTAGAGAGATCACAGATCTTGCGAATGTTCCTAAGCACTGAATATATGTTTTAAAAGCGTAACACCCGCATCCATCGTAGCACGACCCTTCCTGAAACCATATTGATTTGTATGAAATAAATTGTTACACTAAAGTGGCTCTCTAATTACTTCATTATGAAGCGCGCGCGGAACACTACACGCCGCCGTCTCCAGCCTGCTTCTGCACGGACGTCAGATTGCCCTAGTCTGTCTCAGGCCCGGGTTCATGGGGGCCGGATACTTTATTTTACCTATGTCAACTTTACAGATGTTATTTAATTGTTTACTTAAAGCAACGCTATAGAAATTCCTTAAATGGAATAAAAGCAATTGTATATCTATGTTAATATAAACATATATTGTAAAGATCCGGCTACGACGTTCCTTAATAATAAATATTTGTTAGATGTCACAAGCATCAACTAAAATATGGTAACAAAAAGGCAGGTTAAATAAATAATAGTTTATTTTCAGATCTGGTACTTTATTTTTTACCTAAGATAGTAAATATATCTACTCTATTCGTGCAAAATAAATATGGCAAGCCTAATTACGTGGGATCACAAAACAAAGCTGGCAAAATGTGAGTGTAAATATCTCTACTGTGATTCTTTCGGGAATACCTAATGGTCTATGCATTTAAACAACAGCAGCCGGATGCATCTTATTGTAAACATTGCACTTACGATCTATTAGTTTTGTGTCGATCACCACTTAAAGCTCAACCTGTGAACCCATTTCTAACAAAAGCGTTTAGTTTCGCTACTACTTTTCTATATAAAAAATACTAGTACTTAATTTTCAATCCAAATACCTAATACTACTATGAGTTCGACCCCATCGTCGCACATGCGCTCACACCTCAATTGATTTAAACAGTAGCCGAAAAGAGAAAGATCAATAAGAATATTATAATTATATTATAATATAATAATATTATAATAAGACTAGCATGATTGCTAAACCTCTATTACCGGCACTGGTTATGTAGGTACAGTTCAATGGGTTAGCACACGACCCCAGGATCATGAGTCAACATCGTAGTAACCGTTTACTCGTTACATCATTCTTTGTCACTCACGTGTAGTCAGTAGACGCATAGTATGTAAATATTTTAGGATTTATAATGGTTTCTTTTGTGCTCAATTGATGGAGGTATACGGCTGTTTTGCGGGATCATCATGGTTTTGTTACTCTGGGTTTTTCTAATGAGGAATTACAATAAAAGGCTTTTCGGACGGACAAACTCTTCTCAGGTTTCAAGAAAATTATCTTTAGTTCGGCACTGTGATAGACAGCAATAGGCTTGCCTCTGTGAACTGTGTACCTAAAACAGAGATGGCGAATTGTGTAATGTACTAATTATACTAGTAGATAGTTAGATAGGTAGAGATACATCTCTGTCTACCTCTTCTCTGTTTGCGTCGGACATTTTATAGAACACAAGTGTGTGCGTAAACATAAGTATCTGTACACACGCAATTACGATTTCTATTCCTTTACTCTCATAATCCCATTCTCATAATCGGATGGGTCGGAAACCGCTAGAAAACCAAATAATTTTTTTTGCCCCAATTTCGGATTCTAACCCGATACCTAATAGCATTAATTACCGTTACACTACCGAGGAGCTAGCCATGCGTTTCACTATCGATGTGAAATAACTCCTAACATTCTAGCTTAGCTGGAGGGGTTACAAGAACACTAATAATTTATAACCTACATTGTAATCTTATAAAAATAAATTCTGAATTAATTTGTTAATTTGTAATATGATTATGTAATGTTGCATAATTATGTTCGTTGTTTTATATAATATACATAATTATGTTAACACCAAATATTTTAAGTCAACGAGCATGCCTAAAAATGTATTCTGAATTAATAAAGAAAGAGATATGCCAAAATTCTCGCAAGTAAAATTCTGTTAATAGATTTTTATTTCTTTAGTGCCCTTTTAGGGTGACCTACTATATTTTGCTATATACTAATACTATATCAAAATACTATACCTATTATAACTAAATTTTTCGCAACTTCGCTCGCGTAAATATAGGTTAGGTTAGTAACAGTAGTTTTTCAGGATAAAATGACCTTTTCTGTTTCCCTGATAACGTGTATGCGAAATTTTATGATGATCAATCGAGTAGTTAAGGCATGAAGCGTAACAAATAAACTCACGAACTCACATTAGCATTTATAATATTAGTTAAAATTAGGATTATCATCCTTACCTGGTGTATCTATGTATATTTGTACCACGTGTGCACACCTAGACTTAAAAATACATAGCACTGTTATTTATGCAGTGTCATAGATCTTAATTATCGCTTTTGGTATATAGGTAGCTAAACTAGCCTAGACTAAAGCTTCACGCAAAGTCCAATAGGTGCATAGTCATCCGAGCCCACCTCTTTGGTTGCATGCAATACAAAATGGCGGGTCCTGAATGTTACGCAAGAGTTGACGATGGTATGATGATATCACTCCTGTATATAAACTGTCTCATTGCTAAATACGGGTCTCTTCCCAGTGTAATAAGGTGCCCGTGGCTCCGAAAGCAGGTAAAGTTGGTCCTGTCCATTAAAATTGGCTACCGTTACCGCAATACGACCTGGAGGATATTACATTTATAAGGTTTAGGCTATAGTCTTGCTGCCAACCCATACCAAGCCAATACGCTGGCCTGTTGTAGGTTGGGAGGCTACACATATCTTCGAGAACATTATGGAGAACTCTCAGACATGCAGGTTTTACGATATGTTCCTTTACCGCAAACGATGACTATTTAATACTCACATAAGTTTGAAAAATCAGAGATGCGTGCGTGACTTGGGATCGAACTCGAGAGCTTTGCGTGGCAGTTTAACGCTTCTCACTAGGCTATCACAACCAAAAGTATCATAAATAATTTATTATTTATGATTCATTCGTAAAAATCTTTGAACATCGATAATTATACAGCTTCTTACGTCGCACTGTGGGCTGAAAATCGACCTCCATAGACATAGAAATGAAAGTTGCTAGATGTTCGTTTTGTTGACAGATATGGCTTCTATTAGCTATTATACACATAACAATGTCGTCTGAGCTAACTCCGCACAGAAATGAATTTATTATAAGGTTTTTTCGAAAAAAATGTATGGAGCTAGCATGAAAAATCTGAATATCTCTGAACTTGCAAGGAAAACCGTAATATCCTCAGAGATGGTTATAGGACTAATTATTTGTGATTTTTTGACATACTTCATATAACGGTACATGCTGCAGAATTTTTTTTAAAAATCATCTAATTTTTAATTAATTTTTTTTAACATTAAACGATTTGTTTTATTGTAAAAGTAAAGAAACAACACGTTATATGCATATAATACTAAATCTTCGCCAGTTATTTGTTAAAATATCAAGAAAATTATTTTTGCCTTACATAGTATATATGTTTTAAAACAGTTAATTGGATACCATTACTGAACTTTGCATACAGGTAAACTACTGAATAATAAATTAGCCTTCTAATGAGTTCTGAATAAGAGATTAAGTGATTTGCAATGTCGCACAATGGTAACTACGGATTACACTAATTAAAATCTTACAGGTAAGTACATAAGTAACTTAAATAGTTAATTAGATATGTTACGAGTTCTAAGAAATATTTTCGACAACTGTCTAATGAGGTCGTTAACTAATGTTGGACTGAAATATAAAATGGTTAACATTTTGCATCATAATTTAGTTTATTCTAAGCTTTGTTACCCCTAACATATCGTCATATCTCAGTTTGCATTCTCGAGTCAGGCAAATTGATATTGGATTTGTCTCTTAAGAATTTCTTAGTAGTAGCACGTTGTTTGGAACTGTGCTGGATAGACGACAATTACGTCAGACCTAAAATCATAGTTGACAGAACATGGGTTTAATGCATTACTTCATAAAGACACATGGTGTTTAAAAGTATTGTGATACATCTAGAGCACTATAAGTTATATGACTTTACTAGACTTATCACCACTATACATAATTATACCTATTTTCTAGACTAATTGTCGTAACAAATCTGCGTATTAAAAGTGGTGGTGGCCATCCATCCGATGGATGAGCAACATCTAAGTTATACCCTCAGCTTTCATAGACTAAGTCCTATTTCTCCCTTCACGCTCCTTCTCCTTCCCACTTCCTTTCCTAAAGAGTCGGCAACGCGCAAGTGATGCCTTTGGTGTTGCAGGCGTCCATAGGCTACGGTGACCACCTACCATCAGGCCGTATGCTAGTTTCCCAACTTAGTTGTATAAAAAAAATGCTTTCTATCAAGCCGGACATCCCACTACTGGTAGTGGGATGTCCGGCTTGTCCAAACACAGTAGCACACTTTATAATATTACACTCTGACTTTTCTCAGCGCGAAAAGGTTTAGGCCATAATCTACCATGTTGGCTTAGTGCGGATTGCCCTACACATATTTTCGAAAAGATCATGGAGAACTCGACAATTGTCGGCGATAATTAATTATTTAATACGCACATAACTTGTGAAGTTGGAATCAAGTTTTGGAATCGAACTCGAGATATTTGCGTGGCAGTCCACGGTCTTCCACAGGCTATCTGGAAAAGAGTAAGTACTGTCTTTTGTTTTATTCTAATCACATTTTGAAACTTTATTATTAAATTTATAATTATTGATATTTATACTTTCCCCGAAGTTCCGGTTGCTTTTCTTGGGTATCATGCCCAGTATTTAAATGAACCGCAATAAAAGCCGTATAAAGTAGTTTAATATCAACTTTAATAAATATAATTAGACCAACACGCAGAGAGCACTCCGAGTTCAACTTATTAACCAAGCAATTACATATTTCTGTCATCACTTTACATTTAATTAACACCTAATTACATATTATCGCCTACTTAGTGAAAGCAATCAAATAAGTTCCATCTTTGATTGCTCAGCGGTTGAAAGGCAGGAAGTGTTTGAACAGCTTCGTAAATTAATAGTTCAACATGAATAAGATCCACAAACAAGGTTTACATATAATTTAAGCTCGTATCAATAAAAATGCCGCTAGAGGGCTTGCGTAAGTACCGAACTAATGTTACGGAGAAAGAATGTTAAATAAATATGTATAGAAACGTGTTGTGGGTCTGTCTCGTTATTTCTTTATGGTGTCAATGTGTCAATACTCTTGGGATTCTCAATTACAGATTTAGTATTAAATTGATTCTGACGATATGTAACATCAAGTACAAATAATTTCTGTATACTGGGAAGTTTTACAAAGGGCCAAAAAGTTGACAACGTCAAACAGCGAGGCTCAGGTCGACTAAATATAGATGACACAATGGTTTGTCCCTTGTCAAAGCTACATACATCCTATTATGCCAGAAAGAAAAGTAAAAAAAAAATTATTTGTAGTAAAATACATACATCAAATGTACAACAATGAATACTTCTGTCAAACTGTATAACAGTTTTTTGACAGACTTAGCTCCCTAGCAGATTTACCCTTTTTCAATTTTACTTTTAATTTATCCAAGGTGACTACTTGAACCATTACGCCATCTGTGCTGTAAAGTATTATAGTACCTATCGAAGCTTTATAGTACCTATCGAAGCTTTAACTTACATTAATCTGGAAATGGAAATCGTATGTAGTCAAATGCAAGGTATTTTAATCAATACAATCAGTCTTAAGCAGGACAATTTTGAAAATAATCAAGTTTAGTGAGGAATCCTGTCTAGTCAATCGTATTTATTAGGTATTACATACATACATACATCCATAGATGCACGCTTGTTTCTCAGAGGGGTAGGCAGAGACTACGGATTTCTTAGGTATTATACGTAGTAATTAATCTATACGAAGTTCAAATCATTAAATGTAACTGACTAATTAAAGTATAATTCTTAAATCCTACTACTAGACAAGTATATCAACTGATGACTGGGCATCCAATATAGAACAGAATTAAAATGCTGAGGCGAGCTGCAAACTTTTCGTTACCATTCTATTTCTACTAACGCTAGCTTTACCAAAGGCAACCTTAGAAAGCGATTAATTGGTAGGTAAGTTGATACGACTGTATTAATCACAGTGAATTACGAACGTTTCGAAACCATATAGTCGGTGCACTGGCAGTAGTCAGGCGAGCAAATAAAACAAAACTGTATAGCGTACTTTGATTCCATAGATGACGATCTTTGCAGTCAAATGAAAGGTCAAAGGCCAGTCTAAGCGATGACTTATCATCTGCTCAGTTATTATACTGCACAAGTGTGTGTGCAAACACAAGTGGAAATTTTATGCTCTTTTTCTTATAGTCCGATAGGTTGACAACCCGATACTACCGGCGAAAGAATCTAGGCAGATATTAAGCATTTTATGTCTGAAAATTCCGATTACTTTTCGGCTCGGCTCGGTCTCAAACCCGTGACTTCATGCACAGCGTTTGCATTTACTATCGCTGCGCCACCGAGGCAGTCAAACCTACGCTAGTTTTGTTTCAAAATAGGTAGACTATTGCATGTTATTAAAGTGTATAAAGCTGAATGCTAAGCTGACTATTAAGAAAACTTTTGCGAAATGGGTAAAGCCTCGAAGCGTAGAACGCCGGGTTTTATCCATTTTGCAATACATTTTATGTGTACTGTGTATTTATTTTAGCATACCTATTTCAAAGATATTGTATAAGAACCAATATCTTTATTCTATTTTGTTTAAGGCCCGGTTCCTATACTCAAGTAATGACTCGTTTTATCTACGACACGGTCAAATTAGGAAATATTTTACATAGAATATGTATCAAACTAATTCTCCGTACGAAAAAACTACTGTTATTTTTTAAATATATAAACTGGGCCGAAAATGTCTTGAATTTGACTTCATTCATTCTAAAATGTTATCAAAATATCTTAGAAAGCACGCTTTTTTACATTAATTAAAATTATTAAATTATTTTGTACTTTCTTTAGATTGTTTTTTTTTTAATAAAGCGTAATTTTTAGTTTTTGTACACCATTATTTATTTTTATTTTAATAATTTTTTCGTCGATTTGAAAGGGGTGAAAATCCCGTTCAAAGATTCCGTTACATAGATCCATACATTCCAAGCTAATAAAAGCGGGTTAAAATCACGTGATCTTTCGATGGTCGTGTAATCAAGTTTCGTTATGCCATCTTTCAACAAGGCAGGATTCCAAGATACAGGGCAGAATAAAAATTCGTGTAATGATTGCACTCAGTCTTTTAACGTTATCGACTACATACGCAATGACCATATTCGACGTCTGATTTAAAAGCTTTACATGTTTTTAAACACTTTTGCTGCACTAGGCCATGTACCATGGGAACTATACGAACTTAACCAACGGCCACAGAGAACACTCAGAATCAAACCAACAATTTATGGATTAGAATTATATCTATAACAGCGGCGAGGCAGTGCAGTATTTAATTATAATGTTGTTTATAATGTGTTTTTTTTATATTTCGTATAGGACCAAAAACTGACGTCGAAATCAAAACTCAAATCCCAATATTATAAATCCGAATGTGAGTTTGTTTCTTTATCACGCTTTTACACCTTAACTACTTTACTGATCATCATGAAATTTTGCATACACTTTGCCAGGCGCACAAAAAAAGAAGGTACCTTTCATCCAGATAAAGTACTGTTCTCAAGATTTAAAATATTGACATAACCTACATTTACCCGATCAAAATCTAGTATGCAATATATATTTTTCAAACCAATTTCTCTATAGTTGTGCCACAAATGTAAAAGCTTGATATCCGTCCAGCGAGTGATAGTTGTCCACTTGTGCTTATCTAAAGTGTGTTTGGACAAATGAATGGCTTTTGAGTGAACCGTGTCAATGGTACTGCTTTGTGACGTAACAAGTGCGATATCTATTAACCGGTCTGTTCTATTGTATCTTAATATCTTTGATTGTATCCCATTTGTTATGAAATTGATGATTTAGAGATGGGCATCTTTTCGAATCAATATACATTTTATAGATATGATGTCTTTTATGCTAGGTACTAATGATCGGTCAGTGGTTAAAGTAACTTTAAATCGACAGCACTGCGATTGCCGCGTACTATTTTATTATATACTAGCTTTTGACCGCGGCTTCGTGCGCATAAAAGTAGGTCAGGTTAGGTAATGTTAGTATCAGTATATACTTAAAAAAAGAAAGAATATATAGCCTATGTTACTTGGTGATAACATGCCTTTGCAAAGGCGAATGAATTTTTAAAATCGGTTGTGAAGTTTTTGTGTCAAATCCTTCCACACAAACAAAACATCAAATCTATCCTCTGTATAATATTAGTATAGATAAAGGAATTGCTACGCTTTGATTTTTGCGTTGAACGCAGAATCCATTGCATGAGTTGCGTGAAATCTTGAGTGTGTTTGCCACATGCGTCTCACGCAAGGTTGGTTTATTATTGGTATATTGGTAGGTTGAGTTTATTGTACATACCGGAATAGTAACGGATAATTTTTTTAAATTTCTTTTTATTGCCACGTGTATGTTGGCACGTGTTCGAGTGGCCCACCTGATGGGAAGTGGTAACCACTGCTCATGGACTTCAGCAATGTCAGGACACAGCAAAGCCGCTGCCTACCATAAAAGAAGAACTATCTTTAAACCTCGTTTGAAGAAGGACATATCATAGCGCTCGGGAAACACCAAAGCAGGCAGTTCATTCCAGAGCTTACTCGTACGTGGGAGAAATGATCGCTGAAAGCGTAACGCCTCCATGTGATACGGATGAACTAGGGTTTACTTCGCTGTCGAGTGGTACGGTGACAGAAAAGGGCCGCTTGTACCAAATCAAACAGTTCTTCAGAGCACTCCCCGAGAAAAAGTCGGTAGAACACGCAGAGAGACCCAAAGTCTCTTCGTTGCTCCAACGACTCCAATCTAACCGTGAGATTGGAATCATCGACGATTCGAACTGCCCGTCATTGTAGGGAGTCAAGTGGGTCGAGCTGATATTTGGGGGCTCCTGCCCCGAAATGTGAGCAGGACCCCACGTACGGCCCTGTGCTTTGTAAAGCATAAGACGTTGACGTGGTGTGTAGTACCGCCTTGCCTTGTTCAGTACACCGATCTTTTTGCTCGCTAATTTAGCTTTGTCCTCCAAGTGACTCCCAAACTGGACTTTACTTTAGATTTCCACGCCGAGGATCCCAATACTCCCGGAGATACGTAGAGTAACACCTTGGAACTGTGGCGCCATGATAAAAGGGTCTTTCTTGGCAGTGAACGCGCACACTTGTGTATTCGAGGGGTTGAATCGAACTAAGTTCTGTTCACCCCATTCGGAGGCACGCCCCTACTATCTAGGCCAATATCCTGTGCAATTACACAATATGCGTTTCACGATACATATCTAGAAATCTTTCTTACATTTTATTTAAAAAAAAATTACCTGGGTACACAACAAATAATTGTACGCGTAGATTGCATGTAGATAAAACATTTCCTTTGTATGATCGAACGTAATCAAATTTTTGTCTAATTGGTTTTGGCTTTCTATTTTGTACTGCTATTATATGCAAAAATATTTTTGAATGTTTGCACGCTGGATTAGTTGACGCCCGCAACTTTATTTTCCGAGATCTCCCTCTCTAGTAATAGTTCCTATATCGCGGGGCACTTTATAAACTTTCAAACAACGTAAACGTAAAAACGTAGTCCTTCAAACGTAGTGTGAAGAAGCATCTGGTCAGACCGGGTTGACACTGACGACGGCTAGAAGACATCTATCTTCTCCTCATCGTCACTGTCTCTGGACTGTAATTGGGCTTTCCATCAGGTCCGTTAGAATCAATTCGCCGTGAGACGAAAAAAAAATTAATAAACACGGACACAAGGAACACCCAGACTCGGAACAATGATTTCGATGATGATGTGGATCACACAAATTTTTGTCCCGTATAGGATTCGAAACCAAAACCCTCAACGGCAGCGGCCAGGCGATTACTTAAGCCAATACATCATCAGTGCAGTTCCATGCATATATAGGCAAATATTTATACATTTAATAGCATCACGGACACCTTTATAGGATAAGCAGAGACGTATAGCATCCTCCTTTCGTCAGTTCTGTTTAAGATTTCGTGTAATTGGCTCTACCGGGCTCAGATCGAACCATTCGCACTGCTGCTGATGATTACTTTACAGAAAAACCAAATGACAATTAGTACAACCCAGAAATGGATACTGGGATCTCATCCAGAACAGGCTCCACTACCGTTCTGCTACTGAGGGTAGGCAGTGAACAATTAAATAATACGCTTGTGTTCCAAAGGGCTTGACAGCGTTGAAGAGATAGGCGATAAAATATAGGAATAGTCCGAAATGTATCTCATACGAACTTATATGTTACTAATATTTGCCCGCGGCTTAGTTCGCGTAAATGTAGGTTAGGTTAAATTAGTAACAGTACTTTTTTCTGGATGAGAACTAGCTTACGTCCTCGTCTGTAAACCTGACAACGTGTATGCAAAATTTCATGATGATCAGTTGAGTAGTTAAGGCGTCACAAACAAACAAATGAAATGAAGCGGCGGTAGCCTAATGGATAAGACATTGGACTTTCGATCAAGAGGGCGCGGGTTTGTATCCCACCGATTGCACAACCGACGTGAGCTCATTCCTAATACAAGCATTTTAGCTTAGCTGGAGGGGTTAACAAGATTACTAGTAATTCGAAACCCAATTGATAGTAATCTTAAAAAAAAACAATACCCACATTCTCATTTATAATATTAGTTAGGATAGTAAGGATTGCTGTCTTGATGATGCAGCTAATCTTTATATATATAATTCTTCTGTACGTGTGTTCAAGTAGATTCGAGGATGGTATAGTTTTTTTTTTTTTCGTCTGTACAGGACAACTTCTTTCAGGACAGCTAGTATACTTATAAAAAATCGCCTAAGCGGTAAATGCAATTACATTTTTCCGTCCAAAAGAATATTACAGGTTTATGTCAGCACTTGTGTTTATTGATTGAGACTATAAAAAGACAATAAACTTAAATTGATTTAAACAATATGTTTTATAACGGCATTTTGTCGATAAAAATGTTTTTATATTTTACTAGCGATGTGCCCCTGCTTCGCACGGGTAGTATAAAAGTTGAAAATTATACATCTAAACCTTCCTCATGAATCACTGAGAATCCGTTCAGTAGTTTTTGAGTTTATCCAGAACAGACAGACGCGGTAAGGGACTTTATTTTATCATAATTATGTAGTGACTAACTAAAGGCGGCCGCTTAGCTGTGGCTGATATTTTTAATTGCCTATTTCCGTGAGAATTCCAGGATAAAAGATTAAATAAAAGCACTCTTATTTAAAATTGCAACGTTATCTCAAAAAATCAACTTAATCAATATTTCAATTTTGTGTGCGGATAGTAGATAGATGTTCTTCAATTCCTATGCCCTAATGTGCTGCCACTTTAGGAAAGAGGAATTTAAAAAACTAGCTGCAACCATGATTTTCACCGCGCTATTTAAAAAGTAGAAGGATATAGCTACTTAGCTACATACCAAACAACACAGATTGATTCAGCGATTTAGAATGTAACTGTTTGTTACGTTATGTACGCTAAAGTATTTTTTTAATATTAGTTGTCGAGTAAGTGAAGTTGCGTGCGAAACTAGTAACAAGTAATATCTAAATTCAAAAATTACAGCATCGATAGCCTTCAAATCCGATTATATTAAAAACTTAATTATGAAATCAATATTACAGACTTAAAATAATGATGGGGTAACACTTGACATTATAACACGCTTCCTTTCTCCTATAGTTTCCCAAGGTCGTTTTGAATATAAAACCTATTTTGTAATCAGCCTCCTCGCATTAGCATAGAGTTCGGCGACTCTATGTCTACTGAGAACGTGTCTATGCTCTCTAGTCTCACGCACCAGTTAGCGGTCACTGGGCAGTCAGTGTGGTCACTAATTAAGGTCGGTGATGTTATATCACCGACATCTTGAGATATGCGAGTTATTGAATATTTATAGCGGTCATTTATTTTTAGAGGCATGTTTGAGAATGGAGTCGGCTCAGGAATTGGAACTATGCGGCGGTGTGGGCAGGTGTTGACTTTTTTATTAGGTTAAGCGTAAGTGCTTTTTACACGTACCGGCTGCCACATAACTGTTTCGTACAGGCTTGTTCTTTTTTGTGAATAAAAATGTTTGCTAGGAATTTGAGTTACAAATGATTAGTATTATTGTTACTCCCCTCCAGCTATGCTGAAGCTAGCTTGAGTTAGGAGTGAGTTCACGTCGCAAAGTAATGGACGGGATTTGAACTGACGACTTCTTAATCGCAAGACTGATATCATAACCATTAAGCTATTAATAAAGCTCAAACTCATGTCTAAAATTATTTATTTATTTAAACATTAGATGTGTGAAAGAAATAAAACTAAACCGATTGAAAATAATCGTTCACTAAATGGAAAGCTTTGAGTAACATAGCTTAGGTTGTTTTATTAACATACCTATCTGACTTAAGCAATGCCACGGCCGGAAGCTAGTAATAAAATAAAAAACAATTGATATTATAAAGGTAGTGTCAGTCAATTGTAGAGCTTACATAAGGAGAATATTATATGTGAGAATAACTAGGCAAGAAATTACCGTCAGCTTTTTTCAATTGCCAATTGTTTCAAAATATGTATACGGTCATACTTACACTTCGCCAATGGACTATCGGCTCGGCCCCGGTTAACCGAGTCGTGCGAACAGGCTTTTATGCGTGTTCTTCTGTGGCACAATCCACTTAACATATTTGCTAAATTTAATAATGATTAATCTATTATGTAATCGCGAAATTATAGCTGAGCACATGAGATGATTAAATAGACATTTTTGTGTTAATTAATACGCGAATGGATTTGTTTTAAGATGCGTATACCTAATATCTATTTGGTATGTTTATTGTATGTATCTAGATTTTTAATATAGCCGTATTAGAGCTCCTAATACGGGTATATTAAAAATACCGACATCAATGTTGATGAAATGTGATGTACATTTCTGGTGAATAAATTTATCATTTTATTTTATCATACATCGTCATCTTTGCATATGAATGGAGAAGTGTTAGTTTTCGAGTGAGTTATGGGCACTACGTATGGTTTAAAAGGTACAACTGATGTAGATCTTCATGACATATGACATTTGTTCGTATATAATATTCTCGAAAATCTTAACCTATTCCATGCCAATGTACGCCATTCGCGTAAACGTAATATGTATAATCATACAGTTAATAATAAGTTACAAATTTTACCTACTACACTGGAAATCGTTATAGTTTTCTTAAAAAAAGAGACAATAGTAAATCAAACGGCTAAAAATCTAAATTGAATTAAGCACACAATGGCTATTTGTTTTAAGTCAGTTAAAAATGTGTGTTCAAATAAGTGTAAGTACAAAAGAAACATTTCTGGCAAATAGAAATCTAGAAAAGCTTTAGTTAAATATTTAGAAACTGGTGACAGTCGAGTGTAAATATATAGCATAGATGGCACAATAGTTTAAAAGGAAACGTTGACAATACCTTGAATAGATATTGCAAATTCCACTCAGTATAACAAAAATTATATGATTCACAAATACACTGGACCGCAAAGAAAAAGGATCGGTTAGAAAATCTTCAATATCTTCAAAAGTACCTGACTTAGCTTTATGAAATAAAGACTAAATTAAAGAATATTTAATGCCACATAAAATAATATATAAAACCTATTTATTTATTTTTGACAATAGTATAAAAAACTGAAAATGTAAAATAATGGTCGTTTTTGAATTTAGTACCAAAAAATTCAAATCAATTGTTTCGCGTTTGTTTTAGTTTTGCAATAAAAAAGTTATAAATATGGTGTCTCTGCCTTATAAATTTTATTATTTTGAAGTCATCATGTCGTTAACCCCTGAAGAATGTACCAGGATCATGACAATGCTTGAAGATGGGCACAGTCAGCGAAATACAACGAGAACTGTTGGTGTGACTCTTTCTACAGTTCAGTGAGTACTCCAGCGTTTCCATGAAACTGGATCCAATCTTCGAAGACTAGGAACAGGCCGAACAAGGTGCACGACGGCGCGGGAGGATCGCTATACGATGTCAACAAATTTGAGAAGTCACTTTCTTACGGCTGTTGAAGTAAAGAATCATCATTTACGAGCTAGAGGAAACAATCTGAGTACGGATACAGTAAGGCGGCGTGTGGCTGAAGCAAATTTAAAACCATTAAGACCTGTAAATGGTCCAAAACTAGAAAGACACCACAGAAATTATTAATACACACAGTTATGGTAGAGAACACGAGAATTGGACTCTGAATGACTGGTCAAGAGATATGTTTCAGATGAGTCTAGATTCTGTTTATACAAGCACGACGGGAGGAAAAGAGTGTACAGAAGACCGGGATAGCGCTAAAACCAAGCCTGTATAGAAGAAAAAGTACCATACGGTGGAGGCTCTGTTCAAGTGTAGGCTGGGATTTCTTCCTTCCGAAAGCCACACTGAGCTAGTGGTGATAGAAAATGGAAGTTTAAGTGTAGAAAGATGTCACTGAAATTCTGAATGACTACGTTGGTCCATTTTTAGTGGACATAGGCGAGAATGCCGTTTTTATGCAAGACAATGCCCGCCCGCATACAGCTCAGATAGTGTTTGCCTATTTTAAAGAAATCGGTATCACACGCATGAAGTGGCCAGCACGCAGCCCCGACTTAAACCCATGCATGCATGGGACGAACTGGGACGACGTGTACGTCAGCGGAATCCGCCGCCAATCATGCTACGTGAAATGAAAGAAGCTCTAATAGAGGAATGGCAGAATATTCCGCAGCATCGCCTCAAAAACCTTGTAGAAAGTATGCCAAAACGCATAACAGCAGTATTGCGAGCTCGTGAAGGCAACACAAAGTATTAAAATGCGTGAAAACGGCACATCTGCAACCAATATACATTTACGACTAGTACTGGCAAACTACACATTTTTATTTATTTACATTTATTAAAAATAAAAAGCTTGAATTAATTTTTATTTTTATTTTCATTTAAACACATTAAAATTTTCTTTAATTTAGTCTTTATTTCATAAAGCTAGGTCAGGGACTTTTGAAGATATTGAAGATTTCCCGAAGCCCTGTTTCTTTTTATGAATGTCTAAAGTATAGAACTAATTGAAGCACACTGCAATTTAATTAGATTCGAATACTTTATTTACTTAGGTCACAAAGTAATTTATAATGCTGAAAGTTACATCTCCTAATTGACAATTAAATCGTAGGCACTCTTAACTTAAGCCTCCGAGCTCCGTGCGGTAAGTAGCAGCTGTTAGTGTCAGAATTGTCAGAAGCGGGGCTTAACGATCTGATATCGATCTACGACGCGATAACTTTCAGGCCCAGTCGACAGGACATTCTGAACGTACTAACTTAAGACATCGAAGTGTTTATGACAGATGGAACCAACGGCTTTAAATGCTGTCTCCCTGTTACTATATCTACCCATAGGTTGGGTTAATAAATTTTGTGAGAATGTCCGCGAAGGGACATCATAATTATTATCTGGATTGCATTACTAGCTGATGCAAAGAGCTAGCTGTTGGCATATTTATTTATTCATGTTATAAATACTACTACGCCAAATCTAGGTGTTGTTGCGTCTGATTTTAATTGTTTGTCCCGCGACCCAGGTTTTTTATAACTGATGTGGAGATTGAAATAAAAAATCTTAAAGCTCACATTTAACAGACTGATTTTACTGTTCTGGCTAAGCTTTTATTTTGTATTAAGATAAGGTTCATGTTAATAGTGTAATTGTTGGTTTGTAACCCTATTCGAACGCAACTGCTTTAACTTGAGTATTGAGCGACCCGCCGCTTTTATATTTAACAAATTAATCTGTCCCACGTCTGGCTTTAATGTGCCGATAAAATTGTAGTCTTACTTTCTTTTTGAATGGCGGCATAAATAGTAATAAGCTTGAAATTTTATTGAATCCACCTTAATGCGAATTAAATTTATTAGGAAATATCGGCTCAATGCATAACAAAAGCTTTATTGATTTCGATTTTGCTAATGTGCTGTACTAAAATATTTTATAAGTGCGATAATCAGCCGCACCTATTACTTATGAAGTTTAATGGAAGTTCAATCCGTTGGTACCACTATTCCGCATCTATAACTCTTTTAATTGTGTTTTGCCGCTTTATTAACCTCTTGTACCTCCAGTAGGTTGTTGGGGTTACGTTAGCCTATAAAGCATTGACTATTGTCTCTATTCTATTGATTATTAACTCTTGTTTAATACTAAATATACATTTTTAATAAATTTTTTGATTTCATAATTTCCATTTCTCTGATTAGCAAAGAGTGGCAAAAAAATATGGATAATTTCCTGCAAGGTACAATGTTGTGTTTTGTTTACCACACTTTTCATCGGCTTTTGTGGTAAAAGAGCCATCAGTCCGCCTGGTGGTAAATAACGGCACTCATAGACTTCGAAGGTGCACAATAATAAACTTAATACGGTAACTGTCATTTAATGAACAAATGTCATACTCATAACATAACTTTTGACTAGTTGCTTGCGAAACTTTTCCGCTTAGGCTTTGACCCAATAAGGTATTATGTATTTTCTACTGACAGGTAATCGAAATACAGTAAACAAAACTGCATGATGTTAGTTCTCGCACCTCCGACCAAGACAACCTTATGATATGTTCCTTCCTTTTTCTTGGTGTTGAACAATAACTGCTTACTAGATGTTAACTTTATGTCCAGCTTTATAGTTATACATACAGCAAACTTATTGCTTACCTACATATATACCCTGCGCCACCTGGCTGCTACTTTATAGTTCTAGAAAAAGTAATTAAATATTAAGTAATCTTCGTCAGCGCAGCGCACAAAATTGCATTTAGATAACATTCGAATCTGTCATCATCGTTATACAAAGGTACAAAAGCAAATCAAATCATGCAAAGTAGGAACCGCGTTGCGCATAATTGTATTTGAATATTGTTCGAAAATAATACCGTGCATCGCAAATTTTCGTAAAAGAAATCTGTCGTACCATATGTCGATCTACACGAGACACAGTGCTTTTTATTTTGTCCGAGGTTCTAGCTACAAGAGGTTAATCAAATTATGATGCTTGCGAATTTTATTGCTTTGGTATTGCGCTAACGATGTTGCGGTTTTTTTGATTACGAGTTATTGCTGAAAATCTGTCCTAGTTTGCCAAATTAGACTCCTACATACATGTCTTATTGCGGTATAATACGTGACTTTATTTGTTAATTTGAAAACAAAATGCAAGGACCAGAAATATGTTGATATATTTTAACCAATAAGTTTATATAGTATCGGTATATCTTTGAAAATCTAATTAGGATCGATTATTTAGAGATGTCAAGAAAGTAATTATTTTTACAATTGTTGCCTATTTCTCTGTTTATTCCGGCTGCACAAAATCCACCGAAGTTTCATGCGGTTTCTATAGCTTCGTAGCTTTTAGTTCAACTATAAATCCAAGTTCAAGTCATCAAAGTCATCTAAGCTGTTTAGTAGAATCAGAGATAAAGTGCAAAGTAAATAAAATCATATTTCCATAATAATGTTATTACATCGACCTTATCAAAATCAATGTGTTGCAAGTTCGAGATATATATGGTATAAATATAATACCATAACTACCATGTAAATCGCAGAACACCAAAACTTTTTGTGTTCTAGTATGCGAAGCCATTCGTATAAATGGAGTCACGGACAATTAGTTAACTACACATCGAGAACTTTATTTTGCAATAAGTCTACGTATGTATATCAATGACCTTTACACGATCTGTGTTTGCTCTATCAAACACATAACTGTGTCTAAAGTGTTACATGCTGGTCTATACTGGTGTATAATTGGCCATCAACACAGATTATCGTTAAACAAACCAAATAGAATCGTTATTTAGAAACCGCCGTTTAGAGGATAGGATAAATGTACTGCGAGTTCTGTTTGCAACGCTTTTTGAATTGAAGGTGCGTTTTTGCAAAATATTTTACACCACAATGTATGTTGCACATAACACGATTAACGATTTAAATGATTATTTGGGAAATATATTTTGCGATCTTGCTATTTTGGATGTTTACCTCGAACTTTTGCTGGCAATTTAAACAGTCTTGACACGTTATGTGTTACATTAATTAACAGATAACGCGCTCACCGCACATTGCTTTTTGGAAATTGATATTGCGTTAAAATATTGTGATAATTTTACGCGATTCTAGTATTGATTTTCGTTAGTTATGGTACTAATTTGGGTTTATTTTGATATTTATTTATTTTGATTTTGTGTAATGTGTGTAACTGTTTATTCATCATCTATGTATATAAAATAAACATACTGCTGGTTAACATTTTCGGTAAAAATATTAACCAACAAATTTTTATTATTATTAAAAAGTTGTCATATCATATACACTAATTACTGAATTTCTTTTTTGGAAATAATGTCAAAGCAGTGTATATATATTAATAAACTTTTTAGCTATTGCTTTTTGACATAGCTATTTTAGGTCATTGTAATAAACATGTTTTACGTAAAAGGAAGTAAATAATTACGTGAACTCTTGTAGTAATGACGGTAGGACAGATCGCCACCTGAGAGAATTATGACTTTAAAATATAAAATATGTATTCGATAGTACTAGCGGTCGCCTGTGATCAAAATTCGACCAAAATTCCTAAGCTTGCTACTTTGTTTTCTGTTTTTCTCTATTACATATAAATAAGGTATAGGTAACCATAGTTACAAAGAATTTGTATGACGTATGACGAACAATGTCGAAATACTACGAACGCGATTCGACTGCGTGTGTCAAATGCATGGTTGTGTGCGTGTTGTGGTTTTTCATTCATTTAATGTATTTCTAATGCATATTTTATAAAAATATTAGGATTCGCCCCTCCTTCTCCATATAAACTTTAACTGTGCTAAATATCATACGCCTCCGACCGCGCAATTTTCGTAAAAAGGGGTACAAAGCTTTTGCTTCACGTATTAATATATAGATTTTTGACAGGACGGTGTGCTATTAGCAGTGCGTTTTCTACTCCTTGTGCTAATGTCACTACGCATCCTTTCTCTAAAGGATTGGCAACGCATGATTTGCTAAATACCTATTGTGCTACAAGCGTTCATTTCATAATCTACGGTACCCAGCATATCATCAAAACATACCTGAACATTAAGCAATGCAGGAATACTTTAAGCATTACGATTTAATGTAAATTCGTAGCTGTAGCACATAAAAATCTTCTTCATCAATAATGAACTCACCGTCAAAAGTATTTAGCAATACGTTTATAGCTCATAAATATAAAATTGAGTTAATTTTGTCACTATCATATTGCCCACATCTGACGACACCTGCGTAATTTGTAAACATAAGTAGGTATATTATGTGTAATACCACCAGAATACGACCCTCTATAAACCACAAAGGTCATACATACGTAGAATATTGAAATAAAATTTTTACAACATAGAGGGAATAAGAATTCTTGTTATTCCGGTAACGTTTATGTGCTCTAAGCAATGATATTTTAAACTATATACGTTGCTTTCCAGACTATTTTATTATTAATAACAGCATTTGTTTAGACAATTTGAACTAATAAGTAAAGCACAATAGATATGAATTTAGTTCACGCGAAAGGTTTTAAATGTTCACAAGGGACTTTGTTAAACTGATTTTGTTTTAAGATCAATAAAAATCGTCCCAAGCGACGTCACCCACTCTTCACTTTGCATGCGGTAGTAAAATATCTAATTATTTTCTATACATAATAACACAGGTTCTAAATATGCTTCGATATAATAATATTAATTACGAGCATTGAGCATTATTACAAGACCAAAGCTCTTGATCCCGAAACATAATATATATGTATATTTTCCTTTTTTACATTCAATTTAGCACTAGTATGCCTATATTGTGATTTAAGAACTTAATCCACAACATGCAAGTGATATTGAAGTATTTTTGAGTGTAAGAAATGTAAACCGGAATTGCGTAGTTTTTTTTAATAGTAGGCGTGCCGCTAATTCCGATTATATAGAAACGTTAATTACTCGTATTAAGGGTGCGGCGATAATTCAATGTAAGCGTGACTGACTGCAAGAGTAAATGTTAGTGGCTCGGCCTCAGGTGCAATAACCGATTCAAGCAAAATATTGTTATGTAGCTCTATTATTCTTTGTATGGATTCTCAAACTTTCTTGACAGCAATACGCTCGCCGCCGCGCCGGTCGCCACTTTACTAATAGCCTAAAGATATTTTGGTTTCGTTAAGATACTAGTCACACCCGTACCGTAGAAACACCTGTGTAGCCAGGCTTAGCAGTGATAACCGTAGAAAACACCAGGCTTTTTTTTATACAACTAAGGTGGCAAACAAGCATACCTGATGGTAAGAGGTCACTGCTTATGGACGCCTGCAACACCAGATGCATCACTTGCGCGTTACCCTTTAGAAAAGGAAGTGGGAAGGAGAAGGAGCGGGAAGGAGGAAAGGGTATGATTGGGCCTCTGGCACTGTCACTCACCGAATGACAACAGTAGGAATACTGCTATTTCACTTCAATATTTTGTGAGAGGGTAGTCCTCCCCTGGTCGAGCCGGCCCCATTCATGCTGAAATCAGCGACGCTCTACTACTCTAAATCAGTGAGGCTCTACTACTCTAAAGGTTATTAAAATAGCAACATACAGAACAACATATTCGTAATTCAATCTGTTTTATTGCGTCTGCCAATATATGTACCTATGTAAACATAGCAGCTGCAAAGCAACCAAGACGTTGGCCAAAATATAAATGTTACATGTTTTAAATATTTATCATTCTGCCAACGTCCATTACCACTAATTATAAAACTATATCGAAAGGTATTAGGAGCGTGTAATATGTAAAGAAATAATTTATATTGTGTAACATTCGTATAGCTAAACTATGGATGGATAAGAAAATGTTTCTCGCGGTTTGTGGTGCAACTTGCGCATGAGTTAATGTAGCAAGGTAAGCGAGATACACATGTACAATCACTTTATAATTTTTGCTCTGTGATGAAACGCCTAAAATCTAATGGATATGCAACTATCGCTAATGCAACACGAAATGTATTAATCGATAAATTTTCTCAATCATATTTCTCACGGGGTATGTATCGGCGCGGGCGCAGCTATCGTGTGAACGGACACAACTAGCTAAAGTATTGTCTAAAACTCTAAGATACGTTTTCTTGTTATAACTACGTGAGATAATTTCCTGTGTGAACTGTTAACTATCGTTTTTAATTAATTTTGTTGTTGCAATCGTTAATTATTATGTCCATGGGTATAAAATGAGGTAGGCTGCAAATTTTAATTAATGAATTCTTTATTGTAACAAAAAGGTATATACAATTAAAGTGTAAGCCGTTATTCACAAACTAGCGTGTTGATGTTAATCATCCCAGAAGTTTACAGCCATTTATACTTTACTAGATTTCGCTTGCGCCTTTGCTCGCATAGGTTCGGCGGACAGTAAGTACATAAGGTATTTTTCCTGGGAACCAAAAAAAAAGGAAAGATTAGGTTAGTAACAGTGTTTTTTTCTGAACGAAAAGCATATAGATTCCTTTTTAACACGCTTTTATTAGCTTGGTATTTATCTTTGAATCTATGTAACGAAATCTTTGAACGTGGTTTTCACCTCTTTCAAACCGACGGATTGATTTGAAACTTTGCATACTAATCGAGAACCGATGAAAATATAATAATTTAGATAAATAATCCCACGCTTTTTATTAAAATTATTAAATTATTTTCAACTTTTTTTAATAAAACGTGTTTTTTAGTTTTTAAGCTAGGTATTATTTTCTTTTTGTTGCGAAATTTAGGCGTAAAAGCGTAACAAACAAACAAACTCATATTCACACTTATAATTTTAAGTTAGCATTAGCATTATTTACGGACAAGATAATGTTAGGCTCATTTATTCACGATGTCTATCGATGAAATCTCACATTAATGTTTTGATAATAAATAAGAAATCGAGGTTAGGTCAAAAAGAAGAATCGTTAGTTATGTATGTCAAAGGTTAATTATAAATGTCAATATATATTTTTAAAGATAATAAAATAAACATATCACTTGTATTATCGCTCGCTTGTATATTATTACAGAGGCAGGCAGAGATGTGATACACCCATATTTCGCGAATAATTTTGACTGCCGTCTAATGCGCAAAGGACCATGGGCGGAATCGTCCCCACCCATCAACAAAAATTAAATGTAGCTCAATTGAGATATCTTGGCAGGATGATGATATATTTTGTGAGTAGTAGAGCCTCGCTGATTACAGCATGAATGGGCCGGCTCGACTGGGGAAGTACTACCCTCTCACAGAATATCGACGTGAAATAGCAGTGTTCCTACTGTTGTGTTTCGTTTGGTGAGTGAGAGTGCCGGAGGCCCAATCACCCTCTTTGCCCCTTTTTTACTATGTGGACGTTGCCCAAACGCATTAGGTTCTCATAGTATCTAACGTTTATACAAATATTTACGTATTATTTCGTTTACGTATTATTGACGAGTAATTGTAAAATACCTACTCATTTATCTATTTATTAGTGCACAGCGGTGGCGCATGCACATAAAGATAAGCGGTTACAAAATACCCCGCCCCCCGACCCACGCTCCTGCGCTTGCGACGTTAACAGCAGGCAGGCTTCACTGCAAAATATTTATAATATGTAGACTGTACGGTAGCACACCTACATTTCGTACATTTATTTCATATTAGATTGCCATTTTATACTTGGGACGATCATTGGGCGATGACTAATAATAATAATAAGTATCTGTACTTAAATCAATTATCAAGCCCCAAACTAAACAGAGCTTGTACTATGAGTACTATATATCGAAACTTATATAAATATATATTTTAATATATATTATGCATATATTATTCGTATATGCTCACAGAATACCGGCGTGAAGTAACTGTACTCATGCTGTTGCGTTTCGTATCGGTGAGTGAGAGAGCCGGAGGCCCAGTTACCCCGATCCTTTTTCTATCCTTTCCTTTGTCCTTTTCCTTCTTCATTCCTTTTTAAAGGGCTGGCAACGCACTTGTATCTCCTTTGGGATCGCGGGTGTCCATGGGCTGCGGTAATCGCTTACCATCAGGCGATCCGTCTGCTCGTTTGCAACACTATAACATAAAAAAAATATATGCTTATTGATGAGCATGCTACTGACAGACATGCTATTGTACACTATTACTTGACAGGCTTGACGGGCAGTCGCACTATAAGAAGTTGTGCCCATATCATATCAATTATATGGTATATGAGAATAGGTCGTCATACAGATTTTAATCTGCCAGCGCAGCTGTTAAACAGTATTATAATAGACGAGCAATAATTATACACTCACTATTTTTATTTGCCTACTATGAGCATTGTAAGAATATGAATTATTTATATTCATTGTCTTCTACAGTATAACTACCAGTTGGAAAATGCATTTAATATGTTTTATGTAATTACTAAATCATATTTTGTACTGTAATATAACCGTAAAGTTATATTACAGTACAGTTGTTAAGTAATAATTACAAATTGTGTTTTATTGATATTATTCCACTGATTTATGAAAAAAATAAGATTTTTATCAAATAGTGGATACTTTAGGAACGCATTGGTATCACTTGCATTTGTGTTGGTACGTGGGGACGGAGCTCATACATTTTTGCCCATGGTCCTTTCTAAATTCCGTGCTGCTGTGAATTTTCTTACAGACAAACCCTATACCACTTTTCCCAATCCGAGAAGCTAACTTCTCTCTTATCGATTCTACGGCTGTAACTAACCACAGTAGTAGAAACGATTATAAAAATAAAATACGCGCAAATTTCGGCTACTAGACCGATGAGGCAGTTCCTTAATGCAGAAGAACGTTTTGGGACACATCTTTGGAAAGGACTATCTTGCCGATGAATCTCAATAAAATCGGTTCAGTGGTTTAGACGTGAAAGTGTAACAGACAGACAAAGTCATTTTTATTATATAACTTTTGTTTATTGTCGTTGAAACATCGCCAACTAACTATTATACTAAAGCTGAACAATATGTTTGTTCTTTCTAATATGAGTATTTTTTTGCATTTGATAGTCCAATAATTCAGTGATATTATAGGCAATATAACATGACGCTACGAGCTACGAGAGCGTAGTGTAATAAAGTAAATAAATAAGTAATCAGAAACATGTATGAAACCGCGTGGGACGGCTAGTTTGTTATAAACTTACTTAAGCATTTGATATTTAAATACTGCTGATAGATTAATACGTAATTACCATATAATTATTGCGGTGTCAGCTCGTACTCGTATGTACGGGTGGACATACATACGTACTACAGCGTCTTCGTCGTAAACGTAAATTACAAACGTCTATAAACATGAAGTGACAAGTATTTCGTTAATTCTAAATGTCTTCGGTTTAGAGGTCGTCGTGTAAATGCACAGACAAGTAGGAAGTGATAGTGATTAATGTAACTGAATAAAAGATGGCGCCAATTGTGGAACTACTAGGTTAATGTTAATTTGTGAACAATCAATAGATGCAGAGGGGTTATTACATTCCAGCGTAACAAAGTGTAGAGTATTATTTAGATTTGATTATGTTAACGCAACTGATATTATCAACGCTTTTCAATCTCTGGAATCTAAAAATACGGGGGATCTCTGGGGTATCTCCGTTAAGGTCGTAAAAAGTATAATAGATATAGTTGCTCCTTATTTAAGTGGGTTATTTAATAGGTGTGTAGATTCGGGAACTTTTCCAGATTTGATGAAAAATAGTAAAATCATACCTTTATTTAAATCCGGTAGTAAAACTGATCCTAGTAATTTTAGGCCAATATCAATTCTACCAGCTTTTAGCAAAATATTTGAAAAATTAATACTCAAGCAATTACTTAGACATTTTAATTTAAATAGCCTCTTTCATGACAACCAATATGGCTTTACTAAGGGTCGTTCAACAACGGATGCAGGAGTAGCTTTACTGAAACATATATACAGAGCGTGGGAAAACTCACAAAATGCTATTGGTGTTTTTTGCGACCTCTCAAAAGCATTTGACTGCGTCTGTCATGATACGCTCATACGGAAACTAAGGCATTACGGTGTTCAGAGTAATGCACTGGATGTAATTACGTCGTATTTGAATAACAGGATTCAGTGTGTAGATGTCAATGGTACAAAATCAAATAGCTTACCTGTAAAGCTAGGGGTGCCGCAAGGTTCGATTTTAGGCCCATTTTTATTTTTAATTTATATAAACGATTTACCTTTTTATTTGAACAATATTTGTGACGTTGTACTGTTTGCTGACGATACTTCCTTAATATTTAAAGTAAATAGGAATAGGGACCATTTTGACGAAGTAAACAGTGCATTGATTCAAGTAACAAAATGGTTTACTTTAAATAATTTAGTACTGAACCCCAAAAAAACAAAATGTGTTAAATTCATACTGCCTAATGTAAAACATCTTGGTCCTAGCATAACATTGAACGGTGAGGTACTGGAAGCAATAGAATCCACAGTATTCCTGGGCATTACACTTGATTCAAAGTTACAGTGGGGTGCGCAAATATCTTGTCTCTCAGCGAAACTTAGTTCGGCCGCTTACGCCATTAGAAAAGTCCGTGGATTAACTGACGTTGATACAGCTAGATTAGTTTACTTTAGTTACTTTCACAGCGTTATGTCATATGGAATATTATTATGGGGAAAAGCAGCTGATATACAAAGTATTTTTATATTGCAAAAAAGAGCTGTGCGTGCAATTTATCAATTAGGAACTAGAATCTCGCTCCGAGAAAAATTTAAGAATATAGGTATTTTAACTGTAGCATCACAATATATTTATTTTAATATCATGCATGTCCGTCAAAATATATATTTATACATAAAAAATAGTGACATACATAACATCAATACTAGAAATAAATATAAATTATGTGTTCCATTCTACCGTCTACATAAAGTTCATGGTTCCTTCATGGGTCTTGGTATACGTTTTTATAATAAAATCCCGAGTAATATTCTAGAATTACCAGAGAATAAATTTAAAGTTAAAATTAAAACTTGCTTAATTTCTAAAGCATATTATAATATAGATGATTATTTAAATGACAAACATCCATGGCACTAATATTTGCATTAGATCACAGGATATTAAATGACCAATACTAACACTTATGTTTTTTTTTTAATATATGTATATATATATATATATATTTTTTTTTTGTAATATTACACCTTGCTTAAGCTGGAATTTGCATTACTGTTACATTCAGTCGTATTTTAATCAAGAAGAATGTGCAATGAAGACAACTCGTGATTATGGACAGTTCCGTTAAGCTTTCTTTTGAGTCTTATCCTGTATTCTGGTTTAGTGGAATTCGTTAATTTACTTCTACATTTTATTTAAACAATTAGATTAAACTACGGACTATAATCACGTCTTGTCTTGATTATTTATGTACATGTAAGTGGATGCTCCTATTTACCATACTGCTGCTTTAGAGGCTACCATCAATTTTTATCAAATGCTTGAGTATGTTGAGTAGTAGTTCATGGAGAAATGGTTGCAGCACCTTACAGTTATGATTTGTAAATGAAATATTATTGTACACTTGGCGATTAAAAAGAGTGGCTATGAGTTTCTTGCCCGTTCTTCTCATGAGCCCTACACACCCTAGCTTTGCTGAACGTGGCAGTAAATGTAAATTCACAGGAAAAAATTTACGTGTAACTTTGACATTCATAAGTGTTACCTTGTAACCTAATTTGAATAAATTTATTTTGATTTTGATTTTGATTTCAATATAGCTATTGATTGTACGAGTATGTGCCAGTGTTAACATAATATTTTATGTTATATATTATTAATTGGAATGTGTATTGTGGTAATATTATAAATGTGAATGTCTTAATCATCTCCGAACTGCTGTATGTTAATAAAGTTTGGCTAAAGTATAGCTAGGATTTTTTATGTATATACCAAGTAGACTAGCTACACATACGTAGATATATAGTCTCATGCCTGGCCTCGATGGCGTAGTGGTTAATGTAACCGACTGTAACGCCTGAGTTCGCGGGTTCGATTGCCGCACAAGTTAAACATTTGTATGCATGAACATGGATGTTTGTCTTGGTCTGGGTGTTTCTATGTATAATATGTATGTACGTATATACAAAAAAAAAAGTATTTATATGTATGTTTATCCATTGTCTAGTACCCATAGTACAAGCTCTGCTTAGTTTGGTCTAGATGGTGTTGTGTGTATGTGATAGAATATTATTATTTATCATGGCAAATAGTTAGATTTTTATATTACATGCACATTTCGCTAGCTTCAAGCTTCAGGCCATACCACCCGGGTATCAAACTCGAGACCGTAAGCACAGTATATTTTAAACATATTTTCACGCCCTAATTACTTAACCGATTATCATAAAATTTCGCTTATACATTGTCAGGGGCACAAAAAAGCACTTATCATCCAGGAAAACGTAGGTACTGTTTCCGAGGGCTAGAAATTTATTGACAGAAACTACACCATAAGGCGAGTGAGGCCGCAGGCAGAATTTAATATATAACAGATTGACGCGTATAAGGTAATGCCTTTCGTTAATTAATATATATGTACTGTGTAATTAATATATATGTAATGTATGACTCGTGTAGGGTGGACCCCAGACTGGTCCTGAACTGTGTTAAGGCCTTAAACAAACTTGGCAGGAAGAACACAGTCAGACTGGTGTGGGTTCCGGGGCATGCAGGGGTGCAGGGCAATGAGGAGGCTGATGAATTAGCCAGAAAGGGCTCGGAGCAACTGTTTGTGGGCCCCGAGCCATTCGTGGGACTCTCTGAGAGCACCGTCAAGGCAGCTTTGAATGCACATGGCAATGACAAACACAGCCTAGAGTGGAAGGCCCTGAGGGGTCTGGAACACTCCAAGAAATTCATTGCAAACAGTGCCACAGGCTTCACCCGGAAGTTCTGCAGGTATAACAAGAGCCAAATACGCCTGCTCACAGGAGCGTTCACTGGCCATTTTGGCACCAACGACTTCCTGTGCAGATTGAGATTGGCTCACAATTCGATTTGCAGAGCCTGTGGTGAACAGGACGAGTCCATATCGCACCTACTATGTGAATGCGACGCGTTGGCTGGATTGAGGATGGGTCTGATGGGATTGGCATATCCAAACCCTGAGGACTTCAGGCTTCTCCCTCTGAAGTGTACGCTACGACTGATGCAGTACATTCATAGGGAGATAGCTAAGGGATAAATCTTGGGGCTGACACAAAAGATCCCAATGGGTCGAAGTGTCGCCGGTCTGTGCTGACTGGCCCCCATACATAAGATAAGATAAGATAATATATATGTATATATGTATATCTGGCAACCTCCTCCGACCAGCCGACTAACAAGCTGAGCGAGCCAGATTTAAGAATCTTGTGGACGCTCTTGGTATTCCAGTTAACTATAAAAGACTTTAGTTTAATTTCTCACAAGGTGAAGGTGATCTCTAATACCTAACCTAATTTACCGTCGCGATTGTATTAGTCTCATGTTGATGTAACGACTATCCTAGAGACAATCGGTACCAACATACTTTACAACATATTTCTTAATAATTTTATGCTTAAAATATCGTACTTATTACGTTTTAGTTTAACCAAATTAGTTCAGTGACGAAATCTTATTTGATTTAAACATTAATTTTGTTAGATAACGTAATTCAACTTGATTTTACATAATTATTTGCAATTTATATTTTACATGCGTTTTATTTAGCGCAGAGAAGGTATCATGTAGATTTATTAGCTCATACATCGATGAAAATTATCGCTGTGCTTTTATTTAATGTTTTAGAACGTTTGGTTTGGATAAACATTTACATTTTGTTGCACTAAAGCATTTTCACCTAGGGGAATATGAGGCGGATGCTACTAAGTATACCTATCATTACAGCGTGATGGAGTGTGGCCTCTCCTTCTCACAATGAGAAGAGCTTCGTGCCCAGCAGTGGTACATTTTATATGTATACCTACTGAGCTGCTATAATATAAACTTTTACAATACTGAACAAATAACATCCGACGCATATTCTGACACACAATTTATTATTATTCATTAACTAAAGATTATGTAATAAATGTTTGCGTTCCAAAAAACTAGGCTACAGTAAAAGCCGCTCACTGAATTGCTACATACATGTACATATCCTGCAGTTAATGAAGAACTTGTACTAATTTTTTAGATCTTTTTAATAATACAAACAATAATTATTTATTTATTGGTCCTCGAATGTCTTTTCTTTTTGGAAACGACAACTTCCGCACTAGGAATAATTCCTATGTCTGTAAGTCAGAAGACTTTACAAACATTCAAATAACAGACACAAAGAGCATCCAGACACGGAACAACCATTTGTGGGATACACAACGTTTTGTATCGTGTGGGATTCGAACCCGCAACACTCAGAGCAATAGGAGTGGCGAAGCGCCGACTTAAACCACTACGCCATTAGGTATCTTATCAATTTATGATCCTTACTAGTAATATTATAAACGCAAAAGTTTGTATGGATATATGGATGTTTGTTACTCTTTCACGCAACAACTACTAGACTGATTGCGATGAAACTTGGTGTGTAGATAGCTGGAGACCTGGATTCACATATCGGCTACTTTTTATCTCGATATTCTAGCGGGAACGGGACTTACGTGGGTGAAACCGTGGGGAAAACTAGTCATCTATAATACTATAATACTTACATAATATATGGCTGTGCTTGCGAGTATTAACATTATAAACTGCTATTTCTAATAATTTATTAACAGGGAAGCCCAATTAATACTTTGCATGACCCAGGAATTAAGCCTTGTGCCACGAATCCAATGAGGCAATCAATTTACCTACTTACTTCTTACAAAGGAACTCTCGCACTATGGATACTACCTGTATTCCAAAGGGACTTTACAAACAATAGACGTCAAGTATACCGAGACTAGAAACAACTTTTGTGAATCACTTAATCAAAATTTGTGTAATCCACAAATAGATGTGCCGAGTCTGGATGTGTTTTTTGTCTGTTGTTTGAATGTTCGTAAAGACCCCCGCGATATAGGAACGTTTTCTAGACAGTGTCTTTTTAAAATAAATAATAGTTTAAAAACTAAAATACACGCTTTATTAAAAAAGCAAACTAAAACGTAGAAATTAATTTAATAATTTTTATGTAAAAAAGCGTGGGGTGCTGTATAAGATATTTTGGTAACCCCCACGATTTTTTACATGAAATTTATTAAATTATTTTTAGTATTTTTAAAGCGTGTTTGTTTAGTTTTTTTGAACTATTATTTAATTTATATTAAATTATACCAAATTTTTGTATTGTCATCGGTCCTTGATAAGTATGCCAAATTTCGAGTTAATCCGACGTTTTGAAGGGGGTCAAAATAATGTTCAAAGTTTCCATTACATACATACTAACATACGTATGAAGCTAAAAAAAGCGTGTTTAATAAAAACTTTTTATTCGTGTGTGGTATTCAAATTTAGCATATTCGGCGTAATGGAAATAGTAAGGCACCCATTTAAATCACGCCAGACGTACAGTAGATTCTGTTGAAATGCTCTCTACTAGTACCTATACTTTTGTAACATTATATGTAAGCAATTTATATTTTATTTGCAAATAAAATTATATTATAATTATGTAAACTAACTAATGAACTAAATTTATACGACGTAGCCTAAGTTAGATGGAGGTGTTTACATCACACCTGTATAATGCTACTGGTATGCTGCTCCTATGAGGTTTAATAAGTATAAAATGGCTGGTGAGTCCAACGTGTAAGGGACGTTATTGCCAGCTCCCTAATAACACTATGTATCATCATTTCCATTGCGGACCATGCAAAAACCGTCTTTCTTAAAAATTTATTACTTTCTTAAGAAGAACACGACAGACAGTAAATTTCACAATTAGTGAGGAAGGTAATTCTCCTGAACCGTTTAGTACGTGATCAGTTGAGTTTTAAGATGTGAGAGAAAATATACTAAAGGTAATATGTGGGTTAGTATAATCGTTTGTTTTGTTACGCTTTCACGCTCTTAACTACTTGACCGATCATCATGAAATTTCGCATACACGCTGTCACCGCAACAGTACTATTACAACACTTTTTTTTTTTTTTCTTTTTTTTCACGTGAGGGAATGCAATGACGCATATCCCTCCGCGGGGGCGGGCGGAGGGATTATGTCGGACTCGCCGGGGTAAAAGAAGATGGAAAAGAAATAATGTACCTCCCGGGATATCGACTAAACCTACCACGGTGTTCCTCAACAAAACCACTATCGGCGGGGCCGCGCGAATCGCTTTCGCATGCGGTCGCGACCCCGCCGACTATTACAACCCTAACCGAAACTACATTTAAGCGAGCGAAGCCGTGTGCAAAAGCTAGTCTCGAATAATTCCTAAGAATCCAGCCTCTGACTACAAACGGTAGAAGACAAATAGGAGTTGGCCAAATCTCTCATGTGATGTTCTATTGTTTTAGTGCTATTTACTGAAAAGCAATATCACTTTGCTAATAGAAAAGAAAACGGCACGAAATGTGTTAACTAGATACTCAGCGATCCGTATCATAATAATATGTAGCGAAATTAAATTGAGCACGAATAAATATTGCTACAATTAAATGTAAGAATTAGATGCTACTATAAAGTTCTCACTTTCTAAGACGATTTGATTTTGCGTCAGCCTACATAAATGATTATATAATTTATCATAATTAGCTTCACGCGATTCTTAACATTGGCGTATTATCTGATCATGCGAAGGATCGATCAATCAAAACTCTTTGTAATAGTTTATTACTTGAAAGTATAAACTTTACACGATATAACACTGAACGTTCACACGGTTTATGGTTCAGCACAGGTTCAGCATATGTAAGTAAAGATCATAATTTTATGAATTGAGTTAATATTAAAGGCATACAATGATTATACCATGTGGCGTAGTGGTGTTAGCGGTCGACTCGCCACTGTCGCCGCGCAATGTAGTAGGTTCGATCGCCACATGGGACAAAAAAAATTGTGAACCAAAAATAGTTTTGCCGAGTTTGGGTGTTCTTTGTGTCCGTTGTTTGAATGTTTGTAAAGTCTCCCGCGACACAGGAATTATCCCTAGTGAGGTATGTCTTTGAAATATAAAGAAGCCTATGTAATGAAGAGCGGTCAGTTCAGATTTTGATCCCGGTCGTTAATTTAACATAATATACGAGGGACTTCTTTAATATAATTTCTATCAGGTACCTACACTTATGTGTTTTTAAATGTATCAAAGTTTTCTAAGGTGACAAAAATTGTGGTAACAAAGAGATTAATATCGATTTGCAGCTTAGCATGGACCTACGATAGTTTTTTGGTGAAAATATCTTATTAATTCTTACTATTACTGACTTTTTTAGAAAATACTCAACAACAGCCATAGGCCAGCCAGTTACAAAAAAAATATTCACTCTTCAGCCTATATTTTTAGGTTGGTACGTAGAATTTAGCTACACAAAGCAAATGGGGAAAATAAACAAACCAAAAAGTTCTTATCTGGAGATATTGAAAAACATTTTGTTTTTTTTTTCTTGGAATTCGTTGGAATTTGGCAGAGTTAGCACCTTCATATAACTTAAAAGAGAGTATTTTAACCCTGCGATGATTTCGCTTATAGTGGGATTTAGATCTATTGTTAATTGTTATACCAATAGACTCAAAATGCAAAGCACGGCTCAACTAATAGTGTGTGAGCATTTAAACATCTGTTTTCCTCTAAGTTGAGGTCATCATTCTAATAAGAAATGCCTGTTTTCCTAATCAGAACTTTCTCTATTACGCGATCGTATTATCTGTACGTCAACGCTAGTAATATTGGATAAAGTAGCCGCCTGTGTTCGCTAAGAAGGTCAATAGTACATCAACCATTTCTTTATAGTGCGATTACTTACATAACGAGATACGTCATTGAAATATTATCTACGCGGTTACGCATTTAATTGTGCGCGTTTACTTACCTCTAGGGTTGTCGAGAAAGTATTTTGGGTTAATATACAAGTCCATTTTGTATACAAGGTTATTCTTAGTATAGTGAAAACCTCTCGGGGGTATTATGAACAACCTTTGTTTTGGGACATTGCCGAAATCGCGTAAGAAAACAACTGTTCCATTCATTTTGTCGAGGTCAAAGTCCAATTTTGTATGGAACGGCTGCTTTTTCTCGCGACTTCGGCAATGCCTCAGAACAAAAGTTGTCCATAATAACAAGTATAATCACCCCTGAGAGATTTTCACTATATTAAGATTAACTTTGTATATCTAAACTAATATTGACTGCATGGATGGCGTAATGGGTAAAGCGATCGCCTAGCAAAGTGTCGTGGGTTCGATCCCCACTCGGGACAAAAATTTGTCTAATCTACAAATGGTTATTCCGAGTATGAGTGTTCTTTATTTTATTTTATTTTTATTTTATTTATTTATTTCATGCACAAAACAAGTTTCAATTTTTTACGTAAACATATAAAGCTTATAACTAACTTAGATCTAAATTGTAACTCAGCAATATGTGCATACACAAAAACGTGATAGTTTCACGTGACTATTAATAAATTTCGGCATGAGTTACTGTGTACATACAAGATTAATAAAAACAGAGAGAAAACAATATAAGTATATATGTGTATTTTACAATATTAAGTATCGGTCATACTACATTCAGACAGTTTGAATATTATAACTTTTGAGAAGGTTGTGGTTTTGAATGGAAGATATTTTTGACAATTTTTATATATGATAGAAGTCTAGGATTAAAAATATCTAAATGTAAATTATTTGTCGCCAGTTCGTTATATTGACGTGCCATCCTTACTAGAGGGTTGAAACAGGAAATATTGTTTTTGTAAATTTTTAATGCAAAGAGATTAACATTATTTGATCTACGCTCACTATACCTGGTATTCAATGATATATCAGAAAGCAATACAGGGGAGTCAATAATTGAATGCATTATTTTATACAAGTAAACGAAGTCAAAGTACTTGCGGCGTATTTCCAGTGACTGGATTTTAAATTTTAACAATCTCTGGTCATAGTCAGGGCATGTGCGAACCATTTGCCGCCAATAACACAAAACTCTTAGGCACTTCCTTTGAACCCGTTCTATATCGCCGATATGAACTTTATAGTATGGAGACCAAACTGGGGAACCATATTCCAAAATGCTACGTACTAGAGAGAGCAAAGTAAGGATAAAGTACGCTACGAGGTTTTTTAAAGCCTTTAGTGGATCTTAGAACAAACGCAAGCAGTTTGTTAGCCTTTGTAATAATATATTCATAATGAGGTCTAAAAGAGAGCCCGTCGTCGAACAATATACCCAAGTCTGGCGACTGTGGATCTTTTCAGGACCTGTCCATTGATTGTATAATTGTTTATTATTTTGTTGCTGTTGTTCTTTGTGTCCATTGTTTGAAATATTCCTATCGCGGGAGCTGTCTTTTAAATAAGAAATGGAAAACTAGCGGGCCCGTAAAACATTGCCCTGTCCGGATTAACGAATTACAACGGGTTCGGGTCCGGCCTGGGTCCCGGGTCCAATAGTGAACTCAAACCATACAGGAATCCACACAATCAAACACAAAAAAAAACATTAATATCAATTCAGGCGTTTAGAAGTTCCACTGTTCACATCAATCATAATTACATCAAGTCCTATGACCACAAGTCATTTATTTAAAATCTCGCTCGAAGGTGGGATACTTGAGACATTTTTTGCATAATTTCGAACCTTAAGAAATGTTAATTACGTATTTAGAATGGTTCAAGCTGTAGTACAAGTATCTGCTCATGATTTGCTGAGTCATAAAGGTTGCAATAAAACATAAATGTTACTAGATATCTACATCACGGTAGAGTATAATTTTTTTATTACATTTTCGTTTTTTATTATATGTAGATGATATGATAAAAATATGATACTCTACCGAGACGCTTCAAAAGTGTCAGGCCAAATATTATGCTGCACGGAATAAGTATTAATTTCAATGTATGTACTTATAAACAATGTATTATGTTTTATGGCAGCAACGATATTTTGTTTATTTTTATGTGCTTTGCATGTCGGAATGTAAAAAGTATACGTAACATATCGCCTGAAATACTCAAATACTGTGTTTGTTTTTTTTTTTTGTTGTCCATCGAAATGACCACACTCCGCCTGATGGTAAGCAATCGTGTGGTCTAAGAGCAGTGGCCTCCACATCGTACTTATAGCAGCCGAGGCGATGTTGAGGTCTCTACTTTGACGGCCTGAGAAGGAGCTTTTTCACGCCCCGCTTAAAGGACCCAGGATTAAAGAAAGAAGGAAACACGTGCCTTGGCAGAGAATTCCATGCCTTGATTGTTCGGCAGAGGTATGAGGACTCAAACATGTTGGTACGCACTCTAGTCGACTCCACCGTGTAAGGATGGCATCTGAGCCCAGCACGCGTTGTTCTAGATTTATTCCGAAGCGGAGCTATCTCTATATCAAACTTCAACAATATTGGTTACCTACGTAGTTTATTTGTTACAAATAGCCTTGTTTCTATGGCATTTATATTACTAGTAAGGATATAGAACATACTAAAATGGCATAGAAATAACATCTCTTAAAAAGTTTACCAATACTTTGATGAGAAAATCTTTTACATTTGTCAACGAATTAAATATTTGTTTAAAGCACATCGTAACGATCTACTAAAATATTAACTAAAGCAAGAATTTGAAAAATATAAGTTTGTCAAAAATTGCTTCTTATAACAATTGAATTTTGAAATTACTCTATTGTGCTTTTGTTGAACACCGGATGGGCACAGCCCTGTCGAAGCGGAGTTATCTATCATCGTCTAAACAATTTGGCCACATACGGCATGTCTATTGACCCACTGCGGCCCGAGACAATGAGAGATTGCAGACGCACGTCCACTACGTTTTGTTTTGAAACAACCTCTAATAACTTAAATGTTTATTAAACGCATCATAATTTCTTTGAACGTGTCGTGGGTTTCTAGACAGAGTGTTACAAGGATGTGAGATTATACTATTCTCTATGGGTAGGTATTTAGTAACATAGTACAACGACTTCCTGTGCAGATTGAGTGTGGCACACAATTCGATCTGCAGAGCCTGTGGTGAACAGGACGAGTCCATATCGCACCTACTGTGTAAATGCGACGCGTTGGCTAGATTGACGATGGGTCTAATGGGATTGGCATATCCAAACCCTGAAGACTTCAGGCTTCTCCCTCTGAAGTGTAAGCTGCGACTGATGCAGTACATTCATAAGGAGATAGCTAAGAGATAAATCTTATGGCCGACGCAAAAGATCCGACTGTCGCCGGTCTGTACTGACTGGCCCCCACACACAAGATATGACAAGAAAACATAAAACAACAATGTCTTCGCACATATTGAGTGATTTCAATAATAATATATTAATACTAACCGCGTCTCCCTGCTGCTACTGAGAATTCATAGCAAAAACTAAAAAACACGGTTTGGACATCAAACCTGTAACTGCACGACAGTGCGCAAACAAAGAAAGAACCCTTCTGAATAATCTAAAACAATAATGCTTGATCTATGAATCGAATTCGGAACCACATTTAGCATTAGCGCACGAGATCACTCATTCTCACGTTACTAGATCAAAAAGGCAATATCATGTTCGCTTTTGAAATTAGGATTAATTGCGTATTAAACACAGAGATTCATAAATGATTGATATAAAATGATTATTTATACTTTATTTAATATCATTATGTAAGGCGTGTGTGTAATAAAACATGTATTGACTTATCATTCGTTTGAGCGCAATCTGCTGAGAACTATTATTATTGGGAGCAACAGTCATTAATCTTTAAATCAATTCCACATTTATTATGTGGCAAATTGGTAATCATTGTGCAAATTCTGTTCATATTATGCAATTACTTTTTTAATTAAATCATTAGACAGAAATAGAAGTCTGTCATATCTCTTAGGCAACTTTATTTTTATAGTCTATACAGGTGATTTTGAAATCGTGTAATTCCTTTTAACCACGCATTCTATATGATATAGAATGATGTAGAATAACCCTGACCATATACTTTTTTAATTAGAATTATGTTTTTCGAAAAATTTATGTACCGATTTTTTTCGTGAAATGTTTTCAGATAGTCATATAACCACCCGAGGCAATTAAATTTTTTTACATACATATTAAAATAAAATAACGTACTTATCAATAAATCACGAAAAAAAAAGATACATTAATTTTACCAAAAACATAATTCTAATATAAAAAAAATATGATCAGGGTTATTCGACCAGTAGAATGCGTGGTTAAAAGGAATTACACGATTTTAAAATCACTCTGTATAGATTATAACCGAATATCGACTTTTACCAACGAAAGCAGCAAATTTAGGTACCTACTAAATATATTTTGTTTTTTAAGTCAAGTACCGCTACGCATACGTAATTCTTGTGTCGCGGAGGAGTTTACAAACATTCAAACAAGGGATACAAAAAACACCCAGACTCGGAACAACTATTTGTGGATCGAACACACAACACGCGGCTTAGCAGCAGTGGTGAGTAACCATTTAAACCACTACGTCATCCTTTCAGCCAGACTCCTTATTTTTGTTTCTTTCTTACAACCTAAGGGGCAGGACAAACAGAAAAGACGTAAGACGAGGAAGCGTCGAAGACGCGGCGCTCTTTCAATAAATTTTCATACAATATGCATAGAAGCGTCGCGACACAAAACAAACAGAATAGATAGGGCGCGGACAGGGCGCGGATGAGACGCGGACACGACGCTAATAGTGCCATTCTTTTCTAACAAAGACAAACTCAATATTTCTTCCATTTACTTTCGCTTACTGGTGAGATGGTATCTGCATTATACATCAAAGCTTAATATAATTTAAACATGATATAATAAACACGGCGAAGAAATTTCATAAAGGTTAATTGGCGCGGTAGTTGGCTACAAACTCACTACAGGCGATTCACTTCGAGAGCAAATGGGTAGGCACACGTTGCTCTAAATCTCCAAGAAACAGGTATTTTACTTCTAGTTTGATCTTGCGTCATCTGAAGGAAGTCACGGAGCAATCTAACATTCAACATTTGTAACAATGACCACGACACGATTGTGAGTATGCTGTAATTGGGGATCGTGTTGAATAGGTAAACTAATGTCTTATAGACTTACCGTTGAGGAAGCTCAACTGCTTTCGAGATTTGAAGGCAGACATGTCAGGATAACAAAAAAATGTAAATCGAGTAGAGTAGAACAAATGTCATCTGCTCTGTTTAGCCGACTGAATTAGCATTAGCCAATCAAGTCATTTGATATTAGTTAGATTTTGGTACGTCGTTAATAAGGTTTTAAGATTACTGGTTTAATTGTTCAATCGGTTAATCTGTCATGGCTAGTCTCAGAAAGTCTTAGCAGCATATGGGATCCCGCAGCGTCCGCCCTCTTCGTTTACCTTAAAAGAAATTCTTTTGTTCCATATCAAACAATTGAAATACGCTGTACGTATTGTTATCTTTATATGTATATACGAATAGACGTTTAAACTACATCATTACTGCATTTGGTGCATTGAATTCGTACTCGTACATTTAGAACTCGGTCTTAAAATGCCGGGTATATAGGTATAATTTGCACAATGTTTGCAAAGGCTCACGATTCAAGCGTTAAATCCAAATCATGCCAAGTGTTGCTAGTCCATATTAAAATAAGGAAAAATTACATTTAATTATATAAAGGTTTGCATATAGAGAAAGACACAAAAGCAATTGTCCCTTTTTAAACATCTCATTAAAACGCAGCTCACTTACGACTTATCGACCAAATTGTCGGTCAACTCGCGTCCGCATATTGCGTCTACGCATCTAAAATCGTCGCGTTGATACGCACGACCGCTTTCTCATTACTCGCTCAGCGAATCTCAATCAGTTTACACTCGTTTAACTGATTACGTCACATTATATGTGACAAGCGGACAATTAACTAAGTGTTATGTGCACGGGAATTAGATGGCACTTAAGGAGGTGATAGGAGAGTTTTTTTGAATGAATATGGCTTTAAAACCAAGTCATGTATAGATATCGATGGATGAATTAATCGTAACACTATTATAAGTGCAAGTGCATGAACTAGAACTGGTTTGTGGAGCGGTCATTGGCTTCTCGGCTTTATTTCTTTTTTCGGCCGCAATTAATTTTGAATTTGTAATCATAATGCATTTTACTTTATGATTACAAATTCGATGGACTAATATTGTACGCAAATGCAGTTGCAAGTAACCCTATTAAAATAATTAATTTTGAATTTGTAATCATAAAGCATATTGCATTTGCATTATGATTACAAATTCAAAATTAATTCTGATTACAATTATGATAGTAGGTAGGGAGATTGCTGGACTGCTAAATCGTTGGGTCCTATTTTCAATTTTGATAAAATTAACTTCAATTTGTAAATTTTATAATGTTTATAGAGACTATATTATTGTTTTACTCACACGAATATTATACATTGAAATTAAACTACTTTTTTTGGATTTATTTAGGGTAAATAATCTCCAATAATTGCGAATAAAGTCAATGTAGTGGCGCTTTCATTTTAATCTCACTTGTACTGGCTGGTCTTATAGCGGTATAAGACCTGCATAGCTAGGTTCAGCAATGGTGACCATGGAAAGCATCGAGTATTGACAGTCATGAAGTCCCAGAGAAAGTTACTTGAAAGATTGATGCTCGAAACTGCATTGACAGCCACAACAGTTTAATTTAAAAGTACACAATTATATTGAAGCAGTTAGATATAAATGTCATTTCACTTTTACCCTTAGTAACGCAAGTGACGTATTAAAAATATATTTAAAGACTATAATGGAACGAAGGAGAAGAGGTGTGTGTGACTGGGCGTAGACAATAATAAAATGTAGTACCAATAATGTAACTATATATTGGCTACACTTAGTACCTACTTCCTAACAACAGTATATTTATCCCTCGATAAATAATTAATATCACAGAGTTTTAAAAACCTTACTTACTGCACAGATAATATAATACTAGCTTACTGCATGAACACAACAGAAGGTTATTAGGATGCGATCTCTAGTGTTTATCCAATCGAGCATATTATACAACCATGTTACTGATAGTCCAGTTTGAGAGGCAATCCAACCTTCTTTACTAAGAAAAAAATACAACTATTATTTATTTAAATAGAACGGTTATATTGATGCATTACAAATTACACTTATTTATATTTTCAAATTCAAATTCAAATTCATTTATTGCGAAAACAGGTTAGGTTTAAGATGTTACAGAAAATGTGTCCCTCTGTTATCCGTCATAAAGCATGCAATATTATATAAGAAAAGCAATAAAATTAGTTATTGATAATATTAAAATACAGTCATATTTACATTAAATTATTTAAAAATAACAATTTAAACATACAAACTGCCAAAATAAAAAGAGATACAGATATGATTATATTTAAGTAGTAGCAAAAATATATATTACTTTAGCTACAGTTATTGGTAATATTGAAGAAAATGTTGTTTAAATATTAGAACTGGGACATTGCACTCTTAAACTTACAAGAGCACTTCTCTCACGAGTGGATTACAAAATTCTTTCAATTTCATAATTCCAAAATCCAGTATAAGACGCTTCACCTTCAAAACATCTGGCACACTTCCTTATGGCATAAAGAGAATTGGCAAATAGATACGAGTGCCATCACGACTATTGTAAAAAGCTCAGCATTTATGTAAACGTGCGTGCGTTGAGATGTACGTATCTCACGTTTATCAATAGCTCGTAATACTGTCTTCTCTGTTTGTCCCACTTATTGTAAGTACAATTTATTTATTAACGTTGCTATGCAATTATTCATATGACGAAATGAATACATCGATTTTTTTGTCGTGTCGTCACAATAGTGTAGTCGTGTCATCGTGATTGAGTGCGTTTTTGCGATTTGATGGCTTCCTGGATTAATCCATGATTTCAGATAAGATTACCACATCAATTGATGTGTGATATCATCAATCAATAAATGTATTGATACATTGAAATTAAACTACTATATACGGATTTTATCGCGTTACTTATTTATCACTGTATTACATAATTTTGAAACTATTACACTACTACTACTATTGAATTTTACTTATTTATAAGCTAAAAAAATATTTAAACTATTAAAACTATTTATATTTAAATTTACAGTTTCCCCGACGTTTCGGTTGCTTTTCAGCAGCCATGGTCACGGGGAGACTAAGATGTTAGTTGTCTCAATGTTCCAGTGTAGTTATTTCAAAGTACCCGAACATAATTTAGTCATTGGTATTTCTATTTACGCAGAATGAGCTCAAATTATCATGAAGTTCAGATGTGGTTTGTTTCTTCTTGGGTTTGACTATTTGAATTACTGGATCCCAAGCTGGTGGTACATTCCAACCATCTTCTCTATTGAAATTAGGATGTTTTTTGATTTCAATAGCCTCGCGAAGCATCCTTGGTAGGAATCGGTGTTCTTTAGTGAGTATCTGTGATTTGTCAAATCTCAGGTAGTGGTTGATTACCTGTTGTACATGTTCACACACAGCAGACTTCAACGAGCGTTAGTGTTTTACATCAGCTACGTGTTCTTTTATGCAGGTGCCTATGCTTCTCTTGGTTTGACCAATGTATGAGAGTCCGCAGTCACAATCTATTTTATAGACCCCTGCATCTTGTAAAGGTAATTGGCACTTGACGGATGGTAAAAATTTACTTATCTTCGTTGGCGGCTTGAAGTATGTGTTGATTGAAGCTCGCTTCTAGATGTAGCCAATCTTGTCAGTGGCACCCCTTACATATGCTGCGGCTGTTGGAGCTTGGTGGCTTGCAGTACTTGCTTGACATGTTGAAGCTCGATGTCCAGGTTTTTTTTGTCACATATCCCGTGGGCTCTCTGAAACAAAGACATTACCACGGTAGCTAACTGTTTAGGATGGTGGTGAGATTCACCTATTTGTAGAGGTCTTTTTCCTATACACAGTGTGGCTCAAAGTATGATCAGGATTCCAGATGACAAGTACATCTAAGAATGCTAATAAATTATTTAAGATGTATAAATTAGATTAAGATGTTCTAGGAATATACTAACACTATCTGTTGGTAATATTGTAAAAGTATCATCTACAAACCTCTTATAAATCCTGGGTGTGATGGGGGCAGTCTGTAAAGTTCAAACCTCGAAGTCCATATCCATATATGTATATGTCGGCAACAACAGGCGATACTGGGGAGTAATTTCAATGAATAACATTCGCGTAAACAGAAGACAATATTATGTATTGATACATAATATTGTCAAACCTAACCCAGTTACGTGCACCTGTTTCTTGAAGTGTCGGTTCCGAGACGATTGTGTGGGCAAATAGGACACTACTGTAGTTTTTGGACAGATGGTTTGTTTGCTTAGAGACAACAATCACCTTCACACATACTTACATAATTATACACATCATTGTTTTTCGGCAAGCTACGTAGAGAGTGAATTTGTTTTTCTCTAGCATTATTCAAAGACTGAAGATTTTTCTAGAAAATTAAGGATAAATTAAAGCGGAATGTGTATCATCTTATAACCCCGGTTTTTAATTATGACTTATTTCAGAACACTTATGTTCTTATATGAAACAACTAGATTTTGCACGCAGCATCGGTCGCATAAATGCAGGTTATGTTAATTTTCTGCCGTTTTTCTGGATGAAAGGTAGGACCAGTATGTCATTTTCTACCCTGAGAACGTTTATGTGAAATGTCATGATGATCAGCCGAGTAGTTAAGACGTGAAAGCGTAACAAAAAAACAAACAAATTCACATTCGTATTTATAATAGTTACCTACTAGCTAGGATTTCATCCCTGCGAATACAAAATGAGGGAAACAACATTAATAATAATCTCAATCACGGTGATTAGTTTAAAGAACCATTAAAAGCTAATTAATTTTATACAGTCTGAAATTATATTTACATCGCTTCGCAAGTTCTTGTTTTGCTTTTGTTTGCTTTATGATTGTTATTTAATTATGTATGCGTGAGAATGAGCTGAAGTTTTGCGTAAAGTAAAGAGAACTTTAGGATTAGTTTGTGTTCTTAATGAGTTCAATACTACGATATTTACTTACCCTTTAAAGTAACTGTAGTATATTCATGGTTGACATTTTATTGTTTCTTACGCGTATACGTTAAAACAAGATCGGATAATCGGATGCAAATTTACCTAAATTTCTGGTATTGGCTATTATGAAAAGCGCTTTTTATCGTAAAATTCTGCGATAACGGGATTAAAAATGTAAGTGTATACTTCGTGAAATGTAATTGGAGATTGGCTACTCGAAAACATATTTACCTAAAGTTTAGTTGTTGGCTATTTTGAAAACACTTTATTATCGAAAACATTCTGTGATAATAAACCTAGTCTGACACAAATGACACTTAATTTTAAGTCAATATACATCTGACTAATTAAAAATATTTTCAGATGCCGCTTCCATAAAATATTAGCCAAAAATAAATTTTAGGTAAATATGCATCCGATCATCCGATCTCTAGTTATAATATACTAGATTTTGCACGCGGCTTTGCTCGCGTTAACAGTACTTTTATTTGGATGAAATACCTTTCATGTCCTACCCTATGTCCTTTCCTGCTCCCCTGACGTGTATGCGAAATTTCATGATGATGGCTCGAGTAATTACGGCGTGAAAGCTTTACAAACAAACAAACTCACATTGGCATTTTATTTAGAATATATGTATATACATGTTTGACATTGATAAATTAAAAACAAAAGATGTTGACTGTAAAAACAAAGTATGTTTGTGAAACAACAAGTCGTTAGCTTGCCAAATCTGTTAACAAATCTCGTATAAACACTAAAGGATCTTCAATAAACTATGACGTAACTACTTAAAATTCTACGAGTGTGATGGCTGGGTGCGATGCAATGCATCGTCAGGTACCGTAACGTACACTTGAGGCCAGAAAACTAACAGCACCGCTTGAGGACGCGGCAATGAAAGAAACGACCTTGTATGCTCGCCACTGTAATATAAATTGATGTTAATGTCTTGTTCTAGTTTAATCCATGTCTAGTGTATCAGCTAGTCAAGTACAGGTAGCGGTGTTATATATTTTAGAGTTCTATTTGTGACGATATTTTCCATTCTCGATATTTTCTTTAAATATATAAAAAACACAGTCCAAATAAAAGAATAATCCTAGCAATTTGGGTTGCAAATTATAAATCGCTCGGGAGTATTACTTTAAGGATGAATACCCTACGTCTTTTCCTGTATATTATACGTCTTACCCTTTCCATTATATGAAACTGCAAAATTTCATGTTAATCAATCAAGTAATTAAGACTTAAAAGCGTATCAAACAAACAAACAGACAAATTAACAAAGTCACATTCACATTATAATATTAGTCAGAATTAACACTTGTTGCTAAGCTAAATAGTTTGTTCTAAGTTAAAACACGTTTAAAAATTATTTAGTCACAAAATAACACTTATGAATGTCAAATTTACATGAAAATTATCGAACCTTAACGATTAGGCTAATGCCACTTTTACATCACACTGCCTTACCTAGGAACCGTATCTCCTCCTCCTTACTTTCTACTATGTGAATATTACATTCTTACGCATGCATCCAAACTTACGCCATTAGACCACCGATGCAGCGGAACATATCTTATCTTATCTTATGTGTCAGTCTCAGTCAGTACAGACCGGCGATACTTCGACCCATTGGGATCTTTTGTGTCGGCCCCAAGATTTATCCCTTAGCTATCTCCCTATGAATGTACTGCATCAGTCGTAGCGTACACTTCAGAGGGAGAAGCCTGAAGTTCTCAGACCCATCCTCAATCCAGCCAACGCGTCGCATTTACATAGTAGGTGCGATATGGACTCGTCCTGTTCACCACAGGCTCTGCAGATCGAATTGTGTGCCAACCTCAATCTGCACAGGAAGTCGTTGGTGCCAAAATGGCCAGTGAACGCTCCTGTGAGTTTGAATCCAATGAATTTCTTGGAGTGTTCCAGACCCCTAAGGGCCATCTACTCTAGCCTGTGTTTATCATTGCCATATGCATTCAAAGCTGCCTTGACGGTGCTCTCAGAGAGTCCCACGAATGGCTCGGGCCCACAAACAGTTGCTCCGAGCCCTTTCTGGCTAATTCATCAGCCTCCACATTGCCCTGCACCCCTGCATGTCCCGGAACCCACACCAGTCTGACTGTGTTCTTCCTGCCAAGTTTGTTTTGGGCCTTAACACAGTTCAGGACCAGTCTGGAGTCTACCCTACACAAGTCCAGAGCCTTGAGAGCAGCTTGCCTGTCACTGAGAATATACACAGTCCTGTCAGTGACATTACTGTTGATATTCTCCTGAGCACAGGCAATTATAGCATAGGTTTCTGCTTGGAAGACCGTTGCATATTTGCCCATGCTTTGGCTCACCTTGCAGTCGTTGGTATAGATACCAGCGCCCGATCCTGTTTCCATTTTGGAACCATCAGTGTACCAGATGAGACAACCCTTGTCAGAGGATTGTAGACCTTGTCTTCATTCGTCCCTCATGGGGACCTTTATTTTAAAATTATTTTTGAATATCTGCAATGGTTGCATTTTGTCGCATCCCATGCTCATAATCCTTTTGAGATCCTTTGAAATCTCCAATTTTGTGTGTCGAGTTACCGGCATGTTGACGCTCTACAGCCCATGCACAGATAGTCTGTGTAGTGCCTTTATCGCCTCTGACTCCACAACAATGTGTAGCGGCGTTAGATCCAGAAGGACGTCCAACGCTGCCGTAGCCGTAATCGGGAACGCCCTGTTATAGCCATGCAGGCCAATCGCTGCACCTTCGACAGTGCGATCCTGCATGTAGCTAGTTTAGTTCTTGGCCACCAGACAATGCTTCCATACGTGAGTATGGGTCTTATCATCATCGTGTATAGCCACTTGATGACCTTGGGCTTTAGCCCCCAGGTCTTCCCATAAGTACAGCGGGACATATAATAAAATATTACTTTAACTTCATTAACCTCACAGTTCAAAGGTACTCCATCTTACGGTATGTTACGTATTATTATGTTACTCTAGATAGCATTATGGGCCCCCTGGCCCACATACATCAAGTTATCGACGCTAATTGTCCAAGATGGTTCCGTTGATTTCACCATGAAGCAGTGGATCATCTTATTTATCTGCTAAATCTAAGAATTAACTGTCTTTAACTAGGTTAAGTTGTTGTGCGTAACGGTACATTTCTTTTTCGTATAGTTAGTAGCTCATAGCGTCAGAGATTTATGGTCACCCACTAGTCTGGCTTAGGTTAACAGTCTGAACAATCTTTAGGATAGTTATTTACTAAAGCAGCCTTGTTAGAATCTATTAAACTGCACGCAAAGGTTCGATAAGGCATGCATCTCTGACTTTTTGAAGTTATGTGCGTATTAAATAGTTAATTAATATATATGCATGCTCTTTATATTTGATTTATAAGGTTCATTCTTGGTGAAATAAAGAATTTGAATTTGAATTTGAATTTGAATTATCGCTAGCTTCAACGGTGAAAGAAAAGCGAGAAAACCTGCATGTCTGACTGTTTGCCATAATGTTATCAAAGATATGTGGTCCAAACCTTTTCACATTGATAAGAGACCCGAGCCCAGCAGTGGAACAGCTTATATGCAGGTCCTATATTATTAGGAATATTTACTTTATAGTTACTGAAACTTTCTACTGACAGTTATAAATACCTATGTATTTATAACAGCCGGATTGAGCGTCTTCTCGCACTCGACGAGATGTTACTTCTACGAGACCCCGTGCTGCTATTGAACTAGAAACAATTTTATTTTAATTTTAAAGTAACAGGCATAATGCCCTGTATCCCTAACTCTAAAAATAGTGTACGAGTATCACGTTCAATCTGCTTACACACGCTGGTTATCCTTGAATACCCGCACTCTCTGTTTACTTAAATTCTAACGGACACCAAGAACGTGCAGCATCGGCGCAACTATTTGTGTAACACACAATTTTTATGTGTAGTGTTTTTGTAGTGAAGAAAACACTTGAACAACTACGCCAAACCTTGCGTTCTGCTATCCTAATAAAACTTTTGATGTAGAGACAGAAAGTACTTTTTCTGTGTAAGGGATTGAGTCCATACCTGACGATCAACCGTTCCATAAGCTTTCACACTCAATGAGTCTTTATTGCGTGTCTGAGCGCTGAGTTCTGAACGTCGATGAAAAAATAAAGACGATGACAGCCACTAGTCAGTTACATTACAAGCATGTTTACACTAGTCATCCAAACATATTGAACTTAACAAAGGCTAGCAATAGGTCAGTGTCGGACATGTCTGTTTTACGTTGTGAATCATCATGTATTGCTAATCTTGATCTATCGCAATTGTTGGGACTGTGATGTAGTTAAGGATCAATCTCAAAACCGGGTGACGAAAGTGTCACACTTGATTTACTTCTCACAGAATTCACTTTATAAAGTTTTTTTTTATTAGTACATGGCATTGATAACTATTGTGTTAGGAGACTTAAATACTAATTTCTATAAATGATAGCCCGTATTTTATTTTGTTTTTTATTATTAAAAACTCCACTCCGTGCCATGTCACAACTTCAAAATGTGAGCGTAAAATGTGTTGTGTATGGGTTTGTTTTCAGACATTATTGATTATTTTGATTAAATAGACCCTTTAGACATGTACTTATGCTATATTTTGTGCAATTTTGGCATGGTAACGTATCAATATATTTTACAATTTTCAAGGTTGATCTCACCGTACATTTTTTTAAATACTCCATGGATTCTACAATTCTGAATATTTTTACCACAATTAAATATAAACCATTTTAAACCATTTTAGTAATGATGTGTATGGTAGGCTTTATTTTTAATCGGCAACACATAAAATGTCAAAGTGAAAAAAATTGTGTCCGTTTTTAAAAGCTTTTTGCTGTATTGTTTTTTTAAGTAATTGAAAATTTTATGGTACTGTGGACAGCTCCGTGTATTATTCAGCTTAAGCAAAAAGTACGATTTTTATGTAAGGGATTATTAATATTATATAAAAAAAAAAATTTTAGCATATTTTTATTTCATAATCACAAATTCGAATCCATATTGGCAAACGATCGAAAGATGTTTAAAAATCTCCACTTCATGGTCTTCCACTCCATGGACAACCAATGTCCATGGTGTGGAAGTAATGTCCATGGTTTGGAATTGTTCCTGCATCCAATTGATTTTATTCCGTTTTATTAATTTTTATTTTGAAATAATCTAAGTTTTACGGGTTATTATCGCCACTCATTTTGTTTACTTACTTTTTACGTTTTGGATTCCATTGCAGAATCCATCATCAGAACAGATGATGATAATGAAACCAACCGTTAGTTAGCCGTAAAATTTGTTCTTTTCAATTTAATAGTGTACGCGAAAGTCTTGGAAATCATTAACACAAGCATATCTATGACTTATAAGCATGATTAGTTATTGTTATAAACCGTTAGTTTTTATCTTTCCATTAAGTTTGTGAAGTATTATATATTATATATATATATATATATATAGAATATGGCAGGTAATTAATCCGAACGATAAAAAGAAGACCGAAGAAAGAAGATAAAAAAGGGAATGCGAGCAATTAAAACTATGCAAAAAATAAAAGCTATGCAAAGAGACAAAGAGATATTAACACCAAGATCAAGAGTTGTTAATAGAGCCAACGTCACTTGTGCTGTAAAAAGAAGAAAAGTGTGGAAGTTCTTAGAAAGCGATGAAAATAGTTGAATCATGCGCGGAAAAAAAGATATTATAACTCGGAATCAAGTAAAACAACAAAGACTTTTTTGTTTACTTTCAGTTTACTTTAAAGTACTCATAATGTGTATTTTCAGTGAATTTTCACGATATTGTCTCAATTATATTCTTATAATTAAAATTAAAGATAGTTGGTTTCTTGGTTTTGTATTATTTCCAATACAAATCGAAATCTTTGGTATTAAAAAAACTATTATGTCTTTATTATGCTTCACTCCATGGACAAATGTCCACTCCACGTCACACTCCGTGGACAAATGTCCACTCCACGTCACACTCCATGGACATGACTCCACTCCGTGTAATTCTTATTCTGTTACTATTAAGCTGTTTTAAGCTTGGTTATTTACTTGGAAATAATGAAAATAGGTAAGTTAACACATATAATGTAAAATAAATTACAAATAGCTGATTTTCAAAATGTTATGACCGTATTTTAAGATTGGCCCTTAAACAACAGCCCCAAATAAACAATTCTGGCTGATGATTTAATATTTGCATAAACACCCTACGATGGCCACGACACAGGCAATTATGCCTAAAGAGCCTTATTTAACAAAGACAGAAAAAACTCGGTACAATTGTCTTCATTTATTGACTTAACGCTTGGTTTCTTAAATGCGTTACATATAATGTATAGAAATCGTTATAGTTTTCTTAAAAAGTGACAATAGTAAAGCATAATGGTAAAAAACTAAATTGAATGGAGCACATAATGGCTATTTGTTTTAAGTCGGTTAAAATAGCTTGTTTAAATAAGTGTACAATAGAAACATTTCTAGTAAATAGAAATCTAAAAAAGGCATTAGTTAAATATTAAGTAACTAGTGACAGTCGAGTGTAGATATATAGCATAGATACCGCAATAGTTTAAAAGGAACGTTGACTGTTCTTCTAGTAGATCTTGCAAATTCCACACAGTATAATAAAAAGTTGTTCTAAGTCTTGATTTATTTAGAAACATTCCCGTCACGCTGCGCTGCGACAAAAGACAAATGAAAATGAAAACCAAAAAGCAAGCTCGTTCGAATTTTAAACGGCGAAATTGGCAACCGTTATGTATTCACAAATATAAAAAAATACATATGTGTACATTGCAGCCTACAAAATTATGTTAAATTTCTGAACGTACGGTGTGTATGTAACGAACTTGTTATAGTTAGGTTACACAGCCGCGGTCGTAAGCTCATTGGCCTTAATACCTACAGAGCGATTGCGAATTCGCGGGTCGTATTAAAATAGATAATGATGTCAGGCAATCATAACTTCGTTGAGCCGTTGACGTAAACATAAGTTAGTTGGATTAGGTTAGGTCTGATTCGGAAAGAGAATTCTAACTATTATTGTAAATACGATTGTGAGTTTTTTTGTCTGTTACGTTTTCACGTCTTAACTACTTGACCGATTATCATGAAATTCCTTATACACGTTGTCAGGGGTGCAGAAAAGGGTAATCCATTAAAAAGCACTGTTCCCATGAGGTTAAAATTTATTTACAAAACTAGCTGTTAGTGACAGGCAGAGTTCAACTTCGCGTGGATGTTAAGTAAAATCTAAATTAAATGTAGTCCAAGTTACTCTTTATAACACTAGCTATCTGCCAGTGAAAGTCCCGTCAAAATCTGTCCAGCCATTTTTTGCGACTGTTGTTCATGAGGAGGTCTCGGGTTCGAATCCTGGGTCGGGTCAACAAAAAGTTATTGGGATTTTGTTTTAAGAAATCTCAATACGGGCCCGGAGTTAGGAAGTTGGCGGTGTTAGACACCCCCGTGCCTCGGAAAGCACGTAAAGCCGTAGGTCCTGCGCCTGACCTCTCTCCGGTCGTGTCGGATTATCCTTCCCATCGGCTCATGAGAGTTAGGGAACAGAGAGTGCACGTGTGTTTGCGCACACACTTGTGCACTATAATATCTCTTGCGCCGATGGCCAGTCTCCGTTAAGATTGGCCGCCGTGACCGAAATTCGGTCAGTAGGACATTATTATGGTTATACTTTCAATTAGTAAAAATCTGTTATTTTGACATTACAAACAGACACTTCAATTTTATTTATTTGTATAGATGTAGGTTTACGCAAGTGAATCCACAGGCAAAATATAGTATAGGTACCTATAATAAGTGCGATCCACTATTTATTAATATATTTTATTGTCTTACGTTTACGCAAATACAACATATTATAATTAAAATATTTTACACGGATTACATCGCAGTTTATTTCAAAAACATTACATTTATATGATAAGCTTTATAAAACTATTTATAATTATTTATATAATTCACAAATAAATATTAGTTTCACAATATGTGCAGTTTCATAATTATTATTTCATTTCATTTATTTATTGCGGCACTTAGAAAACCAACTCATAACCTTTACTTTGTGAACATAATTATGTGATTACAGAGGTCCAATATTCGGTATAAAATATGTCTATATTTAAGTTCATTGGAAGTTTATTTTAAGAAAAATAGACTTTATATGAAAACTTCACCTTTTATGTTCCAACAACACACCGTCGCGCTGGCCAGACGGAATAGATTTTTAATTACTCCTGGTATTCTAAAGCTTGACAGATTAAATGGAACATACTATACGTGATATTTATTCCGCTATATTGTTGGTTAGGCGTATCTTATGGTAAAGTCCATACCTACTATGTCCCACTTATAAACATACAAAAATCAATCATGAACATTATTTATCTGGGGGCACGGTAGAGCCAAGCTTCTAACTGTACGCGCCCTAACTCTACAAGGCCAAACTTCACAAACTCTACACCTTAGTCAAAATAATATGTGGCTTGGCCATTATGCTGCATTCACATGCTGTTCATTACTTTTCTGTTATAAAATAGTTCTTGTAGTAACGAAACTGCCAAGTCACATATTTTGACAAAGGTGTAGAGTTTGTAAGTTACGCCTTGTAGAGTTAGAAGCTTGTCTCTACATGAGATCTGATAACTTTTTGACAGTGCGAGTCATATGGTCTCGTCTTGGCAACATTTTACATTGTTTTTGGTGGGATTTTATTTATTTATTTTTAGCCTGTATTGTCCGATGGCAGGGCAAAGGCCTCCCTCTCGCTTTTCCACATATCCCTATTATGAGCTAGTTTGCACCAGTCTCTTCTGTAGTTAAAAATTTGTCTTGCCATCGACGTTTTGGTGTACCATTATTAATTTTGTTAATCCGATACCATTAGATTAACATATTATTCCAAGATTTGTTGACTGCTTCGCTAACGCATCGGTAGTGTATGCGACAACAATTCTTGAGATCTCGTGTTCAATTTCCAGGTCGGGCAGAATGTTACTGGGTTTTTCGGTATCGAAATTCTCAATGGCAGCACAGAGTCTGAAACAGCGCCCAATAAACGGCAATATGCTCGCTCCCTATCACGTGAGACCGGAGTCGATATGTGGTTGTAGAACATCTTTGCCAACCACTTCAGAAGTATAGGCGTGGGAATATGTAGTGTTGTATGATTCCAAAGTAAAACAGACATGTCTGACACTGACCTTCTGTTAGCCTTCATTAAGTTCAATACGACGCGACGTCTAGTCGAAACATGCCTGTAGGCTAGACTAGTGCTTGTTATCGCCTTGATTCTTTCGTCGACGTTCGGACCCCGAGGCTCAGACACAATGATTTTTTGATTGTGTCTATAAGACTCATGAAGTGTGAGCTTATGGAACTGTTGATCGTTCATTCCTACTATGTCGCATCTATAAACATACAAAATCAATTCTGTCATGTTCTTCCAGACTACAATTAACAGTACAATTAATTTATTTCCAGTGGCATGTTCACTACCCATCACGCACGTCACACGTTCGTCGCCAGCGTGCGATCCCACCATCAGTGCCGTTTCCTTGCGAAGACGCGCTCTCTTGGGGCAGAAGTCCGCAGCGACCGACCTCCGTCCATCGCCTAAGACCAGGGGACATCGACGTGGTAGCCGCTATTGGAGATTCCTTGGTAGCCGGCAGTGGAGCCCTAGAGGAATTTGCGCTAGGAGCCTTTGTGGAGTACCGAGGAGTGTCGTGGTGCGCTGGTAAGGATGAATATTAACTTGATATTTTAAGTAATGTTATAAATGTGACTGTGAGTTTAAAGTCTCGACCGATCATTGTGAAATTACGCATATACATTGTCAGGGGTACAGGAAAGGACATAGGATACATTTAATCCAAAAAAGAATACCGTTTTTGAGTAAAAGGAAATTGATATAACCTACATTTAAAAAATCGAATACTATAAGGTATTTTTAAAAGACTGATAAATAATAATAATATAATATAATATTCTACCACATACACACAACACCATCTAGCCCAAACTAAGCAGAGCTTGTACTATGGGTACTAGACAATGGATAAACATACATTTTTTTTTTCTTTGTAAAATGCATACATATTATTCATAGAAACACCCAGACCAAGACAAACATCCATGTTCATGCACACAAATGTTTGACTTGTGCGGGAATCGAACCTGCGACCTCAGGCGTGGTAGTCAGTTACACTAACCAATACGCCATCAAGGCCGACAAAGTTTTTAGAAAGTTAGGTACCTTCTAAAAACTGTATCAAACAATTTTCTTGCACTGAAATTATACTGCTATGTATCCTGTGAGAGGGACTGGCTTCACACATATTGATATTCAAATATTTATTTCATAACATGTGTCTGTTGTATATTTTGTAATATAATAATATGCAGACATATCTACTTTAAATACTGTGCATAACCTATCATAATATTCTTTATATTATGTTAGGATATGGTAATGCAATGCACATAGCGGACTCGTCGCTTTGGCATTTCTCCAAAACTTATCTGTCTTGTGTGTGTGCCAGTTAACGATTTTTATCTACTGGATAGCAATATATTAGGTGATGTAGTTTAAGTACAATAACCTGTAATAATATATAATCTGTCTTCAAGTATTTAATTTCATTCATAGAGAGAGATGCGGCATGAAAGTGGATATAATGTCAAGAATAGAAAAAGGGTATGTTAAGCTAATTTGGGCATGTAGAAAGAATGGACGAGAAAAGACTGACTAAGAAAGTTTATAAGGCTATGTGAATGTTACAATCGCAAGAGGCAGAGCTAGGCGAACGTTTCTTGATCAGATCGGAGACGTTCTGGACAAAGGCCAGGTTAAGAGCACCTTAAACCGGTGAGCGTGTATGAGGAATGTGATGAAAGTGAATGAAGCCAGAGAAGTGTGTCAGGATCGTAGCAAATGGAAATCCGTAGTCTCTGCGTACCCCTCTGGGAAACAGGCGTGAATCCTACCTATTGAATTGCTGCGGCACACCGGTGGCCAGTCACAATAGATTTTTCTGATATATCTGGTATTGATTACATCTGGTATTCTAAGACTTGGCATATTAAACAGAATCTCGAAACTTGGAACGGCCCAAAGAACGAAAGGTTTTTTTTCATTTAGTAATTTGGGTTTCGATGTCGTTAGTGCGATGGATGGGATTTGACCCATAACCTTTTAATCGCAAGTCCAATGTCTTATCATACAGAAATCACAGACATATAACCCCACGCTAGATTTCTATGACGGATAATTTTATATATAACCTAGCTTTTACTCGCGAATCCGCTCGCGTAAAAGTAGGTTAAGTTATGTTAGTAACAATACTTTTGTTTATAAATAAAATACCGTATGTTACTCGGCGATAATATAGCTTTCCAATAGTGACAGAATTTTTTAAATCGGTTGTATGCTTTTTGAGTTCAATCCTTACAAACAAAAAATATTACCTTTCCTCTTTATAATATTAGTATTTTATTTTATTTTGTTCTATTTGGGAAACATGCAGCTAGTACATCAATATTAAAAATCTTAACAATTTAAGGCCATTTACAAGTTTCTCCCACTAATAATAAATGTTTAACATAATACTAGATCGGTTATAAATTTAACATTACAAAATGCTATAAAAACTAGGTAGTATCAAAGAATTTTCTTGTTATACTTCTTTTAAGTTGAGTAACACTTGTCCCAAACGATAAATTACAGAGACACTTTGACAGAGCCTTCTTTTCTAAGGCTTTGCTACTACGGTAGTAATTCTAAAGAACTAAATGTGCCTAGGCTAAAGTCCATTGACCTTTAAGCGGCACGCATCCTTGTTTCTCCGTCTCATGGGTATACGTCATTCATCATTATTCTACGTAGCAGCAATAGCCTGTTGTGGAGCTGGACCGCCAGACAGGGTCTAGTATAGTATTATATTATCTGTGACAGGGTCAATTACGGCTTGTTACTACGTTCAAGAAAACTATAGTGAGAAAACCGTTTTCCCGTTATATTCTAGATTGTATGTGAAGTCTACTAACCTGCGCCGAGCCAGTATAGTGTCACATGTTATACTATAACCCTACTCATATTGAAAAGAGCCCATGTTAGACTGTTTGTAAAGTTAAAATTATAACAAGTAATTTTTTTTTAAAGAAATCACCTCTCTCTGAATAATTTCTGAATCGCGGGGAAATTTACAAACATTTAAACAACGGTCACAAAGAACACCCAGACTTGGAACAACCATTTGTGGATCACGCAAAGTTTTGTCCTATGTGGGGATCGAACCCACAACACTCGGCGGGATCGAACCCACAACACTCGGTTCGGCGACAGTGGCGTGGCGACCACTTTAAGCACTACGCCCTACGAGCAGTCAAATTAATATTCCACTTGTCCACTAAACACACATATTGTCTTGCATGAGTGACAAAAGATTGTCAGATCTATTATGATATTGATAATGGGGCACTCAGACACTAAATGCTTGTGGTTTTTTTCTAACCACACTCACTTCCTTACATCTACTTTATGTTCCATACCCGCAAATGAGGTGATTGTATCCATTCATTCTTTCTTGTTACTTGACTGCACCATTGGTTCAGTGGTTTGAGGTGTTACACAAGTACCTTCCGAGACGGAATGTAGTGATTTGAGGCGTATATGTGCTCGTTATGCTGTGCAATATTTGCTGTGCAATTAGTATTTTTGATGGTTATTATATTTAATCCCATTATAATATACTGAAGTTCGCTCCTATATCGGGAAACAAGTCATGTTAATTACGGACATTTAAGTTCTGACATAGTTTTCATAGAATATGTGTCAAATATTACCTATCCGTAGATAAAACAACTCGTTTCTTGATATAGGAACAGGGCTTTAGTATTTAGTGAGTTTATTTAAGTAACTGAAGTTACATTGAGGTTAGTTGAAGATAAAGCCAAGCCTACAAGAAACGCACGGCCATTCTATGGCGTAGTGGTTAGTGTAACTGACTGCCACGCCTGAGGTCGCAGGTTCGATTCCCGCACAAGTCAAACATTTGTGTGTATGAACATGGATGTTTGTCTTGGTCTGGGTGTTTCTATGCATAATATGTAAGTATTTACAAAAAAAAAGTGTATCTGTATGTTTATACACTGTCTAGTACCCATAGTACAAGCTCTGCTTAGTTTGGGCTAGATGGTGTTGTGTGTATGTGATAGAATATTATATTATTATTATTCTTTTTCCATCTCCAGCCAATTTTAGTTATTTATAACATTCACAATCGAAAAATAACTAACCTGTGTCTAGTGGAGGTGGACTCTGTGATACTAAGCATATTAAAGGCAGCCAAGTGACCATTTCAGCCACTGCGCCGTCCGTACATTCTAGCGTATTGTTATATATGTATATATTATATTGTTATTTATTTATTTTTGCGTATTGTTATGTTATATATATATATAAATATTTTATTAATTATTAATATTAGGTAGCCAATAGTAGCTGAAAGGTAACTTATTAAGTTGTCAGTGTTTGATTAATACATTGCAGACAGTGATTAATTAATATAGCACAGTGATAAATTAATATAGCAATTTTAAGCGTGTGTTATTATCAACGCGTTATTTATCACGGCCACTAAACAATTAACTGTTATATGTCAGGTGAAATTAAAATGGATGATAGTTTTCGTAATCTGGACGTGCGCTCAGTGTTGACTCTTAGATCGAAACATGTTGATGTTGCGATCTTGATCCTTACATAGAACATTAATTTCTATACGTAGTCTTACGCCACTTTCCTCTTCAGGAAAATAGTTTCCTGAAGTTGTTATTATGTTTTGTATCGTCGACCGTGCACAGTTCCAGACAGACAGACAATCCCAACAACATTTTGCTTGACTTGGGAATCAAAACCGGGGCCCCATTGGGATTGTCATTAATTTGGTTTAATTTATCGTTGGTCCACATATTAGTTCCAAGCCTCAGTGTTCTTTAAGTCCCTAGCTTTAAAGTTTAATAGCTCCCCCTTGATATAGGGATGAGTCTATATTACGGGCAAAGGACGTAGTCAAATATTTTGTTACGTAGCCAGTGCGCTAGAAGTATCTCCATTCGAGAAATCATAAGTGTAAGAGTAATGACATTGCTACAACATTCCCCCAGGCAGTAAAAGTTCAGGAGACTCCAATTTCTTTTATTTCTAAAAAATACCTCAGGCTTAGCATATGATCATAGGCTGGACGTTTACCACATACCATCAAGCGGACTGTATCCTTGATAGTATAAATAAACGACTTGCATTCTGTGACGATGAAGCAATCAGGATAAATTACTTCATATATACATCAGCATATTTCGAAATATTGTAAATCGGGATCGAAACTAGATCAGATACATAACAAAATGACATAAAAAGTTATATAAATATACTCGTTATGAGCGAAATTTTTACTTTTACTCGTCCTTGAAATGGTGTCTTACCTTAGGCTCGGCGCAAGCGACCTACCGATCACTGCCATAAGTGGGCATCGATAAGCAGTTGACATGTTTTTTCATACATTTAATATTGATTGATAGGCCACACACGTGAGGACACTGATGTGTTACTCCGGCTTCCTCTTACTCCTATTTTATTTGAACGCCAAAGATTTGAATCATACCTACCTATCTGGACGCTGAATTGTCATCTGGCACACAACGCCAAGACAACATCTGAATTATAAATAAAGTACAAGTATGTATTATCTTACGCTACATATAATAAAAAAACTGTCTATCATGTAAATGTACTGTGTGAGCTTATTCTTTTAAGTACAATGATTACGTCCCGCATTCTGTGATTGAAATTCTAAAGATTACACAGCAATAGAAATGTTTGTCGTTGGACTGCACCGTAAACAGAGAGTTTGCAATACCAACCACCGGTGTCTGAGATAACTACCGAGGTAGCTCGTTTGCTAGGCTTTATTATAAAACAATAATAAATAATTGAAATAAGTAATGCGTTCGAATTTGAGTTCGGGTAGGATTCGCGCTCTGGTTATTATATACCGATTTTTTATGTAAATAAATAATAACTGCATAAACAGAGTAATGTGCTTCTATTGTATGAAGAATGAAATAGAAATTATATCAAAAAGGACATAGCCTGCCTGATGGGAAAAGACTATTGTAGAGTACGGATATGTGCTCTGCGAATAGTTTGCATGCGACTAGGATTCACCACGTGTCGCCAATCTTTATAAGTCGTGGGATGGGTTAAGAATTATACTGGCAAGGGAGCTGATACATTCTCTTCTTAATGTGTCTGGAAACCCAACTCATTCTCACTTGTTCTCACCACTGCACTAAAACACAACACAAGGCTTGGCTGAAGAGTTTAAAATGCTCTTTACTAATGTTTTGTGTTGTAACGTTGAGTTCAAGTTGGATGCTTTAATGCGACTAAACTTATTATATGATCGCGGGCGCAGCCGCACGTAGGCACACACACTAATGCATTATGCATCATATATTAGATGCTTAGTTAGCATACATGTGTCCCTACATTTTGTATATCTGCAAAACCACGAATGATATGTATAGGAATTTTAAGAGGTTGACATATTTTCTCCAGTCTCATTACCTTTAAAAAGTAAACTACCGCAATAAGAATATATTATGTATCGCGGGAGATTTTATAAACATTCAAATGATAGACAAATAGAACACCCAGACACATACCAAATATTAGTGTATTGTACATAGTTTTATCCCGTATAACTCTCGGTGTACTAGCTGTAGCGGGGTGACCATTTAAACCACCACGCCAACCAAAAGTTGTTTTGTTCGAAAATTTTAGCAAGGACAAATATCATATGCATTCGGTGCTATCTTCTTGTTACAGGAGGCGACGCATCTTGGCGGGAATACCTGACCTTACCCAATATTTTAAAGGAGTTCAATCCGAACCTGCGAGGATACTCGACGGGGACCGGTGAGTGGCTGACGAGGAACGCCAAGTTTAACGTCGCCTTCCCAGTGGCTTCGGATGAAGATGCTCTTAAACAGGCCAAGGTAATGTACTTTTCTTTGTATAGGACCTTACAAACTTCTATAAATAATTGGTATTACATACACAAGAACAAGACAGTGTGTCACAGAGCATAGCTTTGTTTACCTTTCGTGCATGCACTGTTTTAAAAGATAGTGAGCTACGACTCCGTAGGACAAATCTTGTAATGAAAACTGGTCTAACAGTCCGATCTAGTCTAAAGGTGCGGTCAAACAGCCGGCGTGCGCGGGGCGTGCGCGTGTCCCGCCGTGTTGTAATGTACTGAACTATATGAAAGCGTTCACACAGCCAGCGGTAGAGCGAGCGCGGGGCGGGCGCGGGACCGGCGCAGCGCGGCGCGGTGCGGGCGCGCGTTCGTCGCGCGTATTACGCATGCGTGGTATAAAGCTTTTAACACACTGTATCGCTATAAGCTAATTGAATATAGTATGAAATGAAAATAACATACCGTGTCAATTGAAAATAATAACATTTTATTTGACATTTTTCATTAGTTACTACTATGAGATTTATACACAAATAAAGAAATATTACCTCCATAAAATATATATTAATATGAAATGTATACTTTTATTCTGTATGAAACATAGCATGTAACATTAATGGGTGGGCATGTGTGAGGGTCGTATTATACTGTCGGTTATATAGCAGTATCATGAATTAAAAAGAAGTATTATTTTTAATGCTTCCTGTTTTTTCCCCATGATCATCATTCACAACTGTGTAAATATCAGTAAATTTACTTATTTTGTACTTTGGAATTATTGGACTACAATGTATTTATGGAACAAAGGAACAGGGATGCAAAAGTTAGGTATGTGAGTGTCCAGATAACCCATTTGAACCAATATGGCGTACAGCCATATATTTATATATATGTATTAGATATTTACACTCATAGAAAAAGAGTGTCGTGCGGTTGCCTTGTTGTTGCCGAACAGCAAACCTGATATCTTGTTAAATGAAAAATCCTTGATGATTTTGAATATGACTTTCTTGATTCACGGGTTTATCTTGATAATGACTTATTAAAAAGAGTATAATTCAAACAAATAAATGTACATGTATTGTAATGCGCTGACGCGGGCGCAGTATGTTGCTGACGCGGTAACTTATGAGATTAATAAACCGAACATATTCCCGGCCCAGACAAAATGAGATGATGAGCATAATATAACAAACATATATATTTAAGTTAAAATTTGATCAATAAACTCTATTTTATCTATATTTCTATTTCGGCCTTCATTACATAATATTATCATTAAAGATATTATTTCAGTAATCGTGCTCGCTGTGGGTTGGTAGCTTTATATTTATTGAACGCACACGCGTGACGTCACCAAAACGCGTCGAGCCGGCGGCAGGCACGCCGCCGGCCCGCCGCGTTTTGGTGACGTCACTCCCGCCCCGCTCACGCCATGCTCGGTGTGGTTTAACGCATGCGCAGTACGACCTAGAATACTATAATATAAAGCCGCTGTCACAGTCATCGAAGTGTATACACGTCGCGCTGACCTACTCAAAATCCAGGCAAGACTTTTAGTCCACAAACACATAATTATAACAGCGCGAGAGCCTAAGTGAGCGTGAGAAAGGACAGCGATAGAAAGCCTAGTACCTATTTTAATTATTGATGTCGAGCGATTCAGACGTGGACGTGGCTCTGCTTATGTTTGCAATAGCTAATTTTAAAAAGCGCAAATGGATATGGATTCAGGATTGAACCAATCACGTCGTATGTAAGGAAAATATCATACGCTGTGTCAAGAGTTATAAACACATGAGGACATATTTTATGCCTATTTTAGGATATTTCAACATTGTTTTGAGCATATACATGGCTTAATAGAAGCGAAAATAAATAAACTTGACACAAATTGGAGACGCTATTGGTTCAAGAGAAAGGCTGGCAATTTGTCTGAGCTAAGACATTTTAATAATAATATTTACAATAAAAAAATAAGTTAATTCTAAATATAACAGCTTAATTAACGCAAAAGGCTTGACACATTTTTGTAAGAACCTAATACAATATAGTATAGCCTCGATGATGTAGTGGTTAGTGTAACCGACTGCCTGAGGTCGCGGGTTCTATTCCCGCACAAGTCAAACATTTGTGTGTATGAACATGGATGTTTGACTTGGTCTGGTTGTTTCTATGTATAATATGTATGTATTTACAAAAAAATATAGCATATATGTATATATGTAAATATGTTTATCCATTGTCTAGTACCCATAGTACAAGCTCTGCTTAGTTTGGGCTAGATGGTGTTGTGTGTATGTGTAGAATTTTATATTATATTATAGTAGAATAATAAAATAATTACAAAATAGTACTCGAACTCGACATAGGCTTTAAACAAACAATATGCATTGAACTGTGTTCGCCTCCACATAAAGCATCCTCAAGACTGTTTAGCAATAAATAAGAAAATAGTTCTTTATATATTTTTCTAACACTGTGATATTGTATGTCAACTGTTTGCACCTTTGAATTCCAGACGCGTAACCGAAACGCTCCATCTATAGAGCGACATATTTAAATATATAGGTATATATTATACTATATTTGACATATTTTAATATTCATTTTTTTTTTAACGTCAATGTGACGTATTCTGAATGTCAATTTCTAAAGAAATATATGCTTATTTATGTAAATATGTATTCTATGGTTAGTATACCACAGAGTAGTTGTTATGGCTTTAAAATATTAGTAGGCATATCCAATTAACATTGGAAATAAATTTTATGGCATATAATAGATCTCGTAAAACATAAATAATATAAGAAGCTAAACTTATAATAACAAAGTATTCATAATCACCGAATAATAATATTGAATTAAAGAATGAAATTAATACTAAAATAGAGTTTATTATTACTTCACTCAATTCTATTAGAACACGGCAATCTCTTTACTCTACACAAAACTCAACTTCTCTTCAAACTCACTATTATTTGGCTAGCTACTATGATGGCTAGCAAGCAAATGGCGCGCCTTATGGTAACTGGTCATGGAAACTTACGATCACTTGCAATAGCCTTATGCAATAGTGATAACACATTACTCGTGCCTATTATATGGAAAATAAATCTCATCTTTATTTCAATTGCTCTAGAAATATCTATGTGCCGATAGTCTAGTAGAAAGTCGTCGCTGGTTGTCGTAACGGCCATCAAGACGCGTACAAATTTCTATGCCTGTGACCGCGGTTTTATATATAATGTCGTTCGTATCACGCATGCGTCAGCAAAGCGAAGCTTGACACCCGCCGGCGGCAGCGCGTGCCCGCCCCGCTGCCGCCGGCTGTGTGAACGCTCTCATACAATTCGGTACATTACAACACAGGCGGGACAAGCGCACGCCCCGCTCACGCCGGCTGTTTGACCGCGCCTTAAATCTCGACTCTCTCGATACAGGAGATCTAGTAATAAAGATAAATGTTAACTGAAATGCAATGTATGTTGTCATGCGAAGTTTATTTTAATTGAGGAGAATACCATTTGTTATATTTATAATACTTTACGTAAACTAACAGCTTTTATGACGACAACTGGCCCGCCGCGCTGGTCTTAATTTTAGCTTAGAAAAAAGAAAGAAATATGTAAGAAAAGTAAAAAGAATCGTGATACGGGTTAAATTGAGAACCTCCTTTTAAAAAGTCGGTTGTAAATCAATACCTTTTTTTATTACGATTCTTTTCATTTAAAACTTTATCTTCAGCAGAAAAATAAGGTGTAACAAGACTTATGATGTGTTTCGAAGGTTGTTCAAATATTACCATGTAACTATAAATATATACAAGTGTTAGCTTGACTTTGACCTGTTGTAATAACTTATGCGCTCTCGAATGTGAGATATCTCAATATTATGAAAACCTCTTTCAAGTGAGGCTGAGGGTATTACCACAGCGGTTGTTTATAGACTGCACTTGTGTGTGACGCAAACTTTAGTGTGCGTAAGTAAACATTTAGTGCGGAGCAGATGAGTGTTGCCTGCCTTTTTAGATAAGTGCAACGTAGCCTGTAATATAACTTTGCGCTATACTTATATTTGCGACAGACCGCGAGATGCTTGCGTATCGGCTGCAATTTGATTGCATGATGGCGCAATAAGCCGCTATGCTATCGTACCTACAGTCAAATTACAATTGAGTGGATGATGCCTAGCTGCTACAGGGGACAAATGGGAAAATTTGTGTGATCCACATATTGTTGATCTGAGTCTGGATGATCTTTGTACGCGTTCTTTGATTGCTTGTAAAGTCACCCACACGAAATTATTCCGAAAGTGGGATATAATCCATTGAAGAATAAAAAAGTAATTGTGGAGGACATACTTAGCGTATACATATGTAAACAGAGAGTGCGTGTATTCAAATATGAACCAGCGTATATAAGCAGCTTGAACATTGTACATACATAGTCTAATGACTTTATCATCGAAGAAATAACCAGAGGTGTATTATACACCCATATTACGTGATGGTTGTAGGTCCTACGTAATAGTGGACTAGCTTATTGATGTTTACCACGCTCAGTTTTAAACTCCGTGGTGCTGAACGTTTCTTAATAGAACACTTTGGCAAACCAGGTAATGAAACCCTAGAACCTCATGCAGAGCAGTCGTACAAATAGGCACCAAATATATTTATTTAAATTTTTGCCATTGCCAGATCCAAACATATTGGACCAAAAGCGATTTTCGAAATTAAGATAATTAAACTAATAAAATAATGACAACACGCCGCCTGATGATAAGCAGTCCTTATGTAGTGGTTCTAAGATCTATATCTACGGAATTATAATCTCAGATAGACTAACTACCACGAACCACATGACCTTGTAGAAGCGCAGATAAACGATATTTTTTCAACACAAGCAAACCAGCAAATATGTTTACCAATGCATATTACAACACCTAACAAACAGTAATTTCAATACAAAGGACTAACGTAGTAGCACCCTTCAGAGTTTTCTAAAAATCTCGAAGCTTTTCATAAGTCATATTTATTTTTCTTTAAAGTATTTATTAGACCCTATACAACGAGGTAACTTTCATCTTGGCACAAAAATATTTATAGCAATATAAACCGATACTAGAATCCATACAAACCAGTGCGTTCTCCTTTCAAATACTTACTTGAAATATTTTTGTGACTACTTGTCTTTAAAAGTTTCAATTTAAAAATGATAGCTTTGATTTTATAAGCTAGTAATAATGACGCATTATAAAATAACAACATCATATATCTTCTGAAACCAAGATATTTCACATTATATTAGACTAACTGACCCGCGCAACGTCGTCTGCTTCATATAACATTTTCCATTGCTGCTTCGATCCTATTGGTCGTAGCGTGATGTTATATAGCCTATATAGCCTTGCAACACTAAAATATTTTTTCAATTCGAACCAGTAGTTCCTGAGATTAGCGCGTTCAAGCAAACAAACAAACTCTTCAGCTTTATAATATTAGTATAGATATGTATTTTTTGTAGACTTTGGGCTATCGTAACTTATTTGTATATAGATTTAGATGTACCTACTTCCGAAATTCTGCGGACATGACGCATTGGTTTGATGGTCGCATTACCACTTTCAGTACATTGAGTGTTGTAGGTTGATAGGTCCCATCTATACGGGACAAGAACAAGTGTGTGATCTACAAATAGTTGTTCCAAATTCTGTTCTTTATGTTCATTGTTTCAATGTTGGAAGTGTTACGATGCATATTATATTATGCCTAGTGCGTCTGCCTTGTACGGAAAAAGATTCTTTAACGTTGACAGTTTGTATGATTGAAAGACCCGTCCGATTTCAAGTTTTATAATAAACTAGCGATCGCCTTGTGGTCAAAATTCGACCAAAATTCGTAAGCTTGCTACTGTGTTTTCTGTTTTTCTCTATTACATATAAATAAGGTATAGGTAACCATAGTTACAAAGAATTGTGCGACGTCAGACGAACAATACCGAAATACTACGAACGCGATTCGACTGCATGTGTCAAATGCATTGTTGTGTGCGTGTAATGTTTTTTCATTAATTTAATGTATTTCTCATGCATATTTTATAAAAATATTAGGATTCGCCCTTCCTTCTCCATATAAACTTTAACTGTACCAAATTTCATACTCCTCCGTCCACATAATTTTCGTAAAAAGAGGTACAAAGACTTTGCTTCACATATTAATATATAGATATCCCGTTCATTTAGTAAGGTTAGGCTGTAGAATATATCACGATACGACCCAAAGAAGTGGCGCAATAACTTAGAAACAGACGCTACCGCAGGGCATAGCTAGTTAATTATAGTACATTAATTGTATATACTGACAAGCTATTGATTAAACGATTAGTTCAATCGATATAATAATTGCCAACCAATTATCTTCACGCGGTACTTATCATTATTCATTCATTATACCATCATAAGAACATTATTATTTCGTGTAATTTTACATGACTCATTACATTATATCCTCTTCTAACTTTAATATACTAGTTTTGCACGCGGCTGTGCTCGCATTAATATACATTTAGTCTATTTCTCGACAACACTACTTTTTCTAAATAAAAGGTGCTCTATGTCCTTTTCTGTACCACTGACAACGTGTATGCGTTGAAATTAGAACAGAATCGGTCGAGTAGTTAAGGCGTGAAAGTGTAACATACAAACCTACAAACAAACTGGAGTTAGGATTATAAGTACCTATTTAGTAGATACTATTATAACTAATCAAGTATAACGAAAATTGCAATGTTGGAAATTAGAAAATTGCAAAGGTAGCAAAATAAAAGATGTTGCTAGGCGAGTCGAGAATGTGACCCGCTGTCGTCGATACTCAATGACCAATTGACCACTTGAGCCACTACATTATTACGATCTATAAATAGGACCTACCTGTCAATTATAAAGGCGTGATATAATAACAGAATAAACGAGTTTTATGTTACATCACAGCACACAAACCTCTTACGGACACGTTTATGTTAACACACGCTTATATAGCTTTGTGACTTTACAATGTATCAAACCATCATTGAATATATATGATACTAGCTGACCCGCACAACTTCGTCTGCTTCATATAAGATAAGAGAATTTACCCCGCTTTTGCAACATTTACTGCTTATTACTGCTCCGCTCCAATTGGTCGTAGCGTGATGTTATATAGCCTATAGCCTTCCACGATAAATGGGCTATTCAACACTAAAAGAATTTTTGCGTTCAAGTAAACAAACAAACTCTTCAGCTTTATAATATTAGTGTAGATTATTATTTTGCTTTTTCTAAAGGCAAACTTTAACCTTTTAATTTGAATTGCGGATAATTACGCGGTAAGCTTTCACAAACATTCAAGTAACTGATACAAACACCCGGACTTAGTAATCGATAAGGTTTAATAAAGAGATATGACATTTCAAATATTGTGTGTTTAATCTTAGTTTTTTTGTACTGTGGTTTACACAATGTTGTAAGATTTAATTTTTATTAAATAATTTGTTTGTATACGGATGAGATTTGTGCTGTGACCACACAACCAGGCGAGGTAGGCGTATCTATTAATGTTTCTAAGGGCTCGTCCTACCACCTCCAGATAGCATTTCCTTTTTTCTTGTCGGCCTCGATGGCGTAGTGGTTAGTGTAACCAACTGCCATGCCAGAGGTCGCGGGTTCGATTCCCGCACAGGTCAAACATTTGTGTGCATGAACATGGATGTTTATCTTGGTCTGGGTGTTTCTATGTATAATATGTATGTATTTACAGAAAAAAGTATATATGTATGTTTATCCATTGTCTAGTACCCATAGCACAAGCTCTGCTTAGTTTGGGCTAAATGGTGTTGTATGTGATAGAATATATTATTAATATCCGTCAGCTTTGTGTCCAACGTTTAAAGCCATCACACAACCAGGCGTGGTAGGCGTATTAATGTTTCTAAGCCTTCCAAATTTTGTACAATACAACTGCGGCACTTGGTATAGTACCTGTTTCGCGGGGGCTAAGATATGCAATCAACAGAAACAAACAATACGCAGGCTAGAAACAACTGTATTATGCTGATCCCAGAAATATATATATTTGTGCTGTATCCACAGCAGACGGCATTTGGTGCAGCGCTTATAGCGAGGCGACTACTAAAAACATCCTTGCTGATATCCAAGAAGACATGTTAAAACAATATGGCAGTATTCATTAGAGGAGACTAGCCCTAAGCCAACGATTTGCCCCTCATGAGCTTTGGTTCTCTCATAGTTTCGTTTATGTGGAATACATTATAAATCATATCTTTATGGATATTAGCAATTCAGAGTTAATATTTCGAGTTGCAAAACATAATAGAGCCGATTGATAAAGACGTCACATAGCGCAACTCCCAAAAGGTCAGTAAATACCTAAAGTAAACCTGTCAGTTCTATTAACTGTTCGCTTTAGCAATAGTACCTGCGCATTTAGTAAGACAACTACCCTTATTGCAATAACGAGTTGTTTGACAATAGCAGAAATATTGTACTGACCCTGATGGCAGTCACCGCTTTGTTCTGATTCAGGTCGGCACACGCATTTTGCTATTGGGAGCGTCATTAGTATTAAGAAGTTAACAAACAAACTGATGATGTCTAAATGCTTTTTTAGTTTATATACAGCATATGACTTTAACGTACCTAAATTTCAAGACAGTCCTCTAGAGTCGTGTCATCAAATTTAAGTGTGGATATAAGATAGCCGACACCTTTTTTGCGCTGGCTGTTTTTGACACCACGTCATAGAGCGCTCCACAGCGCTACCTTACTACTGAGAAAATAACATAATAAAACTTTACCCAACCTGGAAAGCAAAATCAGGACATCACAATCCCGAAAAACAAGCGGATTCTGCTACTGGACTAACGTGTAATGTTGAATACATTACACGTTAGTCCAGTAGCAGAATTACTTACACTTGACAGCGTGTTTAGCAAAAATAATAGGTATATTATTTTTGCTAAACACGCTGCACAATATTTTTAAGTGGTGCGCACTAGTCTTAATTTCTGTATCGAGTATAGAGGACTTTACAAACAGTTATACAACGGATACGAGAAACACCCAGACTTTGAACAGCTATACATATATGTATGTAGATCACATTTTTTTGGTTCCATGTGTGTATTGAACCCACAACACTCGTAACAATGGCAGAGACAAAGCGACCACTTAAACACTACGCCACCCGAGCTGCCAACTGATTTGGTTTATTTTGGAATTTCAGATTATAGTGGCCCGCATGCGTTCCTCCCCGGACATCGACATAGCGAACGACTGGAAGATGGTGACGGTGTTCATAGGAGCCAACGACCTGTGCTCAGCGTCGTGCCTCAACCCCGTGTCGTGGTCTCCGGCAGCGCACGCCAAGAAACTCGCCAGGGCTCTGGACTACCTACAGAAGCACCTACCGAGGACTATTGTGAACCTGGTACCAGTTTTAGGTGAGTTTATTATTAACTAGCTGATGTGTGATGATATTGGTATTTTTTGGGATTTTTTGTTAGTAGCATTTGGGGGCACGCCATAAACGTCTGTGGAGGATCAAGATGTCATGTCCTTCCAACACAAAGGGAGGATCTTCCGACCAGGCTGGGTGATTGTGCTTGGCGGTCCGCGGTTGTTTATATCGGGAACTTGTATATACATATAATACATAGTCGCTGTGCAAACTTCACTTGCATGAAATGCGTACAGAATTATATGGCGAGCGAGATTGTAAGCGCCTATATTGTGAACAGCGCTGTCTGTCGTAAATATTATAAGACTGAGTATACTTAAGGACCTCTTGTCTGCTGTGTTTATAACCAGACATGTGAAACTCTGCTACCATATTTGATATGTACATAGTGTCAGTCTCCATGTTTTATCTATTATATGGTACTTAAACATAATGTGTGCGAAGCGAGAGACTGAGACGTATTTGCTCTTATTTAAAATCTATATGTCTTTAGTTATAAATCAAAGTAAGATTCAAAGGATAACAAGTGTTTAGATTAAGAAACTGGACAGATTACAAGCTAAAATACCTATCGGTATAATAAGTTTCCAAATTAAAAATCATTAGTCTTTCGAAAAGTAAATATGTAAACCAAAGCTTTAACTCATTGAACTAAGTACTGTAGAATATTATTTAAATTTCACTTCGTAAATCAACAGCAACACTTACTTGGTGCCTTGACTCACATGCAAAGACACCAAATTCAGTACGGAGCTCGACTATTAGTTACGTGAGACTTATAAGATGTCTTATTACCGAAATGTAGGCACGGTATACGCCTGGTTGGGCCAGTGATTTGTAGAAGTGAATCAATTTATGTCAAAAATGTATGCGCAGTTTGCCACGCCAACCATTCTTCATAGCACTTGGCTTCATTGACAAGCCGTCGTGATCACATTCCATAGCTTTATAGAAATATTCTAAAGTTACGTAATATAAAACTGATATCAACAGTTAGTGAACCTGTTTAACCCGTTAGTTTAGATGCAGAAAGTAGGTTGGCAACATATATTACATTCATTACAGAGATTAGTAACTATTCTGATCAAAATTGTAGTTTAATGGCGATTAGAAATGAATGGCCGTGAGTTTCTTGTTGTATATTCTTATAGTCATACCCGGCACGGATGGCGCAGGTAGCAAGCTATATACCTATTGTCTTACTGCTGCAGCCACGTAAAAAGTTGTCGGTTCTTTTAACAAAAGGACAGCTATTTGTGTAACACATAAATATTGTTTTGACTGTTCTGAGTCTATGTATATTTTGTGTCCGTCAATTGTATATTTGTAAACGGCAGGAAATGAAACCATGTCTATTTAATTGTACTTATGATTGATCTCACTAACTACTAAACATTGTTGATCATACATTTCGTAATTTGTAACTCAAATGACTTTGACTTTAAGTACGCTTCGCCGAGACCCTAGAAGCTGACCAGACAAACTATTTCCATGCCTTCACATACAAAATAATAAATGTAAAATCAAGCTTCGAACTGTTAGGTGCTGGTCACACTAAAGTGTCGTAAGAATAAATTACCCTAGCCTTCGGCGTCGGCTTACCTTCAATACATGTTCATACAAACGACATTATATACAAAATTAATCATTATCATCTTTTACGCACACAGACGAAACCGACAAAAGGATTGCCCATAAATACAATATGGCAAATGCATTTACTTCTGATTCCAGACGTGTCGGTATCAATCCGCGTGCTGCGGCCGATGATGTGTCGCCTGATGCACTCGTTGTTCTGCACATGCTTCCACCGCGGCGGCGACGAGCTGCGAGACCTTGTGCACATGGCACGACTCTACCAGAAGGCCGAGCTTTTACTGGTGAGTACATACTTGAACTTTAAGTCTATGTTAAGTAAGGTTGATATCTGACTGACCATTTTCTATTTACATCATCCTTCACTTTGTTTATTTGACTAGGAATGAATGCTACCTTGTGTGTCATAAGTATATGCAGACGTGACTTACCACAAGTATCAATGCAAACGTATGATTGGACCCGGTCAAAGAGAAAGGATGATGATGTATTAGGTACATTAGATCCACATTTTGTTAACTATGTTTTGAGTTAGTTTGTCTAACCTTTTATTATCTTCAACGTGATATGAGACAAGCCTAACATTCCTAAATTTCGTGCTTCTGCCGAGAATTTATTACGTCCAGTTCAATGCGTCAAGTGGCTACGATACATGGATGGATGGCAGAGGACAAAAATTTGTGTGATCCACAAATGGTTGTTGTGAGTCTGAGTATTGTTTTTGTACGTTGCTTAATTTAAAAAATATCATATTTAGCAAGGACCACTCAATTGCCGCAAACATAAGTAATGTATGCCACGGGATCAACAAGACGGTATATTTTCAATCACTTGCTTACGTTCCGCAACTTGTACTATGTGGCATGTGCCAGGTGGAGAGCGGGCGCTACGACTCGCGCGAGGACTTCACGGTGGTGGTGCAGCCCTTCATGCAGCTCTTCAACGCGCCCGAGCCGCCCACGCTGCCGCTGCCGCTCGTCATACACCAGTCCTACATCACGCACGACTGCTTCCACTTCTCGCAGAAGGGACATGCTTTAGGTTAATACATTTATACTTTTTGATTAATTTCTTTTGTCCTTCTGAACATTTTTATATGTATCAAATAGCAAGCACTCAGGGTCCAACTAGATAAAAAGCTTTGCCGTCCAGAAGATTGTACCGAAGCAACTTTGTTCTGTGTTCCTACATGACTAAAGATTCCAGGCCTCTTAGGAAGGCGCTGTATTTTTGGAACGGGACTAGTCTATTTCAGTCTTAATCTCTGGTGCTGACACAGCGACACCATTTTAAAGTGTTAGCATCGTAATAATCTAAAATATGCTATGGCGCCCACTTACCAACAGGCGGATCATATACTAGTTTACCAAAATGCAAAAATTTTGCCTAATTTTATACCAAAGATCCTAAAACTCTAACCACTTCTATCTAATTCCAGCCGCAAACCTTCTATGGAACAACCTTCTAGAACCAATCGGGAACAAATCTGACAACGTGCCGCCAGTACTGCTACGCTCGTTTCGCTGTCCCACCAGACAGGCGCCATACTTCTTTACGTACAAGAACTCCAGGAGCTTTCTCCTCACGGGAAAGCAGGATCATGCAGATGATATCTTACTGTGATAGTGTAACTAGTAAGGGACAGTTTCTGATGTTAGAGTGTAGAGAAGTAGTAGGTGATGAAAGATCTTAGGAGGTTAATAGTCTGAAGGTAGAATATCAGATGGTGTGGTGAAGTTCAGAAGTATCCAACTTCGAAAAGCCTCGACAGGATCATCATAGCGTATTATACTATGTTCTAAGTTCCAAGTATTAGCGGGTGACCTTATAGGTATTCCTTGGGTACATTTTAGGGACCTGTGTTGCTAAAAGAATTGCAGAACAGTGAAATCTAACAGCATTGTGAGTCGGAGATTTCAGGAGAAATTACACTTACCGCGAACAAGCACAAACTTACGCTACGGGACTGAACAAGTAGTCGAAAGAGTATGATAATCCTGTCGAGAACAATTCGGGTAACGAGTATCCAGTATTGCTTGTTTCTTTGTTCTACCAGAAGGATGTTAAAGGCCTGACAAAACGGTTATGTGGCGACAAGTTACCGAATTAATTGTCACCAAAAATACGTCCACAACTAAAAAAAATATTACCGAACATGTGAACTCAGAATTTCCATACTCGGTAATGGGCTCCTCCAACGGGCGATGGTCTCCGCTGAACTTTCAAAAGAGGCAATCACTGCTTTCAGTACAGCTGGGGAATTCCATTTCCGTTCATAGGTAACCTTAACCACCACCATAAGGCCGATATATGGTCTGATTATTTTCAAAAACGAAATCAATCGAAGTTCAAACTGCTTCCAAACTGCATATATGTGCATTTGTATGCAGTTGATGTGATCTTGAGCAGTTACAGTTACAGCCAGCGACATAAGTAGCTGAACAATTTTCCCAAACTACTATAATAATTAAAGTTATCTAATTAATGTAATATAACTATTGATTAATATTAAATTGATTACTGCTGCTGTAGAAAAATTACGAAGCATTTTTGAAAATTGCAATGCAATTTCTAATTCTACTCCTCTACTCCTGCAACGCTCTTTTAACTAGCGCAGGAATCATAGGATTCTAAAAACATTAGTAATATTTTCTTTATGTCAATTTATTCTATAACTTTTTCAAAATTTGATAATCCATTTTCGAATTTATTTATGTCGCTGACTGTACATATTTAATGCGCATACGCACGCTGTTGTGTGTGCAATAGAAAATCATAGAAAATAATTATACTTTTTACTTTATCTTTTATTTATGTGCAATGTAAATAGATTGACGATTATTTAAGAACGTGTGTATAAATGTCATGTTTTATTGACGAGCTTGTTACCATTTGTTAGTTATAATATTAGAGTAATTATGTATGGAGTCATTTGTATGACAATATATCATTTTATATGGCAGTTAGTTGTGCCATGTCGCCTTTGTACTTGTTACATGATGTGCATAGTTATTGTTATGCTCTTTTGATTCGTAAATTGATGTGATATAAATATAACATCAATAGTACACTATAGTCTATAACCTTTACCTATTACAATACGAGTTATCTAACGCAAATATTTTCACTGTATGGACGGTAAAGGTTTAGGTGGTCGCCTCGCCACTGCCTTTACGCAGAATGTTGTGGGTTCGAATCCCATTCGAGACAAAACTTTGTGTGATCCACAAATGGTTGTTCTAGGTCTGGGAGTTCTTTGTGAAATTGTTTGAATGATTGTAAAGTTGCTCGCAACTCAAAAATAGAAATATAAAACAAAAAAATTACTTTAGTAGCATCCTCAAACATTCAAACTATAAAAGAGATCTCCATAAGATAGAGAGAGAGAAGTAGATGTGTAGGTAATTTATTTGATGCTGTACCTATATCATTCGAATGCTTTGCCGCATGCATATTGCTTACTACCGTAAGCAAGAAGTACCGACAACGTGCAAGAATAATCAATGGATTTTGACGAAATAAACCTTGCCTTCTACAATTAAACAAAAATTGCTCATTGGCTAGAACATAAAAAAAATATAAAGACTGTATAGTTTTTATTCCGCAAACATATGTATTTCAAATGCGTTCAAATAAATCCAGTGCATTTGAATAACAATATATTTTACTAAAATATGTTTAACATAACAGAAATCAGGATAGAAAGGGATCTTTAATCTTTTTAACTAACATTTGCACTTTATTAACAAGGAAAAAATGCTGTAAATGTAAATTAATTCAATTATAAGAAGATCTCCATACATGATTACTCTGCAATTATATAATAAATATGAAAGAAACCTCATAGTTTGATAAGTATTCAAGTATTAATATTATATCATATAATGACCCTTGACAATCTTATTGATAACATAGCTATAACGATATTATGATATCTTTTAACGCCATGCTACAACTTAGCTAAAGCTAACCAATACAGTCTGTTAATCAACTGATAACGATCGTTGACAGTTGACGTGACCACCGGCTGATTAAGCGGCTAGCCGGTACTCTTTTAGCCATCTGGCTACACAACATGATAGAAATCTATTATGATATCTTTTAACGCCATGCTACAACTTAGCTAAAGCTAACCAATACAGTATGTTAATCAACTGATAACGATCGTTGACAGTTGACGTGACCACCGGCTGATTAAGCGGCTAGCCGGTACTCTTTTAACCATCTGGCTACACAACATGATAGATTTAGTGAGGTCCTTGGCAGACTAGTATGGATTAGCTTTAGCTACTCTATGATATTATTATCCTTCTACTATTATTATCTAAGTAGGTATGTTCGATCGGTGCTTCTAAGTCTACATGCTACTGAACTTTAGTCTAATATCTTTCTATGCTTTAGAGCTAGTGCAGCATCTCATTCAAGGTGTATAAAAGCCGAGGTTCTAACAAAAAAGTAAAAAGAATATTAATACTTATGAAAAACGTATACGTGTACCAAGTACATTTTGACAGAAACATTCTTATTCTTACGTAGATTAAGAATTATACGTAAGGTTAATTTGTTGCACTATTGTCTATCAATGTGGCCAATATTTCCATTTGCATTCTTAATAATTACATTGCTTTTAAAACACACTTCTTATATATATATATTATGTACGATTAGCGTCAAACACGGTTTTTACCAATTTTGTAAACAACATTTTCTTTAGGCCTCATTTATACGCTGACTACTGAAAAATCGGCGTTCAGTCAAATTGTAAACATTATTTTAATACCACTGATATAAGAAATTGGGCATTATTATTATGTTAGATCTATTCAAATTTACGCGAATGGGTGTCAACTTTTGGCGCTGACTGTATTTACGTAGACGAACTTGTACATATACTATAAGTTAATAATTTCTACCAACTTATTAATTAAGGAAACATAGCTCAATGTTGTGATTTTTAATTAAGTCTTAATTATTAATTAATTGTAACTAAATAACACTTACAATAGTGCCATTGACGTTACGTTCACATACCAAATGTAATTTGTAAGAAAAAGTTACCTAAAAATTTTATTTGTAAGTATCCATTGTAAGATTTTGGTGGTGACAGTGGTGTGGATTTTAAGAATAAATGAAAAGTATTTTTTAACTCTTGACTTTTATTTTAATACTCCTAAGTTCTCATACTGCGTATAAGCCAATACAAACATTAAAACATTTTTTAGAAAGTTATTATAAAGACGAATGCCTCTGAAATCTGCTTGCCTAAGGAGCACTACATAATATGTATGTCGTTATATCAAGACCACCTCTGCCTATTTAGAAAAAAGGTATTAGCAGAAGTTAAGCTAATGATAAGCTAAAAGCATTTCCTAATGCCTTGCTGCCATTAGGAACTCTATTCCTACGGCGCGGAGGTCTTCACAAAGTTTCAAATAACGGATTCCAAGAACACTCAAATTCGAGACGATCCCAAAATCTCTTGCGCATGCAGATTTATCCCTTTTAGGTATTGAATTCATAACATTCGACACGCTGGCAGTGGCGAAGCGACCACTTAAAAACCATCTAAGCAGACAGCTTGTCTCTTTAATAGTTTGTTTTTAAATCAAACGCCTGCAGGATTTTTAATTCTTGCGTCACATGCGACAAATATATAAATTTTATAAGGTTCTTGTAAAATGTATAACGACGAAATATATGACGATGCAGATAGACATACGTAAAGTCCTTTTCTCTTACTTTTCTATTTTTATTTAATAGAGAAATATAAACATATAAATTGCCAAAGTCAAGAAATGGAGGTTCATCTTTATATTTTAGACAACGAATATAGTCTGGAAAAAGCTTTGTCTGTTATCTAAATTAAAAAAGCTGACCCGCCTGCTAGTAAAACTGTGTTGAGGCAATATAATGATGTGAGGTGGAGAAAATGATGGTCACATTGACATACCCTTTCTTTACTGGTACCAGAAACTTATAATAGATAAACAAAAATAAACTACATAATTACGCGACCTAACAGAGGGTGTGGGAAGATCAGTCTATAAAATGTACTCTGTGGGGGAGACGACTGTCGTGAGAGTATTATTGTTCTGTGGACGACTGTTGCGCGGTGCACACACAGCGCGCCTCGTATATAAATTTGTAGCGTCAGCAGCCGCTTCAAGTGCTAAAACTATTATTATGAATTTACTATAAAAAATAATTTAGGAAGGTATATAAACATAATTTTGCACGGAATAGTAAACGCAAATTAACGACTATTTTCAATTAGTCATGGGCACACGATACATTATAGCGAGGCTCAGTTCTATCAATAATGCCAAAATGGCATCCCAGGCATCTCCAGCCTATAGATTCGGTGCCAGTGCTCACTAAGCTTATAATACTTCACTGTAATGATGCAGTCATTACTTATTGAAGTCATCAAACAAAGACATACGCCTAGAGTCACGATATGCTGCTACTTTATCCATGACTTGTTGCTATGACAATGTTTACAGGCGCTTAGCGTGTACATAAAAGCATGAAGGTTTGAACGCGTGGTGGCATATAAAGGTCGTGTAAGGGCTCCACTAATCGAATAGTATATGCTTATCGTACACCGGTTACATATAGTTTACATTTACGTAAATATTTATAATATCTTACAGGTGATGTGACTGCATCAGATCTTGGGTTCGATTCCCGGGCGAACACAGTGGTATCGGTCTGACCTCAAACAGATTACACCTATATTTTGACAGCTTGTCTTGTTAAGTATTTTGTTCAAAACGACTTTGCCTTCTACTGGACATTTACAGTCACAGTATAAAGATAATAAAAACTTCCTAACAGTAAAACCCAATATAATAAAGAAAACCCATTCGTTATTATTAGTACTGATATTACAAATTCCAGTATATTATCAAACAGCCTTGAATTTGTTAGGAAAAATATCAATGTCCAATTTTAGGTATTTCTATACATGACTGAATCAGATCTAAATACTATGGTAATCCTTAGTAATATAATAAACGCGAAAGTTTATAAGGATGTATGGATGTTTCATACTCTTTCACGCAAAATCTACTGGACCGATTGCGATGAAACTTGGTATGTAGATAGCTAAAGACCTGGATTCACACAAAGGCTACTTTTTATCCCGATATTCCCACGGAAACGACTTATGCGGGTGAAACGGCGTAGAAAAACTAGTAATTTATATTGTCGAAAAAACAAACATTTATTTGCTGTGTATTAGACCTTGCTTTTTGTATATTTCAGCCATTCCTGTTGCCCCATTCTCTACGACGACAGTCTACGATACGGAGCGGTTTGCTTATTTTCTTCTTCTTTTTTATCACTGTGTTCCTCTGGTACGCCAAAACCACTGCAACGTAAATATTCAATACTGCGTCATGAACGAAAACCTGTTGGCTCGACAATCGTTTGCCACTGAAGGAAATAAAAAAGTAACCCGTAATAAACCCATCCAAGTCAAAACTGAAACCTATACTGTCAAATGCATCGTAATAAATCCAAGTTCACATAACAACAAACAGATATTAAGATATAACATGCGTACAATGTCATGCAACGAGACGGTGATTTCACGGCCGGGTACCGCCAAGCCCACGCCGAACCTACGCCGTGCCCAACACTGGGCATCTCGCATGAGACGACACGATTATTACTTGATGGCCTTCCTTTGTTTGGGTGCAGGAACGACGGGAATATTTATTACTGTCTTGTTTAAGGTTGCTAAGAGATTTTTCAATTGATGGATTGTAAATATTATTGAATATACAGTTCGATGAAATTATCTATGAAACGAGTAATGGTGGCTGTTATCTATACTTCTTTACTTATATTATAAGGCTGAAGAGTTTGTTTGTTTAGTTGAACGCGCTAATCTCAGAAACTACTGGTTCGAATTGAAAAATTATTAAATTATAGTGTTGGGTAGCCTATTTATCGAGGAAGGCTATAGGCTATATAACATCACGCTACGAGCGGTGGGAGCGGCGCAGTATCTATAAACGCGGGTAGCGCCTGGCGCGTGGCGCCCCTTTCATAGAAAGAAGGCGCGGCGCTCGGACGACGGGGCTCCTTTTTTTGGATGGATTTAAGAAGAAACCTAACAAATACCTACTAGAGGGCGAAACTTGAGGAGCGAATGGGCTCGTAACTCAGCGTGTTGGGTTAGCCTATTCCTTTTCATACTGAGAAGAGGTCCGCTCCTAGCACTGGGACAATTTATATACAGAACTGATATTGTTTTATAATAATTTAGTCGATTGTATTCGAGTGGTATTCAAATAGAATTGGCGCAACGTGGTATTTACTTTTCAAGGTCAATGCCACAGTTCGAACACGTATCTAAACGAATATTGATATATTTGTTAACGATTCAAATGAAATTTGCGCGTCGCTTTTTCACATAATATTCCATTACTCTTTTTGATATGAAGTGGCGGTAGCCCAAAAGGCATTATTCGTACCCACCCTTTGCACGTGCACCCACTCCTATACTTCTCCTATGTATAAATGGACGTATGTTATCCGGACTTAGAGTAACAATTAACAATTTTGCGTATGATGAACCTACTACTAGCTCAAGCATTCTAGTTTAGCTGTAGGGGTTAAGAATAATACTAGTATGTAATATGTACTCTAATTCCCAGAAATTTATTAATATCGCAATTAAAGTAGATCGACACATAGCTGTTATACTGGGTAAGTGATTGTCTTCAAACAGAAAAGTGTAGTAACTCGTGAGGTTCGCACCTAGCAGTTAACATATGTACTTTAACATCTTTAAAAACTGATATTCAGTCATTGAAATTAAACTACTATATACGGATTTTATCGCATTCTTTATTTAACACTATATCTATTACATAATTTTGAAAACTGTTACGCTACTTCTACTATAGAATTTTACAAATTTTTATGCTAATAAAATTATTAAAACTATTTATATTTAGGTTTACACTTTTCCCGACGTTTCGGTTGCTTCTCAGCAGCCATGGTCACGGGGAGTCTCCCCGTGACTATAAAAATTAGTAAAATTCAATAGTAGTAGTAGTGTAACAGTTTTTAAATTATGTAATAGATATAGTGCTAAGATAAAATCCGTATATAGTAGTTTAATTTCAATGAACAACATTCGCGTAAACAGAAGACAATATTATGATATTCAGTTCAGGTTAGACTAGAAAAGCCAACCCAAGTGACTTGGGAATAATAAAGGCTAGAGAGAAGAAGATTTTAACATCTGTTAAATGTGCTAGGTTTTATATTCTGACCAATAAAGGACGGTGAAGAAACAATGTCATATATTAACAAAAAATATATGACGAAATATTCAACGATTGCCGGATTAACACGCTGTGCAAAACGTTAGACCATATTTAAATAAATGATATACAGTTATATCTTTGAAAAGGAAGGCAGATAAGTATTACATCCACATTTCGCCAATTATGGTTTTAGTTCGCACATAACAAAGCCTTTTACCGAGAATAATTCCAGACTCCATGCCAAAACCCAAACTTTTTACACACAACAGTGAACAGTCGCAGTAGGGAGACCAACAGACTGCAATGCAGAGGGTCTCGGGTTCGAACCCACGTCGCGCACCTCTGACTTTCGGAAGTTATATGACCTTTCGAAATTATGTGCGTATTGATTGACAATTATCGCCTGCTCCGTGCCTCGGAGAGCACGTTAAGCTGTCTGTCCCGGCTGCCATGAACGTCTATGGCAGTCGTTATTGGAAAGTCCCTATAATATCCTGACACTGGTCTAGCCTTAGGGTATCGTTAGCTTTCGGGTTGCGGAGGTCAGGTGGCAGCCGCTCCGTGTAAAAACTAATATCCAGTCAAATCCGGTTAGGCCAGAAAAGCCGACCCAAGTGACTTGGGAATAAAAAAGGCTAGGGAGAAGAAGTCGAATAAACTAACAAGGACTGCAAACATAAAATGTCACCAAATACTAAAATGTTAAAACGTCTAAATGGTTCTAAGATGTTAAAATAGCTGTTGATTAGTAGATACTAAGATACTGTTTGTTTTCCAAATAAAATAAAATAATATTTTGACAAGAAATTAAAACATACACCGATATTTTAATTTCTCGTCAAAATAACACATTGTACAAAACTCAAGACGTTATATTTAAAAAAACGATATACATATATTGATTGCTGTGTCATACATGTACAAAGTAAATCGCTGCTAATACAGGTGCAATCAGTTTACCATCGAATAAGTCCCAAACAAGACACAATTCTGTGACTATTTTTGGAACTCTCAATAATTCTACAATTTAATTGATATAGCCAAATAAGTCGCGACGGCAGGCGCCGCGTCACTCACCACAACAAGCAGTTTGTAGGAGGCAAACAATTAGTACCTACAATGTTTAGACCAAATGGCGCAATTACCACTGAAATATGGTCTTATTTGTGACATCGAGCTTAAGTTATGAGAACACAGCGATTGAAGAAAGCGCAGCGTTTTTTTCACTGCCAGTACGCCGAGTATCGCGTGTTCAATCTGCACACGGGACTTGTGCGATCCACATATAGTCGTTCCGAGTCTGGGTGTTCTTTGTATTCATTATTTGAATGTTTGTAAAGTCCCCTGGTATACAGACACAATTGCTAGCGTGGCAGTATGGTTTTGTAAAAAGAAAAAAACTTTAAACGTAACAAAGCCAATTTAAGATAAAATCAATATGTATTTTGGATTACTGTTAACGTTACATTTAATTCCAACACCTTCATTCTAATTTGCTAATTTACAGATTATAAGATATTGTGTTCAATACCTATATCTCTCATACCTTTCTTTTCATCCCATCTTTAATTTATTTTTTCTTATGTCTACGGCTTCTAAATAATTGAGATACCCTTATAAAGGTTTACTAAAACTATCACAGGCTACGGTAACCGGTTAATATCAGGCAGGCCGAATATTGCCACTTTCAAAGTATAAAAAAAGAATTCAAAACATGATTTAAATAAAAGCAGCTGTCCTCTTTTAACATGTACTACTCGAACAGTATCATCAGATCAAGATCGGTGAACGTCAGACCATGTGAACTAACCATCAATTGTCTTTCTTTATTAGCTGGCATGGCTGCAGTATTATATCGATACCAAACGGAATCGATTGAACATTGCCAGTGGATGAATAAATATACTTATATGATTTGAGAAAATAATGTTGCCTTTGGTATCGTACCTGAGGCATCATGCACAGCGATTGCATTCACTACCGCTACGTCTCCGAGATAATCTAATATAGGTACCTATGGTATTAATAAAATCAAGTACCGACAATGTATTTACGGATTAATAAGTATAATAGCATGTTTTGATAATACTATCATACGTGTACGTGAATGTTATACATTTAAATTAAATGGTCATGGGGAGTCTCCCTGTGACCATGGCTGCTGAAAAGCAATCGAAACGTAAAAGAAAGTGTAAATCTAAATCTAAATAGTTTAAATATGTAGTAGCAAAAATTAACATTAGTAGTTTGATGTTTCAAATTATGTTATGTTAGTGTTTTAAAGCAAATAACGCGATACAATTTGGTTTTTGTTTAATTTCAAATATATAACCATACCCATGATGACTGGAAGACAAGCGTGTAACAACTTGAACTTAGAAAAATGCTAGGACTGACGACAATGTCGGCCTATTTGTAAGCGTATCCTTTCGGATTCGCTTACAAATATTATTATTTTCATAATAATAATTTCTTTTATGTTATTATGTTTGATTTCTCACAGAATATATACGTGAAATAGCAATATTCCTACTGTTGTGTTTTATTCGGTGAGTGAGAGTACCGGAGGCCCAATCACCCTCTTTCCCCCTTCCCGCTGCTTCTCCTTCCCACTTCCTTTACTAAAGGGTCGGCAACGCGCAAGTGATGCCTCTAGTGTAGCATGCGACCATAGGCTACTGTGACCACTTACCATCAGGTAGGCCGTATGCTAATTTGCCACCTTAGAGGTATTAAAAAAAAGAACTAAATAACAAAATATGGTTCCACTTTCAAACCGGCGAGAATTAATAGTTGTTTACACTTATAATAAATCAGCTGTACTTATCGCCTCTAGGATATTATAGGATTTTCTTTAATTTAAGAGCAGAGCTCTTGTCGGTGGAGTAATCGCTACATATCCTTGTCTTCTACATTCCTTTTAAACTCTTAATAGGACTCGAATCCCATTTATTCCTTCAACTGTTGGACAAAAGTACGTGTCGGTCTTCGCATTCAGCTCCTCCCGTTAAATTTTTCGTTTCAAAAATTTGTTGTGTCGTATCAAGGGACTAAATAACTGTCCTTGCCCGTTATCTTTAGTTTTAGTTCAAAAACTGCATTTCCATTAATTATAATTTCATTTGTTTTGTTTCAGTCCAGCTTTTCCTTTCCTTCTTTCTGCAACACCACATTTCTTTGTCCCTTATGTTTAACGTCTAGAATTCGCAGCCATACAGGGCTATAATGCAGATATATATTTTAATGAACCTTTTTCTTATACCTATTGCTTCCAATGGTAAATATTACAAAAGTACCTACCTATATATAAATAAATTACCTGGTTAAAATATAAGCCCGTATTATAATGATCTGTTTGAAAACTCCGACCCCTAAAAGCAAAAAACGTTTAAATAAATAATTGGTGCATCAATACACATTGATATTCATCGCCTGATTTATAAATCATGGTTCCGCTTACATGAAAAAAATGAAACTAAGTAAATAAACAAATCATAAAAACATCGAATATACAAGATTCCCTACGATCGCGTGGCTTCAGGACTAGGGAAAAACGTTTATTAGCCGTTCCCCTTCAGTTTTCAGACATGGCGTGACATCACATAGCCTTAATTTATAGAATTTAAAAACGTTACAGGTAAAGCCTTTCTATTAAATACATCGTGGTTTTTTAAATTAATGCTTTGACGTTATGACATCGATATATACCTCAAATATATAGCTACGTTATTTATGCAATCGAAAACCTAACAAATATTATAATTACGAATTGAGTTTAATTGATCGTTTGTTTCGCTATTACACCTTAACCAATTGGCTAACAGAAAGGACATAGGATATCTTTCATCCAGGAAAAAGTTCTAATTTATTGACAAATAATCTTCATTTGTATTTTATAAGCTGGAATGACTATATCCGCGCACTGGCCTCTACTTGTATCCCAGGCAATAAGGCAGAAAGTAAATCGGTGTCCAACCGCTATCCACCATTCATGCAGTCATGTTAGCATAAGTGTTAAGCCGCAAAAGTGAAGATTACTTTTTATTTTTCTAATGATCACGCTCGCTCTATGATTGTGTCCTGAAGCGTGGAGGACTTCACATTTCACAAAGATCCAAATAACAGACATAAAGAACACCACGAATCCGAACAACTATTTGTGAACCATCATAATTTTTTCTCCGTGTGTCCAAAACTGAACAAGAATTTCGTACCTATAAATAAAGCGTGTGGCGAATGGCGAGGCAACCACATAAACCACTACGTAATTTTTATTTAAACATCATCTAACTTGTCTTGACCAGTCACCGTCATGTTAAAACTTGCAGAACTTCACCCCGTCCTTATTTCTTAGGGAAAGAATCCGTTAGACGCCCTAGTATTTTAAATTCAAAAAGTATATAACTGATGATTCGGTGGTCTTGTCGCACAGGTGTGCCTCGGGGTCCGGGTAAGACAATGTGTAATTGAGATTATTTGCAGGGCAAAAGAAAAACCTAATTACATTTTGCGCTGCCTGTTTGTTTATCCTACTTTAAGCTTACTAAATTTTCATGAAATAGGTAGCGAGTTGTTTATAACTATGAGTATGCTAACAAATAATAACAAGAAGTAAAAATTAAGAGGACTTAAATTTTTACTAATAATTATAATTATATATAATTCTATCGAAAAGTACATTAGGTACTTTCGCTTTTTTATGGATTTTAGGCATTACCGCTTTTTTGGGGATAAGATGACTATGCACAAGTATAACTTGTACTTGACACACATTTTTAAGTTTTATTAATTTAAAACAAACAGCAAGATCTAAAAATGCAATTCTTTGTTGTTGCATTTGTATTGAACGTAAAACTACACACGCTTCATTCATCTATCCTATATAAATTTACATATCGGTGAAATATTCGCAAAGGGTCAAGGTTCCCCTTGTTGCTTCCCCATTCATCCCATCCCTACGGTAGGGACACCATAACTTACAGACGCGAGAGAACAAAATGGTAGCATAACTTAGTTATAACTTTCTAAACTCGACTTTAATTATTCAAATTTAGAAATTGCTATTTAATTAGTATTGTCTTACCACTTACTTATCTTTAAGCAAAAGTTACACATTAATATTAAACTACTTTATACGAAAAATCTATTATTATTAAATTATTTTACTATTAAAATAATTTAATAATAATAGATTTTTAATTAATTATTATTTAATTATTTATATTTACTTTGCTCTCTTTCCGAGACTTCATGTGACCATGACTGCTGAAAAACCACCAGTAGGTCTAGAAAAGTTGAAATTCTTATCGACATTTTAGAGACGCAATTTTACGGTTACAAATCAATTTTCTATTTTATTAGCCGTTAAGGGCTCAGCAGAATGCTTATATATGCTTTTAGCGCAATCATTGACAAATAATGTCCCCTGTCAGTACAACACTTCTTTAAGGACCTCTTAAAACCCTACTCACTGCCACAAGACAATATATTTTGGTGCTCGTAACAAAAAAACCGTGTAAATCAGAAAACCGGTGAGGAGATACTGCCCAAGCTCTATGTTTTGGATTTGGAATACACACTCTTATTTATTTTCAACAGTGAATCAAAAACGTAGTTTGCTTTTAAAAAATTTGAGCAGTCATCAAATAGTTTGGCAATTGAATCTCATATTGTATATCTCATTAGTCACGGGCCTTTAGTCATAGTTTAAGGCTAAGTCTGAAAAATTGGGCGACGTCTGGACACACTACTGTCTGAGAGTGAATCAGCGGTGTTATTCTGAGACAATGAAGCGATGCAAACGAGATTTAAGAAAGCATATAGAGCAACAGGGTATATTTTACAATATTATTGTCACGTCATGTCATCGAAAGTATTTTCTTTTTGGGAAAACTCAATCTTTTATTATATAGTAATAATTTTAAAATTAATACCTAATGGTAGTAACCTCCATCCTATTATAATACATTATATTATAATAGGATGGAGGTTTAGAATAGAATAGAGGATTCTTGTTTTTAGTATTACAACAAATAGAAAATAATATTAATTAATTCTATAATACCGAAAGTAAAAGCTTCAAGCTTCGTCAGCTTATGTTTAGAGGTTTGCTTACTGGGACTACTATTATTGATTAGCTATAGTTTATTTTTAACCCTGCAACTCAGTTAAATCTATATTATGATAAACGTTTATTTAGTTTAAATGTGAAGTTGAGAGTGAAATCATTTAATTGTAAGTCCGGTACTTAAGAAGACTCCCGCTGAATAAAAACATAATATCTAATTTGACTTAATTTACAAATTATGATCAAAGACTATGTCCGACATCTGTAAATATTATGCATTATCGATCCTGTCTGAAACAACAAATATAAATGTGACCAGAAATGCATATTTTGGAAATGTTTATCCCTTATTAGTATTACTGTATGGTATAATCTATTGGGGGATCTCGACGAACATTCAATCCACATTTATTCTCTAAAAAAGGTGTATTAGAACAATATATAACATACATAGTACAGACTTCAAGAAATATTTTTAAAACTGAGTGTTACCTTACATTAACTAGTATTTACATCTTAGAAATAAGCCTATTCGTAAAAATAACACGCAATATTTTATATTTAAATCTGCTTCAAGGAAATATATCCGTAGTAGATATAAGTACAATTTAAATCTTCCCACAATAAATAATATGATGTTCTATAAGAGTACTTATATCACCACTAGTCGTACTTCAACAAATTACCAACAACTATAAAGGAATTAAATGGAAATATATTTAAAATTAAGTTTAAAAAGTGGTTATTTGAAAATTTATTTACAACCTTCAAAAGTTTTTTGAAAAGCAATAGTAATTTTATGAAATGTTTTTATAATATATAGTGTTAAGTTTTGTTGCCTTATGTCCTTATACATATGTATGTTGCATGTCCGATATGAACAAACTGTTGGGTCCGAAAACATATGTTTTATTAATATGATCAGTTAATGTACACAGTTATGCAATAAATAAATATTTTTCTAAAAAAAAAGTTTTAACAAACAAAGAGGCATTGCGTACTCTATAATCATAACATTCACAGGAAGCAAACAATTTTATAATTATATAATTGACGCTTAATAAGACAATATCATAACAAGTGTTTAGCTACGAAATATTGAAATCTATCCGAATGTTTTTCTAACACAAATGGGATATAACAAAAAAATTACAGTCAGATTAAAAACAGTGAACCTATTTACTATTTAAATTGAATAACGATTTTCAGATTAACGTTTATAAAGAGTACAACGTAAATAAAACTATTCAAAGTATATGTACAGTCAGCACACCAGACGAACCTATGTATGAATATGTAAGTATACTATAAATTCCACATAGGTAGGTACTCTTTTATTGCTCCCGTTTGATTTTCCCCCTTTTTGAAGAGAAGAAAGTAGGTACAAACACCAGCTTAGAATTTATTATAAGTAAATATTAACTTAAGGATTATCGTAAAGCGATATTTTTAATAAAAGCAAACATAAGCGTAAAGCTTACCAGAGACTTATTACAGGCAAGCACGGTATGGAAGACTTTCAAACAAATAGCATACTTGTTCGTATGAAATTCAGTCTGTAAATGAAAAATATTCCTGACATGAAGATACTAGGAGTGTCCCCTATTCTATAAAATAGTTTTATGTGTTTCAGAATACGGCGTGCGCGTGCCAGTGTGTATATAAGCAGTGAGTCGTCGAGGATCGTCACAGTTCGGCCCGGTGTGTTGCTTAGCGAACCCGCCACGCCAATCACTCCTCATCCATTTCTTCTACTCTTCACTACACCCATACATAATGGTGAGTTTTACTTTTTATTACAGATCTTCCTTTTTTTAGAATCAGATAATGTTTATATTTTCGAAATGTACGTGCGTTATTTGTATTTCGTAAAGAATTAATGAACATTGTTTTTAACTTTTTACTTAATTAAAATTATTAATAAGGCCAGCATTCGTGTTATGGAAAGACAGATTGTTATAGGCACAAATACGTACTGGTTTAAACTTTATTTAAATTTCTTTGCGTTTACTAAGTTTTTGATTCGGGTGCTAAATCGAAAACACGGTATAAAGTTTTACTTTGACGTTCTTCGATTATTCACTAACACGAATTTCGGTGAAAAATATTAAGCGAATTAATAATTTAAATTAGGTATAATTTGGTAGCACGGTATTGAGGCGATGAATTTCATGCAAACATGGAGTAGGCTAACATAAAGAAAACCTTGCGTGATACTTTTCCAATAATCTCGTCATCGTTCAATTTAGTAGACTAGCGATAAAACGGAACACTGTTGTAAAAGTTTGCAGATAACTTAAATCATCCATAACTCGCACAATATATTAAATGCTCGTTTCTGCATCATGGTAGAGTTTTTGTTTCTAGTAACCAAAATTTAAATGTCCTATTAATATCTTGTAAACTAGATTATTAAAAAGGATTAGAAAAGTTTACAAGGTACATTTAGGAAAATACAAACATTCAACGAATGAACACTGAATAATCGCCAAATAACGCGAAAATTTTCGTATATTTTTTTTTTAAATGTAATATGTTAGTGAATAAGTTTTAGATTATTATATCCAAACTTATTAAGCAGACGCACTTGTTTGAAACATAATACCGTGACCAATTTTATTTAAGTAGTATTTTCGATTTAAATTTAAATATATATTTTTTTGGATTTTCCGTCTCGTATATGAAGCCAAGTATTTCTCAGGAAAACTATGAAAAATGTCCTCTGAATGGCATTTATCATATTTTTAGCTAGTAATTTAAGTTATATTTTAGTTTCTCATAGTATATGAGAAACTAAAATATAACTTCTTAATTTAGAATATCAGTAACAATCTAACCTGTATACAGCATTATCCTTGCTTTTCCAATACTTGTAAGGCCCTGTTAGCGTTCACATTCATCGGATGCTCGAAATTACTATCAGTTATATTAATAAAACCCTCAAATCTCAATCACTGAAAGGTTTTTCTGTAATAGAATATACTGCAATAAAGTTAAAGCATCTTTTTACATTTCTACTTCTTCGATATGAAATACGTTTTCTTTGTGCATATTACACGCATAAAAAAGAATACACAATTGAAAGAATTAACATCAAATAAATAAAATATCAATACGAACGTATGTAGATTCTGAAAGAGATCGTTATAGAACAATAAGACTTTCCTTGATTCAATATTTTCTTTCTATATGTGATGTCAGCGTCTATTTGCAGCTGTATAGGATAAATGAATTTCCGTATATGCAAGTCTAATTATGGCTATAGTACCCTGTTACGTATTATAATTTGTGGTTTGTATTGGTACCTTATAGGAAATCCTGACAAACAATTCCAGGAAAACGTAATTAGGAACACAACAGAGTGCTCTAATTACGTATATTTACAACCTCTGTTCCTATTACCTCTAATTTGTTTATTGAGATCATCCACTAAGACTCTACTATCATTTATTTATTTATTAACAGCTGATGTAAAATTTTCTAATACATATTGTTTGAGTTCTGTAGAAACACTAAATGTCTTTTAATACCTCATTAAGCTATAAAATGTTGTTTTAACTTACTGCCCACCAGGCTTATTAAGTCTGTGTGCCTCAGAGGTAGCGTAGCTTTCCATTAGCAACATAATTACTTGAATCAAGCCAATAGTTCTTGAGAGTACTCACTACATACAAGCAAACAGATTTTAACCCTGTTTTTTAATGACGACGCCTTATACGCATCATGTCCTATGTTTACGGACTCTACAAAAATACAATTAACGGGCACAATATTTTTTCAGACTTAGAATAATAGTTTGTAGATCACATATCAAATAGTTGTGTCATGTGAGATTTGGACCAACAACCCTCAACCCGGACGAGAGCTTGCCCGCTGCTCTATCCATGCAATCTATAACATTAGTTTATATATATATATATATATATAATAATTGTATTAGAATAGCCACCTAATCGTTTTCATTTATATAAGTATACGATAGACAACAGCTATTTCGAAGGTACTTACCTAATTCCAATCAATACTCATCAATAATTTCGTGAGAATAATTCAGAGTAATACGCGTGTCATTTTCTTTCATAGCTTCCAAAATATAGCTTTCTTTTCACCACTAAGTCACTCATTGTTAAATTTATTGTTGAATGAAATATATCAGTGAACTAAACTGAATAGATTACATAGTTAATGTATTGTAAATGTAAATAATAAACACTCGTTACTAGCTGCCATGAAAATGAATTGGTCTTTTTTATACTGTTCTAGTATTCCATCCTCAATAAGCTTTTATATAATACGAGTTTATATAAATTTACTAGATATTACCCGCGGAATCGCTCGCGTCAACCTAGATTTTGTTGGTAAATTGCTATCCCTCGGAATCAGTTTTTTATTTCTGAATGAAAAGTACTTTGTGTCCTTTTCTGTAACGATGACTATATTTATGCGATATTTGTTGATGATCAGTCGAGTTGTTAAGGCGTGAAAGCATAACAAATAAAGAAACGAACTCGCATTTATAATTTCTATTAGGATGTTTATGACTGCAATTATAGACAGTATCTATAGAGCGTAAAATAAAAGATATCTAAGGATCAGTTTGTAAGTGTTGCCTATATTTTAATATAAAAGAAAAAAGATAATTTAGCAATCATATTTAAATAACTTAAGTGGTTATTATCAAACATAGCTAAGAACCGATGTGACAAAAAATATCAGTAATTATACATACTATAATAATAGACACAAGGCAAGGCTATTCAGATAGAGCAAAAAACCTTTAACAAAAGCTCAACTTCAATAAATTTTATAGACCTAGATGATTATCTTAAGAGCCTAAGTCCGTGAAAGCGAAGCTCATAAATAAAAAAATATATAGACCAAAATGTATCAAAAATTAAAAGAAAAGTAACTAAAGCTCCTCCTTGCAATATTAACTTATCTATATAACTAAATCAGAAAAGAAGGCTGAATGACAATATTGCAGAACATCCATGTATGAGCGATTTTTGTGGGCAAATGTAATTTCATCTTTTGCCCATGTCATACGTATAGGTACCTGCACGAATACACAGCAATACTTGGCCCGCAGCTTTCGAATCATATTAAACAAAAATATATAGACTTTTAATACCTAATATTATTTACCTGTCTTGCTTAATATTATAAAGTTATTGTAGCCCTAGTTAGGTTTAAATTAAATATGACTACAAGCCGATGGTCACGGCTCACCAGGCCACAACCACAAAACCGCGGACCGAGACGCATACTTGCTTAAACAAAACCTACTTGTTCTGAAGAAAGGCATGTATGAAAGGCTTGGATAACCGCCAGACCGTTTTAGAGTGGAATGTATATGAAACTAAGTTTCAGAATGTACCTTTTTGGGAATTAGTATCCTCAAAATGCCTAGACTGGATGAAATATTATTTATTTAAAGTTTATTTGTAATGTTTAGAGCACAACGCTGAAGCTTATACACACCATACAGTACCTATAATATTAATACCAACAATAAAGTAAATGTATTCCCCTTCTCAAAAATAGTATAAGATCTATCGCCAATAAAGGTTACCAGACTTCACAAACACTTAAGAACAGTATGTTGAATCGTCAGAAATGTAAGTTTTGATCCTATTACTGTCTATCAGACACTATGCTACTAAAGAAAATTCCTTAGTGAAAATACAACTCATGAAACGCAAATTTGAGGCAGAAATTATAGTAAGAACATTTTCAAATTTATAAGCCCTGTAAACTTTTTGACCGCATAATGTGTGTTATTGGTGTTATTACATAAAGTTAGGTTTATTAGGTATTCCTACTACCGACCTACCGACTCATTACAATAATTAAACTCATATTTGGTACATAAAACTTAGCAAAATGTAAATTCATAAAAGCATTAGGCATTAGGTATAATGCTAACACGCAAGTGTCACCGTGGACACGGGTGTATCGCACGAGATAGCTCGTTAATATTAATAATGTTTATTAAACAATTGTCACGTATTTGTATACATTTAATGATCCATGATGTCGTGATGAACGCCATATGAAAGTATAATCAGGCCTCCCATGTAACACAACAGAATAGACATACTCACTTAGTAATATGAACTACAGCTTAAACACCGAAAAGAGTTGAAACTTTTTGAAAGTATTATTTGAAAATCGAAGGTCAAAATTTTCGTATTAATTTTACTTCTTCTTTTCAATCAACTTAGGCATGTAATATCAATCAGGGTTTAAACTATAATAATAATATTCTACCACATACACACAACACCATCTATCCCAAACTAAACAGAGCTTGTACTATGGGTACTCGACAATGGATAAACATTCATACATATATACCTTGTTTGTAAATACATACATATTATACATAGAAACACCCAAACCAAGACAAACATCCATGTTCATGCACACAAATGTGCGGATCGAACCCGCGACCTCAGGCGTGGCAGTCGGTAACACTAACCACTACGCCCTCGAGGCCGCGTAAGTAAACAGTTTAAACCTGCGAATGCCGTAGAGTTTAAACTTCTCACTCGATATCTAGACAATTTGTTACGAGTCTGGGTGTTATTTTAATTTGACTAATAAGCATAACGGATTTAATTAATTATCAATACTTTGTATTTATGAACAATAAGCTGATGATATAGGTATTCTAGACATTTGACCCCCTCAGGGGTAGTGGAATGTAATGCTATGTATGAATTATGTAAAGTGTAAGTAACGTTGATCAATTGTTAAGCTCGCGGCGGGAGGTTGTCGGCGCATTGAAATGCACTTTATTGATTCATGAGCGAATCAATATTAATTGCAGCGCTGGCTGACAATTGACACGGCTCAAGTGCTTTTATTGAAGGACGTTTTGCATACATTCCAAGGTGCCTTTCGTGGAACCATTTAAATTTATAATGTTCTCTCAAATACCTTCACAAGGTTTAAGAATGTATATTACGATGCCTTCAGTTCTTTTTCGTACCACAACAGCGCCTTACAAATATATGTCGGTACCTACACATCGCTGTGGTAGGCGGTTATTATATTCTATAGATGGTGGCAATATCAGGGATAGTAAACGCGCATTGCTTGCTCAAGAAAGTTTTCCTACGTAACGAATTTTTTTAAACGCATGCAATATTTCGTGCTGTATGGGTCCTAAAGCCGCGATGCTACATTCCACTTTGACATGTTAATGGAAGAATTTGTCAGACTTATACTATTTGACTAACTTTTATTACATGATTACAATATATCTGTAAAATAGACGTCCATTCATTGTCATGTCGTTCATAAGTAATCGACTAACAGCCAGTTGCGGCCAGTGACACTTACTTGACATAACATATCAATGAGTTCCTTATCGCACACTACCTACCGATGAGATCTAATTTTGTTTATACATATAGTCGCGACATATCACAGATTGTCTATAGTTCATGATTAAAGGCGTCAATATTCTTTTTTGTTCTGTTTGTAATTTTGTTACCACAGGTTATCTTAGTAAGAAGCAAAAAGTTGTTTTATCTATACTAATATTATAAAGCTGATAAAGAGTTTGTTTGTTTGGTTGAACGCGCTAATCTCAGGATCTACTGGTTTGAATTGAAAAATTCGTTTAGTGTTGGATAGCCTATTTATTGAGGAAAGCTATAAGCTATATAACATCACGCTACGACTCACGGGAGCGGCGCGGTAACCATAAACACGAGTGATACCGCGGGCACATCTAGTAGTTGATATTTAAAGAGAAAAATTGTTTCTATTTATTTATATTGTAACACATATTTTAATTGACATATAATCAAACCTACTTATGGGTATTATGCTTGACTGCACGCATGACGATGACGTAGTGATGATGACGTAGCGGTTTAAGAGATCGTCTCGCCACTTCCACTGTTTCGAGTGCTGTGGGTTCAATCCCAATACGGGACAAACAATGTGTGATCCACATATAGTTGTTCTGAGTCTAGCTATTCTTTGTGTTGTATTATTTGAATATTTTTAAGTCCTCCGGGATTAATCGCAGAAGAGAAACATTAAAAAAGAAATAGTCGGCAACCGAGCTAAAACCTCTGTTCCCTGATCAGCAATGTTACACGTAGTTATATATCACGACATTGCAGTATCTATATTTAGATTTTGAGTAATTGTTTACTAACAGCAATCTGCCTGTTTGGTACTGTAGCATTAGTCTACACCTATTTGTGGCCAATCCAATAGTAAAACCAATTTTCAATTCGCACGTAATCGCAGAGATTAGTGCGTTCAAACAAACAAGACAGCACGTAATCAGCTTTAAAATATTTGTATAGACAAGCTTGCCTTTCTCTGAAACCATAGAGTTATTTACTTCTTACGATGCTAAAAGTAGGTGATCGCGTTCTTATAGACCTTTAGCTTAAATGTACTGACACTAGAACAAAACATAGCGGTTTCTGAACGGTACAAGTGCAATGGTTGATCGTGTTAAAATCGAAAGGCTTGATTTTAAACGAGCGATGGACTGTTACTTAGTGATTTCAGATATAACGGCACTGTGTCTATAATTGCGGGTAAATTAGCTACCGTAACAGTAGAAACCTAGAAAGCTTTATTAAAATCATTCGAAAGTAATATCTAATTATTATTCGTATTAAGGCTTGTCGTAGTTTCGTTGCGGATAATATAACAAAATTTAAATATAACAAAATGTGGTAGTTTAATAATAATAATCTTAATTCTTCCAAAAATAGGTACAGTTTATCTATAGTATAGTAACATGTATTGGACAATGGTAGATTTTACACGGAACTGATAGAGTAAAATGATGGTGTCTGAGCTAGTGAGAACTATCTATTATAAGTGAGAATATTTACATATACTCGGGTATTAGGTGGAAAAAGTGTATTGCACCCTCTTTTTGATACCGAGAATTCCGTACCAGAGAATCTCAATAACATTGTAACCAACCAGCAGGACAATTGAGACAGAAAAGGACCACACCAGAAAATATCACTACATATAAATATTATATTATAAAACAAAGGCCCCGGCGCTGTCTGTTCGTGATAAACTCAAAAACTACTAAATGGATTTTCATGCCGTTTTCACCAATAGAGAGAATCATTCATGAGGAATGTTTAGTTGTATAATTTGTTAAGATTTTGTACTACCTGTGCGAAGCCGGGGCGGGTCGCTAGTATATTATGATTAATAAGCTATTGCTGTCTTCGGAGCATATTTCCAGGCTGGTCACTACCAGCACGAAGTCTAGCGAGTGTGCTTTGAAAACTAAAGAGTTTCGAATCAAAAATCTACCCAAAAATACTTCTCTGATCAGTAACTTATCTATTTGCAAAATAAGATAAAAATCTGTTTTGACCGATTTAAACTACTAGGTACTCATAAGTTGTATTAACTCAAAACCAGAATAAATTGTCTGTAATTAAGGAGCTGCTTTAATAAACATGAATTGTTAAGTAGCTACATAACTTAGCCAGTGTACCGTGAAATATGAAGTATAGTAAGTTAACATAAACTATATTTTTATTATAGATACAAGTTGCTTTAAGACATTGAATCTGCGATGCATGCGTGTAATTGTGATTGTTGTTGTTCTGCAAGCAGCGATAAGCTAAAGATTAGTGGCTGTGACGTATGCTCAGCGTTTGCAAAGCTGGATCCCTTAAATGTATTTTAGTTACTTTTACTGTCTTATTTATCTTGTACTAGCTTTTTCCCGCGGCTTCGATCGCATGCAGGTACTTTTTTAAATAAAATATGGCATATGTTAGTCGGAGTCTATATAGCTTTTTAATTGTGAAAGAATTTAAAAATCGGTTGATTCGTTTTTGATTTAAATCCTTACAAACAACAAACATAAAATCAAATCTTTCCTCTTTGTAATATTAGTATAGATATAGATAATATTTGATCTTTTTGTTTATATGTGTCAACTCTCACACATACAGTATAAATGGTTACCCTCCGGCCACTTAAAATCTCATGACGCCGCTCGATTTCAACTTTATTATTGAAATAACTTTAAAAAATATATTGAATAAACTTTATTATGGTAAGTACTCTTAGCTGTCTCTGGCAATCATATTTGTTTACTTGCGTATCTGTTTTGACCGTTATTTGATCCTATCATTACTCTGATGTTTTCACCTTTCGATTCGTAACATAGATTTCAATAATACCAGAGTTAATACATTGCGTAAGTGGTGTTTATACAAGAGTAAGATCCAAAAGTTAGTAAACTTAACAACATACATTACACTGTATAGCTTTCTCTAATAGCTGGGAAGCGATAGTGATACTGTATTGGAACGAATCGAGACATGCGATTTACCTAAATCGACTAGAAACCCGAGCGACGCGTGATGGAAGTTTATGATTGCTTGAAGAAATGAATGTTTTTGAGCTCTGACACTAATCGACAAGTATATTGCATTTTAGACTTTGTATTAGTGTTTAATTTTTATCGATAATGCTGAGGAAATAAGCTTAATATAGTCGCAATATTTGATAGGATTTAAAAAGTAAAGTAAACACGTATAAAATTGACAAGTAAAAAGTTATGTCAACGTAATAACGCAGGAAAATACAGAAGTGTAGTGTACGGTTCGGTAGTGTAAACCTACACCTTTTTTTTAAATTCATTCATAAGCTTTATCTCTAACTAGCAGCAGATATCTTTTCGAACGAAGCTTAGATAAAGAATCGCGTGATTAGTGCAGTTATATCCATATTTGATTTTAATATAAGCAAGATAGCAGCAAAGCTATTCTAGATATTCTATGAGTTACCATCTGGGCTGTGCAACAGCAGAAAGCAAGACAAGATGTATTTTGTAATTTTAATCTATAGCCATTCCATGGCAACACGAAGCCTTTTACGCCTTATATTTATTATCAGTATTCCGAAGGCTTACATTGTTACATGTTACCGATAAAACAAGGGGACTTTATTTGTAAATTATAATTCGCCTTTATTATTTATCGCCTTCTATTTTGCTACTATAGGTAGAACCACATAACAAAACCTTATTACTCTAAGCAGAATAACAAACTACTACAAAAAAGAAAATCTTTATTTCTTAAAAAATAAACATCGTCATGTCCTACGATCACTATACACAATATCTTATTTTTTCGGACATATATACAAAACATAACGTAGGAGTTACTTTATAACTTCCAATCAATTTATTCAATGGCCTAATTGGATATCTTCTTCAACGATATCCTAAAACAATGCAGACACAATATCTATTAAAAAGCATAATACAATATAACAATCGGTGCGTGGGAGGGAACAGACAATCCCGCGATTATCCAATTACATGATTCACTCCGTGAAGTTCGATCTTCAAGCGGGAACATTAATAAAGTTAATACTATAAGTATAATTATATAATTATAGATAGTATTTCAAATATAGAATTTGGATCTATAGAGATGTTTTGTTTTTTTGGACAGGACACTGACCAAAACAATCGCTATGTAGCGCGAGGTTACGAGCATTGAAAGAACGGACACAAAAAACTATTGTTAGGCTCGAAACAACAGCATAAAGATCACATAAACTTCATCAGACATACATTAGAACTGTTTTACGTTTAGTTCAAGAAAAATGTTTAATAGCAACCGAAACCTATAAATATTAACAATTAAAATAGTTGTTAAAATTAATGAACCTTGATTATTATTTCCGTTTTCAGTCCAGTTTTAATCTTAACTTCCTTACATAATATTATAAATGCGTACCTCAGTTTGTTTGTTTGTTTGACCATCATATAACGTCGCATACACGTTATCAAGAAGGGTACAAAAATGAACACACTTTTCAACTTGAAAGACAGTACTCTTTCCGAGGGATAGAAATTGACAGAACCTAGATTAAAGCGCGCAAAGACTAGCAGGTTATTTTTTTTTATTACCTACGGTACTACCATAGATTACAATACTGGTACTACTAACCATAGTTCTAAATAGTTTCATTTTAATAAAGCTTAATGTAGGCTTGTCTACCGCGTGACCAGTGCCCTTGTGGAACTAAAAATACGTAATTACGAAGGTGTTTGAACCATACTACACACCCGTTCGTTGCTACACGCGACACAGCTAGCTTAATTAAATTTCGCAATTAATATGAAAAAAATAATTTTGTTGACATTTAGTTGACAACCATTTTATTCGAATGACATCGTAAGTTCAAAACTCGTTATTGAAAAGATACTTCCATTTTTAAATTAAATACGCATGCTTGTATTTAAATTCGCTCCGTCTACAACTTCTATAATAATGCAAAAGCGCTGACCCGAAGCCACAAGTCTTTTTGTCAAATGGCTTTCACATACATAGTTTTGTTTGGTTTTATCTCAAAAAATATATATGAGTGCTTTAATTTGTCAAGTCTTAGAATACCAGACATGATTATAAATATATTGTATCTGGCCACCGGTGTGCCGCTTTGATTCAATAGGTTGAAAACATTGCTTTATACAATAAGAAAGATATGGCTCTCAATAGAAAAGCATGGCATTCCCTGAATGAATGCTCTAAATGCAAGGATGCACAAAAAAGTTTAATTGCCTAAATATCAGTGGATATTGAAACTATACTACTGCCGACTTATAAATATATTATTACACTATAATAAAATCAACGGGATTGTAATATAAGAACTCTAACAAGCCTAAATAAGCAGCCAATTCTCGAAACTCGCTCACATTCGCACTGTAATTAATAAGGACACAAACCGAATGAAAACATCTGTCCATACAGAGATCTTGTTGATCTTTCATTAGTTATCTTTCTGTTTGCACAGATTGTTGCGCTTAAATCAGGACATAAGACTCATTAAAATTTTAAGATAAAAATATATTGTAGACATATGGCTTACTTGGACGCCTTTAAAAGGACTGGCAAAGATTATCAAAGAAAAGTGTGATCTGAAAATCTAAGGCAAAGAATCTTCACAGCAGTTGGGCATACATAGAGTAAAAAATGTAGACAAAATAAGTTCATATTTAATTTGACAATACTGCTATTTATCAAAAACATTTTTCTAATAAGTATCAATGTCTTCAGAAGTGTAAACAGCGAAAAAGCCATTCATCATTCATCCCAAATCTTAAGAATCTCGACGGTTTTTGATATATTTTTGAATATTGTTTTAGATTGATTTATAATTTCGCCACAAGAGTAATAACCTAACCAATAAAATCAGATCGAAACATCGAGTATTCTTCTACCACGAGCGCTATCGATTACAAAAGCACTAGAAACATAAGGAGTATTTTACTATAAATGGCCACAGTGATACAACATCTACGTCACTACGTACCTATTTTATAGGTACCTTATAAAGGTAGGTTCTGAATCATGCCACAAAAAGTGTCCTATAAAAGTACAAACACAGATGGTATCGAGTAACATACTACATCTGTTCTATAGAATTACAATTTACGATTAAATGACGGTCTTAAGTTACAAATCGTTACTACTTGTAAAATAATTTGGTGACGTAAAGTTGCTACTATAAAAATATTTTATTAGACATTTGACAAAAGACATGGCCGTAAAACAAAATACAATAAAAATGCCTGTTATATTATCATCATCATACATATGTATGTACAGGATTTAGATCCTATTATGAGACGAGGCCAAAAAATCACCAATGGGTCTAAAAATTTATTTTTAATACCTATCTATATCTTATTGCTTGCGAGGCACCATTTTCAACTTTTTGCTAAAGCAGATATAGATTAAAAGTGAAAAACATACTCGTTGTTTTTTATCTTTATACGCCGATTAAAATATAATTTATATCATTTTATCCGTACTAAATACATTTTAATATTAGCCGCAGTAGCTAACACACACGAACGTGCGTTGTTATTGTTTAACTTATTGTAAAATCAAAATCTTCACGCTCTGTGGATCTGCACATAAATTACCAAATTCTTATTTTAAAGTGCATTAATTGTTCATAAATTAACATGGCAAGTATTTGTTATCTATAGTAATTATAATGTCCATCATTTAGAACCTTTATCTTTACTTAACAAAGGTGTTAAAAAATTAAAAACCAGTTCAGATGATGATCGTAAGGCTTAGATTATATAGGTAACGCAGCAACTATAACGGCATACGAACATCTCCGAAGGATTAGGCAGACATGTGTTATTTTAGCACAGCTGGAAAAGGTATGTAGGTAACCAGTAAGTTTTCCCTACTTGACAATACCTCAATCCCGCAAGTATTGCGTAGTGGTTTAAATGGTCGCACGCATGTCGCAAGGCATAATACAATAAAACAGTCTTTATTACTCAGATATATTGTAACGTTCTTTATACGTAAAGCGTTATAGTAGTTTTATAGATTATCCCTAACGTACAAACAAATTTGCCTCTTATAATATTCACGTAGCTATGTAATTCTAGAGTACCGTCAGAATTTCGATACCAGATACTCAGATATCATTGTTACTAGGTCTGTTCTGAAATACGATCAGGCACAATCTAAGCGTGTCTTTGTACCTATATATTTTTTTATAACACAATGTTTTTTTCTATGATAACAAAAACATTTGCCGTACGGCCAGTTAGTTGCAATTATACTGAAATAAAAATACCAACAAGGCTGCAATGTTAGTAACATTCGATGTTTAAATGAGAAAATGCTTTGAAAAGGGAATTTGTAAGCTTATACGAAAGTGATCTAGCTGAAGCAACTATATTATATTGTAAAACATAGTGAAGAGCTTTTAGGCACTTTTAGTGTTGAGTCATCCACACGGCAGACAGGCGTGTAGTGTGACATCATCGGTCCCTACCTAACACAGCTGTAGGGCTGTCATCCGGCTATTGAGTTCGATCATGAAGATCCTGTGACGTCGATTGCATTTAAACAGACATATAATAAGTATAAATTAATATCGAATTCTATATTTAAAATGTTGTAAAAAGATTTTACTAAAGCAGCGGTATTAGTTACTATACTATTAGTTTAGTTTTTCGAAGTTATATTTATACTTAAAAGAAAATACCGTATCTTCAATTGTTAATTATCATTATAGATAAGTACTAATATGTTCTTCGTAACTAAAAGTCTATTTTGTGAGAAAATGTTCAACATTGGGCCTAATACAAGTTTTTGACTGAACGGATTGGGTGGAGCTTTAGGTGGCGCTACACCGAGTGTTGTGTTCGGAAACGAGACAAAAAGAAAGTTGTGGTCCTCAAATGGTTGTTCCAAGTCTGTGTGTTTTTTATGTCCGTTGTCTGAATCTTCCGCGATACAAGAATTATTCAGAAGTCTGGCTTTGTTCCGTGATCTTTGAGTAAAACATACTAAAACCTAATAACATCTGACTGTTATTTGAGAACTTGGACAAAATGGCGGCTACATGTTTGACCGAACCCTAACCAAACACATCCCCTAGGTATCAGTGTACAATTTACACACTAGACGCGCTGACGTCACAATGTTAATTGACTTTGTTCATGATATGAACACATACATTTTTAGTTTATTCTAGTAATGAGATCATAGTTAGTAACACTATGTATTAACGGTAGGGTTTGGTCTATCTACATTGCATCTACATTTCGTCCAATATAGTTATACGCAATATTCGAGACTACATTTTGGAAATATGAACATTTTTATTCAAGTTCCATTTTTTCGTCACTCGGGAATGCAACCGGCATCTTAATATAGTCAGTTAGCGTGACTTATGCCAAAGACTAATGAACCAAATATAATGATTTTAGTTTTGAATATAAAAGTTGTAGAATGATTACTCTATTAGCCAAACTTTACGACTTTGATTGATTAAATGAAAATATACTTGGATACTTGTTTTCGGTACCATAATTGGTATTTAGTAAAAACCATAATTGTTATTTAACAGTAGGTCTTTAGCTGGCTTGATGGCATATTAATAGGTTTAAACTTATCTATCAAATACTAGACATCAAAGAAGCGATCATACAAACTAATACTTATCCGAAATTCTTACTTTTAATTTTGTGTGTGGTAGTGTGTTTGTTTGTTTGAATGCCTTTCTCGTAGTTAGGTTTAGGTTTAACGAATTTATTACTCATAAAGAACAATACATAGTTCACTTATAATGAGCTTAGACATTAATAATTATGTAGTTGAACAGCGATCGTACAAATTTAGTAAATGTGTCCGTAAATGTAACTAGTTAACTTTGATTTAAACACTGCAAGTGATTTAGTATCTTTGACATCATTTGGAAGTTTATTATATAATTGTGCCCCTTCATAAGTAACGGTTTTTTTGCCAAAGTTAGTTCTGTGGCTACGAAGTTTAATTTTTTTTGTGTTTCTTAAATTATGATGAAATGTTTTTTGTTCAAGTTTTATATCCGATTATGTGTACCCGTTACTATCTTTCTCACCAATATGCACATTTTATATGTATACATTTGTTTTATGTTAAAAAGTTTTGTATTACAGTATAATATTCGTATAGTTATGGACACTAACATGATTTTTTGTATTTTCTTTTTGCGGATTATTCAAGGATATCATTTCTTTTATTTAGTATCATTGGAGCGAAGTCCCTTAAAGAAGATAGTAAATAATAAAATATCTTTTGGGGTTATACGGCTACCTACCCCATTATATAAAGCTAAGCAATATTGGGTTAGCTCAAATGCCGGACCTTAGTTACAAATGAAGGGTTAAAAATCAGAAGATTTTAATCTTTCATTCGATACGTTAATAAATTAATTAACATCGTTATTTAAAAAGTATAGGTTATGAAATTATGATATCTATTTTCACTACTTGTTTATTGTATTTAGCAAAATTCTAAAATAACGTATTTTGTCGCATTAAAGATAACCATATTCACTAACAACCATGTTGACCAATAATTATGAATACTTATTACTTAATAGCAATTAATCTAAATACTTGTATTACAAGCGTGTTTAGGTCAGCAACAAATAGTTAGTTTGAATTCTATTCCTCCATCACAAATCCATTTTTAGCCTCCATTGCGTACCGCTTTCTATTTTATTAAAAGCGACAACAGAAACGGACCTAATACTAGACCCATAACAACAAAATAAAGCTAATTGCTTAAAGAGATACATTCATTTGCTGTGTACCATTAATTCACCTATCATGTAATATTACAACGACATTGTAATTATTACAAGAACAAAGGCGGGCTAATTTCGAAACATAAATTACAAACTTCACAACACGAGTTTGATAACTAGCTTTTTTATACATAGAACAGTAGCCAAATGACTCAGTGTTCAGTGTTAGATTGCGCTATTCGTCAATCAGAGTTGGCCGTGACTTTGCAGACAATGCTGTATGCGCTGTCTTTGCCTTTTTTAACCTTTTTTTTGTGTAGAGATCCGTTTACGTATCGAATCGGGTATTTTTTATGGTAGATTGCGTTATCATAATATGTTTAGATTTTTTTTATAATTACGTTCTCTTAAAGTTGAATAATGTAGTGAATGTTCGGTGTTCGACCAAACGTTCCTGTAAGTTATGTGACACATATACTGTGAAGAAATATAATTATTTATATTAGATGGGGATAGATATTTATAATTGTAATCGTATTTTCTGCCTGCGGAATTCAGTTATACTAAGGAGTATGCAAATAAACATGTATTTTAAATTTTCTTTTTAAGTTCTTTTGTAGAAATAATATCTAATGATCTTTCAGGCGTGCTATTTTATCAACGGACAGAAAACGATATAATATATTATTATTGATAATATAGATTTTATCCGGTAAGGGATGAATTATTTTGCCTGAACCTTGCAACTAACATAAATATAAATTCAGTAAATGTAATAAACTCCATAATATGGGGTTGCCTGAGGTCCCTCATAACTCAACCCTTTGACGTTCATAAGTCTTACTTTGTGACCTAAGTAAATAAATTGTTTTTGAATTTGACTTTGACATTTGCCTGTCTAATGAAATTATAATATATTATGCAGAACCATATTACAGCATATCATTTAGGTCCATTTTTTCCGCATACATTCAAAATGGCTGTGAAAATTAGCTGCGGTTCGTTGACCTCTAGCGTGTCTATAATCATAGAGCTAGTCTGTGGTGCGAATGGTGATATTTGCTGACATGCGTTCGAATGTTTCGATACATGTGTCGTGTAGTTTTTTATTGATTTGATATTTCCTTTTTATTTGAGACTGATTTCTTGTACTGAATAATATTGATAACGTAGCAGCAAGGAAATAGAATACTAAAAGAGATATGATGCATTTAAAAACGAGTACGGCAGAACGGAATCTATAATCAAACCTGGAATTGGGCAAACAAGAGCAATTTAACAATACCCTACAAAAATCACTGTAGGCTGTGTTATATTTTTGCGAAGTATTGAGTGCACAAGAGATTTATGACCAATGTAATCTATCTAACACAATAGAAAATATATTGTTTGCGGTCAATATGACCGGCATGGTGCTTAATGTGTCAATTGCACTAATAGCATAAAGACTTCTTTTAAAGGTTTGCAGCAAGTATTTTTAGATTACAGTACCTAATCGCATCTCTAGTAATTCATAGAATATAATAATAAAGCGAGTTAGCTTATCTACCCAATTCTCTAAACTTGATTTTAATCTCTTGTGTATACATACCTAATTTTACCGACACATGACGCTATAATAAGTTAATAGCACGTGCAAGGAAATAAGTAGGGCTTAATTATGGGTTTGCGCCGCGCGCCGGCCGCGATACCTTAAAAGCTCGCTTCCGTAAGGACTTGAATATCCGCAAAGTATTACGTTACTTTATATCCGACACGACCATCAAAGGGTTGTAAAATATCCGCCTCACGGTATCGAAGTAGTGCGAAAATTATTACTTTATCGAGTTTTTGTAGCTAAGATTATGCAAACTGTTGTTTTATTTGTCGTTTGATAAATTACTGTCTTGTTAGAATCGTTCATAAGTTTGTTTTTATAAGCTGCTGATTATAAGATTTTGGACACTGGCAAAGTGTAACTCTGATGGGGAAATTCTTAGTATTGTTTTTCTGTTAGGAAATTCTTTGTCGCATTATTTTAGTAATGTTATTTTTCTTTTTTTTTATTAATTGGGACTTTAAACATAGCTTGAGATAGGTATATATGGGTAATATAGGTACGACAAAAATGTATTTCTGAATACACCTTTAGGGATAGAGTTATGTTTATGCGTGCGTCAAACAATAACATCTTAAGGTGTACAGATGCCCTTGTATTTGTATTGGTTAACCCTAAAGCACTGCGGTTGATGTGACTAAAACAGTGCTATCCGCACTATGTCGGATATTATCCGATAATATGTAGATCTGAGTCACGGACGTTTTACGGCTGGAAAACGTGCGTGATTTTGTTGCTATTGTTGTCAGCAAATGATTAATGAAACGTTTTCGTCGAAAGTTGCGAATTAAAAAGTAGGGTGTGGCGAAATTAATGGCATGTAGTTTTTCGAAAAGTTACATCATTTATTGATGGAATTTGTTCTGTAAAGTGTATTGCAATTTTTAAAAGCTAGTGCTAGATGTTTGAAATTTATTAATTATAAACAATAACACAAATATACATAATATAATAATAATATAATATAATGTTATAAAATTAGTATTATATTAGAGATAATCTAGTAAATGTCTGAAATTTGAACAGTAGTCCTATATTGTAGGCACAGTTCACAAAAAAATGTCTTACATAACCAAATGGCTAAGAATTTAAAATTATATCCCAAACCATGTGCGTGCGTGAAGAAGTAGAATAAAACAAGATTCGTAAGCCAAGTTTGTAGACACTGGAAATCTGTATAATCACCGTCCTTCTTTGAAAAATAGTCGCGAGTCTATTATAATAGGTTACGTTACGCTATTGAACCATATGTAATATATATGTATAGTTCAACAGTGTAAATACGCACAACTACTCAAATCAATAAGGCTTCGTGTGCAAGTTGAAATAAAATCGTATGCAAGCGCGACAGATACAATTACCTTGCGTTCTTGTAACTGGTTCTTTAAAATAGTAATTGGATAAAAAGCTCTGCTCAGCACTATAGACTAACATATCTATGTAAACACTGAACGGTTTGACAGGATAATAGTTTTAAACACGAAAACAAATAATATATAAGTAAGAAATAAATAAAAGATTTTATAAAGCCTTCGAGTGTAGTTTGTAGTTATTTCGTGACTGCCTAAAGCATGTCTAAAATAATTTATTTGATTATTTATCTGTTACTCGAATCTTTTTAAAGTAAAGTTCGTTTCTTGTATCTACTGCTTAAAAAAATCATTTCTATATAATCTTTATATACTTGAATAATAATCTGTACGTATAGTATGTCACTGAAGTCCTCCTAAATAGTTTAAACAATTTTGATAATATTTTTTGTGTTGGTTCCTATTGGGCCTGGTAGCGCTGCGATCGAATTCTAGGATTCTTTTTGTTGGGTTCTGGTGGGTTTTGACTGATCTGCTAGTAAATTATAACGTTTACAATACAATATTGATGACGATTATGTTCTATTATTCATAAAGAATGAATTTGAAGGAAAATTAAGTAAATCATACTTTGTGGAGTACTGAAATGTATTTACTGTATACGTAAATGAATAGGTCGTTCTAAACAGTAGGTATACCTACATTATTAAGTGATCAACCTGTCCGTCACTGTTTAACTACTGTAAACAATGAAATCAATATGTCCTTGCTGTTTGCGGTTCATGCGGTCGCAAGCCTCAATTGGAATAGAAGTGCATTTACAGACATTAATAGCAAGCCAATTAATAGAGCATATGTTTATCATTATGATGTTTTAAATGTTTAATTTGTCTTTTACGTTCAATGACGAGAACTTAAGTTCGATGCCCTATCGGGCAGATTCTGAGCAGAGTCAAGCAAATGGCATTATGCCAGACATCCACCAAGCAGCTCGCCAAAATAATAAAGTATTTAAGAGGACGAACAAAATAACTTAAAATATGAATATTTTTGTGAAATACGATTTTAATACAATGGCATACTTACCATCTTTTAAAGATGCTGTACAGCGACATAAATTTTCAAAAAATAAATAATTGCCTAACAATTTGCGGCAGACTAGAATAAATCTCATAATAAACATAAGTTAAATGTTCCATTTTTTTTTATATTACCCTCGCTGTAGGAATAATTCCTGACTCGCGAGGGACTACAAACATTCATATAACGGACACAAAGAACACCCAGACTTGGTACAACTATTTAAGGATCACATAATTTTTTGGTCCGTGTAGGGATCGAATCCACAACACTCGGCGCAATAACAGTGACGTGGCAACCACTTAAACTGCTCCGCCATCCGTGCAATCAATAAATAGTAATAATAAATCGAGAATCGGTATCGAAAATATCGCAGCTGTCGATAATAAGCCAATATAAATCTAAGACGACTCATCGAGTCAGGGGCAGCCAGGATGTGATGCATCATTTGGATATTCCCGCTCGATCTCCAGCCGATTGTCTGTGGTCGTCGATGCGTGACTGGTGAACTTCTGACTGAGTTTGAGTCAACAAGATACTGACGAGAATCGTCTTATAGTCTGTCAATTGACGTATGGCATATGGCAAGTAATATGGACAAAATTATTGTTTAAATTTTGGAATTCGAACGTTTTTTAATTCAGAAAACAGTTAAATGTATTTTTTTAATTATTGTCTATTACGATAAAGTATGAGTTTTTATGAAACTTTAAGTTTATATATTATGTAGTGCTGGAAGCCCAATGTTTAAGGCAATCGAAGTTTTGATAAGATGATGCGGTTTTCATACCCCTCATTACCAGAACCTAACAACAGAAGTACTTATTAGGATAATAATACTAGTAATTAACTACGCAAAATTTACTTCAAAACATGACAACAAAAGTTTATCGTTCTCTATGACAGATTCATAAAAAAAATGTTGTCGTTTTCTATAGATTTATAATAAAGGTAGCACCCGTACTCTGTGACCTCTGTCTGTCAAACGTATAGCCAAAAGTAAGTCAATTATTACCATAAACAATCGAAACTACTAAATAATGGAGCTACCTAATATGGTGCCGAGTTTCTGGTGAAGTAGGCGTCTGTCCAAACCACAACCTACATAATTAAACACCCACCTCTTTAAACGTAACTGTGTGGCCTTTTTCGTATATTATTAGTATTTATTGCACCAATTACAAATGAACTCATTTAAACATTGTATTGAATTAAATGTTATTGTGATTGGATAAACATTCAAACGATTTGTTCCATCGTATGTGGGCGATTTTATTATGTGATTGGTTGATTCTTTTAAATCGTTTTTGGTAATCTTTGTTTATATATGGTAGAAATTCGATTCTCGTCCATATGGTAGATATTAATGACTAATTTAGATGCGACATACAATTTTTTTTTATATCATACTTGATTAGCTTTACATTACAGAGTCCTCACCAATTGTCGAATTTATATAAAAGGTATATCGTGGTCACATACCTTTTGATCGACTGGGTGTTTTAGTACTGGCTATACCTACAACCTGACTGAATCGAAAAAGGTGCATAATTATCTAGCATGATCGCGTTATTCCACTTTTCTGTTACATAAATCAAACATTAATTGTTTGATTTATGTAACAGACGTATAAAAGTAATTACAATTCCAATTAAAGACCAAAATTAATTTAACGGTATTATAAGTATATTTTTATATAAATTATCTGACGTACGAGTGTACCAACCATAATTTTATAATCAATCATCTGCTCAAATATTATACTAATCATTACAAAAGTCCTGGCCGTAAATCTAAATCACTCTCGCCTAGTAACTCTTCGCAGAAACATTGAATTGAATTATACGAGCAATAAAATAGCTTTTGAGCCGTGGATAGGTATGTAGCTATCACTCGTCACGTAGATAGTGAATGGCATGATAACTGCACGTAGACCTGGTACCGTTTAACGCGGAAATGACATTCGCTCTGATGTTATTGGACTTGCATTAAGTTTCCCTACACTTCCATCTATGATAAGATGTAAGATCAGACCGCAATGATAGTATTATATTCTATTCCTTAACCTATTGAGTTGCAGAGGCACACCGGTGGATATACAGTGCATTTAATTTATCTCTGCTATTCTTAGAGTTGACAGATTAAATAGTTTACTAATTTTGTTTTGTGGCAGCTGCACTAAAGCGCCTCATAATGAGTTTATATACATTCAGATAATTATATGTCTTTGCAGAATAATATTGAGTATAGCATAGTTCTCTCGCAATATGTACTCTGTGTTCACAAAAAACAAACACGCCTCATAAAATTTTAATAAAATTTGTTTACATACATAAATGTAGATAAGACAAAACAAACACTATACGCTATCGGCTTCGAAAATCCCATCCGTAACTACATAATATTGATAGTTTTATTACAGATAAAAAAATCTTCTGTAACGGTAAACCTTATTCATAGTTTTATTACACCATTTTTTTCTGTTACGAAATTACCGAATAATCTGTTACTACCAATATCGCCCTACACACGACCTTCCTTATCTTACTGACTACTGGTACCATGGCCTCACATATCGATAGAGAATTACCGTTAGCAAACGAAGGCTCTATCCCCTGATTGATCATTTACGTGCCGTACCATGCCGTACCGTCTTTTTTAATCAACATCACGAAACATTAAAATTGTAGGCTTTAGGGGGACTGAAACGGAATTTCTTTAGAAAAGCTGTACAGTAGAGCGCGACTTTTAGTAAAATTCGATGATTTATGACTTGTATGGCAGTGTTGAAACTGGAATGACAGTTTTGTAAAAAGAGGAGGGAGTGTTGTGAATTCTTGATAAATAACCTCGTGATAATGGCATCAAAGTTGTCGGCCTTTATATTGTAAATACATTTACAAACAATGTTAAGCTTTTAAATCCTCTTTCATTTTTCTTTAGGTAGATATATAAACCACGAAGATTCAGCTAGAGATGTGTCACTTAGATTGACGCCTTAGATAAAAAGCCTATTAAATTTTGCCGGAATGTATGTGATGCCGAGTTATGTAGACCTAGCCGACCCTATAATCGGCACCTCAGACCTAAAGCTTTAATAAATCAGGTGCCTATTTTTATGTAATTCATGGTTGTTGATAAATAATGTGCAATATTTTAAAACTATGTTTTTATGCCATAACAATGATCTAATAAATAAATGTTACGCCAAACACATACTCGTCAAGAAAGTTCTTACATAACTACGTAATCTATTTTAATAATATGTAGATATAATTCGAAAATTACTCCTACATATATACATTACTTTTCTTACACATATTACGGCAATGTAAAATATCAAATTTATAAATGGCTTGGCATGGTAACATCAACGATAAAATTGTCCTAAATTTAAGTCTATTTTCAATAAGCGAGCTCGCCTACTATGATATATTTTGTACTAGAGACGTAGTCTACCTACAATTTTAATGTAGTTGGAATCCGAGGGCGGATTATAACTTCGTCAGGCTGCGCCGCAACATTGCGACGTACTTGTCAAGATGGTTGGAATACAGCCAACATTGCAGTTTGCTCTATCACTTGACGATTTATGCTTCGCTGATATCTGCAGATATTAACTTTTAAGCTACGCTGCGTATAATTTCTCGTGAGGTTGTAAGCTTCGCACAGATTTATGACGCAGAAATTGAAAAAAAGAATTTAGTATATATATAGCATAGTACATTAGGTAATGTAAAATCCAGACCCATAAAATGCTAATTAATACGCGCTTTTTTATGAATATATTATTTATAATTTTTCAGATGTACCTATTGTTACCTTTTTTGCCCTTAGCTGTATGTTTATAAATTATGCACCATAAGCATCGATGAAATACCATAAGCATATTTACACATTTTCTATAGAACACTGCACTTTATCAAAAGAAACATTTGTACGTTTATGTAAGTTTTATTCCTATAAAGGTTACATAAACATACAAATGTTTATCTTTTAAACAATATGTACAAACATTTCGGTGTAAATTCAAGTGAATAGTTAGCATTAACTTAATATTACGCAGAAGCTAAAATTGATATTCAAATATACCTTAACCAAATCCCCTGTGTACAAAATCCATCAAAAACTTAATTTATTTTCATAAAGCCCCTCTTATTTGCTGTAGATAGGTGTGTGGTGTGTCTGTTTCCAAACATGTGCGTATTAACATGGCTTCGCGTGTCTGCAATATAAAACCTCCCTCGGTAGAATAATCCACGTTTTATGATCGAGTAGGGGAACAGTCAGGACTTAATCTACCATTTGTACCTACATATCATCTTATAGGTACTTACTTCGTATATGACGTTAAAAATGTTAAAAAAGTAATTGCTAAACTTAACAACACAGTAAAGAGCAGCGATAGCTCAGTGGGGAGACCAACAGACTGCAATGCAGAAGAACACGTTAAGCCGTCGGTACCAGCTGCCATGAACATCTATGGCAGTCGGTATTGGGGAAGTTGACACAAAAGATCCCACTGGGTCGAAGTGTCGCCGGTCTGTACTGACAGCCCCCCCCCACCCCCCCTCCTACACAAGATAAGATAAGATATCAACACAGTAAAGATTTTTGCTAGCATCGATTTGGGATAACAGAAATTAATGCTCTATATTTTTTATGCATAGCCAGTGCGTCGATTAAATGAAGGAAAAGTTATATCTTTCGTAGGCAAGGTAAATACATAAATACGCAGAATACATTTTTGTTTTTATATTCGAAATTACCTTTAGTTTTATGTTTTGAACTTAGGGTGAGCGAATTTCTAAGACTTAATATATATAAAATAATTAGTGCCTGCAGTCATAAATACACGTTATTGCTCATAATTATTTAAAAAATATCTGGTAACGATATAGAGACGTATACTATATTCAGCAAAATAGTCGTGACTGATGGCCTTCTACATTCAATATTCACATAAATTATTTATAAAAAACGTCTAACATTTCCCGACAAGACAAGAAAATGTTCTTTGTACGTGAATATTTAATCCTCTTTATTCGGGTACCTACGCGAATAAGGAGGATAAACTATAGATGGCGGCGGTTACCAGGATTTGTTCGAAGACTGCATTTATTATTTCTAGCTTAGAATAAAATATTCAAATAGGTTAACTGAATACACGACATATTTTTCACAGACTGCTTAGAATGTATCGTTCTTGTTTCAAATTCTATTTCGTTGTTTTCATTGTTATTCTAATAACTAATCTTCAAATTTTTTATACTTTTCTATTACAAATACACTACGCAAGGCTGTTTATCTGCGATCCTTCATTCTTAGTCCACTAGAGATGCTGCCGAAATTCGTCTTGCTCTTTTGCAATAAAAGCTTATTCTATACGTTCACAATTTTGAATACCGAACGATCATTTTAATGTGGTACATTTTAATTAATTTGGCGTAGCCTCTAACAGTCGGATACTCGTTCATGTTATTAATCACAAATAGGGCGTCGGTCGATGGAATAATTGGCGCGTGTCCGAAGTCAGTGCGTAGCGAACAAGACGCATTTATCATTTTGAATATTTCATTCATATGCCAAATACTTGACGTGACTCCGTGACGTAGCGGTAGGGTATGCGACTGCTGTGCATGAGGTCTTCGGTTCAAATCCCTGGTCAGGCCAACAAAAAGTTATTGGGTTTTTCTGTTTAGAAATCTGAATACCAGCCCGGAGTTTTGAAGTTAGCGGTGGTAGTCACCCTCGTGATTCTGAAAGCACGTAAAGCTGTTGGTCCTGCTTCTGGTCTCTCTCCGGTCGTGTCGGATTGCCGTCCCATCGGATCATGAGAGTTAGGAAACAAAGAGTACACTTATGTTTGCGTACATACTTGTGCAATATAATATCTTCTGCGCAGATGGCTAGACACCGCTAAGATTGGCCGCCGTGACCGAAATTCGGTCTGGGGTCATTATTATTACTTATTGTCATTGATATGCTTATTGTAGATGCAGCATAATACTTATGACGTTATTTCAAGCAGAAATCAAAGAAGGTAATAAATTCATTTCCTCGCTGCGCTGCTGCCGTTTATGTAGCCAAACGACTTTAGATACCACTTCTAGATTAGACAAGAAGTTTGATTGTTAAGGAAATTTACGTCACGCAAGCGTCAGTTTAAAACTAACTACACGGCACTATAAAGTTAACTATGCGGGGCTTGGTTCCCTTGTGTATCAAAATATAATGAAGAGTGTCATATACATAGACTTATTACTTAAAATATTTTCGCTATGGTCATGTAAAGCAACGTCTTTTTTAAATTACGGGTGTTCGCCCAGTGGTCGATATTCAACCATTACGTAAAATTTTCTTAACTTACATTGCACTTACAGACAACTTTTGTCTGTAAGTGCAATGTAAGTTAAAAAACTTATAAAAAAAATAATCATTATTTAACATTTGAGGAACACATAGTATGTATATGAATTCACATTTCCCAAAAAAATTTCTACTCTTTTACATTCGTTCGTCAATTACTTCTAAACAAAAAAATAAGAAAATCGGTGTTCAAACATTTATGAGAAATTTGAAATAAAACCTATTTCGTCTTAGGTTATCTAATGATTGACTTCAGACATTTTACCTATTTTGCTGATCTAGGTATACTAGTAATTGCAATCATAATTAGCTTTTTGCGCTTAGAAAGAGAAAATATCTATAATAATTATTCATCATCATTGGAATCAATCAAAACAAACCTATGAAGCTACTTATCACAGAATACTAAAAACAGCTGACAACAAAATGTAATTTCTTATTAGCAGTAATTCATTGTTAAGGCCCTCGCACACATTATTTAATGAATTTCTTTACCAACTTTATTAAGGACACAAACATAATATTCGAATAATTTTGCCGAACAAAATTATATCATTAAGTTGTCAACAGAATGTTTTGTGATCCTATCAATGTGAAGGAACTTTATAGCTGAGGGAAATAGTCTAGCCTTAATGACATGCAGGTTGTTGACCCCGGCGTGATGGGATCACCTCGAGTACCAATTCCATAATTTCATTTGAATATAGTCACGCATAGTCTATAAGTATTCCATGTACAGACAAATTGCGCCCCACACGGGGCACTAATTTTTGTAATCTATCGGTTATGAGCCTTCTATTGTGATTTGAAGTCAGTTAACAGTTGTCCCACCTCCTCTTCCTATCATGAAGATATGTCTGTGTCTTATTTGGTTAAGAATAACAATAATAAAAATTTAATCATGTTTTCTGACCAAATCGGTGTAGGTTTTAGTAGACTCATAAATTCTTATACAGAGTCTCCCTGTGTAAATATTTGTTCCCCTGGGGCTAGGTTAAGTACTTTAACTGATAAGTTAAAAATGACAACTTTGAATTCTGAATCGACCATAGTAATTCTATATGGTGACAGCTTATCTGTCACAAAAAATGAGGCTTTACATTTAACTGAGGTAATTGAATCATTACATAGTAAAGTAGGGTGTAACTTTATTCTTTGCGCTTTACCTTATTCCTATTCATTAACACAGGAACAGAATAGATATATTCAAAATCTGAATTTATTATTTTATAACAGTACATGTTATACAAATTATACAAAATTCTTTGACACTAATAAGTTTATTAGTAGATTTTTATTGACTAAAGATACAATGTATCTTTCATATTTTTATAAAAAACAACTTGCTAAGTTATTAGCATTTAATATATTATTATTTAGAGACACAGGTACCAGTACGGTAGTGAAGATTTTAGATCATAGTAGTAATATTACTACTAATTCCTATATTGATACTTCTATTAGTTTAAACTATTAGATGAGACAAAGGATAGGCCGTCACATAGTATTAGACTTATTCACCAGAATATTCAGGGTCTATCCGGCAAGGAGTTAGAATTAGATTTATTTTTTAAAGAACATGACATCCAAATATGTTGCTTAACAGAACATTGGTTAAGAAGTAGTCAACTAATATTTAATAATGAACATTATACCGTTGTAAGTGCGTTTGTAAGAAGGAATTCTATACATGGTGGCTCTCTAATATATGTATGTAATAATCTTAAATTTAAGGAAAGAAATGATATAGTAAATCTTTCTATCGAGCGCACTGTTGAATTATCTTGTGTGGAGCTGGAGCAACATGTCATACTTTGCGTGTACCGACCACCGCAGAGTGACTTTAGTGTATTTGAAACAGTAATGGAGGATATTTTAAAACGCTTAAGTTATGGTAATAGGCATATAGTAGTATGTGGTGATTTTAATATTGATTTACTTCAGCGATCAGTTCTTTCTGTAAGACTTATTAGTTTATTTAGATCATTTAATTTAAATAATTTATTTTTCGAACCAACCAGAATTACATCACACTCTGCTACGTGCTTAGACAATATATTTTGCGAATGCCAATTTCTAAATAGGGCCATATTGAGTGATTTGACATCCGACCACTGTGGGCAAAAGGTTGTATTTCCTATAAATACAATTAAAAAAGAAACTATCATCACATGTAGACCAATGACATCTAATCGCATAAAGGAATTTAAGAATAACATTAATGCCAAGGTTGTCAATATGGACCTAGATTGCAATAGTCCAGACGAACTATACGAGTCTTTGCTTAACGTCATTACACTGGAATATAACAAAATTTTTAAAATGAAGACATTTTACAAAAAATTAAAAGTTAAGTTTTGTGATTGGGCAACACCTGGGATATATACAAGTAGAGCTAAGTTATATGAATTATATGGAATAAAAAAATATAATTTTGATCCAAATTTTATTAAATATGTTAGAAATTATTCAAAATTATTTAAAAAGGCTTGTGCTACAGCCAAGTCCCTTTATTTAAAAAACAAAATTCGAAATGCCGACGATAAAATTAAAGCTACTTGGAATATTATTAATAATGAAACTGGACGCACCAAGCAGCGTGATAATACTATTAAACTTAATGTAAATAATAAGATAATTTCAAATAACTTGCAAGTAGCTGAAACATTTAATAACTACTTTGCAAAGATACCTGTTAATACAACTAGTTCCTTAAGGTCTTGCCCAGTAAAAGCAGAATCCTTGGTTAGGGATAGCGTGGTGGAGTGTAAAGTCCTGTTTAGTTTTAAATATGTAAATCCGCATGGCATAATAAAAGTATTTAAGTCACTTAATTCAAAAAAATCAGCTGACTTGTGGGGTATTTCTATGAAATTAATTACAAGTATTATTGATAACGTAGCGCCACACCTAGCTGCAATATTCAACGGATGCATTGATGTGGGCATTTTTCCAAATTTAATGAAATGTAGCAAAATAATACCATTATTTAAAAATGGATGTAAAAGTGATCCATGTAATTTCAGACCGATTTCTATATTACCTGCTATAAGTAAAATATTTGAGAAAATTATATTACAGCAATTAGAGAGCCACTTTAACGTAAACAACTTATTTCATACTCAACAATATGGTTTTAGAAAGGGTCGATCTACAATAGATGCGGGTGTTACACTTTTAAAACATATTTTTGCTGCTTGGGAAAATTCGCAAGATGCCATTGGCGTATTCTGTGATCTCTCAAAAGCCTTTGACTGCGTTGAACATCAAACGTTATTGCGAAAGCTCAGGCATTATGGAATTCGAAATGCTGCACTCGACCTCGTTAGTTCTTACCTAAGCGATAGATTACAACACGTTGAAATCAACGGAAGTAGATCTTCTGGATTACCAGTCGCAATGGGCGTGCCACAGGGCTCAATTTTAGGACCCTTTCTGTTTCTAGCGTACGTGAATGATTTGCCGTTCTTCGTACAGAATTTGTGCGACATTGTATTATTTGCTGATGACACATCACTTATTTTTAAAGTAGACCGTAAGACACCAAATTTACAGGGTGTTAATTCTTCACTCGCGCAAGTCCTGGACTGGTTCACGGCGAATAATTTACTACTCAATTCAAAAAAAACAAAATGTATTAAGTTTACATTGCCTAATATAAAGAGTCCTAGCATAAACGTTAATTTAAATAATGAAACAGTAACATTTGTACAATCCACAGTTTTCTTAGGCATTACTTTAGATGATAAAGTTCAGTGGGGCGCTCAAATATCGTGTCTTGCAGGGAGACTTAGTTCAGCAGCATTCGCGGTTAGGAAAGTAAGACAGCTTACTGATATAGATACTGCGAGACTAGTATATTTTAGTTATTTTCACAGCGTTATGTCCTATGGCATACTATTGTGGGGTAAGGCAGCTGATATTGAAACAATTTTCATTCTTCAAAAGCGTGCAGTACGTAGCATTTATAATTTAGGCCCACGAGTTTCCCTGAAAGAGCGTTTTAAAGAAATTGGTATACTTACTGTTGCGTCGCAATATATATTTACGAATATTATGTTTATAAAACATAATATTCACTTATATAATAAGAATAGTGATATTCACAACTTAAACACTAGAAATAAGCATAAGTTGGTAGGTCCGTATCATCGTTTACATAAAGTTCACAATTCATTTGCGGGACTCAGTATACGCTTTTTTAATAAACTACCGATTGATATTATAAATTTACCTTTACTAAAATTTAAAAGTGCTGTTAAAAGTCAGCTTATCCGGAAGGGCTATTATTCAATCAATGATTACTTAAATGATAAAAACTCATGGAACTAGTTGCTTGTTTCATACAGGATTCAAACAATGTATGTATTATATAAGTCAATTTAGTTATGTGAAGGTACTTCGTGTTTATTTGGTGGTGTTAAAGTATCTTTCTTTTCTTTTAAACAAACTTTATAAGTAATAACGTAAATTTTGTTTTAACTACATTTAGTCACGAACTACCTTTTCATGTCACAAAGTGTAAGTGTATGCGTCCTCATGCCATACTATTGTCTATTACAAATGGCTACGTACTGATAAATATGATTTCAAATCTCAAATGCTTTTTACATAATATTACCAACTTTTCTTTATTTTAGAATTTAGTTTTATATGGACAGTGACATATGGCATAATGACTGCAACACCTGGTACATAAATGAGTTGTAAAATACTGAAATTATAAGTTGATGGCGATTTAAAAGAGTGGCCTTGAGTTTCTTGCAGGTATCTTCTCATAGGCTCAACCTTTTGCCTGAACCTTGCAACTAACATAAATGTAAATTCAGTAAATATAATAAACTCACTAACCCATTTGACGTTCATAAGTGTTACTTTGTGACCTAAGTGAATAAATTATTTTTGACTTTGACTTTGACTTTGACTATAGATTATAGTCAAAGCCCTTCAAAATAAAAAAAAATAAAAGCACGTGTAATTTCAGTACTACATAAGTTCAGTAATAGGCCGTATTGCCTACGTAATGCACGACCTCGATAATAATAAATTGTTTTTAATTACTTTGAAAGTATTTCTATTCGTCGAAAACTTTACAAGACCTAGGCATTTATTCTAATTAAAGTTCTTGCAATAAATTAGGTAGATCAAGGCCTAAAAGCCAATGACTATCCAAAGGTATTAAGGTTGATACAACCATTACTTATTTCTTCTTTATGAACCTAAAATGTGTTTTCTGTACCGTTATAATGTATCTACATCATAAATTAAATGGAGCGAACTAAATGAGATCACCAAAGTTCTGATGTATTGTAATACAGTATTGTATTAAGTCTAGCTAGTCTATTCCGTGAATCGAACTACAGTAAATTAATAATAAATGATCTTGATGGTATCAAACAGTAGTTAATAATGACTCGCATATTTAAACCAATAAGCGCCCAAATTAATTGGCTTTTTAATGCCGGATATAAACGCTTTCGTGCTTCTGTCGTTTGAAAACACTATTGTATAAGAGTATTGCTTTTGTTTACGTAGAACGTTTATTTTATTATTTGACAATAACTACACATGTTATTTACATTGAATGTTAGCTTATTTGCGTGAAATGAGAAATCTGATAACCTTTACGAAAAAAAACAATATTTTTGCGAATAATCCTAATAGACATTGCATTCCAAAAACATATTGACACTGGCAAAGCTTTATATACAAATTAAACGTTTTTTTATTAGACGAATTGAGTTCTAAAGCTTACATTTTAGGTAGGTATATCAAATCAATATGCTCGAATCCGTTTATAAGTAATTCAAAAAGTTAGAAACTTTAAACTATAGGACGAAGCTTAAACTCCATAAATGTATAAATTGTCATTTATATATTTATATATAATTTTAAAAATATACACAATTTTAAACTTTTTTAAGGTTAAAGCTGTAATTCGTATTAAGTACACTGTCTATACCAAAAGTGTTATGTGTTTAACTGTGAAAACCAAAGTCCAAAAAACCAAAGACGAAATATAACTTTCCCCACCTTGAAAACATAAGTAGATTTTCTACATATGATGTGGTAGTCATATAAAAATGCGACTATATACTCGAAGGAGTAGGCAGAGGTGCGTGATACCCAGAGCTTGCCGGTATTGTTTTAGGTCCTAAGTAATAAAAAGCAAACCTTTTTCTATAAACCACTTACAGTTCTCAACACCGTGCTGCTATTACCAATTTCTCAACAGAAAAACTCAATCACTAACACATTTCCGGCACGAAAAAATAAAACCCAAAAATAAATTTTACAATCTATTCTGAATCAAATTGCTCAAAATACTTTCCTTTGTTCCAGAGGGAATGCATCTCAGTCCACATCGGCCAAGCTGGCGTGCAGATCGGCAATGCTTGCTGGGAACTTTACTGCCTGGAGCATGGTATCCAGCCTGATGGCCAGATGCCCTCGGACAAGACCCTGGGCGGAGGCGACGACTCTTTCAACACCTTCTTCAGTGAGACCGGCGCTGGCAAGCATGTGCCCAGGGCTGTGTTTGTGGACTTAGAGCCTACTGTAGTAGGTAAGACTCGCATGGGAAGTCAGTATAATCAGCAAAATAGTTAAAGACGGTAAAAAAAAAAGGTTTTCTTTGGCAAGTTCGAGTTTAGCAATAAGCTTGGGTATGTGCTGCTGCTAAGAACGTCTTGAAGGAGGAAGTCAAAAACAGTTTATTCGACCAGGATATCAAACTACCGCTGCTCCATTGCTAAGGGTCGTGGTCATAGCAACCAAGATAACCTTCTTCAATAAACAGTTTATAAAACGCATGAATAATTGTCAAATCTGAGTGGTAGTAGTTCCAGAGACGTTCACAATCTCTTCAGCTTTCTAATATTAGTGTAGATAACTACATAGACTCACGCCTGCATCCTCCAAGGGGTGGAGAGAGGTGACTTACACACAGATTGCTCCAACTATGGTTAAACGTCCCACATAATAGGAGACAAAACTATATCCGTCAACCACGCACATTTAATAAATAATATTCTATCACACACAACACCATCTAGCCCAAACTAAGCAGAGCTTGTACAATGGGTACCAGACAATCGATAAACATACATATTTTATACTTTTTATGTGTAATTACATACATATTATACATAGAAACACCCAGACCAAGACAAAAATCCATGTCCATGCACACAAAATGTTTGACTTATGCGGGAATCGAACTCGCGGCCTCAGTGGCAGTCAGTTACACTTACCAATACGCCAACGAGGCCGCCAAATTTGTAAACACCGTACTGCTATCTTAGTAAGTAAATAAAGTAGGGTCTTGAGACTTTCCAGACACAAAAACCCTGTAGACAAATAACCCAATAACACCTAGCCCGATCCGGAATCGAAGCCTAAATTTCATACAGGTACCACGTCGCATGCACTACCACTGCGCCATCGAAAACCACAAAATTTTCGTGACTACAATGTAATGTGTATCCAGATGCGCTTCTAATACTCATGAGCGTAATGATAGACTGCCGGTAATAGCGGCGCGAGGTCTCGAGTTCAATACCCGCGCGTTCTATTATAAATTTCTATTATAAAACCGACCGATGAAGGCTTCAATTTAAAACCTCACGGTTACTTTATTTCGTTTTTTGTGCGTTTTATTTCTAAACGGATTTTAGTTCGGATTAGAGATCACTGTGTTAATGTACAATCGTAACAATCATATGAAGTAATAGATGTTTTTGTACTCTCAGTTCCAATTTTAATTGATAGGTGCGAATGTGGGTTCGCCATTTCACCAATTTTTTTTAAGTGAAAACTCCTTTAGTCGCTTTGAGCACTTTTTGGGTGAACAAAGATCATGGAACTCGCGACGTCGTCACCGAACGCTTTCCATGAGCTATATGTATACTGTATATATATGTGTACTTTTTGGGTGAACAAAAAGCGTGAAACTCGCGTCATCGTCACCGCACGCTAGTTACTTAGTTTTCACTTCTATCGGCAGTCCCCAAAGACTGTACCCGCATGTTTTTTTTGAAGACATATCCTGCTTTAGTTGTAATCCCTGTGTCGCAGGCATTGACGTACTAACACATTATTAATAGGTCAATAGGCGCGAGGGACTATACAAACATTCAAACAACGGTTACAAAGAATACCTAGACTAGACACAAGTGTTTGTGCATCACACAATAGTTTGTCCCGTTTAATTCCCTGTTAGCATATTCTCAATAGGAGAACGTAGTCTGAAAATATTATTATAGCATTAAGCTCGCCTGCTTTTACCTCAGACTTAAAACACAGATGACGAAAATTTTCTGTAATTTCTGCCCTGCCTATCTCTTCTTGAACATACAAACGCATATCTATGAAGAAAATGAATGAGGTAGTCAAAAGGTACCAGATTAAACTCCACCTCAGTTTATAAGAAAGTAAAGTAGCCCGTTTATTCAAATGTACGCACATACACACGTTAATGACGATATCTTAAAAAGAAATCTAACGTTGTCGGACAAATTTCCATTCGATAGAAACCTAAGACTTCACGGTCGGGCCACCAAGTCACCAGTCACAGTCCGCTGGCTGGGCGCTACGCCACAACGCTGATCACACCTTATTCAAATAACCATTCAACAGTTTTTACTGAACATAGTCTATAAGAAAGATTTGTGAAAAACTGCATTAATCGTTCTGTTGTTTCATCTCGCTTTTTTATTCTATGAATATGTATGTGGTTATATGTTTACTAACTCATTCGAGTTAAAGCATATTCATATGGTTGTAATTTATTGGGAGCAGGTGTAATGGTTTTTAATTTTTTTTGCCACTTGGTGCTGTAGCAGAGAACAGTCAAATGAGTCAGATACCGAAAATAGACGAAACTGAACGTATTGGTTTTGACAAGCCCAGTGGATGATTTTAGAGTGGTCACTAAGTACAAATGATCTTCAATAATATTTCCGACTAGTCATTGTACTTATGTTACTATTTCCCAAACATGTTCGGCAAACAACCATACGGCTACGGCATAGGCGGCAGATGGATTACGTGGTTGCTGTAGCTTATGATAGCTTGGCACCAGGAGTACAACTCGAGCGTTGCTGACTCTTTAAGAAATGATCTGCTTAAATGCTGTCCTTGAATTGGCTCTGCTTAGTATCGAAAAAATCAACCTATAGGTTACCAGTATGTCATTCTGGTGCGATCTTTTGTAGGATGGAATTACTTTTTAAATCATGCTGGTTAAGTTATGTGAAGATTTTTTGTGTCCTATCTGTTTAGTGATGTGCAGGTTTGTATTCGAATGTATTGACAACGCTGCACTTTCAATATCATTCTTGACTATGCAAAGTGAGTAATGCGTTGTTCATAACTCTATCCCATTGTAAATAAGCATCACAATACTTCTTCACAGGTTGCCTGTTTCAAAATTGTAATATCTATTACTTAAAATTTTAATATCATCGCAGGTGCTACTATCATTAACTAGATTACAGATGGGTCAACGTAATCGGTTCATTATATGACTAATCCGAACTTTAAAAATCCAACGTCAAGCAACTGATGTGAGGAAGTATTCGAGTGATGATTGTATTATGACAGGTATATAAGTCAAGGCTTATATACCTATTTATAATTATCTACTACAAACGAATCCTACTTTCTTCAAAAGTTGATATAAAAGTGCTTATACAGTTTACTTTTTTATAAACTGGCTGGTGTTGCAATTATTGTCCAACGCCCTTCGACCATAATGCAGAATTTTTTATCAGTAACACACCACCTCATCCAAACAAAGTACAGGAAGCTATAGCCTTTATTGCTTAAAGCTCTTAATTATCCTATCTTTATTAGCACTAAGCACTTAAGAATCCTCTAAACTACATTCGGATGAAAGCAATTAGCTCTCAAGTGGAGCATTCATCTCAATTTGGTTCGTTAAGACTTGAGAGGACTCTTGTGCACTCGATTCCCTTTTTTGTTTGTACTTTTCTTTCGTCGTGCAGTGAGTCAAAGTCAGGAGATGTGTCATCCGTCGGCGAGTGAGGTGGTGGTTTATTTTAAGGTTTACGATTATCGGCTCAAATTTTGTTGTTGGAAATAAAATATGAGCAACAGAAATATTAGTCAGATATCAAACAATGGATATTTTTATAATTTTAATCAAGGCTACGCTATAGCGCAGATTAATATTTTAAATGAATGCTTCCTGTGGGAATATTGGTATAAAAAATAATTATGTAAAATATTTTGATGTAGAAATGCAACCTTGTATAAAAGTTCTACCTATCAACTACTTTTCGAATTTTGCAGATAAATACTTACGCAAGCTGAATTTTTGTATAAAGATAACGTACAAGTTGACATCCAAGACTATACATGTTTTACTTCAAAGTAGCCTATATCCCGCGCCAGGATCCATACTACCTCATTACTAATAAAAGAAAAATGTCGGTGTGCTATTAAAATTTAAAGAAGAAACAAACAAATACGAGCCACTTCTGGTTTATAACATAAGTGTGCATTTACTCACAATGTACCTATTCTATTCTGCCACACAGAATTCTTTTCTGGAAAGAGGTTCTTAAATAATAATAGAGCATCCTGTTGATTAATATGCTAGACAGATTATTTTTTATTTATTGTTATTTTTATCTGCACAGATAACGCGTGCTGATCTCGTCACTAATGCAAACAATTTGCCGTTTTGATATCAACCCAAACAATTACACTACTAACTTAAACTTCATACAAGGGAATGTCTAACCAAAGATATGAATAAGTATGAAAACATTTACCCTTGTAGAAGCTCCAAAACACCTAGATCATAAACCTACATCATCATCGTATGTATATTTACACACATATACTTCCAATAGGCCAAAATATTGTACTAACTTCAACCCGGACCTTCACTCGCGCAGTATTTCAATAAAATATTGCCTTATGTCTCTTAATACTTGATGGTATAACTAACTCCTAGTTGATAGTAGCTTTCGACTAGATACTGCTTTAATTCTTAGGATTGATTCGCTCGTTATTCGGTACCCACACATTATACATCTTTATAATATTGGCGCAGCATCGTTTCTTATTTTTCTAAATTTCTTTTTCAAGTTGATAACCGCTCTAGCTAATTTGGAATGCTTGTTTTAGAAATAGGGTTCACGTCGGAAGTGCAATGGGTGGGATTTGAACTTGCGACCTTTCTACAGCAAGTCCTATATCTTATACTAACTGACCCGCACAACTTCGTCTGCTTCACATAAGAGAATTTTCCCCGTTTCTGCAACATTTTCATTGCTGCTCCGCTCCTATTGATCGTAGCGTGATGTTATATAGCCTATAGCCTTCCTCGATAAATGAGCTATCCAACTCAAAGAATTTTTCAATTCGAACCAGTAGTTCCTGAGATTAGCGCGTTCAACCAAACAAACAAACAAACTCTTCAGCTTTATAATATTACTATAAATTATAGAGCTACTGCCGCTTTCAGATTTCCTTCTAGAAATACGTCATAAACCAACTAATTACACCGTCTTACGGTGTACGTCTTCCTTGTTAACAGATGAGGTCCGCACCGGTACGTACCGTCAGCTGTTTCATCCAGAACAGCTTATCACTGGCAAGGAGGACGCCGCCAACAACTATGCTAGGGGCCACTACACCATCGGCAAGGAAATTGTTGACGTCGTGCTCGACAGGATCAGAAAACTTGCCGACCAGTGCACTGGACTCCAGGTTAGATGGCAGTTATTTTCTTCAATGCAAATTATATAAATATGTTCACATAAAAGTTAATCAAAGTCAGTCGTTATCTCATGGCGCAGTTTTGTGATACAAGTGCTAGTGCTAGCCCGTTGTTTATAAACAATGGTGGTTACTTACCATCAGGTGGGTAGTATGTACCTCAATCAGTAAGCATTATATAACAACGATAAAAAGAAATAGGTACTCGTTGAGAAAAATCTCTGATATCATAGTATTGTACCATACACTTGAAGATTAAATAACACTGTACTTGGCAGGGCTTCCTCGTGTTCCACTCGTTCGGCGGTGGCACCGGATCCGGCTTCACGTCGCTGCTGATGGAACGTCTCTCGGTCGACTACGGCAAGAAGTCCAAGCTTGAATTCTCCATTTATCCCGCGCCTCAGGTAAACTCACAAAGATTTCCGAACATAATTACACTCGTCCTGAAAAATCAAGATAAGTTTTAATTTAGAGGGCCCACGCTGCCAATTATTTTGTAGAAAGAAAACGAATATATTAGTTTTCTTTGCCATCTTGGTAGCATAATTTTAAAAATAAATAATTAATTTAGTATGCTCATCCCGCACCCTACAGAAGATTACGAAATAACGTTGTATTGGGGACTTACGGTAAGTAAAGATCCCAGATAGTCTTATTTCTGTTTGTTGAAAGAACAGCCAGTTATTTTGCCCAGCCTCAGCAACGCGTGAGTGATGTAAGCATAGAGGATACGGAAAATGCGATTTTTTTCTGAAAGCTAACCTAATTCTTCTGCATAGGTATCAACTGCCGTCGTGGAGCCATACAACTCAATCCTTACCACCCATACCACGCTGGAGCACTCCGACTGCGCCTTCATGGTAGACAACGAAGCCATCTACGATATCTGCAGGAGGAACCTCGACATTGAGAGACCAACCTACACAAACCTGAACAGGCTTATTGGCCAGGTATTACTCACTCTTGTTTATAGTAGGATAAAGAAAGGGAGACTACACATTTCCACTTGCTGCGATTTAAGCATACTTAATACTTTCATACGCTCTGATAACATTCCTCAATCGGGTTCGAATCACAATCTGAGTTGCCATCAAAAGCTCAGGAGGCAATTATAGTAAGAAAGTATAAATGGCAAGGATGAACTATTAAATTATGAGCTCTTCAAAATGTGAATGTACTTAGATAGATTACCTCGAACACGTTTTATGGTGAATGTGTTTAAAACCATTTAACAGCGAAGGCGTATGTTCTACAGAAAACTACATTCTGAACCTCTTGACTACGCGCGGAGTCAATAAATCAATACAGCGTATGGGGCCGCGTTAGAAAAATCCTTGAACCTTCTTTGTTTTTTCAGATCGTGTCTTCCATCACGGCTTCGCTCCGTTTCGATGGCGCCCTCAACGTTGACCTGACTGAGTTCCAAACTAACTTGGTGCCATACCCCCGTATCCACTTCCCCCTGGCGACCTACGCGCCCGTCATCTCTGCTGAGAAGGCTTACCATGAACAACTCACCGTAGCCGAAATCACTAACGCTTGCTTCGAACCGGCCAACCAGGTAAGGATATTTCGGATTATTACTACTAACGAACTAGTCTCTTAAAAGAAATTTGAAATGCCTTTACCTTACCTTAGATAACTTTGCCAAAAGTTCACAGGAAAAGCCAAGTTATCCTTGGTCATTAAAACCAATATTGACAGCCACCCCTTTGGTAATGCACATGCAAGAAAGGCACAAACGCTTGTGTACTTCAAATTAACGATACAAGTTGCCCAAAACGTCTTTTATGACTGATATAAGTTAAATTGCTGGTACCAATTACATTTATTTTATTTTTATTACAGATGGTAAAATGCGACCCCCGCCACGGCAAATACATGGCCTGCTGCATGCTGTACAGGTAACTATAATTTCTTGTCAAAGCCTCAATGGAATATACTTTTAACATATCTTGAGCTGTTTCATTAAACACTCTGCTTTTTACAGAGGTGACGTTGTCCCGAAAGATGTGAATGCAGCCATTGCCACCATCAAGACTAAGAGAACCATTCAGTTTGTCGACTGGTGCCCCACTGGTTTTAAGGTAAGATTTGCTTAGAAGTATGCCAATCTCATGCTACAGATGAAAAAGTACGAAAATTGATTCATCAGCATAAAAAACAAGCATTGTGACCAATGCCATAATTAAGAAGGCATAAAATTCCAAAACTATAGATGACTATATAGTTTATGTAGTGTTTCTGAAAAATATGACACACTTTACAGATGTAACGTCTAGATATTAACATGCATTACTTACATCTTATATCCTGAAGTACACCTTCAGTAAAGACTATGAAACTCCCAAGCTACGACTGTAACATTTCGATCTTGTGCAGGTGGGCATCAACTACCAGCCACCGACCGTAGTTCCTGGAGGAGACTTGGCGAAGGTTCAGCGCGCCGTCTGCATGTTGTCCAACACCACCGCAATCGCTGAGGCATGGGCCAGGTATAGTACAATTCCATTCGCAAACTATAAGTAGGTATACATAGTAACGCTTTCGAATGACTTGGAAGTACTAAAATACATACCTACCTACCAGTTTCCAAATGGACGAATCAAAATTTCTACGCCATCCATGCAATGGCCATTGATCTGACACAGGACAAAAATGTGTGTGATTGATCTGACTTTCCATTGTTTAATTGTTTATAAAGCAAAGCCCGCGAAACAGCAATAATTATTACAAGCGCGGGAGCTGTCTCTTTTAAATAGATACAAATTACAAAATATGTAACATATTTCGTCAGCAATGTTATTAATATAGATAAGACTTAGGTAAATACGTACTAGAGATGAGCGGTCTATCGCGCATATTTGCTAACTTTATGCTGGCATTGTTACCTTCAGCGCCTAAATACAACATTCAAATGTAATATATAGGTATATACTGAATGTAATAATACCTACGTACAAAACTAATACACCAATTATCTGTTAATCCTGCTTCGCTACCCGAAGTGTCCACTTAAGCGTAGGTTTGCCTTCCGTAATCAATAATCCATTGAAATTTCAAGTGGCTACTTAAAAGATTAAATTTAATTAAACTGTAATGTATCCAAGCCTGACAGTTATTAGTAGCTAATCCATGAGGCTTATCGTTATGATTAACAGAGCGTGCGATGTCCATGCAATACTATGTACAGTCTGGAGGAAGCAGGTTGATATATCTAGCAATGTGGAAGATTATGGAAATGTATTTTCCATAATCTTACTAAGATAACTCGTATACATAACTTATGCTTAGGGTTGAACGTCACCTAACCGTATCCAATAAAGTTTGTCCCCATACAAAGCAAGCAATTAACGTATTGAGTCGTAGCGGCACACCGGCGGCTAGATACTACATGTTTTTAATTATGAATAATATTCCAAGACTTGACAGGTCAACAAATCGGGATAAGAATATTGTCAAATCGACTCTCGGGGTCGACACATAGCAATCTCGTGCTTTCTTATCACATCCCAATCAGCGTAAACTAAAATCTGAAAGAACATATATGCAATGGCACCAATATCTTTAAATATTATATCTATAGCTCAAACAATGTATTCAGTGATAATTCTCCATTTCAGACTCGATCACAAGTTCGATCTGATGTACGCCAAGCGCGCGTTCGTCCACTGGTACGTCGGAGAAGGTATGGAGGAGGGAGAGTTCTCCGAGGCTCGTGAAGACTTGGCTGCTCTGGAGAAGGACTACGAGGAAGTCGGCGTAGACTCCACTGAAGGCGAACTTGACGAGGAAAACGAATATTAGATTGAAAAATCAATGGTCGTGGACAAACTGGGACGAACTAGAGTTGGGATAAACTCGATTGAATTTTGTGATATCATTGTAACTATTTTTTTTATTCAACAGCTATCGTATGTCAACTAACCAAAGCCTTTACAAAATATATGGAACATTTAAAACCGTGTATAATTGGTTAGTAACATCTGACAGCTTTAGTCGATTTCAGTTTGAACATAATCGTTCTCGCATTCTCAGTGACGTTTTTCCTTGAATTTTTATTTTAACCTAATGCCGTCAAATAATATAATAAGTTTTATAATAATATTAACATAATACTTAGTATTAAGGAATGTGAGCTTGAAAGTGTAAACGTGTGGTACAGTACAAACTTTTGAGACAATCTTCAACGAGTTGAACTTAAAGTTTGGTATTCTGTCGAAAGTAACAAATTAATTTGCATTTATTAATTATAAAAAAAAAACAATGAAATATTGGTGATATTCTAACGAACAGTGTTGGATATAGTTTATATCATTTATATCGTAAGCTAACTTATTGAAAACTTAATTTACGCTTGCCTGAAGTGGTTTGTGTGTTTCAGAAAACTTTATTTTTAATGCACAATAAAGATTTTTTACACATAGATAACATTAGCTTGTATTATTTATACACATCCCATGAACCAAAAATAAGAGTTATTCTTCACATAGCACGCATTTGAAACAGATTGGGATCCAACCATATGGCATTTATGTATGCTTTCATTTAGGTATAAAAATATATTCCAAATAAAAATGAAATAATTCAATCATACCCAACAGGAATTGCTTCAAAGTAACTGTATTAAATAAAATTCAACATCATAATACAATAGTTTTATTCATATAAAACAGATTTAACTTACAGTCACAACTATATAATCACATTATTCATAATAAATGGCTCAAAACAACAAACAACCATAAAGAGCTTAACATTAGAACATCTAGCTTCACTTGGTTTAATCTATGACTGTTATAAATTCATACAAAACAGGCCCTCGTTATCAGAGGCCTGGGGCTGATATTATATATTAAAATGCCATCAACTTTTATTTTACATACAGTGCCCTTTTAAAAAGAATACTTTATAACTAAGAGAGAAACTAAGGTAAATGCTATATTTAGTATATCGCCTTTTCCATTAGCTTATTTATTTCCTTTGAAGTTCATAAATAGGTGTGTAGCAGTACTTAGGACAAATTTATGACCTACATGAATAAATAAGTTATGATTTCATTTAATTTGAACAACCTTGTTTATCATACTAAGGGCCGGTTTTTCAATCGTCAGATAACTTTTATCTGAAGAATAAATATGGCGGTATGACATATTTTCTATACAAAAGATGTCAAAACGTCAAACATATTCCCCAGATAAACGTTACCTGAGATTGAAAAATCGACCCTTAATGTAGTAATGACTAAATAAGTGCATTATATTTTGAGTTCTTGTACGTTACAATTCTAGACACCATGCTGCCAAGTATCTACTTATAAAAATAAATACTAATAACGTATCCTACTTATAATGACAATCGAAACAATTTATTCAAAAAAAGAACCATGGTTACGGATTACATTAAATTCAAATTTACCCCATATTATTTTTCTTTTTAAGAGGGCAGCATAGTCAGGCCACTAAAATAAAAAATTCAATTCATTATAATTCGAGACATCATAAAAAGTATGCTGTTGCCATGTAAATAGGTTTCTTATTTTACTGTACCTACAGGCCATATTCTTAATACAACGTGATATTTGGGTAAACTTCATAGTTCAAGCGCTCATCGCGCCATCTAGCGTCAAGATATCGTAATTTTGTAACATTACCTATACAATTCGTGTATTTACATACATAGTTAAGTATAATATACATACATACTTATAAGTGTATAAATTTAACTTTGAGATCGTTATTGGAAATAAAATTCGTTAAAAAGAATATGATATTATAACACTAGGCACATATATATTAGTAGCTATATGTCAATATATTCTAGTAATATTCTGGCTGTACATATTATAATTGTGTATATATATATATATATATATATTCAAAGTTCACTACAAAGTTAAGGGTCAAATTAAATAATCTGTTCATAATTTTAGACCATAAACAGAGTAACAAAAGGGGCACACAAAACATCTGATCAAACATTTGTGATATGGAATAGTTTGACCAATCTCTTTCATACTTAAATCCTTCCCCAGAGGTTTCCACACAGACCGGTCTTGGGCCACCCGCATCCAACCGCTTCCCGCGACCCTTACCAGGACATCGGTCCACCTTGTGGCGGGAGGGCCTACCCCTGCTGCGTATTCCAGTGCGTGGCCGCCACTCCAGTACCTTTCTGCCCAACGGCCATTGGTTCTGCGTGTTATGTGCCCTGCCCACTGTCACTTCATCTTGGCTATCCGGAGATGAGGCTCCCCTAATTTCTGATGCGATCCCGCAGGGAAACCCCGAGCATAGCTCTCTCCATCGCCCTTTGAGTGACCTTGAGCCTTCTGATAAGGCCCATAGTGAGTGACCACGTCTTTGAGCCGTAAGTCATCACTGGCAACACACACTGCAGTCAAAGGCTTTCGTCTTGAGACACTGCGGTATATTGGACGAGAAGATATGTCGTAGCTTCCCGAACGCTGTCCAGTCGAGTTGGATTCGACGATTGACCTCTTTCTCGAAGTTGGACCTACCTAACTGGATCGTTTGTCCCTGGTATACATATTAGTCGACAAGTTCGAGAGTAGAGTTCCCAACCTTAATAGGAGTAGGTGTGACATGGACGTTGGACATGATTTTCCTCTTATCCATGTTCATTTTTAGACCTACTTGTCGTGAAACTCTACAGAGGCCATTGAGTATTATGCCGAGGTCTACCATGGTCTCAGCCATGACCACGATATCGTCGGCAAATCGAAGGTGAGTTATGTACTCGCCGTTGATGTTGATACCGAGTCCTTTCCAATCCAAAAGCTTGAAAACATCTTCCAACGCGGCGGTGAACAGTTTCGGAGATATAACATCCCCCTGTCTCACCCCTCGCTGTAGTTTTATTGGTTTCGAACTCTGGTCTTGGAGACGGACTAGCATGGTGGCGTTTTCATACAAACACTTCAGCACTTCGACATACCGGTAGTCAATTTGGCACCTTTGGAGAGACTGCAGCACTACTATGAATAAAATTATGATAATGATACGACACAAATTGTTTTCCAAAACTATTAATTTTAGAGACAACTCCGAATATTTTCTAAAAAAATGAACAGGCATTTAGAGATAACTTTACTTGTACAGATACTTATTGGCAGTGCATTCTTCGAAGTATTCTTAGCCACGATAAATTAAAAAGAATTATCATAAACATTACAAATAATAATTAAATGGCTTGTCCTTAAAATAAATAAATTCATTTGTTAAGTAAACTATGTTTACATAGAGAATAAAGAAACAAAAAATATATTATAACATATTATATAAGAATAGAATTTCTGTTGTTTTGCAGTATTTAATGTGGGATGGCCGTATGACAGAAAGGTGGCCCAGGTTTGAATATGGGTACAGTGTGTATGCGGAAGGCCATGGGCTAGGTATCTTAAAGTAAATTGGAAGTGGTCTTTGTCCAGCAGTAGATTGCAAAGACAAACTATCAGCAAACAGTTATATGTTACTTAGACGGTATAAAAAACATTATTAAATAATTTCTTGTCATCAGTAATTCTAGTGTATATTTTATATACATAGTTCATAATCGTATAGATAGACAACCAGCATAAAAGAATTAGTTTAAACATTTAACAAAAATGTGCTCGTTTACTGATTGCGCTGGCAAATAAAAGGCACTTGATTTCCTATTTACAGGAACACTCACTTACCAATAAGCGGGTGTTTCTGTAAGGCTTTCGAAATTTAAATAATGACCTGCATAGAAGAGCTATTCTAGCACATTCGAGGTTTGAAACAATTATTAAATAACAGTGCACCTGGCGGTTATGTAAATGAAATAAGGCTGGCAGTTAAGAAATATGAATATATACTTATAATCTATTAAACGGTTATACTCATATACCTCACGAATAGGTACTTAAAATATATTTAAAGCAAGGACCGCATATCGGAAAAATATCGGTTATAAAGGTTAACAGTTGACATCATACATTTTATTTTAATAACTCAAGATTACGATACACAAATTTTTCGCTACCGTAAAATCTATACCGTTATTTTTTACGCTACCTAAACCACACGATAAGAAATATAAATTTGTCGACGTCCGACTACGACAATTGTAATGCACTCGTCGCTGAGAGCTGACAAAGTCGCGTAGGTCGTAGATACTCATCAAATGAATTTTTCCGGTACCGAAATTGATACGGGTAATTAAGATAAATATAGGTAGCGATGCATAAAAAATAGCGCTATCAATATTTTATACCAGTAAGCTAACTGCAAATCTCAACCGCTTTCGGTGAACCTATAAAATAAAGCGCTAGTTATTTTATACCGGTAGCGAAGCCGTATACCTTAATCGCTAACGGTCCCTGATTTAAAGGATTTTGATTTAGGAATTATTAATATTATTTTTAATACCTCCAACTAAGCTACAACGCTTGATCTCAGCTCGCTCGTTAGGATGGTTTTGACGTCGATAATGCAATAGGTAGTCACATTACACTATTATGTTTCTAAATGATTATTGGAGGTCTACTGGGCACTTTTCTTGGTCGGAATTTTCTAACAAAACAATATAATATTTTGCTCAATTAATAATATATACTATTATGAATTTAACCGTTTTATAGATTACGTTATAAATACCACTGGCGAGTCAAAACAATTAAAATAACCTTAGTTAAGCAATGTAACAAGTCTCGTATTATTTTTTGTGACACATACACTTAGTTGTCGAATTCGAAGAGTATAGGTCAAAATTGGAAGTGTATTTCGCACTTCGAATATAAGCCGTGGCATGAATTTACTGTTTAAGTTATTTATTGCACACACATAGTCACGGTTATGCTTTCACACACACACATCACATTCTTCGTGCACATACGTCGGTACATTAAACCTGTCATTACTACAAAAACATTCTTGATCTCAAATTAAATTATAATAGCACTGCTGTCATAGAAACGTTCCTAATTGTACTCTTAATTAAACAGAGATTTAATTTGAAATTTGGAAGTTAGGCAATTTTAATTCTTATAGCTTGTACATTAGAGTTCAAATTACCTTAGTTCCAAATTTCGAGCTAAGTCGCTATTTTATTAAGCGTGCGCTATGTAGGATGGTAACCAGTCGGTTTACGGGTAACAGTGTTCAAACTATTCGTATATAGAATATACGGATACGTCACAGAAGCACAGGCACGTCCATAAACTATTCGTATTTAGAACATACGGATACGTCACAGAAGCACAGGCACGTCCATAAACTATTCGTATTTAGAACATACGGATACGTCACAGAAGCAGAGGCACAGTCTATTACACGAGTAGCACGCGGTAGGTGAGGTCCAGGCGGGCGCGGCGGCTAGTCGTCGTGCGCCTTGTGCGCGTCGGCGCGCGCGGGCGCGGCGGCGTCGCGCGGGAACCAGCCGCGCGGCCCGCGACTGTCGCCGTCGCCGATGAGCTTCTCGCCGAACAACCAGTGTCTGGAATAAACACATTTTTATTTTTCTAAATTTTACCTGCGTCTCCGCTCGCTTAAATGTAATAACAATAACAACATATTTATTTCAATTCTTGTGTTACAAATTTTCTCTTATTGTATTATGATTAAAACCAGACATTAGTTGAACTTATAATAAGAGGTTGCCGTTGACGACCGAATATTAATTGTGTTACAGACGTCAGCGTCTTCCACCCTAATACAATTGGTTTCATATTGAAAATTATTACATATTAGAAAGTTCTTCATAATAATTACAAAAACAATAAATTATCAATTAATAGATTAACAATATTACATTATTACATAAATAAAAATAAATTATAAGTATAGGATTTAATTATGAGTTAAAATCAGTTAAGTATTTTATAGATCAATTTATTATTTGGAGATTAATTATAATAATAAGTTAAACAGCTAAGTATGATGCTGAGCTTCCATTTACCACAGTCGTGAGTTGTGTGGTTGTGTGTCTGTGTGTGTGTATGTGTGTGTGTGTGTGTGTGTGTGTGTATGTGTGTGTGTGTGTGTGTGTGTGTGTGAGACAGAGAGAGAATGAGTGTGTGTGTGTGTGTGAGACAGAGAGAGAATTAGTGTGTGTGAGACAAAGAGAGAATGAGTGTGTGTGTGTGTGTGTGTGTGAGACAGAGAGAGAATTAGTGTGTGTGAGACAGAGAGAGAATGAGTGTGTGTGTGTGTGTGTGTGCATGTTTGCGTCCTGTAAGAGCTACTTAAGTTTTTGGTTATCTACTAATTCTTCCGTTTTTTTATAGTCCCTTTTAACCAACGTACTATAACTGTTTTGAATTTGTCCATTGATAATGGGTAGATGTTATTCACAGCATTTGCAGCATTGTATAAAAAGTTTCAAAGAACATAGTATTGTCGCCGAGCGAGCGCGGTTTTGTGGGGGGCAACCGAGTAAATTTTGGTTTTGTTGCGTTTTACAAGCGGTATAAAAGTAGTGCATTTGTGCTTTCTCATTATCAAACCCTTGACAAAGAGTTGTCTTACTGAGAGTACAGGGCACTCGCTATAGAGGAGCTCCGTACTGTAGCGTCTTGGTTTACCAAGTATGATCTTCAGAATACCTCTTTGGGCCCGTTCTAGAGGAAGTAATGTTGTTGTCCCTGCTCCACCCCACGTAATAATAATGTAGGTTACGTTAGTACTTTTTTCTGTATGAAATGTCTATGTTCTATTCTGTACAGGGGCAACGTGTATGGAAAACATCATCATAATAGGTCGAGTAGATAAGGCGTGAAAACAAACAAACTCACTTTTACATTTATAATATTAGCTCGAATTATTGTAATTTATTGTTTGACGTTTAAGAGTCGTATTAAAAGCGCGTCTCGTCGTTAAACAATAAGCATGATGACAGGGTTAAAAACTAAAAGTGATTCGCATTAGTCCATCTTTTAAATTATCATAATATATTGGACACCTATTTTTTATTTAACAAATCAATAAATATTTACTAAGATATTAAAGTTCGGGAGTGGGGGCTTGTGACGTCACTCTCTTATAAAATTTGTATCGACAAGTGACGTAACACGAAATTTAAACCCGTTGTATCTTCGTTGTTAATAGTTGGTGTAACAAAAGAAAAAAAAATACGTGCCCATTGCTTTTTGCTAGTCTTAAAGACGGACTAAAATCTTTTTCGGTCATCATGCCTATTACATTTAGTAAGTATAAAATTGTATTACATTTAAGTAGTAGAAAATAAAAATAACGTCGGTCCCGGCTGCCATGAACATCTATGGCAGTCGTTATTAGGAAGTCAGTGTCCTATAATATCCTGACACTGGTCTAGTCTTAGGGTATCGTTAGCCTTTGGGTTGCGGAGGTCAGGTGGCAGCCGCTCCATGTAAAAACTGATATCCAGTTAGACCAGAAAAGCCGACCCCAAGTGACTTGGAAATAATAAAGGCTAGGGAGAAGAAGAAGTTATCACTGTAAATGTAATAATAATAAGAAAAGACATTTGAATAAAATACACAAACATGCCTTTTTTTAATTCATTTGGCTAAAAGGTTTCAGTCGAACTACAGATGAATTCCGTAAAAAAAATCTCATCTCGAACTCGATTGTCGCCATACCAGTAACCATAGTAACGAACTGTCATCATTACCAAAGTTACTGTAGAAGACACACCAATTACAACAGATATTAATTTAATAGTGAGATTTTGATTTATTATATATAAACTTAACTACATATAAAAATAAACTTACCGTCTTTGCCTAGTAGCTCTGATGACGTCACCAGGTGTCAGCGGTAGCCTGGGCTCGTCGGTACAGGGTGCGGCGATCGCGGCGCGGGGCCGGGAGAACAGAGGCACCCAGTGTCCTGAGTACGACTCTACGGCGCTATAAAGCCGGGAACGAACACGCTTGTCCTGCTTTTGTGCTATTTGTTCTCGCTGCAAATTAAATAAATATATATTTAACCTATTATATGTACACACGGGTACACATCAAGTTAGACACCCTATATACCTACGCATAACTACGCTACATACAAAATAGAGAATTATCGGCAAGGGACAGTGCATAGTGGTGTCGATGTAATGGTAAGGATAGAGCGTAACAAAAATATAACGCACTCTCTCGCACGATTCGCAACGTTCAACTTCTAATAGTTCAAAGTCCAAACAGTCTAGGTTGATGCGTCGCTGTGTGTACATAATACATATTATTGCTTTGATTTTTGGTTATACTTCTAGAAATTTTATTGGGAGGCCTGTGACGCGGGATTAACCGCGTCTGTCTGTCTGTTCGCGATAAACTCAAAAACTACTGAACGCATTTTCATGCGGTTTTCACCAATAGATAGAGTGATTCATGAGGTTTAGGTGTATAATTTGTTAAGGTTTTGTACTACCCGTGCAAAGCCGGGGCGGATCGCTAGTAAGCATATATATAAGAGATGGCCATGGTGGGCCATGTCAACTCAAGTTAGATATAATTTTTTTTTTATACTACTAAGGTGACAAGCTTGCCTACGCCCACCTGATGGTGAGTGGTCACCGTAGCTTATGTACGCCTGCAACACCAAAGGCATCACTTGCGCGTTACCGACCCTTTAGGAAAGGATGGGAGAAGGAGAAGGAGCGGGAAGAGGGAAAGAGGGTGATTGGGCCTCCGGCATTCTCACTCACCGAACGAAACACAACAGTAGGAATACTGCTATTTCACGTCGATATTCTGTGAGAGGGTAGTTGTTCCCCGTTCGAGCCGGCCCATTCATGCTGAAATCAGCGAGGCTCTACTACTCGTAGAACTCAAAATTATAGGGTTTTGTATAGGCCAGAGGCGGCTAAGGCCTAGCCCGCTCCTAAAAAATAATCCTAGATACCACACATAATATAGGCTGGCGTCTATGTCATCCCAGATGTAGGCAGAGGTGTATTAGACTATAATATTTCCTCGTAAAGCACGTAAATTCGATACCTACGCATGACGGGCGGATTTTAGAAGAAATCTCAAACATCCATCCGACTTGAGAACCGATACTGCGGCCTCATCATTGTCGGTTCACACAATCTTATACCATAATTTGAGACTCGATTAAATTGTTAATAATGAAATACTAAACAATATACTAATATAACTGCTGAGTATTGCCTGACTGCCTATATAGCCCAGTCATATTAGAGGTTTTACCTCGGAATGAGAGATAATAAGCTCTAAACTCGTATACACCTTCATTTTGGTGTTCTAAAAGTTGTCTCAAAAGTCTTATAAAATCTTGTGTCTGCGCCGTAAGTTATTCAAGGTCAAAGGTCACAAAAATCAGTTTTTCGCGATTATCTCGGTTTCTATAGCGCCAATGATTTTTTTATTACAAAATTGTAGAGCATAAAATTTGCAAAAACAAATTGTTTACAAACATTTTTCATACCTCCAACCATTTTTGATATAGAGGGCGGCGAGTCCGAAACGAAACAGACATTTTCACATGCCCGGATGACGACGATGAAAAAGGAGAAAATTAATACTTTTGTTCTTTAAATAAATAAAGATTTATATATTTTCAATTCATTTCAATTCAAATTGTAAAAAATATATAGATACTGAATAAAGATATAATTACAATATATTTAGGTACTCGTTTTATTTCTACTTAAATCTACTTTAAATAAATTAATATTAATTTAAGATATGCAATAAGTATTTCATCTAAAAACTCATTTTAATTAAACAAAGTGGGTATTATTAAATAAAAATAAAAGATATATGCAAAAAGTTATTAAATATAATGTATTAACTAATAAATAATACAAATTATTTATTGTTAATGATATTTCAATAATTTAATAACTTTATACAAGGTATTATTCACTGAGATTCATGGTTGACCTTGTATTATAGTGAGTACGGCTGAGCGCTGCGGACGGAGAGTCCGCAGCCCTCTATCTCAAAAATGGTTGGAGGTATGAAATTTTTACACAAAATTTGTTGCAAGTTTTGTGTTGCAATTTTATAATAAATGTTAACATCATTGGAGCTATAGAAACCGAGATAGATACCGACCTATAGAAAGACTGATTTTTGTGACCTTGTTGACCTTGAATACCTGACGGCACAGACACGAGATTTTATGAGACTTTTGAAACAACTTTTCGAACACCAAAATGAAGGTGTATATGAGTATACAGCTTATTATTTCTCATTCTGAGGTTGACACCTTTTTTCTGCTTATTTGACTGGACTATGTATTAAAGCATAGTACAGACGCACTGACGCGTGGTTCTGACGTCGGTCAGAACCACGCCTATTGTTTCTCATAAAATAGATATTTACTACAAAAACACTTCGCACGACCATACCATTATGATCTATTAATTTTTTTTTGTCACGTGTGGAATGCTTTGACGCTCATCCCTCCGCGGGGGCGGGCGGAGGGATTATGTCGGACTCGCCGGGGTAAAGAAAGATGTTGAAATGAAAATGGACCTCCCGGAATACCGACTAAACCAACCATGGTGTTCTTCGACAAAACCGCCATCGAGGGGGCCGCGCGAATCACTTTCGCATGCGGTCGCGACCCCGCCGAGGTTTCGGCCCGCCGTATGAAACGGCAGGCCACAACACAACAAGCCTACCCTATAGGCATTACAAGCTCAAAAAAATAAGAAATACCGTACTGTCTCCTCCCTAGACGGAGACGGACTCGACACAGAGGCGCGCGTGGGAACACGCACGCCGCCTCTCAAACCTGGTGCTGAACGGATGGCGGGCAGGCCCACAAAGCCCGCCACCCCCAGGTCAAACCTCAGGGTGGCTGGAGGTCATCCCGCGCCCTCCGGCGCCCGGCTCTGCGGTTGAGGAAAGGGTTTAAATGCTCTCTCTCTCGCTCCGCCGCCTCCTTGATGGAAATCACTTCTTCACAGAAGGGGGCGACGGCGTTCCACGACCTCTCACTCCGGACCATAGGCTGAACTACGGCCGCGAGCACGACCACATCATATAACAAGAGCATTCAACAAAAAAAATTTACTGTCATCTACCGAGATGACAGTGAATTTAAAAAAGGCACTTTTGTAGTTTATTTGTGACCGCACAAATATATATAATTTTTTTTTATACGTCTATGGTGGCAAACAAGCATACGGCCCACCCAATGGTAAGTGGTCACCGTAGCCTATGGACGCCTGCAACATCAGAGGCATCACTTGCGCGTTACCAACCTTTTAGGAAAGAAAGTGGGAAGAAGGAGCGGGTAGGAGAAAAGAGGGTGATTGGGCTGCCAGCACTCACACTCACCGAGCGAAACACAACAGTAGGAATACTGCTATTTCACGTCAATATTCTGTGAGAGTCCTTCCCTGGTCAAGCCGGCCCATAATAATCTTCCGATGTGTTGATGATTGATTGATTGATGTTACTTTACCCAGGAATCGAATACACATGCACGTTTCTACCCCTGGACTTACAAGGTAACCATTAGTCAACTTACCGTCAGATCATAAATCCCGCAACCTTCCTTCACCGGCCAATTGATCCCGTCGTATCGCGAGCCAAGCAGCACTTGCTGTACATTCTTCGACCATCCTACATTGTAGGGGAACACGAATGGCGGTAGACCTTGCTCCTCTCTCCTGCCTACCGCCTTTTCTACTATCCAGTCTTCTATTGTAGTTTGGTTGCGGAGTATGCCTCTGATCTGGGTGGAACATAAAGTTTTGATTTAGAATGGAATAAGAATTGCACTTTTTTAGTAATTATACCTAATAACCTTTATACAACTAATATAGTCTGATCCGACCGGAGGTATGTCGATTAAACACGATTCGACATTGAATTAATCACGATTGAGTTGAGTTAATACGGTCGCAGGTCGGATTAGCCCCTCGAATGCAGGGATTGCAAATTTCCAGACTACACTCGCTTTTGGAATAATTCCTGGGTCCCGAGAGACTTTACAAACATTCAAACAACGATCATAAAGAACAACCAGACTCGGAGTTACCATTTGTGGATCACACAATTTTTTGTCCCGTGTGGGATTCGAACCCACAACACTCGGCGCAGTGGCGAGGCGACCATTTAAACCACTTAAATCCTGCAATCACCATTCTAGGATGAATTAAACACTGCCGGGGTTGCAGGATGAATGCGCGAGCGATCCCTGCGCCCCGGCCATAGACCGTGTGAAAGAACACCGTGGTAGGTTTAGTCGGTAGGATTGAGTCCAACATAACCCCCGGCCCGCCCCCGCGGAGGGGTATGCGTCACAGCATTCTATTTGTGGTGGATCAATCAAAATTCTAGGTTGGAATAATCATTATTTTAAGATGAATTAAACAATGTTCTTAGTTATAATAAACTACGGTGAATAATAATAATTCTATCACATACACACAACACCATCTAGCCCAAACACAATGGATAAACATACATATATACTTTTTTTTTTGTAACTACATACATATTATACATAGAAACACCCAGACCAAGACAAACATCCATGTTCATGCACACAAATATTTGTCTTGTGCGGGAATCGAACCCGCGACCTCAGGCGTGGCAGTCGGTTACACTAACCACTACGCCATCGAGGCCGACAATCAAAAAACAAATAAGACTCATTTTCGAATAATACTTACTTGTAAATACAGGAGCGCGCCCACAGCTAGCACAACGCCGACAGCCATGCCGATGGCAAGCAGCGTCAGCAACAGCGTGGTGAGAGTCAAATAGATCATGGGCTCGCGGCCAGTGCCGTTGTGTATGTACCACACACGATTAATAGCGTGATACATGCATATTGATAGCACCTAGAACATAGAAATAGTTCTCATAGAGGCGAGGTAGGTGTTTGGTCTTATCTTAGACAGAGCTGATGGTGTGAGTAACCAACCATCGTCGCGTCAGTCACCTATGCACACTGACTTATTTGTAGGTAAAGCAAAGAGAAACACACGCCCAACTAACTGACGTAGGCAGAGGAATTTGCCGATTATATTTTATGGCCCTAGGGCGGCGTCTTGCCAGCCCTCGTAATTTTTATCTCTTTATTTCTTTATTTCCATAAAGGCAACACCTGCACTAGGAATAATGCCTTTGTCGCAGGGGACGTTACAAACATTCTAACAATGGACACAAAGAACATCCAGAATTGGAACAACCATTGCGAGTAGCGACGCGACCAATTGAATCATTACACCATCCATGCAGTGGTATTCTATAAATAGTTTCAAACAATGACTGTTGAGTATTTTTCCAGTTTACACATTTTTCCTATTTTTGTTTCTAGTATTGTAAGTAGTTATAAGTTAAAAGTTTATTTGTAATTTAGTTTTTTTTTATTTTCGTTCTATTTTTGTTTCTTTTTGTTTCTCTAATTACTTAGTTGAGTTTTATGTTTATTTTTTCATGTATATAATTAAGATGTAGCGCACTATCGAATTGGGGTTACGTGTAATGATAGTTGTAAGTTTAAAAATAAATAAATAATGTCATTATTGGAATCAGGGAGGTCACCAGCGATAGTAAATGGGCTTTTGGTGCTTAAGAGTAAATACATTAGATATATACATAATTGCAGCACTCACCACAGCAGCCTGTGAGCATCCCAACACGGCAGAGATGAGGAACATGGTGAAGTATCCATGATTTGAGTGCCCCACACAACAGTTGATCCAGGGACAGTGGTGATCCATCTTTTTTATACAATAACCACCTAAAAACACACATACATACAAGGGTCATGCCTATATATCCTCGAAGGGGTTGACAGAGTTATAAAGTCTAGTTTAGCACATATCTATAGACCAAACACATTACCAGACTATGCAGCAATGGAAAATTCATATTTGTCTGACACTTTGGCCAATTTATACATCCAAAATGTAAGTAACAAGCACTTAAATTTTGGATAGATAAATAGATGGCTCTCTTTTTTTAACTTTTTGGGTGAAGGGCTTTTTTGTATTTTATATTTAATAGTTCTTTATTGACCACGCTTAGGCAGTGTATATGCATTAATTTAGGATAAAATATAACTTATTCTCTAAAAATATGTATGTACTACGAATTTGTGATAATTTATATAAGTACTTACATTTTCTGCAGTGATGTGATCTTGGTGCTTTGTATCCATTGCAAACTGTACAAAACTGTAAGTGCTGTTTGGCCTCTTCATTTTCCTAAAAAGAACATAATCATCAGTCAATTGGCACCTTGAGTTATGTAGATGAATCTGTAAGATACAGCTGACACTACCTGTGGTTTATGTGGTATATAGAATAAATTATGCTAGCAATTTATTTTATTTAGATTATGGTTTGCCTTCAATATAATTTATACAGATTAGACACTATGTATCATAGTGGTCAATTTAAGCTTAGTTTTTAACCTATGGAGTCGCAGTGACGCACCAGCTGCAGACCAGACCCAATAGGTTTCTAATTTTGATGGGCATTTTAAGACTTGAAAGGTTAAATTGTAAACTTGAAAGTTGCATTGATATTTTTTCGGTGGTATGAAAAAATGCAATGAGATGAAAAAATGCGATGGATCCACATTTGGTTATAAATATCTTTAGCCTACAGAGAAGTCTTCTTTATAGTTTTAAAGTATAGCTACAAAATATTTGCATTTGGCAATGTTAACATGTTGAATTTTGTGAGCATTTACATGTTGTTTACTTAAAATAAAAGCGACAAGTGTTGTTGTTGCCAAATGTGTAAAAGCTTCTTGATACTAAATACAGATTACAATATATATGCTGAATGTATTTACCGGTTTCCATCCTAATGGAACAAATCCTGGTCCTTCAAGTAATGATTGTAGAAAGTAGTATAGTGTTGCTCCTGCTAACGTCAAGAATAGCGCAGCGTGTGCTGAGCCTGCTATAGAACCATGCGGTGGCCACCACATGCCCAATAGATGGACCATAGCCCATGTTATTAATTTTATTATACCTGAAAGGAGAAATTTTTATTAAAGTTATTTATACAAAAAAGGAAATATTGCAGGTATATTTATAATAAAACTATAAAGAATGAGTTTTAAGTTTATACTAATATTATAAAGAAACAAAGATTATTTTTATATAAAAAAAGAAGCTGTGGAACAGAGATACAAACTATAATATTTTACTAACTGAATGTTACACTGTCAAGGAACAGGATATATTTTAAAATTATTTCATTGTTTGCTGCTTTTTACTGTTTCATTTATTAATTAAATATATACAGTGCAGTTACAGATATTAAATTATTTTTAGCATGATATCTAATTAATCAAATATACACAAAACAAATACATTATGGATTGCCACAATGCCAAACACTAAGCTATTTCAGTACTAATAGTAATAATCTATATGAACAACTTTTACGACTTAGACAACTGATAAGAAAGTGGTAATTTGATAACAAAAAAATTGTTTTCTTCATTCAATGCTACTAAATCCATAAAAAACATAATCATTGTGAAGCATTGGCGTAAAGTTATTTTCAGAACGGCTAATAAGTGTTTGTATACAACATTTGAAGTATTTATTCATCCAATATGACAATCTGTTGGCATCTGTATCTTAACAGGTGTTCGCGAAACGAATTTTTCTAATACTATAAGATTTTATTGCAAGGGATTTATGAAAATGTATATCAAAATATTTGTTTTATTCTGTAGAACAAACTGTTTTCATATTTATAGTGTTTATGCTTACCTAAAACCGATATTGGACCCCAGTGGAATAGCCTACGAAAGGGTGTTGAGGCCATGTTCTAAAGGTTACCGACTATGTTATATAGCATTAAAATTAAAAAATTATCATTTAAGATCACTTTTCATACATAGACATTCTGTAATAATTGTAATTACGGTAAATGCTGTATTATTTAAATATTTACGTTAATCAATGTATCAAAGTTGCGCTTTGTTAACCTTTATGACAGTTAGCATAAGCTCTTTCGTTTATAAATAGGTGTTAAAAATAGTCCCAACTTTATTTTATTATAATAAATTATCACCGTATTGCATTGATTGACTGATACTATGAGTTACAATGACAATCACTAAATTAGTTAATTACACAATTATGAAACAAATATTACAGAAAGATAATCATCGTATAAACTTTAGGATATCACATGTTTTTAAACGATTAATACTACGTTCCAATCTACATAGTTTAAATTGTAACGGCCCAATTTAATGTTAGATTTTCTTACAGATGGTATTGGGCTGTTGTAAGTAGATAGTCTAATTATAGGAATTCAATTTAATTTTGCTGACAAGCTATTTATATAAGTCCACTGAAAATAGTTTTATTTGTTAATTCAAAATTACAATTTATTTGCGTAGTTGGGAATATAGAAATGGTATAAAGTTACAAGATAATAAAAAATAGAAGATATAGTAGTTTTTGAAGACCATTTGTATTGAAGTTTTTTGTGTTTCACGCTTATCATAAGTGATATTAGTTCTGCATATCACATATGTCTGTTATGAGGACCCTAACTAATATTGTTTCAGAATATGAACGATATTTTATATAAGAAAGTTGCTATTCTAAAGTAACAACACTGGCTACCACGTCACGCAGGCAGTTGTCACATCTCGATATTTTTGTGACTCAAGGGTGTGTGCATTCTTTATGTGTGTTGTTCTACTTATGTGGATTATTAGGTGATATTCTTCTTTTTACCGGGTAAGTTATCGTTCATACATATTTTAAGAATAAAGCCAAAACACCACCGTGGTCTCCGATCGTAACATTCAAGAATTTTTATCTAACGTTTTTCTATGTTCAGCCGACTGCCCGGTGACTACAATAATTTTATTGTCATCGTTCGAATGTGATTATTTTGTGAGAAAATGTATAGAACGATACGGGATAGAGCGATTAATACTCGCTATGAATGCATACAAGTAGGCGTTCAGTCACAATTTCATATGTAATGTCACGCGGCATAGGACCCGTCAGTCGCGGTGGAAATTTACGTGAACAAAATTATCATTACATGTATTGTCTCGTTGCAGATTGTCATCCTAAACCACCAAAATGCCGAAATCGGTGAGTATTTGTGTTTACGTTTATTTGTTTATAATAAACCTATAGGTATATCTGTTGTTAAAGTTGACACTTAATATCCGTCGTAGGCAAGTGATTTTAACTGATTTCACCATCGCAATGTGATCAGACGACACATGTTACATATACGACGCTTTAAAAAGCCGAAGGAGATATTTTTCATACAAAATTGACTTTCCATTTTGACAACTGTAGATAGTATGTAGATGTACTTGTAATTGGTTCTATTAGAAGCAATTGGGTAACTAGCTGTTAAAATTGAGCAAGTCTTTTTTATGTTGTGGTGACAGTATAAATATTTATGACATATCTGTTTAAGAAAGTAAAAGTACCTGTCTAGAGTAAAAAAAGATAAGAAGTATTTTGTAATATGAAGGAATTACACTCTTGGTTATCTTGTTTTAAAATTTGATAAGAGCTGTTGATAGCCTGAGTATTGATGGATATTAAGTTTTGTCCAATAAAAAACATGAGTAGATAATAGTACTTACTCATATAAAGCAATTATATTAACATAAATTCATATTACAGTTTTACAGAAAGTTTTTCATTATCTATAGTTTCTATGAACATCAATAGGTTTTTTGTAGCATAGTGTTTGTATGTATGTATTCAATTCTGAACTATTTAATTTTCATTATAATGACTAGAATAGTAGTTAAAAATAATATTTTTGTATTATTATCCCAACATGGATCATTGTCAAATCCTAACCACAATATTCCAACAACAAATATTTAATGAAAGTAGCAGTACTAGAATAATTTTAACTTCTCCTTATCAAACCAAAAGTTTCTATATTGTATATTTGTTATATATTCATATGTTAATTTTTTTTTGCTTGTAATTATTATGATTCTTGTCAAAGTGTCTGATTAGGATGCTGATGTTAATGTTGCAATAGTTCAGATTTGACTTGTATTTAGACTCGAGTCAATACATAATCAGTAGGCTATTACTGCTTCAATTTTCTAAAACTGGTTTCTACCATCACAATGATTAATTCAGGTGGAATGTAATCATTATGTGAACCAATTAAGTCAAGGCCTTTGATAACTGCTATGAAATATAATGTATGTGGTAAATACACCTGTCGCAATATATTAACATTGTTACATATGTATTCTGATGTTTAATAGTGTGGAAACTCAATAATGAGGAGGAGGAGACTGCAAAATTAGGTTATATGAGTTTAATTATAATATTAATGTGCAATTTGCAAGCAAACTTCATTAATAGTTTAATAATTATGTAGTTTACATATAGATAATATATATATGGTTTATATGGCCACCCAAGTGGAGTGAACTCATAGAGATCAACATTATTCTAAACTCATGTGGCCTTTCATTACAATGGTTATAGGAAAACTAAATATATAGTATAATTACATCATTAAACTAATAAATCATTATTGTTTAAACCACATTTATGTTAGTAGTATGAAGTAGTTTCATAATGTTTGTCAGATATTGTGTGTTATTTATATATCTGTTCTTTCAATGTTTGTCAAGCATATTTTTACATAAACTGATAGACTAAAACAGCTTTGTCCTAAAAAGTATCTGATATTTTCACATTCACCATAAAAATAAATTGATTCAATATAAATTTGTAACTACATAGTGATTTCATTGTGACATTGAATGTTTTTATCATCACATCCTGGTTAGCATTGAGTGATAAAGCTCATGATTTTGAGGCTTATTATGTTCATTAATTAGTTGTCACTGTGACAATGAATGTATTAAACTTCACACATTATATTTCAGGGAAATACCCTTCATTACTAAATAATAGTGTAGCCTTCTTAGTATATTGGTTTTCAGGATCAAACAAACCAATTTTACCTCTTTATAATATTAGTATAGATATTAGATGTAGGTATATTAGATTGTAGAGATTATGTATTTATTTATGAGGCCAAGCTTGTCATTTATACAGGGTGTCCTGTAATTAATGGATAACCTGGAAATGTCTTATAGTGGAACTGATGGCCGTTCAGAAAAAATACGAAAGAAAATCTATCCTAACTACTACCTGAGATATGTGTTTTTTTTTAATTACCATGTATAACTTTCTTGTATACTACGATTCATCGGTTTTTTGTTGTTTTATTATTAAACACTAATTATGCTAATAGATAGACAGTCAAAAGTATGCTATGCTAATATAGCTTGCACTTTTTAATATGTATAATTTTTTTGTATTTTTTAATTTTTTCTGAACGGCCTTCAGTTCTACTATAAGACATTTCAAGGTTATCCATTAATTACCGGACACCTTGTATATGTATATTGCTTATGGTTTGTTACTTATGTCGGACTGATCACTAAACCAACTAAGCTACTAAGTTCTGGACATTGAATCCTGGACTGTACAACAATTTTGTGTTCTACACATAGTAAAATAAGTAATTGTTTTGAAAGATCTTTTATTATTTAAACTCTGTGCAGAATTGTATTGCTTCAGGCATTCTCTCGCAGTATGACTTGGAATAATACAAAGATAATAGTGGCAGGTGTATAAACATTTATGTATTGTAATAAAGTAGGCTGAATCATACAAATCCACTCCATCCATACAATCAAATACACAACTGTTACTAATGTTGCAAATGTTGGATTCAATCTCTAGAACATACATTTGTAGGCTACAGGTACAGATAGTACTTTTAAATTAGGGAGTTTTTTGTATCTACTGTTTTAATTTAGAGAAAGAAAGCACAGTTCAAAAGTGCGCTTAATTTAAAACATAGGTGAAGGTTTAACATTAACAAGATTGAATATGAATTTTGTGCAACATGCACATAAATATTAGAATTTATACTCAAGAAGATGTTTCTATAGTATAATGTACACATTTATTTGCGACTCATACTTAACTATGCCATAGTAGACTATATAGCCTAATTATCCTAACCTCCTTTATTTTCACCTGTCTTTCTTGTATATATATAGGTATAGTGTATGTTATATATTCTTTTTTTTTTTAACACATTAATATTGTTTCCATAAATATATTTATTTTACAGATTCTCGGTTATATTACGAACGCGCTTGATATTGGCGCAAACGATAATGTCTTGGTTAGTTCGACAGTGTTTGATTTTTATCCCAACACTATATTTTTTTTGGTATTATAATAGCTTTTTTTGTACCAGTTGCCTGTGTTGAGTAATGAATACTTGTAATAATTTTGTACCTACCTGGAAATACAAGTTTAGTATAATTATAGTTTCGCTAGATTTCATAACATCCAAATATGATCTGATTACATGACGATCGGTAAAAGGCAGAGTGACACAAGCGCCATATTTTTGGTATATCGACTTATATGATACTTTTTTAAAGTTTTTAATAACCTGATGAAATTGGTAAAAGGAAAATGTAATAAAGCAGCTACTGCACCCATCATGTTGCGAAACGTTTGGCCTTACATAAAAATGCCAATAAATTCGCCCACTTCCTATAGATACGAATTATTTGATCAGCTGATGTTATTTTAAACTTTGATCAAGAATTATCGCGCTTATTAATAAGTACCTAGATAGTGATTAAAATATATTATTCCACTGGGCATATATTTTAAAAAATTGTAACCCATTATTTGGATTACATGCAACCATAACGCAAGGCTCCAACTTGCGCCATTAGCCGCACGCATGGGGCTGAGCAGTTTAGATCTACTCAGCCTAATTATTTCAATAAGCTTGAAACTGCTTCAACTAAATTGATTAAATTCAAACATTTTTAATTCTGTCTACTATATCATTATTTACTTTCTTTACGTACCAAATAGATTACCTCTTTACGCAGTTTTAGAGCAAACATTTTTTTTAACTCTTACTTTAAAATTGATTCACATTAGAGTTACATAAACTGCTGCTTAGAACCTCCTTTTCGGCCGAACTAAATAAGTCGATACAATAAAAATGGCGCTTTGTCTTATATTTGCAATAGTTCTGCAACATATTTACATTGTAAAAGCATTAAATTGCATTGACCATTAAGAATTAATGCTCATTAAATGTAATGCAGTTGATAGTAGTATCATTAGCATGATTGCGTTTTAATAGTTTGCTATATATGGGTTTTTGTGGTGTGTGTAATGTGGTGAGCTATTTATGAGGATTGTTTGAAATGCCAGCTGTACGGTATGAGCATTGCTTGAATTATGACTAAAGACTGATACTTATATTGATGGAGTATGTAACTATGTAATGAGACTATTATAAAATGTTGACTAATCTGTATCAAGTCTTAGTCATCTGTCAAAAATCGTAACAGATATACTAGTAAGTATCTATAAAATTAAATTTTAAATGTATTGTGGTACCAAATTTTAATCCGATCTTATTTTAGAATATGAGTATGGACATAGCATTGATTTAAGTATTTTAGATTTTTATGTGGTGACCACACGCAGCTCGCCACTCGTCTAGTGTTGTGGGTTCGATCCCCACACGGTATAAAAGCTTGTGTGATACGCAAACAGTTGTTAAAAGTCTATTCCTGTTGTTCGAAAGTTTGCGAAGTTTTTCGCGAATTTAATGCTAGTGCGGAGGTTTTAATAAAATAAATATTTAAAGTATTACTATTAATGTCCATAAATATAATTTAATTACCAACCATTTATATTTTAACGCGGTTATAGACGTCGAAATCGATTTATAGACGACCGAATTTTTTTTAAATGTATTTATGTCGATAAATCGCGTAATACTCCTGTTAATATCTATAATCCGAGCTAAATAATATTGATTCAAGATTGCCATATGAAGAGACAATGAAAAAACGGATTGGTCATCGGCGTTTAAGCGTCAACTTAGGAATTAAGACCATGTTAGTGTTTACTGTTATAGTACCTATAGTCCCCTGTTGCATGCAAAGCATGTTTAAAAAGTGTGGTTTGAATAGTTTTGAGTGAGTTTTTATTGATTATTTCGTTTGAGAATGCATTTTGAGGTACCTACTTTCTATCTCAATTGTCAGTGATTGACAACCTTTTTTTTTTTTTTTTACCTGGGGCAATGCATTGACGCATATCCCTCCGCGGGGGCGAGCGGAGGGATTATGTCGGACTCGCCGGGGTAAACTAAGATGTTAAAAAGATAATGTACCTCCCGGAATACCGACTAAACCTACCACGGTGTTCCTCGACAAAACCACTATCGACGGGGCCGCGCGAATCACTTTCGCATACGGTCGCGACCCCGCCGAGGTTTCGGCCCGCCGTATGAAACGGCAGGCCCCTACGCAATAAGACCTACCCAAGATAGGTACTTACTCAAAATAAAATCCTACTGTCTCCCCCTAAAGGGGGAGACGGACACGAAACAGAGGCGCGCGTGGGAAGTGATTGACAACCTGATTTAAGTGATAATAATTTACAGAATTATCACATCACTGTAAGTATAAAAAACAAATGATAATTATCATTTCTTGATAATTATCATTTGTTTTTTATACGTACAGTACGTATAAATTATAAAAAAATATATAACTTTAATTAAATAACTGTCACGATATTTTATTACTGAGACAGATAAATATTACGATAATTATGTGATCCTTAAAATAAATATCATTATCACAATCGAATATCAAATAATTCTTTTAATACTTATGAACTCGATGAGGGGTGCTCACCGATTAGTATTAAAATAATTATTTGATGTTTGGTACCATACCACAATTACCGAGGAGTAGATTTGCCAGATAGTTTGTAACTGATAAATAAATTTAATCCCTTAATTATATTTAAATATTTGACTGCACGGGTAACGTATTGGTTTTTGTAAAATGGTTTATTTTACGATTGAACATCCAGCCCTTAAAAGCTATATGTTCGAAGTTTGAAATCAAATACATACATTTATTATTATCAATAAAACCTAGATATAACTAATATTCAGGTATATGTTTGTAATATCTATTATCTAGGTGGGAATCATCACGTTATGTTGATATGAGTGCAAAGATGACACAGTGGTATAAGTGGTCACTGGGCCTCTACCAATGCGAATATTTAGATACGATGCAAAAATTATGCAGCCTATATCTTAATATCTTGGTTTAAATAATTATAAGTTAGTTTGAAATGTCTCCCGTGACACTTATATTTACCCAGTGACGAAAATGACTCCTATTGTTTCGTTGTAAAGGGAAAGAAAGCTTAGTTTTCTAACATATCTCCTATGTGCAGATACTGCTAATTTACAATTTTATCATAGTATATACGTAGGTATATTTACGTTTACGGCAAGCAATAGTATAAGTTTACTAGTAATGACAGCCATTTTATCATAATAGGAGACATTAATTATTTATGTCGCGCAGAGAATGCGCGCGCGCGTTCTACGAAACTAATTGTAAAGTCTTATATGGTTGTCTGATGACGTCACTAAATTGAGGATAGTCTGGTAACGATACAATTGCGATTTTAAAACGACAGCAAAGAGTCTTAGCTTATAACAGTCTGAGAGAATAAAATATAAGAAACGTTTATTGAAACAAAAGTAAGATTACAAAATGAAGCGTAAATGAACAGCTGCTGTAGTTAATGATAAGTTCGTAAGATATAAATAACCTATCATAATGAACAACCAGAAGATCATGGAAGATTGGCAAGCAATTAAACTTATGCTGTGATGCCGCGTTGATTTGATTAGAACAATGTCTTTTTGTATTTGAAATTAATATTTTGCTAGCTTTTGTCTGCGGCTTCGCTCGTAATAGTAGGTTAGATTATGTTAGTAACAGCACTTTATTTCTTAAATAAAATATAGTACTGATAATATAGCTCTCTAATGGTGAAATAATGTTTAAAATCGGTTTATTAGTTTTTGAATTAAAGCCTTACAAACAAACAAAAAATCTTGCCTCTTTATAATATTAGACACAAATTCGATCCTATAGATTCGATCCTCTATAGGATCGAATTTGTGTCTAGTTATTCTGAATTTATGTTTATTTTCGCTTACAAGCTTACTCATAAAAATATCGGTAACTAAAACCCAGCTACCTCTCAACTGAAAAGCTCTCGGGTCGTTGTTTAAGGGGGGAAATAGGTGTAAGACGACGTTTTTATTCTTTTTCATTAATTTTATTAACACTTAATTGAATTTATTGAAGCTTCTACGCCTATTTCCCCCCTAATGATATTTACTTTAAATCGACAGACCGCTTATGTTACTAAACTATAAGTAATTCAATTGACACTTAACACTGATTAACGTTTATAGGTAAATTTCTTAGTGATTAGTCACTAGTTAATACGTACTTAAATATTTAGATGAGGTTTAGAAGTAAAGCTAATGATAGGAGAGGACGAGGTTTACAAGTATAGCTTTCGGGGAGATTTTAAAAGTAAAGTTTGAATATTGCTTATTAAGTATTTGTATATCAATGACCACCGCGGTTTTACTGATTACTGCTCCGCCCCCCCGTGGCTCGTAGCGTGATCTTATGTAGCCTATCGTACTTTTGATGAAACCAGCTTTCTAACGGTGAAATAATTATAAATATCGGTTGCAAAATTTCAAATTTATCAATTACTAGTTTTCCCCGCGGTTTCACCCGCGTAAGTCCCGTTCCCGTGGGAATATCGCGATAAAAAGTAGCCTATATGTGAATCCAGGTCTCCAGCTATCTACATACCAAGTTTCATCGCAATCGGTCTAGTAGTTTTTGCGTGAAAGAGTAACAAACATACATACCTACATTCATCCTCACAAACTTTCGCATTTATAATATTAGTAGGACAAGCAAACAAACAAATCTTTCCTCATTTATAATGGTTTATGTTCTTTTTATGGTGTTTCTATGTATAATATGTAGGTATTTACAAAAAAAGTATATAATATGTATGTTTGTCCGTTGTCTAGTACCCATAGTAGTTTGGGCTAGACGGTGTTGTGTGTATGTGGTTGAATATCATATTATTATTATATATTATATAATACTAGCTGTCTTGACAGACGTTGTCCTGTACAGGCGAGTTCACTGTCAACACACGTACAGAAGAATTATATATATAAAGAAGATTAGAATACTGTCATTCACTAAATAGACGTAAGTAATATGGACCGCATATGACCTCACATCTTTTTAGTTAGCTTTAATGTGATATTTGCGTTTACCTTATGAGGTCCACTAATTGTCCTTTAAATAAGACGTAACTGTTACAGGCTTCAGCCTACATAGTACGATACATCGTACATAATATCTGTAATACATTATACTAACATCAAGTGAAGCCTGTCGGAAGGAAGGCGGGCAGGAACTAGGGCACTCGTTATCGTGTTAGTGGATACTGAACTCGGTGCTATGTCATTTGCTTGTACCTATTGTACATGTGTCTGAATGGACATGCGTTGCAGATATATTATATACAATATTTGTCTTGATAGGTGTGGCTTAAGCACACGTACGCCTAGTCAAACCTTTTCGTAAATAGTATACAGTGTGTATAATAAACCCTGTCCGATCCATTAGGTATTGTTTCTCACTTAAAAAACATGCTGTGATAAATAAAAGGAAAAATCTATATCACCGTAAAACGTCTTCATAATATTTTTAAGTACAGTATTGAACAGCATTTTTACCCTTAAATTACTGAAATTTCGGACAGTCTAGCAACACTCCATTAAACTTGACAAGGACGTGGAGTGTGGCATACTTTTAGCGACATTTTTTTAAGGCGTAGGTATGCGCGGCGTAGCGCGGCGCAGCATCGGTGAACCTTTATGAACTTTTGTGATACCTAGGTATTATGATTTGTCGGGTTAAATTTACTGGGGTAATTTTTTTGATCGATTTTTATAATAAGATGTCACTTAGGTACTCATAATAAGCTACTGAATAACACCTTTAAGGATCGGACAAGGTTCATTATACACACTGTATAGTAGACTCACGCCTATATTTCCGGAGGATGTGTTAACACATTTCGTTATATGATTTTGGTATGGGCCTATTGCCGTCTACCGGGCACAATATCAGACTCTTCTCCTTCTTTTTATTAGAAACTCTTAATGTCACTGCCCGACTTGGGAACCCGAGACCGATAGAAAAGCAGTAGCTTTCACTACTGCTGCGCCACCGAGAAGAGATTTCTTTGGTGAATTAAAAAAACTTTAAAAAGTGTCGTAGATGTTCAAAGTTCTTGTCCTTAATATACGATCTGTAGAGACCAGAGAAGATCAAAGCGGGCTTTAGTCGCCTACTGCCGTATTTAAAAGTAATATGATATGGCAGAAGTAGCTAAAACTACTATCAGAGTCAGTGCAATGGGAAACTGATACCGCTCTTCATTATTTTAAATAGTAAGGATTTAATTCGTAGCTATAACACACATTACATACATTTTAATATCTCCATACACAATTATTTATTTGTGTTCATGAAATTATTATGTGTACACGAACGCCACGCCTGTAGGCATTGTAGAGTGTGACCCGCTGTATAATATGACTAACTAATAAGTAATTCTTATATTATATAGCATAGCCTCAAATATTAGGCATTCGACAGTTCGTACAATAAATATTATTTGCTATATTTTTTACAATTGAAGACATGCCATACATGTTAAAATATTCAGTGTTTTGCGTTATCAGATATCGGAATTATGTTAAAATAGCCCATATCCGGTTTTCCCGTAAATTTAATGATTACAGATATTATGTACCTTATTATTCTGGCTGAATATGTAACATCATGTGATTTATCAATGGCGTGAAGTTTATCCAAAATAAACCATTATAATATGAAATAATATAATCTTACGTTGACGCGTTTTTGATACATTGAAATTAAACTACTTTATTCGGATTATATGACGCTTTATTTGAAAGCTCTACCACTTATAGAACATTTTAAAACTATTAAACTAATTAAATTTAAAGGTTTTAGAACTAAAAAGCACTATTTAACTCAACCGCGATAGCGTCGGATAAAGGAGTTTAATTTCAAAAACGTACCATTGTAGCATATGAGCACATTCAATGTGAGCCTTTTTTAAATTGTGCGTTGACGATAGACATTAGATTAATATCGTATAGAGTCGTATATAAAACGAAGCCACGTTACCAAGCTGTAAATAGTCTGTTGTGTGTACTCTTTAGTGAATATAGTGGGTGACTGGGTGCGTGTTGACAACCACCATATGTATACACACATAAACATTTCTTGTAACATACACCTACACATTATTGTAGCTCTACGATATTAAAGGCAGCTGGCATTTTAAAAACGTTGTGATTAAACTAATATACGGACAATATTTGTGGCTGCAATATCTTCGTCTGTAGCCGGGCCAGCTTAAAATTTACCGAGTCATCAGCTGTACCAAAAATAATAATACAATTGTTTGGATATTTAAAATATTGCCTTTTAGACCATAATATGGCTATTTCCGACCAGTAAATGTAGAAATATTATGCCCATTTAGAAGATAGAAGTATGAGATATTAATTTTTTCATACTCTAAATTATCTAATATTTAAGAGAGCCGACATCATACGTTATTGTTATCAACAAAAACAGTTGAATAAACTCTATGTAGCGCTCTCAGATAAGCATTCAGAGGTATTCTAAAAATAATCACAATGTTGTCATACGCAATTTCAGAAAACTGACATTTTTATAATATTTTCTATCCGTTAACATGAGTTTGCAGATAACGTAAACTTCAATAATATTGTAATGGCTTTTAAGGCACGAAAACTTATCAATATAGTGTAAACAAACTTTATACAATATGTAATCTTTGCTTGCCTAAATAGAAGACAACGCCCTAAACCTGTACTCCATTGTAGAAGATAAAGTGCTACATATACTTCAAAACCGATGTAGATTTTTTGTAGACAAACTGTCATTTATTTACATTATTGATAAAGGTTTTTTAATGCCGAATATTTCAGTATTCATTTAAATATACGCAGCGATGAAGGTTTTCTAATTTCGTATTGTATTAAAAGTAGTGTGGTAACTGCTTTCATTGCATATACCTATCTAGCAAGATAAAAATGAATCGCGTGATTTGTTTGCAAATATACTGCATCCATGTTATGTTAACAACTATGAAATAATTGTAAAATTGTGGCGTACTCTGTATTATAAGACTAGATGTGCCGGCGGTTTCACACGCGTGTATAATTACTGCGCCGCCCCCGTGTGTCGTAGCGTGATGTTATGTAGCCTATAACCTTACTCGGTAAATAGGCTATCCAACACTAAAATTATTTTTCAATTCGAACCAGTAGTTCCTGAGATTAGCGCGTTCAAACAAACAAACTCTTCAGCTTTATAATATAAGTATGTATAGATAATCCTAGTACACACATGGTCATTATTACTCTTCGTCTTACTCCTCGTGTAAATAGTTAAAAGACTTTTATGGTACACAGGAATTTTATTTTAATAAGAACTTATTCTAACCATGATTTTTTATATCGTTTGATATGAAAACTTACCGACACTTTTGGCTTGTCTTTGAGACTTAACTTTTGACGTATCTTTCAATAATATGCATTTTTCATCACTTACCCCAATAATTGCAGTCGGCTTGGCAATGCAACAACACGCTCCTTAAGAAAATCTAGGTTATCGACGGTTGCCGATTCCATTGTTAGCAACCACACTCATAACATCCCTGTCTGATAGTTTACAAACAATAAACATATACTTACAAACTTTTATTTGTCATTGCGATTACATACATACGTGTAACACATAGACACAAAATTGACTCACACTGGCGCAATATCTTAGACTATTCATTGAAAAGTAAGGTACCTATTTTTTATGTGGAATTGTGTCTTTATATGTAATTATTTAGACGATTTACTCTATGTCTGATCAAATGGTATCGGTTAACATTAAAAAAAAAATTCTCGTTATTCACACGGACAAGAAAACTATGGTGGGTAGACGCGATTAGGCTTGTAAAGAAAACGAGACTGGTTGGCAAGTGTGGGGTAATAGCCTGCTTCAGATTTCGAGAAAATGGAGACAATACTACATCATTAGGAGAGTGAAGTCGTCGACGAGGTGAAGTAGTCGTTAGTATTCAACACAGAACAGAGAAATTCAACTCTTCTGCATTAATTAATTGATTTATATAATTTGTTTGGTTTGCCAAAAGTGAATAACACACTAATCACTGTGTAGGGAACAGAAGGCAGGAGAGATAGGATCGGCATAGAAGACGTTTTATGCAACAATTCAAATTCAAAACCATCGCTCGTGAAGTGTCTATTTAGCTCTGCCTAGCACTTCAAGAAGATAGGCGCGAGACTGTATGTATATATTGAAATACAAAGTGGAAGTTACGTAGGATCAAGAGGATATTAAAAGTGGATACGTATTCTCTAACCACAGTACCTAGATACGTATGTAGTTTCCATGTACAAGTTAGCAATGACTAACGAGTACATAGTAACTATCTAACTGTGCTGTATACGTTTTCCGCCCACATGAATAGTTATTACACGTGTAGATAATCACGATAAATAGTTATTGTATTGTACAATACATAAATTATGACACAATTGAGGTAAAAAATAACTACTGCTATGACAATCATCTGCTAGTTGAAGGAAAACAAGTTTTTAGGTCGAGGGAATTATTTTAATATGGCTTAAAACTTTGACTGCTGTGTTTAGGGTGGCTGGTTCATTGGACATACATATAATAGGCGCATAGTGGCTGGCTCATAGTGATAAACAGGGTGTCCGGTAATTAATGGATAACCTTGAAATGTCTCTTAATAGAAATGAAGGCAGTTCAAAAAAAAAATCAAAAAAAAGGAAATATTAAAAAGTGCAAGCTATATAGCATAGCATACTTTTGACTGTCTATCTATTAGCATAATTAGTTTTTAATAATAAAACAACAAAAAACCGATGGATTTCATTCATTTATGGTTGTAGTATTCAAAAAAGTTATACATGGTAATTAAAAATAAAACACATATCTCAGGTAGTAGTTAGGATTGATTTTTTCCATATTTTTCTGAACGGCCATCAGTTCCACTATAAGACATTTCCAGGTTATCCATTAATTACCGGACAACCTGTATAAAGGAAAGACGGTAGAAAGCTTTAAAGGCATCTTGCACTCTTCAATCATATTAATAGACGAAGATGATTTCTTTGGCCTTCGTCGCACTATAATGCGCTTCCCTGGAGAGCCCTTATGCTTCTTCGTTATACGAGCAATTTTATAGCCATCTGTTTACGGTTGTGTAGATGATAATAAAACGATCAGAACTTCGGTTATGGATTTCTCTAAATAAAAGTAGCTTTCCCTGTCGGTCAATAGTGTATACAACATGTCACAGATATAACGCACAACCTCAAACACCCCAATTAGATTATTAAATCGTAATAATAATATAATCATTAAAATGTTACTTTTATGTACGGTCAAAGACAAAAGTCGAGTAGCATTGTAAGGTACACATTCGCTTATTGATCCGAGCGAATATCTTTGTGTGTGTGATTTTTTAACGCAAACAATGAAACATTATTTAATGTAATGTTAGTAGGTGAAGTCCGTCATGCGCATGTGTGCAAGGCGAGACAAAAACGAGTTCTTGTATATATAACTATAATAACTACTTATCCCTTATATTCAATAGCAGTGTCTCTGTTAGTCCGCATTTACAATTAATGCTTAAATTTGCCTCTTGTATAGCAAGTTGCGATAGCGGAGCGGTCAATGAGTTTAGTCACTTTAACACTAAAATGTAATGACGGTGGTTCAAATCCTAAGATCCTCCACTGCCACTTTTTGTTTTTTTATTACTGAAATTTTCAAATAATAAAGACAAACGTTATTTTTGTCTACTTATTACGCTAGAGTGATAAAAAACACGAAAGGTGTTTTTTTAGGAATTAAACCTAAATTTAATTGTGTTATTATTATAATAATTATTATTCATCAGAATTAGTTTAATTACTAAAAAATCACATTTTGTTTTTATCTTTAATAAATAAATAAATAATAACAATTTAAGATATATTAAGCCCATAATTATGCCATATATTTGCCCTGGATTCAATATTTATATTAGTTTGCATTTTAAATGTAGACTTTCAATCAAAATATAAAAAAAAAATTGCAATAATAATAACACAAACGCTCGTAACAAAGATCACCAACCAACAACATCACATAATTCTATTCAAGTGAGAAATTATTATATTTTTTTAAATCCATCGTCATCTTTTAAATAACTGTGGTTTAGGTAAAAGGCCTGCAATACATGTTGGCCAAGCGTAGGCCAACCCGAGCGAAGGCAAACTGATACAAGGCAAGTACTACCGTCTACACGTTCGGCAAGTTTGAAGAAAACCAAGGCAAACGGCCAATGTAGACGAGCTTTGTAGAGCCACAGCGTAAGTTCATAGGCTGTGGTAGAGCTGTCCACACGTTGGGCACTGTCTGTCTTTATTGAGCATTGAAACAATATGGACGCTGTAAAAGTTATTGCAGCTGCTGGTATTTGGCACTCCAACGACTTATTCATGATTAGTGAACGCATATAATTATTATATCAGTGTATACCGTAGTAGATTTGTAAAAATAATACATTTTGTACATATAACGGCGATGTTCGAAATGGCAGCCGGACCAACAAGTGGACGTTATTGGCCGAGCGCAGGCCCAACGCCTTTGATTTGTGCAGAAAAACCGACACCGCTCCGAAGTGAGACGAGTGGTCGCGAGCGACTGCAAGTTGTTACAAGCTACGCAAATTGAGCTTTATGCACGTTGACGCTTGCCTTCACTCGGCCAACTAGGCGAGCGATACTAAACACTGGCAATTCAAAGCAAATACACCGTCTATACGTTGGCATTGGCTGTCATTTGGCAACGTTGGCCCAACGTGTATTGGCGGCTTTAAAGTAAAGTAACAAGTCATCGATGTTTCTAATTTAAGAAAAATACAAATTGATTATCACTGGGATCATCACTCATCCTGGGGATCGAACCAACAAGCGTTGCATTTGAGATCGCATATTACCAACGTAGCTACAACATAACTTAGTTGTTTATTTAAAATTAACACTCACAATCATAATTAGAACAGGCGACAGTATAAGTGAGGTGGATTTATGTGTATGTATGCAATGATTTTATTGAAAAAGGTCGTAAGTACCTACAACTTGTCGTGATTCTATTCGCTTTTTCAAATTGCTACTCGACTTTGGCACCTGACCGAATATTTTAATTTAATGAATTATTTCTCCTTATTGTGCGCGGATAGTATGGGGTTTATTACAATAAATCTAACATAATTATATTAACCTTTTGCATCAAAAACCTTATTGCCTTGAATTATCATACATATTCGTTTATTTCACCTGTTTAATAAATGGGTGACTATAATTCACTTCGTTTTAATTATTTTAGGAATAAAAAATTATCTATATTAAAAATTGCTGTAATTGATTCAGTAGCCGATTTTGAGCAAACTACTTTCAGGATGTGCGTTTATTATGTTACATGTTGTATAGACTAGTTGTTACTGCTCTAAGCGATAAGGTTTTAAATAGAAGAGGCCTAGCAACCTAAAATTATTACGCATTAAAAAAGTAATTTAAGAGAAACGATAAAATGTTAATTAATTGGCATAACCGTTATGTGAATTTATGTACTAACAAGTCGAAAAACTGAAGCAATATTCATGTTATACCACGAAACCAGGTTTAAACTAAATTTAATAATTTCAGCTATGTTCACTTTATTCCACGAACGAGATTTTAACTAAAATATATGAAAATAGTAATAATTCTGTTCTAGAAGGTCGCTATGAACATGTGATGCTGTAAGTGTGTGCGTGATTCAATAGAATCTTTTTATTTGGCCTTTGGACTTAAATCAACTACGAATGAATATCAAAGTAACTTGAAATCGCGAAAAATAACTTTTGGTACCAGGCATTGTATCTAATGCAACAGGTGCTTTTAGAACTGAAAACAATTTATTATTATGGAAATCCTGATGCTGTGATTTTAACCTGGATATGGCTCTATTGTAGGGGCAGGGTATACTGTTGACTCAAAAAGTAATATAGAAAATTTCAGATATTTTTACCAAAGATACAAAATAAAAATTCATAAACACAAGGAAAGCATGGAACCATATCTCTCAACAGGAGCTTCGCGCTCCGTTAAGCCCAACCAATTACGTAACAAAATATTCAAGCACAGGTGTTTATAATTAATAAGTCATATGGAACAGAACTCTTATCATGTGTGCAGAGAAATATTTGCATACCTAATAAGAATATCTTACCTGAGCGGGCTCTAATTACTCCTCAAACGACGTACACCGCACTGACACACGAAATGAACGATGAGTCTACCAACAGTTGTATCACAATTCGATTCAGATGAGGAAAAAAGCAGCGAGACTGTAGGCGGTGCGAGCTAAGGTGAGCGCGCGCGGCGGCCTTGATCACGGGGCGCGCGCGCATCCCCGCGGTACTACCGGCGCGACCGCGCGACACCGACCGTTCAGTTCAAACTCTACCGCCGCGTCCGGCAGACGCGGCTCACGTGCCACTTACCCCGACACCCCCACACTTTAAAAACAACCTTGTGCTTGTGCCTGTGACATTATCCAGTGCGTGTGACCCTAAAATCTGCCACCATGGTCGCCGGAGGCAAACAGGTTAGTTACATAATGATCAAGGGTCGAAACTCAACCTTCTTGGTTAAAGGTGACGTAAAATAACCAGTTTTTACAACGTTATACCAGGCAGAAATTGGATAGCTGAAAAACTCCGTGTTCCTGGTTCAAAGGTCATCCAAATTAAGCATCAGCGTGTATATCGTATCACTTCAAGGTGCCTTAGTCACCTGTAGTTATAAATTATCATAAATGAAGGTAATAATACCAGTAAGTAGTAGTACGTCATGGCTTAGCGCGATTACAGCAATTAATGTTAATGCCAGCCTAGCAACAGAGCGTCGCTGAAGTCTCCACCATGGTCGAACGTTTCGTCAAACGAATAAATTACATTAGTGTATAGATCGTTGAGAAATATGTTGACTGAAATCATAAGTTACGGTGATGTCATCGCGGCATAAACCCGCAAACTCCAAGATGGAGTCGGTCATGGCTTTAATATATTTATTTTGCATCACGCAAACGGTCGTAACCGTCTTTTTATTCCCCATCCCTGTCCATGCTATGTGTTGGAGCGAGACGGAATCACTTTCCTGTTTCGCCAAGGGTCTGGTGCTCTCGCTTTCGTTAGCAACTTTTGTCTTGCAGCTTCAAAATTTGTGATGAAAAACCTTAACATTTTGTTCATAGATCGTTATCGATTTTGTTTTTTATGGCTAGGTAAAAGTATAAAGTATTTTAATGTGTTTATCGAACATGCATGTCGTAACTATAGTATCGTACTAAGTTTGTTTTTATCGAAATTAACATTACAGTTGTAACGAGTATTTATCTTATCGCTGATCTAACATGTCGATTTACCTAGTGATCAATAAATGATGGAATTTTAATCGTAATGAACATTTATAACATTTCAGTAGCGTTGCGTTGGTCACGTAAATATTGTTTGGTACGAACGTCACGTGAACACTAACGGAGGTGCTGACATATCATTACAATGGCTCGTTCTGCTATTAGCCACACAGCGAATAAAACTTGCTACATCAGCGTCACTTAAATCACGTACATCTAATGTATGAAGATATTCAAGGTTTTCCTCTTCTGCAAGATTGCTAGGGATTTAAAAAACATTTAATCACTTATATGTAGTTTTAAAATAGTTTTTGTGAAGTCGCTTGTCTAGCCTTCGAATTAAATAAAATTGCTCAGTTTTAACGTTGCTACGGCATACTGATGATTATTTTAATTACGTGATAAAATTTATAAATTAAAGTTTATTACGATTATACCAGCTGAGTTTACGAGAATATAGAATAGATACTTAAAAAAGTTCCCAGTGGTTGAGCAAATAATATTATGTTCATGAGGTAGCTAGCTGAGATTCTTTAGTGTTTAGTCTGCATGGTATATTTTTTATACCAAAAATTTATGCTATTTTCTTTTTTCTTACTGCCGTGTTGTTCAGAGCTTCGGTAATTTAAATAACGCCAATTTTATTTACTGGCCGAGTTTAACGCTCACGATTTGTATGTGAATAACACATTTTTCAAGTAAGTTTGTTAATAGATAACCTGATCCATATAGGAAATGGTTTTAACAAAACTCATGACTAAATAAATGACAGTTCGAGGCTGAAACGAATATAGATGCATTGAATGTAAATGTAGCCATGTAAACCACTGACAACGATCAACGAACGAGAACAATACAATCGTTTGCTGAAAGGTCAGCTGTTCTTAATGAAGCTCATCTTAATAAAGATAGAAAAACAGGAGTAGCTTCTTAAAGTGTAAGTCATGCAAGTGATTAAGGTGACAATTAATACAGTCACTGCTTGCACAATGGATGCACGTGATTCTCCATAACTCATTCATTACTGTGCTTGAATTTAATTTGATGGTCGATATGCTCTATGCCCATGTAGTGCCGTTTCACTACGTTTCACTCACACACAGCTGCGATTTCTAAAGCACATAATGGAATTTCTTTCTCTATCACCTTGAATTCGAGCCTCACTTTTTCCGAAAGTGCTAAATCCGAATCACGGATGTGTGTGATTTTAATTGGTTTGGACTGAAACCTTTGCGCTGTTTGATTCGTTTTATAAATGCAATTAAATGACTGGAAATAATTCTCATATAATATACACATTTACAATCTTGATTTGCACCACACAACAATAGTTAATTCTTAGCAGCCGCAAGGTGTTCCAGACGCGTTAGCCACGTGTTGCGTGCATCTGTTTGTGCACCTGTTACCACCCTATATCACATCCCCTTTGCCTCTTTCCTGTCTAACAACCGGATTTTTTGCTCCCATTCAGTTTCTTTCAATTACAATCTTTATCACCACAGATTAAAATTGATAATCCAATATCAACTATTACCGTGTGTTATGTCATGTGTTTGCTTTTAAAATTGTTTGCGCCGACGTTTTTTGTAGACCCTACGTTTTATCAACATTATTGCTTGTTTGGCTTTTCAATAAAACTTCGTTACGTTATTCCGAAAATTGGACTAGCTCTGTAGATTCTATTGCTAATTTCATTTACTGAAGGTAAATTTATGTTGTGTAATAAATAAAATGATTTGTTAATAACATCAGTTATGTTATTACGAAATGGTTGTTGGTACAACTTTTTTCTCCGCGTCTCGACCTCCGACATGAGTTCAAAGTTAATAATTATGTCGTCAATATACAACAAGTATATTTAATGTATCTTCGTAATTATCGTGAGTTCACCTTGGTCACCTTACTTCACTTCCTACTTTGAGATGTACAAGGACACAGTGCCACCATGTTTTTGATTCTTGAATATTTTACTGAAACAATAGTTAAGTCTTTTGTAATAACGTTATTGTTATCTCAAACGTGCTTGGCAAGTATAAATAAATAGTTAAGATTTTCACGCAAACGCATTAATGAGATAAAAACAAGAATTCTTAATTAGGTACCTAAGCGAAGTTAATAGAAGCTGCTGATATATTAATACTTATAAAGAATATGATTCAACTTCATTCATAGAATTGAGTCACGTTACTAAAATAAAAATTTATTTTATTGGATACTTTATTTGAATGCCTCGTCGCATCACATAAGTGTGAACGCTTTACAGCTGCCAATCCCAGATTGTGTTACCAAGCAGTTGTATTGGATTTTCCTGTAAGGACTCACAATATTCACAATAGCAACACAGCTTCTAGAACACTGCTTAGTGAAGACGTCAACCTACTGGCCAATATACTTGTGTAATGTAATATTATAAAAGATGAAAATAATAATGTTAAAGAAAAATTACATAATCCTTCGCCTGTTTTCCATAAATAGACACAAGCACATACGTTCGCCATTTGCCATTGATATTTACATTGAATATCGCTATCTATAACCAACTCTGTTCATAACTGCGATGATGTCACGTCTCCCTGGTAAAGATGCGGTAAGAAACCAATATTGCTGTATAAAAAAATGTTGTTTTAACTTTATACCTATTTCAGTTGCCGCGTGTTGTGGTAATTGTTAGAGGAAGCAAGAATATTTTTCTTTGGTAGTCAGTGGTTTTCCGTATGTTATTGGATTCATATATCATAGTCTACTTCTGTGGATATTTCCACGGCTAAGTGTAGGTTTAATGTGGATATATGTATCTCATGAACGTCATTAAAATTGTTTCTGAAATGACCCTGTTTAATTCTGATTAGAAACAAACATTTTAGATCTCTTTTATCAAAACTAGATTTAAAGGTGAATACCTAAAGTATAAACTTCGACAAAATCGCGATTACACAATTTATATCAAGTAATTAGTTACTAGATTTTTCTGTTAGAAAATTGCAGTAACAGCACGGCATCTCAAACTGCACCTGGGCCTGATAGACGTTAATATGCATTAGATGTAGACTAGACATAGCACAAACTGGGTGTACTATTTCTGCCTAAGTACTCGTGGATTTTAAGACGTGACGCTTTGTTATCAACATTCTGAATATAGTGGGTTCCATTACTGTATTTTGGCATCTCACTTCAATCGTCTTCGTCATTTGTTTCGTCGCATTTTCTTTATAATAATAGAAGGTAACGAGGAAGGAAAAATTCCTTTGAAAATTCTTATCTTTAAGGCTTGAGAGGTGAAATGGATTGCTGCGGTGCTCAGGGTCGATAAGCTGGCAATCTGCCACTTTTATCAATCGCCGCGATCTTGAAACTTCGTAGTACATACAATGTTAGCAGAAACTATACGTGGCCTTTACCTATGTGGAGGTCACTGCGGAAAGCTAAGTAATGCATTATACAGGTGTGTTAACTGCATCTATTTTAGTACTTAAAACAACGTTATAATGAAATATGTTATACGACATATAAGTCATTGTCGATTGCTATTGACATATAAATCATTGCCAAATCGACCGATAGTACTAACCGTAAGATTCTTGCTCACTTTGTTTTCATAGATATATATAAAATAAATGCTATTTAACTTATGCCCCTATGTATCACTGTAACTCAATGGAAAAATATTGAAATGTAGTGAGCTTATGGTCGTATTGGTCCGATGTGAGCGCGCCGTATTCTCGTACTTTTTTCTCATACAGCTCTCGCTTGAGTAACAAAATGTTGTGTGGATGTTCTCAGTCAGGAAATTCTCTCTAGCAATTTGGCATCACAAAATAAGACTAAAATTCTAGCATCGACACGTATAGCTTTCGGTCCCAGCTCTCAAAAACTCCTTATATAGTCGACATGAAAAGCTAGAGGTCTTATTATGTCCTTGAAAACTTGCACTAAACTTTGGCGTTTATTTTCGTCGTATTTGACGTTCAACTTAAACGTGAGTCATATACCGAAATAGTATTGATGCAAGAGCAATAATAATATCACGGCATCCTCATCCAATTACTGCCGTAAAAGGTATTATATTGTCATAGTTCAATGCAAGTAAATATGTCGTTTTCCTGTGTCTGTATGACTACCAGGAATGTTAAGCCGTAGCCAATAACCACTGATATTTATTGACGTTGTATTGGCAATAATTCACAATTTTCTAATCGTGTAATAGTCATACATTAAGCAAGGTAATGGCGCATCTGCAAGTAGTGGAAGTTGTTTACTGATATCCATCACGCGAGAGAGTTCGACAGGTTCTTGCAATTCCCACTTGCACGATGGTTGTTTCGTAACAAATTGTCGTTTATGTTCTTATAGTTTCCTTGTAGTTTTTCTGTTATCTGTCATCCTTACTGTTTTTGTGACAGACATATCGCTGCATTGCAGACACAATGGAAAGCGTTTTTGTTTGTGACTCATCGTTGAATGAGACGCCCTGGGATTGAAATCACTGTTAAACTACCGTGTTGTCATCAACCCTCTATATCGTAGCGGTTTGCTAAAATTAATGTCACGACGGTTGCAAATAATATATTTCATTTAGAAATTCCTTACCTCATTTTATCCATCAATTCGTGATAGACAAAAGTACAGCGAAAGGCCCGATACGGAATGTTCTTTACATTATTTTTTACTTTAAGTCTTTTAGTGGCGCGATCATCCTGTCTCTGAGATAACCTACTCGGGTAGGTCGATGCCATCACATTTTAATCTTTATATATTATTAGGTATATAAATCTTCTGTACGTGTGTTTGTAATTAAACTCCTAAACGGCTGGACCGATTTTGATGAAATTTTTTTTGTATTCAAGTGGATTCGAGAATGGTTTAGATTTGGTTTTCTTTCTTTTTTTTTCGTATGTACAGGACAACGTCTGTCGGATCCGTATTCCGGCTAGTATTCTATAATACATCGGATAAAGTTACTTAATTGAATACATCAGAGTAAACATAATTTATTCATCGAACTACCTCTCTGCGGACGTAAACGTCTTAGAACGATAGTGATATGACCAATTTGTATGATCGGTTTTACCTTTATAAAACATTTGTGCGTTTATATTTCTGTCAGCTTATATTGCTTGTAGGTAAAAATAATTTTAATTATTAGCATGGAAGCTGACGTAATTGTTAAAGTTTAATACTATAATAATAATTAGTCTCTCCTTCAGGGTTCAACTATTTCATATCAAACATCAACTCAGCGGTGAAAACGTATCAAGTGGATAGAGTAACTTATTTAGCTTATTAAATATTATATATAGGATTATGTGTTGTAAATATAAAAAATCATATTCAATTCGAACAGCAATCCGTACCATCCGTATCCGTACCAAGAAATTGAAATGCTATTCTTGAGTTGAATACTAGGATTTAAACAATTTTCTCTCTGAGAAACATGTTCACTTTCTGTCGGTGAGTTTCGCGTGTAGCAAAGCAAGCAGATTGTTGGTCGCTTGCACAAACATCCGTCGTTTACACAGCCGATAACAGGCCTGTAGTTACACCTCCTTATCTCGCCAGTTTCTCAATCTAGAAGGTGACTCATGCATTCGTGTATTAACTACTCCATTATCACGCCGTCCTTGACTGGAATGTCCCGAATGTTTTATTAATACCGCTACTTAGAAAGTAGGTGGAGAGTTGTAGTACAGCCTTGGCTGAGGTTTCTACCGGTAAATTCTTATTAGCAGCACGTTGCCTGGAACTTCAAATAGTTGACGAAAATTGACTATCTGTTAACTAAATAGCAGTCACAATATGGGTTTGAAACACTATTGTCTTACATTTTACGAATATACTGGCTTCATAGATTAAACAAGAAAAGGTAGGTGGCAAAAAATCCTATGTTGGTATTTATAGGCATGATGATCATGATATCCAACTCAATGTACATACTTTATGAACTTATTCATCATGGGGTTTCCCATGGCCCAGTATATGGTATATAATTACAAAAGCCATATTGATGATAAATATTTAATAATAGTAAGTAATACTTGGATTATAGTCATGATAATAACTTCTTGGATGATTACCAATAGCTTAAGCATCTGCTGACTGACCGCAAAATTGCATAACTGGTCATTCGAAACATGATTTTGTTACTTTTGTAAGGACATTTTTTGGTAGTAGGTGTCACATCCATCCACGACTGGCATGCGGAAATTATCTAAACTGAATGCTTTGAGTGCCAGAACTCGAGCGTTAATAACTTGTAAATATTCTAATTAATCATAAAATACGTTAAGCGAAGTCCTATCGATTTACTAATAGATTACCACAATAGAGGAGAAAGGTTAAATACAATTTTCCTCATATTTAAATCAAATGCATATAATAATAACTCTACTCAATATTATACACCAAAGAGATTTAAACTAGGTGTTACCCTTGCTTTGAACTTTGTAGTGGCATTGAAAATATGTTATCGAAGTATAAAAGATACTAAAATGCAGGTGCAAAACCTATAGCCGCCGAGGTGAACCGTTCGGAACGGCAGACTTAAGTGTTTCACGTCAATCGGAAGCAATTAGATTCGTCTGTGCGACTCGTCTCCGGTGCTTCCGGCGAATATGGTTCTTTCCTCATAAATTATTCAGTTATTACTCTACATTTTAAAAAAGGTGCTCAAGTTTATTCGTACCTTATAGTAGTCGCAGTATACCGTATTCATTTGAGTTCCTTCGCGCGTCTATGACTGGTTATTGGCCAAATGCTCTCCTGTTTTCAGCAGTTCTCTATTCCAGTAGTGAAAATATTTAGTGTGACCCTTCGCTTCTCCGATAATGACTTTTGTATTTGCATTTCATCTGTATAAGACAAATATTTAGTTTTTTACAAACGATACGCCGATTCGCCAGGCACTCTTCAACAATCGTCTCACTTACTTATTGTGCTGTGTTAGCTTATAATATTTCACACAGTAACATTTTAAGTAAATATATATTACTGATGCATGAATATTACAAATTAAAAAAGGTTAATATATTTATAACTTTACCCTTCGAATTCACGCAGTAAATAAACAGATTCAAACTGATTGATGGCTCGCTGTAATGTTATTTTTATTTACAAACATTTATAAAATCAATGCGTTAAAATATATCATTCAGATATTTAACAATAAATTGTTTTTACCATAAGAGTCATAAACGGAAGTTATATTTCCGGGCGGCAAGGATTAAAGCGCAGGATAAACCAATGGCCAATGCTTAATTATAAAATCGTATAAAGGTGGATACAAAAATAAAAAATTAAATTACCATAATAATTTGGTTAGGTTGGCCACTCGGTTAGTGAAAATAATTGAATCTACTACGAATTTTATGTAAAGTAAGTACACAACAATGAGAATGAAGTAATTATTGAATCGATGACGAATTGTCTCGAAATCATTTTAGAGCGTGTAAAATATGCAACAGATGTGCCAAAGTGACTGCTACTTGACTTCATCAAATTTACATACATTTCACACGTCAAGAACTAGCTCGATTTAAACATACGACATTGAGAATGATTAAGTAATGCCAGATATTTTTATTGGTTACTATCGCATGTCCTTTCCTTAACCTTATTCACCGCATAATTGGTATCATTGGTACAGTTTAAAATACTGAACCATGCGGGTCGGGTGATAAACTATGTAGTATAGAGGAAGACAGAATTGTCAAGATTCAATTACAGCTTTGACGAGAAATATGTAGAGAATAGAAAAAATATTTATTGCTTAAATACAGTGCAAGAAAAGAACAGTGAAAATTAGTGAAAGTGAGATAGTAAACATTGGTTACTGAATATAGAATGAAGTATTCTTAGCAATGAATGAGAATAACTTGAAAGATCCCGATTTCATCTTGTTGGCAATCATCCAAATTCTATTTTCTGATATTACGAGCATGTTTTTTTTTACTCGATTTAACTTGCTTTTGTTGTAGTTTTGACCTTTACTAAAGATATTTCCTTTCGTTATACAATATCAAATAATCTATTTACTTTCTTGCAAAGAATATCCTAGAGCAACTAAATCGTGTTTTATGGATACGCAGTTGACAAATACAGACAAATTAAAGTCTCAGCAGATTTAAAACCTCGCCTTGGACTAAACTATATTAGCATATACATATACCGACGTCTAAATACTTTGAATGAATCGTGTACAACCATTGTTACCGCTAAGATATTATCTCCGTCTGACTAGCGGCTATTGTCAGTGTAATCATGTTTTCATTACTAGAATCCGATGTGGATTCGCTGCCAACCGCCGACACAACAATTATGGAGTTTTTATAGCAAGTTACATTATCTTTTGCTCCACTTTCGGTTATATCATACTATTGTGAAACACTTTTTATTTTATTTTTTCGCTAAACAATGGTTTAATTAGAATTCTCATTTTGCGCTAATAATTTCTTTACTCAGACATAAACGCAACAACTCGAAATTCTTAGTTAATTGTATATTATTATGGTAGCTTTGTAGAATTTTCTACAGCCAACAAAAATTTTACCAGTTTAAAACACAGTCTAAACCAATTCTATCGTTTAAATAGTCGTACCTTTACAGAATTGTTTAGATCTCGGACCGCCATAAGGTCCCGACACGCTTCGCAACCTTACCTATTGTTCTCTTCCTTATAATCTGCGGCTATAATTGTCTTAACAATTTCTAGAAATCTAGTCTTTGATAGGATAAAAAATACAAACAATACAATAACGTTTTCTGTGCAATTGTTAAAATATATAGAGGTGCGTGATTAGCGTTCGTTTGTATAAATTTTACTTTAATGTGCTTAGTCAATGCAATTGAAAATAAATCAATACATATAACTAAGCTTGCATGTTCAAATAATTTTAGTATAGTGTTATATATAATAATTTGTTTAATTTAAAATAAAAGGCGTCGTACAAGGTATTTCCTTTTATCTACAGTTGCTAATTTAACATGTTGCTTTATATGTTCGCCAAATTTTATTATGATAACGATAAAAATAAGTAAAGTACTTAATGATAATCCTTTCCAAGTAATTTCATTTTATGGTACGGACGACCAATTCCGTTGAAAGACGAATAGTGTAGATTGACATAAAGACGACTAATACAAACCAAGAGGGATCGCCAAAGCAATAAAACTAGTAAGAAATGACCTCCTTTCGTCTTTGCCATAAAAATAAAATATCTGGGAGAGGTCATAAAAGCATGATGGTACGATGAAACTGCTATAGTTGAAGTAATGTACACTGTAGATGACATAATCGGTCCGGAAGATCACATCCGCTTGGCGCCGAATCAACACGGCTCGATATTTTTAGTACTTAACAGTTTGCAGTTTTTTGTTTGTGTTATCATTCTCTTTATTTTTATTTCTTACATATAAATGAAGACTGCAAGGGTTCTATTTTTAGGCGCACTTATCTGTATCATTCAGTTGAGAGTTTATTTATAGATTAATAAGAGCTATAACCGACATGTTGCACTAAAGATTTTTGTTTAAATTTAGCTAACTTCTAGGATAGTTCTTCTTCTTCTCTGCTCAAGCAAAGTTTGCTAATTAATACTACTTCTTCTTCTTAGCGTTACGGTGGCTGTCATTCCTCAATATTATATGGTTGTAGCCCAGAACGCAGCCACCTTGATTGTATTGTCTGAAGCAATCATCAAGTACTACTACTACTGTTATTCATAGTTAATTTGTCAATGATGAATAAGCATGAAAAGAAAATTATACCTAGGTATAATGTGTTACCAGATAAGATACATAGGTGTGTATATGGCTACATTATGCGAAGTATTAGATAACTATAATAACACTTAAGTGGCACACATCTGGGATATACAATGCTACGTCCTTTACTTAGTTTTATTCGCCATATATGATGTGACACTTAAGGTCGCGTTTGCGGTCGAACAAGGGCGGACATATTGAATTTATTGTACATATAAATGTGTGTAACAAAAGACAAGAATCTTGTTTAAGAAACAGACGACGCAAATGAACATCGCTACGATATTTTGTAAAAATATCGATTAAGGCAAATTTCCGCTAGTTGGAATTGTTGACCACTGCCACTACAAATTTTATCAGAATACGCTTAAATTTTTTTAACTCTGCAATGTCGTGTATATTTCATATTCATGGGTGTAGCGTAAACGTTGAATTCTTAACATCTGTGATTCACTATGATTGAATTAATATTAATGTGCTTATCTGCGGCTAATTATTTGAATGTAAGTCACCGGTGTTAGACTTATTTTAAAATCCATTTCCGAAATCAGTTTCATAAATCCACTATAATTGCAGATGCATTTATGCTCAAGGTTACCTACATCACAAAAAACTATATTCAAATTTGAAAAAGTTATAAGAATTTATTATATATAACTAACTAACAGTACTACATACATACATACTTTATAACAGTCATGAAAAGTCAACAGGGATATTCACGTTTCTTTAAAATTTTAGGCAAGTTACTGCATATGCACTAACTTCCCTAGAATGTATACGATTAAATCTCCTACACTTGTATGATTACTAGTCTATCTGTCTGCACTATACAAATACTAATGATCCTTGTTCTTCCAGATGAACGTCCGTGTGACGACGATGGACGCGGAGCTGGAGTTCGCGATCCAGCAGACGACGACCGGCAAACAGTTGTTCGATCAAGTCGTCAAGACCATTGGCCTCAGAGAGGTCTGGTTCTTTGGACTCCAGTACACCGACTCCAAGGGTGACCTCACGTGGATCAAACTCTACAAAAAGGTTAGTCACGACTTCTATAATTTTAGATCGTTGAACGACGCGATTATTGACATGATAAATCTTAAAATACATTTCGTCAACTTACGAAAGCCTCTTAGAAATCTCAATGTGCCAATATTCAAAAAGAACCGCCTCAAACTTGTATACGATGAAAGGAATCCAGCATCGATCGTTTGTATTAACAGCTCGTTCTATTTACATACATTATAGATGAATCTGAGTATGTTTGTGTTGCAAAAGCATCACTAACGTTATTGGATACTCGCATTAGCGTATAAATTGTGTGTTTACTGCACGTCGTGAGGGGGCGGCTAATGCTCGTATGCGCAAACCAAATGCTGCATTACGATTATATTTAGCAAAGCCACAAGTAGTTATAAGTTCAAGATCATTTTGGCTTCTTATATCTACATGACGCGAGAATCTACAGTCATTGATCGGTTACTTCCGTGATAAAAACGGATGCCGATTATTCCAATCACATAGTATCTCAAATTATGTTCTCCAAATAGTCTTTCTGAATGCGCAACTCTTAAACAGTCATTTCCTTTCGCCTACTGTCTTTGCGGCGTTCAATTTATTCACGGCGAATAGCGTTTCCGTCATTTGGTCGTGGCTATAAACAAACAATTCTGTGAAATTGTTTTCCTTTACTCTTATCCTCTGCGCGACACTGACCTCGTAATGCAATGTCAACGTGTGCTCAGCATTACCGAATATGAATGCACCACAGCCTACTTATTTTATCAGTGAGGACGACCGGTTTATTTTAAGTGTTCAACTCTATAATTCATGAATATTTAAAAAGGCCACACTACTTTCTTTCCGTTCAGCATGCCATGACAATCGATCAAATTGAGTCGGCAGTTAAAGTAGAATTAGCCGTTTATTTAACCATGTTCTTTCAAAGAACTGTCAACGTTTTTACTGACTGCAGTTTTAAAAACTGCAATGCTTTATCCTCGTTCATTGACACATTCTGTATGTTGTGTCGTTGTAGAGTTTTGAAACCGGAATGTAACAGAAATGTCTAAAGGTGTTTTCTATTTTCCATGTACCTATATGTTTTTAAATCTAGCCGGATTGGGAGTGCCTTTTATCACTGTGCTATTTGTCCATTTTTAGATAAGATTAACTAAACTAATAGTAAATAGCGTAAATCGTAATCAGTAATTCTTTGACAAGACAAGACTTATGAATTTACACAACTTTTTTTTACTTTTGTGATTTCATGCCCGATAACTATTGTATTCCTTAAAATAAAAATACAATTTCATAAATCTTCTTCGCACAATGGATATTATTTTTATATTGCCTTGGTATTTACTAGCTACTTGATAAGTGTTCATTTATCAAAATATTTTTTTTCTATCTTCTTTCATACACAAGTAATTATGACGTAGGTTAGGCTTTAGGACATAATCAATTTCTTATTATTTCAATATCAATACACCTACACATATTTTAAAATGCAATAATGATAATTGAAATCCAGAAATATCTTAAGAAAACGCATTATATATCTCAAATTATATAGACAATTAACGAGTACATCTTAGCCATTAGGCTAATTATTAAAATAGCATACGATTTTCACCTTCAAATCTCCAAACGTCCTGTCTACGGGTCGTTATCCAACTACCTACGTGCCGACATGTAAACACGCTCATTGAGCCACAATGTTTGTTAAACCTGGCCGGCCAAATCAACTAGTGTGTTTGATAAATAGCACCTTGGGTTTGCAACTCACCTTAGTACCAGTTTCCTTGTCATAAGATAAAGGTGACATCAAAGCACATCCCTTGCTGTTATTTTATCAAGAAAATTACTTAGGAATACACGTATTTTAGATATGTTGAAATGAATGAGCAGGAAATATTAAATCCTTGTAGATCAAATAAAGAGCGTTTGTAAGGTGTTCTACAGGGTTCAAGTCAAGAACCAGTATAAAACAAAAAAGCATTACGTATAATCAGTCGACTTTTATGATAAATATAGCATAATATGACGATATTTCGTTAAAGCGTGTCAAAGCTTTGTAAAGTTTTGTTGTTGGCGGTACCAGTCATATACATATATCCAAGAAATATACTTTAGAACTTTGAACACTAATAAAGTTTGAGACGGTTAATAATGTTCGACGTCTCATGCAATCATTTATGTCTATTCCATAACCCATCTATTATAAAAAGTTCCAGAAGGTTCTCTCAAATTTTATTTATTACTCAAAACTTTAAATTGTGCTTATTAACAAAACACATTCTTGACGATGGCAAGGACATTTGTATGATGGCTGGTAGCGGTTCAACGTCCAGCTAATTAATAGATGACGAACTTGTTTAGGTTTAAATGACGCACAATATTGTTTCATCAATCGATCCGCAAATGCAGATATGACGATACGACTCGATGGGCAGTTGGTTTTACGTCTAACACATTTACAAACCTTTCGCTTGAACGGCTGCGTGTGGCTAATTTCTCTCATGCACACGGCCCCTACATAATGTAAACAGATGCATATACTGGTGTCCCTCTCTACCACGAAGATATTTTAACATGTGTGACATCGACAGACTATAATCGTTTAGCTAAACATTAGCGGTTTTCACTATTGGCAGAAAGAAAAACTTAAACTACGTGCAGTTACTTGCAGTAGAAACCTTTACTACACTTAATAAAATATTATTGAATTGCTAAGAATAGAGATTATAATTTATAAAGAAAAGAGAAAACATAATAATGCTATATAACTAGTATTATTAAGATCGCAATAGTCCATGGATAATGAGATAGTTACTCAATAGCTTGAGAGCAACCACAATGACCCGTTTCTCTCAATCTTTTTGCAAATGAACACTTTTTACAATAGAGCACTGAACAAAGTGCCTATAAAACATCGCTTTATTCTAGTCGACCTTTAATACTCATTCGAACGATTGTTTTATCCACCTACATCTAATATTCTATAGCTGATGAAGCTGTGAGTCAGACGGACGTGAGCAAACGGCTTTTCATTCCACAAGTATAATGCAGGCTTTATTACCTAGTATGATATATAAGGGTAAATAAAGTATAAGTTGTTTAGATGTGAAGATGTACGATGACGTAGTATGAAGATAAATATGTTGCTCTAATACCATGTCTGATTAAGATAAAGCGAATATGATGAAGTACGCGTTAATATACGATAAAGGCACACACATAGTTTCTGAAATTCGCAAGTTAAATGACTCGCCAGCCTCACCGTTATATTATTATCCTTGCTTAGTTTGTATAAAGTTTCGAATTCAGTCCTAATATTAGAAAAACCGTTAAAATCATGTTGAAAGCATAATAAAATATGATGTAATTTATAAGATTAAAACGGTTAGATATTCCCACAAGGACTTGGCGTACGAAGCGAGGCATGACTCACGATCGGAAGCTCATATCGCGTGTTTATCGAATCCTGACTATAATTGATACATGTGGAAGCCAAATGGCGAATGAACTTTTTCACGTACAATGTCAATGGCACTGATAAATCGTTTTTTATTTCATATAATATGAATATATTTGCGTATAAAAATTCAGTTGGCAATAGCAAATTGGAGACTAGTAGAGTCAACAATTTAATCAATATTTGAACTTCGCTTCGGCCAATGACAAAGTTTTTGCATGGTATTGAGTATTTTACAACTATTTTATTTTATTGTGTTGTTCCCAAATAAAACGTTGGCAATAATATATTAAGATTGAAACAATTTTTTTTTTAAACTGGCCAGTGTACTCATTTGCATTTATGTAGCGGGCGGCAGTCATTCCAAAAGCGGCAGTGGTATTACTAGTTCGAAAGCAAATTAACAGCTATCTTTGATTTATAATTTCTAATATTGAATTAAGGTTAAGTTAGAATCTATTACTTTATTAACAGTCCTACAAATACAAAAACTGATGGTACATTTTAATTAGCAATAATTATTAAAATAAATTCTTCTCTATCTATAAAAGTAGCTTGAAAATATCCTTGGCCTTCGCGTCGTTCTAATTAATGAAAATCATTACATTCTTAATGTTTTTTTGGGATGGTTACAAAGGATATATATAAAATAACAGTATAGGATTTACTTATGTTATGTACTTATGTTTAGGTAAAAATTTAAAGTTATTGTCAGTTTTCACAAAGTGTAAATTAACTGTGACTTTTCTCTACATTTCTTAGATTAATGATGGTAATTAAGTAATAATTACCTTTGGTAACAAAAGCAGCTGTAAAGGTAGCAACGTATATAAGAAGTGACAACTTAATACGTCTCGCCTACATTCGCTGTAATCCAGTTCCCTCATGCTCGCGCGGGAAAATTCACAGCTGGTGGGTTTTTCTCTCATTAACCTAATATTGGCTTACCATCTTGTAACATTATATGTACGTATCATTGCCCTGCTCAGTTTTTATTTCATTTGGGACTATTTTGTTTTATTCACGATTATCAGTCATCCCTGCATTTCCCATTTAGTTTTATCAATATGCAAGTTGCAAATCTTACTCTTAGATTTACTTGAGATTTTAGCGCTATTATTTTGAAGAATAACAATCAAGAGAACTCAGAATTGTTAAAAACATATAAAAGGGTTATGAGACGTCTATTGACAGTTATGACTACCCACAAAAAATTACAATATTACTTGAGATAGATAATTGTGATTACTAAATCCCGGCTTATCTCGTTTAGTGTAGCTTGCTTGGCCTTCTTAAAGCCATTATATAGGATCCATCTTTGCTTAACATCATCAACTGTCAACTGTGTGGTTAAGGAACAATTAACACAATTTATCAGAATTTAGTTTTGAACATGAAATAACGATGACACCAACGCGACAATAGCATAAAATATATCTTTTAAGTTCTCTAAATGTACGCCGTGCAATCTATTCCTTCTATTAGTCCATCAAACTAATCTAAATAATCTTTCAACTAGTTAATTTCACACAATTCACAAGTAACTCCACCTAGCGTTGGTCACGACGGTTAAGGGTTTCCGCTGTTACGTAGCTTACATATTATATATACATGTCGTGTATAGCACTTACGTAACTCGTACCTGTGCGGCCTCGTGCGACATGTGATAATTATTGTGTGGCAATAGCTTTTCTACATGACATATTTTACATCCTCCCTCTAAGTTTCTTTTACGTTTTTGCATTACATACCTATCTGATATGTGATGATTGGATCTCGCTTCTACTAAGGAATCTTCATAAATCTCTACTGTCTTTTTATTTTCTATTGATACGATTCCACATATATGATAACTATGCAGGACCTTGGTTGTTGCCAAAAGCCATATTTAAAAATATCTTAAATCTGTCTGGTCTAAAAGGCAAAGGTAATATTAGATTTGCGAAAAATAATTCGTAGGTTTACCTGTACTGTTTATTCTGCCATATTTTAAATTAGACTTATTTACGTAATTAAGCTTATCTTAAACATGTTAAATTTCATCAACATACTTCCCTAAAGCATACCAAGGCTCAACATGACTAACATGTTTATGACGATGACGGTCAAATGATGTCACCCCATATATTAAGTACTTAGATCATGGAAATTGGAATTTAGGTATATAAATCTATTAGCGTTATGTGTCTTTAAAGCGATGATGTGCACTCATATAATATGCATCGTAATGAAACAGATTAAGTTGATATGAAATGAAAAATGCAACCGCTGCTCGTTTCGTAGTAAATTATACAAGGCGAATCGTTTAGAGACCACTTGTCATAAATTTAACTGTACTTGAAACTAAAAATACATTGCAATCGTAACACGAATGTTGTATCCATTTTTTTGACCTTCGGCAAAACATATAATCCTCACTTGCAGTACGTCCTTCGTTCTGAAAATAATACACAATTTAATATTGTAAAAATAGTTATGAACACAAGCGAGTATGTCAATCTAATCCATAGTTTGTATATTGGATTGATGACTATTGTCATATCCACAGATTGGTATTAGGAGTCTGGGTGATCAATAATCATGTGTTGTTCAATCTTTGTTAAGCTCTCTGTCACAAAGAGACAAAGATCATTACGGATTAAGAGAGTATTAAAAAAAACGCCGTAGCCTTGTCCAAAATATTCTAACGTACCAAATATTAATTGTAGATGTTGCATCTAAAACGGTTATAAAGAAAATCGATCGAATAAATAATATAAGCCTATTATTGCATTCTATGTATTTTATCAGCTACCGGTACAATAAACGTATGACTAATCATTTGCCGTTTGAATAGTTCATACGGTTCCCAGTATCAAAGTTATCAACTACTCGATTTAGTCACGCCGGATATAAATACGTGAATCAACACGGCAGCTCTAAACTCCAATTATTTAGCAGTGTTTGTGGTATCAATGCTTAGCATTTAAGTTTATACCGACCGAAAAACATCGAATTGCCTGTGTCACACATTAGAAATATGGCTGTCTTCTTCTCCTATACAATAATCACTATCACTACATTTGATAAAACTAAATCCCCTGCCGTGTCTGTCTGTTCGCAATATGCTCGAAAACTACTGAACGGATTTTCATGCGGATTTCATCAATAGACAGAGTGATTACTTTGCCCACAAAACATTCATGAAACCTATTTCGGAGTACTAAGTATACATATCTCGTATCTTAAGCGATACGGGTCATGTGAAACAATACAATAATACACGTAGTTTGATTGTACGAGTTTATCTTAGCATGCAAACTCTAGATACTAGTATGCATAATATGACATCACCATTTGAATGTCTGCAGTCAACTGAATTAAGACTGGAGATCGGTATTTTTGATACGATAGCTGAGTTTAATGATATTGCAACGACACCAAATACACAATATAGATAAAAATAAAGATAAAAATGAATATATGCACATAGTTAAAACAAAAATGTTGTCCTTAAAAAGTATATCTGCAATAATGAGGAGTCTATTTATACGGTTTATTATCAGACTGTAATTGATTTACATTACATTAAATTACTTTTAAGTACAATGATCTCTTTTCTGTAGGAATCCCAGACACAATGAAAAAACATTGTGTCTCGTATGGATCTGCGTATACAAGAGGTTAATTGCGCTAAATAAACGACTTTCTCTTATTCATCGGTTTGTTTTGTCTGTAGGTGTTCAATGTCCACCCTTGACACAATAATATTGTTATCGATTTTATACATTGAAGGAATAAATAAAATCGTGTTTATTGTGCTTGTGACCCAAACCTTTACAATGCAATCGAACATTCCAATAACGACTACGTTTTCTAGAAACGCACGATTGAAGTCTACACAACAAAATTTTCACTTTGGTGTTGAACAAACATGCACAATTAGCGTTTATACACACACATTAATGAGTGTCAGTCGACCGATAATATTATGGCAAGCTTTCAGACTTATCGCTGCGTCATATGGGAATGATCACTATCATATTTCCGTGACGATTATCCACGATACAATCTACAATTGGAAAACAACTCCTAGTTACGTCATCAAAACATTGATGGTGTAGATTAGTTAATACACACTTTGATGATGTTCATTTGTTAAAAATATCTTTGATTGCTAATATTTCAATCAACATATGGCCTTTAGTCTGTTTTTTTGATGTTAGTTGACTCTTTGCCGTTGTCACAGTTATTAAAGAATTGTCACTTGATACGTGCGACTATAGACTAAATTATGTGTGAACTAGCTAAATTGTTAATGAACATTTCAGTTGCCGATCTTTAAAGATCATACTTAGATGTAGTAATAAAATTGTACACAACACCTCCCACTGGTATATTTAGTCATCGATGTGTCTTAAATCATCTATCTGTTTCGTCTCATTTGCCATAGTCATTCATGTGTCAGATTCCGGTTCTCATATGTAAAATGCCACGGTCGAACGCCTGCTGTGTACTGTTGTTATATCTTATATAAGTATGTTTTATACCTAAGTATTGATAGAATCTAAAATTTGATTATCTCAATAAAAGAGATGCCAATATTTTAGACCTAGACTTTGTTGTAAAACTCGTGATATCGTGTGTGATTCCTTTAGACTTGGACTATTTATGTCACGATTGTCCGCTTAGAGTCAAGTGTTACAAGTTGTTGACTTGAAGCCATATGTAGTAAGACATGTAAGATTTACTCACAGCCATGTGTGCTACATACTCGAGGATATGCATGAATGTGGAGAATGTGGATTTATATTAGTGACGTTGGATTGAAATTAACTATGTTATCTTGCAAACATGTAAAATTATTATAATAATTTAATTTGTGTCTAATTGCTTACATTTATCTCATATCCTTATCTATTCGTATCATTTGTGCCACACACTTGGCAGGCTAACTTGAGTCACTTGTTACTAATTTCCTTAAATGTTTGTATGACATGTTTACACTATATTCAGTAAATAAATTACCTCATTTCTGCGATGTACTGATTCATTGTTGCCACCCATTTTTTCTAAGTCTCTTGTGACTTATTTGTTTAACACATCGGCTAACGATGTCTGCTCTTATCCACATGGCGGTGAGATCATTCTTATACAAAAAACGAGTGCTTGCACATTGTTCTAGATTCTACACGTATGTAAATAACTCCTACATCCAAAAAATCGCCACATTTAATGTTCTTTCGCAATTCGCTTTCTAAGAGCTATAAAAATGTCGGAATTATCATAATTAAACCTTCATTCTGATATCATTTTGTTATTAAACGCTCATTCTGCGACGAAACGAGATTCGTGATGACACATAAATGCACTTTTGTTGGCGATTACGTGTCATTAAATAAATTGTTCACTGTTAGTTTTTACAATTATCTGAGGGGCGTTATGTAGTAGCTTCATATGAATAAAAATAAAATCTGCCAGTCATCTTGGTCATTTCATTCAGTATAAATGTTAGTTTCTTGTTTGATCCGTTTCTTTATAGGATAATAATTTATAACTTATTGATGATAGATCTAATGATTAATATATGAGTTAATAGTAAAGACTTAATCGCGAGCAGCGTGGCTTAGGTTTCGCCTAAGAAGCACGCAATCTCATTCTGCCGTGCGAGGAATGCTGCTTTTTGTCCACACCCGATAATTATGATTATCGTCGCGTATAGACATGGCACCGATATCAATAGGGCTGCTTATCATCCTGGCTTCTTGAATTGAAAGTAGATTTATGATTCAATTTGCTCTTCACAAAAATACTGTCTCATTACTCATTGAAATTCGTGTTAATTTCAGTTTAATTACAACTGCATTGTTTTCTACAATTTGATTAGATTATGTGTAAACTGTAGAGTATGGCATACCTTTAGTTGAAGTATTTCTTGATTGTCAAGTACACTTTCTTCTTCGTATTTTGGTCAGGTGGCATCCTTGCGTCCATTCGGTGACGCCGCATTAACGTTGCGTCACGACACCTTGCCAATGCCGGCTTTGGAATGTGTTATCATACTAATAGTCAAGTGCCTAGAATTCGATTACTTAATCATTTAAGTTTCTATCAGTTTCAACCTTGATTCTGTTGCCCATATCGTTACCAATTTGGCAGATTTTTAAAGTTTTAGATAATACGTAGATATTACATGTTAGACACTTACTGGAATTCATTTCGAATATAACTCTTTTCATAGGTTTTATCCAAATGAATAAACATCAATTTTAAAAAGCTATAATTTGCATAAGGTTTATGGTTTCGGATGATCATTAAATATTTATTGTCGGTCATATCAATAATATAAAACATACAGAATAGTACAATTATTAGCAATTACATAAGAAACATGATTGGAAAGGCCTTTCGAATATATTAATATAAATCATCGTGAGTTGCCTTAACAGATGTTTCGATAACGTAATCAATTCGCGGGTTAGAATATTATAATGTACGCTCATCGGCGACCATCTTTAAATTACAACAGCTGCAGAAAAGGTTATTCATATCTGAGATACCCACATTAAAACCGTGTTGCGTTTCATTCGTCGACTTCTCTTATCATACGTCAATGCTAAAACGTGTTGCTAGGTCAAGTGGTACGTGCTAACACGCGCAAGTTCCGCAAGGCGAAAACTGCCAACGTTTCTTGGCCACTTTCTTCACACTTGCTCAAGAATGCCGATTGGTATATGAAGCTGAAGTACTTAGCATGAGTGTGTTGTTATTTCGAGGTTGCCGACAGGTTCAAACGTACATGAAGCGCGGCCAGCGATGCGCAACAGTGCGCCCGCGTGACCTCGTTCCCACGCCGAATGCCTCCAGGTGCTCATCACGACCCGTGCTCAACAATACCCATCCTTTGGCCTTGACTACGCTAAACACCTGATCATTATACACAATTATTTTTACAAAATTTGCTGAACCATCGATAGCATTAACTCCATAGGTATGTAACATATCACTAGATTTGCGTTTTGAACTTGAATGACTTCGATTACTAGGTTAATGCGTGCGTTTTCCAACTGTAAGAGTCGCGGTTGGAAGTCATAGACGGGTGAAAGTGCCGTGACGCCATCTCTAGACGACCTTGCTTGTCTCCTTAATGCATAACAATACAGCTCGGATATCAAACGCGATGTATATAACCCGATTTGCGGTCAAGAAGTACTACAGGCAAGTCACAAACGTCGTTTAAAGATGTTGTTGCCTTGTTTACGACGTTTATTGGCCTGAAAGTATCGCAGCTGTTGTTTTTAATCAGGATTTCTCAGTAAATTCTGAATGGCTGTGTTTACTCACAGCTTCAAAGAACTGTATGTACCTGATTTTATCCATCAATATATATATTTATTAGTCACGTTAGATCAATTGACGTAATTCAGATATCGGTTAGAGGAAATACGATTTGCCAGCTAAAACCACATCAAGCCTTTTTCCTCTTAATGAACGCAATTGTCCCAATGCAACACTTGAGAGAAGGGTCGAGCAAGGTGGCGGGCTATGGCGTCGTCCGCGAACTAGGTTATGATAGATAGAGATAGCTAGACCGTCCTCTCTGTCCGTCACCACACCTTATTGGACGACACCGAGATGCGTGTGCGAATGCATTCGTGATTACGAATTATTGATAAACTATACAATGATATTATTGTTTTTGTCTGTCTCGCAGCTTTAAATACATTTAAATAAGAATTGTGATTTAACTGCGTTTTAGCGATTAGATACTTTTTTCGATCGGGTAATTGCCATTATATAGAACATGGACGATGAAAATTTCAAATTATGGCTATATAATATAAGATATAGGGCTAAGTAATAACTGCCCTTAATGAAGATCGCATGACGTTAATCGTAGCTGTCTGTTATTTTAGTTAATCGGAATCAAACGCTGTACTCGTGGGTCATATACGGTGCTGACTATTGGTTTTATAATACAGGCCTAGCTTCAATATTGTACATTTTTATTACAATTGTTTGGCAAATAGTTTAAATACTAGGACTATTACCCTCCACTACCTTACGTATGCCTTTTAAAGTAAGTCCATATGTGATCAGTTATGAACCGCGTTTATACAAACAATTATTACTTTTGTGGCACTTATTTAACGCGTCAACGTCTACCACAGAGGTGACTTCACCTTTGACGCAAAAAGTTTTCACTAAATTTTCCTCCTTGAGCATTACGTGTAAATGTATTACGTGATTGCAAGTAATAGTTCATTTAGAAGAACATATCTAGTCGCCGCTTTCGTTTCGATCTGTCGTTGATGTAATCACGTACACATTGCGAGGAATTCAGGCCTCAGAATACTCTTTCATATCACCTTGAGTGTCTTTCCCATGGGTAACATTTTTCGCGGCTGTTATTGGATATATTCTTAATTATAAATGTGAAGTAACTCTTCCATATATATTTGTGCTTAGATATTTCATCACAAATAATGACATGTACTTTGCGTCAAAGTACATTGGACGGCATTCCGTAAAATTCAGAACATTCCATTAGAATATATTGACGCCAATGCAATCTTTATCATTGGTATTCGCGCACAAGAACAGCTGATTGTGCGCAGATCATTGACGGGGTCGACGACCGTACTTTCGCCGCTCCCACGACGTTTGCGTTGCTCAACGTACGATCGCCGAGCGTCTAAGACGATGCTGATCTTATAACACATACATGGACAGTTTACCGCTCGAAAACGTTGTCTCGTCGCAAAAACATTCAGGATGTCACCCAGCGCATCTCTGACATTGAGAATATTTTCGCCCGTAACACGTTTGTTTTGATAAGTTTCCAAATAGCAAACATAAAAATATACGATGTTGTGTAAAATATTGCAAATTTTATTGCAAATTAGCTATTTTTATTTGGTTAGCGCTGTTATTCTGACTTAAATCATACGCAAATTAGTGTCAAGCTCTTCGGATTATTAGCTGTAAAATGATAATTAGTAAACGTCGATATAAATTATGGAGATACTTATAATATGTATGGTTGCAAGCCCGAATCTATCGTGGAGAAAACTGGTAGAGTTTTTACATCAGCCGTGAAGAAGCTTATGACACCTGAGGATGATGATGAGGAAGCCGCTTACGACAGAGCAGAAGATCTGGTAAGACAATGTCAAGCTACAAGAGCTGTTCTTGACAGGAAAGCTAAAAAATCGTAGTTGGGCTAGTTCCTTTACTAGAAGAAATTTGAACTCATGAAATGTAGGCTACTGATAATATTAATTTTATAACAGTTCTAGACTTAAGGTTTATATCGAAAACTGTTTAATTGCCTTAAATGGTCAAGACCAGTTCCAAATGTGAATTCTTCATTTTGATTTTACGTTTATTATAACAAATTTTGATAGAGAACTAAGTATAGGACTAATGCTCTTACTGGCATATCATAAGCTAGTCTTTATATCTTAAGGATCTGTGTTTGTTTTTATCAAGTGTCGTATTGCTAAGAGTGTGTCGTGACGTCAATAATGTACAATTTTATCAGCTTGTTCTGTTTCGCAAACTTTCAATTGATCAGAAATATGTTTACATCTTGTTTCTTTTATTATCTAGAAGTTTGTATATTTACGAGTTCAGTATCGTTGCACCGTTCCACATCACCTTGTATCAAGTTACTGGTAATCTAATATAAGTATCATTGACGTTTGATCATAATTCAATAGTAACAATTCATAACAAGTCTCGATTTGATACGTTTTGTTAAGCGATTTTATGCGCTACTTCGATCTGCGAATCAATGGAATTTATAATCGGGCTTCTAGAAATCATAACAGAATAATGATTATGTAATAATGTTTGCAAACATTCTAAAATGTATCCTGGTATTGAATGCGGCTGTGGTAACCGCTTACCAATAGGCAAAGAATTATATTTATTGTATTTCTGCATTGTTATTCCAATGACTTGTGCTTAAACATACTGACCATCATAGGGGGTCCCTGGTTTTAAGTTTTTGATTCTAAAACAAGTAATAATGCTTTTAGGGATTCCTTTCTCAATAATCTTGGCGGGCATAATAAGTCTGGAATTTATGGTATATGATATATTTATGCTTACGCCACTGCCGTAATGTAATAAGTTAAATTTTACAACTAATATTATTAAATTTATCTTCTGAATTATTTGATAATTTCTTATCCTTGATAGTTTTTTTTGTTTTCGCTTACATCACCGTGACTAAATATAAATACAGAATGTTAATAACGTCACATTAAATAATATCTTAGTATTTAAAGATACTAAGAAATACTTACTCATATTGTAAATGCTACATTTGTAGGTACGATTACTGTTCCTTCACGTCAAAGTATCAATATAAAAACATGATCATTTTAGTGATGATAGTCATAGGAATAAAGTATAAGATATTACTTTACCTGTATGATGGCATATATAAATTATATTTTTTTTTACTCTAGTAATGGAAAACTCGGATACGGCTTGCTGTTAAGTCGTAAGCCAAAAACGGCTACAATACTAGGGATGATACTGACGCCTTGCCAAAAAGATATCGCTAGGCGGCCAAGGCATGGACTGAAAGAACAAGAGAGAGATAACGAGACAACTTCCCGGGCGGTAGCTGACAGTCAAAATATTTTATGCGATTGCTATCTATGTCATTAATAATATAATTAAAGCCTTCTGAGAATTACTATGAACCATTGTTACCATAGTAACCAGTTTTTAATATATATTTATAAATTATTATTATTGCGACAAAAAACAAATTATTATCACCTCGGTTTTAATTATATAAACGTGGAAATCTTGTGTTTCAAACCAAATACAGAAACGTTAGTTTGTAAATTAGTATTTGTTATTCTTCAGATCACGTCTTTAGAATAGAGTTGACATTGATATTTATACAATAGAAGATAAAACTTTATTATCATTATGAAATATATGAACTATTTAAATATCTAGCTATCTGCCGCAGATTAATTAATATACAGAGATGAGGTCAATGTTGACTTCGAGTTAAAATCGTTGATGTACATATCCCGACCAATGTTACGATTCGCTCTTCTAAAAGAACTGATCAAGTCAATTCCGAGGATACTGATAGTAATCTCATTAACTCCATATCAAATGAATTTAGAAAATTTAATATTTTATTAGGTTTGGTTATCGAGAAAATATTTTTTAAAGTAGTAATTTCTTTAACAAAGCTTTAATTATATTATGAATGGTTACGTAATGTTTACTAATGCGACTGTTACAAGTCTACGTATGACTGTACTACAAGCAAATTTCTTTCTAAAGACTACCAACATAAGTTGCAGAATACATAACTGGTGTTGTTAAACGTTCTAGTTCTTGTATATCATACCGTCCTGTTACATTTGCACACTAGTTAATGAAATTCCAAATCCCACCAACGCTTTGGACGTTGACATTATACACAAAAAGCCCTATATAACAATAATTCTTAGAACAGCATTGTTTGTAAGTGGTCGACCTTGCGTTCCACTGTTTTACCTAATCAAAGTACGACGGTGCTAAGTATCAATGTATTATTATAAAATCATTATCGTATTTAGTCGTAGCACCTATCTTACTATACTGTTATCTTATCAGCTTATCTCTTGTATTACGCATTTCGCAATTTTTACTAATCTACATAAAAGTAGGTATAGGTGATCTGTTATGAAATCTGCAGCGGCTAGATAACAAACAAATTACTAGTTCAAAGCTTAAGGAGACTCCATGCTATTAGCAAGAAAAACGGTGGTCTTTGCACTGGTAGCGACAGCGACACTTGATTTACAAGGGCGGTAAAGTACAAGTGTTATCTCTGACGTCACAATCGTTCTAAAGTTGCGATAACCGTTTACTGGCTGGTGGATCAAATGCTCGTCAGCCTCCTTAGAAGAATTAAAAAAAGACATCCTCAATGACAATAAATACATTAAAATTGTACAACTGTACGTGATTATCCCTGCCAATGCTGTTCGAACTCGTTGTTATTGGATTAGTCTGTCAAGCTAAACGAACGCATTGATCCAGTTCTCATTGTAATGTATGAGTAGATACTAATTATATGTTGATGGACATAAAGTGGTTAATACCTATAGAACAGAACTGCTACCTAACTTAACTTTGGGTGTGGCATTAAGCTGGTCATAAGTGTGCATAATCATCCTCGAAACGGTATGACGTCAGCTGAAATAAACACAACAGGGTGAAACTCATACTATAAAACGTAAAATAAATAAAGGAGTCTGCCCACTACCTCGTCTCATACCATGACCGTGGTAGGAACGTGTCAGGCAATAAAATATTCTTTGTAAGGAAATGTATAAGACTATACCAGCAGTTCCTATAGCAGGGCGTATCGTGTTGCTTTTCGTGTCTGATACGTTCCTAGCACGGTCATGGTATGAGACGGTGTAGTGGGCAGACTCCATAAATCTAGATTAAATGAAAATTATGGCATAAACAGATACCCTTTAGGAATAACGAGGTCAACTACATCAAATCAAATTCACTTTTAGTCTGTTTTGGGTTTGACACACATTAAAGCGATTAAAGCGAAGATGAGGCATTGCAGCGCATAAAGTAGCGATACGTTGCGACATTGCGCAGAGGAGTATGGGGAGTCGGGCCATCCTTAAGTACTCAATGTAATGATAAGGGTCAAAGGGTGTCTTGGTTTGCCCAATATACACACGGTATTCTTCTAGAAAATACATTTTTGCTTAGTGGCAATACGCGACCGATACTCCAACCGTGCATAACCTACGGTAACATTTGGACAGGCTGCATGCTTATATATACATTTTGTATATTAAAAGAATACTCAACAAGTGTGACATCACATCGTCGGCATGCGCGAAGTGATTTGTATCTTAAGCTTCTGTATTGGGCAACGTATTAAATTTTTGCGCTAGGTTGTCGCTTTGCTACCTTGTGTGCAGGCCCTTAGCTCAGTGTCAACGACCTCTCATTAAGCGAAATCTTAAACGATGAAGATCTATTAGTCTAGTTACGAGTGCACCTTCATACTGGCGAACACCATAACTCGCGAGTCTCCCATTTAACATTCGTTCTACATTATTTAAGCGGTTAAAAGCAATTACAAATGTAGTTCGTTGAAGGTTTTAATGAGCGACTCATGTATCAATGCGTTTGCGACCCTTTTGATAACTGGTGTGAATCATATTTATGATGGGAAGACTTAAGGACATCCTCTTGTTTGTTTTTCTTTTTCCTACTACAGTAAAGCATTTTTGGTATTTCTTTTTCAACAAACGTATTTAAAAATAATCAATTAATAACTTTTCTAAGTAGTACCTACCATTCCGTAAATGTTTTCTGTATTAATTTAGATGAGTCGCTCTTACATTAATCTCTAACATCTGTTATTGTGATAGCAAGTTATGTATTTATAATTCTCGAACAATCCATAGCTAATTTCTTATTGTATTGTTTATTTTTATAGCTGTTTGATAAAACATTGCGAATAATATTTATACGGTATGTTGATCGCTTGCAAGTATAAACGATACACACTGCCTATTGCTAGATAAAGAACTGCGACAAACTTAATACGAGCTAAAGTTTACCATATATTGCTGTATAGTTTTGACAAAGCTATATTGTCATGTTTTAACTAAAGTTGTGTAAGTTAGGATTAAGAAAAGCTATTTGTATATTAAGTAACTAGTACACTGTGGTAACAATTATTTTAGTATCATACCACGCACAACCTATTTAAGCAATTTTATACAATTATATTATTCGTTCTAAAGAATTATTAACTGGTTGAGTTACGATGTTTTTCGATACACTTGTCGAAATAATCATCGGATCATGACATCAGATTAATAGATGTGCCCAGCGATCTTGTTGAACTGAGATGAGTCATTTCAGGTTTTGTCGTTATCACTAGCCCTGCTGCGTAGTATCTTGGCAGCGTCAAAGTCTGACTCAAAATCGCAATAAAATTATTTCTTTAAGTTTGCAATCCGTACTTGTAAATAAACCGCAGCAAGTATTACATAGTCATACTTAACATATCACACACGGTTTAAAAAGTAACAAAATGGGCATATTACATTTTAAACATAATGGTAAATTTCTAAACCACGATTAGGTACTAAAATCACGAGAAGATATAACCGCAAGTCGTTATAGATGCTAGAACGTAACGTAACTTTATCATCGCTCGGCCCATCAGTTGTATGTATGTATAGTAAATATATTAAGCTCTTTTATGATGATATTTAGCCAGTAAATGGCGATGAATTGTAATTAATTGTTGCCTTTTTAACGCTCTCCCTGGACAAACTTGTGGCACACAACGAAGTCAGGGTCGCTACCGTTCTCGAGATGGGTAAGACATGTACATTATGTGTGTCGTAGTTTGATTTTAAGAATACTTTTATGTAGTAAATGTGTTTTTTTTTGCGCATTGCGTGTCCGATGTCAATAGAAACCTTCATCGCGGCCCTAAATTGTACTTGTATTGAAATCGGCTTTCTAGTTTAACGAGATTATCAGTTTGCCATGGAGTTACAGCCATAAGAACTTCGAAGCAAGAATGAAAGTGTAACGCTAATATTCAACCACAATCGCCCTAAATATCTATACCTTGAGTTCTTAATCGAATGTCATGAATATAACGCTATATATATGTTCCAGGTGATGCAACAGGACGTGAAGAAAGAGAACCCACTTCAGTTCAAGTTCCGCGCCAAATTCTACCCCGAGGATGTCGCCGACGAGCTCATCCAGGAGATCACACTCAAACTCTTCTACCTTCAGGTTAGACCAACAATCATTTATATATTTTCAGTAATATTTTACTGATTTTTAATCTCGTTGTCAAAGAATGATTTTGATCAAAACTTATGTTGTGTTCTTCACAAGTCTCTCTTAATCTCAATGAAACAAACATACCTACATTTTATAATATTGGAATTGCACTCTGAATTACTTAGGATCTCGACTAGGTACAGGCTGGAGACGTCTAATGCCCTACTCCGTACTCGCCACTTCTATATGAAATATAATATTTTTGTAATCTTATCTTAATAGCCATCGATGATATTAAAGCCTGTTTAGTAATTTGCATATTTTATTTTCATTAGCAAGAGAATTTGTATCACGCTTGTATAGTGTATTATACTGCCTCAGTTTCAATAACAATCTATAAACGTTTGACTATTTAGCAGATGTTTACTCAGTCCTCAATTATTTTAAACAACTCTTTGGTCCAGTTACACTATCTCCAAATAGCAATGTATTCTTCGGACAAGAAAAAGACAGCGTGCTAATTATGTTTCGGATATCTTTTACTTGATTCTTGTGGAACTGGCAGTTAAGAATTCTGCTAACCATCACATATTGTTTACTGGCACTGGCTATTAGAGTTTCTGCTAACCGTCACATACTCTTTCAGGTCAAAAACGCGATCCTATCGGACGAAATCTACTGCCCGCCTGAGACATCAGTGTTGCTCGCGTCGTACGCGGTGCAGGCGCGCCACGGGGACCACAACCCCGCCGTGCACGGGCCCGGCTTCCTCGCCAATGACCGCTTGCTGCCACAGCGTGTCACCGACCAACATAAGGTAACACTCTAACTTCATTCACAGGAACATATTGAACCTGCATATTTACAGTTATTGATGCATTTAGAATTTCTACATGCATCAATAACTGTCTAAAATCAGGGTAAAAAATATTCTGTTTAAAAGCTCTCCATTTTATGCATTTGCAATCTATTCAACAGCAAATTCAAAATTGACGTGTGTACTATGATGGCGTGAATACATCGTCTCGTCATAGGATACATCGTCTCATCATAGGATACATTGATCTCGTCAAAAGAGTTCTGTGAGACCATTGAATTAATCGATATGCTAGCCGAGAAAGAAGCATAAACTAATGTCAGACTAAAACCTCATATATTAAAAAAAATACTTTGTCTGTTTATTTACGATAGGCAATGTATCCTTAGCATTCGTAAAATCATTGAATGACAATTGACACTTTCCAAAAGTCTGATATAAAGATTCTAGTGTTAACAAAGGCATATTGTTATCCAGATGTCCCGCGAAGAGTGGGAGCAGAGCATCACCAACTGGTGGCAGGAGCACCGCGGCATGCTACGCGAGGACGCAATGATGGAGTACCTGAAGATCGCACAGGACCTGGAGATGTACGGCGTCAACTACTTCGAGATCAGAAATAAGAAGAACACCGAGTTGTGGCTCGGGGTAGACGCGCTCGGATTAAATATATACGAAAAGGACGATAAGTAAGTTAATGTTTTACTTTGAGACTTAAATTTCAGCTAGTTAGGGGCGGCCTATGTCCAGCAGTGGACAACTTTCGGCTGAGATGATGACGATACAAACACTCGTCTGGTCCTGTTCAATGAAATCATTAAAAATGAAAATATTCAATTTTCAGACTGACTCCAAAAATCGGATTCCCGTGGTCAGAAATCAGGAATATATCGTTCAACGACCGCAAGTTCATAATCAAGCCGATCGACAAGAAGGCGCCGGACTTCGTGTTCTTCGCCCCGCGTGTGCGCGTGAACAAGCGCATCCTGGCGCTGTGCATGGGCAACCACGAGCTCTACATGCGCCGGCGCAAGCCCGACACCATCGACGTGCAGCAGATGAAGGCGCAGGCCCGCGAGGAGAAGCTGGCCAAGCAAGCCCAGAGGTCAGCGCCTACCCACGATACAGTCTAGCACACACACGCACACGCGCACGCGCGCGCACACACACACACACAAAAAAAATTTCGTATAGTTTAACTTGAAACTCTGTCATACTTATCATGTAACAAGTCGCAGGTGCTGTTAATATATTCATCAACTAAATTTGAAACTAATGAAACACGTGTGTTTTTATGACAGTAATTTTCTAATCCACTAATAAACCATCAAACAAATAAATAAACCGTCTAAAATTTACGCTAACGTGTACTTTTCAGGGAAAAATTGCAACTAGAGATAGCGGCCCGTGAGCGCGCGGAGAAGAAACAGCAAGAGTACGAGGACAGGCTGCGACAGATGCAGGAAGAGATGGAGAGATCGCAGGCCAATCTGCTGGAGGCGCAGGACATGATTCGCCGCCTCGAGGAACAGCTGCGTCAACTGCAGGCCGCCAAGGAGGAGCTGGAACAGCGCCAGAACGAGCTGCAGGCTATGATGCAACGCCTCGAGGAGACTAAGGTGAACACATGTTCTATGACTTACAAACTCTCTTTAGATCTTAATGAAGTTTATAGTTGACCTGACTGTCCAGTCTTCTTATTATGATAAATGTCGTTTCTATACGATGAGTCGTTAACGTGTGCGTTCGTGTCGCGCAGAATATGGAAGCGGCGGAACGCGCCAAGCTGGAGGAGGAGATCCGCATGAAGCAGGAGGAGGTGTCGCGCATCCAGCAGGAGGTGGACGTGAAGGACACGGAGACGCGCCGCCTGCAGGAGGAGGTGGAGGAGGCGCGGCGCAAACAGGAGGAGGCGGCGGCGGCGCTGGCGGCGGCCACCACGCCCTCGCACCACCACGTGGCCGAGCGGCCGTCGCCGCCGGACGGCGCGGGCGAGGCGGGCGAGGCGGGCGAGGCGGACGGCGGCTCGGACGCGGGCTCCGAGTCGGGCGGCGGCGAGCTGGCGCGCGGGCCCGACGACCTGGTGGACCCGGTGGCGGACCGGCGCACGCTGGCCGAGCGCAACGAGCGCCTGCACAACCAGCTCAAGGCGCTGAAGCAGGACCTGGCGCAGTCGCGCGACGAGACCATGGAGACGCCCATGGACAAGATCCACCGCGAGAACGTGCGCCAGGGCCGCGACAAGTACAAGACGCTGCGCGAGATCCGCAAGGGCAACACCAAGCGGCGCGTGGACCAGTTCGAGAACATGTAGGCGGCGCGCCGGCACGCCGGCGTCCCGCCCCGGCCCGTCCGTCCTCGGCTCGCCACCACTTTATATTTCAAGTGCCAAAAATTAGTTCCCCCACATTCCGATATGAAATTGCTAGTAGCGCTCCCCCAGCGAGCCGCGGGCGGACGGCGGCGGCGACCGCGTCCGACATACGCGATATGTTTATAGAGAGTAGTTACACCGTCCAGGCCAGAGGCACCTTCAGCCGCCAGAGATTGTCAAGTAGCGAGGTCCAGGTGTTCAGCGGTGCTTGCGTGCGAGAGTACGCACTGTCGGGCGTCGTAGTCGAAACTAACTGTAAATATTGATTATTATTACTTATTAGTAATTTTATTTTAGACCGTTGTGCTATAACCTAATAATACGAGCATCTAGAGATAGCGTCTCGCTGCAGCGACCTATGTTTTAGCGATAACAGATAAATCATAAATCAGACACACAGATGTTTATATTAATAATAATCATTTTTAAAAGTATAATTTGGATTTTATTGTGCGGCACGTGAACGTTAAGTGTGTCACAGACGGATATTTTTATTTGTGGTAGTCGATTCGGTTATTATAATTAGTCTGTTGATTATTCTAGTGTTTGGCAGATGTGTGTGTTGTGCGGAGTGGACGAGACGTACGAACGTTCACCGGTTCGGTCCAGCGGTTGCTCAAACTAACAGTGTCAGGAGTCTTGTCCGAACGAGTAGCGGGGTGAAAGGGAGGGGGCGACGCCCCTTATTTATTTTTATAATCATTTATAATCTAGATGTAGGAGTTAGAGCTGCGTGCGTGTAATTATTATTTTCAGTTCAGTTTCAGCGTTATTCGTCGGTCTGTTACACTGATATTATGTTTATACACGAGACCAATATGTATGTTATATTATAGTCGGTGACGTGTCGGGCACGTCTCGGCCGCGGCGCGTGTCCGATATCGCCCTACGGAACTGTTCCCCTTGTTTCTTGAACAAAATTTCAAATAGATTCTAAAATGTATGCTTGTAGGGAGTATATAATTTTTAAGTGAAGAAGGCATTCCATAAGTTACAATGCGGTGGCGTCGACTTGGTTTTTGTGAAAATTAAAATGTTATGAAAATATAATTGTTCGTGTTTTGTTTAAAATAAGTGCCATTCGTCGCATGTCATTGTCACAGTTGCACCAGTATTCCGATGTTTCTTGTCATTATTTTCTTAAAATTTTACAATACCACGTTGCCTTGGATTTAATATAAATTTTTTTCAATAAAATATTTAAGTAAATAAATAATCGTGTTTTATTTTTATAAAATATTTCATTCTTCAAAATTTGTCCATAAAATACGCATTTCATCCTACAATAACAAGGATATTTATTTTATTTTATTGCAATATCAATAACGCTTACAGTTTGTGAAACATGTGCGATATTTGATTTATACATTTCATATTACATATTTTTCTATATTCAATGATTACATAATTTGATACCTAATATCTTAGCAAGCTAAATCACAACTCAATCATCAATTAAAATCAGTTACAATATGATGGTAAAGATCCTTAGTTCCCAAAGTGGTCCAGGTGGACCCCCAGGGGTCCACGGGAGACTCGACGGAGGTCTACGTTGGCGTGACAAAAAATGGGGTTTCACAATTCGTAAGCATCGAAAATTTATTTACTTTCGATAGTGAAGAGCTAAAATGTTGGCTTGACTTCACCTATCAATGTAGGCAGATAATATTTTAAGAAGCTCAGCGACTGTTACTTGTTTAAACATCGGTCGAAAAGATCAGACCCTAGACTTTCGATAAAGAAAATGTTGGCTCAATTAATCTTTTTGGTCCGAATATGCCAATTTTACTTGGCGGATTTAATTTCTAGCTGCAGGGGGTCCACCGGAACCAGCTAAATTTTGAAAGTGGTCTATGAGAAAAAAGTCTGGGATCCTCTGGTATAGATGGCAGCACAAGGGGGTCGACCTGCTTTTTGGCACAACAGTAACTACTTGTGAGATTCTACCCTTTACACATTACTAGTTGAACAAACATCTAATTGGTGCTATGAGATCGGACAACACTACCTATTGCCACTACATTTCGGCGTAGTTATCTTCTGAAAGTGCTACCGATCTTGACTACTAGGTCCACATCAACTCAGATATGCAGCAAAGACGTCTTCTGAATGGTTATAATGTTGGGCCTCCATTCCCTTTACGTAGACGCCTCGTCCGGCGTACATGAGTACCGACGGTGCGAAGCCCTATTGTCGGCGGCGCCGCGTCACGTGGTCGAGTCGTCGGCGGCGGAGTGGTTGGCGTTCTTCAAGTGTCGCATGAGCGAGCTCTTGTCCTTGAACTGGCGCTCGCACGCGCCGCACACGTACACGCGACCTGCGTGCATCATCATGTGACGACTTAGACCTGGAGAAGCAAACTACTCGTTTAGTATTATCCGTAGGCTAACCGTCCTCGTAAATAATGATAACTGTACCTACCCTAAAGGTACTTAAAAAGGTTTAGTTTGGATGTGGAAGGCAGAAATGTCGGTATTGTGGAACCAATTGGGAGATGCTTAATTTATCATGATATATTAAGGACAAGTCTAAAGCGAATTTTTGTACAGTCACTCAGTATGTAATTAGCTAGAATTGAATTTAAAATTACTTCCAAATTACAGATGGATGTGATACACCGGTCGCTTGTGACGAGTGTATTAAACATTATTTAATTTTGGTATCTAAATCTATGTCTGTAAAGATTAAATTGCATTTTAATTAACTTCGATAAATGAATGAACAATAGTTTGAATAAATCTTGAAAGACCGTTAATACGACCAGTTCAAACTTGAACATTGAGAGGAGAGCGTCAAAGCCGAGCACTGTGCTAGTTTACGTGATAATTATTTGTAAACGTTATGACTTATGACTGAATTTTAACCAGAAACATGGTGTTTTTTATATTAGTAGAGAGCCTTGTTATTGAACTACATTGAGATAACAATTAAATTTAAAAAATATGGTTTGCCAACAATAGGTGTGCTAAGTGCAGTTTGGTTTGTTTGTCTGTAAATAAAGAGAAAATATCAGACGTTTAGTATTATATATATAGATATATTAAAACACTATATAAATTATCTATCTATCAATTAAAATCGCTAGTTGTATCTGTATGACAATTGAACGTATTTTTTTTAATATCCTTAAATCCGGATGCCCTCAAATGCTCTATGATCACCGCCATGTTGCCACACCGAATAGTATAGTTTCGCAACCACTGTCCGCATGTCAAAAAAGAGACAATACGGGCAGCGTTAAGTCCATACAAACGGCACGAGATTTTGCAAATACTAATAACTACAGTTCGCAAGAAATCGCAAGAAAGAGCGGATGCCACATATTCGTATTCGTATCGACGAGATGATGGCCGACCTAATTAAGCTGAAGAACACGAGTACTATATGACTATGTTGAGTTATAATATATTTCGTTCCCTGCATGCAAAATATTGTATTTTTAAAGTTGAACGGTAGTTTAATTACTTTAACATTATTCTTACACAAATACCTATTATAAATGTTTAGCAGCATATTATTATAAACACTACAGTTACACAATTAAATCACAGATTACCGAACATGATACAAAGTAGTTCTTACAAGTGGATATTTTCTGCAAAAGGTATGAAAATTTCTGTTATACGACATAAAAAAAATGTAATACTTTTGGCTTTTTGTGTCTCCCTTTTGACTAACAAATACTATAGTGAGAAAATAGTTATATCTAATGTTCTAACTCAGTGGTGCGTAAACTATCTCGACGCAATAAAATTATTAAGCCATGGATCACGCCTGGATTAGTACGATGTATGAGACACAGGGATCGGCTACATACAAAAATGCGGCGATCGCCTGATAATGACACGCTCAAATTAATTTACACTAGATATAGAAACTATTTTAATAATTTGTTAAAAAAAGTGAAAAGGAAATATGAAAAAGAACTAACAGACAAAGCGGGTAAGGGAAATAAAAAAATTTGGAATGCTATTAAAATTATTATAAACCGGTCAATAGTTACTACTCACACAACAGAATTAATAAATAAATCATCCGTACGCGAATCCGTTGAGAATGTAAATAAGTTTTTTTGTAAAAATGGCATCAGAAATACGTAGCATCACCCTTAAATCTTTTGTATTGTTGAATACAGATAAAGCTGAGGTAGATCGTTTAATTATGAACCTGTAAAACGTTTGCTCTGTGGGGTGTGATTCTATATCAAATAGTTTTCTTAAGGAAAAGAGACACATATTAACACCACCTTTAACATACATAATCAATATTTGCCTATAAAATGGTGAATTTCCCAGTATCCTAAAAAGGTCAATGGTTCTTCCAATACACAAGTCTGGTGATAGAGACTGTGTTATAAATTATAGACCCATCTCTATACTTCCCTAGATTTCTGAACTCTTAGAACGGATTATAAATAGTAGACTTATAAAGTATCTCGAAACAACTGGCCTTCTTTCCTGTAATCAGTATGGTTATGGTATCTACTAAAGATGCAATTCATGAGCTTCAGAATTATGTGATTACCAATATTGATGCGGGTAAGAAAACTATTGGCATATTCTTAGATTTAGCTAAAGCCTTCGGACACGGTCTTTACACCATTATTTCTTCAAAAACTGGCAGGTCTTGGTATAAGCAATCCATTGAAATTATTTAAAAATTATTTGACAAATAGGTTGCAAACTGTCAAAATAGATAATTTAATAAGCAGCGAATTACCTGTTACCCACGGTGTGCCCCAGGGCAGTATAGTCTGTGTGAGTGTCCAAGTCTATTTCTTGTACACATAAACGATTTGTGTGAACTAGATCTACCTGGGGGTAAAAACTTACGCTGATGACACAGTCTTGCTATTTTCTGGTGAAACCTGGGCAAAAGTATTTGATATTGCGCAAAATGGTCTAAATATTCTAACCTGCTAGCTTAAAAAGAATTCCTTGACCCTTAATGCAGAAAAGACTTAAATATGTTACATTTATAATGCGCAATTCCAATACACCTCCCTCTACTTGCTCTTTAATAGCTCATGATTGTTGCAACAATGTAAATCACTGCACTTGTCTTAAACTGGTAGAAGTCCCTCATCTTAAATATCTGGGAGTAATCATAGATAGTAGATTGACATTCAAGCAACATATAGAATTACTTACCGCCAGATTAAGAAATCTTATATTTGTTTTTAAAAACTTGAGACATGTTGCAAGCCAAAAACTTATTAAGGAGATATATTTGGCGCTCCGACAGTCTATTTTACTATATTGTATTACAGTTTGGGGACGAGCTCATAAAATCACCATAAAACCATTAGAAATAGCTCAAAGAGCGATACTTAAAGTCAGCATATTCCGCCCTTTTTTTTATCCATCATACAATTTGTATCAGTCACGGAAAGTTCTCTCGGTGCGACGGTTGTTTGTGTTGCACACTGCCGTCAAGCAGCACTCAATGTTAACTTATAACAAAGATTCTGAAGTAGGTGGACGAAGAGATGCAATTGACTTCGGACGACGTAGATTTAGGCATCCGTATGTTAATAAATATTTTTGTTATATTGGCCCCTATTTATATAATAAAATCAACAAAATTATGAATATATATCCCCTAAACAAAAAAGATTGTATGAACCGTTTGCTAGAAATATCAAGTAAGCTTACATATTGTTACGAGGGTTCGAGAGATAAGAATGTAAAATAATATTACCGACTAAAATGTTTTATTCTAGCACACAATCTATATATTAATACGTGAAGCAAAAACTTTGTATCCCTTTTTACGAAAATTGCGCGGTCCGAGGAGTATAAAATTTGGCACAATTAAAGTTTATATAGAGAAGGAGGGGCGAATCCTATTATTTTTATAAAATATGTATTAGAAATACATTAAATTAATGAAAAAATACTACACGCACACAACCATGCATTTCACACACGCAGTCGAAGCGCATCACCATGGTTACATATATCAATATATAATGACATATATCGGCAATATCTTACAGGCAAACTTTGGTCGAATTTCAAGCACTAGGCGACCGCTAGTTAAGTTTAAAACACAACAAACACTATACTACACTTTTCTACTGTAACTGCTTCAAACTTCGTAGTATTTTCGCTTCCGTTCGCTTCGAAGTATACTTGGCCGCTGACGATTGTAAACTGACTCGGCGAGCGCCTGTCTTCAGCTTTTATACGTGGTTTAAGCGTTTCCGAAGTTTTCTAGAAACGTCAAACACGGTATGTAAACAGAGAACTACTCTACTCGTACCGACGAATCTACGTAGTTCCGTAAGTATTCAATAGATGGTGTTGTAATAAATTATTAGACGGAACTGCCGAGTCTTCCACACAATGCAGAGAGATAGCACTGGGTGTAACAATATGATGAGACAGATTTACTTAGTATACCAAAATAAATCTATCCACTCATCCTCTCTTGTTTACATACATACACACACTCACACACATTCATACATACGTATAGAGGCCACTATCTTTACTCAACATTACTCATCATTTTTCTATTTGTCTATGTTAAAAATGATAATTGTGCAGTTTGTTTTAATGACTCTATTTTTTTATAAAATTACTAGGGAAGAGCACTGATATCTGAAATACAGATATTTCATTATCTAGTTCAGACACAGATGTCCTTATACATATATTTCAATAATCCATATGTAGCCTAATCTGTAAAGTTATGTCCTTAAGTGTACAATATTCTTGAGAAATAAACATTATTATTATTCTCTTTATTGACTAATTTTTCAATAATAATTATATTTTTAAATATATAATTATAAAAAAAACACATTTAAAAATATAAAATTGAAGACCCACCGGCATCAGGAACTGGGTCCAAGCTACCGGTGGTTAGGGCTCCAGCGAGAGGAACCTCCTCACGATGCGTGCCGTGTCAAGCAATACGGCCTTCTGCATCAGAGACTTAATCCAGCCGTCTAACGTGAGCCTCTTTAGATGATGATCGAGTCTCTTGGCAATCAGTCCATGGACTGATACGACTATCGGTACAATGATCGCTAAATCAACATCCCACATGTCGACAATCTCGTGCGCCAGATCCAGATATTTATCTTATCTTACCTTGTGTGGGGGCCAGTCAGTACAGACCGGAGACACTTCGACCCAGTGGGATCTTTTGTGTCGACTTCCCCAATAACGACTGCCATAGATGTTCATGGCAGTCGGGACCGACGGCTTAACGTGCTCTCCGAGGCACGGAGCAGGCGATAATTGTCAATCAATACGCACATAATTTCGAAAAGTCATATAACTTCCGAAAGTCAGAGGTGCGCGACGTGGGTTCGAACCCGAGACCCTCTGCGTTGCAGTCCCTCTGTGTTGGTCTCCCCACTGAGCTATCGCTGGTCATATCCAGATATTTAACTTGTTTATCTTTCCAGCTTTTACGAGATTCCCGTCATGAGGAATGGTAATATCGACGATGATTGCACGGCGCTCTAATCGGTCCACCACCACAATGTCACGTCTGTTGGCTACAACAGTCCTGTTAGTAATAATGGACCGATCGCAGTACAACATTGCATGACCATTGTACTACAGGTATGTGCCCGACCCCGTTCTCGAAGGTACTTCTAAGTCCACGAGATCGTATTTTAAAGCAAGTTTTAATTTTATTTTAAAGCAAATTAAATCTACGTCGGGTATATAGAGCCCGATAAAACCGTCCGTGTAGCTCCTTGCCATTCCATACAACCTTGCGTTCCTCAGTTGCAAGCACCACCGGTTTGCGCCAGTTTTCTTTAGCCAGAGCGAGCGGGGTGAGGCCAGTAGCCACTGCCATATCACGATGGACATACACGCTATTGTGGAGAAAATATTCTCGGAGATTGCACACCTCACGGTTATGGAAGGTCTTGGCACATAAAAAGCCACGACCCCCACATTTCTGCGGGATGTACAACCTCATTACAGAAGAACGTGGATGGTGCATTCTGTGAGCGGTTACAAGTGACCGGACTTTTCTGTCCAGGGCATCTAGTTCTGATTGAGTCCATCTGAGTATGCCGAAGGAGTATGCAAGGACTGGCATGACCCAACCGTTACAGGCTCGCACCCTATTGCCGCCTGTTAAAAGACTTCTTAGTACTTTCTTCAGGCGGCCAAAAAAACGCTCCCGTAACGCTTGTTTTATTCCAGCCTCGCAGATATTAAATGCCTGCGACATACCCAGATATTTGTAGGTTTCGGTTTCAGACAGAGATCTAAGTTGTATGAAATCTGAGAGTTGCAACTCAACAGATTCCATAATCTTGTCTCGCTTCACATGCATAACTGCACATTTATCCACACCAAATTCTATCCTGATAGAGTTGCTAAAGGTTTCGGTTACCTTAAGTAACGCTGCAAATATTATTATTATTATTAAACATGTTTCTCAGATCTCTCTCTGAATAATGACACTAGAGCAAAAAAATTGGCTACTTAATATCTTTAACACCACTGCCAAGACCCTATGTTTTACTTTACATAGTATAATTGTTATCAGGGGTCGTTCAAGTATTACGCCAGCAGAATTTTAATCATTCTTAAACGCTCCCTTCCTACTCAGCAAAAGTAAAAAATGCTCTTATCCCCTCTCCCCTACCTCTCTTACATGGTTACATAAGCATTGGTATAATTTCACTTTTTGGAAAAGCGCCTACCATCTTTGTCGCTTTACAGCATAGACAAGTAGGGATGCAAAATATTTATATTCAATTCAGAATCTACTTAATCTGACAATAAATATACGAAAAGTAAATGAATAAATATTGCTGACGTTACCGCCAATTAAACCCTCAGTCGTTAATCTAAAAGATTATCAAAATAAGCTAAGCAAAGAATTTCTCCCCTCCCAAACCTATTGATGTTTACGTAATACTTATTTACTTACTTAAGGCGATCCCTTAAGGTAAGCTGCTCATGTTAAGGGACGATTCCCTTAGCACTAGGAAGGTTAAGAAGTTAGAAAACTGGCTCGTTATACAGTAGTTTTTGACGTTCAGCAAACTTATTTAATAAAACAATTAAAACATACAGGCATATCACAGTTCCATCGTATGGTTTATTAAAATAATGTTAAATTTGTTTTGGATTTGGAGGAGGACGCAGGCATATGAGATGACGGTTTTAGAGGTATAATTAGTTTGTGCTGTAGTTATCTCTTTTGCATAGTGATTTATCGTTTGGATTAATTATTATAAAGACTTCACTGTAGGTAATTGGAACACAACTACAACAAATTCTTTGATAACAATTTTGTATCTATTGTTATTGAATATAAAGCGATGCCACAAAAGCGAAAACCTACAAAGTAAATAAAACACGTTACAAAGGATACTTCGTGTACCATTTTTTCGAACATTCAGTAATTTAGCCAATATTTTGCCCATCCATACAATGATACGGTACAAAGTGGTATTAAAGTATCTAATGGAATGTCATACGAGACTAACAAATACATTCTGTACATCCATACGCGTAGTATAAATACTAGAGTAAAATGTATAGTTACCTGAGGCATAGAGAAAGACCTTGGGACATCGTGAGCATCGATGTATGGCGAGCGCCCGAGCGTGCGGCGGCGCGTGCGCGCGCTCGTGCGCCTGTAGCGCGCCGCGCTGGGTGAAACTCTTGGGGCACCACGCGCACGCGTACGGACGCTGCTCTGTGGGGGGAGGAGGGCACGCACGTTATGTCACGTTATGTATAGCCAGTGCGCGCGCTCGTGCGCCTGTAGCGCGCCGCGCTGGGTGAAACTCTTGGGGCACCACGCGCACGCGTACGGACGCTGCTCTGTGGGGGGAGGAGGGCACGCACGTTATGTCACGTTATGTATAGCCAGTGCGCGCGCTCGTGCGCCTGTAGCGCGCCGCGCTGGGTGAAACTCTTGGGGCACCACGCGCACGCGTACGGACGCTGCTCTGTGGGGGGAGGAGGGCACGCACGTTATGTCACGTTATGTATAGCCAGTGCGCGCGCTCGTGCGCCTGTAGCGCGCCGCGCTGGGTGAAACTCTTGGGGCACCACGCGCACGCGTACGGACGCTGCTCTGTGGGGGGAGGAGGGCACGCACGTTATGTCACGTTATGTATAGCCAGTGCGCGCGCTCGTGCGCCTGTAGCGCGCCGCGCTGGGTGAAACTCTTGGGGCACCACGCGCACGCGTACGGACGCTGCTCTGTGGGGGGAGGAGGGCACGCACGTTATGTCACGTTATGTATAGCCAGTGCGCGCGCTCGTGCGCCTGTAGCGCGCCGCGCTGGGTGAAACTCTTGGGGCACCACGCGCACGCGTACGGACGCTGCTCTGTGGGGGGAGGAGGGCACGCACGTTATGTCACGTTATGTATAGCCAGTGCGCGCGCTCGTGCGCCTGTAGCGCGCCGCGCTGGGTGAAACTCTTGGGGCACCACGCGCACGCGTACGGACGCTGCTCTGTGGGGGGAGGAGGGCACGCACGTTATGTCACGTTATGTATAGCCAGTGCGCGCGCTCGTGCGCCTGTAGCGCGCCGCGCTGGGTGAAACTCTTGGGGCACCACGCGCACGCGTACGGACGCTGCTCTGTGGGGGGAGGAGGGCACGCACGTTATGTCACGTTATGTATAGCCAGTGCGCGCGCTCGTGCGCCTGTAGCGCGCCGCGCTGGGTGAAACTCTTGGGGCACCACGCGCACGCGTACGGACGCTGCTCTGTGGGGGGAGGAGGGCACGCACGTTATGTCACGTTATGTATAGCCAGTGCGCGCGCTCGTGCGCCTGTAGCGCGCCGCGCTGGGTGAAACTCTTGGGGCACCACGCGCACGCGTACGGACGCTGCTCTGTGGGGGGAGGAGGGCACGCACGTTATGTCACGTTATGTATAGCCAGTGCGCGCGCTCGTGCGCCTGTAGCGCGCCGCGCTGGGTGAAACTCTTGGGGCACCACGCGCACGCGTACGGACGCTGCTCTGTGGGGGGAGGAGGGCACGCACGTTATGTATAGCCAGTGCGCAACACATGGAACTATCAAAGGCATTTTACTTACCTACGTGCACCAACGCATGCCTCAACATGATCTCCCTTTGAGAGAACTTTCGTCCACAGTGTGGACACGGGTAGGGCTTCTCCCCCGAGTGTATTCTGCGATGTCGATTGAGAGCACTCCGGGATGCCAGCTGCTTGCCGCACTGATCGCACCATGCACTGCTGAAAAAAAGCAATATAGAAGAAGACCGAGAGTTGTCCCTTGTGGTATACCCAAAAGTCAGCTGCAGAATCATAGGGAGGGTACATTTTTACTTGTTTGCAATTAACAATTAAGCTAAGTGACTTGATGTGAGTTACTTAATTTTTTACGTCAACCGCTATATTCGTGACTACTCGATCGCAAGGACTTAACTTTTTTATTTCTTTTTATCATGGGTGAATGCATTGACGCATATTGCACTCCGCGGGGCGACGGAGACGTTATGTCGGACTCATGGAGGAAAGATGGTGAGTGACATCTCAGTAATACTGACTAAAGCTACCACGGTGTCCCTCGACATAACCGCAATCGGCGGGGCCGCACGAATCGCTTTCACATGCAATCGCGACCCCATCGAGGTTTCGGCTCGCCGTATGAAACGGCAGGTCACTACACAAATAGACTACCACTAATTTTATCCCTACTGTCTCCCTCAAGGGGGGACGGACACACGATACAGAGGCGCGTGTAGGAACACGCACGCCGCCTCTCGGACCTGGTGCTGATCGGGTGGCGGGCAGGCCCACGAAGCCCACCACCCCCAGGTCAAACCTCAGGGTGGCTGGAGATCGTCTCGCGCTCTCCGGCGCCCAAGAAGGACTTAACCCTGAGGTAACTGTTGCTCCGAATTGCACAAAGTACCTACACAAACAATATTTATTTGTACTGTACAAATACATACATGAAGCTACAGATGTCATCAGTCCTTGACCTGAAATCATAGCGCAAAAACACTGCGCCGTGATTTCAGGTCAAATCGGTCAAATAACAATTACTATGTTCGATCCAATTGATCCAATATTGCAGTAGATACGTTTCTGTGTCAGCGCGTATGTTTTGATACATTGTATTCACCTGACCTATAAGATTCCTTTATTTTACTATACTTTAGCATCCATGAACCTTTTTCAAATAAACATGACCAAGCCGCTGTCTATCTTGAACTTATTTTATCTATACTAATATTATAAAGCTGAAAAGTTTGTCTGTTTGGTTGAACGCGCTTATCTCAGAAACTATTGGGATGAATAAATATTTTTTTAATTGTTGGATAGCCCATTTGTCGAGGAAGGCTATAGGCTATGTAACATCACGCTACGACCAATAGATGCGGCGCATCAATCAAAAATGTTGGCAAAACGGGAAAAATTCTCCTATGTGTAAAGTAAGGTGGCAGACGGACCCCTAATCTAATGTTTCTTTCTCAATTACGGAATTCAATGAAACTTGACACACAGATAGACTAAATAGATTAACACATAAGTTGTTGTATCCCACACTGATGGTACGCTGTTACCATAGGATACTACTTTCCAGGTCTAATCGGCCCGTTGCTGCTAATGTTGCATGCTGGAAACAGTAGGTCTACCATAAAAATTTCTAGCCGAAACTTCGAGCCGAACGAATATAGCTTCTTCGGATTCCATTTTCTAAAAATTACATTACTCTGTTGATGGAACTACTGATTGAAGGGATTTAGAACAATCAAGAGGTTGCGTAAAGAAATTCGGGACGAATTTTACAATAAATGTCTTTCACGGTACAAACAGTTGGCCCGAAGCTTCGGCATTTACTTTTCACGGTAAGCCTGATCTAATGCTTATACTATAATATTAAACTTTACAAACTCACTTCTTTTTACAATCAATCACATTATTCTTCTTAACGACTTCGTTGGATTCGACGAATTCGGTGAATTCTGTGGGTTCGGTGGGTTCGGTGGGTTCGGCGGCTCGAGGCGTGTTGTAATTAGATGTGACATACTTTATCACTACGTTGTTTTGTTCAGAAGTATTCGACTCGTCTGTAGGATCTATTGGATGTTCCATTATGACGCTTTCTTCCTAAAATTGACAAATGGAATAATATTACTTGTGGGTTAATGGAGTTGTTCCAAATTAAGTTTCTTGAGTCCCAAGAAAGAGAATGAACTCTTAAATCTTAGTGATGTTGACAATTACATTCGAATGTATTTGAAATTAAACTATTTTATACGGATTTTATCTCATTGTTTATTTTAAAACACTATTATTACATAAATTTTACTATTAAACGACTACTGTTAAACTTTACTATTATTGAAACTATCTTGATTTAGGTTCCCCGACGTTTTTGGTCAGCTGCTTTTCAGCAGCCATGGTCACGGGGAGACTCTCGTTCTCCTGGTGACCACGGCATAGAGAGTGTCGCTTAATATTTTCAAAATTATGTAATAATAATGTTTTAAAATAAATAACGCGATAAAGTCCTTATAAAGTGGTATAATGTATAACATTCGCGTAAAGTGTGTCAGGACGTAGCAAATGGAAATCCGTAGTGTCTGCTTACCCCTCTGGGAAACAGGCGTGAATCTATGTATGTATATACCTATGTATTCGCTTAAACGTAAGACAATATAACTCGAATGTATTGACAACACTAAACACATGTTTGTTAAAGTATTAAATGAAATACTTTATGCAGCATACTCTATGCTTGCAGTTAACGTTAGAAAAATATTTTTAAATGTTCGTAAATTAAAAGCTTACTCTAAAGCTAATGCTAGATAGCAAACAAATTCCGTGTGTTTGACAGTAACATTATTTAATTTAATACGATGTGGTGTTTTTAGGTTGCTTTTAAAAGAAATTAAAAAGTTTACTGCTTTTTATGGTGCATAGAACCAAGGCTTACGTTCCCCCAGCCACTAATTAAACTTAAACATTTGTTAGCTACCTTTTCATGTATGACTTTATGACTTTTGATGTGACTACCTACCCCTACCGAGTGATTACTAGTATTAGACTGAATAAATAAAGACCGCCGTAGAAGTGTTCAGTTAAACAGTTAAAATACACTCAGATGGTGGCCATAAATATGATCCTTACATAGATCCCTGAAGACAGCCTATGACACTTACTCGCAATAATCATCACAATCATTGTGATATTATTACCTAACGATTCAGTTTGAAAGCGCTTTGATCTATATTCTAGTGTAGGTATATGTTAAGATGGCGAGAAATGGCTCAACAGGCGTTTTGAAGTCGGTGACATTACGAAAATTCTTTCTCAACTTCACGATCGGGGTTCACTAACAAAAAGCGACATTTCTTATGCTGTAAACCAAAGACGGTCAAAATAATCCGTAGATAAAATAAATAAATAAAGATAAACATACAATAACTAATAAAACCGGCCCAGCATCTCTATTTCAAACGTACCTACGTACCATTACGTAAAAAGAAATGGACTTATCGGTTGATGATTTACACAAATTAATACAATTTAACGAGTAATTTAGTCAAAAAACTTACAATACACGGATCCTAAGCACCAATATACACAACCGCAGACAACTCACAAGCCGGGAATCGATCTTGTAACCTTTTAAGCCGGCAATACATGTTGGCCAAGCGTAGGCCAACGCGAGTGAAGGCAAACTGATACGAGGCAATTACTACCGTCTACACGTTCGGCAAGTTTGAAGAAAACCAATGCCAACGGCCAATGTAGACGAGCTTTGTGGAGCTGTTCACACGTTGGGCGCTGTCAGTCTTTATTGAGCATTGAAACAATATGAACGTTGTAAAAGTTATTGCTTGTATTTATTTAATTAGGCACTCCAACGACTTATTCACGATTAATGACTCAACTATATCAGTGTATACCGTAGTAGACTTGTAAAAATAATACACTTTGTACGTATATCTGCGATGTTCGCCAAGCGCAAAATGGCAGTCGGACCAACATGTGGACGTTATTGGCCAAGCGCAGGCCAACGCCTTTGATTTGTGCAGAAAAACCGATACCGCTCCGAAGTGAGACGAGTGGTCGCGAGCGACTGCAAGTTGTTACAAGCTACGCCAATTGAGCTCTATGCACGTTGACGCTTGCCTTCACTCGGCCAACTAGGCGAGCGATACTAAACACGTGCAATTCAAAGCAAATACACCGTCTATACGTTGGCATTGGCTGTCACTCGGCAACGTTGGCCCAACGTGTATTGCCGGCGTAAAATAAATTAAAACACAGAGAACTTGCATTCACACTGTACCGAACAGGGCAGAGGGAAGAAAACATAAAGGTTTAATTATCTATACAAGGGTGTCCGGTAATTAATGGATAACCTTGAAATGTCTTATAGTAGAACTGAAGGATGTTCAGAAAAAAATTATATATTATAAAGTGCAAGGTATTGTAGCATAGCATACTTTTGATTGTCTATCTATTAGCATAATTAGTGTTTAATAATAAAACAACAAAAAACCGATGGATTTAATTCATTTATGGTCGTAGTATACAAGAAAGTTATAAATGGTAATTTAAAAAAAAACACATATCTCAGGTAGTAGATAGTATAGATTGTTTTTCATATGTTTTTCTGAACGGGCATCAGTTCCATTAATAGTCGTTTCCAGGTTATCCATTAATTACCGGACACCCTGTATACAAATAGGCAAAGACAAAATAGTTCAATACTATATTGACCTCTGTTTGTCTACCGATTTTCTTTCAGTTTTTTTTGTTAGAGGCTATTGACGAGCATAAGAGAAATCGATAAACCATAATTATTTTCTATTTTTACATGTTGGTATAATGTAATAATCATATAAATCTAAAAATATAGGTAGCCATATTTTTTTCAAATTATCAATCATGGTTAATGGTCGAATATCGAGTACTGGGCAAACACTAGGTTTGATAAAATACCTAGTCCCGTTCTTTGTAAAATATAATTTTCGTGCTAGAAATCGAAATCACTGATTTAAAAAATAAATATGCACTGTCTTGCATTATTGCACGACCCGAGAGTGTCGTTGATAAATATCAAATTTTGGAAACTGATGGTACCTATCTACATTAGTCAGGAGATTGTCGCACGAACGCCGCCTTACACCTTACATCGAATGCATAATTAAATATCCTAAACTTAGCCACAAATCGAATTTAAATTAAAAAATGGAACAGTAATGGAATGGTTATTCATGATCCTACCATGACCTGTTCCTGTTCATCTTCCTCTACCAGCTCAAATGTGACTTGACTGCCATCACCAGTCTCCAGCTCCAAGGTATTGATGCTCTGCTCCGTGAACACCACTCCACTATCTTGCTGCGTCAGTATGCCGAGTTGAAGCAACATTGTCGATAGAAATGTGGTAATGTCTGGCTCTTGTGAGTCAAATCCTTGCATCTGGTGGAGAAAAATGTTTTTATTATACAATGCATCTGGTGGAAAAAAATGTTTTATTATACATAATGTAACAGCACATCTATCTTGCAGAGCCTTTGCTATACCAAGTGCATTTCCAGACTCGGAATTAAACAATATGGCTGACTAGATCAGAGTTGTGATTAGAGCTGGTAATAAATCTGGGACCATAATCACCATATGGAAATATATAATATAATATCAGCCCTATATGAAACTGCCCAAATGATGAGCATGGACCTCAAGTAACCTCCATGTGAGCAGAGTTAGGCAATAGTCTACCACACTGGCCCAGAGCGGGTTGGCAGAATTCGAGAACATTATGAAGAACTCACAGTCATACGTGTTTCCCGACGATGTAGTGCTTCACCGTTAAAGCGAGTGATAATTAAGAAATTAATATGCACATAACTTCGGAAATTCTGAGTGTGCGGCTTGGGCTCAAACTCTCTGCAACGTAATACACTCTCTGTGACCTCTGCATGGCAGTCCAAGGGTACCCCGCTAGGCTATCACTGCACATAATATAAAATGCAACTGTATATTTAAACTTACTTGTACTTCCCTATTCGGCAATGGCACTCCTGTAGCCTCAGACTTTGTCAGATCTGTCATTTTCTGCAAAACCAAATTATAATATTTTGTACTGTAAATGTAAGATTTTAAAATAGAACTTTATTACTATTACTTTATACTATTATTTTTTACTTTTATTAAGCTAGAACTTCTGTTGTAAGTAAGCTGTTGAGAGGGGTACTTATTTCTACAATGGATGATTCTGCAGATAAGGGGTATCTATTGACAAAAACTAAGTACATAATTAACTTTGCGTCTCATAATGATGATTGATGAAGTCTCTCAGACACAGAACTTTATCCCTAATGCTCTAATTGTCTTTTAAAAGCTAATCAATTTCAGCATTGATTTTCGACCAAATCTGATAACACAGAAATCTGCTTTAATACTTATTGGGCATAATGAAACTGAAATGATGGCTACAATCTATTACAATATATACATACTTGAGACCCATTTATCTATCTCACTTTCCATTAAATTGCCAATATTGGGAGTGCTGCCTATTGCAACTGGAGCAAATTAAGTGCCAAACTCCTTAGTTGAAGAACATAAATATAATATCAGCCTGTATATACACTGACTGGCTGCTGGGCATGAGCCCCTTCTCAATGGGGGAATGGTTAAACCATAGCCACACTGGTACAGTGCAGTTTGGCAGACTTCACATATCTTTGAGAACTTTATGACGAACTCTGAAACACCTAGGTTTACTTATGATGTGTACTTTACAGTTACAGCTAGAGACAATTCATTATTTAATACGCACATAAGTTCGAAAAGTCAGGATTACACACCTTGAGATTATTATCAAGACCTCTGCATGGTAGGCCAAAATCTTAATTAGTAAAGGTAAGTACATTAACATACCTTAAATCAATAAGTAGCAGCAGTCTGCATATAGGTGCAATATAATGTTATGGAACTTACGCCTTTAAAATTATTCACACTTGCAACATCATTCAGGTTCAACATGCTGACTTTTGCCACCTGATCTTTTTCAAATGTCACAACAAACTTCATATCTTCGTCTGACTCAGTTATAGCTGTATTTTTGTTCTTTTTAGCTTCATTTTGCTCTTCTATTTTTAACTTATACTGTTTCTCTTTAACAGCTAAAACATGAGATTTTAGTTTTTGATAGGATACCTCACATTTCTTTCTAAAAGCATAATATTTGTTCAGACTATTTAGACATTCAGTACAGATGAGGTTTGGTAAGCAGTCTTCTCGTTTCATCTGTGAAATAAAATTTATTTTGACAATTGAATTTTTATCATGTCTGACTAACAACTGCTAACAAAAAACATGCACAGCACTAGTGCTTTCTAAAGTTGCAGGCCATTATCATTAATAATGAAGGCTTTGTAAAGTTCAAGGCCATTAGATAGTTGCCAGTACAGTAGGTATGCCAGTTAATACAGTTACCACTATATTGAGATATTTAGCTCAAATCAATACAACAAGCACATGCACTATGTTTATATTTCCCAAAAATTAACCAATGTCTTTCTCCAACATTCCAGGAATGTTCACTACTATTTATCAAATAGAAATAGTAACATGTTTCAATTTTATGTGGTGCAGTAGATTTAGTGGTGATATTGCCACCAACAATTTGCATTCTGCACATTGTTCAAATGATTGGTTTATTTGAGAAATTTTATGAATTCTTTATGTTGGTCACTTGGTGTGATTCTACTATAGTATATGTTAATCCTTACCTCTAATCCGACACATATCATGATTCTTAAAGCCAACACAGCACACACATTGTTTGTATCTTCGGTGAATATTGGAACTACTCCGTCTGCCTTGCATAGGCACAATCTACACAGCTCATGCACATTCTCTATTAACTGGTGGTTAGGCCGCTTGCGTGTATACGTCCTCATAGTTGCACAGTAACAAAATAATAAGCAACTTCCAAATTAAAAAACTAAATTGTTTTTTTTTATAACACATCTAATAAACAGATATCATAGTGAATGTCGTTGTTTCATAAATGAATACTTGTTACAATAGAATTAATAATTGGCTGGCTAACGTTGGTAATAGTATTTAATAGCAAAATAAATTAAATTAATACAGCCTTGGGTTTATAACAATAATATAACCTAAAATTTATTGAATAAGCTGGTGGACTGAAGTCACTCAAGCAAGCATACATATAAAAAATTCAAATGTAATCGATTTTCTGCCTTATAGAAAAAAATCCATAGCTATATGGACACAGTTTTAAATAACTGAATCTGAAGCCACTGTTTGACGTTTTATGCGACATTGATTGAATTTGGCATTAGGCAGCTTGAATTGACATATTTGACAAATAGGAAAGTAGTTCAGAAACATGTCCGTGTTTTGATAATTATGTACTTAATATAAGAAACTTCATATTCACACACGAAATACAATATGTTACAGGTTATATTATTGTTAATTGCTTAGACTTAAAATATTTTCGCTTAGTTAATTGTTTATATTTATAGATTTCATTTTGGTGCGAACTATGAACTTTTGTAATATTCATAGTTCGCACCGAATACCGTTATTTAGAACTCGATATATCTAACCAATTAAATTTTTATCCCTAGTGGCTGTCATGTATGCATAAAGTTTCTGGTTCAGTTCGTAGCTCAGGCAAAGTAATATTTGGTAATTCTGTCAAGAAATACAGTTGTAGGTAGCAAAGTCTGAAACTGTGCCACTTAAACAGCAATACTCGAAATTGCCCCTTCTTATCCGTGGTACTACCGGTGGTGCTACTGGTAGTATCACGGGGATTTTTTTTGCTTGTAGTACTACTATCCTATCTGATAGTACTACGGGAGACTTTACATTGGTTATACCTACGTATCAATTTAATATATAAAAATTACAAACGTATTTCGAGGTATGCTTATGCTATAAAAATATAGTGTTTTATTCAAATATGTACGGGTTAGTTAAATGTTACATAAAAGTTAAATTATATTTTAGATAAAATATTTTGCAACAGAAAACACGCAATCAGTGTCAACCAGATTTTGTAAAGAACAAATCGCATTAACTATTTCTAATTGAAGACGAAGGTAACAAAATCTAACCAACCAATACCAAGACTTTATAAAAAAGCATTTAAAAAGTTAATGACGACCGCGACGGTTTAAACCTGGTTGCAAATGTGCTAACGATACAACACACTTTGTACGACATGCGTAATAGATTAGCAAATATTCACAAAACAGTATTGAAGAACGTTGAAGATGTACATGTACCAGTTGATTACTAATTACTATCCATTTATTCCTGCTGATTATTACTACGAAGGGAATTGCATATTAATATTCTGTTCTCAGAAGGCTAAAACGAGAACTCCTAAGCTTTCTGAATTTTTTGGAGATGCTTCATTTTATGCTTGGCCACCTGCATTCAGCCAGTTGTATAGCATTCACCGTACCGCTGAAACAACATAAGTCGAGCCATTCATTTTTGCACTATTAATGAACAAAATACGTGTATGAAATCATGTTCGATTTAATAAAATCCCAACTCTAAACTTTTGAACAAAAATACTACGACTTTGAACTTGTAACAATAAACGCTATTTTAACTACTTTTCCAAAAGTTCATATACCTAATTGGCTGTTACTATAATTGGCATAGATGTATGGGGAAAAAGGGGAAAACATTCAGATGTGTTAACAAACTCGAAAACCAGATTTAATCATTAGTATCTATCAGCGTTGGTACTTATACCTGCAGAGCGAATTTTGGAACATATCATACACATTAAATCCGAAAGTCAGATCTATACAATGAACAAGTTTATACAATGCGTAGAAAGGACTTGGATGAAAGAAAAATGTTGCGAATAATAAATGTGTTTGGCAAACGCCATAGAATGATAGAACTAGTAACGTCCTTGAAAAGTGGCACTTCAAAATTAACAAAATTAATATTGTCTTATGTTTACGCGAATGTTATACATTGAAATTAAACACTTTATACGGATTTTATCGCGTTGTTTATTTTACTTTAAACACTGTTATTACATAATTTTGAAAACTCTAACACTACTATTATTGAATTTTACTACTATTTAAGCTATAACATAATTTAATCTTTGGTGTTCCTATTTACGCAGAATGGAACACCAAAGATTAAATTATGTTCGGGTACTTTAAAATAACTAGCTACACTTCGGAACGTTGGGACAACTACCATCTTAGTCTCCCCGTGAACATGGCTGCTGTAAAGCAACCGAAACGTCGGGGCAAAGTGTAAACTTAAATACAAATAGTTTTAATTAGAAACAATATATAGCTTAAATAGTAGTCAAATTCAATAATAGTAGTGTTAGAGTTTTCAAAATTATGTAATAACAGTGTTTAAAGTAAAATAAACAACGCGATAAAATCCGTATAAAGTGTTTAATTTCAATATTAACAAAATTATGTAAAATAGCACAGTGACGCTTACTAGAGTACCTACTACACACCTTAAACCCCGAAACAATTTCAGAAGTCATATGTTAATTGATAATTGGTTGGTTGGTGCCGTAGGTATAGCCCTTAATTTAAATTATATTTTTTTTTTGTTTTATTGGCTCTAGCTGTTTTCTTTTAATGACGTCGTAATTTTTATATCATAAGCATACATACGTCGAAATAAGTTGGTAATTTGTATATATTAAATTGATAAGTAGCACCAGGGGTAATGTAAAATCTCCCGTGGTGCTACCAGACAGGATAGTAGTAAGTACTATGGGCAAAAAATATCTCCTTGGTACAATCAATAGCACCACCGGTAGTAGGTAGGTAAGAAGGAGAAATTGCCATCTAACGTGGAACATAAAACCACATCTAGCGAAATGTGGGCGTAATACACATCTGCCTCCTAAGGAGTATATAGGTATATTATTATACGTCTGTGGTTTATATTTCTTGCGGCTAATACTGATATGGTGGCATCCGCTAGAAACTTCTCTCTGTTTTTAAGATCGATAATGCAGAGGCGGTAGCTTGGTTTGCTAACATCGACGCCCGCCATAGTCGATGTATTTTCTAGTATTGCTGCTATTTTTTTTGCGCACGGTAATCGGCATCTACGGGCTTCATCTCCATATCGCAGGTGGTAATAGCACAGCCAGTCGGGATCGCCGGGTTTGCGGTTTGAGCGGTAACGGTATCTCAAGTTTAATCGCGATCGGATGTTGCTATGCGAACGAGTGGCGCCATAGTGATACGACGCACGTTGTTGATTGGTTCGAATCTCGGCGATTTCCAGCGTAAGTTTTTCTATTTGTTTATATAATAGGTCGAACTGTAGATTTTCTGTAGTTGAGGTGAGTTGGGCAATGAAGACACGACAGGCTTGATGTGTGCGCCGGAGTAGAGGTTGTAGTGTGGACTGCGGCGACTGTTGCGGGTTCGCAATGTTCAACCATTTTGTCGGCCATCACGGCTAAACATTCTAGCGACGATTCGGTGTTCACGGAGAGTACGGCGCGGACTTGTGTGAGCAATTGGTTGAGCCACATAACTTTTAGAGCTTCGTCGGTTAGTAATTTACCGCTCAAATCGTGCATCTTACGTAGTAACTGGCTAGGTTTCATGTCGTCGAGTACTAGACCGCTGAGTAATTTTTGTAGCTGACGATGGTCTGATTCTTGGTACGTCGATATCAGTCTGTTCTTTAGCATAATATATTTTTTGGTCGATGGCGGGTCCAATATGATGTTGCCGATTTGTTCGAGGTCGCTACAGCCCAGCAACGAGGTTGAATTTCTGTTCTTCTCCCATCTTGCTGGCGGCGACGGTAGCTTCAAACTGTGCAAACCACAGTCGCGGGTTTTGACGCCAGAATGGTGGTAGATGTGCAGGCAGTGAGATTGTAGCGACATCACCGTGGAAAGGGGTCGTTACTTGCTTGTCGGTAAATTCTTCAGCTTTTTCTTGTGCCATGATGATAAGGTAGCGTGTTCGTACGTTCTAGATTTGGCCGAAAACCAACAGATGTTTGGTATCGGTTCAGTGAACCGATATTACAACAGCACTAGAACGATGAGAGGTCAGGGGTCACCAATTTAACGCATTGCAGCCGGCGGGCATAAGCCAGGTCTATAGCTGGTAACCGTTAGGGTTGTAGATCAGCTGGCAGACATAAGCCAGGCCCGTAACTGGTAACCGTTAGGGTTATATTGAAACACGTAGACTGATTCAACTGAGAATATATTGCGTAGAGCCGACTGAAAGTACCTACAAACTGTTTGCAGCGAACGGTACGGACATAGGTACGTACCTACGGCGAGCGCAAACTCGAGCTCAATGTAGGTCTACGTAGAAGCTACAAATGGACATTTACCGTGGCGACGTGAAAACATCAACTAGACTAGACGCAGATTTCGTAGCGAAGCACAAATTACTTGTCGATCTACATCAAAGAAAACTCATTGACCGTATTACCGACCTAAGCGTTCACACCATCAAAATGCATAGCACCAAGGAATCCGTACCCGTTGTCAGCCACCATCACGCCTATCATGACATCTTGAAAGAATATCCCGACGTTCTGCGACCCATCTCCCTCAAAACTCCGACTAAGCACAACGTAACTCATCGCATAGAAACAACCGGCCAACCGATCTATTCAAGGCCGCGCCCTCTGCCGCCCGATAAATACAAAGCTGCGAAGCTAGAATTTGAGAAGATGATGGAGATGGGAATCTGTAAACCGTAAAATAGTCCATGGGCCAGCCCGCTTCACGTCGTTAAGAAAAACGATGATTCGCTACGCGTGTGTGGCGACTGTAGAAGATTGAACGCCGTTACAGTACCCGATCGCTACCCTATTTCGAGAATTCAAGGTTTTACGTACCAGCTACACGGGAAAAATTGTTTTCAAAACTAGATCTCAAATTGGCGTGGATACCTATTGGAAAAGAAGATGCTGCGAAGACGGCCATAATAACCCTCTTTGGCCTCTTCGAGTTCAACTATATGACGTTCGGCTTACGCAACTCCGGCCAAACAGTTTACTAACTATTTATAAGAAATGTAAGCTCCTAACGCCGTTCTTGTAATAAATAGGTATTGCTTCTGAGAAATATATAAATAACACAGACTCATTAGGTTGGCATGAGTTACATCTGCACCTTCAAAAAAGGGCAGGCGGAGGTGCAGCATTACACCCATATATAATTTTTTAGTTCCTGATAATACAAAACAAACAAACTTAATACATGAAAATTCAATAGCGTCATTGCAGCGTTTTTAAATTGCCATATCTGACTACCTATATTAATTATTGTATCGGTAAACATAATAAATGATGCATATACTTTATAATTTTCTTTCTTTTATATCCATTGAAAAATATACCTAATTATAAAAGTTAACAAGACATTAATCACATATGCAAATTGCTTTATTGTGATGGAAATATAATATTATGGGAAAAAAATATGCAATACAGCTGCTTTATTAAGTGATGCGACACAAAATGTATATTAATTAAACATTTTGTTAGATAATACCTAATTCAACCGAACAAAAATACGTCAAAATATGACCGTCATTTTATAAAATGTCTAATAACTCTTTATTGGTCCACAGGAACCTCTAGCATAGGTGCTCTTGTTCTGATTATAACTAACTGTAACGAGTTCAGAAAATTCACGATATATTTTGGTCTATTTCGTTATTTAAAGAGTGGGTTCTACCTTTAAATATAATCCGGCATTAGCAAACACAAACAAAAACATATTCAAAAGATCTTTTAAATTTGATTTAAGTTATTTATTTGTATAAAATTATTTACTTACACGATATGTTAACATAATCATACACCATCTATCATGTGGGTGCAATGTCAATTAACAGAACTAGGCTGCGTTATCGTGAACTAAATAGTGCCTCACAAAAATGTTTGTCTCTTGCCCTTGCCTTACAACACTAAAACTCAAGTGTGGTGCTTTGTGTTAAATGGACATGTAATCCAGGCTCATTGAAAAAGTCTTGCGTCCGGACCACGGGATCCGAGCAACAAAAAATAAAAACAAAATCGTTTGTTTATTCAGTTTGAAAAAGCCGCAATTTATTTTGTCGCATCCCTATAATGTATGTTTTAAATAAGCTGTACATAATTTATTATCGCAACTATCAATATAATGCAGTCGCAAGTAATATTTAGTGTCTTTGATAATTTCAAGTATCTTTTAGTAATAATAATCCATCATGAAGACAACGTACAAAGCATATGCAAAAACTGAAATTACAAAAATGTTTGATCAGTTCAATATATTTTTCTATATATGTGGCTTAAAAAATTTCTGGATTACGGATTTAAAGCTGTCTGTTAAATTCGTAAAAGTATTTGATAAACTTCTAGTCCTATCAGATATATTAATGCCAATACTTATGCTATCCAACTTTTTGGCCATGTTTACGCAAAATGATATAACGCCACGCCAGTCTGCAGATATAAAGTTACTTTGTTTCACTTTGCCTGTCTTATACCATCATTTTTACGCGTTATTGTACTACAGAACAGAAGTCAGGAATATTTTGTACCATTTAGCGGTGATATTGAAGGAATATTACTCTGATAAAAACACTGAAATGCAGATGGTTAAGAACATGAAGCTTTACGTGGGGCTCTATTGTTTTTCTTCATCTTCTGCGTTGGTACATAGGGGTGTCGGTAGTCTTCTGAATGTGATTATGTATGGTAAGTTATACTTTTTGAATCTATTATATTGTGACATGTAGGTACATCAGGTACGTGTCTATAATTATGGCCAATTATAAGATTCTGGTTTCGAAGTCAGGCAAAGGGTGAAGGTATCGATTTACAGGTCTGGCTAAGTGTTATTAGGTCTTTAACACACATTTCACCAGATATATTGTGTTTAGGCTATAAATAGTCTTGCCTTGATCTCCGAAGAAGTAGGCGGAGGTGTTTTACTCCCACATATTACCAGTTTTGGTTATAGGTGCCCCTTCATTGGGAGTGAGCCTATTACCGTTTACCGGACGCAGTTGCAGGCTACGTACTGATTTTGAAATTTATCTTTTAAAAAACCCAGTACCTAATACCTTAACTGAGCCAAAAATCATATCTGCGACCTCATACGCAGCAATCACTTTCACTACCGTTGCGCCACCAAGTTATTCTAATCCTTTATCTTTTAACTAATATTGTGCTTTTTCATTGATATCTTTGAGCCCTTATCCATTTCAGCCAGAGACCTTATAGACAATACTTTAAGAGAGGACCTCTTAAAGTATTGTCATTGCATGCTGTGAAAACGAGACAATGCTTTGTAATTGTCCCAAGTTGTATAAATCGTGATGTCCCAAGTTGTCCCACTGTTCTTGTATAAATCATGATGATGAATGCAATGAGAATCTTCTAAGGGATGGTAGTAAGGCCACATGACCCTCCTTTTTGTCAATAGATAAAACTTTCAATCCATTCGTCGCTGTCTGGCCAGACGTGAACGATAGCTCTCCAGCAGGACTTCTAGTACGAGTCGTAAATTACATAGCTATCTGGTGCTATGGTTTGCGATCAAATGGGATATATGGCATGATCCTAGTTATTTTGATGTCTCTCAACTATCAATTTAAGGACTTACAGAACTATTTCAACAGTCTTGATCATATTTTTGAAGACGATAATTTAAGTCAGAAGGAAAAGGAACAGAAATTTGAGGAAGGATTTAAGCGGGGGACTTACTTACATGCTCTTAGTTTGTGGTGAGTGATCCTATACATATTATTAAAACTGAAAATGTGTGTCTTACATCAAATGAGAACAACTTAACGATGGTTAGTCTTTTGAATCGTATATTATGTGAGGTAAAGCTTCGTGGGTTTTTAAAATACTAAATGAACAAAAGTATGGCTTAAGACTGCGCCGAGCGTAAGACGCGGTTAGACTGAATGACAGAGCTCGAGATGCAAATTTCAAATCAGCGCGCGGCCGCCATTGTAAAATTGTATGGAGGATTTGAAGTGCTTTTTTGATAAATAGGTATGTATCTTTATTGTCAACCAATAACTTAAATATTTGAGACGGACAAATTGTAATATAACTATTTATGTTTCGTTTAAGCTGTAAAATAGGATAGATTTTTACTGTTATAATCAAAAAATCACGTAACACGAGCTTACGATTTTGCATTTCTCGTGCAAATTTACGTAATTTTGTAGGCGAAAATATTAATTATTTTAAGTTTTTTACACGGAGTAATTGTAAACACATTAATTGTTGCGGTAAATGTATATTCTATATTTGTATTAAAAAAAAGTGTTGATTCTGTGACCGCCTGTTTTATCACATTTCGCTTGGCGCAGTCTTAAGGAGATATAAGTAAGAGTACAGAGTGAGAAAAATTGAAAAAAGCGTCACGTGATAATTTGGGAATGTAGAAAAAATTACCTTCAAAAGACTGTGCAAGAAAGTATAATAAAAGTATAGTATAGTAAAGGTTAGTAGTTAGGTAAGAGCAGCGATAGCTCAGTGGAGAGACCAACAGACTGCAATGCAGAGGGTCTCGGGTTCAAACCACGTCGCGCCTCTGACTTTCAGAAGTCATATGACTTTTCGAAATTATGTGCGTATTGATTGACAATTATCGCCTGCTCCATGCCTCGGAGAGTACGTTAAGCCGTTGGTCCCGATTGCCATGAACATCTATGGCAGTCGTTATTGGGGAAGTCGACACAAAAGATCCCACTGGGTCGAAGTGTTGCCGGTCTGTACTGACTGGCCCCCACACAAGATAAGATAAGATAGTAGTTAGGTAGTTTACCTGCCCCACCGCACCACAGAGTGTTGCATGCGTGTGCGCAAAGCGCGCGATGACAGTGGTCTACCAGCAAACAGCCATTACACGTCCTACAAATGATATAGCCGGAAGGGGAACATTTCAGCGAACGTGCTGTGATCACATTAAATACATTCTGACAAAAGTCAGGTTAAAGGTTTCTAAATCGACGTGTGTCTCATAAGTACCTACCGTAGCGTAAGTTAGCGCCAAAGCGCCAATATGCCTTGACAACCAAAGTGTTATTAGGTTTTCCATGAAGGATTCTTAGTAATAATTGTGGTCCGTGTCCTACAACGTGGGAACCAACATTTTTTTAGAGAAATCTCACACTTGTTTCACCTATAGGTTGTGCAGCTACAAGCTAGACTGCACGAAGTGCGGATGGGTTTAAGTGGTCACCTCGTCACAGACACTGCGTACTGACGCTTATATTCTTCACTGAACAAAAAATTGAGCAATCCACAATTGGTTCTTCCGGCTCTGAGTGTTCTTTGTATCCGCTGTTTCAATGTGCGTAAAGTCTTTTGCGATACGAATACAATTTTTTATTAAAATAGTAGGTCACCGAACGTCCCAAAAATTTTGTGAATATTTTTGGCAGTCCTTGCCATTTTACCTGAATTCTCTACAATAAATATGTATCTCGAGCCAATAAAACATATGTGAAATGTCTTGCAGGTGCGTGCGACAGTGTCAGCACGTGTGCTGGACGATATTTAACGTCCAACTGGGTTTTTCAATGGGCATCCTAATGGCTGTTATGCGACCTTTGGTAGTGAGTATCATACCATTAATTTAGTACACATCATCAAAAGTCTCTCTCATTCAATTTGCCAATAATTATATACGTAATATTGCACGTATCTTTTGTTTAGAATTCCGAAAGATTTGCCGAAAAGCTGGCGCACGTACCAATGATAGGAACCATCTTGATAATCTTGGCAATCATTATGTGGAACTCAGGCAATATCACTTTTGAGGTATGTGAATCTTTTTGACCGATGTTTAACTACACGTGGGAAACTCACAAATTTCTGCGATAATAAAAAAAAGGTGTTATATATCTATAGGATTTTTTTTGGAACGAAGTTCCTTATCGTGCCTTGCGAAAGGGGGCTAAACGGAAAAATTAAGACCAAAAGTTGTAACGTCACTTTTTGCTATAGTTGCTATAGTTATAAGCCGTGCGGCGTGCGCGTGTTTCTCTGTCTGTCTCTCTCTCTCTCTCTCTCTCTCTCATAGAAAGCAAGCCAGTTATTTTCTCATAGAAAGGAACTTTCTGGAGCCGATCCAAGCTGCAGTGTATACTAAATCTCCTGATACGTAACTCGCCTATTCTCTTGGAATAAATGTTTAACCGCTACCACGTTCTCTTCCGTTACAGCCGTCAAAGGGCGACCAGTTCTTTCTTCATCCCCTAAAGTTAGTCGACCGCGCTTGAATTCGTTATACCAACGGTTGTCTTGGAAGGGCCTTCATCCATGAATGCCATTTGAAGTGTATCGTATGATTCGTCCGATTTCTGGCGACACTTGAAATCGTAAAAAATCCGGTGCCGAGATTTTTCAATGAGACTCGATAACTTAAATTACTAGCGGTCGCAAAGTGGTCGAAATTTGAGCATAATTGATTTAAATTTTAAGTTTGATCGTTATTAAGGTTTTGTTGTCTATATAGTCTGTATAGTTATAAAAAATAAAACCTTATAATCACATTTCATTTATAGTAACCTACTCCACATAAATATGTTACCATAGTTAAGAAGAATTCTACGACATCAGCCGAACAATGCCGAAATATTATGAACGCGATTCGACTTTTTGTGCCAAATGCATGGTTGTGTGTGTAGTGCTTTTTCATTAATTTAATGTATTTCTAATGCATATTTTATAAAAATATTAGGATTCGCCATTCCTTCTCCATATAAACTTTAAACTGTGCCAAATTTCGTAAAAAGGCGTGCAAAGATTGTGCTTCACGTATTAATAAATAGATTAGCTCGCAAAAATTTCAAGCGAGATTTTGAAATTGGTACGTACCTATTTTTACTTATAAATAATCATCATATTTTCAAAATAGATTTTAACTGGCCAGTCTCTCATACATAAAAACTTCTTTTCGCAATACCTTGGCCTGGTACAGTGTGTGCATTAACGAAAGGCGTTCGCTTAAATCTGTTATCTACATCAGAATAGATTCAAAATACATATTGGCATAAAAAATAGTATAAAAGTAAATATTCAAATAGTCGAAACGCCTTATGTGCAACCAAAATAGAGGAGCATGGTAACGGCATAAAATTACTTATCATATTATTTACGCTATTATAAGTTATGTACCTACTCGTGTAATGAGTGTTTGTCATGCATATTATTTTAATACAGATTTTTTATTATTTTATAAAATAACATTTATTGCTTTTATATTACTTAGGTCGGGTCGCTAATTAACATACATACTATGTAGGTATCATATTATGTATGAACATTTAGTGCTACTATTAGAGCTGCTTTCGTTTAGTTGCAGGAGTACAGTGAACGACATAAGTAACTAGTAGTAAATATACATTTTATAAATTTGTAACAGTATTTTATGAATAAAAATTTAATAATATAACTGTGATTAAGACTGCTGTAAAAGACAAGATATTATCAATACTGCGTAGGTATAATAATGCAAATCAAAATCTCATAAATGCCTATAGATTTATGTCGTTGATTATTTTAATTAAGCGCTACCACGGCACGTACTCTTGCTTTGGATCAATAAAGTTTAGACCAATCATCCAGCCTTCGGTACTTTGATAAGATAAGATAGATAAAATATGAGAATATATTAATCTTCTTACATAAAGAAACAATTGTAATACTCTTTATTTAAATATGTTATATTTTAAATATATACAAAAAATATAAAATACTTGGAGCCCCTTCAGCATCGGGAACAGGGTCCAAGTAGTAAGAATTCCAGAGACAGAAATCGGCCCACAATGCTTGCCGTGTCTGAATTATTATTATTTCCTACTACAATACGCATAGCCATGCTATGTAATATATTTTTAGTAGCACGGAACTAACTATTTTCTATGTCGGTTTAATCAGTTAATATAATATATAAAATTAGCAAGAATCAGTCAGATCACTCGTCATGAATTTTGATGTTGATGATTATTTTATAATTTCAATTTTAGGCACAATGTGTTGCTAACGCAATGTATGCCTCCGGGTGGCACAACTGCTATGGAATGTCTTCAGTAAGGATTAGGAAACTGGTTGTAATCGCGATGCTACAAGCACAGGTAACAGTTATTACTCGTAGCACATGTACATATTTCTATTATACTAATGTCCTCCATGGCGGCCAGTCTTATCCCCGACTGGGCATCTGCGGAGGAAATCTTATCAGAAAAACCCAATAACTTTTTGTTGGCCCGATCCGGAACTTTAAGCTGAGACTTCATGCATAGCAATCGCATTCAGTACCGCTGCGCCACGGAGGCAGGCTGATTTCTATTGGGCTAGTATTTAACTGCACAGCAAAAAAATACTAACTGCACACCAAAATATATTTAAAGAGATTAAATTAAGTCGACAGAGCCCCGCTTCGCGGGGCTCCTATTTTTGGGTGGGTTTAAGAAGGAACCTAACATAACCTAACCTTTTTGATTTTCGTTATGATATATTTTAGTGACCATATTTCGGTGTGCAATTAGTATTTTTGATGGTCATTATATTTAATCACTAGTTGTTTAAGTGATCACCACACTCAAACGCATTACGAATCTAACAAGGAACAACAATTTGAGTGATCCACAAATGGTTGTTCCGACTCTGAGTGTTCTTTGTGTCCATTGTTTAAAAGTTTTTACTGGATAAATTCCTAGTGTGGCAGTTGTCTACTTAATAAAGATTGTTCAAATTTTCATAAATGCAATAGTCACGTTATACTAAAACTTCTCATAATTACCCATAGTAATAATTCATAATTTTTTGTATTTCTGTTTCAGAAACCAGTAGTGTTGACAGGATTTAGTATTTTTCATATGTCCTACGAGAATTATGTTAAGGTCAGTAGGTATATTTTTATGTGTAGTACGTCAAAGACATACATAGCTAAACATCGAACTAATTTCTAACATTAGTTTATAAAATAAAGCATAGTCAATTGAACGATACTTATTATAATAATAACAATAAAGTTTATTTGCCTAGAAAGTAAGTAAAAACAAATAATTATGTTTAACAAAAGAGTATAGATCCTTGTACATTCTACCTTATATTAGGCATAAAAACATTATATAATATAAGATTACAAAATAATATATGGAAAATTATAAAATCAAGTGAACTTACATATTATAAGGAATGTACTACATCCAAAAAATGAAGAAAATATGAATCCAGAGTGAAGCACCGATAGCTCAGTGGGGAAACCAACAGACTGCAATGCAGAGGGTCACGTGTTCGAACCCTCGTCGCGCACTTCTAAGAAGAAGATCTCTCAGAAGTTATATGACTTTTCGAAATTATGTGCGTATTGATTGACAATTATCGCTCTGTGCCTCGGAGACCACGTTAAGCCGTCGGTCCTGGCTGCCATGAACATCTATGGCAGTCGTTATTGGGAAGTCAGTGCCCTATAATATCCTGATACTGGTCTAGCCTTAGAGTATCGTTAGCCTTCGGGTTGTGGAAGTCAGGTGGCAGCCGCTCCATGTAAAAACTGATGTCCAGTCAAATCCGGTTAGACCAGAAAAGCCAACCCCAAGTGACTTGGGAATAATAAAGGCTAGCGAGAAAAAGAGTGCTACATCCAAAAAATTTAAATTGTGTAGTCATTTAAATAATCGTTGATAGAATAATAACATTTTTCATGCATTAGTGATGTCAATTTAGTTTTAAACAACTCGATTGGAGCAGCTTTTATAAAACCTGGTATTTTTTTATATTATGTAACTATCGTTTAATTTAATATGCTTTAAATATTATTTTTCTCAAACTTGATGACGATATTTACTAAGAATATAAGATCTAACAAACATTCAGCGACTTACGTCGTTGACTGTACAGGTACGCGTCGTATTAAAGTGACAAACGAATTGACTACCTATTGCCACACGAGTTACATTGATATGAAGGCTTGTTAGTCACACACGCAATAATAGAAGTTTTTACTAAAAATCATTTTTTTTACCGTAAAAATTGCACGTTAGACTTTGTGGTTTATCTGTGAACCAAGTGTTATACAATCTTTTTCAAACCGGCAACATGATTGATGGTATTGAACGAGACAAATTCAACGACAATGAAAAAGGGACGAATAGAATTCCTTGTGCCATGAAATTGATGCCTTGTTCTCGTAGACAGTATAAACGATGTTGTCTACTCAGTTGTCTGTTTGAAAAAAAACTTATGTGTGTTGCTTATAAGATGATGGTATATAACCGAGAGAGCCGATTTATTAGTATCGTCACCAAACTCAATTCGTCACAAGGCTCAAATCACTCAAGTCCTCAGAAAATCTTAATCATTATTTTTATTATTTTTGTTTCAGGTGGTGAAAACTTCCTATTCTGTATTCTCCGTATTTTATTGAAGTGGATATTTTATTATATAAACATATGTTATACATATATGTATAAATATACATGCTTGTAAATGATAATTTCCATCGTCAATGAAAATATCGTCTAAATTTCACACTAATTACAATATGTAATCTTAAAAGTTTTCATCGGTGTTTCTACACTTGGGTGCAATGAAATCGCACATGTGAATATTTTTTGAAAATATTGTATATTTCTTTTTATTTAAAGAAATACATGTTTTTTTTAATATGGGTATAAAGGTTATTTCAATACCTATTCAGTAATACCATATAAACTGTGATATGTTTAACTTACTACTGAAAAGAAAAGATAACAACAAACCCCAAAATTGCTCACTTACCTCACTGCAGTTTGCGAGACTAATTGCAGGTACAAAAAGATATGTTATGAGTAAACCGTCATCGTTTGCATTTTAACGCTCAAACTGAATGGACGTCTCCTGACTACAGTTCGGTTTATCTGAAGAAAATGGATACTACTCCGGAAAAAGACGCTCAAGTCGTTGCTCTAATTGAAGCGGGCCAGAACCAAAGTGCTGTAGCTCAACAGCTGAATAGCAGCTGATATTCAGTTCGTCGTGTGTATCAGCGCTATCAGAAGACTAGTGGCTATGAACAACGACAAGGATCTGATCGAACCATAGCTATACCACAGCGCGACAACCAACGACGGCATTGCGAAATCATCGTCTGACTGCCGTTGATTTTGCACGTCATCGTCAAGAGGTGCGTGAAGTGGACGTCAGCCGGTGGACAGTCAGAAGAAGACTTGCTGAAGGAAGTCTGAATGCACATAGACCACACACACATTGGTCGACTGACCTGTGCACAAGAAAATGTGCACAGGTCAGTCGACCAATGGAGAGCAGTCCTGTTCTCAGATGAGTGCAGGATGTGTCTTCATGCCAATGATGGACGAGGAAGGGTCTACAGAAGGTGTTGTATTACGGAACGTGTAGCTTATGTATGTTCTGGAGAGATATCTCACTCGAAGCTAAAACTGAGCTTGTCTTCATCGCTGGGGCCAATATTGGGCGACAAGCAAGAGGATTAACATCTCAGCAGTACATAGAAGAAGTTCTCCAAGAACATGTCGTACCATTTGGTGGTTTTATTGAAGAGAACTTTCTCTTTATGCATGACAATGTAAAACCCCATACCGCTGCTATAGTAAGACAATACTTGTAAGAGGTGGATATCCCCGTGATGGTGTGGCCAGCTCGCGGTCCGAGCCTTAATCCGATCGAGTACTTATGGGACGAGTTAAAAAGAAGAATAAGAGGTCGAAATATTGCTCCAGACAATCTTCAGGAGCTACAAAACGTGCTCAAGGAGGAATGGGATGCTATGCCACAAGACTTTATTAAACACTTGATAGAATCTATGGAAAACCGGTGTCAAGCTGTTATTCGAGCGAGAGGGGGCAACACTTCTTATTAATATTTTTTTGTTTCAGTAAATTTTGTGATTTTTTTCATTAATCCCCAATTTTCGAACTTCGATAGTTAAGCTAAAAACTTCCAATAAAGATGAATTTGTTATTGTCTTTTTTGCGAGAGTAAGGTAAACTTATTACCACTTATGTGGTATCACTGAATAGGTATTGAAATAACCTTTATATATTGAAAAGTAAATGAAAAAAAATTAATATATATTTTTCAAAAAATGTTCACCTGTGCGATTTCATTGCACCCAAGTGTATTATCTGCAATGCGTTTCTAATAAACCGCCAAAGGGTGCACGCACTTGCAATAGTGGTAGATATCAAAAGGTGCACTGTCATGCGTTTTTCTTCTCTCCCACTAATAAAAAGATCACGTATCGATCAATTCTAAGATATTAGTATTTAATAATATTTTGGTAGGAGGCTTTGGAGGTTAAATTTTGGATATATATTGAGCCGCCCTGTATCTTAATACAATTGTAGAAGTAAGGTTCTAGAACTTTCAATTATTTAATGTTAGCCTGCGTGTCACTTAAAGACTCGAATATGATTTGATCAAATAGTGTAACATTTTATTTACTGAAATTGTTTACAAAGTAAACTCAGTCCGAGTTCTTCCTTCATAAAAGCCCAAAATCTTATTACAGTTATCCAATCTAGCACTAGCGTAACTTCAGTAGCACTTAGGTAAGATCATACACGACATGCAGGGGAATTTGAAGAATAAGGACACTCTTTTCCTGAAACGACATGCTACTGAATAGATGGAGTAATTAATGGCATGACTGCAAGGGTACAGGGTTCTTTTAAATAATTATGAACGAAGTCACGGACAGCAGCTAGCGCAAAATATATAAAATTCTGCGTCATAAAATTACTCTTTTATTTAACTACATGCTCCTCAATGGCATCATCATACATAATGCAAAACAAATTAATACATAAGGGTTAGAGCATACTACAAGATGCTAGTTTTATTAGCGATGTATCATGATGCGTGTGCACCGATGCACAAACCATTGCCGTGACTGTGATATCAACGTGACTTACTATTTGTCTTTAACCTGTCGTTTGCCAGCGGCCCGGAGGCCAGAGTTGATCCGTTGATGACTCGGTTGCTGCTATTGACGAATATAATCCAAATGAAATATTTACGTGCGATATTCAGTACTAAATTTCGAAAACCAAGTCTACCACATTTCTTAAATTGGTCACAGAGAACTCCGTAAAAATCTGGCATATCGTACAATTGTTTATTCATTTATTTGGTTAACCTGTCGTTTTGGTCACGGACAGAGAAGAATTTTGGGGTACAAGTACTTATTGTATTACTAGACATATAACAACTATTTAAGTTATACAATCTATCTATTTTAATAATATATATCTATCTATTTTATCAAAGACACTTGTTAATTAACAAACAAAAAAGTTTATTTTTGTGTGACGGCACCTTTAAACGACAAATAAAATATGAAATCAATAACCTAGGTAATTTGCTTAAATCACTACCGCAATGCAATACAAAGTAAACTCTTTGATGATAGCTCAGCTACTAATCAGACGCCGTTCAAACAGCATAAACATGGAACCATTATATCTGAATTATAAACAATCCAAAACTACTAAACTGTTCGATAAAGTCAATTTACTATGGTACATTGCTTTTTTGCCTGATTTTTGGATAGCTGAAGTGAAATTGCAGAAAACGTTTCAGGCAATTTACAATCCTTTCACCAAAGTACTACACTACGTCATAATAGTATTTGCTCTGCTATCTGTAGGATCATACCTTACGCAGCATGACTTGACACCTGAACAACGACTCTCGAAGGTTATTGGATTTGCTAGCTGTATATCTACAGTCTATCGCATGGTTCTATGTTACTACAGAGATGATATTAGGAAAACAATATATTATCTGACGGTGCATTTAAAGGAGTTCAATGATGAAGAAGTAGAACTAAAGATGATACGTAAAATAAAAAGTTATGCTTACGTTTTTATCAGTGCAAGTCTCAGTAGTATGATTGTTCGTGGTATAACGGGCGCCCTTCAGGTCTATAAAGATGGTAAGTACAAATTTTTAAAAATAAGATGGTCTTTATTTGTTAGTGCGTAGAAACTAAATTCAAGAAAGATGTGGGAAAAGTAATTACCTACTTATTAAACCTGGGGCAGTTCATCAGCTAAATAACCCTTTGTTGTGCTCCAGGATATCGTCCCCTTAATAGGTTAGTTGCCTATGCTTGATTTTGTCACAAGAGCAAATAGCAGATAGATAGTAAAATAAGGGAACCTTCCTAGGTTAATTTCCCAGTCTTGCTATCTCCCTCGCACAGCTGTGGTGAAATAGCAGTTACGTCACAGCTTGTATCGTGCATCCTTTTTCTGTCATTCGACCATTACTACCAGATTTGAAACGTTTGTAACTTATTTATTATTGAGTAGATTTCAAAAATTCTTTGTAATTTAGAGTTTGGTTAATGTTAAACTTATTTCACTTAAATAATAAAAAAATGAGACGAATTACAACAGAATGTAATTTGACCACAAACTTCTATACGGTTAAGAATAACCTTTTTGAACCTCAAATCTGAATTAGCCCAAATCAAAGAGCTGGTCTTAGAGATTAGAATGGCAATTTCTTTGGGCCAGATAATATAAATCTTAATATTATTTTAGAACCATTTGTAACATTCATCACAATTTGGCCAGACGTCAAGGATCCGTCTATAATAGCTGAAATTGCAAGATACTTCGTCTACCTCATGTGGTACATTATTTTACTACAAACAATAGGCACAATATTGTTGGTAATGATCGTGATGCACGTTTTAAGTCACCAATATGAGAACTTGACTAGTTATTTCAATGAACTTGACGGTATATTTAAGAGTAAACGAAAGAGCCAGGTGGCAAAGGAGAAGGAGTACGAAGAAGGGTTGTTGAAAGGACTTCACTGGTATACAATAACTTTATGGTAAGTAAAGAGAAATTATCTAGTGTAGTCATGTCACAAGATTTAGTAAGATTTAGGAACAGCGATATATGCTATAAAATTTACACTACTACTAGTACGAACTACATAGTAGTTCATGAACAATTTTCCCGTAGTAACTAAATGACGATTATAAAACGTAAAATAATATATTTTATATATTAATTAATAATACTAAATTAAGCCGCAAGTTTCCTTGTGTATTTGTTAACGAATGACCCGGTTGTAATGTGTTATTGTGTAATAATGAAGATATATTTGTCGGCGGAAGCGATGGCTGAGCGATAGTATTGTCTCCATCTTGAGAAGGGGTACTTTATTCTCTTTAAACACAATTTAAAATCAAACAAGGTAAACTCAAAAAGGTTCCTTTTGGAGAAGTGACCTGGTCGGCGTCCCAAATTGTAATGAGCTGTTTCATCGATTCATACATTCGTCAATCCCCCACTTTCCAATACGACTCTGTCCACGTGCCGCCATTACAATAACAAGTGACGTCACGGTGTTTACTCTTTCCCTAATACTATGATAATCAAATGAGCAACTAAATATTAAACGATATCGCTTTCCACGACATATTTAAAAGAAATCGGTAAAATCCTTTACCTCTTAATTTTCAAATACCCGGTGTCGGTAAAAAAAAACAAAAATTAATTTTAAGTGTCTATTTGTATCGGTATCTAATATTAAGTTACGTTAGGTTAGTATATAATATTAAGTTCCTATCGACGATATATAAAGTTTCTGTCTGTTTGTCCACTTAGTTATATAACCATTTATTTTTTCAGGTGCGTGGGACGCTGCCGACATGTTTTCAGAATAATATACAATGTACATTTGATGTTTGCACCTTTAATATTGACGTTTCTTCTACCAGAATTTTTGGTTAGCAATCATTTTTGATTTCTTTGATTAGATAAATAAATTAGGGTGCTTAGGGGTCCCACCAACACCTTCGGGGCCCAAGCCAACCTCACCTACGAGCGTTGCACCTGTCGGACAACGGACGAGGCTCTGGCGCAGGCTTTCCCTTTTTAGGGTTGGGAGGTCAGACGGCAGTCGCTTCCGTAATAGCCAAATTAGCCAAACCAAATATGGAAAGTTTAAGAAGAGACTCTGCCACAAATAGGGCGCCGCCGCAAAACGGCGCGCAGGAGCCCCGCCCGACTCCTTTGGCAAGTGGGCTAGGGCTACCTTGTCAGGGGCGGACACGGCTAAAGACGCGAGCCCCAACCCAAAAGCTCCGTTTCGCATCATGGAACATTGGCACGCTAACCAGACGCGCGAGAAAACTGGCCGAAACACTCCACAGGCGGAGGGTGGCCGTGGCGTTCCTGCAGGAGACTCGGTGGAAAGGCAGCAGATCCCGGTCTATTGGGAATGGCTACAAGCTGATCTATACGGGTGCACCTAGCGGAAGGAACGGGGTGGCCGTGGTGCTGTCTGGCGAGTTGCAGGACGACGTCTTGGTTGCTTATCAATGGGGTTATAACACACCTGATAAGTGCCTACGCCCCACAGACCGGCTGTAGTGACGCCGAAAAGACGTCGTTCTGGGATCGGCTTGATGGACTGCTTCACGGTATCCCGTTGACACAGGAAGTCGTTTTGGGTGGCGATTTGAACGGTCACGTGGGTGAAGGGGGTGAAGGGTTTGAATGTGTTCACGGTAGCTTTGGGTACGGCAGACGCAACGAAGAAGGGGAGAATATCCTTAGAACGTGTGCGGCTGCCGACCTTGCAATCGTGAACAGTTACTTCAAAAAAAAACCGGGGCACCTCATCACCTACCGAAGCGGTCGATGCGCTACCCAGATCGATTACCTGCAAGGCAAGGTAGCCAACTGCAAGGTCATACCCGGAGAGAGTCTCACTGCGCAACACTGTCTCCTTGTCATGGACCTCTGCGTAAAGTCCCGAAGTAGACGGGTGGAGCATTGCCGGCGTCAAATGCGGTGGTGGTTGCTTGACAAAGTCAAATCCAAGGAGTTCGCCTCGGTTATTGGCGACAGGTGCGCGGGTACCGATGGCGAACCAGCCCAAGACCAATGGGACAGAATTCAGGCAACCATCATTGGGGCGGCGCGCGCGGTGCTGGGCGTCTCAAAGGGCAGCGGCAAATATGACAAAGAGACATGGTGGTGGAACGACACAGTCCAGAGGGAGATAAGGGTGAAGAAAGCCATCCATCACCTCCTGAAGATCGCGACGCATACAGGGCTGCCAAACGTGCCTCTAAGAGAGCTGTAGCCAGAGTCAGGCGGGACCACTTGGAACCTCTTTATGAGCAGCTGGAATCGTCTGAGGGGCAGAAACTCATATATAAGTTGGCACGTTCCAGGATCAAAGCGGCACAGGACATCTCCAAGTGCCGCTGTGTGAAAAATCCTGGGGGCAACCTGTTATGCGAGGACGTCGCGGTAAAGGAGAGATGGCGCACGTACTTTCACGAGCTGCTAAATAAGCAGCACTAAGAGGTGCAGCCACCGTACCTCCCTCCGAACCTAGGACTAGTGCCCCCGATAGCGCCTGGGGAAGTCCAGACGGCCCTTCGCCACATGAAGAATCGGAAAGCTGTCGGAGCCGATGGAGTCCCCATCGAGGCCTGGAAGGCGATGGGTCCTTGTGGTGTGGGCATTCTAACAAACCTTTTTAACCGCATGCTCTTGACTGGAAAAATCCCGAACCAATGGAGGCTGAGTATTATCACTCCAGTCTTTAAAGGTAAGGGCTCGGTGCAGGAGTGTGGTAATTACCGCGGGATAAAGGTCATGTCCCACACCACTTTGCTCTTGGTGCGGCACCATGGACCCTATTTTTGCCCTAAGGATTGCCATGGAGAGATACAGATCGAAGAATACGCCTCTGCATATGCTCTTTTTGGACATGCAAACGGCCTTCGACTGTGTCCCTCGAGTGGTGATCTGGTGGGCGTTGAGGTCCAAAGGAGTACCAGAAACCTATGTTGACATCATTCGAGACATGTACCTAAATTCCGTTTCCGTTGTCAGGACCGCTGTTGGCGACACACAACCCTTCCCCATCACCGTTGGAGTTTACCAGGGATCTGTCCTTAGCCCGTTTCTGTTCAGCGTGATATTGGACGTCTTGTCGGACAGCATCAGAGACTCACATGAGCAACCTCCCTGGTTGCTCATGTATGCTGACGATATCGCGCTGGCGGACGCGGACAGGGCTCGATTGGTGCGACGGATGTTCATCCGTATCTCAAGCGACTCCTTCCACACGTTCGTGTGGAAGGAGTCGCTTGAGAACGGCGGTCTAAAACTTAACGTGGCGAAGACCGAATATCTGGCCTGTAACACCGCAGACCCCACGTCTGTACGCATAGGCGGAGACATGGTCGAGCGCACAGACCAATTTAAATATTTGGGATCTGTACTCCACGCGTCTGGTGACATCGACTGCGACGTCAAGGCACGAATTTCGACAGCTTGGGCAAAATGGCGTGAGGTGACGGGCGTTATTTGTGACCCTGAAATGCCGGTAAAGCTGAAGGGACAGGTCTATAAGACCATCATTAGGCCTGTCCTTTTATATGGCAGTGAGACGTGGCCAGTGCTCGAGCGGCACAAGCAGGGACTGCGTGTCACGGAAATGAATATGTTGCGCTTGATGTGTGGAGTAACGCAGAAGGACCGTATAAAAAACTCCCGCATCCGTGGCAGTCTTCATGTCCGTGACATAGCAGATAAGCTGCAAGAGAGTCACCTACGCTGCCTGTTACGTGAGGAACAAATGTCTTGCTATGCCACCTCCGCCTGGCCCGAGTAAACGGGGCAGACCCAAGAAATGCTGGCTTGACGTCGTAAGAGATGACATGCGTGCCAACAACCTCACACCACAGGATGCTAAATATCGTGCGAAATGGAGGAGACTCAGCGGACCCTGGGTTCCAACGCCAACGCCGCGGTTGCAACCGGGACAAACGCTAAGATGAAGAAGAAGAAGATTAGTTTGGTACTATTATATTTAAAATACAAACTAATTTCCCACCACCCCTACTCACTCCTCATTTTAAAACAACCGCCAAAAAGAACAGAATATATAAAATTAAACGCAATGGAAATTGAATTGAATACTCTGTGAATGAGGCTATCGAAAACATCGGCCATTAATTTTCAATGACCGGTCATATACGTCGTCAAACGACCGATAATTTATGGTACTTTCGAAATTGGGATTTGGTACTAAACACCAATCTGACGCTATTCATTGATACATACAGGAATAAAATAGGGCCCAACGCGGTACCCCGCAAGGCAAATGTCGCCAGTAAATCACAACTCATGCGATCCACAATAGCTGTGGCTTGAGCATCATCAGAAAGGTACTTTGCAAACATACTCAATAGTTCGCACGTTATGAGGATCCAGATTGTGCAAAATAATGGTGACATTAAAAAATCTTTACTTTTTATCTTTTTCTTCTTAAGGCCGTATAATATATTAGAATATTATAGCATGATCTGGATGTACCACCATCTTTTATAGCTTTGTCGTTTCAACTACCGTTAAAGCATTGATATTATTAATTGTAGGTCAGTGTAATAAACGATACAGTTTAGCTAAATTTGTCCATAAAAAATTAATTTATTAGGTGTCTTAAAATAACATAAAAATTAGTTGCCGCTCGTTATTATATATTTTATATAACTTGTCGTTTATATGCGTTATTTAAAAAATATTTGGTTTAATATTTTACAATAGATAGGTATACAGTATGTATAAAAAACCCTGTCCGATCTCTTTAGGGCTTGTTTCTCTCTTAACAAACATGCTAAGAAAAATAATAAAAATATCTACATCATCGTAAAACGTTTCCATAATATTTTTAAGTGAAGTATTGATCAGCATTTTACCTTTAAATTACTGAAATTTTGCACAGTCTAGCAACACTCCGCTAAACTTGACAAGGACGCGGAGCGTGGCATATGTCTAGCGCGGCGCAGCATCGGTGAACCTTTATGAACTTTAGTGATACCTAGGTATTATGATTAATAAGTTTTCGGTGTTGCCATGGGTAATCTATTAACATATTATTTTAAATAAATTAAATTTATAGGGGTAATTTTTTTTAATCGATTTTTAGCAAAGAATGTCACTCACGTACTCATAATAAGCTTCTGTATAACACATTTAAGGATCGGACAGGGTTTATTATACACACAGTATAATATGTCTATCTATTTATAATATATTTTGATTTAAGGACCCGAGAGTGGACACAAGTACAAAGGTAGAACAACTGCCTGTTCTTATATCAAACCTTGCATGTTTGGGATTTTTTATGTGGCCTGCGGGAGACATCACTGTCGAGGCAAGTCTATGACTACTGATGTTTAAGTTGCTGCCATATGTTTCTCTAATAAAATGCTTTATGCAAAATCTACACATGGTCTAGAAACGCAATTTCCATATCAGTTTACTTTTTATTTTCTTCTAAACAAGACTACTCCCGTATTAGGAATAATTCCTGTGTTGCGAGGGACTTCACAAACATTCAAACAACGGACCCAAAGAACACAGACTCGGAATAACCATTTGTGGACCGCACAAATTTTTGTCGCGTGTGGGTATCGAATCCACAGCACTCGGCGTGTCGAGGCGACCACTTAAACCAATACGCCATCCGTGCTGACATTAGCATCGAACTTAATCGTGTCTTTGGCTTTGTTTCATTATTATTTTGTAATATTGCCAAACAAGATGTGCCTACTTAGGTACAATACCAAGCTATAGGTACAGTTTTATTTTTATTTGTAGGCATCCAAGTTACCAGAAGGTTTGTACGGCTCTGGCTGGCAAAACTGCTACGGGCGCAACGGAGTGAGAGTGAGGAGGATGATTATCTTTGCTATGCAGCAGGCTCAGGTAAATAAATGAATGAATTCTTTATTAGACACACACAAAGTACAGATATCAACATTACATACAGCAGAGCGTGCCTAAAAGGCTCCAGCTAAGCCTATGCTGCGGATCACTGTAGCGCTGATTTTCAGCTTAGGCCTACAAGCGACTCACGAACGAACATACGAACTTATAATGAAATTAAAATAGATAATATAGCAAAATAAATAAAAGGAGAATAGTGTTGTATGTACGATTAAGTAAATAATATTAAAATTTACATTTTTTTAATAATAGTTACATAAATAAGATTCATTATGACCAGGGGCATTTAGTAAATTATATTAAATTCCATAAACAAAAAAATATAATAAATTAAACTTAAAGAGACTAGTAATTATGCATTGCTGGATATTAGCTTACCTAAAAATATCAACTTTAACTTAAATTTTAAATTACCGACAATGGTAAAATTTCGTACTGGCGAGTTATACCTAAATCCGCCTATAAATTCAGTAGTTCTATGCCTAGGTACCTATATGTAATGAAAATGAGAGTAGGTAGGTACCGAGCCAGGAAACTTCCTGTGCTCATCCATCCAGACCAATTATTCAAATAAATATTCGGGCTTCTTGTGTTTAATCAACTCGAACATGAGGGTGGCCAGATACAAATCCCTCCTCCTTTGTATTTTCAAAATATTTCCTTTATTTAAGAAGCTAGTTACGTGGCTACGTTTGGGAATATTAAAACAGTAGCGCGCGCATGCGTTTTGCACTCTTTGTTGCATGAGACCAGAAGTTTTTTGCTAATAATATAAGTAGATAATCTATCAATTAATATCAATACTAAGTAAGTATTCATTTTATTGCTTTTCTAGTAGTATGGTTATATTAAATATAAGTATAATACTAGGCAGGCCAGGTAAATCAAGATTAACGAGTAGAACTGTGAAGAATAATAACCTTATTTCAAAAGTCGTTTAAAATATTTACCATTATTTCAGTCTAGATATAGCCAAAACATTATTCATACACCAAAATTTAATTTTAAATAATACATTTTGAGCGAAGGCATTCGCCGCTATTCGCAATTCTAAGGCGATAGTAAAAATAAGCCGGCCTCTTCGGCAAGTACTAGCCCCTTTTAGCAAACTGGCGTACGTGTTACTATACTGCTACTACATTTTAGCCGATAACTAAGACGGTTCAGGCGGTTTAAAAACCCGCCTTTTCCCTTCTATACTTTTTATCGCATCTTAAATAGATATATTGTTATTTTCTTTGAGTTGGCAACGCGCGAGTGCTTTATGTACCTGGTAATTATATGCGATCATCATCGCTAACATTCGACCCGTATATGCATTTAACCTTGGTTGTAAAAAAGAGTTCAATAGTCATAAGTGTCATAACTACTGAGAAAAATAAGGACAGTGTTGACATCAGCATCACAAACTCAATATGCCTTGTTATTTCAGCAACCGGTAGTGCTGAAGGCGTTCAATATATTTGAATTGTCATACGAATCTTACGTTACGGTAAGTACATAGTTTTAATATAAAGGAAATAGTGAATGACTTTTGTAATAAAACACTCAAACAAATAATAACATCGTTTTGTGTTTCAGATCGTCAAGGCATCATACTCTTTATTTTCAATGCTTGCAATATAAAAATAAGCATTCGTGAAGAACAATAAAGCTTTCGAAACCACAACACAAGCAACACGTTATCTACTTTTTCCTTGCTTCTGCACCACACGATAACTTGCAGAAAATAAAAATTTGTAACATCCTTGCTGTGAATATTATTTCCTGTAACCTTAGGTCCAGATTTCAAAAGTCAGATGTTAAGTAGAAATCTAATAAGACTGCTTCAAATGACTATTTACTTTTACGCACACCCCTACCTACCTATAAATAACCCTTATTAAACAATTACACAGAACACTTTCAATTAAAGCAATTTTGAATCATTTGATTATTTCTTAGTAATTACTTACAAATAATCTATAAGGGGAATCACTCGCGCATTCATGAAATCCTAAGGCACCATGGAGCCCGTCAAATATAAACCAAGTAAAACAATTAACTTTTACTATAAAATAAACTTATTAGTCTACATCTTCGGATTTCCAAACTTCTGGATAGAAGATTTGAAGTTATCCAAACGCTTCACCAAGATATACAACAGATTCACATACTTCAACAATATTTTGATTACCATGTTCATTCTATTTGAATACGGCGGATTCTATACCCAGCACAATTTAAATGAAAAGCAGCGTTCCAATCTGTTGTTGTACGGAATTTCTCACCCAATCATCTGCGGCTACCGTTTAATCATGACCCACCATAGGAAGAGGGTTCGAATATTGTTGTACAATCTCATTGTAGCTCTGAAGCAGGTTTACAACGACCCTGAGGTGGAAAAGCAACTGATTGCAAGTACTAAGACGTATTTAGCCGCACTGCTGTTTAGTTGTATGCTTGCAGTGATCGCGTGTACGTTTGATGCTTTTATGGATGTAATACGTGAGAGTAAGTAAGATTTTTATATTTTATAAATCGCCTAGTCGCAGAGTTGTATACACCTACAAGTTTTAGACCCTCGTAAAAGGAGGGCGAACCTATTGCCATGTTAGCACATTAATTATAAATGCCAAACCGCTGTTGAGAACTTCCTTTCAGACTTAGAGAAAGTGAACATTACTCGATTCGGAAGTAGCCCTCGGGTTCTCGCCATCGGCTACAAACGAGATCAAATTCATGGCACAAGACGAAACAGACAGCTAATAAACATAAGCCATAAGTGCGCCTGAAAGAAGTCTACATTTACCTGCGCTTTGTATATACGATTTGGTATACGACAATTCTATTTATATATTCTTGGCACTTTGCAGATTTAACTTTTACTACGATAATAACAGCATACCCTGATGTGGAAGACCGATCAAACCTAGCGAACGTGGTTCGGGTCTTGACTAACATAACCTGGTGGATATTCCTGACCAGAATATTTGCATTGTATATTCTGGTGATCTCTCTGGCCACCTGCCTGAACCACCAATATAAGAACCTTCAAAGTTACTTCTACAGTCTTAATGATATTTTCGATAGAGATGATTTAAGCCAGCAGGAGAAAGAGAACCAGTACGAAATGCAATTTAAAGTTGGGATTAAATTTCATTCGGAAACGCTTCGGTAATAATTTCTATGAATCCCTTTTTCTAAAGCTACTTTTATTAACTATTTATATAATAACTTACAGTCATTGTAGAAGTTTTCATTTCAAGTCTGTCATATAGAGAAATAAAAGGCGACGCAATGCGACTAAGGGCTATATTCATTTACAACTATACAATACAATGCATGAAACTAGTATCCAATTAAACTAAATAAATCATCCGACGCGATGTATTACAACCATGAACATCATTATATACGAGTAGATATAGCGCCTTAAATCAAAGAATATGCCTAATGTGATTAGTCGCAAATTAATTTACGAAGATTATGCAACTAGTTGTTTTACTAAATTATTTTGTTAACGGTTTTGGATTCATTACATTTTATGGTATGCTTATTTACACAATAGGTCGTGTTGCATCGTGATGCCACATCACATCTATCGTTATCAGCACAAAATATAATTATAATAAATAGTTCGACCATGTACATACTTTTTATAATTTTTCTTTGTTTTAGCTGCACTCAAGACACCCAAACAGTCTGCAGTGGAGTGTTCAGCGGACAAATCATATTCAATATTGTATTGATTGTAGTATTAATGGCCCATATGATGGTAAGTAGAAAAAAATAAGATTGAAAATGGACACAGCAAAAGCATATTTTGTCTTAGGCCTGGTTCGTTTTCCCCACGGACAGTTAATTTTGACACATAGATAGAAATTTACCGTCCGTGGTTAAAACGACTCATTTCCTAATTCACATTCACATTTATTTACTTTTAACCAATAAAAATTACATTTTTAAATATATAATTATAAAAAAACACATTTAAAAATATAAAAATTATGGATGCCCACCGACATCGAGACAAGGTCCAAGCTGTCGGTGATTAGGGGTCCAGAGAGAGGAACCTCCTCACTATGCGTGCCGTAACGAGGAGGACTGCCTTCTGCATCTGGCCCTTGACCCAAGCACCTAACGCGAGCCTCTTAAGATGTTGGTCGAGGCTCTTGGCTATAAGACCGTTCACCGTAACGACTATCGGTACAATGATTGCCGAGTCCACATCCCACATATCGACGACCTCGTGTGCTAAGTCGAGGTATTTTAATTCTTTTTCCTTCTTAGCTTTCACCAGGTTGACATCATGAGGGATGGTAATATCGACAATCATTGCACGGCGCTCTGATCGATCTATTACGACAATATCAGGCTTGTTGGCAACAACAGTCCTGTCTGTGATAATAGATCGATCCCAATACAGTGTGATATGGTCCTTTTCGAGAACTGGTTCTGCTACATACCTGTAGTAAGGCACCTCGACCTCTACAAGTTTATACTTCAGAGCAAGTTGCTGATGGATAATTCTGGCTACTTGGTTATGTCTGTGCAAGTACTCGCCGTTAGCAAGACGAGAACAACCGGAAACTATATGGCTGAGGGATTCACCGGGCTGGTGGCACGCCCGACATATGTCAATCGTACCATCCCTCAGGATATATTTCCGGTAGTTATTCGTCTTGATAACTTCGTCCATAATTGCACAGACAGACCCTTCGGTTTCCCTAAAGAGGTCACCGAAGCGTAGCCAGTTTACGGAGGCGAGAAGGTCTACATCAGGCCCACATAGGGCCTTGTAGAACCTACTGTGAAGCTCCTAGCTCTGCCATACACTTTTGCGGTCGTTAATGCTCAGTACTACAGGGATACGCCAGTTCTCTTTAGCCAGATTAAGCGGGGTGAGTCCGTTATCCACTGCAACAACATCACGATGCATATCGACGTTCGTTTGAAGGAAATACTCTCGAAGGTTGCACACCTCACGGTTATGGAGGGTTTTGGCATTTAGAAAACCTCGACCCCCACATTTCCGCGGGATGTACAACCTCATCACAGACGAACGAGGATGATGCATTCGGTATGCCGTCAACATTGTGCGGACCTTCCTGTCTAGGGCATCTAACTCAGTCTGAGTCCACTTAAGTATGCCAAAGGAGTATAAAAGAAAATTATTACTTATTATTAAGTTAGCTAAAGCCCAGTGCCTTAACTAACGTAATAATAAGGAGTATCTATATGTACTGTACAGTAGGTTAGTAGTAGGTTAATGTTCTGGCTATGCATAAAGCGATTGAATTGCTAAGCAAATCGAACTTCCACGGGACAAAAGGTTCCATATTATGGCAGGCTTACGAACAAACGATGGCCAAACCCCAAATAAGTTGGTTACGACTCTTGTATTATTGCAAAACGAATAAAAGCAAATAATTAACTATTTTTAAGTTTTATGTATTAATTATGAGCGATATGTTCCAATAATTTTTGCACGTAAAATTTTTCTATAAAGTCTCGTCTTATAATTTTGTTGTCCTTATTTCGGAATTAACTGCTTGTCTTTTGACAAAGAACCGATAGACAACATTTATTGCACTGTGATAGGTATTCTACACCAAGGGTTTATTTTAAAGACTGATGTAGTTTCTAGGCAGTACAACTTAAATGTTATATCTATGACGACAGACAGACAGTAACTAAATAGAGAGAAATGGTACGTCAAAAATTACCGCAGATCTACTCATCATCTACCACAAGTACCTACCTCGGTTTCAATTGTTGAACGAAACTTTTCAGTTTTTCTACGCTTCGAACTATCGCTATTTCTGGTTGAGAATGTAACTTTCAGTATAGTCAGCAACATAAGTCAATGCACATTTGGCAGGTTACAATTGCCTCTATCGTTTAAATTAAACGTTATGCTAGATTTGTACAGTAATAGTTAAGCCTGCGCCGAGCGTAAGACAGAGAATAATAGAGCTCGTGCGGCGTATATTCAAATCGGCGCGCGGTCGCCGTAGTAAAATTGTGTGGAGGATTTGAAGTGCTTTTTGTTAAATATGTATCTTTATTGTCAACCAATAACTTAAATATTTGAGACGGATATATTGTAACGTAACTATTTATGTTTCGTTTAAGCTGTAAAATAGGATAGATTTCTACTGATATAATCTAAAAATCACGTAACACGAGCTTACGTTTTTTCATTTTTCGTGCAAATTTACGTGATTTTGTAGGCGAAAATATTTATTATTTTTAGTTTATTACACGGAGTAATTGTAAACACATTTATTGTTATAGTAAATGTATATTTTATATTTGTATTAAACAAAAAGTGTAGATTTTATTCACTTAACTGTGACCGCCTGTTTTGGCACATTTCGCTCGGCGCAGTCAAAGGATAGTTAATATTTCTAATGAGAATACAAATCTACAACTACTATGTTTTTACTTCTACTCAAACTATTGACTGCAGGGATGCCATTGTGGTTTTGGTGGTCGCCTCGCCATTGCCACCGTACCGAGTGTTGTGGGTTCGATCCCCACAACACTCGAGCCTGGATGTTCTTTATGTCCGTTGTTTGAATGTTTGTAACGTCCCTCGCGACACAGGAATTATTACTAGTGCGGGACATGACTTGAATGACATGCATACCTATCTTTTAAAATTAATTAAAATGTAAGCTGGATGGTAATAAATTCGTTACTTCTGCACTTATTGAATTTACAACATAATTATTGAAAAAAGAATGCATGCATTTTTTGGATTAATATTGTAATAACTCAAACCTGTATAAAAATGACAATTAAGTACCTACATTACCTTTACGAGTTACATAAAAATTACTTAGATTCAGGTATGGAATCCATAACTATTATCATGCCCCAAATCACAACACAGATTTATATCACAATTGGAGCTATTTTCAGTGCCTAAATAAAAAATAACTAAATGCGTCAGTCGAGCAGTTAAACTTCGAACTGATAACACCGATCAGTTGTTTGACACAAGCGTATACGCATGAGGATATTTGATTCTCCAACATTTATTAACTACCCACAGCCAAACATAACTGCGTTTAGAAGATATTTTTTTGTTTTGGCCTTTGATCCGCCACTATGTGTGGCGTATGAAAAACGGAAAATTCACTTCAACTTCAAAGTCCAAGGTCCACATCGATTGCAATGACAATCGCCGAGGAAAGCCCACGCAGTAGATTCATACTTAAGAGACGATATAAATAAAATAAAATAAATAAATGATTGAAATGTGTACGGTCCAAGTAATAACTTTTAAAAGTTAGGTTTACAATTTCCCTTACAGGAGTCGGAGCGTAATTTAGCGAACGTGTGTGCCACGTTGTTTACTGCGTCAGCTATCCTCATCAGCACAGGTTTCTTCATGTGGAATGCTGGTGACGTCACTATAGAGGTTTGCATTTCACTCAATAGATATATTACAGTGAGTCTAGAATAATTGATTAATCGCCGTCTGCTCTAGGTAATGAAACTTTTAACGTTATATTTATGAATCTTCTATACGTGTTTATGTCACTGACCTCTTTTTAAACGGCCATACTAATTTTGATAAAAAATATGTAAGCGTTTGAGATGGCTCTGGTTTTTTAGGTTCACAAATGGACCATTGATGAACTTTTTAATTTTAGTCTACTTTCGGGAAGACTACCTTTATCGGGTCTACTAGTTAAAATAAAATAGTTTTCATCTGATGTGGTGGTACCCCACCACATGAAAATTTTGAACTACTATGGTAAGGTTGTTGACAAACAACATCACCATAGTAGGACTTAATTTTCAAGAAGAATAATTATCGGGGTTGGGGTGAGATTAAGATAAACTAGGATAAACGATTAAAACGTGACTTCTATTTCGGTACTATTACAACTAATGTTTAAGGGATGAGTATGAGTCGCGTGCGGACGATGACAAAAAACGTACTAATTAATTTTATTATTGCACAAACGAGCGAACGATGTGCAGCGGTGTCGCAATTCTGCTGACTCCAGTTTATACCTATTGTACGGTTGTTAACCCGTACAAATAATATATATATTATATTGTTTATATTACAGGCATCACATCTATCGACGGCCATGTACTTCTCAGGGTGGCAAAACTGCCAGGGCGCGTCCGCAATCCGCGTACGCAATTTAGTTGTCATCACCATGAATAATGCTCAGGTGCCTACTTATTATTTATTCAGCTTCGCAGTGTATTAAAGACTAGCTTTTGCCCGCGGCTTCGCTAGCCTGATAATAATAAGAGTACTTTTTAAAAATTAAATATGCCCCATGTTACTCGGTGATGATATCCAAGCTAACCGAGCGTAAGAGAATTTTTTAAATCGGCTGAGTAGTTTTAGACTTAAAACTTTACAAACAAACAAAAAATCAAATCTTTCTTCTTTATAATATTAGTATAGATTCATAGCGTGTGCAATTTACTATACTGGGTGTTTCTTAGCAAAGCGGAAAAAAAAGAACAGCTGTTCCATACAAAATTGGACTTTGACCTCTACAAAATGTATGGAACAGCAGATTATTTTTCGCGATTTCGGCAATGTTCCATAACAAAAGTTCTTTATAATAACAAGTGTAATCACCCCCTGAGAGGTTTTCACTATACTAAGAAACACCCAGTATATTACGGCATGTGGCGCGCGATGGACGGTGGTCGACCAGTAAGCAGCCATGCTAGCCGCCATTACACGCTCTTCAGATGGCGCCCAACAAGGACTAATTTAATAGTCATGTAATTTTAATCTTAAATTTCTAGGTTCTTATAAGAAGAGTATAAATAAAAAAAAATAAAAAAAATTGTTTATTTTCACCAAACATAATAATTTTACAATTTCGCACAATGTGATATTTCAACTATACTCCATTTGGCGAGGCACCCAACCAAAGGCAAGCAATCCCGCTGCGTCTTCCTACCCAAGAACCTAGTTTAAAAATAAATTGCTGCTAAAGATCAATGTAAATATAACAATAACGATTACTAAATCAATTGAACCGTTAGTTTAAGCAGTAGCTTATTTGTTTAACATGTGTCTGCACAAAAAGCCACATCAAGACCGCTCACCCCCAGCCAAGCCCCTAACCAAACGGAGCATAGGTAGCAAAGTAAATATAACAAGTAGCGTATTATGAGGGGTGGACAGGAGCCTAAACTAGGGAAACCCTGTATTTCAGGTCTCCTGGACACTAACACGTGTGTGTGGGTGTGGGTGTGTGATTGTATGAGTTTATGTGTGAGTATTTATGTGTCATACGGCCTGTTGTTATTTTATTAATAGTAATTTATTTCACTATATTATGGCTTCTGTGTTGGCATAGTTTAAATTCAGTAAATAATTTCTAACAACATTTTTACATTCGCGTGTAGTTTTAGGATATATGTTTAACAAAGTGTTGAGTATATTATAGAGATAATTTTCTAGAAAACATAAAACATCTATTAGCTAGGTACTAATAATACCTACAATATAATGTGCTTATATATTTTTGCAGAGGCCAGTCGTACTAAAGGGGCTTGGATACATCGGTCTATCGTATGAATCATACCTAGGAGTAAGTAACAAATAATAACCTAATGAAGAAAATTATAAATAGGTACATATATGTATGTATCTAATTGTTCTTAGCATATTAAAATATTACGAAAATCAATCTGAATTAATTTTAGTCTGTGTGTTCTCTAATCATAATCATTAATTTGACCAGTAATTATTTTCTTTTGCAGATCGTAAAATCGTCATACTCTGTTTTTTCAGTTCTGTTTTGAAAAAAGGAAAATATTTAAGTCCACGGAGTAGTTTCGTCAAAAACAAATAAAGTATAGGTACCATCACTAATGCAATTAAGACCTAGTTTGTAGAATTTTCATTATGCACTTACGAGGCAACTTACACGCAATTAACTAATCAAATAAATGTCTGCAAACGCAAATTGCTTCTTAATTATACAACCCTTCACATATTCGAAATGTACGGTTTAACTACATAATTGTAAAATTTCCACATATTATGAGATACATAATAAATTTGAATTGTCTTTAAGCAATTAGTCCTAGAAGTTACGGTCGCGGTAAGCGATTGATTAATGAGGTAAAGGCAATTACGATTGTCCTTCTTTGTGTTGGTGTAGTGTAAATACTGAAATCAGAAAACATTTTAGTTTTTAGTATTGCATATAGCTAATTGATTCGTATATAAAATCTTTGTAGGTCACCGACAGAGCTTAATTTGTTACAGATGTAGTACAAGGAAGGATTTGATACTTTCCATATTTCTTTTTTAAATATAAAAACGCAATGAGTGTTACTTCATCAAAAATAAAACAGGTACACAGTTGAAATAAATATAACGTCGTTTAAAAACGATATCGATTTTTAATCACAGTCTGAACAAAATCATCAGTCGTGATCATGATGCTGTACAAAAATACAAAACTTTTCGAAGCCATGCATCGAGGTGCAAGATCATAGATGTGATCTGCAGATTCTTAATACACACGCGGTTTATGTTAAATGTTAATTTAACTAGAACATAATGCTCATACGAAAATTTACTCTGTTCAAAAGTCAACATATATGTAGATACAATTCTAAATTATAATAGAACTTCTATAGAGTTCTATTTTATCATTAGCCAAATGGCCTCTTTCACTGCCTACGTCAAGTACCTTCATGGACCATTTATACAGACAGATCCTGCTTACAAAGCCACAGATTTGGTTCTCGCACGAGGTCGATGCGGCCTCCTGAGCCAGCAATGCCACATGCACAGTGTTCCATCCGCCGTATTAGTGAACTACACCTTCTCTCTTTATACCTATCGTCTATCACAAGTTGCAGAGTCCTGGATTCTTCTGATATTTGCCAGTTTATGCTGGCACGATCGGTTAGTATCATAATTCTATCTACAGAGTCGTTCCTGTACCGGTGGATTGGTCGTACTACATTGACATTTCAGAATGCTAAGGAAATACAGTTTTGTCCACGAGCAGCGGTTATTGCTTAAAGCCAGGTGGGCCATTGGCTCCTCTGTGATCCAAAGTAAGAGAAAAATAAGGAAATACAAAGTACATAATTTTCTTTAATCGATTAGGTAACAGACAACAAACACATTTAACATACATTATTACACAAAATATACAAAATTCGTTCATAACTTTTGTAAATGTTTTAAAAAAACATTCAAATAAATGCAAATATTGTCCTTAAAATAATGTAAGTCTCGTTCGACACGTTCGTATGACGTCATGACAGCATTTTAAACAAAATTAAATTAATAGATCGCCAAAGTTTATTTTAAATAACATATAAAAGATATACTTAAAATAAAATAAAAGAAATTAATATAAAATTCGGTCAATCAACACCCTTTTTTACTTAAAATTAATTCTACTAATATTATGAATGTGAAAAGTCGTGAAGACTTGTTAGGATATTTGTTATTCAGTAACTCATAAACCGTTAAACTAGTTTCAATGAAACAGGGTACACAGATAAAGTACGTCATGGATTAACTGAGGAATTTATCCCGGTATGACTTCGCGAGCAATGCCGTTCGTAGAAACGAATAAATTATAAACTCAAAGCGTAAATACATTACGATATATAACATGATTTCCAATTGTATATATAACGTCATAAAATCGATTAAGTATGCAATATTTTGATCTGTGATCGTTGCCGCGTTGTGACAAAAGCGGGCTTCTTGAGATCCAAGCGATTCTCGGATAAAAATTCCGTCGAGTAATTAGGTCTTAATTCTCTGTTCAAACAGAAACATTTGGCCTAAGACGTATCATTTAAAAATTGACCTATAGTTCTGAGGTCAAATATATAGTAATTAACTCTTCTCTAATTGGTTAATTACACAGACATAGCAAGCAAATTAGGTAGCAAATAGGTACTGAGCCTTTTATGAAATAAAACCTACAAAGGAGATGTTTCATTTTCGGCTATGAAATGTACTATCAGCCAAAATATAGCAAAAAATACCAGGAATCGGGGGAAAATATTATTACCTGAATTTAAGTCGAATTACGTTTGCGCATAAAAATAATACTTTTTATATTATTGCCATTATATTCAATATGGCGGTGGGTCTTAATCATATAATTTTGTATGCGTTCATAAATCAGATCGAAAATTGTACAAAAGTACTATATAATTAATGTATATAATATATAAATATATATTATGTCAATAATAAATATGTTTTAGAGTATCATTTATTCATTTAAACTATCATACACATATAATATACTGATTTTGCAGAGTGCACTCCGGAACGAAACATTTTGTTTGTTTGACATTAACTGTCAATGCCATATTAACTGATAATAAATATTCCAATGCTGAATTGGTGTTTCTTATTACAATTTCCTGAATTCATACGTTTTCCTTTCATTTCTACAAGAATTATCAAGTCTTTGGTTAATATTATTCTAGCAAGAGTTCTTTTACTTCTGACAATTCTAGGTTATGTATAAATGTCATCTACCAACTTGTCATAGATAGTCCGTACGATAAACGTCAAACATTTTATATTTTATTTTGCGCAAGGAAATTACTAGAAATTAATAAAGAATTTCGTAAATGTATTTAGGGGTACATTTTCCAGGTTTCCTGAGGATGTACAAGTTATAGCCGGAGTCCTATACAAAAGTGTAACATCTCCTTTCAAAATTAGTAGAATTTCATTTATAAAGGCTTACTTCCTATTTATTAAGGTATTATCAAGTTCCAAACTAGGCCTTTGAATGATTTCTGGACGGAGATCAGTATCAGTTGGGCAATAACGCAGTTATTTAACAAAGCATTGGTATAAATATTTTTTCTATATGGATTCAAATCTTCAAGCACATAACTATAATAACACTAAGTAATATTCAATAAGCAAATATGATCTTTATGACTTGTCCCTAAGCTTTAGAAAGATTACAGATCATAACATTGCATTATCCTCACAACATACGTTATATAAACCCATCAGTCTTCGATATAAGACCTTATAACTACTTGACTAAGTTTACATATATAAGTATAATAGATATATATATAAGACATATTTGCTAAGTTACTTATGTACGGAAGACTTAATATAATCGGAGCTTATAATAAATGGCTATAATTATAATTCTTGCAGCATCGTTCATCAGTCAAAGTCGGTTGGGCCCTGATGTGTATCCATTGAAGCAGGCACTGAGTATTTAAGATAGTTAATGTTTCTTTAGTACTAAAGAGGCATATACCTACACATATGTGATAGGCAGCGGTTATTGGAGCTTATATTATATAACACGGAACTGGAATTGGATAGGATATATACTGCTTGTTTCCTTCTGCATAGTGGGGCTCTAGAAACTCTTTGATACAGAAGAAACTCAACACTAGATTATTATTTAACGTGTTACCAGCCGGCGGGCAGAAGCCAGGTCTGTAGCTGGTAACCGTTAGGGTTATATTGAAACACGCAGACTGATTCAACTGAGAATATATTTACAATTTTTCACCTGTCTTATATCCCATTTATTAGTCATGCAAGTAACGCTAACACTAATGTGTACAATAATCATTTACACCAATCAGCGACAAGTAAACAAAAATCTAACATTTACGAATGATTTCTTGGAAATCTGTTCGCGAGTATAAAAATAGTGCCACGTATAAAAAGCAGAGGGAAGTTTCGCGCGTCACCAGTTCGAAAGTTGATATCATCGCGGCTAGATGTATGATACTCCGTTCGATCGCCTTCGCGCGTCGCTTGGTTTCGGCGCGGCTAGTTGTACGATGCTCCATTCGATTCCAGGTTTCTCGTAAAGTTATATGTTGCCTGTGCGTATATACATACGCCACATCACTCCCGCCTAAGCGAAGCGTACGTATTGTTTCACCGCGCGGCCGGATCTGGTGACGTACGAATTTCGCGGTGAAGGTGATGACTGTGATGAGGCTGTCCACATTGGTGTGGGTAATGTGTCCGGGGCTGGCGTGTTTGTTGATGTTGTGTTTTCTGGTGAGTCTTCCTCGTTGAGTAGATGGGCTGGCTTCAATCTGTCGATTGAAATTACTGCGGTGCGAAGCGGAAGTTGCAGTGTGAAGTGCTTGCCGTCGGTACTGCGTTGAAGTACTTGATATGGTCCGTTATATAGTGGTACGAGTGGTCTGCGCACGATGTCGTTGCGCACAAACACTTGCGTACATATCTCGAGGTCTTTGTGTATGAACGTGTTTGACCTTGACGCTTGCCTTGTTGATGTTGGTAATAATGGAGGGAAACGTAACTATGGCTTGAATGCGTTCTTCTGTGGGTTTGATTCCATCCGGTGTAACTTCATAACCGAGGAACTGTATCTTGTCTTTGCCGAACTCACATTTATCGATGTTTAGAGTGACGCCGTAGTTGTCGAGTCGTTCGAGAATTTTTTGTAAGTGACGCTTGTGATCCTCTGGGTTTTCTGAGTGCACTAGTAAATCATCGACGAAACAGAATAGGTACGTTGTCGTCGAGCCCTCGTAGTACTTCGTGCATGAAACGTTGAAATATTTGGCCGGAATTGCGTAAGCCGAACGTCATACAGTTGAACTCGAAGAGGCCGAAGGGGGTTATTATGGCAGTCTTCGCAGCATCTTCTTTTTCAATAGGTATCCAGAAGTACGCCATTTTGAGATCTAGTTTAGAAAAGATTTTTTTCCATGTAGCTGGTACGTAAAATATTGAATTCTCGGAATAGGGTAGCGATCGGGTACTGTAACGGCATTCAATCTTCTATAGTCGCCACACACGCGTAGCGAACCATCCTTTTTCTTAACGACGTGAAGCGGGCTGGCTCATGGACTGTTTGACAGTATACAGATTCCCATCTCCATCATCTTCTCAAATTCTAGCTTCGCAGCTTTGTATTTATCGGGAGGCAGGGGGCGCGGCCTTGAATAGATTGGTTGGCCTGTTGTTTCTATGCGATGAGTTACGTTGTGTTTAGTCGGAGTTTTGAGTGACATGGGTCGCAGTACGTCGGGATATTCTTTCAAGATGTCGTGATAGGGGTGATGGTGGCTGATAACGTATACGGCTTCCTCGGTGCTATGTATTTTGATGGTGTGAACGCTGAGGTCGGTAATGCGGTTGATGAGTTTTCTTTGATGTAGATCGACAAGTAATTTGTGCTTCGACAAGAAATCTGCGCCTAGTATTGATGTTTTCACGTCGGCCACGGTAAATTCCCATTTAATGCTTCTGCGCAGACCTAGGTTGAGTTCGAGTGTGCGCTCACCGTAGGTACGTATCTCCGTACCGTTCGCAGCAAACAGTTTGTAGGTACTTTCAGTCGACTTCACGTGTTTCTTGTTTCTTGCGGCTAATACGGATATGTCGGCACCCGTGTCGACTAGAAACTTCTCTCTGTTGTTAAGATCGATAACGCAGAGGCGGTAGCTTGGTTTGCTAACATCGACGCCCGCCATAGTCGAAGTATTTTCTAGTTTTCCTGCTTCTTTTTTGCGCACGGTGATTCGCATCTACGGGCTTCATCTCCATAGCGCAGGTGGTAATAGCACAGCCAGTCGGGATCGCATATCTCGAGTTCGATCGCGATCGGTTGTTGCTATGCGAACGAGTGGCGCCATAGCGATACGACACATGTTGTTGATTGGTTCGAATCTCGGCGATCTCCAGCGTTAGTTTTTCTATTTGTTTATATACTAGGTCGAACTGTAGATTTTCTGTAGTAGGGTGAGTTGGGCAATGTAAACACGTGGTCCTAAATTATAAATGATACGTACTGCACGCTTTTGAAGAATAAAAATTGTCTCGATATTAGCTGCCTTGCCCCACAATAATATACCATAGGACATGACACTGTGAAAGTAACTGAAGTATACTAGTCTCGCGGTATCTACATCAGTAAGCTGCCTTACTTTCCGAACTGCTTATGCGGCTAAGCTAAGTTTCCCTGCAAGACACGATATATGAGCGCCCCACTGAACTTTATGATCTAAAGTCAAACCTAGAAAAACTGTTGATTGTACGAAAGCAATAATTTCATTATTTAAATTTATATTTATGTTAGGGCTCTTTACATTTGGCAATGTAAACTTGATACATTTTGTTTTTTTATAGTTTAGTAGTAAATTATTCGACGTAAACCAGTTCAGGATGTGCGCGAGCGAATCATTAACACTATACACGGTGGAATCTAATTCACTGTTTTCCCGAAAAGTATGTACTCAGTTCATGATATAGAAACATACCACTGCAATTATTCTTCTTAAAAAAAAAAAATTGTTTTCAAATCCGGTCTTTTCATCAAAATCAATATTTTACTGCGCTGCGCTACGACGCGAGGTGTATTCGTATAAAATACCTAGAGCGGAGTAAACAATACGGCGATCGCCCGCTCGATGCCTAAGGTCGATGCACCTTATTACCTACTCTACCAAACTAGCTTATAAAAACGATTCCAATTTCTCCTTTATACTTTACCGGGCTTAGGACCGTCTGAATTACACAATTATTGGCAATGCGACATAATAAAACAAGTAGTTATCAATTAATTAAATAATAGGTAATAACTAACAGTAGTTAGTGTAACCGACTGCCACGCCTGAGGTCGCGGGTTCGATTCCCGCACAAGTCAAACATTTGTGTGCATGAACATGGATGTTTGTCTTGGTCTGGGTGTTTCTATGTATAATATGTATGTATTTACAAAAAAAAAAAAAGTATATATGTATGTTTATCCATTGTCTAGTATCCATAGTACAAGCTCTGCTTAGTTTGGGCTAGATAGTGTTGTGTGTATGTGGTAGAATATTATTATTATTATTATTATTATTATTATAACATAAGAAACTTAGTAGGTAGGCACTGTTAGTTGTCATTCAGGCGTATTTAAAAAATTGGAGTCAGCTTTCTTATTTACAACAATTAGATGAATCAAATCACTTACCCTATGAATGTATTATTTTAATTCTTTAAACTACCTGTACTGAAGCAATTACTCGAAGTGTTGACCGTTTACTTCAATACACAATCTTGCGCGTTTGAACAAGTTTTCTTTCAACAAACGTAATGTATTTGTGTCCCTTATGACTTTGTAAAAAGCACGCACAATTTTTCTTTTTAAATGGTCCGCACTACGAACTTCCTTCCGATACACAATTCTCTTAATTTCAGACCACAAAAAGAAGTCTAGCGGAGTTAAATCCGGACTTCTTGGTGGCCACGCTACTGGTCCCCTTCGCCCAATCCACTTTTCACCGAATTCTTCGTTTAGATAAGCACGTACATATCGTCCGTAATGTGTAGGGCATCCGTCATGCTGGAAGAACATATCGCGGGTGTATGCTAATGGCACATCCATCAACAGTATCGGTACCGTTTCCCTTATTAATTCTAAATAGTTGCGACCGTTCAAATGTCCAATGATGGCGTTATTCACTATCCCGGCCCAAACATGAACACTAAACCTTACTTGATGAGAATGTTCCACAATCACATGGGGATTATTAAAATCACAATAATGTTCATTGTGGATATTAAAAAGTCCCACTCTCGTAAATGTTGACTCGTCTGTCCATAAAATGTTTATGTTTTGGTGCTCTAATATCCACTGACATAAATTAATATGTAATTGTGGATCACTATCACGAAGAGCTTATGTACGTCTGAAGTGGAAAGGATGCATTTAGATCTGATGCAATAGTCTCCACACGAAGTAGTGACTAACACCAAATCGTCTCCCTGCTTCTCTAGTACTGAATCGTGGATCAAAAAATGATAAAATATCTTCTTCCAACTGAGGAGAGTGTTGGTGAGGTCGTCCTCGAGCCTGAGCATATGTGGGCACTCGGAACTGCCCATATGTCAATAGGCGCAGTGTGGCTGACAGTATGGTCGCAAGTGTAGGAATACGTGGATTCCTGATGCCGCGTCGGTGCAAGGAATTTAAGTGATCTAGCCGAGCGTAGAGGCGCCTAGCCTCCGCAAAATTGTCTCCAGCAATGGCATAAAACCGCACCATGTCCAACCACTCTACGTTTGAATACGAAGACATTTTACCAACTCACTCACGCGCGGGATTTAATCGAGGCACAGACGCACTACGGTCATCGTCTATCCCGTTTAGCAAGAAATGACACACTGACCTAGTTACATAGACGAAAGTTGGGCAAACCCGCAAACAAAAGTGATGTGGATAGCGGGCGGCCGTTGATGCCTAAACTTTTTGTTTACCTTTATTACCTATACCTACATTGAATCGTGCCGCACGTTTTTATTATTGACTGTGTTGCAGTCATGTTTAAAATAAAAATATGTGGTTTCGACAAAAATGATAGTGTCTATTCTTGATTAATTTTCATTAAGTGTTTTTAATAATTAACGATGCAGAAATATTCTATATCATTGACTGACTACATACGTTTCGGGAAAACAGTGAATTAAATTACACGGTGTATAAATTTATTGCTCTTCTGTCTACTTTAAAAATAAGAGATGTGTCATCTGCAAATAAAACAATGTCACACAAATCCTGCACGAAGAATGGCAAATCATTTACGTACACTAAATACAGAAAGGGTCCTAAAATTGAGCCCTGTGGCACGCCCCTTGTGACTAGTAATCCAGAAGATCTACTTCCGTTGATATCAACGTATTGTAGTTTATTGCTTAGGTAGGAACCAAGTAAGTCAAGTGCAGTATCTCTGATGCCATATTGCCCGAGTTTTCGCAACAGCGTATGATGGTCAACGCAGTCAAAAGCTTTAGAGAGATCACAGAATACGCCAATGACATCTTGTGAATTTGCCCAGGCACTGAATATATGTGTTAGAAGCGTAACACCCGCATCTATCGTAGAACGGCCTTTTCTAAAACCATATTGATCTGCATGAAATTAATTATTTATACTAAAGTGGCTCTCTAATTGCTGTAATATAATCTTCTCACTTATTTTACTAATAGCAGGTAATATTGAAATTAGCCTAAAATTACTAGGGTCACTTTTGCATCCATTTTTAAATAAAGGGATTTTACTACATTTCATTAAATTTGGAAAAATGCCCACATCTATGCATCCGTTGAATATTGCGGCTAGGTGTGGCGCTATATTAACAATAATACTTACAACTAATTTTACAGAAATACCCCAGAAGTCGGCTGATTTTTTTGAATTGAGCGACTTAAATACTTTTATTATATCATACGGATGTACCCATTCAAAACTAAATTGTGTCTTGCACTCTTCCACGCTGCCCCTAACCAATTATTCTGCTCGAGCTGGGCAAGACCTAAGGGTACTAGTTGTATTTAAAGGTATTTTTGTGAAGTAGTTATTGAATGTATCGGCTACTTCCAAATTATTTGAAATTACGCTATTATTTACATTCAGTTCAAATTTATTATCACGCACCTTGCTGCGACCTGTTACATTGTTAATAATGTTCCATGTATTTTTAATTTTATGATTAGAATTTTCAATTTTAGTTTTTAGATAATTTTGAATAACTTTTAACATATTGAATAAAATTTGGATCGAAATTGTATTGTTTCATACCATATAATTCGTATAGTTTTGCTCTACTTCTATTTATCCCAGATGTTGCCCAATCACAAAACTTAATCTTATTATTCTGACTAAAGGTCTTACATTTAAAAATATTATTATACTCTAAAGTAATTATGTTAAGTAAAGACTCATATAGTTCGTCTGGATTATTCAGAGAAAGGACCATATTGACAACTTTGGCACTTATGTTATCATTAAATTCCTTTAAGCGATTGGATGTCATCGGTCTACACGTGACCTTATTCTCTTTATGAATTGTACTCACAGCAAATTTTTGCCACTTTTGCCCACAGTGGTCAGATGTCAGTTCACTCAATATGGCCCTATTAAGAAATTGGCAGTCGCAAAATACATTATCTAAGCAGGTCGCAGAATGTGAAGTAATCCTAGTGGGTTCAAAAAATAAATGCTTTAAGTTAAATGATCCAAATAAACTAATAAGTCTCAAAGAGAGAGCTGACTGCTCATGTAAATTAACATTAAAATCACCACACACTACTATATGCCTATTACTAAAACTCAAGCGTTTTAAAATATCCTCTATTACGGTTTCAAATACACTAAAGTCACTCTGCAGTGGTCGGTACACACAAACTATGACATGTTGCTCTAATTCTACACAGGATAATTCGCGCTCGATAGAAAGATTTACTATATCTTTAAGTTCTTTACATTTTAGATTGTTACATACATATACTAGAGAGCCACCATGTATAGAATTCTTTCTTACAAACGCACTTACAATTGAATAATATTCGTTATTAAATATTAATTGATTAGGTTTTAACCAATGTTCCGTTATGCAACATATTTGAATGTTATGTTGTTTAAAAAATAAATATAATTCTAACTCCTTGCCGGATAGGCCCTAAATATTCTAATGAATTAGTCTAATACTGTGTGTCTGCCTATCCGTTGTCTCATCTAACAGTTTAAACTACTAGAAGTGTCAATATGAAAATTTGTAGTAGTAATACTACTATGTCCTAAAACCTTCACTACCCTACTGGTACCTGAGTCACTACATATATTAAACGCTAATATTAAATGTCACTTAATTCTATCTTTACTACATATATTATACATTATATTCTTGTTATTTTGGTTATCTCTATGTCTTATTAGTTATAAAATAATATTGTAAAATCTTGACATGAGAACTTAAATGTAGTCGAAAACACTTTTGAACTCCGCTTTCATCTTATTGAAGATAAAGCTTCGTCTTTTGGGGTGACGTGTTATAACCCTATTTTACTCGTAACAAATGCTGACAACTGCATTTAATTTTTATATAAAAGGGTTTATAGCCATGTGACAGAGAGCTTAGCGTCAGTCGGGATTCAGTGTCATACCACGTCAGTTCTAGTGTCAAGATTTCGTTTTCGGTGTAACCTTGTGCCAAAATTGGTAATAAACTGTTAGCTGGTAATAAATAGTTTTTTTAAAAAGTCGCTCCGGTAATCGCGCTTAACAAATTGGTGTCAGAAGTGGGATGCTGATTGGTTTTCTGGACACGTGTTCAGACCACAGCATTCGGACAGCGCGAGAGTGACCGTGTACGAGTGGCGTATCTAGAGATCGACGATCAGCCTCCGCTCCCTTGCAGCGTGAGCCCGCATCTTCAAAAACACGCAAGTACACTTTGCAGCCGACCGTTAGCCTCCGCTCTATAGCGTGAGCCGGCGCCGCAACCAGGGGAATCACGACCCCAAAATCTCCAACCTAGCAGAACGCTGTCGACTGTAAGGCTCCGCTTATTGCGTGAGCCAGCGCCGCGATCCGGGCACACCAAGGTCAAGTCCCGAAACAAAAGACTTCAAATTCCTACTTGCTTTAAAAACCTTCTAGGTGGTAAAGCATGTTCCTGCTGACTCAACTGACGCTCTCCATCGCCGTGTTCAACGTGATAACGTGAGTCTACAAATTCTTTCTGCCAATTTTATTCTGACTTTTGTGTTTTTGTGTGCCACGAATCAATCAGTGAATCTTAATGAACCGCGTTAAACCGTTGAACTCTACTATACTAAATCTTATATACTAAGTCTTACCAAATCTTATATACTAAGTATTACCAAATCTTATGTACTAAATCTTACCAAATCTTATCTGCTAAAACTTTTTTTTTTAATACTTACCATATGTTTGAATCCGAACCTATTGTAAAAATTGAAAGTGACGGCAAAAAATCTAGGAAAATTTCAAACACTGTAACGCTTAACTTTCTTTCCAAATCTATAATGCCATACGATAGGAAAAGAGAAACGCTCCCGGCTTTCTTAACTAACTGCGATTACGCCATCGCCCTTGCCTCCGCTGAACAGCAAAGTACTCTATGCAAATTTATTATTTTACAGCTCGAAGGTAAAGCCCAAGTAGCATGCTCTTTAAAAACCTTCGATGACTGGACTTCGCTAAAAACGTTTCTTAAACAAAATTTCGGCGAAAAGAAACATTCCTCTCATCTATTGTCCGATTTGCAGAATTGTAAGCAAAATCTGCCTTCGGAGTCTGTCACGCAGTACTCGTTGCGAATAGAAGCGTGCTTAACACGACTTCTCTCTGATATACATTTTTCATGTAGCAATAAAGACGAATTATTTGGTAGAGTTGCTGGTATTGAGGATTTGGCCCTCAATACATTCTTAATGGGTTTAAATCCTAACTTCTCTCATATAGTACGATGTCGACACCCAAAAACTTTAAATGACGCTGTGACCCATGCGATCGAGGAGGAAAAGTTGTTTAATGTTACTAATTCAACTTCAAAGTCCTTTAAAATCTGTTCAACTTGTAATAAGTCTGGCCATTTATCTTCTGAATGTTTCAAAAATAAAATTAAAGATAAAACTACAAATAAATCTTATAACACATTTGCTTCTAACTGAAACTCGAATCGGTTTCCCACACAATTGCAACCTATGCAAAATAATTATAAAGGTGCTTCTCCAAATAAACACTATGCATACTGCAAAAATCTTGGTCACACGATAAACGAGTGTCGTAAAAGACAGTATAATAACAACCGCCGCAATATGCAACATGATACTCGGGCACAGTGTAATGAAACAACCAGAGACAACACTAAATTACACTTGTGCGATATAAATAATATGTCTGAGTCAAATGAAAATGCAAATTTAAACTAAATCGGATTTCGATGATGTGCCAATCGGAATCCCCCAAAAATAAACTAGGCACTAATCCTACTAAATCTTATAATAATTCTAATTATCCTAAGTCGGATGATCATTCTAAATCTTATACTAGATCTTATAATAATACTATTTCTGAGTCTTATAATCATACAAACTCTTATACTAAATCTTATAATCATACAAATTCTTATGCTAAATCTTACAATGACTCAATCTCTAATACTACGCCCTATAATCATTCAAATCCTAATACTAAATCGTATACTAGTGAAACTAAATCTAATACCTTACCTTATAATGTGACTGATCAATGTCATACGGAACATATGTCACACCCTAAATCTGGGGAAAATAATATCTTAATTCATGAATATAATTCATTAATTAAAAAGGTAACACTGCCGCAAGGTTTTCTATATACAAAGCATACTACGAGAGCCCTCGTAATGCTGGTTGATACAGGAGTCAGTATCTCCCTGGTAAAAGAATCTAACTTATATACAAAACCTGAGTTGTCTAAAGAAATAGTACGGCTCAAAGGTATCAATGATACTAAAACGTATTGCGAAACATTAGGTACTTTTCAAATGCAATTTATTCTATCAAAATAAATCTTTTCATTCAAATTTCATATCGTAAAGGATGACATTGATCTCGATTATGATGGCATAATAGGTACGGATTGTCTAGGTCACCTTAAAGCCGTTGTCGATTATAATAATAAATACTTAAATATGCACAATCATACTCTTCCCTTACACTTTAAGTTACCTACTTATATTATTCCAGCTCGCTCAGAAGGTATAATCGAGTGTGGAGTATCAAATAAATTTAATGAACTATCTGAAATCAAAGAAGCATTAGTACTCGATCATAAAATATCTGAAGGGGTATATATATGTAGCTAATTGTATAGTTATTTTAAAACCAAACCGCAGAGTAAATGTTTCTATTTTAAACACCACTGAATCAGATATCGTAATTAATAACTATTCAGTGCATCTTACACCTTATAAAGTCTTCTCTGGGTGTATTGGAAATATCGAAACTATAAATAATATCTCAATTCCTATCACCGATAGACATAATAGAGTCCTAAATCAAATTCGAACTTCTCACTTAAATCATGAAGAACAGACAGCCTTATTAGACTGCTGCTCACGATATACAGATGTATTTTATCTCGAAGGCGAACCTCTTACTTGCACAAGTACTATTAGTCATTCTATTGACACTGGGAATGCACCTCCGATTCATGCAAAATCATACCGCTTCCCAGAATGCCATAAGGAAGAGGTAGACCGTCAGATAAAGAATATGCTAGATCAGAATATCATAAGTCCTTCGCAATCGCCATGGAGTGCCCCAGTATGGGTTGTCCCTAAAAAGGCAGACGCCTCCGGCAAAAGAAAATGGCGAATCGTTATTGATTATCGTCGTCTTAAAGATGTCACTGTATCCGAAATCTATCATATCCCTTTGATTACAGATATTCGCGATCAATTAGGGCATTCTAAATATTTTACTACACTTGACCTTACAAGTGGATTTCATCAAATAGCCCTTAATTCTGATGACGCCGCGAAAACTGGTTTCACAATCGTCGGTACTAATGAGACCTCTAGGCACTACCAATTCAACCGTATTCCTTTTGGGTTAAAAAATGCGCCCAGCACGTTCCAGCGTCTCATGAACACAGTTTTATCTGGCCTTCAAGGTCTACATTGCTATATATATTTAGATGACTGTATATTGTATTCATCTGACCTAAAATCGCATATATCCAAGTTAAAATTAGTCCTCGACAGGTTTCGCGAACATAATTTGAAATTACAACCCGATAAGTGCGAGTTTCTACGCCGCGAAGTTACCTATCTTGGTCACGTAATCACATACAAAGGTGTATCACCTAACCCAGATAAAATAAAAGCTATTAAAGATCTCCCAACTCCCAAAAGCCCTAAATACATTAAATCTTTCTTAGGCCTTGTCGGTTATTACCGTAGGTTTATTGAAAACTTTTCTAAAATTACAAAACCACTGACGTCGCGTCGGTCTTAAAAAAGGACGCCGCTTTCTCGTGGTTGCAAGAACAAGAACTTGCTTTTCAAACCCTTAAAGACAAATTAATTACAGCACCCTTACTTCAATATCCTGACTACAACAAACCCTTTATACTGACTACCGACGCCTCTAATTATGCTGTAGGAGCTATATTGTCTCAAGGCGAAATCGGCAAGGATAAACCGATAGCCTATGCGTCGCGTACTTTGAACAGAGTAGAAGGAAACTACTCTACTACAGAGAAAGAACTTCTTGCCATCCTCTTTGGTGTTAAAACCTTCCGTCCCTATTTATATAGATATCGATTTAAAATCGTTACTGATCACAGGCCCTTAGTTTGGCTCTTCAACGTAAAAGACCCAGGTAGTCGTCTTATACAATGGCGCCTTAAACTCGAAGAGTACGACTATGAAATCATATACAAACAAGGTCGATTAAATTCTAATGTCGATGCTTTGTCTCGATATCCCGTAAACGCCTTAACCAGTTCTAATTTAAACAATTACACGTATGAAGAATACTTCGAAAAACAATTTCTTAAAACCACATCAAATAACGACACAAAAATCGAAGAGCACAGTCAATCTTTACATTTAGCGAAACAAAATTCAATTGCTTGTCCGATTTCTCTAGACTTTGACTACTCTATGCCACATTGTGAACAGTTGTTATCACCTTTAGAAATTTAGCTGAGTTAAAAAGCCGTGAACGTGAACTTGAAAACGATATACACGGTCGACTCTAATAACAAGTTGCTCTATTTAATGTTCACTAAAGTACATCATTATGATGAAACAAATTATCGAACTATTTATAATCTATTAATGAAATTGCGAAATCAAATAATATCTAGCGATATTTATGAAGGAGAAATAGCCATTTCGGATTTCTCTGAACCATTTACTTAATTAAAATACACAAAAGTTTATAATATAATATCTTTTATTTTCCACGCAACCGATATTAAGGTCCATATTTACAAAATCAAATAATATATCCTACTCCTGCCGAAGTACCAAATATTCTTAAAGAAAATCATGGTACCCCGCATTGCTGGTCACCCCGGCGTGAAACGAATGTATAATAGGATCAAAGCATCTTATTATTGGCAGAGTATGCGTTCAGATATAGAACGATTTGTAAAGGACTGCCGATTATGTCAGATAAACAAACCATTGCGACATTCAAATAAGGCACCCATGGTCATTACATTTAACGCGTTACCAGCCGGCGGGCAGAAGCCAGGTCCGTAGCTGGTAACCGTTAGGGTTATAATGAAACACGCAGACTGATTCAACTGAGAATATATTTACAATTTTTCACCTATCTTATATCCCATTTATTGGTCATGCAAGTAACGCTAACACTAATGTGTACAATAAACATTTTCACCAATCAGCGACAAGTAAACAAAAATCTAACATTTACGAATGATTTCTTGGAAATCTGTTCGCGAGTATAAAAGTAGTGCCACGTATAAAAAGCAGAGGAAAGCTTCGCGCGTCACCAGTTAGAAACTTGATATCGTCGCGGCTAGACGTATGATGCTCCGTTCGATCGCCTTCGCGCGTCGCTTGGTTTCGGCGCGGCTAGTTGTACGATGCTCCGTTCGATTCCAGGTTTAAAGTTATATGTTGCCTGTGCGTATATACATACGCCACATCACTCCCGCCTAAGCGAAGCGTACGTTTTGTTTCACCGCGCGGCCGGATCTGGTGACGTACGAATTTCGCGGTGAAGGTGATGACTGTGATGAGGCTGTCCGCATTGGTATGGGTGATGTGTCCGGGGCTGGCGTGTTTGTTAATGTTGTGTTTTCTGGCGAGTCTTCCTCGTTGAGTAGATGGGCTGGCTTCAATCTGTCGATTGAAATTACTGCGGTGCGAAGCGGAAGTTGCAGTGTGAAGTGCTTGCCGTCGGTACTGCGTTGAAGTACTTGATATGGTCCGTTGTATGGTGGTACGAGAGGTCTGCGCACGATGTCGTTGCGCACAAACACATGCGTACATGTCCCGAGGTCTTTGTGTATGAATGTGTTTGACCTTGACGCTTGCCTTGTTGATGTTGGTGATAATGACGACATTGTTTCAGTCAGCTGACGGACAAATTTCCGCATCTTCAATGTTCGGCTTGGTAGGCGCGAAGAAATCAGATGGGACGCGTAACGTAGATCCGTATGTCATCAGGGCCGGGCTGACGGTTGAGTCTTCACGTAGGGCGGTGCGAAGTCCTAGTAATACTGTAGGTAATTCATTGATCCATCTGTTATCAGTTGCTCTTGCCATCGGTGCCGCTTTCAGAGATCGATGCCATCGTTCGATTTTTCCATTAGCTTGCGGGTGAAATGCAGTAGTACGTATTCGAGTGACGCCTATTTTCTTCATTAAAGCTTGAAATAAAGACGATTCGAACTGTCTCCCTTGGTCTGTAGTAAGTCGTAGTGGACATCCAAACCGCGATATCCATCCCTCGTACACGGCCTTCGCGACCGTTTCGGCGGTAACGTCACGAGTAGATATTACCTCTAGCCAGTTAGTGCAGCGGTCAATCATAGTAACTAAGTATCTATAGTCATCTGATGGTGGGAGTGGCCCAACTATGTCCACGTGCAGGTGTTCAAAACGAGATGATTGTTGAAACTCACCGAGCGGGCTAATGACGTGTCGATGAACTTTCGCTCGTTGACACACGCCTTGGCCCATATGCCTACGTCTTTGTTTATAGATGGCCAGAAAAACTTTGTCGTCATTATTCTTCTTGTTGTACGAACGCCGGGGTGACTTAGTTCGTGTTGTGCTATGAAGGCTGCGACACGAAAAGGCAATGGTAGGTATGGTCGAATGTTCGCTGTCGATGTTTCGCACCAAATAGGCCGTTTGACTCCCGGTAGGTTTACGCGGGAAAACTTCAGTCTGGGGTTATTCATGCAAACACGTAGCTCGGCGTCCGTTTCTTGTTCCTGAGATAACTTATCGTAGTCCATCGTTGCGTTGAGTAGTTCGATTTCAGTGATACGTGATAACGCGTCAGCGGCTTCGTTCTTATCACCGTGAATGTATTTGATGTTAGTGCAGTATTGGCTTATGAAATGCAATTGTCGTTCTCGACGCGGTGTGTCATTGTTACTCGGCGTTCTTGTTAGAGCGTACGTCAATGGTTTGTGATCCGTACATATGGTGAGTTCGTTGCCCTCTATCAGTCGGCGTAGGTTTTTATCAGCTGTATACATTGCTAGAAGTTCGCGATCGTATACACTGTATCTTCTCTGCGTCTCGCTCATTGTTTTTGAGTAAAAGGCGAGTGGTTTCCACACGTTGTCTATTTTTTGTTGTAGGACTGCGCCGAGGCTAGTGTCAGACGCAACGGTGAGTAAGCATAACGGAGCGTTAGGTATCGGGTGCGATAATATAGTAGCCTCGAGAATGCTTTGTCGGCATTGTTCGAAGGCTGTTTCAGCTTCATGTGACCATTGGATAGGTGTTTTGTCGTTTTTCTTGCTATTGTGTAGATACTTGTTAAGTAAATTTTGGTATTCGGCTTGATGGGGTAGGCAGCTACGGTAGAAGTTGATCATGCGTAAAAATCTTCTTAACTCTTGCACTGTAGTTGGTTTGGGAAACGTAAGTATGGCTTGAATGCGTTCTTCTGTGGGTTTGATTCCGTCCGGTGTAACTTCATAACCGAGGAACTGTATCTTGTCTTTGCCGAACTCACATTTATCGATGTTTAGAGTGACGCCGTAGTTGTCGAGTCGTTTGAGAATTTTTTGTAAGTGACGCTTGTGATCCTCTGGGTTTTCTGAGTGCACTAGTAAATCATCGACGAAACAGAATACGTTGTCGTCGAGCCCTCGTAGTACTTCGTGCATGAAACGTTGAAATGTTTGGCCGGAGTTGCGTAAGCCGAACGTCATACAGTTGAACTCGAAGAGGTCGACGGGAGTTATTATGGCAGTCTTCGCAGCATCTTCTTTTTCAATAGGTATCCAGAAGTACGCCATTTTGAGATCTAGTTTAGAAAAGTTTTTTTTTCCATGTAGCTGGTACGTAAAATCTTGAATTCTCGGAATCGATCGGAAAGCGATCGGGTACTGTAACGGCGTTCAATCTTCTATAGTCGCCACACACGCGTAGCGAACCATCCTTTTTCTTAACGACGTGAAGCGGGCTGGCCCATGGACTGTTTGACGGTTTACAGATTCCCATCTCCATCATTTTCTCAAATTCTAGCTTCGCAGCTTTGTATTTATCGGGCGGCAGGGGGCGCGGCCTTGAATAGATTGGTTCGCCTGTTGTTTCTGTGCGATGAGTTACGTTGTGCTTAGTCGGAGTTTTGAGTGACATAGGTCGCAGTACGTCGGGATATTCTTTCAAGATGTCGTGATAGGGGTGATGGTGGCTGATAACATATACGGCTTCCTCGGTGGTATGTATTTTGATGGTGTGAACGCTAAGGTCGGTAATGCGGTCGATGAGTTTTCTTTGATGTAGATCGACAAGTAATTTGTGTTTCGCTAAGAAATCTGCGCCTAGTATTGATGTTTTCACGTCGGCCACGGTAAATGTCCATTTAAAGCTTCTGCGTAGACCTAGGTTGAGTTCGAGTGTACGCTCACCGTAGGTACGTATCTCTGTACCGTTCGCAGCAAACAGTTTGTAGGTACTTTCAATCGGCTTCACGTGTTTCTTATTTCTTGCGGCTAATACGGATATGTCGGCACCCGTGTCGACTAAAAACTTCTCTCTGTTGTTAAGATCGATAATGCAGAGGCGGTAGCTTTGTTTGCTAACATCGACGCCCGCCATAGTCGATGTATTTTCTAGTATTGCTTCTATTTTTTTTGCGCACGGTAATCGGCATCTACGGGCTTCATCTCCATAGCGCAGGTGGTAATAGCACAGCCAGTCGGGATCGCCGGGTTTGCGGTTTGAGCGGTAACGGTATCTCAAGTTTAATCGCGATCGGATGTTGCTATGCGAACGAGTGGCGCCATAGTGATACGACGCACGTTGTTGATTGGTTCGAATCTCGGCGATTTCCAGCGTAAGTTTTTCTATTTGTTTATATAATAGGTCGAACTGTAGATTTTCTGTAGTTGGGTGAGTTGGGCAATGTAAACACGACGGGCTTGATGTGTGCGCCGGCGTAGAGGTTGTAGTGTGGACTGCGGCAACAGTTGCGGGTTCGAAATGTTCAACCATTTTGTCGGCCATCACAGCTAAACATTCTAGTGACGATTCGATGTTCACGGAGAGTACGGCGCGGACTTGTGCGGGTAATTGGTTGAGCCACATAACTTTTAGAGCTTCGTCGGTTAGTAATTTACCGCTCAAATCGCGCATCTTACGTAATAACTGGCTAGGTTTCATGTCGCTTCTCTAGGCCGCTGAGTAATTTCTGTAGCTGACGATGTCGCCGATTTGTTCGAGGTCACTACAGCCTAGCAACGGTACGACGAGGTTAAATTTCTGTTCTTCTCCCATCTTGCTGGTGGCGACGGCGGCTTCAAACTGTGCGAACCACAGTCGTGGGTTTTGACGCCAGAATGGTGGTAGACGTGCAGGCAGTGAGATTGTAGCGACATCACCTTGGAGAGGGGTCGTTACTTGCTTGTCAGTGAATTCTTCAGCTTTTTCTTGTGCCATGACGATAAGGTAGCGTGTTCGTACGTCTAGATTTGGCCGAAAACCAACAGATGTTAGGTGTCGGTTCAGAGAACCGATATTACAACAGCACTAGAACGATGAGAGGTCAGGGGTCCCCAATTTAACGCGTTACCAGCCGGCGGGCAGAAGCCAGGTCCGTAGCTGGTAACCGTTAGGGTTATAATGAAACACGCAGACTGATTCAACTGAGAATATATTTACAATTTTTACCTATCTTATATCCCATTTATTGGTCATGCAAGTAACGCTAACACTAATGTGTACAATAAACATTTTCACCAATCAGCGACAAGTAAACAAAAATCTAACATTTACGAATGATTTCTTGGAAATCTGTTTGCGAGTATAAAAGTAGTGCGACGTATAAAAAGCAGAGGAAAGCTTCGCGCGTCACCAGTTAGAAACTTGATATCGTCGCGGCTAGACGTATGATGCTCCGTTCGATCGCCTTCGCGCGTCGCTTGGTTTCGAACGATGATCGTACGATGCTCCGTTCGATTCCAGGTTTAAAGTTATATGTTGCCTGTGCGTATATACATACGCCACAACATCTTCCAGTACCAAACCTTTTGAAAGATTAGCCTTAGATATTGTCGGCACCCTTCCCGAAGCAGGCTTGCAAAAATTTAAATACGTTCTCGCCTTGCAAGATGATTTAACCAAATTCTCATCCACTTACTCAATGATCACATGCTCAACTGATGAAGTAGCACGAAATCTCATTCATTTATTTTCCTTATTCGGATTTCCTAAAATGATCCTTACCGATCAAGGTACTTGGTTCACCTCTGAACTGTTCAAACAGTTAACAGAGATTCTCAAAATTAAAAATTAATTTTCAACCCCGTATCATCCCCAAACAAATGGCGCTCTTAAACAGAGTCATACCACCCTAAAGGAATATTTAAAATCGTTTGTTAACGATAATCATGATGACTGGCACTGCTATTTAGCGACCGCTATCCTATCTTACAATACCACTCCTCATTGTACCACTGAATTTACTCCTTTCGAGTTATTATATGGTTATAAGCCATCTATTCCTAATAGTTTATACACAAATGATAATCCTACATACATATCATGATTATATTCGTGCTTTGCAATATCGCATGAAATACTCTCGCGAAAGAGCTTTGGAAAACATTGCTAAAAGTAAAGAAACTTCCAAAAAATACTACGACACAAATTCTTCTAGTAGGTACTAAGGCTTATAAAGTCAGAGACATGGTCTATTTAAAATGTCACCATAGATTACGAAAAGCCTTGTCCCCAGTTTGGAAAGGACCATACAAAATAATTAAAATTAATGATAAGAGTAACGTAACTCTAAGCATAATTCGGAAGCATGTGAAATATCATGTAAATGAAATAAAACCAGCGTAGTTCATTCTTGTTCCAGGTTGGCGGAACCTATTGAACGAATAACACACAGTTCGGGTATTCATTTCGACCCAACTTCAATCGCCTATTTCTACGACGACTATTGGAATATCATCATCACCCATGTCGAGATTGTTCCCATAAAACCTTACTTAAATAAAATCCAAAAATCTTTATCTAGTATCTCAACTTTCTGCGAAAAATCAAGAAACCTAGCAATTACTAATTTTGATTGTAAGGTCACGATAGATCCTTTAGAAATTATCATAAATGCTAATTATCTAAAATACGACTCTTTGGCTCATCTTGTCTCTGAGAATAACCTAAACCGCACTAAGAGGTCACTTGAGTTTGGAGGAGAAATATTAAAGTTTTTCTTCGGAACCTTAGATGCTGATGATGCAAGAAAATACGATGAAGCCATTACAACTTGTCATCAAAATGAAAATCTAATATTTTCCTTAATGAAAGATAACATTCACATTGTCCAATCTACTATAAATAACTTTAATGTTTCTATCAATAAATTAAATAACAACGAGATAAGACTTAACAGACAAATCATAAAGTTAAATTACGCTATTGCCGAAACCTCTAAAATTAACTCTAATTTGTTAAATATTGAAAAACTTAACTCTATTTTCAACTTACTAGAAGGATCATTGCTGTCAGTTTCAAATATTTTAGATACAATTCTTAATTCGATTTTATTCGCGAAAGCCAATAACTTACACCCTTATGTGACCCCAACTAAATTATATAATGAACTCATGAATAGCAAACAATTTAAATCTAATTTGGAGTTCCCTGTTTTAATCTCATTATAGAATATACATAAAATCATTGATTTATCCGAACTTACCTCGTATTATTATAATAATAAGCTAGTGTTTGTAATTCGGATTCCTTTAATAAACACTGTTAAGTTTAATGTGTACAAAATGTTACCATTACCTACACCACATGAAGGTAATAATTTCTTAACATATGTATTGATTTACCCTTCGAAATTGTTTATATTATAGGGTATAGCTATAAGTGATGATAATAATTAAAACTTAAAGAATTGCAAAAATGTTAATCAAGAATATCTGATATGTCCTCTACCATCTATCTTGTCAAGCATAAATAATCCATCCTGTGAATCTAAATTATTAACGAAAGTAACATTGTCGCTTCCAGAAACATGTGATAGCAAATTAATTTATGGAACTATAAATACCTGGCAAAACCTTAGTAATGGAAACTATATCTTTGTTCAATCAAAGCCTAATAAATTAACGATAAAGTGTAATGATAATATTAAGATTATACCTTACAAGGCACTGGTATGCTATCTTTAGAAAAAGACTGTATCGCATATTTCCAAACTTTACAGTTCCATCCTATACATAATTATAACACAATTCTACCAAGTCAATTGTCTATTAGTTTTAATGTCGCTGAAGACGAGTGTTGTTAATTTAAATTTGTTAATGAAAGTTCTCTCAAGGTCACCCCTATTTCTATAACTAACATTGACTTTTGACTAGATCTTTTAAATTAGCCACTCATAAATTGGATGATCTTAAAAATATTTGAAATGTCAACTGACACCAGACCATAAAACTTATTTCTACCACACCAGTACCATTTCTTTAAATAAATAACCTTAAATTAAGCCTGAAGCTTATTTTCACACTTTTCTAACGGAAAAAATAATTACTGGAATTATCTGATCTCAGTTAATTGTAGAATTAATATCAGTTTTGCCGATTTTTAGTAGAATTCATAGGTCACTATTAATACAAATTCTACGGAAATTCATTATATATTTTATACTTGCAACATAGATGAATTTAGTTCGCGCACATTTTACAGAGAGAGCTAGCGGTGAAGATTTTCATGAATGTAGGGAAGATCCCAACCCATGGTCTCATACCGCGTCAGTTCTAGTGTCAAGATTTCGTTTTCGGGGTAACCTTCTGCCAAAATTGGTAATAAACTGTTAGCTAGTAATAAATAGATTTTTTTAAAAGTCGCTCCGGTAATCGCACTTAACAGTTCGTTTCATTAATGATACTAGGAGACGCGAGCCAGTCGCTCAATCATCATTCTTAGGGCTCGTGCAGCGTGCATCGATTCGCAGCGACTTGATTGAACGTGTATAAACTAAACTGACGACAAGTGGTCGTGAGACTAGCAGCGATCAAGCAATCGAAAAAACCACAGCACAAGCAACACGTTATCTACTTTTTCCTCGCTTCTGCACCACACGATTACTTGTCGAAAATAAAAATTTGTAACATCCTTGCTGTGAATATTATTTCCTGTAACCTTAGGTCCAAATTTTAAAATTCAGATGTTAAGTAGAAGTTTTACGCAAACTCCTACCTACTTCAATATAACCCTTATTAAACAATTACACAGAACACCTTCAATTAAAGTAATTTTGTATCATTAGATTATTTCTTTGTAATTACTTAGAAATAATCTATAAGAGGTATCACTTGCGCATTCATGAAATCCTAAGGCACCATGGAGCCCGTCAAATATAAACCGAGTAAAACCATTAACTTTTACTATAAAATAAACTTATTAGTGTACGTCTTCGGTTTTCCAAACTTCTGGATAGAAGATTTGAAGTTATCCAAACGCTTCACCAAGATATACAACAGATTCACATACTTCAACAATACTTTGATTATCATGTTCATTCTATTCGAATACGGCGGATTCTACACCCAGCACAATTTAAATGAAAAACAGCGTTCCTATCTATGGTTGTACGGAATTTCTCACCCAATCATTTGCGGCTATTATTTAATCATGACCCACCATAGAAAGAGGGTTAGAAAATTGTTGTACAATCTCATTGTAGCTCTGAAACACGTTTACAACGACCCTGAGGTGGAAAAGCAACTGATTGCAAGTACTAAGACGTATTTAGCCGCACTGCTGTTTAGTTGTATGCTTTCTGTGGTCGCGTGTACATTTGATGCTTTTATGGATGTAATACGTGAGAGTAAGTAAGATTTTTATATTTTACTAGCTGACCCGGAAAACGTTGTTTTGCCATAAAAAAAAATGTTATGACCAAAAGATTTAAAAAAATGTTAGGGTTGGACAACCCTTATCACTAAGGGGTATGAAAAACAGATAGTAGCCGATTCACAGACCTATTAAATATGCATATATAATTTCATAAAAATCGGTCAAACCGTTTCGGAGGAGTATGGTAACTAACATTGCGACACGAGAATTTTATATATAAGATAATCCGCCTATATTTTCTCGCAAGGAACAGCAGAGTTGTATACACTTACATGTTTATAGGCCCTCGTAAAAGAAGGGCGAACCTGTTGCCATGTTAGCACATTAATTATAAATGCCAAGTCGCTGTTGAGAACTTCCTATCAGACTTAGAATTAGAGAAAGTGAACATTACCCGATTCGGAAGTAGCTCTCGGGATCTCGCCATCGGCCAGAAACGAGATCAAATTCATGGCATAAGACGAAACAGACAGTTAATAAACATAAGCCATAATGGCGATTGAAAGAAGTCTACATGTACCAAACTGCGCTTTGGATATACGATTTGATATAGGTACGATAATTTTATCTATATATTCTTGGCACTTTGCAGATTTAACTTTTACTACGATAATAACAGCATACCCTGATGTGGAAGACCGATCAAACCAAGCCAACGTGGTTCGGGTCTTGACTAACATAACCTGGTGGATATTCGTGACCAGAGTAATTGCATTGTATATTCTGGTGATCTCTCTGGCCACCTGCCTGAGCCACCAGTATAAGAACCTTCAAAGTTATTTCTACAGTCTTAATGATATTTTCTATAGAGAAGATTTAAGCCAGCAGGAGAAAGAGAACCAGTACGAAAAGCAATTTAAAGTTGGGATTAAATTTCATTCGGAAACGCTTCGGTAATAATTTCTATGAATCCTTTTTCTAAAGCTACTTTTATTAACTATTTATGGCATAGAGGAAGACCTTCAACATGTTTTGATGGAATGTGTCAAGAATAGCCAGGAGCGAGAGTTGCTGAGAGAGGCACTTCAAATAAACAAGTATGATGTAGGAATCACGCAAACTATTTTATCATCCCCAACATCTGATAAAGCGAGGATGCTATGTAGTTTATTTATGGTGCTTCCACAATAGCTGTCTTCTTGATACCTTTCTTATGAAATATTTAATATTTAAACCCTAATGATGGACTCAATGGGGTTGTCATATCCGAATAAGGATAAAAGCCCCTCCCAAAAAAAAAAAGAAAAAGATGTACCTATAAAAAAAAAAAACTATTTATGGCATAACATACAGTCATTGTAGAAGTTTTCATTTCCAGTCTGTCGTATAGAAAAATAAAAGGCGACGCAATGCGATTAAGGGATATATTCACTTACAACTATACAATACAATGCATGGAACTAGTATCCAATTAAACTAAATAAATCATCCGACACGATATAATACAACCATCGACACCATTATATAAGAGTGGATACAGTGTCTTAAATCAAAGAATATGCCTAATGCGATTAGTCGCAAAGTAATTTACGAAGATTTTGCAACTAGTTGTTTTACTAAAATATGTTGTTAACGGTTTTAGATTCATTATATTTTATGGTATGTTTATTTACACAATAGGTCGTGTTGCATCATCACATCTACGACATCACATCTATCACTAACAGCACAAAATATACAATAAATATTATGACTATTTTAGGTATCTACTTTTTATAATTTTTCTTTGTTTTAGCTGCACTCAAGACACCCAAACAGTCTGCAATGGAGTGTTCAGCGGACAAATCATATTCAATATTGTATTGCTTGTAGTATTAATGGCCCAGATGGTGGTAAGTATAACAAAATAAGAATGAAAATCGACACAGGAAAAGCATATTTTGTCTTAGATTAAAACGACTCATTTACTAATATAGGAAATTATTACATTACATTAAATGATTACTTATTATAACGTTAGCTAAGGCCCAGTGCCTTAATAAGGAGTATCTATATGTACTCACAGTATGTTAATGTTCTGCCTATGCATAAAGCGATTGAATTGCTAAGCAAATCGTACTTCCACGGGACAAAAGGTTCCGTATTGTGGCAGGCTTACGAACAAACGTTGGCCAAACCCCAAAGTTGGTTACGACTCTTGTATGATTGCAAAACGAATAAAAGCAAATAATTAACTATTTTTAAGTTTTATTTATTAATTATGAGCCATATGTTCCAATAATTTTTGCACGTAACATTTTTCTATAAAGTCTCGTCTTATAATTTTGATGTCCTTATTTCGGCATTAGCTGCTCGTCCTCTGACAAAGAACCGATAGACAACATTTATTGCACTGTGATAGGTATTCTACACCAAGGGTTTTTTTAAAGACTGATGTGGTTTCTAGGCAGTACAACTTAAATGTTATATCTATGACGGCAGACAGACAGTAACTAAATAGAGAAAGGGTACGTCAAAAATTGCCGCAAATCTACTCATCATCTACCACCTACCTCGGTTTCAGTTGTTGAACGAAACTTTTCAGTTTTTCTACGCTTTGAACTATCGCTATTTCTGATTGAGAATGTAACTTTCAGTATAGTCAGCAACATAAGTCAATGCACTTTTGGGAGGTTACAAATGCCTCTATCGTTAAAATTAAACGTCAAGCTAGATTTGTACAGAAGATAATAGTTATGACTGCGCCGAGCGTAAGACAGAGAACATAGATTACAATAACAGAGAATGACAGAGCTCGTGCGGCCGATTCGGCGCGCGGCTGCCATAGTAAAATTGTATGGAGAATTTGAAGTGCTTTTTTTGATAAATATATATCTTTATTGTCAACCAATAACTTAAATATTTGGGACGGACAAATTGTAATATAACTATTTATGTTTATTTTTTGTTCTATAGAAATCTATCCTATTGTGAAATAGGATAGATTTCTACCGTTATAATCTAAACATCACGTAACATGAGCTTAGCTTACGTTTTTGCATTTTTCGTGCAAATTTACGTAATTTTGTATGCGAAAATATTAATTATTAAATTTTTTACATGGAGTAGGTAATTGTAAACGCATTCATTGTTATGGTAAATGTATATTTTATATTTGTATTAAACAAAAAGTGTAGATTTTATTCACTTAACTGTGACCGCCTGTATTGGCACATTTCGCTCGGCGCAGTCAAAGGATAGTTAATATATCTAATGAGAATACAAATCTACAACTACTATGTTTTTACTTCTACTCAAACTATTGACTGCAGGGATGCCATTGTGGTTTAGGTGGTCGCCTCGCCATTGCCACCGTACCGAGTGTTGTGGGTTCGATCCCCACAACACTCGAGCCTGGATGTTCTTTATGTCCGTTGTTTGAATGTTTGTAACGTCCCTCGCGACACAGGAATTATTACTAGTGCGGGACATGACTTAAATGACATGCATACCTATCTTTTAGAATTAATTAAAATGTAAGCTGGATGGTAATAGATTCGTTACTTCTGCACTTATTGAATTTACAAAATAATTATTGAAAAAAGAATGCATGCATTTTTTGGATTAATATTGTAATAACTCAAACCTGTATAAAAATGACAATTAGGTACCTACATTACCTTTACGAGTTACATAAAAATTACTTAGATTCAGGTATGGAATCCATAACGGGATTGCTTTAGAAACGGGCCGATTTAATTAAGGGTTGTGGGTGTTTGAGGGGGAAGGGGTAGAGCCTTCTAAACTACCCCCAATTACCCCCTTTGCGCGCAAATGTTTAGATTCCGAGAAAATAAAATTTTAAATTGTTCATACTTAACCTCAAAATTGTGACATTTTATATTAGTGTCTTGCATAAAATCAATTGTTTTGGAAGCAACTTACAACTGGGACGTCTCCGGCGCTGTGGGAAGTGCAGCCTCTTCGCCATTGTGTAACAAAGCGCAATCATCCGCACTCGCCTACGCTCGCTAGCATCGGCTTGCTCAGCCAGCCTCAGCCGCTACGGCTCGTACGGCGCTTGCGCTTTGTTTTGTTACAGCTGGCGGAGGCTGCCCTCCCTCCGCGCCTCCGGCTTTTTATAACCACTCTAGGGGTAGGGCATAAAGTACTGGGGAGAGTCGGGGTAGGCTAAGAAGCGGGTCAATTCAGTGATAAATTTTTATGAGCACTTTAACTTTGTAAAGAAAGTGAAAAGTAGGTATTTAAGATAGTATTTTTTTCTGGCGAGACAAAAGTTACGTTTCATTTCACGTAAAAATAATATCTTTTACCAAATTTGGTGAAATTAAATGATCATTTTACAATAAATGTTTTGTTACATATATAAATAATTAAAAATAGATCTTTGTATCACATTTTATCAAAAAAAGACGAAACAAATTACATTGGTGTCATCAAAAAGCCGTTCCATTTCACGTGTTTATAAAAACGCATAATAAAAAAACTACGCGAGTGCGCCGGGTGGGAATGGTTCCGGGGGGTTGGAAAACCCACTCCCAACATATTTCAACCAGCACCAACCCCTGTTTCGATCGGCCCGTTTCTAAAGCCAACCCTCCATAACCATTATCATGCCCCAAATCACAACACAGATTTATATCACAATTGAAGCTATTTTCAGTGCCTAGATAAAAAATAAATAAATGCGTCAGTCGAGCAGTTAGTAAACTTCGAACTGATAACACGAGTCAGTTGTTTGGCACAAGCGTATACGCATGAGGGTATTTGATTGTCCAACATTAATTAAGTACCCACAACCAATCATAACTGCGTTTATAAGATAGTTTTTTGTTTTGGCCTTTGATCCGCCACTATGTGTGGCGTATGAAAAACGGAAAATTCACTTTAACTTCAATCAGGTCTACATCGATAGCAATGACAATCGCCGAGGAAAGCCCACGCAGTAGATTCATACATATGAAATGATATAAATAAAATAAAATAATTAAATGATTGAAATATGTACGGTACAAGTAGTAACTTTAAAAAATTGGTTTACAATGTCCCTTTCAGAAGTCGGAGCGTAATTTAGCGAACGTGTGTGCCACGTTGTTTACTGCGTCAGCTATCCTCATCAGCACAGGTTTCTTCATGTGGAATGCTGGTGACGTCACAATAGAGGTTTGCATTTTACTCAATAGATATATTACAATGAGTCTAGAATAATTAATAAATCGCCGTCTGCTCTAGATAATAAAACTTTTAAGGTATGAATCTTCTGTACCTGTTTGTCACTGAACTCTTTTTAAATGGCTATACTGATTTTGATAAAAAAAATCGGCCAAGTGCGAGTCGGTCTCGCGCACGGAGGGTTCCGTACAAACCTGTAGGTATATAATTTCAATTTAATAACTCTACGCGTTCATGAGGAAAGGGGTAGTAAGTTTAAAATTATTAAAAATAGTTTTATTATATGATGCAACTAAAAATTTATAGTTGTTGCAATTTTTTTCTTTATCTGTGCTAAAAGACGTTACTTCGTACCAAATTTCAAGATTCTTAGGTCACGGGAAGTACCCTGTAGGTTTTGATTCCCTTGCGAGTGTCAAAAATTTGCAGCATAAACGGCTGTATCTTTTGATTGCGTTGCCTTAGAAGTTTGATTTTTCACAGATCCAAAGGACAGTAGATCTGAGTATTTGATATGAATTTCAGCTTGATACCTCCACGCGTTCCTGAGAAAAAGGGTCTTGACAGACAGACAGACGGGCAACAAAGTGATCCTATAAGGGTTCCGTTTTTACCTCTACTTTCGGGCAGGACTACCTCTATCCGAGCTGCTAGTTAAAATAAAAAATAGGTTTCATCTGATGCGGTACCTCACCAGATGAAAACTTAGGTCTACTATGGTAAGGTTGTTGACAAAACAACCTCACCATGGTAATACTATGGTAAGGTTGTTGACAAAACAACCTCACCATAGTAGGAGGAAATTTTCAAAATTTTCAATAAGAATAATGTTCGAGGTTGGATTTAGATTAAGATAAACTAGGATAAAAGATTAAAATGATGACTATATTTCGGTACTATTACAACTAATGTTTAAGGGATGAGTATGAGTCGCGTGCGGACGATGACAAAAAACGTACTAATTAATTTTATTATTGCAAAACGATCGAACGATGTGCAGCGGTGTCGCAATTCTGCTGACTCCAGTTTATACCTAGTGTACGGTTGTTATCCCGTAGAAATAATATATATTATATTGTTTATATTGCAGGCATCACATGTATCGACGGCCATGTACTTCTCAGGGTGGCAAAACTGCCAGGGTGCGTCAGCAATCCGTGTACGCAATTTAGTTGTCATCGCCATGAATAATGCTCAGGTTCCTACTTATTATTTATTCAGCTTCGCAGTATATTAAAGACTAGCTTTTGCCCGCGGCTTTGCTCGCCTGAAAGTGGGTTAGGTTAATAAGAGTACCTACTTTTTTTAAATTAAATATGTAATATGTTTCTCCGTGATGATATTCAAGCTAACAGAGCGTAAGAGAATTTTTTAAATCGGTTTTGTAGTTTTAGAATCAAAACTTTCCTCTTTAAAATATTAGTATAGATTCATAGCGTGTGCACTTTACTATATATTACGGCATGTGGCGTGCGTGTACCTACGTGAAGCGCGCGGACGGTGGTCGACCGGTAAGCAGTCATGCTAGCCGCCATTACACGCTCTTCAGATGGCGCCCAACAAGGATTAATTATAAAATTAATATAATTGTAAATTTCTAGGTTCTTACAAGCAGAGGATAAAAAATCTATTAGATAGGTACTAATAATACCTACAATATAATGTGCATATATATTTTTGCAGATGCCGGTCATACTAGAGGGGCTTGGATACATCGGTCTATCGTATGAATCATACCTAGGAGTAAGTAACAAATAATAACCTAATGAAGAATATTATAAATACATAATTATATATATGTAGGTATCTAATTGTTCTTAGCATATTAAATATATTATGAAAATCAATCCGAATTAATTTCAGTCTGTGTGTTCTCTAATTATAATCATATTTGACCAATAATTATTTTCTTTTGCAGATCGTAAAATCGTCATACTCTGTTTTTTCGGTTCTGTTTTGAAAAAAGAAGAATATTTAAGTCCACGGAGTAGTTTCATCAAAAACAAATAAAGTATAGTCACCATCACTAATGCAATTAAGACCTAGTTTGTAGAATTTTCATTATGCACTTACGAGGCAACTTACACGCAATTAACTAATCAAATAAATATCTGCAAACGCAAATTGCTTCTTAATTATACAACCCTTCACATATTTGAAATGTATGGTTTAACTACACAATTGTACAATTCCTACATATTATGAGATACATAATAAATTTGAATTGTCTTTAAGCAATTAGTCCTAGAAGTTACGGTCGTGGTAAGCGATTGATTAATGAGGTAAAGATAATTACGGTTCTCCTTCTTTGTGTTGGTGTAGTGTAAATACAAAAATCAGAAAAGATTTTAGATTTTCGTACTGCTAAAGCTAATTGATTCGTATATAAAATCTTTGTAGGTCACCAACAGAGCTTATTTTGTCACAAATGTAGAACAAGGAAGGATTTGATACTTACCATATTTAATTTTTAATTATAAATACGCATTGTATGTTACTTAATTAAAAATAAAACAGGTACACAGTTGAAATAAATATAACGTCATTTAAAAACGATATCGATTTTTAATCACAGTCTGAACAAAATCATCAGTCATGATGCTGTACAAAAATACAACTTTCCGAAGCCATGCATCGAGGTGCAAGATCATAGATGTGATCTGCAAATTCTTAATACATACGCGGTTCATGTTAAATGTTAATTTAACTAGAACGTAATGCTCATACGAAAGTCTATTCTGTTCAAAAGTCAACATGTAGATAGGTACCTATTAGACTAACTTATAATAGAACTATGCAAAAATTCAAGTCTAGACGACTTGAATTTTCACATAGTTCCATTTTATCATTAGCCAAATGACCTCTTTCACTGCCTACGACAAATACCTTTAAGGACCATTTATACAGACAGATCCTGCTTACAAAGCCACAGATTTGGTTCTCGCACGAGGTCGGTGCGGCCTCCTGAGCCAGCAATGCCACATGCACAGTGTTCCATCCGCCGTATTAGTGAACTACACCTTCTCCCTTTATACCTATCGTCTATCACAAATTACAGGGTCCTGGATTCTTCTGATATTTGCCAGTTTATGCTGGCACGAGCGGGTTAGTATCATAATTCTATCTACAGAGTCGTTCCTGTACCGGTGGATTGGTCGTATTACCTTGACATTTCAGAATGCTAAGGAAATACAGTTTTGTCCACGAGCAGCAGCTATCGCTTATAGCCAGGTGGGCCATTGGCTCCTCTGTGATCCAAAGTAAGAAAAAAAGAAGGAAATACAAAGTACATAATTTTCTTTAATCGATTAGGTAACAGACAACAAACACATTGAATATACATTATTACACAAAATATACAAAATTCGTTCATAGCTTTTGTAAATGTTTTAAAAAACATCGAAATAAATGCAAATATTGTCCTTATATGTAAGTCTCGTTCGACACGTTCGTATAACGTCATGAAAGCATTTTAAACAAAATTTAATTAATAGCTGCTTTTATTGGATCGCCATAGTTTATTTTAAATAACATATAAAAGGTATACTTAAAATAAAAGAAATTAATATAAAATTCGGTCAAATAACACCCTTTTTTACTTAAAATTAATACTACTAATATTATAAATGTGAAAGTTGTAAAGACTTGTTAGGATATTTGTTATTCAGTAACTCATAAACTGTTAAACTAGTTTTAATGAAACAGGGTACACAGATAAAGTATGTCCTAGATTAACAGAAGAATTTATCCCGGTATGACTTCGCGAGGGACGCACGCGAGCCATGCCGTTCGTAGAAACTAATAAATTATAAACTCAAAGCGTAAATACATTACGATATATAACATGATTTCCAATTGTATATATGACGTCATAAAATCGATTAAGTATGCAATATTTTGATCTGTGATCGTTGCCGCGTTGTGACAAAAGCGAGCATCTTGAGATCCAAGCGATTCTCGGATAAAAAATCCGTCGAGTAATTTGGTCTAAATTGCCTGTTCAAAGACATTCGGCCTTGGACGTATCATTTAAAAAATGTCCCATAGTTCTGAGGTCAAATATATAGTAATTAACTCTTCTCTAATTGGTTAATTGCACATACATAGCAAGCAAATTAGGTAGCAAATAGGTACTGAGCCTTTATGAAATAAATTCTACAAATTTCAAAATTTGTAGAATTTATTTCATGAAGCTCAGTACCTATTTATTAAGGTATTATCAATTTCCAAACTAGGCCTTAAATTGATTTCTGGACGGAGATCAGTCTCAGTTGGGCAATAACGCAATTATTTAACAATGGGTATAAATATTGTTTCTATATGGATTCAAATCTTTAAGTACATAACAAGAATAACACTAAGTAATATTCAATAAGCAAATATGACTTTTATGACTTGTCCCTAAGCTTTAGAAAGATTACAGATCATAACATTGCATTATCCTCACAATATACGTTATATAAACCCATCAGTCTTCGATATAAGACCTTCTAACTACTTGACTAAGTATACATATATAAGTATAATAGGTATATATAAGACACATTTGCTAAGTTTCTTATGTACGGAAGACTTAACATAATCGGAGCTTATAATAAATGGCTATAATTATAATTCTTGCAGCATCGTTCATCAGTCAAAGTCGGTTGGGCCCTGATGTGTATCCATTGAAGCAGGCATTGAGTATTTAAGACAGTTAATATTTCTTTAGTACTAAAGAGGCATATACCTACGCACATATGTGATAGGAAGCGTTTATTGGAGCTTATGTTAGCTTGCAACATCAGAGGAGGGTAACACGGAACTGGAATTGGATACGACATATACTGCTTGTTTCTTTCTGCATAGTGGGAATCTAGAAACTCTTTGATACAGAAGAAACTTAACACTAGATGATTATTTGGCCGCGATCTTCTGGAGCCTCCAACTACCTTAGTCAGATTTTGACAAATTTGAACGGGACACCGCTAACACTAGATGATTATTTGGCCGCGATCTTCTGGAGCCTCCAACTACCTTAGTCAGATTTTGACAAATTTGAACGGGACACCGCCGTAGATACTCTATCTCTCATAAATGCGTATATTTACACTAAAAACGGAATAAAATATACAGGGACTAAAAATATTAAAAGGCGATTAATATATTTTAATATCAGAGTTAACTAAAAATACTTTTTTAAATGTTTGTAATGCCTTCCGTCGCAAAATGTAAGTCTCGCAGAATTAAAAACTCCATATTAAGAAGTCATGCAGACTGTCTGCTTATAAAATAAATATTAAACTGTTGAGTTGAGTTCTGCAGGCGGCCTTTAGATTACGCGACAAGCTTAATCTAACTAGTAACCTATGTTTCTAAAAATAGATTCAATGAATTGAGCGCGATGCGCGTAACAATGATCAATAAACGTATTATTGTAATATATACTGCCATGCGTTGTTTATATGCTAATCGATTTGGAAGGCAGCGACGAGTATTGACAGAGCACATACACGAATTTCAAGGATAAACTTCTTCACATTATTTTAAAAGACATGTGTCGTGACGTCACAATATAGTTCGTTTTTTTAAATTACCAGTACTTAATATTTTTCTGAATTTAAAATTTATAATCACGTCATTATTTCTTTTTCTGAATTTTGAACTACGTATCATGTAAGTAATTGTTTATTTATAAAAAAAGTAATAAAATCCGTCTAAAACGTTTGTGTTAGATTAAGCTTAAGTAAAAAATATAAGTGCAATAAAAATCACAGTCAATTGACTACGTGGTAAATTTAAAATAATTAGGAGATGCCTTAAATGGCGCTGTGTTGTTAGCAGTCTTTACACCGTCACACGATGACAGCGCATTTGACTTTTTTTGCAGACCTCGGCAACAAGCGATTAATACTCCTGGTATTTCAAACTTTAATAGACTTTGTTAACCATTTAACCATCAAAGAGTCGTACAATAGCTTGTCACGTTACAAAAATGAGAAATCTAACCGGAGCGCTGAGACGAAAATGATGATGTTAAGAGTACGCAAAGACAATCTGTCACTAATTAAACATTGACAATTATTAACAGTCGCTGCAAATGCCTGTTCATTTCATTTGATGCCCCGTCTTATTTATCCAAATGTTATAACCGACAACATGTGAAATGCAACATTATGTCATAATATTAAGGTTTAAAATCCCTTGCCAATCAAATTGCAAGTAACAACTATCCATTTTTAAATACATAATGGAACACTATACTTGACTTTAATAATGGCCCATTCGTTCCCAGTCTTCAATGTTGTACACATCAGTGCCCAGTGTACACGTAACAAACTCACGTTCATAGAATGTTCTAGAGCTTAGCGTCGAAAAACATCAGCTCTTTATCTTGTGGCAGTTTCTTGAAGTAGCTCTCTACGTAGTCATCGTCCACCTCGGCCAGGCTTGCAGGCTTCCACTTAGGATTGTTGTCTTTGTCTATTAGAAGGGCTCGCACTCCTGTAACATGGAAGAGAACTATAAGAAAATCGATAAAAATGTCTTTGCAGCAGATATATCCTAACTAGGTAATATTATAAATGCGAATGTGAGTTTGTTTATTTGTCGCGCTGTCACGCCTGAATTACTCGACTAATCATCATGAAATTTCGCATACACGTTTTCAGGAGAACAGGAAAGGATATAGGATACCTTTCACCCAAAAAAAAAGTACTGTTACTTAACTAAACTTACCTACATTTACGCGAGTGAAGCCGCGGGCAGAATCTAGTATATTCTATACATTATACTACTGTTCATGTTAGGTACATTTTGTTTATAATTTTTTTTTTATCTTATAATCATAATTTATAATATTGGATCTGACAAGACTGCTCAAATTTAAGAATGTTTAGTTCATAACTAAAATTTAAATTAAATAAAGATTCAAAAGTACTGCCACGATAAAGATTAACTTTAATCTTGATCTCGGCAATACTTTTGTATCGTTATTTTTATTTTAGATATTGCACTTATTTATGTACTATATACATTTAAATTACTGGTTCTTATATAGACTATAATTATATAAATTTTTATTAACTTTACTTTCTTAGTTTTCGAACGTACCTTCTTTCTTTTTTAGCATGGTTGGATCTCTTGTAATTGAAAAAACACAAGTCCTTGTTTTAATTGTATTTCTTGTAAAGGATCCTAAATAAATTAATATTAGCAATAAAGTTTAATGGGAAGGGTAGCATGTAATATTTATTTTTGTTATTAATAACAGTATTATGCCTACTCCTTTGGCGACAGGAGTGGGACTATAAGTACATGTATGTATAAAAATATACCTTCTGGGAAGTCATGACCCTCAGTGGAACGGCAAGCAACGCGGTACTCCATCTGCAAACATTGGCCCAAATCTAACTGAGCGCCGCGTTGTAAGGCGCGCAGGGTGATTTTCAGAGAGCCTGGACACATCTGGTTTAGCGTCTGCGGAGAAAATAAATTTAATTATACTTATTTTGAAACTATAACTAAGGACTGCATACTGCTCGACGGCAGTAGTAGATACACACGGCTACACATCAAGTTAGACACCCTATATACGCATAACTACGCTACATACACAATAGAGAATTGTCGGAAAGGGACAGTGCATAGTGGTGTCGATGTAATGGTAAGGATAGAGCGTAACAAAAATATAACGCTCTCTCTCGCACGATTCGCAGCGTTCAACTTCTAATAGTTCAATCCAAACAGTCTAGGTTGATGTGTCGCTGTGTGTACAGGGAGTATTTAGTTAGGTAACAATTAGCTAATAATAATACATTAGGTAGATCTTAATTAAACCTATCGTGGTTTGTGGGAGCCTCACCACAGTCACCACTGCCAAAAACTGGTGCTAAGTGTTGTGGGTTCGGGACATAAATTTGTGTTATCCATAAGTAGTTGTTCTGGGTTTGGGTGTTCTTTCTGGCCGTTGTTTACGGAGCGCAAGTAGTATTTATAATTTATGTATTTATATTAACACCTGCATATCCCCCGAGTGTGTAAGCAAAGGCTACACTGCAGCTCTTATACTAGACGTAATTTAAACAGAGACAGTAATGAATTTAGAGGTAGCGCATTGCTGTCGCTCTGAACCGTAAGGTACCTAATGAATGGACTTAGGTATCAAGCTACTAGGATTGCGGTCGCCCAAATTGCCAACATCGGATTGGGACTCAGAAACCCAACTTCGCTTAATTAAGACTACTCAATTACCCTTGCGTTCGTTTCATTAATGATACTAGGAGACGCGAGCTAGTCGCTCAATCATCATTCTTAGGGCTCGTGCAGCGTGCACCGACTCGCAGCGACTTGATTGAACGTGTATAAACTAAACGGCTCAGTGCAGCGTGCCCGCGACTGATGAGTACAAGTGGTCGTGAGATTAGTGCTTAGATTAGGCTTGCGACTAGCGATGGGTCGTTGACGGTTATTTCGTTAACGTAACGTTAACGTTAAATTACGTTCGTCAACTAGTCGATCAACTAGTTAAATTTGTCAACGAGTTAACGTGCTACTAATGTCAACTTGTAACGTAAACCGTTAATTATTTGAACGTTTTTTATTTGACCTGATATTTTATTGTTTATTTATAAACAATTTGATTAAATGTATTAATGAAAAACGTTTGATTGATGCTTGTACTTAGATGAACTTCCCTTCATACTTTTTCTTCAGGCTCAGGACTGACTAAATACGTCATCGTTTTTTTTTAAAATATGTATTTCAGAAATAACTCTTGCCTACGTAACTTAGAGTTCAAATTCGACCGTCGCTTGCAATGTATGATGTTATTTTCAACGTAAGTATCGAGTTAAATTCATTAATGTCGTTGACGAATTCAACTAGTTGATTCATAAACAGTTAACGTTGATACGTTGACAGCAGATCTACGGTTGATTCAACTAGTTCGTTGATTTAACGGCCATCGCTACTTGCCACTGCGCTGAGCAAATTTTTGCAAACTATATTGTAATAAATTAATAATAATGGATGCAGGACCCTTAATAGATGCAGTTCGTAACCGCCCGGCTCTTTGAAACCGAAAACATAGAAAATACCAAGACGGATATTTTATTTCCATATTGCGGACTAAAGTAGTCGCTCATCTTTTTTTCGTAGTTGGAAGTCGATGCGAGTCGGTGCGATCGAAGTCACGCAACATCGTCGGCACGCTGCACGAGCCCCTAACGGGCAATAGATATTTCCTTCTTTTGGCTAATCCTGCAAGATCAGACCCAATATCAAGTACGGCAGCATTGAATGCGGTTGATAGCATACACTTCAATCAAGCAGCAGGCTAGACAGACCAGCTGGCAGTACTACTACACTGGGCCTAAAGTAGACCTGTAGTACCTACTCTTCCGCACACTATGTCTTCGTTTCCTGATGATAGGGACTGGTAGTCTATCCTATTATTTATTTCTTGCGCGATATGCGCAGTGATTGTTTTCGTTGACTTTTCAGCAACGAAGCTATCAGATACTATTCATAAAATTACTACTTAATTAAATTGCAACTCCACACAGACGAAGAAGTTTCGACAAATGTCTAGCATCACCGTATATATGTACGGTGAGGCGTATATTCTGTACATCGCTACGTGAGTCACGCAAGCGAAGTTTACACAGCGAGCTACTATATATAAGTACCCGACATTAACCGTTGGGCCGCGGTCCGCCAGGCCGAGCCTGGTCGAGGGATCATCCCTATGCGTTGGTGGGACTAAGATAAGATAATATTGTGTTTGAGTAAACGAGATCTAAACATTTTGGTCGGCATTACTTACCTTTAAAGTCTTCTCTGACCACTCATTCTTCACCTTCTCCAACCTTTCAATTATTTCTTCAATAGTCGACGCCGCGAAGCAGTAGTTAATGTGCTTAATATTATTTGCTAAAGAGAAATCATCGGAGGGCTCATGGAACTTGCTGAGCAGTGCATTCACTTCTACGTCGCTCGAGCAGCGAGACAATAGCATTTCGAGCTCATAAAGCCGCTTGCTTGACACGAAGTGGGTTGCGATGCCGGCTTTCACAACATCTTTGCCTTTTAGTCTGTCACCTACAAATTGTTGAAATTTTAGTAATCGTCGATAATGGTTTACAACTGGACGTAGCGAAAGCGGCGTACTGAGCCGGATCTTCGGCGCTGCCTTTCCAAATATGACCAGCCAGTATATTCATTTAATTAATTCATTTAAAACACAGCTCCCGCACTACAAATAATTGCTTTGTTGCGGGGGACTTTATAAACATTCAAACAACTGTCTCAAAGAACACCCAGATACAGAACAACTGTATGTGGATCACACAAATTTTTGTCCCGTGTGAGGATCGAACCCACAACACTCGGCGCAGTTACAGCAGCGACAATATCAACCAATACGCCATCCTTACTAATATTATAAATGCGAAAGTAACTCTGTCTATCTGTATGTCAAAAAAGAAAAGAAAGACAGGTTACTTTTTATTGACGCAGGTACCACGCGAGCGGAGCCACGCGCAAAAGCTAGTTATAAAATAATTTCTGTTGAAGTCAACTTAGTATCTCTCTCTAGCTAATTATGTTCCAGATTCAACCCCTGGTTTTAGCAGTAGATTATCTGATAGGAAAGTCTCAGTAAGAACACGGTATTCCATACTGAGTCCGGTAGAAGGACTGACCTTTGTTGATGCAGAATAAAACTCAAAAATACTTTTACTCACCTGTCAATCCCAAATATAAACCTAAATTAACTTGCAGTCTCGGTAGGAAGTATGAACCACCTACATCTGGGAATAATCCGATTTTCGTCTCTGGCATAGCTATCATGGTTTTCTCTGTCGCTATTCTGTACCTTCCATGAACTGATACACCAAGACCTCCTCCCATAGTAATACCATTAATGATGGCTACATATGGAATCTTGTATTTGCCGATAAGATAATTTACATTATACTCGGTGTGAAAGAACCTTGGTCCTTCGACCTTGTCTATAGCAGCTTTGACATCACCACCAGCACAGAAAGCCTTATCTCCAGCTCCCTTGATAATTACCAAGGACTTTTGACTCTCCCATTCCCTTAATTGTGGTAGCAATTTAGATACCATAGATGTGTTGAGTGAGTTCAGAGCTTTTGGTCTGTTTAAAGTGATGACACCTGCATTGTTCAGGGTTTCAAAGAGCACATCTTGTTCTTGACTAGACATGGTGCGTTTCAGTGCAAGTGACACAGGGCGTGTGAGTTTGATGCTAAGTTTGAACATCTGAAGCAAAATGTTGTTATGAATAGTTTACTTTGATATAGTAACATCTATCATTCAGCCCTATATACCACAGTATTTTATTCAGCCCTGCCCAAATAATCTATTTAATAAAAATAATAATAGCCACTACCAATGCTACAACAAGTAAAAAAAAACAATTGTTAACACAACCATTTAATAACAATTATAATAATTTTTTGTGCCATAATTATAATCGTGTTAACATCTGTTTTTGTATGGAAAACACAAAAAGTTGAGTTTCTTATTATTTTTATTTATTTGTTTTCATGTTATAAAAGATTACCACACTCCACACTATAGATACATGGAGTATTCAGTGTTGTATATGTATTGGATTTAGTTCTTCACAATTACTAACATTTGGACAACTAATGTATACTTATTTTATTAATAATTTAAAAAGAAAACAACTATAAACATTGTTGGTCCCTTCTTAAGAATACAAAAAATGGTTAATAAGTTTGTTTTCTATTGCTGCATTAATTATTCACATTGTAAAAATGTCAATAATAAATAATTTATTGATAGATTTTTCAGTCTATCAAAGAGTCTAAGACTTAGGACAATCCACAGGTATACTAATACAATAGCTATCACTTTGTAGTTAACTATATTTATTAATAGCTAACTGAAATAGATTAACATTACATCACAAGAAATTGGATCAAATAAATACATCAATAAAATTTTATAAATTATCTATGTATAAAATATACCTTTTTAGTAAAACAATAAGTTTCAAATTCAGTCTCCTCAATTTTTGTTGTATAATTTATTTAAGATCTGATAGCAGTGTTAAATTAATTCATATGAATAACTTTATGTAAAATAGGTATGTGACGGCACATGTGCGATAAATTCGCGAATTAATTGCATAATTACTTACTTTGTACCTATGAAAACAGCCTTATCAATATAAATCTTGTCGGAATCGTTACTCTTATCTATGTAATAATTGTAATATAGCGCAACATTTATAAATTCACCAACTCTAAAAAGCACCGTGTACAACGTGTTGTACACATGAAATGATAATGCAGATAGAAATTATAGAAAATAAATCTACCCAAAAACCGGTCCAAGCCGTCTGCAAGAATGCGTGATTACAAATTACAATATGCCCGAGCAATAGGGCAAATGGCAATTATGACATTTTGTTTGTCATTTTGGACAATCAGCTGATAAGACCCTATTCCACAAACCTATGATGAACAATATAGTAAATATTTGCAATAACCCACTACTTATTTAAATAAGATAAACTTGTTTCTAACTTACACTATTGTTAGATTTTATTTGTGTGAAGCTTGGAGTATGTAGCAGATAGTTTTCATTTAAAATCTCACCCACGAGTGACCCACGACGTTCCATTTTACTGATAAAATTGCAGCTTGTTATTAATGTCACTGTTGATTTGTCAGTTGCCAGTTTACTGTGATAACAAGATAACCTCAAATACTCGAAACATCTATTATTATCATCATCTATTTAACTAGATGCGCCTCTAAATACGTACAAAATGGGTGTAACTAGAAAAATACTTAATTGGTATGCTAGACTAGCGCCCGCACATGGTAAATCAGCTCCTCCATATGAACATGTCGTACAAATAGGTGATCCGAGATTACGTAAAGTTTCAGAGCCTGTACCGCTCGATAAAATAAAAACGGATGAGATACAGACAGTAATTAAGAAACTAGAGCATGTTATAAAAAAGTACGGTAGTCTTGGTATGTCTGCACCTCAAATTGGTATCAATATGAGAATATTTGTTATGAGGCACACAGTAAAACAAATATCAGCGGTTCCTAAAGAAATTGCTAAAATGCGGGGCATGGAGCATGTACCGTTCACTGTGAGTGAGTACTACTCTTTCTAAAATATTTTCGGGGCCAATTGTTAATACCTAATACCTTTTCATGCTTATTTTATTATTTATTGATATCTATCAGGTTTCACTGCCATTAAAGGTACAATACAAAGGCTTCCTGATCTCTTTTCATTTGGTCTCGAACATTTAGTTCTTTCTAATGTGTCATTCTATCTTCTGTTGTTCGTGTCTCATTTTCCAGCAGGTATATTTTGTGTCATGCCTGCTGGCCTGATTACCATAAGTTATTATAATTAGGCATCAGGTAGGCACTTGCAACAAAAAGAGTATCACTTACTTACCTTACTTCATTAACCTTCAAAATTCCAGAGTAAAATAAAGTTTCTCTACCCTTCAGTATATAAAAAGTTCTATGATTTGAAGAATCTGCTTTTTATACATATACATTTTGTAGATATTTAACAGATTTTACGATAAATTTATCTGAATTCATTTATAATCAATTTATGATTGATTCACATAACTCTTAATACTACCTTAACAAAGATGACCTCCAGGTAATAACTGTGCTTTTACAGGTATTTATAAACCCAAAGTTGAAGGTGGTTGATTACCAGAAGGTAGTTCACAGTGAAGGATGTGAAAGTGTTCAGGGATATACAGCCGAAGTAGCAAGATATAAAGCAGTTGAAGTTGCAGGTATTTAGTATATTACATTTCTTTTTACTTCTACAACTGTGATAGATGGAAGAAAGTATGCCAGGTTTCTCATTATACTATATACATCATTGGCTCCAAACATAACCACAAAGATACCAGCTGTGTAAGTGTTTGGCCACATAAATCAGACTTGTTACAGGCCCTGTTCAACATAGGCCTTGCCCAATTTGCACCACAGTATCCAGTTTTCCACTTTTCGCATTCAGTCAACACAGCTTATTTTCCAGGTCATTAGTCAGGCCAGATAGGCCTAATTGTGTCCATAGCCAGCAGCATAGTAAAATCTACACCATATAAGAAATATTTAGCAAGACCACTTGGGTCATTAAGAATAACTTAAGCACTGTCAAGTCTACCATTCTCATAGTCTATTTACTATTTCAGGTCACAATGAACTAGGAGAAGCTACATCTAAAGTATTTAAGAACTGGGCAGCCAGAATAGCTCAGCATGAGATGGACCACCTTGATGGTAAGATATACACTGACATTATGGACAAGAAGACATTGGAATGTGCATGTTGGGAAGAAGTCAATTTGTCGAAAGGAAAGCTTGTTATACCATTTGGTCCACAGTAAATAGTTCAACCAGTATATTTGTTTTATTAAATAACTGTGTACTTATTTTAGAAAATGATAGTGGTTCAGGCAATGCATAAAATTGTGGATAAAAGAATTGACCAGGACCAGGACTGTATCCCAGTGATATTAGTAAAACTTTCTACAAAAATCTATTTAAATATAATTTACTATTTTGGCGAGAGGCCACAAATTATATAAATAGAAACACACAGACGCACGCATACAGTCGGGCCAATGTAATAATATTTACCCAATTCAATTAAAAACTGCTTCACACACCCGTTTATGTATGAATACGTCTATTTTTGCGGTACATCGGGCGAAAAGCCATTCTGTACCTGCCTGTCTTGTGGCTGTACCCTACAAAGTTTCAATAGGGGTTGCTCCACTTTTACTAAAGGTGATAAGTGAGTTATTATATTTCGATGTTCCCATAGCTGGAATCTTAACAAATAAAAAAGCATTGTGTTTGGCACCAGGAGTTCGAGCGTCGGCCGAAAGATTAAAAAGAAAATATCATTATAAGCAATTGTTTATTTGATTTAACTTTTACAATAAAGCGACATCTGTTTAGTTTTGAATAATACTATAAATAGGTACCTGTACTTAATAAATATTAGCGATATGAATATAAGTGACGATAACTAATAAATAACAATCAACTAAATTAAACTTATATGTTATTACAATCGGATCTTGTCTTTGAGTATAACTATCTAAGAAATTAACAGATAATAAAGATGACAATAATTTATTGCACAGATAGATTGATCAACGCAACACAACACCATAAATGACTATGTGGAAAATACAATTGATATAGAGAAGTCAATCATAATCAAATAATAATCACTAGAGTTAAAAATATCAAGTAAAGTGATTACTATATTATTATTTTCTTTAAGTACCAAAAACCTAGGAACTATCAGCAGCATCCCTGGAATGTAAATGAACATGCAATGAATTCTGATAATCTTTCTATGCATCGAATATAAATACACGGATGCATTGAATAAATATCAGGCACTCAATACATCACAGGTTTTGTTTATTCCTGAACCAGTTCTCTAATATAAGGACCTGGAATGTTGACACTCCAAAGCGCAGCTTACATAGAGGTGCTATCAAAATTTTACAATAAACTCCTGTCATCTTTATTTCACATTAATCTTTGTATATTTAACAATTAAGTTGTTATGAGCTGCTTCTAGTACTAATATACATATCATTTGAATGTAACATCAAATTTTTTGTTCAGCTAGTAATATAATAAATGTAATTTTAAAAATATCTTATGTTTAGTTGCATTAGAAAACATTTGTATGTACGATGAATTGCGTGCTTTTCATTGTATAGTTCAAGAAAATATTAGTAGTAGTAATACAATATGTATTTTTTATTGTGATTGCATCACAATTCTCTATGTAGCTAAGCAGCATTCTACCTAAATGTTTGCAGTCACAAATTTCGAATTAAATAGCTGCCACAAGTCTGTCAATTTGTATGAATACTTAGAGCATCATAATTTGGTAGTAGTATTTCTTAAAAAAATTAACTGCTTTTGTAGTACAGTCTAGTAAGACATGTGTTTTCGCCTACGCGTTCGCTAAACAAATGTGAGAAAACTTACGCAAAGAAAACATGCGGTATCTATTTAACTCAATATTTGTGTCTGCGGTCTACTACTGTGCTCAGTATATAATAAAGTTTGGTAAAAATGTTTATATATTGCAACTAAACCTTCTCTTTCCAGCCTAACATTTCATATCAATCTCCTTTTTTTTTCATAACTATTCAGTTCAGATAAATATCTAGCTTTGGATATGGTAATGTTATATTGTATATCTATTATGTACTTGAGTATACTTGATATGTAATCTTTGATTACCATTTAGAGTCTCAGACACAATAAAAAAATCATTGTCACATAGATGTGCAAACAAGGCCTATAAAGATCATCTCACATTAATGAGAATCACTGTCTGCCGCTCAATTTCGAAAACTACAGTATAAGTATAATATTGTCTTCTGTTTACGCGAATTTTATTCATTGAAATTAAACTACTATATACGGATTTTATCGCGTTGTTTATTTATCACTGTATTACAAAATTTTGAAACTATTACAATACTACTATTGATTTTATTTTACTAATTTATGAGCTAATAAAATTATTTAAACTATTAAATCTTTCTTTTTAATGCAATTATGTTGCTTTTCAGCAGCCACGGTCACAGGGAATTTCCCTGTGACCATGGCTGCTGAAAAGCAACCGAAACGTCGGGGAAAGTGTAAACCTAAATATAAATAGATTTAATAGTTTAAATAATTTTATTAGCTCATAAATTAGTAAAATAAAATCAATAGTAGTAGTGTAATAGTTTTAAAATTTTGTAATACAGTGATAAATAAACAACGCGATAAAATCCGTATATAGCAGTTTAATTTCAATACAGTATAAATTTTTACTGAAGCTTCTGGATAGATGAACTCATATTTCAAATGCCCTTATTAAGACATACCTATCATATCAGATATCACCAAATTGCACCAATATGACCGTTAGTACTTTAAGATTGTGTTCTCTCAGGAACTTCCTGCACTCATTTACATAATAAGTGTTCAATACGAACGACATTACCATATCCCTCGTTGCTTAGTACCCTTCTCAATGACTTAGTATCGCAGTTACCTCAGCGGGTTACTAGCGAGGGACGTGAGGCTGGTGAGTGACGAGGGCCCCGACGCCGCGAGGCTTAACCGGTCCGTCTCTTCATCAGCCTGGTTGTTGCGCAGCTCTTGTAGAGTGTATACGAACTTGCTCCATTCGTCGTGACGGGGTTGTGACACGTGCTGTCAATACAAATATTAAGGTTGAATTAAGTGTTCTTTTAATTAACATGCGGCCTGATCAAGAGTTGTGGTCGTAGCTTATGGAAACAGCCTCAGAGTTATCATTTCTTGTTGGAGAAAGACCTTTATTAAGCTCTCTCATCAACTCTTTTCTTACCCTCACCCTACTTATCAAAAACATTCATTGGATTGAAGTGTCCTTATCTTCGACGTACAATTTTTTTCAATGCCAGCATTGAATTGAAGGCGAAAAGAATGCATTTTATTTAAACCCAGTTTGGAGAAATATGAGCTACAATGTGAGAAAGTTAATATAAGGTGACACGGCATCGTCACGGGTTGATATACCTACTAACAATACGATAATTAAGCGTTGGAACTGGTACATCTAAGATATAGGTAGGTACAGTCAGCCAAAAAGGGGTCTACCAGTTTTGTTAAAAGCTTTTATGAGATCTAATTATCGCTAAAGTTGACTTTTCTAACGGAATGTAAAAGATCTTAGACAAGTAGATGATTTTTTGTTAGTTGTTATAATTTAAACTTGACACATGATATGACGTAAATATAATCTATTCTAATATTATAAAGCTGAAGAGTTTGTTTGTTTGGTTGAACGCGCTAATCTCAGGAACTACTGGTACGAATTGAAAATTCTTTTAGTGTTGGATAGCCTATTTATAGAGGAAAGCTCTAGGCTATATAATAACACGCTACGACCCACGGGGGCGGCGCAATAACCATAAACGCGAGTGAAACCGCGGGCACATCTAGTACATGATAAAGAGAGCAATTTTCAGTGTAATAATAATAATTTTTATTGAAAACCTTGTTACATTTTCACAATAATTAAACGACTACAGTAGTATAAACTGTGTCGTAGCCATTAACGCCCACATCCGAATATATTTCGCTTCCCGGCAAGAACAGTGTCACAACACATATTAGGTACAAAATGACATAATTACACCATTAAATTGTACGTCTTTCATTTAGTCGGCTGTTAAAGCGTCGTTTTTATGTTACGCACGGTTACCGCTAGATGGTGCTAAGTACTCTTTTTCACGGAGCCATTTTGTTCTATTCGCCGGCGTGAACAGTGTCATATTTGTGATAATACAGAGTGGACGTGTACTGTGTCTCCAGAAAAGCGTATTAACGTGTGATGTGACTTTCTATCGGTGAGTTTTACGTTTAAATAATAAAATTATTACGAAAAAAGCGACTCAGACTGTGTTATGACTGCTTTTTTGACGAAAAAGCTTCGTAAATATTACCACATCATACGAAAGACAGACATAACCTGTGCAGGGACTCTTTTTTTAACTGTTTCTGATCCATATTAGCGGTTTAAAGGATGAAATAAGATCGCAACACATGTAACGACAATTTTGTTGTGAACTATTAGAATTATCACGAGTTTTATATTGTATTCTGTCTTTTTTCCTGTATAAAATTGAACTCAATCTTAAAATCACATGGCGTATTTTGTTTTATGTCTACTTTAATAAATAAAATTAACTGTATATAATCTTATATCATTACTTTGTATGTTATAATTTAAATATTGTATTAGTCTTTACTAATGGTGTATTTCTTTTTCTAGATCAACATGATTAATAACAGTCGAGCAGCTTTTTAATACAACTGGCTAGCGAGAAATATAACGAACAAACTATTTGCATTCAAAATACTATGAAAACGATGTTTTAATGCAAGGTTAGTGTTTTATATGTAAATAAATGTAATGTTATTTATTAGTTCGGTTCTCATATTTTACATGTACAATATTTTTGACATTCATTCTTGATGCCGTAGTGGGTGATGAGCTCATTGCGAAGCGTGAAGTCGTAGATTAGAATCCCACCCAGGCCAAATATAAGTGTGTTGTAGTGTATTTGTCCTGTGTAATTGATAAAAGTATGCACTTATTTAGGAGTATATAAGGATGATTATCTACTTACTTATAAACATAATAAAATCACTGCCTAAATTGCAATCAGATGGCCATGTGTTAATTGTTCATGGAAATTTATTTATTTTATTTTTAGATCTCGATACATCTACTACGAAAAAATGTAGAAATAAGCAGAACGAAAGGAAAGATCAGAACACAATGGATACTCAATGCGAAACCCCAAGCATTATTGCAGATATTACAGAACCTTTTTGTGCAGGTTTGTTAAGTTTAAACTGATATTTACATTAATGTAAATACTCGTAGCTTGAACCAATCAAATTATTTTCATTGTTTTAGATGCAAATCTAACATCAGATAAAGAAAATTATTATTTCGAAAAAAGTGATAACAGTGTTAAAGATCCAAATTTTGAAACTGAGTGTGGATATAAGAGTTCGTCTTTAGGCAGTAGCGTTGGTCGCCGACTTCAAGAAAGCGTGTTAAGTAGAATTCTCTATTATTGTCAAAAGAGAAGTATCAAATCCAACCTTATGTCAATACTGGTACAACAGAAAATTATGCTGTGACTCCTTCTACTTCCAAGAATATTCCACAGTGAAAGCGCTCCATATCTTCTGATTTCTCTTCATCTACTTACTTCCTCGTCGAATAGTAGTAGCGGCAGCAGCTGTAGTGGTAGTAGCAGTAGCAGCAGTGCTACTTCTAAGTCTAGTATATCTAAAAATCGCTGGAGTGCGAATGGTGCAGTACTAGTCCCTCTGCCATGTAACCCAGAAAGTAACGAACTTCAAATTAAAGTTCCTAAGCAAGTTACGAGTCCAGTGCGTAAATCTAGTATATCTAGTATCAGTACTTTGAAGCTATTAAATGCGCTAAGAAAAAAGGTAATCCCTATAGCGTGACAGAAATGTCATCGACTGATTTTTATTCATTGAAGCGTCCGTCCGAGGATATTGGGTTAACTGCAGGGAAGTCATTTAAAATTTCGGAGTTGAAAATTTTCAAACTGTTGCAGGGCGATCCTACTAAGCTGCTGTTTAAAACCTCTTATAAAGATCATAATTTCTCCGAAACAGTTTTAACGCGAAAAAAAAACCTTCATTCAATTTCCCTCTAACTAGCCTATCGATCAAGACTTCGAACAAAGAAAATAAATTAAAGGATCTATTAGATTTATTGCAAAATAATCACATTTCCCACTTTTATGAATCTTTTTATAAATCTCTTAAGTAAATGATTTATCTTTATTTATTTATTTAGAACTAACAACTAAAATACTAATCTCACATCTTACAACTAAATCGAGATAAATCTTGTTTTACTCGTAAGATATAAGATTAGTATTTTAGTTGTTAGTATTAAACGATTATTGTATTTTCAAAACTGACTGCTAATGTTTGTATTGTTAACTGCCAAAGAAGTCGATCGTGAGTTCCTGTGAAAATAATTATTATTACCTATAAAGAGGATTGTTTCTGTTATTTTTTTCTCATAAAATATGTTAAAGAAACGTTTATAATTTTGTTATTTCTCATTATTATTCTAAGTCTAATATTAGTTAAACTTATTTATGCTGATAAATGCATAAGCGATATTTTTATAGATAAAAATCTCATTTTAGTTGTAAGATAACATTTTAGAGCAGTTAACGACAGAAGTTGAAGATGAAGAGAGAAAGACATCAGTCTTGTTAGAAGTTTGTTTTTGTTGTATTGTTTTTATTTTAATAACATATTAAGTAAGAATTTTATAACTTAATTATTTTTCTGTATGTTTAATTAAGTTTGAACATATTTTTAAAATAAAAATAGTGATAATTAGTAACATCAAGATGTGTATTATTTTTCAAACTAAAGACATTTTATCCGAAAAAAGAGTCACAATATGCACCTAATTAAGAGTTTCTTAATAGTTACTTAGAAAAACATTTAATTTTGTTATTAAATATTGAACCTTATGGTAAACATATAAGTAAGCTATTTGCGAATAAAATTTCAGCACTGTAATTATTATAGTTTTTAAATTATTGATATATAAAATATCAAATAACTATAAAAGTTACATTTTCTCGGAATAGCTATTTTTGCATTATGACACTTTTTTTGCCGGGAAGCGATTTTAAATAACTAAGGTTATTAAGGGTATGTACAATTTAATTGTTTATTTTAAATAATTTTTTGCCTATATTAAGGACGAGAGTATGTGTTTGTCGGTGAGAGTATGTGAGTGTCTGTGTGTGTATTGTGTATATATACAATTATGTGTGTGTCTGTGTGTATCGGTATGTGTAGGTGTATGTATTTTTTGTTATCATGCTCTGATGTCCTCACATTGTGTATAAGTTTATGAAAGAAGCCACTCAGTTAGTTTCAGCTTAGATTTATTATAAGTCAAAGGATAGATTTATCACCCTATTTATCTTATTGTATAGTTTGGGGCTTAGAAAGTAATATTGACGGTATGCCAGAGAAGTTCTGTGTGAATTAAAAGAACAGACTCTGTCAGATCTACGGTATATTTTAATAAATTTTATGTCATACGGAGTTTCAGTATGCTTACGCAAAATCACCCGCAGTATATATAATTGTCGTACCGTCAGTACCTTGCAGACATTATAGAGATTAGACGTAGGGAATCTTCTAAAGTTACCAGTCATGACCATGACATGTATACATCTCTGGGCTCTCTCCAGACGCACCATTAACGTTTTATAACTATTACCCCAAGAGATAATGCAATAGCCAATAATGGATTGAACTAGCGCATAATAGCCCATCTTCATAGTGCTTAAATCTGTAGAATTTCTTAATTTTTTGAAAATATACCCTACCTTTCTAGACCGAATAACAATTTGATCTATTTGATAATCCCAAGTTAATTTACTGTCAACTATTACCCCAAGATATTTTATGTAGCTAGTACGAGCAATAGAAAAACAGGTGCAGTTAGAGGAGTTCGGAAAGCAATACGTGTGAGCCTTAATTAAGAATGAGCATGGTGGTTGGGCAGCCGCACTAGGGGTAAAAGTGATGAACTTTGTTTTTTCTAGGTTAAGGGTAAGTAAGTTAAGTTCAAGCCATTCAACTACAAAGTTTAGGGCGATTTCAGCATTATTACGCACGGACTCCCAAGTAGCTCCATTAACTAGTAGCACTGTGCCATCAGCGTAGGAAACAATTATACAGTTGCTAATTTTAAGGGAACAAAGCTTATTAACATAAATGAGGAAGAGAGGCCAACGACACTTCCCTGAGGGACTCCATAGATCAGTGGCACTTCAGAGCTAGTGACGATATTAATTATGACACTCTCGAGTGCGGTCCTCGAGATAGCTGGCGAAAATTTCAAGAACTCAACCCCGTATGCCCAGTGCTTCCATCTTATGGAGAAGAAGAGTACAAGAGACAGTGTCAAATGCCTTAGACAAGTCCAGAAATAATCCAATTGTCTTTATATTTTTATCAATACTAGATATAATGTTGTTGCTTACATCCAATACAGCATCTTTAGAAGATTTTCACGTTCAAAACTATACTGAGTGTTTGAAAGCAAGTTATTCTTTTCTAAGAATTATATTATTTTTTATTTAGGAATTTTTAAGTAAGTTCGATAGCGATGACGAAACAGAAATAGGCCTGTAGTTATTAACACGGTCTCTGTCTCCGCTCTTGTAGATTGGGTGTATGAGGGCTTTTTTAAATACTGTCGGAAAGACACCTGTGGACAGGCATAAATTAAATTCATGCTTGAGGACTGGTATTAGTATGTACCTCGATGTTTTGACCGCAGATGATGGTATTCTATCCCATTCAAGTGCCGTACTATCTCGCAGACTTAATATAAATTCTTCAAGCTCAAATTTATCCACTTCAGATAGCAACATTGAATCTAGCATAGGCTGTCGACACGTTAATGCAGATATCTTATTAGGACTTTGATAACTGACAGAGCGAGACATAATGATATTTGCCAGTTTAGCTCCGATTGAGGTAAAGTGGTCATTAACCATATTAACGGCAGAAGAAGGATCACTATGAAGTTTGAGCAACTCGATAGGCGCAGATATTTCACTAGTAATGTTGTTAATCTTTTTAAGTACCGTCGTCTTGGTATAACATCTGGTCTTCCGTAATTCTAATTTGTGATAGTCCTGTTTAACAGTTTTAAGCAAATTATTACAGTAGTTACGATATCGGTTAGTTATTTTTAAGGTTTGATTTAAAGGTTCCTTCTTTGTATGTTTTATTATAATTATAATTTCTAATATTATTTCAAAGGGACCTTGTTGTTTTATTACGTCCGAATAAACCTCAACTGTAGGGTGGTAGACCACATTTTTGGCCGAATGTACAATAACAGCTTGTATAATTATATAGTCAAAGTTTCAATACTGACCTCGGCGAGTTCGTAGACCCATATCTTGCCGGCGTCATCGCCCGCGGTCACGTGTGTGCCCGCCGGAGTCCAAGACACGCGGTTGAATGCCACTCCTCCTTGAGCCTGAATTGACGCTACTGGCACCTGAGATAAACAAAGATTTTAAAGGATTAATATTTATAAAAAGACATAAGAAAATCTTTGAAAATACAGAAATTCAAATAAAATAATCGATCACAACTAAAAATGTTCCTCCTATCAATGTGTCATCTTATGAATGTCTATCCCTTGGAAACAGTACTATTTTCCTGGATGAAAGATAGACTGTGTCTTTTTGTATCTCTCAAAATGTATATGTGAAATTTAATGATGATCGATCGAGAATTTAAGGCGTGAAAGCGTAATGAACAAACCCACATTCGAATTTATAATATTATAGCTAGGATTATGGTTGTAATAATCTATACTATAATATTATAAGGAAGAAAGAGTTTGTTCGTAACCAACCGACTTAAAAAATTGTTTCGCCTTTAGAAAGCTGTATTATCAACGAGCAAAATAGTTCTAGATCGTCCTATTCAGTACTTATAAACAATGCCGAATATTCAGGACTGTTTATTTTCTGAATATTTTATACAACACAAAACAGAGTTTTACACATACCTACACTCGACTTTACTTGGATTATAATTTGTTATAAGAGCAACGATAGCCTGGTGGGAGACCGTTCAACTGTCACGCAGAGGTCTCGAGTTCGATCCCAGGGCGCGCATTTCTGACTTTTCGAAGTTATATTTGTATTAAACAGTTAAATATTGCTTGCTTTAACGGTGCAGGAAAACATCGTGAGGAAACCTGTATATCTGAGAGTTCTCCATAATGTTCTCGAAGATATGTGAAGTCTGCCAACCCGCACTAAGCCAGCGTGGTGGACTATAGTCTAACCTTTCTCACACTGAGAAGAGGCCCGTGCCCAGCAATGGGATAGTTTAATACAGAGCTGATGTTATTATTATATATATATTATATAATTACGTGTATAGTGCGACAGCCCTAGAAAAAGAGGCAGAGTAGCCCTGGAGTTATTGTTAAGTTTTAGTTCTACTGAAAACCAGTCGGCAGGCAAGAACCGGTTCCGTACCTAGGGAGCATTTTTACTAGAAAATAATCAACTCAACCGGTATAGAAAAAGTTCGGGTATTTATGCAACTATTGCTGATTTTCAATATTGCATTGACGTCAATTGGCGAAAACTGCAATTTAGCATTTTAGTTTGGCAAATAGGGATGTAACATAACTTACCTAAAGCCGCGGGCAAAACTAGTAATCAATAATTTAGTAACAAGTGGGCATCGCTAGCAGTATAGTGGTGTAGTGGTGTAGTGGTGTAGTAGTGTAGTAGTGTAGTAGTGTAGTAGTGTAGTAGTGGCCGCGTCCGTACCTCGGTGTCGCGGTTGAGGTTCCACAGGTCGAGGCGGCCGGCGGCGTCGGCGGCCGCGAACAGCGCGGGGTGCGTGGGCGACCAGCGCACGTCCACCACGTAGTCGCCGCTGTCCTCGAACGAGTACAGCGCCTTGTTCTCCTGCAATACGACGCACACCTTCACTTATAGACCAATTGTATCAATATGATAATTACCTTATTGGTTTTTAAAAAGTTTATTGAACCAGACCCTTTTGATGAAGTCGGCGTGCGTGTCAGTTAACCCAGTTGTATTAATATCACTGGGACTAAGTTATATAATATTTTTATTTTCTTAGAAGACATCTATCGCACTAGGAATGAATGAATGCATCGTAGGGGACTTTACAAACATTCAAACAACGGACACAGAGAACACCCAGACTTTACGGGTACACTGTTATTAGATAATTTTGAAACTATTAAACGAGTATTGTTAAGCTTAACTACAATTTAAATTATAAAACGAATTTAGATTTAAGTATATACTTTCATAGAGGTTTCGATTACCTATATTTTGTTACTTAAAAACGTTGACACAACAAGCATCATAGTCTCCCCGTGACCATGGCTGCTGAAAAGCAACCGAAACATCAGAGAAAGTGTAAACTTATGTTATTTCAATTACTAAACATGGTGATTTGTTTTAGCAAATTCAAAGCTCAATTGCTAAAACTGTTTTATTCTAACTCTAGTATTGTAAAAACTTTTTAAAATAAATTAATATCAGATTAAATTATAATAGTTATATAAAAATGTAAACACCTAACTTTTCTATAACCAGCCAATGTACACAAATGTCAAACATATCAGACGAAATATTATGTAACGAAATTTATTATTGTATTAATATGTATGATGTGGTTGTGCTATTAATTTGACGGCCTCGATGGCGCAGTGGTTAGTGTAACCGACTGCCACGCCTGAGGTCGCGGGTTCGATTCCCGTACAAGTCAAACATTTGTGTGCATGGACATGGATGTTTGTCTTGGTCTGGGTGTTTACATGTATGTATAATATGTAAGTATTTACAAAAAAGAAGTAAACATATATGTATGTTTATCCATTGTGTAGTACCCATAGTACAAGCTCTGCTTAGTTTGGGCTGGATGGTGTTGTGTGTATGTGATAAATTTCATAAAAAATAAACAACACTTGCCTTTTGGCTCCAGAGCTTGACAGACCAGTCCATGGAGCAAGTCAAGTAGAGATGCGACAGGTCCACGGAGCCGGCGGCGGCGTGGCACGACACGCCCGTGATGGGCCCGGCGTGCGCCTCCACGCACTCCGTCACGCCGGCGCGCTGCCCGTACAAGCAACCTGGGACATACATCAATAATAATTCATTCTGACTAAAGCTATAAACTAGCCTTTGCCAACGGTGTTGCGCGCGTTAATCTAGGTTTAGTCAAGAAATTTCTATCACTCGGATACAATATTGTTTTTTGCATAAAATCCTATGTTTTTGTCTGTACCTCTGAAATTGGATGTAATTTTTTATGATGATCAGACAAGTAGTTAAGGCGTAAAAGCGTAACAAGCAATCTCACATTCAAATTTATAACATTGGTAAGGATTTTCATTTTTCCATTCGTCCAAAAAATATTAATTTATTTACAATATCTAAATTAATAGGAGGGAAGAAGCGGGCAAAACCTACTAAACTAATAAATGTTTCTTTTAAAATCTGTCTCTCTCTTTTCATGTTAGATAGAACATGATTACATTTTATTCAAGTACACCATTCCGTAACAGAAGTCATACACTATAGATAATGCTATAAGAACAAAATAAAAACAATAACTAACCAGTATAAATATTGCCATCTTCACTCCCCAGCACGAAGTTGTTGACGTCACCGTGCGGGAAGCCCATGGAGGTGACGGCGACGGCTTTGCTCTGACGATGTTGAAGATCTAGTGTCTCTTGCGGCTGGGAGAGCATGTCCAGAGACCACGAACACATGCGTCCGTCCGTCGATACGGAGATTAAGTTGTGCGCGTTCTGACTGCCTACTACCGATAAGCAGTACACTGGGTGCTGAAAATACATTAAAATCATAAATAAGGTGCTCTGCAACCAATATTCTCACGTTTGCTAGCTAGGACGTCTCCTAGGGCAATATTGCAAACAACAGGGATTGCTACCTATTACAAAAAAGAACTAACAAGATCCTTAGAACTGCGGGTAGATGGATTCCCTTCTACTGATAGGACATGGACTATACTGGGTATTACTTAGTATAGTGAAAACCTCTCAGGGAGTGATTATACTTGTTATTATGAACAACTTTTATTCTGGGACATTGCCGATATCGTGAAAATAATCAGCTGTTCCATACATTTTGTTTTTTTGCCGCGATTTCGGCTTTGTCCCAGAACAAAAGTAATTCATAATAATAAGTATAATCACCCCTGAGAGGTTTTCACTATACTAAGAAACACCCAGTATACAACTTTGTAGCTCACACATATTTTTTATACCGTGAGGAGTTTACTCGCTGTGCGCTATAGCGATATGTTACCATAGATACAACATTGCACCACCTATGCAGATTATGGTATGGAATTGATATACGTACTGTGTGTGCGAGCGAAGACAACGGCGTACGTTGAATAGGCGTGCGCTTCTGCACGCGATTGTCCCACAGCACAATCTGTCCCGAGTATGTGCCTCCAAGGATCAGGTTCGGGTGGAACCTGGCCATCATAACAATCATCTTTCAACATAGATATCAGTACATTGTATCGCGTGTATCTCTTCCTGAAAGAATGCTAGGAGCCCTACTATTTACCTCTATTTTATTGTACGTTTTTATTTTCCTATTCGTACAGCTACCAAATATTTAATTGATAACGGTAGTTATTAATTGAGTAGTTCCATCAATTGTTTTTGAAATACATTATAAGACCTTGACCACATTAATACGGATATACTGGTAAATGCAAGAGTTATGCATAAAAAAAAGTATTGGTCCTCCACATTGCTTTTCGGTCATGACGAACAATGTTAATGGCGACTGGTCATTTGCGCGGGCGATATTATAGTTAATTCTCTGTTTCTTCACTCTCCTAGTTCAATAAGACAGCAATCCAGCACGACCGTAGAGAGATCAGGTGCAGGGCCATGGAGGTGGAAAACACCACCAACTTCCTACCTTTGGACAGGAAAACCAAATAACTATTCGTTTGCCAATCCCGAATTTCGAACCTGAAACCTAATCTGCAGCAGTCGCATGTAATAACGATGCGCCACCGATGCAGCTTGTATACATTTTTTTAATTTAGAACCTGTTTTTATACACATGTCGGTTAAAAAGAATGCAATTACCTTGCAAAAGTAGCACTCATAACCGGCGACTGACAATGGAATATATCTTCTGGTGTGCTCTTTTTAAACTTGGTGTTCCACACGAGACACACGCCGTCTGGGTCGTGTGGGGCATCGTCACTGTTGTGGTACGAGGCCAGCATCAGCTCAGGATGGGCCGACGACCAGTCCAGGCAGGTAACGCAGCGACCACGCGACCAGCGCTCGTCGTAGAATGTGCGTACTAGAGACAGGCGAGCGTCCGATTTGTCGTCCCTGTTCAGATTAAAATAATGTTATATAATATAGTTACACAAAAATATATTAGGAGATTATCGGTACCGAATTTCTAACGATTTCTACAGACTTAATAATAATAATATCAGCCCTGTATTAAACTTTCCCACTGCTGGGCACGGGCCGTACGGGCCAGTTCTCAGTGTCAGAAGGGTTAAGGCCACCACGCTGGCCCAGTGCTGGTTTGTAGACTTCACATATCTTCGAGAACATTATGGAGAACTCACAAACATGCAGATTTTGAATTTTTCCTTCATCTTTAAAGCGACTGCTAATTAATTACTTAAGACTGCGCCGAGCGTAAGATGCGGTTGGATTGAATGACAAAGATCGATATTCAAATCGGCGCGAGGCCGCCATAGTTAAATTGTATGGAGGATTTGAAGTGCTTTTTTGATAAATATGTATCTTTATTGTCAACCAATAACTTAAATATTTGGGACGGACAAATTGTAATATTTATGTTTCGTTTAAGCTGTAAAATAGGATAGATTTCTACTGTTATAATCTAAAAATCACTTAACACGAGCTTACGTTTTTGCATTTCTCGTGCAAATTTACGTAATTTTGTAATCGAAAATATTAATTATTTTAAGTTTTTTACACGGAGTAATTGTAAACACATTTATTGTTATGGTAAATGTATATTTTAAATTTGTATTAAAAAAAAAGGTTGATTTTATCAATTTAACTGTGACCGCCTGTTTTGGCACATTTCGCTCGGCGCAGTCTTAATACGCACTTAACTAGGGCCTAGGTGTGCATTTCTGGCTTTTGGAAGTTCTCAAGTCCTCTGCGTGGCAGTCCACAGCTAGTTCGAAGTCTGAATCAGCAGTACGTGGCAAGTAGACTTTAATTGCCTACCCAAGCCAGTTCAAAATTCACCAGAATCCAACTATTGCTTGTTTGGTTTTAGTTTGAGGCACTAGAAGCGTGAGTTATTCAAATTACAGGTTCCGTGTTGCGACTGATAATCATTTTCTAAAAGAAAAATTAAATACCGTTTTGTCCGATTATAATATCGAACGATTATGATTCTCACCAATACTGGATTGGATGAAGTTATCCAATTTCTAGGCTAATAAGCTATGTATAGTTTATTGGAATTCCTTACAAACAAAAAAATAAGTAAACGAACACAAAAATTTAGATACGATCATTACAACAAAAAATAAAAGTACTTTGTACGTAGTGCTTCTTTGCGCACTTTGTAAGAAGAAAGCAACATTGAAGAATACACGTTAGACAAAGTTCAAAAACACTCCAAAATATTCAAGGCCAATTTCTCCCGAGTTTTATTATTAGCTTTTCTCAGAATGCTCAAGTACTAGTTATATGAGTCTGTTTTTCTCTGGCTAGTTGAAAACAGTTACGGCATGACATTCGTCTTATAGAAGAACTTTACATTAATTTTATAGATAATGCTACTTGGCGGTTATCAAAATATCCTATATAAAATTAAGATGTTAAATAAATGATGATTAATGCTTTGATTGAGTGAATCTAACTGCATAATGAGAGCAAATATTCATTTTAAATGCAAATGCATTATATAACATTTGCAATTGGTATCTCAATTGCAACTTGTTTAGGTAAATATAATAGGTAATAAATAGCCAAACACATGAACAATCTTAAAAGATTTCTGTAATAAATAAAGTCAAGGGCGATGCCAACCCCTCACAAACCAAAATGCTGAGCCACCAGCGCAAGAAGTGATCCCTTGTTGATAACACGGTGCCTTCTTAAAAAGACTTTCTAACAGTGACGACCTAGCTCGACCCTTATGTGCAAAGAGGCCCAGCTTAAACAAAGGCTCCAGAAAAGCAAACGGTCTGACATTAATTGGTTATCAAATCGCGATTAACTGATGCTGACTAAACTATAGCAGCGTCGCCAGCTCACAGGACAAACTATTTGTCCTGGACCTGACACTCTTTAATAAGATTTGAAAACCTAGATCATCACAGAAAAACAACCCCCGATCACGATACGATCTTTTGTAGCGTGGTATGACAGGGTAGTTTCGCAGTTAGGCTACTCCTGATCTGAGTAGAGCTTTTGTTGTGCCCTTGTTCAAAATTAGCATGCAGAGATGCGGATATATTTGCAGTCATTATACATCTGAAATACAGATCATTCTAAAATAATGCACTCATAAGCGCGTACTTCAGCGACTTTAGGTCATGTCAGTCAATAACTGCTGACTTTGACCGAAAATCGCAGGTCGCACGCATCTTTGTGTAAATGCTTCTTCGCGCATTGTTGTTTTGTTTATTCCGTATGCGCTTGACAGAAGTAGACATACACTCAAAATTCGAAGAGAGAATCTTTCAATATTTAACTCTGGTTAACTTTTTCAACACCAAAACTGTTAAATACACACCAAACCTACTTTACCAAACAATTAACGTACTCTGTCGTATACCTATAACAAAAAACAATGTTCGTGGAGGGCAAGAATTTCAATTCACTCGCCTTATTAAGACATACCCAAATATTATATTAGTACAGATTACCAATTATATAAAAACACAGTTTTTGTCAAAACGTTTTCCTTAATTTAGTTTTGGTAAGCTATTGTTTTAGGTTCAGATCTTTTTAAGTAGTCATCAATCTTTATTAGTTTTTATAAAATCCTAGGTAAGTAACCTTCTAGACTGTCAAATTATGTAGCACAATGCCCAATGAATATAATATAGCCCGAAAGGTTAGCCTGAATTCAAAAGTCTAGAACACCCACATTTCGGCGTTTATGTACGCCGTAATATAAGTTTAAAATGGCAACCTTTGTATTAAATCGACATGCTATAGATTGGTTCTCACAGTTCTCCATCTTGATACCACAGATTTAGATTGAGCAAGTTTATAGCTTTTCCTGCTACGATTTGGATTTTAATCGGACACGAGTTTTTAGCTTTAACGTCGCAGTAAAGATGGAAAGTATCGAATAAAAGAACAGGATGTGTCTATCGGACGTCTATTCTTTCCACTTTAGTTCAGAAACTCCATCATAGCATTACTTTATTAAGGTGGCGGTCTTCTGCCCAATGTCGTCACGTATATGACTTGGCTCGCTGCGGCACACCGGCAGCCAGACAAAATAGATTTTTAATTATGTCTGGTATTCTAAGACTTGACAGGTTAAGTTTAAAATGTGAACTCACAGTGCATTCTCGCTGTCGCCGCCCCCGGTGTAATCGGTGTAGATGTCGACGGACTCGGCGAGAGCTCGTTCGATCACTCGGCCGGCGCGACTCATGAAACGCTGGAACTCCGCCGACAGCATGATGGTCTGCTTCTCATCCGCGCTCAGCTCACGAACTGTAAAGTTAATACAAGTTCTAAGTTTTATTTGGATCAAAACGCTCGGCTACAATTTTAGAGTATAGTGTATATCCTGGTGATTATGCTATATTTATATATAGCATCATCACTAGGTTATCCATAACAGTGAAGGGTATAGCGGATCTACTTTCCAAGTTGGTGTAAGGAACCGCTGTGGATATCATAACAATGTAGATTACGGACAAAGGGCGGCACCTATAAATTTGATCAAATACCCTTCTTGGACCATTGTGTGTAGGAGTGTTACAGCCCCAATAATATAAAAATAAGTTCAAGTCCACTGAGAACAATAAAAGTATTCATGGAATAAAATGAGTATGTAGATATACAGAAAATTTTGATTATACGACTGCATTAAAAATATTAGGCATACCTTTAAACTATCAAAATGATGTAAGAGCATTTCATAATTTTGATTGTTCAAAGACTGTTTAATTTTTGGATCTACGTATTTTATTAGAAATTCTATCCATAGATTAAAATTTACCTATATTATTCTAATAGTTCATCGCTTACGCAAACAGACTAACCTTTCTTCTCTTTCTCATCTTCCTTTTTCTCTTGTGGTGCGACGGTAACCGCGGGCTGCACTTCCTTCACAGTGGGCAGGCCATGCGGCAGTATCCCCGGTGGTAGCTTGCCATGGAATGCCGCATCCTCCTCATCGCCTTGCCGAGCGCCGTCGCCGTCGAATGTAAGCACTGGACGGTGAATAAGAATGGCCCTTGCCGGGACGGTGTGTGTTCGTGCGTTGTACGGCGGATTTATTTAATTTCGTTTTGAATTGCTTTGTTATTATATTGGCACTTCAGAACTTACTTCTTGGAAGAATTTAATATTTGTATTGGAAAGATTATGTGTAGGGCTCAAAAACCAGTTTTAGTGAAAGAACATGTATGCTTTTCGTTATATGTTGTCAGTCATACATACTGTTGAAGCATGTTTCCTCGAAAGGTCGGTATGTTACGGATTACGATTTGCCATGCTTTATATTACGGGACAACTATTTGTGTGATTCACTAATAATTATTTATTTAAATGTGTACTTTGTGTTCGTTAATTGTATGTTTGTAAAGTCCTCCGCAACACTGGTCACACCCAAGTAACAGCGTAAGAAAAAAATTATAAAAAGTGAACTAGCAATAAAAATAGTGAATAAAATAGCAGTTATTATAAACCTTAAAAAATAGACTATCAGGAGCACCTAATTGTTCACAGAATTAGAACTCGGTACTTTCTTTTCGTATATAGAGAATGTAAGGAAGGAAATTTATATTATAAACAACAAGTGAATAAAAAAATTAGAAGTGGTGACTTTATTCGGACAGAACTGTTTCACGTTTTACTTACATCTTATTTTAATTGTACCCACTTAATAACGCGATATTTAAGTTTTATAAAATAAGTAAAACTAACATACACACACAGTCGATCACAATGGCGCATGGTGGGATAGGTGAGGACTAAATATTTTCATTCACTACGCGTAGACAGAATTGTCAAAAAAGAAAACAAATAAAATGACTAGGTATTAGTTTACACATTCTCTTCTCTTTCTCTCGGTAGCAGCACATCGGCTGTCTGGCACTTCAATAATTGACAAGTTAACGCACTCTCATCGAATTAGATTAGGTACTCCAAAACTGGTCCTCTTACTAGAACGTCCATTTTTGTCAAACGATGTTCGCGGAATTTGCCTTACATGAATACCTATTGTCCAAATATTCTTTTTTTATAGACTTGTACTATACAGAAATCTCTTATTTTTCTTTTTCATTTTAAAAGCCATCTCGCAGACGCTCTGGTAATAATCTCTGTGTCGCGGGGGACTTTACAAACATTTAAACAACGGACTCGAAGAACACTTATCAAACTTATCTCTTCCATTCTATTCGGCAAATACTTTGTGCATTGTATTTGTAAGCTCAGTTTTTAATATTATTTAAGGTCAGTCTCTTGATACTACCAAAACTATGAGCGATGTTAACATAAAAATGCTAGATTCACAAATAGGTGTTCCGAGTATAATATATAAATGCTAGTTTCTCTGTTTGTAAAAATTTATATAACCACGTTTCCACGTTCCGATTAAATCAATCAATTTACAAAACCAATCAAAACCGTTTCATAACCGATTAGGCAGACGCAAACCGAAAAGATCACATTTCGTGAAAAGGTAGCGGTGAATATCTATGTAGCCGCAAGATAACTCCAGAGCTCAGCTTACTAAAAACAGAAATTTTTTGATGGCCACCGCCACCAAAGCACGCGACATTATTATACTAATTCACTCTGCGATTACCGAGCTTTTTCGTTTTTAACGGTTTCCATCGGTTTTATAGATTATATGAATCGTGTTTTAAACATCATCTAAAAATGGTATTTGAGCTCTGCATACATCTTTGACAATCCATTATAATGACCAAATAATTCAAATACCAAATAACAACAATTATATTCTTGCCATTCAATTAAAATCAGCAATAAAAGTAAGTTCCTCTAAATGCCATACCAAAGATGAAAAGAACAATGCTTCACGCATTGTATATTATAAATCTGCCGTACGTAGAAGTCAAAATAAAATTCCATGAAGTTATTAAAACAACAACAAATTACATACTTAATCATACTTTATTTCCAAAGAACAAAGTCTAATTTAGGTTAACTTCATGAAATATTTGAATGTAATGAGTGATGAGAGTAGATATAACTATATACGCACTACTGGTGTAGCTATTCAGTCCTAAATACTGTGTGTGAATGAATGAAAGACCTAGTAGAGGTATGAAAGACCTAGAGTTTATCTAACCCAAATAATACGTAAGCAGCTCTTTGATAAAACACGGAATAAACGATAGGAAAAAGGGAAGATTAAAAAGAATTGCTTCTATAAAACAATGAAAAACGTGTCATATTTATAATTTGTCCTTTTAAATTAATAATAGCAAAACGATTGCATTATTAATTATATTAATTTATATTATTGAACTCTATATGGATTGAAGCAGTCAGTTTCATGATATTAATATTTATTCAAAAGCTGCTCACATATTAGATATAGCGAACGAATGAGTATGATAAAAAGATGAATAGCAATATGGTGAATATCATTTTATTGTTGAGTTATATTAAATTGTATTTTACCTTGACATGTATAGCAAAGTAATATCATAATATGAATTAAATTCACCGCAAAAATGATATTCACCCTTTATTAAACATACCGATACTAATATTGAAACGAATTTGTCAGTAAATGGTAAAATCTGTTCATGATTATTTTTAGCTAATTAAAAGCATAATTACTACGAGTTAAAATGTCACACGTTCGTATATTTTAATTTGTTATTTTGTCATATTGTAACAAATTAAATATACATTGTTATTCTATCTTAAAGCGATGGCTGAATGAGACTACAGTTACAGCAAATTTCTATAGTAAATTAGTAGGTATATTCTAAAGATAGTATTATATTAGAGGGAGCTAGATAAGTAGCACTGTGCTTTATTCATCTAGAGCTTAAAGAAAAGGAATAAGAGTTGCCTACTTAGTCTAACAGATTCAGGATGAATTCAATTCACCCACTGAAATATAATTAATTTATTGATTCCCACTACTTTCAAGATAAAGTATATAGAAGTATTGTGTGGGATTGAAAATAGGAACGCAATTTACAGGTAGAGTAAAATCTAAATATTAACCTCCTCAAGTATAACCGTTCTTTAGGGGTCTAGTCAAACAGTATTTTGTCCCTTTCTATAACAACTATATTGGCACTAAACAGAAGGAAACAACACAGGGTCTGGCTAAACGACTGTTTAAAATCGGTTATAAGTAAACAGGTGAAGGTAAAGAGTTATTATTCCCTTTGAACTAATGATCTAACATGCACATTTAAATTTAATATAAATTCATACCGCGCTTAATATAGTAGGTACCTTCTATGTATGTGCAGCGTTGGACGAAAGAGAAAAGCATTACTGTAACTATATTCTCGTGAATCTTTCAGTTTCTCTAAGTGATGCAACATGATCATGACTATGAAAACTATTTATCGATGGTTCTACCTAATAAATATAGACCTCTATTATCATAGAGCGCAATCTTTGTCCAAAATAGAATTACACAGCTTTATATAAAATTAATTAAAACAGCTTGATGCGTAACTTTCATATAGCCTCTATATTTTCATTTTATTTCAAGCCAATATTAGAAATAATTTAATAATGGTTCAAAATGTTTAACTGCAACATAAAAATAAAAAAATGCAATCGTCGTTTATAATGGATTGATACTGATAAAATTGTATGAGAAACTGAAAGTATGCTATAACACAATAAAAGCGCTCCAATCAAAATATCTGTAATGTACTACTTATAATAAATCATACTCTTAACTAGGTCCTAGAAATGTGCAACTAAAACACACAAATTCCTAAAAGCGTTAGAATTTGGTGACAGAAAGCTTTGGAGTAATAAAAAAAAATGCAAAAAAGTAACTTCCCGAGCTCTCCACAAGAGAGGTACATGTTCTTTATAATAAAAAATAAATAAAAATAATATTTTACTAATAAAACATATGGATGACGTCATCGGTCATGCATACTTATACACAACATGTATTTCTGTCACATGCGGGATGAGTATTAATGTACTATTTATATGAAGAAAGAACTGAATTTAAATGTAAGTATGTAATAAAATACAGGGATACTTTCAGTTAATAGCAGCCAACTGTCAATAATTAAGTAAATTATCGTTTATATTCAATTTCTCAATAGTATGGTCTATATTTTCTCATTAACCATTGATTGTCAGCCACATGTAGGATTGGAGGGTCCTGTATTAAAACCACACACATATTATATACGCTACAATATAATGTTTTGTTAGCATTTATCATAAATAGCGTTACATATAGAAATGGATAGACAACAAACCATGCTAGGTGATAGGCACAGGCTCTACGAAGGGCAATATTTAGTTAAAATGATTGTTTGTATGATTCGGAATTGAAACCTACCTGTGAATTCGTCCTCCCACTCTAAACCCGGGTTTAGATTGTACTCATCTTGAAAAGGGAGGAAAAAAACAAAAAAACAATGTCAGTATCTTTCGACCATAATATATATAAAAAAATTTCAAACTATACATAGACATAGCTAGTGCTTATATATTGTACAGCATGACCGTTCCGTGTTGTGTCGACACGTGCCGCGACACAACCGGGGGCGGGCGCGACACGTGTCGGGCGCAACACGCGTCCGTGTGTTAGGACCTGTGCAGTGTATGTTAGTTGACTCGAAGGGTAAAACAGCGTGAAATGATACGGCGCCCCATAATACCACCATAATCGATATACACATATTATATTCTGTATATATTAAATTTGCGGCCGTTATTAAGGTCTCCCGTTCGGAGGCCTAGTGGAGAACTCTGGAAGGCCACAATTCCGTGTAAACTCTTAATAGTGCATCAAATGATGATGTTTTAGATAAGTCGTGTCACTCGACTCCCCCCTTTAATACTAAACGTTACAGATTTCTTGATAAAATGAGATGAATTTAATGGTCTAGATGTTTGAAAATATTCAAATTTTATTTATCAAGTAATCTGAGTACCGCACCTATTAGGTTAGTAGGAAATAACTAGAAGCGTGATAGTAAGGACAACCTAACTAAAATATATACAAGTCTAGACCGAGATGAGGACTAATATACAACCGACACCGTGTTAACCGAGGTGACAGAGAAAGATAGTGTTAAGGGTAACGACAGAAAGCGTCCTGGCGGAATAATGACTTACCGTAGTAGTCGGTTGCGTGTGCTAGAAAAGGACAAAAAATAAAAATATTCTGTCAGTTACATTTCTGTGGTAATGCATAAATATTTTAACATAAAAAATTGAACCGTCGAATATTTTTGTTTTGAAAATATAGTAATTTATTTACATAAATATATATGTAAATGGTTTGATGGTATTCACAATGGGTTGGATATTATTAGTCAATTTAGTTTGTAATGAGCACATGCATTTGTAAGGCCGTGGCCCGGATAGATGCGGCAAACGAGGCCTAGAAACAAGGCCTGCAGCTCAAAGGTTTCAAACTAAATTTTCAAAGTCCATCTCACGATTCTTGCCGCGGTTTTCTAGTCCATGGCCTATGTACTTTCAAACTAGCGTCATTTCTTAGATTTCTTACAAATACTGTTAGCTAATTAGTGTTATGCTTGTGACGTTAATTTGAAAGCAAAGTCAGGTTCAATCAGTCATGCTGGACAAATTATTCGACCAAACATTTAATGTAAATAATAACCAAATGCGGGCGTAGCCAGTCTCTAATATTACGATAATTGTTTTATCAAGTATTATAATCTATATTACCAAAAATATATTTAAACAGCCATAACAAACTAGCCTGGCTACGCTCTAAAACGATATGATTGTAAAGTGTATTAGTTACAAGACTTAATAGAATCAAACCTTATTGAATTTTTTATAATTAGAAATTGTCACACACACATCGAAAGTTCTTGTGAGATGCGTGCTAAAGGTGTGATTCCATTCATTTAAAACAGTTTATGTATAATAGTGCATGCATTAAGGTAAGCCTTAAAATTGGCTTACACATATATTTTTAAAAGATCCACGAATATTGCACTGCTTAATTAAAAAGGTTACACTAACTACATCTGAAATTCTAACTACAATAATTATAAAACGAAATAATTATAGGAATTAGTTCTATTTGCTAATTAAGTATTATAGGATCAAAAATTTACGGTTCTACCATAATAGTTGCTGAAAAAGGTTTTTAAATAGATATGGTACGCGATGAAAAAAAAAATGATAGTTATTTCCATACGAAGAAGTAATTTAAAGTTCTAACAGTGGCTGGTACACCCGACTTTGTAAAACTAATCTTACAGATACCTTTACAGACAGTAAAGGTACCTGTAAAAACTATTACAGTAGGTACATATATTCACAGCTATTAAGAGCACGTCGTCAAATACGAAATGCGAAAAATTATACAGCTATATAATATCCACAGCTGATATGGGCACTTGCAACTAGGCCACCGAAGTCGCTCGTCGTCTAGTCATTCGTAGATTAGTCGATTGTCGGTAAATCTTTCGGGCTTGTATTGCATACGACAGTCTGGCCAGCCCAGCATCAGCGTTGACAAACAGCGACAGCTATTGACTGTCGTCGCCTACCGTAACTTTGTTGGTACAACAAGCTATTTAATTATCCACTACCGGGGCATTCATATTTGTAATTATATAACAATATGGTCGGTAGTCATTCCACAGTACACATTGCTGCTTAAATAATTAGACAGCAACATGTATCTGAAAAATTCTTCTTATTCTGAGATAGCGATTGTGCAAGACTTTTCGAATCATTTTCAAAAGTTTTAAAATCCGTAAACAGGCCTGATCTATGTAAAATAAGTATCGCATTGCGCAAGTATTTAAATATCATTCGAAATCAATAACACGCATCATTATTCCGAGGCCTGTGCCCAGCAGTAGGACAGTAATGGATTGACAATAAAATCTATTTCATACACAAAGATCTAAGACTACATACAACAGTGCATATTCGTGGACAAGTAAACAAATACTCTAATAAAATGTTAATAAGGTACAAATTACCTTTGCGCGGCCGCCACCAGTCCTCCATGTATCCTGCAAGCGGTGATGCATTGGAAGAGCAGCCTTTTTTTATGGTAGCACAAACACAAACATTGCACCACAATTCTCATGACAGTATTTACTTTTTTTAGTATATGTTTAAAAATTACAAGAGAAATGAGAGACGACACATGTTAAGCTGAGAAATAAAATAAAAATTTACTGCGTATAATATGCTGTTTAAAGTTACTTATCGCTTCAATTTATTTTCTATTAATAATATTATTTCTTTTTTATTTCATGTTTTAGTTTTTTCTAATATCATGATAATCAGCGTACTATCATAACTTATAACAATATTATTGTAATCTTAATTTACAAGTGTAAGAGACAGACATGCAAAGTATAATGCACCATCTCTTTCTCTCGACAACATCAGATTACAATGAAACGACTATCAAAGATAGTGGTATGGCCGTGGGCCTCTATGCAGGTTATATATTTACAATTAAAAATAAATTTAAACAGCATTTCAAAGGCCAAATTAAAACAGATGAGTGAAAAGTAAATACTGTTTTATAACTACAGATGTCGTTGGTTACAAAGGGTTTTTATCATTTGCAAATATGTATGAAAAGGAAATGTTTATAGGCAAACTATTTTACTATAAATGTATTTCTTTTTTCATGAAAAGATATGCAGTCTAAGAATTATTTCTATTCTAATATTTTTATCTAATGAAGTGGCCAGTATCTCTTTACTGGTACTGTTTTTAAATCGTAGATTTCAATTTATATATTTTTTATGTTATATATTTTATTTGGCATTGAATTCTAGGTACACATACATTGATAATTTAAATTCAGCTATGTTATTATACAACATGTCACAGATATAACGCACAACCTCAAACACCCAATTAGATTATTAAATCGTAATAATAATATAACCATTAAAATGTTACTTTTATGTACTTAAAATTTTAATTTAACGAATTAGTTCTCCTTATTGTGCGCGGATAGTATGGGTATATTACAATAAATCTAACATTATTGCCTTTACTCCATCAAAAACTTTATTGCCTTGAATTATGATATGATACATTTTCGTTTGTTACAGCTGTTTAATAAATGGGTGACTATAATTTCATTCGTTTTAATTATTTTAGGGATAAAAATTACCTTTATTAAAAATTGCTGGAATTGATTCAGTAGCCGATTTTGAATCGGATGTGCATTTATTATGTTACATGTTGTATATGTCATTTAAGCAGCATAAGTGCCAAAATCCAATCTTAAATTAAAAAATCATAAATTGTTATTTATATTTACACATAAAATAAAGTCACAGATCACGACGCAGGTAACACGTAAATTGTGTTACCCACGTCGTGATCTGTGACTTGTGTGACTGTGATTATCCTATAAGGAAGGACATAATGAATGTTATTATCTATTTCAACTTCAGTGAGTGTAGAAAGATTATACCAGTATGATATTACAGGCCACATCACAAATAAATATTATTTCTATAAAGTACTAATAGGGTAGTTGGCTATGTATGATTTCACATGTATTATATGCAAAAGCAAAAGCTTTATAAATAAACTATTCTGTTAAAATAGAATCTAAATTAATTGTAAAATGAAGATGAAGAAACATTAACGCGTAATGGGCTATCTTGCTATCCCACACGCACGTCTGCAATTAAATAGCAGTTACGCCACAATTTTTATAGCGCGTCCTTTTCTATAATATGTAAATTACGTCTACTACTAGATATGAAGAGCTTCATGTTTAATATTGAATAATTTTAATAAGACTTTGTATTTTAGATTTTGGGTGATTGAACTTTTTAATTCAAATAATAAAACAGTATTGTCAACTACCCTACCAACTATCAAGGAACATTTAAAAATTAACTCGTTGATTTATGGTCTTAATAATTTAATATTTGCAAATGACATATCACTGTTAAACCGACACCCAGACATCACAGTTAAATTAATTATTTTCAAAATGGAAAATATGCAAATTCTCAAAAATATGTTATTTGACAAACACATGATAATTTATGTCAATACACACAGACAAGTCCAAACCCCCAATATTATTTCAGATGTAATTAGTTTTTAATTCAATTGAGAAAACTGCAATATAATATTAAATAAAAATACAATTATCCTACCTATAAATTTTAAACCCCAAAAGAACTTCTTTTTTGGACAACCAGACATACACACGCCCCTTTATAATAATATAAAACCTAAATCGTATTAGTGCTTGCAAAACAAAAACAAAATATTTAAAATTAAAAAATAACTTAATTGTCTGGCAGAATGTTAGCTTACTGACTAAACGAAAAGCTTACCATCTCGCAGTTCAGTGACCCCGGAGGCTGTGGTCTGAGTCTGCTTCGCATATGTGACATTCTCCTTAGGTGGAATGTCCGTTGATTGTACTGAGACTACTTGCAATGCTGGTGCTTTCTTTGGACCACTGGATAAAAAATAGTGTATTATAAAGTGGGTGTAATGTGGCTAGTTTCTTAGGCGTATTTATTAAACAAACGAAGTCGCAGATAACCTAGCTATTATCTGCGACTTCGTTGAGTTGCTTAAAGTTTCAGCCTTTCTTTGTATTCATTAGGTTTATGATCATTTCCATATGAATACTACTGAATGGATTTAAATGTAAATCCATTCAGTAGTATTAGTCGGCAAAATAAAATAACCTTATGAGTTACCTTTGCATCTATAATATTGGTTTGGTTGCAATGGCATCATGCTTGTATTTTTAACACTATTGATTGCCATAGGTATGATAGCCACTTTTCACCAGCTATGAATCAGTCAAACTTTAATGTTCTGTCACTTAGGGTAAGGGTTTAAATCCTTTCCAAACAGAACATGAAGCATAGAGCAACAACTTTTCAGCTACTGGACCAAAGAATATTCTTTACAACATAATTGCCTTATAAACTCACCCATGTGCAGGTAGACTAGATTTATCAGTGTGTGGTAGGCTGGCATCGGGTGATGCTGTCTGCGGTGGCGTAAGAGATGTCATGGAAGACAGGGAAGACAACACGTCTTTGACTGGCGCTACGCCCAAAGACGACAGCATTTCGTCTAAATCGCGCCGATTGTCCAAGCTGGACGCGGCTGATGCACGTTGCTATGATGGAAAACATTGGTGATGTAAAATTTATCAAAATGGATATATTAGTTCTAGAAACATCTATCCACTATGCATACAACCCTATGACTGTATGTATAATGGATAGATGTCACAGCCCACATATGTATACCCAGTAGACACACACAGGCTTGCTTATAATAAGTGTAACTAAAACAAGCAAAATGTGAATCGTTTTAGGAATATATAGATGCTGTTTCACGTCACATTATGGGATTCACTCAAATATGGTCATATTATTAGTGACAAAGAATGTTTAGGCACAAAGACAAGAATCTTCTAACCAATATCCTTTTGAATAGGTACTAACATTTATGTTATAAAATCTATAGTAAGTTGTGCTGAGTCAATGCTATTGTAAAGAAATATCAAAGTGCACAATCTATGTGACACTATACTTAAGTACGTGCGCTGCGTCCTTGACTTAGAATATAGCCATCGCGTTCTGTAAATCTGTATTCGTGCTATATTATTATTGAGAGCTATAAAAATTCGTACTAAATGTAAAGATACATTCATTCAAAGGTGCAGGTTTTCTACAGCTGTCTAAACGCCCTAACCCAAAGATATAAATATTTATAATGTCAGAACTGCCTCCCTAACCCAAAGGTCAGAAACGGATGACTATAAAACAAACTAAAGAATACCAATTGCCGTATTAGACAATTGCATACTGTTGAAACAGATTGTCACAACAAAACAAAAACCAAGCAAACAAACTGACAAGACAGAGACAAGACAATCTAAATTGAAATAAAATTGACGATTCAATGATGATATACCTACAGAAAAGATGATATGTTATTAGCGCACGAAAAGAGAAGACTAAAATACGTTACAATTAAGTTATTTTTCTATTGTTCTCAAAGCAAAATTGATTCAATAAAAACCTTTGCAATACAGTTAAAACCCAATGTTCGAATGACAGCTTCCTCTTTCAAAGCTATTTGTCATTGTGCTACTTAGCTGTTCAAATGTTTAACATACATGGAATTATTTTGACAAAATTGTTTTGGTCAGATTTCCGTCATTCATTACTATGAAAGTGACATATCTAGTGTAATTAGTGTTTAATATCATTGGATGTAGGTATAAATATAAAACGTAAGCATACCAATGCCTCTTCAGCATCTTTCTGTTCTTTCTCTCTTCTGCGACGATCTTTCTCTTCACGGAGAGCTTGGAGCTTCGCTTTCTTGCGCTCCAGCTCAGCCTTACGGTCTGACATACTCGACATGGTTACTGTAAAAGAGATGATATAATATTACACATTTAACATTCAAAATAAAATAAACTTACACTTTTAGACTCGTATCTGTTTCGTATTTTAACTCCAATGCTAATCTATGTGTTCAGGGCTTCTAGAAGTAGAAAGAAGTTTCTTTAATCAGAAATTTATTTTCTTGTTTTAGTAGCTAAGGTTGATAACTGTCTACATTGTTGTTTGCTTGTTTAGACCCTGAACCCATTACCGTCTACTCGGTGTGCGCGTTCAACTACTGATTGACCAGCGCCTACGTAACGCGCATGCAGGGCTCGCATCGCGTGCCTGTTGTTCGACGATATTTTCCCGAGTTGAGAGAACAATGGCGTTGCGTCTACGTGATGCAAACAGCTCGCACACTTAAATACTTAGACAGAAATGTAGATGGATTTTTTAGCAATTTGTACTGAAATACGTATACCATGTCACATTTCATACTATATTGTCCAATATTTGCATGATTAAAGACGATTCCCGCACTAGTCATTATTAGTGACAAATAATGTTTAGATACAAAGACAAGATTCTTCTAACCAATGTCTTTTTGAATAGGTACTAACATTTATGTTATAAAATCTATAGTAAGTTGTGCTGAGTCCATGCTCTTTGTAAAGAAATATCAAAATGCACAATCTATGTGATAGTATACTTAAGTACGTGCACTGCGTCCTTGACATCGTGTCGTAGGGAAGTCTAGTAACATTCAAACAATTGACACAAAGTACACTAAGTCTTAAAACTACAGTTTCTGAATCAATAAAAATTTGTAATCATTTGGGGCAGTGACATTGGTGAGGCAACCACTTATACAATTTTGTCACCTGTGCTGTTGTATACATTATGATATGAGACTTAAAAAGTATCATATAACACAAAATTATAGTAATCAGTTCTAGGGTATAAATATAATCAGCCAATGACCACATCAGCTTATTAAACTTACTGATAGCATTTAGTAATAGAACATGCACAGTGTGTCCTTGTGGCTTTAAATACATCAGAAAGGAAGAGTGCACATTTGTGGGTGAGCATAAGATCAGGCTCTGGTATCCAAGACACATGAGGTAGACCATGTAAGAGGTGGTTAGATGAAATAAAAGAGGTACTTGGTCTAGAACAGCCTTGGACAGAGAGTTTTGGAGACATTTAGGGAAGGCCTCTGCTTTAATGGCACAGAGGTAGGAGCTGCAGAGGCAAATAAAATAAATATATTTTTTATGCTATGCTTTGTATTCTGTATCTGTATAAAAGGCTATTATTATTTTAGATATATTGCTGCTATTGGAAGGTATGCCTATGTCCCCGATAAAAGTAGGTAATAATTACCATTAATGGACATGGCTGTATTAACTAGCCATCACAAAGGTAATTCTTAAAAAACAGATCCAAGCTCCTACTGTAAGCTTTATAGATTGCAAAGAAGCATGTGATCCCTCCTGATGGTAAAAGGGATACTAGACCTGCCATGCTCTTGCTCACCAAACAAAATGCAACAGCATACCTACTACATATGTGATACAAAGTGACAATAGGTATGAAACTTATACCTAGTATTACTGTATTGATTTATTTCATTTTAGAAATATTATATCTAAAGTATTTTATATAAAACAAGTTTAATACTTTTGGGAATAAGGCAATAAAACTATATAATATTATTCCTCCAGAATGACAATGATGTATTTAAGTACCAAAATATCTTTTTTGAGAAATACTTAAATATATTCTTAACTTGTTTTGTTGCTTTTTTCTATCATACAAAAATGCGAGTTCCCTCTAGCAATAATACTACTATATTACTTAAAAGTTAATGTTGCACCCAAAACTATAGTTTGTCAAGTCTTAGAATATAAAACACAATTAAAGTATATATTGATTCTGGCTGCCTTGTCGGTGTGATGCTGCAACTCAATAGGTCAAAAATTAAGTTGTTTCTCATTATTAGGAGACTTAGAAATTTATGCATTTACAATCATTGTCACTACATTTTGCATATCAACTTAACCTATGTTCAGAGTATATATGTGGTTCAGAGTATATTAGCTAACCAAACATCTGAAATGGCTAAGTTTCTTTACATAGCAGTATACAAGGTCCTTAAAGCCACCCATTGATGTTTCCCTACTATAGTCATTTGTTTATAAGAAAATTTTAATGTTTTGGTTATGTGTATATGATGGGACTGACATGGTCATCAAATGACTCAAAGGCCAGAAAAAAAATAAAGGAACAAAAAATAACTTAAGATGACCATCCAAGCTATAAAATGGATCAAAACAGAACAAACTGTTTTTTATTTATATTGTTCTTCACTGAATTGCTCTGAATCTTTCACTAAATATGTACAAAAAAGCTATATATAATTTTTATATAAAATGTAAGATATTCTATAATTTAGGCTAAAGTACTTCACATACATTATATTTTATGCTTGGTGTATAGCTGATGTATGCCTAAATTTTGTTTGAACAATTATTTCACTTGAATGTTAATGTAACTAACTTACATTAATATTAAAATTTAAAAACTGTTAAAATATAGGTATACCTAATGATATTCCTGTTTTAAATTGTAGAATCATTGTTTGTTAAAAACACAGTATAAAGTAAATATAAGAAATCATATAAAACTTACTTTGTCAATAACTTTTGTCTACAATAAAGTATAATAATTTATTTATTGTATTTTTGTTAATACTTGGATTTTACAGAATACCTGTATACATAAATAGCGTCCGGTAGTGTCAAAACAAATTCTATAAGTCAATAATAGTCAATACGCGGAAACTCGAATTTGTAGTTCTTTCTTGAAGCGAAAGTCAATCATAATAAGACATGTCTGATGTCATACGTCGGTCGAAGATGATTCATTGGCAATGTATTTGGAGAAAATATTATACGCTTACCTGTTAATCACTTAGCTTCTTATAGAGAAAATAACATTTTCACACAAGTTTATAATAAAATATGCCGACAAAACGTGGCAAATAAAAAATGTATGTAACGGGATTAGGTAGCACAAAAACACGAATAATTTATGCAATTAACTTTACGATTTTTATACAATTGCAATAAATTATCTTTTTTTGTGGTTTTGCTTTTATATTGCACCAAAATACTCAAAATTCTTTCTCAATTAACGAAAAAGGTATCGATCAACACAATTCTCCTATTTCGGCAGAAAATGCAAGTGTTGCAAGTACCTATCGCCGCCTTTAGACACAGTTGGTTTGGATATATTAATTAAGACAACATTAATTTTGGTAACAAATTTTTTTCTTAAACATAAAATATTATATGAGTATATCTTTGTTATTTCCATTTTGTCATATTATATAATGTGTATTAGTGTATTATAGAAAAATATAATAACTGAATCTACGAAAAATAAGTCCACTCTCATTTCGTATTTATTACTCTGGTAATTATACGTTCACGTTCAAATACTATATCTAAAATATTGAAAGCAATAGGCTGGGCTATACCAGACAAATAATTAAAACAATTACACATTTTACGATAAAGTGATAGTGTTAGTTTTCGTCCTTTTGATTGTTTTTTTTATACGATTATGTTTCTTGTAATAAATAGAGAGTATTTATAAAATCTTTATCTTGTTTTTAATTGTTTATGTATGTTTAGGAATGTTACAATTATTAGTTCGTTCTATTACTTTTCGTGTGTATAACTTAAACGTCAAATTTCGATTACACTGATTGGTTAAGTTAATAGACTAAAATATCTTGAGCCAATCATAATCAACATATGAAAAAGTTTTTGTTGACTAAAACATACTTGGGTGTTGTCCGGCTTGATGATTGTAACAACGCTAACGTAATGATCAAACAGTTATATTTGATTTTGTGACTGATACGATACGTTTAAAATAATAGTACCGATTATAAAATAGCTATGAAATTATGATGAGTGGTTTTGTGTATTATTTCTTTGTTTTGCTTAGCTGTAGCATTACAAATTCTGATGCAGGTTAGTATAACGATTATTTTCGTTTACGTTTTGGTCCACATTAGTCTAAATATTCCTGTAAACAATGCACGTGTATTTCACGCATGAGATTTATAGCTAGGGCATTAAAATTTTAAGCAATTAGAGACACTGTTTTATTTAAAAGTATATCACGTTCTTTACATGTTACTGCGATAACTGCTCTCAACCTATAACTTTGCCAAGAGTTATTTTCGTACACAATTAAGTAATTGCATAAATAATTAAAGATATTTATATCGCAAATGTCTCTTTTCAGATTCCTCTGTTAGATATTACTACGACTACGAATGTAATGAACCTCTTGTTCTAAATGCAAAATTGACGGCTACATCAAGCCTCAGAGAAAGAGGACCAGAGAATGCTAAATTATATGGTAAGTGAGACAGTGACATATGTTTATTACATGTTCTGGTCAATATTTATATAAGAGAATTGCATTTCAATAAAATGTTGAAAATGTTTAACTTCCATCATATAGTCTTCTATAACAGTCATATTCAACCTGTCTACTATAAACTATAGCATAGTGTGATATGGTACATTCCTAGATAAATACTAGGAGCATGAGACAATGATAATTCAATAGTAGCCTGAACTTTTTCATAGTTCATAGAAAAATCCATCACATGTTTATGGTTAGCAAAATAGGTTGACTATGAAAACATTTAGGTCAATAAGTTGTAAATCACTACCATAAAATAATATTGTCCAGAATATGTTTAAAATTTTTATAGTAAGATAATGGGTAGATTATATTTTATTATTAAAATAAAAACATTAACTTCTGTAATTATATCAAAGAAGTTAATGTTTTGAGTGTGTAAAAATGCTGATAAGAATAAGTGTTTAGATACCTTATACATATTTTTACTTAAATTATGCTGTTTTAACTAAAATAAACAGGTACCTATTTGGATGTGCTTATTATTGTCAGTTCATGCTGTATGATCAGTTTTATTAATAAAATAAAATTCAAAATGGTAATTGTGATTTTCTGTAGTCTGCAAATATTAGACATAAAAAATATTCTGCATTTTGTATGAATACATTTTACTAATGATTTATTGTTTGCAGACTAGGTTTATCGCAACAGTATAGAAATAACATTGATCATACCTTAAGGGATTATCGTTGATGATTTAAATACAAGGAATGGTCACATTACAACTAACACTGCCATCTTTTCCATGTTGCTGAAAATGTAAATTATAGCTATCATAAATGTCACATGGAATTTAAAGTGTAGTACTAAGACTAAGAAATAATGTGTAAATGTAAAGTGACCAATTCTTCACTGGAGTTCACTACATTTGCCTTTGCTGCACTTAAGATTTTGTACTGGTTTATAATGATGCAACATTACCATATTAGTAATTAATATTTTTGTTTGTATATGTTTAGAAGGAGAGTTGAAAAGTATTATTAATACTTACTAGCTTTCTTTTTAAACATAGTCATAAAATCTAAATAAAGTATTATAAATCAGTCAGTCAACACTCTATTGTATTTATGCTGGAGAATGCTGTAAGAAGAATCAATCAAAATATTATGTTAGAAGCTATAAATTAGTCTCATTTTTATTTGGGGTTTAAGTCATGCCATTGTTTTTGCATGTTTGTGTGTTTTGTAAGACATTCAGTTGCAAGAATTTTATTTCGCTTCTTAACCTGTGAATCGCAAAAAAGACAATAATAAACGAAGAGAAGACTGAAAGTAACAGGATTCATTCATCTGCAGGTCCGAAATACAATTAATAACTGGACCTCAATCAGAAACCTAAATAGACTCATTGCCGTCAATATGGCAAGTTCTAATGTGCGATGGGCATTCAATACTTCAAAGTGGAAGCCTACCACAGATGAAATTAATGAAGCTTCCAGTTATATCCAATTGGAAGAGAAACTCAGGATATCAAAATTTGTATTCCAAGATGATGCAAAGTCATCTCTTCTTGGGCGTTTGATGTTAAGAAAGTTCATACATGAGTCAACTTCTATTCCTTATGAAGAAATACGTTTTACCAGAGACGATAAAGGCAAGCCCTGTTTGACTAATTCTGGAGACACACCAGTAACATTCAATGTGTCTCATCAAGGAGACTTTGTAGTACTGGCTGGAAACAGAGACAGCAGCATCGGCATTGACGTCATGAAACTTGAACCACCGCCGAATAAGAACATACCAGAATTCTTCCGACTTATGACAAGACAATTTTCACGTAACGAATGGTCCATGATACGCAGTTTTCCCACGGAGTTACAACAGATTGCCTGTTTCTATCGAATTTGGTGTCTCAAAGAGAGTTATGTGAAAAACGTAGGGGTCGGGATTACTGTTCCCTTGAATGAAATAAGTTTTTCGATTAGTACACGCAATATGGAATTGGGGAAGTTAGTGACTGATACGGTTTTGTACGAGAGGAACGTTCTACAAAAGGAATATGTATTCGAGGAAACATTATTGGACAATAAACACGCTGTTGCGGTGTGTTTGAAAGTTGGAGAAAACTCGCAATATGATCCTTCGCCGTATAGCTATCTGACATTCAAGGAGATAGTTAAAGATGCGAAACCATTATATGAATCGGATTATCAATTCAGTTCTGATTTCATGAAGAAAGAAATAAAAAACTTTTAGATGTTCGGTTCGGGATGTCGGTAGTGAATCTTAAGATATATTTGTATAACGACTACATATTTTAAAGGGATTTGGTTTATATTTTACAAAGGTTTAGGTATAATAATTGTTATTGGTACTTAATTGTATGGCATAGGGAAATAAACGAATTTAAAATAAGTGCAAATTCTCATTTTGGACTAACCTGACCAAATTAAATAACAACAAGAAAACCCTTAAATACACAAAGAAAATTTTCCTGCACCAAAAAGGTTTGAACGCATGGACGGCATCGGAGAATGATTTCGACCAGCAGCTGGTAATAGACCTCGGTAGTGTAAAGAACATCACGAGGGTGGCCACACAAGGTCGAGCACATTCCCAGGAGTTCGTCCAAGAGTATCATATCAGTTATGGCTCAAATGGGCTGGACTATGTGCAGTACAAAGCTGCTGGAGGTGAAGTTAAGGTAAAGACTATGAATACAAAATTACGACTAACAGGTTGAGAGGTATGGTTTTGCATGTGTGTTTAGCTAATTTTATTTTTTCGATTTATTGTTGTAGTTTGGTAGTAAATGGTGCTTTTCAAAATCAGTAACATCGTTGTATACTGCTGGTTGTTATTTAATAGTGTACATTACGAGGACATATTTGATTAGACTCACATGAATGGAATATGATATGCGTTTTAAAAGCCGATACATTGATCGATTTTATGACTGTCAAGAGAACGGAGGGTGTACGATAACTGGAACGATACAAAGCTTTAAATGTCATATGAAATTCGTTCACAAGTTAAAGTTATGAATGTGCTTCTTAGCTGTAGTTTTCAGTTTTGAACAAAGAGCCTTTGCCAGAAGAAAGCTGCCTAAAAAGTCACGTTCCTCTTTGTAAATCGCCAGAACGTTTAATTTGTCGTCATATTCATTGCATCTTATATACATATATCTTCATGTAAGGTGCAGTAACCATTATGTCAAGGCTATCTAACCCATTTTGGAAAGGAGCCACAATTTCGGTTTCATTTCAACTAGCGGGCCACTATATAACCAGTAACTGAATTTTACGGGCATTTCCTTTTGGTACTCTTGCGTACTTTACATATCATTTTCCAAAATGTTATTTATATCGTATACTTGGTGACACCTAATAAAGCAGATAAGACAGTAGGTTTGAATACCTTGCTTTTAATCATTGGTATTAGACTCCTGTTAGTACTTAAATGTGTTAGTTACCCATTTCATGGCCGTATGCCTGACTCTGCACAATCTTGCTTTATACCATAGGTATAATATTTTTCATACACAAGATCATACGAGCTTAAGCCATATCCATTGCTGGATCTCTTCTTCGTTGGTCTTCTTCTGTGTTTTTGCGTAAATATCAACAGCAAGGATTTTCTAAAGTAATATCAGCTATGGTTGGTTTTTAAGTTATATCTACCTATGCAGTTACACTAAATAATAAATAATAGAAATACATTTGATATCCCTAGAATTTGAACTTGCATGTTCGCTCGTATAAATCTCACGGGGAAAAAGTAAGGTCCTTTGCGTTAATCCAAAATCGCCATCTGTGTGCCAAGTTCATCCAAAACGGCTTACGCGTGATTAAGTAATAAACATGTTGGCAATTTTTCTTTTATTATATTTGTAGGATACAAAGGTTACCAGTCGCGATAACACCCGTTCAGGAGCATGAGGCACATAGTCAGTCAAATTAGCGAATCGTCAACATGTTATTGATTTATCCGATTACCGCAATACCAAAACGCGACGGCTATCTTTGGGAGTAGCGAGTTTAATGAGCAGCTCCCCGTCCCATTCGTAATTAAGAAGAAAATATTTTTCTCGTTTATAGATGTCCTTGTTGTTAAGGACATCGATAATCGATTATTTCGAAGCCTTTCTTTATTTCAATATAACATTCTTTATAGAATTTATTAAATAATATTATTTTGAATAGTCCTAAATTCCAATTGGACGTTTTCTAATTACTTCGCGCTAGTTTGCATGTCCAGTATAATTACTTTAAATAACACTGTTGTTACATTTCATGAATCCAATATGATGCCATATACAAAGAGAACGAGTAAAACAAATAGATATTTACTACGTCACTGGCAATAATTAGGTAAAGGACATCAAAAATACTACGAAACGAGCAGCGGTAGCAATAACTAGATTAATTAATTTATTGTTTTTTAAAATAGTATAAACTAATTACATGGCTAACCATTAGTATTGTGTATTTAATTGATTTTGAAGCTGATTTAAAACAGTTGACGTCTTTGTAAGAGTTCTGTCACAGAATACCATACTCATGATTTTACTCTATTCATCTGCAAACAAATTACATTAAGGATTTGTAGTCAGGAGAGCGTTGAGCATCTTTTGGTGTGATAGACTGGTGTCTCGGCTCTGTTAACAGATTTGGATGATGGCTACGCGAATAGATTGTGCAGGCAATGGCTATAGATAACCGTAATAGGTTTTTTGGTGGTTACATTTCTTTGTTCAGTGCGGTTATGAAGCCGAATAAAATAATGTAGACCTTTGATTGCTTCTGCCACCGCTATACGCTATAGGTATAGTTGAATAACTGCGCAGTGTCACCTTGAATTTATACCGTACTCAGTCATTTTAATTATGACAGTCTGTGTTCCGAGGCCTTAAGTTCAAAGATAAAGTATTCAAAATAATTCATTATTTACGACGGTGTTGTTCATAGATTATTCTCATAAAATTTGATAGTCTGACAATGGAAAGGAATTGCGTTTATTTTTGTCAGTAATATCTTTGCATGGTTAATAATGAAGCAGTTTGTCATATTTATTGATAAACAGACGCAATGCAGATCAATGAGTCATAGTGCGGGAAGATCATACCAGACAATCTTAATTTCTACGAGAATTTGGCATATATTTCGGATTCATATTAGCGCTGCCAGCTTTAAAAACTGACGAAGCTGGTGGCATAACGTTTCTGAAATAATACGTGAATAGTGCGTAAACAGTACCAATACTTACTTTAAGTCGAAGATTCCTGCTTGCTTTTTTTGGAGTGATAAGGCTTACAGTTTTACATTCCTTATCATCTATTTTTTAGTGTTAGCGTCCAACTATTGTTCAGTTTGTATTTTAGTTGCAACTTTACTTACCCTGAAATGAATCCCCTTCGACAAAATTGATCATAAGTTGTTTGCGTTTTAAAATAATAATAAGTAGTGAGGTTCAGGCTTTTTTTTCCATACGGGTTCTACCATACTATGACGTGAGTATATCAAATCAAAATGTGTCGTTATCAAAGGATACGTCTGAGTAACTAAAGAAAAATATTGAAATCGTTAGGCAATTTCGGCATGTCAAATTTATATCCTTTACGCCTATATTGTGTATAAACATTACTCGCTTTGCTTATTTATTAAATTACAACGCGATTTCTGGTTATATAAAATTATATTTCAAATGTGTCCTCGTAATATAACGCAACGCAAATACTATAAACCAAAGCTAAGGCTTTGCTAGGCTACTATAATTAATCATTTCTCTATCTTCTAACGGCCGAAATTAATTACCAATTTAATCCCAAACCACCAGTTTAGTTTTGATGAATATTTCGATCGTCATCAAATCTTAAACTCTACGTATACTTTCTTTCAACCACAATGAATAAACCATGTCTCGTGTCTTAACTTACACTGGGTTAATCCAAGCATATTGGATTAGATTAAATATTAATTTCAGCCGTACCTACTTAACTTATCGAGTCTATTTCTTATCTTATCCTAATCCATGTCTGAATGTGAATGGCAATGATGCATTTGCTTCGCAATCAACTATAGGAAAGACTGTCATTGAAATATTGTGCACTAGCTTCAAAAGCCGCCGTGTTCAATTATACAAATGTAACAGTACTTCATTATACATTATCTATTTCATACATAATACAGTGTGTACAATACGTCGACCGTTACAACTACAATAGAATATTCTAGAGTGTCCTTCACAATCAGACCACTGAACTTACAACAACATCTATAACTTGACCCCTGTACCAATAAACGTATGCAACGCGGTCAATTGTTCGTTTTATCTTTTTTCAATAAACGATCGATCGCAAAATCAATCTCAATCAACGTTTATTGGTAGAGGAGATAGTCTATACAACTGGAGATAGTCTATTTCATAATACTTGAATAAAACTTTAAACTGAACTCAAATTCATGTATTTTTTTATATATGGTAACACACAAGGTATCCGATGGATGGCAACCGGCTATCCTCGTCTATGGACGTTTGTAAGAGCTATTACTTCTGCCGTCGACTCTGCAAAGGAACTCTTTCTGACTTTCTTGTAAGGCATAAATATATTTAAAGGGTAGTGTACGTTCACCATACCTATGAAAACATTGTTAGCTTTTAGCACTTGTACAAAGACCCTTAGAAATTATTCAAGTATTTTGAGAGATTTATATTTGTGGTATAGGCCTAACAATCTCTGTACCACGATATTCGCGCGACTGTCGCTAATGTCCACGCTATATAAACGTATAGCGCCAGCGATAATCGCCTATGACTACGATCTCATAATACCGACTCCAGTTGGTTAGACTATACATGGCACAATGACTAACATACGAATAACGGTGAAGGGACGTCAGCATGGACGGCACAGGAGAGTTCGTACTACCAGCACCTGACGGTGCATCTCAAGGAACGCAAGGAGCTTCGTGGTATCGCCACGAGGGGAAGATACGCGACCGATGAGTATGTATCGGAATACATGTTGCAGTATTCCGATGATGGGGAAAGTTGGAGACCGGTGACCAATGCTGATGGGTTTACGCAGGTTGGTTTTTGAAGGGTGATGTTGGATGATAAACTTCTCACATTGAGAACCCTGTGCCCAGCTGTGGAACAGATTATATACAGGGATGATATTATTATTTATACAGGATGTCATTTGGTAAGACTGCTGTTTTCTTACAAGTGAATTAAATAGCTTCCTCAGGCAGTGGTTTACGAGCGAACCGATCGATGTGAAGTTAAGCAACGTTACAGTAGTCAAGATCTTAGATGGGTGACCGCTATAAAAATCAACCCTAACACAGAAATCTAACAGCCTTTTTTAATATATGACATAAAATTGCTGTATCTCGATAAATATATTATTATAACAGTTTTTTGTTGCCACTTTATTTTAGATAGCTTTTGGACACAGCTATGCTTAATATCACGGGTTCGACTCCCTCAGTAAGCAACCGATTCTGCAATCCACAGATAGTTTCTTGGGTTTAGATATCTATGTCAAGCCGTGCACGAAACAAATTACCTAATATAACGAAATCAAACATCTACCCATTTAAGTATATGAAACAAGCAATTAAAATCATCTTCAAACATAATTCTTTCAAATATTTACTAAAAACACTAACATTACTCATATAAGCCTTGGAAGTATAGAATAAAATTCAACTTTATCTCTAGAGTAATAAGCTCCAATGTCCTATAGATGTTCGAAGGCAACCACGACGGGAATACAGTACAGAAGAACGAATTCGAAGTGCCTATAATAGCGCAGTACATACGGATAAACCCGATGAGATGGCGAGACAAGATCTCTATGAGAGTCGAAGTCTATGGTTGCGACTATGGTACGTATTGCAATATTATTTAAAAAAAAGGTTTGTCTGGTCCCGTGGCAAGTTGTGTTGATCGTGTAGTTCCGTGTTCGACTTGGTAAAGTACTACACTTTTCAAGTCTATACAAAGGTGTGGTGTACCTATATTTTGCCAGGTATGGTTTAGGTCCCTTCTCTATAGGTCTCTTATAGGTCAAGTACATTGCTACCTACCGGACTCCGTGCTGGTACTGAGTATGTCTTTACAGAAAAACCAATAATACTTTGTCCGACCCGAGAATCGAATCAGAAATTTTTTGGACAGCAATCACATTCGCTACCACTGCACCACCAAGGGCTCGTACTACCACCTCCAGATAGAATTTATCTATAAGATAAAAGTCTCGCCATCTCTCTTCTTTAACCTAACATGAGTGAGATTTATCTTTCGGATAACTTTTACTTGTTAGTGGTAGGAGTGGCCGTTAAGGTTATGTATTAATAAAATTACTCAAGCCACAATTGCATAAAAATTATTATACCTATTTATTTCACTAAAATTGTCACAAACATTTTCAGACACGTCAAAATACAATAGCAAATAGAGATTTGTTGTCAAGTCCTATTATGGATCAATTAGTTGACAATGCGTCTGTTAACCCGCGATGTCAAGGTCCAAGTCTAGATGTCTTATTGTTTATCACAGTACCCCTTATCACAACTTCGGCATTGAATATTAAATTACTTTTATAATGTGTATAAATTATAAACATAAGTCTCTGAATCTATAATATGGACAAATAGAATCCCCGGTGAGGCCTACAAAAAGTTATCGGCTTTTTTGTGATCCTTGGTAGTTGTGGGTTCGAATTCCATATAACAAATACTATTTGTCAGGTCTACAAATGATTGTTGTGAGTCTGGGTTTACGTGTACGTTATCTGTATGTTAATTTTCTTTTTTTAAGACATCGCCCGCTTTATTAGTGTTTCCTGTGTCGGGACTTTACAACTAGACTCGAAACAACTATTTGTGCATTACACTATTTTTGTACCGTGTGGTGATCGAACTCACGACAATTTGGGCAATGGCAAGTGTGACGCGACCACGAAACCACTACGCCATTCGCGCTGTCAAAATTTTTCTAATTTGTGATATCCCCGCGACACACGGCTTGATCCATAATCTAGAAGATTATTAAAGAGTTAAATTTTAATAACAATAATTTTTCACAGTCGCCGACACCCTCTACTTCAACGGCACATCATTAGTGAAGATGGATCTCCTCCGTGACCCTATATCAGCGTCCCGTGAGGTGATCAGATTCAGGTTCAAGACCAGCGCAGCGTCAGGCGCTCTTATGTACTCCCGCGGCACTCAAGGCGACTATCTGGCATTGCAGCTAAGGGACAATAGGCTTGTGCTAAATATTGACCTGGGTAAGTATTCTTTCTCTTGGTTACTTTTATATAAAATTACCTCATTATTGGTGCTTTAAGTTTGTATATTGATGCTTCAGATTCAGATTCGTTTATTTGCTAAAATGTAGTACATACAACATATGTCAATAATTACAATAATGGTTCTGTACATTCTACCATAACAATGTACCATGTAGTCCATGTACCATAAAAATGGTCTTATTATATAATTTTATAATTTACAGTCTATTCTAGGAAAATTATAGTATTATCAAAGTTATTTTATTATATAAATACAAATTATGAAATTAGAATAACTAAGATGAAAAACTGTACATTAAATTTTTATTATTATATATTATTTATTTATATTGTATATTTAAATGTCATATAATCATTGATGTTATAAAAACAATTGTCAAAGCCATTTATTAAATTTGGTCTTAAACATTGTCAAAGGTAGATCTTTAAATACATTTAGTAATTTATTATAAATCTTGCTAGGATTTACATATGAATTTCTTTTAAATATTTCTAGATTACTGTGGGGTTGGTATAATTTATATTTGTTTCTAGGGATTACATTTCTTTTTGATACTTGCCACTAAAGTTCAAAGTATTCCGAATGTTTTTTGACAAATATACAGACTTCCTTTATATACATACAAACTAGTGGTAAAATACGTAATTTTTAGAAATGGGTTTGCAGCTATCCATATTCTATGCCCCAATAATAGCTCTTACGTATTTTTTAAATATTTTTTCATATTCTACTGAATTTCCCCACAACAAGAGACCATACGCAAGAACAGAAGAAATATATCCGTGGTATGCAGTAAGTGCTGCTTCTGTTGATACTGTCGTCCGAAGATTTTTTATAGCATACACAAACTTATTAAGTTTGTCACAGATATACTCAATATGCGCCTTTCAACTACAATTTTTGTCCAGCATAATACCTAAAAACTTAGCTGTATCAACTTCTTCTATGTTTGTATCATTATAAGCTACATTTAAACCTATGTAACTACGCTTTTATGTTTGGAATTGAACCATTTTAGTTTTATCTAAGTTGATCTTTAGATTATTAATATTGAGCCAATCAATAATATTACTTAGTGCATCATTTATTTCTTGCTCATAGGTATTTATATTTTCGCATTTTATGATAAGAGTTGAATCATCTGCAAATAGCACAGTTTTGTGATGAGTAGTATTGGGCAAATCATTTATATACATCAAGAACAAAAATGGGCCCAAAACACTTCCTTGCGGAACACCAAACTTATTGCTCTTAAAATTAGATCTGTAGCTCATCTTGTTATTGTTGTGAATTTTTGATATTTCGACGCATTGAGTTCTGCCCTAAAGGTAACTTTTGGTCCAGTCATTAGCCTTTCCTCTTATGCTGTATTTGTTTAAGTTATGCAGAAGCAGCTCATGATGAACGAAATCAAAAGCTTGGCTCATATCAAGGGATATGCCAGTTACGGGTTAATTTTTATCAATCACTTTAGTTAGTTCCTTGACGAGATCAAAGCATGCTAACGACGTTGAACTATTTTGCCGAAAACCAAATTGTTCCCTTTTTAGTATTCCAAATTTTGTAACGAAACCATAAACGAATCCATAAAGTCTCTTCAACATAGCCTTTTCAAATATCTTGGAGAGTATGGGTATTAGTGTGATCGGACGGTAATTATTCAAATCGGTTACTACTCCATTTTTGAATAAGGGCTTAACTATTGATTTTTAAAAGCGCATGGTAATGTTCCTTGCTCAAAAGAAATGTTAATTACCTATGTATGTAACTTAATGGTTCACAGATGTGCTTTGAACAAGCTTTGATTATTTTTGTATTAATGAAATCAATTCTTACGGATGCTGAAAAAATAAAATTCAGATTGTTAATTATACGGTTAATTTCTATAGCATCAGTTGGTTTTAGAAATATTGTAATAAAATTGTCACTTTTCATGGTCTTATTTATGTCATTTATGTTAAAAGTAAAGTCGGTGTTGTGTGTTAAATTTATATAGAAATCATTCAATGCTTCGCTTATTTCTATTGCAATATTATATATGTTATCTCCAGTAATGGCTGTCTTTATGTCTGTTATTAATATTATACTGTCTTGCCCTATAGTTCCGTTTATAATTTCCCATAGAGCTTTACATTTGTTTTTTTTTGTTAGCTATGTATTTGTTGCGATTTATGAATGTATTTTTTTTAGTATTGCGCTATAGTTTTTGTAGATTTTGTTATTCCGTTTTTCTCTGAAATGTTATGTTGATATTTTAAATATAGAGATCTTTTCTTCACACTCGATTTTCTAATTCCTCTTGTAATCCAAGATGTTGATTTCATTAAGTATATAATTTTAAGTAGGGATACTCATGCAGTGGCATGCGAGTTTCAGAATAAGACAAACACTTTATATATTTTTTAATAGAGAGACTGCACGAATGGCTTGCTTAGTTGTTTAAGTGGTCGCCTCGCCGTTGCCACTGCGTCGAGTGTTGTGGGTTCGAATCCCACACGAAACAATAGTTTGTGTAACCCACAAATGGTTGTGCCGAGTCTGGATATTCTTCGTGTCCGTTGTTTGAATGTTTTTAAAGTCCCCCGCGACACAGGAACAGCTCACATTAGCGGGAGGTCATTTAAAAAAAATCTTCAAGCAAAGCCAATATGCTCGCTCTTTATTCTTCAACTAGCTAAACTCAGCTATGTTTCGCTGTGGCTCGGTCTAAATCTAATTGTTTTATCTGGCGAGATGCTTTTTCCCCGTTGGAGATTATAAAAAACACATATATAAATGCAACGTTGTGTAAATATTTCAAGACAGTCCATCGACTACTTATTCAGTTTTGCGGATACGGAAATGGATTTACCTATTATATACAAAGATTTCGTTTGCATGTCATGGATAAGCTCACCAAAATATTGTGAAGGCATGTGTATATTACATATTGTGAAGGATAGGTTATATTTAATGGCTTTATCACGCTACCGGTACGTAGCAGAACCATACCGTAGTTCTACGGCTACCCACCGTAATCCTCCAACGACTGAGTATAAACGTCAAGTCGTCTGACGTCTCAGTTTGCAGTCGATGTCGAACAAGGTCAAGGCAAGTCGAAGGCAGCAGTCACCTCTGTGTAAGCATAGCTTTGAATGAGTTGTATATGTATATGTATAAATAAAGCAAGCCGGGCTTTTGGACATAATATGTAAAGATATCAGGCGGCTCAAGATCGGTATGAGTGAAAAACCTTGGGGTAGGCCTATATCCAGCGATAGACGTCTTTCGGTTTGTGAATGTACTGCCGATGAATGAATGAAAGACGGAGGAAAAATGAATGAAGAATGATGAAGGTACTGCAGCAGGCAGACGAGATATATTTGCCGTGTGTTAGATAGCGGTTTATCATGTCACGTCATGTCACGTGCCAAAAAGGTATGTGAATAACTAACACGATCGCTATCATACCTGTTCTCTGTTACATAAATGTCACGGCATATTATATGATAGAGGTTTATATTACAACCATTGCGTGTGAAAACAAGTGTTTTCATGTCAACTGGCGTAGTTATTGATTGGTGAACAAAATGGAATGGTTTGACCTTATTATTTACTGCATATTTGACGCATTGGGCAACTTAGAAACTGCCTTTGTTAACTACATAGCCATGATCTGGTATGGATTTCATTAGATACACACTGAGTGTTGGGTTATGGTTGCGTGCGATCATGAGTTTTCGGGTTCGATTTCCAGATTGTGCTCAGTAGCTGCACAGAGTCTGAAACTGACTGCACGGATGGCGTAGTGGTTTAAGTGGTTGCCTTGCCACTGCCACTGTCACCGCACCGAGTGTTGTGGGTTCGATCCCCACACGGGACAAAAATTTGATCCACATATAATTGTGCCGCGTCTAGGCGATCTTGGTCTCCGTTGTTTGAATTTTTGTGTAGTCCCCCGCGACACAGAAATTATTCCTAGTGCGGAAGTTGTTTTTTGAATAATAAACAAACAAAAATGGCCGGCTAAAACACAGCTGTGATACGCATCTGCCATACACCCTAGGAGTGAGTTAGAGTCATGTTTAAAACAATAAAATTACTCAGCTTTTTATTATTCACAATGATAATTCCAGCGCAAGCCTGATGATGAATGGTCATCGACCAATTCTAATAAGATTTGTTTATCTTCTTATAGGCTCTGGAACATCCACATCGCTGTCAGTGGGCAGTCTTCTCGACGACAACATCTGGCACGATGTCGTCATATCACGGAACAGAAGAGAGGTCGTCTTCTCCGTGGACAGGGTCATTGTGCAGGACAGGATCAAAGGGGAGTTCTCCAGGCTCAATCTTAATAGAGCTGTAAGTATATACTTATAAATATATGTAGTATTATAAATATGTACACTGTTGTACAGTTATTTTTATGCACATATATGTATTAGGCAGTATGGTGACAAGGAATAAGAGATAAACTCGAAAATATTCATGATTTTTATAAGAATAATCTTTATATTTAATAATGGTTGTAGCTATAACCATTATTGAATTTCAAACTAACAGATTTGTAAAATAAATAAAGTTGTATACTTGGTGATTAGAAAGAGTGGCCTAAAAGACTGTCATTGGTTGTACGCCCTTGCTTTGCTGAACAAGTAAACGTAAATTCACATTTATAAGTGTACTGTAAATAATAATAATAATAATATTCTATCACATACACACAACACCATCTAGCCCAAACTAAGCAGAGCTTGTACTATGGGTACTAGATAATGGATAAACATACATATATTCTTTTTTTTGTAAATACTTACATATTATACATAGAAACATCCAGACCAAGACAAACATCCATGTTCATGCACACAAATATTTGACTTGTGCGGGAATCGAACCCGCGACCTCAGGCGTGGCAGTCGGTTGCACTAACCACTACGCCATCGAGGCTGACTATAATAAGGATATTGCCTTTACAGCCTGCCTGATAGTGAACGCTCATCGTAGCTCTTGATCGCTTGCGCTTTATTGAGTAGGAACACAATTTAAGATCGGTGAAAGAAATCGGTGGCGATATGAGAGCCGAAGGCAGCTACACTCAGTCAAAAGGAACAACAGTTCTAATATTTTATACAACAGTTTACTGTAAAAAGATATTATTTCCCCAGGCAAGCAGAAAACCACCACCAGACAATCAGGAAATAATTGGAAAGGCTCTAAATTATACTTTTGTTACAGTTCTACATCGGCGGCGTACCAAACTTCCAAGATGGTTTGGTAGTAAACCAGAACTTTACTGGCTGCATAGAGAACATGTATTTAAACGCCACTAACGTGATACAGGACCTCAAGCAAGGGTATGAATCAGGAGAGCCTTTCAAGTTCCAGAAAGTTAACACACTTTATTCTTGTTTGGTAAGTACATTCAACTAACGCGCGCGCACCTGCCTGCTGCAGCGCGCGCCGCTCACGCGTGCGCTGCGGGCGCTCAACACGTTGGCTCACAAAATTGATCTCTTTTCGTGTACGCTGAATGAATTCACACAAGCTGCTTACTGTGCAATTTGTTTAGATTAGTTACCATTTTTGTTTTTGTTTGTTTTTTAATATACAATTACATAGGCTATTGCATTAGGTTAAGTACCTGTAAAGATAGCATTTATGTGTGTTTAAATAAATAAATAAATAATAAATAATAATAAATAAATAATAACTATGTTACATCTATTGCTGTGTCTAAGACATTCATGTAGTTGAACAGATGACTTACCCATGGCCACAAATTGGCCCAAAAAAAGAAGTGTAGAAGTCTATTTATTATTCAAGTTCCAAAAAGCCCACACTCTTTGATCTTGTCTAGTTTGTAAATTCAAATCATGTTACATCTATTACGGTGTCCGAGATATTCATGTAGTTGAACAGATGACTTAACTGTGACCTCATTCTGGTACAAAATGAAAAGTTTGCATGCACTTCTTTATTTTTAAAAGACAAATCTTGCACTATACTCCATTTGGTTAGGTATTTAACTAAAGGTAAGCATTCTTGATGTGACTTTTTACACAAACATATATTAAACAATTAAAGTACTGCTTAAACTAACGGTTCAATTGATTTAGTAATCTTTATTGTTGTATTTACTTGATCTTTAGCAGCGTTTTATTTTTAAACTGAGTTTTTAGATAAAAAGACACATCAAGATTGTTTACCTTTGGTTAAATACCTGACCAAATGGAGTATAGGTATATATTCTTTGTTGCGGGGGACTTTACAAAGTCATACATAGGACACAAAGAAAACCCAGACTTGGAACAATTATTTATGGAACTCACAAATTTTTGTCCCATGCGGTATTGTACACACAACGCTCACCGCAATGGCAATGGAGATACGACTACTTAAACCACTACATCATGTCGGCCACCTGAGCGCTGATCCTTACATTTATGTGTTATAGTACTCCTAAAATCACGCGACATATTATAGCGATAGTGGAACGCCTGATAGTGACAGGGAAAGTGGAAGGAAAAAGACCTATAGGCCGATGTCCCAAGCGATGGTCAGACCAGATATCCAAATAACTGGCCAAAAACCGTTTAGTGCTGCCTTACATCAAGCAACGGATCGTAGCCGATAGAGACAGCTAGTTGACCGAGTCAAAAGGAGTCACGATCCTCAGCAATGAGGGAAACGACTGAAGAGAGAATATTATAAAGAAGAAAGATTTGATTTTTTTTTTATTGTTTGTTTGTAAGGATTAACTCAAAAATTCCACAACTGATTTTAAAAATTATTTTTCTGTTTTAAAGTTATATTAGAATCGAGTAACATAGGCAATACTTTTTTTTTAAGTACTGTTTCTCTCATAGTCTCACCTACTTTTACGCGAGCGAAGCCGTGGGCAAAGGCTGGTCACTAATAAAAGTGATACTAACACTACTTGTGATTTCAGGAACCAGCAGTAATACCAATAACATTCCTCAAGGAAAGTTCCTACGCTAAGCTTCGCGGTTACTCCGGCGCGAACACGCTCAACATCTCTTTGGAATTCAGAACATACGAGAACCACGGATTACTGATATACCACAAGTTTAACACTGAAGGACATGTCAAGGTGAGTGTCTTCTTATATCTCTAAGATACATACAGTCTCTCTCGTAGTAAGAATTTTGACTCTAACAACACCTTTATCGCACTATTTTTACCAACTTATTTAAAGATAGAGAGACAGTGAGGATATACCATAGTAAGCCCTGTCTGTTTAGACTATGTATAATATTATTATTAAGAAGGACACTGGCAAAAAATGTTGTAGTGCTGCTGACAGCTTAAATACAACAGATTAAGATTTATCTATCTTTAAAGCTATTCACTGCAATTTTTGATATACTCTATAGTATTTTCCTTTGCGTTTTGCTTCAAGTTCAAGAGCTGGTTTTATTATATCCTTCAGATTTGTGTTTGAACTCAAGCTGTGACGGAAATCTAGAAACCAAAAACATTCTGTGACGAATACACCTTTAAAAAAACTACTGTTCTATTTTCCCAGGTATACATAGACGATGGTCGAGTAAAAGTGGAACTGGAAACGCCCGGTTCTCCCAGGGTTAAGTTGGACAACTATGCTGAGGAATTCAATGACGGACGCTGGCACGCGCTCATGCTGACCATGGCCACCGATAGTCTCACACTCGCTATAGATTATAGACCCGTGAAGACTACTAAAAAGCTTCGGTTTATGACGGGTAGCACTTATTATATTGCTGGTAAGAATTACTTCAAGTTTATTTTTATTTGTTGGCATTGTATGCGTCGTTGACGCAGCGGTAGTATATGCTGTGTATGAGGGTAATGGTTTAACTCTTAGTTCAGGCAGTGCTATAGAGTTATTCTGTAAAGAAATGCTGAGAAGCAGCATGTAGTCGTGGGACTGAAAAGGTTAGTTGGCAAAATGTGGGTATAATACACCTCTGCCTTCGTCTTCGGGGACATAGACGTATAGACGATGAGCTGTGATATATAAAATAGCTTGTTGGTTGCTGTCAGCATTAATAGGACTACCCCGACTGGTGTACTACTATTGCCTAATAGTCTCTGTACTGTTGCGAGAATGAGAATGACTAGTGGTGAATGTCCCAAGCAACCTCTCGGCCCCCTTACTCTTTAAAGTTTTCATAGTCTATATACATATACAAACGGCCTCTTATCAGTGTGAAAGGGGTTAGGAAACTTCATATATCTTCGTGAATATTATATAGAACTTAGAGATGCCGATACTTCATCGTTAAAGCGATCGATATACAACCTGATTTTTTAGTCACCGTCTAAACTTTAATATAATAATCTTTGAGTAAAATAATGAGACACGTATTTTTTATTTTTATGCTAAGTAGTACAAAATTAATGAATTCAGCCACTACAAAGTTGTCTTAAAAACTTCTATGATTATGGACACCACGCGCGGTACATGCACTACGCGTTAGGCGGCAAGACACCCCGCGCGCCCCGCGCCCCGCCGTCGCCGGCGCGGCCGGCGGTATATCAGTGATAACATAATCAATTTCAAACCTACTCTTTATTATTTCATTAGCTGGAGATTGCACAAGATATTATTTCATTAGCTGGAGATTGCACAAGATACTATTCGACGTAAGGGCTAATAAGTATTTATTGAATTATTCATTAGGCACAACATAAAAATCGTAAATACGTAAAACAAAAGTATAAAGTAGAATAGTTGGATTTATGCGTTTTAAAATAAATGTAATCAGCTTAGGTTTTTGGTTGAGGCGTACAACTAAAATCCACTTACCACATCTTCAGCTGTACTTCAATAAATTTTCAAAATGCAATCCGTTTCTCTCTAGGCACAGTCTTGCTCGCTTTTGCACATTGTTTTTTAGCTTATTTAGCACTGTAGTGTTATTTTTCACTTCGTCAAATGCACGGTTTATCTGTTCTTTTAAAGCCTCGAGACTTTCAGCCTCCTCCACATACACACATCTTTTTATTTCACCCCATAAAAAAAAGTCACACGGCGTAAGGTCCGGGGAACGCGGCGGCCATGGAACAGGACCCCCACGACCGATCCAGCGACTGCCGTGTTCCGCGTTAAGGTATTCACGAACAGAGGTGGCATAATGTGGTGGTGCACCGTCGTGTTGGTAGTAAAACTCACGATAATTAACTATAAGCACATCGTCCATAAAATCTTCTATGACATGTCGCAACATGTCCAAGTATGTGCCTCCGGTGAGACGTCCCTCAATAAAATATGGACCCAATATTTTATTGCCTATAATGCCAGCCCATACGTTTGCACTGAATCGTACTTGGTGATAGGTCTCCCTTATCATGTGTGGATTACGAAACGACCACCAATGTTCGTTATGCTGATTGTATAGCCCGGCTCTAGTAAAGAGTGCCTCATCCGTCCATAAAATGTCAGCATTTGGATGTGCAATTAGCCACTCACAAAATCTTCGACGAGGCATAGCATCATCATCATTTAATGCTTGGACCTTCCGAAAGTGATAAGGGTGCATGCCGGTAGTGTTCAGTAGTTTCCAAACCGCATACTGACTCACGCCGAAGCGCCGGGCTGCGTCTCGTGTACTTGCACGAGGTTTGCGTTCAAAGAAATCGAAGATTTCGTCTTCGACTTCTGCAGGCAGTCTCTGCCTGCCGTGTCCTTGGGCATGCGAAGGTGTAGTAAATTGGCCGTAGTCTAACAGCCGTTGATTAGCAGCTAAAATCGTTTCACGATTTGGCACTGTTGGATTTACGTCTCCTTGATTACGGAGGCGAGGAACACTTTGTTCTTCGTAAAGTCTTTGAGCACCATTTAAACTTTCTCCACTCAAAATGTAACAACGCACCATTTCGTAGTACTCGCGGTTTGAATACATTGTCAAAAGATAGGGCGGCGGCGCGCGCGGGAAAAGTAAACACGGAAGTAAGCGATTGCGTCACAAGTGCGCACGCGACTAAACGAAATTTACGATTTGTGACATTTGTGTTGCAGCTGTGCCCTTCTCGCACCCCGCGCGCAACCCCGCTTTCATTCAATGCATGCATTGTTAAAGAATCATGTGTTTACGTTGACTCGGTGACCACGCTAAATTAATGTTTGTTTTAAAAAATGTTTTAATTATATTTTATTAATATTATACTTTCTTTTTGAAAAATGGGTTCTATTACTGATACCTAACGTCTAGACGAAATTTGGCTGGTAGTATAAATTTCATATTGTATAACTACGCACGCACATATCTTCGTAAACTGATTTTTCGAAGCTACGTGCGTATTAAATAGTTAATAATTGTGTATATAATTGATGGGATTGACCTCGAGACATATTCGTGGCAGTTCAAAGTTCTCTCACTGCACGATCACTGAATGCTTATATTTAAAATAGGTGGTAAAGTACCTCCGCGTGGTTTCATCGGATGCATGCGCAAGATCGCGGTAGACGGCAACTACAGACTGCCAACGGACTGGAAGAAAGAGGAGTACTGTTGCCAAAACGAAGTCGTGTTCGAAGCTTGCCAGATGATCGATAGGTTAGTGACATTCTGTGTTTAAGCCTTTCCTACATTGTTATTTGATGATGTTTTACTTTAAACTTCACAAAACAATACCAATATGAATGAAATTTTAACAATAAAGCCCAACGAGATTAGATTCTGGGATACAGCGGCTAAATGCTAAATGCCCAGCTTGTCTTTAAAGTAATTTATTATTATATTTAATTTAAAACTAACATGCCTTCAGTGTGCTTCGGTGAGCTTATTCACGACGTGCAAGGAGTTTGAAAAATCTCTTATACAACAGCTTTGTCCGTCTGTCTGTTATACAACTTTCAACTCAAGAACCGTAAGAGCTAGAGACTCGCGGTCAACGCCATTCGACTCAGCATATCGGTACACCCCGCAATTACTATGAACTTTGACCTCTGACCAAGGTCACCTGATACCATTTTTTCGAACTCTAAGAACTACGGCAATTCATTGCCGTTACTCACTTGTTAATAATAAATCTGAAAGGGTGTATTTCAGTATGTCCGTTTGTAAAGTTTTATCTGCTAAATCAGTGAATTTTGTCTACTTTAAAAAAATTGTGCTAATATAGATTTTTGTTACAGATGTAATCCAAACCCGTGCGAGCACGGCGGCGTGTGTACGCAGACTGCGGACGAGTTCACGTGCAACTGTCAGGGCACTGGATATGCTGGCGCTGTTTGTCACACATGTAAGTACGAAGTTACGTTTATAGTTATCGGTTCCATAAACCGTATGATGCAAGAAAGAGGAAGAAATGGGGAAAAATTTTGCATCATGTTTTGTTGTTTTTTGTGATGAGTTCCATGTATCCTGAATAACTACTGTTCTATAAGACTGGTGGTTTTTATTCTTTACCCTACTATCTCAGTGTGTTCCTCTTACGGATACGAGTACGGTGTAGTTACGTACGAGTCAAAACTTCGCGATCCATAGATAGCTATAACGAATTTTTTGGGTGCTCGTTTTGTTCGTTTCTGTTTATTAAATCCTCTGCGTCTCGTGGCTTAACACTAGCGCCTAGTGTCTGACCGAACTTTCGGTCACGGTTTTGGTTGCATGGAGCCGAAATTCTAGTTTCGGTCGGACACTACTAGCGCCAGAATAGTTTCTTATTTTAACAAAAAATATCTTATTTAAGATTCTTTGTTAGATCAGATTTTTTTATTTATATTGTATATTTGTTGACAGCGATCCATCCGTTATCATGCCAAGCGTATAAGAACGTGCAAGCAGTGTCGCGCTCGGCTGAGATCCACATTGATGTCGACGGTTCTGGACCACTTCCTGCCTTCCCAGTTACTTGTGAATTCTATTGTAAGTATAAAGAATGACATCAGTTGTGCTCCATAGTTTTATCAATTCAAATAGACGAGATCGAGGTATTCTTAAAAATTAACACGTAAATACGCATTGGACTGTTGATTTGTATTATACAGAATTACAGATGTACAGTTTGCACTCTTCAGCTGTATAATATAGGTATTAAAGGCATTGTGTATATCTTGATAATTAAACTATTTGAGTGTTTTTCATTGTTATTGTCTTCCGTTTACGCGAATGTTATTAATTGAAATTAAACTCATCTATACGGATTTTATCGCGTTGTTTATTTAACACTGTATTACATAATTTTGAAACTGTTACACTACCATTACTATCGAATTTTACCAATTTTTAAGCTAATAAAATTATTCATCATCCTCCTGCCCTCATCCCAAACTATTTGGGGTCGGTGCAACATGTCTTTCTCTTCCATAAATCTATATCACTCGTCATCTTAGCACTCACACCCTTCCTGGCCATATCATCTTTTATGTAGTCCATCCATCTTTTCTTGGTTCTCCTCTGCTAGAGAATCCTTGCACCTCCATACTCAGAGCTCTCCTAACAACATTTCTTTCATCTCTTCTCATCACGTGTTCATACCATGACAAACGTTCACTCCTCAATTTTTCCGTCACAGGTGCCACTTTATTATCCATCCTGGTCACACCACACATCCATCTTAACATTCGCATCTCTGCTACATGCAAACGTCTCTCATCCATCACTCTTGTAGCCCAAAATGACGGCAGGTCTTATTATGGTCTTATAGATTTTTCCCTTGAGCTTAAGGGGGACTTTGGGGTCGCAAATTGTTCCCGTGACCTGCCGCCATTTCATCCATCTTGCGTCAATTCTGTGCTTAACTGCACGATCTAAGTCACCGTCAGCTTGGATGAGCGAGCCAAGGTACCGAAAGTTGGAACAAACTGGTATAGGCTCACCATCTTAGGCCATGGGTATAAAATTAGAGAGACCGCCAAAATCACAAAACAGGTAGTCTGTTTTCGATCTATTGATGTTGAGGCCAACAGTCTCCAACCTACACTGCCAAATTGCCAGTTTGTTCTGGACTTCGGACCCATCTTCACCGACGAGAACGATGTCATCGGCAAAGAGCATGCACCAGGGTGCCTCCTGTATGTCCGATGTTAGAGCATCCATTAACAACAGAAAGAGGTAAGGACGTAGCGCCGAGCCTTGGTGCAAGCCTACTACCACACTGAACTCGTCGGTGTTGCCAACGGCTGAGCGTACATGCGTACCACACTTATCATACATCGCTACATAAATATATTTTATTATTATTCTTTTGTATCAATTAATAAAGATTAGAGTACCATATACTAGTTTACCTAATCAATAATCTTTTCTCCAGCTGATGGGCGTGTCATAACAGCAGTCCAGCACTCCTCATCACAAAACACAGTAGTAGACGGGTACCAGGAACCGGGTAGTTTCCGTCAAGATATCATCTATGACGCCAGCAGACAGCAGCTTGAAGCGTTGCTGAACAGATCCGACACTTGCTTGCAGCATTTGGAGTATATGTGCCGTCACTCCAGATTGTTGAATTCGCCTAGTAAGTGTTTTTTTTTTATTGTTAAGGTTCTTTTAACATATATGTTTTTGCTGGATGGTGACATCAGTGGTGCTCAACGAGTCAGACTACAAACATATGTTTATCAGAGGGACAGCAAGCTAATGTTTGGACCTGGAGATATTCAACTGGGAAAGTACTTCCATTTTATTACACACGTAAGATTGCCACCAAATAACTTTGTATCGTGTTACAAGGTGAGCAGAGTTTCCAGGGCCAATTTAAGTAGTGCTATACTGTCAGGAGGTGACCAGTGGTCCCTTGTATTAGTATCGGAGCGTACCGATTCCTATCAAGCTAGCGCTGTATTTAAGTTGGCATGGTTTCGTCAGTAGACATGCAGGGAATATTTGTGTTAGCATACAGCTATTGTATAGTGCTTGCGATGCTGTAGGTGTTGTAACCGACTATATTCTCGGTAACCGCTGGAGTACGGCGAAAAATTTATTGGGTTTATTGCTATTAAAGCTGTGAAGACCGGTGGATGCGATTTTAAAAGCTAATTGTAATATATAGGTATATTACAATTAGCTTTTCGTCTTGCCATAAATATTGTTACAAAAAAAATGTTTTTTTTTTCTATTGCATAAAACATTTATTACTTTATAAGTGTTAGTTTATACATTATTATAATATCTTTAAAAATATATAAAACTCATTCAAAATGATCTCCATTGGCTTTAAACCTATCGTATGCTAACTGTTATATAAATTCTTTACAATATGTCCTTTACCCAAAAAATCCATTCGTAGCCGAAAATCAATAAATTTTAAGCGTTAAGGTTAGTAAAATAAGGTTTAAAATGGCGTGGCAATTAATATAATATATAATATAATCGGTGGCTCGTATCCGAGCCGCTGGTAAATAGAGGAATACAATGTAGCGGCTCGTATACGAGCCGCTGGCAAACGACAGGCAGTCCTTTAAACGTGGAGCCCAGTTATAGAAACACGCACTCTCTCCATGCGTAAATTCTTCACCGCCAATCTAATGGATTGTTATAGGGACTCCAAATTATCCTGGCGATTAGATCATGCCATACTCTCTAAAACTGGCTGTAAATCATAATCCAGCGGATTAAGATCGAGATGACGGCTAGTCTTCACCCTGAAGTCCGAAACGTTAGTTTCCAACGACGCTTCGGTGGATCGAGATTTATGACCCGGTGCTGAGTCTTTCTCAAATGACTATTCTTGGTTATGGAACATGGTGTTGCTAAGAGGCTTAACCACCAAACTTAAGAGTAAAAAATTCTCGTCAGTAAATAAAACATTTCTTTTCCTTTGCGTACCGCTTAAGAAGTTGTTTTGATTTTACCACCCTATTCATTTTTAAATTATCAGTGAAATAATGACCAGTGCGTCTCTTATAGGCTGCAAAACATAAGTCATCTTTTAAAATACGCGACATGGTTCTATGTGCTATATTAATTTCCTGAAATAAAATCTTTTGCTTTCGGACAATACTATGCGGACGGCCAGATCTTTTTCTGTCACAAACAGAGGAGGTTTCATTGTACCTATCGATAGCCGGGTATACAAACATTCGATTAAAACGAAGCGAATGGAGAGTTTAGAAATTGCATTTGGGTCCATACCTACTTTGTGTAATACTATCATAGCAATTCGGTTCTTTTTATTACCCCATTCCATTTTAATATCACAATAATATTTAACACCGATTGGCGCGAAAATGAGAAAACGCTTTGAATATTCATATAAGAATGACAGATTCCAAATTCAAATATAATATTATGTATTTTTTTTTATTGAAGCCGTTTTTATGATTGGAGTAAGTATAGTATATGTTTATTGTCCGCCCGTGCAGGCGAGGAGTCGTCGTTCCACCCGTTCGCGTGGTGGGTGTCGCGCGCGGGGCAGCGCATGGACTACTGGGCCGGCGCCACGCCCGGCTCGCGCATGTGCCAGTGCGGCGTGCTGGGCTCCTGCGCCGACCCCACCAAGTGGTGCAACTGCGACGCGGAGCACGCCAAGCCCGAGGGTACGACACTGTTGTTCCAACCGGTGCTGGTGCTGGTGCTGGTGCTGGTTCTCAAATAGGACGACATCCAATTATGGCATTCTCCTAGCTTACTTCTAATTCACTTTGTCATAACACCAAAGCGTGGTAGGCGCTACCTGGGACTTAGCATCTGGAGCGGCCGCTCCATTCGCTCTATGGTTAGATCGACACGATCGACACTGCTTCTCACGTAATAAACGGTCTAAACATTAGTACACAGGTTCAATCTAGTTCGGGCAAACAACAACAATTAATGTATTTTTATAACTTAATGAGTCATTTGTTATAAATTATTGTACCTATTATTTAAATAAAATAAATTATTATATTATTATTATATTAACTTAATTGACCAAGTTCCTAAAACAAATTATATGTACAAACATTTAAAAATTGTCTTGTTTTACAATGTATTTGGTACCACGTTATGCAACGCAATGATGTAAATATTTACCTCATCATTACGCCGTACTTTTAAGAGTTCGGGAAAGAGGACAAAAATTGTGTCATTGATAAATACGCGCCTGGAATTTATTTCTATTCATTATTTTTATTTAATGTTTCTAAAGGAATAAAACTGTAAATTCTTAAACAACAAGTAACTTCGTCAGTCATTAATATCATTCACAAAAAAATCTTAAATACTATTCAGAGTTCCAAGTGGACGGTGGAGAGATCACTGAGAAGGAGTTCTTACCAGTGAAGCAGTTGCGGTTCGGCGACACCGGCTCACATCTTGACGAGAAAGAAGGACGGTACACGCTCGGACCCTTGCTCTGTGAAGGAGATGGTAAATGCTTTTCTTTTGTAGATTATCCATAATGCTTTGATTTTATTTGTTTGGAAATCCACGAGAAAATCCTGTTATAAGTTGGAGAATAAAAATGTATTGCTTTGCTAGTTATATACCTATAGTTTGCATATAACCTGTTTTCTTAAGACAAGCTGTTTGAAAACTGGTATTTTATAAACGTTTTGAGACTTTTAAATAAATAATAATAAAATAAAAATGTTTATTTCTTCACTTAAGGATATAACTATGTTAGGTTTGGAGTCACCTTTTAAGCAAAGATTTGCTTGTATTAGGTGGATCCGCTCCTCCAGTTTACAATCATTCTTCAGATGTGTGAGAAATAAGCAAAAAGCAAAAAGCAAAAAGATTAATTTAAGACTTATTAACATTTTATAATTCTTATATCAGTAAGGGAGCATACTGGGTGTAGAATATGTTGTGTGTGTATGTGTGTGGGTTCATTTGTGTGTAAGTGTATGTTTGTGTAGGTGCCGGGATGTAGTGGGTGGGCATGTGTGTGAGATATGTGGTATGTGTAGCGCGAGGATGTGTGGGTGTGGTGTGTATATGTGTATAAATTATATGTGTTTCTTAGTTATGTGATCTTGTGTAGGATATCTTCGGTTTCTTCGTAACTTTTACTCTTGAGCCATTCAGTTAGTGTTTTTTTACAGTCGTGGTAAGTCATAGAGTAGATGGCACATTGTTCATTGAGAGCGTTATATATTCGGGAAGATTGCTTAATAAATTGTTTTGAAGCAAATGTAGTATTCATTGGATAATCTGCAGCTACTTTATTTTTCCTCCTAGAATGTGTCTTGGAAATAATGAAGGGAAGAGATTTGTGTTTTTTTAATGAAATCTGCAGGATATAGAGTTTCCTAACTGACAAAAGGTTTGAGGTTGAGTATAAACTTTCCGTAGGGAATCTAATCGGTTTAAAGTACATGACTTTTAGTAGAAAAAACATTTTTATTTTTTTTATTTATTTATTATTGTGTTTTTTCGCAGATTTGTTTAGTAACGCGGTTACGTTCCGAATTTCTGATGCTATCATCACTCTACCAATGTTCGACCTCGGCCACAGCGGCGACATTTACTTCGAGTTCAAGACGACTAGGGAGAACGCCGTCCTACTACATTCTAAGGTAAAAGATACAAGGCACGCAACTTCGACTTCGGAGATAAGATACGATTATTAAAGTTTAATTATATATAAATTACCGGTTGTTGAAACGGTGAAAAAATAAAAACCTGTATGTCCATATATAAGCAGCTATAGCTTAGTAGGGAGACCAACAGACTGCAATGCAGAGAGTCACGGGGTCGAACCTACGTCGCGCACCTCTGACTTTTGGAAGTTATATGACTTTTCGAAATGATGTGCGTATTGATTGACAATGATCGCCTGCTCCGTGCCTCGGAGAGCACGTTAAGCCATCTGTCCCGGCTGCCACGAACATCTATGGCAGTCGTTAGCAGGTAGTCAGTGCCCTATAATATCCTGACACTGGTCTAGCCTTAGGGTATTGTTAGCCTACGGGTCGCGGAAGTCAGATGGCAGACGCTCCGTGTAAAAACTGATATCCAGTCAAATCCGATTAGACCAGAAAAGCCAACCCCAAAGTGACTTGGGAATAATAAAGGCTAAGGGAGAAGATGTCCAACCCGCGCTGAGCTAGCGTAGTGGACTATGGCTTATGACTTTCCACACTAAGGAGAGGAGCGCGCCCAGCAGTGGTACAGTTTATATCCAAGGCTGATATTATAACATTATTATCATTATTTGTATTTTGTAAACATGAGTTGTTTTCACAGTTATTTTATCGTAATTGTTATTACTATTGTTGTAATAATAAGTAATATTTCAGGGCCCACAAGACTACATAAAGCTCTCAATCATCGGCGGTGATCAGCTTCAATTCCAGTTCCAAGTCGGAGACACACCGCTCGGCGTGTCAGTGGAAACTAGCAACAGACTCGCTGATAACAACTGGCATTCGGTCTCTATTGAGAGGAACAGGTTTGTTCTATCTTATATCCTATATGCTACAAACGTATTTCAAAAACACTTTACTTTTTTAGTAAGTCGTTAGTCGAAGTCAAATCTCATTTAGGTCAGAAAGTAACACTTATGAACGTCAAAGTTTTAGCTATTAAAAGATACCTGCAAGAAACTTACGGTCACTCCTTAACCTATTGAGCCGCAGCGATACACCGACCGGATACACAGACAGGTTAAATTGTCATTTAATTATTATTTTTGTATTATACAACTGAAACCATATGTTTTTGACTATTAAAATCTAAAATACAATAGTTTGTCCACCTTCAACAAACCACGGTTTCCAGGAAAGAAGCACGCGTGGTTGTGGACGGAGCTTTGAAGAACGAGATCCGAACTGCCAAGGAGCCCGTGCGCGCGCTGCAGCTCACCACGGGGCTGGCGCTGGGCGCCGCGCTCGACCACAAGGACGGCTTCGTCGGCTGTGTGCGGGCGCTGCTGCTCAACGGTCGACCTATCGACCTTAGGTCATATGCGAGAAGAGGTATTTATATATCTTTATCTATATATTCATACGTGAAGCAAAAACTTTGTACGCCTTTTGACGAAAATTGCGCGGACGGAGGAGTATGTCATTTGGCACAGTTAAGGTTTATATGGAGAAGGAGGGGCGAATCCTAATAATAATATAAAATATGCATTAGAAATACATTAAATTAATGAAAAAGCATTACACGCACACAACCATGCATTTGACACACGCTGTCGAAGCGCGTAACTATGGTTACATATATCAATATATACCTAATGACATATATCAGCAATATCGTACAGGCGAACTTTGGTCGAAATTAGATCACTACGCGACCGCTAGTACTTATAATTCTTGGTATATTTATATGTCATTGATCACCGCCTAAACTGGTTGCACCAATTTTAATGAAATGGATTGTGTTTAAGTTGTATGTTTTTGATACACACTTGGACTCGATAGGTATTGGATTGCAAAGTCAATGTTTGGGCAGTACAATGTCTATCTAGTCCACTTGTATATTAATTTTTTTTCTATTGAGTCGGTAAATTATTATTGCTTTTAACACATTGACCTCCATATAGCAGACAATAGAAAATGTATTGTTCGCGGCCATTTATGACCGTCTTGGCACAAGCAACTTAACGCATATTACGGGTGCCATGTTTTTAAATTGCAATGCCATACCGTCATTATGTATCGAGCTATTTTTCTTAATTCCTTTCTTTCACTTCTACTTATTTGATGCGTACAGTCTGATACACAATTACGTTGTTTCTAGGTATGTACGGTATATCGGAAGGATGCGTTGGCAAGTGTTCATCGTCCCCTTGCCTGAACAACGGCACGTGCTTGGAGGGCTACGATTCGTACTCGTGCGACTGTCGCTGGACCGCCTTCAAGGGACCTATCTGCGCTGATGGTTAGTACGATCCAATATATTAATATTCGTTTCCATAATTTGTTAGAGCATAGCATCCTTACCATGGTGGTAAATGAGCCAGATCATATCAGGTTTAAGTCACACAAAATCTAAGATTTGGTTTAGAAATTTAGCTCTAGCAGCACGGCTTTGGAAAGTACACCAAGCAGAAAGTATATACCTAAGTGAAATAATCATATATGCTATGTTCCTGCAGTGAGTAAAATTTATTTAGTAACAAAAGAACAGTACAGCTTAGGACTTGTCTCTTTACTGACGATAGCGAGATACGCCATTGTCTCTTGCAGTGGTAACGCAGTTAACCCTTTATGCAATATATTTTCTGGTGATGAAATCGTAACTATTTATCATGTGCACGAAACAATGTGTATACAGTACCAAGTATATAATAATGCAAATGTAATTGTGTATTGTTTTACAGAAATCGGCGTGAACCTTCGACCCAACTCGATCATAAAGTACGACTTCCTTGGCTCGTGGCGATCCACCATAGCGGAGAAGATCCGCGTCGGATTCACCACCACCAATCCCAAAGGATTCCTGCTCGGATTCTTCTCTAACATCACTGGAGAATACCTCACCTTGATGGTGTCTAACTCTGGTAGGTTGTTCTTATATTTAACCTCTCAATTGTTGGGATGTCAAACATAATTGAAAACTATTTTGTCTAAATGCCGATGACCGCTGCGACTCAATTTAATTTAATTTGTTTATTTATCTATTTACTACATTACACATTTTTATAATTGACAACGTCTTCTGCACGAAGCTCGAGGCTTGTATCGCGGTAACCACACGTTGTACATTAGTTGATTAACCATAAGTATGCAGATATCAGTTTGAAAACAAATAAAACATAAAAAACTAACAAAAATTGGTTATTTGCATAACCAATTGAGTCAAAAGCGGTAATTTATTATTCATAATTTATAGAGGCTTGCTCGTTATAGTGGAATGTTATAATTAGTACAAAAAGACTAAAATATATCGATTGAAAATTACTTGATGAGTGATGATTTGATGATGAGTTAATTGACTCAATAGATTTTCAATTATGTCTGGTATTCTAAAACTTGATAGCACAACGAGATAGTCATAATTAACTTGGAACATTGTGTAACAGGTCACTTGCGAGTGATATTCGACTTCGGGTTCGAGCGCCGCGAGATCATATTCCAAGGGAAGCACTTCGCGCTGGGACAGTACCATGATGTGCGGTTGTCCAGAAAGAACAGCGGAGCTACTATGGTCTTACAGGTATGTGGATTAAGATAACTTTAACACGTACTTTAACAGATAACTTTAATACTAATTGTATGTGTACTTAAACATGCCTGTTTACCTTTATTTAGTAAATAAAATTATTAATTCATTGATAATTGCTGCTAAACAAAGTTGAATTATGTGTGCACAATAATATAAAACCACTGACGGACCATCCCCCTTTTAAATCTCAAGGGAAAATCAATTACGTATTTATTCATTTTCTATTGATTATGTAAAAATGGAATGTTATTCTGTTTATACCTGGAGTTTAAACATTATAAAATTCAAACCGACGTCGACGGGAGGGGAAAGGCTATAAATTGTACATGGCCCAAGTAGTATGGGTATGTTGCCTAGACAGCTGCGTATATGAACAATAACCAATTTTCAGGTGGACAACTACGAAACTCAAGAGTTCACGTTCGACATCAAAGACTCAGCGGACGCACAGTTCAACAACATCCAGTACATGTACATAGGCAGGAACGAGAGCATGAACGAAGGGTTCGTCGGATGTGTCAGCAGGGTGGAGTTTGATGATATCTATCCGCTCAAACTGCTGTTCCAACAGGACCCGCCGCCTAATGTTAGAAGCTTAGGAGGTAACTACTATGTGATATTTAGACTTAAAATTAAATCTTGACTGTATGTACGTATGGCATAATGGTTTAATGGTCACCTCGCCAATATGCCGTGCCGAGTGTTGGGGTTCGAGCCCACAAAATGTGTGGCCTTTGAATTACTTTCTATGGAAAGTTATTTACAGGTAGAATGTTTTATCTCTATTGTTTAATGTCTGTAAAGTTTGCCGTGCTGTGTTATACCTTATTTTAATAAAAAAATCATATCGCAAGTACTGTGTACTACTTTAGTGTGTAAAAGTAGCGTCGTTAGAAAATACCCTATAATAAATCTCAGCCAAATAACCTTTTGCTGTATGTTTGCGATGAGAATTTCAGAGCTATATAGCGTAAACACTATTCTGTTTACAGTAGGACTACTGCATTGTCAAATTGCAAATGGTACATCATTTTGTCTTTTGCAATTACCCTCGTGTTTTTCTCATTTTAAACTTTATTTTTGTTGTTTTCGTTGGACATACACTTAATATTAAACAAATATGTTGTATTAACTAGGAGGAATTCTGAACGAGGACTTCTGCGGCGTGGAGCCGGTGACCCATCCCCCTGAGAGGCTGGAGACGCGACCCCCGCCCGACGTGGACCTACAGCATGAGCTTGACTACCACAAGACTGACGAGGCTATACTTGGCAGTAAGTCATATTCATTCGTATTTTCATATACAACTATCCACTATCCCGAGTTGTTTGAGAAGTGTGGTGATAGTATGTGTCATATTGTAGAACATAGACGTGCTCTAGATCGTATGTATGGCAATATTGTAAATACCTTGTCAGGGGCTGCTGTGCAGGCCTGGGTCGACAAGCAACCCCAAAAGGTGAAACAAGTGGCAGGTTGGAACAAACACGTTCGGGGTGCTTATGGGGAGGCTCGGTCTAAGTATCAGACGTGGCTGTTTTATAATAAACCAAAATCTGGTAGAATTTGGGAAGACATGCGACGGAGTCAGAAAATATTTAGGGGTAGGCTCAAATGGTGCCAAAATCACCAGGATCAAATTAAGATGGACATATTAGCGACGCACCGAGCGTCTAAAAATTTTACTGAGTTCTGGAAGTCGACCAATAAGCTGAAGGTTGGACCGGGCCGCCCTGTGAGTGTGGGGGAATGTGGTTCGCCGGAGGAAATAGCCCGCATGTTTAAAGATCGATTTATGGTATCATCTCCACTTGGGCCGGCCCAGGGGGTGATAGATGATGAGGCTAGTCGTGATTATGAGCCGATCCGTTTCTCTGCCAAGAATGTAGCTGAAGTAATTCAAAAAATGGCCAAGGGAAAGTCTCCGGCTCACGACGGTCTCAGCATTGAGCACCTCAGGTGTGCGGGGGTACATTTGCCTAGAGTGCTGGCGCTGTTTTTCACGCTTTGCGTAAGCCACTCATACCTTCCATCCGATATGCTGAAAACAATAGTGGTACCAATCGTGAAGAATAAAACTGGGGATGTATCTGACGAGGCGAATTACAGACCGATATCCTTGGCCACTGTAGTTGCTAAGGTGTTGGACGGTTTGTTGGACAAGGAACTTGATAAATGGATAACTGTACATGACGCACAGTTTGGGTTTCGGCCTGGACTTTCCACTGAGAGTGCGATCCTTTGTCTAAAGCAGACCGTCCAATACTATAAGGATAGGAATACTCCGGTGTATGCCTGCTTCCTTGATCTCTCAAGGGCATTTGACCTTGTGTCATATGATGTCCTTTGGGATAAGCTCAGGGGAGCGGGTGTACCACCTGAGTTGACGGGTTTGTTCCAGTACTGGTACTCTAATCAGTTAAACCAAGTTCGTTGGGGAGACGTTCTATCTGAAGCGTACAGGTTGGAGTGTGGGGTGAGGCAGGGGGGGTTAACTTCACCTAAGCTCTTCAACCTGTACGTAAATGAGTTGATCGTTGAACTCAGCAGCAGACCAGTTGGGTGCAAAATAGGTGGTGTTAGCGTCAATAATTTGTGGTGCTGCTGGGTCCAACGGCTGGCTCAATCAGGGACATGCTGAGCGTCTGTGAAAGGTATGCAGCAGCCCACGACCTGGTATACAATGTGACTAAGAGTGAGTACCTGATCTTTGCTGCTTCCGGGAAACATTTAAATTATGAGCCCATAATATCCCTCAATGGACGAACCCTTAAAAGGGTCGCCCAATTTAAATACTTAGGACATTATGTCACCGAGGACCTCAAAGATCAGGTAGATATGGATCGCGAGCGCAGGGCACTAGCAGCCAGATGCAACATGCTGGCTCACAGATTCGCTGGTTGTAGCAACGAAGTCAAAATAACTCTGTTTAAAGCTTATTGCCAAGGGTTCTACACGAGCAGTTTGTGCGTCAGCTATACGCGGAGGGCTCTAGATGCTCTGCGTGTGCAATATAATAATGGCTTCAGGGTACTGTTGCGGTTGCCTAGGTTCTGCAGCGCGTCAAGCATGTTTGCTGCAGCACGAACAGACGACTTTTTTGCTATAATGAGGAAAAAGACCGCATCCTTAATAGGCAGAATGAGGGCTAGCCGCAACAGTATTTTGAAAACCCTAGCTGAACAACACGATGCACCGATAGTGAAACACTTTGTCCGGTTGCTCGTGCGGCAGGGATGAAAAATAATTTATTTGTATTTTGTTTATAGATTTTAATACTAACACTTAGTTGATAAGTTTGTTTGTATACTAACCAGTGGACCAATGTTGTCAAATTAAATAAATGTTTATTATAGACTGGACAACGTACGTCAATGATTTAACGAATGCAAGTTAATACGTACAAAGGTCTTCGGTCGATTTGGATTGTGTTCAATTTGTCAATCATCAATAGAGAGTTTAATGTGTTTATTGGCAAAACTTGTATGCCACAGTTAGTTTTAAGCCCATTGATATTAGGGGTTTCACCTCGGAATGAGAGATAATAAGTTGTAAATTCGTATACACCTTCATTTTGGTGTTCTAAAAGTTGTGTCAAAAGTCGCATAAAATCTCGTGTCTGCGCCGTCAGTTATTCAAGGTCAAAGATAGCTAAGTAGGTACTGATATATTAAGCTAAATGAATGACGAGTAGGTATGTCGAAGTCTAATAGTTCCTCAGTAACGATCTTTCGCAATAGATTATCGAAGTCAAGTAGTATCGCAGTAAAAATATTTCGCGGTAACGTGCATCGAAGTCAATTAGTATCGCAGTGAAGATCTATCGCGGTAACGTGCATCGAAGTGTAGTGGCTTCGCAGAGGCGGTCTTTCGCAGTAACGTGCATCGCAATCTTGTAGCATCGAATTAGCATTTATCGATATTTTGTGCGTCGAGATTCCGTATTGTACTCCTTATTAAGAGACGACTTATTGTATTACGACTATAATACGGTGTTTTAAAATGCCTAATTGAATGTTATTCATGTATTGTTTTTATTAATTATTTCTACTCACTTAATTCAATTAATTCTGATATGTAAATGAAAACGAAAAAATTTTTATTTTACATTTAATTTGATTAAAATATTATATTTTTTTATTGAAATAAACTCGATTGAATGAATTTATTTACAATACTAATTAATCTCAAATTCAATATTATCATGTATCTAAGTTGGTTAATAAAAATGTAATTAATTAGATAGCTTAATTGACATATATTTTTGCATGCCTGTATTACGGGTGAAATATGTATTGTTCTAATTTATATTCTGTAACATTTTTGTGTACCACATTTGAAGCAAAATAAATACATTATTATTATAGAACACTAAAATGACGGTGTATAAGAGTTTCCAGCTTATTATCTCTCATTCCGAGGTTAACTCCTTTTTCTGCTTATTTGACTGGACTATTTCATCTTTAGGAATATTAGGAGGCTTATGATATACATTAAAGCGTATCACTTGTTGAATCGCGTTCGTAGTATTTCGGCATTGTTCATCAAACTTAAAATTTAAATTAATTATGGTCGAATTTTGACTACTAGGCGACCGCTAGTTTTAATAAATTAAAGATACACTGCAAAAAGTGTGGTTTAAGTTAATTATGCAGTTCATTTATGCAATAGCTCAAGAAAATTAAATCTTAGGTATTATGTTTTGGTCAAGTGGCATTAGTCGTAGTTACAAGCTAAGTGTAAAACAAATAAAATATATATTTTATTATACTATGTATCTAGGTTAAGGTTGTAAAACAGTTTTAGTTTATGTCCAATGATATATGTGTTTGTGTGTGCAGCTGTGTTGGCGTTCATTTTCCTGCTTCTGATCGTGGTCGCTATCGTGTTGGTTCGAGCGTTGTCGAGGCATAAGGGAGAATATCTCACTCAGGTCAGTGCCATTTTAAGTATGTTACCAAGCACACAGACTCGTTCGCTAATAATATTGCTCGCGCCTTATTATTGTATATCAGTGTAAAGGAAGCATGGCACTTGTTTTATACAATTAATGACAAACAAGAATACGGCTTGCTAGTGCTAAGTGGTTATTGAAGCCTTTTTTTATAACGTGGGGGAATGCAGTGGGGAAAAGGGGTGGGGAGAGGTTATGTCGGGCTCACCCGGGAAAAGATGGCAGGTTATATGGTGGGTGGGTCGGACGAGCTGAAACTATATTACCGACCCACCCGGCAGTGCCCTATGCAGGCAAGAAATTCTCGCGGGCGACGAATCCTTCGCGATGCCCTGGCGACAGAGGGCTTCAATGGTGGGTGGGAGATCCTTATTCTCGTACCCGCGGTGTTTACTATGCGAGTGTGAGTTTTTGTGTGGGTTGGGAAGAGGGTGGGTCGGTGCGTTACCTAACGAGAGCGCGTGTCGCAGGAGGAGCGCGGCGCGGACGGCGCGGCGGACCCCGACGCGGCCGCGCTGGCCGCCGCCACGGGCCCGCGCGTCACCAAGCGCCGCGAGTTCTTCATATAGCCGCCTGCCGCCTCAACTGCCGCCTCAACTGAAACGATCCGGAGAGAACTACGTATCACGTGAACGAGGTATACTACGATATCCAAACGTCACTAAGTCCAAGTTCTTCATCTAAGCCCACCCTACCGCGACTCTTCTATCTACCCATTAATTGCTTATAACAGAAACGATTCTCTCGATAGCTGCGTATCACGACGTGATCGCGAGGTATACTTCGATATTCAAACGTTTCAGTTTGTCATCTAATATTGCAAACGGTTATTGACAGTCTGCTGTAATTATAACCATTACTTATTACTATCAAAAATAAATATATTATTTTATTTAAATTACTAAAGTTTAAAGTAAACGCAGTACACACGGCTACATATCAAGCTAGACACCCTATATACGCATAACTACGCTACATACAAAATAGAGAATTGTCGGAAAAGGACAGTGCATAGTGTTGTCGATGTAATGGTAAGGATAGAGCGTTGCGTCCCATTCAACGTGAGTGAGACAAAATAACAAAAATATAACGCACTCTCTCGCACGATTCGTAGCGTTCAACTTCTAATAATTCATAGTCCAAATAGTCTAGGTTGATGTGTCGCTGTGTGTACAAAATTAAGAGGAAACACAAGGACAATTTTTCAACAATTTTTCCATACAAAAGTAATCCCCTGTTTCCTCCCTGGATAATGCCAGTAGAAAAATAGTATTTTTTTTAAAAATGTTTAGCCTCTATTGGCATGTCCCTATGTTTTCCTTTTTTTCATTAATTAATTATTAAAAGAGATATGAGCCTTCTAAAACCTCAAAAATTGGTCAGATTATCCGCTGTGTTCAAACATCCAGAAAACAAATTTGAGTAGATTATATAAAAAAAGAAAAACATAGAAACACGGCCAAAGCCTTTCTTAAATTTTTTATGAAATAAGTAGTTTAATCGGTCAGGTGTTAAAGAAGGAATCAGGGGACTACGGAACGTTGATTTCGTGTACTTTTATATGTATTTTCGGTTCAATCTGCAGTTGTCTCTATCACGCTCTGCGGGCACTGCGCGACAGCAATAGATTTTACAAATACCTATTTTTCAATTCTCTCGCCCGTGGTGTTTCCTCTTAAGCTTAAATATAAAATAGCACATGTGCAATTGACAGTTTATATCTCGCCCAGATTGACTCACTTACCTTTGAGGTAAATAGATATAATGATACCTTTATCCCAATCCACGCAATAGTTACTATGACAATATATATATTCCTTTTCAAAGTCGTATATGACTAAAAATACTTTCTTCTACTCTACTACCGTCATATCATATGAAACAGCAGTATGTCTCAATGCAACGCACGAAGTTAACTCACGCATAAACGCATGAATATAGGCATTCAAATCAAGTTGACCATATGTTAAATACTGCAGTGGACAGATTTGATACTCATACTGCTCTGATATTAAAAAAACTGCTAAGTGACTTCTGATGTATTTATTTTCACTGCTAGGTTATCTTAGAAATGTTTGCTATCTTCGCAAAATAATGCAGACTATAAGGTAAAACATAAAGGATTCCAAAAGTCACTAAAAAGTGACTAAAATTGCCTTCTCTCGTTGATACGAGAGAAGGCAATTTTAGTCACCCTGATGGGCAGCATAGTCTACCTCGTGTGCCTATGTTCTTTACTTAACTGTAACTCTGGTTTCATCTCATTGATTAAAATAAATATCTATCTACCTACTACCATAGTATCCAGTACATTAACAAAATTATATTGTTTTAATTTGGTAAAAGATTATGTAGAATAGTAAAATATATGTCAAAGTTAACCCTTTGACCGATACGTCAAAAAAGCAAAAGCTAGTTCTCGGCGCCAGGCTACTATTTCATCCTTTAATTTGTCATGTATTCGTGACCGTGGCGTGCTGGACACATTTTGCTTTGTCATGTATACATGATTCTGGCGGTCAAAAGGTTTAATAAAAAGTATGGCCTGTAGGCGTATATAGAAATATTAATACGTAGCGCTTTTATTACTTAATATCAGTGAAAACAAATTCATGTTAAAATGGTAACTTTAATTAAATGGCCCAATTAAAACGATGTTACTTTGTTGATGAACTTCCCGAATGTTGTAAATTTAAATTATTATAATTTGATTCTTTTTTGGAATAAAGTAATAGTGCCCTCCTGTTATAAGTCCCAGTATTACTATCTCACAGTTTCTCATTCTAAACTATTTCTCCCACGAGGTGCCATTTGGCTACTAGCTATAATCACCTGCTTCAAGCATTTAAAGAATCTCCTATCTATTGATATTTACTACTTATTAAATGACAATGTTCATGAATCTCGTACAAAAATGCTTCAATACTTTTTCTTTGTAATGAATAAAATTACAATACTAGAGAATTTTGTTTGAAGCTATAATAGTGTACAATAAGCTTATGTTTGGAGTCTGATGCCTATTTTCTAGTAAATATCTGGATGGATGTCTGCCAATGCGATTTGCGATTGCGTTTCTTTTTAGTGTGGTTATAAGCAAGCCTAATAACAAAAACTGACGCTTAACCTTTGTAGTCGCAACGGCACATCGGTGGCCAGACACAATATATTTTTAATTATATCTGGTAGAACATAATTAAAATTTATTTAGATTTGACAGATTAAAAGTCGTTCGTCTAACTTATTTGATTCGTCACTAATCCATTTTAACAAAACTATCTTCTCATGTTGCCTGAATTACATTTTCATTCAAACCAAAATAGAAAGATAAACATAATTTGGCCCAACTTTCAATCCTCCATACGATTCAAGAATTTCAAGGTTGGTGCCTACAAGGCAATTCTTACAAGTTATAGCTCCAAACAAAATTCCTCATATCTACAAAATAATATGTAATTTTATCATATTCTTCTAATAGTAGGTACTACTAGAAGAGACTAGCGAACGCCCAGTAATTATATGAAATTCTTCCATGAAACGTGTATTGTATAAAATATAATCATATATTTTCACACATTAGGCTAGTTCGATGTAGATCACTCACTGAGTACGCCGATATTATAGAACCATCATTCGCTTTATAAATATAAAGGTTTGTTTACACGTGGCTACTTTTAACTGAGATATAATTACTGTGTTATTGTAATCTGAAGAAATACTTATAACGTCACGCAAAATTATCAAATTTATCATCCTTTCCTCGTAATGCTAACCGAAGACTCTGCTGACCCCACGTACTAAAACCGTAATGCCTAGCCGGACGTACGTATGTATACATAGTTTGAGTACGTCGTCTATTGAGATCATGAAAAATTAAGTTTTTAATTCAATTGGTTGATTCGTTTGGTTAAAGCCGCCACGTGTAAAAGACCTAGCGTCGATTCAAATTGTCAAAGCAGACAAATCTGTATTTCGAGTACAAACAACTGTGTCATTGGTGTCATTGCATGCGTTAAATTCGATTGAACGTAAAACGATGCATTATTAATCTGGACAGCACTCGGACTCCGGGGACCAAAACACGATGCTTTCAATTATGACTGGTTTCTGGCTAATTGATGAGTTAAAGTCAACAAATATATAATGTACTACTCAGGATCGTCAAAATATGACTCTGTATAATAGTATAATATATATTTTTTTACTGAAAAGGTATTTGAAACATTGTATCGGAGGCGTACAAAGTCCAAGATTATTGGTCTTCACAATATCCCATTTGTTTGCTTCGTCAGTTTGAAGAGACAAACAATAATACAAACTAGTATAAGACATTAACTAAGTTCTTTATAATTTTATAACATTTATATGGAATTTTATTTAGACTGCTTATTTTAGTAGACTGTAGAATATTATTAGAGTAAGCTAAAAAAAAACAATGGTTTGATGTATTTTGTTTAGTTTTATTTTCCGTCCAAAAGATCTTTTTTGTTACTTAACAATGATTTGATCATTTGATTTATATTTAACAAATGAAGATTGACATTGTATCTCATATTATAATTAAAGTGTGTATTATATTTTGCGTCAATCAATTTATATATTTTGTATTATAAGTTTTGTACGCGATTTAGCGATAACAAGCGATTCCTTAAAGTTCTGAATAAATTATAATCATCATTGCTTTGTCATCATAAGGGATGTTATTACAAGATTGTGACGTCATAAAATGTAATGTTAATTTAGATAGCGTGTGCTCTGTATTTAATAAATGAATGACGTAGACGGCGTCATGTCAACTGGCAATTGTGTTAAAAACTTGTAAAGTTTTTGATAGTCACATAATTTACTGTTAAGTGTTGTAACGACTTCGATGGTGCAGTTGATGTGATTAGCTTGTAGTCGTGAATTGAATATCACTTCATAACAGTTGTATCTATTAAAAGTTGAGTTCAACGGCGAAGAAAACATCGCAATAAAATATGCAAACCATAAACTTGACCATAATGTTCATAAATATGTGGTCTACACATATTTTTGAACATTATGACCAACTCTTTAACCTTGCATATTTCATTGGCAAAATTCATCGCCGTTTATCTCAACTTTACTAGAATATTGAGCCGGCGTGATTGAGGCTTAAACATTTTTCTTCTGAGAGTATTGGTTGTTTGAGATATTTATACTAGTACAAGCAAATCCGCGACAATCGTAATAGCGGCTCTGTTATAGTTATCAGATAAGCACCTATGTTTAACCTTCGTAATCTCGATGAAATGCCATCTATATTACACATAGGTAAACTATATTGAAGTGATATTGAATGTATTGCGTGAGTTTGTGCATTATATTAAGGTGTTTGTGCCTTACTACTACCATAACGGAGCCATGGCACATAGAATAAATCACTGATTGTAGCGTGTTGATAGTAGAGTTTTTATTTTACTACTTCGATATCACGAATAAATTTTCCACAAATACATTATATGGTGTTTTTATTAAACTACCCTCACTTATAGTTTTATTAAAAATTACATTTCCTGACTCTATATTGGTGCAGAGAATTTCCTAAAAGAAGATCTGTACTTAAATTATTTTTAATTTAATTCGAATCATTAGTTAATACGAGAATATATTGACACGTGTTGAGCACATAGCCCTAAAACTGTATAACCCAATACCACTGACCTCGTTACTATTACGCTGGATTAGGTGTCGCCACGAAAAGAAGACTTAATTTTCGCCGATTTGGCTTTTAGAGCAGTAGGGATTTTATTTGGAATGAATATTAGTAATTTGGCTTTGATATCGATAAATTTTCTAAAGATAAACTCATCGAACCAAAGTGATTGAAAAATAATAAGTGCTAGTATATAATAGCAAGGTTAAGCAACGTTAGGTGTGGTCAGTCTATAGATGGGTGACTGCTTAGTGGTATTTCATCTGAGTGTCTCCGTGCTTCGGTGGCTGTGTGGTCGCTGTTCGGAAGGCACGTAAAAAGTCGGTCCCGGTTGTTGCTAAATTGACAGCAGTCGTTAGACATGTCAGAGGCCTACGGCTACAGGCGGCTTGAACAACTCTTGACAACAGGTTGGCCACTAATCACACGAAAAGAAGAATGTGAGTTGGGTAGGTGGGCACGAGGAACATAATATTTTTATCTCATTGCTTGAATTCAGAAAAACAAATTAACAATTTAGTCAACTTTTTTATCAAACTGATGCTTCAACTATCTTGGTGCCGCAGTGGTTGTAAATACGACTCAAGTCTTGGCTTTGATCCCCGGTCGAGTTATTTGTCATGTATATATCTGTCATAAAATTCTTGATAGCAGTAGGTAATTTGGACCTGTTCCCGATTGAAGCCAATAGGTTCCAGTTGGCGGAATGTGAGTATGCACTACAGGTACAGTAGGTGTTAGAACATGTATGTATGTATTTGCGACTTAAGCTCTTAGGTTCGAAGCCCGGGTCAGACCAACAAAAAAAATAATTGAGTTTTTCTGTAATGAATTGGTATTGTGCGGCGTTGCACACCCCGTGCCTCGAAAAGCACGAATAGTCTTTGGTCCTGCGCCTGATCGCTTTCTGATCGTGTTGGATTGCCGTTTCATCTATACTAATATTATAAAGCTGAAGAGTTTGTTTGTTTGTTTGGTTGAACGCGCTAATCTCAGGAACGACTGGCTCGAATTGAATAATTATTTTAGTGTTGGATAGCCTATTTATCTAGGAAGGCTATAGGCTATATAACATCACGCTACGACCCACGGTGGCATCGCAGTAACCATAAACGCGGGTGAAACCGCGGGCACAGCTAGTCTGACTGAGCAGCCTCTGTTAAGATCGCCCGCCGTGACTGAAAATCCATTTCAAGAACTTTAGTCTGTGGTATGGCAAAGGCAGCGTAAATACATTAAAGTCAATTTTGAATTGAGTATTCGGTACGCTTCTTGACATGGGCGTCAATTCCCGAACGTCAGATTTAATAGCAATAGTGAGCACATACCTACTTACTTATCTTCACTCTTTATGACTGTTCTTAAGAATGGCTTATTTTATGGTACCATTACTTCATTTCTTATTAAACCGATATCTGTAAAAGTGTGATGAAGACCAAATGACCGAAGTGACTAAACCAGCGTGTGTGGACTCGAATGTTGCTAGCTGAAGATCCCATGTATTGAAGGGCAAGTCACTGCCCACAGTTCTATATTCTGTGTTCTTACAAGGAATATCCTAACGTAGAAACCATATAAAACTATCTTTACACGAATCAGAGCTGCCAATCATGCAAGGTAGGCTAGTATATATATTTCAAAGTCATATACCACAGTAAGAATATTACCTGAATTGCAGGAGTTTTATTATCATTGAAACAACAAACATAACGAACATTCAGACTAAAACAACTCTCGGTGAATCTCATGTTTTTACATACCGTGTTTGCCGGAGATTACTCTGAACGTTAATTGCCGTGTTAGTACCTATCGGCAATTTGAATGCAATTCGGCAATTTTGCCAGTGGTCTTCTTGGCACGTGACATGTCACACACAAAAATGCCGAGAATTTTGAGTTGGTACTCGACGCAATTGTGCGTCTTTTGTCTTACGTAGGTATACCTTCCTACAAGTATCAGTCGCAACCTCAACCTGGTCCAGTAACCCAGTAACATGCACTATAGGCTAGAGGAGGGGCGATGGGCGCTAAAAGGTGTGGAGTGGGCGCGCGTGCTCGACAGCATGTATCGACGTTTCAGGTCAAACGACCACTTCGAGGTGTGCTTGATGCGAGATCGGTAGGGAGGGGACTATGTCGATAATTCTGATCGATAAGATAAAGCGATTTTCAAGGTCACAAGGTTTGGGAGCATAGGTAATCGTATACTTAATACGAGTAAAACACTAACTTGACTTGTCTCGTTGGTTTAGTTATTTAAGATTTATAAGATCAAATGTCTATAGCTTATTATTATATAATTAGTACCTAATTTAGTCATAATTTCTTTCTACCAACATGGAGTCTAGGCCTCTATTACGTAGTCTAAAGATCTGATGAAATTTAAGTGTGATATTTCGATAATACATCATATCTGTAAAAGAAGTGCTTATATATATATTATTCTTATTCCCGAGTCACTTAGGGTCGGTTTATCAGGTCTAACCGGATTTGACTGGATATCAGTTTTTACATTGAGCGGCTGCCACCTGACCTCCGCAACCCGAAGGCTAACGATACCCTAAAGCTAGACCAGTGTCAGGATATTATAGGGTACTGACTTCCCAATAATGACTGCCATAGATGTTCATGGCAGCCGGGACTGACGGCTTAACGTGCTCTCCGAGGCACGGAGCAGGCATAATTGTCAATCAATACGCACATAATTTCGAAAAGTCATATACCTTCCGAAAGTCAGAGGTGCGCGACATGGTTTCGAACCCAAGACCCTCTGCATTGGAGTCTGTTGGTCTCCCGACTGAGCTATCGCTGCTACAAAGTTGTATGTGATGTGAAATAAATAAATAATTTCACCAATTATCGATCTATCGTTATTGGTGGGTACATCCCTATGTGATCGGTGGTTTTAAGTGCTAAAGGGCTGGCAGTCAGCGTTTTCCAAACGGGTTGAGTGTCACAGGTGCTTGGCAGCTCGCCGCACAGGGGCTCGCGTCAATGTGGGGCACCTTGATAATCGTTAGATAACTTGTTAAATGTTATTGACAGAGTCAGGTTATGAAGTTAAAAACAATGAATCAACGTTTGTTACTTTTACTTGAACTTGTATGTGTGGCACTGTGCCTTATCACGCATACGCAATATTTATTCTTTGACATCATAAAGTTAGTACCTTTGCACCTATGTCTAAAGTTAACGTTTAATGTAATTAACAATCGGATTGGTTTGTATCATGCAATTAGTTTAATATGTATGCTGCAAATCAATCAGGTGATCTAATGAGAAGGTACCTACCTACGCGCTCATGAAACTGTTAGTCGTGGAACGAATTCCTACTTAACAGAATATAAAAATAATAAAATAGAAGATGTGTATCATATTTTGATGGAATGCGTTCGAAACGAGGCAGCAAGAATAGATTTTTTTAAAAATACAACATTAATTTAGCTTCTTCGTTCGTTCGTTCATTCTAGCTTTGCCGTTATCAGAGGAAGCTGGGATGTTAATAAAATTAGTGAATCTTTGTATAAAACGTAGAAGGTGATTAATAATAAGTGTCTCCTCGAGGATGACATAATCTTTGTGATTAAACGCTCTATAATAAATAAAGATTTAAAAAAAAGCAATCCATATAAAGATAGCGTTCCGATACTATATGGGTTTAGGTATGTGCCTTCTTTAGTTAAATAAATAGAATATTATTAAATATCTATCTTGTGAAGGCAAACCATCGCAAAAGTTAATAGACGGTCAAACGCATGGCAATTGCTGTGTTTGCCTAAATTAATTAGCTACAGCCAACCAAATCTGACTGTGACTACACAGATGGCGAAGTGGTTTAAATGTTCACCTCGCCCCTGCCATTGCCCCAGTGTTGTGGATTCGAATCCCACACGGGACAAAACTTTGTGCAATCTACAAATCTTTGTTCCGAGTCTGGATCTTCTTTGTAATAATAACAATAATAATAATAATAATAATTTCATGAGACTAACGCAATATCGGAGAGCACAGTACACTAGCTTTAAACTATCACCTTCGCCTTGTGATATAAACAAAAAATGTATCACCAGGTTAAATTAAAGCGCACAAACCGCAGGGCAGCTTGTGGCAGGCTGAATGTGAGTGGCGACACTGCGGTCCTGAATGCCTCAGAGAGTTGGTTAAGGCCTTGTCCCCGGCTTGCCGTTACTGGTTGGCTGGCCGGTCAGAAGGGGGCCGCTAGAGCTAGATGCTTGGGGGTGGAAGTGTCATTTTCAAGGGCATAACTACGGGGAAACCCGCTCCGGGTCTCCGTTGTCACGAGACCCGTGATGGTGAAACCGGCGTCGCACCGCTCGACACCCCTAGCCACTCGCACCGGTGTTGCCCTCTGCTGTTGGCTTGTATGCCTATAGTGGCTTATCAGGGGGCCCATCTAGTGAGTTGGCAAGTTACCGTCTGCCCATTGCATTGATGCTATTAGAGTATTCAGGGCAGACGCCGTTTTTCATCCATAGTTAGCAATATACCGGTCCACCAAACACCCATACCTATAGCCCATATATTAGAATCCATACGTAGCAATAGTCCTACGCCTGCTGCGGCTAGTGCCGCTGTAGGTGTTCCATCACACCTTTGATTAAATCTCTCGAAGGGCCTCTTCACGTTGGACCCATGTCTCAGTGTAAGCCTCCCAAAGGGCCAGGTATTTTCTAATATAATATGTTAGAAAGTACCTGTGATAAGAGAAACATAATAATAAGAAAAAGAGTTGAAATACTTGCATCTAGCTCATGAGATTGTCGACACGTGGGGCGCGTGGACCCGGCGATCATTGTGACGATAGTCATTACAGTCAATGTTTTAATACCTAAGAACCTCGACCACCTCCTCAGAGGCTTGCGTTAGATGGCTGGATCAAGTCATTGATCCAAAAGGCAGTACTGCTCGACACGGCGCGTATTGTGAGGAAATTCCTCTCTCTGGGGCCCTAACCACCGGCAGCTTGGACCCTGTTCCCGATGTCAGTGGGTCATTTCAGTTTTTTTATTATTAAATATGTATAGTTTTTATATTTATATTTAAAAATGTAATCATTAGAAAGAAAGAGTAATAAAGAGAATAATAATAATAATATTTATTTAAATAATAGGTACAATAATTTATAATAAATGACTCGTTAATTTATAAAATACATTTGTTGTTGTTTGCCCGAACTAGATTAAACCTGTGGCTCGGGCGAAGAAGTGCTTACAAACTATTTTACCAACGGACTTGTTTCAATGTTTGTAAAGTCCTCCATGATTTTAATGAATCTTAAAATAGGTAGGTAAGTTTGATTTGGTCGCGTCATTAATTAGCCTTTCAAAAGGTGTTACTGCATTTCATGATATATACTAGACAACAGAATATTGTGCGTGCCATTACTACATGGAGTAGCCCGAGTAGCCGTGCTTGTCCTAATTCCATTTCACAGTTACCTTACTGTCCTGGTAGGACTTGGTACCTAATTTGGCACTTGTTTTGAGTAATCTTTGTTTCTAGGTATAGTATATTCGCTCTACCTAAAAGCATAAAACCCATAATGACTTAATAACTCATTTTCAAGCGCCTTCATCCAGTGGACTACAGTTCGCCCGTGATATATCTAACTTCATTTAAGTCATCAATTAGCCGGTGGTAGACTTTTTTAATGTGTATGTACATTAAAAAAGTCTTGTATTTGGACACCGAAGTCCGACCGTTGGCCGTGAGATTAATTTATATCGATAATGCTATACATGATCTTTAGTTTTATTGAACAGATTGAGATGCACCGTGCTTGGATAGTAAGTTGAATTCTAAGCCATAAACCATTAATAGTCATTGTGTAATGTCAATACAAACGGAAGATAGATGGACAAAACACATTGTTTTGGGTTTAGAGTCCTCTACATAGTCGACACTAGTGACTTTAAAATATCTCCAAAAGGTCTCGTTACAATCATTCCTTATATTATATAAATTAGCAACAACACTTCTACCTATATAAAATGAAGGTACTATACTTTCTCCTAACATAATTATCTACATTATGTCTGTCTTTGTTTCAAGTCAAGACAAATTAGGAAAATACCTTCAAAATCAATTAGCTATCAAAAACTGGCGAACTCGTCACTGAAACCTTGCATAACAATCGATATCCGTCATTAAACCCATCAGACTAATCTAATCCGAATATTAAACAACAATTTAAGCAAGACACAGGTATAATAAATCTTCTCAATCGCCCCTGGATATAACCCACTCAATATTTTAAGCTACCAAATTGTTTTATTACGTATATTTACGATTATGAACCCTATTTACATAAACATAAGGTTGTTGAGACTGAACAGGTGATAGTATTATAGGGTCACAGATCATTAAAGGAAATAGATATGAATTAGCCGCCATTTTCTAACGGACATAAAAGCATATAAATTATTAGATAGTGTTTAAATATTTGTTCCACAAAGTAATCTTTATTTGTTGAGTGAATTAGATTGCCTAATACTCAATTTCACCAGTCAAATATTTCTAAATGATCTCTCCCGTTCGTGCTTAAGAACGCTGATTAGATTTAGAATTTGCCGGGAAAATCCGAATAATACAATACAGGCTTACTATATATATAAATAAAATAAATGCGAAGAGAGGAACCGCCCACCTTCGGGGTTTGGAATAATGGAATACTGTGTATAATTTCAGTACGCTCGGATTTAATAACGCGAATGCCCACCATCAGAGAAGTTCGGTATTGTCATTTCTATTGCAATACTTGGTGTGGCCGATCAAAGGGTGCATGGTATGTTCAGCTATGCGCAATTACTTCATCACAATTAATTTACGCCAAATAACGGCCAACTAGACAGCGTTCATTTTTCAACACGTTACGTTACGATTACTCCTCACGAAAGTTTCTATAATGTCAACGGCAAGTCTATGAGACTCGTAAACCTGAGTGCCGGGGTACAAAACGGCCGGTGCGTTAAACTAACAGACACGCTCACCGTCAGATATTAATCCGTCAGATCGTGATTAGATTCAGTGGCACGCAGTAATATATTTGAAGGTGTCGGCTTTAGTGATTGCAGGCGTCGATGGTAATGTCGATTCATTGATAAAACCTCTTGATAAATGGAATGGTTCGTTTTAATTATGGGTCTCAGCAACCCTTACTATAGCTATAAAAGCTATAGGTATTATATTTTAACTTGCCAATTGCATATTGGTAGTCGTGCTTATTACCCCCCCTCAAATATTTAATTATAATATTTTATTGCCTGTTATTTTGCGAGATTATGTATACTACAGTCACATTGTACTTACAATAAATTACCGTCCGAATTCAAAACAACAGTAAACCATAAGGTTTTTAATAGTAAATTTAAATAATTTCTTTTAAAAAAATGCTACTACAGAGTGGATGATTATATAAAGGATGCAAATAAAGGCTTATGCATATAAGGCAACAATAAGAAGCATATCATAGTTTGTAAGTTCGATTTAAAATCTATATTTGTGTTCTTATATATTTTTTTTTTTGTAATTTGTTTTTGTTCTATTTCTTGTCGTGTTAGTTTTAAGAATTTTCAACACAAATGTATGTTTGTTTAGAAATAAATTAATCTAATCTAATCTAATCTACTAGGGAATCTAAAGTCTCATGTTAATTTAAATAATGATTGGTTATTTTTTAAATTATTATTATACCTAAGTACTTTATTTTTAAATACATTAAACATACATTTTTGTAAATGGTTTGATATCGTTCTAATTAACTATAAATAAATAAATAAATAGATAGGTACTTAAGTATTAACTAGCGACTTATCAGAAAATATCTCATAGCAGTTGAGTTACTCAGCATTGAGTGTTAGTTGAATAAGAGATGTAACAGCGGCGAGTAGTTGATTAAAAGTTAGTCATTAATAAAAGACTTGAGAGGTATTCAGTTAAGAGGTAGCTAAGTATTAGTTAGCGATATTTGTATACTATAGGACTCAGCAATCTTTCTTGCATGGTATAGGTAAGTAATGTACTCCGATTACTCGAGTATCCGATACTCAGATTTGTAGAAGAACTACATGTTTTAATATTATGCAACGTCTAAGGCACTAGCCACTAGTGTTCTTGTAAAGACCCAGAAAAGATGTGAAAAATAACTATTTTAATATTAAGCAAAATTCAAGCGACTTGTATGCCGAAATACAATCAATGCAACATTCACGCATTTATATTACCAAATGGGTAGGCCTCTGCCTACCCATTTGGTAATATAAATGCGTGACTTTATCTATTAGGTAATTATAGGAAGATTTAGGAACATCGTGACTTACTTTACATACCTAAATAAAGGCGTAGGTACCTACATGTTTTACATGCTAATGAAAGAGTATGAAATATGGCCAGATGTAGAAATATTGAAAGTTAATACCTCATTCAATGATTTAATTAATATTAAAGATTAATAGTTATTACTTTTACGTGACGTGTGTTTTATAATTTAATTTGTGAACGTCTCAACTAATCTTGTGCATCGTAGTTGGGTAATTTATTACACGCATAATTTGTTTTATTTATGAATCTCATTTAATTACTAGTAATATTATCGTATATTATTGAATTTACTTGATAATCCTATTAATATTTGATTTAATTAGTTAGTATTAATAACTTGGCATAAACATATTCATTATTGGCAGTGACTTCGCATATCGTAGCCTATAATACAAGATGTATTTTATGTATGTATTTTTTGGGTCTGAAAACAGTTCGGAATTAGGATATGCGAATTCTTAAGTGAAGACTGCGACTCGAAGATAGAGCGATGATATACATAGAGAGATGGCAGTAGTGAGAAAAGCTATGGCTTTCATTTTCTTACTACTGCTACCCTCTGATTAGCTAGACATACCGATTCCCTGCTTGTCGAAGATACAGCAATGAACTGCCACAAGCTGATAATGAGCATGAAGATTTAGAGCAAGTATTACCTGCGCGACGCAAATTTATACAATTTAAAAAAGGTATAAATTCTTTGTAGGTCTTTAGATTTATTTTTTAATTAGGCCAATTATATGATGTCAATACAACCTGGTAGATTAATTCCTACCAGACAGTAACTTTTATTCCGATTCGTACGAAACATTCACTTCTCAATTTGTAACTTTTGATTAAAACAATGCATTGAAATTAATTTGTCATAAGCCACAAATCAATAATTATACATACAAACATTAAATTAAATTATTTTTACGTCACACATACAAAGGCAGCTCACTATATCACCAATATGAACACTTTTCTACATAAAAGCAGCTGCGAACTGAACCAAACAAGCAAACTTTATTTTACGGCTGTTCAATATTCAGTATCGAACTATAACAGACAATAACTGTAAAACAGATATCAATAATAGTCGATATTTCACATCCCTAGCGCGGGGCGTGTGACGGTGGTAGCGCCGTCGATCGCGCGTGCCGCGGCAAACGTCCACCGTCTTAACGTGCACCTTCCGATAACTTACACAACGCTAAGCAAACTTAGAGGTTTCTTTGTACGAACTGAGAAAGGACCTGTGAAACGTTATAGCTTACAAATTGGAAAAAGATCAACACTTCTGTTTGAAAAGTGTTATCAACTTACGTTTTACGTCTAACCCCTCAACTGTCATATCATTTGAAATTAGATTGCATTATGCATGCGACTTTTATCGCGAAATTTGACGTACAATTGTTTAAATATGTATCATTATCTGATTCATTCGATACTTTTTTGAATTACTTATGTTTACACATGGTGAAAAGTATCAAAAACATCGGAATAAGTGTGTAGGTATATGATATATCATTTTCTTCCGTTCATTTAAAAATGTGAATTTTTTCCCCTACGCTTGATCAAGCCGAATATTTGCTAACAGAAGATCAAACGCTAGTCAACATCTGTGATCGGCTGACTAAATTAGCAATAGCTAATCAAATAAATCATTTGCCTGAAAGAAATTTAGATACGCCATTAATAAGCCTTTTAAAAACCAAGTGTAATTCTTGCTACTAGCAAAATAAGTGAGCAATATTACTGTTTGCCTATAAAAAGTAAACATTGTATTTCCAAAATCAATGTGATAGCTTCCTATAATATTAGTTTGTGGCTAACACTCTTGCACATTTACATATGTTGATAATATTGTCTTTTACTATTTTCTGTTTACGCGAATGTTATAATTTTAAAATTTAAAAAACATTGACAAAATCCGTATAAAGTGTTTAATTTCAATATTACATATGTTAGTTATGTCATAAGGTATTCTTCCTTTCATTAGCTATTACTTATGCCAACACTAAAAAGAAGTTAAAATCTTCTCAATTATCACAACCTCGATACCCCATTAGTGTTTCGACAACATAATTACCGATAGCAGTAGCTGCTACAGCAGATTTAGGCAGCAGAGTCCACAGTCGCCCGCGGCTCCAACTTGTTCCCGTTTAATTATCAACTTCGCAATCCGCTTACTGCCGAAATTAGTTGCAAATTAAAATAGCTGCACACCTGTCTGAGCCGATTATAACAATCGATGGGAATTTGCAAGCGGACATTTTGGAAAAGTTCACGGGTATTTAGAGTTTTGTTTGGCTTTTTCGGTGGAAGTTTTTGGAGTGGAATAAAAGTAGAGGGTGTCTACATTTATTGTAGCCAGATTTTACAGTTGCAGTTTATTTATTCTGAAACGTTATAATAGAAGTATAACTTATGACGTCTTAATACGTTTGATAACTATTCGATTTGACATAAAAGAAATTCGTTTATGTACGTTCCTAATGTTATGCTATCAACTTCTATTTTAAGCTTGAGCCAAAAGATTTATTTAAGCGTTTAGAGCCAAAAGCTTGTTTGTCACTTTAGCCGTCTAAATAAGGCAGTATATATGCTATATATACAATAGGTATACAGTGTACGTAGAAGAGTATTGCAATAATACAGATAATGTCTATTTATTAATAGTTAGATCCTCATTAATTGAATTACGTTTGTGATGTTTTCATGTCCTTAAGCTCGTAGCGTGATGGTTCAAAGCGTCACGTCTTGCTCAATAAACAAGTTACTTACTACGAAATTTAAAATTTAGTCCTTAGAAACTCGACGCGTGTACTTTGATTTAGTTTATCTCTATAAAATTATACATGCTATTATAGATTCACCAGAATTTATCTCTCAAATCAACTTCAATATTAAATTTAGTGCTCGTAGGTCTAACGAGACTAATCTATTTGCCCTTCAAATTTACAAAAATAATATATCGTACTACAACCCATTAACAAGGATGGCCCGGCAGTACAACGATATGATAAAGAATAATTTGAAAGAGTTAGACACATTTAATCCCAATTTCAACATATTTATTAATAACATTAAAGGCATCCTCCATAGTCATAGTAAGTAGATTGAGCTTCGATGTTTTAGACATCGGTGATGTCAGAGGCATCTTACGCTAATCTGATATCTGTATGCATTATTTTATTTTATATTAAAAAATGTATGTAGCGTCCAACTAAGCTTCATTCTTTGTTCCATTTTCTATAATTGAGCGCCTGTATTATTTGTAACTTTGATTTTGATGTATGCACTGTTGTTACGTTACAATCCAGAACAGAAATATCTAGTTTAATATGTATTTTTGTAAAATGACTGTAATGTGATTTGTGCATTTAAATAAATAAAAAAAAATATTCTTAAGTCGAACTTGTTGGTATTAAGATTTCTGCGTTCAAACATACAAAGTCCAAAACTCATAAACAGAATATTGAAAATAAAAAATACATTGAAAGTTCCATATATATAATAATATATTTTCTCCTAAAATCTTCCATACATATGTATCATCAAAAAAGCCTAATTGTAAATCACAATTTTATACCCTTCACAAAGTCTAAAGTTCAACCTTTCGACAAGATAATTAGGTATCACGCTCAATAATTACGTAGGTAGGTGTATGATCCTGTAATTCGGCAGATCACAGAGCGCCGTGATTATAGGGCAGCATTGATTTGTTCATTGTGTACTCACCTTGTGATTTGGGGTTCAATCCCACGAATTAATGGTACTCCCCTCCTCTTAAATATACAAAGGACCTATTCATTGTGTGCTATGTATCGTGTGTGAAGGTTATAATTCGAGGGACTGTTTAGAATTATAGTGCTTACGGTTGTTTGAACTGAAATGTCAAATGTCTTTAGTTGTTTGATAAGAAGACTATGGCTATCATAGCATTCAAATGACGATGAATTGGTTAAAGATTACTATAAAATAACGTTACTTTCTTTATTTAAATGGAATTTCAGCTTTGATAGTCGTCTGTGTCGCATTGGACTCTACAAATGGCTGTGGCGATATACCTGAACGCCATCCGTGCAATCTATAACAACAGGTTTTAATTACTTTGAAGATGTACTTAAACTCACACCTATACAAGGGTGAGTCTAGTGAGTCTAAATATGTATGTATATACATACATATATATGGGGATATGAGGATATCCCCATAAGGGTGGGGAAGGCCATATTAGATTCACTTTCCGTTCGCGGCCACCTTAGGATCATCTACATTTCAAGACTATGTGCTATTAAGTTCTAACACAAAAATTCAATAACTTATGACCGATTCAGAAATTTTCTACGGGACACATAATTCGCCATTTATCTGCCTCTTCTTACTCCCCGGGATATTTACGTAGGATTGAGTCTGTTTGTAGTACAGTCAGCGACATGCCCATACACTTAAGAGATATTTCGTCTGTTTCTATCTTTAAAAATTGTAACTAATGTTTGTTTCTTAGCAGCAATAGTTAGAAGATGGATCATATAATCAACACTTTATAAATGGAGAATATCAATAAAGATTTTAATTCATAAAACACTTTTACAAAAGTGTTAAATGTTCTGCTACTTATGTCACTGACTGTACCTGTAGTGTATCTACCTAAAATATAAAGCGCCATCTCAAGTAACAAAACAAATCCTTCCCCATATAAAGGGGTTACTTTAACCCGCTTAAAATGTAGATACAACCGTCCCTTAGAGGGTGCTAGTGTTCAGGTGTCACGTCAGGTGCCGTAAACACGTTGCAATCAGTTTTTATCGCCATGGCGCCCTTGAGACTAAAGGGTACTATCCTTAAGAGTCTGTGGGGCAAAATTAGCTTAATATTTGTGGGTATGCGATATGTGTTTAATGTTTTATGCTTTCGTGAGAATTATATATAAGATTTTGTTTATTTTGTAGAAATAATATTTTATTTGCACTGCCTCAGTGGCGCAGTGATAAGAATGCGACTGTTGTAAATGTCTAAGGTCTCAGGTTCGATGTCCGGGTCAGGCAAAGTATTTTTAGGTTTTTCTGTTAAGAACTTCTGGGTGCAGCACGGAGCTTGTAACTGTGCCCGAAGGACGACGAGATTCTTATTTGCGTTTATCTAAAGGTAGAGCAAAATGTAGATGTGTTAATATACCGCTGCCTACCCCTTCGAGGATATAGATGTGACACTATTTATGTATCTATATTTTAGACAAAGTATATAAATGCTTATTTCTCAAGGAACACCTACCTAACTCTCCTCGCATAAGAACATTGTAAGGTAAAAAAAAAAATACGGTATGAGGGAGCTCAGTTATATAATAAGTTACCTAAAGACGTAAAAAATTCTTTATCTATTAATAGTTTTATACTTATTAAACTTTTTTTTTTACGTGGTGGAATGCATTGACGCATATCCCTCCGCGGGGGTGGGCGGAGGGATTATGTCGGGCTCGCCGGGGTAAAATAAAGATGTTGAAAAGATAATGTACCTCCCGGAATACCGACTAAACCTACCACGGTGTTCCTCGACAAAACCACTATCGACGGGGCCGCGCGAATCGCTTTCGCATGCGGTCGCGACCCCGCCGAGGTTACGGCCCGCCGTATGAAACGGCAGGCCACTACACAAAGAGACCTACCCAAAGAACTCACTCTAAAAATTCCCTATTGTCTCCCCCCTAGAGGGGAGACGGACTCGAAACAGAGGCGCGCGTGGGAACACGCACGCCGCTTCTCGGACCTGGTGCTGAATGGATGGCGGGCAGGCCCACAAAGCCCCCCACCCCCAGGTCAAACCTCAGGGTGGCTGGAGGTCATCTCACGCCCTCCGGCGCCCGGCTCTGCGGTTGGGGAGAGGGTTTAAACGCTCCCTCTCTCGCTCCGCCACCTCCGTGATGGAAATCACTTCCTCACAGAAGGAGGCGACGGCGTTCCACGACCTCTCACTCCGGACCAAAGACTGAATTACGGCCGGGAGCGAGAGGGTAACCGATCCGACTGCTGCGAAAGAAAGGCTTATTTAAACATTATCATAAATGTGGGCTTCTTATTTAAATGTACATACAATAATGTTTTGGTAAAATGTTCTGTAGATGACAATAGGCACGTCCCTATAACCAAATAACACTGAATACACCGATAACACAGTGGGCACGAGGTTGTCGGGCCGTTGCCGTCGCGCTACAAGTTGTGTATTCGAAACCCACATGCTACAATAGTTGTTGGTATGATACACATAATTATGATTATTCGGAGTCCAGTTGGATGATGTGTCCGGTAATTGAATGCTTTTAAAGTATCCAGCGATATACAGCAAGGTGTCTTTAAAAAAAAGAACATAAAGCCTGGCAAAATGTTAGTGTAATACACCATATATTTAATGTATTGTATACATAGGTGACTAATTTTATAATGTTTAAAAATCTTTTAATTTCAAAGGAATTATTAGTTCATATTATTTTTCCAGACGAGTATAACAAAGTTTTCTTTTCAAATATAATCTCTCACCATCTCAACATCTAATAAAGACAGAAAAAAAGCCATCCCTCGTCACGCTATTATCTGCGAGAACTCTTTAAAACAGATTAGCACACTCCAAGGGAATGACAATGATCTTGTCGTAAATTCCTATCTGTCTCTCCATAAAAAGATTTCGCAACAAAAGGTGCCACTTTTTTATCCTAAGAGCACCTGCTTTCGCGGAGTTTCGGTGCGAAACTTGAACTAAACTTCGCAAACTTTAACCAAAGTTCGGTGGAAACTTCGCACCGGATGTTGTTATCGGCCGGAAGCGCTTTAGGCGACTTCCTGTTTTGACGGACGTAAAAACTGGAGATTTTCTTCTCATAGTCTTAAAAAGTTGTTAAATGTTTCTTTTTATAATTATCAAGGTATCAAGTATTATTTTAAAACTGTGTCAATATGATGTACGCAAGGGAATGCAAATCACCATAAAATAAGTCTTAATTCATTTCAATAAAATACTCTACATTCATCAAAAGGTATTTAGGATTTTAGTTTGCGTCTGTCTCGGCATTTTGCAAAATTTACTATACCGATTTTCATCAGGATTAAACAGTTTGGTAGTTTGAGACTCAACACAAAACTGGCGACTTCAAACGTGCCCTATTGCGACCTACATTATAGCTACCAAAATGTTAGTGTAATACCTCCTTCTATGTGTGTGTAATAATCCTTAACCTTTCAGGAATATAGGCGTACGACTCTTTCAGAATCCAGGCCGGTATGTTGTGACTCTCTTATATAACCTGCAAAATAAATAAATACTAACCTGTCAACAACTTTCAAGAAGTACATAGGTACATACTTATAATATACTTACCCTGCAAATTCCAAGTAAAAGTGCCAGCGAATATAATACGGCGAGACATCGGAAAAGCTCGTAAAATACAAGTTTCACGTCGGCCCGAGGCGCTTACCTCAATGTGCCTCAGAGTTGTGAAAAATGGCCGACACATCACTCCGAGTGACGGCCGAGATAAAAGTTTTAAGCAATTTCCTATTCACCCCCCTGAGAAGATGAATAGGTGATGTAATTGCGTGCTTCTGTAAAAACTTGTGTTATGATGTTGTATTTAACCGTCTTTATATTTGTAGGTGTAGTTATATCACGATATGTAGTTAGCTGTACAATTACTTGAGTATGCGTAATTTTACCAAACAACGCCTCAGGATTCGATAAAGTTTCAATGTTGTATCAAATTGATCAAATCCGTAAAAATGGCGAGCGTGTAAACTACTTATGATAGGGCTTTTATATTATGTCTAATAAAACAATATCCACACTAACGAATCTTGTATTAGAGTACGACTATCTATACTTAGTAAGTAATAGATAAAAATATTGCTTTAAATCGCTATAGGTCTTACGCTATAACCTGTACATTGTGATACAAATTCAAAAAGTACCGCTTAGTTAGGTAAAGTTAAGGAATTCACTATAAATGTAGGGCACGCCACGATCGTGGCGGTAAGTCCCGTTTTTGAGGAGTGGCTGGAGAGGCGGCATGGCGCCCTCACCTTCCGGCTGACACAGGTTCTAACTGGCCACGGTTGTTTTGGCCAGTTCCTGTGTCGTATACGCCGGCAAGAGACGCCCGGTTGTCACCACTGCGGCGACTGCCGCGACGTTGTTGAGGACACGGCGCTGCACACTTTGGCGGTTTGCCCCGCCTGGGCATCGCAGCGCCGTGATTTGATCGCGGCAGTCGGATCGATTGCCCTCTCGCTCCCGGCCGTAGTTCAGTCTATGGTCCGGAGTGAGAGGTCGTGGAACGCCGTCGCCTCCTTCTGTGAGGAAGTAATTTCCATCAAGGAGGCGGCGGAGCGGGAGAGGGAGCGTTTAAACCCTCTCCCCAACCGCAGAGCCGGGCGCCGGAGGGCGCGCGATGACCTCCAGCCACCCTGAGGTTTGACCTGGGGGTGGCGGGCTTTGTGGGCCTGCCCGCCATCCGTTCAGCACCAGGTCCGAGAGGCGGCGTGCGTGTTCCCACGCGCGCCTCTGTGTCGAGTCCGTCTCCCCCCCTAGGGGGGAGACAGTAGGGTTTTTCATGAAGTAAGTACCTTTGGGTAGGTCTATTGTGTAGTGGCCTGCCGTTTCATACGGCGGGCCGTAACCTTGGCGGGGTCGCGACCGCATGCGAAAGCGATTCGCGCGGCCCCGTCGATAGTGGTTTTGTCGAGGAACACCGTGGTAGGTTTAGTCGGTATTCCGGGAGGTACATTATTTCTTTTCCATCTTCTTTTACCCCGGCGAGTCCGACATAATCCCTCCGCCCGCCCCCGCGGAGGGATATGCGTCATTGCATTCCACCACGTAAAAAAAAAAAAAAAAAAAAAGTCTCTATAAATGTAGCAAATAATATCTTCACAGTGATATCGGGGTAACTACTAAAAGTACCCATGCCTGTCATAATAACTCATCAAGAATTTAAAAAACAAGAATTATAATAAAGCTTGTAAAATACTGAAATATTCACAAATGTTGACCCTCCAACAATTTTCATAAACACAGCATAACTAGGAGGACGCAGCTCATGAAAAATTCGACAATATCATCGGCAGCGAGGTGGAGTAATTAATGACCTCGCAGCAGCGCCCGAGCCCGCCTACAAGGTGCCGACCGGGGAAAACACTTTTAAAAACTTTGCCACCCGCAAATTATTAATAGGTTTCTACGTAGACGTAGGTTAGGGACGTAGAGCTGTAAACCACGGTATACTATCGATGAAGTCGTCTTATAATAATTTAATATAATATTAATACAATTTTCATTAAAAAAATAGAAACTGTCGCTCAAGTAATAAATACTATTGACGGAGAGATTTAAGCGAACGGACGCACTACGCGACGTAACAATTTTAAAGATGAAAATGTTTATTTATTTATCGAAGTCACAAAATAAAATAATAGCCAAAATGAAATTTATGAAGTGTATTTACAGTTATTAAGCTTAATTAACACAGGATTTTGATATAAATAGCTGTTGTTAAAATACTTTGGCAAAAATACTAGTAACGAAACGTTAAAAAAGAGAGATATCTCAAGGCAACTGCACACTAAATACAAAAGCAATTCATTCTGAGCAGTCCATAATTAAGCGTTAATAAGAAGTAGACAATAATTATCGACAGATCTATCGCCCATCACTACAATAGTAACACCTTGCAACGATGTAAAAATTAAGAAAGAAAGATTTTTAAAAGTCAGCGGCGTCGGCCGAGTTAGTGCCGCCACATTAATTCGAGTGTCGATTACTTCGACTGAGGCTGATAAAAAATTGTACCTGAAACTTGAGACTGAGTGACGGCTCTTTGTTATTAGTTCGACGAGGAAGGAACGGGCTTGTGACTGAGTTTGTCGTAGATAGAGGTGTCGGGTAATCGCTACTTTGGAGGTACGAGTGACACACTAAGGATTGAATTTCCCGCTGTATTTCATAGTTTCTTTTAGAAAAGTTTACATCACTCAAACGATTATATCTTATGGAAATTACCATATGATATATCACTAGCGTTGCTGCTTTGAGGTACGATAAAGTTGTTGTTCCACTGCCGGTAGGAGAGATAAAACCACGGCGGCCACATAGACGTCGCGAGTTCGATCCTAAGGCTACCTATGATTTTCGATGTTATGTGCGCATTAAATCGTTAATTATCGCTTCACCGGTAAGGGAAACATCGTGAGGAAACCTGTATATCTGAGAGTTTTCCGTAAAGTTCTTAAAGATATGTGAAGTCTGCCAATACTTCTACTAGGCCATCGTCTTCCACACTGGGCCAGTGTGGAAGACGATGGCCTAAACCCTTCTGAGAGTAGGCTGAGATCAGTAGTGGGAAACTTTATGTACATGGCTGATATTGCTAGTAGCGCGTTGTGTTTATTTAAACTACATCAGCATTCGTACATCAAATTTCGAAACATACTTTTTTAGTCCCAATAAAAAAATATTTTTTACTGTCGTCTTTTCTAATCAATCTTGTATGAAGGTCAGTAACTCACGGTCGAAGACAAAGTCTTAGTTAAAGCGTGCACTGCAGCAGAAGCAAGGGTCGACAAATCAGTGTCGTTTACCGTCGAGCGCGTTTTCAATTTGTGCTGTCTCACCGTAAGTGCTTGGTGAGTGTGTGTACACTGTGCCACTGCACGCGGATGTTAGAAGCGATGATGCTCTGGGTGGATAACCCAACACGCAAATTCCTCATTCCGGAAGGGGCAGATGATATAGATTTACTCCTGCTCTCCCCGTATATCTGTTAAGTGAAATTCTTTGAAGACATTTTTCTAACTTCTACTGGTAAGCGGTATCATAATTTAGACCTAGACGTATTTCCTTTGGCATATAAGTATTATAACATAATATATATTGCTGTTTTAAATAAGATGAAGTTGTTTAGCTGCAAATGCTGCTTAAAAAGAGGCACTACATTATAGTATAGACGCGAAAGTCATTGATGAGCTGTCATAGATCTAAATCCTTCTATACTGCTAAGCTAATTATTGCTGGTTTTAACGTAATTATTTATATTTCAATCAATTTCATATAGTCTGATGCACCACGAGCTCTGGGGTATATAAATAATCTATTAAACTGACTTGGTCTAAAGCTGATACATAATAGTATAAAATCAGTGGTTGTAAGGAACGACTAGGGTCCTATGTCCAATGGACGTTATGATTAGACCTGTTATATAAAACATAGTTTAAAGAGAAATGAAGATAGTTAGTAAAATATGCAATAACAGAAGTTTATTCTGTTATTGCATATTTTAAAACATGTTAAACTCAAAGTTTAATATGTTTTTAAAGTAGAGTAAACTCTTCTGTAGTGTAAATTATATTATTGATATAACTAATGTAAGAAATATTTCTTAATGGTTGATAGACGGATGGCGTAGCTTGCAAGCGGTTACATAGCTGCTGCCACAAACAATTATTTGTGTGATTTATAAATTGCTCTGATTTGGTTGTAGGTACTTTTTATTACTTAATTTTATGGTTTTAAAGCACTTCATGAATAGGGCACAACAACAAATTGAATAGTATTATACTCGTGTTAGAAGTGGCTTCAGTTGGCACGATGTCTTGACTTACCGTACTTGACCGTAGCTTTAATATGAGGACTGCTCATAGGTATTACAGGTAAATACGTCAGATCCATTGCCTCGTACACCGGTGTCGAGTGCATCTGCCGTGAGCTACATACTCTAATGATAATTTATTTGCTCGCATTGTCTAGTGCGTCCTGGAATTCCGTTGAACATTGGAAACGAAAACTTTTAACGTACAATACAATTTATTTTGTACACAATTTGTTTTTGGGTTGATTAGAAATGAAAGAGAAACGTTGAGTACTATGTTACGACGAAATATATGACTTTTGGTAAAATGTGTACATGCAGTGTACTTTATTATATTGCGTTGATTTGTAATCATCAATTACTTCGCTTCGGTGGCGCAACAATAGTGAATACGATTGCTGAGCATGAGGTTCTGCGTTCGTTTCACGGATCGGGCAGAATTATTGGGTATTTGTGAATAAATTCTGAGTTACAGTACGGATTCTAGAATTATGCCTGTTAAACCGGGAAAGGTTTGCTCCCTATGACGTGGGGCCTTAAATGACTGACGAAGTGTAGGTGATATATATACATCTGTGTCTACTCCTTCGGAGAAATAGGCATGAGACTATATTATGTTTATCATTCTTTGAGATAAGGTACCTACAGAGCATTATAGAGAAGCATCATATAGAATCAGTATAGTTGGGATATTATATATTAGTTGGGATGCCGTGCAAATGGCTTAAGTTCCCACTGTATATATATCTATCTTTCAAAGTTATATGTCTGAAGTTATTTTAGCTCAAATTTATGGTGAAGAAATCGGCGTGCATAAGAATTCATAATGTTTTCAAAGAAGCGTAAAGTCTTGAAACGACCGACTTTAGCCTGCCCCTTTTTTAAAAAGATTATTACCGCAGTTTCACATAAGTATTCTTTTTTATAATACTGTAAACTAATACTCTAGTGCTATACTAATCATTTTGAGGATTACCCAAACAATTACCCCTTGTTGCTGTGCCATCTATGCAATCATATAACACTTAGAAACAGTTCAAGTTCAAGAGCAGCGATAGCTCAGTGGGGAGACCAACAGACTGCAATGCAGAGGGTCTCGGGTTCGAACCCACGTCGCGCACCTCCGACTTTCGGAAGTTATATGACTTTTCAAAATTATGCACGTATTGATTGACAATTATCGCCTGCTCCATGCCTCGGAGAGCACGTTAAGCCGTCGGTCCCGGCTGCCATGAACATCTATGGCAGTCGTTATTGGGGAAGTCGACACAAAAGATCCCGCTGGGTCGAAGTGTCGCCGGTCTATACTGACTGGCCCCCCACATAAGATAAGATAGAAACAGTTCATATTCAGGAGTGGCATAGTTTACTATGTATATTAAAGGTTCATTGTTTACTATATAAGATCGCAGTCAAAATACGTGAGTGGGAACTACAGAATTCCTTACTGACCTCTTGATACCTTCTTTATATAGCTGAGTTACACCAATGCCTACAGTTTATTGTCCCTTATTAACTGTACTTTCATCATACTATCTGACCATTTCTGCTGTACAATACATGTGATTTTTATTAGGCAATTTCGATTGTCTTGGACTACATTTGGCGACGGTAATGTACATTATTAATGCATGCTAAGAATTTGGATGTTCATACACAATTATGCCTAAACAGTAGGACGGATTTAGATGAAACTTAGTACGGACGTAGACCATGTCTTGGTATAATAATCCTCCAGACCGAATTTCGCCCACGGCGACCAGTCTTAACGGAGACTGGTCAAGTACGCAGGAGATATTATAGTGCACAAGTGTGTGCGCAAACACAAGGGCACTCTCTGTTCCCTAACTCCCATGATATGATAGGATGGTAATCCGACACGACCGGAGAGAGATCAGGCGCAGGACCAACGTGCAACTTTACGTGCTTTCCAAGGCACGGGGGTGTCTAACACCGCCAACTTCCTAACTCTGGGCTGCTATTGATATTTCTTAACTGAAAAACCCAATAATTTTTAGTTGGCCCGACCCGAGATTCGAACCCGAGACCTCATGCACAGCAGTCGCATTCACGACCGCATAGAATATATATTTACTATAACATAGAATACTTTTAACCCTAGTATGCGTTGCCGTGGGTTTCACATATGCCAAACTGCGGTCAGAAATGAGTCATTACAATAAAGTTTCACACGTATTATCTCCTTATAACGTCCAATATTAGTAAAGTATTGATTTACACTCACGAAGCCAATATAAGGCTGAAAGTTAAAAAGCTTTCTTCATCCCTTATCGGCGTCCAATAACTTAATATAAAGTATAAAGGTAGCAGTTTGATATTGTCGTAAAAGGTCCGCAGTCATCTTGAGATCGCGTAAACCTCTCACAAGAGGGCGCTCAAATAATCCCGACAATAAAGAAAAATTCCAGCCCTCTTTATGAAGAGGTAAGTCCTTGGCAAATTGTGCACAGAGACTTATGTGGAGCTACTAGCTAATAAATTAAGAAATTATTTTAGATCTGCGTCTTGTGTTATATAAGCTAATTGTCAATATAAATAGTTTATTTTAAATTAGTTTTAACCCGCAGTATCTTGCACGTGTCTATTGTGATAATAAACCCCTGAGTAAAAGGTTGTATATTAAAACGAATTGAAATATGAGTTTATTGTTTACAAAATAAGAAAAATATCATTACAACTTTAAATTCCGGCTTTATATTTTCATTCCTAAATTATAATGGCCAAAAAATTGCTTATAGATAGTAAAAAAATCGATGCTGAATTGCTCTGGCAACGAAACATATTTCACTATAATTGTTTCGTAGCATCCACATAGCTAGGCGATTCTAAAGACTGAAAGGAATAAATTGATTCTACGATCAATTGCGACAGCTATTAAGATTGTATAAAAAGATAAACACGAGACGAAATAACAACATTTACACCGTATTGTAAAAAAATTGTATAGGTATCGTAGTGTAAACTATGTATTCTAGTGAGTGAACATTATATACATATGTATATTAATATATAATGTTCACACACCAAATGAACATTCTATCGACAGTCAAAACAAGAGACCACAAATCATCTCCATAGCTCTCGCTGTCCATCTGTTCTTGTTGAACGTAACAGACGAGCACGGTGCAGGTAAGCGATGGCATAAGTGGATTGCTTTTCTGCTTTACATACAGATATCACAGATATTTTGAGCAAACGGACGCACGGCCACGCTGCACTGATGTTATGACTCCATACATTCTATCGGAGAGATTTATTGCGACTTTATTTGTTGCCTTTGTTAGTCACATCGTTTGAAAGGTTACGGCTAAGGGTAATAAATTCAAATAAATGACAGAACCACGTCTGCACCTACATTTCTAAAGGGGTTGCCAGAAGTTTATTACACCCACATTGACGTTAATTGCTTACATTAGCAGATCAGCAGAACTATGACAACTATACTACAATAGGTTTACAGAAGCTTGTGATAAAAGGCTAATAGGCTAGGTGAAGCTATTGTTTGTAATACGACACGGATCTCTTACGCGTTGTCTACCAAACGAAAATTAATTAAAGATGGTTTGAAACGACATACCTCTAACATTATTTATGTTAGAGTTATGTGAGCCTTCGGTGTTCTAACTCATCGGACGACTCGTACTAACACTTTACTACTTTAATGCCTAGGGTCTGTCAATCAATCAGCCCGTTGTACTTCACTGCCGGACATAGGCCACTACCATTTTATGCCTCAAAAGCCAGTCTTTCGCCTTCCGCATCCAGTCTAACCTGGACTTGTTCTGGTGTCTGTAAGAGAGTTAAATTATTAATAATGCTTTTACATAAGTCGTGTCTTAGTCGTTCAATCAAAGCATTTTATTATTATTATAAACCACATAATATATTATTATAAAAAATGCATTTTATTACCTAGATATTTTCTTCTCAAACAGCTTTAAAAAAATGTTATTCTTTGTTATAAGTATACATATATCAAGGTGCACAAAAGGTAAGTCGGTATAATCTTGATAGATGAGAGATGATACACCTCACGGAGATCAAGTACGGCGCGTTTCATACGCGATTTATCAACCACTGAAATAATCTTTATGAATGATTGATAGATTTTATGATAGGTAAAGTATATTGGAGTTTTAATAGCTTATATATGGTGTTCTATGTTAAAGCAATATCAGTATTATCAATAATCTGTTGGACTGACACGCAGAGGTTTCGAGTTCGATCCGAAGGCACACATCTCTGACTTTCTGAAGTTATGTGCGTATAAAATAGTTAATTATCGCTCGCTTTAACGGTGAAAGAAAACATTGTGACGAAACATGCAAGTCTGAGAGTTCTTCATAATGTTCTCGAAGATATGTAAAGTCTAACAACCCCATGTGCCAGCGAGCGTGGTAGACTATGCTCTCACCCTACTTAAATTGAGAAGAGGCTCTTCCCCAACAGTGGGATAGTTTAAGGCTGCCTATCCATTGAAGCGGAGCGAGGCTGCGGAGCGAGGCTGCGGAGCGAAGAAACGGAGAAATATTAACCAAGAGGATTGCATAAAATCTTCGCTTCGCTCCAGTATGCAATGCTATTGGTTAATATTTCCCCGGTTCTTCGCTCCGCAGCCTCGCTCCGCTTCAATGGACAGGCAGCCTTAAGTTCCCTCATAATAGAGAACGTATCTGTTGTCACATAACTGGTACAGTTCTAGACCCGCACTGAGAAATTAACAGACTCAGGAACACGATACCTCATGTACAGCAGTCGCAATCCGCTGCATCACCGCTATCTTACAAATACCCAAACAACAGACTTATTAAGACATCTAGCTAGTATATCAGAATTATTCATGTATCTTATGTAGTGATCAAACCTTCAAAATTCAGCGCACTGGTAGTGGCGAAGCGTTCACATAAACCACTGCACCATCCTTGGAATCTCGCTATTGCAAACTATTAAATTTTACTTGACTGATGGCCAGTTCTACAACTAACAAGTAAATGTTATCCGAAAGATAAATCGCATGCTGTATCACTCTTGTTAAGTTAAAAAAGAGAGATGGCGAGACTTTTATCTTATAGATAATTGCTATTATGAGGTGGTGGGACAAATCCTGACTACACTTAATTTAGCTTCCACTTACTGATATAACTATTACTAAGGTGTATAACTATTACTGTTTGCTTTTACATTAAGAAGATTAAACTTCAGCTAAACCATGTCTTTGGCTGGAACGATTTACTTAAAATTTGATATGAAAATAACTTTATCATGGGAAAGAGAATTTAACTATTCGAATACAGCTATTTTGGTTATTAAACTGTTTTACAATCTGTACTTAACAGGTGTACCTGGCCTTTCTCTGTCTACCCAGGTATTATCTTGGCACTACCCACAATGATCCCATAAACGCTCCAAAGTATAATAAGATTAGTTTAAACCGTTCGTCTGGCCAAGCTGTGTATGTCCTGTGGCACAAGTCATGTGAAATAGAGAGTAACTACTACATAGATCAACGTCAGTAATGATAATAGTTTAAATCACGAAACTGTTCTAATGTTTTATGTTTTGAGGGGTTTCTAACTCTAATGAAAAGCCGAGTTCCTATAATTTCACTGTCCGGGTGTATGTGTGTCTAGTCAGTCAAGACTATTTATAATAATAATAATAATATTCTATCACAGACACACAACACCATCTAGCCCAAACTAAGCAGAGCTTGTACTATGGTTGCTAGACAATGGATAAACATACAATTATACTTTTTTTTGTAAATACATATATATTATAAATATATATATATTATATGGCACCCTCGATGGCGTAGTGGTTAGTGTAACCGACTGCCACGCCTGAGGTCGCGGGTTCGATTGCCGCACATGTCAAACATTTGTGTGCATGGATATGGATGTTTGTCTTGGTCTGGGTGTTTCTATATATAATTCTATGTATAATATGAACGTATTTACAAAAAAGGTGTAGTATAGTATAGTATATGTATGTTTATTTATTGTCTAGTACCCATAGTACAAGCTCTGCTTAGTTTGGGCTAGATGGTATGTGATAGAATATTGTTATTATAATTTTGTAAAGTATCAACGGTATGCGAGTTCAAGTTGCATTTTACGGGTATGTTTTATTTACACGCAAGAGCCTGTCAATGGGATAAAATATCGTATACATTTTTTATCCCACTGACAGGCCAAGTTGCAACTAAATATATTCAACGGTTAACGCGTTATTGAGTAACAAACATCCGAACATATTCACAAACATTAGTTTTATAACATTAGCAAGCGAGATTAAGGCTTTCATGTACATTAATTAGCAAGTTGAAGTAGCAGTCCAAAGTAAACGCAACCCGATTACATCTTGCATCGCGTCTTAAAGGTGCGCTCATACGCGCGGGCCGACGCCCAGCGACGGTGAGATTAGCTGCGCACTTACTATGAAACGACTTTATTAGCCCCTAACACTTACACCCGATCTGGGGTGAAGGAACCACGTTTTCCAATGGCGTCGACACTTTGTTTAAATTCATTTCTATAGCGTTGCGTAAGTTTTGCTTTTTATAAGCTCGCTGTCAAAGTTCGAACGACTTCTTAGCGGCTAGCTTTGAACTTGGAAAGTACTTAATATATTTTGTCATTATTGGTGACCCGCATTAATCAAGATATGTTGATGTGTGATGTATAGATGTGATGTGCATCATCAAAAGAATTGACTAAAACATTTTGGATGTCGTTGCATATTTATGCAATACATTTTTCATTTTATATTCAGTTTCCTAATATTATTTTAACATTTATTAAATGTAATTATGTCACTAAAATAAGCATAGTGTGTATCTTAGGCTAACCTTCGATCTTTATTTCATAAATAAAGATAAAATAAAAAATGAAATTAACTGACAACATATATGCGAATAACAAAAACTTCATGATGATCGATCCAGTAGTTAAGGCGTGAAAGCGTAACTAACAAACAAACACTCATTCACATTTATAATATTACATAGTTCACATTCTATTCCAGAATCATCAGCAATGAAATACGTTTATTTTATAAGCATCAAATCTCGTCGGGCTCATTGGACAAGCTCACCACGATCGGCAGACGGTTAATACGCCATTGTAGACGTCGAACAATTAAATTCACCTCACAAGTGACATCAACTTAGCCTCGCTGGAAAGCCTGATAACTGTGAGGTTTCGAAGTATTGAAAAGAACACTTCAATCTGTTGATTTGGAATTCATGTAGAGTTGGGCAGAATCAATTTCAAAGAGGCAAATGAGGTGGTAAGGTATAAATCATTTTACGGGTTTGAATCTGGAACGTTGTGTTAAGACATAACTACAACCTTGTGTAATCGAACGTGATCGTGACATTAATTTATTTATGTATTATGCATATTTAAAATATGTGGCTGCAATGTTTTCAGCGTAAGCTCCAGCTCAAAACACTTTAATTCATCGGCCGTTCCATATGCAAAATATTGAAGTGTAGATTACACGATAATATTGCTGTTATTGCCGGCCAGTATATTGTAGACACACGTTGCATTAAAATAATGCCCGTTTAGAAGTTTGAAAACTAGTAAAATTACTAGGTACTTACTGTATTATTAAAATAAAATCAATGATTTGTAGGAATACTTATGGCACATTATATAAAAACATATATTTTGTAAATTAAAATTTACAGAGAAAGAAATAGGTAATTTAACTTAATTTACTTTCTTGTATTGAAATTAAACTACTATATACGGATTTTATCGCGTTGTTTATTTAGCACTGTATTACAAAATTGAAAAGCAACCGAAACGTCGGGGAATGTGTAAACCAAAAATAAATAGATTTAATAGTATAAATAATTTTATTAGCTTATAAATTAGTAAAATAAAATCAATAGTAGTAGTAGTGTAATATTTTCAAAATTTTGTAATACAGTGCTAAATAAACAACGCGATAAAATCCGTATATAGTAGTTTAATTTCAATGAATAACATTTGCGTAAATAGAAGACAATATTACTTTCTTGTAGATAAAATACTTTTCATTGGTGATAAATGTGTTACTTTTGACAAACAATCACCCCATTGTGGTATCTTATTTAGAAAATAACTATGTCTCAGCTTAAAAATTATGTTATTGGTGGCGATGACGTCTTAATTTTATACCACTTGCTTCTAATTTGGCTAAAATGAATACTTTTGTTAATATTGTAGTATTAAAAAACTAAGCCATTTTTCAATTAACTCCAAGAGTTCTATTTTGTCATAATATTAGAAACTAAACTAAGAGTATTACATAGTTAGTATTCACTAGCTTTCTTTATATTGTTAAGTTAGGCAAATCTAAGTTTGATACTATAAAAATTATATGAAAAGTATAGTCTATAATTAAATGAACGCAATTGAATAAGAAATAGACTTTAAACCGTCCACCAAACCACAACGAATCATATAGATGATTAAGTTATTACGTTAAAAGCCGTCACCAAGCCAACAAAATAAATAATACTCACGAGAAAACCCATTATCCGAAGCATCTAATACATTTTCTTATCCACCTGCCCGAGACCAATAAGTTAAATGCCTTCCTTCACATAAAGGAACGTTCCCATTGTCCAGGGGAAAAATGCCCTGTTTTTTTGTAGGGTAGGTTTGCCGTGGTGAGGGCATTGTCCGCAGGTATTCGAGAAATTAACTTGGTCTAGACAGACCTTGTGAGATAGTTAGGTAATCTAGCGGTTTGTGTACTATGGGTTTTGAGGTATATTGGTGAAGTTGGGATTGTGTTCGGTTAAGCCACGTGTTGCTTCGATTTGCTTGTATAAGATTGATTTATTTTGGTTAATATTATTGCTTGAGCGGGTGGTATAGAAAGTGTTAGAATTGCAGTTTGTGTGACTAGATTTTGGGTACCTATGGAAACATGACACATTACCTTTATGTCCTTACTATTCTTATTCGTTATATACCGTCTATACCGTGTTAATAGGGCGGTAACGGTACACACTTAATGAATAAGAATAGTATAAATTAAGATATCGTGAATACCGAAGACCGTCTGTATAGAGAGTTGTCTCAGTAGTTTAAAATGGGCCAGCGACGAGTCATCGTTCATTTTAACCCAAGCGAGACTCATATAAGAGGTCTACTATTTTTTTTTAAAGATTGATGGAAAGGAAGGCGTTTGTAGAGGGGAATTTACGAACATTTAAACAACAGACATAGATAACATTGAAGCTCAAAATTGGTCATTTTGAGCTAAGATTCAAATGTATTCTGTATTCAATACACTAGATATATTTATCGACAACACCTAGTGCTCCGGCAGTAGAAAGATGATCACATAAACCACTACATTAGTACAGTTTTGTTGCAGTCAGTTATACTTCTAACTATATGAAAGAGATACTACACATTGAGTTTGTAATACACTAATGTTCCAAACCATAGACTTTAAGTGTCTCTATTAGGGCGGTTACACGTGTCTTCATATAAATACTTATCGTCTACGTCGTTTAGATTAACCGACCGAGAAATAAGTTTGTGGCCTCAGTTTGTAAGCAAGTTTTTAAAGACTTTTTTAACTGCACGCATGGCGTAGTGGTTTAAGTCGTCGCCTCGCCACTCAGGGAAAAAAATTGTGTGATCCACAAATGGTTGTTCCGAGTCAGGATATTCTTTGTGTCCGTTGTTTGATTGTTTGTAAAGTCCTCCGCGATACAGGAGTTATAACTAGAGCGGGAGGAGTTGCCTTTTTAAAAACTAAAATAAATAAAAAGTATAAGACTTTTTCTGTACGTTAGGTATTCTATTTAGTTTATTCACAGTAGACAGTAAATCTGCCGGTAGGTAGAATCGATACCTGGTTCGGGCTGATTCTTCTTCATAATATTTTTTATAGTAGCGTGGGGAATGATTTTCTGCTCTCAGTAGGTAATGTCTTATATAAAATAGTTAGTTAATACTTTGGTATCAGCAGGCGACAGGTCTTCGTATTGTGCCAGAATTCCTTTTATGAGGTCGGAAGCGCCGTGGTTTTCGCCTTCGTTGTGTTAAAGAACAATTTGAGGTATCAAAATGTTTCAGAGACTGTAAAAATGTTAGCTCGTCTTTAATGCATTTGTCGGATTTTTTTATAATTTTCCGATAAATAATGGAACAAAAAACGTGTTGATGTGTGAAATTCAACACCGGTGACCGCCGCAATATGCACGCCGTTGATTTGTTGGGCGTAACTTGCAAAGATTATGTATTATATATACATCCAGATGTGACAGCAAACATATGTACATACTTTTAAAATGGCCGTCCTTTAATATATTTGCATCTCAGAATTCACATTCAATATAATAATACCTGTCCTGTATTAAACTGTCCCATTGCTGGGCACGGGCCTCTTCTCAGTGTGAGAAGGGTTAGGTCATAGTCTACCACGCTGGCCCTGTGCGGATTGGCAGACTTCACATATCTTCGAGAACATTATGGAGAATTCTTAGACATGCAGGTTTCCTTACGACTTTTCCTTCACCGTTGAAGCGAGCGATAATTAACTATTTAAAACGCACATAACTTCGAAAAGTCAGAGATGCGTGCTTTGGGATTGGACTCGAGACCTCGGCGTGACAGTCCAACGGTATCCCACTAGGCTATCGCTGCCTAGAACTATAATATTCACACACTCTCCTCTTACTATACCTTAGTATGTTTTGATGCTAGGTGCGACGCGACCGGCATAAATTGAAGTAACTCCATTGTATTTAATAAGAAGTGATTTTAATTGTAATATGCATTCCATCGATGATGTTCGTTGTCCCTCCCGAGGTTCAAACCCAAGATTTTACTATAGGTAATTACACAAATATGCAGAGATGATTTATATATATTTATTACAGTTAAGACGACCTGGTAAGGGTTGCGGGCTGCGTTCGGATGCTGGCGGTCCAAGATCGGTCTGTGTGAAAAACCTTCGTGGAAGGCTATGTCCAAGTAGTGACAAGTTTTGACTGAGATTATAATTACGGTTGGTAGTATCTATCTTATCAATAAATTTATTAATATTGCGGATCGGATCGGTGGTTATCACTCATCAATCTGTGGACCTATGGCTCATACGCCATCACGGTGAATAAGACAAACAACATTTTAGAAAATGTATGACGTAACATGCCATTAAAAACGGCCAGTCCTTTGAACGTAAACACGGGCTAACGATCCGCAACAGTCATAAATCTTAAATGAAAAAGATCGTGATCTTTGTCTAGACTTAATTATCATTGATGCTCGAGACAAAGACATCGCTATTCAAAATGTATAGCTCTGTCTTTTTCTCACACAGGTCGTACTTGACCGTCGCTGTAGTTCAAAATGATTAGTTACCTAGTATGTTGATAGGTATGTTATAACGATTTTCGGATAGGTCTAGGTCAGTTTTTGTATATCGAGTGAGTGCTTTTTGTCGACAGAGCGTGGGAATTAAACATTAAGCTTTATTATGATGTTAATTGGTATAGCTGTAGCGTTCATCTTCACGTTTATAGTATTCTCATTATATAATTATTTATTAATTATTTATTATATAAATAATATCAGCCCTGTATTAAACTGCCTTACTGCTGGGCACGGGCCTCTTCTTAGTGTGAGAAGGGTTAGGCCATAGTCCACCACGCTAGACCACTGGCAGATTTGAGAAATCTTCGAGAACATTATAGAGAACTCTTAGACATGCAGATTTTTTCACGATGGTTTCCTTCACCGTTAAAACGAATTTTAATTAAGTGTTTAATATGCACGTAACTTTAAGAAGTCAGAGATGCGTGCCTACTGATCAAACTCGAGAGCTCTGCATGGCAGTCAAACGTTTTCACACTCAGTTTAGGACTATTATTATTACAATACTTAAAATGTAAAGATAAAAGTGGACACAGGAGCAACAAAAGAACAGTAGAGAGACTGGACTCCCTTAGTGTCTTGAGTTTGATCCCACATCACGCATCTCTGATTTTTCGAAATGACGCGTTAACTAAATATGTAATTATTGTTCGCTTTAACGGTAAAGGAATGCTTTCCTTTTCTTTTACATGTCTAAGAGTTCTTCATAATGATCTCGAGGATATGTGAAGTTGGATAAACTACACTGGGCCGGCGTGGTAGACTATAGCTTAACCTATACTAAAAGAGGTCCGTCCTGATTATAGGGACAGTGTAAAGCCATTGCTTGCCATAGTCATTGTTTTAGGGCATTGATTCGTCAATCACAATCTGTAATAAAAAAGGCAATTATACCTACTATCCAATTAGTGTATAATATGTCAGTTCTACAATTTTAATCTATGGGTGTGAAGGACAGAGCGATAAATCAGCGAACTCGTGTGTCGACTGTCACTCGCACCTACACTATGAGTTAGTGCCAGAATAGTGAGGTGTGACGCTCACACCACTCGAACTGCACTGGCTACGGCATTTATATAGCCATAGAATTTAACGCATCACTTTAGTTTATATTGCAGAGGAGATACTTCATTGGATTGGGCGTTATTACGTAGAAATATTTTGTAGAATAACTGAAGAAACTCATGATGCTACTGGCCTCCATAACGCTTTAGGTCCAGGCAATGGAGCAGCTACATCAAGTACCAAATTTTTCAATTTACTATATCATACTGCAGATATACTTATATGGTCAGTGTAAGAAGTAAGTGTCTTTTTCATTCGGCATTCATACAATGGACACAGAGAATACCCAGTCTGGTAACAACTAATTGTGGATAACGCATTTTTTTAATTCCTTTTCGAGATCAAACACATGCACTCGGCGCAGTTGTAATGACGAAGTGACCACCTAAACCATTACGCCAGCCGTACTTACGTGACATATTTATCAAATTTCAGTCTTATCTCAGGCCATAATTGCTTGAAATATGGTTTACAAAAGACCCGGCAAGACAGATATACGCATAAAGAAAATTAAATGAAGCTTGTAAAAACAATTCTTTAATAACGAAATAGCTACAATAACTTTCTTGGCTTCACAAAGGTAGTATTTTAAGTGAACTTTGTGCACATAAATGTATCAAGCGAGCTGAAATTAAGGGTTTTATAACAGGTAACGATGAGGTAGGGAACAAACTGGCAGCCTTCCAAACGCGCTGTGAGGAAATCTACTCTTGTTTTGCTGTATTTTTTATTTTATTTGTTGTATGTACTAGTAGTTTTCTACGGATGCGTCTGTATAAATATTTATTAATTTGTATTTGGATATAGGTAGTCTTGTTTGTTGCACTTCTGGCTAACTATATGGCACGTATGTACATATGTATACCCATATTTCAAGCTATTACCCATAAAACAATAAGCAGCCTTAAGGTACCGAGGCTGTACTTCACTCAGAAGAAAGATCATAACTGCGTTAAGCTTAAGGCTATTTTATAGGCAGGAGAGCACCCGGATCGTTTTTTTTCGAGATTAGCGGGGCAGGTTACTCCTGGTTTTGCGAGCGTCTAGTAATAGACCATATTGACGGCATACACAAAGCGACACATCAACCTAAACTGTTTGGACTTTGAACTATTAGAAGTTGAACGCTGCAAATCGTGCGAGAGAGTGCGTTATATTATTGTTATTTTGTCTCACTCACGTTGAACGGGACGCGACGCTCTATCCTTACCATTACATCGACACCACCATGCACAGTCCCTTTCCGACAATTCAAATTTCGGTGTCTAACTTGATGTGTAGCCGTGTGTACCATCTGGTGGGCTGTAAGCTTGTTTTAAACCAACTGAGTAATATCTGTACACAATTGCTGGTTAACCTATCCTTGGTACATGTATCAGAAATTCATTTTGTGTCTTATATGTTACTCCAGTATATTCTATATTTACTGTTGGAAAACCAAATAAAATAAAAATCTCGATAGTGAATTTATAAGTTCCTAAATGTTACAACAAACAGACAATGCATTGCTGTAACAACTATATGAAATTGTTGTAAGTATCTCATTTCTATTAGTGTGTAAGTTTTGAGTTACATTCCTTTGTTCTGTAAAACTTTGATGTAAGAAAAAGCACAATTTTATTAGTGTTGTGTTCTTAATAATAATGTAAGTAAACCTATCTTTTTGGGCGTGACTCTATTTATGTGTTCCTAGTGAAATAAATTTTAGTATAACATGCAATATTTACATATATGTGTGATTAACCTGTTGCACACACACATATATCGGTATTTTTGTTATGTATACCGAAACGTACAAGTGACTTACTTCTAAAATAGATGCTCTATTCAATTGTATCAAACAATTATATGATATACAAAAAACACAAACTGCACACCAAGTTAAGACTTATAAACGTCCTAATTGGGTCAATTTTTACTTGTCCAAATCAAAATGGGCTTAACATAATCGCTTGTAAAACATTTAAAGTGCAGTTATTCGAATGATAGGCATCTCTTTCATGTTTCATCCCTTCCATATCAATTACTACCTATAAATTCAAATTGTCAACACAAGTGCAGCTGTTTATTACAAAATAGTCTGGGTATCAATTTTCGACGTCCATTTTTGTGAAAGCACCAATTCCATTTAGTTTCAAATATTGTTGGAATGATGCTATTCTTCTAATTCCAAGTAAGACTTTTTAAAATGTATGACCAAAACAATTCGACTTGTGAACTGCACACTTCAAATTCCTTCTGTGTTTAAATCCTTTCTCCAACACATTGGAGCGGTTAAGGATCTGACCGGAAGTCGGCGAGGCGACAGGTGGAGGGCGGAAATGGCGCGCGTTTCCGGCCCCTGGTGCCGGCGGCCATTGCGCACGAGTGGACGATTGTAAAGAGGTGATACTCAGAGTGTTTTCACGCAAGCCTATTGAGAATACAAAAAAAAATGTAGTAATGATATACTCGTCATGAGATTCGAGCATACTCTTAGTTGTTATTCCAATGCATATTTTATATTTCACTCACTTTTATATTTCAAGTGAAATACTCTAATAATTTAATTAATCTTTGTATATCAGAATAGCATAGCGGGCATGTATTCGCTTCGTGCGCTGCTGCCGCTTTACCTAGTGTTGTGTGGCTTCGAATTTACAAACTATTGATTTAAGTTTGGATGTACATTTTGTCCTTTCTTTGGGTGTCTATAAAGTCCTTGCGACATGAAACTTGAACCGTAAACCGGGCGCTTACAATCCCATAACTCTGTTGTCCACTTTCAGAAGACTTATTTGAAATATGGCAATTCGGTGGTACGTGGTACCTACATTCCTCTCTACTAATATTATTTTAATGTCGGTGCTGCATGTGCGGTTGTTTTAGCAACTGCATACCATTAGGCTGGTCAAATAAATACTTTCATAGTATCATAGTGTACTAAAACAGTAAGTATTATTTAAAAAACTCAGCAATAAAATCCCCTCATACAAATAAAAAGTTTTACATAGAAAACCGATTACACGTTTCCGAAAGTAGCAATAGTCCGGAAGTGTGTCGTCATTTGGGGTTCGCTAGCGTACGCCTCGGTGCGCGTCGATAGCTTCAAATCGTGCGATCAGGTGTGAAAATACTGCGGTTAAATGTATGGTACTGCTTTGAAAATTTGTCGGTAACATACTTGTATATGTATCTAGAAAATTGTACTACCGAAGTCTAGATTGAAGCATTGATTTCAAGGAAAATTACATCGAAGGTCTGTATTTATACTAATATTATAAAGCTGAAGAGTCTGTTTGATTGAACGTGCTAATCTCAGGAACAATTGGTTCGTATTGCAAAATTCTTTTAGTGTTGGACAGCCCATTCGAGAAAGGCTACGCAGGTCAGCGGTTGCGCAGGTCAGCTAGTAGCTTATAAAGTCACAACGTGGACTTTTGCAAATCATTTTAAAAAAGAACATACATATATATTTTGATTACGCTATTAGGTAGGCATTAAAACAACCAATTTTCTTATTGCATTCACAGCGTAAGATTTAGGGCATGTGCAACTGCATATTATAAGACCAGGAGCGATGAGGTGGACAGCATGTGGATTACATTTGTGAAAATATTCTTAATTATAGAGCGGATCTGATACTGTCCGCATTATACACCTATAATTTGGCTTCCTATTACGTAGGATCTGAAGTTCCCAACAAATTATGAATATGCACTACTTCGTAGTTATTAAAAAATAATACAAATCGATTTTTAATTTATAAATAACACGACACTAGAAATTATCTTTGTGGGAAAGGGATTTTACAATACAGAGAACATCTAGACCCGGGCCAACTACCTATTTGTGTTTGTGGATTAGACAGTATTTTTTCCGAGTCAAACCTAGAACGGTCAGGGCAGCGACAGGTCACAAAGTAACACTTATGAATGACAAATATATAGATTAGTGAGTTTAATAAGATTGTGAACCTCCACTACTTTGTATCCGAGGTACTATATTCATGTCTAAATTACTTAAATTAATCTACAAGTTGCAAGTCAAGACCATAATTTATACATACCCCTAGACAATATCTTAAAATCTTACAAAAATGGTGATATCTAAATTGAAAACACGTGTGTAGGTCATAAATAAGAATTGCGACACACCGGCGCGGGCGTCTAGACACTTAATCTAAAGCACCTGACTCATGCACTGTAGGTCCAGTTTCACCCTTGTATGCCTTTAAGATGTTACATTAATTTAAGAAGAGAACGCGTGCCAATGGAGGAGTGACACTACATTGCCTTTTTGGTCTTGTGGCACTGGTTTGCGCTAACGTTTATGGCCCATCGTGATGACTGGTCGAGTCTTGGGTCTCATATTATTAACATTTTCTTTTAAGAAATTATCCGAAGCCGTATGAAGCCTGGCAATGTAAGTTTTCTTCGAAGCTCGATATCTATTTTAAGGCAACTCTCGCAGTAGGTATAATTGCATTTACGCGAGGGACTTTACAAACATCCAAATAACGGATACCAAGAACACCTAGACTTGGAAGAACTATTTATGGATGGATATTTATGGAAAAACTTAACGCAGTGGCCGTGGCGAGGCGACCACTTAGACCACGCCTTTACCAATAACCAACAGTTAAAAAGGTGGTTCCTTTTCTGAAATATTGCAAAATACCGCATCCATAGCTAGTACATCTATGTGTGTAGACAATAGAATAGGTAATAGCAGGGCGTATCAGTGTTCACCTTACTCAACTCGTTTAAATATATTGCTCACTCTCACCAATATGTTGAGTGTTTCCGATGCATGCACCCTCCTCGCTTTCTTTTATTTAAAATTTATAAGAATGTGTGCTGTGCACTTGCATCGTTTATTGCTCTGAAAGTTTACTTTTAACGCAGTTGTTTAATTGTTTTAAAGAACGTGTGCAGGTTCCTTATATTTGTTTGCTATATTGCATTGTTTTCTTAGTAATAATAAATAATGGAGTCGGTGTCAGCTAAGGTAGGTTTGTAACTACTGAAATATGAGATGTGTATATGCACGCGGCGCGGGCGGCTAACACCGACTCCAAAAATGACAATAATTTAATTATTCACAAGAATACGCAATTACTTTTGAACTTTTTAGTGCATTTTTTTGTTTTAGAATATTCTTTATATAAGGTGGTTTTCCTTTTTGTTAAAATTTTTGTTTATTTCTCGGTTTTTAGTGAATCTGAAGTTCGATTACTGATTTTATTTGTCTCAATATATAAATAATTTTGTTATTAGCTTTTTGTGTATACCTTGTTGAGTTTAACAGTTGCACAGAACCCTATACTATTAAATGCTATCAAAAACCAATTTGGAATTGTGTAAACAATACATTTACATGTGATACGTGTGATTGTAGCAATCACGGCAGATTTGCTGTCATTTATTAAAGAATTCCATTGTATAAAACCGAAGATCTTTATCAGAACATCACCAAATTATAATGGGGCTACTTCGAAACACTACGGGGAGCTTCCAAACCATTCTATACAGTTGTTTATTTTGTTGTTGCCAAAAATTTGAACATTATCAATGTAGCAGAAGTCAACCAAATACGCATTATTACGGAAAACTCGAAAACTAATTGTCAGGTCTTGATCAAATGGGAACAAATGGAAACCAAGGCTTTCAAATAAAAAAAGAATGATCAAAATCGGTTCACCTAGAAAAAAGTTATGAGGTAACACACATAAAAAAACATACAGTTAAATTGAAAACTTCCTCCTTTTTTTGAAGTTGTTAAAAAATACGATGAAGCAAAAGAAACAGCAGAAGACGGTCCTACCTTCTTGAGCCGCTGGCACTCTTACTCATTGACCGAATCGTAGTAACAGTGCTACCACTCTTACGCGGCTTTTCAGTAAGAGAGTGGTACTACCTGGTGAGTCAGTTCATTAGTCACACCATCACAATTGGTAAGGGTTTTACCACTTCAAACGATTGTAGGCAAGAATTTATGTTGTGGATGGACTTCACAAACACGCGGGGGACTTTACAAACAATGGAACGACGCGACGGTCACAAAAATATCCAGACTCGAAAGAACCATTTGTGGATCACACAAATTTTTGTCGTGTGTGGGATTCGAACCCACAATAGTCGGCGCAGTGTCGGTAGCGTAGTATATAACAGCATTCATATAGAAATGCAAAGCAATGCATGTCAATACATTGTCTACTTTTAAGCTGCGAACACAAATATACTGCAGGTTAATTGTATGTATAAAGATAAAAGAAGAAGTTAATAGTAGTGTTTATATAGATATCTAACATTTAAGGTCAACCTTCACTAGGGGTTTTAATTAAAAATATAAAAGTCAGCAATCAGTTCCATGGAGCTTAGTACTCAAATCCAAACAAAGTTCACTTAAACTTCAAAAGAAAAGTTTTTTCGTCAGTTCGAGTTCGAGACACGCAATTAATTTTTTAAACGCTTTGAAAGACGGTATTGAGTCATGAATTTATTGATTTTTCAAGGTGCTTAATAATTTTAAATAAAGGTGAACAGGTCAATAAAATATTTGTTATAAAGAACTTAAGTATTCAGTTGGATATGCTCACAGACTCAATCGTATAATTCGGTTCATCCTGATGTGTGTATGAGTCTTGTTTACCTACTGTGTGACACAATAATTTCTAAAGTTTAATCGATTTTATGCCACATGCAATAGTTATCATTCATATCGTCGTGTTAGACCTTTATTTATTGTTTGACACCATAATTTCTCAGATCTGATGAGCTGGGGTCGCTACAACGGCTTAAAGCATATAAGACCGGTTAAAACCTTAAGATTTTTCATAAGGGCCTGATGACGACATAGCTATCACTTTATATTTTAGTTCATAAATGTTAAGAAATTACATATGTAGTCTTTATTAACATAATAGTTTTAGCACAGTCCCTTTCTCGCTCGGGACCAGTACTTTTCCTGGATTAAAGGAACGCTATATCCTTTTCCCCTGACAACGTGTATGCGAAATTTTATCATGATCGATCGGAGTAACTACTCAACCGATCATCGTGAAATATGACGAAGATAAAGACATAATATTGGCTGCTGAGAAGCAACTTAAACGTCGGCGAAAGTGTAGAATTAAATCTAAATAGTTTTATAATTTAAATAGCTTAAATAGAAGTAAACAGTAACCAGTAAAAGTGTTTAACAATAGTAGTTTAAAGTTTCAAAATTATGTAATAATAGAGTTTTATAAAAAATAAACAACGCGTTAAAAGCCGTATAAATAAATTTGTTTAATTTCAATGAAGATAAAGACGTGAAAATGTTACATACAAAGAAACTCACAATCGTATTTATAGTATTTGTTAACACATTATGTGTCCATTCTCAACAAATTATTGGCATTTATTATTGAGAATAATTTCATGGCTCCTAACTATGTAAACTGAGGACCTAAGCTGAGAAACGTATAATAATATCATATAAACTGTCCCACTGCTGGGCACGGGCCTCTTCTTACTGTGAGAAGGATTAGGCCATAGTCCACCACGCTGGCCTAGTGAGGGTTGGCAGACTTCACATATCATCGAGAACATTTTACAGAACTCTCAGATATGCAGGTTTCCTCACGATGTTTTTCTTCACCGTTAAAGCAAGCGATAATTAACTATTTAATACGCATATAACTTCGAAAAGTCAGAGATGCGCGCCTTGGGTTCGAACTCGAGACCTCTGCGTAGCAGTCCAATGGTTTCCCACTATACAAACAAGACGAGAAACATTGTCAACTTAAAAATGGTAGCCTATTTTAGCTTCTCTAGCCAGGTAGCGATAGCATCAACATACATTAACGTTATATACATTTAAATTCACAACTTGTAGTAATTACGGTACAATATCTACGTAAAACTGCGACTAAAAATACGCGCACCTATTACAATGGCAGTTATCGTTGGTGTTGCTCGCGGCGAAACGCCTAAACTGTGCAAACGAGATACTTTTAGTTGCATTGTGTAGTTTTAACTACATGGGTAGAGTATTAGGAACGTGCTTGCTTAAAAATATCTTACTTTTACTGGTATTTATACATACCGAGCGTATTTCGGTGAAGTAAGGATTTTACGGGATATCCGGTAATTAATGGATAACCTGGAAATGTCTTATAGTGGAACAGATGGCCGTTCAGAAAAAAAATGTAAAAAATCTATCCTAACTACTACCTGAGATATGTGTTTTTTTTAATTTACCATGTATAACTTTCTTGTATACTACGACCATAAATGAATTAAATTCATGTTGTTTTATTACTAAACACTAATTATGCTAATAGATAGACAGTCAAAAGTATGCTATGCTATAATAGCTTGCACTTTTTAATATATTTTTTTCAAGTATTTTTTTTAAAGTGATTCTGTTTCTTATATTTCTTGTAGTAGGAGTAGTAGGAGGTCTCCTTAAATTGTTATTTACTAGGTGCGATATTCATAATAAAAAGTGTTTAAGTGATTCTTTACTTATATTAGTTGAAAGCCTTTTTGGTGTTTCTTTTCTTTATAAAATAAAAGTAATGACCGATCCAGGCAATTGTTTGATTAGTTACTCTTCAAATACAGCAACATAAAGTTGCTCATCTGTATCCCGGTGCGCACGAGCTCAGATTGTATTATTTATTGTGCAGGTAGTTTGGCCGGCCGCCAGTAGATAGCGCGCGCAAGATTTTTAACCCCGCCATGTTGTATTTTAGGACGCAATAATTTTTAAAACATGAATCACAAAAAAGGTGGAAAATTTACGTATATTTTGCTCCGCTATCGCCGTGAAAGAAACATTTGTACTTAATGTTCATTTTTTTTGTTGATGTTACTTCGTTATCGTATCATTAAGTGTTTGTATTTTTGTGCTGACGTCATTATTCTGTAGTCTTCGTAAAATAATATTGTTGTAATGTAGCGCCCCTTTTAGAATTAATAGAAACTCAGCATAACATGGACCGATAGGTTTTCCAGATAATTCATAGGGCACCAGGTTTTTAAGGAAAATGTCCATCTTTGTAACTGGACAGCATCTCTGATGCAAAGGATTCGCTGGAGCAACAACAGTATCCTGAAGGTGATCAGAGATAGGTCTGACTGTCCCTTCCTGTGGCACTGAACCCGTAGGCATAGCAGCGGGGCCGGTGCAGCAGGAAGATACATGAATTAATTTTAATAATTGTATATACTCACATAGTTTTAAGTAATTGTCACTAACAAAATATGGAATTTAAATCTGAAATAAATGTTTATTATTATTATTTCACATTTATTTACTTTTACCCATTAAAAATTACATTTTTAAATATATAATTATAAAAAAAACATATTTAAAATATAAAAATTATGGATGCCCACCAACATCGAGACAAGGTCCAAGCTGCCGGTGGTTAGGGGTCCAGAGTGAGGAACCTCCTCACTATGCGTGCCGTATCGAGGAGGACTGCCTTCTGCATCTGACCTTAGACCCAAGCACCTAACGCGAGCCTTTTAAGATGTTGGTCGAGGCTCTTGGTTATTAGACCGTTCACCGTAACGACCATCGGTACAATGATTGCCGAGTCCACATCCCACATATCGACGACCGTGTGCTAAGTCCAGGTATTTAATTTTTTTTCCCTTCTTACCTTTCACGAGGTTGCCATCATGAGGAATGGTAATATTGACAATCATTGCACGGCGCTCTGATCGATCTATTACGACAATATCAGGCTTGTTGGGAACAACAGTCCTGTTTGTGATAATAGATCGATCCGAATACAGTGTGATATGGTGCTTTTCGAGAACTGGTTTTACTACATACCTGTAGTAAGGCACCTCGAACTCTACAAGTTTGTACTTCAGAGCAAGTTGCTGATGGATAATTCTGGCTACTTGGTTATGTCTGTGCAAGTACTCGCCGTTAGCAAGATGACAACAACCGGAAACTATATGCCTGAGGGATTCACCGGGTTGGTGGCATGTCCGACATAATATGTCAATCGTACCATCCCTCAGGATATATTTCCGGTAGTTATTCGTCTTGATAACTTCGTCCATAATTGCACAAACAAACCCTTCGGTTTCCCCAAAGAGGTCACCGAAGCGTAGCCAGTTCACGGAGGCGAGAAGGTCTACATCAGGCTCACATAGGGCCTTGTAGAACCTACAGTGAAACTCCTTGCTCTGCCATACACTCTTGCGGTCGTCAATGCTCGGTACTACAGGGATGCGCCAGCTCTCTTTAGCCAGATTAAGCGGGGTGAGTCCGTTATCCACTGCAACAACATCACGATGCATATCCACGTTCGTTTGAAGGAAATACTCTCTAAGGTTGCACACCTCACGGTTATGGTGGGTTTTGGCATTTAGAATACCTCGACCCCCACATTTCCGCGGGATGTACAACCTCATCACAGATGAACGAGGATGATGCATTCGGTATGCCGTCAACAGTGTACGGAACTTCCTGTCCAGGGCATCTAACTCAGTCTGAGTCCACTTAAGTATGCCAAAGGAGTATAAAAGAAGTGGCATGACCCAACCGTTAAAAGCGCGCACCTTGTTGCAGCCTGATAAAAAACTGTTAAGTACTTTTCTCAGGCGACCAAAGAAGCGCTTCTTCAACGATTGTTTCATGTCCGCTTCATTTATACCTAAGGCTTGTGACATACCCAAGTATTTGTATGTATCAGTAATGAGAAGCGATCTTAGGTTAATGGAATCTGAAAGTTCAATGCTCTCAGATTCCACCATCCTTCCTTGCTTTACATGCATGACTGCACATTTATCCACACCAAACTCCATGTTAATTTACTAAAGCAATCAGTTAATCTTAGTAAGTCTATCAAACGTGAATCAGTGCGGGCAAACAGCTTTAAATCATCCATGTATAGCAAGTGTGATACGACCTGACCGCCTCTCTTTAACCTGTAACCTAGCCCTGAACCCTCTAGTAATGTACTGAGAGGGTTCAACGCTAGGCAAAACCAAAGAGGACTCAGACTGTCGCCCTGAAATATACCTCGCTTAATCTGTATTAGGTCGCTGGTCGCCTGAGTCTGTCGACACCCTGGATAGTAAAGAGCCGTTTTCCATTGCTATTAATTATTATTATTATTTATTATTATTATTATTAAGTAGGCGAGTACTTTCTAACCAACACCGGGCTTCTGAGGCCGCACTTCCACTGGACAAGTCACTGGACTGCAAAAGCTTTTTTCACAATTATTTATTTATAACACACACTAAGAATAATTCCTTCTTTTTGTAATGTACGAGACTCGAACTAGCAACAATTATCCTACCGTGTTCTATGATTATTTTCAAACGTTGATTCATAATTGATTGCTTACATGGTCTATTCTTTGCTATGATAGATTAAATTAAATTAAATTCACCGTTAAAGGTGTTAGTGGCTAGTAAGATTTAGAACAAACATCCTTCAAACTTTATAGTTACTTCAACAGTAACCATATAATCGACAATTATGACCGCCTGCCAGCTTTTGACAGCAGCTGTGACAGGATTGACAGGAGCTTAATCGCTAGTGGTTCCTATTGTTGAGCGCAAAAACGATAGCCTCTATTATGCAAGAACGCAAGCTAATAACATCCTGCTTTAACAAGTGTACCACAGTTCGCTAGTAGTGTTGATATTTTTGCAGTGGCAGTAAGTGGATCAAAGTGAGTGTTATGCAAGTGTATGTACCTGTTTACGGAGCGCTAAGCACCTGAACGTTAAAGTTAACCGGCGCCGCGCCATTACCTCTCTCGTTTATAGCGCTATTGTTGCATAGAGAGGTTTATGCAATACGTACTCAGTAAAATGCAGGTAACATTGTGCAATGTATAAAGATATTGAAATAAATTTCAAATTGAAATATGAGTTTAAAATTAGAATAATGTAATGTCTGATAAAGTATAATAAGCAGAAAAGTATCTATTACTTTTTAAATCGGGTATAGCGGTTTGATACTCGATTTTTTTTATTATATTTGATAAGTATTTTTAATATTTTATGTAGTCGAATTAGAATGTCATCGTTCTCAAGATTTCAGCTTTTCTATTTAATTAGATATTTGCTATAATATTAGATACATGTTATTATTTTCATTATTATCTATGGTAAAATGCAAGAGTTTACTTATGATTTAAATAAATAAAAAATATGTGACTAATGTTTCAGAGCCCGGGTATTCTACATAAGTGCCGGTTAATGGAAATAAAAAATCAAATTGTTTCGTATTCATTTATTGTAAGTATTCTTCCTTTATTGTTAGTTATCTTCCACTTAATATTATATAGGCAGCCAACAAATTAAAGCGCATTTGAGATATACCTAGTATGAAATGTTGTATATACTATATTTCCGCATATGGTTCTTGTTTTCATAATGCCATTTATTGCTAGATTCTGTTTCTACTCAGTTTATGAGGAATTGCTAAATAATAAGATATTAATTAATTCGGTATCAAGGTTGCATTAAACCCTTTTTAAAGGAATTTTATCTAAATTAAATTTTATTTATTTTCTTGTCTCATTACAATTTACAGTCATTCACTGTCAGACAAGCCTACAAGGGCCAATAAAGACACGGAAGGGCGCGTTAAGCCAGTCATCTTGTTTTTGTAAACAACCCCGACCTGCTACGCCGTAGCCGGGGGTGCTCTACAATGCTACACCGTAGCTATTCACTGAAGTTGAAAAGTTCGTAGCATAATTATAGTGTAGGATTATTTTGTTATTCGTGTATGAGATTAGAAGGAAAGGTATATTTTATATTTTGTGTGTAAGGCTGTTAAGACATTTTCTTTAATATGGTTACGGAATTAGTTAGTTTTTTCATCAAGCAACTGCCTCTCGGCTGCACTGTAAACTTAAGAGTTAAAGTAAAAGTTTGACTGCACGAATGGCGGAGTGGTTTAAGTGATTGCTTCACAATTACCACTGTGCCAAGTGTTTTGGGTTCGAATCCCATACGGGACGAAACTTTGTGTGTCCGTTGTTTAAATGTTTGTAAAGTCCCCCGCCACACAGGATTTCTTCCTAGGGCGGGAAAAAGAGAAAATAATTATATTCAAAGCCTCGACTAGATTTCACTTACTGTCCAAATGATCGTCAATCTACAATCCTAACTTTCACAGCGTTGGATGACCGAAGTCAGAGACGGTCTCTAGCAATAATATAATTATATCAGTCCTGTATAAAACTGTCCCACTGATGGCCACGGGCCTCTTTTTAGTTTGAGAAGGGTTAGGTCATAGCATACGACGCTGGCTCGGTGCGGGTTGGTAGACCTCACACATCCTTGAGAACATTATTGAGAAGTTTGAGATATGCATAACTTTGAAAAGTCAGAGTTGTCTTGGGATTGAACTCGATGGAATGGATCTGCATGGAAGTCGAAAGAAAGAAAACTCGTAGAAAATTGTCCAAATCACGAAAAAAATGGTAGTCCGTTGGAGCAAGGTCTGGTGAGTATGCAGGACGACGTATGGTTTCTAACTGCAGCTCCTGTAGAGTTACAACGGTTTCTTGTGCCGTGTGAGGTCTTGCATTATCGTGGAGCAATAATGGTGAAGATCAATTCAGGAGTCGGGGCTGTTTCACTGCCAGTTTCGCCATCATTGTTCGAAGTTCGGCACAGTAAACATTTGCTGTTATTGCTTGACCAGACCTGAGAAAGCTATAGTGAATAACACCATGCAGAGACCACCGAACAGCTACCATTACCTTTTTTATTGGTAAGCTTTGCTTTAGGGCACTGTTGCAGCGTTTGGCCTGGGGTCAGCCATTGCATTTATCACTTACGGTTATCGTAAAGAATCCACTCTTCGTCACATGTCACAATTCAATCCAATATTCCTTCATTTCTGTACCGATTCAACAAGGCAACACAAGTTTCAACACGCATTTCTTTCTGCAGATCAGTCAAATCATGAGGCTCCCATTGAGCCAATATTGTAGGTAGGGACACGTTAAGCCATGCCACTAGTTCCAGAGTAGTTTGACTCGGATCGGCTTCCACCATCTCCTTAAATTCAGCGTTATTCACGTGTGTAGGCGGTCTTCCACGTGGTTTGTTCTTTAAGTCGAAGTTTCCATTACGAAAGCGTTTAAACCAAAAACGCATGGTGTGTTCATTAGAATTTTCCTCTCAAAACGCAGCCTTGATATTGCGAGCCGTTTCTGCCTCGTCCAAGTAAATTTTGAATACGAGCTCCGATGCGGAACTAACCGCATCAGAACTCGTATTCAAAAAATGACTCGGATTTTCGAAGTATCTTTCCCGTCTAAGCTGAATAAAAAAACCATTAAAAATTGAAAATCAAATGATGCACATTTTTTTAAACAAGAATCTTAAAGGTATCATGTGAAAAAAGTTTCACTCGAAAATGTCACACCATGAAGGTTTTATGTCAATTTAGTGTCTATTACTATACAATGGCAACTTCATACTTTAAGCCTTATTATTACTAAAAATAATTTATAACTCTTTAAACGCGGCTCGAGACACAATGCTTTTTCATTGGCTTACATTTCTGCAGAGGATAAGACTATCAAAATAACTATTATTATTATTGTAAAATATAAAGCCGAATAGAAAAATATATAAAGCTCATTGGCGTGTAAGACAATAAAGCTCGTTGGCCACTGGTAGCGTTATTTTTCCGTCGTTAATTATTTCCAGTTAACAAGGTGTTGTCTCTTCGCTTATTTATTGCTTTGTGAGCGGTGAGCGTGAAATCGCGCTCGTGCTACACTAGAAGATACGTGCGATATAAAATTGTATCGATATTAATTATCTAAAGTGAATAATTTTTAGTTTTAGTAAGTTATTTGCTTTTTAGGTAAGATTTAAATTTCGATCTTCATATGTTTATACTGATAATAAATAAAGCACAAAAATTTAAATAAAGTTTGTTATCAAATCTTTTTGTTTTGGTGTGCCAGTTATGTCGGTTTGTCATTCTGTTAGTCTATGAAAGGGAGGGAATAGAGAGTGCATTTCTGTTTGCGCGCACACTTGTACAATCTTCGTTAAATTTGGGTCCCGTTCGGTCGGAAGAATTTTATTATCATTAATGGATTTAGAATATTATATGTATTTTTAATAATTGCATATCATTTAACCTGTAAATTTTTGGAATGCTAAACATAATTAAAAACCTATTATGTGTCGCCGGTGTGCTGCAAATCAATAGGTTAATCATCAAATCAGAAGTTTAATATTATAATTATATTATAGCATCGTATATTTTCGCGATGGTAGGCGGTGCATTATCTTTAAGCAATGTTTCACACAGAGCAGTTAGTCAGAGCACCTCACAAAGAATTAACGGTTGTATTTTGACACTTATTACTGACGGTACACGCCGACTGTTTTTATTTTCTTCACTAGATTTATGCTAAGTTCGCTAGTCTCACTACAGCGTTAGACTTATTGGTTTTAGTAACTAAAATACGGGTTTTAATATTTCCTTTAGTAAATTATAAACGAGGGAGAAGGCAATCTATAGAGCAAGACTTGAACCGGCGATTTTGATACAATTCCGTTGAAACTATTTCCATTAATAGTATAGTTGGCAACACGACGACACGGTACATAGGACTATTTCTACGTACATTTATCTCTGCGTAGTTTGAAAGAAAGAAAGTACGCAAGAAAAATAATTTTATTTGTTCCACATTCCACATTCTTTGCGTCTAAGGCAATGACATACATCATCATTTCTTTTAGTTTAATAATTAATAGTAATATTGTCAGCTAATCTAGAATGCTTGTGTTAGCCTTAGGAGTGAGTAGTGTAATAAGTGGAAATTGAACTTTTATAGGTTCAATGCAAAGGCTTATCCATTTGGCGATGTTACAAAATCAGGTGTACTGAGTCTGAGTGTTCTGTGTATCTATTGTTAACAATTATTCATATGAAAGTAGTCATTTTGGTATCCGAGAAACCCATAATACTTATTAGTTTGGTGTTCTGCTAATACATGCATAATAACTATCACAGCATTCATGGTGTGTTTGGTTAATTATAGCATTTTAAAACTACAAATGGCGCAGTGAGTTAAGTGGGCACTTTACTACTGCGAGTCAGCCGAGGGTCGTAGATTAGACTTTCTCACAAAACACACATCACGGGTGAAATATAAGATTAACACACTTATACCTAACCCTCAAGAATATACTGACATCATGTTATATACTCGTATGTAGAAAATATAAACAACAAATAAATAACTAATATACTATTCGTATAACCAATAACGTTATTTATGTTAAAAAAAAGTTCACACATCATCCACAGACAATAGGCTATGGTGTTTTTTTGCCATAAATTCATAAGTTTTATAGCCGCAGTCTGATCCTCTATCATTTGTGACTTAGAGCCGTTATGGTGTGTTTATGGTACGCGGAGGGACGGAAAGGGGCCAGGTGGGTGGGGGATTTATTAAACTTTACTTTTGAGGGTACTTTTAACGTGGCTTGGTACAGAAATGTATGTCTTTAGTATGTTTTTTAAAATTCCTGTGTCGCGGGGGACTTTACAAACATTCAACCATCGGACACAAAGAACACACAGACTCGGCACAACCATTTGTGGATCACACACATTTTTGTCCCGCGTGGGGATCGAACCCACAACACTCGCCGCAGTGGCAGCTGACTGCTTAAACCAATACGCCATCCGTGAAATATATATTTGAGTGTATATTAATTGAGATCTTCTATTAACAGGATTAACATAAATAATGGCGGAAACACGGTCAAATATTAGTTAGTAATAACATTTCAATAAAATAATAAATAAAAATAAAAACTATTTATTACCATAAATGTTACAATGTATGGTCTTATCCATTGGCCCCACACTAGGCAAGCTTGTCCTGTGGGTACCGTGACGATTACAATTTACGTTTAGGCACATTGCTCGGTCGACATATTTTAAAGTTAACATTTATGAGATAATTTTATACTACTAATCCAACATTTAAATCTTATTTATTAAACATTTATGGGGAAATAGAAAGCGTAATATAATTTATCAATCGATCAAAGTTTAACCTCTGCATTTGAACTGCAGACGATAAGCAATCCAATTATTGTTCCTAGGTGATAAAACGTATCATTAAAGAACAGATGCTGTAGCTACACCTACCGATCGAGTTTTTGTATCTGCAAACTTTTAGATCTAATAAACACGTGAGTTCGGATAAGCAAAAACTGTTACGACACCCGGTACGCTTGCAGGCGAACTTTCCACCTATAACTGTGCTCTAAGTATAGGTAGAATGTACCGATAACGTTAGACAACACTATGACGTGATGTTTTTTATACGAGAAAGTGGTATAGAAACTTATGCTTGATGTTAGTCGGTCAGCGTAACCTATCATCGCTGCATGTTATGCTTGGAGTGTCATTCTTTGAGTTTGGAAGATGAAATCGAACATAATAATGTCCTTAATCTATTAGACATCGTTATGGAAATCTCTCAGGCATGCAGATTTCCTAACAATGTTTTCTTTCTCCGTTAATGCCTATTAATGCAATAATAAACGATTCAATACGCATATAACTTTGAAAATATAATGTTTAAGGATTGTGCCTTTTTATTAAACTTAAGATCTCTGCGTGGTAGTTTAACGGTCTCTCCCTAGGCTATTACTGCTATTCTCTACTCTAACCATCAAGACATAATTGCAGGCAATACTTAGTGCAATAATAATATATCGTCGATACTTCTAACTACTAATAATTCAATTTTGTATTTAATAATATTTAAAGTGCAGTAATCATTTAAAATAATCACGTGATTATTTTAAATTATTATTGCACAATGCACATTCTTGTGATAAATATCAAACATGCAAGGAGATCTTCAATGATCTGTGTACGACCTTCTTGTTATTGTTTTTAAGTTCAAGTGGTAATGTCAGCCAGTGACGTTACTTGAATGAGTACTAGTATAATTTATAAATAAATATTTAATGTTTTTTGAACTCTCCGTTTTTCAATATTGATCAATATTATGATGTAAGTGTATGCTGACGGATAGATAGTATGTTTTATAGAATCATATGTACATATATAGAATCTTGCCTGTTTTCCGTAGAGGTACCTAGTCGGACACTACGGATTACCTGAGTCGCGGACGATTTCACACCGAAAATAATATAATATTACAGCAATGATGTTAAATTTAACTGTTAAGGTTCTCGGACAAAGATATACATATAACAGAAAATTAAACATTTATTGCTATCTGCGCATTACACAATTTTTTGCCTAGTATCATTAAACTATAAATAGTCGTCGCACTAGACATGACTTTTTAAACCACTACATGATCCATGCACTCAATTACCAACACGGTAAACTTAAACTCACATTTATTCAACATGTAAATACAAAGGTGTAACCATCCTAACTATGATAGAACATCACGTATCACATATAATTGCGTCATTACGCTTCTCCGTGACAAACAGTGACAATCACGGCGTGCTCTTTGATCAGCTGCACGCGTGACACTCACAAAGTGTGCTGCCACCCTTTGAAGTTGACTGGGAACATGATTTTTTGTTACTTGGATGTATTAGTGTAATAATATGTACGGGTGTGTCGTTAGGTTATTCTTAAGATGTAAAGTACTTTTGATTCAATATTTTTTGTCAGAGGTTTTTCAGTTTACGACTGAGGACTGTCTTAGCGATATGCTTTATTGTATTTAAGTGATATTTGAATCGATTGGAGTCAGTGATACGTATATAACGTGGTTAATTTGCAGTGCAAGAACTGGTGTGAAGGATTATCTGTGAAGCATTGATCATAATTCTAATGAAATTCTACACGTCGCTTGTATCATTGGTATGTTGGCATAAGGTTGCGCTTATTCTTGGGTAGATCGTGAGGTGATGGTTTGTTGTAGAAGTCGGGTAACATCTTGGGTTTTTTGTTGGCAAAAATCTTAGTAGCAGCGGGTTTTCTAGCAAGATGCTGTACGGCAACAGATATAAAAAATAGAAGATGATATAGTAATATACTTCTACTAACTTCTTTTAGAGATATACCAAACTCACGTCTGATTGAACTGTAAAAAAAAAGTAAAACATACTGAGTTTGCTGTTATGTTGACCTTCAGACACATTTCTTCCTAATTGTGGGAGAAAAATTGTTATATAATACCTTGTAGGTTAAATGTTGACAAAATGTGGGTGTAATAGACATCTGCTTTGTAACTAATAAAAACTTGTAATTTTTATTTATTTATGTCTCTAGTGGCAGATGAACCATCCCCACCTGGTAGTAAGTGGCTTACCATCATGCATCTGCTATCCATCGATTTGCAGTCTAAATGACCGCTTTCTGCCCTTGTAGTAGAATTCTCTTTAAATCTGCTCTAAAGAAGGACAAGTCATCGCACTCTGGAAACAATTTTTTCATTTCAGAGTACGGGCGTGGTGAAATGAAAAATAGTCTGCCAAAGAAACAACGTTTTTGAGCCCTGAACATGAGACTATGTAAGCATCTATGAGACTATGTATATCTATATATCTGTTTTTTAAGTACCTACATAATTGTAAACCAAATACAACTTTAAGCTGGTGTACTGTATCCTAATTTTATTAAATAAACATTCATTCATTCATTCATCTATATATTAGCCTATTGTTGATACTAGGCTAATAAATAGGTGGTTTATAAAATATAGATGTGCCCGCGGTTTCACTCACGTTTATGGTTACTGCGCCGCTTCTGTGGGTCGTAGCGTGATATTATATAGCCTATAGCCTTCCTCGATAAATAGGCTATCCAACACTAAAATATTTTTTCAATTCTAAGTAGTCTAGTAGTTCTTGAGATTAGCGCGTTCAACCAAACAAACAAACAGACTCTTCAGCTTTATAATATGCGAAGGTCATATCATTGTCCTTTGCTCAGACGTAGGTTCGACACGAGCCCTAGACAAATATGTAGGCGTGCAACAATTACTAGGCTCTGGTATTCTAAAGGTCTCGTCAAATAAAATAATGGAATCGTGAGTGGTGTCGGATGAGGTCGTGGGATCGCACCCGGGCCGGACTACAATTGTTCGTTAGGGTTGATACGTTCAGCTGATTTTTTTAACTTATTTATTCTTCTAATTTCTTCTAGGATGCTCTTTATTCTGGCTTGCATTTCTGCAGGTATCCTACGGAAATATATATCTGGCTAAAGAGCTACAATCCTGCTACGAAGTAATCTAGGACATGGTCTATCTGCGCGTTAAGTTTCATCCTAATACTTCCAATATGTTACACGTGAGTGAGTAAAAACTATCCAAACATCTTCACAAATATTCACATTTGTAGTGTTAGTGGGAAGTAGTTAATCCAGACGGTATACTATACTATATATATACTTGAATATTTTTAATACTTTGATAATTATTAATATCATAATTGCGAAAGTAACTCTGTTTCTTAAGTTTTAAACGCAATCACTTTTGTTAAAAGCATATAAAATTAACTTAATGGGAGAGTTCATCGAGTATATCAAAGGTTGCGAGTTGTAATTACTTTAATTCAAAAGAAATTTGTATCCTTTTCAGGTTATGTTTTAACTCCTATACTGTTGATATGGATGAAATTTGGTATCGAAATAGCTTACCTACATATGCTACCTTGAATACAATGCAAGCATCAGCTAGTAACTAATTAAATTTCACTGCGTTTCGAATACTCTTGACTTTTGACTTAAGAAGATATTAAGATATTCTATAATGTATAAATGTCAAGTTCACAGTAAATGACGTGAGTGCGACAACCCTAGTCTGACATACTCATCTTCGTTCAAAGGGCAAACGTTAGACATTTTACGGAATTTAATTCCAATACTTCCGAACGTGCCAACATCCTTCGAACATACTTTCAACTATTTCTATTTACATTGTTATTTAGGTATGCATTTGTTTTGTTTAAGAGTGTTATACCTACTGTTCTTTATGATTGGTCGTTTTTTTATTATTGCCTGTCAAAATGTCTACATTCCACCTGATGGTAAGTAGTCGTGTCGTCCACGAGCAGAGCCATCGACACCACGTTTCCACATGAAGCTTTTATATTAAAAGACATCTCACATCTCCTAGGACGGGTATAATTTAATTTAATAATTATTTTATTTTTTTATTTATTTTAGTATAAATTCTTAGTTTACAATTGCATCTTAACAATGACATAAAGTGCACTTATAGATATTTGCCCGAACTAGGTTAAACCTGTGTTTCGAGCGACAAACTGCTTACATACTATTATCAGTATAAATAAAATTACATTATAATAACTTTTATAATAAACTAAAGGTAAACGTAAAAACAATTAAATTAAGTTTAATATTCTACTTTAAAACTAAATGAGCAAAATGTTATTTACAGATTGCAAGTAACTGCTCGGTTTGGTCATATGACAAAGTTTGAATATAAGTAGAAATTAAGTTTTTACAGCTAAAATGAGTTAATTTATAAATGCTTAATTCTCTATTTAGCCTATTGTACAAAAATGGCCCTAGAAGTGCAAAAAATCTATTTGTAAAATATGTTTTGAGCATGATTGTGTGGTGCAGACTATATCTTGCCGACGCTTGTTAATTATGTCAGCGTTATAGGTAAGCATCGCATGTTGTTTTAGTATTGTGTGCATAATGAAGATTTGACGGACAGTCATTACTTTGCAGGATTTATATAATAAGCTTGTAGGAAATAGGAAAGGACGGCGGGTGGCTACTTTTAAAATTGCTCTTTGAGCTCGTTCAAGAGGCAGCATAGTAGTTTTCACTGCTCCACCCCATGAAGTAATACAATATTGGATAATTGAATGACATAAAGCTAAGTAAACTTGAGTAATCAATTTAATATCTGCTACTGTTCGGAGTTTTTTAAATACATATATTAATTTACGGATTCTATTTACTAAACTATTAATATGTTGTTTATAGGAAAGTGTATCATCTACTATGATTCCAAGATATTTTATGCTCCTAGTTTGCAGGATAGGAGGACAATTACACATGTTTGTTGCGGGGTTTTGAAGCGGACATTTGTGTGCATATATAGGCGGGTTAGTTATACTATAGTTATTCTTGCGCATAGAAAAGTGAATATATTTCGTCTTATCGGTATTTAAAGTTAGTAAATTTTGATGAAGCCAGTTATTCACAATATTAAAGCCAAGCTGAGCGTTTTCATATAAATCGTAGCTGGTTTTAGCGGAGAATATTAGCACGGTATCGTCGGCGTATGATATTATCTTGCCGCTTTCTAATATAGTATTACAGAAATCGTTAATATAGATCAGAAACAGCGTCGGACCGATAATACTTCCTTGGGGAATACCAAAACCAGTATTTTTCTCATAATTGCTAGTAGTATTATCTATTTTAACGCATTGGTGACGATCGCTTAAGTAATCTGTAAAAAGTTTGAGTTGATTACCCCATATACCCAAAGCCTCCATCTTGCTTGTATGTCTATGTCTTAATTCACCGCCAAACAGGAATAATTCAAAAACATTTAAACAACGGACATAAAGAACACGCAGTCTCGGAACAAAAATTTGTGCATCACACAAAGTTTTGTCTCGTGTGGGATACGAACCCACCACACTTGTCGCTATAGCAGTGGTGAAGCGACCAATTAAGCCACTACGCCATCCGTGCAATACAATTGCCGAGAATATTAATAAAAGTAATGGGCATGTCAAAATAAAATAAAGGGTCCGTCGTCAAAACTGTTCTTAATATGAATACCAAACAGATCAGCAAAGATCACGCCGACCAGCTGTCCGTCGATGAGACTAAACCTCGACGAGTAAGCGCAAAACATTTTACCTCTAGCACATCTGATGTCCCAGGAATACAATCCGAGAAAGTTGAGCAAAGCGCAGACAAAAAACAATAAGTGATGGTGGCAAATACATTATTAAGACGAAAATGCTCTTTACTGCTGACAAAAACAATAACTTAAAAAGTAGATTACAACAATAGCACGGCAGAGAAATTCCTTAAAAGCATTCATTATTATAAAAAGAATTTAGTGCTTGATATATATTTGTGAAATTACACTACTTAATACGGATTTTATCGCGTTGTTTATTTAACACTCTATTACATAATTTAGAAACTGTTACACTACTATACTACTATTAAACTTTTCTTACATCATTTTGAAACTATTAGTGTAATAGTTTCATTTCATACTCATCTTCGTTCAACAATTACTACTGCTGTTAAACGTTACTACTGTTTAACATAATTAAATTATTAAAACTATTTAGATTTAAGTTTACATTTACCCCGACTTTTCGGTTGCTCTTCAGTAGCTATGTTCACGACGTGACTCACCGTGAACATAGCACACACAAATTATGTCATAGAATTCGGGTTTACGGATATTCGTTCTCTAACTGATTCGTTTGCACAACCATCTGCTCCTTTGTCAAATATTGCTCGTTCATTGCCGCTTTATCTTGCTTATTTGGTAAGCTATATCATGAATTAAGACCAATCATCCGAACAGTCCAAAGTGATGCAATTAATTAAGAAAATCATTTGTTGTGAAGTTAAATATAAGTTACGTAGTCATTACATAATTAGCTAACTCTCACAGATAATTAAATACCATGTCACTTAATTTTTTATGTTATTAATACAGTCATATGTCATTCAACTGATGATGGGTATTGTTTCGAAAATGCCGTGAGCGTTGAGAGTATGATTTGAAAATTGAGGTTAGATTAAAGAGGTCGAATTAGGCCGTGTCAAGAATATTTCGTAAAGTCGGCGGTTCTACTGTTGCAAATAAAATTTAATAACTATTTGGATAATACCATTTCATTCCACCTTTTTGTTAACACATGTATACATCAAATAAAAGGCGTATGCTTTATTGGTACCATGGTAGTATACAAATAGCATTAAATTAACTCGATATTGAACGAATGCTTTATTATACCGGTAAGGTAACCAATTATAAGACTACGTAATTGATTTATGAACTGTGTAAATTGTTTATAAGCCTGTTAACTTTAGGTATGAAGAATCACAAGGCGGAGATTAGAGAGGAGGAGATTACAGAGCGTACGATAGGCTTTTGTTCGCTGCTGTTAAGAACCACTATGGCATAAAAATCAGCAAGTTAAAGGTATACCATAGTATGAGTTAGACTATAGCAATGAGTTGTTTTATTTATTGTTATGATATTTAACTTCTTTCTAGATTATATTTGAAAGTAATAAAGTATGTAATGTATATTAATTTCGAATTTTAATCCAATGTACAAAAGAATCGACCCCAAAGAAAAATCACTTTTTTAATTTATTTATATAATAAATTATGTCGTACCGTGACATAAGCCTATGCATTGTTTGCACATTTCTCAACAAAATACGTCCAACTAAATATTTTTACTGCCCACTCTTGACAAAATCATGCGCTTTCATAATAATATGAAAGGTATTTGCGTGTGAGTTGTGCGATTTAATATTTATTTGACTTTAAAGATTAAATAATACAAGATAAAATGCCTCGATGTTCTCGTGGCATAACTCTGTGTTGTTTGAGGCGAATTATCAAACAAAATGATTAGGTATTTAATTCTAATTTGGATTAGATTAGGTAATTAATTTCGCTCTGCTGTATATAAGACTGTTGATTTGTGCCGCAATAGCGTGTTCTCTACCTCGTATGTCCAGTTCATCCTAGCCATTTTATCAGGTCAACCTTATTGTACTATATCATCAACATAATATGTATGTATGCAGGCGCGTGCGCTTCATACAAGCAAATAAGCACTGCATACCCTAGTCCGCTGGCTTATGTAAATCTATATAATCGAAATCTATTTATTAAATACTACAATATAATATACAGATATATATACACACAAAAACATTTATAAATGAAATGAAGTGCCCTCGCAGAGGTTTTGGGTAGGGCGTGCATACCCTACCAGAAATCTTTGTGCACGCCCCTGTATGTATGTTGATGGTATAGTCAGGAATCATGTCAATTTTATAAAATGTCTAGCTCTGGCCCGCGTTACGTTATGTTAGTAACAGTACATTTTTTTAAATAATATATATATCCTATGTTACTCGGTGATAATATATGTAGCTTTGAAAGAAGAAAGAATTTTAAAATCGGTTAAGTCGTTTTTGATTTAAATTCTTACAAAGAAACAAAACAAAAAATATTTCCTCTTTATTATATTAGTATAGATAAGGTACCTACTAGCTGTAAGAGCTACAAATTATTAGTATTCTTGTTAGCCCCTCCAACTAAGCTAGAAAGTTTGTGTTACTAGGGGATTCACGTCGGTAGTGGAATTCGGGTAGCATTTCAACTCACGAGCTGTCGATCGAAACTCCAATTCCTTATACTTGCATTAATTGACATAATTAAATAATTAACATAATATATACACAAATTATTTACAAGAAATAAAAACTAAAGTGAAAAATAAAACTTCAAAATTAAAAAGCGTCCGAGTATTCCTCCGCATCGTCCTCTATTGGCAACGTGCCCAGAAGACTGGCAGTATTGCCACGTTGAATGGCAATACTTATTCTTTGTGCAAAGAAAATACCAGGCCTCTGGTTACGCGAAGCGTCGAGCTGCTTAACTAGGTCTCTATAAACAGACCTAGAATTTGGACCCCATGGCTCCAGCGTTTCGACACCAAACGACTCAAATATGTACTCACCAATAAGGTTTTGATATTTACGCCGTTTGAGCGTCTCAGTTGATGCAGCTGCAGCACCAGCACAACCTAGTGCTAGAAAGATTATTGCATTAATTATGTAATCATAATAACTAGATTTTCTACCAGTGACGACATTCATTTAGACCATACTTTATTACTTACTTCTGAGTTTTCTACAGAATTTTTATTTTGATGTTCATAACACTCGGTAGTCAGCAAAATACTCATTATATTGCGTAGTTTAGTTACCTTAGCCGCTGGAAAATGTTCGTATAAAATACCTCTGCTTAGTCTCTTGTCAATAGAGCGTAATAAGACTTTCTGTTCACTACGTATTTGTGTACACTCATATTGGCAGGAATGTCAATATTTAAATACGAATTAGTTTTATTTCAACTATTACTTATGTCAATATTTTGCTATTTTGTAAGCCTTCCTGATTAGTAGTAGTATTTTATGTTTGTGTCAAGCTTGAGATGCGATGACCTTTTGATTTATTTAGTAGATAATTAATGTGTCATTTGGTGATTATGAGACACATATAGCTATTTATGTGCGTTTATAATTTCCTGAATAACTGGAGCAATTAAATACATGTTTGGTGCATAAATTTGTCTTACAGGTGTTATAAATTTAAATGCATGGTATGTTTTTTATGACTGTATTGAGAAAAACCGGGTTGGTTAAATAGCAAAATAGGATTTGTGGTCTTAAATGTTTGAATTTTAATAAAGTCCTTTTTTGATCGACGTGAATAAGAATAAAAATAAATGTAAATGAGTATTTATTTAAATAAAGAATAGACACAAGGTAAATCATGTTTCAAATAGATTTTAATGACATTTTAAAGCTATTGTTAGACTTAAATAGCCACACAGAAATATTGAAATGAAGTCGAATATTCCATAGAAGAGCCATAAATTTAATTATTTTAGCGGTCGCCTAGTGGTCAAAATTCGACCAAAATTCCTAAACTTGCTACTTTATTTTCTGTTTTTCTCTATTACATATAAATAATGTATAGGTAACCATAGTTATAAAGAATTGCACGATGTCAAACGAACAATGTCGAATTACTATGAACACGATTCGACTGCGTGTATCAAATGCATGATTGTGTGCGTGTAGTGTTTTTCCATAAATTTAATGTATTTCTAATGCACATTTTATAAAAATATTAGGATTTGCCCCTCCTTCTCCATATAAACTTTAACTGTGCCAAATTTCATACTCCTCCGTCCGCGCAATTTTCGTAAAAAGGGTTACAAAGTTTTTGCTTCACGTGTTAATATATAGATTAACTTTAGATTTCAAAAAGTTGACCTTTGATTTTATATTCTTCGCAGGAACTAATATATGAGAGATATCGTATAGATACCGTAGTGGTATAAATAGTCTACTCTACTGGTGCTGTGGGTTCGATCCGCACTCGATCCTTTGTCAGAATGTTTATAAAGCCTCCTTCAGCAATTCCTCGTGCTAGAGTTGTCCTTTATAAAAACGGTTACTGCATTTTGTTTGGTATTTATTTCTGCATACAATTTGACACAGAACATTTAATGTCTCGCTTGCCAACTTGTATAGAAAACATAGAAAGCAGCTCCCGTAATCTCGTATTGTCCAAGTCAGAAGCAAGTGAACACGTGTGCGGCGGTGAGGTAACAGCGGCCATAGGCCACACGATGAGTTACGCATACTGGACACACAGCCGGCCGTAGTCTGGTGTAGATTAGTGCACGGGTGCATTGTCTTACGGGAATGTATAGTTCGAATAGACAGTTTGCAAAGAAAATATATAGACTCTTGTCCATCAGTGCCTTATTAAAAAAGCGCAACTAAAAACCTAAATGACGATGGCAGTGTAAGTAATAAATGAAGGATTGTTGGATATAATAAGACAAAATTGTTCAGTATCTCCTCTGTTAGCAGCTATTGAGAAGCTTAATTAAATGTTATCAATAAAAATAATTTGGAAACCACTAGTTTTTTACTGTCGAATTTTGACCACTGGGCGAACAATAGTTTATATTAATCAAGTATCGCTAGGTTAACATACTGTATATATGTATATGTAATAGAAATGAATACATAATCAAAGTAGTGAATATACGAGGTAGCTAGAGGTAGTTTAAGGATCCGAATGCGCAAGTGATGCCTCTGGTGGTGCAGGCGTCCATAGACTACGGTGACCATTTACCATCAAGTGGGCCCTATGCTTGTTTGCCACCTTATTAGTATAAAAAACAATCCATTCCCAAGTGATATGCAGTAACTGTGCTGCTAATCGAATTTTTGAAGTGAAATCTTCTTTAGGCGCGTTGAGCACTTTTTGGGTGAACAAAAATCATGGAACTCGCGTCAACGTCACTGAACGCTTTCCATGAGCTATATGTATGCTCTGTATATATGTGTACTTTTTGGGTTGAAAAAGCATGAAATTCGCATCATCGTCACCGCACGCTAGTTACTTAGTTTTCACTTCTATCGGCACTCCCCAAAGACTGCCCCGCATGTTTTAGAGTGTTACTGTTCAGGGCAACCCTTCTCATTCATACTGTACTAATAATTGCCAACGGCGGATTCGTTCGCTTGTAAAATGATCTGCCACAGTTCTCTAACTTTGCTAAATCGTTAAAAGCTTTTGATCTAATGAACCGTGTGAAATTATAGCAGTAATATAAAACGATATCTATCAGTTGTCTATTCAATTTATCTAATTGCACTGGTTAGTCAGATATTCATCAATTAAAATAGCATCAGGCGACCATTGTTTTCTTTCATAATTCAAGAGGAGCGCAAGAGATAGGAATACGGCCTGGATCCATAATTCTACTCTAATGCATTGAATAACTGCAAAATAAGTAATAACTTTTTACCGCGTCCTACCCACACTCCGAAGATAGATAATCAAGTTAAGTACAGAATCTAAATTCATCTATTCAATAAAATCAAAGCGCGTGTTGTTTTGTCCGTTTTACTGAACAAATACTTACTCAGCATTAATAAAATAGGTTTAAATGAATAATAAAGCCGTATCGTACGTTACAACGCGCACGCACCTCTATCACGCGGCCGGCGAATGCTTAACTAAACACGATCTAAGCCAGTTATACTTTTATTTTTATCTAATTATGCGAAGACGCGACATTCGACGCGTGTCAAGGTGAACGCGTCTAATGCCGCGTCACGAAATCGCGGCATACCACTATGTAAGGCTCTGCTATACTGAAAGCGATGTGCGTATACATGTGTGTGGGCTGAAATTGTTTTTTATTGAATATCTAAATTAAGTAAAGTAAAAGAACAAATATAAGTAATGCCTGCAATAGATTAAAACTGAGGGACAGCCATAAGAAAAATTAAAGTATTGCGTTATTGCACATATTTTCGAAGTAGTGATATATTTTTAATTACTAGAGTATAGGCTATGAGGGTTTAAGTGATCACCATTTAATTGCATCCGGAGTCAGACTTTTATGGTAGAAACATAAATATTTCCTTTTTGAATTAAAGAGTCACAATTTAAATCAAAATAATACCGTGGAGGTTCCTTGAAAACTTGGACCTCAATTAAGACAGAACCTAATAACGTTGTGTTGGCCAAGAGGCATGTTGTTAGTATAAAAGATAATAGTAAGCCAATTGGAAGGTTCTAATGGCAGAGCCTCGACAAATTATATGCTTACGTTTTATTTTATTGGCTTAAGAAAATAAAACCGCTCGCCGCTAATCGCTTACAGTAAAGCAACTCGTTCACCTTTATATCGTGTTGTAAGAAATTTTCGATGGTATTTCACCGATGTTAGAAAGCTATGCAAGGCTGTATATTGTAAGCTCTAAGTTTTTGTTAAATGCTATAGTTTGAGTAAAGTCTGGAATTAAATGTTACGTATTCGCGAAGATTGGTTTGACTTGAAGATTGATGAAATAATTGTGTATTTTGAGAAACAGTTTGTGTTTATTGTGTGTTTTGTATATTATAATGGTGAGGTGAGGAATTTCTTAGTGACTGCCATTAGTTAGTATAATTGTTGTATTTTATTACTTCTGCCTCGTCTGTGTGATGCCCATAGGAACTGGTACCTGGGTAACAAGTACCTATGCGCTAATCCTGTATACGGTCTATCCAAATCCGATAAAGGGTTTACGTGTGATTGTGTAAAAACCATACAAACAACCAAACATTTTCACAAGGTTTCACATTCATTGGTTATATTTTGTAGGATTAAGATCATTATTTATGAAGCTGTCAGACAAGTGGAGGAATTGAGTAACAATTGTACGTAGTTTACTTGGAGACAAATGGATTACTAATAACTTAAAGATTCCTCCTCTCATGGCATAATTTGACTTTAAACAGGTGAATAAAAAACTGTCAAAGCTTGCATGACTTATAAGTATTGACATTTTTTTGAACGAGAGTGAAGTCAATTAACTTTATTTACGCAGCCGTATCTCGCGGCGCAAATACGATCTCTAGTTCGGAAACTGTTATTAAAATAATTATAAGTATAGAATTAGGCGTAACTACCGAAATCTAACGTAATAAATTATCGGGAACAGTTTGGCAAGGAATAGGCCAGACTGGTCTGAGGATGCCTTGTGCTGAGGCGAAACATAGTTGACGCAAATTTGTGTTCGTAGTGGAATAATACAAGTTGGAGTACGCACAGATCTCATGACGCGACATTCCCTTGCCAGCGGAGATCGGTACTGTCAACCTTTTTGTATTGCAGTTGTTGGGATGGGCAATTCGAGGATGCGTGGCGGGTTCCTATCAGCCTAATTATATAAAATACTAAAAAAAAACCGGAAAAAAATATTTTATTAAAATGATATCGATGATATAAGTAAAATGTCGTATGTAACCGTCGTATCATTGTCTTTCCTCACTAAAACAATGAGTAAGATTCGTGTAAACGTAAGATGACATGAGTCATTTTATAATAAAGGTGGTCTAAGATGAGCTGGCGTCGTGTTAGTCATTGTTCGTGAACTATTGCCACACGGATTCCTAGCATTCTGAAGCATCGATTATAATGATTGTGTGATGTACCCCGATGTGGGAATTCGTTGATGGTTTCTCATCGTCAATGAAGTGACCTTTGCAAAACGTTTGATTTCTTATTAAGAATATGCTTTCGCGGTTACTGTCCTTGTGTTAAGATATACAAACGATGGTGCCAGACAATCTTCGAGAGAGTAGGCAAAGAAGTATTACATTCACATTACATCAGCATTGGTTTTAGATATCGCTTAGGTGAATTTAATGTCATCTACTAAGTACAGTGTTAAACTGCGTGTTGCTATTGAGAGTCTCTTAATAAAACGTATGCCGAAGCATCCATAGAAACTTGCATGCCAATTCAAATACATGTGAACCTGAACCACGGCGTAATCTGATCAATAGTCAATTAGATATCTAATGAATCTTAATAAATCTTGATCTAGCTTGGTACGTACTTCAATGATTATAATTCTAACTAATAATATACATGCGAATGTGCGTTTGTTCTTTCACGCCTTAACTACTCGATCTATCATCGTGAAATTTCTTATACACGTTGTCAGGGGAACAGACAAGGACATAGGGTACTTTTCATCCAGGAAAAAGTATGGTTGCTAACCTAAACTAACCTACATTTACGAGAGAAAAGCTGTGCAAAATCTTCTTTATACAGGGTGTCCGGTAATTAATGGATAACCTTGAAATGTCTTATAGTAGAACTGAAGGACGTTCAGAAAAAATAAAAAAAGTTTAATAAAAAAATTAAAAAGAAAAATATATATAAAAAAGTGCAAGCTATATAGCATAGCATACTTTGATTGTCTATCTATTAGCATTATTAGTGTTTAATAATAAAACAACAAAAAACTGATGGATTTCATTCATATATGGTCGTAGTACCTATACAAGAAAGTTATACAGGTTAATTAAAAAAAAACACATATCTCAGGTAGTAGTTAGGATAGATTTTTTTCATATTTTTTTCTGAACGACCATCAATTCCACTATAAGACATTTCCAGGTTATCCATTAATTACCGGACATACCTGTATATAATTCTTCTGTACGTGTGTTGACAGTGAACTCCTCCTAAACGGTTGGACCGATTTGAATGAATTTTTTGTGTGTGTTCAAGTGGATACGAGGATGGTTTAGTTTTTTATTTTCGCTTGTACAGGACAATGTCTTTCAGGACAGCTAGTATAGTATAAATATAGTATCAATCACTGGCTTAGTATACTTTGTATCAGTAAACTGTCCTAGTATAAGCGATTATTAAACACTAGTGCATTGTTTTAAAGAAAAAGTTATTGATATACAAAAGTTTCGACCGAGAGCGACGTGAATGATTTTGACCTAGTTTAATAATTATTATCTGTCAAGATGTAAGAGTTCTGATTATAGTAGGCTTTGAGACAAAAGGTCTTCGAAATTTAAAACACATACAATCAATCATGGCGTAATACTTTGTCTGATTTCACATATTGATACTTTCATATCTACTATATACACTAATACTTATTATAAATCTGAAGAGAGTTTTTTGTTTGTTTGTTTGGTTGAACGCGCTATTCTCAGGAGTAGTTCTTGAGATTAGCGCGTCCTGAGATTAGAAAAAATATTTTTGTGTTGGAAAGCCTATTTATCGAGGAAGGTTATAGGCTATATAACATCACGCTATGACCTACGGGGGCGGCGCAGTAACCATAAACGCGGGTGAAGCCGCGGGCACAGCTAATTTTTTTATATAACGTCAATACTTTGTTGGTCCCGTTGGACATGAGATCTTGGGTTCGATTTAAAGATTGGGTCAATTGTTAGAAAATGATCAGTAGCAAAAGTTTGAAATTTAGCTGGGTGATTTTAATCAATTTAAATATCGTTATTTGTAGTAAATTTTAATAATAGTAGTGTCATAGTTCAAATTTATGTGATAAAAGTGTTAAAAAATAAACAACGTGACAAAATCCCTTTGAAGTAGTTTAATTTTAATAAGTACTACAAATTAATTGTCATATTATCACCTGTTAAGAATGGAATGGAATGATCTAAGAAGGATATGAAACCTAAAAGATTGTAAGACTTATAGCGTTCTGTGCCTAGATCCTTATATAAAATCAGGTCACAATACTCGCCTGAGTAATAAAACTAAATTTGCATGGAAATGAGAAATATATCCAGATTAACCTTTCGATTTCGATTGACATTAAATTATTTTATATTAATAATGTCCTTATCGGGAAATTTGCGAATCAACTGTATCGTGTGGGTGACAAACGATATATTTATTCATAATTATTTTAAAAGTTACTATTTAGTGGACTCACGTGGTGTGCACGTGAATGAAATTTCACGTTTCATGTAGAGAACTATGAAACTACTCAAAAGAGAATGAGGACAAGCTAGGTGGATAACTCGAAAATTGAATTTAAAAGTCAGCAAGCTTCGGTCCGGATGGAACAGAATAATAAATTATAGCAAATTAGGTACACAGAGAATATATGGATATATCATCTTCTCTGTGTTCCTAATTTGAATTCTGTAAATCCTGTGTATCTTTGTGTGTGTTGCACTGTACCCTAGCCATTTATAATTCGGAACCAGCATGTTACAATATAAATAGATTGTTCGCTTCTGCTTTAAGAATTGTTCTTTTAGATAAAAAGGTGCATAAAAATACCTCTGTGCGCCCGGAGGGTTAAGATATTTTACATCCAGTATTGAATAACTTTTAACCTGTGAATTGTTAAAAGGGCAGATATAATTGAAAACCAATTGTTTCCTGTCACCGGTGTGCCGCTGCCATTCAATAGTTTCCGGGGTAGTACTACCCTCTCACAGTAAGGTAGTAGATCCTCGCTGGTTTCAGCATTAATGGGCCGGATCGACCGGGGTAGTACTACCCTCTCACAGAATACCGGCGTGAAGTAACGGTACCCGTACTGTTGCGTTTCGTATTGGTGACTGAGAGAGCCGAAGGCCCAGTTACCACGATCCTTTTCCTATCCTTTCCTTTGTCCTTTCCCTCCTTCATTCCTTTTTAAAGCGCTGGCAACGCACTTGTAACTCCTTTGCGGTTGCGGGTGTCCACGGGCATCGGTAATCGCTTACCATCAGACGATCCGTATGCTCGTTTGCCCTCTTAGGCAATAAAAAAAAATATATAAATTAATTGTAGTTGGTCTTTTGTAATTTATCGTAAAGTGTCGCAAAGTCTCTTAGACTCTGACTGATAAATTCGAATTATGGATGCAAAAGCCTTAGTCTTGGAGATTTAGGCGTGAGATTATGTATATTTATAAATAAAACTTAGTGCTCTACTTTACAGGCCATCAGCTACACAATCTGTGTATGCTCACCATTCACCTAACATATTCCACGCTATCACAATGCCATCCATCATCCGGCTGTATAATGAGGTGCCGACATCCTATACATAGTAATGGTGACATGATCTAGATTACCTATCTGCAGGTAGACACTTCAATGGTAAGCACGCATGATTAAAATTAATACTGTTGGTTCGAAAGGAACATATCAAATATGTTCTACGGCGATTTTGTAACGGTATGTCATTACGGAGGCTGTGTTATTAGGTTTTATGGCATAGTGTTGTTAACATGCAACATTGTATGGAAGAATAAGGTTTGGTGTTTCTACGAGTCTACGAATAAGTCTTTAAATTTTATTTTCGGTCTGTATTTCACTTGAAATCTTAGAATGACACGGAGCAAGGTTTGGGAGGTGCATGTATTTTTTTCCAATGCAAATATTGCTTTTATTTAATTGGAAAATATCGTTTTTGTTTTATATTTAGTTCTGTCACTATGTAAAGTTACATAATCTTTTTTTATTAGTCTTTTATCTGTAGAGGATATTTTAAAGAATGATGTTAAAATAATCACATGTACACAAGAGTTTTAGTATCTTAGCGACCATATAACAAAGCATTCCAATTTTAACTAAGAAAATAGGTAAGGCACCGATTTGAATCCAATTAATGAATTCGTTAAGTTTTTCTGTCGCTACAAAACATCGATATGTCCGCAAATAATAATACAGAAAATAAAACAGAATTTTAATTCAATATAGAAATTAAAAGTAGTTCAATATCATTATGTGTATATTTGCATAAGTTTACATAATATCATTACCTGAGATATAGAGTATGTCGGCATATATGTATACTTGTTCGTACTATATGTTTAATGTATAAATTAAAATTTCGACAAGGCACGATACTATATGGACTAAATGATAGGTAACATACCTATCATTTAATATAATACTATATTCTGAAATACGCATCGAATGATAATATATATTTTTATAATACGATGGAGACCCGTTTGGTAGAAAGCATTTACTGTATTTTAATATCGCTTGAAATTCCAGAAGATCTGTGCTTAGATCACAATATCTTTTTGTCTCGTCAAGTTAAGCCCGGTTCATATATTAAAAAACGAAGCATTTTACATGCGTTAAGTTAATTTTTGACACATATTCTTTGAAAATATGTATTTAATTATCGTTTGAAATTCCAGAAATGAAAATTTTACATGTGCTAAGATCACAATATCTTTTTGTCTTGTCGGTTTAAGCCCGTTTCCTATATTAAGATACGAATCCTTTTTACTATAATAACATAAGCCCTGTAATAAACTGTCCCACTGCTGGGCATGGGCCTCTTCTCAGTGTGAGAAGGGTTAGGCTGTAGTCCGCGACGCTGGCCTAGTGTGGGTTGGCCGACTTCCCATATCTTCGAGAACATTATGGAGAACTCTCAGACATGCAGGTTTCCTCACGATATTTTCCTTCACCGTTAAAGCAAGCGATAATTAACTATTTAATACGCATATAATTTCGAAAAGTCAGAGATGCACGCCTTGGGTTCGAACGCTCGAACTCTGCGTGGCTTTTCCCACTAGGCTATAGCTGCTGTTGGTTAATCGTTTTAACTACTGACAGTTAATTTCTGACAAATATTCAATGGAAAATATGTCAAAATTTAAGTTTCAGTAGCTAACATAACTTGTTTCTTGATATACGAACCGAGCCTTACTGGTGAGTCGACTGCTTAAACCATTGCCATAGCAACTATGCAGTCAAAGTAAATTAAAATTTGTCAATCACAAGTTACAGTGAACAGTTATGACGTCATCAGATTGCATCTTCAATCGTCTGCATTCTGGTTTTAGTATAGGATTGCTTACTAGTATTTAATTAATATGCACATGCATCGCGTACAGTGCGTGTGTTTTATCTATGTTTGCGATCTCTCATTGCAAAATACGGCAAACCCATTTTATCGATGTAATTATTGATATCTTAAATAAATTTATTGAGTCGTATATTAACATACAGTCTATTAAAATATCAGGATAAGAAACTTAGTGAAAATGATTAGGAATGCATACATGATATATACAAATATACATAGGTATTCTTCAAAATTGCTTTGAGGTTAGTCAGACAGAGATTTATTACATCCTAATTTAAGCAATAAGATTTTAGGTCCCACGAAAAAACGACTCGGTTGTTATAACGAAAAATCTCAAATTATACATTTTCAGTCTGCGTATTGGACTGAGTAATCAAGTAATAGTTTGCCCGGGAATTAAAACTCAGATATTATACACAGTCACTGTATGTAATTTATAATTAATATTAATATTTCAATTATTATCTATATTACGGTCGTATTTCGACCATTCAACGAGCGACCACTAGTGAACTTAATAAGTGTAAAATAAATAAAATGTACTGAATAATAAATAAAATGTAATTCAACAGCTTAATAGCTAGACGCTCATTTGCATTCGCTGATAGGTACACTCAATTCCGCGTCTAGTAATTTTTATTTAATTTAAAATTAATAATACGTTTAATTTTGCTAAGAACCGATGTTTTAATCGTGAGATAACTTTTATATGAGGAATAAATGTGGCGGTTCGACATATTGCCTATACTAAAGCTGTCAAACTTAACGCCAAATAAAAGTTATCTGACGATTAAAAAATCGGCTTTGAATGTTACTATTTAAACTTAAGGCAACCACTTCACACCGCACGCAACTCATTTTTATGGTACCAAGTATAAATTGTTATCCATTTTTGTACAATTCAAGGTCTGTTTAATAAACGACGATGCACCCACTCATATCGGTACCGGTCGATCTCCTACTGAGGCATTAAGTCATGATCGGTAACACTTTACGACACTGCACTGTTGTAATGTGGCATTTGATGCGCCCGCGCCGAGTCAAGTGCAAATGTCAAGCTTTCACGAGCGATAGCTAAGGCGTGTTCATATCGTTCATCTTACCATGAACGTAGAATATAGAATAAAATAATAACTTTAATTTTCGCTTGAACGTGTTTGATCTCCACACGTGACAAAAATGCCTGTGATCTACAAATAGTTCTTAATATCTGGGTGTTCTAAATGACCGTTGTTTCAATGTTTCTAAAATCCCCTGCAACATAAGATAAATTATTAGTGCGAGTAGGAAAGATGTCCACATTTTTATTTTAGACGGAATAAGATAATGTCTGGCCATGTATTTTATAATCGACTTATAAACGGCGGTAAAGTCTATGCGTATATTACTTTAATTTTTATTTTGTTTTACCCTTGTATACAACATGATATGCATATTATATACATATAAGTACTAGACAGATAATATAGCAAGTATTTTAAAAAGGCATTATAAGGTATTTTCAAGCATATTGTGTTCCGCACGATATTTTGCTTTATCGATAAACCAAGCGATAACTAACTGTTTAATCTTGAAAAGTCAGAGGTGCGTGCCTACGAGCCTCGAGACCCTGCGTGTCCACCCAACGGTTTCCAACTAGGCTACCACTGCAAGGCTGTGTCAACAATTTATAATTAATAAAAGTTTGTAGCTTTAGTTTGCTTTCTAGCCTAGTTACTATGGGAGAGCCACGCTTCGGCACGAATGGGCTGGCTCAACCGGAGTGATATCACGGCCTCACAGAAAACCGGCGTGAAATAGCACTTGAGTTGTTTTTCGTCGAGTGAATGAGGGTACCGGAGGCTCAACCCTCTCCCCTCCCTTCTGGGAGGAGAGGCAAATTTAAAAGGCTAGCAACGCACTTGCGTCTTTTCTAGTGTTGCGGGTGTTCATGGGCGGCGGTAATCGCTTACCATCAGGCGATCCATCGGCTCGTTTGCCTACTATGCCACAAAAAAAAAGTTATCGAAATATGCACTTTATTTTTGCTCATATTTGATTGTGGAAAGTTATTTTGAATTGCTTTTGCACCAGTAGGTACGAGTCTTTATAGTGTGTGAAACATCCTAATTCATACATTAAGTTGAATGTTGCCATATTCTACGTTGCATTATGTGCTTGTTAATATATTAAATTAACATATTAATAAATTAATATGTAACACTTGTAACATTCATATGCAATGCAACATTTGAACTATTTTGAAATTGCCACGATCATAATCGCGTGATTATCAGAATGATGGATGGGTTTGAGGTCATTATTGGACATTATATGACATGAAAGGCTCCTACTTAGAATTATTAAGATTACATGTAAGTTTGAGTTTAGGTGATCGCCTCGACATTGGCACTGCTGTTTAAATGTTTATAGGTCAGAAAAAGTACCTAGTGTGAAAGTCACCTTTTTAAAAAGAAAAGCGATACTATATAATTTAGAAACTGTTACCCTACTACTACTATTAAACTTTACTCATTTTTAAGCTAATAAAATTATTAAAACAATTTATTTATTACACTTTGGGAGACTACGTGATCATGGCTGCTGAAAAGCAACTGAAACGTCGGGAAAAGTGTAAACTTAAATATAAATAGTTTTAATAATTTTATTAGCTTAAACATTAGTAAAGTTCAATAGTAGTAGTAGTGTAACAGTTTCTAAATAATGTAATACAGTGTTAAATAAACAACTTAATAAAATCCGTATAAATGAGTTTAATTTCAATGAATAACATTCGCGTAAACAGAAGACAATATTAAGAAAAAACATGTTTAGTTGAAATTACCTTGTCGGTGACAGAACAGAACATAAGTACGCATAATTATGTAATTGATATTTGTTAGGTTTTGTTTTCGATACCCCGGTAGAATTATTGTTAGTTCCACGGAGTCTAAGACGGTCAATTATTCGGCTAAAATAAATAAAGCTCGCTCTAGGGTGATTCTTTAGTTAACGGTAGACTTTACAAATATTGAAATACTGGACACAAAGAATATTTTACACACTGTACTATTACAGTAAGAGTAGACTGCACAATTCTTTTCACGGTTGTGTGGGAATCGAAGCCAGAACATTCGGCGTATGGGCAATGGCGAGACGAACACTAACGATTTCGCTACCTGCTACCCGGCAATACATTGAATTTCCTAATTACTACGAAACCTGTCCTATAGTTGTTTATTTTTCTTTAGATTGATACAGAAATAATATTAGTTGTAAAACCATTTAATAATAAAAGACGGAGGATAATTCTAGTATGTGATTTGATCTATTGCGGTACTAAATATTAACAAAAGTGATTCAGCTGCCAGTTACTTTTAATATCTTAATCGACTGTTTAAATAACGTGTTATGTTTGTAATATACCTGACATGTTTACGTGTCTAATTATGTTGTCAATGCTATTAAAAATAATGTTTAATATATTTTATTAGCATTTAGTATATAAGAATCTATACTAATATTATCAAGCTGAAGAGTTTGTTTGTTTGTTTGCTTGAACGCGGTAATCTCAGGAACTACTGGTTCGAATTGAAAAATTATTTTAGTGTTGGATAGCCCATTTATCGAGGAAGGCTATAGGCTATATAACATCACGCTACGACCAATTGGAGCGGAGCAGCAATGAAAAATGTTGCAAAAACGGGATAAATTCTCTTATCTTATATGAAGCAGGCGAAGTTGCGCGGGTCAGCTACATAGTTACTTATAAATTGGCATATGACTCAATCAATTGAGATCTTTATGGGAATCAAGTTTTATATCCAAGACTTCGGCTGCTCATGTATTGCTTGAAAAGAAAGTATCTATAGTATGAAACTAACCTAACAGCAGTATGAAAAGCTATGAATCATTCGCCTGGTATTTCTTTTTTTTTTTTGTCTACGTGCACTTGTATTCAAGTTACTTAATAGAACATAATAGTTTTACAATCATAGGCGAGCCTATTAGGTTTCAAAAAGGAATACGTTCTTAATTCGATCCGTATCTTTTCTTTATTTATGTATTGTATCAGGTCATCCCTCTTTCATTTTACAACCTATATGCATGATTATTATTTAAGACCATATCTAAACAGAAAATGCAAATTTCTTAACAGAAAAATCAATTACCTCTTCGACATGTGAATTGAATTCGAAACCTTGTGATAGGCTGCTAACATGAACCGCTAACGTATGCTGCGGTACTGAGGCAACCTGCGTATAAGTTGGCAATAAATGCGCAAGCTATTCCCGCGGCCTCATGAGTTAATTATATGGGTTACTTACGCGGATAACTCACGATGTATACAACTATGTAAGTACCTTAACTTGCGCAGTTACTTGCGTTGTGTAGATGAGCCATTAGGCTATAAATGCATTTACTGCGTACCCTAACATTAACTTTGAATGATGCGCAGATAAGCATGGCAGGTGTGTGTTTATATGTCACATTCATTAAATATACGTGTTTCTTAATACAGGTACGGTCAGTAAAGACGATTATCAACGGTACTGTCTCCTTCAAAAATACTTGGCAGATGACGGACAACGGTGGATAGTTATGTTGCGATGATTGAACATACAGAATCCCATGATGCGGTGCCTCATTAAAAATTGATTGGCAGATGGTTCACAGTGGTGCACAGTTTTGTCGCGATGATAGAGCATATAGAATCCCAAGCGCATAAAATAACCCGCAGACTAAATGTCGCCTGGAGTCACCGGCGGACAGGACAAACTACCTGTTTTATTTTATGGATTATTTAAACGCGATTACGCAGACGGCGCACGTCGCGGTCAGTTTAGTCGGCTCATTGTACATTTTATAGTTCGAGAATTACGGATGACGGAAAATAAGTTGTTGTTAATATGATGTAATAAAAAGGGATTTTTTCCTAACAGAGTACTCTCTGTTAGGAAAAAGTCCTTTTTAGTAAAAAGTATAGATGTAATAAAAAGGGGCTTTTTCCTAACAGAGTACTCTCTGTTAGGAAAAAACCCCTTAGTAATATAGTTCGAGAATTACGGATAACGGAAAATAAGTTGTTGTTAATATGATGTAATAAAAAGGACTAACAGAGAGTACTCTGTTAGGAAAAAACCCCTTTTTATTACATCATATTAACAACAACTTATTTTTGATTAGTAGAGCCTCGCTGATTTCAGCATGAATAGGCCGCCGGCTCGACCGGGAAGGACTACCCTCTCACAGAATATCGACGTGAAATAGCAGTATTTCTACTGTTGTGTTTCGTTTTGTGAGTGAGAGTGCCGGAGGCCCAATCACTCGCTTGCCCCATTCCTGCTCCTTCTCCTTCCCACTTCCTTTTTCTCTTCTTCCGTTCCTAAAGGATGGCAACGCGCAAGTGATGCCTCTGATTTTGAAGGCGTCCATAGGCTACGGTGACCACTTACCATCAGGTGTGCCGTATGCATGTTTGCCACCTTAGTTGCATAAAAAGGAAACTCTGCGCTTCTATTACTCGTTTTTGACAGTGTGGTCAACTGTGGCATAAATCTTTTCATACTAAGAAGAAGGGCCTCAACCCACCAGTGGGACAGTTACTGATTGACAGTACAAACAAGCTTACAACTTCCTATGGTAATTGAAATTAAACTACTATATACGGATTTTATCGCGTTGTTTATTAACACTGTATTACAAAATTTTGAAAATATTACACTACTACTACTGTTGATATTATTTTACTAATTTATAAGCTAATAAAATTATTTAAACTATTAAATCTATTTATTTTTGGTTTACACTTTCCCCGACGTTTCGGTTGCTTTCCAGCAGCCATGGTCACGGGGAGACTATTCCTATGGTAAGTTTTTTACAGTCAGCAACAGTAACTGCTTCGCTAACGCTGAGCTTGCAGTTGCTGTGTGGCTAAAATAGAGGTCTAAGTATTGGTTGCCCACACACAAACAGCCAAGCGTCTTTATGAAAAAGGAACCTTAAACCAATTTTTTTAGAAAGGATTTTTATAAGAAGGGTTTTTTATAGGGAGGATCTTTTTTGTATGAGGGATTTTTTAAAAGAATTTTCTCAGTTGGCAAAGCTTTAGGAATGAATTTCTCTGTACTATAATTTTTCATATTCATAATTTACGTTGCTAACTCTACAATTCAAAATATACAAAATAAAATCTTAGTACAAACATCAACATAAACAAGTATTTGATGTTGAGTAGTTTATGGTTTATTTGTGTCTAAATGGTACTTAAAATGTACATGAATATTAAATATACAATTAGACATATCATATTTTTATCATAAAGAGATTATTAAAAACATATAGTTTAAATGTCTGAAACATTTACAGTTTACGACTAGTCATTATGAGTTGCATTGGCAAATACAATCATTCTTTTTTTTAGATAAATTCTTATACTAATATTATAAAGCGGAAAGATTTGATTTTTAGTTTAGGTATATGTTCGTTTGTAAGGATTTAAATCAACCAATTTAGAAAATTATTTCACCATTAGAAAGCTATATCATTACCGAGTAACATAAGCTATATCTTGATATATTATAAATCTTCTGTGCGTGTGTTTGTAATTAAACTCCTCCTAAACGGCTGGACCAATTTTGAAGAAAATGTTTGGGTGTGTTCAAGTGGATTCGAGAATGCTACAGACACATTTTTTCTTTTGTACAAGACAACGTCTGTCGGATCCGCTAGTTTTATATAAAAAAATACTGGTAATAACATAACCTAACCTATTATTACGCGAGTAAAGCCGTGGGTAAATGCTAGTCTATTAAATATACATAAGATACTTTGTATGTTTGTTAAGTTTTCACAATTATCATAACCATTAACCAATTTGATGCTATTTGTGAAGTAGTTAAAACAAATTAGTATGTTAAGTACTGCTGCTTACTGGTGGTACAACGGTAATGAATGCGACTGCTGTACATGAGGTCTCGAGATCAATTCTTTTTAACCCCCGACGCAAAAACGACGGGGTGTTATAAGTTTGACGTGTCTGTGTGTGTGTGTGTGTGTGTGTGTGTGTGTGTGTGTGTGTGTGTGTCTGTCTGTGGCATCGTAGCTCCCGAACGGATGAACCGATTTTAATTTTGTTTGTTTTGTTAGATAGGTGAATTAGTCGAGAGTGTTCTTAGCTACGTTTGATAAAAATCGGTCCAAGATGGCCGCCACCACAAAATGGCGAATTACATATTTTTTCACAACTCCCTCAATATGGGTATCAAATGAAAGGGCTTGACTAGTAGAATACTATACACTATGATAAATTTCAAATCCAAGATGGCCGCCACCAGAATATTACATATTTCCACAAATTATAATTGTTCAATATGGGTAACAAATGAATATTGGGTCGGGGGTTTTTTAAATTTTAAATTTTTTAACACTATTAATAAAATAACAACAGGCCGTATGACATATAAATACTCACACATAAACTCATACAATCACACACCCACACACACACACACACACATACACATACACGCACACACACACGCTCACAATTACTGACACACACTCGCACAGATCTCATAAAACTTATGAAGTAGAACAAACACTCACAAAGTCACGGGTTAGTGTCCAGGAGACCTGAAATACAGGGTTTCCCTAGTTTAGGCTCCTGTCCACCCCTCATAATACGCTACTTGTTATATTTACTTTGCTACCTATGCTCCGTTTGGTTAGGGGCTTGGCTGGGGGTGAGCGGTCTTGATGTGGCTTTTTGTGCAGACACATGTTAAACAAATAAGCTACTGCTTAAACTAACGGTTCAATTGATTAAGTAATCTTTATTGTTATATTTACATTGATCTTTAGCAGCAATTTATTTTTCAACTAGGTTTTTGGGTAGGAAGACGCAGCGGGATTGCTTGCCTTTGGTTGGGTGCCTCGCCAAATGGAGTATAGTTAAAATATCTCATTGTGCGAAATTGTAAAATTATTATGTTTGGTGGAAATAAACTAATTTTTAATTTAATAATTTTTTAAATTTTAATAGTTATTCGGGTTATCCGATTAAAAAACTGTCATTGGCAGCTTGGAGTCTGTACGAGACTCGCCCTTTTGTTTTGTGGGACTATAAACTATACTTGGGGAATTGTGAGTACCGCTTCTTAGGCTTTCGGGATGTGTCCTTCATTTTATGCATGGTAAATATAAAATAACACAGATAAACACATATTTATATTAATGATATTCTTTATCATTAGGGCAAGTCGCCATCATTAAAGTCAATTGTAATATTCTAAGCCTCCATAACATTCCAACATATTCTATTTCTATACTTACGTAATACATTCAAATGTAATAATCGTGTTTATAGTAACATATAAGCAGCGATAGCCTAGTGGGAAACCGTTGGACTGCCACGCAGAGGTCTCGAGTTCGAACCCAAGGCGCGCATCTCTGACTTTTCGAAGTTATATGCGTATTAAACAGTTAATTATCGCTTGCTTTAACGGTGAAGGAAAACATCGTGAGGAAACCTGCATGTCTGAGAGTTCTCCATAATGTTCTCGAAGATAATTATGTGAAGTCTGCCAACCCGCACTAGGCCAGCGTGGTGGACTACGGCCTAACCCTTCTCACACTGAGAAGAGGCCCGTGCCAAGCAGTGGGACAGTTTATTACAGGGCTGATATTATTATTTATATATAGTAACATATTGTCTTCAGTATCAGCAGTGCATATGGAATTAATTATGATAATCATTTAGGCTACCAGCGATAGCCTAGTGAAAGACCGTTGGATTGCCACGCCGAGGTCTTGAGTTCAATCCCAAACCACGCACCTGCGACTTATCAAACTTATGTGCTTATTAAATAGTTAATTATCGTTCGCTTTAACGGCAAAGAAAACTTCGTGGGGGAATTACATAATATTCTCGAGGATATGTGAAGTCTAGCAACCCGCACTGCCAGCCGTGCCCAGCAATGGGACAGTTTATATATAAGGCAGTTATTATTTTATTTTTTGAGAATTTATATTTCGCGTTCTGGGTCTGTCACGAAATTATCAATGGCGTAGTGGTTAGTGTAACCGACTGCTACGCCTGAGGTCGCGGGTTCGATTCCTGCACAAGTCAAACATTTGTGTGCATGAACATGGATGTTTGTATTGGTCTGGGTGTTTCCATGTATAATATGTATGTATTTACAAACAAAATGTATATATGTATGTTTATCCATTGTCTAGTACCCATAGCACAAGCTCTGCTTAGTTTGGGCTAGATGGTGTTGTGTGTATGTGGTAGAATATTTATTTATTTATTTAATTACCGAATGAAGTCTGTACAGCTAAAAAAAAGGTTTATCACTTAACTGCTTTAATATTTCTGCAGCAGCGGCTTTTATCAGTATCTACAAAGACGCTTATATTTATTAAGCTTTTGTGCAACTGTCAACCACCTTATATGATGGTCTATATCTGACTAATCCATAGACATATTGGGTTTTCTTGTTCGGTACTTCTCAGTAGCAGTACGCAGACTTGCGATGTGCTCAGCATAAATTAAAATGCTCATTTTGTCACCTGCCAGTTTATAAGCATGATACATTTCTGTTTAAACCATTGGAAGTTTAACGGTGTGATGCAGTATTGTTTTTGTTAGCCTACTAGAGAACTACAATGCTGGGCAAAGGTCTGTAGAGCCTAGACTTAGACCTAACCCTCTTAGACCTAGGCCTTATAAATATATCTGTTGATAACAATCTCGAATCAATAAATTTTGAATGCATTTTTAAGTCATTCTACCACTTTTAGGTTATTGCAATGTTATTGTCAAAATAACGGCATTTATTCCTTTAATAGAATGCGACTACAGTGCTGTGCATGAGATCTCGTGATCGAAGCCTGGGTCACGAAAAATGTTACTAGGTTTTTGTATCGAGTTATTCTCAGAGTACGGATTTTGACATTGTGCACGAATAGTAATAGCCGCGCGACGTTATTTGTTGTACCTAAAAGAGATTTATGTTTGTATGAAATTATGTAATAATAATTACATTACCAACAAATTCTTTTATATTACTGTTATCTGGCCGCCAGGCCAACCTGATGGTTAACGGTCACCTCCTCTCATGGCTGTGTTTACATGACAACATAAATGTAAATGTAGAGACCAATAATTGTGATTAAATTACATTTCAATGTTTATAGCTCGGAATTACCTTCGGTATTCGAGATTAAAATCTCATTACCGATGTTTTATCTCAGCAGAGTTTGCCTTGGCCGAAGCATTTTGTATGCAAAACGCATATCACAATTGTTTGTATTAGAAAAGTGCTTTTTGTGTTTGGACTTTTGGTTGTATTTGTATACAGCTATGGTGGTAAATAAGCACGTGGCCTACTTAAAGGTAAGTGAAAGATGCTTGCAACAGAAGAAGCTCAGGCTTAGTGGACGATTTGCCTGAATTCAACTCACCCGAATCGGGCGAGTTAAGTTTATGTCAAAATATACTGCCCGTATCACTTCTGTACTTGATTGTACTTTTCTTAACTTCACTGCATAAAAAACAATTCGTGCGAGTAGCCTACAGAAAGAAGAATTGTCCACGAAGCCGAAACTCTAATGTATTGTCAATCTGTCAATAAAAGGACTTTACTGGATTAACATGCAAATAATTTATTTCATAAAAAGTGAATAATACATTGCAGCCGTCACTACAGGAGGCACTTATGTAAAGGGGTCAATAAGACAGACCGAACCAAGGTGCGATGAAGTCCATAAATCAATTGAAATTAAACAACATTTTACATTTTTATCGAGCTCATTTAAATACACTAACAGTACCTAGTACTATTTCTACTACTATTAACAATCAACGATTCAGATTATTAAAGGTTATACTTATCCTGACGTTGCGCTTGGTTTAAGACAGCCATGATCACGGGCAGATGAAGTTGTTGAGAAGCTACCGAAACTCTAGTGGTGGTGTATTTTAAAATATACTATGTCAAAATCTGTTAATTATAGTTTTATTTTAGTATGTACATTTGAATAAACGTACTTGCTAGACAAAACTATTCATATATAAAGTTTGTTTTTATACGTTAATATCTTGACGATTTACTGCGTATAGTAATGATAAAGGCATATTAATGGCAGAACCCGCCGTTGTTATTTATTTGGTGTCAATACGAATCTGCTGAGATACCTCATCGTCTCAAGGGAAACCAGGAGTGGCGTAGGAATCATGTTACTCAGTTTCACCCAGTAAGTTCTTCCATTCCTTTTATCCCAAGTTTAATTCCATTCCTCTAAGATTAGCAATTGGTACAAGCGACTATAATTTGGTAACCGCTTTCTATCAGGCCGACCATATGCTTCGTGCTTTGTAATATAAATAAACATGTACAATGCAATATTTAGAGTTAGTCGATTTCATTGTGCGCAAGGTCGATAGATTTATTTAAGTTATTTATATATGCGGAAATTTCGACGCACGTGTTTAAATAAATTGCGTTTATTTGAATTTCCTGCAACGGATTGCATTGATATACTAGATTCTAATGTGGTTTTAATTGTTTTTGAAGTAGGGAAACACCACAACCGATTGTGATAATATCGATGTTTTGATAGGCTTAGAAATAGGCAAATAATATTATTGCTCGGGGTATACATACATTATACAAGACTAGTTATATAAGCATCTATGCAAATAGGTAAGGACCTAAAAGCGTAGCTGGAAAAATGTGGATGTAATACAATTCTTGTGAAAATAAAAAATATAAAGTCTAAAGACTATAAACCGACTACGTAAAAAAGGGGGCTCAAAAGGACAAAATAAGAAAATATTCCGGCTCTACCTTGACCATTTTTGTACCTATGCATTTCTGGATTTCTATCTGAATTATTTTCTTGATTCCTTTTTTTTCAGCACCCTTTTTACGTAGTCGGGTTATAGTCTTTAAACTTTATTTTTTATTTAATACGTTTTCGTAAAATTTATATAGCCTATGTCACCCGGGTCATTATTACAAATTTATTGACACCTCATTTATTAAAATCGGTTCAGTAGTTTAGGCGCTACGGTGGAACATACAAACATTATTATGATTATTCCTTTTGACTTCGCTGTAGTCGGGTAAAAACAGACTTAACGCGAAATTTGGAAGTTAGGCAATTTCAAATTTTAAAGTTTAAATTGCCTTACCTACTTTTAAATTTCGGGTTACGTCTCTGTTTTATTAAGAGTGCTTTGTTTTTCACATTTTGTTAGCTATGGTCTTAGATCCTACGTAACCGCGCCAATTGCCGTCTATGGAACTCATCAAACGCCTTGCTTTTATTAGGATATGTATATCAGAAAAACTCAACATAGAATAGCCGCAGCGTGGCTAAAGTAGCGAGAAGTAACTGGTGTCACCTGCGACAAGAAGATGCCTGTCAAACTTAAGGGTTTGATCTATATGACCATAATAAGGCCAGTCCTTATGTATGGCAGTGAAACATGGGCTGCAACCCAAAACAATGTGTATACCATCCAAGTTGTTAAAATGAAGATGCTGAGGTGGTTGTTGATTGCCAGGATCTAACAATCGCAGCTAACATAAGTAATATAAATGTAGACTTACACCACGGTACGAGCAAGGCATTTCATAGACTTACATAATGAAACAACAGTTGCCATAAGTTGTCTGACTGTCACTGCATGAATGACACAGTAGAGTGTAGTATGTTTGTGAATGCGACTGCTGATCATGAGGTCTCGGATACGATTCACGAGTTGTGCAGAGAGTTGTTTGGTTTTTCTGTCATAGGATCGGACTCGGTATACGGTAATTGGTTCGTACCCTATTACGTATTAGGTACCTAAAAGCATAACTTGATGTAAACTCTCTCTGCCTACCATTTCAGGGATTACTTAGCTTTTTTGTTATACGAGACGTCGTCCCTTACTTAGGATCTAACTTTACAATTATATCTCTCACAAAAACTATTTCTTAATCATAACACAAACGAGATGGGTGTAAAAGCTCAGAATTCAACCACTTCGTCTTCATGTGACCTTTTTTATCATCTTTTTGTAATGTCCCATTGCTGGGCAAAAGCCTCTCCCTTGGACTTCCAAATCACTGTTTTTGGATATCCCTTGACCATATGACCTTGTGACCCCTATATCTCGGGTGTCTTTTGACTTACAGGGTCCATATTCAAGGTGTCCTCCAAGGTGTCTGCACACCAAGTTACAAGTCCATCGGTTTAGTGGTTCCGGAGCTATGCCTGTCACTAACAGACAGACACATAGACCCACATAGTGTTTTCATTAACCTCTTCGAAGAAGACTCAGAGGTTAATAAATGTTTCGTGTGAGATTCGAAACCGTGACACATATTGCGGTGGCAGCGGCAAGGCGACCGTAAACCGGCTACTTCATCCTTGCCATCTTCCATTATTGAGCATAGATTCCTAGTACTTGCTTACTTATCAATGTATAGTGCTCTGATATTATTAAAACCAGAATTGTAATAATTTATCAGTAGATACTGTCTCAATAGCCCGTGGGATAAGTTTAAGTGTGAGACTATGCATGTATGAACTGAAATGCTACACTGACTGCTCGGATAGCTTAGTTGTTTCAGTAGACGCCTCGCTATTGCTCCTTTTCTTTTTTTACTTGGGAGGCTACTACTGAATATCAGATTTAAAATGTAAGTTTGACGCAGTACGATTATATTATAATATTATGTAATGTACAGATGGCGTAATGGTTTAATTAGTCGTCACGGTACTGTCACTGCGTTGAGTGTTGTTTGATTCCCACACGGGACAACAATTCTTATCTTATCTTATGTGGGGGCCAGTCAGTACAGACCGGCGACACTTCGAACCAGTGGGATCTTTTGTGTCGACTTCCCGAATAACGACTGCCATAGATATTCATGGCAGCCGGGACCGACGGCTTAACGTGCTCTCCGAGGCACGGAGCAGGCGATAATTGTCAATCAATACGCACATAATTTCGATAAGTTATATAACTTCTGAAAGTCAGAGGTGCGCGACGTGGGTTCGAACCCGAGACCCTCTGAATTGCAGTCTGTTGGTCTCCCCACTGAGCTATCGCTGCTCATCGGGACAACAATTAGTATAATCCACTATTAATTGTTTCGTGTCTGGCTGTTATTTATTTCTGTGTCCGTTGTTTAAATACTTGTATTGATATCCGCGACACAGTATTTATTCTCAATGATTGACGATTTAAAGAAAATAAAAATACTCTTGCTGCAGTAGGTCAATATACTCTAATGAAAATATTATTGATTTGAATTCTCTTTACGAGTAAAATCATATTAATTGAACATTAATTAACAGTAATAAATCAGATTAATGTCATTACTTAGTCACGAACGCAATATAAAGATTAAATACTGAACGCCCAAATGATTAGGTATATATAAAATAGTTAATAGAAAGAGGTTCATAGGAGAATAGAATGCACTACCGCATGCAATGTGTGGATTAATAGGAGTTCGATACCCGCTTGAGACAAAACATGACGTGTTCCATGAATGCTTGGCTAGAATAGTCTTTTTCTTAATGTTTGTAAAGCCTGCGCAACGTGATGTTTATTCGAATATTATTTTTTATAAAATAATGAAAAAAACTGACTGCACTGCTATGTATTCTATATTCTAAGTGGTAAGCAGAGTGTATCACAGTCCTATTACGCCATATTCCATTCCCGTCTTCTGAACACATTTCTAAAATACATATGTAGCACCACTATGATCCTACCAGAAAAACTACCAACAACTCCTTTGCTGAGCCATAAATCGAACCCAGGAACTTTCAATCATCAAACGCTAACTTTCAACCAACGACACAGTCAAAACAAAATCGATATTTTCATAATCGATTAACATTCACATCCTTACTTGTAAAGCAAAAGTCACATAACACAAATTCAAAGCTGTTTGTCTTATTAATCAAAATGTTCCTCTGTTCCATTGTTGAATCATCTATACCGAGTTGACATTATAACAATGAGATGTTATAGCAATAAATAAGCTATTACACAACTGTTATATAACAGGTGACGTGTGACTTATTTGTTTGCTAATGTAGCTTCTAACGTTTTTGTTCGATGCTCCATTCATCTTATTGTTTATGCTCTTTGACGGTAATATTATTTGTATTAGTGAAGTAGAAAGTTGGTTCGAAATCTGTATTTGTGTTGAGAATTAGAACGCTTATTTTAGTTCCTTATTGTCACAGAAAACACAATTAATAATTTATGCAATCTTTATTTTTTTAAGCTGTATGAGGATGTTTGTAAATCGGCGATATTTTAAAAATCGTATTACGTTCGACTATTGACAGAGATCTAAATCCATAACGACTTTTTATTTATTTGTCTGTCTTTTTCTTCCGATATATTGTGAAACGTTCATCCATTCCGCGAAATGGATTGTGATGGGCTTTTCACAATTTTGTGGTTTGTATAAAATAAGATCAGCCCTGTATTTAAAATTGTCCTACTGCTGGGCATGGGCCTCTTCTCAGTGAGAGAAGTTTTAGGCCACAGTCCACCATGTTAGCCAGGTTGGCAGACTACACATATCTTCGAGAACATTTTGGATAACTCTCAGACATGCAGGTTTCCTCACGATGTTTTCCTTCACCGTTAAAGCGAACGATAATTAACTATTTAATATAAACATAACTTCGAAAAGTCCGAGATGCGCGCCTTGGGATCGAACTCGAGACCTCTGCATGGCAGTCCAACGGACTCCCACTACGCTATCGGTGCTGATGGTAGCTTGCGGTTTAACCTAAAATCTAATCTAACTTTCATCTAACTCTGTTTAGTAAAACTGAAGATATGGTGAATAGTGGACCTGGCATTCTAAGCGAAAAACTTCAATCACCAAATCTATGTATATATAAATAAGTGTAAAAAAACATTATACTACTGTTTAAGCAGATTGCGTACAAAGTATATTGTTATATTTGGCTTATTTTAAGTTATTTGGTGAAAGAATACAGAAAAAAAATGAATTTTGATTAAATTTCGACCACTAACCGACTACTAGTAGAGACAATGCCTGTATCGCGGGCAACTTTACAAACATTGAAACAACGAACATGAAGATTCAGAACAACTATAGTTGCATTAAAGTAATTTTTGAACCGACTAAAAAGTAAATAAGTTAAGATAACCATTGCGGCAATCGTGCAGGTAATTAAGTAATATAAGTACTCAAACTATTAGCACCTCTGAACACGTGTCTCCGTGTGTACTTTCTGTCTACAATACATTAGTTTACGAATCTTATGTAACTGTGCGATTGTTATTGTTAGTCCAAATTGACCCGGCATAAGTTTGTTGCCGATTCAAGCATAATTGGGCAACGTGTTGTTGGCTTTATCAGTTAGTATATTTTGAATAGCAGCACGGTATATGGAATTGTAAGCAAGCACTTCGCCAACTACAGGGCAGATGATGACAGACTCGTTTACTATTACGAGGTACCAAAATCATCTGACGAAATGTGAGGGATATAGGGTCCAGTTGCTGTATCAACTGCTAGAGTTAGTGAGTATATCTCTCCTTACAAGTAGGCTTTCATGTTGACTGTCTGGTCGGTTCGGTGCAGTGATATAAGTGAGATGTTGTAGCAACGCTTGTATATCTTCGAGTGACAGATTTCATAGTTAGGTTGGATAAAGTATTTATGTTGGCAAATATGGGTATTATTTGTATACAGCACGAAGGATTTATAGCACGGTAACTGAAACACGGAATATAATGTGTGTAAGTGCTGGCAACCTACAAATTTCGCTACTTAAGGATGTGGCGAATTCCACAGTTACAGCTAGCAACAAAAGATGGCGCTGTACTCAATTCCACACCATTGCATATCCGTTCTACATTTATCTGAATCGCGCTAACAAATTGTGCATAGCGATCAAGCATAAATATCTGTTATTCATACCAATCTTTGATCAAGACAGGGTCACCCAATGGACGATCATAATTTTTTTTTGAAGTATCATCATTATATAAGTACTTGAGCAAAGGCAAGGGCATTTTAAAACCACTGCCAGCCGTAGTACTCTTTTTATACCTCGTTTGAAAATGACAAGACAACACGGAAATTTAATTTCATAGCCTGCACCTTCGAGATCGATATAATGGTTTAAAATATGACCAGGTAAAACGGGTAAACCTGCCATTAATTAGAACTTCGGTAAAAAGATGACAGCAGAACCATAATTTAATTGAAATAGTAAACCAAATTATGACACTATTCGTTTGGTAATTTATATACCCACAAATTGAATTCGGCCTATACGTAAAATTGCACATGCTAAAGACTCCATAGATAGAACGTTAGCATTAGCCAATAACTAATTGCAAATATCTATGAGAGAGAGAGGTTTTAAGGTGCTTATAAGGTATTTACATATTTGCAATAAGTAATTCTATCGCGCATTTTCATCCACATTAAAGATTATTGGTCCACTCCCATCTCTTGTAGCCTGATGTTATATACACTTAGTTACTTCTAGATTAATAAGCTTTCTTATGGTTATAGAATTATTAAAATTAGTCTTTTACTTTTTGAGATTTCAACAAACAAATAGCCTTTTCTCTCTAAAACATTAGTACAGATGTAGATATTGGATAACCAAATGTACCTACTTGACATTAATCAATCAATGTATAAGTTAATGTCACTGATCAAAGTATTAGGTTATGTCACTGATCAATCAAGAAATGTAATAATTTAATTATGTTTGTTTGTTTACAGGTCATGGTTCAATAAAATGGCGGCAAAGTAAACGACATTAAACTAGCAATTAAGGTTGGTTAGCAACAAAGCTTGCGGCTTTCGATTGTGATTAAAAGAAGAACATAAGTTCAAAATTGCGACAGCCTTTATTATCAGAACTAGATTCTGCCCCTTGGTTTCGTCTGCGTGAATGTAGGAGATGGCCTATCTAAATGACTAGTTTTAACTCAATTCGTTTAAGAGTGTGAGTAACAAACTAAATATCTACACAAACTTTCATATTTATAATGGAATAGGATTTAATTTTAATTTCCTTTCTAAGAGGCTTTTAGTTCACATAATTTCAAATGCTTCATTATCAGGCGCGATAATGCTTACCATATATAACACAGGAATTCCCAAATGATTCGATAAGATCAATTCGTGCTTCGTCGTAACGAGTACGGCAGTATCATCGTATTAAATCTGAGATCATAGTCAAATATCAACAAATAAATGACTATGGAATTTATATAAGATGAATCCGGAACTTGTTGCATCCTTGTGAGTGATACTTGATGATGATACATATTGATTGAAAGGAAGGTGTAGTGGTTTTACCACTAACCAACGTGACTAATTCGGACGAAATATATGCTGTACTTAGATATTATTTCTAACATTATCTAGCGCCACTGACCGACGTGATTACTTCGGACAAAATATATGCAATCCATCGATATTATTTTTAACAGTTAATACTGTTAAAAAGCCAAGAGATGCAAATTAATAGTATTTAAATTATATTTATTAATCTGTCTAGCTAAGTAAATTAAGTAAAATTTTATTATTGAGCGGGATTCGAACCCAAGGGTTAAGAATCAAAATCACAAATCCAACGGCTTCTTCACTGGGCAACCATCGTTCTTAATTCGGTTAACTCCTGTTTAAGTATAATGCTTGAAAACGCTTTACAACATAAACATCATATCCAGTATAAAACGTGGAGCAATCTACATAAAAATTTAATGGTGAATTAATTTAATGACTATCACCATTTAATTGTTCTAGCCTTTGCAACTTTAAAGTAAACTATGCCTTTTTAATCGGGGTCTTTAAGTCAGACTAGTATGGACTAATCCAGATAAGAATAAAATTAAGCATAGATGGTAAATATAAGCAGTATATGTATTTGATGATTGACTTATCAGCGATGCGTATTCCACCCATAAATGCCTTTAGGCATGATATTCGCGACTAAATTCTTGCAGTTTCCATCTGTTGTCTAATTACTATAATCTGTAATAAGTGCATGTCTTTAACAATGTTTTAGGAGTGAATAGGGTCATGAGTCATTATAGTCATGATCTCAGTATGAGTAGTTCTAGGTATAATGGTGAAAATGTGAGAGGGAAGTAAGAAAAATGTGTTTCTAAGATTGTTATAGATAACTAGATGTGGCCGCGGTTTCACCCGCATTTATGATTACTGCGCCGCCCTCGTTGATGTGATATAGCCTATAGCCTTCCCCGATAAATGAGCTATCCAACACTAAAATAATTTTTCAATTCGAATCAGTAGTTCCTAAGATTAGCGCGTTCAAACAAACAAACAAACACTTTAGCTTTATTATATTAGTATAGATTGGAGCACATGCAAATATATGGCTGCAAAACTTTTTTTAGAAAGTTTGACATAGAATAATAAATTTGTACAATTTCCTTCTATCAAAAATAAAATAAATATGATATATAGAATATAATAGTTAATATAGAATGGTCTGCGGGCTTACAAAAATATATTTATTCGAATATATTTTACTTCGAGCTTCGGAGTACGGACGCCGGGGTCTAGACACAATGCTTATAACATTATGTCTCGAAATCTGCTGGCTGGCAGGTGATGTCATCAGCCGGGTAGCTGATTTATGGAGGTGTTAATAACTTATCTAATTAACACTGTTTTATTTCTTAAAGAAATTTCAATTTAAATATCTATTGGTTCTCAGGTTTAATGATGACTATCGAAAACCATGCAATTAATAAAAATACTACCTTAGATTATTTCTATTTAAGAGAAAACTGGTAGGTATTATGAATATTTTAAAACTGTAACATATCAAATGGTTTAAATAAATATACAAAAAACTATAGACTAAACGTAGACGAGATATTTATTAACAATTTATTTAATATAATATTATAATATAATTATAATGTAGCGATATTGTCTTCTGTTTACGCGAATGTTATTCATTGAAATTAAACTACTATATACGGATTTTATCGCGTTGTTTATTTATCACTGTCTTACAAAATTTTAAAATATTACACTACTACTACTATTGATTTTATTTTACTAATTTATAAGCTAATAAAATTATTTAAACTATTAAATCTATTAATTTTTGGTTTACACTTTCCCCGACGTTTCGGTTGCTTTTCAGCAGCCATGGTCACGGGGAGACCCCCCTGACCATGGCCGCGATAAAATCCGTATATAGTAGTTTAATTTCAATATAATGTAGCGATATACCCAAGCCGTCAAAATTAAATTGAATTTCCTAAACAGAGAATAAACTCGTTTGTTTCAAACTGCTACCGTGTGGTATTATATATTATACATTAATATAATAAACAAAAAATTGGCTAATAAATACAGTAGTAATGATCAAAAAGTTGTTATTTTTATTCTGAACACAGCATGTTATGACATCTATGATTATATTAATGAGGAAAATATGTAAAATATAATTTAATAATATAATAATATACAGGCAGATTATTAATTAATTATTAATATTATTTTATTTCTATATCTTGTTATAAATGTTATGATTCTGAATTAAATTAATCTTGTCAATATAATTTATAATGTCTTTGTTTCGACAGGATGAAACAATAGAATATTTGGTTTTATTTTTCATATATGTATGTATGAACATTATTTTTTAAAATATAATTTCGCAGTAAAAAGCCTCTGTCTTGCTTACACTGAATGTATACTATGTATGTGAAAATAATGTTGTTTGTTTGTTACATTTTAATAGCTGGTCATGAGACAACATAATTTAATAATTTGGTATTGATCTAGTGACGAATAAGGAGATTGAATTTTTAAAAACGTCTTTATGGTCGTATATAAAAACTAGACTTTAATAAAATGAAGAACTACACGTATCTATTTCTTATTATATTTGAGAAAATTACTTGTTAATATTTATAGTTTTTTTTTTCGTGGTGGAATGCTTTGACGCTTACCCTTCCGCGGGGGCGAGCGGAGGGATTATGTCGGACTCGCCGGGGTAAAAGAAAGATGTTGAAAAGAAAATGTACCTCCCGGAATACCGACTAAACCTACCACGGTGTTCCTCGACAAAACCACTATCGACGGGGCCGCGCAAATCACTTTCGCATGCGGTCGCGACCCCGCCGAGGTTTCGGCCCGCCGTATGAAACGGCAGGCCACTACACGAAGAGACCTACCCAAAGGCACTCACTTCACATATAAACCCTACTGTCCCCCCCCCTAGAACCCGAGTAGATAGGGTTTCGGGGGGAGAACTACGGGTCTCCCCCTTTGGACCAGGGTACTGCGGGGTCAGGAAGCCCACTGCGCCTCGAAAGGCGTGTTCTATCGACCGCTGACTAGAGTGCGCGGTGCCTGACATTGGAGTTGGACTCGCAGGGGTATGTGGTTGGCCGCTGAGGACGACATGTTCGTTTGCTCGGCAAGCACGTTGCGTTCGAGCGTTGGACTCAGACGTGGCCAGTGCGAACCAGTCGGTCGCATGAGGCACGGAGTTGCCTTTAGCGAAGTGGCAGTGTGGTTTCACTGCCGCAACGCATCTCGGGAGCTTGCCTGCTCAGCAAGTAAGAGTCATAGCTGGAGTGACTCGGGCCACACCCGGCTTGTAGGCCTATTTGGGTAGGCATACGGATGTATGTCGGGAAGTGAGCGTGCCTTACACAGCTCCGGTACCATACTGGAGATATGGGAGGCGGCTTCTCCGTCGGCTTCAGCGAGGTTATCGTTAGCAACTCCTTTGAGTTGCGAGTAGTGAGCGGCTTTGCTCCGGTACCTATCTGGTGAATAGGTAGTGTCACTTGGGCACGAGGTAGCTCGCTTATGAGAACCGGATCTCTGAGGTTAGGATGGAGAGTCGGGATTTGGGGACAAGACCTGTCTATAACTGGTCCCGGAAGGTGCTCTCGGGCACTGGAAGGTACAGCGGCTCCTCTATTATAACCTAACGGTTGGTGTAGGGGAACGCTATATCATAAACTGGGATAGTCGTAGAGGAAGGGGATGTCCCTCCCCTAGAGGGGAGACGGACTCGAAACCGAGGCGCGCGTGGGAACACGCACGCCGCCTCTCGGACCTGGTGCTGAACGGATGGCGGGCAGGCCCACAAAGCCCACCACCAGGTCAAACCTCAGGGTGGCTGGAGGTCATCTCGCGCCCTCCGGCGCCCGGCTCTGCGGTTGGGGAGAGGGTTTAAGCGCTCCCTCTCCCGCTCCGCCGCCTCCTTGATGGAAATTACTTCCTCACAGAAGGAGGCGGCGGCGTTCCACGACCTCTCAGTCCAGACTATAGACTGAACTACGGCCGGGAGCGAGAGGGCAACCGATCCGACTGCCGCGATCAACTCACGGCGCTGCGATGCCCAGGCGGGGCAAACCACCAAAGTGTGCAGCGCCGTGTCCTCAACAACGTCGCGGCAGTCGCCGCAGTGGTGAGTGGTGGGCGTCTCTTGCCGGCGTATACGACACAGGAACTGGCCATAACAATCGTGGCCAGTCAGTACCTGTGTCAGCCGGAAGGTGAGGGCGCCATGCCGCCTCTCGAGCCACTCCTCAAACACGGGACTTACCGCCACGATCGTGGCGTGCCCGAGTATACCATAAATCAGAATATATTTTTTGTAGAAATCATAACTTATCTTTCATTAATCGACTACAATTGCCTGCACTAGGCATAATTCCTGTGTCGTGGGGAACTTTACGAACATTCAAACTACGTATACAAAGATCGCCTAGACTCAGAGCAACCACTTGTGGAATACCACAATTTTTTGTCTCGTGCGGTGAGCAAAACAACAACACCACTTAAATCACGGTACTAATATCGGTACAATTGAATTTTTGAAGTGAAAACTTCTTTAGGCGCGTTGAGCACTTTTTGGGTGAACAAAAATCATGGAACTCGCGTCATCGTCACCGAACGCTTTCCATGAGCTATATGTATATTGTGCATATATGTGTACTTTTTAGGTAAACAAAAAGCGTGAAACTCCCTTCATCATCACCGCACGCTAGTTACTTAGTTATCACTTCTATCGGCAGTCCCCAAAGACTGTCCCGCATGTTTTTTTCTTACGCACCAAGCCAACCATGCTGATTTTGTGTGGATCATCAATTAACAGATGTTAATTAATTTCTTACATATAATTCCGATTAGTCAAAGGTTATATAGGTTCGAGACCTTTGACTTTATTGTTATTGGGAATTAATCAATCGCTGTCACGTCTTGATGTTATAGAGAGGATACGCATGTCTATATAAATTTGTACTTAAATTACATCGGTTTCGAAATGTAATATGGTTTGCGTAAAGTCTAGGGATTTGTGTCATTATTGAACCTAGTTTAATATAAGTAACTGAGTTCTATATATTTGTGGCGTTGAGAAAACAGAAGTGTAATAATATTTTATGTAAGCACTAGATTTTGCCAGGCTTCACGTAATAGTAGGTTACATTAGTAATAGTACTTTTCTTGGATGTGCGGTTCTTTTCTGTTCCCCTGACGACGTGTACGCGAAATTCCATGATGATCGGTTGAGTAGTGAAGGCGTGAAAGTGTTACAAACAAACTCACAACCGCATTTATAATATTAGTTAGGAAGTTAGGATTAGGCGTTAGACTTGGGTTGGAGAGGTCGCGGGTTCAAATCCTACCATTGTACTACAGATGTGAACCCAGTCATGAAACAAGCATGCTAGCTTAGCGTGAGGGTTAATAAAAATAGAATTAATTTGTAACACAAATTGCAAGAAGATTAAAAAAGATAATATGAATCACTACGTTCGTGTGAATTTGTTTGACCAATCTGTAGTATAGACACTTACCTTCTCTTAATTGAAAGCTGTATTCAACTAATAGTCTACGGCCGCAAATTAAACATTAAAAATAAATTATCCATTTATTTTTAATGTATAATTTGCAGGCCGCAACCTTCAGGGCGCTCATCATAATGGCAGTTAATTATTTATTTGTCAAGGTTATGATATTTGTAACTATCAAAATGGTACCAGAAAATGACCATTTAAAAGCTGTATCTTCTTGCATTCTAGACAATTATGGTGGAATGCTTATAGGAAGTGACCTCGGCTTGTTAGCTCCGGTCTATTAATATAAATATGTTGTGCTACAATTTTGATAAATTTGATCTTAATTGTAATTATGGGTGAATCATTGATTAAACAATTTCATTCATATGGCACGATGTTTACAGGTGTAGTAGAGCTTAATTTGTTTTTGATGGTTTTTTTTATGATTGTGATGAGCTGGATTTAATTATATTTATTTTGTTAACAGTATTTATATATAGCGATCTCAGAATTTTAGTCATTATACGCATATGATACTAAAGTTACACAACACAACAATTACATTGTTTGGCAATGAAAATTGTCGCTTATTGGTCTACATATCGTTAGTTTAACAATGTGGTTAGGAAACGTTGTGATCTGAAAGGTACATTGACAAGAATTAAGAAGGGTGTTTAAAGAAAGAAGTCTGATGTTGGTTATGATTCTGTCTTCCTTCAAAGCCTTACAAAGCCTAAAATATATATTGTAAGGCTTTGAAGGTAGACAGAGTAGAAGAATATAGAAAGGTGTTTGAAGATGGTTAAGTCATGTGACATTGGTCGTGTCAAATTAGTATAATTCTAATCTTAACAATTATTATAAATGCAAAGGTGAGTTTGTTTATTTGTTTGATACGCTTTCACGCCTTAACTACTCAACCGATCATCATGAAATTTTGCATAGACGTCAGGACATAAGGACATGGGTGAAAGGTAATACCTTCTATAACTAAACTTGTTTATTTTTTGGTTCCCAGTAAAAATGCTTTATGCACTGTCCGCCGGCGACTCCCAGCATGAAATACTGGTATACCCACTAAAAAACCTGAGGTGTTCCCTCTCTCACCCAATGGGGGTGGACCAGTTGGGAGCTCTTAAAATATTCTTCGAGCAGCAGCCGCCCCCTCACTTTCTATTACTAACCTAACCTAACCTACATTTATGCGAGCGAAGCTGCAAGCAAATTCTAGTATATTATAAGGAATTTCTAAAGCAAGGAGACTTAGGAAGGCGAAGACCTATTCTCTGACCTGATCAGAGAGGGTCTGGAGAAGGGTTACATTAAGAATAATCTAAGTAGACTTGCTTATAATATATAAATGGGACAAAAGAAGTATGCTAAGATTGTAGCAATTGGAGATGCGTAGTTTCTGCTTATATTTGCGTCATTATAAGTGTTTTTTTCAGCGTTTTTTTTGCAGGAAGACAGAGCGACAAGTGCCTATTAAATTTCTATGCCCGCTCGTGTTAAAATAGCGTTCATGCATTGACAACTTTAGGGTATAGAAATTAAAAATGGGAACCATGGTTGTTACTACCTTTGATATATATATGGCACCTTTAATATATAATTCTTTGCCGCGAGAAATAGTTAAACAGCCTTGCAATAAATTCTGCATTGACTTAAAAAAATGGTTAATTGTGGAGAGCTTTTATACAGTTGAAGAATTTCTACAAAAAGGGTCATGTCGATTTTATATATATGGAAATGCACTGTAGATGATTGTATAAGTAATATTGATTTAAATACGAAGTTAAATATAAGCCTTAAATATTTGCATGCCAACTTCATTTGGCGGAACGTGTCGCTGCTCTAAATATAATAATATTGTACCAACTTTTGTATAAACCACATTTTACGCAAATAAATGTTATTATTATTATTACTATTACTATTATTTTAGTTTCCTCTAACCAGTTGGTAGTACCAAGCTCAAGATTACTTATTCATCATCAATTTTTTTTTTTTTTTTGCGTTTAGGTCGTAATGTTAATTATTTAATTAATTTAATAATTTATTTATTTGATCTCTTCACAGTTGTTAATACAAAGTAACATTAATTTACAATCATCTTAAATGACTTAACACTGTGAGAGAATTGGTGCCTGAAGTAGGTTTTATAAAACCTGTATTACAGGTCACCAAGGCCCTCCAATTGCCATAGTACATATTAGGATTATAGTTACAGCGTGCAGCGATCAAACATGTGATATACAATTATAGAAAAAAAAATAACAAAAAATAAAAAATAAATTAGAACTAGTATCAGCCAGAGTGAGGAAATAGGCTTAATATATGTGCGTATGACTGTATGAGTATGTCTGTGTCTGGTGAATGAGTATGTGTCATGTTAGAGTGCGTGTGTATATTAGTATGCATATGCTTGTTGGTATGAAATGTATTTTTAATGTATAGTAATATTATTTGCGAGCAATATCCCAAAACAAAAAACAAGATAACCTTTCCGATGTGTTCTCAATTAATTATCTCACTGGAGACATTAAATTCTCAGTTTCATCATAGTTCAGTGTCTTAAGATAGGCAGAGACAGCAACTTTACATTTTGATTTGTTTAGGGGGTAGATATTTAAAAAAGTATTTAATTTGTTATAGAGGTAAGGACCCAAGAAATCAAAGAATTTGTGTGCCAGTGATGATTTATAACTGTGCCTTTGACAAACCTTGCCCTTGCGTCGCTTATCCTTCCCTTGAATTGGTTTGTAAGGCGTTAGCGAGTGTTGCTTAAGAACGGTGTGCAGGATAAAAGATTTTCGAACGGTGTGGAGATCCCATTCTTTGTAAAGATCCACAGTAGGGTATCGATAGGGCAGTCCAGCGCCCACCTTGAGAATCGCACGCTGTGTTCTCTCGACCTCAATAAGTGACGTCTTGGCTGCCCCACCCCAACAAAATCATCTAATAAGCTGCAGCGGGCTTTATCACTATTGTTTTTTTTTTTATTTTGCGCTTCAAAATGACCTCCTCCGCCTGTTGGTAAGCGGTCATGTGGTTCAACAGCAGTGGCCTCCACACATCCTCATATCAGCTGAGGAGCTCATGTTGAGGTCCTTACTTTGACGGCCTAGTAAGGTGCTTTTTCACGCCCCGCTTAAAGGACCCAGGATTAAAGGAAGAAAGAAATATGTGCCTTGGCAGAGAATTTCATGCCTTGATCGTTCGGCAGAGGTATGAGGACCCAACTTGTTGAAATCATGATGAACATCTGAGCCCAGCAGGCGTTGTTCTGGATAGGAAAAGGGAGGGCTGGATAAGGTGGAATAACTCTTCCGAGCACTCCCCGTGGTATATTCTGTAGAACGATGCTAATGAGGCGATGTTCCTACGGAATTGCAGAAGTTCTAGTGAGCTCGTGACCACTGAATTGCCGATAAATCAGACAGCCCACCGCTGTAACCTATTGAAAGCGTCCAGCAAGTACTGCGCGGAGCCTTCCCAAAGATGAGAACAATACTCCATGCAAAGGCGCACTGGCGCCTTATACAGTAGGCACAGCTGCCCAGGCGCGAAGGACCGCCTTACCTTGTTCAGAACTTCAAGTTTTCGCCAAGCTTGCTTGATGACGTTCTTGATGTAGGTTTTCGGACTAAGGGTGCGGCAAAGATCCATACCTAAGATAGAGAGGCTATCACGTATCACCAGTGGAGTGTTTTTCAGAGAAGGGAGGGGAAGGAAATTAGACCGTTTTGTTGAATACGCCCATGGCTGGATCTTCATGGCGTTGAACTGGACCAAGTTCTGGGCACCCCATTCAGAGATGCGTTCCAACGTCTGGTCAAGCTTAACGACAAGATTCTGCCTTTTCCCCTTAACCTCAGCCTGTTTAGCTCTAGGATGTCCGAGTTCGCCCATACACGGTACTGTCGTCAGTATAACAATGAATGTTACAGCGTAGGGGTTAAAGTGGACCCCTGAGGCACTCCTGCATTGACCCGCATAAATTTGGAAGCGCGACCGTCGCAATGGATCCGAATACGACTTTGGTAAATTGATTAATAATAGTAACAAAAACAAATAATTGCTTAAAAATAAAAGAGTATTGAAATTAAATTACTATATACGGATTTTATCGCGTTGTTTATTTATCACTGTATTACATAATTTTGAAACTGTTACACTACTACTATTATTGAATTTTACTAATTTATAAGCTAATAAAATTATTTTGTTAAATCTCAGGTAGTGTGAACATGTACAACGGGGGAACAACCACTAATAAATAAAATCCGTATATAGTAGTTTAATTTCAATGAATAACATTCGCGTAAACAGAAGACAATATTAAATAAAAGAGTATTTTAAATACAACAAGGCTGAGGAACCATCTGTATTAGTTTACGCACAAAGATGTATGTTTGTGCAATATTTATTATGTCGCTAAGTTTAAAACCTTTAGCAACTGATATATTTAGTAAACAACAACAGGCTGTTTAACGCAAATTATCATCTTGCATTACGCTTATAAAATATAATAATTATTACATTAAATTAAATTTGCCACAATATAACTTAACTTTGTGAGAGAGCGGTGCCTGCTATAAGTTTATATTAAAACCTGTATTACAGGTCACCGAGACCCTCCTGCGGTTAGAGTGTTTGATATTGAGATTGATATAATAATATCAGTCCTGTATATGAACTGCCTTACTGGTAGGCATGAGCCTCTTCTTATTGTGAAAAGGCTAAGGCCCTAGTCCAGCACACTGGCCTACTGCGGGTTGGAAGACTTTATACATCTTCGAGAACATTATGGAGAACTGTCAGACATGCAAGTTTCCCCACGAAGATGTACTTCATCGTTCAAGCGAGTGATAATTAACTATTTAATACGTGCATAACTTCAAAGAGTCGGAGGCACGTACCTTGGGATCGAAATCGAGAACTCTATATAGCAGTCTAATGGCTTCCTACTATGCTACCATTGCTTTATACAGTGAAACCTGGATAAGTGGATATATGAGAAACCTCTGTTATTTATAATTACAATGACGTCCCGACACATTTGCATTGAAATATCTCTGTTATTAGAAATTTTCAAACCTTTGTAACCGAGACTTGATTTCTTCGATTTTTTCGATGTTTACCTCTGTAATTGGGATTTTATAGCTTAATAGCCCGTGTAAGTGAGACGATTTACCAAGCTTAGACAAGTTATGAAATGTTTGTTTACAAACAGTCTAATTTCTTCTGTACTTACTTTGTTTGCCAATACTGTCTAAGGGTATAATAAACGTGTCAATAAAAGTGCATAAAATTTTGAAACTAAAGTGTATTTCTTTAGCAGCCGCTGATAAATTAAAGTTAATATTGGATTATGATCGTAGGAAGTCGCGTGGCAAACTGTGCGCGGGGTTCAAAATACCAAAGTTTATTTATAGAATTATTCAAAATAAGGAGAAAATTCGTTCTCAGTGTATTGCGGGAAAAATAAAATTAAAACGATGATCTGATGATGATGAGGTCTCTATAGCGTAAGTATACGCTATAGAGACCTTGAAACCACAAACACTCTAATACAAACTAGTATAACTGAAATTTTACAAACCCTAAAATTTATTCGTGTTTTTTTAAAATAAATATATATAACTGACGCTATAATACAAAGCAATGTAATTTTATAACATATAAAAACGCACCTCCTTTTTATTATCACATCCACCTCTTTATACAAAAAATAGCACAGTTCGACCTCTCATAGTGAGACCCTCTATAAATAAGACAACTGTCATGTTAACCTGCCTATTTGGGAAACTGGTTAAATGAAAACCTCTATAAGTGTTAAAAAATATAAGTCCCTTCAGATCTCACTTAACCAGGTTTCACTGTAAAATACACAATCAGTATAAATAGGTTATTAAGGATGAAAAGAAAATAATACTTAATTGAATTGTATTCTAGCTTGTTAATGCCGTAAGAAGCTAGGCAAAATAGAATTGGAACACCTGTTGAAATCGTATCTACAGTTTAGACGCGTAAGGCAGCTACGAGAAACTTTATATTATACCTTTACGATGTAACCTAAGCTCTGTATCCTTTTTGTACCAATTTAAGTTGAATAAATGATTATGATTATGATTATGATTATGAAACACTTAACACCTAACTTTCCAACAAATTTATTAAAGTTGGTATTTCAACGTTTCTCGTAGCTGCCTTACGCGTCTAAACTGTAGATACGATTTCAACAGGTGTTCCAATTCTATTTTGCCTAGCTTCTTACGGCATTAACAAGCTAGAATACAATTCAATTAAGTATTATTTTCTTTTCATCCTTAATAACCTATTTATACTGATTGTGTATTTTACAGTGAAACCTGGTTAAGTGAGATCTGAAGGGACTTATATTTTTTAACACTTATAGAGGTTTTCATTTAACCAGTTTCCCAAATAGGCAGGTTAACATGACAGTTGTCTTATTTATAGAGGGTCTCACTATGAGAGGTCGAACTGTGCTATTTTTTGTATAAAGAGGTGGATGTGATAATAAAAAGGAGGTGCGTTTTTATATGTTATAAAATTACATTGCTTTGTATTATAGCGTCAGTTATATATATTTATTTTAAAAAAACACGAATAAATTTTAGGGTTTGTAAAATTTCAGTTATACTAGTTTGTATTAGAGTGTTTGTGGTTTCAAGGTCTCTATAGCGTATACTTACGCTATAGAGACCTCATCATCATCAGATCATCGTTTTAATTTTATTTTTCCCGCAATACACTGAGAACGAATTTTCTCCTTATTTTGAATAATTCTATAAATAAACTTTGGTATTTTGAACCCCGCGCACAGTTTGCCACGCGACTTCCTACGATCATAATCCAATATTAACTTTAATTTATCAGCGGCTGCTAAAGAAATACACTTTAGTTTCAAAATTTTATGCACTTTTATTGACACGTTTATTATACCCTTAGACAGTATTGGCAAACAAAGTAAGTACAGAAGAAATTAGACTGTTTGTAAACAAACATTTCATAACTTGTCTAAGCTTGGTAAATCGTCTCACTTACACGGGCTATTAAGCTATAAAATCCCAATTACAGAGGTAAACATCGAAAAAATCGAAGAAATCAAGTCTCGGTTACAAAGGTTTGAAAATTTCTAATAACAGAGATATTTCAATGCAAATGTGTCGGGACGTCATTGTAATTATAAATAACAGAGGTTTCTCATATATCCACTTATCCAGGTTTCACTGTATAAAGCAATGGTAGCATAGTAGGAAGCCATTAGACTGCTATATAGAGTTCTCGATTTCGATCCCAAGGTACGTGCCTCCGACTCTTTGAAGTTATGCACGTATTAAATAGTTAATTATCACTCGCTTGAACGATGAAGTACATCTTCGTGGGGAAACTTGCATGTCTGACAGTTCTCCATAATGTTCTCGAAGATGTATAAAGTCTTCCAACCCGCAGTAGGCCAGTGTGCTGGACTAGGGCCTTAGCCTTTTCACAATAAGAAGAGGCTCATGCCTACCAGTAAGGCAGTTCATATACAGGACTGATATTATTATATCAATCTCAATATCAAACACTCTAACCGCAGGAGGGTCTCGGTGACCTGTAATACAGGTTTTAATATAAACTTATAGCAGGCACCGCTCTCTCACAAAGTTAAGTTATATTGTGGCAAATTTAATTTAATGTAATAATTATTATATTTTATAAGCGTAATGCAAGATGATAATTTGCGTTAAACAGCCTGTTGTTGTTTACTAAATATATCAGTTGCTAAAGGTTTTAAACTTAGCGACATAATAAATATTGCACAAACATACATCTTTGTGCGTAAACTAATACAGATGGTTCCTCAGCCTTGTTGTATTTAAAATACTCTTTTATTTAATATTGTCTTCTGTTTACGCGAATGTTATTCATTGAAATTAAACTACTATATACGGATTTTATTTATTAGTGGTTGTTCCCCCGTTGTACATGTTCACACTACCTGAGATTTAACAAAATAATTTTATTAGCTTATAAATTAGTAAAATTCAATAATAGTAGTAGTGTAACAGTTTCAAAATTATGTAATACAGTGATAAATAAACAACGCGATAAAATCCGTATATAGTAATTTAATTTCAATACTCTTTTATTTTTAAGCAATTATTTGTTTTTGTTACTATTATTAATCAATTTACCAAAGTCGTATTCGGATCCATTGCGACGGTCGCGCTTCCAAATTTATGCGGGTCAATGCAGGAGTGCCTCAGGGGTCCACTTTAACCCCTACGCTGTAACATTCATTGTTATACTGACGACAGTACCGTGTATGGGCGAACTCGGACATCCTAGAGCTAAACAGGCTGAGGTTAAGGGGAAAAGGCAGAATCTTGTCGTTAAGCTTGACCAGACGTTGGAACGCATCTCTGAATGGGGTGCCCAGAACTTGGTCCAGTTCAACGCCATGAAGATCCAGCCATGGGCGTATTCAACAAAACGGTCTAATTTCCTTCCCCTCCCTTCTCTGAAAAACACTCCACTGGTGATACGTGATAGCCTCTCTATCTTAGGTATGGATCTTTGCCGCACCCTTAGTCCGAAAACCTACATCAAGAACGTCATCAAGCAAGCTTGGCGAAAACTTGAAGTTCTGAACAAGGTAAGGCGGTCCTTCGCGCCTGGGCAGCTGTGCCTACTGTATAAGGCGCCAGTGCGCCTTTGCATGGAGTATTGTTCTCATCTTTGGGAAGGCTCCGCGCAGTACTTGCTGGACGCTTTCAATAGGTTACAGCGGTGGGCTGTCTGATTTATCGGCAATTCAGTGGTCACGAGCTCACTAGAACTTCTGCAATTCCGTAGGAACATCGCCTCATTAGCATCGTTCTACAGAATATACCACGGGGAGTGCTCGGAAGAGTTATTCCACCTTATCCAGCCCTCCCTTTTCCTATCCAGAACAACGCCTGCTGGGCTCAGATGTTCATCATGATTTCAACAAGTTGGGTCCTCATACCTCTGCCGAACGATCAAGGCATGAAATTCTCTGCCAAGGCACATATTTCTTTCTTCCTTTAATCCTGGGTCCTTTAAGCGGGGCGTGAAAAAGCACCTTACTAGGCCGTCAAAGTAAGGACCTCAACATGAGCTCCTCAGCTGATATGAGGATGTGTGGAGGCCACTGCTGTTGAACCACATGACCGCTTACCAACAGGCGGAGGAGGTCATTTTGAAGCGCAAAATAAAAAAAAAAACAATAGTGATAAAGCCCGCTGCAGCTTATTAGATGATTTTGTTGGGGTGGGGCAGCCAAGACGTCACTTATTGAGGTCGAGAGAACACAGCGTGCGATTCTCAAGGTGGGCGCTGGACTGCCCTATCGATACCCTACTGTGGATCTTTACAAAGAATGGGATCTCCACACCGTTCGAAAATCTTTTATCCTGCACACCGTTCTTAAGCAACACTCGCTAACGCCTTACAAACCAATTCAAGGGAAGGATAAGCGACGCAAGGGCAAGGTTTGTCAAAGGCACAGTTATAAATCATCACTGGCACACAAATTCTTTGATTTCTTGGGTCCTTACCTCTATAACAAATTAAATACTTTTTTAAATATCTACCCCCTAAACAAATCAAAATGTAAAGTTGCTGTCTCTGCCTATCTTAAGACACTGAACTATGATGAAACTGAGAATTTAATGTCTCCAGTGAGATAATTAATTGAGAACACATCGGAAAGGTTATCTTGTTTTTTGTTTTGGGATATTGCTCGCAAATAATATTACTATACATTAAAAATACATTTCATACCAACAAGCATATGCATACTAATATACACACGCACTCTAACATGACACATACTCATTCACCAGACACAGACATACTCATACAGTCATACGCACATATATTAAGCCTATTTCCTCACTCTGGCTGATACTAGTTCTAATTTATTTTTTATTTTTTGTTATTTTTTTTTCTATAATTGTATATCACATGTTTGATCGCTGCACGCTGTAACTATAATCCTAATATGTACTATGGCAATTGGAGGGCCTTGGTGACCTGTAATACAGGTTTTATAAAACCTACTTCAGGCACCAATTCTCTCACAGTGTTAAGTCATTTAAGATGATTGTAAATTAATGTTACTTTGTATTAACAACTGTGAAGAGATCAAATAAATAAATTATTAAATTAATTAAATAATTAACATTACGACCTAAACGCAAAAAAAAAAAAAAAATTGATGATGAATAAGTAATCTTGAGCTTGGTACTACCAACTGGTTAGAGGAAACTAAAATAATAGTAATAGTAATAATAATAATAACATTTATTTGCGTAAAATGTGGTTTATACAAAAGTTGGTACAATATTATTATATTTAGAGCAGCGACACGTTCCGCCAAATGAAGTTGGCATGCAAATATTTAAGGCTTATATTTAACTTCGTATTTAAATCAATATTACTTATACAATCATCTACAGTGCATTTCCATATATATAAAATCGACATGACCCTTTTTGTAGAAATTCTTCAACTGTATAAAAGCTCTCCACAATTAACCATTTTTTTAAGTCAATGCAGAATTTATTGCAAGGCTGTTTAACTATTTCTCGCGGCAAAGAATTATATATTAAAGGTGCCATATATATATCAAAGGTAGTAACAACCATGGTTCCCATTTTTAATTTCTATACCCTAAAGTTGTCAATGCATGAACGCTATTTTAACACGAGCGGGCATAGAAATTTAATAGGCACTTGTCGCTCTGTCTTCCTGCAAAAAAAACGCTGAAAAAAACACTTATAATGACGCAAATATAAGCAGAAACTACGCATCTCCAATTGCTACAATCTTAGCATACTTCTTTTGTCCCATTTATATATTATAAGCAAGTCTACTTAGATTATTCTTAATGTAACCCTTCTCCAGACCCTCTCTGATCAGGTCAGAGAATAGGTCTTCGCCTTCCTAAGTCTCCTTGCTTTAGAAACACCAATAACATTATACCAGACGGACGATTGAACCTAAATTCTCAGGATCTTATACCCCGCAAACAACAACACAGTCCATTCAGTTATTCTGTTCAATCTTAGAATACCAGACATTAAAATCCATTGTGTCTGTATCTAAAACATAAATATTAGATAACTATTTCTATAAATAATTTACCAGGAATATCCTTTAATACATGAAATTTGAGAACAGTAAATATTAAAATAAATGTTAACCAACCAGCTTAATATATTCTGAATATTGATAGAATATCTGTGTGGTCGTTGCAAATATTGCATATAAATATTTTTATGCCTTTTGCATAATTTTCTAATCGGTGTGACCTTTGATATTAGTGAGTCATATCTAGAAACGCACATATATCTATGGAGTATTACAATATTTTGTCGATCGACAAAAAAACGTTCGGCTATCGTGCGATAACAAAGAACCTTTGAAAAATTGTTAGTTATCTCAGTTCCATAGAACCATCATTTTGATTTTATTTTTATTTATGTCATTCTTTTTTAGGATCGAGAAACTCAAAAAAAAACAAATCCTATCCTGGGTAACCATTCAAATAAAAAACATGACAATTTATGTTTACTATAGGAAAATAAGTTATTTATTTCACGACTTTATTAATGACTCTAAATTTAACACGTCAAGAGCGATATTTCTTAATTATATCCTCAATTGTTTTTTATAATATCTACAAAACATTCGTACTGAATATATAAATAGGGTCAAAATCTTTTATATACCTTGTCATGTTTGCTGGGATTAATGTAATGTATGTTCTAAACTCTTGTGTTAAATAAATAATCTAAAACGCATAAAATGTCGCAATTATATTAATGCAATATCAATCAACACAGTTTCTAAATATGTAAACAAATTAAAATGAATTAACTGGCGCCTACGTTGATAAATGACTCTGAAATCGAAGAGAATCCTAATATAATAATAATAATAATAATAATAAAATAGTTTATTACAGTAAAAAGTTTACAAATTTCTCTTAAGCTAGGTACACAAAAATAAAACCATAAACAATTTATATATCAATAAGAGGTCATCGTTGACGACCGTACAATATAAACTTACTTACTAAATATCCTAACTAATATAATGTATTAATCGAACGTGAGTTTAAATTATTGTTCGTATTTACATAGGTACTTACTCCCAAAATATAAATGAAATTTCTGTTGTCAAACAGCCATCCAATTCTGTGTATTGCTAACAAAGTTATAAATAAATTGCGCTTAAATACGCTAAACCAGTTTGCTTGTTACTCATTTACGCCTTAATTACTCGACCGATCATCATGAAATTTCGCATACGCGTTGTCAGGGGTACAGAAAAGGACATAGGGTACCTGTTATCTAGAACAGTTACTCTTATCAAAGGAAATACATATTATTGACAAGATCTGCATTGACGCGAGCGAAGCCGCGAGCAAAAGTACTGTTCCCGAAGGATAGAAATTTATTGACAAAACTATATAAACGCCAGCGAAGGCGCGGGCAAAATTTAGTATCTTATAAGATCAACGCTCTTTTGTATATTCGTCGAAAATTCTTGATGACGGCAATTTCTTGCCAAAACCCAGTATAGTTAAAGTTATGTACCATGACTTGTCTTATGGACCCGCCTATTATTATCAGAATTAAATTGGTGGCAACCTAATGAATAATGAGGTATCACACTATTGTTAGACGTCATAAGGAGGAGTCTTACTCAATATACTACCAGAATACTCATAATCTGTAGATCTAAATTTTCAAAAAACAAACTTATAAACAGGTTGTGTCGGGACTAGTTAATCGTATACGTGCAGTTATACAAGTTTACGGCAATCAAAACCAGGGTTATATAAAGGTGCACTTTATCAAAAAGTAGATATTAGGTTCTTCAAGAAGCGAACACAACGAAATGCTATGTTAAAACTGTATTATTTTAAAGAAAGAATATATTTTCGACCCAAGTTTTACTTGATCAATATTTTCGATTTGATGAGATTCTTTGATTGATTACTATTTCACACATTAAACTTAAAACAATACTAAAAATATAACTAGTTAGAACCTAGTTCTTGACTGATGGTTTGTTCTCTAAGTTGTACCGAGAAATGTATTATATCCACTTTTTGGTAATTATGTTGTGGCTGCCACGTAATAACGGACGAATTTATTGTTGCCATATTTTCAGACCTCCATACTGTTGTTGAAATTTCTATTAGGTAACAAAAATACGCAATACCGAAGTCGGTACCTATTGAGTATTTTTGTTTATAGAAATTTGCATTTGAAAAATGGCACTGGTTAAACTTAGTAGTCTAGCCTGGAACGCTAAAACATAAGATTGAAGTTTTCAATTAATATCAGCTGTGCATTAAACTGTCCCACTGCTTAGCACAGGTCTCTTTTCAGTGTGAGGAGGGTAAGGCCATAGTTCACCACGTTCACTCTGTGTGGCAGTCCAACGGTCTCCCACTAGGCTATCGTTATATTGAAGTTATATTATGTTAAAAAGTAATAATGAGACGTACTTATTTATAAACCACCCGCCATAATTATGGCGATTACGAAGCACTAGATTTATTATAATTAACATCCAAAATGATAAAATATTGACATAATATGCTAATATAACCACTAAATAAATTGTATACTTATTTGTACAAAGATTATCACAAAATATTAGTTATATTTTTAGTATTGTTTTAAGTTTAATGTGTGAAATAGTAATCAATCAAAGAATCTCATCAAATCGAAAATATTGATCAAGTAAAACTTGGGTCGAAAATATATTCTTTCTTTAAAATAATACAGTTTTAACATAGCATTTCGTTGTGTTCGCTTCTTGAAGAACCTAATATCTACTTTTTGATAAAGTGCACCTTTATATAACCCTGGTTTTGATTGCCGTAAACTTGTATAACTGCACGTATACGATTAACTAGTCCCGACACAACCTGTTTATAAGTTTGTTTTTTGAAAATTTAGATCTACAGATTATGAGTATTCTGGTAGTATATTGAGTAAGACTCCTCCTTATGACGTCTAACAATAGTGTGATACCTCATTATTCATTAGGTTGCCACCAATTTAATTCTGATAATAATAGGCGGGTCCATAAGACAAGTCATGGTACATAACTTTAACTATACTGGGTTTTGGCAAGAAATTGCCGTCATCAAGAATTTTCGACGAATATACAAAAGAGCGTTGATCTTATAAGATACTAAATTTTGCCCGCGCCTTCGCTGGCGTTTATATAGTTTTGTCAATAAATTTCTATCCTTCGGGAACAGTACTTTTGCTCGCGGCTTCGCTCGCGTCAATGCAGATCTTGTCAATAATATGTATTTCCTTTGATAAGAGTAACTGTTCTAGATAACAGGTACCCTATGTCCTTTTCTGTACCCCTGACAACGCGTATGCGAAATTTCATGATGATCGGTCGAGTAATTAAGGCGTAAATGAGTAACAAGCAAACTGGTTTAGCGTATTTAAGCGCAATTTATTTATAACTTTGTTAGCAATACACAGAATTGGATGGCTGTTTGACAACAGAAATTTCATTTATATTTTGGGAGTAAGTACCTATGTAAATACGAACAATAATTTAAACTCACGTTCGATTAATACATTATATTAGTTAGGATATTTAGTAAGTAAGTTTATATTGTACGGTCGTCAACGATGACCTCTTATTGATATATAAATTGTTTATGGTTTTATTTTTGTGTACCTAGCTTAAGAGAAATTTGTAAACTTTTTACTGTAATAAACTATTTTATTATTATTATTATTATTATTATATTAGGATTCTCTTCGATTTCAGAGTCATTTATCAACGTAGGCGCCAGTTAATTCATTTTAATTTGTTTACATATTTAGAAACTGTGTTGATTGATATTGCATTAATATAATTGCGACATTTTATGCGTTTTAGATTATTTATTTAACACAAGAGTTTAGAACATACATTACATTAATCCCAGCAAACATGACAAGGTATATAAAAGATTTTGACCCTATTTATATATTCAGTACGAATGTTTTGTAGATATTATAAAAAACAATTGAGGATATAATTAAGAAATATCGCTCTTGACGTGTTAAATTTAGAGTCATTAATAAAGTCGTGAAATAAATAACTTATTTTCCTATAGTAAACATAAATTGTCATGTTTTTTATTTGAATGGTTACCCAGGATAGGATTTGTTTTTTTTTGAGTTTCTCGATCCTAAAAAAGAATGACATAAATAAAAATAAAATCAAAATGATGGTTCTATGGAACTGAGATAACTAACAATTTTTCAAAGGTTCTTTGTTATCGCACGATAGCCGAACGTTTTTTTGTCGATCGACAAAATATTGTAATACTCCATAGATATATGTGCGTTTCTAGATATGACTCACTAATATCAAAGGTCACACCGATTAGAAAATTATGCAAAAGGCATAAAAATATTTATATGCAATATTTGCAACGACCACACAGATATTCTATCAATATTCAGAATATATTAAGCTGGTTGGTTAACATTTATTTTAATATTTACTGTTCTCAAATTTCATGTATTAAAGGATATTCCTGGTAAATTATTTATAGAAATAGTTATCTAATATTTATGTTTTAGATACAGACACAATGGATTTTAATGTCTGGTATTCTAAGATTGAACAGAATAACTGAATGGACTGTGTTGTTGTTTGCGGGGTATAAGATCCTGAGAATTTAGGTTCAATCGTCCGTCTGGTATAATGTTATTGGTGTTTTCTCTTAAAAAAATGTACATACACAGTTTTACGCCTGTTTCCCAGAGGGGTAGGCAGAGACTACAGATTGCCATTTGCTACGATCCTGATACACTTCTCTGGCGTCATTCACTTTCATCACATTCCTCATACACGCCACCGGTTTAAAGTGCCCTTAGCCTGGCCTTTGTCCAGAAAATCTCTGATTTGGTCGAAAAACGTTCGCCTAGGTTTTCCCTCTTGCGAAAGTATAGTTGTAAAATTAGCCTGGTAAAAGTGCTCTTTGCAGGTTTATTACAGATTTCGTGTGATGTAAAACATGTCTGGCGATTTACTATAATACCCAAAATAAACCTGCGCTTCTTGAGATATAGAGCCATGAGCTGTATATGTATTATAACATCAGATATGATATATATACAGCTATCTTGTATTGGGAAGTATTTAAATAACCACATGTAATTTTGCTGATCTCAGAACTAAAGCAAATCTCCTTATAAATATGACCTTTCCAGTGGTACTTTATGCCCATGGTCCAAGTGTTAAATTTATTGGTTTTCGAACCATATATGTTATATCTTTATTGGTACTAAAAATTCAAAACTGTGCTTAGATAAAAAAACGTGATCATAGATATAATAAAGTTATATGAAAATTAAAAATTGATTAATTATTATTAAAGATTTTAATCTATAATTAAGTCATAGGCACATTATAATTAATTGTTAATTATGTTTTTAAGTGAGGCGCTTTTATTATTGCATTATATCATGTGTAACAAAGAGGCGTGGTCGTATATAAATCTCATAATCACATGAATATGTTTATTTAAACTTCTTTGTGTTTATATCTTCTACGTGTATCCGTACAAATAAAAAAAACAGGACAATTTATGGTCAGTATTAGGAAAAGAAGTTATTTTTTTCACGATTTGATTAATGTATCTAAATTTAACACGTCAAGTCTGATATTTCTTAATTATATTCTCAATTATTTTTTTATAATATCTGCAAAGATTTCGTACCGAAGATATAAATATGGTCAAAATCTTTTATATACTTTTGCTGGGGTTTATGTAATGCATCTAGTTCTAAACTGATATGTTAAATAAATAATTTGAAACGCGTAAAAAGTCGCAATTATATTAAAGCAATATCAATCAACACAGATATTTAATATGTAAACAAATTAAAATGAATTAAATGGCGCCTGCGTCGATTAATGATTCTGAAATCGAACAGAATCCTAATCCTAACTAACATTATAAATGCGAAAGTGAGTTAGTTTGTTTGTTAAGCCTTCACACCTTACCTACTTAACCGATCATCATGAAATTTTGCTTGCATGTTGTCAGGGTTACAGAAAAGGACATAGGGTACCTGTCATCTAGAAGAGTTACTCTTATCAAAGGAAATACATATTATTGCCAAGATATGCATTAACGCGAGCGAAGCCGTGGGCAAAAGCTATCCTTTATATATAACCTTTAGTAACAGTTTTTCCAAGGGATAGATAAATGTATTGACGAAGTCTACATAATGGAGTAAATTAATATATCTGCAAATTAAACAAAAACGCATGCAGGTCACTTCGGCTGCGATTGCATGAATGAGTTCTTGTCACATTTCCTGTGCTCTTGCAACTTAGATTGCAATGCACATTATGCTGGCAATTTACAACCGAACTTTATACATTCTCGAAAATATTATTAGAGAGTGTCTGCGATTTTATTGGGAACCGGTAAAATTATATTGGACATGGCAGGACAGAAAGCAAAAAAATAAGAGTAGTGACAATGTTTTAGAGTATTGCCCAATAAGTGTGGGCTTAATTCCACTGTTTAATTTCCTTTTCCACGTGGGCGGCACCGTGTGTATGAGGTCTCTGGTATTGCAGGCGATCAGACCGTATGGTTGTATATCATCTTTTTAGTATATAAAAATATACTTACATATATTTATGTACAAGTCTCATATAAATACATTTTCTCACGATGACTGCCGTGCTATTACATATTGATTATGCACCTAACATTAAAGACAGAAGTTCAGACGATGAAACTCAATCTCCTTTTTTTTAAGACAATTCAGAAGAATGCCTGTATCGCAGAGGCCTTTACAAACATTCAGGCAACGGACACAAAAACCACCCAATCCCAAAACAACTATTTTGTACATTAATTTTTGTCCCGTGTGGGCATCGAACCCAGATTATTCGGCACAGTGGCAGTGCCGAGGCACTTCAAGCACATTGCAATCTTTGCAATCAATTCCTGATGTATCAAAGCAACAATCCTTTTACCTAAGAAGCGTTATAATTTGCTTCTTATTATATCGACGCGATACGAAAGATAAATATCAGTAATACTAAAAGTAGGTACTGTTTACCTTTTCTTTACCCTTTCTAATGTCGGTGCGTAATATTTGACATATTACTAAATTGCATACATAAATAACGTGGTAATTAAACGACTGCGCTGCTATATTACTAATATGGTCACGGTGGAGGCTTGCGTGCCAGAATGAGCTACATTTTATATTAACAGTACTGCACTGTATTTAGTAGCTTTAAATGTTGAAGTCTTGTTGTGAAATATATTAAGGTACCAATGAAAGGGGCTTATTGGAAGTTTCGCATGAATATGTTAGCAAGAATTGAGCGAAACGACACTTTTAAAAATAATATATTTTTAGGTGTCGATTCGCACACTTTCTCCAGATTGGTTTATTTTGCACTCAAATTATATGGATGTGCTCGAATCGACAGTTAAAAGCCATTCAAAGGTAACTTAGGGTTAGCTACAGTTTAATAAGTATTAACTTTAAAATGTTGCTGAATAATTAGAAATTACTGCGAAAAACTTATACTCTTCTTTATTTAATTTCTGATTTAATATAAAATATAACAAATATGTATTATCTTTACTAATATTACAAAGATGAATATTTTTGGTATGTAATGAATAAAATAAAAACGTAAAGTCCAATTAAAAAAAATCTTTCTCTTTTAGTAACTATATAATTATTAGCAAGCTCGATATCAGAATGTCAATCATAAACATAGATAAAATACGGTGGATAGCTAATTTTATAATATGTATATCTAAATATAAGCAATCTATATTCTATTTTACAATTTTGGTTAAGATTTATATAATATAATAATAATATAATATTCTACCACATACGATTACACGTACTATGGATACTAGACAATGGATGAAAATACATATATACTTTTTTTTGTAAATACATACATATTATACATAGATACACCCAGACCAATACAACCCTAGCTTTGCTGAACGTGGCAGTAAATGTAAATTCACAGGAAAAAAAATTTCGTGTAACTTTGACATTCATAAGTGTTACCTTGTAACCTAATTTGAATAAATTTATTTTTGATTGATTTGATTGATTGATTAACATCCATGTTCATGCACACAAATGTTTGACTTGTGATATTGATCGAACCCACGACCCCAGCCGTGGCAGTCGGTTACACTAACCACTACGCCATCTAGGCCGACGATGGATGATGACGATGTTTTGCCTGTAAATATTTTTAATTAAAAACAATATTAGAAAAAAGTATATAGCAAGTTTGTAACAAGACAAACAAAGCATACTAAATATAAAATATAGCCGATATCTTTTACCGATCTACCGACATAAAGATGAACAGCTGAGGTCAATTCGACCTGTGTAGCAACATTATTAGTTATTTATGCTAATATCCGTTAAAGCATTGCTGCTATACTGTCAGACGTTTTAGTCAAACCTTGAACTTAAATAGGCATGAATGTGGTGTCTTCAGTGGTCATAATTCGATTCAACGAGTAGGCTTTATTGAGAAACAGCGGGTGTGTCAAATGGGTTTGTGTGAATGTGGTTTAGGCTTTTCAAATAGTTGAATGAAATCAAGTAGGTATCTGTGCATACGTTTGCGATAGTGTAAGTCATCTATACTAATATTATAAAGAGGAAAGTTTTGATTTTTTGTTTGTTTGTTTGTAAGGGTTTTACCCAAAAACCACTGAACATATTTTAAAAATTATTTCTCTATTGGAAAGCTATATGATCAGCGAGCAACATAAAGACATTTTATTTCAAAAAAATATTGTTGACCTACTTTTATACGGGATTAAATATAATGATCATCAAAAATACTAATTGCACAGCAAAATATGCTTACTAAAATATATCATAACGGGCACCTATATGCCTCAAATCACTGTATTCCGTCTCGAAAGGGTTAGGTTATGTTAGGTTCCTTATTAAACCCATCCAAAAATAGGAGCCCCGCGAAGCGTGGCTCCGTCAACTTAGTTTGATCTCTTTAAATATATTTTGCTGTGCAATTAGTATTTTTGTTAAGCATATTTTGGTGTGCAATTAGTATTTTTGGTTGAATAAAGGCAAAAAAATGAGGAACAGTTAAAAACTACCCCTTTTATACGAGCGAAGCCGCGAGCAAAAGTTAGTTCACAGATAAAAGTTTGAGCTATTTTCAGAACGAGATTACGCGGTGCATGAATGTTGATCGAGACACAATGTTAGATATCATGTTTGATTGCGTTTTCGCATGAATATGCGCGAAGTAATAATTAAACATTATAGTCGCGCGGTCACATTGCGCGTTATTTAATAAATACACATTTGTTTGGGATTAAAAGACTACCCCCGCTGGTTTCTGTGTTGAATATCAAACCTTAAAGTCGGTGTACTTTATGCCCGTTAGATCCAATGATAATTGTCCTGAGTGGGATTCAAACTCAGCGTGACAATAGTGGCGGCGCTACCACTTTGGCGCTACGCCATCTGTGTAGCGAATGTTACAACGTTGGTCCAAAAAATTTACACGTTAACAATTTACACAATAGAAAATGATACCATGATAGATAGACTATAGAAAGTATCCTATAGTCACGCTATCGTATTCTATTAGTACGATGCCCAAAAGTTTAATTGCCAACCTTTAATAACAAATAGACAGTTAGAACATAGTCATTTACTCAAATATAGCGCTTCGTTAAAACTCGTTCGTATAACGTAAACTAAAGAATTATTTCATCACCACATTGCACCTAAGTTCTAAGTTCCACGTAACAACGCGAGCCTGTTGACAACTACCGAGCACAGCTCAAGACTCCGTGCTACTGCTACATAGAAATGTTTGAAAACTCATAAACACTCTTCCTAGTCCGAGACATAAAACCGAGAATTAATTCACGGCAGTTGCATTCACTGCCGCTGCACCATCAAGGCAGTATCGTCTATTACATTCAGTAAAATTTGAGATGTGGTCCATAGCATCATCTGCTTAAATTACGTTGCAGCCGAAGTCTAGTTCAATCAGACGAAGGTGCGAGCTTAACCTAGTAACAAAATGAAACTAGAATATTTCTTTCCATAAACGGTTACGCGATTTATACCAAAGTCATTAGTTTGAATTTGAGGCTTTTCTAAGAAACATTTAGCATGCGAATAGTTACTGTAACCATTTACCATCAGAGAGGCCGTGTGCATATTTAGCAGTCCAATTGAACAAAAAAAAGAATTTGGTTGCCAAGCTAGCTAGCTCTTTTAAATAAATAATTCCAGACAGATTATCTTTGAGAATATTATGGTGAACTTTCATACATGTCTCTGTATGTATGAGAGTTCTCTAAGAACTCTTTCTTTACGATGTTTTACTTCATTGTTTAAAAGAGCCCTAATTAGCTAATTCAATATATAACTTCGTAAGAAGGTCAGAAGTGCGTGCCGTGGTATCGAACATATAAGAGGTATTATATAATAATAATAATAATAATGTTTATTTCTCCAAAAATGTACATTGTAAACAGAAATATGGCTTATATATAATTATGTACTATTATTAAAAACGCTGATCTCTAAACTAGGTAACTGTATCTTAGAGACCAGTGCTACCCGTGAGTCTTGTAACAAACCTATTTAGTGACCTATTTAGTTACATGTTTAATGCTCCTATATAGACAAGGCGATATGCTTACATATATTCACTTATATAAAAAATATGCAGCTGTCAATACAATCATTTATATACCTATACTATTTAATACGCTACCATAAAGGGCTATTATTGTTGATTGTTCATAAAATGGATGAGCATAGGAAGGATATCTTCATAACTATGATGAGCACGCGGATTCCTTCACAACAGGATATCGTCGCCATTGATGCAACTCGCCACTCCCTTATAAGTCTAAATTAATATCCATCTAAACATATAATCTGGTCGTAAGTCATCTTTTACGACATACTAGAGAATTATGATTCACATCTTACGCAGTTACTTTGTGGGGATTGTTTTAGTTTAGAACCAGTTCGGTGGCTGCATATCCGGATGTACTGTAGCTGCCTCAATAGAACAGTGGTAGTGTATGCGACTGCTGTGCATGAGGTCTTGGGTTCGAATCCCAGGTCGGGTCAACAAAGGCTTATTGGGATTTTCTGATAACAAATTCTCATCAGAAGCCCGTAGTTAGGAAGTTGGCTGTCCTACCCTTAGAGAGACTTAGAGGTCTAAGTCCTCTTTTAGAGAAAGGCCATTTTAAGTTGAAATCCGTTGACTCTGTCTAACACTAAAGATTTACCAAATAGGCGTGAGTCTATAAATGCCAGGATGTGTGAATGGTTACACCATCATTCTTACAGGCACGATTTGTAAAATGCCGTATAATTGTATTTTTAACGAGTGAAAGTTGAGGCCGTGTCTATCGAGTAAGCGTCGCGTCCGTGTCATCAAGGATATTTAGACTTTGTGAACTTGGAAGTTATTAGGACTATATTGACTGCTACAATACAATTCAAATATGTGTGGGTATACTCGTATGTTTGTTGTATACACATTGTATGAATAGAATTGTTGCCATTTAATCTAGGCTTACAGAAATGGCATGAAATAGTGGTAAACCGTTTGCCAGGCAGAGACCTCGAGTTTGATTGGAGTCTTCTTCAAACCTATGTGATTGTACTGAATTGTCGCTCGCTTTAACGGTGAACGAAAACATCGTTAAGAAATCTGCATTTCTAAGAGTTCTTCATAATGTTTTAGAAGATATATCAAGTTGTTAACCTGCACTGAGCCAAGGTGCAGCGTCGTGAAGATGCCCGTGTCCAACAGTGGGATAGTTTATGTACATTATCATTTTTATAAATTGTTTCATAATATGTGTAATATTTTTATTCATAATATTGTCACATATTTTTTATTATATTGAGACCTTGGGGTTTTCTTGCATTACTCAGTGCCTTGATGTCATAGGATAAGATATGGTCAAGTGTTCTCGGAATATCAAAAGAGAAAAAGCTTTTGCAACGATTGACCTACTACATTGTCCTTGACATTCATAAACATATAATATTGTATAAATTGTCTGTATATTCTTTAAGCGTACGGATGGACCGATGTTTTAAGTGATCATTTTACCACTGAGAAAGTGTTGAGGTTTCAATTTTCACGTGGCGAAGAAATTTTGTGGCGATGATTGTACGACAGAAAGTATTTTATTTTTCTTTATTTCACCAAGACCTGTACAGCCGACAGCTATAATTAAAACGCACAAATTAACAGCTTTAACTTACTTAAAAATATCGCTGATTTATACTTAGCTAGTTCTTAATTGAATAGCTCTATAGTCCTTGATTAGTAATGAACTTTTGAACAACGACCCATCCCTATTACTTAACTATTATTCAACTAACACTGAACACTAAGTAGCGTTTATAAGTGAGATTTTTCTGATTTGTCGCTAATATCGCTAAATAAATGCATCTTCAATAAATTCACAATTTAATTAATATTGCCGTTCATATGTGTTATTGTGACCTAAATGAATAAATGATTATTAATTTGGAATTAAATTTGAGATTCTGGATAAACATCAGCAAAAGAGGTGTCAGGATTGTTGTTTACCTTAAACTGACAAGTTTAAAAAACCGTTACTATAAAGCTGCCGCGGATACAATGACATTAGCAAAAGCATGTACATTTTCATATTTGTCTTCTTCTTGTTCTATTTAAATATTAATCAAAACCATCCTTTATTATTTGATATTTTTACATCACCAGACAACCATTGCAATATCACCGTGAAATACTATGCATTTCTTTCAGTAGAAAATTATGTAAATGTATTATGTACCTATATTTTTTTTATTTTATTGTGTCGCGTAGGATTTAACAAACATATTATTAGCGTACACAAAGTACATCTAGACTTAGAACAACAATTTTAAGAAGAAAACAGTAAACTGTATCAAAAAAACTTTCGCGGTATCTATAAGCTCAACTAAACCTGATATAAATCTATACAACAGAAGAACAAAGAACTTCCGTCGCATATAAGACAAGACGCATGTACGCGCCGTGTGGAATATATAACGCTAAGTGATATCATCGTCGTACAAAAACAACAGAATCAAGCTAAAACAGATTCCGTATAAGCTTGAGAATTGTTGCGTAATTCATGGCAAGGTTGGACGCCACATATGGTAATGGAACCACAAAATACATAAAGGTGATATGATTCGCCACAATGGAAAAGGAACAGTGAATCAAGTGACAAAACTTCATGGTTTAGGTACACAGGTATTTTATAATTTAAACAGACATAGTAAAATTCTATAAAAATAAGCAGCGATTGCCTAGTGGGAGACCGTTGGACTGCTACGTAGAGGTCTTGAGTTTGAGATCACATAGTCGTGCAGGCTGTAACTTTCACTACTAATTTGTATGATCTTAAATACTAATATTAGTGGTTTTTATTTTCGGGCATAATAATTGCACGAGGTATAAACTTAGGATCATCGGTCATGCAGGTCGCAGATTAGCATTCATGCATGACTCACTTATAAATTAATCAACAAAAAAGATGACGGAATAAAAAATAAACGTAAAAAATTACTTTATATGAAATGTTTCTGATGACAAATATAGACTGAAATCTTAAGCTGGCGGTATGAGGCTAAGACAAAGTGCTAATCACTTTGATCGTGGTTTTAGTTTCCAAGGCGTAAAAGAAATAGAATGAGAAATATTTAATGTCGAAACTGAATTATGTCTTTTGAATTGTCCTCCTAGCATATCAATCTATGAAACTGTTTCTCATATATGCATATTTAAGTTTTGTAAACTTTTATGGACCAGTAAAAAAAGCTTCTTAAAAAAACTAGACTACTGTTTTGCCTGTATTCTGGCAGAAGCGACTAATGCCATCGGTATCACACATTTTGTAATATCGGATCGATTTCAAATATTTAGGCCGACATATTCACAGAGTGCATTAATTAATACTAACACTATATATAAATTTACTGAACTAGCTACTGCCCGTGTTTTGAGTTCCATGGAAACACATACGGGTATCTTAAGTATTAATCCAGCATATGATCTCGCTGTGTACCAAGTTTCATCTAAATCCATGCAACGGTTCAAAATAGATTGAGTTATAAATATCCAAACATCTTTACAAACTTTGCTATTTATATCACTAGTAGGATAACATTATAGGCATTTGTGAAGAAGTAGATAAAGTTTATAATTCGAATTACTAACCATGTAAGTTAAATTCTTTAAAACTAATAGCAACTTAATAAAGAAAATCCTATAAACATACGTAGTTAATAAGAGATTCGGTGATCATACAAATGAGCCTGTGACCGTACAAATGTTACTATCTATGTTTTGCCCAATGAGTAAGAATTCCAGAGGCCCACATATCTATTTTCCCATTTTTTGACTTCCATCCCATTTTAATTCATTTTCCTTAAGACAACTCGTGAATGATATTGCAAACGATCATTATGTAAAGGTAACTACTCTTTTTTTAACATATCACTAAGATGACAAATAAAGTATTGCCACATTAATGTGGAGATACCTACTACTCAGCAAGATCCCTGATTAAAACTTGGGAATTTACTCAAATTGAAGCAGATTGTCTAAGGAATTACCACAACTCTATTTAACCTTGTTTTGGATTTCTGCAGTGAGTAGTTTTCAGATAGGCTGATTTTTAATTACGGCAATAGGAATCCTATTTTGTACAGTTGCCCTAGAACCCCTATAAGGAACAAAACGTGTCTAGAAACCTTATTAACCAAAGAATGTCTGGAACTGCCTACAGTTAATAAGGTTGTCAGACATTCTTAAGGAGCTTCTGTGTGTAAACTCAAAGTTGGCTTTAGTCTAGTGTAGGTTACTACTAAATTCAAGCTGTTCTGGATTATGGATACCTTAATGGCAAACAAGCATACCTAGTAGTAATCGTCTACCGTATCCTTTCAATCAATTGCTAAGAAGATACGATAAAAGCGTCACCAGAGAGAGAGCCGTTTTTTTTCGCTTTATTGCTAGCCCTAGGGGCAAAAGTCATACTGGCCTCTTCGTTTACGGCACACGTTTTATACAAAGAGTCAGAGGACTCTACTCACCGCTGATATACAACACAAGGATTTTGACTGCGATTTACTGTAGAACGAAACGAATGCCCGAGTTATAGAGACATCCTAGATTTATTTCTATTCCTTTTAAAGTGCTGTTTCTAAATTGAGATAGTTCACTTTCTACAATATTGTCTTCTGCTTACGCGAATGTTATTCATTGAAATTAAATTAACCACCAGCTTAGGATCCAGTAATTCAAATAGTCAAACCCAAGAAGAAATAAACCACAGCTAGACTTCATTATACTTTGAGCTCATTCTGCGTAAACAGAAACACCAATGACTAAATTATGTTCGGGTACTTTGAAATAACTTCACTGGAACATTGAGACAACTACCATCTTAGTCTCCCCGTGACCATGGCTGCTGAAAAGCAACCGAAACGTCGGGGAAAGTGTAAACCTAAATATAAATGGTTTTAATAGTTTAAATAATTTTATTAGCTTATAAATTAGTAAAATTCAATAGTAGTAGTAGTGTAACAGTTTCAAAATTATGTAAAACAGTGATAAATAAACAACGCGATAAAATCCGTATATAGTAGTTTAATTTCAATAGTTCACTTTCTATTTTATTATTAATTTTAAATAATTGAATACCTTTCCTTCTTTTCTACTACCGAGAGTTATTCTTTAGAAGGCAATCAGTCGAACTAAACAGCAGCTACTTATAATTTTGATATTTATAATCTGATTCAATAACACAACCGTCAATGTCATTGTATCAGTTCACGCGAACGAGTAGTGATGGAAGATGTTACTTAATTTATTTTTGAACGGAAATATATTAAAATGTGTTGTTAATGAATTTATTAAGAAATTAATGTGAAAATTATTGACGTTTGATGCGCGAGGCGGCGGCTGGACGGCTTTGAAGGTCTTTAGTCATGACAGCATGATGATTATGAAATAATAGCTATTGCACTATATGAATGATGTATTGATTTGTGTGGTCACATCAGCCTACAGTGGGCTGGGTGTTGGAGATTCGATCATCCGTATGAGAGAAAATTTCGATGATCTATGTTTGTGTCTTTGTTTTCGTTGTTTAATATTTGTAAAGCCCTTCTGTGACATTGGTATTATACTTAATGCGGTAATGGTTTCTGTAGCTTTTTCGTGGAATTTATTCTCTATACTTCTGGATTCTGATTTATTTGGAAATGGTCCCTTTAAAAATCTACATCGGCGGTTTTCTGGCAAGTACTCCACGATATCGACATGGAGTCTTGAATGTCCTGTAGAAATAGGTTAGACTCTTGAAGGTCCTGATTAATATAGATGGCGAAATATGGGAGATTTCATTTTTGCTGTTAAATAAAAGGCGTTTAATTTTTTTAATATCTTATTCTTAAACACCATATGTGGGGTGGGGTCTCTCTCAAATGTTCAACACAATATTTTTTGTTATAAAAAAAAAAAAATGGAAAAGCTTCTTGCGCGGTACTTCGGTTAACAGCCGACGCAAGTTTCTCGTATCAATATGCGTTCATGTAGCTTACGCATGTTTAAGCAAGACTATTGCAATGCTAACTTATTTTATTTATATACAAATACAACTGAGAGCCGCTGTCAAGAGTTAACTAACAAACACATTGATTTCAGATTGTCAATCAATCAATCAACACGAGGGCTATTTAAAATCATGCATGTTACATTAATTATTAGAAAAGCAAAAAATCTATAAGCAAATAACAAGATGATTACTCTGATATTGATATCAGGAAATGCCATTACTCATACCGTGTATTACATTATAAAATCATATGTGAGGATATAAAAGAATAAAAACTAAGATAACTAACGCAAAGTGTGTTTGTTTGTTCATACTATTTATTTTTAAATGATATACTAATATAAACTATCCTACTGCTACCAGTGGGACAGTTTATGTAACTAATACAGTGCACAACTTGCTAATACTGCCTTCTCAGTGAAGAAGGCTTAGGCCATAATCCAACCAGTATGGATTGGCAGACGGCACATACATACATATGTATCTTCGAAAACATATTCTCTGGTATGTTGGTTTTCTTACTATCTATGTTTTCCTGTACCGATAAAGCAAGCGATATACGCGCATGACTTGGAAAAGTCAGAAGTGCATGGTTAGGGATCGAACTCGAGACCTCTGCGTGATAGTCTAACGGTCTCCTACTAGGCTATCGCTGCATGTAATCGTAAAATGATACATGCATTATATATAAATAGCGTGATACCTTAACAAAAAGTACATCCTTGACCGCAGAGTTACTGTCCATGAAGAAAATTTTCTCCTAAATCATCAAATTACTCATATTCCAGCTATTGTATAAACTTTTACCTTGAATGAGCGTAAAACCTTATCTCACACTTGTTGAAAGCATGATGAGTCAGCACAATACTGTCGCAACAAAAAACATCGTGACTATACCTTTCTTTGTCGGCTCACACATTTACAAAGTTATAAATTTAAATTACTTATACTTCATCCTTGCTGTTAGTACGAGGGAATGTCTGTCTGTTTGTATAACAATAGTAATAACTTTATTTACTCAATAAATACTGTTCATGTTACATTTAAGCTCTGGACTCCACACTTGGATTCCCTGTGTCGTGGGGACCAGTCTCTTTCGTCTCGTGAGTATAAATACTAAACCAAATTGCATGAAATTTGGCACAGAAGTACTAGCGTAAAAAAATAAATCTAAATTCAAGATATTTATTGCCATTAAATAGTTAGGACACATCAAAATTCAAAAGCAAGTATGCTAGGAAATAATTAAATACTAACAAAGAAAATAGTTCGCGGCAGGTTTAGAGCTTACATGAGAACAAGCAGACAAGGAATTTGAGATTTTTAATTAACTTAGTTGTACCTGGATACGTTAGTTAGTTTGGCCTGGGGTTGGCGGGCTTTGTGGGCCTGCCCACCATCCGTTCAGCACCAGGTCCGAGAGGCGGCGTGCGTGTTCCCACGCGCGCCTCTGTGTCGAGTCCATCTCCCCTCTAGAGGGGAGTCGAGAATTTTTGAGGGAGTCCTTTGGGTAGGTCTCTTTGGCCTGGTCTCCTTGGCCTTAGTGGCCTGCCGTTTCATACGGCGGGCCGAAACCTCGGCGGGGTCGCGACCGCATGCGAAAGCGATTCGCGCGGCCCCGCCGATAGTGGTTTTGTCGAGGAACACCGTGGTAGGTTTAGTCGGTATTCCGGGAGGTACATTATTTCTTTTCCATCTTTCTTTTACCCTGGCGAGTCCGACATAATCCCTCCGCCCGCCCCCGCGGAGGGATATGCGTCATTGCATTCCCCCAAGTAAAAAAAAAAAAAAAAGTTAGTTAAAAAAACTAACAACATAAACAAAGAAAAATAAATAGATAGAGAGGAAGAACAAATATTTATAGCTAGTGTTACAGTAAACTAAGAACACTCAGACTTGAGATCCTCGTCTGTCACATCGTTTCTTTTTGTTTAAGATGCTTGATAAGACGAGCAAATTTCAAAGATCGGCTGTCACAGACGTACTCCTGTGTTGTAAGTGAATAAGACAAATACATATAAGGCAAGGTATCCATACAGTACCATGACCTTAATATCATTGGCAGCTTAACTGTCATGGCCGCCTGCTGGAGTTATTTGAAATGTTCCACAAACAGAAGCAAAAGAAGCACGACTTGCAATGACTTTTACAAAGTTTAAGTGGTCACCTCGCTACTACGCCGTTATAAGTTCGAAACCCACACGGGACAAAAACTTGTATGAGCCACAAATGGTTGTTCCGAGTCTGGGTATTTTTGTGTCCGTTGTTTGAATGTTTTTAAAGTCCCCCGCGATAGCTCCCTCCGAAGCTCAGCAAGCAACTTTTGCATAATTCCTGAATTATTCAAAAGTTGCTAGCTGAACTAACAGCGGATGCATAAAATTTAATTATAAATATGTCTGTAAATTAATGCTTTTTAATTAATAGGTATATGTGCCATCATAGCCGTCTAAGACATTCAAGTAATTAATGATGTGAACGCAAATGGATTTCAAGTTAAATAAAATGTGAAGATCGTTGGATTGAAATGGCTTAGTATTAGTGATTGTTATCAGCTGTCAGCCTCGCGCGAACATCCTGCAACGGACGTTTTAGACAAGGATAAAAAATGTTACACCTATTTTCAATTTAGTTGTAGCAATAAATCACTGTGAAGATTTAGGCACTTGTGAATTATAAATGTAATAAAAAAGACTATCACGTGACCTATGTTTGGAGTTCTAAACGAATAAGATGCTTCAATGTATTATAAGTGGATTTACGCTTTTGTGAATTATAAATATAATATAAAGGTCTCTTCACGTGATCAGGACGTTTTACATGAAAAAGCGATTTTTCAGCGGGAGAGAATTTAGCCAATGATCGCCAGTTAAGGAAATGCATGGTTAATTAAACCCAGGTAAATTGGAAAACCAGTCTGTGCGTAGCGGACATTTGGTTCCATTCAATATTTTAGTTGGCAATGTCAGCTAGCGGAAATAAGTTGGTATTCAGATTTTACAAGGATAATCTAACAAAAAACTTACGACGACTTCTTTTAATATAGCTTAATAGTTAGAATATAGATCATTCGCATATATTATTCAAATTTGTATCTCTGCTACGATACCATAAAAATTAAATTCAGTCTATTATGTATTCTAGTTTGTCAAGTTGATGTTCACTACATAAATAATTTATTTTCTTGTTTGACTCAAAGAGTCTCGAAATAACCATTTGTGGATCATACAAGTTTTTGTGTCCCGTATGGAGATATATGAAGCCACAACACTAGGCGCAGTGGCAGCGACGAGGCGACCACTTACTTACACTAAGTAAAACGAGCAGAAAAAAAAATTATTTAAATGTAGTTTTCATAAACTTTTCGCTTGCCGGCTAATTTAAGAACCTTTTTGGCCGCTCTGTAAGCCTCGTACAGTTCCGCCTCCCTGACGTCAAAAAAGGGAGAGCAGCAACGCCTCTTTCAAAGCCGGATATACTGGTATCTGGCCGTTACGCAAGAGTGGCGCAGGTCGGCAATATGGTCCGACCACCAGTACACCTGACGCCTAGCAGGATTATTTAGAGGAACTCTAGACATCGCCGCATCACAGATTTGAGTTATGGCCTCCGGGAACCACTCGGTCTCCATTTCAACATTGTCAGGCCTGGCCGGTGCTGGCAACCAGGCCTGAACGATGGAGACTTCCAGAAGGACCTTCCGATTTAGCTTTCTTAAAGCCCAACGCGGACTGCCCCCAATCGGGGCGCCCATCTATACTATCTATATTAATACCAGTTGACCCGCGCAACTTCGTCTGCTTCACATAAGATAATTTTCCCCATCTTTGCAAGACTTTTTCATTGTTGCTCCGCTCCTATTAGTCGTAGCATGATGTTATATAGCCTATAGCCTTCCTTGATAAAATATAGGCTATCCGACACAAAAATAATTTTTCAATTCGAATCAGTAGTACATGAGATTAGCGCGTTCAACCAAACAAATAAGCAAACAAACTCTTCAGCTTTATAATATCTATATTAATATTATAAAAAGGTAAGATTTGATTTTTGTTTGTTAGTTTGTAAGAATTTAACGCAAAAACAACTTAACCGATTTTAAAAACTATTTTGCTATTAGAAAGCTATTTTATCATCGAGTAACATATTATATTATGCTATATTTTATTTAAAGAAAGGTACTGTTACTAACATAACCTAACCTACTTATACGCAAGTAAAGCCGCGATCAAAAGCTAGTTGTTAATATAATTACAGTATGAGGTAACCTGCAGTACATAACTAGTGTACGAAAAGTGCACTTGTCACATAAGTTTGTCATAAAACTGTGTCACTGCGTGTGCGCATCCAATGTTCATTGTTTTACGACTGTCTTGTGACGTAACACACTAGTTATCGCCTCAGGCGGGGCTTGTTATCGTGATGTATTAGGTGGAGCGAATGACATTTAACTCAAAAGATTTTGAAATTAAGCTTTTAATGGTTTTCTTCGCGGCTCATTTTGCTCGAAATTTTATTTACTTTTATCCTGATGTTTCTTATTGTTTCTAGCATTTGTAGTTGCATTTTACATTCTAGAAACAACTCGTTTTACCAAAGGACAGTAAAGTGTCAACAATTTTACTGTAAGATGGTAAACGACTCGTGTCTAGAATATACGAACTGGGTCTAAGAATATTAATATGTTTTAATATTTTCATTTGTAAGTTAACGCAAGTTACTTCACATCATTCTCTATAACGTGAGAGTATGTATGTGCAATGATCTTGAATATAATATAATATATCAAGCTTAAATATGATGCTGGTAAAATATGATTGTAAAACACCTTTGTGTGCCCCTTCCAGGTTTCCAGTATATAGACGTGATCACGTTCAAATAAACCCAACATTATTTCGTTATTGATATACCCCATAACTAATACTATTTCACGCTTGCGGCTGCACCTGCATGTTTAAAAAACAAACTAATTAATGCACTAAGATTTTTGCAATTCACTTAGTTTGAGATAAGCTCGTTGTTAAGAAATAGAAGCTTAGTTACCTAAATAATATTTGTATCCTCACTAATATTATATAGTGTTAAAATTTGTAACTTTGGATGCAGGAGTTAAACTCTGGAACTTGCAGTCTGATTTGGTTAGTTCTTTTTGTATTAGGTATCATTTACTGTGGAAGGCAATGAGATTTGTAACATCATGCTACGAGCTACGGGAGCGGAGCAGAAGTCATAAACGTTGATGAAAATGCGGAGGATAGGTAATCCTAACTTAATATTATAAATGCTATTGTGAGTTTAATTATTTGTTACACTTTCACGCCTTAATTATTCGTTCGATCATCATGATATTTCGCATACACGTTGTCAGAGGAACAGAACATTACATAGGGTATCTTTCATCGAGAAAAAAGAACTGTTGCTAACCTGACCTACATTTAGGCGAGAGAAGCAGTATAATGTAGTAGAAGTTAAATGTTGTTTGTATGTTCGAACTAAGCTCCGGCATTACTGAACAGATTCTAACAACTATTCATCTAATAGAAAGCTATATTACTCCTAATAACCAAAGACTATGTTTTAATGACCTACCACGCAAATATCGGCAACTATGTCATATAAACAAAACTATATAATATAAGGCATTCGTGAGTAATTCGTGTCTTTATTTCGATAGTATTTTTAAGTAGGTTAAGTAAGTCTGATCATTGATCTTTGAAATAATTTGTTTATTGTTACATAACGGTTGTTTTCTTATTATGTTCGCTGTTCAATGTGAATAGTAATAATTATGTCGAGTGTAAAAATATAGATTATACTGATGTCGTGGTGGTTTATGTCACCGCACATATTGTCACTGTCTCCAGTGAAATGGGTTCAATCCGGGAAAAAAAATTGTGATCCACAAATATAGTTGCTTTGAGTTTGGTTGTTCTTTGTAACCATTGTTTGAATGTTTGTAAAGTCGTCCACGTCACAGGATTGAAATGTACTGTCGGATACTTCTTTTTTAAAAACCAGAGATAAGAAGAATGGAATTCACAACCTTATATTTTATATCCATACCCAGCTTTGCGGCCTAAATGAATAAACGAATTATAATTTTGATGAAATATAAACATTTTATCTGATCCGGATATCGATCCTGGTGCACGACCAACATCACGCCTACGCAACTAACCCACAGCCTCTCAACTTAGTTTTTTACAAATAAACCTATTAAAGACATGAAAAGTATGTGAGATACCTAGAGCGTAAGATCTTTATCAATTTTAATGAACATCTTCAACGTTACTTATGTTTGTGATACATTTTATTCTGCACGATTCTAAGTCCTTAATTTTTAAAGTTACGTAAGAAAACGCTTATGGAATACATACCTATGGTGTATGTTAATTTTACAAAAAGATGTACGGTTAGCTATAATTTAAGGCTAATTTACGACTGCGAATTGTGAATTTGTTGTTCATTTCAAACACGTAATTTTGACGAGAAATATGTAGTTTAAAGAGATGTTTTTATTTTTTTTATTTTGCTCGTCAAAATGACCAGGCTCCGACTGATGGTAAGCAGTCGTGTGGTCTAAGAGCAGTAGCTTCCACACCGTCCTCATAGCAGCCGAGGCGATGTTGAGGTCTCTATTTTGACGGCCTGAGAAGGTGCTTTTTCACGCCCCTAGTAAAGGACCCAGGATTGAAGGAAGAAGGAAACACGTGCCTTGGCAGAGAATTCCATGCCTTGATCGTTAGGCAGAGCTATGAGGACCCAAACTTGTTGGTACAGTGAAATTAAACTCTTTTTAAACATTTCTGTAAGATATTTTAAAAGTATTATACTATATATAAAAATTGTAGCAATAGCCTAGTGGAGACCGTTGAACTGCCACGCAGTGGTCTCAAGTTTGAACCCAAAGTGCATAACTCTGACTATGCGAAGTTATATGCGTATTAAAAACCTGCATGTCTGAGAGTTTTACATTATGTTTTCGAAGATATGTGAAGTCTGCCAACCCGCACTAGGCCAGCGTGGACTATGGCTTAACCCTTCTCACACTAAGAAGACTGGCTTATGCCCAGTAGTGAGATAGTTTAATATAGGGCTAATATTATTGTATATTTTTACTATTTAAACATAAAATAACACTTTCCTTGATCAGGTTGGATTAATTGCTTTTCAGCAGCCATGGTCATGGAAAGACTAATGTGGTGGCCGTCTCATTGCTTTTTCAAGTGTATTTATTTCAAAGTACTATGTTTTAGTTTATTTAAGTGTTACGTATTTAGTTATATTTTATCTTTAATACTTAATTTGGGTGATTTCACTATGCATAATATGAACGCTTGGCTTCAAGTGTTTGCTTTGCCACTGCTTCAAGTATTATGCGTTCGATTCCTACACGGGATCAAAACTTGGGCGAACCATAAATAGCTGTTTTAGTCAGCTTGTACTTCATGTCTGTTGTGTTAATATTTGTAAAGACCCTCGCGACATTGGATTGATGCCTAGAGCGGGTGGGGCTTCGCGACATGGGGAGTGTTCCTAGTCCGCACTAGGAATACTTCCTATTCCACAGAGTATTTTACAAACATTATATATATAAAATATCATTTAAAAAATGCAGTCGCTTCTCGTCGCATTTATTTGTTTTTTTTTTTTTAATCATGTAATAGTTGCGTAAACCTAAAGCTATATTAATTAATTTTTATTAAGTTTTATGTATTAAGTTACATTTTTTACGGAACATCAACTACATAATATAAATAATATTAAGGAAGTTTTTGTGAACCATATTAAATATTTATGACATCACGACGATACACTCCCACGTGCTAATAAGCATTTTGATTCATATACAGAAAAAATATTATTTTTGTGCCAAGGTTGCGATGCTTACAGCCTTCGATTATATTATATATACGTAATTAGTTCATTGGCCCTACATCATCACGCCTTTATATTATAAAAGGGTGGGGCAGAGATATATCACTTATTACATTTCAATCGTAACACGTATTAATATGAAAATAATATGGCTATTGTGGACTATATAAAATAACACATTTATAATTTTCTGATAGCCTCGTTAGTCTGAACTAAGATAGAGTGTTTTATTTTACAACCGATCGTATGGTCCCAGATTTGACTTCCCCGTTGGGCAAAGTAATATGGTATACGGCAAAAGTACTACATAGGTAGGAAGGCGGGGTTCAAGTAAATATACCAATATCATTGTTCTATGCGTTTGACTTAAATATAGTTGGCGAAATGTTGGTGTGATGTTTGCTGTTTGAATTGAATATGCGGTCATGGTGATATTTTTCATACATAGACTTACGTATATATGTATGTCTGGAAAGGAGTATATGACATATAAATGTCGCTAGCTATATTTAAAGTCCGAGGTAATAAGGGCGAGCTACGGAACAAAGAGTTCAAGTTATTTAGCCAGGGTCGAGGCTATTGCTGTCCTTTCGACCTATCTGCTGCTACTGAAATATACCTGCACCAGGCACTGAACGTGGTGCCACGATCAGTGTCAACCATAAGTGTGAACAAAAACCACAAAGCAATGTGCTGTATAATGTATTTAATTTAAAAATTGTTTGCATTTGGTTATTGAAACGTAATTATAATTATATGGAGGTCATTCGGTAGCTCAATCAATCAATTGCTTAAACCTGTATATATTTGTTATTTATTATCGTTGGTTTAACGACTTCTATAGATGGCTACGGATCATAAGCTCCAGGTACGAATCTCAGGTTGGAGAAGCAAAATTTTTTTATATCTTTGGTATACTTTTGGACGCCACGTACAGGCAACGGTGTCATATGTTCCATACTAAGATTTCCTTACAGTAAAACGCAATAATCTTTTTCGGTTTTCAAGTAAAATACTTGAAAATCGAACTCGTGACCTCACGGTGTGGGATAAATACGAGCACAAACTTATGCCACGAGACCAATAGTTTCAAGGCAATTAAATTAGATTAGCATATATATAAAATTTATGGCTTTTTAAGTCTTTGATTTTACAACGAAAAAAGAAGATTAGATTGTAGTTCTAAAATCACTGGTTTGATTAATTAACGGCCTACATGGCTAGATGGTTCATTAATATTTAAATATATACATACATATGTTTGATTTCGTCAAATTGGTTCAGAGTATGTCCAATTTAAGAATATCTTAATGAATATTTTTTGAAGCACTGCTGCCGTACTATGTATTATTCCTGTGCTGTGTATTTTACAAATATTCAAACAACGGATAGAAATAATATCTAATCTTGAAACAAAAATTTGTGCTGCACACTTGTTGTCTCGTATGGGAATCGAACCGACAATGGTCGGCGCAGTGGCAATGCAAGTTGACCACTTAAACCATTATGCTATCGATTAGTCAATTGCTGTTCCGAAATTGTCATTATCAATTTTTTATGACGACACGGATTAGCCAGCTTGATCGGCAAAATGCAACCTTATTATATTAAAATGGAGTATCTATATATATAAAAAGGTGAAGTGAAAGCTGTGCTTGCTTTTTTAAAGTATATAGCTGGCACAAAAATCTAAACATAAAGAAGGTTTTAGACACTCATGTATGTCAGTTATATGGTATAATAGCAGCAACACCTTTTTTATATGAGTTACAAGATTAATTAATGATGATTTAAAAGTGTGGTTTTCTTGCAGGCATCTTTTCATAGGCTTCCTTCACCTGTACCTAGCGATTAAAATAAATTTTATTCAATTATTTAGTAAACTCACTAACCGATATCCTTTAACGTTTATAAATGTTGATTTGAGACCTGAATTAATAAATTATTTCTGTCTTTTTCTTAATTGAGGTTCATATAAGGGAGGATGGAAGACAGTAAACATTTATGAAATAAAACTTTCGGATATTCGTTTTGGTCGAATTTTAACTAATGGGAACCACTAAGAGCTATGAACAGTATTTTACTAATAAATGACTATTGTGGCTGTACAGTAGCTGAAATTTAAAAGATTTTTTTGGACCGAAGGATAAGAGGAATTAAAGATGGATTCTGAGTTTCATCTTTAATTCCTTTGGGTTGTTTCAATGCGTGAGTGAAGAGGTATAGTATATGGCAACTGTTACCATCGGGAAGGCTGTAATTTGTAACAACAGCATACCTGTTATGTGATATAATACTTACAATCCTCTTAAACATCGTCATCATAATCATAATTAGATCATAAACAAGAGATGAAAATAATTGCACTTTATTCCTACTAATTATTTAGCTTTTTAAATTTTAAACTAGAAAGTTTAAAATTTCTTTTAGTAAGTTGTAAAAAAATTATTTGTGTGGTATTAATATTAGGTCATAATGTATATATTCTGTCAAATGTTTTTATTTTTAATTATCTTGTAAGCTAGGTTTAATTATTTAAAATTAATGAGCCCAAACAGGGTCCATATAAATTTAGGTACCATCTTTAAAAACATTGTGGAATGGCAATGAAGAATACTGAATACTGAAAAACTTTAATTCACCAAAACTATGATTGTCTTCAAACACATAACTATTAAAACAAACATATTGAAGGGTAGGTATGTATAACTGTATTGCCGTCCAACGGGTGCAATGCCAGACTCCGTGCTACTACAATAAATTTCATAACAGTAAATCCTAATACCTTTGAATTACCCGAAAATCGAACCTGAGACCTCGTGAATAGTAGTCGCATTCAATACTGCTGCGCCACCGAGGCACTCAGTATATTTACGTAAACGTAAAAATGTTTAATGTGTAGAAAAATATTTCGCAATATATAATATAACACATATTATTCTATTATATAAAATGTATTTATAAGTAATATTTTAAAGATATTTATTTTTGAAATTAAACTCTTTATACGGAATTTTTCGCGTTGTTTATTTTACTTTTAAACACTGATTAAAAATATGCCTATAGCTTAAATAGTAGTAAATTTCAATAATAGTAGTGTTAGAGTTTTCAAAATTATATAATAACAGTGTTTTAAAGTAAAATAAACAACGCGACAAAATCCTTATAACGTGTTTAATATCAATGTATAACATTCGCGTAAACATAAGACGAGATTTATTTTTTAAATATTTCTTTACAAAATTTTATTACTGATCGTTCGTTTTGGATGAACCCTAAAATGTAAGACTATTTTTGCATTTGCATCAACGATGGTAAAATAAAGAAGACAAATACTTAATTAAAGTATATAGTTCAAATTTAAATATTTTGAATATAATACAACTAGACTCAGAATGTTACAATGTTTCTACAGTTATAAATTATAATTATGTATTTTATACTAAATTAATAAACTGTGTATAATCAATAATTTAGTTTACTGACAGACTAAAATCAAAATGGGTGATAGTGAATACAAATATTAAACAAGAGCTAACTATAACTTTTGCTTTGAAGGTCTGTAGAATTATTATATACCATCAAAACTCTAATTCATTTATAAGTGATAGAATACAATATAATAACAAAGGCATCTGTTAGTTAAAATAAATTAAAATAAGTCATACAACATATTCTTTGTTATTTGAATCTTAGTTTTTTTAGACTTACTTATAATTAAATAGACCACATAAACATGAATGCTTAATTGAAACTATTAATAAAGTACAAAATCAAAGTAGGTCGGTGTCGGATATCGATGGCCCCATTGGCACGTAGCCGGACATGTCACAAAGAACCTTTACGTAGTACGAGTACCGGTGGCCGAAGAAGCGCCTAAGTTCAAATGTCAAACCGTGTCCTTGCTTTGCAACGATGCGCCCACCAGTATAAATGCCGGGCCCGACGACACACAGGCATCAGTCGCTCGATTGCCTCTCCATCACACAGTCCCAGGACAAACAAAAACCTCTTTCAAAATGAAATCGGTACGTTCGGATAAAATTAAAAAGTGATTTATAAATTGTAATTTTAAAATCAGTGATCTCGTATTTGGAATTGTTTAGTTGGCGTTCGATATAGCTCATCTCCTGAGTGCAAGCATTATTAACTTTGCTTGTCTCTGCTGTTTCTCTTGTTTTATCGTTTTTCCATTCAACAGTTCATCGTTCTCGCTCTCTTCGTGGCCATCGCCGCCGCCGCTCCCGCTGGCCCTGACGCCGACGCTCAGATCCTCCGCTACGACAGCGAAAACATCGGCGTTGAAGGATTCAACTTCGCGTAAGTAGTAATATATTTGATTCAACTCAGTTTTAACCACAAATTTCAAGTGATCACCTTCAGCTAATATTAACGTTGCTATTACAGATATGAGACATCGAACGGCATAGCCCAGCAGGAGCAAGGTCAGCTGAAGAACGTCGGCACTGAAAACGAGGCCATCTCAGTCCGCGGCCAGTACTCCTACACCGGTCCCGATGGTGTTGTGTACGCCGTAACCTACGTTGCTGACGAGAACGGCTTCCAGCCCCAGGGTGCTCATCTTCCCAAGGCTGCTTAAGTCAAAATCACTAACCCCAATATCTAGTCCAAAAAATACTCATCCCTAACCCAGCTCCTCTTCCTGTGTTAATATTCCAATCTCCAAGCGATCTGTGATATGATCCTGAACAATTTTGTTAATAAAACAATTTATGTTATAGTAATTTACTAAATCGTTTCATTACCTATTTACACACCTCAAGAATACCCAATAAATATTCACAATGATAGAATTACGAAATTACTTTTGAAGGATTACTAAATAAGTGAAATAAAATGCAAAGTGGCTTTTTCATAACCATAATAGATGTTTCGTTCATCTTAAAAGCAATAATTTAAAATATTGTGTTGCAAAGGTCGAAACAGCAACACTGATAGCTAATTCAAATATCAAAATATTCGAATCATAAAGATTCTAATGAATTAAATTTCAAATCCTGGATCATCCTTCGTAAACAACATATTTATTCATAAACTATAATTTCATGGTTAAGTATGATTTATTGCTTTTGATCTGTATCGATCAATATAAAATGCCAAACATGGTATCTTAGATGCTTAAAACGAGAAGATCTAAATACGTAAAGATGCTACAATAGCTAAAGATAGAAATATATGTTAATATATGATAGAAATAACCTTCGGAACACGATGATTCGAAGCTACATGAACATAATCTCATTATAATTTTAAAGTTATTATCGTTACATCCTTGAATTCCTAAATTTTGTCGAATGTTTGAACTTAATGTACATCTTATAAGGCTTTATTGGTATTTAACAAGTGGCCATCTTTGCGTCAAGTGTTATGTTGTACCATTTACATAAATGTTAAAACCTACGCAGTTACTAGTAATGTTGAAACTTTGGATGAAGATAGTGAAAGTATTTCAGAAACAGGTTTCTTTACACTCGTGTGAAGTATAGCTAAATTTGAATCTATTGTCTAAAGAACGTTGATCAGTTTTGTAATAATTCGGAGCTGGATTCTAGTTTCGGTTATTTTTGTTCATATACGTTTATAGAATTTGTAATGAAGGCAGCTTTATTTGTTTCTATATTTTTATATATATTGTGACGTCGCTTAGGTCTTTGTACTTCAAGGAATCTATAGGTACAGCACAATTAAATTTAATATGCATCATATAATCTATACTAATATTATGAAGAGGCAAGATATAATTTGTTTGTATGCTTGTAAGGATATAGATAAAAACTAAAAAACCGATTTAAAAAATTCTTTCACCATTAGAAAGCTGTATCTCTGAGTAACAGATAAAATTTATGAAAAATAATGTACTGTTACTAACATAACCTAGTCTAACCAAATCTACTTTTGCGCGAGTCATGCCGCGAGCAAAAGCTAGTATCATAATATATAAATCCTTACTAATATTATAACCGCTTAAATTTCTATGGATGTATGGATATTTGTTACTCTTTCACGCAAAAACTACTGGATCGATTGCGATGAAACTTGATATGTTTATCCCGACATTCCCAGGGGAACGGGACTTACGCGGGTGAAACCGCGGCGCAAAACTAGTGTAAAATATATGTAACTTAGCGGTATGAATGCAACTGCTGATTCGATTCTCGGATCAGGCGAATTACTCTTAGTTTTTTTAATCAAGAAATTTGCAATTATATGTAGTATGGAGTCTATAACGGCAATATATGTAACTCCTATTACGTGGGAACTAAAATCATAGGAAATTAAATGTGGGTGTAATCTACCGTTTAGGGTTTTACGTGAGATTATGTATGTAACTATATATTACATTTCGAATTTATCAAATTATCGGGCAAATAAATTTATTATTTTACTTATCACACGGAATAAAACTTTCTGTGATCCACAAATGGTTGTTCCGACTGGATATTTTTTATGTCCGTTGTTAGAGTTTGTATAGTTTCCTGCTAACACAAAGTATACATAGTGCCTAGTGACCTAAATAATATGTCGTACATGATTAGATTACTAAAACACACACACACACCTAGTTTTAGCTTTTCTTTTATGTTTATTTTCTAACGGATAAATTATAGCGTAGTATATCTTATGTAATCTATGTACGGAATACATCGCTGTCTACGTTAAAAAAATATAATGCTATTCATATGTGAAGCTTGTAGTTGGCCTGTTGCTACTATGTTTTAACTTATAAGAATTATTAGCTGTAAGTTTTCCTGAAATAATAAAATAAAATAAAAGTTATATTGAATTATTTAAATAACAATTATAATATTAAAACCTTTATTTGTTTAGCAACAGCCTTTTATTAAATAAACTAGCTACTAGTATTTCCTATTATGGCATTCACCCATTTTAACGATATAATTGTCTGCCATATAGCGTGGAAGCTATATTTGGATGTTTCGAGCGCAGATCAGCATAACGTATGTCTTATACGAATGTAAATTGTTTAAACAACTATTGGAAGATGTACAATCTTGGCCTAATGAGGATTGTATAGTTTCTAAATTCATTAAATGTCGTATGTCGCTTTTAATCTTATGCAGGTGGACGATTCAACTTAAGTGAAGGTTTTCAATTTAATAATATCAGCCTTGTATTAAACTGTCCCACTGCTGGGCACGGGTCTCTTCTCAGTGTGAGAAGGGTTAAGCCTTAGGCCACCATGCTGGCCCAGTGCGGGTTGAACTCTCAGACATGCAGGTTTCCTCAGGATGTTTTCCTTCACCATTAAAGCGAGCGATAATTAACTATTTAATACGCACATAACTTCAAAAAGTCAGAGATGCGCGCCTTGGGATCGAACTCGAGACCTCTGGATGGCAGTTCAACGGAGTTCCACTAGGCTATCGCTGTTTTTTCAATTTACTGAATCCAAATTTATTTGAATTTTAGACACCTTTATTTATTAGGGGAAAATACATAGTATGGGACAATGTATATTTCTTATGTGTAAACATATATATGTATATATAAACATAATATAAACATGCATAGTCAAATACAGTCTCACGTCTATACCTGCAAAAGAGTAGGACGTGTTACGCTTTCACGCCGTAACTACTCGACCGATCATCATGAAATTTCGCGTACACGATGTCAGGGCTGCAGAAAATTAAATAGAGTGCCTTTCATCCAGAATAAAGTACTTACTGTATCCGAGTGATTAGTCGAGAAATTGATTAACAAGTCTTGATTACCGCGAGTAAAACCGTGGACAAAATCTAATATAAATATAAACTTTCAGTTGTCTCGACTAAATTGCTTGAGCATAAAACGAGTAACCTACTGGACAGTAAACACCGTAAAGCAATCAGTGATTTGGCGAAATATTAAATAAATAATTACTTATTAAGTCATTGTCCCGATACCTTCTGAGCACTTAGTACGAATACTTATACGAATATTCGTACAAACGTACATTGACCTGATCTAGACATAGGTGAAGTAGTAGTTTAACTATTGGATTCACCATTATTAGGCCACCAAGGTTCGCTATTTAACCGGCAGAAAAATCCACAATCAGTTATTTCGAATCTAGGTGTTCCTTCTGTCCATTGTTTGTTTATAAGTTCCACGCAATGCAGAATTTCACCTAAGCGTTTGGCAGATGTTACTTTTTAAGAATCGGGTAATAAAGACTGAGCATAGGTAAGTATTCATTAGTAGAAATGCCTATTACAAAACAATTAGTGTAATTCTGCTGTCAAACTTTAAGCAGCCTATCATAACATCGTCAGATAATACAAAGGTTGTTACGACAGTTTAATTACGATACAATAATTTTCACGTCTCTACTCACCGCCTTAAAGATCAAGCGTGATATGTGATTGCTACAAGGCAGCACATTTCGTTTGTAACCTGTTGGCCGTAAAATACACGCTCCGAGCGAAAACGCTCAGTGCGCAAGTGTCTGCGTTGAGCATCGGAGGCGAATGTTTAACGCTACAGCGTGCCTGGAATTTTATGTTTCAGAATGCATGTATTTTGATAGTTATATAAGCTTTTAGCTCCTTAAAACTTCATGTATAATACTAGGTTATGCCTGCGGCTTTGTTCGCATAGAAATAGGTTAGGTTAGTAACAGTACTTCAAAAATATAAAATATAGCCTATGTTACTAAGTAATAATATAGCTTTCTAACGGTAAAATAATTTTTTAAATCGGTTGTTTAGTTTTTGAGTTAAATCTTTACAAACAAATAATCAAATCTTTCCTCTTTATAATATTAGTATATATTTTATTGTGACCTCAACTACGAAATGTAAGTGAAATTGAAAAATAAAGAGGGATATGATGGATTTGTCATAATTAACTGTTAAATAATTATGCACGTTGAATTTACTTTTTTTTGACAGCGTTGGTATATAATTAGTTTGTATGTCATGACTGACGTCACTAAAGCACTCGAAGACATGCTTATGATAATTGAATATAATATACATATATTACAATATCGCATACCAGTTTCTACAGTACTATCGCACGCGGTTATTTTCCGGGAATGCATTGTCGGTATAATCGCACGTATTTTTCCATGGGTATTTCATTTTCAAAGTCTTTCAGTGGTAATGCGTGTTTAAGTACTAAAAATCCAAATATCATCACAAAGTTTAATACCTATTTATATCTAATATTCTGCTGTCATAAAAAAAATAGATCTCTTTTTTCTTTATGACGGCAGTATTAGTAGGCTTATATGAAAATATAGCCACAACTACTGACATAACGTAATGCATTGAGCATATTCGCTTGGAGCTTTTACGTCAGTGCTTGGACTTAGAGCGTATGTTTTGTGGCCCTCAAGTAAGTTATGTTAGTATTGCAACAATCCGATGCCATACATTGTGCAGACACAGATGGTCCATTCGGTACGATAATAGTTCCGTGGTATAAAATTGCTCTTACTTGGTTGAATGCGTTCGTGAGGTTTTGGATTTCATTTGCGGATTGTTTAAAGTGTTATTCTATGAGAATGTAATTAGTTGTAATATGGATCTCGGAACTGTGCCCGGCAGACATGTTGTTGCTCGTTTTAAATACGTAAATAAACTGAAGTCTGTATTCCTGGAAGGGGGAAGCGGGAGCTGACAAAATGTGTGTACACACGTGTACTCACATTTTGTCAGCTCCCGCTTTAGGTCATAGTTAGATAGACTCAACACTATATAGACTTTACGCTGCTACCCAAAACTAACTTGATCTAAATACTCAATAACATTTTACCAGTTTGAATCAATTCAAAATCTTGTGCACTGTAGTTGCTTAATATCGCAGCGTCACCAAACACTCAAAAACGCCGCAAGAATATGTTTATCACACATCTGCCTACCATTTTGGCTTATAGAGATGTGAATCAACTAAGTCAGCCTTCTGTGAGCGTATATTTTGTGACGTTACTTCATCTGCATATGGGAAAAGGTATAACGTCGTCGTTTAAGTTATATTAAGCATCTTATTCAACTCGCGTAATACTCAGACAAAGAGATTCATAAGAGAAGATCACAAGAGATTGTAAACGTATTACGAGACTGTGGTTATACTGTATGAATGGCGAAATGGTTTAAGGAGTCGCCTCGCCATTGGTACTATGCTGAGTGTTGTCGGTTCGAATCCAACACGGGACAATATGTGCTACACAAACATTTGTGGCCATTGTTACCGAAGTATATATAAAGGGTAATCAGGATAACCCTCTGGCATACAGCACTTTTAAATACAATACCGTTTTCACTATAATCACGAAAATATGTTCACATTTGAAACCAGTAATGTATACAAAGTGCAAAGACTTTGTATCTTAATCTGAACTTTAAATGACGCAAGTATTAGCACAGCCGTATGATTAATAACTACAATTCTGTAATTGCGTTGAAGAATTCCGGCAGACGTATGAAAGAAAACCGCAATGAGGCAACGCATGTCTTTGATATGTTTGACAGGAGACTTAAATTATTGTGGTTACTGATTCTCGTTAGTTCAGTGTGAGTACTTGCGCAACTGATTGTGAGGTCTCGAGTTCGATTATAGGGTCAAACAGTGTTATTTGATTTTCCTCTTAGGATATAAACAGAATTCTATTATCTGTTTTTTATATAGAGACAATTCCAACTCTAGGAATAATCCTGTATCGTGGCCATCGTGCGGAACTTTACAAACATTCAAACAACGGACAAAATGATCATCCAGACTCGGAAAAACCATCTGCGGATCACACAATTTTTTGTCCCGTGTAGGTACTGTGATACTGAATATCTCTGGAGAAAGCTAATTTAATATATAAATATTATTCAATCAGTAGAAAATCGTCAAATATTAGTGTAATGAAGCACACACACTGAAAACCAACACGACAATCTAAAGATAAATAAAGACAACACAATGCCGAAATCGTGGGTGACAAAAAGTCAAACAATTGGTTATTTGACTTCTTATTGTAACTGTATTGGTACAGTGAATGATATTATTAGAATAAATATGACTCACAATATTTCATTAAGTAATATGAATGAAATATCTTCACAATATCAAGTAACACTTAGGTGCGAAACAGAATGTGTGTCATCACTGATGTATATGGGTTTCTTCGATATTACATCAATTTCACACTTAATTTTATTGATTCTGAGTACTACAATAAACCATTTCCCTTACGTGGAATATACACATTTAAACACAATATTACCAAGCAATCGATACTTGAATATCGAAATTAATAAGATTAATTTTAATAAAAGATAGATTACCAAGCGTAAGTAATATTTTTATTAACAAAAGTGGTAATTTCGATCAATAATTCATCAAAACGCGGACGTTTTCGCAAATCATTTAACCTTTTACAAAACTAGTGGTCTAACCCATTGAACTTCACCTTGTTACGCAACACCTGCGCTCGCGCCGGTGATCGCGTGGTGAGAATGTGTGCGTTAACCTCCGGCCGCGATGCGAGCGGATAGCGATAATGAATTTATTGTTTTATAGGTATAATTTATACATTAGATTTATGATTGGCTAATAGTTTTTGGAGATGCGAGGTAAGTTTATTCTATATTTATTGATATGTATGAATAAATATGTATCTTAATAAGTACTATGGTTATTTGCTTAACGTGAGCTAAATAGTTATAAACATTCTATAAATCATACTTAAATTGAGATGCAAACAATAACTAAACCTTTCATGGTTTTGGTTATCATTTACACTGAATAATAAGAAAATGTTTCTTACTTATGTTTTCCACAATAGTTACTAGTTGATTTTTGTAATCTTATTTTGTTTATAGTCCTGGAAGAGTGAAACATTATGAAATTATGTATTTAAATCATTTATTCAAAGATTTAAGAATTTTATTGTAATTATATTTCTATCATCAATAGCATTTAATCTACAACCCATTCGTTTATTACGTTCGCTCTAGATGTTTTTAATTTTGGTATTTTAAACATTAAATTGCTTAACGAAGTATATATTTTTAATATTAAAATTTGATGTTTAATTAGTCTCATATTATTCCATATACCTAAGCTTGTTTATAAATTTATTTATGATTTAAAAATAAATTTTATTATATAAGCAATAATTTTATATAGCAATATTTATAAATCTTATATTTATTTAAATTTTTCCATGTAAAATCTGCTTATTGGGCAAACTAAGGATTGAGTTTGCAGTTTTTGCACCTATTGATAATGCTGGTTGCCAATAATGCCTTGTTAACACAATTTGTTTTATAGACATAAAGAATATAGGTATAGCAAACCCGATTAAGTTTGTCGCATCATCTTTATATGAAAGTTGGCCTCAACAGATTCTGTTATGAGCAGCATAATATAATAAAGTTTCCTTTTTTAACAATACACTTTCAGTATAGAGATCAAGTCATGAGTCCTGCAGTTTAAAAATATAAAAAAAAATTAGAAATAAATAGAGAAACAAAGACACAGTATTGTACTGTGTCTTTGTTTCGCGTTCGTTTGTTTCCATAAGCGTGGAGACATATTATTGATGGACACAAAGAACACCCAGACAAAGAACAATCATCTGCTGATCACAAAAAAAATTGTGCTGTGTAGAATTGGAAACCTACAATATTCAGCTGCGATGCACCATCCGTCCACCATCTTACTTTCACTCGTATATTATAGTGCACATATCATCGCTACCGCTCAGCTCGTCGCTTTCACAAAGGTCTAGCCTACTAATCAGTATCTCACCTTACATCAGCGTAGCTAATGTATGTTTGAATAGAACTACAAATAAATAAATATTGCCCATATTTCACAAAAGCGGTGATTTCATATTTATGAGGCAAGATTATCGGTTTTTTAGGATATTGGTGTTTTCCACAGCTGGGCAATAACCTATTAACCGTAATTTAATACGTAAATAACCGTTCAATTGCGATATGACACCTCTGTTATTATTATAATTATGTAACCTTCGTGTAAGCGTGAGACGTTTTTATTGATAAACTAGTTATTGTCTGCTGCTGCGCCCGCGTGAATCCCTGGCGATATACTTCTATTGTTTATATTTAAAAAGATGATCAGAAATTCTTGCATGCTGCTGCATACCCTGACATTATTGACGTGAGATAAAAAATAGGAGGTGAAACGTGAATGGAAGTTTCTGCCTACGCTTTTGGGAATATATCCTGGAGTTAATAAATTAAAAAACATGTTCAACGTTTCATGCTTGATTGAGTAACAAGCATCTTCACACAGTTTCACATTTTATATCTATAGATACATTCTTCTATCAAGCACGGAACAGTTAGGAAATATACTCGCCTTACCCGATGCAAGTTCATAAGTATAGGGATCAGTTTTGCTAAATATAAAGTACGATATTGAATTTATACCTTTTGTAATTAGCATTGAATCGATTTTCCATAAAATATTGATGATATTTTTAATAAAATTTAAGCTTGGTGCGGTCTCTGCTGTTATTTCTTTCATTTAATGCACAAAACAAGTTACAATCTAATATCTAAGTCTCACATAACGCAGTTCTTTGGATAGCAACTCAAAATTATTAGCTGCTGCTGATATATATATTTACTATTTGTATATGTACTAATAACGTGGACTATGGACGGATGAAGAGTACGGACTATATTGTAGATAAAATGACTATCCTACCCAATGACATGTGCGTACCTGCATGAGACTTCCAAGGATCCGTAGATCAGTTTTTTCAGGAGCGAATACTTATTGAGGATGAACTTTAATGACTAGTCATTGTGCTTCGTTGACCATTTTAGGCTAATGTATGTATGCGGTCGTGAAGTTCCAGAATCCAGATTGGATTCCTGGATGGGCAAAGTGTAATATACAATAACAGTTTGAAGTTCCAGTTTGGAAATAAACTCGGTAATCGGCAATAATTATTCCTGCTCATGATATGAGATCTAGAGAAATATATTACATCTCGTTCTACCATTATGTCCTACAGACCGGATTTCGGTCACGACGATCAATCTTAACGGAGATTTGCCATCTGCGCAGGAGATATTATAGTGCACAAGTATGTGCGCAAACACAATTGCACTCTCTGTTCCCTAACCCTCATGATCCGATGGGACGGGTAATCCGACACGATCGAAAAGAGATCTGGCGCAGGACCAACGGCTTTACCTGCTTTCAAGGCACGGAGGCTTCTAACACCGCCAACTTTTTAACTCCGGGCTCGTATTGAGATTTCTTAACAGATAAACTTGTTATTGTTCCGACCCGGGATTCGAACCCGAGACCTCATGCACAGCAGTCACATTCACTAGCGCTACGCTGCGGAGGCATTTAGTTAGTTTTTTCATAACACTGGCATGAAACTATGGTCTAATCAGAAATATTCTGTTGCTGCTCTTTCTGACATTAAAGACTATTACGTGAGACAAAAAACATCAAAAACATGGCGTAACAATATGTAATACATTTCTGCTTACCCTTTCCTGTACATACAAGCTTATGTCTATGTTTGAAATATAGTTGTTGTAATGATACTAATTGAACTTTCCAGTATTGTAAAGTGGAGATTTATTATACCAACAAGTGTAACCTTTTAGCTATGACATACATACCTCTAGCCCTTTAAAATTAGCCAACATGTTATGTGGTTGTGAGTGTAATGGATTTATTCAGTGCGTTATATAACTTGTAACGGTATGGCGCGGTCATAAATAGCACAGGATCCAAAAAAGATATGGCTTTTTAATGTCCACCCAAAAAAATAAATCCCGAAATTGCTTTTTCCGTAAAGATCCTAATCAGCAGTCATTATTGTCAAGCAATTAATTATGTTAACATGTCAATATAAGTCGTTAGTGTTCTGAATTTTCTACTCGGATATTTTAGGCAAATTTTGCACATGCCAGTAATATCCTCAAGAGTACCATACCTACAACTATATATTTTTAATTCATATCAGATATCTGCCAGAGTGATGAGAAATAGCTGTATCCGCATAGGGTATCTTTCATCCAGAAAAAGTATTGTTACAAAAGTACTGTTTCAAGCAAAATCTAGTATATAATACTTAAGATTTTGTTCACGGTTTCTCTCGAGTTCAAAATAAAAAGGTAAAAGTATTTCTTTCTAGATGAAATGATGTCCTTTTCTGTTCCCTTGACAACGTGTATGCAAAATTTAATGATGATCGGTCAAGTAGTTGAAGCTTGAAAGCGTAACTATCAAACAAACTCACATTAGCATTTATAAATTGTACCTAAATAGATATAAGTAAATCTGTAATTATGTTAAGTCTATTGTTGTGAGGAGGAAATAAATATATATATTATTATTCAATATTATTGTCGGCTAATTTCTTTCAAGATAAAAGTTTACAGCGCCTATTGTAGAAACTAAGTTTCTGTTTCTGAAAGGCTAATAATGTCGTGTCAGAATCAAACTCGTGTTTTGATTGTCTGTTGCAAATCCTGGCAATTTATATACGAGAGAGCCTATTAAATATTTTTGTGTGGATTGACCTTTTAAGTATCTGATGTAACCCATTATTACCTACGTTAACAATATCAGTAATAATATTAGTTATTAGATGACATCCAAAATGTATCAATGAACAATAAATTATACAAATGAACTTTACATTCGATCTTCTTCATTTCCTTGACTTTTATTTTAATTCCATTGACCTATCACTTGCTTAGAATATTAAAATAATAATGCTAATGTAAAATTTTATTATATTTTAAACGAATATTTGAGGATTGCTTGGTAAAAGAATGCAGTGGTTGACCTTGCATCTATTGTAGGTAATATTAAGTAAAGCTTTTTTAATAAAACTATTTAAAAATTCGTTGCAGCGATAGCCTAGTGTGAAAATGTTGGACTGTCATGCAGAGGGCTCGGATATGATCCCAAGACTTATTCTTCAAAGTTATATCTACATTTAATAGTTTATTAGTCCTGTCTTTAACGGTGAAGAAAAACATCATGAGATAACCTGCATGTCTAAGAGTTCTCCATAATGTTCGCAAAGATGTGTGAGGTTTGTTATTTCGCACTGTTTTAGCGTGGTAGAATATGGCCTTTAGACATTGAGAAGAGGCGTATGGCCAGCAGTTGGACATTTAGAAATAGGGCTGATAATATTGATTTAATAAACTAGTTGCTTCGGGAACGCGATGGCACCTTATGGGATTGCTGAGCATAAGATCTACAGTTTGATTATTAGTATTTTTGCTCCCTACTTAGGATGAAATCATTGGCGAACTGTGAGGGAATTGCTCTTCCTGCCTCTTTTAGGATATATATAAGCCATTTTCTCCTTTCTTCTATTTTTAAAGGCTCTAGAAGTAATTCCTGTGTTGCGCGGCTCTTACTAATATTCAAACAATGGACACAAAAAAAAAACAGACTCAGAACAACAATTTGTTGATCATAATCATAATTTTTGTCCTGTGTGGAGATCGAACAATCAGCGCGATGGTGATCAGTGGCGATGCTACGACTTAAAACACTACGCCATTTATTAGTCTTGGATTTTTTATTAAAGATACATATAACGATGTCACCCCCGTGCCTCGGCAAGCACGTAAAGCTGTTGGTCCTGCGCCTAATCTCTCTCCGGTCGCGTCGAATTACAGTCCCATCGGATCATTAGAGTTAGGGAACAGAGAGTGCACCTGTGTTTGCGCACACACTTGTGCACTAGAATATATCCTGCGCAGATGGCCAGTCTCTATTAAGATTGGCCGCCGTAACCGAAATTTGTGCTGGAAGACATTATATCGACAGTATTGTCGATATATTCTTTATATAAAGTTTATTTATAAATACATGTTTCAATTTTATAGCAACACGCATTTAGAAACTGTGATAAGTACACGGCAACAGTGTCACTTCTACGCAGGAGCTCATCTTTAGCGAAATGTGGGTATAAAATATTTCAATCTACCCTTACACGGCTACATGCGTGAGGGTATTAAAAGACGTTTGAAGTAGTGTTGTGAGTATGTTAATGAATAAACATGTAATAGCTGCATTATCGCGTTCGATGTACAAGTTTACACATAATTAACGCAATAAAATCTGAATAATTAATTATAATAAATGCTAAAGCTAATAAGTCTGAACAACTTATTTATGTAGATGTCTGACGCTATGTATAATCTATAAAAAATATTAAAGTGTTGCTGGGGACGTATTATTAATGTGATATTTACAGACTGCTTCGATAGCGCAGTGGTATTAAATGCGACTGCTGCTGTCCATGAGGTCTCGGGTTCGATTACAAAGTCAGTCAAATGGTTTTACTGCCTAGAAATTATCAATACTTAAGTAACAGTACGGACTTCGGAACTGTGCTGAGTAGACAACAAAAGATACGCCTATGGACCTAAAAACATACTTCGTTTGCGAAATGAGGGTGTAATAGACTTCTATGTACTCCTCCAGGGTATACAGGGTTAAGCCTATATATGTGTCACTAAGACCATGGCAGCAGTACTCGGCAGATGGCAGTCGGCTGATCCGGCATTAATTTTTTTTTTCTTTTTCTTGCTTTTCGAAATGGCCACACTCCCCCTGATGGTAAGCAGTCGTGTGGTCTAAGAGCAGTGGCCTCCACATCGTCCTCATAGCAGTCGAGGCGATGTTGAAGTCTCTACTTTGACGGCCTGAGAAGGTGCTTTTTCACGCCCCGCTTAATGGACCCAGGATTGAGACTATTATATATATTAATTATATATATTAGATAATTGAGACTTAAAAGTATTTAACTAAATGTAGGAGAAATACATATCTACCCAACCCAGTGGTCGGCAACCATGTCGACCAAAAAAGCCAAATATAGATAATACATTGAAATCCAAACCACTTTTTTAATTTAAGCTTTCTTTTAGCAGAAGACATAATTACGGAAATAATTAGAATTAAAAGAACACTCTGGAGCATGCCTTTGTCAAATAAGTCTTAGTTTAACTAACAGTAAATTAAATTAAATTTGGTATCATATTTATAAAACAAGATAACAATATAATAAGATAAGATTCCGTGCCTGCACTAAACATTTCGTGGAAGAGCCGCAGCCGGAGAGTCAAAGAGCCGCGGGTTGCCAACCACTGACCTAACCGTTCAAGGAAATGAAACCACGGTGGTATTATCCTATAGGTAATATATTTAATAAAGTCTGCCTTCCAACTATATAATGAAATATTCATAACCAGTATTGAATAATGGTCGAATAGAGTTGTATCACGATTTATATTTTACAACCGAAGCATTAATTTGATACAGTTGTTAGTAAAAATAAATGGAGTGGGGCTGCACTACTAAGGCGAGCTGTTCACTAGAAGCCAAATGGGACTATTTGTAAATGGTAGATGTCGCAAAATCAAAATTGTACTGTAATGGTTTAATCTTTTATAAATTTGTGCTTTCTTCACTCCTTCTATTTAGAAGGAAAGCAGAAAACCATACATACGTAGTTTTTGATTACATAATAATATGTAATCTCAAACTAGATATGAAAAATCTCACACATCTCGCATATTGGACATTCAGGGGACGAATGTGCTATATGCTTATGCTTAGAAAGTTGTCTCTTTACCTTATATTATATAAAATGTTTTATTTTTATAGAGTATTCAGGCAGTACAGGATATAGTGGTTTTAGGGGTCACCACAACACTGCCAACAAGTTAAGTGTTATTTCTTTGACGTGTAATCCTTAAAGCTTTTTAAAGTTTTCTCAGTGCTTATTTAAGTGATTGTAAAGATTAGGTGATTTTTTTTCTAAAATATCTTGTTTAGTAAGTAAGATATAATTATATAAAAATTTGAAACAGCTACTCACTCGATTTAAATTTAAAGAAGAAATCGTTTCAAAACTCCTTCTCTTTTTATGTAACACTATTTATTATTGTTAGTATATTTATCTACACATAGTATTTAATTTTAAAATTTTAATGCTTTTCTTTTCTACCAATTTGTGAAATAAAATATCTTGGTCAATAAAACTTTGATAAAAGAAGCATATTAAACAGCAATCTTTAAATCTGCAACAGATATGTTTACCTAGGAGTACAAGTAGATACTTAAGATGCAGTTATGATTACACAGCTCAGAGATGTTATTAGGACTGAACTTTAGCGTCATTGTTGTCTAGTTAAGCCGAGGTATTAACAATACAGGTTATAGAGGTGACTGCAAAGATCAAAGGTGTTAGCTAATCTGCTTATGATCGATAATTATTATATTAGGCTTTGCGACTCAGACCGCATTAACAGCTTGCCTGTGTTATCATTTTTCCGGGTGCGATTCTATAAAACGTAAATAGATAAAGCGTGGCTGAGATATTGAACTGAACTCCTCCTAACGGTTGTAACTCAAATACTAACTAGTGAAAACGCACCATAATTCTTTCAGTGTTTTTACGTGAAGAACAAAGACACACAGACGAAAATTCTTATCTATCAAATATTCATACCCAATATTTAGTCTAAGTTTGTTAGTTAGCTAGTTACGTATTTTTTCTGGACCACGTCTTCGATTCTATAGAACGTAATTAGATAAACCCCTTGAGGTTCAACTTAAATACTAACCAGTGAAGCTCGTACCAAAATCAGTTTTGTGTTTTAACATGATGCCGGATCAAAGTCACACAGACGACATTCGGAAATCATTATTTTTAATGTTTGTAATTTAGTGTAATAGTAAAGCCTTGCTGGTTACAAAATGAATAGGGTGGCTCGACCAGAGTTACATTTCCTTGCAATTGCTTTTGTGATATCAAGTAATCACAAACGTGTCTTTGCGGCGGCTACAGCATACTTGTCTGCAGTCAATAGCAATAAAATATCCTTCAAAATAGTCGATGCCAACTAGCATTTCAAAAATTAGTAGGTGCCTATGGGTAATATAGATTCTCCTGGGCTAATTCGCTGCTAACTTTAGGGCAATAGCCAGGCTCAGAACTATTTATACATTAACCGCAAAAATAGCGCTTGCAGTGCCAAGGTGAGTACTCGCTATCCATGCATTTTCTATTCATGTTCAAGTTCAAGGTAAACTACAATGAGGGTTTCTGGCCTGTTTTGAAGGTTAAGCACTTACGTATGAACTAGGATGAGTCTTGGATAACCTGTCAGCTGAACCATTTCTAGACATAAACAATGTATAATTAAAGCATTGTCTCTGCATGCCGACGTCCGAACAGTGATGGTCGAAATAATATTTATATATACATGAAGACAAAACTTTGTACCACTTTTAAGAATATTGCGCATGGAGGAAAGCTAAATTTGGCATAGTTAAAGTTTATCTAAAAATGAAGTGCAGCCATCTGAAATTTATATAAAATATAATTAATTACGGTCGATTTTAGACCACTGCGCGACTAATATTAAAAATACTTTTAAATAACTTTTAGCTACAATGCACCTTTACCGTTCCAAATTCAAACAGAATCTTATATTTTTAAGTCATTCTATCTTCACCTTTATGCTAGGTGAAACAAAGAGGTATCCCAGACTTATACTAACAAAAGTCTACTCGTGTTTCCTCTCTTGCCTATTTTTAATCCAGGGCCACGGGATTCCTTTCGGATTGCCACACTACCCATATAAACAGGTACCTCAAATGCAATTATTCAAAGCATTTTTATCTATAATGTAATTATTCAAAGTGTTTTTATCTCTAATATTATGTCGTATCATCATTAAATATGAATGACGTAAATTGATATCGAAACCTTTTTGCTGTTATCCGTATTCAATTAATTTATGCAAATTTTATTAAATGCATCTTTTGACACAAGTTCGTTAATGAGACACGTTTCATTTTAAACGTGACTTGTCAGGTTCACACGCATAGTTTACACTTTGAACAACTTACCTATAGACTAAATATTTTTTTAAACCTTTTGACTTTTGAGGGGCAGTACCAAAGTGACAGTCAAGTAAGATAAGAAGAAATAGGTACTTCTGTCCTTGTTCTTGTCTAAACGGTTTTTCTGCCCATGCGTCGCAACAAAACTATGCTTGGTGACTGAAGAAGACAGAAGGGTGATCGCGATTCTCTCGGAGTCGATATTTAGTAAGAAGAATTCAAATTACAATTACCACCAGTTGTAGGGATTTGCCCTGGAAAGAGTAGAATACCAGTACGACGGATGGGACACGGCATTAATTGGATGAGATACGAAAATTTCTGACATAGTGCCCTCATCTCATTAGATCATAAAAGGAGAGTTGCATCTGGCAAGGTCAAAATCAAGACAACTAGTTAAATACTTTTATAATCTATCAGCATACGAAGGAACATAGTAAACATCGATTATAGTTAAAGAAAAACGATACAAATATGAGTCACAACAGAATTTCTATTTATATCTAAGATGTTGTTCGCTTCATTTGAATTAGTCCCACAGATCGTAGCCCAGCAAGCTTCCATTGTGTTCCTGCGATGAGTAAGGTCTAGGGTTTCCAGGTGACACGAGGAGACGGTGCGTTAACAACAAAAAATAAATTGTAGCGTGATCTTTGCTAACATGCACTAGCTGCAGATAAACTTCATTGTAGAAGGGCTGTGAATATCTCATGCTACGACTAATATCAATCGAGTCATATACTGGTTTAGTAATATGCAAAGGCAATAAAAAGTACCATTAATGGAATGAATCACTCAACAGAATTACTATCGAGGCATTTAAATAAAAACAAATTAAAGTCTCTAAAAAGCTTAATCTATAGCTTAGACAAACATGAACGAGTCCCATTAAAATATAAAAAAAGTTAATAAAAAATGAAAGCGGTATTTTTACTCTATGAACCGTTACAAGATATACCTACTTGTATATTAAAAGAAAAAAAGAAGGACTACCGTTATTACATTTCTTGTTTCTCTATTTATTTTATTATTTTTAGTTCAAAACAAGTTAAGTATTAGGTATAACGTATTTTATTGAGACAGATATAAATATATTATGGATCTGCGGTAAATGTTTAGGAAATATACAACTTTTACGATTTATGTGATGCAAGGTGTGCGTTTATCACAGACGACACAGGGACGCCACGACATACCTTTTTAATAATTACAGATATCAGAATACAAGAATAACTATAGAAAATATATCGAGAGATTATTGGTAGTATAGAGCATGTTACAGAATTGTTTATATATTATTCGTGTAAACCCTAGATAATATTGTCTTGTTTACGGAAAACACTTTCTTTAATATGACCACAAAGCACACAAACACGCTAGCTTCCTAATAAACTGAGCATGAATGTTATTATTACTTTTATCTCTAGTAAGGTGTATGGCTTACCTTCTATCTTATCTATATATTTATTTAATTTATTTATTTCTTCTTATCAATTACTATCTTTACAGGTTTTTAACCTAATACAATAGAGTGACCATTTACTAACTATATGACACTACTACTAATTATTATATAGTTTAATTAAATATATATAACTTATTGTAGACCTTTACATTTACGAATTACAACTAAACCGAATAATAAGAAAAATTAATTATTCTCAATTTATTTAACTTACCTACATGACTAGTTACATATATGGTTTTTGTTAATTTATTTAAACTATCATGAAAATATGTCGATATTCCAATGTACCTCTATAACCAAACCAAGGGTTCGGGGTAAGGGGTGTTTTCGCCAGTAGATTGGACTTAAACTTCTACGTTCCTCTTAAGTAGTATTGTAATTTCCTGTATCATATACAATCGTGGATATGACAGATAGTCTGTTATAAGTTATCCTATTTATGGACTAACGGCAATCACATGCAAATTTAGACTAAAAAAGAACCTGTAGTTTTATATTGTTAACATTGATTGTTCTCAAAAAAGCAAAGAATACGAATTAGCACCTCGTCATTAATAGCACCGCGGGGTATTGCTGGCATGTCTAGTATGGCAAACATTTTAAGATTAATAATAAACAAAAATAGAATGAAAATTACACGATTAATGTAGGACTAGGGGCCTAAACACAATCTCTTAAAACATTATCATTGGATGCGCGAGAATGAGACAGCATGTTAGAGTTTAAGCCACCTCTCGCGTATGTAATCACATGCCCAGGGCTGTTGTCTGGGATAATAAACTGACCCAGACACAACGCTGCTACTAAGCATATACAATTATTTTCAGTAAAGATAAGAAAAGTTTAACACTGGACCTAAAAAGTACCCAAGAACTGCCATTTAGTAATTGCGTTTACACTACTGAATATATAAACTTCTTCTCCCTAGCATTTATTATACCCAAGTCACTTGGGGTCGGCTTTTCTGGTCTAGCCGGATTTGACTGGATATCAGTTTTTACATGGAGCGGCTGCCACCTGACCTCCGCAACCCGAAGGCTAACGATACCCTAAGGCTAGACTAGTGTCAGGATATTATAGGGCACTGACTTCCCAATAACGACTGCCATAGGTGTTCATGGCAGCCGGGACCGACGGCTTAACGTGCTCTCCGAGGCACGGAGCAGGCGATAATTGTCAATCAATACGCACATAATTTTGAAAAGTCATATAACTTCCGAAAGTCAATGGTGCGTGACGTGGGTTTGAACCTGAGACCTTCTGCATTGCAGCCTGTTGGTCTCCCTACTGAGCTATCGCTGCTTACCAGAATATTTAAACTATGTATTAAATTAAAGACAATGATATTGCCATATTTTATTTAAGTCGTGTCGTGGTCGTCACGTCTCTTGTAACGCAATGATGACCAAATACCTAAGTAAAGCCGGTTTGGGATTAAATAATTTTATGAATATCATCCTCCTTTCAATCTAACGACATGGAAAGTGAATGTCAAGGCCAAACACATGTTTAAGTCACATTTATTAGTATTGTTAGTGAGAATTAGGATTATAATTTATGTTAAAATTATCATTAAGATTCATTAGCTTGGTGAGGACTCTGTGGACTGCAAAGTTATAAGTTTTGAAACGATTTACTTCTTTTTTGGCTATGTCATTGGTCTGGTTAGTGTTTTTGGCTGCGTAATGAGATTTGTGGTTTGAAGACTGGCTCAGGCTAACAAAAAATTATTGGAAAATTCCGTCAAGAAATTCTTAGTCACAAAATTTCGGCATAAAAATGTTGGCGCGTTTACATTCCTGTGTCTTGCAAGGTATGTAAAGCATTGGTCATGCCTCTGATATTTCTCTGGAGTGTGTCATAGGACTCTTATTGCGAGAAGAAAGAACATGCACTTGTTTATGTACACATTATAAGAGTTAATTGGCTTGTCGTTTTAAACCGCCTAAGAGTTCTCCATAATGTTATATAAAATATGTTAATTAACCCTTAGAGTACTGTCGCGTAGTGGACTTTATGACCCAGTAATAAATAATTTGATTGTAAGAGGAGCCATGTGTCCAGTAGCAAAATTGACCTATAAGCAGAACTGATAATATTCCTACGGTATTAAAGAAGCACAGTAATAGCATACAGACAGTTTGCTGAATTGGCTCAATTATTCAAAGATAGCTGGGAGAGTAAGTATAAAGAGAGATATGGAAGACCCGGCGCAGACTGCGTAATTATCTCTACAGAAGTTTGCAGCCAACGTTTTGTGTGGTGTGTACAATGGGTATGGTTTTAAGGTCCTCAAAAAGACAATGTGCTGTTAGCAGAAAGCCAATGTGATTTCTGCCCCTTACGCTGAAAGCAGGTGACTTTGTTTTTAGGAGGGTGATATTAATGGTACTGCAAGTTTCCGTAAGCTCCCAGGACTGTCTCCGTATTTTCCGCATAGGAGGAAAGTATACTGAGACTTCAAGTTTCAATACCACTTGCAAGCTTAGGTTCGCCGATATTTCTTGAATCAGATTATTTATGTACCGAATCAATGGGTTAAGTCACTCCTATTGTTTCCATGGAATAAATTATAGGGTCCAGAATCTTGTAGTCAACTAATACCAAAGTGGCAACGTGTAACGAAATAATTATTTTGAAATTAACGGCAAAGTCTAAAAGTTCTCCATAATATTCTCGAATATATATACCAACCTGCACTGGGCCAGTATGGTGGACTATGGCCAAACCCTTCTCACACTGAGAAGAGGACAGTTTAATGCAGGGGTGATATTATTGTTATTTTAAGTCATAAAATACCAGACATAATTAAAAACCGATTGTGTCTGGCCGCCGGTGTGCCACTACGACTCTATAGGTTAAGATGTAATTTTCTTTTAATGATTACAATCATGGGTCTCTTTCTTAGATCATTAACAAGATTGAGTACCTTAGCTATAACTATTTGGTATCAGAATTCTCAAGCCACTGCAGGAGTTCTAACTACGTATAAGCCTGAAGGTTGTGAGAAAATTTTAAATGTCTTTATATTAACTGTATATGTCTTTACATGCTTTTCAAGATATCAAATGATATTAGGTATTCTTGCAGCTTCGGCGCCTCTACTTCACTTTGATGTAAAGCACAATATTGCTGATGTTTTCTTTTTGTTTAATTAAATTGAACAAAAGATTTAATGAAAATGATTAACGCTTATTCAATTAAAAGCATTAATTTAATTAATCCAAGTTATTTGACGAAATCAGAAATGCCTAATTCCTTTATTTAAAAAAAAAAGGCAACCTTCGCACTAGCAATAAATCCTGTGTTACGGGGGACTTTACGAACATTCAAACAACTGACACAAAGAACACCGAGATTTGGAACAACAATTTGTGGATCACAAAAAGTTTTGTCCCGTGTGGGATTCGAACCCACGACACTCAGCGCAATGACAGTGGCGAGGCGACCACTAAAACCACTACATTCGTACAGTCTGTACCGGAGTAAAGTGATATTAAGAGCTTATCAAAATGATGAGAAGAAAGAAAGTCGTGAGTTGGAATAAAGCAAAAGAGCACATATCAAATTGTAGAGTCTGCCTACCCTGTAAAACAGTAATGAGTCTTTATGTTATAAAAATTGATAACAATGTGATTTAGTATTATTATTATTGTTATAGAGAACTTTTATTGTATGACAGGAAAGATAATTGTATTTTCAAAATGCCGCAATAGTCTATTTTCATAATTTGGGCTAGTAGTTTTTGGATACATTGGTCGTTTTGACTCCAATTTAACTTATTATACTTTTGTTTCGCGTAATTAAAATCTGTTATAGTTAAGATATCTATTATATTGCAACTATCGATATTGTAAGAAATTTTGACGCTTTTTTAATTTAATATGTTCGACATTTCTTTATACTCCATATATTTTGAAAATTTCTATTCTTACATTAACCTTATCTTTTATTTCATTAAGGATTGCTTCTTTGAGAACTGTAACACACCCTCAATCTGAAACTTATTTCGATTAAACACAATAATCTAGCTTTTTGACAGGAAATATCACTTCCTATAAAATTCTGTTAAAACTCTATACTGACAGAAAGTAACAAACAAGAGAAAAAGAGAAAGATCAAAAATAAAATAATGCAGAAAACAAACAAATCGACAATGTTTCAATTCAAGGAGCAGATCAGATTAAATATTTTGTTTGATGCGTCTTAAAAGGGGATATGAATTGCTACAGCAATAAGAACAACATTATTTATGAACAATGTGAAACAAAACTATACAGAAAATACGAATTTTCTCAAATCCCTGAAATACAAGCAAACAGATCATATTATGGTGTCCAATAGATGACAGAAATTAGAAAAGGAATAAACCTGCAAATCACTTAAAGCAAGGCATTGCTTTTCGTGTGTTAATGTGTTCCAGCTCCTACAACCACGCTGGAAAATGATACCAGATTTTTCTTTTTGGACCTTTTTAGAAGCAGCATGATACCTGAATCCGTGCTTGTTTCCAGATTAATCTGACAAAGATAACCGATACAAGAAAATGTAATGCTGTTCAATCCGTGCTACTACAACGTAAAAATGATACTTTATATTATGACGTCCAAACATTATTAATATGCAGTTATGCAGACATGAAGCAAAGCTTAGCAAATATTTTAATAAGCGTATCTATAGACAAATTAATTAATATAAATATTGCAGTAAAACATAACTATTGCATTATAATATAGAAAATATACATCATACCTAAAAAAATATTTAAAAATTAAAAGAACGTAAAGAAGACGACCTATATGTCTTATATTGAATTTGATTTCTTTTTCTTAACAGCAATTACATATGTTTTTATTATTGAAGATGTTATATTAAATACAAATTTAGTATTTATAAATAAATATGATAATAAAAGCAATTACTAGAGTTAGCCATAGTTTATAAAAGGAAGGATGCTGCGAAACCTTCAAAACACACTAAGTTGGACAGCCCGAATAAGGACGCAGCACGGACTTATTCAAGATCGCAACTAAACAACCTTATACTTCCTGCGAGTAGCTTTTCCCGATGCTTAAGAATTCGGTATTAGAACACACCGAATTTTTAATGGTATGGTAACTGTATTGGCAACGCTCCGAATTATTTAAAAGATTGACAACATATTGGTGATACCTCTGGTATTGCAAGCATCCATAGGCCACGAAAACCTGGCAATTATTGTGGATGATTGCCAAACGGATATACGTAAGCACGAATGCCCATTGGGCAGTATACAAACATGCCTGGTAAACTAAGGGCAACCACCTGTGCAAGATAAGAACCATGAGGCTGTAATTGAGAGAATACTAGTTCCCCTGCTGACAGCATGACACTATACTATGGAAACTGTTCACACCGTTGGAACACAACACCAAATTTTGGTTACAGTTAGCGTTGTGTGAACAACTCTAATCTGAGCGTACCTACTTTAGACGAGGGATCCAATTTGGATTTGCCAGTCTTGAGAGACGATGTCCCTTTATCGTATTATATCTTTAAAATTGATGATCTTCATACATTTAGGATATAAACGAGATAAGTGTAAATCATCTCTCAAATCTCTGTGTTGGTGGATATCTCCTGACCTTAAGACCTTGTGACCTCTATATCTCGGAGGTCTTTTGAAGATCCCATATTCAAACTCGATCAAGGGATGACCCCAAGGTGTCTGCACACCGAGTTACAAGTCCATCGGTCCAGTGGTTCCGGAGCTATACCTGTCACTAACAAACTGTCACTAACAGACAGACACACAGACCTACAAAGTGTTTTCATTAACCTCTTCGAAGAAGACTCAGAGGTTGATAATAGTACAAGCGACACTTGATAGTTTCACTCGCGCTTATTTTGTGTTAAAGAATTCTCGTTAGTAACACGTCGATTGTGACTATGTCTGGGAGATAGAAATAGGTTGCTCTCTATAACGTATAACTCTTTAAGCATAGTTGATTGGTGCATCGGCACAATAACTGCATGATTTGCGAGCTTAAGTTTTGTAGTTAAAGTCAAAAATCATTAATCATTATTCATTAAGCTCACAAAGTAGCACTTTGTCAAAGCTTATGATTTAGTTAATGAAGTTACTGAATATATATTTGGGTTAGTTGCGAGGTTCAGACAAAGGACCTAAGAGAAGATACCTGCAATAAAATCGCCATTTAATTATAATTTTAGTATTTTACAATTAATATGTACTAGGTGTAATGTGTAGCCTCCATACCATTCATTACTGAGTATATTCTGAATGAAAAATACTAATAAAATCAGTCGGGTTTTATGATAAATATAATAATTTGAAATCAAGAGTAACATGATATGAAGGATATACCTACCTGTGTGACAAACGCAAAGGTAATTCGTGACTGAATGTGGTTAAACAATAATAATATCAGCCCTGTATTAAACTGTCCCACGCCTGGAGATGGGCTCTTCTCAGCGTTAGAAGGGCAAGGCCATAGTCCACCACGCTGGCCAAGTGCGGGTTGGCGGACTTCACATATCTTCGAGAACATTATGGAGAACTGTCGGTCATGCAGGTTTCTTCATGCTGTTTTCTTTCACCGTTAAAGCAAGCGATGATTAACTAATTATTACGCACATAACTTCGAAAAGTGAGAGATGCGTGCCTTGGGACCGAACTCGAGACCTCTGCGTGGCAGTCCAACGGTCTCCTACCAAGAACAAACAACACAAAGAAAAAGAAAAAAATACGCGATCAGCGACACGATATAGGATAAAGTATTTAAATCATATCCTGCAAAATTCGTTTTGATTATTGCATTGAAATTATTTCTGACTTTCCATTTTAGTTATTAGCTTAAATCATATATACTTTTCTTAAAAGTACGCTGTAATTATAATGTTATAAATAAAAACGTTTTTAATTAGTATAAGTATGTAAGTAGTGTACATTATCATAAGACTATCAGATACCGATATAATTAGTAGCACGAAGTCTTTAACTATCTCCGATAGACGGCAATAGGCTCATCTCCTATTACGCTAGACCTAAATCATAGCTGGCAATATGACCAGTTTACACCTCTATCAATTTCTTCGGGTATATTGGCGTGAGACTATCTATGTATATAAAACAATCTAATTTCAAATATAATAATATCGCTAGATAACCTTTATGCTTACCACAAAACAATGAATACTAACATTCAAAAAAAATCAAAAACATGAAATAATAACACTTATATCATAGATGATAAGGTTTAATATTCATAACCAACGCGGTGACCCGCGATCGTCACTTCAGGCTCACCTGTACGTAAACAGGATTCTTAATTACAATATTTAAATTCCCTAATATTTATAAAAAATAATCCACCAAGTGAGGAAGGTGTGCCAAAGTTTGAAGGATCGTGCAAAAGTATGCATTCAAATATATGCAAAGTAGGCACGTCATGTACAAATATATAAATGTGCGAAATCTTAGATCAAAGCACAGTCTCAGTTGGTACATCCTCTTCTCCACAACAACCAACCCACCTTTAAACTCTAACCATGAGATCCGTAAGTATAATTTAATAATCAATAATCTTTCTTAAATTTATATGTGATAAACATTTAATTATGATTTTAAAATATTTGTGTTCTTCAATTTATATCATTAAAATCTTTTTATTTTCTATGACCATCAAAGTCACAACTATCAATTAGCTATTATTGAATCTTAAGCACTAAGAGAGCAAAAAAGTCTTATTCATCGTTATTACTAAGAGACACAATCTATATCAAACATCGGCTGTGCCATCATTAAAATCCATAAGCTTTTTGAGTGAGTTGCCTCACATCATTGAATAACTAAGTAATCCTTTATAGCATTTGAATTTGTTAAAATCTTGTAATGGTCAAGCAGGCGTGGTTCAGTAAAATGTCGACACTGTCATGCATTACGCGATACATTCCATAATGTCTTCAGTGCTAAAGTTTTACGTCTATCAAATATAATTAGATAATTATAGTGAGATTTTATAGAACCTGATCTTAAATAGGTACTTAAGCAAATCTTAGTATGCCTCTCATATTTATGATTGTGATAATGTCAAGAAATTTAAGCTTAATAAATACAACTGTCCAGATTACTTAAATACTAAATTATGATTTTAAAGACATACAATTTTGTATGCAAACTACTATTCTAATAATGTTACCAATACACCGTCCATCATTGACTGAGATAACCAAAGCGCTAATTTGTTTTTTGTTATTTTCAACATCACAAGCAAGCAATATGCTGTACTATCTCTGATATGGTGCAATAATTATCTTTGCATTGAATATTTCATCAATCTGACTAAATCCAATGAACTATCGTATCGTTATTATTTATAAATTCCTTCTTCAATTTGTATTTTGATATATATAATTTTTGATATTATGACAAAGGTAATTGCTTTTAATACTAATCTTGATTAATTTAGGAGTATATGCTTCTTATCCATATAATTACAGCACAATAATTCGCAAAACATCACATTGCCGATCAATATCTTACAACTGAGCGATCTTTTTATCTACATTATCATTTAGATGACGTTATACTCCGCGATCGGAATTTCAAGTAACATCTCAACCTTGACATTTAGTTCTGATTTTAATTACGTCGTTGTTCGTAAATGTCTGATAAAAATCCAATAGGTCACCAACGTTCCTGCATATAAATTGCTATCATAGAACAATGGGGTCTTTATCACCTAAGTGATATAAATCATTATTAATTCGAAATTATAAAAATATGTACTCATGATATAAAAAGATACTGAAGAAATCATCAATTAATCGATAATATCGTTATTATCATTGTGTTGTCATAAATATGTTTCTAATTTATTATATTTTGACACAATATTTCTTCAACATACCTAGTTTTAATTCTGTCAAATATTTGATCTTATCTACCGTAAATCAAATAGGTGGCAAACAAAAATACGGTCTGCTGCCTTACGGTACGGAGCTACCTTAGCCTTTCAAAAAGGCATGGGGTATAGGGGATAGAAGAAGGAAGGGACCAAGGGGGTAATTGAGGTTCCAGCGCTTATAATCATCTTATGAAACGAACAGTACACAATTTACCACCACTAAAGATATTGTTGTAGTAACTTTATATTAAAAATAAATGGTTTTTGTGTAGTTCATCGTACTCGCCCTCTTCGTCGCCGCGGCTGTCGCCATCCCGGTTGACCCCAAAGACGCCACGATCGTCAGATACGAAAACAACAACATCGGAGTTGAGGGATACAATTTCGGGTGAGTTAATAATTATAATATTACTCTTAATAACTATTGTAATATCAATCAACTTATCCAGATGATTTCTTTTATTTCTTTAGCTTCAATAAGTATTCTTCTTTCTTTCAATCTTCTTCGTTTAACTTTACCTGTAATAAGTTTTATTCTGATCAATACACCTTTAAACAGTAATATAGTTAGACCCTACACGCATCAAATTAGTTATGACAGATATTAACATCTATAACATTTATAATTAAAACTTGTTACAATGTTACAAAAAGAGATACTATTTCATATATGATCTTATTTATTTTCGATTCAATGTATAAATAGAGTTTTAATATTTCGTTTGGTTGTATTACAGTTACGAGACCTCTGATGGCACATCTCATCAAGAGACCGCTCAGCTCCTGAACGTTGGCAAGGAGAATGAGGGTATCGCTGTCCAGGGCTCCTACCGTTACGTCGGTCCCGATGGCGTCACCTACCAGATTGACTTCGTCGCCGACGAGAACGGTTTCCAGCCCCAGGGTGCTCATATTCCCAAATCCCCTTAAGTTAACAACGACCGACAACCATCATCTAGTCTAAACTGACCGACCTTGCAAGAGAATTATTGTTTCCTGTTAAATGATCATCTTGTTTTGTTGGACTCTTGCTCTCTAAATAGCGGATAGGATAGCGAATATATGTTATTGATTTAAAAATGTCTTTTCTTATTAGTAACCCATTTTTACGTGACACAAAAACACAAAACGTTGAGAAGTTTGTACACATTCTTGGAATATTGGATATTTAAAAAAATATCCAGTATGTCAATTACAAGCTACTTGCCATTACATTATGATAAAGATGGGGGCAAAAGAATATTTGAGTACTAAACACCGATACTAGTGAACAATTTTTTACTTACAACCTTTAAAGACCATCTGATTACAAGTCAATAAGTTATAGTTTCTGCATACCTCAATCAATTAACTTAAATCCAGCACTGGACTTTATTTACTATAGGAAGAATTCACCATAGGATAAATCCTATAGTAAATTCTTCATATAGAACTCTTAGTAAAGCGGGTATGAAAACCGCCAACTGCATTCTATTACATAATTTTATCACACCATGCTTAGTTGTAGTATTAAGCTAATTGGAAAGACTGAAAAGCTAAATTTGAAATAGTTTGATATCTATTAATACCACTTTTTTCTCATAAAAACGCCCTTTTCTGTTATAATCTATAACAATAACATCCCTGTGTATACATGGGACAGTTTATTAATTGTCCCACTGCTTGCCATGGGCCTTTTTTCAATGTAAAAAGGGCGAGTTAGGGTCAGATAGTCTGGATAGTAAAAAGTTTGAGTAAACAAACTGACTAGATTGCAGAATGACTGGGTAGGCAAAACGTCTAATTTGCTAATTTACATATATTTATTGCAAAACGACTAGGCAGGCAGAATTAGGCCATAGTCTACTACGCCTAGTGAATTATCATATCATCCCAATACATCTTCGAAAACATTATGGAGAATTCTCAGACATGCAAGTTCTCTGACGATGTTTTCCTTCATCGCTAGACTGAGCGATAATTTATTTATTTACTGAAAGCAATCGGATAGTTCTATATTAATACACTCACTCATAGGACAAGCTGATTGCACAAAGTTGGGGTAGTAGTTTTAGTGGCCAACTTATCACTGCCACTGCGCTTTGTGATCAGGGTTTTATCCCTCACGGAACAAAATATGATATCCAAAAAAAGTTGTTCCGAGGCTAGTTGACTTTTTCCATTGCTAAAAAGTTTGTAAAGACTGCCGCTACATATGAATTAGACCTACAGCGAGAGCTTTTATAAAGACAGAAAAATCAGAACTGTTATTCATTTATTCCAGCCTGTACTGTCCTATAGCAACGCAAAGGTATACCTCACATTTTCACATCTCCCTGTTATGCGTTAATTTGTTCCAGTCTGTCCATAGCTAAAGTAAATCAGATAGTTGCAAATATTCACACACCCAAAACAAAAGGCAAGCAAGGGTTCCAGGTAAAAGCGTTATAAAGAACATCTCGTATGTGTGTAACAATCCATTAGCGCCGTATCAGACTACCTTCAGTGCACTCACCTAGATCAAAGTTAATCAAAGCTACACTCACAAAGGACCGAAAAAGGAGTTCCATTGTGGCAAATAGTCCTGTACTTCTAAATAGAAGGATAAGTTGCTCTACTTGTTTACAATACCATGGCATCGTTGCGAAGTTTTATATATTCTGGTTCATATGCCGCGTTAGTATAATAAAGTGTTATTAAGGATTTTTGTTGAAAATTTCTCGGTAGCAGCATGAATTCTAGCGGTGAGTCAGGTAGACCGCTCTAAGTGGGACCCAAATACAGAGCTGATGACTTGTGGGTGTAAAATATATTTGTCCATCTACAGACTTTAAAATTCTATTATGAAGTATGTAGCATAAAAAAATCAAATAATTTTATAAATGAAAAATTATGAGAAGATATTTAGATGTTTGTAACTCTATTACTCGTAAACTGTTAAACGGATTTTGATGAAATTTGACAAATATAGATTATAAATATATCCTGGTTCACGAAAGTGACGCAAAGGGTAGAATCTATACTAATATTGTAAAAAAACGATTTGTTCGTAATTGATTAACTCTGAAACTACTGAATCAATTTTAATCTTTTTTTCACCATTACAAATCTACTTTATCCGGAAGTAACATAGGCTATATAACACACGATACAAGCCTCAACAGCTGAGCAGAAATCACAAACGTGGCTAAAACCGCGGACGATAACTAGTGAAATATAAAGTAGAGCATACTGCAGATGTTTTGTAGATAAGCAGTAGCGTAGGAGAGATTACATGCGGCTTCAAAGACGCTTTGATTCAAAGGTGTTAATGCATGGCATTATTACAACTGGTCATGTTCACGGAATGGGGGAAAACTATCAGATGGAAAATATGCCAAATATATAGGGAAACTATATTATATATGTATGTGAAAGTATATAGTTGATTTGAAGATTTTTGGTACTTAATCATGTGCAAACTGTTGAACGGATTTGTTTGAATCTTAGCACATAGGTAGATCCCTACAAAGTATCCAATGATTGAATGACTCGAGCTCAACGCTCAGGCCACACTAAGCTCGAGATTCACAAACATGTTCACATACATACATTTATCGTATACTTCTTGTAGGTACGTGCCTACATGATAGGGTAATGATTGATTTAATTTAAAACTTGGTGTATAAATATTAATAGGTATTATGTAGTAAAAGTATAGTAAGGGAGCCTATCCCCGAAGGTGTAATCAGTGGTGTATAACACTCACATTTCGTCGACTAAGCTTTTAAGACCTCTCGGAATAACGGCCGAGCTGATACCATGTACCGAGAGTTCTGTCTTCGTGACAGAACTCTCAATAACGGTTTGCTTTACCCGTGAAACGAACCCTATACCTCATCTACAGCAGTCACATTCACTACTACTTGATCACGTAGGCAATCAGGCAGTGGCAGTCGTTTAGTTTAGTTTTTATCTAACAATTTTTAATGATTGCAGTTCATTTATTTAAGGGGGATACGGAATCAAATGTCTCTTTTTATTAGTAAGTTTAACTGCTGCGCATTAGGTCGCGATTTAGATTCTCAGTTCGGGATCACCAAAGTGTTATTGGATTTTCTAACAAGAAATTCTTAGTAGTTGTCTGGAAACCTCTTAGACGTAAAAGGCTTGCCGTATTACGCGTAACCTACCTATAACTATTGAGATGTTCATATAACATTTGTGTGCCTTCCCTTTCGGACATATTAGCTTGAGATTATCTTGTCTATATTATTTTGGCGATACTGGTTCTCGTTATAAAGTCGAACGCCATATCCATCGGATAGATTTCTTTTTATTTCGTGACAATGACAGTTAGTTAGGTAACTAATGAGATGCTTATTCGTTTGATTGACAAACAATCTGAAGATCTTTGACGTATTGACAAACAATTTATGTAAGTAGGACAAAAATTATACGCTTAGAAATTATATTGTGGGCAATATTGCAAATTGTTAAGCGTTTGTTTTTATCCTTATAGTAAAACCAATAAACAGTGTCCGAAGAAATTTAATCCAGCAACCCGAGACATTTTTTTCTTTTGTACATACACATACATACATACATAAATTCACGCCTGTTTCCCAGAGGGGTAGGCAGAGACTACGGATTTCCATTTGCTACGATCCTGACACACTAATACCTTTTGTACATTAATACATTGCCCACACTAGGTCGAATCACAGTTTTGGGAGAATTTATAACAATTAAACAGCGGACACAAAGAACATCCAGACTTGGAACAACTAATCGGTATAGCTTTACCGGTAAAGCAAAGTTAAGACTACTGGTGGGTTACAAAAAATAACTATCCTTCAAAAATGTGTATTTAATAAATACAAATGTATTTCAATCTAATATACACGTAAGCGTATACTTGATTAAAATACATTTTTACTTGCTGCATTCGCGAGTGCGTCAGATGAAAGTACCCGAGTTTATAAGATGTTCTATAGAGTCGTAAACCCTATCGAATATATTTGAAGTACTTTTGACAAAACTTTATTTTAACTTTTTGCTAACCCGTGATAGACACAATAGAAAATCTATTGTTATATATCATAATATGTGATTCATCGGACAGGGAACCTATTGATATAATCTTTGTATACTCTATTAATTTTTTTATTAAATTTATACAATGTTGCGATTTAAACTGATTATCGATATTGTTTCTTTCATACGTATTTTGAACTTCCAATCCGTTTCCCTAAAAGATTCATGTTAAAATCCTTTCTTAGTGGACGTGCGATATATACATCCTGTATAAGGAACGTATGACATACATGTATAATTTCAACTTTCTAGATGTCCTGTAGTCTTAGCTGCGTTACTACGTTAATCAGTTTTCCTTTCATAGGTAAAGATGCAAAAATAAATGCATTTTAGCAATACACATTTACCAAATTTTCTGTTACACACGTTTCAAACAAATACTAAATAATGAATACCATACCAAAGGGCTCGAAAATCCCTACTCAAAGAAACATCAGGGCTTGACAAATACTTTTTGTTAGTCGGGTGGCGGGCGACGCCATGTGCGGCTGATAGTGAAGCGTTAATATTACAGGTGGACTTGATCTATTGCCTCTACGTGTTGGCGTATGGTACAAGGGAAGAGCTCATGCGGTATGGTGGAACAAACCGATGAGATAGCGGAGCACGAGCCGAATGTTTAAAGCGTGCTTTCTACAGGCTCGTACGCAGCTCGCGTGCTTTAATCATTTATACTGCTTATTTTATTCGAGATACATTTTTGTTTAAAGATGCTCTTATAAATTGTGACTCTATTGTCGTCTAAACGGACACAGTTCCAAATTGTGTTTCATTGGTGTCTTTATATTAACTTATTTTATTTTAGTTCTATAAGTAGTATCAATTGAATATATAATCAATAATATATCAAAATCCCTGTATCGGTGATGGACAAATATTTAAAGTTCACAGAAATAAACAAAATGTATATAAGTTTTATACATCACCAAAAGTAAATATTGTATTATTGTCTTCTGTTTACGCTAAAGAACACCGATTCCTGCCAAGGATGCTTCGCGAGGCTATTGAAATTAAAAAACATCCCAATTTCAATAGAGAAGATGGTTGGAATGTACCACCAGCTTGGGATCCAGTACTTCAAATAGTCAAACCCAAGAAGAAACAAACCACAGCTAGACTTCATGATACTTTGAGCTCATTCTGCGTAAATAGAAACACCAATAATTAAATTATGTTCAGGTACTTTGAAATAACTACACTGGAACATTGAGACAACTACCATCTTAGTCTCCCCGTGACCATGGCTGCTGAAAAGCACCCGAAACGTCGGGGAAAGTGTAAACCAAAAATAAATAGATTTAATAGTTTAAATAATTTTATTAGCTTATAAATTAGTCAAATAAAATCAATAGTAGTAGTAGAGTAATATTTTCAAAATTTTGTAATACAGTGATAAATAAACAACGCGATAAAATCCGTATATAGTAGTTTAATTTCAATAAATATTGTATTTTTAAAAGACAACTTTTCCGCACTAGGAGCAATTCCTGTGTCACAAGGGACTTTACAAACATTCAAACAACGGACATAAAGAACATCCAGACTTAGAACAATCATTTGTAGATCGTACAAATTTTTGTCCCGTGTGGAATTCGACAACACGCGTCGAAATGGCAGTGGCGAGGCGACTACTTAAACCACTTCTCCAACCAGTAATAATATAAATTTCTGAATTATTAAATAGAGTCACGCCACACCGATCTTACGTTATTTATATTTTGGTTCCACGTAATAGAGAATGATAGAACGAGAAAAAGCAGCGATAGCTCAGTGGGGAGACCAACAGACTGCAATGCAGAGGGTCTCAGGTTCGAACCCACGTCGCGCACCTCTGACTTTCGGTAGTTATATGACGTTTCGAAATTATGTGCGTATTGATTGACAATTATCGCCTGCTCCGTGCCTCGGAGAGCACGTTAAGCTGTCGGTCCCGACTGCCGTCTATGAACATACGAGGGTGCGTTTTTAAGTTCGCGGAATGGAATAGAAGGGGATGTATTTCATATTACAAAATTATTTTTCCTTTTCAATATATTCACCTGAAACCCTAATACATTTCTCAGATCTATGAATTAACTTATGAATACCTTCATAAAAAAATGTTTTGTCTTTCTCTGAAAAATACGCCGAAACTGCATCCTTCACTTCTTCATCGGTTGAAAATTTCTTTCCTCGAAGCTCTTTTTTCAGATTTGGAAAGAGATAATAGTCGCTGGGAGCCAAGTCTGGGCTATAAGGTGGGTGATCAATGATATCGAAGCCCACCTTGTGCAAAGCAGCCAACGCAACTCGACTCTTGTGAACAGGAGCATTGTCGTGCAAGAGCAGGACACCTTTGGTCAATTTTCCTCTTCTTTTTTCTCTGATTGCCTCTTTTAACTGCTCTAAAATTGAAGCGTAGTGTTCTCCGGTTATGGAAACACCTTTTTCTTTGTAATCAACCAACAAAATTCCTTCTGTGTCCCAAAAAACTGTCGCCATGAGCTTTCCCGCCGATTGCGACACCTTGAATATCTTAGGCGGTGGTGTACCCTTTTTATGCCACTGCATGGAATCTTGTTTAGACTCAGGTTCATAGTGATGAACCCAAGTTTCATCCCCAGTAACAATTCGCTCCAAAAAACCATCCTTGTCTTCATTACACTGGCTCAAAAACGCACGCGAACACTCGACGCGCTTCTGTTTTTGAGGCGGTGTGAGCATTCTAGGCACCCATCTTGCACTGACTTTTGTCATGCCGAGATGATCATGGAGAACCTTGAAAATGGTCGTTTCAGATACTCCAACCATCTCTGCGATTTGTTTTTTCTTCAAACGTGCATCCTCCAATATTAATTTTTCGATTTTTTCGATAAGATCTGGAGTGGTGACCTCAACAGACCGCCCAGGCCGGGAATCGTCTTCAATTGATTCCCTGCCTTGCTTAAAGAGGTTGTGCCACTTGTATACCATGGTTTTTCCTGGACAAGAGTCCCCGTATACAGATGACATCTCTTCCAAAATGGTTTGAACATTTTTTCCTTGCTTGTTAAGGAACTTTATAACGGCGCGGAACTCGATTTTCTCCATACTTCACAATTTCTTCCAGATTGAGTTGCTTGAGGGACGATAGTTCAAAGACTAATGACCTCATTATGATAATACTCGGTATATATACTAATTATTAGTTGCTAAACACGTTAGTGACTAAACAAGCACCCCCACCACCTTCCATACCCTCCATTCCGCGAACTTAAAAACGCACCCTCGTATATGGCAGTCGTTATTGGGAAGTCAGTGCCCTATAATATCCTGACACTGGTCTAGCCTCAGGGTGTCGTTAACCTTCGGGTTGCGGAGGTCAGGTCACAGCCGCTCCGTGTAAAAACTGATATCTAGTCAAATCCGGTTAGACCAGAAAAGCCGACCTCAAGTGACTTGGGAATAATAAAGGCTAGGAAGAAGAAGTAATAAAGAACGAGAACAAAAAAGAAACCCATGAATATACTTGATCCGCTAACATAACCCGCAACCTCATGATTGTCCCACTGTCTTTGAAGAAACCAACGAGACAGCCGGAACTTGAATGCATGAACGGCGTATTGATTTTATTGGTCGGCTCGCTACTGCCATTATCCTTAATAGTTATAAGTTTCAGAGTATTCTCTGTCTTTGCTATTTGAATGTTTTTAAAGACCACCTAACTATAAGAAAAGAAAAGCTTTTTTTATAATAAAACAAATATTAAATCTACCCTTTTTAACTATTAACTTGGTTAACGGCTCACGCAAAAAAGTTTGCAACAATCAAGAAATCATCACTCTCACGTTTCTCACATGTGATCAATATTATCACTCATCGTAACCATCTTCCGTGACAAACGCAGCAAACCACTTATTTCTTATGTCTTACACCACACATAACCGTACGCGTTGTTCCAACTCAACGTGTCGAAGAAGAACACGCGATATATTTGTTAAACAACCGGCCCACCCTGTATATTGGAGCACGGCGACATGATTTATGAATTTCAATAACTTTACACTGTTACCTACTGAACCTAAAGGATATTGTAATAATGAATTGAGTTATTGTCAACGGAAGAGTGTTGATAACATATGATTGTTGGTTTGACTTCTCATTGGTCCAGCTGTTAGCAACTTTGCTCGCTTATGTTTACTATTAGGCTTATATCCCAAGTTCGACGCAAAGACAGATAGTATTTTTGGATTTGCTGCTAGAGAATATAATTGAGTTTTATGTTCTGTAATCAGTAAGGTGGTGTAGGCTGAAATAGTAGCAGTACTTAGGCAAGGTTCTAGAAAGTAAGTACCTTATTTTACTAGTTCTAGAACTAGCTATCAAGGCCTAAAATATCCTGTTTTCAATCAGCCTGAGTTAAACATAGGCATAAACAGGCATCATTGATTGTTATTATTATATGCTTAGGAAGCACTCTTGTAAACCGTTCATTTAAAAGTATAATATTATTTAATTTATGCTTCTATAAGACGTCCATCACCATAAAATCACTCAACGTTTTGTTTTAATAGATCAAAATTATTATCGATTTTAAGCAATAAACGAAATGTTCCAAATCTTAAAAAAATATACCTCAGAAAGCATCATTTGTACATTACGCCGTGCGAACATTTTTACGACTGTTTCTGAAACTTTTTGCGAAGTTCCAATTTTCCTGTCATTAAAGCCCTCTTACCGGTGGGTGATGCAAAAAAATGGGCGAAAAGATGCCGGAGCAATCAAAAATAGGTTTCGATTCAGGAGGGTCTTTTACAATACTTTTTTGTAAGCGACATGTGCTTGCAAATATTGTACCAGGTTTTAGGGTGAGTGATTTGAATAAGGAATTCCGAACTGATAAACGTTAGAGATTGTTTGTAGTCTTATATCAAATAGTATTAAAAATACATAATTTTTATTCAGATTTTAATCTCAGATGTAAGTATATATTATATGATGGAAGCTACATAAATATCTTGCATTTAGTTACCTTGAAATTAGATGTATGTAAATGTTCCTTCTACTTAAATATGTCGTCAATAAATATTATAAATATTTATACATACGAATATGCGGAGGATATTATCCATTTTAATACATAGTTGAAACTGCATGCACCTTTTGAAGACACTAGATAATCTGGCCTTGAATTTTCTAGCAGATTAATAATAATAATATAATAAAAATAATTGTTTATTTTCTCTCCATAATATTTACAATATTGACGAAAGATACAAATTGCTTACTATTAAAAATAAAACAGAAGAAACGTTGTCGAATCTTGAAGCCTAAGCTATGCCGAAGCCTCTGTTATAGGACACCAGGTCTCCAACCCGAGATACAATGTCTAGATTTTTTACGTAGGTGTATTAGAATTAAAATAATGATAGTATATGTTTATAGGTATTGTATGGATTGTGGCAAAAGGATTACGTTCATTTGAAACTTATGAAAACAAATAAAATGTAATAAAATATCATCAGATTGCAAATATATTATCTGATTCCTCTTTCTTGTTGGTAAAATGACCGCATGGGGTGATGTGTATATTCTCTACTCGTCTGCATAGGCAATTTTACTTTATAGTCAACAACGTTTTATACTTATTGCTTATGCTAAAGGAACAAGTTATTTACCAATAGTAGCATCTTAGATTCATTGATATGACTAAAGCTTAGAAGTGTCAGTGTCATTTTGCTCCCAATTTATTAATCAATTTGAATGAAAATGTGAAGGTACGCGACTTCTAAACGGCAACTATTCAAGATAAATGTCTTAATTGTTATCAACCTTGTAGTCGGCATGTATTGCTAATATGAACGATTAAAATAACACTTATCTGTAGAATATTTAAAAATAACAATAGATTGACGTCAAAATTGCGAAATTAGGCATTCAAGAGACATTGAATTTAAATCACAATCATTCAAATTTTATGATTTAAAAGCTATAACAATAAATATGGAATACTAGTCATTCAGGTTGCTTATACAGCATTCATTGATATATTTGATGATCATATTATTTTACGACAGGCAAACATCAAAATTTTATTACGTTATTAACGTTTTGGGCAAAACACGAAAACCAGTCGACATAAATTATTAAAATTAATAAAAGACACTAAGGAATTGTCGTAACGGCATATGATGGAATCGATAATTAATTAAATTCATAGGTTGCGCAACTAACATATTTTTATAAGGGTACAATTGCCAAATAAAAAGAACTTAGTCCTACAAAACTAAAATGAATGAAAACACGACGGTGACTTGCAAAATAACTAAGACACCTAGAAAAGTGAAGGTAGAGAAAAACAGATAAAATCGAAACGACATCCAGTGAGCAAATTGAATAAGAAAATTTTTATTTTTACCTTTTTCAACAAATAAAAGAAAAAATAGAGAGAGAAGCCCCTTTTATTACACCTCTATTAGGATCGGAATGGGCTTCGAATTGGCTAATAACCGTTCTATCAGGTGAAAGGAATTCACTCTCGCTTCCCTTTTTGATATTAAGGACGTGCGTAGTACCGATACCGATTATTTGGATTCGATATCGATTTGTAGATATAAAAGTGATCAGTAAGTATTATTTGTTAAATACATATGAGCAACATAATACATTGTAGCAGTTTTTATAAACATTCTAAAACAAAAATAATCATATCAGTAATATTAAGATGAATTCGAATTATTGCTAAGTATTTCTTGACAGAAAAATATTATAATGATAATTTTCTTTAATAAAATCCTCACTTATCATTTTAATTAGGTAATGCAACCATTATAGTCCAGTATATTAAAATTTTAAGGGATTTGATACCCACTTTGGCCATTTCCAGCGTCAGCACGATGTCTCTCCTGCAGACGCCAAATATAAAAGCGACAACGTAAGAATATCATTAAAATATAAACAAGACGTTTTGTTTTCTAACTTAAAATTACACGATATGCTAAAACAAGTGTGTGTGTTTAAAGATATAATTAGCATACCTAATGATAAAGTCGCAATAATATACAATTATGATGCTACAAACAAATGTGGTACCGATATATATTGATACTATGGAATCCCAACCCTACAGATCGTTTCTAAAGTTCACCTTGATTGCAGTTTCAGTAGTAACCGTCGCACGTTTTAAGGCGACAACGATGACACTTTAGAGAATTCACTTTTATTTTATTAACAACTTTTTTTATTTCGCCTGTTTTTAGTTGTCCTTAAACTTTTTCCTGCCAGTTTACATATTAACTATATACTTTTATATAATTTCCATCAGGTTATATTTTTTTAAAGAGTATATTAAAATATATAATATTTTAAAAATGGCATTACACCTGCATTCATCCAAAGGAGTTGAAGGTGTAACACTTCAGCAATATACAAGCGTAATATAAACATAAGACATACAATCCATCAGCTTAATATACATATGTCCTAGATAAAAATGGCCCCGGATTTTATTCTTTATTGGACAGGTTCAAAATTTAATGTCAATTTCAAACTCTATGGCTTTTCATAACGTATAAATATATTATAGTTAGGTATGGTAACAATTATGGGCGTTGTCGTGCACAACAACAGTAAGAGAGAAAAAGCAGTTACCTATTTAAAAAAAAACGTATAATATTACATAATCTGTTCTGCTTTCGGCAATAACATTAAATCCAATAATATTTTGTCCGTCATAGAAATCGAACTCAACATCTTATGCTTGACAAATCACACCATGCTAGTACCTTTGCCGGAGCACCAACATGAAGGTCTCACGTATTTGTTATATTGGTATCTATTTATATCGAGGAAACTAGCGTCCTTATCGATTAGTCCTCAGTATAAAAACGATTGTACGTTGACAGCCGAGTCAGTACATTCAGGTATCAGTGAACACATGCAGCATTCGTATCCGGACGAACCACAAACAAGTATTTCATATAATATGTTCATTCATTTTATTTTCGTACTAATTTATATACATAGTTTATTTTTAATGTAGTCCACATCCATCCGCATTGCCTTCGATGTCTCTAGTTTGTTTTAGGTCTCACGTAGTAAAGTCGTTTTCTTATTGTTTGCCCCAGGACGCGATTATAGAGGCCATTTTGCTATTAAGTCAGCCTCGGTGGCGTAGTGGTTAGTGTAACCGATTGCCACGCCTAAGGTCGCGGGTTCGATTCTCGCACAAGTTAAACATTTGTGTGCATGAACATGGATGTTTGTCTTGGTCTGGGTGTTTCTATGTATAATATGTATGTATTAACAAAAACAAAGAATATATGTATGTTTATCCATTGTCTAGTAACCATAGTACAAGCTCTACTTAGTTAGGGCTCGATGGTGTTGTGTGTATGTGGTAGAATATTATTATTGTTATTATTAAGATTTATCTGTTAGAAAAATATAATTAGTAAGATCTGTCGTAATAGAGTGAGAGTATATGGCTTTGCCTAGTTGAGGACCGAGCAAAGCTCCGGCTTCCTATTGCTACTTAAAAGAACAAATACTACTTTTCGCAACCTGGACAGTAATGCACAGATAGGTACATTAATTACCGCTGCGTCAGCAAGGTATTCAGCTATATTAATTCGCCATATTAACTAAATTGAATAATACATATCCAAAAGAGACGCTCCTCTCTAAACAAACCGATTATTTGTCTCGTATTGTCCGTATCTCGGATCCGTACCAGATTTGTCCCGGTTGTTCCAGTCTGTACCGTATCGGGCCCACCTGCGGTGTCGTCGGCAATTTGCATACGAATTCGCGCTTACACGCCGTGCCGGTTCGTTGGCAGCGTACGTGGATTTTGTTATTTGAACAAAGGCCTGTTCAGGATAATAGTTAGATTTTATTGCGTTAAATTATTCATTGCTTAGTAATATACCAGGCGTTATTTACGTCTTTGATGACATACTGTTACTATTTTAGACTACACAAATGATCTAGTAGTATTGGTCTTAATACGATCAGTGGAGTTAGGGTCCGTGCCTAGAAGAATAATATTAAAATATAATATAGAATTATAAAAATAAAGCCTTTCCCCGTCGTGTGAAAGATTTAATTATCTACTGCAATAAAAGGATATCTGGTGCCTAGCATGTCTAGAATATTTTAGGGACTGCATTTGAATTTAAATTGTTACTTTTAAAAATGAGAAGCAATTAATTTTAAATCTTTTTGCAAATATGCTCTTGCCGACTATATATACCAAATAGTAGTGTTCATATAATGCGTCGTGAAATATTAACAAGTAAGTGATGTTTAATAAACATATAATTTCATAAGGTCAGAGATGTGTGGCGTAAGCTCGAGACCTCTTAGTTGGTAGTTCAATGGTCCCCCATTGGGTTAATGTGGCATTTTAGAATGTCATACTAGTCAAACCCGGTAACTTCAATAATCATTAAAGATATGTACCAGTTATCATGTTCCTTCAAATAAAAATTAAAACACCTTGTCATCATGACCCAATAACTCCTTTGCTCGATCAGGGAACTAAACCCGGGACCTAATTGACAGCAGTCGCATGCACTACCGCGCCACCTACTAAACAATTATATTAATCTTTTTTTTTTTTAATGGTCTGCGTAACACCCAGACTTCTATGTCTAAACACAGTGAAAAAAGCATATTCTAGTCAATGAGAATTGCTGGTGTTTGGTAGATTAAATTATCCTTCGGTTTCAGAGGCTAATTAACAACGTGTCAAATCAAACACGTATCAAATGATTTGATTGGCTGTTACAAATAAAGTCAGCCAATCATAGCAGTTATTTTATTTCTTTATTCTTGATTTTTTGGAACTTTTACGCACGGCGTATGTCATTTGCATCATAATCTAAACATAATGCTAACCACACATCAAACTATTTTAATACAGCCGACATGAATTTGAACAGAACTTTTGCGTCATCGTTATAAGATCATAGCGGTTGATATATACATCAACCATCAATTTAAAAAAGGAACCACCATCACTCTTTTGGAATCAGCCAGTCTTAGCAGCTGACATCAGCCGACAATTGAAAAAAAGATGTATTGATCTGCTTTCCAGAAACCGGATGTATATAATTAATTTTCACATAAAGATAACACTAAAACGCGTTCGGAATAGTAAAATGAGACTCACATTTGTCCAGGTCGTTACCATATTTCAGGCGGTCATTGCGTCCACTGAATCAGTCACCTGCCGGCCACGGTGGGGCGCGGGTGACGTATGGCCCATGTTATTGCGAGCCTTTACTGCGAATACAACTGAGCTTTGATAGTGGTGTTTTGTTTAGGGGTGGCTATCTGATCTAGTCGCGATGGTTTAGTAGGTATACCTAGCGTATGATAGAAAATGGTATTCAAATCATTAAGTTATAAAGTATTAACTCAGGTGTACTATATTCTGCAGACTGCATATACAACTGAGCTTTGATATTGGAGTTTTTAGTACTCGCTCTGTGTTAATTATACATCGCATCATAGAAAAGCGTGGTCAAATCATAGAGTTATCAAGTAAGTACTAGCGGCTTATCCTACTATGTCGATCTAACATAATATGCATTTCAAATAATGAAAGAACTTTTCAAATAGGTAATTACACCTATGTAATCACCTATACCAAAACGTTTTAAAAATTGTGTGTTTTATACTCTCATAAAGAAGGCTTTATGAGGTATAACTCACACAAAATTCACAAACTCTTTGTAACTTGATAATTTTAGTCTAGATTAACTATAATGTTCTATATCCCCAAAAGAAGTAGCGTGCTAAGGTTTAAAAATAAGGCAAGTAATGGATGATATATTTTTAAAAGTAAATTAAGTGATGTCTATTTTGTTCCTGCATTGTTATTTAATTTTATTAGCATATTATTTATTTGTATTTCATTATTTTTAATTTATTATAAGTAATCTACTATTTGTAACTTTGTCCAATTTCGCGAACTGTATTTACGTTTTTACTTTGCATGCTGTGTTCTACTGTAAGTGAGGGTGCACACTTAATCTATTGACCAACACTTTTGTATTTAGCTTTAAGTTGTGTGTATATTTGTAGATGGTCCAATAAAATAAATAAATATCGTAGATGAGCTAGTCAACGAACGTTAAAGGCGTGTTAATGCTAGATTAAGACAAACTATATGTTTTATGCATCGAGTAGTTTAGTAAGTTAAGCTTATGTAAAAATACTGCTACTACCTGAAGAGATAGAAAAATATGTATTACATCATCATTTCATCAGCAATTTTTAGGTTACACGTATGTAAGGCCTATTACGGTCTATCGCGCACATTTCTAGAGTACGTGCTGCTACTGAAACATTTTACCCAAACGGGGAACGAAACCACGTCCCTATGGGATCAACAAGACGTCTTTTCTATGTTAGCTAAAATACATCCGGATGTAACTTTCAATATTATCAAAAGTTACATACATAATCATTACTAAAATTGAGAAGTTCAGATTATCATAATATCTGAACAAACACCTTAACAATAACTCCTTATCACCTAAACTAGTAAAGATAAACCAACCAGTTACAATTGTAGTTATCTTAGTCTACGATCTGTGAGCTGGAGGGACGCCGTAATTTATTCAAGTAACATCTCGTCTGAGATTAAAAATGTTAATCGTGGAATTATTCGGCGCAATTTGTTTGACTACCCGGGGACTACCTTGCGAGGTGAAAGTATACAGGGTGACTTACTATTCGCAGTGTATAATTTTAACATTTGTTTGTATGGTTTGAGGCTGTAGGTTTCTTTTAGTGTCTGTAGTGCATAATTATCCATAGCGCTGTAGTGCTAGAGAATTACGTGTATAATATACTGCATTAAAAAACTCAACATATTTTTCAATTTATTACATTAAAATATTTTTAAATTCCGTCTAATTGTAGTAGCGCAACAGTTGTGAATGCTGTACATGAGATCATGGGTTTGATCCTAGATCGGGGCAACAAGAAGTTATAAGGTTTTCTATCAAGATATTAGCAATGCCAGCAAGAGTACAAGAAGTTGACTTTGTTGCAATCCCCCGTGTTTGTATGAGCATGTTAAGCCGCTGGTTTGATAAATTATTTAGAATTAAACTTTTCTAGTTCTTTGTGTATAGAAATCCTCAAAGAATTGGAAAGATGTTGATTTATAATACTAACAAATAATTAGTTAATAATATTGTACCAACAACCTGTAGATATATTTTCCTGCTTTCCTCCCAAGTGTAGAGATATCTTCATTAATCTGACGGCGTAAACTTAATTCATGCTAAGTAATGCGCAGTTCGATTCATTAAGGCAACCCTTCACTGCTACTGGTACCTTGTTGATCTTTACGGACCAAGTTGATCCGTAACTATTAAATCTGAGATGGATGTCTTAAATTCCATAGTTTGAATACAAATTAATAATTTAAAAAGTTTATATGTGTGTATCTGGTATCCCAATCATAAATCAATAAGTCATTTATTCACTTACGTCACAAATTAACACTTATGAATGTCATATCTTTCTAGAATTTACTGAAGTTACAAAATGTTGTTATAGGTTTAGATAAGGTAGCCAGGTTTGTAAGTGGCTAACAAGGATACGGTCCACCTGAGAGTAAATGGGTACCATAACTTACTTATTTATGTAAGACGCTATGAAAGTAGAGGCATGGAACATTTAGCTATGTGAGTCTTCACACCTCTTATCGTGAGAACGTAGTAACAATTCTACTAATCTTGCGTCGTATTGTATTCAAATCTGAGCCTCATTTACTTTTAGTTTTACCGACTAGTTTTGAACTGAACTGCCATTCAGGATTAGGAGCTCTCTTTCATAATCATGATCTATATAACTATTATACGGCGTTCTAGCGTGACGGAGTGACGTATTGATCTGGAATGGGGTTTAATATAAAGGTAACAATGCAAGAACTCAAGATTTATTGAAAGCAATCTGCATATACAGAAATACTGATATTAGATATTTAAGTTAATGTATTAAACGTGTTTAGTGAACATTTATCTTTCAAGACGTAGGGGATGTTTCACCATACTCTTTTTTTTACCTGTAATGCTAAAATTATCCGTAAATTTGGTGATAAGTAGGTTCGTAAGTAGTTGTAGTCGAGTCACATTAAGTTACGATTTTGGTATTGAAAACTAAAGTATTTAGACCGCATGTGAATACACAACCATAAAACTTTAGAAGCTTCGGGACAAACTCTAATATAAATTACTCAAAGCCAGCGTAAATATAAAATGAATATTTTCACAACAAAAACTCATTTTGCAGCATAAATTCTCGTGCACAGAAAGCTCACGTCATAAAAGTCCCTCACACACAATTTATCACAGATAAAAATCAAAATAAACAAGCAGACAACTATTTTGCAAACATCAGGTGTTCAACCCTAACCTCGGGGAATATTTTAATACAGTACCTTCGGACCCTTCGCAATCATTTTATTTTCATACTCGGTCTCAGAGGCCCCGAAGGTCTACCTCGTGATTTGCCATTCAAAGCAAGCGACGTGACGGCGCATCAGGTACGGGGATGATTTTGACCCAAACATCGAGCGCAGGGTTAAGATAATGCTGTTGACAGATAGTGGAATACGATTGGCGGAATCAATTTCTTTTTTCCTTTTGTTTTGTCTTGAATGGCCGAATTCTTGGGATTTTATTTTCTTGAATATTTTAAGGTATTCACGTAACAGGATTCTCAACAAAGGTACAATATCAATGAAATGTGTAATCACCATGTTCTTCGTCTCGAAGTAGTTTGTTTATATTATTAGATTTCGACTTTTTAACTTCAAAAAGAAATACCAGCTTCATTTAATAATTGGGCACACGACGTAGTTCAACAGGGTAATTTTGGGCGTATAAAACACTATTATCCTATTGAGTTGCAGTGTTACACATGCGACCAGACACAATACGTTTTTAATTATGTCTACCATCCCAACAATTGACAGGTTAACAATTATCTGTGAGTATTTTTTTTGGGATGAAAATGCATATCGGTTCTAAAATATAGTAAACTCAACTGGAAAATTACAAACAAGTAACACGTATTCTTTCACAGATCTGATGCAGAATTAAAATTCCTCGAACCCAAATCGCAGGGACAGTCCAAACAAAACACGAACAGAAATCAAATTTCAATATAGAAGGGGAAGGAAGAGAAAAACTTTATATCAAAGGAAAGAACTACCTACATACCTCCGTTGAAATCTGGCCGTGTCGTACGTGCCTTGGGTGGTAAGCAGGGAACCCTTTAATAAATAGTAGCACTATTTTTTTATAACACACCTTGCGGCTAGGCGGCTGTGTGAAGGTTTATGAGAAAAGTGTGAACGGAATTTGGGAATGGTCCAGATTTAAGTGGCGCTCGGGTTTCTATGTTAGATTAAAAATGTTTGGTGATGTAGGGTTTCGTAGCTTTGTCTTAGGTATGGGCGAATGTGAGACTTTTATACAAATTAACATATATATAAAAGTTAGCTTTATAGTGTAGATATTATAGTCACTTATTTAACGCTTTGGTCATGATTGCAGTAAATTACTATTAATTATTAACAGATTTTTCTGTAAGGTTTAACCTTGACTTTGCATACAAGGTCACGATAATCTTACATAAAAAGTCGTTATTATACATTATTATAAATAAAAGATAACGGTATAAGTTATTGAAATGTGGTAGTGAATGTGGATGAGGTCCAGAGTTCGATGCCTGAATTCATTGGGTTTTATCGTCGAGAAAATTTTGCAGGTATTAAGGTCGCCTCTGATTAAAAACAAAGTTGGCGAAATGTCGGTGTAATAAGGTTCTGCCTGCTCCTTCAAAGTGAGGTGTGAGGCTATCTATGTTACGAATACCATTTCATTCCGCGAGCTACTATTAAGAAGTTTCTAATCTAACATTGCCCATCCTGTGACCTAAAGAAGGAGGGACTTCAACGAGGTAGTCCTGAGTCACGCGACAGTCTGTCCAAGTAAGTAATTTTATTTTAAAGTAAAGTTTGCAAATACCCACCTACTTCCGAAATCACATCTCCGATGAATCGACATATAAGATTCAACAATACAAATGTTTACTGAAATGAAAATGTCAACTAGTCGTAAAACCTGATTGAACATGACGTAGAACACAATAAATAATATGATAAACTCGGGTTTGAAGAAACCAATCTCGGACATGCGTACCTATCATTGACGAAAGAATCCAATACAATAAAGTGCTTATGTTTTGCGGCTCTCAAAGTTTATATCTCAGAGCGAGTAATTCTAAAGAACTGTGATGTAATGGACAGGTATCACAGGTCTAAATCGGAGAAGTACGCAACGCAACGCAATTATTAATATTTATTATTTTTAAACAAGCTAGTTTAAAAATAATAAATATTAATACTTGCCCCGATCTTTGCTTGCGAACAATTTTTTTTTCTGGGTGAAAATTTTCTCCGTACTCATGAAAGCGTAACAAATAAACAAACAAACTCATATTCGGATTTATATTAATTGTTAGGATTAGTAAATTCCTGTACTAGGGATTAAGCTCTGTGTCGCGAGGATTTTACAAAAATACAATTCACGAACACGAAGTTAACCAAGATTCAAAACAATCATTAGTAGGTCACACAAATATTATTTTCCCCCTTGGTAGTCGAATCTACTCGCGCTAGTACTATACTACGCGCGGCAGTAACAGTAGGGCGACTGTTTGCCAGTTACGCCATTCTCCATTATACTAGTATAGCGTTTCAGTTGCGATCTTTTGCAGGATGAAGACACTGCTTTAGTCAGTTTTATCGCATGTAGTAGCCCGCTTTTGGCAAATATTTAGTGATGATGCTAAAGAAAATGCCGTCTTTGCAGGAAATCAATATAAGAGTAGTAAAGCAATTACTGTGTTTAGCCTGATGAATAAGAGATCCAGCAGTTCAATACGTACTTGTCGCATTGGTTGCCGTTTTTTCATCTTTACAGCAACAATTGCACCTCTGGTTTTTTGCCATCTCGGTAGGAAAAGAACTCAGAACTAAAGTTACTATCTTTTTCTAAGAATCATAAATCTGAAACATACATTATAATTTTTCACCTTACGGTACGCACATTTTGTGAACCACTGGCATTTATTATAGTGCGTGTATCAGCGCTATAAAACTCGTCTAGACGAATTATTTATGTTCACCTGTAAAAAAATATTTTACCGGCATGGGGTCACTTTAGCTGCTTTTTGGTAGAGAGGCTGGTTGATTTTTTATTATAGTTAGGGTGACATTTCGCCGTTTATTTAGAGCGTATAGCTTTAGATTGTTCTTTTAAGTTCTTAGCTTAGTCCAAAATACCGACTTTATTAAATTCAAGCTGTAGGCCTGATTTTGATATTTTTGTAATATAGTTAATTTGATTCTGTAAAAGTTAGATAGAGGCCTATCTCGCTACATTTGGTACGTGTTGTGTAGGTTGAAGTCTTTGCCCTAAACTGAAGTTTTCCTTCTGTTTTGCTACTGAAAATGTCTAGACACAACTACACAACATAATATTTTTGTACATAATATTTAACATCATAATCAACTAGTCCATACAAGAAAGCAGCGAATGTATAGTCTTTGTGGAAGACTAGTCTCCGTACAAGGAGGTCTTGTATTACAGATTTTCAGCCTGTCCGTGCTCTGAATAGGTAGAATATGTAATAAGAAATAAATAAACAAACTCACGTTTACATTTAAAATATTAGTTAGTAGTAAGTATTAAAGTAACTTGACAACAAATAATATAAATTGGCTTTATATGTGCCGCATACAACTAAGGTGGAACATTTGTATAGGAATGTTATTTTTACATAAGTATGAACTAATAATAATAATAATAACTAAGGTAACTATGTCATGAGCTCTCAAAATTGAGCCAGTTATCTTACGATGACCAGTCGCACTTGCACGTTAGATAAACTATTTTCTAAAATAAAATCACACAATAAGTAAGTAGCACGAATACTACCTAAATCAAAATGCACGACGGTATTCTCGAACGCTTATTAGACAAAAGACAACTAGCTAAACTCTCGATCTCCCTCATTTCATTAATAGTTCAAAGAAAACAGGCCACTACAATTTAGTTCTAAATCAGTAGTACCATCAAGGTGGGCACTTTGCGCAATACTTTGAGCCCACAAATCTCGCACACAATACGTACGTGGTCCCGCACAGGAAATCTCTTAAGACGATAGTGTTGCAAATGGGTTCCGTGCGGCCATCACATACGCGGTTTACACATAGCTGGAGCGATTTTGGTGAATTGGTAATAAGCGACATATAGCTTTATAGAAAATTGAACATTTTCATGCAAACTAATTAGTGAAATATTTCCACATACCTATATATGTTATGGCATTTGTTAATGGAAAATACGGAAATGTATGGGAATTACGAGTGCCGGCAAAATCTTTCGCTTTGTCAGAGACGAAAAGCCTTACTAAGTTGAAAAGGCACCCAAAGAAAAACTTAGAGTATTATTTTATTCGTCACATGTTCGAGAGTATAGTTCTACCTAATTAAATCCCACAAAATTATAAACTTCATTCGGTGGCCTATTGACACTTGCCACTACTAGCGTCTTACTAAAAACCCTTTAAAAAAGAGTTATCATTGTCGTAGAGATTTTTCATTTACTGAGTGCTCACCATATCCTTAAGAAATACTGCAAACCTCACTCATTCTGCAGTGAGTAAGGTATGCAGGCTTTCAGGCAATGCAGGTTGCTTTATTGCGACCTTATGCAGGCAGTAGATCATTTCCGCACGCTACTTTGAGCGAAATCTCACCCCATTTCCTATAAATAGTTGTGAAGTACGCAGAGATTAGGTTATAGTGACATTGAGGCTTATACATTTGCTGAGATACAAACATTGAATAACATTGACATTGAAGTTTACACATTTGGCGAGATACCAATCCACCTAACATGACAGAGAAGGAGCATTAACTTGAGATAGAAAAATACAGAATAATATTTATGTGCGGAACGAAATAAAAGCTATGTGGTTTATGTTTATTTTCTGTTTATCTTTAATCAGTCGCTGTCGTGTTTCGTGGCCCCTCAATGAGGTGTAACGACTAGGATTAGCTCTGAGGTAGACACTAATGCTGAGTAGTTGTCCACTTGATTCGACCCAAAATGTATTATCTTAATGGTTGCATGATTTAATTGAAGATCGTATAATAGGGCTGAATGCTACCAATAGCTTTGAGTTTCGCGCTTGATACCTCAGATGGGTATAAAAGAGATACATGGATTATTTTTGAAGGACACGGATCCCATTTGATTAGAAATATATTTTTCAGTCTATTAAAAGTACATGATGTCATTAAATTTTATGTGAGTCTGTCAGAAAATGATTCCTGTTTTTATGATAATATCAGAAATGGTTTACTTTGCAGTGTTGTGTTTTATCCAGTTATATTACTAAGAATAATGTCATTTTTTGAGATTTCATGGTTTTACCAAAATATAATGAAGTATCTAAATCATCAATCAAAATATGATGTAACAATATACATAAACTTCATTTTTCTGTTGTAAACGCTCCTAAAAAAATATCAGTAATTTACGAAAGTTTTGAAAATAGTAACTCTCTTTTCCGTTTCGTGTGTCGACACAAATGGCAAACGCATCCAATGAATCTCATAGAGGTTCGTTCGGACAACGCTATTAGGGGCTGAAGAGATACCACCCTCGACCGATCTCATTGACTTTACCTCACGTTAATAGTAGTTTAAACTGAGCTGTCTGTCTTGGCAAGTTAACCTTTTGTATTGCTGTAAAGTGGGATAAAGATATTGGAAAGCTCTATCTTAGATTTCTTATTATAGTTCCTTTGATTTAGCTATACAAGAAAGTGGAAATGATTTGCGTTCTACGGGTTTTAGGCGATTATATAAAGTAATATCCAATTAATACAATTTTCTATTTTAAGTTGTTTAATGCATAAGGTTAATAATATTTATAGCTCAATTATCACGTCGTTTTCAGGTGCGAAGGTTATCCTCAAAAAATAGTTTAGGTTAACTAAACTATTTTATATTGAAATTTGTTATAAAATAGTAAGTTATAGAAACTAATTACAAAACAAAAGTGTAAAGCCAAGATAGAACATTTTATTTTAATATAATATTAATATGCAATTAGATGTATATTTGTACAATTGTGTGTATTTGTGTACTTATTAGTGGTAAAGATCGTCATATCACTTGATGATTGAAGCAATCATTTGTTAGTTTCTCGTTTTTTCTCGTGTAGCTTCTGTTACGCCATGACTGTCTTATTAAAGTGTTTCGTTTAACGAAGCTCTACAGACCTATACCGATAGATAATTCGAATCAGATTCAGATTTCAAGAACATTCCTGGTACTCATTTTAGGCATGTTTTCTTGACGACAATTTTCACCGTTTAAGCAAGGCTAACTATTTGATACCCACATATATAAGAAATTCAAGAGGTGCGTAATATAGTATTAGATTTATAGAGCTGTCTCTATAAATCTGATACCACATTGCGCATCTCGTATGTACTGCCACGCAGATGTCTATCTCTCAAGATAGACCTCTGCGTGGCAGTCCAAACGTATCCATACTAAAATCACACTACTCCAGAAATTTACTACTTTCACCTCTAAATCGCAAAGTTGAATCCACGTAGAGAATTTACTTAAGTGTATAGGAAAACGATCAGCCCCATGTCGAGGTGCGATCGCGCATTAACGTCTATCGTAAACCGACGGGCAGCGGCGCTCGCTCGGACGCAAAGATACCGTGCTGCATCGGATTATACCTTCGCCTGGGTACACTGAGAGATGGGGTGCCACTTTATACGGTATAATTTAGTGCGTACGTAGGTAAGTAGGTAGTTTGTAGAGTATAAATTTCGTAGGTAGGTAAAATTAGGAAGTGCATTATAGAGCCAGTTTAAATTCGAAAATAAAATCATAAAGTTATTGTCTTAAAGATTAATAATTAGTAAAAAACTCGTCTTTTCCATATTAAGTATCTAAAATAAATAAAAATGTTGCACTTGTGCTTAAAATTATATGATTTTACTTAGTATTAATTGTCTGAAATTTATTGTTATCTACCAATTGCGCAATAAAATATAATGAAAATAAAATTAATTAATAAAATATTAAATTGATTGATAATACGAATGTTTTGACTTAATATTCATTTACTAATAATTAAGATAAACAGGCCATTTGGTCAAAACTGTCAGTAACTTTTACGACCTATACCGAAGTTTACATAGTGGCGTGAGCTACATATGTATATAATATTTATTATAGGTATCGTACTTTATAGTATCCCGAACACGATGTCCTAAAACAATATTTTGGAAATACCAAAAGTACCACTTACTCTCAGTGTGTCCCAATTTCTTTCGCTACCTTATTTTATGAGGACTATACGATCAGGCTCCACCTTGTCAACGTTCTTACACATACACAGGTTGGACATTGTTACCGATGACCACTTAACAATACCGTTCTTATCCATCTTATTACCTCGACTTAGAGTTCAATATCGTTTGAAGCAACAGCAAGATTATTTTGCACCTTTAGGGTAGTGAGGGGAAAATTGACTTACCCTAGATAAAGATGGTAATAGGCTGTTTTTTTCTTGGACAAAATTACGTTCGGCCGGTAACTGTTTTCTTGTTTACCTTTATTTTGTTTTTCTATTTTTATGACGTGGGCCCTCGGTCGTGGACAGGAAAAGTGGTTATCGAGACAATTGTAAGATAAACAGTTGATTGAATAAAAGGTAGTAAAATAATTCATGAGGGTTTTATTTTTATCTTTTATTGGCTATTTTAACTTTGGGGATATTGTAACTATTGTAAGAAATGAGATAGTTATTGTAGGTATTTAGACATTTTTTTGTTTGTGTGATAGTACTGTGTTCTAGGTAAAAATCCAATGAGAGTACAAGATCCTCGAATTACACCAATTGTATTTATTCAAATACACATGTCGTCAGCATGTTGTACAGTATCACGTAATAGGGAACGATTAATTATCATCTATCGAGCATATTTCTTATCAACGATTACAAATAGTTTGCTAAACGAATTGAAGCCAGGATCTCGTGATCGTCCAAAACGCAGACTTATGCTACGATATCGAAAAAAACACTCAGAGCAGAAAATAATATATAAGATCGTGGCAACTTTAAATAATAAGGTAAGTGGTAACTTATGTTGGCATCATGCGCGCAGTTTTATAAGCACATACCTATGCGCGGCGATCAGCGACCACACAGCCCCTAGACGCCTAATAACAGGCGAGCGATGTCTGTCAACACATATGACTTGAAGATCTAATGTAGGTCGCCACTCGACAATTTCGAATTAGTAGTGACCACTTCTAGGAGCCGTAAACACTTCCGCATCAGTCAATTATGAATTGGTAAAATAAATATTATAATGGCTCCTGGTACAATACGTTTATGTGGTAACAACAGCCAGACTTCGAGTTACCCGAAAAATGGCATAACATTTCATCGGTAAGTTAGTAGTTACATAATCATAATTAGATTTATCTTCTGATTTTATTTATCGGAGTTCATTTTATACTGGTTACATTTGTAGGTGAAAAATGCAACAGCACAAATTTTGTCGCGCGCGTTGATGTCTTTGGTGTTTTGTCTCTTTCTTTTAAACGTATTTTTTTCTCTATCTCTTTTCCTCTATAATGTGGTAAACATAACTAGTGATGCACCATATTCTATGACCAAATATGTTATCGGTAGAACTAAAAACCTACATATTATTTTTACAAAAAGAAACATTGAAGAAAGAAGCAGTTTCATTGGCGAGGAACTCTTGCCTAATATAAGTAACCATCAATTCCACTCTGAAGTTACTAATCATGTAGTGGATTTGTCAATGAGTGTTATGCACAAATATATTTCCACAAGGCTAGCGTTTCTTACAAAGTCTGCTCAGCTGAAACACATTGTTGGGAGAATATATACAAAGTTAATACATTTCAAAAATGATTAGTGGTGTAAAAGTGGTGATTTGTATTGTACAAAAGATAGGGTAATTTTAATTCTCTCTGAAAATTTCTCTCTTACGGAAAGAAGGCCTCTGTTCCAGCAATGGAAATATTATGGACCGATTTAGTTTGAATTAAGTTTTTTTTCTATTGATTTCGTTATTTTACTAATATTTAATATTATGGATCAACCTTTGAAAAACTATGTTATCTTTTAGAATTTTATATTTTGTTTTTAGTTTTGCATTTTATTTTATTACTGTGTAATTAATAATAAAAAAGCTAACATTAATAAAAAATTTTACGTACATAACAATTTAAAAAAATATCGATACCGTCATGGTTTTATTTAAACCTGTCCCATCCCTAGTTCGGCGAAATGACCTTTGTAGGGACCAATTAGAGCACAGTACCCCGTTCCTCATACCTCAGTTAGTTGCCAGAATTGTTTTGATGTATTAGATTAAGCATTAGGCGTCTAGTGGCTGTGTGGTCGCTGGCGGCGATGCTTCACAATACTATACTATATAGGTATAGCTGGAGCTTTACCTATATAGTATATAACTATAAATAATAAGGTGTACATGTACATAAATTTGATTATTTATGTACATGTAAGTGGATGCTCCTTTTTATCATACTGCTTTAGAGGCTACCATCAAATTTTATCAAATGCTTGAGTATGTTCAGTAGTAGTTGATGGAGAAATGGTTGCAGCACCTTAAGGCGACACTTCACATGGCTATTTGTATTTGGTATTGGGTTTTTACTGTACTTGGGCGAATATTTGATAAATAGGCAAACATACAGATATTGGCAACTATGACCGTGTACACATGGAGCCAAATAAGGCGTCCGATAACAAATACAACGCATGCTATTATTATATGCTTTGTATTAAAAAATACAAGGTTGTAAAAACACCATGGAGAGCAAGGCGCTGGTGGATGTTGAGTATGCAAAAAAATAATTTTCAAGACAATGGCCCGGGATGTCAAGTTGACAGCCCGCGCATTTGAAATTGACATGACTTGCTGCCAACGCTGGCCAATGTGTGGATGGTTTAGTTGCGTATTTGCCTATTTGCCGTCTTTGATAATCTCTTTGATGTACGTCGAAAAACCGACAAGCGCGCGGTAACGCGTGTTTGGTATTTGCTGTACTTATCAAATAGGCAAGAAAGGCAAATACTTTGCCACACAAACCATCTATACATGGTTATTATTTGTTAAATTTATCAAATGTGCAAATACAAACAGCCATGTGAAGTGCCGGCATTACAGTTAAGATTTGTAAACGAAATATTATTATATGTATCTATTACTTGGCGATTAAAAAGAGTAGCCATGAGTTTCTTGCCCGTTCTTCTCATGAGCCCTACACCCTTGCTTTGCTGAACGTGGCAGTAAATTAAAATTCACAGGAAAAATGTTATTGCATTAGTGTAACTTCGACATTCATAAGTGTTACCTTGTAACCTAACTTGAATAAATTTATTTTGATTTTGATTTTATTTTTGCATTGCGAGTTGCTAACTTTGCAAATTATAAAAGTAAAAGCATTAGACAAATGTTTATCCGATTGTATTTAAATAGTTACTAGCCTTTCGGCTCCAATAGCGGTAACCTTACCTCCAGTATTATTAGTTTCAACTTTATTTCGATTCATTCTTGTTTTAAAACTATGAAAATATTGCAAAATACTTGATTCTATAACCTCACACCTGCAAATATATGCTCTTTGTGTAATCAACATTCACACATCTCAACAAACTTTCACATTATTCATTACCTCCAGTTTAGGATCCAGTTATTCCTTTACTCACATGAGGAAGCGATACACAGCAAGCTATTCCACGTAAATAGATATACCAAAAAATGAAATAATGTTCGCGTTGTTGAAATAACTACACTTCTAAACATTAAAACGACAATCATAAAAAGTCCTTGAGATCTTGGATGCTAAAAAGCAACTGAAACGGCGGAGAAAGTGGAAGCTGTGTTAATAATAGGTATATAAGGTAGCATTTTTAAAATAACTCGCGATAATATACGTAAGTGTAGCTTAGTTTACATTATTTTATTATATTAGGAAGTTATACAATGGTGCCAATTCTGTTGTCACAAATTCTCTAATCTTAGCTAAAAATCTCTAAAATTTAGTTTAGTCCTGTCAAACGACATTTCGTATTCTGAAATCGCTAAACGTGATAGGACTAAAATAAATTTTAGAGATTTTTAGCTAAGATTAGAGAATTTTGTGACAACAGAATTGGCACCAATATCTTTAAATAAAGGCACTCAAAACACAGAAACATTTTCTAAGTTCTATTCTAACGCCAACATTTTCATTTCGTCCGCACCTACAGCCGGAACATTGCCAAAGTGCCTTATCACCACTGCCATACCTACCGTCATAGATTTATTCTTGTATAAGAAATTACAACAGGCTTGGGGCGAAATGGTCGTGTATTGAGTGAAGAATAATTTAGATGCATTGTGTCTTTTCAGTTGTAAATTAGGCTAAAATGCGAGCTCTAAGTTTTCTAGTGGTTATGTTAAAGAAGGAAGCTAAAAAGGAGGAGGCAACATTTGTAACTCTTTCTATATCTGTACACAGATTTGTTTGTCTACTTGTTTGTAACCTATGCATGAATAAACCATTGATACAACTACGATGAAATGTAGTGAATTGTTGGATTAAAGTCAAGGAACTAAACACGTAAAGTAGCATTGAATTAGAATCTGACATTGATAATATTGATCAAATAATAATGTGGTCTTACGTCACGATCCTCGATAGAAAAGGTTAATATGTTTAAAATATATTTGCCTACCATCATCCAAGTAATGTTTTAGATAAAGTACGTAATATGAGACGATCCTATTGCAGTCTACCGGGCACAAATCTACACTCCGTGCTGCTGGCTCTGGACTGGAAATTCTTGATAGAAAACCCATTTAGAATATGCCCGACCCAGAAATCGAATCCGAGGAGACCTTAACCTTATGCAACGCGGTCACATTCACAACAGCTGTACCATCGAGAGTATGAAAATTCCATCTGTGTTCGTTACAGGCTACCGTTACGCCCCTTTTATCGACCACTCAGATTTCCAGAAAGTCAAACAACACTTTGGCCAACTCGAAAACTCAATACCTCTAGATTAACCGCAAATATTATCGTAAACATATGCCACGAATTCAATAGTTAAGTGATTTTATTAGACTACTTCACATTGTCTATACCAAACCCTAGTACTTTTATCTTCAAAAACAGGTCATTGCCCATTGTCCTTTGAGTGTGTGCATTAACTAAAATTATTACACAAAAGAATATCCAGAATTGGGGCATATTTGGCCTTTGAAAGCCATCCAACGGCATTCATAGCACATATTCGGTTTTATTTCTTTGCCAGTACCTGTTGTATGGGGGACATTGAATGTAATTCTGTGAGGACCACGGCTCTGCCAAATAGCCTAGACCATTGCCAAATTAGATCGTAAAGGTTAAAATGTGAGCTTGCCTAGGTACTTCATATTTATTTTGTTAGGTATTGTGGTTTAATGTCCAGTTATAATCGTTGTTCTTTCTATAGGTTAGATTTATGAGTTTAGCTGAAAGAGAAATAGGCATTGTTTATAGATGTTTTCGGTAGTTTCGGTTGAGTGTAATTTGGAACTTATTTGTTACTAGATAGGTTTTGTTTGTGACTCTTTTCGCGTAGAATTTCGTATATGGCTTGACGAGTTATGATGATGTTGTAAATTAGTTTATTTCTCGTTAGGAGACGGAAGTGTGAGATGATACTGAATTAATTATCGAATGCTCCTTTACATGTGAGAGAAGTTGCATTAGAATCAAGCATTTTAAAAGTTATAATAGTAGACGATCTTTTAAGCGTATTGAAATATGCCTATTTTAGTGCTGTTGCATTCAAAATGATTATAATTGCTCCCTAAGAGACGTTAGTAGAAAATACAAAATATCTTATTGAGTTCAATATGTATGTATGTTTCTGTAGATAAAAATATATAAAAATAGTTACTAATAAGCATTTAGCATGTAAATGATATACTGAATTTAATAAAAGTGATTCATCTCGGTATCACAGACGCTCGTATCATATTTTATGGGTTTTTGTAGGTTTTATAAGTATTACGATGGTCTGTTGTTACAAGTCTTTATATCCGAAGCGACTCGGACAAATGTAATTAGTTTTGTGAAGCATTTTTAACCCCCGACGCAAAAACGACGGGGTGTTATAAGTTTGACGTGTCTGTGTGTGTGTGTGTTTCTGTCTGTGGCATCGTAGCTCCCGAACGGATGAACCAATTTTAATTTTGTTTTTTTGTTTGAAAGGCGAATTAGTCGGGAGTGTTCTTAGTTATGTTTGATGAAAATTGGTCCAAGATGGCCACCACCACAAAATGGCGTATCATATATTTTTCACAACTCCCTCAATATGAGTATTAAATGAAAGGGCTTGACTAGTAGAATACTATACACTATGATAAATTTCAAATCCAAGATTGCCGCCACCACAAAATTGCGTATTAAATTTTTTTTCAAATGGGTAATATGGGTATCAAAATTAAAGTTTAAATTTTAAATTTATGAAATAAGAATATTGGATACTTATTCCATAAATTTAAAATTTAAACGACACATAATTAATTTGATACCCATATCACCCATTTGAAAAAAAATTCATTACAAGACAGTATGATGTATACATACATTTGTATGATTGTTTGTGTGTATTGATGCTTCGTGCAATATATCCGTCATGTTTGCAAAGAAATTAATTACGAACGAATGTGGTTCACTGCGTTTTGCTGTTCCTAGTATCTGATTAGCTTATTTAAAACTTCTTAGATAGCAGGCAGTAATAAGCTTGAGTTGAAATACTAGTAGAGAGTAATAGTAGGGTTATTTTAGATTTCTGTATATTGAAAGCATATATAAGTTATGTCTTTTAGAAAGCCTTTTAAACCGAATGTGAGTTTAGTTTTGTTGTAATTTTGTGCAAGACACTGTTTGATATTATTTGTATGTTATTTACGTTAAATAAATATTGTACCTCTGCTAAAATATAGCATCGATTGGTATCTTAAAATATCTACATTACAGTTCACTTATTGTGACTAAAGGCGAAGGTGCGACCTTACCACTGAGGAATTTGGCTCTGAGCCGGCGCATGTTAGGAGGTAGCAATAGACAATAACTTTGTTTATTTGAAGACAATTTACTTGTTTGCTTTAGAATACTTTGTGACAGCTAATTAAGATATTGGAAAGTACTTTTTATTGTTTTTATCATAAACACATTTTTTTTTTATATCAAATGTTTGGATTTTGCTGATGTAGTATCAGTTCCAGTGACCCACCATACTTATAGTTTAAGGCAGCGAGCTGTGATAGTTTTAGTTGGTAGTACCTGGGACATCCCATCTTTCTTTTCCCCGGGTGAAAGATGGGATTTTTTTGGGATTGGATTGTATGGGATTTTACGCATCCGTATATGCGTAAATGCATTCTTCCACGTACTTTTAGTACTTATGTATTAACGACTTAAATAAAGATAAGTAAGTCAAAATCATATTTTAAGTTAGGCCATACGTATTGTATAAACATCAAAGTGCTGCACCATTTAAACTCAAAATTGTTAAAACTGTTAGGTTGGCAGCTCTATTTGTATTCAGTACTACGTAGTGGACAGATCTTCAGGACAGATTTGTAGTAACATTTTAAATATTCATGAAAGTGACAAGACGATATCGTAAAACAATGTTAGTTTAGTTCACAGCAGAATGTTCCGCAGAGACAATCCCGGTTCAAATAAATTTCCAAGTGAAATTTCTTTATTTTGCTCTGAGACGTTCGCGCTGAAACCAAATAACTGCATCTAGGATTATCGAATCTTGGAATAGGCATACTATTAGCAGTAACCGATCTTTACGTAGTATACTTAGAAGACTGCCTCGTCGATGCAGTGGTGAATGCGAATGCTGTGCATGAGGCATCAGATTTGATATTTGGGTTGGCCCAAAAAATATTTGTAGCCGCACGGTATCTGCATCTATGCCCTATAGATTTTAATAGGCTCTCTCCTATAACGTGGGTTTTATTCTTGGATATATATACCATATCTATGCCTACCTCTATGATATAGGTGTAACGATCGTACTACCTTCTAGTGATAATAATGATTTGCACATTCCAGTGGCCACCCACAAGCGGGTCTCACCACTGGGATTTCTAGAAGCATTTTGAACATGCAATCGTAGTTTTCACTACATTGGTGACACCGACGGACGGACCCGGTTTTTGCCTGCCGGCTGGTGTAACGATCGTACCACCTTATAGTGAAAATCGTGATTTGCTCATTCTAGTAGCCACCCACAAGCGGGTCTCACCACTGCGATTTCTAGAAGCATTCTGAACAAGCAATCGTAGTTTTCACTACATAGGCAAAAGGCATAATAATACATAATACATAAGTATTTTTATTAAAAAAAATTGTTAATATCTAAGTCTGTTTGCTGGCATAGTTTAATAGTTTACTAGCCATTACTATTTTAGAATGTCAGCTCTCTTTGAATAGTCTTCGGCGTGCGTATAATTGAGGATTTCTATTTACCCACTATACTATAAAATCAGTTGATAGTAATGAGAGGCGAAACTATTCATGAATTTTTATGAATGTTTGAAAATGAATTTTGTCAGGCAATTCGTTGAAAAGTCTCAAGCAACACTCAATAAGTGGCAATAAGATCAGTCCTTAGGCCATTCGATTAATACGTTATTAGTCGATCAAAAGGTTATGAGTTACATTCCCAAATCGGGTACAGTTATATGAGTTCTTTTTGTTAGCTAATCAGTGTGAAGCAGACAGCCTAAAAAAGTGCCTGATAAAAGATATTATTTACGAATTCAAGGGTCTTGACACTAAAAGGCAAAATTTAAAATTTGAAAAAAGCTGAGTGTTGCGCGATTTGCGTATAATATAATATAATTTTCTATCACATACACACAACACCATCTAGCTCAAACTAAGCAGAACTTGTATTATGGGTACTAGACAATGGATAAACATACATGTATACTTTTTTTTGTAAATACATACATATTATACATAGAAACACCCAGCCCAAGACAAACATCCATGTTCATGCACACAAATGTTTGACTTGGCGGGAATCGAAACCGCGACCTCAGGCGTGGCAGTCGGTTACACTAACCACTACGCCATCGAGACCACATAATGATTCGAATGTTAGGATTACATTCGAATTTTATGCAGTGATAACGGCTAAACTAATTTAATTTGTAACGATTGTTCAAATAAACTAGACACTTGACTACTTGTTTAATTAAAATATACAAGCAGCTTTGCTGTAAAGCGAGTCTCCTTTTAAAATAAAAGTAGGTATATAATTACGTATTTCTTATCCACCGTGTGATGGTCTTAGTAGAGAGTACACCTATCTTACGCACGGGAACGTTGCCAAAGTAACCTGCCACTGCATACGTACGCTCTGACATTATGCTAGATATATAGTGTATACATATCTGTATTAGTGTGTATATGTTCAAACAGAGGTCCTATCTATTAAACAACTAGATTTTTTTACAGCAGCGATAGCCTAGTTGGATACCATTGGACTGCCATGCAGAGGTCTCGAGTTCGATCCCAAGGCGCGCATCTCTGACTTTTCGAAGTTATGTGCGTATTAAGTAGTTATAGCTCATTTTAAATGTAGAGTAAAACATCGTGAGTATACCTACATATATGAGAGATCTCCATAAAGATTTTGAAGACATTAGAAGTCTGCCAACCCGCACTGGGCCAGCTTGGTGGACTGTGGCCTAACTCTTCTCACACTGAGAAGAGGCCCGTGCCCAACAGTGGGACAGTTTAATACAGGGCTGATATTAAATTTATATTATAGATTTTGCTCGCAGCTTCGCTCGTGTTAATCTAAATTTTGCAAATAACTTTCTATCTTTCCAGAACAGTACTTTTTCTGGATGAAATGTTCTGTATGTCTTTTTGTCTAACCCTGACAACGTGTATGCGAAATGTCATGATGATCGGTCAAGTAATTAAGGCGTGAAAGCGTGTCAAACAAGCTCACATGCGCATTTATAATATTAGTTGGGATGTTACGATTAGGATAATTATTTTATCTCGAACCAAAAAGTTAGATTCAGTATATTTTGATATCTTTGTTTATTTTTTCTAGTTCATTGATAACTTTTTAATTAGTTATGGAAGTATCAAAGCATTTAAAATCTTTTTGATTGTAGAACGATGTATAAAAGACGAGTTACTTCTTTTACACATTGTTCCATTCTCCTTATTAGCCGAACAACGTCTTAAGAGAATCTGAAACCCGGACAGGGGCTAGCTGGAAAAGACGGCAAGGTGTAAAATCACCTTGTCGTCTTTTCCCTTTTATGCCTATTTTACCTAATACATAGACAAATTGCTATGATCTGAAGAAGAATACTTACTTAATCGAAAGTATTGTACTGTATTCTTATGATGAGCAGAAAGTATCACTAATACGTTAGAAGATTTTTGACAGTTACTGTGAGCATAATAAATAATTGTATATTTAACAAATAAGTAAAAGTTACTGAAGTATGATTATTTAAACTATCTTATTATTATTATTGTTACAAAACTTATATATGTATTACAATTTTTTTTTTTGCTTTTGGTGGCAGACTAGCAAGTGGCCCACCTGATGAAAAGTGGTAACCGCTGCTCATGGACTTCAGCAATGTCAGGACACAGCAAAGCCGCTGCCTACCGTGAAAGAAGAACTCTCTTTAAACCTCGTTTGAAGAAGGACATATCATAGCGCTCGGGAAACACCGAAGCAGGCAGTTCATTCCAGAGCTTGCACGTACGTGGGAGAAATGATCGCTGAAAACGTACCGTCTTGGATTTATAATTATAATACAATTTGAAAGATAGAGGCAGTCGAAATCTTGCAAGTGTGTATCGATTTATGATGCTGACTGTATAATATACATTTTTACTAAATTCTTTCAATTAAAAAGATATCCCATACTATGACATTCACAAAATTATAAGTAAGATAAAAGGTAGGTAATTTGTGCGATTACAAACAATTCCTTTGAACAAAACAGCTGACAACGAATAAAACAAGAAAGTAGAGATGAAGATTTATCGGCAATTACCTAAAAAGCATAATAGTAAACATTACCTATGGCCTGCGAAACTTAGTAATGCTTTATCAACGGTAAACTTGTGACAAACAACTAATGTATTGATCTTTATTTATGTACTACGCTCAATTCGGCGGCCATGCTTCTTCTTAGCGTATCAATAGCAATCTAAATTGTCTTAGATACGAGTATTGTACGTTCAAAAGCGTCTATAAATTCTCCTAAAGTGTATATGCACCTGATATGTCGAGTACTGTCATGCCCTGTATGTGCTTATAAGTTTCAGGCTATACTGGGCATGATAGTAACCACAATTTGCGGAGTAGAAGATACATTTGCGCGCCAGGCTAGAATCTTCTCAAACATTCACAAGGAAAGGTTCTGTGATGCTTTTATAAGTCTACTAATCCATTAGTATCTCATTTTATCATGTTTTGTTAGAATACTAGCTGTTACCCTCGTCTTCGTACGCTTAGAATTTAACAAAACGTTTTAATTTTATTCTCGGGGAAATCAAATTGTTTAGAAAATAAATTTTGCTTGCGTTACTCCTTATAACATCAGCTATCTGCCAATAAAGGCTTTAGGTTTCAAAGATTAGCCGGAACACATAGACAGACAGACAAAATTATTTTTTTGTTATAAGTGCTGTATATACATACATTCATATGCATTTAGAAAAAAGCTGTAATTTTGACATTAGAAACAGACACTTCAAATTTTATTCATTTGTGTAGATTGAATGGGTGGTAATTATCGCATAGGTATGTTATAGGCTACAGCAAATACTGCATATAAACCTGAAGTAAAACACTTGATGATAAGTTGGGATTTTAGAGCCATGCTATGTAGTTTATCCTCATATGGGTGCATTGTCAATTCAGTGTATTTTTGCCAGCCTATCATTGAGTTTATTGTACACATACAGTTGTTAGTCTCTTGAGTAAACTACAACTACTTCCCATCATGCAAACAGTTTTAATAAGAAAACTATGCAGTTAAAATAATTAATTATTTTGTAAATTACCGTCACTCAGCACCAGTAAATTCTCCACGTTTAATTCTGCAATGATTAAAGTTCTATAATAAATTTGAAATTTCTCACGCTTAACATAGTAGCAATGGTTAAAATTAAAAATAAAACAACGTGCGACATTCATACACCAAAACAGTATAAGTAAGCGATAAGCATTTCCACGTAATTGGTTAAATTAAGCAGACGGCGGCTGCGGGACGGGTGGGACGTGTTCCGTTCGGAATTTAATTTAAATGTTGGCGCGTTAAAAATTGGCGGCAAACGTTGTTACCTGTCGCGCGCGTCGCGTGACGCACGTCACTCTGACGTGACAGCGTGTTGTGTTGGTAAAGAAAAATGTGTGGAGTGTGTTTGTTTGGGGAAATTGTTTTAATTTAGCTTTGTTATTCACATTAAATATATTTTGAGACATAAGCTGTAATGTTTCAGAGAGGTAGAAATTGATCTTATTATGAACTAAAAGTAGGTAAATATAACCTCATAAATTGACAGATGGCAAAGTTTGCATGATGAATATGTTGCTACTTCTGTGTAGATATAGCCCGCCGTGCTCTTGTTAATAACTTGGTGATGGTATAAATGAGCTGACTCGCCCTGGCGGTGGGCACCATCCGTACCCACCACCTTTTACAGGATAAACAGTAGTAACACTGTAAATACGTTTTATTCAGTAAGTAAGAGGTCTGGTGGCTCCTCTCCCATTCTTTTCCGCTCATCCCTTTTTTAATTCCTTTTCCAAGGGACCACAACGTGCAAGAGAAAATATATTATATTCATATGGATTTTTGTAAGAACTTATTATCATGTAAGCCGTATGTCAGCACATTCGGTATTTACAAAAAAAGAAACTGTAATTTACATCGAGTCTTATATAAAATAAAAATGGTTTATTCTATAATTAATGACGTTTACTAAAAACAATCAAGTAAAGCCTAAAAGTTCGCGAAGTTCAAATAAGAGAAACAAGATTATAAATTCCTCTTTGAAAGTGGAGTCGATTAAAATTAAACGTGTTCCGACCCCCTTCCTTTTATCCAGTTACGTCGTAATTTTTATTTTCAACAATTCATCACGTCGCCGTTTCTTGGGGCCCGTCACGCAGCGTGACAGGTGACGCCCGTCGCGACCGTTTTTTTGCAAATTAATAAATTGTATTTTTCCGCTTAGACCACTTTGCTTAGAGGGCCCACGCCGTTTAACGTGAATAATGTTTTACGTCTTTTTGAGTAAATGTTTGACTTGCTTTATAAGGTTTTTGATTACTTTTACTGCGTTAAATATCTTAAAGTATACCTCTACAGATAAGTGTAAAGTGCTTGTCCTCAGATTCACTTACAAATTATGCTATTAAAAGATTAACTATGATATGAACAATTAAATTAATTATTATAAATTTGTTGCATTCGAATTAGTGTTAGTATCATTTGAGAAGATGTGAAAGTCTGAATAATAGCTTAAACAATAAAAAGGAAATACCTGAAAGTATACTTAAATATTATATTGTTGTGTGCCTTAATACTGTATTATTTTTTTACCGAACCCACCACGTCAACCTAGCATATGTTACCGAATATGTTTGCGTGTAATCGCGAGTTTTCTTGATTAATTCCTGGCTCGGTTAAAAGGACAGCACGGATGGCGTATTGGTTTAGGTGGTATCCTCGCCACTACCATTGCGCTGAGTATTGTGGGTTCGAATCCCACACGGGACAAATTTTGTGTGATCCACAAATGGTTGTTCCAAGTCAGGATGTTTTTAGTGTCCGTTGTTTAATTGTTTGTAAAGTCCCCCGCGACACAGGGATTATTCCTGGTGCTGGAGTTAGCTTAAAAAAAGTGATGCTTACATTTTACAACCCGCTTGCATTACGGAGCTTTACACTTAACACTTGGCCAAACTCCGAATTGCTATGCACTACACCAAATTTAACTCCGTGCCAACAAATCTGCACCATATTCCGTACTACTACCAGCTATTTTCTTCTAAATACTCCAACCAAAAGAACAATACCAACATAATATACTAAAGAGGCTACCTACATGATCCACTTCTCAATATTAACACCCCGTTAACTGTAAGACAGAAGTAAGGCGAAGGGTCCAACACTCGGGTGGCTGCATAATACAGGTGTTAGCAGGAGTGTCACGTCTGCGCACATAATTAGATGAAGCTCATTACCGTCCCTCGGTGTGGCGGTTATTGGCGCGTACTTACTCGTGCATTGATGCCGTCTATGTTTTTGTTAGTATTGATTAGTTGGTGCGTTTTGCTTGTAGGTATATTACCTAGAAGAAGATGAAAAGATGATGATGAAATGTACTGAGTTTCGTATACTCCGTAGTGCTAATGTGTATGCTATAATAATATTAATTATAGAGAATTAAAGAATCTACTCCTAATCGTCGAAAAGAAACAAGCATCCACAAGTTTTATTTATATATTAAAACGTGAAGTAAAAACTTTGTACCCCTTTTTACGAAAATTGCGCGGACGGAGAAGTATTAAATTTTGCACAGTAAAAGTTTATATGGAGAAGAAGGGGTGAATCCTAATATTTTTATAAAATATAAGTTAGAAATACATTAAATTAATGAAAAAACACTACACGCACACAACCATGCATTTGACACACGCAATTGAACCGCGTTCGTAGTATTTCGACACTGTTCGTCTGACGTCGTACAATTCTTTGTAACTATGGTTAACTATGGTAACTATGGTAACCTATACCTTATTTATATGAAAAACAGAAAACACAGTAGCAAGCTTAGGAATTTTGACCACTAGGCGACCGCTAGTACGTAATTATTATGCGTAATGTCATTCTCAACATTTAAATTATATTATTGGTTCACAGTATTGCCACTCATGATTTAATAATTGGGTATAAAAAATAATGAATTCAATATCACCATTACGAAATCACAGGTACAATAATATTTACAATATCGATATGGTATAGCTGTATTATAAATAGGATTAATTAATATATCCGTACCAAGAGTAATTAACCTTACACGTGTGTTAGAAATTTTAAAGTTTGTAAAGATGTTTGAAAGTTTTGTTGCTGAACTGCGTAAACCACTGAAAGGACTTGGATGGAATGTAAGGACTTGGTATACAGATACACCATATTATACTGAATTAGCAAATAGGGTTTAGCAAAAAGGACTTTCCGCCGTAGATCGTAACATCAATTCTGCGGATCATACTATATCGTAACTTTGGTTCCACTGAACTGAACAACATAAAGCGTAGCTTACATTTCAAGGTGATAGTAACAAGCTGTGGTAACTGCAGTAAAGTCTTCTTAAATGTTTCTCCAAAATTCGAACACACAAGCAGTCTTAAAACCCTCGGTTTTAGAACCTTTAATAAGCTTAAAAAATATCATATATTGACATAGTTTTTTATTGTTTCAAACTAGTACAGACGCAGAAATGTGTTTCTTGGTTTGTTCCCGTTTAATAAACAGACTACAGAAAGCTAAAATTAAGATCAATTGTAGATAATTAAAATTAAATGTAACCCCAACCTTACTTACACGTTTCAGATACAATCGCAATACAGCATAAAACTAATATCTTATCTTATCTTATCTTGTGTGGGGGCCAGTCAGTACAGACCGGCGACACTTCGACCCAGTGGGATCTTTTGTGTCGACTGCCATAGATGTTCATGGCAGGCGGGACCGACGGCTTAACATGCTCTCCGAGGCACGGAGCAGACGATAATTGTCAATCAATACGCACATAATTTCGAAAAGTCATATAACTTCCGAAATTCAGAGGTGCGCGACGTGGGTTCGAACCCGAGACCCTCTGCATTGCAGTATATTGGTCTCCCCACTGACCTATCGCTGCTCTATAAAACTAATAACTAAAATACTAAACCAAAACATATCAGCTCTTAACAAAAACCAAACACTACCATACTGAACCTTCCCTATTTACCGTTTCACAATCAGCTAAGCAGTAAATCAGTTCAGGTGACCGAGACCACTTGTCCTTTAACATAAATCTCCGGCTTCGACCCCCGGGTCATAAATATTGAACTATTGACTCCAACCTCACCGGTCGTTAATGATAGTGGCGAGCTCGCGTCCACTATCTTTGTGTACGGGTTTTTGTATTTCTAAAAGCAGTGCAGAATATATATGTTTATGTTGACGCTTGAGAATAATTACTTGTTGAGCGATCAAAAAGGAAGTACATGAAATTAAACCGCCTTGATGGTGCCCATAATAAGTCTTGTTTGTGGCCGATTGTGCGGCTTTAGGTTCAATTCTCAGTTATGACAAAATTGATAAAGTTTTTTATTAAGAAATTCTTAGAAATAGCTCGGCGTTGGCGGCAATAACCTCGTCCTCTTATACACCGATGTGGGGGTTACACGTGGTTACAACCCCAAAACCCAAAATTAATACTTTATATTTGGGTTTTGGGGTTGTAACCATGTCCAAACTATGTTTATAGATTGGGAAATGTAAACATAGTTTTAACTATTTTAGATTTTAGAGGATTTTAAATATAAATCCCTCTTATTAGACAAATCCAATTACTCTTCAAAACATATTCCTAATGTATCTATTACACTGCTCCGTTACCGTTTTGTTATAGTAAGAACCGATTAGAACATTAAAACTAAAATTTACTTTTAAAGAAATACTCATAATAGTTTAACCGTTCCCAAAACGCCACGGGGAACACGTAAGTTAAAACCTCTTAAATAAAACGAAGAATTTAAATGAAACAATGCTGTTTAGTAGTCCAGACTAGCGGCACGTAATGCACGCCGCTGTACCGAGCATAATAAAGTACCTGCGCGTTGTACACCTTCTATTTACATCTATGGTAATAGTGGATTGAATATGGCGTTTCTTTGCCAGAAGTTATTAACCAACTATTGGATAGAGAACTGTGACCACCAATGTCAGAAAGTTCCCTGTATTACTTTCTTCTCCCTAGCCTTTTATTATTCCCAAGTCACTTGGGTCGGATTTTCTGGTCTAACCGGATTTGACTGGATATCAGTTTTTACACGGAGCGAATGCCACCTGACCTCCGCAACCCGAAGGCTAATGATACCCTAAGGCTAGACCAGTGTCAGGATATTATAGGGCACTGACTTCCCAGTAACGACTGCCATAGATGTTCATGGCAGCCGTAATCGACGGCTTAACGTCCTCTCCGAGGCACGGTTCACTGTATTACTTTATAGACTGAATAAAAAACTAATTCCATAAAAAGTACATTGCTAGCGTGTTAAACAGGTGCTTTTTCAAATGATATTGTTCTTATTAGGGAATTAACCAGTGGCGCGGAGTATTTTACAAATATACAATTAGCGGTCACACTGTACATCCATACTCTAAAAATGATTTGTGAATCATATAAATAATTGTCACATGTATGATTACATGAATGCTTCGAACCTACAAAACAGCGCTACGACAGTCGTGAGTTGACCGCTTGCGCGCTGCGCGCTGCGCACTGCATCTGAGCGTTATAAGTTACCGTACTATATCTTAGTTATAAAGTGACGTATTTATTTTCTTTATGTCTTTTCTTTTGTCTGAGTGTTAAGTTAAAACCTCTGAATGCATTTTTATTCGGTTAGCAATTTGATAGTTTAGTAAAACTAAAGTTATGATAAGCCGCGTAAATTAAGTTGCGGGTAAACTATATTCTACATAGATGACATTGCGAGGGCAATCTTCAGACATAATGTTACGAGCATTGTGATTTGACTCAGGCGTCTATATGCCAATGGACGAATAAACATTTTGAGCAGCAGTAGCTCGTTGGCGGTCAGACACAATTGTCTTTTAATTGCGTCTTTCTAGCAATTGATAGATTAATGAATCGATAACTGTCATTGAAATAAAAGCAAAAGCAACAGCAAAAGCTAGTCATCCAATTAAAATTCACGACGTTGTCATTACTTCCCACCCATATGACATTACCTAGTGATGGGAAAAACGTTATAACACAGCTATTTAATAATCCAGACTGGTATTGTACTACACGCCCAGTGACGTACCTCGCATGTAAATGGGTTTTAGGTAACATAAATTAGGCTGGGTGGTTTTATAAGACAAGTTGAATTTAATATTTTCGGTGACGCAAATGTTGAACAATGTGAAACACAGCTTTTTTTATAGTGACTAAAGAAGCATTGAATCAGTGTCGTGTTTTGTGAAGAACCATAAACCAAAACGAGTTTATGAAGAATAAAATGCGAGAGAATAAAGCTAGATCGATATTCATATACTCTGTTTACCCCTTCGTCCAAGTATTGGTCTATATATCCATGTAATTGATTAGGTATCTCTGTATTGATAATGAATTCCATTTTAAAAGTTTCAGTTTCAAATCTAAAATCTTAGTTCTTTGATTTTATAACTTCAGTACAGTATATTAATGATTTCAAAGTCTGGAAAGGTTGTAATAACACAAAAAAAAAACATCCTAAAACCTACATGTCTGAAAGTCCTTCATAATGTTCTCGAAGATACCTGAAGATTGCCAATTCCAAATGAGTATGCATGCAGCATGGTCGACTGTGTCTAATCCTTCTCACACAGAGAAGAGCACCGTACCCCACAATGTGACAGTTTATATGCAGGGCTGGTATTATTATAAGCACAGCCTTACTTACTAATTTACCTGCAACTTAAAGATACCCAATTTTTAAGTTGCGTGTATATTACGAGCAGTTACCCATATGGGTATCTTCTATATAGATACGTCTGCTTCATCCTCTACCACATTTCGCTTCGTCAGGTGACGTCGTGATCGACGGTAAATCTATGTTAATCAAAAAGTTTTCTTATAAACAATTTATCTACATACCGATAGACGTGAAAATATTATAATTTATGAAAATATTAAGACATTTCGAAAAAAAAGCAGCGGTAGCTCAGTAGGGAGACCAACAGACTGCAATGCAGAGGGTCTCGGGTTCGAACCCACGTCGCGCACCGCTGACTTTCGGAAGTTATATGACTTTTCGAAATTATATGCGTATTGATTGACAATTATTATCGCCTGCTCCGTGCCTCGGAGAGCACGTTAAGCCGTAGGTCCCAGCTGCCATGAACATTTATGGCAGTCGTTATTGGGGAAGTCGACACAAAAGATCTTACTGGGTTGAAGTGTCGCTGGTCTGTACTGACTGGCCCCCATGCAAGATAAGATAAGATAAGACATTTCGAAGAAGATCACTAGGATTTTCTTGGCAAAACAAACGATGCTGAATATAATTATTTTTAATTACCTTGTAATATTATTGGCTACATAATATTATCTTATAATATACACACGCTGACTTCTTCTACTGAAGCATATAATATTATTATTAATTATCAGAAATATACAGGGTGTCCAAGAACCTGGCGTCCAACTGGATTCCCACGATGCCCCAAGTTCTAACAGTACTCAGAAAAATATTTTAAAAAATCCACCCCATGTACTTACAGAATTATACTGATTTCAAAAAAAAAGGGGAAATGAGCACCCTGTGACATACTTTTGAATGCTGTGACTGCTAATGCTGATAATTTCGATATTTCTTGGAGGTTTTGTAATCTAGGGTATTGCTGTGTCTAAATAGAATGTAAAAATAAAGTACTTATTGTACCATTTTAAAATAAAATATTATTTTAACTAAAGGTGATATGGAAAACTATTGAATTTCGCAACTTTGACCGACTGTAGTGTAAAAAAAATGTACCAAAATAGTATGGCAAGTGACGTCAAATTTTGACGCGTTTATTCCTCTTTTTAAAAAGGTATAATACTTACACATTAATTTGAAAAAAAAAAATTTTGATAATATTTTTACTCAACAACCCAATTTTTACGATGTCTTACAGAATTCTTAGAAAGAAAAATTTACGACGAATTGAATCTAACCTCTAAAGAATTACTGTTGTATGCTCATAAAAATAACAACAGGCCTCTCAAAAAACAGGTTAGACCGTAAGGGACGGTATGTGCATGCATCTCACCATAGTGATTCGTTATTACAACAGGAGGGAGCAAGACAGAAACTATCTTTGCGATTTGCTGGTTCTTCTTTATGGTACCCCATTATTCATTATTATTCCATTATTCACGTACTACGATTTAAAGCTTTGTTTATTGGACTCGATTACTCTTTGTGCTCTGGACTTTGAAACGAACTCTTTACGACGACCTTTGCCTGTGTTTGGACAGTTTGTGTTTTGTGTGTGCTACCATGGCGACCTACACTCCGCAAGAATACGCAAATATGCACTACATTTATGGAGAATGTAGAGGTAATGGACGAGCTGCAGCGAGACTTTACAGAGAAAGGTATCCGAGGGCTACGCGATATCCCGACCATCGAGTTTTCATTAATGTGCACAGATCACTATGTGACGGGCGGTTCCCCAATCAAGTAGCTGGTGAAGGACGACCCGTAAATGACTTCATACGCGATGAAGTTTTAGAGGCGGTGTCGGCAAATCCAAGCATCTCTGTGCGAGGAATAGAAGCTGATACGGGGATACCGAAGAGCACAGCACACAGTATTCTCCAAAAAGAAGAATATCATCCGTACCACGTACAGCGAGTGCAAAGTCTTTTACCTCGAGACTATCCGAGCCGAGTCGCGTTTTGTGAAACAATCCTGCAAAAACATCGAGAAGACGAAAACTTTATCGACAAAATTTTGTGGTCAGATGAATCTACATTTAAGAAGGATGGCTACATGAACCTACACAACTTGCACGAGTGGCATGTGGAAAATCCGCACTTGATGCGAGAAGATAGATCCCAGTACCGGTTCAAAGTGAACATGTGGACCGGTATTCTCTGTGGGAATATTATTGGTCCATTTGAGATGCCCGAGAATTTGACTGGCGAATCATATTTAAATTTTCTTCAAAATGATTTGCCAAACTTACTAGAAGAGACCCCACCAGATATGTGGTTCCAACACGACGGCTGTCCAGCACATTTTCGCGTATCCGTTAGAGAGTTTTTGGACGAGCAATACCCGAACAGGTGGATTGGGCGATCAGGAACAATCCCGTGGCCAGCCCGCTCACCTGACTTAAATCCGCTGGATTTTTTTTTCTGGGGAACTATGAAGGAGCTCGTTTATGCGAAGCCCATTAATGACATCGCTGACCTTCGTGAGAAGATAACACAAGCAGTGCAGGTGATACGTCAAAAAAGTTACTCGCGAAACATAAAGCGGTCCTTTTTAAGGAGAGTGAGAGCTTGTATTGCCGCGGGTGGTCAACATTTTGAACATTTATTGTAATAAAATATCTTTAAACTAACATTCTTTGCTTTTATTCTACTGGGAACCCATCTACCTGTGTGTATTTCCTTCTTGCTCACTCTTGGAACCGAAGTAAATAATAGTAGTAACATAACAGTTTCTAAGATAAGAAAGGGTCCGACAGTTACCGTTAGTAGGTAGGCACTTCGTAAAAATTGGGTTGTTGAGTAAAAATATTATCAAAATTTTTTTTTTCAAATTAATGTGTAAGTATTATACCTTTTTAAAAAGAGGAATAAACGCGTCAAAATTTGACGTCACTTGCCATACTATTTTGGTACATTTTTTTTACACTACAGTCGGTCAAAGTTGCGAAATTCAATAGTTTTCCATATCACCTTTAGTTAAAATAATATTTTATTTTAAAATGGTACAATAAGTACTTTATTTTTACATTCTATTTAGACACAGCAATACCCTAGATTACAAAACCTCCAAGAAATATCGAAATTATCAGCATTAGCAGTCACAGCATTCAAAAGTATGTCACAGGGTGCTCATTTCCCCTTTTTTTTTTGAAATCAGTATAATTCTGTAAGTACATGGGGTGGATTTTTTAAAATATTTTTCTGAGTACTGTTAGAACTTGGGGCATCGTGGGAATCCAGTTGGACGCCAGGTTCTTGGACACCCTGTATATAGATATTTAATATTTTTTTTAAAGCCGCGCAACTGACTTTCTTATTTGGTCAATCCAATGTAGAAATAGAGTATCTCTAAATAAGTTATTACATATACGAAAAATTTACAAGAACAATTTGTTTTTGTATTAAGACTGTGTATGTGACTGATAATCTCAACCAAAGACCGACATTTCCAATCCGAACTATAACCACTAAAACGTTCGGTAGGGTAGAAATAATTACCGAACAGTTACCGAAGACGTAATAAGGGTAAATAGTTCAGTGGTAGGGTGAACCGCCCTATTACTGGCAGGTACTAATCGAAAAAGTTCGGACGCAGGTTATTGACTCGACGGAAAGTTTTCCAATAGCCGCTATCTGGTGTATTTACCCTACGAGGTGAGTCCGTTCATTGTTTTGTGAGTGCGTAATTAAGCGTGAGAAACCGGAACTGTTTATTTGGTAAAAGTTTGGCTTAAAGGTACCTTTTATTAGAAGAAAAGTGCTTCAGAGTCACTATTGATTTTATTTCTTTACTTTTCTGGTTGAACACTCAGATTACTCGTTGCGAATAACGAGTTGAAAATGAACTAGGCTACAGGATTTCGAGTACAAATTATTACAAAGCAGGACTGATATTTCGAATAATGCATTATGTTCGCTTCATACACATAATAATTGAAATGATTCTACACTTAAAGCGTAAGATTAATATTGTCGTTATCGCATGTATTATTATTTATTTTACTTAATTACTTAACTAACTACATAAATACAATGATGTCATTGTATGCGTGCATTTTTAAGTTGAGTGCTCATATTTATTAAACAGAACGATAAAGACATTGCTAATTCCAATCTCGAAATATATGATTAAGGTCTTTCTCCAAAAAGTTACAATAGCCAAGAAAACCAATTTTCTTCGTCCAATTCGTTTCATTCCAGGTTTTAATTTAGTACCGAAGTCTAGGTCATCTAAATCATACCTGGGTGACAGGTAACGGTCTTTGTACCAAGTCAACTGTGAAAAGATAGTAATAAATTGTTCTATAAGTAAAGGTACCCGTAAAACCTATGGGAAGCCAATGGTGTATGGAGACATTTTGATAGCACCTGCCATAAAATCTATGGAAGTTCGATAGTTTAGGAGATTTGGTAACTATGCATTTGATTTAGATTAAAGATAGGGTGAAGAGTTTTGTGGGGGAACTGAGTAGACTTGTGTGTCTTCTCGATAAATTAAATTAAATTATATTTACCTTTATTAGATAGTATTAAGACGACGAATATAAAAATCTAATGTAGTGATGTTACTATTTGTAAAATGAATTTACTTGTTGTTAACATGATTATTCGTAGGCTTTATTGCTTGTATCTTTTTCTAGTTAAACTATTTAAGTGTATGTAAATGTAAGCCTAACAGTCATTCCGCGAGCAAAGTACATTAATATTAAAGACAAGCAATAGTTTACACTAGCCTATAGAAAAAATGATTACCAAAAGCTGTTGGTTTACCATTGTAGTATCTCATCCAGAAGCTACTCTTCGGTTTAAGAACTTATCTTAGAAAATCATATCATAATTAAAAATCTTCTTTAAAAGTTTTATATATTCACAATATTTCTTAGTTAGATAATTATTCGGATTGTAATACGTAATACGAGTATGTGACCGATGGCGTAGTGGTCAGTGTAACCGACTGCCACGCCTGAGGTCGCGGGTTCGATTGCCGCACAAGTCAAACATTTGTGTGCATGAACATGGATGTTTGTCTTGGTCTGGGTGTTTCTATGTATAATATGTACGTATTTACAAAAAAAAGTATGTATGTATGTTTATCCATTGTCTAGTACCCATAGTACAAGCTCTGCTTAGTTTGGGTTAGATGGTGTTGTGTGTATGTGATAGAATATTATATTATATTATTGTTAAACTCCAGCTCTCCTCTACAGACTCCTAGACACTGTATTTATTGGGAACGTCTTCTTAATACTGGTGTCGAATGGGTTGGTACAATTACGTATTCTACATACTTCAGTCGCCAAATATATTAATTGCATTCTAACTGCACAATTGTCGCTCTTATCTCCCCGGTTTGACGTCTTTCTATACGAAGTAGCGGACTGGCTGTTTCTTTACCATGCCGAAGCAATACGAAGAGTGACCTATGTCCGAGAGTAGTGGCTATCATTTATTATAAGAGAGGCTGTCTTCAAACGGTGTGTCACGCGGACCGCTGCGCGCGAGTTGGAGTGGCGGCTGGCGCCCGTCTTCCCCTCCTGCCCGGCGGTAGTGATATATAAGCCGATCGCGTCCTGGACCGCGACCTCTTCCGGCCGGCTGCACATCTCCAGCTAAGTGTCCCGATTCCCGGAGGACCACGAAGCAAGTCTTTAAACGAACCACGCCCTGACTTTTGTCTTGTAGGAAAGTTAATATTGGCTGTACTTTCTCTAAAAATATATTAAAAGTGTTAATCCTCATCTCATCTTTGATTCTCTAATTAATAAACACCCTAAAGGTTACAATGGCCCCACGTTGGCTAGTGACGTGCGCCCGCGCTCGACGGGCTCCTAGGCGATTAACGTCACAGGTGTCATAGAAAAACACCTCCTCGTACATGGCGTAAATATGCCGCATGGCGCATTAGGAACTTTTTAATATATGTAAGTAAACTTTTTGTCCATTAGTCGACTTGTATGTACACACAGCGACGCATCAACCTAGAATGTTTGGACTTTGAACTATTAGAAGTTGAACGCTGCGAATCGTGCGAGAGAGTACGTTATATTTTTGTTACGCTCTATCCTTAACATTACATTGACACCATTATGCATTGTCCCTTTTCGACAATTCTCTATTTTGTATGTAGCGTAGTTATGCGTATATAGGGTGTCTAACTTGATGTGTAGCCGTGTGTACATGTAAATTAACGATTAAGTTATTAAAATTAAATACTATAAATGTCAGTTGTTAAATTAATATTCAATAAATATGCATAACATGTTTAAGTCTAGTTCGCCTGGTCGACAACTCGACATTTAACCTCTTTAGTGAAATATAAGGACTCGGGTTTTGAAAGGTTACGGTATCATCTTCAATGGTGACAAGATATATAAATTCGAATCCATATGATCAACAAGTCGGCATGTAATTTGTGTCAGTTGTTCAATTTGTTCTGTGATAAAAACTCAATATTATGCTTTTATTTATAATTAATTCAATTTGATTTATGTTTTTGTTTTTAATTAATATATATTGTTTATAATATAAATATTTAATATAGATCATAATTATTTGTACATTAATTCTCATTAATATTTGCATGCCAACTGTGGTAAAACATGTTGACACACTGACTTTTATAACAACTGTTTACCTATTCTGTTAACTACACGTGTTTTAAGCAAATAAAATATCTTTATCTTTATCTTTATCTTTATCTTTATCTTTAAAAGGTCTAAATCCTATTACAATAGCAACCCTTTTTAAGAGTGGTGATGTGATGTAAGTGTAAACGTGGAAGTCTTATGGTTTCGCATTTCGCATCGGCTTTACGATTAAAAGGTCGTGGGTTAGTTCTCCATGCAACAACAAGTTGGTTTAATTGGCGAGGATGATGCCTTAACCGTTGAATAATAACCGCCGATAAAATAAATAAGCAAATTATAACCTTCAGATGCTATCATATATTTTTATATTGAATAATATTTTAATATAATTTGTGGGTGGTCCGCCATATTTTTATATAAAAGGTTATTACAAAAAACTACCTACATTTATTACTGCGTAGTATGAAGTTCATACGCGGCGCAGCCCTATAACTCACACGCCAACGCTTTAGGGTCATCACTTTATTTTGGAATCCCACGTGAGACCTGACTCTTACACAAACATATCAGTTACACATCTGCTAAGCGATAATAAGCTTTAACCCCTCTAGATAACGAACGTGTAAAATGCATTTATAAAAATGTTCAGTATTGTATTATACAATATTTTATTTGCTTTTATGAACGATTAAATTGAGTCTTATGTCTAGGTATTAAGGTTTATTTTGTGTGCATATGTGTGTTGTTCGGTCAGGTTATGCCAGATGGTCTCATTTGCATTGGACAGGAGAGAAAATTGTCTGTTTGTCACCTTTGGTTGGGTAACCGTGGACATTTGATAAACATGCTGTTTGTTCAATATTGGAATGGCGCAATAATTAAGAGGTTTTTGTTGTGCGACCGTCTTTAGAGTTGATCTAAATGATGTTGATTTATACAATTTACTATTGATATTCATTTATTATTCTTAAAGAAGATTACTCCCAGACTATCGATCAAACTGTCTAACTTACTGTACAGAACAATCATTTGTGGATCATACAAATAGCAATGCGTCTGATTTGCTCAGCACGCCATCCATATAGCAATTTAAGTACTTATTAATAAAGTTGACTGCCCATGTTACTTGTATAAGTAAGCGTTGCTGTTCGCGGACGACCGTAAGATCTGACAAGAAATTCTCTGTAGCAGCGCACAGTTTGGAACTGTGCTTAAACGGTAATAAGATAGCATAGGATCTCTAAGTTGCCGAAATGTGAGTGTAATACTCTGCCACACACCTTTGGAGATATAAGCGTGAAGTTAAGTAAGTTTGTATAATTAAGACATTTTGGAGCGTTTGAGTACGCAATGATATATTCGTAAGTCTTATTCTACATATAAAGAAATTATACTCGATTTCCAACAATCCTTCGAGCCGTACTGGGTCGGTCGTAACTCATATATAGCACTCATCACTCCCACTCACCTTGACATCTGCAATGCAAAGCGTTCTCGATATATTACTCACACGTTTCACAACGGTACATGAGCAAGGGATTTCTTTAGCCTATATTTTGCAGGTTACAGGAATAGGAATCGGCAATGCATCCAAGAAAAGTTGGTGTTGGCGGAATTCTGAATGAATGTATTGGGAAAAATAATGGATTTTGGTTAAGAGGTTTGCGACAAATATTCAAATAGACCATTTGTAACTGAAATTTTAGGGGTAAATTTTCAATCATTCAAAAACGAAGCAGGTATTTGTCTTATCAACTGAAAAAACACGTCAAGTGAATTCGTCAATTTTGTGAATGCCGCAGCCATACTCTTGATACCAAAGCAATCTAGCAGAACAACGTATTATTATACTTGATGATGCAGCGGTATTCAATATAATTGCTGAACATGAGATCACGGATTTAATTCCTGGGCCGGGCAAAAATTAGCAGTGTCATATTACATTTCTATACATATTACATTTCTGTCAAAAAAATCTCAATGGCAGATTCTCGTACAATCTTCGGTGGACAAGAATAGGCCCATCCCCTATCACGTCATCATCTAAAATCATAATTGGCGTAATCTAGGTGACTCGCAGACTAATAGCCGTCAGACTGTTTGTAATAAAACACAGTTTATTACAAACATAGTCTCACGCCTATTAGTTTATTATTTTTTTATTATCTAATCGTCTTTATCTAATCGTATCATAGTTTTACACATACCAAAGTTGATCATTATAATATTCCATCATTTCATAACCAACAGACCAGGAATCAAATTTTCTTTTACTTCAATACCAATAGTCTAAAACTAGGTACAAATACCATTTCACTCAAACAGTTCAAACAGTAAGTACTCCAGCACACTTTTAGCAATTTTCATTACAACAAACTTGATCAAGCAAAAAGCTCCACGTTAGGGTTTAAGCTATGAAATATGTTGTTTTCTAACACCTAGTGCGGTCCAGACACAATCTCATCTGCGAGAGCTATGAGTCCTTCTTGTGATAAATATGGAGGTAGGTGGTATGGGAAGCTTACGGTGACGTAAGGTGGTTTGAGAAATTGAATTTAGAGTTCTGACTTTGTAGTATGTTTGGCTTATGTTATTACAACTTCGTAAGTTAATCTGCTAAGTACTGTTACGTGTAATGTAATGGTCATTTTTTTTAAGTAAAATCGTATATAATCATGAGCCTTCTTGGCGATTTTACTTATACTAGTGGTCGCCTAGTGGCCAAAATTCGACCAAAATTCCTAAGCTTGCTACTTTGTTTTCTTTTTTCTTTATTACATTTAAATAAGGTGTAGGTAACCATGGTTACAAAGAATTGTACGACGTCAGACGAACAATGCCGAAATACTACGAACGCGATTCGACTGCATGTGTCAAATGCATGGATGTGTGCGTGTAGTATTTTTCATTAATTTAATGTATTTCTAATGCATATTTGATAAAAATATTAGAATTCGCCCCTCCTTCTCAATATAAACTTTAACTGTGCCAAATTTCATACGCTTCCGCGCAATTTTTGTAAAAAGGGGTACAAAGTTATTGCTTCACGTATCCTTGGTGCCTTACCGTTTATGAACATAGTTTGAATATAGGATATTGGAGTTTTATTTATTGCTGTTGACAATAGTCCGTTTTAATTTTTTTGTATGATGATATAATTGAGATGTCATTAAACTACGTGAATCCGGCATAGCGTTACTGGGCGCCATGACATTGTAAGACATACATATATGCAAGCTAGAACTGTATACATGTGCTTTATTTATAAATGGTCTCGCCTCAGTCAACGTGCGTTTTTCAGAAAGAAACAAGTTCTAATAAAAGTATGGACGTTTTGAGTAGGTATGCAGATTTCCACATTATATTTTTCCTGCAACTATAAAGCGAGGGAGAGACCAACATTAAGTACGCTTTTTTATGAAAACACATCTGTCGCATTAGGAATTACTGTCGCAAGTGACACTACAAGCATTCATACAACAGATGACAGAAAGAACAACCAAATTCGGAAGAACTGTTTGCGGATTACACATTTTTTGTATTATGTAGTAATAATCACATCCATTCTGAGCTGTTGCTACTCATCTGTATACTGTAATTACCCCTTAATCTCCAAATTCTTCGTACGATTCAAATCCCGGAGTTTGTCAGATAGCCAGAAGATAGTAGTGCAAGGAGGGTGGTTCTAATTGCACGTGCCTGAATCTTGGCAGCCGCCGCGACGTACATAACTTAACCTGAGAACAACTTTAGTAGAAACTTCTTATTTGTTCCGTAATAAAGGTTTGAAGTTTTAAAGTTTTCATTTTGTTGTTATAAGCTTTGATGGTGATGTAAATTGTGGGGTTTGAAGCGTTGAAAGTTGATTTAACTGTTGTAAAGAAGATATTTGATTCTGAAAATTGCCGAAGCTTAAGCGTACCATGGAGGGTGAAATAATTTTGCGTCCAAACCTTTAGTTATATTTTAATATTAATTTACGAACTTATCATGACCTCGGGTCGAGATGTCAAATAAAAAGAAAGAGCTAAATCAGTAGATTTACTTTATATGAAAATTATCATAATTAATATCTAAAGAGTATGCGTAGGCCTGCAACAAAAAAACACGCACAGTTCTTTTTTTAAATCGGCATAATCGAAAGTAATTGTTGTCTGTTTGTTACATTTTCACGATTAAACCACTAAGCCAAATTTAGCTAAACTTGTAATAGTTATAGCTTAAAGGCCGGTAAAGACATTAGCTATTTCAAAAATCAGAAGCCAGGACAACAATTGCATATTTTAACTATTTGAGGTAAAACATACAAAAACTTGCCGCACGTATGGCGCAATGGGCACCTGGTCACCTCGCCGCTGTCACCAGCATGTGGGATCTAATTTCCAAAATTATTAATGTAATCTAAAAATGCTTTTTCTGAGTCACCACATTTGATCCATAAATATTTTTCTGACTCAGAGCTCATTCCTAAATACATGTATTATGTTAAATATATTTTTAAATCCTTGCGGCACTATGCATGATCAGCAGTGCGGAAGATATATAAAACATAAAAAAACAATGCTTTATTTCCAAAAAAGAAGTAGCTACTTCTTAAATGAAATTTTGCACTAAGGTCAATACCATTATCCACAATTCCAACACCACTAAGCCAAATCACTTCACTTGGACACTAACAAACAGTGGGGTGACTGTAATTGTAACTGTCCATTCCACTTATCGACAATACAGCGTTTGTTCAAACTGCACTTTTTAAAGTCGTTGCCGAACTGCAAACGTTTGCTTGCTATATTTGCTTTCACCTTTTACGTGAGTGGTCTCTGTGGACCGGACAGATATTGTTACACCTATTCGCTTTATTTGTTTGTTCTTTGCTTTGTTAGAACAAATCTTGGGAGCTGTTAAAATGAAATTGTGTACTTGAAAGTGTTTATTGCTGTTGTGTGTTGATAATAGTTTGGTTTATGATTATGTTGTATATGTTTTGGATATGTTTCTCGTTGTAAAAATTTAAGTAAACTGATGATTTTGTTTATGCTTGCTTATAATCGTGAGGTACTGGGTCAAGCAAAGAGTTATTATGTGAAACCAAAAATTGAGATATTGCTAGTTAAATATGAATACACTCAAAAAAGAGGTGCATGATTTCGTTCATGTTTTACTAATTGTTTTAACAATATTATTTGTAAGTGTAATTGTAAATGTTCTGCTAAATAAATTATTATTATTATTTAGACTACACTTAATATGATGCATACATTGCTACCTACCGAGAAAATGTTATACTGTGTTCTATTATTGCGATTTTAAAGATAAATGGTACTTTGCCCGATCGAAAGCGGGATCAACTAGGCAATATATTGTTTGAACAAAGCATATTACAATTACCCAAACTCGCTGTTTGAAACTTAGCAATTTTCCTAAACGCAATTTGCTAAAACTTGTCTACAGGCGTTAAACACCGTCATATTACAAACTCCTGAACAACTGCCTAAACTTGCGGACCTTTTCGACAATAAACTGTTAATCTAACCTCGCACCTATCAGGTTAACTAGCACCAAGTTACGGCAGCAACTAACAATAAAAGCGGTCGTGCAATTCCGTCCGTACTCGGGCCGTGGTTACGTGGCAATGCAAGTACGCCCGTGGGAGATATAGCCGAGTGTTGGTACATTTACCCTACCGAATATAGGAGGTATTTTTTTGCTTTGAATTAGTTAGGTGAATTTCTTTGTAATTAACTAGAAGTAAGGTAAATTGTCCAGTTATCTATCATGCATATGAAGTAAAAATTTAAATTAAGTTATAACTCGAAGACGATTTTTATCTCTACTGACTGTGATAAAAGTTTAAGAAAACAGTTTATCATTTCTTGCCCCTTCGTTTAGTTAGCTTAATAATTGTACTAATTAGGAGTTACGTTAGCAATTTATTAATTATCTAAACACATATGTACTTATTCTAAGTACAACGTATTATTCTTATGATAATTAATAAAGCAAGAGAGATATGGCCGGAACTCCAAGAAAAGTACCTATGTATGTGTGCTTTAAGATGTTCAAATATTATTAAATAATGTAGAACAATATCAGGCTCACGTCTCGTATAGTTCAGTTCAAATGTATCAGAAGAAAATTACGTCAATTCGTTCAGATGAAATAATGTGATTTATGATGAAATAATGTGATTTAAGGTAGCATGCTCTCAAAATTAGCAAGATAAATTAATACTCAAAATGTTATCAATAAAATCAGTTCTATAATAAAATGCATAAATCTATATAGTATTGTATAAAGAGGTCAAATCCATGGCGCAACTAATCCAAGCTTTAATGGAAGGTGTCTTATTCGAAACTAAGTTAAACTCCGACGATTACTAAAGTTTAACTAATGTCACTAGCTCAAACAAGCCTTAGGGACGTTACTTATGGATATGAGAGGTACTGAGTTTAAGTAATATTGTCGTGGGAGTCGTAAGTAAGAAGTAGAGTAGATTGATTAGTTTGGAATTAACGACTGCAGTGTAGGACGCCATCTTAAATCTATGGGTGGTACTAAAAGTTAGTGCGTTTTATAGTACAGGATATGGCACAATGTTGACCCACACATGACTTGGTCAAAGTGACGAGATATATGAGTTACCACCGAATAAATTTAGGTAATGTAAGTAACAGTATTTTTTCCTGATATAAAAGGTACTCTATGTCCTTGTTTGTTCCTCTGGCAATATGTATGCAACACTTTATGATGATCGGTCGAGTAGTTAAGGCGTGGAAGCGTAACAAACATACAAGCAAACAAACTCACATTCGCATTTATAATATTAGTAAAGATTACGATATTGGAACAATAGTGATTGGTACTTAATATTGTCAAAGTAATCTCGCCACTTCAACAATATTGAGTGGACTATCACCAAATAAATTTATATAAAAGTACTATGCTTATGGATATAATTAAATCGATTTAAAACAACGACAGTTTAACACGACAACTCTCGCACTAGGAATAATGTTTGTAACGCGGAGTATTTTACGAACGTTGTACAATGAACAAAATAATGCTTTTCAAATGAAGCACGATAAAATCATAAAAAATTATATGATGCTTTATTCGATTTGAAAACTGTAAATTTTTATTAACTTACAGGGCTAGAGAAACTACGGGCAGATACCTAAGTAAGTAAGTTATTTATATTATTTATATTGGTAAATAAGCAACTATTTTCACTCTAGCTTTGTAACACCCGGCCGTTGTACCATCTCTTCTGATATCATTATGTTCCAATCAAAACCTCGCTAGAAGCGATCACAACAGCCTAGTTGCTTTATAAATAAATAATTAAAAAACCACATAAAACATCGCCAATTTATAAAAAGAACCCTTGAGAAACAATGAACAAATGAAAAAGAAAGAGGTTTTACTATTCCACATTGCTACAAAGAAATCTTTGCCGAAACCACTTTTCCTTACCTCCCTAGAACGTAGGTGCGGTCCACATAATCGGTTTAGCTTCACCTCTGCTCGATACTAAATCATTTGTAAGCCCGCACCTGACACACGTTATCGGACGCGCCCGTACAAGCCGTGGTTATTGCAAGACTATTGGGGCTTTCTTTTTGATATTTATAGGTACGTGTTATTACTGATGTCAGGAATGTAAGTGGAGGTCGATGTTTTTGAGACTATTTCATTTTTATTTGTGCTGTTTAGTAGAGAATAACAATTTATTTTCTTCTGTATCTTTTTTAGTATATGGTCATCCAAAACGTTATATGCAAGTATTGTTTAGTTACGTGTAAATACATATAATAAACTATATTTTGCCCGCAGCTTCGCTTGCGTTAATCTAGTTTATGTTAATAAATTTGTCAGGAACAGTACTTTTTTGGGGTGAAATGTAAGAAATTTCCTTTTTTGTCCCCTTGACAACGTGTTTGCGAAATTTTATGATGATCAGTCGAGTAGTTAAGGCCTGAAAGCGTAACAAACAAATAAACATCCTCAAAAATATTATTATAATGTATACAATATTTTGGCATATTGGATGTTGACATTTAAAACAGACCTTTGTTTCGTATATATCTTATTGATGGAGTCTGTATGCTTTTAAGTCTTTACAGCTTGATGGATATTCAAAAATTTAGTGTCGTAAGAGTCATCTTATCATACGTTATCTCCTTTCAGAAACTAGGAGTTTGTATTACAATGGCACTAAGTGCTTTACTTGCACTAATTAATCATGGCCACTAACAACAATCACACTTGCAGTACCATTAAAACAATAAACGAAAAAATATTGACAAACTGCGAGCTGCTAAGAAAGTTAATTTATATCCAACCAACAGTTATAAAGGCAGAGCTACAAAGTAGATATAAACGCGGGCAGTCACAAAACGATGCATCATCGTAAACCATTCTCTTCAATACACTACCGACGGTGTGTGTCAATGTTAACAGCGTGTAATTTTTCATACCGATGGCCAAAACATGGAGTAACTAATTGTATCGAGATTTGGATATGGCTTATTTTTCTGCGGTAGGTGAGAATTATACGCAAAGATAGCGATAGCTTAGTAGGAGACCATTAAACTGCAAAGCAGAGGTCTCGATTTCGATCCTAAGGCACATACCTCTGACTTTTTAAGTTATGTGCGTAATAATTAGTTAATTATCGCTCGCTTTAACGGCGAAGGAAAACACCGTGAAGGATAATATCGAAATGCTGATGACTGAGAGTTCTCCATAATGTTCTGGAAGATATGTCAAGTTTGCCAGCGTGGTGGACTATGGCCTAACTCTTCTTACACTGAGATGAAGCCCGTGACCAGCAGTGGAACAGTTTATATATATGACTGTTATTATAAATGATACTAATAATAAAGTTTGTAGATTCATTTTTGGAAAGCGAAAATTGCTTTCTTTCTAAATTATTACACACTTAGAATACTAATATTATTAGGTGCTTTATAGTAAAAAAAAAATATATATTTCACAGTCAGCAAGAGATGAAAAGCGCCCCTAAGACAGTAACGTTAATAAGAGAATTATAAAATACCTGAGACCCAACAAATTTAAAAGGCCGGCACCGCACTTGTGACTCCTCTGGTGTTGCGGGTGTCTGGGCGGCGGTAATCGCTTACCATCAAACGATACGTCTGCTCGTTTGCCAGTTTGCCACATACAACATAATATCTATATATATATATATAGTAAATAAATAAACAAATTATTTTAAAATCAAATTATTGTATTAAACTGTATTGTACTGTCTTATTATTTCCAAAGTACTGTTTGGCAAGAGTTATGTAATATTTCAACAATTTAGTAAACACGGTATTTTCCTGCATATTATGTATCGTGAGTAGAGAACATAATACTTACAGTATTTTTTGGGATTAATATCGTAATCTATCTGGTCTTAGAATACCAGACATAATTAAAATCTATTGTATCTAGCCACCGGTGCGCCGCTGCGACTCAATAGGTTAAAACCTTATGTTTGTTAATAAAACCACCGCATCCATTATAAAATCATCTTAGATCTTCTACGTGAACAGCTCCGTCACATCACGTCGTCACGTCACGTGACGTCACATGACAGGTGACGTGTTTACACGCTTTTTATAGCCCGTCGGTTTTAAACGCGTCCCTTAATGTACGCCGTGAAAAATGACCTCCCTCATATCTGCGCCATTTTCTTCCTCAAAACTTTTTTTGGGTCTCCGGAATTGGTTTTTGAAATGTGAAAAGGGGTTCGAATTTTAAAGTTACTTTTATAAGTTATATTACGATTTTGTGCAAAATTTCTGGCTGGAAAGCGATTAGTGTAAGAATTAATATAAAACATAAATTTGTTACCTCTGTAATGAAATCTTAACAAGATTCAAAGCAACTTATTACTTACTTATATTCCAGGAGATATTCATTCATACTGTATAAAAAGTATTAAACATTGATTTAGTTGATATTTGAAAAAAAACAAAATAAAGAAATTTCTGTTTCACTCCTAAATACTTGATATGTGATATTAATACGTGTATGTAAAGGCGATTAAGTATATATCTAGTTCATTCAGAAACTTCAGGTGTTAAGCTTTCGGAAGAATAAGGACGCTGTTGCCCTCAATCTTTCTTCGGTAAATCGAATATTAGGTTAAGATATTATGTAACTCAAACAGAAAATAAATAAATATCCTTTAATGAACAGCAAGATAAAGGTATGCTCATTTATTACAACACACTGTTAACAAATCAATTGACAAAAACATTTCCCAAATGCCAAATCAATTAAACCGTCAATTTTATCATCAGACCAATACGATTAATCATCAAACAAAAGAGCAATACCAAAACGAAATACGTCAGTGAATGACAAATACGTTGAATTCAAAATCAAAAGGGGGTGAATGAGTTTTCAGTCAGTTGAAAATGGGGGCCGAGGTGAAAACAAGTGGAAAATGGTCCGAGAGCTCGCTTGAATTTATTGCCTGCCTTTATGGTGACCGATGATTGATTCCTATGCGCTTGGCGCGTGCATTTTTGTGAATGCTGTTGGCTTTTCGACGTGCGTTTAGTTTTAGTGTTCGGTCGTATTAGGGATTGTATATGAGCCATACAGCGGAAATTCGGTTTAAAAGATATAAATTTTAAAGTTAGAAGTTAGAAGTATGTAAATGTTCACTTAGGCCTGATTTTCAATTGTCTGGTATATAATGCATAAGATAATGTATAACATAAACGAATAGGAAGCTATAGTTTTATGCAAAGTCTAGCTTCTGCCTACAGCTTCGCAGGCGTAAACGTAGGCTATGTTAGTATCAGCGGTAGTTAATGCGACTGCTGTGCATGAGGTCTCAGGTTCGAATCCTGAGTCGAGCCAACAAAAAGTTATTGGGTTTTTCTGTTAAGAAATCTCAATACGAGCCCGGAGTTAGGAAGTTGGCGGTGATAGACACCCTGTGCCTCGGAAACCACGTAAAGCCATTGGTTCTGCGCTTGATCCCTCTCCGGTCGTGTCGGATAACCGTCCCATCGGATCATGAGAGTTAGGGAACAGAGAGTGCAATTGTGTTTGCGCATACACTTGTGCACTATAATATCTCCTGCGCCAATGGCCGGTCTCCGTTAAGACTGGCCGCCGTGGCCGAAATTCGGTCTGGAGGACATTACGTTAAGAAAAATATATATATAACCTATGTTACTCGGTGATAATATATGCAGCTTTCAAATGGTGAAAGAATTTTTAAAATCGGTTGTGTATTGCAAAATCCACACAAGCAAACAAAAAAAATAATCTTTCCTCTTTATAATATTAGTGTAGATTTAAACTAACTAACTATTACGCTTAAATATGGCCACCTATTTAAACGTTATGTTGTTATCTGATACACAATGCTAATATAACTTTAGCGCTTATAATACTAGCTCGGTCATATTGAAAATTGTTCACTTTCGCCTTGGTGTGGACAGTTTTTTGTGCGATCTAAGTACCGTTATGTAAAATAGTTAATTTGTTTTACTATTTTATTTAGGGCCGGTTTTTCAATCGTCAGATAACTTTTATCTGAAGAATAAATATGGCGGAATGACATATTTTCTATACAAAAGCTGTCAAAACGTCAAACGTATTCCCCAGATAAAAGTTATCTGACGATTGAAAAATCGGCTCTTTAGTCAAGTAACCATTTATTCAATGGATAGATTACATTTATCAGCTTTTAATAATTAACAAGAATTGTTTAATGTTATATGTTCTGTTGAGAAGGATTAACGATATTTCTGTTGCCGAGTACTTTCTAGTAATTACAACGTTTTATATAAAGATAATTTAGCTTAAAATAGCTAAAATAACTTAATATAGTGTAAGGTACTGTTTACTTTAGAAAATAGTTATCTTTCAAGGAAATTGAGTTAAATGTTATTATAATATAATTATGGCACTTAATCAAATAGCATTACCGATCAGCAAGATATTGGACTTTTAATCTAGAATTTGTAGTTTAAACTTTATCGCACCATCCATTCATAATATCAACATTTAGCTTTATTCAGCAGAAGATGACAACTTTATTCAGCACGCATGGCGCAATGGTTAGAGTAGTCAATGGCCTTGTTATGTTGTTGGCTAATATATATGACGTCAATTCTATTCTACATATTACACACAAACTTTCGTCTGAAAAAAAGTTTTTCATATTTAGTTTTACTGAGGCTAGGTTTAAAGTACATCACGACACAGGAATATTTTCAACACCAGCAGCTTTTAGATTTTATTTATATAAAAAAAAATCTATATTTATATTAAAAAAACGGCGTTCATCTCATGTTTACATCAGATTTAAATGCCGATAAATACGATATTCCTTTCGGCAAAACCAGAGATTGATAAACTCTCGTTATCAATCAACACAATTTGCTATTAAGTAAAAATACTTTAATTAGATCGTTAATCGTTAGAATTAACGCTTAAATGATTTAGCTTAGATTGATATCTTCATCTCACTCAGCTTAAAACATTCAACGGAAAAATCCCAATAAATAGTGTGAAGAGGAACACTGACGTTGAGTCTATATTGATGATGACAGTAAACGTGGCGGGCGGGTGTGGGGCTCAATTAGAGTAAGCAGAGGGAAGCATCAGTTGTCTGATTAATCGCTGTACAGCTCGCTATTGCTTGTGATTGTTGAAGTATAACGTGGCATGGGAGGTAGCGAGAATGTGCACCAGAATTGGAAATTGCTATAGGAAAAATCGAAGAGAAGAACGTTAATAAAGAGGTATTTTTATAGATTTATATAATTTTTTCGCATACTTAAATTACAGAAAATATTCAAAACTTAAATTCTGTTTATACATAAAATACTTAATTCATTTAGTAAATATATTATATAATTATAATGTAAGTAATTTCTTCAATTGTAGAAATCATTTCAAATACACAAAACTGTAGATTGACACAATACTGTTTGGATACCGTTTTTGTTTGTAGACAAAGTATAATTTCAGAATTATGGAACGCAAAAATTGTGCTCTTCTAAATTGTTAATGCGAAATTCAGCCTTTGCGCATTACAGTGTTTAGGAGAGCAAAATGTTTGTCTAACCCATGTGGTGAAGAAGTAACCAGTGGTATAATTAAATAGAAAACAGAAACCGTTATTCCATAACGGCGTCTAATATTCAATTTCAAGCACTTCGTTACTTCCAATCTCCAACTTCATTATCAGCACAAGTAAGGCCGCTGTCCGCTTGTATTTAAGTTCGTAACTCCAGAATACTATTTGTGAGTGATAACAGAGAACGGGTCGAGACATCTATTCACCTGTCCGGTCGGCTCAACGCTTCGGCACGATACTGCCGGTATACATAGAGCAGTTAATTCGAAAAAGAATAACATAGAAAAATAATACGGTTGAATTTTCAAACTGTGTGCATATTGATTGTGACCAGACAAACTACATTACAGCAATCATTAATAACTCAAATTGCTATAATAATATGTGTAGGCGCACTTCGTCATGATGTAATAAATAAGATAAATGTTGTGTTTGAAATCGTTACCGCGTTAGAAATATCAATAAAGAATTAAAAGCAATATGCTAGCAAATATATGAAATAATATAAACATCCAAAATACAACAGATCATGCAATAGTTGTGTAGGAAGATATTTACATCGCTCGCTCAGCTTAACCATAATCTTAAACAAAAGAATAATAATATAATTATATTAACGTTTAACAAGTGAGAAACGTCAATGAATTGCCGTAAATCTTAGAGTTCGAAAAAATGGTATCACGTGTCCTTTCGGGGTATATCAACTATGCTGAGTCGAATGGCGTTGACCGCGAGTCTCTAGCAGTTACGGTTTTTGAGTTGAAAGTTGTATAACAGACAGACGGACAAAGCTGTTGTATAAGAGTTTTTTCGAACTCTAAAAGCAAAGAAGAGGAAGATCTAGCATGAGGGTACTAGAAGAGTTCTATGTAGTACCCTCAGGCTAGATAAAACTCTTGTGTTCAATAGCCGAAACAATATTCCGATCCAAAAGCATAAAATTTGTTTCAATAATTTGCTTCCCTAAATAAAACCATAACTGATTGCATGTATGGTTTAAGTGGTTGCTTTGCCACTGCTACTGCGCAGACTGTTGTAGGTTCGAATCCCACACGGGACAAAATTTTGCGTGAATCACAAATGGTTGCTCCGAGTCTGGGTGTCTTTGTGTCCGTTGTTTGAATGTTTGTAAAGTTTCCCGCGACACAAGAATTATGCCTAGAGGTGTGGTCTTTTTTAAAAACAAAACAAAAAACATTTTAACCAGGTACAGATTGTCTATAGGCAAATGCATAATATTTAGTTTAATAAAACTTAATCTAATAAATATGCACGTATTTACGCCGATCGACTGCTTGGCTCTTGTGGTCACTTGTATTGTTGGATATCTTATATATAGAGATGTTTTATTCATTATGGCCTGTACATACACGAAGCAAAGAGTCTATTTATAACGATTTGAACATCCTTAAGTGAATTAAGAGTTCAGACCTAGACTAGGCCTTCCCTTGCGACTGTTCCATTCACACTAGCCTTATAAACTTTTTAAGTCAGTCTGTTCTCGTCCATTCTTTCTACATGCCCAAACCAACTTAACATACCCATTTCTATTCTCGTCACTATAGCCACTTTTATGCCGCATCTCTCTCTAATCACACTATTCCTTATTCTATCTTTCAGAGTCACACCACATATATTTCTCAGCGCTATCATTTCTACAGCATTTATTCTGCTCTCATGCTTCTTTTGCCATACCCAACTTTCACTACCATGCATAAGTGTAGGTACTAATAGTCCTCTATAAACAGCCAAACGTGACTTTTCGGATACATTTCGATTGTTCATAAAAGCGCGTAGAGCGCCATTCACTTTATTACCAGCAATCGTTCTTCTTTCAATATCTCCCTCATGTGTACCATCCCTTGTAAACAAAGTACCCAGATATACAAACTCTTTCACTTGCTCCACTTGTTCGCCATCAATCATAATATTGCACATCGTCATGCACTCCTCCCTTTCAAATACCATTACTTTCGTCTTGCTTACATTCATTTTCATTCCTTAACTCTCACAAGCATCATGCATAATAGTTACCATCGCCTGCAACTCTTCTGCCGATGACGCAAGTATTACTTGGTCGTCGGCATAAAGTAGACATTTGACAAGTAACTCATTCATTCTTAATCCCCATTTACAATCTTTTGAATCTTTCAAATAATATTCCATGTATAGGTTAAACAGTCAGGGTGACGCTACACATCCTTGTCTAACACATTTTTCGATGTTAAACCATTCTGTGTGTATTATATTAATAAAAAAATATTATGGTATTATCAACTCTAAGAGAATCGCACAGCAACGCAAACAAAGGCATTTATCGCGATAACTCCGGGCGGGGCGGGAGCGATTGAAAAACGAAAAGGAAGTGTCTGAAGGTTTTTAAAAAAGAAAAATGGTCGTGAATAGCTTTTAAAGGTGGTCCAAGACAAATGGTGTGCCGACGCTCTGAGCGATCGTTCTAAACCTACGTTTAGTCGAGGGATTGCTGTTTTGTGATATACGTGGCGTTTGTATATATAGATTACCTATGTGATGTAAGGAAAAGCTAGCAATTAGTCATCGGCGATAATCTATAAACCTTTAGTGACTGGTAATAGTATTAGCAGTGTTCGTTGTTATTTAATAAATTTCCTTTCTAGAAATTTAGATTGTAGGCCATTTCTTTTAATTCATGGTTGAATGTGTGTAATACAATCTTTCATTTTACTTAATTCTAAGGCTAAGCTACAAGCTTTAGAGTTAAAGAAAGCAGGATATTATATAAGAATTATAACTGCTACATAATTGCAAATTTGCAATGACCTATGGCGTAATTAAAAAAAACGAGTATGATAGGAGAGACCTTTCCAGCAGTTCTAATAACCCAAGAAAAATGTGGAAAACTGTCGAAGATATGAGCCATCTGGTTCTCTATTGTGTTCCCTAATTTTCTATCCATATTTTGTTGTCTTAATCATCATTTGTCCGAATGATAACTTGCCCGAACTTAATGTCACATAATTTCATATGCCATAATATTGATATCCCTAAATACATAATATTGTCTTATGTTTACGCGAATGTTATACATTGAAATATATATATATATAGTGTTTACACTATACACGGATTTTGTCGCGTTATTTATATTTTAAATTTGTTTTTCATACATATTACAATAAATAATATACAAAAGGGGTGCACCAAAGTTCACCTAAAATTTCAACTCCGATAATTGGAAATCCGAAAATTTTCGTCCTAACATTTTTCATCCTAACTAACAATCACAATTCCTAATTACTTTGTCTTTAATGTTAATAATTCCGGAGCATTCAACTTCATAATGTCAGTAGCAATAAACATCTATTATACTTTTATTTGTTTTCCTATATTTTCTCAACATAACCATCGTTCGTACTATTATTCAAAGTCATATCTTTTTTGTTTAGATTTCTTTTTATTCATAATAATCAATATTATATACATTAATTTTGCGTAACTTTGTTTTCACATAACATGTAGGTATAACATATAAGAATAATAGTACATACCATGGTACAAGTAGTTAAGTACATGTTTTCATATATACATTTCAATTAAATAAGTTTAATATTAATCGAATCAGTCCTATTCCTAATTATTGGTTTAGGTTAGGTTAGAACTGTGACCCCAACGCACGAGCCGAGCGAGCGTAGCGAGCGTGCCGTGGCAGCGGCCGGCGAAGTGCCAGAACCGAATTGGTCCTTTAGTTATTGGTTTAGTAATCATTAAAACTATAAATATCATCTTCTACCCACATATATTTTTTGGTACACTTGGTAAATGTTTCTTTCTGAGTATGAGTGAAAATAATATGGTGAGTATGTTTAGGGATAAAAGCGTTATGATAAAAAACAGTAGGAGTTTAAATATATTTACATTAATGATGTTATTAATTACAATTTTCGGAAACATCAGTGTTATGAGCATCACCAGTAGCACTACAAACAGTATGAATGAAAACTTTAGGATGAAAATTTTTAGGAAGAATGATCATTCGGATTACAAATAATTAGGAAGAACAATTTCGGGTAAAGAACTTTAGGTGAGCCAATATGGACCCATACAAAAGACTTAAAATCGTTTTCAATATAAGTTATAAGTCCTAAATTCAAATTATTTGATGTTCATTTATCCTAATAATGTTTTTAAAACAAATTTGTTGTAATACAAGTTTGTCTTAAAAGCTTTTGCTATGATACGACTACAATTAATGTGTGATGTGTTATCTGATTTTGCATTACAATTGTTTATTATTTTACCAAATCGAATTTATGCAAAAGCAATATGGCTTTTGTCAAGGGTCACAGGAATAATCAATTGTGAAGAATATCCACGTCTTCTGAAATGCCGTGTATTTAGGATTGAGGTCCCTAAGGTTAAAACATTTTATGCAAGACGTTTCAGTCCATTTATAGATCACTTTTTATATAATAGGGCAGCTAGCTTAAGTGATATTAAAGAATGTTCCGTAAGTGAGGCAAAATCACAGATCCTTACACTGTCATATAATCGAAACGAAAACTTCTAGTGCACCTGATACGATCATTTCTGGTTTAATTATTAATTTAGAGTTTAATATATTTAATAAGTTTATAATGTGTATACATCTATAAAACTAATATCACACAAATAAATACCTGCATATCTTAAGATATTAAGTTTTAGCTATTTATTTATTTTTAATTTAAGATTTATGATGTCGACCGAGCATACTTTGTAAGCATTTTGGTAAACATAGTAGGCACCCACAGGACAGGCTTGCCTAGTATGGGGCAACTGGATACGAACATAAGACGTTGTTTTCTTTGGTAATATATATACTTTTTTAAGTATATAAAGACAGATAATCCCAGACTAATAAAAAAATGAGGTGTGTTTTTTAACGATTAATAACAATTTGGATTACAAATGCATTTTTGGTAACCCCTTCAGGTCAGCTAATATGCTTGTGTTTGGAATCGGTTCACGATAGTAGTGGTTGCATCGTGAATCGACCGACAACCAGGTCACTGTGAAGTCACACTGTGAAGTCCAAATGCCTCATCCATTGGGCTACTCTCGAAAATCGATTGTTATTTTGAGGTCAGTAGTGCTCCGGACCTTTTGGTGTCGCTGGGTGTTCCTCTTTGCTGAAAGCGTAGCACATTTTCTTGTTATAGCAACTGTAACCTATAGGTTACGGTAAAAGCTAACCATCAGACGTACCGTAGAAAGCCTTTCTTAGCTCGTCTATCTAATATCTTTAAAGCATGTTGTTAACATCTGTGCAAAAAAGCCAAATAAGTCATGGCTTTCGACCAAATATTCTTAAAGTTCATAATATTATCTTAAAGTTCAAAGGCTCACCTGCTCGAACAATTTAGTTTGGGCAATAGATTTATAGTCGCGACTCGAATGCATCCCAACTGTAACTTTGGTGCCAGTTCACTGAGCTGAACTGGTTACCTGCTCCAGATAGCTGGATTTAGTGCCACCAAACTTTCAGCTTAATAAATAATATATGATTTGTAGAGATTAGATTTCTAGTTAATATTTTTTATGAGTTACTACTTGAATTACCTGTCTAAAACATAATAAACATATTCACAATTTTTTAAATATCTTAGTAATACCTCATATAAATAAAAGCACACATAAATACATCTCTAAAGTGTCAGACAGAGATGTGAGATACCTATATTATGCCATCTATATTTCGTGTCCATATAAAAGAGAGTGAATCTATTGTCGCTAATCAAACATTGTTTTAGACGTTTTGTTACTGTAGAGGGTTTCCTTACAGAATAACTGTGTAATACTTTGCTTGATCCGGAAATTCCATCGATCAATCTTAGTGTACTTAGAGAGCGGGATAAAAATGGAGATGCTTTTGCAAGAGCAAACATAAAATAAATATAATCGTAAATACAAATATATGTTAGGCTAAAAACCTAAAACACTCATTAAGCGAAAAAAGAGCTCACAACGCGTTGGGATGTCTTAAAAATATTCACACCGCGTAATTCGTGATATCGCTTATAAAATTGCCCATGACCAACTTTGATAATCATAAAAGGCTACAGCGAAATTCGTATCGTCAATATATCACGAACAACAAGGCGTTGTGGTAATGAAGTAAACGAATTTATGGTCAATAAGCGTTTTCGTACTTAGAGCCAAACATAATCACACATGGCTGCCATATCGCCTAAGGAATAGGCAAAAAACTTAGCAGTAGATATATAATTCTTCGTACACCTACAATACCATACCTACAATACAAAAAAGAACTAGCGCTTGGTTCCTAAAAAAAGGAAAGAGGAGTTTAAATAATTACTGGAAATCCTCAAAAATCCTCGGTGCTAGTCGGTAAACTCGTTAAGGGTACATTTTTCGGTCCCCAAGTGTTAGGGGTTTGTTAATTAAAACCCTGTCTGCGTTGACGCCGGCCTGCTTAATGTTACACGAGAAAAACTCACAAGAAACGTGGACTTAAGTAATTAGTAGCATGTAAATATGTAGCTAGACTTAAAGCTATTTACGTATTTTTAGGTGTTGGTCGAGTAAAGGTTAGTTCATACGGAAGCTGGTTATAAGGTCTTATGTCCGATTCGTAAATCGAGAAAACTTTTATTGTGTTACTAAATGTGCCCACGGTTTCACCCGATTACTGCGCCGCCTCCGTGGGTAGTAGCGTCACGTTATATAGCCTATAACCTTCTACGAGAAATAAGATGACCATAAAAAAAGACGAACCAGTAGTTCCTGAGATAAGCGCGTTTAACTAAACAAACAAACAAACTCTTTAGCTTTATAACATTAGTATAGTTTTAATTTTGTATACAACGTCCGCTCTAGGACTAATATAAATCTTGTGTCGCGGGGGTCTTTACAAACATTCAAACAACAGACATCTAGACTTGGCATAAATATTTGTGAATTCTGCTAATTGTTGCCCCGTATGCAGCAAGTCCACATCACATGGCGTAGTAAGCAATGACGAGGCGAACACTTAAGCCAGAGTGCCATCTGTGCTGCTGATATATATATTATATAGATAGGTGCTGGAAGGCGAGGCTAATTATTTTCTTACTTATATTATTAACTTCAAAGTTTGTAGAGATGTGTTGTTGTTTGTTACATAATCACGGGTAAATCGTTCAACGCTAAATTTGGATGAAACTTGGTACACAAATAAACCACCTATATTATTGTATTGCATATTTTATTCCGTTAAAGTTTTTCTTCTCCGCGGACATAAACTAATTTAATATAATATAATATATAATATATTCTACCACATACACACAACACCATCTAGCCCAAACTAAGCAGAGCTTGTACTATGGGTACTAGACAATGGATAAACATACATATACACCTATTTCTTTTGTAAGTACATACATATTATACATAGAAACACCCAGTCCAAGACAAACATCCATGTTCATGCACACAAATGTTTGACTTGTGCGGGAATCGAACCCGCGACCTTAGGCGTGGCAGTCGGTTACACTAACCACTACGCCACCGAGGCCGACCAAATATTATTATATATAATTTAGTATACAACTTGCGGTTACCGTAGCCTATGAGCAGTGCTGCCTGAAGTATTGCTCCCCTTTCAAGGAGTAGCTATACTGCATAAGAGACACTGAAATAAAGATCACTAGATTTCGACTGATGATAACACAATAAAATGTTTTTCTTTATCTCATACATTACCATTTATATCTTAGGATGGAGGTATATTTTAAGTATAAAATGATATTATTAATCTGTCAACTCTTAATTTAAACCTAATGTGTCTTGCTGGTTTATCAAAGATCATAAGACTTTACATGAGGTTTTTTGGCAGCAATTTTTATGAGGAGGCGGTACATCTCTAGGTCGATAAACGTCAGTGTCGTCAGTTCTACGTTAATGCGTATCGCCCTATGTTTTACTAAAAATTTAAGTTTACTACTAGAACAGTGCAGTATCTGAAAGCCAAGGTCGCTTGAGGTACTAGTATAATAAATAGCGCTCCACCGCGCAAACCAATCGCCTAATCCGCAATTAACCCGGCCAAAATAAAAATCGGTTAATAATTCCACGGAACAGCTACCGGCGGAACTTCTCAATTTTGCACAATTACCCTCGTCTGCTCAGCTTTTTATTACGACAGAAAAAGTAATAAAAGAGGATTAAGGATTCAATAACTCGATCTGATAAAACACGGAAAAAAGCACCTGCTCCGAATTTACGAGTAACCCTTCGGTAGCTGATGGTACTGAAAGTTCAGATCATTTCATGGGCCGATGGCCACAATTAGGTTAGTTTTGCTCCATCTTTTAGAGGTGACGGATAAAAGTTGGTAATAGAAAAAGTTATGGCTACTCAAAGGTATATTAGATAAGGTAAAATGAAAAGGTCATGACGATTTTTATAAGAATTCTTAAATAATGAAAATTTTGGATACTTATGACAATTATTATTGTATATTCAGCTTTCACTATTTCAAATAATTTTAACTTATAAACATTTAAGCATAATTAATTACCATTGTGTGATTATATATTTTTTTGTTTAATGTCATTCGTGGTGAATAAGTATCTATATATCAATACTTTCGTATGATTCAATAAATTAGTTTCGTTTCGATTAAACAATATTAAAATTGATTTGGTTTTGATTGTTATTACAAGTACCTAACTACTTAGTAGCGCTCAGTAAAAATAAAAATAGATAGCATATTAAATAAATCACATTTTCCGATGAATTACAATACCGTGCCATTGAAAATGTTCTGTAAGATAATTAAAGAAATAAAGTAAACAAGGTAAACAAATAACAATGAACATAATCAAAATTCACTTGGCTTCTCGTATAAAATGTCTTTTCCCTACAGGGAGGTAATGCGTTCTTAAGAAACTGCATTGCAAATAAAATGCACCACACGTAGTCTGCGCACGAACACCTGAATTAGTACCGCTTTGTTTATTATAATTACACTTGAGGCCCGGTGGATGTGACGTGTGAATATAATGGTATTGCTTTTTAGAGTTGCTGTGTTTTCTTGGCGAGGTCTACACTAGGTTTTCTTAGCGAGGCTTACACTAGGAACCAAATGTATGTAGTCAGTCAGTAGAAAATAATTTTCTTAAAATTAAACTAAGCCTGAACTTTTGTAGACTTCCTTGGTTTGTCATATTTAGATTGATGGATCAGATGCCAATCGGTTGACGATTTAATTAGCACATACATGTTATCAGAATTCATAACAAATGCTAACTCGTAATCAATCGATTAAATCCGCTTATGAATGTGGCTGATCTTAAGATGCTAGATTCGATACTCCGTGCAAGAGAAAAGTTTATTAATAATTCCGTTAGAGTATTTTGGAAAGTAGTTTGAAAGTACTGCATTTCTGAGTGTGCGCTAAATATCGCAATAGGCTCGCCGTACAGATATTACGTGGGCCCATAAAACATAACTGGTAGTTTTCGGCTACGGAAGGCTGGTAGTTAACGAGCAAGCAGAAATAATTTATTTTTGCTTGCTCTTTAAATTACAATGAAAGATTTTGTTTAATAACCTACTAAGCTGGCCGAGCGGGTTTGATAGACTTCATAGTTTTAACTATGACAGTAAGTTCTAGTTAGCGGTTTACTAGTAAACATATGTATTATTCCCTAGCATGTCTAAGCTGTTTAATATTATCACAATACCTATAAATAATATTTTTACTACCAATAAATACGAAATAAGTTTGACAACTATTCGAACACGACCGTTAAATCCCACAATCATCCTTAAGCGTTTAGCTCACCTGCACCATTGTTTGCGAGGGGATAAACGAAAAAAATATTACAGCACAGTCCAATCAATCGGGGAAATAAGAAAAAACGATTGGATTCACCTCACGTGCGGACAGCCGTACAAAAAATAATGTGTGCCCATTTTTATTGGCTCGATGTGTATTCTGCGGGCGGTGACAAGTTTTGTTTTTGTTAGTTACCGTCATTATTCTGCTGTAGTTTTTGTAGGTGCGAATAGTAAATGGTTAGATACTGTGTTTTTTATCTGACCATGGTTCAAATACAGGATTGAGAATCAGTCAACGTCGAGAATTTTGAAATAGCCTGTTTACACATTTGTTTCTTGGAAAATGTTCTGAAATTAAATAATACAAATATACAATAATACATAGTGTATAATAATAAATCATATCGTGACAAGTTTTGGAATTTTTATTAACACGTTCATATTAACTGTGGTATTTGTATTAAAACCCATAAGTGGCAATCTTTTGATATATTTAGAGTACAAGTACAGAAATTTTCTTTTATATTTGTAATTATAATTATTTTCTTTTAAATTACAACCATGTAATCGTTTCGTTCAGCTCGCGACTGAACCTCCCATATTCACACTTAGCTTTTATATAAATTACTAGCTGTCCCGACAGACGTTGTCGTGTAAACACGAAAAGTAAAAAAACAAAAACCAAATCTAAACCATTCTCGAATCCACTTGAACACACACAAAAAATTTCATCAAAATCGGTCCAGCCGTTTAGGAGGAGTTTAATTACAAACACACGCATTGAAGATTTATATATATAAAGATTATCATGTGGTAAATCGTTTTTATCCGAGGTGAGGCAAGATTAAAGTTTCTGAAGAAAACATAATACAGAAGTTGTAATAAAATGTTAAGAAAGATTTTTATTAGCGGCACCCGTAATAAGTTATTATATATTGGTCAAATTTTCCACCAATAAGAGGTTCCACAACTAACAAACCTTGAAATATAACTCCAATTTACCAATTACTTAGCCAAAAACTATTTAGGCACTGAGTAAACTCGCAGAACTAACCCGAATTGGCAAACGCGCCCAAAACTTTTCACCGATGAACGAAAACGTAAAACTTTGTGTTATAAGTTTGAGTTTTGAATCGATTTCGATTTGGGTTTGCGTCTAACTTAGGTGTTTTGTTATGGAGTCCGAGAGAAGTATCAATCAAAGATAGTGTTGTTATTAGAGAAGTTTGTTTTAAGTTGTACGAAGTTGGTCAGTTACGTGAGATTTCTAGAATATCCATTTTACTTTTGACTGATGATATAGTCGATAAAATACTGAATGCATGAGCTCTATCGTATAACGAGATAGAGAATTTCATGTTGTGTAGTAGTTACAGTAATGTACAGAACTCTTCAACAAAAGTAATGACAGAAATATGTGCCGGTGCATAGAAGTATAAATCTTACCATAATAATTATAATTAAACATTTCCTTGTTTTCCCGACTAGTTTCGAATCCAACCAAAGTTCTTAATCATGAGAGCGACGTCCTAGAAACTAGTAAGGTGAATCCAAATAACGAATATGAGTAACCGTTTTATAAATTAATTTATGATTTCCATAATTCGTTTCTATAGTTCTGGTGAAGCAGTTATTACCATCTCAAGTGAATATCATTAATAATCATTTCATAACTGTAGGTATAAAAGGTACCTTTAAATTACTCAGATTTAGGTTCCCATGTTAAATTTATGTAGAGTATGCGAATTTTAAAAGGACGCCTCGTATATTCCATAGCTTACGTTTGTGCGTACGTTTGCGGCTGATTACGAGGATTGAGTTTGACTTTTGGGTTAGGCAAAGTGTTATTGAGCTTTTTAGGCAATTTTTAGTAGCAGCTCAGAGTCTAGAAATTTGTCTGATAAAAAGCAAGTGGGCAGACCTCTTTTGCGCAAATCCTTCGCCTATGTCATAGCTGGCAAAACATAGGTGTATTACACTTCTAACTAACTTTACGACAATAAATAAACGCGAATTTAGGTATGCATATATAATATGAAACCTAAAATTGCCTAATTCATACCCGCCTACAAACTCGAATCACCCTAAGCTTCGGACATACATATTAATTTGTAGAAATGTAGAGTTCAAAGTAGAGCCGCAGAGTAATAACTTGAATGGAGGTTTAATTAAAATTTTATCCTTTGAGAATACGCTCAGATAACTAGTTTGATTCCAATGTTTTTATCTTTGAGAAAGGTAAAGTTTAAAGTGGATTTATGTATGTTGGGATGATGTTGGAAAGTTTTGGAAGAGATATGATAATAAGATGTGTATTTTTTGTGCTGTTTGAGACTAGGTATAGAGCCGATGTAACTATTCGAAGAGGTTCTAATGTTTATTATGTTAGCCAAATTAAACCGTTGCTGAGCGACAGCCATCACGGGTTTAGAGCCGGCAAATCGACGGCTACAAATTTATTAGAATTTGTCGATGTCACAGTAGCTGTGATTGGTAAGAATAAGAAAGTGGATGCAGCATATTTCAAATTTAAAAAAGCTTTTGGTCGCGTCCATAATGGTGTGCTGCTGGAAAAGTGTTCAAGCATCGGGTTCACGCCTAGACTTCTGAAATTTATTGCTAGTTATTTGGAAAACCCTACCCAGTGCGTAAAATTATCTCAGCATCGATCTGACCCATATAATAGTCGATCTGGAGTGAGTCAAGGTTCTGTTTTAGGACCAACTTTGTTTTTAATTATGGTGAACGACTTGCCGAATGTCCTTAAGACGGCACAGTGTCTCATGCTTGCCGATGATTTGAAATTGTTCTTGGGTATAAGCGACGCGCTCCAACAAGACATCGAGAATATTGTTGCCTGGGGTGTCCGTAACCAGCTGTAGTTTTATATAGCAAAGTGCAAAATTGTCACTTTCGCTCGATCACGATCATCATATGTATACACTTACAAAATGTTGGGTGAAACGTTGGAGCGCGTAACGCTATATGCGTTACGCGCTCCAACGTTTCACCCGCCGTGACCCGCCCGCACGTGATTTAAGTTTGAGTGTGGATGTTGGGCTGACGTTCAACGACCATATAACGATTCTGTGCTGCAGAGGTTTTAAATCGCTAGGTTCCGTCAGAGACAATCAGCACGATTTCAGGACAGGAGTGCCATTGTGGCACTATACTTTTCATTTGTTCGCAGTATTTAAGAGTTTAACTCTATTGTCTGGGATCCGCACAAACAAAAGTATACCCTGATGTTAGAATGTGTGCAGCGTAAGTATGCTAGATATCTGTTCTCGAAAATATATGGGTATTATCCGTATTTATATCCTTCCCTCTTCGTATCGGGTATGGTAGGAATAGATACGCTTGAATTGCGACTTAAATGTGGCCTCATGATACATTTCTATTTGTTGTTGCACAATAGGTTTGACAACCCACCCGCGTTGTGTCGCTTTGCCCTGTTCGTGCCCAACGAGTACACGAGACTGCGATCGCGTCGATTGCTGGCGGTGCCGAGGGTGCGTACTTGTACTGCTCAATTTGTTCCGACCAATCAGGCTATGAGACTTATCAACTCTCTGGTTGCTCAATATCCATAGAAGTTGACATATTTTTTTATAAAATTAATACATTTGTTGAATACTGTTCACTATTTTTAAGTTACAAATAATAATAATAATATATTATGTATGTATTTTGGCTCACTGCACATGTAGGGCAACTATAAGTGCCGTGAGCAGTTGATGCAAATAAATGAATAAATTATAATTCGAATTTCAAAATCTTTTGTTTTTAAACGACTTCAAAAACAGAGTTTTTGATTCGACCATTGGTAATTTTTATTTGACCATTTATCTTATTTTTAGTTATATTAAATTCGTTAATTCAATAATTAACTTTATATGAACAACTTGTTTCAGCGTTTATCAAAAATATTTAACATTTCACCATATTTATTTTAGTATAAGATTTATTTGACGCTGTATTAACTTGTTCAACTACAAAAAAAATAAAACACAAAACGCCTCATAATAGTGCTTAACTTGGTCGTTTACCTGCGGCGAGGGTATAATAGCAATCGAAAACAAATCACATACGGCGTAGCAATATGTACTGCTACGTGGCTTCGGTGTAGAGGGTAAGTTCTACGGCTATTAGAGTAGTTTGCGAAAAATGATTGTATATTTGTGGTTTATTGTGTAAACTTTAAACTTACATACTTTGTTAACCTGTGTATTTTTAAAATCTTGAAGTAGCATTGCCAGGTATATCTCTCAGGTCTTGCTAGTTTAAACAAAAAGGAGTATGACCTACAACGGCAACTGGCAGCCCTGATAACGAAATTGCCCATTAAAATATATGTTTATCTCCCGAGTATAATAATAGGGGTTAAAGAATGAAGTTGCCGTTGTATAGTAATAGATACTTTGAATTGACATAAAACCTTCATGGTGTGAGATTTTCGAGTGAAACTTTTATCACATGATGATGAACCTATAAGATTCTTCTTTAAAAAAATGTACATCATTTGATTTTCGACTTTCAATAAAAAAAATTTATTCAGCTTAGTCGGGAAAGATGGATACTTCGAAAAACCGAGTCATTTTTAATACGAGTTCTGACGCGGAACTAACGCGGCAGAAACGGCTCGCAATATCAACGCTGCGTTTTGAGAGGAGACTGTGTGACTAATGAACGCACTGTGCGTTTTTGGTTTAAACGCTTTCGTAATGAAAACTTCGACTTGAAGAACGAACCACGTGGAAGACCAGGTGAATAACGCTGAATTGAAGGAGATGATGGACGCCGATTTGAGTCAAACTACACAGGCGGCATTAGCGGTGGTTTAACGTTACCCTACCTATAATATTGGCTCATTTGAATCAAATCAATAAGATAAAAAAAATATGAAAAATGGGTGCCACGTGATTTGACTGATCTGCTGAAAGAAATGCGTATTGAAACTTGTGTTGCCTTGTTGAATTGATATAGAAATGAAGGAATATTGGATCGAATTGTGCCATGTGACGAAAAGTGGATTCTTTACGATAACCGTAAGCGAAAAATGCAATAGCTGACCCCAGGTCAAACGCCGCAACAGTGCCCTAAAGCAAAGCTTACCAATAAAAAAGTAATGGTAACTGTTTGGTGATCTCTTCATGTCAAGCAATAACAGCAGATTTTTACCATGCTGACCTTCGAACAATGATGGCGAAACTGGCAGTGAAACAGCCCCGACTCGTGAATCGATCTTCACCATTATTGCTACATGATAACGCAAGACCTCACACTGCACGAGAAACCGTTGTAACTACAAACAATACGGCATCCTCCGTACTCGCCAGACCTTGCTCCAACGGACTACCATTTTTTACGTGATTTGGACGATTTTCTATGTAATAAAAAAAATTCTTCCCAGGAGGCAGTGCAAAATGCTTTCACACAGTTTGTCGAATCTAGATCCCCGGAGTTCTATCGTAAAGGCATAAATGAACTTCCGTTTAGATGGCAGCTATGTATAGATAATGAGGGTAAATATTTCGATTAAATAAATAAGGTAAATCTTAGAAAAAAACGAGTTTCAATTTTTCAGTACAAATCGGCAATTGCATACTTTACCCTTAGGGGTAAAGTATGCAATTGATGATCTATTTATCTATTGCTCTACAGTAGTAGACCATCGCAAACCACGCTGGTTCAGTGCAGGTTGCAGACTTCACACATCTTTGAGAACTTTATGGACAATTCCCAGTAATTCAGGTTTTCTCACGATGTTAACTTTTACCTAAGTTATGTTGTTCTGTTTTTTCCTAGTTAGTATTGATAATAATCTGATCAATATTTACTTAACTGAGGTGCGTGTTGTGTAATCGAATTCAAGACCTCTGCGCGGCAATGTAACAGTATCTTTACTGCGAGCTCATTGCAAAGTGCCTTTGTGCTGTAAATACTGAGATTTTTTTAATTGACACCGAAACACAGCATATTTTTTCGGCATGATGAACTTAAGCCACTTTACTAAAAAAGCAGATAAACATTATATTATTAAGATCCTTGTATATTCTGCGGTTCACAGAAGCACAGATTGATCGAACGCCAAGTGCTCTCTGCTCTTATATAAAAAGTCGGCTCACGTCCGTAGGGATGAAGGTGGACGAGTCCATTAAAAATGTATAGAGGGATTTGTGAGAGAATATACTTCCAATTGTGCACGCGCCCACAATTAGTGAATTATTACTAGTGTGGCAACTTGTGTGCTAGGGTGCTTTTTTAGTGTTTTAGATAGAGAGATAAATGTTTGTATAAGTAGATTATAATATATACTGTCCCTTTCTTAAAATTATTATTAAAATATAAGCTTTTTATCAATACAAAAGATCAATATGCAATTTTCTTGTCCCTCTTTGTACCACTGAACTGCATAGCTCGTTGCATGAAAGTATTTGTTAAAATTTAATTGGAGGATCTATGCATTTACAAAATATTTAAGGTATTTGTGGAAAATTAATTGAGTTTGGCAGATCCTCAATCCTAAAGAGCGCACCTTTTTCAAATGATTTTATCTGTATGTCAAATGAACGCAACAAAAAGAAACTTAAAACAAATTATGATGCATTTTCTCAATTCAGTTGTGTACTTTACCTTAGTATAGATTACGGTTCAACTTAAAATGTAAACCAGATTACCAGAAAATAAAACAAGAGAAGTAAAGTGTACCTATCAAATTTACACAGCACTCATTTACTCGATGACTGACAAATATATAGCCTTAATTAAATAAGTATTACGATATAACGCTTACTGTGAATTGCTTGATAAAATATAATTACGTTCTACCCTACCGCAGCGCTGTCCCTATAAACAATTTCACTCCCCGAGACATGAGATTAACTTTTAACGTTTTTTGTTTTAGTTCATTACACGGGACAAATCCGCTCAACCCAGGGGATCGGACAGGTGAAACTGTGTCCAATTTAAGGGATTACCACTTAATCCCTACTGGACTTTGTTTATAAATAAAACAGAAGGGATCGTTGGAAATTTGTGCAGGTATTTTTATAGAGTAGTGATATTAGTAGGTACTACTGTTTTGCCAGTCGAGTGCCGATGCGAACGAATGCCGATCGTTTCAAACAGATCCCGATTTTTATTGCCGGTTCGGACAAAGTGATACTTGCTTTTCTATTTGGAAATTCTTAATAATACGCTAGAGTTTAAAATTGTTTTCAGTAGACATCAATAGGTATTACTAATTAGTGTAAGAGTGTTTAAGCATTGCCTCCGATCCGTAGTAGAGAAATTGATTCCCGAAGTAGTCGTAGTGCTATATATGTATATGAGAGGTAGTATGCATTCTGATGATAGGATTCTGATATCAAAACATCTTTAATTAGGAGTATAATACTCACAAACTAAACTCTTCAGCCCTCTTTATACACTGTCCCGCTGCTAGGCACGCTGGCTTAGTGCAGGTTGGCAGATTTCAGATATCTTTGAGAATACAAGTATTATATAGAACTCTTATACATGTAGGTTTCCTCGCGATGTTGTCGTTTAAATATTTTATACGCACATAACTTCGAACAGCCAGAGGTCAATCGAACTCGAGACTTTCGCGTGGCAGTTGAACGGTTACTCATTAGATTATTGTTACCACAGTATTAATTTTATTAACGCTAACGCACTTCACACGCATTTTAAATCTGAGTTGATCGAATCAGGATCGGACGCAGTGCTTAGTGACCTATCAGTTTTGTAGATGCGCGCATATTCGGATTTCTACACAGACAGTCGTGAAACCTGAAAAATTGTTAATGCAATATGGATATACGTCTGTTTAATCCCTCAGGTATAATATAGGCGTAGTGACCATAAAATATATCAGGAATATCATAATGAACGGTACGTAAACAAACGTCTAAGGTCCTTGGTTTATGAAACTAAGCTTATGATAAATCCTCAAAGATATCAATCCGTTTCACTGTCAAATTCAAAGAGCTATTCTTCAATTTACCAATTCATTTTTCACCTTACACTATCCTTATTTCTATAGCGTTAAGGTAGAAGGTTGTGTGCGCGTGTGTATTTAAATTTCGATACAATCATCTTTGAATGAAGGTGAATCAATCAATGTCGTGCACCTCGATCCCTCACGCTGAATCCCTAATAATCCCCGCACCTATGCGCTATCGTTACGTATGATTAAATTTATGATCAATAGTGCCCCTTTTTGTGCGGTGAGAGTGGGGGCAACTTTGTCATAGCGTATTACTTTACAAATGTTTTATGAGGTTTTTATTCAGTTGAATGCCTCACTGGTCTAATTGCGAAAACGTGGGTGGTAGTGCAACTGCCGATCGTGAGGTGTTCTTCTGGTTACCTGTTATGGTAAAATATTCAGTACTAGTATGGCGTCTAAAGCTGCTGAAGACTGCAATGGATAAGTCTCCTATTGTGTAAGTATTGTGTGTGTACCCAAACGAAGTTGGTATTTTTAGGATATGCTATAGCACATCATAATTTTAAGAAGAGGTAAGCCACTTTCTCTTCTGAAAAAGACGTACTACAATCTCTTACTTTAAAAAATGAGAGACATACATGTATAAAGTATAAACATTGTAAATGTACGTAAATATTTTCGAAAGAGGATGCTGTGGTATATTTTTATAACATTACATCTATATTTTGTCATTATTAGGTCAATACTTTATAGAGAATGGGTCTTTGTTTATCAGGAACAGTTCCACACACAGAATTAGGCACAATCCATGCTCCTCTAGTTTTGTTTTGTAGCAAAGTAAAAACAGTAGTGGATCTAAATAACACTTTGCGCGGTAATAGATTCGAGAACGCGAGGATCAAACGAGGACCTCACGATCGTCTATATAAATGCACTGAACTATCAAGGAAGTACAGTTAGATAACAATAAAGCTGCTGTAAGAACTAAACAAATACCTACAAACAATGAATCCGTGTAACGGTCTGTTGACTCAATACTTAATTTTTCATTGTACTAAGTTAAAACATCAGTAGGGGTGTATTGCAACCCCTGTTGCCGAAGTTATTTAGTTGAATAATTCATTAATCTCGATGGCAATCCGTAGCAGGTACTTGCAGTCGGTATGCAGTAAGTTTCGACTTCAGAAAGATGTTAGGAAAATTGGTCTGGATGTAAATGCTTGGTGAATACGAATCGAGGATCAAATTAATTGAAGGTAGAACGAAGACTTGGTGTGGTTGGAAATGGCAAGTCAAATCTAATATATTGTTTTATTGAACTGCTTTCTAGTAACTAGTACAGCCATGGTCATCAAAGCAAAATTTCCTGGCAAGATTTTCTTAATAACATTTCATTCTCACATACTAAGGGGCGAGCCTATTGCCGTCTATTGGATACAGTTCCAAACAGTATGCTTCTACTGAGAATTTGTTAACAAGAAATACCCAAAATTACTTCAGACCAAACTTTGTTTAGTCGTTCACAACAAAATTAGCTTTTGCTCGTGGCTCCGCTCGCGTAAAAGTAGAGTAGGCTAAGTTATGATAGCAACACTACTTATTTAAATTAAATATAGCTTATGGTACTCGGTGATAACATAGCTTTCTAAAAATGAAAGTTTTTAAAATCAGTTGAGTAGTTTTTGAGTTAAATCCTTACAAACATCAAACAAAAAATCAAATCATTTCTACACTATAATATTATAAAGCTGAAGAGTTTGTTTGTTTGTTTGCTTGAACGCTCTTATCTGAGGAACTACTGGTTCGAATTGAATAATTATTTTAGTGTTGGATAGCCTATTTATCGAGGAAGGCTATAGGCTATATAACACCACGCTACAACCTACGGAGGCGGCGTAGTAACCATAAACGCGGGTGAAACCGCGGGCACATCTAGTCTCTTTATAATATTAGTATACATATAGATAAACTTAACAAAAGTGCGTTAAAAATAAAACTGCTACTATTATTTTTGCTGCTGAGCTGAGACTAACAGCTTCTTACCTCAAAAGCTAAAGGTTGTTTGCTAAGTAGACAGCTAAGATAATAAAAAGCGATTCCAATTCAAGTGAGATTACCAAAAAGTATTGTAATGGAATTGATTCCTCTCACCGTCAGTGAGTACTCGAGGCACGGCTGGACGTCTCGGGCCAATATAAATGTAAATGTACTTGAGGTACGCTGCTCAAGTGGCCAACCTGATAGATACTTCAGACGCGAACGTAGGTAGAATATTAACCGATTGATTTGCCTCCGTGACACATTACAAATATAATATAGGTTCACAAGATTCCATTATTCGTCTTTGAACACGTATGTCATACATTCGAATAAAACTCTGTTCGGCGTATTTCATCGTGGCTAATTTATTTAATAAGTTTTTGTTATGCTTACCTTGTTATCACGTGTCAGAAGATTGATTAATCAATTCTAGGTCAAAAAGTGCTATTGGATTTAGCGCTTTGAAAACGTTGCGTAGTAATTTGGACACGTATTAGATGTATGGTAACAGGTTCGCATACACAGCTGGCAAAAAGTGACCTTGATATAAACCTACCCCTTTAGGTATAAACAGACGTCATTTTATGTGTAATCAGTACTGTGGATATATCAATAGAATCAGACAGAGATAATAGACGAATAAATTATATGATATACCTACCTATTATATGTCGGCCTCGATGGCGTAGTGGTTAGTGTAACCGACTGCCACGCCTGAGGTCGCGGGTTCGATTCCCGCACAAGTCAAACATTTGTGTGCTTGAACATGGATGTTTGTCTTGGTCTGGGTGTTCCTATGTATAATATGTATGTATTTACAAAAAAAAAGTATATATGTATGTATGTTTATCCATTGTCTAGTACCCATAGTACAAGCTCTGCTTAGTTTGGGCTAGATGGTGTTGTGTGTATGTGGTAGAATATTATTATTATTATTACATAGTCTCAGTAGAGATAGCAACAGATTTCAAAAAGATTGACAGAAGCAAAAATATCTCAATAGTACTTTAAAAAGGAACCCTTAAAAGAACTGTTGCTTTACTTAAATAGTTGAAGGATTTAATAAAATCGATTCGAATTAATTGATATTATAACTACTATCACCAACTAATGACACTGTAAGGTACGAAAGTTATTCTAAACTATGTCACATCATAGGCACTAAAACAACATCGCATCTGAACAACTGACTGCTTGGCTGATCTTTGGGCACATATCGAGGACGTGCGTTCCGAATCACAAGAGGCTCTCATGCATAAAGAAACCACCGCAATGGCGCATCAGCCACCTGCACGTCAAACGACTGAATATTTCATTGACATTATGGTTTCAGAACGTGAACAGGTCAATTTTTATTTCGGGATGATTTATTCGGGTTGGTCAATATCTCTGAGCCAATCTAAGTAGGAGAGAATGTACAAATCAAAATAATTTGGTTTGAAATATCTTCAAAGATGCTAAATAATTATTGTTGATCTGAATAGGTTTTCCGTAAGTTTTCTTAGGAGGACTTTTAGGAGGACCAATGGTCGTTGTCCTTTGTTATTGGTAGCACAGTTACTCTCTTTGCAATCTACGGTGTCTTTGGTCAATATAACACGTAGGATGAGTGAATAGACATAACAGAAATAAAATGCCTGGCAATATGTCAATAACAATGTTATTGACTTAGGTGTTTGTGGTATTGTTGGTAGACCGAAAATATTTTAGTATGTACATCTGCCGTGAAAAAGGCCTACACATATTTAGTCGAATTCGAGTTTATGAAGTGTACTGACTTACTAAGCTGGTCTCGTAGCAGGCGTGAGTGAAGTGAAAAATAATAGGTAAACCACATCACATCACATATAACAATATTGCACAGGCACGAAATGCTTAGTACACACAGTAGCACAGCACAGAAGAAAGTCACAGTCAGGAGTGGAATAGAAAATAGAAAGCTCAGGATAGTCAATGTACCAGTAAAGTCTTTTTACTATAACAGTTATAACAGTATTCGTTTATTCGCCAAGTACAATTAGCATAGGCGTCGCGTTTAGAGTAAGTTGACCGACTAATAGCAAAATAATTTGTCAGTCTGACAAATATTCAATTTACATATTACATAAAAAACTAAGATTACGAAATAATATTACGCATACAGAGTCGCGCGCAAAAGCTAGAACATAATAAATACCAGCGTGAATTTTTCACTATGCCATTTAGAGCCCGCATTGTGCATAACTGTATTCGAATACAGTTATCATATTATTCGAATACGCATCCCTATATAAGAACAACAAATGTATATAAGTCTATCTACTTATTTTAAGAATATTCCACAGCGTTCATCCATAAAATCAGTTCAAAACAGCATCTTCCACCTGACCCTGCAAACTTCTTCCAATTACAATGAATACTTTATTCATATTGGGGAACTTTAGTTCGCTTCCATGATTTTTATATAGCGAACTTTGGCCAGCATTACCTATGCATTGTCTCGAGCGACGTTATACTTATTAAATTTAAGCAGCGGCATCTGTTTTTAAAACTTTCGAAATTCTTGTTTCCGAGTTCAATTTTTAATGGAAAAGTATAAAATGGTGGAGTTTACCTGAAGTATTTTTGTGTTGGAATTTTAATAATATTGGAAGAATACTGTACATTTTATTATCGGTAATACCGGTAACAAATTAACTACACCAAGCTAGCTTTAAGAGGTCGTGCAGTTATGTATCTTATGACTCATTTTGTCTTGTTATAAAAAATAAGACCACTAAGTAAATACTTTGTATAAACATTCGAATACTTCCATCTTTGTTCATTAGTTCTTGTAAATATATACATAACTGGCATGACGATCTCACCAATGCACTTAAAATACATACATACATATATACATGAAATATTTTCCAGTTAAATAATTATTTTATTCCTTCATCCAAGTCGTTAGTTGTTGTTACGTCTTAGTCTTGTTGTGGTTAGTGCGTTAATTTATTTCATTACCGCGTAACTACTGGTCAATATGGATACTTACATATACAATACAGGTTTCTAATATATTAAAAAAAAAATACGCGTAACAGCGACCTGGATGCGAAAAAAGGAATAAATCATTTATTTAATATAGCAATTACATTTATTTATTGCCAGTATTCGATACATGTCATCAATCATTTATTTATAACAACATAAAAATTAAACTTGGGACACAAGTACACGGTACATAATTATGCACATAGGATTACTTTAACTCAGTGCATGTCCACGTGTCAGTGACTAAATTGTCTAGAATTAAATATATTTCACATAAATATAGAATAATATAAATTTCAATTAAAAAATAAAACCAATGTTAATGCTCCATCCCAGCTAAGATTAAATGCCAAAAGACCATCCTATTCTACAACATCCTATTCTCACGAAAACAACTCCAAAGCCGAACTGTATAAAGCTCGCCTGCTTCCTGAGGTGTCTGCCCTTTGGCCATCAAAAAGATGACGAGCGCCCTCATTGTGAAATGAATCTTTTAATATCGGCCCGCAGCCTGAGCGCTCAGAATGCTCAAATATTGGTGGCACACGTAACAAAAGGTTTATTGAAATCCGCAGTTCGAACGTTCCACGCTCATACCTAATAACGAGATCGTCGTGGAGTGTGGAAAGGGGATTTTTATTTTCGTGGATTTCTTTTAAGCTACTGGTATTGATACGCTGTTACCATGTTGAGGGGGTAACAATCAGATTATGTTTTGATACTCGTAACTAAAGCTTACTTGACAATGTATTTAGTTAGTCAAGATAAGTACCAAAGTAAATAATATTTATTTAAATTTACTTTTCGCTTTGTTTCTTGTATTGGAAGTACAACCTTTTTGGATAAGTGAAAATGCGATGTAACTTGTTTAACGAGTGCCCATAGGTTTCGACAACTACTTTACGTCAGGCCTAATTTGTTTTCCGGGTTATATAAAGAAAACGTTTTCAAATATTAGTATACATTTTCGCGATAGTCTTAATTATGAAAAATGTATAAAAATTACAGTGCTTCTATAATAATTTAAGCTTCTTAGGCTTAAGAAGATATTTCTAAAAAAGCAGCAACTGAATACAATTCTTGCCAGTCCTATTCCACACTAACTTGGCCACCGACTTAGAATGTGAAAAAAATACGTTGGTATCAGGAAATGAAACAAAGGTACATGCTTGAGTGTGTAGCTCATCGAGCCTCATTGTAGACTCTCGAATACTTACTTATGGGCTGGGTGCCGATTGCAGTCTGTACGCACACTTATTAATCTCTTTGACGATTCTAGCGAGCTTTTATTCTTTGATGCAGTTTATAACAAAATGAGAAATTAAGCTAAATGTTTGGACTAGCTGCACATGTGACAAAAATGATGCTGGATTCTCAATAAAAAGAAAATTAACATATGGTATTTTTATGGTAACATTTTTTCTCCGCGCAGTCTACTCAATGCTAGAAGAAATTATTCCTCAATGCAGTTTATTATGCATGAATTACAATATGTTTAATGAACAAGGTAGTAAATGACAAAATTACATAAAACGAGTGACATAAAGGCTACTACCGATCTATCAGCAACGTACTGACCGACAAGAATGACGTAATGGTTGTTTTTTCACAACTAATGCATCGACTGTTGCAAATTCCATCTTAAGATAAACATAAAATATTTTCTTCTAAATATTATTAAAATGTTGTGTGTGCTTTAATCTATACACAGGAACTGCAGTCTGCTGAAATTGCTCAAAAAACAGAGATTCTATATCACAAAGAGCAGTAATTATTGGCCCCGTAGAAGATACTACATATTTAACATCTTTTAGGACAGAGGAGATCCTCTGTTCTCAAAGATGTTACATATGTATATATTATTATTGTTATATACATATTATTATATAAATTAGTTCGGATGATACAAAATTGGTGACGAATTACACTGAAGTACCATAAATTCCGAGGTCATTGTTTTAAGTATTCGCTTTTCCTGTTACCTAATGTGGTTTGAAACTGACATTGACATATGTGTACTGAAAGGAATTCGCACGAGTATTTAGCTACGGTACTACAGCGGTACTAAGCATATAGTATGACCTTAGTCATACTATATGCTTTTTAAATTTAGAAAAGCTTTTTATTAATACTTGTATGACGTGATGTATGAATATAAATATCTGATTACCTATATGCAAAGGTATAATTCTTTTTTACGTGTGTATGTCACTGAGTACCACCTAAACGCCTGGATCGATTTGAAGATTATTTTTTGTGTGGGTCCTTCTGTTGTTCAAATTACAGTTGGATCCGGTATGTAGCACTGCGATCGGTTTGTGTAGGCAGAACGACGTCTGTCTACTACTATAAGATAATAAATGAATTATATTGACAGTAAGAAAAACTAAAGACGTGTGTCAATATCCGTAGTAAATACTACAAACAGATGTCAACGATACTAATTTCAAGACCCGCCGTAAGTCTATCATATAGGTAGGTGTACATTTATTTTAAAGCTTCGACGCTAAGGATATTCCCTGTGGAGACATTTCAACAATGGATAAAACAAATACCCAGGCGCTGGACATTTATAAATAGACCTATCGCTGCGTGGGCCTACGTCTGAGATCATTTGAGATGAGGAGGGTTAGGCTACCGTTAGCCTTCTAAGCAAGCATGGCACGTCATTAGCAGACTTAATCATCTTTCAGAAGTTTATAAATAACTCTAACCTAGATGTGTTGGTTTCCTCATAATGCTATCCTCCATCATCAAAGAGAGGGATATTGAACAATATTAATCGCAACTTTGTAAAAAAATCATTGCACCATGGCGTGGTATCAACTGCAAAATCTATCTATGCGTGGTACACCAAGAGCCAAATGCAAAAAATTTTTGCATTATTTTTCATTTCCTTGCCATTTACCATATCATTGGCCATATGATCAAATAAACCACGATATACTTAAAGACATAAAACACCTCTAAATCGTGTTCCACCATCATGTGTTACCATAAATTGTCTCCATTCTAAACAATTTGAACATAAAATTTAGCTAAAACAGTGCAACAGGAAAAGCTTCCATGTTTATGTGTCGTTCGCACTTTGCCCGGATATTATTGTTCCCACCGCATTTGCATTGCGCACATTAACTGTGCTTTATGGCTAATGTGTTTAATTTTACGTTCCCAAGGAATATTATGTGTAACATGAAAGGAGTACTTTTGGAAAATTTAGGTGACAATGGTACGCTTATATTGTTAGAGATTAAATATTGCAATTCGTTTTGCTGCCGAATTTTATACGAATTTAATTAAAGTAGCCCTACAGAAGATAGCAGCAAAACAACTTTTCTGTGCCTGCTATGTGTAGTGTACTCATATTCTTTTTTGATAAGATCGTTTCAACTCGATACACCTATAGCACAGTGCCTATGCAATTCTAAAACCGACCTGCCCTAATATATATATATATATATATATATATATATACTATAATTGTCCATATTTATGCAAAAAGGAACCACCCAGCAAACACACACTTCTGAGATATCAAAGGATTTACATAAACATGTGCAGCTCTGTTAGATGAAGTAAATTTACTATTTATTTTATTTAAATTTATTGATAAATTACTTATTTAAATATGTGTATATAAATTTGCTCTGAATACTCATAAAATTGTCGGGATAATTAAGAAAATGTGCATGTGGTTCGTTTTAACGTTTACTAATTGATAGGTTTTCTCTTATACAAAAAAGAACCACAACCCAGATTACTGCTAAAAATGAAACTATGTATTTTCACTATTGTAATAAACTTTTGCTTTAATTTCCAAAAAAATATAGAGCGTTTATTCAACGTTATCATTAAATTGGATTTCAAAATCTATCGTGTCTATTCCATCTATGTCGTCTTTTATTGCATCATCACAGATGAGACCATTATAAAAACTCTGTGCATCTTGTGGAATGAGATGTAATATGGACTGAATATCGGCTAGTTTCGCTGGCGATACTGGCTTCCCTGAAGGCCACAGTGGAAATAAATGTTCCATTAAGATCACAGCTGGTCTGCTACGAACGGGTGCTCTCCCTATATTTACTTCGACAGCGCTAGCGTCGAGTGCACCTCGATTTCCCATTAGGCAGCCTCATTTTTTTGCCACCAGCTACTTTTATAGTATCATCTTCTGATGAATCTGATATATAGTCAGGGCTTTTCAAGAGGGACAAGTTTTCGAACAGTTCTAATACCAGCGAAGAATATTCTTTTAAGTGATCTGGTGAAGGTGAAATATTGCTTGCAGGTGAAGAAAGCTTCTCCAGAGGCTCCGACTTACGAAGTTCTTCGTTATCTTCTGCTGGAATAAAATAACACTTTAAAATCAAAACATCAAAACCGCATGGTCTTATGTGTATATGGCGACAACAAAATATTATTAGTTATACCGTAACTGATAACGTAATTATAAAGCCCTGACCCCACTAGGCGACATTTGTCGAGCTACGTGTGTCCCCGGTAACATCTAGTGACGATGCCGACGTTGCCAGACACAGATGCCGGACGATATGGGGCAAATGTAGGCGACATTTGCCCACAGTGAGAACGCGGTTTTTTATTACTTCAGAAAGTATGTTGTGCATGCGCCATGTACAAAAATCATGCGCAATAGTGACCACACCTAATAAAAATAAAATAAACTTGTTAAAATTTTAAATTTCGTGGTCTGGGGCACTGCAGACTACCTTGTAACGCACAAAACAGCAGCCTCGCGAGTTTTCAAATTAAACAAATAATTAAACAGCTGTCCTGGCACCGCGGCCTTAAATCATTGATAAATTTCTGATCCACAACAGTACTTTTGAATGCTATAACTAATCTGAATATTTTACCAAACAAGTAAGCAGACAGTTCAAAAAAAAAAATTACGATTTCAATCGAACCGCGTCTATAATTCCGACAGTTCAGTAGGTTATAGTAGTTTCATCTCACGAAGGCAGATGAATCGTAACTGTCGTGTTGCGCAATCTTTTTAAAATTACTCCACAATCGGGAATTAATCAAATGTGGGTAAATCGTACATCTCATATTCATAAATAAATGCATTAAATAATAATAATTTATAATTTAATAATTTATTTATTAACATAAAATTAAATGAAACTACTTACCTATTGTATCTTCATTATTATCTTTGGTGTTCGTCTCCGATTCTTTATTTATCAATTGCTTGCCTCCACTCAACATTTTCAGACTTAATGTTACAAGAAATTAACATAAACAATAAAGCTATCTTCGCGAAGGAAAAAACGATCGTCACACATTCGAATTATTTCTTTAAATGTCACCCAATTTGATAGATGTTTGACGTTTTACCTATGCACTTTGAAGCTTCGAGTTATTGCACTTTGAGCCATATATGCAATGGAATAAAGTAAATATTTCATTGTTTAAAGATGAGAGGCTTTACTTTTGAACGATGATGTGTTTCAAAATGGAATCATATAGTAGTGGTTCTAATCTTTTACAATATTTATATAAACATGATAGAAAGGATGCTTGTGGTTCCATTTTGTAAAAAAATATTAGCAACTAAATAATGATTTTATTTTATGCGTAACGATACCAAAGAAAGTTGGTTCCATTTGGTGTATTAAAAATATTGTAAATGATAGAATATGAGTAATGCGTAATGGTACCGTGTATGTGTGGATCTGTTTTGTATAAAATGACCTAGTAGTAATATCGTTTATTTGTTAGAACAATTGAGTCCCATTGTGCTGTGGTTCGGTTTTGCTTTATATGTAGTGTTTGTTTTTGCTGTTGGTTCTTTTCTGCTTTTAGTATACCTCATTTCCAGGGGTAAAATCGTGTGGTTCTTTTTTGTATAAGAATTTAGACCACTTTTAAATTAGTATTCTTCAAAAATAGTAAAAAACGAAATTTGTGGTGTGGTTCCATTTTGCATAAATACGGACAATTATTGTCTCCGGTCTTTGAGTTGAGCTAGCGATACTCGTACAGTCATTCTTGGCGGACTTGGTGGCGTAGTGGTTAGTGTAACCGACTGCCACGCCTGAGGTCGCGAGTTCGATTCCCGCATTTGGAGAATTATTTATTAAAAGGGGCTCGTTCTGCAAAAACTTACGAACTATACGGCAAGTATTAAGTATAGCATTATTATTATTTTAAAATTATAGTACGACATTTACTTCAGCAAATCATTTATTCCATTACTTACACATCATTCATTCACCTCTACAGTCCTTCAGTAAAAGGTCTCAAATAAGGCTTCACAAAACGAATGAATCACTCCATTCTGAACTAACAAGCGCATTATAGTCCGTTTACAGGGCCGCCATTACTCTTGCGTCCGTATTAATGACAGGCATCTTGACTGACTTACCTTGCCACGTACCTTTGACGGGATAAGAGAGAAGCGAAAGCGGAGTTATGAAATTTGTTTTTATTATATACTAGCTTTTGCCCTAGGCTTCGCTCTTTGTAGAAGTCGTTAGAGACAGAATTTTTAAAATAAAATGACGCCTGTGTAATGGTTAAAGAATTTCTAAAATCGGTTGAGTCGTTTTTGAGTTAAATCTTTACAAACAAACAATCAAAAAATCAAATCTTTCGTCTTTATAATATTAGTATAGATATTAAGGCAGAGATTAATAGTGATGGGCTAGTGGGGATACCGTTGGACTACAACACAATTCCAAGGCACACACATCCGACACTTAATCTATGTGCCCATTAATGGAAAATTGTCGCTCGTTTCAACCTTGCGTTATTTAATGTAATAGGCCACGGAATATAACACGATGAACGCAGGCGCAGTTTGCATGTGACCACAGTCAGTGCAATCTAGCCAAAACATGAAGTGAATGCGTTAATCACTTCTTAACATGCAATTATGATAAATGGCACAGCATATCTCATTCATATACTATTTTTGGTTCTAGCTATGCAGCTTGTTTGTGATCGAAATGGGCTCACGTTAATAGTGGAATTAATGGGAATAGAACCCACTATCTCGCAATCGTAAATCTTCGCTTAAACCATATAGCTACCGCCACTACGTCAGCTGTCAAACTTGACACTAAGTGAACTATTTACTGTATTGTCATCAATACTCCACAATTCCTCCACTCCACAATTGTATTATTAAACAAAAGTTGGTAGAGATTGAGGTCTATACAAATTATTGCAGCTGTCATCATATGCAGCGTAGCGTATTATGCATTCGTGTAACTGAGTCTAAGTTCTGTATTGTATTTAGGTTACATGCAAAAGAAAACACGATTCCACTATTTTATCGTGATGTTATTATACCTTGCAATTGTAAAATAAAACTCAATTCGCTATTAACTTAATACTTAGGCCTCAGAATAGCAAAACCATTCTGCACCGTAAATCTAACCTTATTGCAACATCAATAGATCTTAAACTCCACTAACAATACTTAAGGTTTTCCACGCAGGTTGTTGTAGGGTCCCACTCGATTCGTTACAATTTTTCTTTGTCACAAAGGGACGGATTTGGGTGAAATTAATATTGTGAGTGCATTACGGCGTACTCATGTTGTTTTTATTGTATTTATAGGTACATAGATGTAGATGCGTGTATGATAAGGAAAATTACTGACGGCTGCGTTTCATTCTTGCGTTTTAGCCATATAAGCGTGAAAATTATATATTTACTTATTTGCTATTTTAGTTGGATTTTAGAATTATCTTTATGTGCTGTTTAATCTTACTGCTAAATTCTTAAAGAATATAAGAACTTTTCTATTGTAAAAATTATAAAAGATGATTACGTAGAAACAATAGAATTTGAGATGAAAGGTTTGTTGGAATAGCACGGCTGGTTAATTACGTTATTGACTCAATAAGTACACAGAAAGTTGTAAGTTGATTAAATAAATTACTTATTTCGTTTCTTACTTTTCAAAAACTGTTTCCATGTCCAAAAATAATACGTATTTCATAATAAGAGATAAATTTCTGCCAAACCTGACTCCATCCCTATGCGTCCAGAACGGTTAATAGTGATCCCGAATTAGCCGATGATAAAATTAAACTATTTACTTCGTTTCATAGTTTTAAAGAACTATTTATATGTCTAAAAATAATATATATTTCATAATAAGAGATATTTTTCCTCCAGTCCTGACTCCATCCCTGTGCGTCCAGAACGGTTAATAGTGGTCCCGGATTAGCCGAGAGAGTAATACCAGGGTTGAGTCGCGGACGGGTACAAATGTCCACGAATATTGGTTAGTAGGTCCGACAGACCCAAGGTAGCCGAAATCTGCTTATAGAAATGTTGGACGGTTTTATCTACGTAAGGATAATATTGACTAGCTGGGTTTTCTTTTTCTAGCTTAGGGTTGTCTACCTGTGAAGGAAAATTATTTAATTTATTTATTTGTTTCTTCATAAATAATGCTTTTATCAAATTGAATTTAATATATAATACTAACTACCTATAGTATAGATTTGAACATATAGACATCTCAATGCAACGACTTGAGTTTTACCTCATCGTAATTTTCTTCGGGCCAATCTGCTTTGATACAAGCTAGCATAGGAAACATACAAAGTCTGGTTGTGACTACAAAATGTCAAAATTTCAAAAAAGCGTCGGTATGTTCTATGATCGTGCCTATTAAAGTCTACCAAGCATTTCTAAGCTTCCTCCTATTACCGAGAAGTTTTAAATACAAAAACTCATTAACATTTCATTTGACCGGGAAATCACATAATTAACTGAAGGAACGATTCAGTCTTGTAAATTAACTAAATTAATACAGGATCCATATTATGAAGTACAACACATTTTTTTACTTGTATCTTACAAATAGTATTAATACATCATAGACTCAAGCGACGTGTGTATCGTCCCGCGAGCCCGGATAACGGGACAGTCCCGCGGCCGGGATCACCTTAATCCCGCAGGTGAGCCCGCCTTACGGGATCAGCCCGTCTCTATCTGTCTTCATGATGTATTATCACGTTGAGTTCCTTCGACAGATGTCTCAGATTATTTGTCAAGTGGTATCTATGTTGAACGATATTGGTAAAGTTATGACAGAAATTCTTCATGTCTAAAGGGAGTTAATAGCTAGGGAATTAATACAGTGAGTAAATTCATTGGAATATTTTTATTGGACTTATATCCATAGCCCAACAACAACAAACAGGTTATTTATTGTCTGGTCTCTGGAGCAAGATCTAGGGGAAGATCCAAGAAATCGATGTCTTGGATCTGCCTGTGCTTGTTGTATATTATTGTAGACTAACTTTTGCCCGCGGCTTCACTTGCATAAAAGTAGGTTAGGTTCAATAATGTTACAAACACTACATTTTTAAATAAAATATAGCCTATGTTACTCGGCTTTCTAACAGTCTCTTACAAAGAAACCAACAAACAAAGAATCAAATCTTTCCTCTTTATAATATTAGTATACAGGGATATTTGGATACCACCTGGTACATAAATTAATCATGCATTGAATTAACACATGGGATATATTTATTCTCGTAGGACTGTCACGGATGAATTAAAACCGAAAGGCTATTTAATTATTTTTTGACAAAAACAATTCTCAATAATAAACAAACCGCGAAACGCCATTCATTACCCGTAAGACTGCTGTTAACAAAGTAAAATTAAGGTTTACTTCTCAATTGGTTGCGAGAAGAATTTTAAAGTAGTGTCGTCGCAAACAAGGCGCGTGTAAATAAAATTAATTAGTTATTCGAAGCTGTACCTGGGCTGAGCTAACGAGAGGGTGGACTGGGGAGCTGTTTCTTGTATTTTGTTCGTTCAAAGCGAGTCTTCGTCGATCGTGATGGTTGTTTTAAGTAGAACATTTATTGTCAATAATAATGCTAGAACTATGAGCAATAACCTATTGAGAGCGTATTATGAACTATATTATATCTATCAGTGATATTTCAATTGTTGTGAGAAGAAATAAATGAATATCTATATATTATTATGTGAAGAAAATCTTTGTACCCCTTTTTACGAAAATTGCGCGGACTGGACGGAGGAGTAAGAAATTTGGCACAGTTAAAGTTTGTATGGAGAAGGAGGGGTGAATCCTAATATTTTTATAAAATATGTATTAGAAATACATTATATTGAAAAAACACTACACGCACACAACCATGCATTTGACACACGCAGTCGAATCGCGTTCGTAGTATTTCGACATTGTGAGTCTGGTGCCGTACAATTCTTTGTAACTATGGTTACCTATACCTTATTTATATGTAATAGAAAAAAAGGGAAAACAAAGTTGCAAGCTTAGGAATTTTGGTCGAATTTTGACCTCTAGGCGACCGGTAGTTATTATAATAATACTGTAAGCTTGCCGGATAATGTAGAGTCTATGTTTAAGCTACGTGGCGTGAAAATAAGTCAATATGGAGACTTGTCTCTATTTTTTTATTTTATAAAGCTAAAGCCGTTGCGTAGGATACTTAAACCACTTACTTAGTGGTAACGACTGAATACCAAAAATGAATATGTGTGAATGTCTCTACTTACTGCGGTAAAATAATTACTATTGCTGATTTTCCACTTAATTAATAGCCAGATATTTTTGATTTGGTATTTACAAGATGCTTATGGATATAGCTATATGTCTTCACTAGTATTTGTCGATATTCTTACAGTTTTAGACTTTTAAGGCAGCAACCAAGTATGCAGCGATATGTGCTTACTAGGGCCAGGCTCCGCTAACAGCATGGCAGGGCCCGGCAGCACAAGTTTATTTGGATAAGATGTTATGTGGGTAGAAAGTACTTCTATTCGTCTGCTCTAGGTTTGACTGATAATAATTTTGACCTAGCTTAGTCTATTATATTTGACTAAATGTTTTAAATAAAAACGTTATTAATTTTATAAAAATTTAATTTCAATTCGATTTGTTTGTTGCCAGACTCCTTATGAAGACGAAGTGTGGTGTTTACAAGGAGACAAATATGTGCTTTGCTTTTTGAACTTGCAACACAACGACTCCGATTTGAAGATTTAACACCGCGTGGGTAATATCTATTCAAGCATATGGGTGCTTAAATTTATGGAGATCCACGCTACACTACCTTATACCTTGAAACACTCATGCTTGTGTCATTAAGAATAAAAAGATTTAGTTAATCTACTATTTGGAAAGCACGGTATCGTGAACTTAAATACTATCCATTTAGTTGAACGAATTCGGCTGAAACTTGCCTAATATCCACCTAGACATCTATTTAAAGTTTGAAAAGAATCATTTAACTGTAAGTGCGCCGTGAATTGCCCACTCAAAGAACTTCCACCTGAAAACTCCTAACTTGGGAATTTTAATGAAAAAATAATTTCAATTTGTAAAGTCCCGGATCCCGGCCCCCGGGAACTTTGCTAACATCATTACCTTCGCATATTTGAGGAAGAGACACTTCAAAACATTTGCCTTTATGTTTAATTTATGTTTTAACTTGCGATATTAATTTTTTTGAGGTCTGGGATGTAATGTGGTTTCTGAAGCAAAACTTTATAGAGTTTATTTGGACGATTCTATTTAGCTCTCTTTTTATCGTATATGTAAATATAGTTCGTTTCTTTATAAAATCGTAAACTTTTAATCATAATCATCTGGTTCGTGGTCCGAATTACCGTCACATTTTTATTTAAGTTACATGATTAAATTAAGGGTTGGACATTTTTTGCTGTATTTTCTGAAAAGATTTTAGTAGCAAAGTAGTGTTCAGGAATGTAGTCGGTAGATGTCAATAGAGACTAAATATGCCTCCCATTATATGAGGTACATAACGTAGCTGATGGAAAGCGGGAATCTCTTTTTTTTTACGTGGCGGCATGCCTTTCCTCATTCCCCCCCGCGGGGGCGGGCGGAGGGATTATGTCAGACTCACCGGGGTAAAAGAAAGATGTTAAAAAGATGAAAATGTACTTTCCGGAATACCGACTAAACCTACCACGGTGTTCCTCGACAAAACCGCTATCGACGGGGCCACGCGAATCACTTTCGCATGCGGTCGCGACCCCGCCGAGGTTTCGGTCCGCCGTATAAAACGGCAGGCCACTACACGATAAGACCTACCCAATATAGGCACTTCTTCACCCTCCACCTACCCACCATTAAACCCTACTGTCCTTTCTATACCTTAAGGGGTTTGTAACTATACTAAAGGCACTTATGGCCGATTGTATTTAAACGCCTGTAACGCCTAATTTTATTTTAGACTCATATTAAATATAAATGCAGTACATAAAATAACTTGCCTAGATCAGAGGGCTGGTCTTTATTTTGTGCCAAGATTAAGCATTGCTATTCAAAGTGGCAGTGCTGCCAGTGGACTATGATGCGGAGGAATCCTATGACGCCTATTAGAGGGTTTTACTGTTACGGTATTTTTTAATTTTATTTCTGTTATATAATCTTTTAGGTATAAATTACTTATATTGTTATTAGTATTAGTTTAGTTCTTGAATAAAATGTATATAGCGTAATATAATTACATAAAATAAATATGATATAAAGAAGAAAAAAAATTGCAGATATGTTCTAGAAATGGAAAGTCGGTTTTTAGGGCACTGAATATTTTTTTAAACAATTTTAGTACTAGGATTTATTGGTTTAATAAAAAAAGATACAAAACGATTACACAAGTTTTTATGTATTGTTTGGATTGAACCTGCACACAGTAGTAACAACTTTAACCATTGGGGCACCCAAGGCAAGGTATCTACTCAAACCATTGCGCCAAGTATCGATCACGTTCTAATTCTCGTGTTTGTACATCAATTTATGTTCACATCCTTATCAAGTACTTTGAAAGTAAAAGTTGTCCAATATTCATAGTACACCCCTCAGTACAGGTGTTAATCGAAACTTGGCCGGCGAGTTCGGGGAAGTTCGGCAGCTGTCGGTGGCTGTCGGGTAAGTTATGACAGCAGTCGACCAGTCTGACAGATGATCCTTGCTTGTAGGTATAAAGACTGTGTCTACTAAATTCATTGTTTAGAGGCAATTTTTATGCAAATATTTATTTACAGACAGGATTTATTATCTCTGATATTCTGATAACAGAGGCTCTATAATGAAAATGTCTGTCTGAAACTTCGGGCCGAACGAAATATTAGGAATACCTATTAACAAGATTTTTCGGGTTTCTTTATTTCAAAGTTACTTTCTCCACTTCTTCGGATTACTTCGTGGTAGTATGTATATTCGTTTAGGTCGATGGAATCATCGACATTTGAGTTTCATGGTTGGCCTTCAGGTTTTAAGTTCCTATAGCCCTTCCTATATTTGCAAAGCACCTTCTTATATTTACTATTATTAGTCAAGCTAAGGAAGCTTAATTGAGTTGGTTCTATGCTCTCAGGTTTTAATTGGACATCTAGCTGCTACGCTGCAAGGTATGTATGTTATGGATTCATTCCAGACACGAGACAAAATTGTGGTCTAGTTACGCTCTGATTCTGAGTGTGCATAGTAACCGTGCGTACATGTTCGTTCCCCGTGAAACAAGAATTATTACTAGTGCGAAAATAACTTTTGCGTAATATTTGACAAAAGAGAGTATTATATAAAAGAATAATAATATTTACTTCGTAATATTGTCTTATGTTTACGCGAATGTTATACATTGAAATTAAACACTTTATACGGATTTTATCGCGTTGTTTATTTTACTTTAAACACTGTTATTACATAATTTTGAAAACTCTAACACTACTATTATTGAATTTTACTACTATTTAAGCTATATATTTTTTCTAATTAAATCTATTTGTATTTAAGTTTACACTTTGCCCCGATGTTTCGGTTGCTTTACAGCAGCCATGTTCATGGGGAGACTAAGATGGTAGTTGTCCCAACGTTCTGAAGTGTAGCTAGTTATTTTAAAGTACCCGAACATAATTTAATCTTTGGTGTTCCTATTTACGCAGAATGAGCTCAAAGTATCATGAAGTCTAGCTGTGTTTTGCTTCTTCTTGGGTTTGACTATTTGAATGACTGGATCCCAAGCTGGTGGTACATTCCAACCATCCTCTCTATTGAAATTAGGATGTTTTTTAATTTCAATAGCCTCGCAAAGCATCCTTGGTAGGAATCGGTGTTCTTTTGCGAGTATATGTGGTTTGTCAAATCGTAGGTAGTGGTTGGTCCCCTGTTGCACATGTTCACACACAGCAGACTTCAACGAGCGTTGGTGTTTAACATCAGCTATATGTTCTTTTAAGCGGGTGCCTATGCTTCTCTTGGTTTGCCCAATATATGAGAGTCCGCAGTCACAATCTATTTTATAGACCCCTGCATCTTGTAAAGGTAATTGGCACTTGACGGATGGTAAAAATTGACTTATCTTCGTTGGCGGCTTGAAGTATGTGTTGATTGAAGCTCGCTTCAAGATGTAGCCAATCTTGTCAGTGACACCCCTTACATATGGTAGTATGGCAGGCTGGCTCTCGACTGTGGCTGGCTTTTCTCGGGATCTGTGACGGCGGCGCGGCTGTTGGAGCTTGTTGTCTTGCAGTACTTGCTTGACATGTTGAAGCTCGGCGTCCAGGTGTCTTTGTTTCAGAGAGTCCACGGGATCTATTCAATTTTTAGAGATACAATGTGTGTCAATTTTTTGAGATACAATGTTCAACTGTCTCCTCTAACAGCAACAATGAAGACCGCAATCATTATCCTCGTGTTGGCCATCATCGTGTGCTCCGTCACCACATCCATAGCGGCATGTCCCGATTCTAAAACGTTCAAGGGCACCTGCAACGCACTCTCCCAGGACTGTCAGGACAACTGCATTAAAGTCGAGGGAGCTAAGAGTGGACAATGTGTCTACAAGTTTCCAGCGTTTAGATGTAAATGCTGCCACTAACAATGTCACTAAATGTGCTGGATCACGGAAATCTGGTTTGTTAATAACAGAAAATATTTACTTGTAACATCTAGAACATTTTATAATACCAAACAGATCGGACAATAGTTAAACAATGATACGCATAGAAATAACTTCACTGTGATGAGTCAAGCCATTATAATATAAAATTAGTAGTTTTATATTGTAATAGTTAATTATATTGCAAAATGGTTACAAAATAAATAATATATGTATAAATAAATAAATGTTTTAGTCTATAATGATAATTATATTTATCATGACATCATACTTAAGTGTCGTTCATTATTGATTACAGGCCTTTCGTATTGAATATCTAAGCAATCAATCGATCAATCTCAGTAAATGCATTATGGATAGGAACAGCACAATGATCATCTAATTCTCGGGCCTGAACTTGTATCGTGCGTCCCATAAATAGAGTCCAACCGTGTAGGTTTTACTCGAAGCTTGTAACAAATCTCGCCTAGTCTAGTACAGAAAACTTGTGTGACACCGGCAGTAACACCAGTTTCTTATCTTTCTAACCTAACCATCCAAAAAAGACATTAGCATTTAAGATTTCTCCGAGACGATCAATGATCAACGGACTAGTTCTTGGTTCGTACCAGGTCTATTTAAATCTGCCTTTTACCCAAGCGGTAAAAAAATATCAAAAAAGTCTATTGAAATATGTTTGGATGAGAAGAACAGTTAAAAGTGGCAGCAACCTACCAAAATGTTCTTCAACTAGATCAAAGATGTGACACATTACGATAATATTGATATAATCATACCATTTTTGATGTTCAACACTCGCGGTTTTTGCTCCGAGTGAATTTGCTCAAAGTGCCTAGTACGAGTTTGTTTTACGTTAACGCGATCGACATGTTAATGATGTTTGGCGCTCCGATTGGCACGCTCCAAGCTCTTAACTAATCAGAGAGCCAAACGCGGTAAACGTTTCGATCACGTTAATGTAAAAACAGCTCGCACTAGGCAACCATAGCATTTTTATCGTGACCTTTGGGTTAAATGAGTGATATATTTAAATAAAACAAAGAAGTAACGTGTCAATTTGAATATTGTAATCATTCGTATGATAAGAACATGTTGATGTTGTTTTTATTAAACATTCCCATATCATGGCATCGTCGAAGCAAAATAATCGATGCACTATTAAGCTATTAAGAAATAAATTTGACTGCCCTAAGCTATTGGGTTTTGTAAGATTTCGTGCGCCCTCGAGATATCCAAGACACCGCTTGACAATACTTTGTCCCCCAATGAGAAGAAATGTCCTCGGAGCAAACTTCTCAATACCTAGACACGCTAAGATCCTAAATTAGTGTAGTGACTTGATCGATATACATGAAAATAGTAAATTTTATAAATTTAATTAATAATTAATTTTAATTGTACTCAATGAATTCTCTGAAATTATGTATCATAAACATTTTTTTATGCAGCATGCTCTGTACTATTTTTAAATTTTGTCCAAGTTTGCTCGGTTTCTACCATATTTTTTTTTTTTATTGTTATGTTGAATTATTTCATTATTATTTTTTACTTGATCTTATTATTATTTTAATTTGATTTTATTATTATCTTTAATTTGAATTTATTATTAGTTTTAATTTGATTTTATTGTTATCTTTAAATTGATATTATTAAAGTTATTTTTTTAATTTTGTTACTCAAATAATTTAATTTTAATCTCTGTACCCAATTTCTGACATAAATTTTGATCTTCATCATTCATTAATGTAAACTTTGATCTTGATTGAATTATTTGTTATGTATCTCTATAATAATAAGCGAATTATAATATAATAGTTTTAATCTTTCTTTAAATATTTACAAAATCTGTGCATGAGGTGTTAATCTGTAATTGATTAGTGCGCTTATTTATATTTCTAATATTGTATATATAGCATAATTTGCATCAGTGTAACTACTTAATATTGTCTTCTGTTTACGCGAATGTTATACATTGAAATTAAACTACTATATACGGATTTTATCGCGTTGTTTATTTATCACTGTATTACAAAATTTTCAGCAGCCATGGTCACCATCCCTGTGACCATGGCTGCTGAAAAGTAACCGAAACGCCGGAGAAAGTGTAAACCAAAAATAAATAGATTTAATAGTTTAAATCATTTTATTAGCTTATAAATTAGTAAAATAAAATCAATAGTAGTAGTAGTGTAACATTTTCAAAATTTTGTAATACAGTGATAAATAAACAACGCGATAAAATCCGTAGGTATATAGTAGTTTAATTTCAAAGTGTAAATACTGTTAATGTTAGTTAAACAAAAAAAAAATTAATTAAAATTAATGATGTACAATCATTTAACATCGCTTTTACCAAAAGGTGATAAATATTGACGATGATGATCCTGTAATCCTGTCTAATATTATAAATGCAAATTTGAGTATGTTCATTTATTACGCATTCTTACGTCTACAAAAAAGAGAGTGAAGCCGCTAGCAAACGCTAGTAGGTAGGTTAGTATAATTATAAGGTAAGATATCATGTTGACCTACGTGTACTGTATGTAAATAACCAATTCACCCTTAATTTATACATAAAAGTATACTGAAACAGTTCTAATTTTATATATTTTTGGTGAAATTAAAACGTTGAAAATAAAAAAATTGCAATCTCGACATCTGATCCTGATACCTCAAAGTACCTCAAAAGTATAAATAGATAAGTGTTCAATTATGTATTATTATGTCTTACGGCCCATTTATTTACGTTGTTTTATTTAGTAATTAAAAATAGAGTACTTGTAGTTAGAGAGACTTAATTTTTTGTCATTTAAGTAAGTATATTTATTTGATAACGAATATTCTGTAAGTAATAAATACAATTTTTTTATAATGAGTTTGTTGAATAACAATCAAATCGTAATTATCATATTTCAAATAGATGTTTTTTTTAGCCTATTAACACACTATAAATTGTGCTGGCAATGGCTTCTACGTTGGATTTCTAAATCCCTATATTACAGTAGTCTATTTTATTTTTTATTTTTATTTTATTTTCTTTGAGATAACAAACAATTGCGTAATGCGCTTAATTCTAATACAGTATTGAATCTTAAAGTAGACTTATGTAATCACGCAACCAACACCGTTATCTACAACTTAATATATTTTAAAAGAACTTAACAAGTAGCAAGCAACTATGGCAAACATGTGTCATTGAAAGATAGTTGATATTGAATATGAAAAGATAAAATTAAGTTTATATAGGTAATGTTAAGTAGGTATATGTTATGTCACTTATATATAACACTAAAGTATTTCTAATATTAAAATATTACACAAATTTGTTCATTAGCTGTTTTTAAACTGAAATAGGGACAAAGCAAATATGTCAATATCAGTGAAATTATCGTTATAACTTTTCATTAAACGTCTTAAAGGCGCCCGCTCACCAGCGTTTGTCCTGCTCGGTATAGGAGCAAATAGTTTATGAACGTATGTGTCACGGATACGTTGCGAGCGACTAGGTATGCGAAAATATATTTGGTTTATCAACTTATCACAGTCTAGTTTATTTTGACAAATCTTATAAAGAAACATTTGGTCAAGGTACATTCTTCTATGTTTGAGAGTCATAAGAGAAAATTTATTGAGAAGTATTTCATATGGTAACCGTTTCCGTTCAACTTTATAATTCAAGTAACGGAGAAATTTGCGTTGTACTAATTCTATTTGGTCATTATATTTATCATATAGAGGGTTCCAAATACACGTGGCATACTCCAGCTGCGACCGAATGAGGGACTTGTATAATAACAATAAAGTAGCAGGCTTCTTGAACAAAGTACAGGTACGTCTAACAAAACCAAAAAGTTTAAAGGCCTTGGCAGTGATATAGTCTACGTGGGCATCAAAGTGTAATTTTGAGTCAAAATGGATGCCTAGGTCTTTTATTAATGAGACTCTATCTAAAACCGTACCACAAAGAGAGTAAGGGAAATTGATGACATTTAATTTCTTGGTAAAAGTGATTGATTTGCACTTAGATAGACTTAAGTGAAGTTTGTTAGCAAGGCAATAAACTGAGAATCTATCTAGGTCCTCTTGCAATTTGACACAATCTTCGATGGATCCTATTTTTCTAAAAACCTTTAAGTCATCAGCGTACAGTAAAAATTGACTGTTTAAGAAACATTTGTTAATGTCATTTATGAATAGAACAAAGAGCAGAGGACCCAAGATGGACCCCTGAGGGACACCGGAGGTAACGGTGGTGACATCAGAAGAGAACCCCTGAACCACTACCTTTTGAGTTCTATTTTGGACATACGATGCAAACCAACGGAGTAGATTACCACGAATGCCGTTATACTCGATTTTTTGCAAAAGCATTGCATGGTCAACCTTGTCAAAAGCCTTGCAAAAATCAGTGTAGATTGAGTCAACCTGTATTTGGTTATCCATACATTCAAACAAAAAATTTGAGTACAAGACTAGGTTACTTAATGTCGAGCGATTTTGAACAAAACCATGTTGCTCAGGAATTAGGATATTGTGTAACGTATGGTAAACCGCATTGTGGACCAGTCTCTCCAAGACTTTTGACATGGCTGACAGCAATGATATTGGACGATAATTAGAAATATCATTCTTAATGCCACTGTAGGGACTCTGTAAGTATATAAGAAATGATGAATAAACGGTTTTATGTATAAGCGAGAAGTATGTTAGAGTAACCGGCAGTGACTGCGCGCTGTCCGGTCTGGATGCACGTGTGTAGACTAGGGTGCATCTCGGACAATAAATATGAAAGTCTAGTTAACACTTTTATTTATCGCCAGTGACTCCCAATGCAACACACACGCACTCATAGGTACATACACACGGAGATCCCACAGTGGTGACCCTCTCGTTTTTTTAAGTTGCATTGGTCAAAATTTAGAATCAGTTTAAAGACACGCGGCGCGTGACGTGACGTGGCGTTCATTATTGCGAAACATACGTACTACAACGTAGCGTGGCGGAAAAGTGAACATGCAGGATGCGTGCCAGGATTACTATGAGGCCAAATCATCTTCGCCACGAACGGACAATGCATCGGAACTGGCTGCGATTACTATGTCCACTAAGATACCTGAGTTCTGGACCGACATGCCCAGATTGTGGTTTGCGCAAGTGGAAAGCATGCTGGCACCGCAAAAACAAGGTGACGAAGCAAAATTCAATGTTGTAGTCGCGAAGATGGGTCGAGACGCTTTGCAGCAGGTCAGTGACATATTGTTGAGTCCACCTAAGGCCAATAAATACGACGCTATAAAAGAGCGGCTGTTGAAGGTGTATGAAGAGAGCGCAGAACGGCAGTTTCAAAAATTAGTCGGGGAAATGGAACTCGGCACCCAGAAACCATCGCAACTACTCAGGCGTATGAGAGAATTAGGACGAAATGTGAAAACTTCAGAACAAACGTTACATAAACTGTGGATCGCGAGATTGCCTACACCCGTAAGAACCGTACTCACGGTGAGTCAGGACCAGACCTTGGAAAATCTGGCAAACATTGCGGATAAGGTCATGGAGAACATACGTGGAGGCGAGATAGCGGAGATCAGTACGAGTGCAGCACCAGGCAACGCCGCCAGTAGCAGTCAATTTCCCGTTACGGAGATATTAACAGCAATGCACAAGCTCAATATGGAGGTAGCGTCGCTGCGGAACGAGGTCAACCGGCACCGCCGCAGCCCGTATCGAGGCCGCGGACGCGGTTTTGGAAGGGCGAATTCAAGACCAAGATCGAAATCAAGGACACCAAGCGATCCTGATTGGCTTTGTAAATTTCACTACTGGTATCGAAATAGGGCGAGGACCTGTGAAAAGCCGTGTGCGTGGAAAACAGTAGCGGAAAACTAAAGCAGGTACAGTCGGTAGCGGTGGGCGATTTCGTACCTGGCAGGAACCACCGTCTTAGTGTCTACGATAAGGAACAAAGACTTACATTTTTAGTGGACACCGGCGCAAACATATCGGTAATACCAGTGTCGCGTAAACAAAAGTTATCAGGTGAGAGTTCTGATTATAAGTTATTCGCGGCTAATAATAGTGAAATAAAAACGTATGGAACTAAAGTGTTAAAATTAAATTTAGGATTACGGCGTCCTTATCGCTGGGAATTTGTAATTGCGGATGTAAGCCAAGCAATATTAGGAGCCGATTTCTTAGAATACCATAACTTGTTAGTAGATTTAAGCTCGCGTAAACTTATTGATAAGACAACTAATTTATTAACGTTTGGCAAGATTATTAACTGTAATGAAACTTCTTTGAGTTCTGTCGATAATAATCACCCTTTCCATGATCTGTTGTCTGAATTTTCAGTAATTACTAAACCGGCCACATTCAAGGACCTGGACCGGGTATCTGAGAATGATGTATACCATCACATCGAGACCACGGGCAAGCCGGTACATGCACGAGCGAGGCCACTTCCGCCGGACCGCTATCATAAGGTAAAACGTGAATTTCAATTAATGCAGGAAATCGGGATATGTCGGCCATCAAAAAGCGAATGGGCCAGCCCACTACATATAGTAGCAAAGAAGGACGGACACATTCGACCAGTCGGTGACTACAGGCGTCTTAACGCCATCACCAAGCCGGATCGCTATCCCGTTCCGAGACTGCACGATTTCACATACATATTAGCAGGTAAGAAAATATTTAGTAAATTAGACATAAATAGAGCCTATCATTATGTAAAAATCGCGCCCGAGGACATTGAAAAAACAGCGGTTATCACACCTTTTGGACTGTTTGAATTTACGCGCATGAATTTCGGATTAAAAAATGCAAGTCAAACATTCCAAAGATTCATGAATAATGACGTTCTAAAAGGCCTAGATTTCCTGTTTAATTTTATTGATGACGTGGTAATTGCAAGTGATAACATGGATAGTCACATATTACATTTACGATTGGTATTTGAGCGCTTACAAAAATTTAGTATAACAATCAATTTATCTAAGTGTGTTTTTGGCAAATCTAATATAGAATTCCTAGGATATGAGGTATCAACTGCTGGAATACGACCCCTGGAGCACAAGGTCAAGGCCATTGTAGAGTACCCTAGACCAGAAACTATTGAACAATTAAGAAAATTTCTAGGTATGATAAATTTTTATCGAGCTAATATACCTAATGCCACAGCTTACCAAATGGTTTTAAATGAATTTTTAAAAGGATCTAAGAAAAAAGATAAAACTAAAATAGAATGGACAGATGGATCTATTGAAGCTTTTGAAAAATGTAAAATAAGTTTAAAAAACGCAGTAATGATATCGCACCCGGTACCGAATGTACCCTTATCATTGATGACAGATGCATCGGATAAATGCGCAGGGGGAGTTTTACAGCAGTGGATAGATGACAAATGGCTACCATTAGGATATTTTTCTAAAAAGTTCACTACAGCACAACAGAAATACTCAACTTATGATAGAGAGTTAACTGCAATTTTCATGGCAGTTAAACACTTTAGATTTCTTTTTGAGGGCAGGGAATTAATTATTTATACGGATTACAAACCGCTAATTTATGCATTTAACAAGGTTGAAAGTAATAGTGAAACACCTAGACGTACAAGGCAGCTTTTGTTCATAAGTGAGTTCACAACGGATATTAGGTACGTTAAGGCCGATAACAACAAAGTAGCAGACGCTTTATCGCGAATAGAGACCATACATTGCCCAACGTCAATAGATTACTCAGAATTAGTATTAGCACAGGAAACAGACGCGGAGTTGAAACGATTATTAGCTGAAAAAAATGACAATATTTCTTTAAAGAAAATTCTCATTCCGAACAGTGACAGAATGATTTATTGTGAAAACTCTACTAATGTGTGCAGACCATATATACCCGAGAATTATAGGAAATTAGTATTCAAAACAGTTCACGGCATAAGCCATCCTGGCATTAGAGCAACTCGTAAATTAATAGCCATTAGATTTTTTTGGCCCGGATTGAACCGCGATGTTGGTCAATGGGCAAAAGCATGCATTCAATGTCAGAAATCGAAAGTAGGTAGACATACTGTGTCAGAATGTCAACAGTTCTCAGAAGCTAAGCGCTTATCCCATATACATATAGATATAGTAGGACCATTGCCACCCACTAGTGACGGTTACAGATATCTTATTACTATGATAGATAGATTTACACGTTGGCCGGAAGCCATTCCTGTACGCGAAATTACGGCAGAAGTAGTTGCAAAAGCTTTTTATGATAACTGGATAACTCGTTTTGGAGTTCCCGAGCGTTTAACGAGTGATCAAGGTCGCCAGTTTGAGAGCAACCTGTTCACCCAATTGCTAAAAATGTTAGGTATTAAAAAGAGTAGGACTACCCCTTATAGACCACAGAGTAACGGTATCATAGAACGCTGGCATAGGAGTATGAAACAAGCAATTACGGCCCGACTCACGGACAATACGTGTTGGTACGAACAGCTCCCGACAACTTTGTTAGGCTTGAGGACAGTAGCCAGAAGCGATAATGGTGTAAGTCCTGCTGAGTATATCTATGGCCAAACGCTCCGTTTACCCGGTGACTTTTATAACGTTACGGATAATAGGAACTTAACGGACTATGCGTTTTTAGATCAGTTAAGAATGAATATAAATAGTTTCAGACCAGTATCACGAGTACTGCGAGACTCTCGCACATTATTTGTACACAATGAATTAGCTAAGTGTTATTATGTTTTCATTAGAAATGATGCGGTACGCAGACCCTTGACGCCACCGTACGAAGGCCCTTATCGCGTTGTGGAGAGAAAAGGTAAGGAGTACACAATTCAATTGAGTAATAGAACTGTTAACATATCTATCGACAGGTTAAAACCTGCGTTTATATTAAACGAACATGCTAGCGAACAAGCAGAGAGTGATTATTATGACAAACCGAATGCCAACGTTAATAATAAATTAATTGTAGAACACAAAACATTAGATTGTAATGATAAGAATTTGAATCCTATAAGGGTAACAAAAAGTGGTCGTACAGTTAAACCCCCAGTAAGATTTAATTGTTAAAAGTAAGTTTATAAAATAATACTATAAATTAACCTAAAAATTAAACAATTGTTATAATGTATGTAACTTTGATTGTCACGAAACAGTTACGGTACAATGGAAGCATACCCTTACATCTAACTCACAGTCTAATGTATGTGTACCTTTAACTTAAGTTGTGAAACATTTGTTTACACTTACTAAGAACCTACTTATTATATTATGCGAATTATTGAAATATTGTTTTATTATTGTGTATTGTGAAATATTGTGAAATGTGTAATAGCAGCAAACTGCATACAATGCGATAAACAATGCAATTAGGCAATATATTAATGTAGTATCTATTCATTTTGTGACTTTATAACGCTATCATATCTTATTGGAATAACATTGTTGAATGTTAACTTATATTTATCCAAATATGGGCAATTCATACACTAAGGAAGAGCTTATCATTGCTCAGAATGGCGCAGTTCAAGCTGAAATTAGCAAGTACAATATAACCATAGCAGTAATGGCAGGTTTCATGGGAATTTTTATATTTCTGGCTATAATCGTATATTGTCGTTATCGTTTACGACACTGGATGATTAAGATGTTTACAAGAATCGTAGCTGATCAACCTGTGGGAGCCCCACGGCCGCCACCTCAGCAGTCTAAGCCAGCTAGCTACGCGTAAGCCGTAACCTAATACAGTGTTTATCGCAATGTAATATGATATGTGTAATTCAACGTAAGAATTTATTATTAGATTGTGTATGTTATACCTATACTAAATCTGTGTATCAAATATATTTTGTTTACTTATTTGATAGTATTTTGAAAGTATAGTTTTTTTTGTGAAATAATGTTTCTCTTTATGTTTTGGTGTGATAGTTTATCGTTCAATCGAAGGACTTTCTGCAGAGTTAGTGTTGATGGTAATTGACCACAATGATGCCAAGAGAGAACGGTAAAATACCACACAAACATTTTTGTACGCAAATACCCATGTATTTCATTTGGATAGTTAATATCAACTACTTTTGATTTTGTGTTTTTTATTATGGTTCTGTTTTTTTAATTTTTTGGTAAAAAAATTGGGGGGGTGTTGTGTAGGGACTCTGTAAGTATATAAGAAATGATGAATAAACGGTTTTATGTATAAGCGAGAAGTATGTTAGAGTAACCGGCAGTGACTGCGCGCTGTCCGGTCTGGATGCACGTGTGTAGACTAGGGTGCATCTCGGACAATAAATATGAAAGTCTAGTTAACACTTTTATTTATCGCCAGTGACTCCCAATGCAACACACACGCACTCATAGGTACATACACACGGAGATCCCACACCACTTTTAAATACCGGTGTGATATTAGCAGTCTTCCATGCTTGTGGCATAATGCCTTCCTTAAGGCTACGGTTAAATAAATAAGAAAGTGGAACACTCAACGACTTGGCGGTATGTTTCAGAAAGAAAGGGGGTATCCCATCCGGACCAGAACCTTTAGTTATGTCTAAAGACTTCAGTGAAGAAGCTACAGTATCTTTAGAGAATGACAGATCAGATAAAATGACTTGACCGTGTACCGGTGCCTCCAAGCTTTCGGTAATTGTGTTATTAATAGGTTCATAAACCGAGCTGAAGAACTTTGAAAACAGCTTACAAACTTGCAAGGGACCGGTACACACCTCACTGTTATAAGACATAGTGTTGGGTATACCTACATTAGTTGTACGACTTTTCACAAACGACCAGAAATGTTTTATATCTTTTTTTAGGCTAGTTTCAATTGAGTTTAGATATTTATTAAAGCACTCAGCAGAGAGTGCCTTGAATCTCTTACGATATAAGGAAAATTGCTCATAGTTGGAACAATTTTTATACTTCTTCCACTTGACCCATGCCTTTTCTTTGTTTTTAAAAATGTGTATCAATGGGCGAGAAAACCAGATAGGATATTCATTGGACTTGACTGGCCTCGCCGGTACATGAGTTTTAATAACTTCATAAATATGTTCATAGAAACTATTAACTGCAGAATCCAAAGTAATATGGGCCAGAAGTGTGCTCCAGTTAATTTTATCAATATCCTTATTAATAGCAGAATAGTCTGCTTCTATAAAACGATATCGCGGTACCGACAATTGAGGCATTACTATATGAGAGAACTCGAACGAACTAATCGTTAAAAAAGGTGGGTGTAAATTATCTATAGGTATTAATGGCATAGGGGCAAGCACACATTCACAAAATTTATTAGATATTAATAAGTCCAAGGTGCGGTCTAAGTTATTTCTAATATTATTATACTGCTTACAATTTATAGTCGATAAAAAATTAAGTAATACACTGTTCAAAGAGCTGCTATTGCTATGTATACGGGGCATAAGCGCGGGTGTGTTATGTCCAATCCATTCGATATATGGCAGATTAAAATCTCCAAACATAAATATGTCGCCAATAGTATGACAAGATAATTCTCTTTCAAGGAGATCGAATAACGCTTGGTATGTCGGTAACGATTGATTAGGTGGTATGTATAAACCGCACACAATGTGATATCGATTACTTGACTTAGCACAAAACTTTAGCAGAACATAGTCTATATTAGGTGGCATAAAGTTATTATAATAATCGTCCTGACAAAGTACATTATTAGATAAAACGATACGCGATGCGTGTAAACCACGGCGTACCGCTATTAACACGCCTCCACCGTCAGATTTGCCACACAGAACACGATTTCTATCACAACGATACACTATATACCTCGAATCGATAAATTCACGGTCTTCAATTTCAGGTACCAACCATGTCTCCGATAAAATAATAATATCGTGAGAATCGGTTAAGATATTACTATATAAGGTATTTAACTTTGTTCGTAGCCCGCGGCAATTTTGGTAATAAAATGATATGTTACTGGTCATTGTGTAGATAATAAGTGTAAATAAATAATACTAGCATAATTATATACAAGTAACTCACCCTATTTCTCAGCCGGAGAAATACATGGCGTACATTCATAACACAATACAACAGGAAACATTTATGTGTGTCAACGATACGACCAAATTTAAAACCTAAATAATATTTATTTATTGTAACCAACACCCTAGATATGTAATACATCAACACAATGTTATTAATACAATGTGTATATTGTAAAAATAACTGCCAAACTAACAAATATTTAACACAATAACTCCCATAACCATAAGTAATTTGCTTAAACGAATAAAGTAAATATTTGGTCTTAGTTAAATTTACGAATGCGTAATATGTATAACAAAAATAAAGTATATAGTGTGAAATTAAGTGCAAATCCAACAAATATTCGATACGAAAGTTTTTATATTTATAAAATATGTTGACGACGGTATAGATAAAAACAGTGGCAAACGTGAACACATACCTTGTAGATGCACAGAGTAATGTTTGATGCAGAGCTCGCATGTAGAACATAATATTGTGGTAAACATTTATAAGATAATAATGTACGTTACGAACCCAAGATCGGACCCAGGATCGTGTGGTCGTTGATGCGACTATTGTGTAAGAGACACAATAGTCGCATCAACGACCATACGATCCACTCCACGAGACAGGCCTGACCTGGTGTGGAGTTCATGAGCAATTTTTTCCTTAATCTACAAATTATGTTTTGGTAATTTTAATACTATAAGTACATTATAATGTCTATTATTTAAGGAAACCTCTGTATAAGTTTATGGCAAATAAATATCTTATCTTATTTACTATTGCTGCGCCACCGAAGAAGTCAGTCCTCGAGCCAAACCTCTTATGAGTTTTCATAATCGGCCAAACATGTAAACGCGAACTAAGTCCTGTGTGTTGTTTATAATATGTTGATTAAAAGTATTACAAGTGATAGAAAAGAAGCAAGTACAAACAAGATATTTTTTGTGAAATAACGAAGCTTTCAGCAACTTTACTTAAGGCAAAGCCGCGTGCAGACGCATCTAAACAATTACTAAATGTCTCAATCACGGCCATTGAAACAGACGTCCATTATCCACCTTCGTTTAAGCTCGATCCTTACCCCGTAAGTCTAAAATCGTGTTTGATCCGCTTTGGGCCGCAGTGAACCAGAATAATCCGGTCACCTGATCCGGTGCGATCCGGTATACCGACGGGGCGACTTGCGGTATGCGCTCGCAGTGTGACGTGGGGACAATGCAAAAGTTCAGTACCTATTCGGTTAGGATTTAAAAGTTGGAGGAAATGTTTATTGAATAAGTAAGCTTAGTGGGGATTGTTGGTAAGTGAACGTCGAACGTGGGAAGCAATGTAGTGGTTATATAAATAGTGTTACTGAACTTATGAAATGGTAGCGTCAACACTTTGCTGAATTCCGTGACGTGACGAGTAGCGAGCGCATTTGATTACAAATTTAGGAATTGCCATTCTAAGCAGCAATGCAAATTATAAGGTAAGGTAGTAATACGTGAAAATTCAATTATGAACAAGCGTGCTAAACAAGCGGTGCTATTGATTTTTATAGTTGCGTGCTTTGGAGAGTATGTAAAGTAATGGCTGTCATTTACATCTTTAATTATCGATATGGGGAGTTAGTACCCTCAAATGATCTGTCACCTAACTTTTCTGAAAATATTATTTTTGGATTGCGCGAAGTCCTTTCGCCGCCCTGGAAAATAAATTCAAAGGAAGTTATGACTTATTTCTGTTGTGTGCTTAAATTTTTAATAATAACTTATTTTTATTTCAGTTTTGACTCCGCTCATAAAAAATTCCTTCATCAACAACTATAATCTTTGAAGAGGGGCCAAAAAGGGGTGATAAAAAATTTGCAAAAGGGGTACTTGAATACCTGGCTAATTCATGCAAACGAATGCAAGCCAATTAATTAAGAGCAGTCTGACTGCGTTCAGAAATCTGCTGCCGCCACCAAAACTGAGACGGGATGGGTTAGGGTGGTTCTAGACGAAGGGTCGCTAGTCGCTGCGTTTCCATTTAAATATTTTGATAGTGAAGTAAACGAAGAAATGTACTGGTTGTTTTTCATATTTACGTAAAGTTAGTTATGTGACTAATTTTGTCTTCTATTATGCAAATTTTTTAATCTTTGTATTACTCTTTGCAACGTCTATATTTTTTTCAAATTCATGGATAAACGACGGAGGCCATTTTAATAAAGGTTAAAGTTAAATAAGTGTCAGTCTTGTTATTTTATAGGATAATATTTATTTTGTCAAGTAGAATTAGTCTTTTTTATATCATCATTGCGATAGTGGCATCACTGTTGAACGGGTAATAACTGACCATTACAAAAACATTGAAACAACTGAATCAAAAACACTCGAACTCGGCATATTCACATAAGTGAATATGCCGAGTTTGTGTGGTTCATAAGAACCACACAAATTATTGTCTTGTATAGTAATCAAATTCACAACGCAAAGCACAGAAGTAAAGTGTTCAAGTAAACTAGTATACCAAGCGTATAACCGTTTCCTTACAAATAGGTACGGTCTGATTCACGTTGCTATACACAAGGAAAATTTTCCCATACAATAACTAAATCGAGCAACGCGCATCGGTATCATTCTGTGTGGAGTATCCTTTACTGAAATAATTAATACTGCAATATCTCGTCTTTCTGCAATGAGATTCTGGAGAGATTAAGGTGTTTCATTATACCGATTTATCATCGCGGGTAAAAAATAAAATTCGTCTAGATAGAATAACGGTAAATTTTCTTCTATTATTAATGACTAGAATTTGCCCGCGGCATCGCTTGCGTTAATCTAGATGTTGTCAATAGATTTCTATCCCTCGGGGACGGTACTTTTTTCTGGATAAAAAGTATTTATGGCCTTTTTTGTACCTCCGACAATGTGTATGCGAAATTTCATGATGATCGTTTAAGTAGTAGTAGGCGTGAAAGTGTAACAAACGAACAAATAAACTCACATTTTCAATTATAATATTAGTTAGAATATAACTGCTTCTATATTTTATTCTACCACCGCACTGTTGCCATATACGTGTATGCTGAAGCATAAGAAGTTTAGATGAACAAGTACTTGCGTATCAAAGAATTCATACGTGAAGAAGATTAAATCTTCTAATATTTTAGTTCTTTTTCATAAACCTATGTTGAAAATTTGCGGTAAACATAGATATGCCTTTACCTATCCATAAAAAGAAAATACCAGTTCCCAAATTATTTTATAGAAATTTTTATTTTTAACATTGATAACACCATAGCATCTAAACAAAAATAAAGAAAATCAGTCCACAAACAGAGCTGAAATTGGTACTGAACTGTTTTGTGTTTGCATATTTATATTAAGATTATAAAATAATTCAATTGTAACTAACTTACTGACCAGCAATTTCCTTTACAGTATGTTAAGTGTAATCCTCACTCACACATGGATACGCACCTCGTAAATACATACACATACAGTAATAAAAATGAGTTCTGCGTCGGAACATTGCTTGTGGAAATAAGAGTGAAATTGTGTGTTTAGAGGCATCGTGCGCCCGCCCTTCCACCGGTCTATAACATTTGTTACGAGCACCTAGTGTTGGACATTATCGATAAATATATAAAACTTTAGAGTTTTGTTCTGGCAAAAATGTGCATGTAATAATACGTTTTTGATGTTTAATATTGTCTTTACGGAAATGTTATTCATTGAATTAAACTACTTTTGCTTCTTCTTGGGTTTGAATGGCAAACCACAGCTACACTTCATAATACTGTGCGCTCATCCTGTGTAAATAGAAACATTGATGATTAAATTATGTTCGGGTATTTTAAAATACCTCAACTGGAACATTGAGACAACTACCATCTTAGTCTCCCCGTGACCATGGCTCCCGAAAACCAACCGAAACGTCAGGGAAAGTGTAAACTCAAATATAAATAGTTTTAATAATTTTATTATCGTAGATTGGTAAAGTTTAATAATAGTAGTAGTAGTAGTATAATAGTTTCTAAATTATGTAATAAAGTGTTAAATAAAAAAAAACGCGATGAAATACGTATAAAGTAGTTTAATTTTTGATGTTTATTAACATTATAATAATTAAGATGTTTAGTAGCAAAAATATAAGGCAATAATTTCGGTATTATAATCTCTTGGCACCGGCCAAAACATGATATGGCCAAAATATGATAGAATAGACTTGCAATAGTAGCGATAGCTATAAATTAATGAATTTGATCTTTTGAACAAATAATTTTTCATGGTCTTTTAATAAATCGTGTTACTTATTTCTTTCACAGGAAGAAATAATGTCAACAAAAGGTAATAAAGCTATGAACAAAACAGTAAGTAAATAAAATAAGCAACGAAACAAGAGGTTGGTATATTTAAGTCAAATATCTAGTATATAATAATATATAGTAATATTTGTTGTGTTTACCTAAATACTAAAAAATGGTTAAAAACGGTTCATAATTTAACAACATCGATAAATAACATCGATATATGAATACAGAGCGCGCTCGCTGAGTTATGCAGTCTGGCGACTACCGAATATCGATGAATTATTGTGCTATTTTCGTTACATCACTGGCTCCCGGGAAAACGTATTGAATGCACTCATACTTCTGAATATCGTCATATATTATGGGTTTGCTTCACCTGACAACAGAGGCATTATGTTGCGTGTATATTATATTACAAGTTAGTTTTGTGAAGGTTGCTGAATACTAATTAGTAGAGTAATTGAATATAGACTGAATATTCATTTGCAGGTAATTATAAAACACTGCTTTGTTGGTTAAAAAGGTTTGCGAGTTTTAATTAAAGGTTCGGACAATGCTATCGTTTTTATTTGCTACTTGATTATTATTTTGTTAGGATATATGCTTGGCATCCGCCAATCATCAGTTATAGCTATCATAATATAATGAAGAGCGAACTGGTTTTCTATACCGTGGTGACTAGAATTGTATGATGATGATTGCCATAGTGCTAATATTATATGGATAGTATTATATAGTTTAGATATTCTTAGGCAGGAGAATCTATGAAAGATATTAGTGAAACAACACCCACGTATTAATAATATTTAAGTGTGAACGAAATGTAATATATAGGGATAATATCGGGTAAGAGGTAGGCACTTTTTCAGTAGATCTGTTAGATGTACAAGTGTTCAATCTATAAATATATAATTTAAAGATTGTTTAATATTTTTAGGCGAAGATGTTCAATTATATAAACACATACTTGCCAAACCGTATGACCACATATTTTTATTACACCGTCGTTATAGATCACATATATAGCTAGGTATATAAGCATATATAAGAACAAAAACAAACGGCGAGAGTGAGACAAAACCTCCCTCTTGATGGCCACTACCCTCGATCAGATAGAGCACCTTGAACGAATCCCTTATCTGCGCCGATAATCACGACCCCATCCATCCTCGTCACAGTAACAGCTTCTGCATCGCTATTGCATTGTTAGGTATAAGCTTTTTGTAATAGCTTACCTGTAGTAAACTCATAAAAAATACACGTATTTGGCGCAACCTTTAGTTATTGCTTTTTTAAGCGATCAGCAAAAAGAAATTCGCTACATACCACACGGTTTATAAAAGATACACTTATCTGAGTATTTTGGATTAAGCAAATTTAAAATCTATTGCAATTACTTAACACAAACATAATATTAGAATTATTGCCATACATGGTACAATTAGAGTTCAAATTGCCTAACTTCCTAATTTCGAGTTACCTGTTTCATTAAGAGTGCGATATTTAGTTTATATTAAAGGCTATTGCAATCGTATTCGCTTGCTTCTTACTAAGAAGGTGGGCTAGTCCTCAACCAGGTACCTTTCTGTTACCGTTAAGGTATGTTTATGTATAAAAGCAATAAAGATTTTAAATAAAATAAGTATATTTGGCATAATATTGTCTTCTGTTTACGCGAATGTTATTCATTGAAATTAAACTACTATATACGGATTTTATCGCGTTGTTTATTTAACACTCTATTACATAATTTAGAAACTGTTACACTACTATACTATACTATTAAACTTCGCTAATTTTAAGCTAATTAAATTATTAAAACGCTCAAATCTATTTGTTTTTAAGTTTACACTTTCCTCGTTAGTAAAGTTTAATAGTATAGTATAGTAGTGTAACAGTTTCTAAATTATGTAACAGAGTGTTAAATAAACAACGCGATAAAATCCGTATATAGTAGTTTAATTTCAAAGTATATTTGGATCAAACATAGCTAGTGAAATGTGGATTCAAATATGATTACCCGGGGTAACTAATAAAAGCATTTGAAAGAAAAGAAAGAAAGAAAATACGTTTATTTGCAACAGTACACTTACAAATATAGTTAGCAAAAAGTAAAGTAAAAAGGAACAATAACATTACTGCAGCAAATAGGTCGCAACTCAGCAAGATGCTAGTTGTAAACAACTAGCGCTGGTCTTCCGTTGTGACTTTGTTTATAATAATAATATATAATACATAATATATATAATACTAATAAAATGATTATGATATATATATATAATACTAATAAAATGATATTATAATATTTATGTTTAAATTAAACTAATTTTATTTGACAAAAGCTATAATAAATAACTGATGTGTGAATCCGAACGCATCCCCATGTGTCAAGACTGACAGTGAAAAACGACAAATAAGTGACTGCGCTAACGCAATAAATTTTGTTTTTGCTATGAAGAAGAAGATTATGATATACAAAAATTATAACTAATGGCACCATACAGGTAAGAAAAGTTCCGCTCATTGTAATGATGATTTTTGTTGGAATAGCAGAATTTCTTTAAATTTACTTTGGAATGTACGTAATGCTTGCTTTGCTTCTATTAATATATGTACAAGTAAATAATACTTCCACAACTAACTAAGTGTAGCTCGTAATGGAACAAATAACTCAATTTACGATTATCAGGTTCCTCTAGATGACATTACTTTTTGTAGATCTTTTAATTACAAACATATTAGAAGAGGCATATGTGTAAGAACAATTTCATCACAAATAGTCCATGAAATAGAAACGAAGCCAGGAAAACGACCGGCAATCGCACTCGCGCTTTCTTCTACATCTCTGAACAAATAGTCTGTCCTGCTAATTAAAAATCCCCCCAAGGTCCTTACGCGATACTTAATAAGTATTTGTAACTACATAATAGACCTCTAAACTTATCTTAATATTTGTGTTTACACACAACAAGCCAGCAAACCCTTCAGTACCACCATAACACTACATATTTATACATCTCTTATCACTTAAGTACAAATAAATTCGTGCTTAGCCATATCTGAGGCCATTCGGCGGTCGAAAAACCGTGTCTTGGCCTCACGTACCCCATTACCTACAAACTAAACGACTGCCGGACCTCATTACTGGCGTCTTAGACCCACCCCCGACGAGTAGGGGGTTGGGGGAAGGGAACTAAGTGACTCCGAACGGAAATAAAGGTGCACGCGACTGGAGGTAATGTTAATTGAATTTCTGCAGACGCTTGGACTAGAGACGGGGTGTGGTAATGTCGATAAAATAATAACATAATATTATAAATGGTTGGAACATTGAAATTCATTGATGCAAGAGATTTGTTGGTTAAATAATTGCTGAGTTAATTACAATTAACGAATACTGGCCCAAATAATGCTATATTTGGGAGTTACAAATATGAAAGGTTCGCATTTATCAGTAGTAAAACATTATATTTCAATAATATACATAAGTACATAGACTTATAACCCTATATCCAAAGGGCTAGAAAGAGGTGTCAAGCACCCATAATTCAGAATATTTTTTGGGCTAATTGACGGCTATTGGGCAGAATACGAATAATAAAAAAATAACAAACTCAATGAAATCCAGACCCGATAAAGCTATATCTTGATCACATTTATTTTTACTTTGTACTAAAATCCTACACGCAGCACTGAGCACGTTCAGCGGAGAGAATTTCTTACTTACTTATATTATCTCATGCAGGGCATTTTGATTATTAAATATTATAACATATTAATTATGTATAATAATTTACCGATATTAATTAATTAAGTATCGATATTTGAACTGCACTAGTAGCCGACTGGCGAGTGATACGCGCGGCGGTCGCGTCGCACGCAAGATTAAACGTCACAAACCTTCAAGATATTTCCACCAGGAAAAAGGGAAACACCTGTACAGTCACCATCACTATTATTGCTAGGCATTAAGGTTTAAATTGGAATGGCTGAAGAGTAAAAGCAGTTTGGTAAATTAAGAGTCACTTGCAGAGTACCGTAGTCATAATATTTTGTATTGTGTTACAATTATTGGGAAGAAAATTAAAGTTAAGACGCATTTTGTAGTTACGAAAATGTTTAATGGTTTTTATTTTGAATTAATGACTAATTTACGACTAAATTATAAAGAAACGCCTGCTTTATCACTATAGTACTTAAATATTATGACTGTAAGTGTATATAGTGTTTTATAAATGAAAGTCATGTATCTTGTCATGTTTATCAAGGTGATGCGGATTTTAATCCTGTATGGGATGAAAATTTATATGATTTACAATAAGTAATACTGAGTTTGGAAGATTTTGTAGTTATTGAAGTAATATTTAGGACCAGCTTTAATTAATTGTAATAAAATACTAAGCAGGGATAGCCTAGTGGGAAAGCGTTGGACTGCCACGCAGAGGTCTCGAGTTCGATCCCAAGACGCGCACCTCTGACTTTTCGAAGTTATGTGCGTATTAAATAGTTAATTATCGCTCGCTTTAACGGTGAAGGAAAACATCGTCAGGAAACCTGCATGTGTAAGAATTCTCCATAATGTTCTCGAAAATATGTGATGTCTGCCAATCCGCACTAGACCAGCGTGGTGGACTATGGCCTAATCCTTCTCACACTGAGAAGAAGCCCGTGCCCAGCAGTGGGACAGTTTAATACAAGTCTAATGTTGTTATTATAAAATACTATTACGATCATCGATATCTATCAACAATCTGTGCTTCGGAGAGTACGTTAAGACGTCGGTTCCGGCTGTCATGAACATCTATGGCAGTCGTTATTGGGAAGTCAGTGTCCTATATTATCCTGACACTGGTCTAGCATTAGGGTATCGTTGGGCTTCGGGTTGCGGAGGTCAGGTGGCAGCCGCTCCGTGTAAAAACTGATATTTAGTCAAAACCGGTTAGACTAGAAAAGCCGACCCCAAGTGACATGGGAATATTAAGGGCTAGGGAGAAGATATCTATCAATAATATAAGAATGGGGAATTGAAAAAAAAAGAGATTAATTCATTCGTAGCTCACAGATCATGTAAAACTCAGTCTTAGCTGCTAAGAATTACGTACACATTTGCAAAACAATAACAAAAATAATGACACATAATAAAATTTCATTATTACATTTGAAATAACGTACCAATCGACGTCTTAAAATGGCCGACCGATTTTGGCGGCAATTCATTTGATTCTCGCCATCAATTCCCGCCTAAGTAGAGGTGCAGCTTCTGAGGCACGTACGGAACCCGTAATAGTAGTTTATTACAGGTAATAGGGATTGAGTGCCTTATGATGTATAGGAGAGTTAAGTAATACAAAGGGTGGAATGAGTTATGGTGATAGTACGTTTAATGTTGATAGAAAAGGATTTAGGCAGCTTCGCTTTGAGTTACACAACATACTACAATTGTGAAGTTGTTTAAAGATGGTATAATTTCTGCAATTTCATTAATGAAGTATTTTCGTCATTGTGTAATTAATTATGCATGAATTATGAGGAAATGTTGGCTTCAAAACATGAAAAATATATCTATTGCTTTCGAGCTGGGCCCGACCGATTACACTATCTACGTCTCATATTAATTTTATCTCTGAAGTCGTCATCTCGTGTTCTTCTCACCGAGACACTTACCTGACATACTAGTACTGCATGAGTCCAGTGCCTGGAGAGGCTGGTAATCTGTCATACAGGTCTCCTATTACAGAGAGACTCTCACATAGTATGCAAATACCTACATGTCTAGATTAAGTTTCTGTTGTGATTTTTTTGTATTTTGTAGCTATGTGAGAGAGAAACAATAAACTATTATTATTGTCCTGATTTCTCCTCCAAAACTGACCTAATATTTTGTATAATAAAATTAGCTGAATTTATTTTCACAACACTGGTGCATTGAATGGAATTCGCACCCACGACCTCAGCTCGTAAGCCTGATCGGACTACCGTTGTTTATGAGATAAGGATGAAAACAAAATAAAATAAAAATAAATAATAAATATATCTATATCAAATCAACCGTTTCCTTTTTAAAATACTAATATTAAAAAGGAAAAATTTAATTTTTTGTTTGGTTCTAACGATATAACTCGAAAAAGACTCACGAGAAAGTACTGTTATTAACATAAGCTAACCTTACTCTTTTTTAAAGCTAGTTTAGTATAAATACATAAGTAAATGAGAGCAAAAAATCACCCTTCGAAATATCCGAAGATCTAAACTCGGAAAAACATCCAGCAAACAAGGATCCCGTAGTACAAACAGAAACAGTAGCCTGTGAAACAAGTCAAACACCTGAGCTGTTTGCTAACGGTAAAAGGTGGTATCCGGTTGCTCCCCTGATTGTGGGTCAGGTTACCAAACTAAAACAATACAAGAGCCCGAGAGTCAATTGCAAATGGACGACTGTTTCGAGATATGACGCTTAGGATTTTTCTTGGCGTATGTTTTCATAATATCTATGTTTAAGATTCCTATACTTATAGTAAAATTACAACTGGTCGACCGTCTGTAAAGACCCAAAATATATATATATATATTACGGGTCTTTGTAACAGCTATAGAAGATAAAACAATATTTTAAGCATTTTGTCTCACTGGATGTTTGACCGCGCATCATGTAAAATCTACTGCACGAAATTAAATACGGCTTTGACAGTTGTAGAGCTGAAGGCCTAACTTAAAAATAGATGTATGTTTTATCTTGATGCGCAGCCTAGAATATAAGGATTATATGTGTACATCAGCTTCCTGTTAGATGCAAAGATATAAAAATATAGTATCTAATTCCATGTATACAATGTTGCGGGCAAATGCTTGTTTTAAATATAATTCCAACAGTTAACATTTTAATTGAGTTAAATGTGCTTTGTCTTATTGATTTATGCTCCTATTTTGGAACTGGTAATGTTACAAACATAGCTTCAGCCCCATATTCAACCTATAAAACTATACACAGTAAAATAGTAAACGAAAAATAAATTTAAATAGTCATTAAATGAATTAGTCGTAAGTTGACGAGAAGCAATGCAGGTTTCAATTTTATGCTATGTATAATTATTATAAGTTATATGTATAAAAATTTGCTTAAGTTTATGTACCTATTCTAAAAGTGACTTTCCAAGGTCCGTCACGGATTACCAGTATGTGTGTGTGTCGTATCCATCACGATTTGAACTACGCATTACGGAGCTTGCACCGGTGCATCAGAGGAGGGCCCTTACGTAGTAGCGTCCGTAGCTGTACGTCCATCACTAGACGATAGCTACGAGCTCACATGTGCTGATGGATTCGTGGTTGCATAGCGCTTGTTTTTTAACCACCGCGGCGGTTATCGGTAACCGCAAAGAGATTGACTATTGTGTTTACTGCATAGTCAGTGTTAACTTGCGTGGCGATTCGTGGTAATAGTGGCTTCCCATCGTTTGTGTTTCCATAGATACATATACATGAGACCTTGTATGTAAAATCAGGCATAATAGGAACCCAACCTTATTTCTGCTTTTTTACTTAAACGTTTCGTGTATGGCAAAATTTCATAATATTAGAATGGCTTTGTACACGCATACGCGTAAGGCTCTGTTGTAAGTTAAAATACTTGTGTGGGTTTTATGAATGTAAACCACTCACAACGTGTCAGCCACTCACGCAAGTAGTTCATGTAGCTCACTAATCGCCATTTACATATGACGTGTATAAGAGTACCTTTGTTTCTATTTTTACGTGGGGTTATGCGTTGACGCATACCTCTCCACGGGGCGACGGAGAGGTTATGTCGGGCTTACCGGGGGAAAGATACCTCGGTAATACCGACTAAACCTACCACGGCGGTCCTCGACATAACCAGAGTCGGTGGGGTCGCGCGAATCACGTTCCCTTGAAGGGGGACGGACACACGACACAGAGGCGCGTGTGGGAATACGCACGCCGCCTCTCGGACCTGGAGCTGAACGGGTGGTGGATAGGCCCACGAAGCCCACCACCCCCAGGTAAAACCTCAGGGTGGCTGGAGGTCGTCTCGCGCCCTCCGTCTCCCGGTTCTGCGGTTGGGGAGAGAGTTCAAGTGCTTCCTCTCTCGCTTCGCTGCCTCCTTGATAGAAATAACTTCCTCACAGAGGGAGGCGACGGCGTTCCACGACCTCTCACTCCGGACCATAGACTGAACCAAGGCCGAGAGCGATAGGGCAATAATTCCAACTGCCGCGACCAACTCAAGGCGCTGCGAATACCAGGCAGGGCAATCCGCCAACGTGTGCAGCACCGTATCTGCAACAACATCACAGCAGTCGCCACAGAGATGACAACCGCAGCGGGCGCCGGCATATCTTGCCGGCCTATGCGACACAGGAACTGGCCGAAGCAACCGTGGCCAGTCATTCCCTGTGTCAGCTGCAAGGTGAGGGCGCCATGCCGTCTCTCCAGCCGCTTGTCAAAAACGGAACTTACCGCCACGATCGTGGCGTGCCCGGTGTATAAGAGTACCTTAAGTGAAGTTACGTCAACTCTTTAAGTCAAATAACTGTATTGAATTTCTTCCTTCTCGCAGATGTGTGTGCACTTCATACATTATATCCTTATTAACTCAAATCATAAAATAAATTTCATATTACCTATACAAGGTGTAAGGGACGGTGTACCGAAAACTTCAGCAAGACGTCTTTTTATAGGTACATATCTCGACGCAAACTTCTAATAATAAAAACATAATTACGATTTTATATTGATTAACATTATTACGCGGTACCTACTCAATAGATTGCTATCAATACAACGCACCGCTCGCGCCGGCGGGAATGACCTTTGCTTTCCGCGCGCATAAAAACAGCTGATCTGTTTAAATCACAATGATATAATTACATTGCTGTATTTTAGTAAAATGTGGTATTCTTTGATTTTCATTTAATAAAATAGATGGTTTATGCATTATGTTATGATTCGCTTCCAAAAAAATAAAAATTACAGAATAGTTGTGATATTTCCTTAAGAAAATTCTAACGATTCTTAACTTAGAATAATGGTCTGAATCTAATGTTTCTGTTTTCAGTACACCATCCTTTACACCCACATCTATTGCAATATTAGAATAACCTATTCCATCTAGTTAAGAAAACGGTGTCGGTGTCTCCCAAGAGAACACCGTATACAGATGACTTAATAAGTATATATCTAATTAACGTCATCAATCAGTTGGTGACGTTGATTGAAGCGGTGGTGTTTTTGTACTGAGCTAACATTGTGATTTACAAGTGAAACATTAACTTTAATGCAGTAAATGTGTTATGCAAAAATTGTTTATTATTAGGTGAGGATGATTTTAGAGAGGAAGAAGAAAAACAGTACTTCCTTTTAAGCCTACAGAGTCCTTTTAGGCCTCAAACCACCTTCTCCTCCCTCCACCTTCGCTAGATTAAGGATTAGTGTACATACATACTTAACATATTGATTGCACGGTAAGCGTAGTATTTAATGGTCGCCTCGCTACTGCCACTGTTCCGATTGTTATAGGTTTGAACCCCATACGGGACAAAAATTTGTGCGTCCCACAAATGATTGCTCTGAGCCTGGATGTTCTTTGTGTCCATAGTTTGAATGTTTGTAAAGTCCCCCGCGACACAAGAATTATTCCTAGTGCAGGAAGGGTCTTTTACAAAAAAGGGGGTACACGGGTAGACGGGTCAAAAATTTGTGTAATCCACAAATGGTTGTTCAAAGTAAAGTAAAGCCACCCGCAATACAGGAATTATTCCTAATGCGAGAACTGATTTAAAAAGAAAAGATTGTTATAGAAGAAAATCTTTAGTTAACGGTTACCAGTAATTGCGTTTAAAGTGTTAATTGTAGTTCTGTTGTTTTTCTGTCATGTATATAGTTTTCTAAGCTCCATTGGTCGCTTTCTTAATAGCAATAGCCGCAGCATGAGCTGTAGTGCCGTAGCACTTCTGTAGCGCTGTCCTTACTTAGCTTTAGTTTCTGGTATTGTTCATTCAGTATCCTAACCAATGCGTGTTCAACTTCCCTTCAAGCATGAGTTTGACGATGAAAATTATATTGTAAAATTGAATGTACAGTTTGAGAAACGGTGACTATAAATAATATACAAAAGAAATAGTACAAAACGTACTAATTACTTCCAATAATCTACAGAGCAAAAGGCTATAAAGACAAATTTTCACATAATATTATATTACTGTACTTGTTAGACTTCGCATTCCATATTGCAATACTGCTTTTAACCTGAAGCCTAATTCTTGTATTAAACTGTTTAAAATAGAGTTCCATTCTAGTGTAATAAACGTCAAATATGAACTGATAACTAGTTTATGTTCATATTTGACGTTTATGTTACTTACAAAAATATAATTTCTTATAATTATGACAATAGCATTATGAGAATACTCTAAACAACATAAAATTTTGCATATACAGAGTGTCCGGTAATTAATGGATAACCTGGAAATGTCTTATAGTGGAACTGATGGCCGTTCAGAAAAAATATGAAAAAAAAACTATCCTAACTACTACCTGAGATATGTGATTTTTTTTTAATTACCATGTATAACTTTCTTGTATACTACGACCATAAATGAATGAAATCCATCGGTTTCTTGTTGTTTTATTATTAAACACTAATTATGCTAATAGATAGACAGTCAAAAGTATGCTATGCTAATATAGCTTCCACTTTTTAATACCTATATATATTTTTTTATTTTTTTTATTTTTCCTGAACGGCCTTCAGTTCTACTATAAGACATTTCAAGGTTATTCATTAATTACCGGACACCCTGTATGTTGTCGGGGATACAGAATAGGACATAGGGACAATTCATCCAGAAAAAAGTACTGTTACAAACCTAACTTTTTTTTTTTTTTTTTTACGTGGCGGAATGCAATGACGCATATCCCTCCGCGGGGGCGGGCGGAGGGATTATGTCGGACTCGCCGGGGTAAGATAAAGATGTTAAAAGATAATGTACCTCCCGGAATACCGACTAAACCTACCACGGTGTTCCTCGACAAAACCACTATCGACGGGGCCGCGCGAATCACTTTCGCATGCGGTCGCGACCCCGCCGAGGTTACGGCCCGCCGTGTGAAACGGCAGGCCACTACACAACAAGACCTACCCATAATAGGCAGACTTCACGCCACTAGTAAACCCTACTGTCCCCCCTCTAAAAAGAGGGGAGACGGACTCGACACAGAGGCGCGCGTGGGAACACGCACGCCGCCTCTCGGACCTGGTGCTGAACGGATGGCGGGCAGGCCCACAAAGCCCGCCACCCCCAGGTCAAACCTCAGGGTGGCTGGAGGTCATCTCGCGCCCCCCGGCGCCCGGCTCTGCGGTTGGGGAGAGGGTTTAAACGCTCCCTCTCCCGCTCCGCCGCCTCCTTGATGGAAATCACTTCCTCACAAAAGGAGGCGACGGCGTTCCACGACCTCTCACTCCGGACCATAGACTGAACTACGGCCGGGAGCGAGAGGGCAACCGATCCGACTGCCGCGATCAAATCACGACGCTGCGATGCCCAGGCGGGGCAAACCGCCAAAGTGTGCAGCGCCGTGTCCTCAATAACGTCGCGGCAGTCGCCGCAGTGGTGACAACCGGGCGTCTCTTGCCGAAACCTAACTTAACCTAACCTACATTTACACGAGCGAAGCCGCGAATAAAGTCTAGTCTTTATATATATAAATCTTCTGTGCGTGTGTTTGTAAACTCCTCCTAATCCTGTTTTTTTTTTTTTTGTGTGTGTTCAAGTGGATTCTAGAATGGTTTAGATGTGTATATTTTTTTTTTATTTCGTGTGTTCAGGACTTCTTTCAGGACAGCTAGTAGTATATAAATATTTGAATCATTTATATTTAATACACAAGAGTTGCCTTGTTTAAAATAATACAAACCGTCACTAGTGAATCAACAAATAAATGCGTTACCTACCGTGACTCAGCTTAAGCTTTTTCGTCGCACGTTTTTATTTTAATGGTAGTTTACAAAGCTCTGCGACCGCTTGTTACGTAGAGCCCAATTTGATGGTGCCTAACTTTAACGTTGACTATGCCTTATTGTTTCATGCTATATATAGTAGGTACATTTAATATTAGTACTAAAGTCATTAACAGATCTTTCTACAACCCATAATATTAATGTACCTTACCTAAGACACTACAAACACTATGTCATCCGTGTCCAGCCATGTACTCATTTACGTTCATAAAGAAAAAGGAAAATGCGTAATATTATCGGATAAAAGTTTAGTTTGTATTCGTAGACAACGATTACTTACACGTGTGGTATAATAGTGTGTAGGTTGGGTATAGTGTAGCAATTTCCCGCCAGAGGTAACAAAGTCTAAGGGACTGACCGACCGCCATATATCGCCAAGATGTGAGAGCTTAATATGGATCGTCAAACAAGATTTCTTGAAATATTAAAGACATTTGGATTTTTTTACGGTTAGAGTGCCTAGGTTTTTAAAATTGATGATACCAGATACGTTGACATTTAATTAGTAACTCTGTATAAGGCGTCAGCTGGAATAAATTACTATGTATCCTTCCGCTGAAAAATTAACGCTATCTTAAGGAACCTTATAATACCTAGTTCAAGTAAGACCACAACTCAAAGTTAGAGGGTATAATGATTGTCTTCATCAGTTTAGCCAATATATGAACAAATTTTAATATTTGCTTGCACGCACACAAATGTATCAAAAGTTAATTCTAATCACTGCACTGCAAATCAGACTTCTGGCAAGTATTTTTTCACCTCAATACTTATAAAAGTCTTGCTAAGTATTTGATAGTATAAATAAAAGTACCTATAAGATCACACCAAGATCACACCACTCTTGGTGTGATCTTATACATTTATTTGTACGGTGTCAGTCAAATACTTATCATATTATTATAACAAATGTGCTAAGTATAATAGATTTAATCAACAAACACGGCAATAATTTAAGTGACTCTGTTTCAAAACGGTGTGCTATTACTAATCTAATGTTTGTTAAAACATGCTATAGAAGTATTTCTAGTAAGTAATCAAATTAAAATAGGTCTATATACTTTTCATGAGCATCTAAAACGTACGTATAACGCACTGAGTGAGGTCACTACTTGCTTGCATTGTTTTGCCTGTTTTGTTATACTGAAAGGAAAGTCCAAAATATACGCTTTTGTCACATCCACTTTATTCTTTTCCTTCTCCTTCAGTAATTGGCGCTATCAGAGTGGCGGCCACGCGGCCATAAAGAGGTGAAGCGAGGTGGGCAGTCGATCGACTGTGAACCGACCGACGCTGACACATTGATAGCTGAACACTGCCTTCGGAAAATTGTGTGAAGTTGAGTGTAGAAGAATGATGCACCTGATTGTAAATTACATAGAAAAAGGAACTGGGCAAGGATTTTATACATTGTTACATAATAGAACTTAGCATCAAGCTTGTGTATTATTCAAGGGTTCAGTAGCACTGTATTATATAGTCACTACCATCTAGGTTTAAAAGAAATAGAAGTGCTAGCAATCTACTGCCGTCTGATTTATGCAGTGCATGCCCGTATACTTTATAATATTACTGATAATTCTCTGTCTGATAAAAGGCAATGGCTTGCTTGATTCATCTGGAACCCGTCGAGTCCTGGCTACACATATGTACTTACACTTATATCACTAGTAGTCTAATATAGAACGTTGAAGAGACGAGCTTGACATATGTATTTCAATGCGTAAATCCTTACCCATAAGTACTTATTAATACCATGTATCAAAGTAGTAATGCGTATAATTGTATTTGAATGATATCCAAATATACATAGTTGTGCACAACTTGGTACTTACTTAGCGTAGTTAAGGTCTTCGTGCACGTACTTAAGTATAATATTGTCAACACATTTAAGTTATATTCGAATGTGATTGTGCACATGGCTGGTTCAAGGTTCCACAGCATACTGAAATAATGACTGAATATTGAACATAGCGCTTTTTTAAGGAGCATGTTTTTTGATTGTCAATAAATAAGAAAAATAATTTATATTAAGACCACGATGGATGACACCAATACCTAAAGGAATCGATCCAATGCAGGTGATTCCATATTTGCTACTGGTTAAGTATCTTATTTTTCTTTTTGAAAACGACACCTCTCGCGCTAGGTATACATCCTGTCGCGAGGCACTTTACAACACACACTTTTATTTTACACATTCAAACAACGGACTCAAAGAACATCCAGACTCGGAACACTCATTTGTGGATCACATAAAATTTTGTCCCGTGTGGGATTCGAACCCACAACACGGCGCATTGACAGTGGCGAGGCAACCACTTAAACCACTTACTACGCCATTGATGCCAGTCCAAGTACTAAAATATTTATCAAATTTTGCAACGAAGTCCCAACTAAACTAACTAACTTAGTAATAAAAGAAACTAAATAAAATGTCCGTGTGTATACCATTAGTTGGAAGAAAAACGGTTGTCCCTTCACGGGTAATACAGCCTCCACCTTCACTAAGAGCGGTCGCGTGCGGGTTAACCGGACGATTTGTGGACCCAATTGACTATCAATGAATAGTGAACTACTTTACTTTACCTTTGTGGTTTATAGCCCGCTATTAGGAGACATTTCGTTTGGGTAGAGCATTATACAGGGTGATTTTGAAATCGTGTAATTCCTTTTAACCACGCATTCTACTGGTGATATAGAATAACCCTGACAATATTTTTTCTAAATTAGAATAATGGTTTCGGCAAAATTAGAGTACAGATTTTTTTCATGAAATGATTTCAAATAGTCATATTTTAACCACCTGACACAATCTTAATATTTTACTAATTTAAAAATAATAACATAACAATAACTGATGTCGTAAATAATAATGGGCAATAAAAAGGACCGCCCGTTATTATTTACGACATTAATTATTAATATGTTTTTTTATTTTAATTAGAAAAAAAAAATTGCCTCGGTTGGTTAAGATATGACTATCTGACACCATTTCACGAAAAAAATGGAACAATAATTTTTCAAAAAAAATAATTCTAATTAAATAAAAATAAGGTCAGGGTTATTCTATATCACCAGTAGAATGCGTGGTTAAAAGGAATTACACGATTTCAAAATCATCCTGTATAGATATTACAATAAACGAATATAAAAATAATGGCGCTAAAACTGTTTAATTTTTATATTGGTTACTTTTCTTCTCCCTAGCCTTTATTATTCCCAAGTTACTTGGGGTCGGCTTTTCTAGTTTAACTGGATTTGACTGGATATCAGTTTTTACACGGAGCGGTTGCCACCTGACCTCCGCAACCCGAAGGCTAACGATACCCAAAGGCTAGATCAGTGTCAGGATATTGTAGGGCACTGACTTCCTAATAATGACTGCCATAGATGTTAATGGCAGCCGGGACCGACGGCTTAACGTGCTCTCCGAGGCGCGGAGCAGGCGATAATTGTTAATCAATACGCACATAATTTCGAAAAGTCTTATAACTGCCGAAAGTCAGAGGTGCGCGACGTGGGTTCGAACCCGAGACCCTCTGCATTGCAGTCTGTTGGTCTCCACACTGAGCTATCGCTATATATATTGGTTACTGTATTTATTTATTTAAAAAAGGGATAAAATATAATGACCAACAAAAACACTAATTGCACAGCAAATATTGCACAGCATAACGAGCACCTATACGCCTCAAATCACTGCATTCCGTTTCGGAAGGGATAGGTTATGTTAGGTTCAAACCACCCAAAAATAGGAGCCCTGCGAAACGGGTCTCCGTCGACTTAGTTTGATCCCTTTAAATATGTTTTGCTGTGCAATTAGTATTTTTGGTAAGCATATTTTGCTGTGCAATTAGTATTTTTTTGCTGTGCAGTTAAATACTACCCTTTAAAAGATAATATTGTGTACACTAATATCCTAACTTATATTATAAAATGCGAATGTGAGTTTGTTTGTTACGCCTTCATGCTTTAACTGCTCGACTGATCATTATAAATTTCTGCATACACGTTATTAGGGTTTCCTTTTATCCAGAAAATATGTACTGTTCTCGAAGGCAGCCGCGGAAAAAGTTATTTTGATAATAATTAAAGAGTGTTAAATAGAGTATTAGTAACGAGATGAGTGTAAAAACCCAGGATTCAACCTCTTAGTCTTCAGGTGAATTTTTTTTTATCAGCTTTTTGTAATGTCGCACTGCTGGGCAAAAGCCTCTTCCTTGGACTTCCAAATCACTTTATTGGTGGATATCCCCTGACCTTATGACTATGTGACCCCCTATATCTCGGGGGTCTTTTGACCCACAGGGCCAAACTCAAACTCGACCAAAGATGACCCCAAGGTGTCTGCACACCAAGTAACAAGTTAATCGGTCCGGTGGTTGTGGAGCTATGTCTGTCACTAAAAAACTGTCACTAACACACAGACACACAGACCAACATAGTGTTTTCATTAACCTCTTCGAAGAAGACTCAGAGGTTAATAATTAAGTACAGTATAACTATTCTTTTTCTCACATATAAGATTAGTAAATTTTGCTTCGTTAGTGTAAATGTTGGTTAGGTTTTATCAGGCCTTTTTTCCGGATGAAAGGTACTCTATGTCCATTCTGTAGACCTGACAACGTCTATGCAAAATTTCATAATTTTCAGACTAATAGATAAGGCGTGAAACCGGAACGAACAAAGAAACAAACTCACTTTCGCATTTATTATATTAGTTAGGATACAATATGGATGAGTACTGAGCAGCAGTTAATTGGAAACAATTATAATTACTAGCGGTCGCCTAGTGTTCAAAATTCGACCAATATTCCTAAGCTTGCTACTTTGTTTTCTGTTTTTGTCTATGACATTTAAATAAGGTATAGGTAACCATAGTTACAAAGAATTGTACGACGTCAGACGAACAATGTCAAAATACTATGAACGCAATTCGACTGCGTGTGTCAAATGTATGGTTGTGTGTGTGTAGTGTTTTTCATTAATTTATTGTATTTCTATTGCATATTTTATAAAAATATTAGGGTTCGCCCCTCTTTCTCCATATAAACTTTAACTGTGTCAAATTTCATACTCCTCCGTCCGCGCAATTTTCGTAAAAACCCTACAACGTTTTTGCTTCACGTAGTAATATATAGATTTATGACTAAATACTTACAATTAGATGTGTATGCTCAATGTACGGTATCGCACGAAGTGTTGCTGCTATATTTCGGAATTCACAGTTGATAAATAATAAGATTGAGTTGAGCGGTATACTAGCAGATTTATTCTGATACGTTATGGTAATTTATGCTAATGATGAGAGATGATTTAATGAGTGCGGTTAATGTGCCGGTTGGTTATGCACTGAGCCGCGTAGGTCACTCGGTCCACTATTGCGGCCGCGTGCGACCAAGTGGAGCCAACGATTCTGATGTGTTCGATATGTATTGAACACTTAATATACAGATAGTTTTACCGAGTCTGGGCCTTTGGGTACGTTATTTTTATTTGTATGGCAGCTACAATACTACAATTAAAGTGGAGACTATGCGGTATATACTTTATACATATAAACACATCTTTATGTGTGTGCACAACCGGTACGTCACCCAATAGAATTTGTGTAGCTTATTACAATTATTTTGTCATAAACTATTTTTAAGGTTTCGCTTTTTAAAGAGCTCCAATACTAATTTAAATTTAAAAATATTCTAGATCTAGCCATTTATTTTGTACAACAGAAGTGTTTATTAAAAATAAACACTTCTTACAGACAGAAATATATAATATATATATGTATTTACAAAAAAAAAGTATATGTATGTTTATCCATTGTCTAGTACCCATAGTACAAGCTCTGCTTAGTTTGGGCTAGAGGGTGTTGTGGGTATAAAAAAAAAAAAGAAGAATCTTTGGTCGACTCAGGAATCGAATCCAGTTCGGTCATGCTCAGCATTCTATACGAATACTGACCGAGCAGTCGTTATATTATTAGTTTAAAAGCAACAACCATTTCTTGGATGCACGTTACTATAAAGTTACCATACTAAATCAAATTTGCAATCAGTTTCAAAATGCTAACTAATATTATAAATGCGAATGTTAGTTTGTTTATTTCTTTGCTTATTACACGTTTATACCCTAACTACGCGACCGTCTCAAATTTGTCAGGGATACACAAAAGGGCATAGGGTACCTTCTATCAAGAAAATAAGTACTGAATCCGAAGGTTTTTTTTAAATATACTTTAATGCGACCTAATTCGCGAGCAAAAACTACTACAATTATATGATCTTTACTTTCAAACTTAACAAACGAAACATCAAATCAAGTTTTTTACAAACCACCTAGTTCCAAGTCAGCAGGTTAAAGTATCGAAGACAAACATCCCGCGTCCCTCGAGTGCTGTACTCGGTGAGTGCTCCACTTAATAATATTTTTCACCTTGTTTCGTTTTCCAATTTTCCGCAAGTCACTCTCGTGGGTAACGGTCCGTGTTTTGATTTAGAAATGCTTCAGGAGTGCGGTGGCAATTTACTGCGCACGATACGATTGAGGTAACTGTTTAATAAGAGGATTTCTTTGAAATTAAACTACTATATACGGATTTTATCGCGTTGTTTATTTAACACTCTATTACATAATTTTGAAACTGTTACACTACTATACTATACTATTAAACTTTACTAATTTTAAGCTAATTAAATTATTAAAACTATCAAATCTATTTGTTTTTAAGTTTACACTTTCCCCGACGTTTCGGTTGCTTTTCAGCAGCCATGGTCACGGGGAGACTAAGATGGTAGTTGTCTCAATGTTCCAGTGTAGTTATTTCAAAGTACCCGAACATAATTTAGTTATTGGTGTTTCTATTTACGCAGAATGAGCTCAAAGTATCATGAAGTCTAGCTGTGGTTTGTTTCTTCTTGGGTTTGACTATTTGAAGTACTGGATCCCAAGCTGGTGGTACATTCCAACCATCTTCTCTATTGAAATTTGGATGTTTTTTGATCTCAATAGACTCGCGAAGCATCCTTGGTAGGAATCGGTGTTCTTTAGCGAGAATCTGTGGTTTGTCAAATCTCAGGTAGTGGTTGGTCCCCTGTTGTACATGTTCACACACAGCAGACTTCAACGAGCGTTTGTGTTTAACGTCAGCTATGTGTTCTTTTATGCTGGTGCCTATGCTTCTCTTGGTTTGACCAATGTATGAGAGTCCGCAGTCACAATCTATTTTATAGACCCCTGCATCTTGTAAAGGTAATTGGCACTTGACGGATGGTAAAAATTGACTTATCTTCGTTGGCGGCTTGATGTATGTGTTGATTGAAGCTCGCTTCAAGATGTAGCCAATCTTGTCAGTGACACCCCTTACATAAGGTAGTATAGCAGGCTGGCGCTCGACTGTGGCTGGCTTTTCTCGGGATCTGTGACAGCGGCGCGGCTGTTGGAGCTTGTTGTCTTGCAGTACTTGCTTGACATGTTGAAGCTCGGCGTCCAGGTGTTTCTTGTCACAGATCCCGTGGGCTCTCTGATACTCTCACCACTCAGAGGCAACTCGAGAGCATATGTAAAGGATTCATACCATTTTGTGAGTGAGATTAAACACCTATGTCTCACTAACAATGAAACAATGGTTAGTTTTGATGTACAGTCATTATTTACATGCATACCTGTACATGACTGTATTGAAATAACTAAAAGGAAGCTAATAGAGTACAATATGCCTGAGGAATATGCAGAACTACTTAAGCATTGCTTAACAACTGGCTTTCTGTTGTGGGACAATAAATTCTACATACAAGTAGATGGTGTGGCAATGGGCTCCCCTGTATCGCCTGTTGTTGCCGACATATATATGGAGGACTTCGAGGCTCGAGCTTTACAGACTGCCCCCATCACACCCAGGATTTATAAGAGGTTTGTAGATGATACTTTTACAATATTACCAACAGATAGTGTTAGTGTATTCCTAGAACATCTTAATTCCATTAATAACAACATCCAATTTGTACGGTGAACCCGAACATTACTACTTGTACATACAAGTAGTTTAAGCAACTAAGCATTTGTGCGTTCGGTCGTTTACATCGACCTACATTAATATATTACATATACATTATTACTTATAATAAATCAGTGATTATACAGCACTCAGAGCGGAACGTTTTATTTATCATCTCCGTCTCTATCATTAACTTATACAATAACTATCATTTTTTTATCATAAATGTAAGACACGCAGTCTACATTTTTTTGGTCCTTCGAAAATTTGGTGAACCACCGAAATTTTTTCGTGATTAAAGATCTCTTATTAAGTGCTTCGCGACAGTTCCGCCGGCTTATTGAATTTATAACTAAATTCAGTGTTAATTTGTGTGACAAACATCGGTCGAGCGGTCAGCAGCAGCAGCAGGTCGCAGATCAGGTTGTAACGCGTGCGGCAGTTTCCAAGTAAGATTGTTCCATTTATTTTATCATAATGGCAGCATCGAGCTCTCGTCAGGCTGAGATTTTAGAACATATCAACAAAATTAAGGTTAATTTTGGAAAGGATCCGTTGTCTAGGAAAACTCCGGAATATATCGAAAGGAGACTTGAGACACTGGATAACCTATGGGGAGAGTTCGAGGAAAACCATAAAAAGCTTTCTGAACAACCGGAAAAAGAGCCTAAGTATTTTGGTTCAAACTATTATCAACAAGGTAAGGAGTTTTATCAAGCTACCCGTACATTGTTATCGTCCTTTATAGCGAAGGAAAAATCAACGCAATCCTGTGGTGAGGCGGACGAATTAGTGTCGTTACAGAGAACCAATTTTAGAGCTTTTAATAGGTTAGTAAAGAGCATAGCAGTGGATGCAATTGATGAGAAATGGGAACTTGAGGATGAGCTTAAGAGTATTCAGAGTAAATGGGATACGATTGACAGTTTACATCTGCGCATAGATCATATACTTCAGGGGACAGACATGTCATACGAAGAGGAATTTAATGCGCTTGAGGTTATTTTTAAGAGCACAAAGCGTACCTTAAATCAGAAAATATCATCCATGGTTCATGTGCATAAATCAACGCCAAAACTGGAGATACCTACATTCACGGGTAAATATAGCCAGTGGCCAACATTTTGTGACTTATTCACAGAAGCTATCCATGACAATAACGCCATTACAAAAGCTCAAAAGATGCAACATTTAAAGGGCAAGGTCAAGGGAGAGCCCGAACGCCTTATCCAGCATTTACATATCGCAGCGGACAACTACGACACCGCTTGGAAAATTCTTACGCATAGGTATAATAACACCCAAGTTCTATTTACAAACCAAATAGAAACCTTCTTAAATCAGCCGATAATTCAGAAACAAACAGCATTTGAGTTAAAACGGCTCTATGATACCTCTACAGAGTGTATTCACGCCATACACAATCTTGGTGTAGACACAAATACTTGGGATCCGTTATTAGTGCATCTTCTTTGTAAGAAACTAGATCAAGATACTTACTGTGACTATAAGGAAGCTCGCAAGTCACCTAGAGAATTACCATGTCTTGCAGAGTTTATGTCATTCCTAGAAGGCAAATTTATAGCCCTTGAGCCTATGTCTAGGAGAGCAAAAGAGCAATCTAAGCCAGTTTTCAGTTATGGATCGAATCAAACAAAGAACAAACCTCAAGAGGGTTATTACAAAAAGCAGTATAAATCTGCCGCTACTCAAGGCCCTAACTGTCCTTTGTGTAATACCCGACACAATATATTTTTCTGCCGAAAGTTTAGATCCATGACACCCGAAAATCGCTTAGCTACTATTACAAAAGGTAAATTATGTAAAAATTGCCTTTATAATCATTTTGATGGCGACTGTACGAGTTCAAAGCGTTGTAAAACGTGTGATGGCGATCACAACACCCTTCTTCATGACGCCTTCGCACAGCATCATCAGGCGACGCCAACATTAACCTCAGGGATGTTCTCCACGCAGTCGCACTCGTCGAGCCCGCATAACGTTAACCACGTAGCCGCAGATAATGAAGAAGTCTTGCTCACTACGCTAAAATTATATGTTCGCGCTAGTAATGGTACTTACATTACACTTAGAGCCCTTTTGGATCAAGGGTCGCAAATTTCGTTGATATCGGAAAAGGCTACGCAACTGTTAGGCTTACAACGTCGACAATATCATGCGTCTATTTCAGGCATAGGACCAGTCGCTAAGCAAAGCAAGGGCATTGTATCACTAGATTGCAAGTCTATCTATAAAGATTACATCTTAACGACCAAGGCGTTAGTCGTATCTAGAGTTATAAATGACTTGCCTAACTCTACGTTCTATAAGCAGTCGTGGGCCCATTTACACCACCTAAAACTAGCAGATCCTGAATACAACGTTACCCAGCCTATTGATTTACTTCTAGATGCCAGCGTGTACTCAGAGATAATATTAGGAGGTCTTATAAAGGGTCCTACACAGTCGCCTATAGCCCAACAAACGAAGATGGGTTGGATATTATCGGGTAACGTGAAGAGATATAACTGTCACGTTGTTATCAATCACATACCCGACAGTATATCAAAATATTGGGAACTGGAAGACGTCGACCAATCATCATCAACGCTAAGTACGGGTGATCAGTTTTGTGAGGACTTCTACAAAAACACCACGAGACGTCTAGAGAATGGTCGCTACGAGGTTGGGTTACCCATGATGCCAGAGTTCAAGCAACATCTCGGCGCGTCTAAGTATAAGGCAATAGCACAGTTTAAGCAATTAGAACATAAGATGTTAAAAAATAAATCATTTGCCACACAATATAAACAATTTGTACACGAGTACAAAGATTTGAATCATATGACACAAGTTGACTACGATGAAGATCAAGGATACTTTCTACCGCACCATGGAGTATGGAAACACGACTCGACTACAACTAAATTAAGGGTAGTTTTTAATGCGTCGGCTAAAACAACCTCAGGCAAAAGTCTAAATGATTTAATGTTTTGCGGACCTAATTTACAACAGGACTTGTTGTCATTAATTATAACTTGGAGGCAATATAAGTATGTTATAACTGCGGACATCGAGAAAATGTTTCGACAGCTACGGATAAGAGAATGTGATCAATATTTACAATCTATCATTTGGAGAGATTCACTAGACGAGCAATTAAAACAATACCGGTTAACTACTGTAACATACGGTACAAAGGCCGCTCCATTCTTAGCTATGAGAACTCTTAAACAACTGGCAATAGACGACGCAGAAAGATATCCGTTAGCAGCATCCGTGGTCCAGAATTCATTTTATATGGACGATTTGCTGAGTGGCCATAACTGCGTTAATAAAGCTAAAGAGTTACAAAAACAACTCATAAAAATGTTACAAGGGGCAGGCATGAACCTCAGAAAATGGTCTAGCAATCATAGTGAAGTCCTCCGAGAGTTAACATCTGATCAATTAAATAGTCCCTATGAGTTTAAATGTTTCGAATCCAGAAAAACTCTCGGCTTGAAGTGGAATCCGTCATCAGACACCTTCCTACTAGAATGTCAAATAACATCTGAGAGTAATAAAAATATTACGAAACGTCAGTTACTTTCAGATATTTCTAAGATATTTGATCCTTTGGGCTGGCTAGCACCGCTTACAATTAGAGCGAAGATATTATTTCAAGAAACATGGTCAGCAAAAATATCATGGGATCAAGAATTATCAAAAGACATTAGCGAAAATTGGCTAAAATTGAGAGAAGATATTAAAAATATTAACAAATTTTGCATACCGCGACACTTAGGTAACCTAGATAAAACTTGTCAATTACACGCATTCTGTGACGCATCGGACAAAGCATACGCTTGTACAATTTACCTAGTTACTTACGATAAGGGCGAGTACACATCGAATCTTGTTGCTGCAAAAACTAAGTTAGCACCGGTGGCCAAGAAAATGTCGCTACCGAGACTTGAACTCTGTGGAGCATTACTATTAACTCAGTTAGTAAAGAAAGTCGTTAGTTCCTTACCGAGTCACCATATGACAATACACGCGTGGACAGATTCGATGATAGTTCTAGGCTGGCTAGATGGAGACATAGCGAGATGGAAGCCATTCGTTGCCAATAGAGTACAACAAATAACAGATATCATCCCATCTAGGCATTGGAACCATGTCTCCTCACAAGAAAATGCAGCCGACTGTGCAACAAGAGGACTTACAACCGCTCAACTTTTAAAACATACGTTGTGGTGGGCAGGGCCCACATGGCTTAAACAATTTGACTCACAGAAAGTTAAGAAGATCGTAGGCCATGCACCCACTATAGAATTAAAGACACTCAGTGTGAACACAGCCTTAAAAGACCACAACATTTCATTTATTACAGATTTGCTACATAAGCACAGTTCGTTGACACGAACTATACGTATTATAGCTTGGGTGGCACGATTCATTGCAAGAATTCAAAACAAACAAATTGGAACATATTATAATTATTTGTCCTCAGTTGAAATAACAAATGCATATAACATTATTATTCGAGAAGTGCAAACGCAAGATTTTACACAAGAATTACACAACATTCAGATGAACAAATGCGTCCATCCCAAAAGTAGGATTTGCAGTTTGAACCCATTTATAGATAACGATGGCATTTTAAGGGTAGGTGGGCGGTTGAAACACGCTAGAATAAGCAATTCGGCGAAACATCCCATCATTTTATCAAATCATAGCAGATTTACCAATTTGTTAATCGATCTAGCCCACATAACTACTTTACATGGTGGACCACGACTGACTCTATCATACATAAGAGACAGATACTGGATTATCAGTGGTGTCAGGACCGTAAAACGACAGTTGAGGCTGTGTGTAAGGTGCCGCCGATTTAATAACATAGACAATCAACAAATTATGGCAGACTTACCAGAGGCTAGAGTAACCCCCGCTAGACCGTTCACACATACTGGTGTTGATTTTACGGGGCATGTAGAATTGAAAGCAAATAAAGGACGTGGTATTAAGACTGTTAAAGGATATGTGGCAGTATTTGTATGCATGTCTACAAAGGCAGTCCACTTGGAACTTGTTTCTGACTTAGGCACGCCAGCCTTCTTAGCCGCTTTCCGCCGCTTTTGTGCTCGTCGTGGATCACCTGGCCATATGTATAGTGACAATGGCAGGAATTTCGTTGGTGCAAACCGACTCATGAAAAAGGAGTATATGGAAATTATTCATTGTATTAACTCAGACTTCTTCAAAAACATCGGCGAGATGAATACAAAGTGGCATTTCAACGCACCTGCCTGGCCCAACGCTGGGGGTCTCTGGGAAGCGGCGGTAAAGAGCCTAAAATATCATTTAAAGAGAGTCCTCGGTGATCAACGGCTCACGTACGAAGAATTTTCAACATTGCTGTGCCAAATAGAGGCATGTCTCAACTCTCGGCCCTTATGTCAATTATCAGAGGATACAGACACAATTAACTATTTAACTCCTGGACACTTCCTGGTAGGAGGACCGATTATGTCGAGACCTGCCACCGATCCTGGCTCAATAACCCTGACATCCCGATGGCAATTAGTACAAGGAATGATACAGCATATCTGGAAGAGGTGGTCAACGGAATACCTTCAACAACTACAAACCAGAACTAAGTGGCGACAGTCTAAGACTAACGTCGAGGTGAATGACATTGTCCTTATCAAGGAAGAAAACTTAGCTCCTGGCAAATGGGCTATGGCTCGAGTGCAACAGGTTCACAGTGGTAAAGATGGTTATGTAAGAGTTGTTACTCTCAAAACAAGCAACAGTATGTAACCTTTAGAGTGGTTTCTACAGGAGATCTGTTGATCTAGAAGGAACAGGCTACGCCGTAGGGGCGTGGTGTCCCAAGGTGAATTTAATGAGAGAGAATAATAATAGATGGTATGACAATTACACTTTTAATATATTTAGAATACAGTATAGGAAATAATAATCTTTACTATATAACAATAGTCAGGGCGTGGTTCGTTAAAGACTTGCTTCGTGGTCCTTGTAGAATCAGGACACTTAGCTGAAGATGTGGAGCCGGGCCGCAAGGAGGACGTCCAGGACGCGATCGGGGCTTATATACCGCTACCGCCGGGCAGGAGGGGAAGGGGGGGGCGACAGCCACCACTCCGACTCGCGCGCAGCCGTCAAGGTCGCGCGGTCCGCGTTACAAGTATTTTAAAACGGCCCGTAAACAAACTCGTTCCATTGCCCATAAATGAAATGCAAATGTCATCAAAATTTCCTTCACAACAAGATCAGTCTGCGTCGTCATCGGATCAGGTAGAAAATCAAATTCGTCCCGCGCGTCCACGTAGAAAAGCAACGTGGAAAGCTTTCATGATAACAGCTCTCTTCCTGTTTACATTTATATCACCCACCGTACAACAAACGGTGACGTCATACAACATAACGCCAATTACCACTAACCAAGGCCTTTATTTCGATAGAATGTCAGATCTACAAATTATCAAAGACGATTGGAAGCTAATTGTGTATTATAATATGTCTACATACTATCGTGCAATAACTGACATAAGCAATTATATTACCCACTTAAAGAAAACAGCTGATAATATGGGTCACCAATACGACAGTGTTATATTACAACTAGAACATGAAATAAAGGAAATTGAACACTATCACTCATTACTACAGAGTCCATTTTTAAGTCGACACAAGCGTGGCTTAATTGATGGTGTTGACTATTTAGCAAATTCTTTATTTGGTGTATTAGATAAAAGATTTGCCGAACAATACAAACAGGATATAGAAAGGATAGCACAAAATGAGAACCACGTACAAAAATTACTTCGTAATCAGACACTTGTCCTGGAATCAGAGTACAACATTTTGCGTCGCAATGAAGTAAATATGAAGAAACAGTTCGACATTATAAATAATCATCTTCGTAACGTTTCGTCAGAATTGAATAGGGTGACCATGGATAATAGAAATAGCATATATGTCACATCAACTGCACTTGCAGCGAGTATAATACTTTCGAATCTAATGCGTATTCAGCACATATTAATCGACACAGTGACCGATATTAGCCATGGACGTATCGACCCTTATTTACTCTCTCCAGAACAGTTATCCCTTCAAATCAATATTATATCGGGTCAATTACAAGGTAACCTCGATATTCCTGTCGAAAGCTCGAATTTGTCGGACTTATATAAAATAATTAAAGCGTCTTCGAGACTGCACGACAATTATTTAATTATTGAAATAAGAATTCCACTCGTAAGCAGCGATATTTATGAATTAGATAAAATAATTTCTATTCCTCAGAAACGGGAATCGAATCTTGTCCGAATCGTATCTACTTTGCCTTATGTCGCTTACAACGTGCAAAGGGACACAGCTCTGCTCTTATCAGAAATAGATCTACAAGCTTGCATTCACGTCTCCAGTGACGAAAAGATCCTATGCTCTTTAGACAAGCCTGTATACAATCTAAAAATAAAACAGTCACTATGCGATTTACAATTAATTAGTAGTGAGACTACATGTAAACAAGTAATATCCACGTGTAATAATAATTGGTTCAAGTTACATCATACCAACTCGTGGCTATATTCTTGTTGTGATATATGTCACCTTCGCTTGTTTTGCAACTCCGATTCCACAACTACGATACTTAGAGACAGTGGAATCATTAACTTAGGTCATGGTTGCACACTGAAGACAGACGACTATAGTATTCACACTCATAATAACTTCTTACGACAATTATATATGCAACCAAATATCGAAGTCCCGAAGGTGTCAGTTCTCAATTCCCTTATCAACACGACCTTGCCTGATCATTTTGTTGTAACAGAAAACCACACTGAAGTTTGGAATCAATTGCAGGAGCAAATAAACAACCTTAAGGAACAATCTTCCACTGAATTAAATGTGCACGACGTTCATCATTATTCTGTCGTATATTTAACGCTAGCCTTGATGGTCGCTTTCGGAAGTATAGGCTTATATATAATCATGAAGAATAGGAACAAGGGCATGGAACAGCCATCGCGAAGTGTCGCGATAGTGGCAAATGTGCAGAGTCAGCATTCGCCGCCGGGGAAGGCGCGAGTCGTCCTAACGGACGCCTCCGAGAGTGTAAGTGAAGGTGTGTTAGGGATGATCAGTGCGTGTCGTGAAATTAATAAATCGGTTATCAGTGTCGATAAGGGAACCTCGCCTATGGTTGCCCATCAGTCAGTGGATCTTAGTTTTCTTAATAAGTGTGAACGGGATTAAAAATAATAGAGACTTTAATGTTACTTTTAAGCAAAAATAATGGTATCACCTTATAATATCATTCACATCTTATAATAACATTCTCATTTCGAATTAGTAATCATTTTATACAATTAAACTTAACTATTATGCTTATCATTTAGGTTTACATTTTATCTTTTCTGTCTTTTAGAATTGGCAGTATGTACGGTGAACCCGTACATTACTACTTGTATGTAGTTTAAGCAACTAAGCATTTGTGCGTTCGGTCGTTTACATCGACCTACATTAATATATTACATATACATTATTACTTATAATAAATCAGTGATTATACAGCACTCAGAGCGGAACGTTTTATTTATCATCTCCGTCTCTATCATTAACTCATACAATAACTATCATTTTTTTATCATAAATGTAAGACACGCAGTCTACACAATTTACTATGGAATTAGAGGCAAATAATTCATTAGCATTCTTAGATGTACTTGTCATCAGGAATCCTGATCATACTTTGAGCCACACTGTGTATAGGAAAAAGACCCATACAAATAGGTACTTGAACGGTGAATCTCACCACCATCCTAAACAGTTAGCTACCGTGGGAATGTCTTTGTTTCAGAGAGCCCACGGGATCTGTGACAAGAAACACCTGGACGCCGAGCTTCAACATGTCAAGCAAGTACTGCAAGACAACAAGCTCCAACAGCCGCGCCGCTGTCACAGATCCCGAGAAAAGCCAGCCACAGTCGAGCGCCAGCCTGCTATACTACCTTATGTAAGGGGTGTCACTGACAAGATTGGCTACATCTTGAAGCGAGCTTCAATCAACACATACTTCAAGCCGCCAACGAAGATAAGTCAATTTTTACCATCCGTCAAGTGCCAATTACCTTTACAAGATGCAGGGGTCTATAAAATAGATTGTGACTGCGGACTCTCATACATTGGTCAAACCAAGAGAAGCATAGGCACCCGCATAAAAGAACACATAGCTGACGTTAAACACAAACGCTCGTTGAAGTCTGCTGTGTGTGAACATGTACAACAGGGGACCAACCACTACCTGAGATTTGACAAACCACAGATTCTCGCTAAAGAACACCGATTCCTACCAAGGATGCTTCGCGAGGCTATTGAGATCAAAAAACATCCAAATTTCAATAGAGAAGATGGTTGGAATGTACCACCAGCTTGGGATCCAGTACTTCAAATAGTCAAACCCAAGAAGAAACAAACCACAGCTAGACTTCATGATACTTTGAGCTCATTCTGCGTAAATAGAAACACCAATAACTAAATTATGTTCGGGTACTTTGAAATAACTACACTGGAACATTGAGACAACTACTATCTTAGTCTCCCCGTGACCATGGCTGCTGAAAAGCAACCGAAACGTCGGGGAAAGTGTAAACTTAAAAAACAAATAGATTTGATAGTTTTAATAATTTAATTAGCTTAAAATTAGTAAAGTTTAATAGTATAGTATAGTAGTGTAACAGTTTCAAAATTATGTAATAGAGTGTTAAATAAACAACGCGATAAAATCCGTATATAGTAGTTTAATTTCAATGAATAACATTCGCGTAAACAGAAGACAATATTAAGAGGATTTCTGTTTACTTAACTAAAGAATACTGGTTACAAAGCGTACTAAATTTGGTTTTTCGACAAAGACTGTTTAGGCCTGTTGACTTAATCAATCCAGAAAATATTTGCTAGATGCCGACTATTCATAAAAGGACTCATGATGTTATCGGTGCAAGAGACAAAGGTTACTGGTTTTCTACTGATGGTACAATTTTTCCTTAAGAACCTTGGAAGCCCTGCCCATTGCAAAAGTACAACACAAGAGTTTTGGGCTGCAAAATTCTGTAAAGTGGAGAGACTACCTAAGTCGTTCTGCTCCAGCAAAATCCCAGTTTCAATCGAGAGTCTCGCCCTACCTCTCCTTAGAGAAATATAAGTACAATGTATATTATATTTAGTTTAATCATTTATATTTCCTTTCAATTAATAAAATATAGCTTACGTTTTCACTTATAGTCGTAAGTTATAAATTAGATTGCTTGGCGCTGTGCTCTGTGGTTGTTACTTATTTTTATTTAGTTCTTATTAAATTATTTATTTGTATTTTAGTCCTTTACGTATCCATTTAAAATTTAATAGGGCCGAGTATTACAATAATTATTTGCCTTTTATAAACTGTAGATGACTTTGGTTTGAAAGGACAACTTTCATAGTCATCTCTCAATATCGCGGCGAACTTTACAAACCGTAATACGACTTAACCAAAGAATAATGTACATTATATAAAGTGGTTGATGATAAGGCGATACCTTAAGCCCCTGTGAAAGTACATTGTTGGACTCTCATACATTCCATGTTGACTTCATTTTGTGCTTCAGGGTATAACAAAAAAAGTATAATGTCTTAGTTTTTGAACGGTTTTGTTATAAGGTGTACAACAACGTCAAGCCAGGAACTAAAGTTATTTTTCGTATAAGTTTTGGCGGTCATGTCCTTTTTATTGACACGTCATGCAAGATGTTTAAATATAATTAACGATAAGAAATTACCGAAGACGTTACTTTACACGCATATTTACATTTTGAAACACGAGTAAATGCATTAATAATACTTAATAAGCCAATTATAGTGATATTTTGTCCCATGATCCTTTAATCGTCTAAGAACAGATTGTGGTTTAGACAGATCCTTGTACTGTCAAATTCAACATACGCCAGAAGTAATATGAAAAAGAAAACCATTTTAATGTCAAAATAAAAGAATGCATTTGGTTTTTTAGTTGTTGGGGATTGAATTGCTCTCACAACATTAATAGAACTAAAGAGAAACCAGTACCTCGAAATTGAGTATGGGAATAATGTCAATAGAGGAAAATTATAACACGTCTGTCTGTGTCCGTCAACCTGAGAGTTGACTGAAATCTTTTCGTGTTCATTGTGTTGCGTGTATTAAATTGTTTCCTTTTGAAAACCTTGCGCAGTTTTCAAGTCTAAATTATATTTGAAAACTAATCTAATACATATATGTTTATCTAAAAGTCTACTCACACCACCTTAGAAAATAATCTTGTTAAGAGCATCTCACGTGTATTTATATTTTCCTTTATTATCTGATATATCGCAGATACCATCTCTCTCATTGTGACGTCATGGGACGTCGTCGCGCTTGACCCCACTTGTCCACCTATCTAATTCGGACCCTCTTAAAGATGTTGGGCAAATGTTTGTGACAAATGCTGAATGTTTTGTTATGCGTATTAACTTGATATATTTTTAAATTCTTATTATATTATTGCTTATAATATTTTGTATTGTTTAGTTTTATATTTTTATAGGTCCATAGATATTAATTAAATCGAAGTGTCTGTATCTTCGTCAACGCCTAGCCTTTTAGTTATTAGAATTAAGTATATTATAATTATCCTCTGGTGTCTGTTTAAGTGCAGGCGTTTTAAAGTTATAAATATTTTAATAAATCTATGCATATCAATAAAATTAATTTTAGTACCCAATATATTGAAATAAAGACAAATATTATTTTAATTATATGTTTATCTATATAAGGCTCTATTAGAACCAGTTTCCTTCTAAATAGTAAGGGTCATTATCAAATTATAAAAGAGAGCTCTCATAATTATTTTAAACGGTTTTGTCATTTGCTCAAACTGTCTGAAAATGCTTTTAATAGCCTCAAACTGTCGATCTACGTTATTGTTATCAAAAGAGCAAATTTTATATCAAGCTTTAGTCTTAAGCTATTTTAATACAAGGTTGGCATTTTAATTCAAATTTTATTCAAAGAGGAAAATCTGTCAGTGTTCAAAGCCAGTGTTGGTTCCAATATTGGTTGCCTGTAATAACTTTTACGTCGTAAAATAACGCGATGCGAAGGGGCGAAGACAGGTAACTTGACGGAAAATCTAATTTGCGAAATTGAATTACAGTGTCCAACTGCGGGATACATTTCAACAATATCTGGTCTTTTGTTGTGTGCTACGTATGTTATGGTATATGAATGGATAGGCATAAAATATTTGAAAAGAAATATTTGAGATGGCGTTGGATTTTAAAACATAATCGGTATCAGAATAAATACCAAATCCGTAGATTTATATACATACATTACGCCAATATTCCCGATGTGGTAGATAGAGTTTACACGCACATAGCGTTAGCTATGGTTTTAGATCCTAAGTAATAGATGACAAGTCTGTTATCGTTTATCGGGAAAAAATACTAGACTCCGTACTACTACTGACATTTTTTTAACAGACATTTTCTTATAACCCCTCATCTGACCCAATAATTGAAGCGGTATTATTGCCGCTACGCAAACTAAATATATAATTGCCGGCATTCATACACTTTGACAAGATTTTAGCGATCTCTCCGAGATGCCGACCGTTGCAAGAGGTCTGCGGTACTAGCTTAATTCTGAAGTTTTATTGGTCAAGCAACATGAGTCAAATTGACAGCTGCGAGTTTGTGCATTGTTCTATCATACAAAACATCAATTAATATTAATTACTTTTTTCTTATCACAGGTACTTTCTAACATATTATATTAGAAAATACCTGGCCCTTTGGGAAGCTTACACGGAGACATGGGTCCAACGTGAAGAGGCCCTTTGAGAGTTTTAATCAAAGGTGGGATGGAACACCAGCAGTGGCAATAGCCGCAGCAGGCGTAGGACTATTGCTACGTATGGATTCTATATATTAATATATATAGAAATATATATATTAGGTATTATATATATTAATTATTATTATTATTAATATTAATTTGACTGCACGTATGGTATAGTGGTTCAAGTGTCTCGCCACTGATATGTCGCCGTGGGTAGTGTTGTGGGTTCGATCCCAACAGGAACAAAAATTGTGTGCTCCACATGTAGTTGAACCGCGTCTGGGTGTTTTCCGCGGCACAGGAATTATTACCTACTAGTGTGGTAGGCGTTGCGTTGTCTGTTTAAATAATTTTGCTTTAAGTCATATTGTCACGTAGTTTCTGAACACTTTGGTCAATGTTCAGCTGATAGTACATCGATGAACATTTTAAAAGTAATTCTTCAACGTAATTAATATAATATGTGGTTGAGTACATGATAGATATACATCTGTCATGTTGTAAGTAAGTACGTACAGTTCTATTCCAGCATTGCTTTCTACCAAACAGGGGTACAGAACATTTAAAAGTAGAGACGGCACGTGAGTTAACTGCAATTTATATGTAAATCAGTGCGGCTCGCGAGCGCGGAGGTGTTTTCAGAATGGAGACTTGTTTACAATGTTTAGGATATAGTCACAAGAGATGTGAAGTAACAATGAACAATACGTAGTACATTTTTTGTTCTTAACCACAGTCTGGGTTTACCCACTGTTATGTATAAATTTTCTTTGAATTCATTGTGCTGAATGTAGCATTTGGAAGTCACGACGTTTGCTGAATATTTGCGATGATAAATTATTGTTGACTAACTTTTGCCCGCTGTTTTGCTAATGTAGATTTTGTCAATAAATTTATATGCCTCGGGAACAGGGTTTTCCCTTTTAGATAGAAGGTACTCTATGTCCTTTTCTGTACCAATGAAAACTTGTATTTCATGATGATCGGTTGACTAGTTAAGTTAGCAAGCGTAACAAACAAACACACATGCCCATGTTTAATATTAGTTACGATGGTTTTGCACTACTTCATTTAGATTCTATGTCATTCTTTATCTAAGTCTACTGTTGCTGTTTAACACTACTACACGCGCCTCTATTGTTCTCATGAATGGTCGCACGGGCTACACTTGTAGCCCCTTTAAAATTCTTATTTTATAAAGACTTCATCAGTTTATTCTAATTAAACACCTTTTTTATCATAATAAAGTTTAATTAATCAACTTGAAAACAAAATGTAACATTCCATAACACAAAATTTAAAAAATACACAAATTACAAAACTAAGGTCTACAAAATCACATTTTGAGACCAATCAACTTTGGGTTTAAATTTTACTTTATATTACAAAGTTAGTTAATTTTCATTACACGAAGGACTAATTAGTACTTGATGATCAGTGCAAATACGTCTGTGACATTTAAAACAAGTGTTCTTGTGCTGCGATCCCTTATTCTACTACAAAATGCGCAGCGTGCAACGCTGCCTCGTATTGGCATATCTCCTTCTTGAGGAGCTTCTGGCAAGTTCAACAGTAGTTTAGCTGAATGCATCGAACAACAACCAATGAGAGCTTAGCTAGAGACTCAAGGTCAAATCCCAATATTTCTGTAAGTTATGACAAGTAATAATACCCTGGGCTATACATGTAGCCAACGCGTGTACTCTAGTGTTAAATGATCTTAGTACGTTATACAGGGTGTCCGGTAATTAATGGATAACCTTGAAATGTCTTATAGTAGAAATGAAGGCCGTTCAGAAAAATGAAAAAATAAAAAAATATATATTTATATATATTAAAAAGTGCAAACTATGTTCTGCCACATTCCACCCACAGGTGTGCATATGTCATTAGTAATTAATTGGAATCATTAGCGAATCAAATATTTCAAATTATAAAAAATACATAGTAACAACAAATATAATAATATACTATAACAGACAATAAGAAGAAATTCAGAAAATTTGGTCCAGTTTACATTATTTTATCAATGAGAAATTCAGTGACATTGTAGTATGCTTTATGTATGCTCTAAAAAGCCATTCAACTGTCTTTTGAATGCATTATTGTTCATATCTTTCCACTGTTTTGGCAAACTGTTATAAATGATTGGAGCCATACAGTATACACTTCTACGCGTAAGTGCAGATTTAGCAATGTGTAACCGCAACCTACTGTTATCACGTCTATTACGCGAAACTGTGTCCTCCAGTCGTGGAAATAGGCTAGGATTTGCTCTAACGAACATCGCAGTATCCAGAATATATAGGCTCGGTAATGTTAGTATTTTGTACTTTTGGAAGTAAGGTTTACAGCTATCAGTTGTTTTCAGCCTGAACATTGATCTGATACACCTTTTCTGAGCTTTATATGCTTTCGACGTATCAATAGAGTTACCCCAGAAAATGATACCGTACCGTATGCTTGAAGCAACTAAACAATAGTACGCCGTAATTACGGCTTCTGTATTAATTTACAGTAGACCTTAGTGAGTACAAGGCATATGCAGAGGTACATATTTTTTTGCAAAGCCTTTCTATGTGCAATTTGCAGTCCAGTCTTTTGTCGATTATTAATCCGAGGAATTCAGTAGACGTTACATTTTCTATATTTTTATTAAGAACATTTATAGTCTGTAAGTTTACATTTGGGGAAGTCCGTTGGCTAAAGTGTATTAATTTTTGTTTTATCAATATTTATTTTTAAATTATTACCGTCTAATCATTTTATTAAATATGTCAAGGAATTTGTTATGTCATAATTATATTGCAATATGTCATTATTATTACACTGTATTGTTAAGGTACTATCGTCTGCAAAAAGAGTTACAGGATGTGATGTGCATTTTGGCAGGTCATTTATGTAGAGTGTAAAGAGTAGAGGCCCGAGTACACTACCTTGAGGCACACCGTAGAGTTCTTGTCGCTCGTCTGAGAGATATATTTCTTCTCTTTTGGTAGTGGTGTTTATTTTTACAATCTCTGTTTTTTGAGTTCTGTTCTCTAAATAAGATTTAATTAGTTTAAGGACATTTCCTCTAATACCATAGTCATAAAGTTTTTAATTAGAACGTCATGTTTGACGTAATCGAACACCTGCGTCATATCACAGAATACAGCGCACACTGGTGTTCGTTTATCTACATTTGTCATGACTTTATGGAGAAAGTTGTATATAGTCCAATTAAGAGTTTTATTTACACGAAGTCCGTATTGTTCTTCGCATAGTAGTTTATTTATTACCAGATATTGATACAATTGCTTATAAATGAATTTTTAGAATATTTTGGAAATTATCGGGACTAATGACATGGGCCTATAATACTCCATGAGCTCCCTACCCTGTTTCTTAAATAAAGGCCTTACTATTGATTGTTTAAGTGCATCCGGGAAAATGCCATTAGTTGTACTTAAATTAATAATATTACTTGAGTGACTACTTATTTCTTGGGCAACAGTCTTAATCACTTTGGTAGATATGCCGTCATAACCAACACTGTTTGTATTTTTAAGACCATGAATTATATTTAGTATATCTTGTGGTAAACAAGGTGCTATAAACATAGATTTACATGTACTAGTAATAGGAAAAGTAGTTTTTAAAGGTATAGGTATAGGTTGTATTTTGTCTATAAAATAATTATTAAATTCATTAGATATTTGTTCAGGATTTATTATATTGAGCTGTTTGCTAATTTGTGATATCAATGTAAATTATGTCTACAGAGGACGCCCTAAAGCTCAAATTTCTATTAACATTATTTTTCCGTATGGGAGCGGTGTTGTATAAGTCGGCTGCGACCTTTAGCCACTAAGTCAGGATCGGAGTAAATGAGATTTCATCATTATTGAAGTATGAAAAATATAATTTATTGATGTTATTAGATATATATTTATTCGAATTTAACTGCGTCGTGGCGTAGCAGTATTAAATGCGACTGCTGTGCATGAGGTGTCGGTTCGATTTCTAGGGCAACCTGGTACTAACTTTATCGATCAAGAAATTCGCAGACAAAGAATTTCGATCAAGAAAGCAGCACGGGGTCTGGGACTATGGTCAGTACGGTAATAGACTCGCCCGCTATTACGTAGAACCTAATATCATAGTTGGAGAAATTAAGTATGCCACCCACCTTTACAGCGCGCGCATACACAAAAACACACATATACACACAATCTGTACATAATAAATAATGTTACCTATTGAGATTTCTCAACCACCGCACACAGCTAGAGCGAATCTTTAGGTGTCTGGTGTCTGAGATACAGGTTCTACCAAGTTCAGGTGCCAGCGGCTTACTATATATTGTTACACGCACTATTACTATTGTCCCTTATGTAATGTCTTGTGTGTTGTAAATTAAGAAATAAATCATTATTATAACTTTCTGCCTACCCCTACGGTTGCTATTCTCGACGCCTTAAGCATTACCAGCGCTTTATATTACTCTATACTACTAAACGCTTCTGCTTGACAAGCCGATTTAAACGCTCGATAACATTTTACTGTTGTTTAAAATCTAGCTTGATAAAATGTCGACGAGGAATTGTGCGGGTTGCATGAATGCTTTTAAAAGTAGAGAATGTTTACAATGCCACACCTGCCATCAATGGTATGATTTATTATGTGCGAATGTGCCCGAAAAGCGCTTTAAGCTTATGAGCTATGAGCAAAGAGGGTCATGGAAATGTCCTAGTTGTAAAAGTAAACAGCCCAAGGGCGATAACACAAACACACCTGTACGTGCTGTGCGATTAGACAGTCCAACAAAACCCAAAATTAGGTCGCCTTCACCTACTGGTATGAACATCACGCTTCGAAATAAGAAACCAAGTACTCGTTTACCGGATCGTTTAATTGACAGCGATGACTCTGTTGTCCAATTCACTAAGAGTACCTTGAGAGATATAATACAACAAGAGATACATAAAGGATGCGGTATCTGAGCAGTTCAGTCAAATAAATGAACTAGTTTCTGATTACAAAAAATCCTTGTCTTTCTATAATGAGAAATACGAAGAAATGAGGGTCATGTTAGAAGATAAAACGTACAAAATAGAAAAGTTAGAAAAAGATAACAGCTGTTTACAAGATAACATACAAAAATTAAGTAAGCGTCTGAATTTGATGGAACAAGCCTCAAGGTCTAACAACATAGAAATGCAATGTGTACCAGAGAGTAAGTCGGAAAATATTGTTTCCATCGTACACCAGCTTGGTAAAGTAATCGACTGTGATATAAAGGACCAAGACATACTACATTGTACGAGAATTGCAAAAATGGACTCAAATAGTAAAAGACCAAGGTCTATTCTCGTCAAGTTGAGCAGCCCTCGCCTACGTGACAGTTTCCTTGCTGCATCTCTAAAATATAATAGAACAAATGTCCGATCTAAATTGAACACTAGTCACTTAGGTATCGCCATTGACTCTCCTCAGCCGATATACGTCACAGAACACCTTTCAGCTGAAAATAAGGCAATTCACGCTGCGGCTCGAATCAGAGGAAAAGAACTCGGTTATAAGTTTGTATGGGTTCGAAATGGAAAAGTATTTGTTAAGAAAAATGAAACATCGCAGGGTATTGTAATTAATAGCCTCGACAAATTATCATGTTTATCGTAAACTTTTTCTTTATATAACAATTATTGCATGTTTTTATGTCTTATTTCAATAACATTCAATAGTACGATCAGTATTTATTATCAAAATGTACGAGGCTTAAAGACGAAAACCATTGATGTATATCATAATTTATCCCTACATGATTATGATGTAATAGTGCTTACAGAGACATGGTTACACAGTGGCGTTTATAATTCTGAAATTTTCGACGACAGATACATTGTCTATAGACGTGATCGCGAGACTAGTAAATACAGTTACCGGAAAGACGGGGGTGGAGTATTGATAGCCGTCTCGAAACACTTCAAGTCTTGTAGACTTACATGCTTTGAATCGGAGCTGGAGGACTTATGGGTAAGTGTAGTTCTAAATAACACAAAACATAGTATAGATACAATATTCATTGGCGGATTATACTTGCCACCACCAGTTAATTCCGATTCATTATCATTATATACAAATAATGTTCAACACATTGCAGAAAAACACAAACACATCATAATATTAGGCGATTTTAACCTTAACGACATCTCATGGGTTTCAAAGGATGACCATTTATACCCAGAATGTAATAATTCAAACCGTTCCGCTATATTTATTGATTTCATGTCTCTCAATTCGTTAAACCAATATAATAATATTTTAAATAGTAAACTCAAAACTTTAGATCTCATATTGAGTAATACACCTGTAGAAAACTTAAAGCGGAGCACTCACAGCTTATCTAAAGAAGACCCCTTACACCCGCCGTTAGAACTTTGTATACCAGTACTACCCGAGCATCGATTAGAATCTAAAATTTTACTAAAACCCGACTTTTTTAAAGCAGACTATAATAAAGTTTTAAACGAATTGTTAGCAGTAAATTGGGAGTCTGAATTTCACGCATGTGATTCATCGAACGACATGATTGACATATTCTATGAGATATTACAACGTGTTATATTACTAACTATTCCCATAAAGAAGTCAAATGTAAGAAAATATCCACCATGGTACACTCCTGGCCTTATACGACTGCATAGAGAGAAATATAAATATCATGTTCGCTTCAAAAAATATAAAAACCCATTAGACCTTTTATCTTTTGAGAGGTTAAGGAATGACTGTAATTCCGCCGACTTACATGCTACAAAGAATATATTAATAAAATAGAAAGTGGCATAACCAAAAATCCTAAAATATTTTGGTCATTCATAAAAAGTAAGAGGAAATCTAGTAGTACATATCCAGCACAAATGCACCATGAAGACAGAATAGCGGTGAATGGTGTAGACGTATGTAACTTATTTAGAGACAACTTCGCTGCAGTTTTCAATACGTCAAGTAGTGAAAATCCCACACCTAAAAATATTTTAACTACAACCAGTACTCTTGGAGAATTTACATTTGATAATAATGAAATATATAATAACTTAAAATCGCTAGATGATACGAAGGGAGCAGGCAGTGACGGTATCCCTCCATTTTTTATAAAACGTTGCGCAAAAGCACTCGCTTATCCTCTTAAACTCATATATAATAAATCTGTTTATGAGGGGATATTCCCGACTAAATGGAAAGAAGCTTTAGTCATACCAATATTTAAATCCGGTGAAAAGCATTTGATCTCAAACTATAGGCCAATATCAATACTGGTTACGTTTGCCAAGGTATTCGAAAAACTGATCAGCAAGCGCCTGAGTTGGTATTTAAAGCAACATATTACTGAACACCAACACGGATTCGTTAAATCAAGATCCACAAATACAAATTTATTATGTTTCACATCAACTATATCAAAATACCTTGACAACCGAATTCCAGTAGATGCAATTTATACAGATTTTAGCAAAGCATTTGACAAAGTGGATCACTGCCGCCTTGTTGAAAAACTGGAATCAATTGGCATAGATGGAGCTTTAACTAAATTGCTTAAATCATATCTAGATAATAGATCATCTAAGGTAGTGATAAATGGTTTCTGTTCTACTGATTATAAAGCAACCTCTGGAATACCTCAAGGATCACATCTTGGACCAATTTTATTTAACGTGTTTATTAATGATATTGTCTACAATTTCAAACATTCCAATTTTTACTTATTTGCTGACGATCTTAAGCTCATGATGCCCATCCAAGGCGAAGAAGATATCAAAAAACTACAAGACGATATAAATAGTCTAACAGATTGGTGCAAATTAAATAAAATGCAGTTAAATACTAAAAAATGTTACCATATAAAATTTACCCGAAATAAAACTGTTATTAATAATACCTACTATATAGAAGGAGTTCAAATAAAAAAAGTTAATATAATTCGCGATCTTGGAGTTCAACTAGATAGTGCACTGAAATATGACGTACACATATTGAATACTGTTGCGCGTGGTTTCAAAGTATTAGGGTTTGTTACACGTAATGGCAAGGATTTCAAAAAATCATCCACAAAGATAAAACTTTTTAACACTTTAGTTCGGCCGATACTTGAATATGGCTCTGTAATTTGGAATCCACATTATGATGTGTACAAAAATCGTTTGGAAAGTATACAGAAGCGCTTTCTATATCATCTTTGTTACGGCGATCATATAGCGAGATCATGCACAAGTTACACCGATAGGTTGAAACAATATAATATGAAAACGCTTGAAAGCCGTAGGGAAAAATTAGACTATATCTTCTTACACAAGATAATAAATGGCGCCATAGATTGCAATCAAATACTAAGTTCTCTAATTATTAAGATTCCCTCTCGAATACCCCGGAAGAATACGTACAACTTCTTTGACGTACCCACCTCAAAAACAAATCTCGGTCACTATGCTACTGTACCAAGACTCTGTAGGCAGTACAATAACCTATCAAAGACACACGAAATTGATATTTGTGAACCTTTGTGTAAATTTAAGAAGCATCTTAATGAATACCTGTAACATTTAGTGTTACAATATTTTTGTCATTATAAATATACTAAAATACTTAAATTTAAAATTTAAATTTTATTTCTGTTTTGCTTATAAATATGTATTCTAAATTGTGTTATCTGTTATCTTAGTTTGTAAGTTTATCTTTAATTGCATGCTGTGGTCTCCTATAATTGAAGGAGTACACATACCTTATCCTTAAGTGACTATTTTTGTAATTTGCAGTGTACATTCTTCGTTGGAGATCCTAAATAAATAAATAAATAAAATAAATAAATAAATAAAATAAATAAATAAATAGAGGCGTGATCTTTTATTTGCATAGTTAAATCGAACTATTTATAAATTGTCACGGAATATTAATTCTATTACTGTTTGAGCGAGAGAGTAGCTACGTACACAGTAAAGTCATCATGAATATATTGTTGACTTTGAATAGACTAATATTAGCAATCTATTGTTCTCATTTACCTGTAGAGAACATTACTTATGTCTACACGTTAACTACTACAAGATCTCAATTGATTGTGCTATTTGTTTGATTGTATTAGTGTTGGTCACGAATACTGCATTATATGTCAATAAGAGAATATTTTACGGTGTTAAGGTATGTCGAAGATGTTTGTCTTTAACTTCTTCTTAAACATGATTTCATTTATTAGAGTAATAAGGTGACAATAAACATACGCTTCTAATCGCGACTCTAGATTTTTTTATTATGGCAACAGTTATAAACTACACCTACTACTAACTGGGCATTTTGAGATAAAATCACACACATCCTGCAGTAGGTACCAATATATTTTGGTATAAATATCTACGTTCTGCCTGGCTTCTCTTTACTGGTCCCAATAAAAGGCGATAACCTACATTTAAACCTGGCTATAAAAACTTTGACCAGTGTGTGCTGCCAGTGATGACTCACGGCGCAGAGACGTGGTTGCTCATGACGGTCCTTATCAAAAGGTTCAAGGTCACTCAGAGGGCGATGGAGAGAGCTATGTTCGGAGTTACCCTGCGGGATCGAATCAGAAATGAGGAGATCCGCAGAAAACTAAAGTTGCTGACATAACTATCCGGATAGCTAAGCTGAAGTGGCAGTGGGCAGGGTACGTAGAACTGGCAGCCGTTGGGGCAGAAAGGTTCTGGAGTGGTGGCCATGCACCGGAAGACGCAGTGGGGGTAGGCCGCCCACAAGGTGGACCGATGACCTGGTAAGGGTTGCGGGAAGCGGTTGACTACGTGTGGCCCAAAACCAGTATTTGTGGAAAACCTTGGGGGAGGCCTCCTCCAAGGTTTTCCACCTGGACGTCTTTAGGCTGAGATGATGATGATGTTGATAGAAACTTGAGGCGAACTTGAGGTACATCCTGAGTATAGTCTGGGGTAGTGAGGTCCATCTAGCCTTTCTTTATTTCACTAATGGTCGCTTGCCGACGTTTTTAATAAACTTGAACTTTTACTAAAAGTTAATAATAAACTTTACTTCCCGGAATAAGTACATAGTTTTAAAAACAGCAAAGTTAATACAATATAAGGTGAAGACAATAATTGTTCGAACACTGGTATCTAAAGTAGGATTTAACTTGTGTCATGAGTACCAGGCCCCTCTCATTTTATTTTATAACATTATGATCTTTATAATGTAATTAATGCAATATATAAAATAGAAATAGAAGATGATTAGGGTGTATATAAAATAGCCGCTTCTTTTAACTCCATACTATTAGAAGTAACTCAGGTTTGTAAGAGAGGAGAGCCGGTTACCATCAGTAGGGGTCCAAAGTAAGGTGCATCTTTAATATATTCACACATGATCTACTTAAAATGGTAATAAAGAACTCAACTTATAAAAGGTTGATTAAACAGTGAGATTTTATTTCTATCTACATATAGTATGTATGTACCACATACAAGCTCTACACCAAATTTCAGTTCAATAGGAGTAGTAGTTCACATCGTAGACGATATTTCAATAGCAACGGACGCGTTTTTAATTCACTCTCCACAAATTGTAGTAAAATAATAGTCTAACGTTTCTATTTTGTGTTTTCCTTACGATTATTGAGAAGAAATAGTGTCAATCTATATTTTATTCAAAACCGTTTTGCAAAAATCAATCGGAGTGAAAAGTTACCGCAATATTAAGTTTTAAAACCTTTTATAAACTTTTGCATCCCTGACCTATCATAACCCGCGCTCGGCTCGCTGCTGTGAGTCATAGTTACCTGTCGCCGCGTGCCGCATAACAACTGTACCATGCATCGTTTGAACGGCGGTTCGATGGACTTCGGACAACAATAACATCACGCTAGCGTTAAGGTGCTCAGCTGTTATATGTTTAACATGCCTTCTTTAACTTGCAATGTTTGCGGTAAGAAAATATCCTCCCAATACTTTATGGAGTGCTCAAAGTGCTATATGACACAGATTATTTAAATATTAAAACTGCAAGTTTTGGTACACAAACTGAGGAATACCGAAGGCACTGGATCTGCCCTACATGTCAATGCTCTAGGCCATAGGTTGGTGATACGTCTACGCCTATTCGTTGTCTTAATCAGTTTAGTTCAAACAACGACATCAATATGACTCGCGGGCGTCGTGTCCAACCACCATCTTGCACGCCAGATCACATGACATCAACACGGACGACAGATGTCAGTGAGGAGATTAGATTGTTGCGACAGGATGTGCTTGATGTGAAAGCCCAACTAGCTGCAGTATCTTTTAGTCGAACGCAGAAAATTCATGAATATGAGCGCCGGCTCAACGATAAGGACATGGAAATAATATATTTGAAATCCTCTGTAAAAGAACTTTAGAAAGCCATCAGCAGAACAATATAACTTGCAGAATGAGCTCGAAATTGTAGGCGTACCAGAGCAGCCCGGTGAGAATCTCACTCACATAATTCAAGTCACTTCTACAAAAGTCGGAGTGGCTTAACAAGAGGCGGATATTGATCAGGTGCGACGAGTTGGTGCCAAACATAGAGATTCTGCCAGTTCCCAAAAGAACTTAAGCCCAATAGTAGTGAAACTATCCCGAAAGGCTAAGTGTGACGAGTTGCTGTCGGGAGCTTCAAAATGGCGTGGCCTAACATCTAGTGACATCGTAAATGGTACGTCATCTGTCCTTTATTTTAACGAAAGACTCTCTTCAACAAATCGAAAACTGTTCAGGGAAACCAGACGACGTGCCAGTCAGCATAATTTTCGTTATTGTTGGGTGCGTAATGGACAGATTTATATACGGAAAGCATCCAACACGAAAGACGTTAAATATCCCGCTTTCGCCATCCGTTCAAGGGACAAGATTGAAAAATATATCGGTCCTGTTAACGACAATTCCAAAAATGATACATTTCGCACTCTGTCTAATGCCATCTAAAGCCAGGTTCCACTTTTTTGCCACCATTATAATTGTGTTTTTGCTCCTCTTGCGATAAATTTGATACATTGCTTACTTGAAAATATTAGCACAAATTATAACACTTATTGTAATCTTATGCAAAATAATAATAATAGTCTAAGTTGTGAACATACGCTCAGCTTTATTTATCCTGTGATTACCAGTTCAAATAAGTACGTCTTTCAATCAGTCAAATGGCAATCAGTCTATAATAAATCAAACTCAACTGATGCCTCTCAGGAATTCATGGACATACTGTCCTCTGTAATACATAAGCATTCTGAAATAGTGAACTTACGCCGTTCAAAAGTCGCTCTCAAGCCCTGGATGACGTTTGGTCTCATCAAGTGCTCTGTACATAAGGACAAGTTGCATCTGGTGATGCATAAATAACCAAAAGACCCTGTCAAAACACTTATATATAAAAGATGCAGAAATTTCTACCAAGATCTGATACGAAAATTGAAGGCACAGTATCACCAACAAGAAATAGAAAAAAATGCTAATAATTCCCGCAATCTGTGGAATGTCATAAAAAGAATGACATATGCCGTTCCCAACAGTAGCGATGCAGTGCAACTCTGTAAAGCGAAAGCCTCTCCTGTTGAATCCTTAGATCAGTGCAATGATTTCTTTATAAATACTGGACATCGACTAACAAACAAAATTTTAAATCAATTAAACGAGACAGTAATATCTTTATCTTAATCTTGGACCTGGCAAAGGCTTTTGATACTGCGTCTACGCCAATCTTGCTGAAGAAACTAGAGAGAATAGGTATTCGAGGAGTTCCTTTAAATCTACTCCAAAGCTATCTCACTTGCAGAAAACAGTGCGTAAAGGTTAGCAATTACTTTAGCAACTTACAAAACGTTTCTTTCGGAATACCACAGGGTAGTATATTGGATTCAGCCCAACTTTCTCTCCCAGGTGGTCGAGGAACTATTTCCTATCTGGGAAGAGCACGTGTCCCCGATAATGGCTCCAGTGGGAGGCCGTCATCAGGTGGACTCCATTGTGCCCCCGGTTACAGATGCGGAGATGAGGGCGGTTCTCTTGCGGATCCACTTTAAGAGGACTGCCCCGGACCTCATGGTGTGCCCTCGACCACTTAGATGTCCGCTTTAGGGACCTTTTCAACGCGAGCCTGGTGTCGGGACGGTTCCCTAAGTGCTGGAAGGAGGGAAAGTTGGTTTTATTGGCCAAACCGGGACGGCCTCCAGAATCGGTCGCGGCCTACAGGCCCATTGTGCTGCTGGACGAGGCGGGGAAGATGCTAGAGAAGATCCTCGCTATACGCATCGTTCATCATTTGAGTACGGTTGGACCCGACTTGTCGGATGCCCAGTTTGGATTTCGTCAGGGGCATTCGACAGTCGGTGCTGTTATGTGCCTGAAGGCCGCGGCTGAAGAGGCGGTCGCCGGTGGTAGCATGCTGTTGGCGGTGTCCTTGGACATTGCCTTTAACAGTTTTACTTTAACGCTTTTAACAGTCTGTCATTCAGCTGTATCCGGGAGGCGCTTCGGTATCACGGAGTGCCTTTGTACCTGGATCGGCTGGTGGCAGATTACATGAGAGGAAGGAGTGTCCTCCTCGAAGTCAGTGGCCAAGTTTGGCGGCGGCCCATTTCGTGTGGTGTCCCGCAGGGCTCTGTTCTTGGTCCGCTCCTGTGGGACATCGGGTTTGACTAGGCCCTCCGTGGTGTCCTACCCCCCGGGCTGAACGTCATCAGCTATGCTGACGATACTCTCGTCACAGCCCGAGGGGGTAACTTTGAGGAGGCGGCCCGCCTGGCTACCGTGGGGGTATCTCAGGTGGTCGGGCGTATCGAGGCGCTAGGTTTGCGGGTGGCTCTCTCCAAAACGGAGGCCCTAGTTTTCCATGGGCCCCGTCGCAAGCCACCCATCGGCGCCTCGATAGTGGTGGACTCGGTTCGTGTTCCAGTCCAGGCCTATATAAGGTACTCGGGCCTGGTACTGGAAGGGTGATGGCGCTTCGACAAGCACTTCAGCCGTCGTCGCACTTCTCACTGAGGCTCCTCAGCGCTGCGTCCGCTCTTTGGCGGCTTTTGCCAAACTTGGGCGGGCCCAGCGTCGGTTGCCGGTGGCTCTACACGGGGGTTGTCCGGTCGATGGCGCTTTACGGCGCACCGGTGTGGGTGGACTCCTTGACCGCCCATTGTAGGACTCTCTTGCGGAGACCGCAGAGAGTCATGGCGGTCAGGATCATACGCAGTCGCACGGTGTCGGCCGACGCAGCCTGCGCTTTGGCCGGTACTCCCCCGTGGGACTTGGAAGCAAAAGTGCTCGCCGAAGCATATTAAGTGATTTCGGGTGTTTGCCCCTCCCGAAGGTCTTAACTGACACAAGGAACCGAGCCCGCCAGGGCGTATTTCTTAAATGGAAGGCGCGGCTGGAGGTGCCCTTAGCTGGATCCAGAACCGTTGGGCCCTCCAGCCGGTGTTGGAGCGGTGGGCAGGGCGGCAGCATGGGACCCTTTCCTTCCGACTAGTGCAGGTGTTGTCAGGGCACGGTTACTTTGGCAAGTACCTGCACACGGTCGCAAGGAGGGAACCGAGTCCTATCTGCCACCACTGCGGCTGTATTGAGGACACGGCGCAGTACACGCTCGAGGCTTGTCCTGCCTGGACGGTGCAGCGCCGTGTCATCGACATTGTGCGTGTTGACCTCTCGCTGCCGGCCGTGATCAAAGCCATGGTCAACAGCGAGAGGAACTGGATAGCGGTCACATCCTTCAGCGAGGACATTATCTCGCGGATGGAGGCGGTGGAGCGGATCCGTGAGGAAAGTATCCTTGCGGATCCGAGCCGAGTAGGTGCGCCTACGCGCGCCTGATGCCGCCATAGTAAAGGCCGGGGCGGGAGAATGGGGATCTCCCGTCCGTCAGCCATTAGGTCGAAGTGACGCCCTCTGTCACGCCGGGGCGTCACCTGAGTCATCACCCGCAAACTCCAGTGTGCTTGCTAAAGAATGTGTACAAGGCTCTTTGCGAGTCTATTTTAACTTACTGCATCGCGGGTTGGGGAGGCTCTGCTGCATCCCATCTAATTCTGGAAAGAGCCCAGTGCGCTTTTCTGAAAACTATGCTGAGAAAGCCTTTCAGTTTTCCTATGACTCTTTTATTTAAAAAAACTGAATTACTAAGTGTTAGAAAGCTTTTTATACAAAAAATACCACTTTTAACACATAAGTTAGTTCTTAACTCTAGTGACTACGAGGCCATGATCAGGAAACGGGTTTACAAACTTACTCTTAAAGACAAATACTGCTTTTGCCAGGCGGTTCTGTGCCTTTATGAAGCCGTATATTTATAATAAAATGAACAGGCTATTGACTTTAGCCAGCATATCGAAGCGCGATGCTAAAATAGCTGTGAGAAAAAAATTACTTACCTGGACCTACAACGACACCGAGAGCTTTTTAAAGTCTTTAATTTGATTGTTGCTATTTTACTAAATAGTTTTGTATTTCTTTATAGCGATAGCTCAGTGGAGAAACCGACAGACTGCAATGCAGAGAGTCTCGGGTTCGAAACCACGTCGCGCACCTCTGACTTTCGGAAGTTATATGACTTTTTGAAATTATGTGCGTATTGATTGACAATTATCGCCTGCTCCGTGCCTCGGAGAGCACGTTAAACCGTCGGTCCCGGCTGCCATGAACATCTATGGCAGTCGTTATTGAGAAGTCAGTGCTCTATAATATCCTGACACTGGTCTAGCCTTAGGGTATCGTTAGCCTTCGGGTTGTGGAGGTCAGGTGGCAGCCGCTCCGTGTAAAAATTTATATCCAGTCAAATCCGGTTAGACTAGAAAGCCGACCCCGAGTGACTTGGGAATAACAAAGGCTAAGGAGAAGAAGAGTTTTGGATTTTTTTCTTGTTTTTGTGTATAACATTTCTTGATGATATCGCTGTATTTAATTATTTTAATTGTATTAATTCTAATAGATGCATGATTAATTTTCTGATTTGTTTGTATTATTATTTAGATATTGTCATTTATTCATATTGGTAAATTGTAATTTAAAGCTTTTCTGCGTGACAGGCTTTGCCTAGTGCAGGACGCTTTGCAAAATCTGACATAACAGGTTCTTTTACAACAATATTTATTTTTTGATAAGCTACAACTTATTTTAAGAACTTGTATATTATGTACTTATTGGCAATAAATTTATTATTATTAAATTTATTATCAGTTTAGCTACAGGATATATATTTTTAGTTTCTTAACTGCAACAGGTTTATCTGTATTTTTAACAGCTGACCGAGAGTCTAAGCTTAGGTATCTAAGGTCATGCACCTTAAAGCGACAAAACTGTAGGAGACGTTGCCTCTCTACAATCACGCCAAAGTGAGTCTTAATCTTAGCGCAATAAGAACGAAAACACAAGCATAACATTTACAGCATTAGTTTGTAACACAAACAAGGAAGCAATAAATGAACCAGTGACAACAATTAAACAATGAAAGAAAAACAACAATGAAAGACAACAGATTTGTATAAAATATGGTGTTTGCGTAGTAATATATGATTTAATTTGTTTGAAAAAGTGATTTTCTATTTTTATCTGATCACTGAGCCCATATGGAATACTCTGTCCATTTTAATGTTCATGGATCATAGCAACCTTGTGTATAAGTGATAATGTTTGTGAAAATAACACGTGTGCCTTGATACGGCATTGATGAGTGACGCCTTCAGCCAATGTATTTTAAGTATTTTGATACAATTAATTTATATTCTTTTTTAAATACTTATAACATAAAAGCAGTATGATCTTTTGACTTATTATAGCTATGACCAATTTCACTCAAACCCAACTAACGAGATCGTTACATGGAAATATGGTGGTGTGATAGAGATATTTAACCAATTGTTTCATCTCTAAGGCATTTTTAATTATAAATCGAAATTATTTTTCTGTGTCAGGTATGGTAAAATCTCAGCTCATATTTTTATTGTCTTACGTTTACGCAAATTTATAATGATATTATATACAATAATTATATACTACCTATATACTTATTTTAGCAGCAGGATGTCATGATTGCTGAAAAGTGATCGCAATGCCAGGATTTGTTCCTGCATTTCGATTGCTTTTCATACATTTTAATAAATTAATACTTTTAGAAATATCTAAAACTAGTTTTCTGTTTCATGAATCCTGGAAATATCCTTCTGCAGTTGTTTAATTTCTCTGTATGACTCATTAAATTCATTGCGTTTTCGTAAAATCATAATTATAAATAAAATGCATCAGATATTCGAGTTCACTAATTTTAATTATCTATTTTTTACAGCAATACGTTACTAGTAGCAGCATGTACATCTAAACGCCGGGAACTTGTAAACACATTGTCCACTCTTAGCTCCCTCGAGTTTAATGCAGTGGAACTGACAAGCCTGAGTGAGCGCGTTGCAGGTGCCCTTGAAGTACTTCGCTGGCGGACATGCCGAACTGGATGTAATGACGGAACAGGCGATGATAGTCAACATGAGGATAATTATTGCGGACTTCATTGTTGATATTGGAGAAGACTGTTGGTCAGTGTGTCTCTGAAAATATTAAGGTAGTCAATCATTAAAAGTTTTCTAGTTACTAACGTAACTTATCTGGTTCAAATCGAAAACTTATACAAAAATGTTGAAGAACTCTATTCTATGCCACAAAAACTTTTAAAGATTAGTTTATTTTTGTCTGTTTCATGAATCCATAATATTATTTAAAATATTTTTAAACGGCTATTTTAAATACGCGATTGTAAAATGTACCAATTATGAATCGACTAATTTCTGGTCGTGGCTAAGTGAATTTTATATCGAATTCTAGGAATATAAAAGTTATGTATCCAAGGTTGTATTTAATTTTATAAGGCAGGTGTGTAAATTTTCATTAAACTTTGATTGAAAATTAAACATCTACGCTTTCAGGTATATTTATTAACTATTATAATTAATAAGTTAATTAATTCTTATCTATATATAAATACGCAAAAACAAAAGGTATCGTAACTTTTTGTCCTCTGTTTGTCAACCGAATTTCCTCTTTATATTTAGTAGCTATTGAATAGATTTAATGTCAGCAATAAATAAATTCTAGAAACAGTATTCTTTCGTATAGATATTTTGAAATGGTTCAGTACTGATTTTTTCACTGTATGTCAACCGATTTTCAATATTTATATATTTTCAGATATATAATGAATTAATGTTATGTTGGAGGAATTTATTTTTAAATGCTTTCTAAAATTTTCGATAATGTTTGAATTTCGATCTCTGTGCGAATACTAGTTAATAATAAACACTGTAACTGCATAATCTAACGATAGACGCAAATTTTACTAGTATGGAAGTATTTTTTTTTGCTACAGTGCTGATGTAAATTTATTACTGGTATAAATTTAATTAATACGTTTTGGAATTCTCTTAAATTTTATACATAGGTATCATATACCTAAATATAAAATACCATACCCTATGGTTCTCGCGCTTCAGCGGAAAAATAATACTCTCTTAAAGATTTTTTACGATTACATTAAATATAGTCAATACTTCATTGCAATTCAAATAATAAAGAAATAATAGTTGTAATTAGATTTAATGTTTATTAAATGAAATTTTTTATAGCAATTACTACTGTAGGGTGATTCTTATTAGATTTAGTAAGTCTAATGTTTGTACTAATAACATTAATAGAAATAGGTTTATAATTGGATAATGTCTGGGTAGTTGTTTATTTCAATTATTAATTATGTACATATGTTTATTATTAGTAATTCGACAATTTATTAATTAATATTTTTATGTGGGTTTGTACAGCCGATTTACAGCAATTCACTATTATCATTACTGTTGTATACACAATCACTATTAATACATATTTACGTTAAGAGGGTTAAAACTATAGGGTCTAAACGACAGGAATAAAATCGTCAAATAGTACTCACATGTGTATAGTTAAGTGATGTTGCTACTGCAGGAGCGAGTTCAGTAATGGAGCCCTATTGAATTTGCTCAGCATATATACTCAGTTGTTACTATGATTGGACGCGTGTGCAAGTGGCACGATTTCACGTTTAAAGAAAACCATCCTGATACAAAGGGTTTTCCTGTTTTCACGTCAGACAGGAAACACGAAGAAAATTAAAGAAATGAATACTTCATAATAAGTCATGTCGTCTTTAGGGTATTACGCAAATAATTTGAATAAAATCTAAAAAAGAATGGGTTTTCCTGCGAATCTATAGACCGTATGCGTCGAAAAAAGATTTTATAAAATATAGCTTTACATTTATTGGTTAGAAAATGGAAGGTTTAAATAAGGTAACCTAAAAATTATGGCACTCACACACAATCCTAATCCTTACTAATACTAATATTATAAACTAGCATTTGCCCGCGGCTTCGCCCGCGTAAAGTAGGTTAGGTTAAGTTATGTTATGTTCGGGCACGCCACGATCGTCGGGCACGCCATGATCATGGCGGTAAGTCCCGTTTTTGAAGAGTGGCTAAAGAGGTGGCATGGCGCCTTCACCTTTCCGGCTGGCACAGGTAATGGCTGGCATCGGTTGTTTTGGCAAGTTCCTGTGTCGCATAGACCGGCAGGAGACGCCCGGATAACATCACTGCGGCGACGACCGCGATGTTGTTGTCGACATGGCGCTGCACGCGTTAGATTGCCCCGCCTGGGCATCGCAGCGCCGTGAGTTGATCACTGTTGTCGGAATGGTTGCTCTCTCGTTCCCAGCCATGGTTCGGTCTATGGTCCGGAGCGAGAGGTCGTAAAACGCTGTCGCTATTGTGAGGATGTAATTTCTATCGAAGAGGCGGCGGAGTGGGATGGAGAGCGCTTGAACCCTCAGTACCTTAAGATTGTATCGCTCTTCCTACCTCCTCAATAGCCACACTCGATACTTCTGTACTAATAGCATTTGGTGTCACTATTACCTGTGAACGGTCCTCCAACACTTTCAATCGTGAGACAATAGTCTCAAACGATTGACGGACGGTAGTCAAAAAAAGACTGCGTAGTCTTTTTTTGACTACCGTCCGTCAATCGTTTGAATGAGAACTTGAATGAGATCGCGGAATGCTCGCAATCTTGAGACGTTTACGTGTCAAGATTCGTGCACAATCGTGGTAGAAGATCTTCTACCATGATTATGCCTATTACATGACAGCCTCTCGTAGGTAGTCCTTAGCTTAAAAGAGAACGATGTGTTAAACATTTTTTATGTAAACGTACTTTATCCCACTTCTGATGACAGGAATCAGAAGTCTAACAACAAAAAAAAAAACAAACGTACTACCATTGTTAAATTTTAATAATCATTCAATTTTAGAGGATAGTTATTGCAACCGTTATTTAAAAAAATACATCAGCAAATATAGTTAAATATAATCATTGATATCACTCAACAACTATTACACAGCACGTCCGTTTCATCCACCGCTCGATGTCAAAGTGACTCGTTGCGCGCTGTACACGCTTTTATAACCCGCTCGATTGGCTGATTCGTGACGTTACTTGTTTACGACGCCTTTTATAACCAACAATATTATTAGAATATTAGTAACAGATAAATAAACGGTTACAAATCAATATTTATTAAAAAATAAATCGAAAGCATGTATTGCTATTTCCCATCAATAAGGTCCCGCAGCTTCCTTTCTCCAAACTTCACTGTGTTTAACGCTATCTATCGGATTTTGGAGTAATTAATTTTAGTTAGTACATTCAACATCACAAATCGATATTGCGTTTCTGCGCCATATATCGAGTTATTAAAATACTTTAGTATTATAATAACTCGATAGATGGAGTTAAAGGGCACTTTATATTATTTACTTTTCATTTGCTTTCAACACTGTATAATACCAAATTTGTTTTGACAACTTTGTCAATTACCTTAACCAAGTGAACAGACATAGCTTAATTAGCTGAATATAAATATTTTGAGATGGCTATGTCTAACGTAACCTATCTCGAGAACAGATTTTTATTTAGGATATCAGATTTCTACCGGGATACAGTGGTTCTTTTTTTGGTACTCCAGGCATCACGTCGTAATTTATTCATATCAGTAGGCCGAGTTGTTATAGTGGACGACCGTCTAAAAGTTATTTTCGTATCCCTCGGGAACAGTACTTATTTTCTAGATGAAACATACCTACCCTGTTTCCTTTTCTGTACCCCTGACAACGTGTGTGCGAAATTTGATGATGATTGGTTCAGTAGTTAAGGCGTGAAAGTGTAACTAACAAAACAAACTCATTCTCGCTTTTATAATATTAGTTAGGATTAGGATAGGATAATATTAGTTAGGATAGGATGCGCACGTCCTCCACTGACACTCGAGGGGAGATAGTCAAGGAGTGGGCGGTTGCCACAGGACTGACACTCCTCAATAGAGGGTCGGTCCACACGTGCGTGCGATGGTGTGGAGGGTCCGTGGTGGACCTAACGTTCACCAGCCCCGCTGTCGCGGCACGTGCCCGGGCCTGGAGGGTGATGTCGGAGGTGGAGACGCTCTCGGACCACAAATATATAAGGTTCGAGATCTCCGCCTCCGACAGTCGGGAAGGGTCCCGGTGCGTGGTGCGAGCGGCTTTTCCGCGCTGGTCGGTGAGTCGCCTCGACGCCAAGCTGGCGGAAGAGGCGGCCATCGTCCAGGCGTGGCTTGCCGCCCCCATACACTCGGTGGAGAGGGGGACGGCGGAGTTAGACGTCGCGGCCGGCCGTTTTCGCGAAGCGGTCACGGCCGTCTGCGACGCGGCCATGCCGAGGGCCCGCCGCCGCCCCGGCCGCCGAGAAGTGTACTGGTGGAGCTCGGAGATCGAAGATCTTCGAGCCGCCTGCTCGGCGGCGCGACGTCCCTACACGCGGTGTAGGCGGCGGCGGCATGGACGGACGAATGACCAGCTGTCGGCTGAAGAATTACAGGCCGAGCTCCGGCTGTACGATGGGTACCGTGCAGCCAAAAAGGAGCTGCAGCTGGTCGTCAGCCAGGCCAAGTCCCGGGCCTGGGGTGAGGCCCTGGAGGGCTTGAATAGGGACCCATGGGGGCGTCCGTACAGGGCTGCCCGGAACAAGTTTCGGGGCCTGAGGCCCCCCGTCGCGGAGTCCCTGGAGCCGGAGCTCCTGGGCAGGGTACTGGTGGGGCTCTTTCCCGAACAGAACCCCCACCACACCCCTCCGATGATGGCGCCGTCCTTCCCGGAGGAACTGGATCCGGCCTCCATCCCGCTTATATCAGAGGCGGAAATGGATGCAGCCGTCAGCCGCTTATGTGGCAAGAGGACGGCACCGGGTCCTGACGGAATCCCGGGGCGGGTCCTCCGGATTGCCCTCAGAGAGATGGGCGATCCGCTTCGGGAGCTGTTCGACGCATGCCTCACGTCTGGACGGTTCCCGAAGCTGTGGAAGGACGGCCGATTGTGCCTGTTGCGGAAGGAGGGGCGAGACACAACCTCGCCTTCCGCATACAGACCAATCGTGTTGCTGGATGACACGGGAAAGCTGCTAGAGAGAGTGGTGGCTTCCCGTGTCATCCAGCACTTGGAGGGGACTGGGCCGGCTTTATCGCAGGCCCAGTATGGGTTCAGAGCGGGGCGATCCACAATAGACGCCCTGCTCTGGCTCAAAGAATGGACGCAGGAAGCGGTCGGTGGGGGGAACAAGGCGTTGGCTGTCTCGCTGGACATTGCCAACGCCTTCAACAGCCTCCCGCATGGAACAGTACAGGAGGCGCTCCGGTATCATGGAGTGCCCCTGTATTTGCGGAGGCTGTTGGCCGACTACCTCCAGGACCGCGAGGTCCTGGTGGAGGGACGTGATGGTCTGAGGCGCCGTCGCGTATCCTGCGGGGTTCCACAGGGGTCGGTACTGGGACCGCTCCTGTGGAACGTTGGCTACGACTGGGTGCTTCGGGGCACGCTTCCCGCGAGTATGCGGGTGGCGTGCTACGCTGATGACACCCTAGTCGTAGTCAAGGGGAGGAACCTCGGGGAGGCGGTGCGGTTGGCCGAGGTGGGAGCTGCCCTAGTAGTTGACCGTATCCGCGCCCTGAGATTGGAGGTTGCTCTCTCCAAAACTGAGGCCCTATTGTTTCATGGGCCTCGGGGGGGACCTCCTCCAGGTACGCGAGTGGCCCTGGACGGGGTCCTGGTCCGGCTTGGGACCCAAATGAGGTACTTGGGTCTCATCCTGGACGGGAGGTGGACTTTTGGGGCACACTTCACCCAGCTGGCCCCAAAAGTCCTAGGAGCGGCGGCCGCCCTGGGGAGGCTGCTGCCCAACGTGGGTGGCCCGAGCGCCACTTGTCGCCGACTGTACTCCGGAGTGATCCGGAGTATGGCCCTGTACGGGGCACCGGTCTGGGCGGACGCCCTCAGTCGCGACAATAAGACCCTGCTGCGACGTCCGCAGCGGGTCGTCGCGACGAGGGCCATACGCGGTTACCGGACGGTGTCCTGGACGGCTGCGTGCGTGCTGGCCAGTGACCCCCCCTGGGAGCTGCAAGCGGAGATTCTCGCCGAAGTTTACCACTTCGTGGCGGCGAGGAGGTCCCGCGGGGAGCCCCCGGGGTGGGAGGAGATCGCACGCATGCGGCGACAGGCGCGGGCCGCCCTGCTGAGGCGGTGGACGGAGGACCTGGCTCCACCGGTCCCGGGCCAGTGGACGGTGGAGGCCATTCGCCCGGTCCTTCGGGGGTGGATAGGGCGGCGATTCGGGTCGCTGACCTTCCGACTGGTGCAGATGCTTTCCGGGCACGGATGCTTCGGAAAGTATTTGCACCAGATCGCGAGACGGGAGGCGACCCCGGTCTGCCACGAGTGTGGGGCGCCAGAAGATACGGCGCTCCATACGCTGGAGGTGTGTGCCGCGTGGGGGCCGCAACGGCACACGCTTTCGGCCATAATAGGCGGGGATCTCTCCCTGCCGAGCGTGATCAACGCCATGCTCGGCGGCGAGAGGTCGTGGCAGACAGTGGTCTCCTTCTGTGAGGCTGTCATGGCGCAGAAGGAGGCCTCTGAGAGGGTCAGGGAGAACAATCCCCTCGCTGACCCTCTCCGGCGCAGACGGACGGGAGCGAGGAGGAGGCGATTTGCCCGCCTTCTCGCTCCTGTATAGTGGGGTCACTGGTACAGAGTCGGGGGACTCTCTACCGGCTTGCACGGCCCCACACGTCTGAGGAGTGGCCTTGGTGAGCAAGGCCACCCCTCCACAGGTGCTGAGGCCCGGTTACCATCAGCCGGGCCAACCGCCGGGGCGGGATGGTGACTGCTAACGCGACCCCATCTCGCCCTACCCCGTCGGCGGAGGGACTGCTCACCCCAGGTTTTTAGTGTGTATACCGACCCCCTTCAGGGGCGGAGAGTCGCACATAACTTCCTTCTTCCCCCCGGGGGAGGGAGTATCCATAAAGGATTTTCCTGGGTCAAAAAAAAAAAAAAAAAAAAAGGATGCGCACGTCGAGGGCGCGAGACGACCTCCAGCCACCCTGAGGTTTGACCTGGGGGTGGCGGGCTTTGTGGGCCTGCCCGCCATCCGTTCAGCACCAGGTCCGAGAGGCGGCGTGCGTGTTCCCACGCGCGCCTCTGTGTCGAGTCCGTCTCCCCTTTAGGGGGGAGACAGTAGGGCTTTTATTGAGCAGTGCCTATATTGGGTAGGTCTTATTGAGTAGTGGCCTGCCGTTTCATACGGCGGGCCGTAACCTCGGCGGGGTCGCGACCGCATGCGAAAGCGATTCGCGCGGCCCCGTCGATAGTGGTTTTGTCGAGGAACACCGTGGTAGGTTTAGTCGGTATTCCGGGAGGTACTTTACTATTATTTCCATCTTTCTTTTACCCCGGCGAGTCCGACATAATCCCTCCGCCCGCCCCCGCGGAGGGATATGCGTCACAGCATTCCCCCACGTAAAAAAAAAAAAAAAAAAAAAAAAAAAAAAGGATGCGCACGTCAGTTTGTTTGTTATGTTTTCACGCCTTAACTACTCCATAGATCATCATGATTTTTTGCAAATACGTTGTTAGGTTAAAGGTACATTTCATCCAAGAAAAAGTAATGTTCTAGTTTAATAAAATAATTACATTACCATTGATAAAAAAAATATATTACATAATTCGAACGGAAATACGGGCAAAGTCTAGTTCATATTATAAATGTGAAAATAAGAGGAGAAGTTTAGGTGTTTGTACTCTATCACGAATAAACCGTTAAACGTATTTAAATTAAACTTGAAAGATTTACTACGCAGAAAACGCTTTCCTAAACATTTTTACCTCAAAAAACTGAAGTTACTGAACTTGCAAAATAAATAAGCTCATGTTAAAGAAGAATTTTTGATAATTGTAATAAGCGAGCTTTATATCTTGCAGTAGACTATTGATATGACGCTGATTGATACTTTTTATCACTGTTGTGTTACAGAAACCAAATTACAACAAGGAAAATGAAAAATGTTATTTATTAAAATAATTATGTGTGAAGAAAACGTCGCGTGCAGTATCAATGCATATTGTTCTTCCCTCGAACAGTGTAATTTTCTGAACCTAGGTCAATTTACTGATAAATATGAAAACATTACATTACGTAACTACGAACGCTATTTATAATTTATTTGTACACAGATAGTATAATACTGTACTAGTTGTAATACAAACGTCATAATTATGCTGTATATGCACGACTGTATTTGAAGACCCGGACAAGGACAGAAAAACAGTTTTTCTGTCTAGAAATTCTTCATAGCAGTACTGAGTCTGGAGTTGTGTGAGGTGATGGTATAAGGTTGGCCTTGTATCACATGCGAGTTAAAACTATAATTGCAAAATGTGAGTGCCTGCCGAGGTATTCCTACAAGAATACAGTATGGGGTTTTTCAAAAAGGGTGTAAAAAGGTTTTTACAGGATCGGCAACGTGCAAATAATTTCTCTGGTGTTGCAGGCGTCCATAGGCTACGGTGACCACTTACCATCAGGTGAGCCGTATGCTTGTTTGCCACTTAAGTAGTAAAAAAAAAAAAGAAATGTGCTTGGGTACACTTCTGCCTATTATTTTGGAGATATAGTCGTGAGCTTGTGTATGTGTGCTGTAGGTATGTATTCATAAATATTGAAAGGTAATTTGAAGTGACATTCACGACGTTGGTTCTTTGATTTTTGGATATGCTAAGAATCGTGTCTACTCTTTCGAGGAACATGTGCAGTACATGTTTGCAAAAGGCATAAGTATGCCTGTTCTTGCCAGAGACGTAGGCATTTACTACAAAGATCTACTTGCTACGACTGTCACCTCTCTCTCTTGCCTCCGTCACACTCATCACATTTTTCAAGCATGTTCATCAGCTTAAAGTACCTACTTTTATCTATCTTATATATATATATACAGTACAGATACAAGCTTGCCATCTTTATATATATATATATATATATAAAGATGGAAAGCTGGTACCTGTACTGAAGCTATGTCGGTTTTCTGAGGTTGCATCATATACAAAACTATAGTTTAAAACTTTAATAGCGCTGTTGTATGTGATGGGGAGGATACTTGACATGTCTCTGCTCGCATCGTCTGAAACTTAGACACAGGCTTTACCTGTTGGACGCAACATCGAGTTCCGCGCGGGGTTTTGATAATCGATATTGTGCTGTACCTGACAACTGCGCCTCAAGAGCCGTTTGCTGAAGTCGATCTGAAGACATTGGGGTACCTAATGATGAGTAGGTATCGGAATAGATCAAATTATATATTTATTAATATATTATTTTTTTGTATTTTTACAGTATGAAGTCAGTACAAAGTCTTAAATTATAGCTATAAGCAATTGTAAGGAGATAATTTACAGATGCAAATATGGTTGTCTGACCAATTTTTAACGAACCGTTTTTATCATTAAACTTTCTAGATATTTCAGACTTTTATTTTTATAGTATTTCATATTCAAGCCTTTGCTGGAGGCTTCTGAATAAGTTGTTATTGGTATGAACTATTATGTAAATAAAATAAATGAGTTCTTTAAGCTTACGTATGTACTCGTATATTAAATCTTAAATATAATTTTAAACAGTTAGTTTGTGGCCTTGTTAATGACAGCAAGTACATCTAAACGACGGGAACTTGTAGACGCATTGCCCACTCTTAGCTCCCTCGAGGTTAGTGCAGTGGTACTGACAGTCCTGGGTGAGCGCGTTGCAGGTGCCCTTGAAGTGCTTCGATGGTGGACATGCCGCACTGGATGTGTTGATGGAGCACGCGATGATGGCCAACACGAGGATAATGATTGCGGACTTCATTGTTGCTGGTAGAAGAGACTGTTGAAAGATTTATCTGAAATCAAAAGTAAAGTTGATTATCGTATTTTTTATTCATGGTCATTTGTTTTATTTTAGCAGATTAGCTACTAACTTCGTTTGGTTAGTAGCTAATCCAACTTAAATACCCAATTTTATATTTTATTCTACCTCATGTAGCATTATCAATAAATTAGTTTTAATTTTGTTAACTGTATGTTTACATTTAGATGTATTACGTAATAATATTTTATTTTACTACTGTTTTATTATAATGAAATATAATTATTTGATAGACATTTAATTATTTTTGAAACGTAATCAATTTAGCCAGTTATTATTTCATTTAAACGAATAGGTAATTTTTAATATATTACGGTTTAAAAATACTTTATTTTGCTAATATTACAAATCACGTACAAGGAGAAATAAATTATAAATGAAAGGACACAATTATTTGAGGTTTATGAATGCGCATACTTATTGTGTGAAACTACAGAAAATTTAAAATTATGATAGAAACAAAATTAAAAGTAAATAAAAAATACTTATGGATAATTTATACATCAATATTATTTTCCTTCCCGAATTATATTAATTTACTTCTCAATAAAACTCAATGTGATAAAAGGACTATATAGTAGTACTAGCAGACCCGACAAACGTGGTCCTGTACAGAAGAAAATAAAAAAAACAAATCTTAACCATTTTCGAATCCACTTGAACACACACAAAAAATTCCATCAAAATCGGTTCAGCCGTTTAGGAGGAGTTTAATTACAAACACACGCACAGAAGATTTATTTATAGTGTGAGTTTTCATAAATTGCACATATGAAAATGAGTGAAACTAGACATAATTTTATCGCTAGGAAAAATAATAAAAATTAAAATATTCTTCGATTTATACCTATTTATATTTTTTCTTTAGTAGTTATGGATCTTGTACCAAGAAAACCTTGTAACTTTTGAACCAGGTAGTTAATTGTGTTGAAACAAAAACAGTAATAATACGCAATGTGTAGACAATAACGAAGGTATACTATTCACATCCAAAAAAATACCGGTGGCATAAAAATAAGGAACAATTTAGACCAAAACTGAGTTTCGTACAATGTTTTTGAAACATTGTTAAAAAACTCAAGAAAACGTTGCCATTGCCCCTAGTTTTTATTAATTGACGTTAATCTGTATCTAATAAGCTTTAAAACAACATAACAATCACAGCTGTATCCCAAACATAACAGTTTTTATGAAGGGCTAAACAAAGACCTTGCCGCCACCACGTGCATCTTTTTTCTTATTAATAACTTAGTTTTAAATTGATCATATTGTTAGTAGTATGCAAGTTATAAATGTGTTTCCAAACTAAGATTTTTATTTCATCTTACAACTGTTTTTATTAAAATGAAATATAATTATTTCATAGTCTTTTATTCTATTCTTGAAACGCTATTAATCAAGCCAGTTTCTTTGACTTAAACAAATATACGAGTATATTAATATATTTTTTCGCTTAAAATATATACCTATATTGTTTAGTTTATTATTTGTTTAAAATGCGATACAATCCGTTTAATGTAGTTTAATTACAATTAATAACATAAATTCATCATAATATGATGAATTTGAATCTTTTTATTGAAACTTGCTAATATTGCTTATTATTATATTATATAAAATTTTCAGTTATTTATTATACATAAATAACTGAAAATTTCATACTATAAAACTTTAGGTAACGATCGGTAAGAATGATATTTATTAAAGTCAATTTTTAGTTACTCACATATGTATAGTCGAGTGATGTTGCTACTGCAGGAGCGAGCTAAGTAATGCATCCCTATTGGATTTGCACAGCTTATATACTCAGTTATTACTATGACTAGACGCGTGCGCAGTGGAATGATTTACGTTTGGTGACGTACCCTCTTGATAATGGAAGTTGGGTTTTCTAACAGGAAATACGAAACGACATAGAATACGATCCTAAAGCTGCGAGACCTACGTTATTTTACCAAAGTTTAGATTTTACAGTAAATGTGGTATATTTAGGTAAACAATGTAAGCATTCGTTTGATAGTAGAACCAATTTATATCAACCTCGAAAAATATAGAAGGCAACTAATTTGTTTCACACCTACTTTTGATTTATTTTTTGTTAGTTAGTTTCATGCATATGTACTCATCATAATAACATAAAATTACATAAAAATATTATTTTATATTTTATTTTGTAATTCTATAACTTTATTTTTTATGTTTGTTTTTTTCGTATGACTGATCTGCCAGATTTCGTATATAATTATCTATGTTGTCTGTTTAAAATAGTTTTAAATTATATTACTCTGTTTTTCTATTAAACATAAGCTGAATTGTATGCCTGAATATCCATTATGTTCTGTATGAAGTCTGCTAGTTTTTCTTAGTCTGCTTGGTGGACTATGGCTTTGGTCTCCTTACACGAAGATGATGACTGTGTTCAGCACTTGGACAGTTCATTAAACGAATAACAATGATCTCAATCAACCAATTGTGAAATTAAGACAATGGAAAATATTTCTTTTAAATCAATTAATTTAAAATGTTTGATCGTGTCATGCTAAATTTACATTTTTTGTTTCGAAATCCCTTTATACCTACTTTAAGCTTTTTTACTATTAAAAGTAGTTAATAGTCGTTTGCATTTATCTCTTAGTGACTATGTATCTCGAGCACTGTTGTATTATATACTGTTATGTCACATGTCTTTCGAGAATCAATGACATCCCAAATCATTTTGGGGCTAAGTTATTTACATACTAATAGTTTATAAGGAAAATGTATACCTGTTTGTAGTCCATAACTATTCCACCAACCACCTTGGGCAACTAGCTGATTTCATAAAAACAATTATGTACATATTGACTAATATGATTTATTTATAATATATTATTATGTATACATAGACTCAAGCCTGTATATCTGCAAAGGGCTAACAAAAGTTGTTTCACCTATAACTGTGTAAATACTTAGGGGTCTCTAGTATGTTTTGAAGACCCACGTTATAGAGGTATATTGCCAAATTCGGTGCGGGTCCAAGAAAAAAAACCATTAAACTTTGCCTGATCAAGGCGTCGAACGAGATCTCATGATTGCACGCAATGAGTAGCCAAAACTTAATGTACGCGACATTTCGTTTAAAATTTTCTAGCTATATTCAGTCACGCTTCGCTGTGGCTCAGCCCAGTATATACAGGGCTGAGCCACAGCGAAGCGTGACTGAGTCGAACCCGATCTTCCTACGGGAACTGGAATTTAAATATTTAAATTCCAGTTCCCGTAGGAATAAACGAAGGAATAAAAAAAAGGAATAAAAGTTAGGGATAAAAAGTATATAAAAAATATACTTATACCTATAAAATCTATAAAAATCAAGTCAATCCTCCAACAGCTTGGACAGTTCTGTGGAAAAAAACATACAGAAGCTTAATGTTTATATAATTTTATTATATTATAAAGATGGCTTTTTTACTATCATCTTGTTTGCTGTCCATGAGGTTTTGACTTCGATGCAATGTGTTCTTGACTGTTTTTATAAAGGAAAGTTCAGTATCAGCATGGCGTTTAAATGGTAGACGAGTATATATGCTTTCGCCTTTTTTACGTGGGATGTTAAAAAAACTAGCAGTATGTGGTTTCGGGTGAAGAGACAAACATGCAGGTGCGGTTGACCCTTCAGGGATAGAAATATAGTTCAGTAGTAAGTCTACATTATTTCCTGAATAATTACGAAGAATATTGAATCTTATAACATTTAACAAATCTATGTTTTGTACCTGCAGATCTTCATTATATCGTGCCTAGTATACAGGAGCGATAATAATATATAAAAATTCTTTGTTATGATGGGGTTCTACTTGCTACTAACCTGGCCTATGTCTCTTGTCTTGGTCATACTCATCACATTCTTCTAAGCCGTGTGCTTATTGTTTTAGAGTAGATACTCTTAACGTAACTTACGTCTTTGATCTAGTCAGACAACGATTGCGCAGACTTGTATTTTCTGCCATTCTCTTCGTCCAGTAAAATACATTTAAATGTACCACCGATGGATTGGTAAAGGATGGTAAATAGACTTGGTACGAACAGCGAGCTAATCTGCGTGGTTATGTTGATCCTTCATTACCTCAGAGAATTGTTAGAAGTTACGCTGGTGTTTCAACGATAACTGTCGAAAGGCAGGAAGCTCGGCTTATTTCTGCCAGAGTCAGGCAGGATTCCTGTGTCTTGGCTTGCATGCCAAAAGTGTTATTTGATGAGGTGGTTAGCATGCTGAGTTTTGCTCTAACTGTGGAACGTAGGTTCCGCCCGGTGAATTAGGCGGTCATTGTCGTGCTGCATCTAAGGGCTGTGACTCTCTCAATCTCTTTGTCAGTCTTTAGGGATGGTCTGTGATTGGTAGTAGACGTTATATGAGTAAGATCTTGTGTTGTATAAGTATGGTTGGAGACTAAAATATTTATTTACTTGTAAATCATTTATTTTGAAGTCATTTTATATTAAGATATTACAATATTAACTCAGTAAAATGTCTTGACTTTTCACAGAAAGGTAGTTTTCAAGTAGAAATATTATTGTTTAACAATAGTTCAACGATTTGGTATCAAAAAACTTTATAGACATTACAGATTTTCTGTCGTTAACACATCAGGATTAGGTGCTCTTGAGCACATTATTCTAACTTAGCTTGTTTTAGCAGTACATTTGGTTTTGTTGCTAGTGACAGCAAGTACATCTAAACGACGGGAACTTGTAGACACATTGTCCACTCTTGGCTCCCTCAAGGTTAGTGCAGTGGTACTGACAGTCCTGGGTGAGCGCGTTGCAAGTGCCCTTAAAGTGCTTCGATGGCGGACATGCTGCACTGGATGTGGTGACGGAGCACGCGATGATGGCCAGCACGAGGATAATTATTGCGGTCTTCATTGTTGCCGATAGAGGAGACTATGTATCTGAAATTAAAAGTATAGTCGATTATAGTAAGATTTTGTTAATGGTCATTTGTTTTATTTTAGCAGATTAGCTACTAGCTTAGGATGGTTAGTAGACCATCCGACTAAAAAATTTTTTTTTTTCTAAATCACAGGCATCACATAGCATTATTAATAAATTCGTTTTAATTTTGTAGTATCTATGTAGGTCTAAGTACATATGTTCTAATTTGGATGTATTACGTAATAATATAATATAAATATTTAGTGGTATTTTATTTTATTCCTGAAACGCTATCAATTTAGCCATTAAAATAATTAATTATTTCTACTTATTGTATGAAAATATAGAAAATATCAAAATTATGATAACAATATTAAATCAAAGAAAAATCATTATGCACAATTTATACATAATTAACTTACAACTCAATTATTTTATCTTCATAATTTTTTTTTTTTATTGTTCAATTAATCATATAAAGTACCTATTTTAATTTCAATGTGTAAAATTCTCGTAAACGTGAAACTCTACTACGTATTATTTTTTAAGAAGCACTGCTTAATGACATCCTTACCTATTTGGTTAGAACTCTACTATTGTTTTATACCACAAAGCTTTAGGTATCGAACGATGAAAATAATTTTAAATTCATTTGATGATTAGCTACTCACATGTGTATAGTTAAGTGATGTTGGTCCTGCAGGAGCGAGCTAAGTAATGTATCTTTATTAAATGTGCACAGCTTATATACTCAGTTGTTACTACGACTAGACGCGTACGCAGTGAAATCATATACGTTTGGTGACGAACCCTCTTAATAATCGAAGTTGGGTTTTCTAACAGGAAACACGAAACAACATAGTATACAATTGTAAAGCTGCGAGACCTAGTATGTTATTTTACCAAAGTTTAGATTTCACAGTAAATGTGAAATATTTAGCTAAACAACGTAACATAGTTTGACAGTGGTACCAATTTATATCAACCTCGAAAAATATGGAAGGCTCGTAAATTGTTTCGAACCTACTTTTGTCATTTTTGTTGGTTAGTTTCGTACATACTCATATCATAATAATATAAAATTAAATAAAATTTTATTTTACAATATTTTTTGTCTACTTTTTCGTATGATTAACATTTCGTATACAGTCTATGTTGTCTGCTTAAAAATTGTTTCAAAATACTACCCATTTTTCTTTGGCCGCAAACATAAGCTGAATTTTACGCCTAAATATCCATTATGTTTTGTTTGAAGTATGCCAGTTTCTCTTAGTCTGCATGGTCTCCTTATACGAAGAGGATGTATGTGTTCAGCAACGGGGCAGTTCATTACACAAATGAGCATGATCTCAATCAATCAATTGTAAAATTAAGACTGGTAAATATTTCGTTTTAATCAATTATTTTTTTGATTGTTCGGCCAGTATCTATGATTGTGTCATGCTAAAATTACAGTCTTAAATTCCGAAATCCCTTTATACACACTTTCAGCTTTTTTGTTATGTATATCTCGAGAACTGTGGTATAAAATATTGTTTTATCACTTATTATTCCGAGAATCAATGATATCGCAAATAATTTTTGGGATAAATTATTAATAAATTAATAGTTTATAACCAAAATGAATAGGTACCTACTTGTTTATAGTCCATAACCAATGTCTCCTCTCCGCGCATTTATGCTATGAATTTTGGGCAACCAACTGATTACCATAAAAACAGTTATATACATTATAACCAATATCATTAATTTTTATATCTAATATATAGTATTTAATTACTCATGCTTGTACATTGGCGAAGGGGTAGACAAAGTTGTGTATTACCTATTAACTGTATAGATACTTAAGTCTCTCCAGTAGTAGTTTTGAAATCTCCCGTTATAGAGGGCGAGCCTACTGGCATCTATCAAGCATATTTCCGAATTCCGTGCAGGTACAGGGAATTTCCAAACAGAAAATCCCTCGTAAATTTTTGCCCGATCAAGGCGTCGAATACGGGGTCTCATAATCGCACGCAAATCCAAACCAAAATTAAAGGCACAAGGCATTCTGTTTAAAATTAAATAGCTATATATATAACTAGCCACGATTCGCTGTTGCTCAGCTTAATATTTTCAGCTTCTAGACTGCGTAGGATGATCGGAATAATAGTACATAAAAAGGCTTTTATACAAAAAGGCAACGTAAAAGTCTATCTAAGTTAGGAAGTTCTGTGGACACATATATTATAGAAATACACTTGCATTCACTACCGTAGCGAATGTGACCGTATTACTTTAATCTTGTTTGCTGTGCATTTGTTTTTGGGTTCAATGTTATGTATTGTTGAGTGTTTTCCATCACGAATAACGCAGCAGCGCGGAGTCTATAATAGTGCACAGTAGACAGGAATATGCTTTTGCCCTCTATTACGTGGTGTTAAAACCTGTGAGTGGCTGGCACACTGTGGGTGCCATGATCTCTGCTTGCCACTTCAGGGATAGACCGGCGTGAGTCTACTTTATTTTTTGACCATTACGAAGAATCTTGATTTTCATTTATTTATTTATTTGAATATGGAAAACTTACAGCTATAACACATTAAATATTACGGCAGCATAGTCACCTGAGAGCCAATTACAAGTTCTCACTTATAGATATAGAATAAATTAATTAACGTGAGCAACAGCAAATACAACATTTATACTACGTAATTTTTTGTTCCAATAGATCTTCATTATATCGTACCTGGAATATTGTAAGCAAGTTGGAATTCTCATATCTTAATAATATGTAAAACTAATTATTATTATGTACCTATGCAATTTTATTTCATTCATTAGTTTAAGTAAAATCTTGTGGCGAGTAATTTCTAGTAAATTGACTAACATCTGGTTTTTAAAGGCTAATCAGACGTCATAATTAAACGGGGTGTAATAGTAGTAGAGTAAAACTACGACGTAGGTTTGGCAACTTTTAGAAATGTCATGGTACGTACCCATTACAGTTTACTATGGAACAGGCTTAAGTCTATGTATGTCAGATCTATGTCTATGTATGTTTTTAGATCTGGCACTCTTGACTGTTCTCTTCTTCCACAAAAATTCATTTGAATGTGCCACTGACGGAATTTTGTGGACATTTTTTTGGCTATCTGGCTAAAGGCCGATATAAATAGATCATGATACGAATAGCGAGCTGGACCGCGTGCTGACGTTGATCGTTGATTGGCTCGAAGAAATGTTAGATGGTAAGTTGTTGTTTCAACGGTTCCTTTTAAAAGGCAGGAAGCTCAGATATTTTTGCCAGAGTCATGCAAGTTTCCTGTGTCGGCAGCGGCTTGCAACACTATAGTGATATTTCATGAGGTAGGTAAGACGCTTGAATTGTGCTACATAAAAAAATACACGGCTTGGCTCTTCTCGTGGGACGCATGTTCCGGCCGTCGATTAGATGGTCATTTTCGTGCTGCGTCTATGGGCTGTAACCCAGGTTGCATTTCCTGAGATCGATCGATTCATCATTTTGTCAATCTTTAGGGACTTTGTCGTCCTGTGATTGGTAGTGGACGTCACATGAGTCAGATATTCTGATGATTTTAAGGATTGTTGAAGAGAAAACATTTATTTATTCATAAATTATTTATTTTGAAGTTATTTTATATTAAAATAAACTATTAACACAAAGAGTCAGTAGACTGATTTGATTCATCACAGTAAGATCATTGTAAGGTGGAAATATGATTGTTTAACATTGTTCAACGGACGAAACAAAAACGTTATAGGTTTTATCTCATTACTACACTAGGTTTAGATGCACTTGAATATATTCTAGAGCTCATTAATCTAACTTAGCTTGTTTTAGCAGTACTTTTATGTTCATTGTTAATGACAGCAAGTACATCTAAATGACGGGAACTTGTAGACACATTGTCCACTCTTAGCTCCCTCGAGGTTAGTGCAGTGGTACTGACAGTCCTGGGTGAGCGCGTTACAGGTACCCTTGAAGTGCTTCGATGGCGGACATGCCGCACTGGATGTGGTGACGGAGCACGCGATGACAGCCAACACGAGGATAATGATTACGGACTTCATTGTTGCTGGTAGAGGAGACTGTTGAACAGTGTATCTGAAATTAAAATTATAAACAATTATTGAAAAATTTGGATAAGCGGTCTTTTGTTTTAAATCAGATTATCTTTCGTTTGGTTATTATCCAAACGAAATATGGAGGGAAAACCATTTTTATTTTTATTTAATCGGCCAGTACTAAGAGGATCTTCTCAATCCTTTATACCAATAAAACTACGTTACTTTTACTACTAAGTAAAAGTACATTTTTATTTAAGTATGTATTACGTCAAAGAAAATAATGCTACGTCAGTATTTAATACAAAAAATAGTTAATGTTTATTTGACGGACTTTTATTTCGAAAATCTTTAATAAACAGTTGCTTTCTTTTAAACAATTTATTTCTACTTATTGTATAAAGCATATGAATCTATATATATTATAAAATGCATTCAAAATCCTACGATAATACCAATTGTAACATTTGCGTAAACGTGAACCACTATTAATATTTATAAAATAATTAAATATTATATTATTTAGTAAATATCAGCGTAACTACATAGAATTGTGACGGATTTTTATTTTTTGGTGAAACCTTTGCTACGGCTTACAAGTAATTCACTGATGACTTGGACGCTATCAAGCCTTAAGCAACTAGCAATGAAAATAATGTTTAACTATTATTATTTAATTTAAACGATTTATGAAAAATAGTCGATGCTTAGTTACTCACACGTGTATAGTCGAGTGATGTTGCTACTGCAGGAGCGAGCTAAGTAATGCATCTCTATTGAATGAACACAGCTTATATAGTCAGTTATGACTAGACGCGTAAGCCGCGGAATCATTTACGTTTGATGACAAACCGTCCTGATAATGAATGCGGGTTTTTGTGACTTAACGTCAAGGAGGAAATACGAAACATAGCGATACACTGTGACCCTAGAGCTTAGAGACCTATGTTATTTTAGCAAAGTTTAGTTTTTTACAGAAAATGGGCAATTCCTATTTTGGTAAACGTTGTGCGATAGTTTGGGCCGTACTTTTTAGTTTGAATTATTTTTGTCATAAAAGATTAACAGGCATTTCAGGTCGTTCTGTCTGCATAAAAATAGTCGTATACTTTTTTGGTCGCAATAATAAACGGAGTTTTATGCCAATGAAGCAGTAATTGGACCCCCCGCGACTTCGAAATATTTCGTACGTATTAACTTTATCGCATCAGAAATTACCTGCATTAAATTAAGGGACCATGGGCCCTAAATTTGGCGAAATGACATTTAATTCAGCATGGCACTATATGTAGTATAATGCTAAATTAAAGATACTAAATTAAAAACTCGTATTCATTTTTTTAACCACTTACATTCAAATGATTTAAGATAGTAAATACGATAGCGCTTATGTACCACGATTTACTACTCCTTGCTATTGTAGCTCTGCGACGCTTGGCGACGTGCGTCTTAAGATCATTATATTAGTACAATATTATTTTGAGTGAGGTATTTGTTATTTATCGATATGAAAAAGTAAAATATGTAATTTTGATATGTTTCTTTAAATATTTTTGGGCAACCTATTTATTACTAAAGATTGTTAAAATAACAGTGCGCTTACTTCGCAAAACCCAGTATATGTTTTTCGTTGACTATGCGTGTCTCGCCAAAATTTGTATAAAATATTTTTATGTTGCTTATAGATACGAGAACCAATGAAATTGTAAATCAATTAATTACCGATAAGGAAATTTAATACTAATGTACATATATTGTAATAATTAATTACCTATGTAATTAATACCTAAACGTGTCTTGAGCATACATTATTATCAATATGTGTTTATACCGCAGACAATTTAATCTTCTAAGCTTAGTTTTGCTTATGGTAATGCGTTGCGCATATTACCAAATCACGAGGCGAGTCACTTTTAAACCAAGAGTAACTAACTGATAATAATAATAATCCATAGTTACTATTATACCGGTCCAGCCTAGATATATTAGTCTTTACGTAGCAATGGTACTACGCCTGCTGCTAGTACCCCTGTAGGTGTTTCATCCCATGTTAGATTAAAACTTTTAAAATGTCTCTTCACGTTGGTAAGCTGTCCAATGGCCCAGGTATTTTTGTAATATTAGAAAAATACCAGTGATAGGAAAACATAATAAAATAAGGGCCTCTTCACGTTGGATTATCTGGTCTGATCTCTGCTCTCCGTGTAAGCCTCCCAAATGGCCGGGTGGGTATTTTTCCAATGTAATATGTTAGAAAAATACTTGTGATGTGTAATAATAAAGGCCTATTGTCTGCTACAAAAAGCAGTCATACTAAATACTCGCAGAATAGTAAAGAAATTCCTACAGTATGAATCAGTGATACTCACATCTAGTAATACCCACCGCTACGCTGTTCACAACGCAATCAGAACCTATTTCTGATGTACACTTAGGACATGCCACCAGTTTTCTTTCCGGTTAGCTAAGAAAATAAAAAGGAAACAAAATATAACAATAATTATAGTTGTAAATCCTATGGAAATGCCTATTTAAGTCCCAAAACTTTCATAACCGTGAGGTATGCTATCTAAAATATTTTGTCTACGTTGACGTGGATGTTCACCGTGATACGGTAGTAGTGGACACTGGCCTCGACCCGCTCGCTCTGGCTAATTTTGCTCACGTCGGGCATCTCGTGCAAGCCGAACAGGATAAAAAAGTTTAATATCTGCATCAGGCACACGAGATTCTCGAGATTATTATGAAATGTGGTTTTGGCGATCATTGCGTAGATAGTCGTACCGGGCAACGAACAATGATAATTGCCAAGTCTCGATCACCACATAAAGAGACTCGCGTTACTTACCATATTTCTTGACACACCCCGTACGTACCTGATGCAGCTGGTTCCCTTATCCATTTTTAAATCTTTGAATCCGACCTACTGTGGGCGTATGTAAAAGATTAGCAATAGCCTAATTACTTTATAACCATGCAATGTCAAGACCTCGTTCCACGAATATCGCTCAAGAGCTCGTGCCTCGACTCAGAATTCCCTCGCGCCCGTAGAAGGTGGGGAAATTGGCCCTGATTAAGAATGACTGCAGACTGTCTCATTGTCGGGATATACTTACCCTTAAGGATAGTAATGTTCAAGTCCGAGGTCGTTTGTTTTGTGTCATGGTATGAAGGGTCTGCATGGTGTTAAATCAAGCCTAAATTATTTAAGTCTCTTGCTTGACTGCCGATGGCAATTCCTAGCCCATTTTCGTCGTTTGGCTTACAGTCTTTAGTGCCCTCGCACGTGCTGCCCAACCTAGGAGGGCCAAGCATTTTTTACCGGAGGCTCTACAAATGCTCGGAAGCTCGTGCGGTCTATGGCCGTTTGTTACCTGGCCCTGACTTGGCGCGACGCGGCTTGTAAGTGCTATTGAATGAGGTGGGTCAGTTGTTGCTATACGCATCGAGCCAATTACATGGTTTAGTTCTACATGCAAAACGCACGATACAAGTTCTGGCCGGCAAGTTTGACGGCCGGTGAATATCATAAAACTGCGTAGATATTTTATACAACTATTTTCAAATTTGAACTTTAAAAACCTATGCTAGGATATTTTCATTGGTACAATCATAAATGTAAATAAAATAAATAAGTATTTTATGTATTTCTTTTATAAAGGTATGTTTAGTGTCGTTGCTTATGACATCAGGTAATTTTATCAGGTTTCATTGGTATAGTGATATTTCAACGTATATTAAATAATTGAGCTCTTTGAGTTAATAAATATATATATTATATTTCCTTATAACAATAGGTTTGTGTTCGATGTTAATGACAGCAGGTACATCTAAACGACGGGAATTTGTAGACACATTGTCCACTCTTGGCCCCCTCGAGGTTAGTGCAGTGGTACTGACAGTCCTGGGTGAGCGCGTTGCAGGTGCCCTTGAAGTGCTTCGATGGCGGACATGCCGCACTGGATGTGGTGACGGAGCACGCGAGGATGGCCAACACGAGGATAATGATTGCAGACTTCATTGTTGTTGACTGTTGAACAGTGAATCTGAAATTACAAGTAAATTATTATTCAAAAGCAGATAATTTGTTATCTATTCAACCGTCCTAGTGATAATACTAACTATGGTTTTTCGGGGCTATTTTAGATATTTATAGATTCGGATTCAGATCATACGGCGCAGCTGATGATGTTCCCTATTGAGAAAATACCTGTAATTAAGATATGGAGAAAACGAATTCGCGATTTTTGTGATGATAACATTAAGAAATTCATTGAGTGTCTTAGTAATTACTCATTTTCTGAGATATATGCAGAAATTGACCCTAACAGGGCATACAACTTTTTTATCAAACATTTCGAACTTTTTTATAACCTTTGTTTTCCATTCAAAACTATCACTATAAATGTGAATGGAAAACAAAAATGGATATCACGCGGATTAAAGAGATGTAGTGTTAGAAAGCGACAGTTATTGTGGAAATATAGATTAAAGCCATCGATTAAAACAAAAAACATGTTTATTACCTATTCAAAACAACTTAAAAAAATTATTAGACTTACAAAATGCTCACAAAACAACTATAAAATTAAATCCTCTAATAATAAATGTAAAGCTACGTGGCAAATAATAAATAACCCACGATTAAATAGCCCACGTGACATTATAAATAAAATTAAAGTGAATAATAATACAGTTTCTGATCCGAACATTATAGCCAATGCCTTCAATGATTACTCTATTGATAAAATAAAGCCTATAACAAGTCGTGGCAATAAAGTAACATCTAAGATTGTAGGCACGATGAATTCTATTTTTATGGCTCCATGTGTACCAAACGACATATATAAAGTTATTTCTGAACTGAAGAAAACTAACAGCGTTGGTTTTGATGACATTTCAACTAAAATTATTAAAATTTGTAATCGACATATTTGTGGACATTTGAGTCATCTCTTAAACTTATGCATTAGTAACGGCATTTTTCCTGATAATTTGAAAGTAACTATTGTAAAACCGCTGTTCAAAAAGGGTGATAAAGAATTATTACAAGCTTATAGACCCATTGCACTGTTATCTATTTTTTCCAAAATTTTTGAAAAGTATATTTATAACCAACTCTACGCCTATTTTGAATCTAATAAATTACTATGTCATGAGCAAAAAGGATTTCGAAAAAACAAAAGTATTAATTTGGCTATATATGATTTTTACAAAACAGTGCTTACAAACGTTGATAAAAGGACTCCCATATGTGCCATATACTGCGATATGACCCAGGCTTTTGATTATGTGGACCACCGAATACTATTAAACAAATTAGAGTCTTATGGTATACGAGGCAATATTCTGGATTTACTAAAATCATATCTCTCTGACAGATCTCAGATGACAACTATATCTAGGATCAATATTATGACTAAGCATCAAGAATCTTATTTATCTGAGTCGCGTAAAATTACTTTTGGTGTACCACAAGGCAGCGTACTAGGCCCGCTTTTATTTATCATTTATATAAATGATCTGCCTAAATTTACCACCCACCCAATGTCCTTATTTGCAGACGATAGTACTGTATCTGTACAATGTAGGACAAAAGAACTCTATCAAGACGATATAAACAATTGCTTGGATTCAATTATTAACTGGCTAGATAATAACAATCTTAAAATAAATTTATCTAAAACTCATGTCGTGCACTTCAGCCAGAGAGCTCAGCCTCATAATCTTAATGTAAATCACGACAATAATCCTATACACGAGGTAGAAACAGCGCAATTCTTAGGACTAACCATCGATGGGCAACTGAATTGGAAGGCGCATATATCAAAATTATCCAAGAAAGTCAGCAGTTCTGCATATGCTCTGTACAGATTGGCTCCAATGGTAAACATCGATGCTTCACTCACGGCCTACCACGGTCTTGTTGCCTCTGTCTTACGGTATGGGATAATCTTTTGGGGAAACTCAACAGATAATGCGATGGTTTTTAAGGCCCAAAAGCGTTGTATACGAGCCATGTTTCGCTTGGACTCCACTGACTCTTGTAAACCGTTCTTTATATCACATAAAATTTTAACACTTCCTTCACTATACATATTAGAGATAGCACTGTTTGTCCATAAAAACCCTCATCTATTTAAACAATTATCTGATGTGGTAAAACGGAACAGGCGCAAACTTAATAGTAATAGACTGTGTCTACATAGGGCAAACAAAACTCTGGCAGGAAAAAGCGTGTTATGTATGGCGCCAAAAATATATAATAAAATCCCTAATGATATTAAAAATTGTAATGTAAAGGTTTTTAAATTCTGGCCAATAAATGTTATTATAGTATTCATGAATTCCTCAATGAAAATAATTTTAATATTTAATTGTTTGTAATCTATAATTATAATGTTTAGTTGATTTTTATAATTTGATTTTAATGTCTAATTGATTTGAGATTTACTTTACTTTTATTTATATAATACTAATTTGATTATAAGCTGTAATGTTTAATTCATTTTAAATTATCTAATTTATCTCATTTAATATTACTTTGCGCGCCGTGTGCCACGGCAAAACATGCTGTACACATATTTTTCTGAACATCTTGTTACCTACCATGTTTTATGCAAATAAATGATTTGATTTGAAAAAAAAAAAAAAAAAAAAATAATCTCGTTACATTGGTTACGACTCTATAAGTAACTCAAATAAAATTATAAGTACCTATTAACTATATGAAAGAAGAGTTTTCTTTACTTATTTGTGTTCATTTAATGTTCTATTGCCTGAAACCTTTTTCTTGATATTAATATTTTTATTTGTTTTTTTTTTCAAATAATACCAAATTCATAAAAATAAAATGGTAATAAAATATTTATATATCTTGATTATTATTGTAACGATAGATCAGATTTTTGGATAAGGCGAACTATTTTTTTTTTACGCAATCCACTTATAATTTTCCAAAAGCAAAAGCGATGGCAATAGTTTGCTACAAAATTGAAGCTTAGTTACTTACATATGTATAGTCAAGTGATGTTGCTACTGCAGGAGCCAGCTAAGTAATGCATCCCTATAGAACTTGCTCAACTTATATACTCACTTAACGCAATGAGTATACGTGCAGTGTACGCTAATGGAATGGTTTTAAGTTTGATGACAAACTTATCCTCACATTTGAAGTGGGTTTTTTGTATCTTCATGTCAAACAGGAAATAAGAAACGGCATAGTTTATAACGGTTATTGCTGAAAGTGTTATGCATATAAATAAATAAATTCTATATTATAGGTTTTTGACGCAAGACCAGTGTTGATTAGTCAACGAGTGACAGTTAAAATGTCAAATCTAATCAAATCATTTATTTTTTTGCAGAAAGCACTGTTACAATGGTGTTGTTAATTTCTAATACATCTTTCAAGAGTTCCTGCCTATAAGCGGCACGCAATTTTTGAAAATACAATTAACTTGAATTTAAGTAAATTGTAATAAATTGGACTGAAATAAATTAAATAGAAATAAATTCAATTATACTGAAAAACATCAACTGAATGAAATTAAATGCAACTAAATAAATGAAATTGAATTAATTGTAAGAAAATAAATTAAGATAATAAATAAATTAATAATTTGCAAATGTCATAATGATCCATTTTTAAATGTCAAAAATATTTTTTGTTTTTTATTTTATTATAGAATTATTGAACTGATTATTTAAATATTTATTTAAATAATCAGTTAAATTATAATAGCACTTCGGGCACGCCACGATCGTGGCGGTAAGTCCCGTGTTTGAGGAGTGGCTAGAGAGGCGGCATGGCGCCCTCACCTTCCGGCTGACACAGGTACTGACTGGCCACGGTTGTTTTGGCCGGTTCCTGTGTCGTATACGCCGGCAAGAGAAGCCCGGTTGTCACCACTGCGGCGACTGCCGTGACGTTGTAGAGGACACGGCGCTGCACACTTTGCCAGTTTGCCCCGCCTGGGCATCGCAGCGCCGTGATTTGATCGCGGCAGTCGGATCGGTTGCCCTCTCGCTCCTGGCCGTAGTTCAGTTTATGGTCCGGAGTGAGAGGTCGTGGAACGCCGTCGCCTGTTTTTGCGAGGAAGTGATTTCCATCAAGGAGGCGGCGGAGCGGGAGAGGGAGCGTTTAAACCCTCTCCCCAACCGCAGAGCCGGGCGCCGGAGGGCGCGCGATGACCTCCAGCCACCCTGAGGTTTGACCTGGGGGTGGCGGGCTTTGTGTGCCTGCCCGCCATCCGTTCAGCACCAGGTCCGAGAGGCGGCGTGCGTGTTCCCACGCGTGCCTCTATGTCGAGTCCGTTTTCCCTCTAGGGGGGAGACAGTAGGGTTTTTTATAAGGTTAGAAGTGCCTATTTTGGGTAGGTCTTTTGTGTAGTGGCCTGCCGTTTCATACGGCGGGCCGTAATCTTGGCGGGGTCACGACCGCATGCGAAAGCGATTCGCGCGGCCCCGTCGATAGTGGTTGTGTCGAGAAACACCGTGGTAGGTTTAGTCGGTATTCCGGGAGGTACTTCACTATTACTCCATCTTTCTTTTACCCCGGCGAGTCCGACATAATCCCTCCGCCCGCCCCCGCGGAGGGATATGAGTCACTGCATTCCCCCAGGTATAAAAAAAAATAATAATAATAATAGCACATCTTTTTTTTACGTGGTGGTATGTCGCGTACCCCTCCGCGGGGTATAGATAAATAACAAAGAGTGGCTATGACTTTCAGTGTGAATGCTTGTCCTTCCCGCTAGGACAACTGACTGATAACAATAAAAACAATCCATTGCGAAATGACGAGCATTAGTCACATTTTCTTAGTAATAATTACAGACATACAACCTCGCAGATAATAATTAATTTAATCACTTATCGTATAAGATAAGCATCGGGCTAGAAAATTAATTCAATACCAAGTATTATACATAATGTCCCAGAAGATGTGAATCAAATTGTAACGGGAGATTCCTTGGGTAAGTCCAATGTGCAAAATAAGAAAAAAACGATTCTCCCGTTACAATTTGATTCACATCTGTGACACCCTGTATATATTTATGTTTTTTTATCCACTACATTGTTATTTTATATTTTTCGAAGATTACTCCCGCACTAGGCTTCATTCCTGTATCGCATGGGAATTTACAAACATTCAGACAAAAAGAACACCCAGATTCGGAACAAGCATTTGTGAATTACACAAAATTTGTCCAGCGTGGGTAAGGAACACTTCAACTACTATATTGAATTATTACTTAGAATAAATTGTTTGTTTTGAATTTTTCCACACCTAATTCCTGCATCTGAACTATTTCGCTGAGTATTAGATTCGACTGCCGCACTGTGGGCTGAAAACCGACCTCCATAGACATAGAAATGAAAGTTGCTAGATGTTCGTTTTGTTGACGGATATGGCTTCTATTAGCTATTATACACATAACAATGTCATCTGAGCTAACTCCGCACAAAAATGAATTTATTATAAGGTTTTTTCGAAAAAAATGTATGGAGCTAGCATGAAAAATCTGAATATCTCTGAACTTGCAAGGAAAACCGTAATATCCTCAGAGATGGTTATAGGACTAATTATTTGTGATTTTTTGACATACTTCATATAACGGTACCTGCTGCAGAATTTTTTTTAAAAATCATCTTATTTTTAATTAATTTTTTTTAACATTAAACGATTTGTTTTGGTGTATAAGTAAAGAAACAACACGTTATATGCATATAATACTAAATCTTCGCCAGTTATTTGTTAAAATATCAAGAAAATTATTTTTGCCTAACATAGTATATATGTTTTAAAACAGTTAATTGGATACCATTACTGAACTTTGCATACAGGTAAACTACTGAATAATAAATTAGCCTTCTAATGAGTTCTGAATAAGAGATTAAGTGATTTGCAATGTCGCACAATGGTAACTACGGATTACACTAATTAAAATCTTACAGGTAAGTACATAAGTAACTTAAATAGTTAATTAGATATGTTACGAGTTCTAAGAAATATTTTCGACAACTGTCTAATGAGGTCGTTAACTAATGTTGGACTGAAATATAAAATGGTTAACATTTTGCATCATAATTTAGTTTATTCTAAGCTTTGTTACCCCTAACATATCACTGTGAAATTTTATAATGGAAAGTTTAAATACCAATTTAGACCTATTCGTTCTTCTAAAATGTAAGAGTACTTCATTTGATCATGAGGTATTGTTTAGTGAAGTTATATCCCGCCTAGACGTTTGTCTTTCCGTTGAAGATCAAGTGACTCTAAAAGAATTTTGTCGGAGATTTGTACGAGCTGCATCACAAAGGTGGCAAAAATCTCACCGAATTCTTGATACTTTTAGAAAACAATACGAAATTTGGCTGCAAGCAACTATCGATTGGCCAAGTTGTATAAATTTAGTCGCTCAAGAACCAACTGTTGCTGAGGGATCAAGATCAATCTCTCCAGAACCCTCAACATCATACTCTGTTGGTACAATGACAAAGAGGTCACGAAAACCATTCGAAGATCTGGAAAGCAAACAGAAGAAGAGAAGATCTGATGAGCATAAAACTGACAATCCCAGTGAATTGGCATATACAGCAGCAGCGCGTTTTAAGGAAGAAGGTTGTGAGGATATCGCATCTGTAATCGAATATATGCTGAAACATCCTGAAGCAGCCTCTAAAATTAAGGAAACGCGTAAGCAACCGGTGAAAACTATCTTATTTACACCAGAAAAAGGACTTGGATTACTCCTTTCATTAAAATTATCAAAGTGGCAATACATCACTTTACGAGAGTCAGCTATTCGGGAAGGTAGAAAGGATATTTATCCATCCTACTATAAAGTGCAACAAACCAAGCTGGCATGCTATCCTCCGAAGCAATCAGTGTTAGTGACCGATTCATCGGCAAGAATAACCCTTCAAGCTTTACTCGACATTACGGTCAAAAGAATCCTCCAAAGTTTTCCTAACGATGATGTGCAAAATAAGGATTTAAAATTGATATCTAAATGGGGTTTCGATGGTGCGTCAAACCAAAGCCGATACAAGCAGAAAATGGATAGCGATCAAGACGATTCAAGTATTTTCATGACTTCCTTGGTGCCACTAAAACTGACTGATGGAGACAATACTTTGTGGATGAACCCAAAACCATGCTCAGCAATGTATTGTCGTCCAGTTCAATTTACTTTTGTGAAGGAAAGCGAAGCAGTAGTCATCGAACACAAACGACGAATGGATGAAGAAATTAAGGCTCTCATTCCTACAGAGTGCAATAATAGAAACAGGGTGAATCATCACCTAATGATGACAATGATCGATGGTAAAGTCTGCACGTATTTGTCTCAAGCCAGATCAAGTTCATCATGCTATTTGTGTCTGGCAAAACCGACAGAAATGAACCGTTTGAGTGTAGTAACAGCAAAGACCGTATCTTCTGATATATACGAGTTTGGATTGTCATCTCTACACGCCCGTATAAATTGTATGGAATGTTTACTACATATTTCGTATAGACTAGATTTTAAAGAGTGGGCTGCGAGAGGTAACGAGCACAAAGAAATGCTAAGTAAGAGAAAAAAGATTATTCAAGACAAATTTAAAGACGAATTAAATCTATTGATTGACATTGTTAAACAAGGTTCCGGAACTACTAATGACGGCAACACTGCAAGAAAGTTTTTCAAATTTCCCCATAAAACTGCAGCCATTACTGGGTTGGACGAAGAACTAATAAGAAGATTTGCTGTGATTTTACAGGCAATAACTTCCGGGGAAAAAGTAGATATAATTAAATTTAAAGATTATGCCTTCAAAACAGCAGAGAGGTACGTGGAATTATATGACTGGTACTATATGTCATCAACCGTCCACAAATTACTTATACACGGGGCAGACATAATCGAGAAGAATGATGTTGTACCCATAGGAAGTCTCTCGGAAGAAGCATCCGAGTCTCGCAATAAAGATTTTAGGAGGTTTCGGGAACATCATTCGCAGAAAAAGAGCAGGCAAGATTCGAATCATGATATCCTTAATATGTTAGTTGTTTCTTCGGATCCTTTTATAAATGTACAAAGGCCCAAGTTAGATGCCAAGAGAAAGGAGGATTTATTTCCTGAAACCCTCAATTTAATTCAGTTTCAAGAAACTGATTTTGAGTTTCTAGGCAATCTAGATTCTGATTCAGAAATCGACGAGAGTGATAAGGAAAACTAGAAACTTTTTGTGCTTTTAATTATAATTCTATTCAATGTAATTTTTTCATGATCTTTCGTTATTTAGCTTTGGTACGTAACTATGTTTTGCAATTGATTTATTTTTAAATATTTTATATTACTATTCTTGTACCTATTTATATTTTTGCATACTTTTGTACCTATGTTTTGTTTTATATAAATTTTATCAACTATTAAAAAATACCTTTTTAATTTATTTTTCTTTTTATTTAATGCCTATTATTAGCGTTAATAAAATAACTAACTTATCGATTGATCTTTACTTTGACATTAGTAGAATTTAATGATTTAAAAAAATACCTTCATTTAGACATAATAATAAAATAATTAGACAGTTGTCGAAAATATTTCTTAGAACTCGTAACATGTCTAATTAACTAATTAGTTTACTTATGTACTTACCTGTAAGAATTTAATTAGTGTACTCCGTAGTTACCATTGTGCGATATTGCAAATCACTTAATCTCTTATTCAGAACTCATTAGAAGGCTAATTTAATATTCAGTGGTTTACCTGTATGCAAAGTTTAGTAATGGTATCCAATTACCTGTTTTAAAACATATATACTATGTAAGGCAAAAATAATTTTCTTGATATTTTAACAAATAACTGGCGAAGATTTAGTATTATATGCATATAACGTGTTGTTTCTTTACTTTTACAATAAAACAAATCGTTTAATGTTAAAAAAAAATAATTAAAAATTAGATGATTTTTAAAAAAAAATCTGCAGCAGGTACCGTTATATGAAGTATGTCAAAAAATCACAAATAATTAGTCCTATAACCATCTCTGATGATATTACGGTTTTCCTTGCAAGTTCAGAGATATTCAGATTTTTCATGCTAGCTCCATACATTTTTTTCGAAAAAACTTTATAATAAATTCATTTCTGTGCGGAGTTAGCTCAGACGACATTGTTATGTGTATAATAGCTAATAGAAGCCATATCTGTCAACAAAACGAACATCTAGCAACTTTCATTTCTATGTCTATGGAGGTCGATTTTCAGCCCACAGTGTGCCGTCTCGGGTTAGAAGTAAAATCATAGTAGCAGCCCAAAGTTAGGAAGGTGACAAGTGTTGCACACCGTTGGGTTTAGGAAAGCATATAAAGCTGTTGGTCCAGTGTTTGACTTATTTTTGGTAGAATCAAGTTGCCATATTATCGGATTACTAGGATGAGAGCATAAAAACTTGTATATTATATATCTCTTACGTAGATAGTCTCCATTGAGATCGGCCTCTGCGATCAAAATTAAGTCTAAATAATAATAATAATATTCTTGTACATACACATGACACCATCTAGCACTAGACAACGGATAAACAGATATATATACTTTTTTTGTGAACATTATCGCAATACCCTATTTTTAATTAAAACTGCCGTTATTTTTAATAGTTTACTAGATTTTCGCCAGTCGCTGGCTGAAAATGTGTTAATATTAGTTGCCTCCCAATAACAATAAAAAATGGAGTACTTTAACCTGTTTATCACGACCAATAAATCTATGATCAGTAAAAGCACATTTTTTTATACAGGCCTCTCTGTTTAGCTGATGCACGACATTCGAGAATTTTCCACCTACACAATGTTTTTAATTTTAAAGCACTATGATTTATTCCTGTGTCATGAGTGACTTTACAAACATTCTAACAACGAACACAACGAACACTTAGGCTAGGAACAACTATTTGTCGAACACACAATTTTTTTGTTTCTTCAGGGTATGAAACTCATAACATTAGGCGCGTCGGTACTAGTAAGACTACGACTTAAATCACTACCATTCGTGCAGTCTGTTATCCCTCTGGAGGTAAAGAAGAAGGTTTATCCTGATCAAAGTCTATTCAGTTATCATATTGATAAGTGTGCTATGCAAACGAGCCCTTGATCTTATTTTTATTTTTTGTGTCGATGACTTGTTGCTGGATTTAATGTTGAATTTCTTTCTTTTTTTTTTAACGTGTTGGAATCCTTTGACGCATACCTCTCCGCGGGACGACGGAGAGGTTAAGTCGGACTCACCGGGGAAAGATGGTGAGTTGTTAGAATGTTTGTAAAGTCACTCATGACACAGGAATAAATCATAGTGCTTTTAAGAAGAAAAAAAAACAGGAGAGGCATGTTATCATTTTGCGAGCTACAAGTTGTTTAAATAGATTACAATCGAAGAGAAACCTATTGGATATTTACAGATACAGTATTGCTATTAGGTGTATCCGAACATAAAAATCTATAGACTGTAGCTCACGCCTGTGTAATATCTTCATACAAGTAGGTGGATGTATGTATATTGCATCCTAATTTCGCCAGCCATGTAATAATTTCATGTACATAGACTGCTGACTGACTGTTTCCATCTGCCACTGTTACCCGGCACATTGCCAGACAACGTTCTTCTACTGAATTCATATCTTAAAAACTGAATAATACTGTTGGAATCAGGTCTTCACGATCGCAAATATTAGCGTATAATTATGCTTCAAAACCAAATACCACGCCGCCGTCCTATCTATCTCTTAATTTTGTAATTGGCAAATAAAAACAGTGTAGGTGGCAAATTCCCGAACGTTAAGCATCAGCTAAACAGAGAGGCCTGTATAAAAAAATGCGCTTTTACTGATCAATGATCATAGATTTCTTGGTCGTGCTAAACAGGTTAAAGTACTCCATTTTTTAATGTTATTGGGGGGCAACTAATATTAACACATTTTCAGCCAGCGACCGGCGAAAGTCTAAAAAACTATTAAGAAAAACGGCAGTTTTAATTACAAATAGAGTATTGCGATGTTCACTATACTAAATTTTGATCACAGAGGCCGATGTTAATGGAGACTATCTATCTATGTAGGAAATATATAGTATACAAGTTTTTATGCTCTCATCCTAGTAGTCCGATAATATGGCAACTTGATTCTACCAATAATAAGTCAAACACTGGACCAACAGCTTTATATGCTTGCTTAAACCCAACAGTGTGCAACACTGTCAGCTTCCTAGCTTTGGGCTGCTACTATGATTTTACTCCTAACCCGAGACGGCAGTCGCATCTAATACCGCTACCTAGCGAAGTAGTTCAGATGCAGGAATTGGGTGAAGAGAAATTCAAAACAAACAATTTTTCTTAGTAATAATTCAGTATAGTATTGAAATTAAACACTTTATACGGATTTTCAGGTTGTCTCGCGCCCTCCGGCGCGCGGCTCTGCAGTTGGGGAGAGGGATTAAGCGTTTCCTCTCCTGCTCCGCCGCCTCCTTGATGGAAATCACTTCCTGACAGAAGGAGGCGGCGGCGTTCCACGACCTCTCACTCCGGACCATAGACTGAACTACGGCCGGGAGCGAGAGTGCAACCAATCCGACTGCCGCGATCAACTCACGGCGCTGCGGTGCTCAGGCGGGGCAATCCGCCAAAGTGTGCAGCGCCGTGTCCACAACAACTTCGCGGCAGTCGCCGCAGTGGTGACAACCGGGCGTCTCTTGCCGGCCTATGCGACACAGGAACTGGCCAAAAAAACCATGGCCAGCCATTACCTGTATCAGCCGTAAGGTGAGAGCGCCATGCCGCCTCTCCAGCCATTCCTCAAATACTGGACTTACCGGCACAATCGTGGCGTGCCCGATTAAATTCTGTGTAGCCTATTCCATCCGCAGCTGTCATATCCTATATTTCACCTCGCTTATTAATAACTAGCAGTTGCCCGCGTCTGCGAGGATTTTCTTTCACGGAACCCCTTATTTGTTAATAAATGTATTTGTAAATAAATGTAGCCGAAGTTATTTTGACATTACAAACAGACACTTCAATTTTATTTATTTGTATAGATGGTAGGCGTCCGTATTAATTTGGATTGCTTACGTAATGCTGGCTCTGGGTTGATTTTTATTTGATATATTTATCATAATTATACCTACATACATGCAGATGGAAAAAGATTGCTGTTGCCAAATTATCTAAAGCAGTTCATGCTTCACAACGGAGTCTGCTCTTTGGCGCTTATAAAAAATCCGAGCAAAATGTTTATAAGAAATTGACTTGGAAATTAAACTGGCTAAATTGATAATTAATCAATCTAAACTAGAAGTTCCCAGACGATTTCTTGACATAGACCACTTTAAAAATTTAGCTCGTTCCGGTGGACCCCCTACAGCTAGAAATTTAATCTGCCAAGTAAAATCGGTATATTCGAACCAAAGAGTTAAATTGGGTCGAATTAAAAAAAATTATCGAATGTCTACGGGTTGAACATTTATTTTAATAGTCGCTGAGCTTCTTAAAATATTATCTGCCCACATTGATTCATCATTCATTCATCTTCATTCTTCACTATCGAAAGCAAATAAATTTTCGTGAAACCCCGCTTACGAATTGTGCACCCCCATTTTTTTTGCCACGCCAACTTAGTCTCCCGTCGAGTCTCCCGTCGAGTCTCCCGTAGACCCCTAGGAGCCCACTTGGAACACTTTGGGTACTAAGGATCTAAACCAATATCTTAATTTTCATACGTTGGAAAATATTGTTATTATATGTATTAGTAAAATATTGTTACGAATATTATGGATTACATACTTTTTGATGACTTAATTAAATTACATTCGTACCTACTACTTATCGTATAAATAGATACTATTACTCAGATAAAATCCTAAAAAAGTAGTAAGTTACATCAAGAGGATATTGCCTTTTTATATACATAGTTAGGTAATTCGTAATAAGCTAATTGAATTGGCAATACGAAAATTTATTGGCTATGGTTATGAGTTTCTAATTGTGATCTTAGAAATTAAAATACAGCATGCGTAGTCTGTCAAACACATCTACAAAGAACAATGGTAACACATGGAACTATAAGATGCTAGCTGCATAATCTCGACGTCTGTGGTAATATTTATGGTGCTTGTTCACGACGCAAATAGCTGCCGCACCGCGAGCTTTATGCGCAAGATACTCACGCGTGCTATATGCGCGCTTTAATCATATGAGTTACTTGCGCGGATACCTCACGTCTTTTGTTTACAAGACTCGCGTGAGTGCTTATACTTGCACATGCTACCAGCATTCTGTACAAGAGCTTTTAAGCAATGTATAAATCTTAACTAGTGTGATATTAGGAAGGTCAGTACCGGTAAAGATAAAAATACATAACAACGTATATGTAATTTATATTCTATTTAACACAATTTTATAATATACAGGGTGACTTTGAAATCGTGTAATTCCTTTTAACCACGCATTCTACTGGTGGTAAAGACTAACACAGACCTTTTTTTTTCATTAAATTTAGAATTTTTTTGGAAAAATTAATTGATAATTTTTTTCGTGAATTGGTGTCAGATAGTCATATTATTATGTTAACCACCCGAGGCAATTTAAATTTTTTACTAATTGAAATAAACAACATATCAATAATTAATGTCGTAAATAATAACGGGCGGTCCTTTTTATTGCCCCTTATTATTTACGACATCAGTTATTGTTATGTTATTATTTTTAAATTAGTAAAATATTAAGATTGTGTCGGGTGGTTAACATATGACTATCTGAAACCATTTCATGAAAAAAACGGTACATTAATTTTACCAAAAACATAATTCTAATTAAAAAAATATATGGTCAGGGTTATTCTATATCACCGGTAGAATGCGTGGTTAAAAGGAATTACACGATTTCAAAATCAACCTGTATAGGCTATATAATAGGTTGTTATTTAATCCATAAACCTAAGACACGATTTATAGAATTGATATGCATGAATAAATTCACTGGTAGTACTTATTTGTTAATATATTAATAAAAAGATTAAATATAAAAATCTTCTATAATGTAAAAAGTCATAGTAATGAATGAAATAAATAAGATTGTCAAAATTATTTATTTTATTAATACATGATTGTAAACATTTGGTACTTATTGTTAGCGACAGCAGGTACATCTAAACGAAGGGAACTTGTAGACACATTGTCCGCTCTTGGCTCCCTCGAGGTTAGTACAGTGGTACTGACAGTCCTGGGTGAGCGCGTTGCAGGTGCCCTTGAAGTGCTTCGATGGCGGACATGCTCCCATAGATGTGGTGACGGAGCACGCGATGATGACCAGCACGAGGATAATGAATGCGGACTTCATTGTTGATTTTAGAAGTAACCTTTGACGGGTTATCTGGAACAATAATCAAAACTTATTTTAATTACAAACACAATTTCAGAACACTTGGTTAAAGAGATATTGTTTTTAAATAATGATGAAGCACAAGTGCAACTGCCGATTGAGGAAGATCTGGGTTCGAATTCCGGGTGAAGCAAATTGTCACTTTTGTATTCTTAGTAGTATCATGAGAACACTCTCAAATTGCACATAAAAAAGAGAAAATCTTTCACATTCAAAAACATGTATTATATATTTATGATAATAAATGTTGAAGAATTCAATTTGATTCTTACCCCAGAAAATTTTATACAAAACTGAGTTCAACATAACTGGTTATTCTATACGCATACTTTTTAAAATATCCTGCAAAAGTCATAACGCTTTTACAAATTTACATAATTGTAAAGGCTATAAATTTAAACAATGCAAGCCTCATCTGCAACATTGAACACATAGACGAAGACATAGACTAAAACTAGTCGTAAATAAAGTTACTTACATGTATAGTTAACTGATGTTGCTACTGCAAGAGCAAGTTAAGTAATGGGTCCCTTCTGATTTGTCACAGCTTATATACATGATTATCAATATATCTACCTATATGTTGATACGCAGGTAGTATTTTTTACATTTAACAACAAACGTATCCCTACAAATAAAGCGTGCTTGTTTGTCCTGTCTTCTAATGCTATGTATGTATATTTGTACTTATTTTGTTCCGTACGTTTCTATGACAGGCTCCAGTAGAAGACTAGTGCCTGGTTCTTGGGACCAGGTAAATGCTGAACTGGTGTCCTCTTTACTATAGCTGTGGGACTATAGAATTGTTGAGGGTGCTTTACTATAGACTTTGTTTGTTTGGTTGATTAATTTTTTTAGAGTTGAACAGCCCGTTTATCGAGGAAGGCTATAGGCTGTATAACATCACGCTACAACCAATAAGAGCGGAGAATCAATAAAGAATATTGCAATAACGGAGAAAATTAATTATTACGAGAGCTTTCGTTGCGTGCGCTGCGTAAACGGTTAAAGTTACGCAACAATCATGTATGACAGAATTGTCCCTCTTAAAAAGTTCTAACAAAAAGGCCGCGATCACTCTCTCTTCTCCGTCTCTTATGTGACGCAGACGAAGTTGCGCGAGTCAGCTAATGTAAAATAATTTTGGTAACACTGAATGTTACTCGCAAATTTTGACACTACACTTTGTAACTTAATCGCTTTCTTAACCATAATGTTAGTATCAGCGATCTAGTTGCGTTTGTGCACGTTTGATACGCACAGCAATAATCGCTATAAGAACCTCGATATTGTTTGTTATTTAAAAAAGACAACTCCCGCACTATGAATAATTCCTGTGCCGCGGGCGACTTTACAAACATTCAAACAAACGGATCAAATTAAACCCAGACTCGGTACAACAATTTGTGGATCACACAGTTTTGCTCTGTGGGATTCAAACCCACAACACTCGCCGCAATGGCAGTGGCGAGTCGACCACTTAAACCGCTATGCCATCTGTGCAATCACTTAACATGTACACACAGTGACGCATCAACCTAGACTGTTTGGACTTTGAACTATTAGAAGTTGAACGCTGCGAATCGTGCGAGAGAGTGCGTTATATTTTTGTTACTCTCTATCCTTACAATTATATCGGCACCACTATGCACTGTCCCTTTCCAACAATTCTCTATTTTGTATGTAGCGTAGTTATACGTATATAGGGTGTCTAACTTGATGTGTAGCCGTGTGTACATGCTTCACAGGACAAAAATAAAGCTGTTTTAAGCCGTATTGTTGGTGTCCGTTACTATGATTAATGAATGCTTAAAAAGTCCTCGAGGTCTAAATATTTCGCCCATTGCGGCAATTCTCTTTCATAAGACAGTTTAGATGTTAAATAATCTAGGTAGATATAAATTTGACTACATGAAATTGTCTGTTGCTTATCACAAAAAAATTAAATATAATAATATTTGGAACAATATAATATTTCGTATCAGCCTGTCTGTGACGAATAAGAAAAATAAACAAATCGTATGGCAATGGTGTTTATTCAGGACATAACTTATACCGTGAAAATAAATTCTACATACAATACATGCAATTTTAATCTAAAATTGATCATACTGGCACCGATACAACTCTTGAAGTGTGAAAAGGTAATAAAATTAACTCTTACGAGATTTCTGATTTTTTTACGTCTAAGTGTAATTTATATTAATTTTCCAATCACTAGATAAACTTTAATTAAAGATTAAATTTGTCTTTATAGCTTGACGTTTGATAGGTTTTCTTAGCTATATATACACTTGAAATAAGCTCGCACAATAAAAAAACAGCTCTGTATGTATAGAATTATTTATTAGATAAAATACAAAATAATATATTTTGTGGATCATACAAATGTATGTCCCCTGAGATGATCAAACTGTCTATAGCAAAATGGCGGGGCGCTTGATCAAGTTACTACATCATCAATGCAGGTAGTGACAATGTTACTAGACGTGGGCATCTGTTGTTTTTCTATAAGAGGTTCGTGTTTTTAAGCAAGCCAGGTTACGGTTGGTTGGCTACGGCTCAATTGAGCTCAATTGAACCGTAATCATATAATTGTTAGGAGCCAGCGGTCCCTTATTCAAACTCTAACTATTTATTAGTGTATCACTGTAGAAACCAAATTGCACCCGTGCGAAGTCGAGCCGATACACTAGTTATTCAATAAGGATAAAAACCAGGTACTTCTTATTGTTGTTTGTTTGCTGTTATTTTTCCTCCTTGCTATCGTGTTTACTGCTTCTGTATGGTTCAAGCAATTACTTATTCTAAACGTTTACAATAGAGTTTATTTTTAAACACAAGCTTTATAAAAATTTTGAATATTTGAAATTTAAGATTAATATTTTTGAAAGCCACTATGTATATAATCTATACATATGTGACACAAATTAGGGACATGACCTGTGTAGATATCCATAAGGGTATTCAACTCGAAATCAGAAATAGTTAGATGACATTTTGTTACAAAGACACAAACATAACGTATACCTATTACATATTATTCATTCTTAACTTACTGAGTCGTAGCGGAACGCCGGCGGCCATATACAATAAGTTAGTCATTATGTCTGGCACTCCAAGACTTGACGATTAATTAATAAATTATGTATCTATATTTAGATAGAGATAATACAAGACGTCAAATCTAGACAAGCAAAATTGCTTTCCAGGCTTAAGATTGGTAATATACGGTGCATACGATATTGTTGATTATTAATTGGCGTATTTAATTATCAATAGCACCGATAACGCAGAGGTCGCTTCAACACTGCCAGTGCGTTGAATGTTAGGAATTCGATCATATGTGTAATCTTCAAATACTTATTTGAAATGCAGGTGTTCTTTTAAACCTTTGTTTCAATGTTTTTACGCGGCATAGAGACAAACCTACCTGCAAAATTGTCTTCTCAAAATATCGCTAATAATTTATGCACATATAAATATTTTTCTGAAGTTTTATCCTTATTTAATGTTATTATTGTATTAAGCGTGTAACCTTGGCTTTGAATCACAATCAAAGTAAATGGTAATATTGATTAGAATATGCGAGATATGTTTCAAAACATTTGTTACGTACGGGGCATTCCCAAAAAGTAGAGCATAAGTTATACGAATTTTAGCGATACTGGCCAAGATAGACAACGATTAGCGCGCCATGCGTCATAAGTTCATAACAAGCGAAAATACTTACATAGTCTTACGTCACGTGGTGGCAGACGACCAAGTGGCCCACCTGATGTAAAGTGGTAACCGCTGTTCATGGACTTCAGCAATGTCAGGACACAGCAAAGCCGCTACTTACTGTGAAAGAAGAACTCTTTTTAAACCTCGTTTGAAGAAGGACATATCATAGCGCTCGGGAACCAAACAGATAGGCAGAAATGTAGGTACTACAACAACATTTCCACAGCTAGATTTACCGTCTACCGGCCTATTACCGTCGTAGACGAACCTATTACCGGCTACAGTCGGTAGACGGTAAAAGGTACTCTCAGGACTCCTTGTAATCTGGAACTGTAGTTCCAGATTATAAGGAGTCTGGACTTTCATGAATAAAAAATGATTTTACGAATTTAAATTAAACTACTTTATACAGATTTTATAAAAGCCGGATGATGTAGTTTGATTTCAATGAATAACATTCCAATAAACAGAAGACAGTATTATAATTTAATGAATATATTTTTCTGTTATGTAAACTCAATCCATTTGTTTAACCCAGAAATCGAAACCAAAAGCTTGAGCACAGCATTCCCATTCACTACCGTCGCGCTACCGAGGCACAATCTTAGACGAATGCTTGAATGATTTGCACTTGTATGTAAAACGCACAACTGCATTTGAATTACATGCAAATGTATTGATAGCTCTATACAAAAGCAAAGCAGTGATATCCTTATGAGAGTTCGTTGGACTGTAACGCAGAAGTCTAAAGTTCGATCCCAAGTATATAACTTTGGAAATTCATAGGTGCCTGACCTATGACTTTCCAAAGGTATATACAGGTTTAATATTTGTATGCTGGAAACGGCAGAATATTATGAACATTCTAATTTAGTAACACCATTGTAAAAACAATATTCTCACAAATAAATGGATTATTCTTATTACATATTTATTGGCAAATTATTGCTTGAATTAATGTAAATCATATATGAGCCGTTTGGTGTCGAAACGCTGGGGCCATGGGGTCCAAGTGCTAGGTCTGTTTATAGAGACCTAGCTAAGCGGCTCATCGACGCTTCGCGTGACCAGAGGGCTTGTATTTTCTTTGCACAAAGAATAAGTATTGCCATTAAACGTGGCAATGCTGCCAGTCTTCTGGGCACGTTGCCAATTGACGACGATGCGGAGGAATATTATGACGCTTTTGGATTTTGCAGTTTTATTTGTACTCTTTAGTTTATATTTTCTTTATATCATTAAACACTTTATCCAAAAGTATTGAGACATATTAAATCAGAATCATATATTACAATGAAATTAATTTGAAAAATTAATGTAAATTAATATATTTAGAGTTGCATTATTATACACATTTTCTTTATAATAAAGTCTACCTTTTTTATGATGTAAGTATAATTGTACTGGTTGAACTACGGCCAAACCCTTCTCACACTGAGAAGAGACCCGTGCCCAGCAGTGGGACAGTTTAAACAAAGGGCTGATATATTTTTTAATGTACTGTTGCATTAATGTGTGCACTGCGACCTTGGGCATGTAATGTTGGTATTGCTTTGTGCACAAAAGTATTCGGTAGCAATTATTAGGCGCATCGCAGTTGTCTGATGCTTGATTAAATCGAATAACGCGATTAATTATAACACCTGTAATGCGACAATCGCATTACTTTCACATGCCCAATAGATATTAGATCAACCACGATACCAAAAATCCAGCATAATCGGATAGAACAAGACTGGGCGAGCTTCAACTGTAGAAAACACTAGCTACTGGGTTACTGCTCCACTTCCGTAGCTCATAGCGTAATATTATATAGTCTTTACTTCTGGATAAAGTAGCAGTCTAATGGTAAAATAATTAATTAACTCGGTTTAGTAGTTTCAGAGATTATCGATCAGAAACAGATAAAGGAATCTTTATAATTTTACTAATGTCCTCCAGACCGAATTTCGGGCATGGCGGACTGGCCATCTGCGCAGGAGGTATTATAGTGCACAAGTGTGTGCGCAAAAACAAGTGCACTCTGTTCCTTTACTCTCATGATCCGATGGGGCGGATAATCCGTCACCACCGGAGATAGATCAGGCGCAGGATTAACGGCTTTACGTGCTTTCCGAAGCACGGGGCTATCTAACACCGCCAACTTCCTAACTCCGAGCTCGTATTGAGATTTCTTAACAGAAAAACCCAATACCATTTTATTAGCCCAACCCAGGATTCGAACCCGAGACCTCATGCACAGCAGTCATATTCACTACCGCTTCGCCACGGAGGCAGTTAAAATAATCTTTATTATACCAAGTATAGATAAGTATCGTTGAGGAAATAGGATGGAAACAGAAAACCAGCGTCATAGATAAACTAATAGATAACCTATTAGTTTATCTATCACTCGGGTTTTTTTACGTTTACGCGAATGTATAATATGTATATATTTAAATTATTTTAAGTTTACATTTGCCCGACGTTTCAGTTGCTTTCCAGCAGCTATGGTCACGGGGAGACTAAGATAGTGGTTGTCTCAATGTCTTAAAGTGCAGTTATTTCAAAGTACCCGATATAAATATGATTTAATTATTGATGTTCCTATTTACTCAGAATCCATCAGTTCCTACTTTAAAGTATCATGATGTTTAGCTATGTTTTGGTTCTCCTTGGGTTTGACTACCTGAACTAGGTATTAGATCCTAAGCTGATGGTATATTCCAACCATATTTCTGTCTAAATTAAGATGGTTTTTTAATTTCAATAGCCTCGCTAAGCATTTTTGGTAGGAATCGATGGTCTTTTGCGAGTATCTGTGATTCGTCATATCTCAGATATAATAATTTATCCCCTGTAGATAATTTAATAATTTAAATAGCTTAGATAGTAGTCAATTTCAACAGTAGTAGTTCATAGTTACAAAATTATGTCATAATAGTGTTTTAAAATAAACAACGCTATAAAGTCCGTATAAAGTTGTTTAATTTTAACTAAAAGGTTAGTTTAAAATTTAAGGTATCAACTAGTGCATATTTATAATAAGAAAAATGAAATATATTAGACATGATTGTATAGGATTATGAACCAACCATGCGATTGAGAAGTCGAGGGTTCGAATTGTATCACAAGTACTCTATTTAACTAATAGAAATTTGTAACCTAAATTACTTATAAAGATGTATATTGTCAAAAGAGTAGGCAGACGTAAAATAAATACCTTTTTATACTTATGGCATAACATCCACGTATCGTATGTATATTTTATCTACCATCTGATGAAGATCTATCTCATATGATTTTTTATAGACTCCTTAATGCAACTGCAATTTTTAGTTTAAACCTGGCACGTCAAGGTAGATTGTAAACATAATCACAAAGATGCATATCCGTGGGATCAGTTTTGGGTGATAAAAAGAAGAATATCGCCAGATGTAGGCAAAGAAGACTATAAAGATACTTGGCCAAGTTTCATCTGACGACCAGTAGAACCAGAAATATTATGCATTGCGTTCCACGAAGAAGACGTTGGAGGCTAACTAAAAGGTCAAAGGCCATGCCACTTAAAATATATCACAAGCTTAGTTCCATATCTTATCTACGAAGTGGTAGGCAGGAGAGTATGACACCCATATTTCATTAATTAAATTTGTAGGTCCCGCGTAATAGGAAGCGAGGTTATTGTTGGTATCCTGGCGCAGTTGCAGGTAATCCAGACATAAATACCAAATAAAATTTTACCGGCCTAGGTTATCGAGCTCAAGATCTCATACATCAGTAGTATATTCACTACACAGTAGGCAAATGCTTGAAATGGAAATGCGTCATGTCTTTTGGTCGCGACACGAGACGAAAATTTTCATAATCCACAGAATGGTTTTTCCAAGTCTGAATATTTTACGTCCATTGTTTTAATGTTTGTGAAGTGTCAATGACTAGATACATAACGCATTGATTTCTAGGAATTTTCGCTTCCTAGGAACTATTAACCCATGCATCCACTTCATGACAATTTAAGGATAATAGACAATTTCTGGAAATCGACTGGTATTTTAGAAGTTAACGTTGTTTTCAAAGATATTTTTGAGCGAATAAAATATATTGCAGAGATATAAAAAGAAACTTGTCATTTTTAAATATTAGTATGATTACGACTGAAATACCTGTATTCTTATTATCTTTCTAGTAAAGCCAGGTTTAACGAAAACAGTGCAATGGATGCAACGATGGAGAACTTGCGATCTCGCAAGTCGCCTCAACCATTATGTCATTAGTAACTTTAATATTGTCAGCATATTTTGTAATTAGTAGCAATTTGGGTTTTTAATTAGTAGTCTTTGTGGCAGTGCAATGAGTAGGATTCATATACGTCTTGATCGCAAGTCCAAAGTTATCGCTGCGTATTAATGCAATTATAATTAAAACTTGATTATTGTGTATTAAACTGACGTGATAATATCATGTAGGACATAATTATATACATAAAGTAAAGTAAGACGTACGATTTAACATACTATAAATTTATTGTGTCACGTATTAGCATTAAAATGATATTTGCATTGTGCTTATTTAGGTATGATAAAAACTAGAAAAGCAAATCGCATCATCGTGCATAAAAACGTGTTACTAGTAAATAATACGATTTTTTATGAAACATAATATACTTATTTACTTTTTCACTCCAGCTCCAAAAACTAACAATAAAATCTGGTTCATAACTTACAATATAAGCTTTACAACATACTTAATTTATTATTCCGTTTAAATACAACGTTTTTTATACAGGGATACATTCTATTGGTGAAAGAATTTTCGATGCAGACTTTACAGCCTACGAACAAAATTAAATGTCAACTTAACTACAACTTTTATAATGACTTTTCAAAGTGATTTTATATAGCCTATGTTATATCTGGATAAAGTAGTGTTTTAAATGCGAATTAATTAAAATGGGTTCAATAGTTTCTAAGTTTATCGATTACAAACAAATCTTTCTTCGTTATAATGTCAGTTTAGGTAAATGCTCTGGGTAAAGGTTTAGGCACAAAGTTTGACTCTATTTTACCGCAGGACTTTTCTGTACTACAATCAGCCCGCGTCGTAGAAGGAATGATATTGTATTGCGTGGCGTAAAACCCATCCGTATTGGCCTCATTAAAAATGCAAGACGCGTTATAGTCATGGGGCAGTCCCGTAAGTATTATAAAAGAAATACATTACCATAATTAGGCGTCATAATGTTTACTTTTGGTAACTTTAGTGTTTATTATTATCAGTCTATTCGTTTGGTGTAGGTATGTTATTTTTATAATGGTTTCGTTGCCTTGATATGTATACTTATAAGTATGTGACTAAGTATGAATGTAATATATTATATACTTAAGTAAATATTTAAAAAGTTAAATTGAGAATCACGATTACAATACATACATGTCTTTTTTGTTTACAAGGATAAAATATAAATTTATTTTTATAATATTGAGTCGCATGAACCGTTGGTTGGCCAAAATTAATAAGTACTTACCATACTAATATAAAAAAAGAAATATTAGATTTTTTGTTTGTAAAGTTTTAACTAAAAATACTCAACTGATTTAAAAAGCGAATTCACCACTCGAAAGAAAACTTTAATTTATTTAAATAAAAATCTACTGTTACCAACATAACATTTTTTTTTTGTATTGTTGGAATGCATTGACGCATACCTCTCCGCTGAAAAAGGGGTAACGGAGAGTTTATGTCGGGCTCACCCGGGTAAAGATGGATCGTCCCGGGTACTACCGACTAAACCTACCACGGTGTGCCAACTCGCTGCCTTGAATGGTGGGTGGGTCGCTGGAACTGAAACTACATCAGCGATCCACCCAGCAGTGTCCGACACAGGTAAGAAATGCCTGCGGACAACGACTCCTGGGTGACACTCCGGCACGACAGAGGGCGTCACTCAGACACAATGGCTGGCGGACGAGAGATCCCCGTTCTCCCACCCGCAGCCAACGCTATGGCGGCATCAGGCGCGCATAGGTGCGCCTGCGTCGCCCAGTTCGCCGGCGGCGGCTCAGATCCGCAAGGACACTCTCCTCACGGATCCGCTCCACCACCTCCTTCCACGAGATAACGTCCTCGCAGAAGGATGCGACCGCTATCCAGTTCCTCTCGCTGTCGACCATGGCTTTGATCACGGCCGGCAGCGAGAGGTCGACACCCACAAAGCCTATGGAGCAGGACATGCCTCGAGCGTCTGCTGCGCCGTGTCCTCAACACACCCGCAGTGGTGGCAGACGGGACTCTGTTCCCTCCTAGCGACCGTGTGTAGGCCTTAGCTACTTGTACGCGAGCGAATCCGCGGGCAAAAGCTAGTTATTTATAAATATATATACATATGTAGATTTATAGTAGGTATAACCCTAAAGTAATGGTAAATGGTTACTTACTATCGGTAGTAACATAGGTACTATGTTTTAAGACCATCAAAGCAATTATTACTATAATACGTATCTTGTATATAAGGTCAGTTATACATGTTTACTGTTACATTTTCCTTATTACAACCTTGAGATGCTGTTATAAATAAATCATAATTTCTTGGCAAACATTGCATCTTGTCTATAGTAGATATACAGTTAGAATTACAAGTGGTATCGAATGGTTTTAAAGTGCTCTTTTTTATACAGCAAAGGTGGTAGATAACCTTACCAATGTACAATGATTTAATCTCCAGCCATTGTACTATAGACAATTTTAGCAGTAATCTTAGTAAATTTAAAGGCGACATCAGAGGCATTCTAAGTTTTAACAGTTTCATAGATGATCCTCTGACTTGGAACATTCTGTGGACCCATAGCTAGAGCAAAAATCTGGCTTTATATTGTACTATATTTTGCTTGCGAAAATTTTATTTTAAGTTAAAGTTATATCAATTTACAATTCCTCGGTAACAGTGCTATTTCTGAATGAACTGTAACCTTTGTCCCTTTTTGTAACTCTGACAACGCATATGCGAAATTCCATGATAATTGTCGAGTAGTTAAGGCGTGAAAGCGTAACAAATAAACAAACAAATTCACATTCGCATTCATTATATTAGTTAGGATACTCTACACCCTTTTTCTCTTTGATTGTGACTTGTTTTGTGAGCCAAATAAATAAATAAGGAAATAAACAGAAGAGGTAGGTATGCGTGTATAGTATTACGACCGTAAACTTGAGTGAGCTATGTAGAAATGTATCATACCCACATTCCATTTATTATGTATCCACTATAAAGAGCATGTAACCACATCTTACCAGATTGCTACTACAGAAAATTTCAGACAGAAAAATGCGATACCACAAAGGATCAAATTATACCAGCGCAGGGTCGAAGCGCAGCGAAATATATCAAAGCAAATTCATAATTCATAGATCCTCGCTGGTTTCAGCATGAATGGGCTGGATCGACCGGGGTAGTACTACCCTCTCACAGAATATCGGACTGAAGTACCGGTACCCGTACTGTTGCGTTTCGTATCGGTGAGTGAGAGAGCCGGAGGCCCAGTTACCCCGATCCTTTTCCTATCCTTTCCATTGTCCTTTCCCTCGTTCATTCCTTTTTAAAGGGCTGGCAACGCACTTGTGACTTCTTTGGGGTTGCGGGTGTCCATAGGCGGCGGTGATCGCTTACCATCAGGCGATCCGTCTGCTCGTTTGCCAACCTATGACATAAAAAAAAAAATTTGTCGGCATAATAATAAAAATAAAATAAAAATATGTGCTCTCAGACGCGCGTATTCCATAGAATGCGTACGATTACACAGTTCTGCGCTAGTATTATTTTACCCTTAGCTCGAGTCAGGCTTCAGATCGGACACATAATCACACATGGTTATGCTTACCTTACTTAATAATGCATTCTTGGCAGGGACGGCAATTTATAGAGTTTGTCAGTTATTTAATCCTCCGCTGATGTTTAACTGATGTTATGCATTATTTATATCAATCGCATAATCTTCATTGTAGTCACGTTTAGGGTTCTTGTGCTGTCATTTGCGAAATGGATAATTGATCACAATACAAGACAGGTAGAGAACAGTGGAATCGCCAGATACATTTAACGCCCACACCTGGATTATCCCGACTCGGGCACTTACTTTACCTAAAGGAAGAGTGTTTCTGTAGTAAGTAGAGAGGTTAAAGAGTTACTAATGTACAAGGTAAAGCGCACTCTACTTCACTCACTCTTGCATTCGCAAAACATTGATTTTGTTATAAAACTAATTTCTTATATTTATATGAACCTTAGGTTTTCTGTACTATTCATGATTACTAAACCGAAACTCTATGTATATGAGTATTTGTGATCTTATGTAAGTTATTATAACTGATTTTAATCGACCGATGGCATGGCAAGCGGACGCATCGACACTGCCACCATTCTGAGTGCTGTGGCTTCTATTCTACACTTAGACATTATTTGTATGATGCATAAATAATCCTTATTAATCCTTACTAGTCCTCACTAATATGATTAATGCGAATGTGAGTTTATTTGTTACGCTTTCACGCCTTAATTATGTGACCAATTAACATGAAAGAGGAATGCCTATTCTCCATAGCGTGTCAGGCCAAAAATGGACATAATTTTTTTTTATCCAGTTATACTTAATAGGGTATGAAAAAAAAACACATTTGTTATTTTAAACGTCTATATTCTCTTCATTGTCATAATATACTATTAACAAATCATCTAGAAAAGGTGCAGGAGGGCATACCTTGAAATCATATCTTGCCCAATAGACTACTTATTAGGTACTCTTTTTAAATATTTTTTGTAAATTACAGTGGCCTCAATTTGAATGAAAGTAAATACATATTTTTACGACAAAATCAACTGGAAAGTATTTTCTCTAGCCTCTTGTCCACTCGTGGCCTCAGATGGGTATTCCCGTTTGCATACACTTTGTCGGGGGTACAAAATAGTACGTAAAAAGTATTGTTACAAACGTAACCTACGTCTAGTTGAAAAATTAAAGCTAATATCAGCTCTGTATTAAACTGTGCCCATTGCTGGGCATAGGCCTCTTCTCAGTGTGAGAAGGGATAGGCTATAGTCCACCACACTGGTTGGCAGACTTCACATATCTTCGAGAAGATTATGGAGAACTCTCAGACATGCAGGTTTCGATGTTTGCCTCGACCGTTAAATCGAGCGATAGATGATTATTTAATACACACATAACTTCGAAAAGTCAAAGATGTGCGCCTTGGGATTAAACTCTAAACCTCTGTTTACTAGTTTTCCTGTAAGCTATCGCTGTATATTAAGCTAAATCTCGGTGTATTTGTAAACGCCGTGACATAGAGCTTTATCTTAGGTACCGGAGCCGGTGTCGAAAATATATCCTATATTAAGATTGGAGAGTAGAAAAATATAAGGAAAATCATTCTCGTAATGCATGTATACCATGTATTGTTGATGGCAAGGACAGCTAGCAAATTTTAATTACTTCCGCACTTACCTAACCAGTTTGTGGGGTTTTACAAAACTCTGCAACAATAGACACAAAGGGATATTAAAACTCCTCATTATTAATTATGGATCACGCAAGTTTTGTGGACCATTCAGTTATCAAACTAGTGACTGTGTCATTCCTACAGTCAAGGATTTGCTGTCGTATTTCGTGGTAAAACCTTTTCGGCGTAGCTTTTTAATGTGAAAAATGTGACGTCATAGGTTTATACAAAAGGTTATGATATTATACCTTTCATTAGTGTCCTCCTTTATAAAAGGCTTATGTTTAATTTATCACCAGATATAGTAAAATATAACAGTCAAAAATAGTAAATTATCACCAAAATTAAAACTGCAATATATTTTAAGAGATCAAAATAAGTCGACGGAGCTCCTATTTTTGGGCGGTTTTAAGAAGGAACCTTACATAACCTAACCCTTCCGAAACGGAATGCAGTGATTTAAGGCGTATAGGTGCTTGTTATGATATATTTTAGTAAACATATTTTGCTGTACAATTACTATTTTTGGTGGTCATTATATTAAATCCCTTTATAAAATAATAAGTTTCTAATATTGGGTTTCAGTTTTACGTTGACACGTCATGTCTGCCGGATCATGATTTTATTTGTGTATCGTGATTTTCCCGGAAAATTGATCACATTCTCCCTGATCACATAACGAAATGTAATTTTTAGGAAAGTTTCATATCATTTTATCAATGACCCATGCAATTCTCTAAAAACGGTTCTTTCTTAAATTTTTTTGATACGTTAAAGTATGATATGGTTGAGACTTATTACTTACTAACTTTTGTCCGCAGTTTCGCTTACTAGGGAATATTACCTTTTTCTGGACGAAAGGTACCCTATGTTTTTTTGTACCCCTCAAAAAGTGTAAGCAATATTACATGTTGACCGGTTGAGTAAAGGTTTCTCAGCGAAACAAACAAACTTATATTCGCTTTTATAATATTAGTAAGGATACTCCTATTTTATTAACTTAGATTGCTATACTACTGCAAAGCTGTCGTAGGAAAAACAACAGAGCATATAAAGCTAGCATTATACAGCGTGACTGGTTAAACATTGTACATACTTAAGGACATGATAATCTATGGTCAGAGGAAAAGTATAAAAAAAAACTTTATAACCTAAAAAGAAAACCTTTATGAAAATTTGTATGAAATATCCATACCATGTGGATACTGCGCGCGTCGCACACAGCTGTCGAGCGTGCCGCGCTGCCGAGGCTAATGACCTTTGATAAGAAAATGACGGGTGGAGGTGCAAATTCGGGAGAGTGCGGGGTGCGGTAGCGGGAGGCGGGAGCGGAGGTTTTGTTTAGCTTTAGTATATGCACAAGAGTGTCCGCACATTAAATTTTTATTGGATAACTAGGTCAAATTTTAAGTACCTATTTCTTTTTGGTATTCGGGTCCAGAATCGAGTACTGAATACGCTACTTCAATATGTTCAGTCTTTTACCAAACATACTGTATAATACTCTCAGTGCAGTGACCCCAACACGTAGGCTTTATATCAACGCATTTTTATCTTTACCTTATATCAATTTAATAAATCGCTCGCTATAGAATAAATACCTACGCCGCAGGGGTTAAATAATTAAAACAAAATTTTATCAGTAATTTTATCTTTTAATTAAGTACTTACTATTTGTTTACAAAAGGTAACATAAAGCTACGTATCAATGACCGCACTTGACATCAGCAGGGTAAACAAACTAGTATTAAGGTGAAGATAAGGAAAATGGACAGGGTTTTCCTTTATGAGAATTAGAAATGTGACGTTTGAATTTACGTATCGTAATTTCCTTAAGCAAAAGTTACGTCAAATTACAAACATATGTCTTTTAAACGTAAGTTATGTATCATAACTAGCTTAACTAATATTATAAATGCGAATGTCAGTTGTTTATTTGTTACGCTGTCAAGCGTTATAAACTCGAGGAAATAATATATTTTTAAATTTGTGGTAATGCCTCTATTGACCTCTACTGCATACAACCCAGGAGACATTATCGAAATTTTAAAATATCTAGTCATCATAACACATTTTTCGATACTAAAATCAAATCCAGAACTTCAAGATCAGCCTCAAGTCTAATACAAACTAAAGGCTGAAGAATTATAGAACAAAGACGCAAGACTAATGATTATAACAGCGAAAAATAATGAATTCCCAAAAATTGCTTACCAAAAATAATGAATTGTTTCTCACTGTTTGTAAATTACGTAACGCTTTCGCAGAATATCGGTCACACGAGTCTTATATACCTACTACACGTGCCATCGGGCGGCGTGGACAATACCTGTGACAATACGTCGCATAGCGAAGTTTGAATCACCGTCTGCGGTCGTTAGCCTGTAAACCCGGCGCATATCCCGCGGCCTTTGTGACGCGTCTTTGTTATGATTTTTGAGCGGAAGAATTGCCAAATATTTGGTGACAATGCAAATGAGCTGTGTAGGCCGGGGAAGTACTGCCTTATATAGGACACCAGTGTATATCTATGTAGTAGTTCATAGTTACTGCGTTTCGCTTGGTATGTAAGAATTCAGGAGGCTGACATACTTGTGTATCCTTGTCCTGTCATTCCTTTTTAACCGACTTCAAAAAAAGAGGATGTTCTTAGTTCGACTGTTTGTTTTTTTATGTGGAGGTAACACCTCATAACTTTTTCCTAGGTGAATCGATTCTGATAATTCTTGCGCGGGCGGCTGACACCGACTACATTAATAACAATAATTTAATTATTCACAAGAAAACGCAATTATTTTGAACTTTTATTGCACTTTTTGTTTTAGAATATATATTATTGAAGTCGGTTCTCTTTTTGTTACAATTTTTGTATTAGAAGCAATCATATGTCAAAGTAACCGACTCTCACACCTACCTCTTTTGTATAAATATTTGTGTATTTTTATATACTTGCATGTTTTCCATTTGGTGATGGTCTAACTTCTGAGCAACAGGGACAACACAACACAGCTCAACTTTGCTCCAATCGTAGATACTCGATTATGCCACAAGGTATACTTTCACCAAAGTTGAGAAAGTCGAAGCCGTCTAGCATTTGTGGGTTTGATAGTGATAAATGATAATCTTTCGAAATAATTTTGCTTGTATCGCCATACGCCATACCCGCGACCGCTTAAACACGCCTGTTTAAGCGGTCGCGGGTCAATCACCGCACCAGACAAATACAAGTATTTGTGTAATCTATGATATATGTAGTAGTTCCGACTCTGGGTGTTCTTTATGTCTATTATTTGAATACTTTTAAAGTCATCTACGACAAGAGATTGTTGTTTTATGTATAAAACTACTAAATAACTAAAACGGTGTGTTGCTAATCTCACCATTAATGCAGTTTTATTTGCTTTATTTGCCTTGACTCCTTCACGACATCATTACATGCGTGCTATTTTGGAACGCTTTTACGGAACTTGTTATACACCGCATCTATGTTTCCATGTTACGTATATAGGCTAGTAGGCTCTGGAATCACCCACGGCATTTCCCAAATGTACAAGTTATATTGTACTTAATTACACGAAGTTTAAGAAATCTATGTTTTTACGGTTGATAGCATGTATACACGAATTCCTAAGTGATAGATTTTTTACGTTTACATTTTTGTTATTTTAGTATATAATCTAATCAAATCAAAGTTATTATCTAAGTCATCACAAAGACACATGATTAGAAGTCTAATATTACACTCGATGGAAAATACGAAAATAATTATTTATAAACCTTTTAGAAAATGATTATTTCTAAAAGATTTTATAAAATATACAATAAATGTATGGTCTCTTAATACGGAATGAGAATATCCTTTTCATTGTTTTTATTTAAATCACACGACTAGTGTGCTTAGGTTTCGCAAAAGACCAAAGTGACTGCGCTGATTGTCCTCGGTACCTCAGGACAAAAATTTGGTACTTTAGGTATATTATGTAGGTGTAAAAACCACTAGGTTGAGCCTAGCGGTTAGGACTGGGCTGGACACGTCTACTGTGTACATCAAGAGAGGTGGCCATCAATCGTCACCTATTGGTTGCTACAAGATACTCGACGGGGACGAGGCAGACCTAAATGAAGATGGCGAGACAATCTGGACGCATTTGACAGGGTCTGGCAGAGGATATCCACCAACAGGAGGTTTGGAAGTCCAAGGGAGAGGCTTTTGCCAATGAAAAAAATTGCTTTTGTAAATGTGGAGAGTCAGGGTGGCGGCGACAATGAAGACACAAGTTGTACGTTTTTTTTTTACTTGTGGGAATGCTTTGACGCATATCCCTCCGCGGGGGCGGGCGGAGGGATTATGTCGGACTCGCCGGGGTAAAAGAAAGATGGAATAAGAATAATGTATCTCCCGGATTACCGACTAAACCTACCACGGTGTTACTCGACAAAACCACTACCGACGGGGCCGCGCAAATCGCTTTAGCATGCAGTCGCGACCCCGCCGAGGTTACGGCCCGCCGTATGAAACGGCAGGCTACTACACAAAGAGATCTACTCAAAGGCACTCACTCAAATATATTCCCTACTGTCTCCCCGTTAGAGAACAGACGGACTCGACACAGAGGCGCGCGTGGGAACACGCACGCCGCCTCTCGGACCTGGTGCTGAACGGATGGCGGGCAGGCCCACGAAGCCCGCCACCTCCAGGTCAAACCTCAGGGTGGCTGGAGTTCGTCCCGCGCCCTCCGGCGCCCGGCTCTGCGGTTGGGGAGAGGGTTTAAACGCTCTCTCTCCCGCTCCGCCACCTCCTTGATGGAAATCACTTCCTCACAGAAGGAGGCGACGGCGTTGCACGACCTCTCACTCCGGACGATAGACTGAACTACGGCCGGGAGCGAGAGGGCAACAATTCCGACTGCCGCGATCAACTCACGGCGCTGTGATGCCCAGGCAGGGCAAACCGCCAAAGTGTGCAGCGCCGTGTCCTCAACAACGTCGCGGCAGTCGCCGCAGTGGTGACAACCGGGCGTATCTTGCCGGCGTATACGACACAGGAACTGGCCAAAACAACCGTGACCAGTCAATACCTGTGTCAGCCGGAAGGTGAGAGCGCTATGCCGCCTCTTCAGCCACTCCTCAAACATGGGACTTACCGCCACGATCGTGGCGTGCCCGACAAGTTGTACGTAAAAGAACTTTTATTATCTTTCAATTAACGTTTCAATGGTTAGAATATGAATGCCCCCAAAATATTCTAACCGCTGGTATTTATACAAATATTTGACCTAATTTAATACCAAATTCACAAACGCAATAGATAATATTAAACATTGTTTATCTTAATTATTCTGATGATTATTTACATACAATTATTATTTAATAATACAGCATTATGTAAAATTAAGGATTTATTACACCGGAAGCAGAAGCTCCGGTGTGACAAAATTATGCGTAACCCAAAATCAGTAAGCATCTAATAGCTTAATCATAATATTATACATAGTAAAACAAAATGATTATAGGATTGATTATTCGATTAGTGTAAACAAAGTACAGAGATCAGTAACAATAAGTACTACTTATTAATCGCGCCGGAAGCTGACAAGCGGCAGGCGCCAAGCTAATAAATATAATTAAGTATATAGAAATATGAAATAACTATTGAGATACTTGATTATAAAATTATTAATTAAATTATAAAACGATAATAGGTTTTAATGTACATATAGTGCTTAAGATGTACCCAAACTAGCAGTATATGTGAGGCCGGAAGTGTTACTTGATAACACTTTAGTTTGAACTAGTGGCTTTAACGACTATAAACTGCTGTATGTATATCCCTAGTATAGTAGTGTCCTGGAAGTTTCGTATAAAAGTACAAACAAGATAAATATCTAGGATGAAATATATCTATATAGTAACATTCTATCTAGACGCAACTCACGGTCTACAGATGTACTTAGGTAAACGTTATGTAAGTTACGTAAAGAATGCAGCTAAACGTCAAAGTCTAACCAACAGGAAAAACTGGAACATCGTTTTATAATTACCTTTTTATAGTTAAAAACGATTGAAGTCGTGGAAAATCCAGCATATTTATAAACCACATAAAAGTATAGGTTTTCATAACTTAGATGTGCTACACACCCAGTAGGTACCAGTACATTAACAAATTAGCTTCATAGGAGTGTAGCTTCATAGGAGTGTATTTTAAGTAAGTAAGTAAGTTTAAGCAGCGATAGCTTACTGGGGAGACCAACAGACTGCAATACAGAAAGTCTCGGGTTCGAACCCATGATGCGCATCATGGTTTCGACCTATGACTTTCGGAAATTATATGCCTTTTCGAATTTATGTGCGTATTGATTGACAATTATCGCCTGCTCCGTGCCTCGGAGAGCACGTTAAGCCGTCGGTCCCGGCTGCCATGAACATCTATAGCAGTCGTTATTGGGAAGTCAGTGCCTTATAATATCCTGACACTGGTCTAGCCTTAGAGTATCGTTAGCCTTCGGGTTGCGGAGGTCAAGTGACAGCCGCTCCGTGTAAAAACTGATATCCAGTCAAATTCGGTTAGACTAGAAAAGCCGACCCCAAGTGACTTAGGAATCGTAAAGGCTAGGGACAAGATGGACTATATTTTAAGTTATATTGGAAAAATACGCCACGCCTGAGGTCGCGGGTTCGATTCCCGCACAAGTCAAACATTTGTGTGCATGATCATGGATGTTTGTCTTGGTCTGGGTGTTTCTATGTATAATATGTATGTAGGTACTCAAAATAAAATGTATATATGTATGTTTATCCATTGTCTAGTACCCATAGTACAAGCTCTGCTTAGTTTGGGCTAGATGATGTTGTGTGTATGTAGTAAAGAAGTAGAATATTAAATTAAAAAAATAAATTACTTGCTTCGCTTCAAATCATAATGATTATCAAATAAGCATAATTTAAGATTGTTTTATTTGTTAGTGGTTGCGGTAGTCATAAGTTAAGGAATTGCCCAGGTTATCCAAGTATTGTCTCATATCTCAAATATTTGTCCACTAGGGTACTTAATAGCAATCAAAGTTACAGTACAGTTAAGTTCAAACCATTATTTAAAAAAGGTGATCCGTGTTGCATGACCTGTTATCGACCAATTGCTTTGATACCCACCATATCAAAAATCTTTGAAAAGGTCATACACGGCAGAATTTACTAATTTATAGAAAAACACAATCTTTTTGCAAAAGAACAAGTCGGTTTTAGACAAAGCAAAAGTATAAACATGGCTATTTATAACTTTTTAAATGTAGTTATAGACAGCGTATATAAAAAGGTTCCCGTCTGTGCACTGTACATGGATCTTACAAAAGCGTTTGACTGTGTGGATCATCAGCTATTGTTGAAAAAATTGAATGCTTACGGAATAAGGGGTAAGGTCTTAGAGCTAATTACATCCTATCTTACTAAGAGAAAACAATGTACCCAAATAACACGCTTATGTCCTAAATCCAAAACAGAAACACATTTCATATCAGAATATAGAGAAACTAACCTAGGGATACCGCAAGGAAGTGTATTGGGGCCTATTTTATTTAAAAAATTTATTTACGACCTCCCAAAAATCACAAAACACCCGACTATTTTGTTTGCTGACGATAGCATAATTGTATTTACAGGAAAAAATAAATCATTTATAAAATATGACATTTTAAACACTCTTACTAATGTAATGCAATGGCTGACATTAAATAATTTAAAAATTAATTTAAGTAAAACACATTTAATGACATTTAAAAACAGAATTCCTCTAATGACAACTATTGATATTAACTATAACGAGGAAACTATTAGTAAGGTGGATACAACAAAATTTTTAGGACTTAATATAGATGGTAATCTAAATTGGAAAGCACATGCTGAGATCCTTTGCTCAAAACTGAGTACTCAATCATATGCATTGTATATGCTCACAAAAAATCTTAACCAGGCCGTAGTACTGACAGCATATTATGGCAACCTTGAAAGTATGTCTTAACATACCTTCAATGTCATCATCGGTCTCTTCGGAGATTTGTCAACGACAGACGTGTTATTGACTTGTGCTCAATTTTAATTCATAAACTGTATTTTAAGTGCAATCTGTGTGACGTGACTGATACTCACAGAAAGACAATTAAATATTCTACCTATTGTGATAAATGTGTATTAAATACTGCTGTGCTGGAAGTGATATTTGTCTTTAAAGTTTTAAAAATTTAATTAAATTTTGGAAACGTTGGTACTTTACGAACATAAAACAAAAGAGTGGACTTTGACCGATCATTAACAAATCTATATATAAAACCAACGATTCTTATTAGTAAAAAATCTTTAACCATCGGAACAATCAATTCGTTGTAGTACGTACGGTTCCGATAGCCCCTTACGAAGAGTGAATGACTGGCCGTCCAAAGTGCGGGTTCGAACCACACTCGAGCACCAGACTTTTTGAGCTATGTATATTTGTCACCGTTAGATCTATCGATTGATCGTATCTGTAATAGACACTCTTTTTGTGATTTCGAAGTATTTTTATATTTTTTCTATAATTTTTATATACCTCACCATGGCGAATGTTCATCGAACCCCACCAAAAGCGACCCAATCGCAACTAACTCAATCAGAACCCGACATCAATTCTGCAATAAAGATGAGTGGTTATGTTAACACCAGCCGCAATAAACGAGCGCGCCAAGCAAATTCACCACAGAGTCGTTCTGAATTGACTTCCAAAACGGAGGATGGAAGTATTTCAAAAAAATTGGAGGAACAAACTGAATTGATATCCAAGCTAATGTCAGAGGTTAGAGACATCAAGGTTCAAAATGCTCAAATTCAGGACACTAATATGGAAATTCGCAAATCGAATGAGGAAATTGTGAAATCTATTAGCTTTATAAATAATCAGTTTGAGGACTTGAAAAAAGAGGTTGATGAATTAAGAAAAGAGCGTCATGATCAACGTTTGTATATAGAAAACCAAGAGAGGAAGGTACTGGATCTGCAACATAAATCTCGTTCGTCTAGCATTGAACTAAAAAACATTCCGCAATCACAAGTAGAAAACAATACGAATCTAACAAACTTAGTGACTAAAATTAGCGAATCTGTTGGATTACCTATTGCTGCTTCGGAGCTTCGAGATATATACCGACTGCCTGGCAAATCAGCTAATGTTACTGCCCCACGTCCAATAGTAGCTGAGTTTTCAACAGTGCATACTAAGCAAACTCTTTTATCTGCTGTTCGTATATTCAACAAAGGAAAGAGCAAAGAACATAAATTAAATACGTCTCTCATAGGTATGCCAGGTACAAGCCTACCTATTTATATTGCCGAAAAATTACCGGCTAGCTCCAAAAGGTTGCTGTTTTTAGCTCGAGAGTTTGACAAAAAGAATGGTTATCAATACTGCTGGACAACTAATGGCAACATTTTTCTGCGAAATCAAGAGGGTGATAAACAGATATTACTTCCCACAGAAAAATATCTTCAAGATCTGACAACAAATACCAAGTGACTATATAAATGTTCATGTTTATTACTGTGTCTTCTATCACTATCTTATTTATTTTATATTTATATATTGTCTCAATTTGTCAATAACTTATGTAAACAAACACATCATTCAACTCAACATAAAAATAACAGATTTACTAATGCCTACCAATTTATGAATAGCAATATTAGACATTCACTCAATTTCTCATTGCCATCACATTTTATAACACAAATTATACAGAAAATTCAATTCATGCTGCAGCCATCCCACCCAATGCTAATAATAACATATAGTATTTTCAAATGTTTTATCAACCGCAAAATAACCACATTACGACTTAGAAATTGTTCAATAACTTGGATTAGTATCAACTTTAATGTTAAACACTCCTCAGTCACTCATAGAATTCTAGCTTACAAATTATTAATTACAAATGGCTAATTCAAAGGATATCGTTAACGAACTGGATGAAATTTGTGTTGGCACCTCATTTGATTGTTTTCCGGAGGACTGTATAAATTATATTACTCAGTCAAACAGCAACATTAAGCTAATCCATTTAAATATACGTAGCATAAATAAAAATTTTGACCATCTTCAAATATTGTTACAGCAAACACAAATTAGTTTCGATATTATAATTTTGACAGAATGTTGGCTCTACAAGATTAATAATCTGCCTATACTGGATGGGTTTAATTCACATTGCACCAAAATCAATCGTAACCAAAATGACAGAGTTGTTATATACACTAAAGCAGAATTGAAAATAACAATTCACGAGCCGGACTTCCAGGGCGGCAACTGTTTAGTTTGTTTTATTGATAGTTGCTTGGCAGTAGTGGTGATCTATCGCTCACCATCGTTCAATACTAATGATCATCTCGAACAATTCTTAATCAGCCTTAACAATATATATCTCGAGTTATCTTGCTACCAAAGTATAATTCTCGTATAAAAATGCACATGAACTCTAAACGTGACCCCGATAATTTAATTCTCAAAACTACCTACACTCGATATAGGAATTTTTGTAATGCCCTTCTACGCAGATTAAATACTTCCTATGAACAGTGTGATTTTGAAAAAGCAAAATGTAATCCCAAAGCCCTATGGAGAACAATCAAAGACATAACCAATACACGAAAGTTGTGTAACAGTCCTGTTGAATTATTGGAAATTGGTGATAACCCTAAAACATCAATGAATGAGTTGTGTACATTCTTTTCTAATGTGGGAAAAAATATGGCCGCAAATATACCCAAAACTGTTTCATTCGCAGCCAAAGAATGTTTGTCCCAGAATAAAAGTAATCTACCCTGCCCTACTAATTTTCTTGTGATTTTAGAAGTGGACAAAGCAGAAGTTGAGTCACAAATCCTTCTGGCCCGCACTGACTGTGCTGTTGGATGGGACGGCATTCCTATCAAAATACTTAAAATTTGCCGTCATGTACTAGTCGCACCAATGACCTACTTGTTCAACCTTTGTATACGCACAGGCATATTTCCTAATGCTCTCAAGAAGGCAATTGTTCACCCAATTCACAAAGGCGGGAGCAGAAACTGTGTCAACAATTACAGACCGATATCAATCCTGCCTGCGATGTCTAAAATCTTGGAAAGGATTCTAAACAAGTGTCTTAGAGGTTTTTTAGATAAATATGATCTAATAGCTAGCAATCAATACGGTTTTCGCACTGGGGTCTCGACAGAAGATGCCATACTTGACTTAACCCAAAGTATAGCTAGCAAACTTGATGGTAACATAAAATGTCTGGCAATATTTTTGGACTTTTCCAAAGCATTTGACACAGTTTCTGTACCTATACTAATAACAAAATTGGATAAACTTGGCATTCGTGGAACTGAACTCAAACTTTTCCAAGATTATTTGACTAAACGTACACAGCAAATTAAAATTGAAACTCATATAAGTGACGAACAGTTTATAACTTATGGTGTGCCTCAAGGCAGCATATTGGGTCCCACATTGTTTAAAATCTACATAAATGATCTCTGTAAAATAAAGTTACCTAATACTGATATATATGTATACGCCGATGACACAGCAATACTTGTGCAAGGACCGAACTGGGACAAGATAAAAACCACAGCTGAACTTGCCCTAAATAAAGTAATGAAATGGCTCAACTCAAATTCACTAACATTAAACCTTAATAAAACGGTATACATCCCTTTTTCAATTAGAAGCAACACATCACCATCCCTCGATTACTCATTAGCTTTACACTCATGCCCTGACCCATAGACAGCCTGCAATTGTCCTCTGCTTAGAAGAGCAGATAGTGTTAAGTATTTGGGTGTTCTAATAGATAATAAACTAAGATGGGATGAACATTTAGACACCCTAAGCATTAGGTGCATACGACTCATTCATGTCTTTAAGTCTCTTAGAGACTCCGCTAGTCTTGAAACATTGAGGATGATCTATTACGCACTGTGCCAATCGGTTTTGGGATATTGTATCTCTGTATGGGGAGGAACAACAAAAACAGGCATGCTTAAGTTAGAGCGAGCACAGCGAGCCATACTCAAAGTTATAAACAACAAACCCTACAGGTATCCTACGGCACATTTATATTCCGATTGTAAGGTTTTAACTGTCCGTCAATTGTTTATACTACGATGTGTCCTTAGAACTCATACGACCACACAGCCATCCAACCTATTAAAACGAAGGCATAATCTTCTTAGCAGCAAACACAAGACCACATTTGCTCAGCACCAATTCTACATACTATGAACATTAAAATTTACAAAAAAATACATAAACAACTTAATATATTAGATTTAAACACTCACTCGCTAAAAAGTAAATTAACCGATTGGTTACTAGCCCAGGATTACACCGCCACAGAAAACCTACTCTGCTATATCGCTTAATGAAAGTGTATGACACTCTCACATACATATACACACACGCATCCTCACACACACACACACTCACACACATTTACACACGCAAAAGAGCGCACGCTTGCACGCACACACTTTATTTTAATCCTTTTCTATGTTGATTTCCTTTAATTATATCATACTAAATCGTTGTACAAATCTATTATTGTAAAACTTATACCGATCACTGTCTCTTAAGACACAGGCTAAGCCTAGTTTAAGGGGCAGAGTTAATATTTCTATTAAACAGATCTTTACAATTTTACAAATATAGTTATAACATCCACAGAGGCAAAGGGCAGAGTTATTATTTGGTAGTCCAAATAATACCTCTGCCTTTTAACTTGGAGTAAATAGGCGTGAGACAATGTATGTATGATATTGGAACCATCAAACTTATTAAATTCAAATTCAAAAAAAAATGTTGCAGTGCACAGTTTCCCCAAAATATGATATTTTGGGGAAACTGTACAGAAAAGGAGCAAATATTTATTGCACAAAAAAGTGCATATGTAAGCTAGATCAAATAGATAGCTGTAGACCGTGCTTCAGACAACTAAAAATATTAACAGTACCGTGTCTGTACATGTATGAGTTGGTGTTATTTGTCAAATCTAATTTAACGATGTACGAAAATTATAAAAGCAAACGCCACCATTTGAAAGTTCACTGTCCTCAACACAAAAGTGCATTGATGACAAATAGTGTATTCTGCATGGCGCCATGAGTTTATAATCACCTACCAAAAATGTTATTAAAAAGTAGGAGAATCGAAGTATTTAAAAATAAAGTCAAACAATTACTCGTGGAAAAAGCCTATTATAGTGTAAACGAATTTATTAATGACATGCAATGTAATATTAATGAGCAATAACACATGGTATTATTTATTTATTGACTTGACATATTTTAATTTTTAATTATTGTTTGACATATAATATATTCTTATTTGACATACATATACCTCAATAACATTGTCTGAAATTTATTATTTTTAATTTAGTTATTATTGTATTTAATTTATGAATTTTATGTGATTATTAGTAATGTACAATCATTAGAGACAAAATACTTGTAAAATTGCATGCCTTCAGGCGGATTATAGAGAGACTAATTTATTTGTATGATATTGGAATTACCCATTTTTGCAATAAATGAGTTTGAGTTTCAGTTTGAGTTTGAAAATAGTTATTCCGAGTGGGAATGTTTGCAAAAATTGCGCATGTTAGTGCAGTACTATATCATAATTAGTTCACCAGCTGCCCTTAAAAGTTAATATAGATATCGAAACACAGATCAATTAAAATTAAATCTATTTTCAAATCCGTAACATGCTCAACTGACTTGACAAACTTTGACTGACTTTACAAATATATTAAATTTACTAAAACGATACAACATCTTAACATTATTAATTTGGATATGCAGAAGTCATCGTTTTAATGTATGGACTGACTCTAGACTCTCGTAGTTTAACAAACATATGGAAAGTATATAGTCAGAAACCTATTGTTTAATATTGTCTTCTATTTACGCGAATGTTCATAGAACATCTTAATTCCTTTAATAACAACATCCAATTTACTATGGAATTAGAGGCAAATAATTCATTAGCATTCTTAGATGTACTTGTCATCAGGAATCCTGATCATACTTTGAGCCACACTGTGTATAGAAAAAAGACCCATACAAATAGGTACTTGAACGGTGAATCTCACCACCATCCTAAACAGTTAGCTACCGTGGGAATGTCTTTGTTTCAGAGAGCCCACGGGATCTGTGACAAGAAACACCTGGATGCCGAGCTTCAACATGTCAAGCAAGTACTGCAAGACAACAAGCTCCAACAGCCGCGCCGCTGTCACAGGTCCCGAGAAAAGCCAGCCACAGTCGAGCGCCAGCCTGCTATACTGCCTTATGTAAGGGGTGTCACTGACAAGATTGGCTACATCTTGAAGCGAGCTTCAATCAACACATACTTCAAGCCGCCAACGAAGATAAGTCAATTTTTACCATCCGTCAAGTGCCAATTATCTTTACAACATGCAGGGGTCTATAAAATAGATTGTGACTGCGGACTCTCATACATTGGTCAAACCAAGAGAAGCATAGGCACCCGCATAAAAGAACACATAGCTGACGTAAAACACAAACGCTCGTTGAAGTCTGCTGTGTGTGAACATATACAACAGGGGACCAACCACTACCTGAGATTTGACAAACCACAGATTCTCGCTAAAGAACACCGATTCCTACCAAGGATGCTTCGCGAGGCTATTGAAATCAAAAAACATCCCAATTTCAATAGAGAAGATGGTTGGAATGTACCACCAGCTTGGGATCCAGTACTTCAAATAGTCAAACCCAAGAAGAAACAAACCACAGCTAGACTTCATGATACTTTGAGCTCATTCTGCGTAAATAGAAACACCAATAATTAAATTATGTTCGAGTACTTTGAAATAACTACACTGGAACATTGAGACAACTACCATCTTAGTCTCCCCGTGACCATGGCTGCTGGAAAGCAACCGAAACGTCGGGGAAAGTGTAAACCAAAAATAAATAGATTTAATAGTTTAAATAATTTTATTAGCTTATAAATTAGTAAAATAAAATCACTAGTAGTAGAAGTGTAATATTTTCAAAATTTTGTAATACAGTGCTAAATAAACAACGCGATAAAATCCGTATATAGTAGTTTAATTTCAATAAACCTATTGTTGTTAAATATGAGCGTCTAGCTGAGCTAAATATTTATGTTAGGAGTGGAATCACGCCAATATAGTGTAATGGGTAGACTGGAGACTTTACCTACGACCACTCAATCGCAAGTCTCCGTATTCATTACACTTCATCGCTTCTTCTCAGATAATACAGGATGTCCGGTAATTAATGGATAACCTTGAAATGTCTTATAGTAGAACTGAAAGCCGTTCAGATAAATGAAAAAAAAAATATATTAAAAGTGTAAGCTATATAGCTTACACTTTTAATATATTTTTTTTTCATGAAAGTATGCTATGCTTATATAAGCATAGCATACTTTTGACTGTCTATCTATTAGCATAATTAGTGTTTAATAATAAAACAACAATAAACTGATGGATTTCATTAATTAATGATCATAGTATACAAGAAATTTATACGTGGTAATCAAGAAAAAAACACATATCTCAGGTAGTAGTTAGGATAGATTTTTCATATTTTTTTCTGAACGGCTGTCAGTTCCACTATAAGACATTTCCAGGTTATCCATTAATTACCGGACATCCTGTATAATGCATTTTACTTCCTTCGCCACGCAGCAACCAGCATAAACATTTATTTCGTCAATGCTAATTCATAAATGGTGATGATCAAGTCATTAATAAATGATGGTAAGGAGATGAGTAATTATATTTAAAAATAAAACATAAATATATTAGCCCCCAAAAAAGTATATTAATTTGAGATAAGCAATCTTAATGGTTATAATAAACCCAAAGTTTTTCGTATAGTAGTAAAATTTACATTGCAAGAAAACGAAATTATAATTTATTATATAATACGTGATGCAAAAACTTTGTACCCCTTTTTACGAAAATTGCGCGGACGGAGGAGTATGGAATTTGGCACAGTTAAAGGATATATGGAGAAGGAGGTGCAAATCTTAATATTTTTTATAAAATATGCATTAAAATACATTAAATTAATGGAAAACCACGACACGCTTACAACCATACATTAGACACACGCAGTCGAATCGCGTTCGTAGTATTTCGGCATCGTTCTTCTGACGTCATATAATTCTTCGAACTATGGTTAATATACCCTAATTATATGTAATAAAGAAAAAGAAAGCAAAGTAGCAAGCTCAAGTATATCGTCAATGAATAGAAATAGTTAAGTAAATAATAATTAATTTGTTTGAAAAAGATAGATAAATTAACGTGTATAGCCCTGGCGAAATCTAAATGAAATGTGTTTATAAGGGTAAAGTTATATACAGTAACCGCTGGTTATTTTAAATATAGATTTCGTGTTGATCCTGCTTCTTGCATTAATATTGTTATTGTAATATTGGTATTGTTGTATTGTTCACCATCGTTGGCCATCTTGACCAAATATACATATTTGCGAGTGGAAAAGCCAATTATTTGTTGACGAATAAGACAGCTCATTCGGGGAAGTACCGTAGTAATACTAGTAATAAATCAGCGTTTTGCCCGGTGAGTGAGAGTTTCGCAGACTCACATACATATCTACAACTTTCATCCCTATAAGTTTATTCCATGTTTAAATTTCATAACTCTAGAGTCGGCATGACGCAAGATTGATACACTTACATGCTTCAGTTTACATGATTAATATAAGAACTATACATGACGACAAAGAAGAGTAACTTATCGCATATACACTTACAATAATGAAATTGCAAGCATGCAGCATGCAGACCTGGCAGCAAACCTCTGTAGGTATGTAAATGTAGGTTCTACAAAAAGGAGTCAATAATCTACCAACTTAAGGAAATCATGCATTGTGTTCCTATGCTGTTAGTACAACTTCTTCTATAACTTGCTCACCGTTATTTTTCCTTCAAGCTTATTTTGTGACGTATACAATCTTTGCTATGATAGAGATACTTATCCAATCGGGGCTTGAGCGAGGTTTCTTTTAAAACTTTAATATTACTTACAACTTCTAATCTCATAAATGTAACTTGTATAAAATCTCAAAGAATTACTGTTCAAGCGTTTTTGCTAATGCAATTTAATCAGGCGTTTAAGTGTTATTTGTAGGTACTGTCATGAAATGAATAAGTACTTATGAGGATAAGTTCTTGTTCTACTTTTAAAACAATGCATAAAGATGGCTTTGGAATTTGTTTTACAAATAGGGAAAAATAATTTAACCATTCGTGGCAACGGGAGAATCGGGTAAATAGTTTAGTAATAGTCATTTGTTAGAATGGAATTGACATAAATTAACGGCAAAGGAAATATTTTGAGGCAATCTATATATGTATGTGAAAGTTCTCCAAGTTCCTAAGCTTGTAGATACATATATGAATCCACACTGGGCCAGTGTGGTGAATTATAAGCCTAGTTCTTCTCGTATAGGTAAGATACCACGATCAGGGGCTAATAAATACAAGTACTTACCAGTTTCATACACTATAACTATGTAAAAATTTGTTATCGTAGCTTATTATTCTATATCACACAAAGTTCCTAAGAGACAGGTCATCTCAAAAAAATTTAAGCATATGGAAAAGCAAATTTCAAAAAACAAGAGTTTCTAACGAGATTTCTTATACTACACATCAGACCTTCATCAGTAATAGTTGGACACGGGTGACGCTAGGTGACATGTGTCCAGTTAACAAATCCCTGGATTAAAACTGACACTATTATCCGCATTAGTTTTTGTTTAAACAGACTTACTGTATCAATGGTATGAAAAAAATATGGAGTGTTACTATATTTCTGTACGTTCAGTGAGAATTGTTATAGGTAACTTGAAAATAATGATTTTGAGATATTTAACGTTAAAGTTTTAAAATCTTTTACTCTTTTTCTACTTCACTAAAATAGAAACTGATTAATTTCAGTGATAAACATTATCTTTGAACATGTTTCAATGTAAGAAAAAATGCATTAATTTATATAGTTTTTTAATTATTTAAAAATAAATCAAGTTGTATCAGTTAACACAATGAATATGAACGTCGTTTTATGTGTCAATTAATTTTAAATTACATGAACCATTTTACACGTCGTATATTGGTTTGGTGTTAAAAGATCTATGATTCGTATTTTTGGAGGTTTATACGTTAGTCTTAATAAAACAAAAAGGTGTAAAATAAATATACTTCATTTGTATATTAAAAATTCAAATTTACATTACAACCAGAAATTTGTGAGCTAAATTGAATTTGTATCTTTATACACTTGTATCGTATTTAAGATAAAATGTGAGTAATGATACAAACTGTTGTGTAATTTGGTACATTTTTAAAATACTAAAGTGTTTATTGATACAAGTTACGTACAGATACAATAAAATTGTGAGAATTTTGTTAACTAGAAGGAATTTGTAAGTGGATTTTCATTTGAAAAAATAAAACTACATTTTATTGTTTATAAATAGCCGCCATAGTAAATTAAACTATCCAAATTAAACTTTTCTTAAAACATAATGGGAATCTTATGAAATCAGTATCTTTTTTGTATATACGTAATAAAGAAGCATATTCTATAAACTAATAAATCAGGTCTTATTAACAATTCAGTTTCAGACGCTGTTCTGCTTATTATGCTTAAATTTTGTTGAATATTTTGTTTATCTTGATCATCTTTTTCTATTGCGCTTAATTTCACTGCCATGCTCTGTCTATTCTGGTTCTCTTCCTCTATGAGGCTTAATTTCCATTCTACTTATTCTAATTTCTGCATCACGCTTGCTTTTTTTCCATTAGCTATCCAAGCTGATCGTCTTCTTTCATCACGCTTATTATTTTGTCCATTTTCTCTTCATCTTGATTGTCTTCCTCTATTATGGTTATTTTCTTCTAGTTTATTATGATATTCTTACTCTATAACAAAAAATTATTCTTCCATCCAGTTCATATCATTTTCATCTTATTGATTTAATTTCTTCACATTACATTCGTGTTCTTTTTTTCGAAACGCTTCATGATTTGCGAGTTTTCATTATTGTCTGAAGAATAAATGGCAACTAAATTATTAGTATACAATATCAAATAAATAATACTGGTAATTGAAACTAAACTACTTTATACGGATTTTATCGCGTTGTTTATTTAACATTTACTATTAAAGTTAACTACATTTTAAGTTAATTAAATTAACTATTTATATTTGACTTTAAACTTTCTCCGACGTTTCGGTTGCTTTTCAGCAGCCATGTTCACGGGGTGGCTAAGATGGTAGTTGTTTTAATCTTCTGAAGTATAGTTATTCAAAGTACCGGATCATAATTTAATCATTGGTGTTTCTATTTACGCAGAACGACCTCAAAGTATCATGAAGTCTAGCTGTGTTTTGCTTCTTCTTGGGTTAGACTATTTAAATTACTGCATCCCAAGCTGGTACATTCCTACCGTCGCGACTATTCTTCTGCTAACTATCTTAATTAGTATTCTGTTTTTGATTTCAATAACCTCGCGAAGCATTCTTGGTAGAAATCGGTGTTCTTTTGAAAAATGTTCTTATCTTCGTTGGTGGCTTGAAGTATGTGTTGGTTAGTGCTCTCTTCGTTGGTGTTTATTCTATTTTAAATTTATTAGTTAGACACAGGTTTATAAAAAAATCTTACAAAAACAAACGGAAGTATAGTATAGCTATGTCATGACAATACAATCTAAAAAAAATAAAATTATAAAATCACAAACACACCACTAAACAGAATCTAAGCCTAAATTACATTTATAACACCAAAACTAAAGCATAACTTAATTATTTAACAAAATGTGTCACTTAGAAAGTCCTTGACAGAGTAGTAGCATTTTTCATACAATAAATTATTTTGCCTTTTTTGTTTACCATCCGTCAATGTCTATAAAAGAGATTTTGACTGTCGTCTCTCATACGCTGGTTAAACCAAGAGCAGCATAAGCACAAGAAATTAACGGCATATGTTTGTAATTAAATAAGTATATATTTCAAGATTGAAAAATATTCTTATGTATGTTTTAAAAATACAAAGAACATATTTATTTAATTTATAGTTAGTTAAAAATAAAGCCTGGTATTGTTTTAAATATTAAATACGAATTTGCCACTGTTGAATATATAACAATAATGCTATCGCCGCAATTCATTGTTTAGGGTACAGATGGAAAGCTATCCGGATAGATACTAAAGTTAAATAATCTATATGGTACATAAAATTAAGTTATAAATAAATAAATCATATTACAAGATATTAATCGTCGCAACAAATGCAACGTAATTTGTGTAAAACGATATAAGTCAGTTACTTTACGCATCGATTAGCTATAAAATGCACGACGCACCAGTTTGAATGCAGTCGTAAGTCTTACTTTTTCAACACTCACTCATTCTAATTGCCAATATAAGCATCTTAATCTGCGTGAAGAAGTTGCGATTCACTGGTTGCCGCGCTATCGACAACTTACATACATATATCACACTACACTTATTTTATGGGTTATGTAACTTAAATTAAAATTGATTATTTTTGATTTAAATATATTTATATAATTATTTATTTCCGCATCGGTGTCTTTGTGGAGAAGCCATCGACAGTCTTGGTCACCATGGCCTATCATGCAGCAGGAGTGCTGGTCGTATATCACGACACGCCAAGCTGAATAACATACTCCGTCGATGTCTTGTCACTGCTGGCGTCCCGGCTCAGCTTGAACCTCAATGCTTGGTACGCGACGATGGCAAGAGACCAGATGGTATGTCATTACTGACATAGAAAATGGGTAGGCCTTTGGTGTGGGACGCAACTTGTGTCGACACCCTTGCGCCATCACATCTTTCTAGCACAGCGGGTTGCGCTGGTGCTGCTGCTGCATCAGCGGAGACGCTCAAACGGCGTAAATATCAAAACCTTATTGGTGAGTACATATTTGAGCCGTTTGGTGTCGAAACGCTGGGGCCATAGGGTCCAAATGCTAGGTCTGTTTATATAGACCTAGCTATGCGGCTCATCGACGCTTCGCGTGACCAGAGGGCTGGTATTTTCTTTGCACAAAGAATAAGTATTGCCATTCAACATGGCAATGCTGCCAGTCTTCTGGGCACGTTGCCAATTGACGACGATGCGGAGGAATATTATGACGCTTTTGGATTTTGCAGTTTTATTTGTACTCTTTAGTTTATATTTTTTTTAATATCATTATACACTTTATCCAAAAGTATTGATACATATTAAATCAGAATCATATATCACACTGAATTTGATTTGAAAAATTAATGTAAATTAATATATTTAGAGTAGCATTATTATACACATTTTCTTTATAATAAAGTCTACCTTTTTTATGATGTAAGTATAATTCTACCGGTTTTCACAAAGATGAATAGGAATACTAATAAATGTTTACTAATAAAAGTGTAATTATATCAGTTTGTACTAATTTACGTTTAAATATTTAGATCGTGTAAAAGGAGGTATTTAAATTTGTATTAATATACATTTAAGAAATAAAAATATTTGTTCAGTTCACTTTGATATTAATCAAAATGTATTTATAATACACATAGATAAATGTAAAAAAACCTTAGTTAAAGCATTTTACACCAAAATTATCTTGCTCATTTTCTCTTTAGAGGGACGACATCAATTAGACTTAGCAAATTTTTTACTCATTAACATAGTGTAAAAATATTAAAACTGATATAAGTCAAGATGTATCACTTTTCACTGAAGATACAGATTTGTTTTGATTTAACTAGAAACAGTTTTACGTTGGTATAATATTAGACAGCGAGTCATATTAGCGTTCGTATTTAAAGGTTTTGTATACATAAGTGGCTAGCTGACTTTTATAAAAATAATTTCAGTAAGTAGTCTCTTTTACTTTTTGAGTTAGATATAGTACCTTATTGTGCCAAGTGAAGGTTCTATTTAGCCATTTGGTTTAACGTTTTAATGTATAACGTCCATTGCAATACTTAGAAAGTTATTAAGTTTGGCAATACTAAGAATGATGTATTTAAAAATAAAGGGTAGCATGTATTCGAGTAACATGAAGACAATAATTATGATCTATTATCTGATTGATTTCTTACGTGTAATCAATACAATTTGGTATCACTTTTTGTCAAATTGCTTAGTAACAGCAGGTACATCGGAAGGATGGGAATCTGTAGACATATTGTCCACTCTTAGCGCCCTCGAGGTTAGTGCAGTGGTACTGATAGTCTTGGGTGATCGCGTCGCAGGTGCCGTGGAAGTACTTGGAAGGCGGACAGCTTGACACCGAGGAGAGGACCGCGCACGCGACGAACGCCAACATAAGGATTACCATTGCGAACTTCATTGTTGATTTTAAGATGATTCTGAAATTTAAATATACATTGTTAGCAATTGCAACGGAATTGCGATTGAGAATCAGAGGTTGTGATTTTGGTCCTAACTATTGCATTACCGACGTGATCCATTGACACGTGTCCACCTCAATAATTGATACAGCTGTTTAATAAAAATAAGTAAGACTCAAGGGTAAACAAAAACTGTACTTTTGTTTTACCCTTCACGTTATTAGTAAGTTGCACCAGCAAACATTTTAACAGAATTGGTATTCAGTAAAATTCTATACATAATGAAAAAAGAAATATCATTAACTTATTTGTTTATTGGTCAATGATATAATATCTCAAATACAAAAACATTTTCTTTTTGCGCTGTGCATTAATATATTATCCCCTGTAAAAGTAAGGCTAGTATCCTTGCCTTAGGATAGTATATTATTCTCCGATATCACGGGGTACCTTTTTACCTGGAGCGGCTGGTGGCGGACTATCTGAGAGGCAGGAGTGTCCTCCTCGAGGTTCGAGGCGAGGTTTGGCGGCGGCCCATGTCGTGCGGTGTCCCGCAGGGATCGGTTCTTGGTCCGCTCCTGTGGGACATGGAGTACGAATGGGTCCTACGTGCTGTCCTACCCACCGGGCTGAGTGTCATCAGTTACGCTGACGACACCCTCGTCACAGCCCGTGGGGGTATCTTCGAGGAGGCGGCCCGTTTGGCTACCGTGGGGGTTTCCCAGGTGGTCGGGCGTATCGAGGCGCTGGGTTTACGGGTGGCTATTAACAAGACGGAGGCCCTGGTCTTTCATGGGCCTTGTCACAGTCCACCTCGCGGCGCCTCGATAATGTTGAGCTCGACGCGCGTTCCCATCCAGGCCCACATGAAATATCTGGGCTTGGTGCTGGACGGAAGGTGGCACTTCGGCGAGCAATTCAGACTGCTTGCCCCAAAGCTCCTCGGCACTGCGTCTGCCTTTGGGCGGTTATTGCCAAATTTGGGCGGGCCCAGTGCACAGTGCTGGTTGCCGGCGACTCTACACGGGGGTTATCCGGTTGATGGCGCTTTACGGCGCACCGGTGTGGGCGGACTCCCTGGCCGCTCAGTGCAAGACTCTCTTGCGGAGACCGCAGAGAGTCATAGCGGTCAGAGTAATACTTGGATACCGCACGGTGTCGACCGACGCAGCTTGCGCGTTGGCCGGAGCACCCCCGTGAGATTTGGAGGCTGAAGTGCTCGCCGAAGTGTTTGCAGTGAGTGAGGCGGAGACGGGTTGTCGTCCCCTCCCGACAGCTATTGAGTGCGCGCGCAATCGAGCCCACCAGGGCATGATTTTAAAGTGGAAGGCGCGGCTGGAGGCATCCCTAGCCGGTTTCAGAACCGTTGGGGCCCTCCAGCCGATATTGGAGCGGTGGGCAGGGCGGCAGCATGGGACCCTTTCCTTCCGGCTAGTGCAGGTGTTGTCAGGGCACGGTTGCTTTGGCAAATACCTGCACACGGTCGCTAGGAGGGAACCGAGTCCCATCTGCCACCACTGCGACTGTGAGGAGGACACGGCGCAGCACACGCTTGAGCAATGTCCTGCTTGGGCGGTGCAGCGCCGTGAACTCATTGAGGTTGTGGGTGAAGATCTCTCGCTGCCGGCCGTGATCAAAGCCATGGTGACAGCGAGAGGAAGTGGGCAGCGGTCGCGTCCTTCTGCGAGGACGTCATCTCGCAGAAGGAGGCGGCGGAGCGGATCCGTGAAGAAAGTATCCTTGCGAAACCGAGCCGTTGCCGACGAACCGGGCGGCGCAGGCGTGCTCACGCGCGCCTTATGCCGCCATAATGAAGGCTGTGGGCGGGAGAACGGGGATCTCCCGTCCGCCAGCCATTGAGTCGGTCCGACGCCCTATATAGTGCCGGGGCGTCGCCGAGGAGCTGTAGACTGCTGGATGGGTCGCTGAGGTAGTAATTGTTGCCAGCGGCCCATCCACTATACAAGGCAGCGAGCGTGCACACCGTGGGGTTTTGGTCCGTAGGCCCGAAGTACGGAAGAGCCGGACATAACCCTCTCGCCTCCCCTTGTGGCGAGAGGGTACGCATCAGGCGCATTTCCACACGTAAAAATAAAAACGGGATAGTATATTATTCAAGTCCGAATAGAACTACGTTTCAATAGCAACTTACCTGTTTATTCTGAAGTGTTCTTGCTACTGCTGAAGCAAGTTAAGCTGTGTCGTCCTTAGGATTTGATGGTTATTATATACTCAATCACCGGCCCTTAGTATTATATCAATTAAATAAACCAAATTAAGTACCTATAGTTGGGTTTATTTTGATTGTCCAAATTAGTGCATAATAGTGCTTTTAACCTCATAATCTAATTTGGATTTATTAATCGATATCATTCTGCTAGCACAGGCATTGCTAATTGAGTATATGAGCAACATTACATCAAAAGAGATACAAAACTGAGCTTGTTATAGCAGCAATATCAAGTGAGAATATACTAATGAACTTCAATTTTATGGTGTTTCTTTTTATATTTTATATTGGGAGCCATGTTGAAAGTGACATGGTTTTAATTCATATGGGATCTACATGTAGGCAATAGAGGGATATAGATTAATAACAATAATATTTTGATTTAGATTGAAAATTTAAAGTCCACTTATTCATATAAGTAGTGTCTCTTTTATAATATGCGCCAGTTCCTACAGCAATCGTCCAAATAATGTTGAATAGTTTACTATATACGAAAAATCTAATAATCTGATGGTCAGAAATTGTTCGGTCATCGTTTTCGACTGTTTGCGTAAAAATACGAACATATTTTATATGTATATTTCAAATTCAAACATCATTTATTTATTTAGATCACAATGGGTTACTACATTTTCTATTTCTTTTAATCTGGGTTTAAATGCATTTAATATCCCTCTCTGTGGAAAAGGGGGAGCAGAGGGGTTATGTCGGGCTCACTCGGGGAGAGATGGAAAGTCCCGGGTTCTACAGACTAAACCTTCTACGGTGTGCCAACTGCCTTGCAAATGTAGTTCATGGGTCGGTGAGTATTATAGGTTACATTCTTGTCACAAAAAATCTCGCATCCTGTTGTTTAGTTTTTTAATCCATAGATGCATGCGAACGAAGTCATGAGTAAAAGCTGGTATAACTATTACTACTTATAATCTCTGCTTTTTTCTCTGGAAACATGCATAAGCTTATGTATGAGTATAAAATAATAATTATATTATACTCATACATACATTAAGTGACTAGCAGGGACCATAATTATTATGGTCCCTGCTAATCACTTAGTTTCCATGGAAATAAAACTACTATATACAGATGTTATCGCGTTGTTTACCCACACCCAACCACAGCTAGACTTCATGATACTTTGAGCTCATTCTGCGTAAATAGAAACACCAATGTTTAAATTATGTTCGGGTACCTTGAAATAACTACACTGGAACATTGAGATAACTACCATCTTAGTCTCCCTGTGACCATGGCTGCTGAAAAGCAACCGAAACGTCGGGGAAAGTGTAAACCTAAATATAAATAGATTTCATAGTTTAAATATTTTATTAGCTTATAAATTAGTAAAATTCAGTAGTAGTAATAGTAGTGTAATAGTTTCACAATTATGTAATACAGTGATTAATAAACAACGCGATAAAATCCGTATATAGTAGTTTAATTTCAATTAGTGGTATTCGCGTAAACAGAAGACAATATTACACTTAGTTTCTACTTAACATTGCCTTAGATGCTTATAAAGATATTTCCTATTATGCCAATTTGATACCAAATACTTTCAATTGATTATGTTAATCATTTAAATAGTGATCAGTCCATCTATATCACATCTGAGGCTTTTTAGGTATGGCTGAAAATATTTGCTTATGCGCTAGGTGACACGAAACTGTATGTTTTAATAATAATAATAATAATATATCGTTTATTTCTCTCATAAAGGTAATACAGTAACAGTGGTAACACTTAACATTACAGCTTTAAATATAGGTACCTTTGTGAAAGCTGGAGTCTGAACTAGGTTCAAGACCTGTATGACAGATCTCCAGGCTCTCTCTCCGGTCATTAGTTTAGTTTTACATTTTAGTAATTAACAGATTTTATATTTTAGTTGATAAGAAATGAGAAATTTAACATTAAATCTGTATGTGAGTGTGTGTGTTTATGTGTGTGTTTTTGCGTGTGTGAGAATGTGTTTATATGTGTATTTGTGTGTGAGTGTGTGTATAATGTTTTTATAAAAATATGCATCTGGGTTTGTGTAAGTAAGATAGAATGGTACAAGAGTAAAATAAACCCATTGTCTATTTTATTACTTGGATGAAATTTTCGATCTTAGAGTAATCCAATCCCAGTAACCATTTTATAACTGTTTTTTACATTCTTCTTTACGCATTGGGTGAATATTTAAAATTTTATTTATTTTATTATAAATGAAACTACTGAGGAAGTAATAGCATCGTTGAGCTGATGTCGTGTTTGTTGCGACTGGTATACAGACGGTGTGTTTGCGTCTCATGGTAGCAAATTTAGACGGCTCGTAGGGTGTTTGTGCGTGAGTAGTGAGTATGAGGTTAAGTACGAAAAGTTTTCGAACTGATAGAACGTCACAGGTTTTATATAAGTTTGAAGTAGGATACAGAAACGGCAGCTTCCAACCTACCTTCAAGAGTGCTCTCTGTGCACGCTCTAGTCTTAAAAGACTTGTTTTTGTAGTGCCACCCCATGCAACTATACAATACTGTAGGAGTGATTGGCCGAGAGCAAAATATACTTGTCTTATTATCTTAGTATCAGCTACGTTCCGGAGGTTTTTAAAAACAAACATTAATTTTCGTATTCTGGTTACAAGAGTTTCCATATGACACTGAAACGACAGAATGTTGTCAATCTCTATGCCTAAATATTTTATAAAGCTAGTGCTTTTGAGGTAAGTGCAATTACATACGGCATGTGTCGGGTTGCAGCAAGAGTGGGCTGTCAAACAGAAATCAGCAGGAGAGGGTCTATTTACGTGGGAAAGGGAAAATGTGAGATATTTTGTTTTCTCTACATTTAAAGTAAATAGGTTTTGGGCCAGCCAGTCAGTGATTCTATTTAAGCCGACGTGGGCACAATCAAAAGCCATCTGCCAAGAGGGTCCATGAAAAATTGAGGCGGTATCATCGACATAAGTAAAAATACTGCCATTGTTGATTTTCAGCTCACAGAGATCGTTGATGTAGACTAAAAATAAGGTTGGGCCAATGATACTGCCTAGTTAAGTCCAAAACTGCATTGCTTGTAGAAATACCAGAGCGGAAGCCGTACTGTGATGAAGATAAGAGATGATGTTGATTTAAATATTTGATAAGTCTATTGTTCGTTAGACTCTCAAGTAATTTTGAAAGTGTAGGAAGAATAGATATGGGCCTATAGTTTTCCATACGATCTCTATCTCCTGCCTTGTAAATAGGATGAACCACCGCAAGCTTAAAGGCATCTGGAAATGTTCCTGTAGCAAAAGCTAGATTGCAGATGAATGTGATCGGCGGAATTAATATATTTTTATATTTCTTAATAAAACTTGCTGAAATATCGTCGAGACCCGCTGCACAATTGCTTTTCATATTGACAATGAGACGCTCTAGTTCAGCCTCGTCTGTCTCCAGTAAACCAAACGTACGATGATGAAATGGTAGCGAACAGAGAGAGGAATGTATGGGTGACGAGGTAACTATTTTCTCAGTTAAAGCTCATCCTACACTCACGAAGTAGGAGTTTACCTCATTTACAGAAATATGTGGGTTGCTGGCCGACAGCAGACTACCGGCATGTGACTTTTGTTTTGTAGTGTAAGAGATAGATTAAATAGCCTCTCAGAGTTTTTTGTTATTATTTTGTGAATTTGTTATTTCAGCTTTGTCATAATTAATCTTAGTGGTGTTAAGTAACATTTTACAATAATTTCGATATCTTTTATACGTTGTCTTAAGTATTTCATTACCTGGTGTTTTTTTTAATTTTAGGTGTAAGTTATCTCTGTTCCGTAAGCATTTGAGAAGGCCTGGTGTCATCCAGGCCTAAGTCTTTTAAGATTTGGTACGTGTTTCAAAGAGATATTTGAAATTTGAATCGTGTTTAGGGTATTAAAAAAATAATTTGTAGCTTCATTTACATCACTCATGCTATATAAAAGGTTAAAGTTTGTGGCCATTAAATCTGATTCAATGCTATAATAATTAAGAATTTTGATAATTTTAGTTTTTTGTATGTTGCTATTTTATTTAGATTAATTTTGTAAAAACAATATAATTGTATCATGATCTGTGAGTGATGTATGTGCAATATAACAAGATGCATGACCTTTTGTTTTTAAAATTAGATGATCAATGCATGAGTGATTGTTACGTGTAGGTATAGTGTGAGCAGGCATTAAACCGTGGTAAGCAAGCATAGTCAAGTAGTCAGTTGATCGTTGATCGACGTTGTTTTTTGAGATATAAATATTGATGTCTCCCGCTAATATAATATTTTTATACAAGGAATAGGATGTAAGAAGCTCACTTAAGGAATCTAAAAAACTTGAAACATTGTGGATCGCTGGGCGGTATATGGCAACTACGATAATGTCCTTACCTATTTTTATAACTAAGCAATTTGCATCCCGTAATAGAGGTTCTGTTACCGAAATATTTATTTGACTACGGCAGTACACGACTATGCCCTCGTTCTGTGATCGTACCTGAGCAGTAGAGGCAGAGCAGTAGCCAAGAATAGGTGGAACAGGGGAAGAATTATATAACCAAGATTCTGTCAGAATTATTAAATCCCACGGCGTATTGCTTCTTTCGAGAAGAGCATTTAGTCCATTGAAGTTTTTATTTATACTCCTAATGTTTTGAGATAGAAGTGAAAGCGCTTTTTTGTGAGATCTAGCTAATTGTTGGCAATCGTCTATCATACAAGTTGCTAAAACTGCTACCGATACTTTGTCTAGGTCATTATATATGTAGTTTAAGTCGTCGAATTTTAAAGAGTGTTTTTTTTAGCATCAAACTTACAGACTTAGGGCATGTAGTGTGCTCTGTACTAAATACGTAGTGTCGTTTAAGTGTATGTGGTGTACAAAATATGATAACAAGGCGTTGGTAATAAACAAATAAAAAAGTAATTTCGAAATTATTATACGCATTTAATGGATAGTTGATCAGGAGGACGGTCAGTGAAAAAGCTTTATATTGATGTATGATATGTGAAATTTTGAGTGTTTTGAAATATTTTACAGTAAATGTAGAATATTGTTCGCGTAATGAGGCAAAATAATTGTAGGCATATGGTAGGACGCTACTGGGTGAGTTTATCAATGAAATAAAATGTATGTTCACATCACAGGATAACCATAAATATTGCTGAGTTTTTATAAGGATGATATATAATATAATGTGTAAGTAGATAAATATTGAGAATTGCGTGTTGGTGTGAGAGTGAATATTTGGTATAATAGGATTTGGTATATAATAATAGATATGGACATTTTAGAAAATGTGAAAGTGTTTGATATTTGTGTATAGTTATGTTATTGTTTGTATTATTGTTTGCGTTATTGTTTGTGTTATGTATGGCACAATGCTTATAATATAAAAATATAGCTACAATCAGATTAAATTTATTACTAAGCATGCAATATATAGAAATAATAAAATGCAATGGGTAGGAATTTAGTAGTATATGTTTTAAATCTTGTAATTGCACTTCATTTCTTATAACTTTAGCCGGCTGACCTTCAATTTTTCTGACAAGAACTCGCCCGTTAGAAGTCCAGCAAAATTTGTACCCATTTTGTCTAGCCGCTTCACGGGCTAGAAAGAAAAGCCTTTTCGTGTAGTTTGTTAGATGTTCACGAACGTAAACAGGAGTGTTTTTATCACCCAATCCAAGTTGGGATAATCCCAACTTAATTGGGTTCGCCTTATTAAAGGTTTTCACGCTGTTTAAAACAGTATCTTTAGTTGCTAGGGTGGTTAGTTCCGCTACAATTGGTTTGTTTGTAGTTTTGCTTGGAATGCGGTAAGTAGCCCGAATATCACTTGCCTGAAGTCTCAGATTTAATGACTTCGTTACCTTGAGGACGATGTCGGTTAATTTGGCAGCATTTTCGTTCTCGTTAGGCGGTATACTGTGTATCTCGATGCTGTTTCTCTTCACGCTTCGCTGTAGTTGCTCAATCTGACCCTCCAAGTTTGTAATGTACGAAGATTTTTCATTACACTGCCTTTCAAGGCTATCAATCCGTTGGCGCATATCATCATATTGGTTTGACAAGAAGTCCAGAGATTTTTCAATGTCATCTGATGTTTTTTGTAAATTTGACAGCGAATTCTCCAGCTTGTTAAATTTCATATCTTGGTCGTGTTTCCAAATGTTTAACATCTCCATGATCTCCTTTTTAAAATCAACAAAGTCATCGCGAGTAGTATCATCATGCTTTCTCTTGACTCTTGTCGCCACGTATGAGGTTGGGGTGGAAGATTGCTGCTTGTTAAGGTCAGTCTCGGACCCAGCTTTGACTGGCGAACGTTGCATTTTAATCACCTAGTTATTTAGTTATAGCAATTTCGTGCCAGCGAATAGCAAGTTCTCAGCCACCGGATCGAGGATTGCTTGTAGCAGTTTTGCAGGCGCTTGCAAATTAATGAAGTTAGTGAGGTAGGCGGGGTCAAAAACTTGAATAGCCAATAAGGGAAAAGCTTGGACGTCGCTTATCGAAGCGGACGGCGAGTGAGCCTCTTCGCTGATTTTATGAGCCTGGTACTTTATAGTCTTTGCGTTCACAAACAATTGTAGAATTTAATTTAAAATAATAATGCCAACCATCTAAATGATGGGGATGAAAATGCTGTCACGAAGGACGATGGCGAAAAGAGGCGGTAAGGGTCAGTCCGAACAATACCTCAGAGCACTCCCTATAGTAAAAGCGATAGAAGATGCATAGCGAGGCCACATCTCTACGTAGCGCCAAGGGGTCTAGCCGATTTGAAACATCCTGGCGGTCGACGATTCAAGTCGCTCTCCGTTGAATGCGGTCCAGAGGGAGAAGCTGGTATTGGGGTGCCCCGCCCAAAGATGAGAACATCCTCTCTCTCTCTACGACTAGTTCAGTTTATGATATAGCGTTCTCCTACACCAACCGGCAGCTTATAATAGCGGTAGCCGCTGTAACTCGCAGTGCCCGACAGCACCTTCTGGGACCAGTTATAGACAGGTCTTCTCCCCAAATCTCGATTTCTCCAACCTAACTTCAGAGACCCGGTTCTCGTAAGTGAGCTACCTGGCGCCCAAGTGGCACTACCTATTCTCCAGATAGGTGCCAAAGCAATGAAGCCGCTCACCACTCGCAACTCTGGGAGTTGCTAACGATAAACTCGCTGAAGCCGACGGAGAAGCTGCCTCCCATAAATCCAGTATGGTACCGGAGCTGTATATGGCACGCTCACTTCCCGACGTATTGGCCTACAACCCGGGTATGGCCCGAGTCACTCTAGCTATAACTCTTACTTGCTGAGCAGGCAAGCACCCGAGATGCGTTGTGGCAGCGAAACCACGCCGCCACTTCGCTGAAGACAACTCTGTGCCTCGCGCGACCAACTAGTTTGCACTAGCCGCGACTGAGTCTGACGCTCGAATGCCACGTGATTGCCGAGCAACGAACATGTCGTCCTCTGCGGCTAACCACATAGCCCCTGCGAGTTCAACCTCAATCATAATTTTAATATTTCTACACCAGCAATGGTAGTATGTGTGAATCAATGTTGAATATACATGACCCTCATGTACCACATACTTAGAAATAAATGCTATTCTATTCTAAAACTGTGTACTGAATGTTAGTTAATAATGTAACGGCTGGATATTATAGTGAAATACATGTCATATATGCCGAATATTGTAGTCCGTTTACAATATTTCATCGGTTTATAATCTGAATAGTGTTATTGGAAATGAACGGTTCTTATTATATTTCTGAAGCAACCCTAATTTATTAAAGAGCTATTATAGAGATATTATATTGATGGATTGGCATAATTATACAGTATGTATAGAAAACCCTGTCCGATCCATTATTTATCTTATAACAAACATGCTAATAAAAATAATAAAAAGGTCTATCATCGTAAAACGCCTTCATAATATTTTTAAGTATAGTATTGATAAGCACTTTTACCCTTAAATTACCGAAATTTCGCACAGACTGGCAAACCTCTACTAAACCGCGGCTTCTTTGATGTATTTATTTTCTATAAAATTCGTCGGCTTTTCTATCAAAGATCAAAGAAGCCGCCTCCCCGCGCGCGTGCGTTTGTACCTAGACATTCGCATCGCGTTAGGGATGTAACTATCGATCAAATAAAAATATCGAGGTATGAAATTTTAAGGATGAAAACTAATTTATTTGTAAAAAACATTATTAAAGACTCTTGCGTGCAAAACTCAAACTTTATGTAATTATTCGTTTTTCTATAGATTAAATGAATAAAAATAATACATAAGTACATAAACTCACGGCTCATCCCCGTAGAGTATAGGTGTATTATTACGCCAAGTTTTACCAGCTAAGTTTTTACATGCGTTTACCGTACACATTTTACGACTCCGTAACCATGTTGTTGCTGAGAAATACGTAACAAACAAAACCAAATAACGTTTTGCACGACCCCTTTTATCCAACCTAAGACTCTCGTTCGCACTCGCCAATTTAATACTATCACTGACTGGCGATATTAATTGAAAATATTGATAAAATTAAATATGTTGTATTCACACGCTGAATACTTTATCATATTCATGTGTTTAGTAAGGAGTGAAAGAAACTATGCAGCTGCGCGTAGGGACGAGGAACTGTTCTCTAGACCACGACGGATCACACCTTCGCACACGCGTGTACAGTACGGGTATAGTGTTCGTGGTCATATATGAAAATGGTGCCGAATGTGGATCTATGTTCGAGGTGGATATGTAGAGTACGATCAACTTAGCTTACAAGGTAATATTTTTATTAATTATAAACTTAGATATGATAAGTTTGATTAGAATGCTCTGTGATGTCTTAAAAAGTTCGAGATCGTTTTCAACAATGCAATATCAGCTGATGCGTTCATTCGGCACGTGCGGCGAGCGGATTACATCAAAGAATTAGGTAAAACTATCGTTTCGACCGGCGGCGCCTTTGACTTGTCGGCAAACTTTTGTGTATCAAAGCAGGCGGCTTGGCGTGCGGCGGCGTCAGTGAACATCAATAAACTTTAGTGATACCTAGTTATTATGATTTATGAGTTGTCGGTGTTACCATTAGTAATCAATAAATATATTATTTTAAATAAATAAAGCTTAGCGGGGTAATTTTTTTAATATTTTTTATTATAGGATTACACCTACGTACTCATAATAAGCTACTATATACCTTTAACGATCGGACATGGTTTATTATACACACTGTATACTACTTTATGAACAAAGTCAATCATGGTTATAAAATTTACTATATGATTGCTTATTTAATATTATATTCAAATTATACTTTTTTTTTCCCTTTGTATATACTGAAGTATCAATTGGCAATATATTATTGAAATAAAACCCGAATTACAACCATAATTACGCATATAAAATTAAATAACCTGACGGTTTTACTTAAGTCAGTATTTTCGGTTTAACCCAGCTAGTTTAGTTTGCCGATTTTACAAATAATTTGGACCTATTGAGTCCATTCGCATTCCAAGAATTGACAGGTTAATTGATTGCACAAATCATATGGGCAGTGGTCAGTCATCACGGGTATTTTCAGTACCTACGCTGCAACAGAGATACGGCTCGTACGATAGCACGTTTCACCGTAGCTTGTAATCAATTGCAACATTAAGTATATCTCTGACGCGATGCCAAATAATTAAAAATAGGATGGATAAGTGAATTTGAGGATATGCAAGGAGGCAAAATTCGTGAATCTCTAAAATTATTTTACCAGGTTTAATGCAGTAAAATTCTAACTATTCTTACGCCAATTATTTATAGACGCATACTTATAACTAAGGCAAAACTTTTTATAGCTATTATATATCAAAAAAATTGATCTTACTCTAAGCTACACCTATCTGAGTGTCAACACTACTTTATACGCGGTAAATCAACGTTCACTAACTTATTCAGGTACAAAAAATATCTCGGCACCGTTTCTGCGAAGGCGGTCAAGTGGACTACATCTATAGATTTTTGAGAGGCCTTTGATACAGTCAATCATGATATACTACTTTAGAATGCAATGTACTAAGGTGTACATGGTTGTTTATTGCATTGGGTTTAGTCATAGTAAAAACAAAAACCCAACTTGTATCTGTTAAATTAGGGGTTAATTATCCAAACCTGTTACCATCACCCTTGGTATATCACAAGGAGCATTTAGTGCCATTATTCTCCTTCATATTCATCAAGGTTCTTGTAAAGACTAAATTATCCCAGCCTATTTTGATTATTTAAAAGTGTTTACATCCATACGCAATATATCCGATTGTGAATCCCTACAGCGAGATTTTAACGCTATATCGATTTGGTTTAATCTTAATCGTATGCACTTAAATGTCAAACAGTTGCTAAGTATTTTTTTTTTGTTGTGGAATCGCAGTGTTTATTATAGAAAATACAACATGTGTTAAAACTATGCACCATTTACATGTTTTCGCAGATATACAACTAAAATGTTTCATATTTATTTTTCAAAAAGTTCCATTAATAACACACAATCATAAACTCCATTATTAACATATATAGGATGTCGGTATACTATTTGACAACTGAATATATTTTTGCTATTATCAAAAGTACATAATAATACGGACAGCTAGTAGAACTTGGCTTTGTAGGTAGATCCACGAAATGTTTTAAAATCCTCACAGCCTTGTAGGTATCACTTAATAATAGTCAAATTAGAAACGTATTGGAGTGCCGTTCAAGTATGTGGCCACCGTATAACTTAGTACACTCTGGTATCAATAAATCATAACGACTTGTGTGGTTTGCAGTAGTCAGCGGTTCACTAATGTTTTCTTGGAATTACTACTGTGATACCAAGAAATCACAGATATGTTCATTAAAATGAAATTACTTCATACGGATTTTATTGCGTTGTTTATTTAACACTTTATTATATAATTTTAAATTCTTATACTACTACTATTCAACTTTAATACTTTTCAAGCTAATTATATTATTATAACTATTTATATTTAAGTTTGCACTTTGCCCGACATTTCAGTTGCTTTACAGCAGCCACGTGAGGGAGACTAAAATGGTAGTTGTCGCAATGTTTTGAAGTGTAGTTATTTCACAGTACCCGAATATAATTTAATTATTGGTGTTTCTATTTACGCAGAATGATTTCAAAGTATCAGGAAGTCTAGCTGTGTTTTGCTTCTTCTTGGATTTGACTATTTGTATTAATGGATACCAAGCTGGTGGTACATTCCAACCGTTTTTCTATTGAAATTTGTAGGTTGTTTAATTTGAATACGCGGTCGCCACGGTTGTTTTGGCCAGTTCCTGTGTCGCATAGGCCGGCAAGAGAAGCCCGGTTGTCACCACTGCGGCGACTGCCGTGAATTTGTCGAGGACACGGCGCTGCACACTTGGCGGATTGCCCCTCCTGGGCATTGCAGCGCCGTGGGATGGTCGCGGCAGTCTGATTGGTTGCCCTCTCGCTCCCGCCCGTACTTCAATCTATGGTCCGGAGTGAGAGATCGTAGAACGCCGTCTGCGAAATGCAATGATGCATATCCCTCCGCGGGGGCGGGCGGAGGGATTATGTCGGACTCGCCGGGGTAAAAGAAAGATGGAAATAATAGTAAAGTACCTCCCGGAATACCGACTAAACCTACCACGGTGTTCCTCGACAAAACCACTATCGACGGGGCCGCGCGAATCGCTTTCGCATGCGGTCGCGACCCCGCCGAGGTTACGGCCCGCTGTGTGAAACGACAGGCCACTACACAACAAGACCTACCCATAATAGGACTTCACGCCACTAGTAAACCCTACTGTCCCCCCACTAAAAAGAGGGGAGACGGACTCGACACAGAGGCGCGCGTCGGAACACGCACGCCGCCTCCCAGACCTGGTGCTGAACGGATGGCGGGCAGGCCCACAAAGCCCGCCACCCCCAGGTCAAACCTCAGGGTGGCTGGAGGTCGTCTCGCGATCAGATTTCTCTCTGGCTCATCTGCACTCAACATCAATACAAAATCCTCAAACTAAATAACAAAAACTCGTTCAATAAAATCTAGCTGTACTTTTTTTAATAATAATATAGACACTTAATTTGAATAGTAGGTACTCTTAGTTTAATTAGTAGCAGCAAGTACATCTAAACGACTCGTCATAAACACAATCTCCACGCTTAGCTTTCTCGACGTGAGTGTAGTGGTAGTCACAGTCCTTGGTGAGCGAGTCGCAGGTGCCGGGAAAGGACTTGGCAGGCAGACAGCTTGACACCGTGGAGAAAATGGTCGCGACGTACGCCAACATAAAGATTATTCCGAATCCATTTTTAGTTTGTACATGATGTCGGAGCCGGAAGGACAAATAAAAATTTAAAACTATTCTGTTAGATAGAGACGCTTAAAATAGGCGAAACTATTTTGTCTAATGTAGAGAAGTGTTCTCAACAGTTTAATAATTGAATTGAGAGATTAAGATTCATTTTTTAAATTACAATTATATTAATATTTTATACTTAAATATTTAAGACAATATTTTTTATAATCTGAGTGCCTTCAGACAATTCTTCAATAAATTAGCTGATTTTATAAGATTGTTATTCACCTGTCAATTGATGTTGCTACTGCTAAAGCAAGCTATACAATGTGTTACCTTTGACACAATACCATTTATATACTAGCTTAGTGACTGGTGGTCATTCCGTCTCGTTTAGTAATTAACTTAATTGATATATCAATGCGTTTTAATAAATATACATGCTAACTTATCAAGTACGTAAGCTACTTCACACAGTAAGACTAGAGACCTGAAGACATCTGTTTAGGATGGGTTAGACAACATGCTTGTTACATGTCATTACGTGGGCAGTAAAACTTTCAATGATTGCTTAAAGAACAAAAAAATATAAAAATAACAAACAAATAAATGTGTGTGATATACGTCTAATTATATTTTAATGGATATATGTATATGCATACATAGGTGAGATAGTATGTAAGAAGACTGGCTACAAAGTAAATACTTAGGTCCACTAAAATAACACAAAGCCAATTACAGTCTTCACGCATAGAAATTAAATATATTTGGTATTTTACAAACATTTACATCAGCACGCAACATTTCAGAATGCCAATATAATATGTAAGCTTACATCTAGTCGAGGAGAAAATCTCATTATTCAGCTATCTTATTGCAAAGGTTCATTTTGTATTAAATGGATCAAAGTAAGAAATGTGATATTCATCAAATAGTTTCAATTATGCAAATTAAATCAGCATCTAAAAATCATTACAATACCAGGAAAACCAAATTGTGTGGTCTACAAATTGATATTTTAAAACGGGATGTTCTTAATTGTTTAAGAAATATTTGTTTGATTTGTTTGTTTAACGTTTTCAAAAAAACAACTCCCGTACTAGGAATAATTTCTTTACAAACATTCAACCGACGGACACAAAGAACACCCAGACTCGGAATAACTGTTTGTGGATCACACAAATTTTTGTCCCGTTTGGGGATCGAACTCACAACACTCGGCGCGGCGGCAGTGGCGACCACTTAAACCACTACATCATCCGTGCAGTTATTAATAAATATTATGAGTCCTCTAAATCAGGAAGATATTGAAAATCCTTTGTATTTTGAATAGGAACTACGAAATTATATGTAGGGAAAAACGGCTCGGTTCGAACAGCTCGCGGTGCGAAAAGACTAAAGACCCTCTTTTATAGCTAATGACCTATTAGTTCAAAAAATATTTTATCTTTAAATTACCTAATAGTACTCTTGATGAAGCTCACGTGCTACATCGGTCATTAATATTAGCGGTTAAAGTATGAAATTGCCGATTTGTACGAAAAAAATGAAACTCGTTTTTTTCTAAGATGTATCATTTTATTTATTTAGTTACTTAATTAGTACGGTCGCAAGCTTATACTAATTAAGGACGCAACTATCATACTACCTTTTTACAATATTCCTTACACACTGACAGTATCTTCTTTCATTCATCCGCAAACATATCACACTGAGTGTTGTCCACAAGGAGAGCGTTGAGTGTGCCGAGAGACCGAGGTATAGGTGAATTAGCACGGGCTACTGTGCGACAAGCTGGTAAGGCAAACGGTTTGTGCTTTCTGCCGCGACGGTAATTATTAGGAACAAATATCCTCAATAGAACGTCATGAACTTCTCGTGCCTCAATTATGCCACGAAGGACTTTGCACATAGTTCCGATCTGATCTAACTGCCTTCTAAACTCCAGAGAATTATATCCTAGGTTAACCAACAGGAACTATGTTGGATACAAAAATGGATAATAGCCATATAAGCGCTTGTAAAGGAATTTCAATAAAAGCCTTTTAAACCTCTTTCATAGCAACGTATATGTTTTTCATGAGGATTCCATACACAAGCACTTGTCTCGAGTTTGCTGCGTATAAGTGAATTATAGATGATCCAGACTACATCGTTACTGCTGAAGTTTTTCACATTTCTCAAAATGAATCCAAGCCGACTGAAAGAGTCCTTCGCCGTTGCTATGATATGGTCGTGAAAAGTGAGACTAGGATCAAATACTACACCTAAATGTTTGATATGGGTACATCTAGAAATGGCAACACCGCACCGTTTAGTTGATAGTCAAAGTGGATTGGACTTCTGACACCTCCAAAAGTCATCGCTAGGTACTTGGAGGAATTTAATTCCATTTTGTTATCAAGAGCCCAATTGTGTAGGGTGACGATGTCACTCTGAAGTAGCATACACTCAGTATGAGAGCTTACAGTACAGTATAATTGTAAGTCATCTGCATAAAGAAGACATTTACATATTTTACATGTATTAGCACAGTTGGTAGGTCATTGATCATAATGAGAAAAAGGCTCTATACTCTAGGTTTTATACTCGGTCCTCTGACCGAGTATAGAACCTTGACTTACCCTCGAGCGCGTATGGTAGGGTTTGGACACATATATGCCTAGCTTAACGAACTGCGGGGGATCCCGTAGATAGTCTGCAAATAATTTAAGTAATTCTGGAGCAATTACAATAGCGCTAAGCTTCAACAATAAAATATTGTTGTTGATCCTATCAAAAACCTTTTTGAAGTGAAAGTAAACTACATCTACCTGACCACCTCTATCAAGGGTCGTGGATATAAACTCAACAAGAGTCAATAAATTGGAGTTAACGGATCTCTTGGATCTGAAACCATGTTGATCCTCACTCAGATATTTATTGGCGAATGAATATATATATATTAGTGGAGGATTGTCTCAAAGACTTTCGCCGAGGATTACAAAACTGCTATGGGTCGGTAGTCTTCAGCTGAAACCCTCTGTGCACAATTTGGGATTGGACCATATTTATTTAATCGAAATATTTACGCTCATTATCTATACATTGCTGCCATCTAAACGGAAGTTCATTTATGCCTTTATGATAGAACTCCGGGGATCTAGATTCAACAAATTGTGTGAAAGCATTTTGTACTACCTCCTGAGAAAGAAAATAAATTTTTTTATCACGTAAAAGATTGTCCAAATCTAGATAAAAATGGTAGTCCGTTGGAGCAAGGTCTGGCGAGTACGGAGGATGACGTATGGTTTCTAACTGCAGCTCCTGTAGGGTTACAATGGCTTCTTGTACTGTGTGAGATCCTGCGTTATCATGGAGCAATAATGGTGTAGATCGATTTACAAGTCGGGGCTGTTTCACTGCCAGTTTCGCCATAATTATTCGAAGTTTGGCACAGTTAACATCGGCTATTATTGCTTGACCAGACCTGAGAAAGCTATAGTGAATAACACCATGAAGAGACCACCAAACAGTTGCCATTTCCTTTTTATTGGTAAGCTTTGCTTTAAGGCACTGTTGCGGCATTTGACCTGGGGTCAGCCATTGCACTTTTCGCTTATGGTTATCGTAAATAATCCAATTTTCATCACATGTTACAATTCGATCTAATATTTCTTCATTTCTGTACCGATTCAACAAGGCAACACAAGTTTCAACACGCATTTCTTTCTGCAGATCAGTAAAATCACGAGGCATTTTCCATTTATTTTTATCTTATTGATATGATGCAAATGAGCCAATATTGTAGGTAGGGTTACGATAAACCATGCCGCTAATTTCTGGGCAGTTTGACTCGGATCGGTTTCCACCATCTCCTTCAATTCAGCGTTATTCACCTGTGTGGGTGGTCTTCCACGTGGTTCGTATTTCGTCTGTTTCTGCCGCGTTAGTTCCGCGTTGGAACTCGTATTAAAAATGACTCGGAATTTCGAAGTATCCATCTTTCCCGTCTAAGCTGCATAAAAAAACAATTAAAAGTCCAAAATCGGAAGTTACACATTTTTTAAAAGAAGTATTATGTTAAAAATGTTTCACTCGAAAATCTCACACCATCAAAGTTTCATGTCAATTCAAAGTATCTATTACTATACAACGGCAACTTCATACTTTAATCCCTATTATTACGTAATTTAATTTGTATCTGGCTATTTCCTAATATATATATATATATATAATTAAATAGCGCTTTATTATACATTAGACTGCCCCTAAGTTTTGTGGTTCTTAAATACCGTTAATTGATACCTATTAGTTGGTAATGGGAAGAATTATAGTATTAGTGTGATTAAGTAGTCATATAGGACAAAAAATGTGTAGTGTTTAATCTATAAGGATTATTTTTGTTTGACGGGTGATTTTTTTTAAGTAAAACGGCGTGTTGTTTGTTACTTTGGTTTGTTTTCAACTGCTAAATCATTCGACACAATGGACTGTAAATAGATATATGCATATAATATAGTATGTACGTCGCTCATACCACACGAAACTCTAATCTATTTGGACATTCCGCCCACCAAAGAACATAGTTCTTTAACTACATTTTAAGAGACAGAACTTAACTGAAAGATTTACTTTGCGTAAACATAACACATAATAGCTTCAAAAAGAATCTTACGATAAAATCACTTCACACAGAAATCCTAATAAAAATAACAATTGAATAACAGAACGACCTATGCAGATCTTCCTGATTTGCAAGATGTAAACAATTTCCAGTAGGTACCTAACACAGAGCTAGCTCGGCTCGGCCAGGCATTTTGAATAATATTGATGTCGAACATGATTATTTTATAAGTACGTAGCTTAATTACATTTAGTTAAGCTATGTACTTATAAAATAATCATGCAGATAAAATAATGTGTTTGGATAATTCATTATGTATTTCTATATAGTACATAACGTAAATACAATTCTAAGGATTCTTAAACAGGTAGTTAATTTACACGAACAACAAAACAATTATCTACCTATAATAAGCTACATTAGAATTTTTAGCATAAAAGATATAATTAAAAACAAACATTATTTAGTTAAAATACAAATTCTGCTCACTGGACACTTCAATTCTCCGGTTTTACACTTTACCGATACAACTCGAGTTACATTATCGGGCCTAGGATATTTGTTGATAAACTTACCAAGTAACCATTTAGCTGGCAGTAAACAATCTTCCTTTAAAACAACAATATCGCCTATTTCTGGTTCATCACGTTTAGTGTTTCATTTATTGTTAATTTAAATCAAAGATGATTTAAATTAACTAGCTATTCCTTATACCACCTATAGTAATATTCTACACATACACACAACACTATCTAGTCCAAACTAAGCAGAGCTTATACTATGGGTACTAGACAATAGATAAACATACATTTTTTTTGTAAATACCTACATATTATACATAGAAACACCCAGACCAAGTCGAACATCCATGTTCATGCACACAAATGTTTGACTTTTGCGGCAATCGAGAAAATGCCAAAAATCTGTAACAATCTTTTGCGTCAATCCACCTATCCAAACCAACTACATAACAATTAGTGTAATCCTTATCTGCAATATTTAACAATGATTCACCTATCAATTATCATTGGATCATCACTCAACAAAGAAATTGGCCTAGAATTTAAACAAGGCTTCACTTGCGCCAGGACAGTTGACATTTCCTCGTAGGATAGTGTACTATATCCTACCACTTTTTTAAAATGGGTCTTGTTGCTGCGCACCGATGATTCCCATAAACCGCCAAAGTTCGGTGAGTGGGGAGGGATATAGTGCCATGTGGTTCTTTCTAAAGAAAGTATTTCTCGCGGAAGAGAAGATCGGGCACTATTAAACATTTCTCGCATTTGTTTATCGGCGCCAACAAAGTTAGTACCATTGTCACTATATAAATCCTGACAATGACCTCTACGAGCAGTGAATCGCCTAAAGGCGGCAATAAAACTTTTGGCAGTCATATCGGTCATTGCTTCTAGATGGACTGCTCGTGTCACCATGCATACGAAAATGCAAATATAACTTTTGTAAGACTTAGCGCCACGACCTGGTGAGAATCTGATAAAGACAGAGCCACAGTAGTCCACGCCAGTAGTTCTGAATAGTTTACTGGACTTTACCCTTGCCTCTGGAAGCAAACCCATAAGAGGAGTAGACTTTTTCGTAGAATATCATAAACAAATAGTGCGTTCTCAAAAGTATTTTTAACACGTTCTCTAGCACGTAAGATCCAGTATTTGGATATTAGAAAGCTTAACATAGCTTATGGACCACCATGCAATGTATTTTCATGAGCACGCGCACTGACTCTTAGTATCCCTTTTTGATCTAAAAAGGGACAAAGGGCAATCTTTAACAGTTTTATTTTGAATAAAACTCGCGCTTTTGTAGTTGTTTAATGCATGATAATAATGTTTCGCTCATTTCTCTTGGTGTAATTAATTTAGGTAGTTTAGGTCTGTTATCTTTCTTTAATTTAAAATTCAAAATTTGTCCACAATATGATACAATTTTTAATGGTTCATTTAACGATGAATATTTTGACCAATCATATTCCTCATCAACATCAGATATAACAGTTAAATATTGGAACCGTTCCTCTTCATGTGTGTCTTCAATTAGTTTATTATTTATAGGCATAGTAGTATTTGACAACCACTTCGATCCTCTCCACCACAATGAATGCTCACTCAACTCTTTGGGCTGCAGACCACGTGAAGCGCAGTCCGCAGGGTTTGTCTTCGATGAGACATGACTCCACTGTTTATAGTCCATAATATTTAATATAGTGGACACTCTGTTACTAACGAATGTTATCCATTGACTTGAGCCTCCTTTCAGCCATACTAACACGCTTATGGTGGAGTAAGTCAATTCATAGAGATATTCCTTGGGTACCTCTAGAACTTGTGATACCTCACTAATAAGCTTGGCCGCTAAGGTAGTGCCACACAATTCAAGTCGAGGAATGGAAATCTCCTTTACGATTGGAGCAACTCGAGTTTTTGCAATCACTAAATGTACATGCACTCTATTTGAACTATCAATTACTCGTATATAAACTGCTGCCGCAATAGCTGATTTTGAAGAATCTGAAAATAGGTGTGACTCTCTCTTGCAATCTTGCGTAAAATCTATCTATCTATCCAACTAGGTATTTTGACATTTTGTAGATTTATTAGCTCTTGTCATCCTTCAAACACTCATCCCACTCAAGACCTGATTTCCACAATTTCTTAATTATAATCTTAGCATTAACTACCACTGGGGCAATCCAACCTGAAGGATCATATAATCTCGTGACTTCAGTTAATACTGGTCTTTTAGTAACTACATCTTTAGGTACAGGTAAGTTTAACACCTATTCAAAATTATCATTCTGTCTATTCCAACTCAATCAACTAACCTAACACTTTTATTAAATCATTTAATTTTATAGGTTTTTTCACCCACTCAGTATTTCCAATCCCTCTAAAAACTCCTCATTGTTACTATTCCATTTTTGTAACTCAAAACCACCACTTCTCATCAACTCATTCATCTATTCATAAATTTGTATTGCCTCATTAACCGTATTAGCTCCCGTCATTAAATTATTCATATAGCATTGTTTTGTTATCCTCGCAGCTAATGGATACTTTTGCTTTTCTAACTCGACTAGTCTATGCAATACTTTGACAGCTAAATATGGCGCGCATGCTGTACCGAATGTTAAACGTAACAGTTTTTAAGCCTTGTATGGGCTCCGATGGATTAAACCTCCAGACGATTCTCCGGTCGGTGAATCAGTGAAATCGGCGTCATCATCTGCCACGCTCACCATCCGATACATTTTGAAAATATCGGCTACAATACAGATTTTATGATGACGCTATCTCATCAATATATGCCTCAAATCTTGTTGTAACCTTGGTCCAACAAAACGCTCATCGTTTAGTGCCACACTATTGTCACTTTTTCTCCAAGCGTCTAAAACGACTTTCACTTTTGATGTGTCTTTATCCTCTGTCGCCACAGCATGGTGAGGAAAATAGTCCACCTTAGGGATCTGTAATTTACTCTCAGAAACCACTCTTATATGGTTCATACTCACTCATAAAATTATTATATTATTCTCTCCCAGCAGTGACTGGACATTATATATATTACTACTTAACAATGTCAAAATCCCATTCGCTCTCGGAGGGGGCAATGCTGGAGGTGGTGAATAGTACTAACCCTGCGGTTAGTGCATTGAAACAAGCTCGTCAGCTTTATTTTATTAGTAGGTTATAGGTAAAATAACATTAATTGAAAAGAAAATATGAGTAATCAATAAATGCAGATCAATAAAATGAATGTTGTATGAATGTAATATAAGTGAGAAACGTAGGTAATTTTAATCTCTATATTCGAACCACACTCCATAACGTATTAACATACATTTAATTATGATATTAACAAGTAAAACAATTAAAATTACCAATAATAAAAATAATGGATTTTAAATCTCTTTATAGATTTAAAATCCATTATTATATATTTATAGTATAATCAATATGCAGTAATTTGGTTTTCCATTAATGATATTAATGTACTGACCGAGTATATATAAGCCAGGTTACATCAAAAAGAATTATTACTTAATTTGCTTCAGCAATAGCAACATCAATTTAATATACAGGTGAGGAAGTATTTTTAGCTGTATTGATATATTGATGAGTTGTTCTGATATCAGTACGCCAAAGTACTTACTCCATAGAACATTTATAAACTATTTAATTTACAAATAGCTGATAAACGCTTTAAGGGTATACCAAATATAGAATAATATACATATAAGAGTATAGCAAAATGCAAAAGGCCATCCATCTGTTTTATTATGCTTATCTTAGCAATGTTTATATTTAAATGAATTATGTTCCCTTTGCGTATAAATAATATTTGATGTGATTACTAATGTGTGGTTTTGCTGGCTTAAATTCAACGAGATCGCACACCGGGATAAATTGTAAATTATTTGTTAATGCAGGTTTATTTGTTTGTCGAATCTTATCCAAATTCGTTTAATTATGTTAGGATCATGAGCAAAAGAATATAAGTTCGTTCTATCGGTTTGTTAGATTAATTAAAATAGTCATAGGTATTCTTTTTAAACACAAACACAAATATTAATATATGGTGAAATAGTCCAAAAATAAAACTGTAATTCTTTATATATTCAAGACTTCTTAATCACAGTTAGTTAAGAGATGAAAAAGAATTAGAGCTATAGACAAAAAAGTAATGTCATAGCTCTTAAATTTCTAAAGCGACTATACTCCATTTGGATAAGTACTTAACTAAAGGTAAATAATCTTGATGTGTCTTTTTATCTAAAAACTTAGTTTAAAATAAAATGCTGCTAAAGATCAATGTAACTACAACAATAACGATTACTAAGTCAATTGAACCGTTAGTTTAAGCGTTAGTTTGTTTGTTAAATATGTGTTTGTGTAAAAAGTCACATCAAGATTGTTTGCTTTTAGTTAAGTACCTAACCAAATGGTGTATAGATTATTTGAATCATAGGTTTCTCTTAGGTTACTGGTATGCTGCTAGACAACGATCTTGGATTTTTAAACCCCTGCCAGTTCCATTTCAACTTAGTTGAGTATTCTGAGTTATAAATAATTATATTTATTTTCCAGAAAAACTGATTCAAGTCAACAATGAAGTCCGCAATAGTAATCCTTATGTTGGCGTTCATCGCATGCACGGTCTTCTCCACGGTGGTGTCAAGCTGTCCGCCTTCCAAGTACTTCCGCGGCACCTGCAACGCGCTCACCCAGGACTGTCAGTACCACTGCACTAACCTCGAGGGCGCTAAGAGTGGACAATGTGTCTACAAATTCCCTTCGTTTAGATGTACTTGCTGCCACTAATGACACCAAGTTTACTATTAACACAAGTTGTAATTAGTTAAATAAATAATACTGGTATTTAATTGTTAAACAATTTATAATCTTTTATTTTATATTTATTTTTGAAATAGTCGACAATTCCCGCAATAGGTTTAATTCATTGTCAATTGTCAATCACTTTACACACGTCCAAGGAACAGTCACAGAGGTAAACAGGCTTCAAATATTTTATTATTTGTGTATAACATACCTACATATAGGTATGTGCACAGAACAATAGTTCTGTGCGGCGAACAAACCCACGACATTTGTAGTGACGAGGCAGCTTGTTAAACCATTGCTCCATCCCTTCCGTCATAATACGACTTAAGCTTATTTAATAAGGACTTAAAAAGTTGTCGCTACAGCGACGTTTTCATTAAATAGATGATAATGATGTATAAAAAAGGAGATACCACACATTTGGTTGCAAAATATTTTCAGCAGGCGCTTAGTATTATCGTTAGGCTCGCATGCGATGTTTATGGAATACTATACTATATTTTTTTTGTCGTTTATACGTTGTCGTTTTCATGGCTTACACTAGTTAGCTTAGATTCTTATTATTAGACATATCCTATGATTATTTCATAAACATTATATATGTCAACTAATATTTAAATACAAAATTATATGAATAAGGAATATTATTTTCATTGTAATAGTAACTTACTATAACTCCTCCTATTACACTATAATAGCACATAATATCGCCTGTGATAAAGGTATAACCTAGAACAGGCGTCCAAAGTTATGTAACCTATTTCAATTATTTTTAAGATCTATTGTTATTCATATTTGTGCCATCTTAAACTTAATAAATAATAATAATTACTACAATTATAATTACTAAGATATTTAATATTATTACATATAGACCTTTTCAGTCTAAGAAAGGTTAAGCAGATATGTAATTAATTACTAACTTGTTAGCGATCTCGCTAACAAATTAGTAATTACATAGTTACATAGCTTAATGTATTTCTTTGGCAATGCTTTAGATATGATTTAGGAGCAGCTCATTTCCGTATGCTAGAAATTGAAAATGTTCAAACCAAAAATGTTGTTGTACCTTTTTTGATCCAGGAATTGAGGCAAGAAACCAACAATCTATGTATAGCGATCTCGCTAGCAAATTAGTAATTACATAGTTACATAGCTTAATGTATTTCTTTGGCAATGCTCTAGATAGGATTTAGGAGCAGCTCATTGCCGTATGCTATAAATTGAAAATGTTCAAACCAAAAATGTTGTTGTACCTTTTTTGATCCAGGAATTGAGCCAAGAAACCAACAATCTATGTAATTACTAACTTGTTAGCGATCTCGCTTTCAAATTAGTAATGAATTAGTTACATAGCTTAATGTATTTCTTTGGCAATGCTCTAGATAGGATTTAGGAGCAGCTCATTGCCGTATGCTAGAAATTGAAAATGTTCAAACCAAAAATGTTGTTGTACCTTTTTTGATCCAGGAATTGAGCTAAGAAACCAACAATCGATCTAACACACCAACGGGAAGAAGCAGTCGGTAAACTCAGACAATAGAGCAGTGTTTCTGACCCAAGATTGTATTCCATATTTGGTTTTGAAGTCCTTTATAATAACACAGTACATGGTACTCGCGAGACTGATATACAGCTTAAGACAGATCATTACACACCTGTCTATATCTATTGGCGAGACGAGGTAATTTGAATATAAAAACGTGATGCAACAAAAAATAAACAATACAACTGGTTTAGCAAACCAAAGACATCTAAAATCTTCATCACATGGATAATAAATATACCTATTTTCTTTGTAGTCATTTGATTTACCTTTATACTACGAAATAGCTCACTAAACTACGACTGACTGATGGTTGGCGGTTACCGTAGCCTGACACTTAGAATGTCATAGTTATAATCTTTCTGTGTGTAGGTCTACAACTTTATCGAACTTCGAAGTGGCTCTGTTCTGTCTGCGGCTTTTAGCAGAATTGGTAACTTGGCTGTAAGTGCTTACCGTCAAGGTTACTTCTGTCAAGGCGTAACCTTAATGATAAGCAGTTACAGCACCTGGTATCTAAGTTACAAATAAATATTAATTGCTTGCTACGAGCTTAACTCTTGCGTGCTAACTAGGTTAATTTCATTTTACACAAATGTGCTCGTACCCAGCGTCTCCTTTAAGGGTTTTGAAGACGCTACGATGGTTATTAGACTGTGATTACGTGTAACGTGCAGGTTTAAGAGGGACGGATATCCTTCGATACCCTACCATTCAGAAAAGTATGTCTGCAAGTAAAACAAAATAATAATATTAACATTTTATGACGTAGTTATCGAAGTTAACGTCGTCCTTATCTTGTTAGTGACGACTTCTTCCTCTTTCGCCGTATATGCTAATACTACCATCTCATAGGTAACACCTATTTCCACTCCTTGGAATATTGCATCGGTCTTGTTTGGCGGCACATCTAAAACTGTAAGTGGTGGTCCAAGTGCTGCCTAAGTACACTACACATAGTGCATAATGTTCCTTAGACTAATACTTGTCTGTAACCCAAAGCACATCAAAATCTATCCGAGGAGTATAAAGTAAAAAATATTTTTGTACGCATTTTTAACTGAGCAAAAATCATAATTAACTGCTTATGAGACGGCAAATCAACACGTTTGGGGAGAGGTGAGGCGCGGGGCCCACTGCCAAACGTGCCTTCCGAAGCACGGGGATGAAACACCGCCCACTTTCTGACTCTGGGCTGTTATTAGGAATTAGAAAATCCTAATAACACTTTTTGGTCCGACCCAGGATTGGAACCCAAGACCTCATGCACGGCAGTCGCACTTGCACAGCCGCTGTGCCACCGAAGCCTGCGCTAGCTTATTATTAATCGACATCATCGTCGTCGAGAATAATTCTGTCGAGAAATAAAGCAAAGCCTAACAACGTCTTGGTGTCTAGCCTACCCTAAATACCAAACTGCGCACATAACGTGGGCACAGCTGCCATTTGTTCTTCGTCCATTTAAGCAATAATGTTTGATGTGATCTAGTCCATGATTATCCTCGTCAATAAAAATATAGCTATGGTAGATTTTAGGTGACGTGTGTTCTCCTAATGTGAGCTCATACAAGTTGGACATTATTGGAAGGCATCGAAAAATCTGAGAGGTCATTAAGCTGGCTGTTATATTTTTGTATAACGAATGACACAGCGATGCGTACATGTTCGCTGTAATAGCTTGGCGCTAGTTTGATTTGGTAGGTTCTTACAGCGAATAGAGTCAACTCCTTCGATGTTAACACAGGAAATGCAGCAACATTATCCTCCACTACTAAAACATTTTCAAAGTTGGCTCTACTTTAGTTTAGCTTTCTTTGATCTAATTAACATTCATCTGATTAACATTCAGCCGCTCCCTGGCTATATTAATGAATTTGACGACATAAAGGCTATCTATAATATCAACCTGGAAGGCGTTTGTAAGAGCTGCAGCGATTCTGAGGTCTTTAAAAAGTGGTTCATGGCATAATCACAGACTTTCCAAAAGAAAGTTAAGAAATATAAAACAGAAAAGCGCACAGTACACAACGGTTCACGTCACAAGTGCTGTTAGACTGCGCGAAGTGCGATGCAAAACAGCGGCGCGTGCGCAACGTAGGTGAAGACGAGCAACACGTGCGCGAGAGAGACAGACATTTCATTGTAAGTATTTATTACTTTAAGAAAAAATGTAAAAGTATTCCCATTTCTGGGAAGTAGCATTAACTACCACTGAGGCAAGCCAACCTGAAGGATCATATATTCTCGTGACTTCAGATAACGAACGCCAACATAAGGATTACCATTGCGAACTTCATTGTTGATTTTAAGATGATTCTGAAATTTAAATATACATTGTTAGCAATTGCAACGGAATTGCGATTGAGAATCAGAGGTTGTGATTTTGGTCCTAACTATTGCATTACCGACGTGATCCATTGACACGTGTCCACCTCAATAATTGATACAGCTGTTTAATAAAAATAAGTAAGACTCAAGGGTAAACAAAAACTGTACTTTTGTTTTACCCTTCACGTTATTAGTAAGTTGCACCAGCAAACATTTTAACAGAATCGGTATTCAGTAAAATTCAATACATAATGAAAAAAGAAATATCATTAACTTATTTGTTTATTGGTCAATTATATAATATCTCAAATACAAAAACATTTTCTTTTTGCGCTGTGCATTAATATATTATCCCCTGTAAAAGTAAGGCTAGTATCCTTGCCTTAGGATAGTATATTATTCTCCGATATCACGGGGTACCTTTTTACCTGGAGCGGCTGGTGGCGGACTATCTGAGAGGCAGGAGTGTCCTCCTCGAGGTTCGAGGCGAGGTTTGGCGGCGGCCCAGGTCGTGCGGTGTCCCGCAGGGATCGGTTCTTGGTCCGCTCCTGTGGGACATGGGGTACGACTGGGTCCTACGTGCTGTCCTACCCCCCGGGCTGAGCGTCATCAGTTAGGCTGACGACACCGTCGTCACAGCCTGTGGGGGTAACTTCGAGGAGGCGGCCCGTTTGGCTACCGTGGGGGTTTCCCAGGTGGTCGGGCGTATCGAGGCGCTGGGTTTACGGGTGGCTATTAACAAGACGGAGGCCCTGGACTTTCATGGGCCTTGTCGCAGTCCACCCCGCGGCGCCTCGATAATGGTGGGTTCGACGCGCATTCCCGTCCAGGCCCACATGAAATATCTGGGCTTGGTGCTGGACGGAAGGCACTTCGGCGAGCATTTCAGACTGCTCGCCCCGAAGCTTCTCAGCACTGCGTCCGCCCTTGGGCGGTTATTGCCAAATTTAGGCGGGCCCAGTGCTGGTTGCCGGCGACTCTACACGGGGGTTATTCGGTCGATGGCGCTTTACGGCACACCGGTGTGGGCGGACTCCCTGACCGCTCAGTGCAGGACTCTCTTGCGGAGACCACAGAGAGTCATAGCGGTCAGGGTAATACGTGGATACCGCACGGTATCGGCCGACGCAGCTTGCGCGTTGGCCGGAGCACCCCCGTGGGATTTGGCGGCTGAAGTGCTCGCCGAAGTGTTTGCAGTGAGTGAGGCGGAGACGGGTTGTCGTCCCCTCCCGACAGCTATTGAGTGCGCGCGCAATCGAGCCCACCAGGGCATGATTTTAAAGTGGAAGGCGCGGCTGGAGGCGTCCCTAGCCGGTTTCAGAACCGTTGGGGCCCTCCAGCCGATATTGGAGCGGTGGGCAGGGCGGCAGCATGGGACCCTTTCCTTCCGGCTAGTGCAGGTGTTGTCAGGGCACGGTTGCTTTGGCAAATACCTGCACACGGTCGCTAGGAGGGAACCGAGTCCCATCTGCCACCACTGCGACTGTGAGGAGGACACGGCGCAGCACACGCTTGAGCAATGTCCTGCTTGGGCGGTGCAGCGCCGTGAACTCATTGAGGTTGTGGGTGAAGATCTCTCGCTGCCGGCCGTGTTCAAAGCCATGGTGACAGCGAGAGGAAGTGGGCAGCGGTCGCGTCCTTCTGCGAGGACGTCATCTCGCAGAAGGAGGCGGCGGAGCGGATCCGTGAAGAAAGTATCCTTGCGAATCCGAGCCGTCGCTGACGAACCGGGCGGCGCAGGCGTGCTCACGCGCGCCTTATACCGCCATAATGAAGGCTGCGGGCGGGAGAACGGGGATCTCCCGTCCGCCAGCCATTGAGTCGGTCCGACGCCCTATGTAGTGCCGGGGCGTCGCCGAGGAGCTGTAGACTGCTGGATGGGTCGCTGAGGTAGTAATTGTTGCCAGCGGCCCATCTACTATACTAGGCAGCGAGCGTGCACACCGTGGGGTTTTGGTCCGTAGGCCCGAAGTACGGAAGAGCCGGACATAACCCTCTCGCCTCCCCTTGTGGCGAGAGGGTACGCATCAGGCGCATTTCCACACGTAAAAATAAAAACGGGATAGTATATTATTCAAGTCCGAATAGAACTACGTTTCAATAGCAACTTACCTGTTTATTCTGAAGTGTTCTTGCTACTGCTGAAGCAAGTTAAGTTATGTCGTCCTTAGGATTTTATGGTTATTATATACTCAATCACCGGCCCTTAGTATTATATCAATTAAATAAACCAAATTAAGTACCTATAGTTGGGTTTATTTTGATTGTCCAAATTAGTGCATAATAGTGCTTTTAACCTCATAATCTTATTTGGATTTATTAATCGATATCATTCTGCTAGCACAGACATTGCTAATTGAGTATATGAGCAACATTACATCAAAAGAGATACAAAACTGAGCGTTTTATAGCAGCTATATCAAGTGAGAATATACGGATGAACATCAATTGTATGGTGTTTCTTTTTATATTTTATATTGGTAGCCATGTTGAAAGTGACATGGTTTTAATTCATATGGGATCTACATGTAGGCAATAGAGGGGTATAGATTAATAACAATAATATTTTGATTTAGATTGAAAATTTAAAGTCCACTTATTCATATAAGTAGTGTCTCTTTTATAATATGCGCCAGTTCCTACAGCAATCGTCCAAATAATGTTGAATAGTTTACTATATACGAAAAATCTAATAATCTGATGGTCAGAAATTGTTCGGTCATCGTTTTCGACTGTTTGCGTAAAAATACGAACATATTTTATATGTATATTTCAAATTCAAACATCATTTATTTATTTAGATCACAATGGGTTACTACATTTTCTATTTCTTTTAATCTGGGTTTAAATGCATTTAATATCCCTCTCTGTGGAAAAGGGGGAGCAGAGGGGTTATGTCGGGCTCACTCGGGGAGAGATGGAAAGTCCCGGGTTCTACAGACTAAACCTTCTACGGTGTGCCAACTGCCTTGCAAATGTAGTTCATGGGTCGGTGAGTATTATAGGTTACATTCTTGTCACAAAAAATCTCGCATACTGTTGTTTAGTTTTTTAATCCATAGATGCATGCGAACGAAGTCATGAGTAAAAGCTGGTATAACTATTACTACTTATAATCTCTGCTTATTCCTCTGGAAACATGCATAAGCTTATATATGAGTATAAAATAATAATTATATTATACTCATACATACATTAAGTGACTAGCAGGGACCATAATTATTATGGTCCCTGCTAATCACTTAGTTTCCATGGAAATAAAACTACTATATATACGGATTTTATCGCGTTGTTTACCCACACCCAACCACAGCTAGACTTCATGATACTTTGAGCTCATTCTGCGTAAATAGAAACACCAATGTTTAAATTATGTTCGGGTACTTTGAAATAACTACACTGGAACATTGAGACAACTACCATCTTAGTCTCCCCGTGACCATGGCTGCTGAAAAGCAACCGAAACGTCGGGGAAAGTGTAAACCTAAATATAAATAGATTTCATAGTTTAAATAATTTTATTAGCTTATAAATTATTAAAATTCAGTAGTAGTAATAGTAGTGTAATAGTTTCACAATTATGTAATACAGTGATTAATAAACAACGCGATAAAATCCGTATATAGTAGTTTAATTTCAATTAGTGGTATTCGCGTAAACAGAAGACAATATTACACTTAGTTTCTACTTAACATTGCCTTAGATGCTTATAAAGATATTTCCTATTATGCCAATTTAATACCAAATACTTTCAATTGATTATGTTAATCATTTAAATAGTGATTAGTCCATCTATATCACATCTGAGGCTTTTTAGGTATGGCTGAAAATATTTGTTTATGCGCTAGGTGACACGAAACTGTATGTTTTAATAATAATAATAATAATATATCGTTTATTTCTCTCATAAAGGTAATACAGTAACAGTGGTAACACTTAACATTACAGCTTTAAATATAGGTACCTTTGTGAAAGCTGGAGTCTGAACTAGGTTCAAGACCTGTATGACAGATCTCCAGGCTCTCTCTCCGGTCATTAGTTTAGTTTTACATTTTAGTAATTAACAGATTTTATATTTTAGTTAATAAGAAATGAGAAATTTAACATTAAATCTGTATGTGAGTGTGTGTGTTTATGTGTGTGTTTTTGCGTGTGTGGGAGTGTGTTTATATGTGTATTTGTGTGTGAGTGTGTGTATAATGTTTTTATAAAAATATGCATCTGGGTTTGTGTAAGTAAGATAGAATGGTACAAGAGTAAAATATACCCATTGTCAATAGAGATCGAAAATCTCTGAGATCGAAAATTTCATCCAAGTAATAAAATATTATTACTTGGATGAAATTTTCGATCTCAGAGTAATCCAATCCCAGTAACCATTTTATAACTGTTTTTTTACATTCTTCTTTACGCATTGGGTGAATATTTAAAATTTTATTTATTTTATTATAAATGAAACTACTGAGGAAGTAATAGCATCGTTGAGCTGATGTCGTGTTTGTTGCGACTGGTATACAGACGGTGTGTTTGCGTCTCATGGTAGCAAATTTAGACGGCTCGTAGGGTGTTTGTGCGTGAGTAGTGAGTACGAGGTTAAGTACGAAAAGTTTTCGAACTGATAGAACGTCACAGGTTTTATATAAGTTTGAAGTAGGATACAGAAACGGCAGCTTCCAACCTACTTTCAAGAGTGCTCTCTGTGCACGCTCTAGTCTTAAAAGACTTGTTTTTGTAGTGCCACCCCATGCAACTATACAATACTGTAGGAGTGATTGGCCGAGAGCAAAATATACTTGTCTTATTATCTTAGTATCAGCTACGTTCCGGAGGTTTTAAAAACAAACATTAATTTTCGTATTCTGGTTACAAGAGTTTCCATATGACACTGAAACAACAGAATGTTGTCAATCTCTATGCCTAAATATTTTATAAAGCTATTGCTTTTGAGGTAAGTGCAATTACATACGGCATGTGTCGGGTTGCAGCAAGAGTGGGCTGTCAAACAGAAATCGGCAGGAGAGGGTCTATTTACGTGGGAAAGGGAAAATGTGAGATATTTTGTTTTCTCTACATTTAAAGTTAATAGGTTTTGGGCCAGCCAGTCAGTGATTCTATTTAAGCCGACGTGGGCACAATCAAAAGCCATCTGCCAAGAGGGTCCATGAAAAATTAAGGCGGTATCATCGACATAAGTAAAAATACTGCCGTTGTTGAGTTTCAGCTCACAGAGATCGTTGATGTAGACTAAAAATAAGGTTGGGCCAATGATACTGCCTAGTTAAGTCCAAAACTGCATTGCTTGTAGAAATACCAGAGCGGAAGCCGTACTGTGATGAAGATAAGAGATGATGTTGATTTAAATATTTGATAAGTCTATTGTTCGTTAGTCTCTCAAGTAATTTTGAAAGTGTAGGAAGAATAGATATGGGCCTAAAGATTTCCATACGATCTCTATCTCCTGCCTTGTAAATAGGATGAACCACCGCAAGCTTAAAGGCATCTGGAAATGTTCCTGTAGCAAAAGCTAGATTGCAGATGAATGTGATCGGCGGAATTAATATATTTTTATATTTCTTAATAAAACTTGCTGAAATATCGTCGAGACCCGCTGCACAATTGCTTTTCATATTGACAATGAGACGCTCTAGTTCAGCCTCGTCTGTCTCCAGTAAACCAAACGTACGATGATGAAATGGTAGCGAACAGCGAGAGGAATGTATGGGTGACGAGGTAACTATTTTCTCAGCTAAAGCTCGTCCTACACTCACTAAGTAGGAGTTTACCTCATTTACAGAAATATGTGGGTTGCTGGCCGACAGCAGACTACCGGCATGTGACTTTTGTTTTGTAGTGTAAGAGATAGATTTAATAGCCACCCAGAGTTTTTTGTTATTATTTTGTGAATTTGTTATTTGAGCTTTGTCATAATTAATCTTAGTGGTGTTAAGTAACATTTTACAATAATTTCGATATCTTTTATACGTTGTCTTAAGTATCTCATTACCTGGTGTTTTTTTTAATTTTAGGTGTAAGTTATCTCTGTTCCGTAAGCATTTGAGAAGGCCTGGTGTCATCCAGGCCTTTTTAAGTCTTTTAAGATTTGGTACGTGTTTCAAAGAGGTATTTGAAATTTGAATCGTGTTTAGGGTATTAATAAAATAATTTGTAGCTTCATTTACATCACTCATGCTATATAAAAGGTTAAAGTTTGTGGCCATTAAATCTGATTCAATGCTATAATAATAAAGAATTTTGATAATTTTAGTTTTTTGTATGTTGCTATTTTATTTAGATTAATTTTGTAAAAACAATATAATTGTATCATGATCTGTGAGTGCATCAAAAGGTCATGCATCTTGTTATATTGCACATACATATGTGCAATATAACAAGATGCATGACCTTTTGTTTTTAAAATTAGATGATCAATGCATGAGTGATTGTTACGTGTAGGTATAGTGTGAGCAGGCATTAAACCGTGGTAAGCAAGCATAGTCAAGTAGTCAGTTGATCGTTGATCGACGTTGTTTTTTGAGATATAAATATTGATGTCTCCCGCTAATATAATATTTTTATACGAGGAATAGGATGTAAGAAGCTCACTTAAGGAATCTAAAAAACTTGAAACATTGTGGATCGCTGGGCGGTATATGGCAACTACGATAATGTCCTTACCTATTTCTATAACTAAGCAATTTGCATCCCGTAATAAAGGTTCTGTTACCGAAATATTTATTTGACTACGGCAGTACACGACTATGCCCTCGTTCTGTGATCGTACCTGAGCAGTAGAGGCAGAGCAGTAGCCAAGAATAGGTGGAACAGGGGAAGAATTATATAACCAAGATTCTGTCAGAATTATTAAATCCCACGGCGTATTGCTTCTTTCGAGAAGAGCATTTAGTCCATTGAAGTTTTTATTTATACTCCTAATGTTTTGAGATAGAAGTGAAAGCGCTTTTTTGTGAGATCTAGCTAATTGTTGGCAATCGTCTATCATACAAGTTGCTAAAACTGCTACCGATACTTTGTCTAGGTCATTTTATATATAGTTTAAGTCGTCGAATTTTAAAGAGTGTTTTTTTAGCATCAAACTTACAGACTTAGGGCATGTAGTGTGCTCTGTACTAAATACGTAGTGTCGTTTAAGTGTATGTGGTGTACAAAATATGATAACAAAGCGTTGGTAATAAACAAATAAAAAAGTAATTTCGAAATTATTATACGCATTTAATGGATAGTTGATCAGGAGGACGGTCAGTGAAAAAGCTTTATATTGATGTATGATATGTGAAATTTTGAGTGTTTTGAAATATTTTACAGTAAATGTAGAATATTGTTCGCGTAATGAGGCAAAATAATTTTAGGCATATGTAGGGACGCTACTGGGTGAGTTTATTAATGAAATAAAATGTATGTTCACATCACAGGATAACCATAAATATTGCTGAGTTTTTATAAGGATGATATATAATATAATGTGTAAGTAGATAAATATTGAGAATTGCGTGTTGGTGTGAGAGTGAATATTTGGTATAATAGGATTTGGTATATAATAATAGATATGGACATTTTAGAAAATGTGAAAGTGTTTGATATTTGTGTATAGTTATGTTATTGTTTGTATTATTGATTGCGTTATTGTTTGTGTTATGTATGGCACAATGCTTATAATATAAAAATATAGCTACAATCAGATTAAATTTATTACTAAACATGCAATATATAGAAATAATAAAATGCAATGGGTAGGAATTTAGTAGTATATGTTTTAAATCTTGTAATTGCACTTCATTTCTTATAACTTTAGCCGGCTGACCTTCAATTTTTTTGACAAGAACTCGCCCGTTAGAAGTCCAGCAAAATTTGTACCCATTTTGTCTAGCCGCTTCACGGGCTAGAAAGAAAAGCCTTTTCGTGTAGTTTGTTAGGTGTTCACGAACGTAAACAGGAGTGTTTTTATCACCCAATCCAAGTTGGGATAATCCCAACTTAATTGGGTTCGCCTTATTAAAGGTTTTCACGCTGTTTAAAACAGTATCTTTAGTTGCTAGGGTGGTTAGTTCCGCTACAATTGGTTTGTTTGTAGTTTTGCTTGGAATGCGGTAAGTAGCCCGAATATCACTTGCCTGAAGTCTCAGATTTAATGACTTCGTTACCTTGAGGACGATGTCGGTTAATTTGGCAGCGTTTTCGTTCTCGTTAGGCGGTATACTGTGTATCTCGATGCTGTTTCTCTTCACGCTTCGTTGTAGTTGCTCAATCTGACCCTCCAAGTTTGTAATGTACGAAGATTTTTCATTACACTGCCTTTCAAGGCTATCAATCCGTTGGCGCATATCATCATATTGGTTTGACAAGAAGTCCAGAGATTTTTCAATGTCATCTGATGTTTTTTGTAAATTTGACAGCGAATTCTCCAGCTTGTTAAATTTCATATCTTGGTCGTGTTTCCAAATGTTTAACATCTCCATGATCTCCTTTTTAAAATCAACAAAGTCATCGCGAGTAATATCATCATGCTTTCTCTTGACTCTTGTCGCCACGTATGAGGTTGGGGTGGAAGATTGCTGCTTGTAAAGGTCAGTCTCGGACCCAGCTTTGACTGGCGAACGTTGCATTTTAATCACCTAGTTATTTAGTTATAGCAATTTCGTGCCAGCGAATAGCAAGTTCTCAGCCACCGGATCGAGGATTGCTTGTAGCAGTTTTGCAGGCGCTTGCAAATTGATGAAGTTAGTGAGGTAGGCGGGGTCAAAAACTTGAATAGCCAATAAGGGAAAAGCTTGGACGTCGCTTATCGAAGCGGACGGCGAGTGAGCCTCTTCGCTGATTTTATGCGCCTGGTATTTTATAGTCTTTGCGTTCACAAACAATTGTAGAATTTAATTTAAAATAATAATGCCAACCATCTAAATGATGGGGATGAAAATGCTGTCACGAAGGACGATGGCGAAAAGAGGCGGCAAGGGTCAGTCCGAACAATTCCTCAGAGCACTCCCTATAGTAAAAGCGATAGAAGATGCATAGCGAGGCCACATCTCTACGTAGCGCCAAGGGGTCTAGCCGATTTGAAACATCCTGGCGGTCGACGATTCAAGTCGCTCTCCGTTGAATGCGGTCCAGAGGGAGAAGCTGGTATTGGGGTGCCCCGCCCAAAGATGAGAACATCCTCTCTCTCTACGACTAGTTCAGTTTATGATATAACGTTCTCCTACACCAACCGGCAGCTTATAATAGCGGTAGCCGCTGTAACTCGCAGTGCCCGACAGCACCTTCTGGGACCAGTTATAGACAGGTCTTCTCCCCAAATCTCGATTTCTCCAACCTAACTTCAGAGACCCGGTTCTCGTAAGTGAGCTACCTGGCGCCCAAGTGGCACTACCTATTCTCCAGATAGGTGCCAAAGCAATAAAGCCGCTCACCACTCGCAACTCTGGGAGTTGCTAACGATAAACTCGCTGAAGCCGACGGAGAAGCTGCCTCCCATAAATCCAGTATGGTACCGGAGCTGTATATGGCACGCTCACTTCCCGACGTATTGGCCTACAACCCGGGTATGGCCCGAGTCACTCTAGCTATAACTCTTACTTGCTGAGCAGGCAAGCACCCGAGATGCGTTGTGGCAGCGAAACCATGCCGCCACTTCGCTGAAGACAACTCCGTGCCTCGCGCGACCAACAGGTTTGCACTAGCCGCGACTGAGTCTGACGCTCGAATGCCACGTGATTGCCGAGCAACGAACATGTCGTCCTCTGCGGCTAACCACATAGCCCCTGCGAGTTCAACCTCAATCATAATTTTAATATTTCTACACCAGCAATGGTAGTATGTGTGAATCAATGTTGAATATACATGACCCTCATGTACCACATACTTAGAAATAAATGCTATTCTATTCTAAAACTGTGTACTGAATGTTAGTTAATAATGTAACGGCTGGATATTATAGTGAAATACATGTCATATATGCCGAATATTGTAGTCCGTTTATAATATTTCATCGGTTTATAATCTGACTAGTGTTATTGGAAATGAACGGTTCTTATTATATTTCTGAAGCAACCCTAATTTATTAAAGAGCTTAGTTATATTGATGGATTGGCATAATTATACAGTATGTATACAAAACCCTGTCCGATCCATTATTTCCCTTATAACAAACATGCTAATAAAAATAATAAAAAGGTCTATCATCGTAAAACGCCTTCATAATATTTTTAAGTATAGTATTGATAAGCACTTTTACCCTTAAATTACCGAAATTTCGCACAGACTGGCAAACCTCTACTAAACCGCGGCTTCTTTGATGTATTTATTTTCTATAAAATTCGTCGGCTTTTCTATCAAAGGTCAAAGAAGCCGCCTCCCCGCGCGCTTGCGTTTGTACCTAGACATTCGCATCGCGTTAGGGATGTAACTATCGATCAAATAAAAATATCGAGGTATGAAATTTTAAGGATGAAAACTAATTTATTTGTAAAAAACATTATTAAAGACTCTTGCGTGCAAAACTCAAACTTTATGTAATTATTCGTTTTTCTATAGATTAAATGAATAAAAATAATACATAAGTACATAAACTCACGTCTCATCCCCGTAGAGTATAGGTGTATTATTACGCCAAGTTTTACCAGCTAAGTTTTTACATGCGTTTACCGTACACATTTTACGACTCCGTAACCATGTTGTTGCTGAGAAATACGTAGGTAACAAACAAAACCAAATAACGTTTTGCACGACCCCTTTTATCCAACCTAAGACTCTCGTTCGCACTCGCCAATTTAATACTATCACTGACTGGCGATATTAATTGAAAATATTGATAAAATTAAATATGTTGTATTCACACGCTGAATACTTTATCATATTCATGTGTTTAGTAAGGAGTGAAAGAAACTATGCAGCTGCGCGTAGGGACGAGGAACTGTTCTCTAGACCACGACGGATCACACCTTCGCACACGCGTGTACAGTACGGGTATAGTGTTCGTGGTCATATATGAAAATGGTGCCGAATGTGGATCTATGTTCGAGGTGGATATGTAGAGTACGATCAACTTAGCTTACAAGGTAATATTTTTATTAATTATAAACTTAGATATGATAAGTTTGATTAGAATGCTCTGTGATGTCTTAAAAAGTTCGAGATCGTTTTCAACAATGCAATATCAGCTGATGCGTTCATTCGGCACGTGCGGCGAGCGGATTACATCAAAGAATTAGGTAAAACTATCGTTTCGACCGGCGGCGCCTTTGACTTGTCGGCAAACTTTTGTGTATCAAAGCAGGCGGCTTGGCGTGCGGCGGCGTCAGTGAACATCAATAAACTTTAGTGATACCTAGTTATTATGATTTATGAGTTGTCGGTGTTACCATTAGTAATCAATAAATATATTATTTTAAATAAATAAAGCTTAGCGGGGTAATTTTTTTAATATTTTTTATTATAGGATTACACCTACGTACTCATAATAAGCTACTATATACCTTTAACGATCGGACATGGTTTATTATACACACTGTATACTACTTTATGAACAAAGTCAATCATGGTTATAAAATTTACTATATGATTGCTTATTTAATATTATATTCAAATTATACTTTTTTTTTCCCTTTGTATATACTGAAGTATCAATTGGCAATATATTATTGAAATAAAACCCGAATTACAACCATAATTACGCATATAAAATTAAATAACCTGACGGTTTTACTTAAGTCAGTATTTTCGGTTTAACCCAGCTAGTTTAGTTTGCCGATTTTACAAATAATTTGGACCTATTGAGTCCATTCGCATTCCAAGAATTGACAGGTTAATTGATTGCACAAATCATATGGGCAGTGGTCAGTCATCACGGGTATTTTCAGTACCTACGCTGCAACAGAGATACGGCTCGTACGATAGCACGTTTCACCGTAGCTTGTAATCAATTGCAACATTAAGTATATCTCTGACGCGATGCCAAATAATTAAAAATAGGATGGATAAGTGAATTTGAGGATATGCAAGGAGGCAAAATTCGTGAATCTCTAAAATTATTTTACCAGGTTTAATGCAGTAAAATTCTAACTATTCTTACGCCAATTATTTATAGACGCATACTTATAACTAAGGCAAAACTTTTTATAGCTATTATATATCAAAAAAATTGATCTTACTCTAAGCTACACCTATCTGAGTGTCAACACTACTTTATACGCGGTAAATCAACGTTCACTAACTTATTCAGGTACAAAAAATATCTCGGCACCGTTTCTGCGAAGGCGGTCAAGTGGACTACATCTATAGATTTTTGAGAGGCCTTTGATACAGTCAATCATGATATACTACTTTAGAATGCAATGTACTAAGGTGTACATGGTTGTTTATTGCATTGGGTTTAGTCATAGTAAAAACAAAAACCCAACTTGTATCTGTTAAATTAGGGGTTAATTATCCAAACCTGTTACCATCACCCTTGGTATATCACAAGGAGCATTTAGTGCCATTATTCTCCTTCATATTCATCAAGGTTCTTGTAAAGACTAAATTATCCCAGCCTATTTTGATTATTTAAAAGTGTTTACATCCATACGCAATATATCCGATTGTGAATCCCTACAGCGAGATTTTAACGCTATATCGATTTGGTTTAATCTTAATCGTATGCACTTAAATGTCAAACAGTTGCTAAGTATTTTTTTTTTGTTGTGGAATCGCAGTGTTTATTATAGAAAATACAACATGTGTTAAAACTATGCACCATTTACATGTTTTCGCAGATATACAACTAAAATGTTTCATATTTATTTTTCAAAAAGTTCCATTAATAACACACAATCATAAACTCCATTATTAACATATATAGGATGTCGGTATACTATTTGACAACTGAATATATTTTTGCTATTATCAAAAGTACATAATAATACGGACAGCTAGTAGAACTTGGCTTTGTAGGTAGATCCACGAAATGTTTTAAAATCCTCACAGCCTTGTAGGTATCACTTAATAATAGTCAAATTAGAAACGTATTGGAGTGCCGTTCAAGTATGTGGCCACCGTATAACTTAGTACACTCTGGTATCAATAAATCATAACGACTTGTGTGGTTTGCAGTAGTCAGCGGTTCACTAATGTTTTCTTGGAATTACTACTGTGATACCAAGAAATCACAGATATGTTCATTAAAATGAAATTACTTCATACGGATTTTATTGCGTTGTTTATTTAACACTTTATTATATAATTTTAAATTCTTATACTACTACTATTCAACTTTAATACTTTTCAAGCTAATTATATTATTATAACTATTTATATTTAAGTTTGCACTTTGCCCGACATTTCAGTTGCTTTACAGCAGCCACGTGAGGGAGACTAAAATGGTAGTTGTCGCAATGTTTTGAAGTGTAGTTATTTCACAGTACCCGAATATAATTTAATTATTGGTGTTTCTATTTACGCAGAATGATTTCAAAGTATCAGGAAGTCTAGCTGTGTTTTGCTTCTTCTTGGATTTGACTATTTGTATTAATGGATACCAAGCTGGTGGTACATTCCAACCGTTTTTCTATTGAAATTTGTAGGTTGTTTAATTTGAATACGCGGTCGCCACGGTTGTTTTGGCCAGTTCCTGTGTCGCATAGGCCGGCAAGAGAAGCCCGGTTGTCACCACTGCGGCGACTGCCGTGAATTTGTCGAGGACACGGCGCTGCACACTTGGCGGATTGCCCCTCCTGGGCATTGCAGCGCCGTGGGATGGTCGCGGCAGTCTGATTGGTTGCCCTCTCGCTCCCGCCCGTACTTCAATCTATGGTCCGGAGTGAGAGATCGTAGAACGCCGTCTGCGAAATGCAATGATGCATATCCCTCCGCGGGGGCGGGCGGAGGGATTATGTCGGACTCGCCGGGGTAAAAGAAAGATGGAAATAATAGTAAAGTACCTCCCGGAATACCGACTAAACCTACCACGGTGTTCCTCGACAAAACCACTATCGACGGGGCCGCGCGAATCGCTTTCGCATGCGGTCGCGACCCCGCCGAGGTTACGGCCCGCTGTGTGAAACGACAGGCCACTACACAACAAGACCTACCCATAATAGGACTTCACGCCACTAGTAAACCCTACTGTCCCCCCACTAAAAAGAGGGGAGACGGACTCGACACAGAGGCGCGCGTCGGAACACGCACGCCGCCTCCCAGACCTGGTGCTGAACGGATGGCGGGCAGGCCCACAAAGCCCGCCACCCCCAGGTCAAACCTCAGGGTGGCTGGAGGTCGTCTCGCGATCAGATTTCTCTCTGGCTCATCTGCACTCAACATCAATACAAAATCCTCAAACTAAATAACAAAAACTCGTTCAATAAAATCTAGCTGTACTTTTTTTAATAATAATATAGACACTTAATTTGAATAGTAGGTACTCTTAGTTTAATTAGTAGCAGCAAGTACATCTAAACGACTCGTCATAAACACAATCTCCACGCTTAGCTTTCTCGACGTGAGTGTAGTGGTAGTCACAGTCCTTGGTGAGCGAGTCGCAGGTGCCGGGAAAGGACTTGGCAGGCAGACAGCTTGACACCGTGGAGAAAATGGTCGCGACGTACGCCAACATAAAGATTATTCCGAATCCATTTTTAGTTTGTACATGATGTCGGAGCCGGAAGGACAAATAAAAATTTAAAACTATTCTGTTAGATAGAGACGCTTAAAATAGGCGAAACTATTTTGTCTAATGTAGAGAAGTGTTCTCAACAGTTTAATAATTGAATTGAGAGATTAAGATTCATTTTTTAAATTACAATTATATTAATATTTTATACTTAAATATTTAAGACAATATTTTTTATAATCTGAGTGCCTTCAGACAATTCTTCAATAAATTAGCTGATTTTATAAGATTGTTATTCACCTGTCAATTGATGTTGCTACTGCTAAAGCAAGCTATACAATGTGTTACCTTTGACACAATACCATTTATATACTAGCTTAGTGACTGGTGGTCATTCCGTCTCGTTTAGTAATTAACTTAATTGATATATCAATGCGTTTTAATAAATATACATGCTAACTTATCAAGTACGTAAGCTACTTCACACAGTAAGACTAGAGACCTGAAGACATCTGTTTAGGATGGGTTAGACAACATGCTTGTTACATGTCATTACGTGGGCAGTAAAACTTTCAATGATTGCTTAAAGAACAAAAAAATATAAAAATAACAAACAAATAAATGTGTGTGATATACGTCTAATTATATTTTAATGGATATATGTATATGCATACATAGGTGAGATAGTATGTAAGAAGACTGGCTACAAAGTAAATACTTAGGTCCACTAAAATAACACAAAGCCAATTACAGTCTTCACGCATAGAAATTAAATATATTTGGTATTTTACAAACATTTACATCAGCACGCAACATTTCAGAATGCCAATATAATATGTAAGCTTACATCTAGTCGAGGAGAAAATCTCATTATTCAGCTATCTTATTGCAAAGGTTCATTTTGTATTAAATGGATCAAAGTAAGAAATGTGATATTCATCAAATAGTTTCAATTATGCAAATTAAATCAGCATCTAAAAATCATTACAATACCAGGAAAACCAAATTGTGTGGTCTACAAATTGATATTTTAAAACGGGATGTTCTTAATTGTTTAAGAAATATTTGTTTGATTTGTTTGTTTAACGTTTTCAAAAAAACAACTCCCGTACTAGGAATAATTTCTTTACAAACATTCAACCGACGGACACAAAGAACACCCAGACTCGGAATAACTGTTTGTGGATCACACAAATTTTTGTCCCGTTTGGGGATCGAACTCACAACACTCGGCGCGGCGGCAGTGGCGACCACTTAAACCACTACATCATCCGTGCAGTTATTAATAAATATTATGAGTCCTCTAAATCAGGAAGATATTGAAAATCCTTTGTATTTTGAATAGGAACTACGAAATTATATGTAGGGAAAAACGGCTCGGTTCGAACAGCTCGCGGTGCGAAAAGACTAAAGACCCTCTTTTATAGCTAATGACCTATTAGTTCAAAAAATATTTTATCTTTAAATTACCTAATAGTACTCTTGATGAAGCTCACGTGCTACATCGGTCATTAATATTAGCGGTTAAAGTATGAAATTGCCGATTTGTACGAAAAAAATGAAACTCGTTTTTTTCTAAGATGTATCATTTTATTTATTTAGTTACTTAATTAGTACGGTCGCAAGCTTATACTAATTAAGGACGCAACTATCATACTACCTTTTTACAATATTCCTTACACACTGACAGTATCTTCTTTCATTCATCCGCAAACATATCACACTGAGTGTTGTCCACAAGGAGAGCGTTGAGTGTGCCGAGAGACCGAGGTATAGGTGAATTAGCACGGGCTACTGTGCGACAAGCTGGTAAGGCAAACGGTTTGTGCTTTCTGCCGCGACGGTAATTATTAGGAACAAATATCCTCAATAGAACGTCATGAACTTCTCGTGCCTCAATTATGCCACGAAGGACTTTGCACATAGTTCCGATCTGATCTAACTGCCTTCTAAACTCCAGAGAATTATATCCTAGGTTAACCAACAGGAACTATGTTGGATACAAAAATGGATAATAGCCATATAAGCGCTTGTAAAGGAATTTCAATAAAAGCCTTTTAAACCTCTTTCATAGCAACGTATATGTTTTTCATGAGGATTCCATACACAAGCACTTGTCTCGAGTTTGCTGCGTATAAGTGAATTATAGATGATCCAGACTACATCGTTACTGCTGAAGTTTTTCACATTTCTCAAAATGAATCCAAGCCGACTGAAAGAGTCCTTCGCCGTTGCTATGATATGGTCGTGAAAAGTGAGACTAGGATCAAATACTACACCTAAATGTTTGATATGGGTACATCTAGAAATGGCAACACCGCACCGTTTAGTTGATAGTCAAAGTGGATTGGACTTCTGACACCTCCAAAAGTCATCGCTAGGTACTTGGAGGAATTTAATTCCATTTTGTTATCAAGAGCCCAATTGTGTAGGGTGACGATGTCACTCTGAAGTAGCATACACTCAGTATGAGAGCTTACAGTACAGTATAATTGTAAGTCATCTGCATAAAGAAGACATTTACATATTTTACATGTATTAGCACAGTTGGTAGGTCATTGATCATAATGAGAAAAAGGCTCTATACTCTAGGTTTTATACTCGGTCCTCTGACCGAGTATAGAACCTTGACTTACCCTCGAGCGCGTATGGTAGGGTTTGGACACATATATGCCTAGCTTAACGAACTGCGGGGGATCCCGTAGATAGTCTGCAAATAATTTAAGTAATTCTGGAGCAATTACAATAGCGCTAAGCTTCAACAATAAAATATTGTTGTTGATCCTATCAAAAACCTTTTTGAAGTGAAAGTAAACTACATCTACCTGACCACCTCTATCAAGGGTCGTGGATATAAACTCAACAAGAGTCAATAAATTGGAGTTAACGGATCTCTTGGATCTGAAACCATGTTGATCCTCACTCAGATATTTATTGGCGAATGAATATATATATATTAGTGGAGGATTGTCTCAAAGACTTTCGCCGAGGATTACAAAACTGCTATGGGTCGGTAGTCTTCAGCTGAAACCCTCTGTGCACAATTTGGGATTGGACCATATTTATTTAATCGAAATATTTACGCTCATTATCTATACATTGCTGCCATCTAAACGGAAGTTCATTTATGCCTTTATGATAGAACTCCGGGGATCTAGATTCAACAAATTGTGTGAAAGCATTTTGTACTACCTCCTGAGAAAGAAAATAAATTTTTTTATCACGTAAAAGATTGTCCAAATCTAGATAAAAATGGTAGTCCGTTGGAGCAAGGTCTGGCGAGTACGGAGGATGACGTATGGTTTCTAACTGCAGCTCCTGTAGGGTTACAATGGCTTCTTGTACTGTGTGAGATCCTGCGTTATCATGGAGCAATAATGGTGTAGATCGATTTACAAGTCGGGGCTGTTTCACTGCCAGTTTCGCCATAATTATTCGAAGTTTGGCACAGTTAACATCGGCTATTATTGCTTGACCAGACCTGAGAAAGCTATAGTGAATAACACCATGAAGAGACCACCAAACAGTTGCCATTTCCTTTTTATTGGTAAGCTTTGCTTTAAGGCACTGTTGCGGCATTTGACCTGGGGTCAGCCATTGCACTTTTCGCTTATGGTTATCGTAAATAATCCAATTTTCATCACATGTTACAATTCGATCTAATATTTCTTCATTTCTGTACCGATTCAACAAGGCAACACAAGTTTCAACACGCATTTCTTTCTGCAGATCAGTAAAATCACGAGGCATTTTCCATTTATTTTTATCTTATTGATATGATGCAAATGAGCCAATATTGTAGGTAGGGTTACGATAAACCATGCCGCTAATTTCTGGGCAGTTTGACTCGGATCGGTTTCCACCATCTCCTTCAATTCAGCGTTATTCACCTGTGTGGGTGGTCTTCCACGTGGTTCGTTTTTCGTCTGTTTCTGCCGCGTTAGTTCCGCGTTGGAACTCGTATTAAAAATGACTCGGAATTTCGAAGTATCCATCTTTCCCGTCTAAGCTGCATAAAAAAACAATTAAAAGTCCAAAATCGGAAGTTACACATTTTTTAAAAGAAGTATTATGTTAAAAATGTTTCACTCGAAAATCTCACACCATCAAAGTTTCATGTCAATTCAAAGTATCTATTACTATACAACGGCAACTTCATACTTTAATCCCTATTATTACGTAATTTAATTTGTATCTGGCTATTTCCTAATATATATATATATATATAATTAAATAGCGCTTTATTATACATTAGACTGCCCCTAAGTTTTGTGGTTCTTAAATACCGTTAATTGATACCTATTAGTTGGTAATGGGAAGAATTATAGTATTAGTGTGATTAAGTAGTCATATAGGACAAAAAATGTGTAGTGTTTAATCTATAAGGATTATTTTTGTTTGACGGGTGATTTTTTTTAAGTAAAACGGCGTGTTGTTTGTTACTTTGGTTTGTTTTCAACTGCTAAATCATTCGACACAATGGACTGTAAATAGATATATGCATATAATATAGTATGTACGTCGCTCATACCACACGAAACTCTAATCTATTTGGACATTCCGCCCACCAAAGAACATAGTTCTTTAACTACATTTTAAGAGACAGAACTTAACTGAAAGATTTACTTTGCGTAAACATAACACATAATAGCTTCAAAAAGAATCTTACGATAAAATCACTTCACACAGAAATCCTAATAAAAATAACAATTGAATAACAGAACGACCTATGCAGATCTTCCTGATTTGCAAGATGTAAACAATTTCCAGTAGGTACCTAACACAGAGCTAGCTCGGCTCGGCCAGGCATTTTGAATAATATTGATGTCGAACATGATTATTTTATAAGTACGTAGCTTAATTACATTTAGTTAAGCTATGTACTTATAAAATAATCATGCAGATAAAATAATGTGTTTGGATAATTCATTATGTATTTCTATATAGTACATAACGTAAATACAATTCTAAGGATTCTTAAACAGGTAGTTAATTTACACGAACAACAAAACAATTATCTACCTATAATAAGCTACATTAGAATTTTTAGCATAAAAGATATAATTAAAAACAAACATTATTTAGTTAAAATACAAATTCTGCTCACTGGACACTTCAATTCTCCGGTTTTACACTTTACCGATACAACTCGAGTTACATTATCGGGCCTAGGATATTTGTTGATAAACTTACCAAGTAACCATTTAGCTGGCAGTAAACAATCTTCCTTTAAAACAACAATATCGCCTATTTCTGGTTCATCACGTTTAGTGTTTCATTTATTGTTAATTTAAATCAAAGATGATTTAAATTAACTAGCTATTCCTTATACCACCTATAGTAATATTCTACACATACACACAACACTATCTAGTCCAAACTAAGCAGAGCTTATACTATGGGTACTAGACAATAGATAAACATACATTTTTTTTGTAAATACCTACATATTATACATAGAAACACCCAGACCAAGTCGAACATCCATGTTCATGCACACAAATGTTTGACTTTTGCGGCAATCGAGAAAATGCCAAAAATCTGTAACAATCTTTTGCGTCAATCCACCTATCCAAACCAACTACATAACAATTAGTGTAATCCTTATCTGCAATATTTAACAATGATTCACCTATCAATTATCATTGGATCATCACTCAACAAAGAAATTGGCCTAGAATTTAAACAAGGCTTCACTTGCGCCAGGACAGTTGACATTTCCTCGTAGGATAGTGTACTATATCCTACCACTTTTTTAAAATGGGTCTTGTTGCTGCGCACCGATGATTCCCATAAACCGCCAAAGTTCGGTGAGTGGGGAGGGATATAGTGCCATGTGGTTCTTTCTAAAGAAAGTATTTCTCGCGGAAGAGAAGATCGGGCACTATTAAACATTTCTCGCATTTGTTTATCGGCGCCAACAAAGTTAGTACCATTGTCACTATATAAATCCTGACAATGACCTCTACGAGCAGTGAATCGCCTAAAGGCGGCAATAAAACTTTTGGCAGTCATATCGGTCATTGCTTCTAGATGGACTGCTCGTGTCACCATGCATACGAAAATGCAAATATAACTTTTGTAAGACTTAGCGCCACGACCTGGTGAGAATCTGATAAAGACAGAGCCACAGTAGTCCACGCCAGTAGTTCTGAATAGTTTACTGGACTTTACCCTTGCCTCTGGAAGCAAACCCATAAGAGGAGTAGACTTTTTCGTAGAATATCATAAACAAATAGTGCGTTCTCAAAAGTATTTTTAACACGTTCTCTAGCACGTAAGATCCAGTATTTGGATATTAGAAAGCTTAACATAGCTTATGGACCACCATGCAATGTATTTTCATGAGCACGCGCACTGACTCTTAGTATCCCTTTTTGATCTAAAAAGGGACAAAGGGCAATCTTTAACAGTTTTATTTTGAATAAAACTCGCGCTTTTGTAGTTGTTTAATGCATGATAATAATGTTTCGCTCATTTCTCTTGGTGTAATTAATTTAGGTAGTTTAGGTCTGTTATCTTTCTTTAATTTAAAATTCAAAATTTGTCCACAATATGATACAATTTTTAATGGTTCATTTAACGATGAATATTTTGACCAATCATATTCCTCATCAACATCAGATATAACAGTTAAATATTGGAACCGTTCCTCTTCATGTGTGTCTTCAATTAGTTTATTATTTATAGGCATAGTAGTATTTGACAACCACTTCGATCCTCTCCACCACAATGAATGCTCACTCAACTCTTTGGGCTGCAGACCACGTGAAGCGCAGTCCGCAGGGTTTGTCTTCGATGAGACATGACTCCACTGTTTATAGTCCATAATATTTAATATAGTGGACACTCTGTTACTAACGAATGTTATCCATTGACTTGAGCCTCCTTTCAGCCATACTAACACGCTTATGGTGGAGTAAGTCAATTCATAGAGATATTCCTTGGGTACCTCTAGAACTTGTGATACCTCACTAATAAGCTTGGCCGCTAAGGTAGTGCCACACAATTCAAGTCGAGGAATGGAAATCTCCTTTACGATTGGAGCAACTCGAGTTTTTGCAATCACTAAATGTACATGCACTCTATTTGAACTATCAATTACTCGTATATAAACTGCTGCCGCAATAGCTGATTTTGAAGAATCTGAAAATAGGTGTGACTCTCTCTTGCAATCTTGCGTAAAATCTATCTATCTATCCAACTAGGTATTTTGACATTTTGTAGATTTATTAGCTCTTGTCATCCTTCAAACACTCATCCCACTCAAGACCTGATTTCCACAATTTCTTAATTATAATCTTAGCATTAACTACCACTGGGGCAATCCAACCTGAAGGATCATATAATCTCGTGACTTCAGTTAATACTGGTCTTTTAGTAACTACATCTTTAGGTACAGGTAAGTTTAACACCTATTCAAAATTATCATTCTGTCTATTCCAACTCAATCAACTAACCTAACACTTTTATTAAATCATTTAATTTTATAGGTTTTTTCACCCACTCAGTATTTCCAATCCCTCTAAAAACTCCTCATTGTTACTATTCCATTTTTGTAACTCAAAACCACCACTTCTCATCAACTCATTCATCTATTCATAAATTTGTATTGCCTCATTAACCGTATTAGCTCCCGTCATTAAATTATTCATATAGCATTGTTTTGTTATCCTCGCAGCTAATGGATACTTTTGCTTTTCTAACTCGACTAGTCTATGCAATACTTTGACAGCTAAATATGGCGCGCATGCTGTACCGAATGTTAAACGTAACAGTTTTTAAGCCTTGTATGGGCTCCGATGGATTAAACCTCCAGACGATTCTCCGGTCGGTGAATCAGTGAAATCGGCGTCATCATCTGCCACGCTCACCATCCGATACATTTTGAAAATATCGGCTACAATACAGATTTTATGATGACGCTATCTCATCAATATATGCCTCAAATCTTGTTGTAACCTTGGTCCAACAAAACGCTCATCGTTTAGTGCCACACTATTGTCACTTTTTCTCCAAGCGTCTAAAACGACTTTCACTTTTGATGTGTCTTTATCCTCTGTCGCCACAGCATGGTGAGGAAAATAGTCCACCTTAGGGATCTGTAATTTACTCTCAGAAACCACTCTTATATGGTTCATACTCACTCATAAAATTATTATATTATTCTCTCCCAGCAGTGACTGGACATTATATATATTACTACTTAACAATGTCAAAATCCCATTCGCTCTCGGAGGGGGCAATGCTGGAGGTGGTGAATAGTACTAACCCTGCGGTTAGTGCATTGAAACAAGCTCGTCAGCTTTATTTTATTAGTAGGTTATAGGTAAAATAACATTAATTGAAAAGAAAATATGAGTAATCAATAAATGCAGATCAATAAAATGAATGTTGTATGAATGTAATATAAGTGAGAAACGTAGGTAATTTTAATCTCTATATTCGAACCACACTCCATAACGTATTAACATACATTTAATTATGATATTAACAAGTAAAACAATTAAAATTACCAATAATAAAAATAATGGATTTTAAATCTCTTTATAGATTTAAAATCCATTATTATATATTTATAGTATAATCAATATGCAGTAATTTGGTTTTCCATTAATGATATTAATGTACTGACCGAGTATATATAAGCCAGGTTACATCAAAAAGAATTATTACTTAATTTGCTTCAGCAATAGCAACATCAATTTAATATACAGGTGAGGAAGTATTTTTAGCTGTATTGATATATTGATGAGTTGTTCTGATATCAGTACGCCAAAGTACTTACTCCATAGAACATTTATAAACTATTTAATTTACAAATAGCTGATAAACGCTTTAAGGGTATACCAAATATAGAATAATATACATATAAGAGTATAGCAAAATGCAAAAGGCCATCCATCTGTTTTATTATGCTTATCTTAGCAATGTTTATATTTAAATGAATTATGTTCCCTTTGCGTATAAATAATATTTGATGTGATTACTAATGTGTGGTTTTGCTGGCTTAAATTCAACGAGATCGCACACCGGGATAAATTGTAAATTATTTGTTAATGCAGGTTTATTTGTTTGTCGAATCTTATCCAAATTCGTTTAATTATGTTAGGATCATGAGCAAAAGAATATAAGTTCGTTCTATCGGTTTGTTAGATTAATTAAAATAGTCATAGGTATTCTTTTTAAACACAAACACAAATATTAATATATGGTGAAATAGTCCAAAAATAAAACTGTAATTCTTTATATATTCAAGACTTCTTAATCACAGTTAGTTAAGAGATGAAAAAGAATTAGAGCTATAGACAAAAAAGTAATGTCATAGCTCTTAAATTTCTAAAGCGACTATACTCCATTTGGATAAGTACTTAACTAAAGGTAAATAATCTTGATGTGTCTTTTTATCTAAAAACTTAGTTTAAAATAAAATGCTGCTAAAGATCAATGTAACTACAACAATAACGATTACTAAGTCAATTGAACCGTTAGTTTAAGCGTTAGTTTGTTTGTTAAATATGTGTTTGTGTAAAAAGTCACATCAAGATTGTTTGCTTTTAGTTAAGTACCTAACCAAATGGTGTATAGATTATTTGAATCATAGGTTTCTCTTAGGTTACTGGTATGCTGCTAGACAACGATCTTGGATTTTTAAACCCCTGCCAGTTCCATTTCAACTTAGTTGAGTATTCTGAGTTATAAATAATTATATTTATTTTCCAGAAAAACTGATTCAAGTCAACAATGAAGTCCGCAATAGTAATCCTTATGTTGGCGTTCATCGCATGCACGGTCTTCTCCACGGTGGTGTCAAGCTGTCCGCCTTCCAAGTACTTCCGCGGCACCTGCAACGCGCTCACCCAGGACTGTCAGTACCACTGCACTAACCTCGAGGGCGCTAAGAGTGGACAATGTGTCTACAAATTCCCTTCGTTTAGATGTACTTGCTGCCACTAATGACACCAAGTTTACTATTAACACAAGTTGTAATTAGTTAAATAAATAATACTGGTATTTAATTGTTAAACAATTTATAATCTTTTATTTTATATTTATTTTTGAAATAGTCGACAATTCCCGCAATAGGTTTAATTCATTGTCAATTGTCAATCACTTTACACACGTCCAAGGAACAGTCACAGAGGTAAACAGGCTTCAAATATTTTATTATTTGTGTATAACATACCTACATATAGGTATGTGCACAGAACAATAGTTCTGTGCGGCGAACAAACCCACGACATTTGTAGTGACGAGGCAGCTTGTTAAACCATTGCTCCATCCCTTCCGTCATAATACGACTTAAGCTTATTTAATAAGGACTTAAAAAGTTGTCGCTACAGCGACGTTTTCATTAAATAGATGATAATGATGTATAAAAAAGGAGATACCACACATTTGGTTGCAAAATATTTTCAGCAGGCGCTTAGTATTATCGTTAGGCTCGCATGCGATGTTTATGGAATACTATACTATATTTTTTTTGTCGTTTATACGTTGTCGTTTTCATGGCTTACACTAGTTAGCTTAGATTCTTATTATTAGACATATCCTATGATTATTTCATAAACATTATATATGTCAACTAATATTTAAATACAAAATTATATGAATAAGGAATATTATTTTCATTGTAATAGTAACTTACTATAACTCCTCCTATTACACTATAATAGCACATAATATCGCCTGTGATAAAGGTATAACCTAGAACAGGCGTCCAAAGTTATGTAACCTATTTCAATTATTTTTAAGATCTATTGTTATTCATATTTGTGCCATCTTAAACTTAATAAATAATAATAATTACTACAATTATAATTACTAAGATATTTAATATTATTACATATAGACCTTTTCAGTCTAAGAAAGGTTAAGCAGATATGTAATTAATTACTAACTTGTTAGCGATCTCGCTAACAAATTAGTAATTACATAGTTACATAGCTTAATGTATTTCTTTGGCAATGCTTTAGATATGATTTAGGAGCAGCTCATTTCCGTATGCTAGAAATTGAAAATGTTCAAACCAAAAATGTTGTTGTACCTTTTTTGATCCAGGAATTGAGGCAAGAAACCAACAATCTATGTATAGCGATCTCGCTAGCAAATTAGTAATTACATAGTTACATAGCTTAATGTATTTCTTTGGCAATGCTCTAGATAGGATTTAGGAGCAGCTCATTGCCGTATGCTATAAATTGAAAATGTTCAAACCAAAAATGTTGTTGTACCTTTTTTGATCCAGGAATTGAGCCAAGAAACCAACAATCTATGTAATTACTAACTTGTTAGCGATCTCGCTTTCAAATTAGTAATGAATTAGTTACATAGCTTAATGTATTTCTTTGGCAATGCTCTAGATAGGATTTAGGAGCAGCTCATTGCCGTATGCTAGAAATTGAAAATGTTCAAACCAAAAATGTTGTTGTACCTTTTTTGATCCAGGAATTGAGCTAAGAAACCAACAATCGATCTAACACACCAACGGGAAGAAGCAGTCGGTAAACTCAGACAATAGAGCAGTGTTTCTGACCCAAGATTGTATTCCATATTTGGTTTTGAAGTCCTTTATAATAACACAGTACATGGTACTCGCGAGACTGATATACAGCTTAAGACAGATCATTACACACCTGTCTATATCTATTGGCGAGACGAGGTAATTTGAATATAAAAACGTGATGCAACAAAAAATAAACAATACAACTGGTTTAGCAAACCAAAGACATCTAAAATCTTCATCACATGGATAATAAATATACCTATTTTCTTTGTAGTCATTTGATTTACCTTTATACTACGAAATAGCTCACTAAACTACGACTGACTGATGGTTGGCGGTTACCGTAGCCTGACACTTAGAATGTCATAGTTATAATCTTTCTGTGTGTAGGTCTACAACTTTATCGAACTTCGAAGTGGCTCTGTTCTGTCTGCGGCTTTTAGCAGAATTGGTAACTTGGCTGTAAGTGCTTACCGTCAAGGTTACTTCTGTCAAGGCGTAACCTTAATGATAAGCAGTTACAGCACCTGGTATCTAAGTTACAAATAAATATTAATTGCTTGCTACGAGCTTAACTCTTGCGTGCTAACTAGGTTAATTTCATTTTACACAAATGTGCTCGTACCCAGCGTCTCCTTTAAGGGTTTTGAAGACGCTACGATGGTTATTAGACTGTGATTACGTGTAACGTGCAGGTTTAAGAGGGACGGATATCCTTCGATACCCTACCATTCAGAAAAGTATGTCTGCAAGTAAAACAAAATAATAATATTAACATTTTATGACGTAGTTATCGAAGTTAACGTCGTCCTTATCTTGTTAGTGACGACTTCTTCCTCTTTCGCCGTATATGCTAATACTACCATCTCATAGGTAACACCTATTTCCACTCCTTGGAATATTGCATCGGTCTTGTTTGGCGGCACATCTAAAACTGTAAGTTCATCTATTGGGTCTTCACTGAGTTTCAGCTCCTGAAAATGCAGATCTTTAATTAGCTATTTTTGCAGCTATCAGCTATATATCGGCCCTCCCTGTCCCACTGCTGGGCACGAGCCTTTTCTCAGTGTACGAAGGGTTAGACCATAGTCCACCTCGCTGGCCCAGTACGGGTTGGCAGACATCACATACACTAAGAACATTTTTGAAAAATCTCGGATATGCAGGTTTCGTCACGATGTTTTTTACCGTTAAAACGAGCGATAATTAACTATTTAATACGCACATAACTTCGAAAAGACAGAGGTGTGTGCCTTGGGGTGGATCTTGAGACTTCTGCGTGGCAGTTCAACGGTCGCCCACTAGACTATCACTGCTGATATTATGTGTAATATCAGCAGCTATATATATGTTACGAGACCAAAAAGCTGAGAATGCCAACCATCTTGTCATAATCGCGGTTTAAGTGGCCTATACCTCCATTGCCAGGAAGAAAAATATGGGAGGAACCATATTTTTCTTTGACTTATATCTGGATATTAAAGACAAAATAAATCACACGTGTACCTAATTTCAGGAATGGAAATAAAATAGTTTAGATTAAAGTTAAAATTATGAACAAAGGATACTGACCATTTATATATGTAAGTTGGTCCAAGTGCTGCCTAACACTTACACATAGTGCATAATGTTCCTTAGACTAATACTTGTCTGTAACCCAAAGCACATCAAAATCTATCCGAGGAGTATAAAGATGTGTCGATGAGGTGAGGCGCGGGGCCCACTGCCAAACGAGCCTTCCGAAGCACGGGGATGAAACACCGCCCACTTTCTGACTCTGGGCTGTTATTAGGAATTAGAAAATCCTAATAACACTTTTTGGTCCGACCCAGGATTGGAACCCAAGACCTCATGCACGGCAGTCGCACTTGCACAGCCGCTGTGCCACCGAAGCCTGCGCTAGCTTATTATTAATCGACATCATCGTCGTCGAGAATAATTCTGTCGAGAAATAAAGCAAAGCCTAACAACGTCTTGGTGTCTAGCCTACCCTAAATACCAAACTGCGCACATAACGTGGGCACAGCTGCCATTTGTTCTTCGTCCATTTAAGCAATAATGTTTGATGTGATCTAGTCCATGATTATCCTCGTCAATAAAAATATAGCTATGGTAGATTTTAGGTGACGTGTGTTCTCCTAATGTGAGCTCATACAAGTTGGACATTATTGGAAGGCATCGAAAAATCTGAGAGGTCATTAAGCTGGCTGTTATATTTTTGTATAACGAATGACACAGCGATGCGTACATGTTCGCTGTAATAGCTTGGCGCTAGTTTGATTTGGTAGGTTCTTACAGCGAATAGAGTCAACTCCTTCGATGTTAACACAGGAAATGCAGCAACATTATCCTCCACTACTAAAACATTTTCAAAGTTGGCTCTACTTTAGTTTAGCTTTCTTTGATCTAATTAACATTCATCTGATTAACATTCAGCCGCTCCCTGGCTATATTAATGAATTTGACGACATAAAGGCTATCTATAATATCAACCTGGAAGGCGTTTGTAAGAGCTGCAGCGATTCTGAGGTCTTTAAAAAGTGGTTCATGGCATAATCACAGACTTTCCAAAAGAAAGTTAAGAAATATAAAACAGAAAAGCGCACAGTACACAACGGTTCACGTCACAAGTGCTGTTAGACTGCGCGAAGTGCGATGCAAAACAGCGGCGCGTGCGCAACGTAGGTGAAGACGAGCAACACGTGCGCGAGAGAGACAGACATTTCATTGTAAGTATTTATTACTTTAAGAAAAAATGTAAAAGTATTCCCATTTCTGGGAAGTAGCATTAACTACCACTGAGGCAAGCCAACCTGAAGGATCATATATTCTCGTGACTTCAGATAACGAACGCCAACATAAGGATTACCATTGCGAACTTCATTGTTGATTTTAAGATGATTCTGAAATTTAAATATACATTGTTAGCAATTGCAACGGAATTGCGATTGAGAATCAGAGGTTGTGATTTTGGTCCTAACTATTGCATTACCGACGTGATCCATTGACACGTGTCCACCTCAATAATTGATACAGCTGTTTAATAAAAATAAGTAAGACTCAAGGGTAAACAAAAACTGTACTTTTGTTTTACCCTTCACGTTATTAGTAAGTTGCACCAGCAAACATTTTAACAGAATCGGTATTCAGTAAAATTCAATACATAATGAAAAAAGAAATATCATTAACTTATTTGTTTATTGGTCAATTATATAATATCTCAAATACAAAAACATTTTCTTTTTGCGCTGTGCATTAATATATTATCCCCTGTAAAAGTAAGGCTAGTATCCTTGCCTTAGGATAGTATATTATTCTCCGATATCACGGGGTACCTTTTTACCTGGAGCGGCTGGTGGCGGACTATCTGAGAGGCAGGAGTGTCCTCCTCGAGGTTCGAGGCGAGGTTTGGCGGCGGCCCAGGTCGTGCGGTGTCCCGCAGGGATCGGTTCTTGGTCCGCTCCTGTGGGACATGGGGTACGACTGGGTCCTACGTGCTGTCCTACCCCCCGGGCTGAGCGTCATCAGTTAGGCTGACGACACCGTCGTCACAGCCTGTGGGGGTAACTTCGAGGAGGCGGCCCGTTTGGCTACCGTGGGGGTTTCCCAGGTGGTCGGGCGTATCGAGGCGCTGGGTTTACGGGTGGCTATTAACAAGACGGAGGCCCTGGACTTTCATGGGCCTTGTCGCAGTCCACCCCGCGGCGCCTCGATAATGGTGGGTTCGACGCGCATTCCCGTCCAGGCCCACATGAAATATCTGGGCTTGGTGCTGGACGGAAGGCACTTCGGCGAGCATTTCAGACTGCTCGCCCCGAAGCTTCTCAGCACTGCGTCCGCCCTTGGGCGGTTATTGCCAAATTTAGGCGGGCCCAGTGCTGGTTGCCGGCGACTCTACACGGGGGTTATCCGGTCGATGGCGCTTTACGGCACACCGGTGTGGGCGGACTCCCTGACCGCTCAGTGCAGGACTCTCTTGCGGAGACCACAGAGAGTCATAGCGGTCAGGGTAATACGTGGATACCGCACGGTATCGGCCGACGCAGCTTGCGCGTTGGCCGGAGCACCCCCGTGGGATTTGGCGGCTGAAGTGCTCGCCGAAGTGTTTGCAGTGAGTGAGGCGGAGACGGGTTGTCGTCCCCTCCCGACAGCTATTGAGTGCGCGCGCAATCGAGCCCACCAGGGCATGATTTTAAAGTGGAAGGCGCGGCTGGAGGCGTCCCTAGCCGGTTTCAGAACCGTTGGGGCCCTCCAGCCGATATTGGAGCGGTGGGCAGGGCGGCAGCATGGGACCCTTTCCTTCCGGCTAGTGCAGGTGTTGTCAGGGCACGGTTGCTTTGGCAAATACCTGCACACGGTCGCTAGGAGGGAACCGAGTCCCATCTGCCACCACTGCGACTGTGAGGAGGACACGGCGCAGCACACGCTTGAGCAATGTCCTGCTTGGGCGGTGCAGCGCCGTGAACTCATTGAGGTTGTGGGTGAAGATCTCTCGCTGCCGGCCGTGTTCAAAGCCATGGTGACAGCGAGAGGAAGTGGGCAGCGGTCGCGTCCTTCTGCGAGGACGTCATCTCGCAGAAGGAGGCGGCGGAGCGGATCCGTGAAGAAAGTATCCTTGCGAATCCGAGCCGTCGCTGACGAACCGGGCGGCGCAGGCGTGCTCACGCGCGCCTTATACCGCCATAATGAAGGCTGCGGGCGGGAGAACGGGGATCTCCCGTCCGCCAGCCATTGAGTCGGTCCGACGCCCTATGTAGTGCCGGGGCGTCGCCGAGGAGCTGTAGACTGCTGGATGGGTCGCTGAGGTAGTAATTGTTGCCAGCGGCCCATCTACTATACTAGGCAGCGAGCGTGCACACCGTGGGGTTTTGGTCCGTAGGCCCGAAGTACGGAAGAGCCGGACATAACCCTCTCGCCTCCCCTTGTGGCGAGAGGGTACGCATCAGGCGCATTTCCACACGTAAAAATAAAAACGGGATAGTATATTATTCAAGTCCGAATAGAACTACGTTTCAATAGCAACTTACCTGTTTATTCTGAAGTGTTCTTGCTACTGCTGAAGCAAGTTAAGTTATGTCGTCCTTAGGATTTTATGGTTATTATATACTCAATCACCGGCCCTTAGTATTATATCAATTAAATAAACCAAATTAAGTACCTATAGTTGGGTTTATTTTGATTGTCCAAATTAGTGCATAATAGTGCTTTTAACCTCATAATCTTATTTGGATTTATTAATCGATATCATTCTGCTAGCACAGACATTGCTAATTGAGTATATGAGCAACATTACATCAAAAGAGATACAAAACTGAGCGTTTTATAGCAGCTATATCAAGTGAGAATATACGGATGAACATCAATTGTATGGTGTTTCTTTTTATATTTTATATTGGTAGCCATGTTGAAAGTGACATGGTTTTAATTCATATGGGATCTACATGTAGGCAATAGAGGGGTATAGATTAATAACAATAATATTTTGATTTAGATTGAAAATTTAAAGTCCACTTATTCATATAAGTAGTGTCTCTTTTATAATATGCGCCAGTTCCTACAGCAATCGTCCAAATAATGTTGAATAGTTTACTATATACGAAAAATCTAATAATCTGATGGTCAGAAATTGTTCGGTCATCGTTTTCGACTGTTTGCGTAAAAATACGAACATATTTTATATGTATATTTCAAATTCAAACATCATTTATTTATTTAGATCACAATGGGTTACTACATTTTCTATTTCTTTTAATCTGGGTTTAAATGCATTTAATATCCCTCTCTGTGGAAAAGGGGGAGCAGAGGGGTTATGTCGGGCTCACTCGGGGAGAGATGGAAAGTCCCGGGTTCTACAGACTAAACCTTCTACGGTGTGCCAACTGCCTTGCAAATGTAGTTCATGGGTCGGTGAGTATTATAGGTTACATTCTTGTCACAAAAAATCTCGCATACTGTTGTTTAGTTTTTTAATCCATAGATGCATGCGAACGAAGTCATGAGTAAAAGCTGGTATAACTATTACTACTTATAATCTCTGCTTATTCCTCTGGAAACATGCATAAGCTTATATATGAGTATAAAATAATAATTATATTATACTCATACATACATTAAGTGACTAGCAGGGACCATAATTATTATGGTCCCTGCTAATCACTTAGTTTCCATGGAAATAAAACTACTATATATACGGATTTTATCGCGTTGTTCACCCACACCCAACCACAGCTAGACTTCATGATACTTTGAGCTCATTCTGCGTAAATAGAAACACCAATGTTTAAATTATGTTCGGGTACTTTGAAATAACTACACTGGAACATTGAGACAACTACCATCTTAGTCTCCCCGTGACCATGGCTGCTGAAAAGCAACCGAAACGTCGGGGAAAGTGTAAACCTAAATATAAATAGATTTCATAGTTTAAATAATTTTATTAGCTTATAAATTATTAAAATTCAGTAGTAGTAATAGTAGTGTAATAGTTTCACAATTATGTAATACAGTGATTAATAAACAACGCGATAAAATCCGTATATAGTAGTTTAATTTCAATTAGTGGTATTCGCGTAAACAGAAGACAATATTACACTTAGTTTCTACTTAACATTGCCTTAGATGCTTATAAAGATATTTCCTATTATGCCAATTTAATACCAAATACTTTCAATTGATTATGTTAATCATTTAAATAGTGATTAGTCCATCTATATCACATCTGAGGCTTTTTAGGTATGGCTGAAAATATTTGTTTATGCGCTAGGTGACACGAAACTGTATGTTTTAATAATAATAATAATAATATATCGTTTATTTCTCTCATAAAGGTAATACAGTAACAGTGGTAACACTTAACATTACAGCTTTAAATATAGGTACCTTTGTGAAAGCTGGAGTCTGAACTAGGTTCAAGACCTGTATGACAGATCTCCAGGCTCTCTCTCCGGTCATTAGTTTAGTTTTACATTTTAGTAATTAACAGATTTTATATTTTAGTTAATAAGAAATGAGAAATTTAACATTAAATCTGTATGTGAGTGTGTGTGTTTATGTGTGTGTTTTTGCGTGTGTGGGAGTGTGTTTATATGTGTATTTGTGTGTGAGTGTGTGTATAATGTTTTTATAAAAATATGCATCTGGGTTTGTGTAAGTAAGATAGAATGGTACAAGAGTAAAATATACCCATTGTCAATAGAGATCGAAAATCTCTGAGATCGAAAATTTCATCCAAGTAATAAAATATTATTACTTGGATGAAATTTTCGATCTCAGAGTAATCCAATCCCAGTAACCATTTTATAACTGTTTTTTTACATTCTTCTTTACGCATTGGGTGAATATTTAAAATTTTATTTATTTTATTATAAATGAAACTACTGAGGAAGTAATAGCATCGTTGAGCTGATGTCGTGTTTGTTGCGACTGGTATACAGACGGTGTGTTTGCGTCTCATGGTAGCAAATTTAGACGGCTCGTAGGGTGTTTGTGCGTGAGTAGTGAGTACGAGGTTAAGTACGAAAAGTTTTCGAACTGATAGAACGTCACAGGTTTTATATAAGTTTGAAGTAGGATACAGAAACGGCAGCTTCCAACCTACTTTCAAGAGTGCTCTCTGTGCACGCTCTAGTCTTAAAAGACTTGTTTTTGTAGTGCCACCCCATGCAACTATACAATACTGTAGGAGTGATTGGCCGAGAGCAAAATATACTTGTCTTATTATCTTAGTATCAGCTACGTTCCGGAGGTTTTTAAAAACAAACATTAATTTTCGTATTCTGGTTACAAGAGTTTCCATATGACACTGAAACAACAGAATGTTGTCAATCTCTATGCCTAAATATTTTATAAAGCTATTGCTTTTGAGGTAAGTGCAATTACATACGGCATGTGTCGGGTTGCAGCAAGAGTGGGCTGTCAAACAGAAATCGGCAGGAGAGGGTCTATTTACGTGGGAAAGGGAAAATGTGAGATATTTTGTTTTCTCTACATTTAAAGTTAATAGGTTTTGGGCCAGCCAGTCAGTGATTCTATTTAAGCCGACGTGGGCACAATCAAAAGCCATCTGCCAAGAGGGTCCATGAAAAATTAAGGCGGTATCATCGACATAAGTAAAAATACTGCCGTTGTTGAGTTTCAGCTCACAGAGATCGTTGATGTAGACTAAAAATAAGGTTGGGCCAATGATACTGCCTAGTTAAGTCCAAAACTGCATTGCTTGTAGAAATACCAGAGCGGAAGCCGTACTGTGATGAAGATAAGAGATGATGTTGATTTAAATATTTGATAAGTCTATTGTTCGTTAGTCTCTCAAGTAATTTTGAAAGTGTAGGAAGAATAGATATGGGCCTAAAGATTTCCATACGATCTCTATCTCCTGCCTTGTAAATAGGATGAACCACCGCAAGCTTAAAGGCATCTGGAAATGTTCCTGTAGCAAAAGCTAGATTGCAGATGAATGTGATCGGCGGAATTAATATATTTTTATATTTCTTAATAAAACTTGCTGAAATATCGTCGAGACCCGCTGCACAATTGCTTTTCATATTGACAATGAGACGCTCTAGTTCAGCCTCGTCTGTCTCCAGTAAACCAAACGTACGATGATGAAATGGTAGCGAACAGCGAGAGGAATGTATGGGTGACGAGGTAACTATTTTCTCAGCTAAAGCTCGTCCTACACTCACTAAGTAGGAGTTTACCTCATTTACAGAAATATGTGGGTTGCTGGCCGACAGCAGACTACCGGCATGTGACTTTTGTTTTGTAGTGTAAGAGATAGATTTAATAGCCACCCAGAGTTTTTTGTTATTATTTTGTGAATTTGTTATTTGAGCTTTGTCATAATTAATCTTAGTGGTGTTAAGTAACATTTTACAATAATTTCGATATCTTTTATACGTTGTCTTAAGTATCTCATTACCTGGTGTTTTTTTTAATTTTAGGTGTAAGTTATCTCTGTTCCGTAAGCATTTGAGAAGGCCTGGTGTCATCCAGGCCTTTTTAAGTCTTTTAAGATTTGGTACGTGTTTCAAAGAGGTATTTGAAATTTGAATCGTGTTTAGGGTATTAATAAAATAATTTGTAGCTTCATTTACATCACTCATGCTATATAAAAGGTTAAAGTTTGTGGCCATTAAATCTGATTCAATGCTATAATAATAAAGAATTTTGATAATTTTAGTTTTTTGTATGTTGCTATTTTATTTAGATTAATTTTGTAAAAACAATATAATTGTATCATGATCTGTGAGTGCATCAAAAGGTCATGCATCTTGTTATATTGCACATACATATGTGCAATATAACAAGATGCATGACCTTTTGTTTTTAAAATTAGATGATCAATGCATGAGTGATTGTTACGTGTAGGTATAGTGTGAGCAGGCATTAAACCGTGGTAAGCAAGCATAGTCAAGTAGTCAGTTGATCGTTGATCGACGTTGTTTTTTGAGATATAAATATTGATGTCTCCCGCTAATATAATATTTTTATACGAGGAATAGGATGTAAGAAGCTCACTTAAGGAATCTAAAAAACTTGAAACATTGTGGATCGCTGGGCGGTATATGGCAACTACGATAATGTCCTTACCTATTTCTATAACTAAGCAATTTGCATCCCGTAATAAAGGTTCTGTTACCGAAATATTTATTTGACTACGGCAGTACACGACTATGCCCTCGTTCTGTGATCGTACCTGAGCAGTAGAGGCAGAGCAGTAGCCAAGAATAGGTGGAACAGGGGAAGAATTATATAACCAAGATTCTGTCAGAATTATTAAATCCCACGGCGTATTGCTTCTTTCGAGAAGAGCATTTAGTCCATTGAAGTTTTTATTTATACTCCTAATGTTTTGAGATAGAAGTGAAAGCGCTTTTTTGTGAGATCTAGCTAATTGTTGGCAATCGTCTATCATACAAGTTGCTAAAACTGCTACCGATACTTTGTCTAGGTCATTTTATATATAGTTTAAGTCGTCGAATTTTAAAGAGTGTTTTTTTAGCATCAAACTTACAGACTTAGGGCATGTAGTGTGCTCTGTACTAAATACGTAGTGTCGTTTAAGTGTATGTGGTGTACAAAATATGATAACAAAGCGTTGGTAATAAACAAATAAAAAAGTAATTTCGAAATTATTATACGCATTTAATGGATAGTTGATCAGGAGGACGGTCAGTGAAAAAGCTTTATATTGATGTATGATATGTGAAATTTTGAGTGTTTTGAAATATTTTACAGTAAATGTAGAATATTGTTCGCGTAATGAGGCAAAATAATTTTAGGCATATGTAGGGACGCTACTGGGTGAGTTTATTAATGAAATAAAATGTATGTTCACATCACAGGATAACCATAAATATTGCTGAGTTTTTATAAGGATGATATATAATATAATGTGTAAGTAGATAAATATTGAGAATTGCGTGTTGGTGTGAGAGTGAATATTTGGTATAATAGGATTTGGTATATAATAATAGATATGGACATTTTAGAAAATGTGAAAGTGTTTGATATTTGTGTATAGTTATGTTATTGTTTGTATTATTGATTGCGTTATTGTTTGTGTTATGTATGGCACAATGCTTATAATATAAAAATATAGCTACAATCAGATTAAATTTATTACTAAACATGCAATATATAGAAATAATAAAATGCAATGGGTAGGAATTTAGTAGTATATGTTTTAAATCTTGTAATTGCACTTCATTTCTTATAACTTTAGCCGGCTGACCTTCAATTTTTTTGACAAGAACTCGCCCGTTAGAAGTCCAGCAAAATTTGTACCCATTTTGTCTAGCCGCTTCACGGGCTAGAAAGAAAAGCCTTTTCGTGTAGTTTGTTAGGTGTTCACGAACGTAAACAGGAGTGTTTTTATCACCCAATCCAAGTTGGGATAATCCCAACTTAATTGGGTACGCCTTATTAAAGGTTTTCACGCTGTTTAAAACAGTATCTTTAGTTGCTAGGGTGGTTAGTTCCGCTACAATTGGTTTGTTTGTAGTTTTGCTTGGAATGCGGTAAGTAGCCCGAATATCACTTGCCTGAAGTCTCAGATTTAATGACTTCGTTACCTTGAGGACGATGTCGGTTAATTTGGCAGCGTTTTCGTTCTCGTTAGGCGGTATACTGTGTATCTCGATGCTGTTTCTCTTCACGCTTCGTTGTAGTTGCTCAATCTGACCCTCCAAGTTTGTAATGTACGAAGATTTTTCATTACACTGCCTTTCAAGGCTATCAATCCGTTGGCGCATATCATCATATTGGTTTGACAAGAAGTCCAGAGATTTTTCAATGTCATCTGATGTTTTTTGTAAATTTGACAGCGAATTCTCCAGCTTGTTAAATTTCATATCTTGGTCGTGTTTCCAAATGTTTAACATCTCCATGATCTCCTTTTTAAAATCAACAAAGTCATCGCGAGTAATATCATCATGCTTTCTCTTGACTCTTGTCGCCACGTATGAGGTTGGGGTGGAAGATTGCTGCTTGTAAAGGTCAGTCTCGGACCCAGCTTTGACTGGCGAACGTTGCATTTTAATCACCTAGTTATTTAGTTATAGCAATTTCGTGCCAGCGAATAGCAAGTTCTCAGCCACCGGATCGAGGATTGCTTGTAGCAGTTTTGCAGGCGCTTGCAAATTGATGAAGTTAGTGAGGTAGGCGGGGTCAAAAACTTGAATAGCCAATAAGGGAAAAGCTTGGACGTCGCTTATCGAAGCGGACGGCGAGTGAGCCTCTTCGCTGATTTTATGCGCCTGGTATTTTATAGTCTTTGCGTTCACAAACAATTGTAGAATTTAATTTAAAATAATAATGCCAACCATCTAAATGATGGGGATGAAAATGCTGTCACGAAGGACGATGGCGAAAAGAGGCGGCAAGGGTCAGTCCGAACAATTCCTCAGAGCACTCCCTATAGTAAAAGCGATAGAAGATGCATAGCGAGGCCACATCTCTACGTAGCGCCAAGGGGTCTAGCCGATTTGAAACATCCTGGCGGTCGACGATTCAAGTCGCTCTCCGTTGAATGCGGTCCAGAGGGAGAAGCTGGTATTGGGGTGCCCCGCCCAAAGATGAGAACATCCTCTCTCTCTACGACTAGTTCAGTTTATGATATAACGTTCTCCTACACCAACCGGCAGCTTATAATAGCGGTAGCCGCTGTAACTCGCAGTGCCCGACAGCACCTTCTGGGACCAGTTATAGACAGGTCTTCTCCCCAAATCTCGATTTCTCCAACCTAACTTCAGAGACCCGGTTCTCGTAAGTGAGCTACCTGGCGCCCAAGTGGCACTACCTATTCTCCAGATAGGTGCCAAAGCAATAAAGCCGCTCACCACTCGCAACTCTGGGAGTTGCTAACGATAAACTCGCTGAAGCCGACGGAGAAGCTGCCTCCCATAAATCCAGTATGGTACCGGAGCTGTATATGGCACGCTCACTTCCCGACGTATTGGCCTACAACCCGGGTATGGCCCGAGTCACTCTAGCTATAACTCTTACTTGCTGAGCAGGCAAGCACCCGAGATGCGTTGTGGCAGCGAAACCATGCCGCCACTTCGCTGAAGACAACTCCGTGCCTCGCGCGACCAACAGGTTTGCACTAGCCGCGACTGAGTCTGACGCTCGAATGCCACGTGATTGCCGAGCAACGAACATGTCGTCCTCTGCGGCTAACCACATAGCCCCTGCGAGTTCAACCTCAATCATAATTTTAATATTTCTACACCAGCAATGGTAGTATGTGTGAATCAATGTTGAATATACATGACCCTCATGTACCACATACTTAGAAATAAATGCTATTCTATTCTAAAACTGTGTACTGAATGTTAGTTAATAATGTAACGGCTGGATATTATAGTGAAATACATGTCATATATGCCGAATATTGTAGTCCGTTTATAATATTTCATCGGTTTATAATCTGACTAGTGTTATTGGAAATGAACGGTTCTTATTATATTTCTGAAGCAACCCTAATTTATTAAAGAGCTTAGTTATATTGATGGATTGGCATAATTATACAGTATGTATAGAAAACCCTGTCCGATCCATTATTTATCTTATAACAAACATGCTAATAAAAATAATAAAAAGGTCTATCATCGTAAAACGCCTTCATAATATTTTTAAGTATAGTATTGATAAGCACTTTTACCCTTAAATTACCGAAATTTCGCACAGACTGGCAAACCTCTACTAAACCGCGGCTTCTTTGATGTATTTATTTTCTATAAAATTCGTCGGCTTTTCTATCAAAGGTCAAAGAAGCCGCCTCCCCGCGCGCTTGCGTTTGTACCTAGACATTCGCATCGCGTTAGGGATGTAACTATCGATCAAATAAAAATATCGAGGTATGAAATTTTAAGGATGAAAACTAATTTATTTGTAAAAAACATTATTAAAGACTCTTGCGTGCAAAACTCAAACTTTATGTAATTATTCGTTTTTCTATAGATTAAATGAATAAAAATAATACATAAGTACATAAACTCACGGCTCATCCCCGTAGAGTATAGGTGTATTATTACGCCAAGTTTTACCAGCTAAGTTTTTACATGCGTTTACCGTACACATTTTACGACTCCGTAACCATGTTGTTGCTGAGAAATACGTAGGTAACAAACAAAACCAAATAACGTTTTGCACGACCCCTTTTATCCAACCTAAGACTCTCGTTCGCACTCGCCAATTTAATACTATCACTGACTGGCGATATTAATTGAAAATATTGATAAAATTAAATATGTTGTATTCACACGCTGAATACTTTATCATATTCATGTGTTTAGTAAGGAGTGAAAGAAATTATGCAGCTGCGCGTAGGGATGAGGAACTGTTCTCTAGACCACGACGGATCACACCTTCGCACACGCGTGTACAGTACGGGTATAGTGTTCGTGGTCATTTATGAAAATGTTGCCGAATGTGGATCTATGTTCGAGGTGGATATGTAGAGTACGATCAACTTAGCTTACAAGGTAATATTTTTATTAATTATAAACTTAGATATGATAAGTTAGATTAGAATGCTCTGTGATGTCTTAAAAAGTTCGAGATCGTTTTCAACAATGCAATATCAGCTGATGCGTTCAGTCGGCACGTGCGGCGAGCGGATTACATCAAAGAATTAGGTAAAACTATCGTTTCGACCGGCGGCGCCTTTGACTTGTCGGCAAACTTTTGTGTATCAAAGCAGGCGGCTTGGCGTGCGGCGGCGTCAGTGAACATCAATAAACTTTAGTGATACCTAGTTATTATGATTTATGAGTTGTCGGTGTTACCATTAGTAATCAATAAATATATTATTTTAAATAAATAAAGTTTAGCGGGGTAATTTTTTAATATTTTTTATTATAGGATTACACCTACGTACTCATAATAAGCTACTATATACCTTTAACGATCGGACATGGTTTATTATACACACTGTATACTACTTTATGAACAAAGTCAATCATGGTTATAAAATTTACTATATGATTGCTTATTTAATATTATATTATAAATTATACTTTTTTTTTTCCCTTTGTATATACTGAAGTATCAATTGGCAATATATTATTGAAATAAAACCCGAATTACAACCATAATTACGCATATAAAATTAAATAACCTGACGGTTTTACTTAAGTCAGTATTTTCGGTTTAACCCAGCTAGTTTAGTTTGCCGATTTTACAAATAATTTGGACCTATTGAGTCCATTCGTATTCCAAGAATTGACAGGTTAATTGATTGCACAAATCATATGGGCAGTGGTCAGTCATCACGGGTATTTTCAGTACCTACGCTGCAACAGAGATACGGCTCGTACGATAGCACGTTTCACCGTAGCTTGTAATCAATTGCAACATTAAGTATATCTCTGACGCGATGCCAAATAATTAAAAATAGGATGGATAAGTGAATTTGAGGATATGCAAGGAGGCAAAATTCGTGAATCTCTAAAATTATTTTACCAGGTTTAATGCAGTAAAATTCTAACTATTCTTACGCCAATTATTTAAAGACGCATACTTATAACTAAGGCAAAACTTTTTATAGCTATTATATATCAAAAAAAATGATCTTACTCTAAGCTACACCTATCTGAGTGTCAACACTACTTTATACGCGGTAAATCAACGTTCACCAACTTATTCAGGTACAAAAAATATCTCGGCACCGTTTCTGCGAAGGCGGTCAAGTGGACTACATCTATAGATTTTTGAGAGGCCTTTGATACAGTCAATCATGATATACTACTTTAGAATGCAATGTACTAAGGTGTACATGGTTGTTTATTGCATTGGGTTTAGTCATAGTAAAAACAAAAACCCAACTTGTATCTGTTAAATTAGGGGTTAATTATCCAAACCTGTTACCATCACCCTTGGTATATCACAAGGAGCATTTAGTGCCATTATTCTCCTTCATATTCATCAAGGTTCTTGTAAAGACTAAATTATCCTAGCCTATTTTGATTATTTAAAAGTGTTTACATCCATACGCAATATATCCGATTGTGAATCCCTACAGCGAGATTTTAACGCTATATCGATTTGGTTTAATCTTAATCGTATGCACTTAAATGTCAAACAGTTGCTAAGTATTTTCTTTTTTTGTTGTGAAATCGCACAGTGTTTATTATAGAAAATACAACATGTGTTAAAACTATGCACCATTTACATGTTTTCGCAGATATACAACTAAAATGTTTCATATTTATTTTTCAAAAAGTTCCATTAATAACACACAATCATAAACTCCATTATTAACATGTATAGGATGTCTGTATACTATTTGACAACTGAATATATTTTTGCTATTATCAAAAGTACATAATAATACGGACAGCTAGTAGAACTTGGCTTTGTAGGTAGATCCACAAAATGTTTTAAAATCCTCACAGCCTTGTAGGTATCACTTAATAATAGTCAAATTAGAAACGTATTGGAGTGCCGTTCAAGTATGTGGCCACCGTATAACTTAGTACACTCTGGTATCAATAAATCATAACGACTTGTGTGGTTTGCAGTAGTCAGCGGTTCACTAATGTTTTCTTGGAATTATATAATATAATATAATATATGTTTTATTTTCTCTCAAAGGTACATACATATGAATACATTCGTTACAAGATGAATTTATCCTTTGAGAGAGCTGGAGTCTGTACTAGATTCAAGACCTGTATGACAAATCTCCAGGCCCTCTCCCTATTATATAGACATTACTAACAATATTTAATGTGGCTAAGGTTGTATGAACAATGTACTGATAACTATAGTTAAGAAAATCAGATATTTAAGTACCAAAATAAAGAAACAAAAAAGGCGGCATGCAGATGGTGTTTAAAAGTGTGCTTTTTTACATTTCGTTCTACACATTGAATATATACACAATATCTTATTTATATTATTGTAGACGAATTACTACTGTGATACCAAAAAATCACAGATATGTTCATTAAAATGAAATTACTTCATACGGATTTTATTGCGTTGTTTATTTAACACTTTATTATATAATTTTAAATTCTTATACTACTACTATTCAACTTTAATACTTTTCAAGCTAATTATATTATTATAACTATTTATATTTAAGTTTGCACTTTGCCCGACATTTCAGTTGCTTTACAGCAGCCATGTTCACGGGGAGACTAAAATGGTAGTTGTCGCAATGTTTTGAAGTGTAGTTATTTCACAGTACCCGAATATAATTTAATTATTGGTGTTTCTATTAACGCAGAATGATTTCAAAGTATCAGGAAGTCTAGCTGTGTTTTGCTTCTTCTTGGATTTGACTATTTGTATTAATGGATACCAAGCTGGTGGTACATTCCAACCGTTTTTCTATTGAAATTTGTAGGTTGTTTAATTTCAATACGCGGTCGCCACGGTTGTTTTGGCCAGTTCCTGTGTCGCATAGGCCGGCAAGAGAAGCCCGGTTGTCACCACTGCGGCGACTGCCGCGAAGTTGTCGAGGACACGGCGCTGCACACTTGGCGGATTGCCCCTCCTGGGCATTGCAGCGCCGTGGGATGGTCGCGGCAGTCTGATTGGTTGCCCTCTCGCTCCCGCCCGTATTTCAATCTATGGTCCGGAGTGAGAGATCGTAGAACGCCGTCTGCGAAATGCAATGATGCATTATCACATTATCACATTATCCCTCCGCGGGGGCGGGCGGAGGGATTATGTCGGACTCGCCGGGGTAAAAGAAAGATGGAAATAATAGTAAAGTACCTCCCGGAATACCGACTAAACCTACCACGGTGTTCCTCGACAAAACCACTATCGACGGGGCCGCGCGAATCGCTTTCGCATGCGGTCGCGACCCCGCCGAGGTTACGGCCCGCTGTGTGAAACGACAGGCCACTACACAACAAGACCTACCCATAATACGACTTCACGCCACTAGTAAACCCTACTGTCCCCCTACTAAAAAGAGGGGAGACGGACTCGACACAGAGGCGCGCGTGGGAATACGCACGCCGCCTCCCAGACCTGGTGCTGAACGGATGGCGGGCAGGCCCACAAAGCCCGCCACCCCCAGGTCAAACCTCAGGGTGGCTGGAGGTCGTCTCGCGATCAGATTTCTCTCTGGCTCATCTGCACTCAACATCAATACAAAATCCTCAAACTAAATAACAAAAACTCGTTCAATAAAATCTAGCTGTACTTTTTTTAATAATAATATAGACACTTAATTTGAATAGTAGGTACTCTTAGTTTAATTAGTAGCAGCAAGTACATCTAAACGACCTGTCATAAACACAATCTCCACGCTTAGCTTTCTCGACGTGAGTGCAGTGGTAGTCACAGTCCTTGGTGAGCGAGTCGCAGGTGCCGGGAAAGGACTTGGCAGGCAGACAGCTTGACACCGTGGAGAAAATGGTCGCGACGTACGCCAACATAAAGATTATTCCGAATCCATTTTTAGTTTGTACATGATGTCGGAGCCGGAAGGACAAATAAAAATTTAAAACTATTCTGTTAGATAGAGACGCTTAAAATAGGCGAAACTATTTTGTCTAATGTAGAGAAGTGTTCTCAACAGTTTAATAATTGAATTGAGAGATTAAGATTCATTTTTTAAATTACAATTATATTAATATTTTATACTTAAATATTTAAGACAATATTTTTTATAATCTGAGTGCCTTCAGACAATTCTTCAATAAATTAGCTGATTTTATAAGATTGTTATTCACCTGTCAATTGATGTTGCTACTGCTAAAGCAAGCTATACAATGTGTTACCTTTGACACAATACCATTTATATACTAGCTTAGTGACTGGTGGTCATTCCGTCTCGTTTAGTAATTAACTTAATTGATATATCAATGCGTTTTAATAAATATACATGCTAACTTATCAAGTACGTAAGCTACTTCACACAGTAAGACTAGAGACCTGAAGACATCTGTTTAGGATGGGTTAGACAACATGCTTGTTACATGTCATTACGTGGGCAGTACAACTTTCAATGATTGCTTAAAGAATAAAAAAAATATAAAAATAACAAACAAATAAATGTGTGTGATATACGTCTAATTATATTTTAATGGATATATGTATATGCATACATAGGTGAGATAGTATGTAAGAAGAATGGCTACAAAGTAAATACTTAGGTCCACTAAAATAACACAAAGCCAATTACAGTCTTCACGCATAGAAATTAAATATATTTGGTATTTTACAAACATTTACATCAGCACGCAACATTTCAGAATGCCAATATAATATGTAAGCTTACATCTAGTCGAGGAGAAAATCTCATTATTCAGCTATCTTATTGCAAAGGTTCATTTTGTATTAAATGGATCAAAGTAAGAAATGTGATATTCACCAAATAGTTTCAATTATGCAAATTAAATCAGCATCTAAAAATCATTACAATACCAGGAAAACCAAATTGTGTGGTCTACAAATTGATATTTTAAAACGGGATGTTCTTAATTGTTTAAGAAATATTTGTTTGATTTGTTTGTTTAACGTTTTCAAAAAAACAACTCCCGCACTAGGAATAATTTCTTTACAAACATTCAACCGACGGACACAAAGAACACCCAGACTCGGAATAACTGTTTGTGGATCACACAAATTTTTGTCCCGTTTGGGGATCGAACTCACAACACTCGGCGCGGCGGCAGTGGCGACCACTTAAACCACTACATCATCCGTGCAGTTATTAATAAACATTATGAGTCCTCTAAATCAGGAAGATATTGAAAAACCTTTGTATTTTGAATAGGAACTACGAAATTATATGTAGGGAAAAACGGCTCGGTTCGAACAGCTCGCGGTGCGAAAAGACTAAAGACCCTCTTTTATAGCTAATGACCTATTAGTTCAAAAAATATTTTATCTTTAAATTACCTAATAGTACTCTTGATGAAGCTCACGTGCTACATCGGTCATTAATATTAGCGGTTAAAGTATGAAATTGCCGATTTGTACGAAAAAAATGAAACTCGTTTTTTTCTAAGATGTATCATTTTATTTATTTAGTTACTTAATTAGTACGGTCGCAAGCTTATACTAATTAAGGACGCAACTATCATACTACCTTTTTACAATATTCCTTACACACTGACAGTATCTTCTTCCATTCATCCGCAAACATATCACACTGAGTGTTGTCCACAAGGAGAGCGTTGAGTGTGCCGAGAGACCGAGGTATAGGTGAATGAGCACGGGCTACTGTGCGACAAGCTGGTAAGGCAAACGGTTTGTGCTTTCTGCCGCGACGGTAATTATTAGGAACAAATATCCTCAATAGAACGTCATGAACTTCTCGTGCCTCAATTATGCCACGAAGGACTTTGCACATAGTTCCGATCTGATCTAACTGCCTTCTAAACTCCAGAGAATTATATCTTAGGTTAACCAACAGGAACTATGTTGGATACAAAAATGGATAATAGCCATATAAGCGCTTGTAAAGGAATTTCAATAAAAGCCTTTTAAACCTCTTTCATAGCAACGTATATGTTTTTCATGAGGATTCCATACACAAGCACTTGTCTCGAGTTTGCTGCGTATAAGTGAATTATAGATGATCCAGACTACATCGTTACTGCTGAAGTTTTTCACATTTCTCAAAATGAATCCAAGCCGACCGAAAGAGTCCTTCGCCGTTGCTATGATATGGTCGTGGAAAGTGAGACTAGGATCAAATACTACACCTAAATGTTTGATATGGGTACATCTAGAAATGGCAACACCGCACCGTTTAGCTGATAGTCAAAGTGGATTGGACTTCTGACACCTCCAAAAGTCATCGCTAGGTACTTGGAGGAATTGAATTCCATTTTGTTATCAAGAGCCCAATTATGTAGGGTGATGATGTCACTCTGAAGTAGACTAGTATACACTCAGTATGAGAGCTTACAGTACAGTATAATTTTAAGTCATCTGCATAAAGAAGACATTTACATATTTTACATGTATTAGCACAGTTGGTAGGTCATTGATCATAATGAGAAAAAGGCTCTATACTCTAGGTTTTATACTCGGTCCTCTGACCGAGTATAGAACCTTGACTTACCCTCGAGCGCGTATGGTAGGGTTTGGACACATATATGCCTAGCTTAACGAACTGCGGGGGATCCCGTAGATAGTCTGCAAATAATTTAAGTAATTCTGGAGCAATTACAATAGCGCTAAGCTTCAACAATAAAATATTGTTGTTGATCCTATCAAAAACCTTTTTGAAGTGAAAGTAAACTACATCTACCTGACCACCTCTATCAAGGGTCGTGGATATAAACTCAACAAGAGTCAATAAATTGGAGTTAACGGATCTCTTGGATCTGAAACCATGTTGATCCTCACTCAGATATTTATTGGCGAATGAATATATATATATTAGTGGAGGATTGTCTCAAAGACTTTCGCCGAGGATTACAAAACTGCTATGGGTCGGTAGTCTTCAGCTGAAACCCTCTGTGCACAATTTGGGATTGGACCATATTTATTTAATCGAAATATTTACGCTCATTATCTATACATTGCTGCCATCTAAACGGAAGTTCATTTATGCCTTTATGATAGAACTCCGGGGATCTAGATTCAACAAATTGTGTGAAAGCATTTTGTACTACCTCCTGAGAAAGAAAATAAATTTTTTTATCACGTAAAAGATTGTCCAAATCTAGATAAAAATGGTAGTCCGTTGGAGCAAGGTCTGGCGAGTACGGAGGATGAGGTATGGTTTCTAACTGCAGCTCCTGTAGGGTTACAATGGCTTCTTGTACTGTGTGAGATCCTGCGTTATCATGGAGCAATAATGGTGTAGATCGATTTACAAGTCGGGGCTGTTTCACTGCCAGTTTCGCCATAATTATTCGAAGTTTGGCACAGTTAACATCGGCTATTATTGCTTGACCAGACCTGAGAAAGCTATAGTGAATAACACCATGAAGAGACCACCAAACAGTTGCCATTTCCTTTTTATTGGTAAGCTTTGCTTTAAGGCACTGTTGCGGCATTTGACCTGGGGTCAGCCATTGCACTTTTCGCTTATGGTTATCGTAAATAATCCAATTTTCATCACATGTTACAATTCGATCTAATATTTCTTCATTTCTGTACCGATTCAACAAGGCAACACAAGTTTCAACACGCATTTCTTTCTGCAGATCAGTAAAATCACGAGGCATTTTCCATTTATTTTTATCTTATTGATATGATGCAAATGAGCCAATATTGTAGGTAGGGTTACGATAAACCATGCCGCTAATTTCTGGGCAGTTTGACTCGGATCGGTTTCCACCATCTCCTTCAATTCAGCGTTATTCACCTGTGTGGGTGGTCTTCCACGTGGTTCGTTTTTCGTCTGTTTCTGCCGCGTTAGTTCCGCGTTGGAACTCGTATTAAAAATGACTCGGAATTTCGAAGTATCCATCTTTCCCGTCTAAGCTGCATAAAAAAACAATTAAAAGTCCAAAATCGGAAGTTACACATTTTTTAAAAGAAGTATTATGTTAAAAATGTTTCACTCGAAAATCTCACACCATCAAAGTTTCATGTCAATTCAAAGTATCTATTACTATACAACGGCAACTTCATACTTTAATCCCTATTATTACGTAATTTAATTTGTATCTGGCTATTTCCTAATATATATATATATATATAATTAAATAGCGCTTTATTATACATTAGACTGCCCCTAAGTTTTGTGGTTCTTAAATACCGTTAATTGATACCTATTAGTTGGTAATGGGAAGAATTATAGTATTAGTGTGATTAAGTAGTCATATAGGACAAAAAATGTGTAGTGTTTAATCTATAAGGATTATTTTTGTTTGACGGGTGATTTTTTTTAAGTAAAACGGCGTGTTGTTTGTTACTTTGGTTTGTTTTCAACTGCTAAATCATTCGACACAATGGACTGTAAATAGATATATGCATATAATATAGTATGTACGTCGCTCATACCACACGAAACTCTAATCTATTTGGACATTCCGCCCACCAAAGAACATAGTTCTTTAACTACATTTTAAGAGACAGAACTTAACTGAAAGATTTACTTTGCGTAAACATAACACATAATAGCTTCAAAAAGAATCTTACGATAAAATCATTTCACACAGAAATCTTAATAAAAATAACAATTTAATAACAGAACGACCTATGCAGATCTTCCTGATTTGCAAGATGTAAACAATTTCCAGTAGATACCTAACACAGAGCTAGCTCGGCTCGGCCAGGCATTTTGAATAATATTGATGTCGAACATGATTATTTTATAAGTACGTAGCTTAATTACATTTAGTTAAGCTATGTACTTATAAAATAATCATGCAGATAAAATAATGTGTTTGGATAATTCATTATGTATTTGTATATAGTACATAACGTAAATACAATTCTAAGGATTCTTAAACAGGTAGTTAATTTACACGAACAACAAAACAATTATCTACCTATAATAAGCTACATTAGAATTTTTAGCATAAAAGATATAATTAAAAACAAACATTATTTAGTTAAAATACAAATTTCGCTCACTGGACACTTCAATTCTCCGGTTTTACACTTTACAGATACAACTCGAGTTACATTATCGGGCCTAGGATATTTGTTGATAAACTTACCAAGTAACCATTTAGCTGGCAGTAAACAATCTTCCTTTAAAACAACAATATCGCCTATTTCTGGTTCATCACGTTTAGTGTTTCATTTATTGTTAATTTAAATCAAAGATGATTTAAATTAACTAGCTATTCCTTATACCACCTATAGTAATATTCTACACACCACTATCTAGTCCAAACTAAGCAGAGCTTGTACTATGGGTACTAGACAATAGATAAACATACATTTTTTTTGTAAATACCTACATATTATACATAGAAACACCCAGACCAAGTCGAACATCCCTGTTCATGCACACAAATGTTTGACTTTTGCGGCAATCGAGAAAATGCCAAAAATCTGTAACAATCTTTTGCGTCAATCCACCTATCCAAACCAACTACACTCGGCGTCAAAAAAATCGCACTTCTCTGAAAATAAGTTATAAAGCCTAATAATTTGCAAACCAGTACGTTTACCCCAAACAATGTTAATATTAATTGAAAGTACATTTAATTAGCTTTTATTAAACAACAACCTAATGAATAAATTCCTTAAACAACTGCATGTACTGCATGTTGAAGAAAATGATATCCAAATACTCGTTACATAGACCACAACTTGCCGCACTTTCATGGGCTATAAAAAGGGCAGTAAGCATCAAAATTAGGTCATTCGACATCCAGACGTTGTAGAGAACACATGAAAATACAGAACACAAGAAAACAGCCCTACAAAATGGATACCACTGCAGATCAAGCCGCTCAAGTGATAGCACTACTGCAAACAGGGATGCGACAGTGTGATGTTGCTCGACAACTGAACTTGAGCCGTTTTGCCATTCGTCGAGTGCTCCAACGGTTTCAAGAGACTGGGGGCTACACCCGGAGACAAGGATCAGGAAGACGGCGCTGTACATCTGAGAGAGATGACCGTTTCATTGTGACGACGTCATTGCGGAACCGTTTCTCCAATGCTGTTGAGCTGCAACAGCAGCTCCGTGGGGCTCGTAGAACCGCAGTGAGCACATCTACGATTAGAAGAAGGCTGCGAGAAAGGAGTATTGCGGCCAGAAGACCAGCCAAGGGCCCGAAATTAACGCCACAGCATCGTAGAAAGCGATTACAGTTCGCTCGAGAACATCTCAACTGGGATCTTGAACAATGGAGGACCGTACTCTTCTCAGATGAGACGAGAGTATGTCTCTTCGTTAACGATAGGCGAAGGAGAGTGTACAGAAGGCGAAACGAACGGTTTTCTGAAGCTTGCTTGGAGGAGACAGTGGAATATGGAGGGGGATCTTGCATGTTCTGGGGCGGAATTTCAGTCGACGGCAAGACGGAACTCGTTTGCATATCCCGGACTGGAGGTGCTCGTGGTCAGGGATCACTAACCGCTCATCGGTACATAACCGAGGTGCTGGACATGCATGTAGTCCCATATGCAGGATATGTTGGGGATGGGTTCACTTTAATGCACGACAATGCTCGTTCCCATACCGCAGTAATCGTGCAGGATTATCTACACGAGGTTGGGATTCCAGTTTTGCAGTAGCCAGCGAGAAGCCCAGACCTGAATCCAATAGAGCATCTCTGGGATGAACTAAAACGACGAGTACGGTTACGTGATCCTGCCCCAGCAACTCTACAAGACCTCCATGATGCTGTAATTGAAGAATGGAATAGGATTCCTCAAGATAGTGTGGTACGGCTGATTGGGTCTATGCAAGAACGAATGGAAGCTGTTATAAGAGCAAGGGGGGGTTGCACTAGGTTTTAAGTAGCATTTTTTATTAATTTCTTTTGTTGTTTTGTAATTTTAATGCCTGTTTTTGTTTGAATATTTTTTCCTAATAAAGATAATTTTTTCACTTGACACATGCACCTTGTTTTTTTTTAAACGATTGTAATTGAATACATATTTCTGTATTTTACTGTTACTATACCTACCAACCTTTCAAATAAATAGCATAAAACAACCATACAAAGGATTAAACGCGACATAAACCGAATTGAATTAAATTTTTGCAAAGGTGCGATTTTTTTGACGCCGAGTGTACATAACAATTAGTGTAATCCTTATCTGCAATATTTAACAATGATTCACCTATCAATTATCATTGGATCATCACTCAACAAAGAAATTGGCCTAGAATTTAAACAAGGCTTCACTTGCGCCAGGACAGTTGACATTTCCTCGTAGGATAGTGTACTATATCCTACCACTTTTTTAAAATGGGTCTTGTTGCTGCGCACCGATGATTCCCATAAACCGCCAAAGTTCGGTGAGTGGGGAGGGATATAGTGCCATGTGGTTCTTTCTAAAGAAAGTATTTTTTCGCGGAAGAGAAGATCGGGCACTATTAAACATTTCTCGCATTTTTTTATCGGCGCCAACAAAGTTAGTACCATTGTCACTATATAAATCCTGACAATGACCTCTACGAGCAGTGAATCGCCTAAAGGCGGCAATAAAACTTTTGGCAATCATATCGGTCATTGCTTCTAGATGGACTGCTCGTGTCACCATGCATACGAAAATGCAAATATAACTTTTGTAAGACTTAGCGCCACGACCTGGTGAGAATCTGATAAAGACAGAGCCAAAGTAGTCCACGCCAGTAGTTCTGAATAGTTTACTGGACTTTACCCTTGCCTCTGGAAGCAAACCCATAAGAGGAGTAGACTTTTTCATAGAATATCATAAACAAATAGTGCGTTCTCAAAAGTATTTTTAACACGTTCTCTAGCACGTAAAATCCAGTATTTGGATATTAGAAAGCTTAACATAGCTTATGGACCACCATGCAATGTATTTTCATGAGCACGCGCACTGACTCTTAGTATCCCTTTTTGATCTAAAAAGGGACAAAGAGATCGTAATTTACTCTTTTTAGGCAATCTTTAACAGTTTTATTTCGAATAAAACTCGCGCTTTTGTAGTTGTTTAATGCATGATAATAATGTTTCGCTCATTTCTCTTGGTGTAATTAATTTAGGTAGTTTAGGTCTGTTATCTTTCTTTAATTTAAAATTCAAAATTTGTCCACAATATGATACAATTTTTAATGGTTCATTTAACGATGAATATTTTGACCAATAATATTCCTCATCAACATCAGATATAACAGTTAAAGATTGGATCCGTTCCTCTTCATGTGTGTCTTCAATTAGTTTATTATTTATAGGCATTGTAGTATCTGACAACCACTTCGATCCTCTCTACCACAATGAATGCTCACTCAACTCTTTGGGCTGCAGACCACGTGAAGCGCAGTCCGCAGGGTTTGTCTTCGATGAGACATGACTCCACTGTTTATAGTCCATAATATTTAATATAGTGGACACTCTGTTACTAACGAATGTTATCCATCGACTTGAGCCTCCTTTCAGCCATACTAACACGCTTATGGTGGAGTAAGTCAATTCATAGAGATATTCCTTGGGTACCTCTAGAACTTGTGATACCTCACTAATAAGCTTGGCCGCTAAGGTAGTGCCACACAATTCAAGTCGAGGAATGGAAATCTCCTTTACGATTGGGGCAACTCGAGTTTTTGCAATCACTAAATGTACATGCACTCTATTTGAACTATCAATTACTCGTATATAAACTGCTGCCGCAATAGCTGATTTTGAAGAATCTGAAAATAGGTGTAACTCTCTCTTGCAATCTTGCGTAAAATCTATCTATCTATCCCACTAGGTATTTTGACATTTTGTAGATTTATTAGCTCTTGTCAACCTTCAAACACTCATCCCACTCAAGACCTGATTTCCACAATTTCTTAATTATAATCTTAGCATTAACTACCACTGGGGCAATCCAACCTGAAGGATCATATAATCTCGTGACTTCAGTTAATACTGGTCTTTTAGTAACTACATCTTTAGGTACAGGTAAGTTTAACACCTATTCAAAATTATCATTCTGTCTATTCCAACTCAATCAACTAACCTAACACTTTTATTAAATCATTTAATTTTATAGGTTTTTTCACCCACTCAGTATTTCCAATCCCTCTAAAAACTCCTCATTGTTACTATTCCATTTTTGTAACTCAAAACCACCACTTCTCATCAACTCATTCATCTATTCATAAATTTGTATTGCCTCATTAACCGTATTAGCTCCCGTCATTAAATTATCCATATAGCATTGTTTTGTTATCCTCGCAGCTAATGGATACTTTTGCTTTTCTAATTCGACTAGTCTATGCAATACTTTGACAGCTAAATATGGCGCGCATGCTGTACCAAACGTTAAACGTAACAGTTTTTAAACGTTGTATGGGCTCCAATGGATTAAATCTCCAGACGATTCTCTGGTCGGTGAATCGGTGAAATCGGTGTCATCATCTGCCACGCTCACCATCCGATACATTTTGACAATATCGGCTACGATACAGATTTTATGATGACGCTATCTCATCAATATATGCCTCAAATCTTGTTGTAACCTTGGTCCAACAAGGTTAGTGTTTAGTGCCGCACTATTGTCACTTTTTCTCCAAGTGTCTAAAACGACTTTCACTTTTGATGTGTCTTTATCCTCTGTCGCCACAGCATGGTGAGGAAAATAGTCCACCTTAGGGTTCTGTAATTTACTCTCAGAAACCACTCTTATATGGTTCATACTCACTCATAAAATTATTATATTATTCTCTCCCAGCAGTGACTGGACATTATATATATTACTACTTAACAATGTCAAAATCCCATTCGCCACCGGAGGAGGCAACGCTGACGCAGCGTTGGCAAATGGGATATTTTTATTTGGAAAATGTCCCACTCGCTCTCGGAGGGGGCAATGCTGGAGGTGGTGTATAGTACTAACCCTGCGGTTAGTGCATTGAAACAAGCTCGTCAGCTTTATTTTATTAGTAGGTTATAGGTAAAATAACATTAATTGAAAAGAAAATATGGGTAATCAATAAATGCAGATCAATAAAATGAATGTTGTATGAATGTAATATAAGTGAGAAACGTAGGTAATTTTAATCTCTATATTCGAACCACAGTCCATAACGTATTAACATACATTTAATTATGATATTAACAAGTAAAACAATTAAAATTACCAATAAATTAAAATAATGGATTTTAAATCTCTTTATAGATTTAAAATCCATTATTATATATTTATAGTATAATCAATATGCAGTAATTTGGTTTTCCATTAATGATATTAATGTACTGACCGAGTATATATAAGCCAGGTTACATCAAAAAGAATTATTACTTAATTTGCTTCAGCAATAGCAACATCAATTTAATATACAGGTGAGTAAGTATTTTTAGCTGTATTGATCTATTGATAAGTTGTTCTGATATCAGTACGCCGAAGTACTTACTCCATAGAATATTTATAAATAATTTAATTTACAAATAGCTGATAAACATTTTAAGTGTATAATATCAAATATAGAATAATATACATATAAGAGTATACCAAAATGCAAAAGGCCATCCATCTTTTTTTCACAGCTGCTTATCTTAGCAATGTTTATATTTGAATGAATTATGTTCCATTTGGGTATAAATAATATTTGATGTGATTATTAATGTGTGGTTTTGCTGGCTTTAATTCAACGAGATCGCACACCAGGATAAATTGTAAATTATTTGTTAATGCAGGTTTATTTGTTTCTCAAATCTTATCCAAATTCGTTTAATTATGTTAGGATCATGAGCAAAAGAATATAAGTTCGTTCTATCGGTTTGTTAGATTAACTAAAATAATCATAGGTATTCTTTTTAAACACAAACACAAATATTAATATATGGTGAAATAGTCCAAAAATAAAACTGTAATTCTTTATATATTCAAGACTTCTTAATCACAGTTAGTTAAGAGATGAAAAAGAATTAGAGCTATAGACAAAAAAGTAATGTCATAGCTCTTAAATTTCTAAAGCGACTATACTCCATTTGGATAGGTACTTAACTAAAGGTAAATAATCTTGATGTGTCTTTTTATCTAAAAACTTAGTTTAAAATAAAATGCTGCTAAAGATCAATGTAACTACAACAATAACGATTACTAAGTCAATTGAACCGTTAGTTTAAGCGTTAGTTTGTTTGTTAAATATGTGTTTGTGTAAAAAGTCACATCAAGATTGTTTACTTTTAGTTAAGTACCTAACCAAATGGTGTATAGATTATTTGAATCATAGGTTTCTCTTAGGTTACTGGTATGCTGCTAGACAACGATCTTGGATTTTTAAACCCCTGCCAGTTCCATTTCAACTTAGTTGAGTATTCTGAGTTATAAATAATTATATTTATTTTCCAGAAAAACTGATTCAAGTCAACAATGAAGTCCGCAATAGTAATCCTTATGTTGGCGTTCGTCGCATGCGCGGTCTTCTCCACGGTGATGTCAAGCTGTCCGCCTTCCAAGTACTTCCGCGGCACCTGCAACGCGCTCACCCAGGACTGTCAGTACCACTGCACTAACCTCGAGGGCGCTAAGAGTGGACAATGTGTCTACAAGTTCCCTTCGTTTAGATGTACTTGCTGCCACTAATGACACCAAGTTTACTATTAACACAAGTTGTAATTAGTTAAATAAATAATACTGGTATTTAATTGTTAAATAATTTATAATCTTTTATTTTATATTTATTTTTGAAATAGTCGACAATTCCCGCAATAGGTTTAATTCATTGAGGACTTTACACACGTCCAAGGAACAGTCACAGAGGTAAACAGGCTTCAAATATTTTATTATTTGTGTATAACATACCTACATATAGGTATGTGCACAGAACAATAGTTCTGTGCGGCGAACAAACCCACGACATTTGTAGTGACGAGGCAGCTTGTTAAACCATTGCTCCATCCCTTCCGTCATAATACGAATTAAGCTTATTTAATAAGGACTTATAAAGTTGTCGCTACAGCGACGTTTTCATTATATAGATGATAATGATGTATAAAAAAGGAGATACCACACATTTGGTTGCAAAAGATTTTCAGCAGGCGCTTAGTATTATCGTTAGGCTCGCATGCGATGTTTATGGAATACTAAACTATATTTTTTTTGTCGTTTATACGTTGTCGTTTTCATGGCTTACACTAGTTAGCTTAGATTCTTATTATTAGACATATCCTATGTTTATTTCATAAACATTATATATGTCAACTAATATTTAAATACAAAATTATATGAATAAGGAATATTATTTTCATTGTAATAGTAACTTACTATAACTCCTCCTATTACACTATAATAGCACATAATATCGCCTGTGATAAAGGTATAACCTAGAACAGGCGTCCAAAGTTATGTATCCTATTTCAATTATTTTTAAGATCTATTGTTATTCATATTTGTGCCATCTTAAACTTAATAAATAATAATAATTACTACAATTATAATTACTAAGATATTTAATATTATTACATATAGACCTTTTCAGTCTAAGAAAGGTTAAGCAGAAATGTAATTAATTACTAACTTGTTAGCGATCTCGCTAACAAATTAGTAATTACATAGTTACATAGCTTAATGTATTTCTTTGGCAATGCTTTAGATAGGATTTAGGAGCAGCTCATTTCCGTATGCTAGAAATTGAAAATGTTCAAACCAAAAATGTTGTTGTACCTTTTTTGATCCAGGAATTGAGGCAAGAAACCAACAATCTATGTAATTACTAATTTGTTAGCGATCTCGCTAACAAATTAGTAATTACATAGTTACATAGCTTAATGTATTTCTTTGGCAATGCTTTAGATAGGATTTAGGAGCAGCTCATTGCCGTATGCTAAAAATTGAAAATGTTCAAACCAAAAATGTTGTTGTACCTTTTTTGATCCAGGAATTGAGCCAAGAAACCAACAATCTATGTAATTACTAACTTGTTAGCGATCTCGCTTACAAATTAGTAATGAATTAGTTACATAGCTTAATGTATTTCTTTGGCAATGCTTTAGATAGGATTTAGGAGCAGCTCATTTCCGTATGCTAGAAATTGAAAATGTTCAAACCAAAAATGTTGTTGTACCTTTTTTGATCCAGGAATTGAGCTAAGAAACCAACAATCGATCTAACACACCAACGGGAAGAAGCAGTCGGTAAACTCAGACAATAGAGCAGTGTTTCTGACCCAAGATTGTATTCCATATTTGGTTTTGAAGTCCTTTATAATAACACAGTACATGGTACTCGCGAGACTGATATACAGCTTAAGACAGATCATTACACACCTGTCTATATCTATTGGCGAGACGAGGTAATTTGAATGTAAAAACGTGATGCAACAAAAAATAAACAATACAACTGGTTTAGCAAACCAAAGACATCTAAAATCTTCATCGCATGGATAATAAATATACCTCTATTCTTTGTAGTCATTTGATTTACCTTTATACTACGAAATAACTCACTAAACTACGACTGACTGATGGCAGGCGGTTACCGTAGCCTGACACTTAGAATGTCATAGTTATAATCTTTATGTGTGTAGGTCTACAACTTTATCGAACTTCGAAGTGGCTCTGTTCTGTCTGCGGCTTTTAGCAGAATTGGTAACTTGGCTGTAAATGCTTACCGTCAAGGTTACTTCTGTCAAGGCGTAACCTTAATGATAAGCAGTTACAGCACCTGGTATCTAACTTACAAAATGAATATTAATTGCTTGCTACGAGCTTAACTCTTGCGTGCTAACTAGGTTAATTTCATTTTACACAAATGTGCTCGTACCCAGCGTCTCCTTTAAGGGTTTTGAAGACGCTACGATGGTTATTAGACTGTGATTACGTGTAACGTGCAGGTTTAAGAGGGACGGATATCCTTCGATACCCTACCATTCAGAAAATTATGTCTGCAAGTAAAACAAAATAATAATATTAACATTTTATGACGTAGTTATCGAAGTTAACGTCGTCCTTATCTTGTTAGTGACGACTTCTTCCTCTTTCGCCGTATATGCTAATACTACCATCTCATAGGTAACACCTATTTCCACTCCTTGGAATATTGCATCGGTCTTGTTTGGCGGCACATCTAAAACTGTAAGTTCATCTATTGGGTCTTCACTGAGTTTCAGCTCCTGAAAATGCAGATCTTTAATTAGCTATTTTTGCAGCTATCAGCTATATATCGGCCCTCCCTGTCCCACTGCTGGGCACGAGCCTTTTCTCAGTGTACGAAGGGTTAGACCATAGTCCACCTCGCTGGCCCAGTACGGGTTGGCAGACATCACATACACTAAGAACATTTTTGAAAAATCTCGGATATGCAGGTTTCGTCACGATGTTTTTTACCGTTAAAACGAGCGATAATTAACTATTTAATACGCACATAACTTCGAAAAGACAGAGGTGTGTGCCTTGGGGTGGATCTTGAGACTTCTGCGTGGCAGTTCAACGGTCGCCCACTAGACTATCACTGCTGATATTATGTGTAATATCAGCAGCTATATATATGTTACGAGACCAAAAAGCTGAGAATGCCAACCATCTTGTCATAATCGCGGTTTAAGTGGCCTATACCTCCATTGCCAGGAAGAAAAATATGGGAGGAACCATATTTTTCTTTGACTTATATCTGGATATTAAAGACAAAATAAATCACACGTGTACCTAATTTCAGGAATGGAAATAAAATAGTTTAGATTAAAGTTAAAATTATGAACAAAGGATACTGACCATTTATATATGTAAGTTGGTCCAAGTGCTGCCTAACACTTACACATAGTGCATAATGTTCCTTAGACTAATACTTGTCTGTAACCCAAAGCACATCAAAATCTATCCGAGGAGTATAAAGATGTGTCGATGAGGTGAGGCGCGGGGCCCACTGCCAAACGAGCCTTCCGAAGCACGGGGATGAAACACCGCCCACTTTCTGACTCTGGGCTGTTATTAGGAATTAGAAAATCCTAATAACACTTTTTGGTCCGACCCAGGATTGGAACCCAAGACCTCATGCACGGCAGTCGCACTTGCACAGCCGCTGTGCCACCGAAGCCTGCGCTAGCTTATTATTAATCGACATCATCGTCGTCGAGAATAATTCTGTCGAGAAATAAAGCAAAGCCTAACAACGTCTTGGTGTCTAGCCTACCCTAAATACCAAACTGCGCACATAACGTGGGCACAGCTGCCATTTGTTCTTCTTCCATTTAAGCAATAATGTTTGATGTGATCTAGTCCATGATTATCCTCGTCAATAAAAATATAGCTATGGTAGATTTTAGGTGACGTGTGTGTTCTCCTAATGTGAGCTCATACAAGTTGGACATTATTGGAAGGCATCGAAAAATCTGAGAGGTTATTAAGCTGGCTGTTATATTTTTGTATAACGAATGACACAGCGATGCGTACATGTTCGCTGTAATAACTTGGCGCCAGTTTGATTTGGTAGGTTCTTACAGCGAATAGAGTCAACTCCTTCGATGTTAACACAGGAAATGCAGCAACATTATCCTCCACTACTAAAACATTTTCAAAGTTGGCTCTACTTTAGTTTAGCTTTCTTTGATCTAATTAACATTCATCTGATTAACATTCAGCCGCTCCCTGGCTATATTAATGAATTTGACGACATAAAGGCTATCTATAATATCAACCTGGAAGGCGTTTGTAAGAGCTGCAGCGATTCTGAGGTCTTTAAAAAGTGGTTCATGGCATAATCACAGACTTTCCAAAAGAAAGTTAAGAAATATAAAACAGAAAAGCGCACAGTACACAACGGTTCACGTCACAAGTGCTGTTAGACTGCGTGAAGTGCGATGCAAAACAGCGGCGCGTGCGCAACGTAGGTGAAGACGAGCAACACGTGCGCGAGAGAGACAGACATTTCATTGTAAGTATTTATTACTTTAAGAAAAAATGTAAAAGTATTCCCATTTCTGGGAAGTAGCATTAACTACCACTGAGGCAACCCAACCTGAAGGATCATATATTCTCGTGACTTCAGATAACGAACGCTAACATAAGGATTACCATTGCGAACTTCATTGTTGATTTTAAGATGATTCTGAAATTTTAATATACATTGTTAGCAATTGCAACGGAATTGCGATTGAGAATCAGAGGTTCTGATTTTGGTCCTAACTATTGCATTACCGACGTGATCCATTGACACGTGTCTACCTCAATAATTGATACAGCTGTTTAATAAAAATAAGTAAGACTCAAGGGTAAACAAAAACTGTACTTTTGTTTTACCCTTCACGTTATTAGTAAGTTGCACCAGCAAACATTTTAACAGAATTGGTATTCAGTAAAATTCAATACATAATGAAAAAAGAAATATCATTAACTTATTTGTTTATTGGTCAATGATATAATATCTCAAATACAAAAACATTTTCTTTTTGCGCTGTGCATTAATATATTATCCCCTGTAAAAGTAAGGCTAGTATCCTTGCCTTAGGATAGTATATTATTCTCCGATATCACGGGGTACCTTTTTACCTGGAGCGGCTGGTGGCGGACTATCTGAGAGGCAGGAGTGTCCTCCTCGAGGTTTGAGGCGAGGTTTGGCGGCGGCCCATGTCGTGCGGTGTCCCGCAGGGATCGGTTCTTGGTCCGCTACTGTGGGACATGGGGTACGACTGGGTCCTACGTGCTGTCCTACCCCCCGGGCTGAGCGTCATCAGTTAGGCTGACGACACCGTCGTCACAGCCCGTGGGGATACCTTCGAGGAGGCGGCCCGTTTGGCTACCGTGGGGGTTTCCCAGGTGGTCGGGCGTATCGAGGCGCTGGGTTTACGGGTGGCTATTAACAAGACGGAGGCCCTGGTCTTTCATGGGCCTTGTCGCAGTCCACCCCGCGGCGCCTCGATAATGGTGGGTTCGACGCGCGTTCCCGTCCAGGCCCACATGAAATATCTGGGCTTGGTGCTGGACGGAAGGCACTTCGGCGAGCATTTCAGACTGCTCGCCCCGAAGCTTCTCAGCACTGCGTCCGCCCTTGGGCGGTTATTGTCAAATTTAGGCGGGCCCAGTGCTGGTTGCCGGCGACTCTACACGGGGGTTATCCGGTCGATGGCGCTTTACGGCACACCGGTGTGGGCGGACTCCCTGACCGCTCAGTGCAGGACTCTCTTGCGGAGACCGCAGAGAGTCATAGCGGTCAGGGTAATACGTGGATACCGCACGGTGTTGGAGGCTGAAGTGCTCGCCGAAGTGTTTGCAGTGAGTGAGGCGGAGACGGGTTGTCATCCCCTCCCGACAGCTATTGAGTGCGCGCGCAATCGAGCCCACCAGTGCATGATTTTAAAGTGGAAGGCGCGGCTGGAGGCGTCCCTAGCCGGTTTCAGAACCGTTGGGGCCCTCCAGCCGATATTGGAGCGGTGGGCAGGGCGGCAGCATGAGACCCTTTCCTTCCGGCTAGTGCAGGTGTTGTCAGGGCACGGTTGCTTTGGCAAATACCTGCACACGGTCGCTAGGAGGGAACCGAGTCCCATCTGCCACCACTGCGACTGTGAGGAGGACACGGCGCAGCACACGCTTGAGCAATGTCCTGCTTGGGCGGTGCAGCGCCGTGAACTCATTGAGGTTGTGGGTGAAGATCTCTCGCTGCCGGCCGTGATCAAAGCCATGGTGACAGCGAGAGGAAGTGGGCAGCGGTCGCGTCCTTCTGCGAGGACGTCATCTCGCAGAAGGAGGCAGCGGAGCGGATCCGTGAAGAAAGTATCCTTGCGAATCCGAGCCGTCGCCGACGAACCGGGCGGCGCAGGCGTGCTCACGCGCGCCTTATGCCGCCATAATGAAGGCTGCGGGCGGGAGAACGGGGATCTCCCGTCCGCCAGCCATTGAGTCGGTCCGACGCCCTATGTAGTGCCGGGGCGTCGCCGAGGAGCTGTAGACTGCTGGATGGGTCGCTGAGGTAGTAATTGTTGCCAGCGACCCATCCACTATACAAGGCAGCGAGCGTGCACACCGTGGGGTTTTGGTCCGTAGGCCCGAAGTACGGAAGAGCCGGACATAACCCTCTCGCCTCCCCTTGTGGCGAGAGGGTACGCATCAGGCGCATTTCCACACGTAAAAAAAAAACGGTATAGTATATTATTCAAGTCCGAATAGAACTACGTTTCAATAGCAACTTACCTGTTTATTCTGAAGTGTTCTTGCTACTGCTGAAGCAAGTTAAGCTGTGTCGTCCTTAGGATTTGATGGTTATTATATACTCAATCACCGGCCCTTAGTATTATATCAATTAAATAAACCAAATTAAGTACCTATAGTTGGGTTTATTTTGATTGTCCAAATTAGTGCATAATAGTGCTTTTAACCTCATAATCTAATTTGGATTTATTAATCGATATCATTCTACTAGCACAGGCATTGCTAATTGAGTATATGAGCAACATTACATCATAAGAGATACAAAACTGAGCTTGTTATAGCAGCTATATCAAGTGAGAATATACGGATGGACATCAATTTTATGGTGTTTCTTTTTATATTTTATATATTTTATATTGGGAGCCATGTTGAAAGTGACATGGTTTTAATTCATATGGGATCTACATGTAGGCAATAGAGGGGTATAGATTAATAACAATAATATTTTGATTTAGATTGAAAATTTAAAGTCCATTTATTCATATAAGTAGTGTCTCTTTTATAATATGCGCCAGTTCCTACAACAATCGTCCAAATAATGTTGAATAGTTTACTATATACGAAAAATCTAATAATCTGATGGTCAGAAATTGTTCGGTCATCGTTTTCGACTGTTTGCGTAAAAATACGAACATATTTTATATGTATATTTCAAATTCAAACATCATTTATTTATTTAGATCACAATGGGTTACTACATTTTCTATTTCTTTTAATCTGGGTTTAAATGCATTTACATATCCCTCTCTGTGGAAAAGGGGGAGCAGAGAGGTTATGTCGGGCTCACTCGGGGAGAGATGGAAAGTCCCGGGTTCTACAGACTAAACCTTCTACGGTGTGCCAACTGCCTTGCAAATGTAGTTCATGGGTCGGTGAGTATTATAGGTTACATTCTTGTCACAAAAAATCTCGCATCCTGTTGTTTAGTTTTTTAATCCATAGATGCATGCGAACGAAGTCATGAGTAAAAGCTGGTATAACTATTACTACTTATAATCTCTGCTTATTCCTCTGGAAACATGCATAAGCTTATGTATGAGTATAAAATAATAATTATATTATACTCATACATACATTAAGTGACTAGCAGGGACCATAATTATTATGGTCCCTGCTAATCACTTAGTTTCCATGGAAATAAAACTACTATATATACGGATTTTATCGCGTTGTTTACCCACACCCAACCACAGCTAGACTTCATAATACTTTGAGCTCATTCTGCGTAAATAGAAACACCAATGTTTAAATTATGTTCGGGTACTTTGAAATAACTACACTGGAACATTGAGATAACTACCATCTTAGTCTCCCCGTGACCATGGCTGCTGAAAAGCAACCGAAACGTCGGGGAAAGTATAAACCTAAATATAAATAGATTTCATAGTTTAAATAATTTTATTAGCTTATAAATTAGTAAAATTCAGTAGTAGTAATAGTAGTGTAATAGTTTCACAATTATGTAATACACTGATTAATAAACAACGCGATAAAATCCGTATATAGTAGTTTAATTTCAATTAGTGGTATTCGCGTAAACAGAAGACAATATTACACTTAGTTTCTACTTAACATTGCCTTAGATGCTTATAAAGATATTTCCTATTATGCCAATTTGATACCAAATACTTTCAATTGATTATGTTAATCATTTAAATAGTGATCAGTCCATCTATATCACATCTGAGGCTTTTTAGGTATGGCTGAAAATATTTGTTTATGCGCTAGGTGACACGAAACTGTATGTTTTAATAATAATAATAATAATATATCGTTTATTTCTCTCATAAAGGTAATACAGTAACAGTGGTAACACTTAACATTACAGCTTTAAATATAGGTACCTTTGTGAGAGCTGGAGTCTGAACTAGGTTCAAGACCTGTATGACAAATCTCCAGGCTCTCTCTCCGGTCATTAGTTTAGTTTTACATTTTAGTAATTAACAGATTTTATATTTTAGTTGATAAGAAATGAGAAATTTAACATTAAATCTGTATGTGAGTGTGTGTGTTTATGTGTGTGTTTTTGCGTGTGTGGGAGTGTGTTTATATGTGTATTTGTGTGTGAGTGTGTGTATAATGTTTTTATAAAAATATGCATCTGGGTTTGTGTAAGTAAGATAGAATGGTACAAGAGTAAAATATACCCATTGTCTATTTTAATACTTGGATGAAATTTTCGATCTCAGAGTAATCCAATCCCAGTAACCATTTTATAACTGTTTTATTACATTCTTCTTTACGCATTGGGTGAATAGTTAAAATTTTATTTATTTTATTATGAATGAAACTACTGAGGAAGTAATAGCATCGTTGAGCTGATGTCGTGTTTGTTGCGACTGGTATACAGACGGTGTGTTTGCGTCTCATGGTAGCAAATTTAGACGGCTCGTAGGGTGTTTGTGCGTGAGTAGTGAGTACGAGGTTAAGTATGAAAAGTTTTTGAACTGATAGAACGTCACAGGTTTTATATAAGTTTGAAGTAGGATACAGAAACGGCAGCTTCCAACCTACCTTCAAGAGTGCTCTCTGTACACGCTCTAGTCTTAGAAGACTTGTTTTTGTAGTGCCACCCCATGCAACTATACAATACTGTAGGAGTGATTGGCCGAGAGCAAAATATACTTGTCTTATTATCTTAGTATCAGCTACGTTCCGGAGGTTTTTAAAAACAAACATTTTTTTTCGTATTCTGGTTACAAGAGTTTCCATATGACACTGAAACGACAGAATGTTGTCAATCTCTATGCCTAAATATTTTATAAAGCTAGTGCTTTTGATGTAAGTGCAATTACATACGGCATGTGTCGGGTTGCAGCAAGAGTGGGCTGTCAAACAGAAATCAGCAGGAGAGGGTCTATTTACGTGGGAAAGGGAAAATGTGAGATATTTTGTTTTCTCTACATTTAAAGTTAATAGGTTTTGGGCCAGCCAGTCAGTGATTCTATTTAAGCCGACGTGGGCACAATCAAAAGCCATCTGCCAAGAGGGTCCATGAAAAATTAAGGCGGTATCATCGACATAAGTAAAAATACTGCCGTTGTTGAGTTTCAGCTCACAGAGATCGTTGATGTAGACTAAAAATAAGGTTGGGCCAATGATACTGCCTAGTTAAGTCCAAAACTGCATTGCTTGTAGAAATACCAGAGCGGAAGCCGTACTGTGATGAAGATAAGAGATGATGTTGATTTAAATATTTGATAAGTCTATTGTTCGTTAGTCTCTCAAGTAATTTTTAAAGTGTAGGAAGAATAGATATGGGCCTATAGATTTCCATACGATCTCTATCTCCTGCCTTGTAAATAGGATGAACCACCGCAAGCTTAAAGGCATCTGGAAATGTTCCTGTAGCAAAAGCTAGATTGCAGATGAATGTGATCAGCGGAATTAATATATTTTTATATTTCTTAATAAAACTTGCTGAAATATCGTCGAGACGCGCTGCACAATTGCTTTTCATATTGACAATGAGACGCTCTAGTTCAGCCTCGTCTGTCTCCAGTAAACCAAACGTACGATGATGAAATGGTAGCGAACAGAGAGAGGAATGTATGGGTGACGAGGTAACTATTTTCTCAGTTAAAGCTCGTCCTACACTCACGAAGTAGGAGTTTACCTCATTTACAGAAATATGTGGGTTGCTGGCCGACAGCAGACTACCGGCATGTGACTTTTGTTTTGTAGTGTAAGAGATAGATTTAATAGCCTCCCAGAGTTTTTTGTTATTATTTTGTGAATTTGTTATTTGAGCTTTGTCATAATTAATCTTAGTGGTGTTAAGTAACATTTTACAATAATTTCGATATCTTTTATACGTTGTCTTAAGTATTTCATTACCTGGTGTTTTTTTTAATTTTAGGTGTAAGTTGTCTCTGTTCCGTAAGCATTTGATAAGGCCTGGTGTCATCCAGGCCTTTTTAAGTCTTTTAAGATTTGGTACGTGTTTCAAAGAGGTATTTGAAATTTGAATCGTGTTTAGGGTATTAATAAAATAATTTGTAGCTTCATTTACATCACTCATGCTATATAAAAGGTTCAAGTTTGTGGCCATTAAATCTGATTCAATGCTATAATAATTAAGAATTTTGATAATTTTAGTTTTTTGTATGTTGCTATTTTATTTAGATTAATTTTGTAAAAACAATATAATTGTATCATGATCTGTGAGTGATGTATGTGCAATATAACAAGATGCATGACCTTTTGTTTTTAAAATTAGATGATCAATGCATGAGTGATTGTTACGAGTAGGTATAGTGTGAGCAGGCATTAAACCGTGATAAGCAAGCATAGTCAAGTAGTCAGTTGATCGTTGATCGACGTTGTTTTTTGAGATATAAATATTGATGTCTCCCGCTAATATAATATTTTTATACGAGGAATAGGATGTAAGGAGCTCACTTAAGGAATCTAAAAAACTTGAAACATTGTGGATCGCTGGGCGGTATATGGCAACTACGATAATGTCCTTACCTATTTTTATAACTAAGCAATTTGCATCCCGTAATAGAGGTTCTGTTACCGAAATATTTATTTGACTACGGCAGTACACGACTATGCCCTCGTTCTGTGATCGTACCTGAGCAGTAGAGGCAGAGCAGTAGCCAAGAATAGGTGGAACAGGGGAAGAATTATATAACCAAGATTCTGTCAGAATTATTAAATCCCACGGCGTATTGCTTCTTTCGAGAAGAGCATTTAGTCCATTGAAGTTTTTATTTATACTCCTAATGTTTTGAGATAGAAGTGAAAGCGCTTTTTTGTGAGATCTAGCTAATTGTTGGCAATCCTCTATCATACAAGTTGCTGAAACTGCTACCGATACTTTGTCTAGGTCATTATATATATAGTTTAAGTCGTCGAATTTTAAAGAGTGTTTTTTTTAGCATCAAACTTACAGACTTAGGGCATGTAGTGTGCTCTGTACTAAATACGTAGTGTCGTTTAAGTGTATGTGGTGTACAAAATATGATAACAAAGCGTTGGTAATAAACAAATAAAAAAGTAATTTCGAAATTATTATACGCATTTAATGGATAGTTGATCAGGAGGACGGTCAGTGAAAAAGCTTTATATTGATGTATGATATGTGAAATTTTGAGTGTTTTGAAATATTTTACAGTAAATGTAGAATATTATTCGCGTAATGAGGCAAAATAATTGTAGGCATATGTAGGGACGCTACTGGGTGAGTTTATCAATGAAATAAAATGTATGTTCACATCACAGGATAACCTGATATATATTGCTGAGTTTTTATAAGGATGATATATAATATAATGTGTAAGTAGATAAATATTGAGAATTGCGTGTTGGTGTGAGAGTGAATATTTGGTATAATAGGATTTGGTATATAATAATAGATATGGACATTTTAGAAAATGTGAAAGTGTTAGATATTTCTGTATAGTTATGTTATTGTTTGTATTATTGTTTGCATTATTGTTTGTGTTATGTATGGCACAATGCTTATAATATAAAAATATAGCTACAATCAGATTAAATTTATTACTAAGCATGCAATATATAGAAATAATAAAATGCAATGGGTAGGAATTTAGTAGTATATGTTTTAAATCTTGTAATTGCACTTCATTTCTTATAACTTTAGCCGGCTGACCTTCAATTTTTCTGACAAGAACTCGCCCGTTAGAAGTCCAGCAAAACTTGTACCCATTTTGTCTAGCCGCTTTACGGGCTAGAAAGAAAAGCCTTTTCGTGTAGTTTGTAAGGTGTTCACGAACGTAAACAGGAGTGTTTTTATCACCCAATCCAAGTTGGGATAATCCCAACTTAATTGGGTTCGCCTTATTAAAGGGTTTCACGCTGTTTAAAACAGTATCTTTAGTTGCTAGAGTGGTTAGTTCCGCTACAATTGGTTTGTTTGTAGTTTTGCTTGGAATGCGGTAAGTAGCCCGAATATCACTTGCCTGAAGTCTCAGATTTAATGACTTCGTTACCTTGAGGATGATGTCGGTTAATTTGGCAGCGTTTTCGTTCTCGTTAGGCGGTATACTGTGTATCTCGATGCTGTTTCTCTTCACGCTTCGTTGTAGTTGCTCAATCTGACCCTCCAAGTTTGTAATGTACGAAGATTTTTCATTACACTGCCTTTCAAGGCTATCAATCCGTTGGCGCATATCATCATATTGGTTTGACAAGAAGTCCAGAGATTTTTCAATGTCATCTGATGTTTTTTGTAAATTTGACAGCGAATTCTCCAGCTTGTTAAATTTCATATCTTGGTCGTGTTTCCAAATGTTTAACATCTCCATGATCTCCTTTTTAAAATCAACAAAGTCATCGCGAGTAATATCATCATGCTTTCTCTTGACTCTTGTCGCCACGTATGAGGTTGGGGTGGAAGATTGCTGCTTGTAAAGGTCAGTCTCGGACCCAGCTTTGACTGGCGAACGTTGCATTTTAATCACCTAGTTATTTAGTTATAGCAATTTCGTGCCAGCGAATAGCAAGTTCTCAGCCACCGGATCGAGGATTGCTTGTAGCAGTTTTGCAGGCGCTTGCAAATTGATGAAGTTAGTGAGGTAGGCGGGGTCAAAAACTTGAATAGCCAATAAGGGAAAAGCTTGGACGTCGCTTATCGAAGCGGACGGCGAGTGAGCCTCTTCGCTGATTTTATGCGCCTGGTACTTTATAGTCTTTGCGTTCACAAACAATTGTAGAATTGAATTTAAAATAATAATGCCAACCATCTAAATGATGGGGATGAAAATGCTGTCACGAAGGACGATGGTGAAAAGAGGCGGCAAGGGTCAGTCCGAACAATTCCTCAGAGCACTCCCTATAGTAAAAGCGATAGAAGATGCATAGTGAGGCCACATCTCTACGTAGCGCCAAGGGGTCTAGCCGATTTGAAACATCCTGGCGGTCGACGATTCAAGTCGCTCTCCGTTGAATGCGGTCCAGAGGGAGAAGCTGGTATTGGGGTGCCCCGCCCAAAGATGAGAACATCCTCTCTCTCCCTACGACTAGTTCAGTTTATGATATAGCGTTCTCCTACACCAACCGGCAGCTTATAATAGCGGTAGCCGCTGTAACTCGCAGTGCCCGACAGCACCTTCTGGGACCAGTTATAGACAGGTCTTCTCCCCAAATCTCGATTTCTCCAACCTAACTTCAGAGACCCGGTTCTCGTAAGTGAGCTACCTGGCGCCCAAGTGGCACTACCTATTCTCCAGATAGGTGCCAAAGCAATAAAGCCGCTCACCACTCGCAACTCTGGGAGTTGCTAACGATAAACTCGCTGAAGCCGACGGAGAAGCTGCCTCCCATAAATCCAGTATGGTACCGGAGCTGTATATGGCACGCTCACTTCCCGACGTATTGGCCTACAACCCGGGTATGGCCCGAGTCACTCTAGCTATAACTCTTACTTGCTGAGCAGGCAAGCACCCGAGATGCGTTGTGGCAGCGAAACCACGCCGCCACTTCGCTGAAGACAACTCCGTGCCTCGCGCGACCAACTAGTTTGCACTAGCCGCGACTGAGTCTGACGCTCCAATGCCACATGATTGCCGAGCAACGAACATGTCGTCCTCTGCGGCTAACCACATAGCCCCTGCGAGTTCAACCTCAATCATAATTTTAATATTTCTACACCAGCAATGGTAGTATGTGTAAATCAATGTTGAATATACATGACCCTCATGTACCACATACTTAGAAATAAATGCTATTCTATTCTAAAACTGTGTACTGAATGTTAGTTAATAATGTAACGGCTGGATATTATAGTGAAATACATGTCATATATGTCGAATATTGTAGTCCGTTTACAATATTTCATCGGTTTATAATCTGACTAGTGTTATTGGAAATGAACGGTTCTTATTATATTTCTGAAGCAACCCTAATTTATTAAAGAGCTTAGTTATATTGATGGATTGGCATAATTATACAGTATGTATAGAAAACCCTGTCCGATCCATTATTTCTCTTATAACAAACATGCTAATAAAAATAATAAAAAGGTCTATCATCGTAAAACGCCTTCATAATATTTTTAAGTATAGTATTGATAAGCACTTTTACCCTTAAATTACCGAAATTTCGCACAGACTGGCAAACCTCTACTAAACCGCGGCTTCTTTGATGTATTTATTTTCTATAAAATTCGTCGGCTTTTCTATCAAAGGTCAAAGAAGCCGCCTCCCCGCGCGCGTGCGTTTGTACCTAGACATTCGCATCGCGTTAGGGATGTAACTATCGATCAAATAAAAATATCGAGGTATGAAATTTTAAGGATGAAAACTAATTTATTTGTAAAAAACATTATTAAAGACTCTTGCGTGCAAAACTCAAACTTTATGTAATTATTCGTTTTTCTATAGATTAAATGAATAAAAATAATACATAAGTACATAAACTCACGGCTCATCCCCGTAGAGTATAGGTGTATTATTACGCCAAGTTTTACCAGCTAAGTTTTTACATGCGTTTACCGTACACATTTTACGACTCCGTAACCATGTTGTTGCTGAGAAATACGTAACAAACAAAACCAAATAACGTTTTGCACGACCCCTTTTATCCAACCTAAAACTCTCGTTCGCACTCGCCAATTTAATACTATCACTGACTGGCGATATTAATTGAAAATATTGATAAAATTAAATATGTTGTATTCACACGCTGAATACTTTATCATATTCATGTGTTTAGTAAGGAGTGAAAGAAACTATGCAGCTGCGCGTAGGGACGAGAAACTGTTCTCTAGACCACGACGGATCACACCTTCGCACACGCGTGTACAGTACGGGTATAGTGTTCGTGGTCATTTATGAAAATGGTGCCGAATGTGGATCTATGTTCGAGGTGGATATGTAGAGTACGATCAACTTAGCTTACAAGGTAATATTTTTATTAATTATAAACTTAGATATGATAAGTTAGATTAGAATGCTCTGTGATGTCTTAAAAAGTTCGAGATCGTTTTCAACAATGCAATATCAGCTAATGCGTTCATTCGGCACGTGCGGCGAGCGGATTACATCAAAGAATTAGGTAAAACTATCGTTTCGACCGGCGGCGCCTTTGACTTGTCGGCAAACTTTTGTGTATCAAAGCAGGCGGCTTGGCGTGCGGCGGCGTCAGTGAACATCAATAAACTTTAGTGATACCTAGTTATTATGATTTATGAGTTGTCGGTGTTACCATTAGTAATCAATAAATATATTATTTTAAATAAATAAAGCTTAGCGGGGTAATTTTTTTAATATTTTTTATTATAGGATTACACCTACGTACTCATAATAAGCTAGTATATACCTTTAACGATCGGACATGGTTTATTATACACACTGTATACTACTTTATGAACAAAGTCAATCATGGTTATAAAATTTACTATACGATTGCTTATTTAATATTATATTATAAATTATACTTTTTTTTTTCCCTTTGTATATACTGAAGTATCAATTGGCAATATATTATTGAAATAAAACCCGAATTACAACCATAATTACGCATATAAAATTAAATAACCTGACGGTTTTACTTAAGTCAGTATTTTCGGTTTAACCCAGCTAGTTTAGTTTGCCGATTTTACAAATAATTTGGACCTATTGAGTCCATTCGCATTCCAAGAATTGACAGGTTAATTGATTGCACAAATCATATGGGCAGTGGTCAGTCATCACGGGTATTTTCAGTACGCTGCAACAGAGATACGGCTCGTACGATAGCACGTTTCACCGTAGCTTGTAATCAATTGCAACATTAAGTATATCTCTGACGCGATGCCAAATAATTAAAAATAGGATGGATAAGTGAATTTGAGGATATGCAAGGAGGCAAAATTCGTGAATCTCTAAAATTATTTTACCAGGTTTAATGCAGTAAAATTCTAACTATTCTTACGCCAATTATTTATAGACGCATACTTATAACTAAGGCAAAACTTTTTATAGCTATTATATATCAAAAAAATTGATCTTACTCTAAGCTACACCTATCTGAGTGTCAACACTACTTTATACGCGGTAAATCAACGTTCACCAACTTATTCAGGTACAAAAAATATCTCGGCACCGTTTCTGCGAAGGCGGTCAAGTGGACTACATCTATAGATTTTTGAGAGGCCTTTGATACAGTCAATCATGATATACTACTTTAGAATGCAATGTACTAAGGTGTACATGGTTGTTTATTGCATTGGGTTTAGTCATAGTAAAAACAAAAACCCAACTTGTATCTGTTAAATTAGGGGTTAATTATCCAAACCTGTTACCATCACCCTTGGTATATCACGAGGAGCATTTAGTGCCATTATTCTCCTTCATATTCATCAAGGTTCTTGTAAAGACTAAATTATCCTAGCCTATTTTGATTATTTAAAAGTGTTTACATCCATACGCAATATATCCGATTGTGAATCCCTACAGCGAGATTTTAACGCTATATCGATTTGGTTTAATCTTAATCGTATGCACTTAAATGTCAAACAGTTGCTAAGTATTTTTTTTTTTTGTTGTGAAATCGCTCAGTGTTTATAATAGAAAATACAACATGGCGTGAAAGCGTAAAAAACGAACAAACAAACTTTTGTTTGTTTGTTACAAACAATAATAATACAAATTCGCATACACGTTGTCAGGATTACAGAAAAGAACATATAATACCTTTCATTGAGAAAAAGTCCTATTACAAGGAATAAAGAAAATCGAAAACGACGAACGAAATCTAGTAATATTATTAACTACATTTTTGGTTTTGTTTCTTTGTTACGCTTTCACGCCTTAAATTGTGTTAAAACTATGCACCATTTACATGTTTTCGCAGATATACAACTAAAATGTTCCATATTTATTTTTCAAAAAGTTCCATTAATAACACACAATCATAAACTCCATTATTAACATGTATAGGATGTCTGTATACTATTTGACAACTGAATATATTTTTGCTATTATCAAAAGTACATAATAATACGGACAGCTAGTAGAACTTGGCTTTGTAGGTAGATCCACAGAGTACATTTGTATATAGGAATATAGAGACGTCACTCAATGAATTGGCGATACTAGCGCCAACTGGCGTTCGGTTCAAGCAACTTTTTCAAATACAAACATATGTGTGGGTATATAATATATCTATTATAATGATGTAGTGATTAATGAATTTTCAGACTAGCGAAGTTTATAGTTAAGAATGTGTATACTTAACTATAAAATTCGCTAGCCCGTACATTCACTTAAAAATGAAAACCAAGATCAGGGCAAGTATGGAATTGTAAAAAATAAAACAAGGTCTTGAGTTTATTATTCAAGAGAGAATAACGGAATGATAAAATGTCAAATTTGACAACAGCTTTATCTATGTGACAGGTCCGAATCGTTCAAAAATAAATAACATTAATCAAATATGGTAAGCGATAACTTTAGAACTTCCTTTTTAAAAACAAAATTATTGTTTGATAATAGTTTTATGTATTAAAAGCTAAAAATTATTACGATAATTCAAAAATTGGTAATAAAGTGAAATTTTCAGAAACTGATTTCCCCGTCATCTAGCGGTTGTCACATGCAACTTTCAGAGTATAATACAACTAAATTGAATATCACTTAGTTATCTTATAGAAAGCCAACATGGTAACCTATATAATTTGATTACGTTATAATTCAACTGTTTTCTTCTAAGTTTTAACACCATGGGTAGATCCACGAAATGTTTTAAAATCCTCACAGCCTTGTAGGTATCACTTAATAATAGTCAAATTAGAAACGTATTGGAGTGCCGTTCAAGTATGTGGCCACCGTATAACTTAGTACACTCTGGTATCAATAAATCATAACGACTTGTGTGGTTTGCAGTAGTCAGCGGTTCACTAATGTTTTCTTGGAATTACTACTGTGATACCAAGAAATCACAGATATGTTCATTAAAATGAAATTACTTCATACGGATTTTATTGCGTTGTTTATTTAACACTTTATTATATAATTTTAAATTCTTATACTACTACTATTCAACTTTAATACTTTTCAAGCTAATTATATTATTATAACTATTTATATTTAAGTTTGCACTTTGCCCGACATTTCAGTTGCTTTACAGCAGCCACGTGAGGGAGACTAAAATGGTAGTTGTCGCAATGTTTTGAAGTGTAGTTATTTCACAGTACCCGAATATAATTTAATTATTGGTGTTTCTATTTACGCAGAATGATTTCAAAGTATCAGGAAGTCTAGCTGTGTTTTGCTTCTTCTTGGATTTGACTATTTGTATTAATGGATACCAAGCTGGTGGTACATTCCAACCGTTTTTCTATTGAAATTTGTAGGTTGTTTAATTTCAATACGCGGTCGCTACGGTTGTTTTGGCCAGTTCCTGTGTCGCATAGGCCGGCAAGAGAAGCCCGGTTGTCACCACTGCGGCGACTGCCGCGAAGTTGTCGAGGACACGGCGCTGCACACTTGGCGGATTGCCCCTCCTGGGCATTGCAGCGCCGTGGGATGGTCGCGGCAGTCTGATTGGTTGCCCTCTCGCTCCCGCCCGTACTTCAATCTATGGTCCGGAGTGAGAGATCGTAGAACGCCGTCTGCGAAATGCAATGATGCATATCCCTCCGCGAGGGCGGGCGGAGGGATTATGTCGGACTCGCCGGGGTAAAAGAAAGATGGAAATAATAGTAAAGTACCTCCCGTAATACCGACTAAACCTACCACGGTGTTCCTCGACAAAACCACTATCGACGGGGCCGCGCGAATCGCTTTCGCATGCGGTCGCGACCCCGCCGAGGTTACGGCTCGCTGTGTGAAACGACAGGCCACTACACAACAAGACCTACCCATAATAGGCAGACTTCACGCCACTAGTAAACCCTACTGTCCCCCCACTAAAAAGAGGGGAGACGGACTCGACACAGAGGCGCGCGTGGGAACACGCACGCCGCCTCCCAGACCTGGTGCTGAACGGATGGCGGGCAGGCCCACAAAGCCCGCCACCCCCAGGTCAAACCTCAGGGTGGCTGGCGGTCGTCTCGTGATTAGATTTCTCTCTGGCTCATCTGCACTCAACATCAATACAAAATCCTCAAACTAAATAACAAAAACTCGTTCAATAAAATCTAGCTGTACTTTTTTTAATAATAATATAGACACTTAATTTGAATAGTAGGTACTCTTAGTTTAATTAGTAGCAGCAAGTACATCTAAACGACGTGCCAAGATAAACACAATATCCACGCTCAGCTTTCTCGACGTGAGTGCAGTGATAGTCACAGTCCTTGGTGAGCGAGTCGCAGGTGCCGGGAAAGGACTTGGGAGACAGACAGCTTGACACCGTGGAGAAAATGGTCGCGACGTACGCCAACATAAAGATTACCATTGCGGACTTCATTGTTGATAATTAAGAAGTGATGTTGGTGCTTCTGTAACAAATATGGATTTAAGTATACAGTTTTTTTTGTTCATATATCATTATTCAATCTATCTATACTGATATAAAATTATTACATTGCTGCGTCTATCGATCGTCTATTTACACGCGCGTCTTTGTCGACGTAAACTACAGCTTTTTCGAATGCTTTTCAGATGCTGTTCCTAATCGAATGACATTTCGTTCATATTTTTCTGAGACTGCTGGAAAAAGTTGACCAAAAAGGCACTTGTTAACTAGACTATTCCGAATCCATTTTTAGTTTGTACATGATGTCGGAGCCGGAAGGACAAATAAAAATTTAAAACTATTCTGTTAGATAGAGACGCTTAAAATAGGCGAAACTATTTTGTCTAATGTAAAGAAGTGTTCTGACTCATTTTTAAATTACAATTATATTCATATTTTATACATAAATATTTAAGACAATATTTTTTATAATCTGAGTGCCTTCAGACAATTCTTCAATAAATTAGCTGATTTTATAAGATTGTTATTCACCTGTCAATTGATGTTGCTACTGCTAAAGCAAGCTATGCAATGTGTTACTTTTGACACAATACCATTTATATACTAGCTTAGTGACTGGTGGTCATTCTGTCTCGTTTAGTAATTAACTTAATTGATATATCAATGCGTTTTAATAAATATACATGCTAACTTATCAAGTACGTAAGCTACTTCACACAGTAAGACTAGAGAGCTGAAGACATCTGTTTAGGATGGGTTAGACAACATGCTTGTTACATGTCATTACGTGGGCAGTAAAACTTTCAATGATTGCTTAAAGAACAAAAAAATATAAAAATAACAAACAAATAAATGTGTGTGATATACGTCTAATTATATTTTAATGGATATATGTATATGCATACATAGGTGAGATAGTATGTAAGAAGAATGGCTACAAAGTAAATACTTAGGTCCACTAAAGTAACACAAAGCCAATTACAGTCTTCACGCATAGAAATTAAATATATTTGGTATTTTACAAACATTTACATCAGCACGCAACATTTCAGAATGCCAATATAATATGTAAGCTTACATCTAGTCGAGGAGAAAATCTCATTATTCAGCTATCTTATTGCAAAGGTTCATTTTGTATTAAATGGATCAAAGTAAGAAATGTGATATTCACCAAATAGTTTCAATTATGCAAATTAAATCAGCATCTAAAAATCATTACAATACCAAGAAAACCAAATTATGTGGTCTACAAATTGATATTTTAAAACGGGATGTTCTTAATTGTTTAAGAAATATTTGTTTGATGTGTTTGTTTAACGTTTTCAAAAAAACAACTCCCGCACTAGGAATAATTTCTTTACAAACATTCAACCGACGGACACAAAGAACACCCAGACTCGGAATAACTGTTTGTGGATCACACAAATTTTTGTCCCGTTTGGGGATCGAACTCACAACACTCGGCGCGGCGGCAGTGGCGACCACTTAAACCACTACATCATCCGTGCAGTTATTAATAAACATTATGAGTCCTCTAAATCAGGAAGATATTGAAAAACCTTTGTATTTTGAATAGGAACTACGAAATTATATGTAGGGAAAAACGGCTCGGTTCGAACAGCTCGCGGTGCGAAAAGACTAAAGACCCTCTTTTATAGCTAATGACCTATTAGTTCAAAAAATATTTTATCTTTAAATTACCTAATAGTACTCTTGATGAAGCTCACGTGCTACATCGGTCATTAATATTAGCGGTTAAAGTATGAAATTGCCGATTTGTACGAAAAAAATGAAGCTCGTTTTTTTCTAAGATGTATCATTTTATTTATTTAGTTACTTAATTAGTACGGTCGCAAGCTTATACTAATTAAGGACGCAACTATCATACTACCTTTTTACAATATTCCTTACACACTGACAGTATCTTCTTTCATTCATCCGCAAACATATCACACTGAGTGTTGTCCACAAGGAGAGCGTTGAGTGTGCCGAGAGACCGAGGTATAGGTGAATTAGCACGGGCTACTGTGCGACAAGCTGGTAAGGCAAACGGTTTGTGCTTTCTGCCGCGACGGTAATTATTAGGAACAAATATCCTCAATAGAACGTCATGAACTTCTCGTGCCTCAATTATGCCACGAAGGACTTTGCACATAGTTCCGATCTGATCTAACTGCCTTCTAAACTCCAGAGAATTATATCCTAGGTTAACCAACAGGAACTATGTTGGATACAAAAATGGATAATAGCCATATAAGCGCTTGTAAAGGAATTTCAATAAAAGCCTTTTAAACCTCTTTCATAGCAACGTATATGTTTTTCATGAGGATTCCATACACAAGCACTTGTCTCGAGTTTGCTGCGTATAAGTGAATTATAGATGATCCAGACTACATCGTTACTGCTGAAGTTTTTCACATTTCTCAAAATGAATCCAAGCCGACTGAAAGAGTCCTTCGCCGTTGCTATGATATGGTCGTGAAAAGTGAGACCAGGATCAAATACTACACCTAAATGTTTGATATGGGTACATCTAGAAATGGCAACACCGCACCGTTTAGCTGATAGTCAAAGTGGATTGGACTTCTGACACCTCCAAAAGTCATCGCTAGGTACTTGGAGGAATTTAATTCCATTTTGTTATCAAGAGCCCAATTATGTAGGGTGACGATGTCACTCTGAAGTAGCATACACTCAGTATGAGAGCTTACAGTACAGTATAATTGTAAGTCATCTGCATAAAGAAGACATTTACATATTTTACATGTATTAGCACAGTTGGTAGGTCATTGATCATAATGAGAAAAAGGCTCTATACTCTAGGTTTTATACTCGGTCCTCTGACCGAGTATAGAACCTTGACTTACCCTCGAGCGCGTATGGTAGGGTTTGGACACATATATGCCTAGCTTAACGAACTGCGGGGGATCCCGTAGATAGTCTGCAAATAATTTAAGTAATTCTGGAGCAATTACAATAGCGCTAAGCTTCAACAATAAAATATTGTTGTTGATCCTATCAAAAACCTTTTTGAAGTGAAAGTAAACTACATCTACCTGACCACCTCTATCAAGGGTCGTGGATATAAACTCAACAAGAGTCAATAAATTGGAGTTAACGGATCTCTTGGATCTGAAACCATGTTGATCCTCACTCAGATATTTATTGGCGAATGAATATATATATATTAGTGGAGGATTGTCTCAAAGACTTTCGCCGAGGATTACAAAACTGCTATGGGTCGGTAGTCTTCAGCTGAAACCCTCTGTGCACAATTTGGGATTGGACCATATTTATTTAATCGAAATATTTACGCTCATTATCTATACATTGCTGCCATCTAAACGGAAGTTCATTTATGCCTTTATGATAGAACTCCGGGGATCTAGATTCAACAAATTGTGTGAAAGCATTTTGTACTACCTCCTGAGAAAGAAAATAATTTTTTTTATCACGTAAAAGATTGTCCAAATGTAGATAAAAATGGTAGTCCGTTGGAGCAAGGTCTGGCGAGTACGGAGGATGACGTATGGTTTCTAACTGCAGCTCCTGTAGGGTTACAATGGCTTCTTGTACTGTGTGAGATCCTGCGTTATCATGGAGCAATAATGGTGTAGATCGATTTACAAGTCGGGGCTGTTTCACTGCCAGTTTCGCCATAATTATTCGAAGTTTGGCACAGTTAACATCGGCTATTATTGCTTGACCAGACCTGAGAAAGCTATAGTGAATAACACCATGAAGAGACCACCAAACAGTTGCCATTTCCTTTTTATTGGTAAGCTTTGCTTTAAGGCACTGTTGCGGCATTTGACCTGGGGTCAGCCATTGCACTTTTCGCTTATGGTTATCGTAAATAATCCAATTTTCATCACATGTTACAATTCGATCTAATATTTCTTCATTTCTGTACCGATTCAACAAGGCAACACAAGTTTCAACACGCATTTCTTTCTGCAGATCAGTAAAATCACGAGGCATTTTCCATTTATTTTTATCTTATTGATATGATGCAAATGAGCCAATATTGTAGGTAGGGTTACGATAAACCATGCCGCTAATTTCTGGGCAGTTTGACTCGGATCGGTTTCCACCATCTCCTTCAATTCAGCGTTATTCACCTGTGTGGGTGGTCTTCCACGTGGTTCGTTTTTCGTCTGTTTCTGCCGCGTTAGTTCCGCGTTGGAACTCGTATTAAAAATGACTCGGAATTTCGAAGTATCCATCTTTCCCGTCTAAGCTGCATAAAAAAACAATTAAAAGTCCAAAATCGGAAGTTACACATTTTTTAAAAGAAGTATTATGTTAAAAATGTTTCACTCGAAAATCTCACACCATCAAAGTTTCATGTCAATTCAAAGTATCTATTACTATACAACGGCAACTTCATACTTTAATCCCTATTATTACGTAATTTAATTTGTATCTGGCTATTTCCTAATATATATATATATATATAATTAAATAGCGCTTTATTATACATTAGACTGCCCCTAAGTTTTGTGGTTCTTAAATACCGTTAATTGATACCTATTAGTTGGTAATGGGAAGAATTATAGTATTAGTGTGATTAAGTAGTCATATAGGACAAAAAATGTGTAGTGTTTAATCTATAAGGATTATTTTTGTTTGACGGGTGATTTTTTTTAAGTAAAACGGCGTGTTGTTTGTTACTTTGGTTTGTTTTCAACTGCTAAATCATTCGACACAATGGACTGTAAATAGATATATGCATATAATATAGTATGTACGTCGCTCATACCACACGAAACTCTAATCTATTTGGACATTCCGCCCACCAAAGAACATAGTTCTTTAACTACATTTTAAGAGACAGAACTTAACTGAAAGATTTACTTTGCGTAAACATAACACATAATAGCTTCAAAAAGAATCTTACGATAAAATCACTTCACACAGAAATCCTAATAAAAATAACAATTGAATAACAGAACGACCTATGCAGATCTTCCTGATTTGCAAGATGTAAACAATTTCCAGTAGGTACCTAACACAGAGCTAGCTCGGCTCGGCCAGGCATTTTGAATAATATTGATGTCGAACATGATTATTTTATAAGTACGTAGCTTAATTACATTTAGTTAAGCTATGTACTTATAAAATAATCATGCAGATAAAATAATGTGTTTGGATAATTCATTATGTATTTGTATATAGTACATAACGTAAATACAATTCTAAGGATTCTTAAACAGGTAGTTAATTTACACGAACAACAAAACAATTATCTACCTATAATAAGCTACATTAGAATTTTTAGCATAAAAGATATAATTAAAAACAAACATTATTTAGTTAAAATACAAATTCTGCTCACTGGACACTTCAATTCTCCGGTTTTACACTTTACCGATACAACTCGAGTTACATTATCGGGCCTAGGATATTTGTTGATAAACTTACCAAGTAACCATTTAGCTGGCAGTAAACAATCTTCCTTTAAAACAACAATATCGCCTATTTCTGGTTCATCACGTTTAGTGTTTCATTTATTGTTAATTTAAATCAAAGATGATTTAAATTAACTAGCTATTCCTTATACCACCTATAGTAATATTCTACACATACACACAACACTATCTAGTCCAAACTAAGCAGAGCTTATACTATGGGTACTAGACAATAGATAAACATACATTTTTTTTGTAAATACCTACATATTATACATAGAAACACCCAGACCAAGTCGAACATCCATGTTCATGCACACAAATGTTTGACTTTTGCGGCAATCGAGAAAATGCCAAAAATCTGTAACAATCTTTTGCGTCAATCCACCTATCCAAACCAACTACATAACAATTAGTGTAATCCTTATCTGCAATATTTAACAATGATTCACCTATCAATTATCATTGGATCATCACTCAACAAAGAAATTGGCCTAGAATTTAAACAAGGCTTCACTTGCGCCAGGACAGTTGACATTTCCTCGTAGGATAGTGTACTATATCCTACCACTTTTTTAAAATGGGTCTTGTTGCTGCGCACCGATGATTCCCATAAACCGCCAAAGTTCGGTGAGTGGGGAGGGATATAGTGCCATGTGGTTCTTTCTAAAGAAAGTATTTCTCGCGGAAGAGAAGATCGGGCACTATTAAACATTTCTCGCATTTGTTTATCGGCGCCAACAAAGTTAGTACCATTGTCACTATATAAATCCTGACAATGACCTCTACGAGCAGTGAATCGCCTAAAGGCGGCAATAAAACTTTTGGCAGTCATATCGGTCATTGCTTCTAGATGGACTGCTCGTGTCACCATGCATACGAAAATGCAAATATAACTTTTGTAAGACTTAGCGCCACGACCTGGTGAGAATCTGATAAAGACAGAGCCACAGTAGTCCACGCCAGTAGTTCTGAATAGTTTACTGGACTTTACCCTTGCCTCTGGAAGCAAACCCATAAGAGGAGTAGACTTTTTCGTAGAATATCATAAACAAATAGTGCGTTCTCAAAAGTATTTTTAACACGTTCTCTAGCACGTAAGATCCAGTATTTGGATATTAGAAAGCTTAACATAGCTTATGGACCACCATGCAATGTATTTTCATGAGCACGCGCACTGACTCTTAGTATCCCTTTTTGATCTAAAAAGGGACAAAGAGATCGTAATTTACTCTTTTTAGGCAATCTTTAACAGTTTTATTTCGAATAAAACTCGCGCTTTTGTAGTTGTTTAATGCATGATAATAATGTTTCGCTCATTTCTCTTGGTGTAATTAATTTAGGTAGTTTAGGTCTGTTATCTTTCTTTAATTTAAAATTCAAAATTTGTCCACAATATGATACAATTTTTAATGGTTCATTTAACGATGAATATTTTGACCAATCATATTCCTCATCAACATCAGATATAACAGTTAAATATTGGAACCGTTCCTCTTCATGTGTGTCTTCAATTAGTTTATTATTTATAGGCATAGTAGTATTTGACAACCACTTCGATCCTCTCCACCACAATGAATGCTCACTCAACTCTTTGGGCTGCAGACCACGTGAAGCGCAGTCCGCAGGGTTTGTCTTCGATGAGACATGACTCCACTGTTTATAGTCCATAATATTTAATATAGTGGACACTCTGTTACTAACGAATGTTATCCATCGACTTGAGCCTCCTTTCAGCCATACTAACACGCTTATGGTGGAGTAAGTCAATTCATAGAGATATTCCTTGGGTACCTCTAGAACTTGTGATACCTCACTAATAAGCTTGGCCGCTAAGGTAGTGCCACACAATTCAAGTCGAGGAATGGAAATCTCCTTTACGATTGGGGCAACTCGAGTTTTTGCAATCACTAAATGTACATGCACTCTATTTGAACTATCAATTACTCGTATATAAACTGCTGCCGCAATAGCTGATTTTGAAGAATCTGAAAATAGGTGTAACTCTCTCTTGCAATCTTGCGTAAAATCTATCTATCTATCCCACTAGGTATTTTGACATTTTGTAGATTTATTAGCTCTTGTCAACCTTCAAACACTCATCCCACTCAAGACCTGATTTCCACAATTTCTTAATTATAATCTTAGCATTAACTACCACTGGGGCAATCCAACCTGAAGGATCATATAATCTCGTGACTTCAGTTAATACTGGTCTTTTAGTAACTACATCTTTAGGTACAGGTAAGTTTAACACCTATTCAAAATTATCATTCTGTCTATTCCAACTCAATCAACTAACCTAACACTTTTATTAAATCATTTAATTTTATAGGTTTTTTCACCCACTCAGTATTTCCAATCCCTCTAAAAACTCCTCATTGTTACTATTCCATTTTTGTAACTCAAAACCACCACTTCTCATCAACTCATTCATCTATTCATAAATTTGTATTGCCTCATTAACCGTATTAGCTCCCGTCATTAAATTATTCATATAGCATTGTTTTGTTATCCTCGCAGCTAATGGATACTTTTGCTTTTCTAACTCGACTAGTCTATGCAATACTTTGACAGCTAAATATGGCGCGCATGCTGTACCGAATGTTAAACGTAACAGTTTTTAAGCCTTGTATGGGCTCCGATGGATTAAACCTCCAGACGATTCTCCGGTCGGTGAATCAGTGAAATCGGCGTCATCATCTGCCACGCTCACCATCCGATACATTTTGAAAATATCGGCTACAATACAGATTTTATGATGACGCTATCTCATCAATATATGCCTCAAATCTTGTTGTAACCTTGGTCCAACAAAACGCTCATCGTTTAGTGCCACACTATTGTCACTTTTTCTCCAAGCGTCTAAAACGACTTTCACTTTTGATGTGTCTTTATCCTCTGTCGCCACAGCATGGTGAGGAAAATAGTCCACCTTAGGGTTCTGTAATTTACTCTCAGAAACCACTCTTATATGGTTCATACTCACTCATAAAATTATTATATTATTCTCTCCCAGCAGTGACTGGACATTATATATATTACTACTTAACAATGTCAAAATCCCATTCGCTCTCGGAGGGGGCAATGCTGGAGGTGGTGAATAGTACTAACCCTGCGGTTAGTGCATTGAAACAAGCTCGTCAGCTTTATTTTATTAGTAGGTTATAGGTAAAATAACATTAATTGAAAAGAAAATATGAGTAATCAATAAATGCAGATCAATAAAATGAATGTTGTATGAATGTAATATAAGTGAGAAACGTAGGTAATTTTAATCTCTATATTCGAACCACACTCCATAACGTATTAACATACATTTAATTATGATATTAACAAGTAAAACAATTAAAATTACCAATAAATAAAAATAATGGATTTTAAATCTCTTTATAGATTTAAAATCCATTATTATATATTTATAGTATAATCAATATGCAGTAATTTGGTTTTCCATTAATGATATTAATGTACTGACCGAGTATATATAAGCCAGGTTACATCAAAAAGAATTATTACTTAATTTGCTTCAGCAATAGCAACATCAATTTAATATACAGGTGAGGAAGTATTTTTAGCTGTATTGATATATTGATGAGTTGTTCTGATATCAGTACGCCAAAGTACTTACTCCATAGAACATTTATAAACTATTTAATTTACAAATAGCTGATAAACGCTTTAAGGGTATACCAAATATAGAATAATATACATATAAGAGTATAGCAAAATGCAAAAGGCCATCCATCTGTTTTATTATGCTTATCTTAGCAATGTTTATATTTAAATGAATTATGTTCCCTTTGCGTATAAATAATATTTGATGTGATTACTAATGTGTGGTTTTGCTGGCTTAAATTCAACGAGATCGCACACCGGGATAAATTGTAAATTATTTGTTAATGCAGGTTTATTTGTTTGTCGAATCTTATCCAAATTCGTTTAATTATGTTAGGATCATGAGCAAAAGAATATAAGTTCGTTCTATCGGTTTGTTAGATTAATTAAAATAGTCATAGGTATTCTTTTTAAACACAAACACAAATATTAATATATGGTGAAATAGTCCAAAAATAAAACTGTAATTCTTTATATATTCAAGACTTCTTAATCACAGTTAGTTAAGAGATGAAAAAGAATTAGAGCTATAGACAAAAAAGTAATGTCATAGCTCTTAAATTTCTAAAGCGACTATACTCCATTTGGATAAGTACTTAACTAAAGGTAAATAATCTTGATGTGTCTTTTTATCTAAAAACTTAGTTTAAAATAAAATGCTGCTAAAGATCAATGTAACTACAACAATAACGATTACTAAGTCAATTGAACCGTTAGTTTAAGCGTTAGTTTGTTTGTTAAATATGTGTTTGTGTAAAAAGTCACATCAAGATTGTTTGCTTTTAGTTAAGTACCTAACCAAATGGTGTATAGATTATTTGAATCATAGGTTTCTCTTAGGTTACTGGTATGCTGCTAGATAACGATCTTGGATTTTTAAACCCCTGCCAGTTCCATTTCAACTTAGTTGAGTATTCTGAGTTATAAATAATTATATTTATTTTCCAGAAAAACTGATTCAAGTCAACAATGAAGTCCGCAATAGTAATCCTTATGTTTGCGTTCATCGCATGCGCGGTCTTCTCCACGGTGGTGTCAAGCTGTCCGCCTTCCAAGTACTTCCGCGGCACCTGCAACGCGCTCACCCAGGACTGTCAGTACCACTGCACTAACCTCGAGGGCGCTAAGAGTGGACAATGTGTCTACAAATTCCCTTCGTTTAGATGTACTTGCTGCCACTAATGACACCAAGTTTACTATTAACACAAGTTGTAATTAGTTAAATAAATAATACTGGTATTTAATTGTTAAACAATTTATAATCTTTTATTTTATATTTATTTTTGAAATAGTCGACAATTCCCGCAATAGGTTTAATTCATTGTCAATTGTCAATCACTTTACACACGTCCAAGGAACAGTCACAGAGGTAAACAGGCTTCAAATATTTTATTATTTGTGTATAACATACCTACATATAGGTATGTGCACAGAACAATAGTTCTGTGCGGCGAACAAACCCACGACATTTGTAGTGACGAGGCAGCTTGTTAAACCATTGCTCCATCCCTTCCGTCATAATACGACTTAAGCTTATTTAATAAGGACTTAAAAAGTTGTCGCTACAGCGACGTTTTCATTAAATAGATGATAATGATGTATAAAAAAGGAGATACCACACATTTGGTTGCAAAATATTTTCAGCAGGCGCTTAGTATTATCGTTAGGCTCGCATGCGATGTTTATGGAATACTAAACTATATTTTTTTTGTCGTTTATACGTTGTCGTTTTCATGGCTTACACTAGTTAGCTTAGATTCTTATTATTAGACATATCCTATGATTATTTCATAAACATTATATATGTCAACTAATATTTAAATACAAAATTATATGAATAAGGAATATTATTTTCATTGTAATAGTAACTTACTATAACTCCTCCTATTACACTATAACAGCACATAATATCGCCTGTGATAAAGGTATAACCTAGAACAGGCGTCCAAAGTTATGTAACCTATTTCAATTATTTTTAAGATCTATTGTTATTCATATTTGTGCCATCTTAAACTTAATAAATAATAATAATTACTACAATTATAATTACTAAGATATTTAATATTATTACATATAGACCTTTTCAGTCTAAGAAAGGTTAAGCAGATATGTAATTAATTACTAACTTGTTAGCGATCTCGCTAACAAATTAGTAATTACATAGTTACATAGCTTAATGTATTTCTTTGGCAATGCTTTAGATATGATTTAGGAGCAGCTCATTTCCGTATGCTAGAAATTGAAAATGTTCAAACCAAAAATGTTGTTGTACCTTTTTTGATCCAGGAATTGAGGCAAGAAACCAACAATCTATGTATAGCGATCTCGCTAGCAAATTAGTAATTACATAGTTACATAGCTTAATGTATTTCTTTGGCAATGCTCTAGATAGGATTTAGGAGCAGCTCATTGCCGTATGCTATAAATTGAAAATGTTCAAACCAAAAATGTTGTTGTACCTTTTTTGATCCAGGAATTGAGCCAAGAAACCAACAATCTATGTAATTACTAACTTGTTAGCGATCTCGCTTTCAAATTAGTAATGAATTAGTTACATAGCTTAATGTATTTCTTTGGCAATGCTCTAGATAGGATTTAGGAGCAGCTCATTGCCGTATGCTAGAAATTGAAAATGTTCAAACCAAAAATGTTGTTGTACCTTTTTTGATCCAGGAATTGAGCTAAGAAACCAACAATCGATCTAACACACCAACGGGAAGAAGCAGTCGGTAAACTCAGACAATAGAGCAGTGTTTCCGACCCAAGATTGTATTCCATATTTGGTTTTGAAGTCCTTTATAATAACACAGTACATGGTACTCGCGAGACTGATATACAGCTTAAGACAGATCATTACACACCTGTCTATTTCTATTGGCGAGACGAGGTAATTTGAATATAAAAACGTGATGCAACAAAAAATAAACAATACAACTGGTTTAGCAAACCAAAGACATCTAAAATCTTCATCACATGGATAATAAATATACCTATTTTCTTTGTAGTCATTTGATTTACCTTTATACTACGAAATAGCTCACTAAACTACGACTGACTGATGGTTGGCGGTTACCGTAGCCTGACACTTAGAATGTCATAGTTATAATCTTTCTGTGTGTAGGTCTACAACTTTATCGAACTTCGAAGTGGCTCTGTTCTGTCTGCGGCTTTTAGCAGAATTGGTAACTTGGCTGTAAGTGCTTACCGTCAAGGTTACTTCTGTCAAGGCGTAACCTTAATGATAAGCAGTTACAGCACCTGGTATCTAACTTACAAATAAATATTAATTGCTTGCTACGAGCTTAACTCTTGCGTGCTAACTAGGTTAATTTCATTTTACACAAATGTGCTCGTACCCAGCGTCTCCTTTAAGGGTTTTGAAGACGCTACGATGGTTATTAGACTGTGATTACGTGTAACGTGCAGGTTTAAGAGGGACGGATATCCTTCGATACCCTACCATTCAGAAAAGTATGTCTGCAAGTAAAACAAAATAATAATATTAACATTTTATGACGTAGTTATCGAAGTTAACGTCGTCCTTATCTTGTTAGTGACGACTTCTTCCTCTTTCGCCGTATATGCTAATACTACCATCTCATAGGTAACACCTATTTCCACTCCTTGGAATATTGCATCGGTCTTGTTTGGCGGTACATCTAAAACTGTAAGTTCATCTATTGGGTCTTCACTGAGTTTCAGCTCCTGAAAATCCAGATCTTTAATTAGCTATTTTTGCAGCTATCAGCTATATATCAGCCCTCCCTGTCCCACTGCTGGGCACGAGCCTTTTCTCAGTGTACGAAGGGTTAAACCATAGTCCACCTCGCTAGCCCAGTACGGGTTGGCAGAAATCACATAACCTAAGAACATTTTTGAAAAATCTCGGATATGCAGGTTTCGTCAAACGAGCGATAATTAACTATTTAATACGCACATAACTTCGAAAAGACAGAGGTGTGTGCCTTGGGGTGGATCTTGAGACTTCTGCGTGGCAGTTCAACGGTCGCCCACTAGACTATCACTGCTGATATTATGTGTAATATCAGCAGCTATATATATGTTACGAGACCAAAAAGCTGACAATGCCAACCGTCTTGTCATAATCGCGGTGTAAGTGGCCTATACCTCCATTGCCAGGAAGAAAAATATGGGAGGAACCATATTTTTCTTTGACTTATATCTGGATATTAAAGACAAAATAAATCACACGTGTACCTAATTTCAGGAATGGAAATAAAATAGTTTAGATTAAAGTTAAAATTATGAACAGAGGATACTGACCATTTATATATGTAAGTTGGTCCAAGTGCTGCCTAACACTTACACATAGTGCATAATGTTCCTTAGACTAATACTTGTCTGTAACCCAAAGCACATCAAAATCTATCCGAGGAGTATAAAGAAAAAAATATTTTTGTACGCATTTTTAACTGAGCAAAAATCATAATTAACTGCTTATGAGACGGCAAATCAACACGTTTGGGGAGAGGTGAGGCGCGGGGCCCACTGCCAAACGTGCCTTCCGAAGCACGGGGATGAAACACCGCCCACTTTCTGACTCTGGGCTGTTATTAGGAATTAGAAAATCCTAATAACACTTTTTGGTCCGACCCAGGATTGGAACCCAAGACCTCATGCACGGCAGTCGCACTTGCACAGCCGCTGTGCCACCGAAGCCTGCACTAGCTTATTATTAATCGACATCATCGTCGTCGAGAATAATTCTGTCGAGAAATAAAGCAAAGCCTAACAACGTCTTGGTGTCTAGCCTACCCTAAATACCAAACTGCGCACATAACGTGGGCACAGCTGCCATTTGTTCTTCGTCCATTTAAGCAATAATGTTTGATGTGATCTAGTCCATGATTATCCTCGTCAATAAAAATATAGCTATGGTAGATTTTAGGTGACGTGTGTTCTCCTAATGTGAGCTCATACAAGTTGGACATTATTGGAAGGCATCGAAAAATCTCAGAGGTCATTAAGCTGGCTGTTATATTTTTGTATAACGAATGACACAGCGATGCGTACATGTTCGCTGTAATAGCTTGGCGCTAGTTTGATTTGGTAGGTTCTTACAGCGAATAGAGTCAACTCCTTCGATGTTAACACAGGAAATGCAGCAACATTATCCTCCACTACTAAAACATTTTCAAAGTTGGCTCTACTTTAGTTTAGCTTTCTTTGATCTAATTAACATTCATCTGATTAACATTCAGCCGCTCCCTGGCTATATTAATGAATTTGACGACATAAAGGCTATCTATAATATCAACCTGGAAGGCGTTTGTAAGAGCTGCAGCGATTCTGAGGTCTTTAAAAAGTGGTTCATGGCATAATCACAGACTTTCCAAAAGAAAGTTAAGAAATATAAAACAGAAAAGCGCACAGTACACAACGGTTCACGTCACAAGTGCTGTTAGACTGCGCGAAGTGCGATGCAAAACAGCGGCGCGTGCGCAACGTAGGTGAAGACGAGCAACACGTGCGCGAGAGAGACAGACATTTCATTGTAAGTATTTATTACTTTAAGAAAAAATGTAAAAGTATTCCCATTTCTGGGAAGTAGCATTAACTACCACTGAGGCAAGCCAACCTGAAGGATCATATATTCTCGTGACTTCAGATAACGAACGCCAACATAAGGATTACCATTGCGAACTTCATTGTTGATTTTAAGATGATTCTGAAATTTAAATATACATTGTTAGCAATTGCAACGGAATTGCGATTGAGAATCAGAGGTTGTGATTTTGGTCCTAACTATTGCATTACCGACGTGATCCATTGACACGTGTCCACCTCAATAATTGATACAGCTGTTTAATAAAAATAAGTAAGACTCAAGGGTAAACAAAAACTGTACTTTTGTTTTACCCTTCACGTTATTAGTAAGTTGCACCAGCAAACATTTTAACAGAATCGGTATTCAGTAAAATTCAATACATAATGAAAAAAGAAATATCATTAACTTATTTGTTTATTGGTCAATGATATAATATCTCAAATACAAAAACATTTTCTTTTTGCGCTGTGCATTAATATATTATCCCCTGTAAAAGTAAGGCTAGTATCCTTGCCTTAGGATAGTATATTATTCTCCGATATCACGGGGTACCTTTTTACCTGGAGCGGCTGGTGGCGGACTATCTGAGAGGCAGGAGTGTCCTCCTCGAGGTTCGAGGCGAGGTTTGGCGGCGGCCCAGGTCGTGCGGTGTCCCGCAGGGATCGGTTCTTGGTCCGCTCCTGTGGGACATGGGGTACGACTGGGTCCTACGTGCTGTCCTACCCCCCGGGCTGAGCGTCATCAGTTAGGCTGACGACACCGTCGTCACAGCCCGTGGGGGTAACTTCGAGGAGGCGGCCCGTTTGGCTACCGTGGGGGTTTCCCAGGTGGTCGGGCGTATCGAGGCGCTGGGTTTACGGGTGGCTATTAACAAGACGGAGGCCCTGGACTTTCATGGGCCTTGTCGCAGTCCACCCCGCGGCGCCTCGATAATGGTGGGTTCGACGCGCATTCCCGTCCAGGCCCACATGAAATATCTGGGCTTGGTGCTGGACGGAAGGCACTTCGGCGAGCATTTCAGACTGCTCGCCCCGAAGCTTCTCAGCACTGCGTCCGCCCTTGGGCGGTTATTGCCAAATTTAGGCGGGCCCAGTGCTGGTTGCCGGCGACTCTACACGGGGGTTATCCGGTCGATGGCGCTTTACGGCACACCGGTGTGGGCGGACTCCCTGACCGCTCAGTGCAGGACTCTCTTGCGGAGACCACAGAGAGTCATAGCGGTCAGGGTAATACGTGGATACCGCACGGTATCGGCCGACGCAGCTTGCGCGTTGGCCGGAGCACCCCCGTGGGATTTGGCGGCTGAAGTGCTCGCCGAAGTGTTTGCAGTGAGTGAGGCGGAGACGGGTTGTCGTCCCCTCCCGACAGCTATTGAGTGCGCGCGCAATCGAGCCCAGCAGGGCATGATTTTAAAGTGGAAGGCGCGGCTGGAGGCGTCCCTAGCCGGTTTCAGAACCGTTGGGGCCCTCCAGCCGATATTGGAGCGGTGGGCAGGGCGGCAGCATGGGACCCTTTCCTTCCGGCTAGTGCAGGTGTTGTCAGGGCACGGTTGCTTTGGCAAATACCTGCACACGGTCGCTAGGAGGGAACCGAGTCCCATCTGCCACCACTGCGACTGTGAGGAGGACACGGCGCAGCACACGCTTGAGCAATGTCCTGCTTGGGCGGTGCAGCGCCGTGAACTCATTGAGGTTGTGGGTGAAGATCTCTCGCTGCCGGCCGTGTTCAAAGCCATGGTGACAGCGAGAGGAAGTGGGCAGCGGTCGCGTCCTTCTGCGAGGACGTCATCTCGCAGAAGGAGGCGGCGGAGCGGATCCGTGAAGAAAGTATCCTTGCGAATCCGAGCCGTCGCTGACGAACCGGGCGGCGCAGGCGTGCTCACGCGCGCCTTATACCGCCATAATGAAGGCTGCGGGCGGGAGAACGGGGATCTCCCGTCCGCCAGCCATTGAATCGGTCCGACGCCCTATGTAGTGCCGGGGCGTCGCCGAGGAGCTGTAGACTGCTGGATGGGTCGCTGAGGTAGTAATTGTTGCCAGCGGCCCATCTACTATACTAGGCAGCGAGCGTGCACACCGTGGGGTTTTGGTCCGTAGGCCCGAAGTACGGAAGAGCCGGACATAACCCTCTCGCCTCCCCTTGTGGCGAGAGGGTACGCATCAGGCGCATTTCCACACGTAAAAATAAAAACGGGATAGTATATTATTCAAGTCCGAATAGAACTACGTTTCAATAGCAACTTACCTGTTTATTCTGAAGTGTTCTTGCTACTGCTGAAGCAAGTTAAGTTATGTCGTCCTTAGGATTTTATGGTTATTATATACTCAATCACCGGCCCTTAGTATTATATCAATTAAATAAACCAAATTAAGTACCTATAGTTGGGTTTATTTTGATTGTCCAAATTAGTGCATAATAGTGCTTTTAACCTCATAATCTTATTTGGATTTATTAATCGATATCATTCTGCTAGCACAGGCATTGCTAATTGAGTATATGAGCAACATTACATCAAAAGAGATACAAAACTGAGCGTTTTATAGCAGCTATATCAAGTGAGAATATACGGATGAACATCAATTGTATGGTGTTTCTTTTTATATTTTATATTGGTAGCCATGTTGAAAGTGACATGGTTTTAATTCATATGGGATCTACATGTAGGCAATAGAGGGGTATAGATTAATAACAATAATATTTTGATTTAGATTGAAAATTTAAAGTCCACTTATTCATATAAGTAGTGTCTCTTTTATAATATGCGCCAGTTCCTACAGCAATCGTCCAAATAATGTTGAATAGTTTACTATATACGAAAAATCTAATAATCTGATGGTCAGAAATTGTTCGGTCATCGTTTTCGACTGTTTGCGTAAAAATACGAACATATTTTATATGTATATTTCAAATTCAAACATCATTTATTTATTTAGATCACAATGGGTTACTACATTTTCTATTTCTTTTAATCTGGGTTTAAATGCATTTAATATCCCTCTCTGTGGAAAAGGGGGAGCAGAGGGGTTATGTCGGGCTCACTCGGGGAGAGATGGAAAGTCCCGGGTTCTACAGACTAAACCTTCTACGGTGTGCCAACTGCCTTGCAAATGTAGTTCATGGGTCGGTGAGTATTATAGGTTACATTCTTGTCACAAAAAATCTCGCATACTGTTGTTTAGTTTTTTAATCCATAGATGCATGCGAACGAAGTCATGAGTAAAAGCTGGTATAACTATTACTACTTATAATCTCTGCTTATTCCTCTGGAAACATGCATAAGCTTATATATGAGTATAAAATAATAATTATATTATACTCATACATACATTAAGTGACTAGCAGGGACCATAATTATTATGGTCTCTGCTAATCACTTAGTTTCCATGGAAATAAAACTACTATATATACGGATTTTATCGCGTTGTTTACCCACACCCAACCACAGCTAGACTTCATGATACTTTGAGCTCATTCTGCGTAAATAGAAACACCAATGTTTAAATTATGTTCGGGTACTTTGAAATAACTACACTGGAACATTGAGACAACTACCATCTTAGTCTCCCCGTGACCATGGCTGCTGAAAAGCAACCGAAACGTCGGGGAAAGTGTAAACCTAAATATAAATAGATTTCATAGTTTAAATAATTTTATTAGCTTATAAATTAGTAAAATTCAGTAGTAGTAATAGTAGTGTAATAGTTTCACAATTATGTAATACAGTGATTAATAAACAACGCGATAAAATCCGTATATAGTAGTTTAATTTCAATTAGTGGTATTCGCGTAAACAGAAGACAATATTACACTTAGTTTCTACTTAACATTGCCTTAGATGCTTATAAAGATATTTCCTATTATGCCAATTTAATACCAAATACTTTCAATTGATTATGTTAATCATTTAAATAGTGATTAGTCCATCTATATCACATCTGAGGCTTTTTAGGTATGGCTGAAAATATTTGTTTATGCGCTAGGTGACACGAAACTGTATGTTTTAATAATAATAATAATAATATATCGTTTATTTCTCTCATAAAGGTAATACAGTAACAGTGGTAACACTTAACATTACAGCTTTAAATATAGGTACCTTTGTGAAAGCTGGAGTCTGAACTAGGTTCAAGACCTGTATGACAGATCTCCAGGCTCTCTCTCCGGTCATTAGTTTAGTTTTACATTTTAGTAATTAACAGATTTTATATTTTAGTTGATAAGAAATGAGAAATTTAACATTAAATCTGTATGTGAGTGTGTGTGTTTATGTGTGTGTTTTTGCGTGTGTGGGAGTGTGTTTATATGTGTATTTGTGTGTGAGTGTGTGTATAATGTTTTTATAAAAATATGCATCTGGGTTTGTGTAAGTAAGATAGAATGGTACAAGAGTAAAATATACCCATTGTCAATAGAGATCGAAAATCTCTGAGATCGAAAATTTCATCCAAGTAATAAAATATTATTACTTGGATGAAATTTTCGATCTCAGAGTAATCCAATCCCAGTAACCATTTTATAACTGTTTTTTTACATTCTTCTTTACGCATTGAGTGAATATTTAAAATTTTATTTATTTTATTATAAATGAAACTACTGAGGAAGTAATAGCATCGTTGAGCTGATGTCGTGTTTGTTGCGACTGGTATACAGACGGTGTGTTTGCGTCTCATGGTAGCAAATTTAGACGGCTCGTAGGGTGTTTGTGCGTGAGTAGTGAGTACGAGGTTAAGTACGAAAAGTTTTCGAACTGATAGAACGTCACAGGTTTTATATAAGTTTGAAGTAGGATACAGAAACGGCAGCTTCCAACCTACTTTCAAGAGTGCTCTCTGTGCACGCTCTAGTCTTAAAAGACTTGTTTTTGTAGTGCCACCCCATGCAACTATACAATACTGTAGGAGTGATTGGCCGAGAGCAAAATATACTTGTCTTATTATCTTAGTATCAGCTACGTTCCGGAGGTTTTTAAAAACAAACATTAATTTTCGTATTCTGGTTACAAGAGTTTCCATATGACACTGAAACGACAGAATGTTGTCAATCTCTATGCCTAAATATTTTATAAAGCTATTGCTTTTGAGGTAAGTGCAATTACATACGGCATGTGTCGGGTTGCAGCAAGAGTGGGCTGTCAAACAGAAATCGGCAGGAGAGGGTCTATTTACGTGGGAAAGGGAAAATGTGAGATATTTTGTTTTCTCTACATTTAAAGTTAATAGGTTTTGGGCCAGCCAGTCAGTGATTCTATTTAAGCCGACGTGGGCACAATCAAAAGCCATCTGCCAAGAGGGTCCATGAAAAATTAAGGCGGTATCATCGACATAAGTAAAAATACTGCCGTTGTTGAGTTTCAGCTCACAGAGATCGTTGATGTAGACTAAAAATAAGGTTGGGCCAATGATACTGCCTAGTTAAGTCCAAAACTGCATTGCTTGTAGAAATACCAGAGCGGAAGCCGTACTGTGATGAAGATAAGAGATGATGTTGATTTAAATATTTGATAAGTCTATTGTTCGTTAGTCTCTCAAGTAATTTTGAAAGTGTAGGAAGAAAAGATATGGGCCTAAAGATTTCCATACGATCTCTATCTCCTGCCTTGTAAATAGGATGAACCACCGCAAGCTTAAAGGCATCTGGAAATGTTCCTGTAGCAAAAGCTAGATTGCAGATGAATGTGATCGGCGGAATTAATATATTTTTATATTTCTTAATAAAACTTGCTGAAATATCGTCGAGACCCGCTGCACAATTGCTTTTCATATTGACAATGAGACGCTCTAGTTCAGCCTCGTCTGTCTCCAGTAAACCAAACGTACGATGATGAAATGGTAGCGAACAGCGAGAGGAATGTATGGGTGACGAGGTAACTATTTTCTCAGCTAAAGCTCGTCCTACACTCACTAAGTAGGAGTTTACCTCATTTACAGAAATATGTGGGTTGCTGGCCGACAGCAGACTACCGGCATGTGACTTTTGTTTTGTAGTGTAAGAGATAGATTTAATAGCCACCCAGAGTTTTTTGTTATTATTTTGTGAATTTGTTATTTGAGCTTTGTCATAATTAATCTTAGTGGTGTTAAGTAACATTTTACAATAATTTCGATATCTTTTATACGTTGTCTTAAGTATCTCATTACCTGGTGTTTTTTTTAATTTTAGGTGTAAGTTATCTCTGTTCCGTAAGCATTTGAGAAGGCCTGGTGTCATCCAGGCCTTTTTAAGTCTTTTAAGATTTGGTACGTGTTTCAAAGAGGTATTTGAAATTTGAATCGTGTTTAGGGTATTAATAAAATAATTTGTAGCTTCATTTACATCACTCATGCTATATAAAAGGTTAAAGTTTGTGGCCATTAAATCTGATTCAATGCTATAATAATAAAGAATTTTGATAATTTTAGTTTTTTGTATGTTGCTATTTTATTTAGATTAATTTTGTAAAAACAATATAATTGTATCATGATCTGTGAGTGCATCAAAAGGTCATGCATCTTGTTATATTGCACATACATATGTGCAATATAACAAGATGCATGACCTTTTGTTTTTAAAATTAGATGATCAATGCATGAGTGATTGTTACGTGTAGGTATAGTGTGAGCAGGCATTAAACCGTGGTAAGCAAGCATAGTCAAGTAGTCAGTTGATCGTTGATCGACGTTGTTTTTTGAGATATAAATATTGATGTCTCCCGCTAATATAATATTTTTATACGAGGAATAGGATGTAAGAAGCTCACTTAAGGAATCTAAAAAACTTGAAACATTGTGGATCGCTGGGCGGTATATGGCAACTACGATAATGTCCTTACCTATTTCTATAACTAAGCAATTTGCATCCCGTAATAAAGGTTCTGTTACCGAAATATTTATTTGACTACGGCAGTACACGACTATGCCCTCGTTCTGTGATCGTACCTGAGCAGTAGAGGCAGAGCAGTAGCCAAGAATAGGTGGAACAGGGGAAGAATTATATAACCAAGATTCTGTCAGAATTATTAAATCCCACGGCGTATTGCTTTCGAGAAGAGCATTTAGTCCATTGAAGTTTTTATTTATACTCCTAATGTTTTGAGATAGAAGTGAAAGCGCTTTTTTGTGAGATCTAGCTAATTGTTGGCAATCGTCTATCATACAAGTTGCTAAAACTGCTACCGATACTTTGTCTAGGTCATTTTATATATAGTTTAAGTCGTCGAATTTTAAAGAGTGTTTTTTTAGCATCAAACTTACAGACTTAGGGCATGTAGTGTGCTCTGTACTAAATACGTAGTGTCGTTTAAGTGTATGTGGTGTACAAAATATGATAACAAAGCGTTGGTAATAAACAAATAAAAAAGTAATTTCGAAATTATTATACGCATTTAATGGATAGTTGATCAGGAGGACGGTCAGTGAAAAAGCTTTATATTGATGTATGATATGTGAAATTTTGAGTGTTTTGAAATATTTTACAGTAAATGTAGAATATTGTTCGCGTAATGAGGCAAAATAATTTTAGGCATATGTAGGGACGCTACTGGGTGAGTTTATTAATGAAATAAAATGTATGTTCACATCACAGGATAACCTGATATATATTGCTGAGTTTTTATAAGGATGATATATAATATAATGTGTAAGTAGATAAATATTGAGAATTGCGTGTTGGTGTGAGAGTGAATATTTGGTATAATAGGATTTGGTATATAATAATAGATATGGACATTTTAGAAAATGTGAAAGTGTTTGGTATTTGTGTATAGTTATGTTATTGTTTGTATTATTGATTGCGTTATTGTTTGTGTTATGTATGGCACAATGCTTATAATATAAAAATATAGCTACAATCAGATTAAATTTATTACTAAACATGCAATATATAGAAATAATAAAATGCAATGGGTAGGAATTTAGTAGTATATGTTTTAAATCTTGTAATTGCACTTCATTTCTTATAACTTTAGCCGGCTGACCTTCAATTTTTCTGACAAGAACTCGCCCGTTAGAAGTCCAGCAAAATTTGTACCCATTTTGTCTAGCCGCTTCACGGGCTAGAAAGAAAAGCCTTTTCGTGTAGTTTGTTAGGTGTTCACGAACGTAAACAGGAGTGTTTTTATCACCCAATCCAAGTTGGGATAATCCCAACTTAATTGGGTTCGCCTTATTAAAGATTTTCACGCTGTTTAAAACAGTATCTTTAGTTGCTAGGGTGGTTAGTTCCGCTACAATTGGTTTGTTTGTAGTTTTGCTTGGAATGCGGTAAGTAGCCCGAATATCACTTGCCTGAAGTCTCAGATTTAATGACTTCGTTACCTTGAGGACGATGTCGGTTAATTTGGCAGCGTTTTCGTTCTCGTTAGGCGGTATACTGTGTATCTCGATGCTGTTTCTCTTCACGCTTCGTTGTAGTTGCTCAATCTGACCCTCCAAGTTTGTAATGTACGAAGATTTTTCATTACACTGCCTTTCAAGGCTATCAATCTATTGGCGCATATCATCATATTGGTTTGACAAGAAGTCCAGAGATTTTTCAATGTCATCTGATGTTTTTTGTAAATTTGACAGCGAATTCTCCAGCTTGTTAAATTTCATATCTTGGTCGTGTTTCCAAATGTTTAACATCTCCATGATCTCCTTTTTAAAATCAACAAAGTCATCGCGAGTAATATCATCATGCTTCCTCTTGACTCTTGTCGCCACGTATGAGGTTGGGGTGGAAGATTGCTGCTTGTAAAGGTCAGTCTCGGACCCAGCTTTGACTGGCGAACGTTGCATTTTAATCACCTAGTTATTTAGTTATAGCAATTTCGTGCCAGAGCATAGCAAGTTCTCAGCCACCGGATCGAGGATTGCTTGTAGCAGTTTTGCAGGCGCTTGCAAATTGATGAAGTTAGTGAGGTAGGCGGGTTCAAAAACTTAAATAGCCAATAAGGGAAAAGCTTGGACGTCGCTTATCGAAGCGGACGGCGAGTGAGCCTCTTCGCTGATTTTATGCGCCTGGTATTTTATAGTCTTTGCGTTCACAAACAATTGTAGAATTTAATTTAAAATAATAATGCCAACCATCTAAATGATGGGGATGAAAATGCTGTCACGAAGGACGATGGCGAAAAGAGGCGGCAAGGGTCAGTCCGAACAATTCCTCAGAGCACTCCCTATAGTAAAAGCGATAGAAGATGCATAGCGAGGCCACATCTCTACGTAGCGCCAAGGGGTCTAGCCGATTTGAAACATCCTGGCGGTCGACGATTCAAGTCGCTCTCCGTTGAATGCGGTCCAGAGGGAGAAGCTGGTATTGGGGTGCCCCGCCCAAAGATGAGAACATCCTCTCTCTCTACGACTAGTTCAGTTTATGATATAACGTTCTCCTACACCAACCGGCAGCTTATAATAGCGGTAGCCGCTGTAACTCGCAGTGCCCGACAGCACCTTCTGGGACCAGTTATAGACAGGTCTTCTCCCCAAATCTCGATTTCTCCAACCTAACTTCAGAGACCCGGTTCTCGTAAGTGAGCTACCTGGCGCCCAAGTGGCACTACCTATTCTCCAGATAGGTGCCAAAGCAATAAAGCCGCTCACCACTCGCAACTCTGGGAGTTGCTAACGATAAACTCGCTGAAGCCGACGGAGAAGCTGCCTCCCATAAATCCAGTATGGTACCGGAGCTGTATATGGCACGCTCACTTCCCGACGTATTGGCCTACAACCCGGGTATGGCCCGAGTCACTCTAGCTATAACTCTTACTTGCTGAGCAGGCAAGCACCCGAGATGCGTTGTGGCAGCGAAACCATGCCGTCACTTCGCTGAAGACAACTCCGTGCCTCGCGCGACCAACAGGTTTGCACTAGCCGCGACTGAGTCTGACGCTCGAATGCCACGTGATTGCCGAGCAACGAACATGTCGTCCTCTGCGGCTAACCACATAGCCCCTGCGAGTTCAACCTCAATCATAATTTTAATATTTCTACACCAGCAATGGTAGTATGTGTGAATCAATGTTGAATATACATGACCCTCATGTACCACATACTTAGAAATAAATGCTATTCTATTCTAAAACTGTGTACTGAATGTTAGTTAATAATGTAACGGCTGGATATTATAGTGAAATACATGTCATATATGCCGAATATTGTAGTCCGTTTATAATATTTCATCGGTTTATAATCTGACTAGTGTTATTGGAAATGAACGGTTCTTATTATATTTCTGAAGCAACCCTAATTTATTAAAGAGCTTAGTTATATTGATGGATTGGCATAATTATACAGTATGTATACAAAACCCTGTCCGATCCATTATTTCTCTTATAACAAACATGCTAATAAAAATAATAAAAAGGTCTATCATCGTAAAACGCCTTCATAATATTTTTAAGTATGGTATTGATAAGCACTTTTACCCTTAAATTACCGAAATTTCGCACAGACTGGCAAACCTCTACTAAACCGCGGCTTCTTTGATGTATTTATTTTCTATAAAATTCGTCGGCTTTTCTATCAAAGGTCAAAGAAGCCGCCTCCCCGCGCGCTTGCGTTTGTACCTAGACATTCGCATCGCGTTAGGGATGTAACTATCGATCAAATAAAAATATCGAGGTATGAAATTTTAAGGATGAAAACTAATTTATTTGTAAAAAACATTATTAAAGACTCTTGCGTGCAAAACTCAAACTTTATGTAATTATTCGTTTTTCTATAGATTAAATGAATAAAAATAATACATAAGTACATAAACTCACGGCTCATCCCCGTAGAGTATAGGTGTATTATTACGCCAAGTTTTACCAGCTAAGTTTTTACATGCGTTTACCGTACACATTTTACGACTCCGTAACCATGTTGTTGCTGAGAAATACGTAACAAACAAAACCAAATAACGTTTTGCACGACCCCTTTTATCCAACCTAAGACTCTCGTTCGCACTCGCCAATTTAATACTATCACTGACTGGCGATATTAATTGAAAATATTGATAAAATTAAATATGTTGTATTCACACGCTGAATACTTTATCATATTCATGTGTTTAGTAAGGAGTGAAAGAAACTATGCAGCTGCGCGTAGGGACGAGGAACTGTTCTCTAGACCACGACGGATCACACCTTCGCACACGCGTGTACAGTACGGGTATAGTGTTCGTGGTCATTTATGAAAATGTTGCCGAATGTGGATCTATGTTCGAGGTGGATATGTAGAGTACGATCAACTTAGCTTACAAGGTAATATTTTTATTAATTATAAACTTAGATATGATAAGTTAGATTAGAATGCTCTGTGATGTCTTAAAAAGTTCGAGATCGTTTTCAACAATGCAATATCAGCTGATGCGTTCAGTCGGTACGTGCGGCGAGCGGATTACATCAAAGAATTAGGTAAAACTATCGTTTCGACCGGCGGCGCCTTTGACTTGTCGGCAAACTTTTGTGTATCAAAGCAGGCGGCTTGGCGTGCGGCGGCGTCAGTGAACATCAATAAACTTTAGTGATACCTAGTTATTATGATTTATGAGTTGTCGGTGTTACCATTAGTAATCAATAAATATATTATTTTAAATAAATAAAGTTTAGCGGGGTAATTTTTTAATATTTTTTATTATAGGATTACACCTACGTACTCATAATAAGCTACTATATACCTTTAACGATCGGACATGGTTTATTATACACACTGTATACTACTTTATGAACAAAGTCAATCATGGTTATAAAATTTACTATATGATTGCTTATTTAATATTATATTATAAATTATACTTTTTTTTTTCCCTTTGTATATACTGAAGTATCAATTGGCAATATATTATTGAAATAAAACCCGAATTACAACCATAATTACGCATATAAAATTAAATAACCTGACGGTTTTACTTAAGTCAGTATTTTCGGTTTAACCCAGCTAGTTTAGTTTGCCGATTTTACAAATAATTTGGACCTATTGAGTCCATTCGTATTCCAAGAATTGACAGGTTAATTGATTGCACAAATCATATGGGCAGTGGTCAGTCATCACGGGTATTTTCAGTACGCTGCAACAGAGATACGGCTCGTACGATAGCACGTTTCACCGTAGCTTGTAATCAATTGCAACATTAAGTATATCTCTGACGCGATGCCAAATAATTAAAAATAGGATGGATAAGTGAATTTGAGGATATGCAAGGAGGCAAAATTCGTGAATCTCTAAAATTATTTTACCAGGTTTAATGCAGTAAAATTCTAACTATTCTTACGCCAATTATTTAAAGACGCATACTTATAACTAAGGCAAAACTTTTTATAGCTATTATATATCAAAAAAAATGATCTTACTCTAAGCTACACCTATCTGAGTGTCAACACTACTTTATACGCGGTAAATCAACGTTCACCAACTTATTCAGGTACAAAAAATATCTCGGCACCGTTTCTGCGAAGGCGGTCAAGTGGACTACATCTATAGATTTTTGAGAGGCCTTTGATACAGTCAATCATGATATACTACTTTAGAATGCAATGTACTAAGGTGTACATGGTTGTTTATTGCATTGGGTTTAGTCATAGTAAAAACAAAAACCCAACTTGTATCTGTTAAATTAGGGGTTAATTATCCAAACCTGTTACCATCACCCTTGGTATATCACAAGGAGCATTTAGTGCCATTATTCTCCTTCATATTCATCAAGGTTCTTGTAAAGACTAAATTATCCTAGCCTATTTTGATTATTTAAAAGTGTTTACATCCATACGCAATATATCCGATTGTGAATCCCTACAGCGAGATTTTAACGCTATATCGATTTGGTTTAATCTTAATCGTATGCACTTAAATGTCAAACAGTTGCTAAGTATTTTTTTTTTGTTGTGGAATCGCAGTGTTTATTATAGAAAATACAACATGTGTTAAAACTATGCACCATTTACATGTTTTCGCAGATATACAACTAAAATGTTTCATATTTATTTTTCAAAAAGTTCCATTAATAACACACAATCATAAACTCCATTATTACCATATATAGGATGTCGGTATACTATTTGACAACTGAATATATTTTTGCTATTATCAAAAGTACATAATAATACGGACAGCTAGTAGAACTTGGCTTTGTAGGTAGATCCACGAAATGTTTTAAAATCCTCACAGCCTTGTAGGTATCACTTAATAATAGTCAAATTAGAAACGTATTGGAGTGCCGTTCAAGTATGTGGCCACCGTATAACTTAGTACACTCTGGTATCAATAAATCATAACGACTTGTGTGGTTTGCAGTAGTCAGCGGTTCACTAATGTTTTCTTGGAATTACTACTGTGATACCAAGAAATCACAGATATGTTCATTAAAATGAAATTACTTCATACGGATTTTATTGCGTTGTTTATTTAACACTTTATTATATAATTTTAAATTCTTATACTACTACTATTCAACTTTAATACTTTTCAAGCTAATTATATTATTATAACTATTTATATTTAAGTTTGCACTTTGCCCGACATTTCAGTTGCTTTACAGCAGCCACGTGAGGGAGACTAAAATGGTAGTTGTCGCAATGTTTTGAAGTGTAGTTATTTCACAGTACCCGAATATAATTTAATTATTGGTGTTTCTATTTACGCAGAATGATTTCAAAGTATCAGGAAGTCTAGCTGTGTTTTGCTTCTTCTTGGATTTGACTATTTGTATTAATGGATACCAAGCTGGTGGTACATTCCAACCGTTTTTCTATTGAAATTTGTAGGTTGTTTAATTTGAATACGCGGTCGCCACGGTTGTTTTGGCCAGTTCCTGTGTCGCATAGGCCGGCAAGAGAAGCCCGGTTGTCACCACTGCGGCGACTGCCGTGAATTTGTCGAGGACACGGCGCTGCACACTTGGCGGATTGCCCCTCCTGGGCATTGCAGCGCCGTGGGATGGTCGCGGCAGTCTGATTGGTTGCCCTCTCGCTCCCGCCCGTACTTCAATCTATGGTCCGGAGTGAGAGATCGTAGAACGCCGTCTGCGAAATGCAATGATGCATATCCCTCCGCGGGGGCGGGCGGAGGGATTATGTCGGACTCGCCGGGGTAAAAGAAAGATGGAAATAATAGTAAAGTACCTCCCGGAATACCGACTAAACCTACCACGGTGTTCCTCGACAAAACCACTATCGACGGGGCCGCGCGAATCGCTTTCGCATGCGGTCGCGACCCCGCCGAGGTTACGGCCCGCTGTGTGAAACGACAGGCCACTACACAACAAGACCTACCCATAATAGGACTTCACGCCACTAGTAAACCCTACTGTCCCCCCACTAAAAAGAGGGGAGACGGACTCGACACAGAGGCGCGCGTGGGAACACGCACGCCGCCTCCCAGACCTGGTGCTGAACGGATGGCGGGCAGGCCCACAAAGCCCGCCACCCCCAGGTCAAACCTCAGGGTGGCTGGAGGTCGTCTCGCGATCAGATTTCTCTCTGGCTCATCTGCACTCAACATCAATACAAAATCCTCAAACTAAATAACAAAAACTCGTTCAATAAAATCTAGCTGTACTTTTTTTAATAATAATATAGACACTTAATTTGAATAGTAGGTACTCTTAGTTTAATTAGTAGCAGCAAGTACATCTAAACGACTCGTCATAAACACAATCTCCACGCTTAGCTTTCTCGACGTGAGTGCAGTGGTAGTCACAGGCCTTGGTGAGCGAGTCGCAGGTGCCGGGAAAGGACTTGGCAGGCAGACAGCTTGACACCGTGGAGAAAATGGTCGCGACGTACGCCAACATAAAGATTATTCCGAATCCATTTTTAGTTTGTACATGATGTCGGAGCCGGAAGGACAAATAAAAATTTAAAACTATTCTGTTAGATAGAGACGCTTAAAATAGGCGAAACTATTTTGTCTAATGTAGAGAAGTGTTCTCAACAGTTTAATAATTGAATTGAGAGATTAAGATTCATTTTTTAAATTACAATTATATTAATATTTTATACTTAAATATTTAAGACAATATTTTTTATAATCTGAGTGCCTTCAGACAATTCTTCAATAAATTAGCTGATTTTATAAGATTGTTATTCACCTGTCAATTGATGTTGCTACTGCTAAAGCAAGCTATACAATGTGTTACCTTTGACACAATACCATTTATATACTAGCTTAGTGACTGGTGGTCATTCCGTCTCGTTTAGTAATTAACTTAATTGATATATCAATGCGTTTTAATAAATATACATGCTAACTTATCAAGTACGTAAGCTACTTCACACAGTAAGACTAGAGACCTGAAGACATCTGTTTAGGATGGGTTAGACAACATGCTTGTTACATGTCATTACGTGGGCAGTAAAACTTTCAATGATTGCTTAAAGAACAAAAAAATATAAAAATAACAAACAAATAAATGTGTGTGATATACGTCTAATTATATTTTAATGGATATATGTATATGCATACATAGGTGAGATAGTATGTAAGAAGACTGGCTACAAAGTAAATACTTAGGTCCACTAAAATAACACAAAGCCAATTACAGTCTTCACGCATAGAAATTAAATATATTTGGTATTTTACAAACATTTACATCAGCACGCAACATTTCAGAATGCCAATATAATATGTAAGCTTACATCTAGTCGAGGAGAAAATCTCATTATTCAGCTATCTTATTGCAAAGGTTCATTTTGTATTAAATGGATCAAAGTAAGAAATGTGATATTCATCAAATAGTTTCAATTATGCAAATTAAATCAGCATCTAAAAATCATTACAATACCAGGAAAACCAAATTGTGTGGTCTACAAATTGATATTTTAAAACGGGATGTTCTTAATTGTTTAAGAAATATTTGTTTGATTTGTTTGTTTAACGTTTTCAAAAAAACAACTCCCGTACTAGGAATAATTTCTTTACAAACATTCAACCGACGGACACAAAGAACACCCAGACTCGGAATAACTGTTTGTGGATCACACAAATTTTTGTCCCGTTTGGGGATCGAACTCACAACACTCGGCGCGGCGGCAGTGGCGACCACTTAAACCACTACATCATCCGTGCAGTTATTAATAAATATTATGAGTCCTCTAAATCAGGAAGATATTGAAAATCCTTTGTATTTTGAATAGGAACTACGAAATTATATGTAGGGAAAAACGGCTCGGTTCGAACAGCTCGCGGTGCGAAAAGACTAAAGACCCTCTTTTATAGCTAATGACCTATTAGTTCAAAAAATATTTTATCTTTAAATTACCTAATAGTACTCTTGATGAAGCTCACGTGCTACATCGCTCATTAATATTAGCGGTTAAAGTATGAAATTGCCGATTTGTACGAAAAAAATGAAACTCGTTTTTTTCTAAGATGTATCATTTTATTTATTTAGTTACTTAATTAGTACGGTCGCAAGCTTATACTAATTAAGGACGCAACTATCATACTACCTTTTTACAATATTCCTTACACACTGACAGTATCTTCTTTCATTCATCCGCAAACATATCACACTGAGTGTTGTCCACAAGGAGAGCGTTGAGTGTGCCGAGAGACCGAGGTATAGGTGAATTAGCACGGGCTACTGTGCGACAAGCTGGTAAGGCAAACGGTTTGTGCTTTCTGCCGCGACGGTAATTATTAGGAACAAATATCCTCAATAGAACGTCATGAACTTCTCGTGCCTCAATTATGCCACGAAGGACTTTGCACATAGTTCCGATCTGATCTAACTGCCTTCTAAACTCCAGAGAATTATATCCTAGGTTAACCAACAGGAACTATGTTGGATACAAAAATGGATAATAGCCATATAAGCGCTTGTAAAGGAATTTCAATAAAAGCCTTTTAAACCTCTTTCATAGCAACGTATATGTTTTTCATGAGGATTCCATACACAAGCACTTGTCTCGAGTTTGCTGCGTATAAGTGAATTATAGATGATCCAGACTACATCGTTACTGCTGAAGTTTTTCACATTTCTCAAAATGAATCCAAGCCGACTGAAAGAGTCCTTCGCCGTTGCTATGATATGGTCGTGAAAAGTGAGACCAGGATCAAATACTACACCTAAATGTTTGATATGGGTACATCTAGAAATGGCAACACCGCACCGTTTAGCTGATAGTCAAAGTGGATTGGACTTCTGACACCTCCAAAAGTCATCGCTAGGTACTTGGAGGAATTTAATTCCATTTTGTTATCAAGAGCCCAATTATGTAGGGTGACGATGTCACTCTGAAGTAGCATACACTCAGTATGAGAGCTTACAGTACAGTATAATTGTAAGTCATCTGCATAAAGAAGACATTTACATATTTTACATGTATTAGCACAGTTGGTAGGTCATTGATCATAATGAGAAAAAGGCTCTATACTCTAGGTTTTATACTCGGTCCTCTGACCGAGTATAGAACCTTGACTTACCCTCGAGCGCGTATGGTAGGGTTTGGACACATATATGCCTAGCTTAACGAACTGCGGGGGATCCCGTAGATAGTCTGCAAATAATTTAAGTAATTCTGGAGCAATTACAATAGCGCTAAGCTTCAACAATAAAATATTGTTGTTGATCCTATCAAAAACCTTTTTGAAGTGAAAGTAAACTACATCTACCTGACCACCTCTATCAAGGGTCGTGGATATAAACTCAACAAGAGTCAATAAATTGGAGTTAACGGATCTCTTGGATCTGAAACCATGTTGATCCTCACTCAGATATTTATTGGCGAATGAATATATATATATTAGTGGAGGATTGTCTCAAAGACTTTCGCCGAGGATTACAAAACTGCTATGGGTCGGTAGTCTTCAGCTGAAACCCTCTGTGCACAATTTGGGATTGGACCATATTTATTTAATCGAAATATTTACGCTCATTATCTATACATTGCTGCCATCTAAACGGAAGTTCATTTATGCCTTTATGATAGAACTCCGGGGATCTAGATTCAACAAATTGTGTGAAAGCATTTTGTACTACCTCCTGAGAAAGAAAATAATTTTTTTTATCACGTAAAAGATTGTCCAAATGTAGATAAAAATGGTAGTCCGTTGGAGCAAGGTCTGGCGAGTACGGAGGATGACGTATGGTTTCTAACTGCAGCTCCTGTAGGGTTACAATGGCTTCTTGTACTGTGTGAGATCCTGCGTTATCATGGAGCAATAATGGTGTAGATCGATTTACAAGTCGGGGCTGTTTCACTGCCAGTTTCGCCATAATTATTCGAAGTTTGGCACAGTTAACATCGGCTATTATTGCTTGACCAGACCTGAGAAAGCTATAGTGAATAACACCATGAAGAGACCACCAAACAGTTGCCATTTCCTTTTTATTGGTAAGCTTTGCTTTAAGGCACTGTTGCGGCATTTGACCTGGGGTCAGCCATTGCACTTTTCGCTTATGGTTATCGTAAATAATCCAATTTTCATCACATGTTACAATTCGATCTAATATTTCTTCATTTCTGTACCGATTCAACAAGGCAACACAAGTTTCAACACGCATTTCTTTCTGCAGATCAGTAAAATCACGAGGCATTTTCCATTTATTTTTATCTTATTGATATGATGCAAATGAGCCAATATTGTAGGTAGGGTTACGATAAACCATGCCGCTAATTTCTGGGCAGTTTGACTCGGATCGGTTTCCACCATCTCCTTCAATTCAGCGTTATTCACCTGTGTGGGTGGTCTTCCACGTGGTTCGTTTTTCGTCTGTTTCTGCCGCGTTAGTTCCGCGTTGGAACTCGTATTAAAAATGACTCGGAATTTCGAAGTATCCATCTTTCCCGTCTAAGCTGCATAAAAAAACAATTAAAAGTCCAAAATCGGAAGTTACACATTTTTTAAAAGAAGTATTATGTTAAAAATGTTTCACTCGAAAATCTCACACCATCAAAGTTTCATGTCAATTCAAAGTATCTATTACTATACAACGGCAACTTCATACTTTAATCCCTATTATTACGTAATTTAATTTGTATCTGGCTATTTCCTAATATATATATATATATATAATTAAATAGCGCTTTATTATACATTAGACTGCCCCTAAGTTTTGTGGTTCTTAAATACCGTTAATTGATACCTATTAGTTGGTAATGGGAAGAATTATAGTATTAGTGTGATTAAGTAGTCATATAGGACAAAAAATGTGTAGTGTTTAATCTATAAGGATTATTTTTGTTTGACGGGTGATTTTTTTTAAGTAAAACGGCGTGTTGTTTGTTACTTTGGTTTGTTTTCAACTGCTAAATCATTCGACACAATGGACTGTAAATAGATATATGCATATAATATAGTATGTACGTCGCTCATACCACACGAAACTCTAATCTATTTGGACATTCCGCCCACCAAAGAACATAGTTCTTTAACTACATTTTAAGAGACAGAACTTAACTGAAAGATTTACTTTGCGTAAACATAACACATAATAGCTTCAAAAAGAATCTTACGATAAAATCACTTCACACAGAAATCCTAATAAAAATAACAATTGAATAACAGAACGACCTATGCAGATCTTCCTGATTTGCAAGATGTAAACAATTTCCAGTAGGTACCTAACACAGAGCTAGCTCGGCTCGGCCAGGCATTTTGAATAATATTGATGTCGAACATGATTATTTTATAAGTACGTAGCTTAATTACATTTAGTTAAGCTATGTACTTATAAAATAATCATGCAGATAAAATAATGTGTTTGGATAATTCATTATGTATTTGTATATAGTACATAACGTAAATACAATTCTAAGGATTCTTAAACAGGTAGTTAATTTACACGAACAACAAAACAATTATCTACCTATAATAAGCTACATTAGAATTTTTAGCATAAAAGATATAATTAAAAACAAACATTATTTAGTTAAAATACAAATTCTGCTCACTGGACACTTCAATTCTCCGGTTTTACACTTTACCGATACAACTCGAGTTACATTATCGGGCCTAGGATATTTGTTGATAAACTTACCAAGTAACCATTTAGCTGGCAGTAAACAATCTTCCTTTAAAACAACAATATCGCCTATTTCTGGTTCATCACGTTTAGTGTTTCATTTATTGTTAATTTAAATCAAAGATGATTTAAATTAACTAGCTATTCCTTATACCACCTATAGTAATATTCTACACATACACACAACACTATCTAGTCCAAACTAAGCAGAGCTTATACTATGGGTACTAGACAATAGATAAACATACATTTTTTTTGTAAATACCTACATATTATACATAGAAACACCCAGACCAAGTCGAACATCCATGTTCATGCACACAAATGTTTGACTTTTGCGGCAATCGAGAAAATGCCAAAAATCTGTAACAATCTTTTGCGTCAATCCACCTATCCAAACCAACTACATAACAATTAGTGTAATCCTTATCTGCAATATTTAACAATGATTCACCTATCAATTATCATTGGATCATCACTCAACAAAGAAATTGGCCTAGAATTTAAACAAGGCTTCACTTGCGCCAGGACAGTTGACATTTCCTCGTAGGATAGTGTACTATATCCTACCACTTTTTTAAAATGGGTCTTGTTGCTGCGCACCGATGATTCCCATAAACCGCCAAAGTTCGGTGAGTGGGGAGGGATATAGTGCCATGTGGTTCTTTCTAAAGAAAGTATTTCTCGCGGAAGAGAAGATCGGGCACTATTAAACATTTCTCGCATTTGTTTATCGGCGCCAACAAAGTTAGTACCATTGTCACTATATAAATCCTGACAATGACCTCTACGAGCAGTGAATCGCCTAAAGGCGGCAATAAAACTTTTGGCAGTCATATCGGTCATTGCTTCTAGATGGACTGCTCGTGTCACCATGCATACGAAAATGCAAATATAACTTTTGTAAGACTTAGCGCCACGACCTGGTGAGAATCTGATAAAGACAGAGCCACAGTAGTCCACGCCAGTAGTTCTGAATAGTTTACTGGACTTTACCCTTGCCTCTGGAAGCAAACCCATAAGAGGAGTAGACTTTTTCGTAGAATATCATAAACAAATAGTGCGTTCTCAAAAGTATTTTTAACACGTTCTCTAGCACGTAAGATCCAGTATTTGGATATTAGAAAGCTTAACATAGCTTATGGACCACCATGCAATGTATTTTCATGAGCACGCGCACTGACTCTTAGTATCCCTTTTTGATCTAAAAAGGGACAAAGAGATCGTAATTTACTCTTTTTAGGCAATCTTTAACAGTTTTATTTCGAATAAAACTCGCGCTTTTGTAGTTGTTTAATGCATGATAATAATGTTTCGCTCATTTCTCTTGGTGTAATTAATTTAGGTAGTTTAGGTCTGTTATCTTTCTTTAATTTAAAATTCAAAATTTGTCCACAATATGATACAATTTTTAATGGTTCATTTAACGATGAATATTTTGACCAATCATATTCCTCATCAACATCAGATATAACAGTTAAATATTGGAACCGTTCCTCTTCATGTGTGTCTTCAATTAGTTTATTATTTATAGGCATAGTAGTATTTGACAACCACTTCGATCCTCTCCACCACAATGAATGCTCACTCAACTCTTTGGGCTGCAGACCACGTGAAGCGCAGTCCGCAGGGTTTGTCTTCGATGAGACATGACTCCACTGTTTATAGTCCATAATATTTAATATAGTGGACACTCTGTTACTAACGAATGTTATCCATCGACTTGAGCCTCCTTTCAGCCATACTAACACGCTTATGGTGGAGTAAGTCAATTCATAGAGATATTCCTTGGGTACCTCTAGAACTTGTGATACCTCACTAATAAGCTTGGCCGCTAAGGTAGTGCCACACAATTCAAGTCGAGGAATGGAAATCTCCTTTACGATTGGGGCAACTCGAGTTTTTGCAATCACTAAATGTACATGCACTCTATTTGAACTATCAATTACTCGTATATAAACTGCTGCCGCAATAGCTGATTTTGAAGAATCTGAAAATAGGTGTAACTCTCTCTTGCAATCTTGCGTAAAATCTATCTATCTATCCCACTAGGTATTTTGACATTTTGTAGATTTATTAGCTCTTGTCAACCTTCAAACACTCATCCCACTCAAGACCTGATTTCCACAATTTCTTAATTATAATCTTAGCATTAACTACCACTGGGGCAATCCAACCTGAAGGATCATATAATCTCGTGACTTCAGTTAATACTGGTCTTTTAGTAACTACATCTTTAGGTACAGGTAAGTTTAACACCTATTCAAAATTATCATTCTGTCTATTCCAACTCAATCAACTAACCTAACACTTTTATTAAATCATTTAATTTTATAGGTTTTTTCACCCACTCAGTATTTCCAATCCCTCTAAAAACTCCTCATTGTTACTATTCCATTTTTGTAACTCAAAACCACCACTTCTCATCAACTCATTCATCTATTCATAAATTTGTATTGCCTCATTAACCGTATTAGCTCCCGTCATTAAATTATTCATATAGCATTGTTTTGTTATCCTCGCAGCTAATGGATACTTTTGCTTTTCTAACTCGACTAGTCTATGCAATACTTTGACAGCTAAATATGGCGCGCATGCTGTACCGAATGTTAAACGTAACAGTTTTTAAGCCTTGTATGGGCTCCGATGGATTAAACCTCCAGACGATTCTCCGGTCGGTGAATCAGTGAAATCGGCGTCATCATCTGCCACGCTCACCATCCGATACATTTTGAAAATATCGGCTACAATACAGATTTTATGATGACGCTATCTCATCAATATATGCCTCAAATCTTGTTGTAACCTTGGTCCAACAAAACGCTCATCGTTTAGTGCCACACTATTGTCACTTTTTCTCCAAGCGTCTAAAACGACTTTCACTTTTGATGTGTCTTTATCCTCTGTCGCCACAGCATGGTGAGGAAAATAGTCCACCTTAGGGTTCTGTAATTTACTCTCAGAAACCACTCTTATATGGTTCATACTCACTCATAAAATTATTATATTATTCTCTCCCAGCAGTGACTGGACATTATATATATTACTACTTAACAATGTCAAAATCCCATTCGCTCTCGGAGGGGGCAATGCTGGAGGTGGTGAATAGTACTAACCCTGCGGTTAGTGCATTGAAACAAGCTCGTCAGCTTTATTTTATTAGTAGGTTATAGGTAAAATAACATTAATTGAAAAGAAAATATGAGTAATCAATAAATGCAGATCAATAAAATGAATGTTGTATGAATGTAATATAAGTGAGAAACGTAGGTAATTTTAATCTCTATATTCGAACCACACTCCATAACGTATTAACATACATTTAATTATGATATTAACAAGTAAAACAATTAAAATTACCAATAAATAAAAATAATGGATTTTAAATCTCTTTATAGATTTAAAATCCATTATTATATATTTATAGTATAATCAATATGCAGTAATTTGGTTTTCCATTAATGATATTAATGTACTGACCGAGTATATATAAGCCAGGTTACATCAAAAAGAATTATTACTTAATTTGCTTCAGCAATAGCAACATCAATTTAATATACAGGTGAGGAAGTATTTTTAGCTGTATTGATATATTGATGAGTTGTTCTGATATCAGTACGCCAAAGTACTTACTCCATAGAACATTTATAAACTATTTAATTTACAAATAGCTGATAAACGCTTTAAGGGTATACCAAATATAGAATAATATACATATAAGAGTATAGCAAAATGCAAAAGGCCATCCATCTGTTTTATTATGCTTATCTTAGCAATGTTTATATTTAAATGAATTATGTTCCCTTTGCGTATAAATAATATTTGATGTGATTACTAATGTGTGGTTTTGCTGGCTTAAATTCAACGAGATCGCACACCGGGATAAATTGTAAATTATTTGTTAATGCAGGTTTATTTGTTTGTCGAATCTTATCCAAATTCGTTTAATTATGTTAGGATCATGAGCAAAAGAATATAAGTTCGTTCTATCGGTTTGTTAGATTAATTAAAATAGTCATAGGTATTCTTTTTAAACACAAACACAAATATTAATATATGGTGAAATAGTCCAAAAATAAAACTGTAATTCTTTATATATTCAAGACTTCTTAATCACAGTTAGTTAAGAGATGAAAAAGAATTAGAGCTATAGACAAAAAAGTAATGTCATAGCTCTTAAATTTCTAAAGCGACTATACTCCATTTGGATAAGTACTTAACTAAAGGTAAATAATCTTGATGTGTCTTTTTATCTAAAAACTTAGTTTAAAATAAAATGCTGCTAAAGATCAATGTAACTACAACAATAACGATTACTAAGTCAATTGAACCGTTAGTTTAAGCGTTAGTTTGTTTGTTAAATATGTGTTTGTGTAAAAAGTCACATCAAGATTGTTTGCTTTTAGTTAAGTACCTAACCAAATGGTGTATAGATTATTTGAATCATAGGTTTCTCTTAGGTTACTGGTATGCTGCTAGATAACGATCTTGGATTTTTAAACCCCTGCCAGTTCCATTTCAACTTAGTTGAGTATTCTGAGTTATAAATAATTATATTTATTTTCCAGAAAAACTGATTCAAGTCAACAATGAAGTCCGCAATAGTAATCCTTATGTTTGCGTTCATCGCATGCGCGGTCTTCTCCACGGTGGTGTCAAGCTGTCCGCCTTCCAAGTACTTCCGCGGCACCTGCAACGCGCTCACCCAGGACTGTCAGTACCACTGCACTAACCTCGAGGGCGCTAAGAGTGGACAATGTGTCTACAAATTCCCTTCGTTTAGATGTACTTGCTGCCACTAATGACACCAAGTTTACTATTAACACAAGTTGTAATTAGTTAAATAAATAATACTGGTATTTAATTGTTAAACAATTTATAATCTTTTATTTTATATTTATTTTTGAAATAGTCGACAATTCCCGCAATAGGTTTAATTCATTGTCAATTGTCAATCACTTTACACACGTCCAAGGAACAGTCACAGAGGTAAACAGGCTTCAAATATTTTATTATTTGTGTATAACATACCTACATATAGGTATGTGCACAGAACAATAGTTCTGTGCGGCGAACAAACCCACGACATTTGTAGTGACGAGGCAGCTTGTTAAACCATTGCTCCATCCCTTCCGTCATAATACGACTTAAGCTTATTTAATAAGGACTTAAAAAGTTGTCGCTACAGCGACGTTTTCATTAAATAGATGATAATGATGTATAAAAAAGGAGATACCACACATTTGGTTGCAAAATATTTTCAGCAGGCGCTTAGTATTATCGTTAGGCTCGCATGCGATGTTTATGGAATACTAAACTATATTTTTTTTGTCGTTTATACGTTGTCGTTTTCATGGCTTACACTAGTTAGCTTAGATTCTTATTATTAGACATATCCTATGATTATTTCATAAACATTATATATGTCAACTAATATTTAAATACAAAATTATATGAATAAGGAATATTATTTTCATTGTAATAGTAACTTACTATAACTCCTCCTATTACACTATAACAGCACATAATATCGCCTGTGATAAAGGTATAACCTAGAACAGGCGTCCAAAGTTATGTAACCTATTTCAATTATTTTTAAGATCTATTGTTATTCATATTTGTGCCATCTTAAACTTAATAAATAATAATAATTACTACAATTATAATTACTAAGATATTTAATATTATTACATATAGACCTTTTCAGTCTAAGAAAGGTTAAGCAGATATGTAATTAATTACTAACTTGTTAGCGATCTCGCTAACAAATTAGTAATTACATAGTTACATAGCTTAATGTATTTCTTTGGCAATGCTTTAGATATGATTTAGGAGCAGCTCATTTCCGTATGCTAGAAATTGAAAATGTTCAAACCAAAAATGTTGTTGTACCTTTTTTGATCCAGGAATTGAGGCAAGAAACCAACAATCTATGTATAGCGATCTCGCTAGCAAATTAGTAATTACATAGTTACATAGCTTAATGTATTTCTTTGGCAATGCTCTAGATAGGATTTAGGAGCAGCTCATTGCCGTATGCTATAAATTGAAAATGTTCAAACCAAAAATGTTGTTGTACCTTTTTTGATCCAGGAATTGAGCCAAGAAACCAACAATCTATGTAATTACTAACTTGTTAGCGATCTCGCTTTCAAATTAGTAATGAATTAGTTACATAGCTTAATGTATTTCTTTGGCAATGCTCTAGATAGGATTTAGGAGCAGCTCATTGCCGTATGCTAGAAATTGAAAATGTTCAAACCAAAAATGTTGTTGTACCTTTTTTGATCCAGGAATTGAGCTAAGAAACCAACAATCGATCTAACACACCAACGGGAAGAAGCAGTCGGTAAACTCAGACAATAGAGCAGTGTTTCCGACCCAAGATTGTATTCCATATTTGGTTTTGAAGTCCTTTATAATAACACAGTACATGGTACTCGCGAGACTGATATACAGCTTAAGACAGATCATTACACACCTGTCTATTTCTATTGGCGAGACGAGGTAATTTGAATATAAAAACGTGATGCAACAAAAAATAAACAATACAACTGGTTTAGCAAACCAAAGACATCTAAAATCTTCATCACATGGATAATAAATATACCTATTTTCTTTGTAGTCATTTGATTTACCTTTATACTACGAAATAGCTCACTAAACTACGACTGACTGATGGTTGGCGGTTACCGTAGCCTGACACTTAGAATGTCATAGTTATAATCTTTCTGTGTGTAGGTCTACAACTTTATCGAACTTCGAAGTGGCTCTGTTCTGTCTGCGGCTTTTAGCAGAATTGGTAACTTGGCTGTAAGTGCTTACCGTCAAGGTTACTTCTGTCAAGGCGTAACCTTAATGATAAGCAGTTACAGCACCTGGTATCTAACTTACAAATAAATATTAATTGCTTGCTACGAGCTTAACTCTTGCGTGCTAACTAGGTTAATTTCATTTTACACAAATGTGCTCGTACCCAGCGTCTCCTTTAAGGGTTTTGAAGACGCTACGATGGTTATTAGACTGTGATTACGTGTAACGTGCAGGTTTAAGAGGGACGGATATCCTTCGATACCCTACCATTCAGAAAAGTATGTCTGCAAGTAAAACAAAATAATAATATTAACATTTTATGACGTAGTTATCGAAGTTAACGTCGTCCTTATCTTGTTAGTGACGACTTCTTCCTCTTTCGCCGTATATGCTAATACTACCATCTCATAGGTAACACCTATTTCCACTCCTTGGAATATTGCATCGGTCTTGTTTGGCGGTACATCTAAAACTGTAAGTTCATCTATTGGGTCTTCACTGAGTTTCAGCTCCTGAAAATCCAGATCTTTAATTAGCTATTTTTGCAGCTATCAGCTATATATCAGCCCTCCCTGTCCCACTGCTGGGCACGAGCCTTTTCTCAGTGTACGAAGGGTTAAACCATAGTCCACCTCGCTAGCCCAGTACGGGTTGGCAGAAATCACATAACCTAAGAACATTTTTGAAAAATCTCGGATATGCAGGTTTCGTCAAACGAGCGATAATTAACTATTTAATACGCACATAACTTCGAAAAGACAGAGGTGTGTGCCTTGGGGTGGATCTTGAGACTTCTGCGTGGCAGTTCAACGGTCGCCCACTAGACTATCACTGCTGATATTATGTGTAATATCAGCAGCTATATATATGTTACGAGACCAAAAAGCTGACAATGCCAACCGTCTTGTCATAATCGCGGTGTAAGTGGCCTATACCTCCATTGCCAGGAAGAAAAATATGGGAGGAACCATATTTTTCTTTGACTTATATCTGGATATTAAAGACAAAATAAATCACACGTGTACCTAATTTCAGGAATGGAAATAAAATAGTTTAGATTAAAGTTAAAATTATGAACAGAGGATACTGACCATTTATATATGTAAGTTGGTCCAAGTGCTGCCTAACACTTACACATAGTGCATAATGTTCCTTAGACTAATACTTGTCTGTAACCCAAAGCACATCAAAATCTATCCGAGGAGTATAAAGAAAAAAATATTTTTGTACGCATTTTTAACTGAGCAAAAATCATAATTAACTGCTTATGAGACGGCAAATCAACACGTTTGGGGAGAGGTGAGGCGCGGGGCCCACTGCCAAACGTGCCTTCCGAAGCACGGGGATGAAACACCGCCCACTTTCTGACTCTGGGCTGTTATTAGGAATTAGAAAATCCTAATAACACTTTTTGGTCCGACCCAGGATTGGAACCCAAGACCTCATGCACGGCAGTCGCACTTGCACAGCCGCTGTGCCACCGAAGCCTGCACTAGCTTATTATTAATCGACATCATCGTCGTCGAGAATAATTCTGTCGAGAAATAAAGCAAAGCCTAACAACGTCTTGGTGTCTAGCCTACCCTAAATACCAAACTGCGCACATAACGTGGGCACAGCTGCCATTTGTTCTTCGTCCATTTAAGCAATAATGTTTGATGTGATCTAGTCCATGATTATCCTCGTCAATAAAAATATAGCTATGGTAGATTTTAGGTGACGTGTGTTCTCCTAATGTGAGCTCATACAAGTTGGACATTATTGGAAGGCATCGAAAAATCTCAGAGGTCATTAAGCTGGCTGTTATATTTTTGTATAACGAATGACACAGCGATGCGTACATGTTCGCTGTAATAGCTTGGCGCTAGTTTGATTTGGTAGGTTCTTACAGCGAATAGAGTCAACTCCTTCGATGTTAACACAGGAAATGCAGCAACATTATCCTCCACTACTAAAACATTTTCAAAGTTGGCTCTACTTTAGTTTAGCTTTCTTTGATCTAATTAACATTCATCTGATTAACATTCAGCCGCTCCCTGGCTATATTAATGAATTTGACGACATAAAGGCTATCTATAATATCAACCTGGAAGGCGTTTGTAAGAGCTGCAGCGATTCTGAGGTCTTTAAAAAGTGGTTCATGGCATAATCACAGACTTTCCAAAAGAAAGTTAAGAAATATAAAACAGAAAAGCGCACAGTACACAACGGTTCACGTCACAAGTGCTGTTAGACTGCGCGAAGTGCGATGCAAAACAGCGGCGCGTGCGCAACGTAGGTGAAGACGAGCAACACGTGCGCGAGAGAGACAGACATTTCATTGTAAGTATTTATTACTTTAAGAAAAAATGTAAAAGTATTCCCATTTCTGGGAAGTAGCATTAACTACCACTGAGGCAAGCCAACCTGAAGGATCATATATTCTCGTGACTTCAGATAACGAACGCCAACATAAGGATTACCATTGCGAACTTCATTGTTGATTTTAAGATGATTCTGAAATTTAAATATACATTGTTAGCAATTGCAACGGAATTGCGATTGAGAATCAGAGGTTGTGATTTTGGTCCTAACTATTGCATTACCGACGTGATCCATTGACACGTGTCCACCTCAATAATTGATACAGCTGTTTAATAAAAATAAGTAAGACTCAAGGGTAAACAAAAACTGTACTTTTGTTTTACCCTTCACGTTATTAGTAAGTTGCACCAGCAAACATTTTAACAGAATCGGTATTCAGTAAAATTCAATACATAATGAAAAAAGAAATATCATTAACTTATTTGTTTATTGGTCAATGATATAATATCTCAAATACAAAAACATTTTCTTTTTGCGCTGTGCATTAATATATTATCCCCTGTAAAAGTAAGGCTAGTATCCTTGCCTTAGGATAGTATATTATTCTCCGATATCACGGGGTACCTTTTTACCTGGAGCGGCTGGTGGCGGACTATCTGAGAGGCAGGAGTGTCCTCCTCGAGGTTCGAGGCGAGGTTTGGCGGCGGCCCAGGTCGTGCGGTGTCCCGCAGGGATCGGTTCTTGGTCCGCTCCTGTGGGACATGGGGTACGACTGGGTCCTACGTGCTGTCCTACCCCCCGGGCTGAGCGTCATCAGTTAGGCTGACGACACCGTCGTCACAGCCCGTGGGGGTAACTTCGAGGAGGCGGCCCGTTTGGCTACCGTGGGGGTTTCCCAGGTGGTCGGGCGTATCGAGGCGCTGGGTTTACGGGTGGCTATTAACAAGACGGAGGCCCTGGACTTTCATGGGCCTTGTCGCAGTCCACCCCGCGGCGCCTCGATAATGGTGGGTTCGACGCGCATTCCCGTCCAGGCCCACATGAAATATCTGGGCTTGGTGCTGGACGGAAGGCACTTCGGCGAGCATTTCAGACTGCTCGCCCCGAAGCTTCTCAGCACTGCGTCCGCCCTTGGGCGGTTATTGCCAAATTTAGGCGGGCCCAGTGCTGGTTGCCGGCGACTCTACACGGGGGTTATCCGGTCGATGGCGCTTTACGGCACACCGGTGTGGGCGGACTCCCTGACCGCTCAGTGCAGGACTCTCTTGCGGAGACCACAGAGAGTCATAGCGGTCAGGGTAATACGTGGATACCGCACGGTATCGGCCGACGCAGCTTGCGCGTTGGCCGGAGCACCCCCGTGGGATTTGGCGGCTGAAGTGCTCGCCGAAGTGTTTGCAGTGAGTGAGGCGGAGACGGGTTGTCGTCCCCTCCCGACAGCTATTGAGTGCGCGCGCAATCGAGCCCAGCAGGGCATGATTTTAAAGTGGAAGGCGCGGCTGGAGGCGTCCCTAGCCGGTTTCAGAACCGTTGGGGCCCTCCAGCCGATATTGGAGCGGTGGGCAGGGCGGCAGCATGGGACCCTTTCCTTCCGGCTAGTGCAGGTGTTGTCAGGGCACGGTTGCTTTGGCAAATACCTGCACACGGTCGCTAGGAGGGAACCGAGTCCCATCTGCCACCACTGCGACTGTGAGGAGGACACGGCGCAGCACACGCTTGAGCAATGTCCTGCTTGGGCGGTGCAGCGCCGTGAACTCATTGAGGTTGTGGGTGAAGATCTCTCGCTGCCGGCCGTGTTCAAAGCCATGGTGACAGCGAGAGGAAGTGGGCAGCGGTCGCGTCCTTCTGCGAGGACGTCATCTCGCAGAAGGAGGCGGCGGAGCGGATCCGTGAAGAAAGTATCCTTGCGAATCCGAGCCGTCGCTGACGAACCGGGCGGCGCAGGCGTGCTCACGCGCGCCTTATACCGCCATAATGAAGGCTGCGGGCGGGAGAACGGGGATCTCCCGTCCGCCAGCCATTGAATCGGTCCGACGCCCTATGTAGTGCCGGGGCGTCGCCGAGGAGCTGTAGACTGCTGGATGGGTCGCTGAGGTAGTAATTGTTGCCAGCGGCCCATCTACTATACTAGGCAGCGAGCGTGCACACCGTGGGGTTTTGGTCCGTAGGCCCGAAGTACGGAAGAGCCGGACATAACCCTCTCGCCTCCCCTTGTGGCGAGAGGGTACGCATCAGGCGCATTTCCACACGTAAAAATAAAAACGGGATAGTATATTATTCAAGTCCGAATAGAACTACGTTTCAATAGCAACTTACCTGTTTATTCTGAAGTGTTCTTGCTACTGCTGAAGCAAGTTAAGTTATGTCGTCCTTAGGATTTTATGGTTATTATATACTCAATCACCGGCCCTTAGTATTATATCAATTAAATAAACCAAATTAAGTACCTATAGTTGGGTTTATTTTGATTGTCCAAATTAGTGCATAATAGTGCTTTTAACCTCATAATCTTATTTGGATTTATTAATCGATATCATTCTGCTAGCACAGGCATTGCTAATTGAGTATATGAGCAACATTACATCAAAAGAGATACAAAACTGAGCGTTTTATAGCAGCTATATCAAGTGAGAATATACGGATGAACATCAATTGTATGGTGTTTCTTTTTATATTTTATATTGGTAGCCATGTTGAAAGTGACATGGTTTTAATTCATATGGGATCTACATGTAGGCAATAGAGGGGTATAGATTAATAACAATAATATTTTGATTTAGATTGAAAATTTAAAGTCCACTTATTCATATAAGTAGTGTCTCTTTTATAATATGCGCCAGTTCCTACAGCAATCGTCCAAATAATGTTGAATAGTTTACTATATACGAAAAATCTAATAATCTGATGGTCAGAAATTGTTCGGTCATCGTTTTCGACTGTTTGCGTAAAAATACGAACATATTTTATATGTATATTTCAAATTCAAACATCATTTATTTATTTAGATCACAATGGGTTACTACATTTTCTATTTCTTTTAATCTGGGTTTAAATGCATTTAATATCCCTCTCTGTGGAAAAGGGGGAGCAGAGGGGTTATGTCGGGCTCACTCGGGGAGAGATGGAAAGTCCCGGGTTCTACAGACTAAACCTTCTACGGTGTGCCAACTGCCTTGCAAATGTAGTTCATGGGTCGGTGAGTATTATAGGTTACATTCTTGTCACAAAAAATCTCGCATACTGTTGTTTAGTTTTTTAATCCATAGATGCATGCGAACGAAGTCATGAGTAAAAGCTGGTATAACTATTACTACTTATAATCTCTGCTTATTCCTCTGGAAACATGCATAAGCTTATATATGAGTATAAAATAATAATTATATTATACTCATACATACATTAAGTGACTAGCAGGGACCATAATTATTATGGTCTCTGCTAATCACTTAGTTTCCATGGAAATAAAACTACTATATATACGGATTTTATCGCGTTGTTTACCCACACCCAACCACAGCTAGACTTCATGATACTTTGAGCTCATTCTGCGTAAATAGAAACACCAATGTTTAAATTATGTTCGGGTACTTTGAAATAACTACACTGGAACATTGAGACAACTACCATCTTAGTCTCCCCGTGACCATGGCTGCTGAAAAGCAACCGAAACGTCGGGGAAAGTGTAAACCTAAATATAAATAGATTTCATAGTTTAAATAATTTTATTAGCTTATAAATTAGTAAAATTCAGTAGTAGTAATAGTAGTGTAATAGTTTCACAATTATGTAATACAGTGATTAATAAACAACGCGATAAAATCCGTATATAGTAGTTTAATTTCAATTAGTGGTATTCGCGTAAACAGAAGACAATATTACACTTAGTTTCTACTTAACATTGCCTTAGATGCTTATAAAGATATTTCCTATTATGCCAATTTAATACCAAATACTTTCAATTGATTATGTTAATCATTTAAATAGTGATTAGTCCATCTATATCACATCTGAGGCTTTTTAGGTATGGCTGAAAATATTTGTTTATGCGCTAGGTGACACGAAACTGTATGTTTTAATAATAATAATAATAATATATCGTTTATTTCTCTCATAAAGGTAATACAGTAACAGTGGTAACACTTAACATTACAGCTTTAAATATAGGTACCTTTGTGAAAGCTGGAGTCTGAACTAGGTTCAAGACCTGTATGACAGATCTCCAGGCTCTCTCTCCGGTCATTAGTTTAGTTTTACATTTTAGTAATTAACAGATTTTATATTTTAGTTGATAAGAAATGAGAAATTTAACATTAAATCTGTATGTGAGTGTGTGTGTTTATGTGTGTGTTTTTGCGTGTGTGGGAGTGTGTTTATATGTGTATTTGTGTGTGAGTGTGTGTATAATGTTTTTATAAAAATATGCATCTGGGTTTGTGTAAGTAAGATAGAATGGTACAAGAGTAAAATATACCCATTGTCAATAGAGATCGAAAATCTCTGAGATCGAAAATTTCATCCAAGTAATAAAATATTATTACTTGGATGAAATTTTCGATCTCAGAGTAATCCAATCCCAGTAACCATTTTATAACTGTTTTTTTACATTCTTCTTTACGCATTGAGTGAATATTTAAAATTTTATTTATTTTATTATAAATGAAACTACTGAGGAAGTAATAGCATCGTTGAGCTGATGTCGTGTTTGTTGCGACTGGTATACAGACGGTGTGTTTGCGTCTCATGGTAGCAAATTTAGACGGCTCGTAGGGTGTTTGTGCGTGAGTAGTGAGTACGAGGTTAAGTACGAAAAGTTTTCGAACTGATAGAACGTCACAGGTTTTATATAAGTTTGAAGTAGGATACAGAAACGGCAGCTTCCAACCTACTTTCAAGAGTGCTCTCTGTGCACGCTCTAGTCTTAAAAGACTTGTTTTTGTAGTGCCACCCCATGCAACTATACAATACTGTAGGAGTGATTGGCCGAGAGCAAAATATACTTGTCTTATTATCTTAGTATCAGCTACGTTCCGGAGGTTTTTAAAAACAAACATTAATTTTCGTATTCTGGTTACAAGAGTTTCCATATGACACTGAAACGACAGAATGTTGTCAATCTCTATGCCTAAATATTTTATAAAGCTATTGCTTTTGAGGTAAGTGCAATTACATACGGCATGTGTCGGGTTGCAGCAAGAGTGGGCTGTCAAACAGAAATCGGCAGGAGAGGGTCTATTTACGTGGGAAAGGGAAAATGTGAGATATTTTGTTTTCTCTACATTTAAAGTTAATAGGTTTTGGGCCAGCCAGTCAGTGATTCTATTTAAGCCGACGTGGGCACAATCAAAAGCCATCTGCCAAGAGGGTCCATGAAAAATTAAGGCGGTATCATCGACATAAGTAAAAATACTGCCGTTGTTGAGTTTCAGCTCACAGAGATCGTTGATGTAGACTAAAAATAAGGTTGGGCCAATGATACTGCCTAGTTAAGTCCAAAACTGCATTGCTTGTAGAAATACCAGAGCGGAAGCCGTACTGTGATGAAGATAAGAGATGATGTTGATTTAAATATTTGATAAGTCTATTGTTCGTTAGTCTCTCAAGTAATTTTGAAAGTGTAGGAAGAAAAGATATGGGCCTAAAGATTTCCATACGATCTCTATCTCCTGCCTTGTAAATAGGATGAACCACCGCAAGCTTAAAGGCATCTGGAAATGTTCCTGTAGCAAAAGCTAGATTGCAGATGAATGTGATCGGCGGAATTAATATATTTTTATATTTCTTAATAAAACTTGCTGAAATATCGTCGAGACCCGCTGCACAATTGCTTTTCATATTGACAATGAGACGCTCTAGTTCAGCCTCGTCTGTCTCCAGTAAACCAAACGTACGATGATGAAATGGTAGCGAACAGCGAGAGGAATGTATGGGTGACGAGGTAACTATTTTCTCAGCTAAAGCTCGTCCTACACTCACTAAGTAGGAGTTTACCTCATTTACAGAAATATGTGGGTTGCTGGCCGACAGCAGACTACCGGCATGTGACTTTTGTTTTGTAGTGTAAGAGATAGATTTAATAGCCACCCAGAGTTTTTTGTTATTATTTTGTGAATTTGTTATTTGAGCTTTGTCATAATTAATCTTAGTGGTGTTAAGTAACATTTTACAATAATTTCGATATCTTTTATACGTTGTCTTAAGTATCTCATTACCTGGTGTTTTTTTTAATTTTAGGTGTAAGTTATCTCTGTTCCGTAAGCATTTGAGAAGGCCTGGTGTCATCCAGGCCTTTTTAAGTCTTTTAAGATTTGGTACGTGTTTCAAAGAGGTATTTGAAATTTGAATCGTGTTTAGGGTATTAATAAAATAATTTGTAGCTTCATTTACATCACTCATGCTATATAAAAGGTTAAAGTTTGTGGCCATTAAATCTGATTCAATGCTATAATAATAAAGAATTTTGATAATTTTAGTTTTTTGTATGTTGCTATTTTATTTAGATTAATTTTGTAAAAACAATATAATTGTATCATGATCTGTGAGTGCATCAAAAGGTCATGCATCTTGTTATATTGCACATACATATGTGCAATATAACAAGATGCATGACCTTTTGTTTTTAAAATTAGATGATCAATGCATGAGTGATTGTTACGTGTAGGTATAGTGTGAGCAGGCATTAAACCGTGGTAAGCAAGCATAGTCAAGTAGTCAGTTGATCGTTGATCGACGTTGTTTTTTGAGATATAAATATTGATGTCTCCCGCTAATATAATATTTTTATACGAGGAATAGGATGTAAGAAGCTCACTTAAGGAATCTAAAAAACTTGAAACATTGTGGATCGCTGGGCGGTATATGGCAACTACGATAATGTCCTTACCTATTTCTATAACTAAGCAATTTGCATCCCGTAATAAAGGTTCTGTTACCGAAATATTTATTTGACTACGGCAGTACACGACTATGCCCTCGTTCTGTGATCGTACCTGAGCAGTAGAGGCAGAGCAGTAGCCAAGAATAGGTGGAACAGGGGAAGAATTATATAACCAAGATTCTGTCAGAATTATTAAATCCCACGGCGTATTGCTTTCGAGAAGAGCATTTAGTCCATTGAAGTTTTTATTTATACTCCTAATGTTTTGAGATAGAAGTGAAAGCGCTTTTTTGTGAGATCTAGCTAATTGTTGGCAATCGTCTATCATACAAGTTGCTAAAACTGCTACCGATACTTTGTCTAGGTCATTTTATATATAGTTTAAGTCGTCGAATTTTAAAGAGTGTTTTTTTAGCATCAAACTTACAGACTTAGGGCATGTAGTGTGCTCTGTACTAAATACGTAGTGTCGTTTAAGTGTATGTGGTGTACAAAATATGATAACAAAGCGTTGGTAATAAACAAATAAAAAAGTAATTTCGAAATTATTATACGCATTTAATGGATAGTTGATCAGGAGGACGGTCAGTGAAAAAGCTTTATATTGATGTATGATATGTGAAATTTTGAGTGTTTTGAAATATTTTACAGTAAATGTAGAATATTGTTCGCGTAATGAGGCAAAATAATTTTAGGCATATGTAGGGACGCTACTGGGTGAGTTTATTAATGAAATAAAATGTATGTTCACATCACAGGATAACCTGATATATATTGCTGAGTTTTTATAAGGATGATATATAATATAATGTGTAAGTAGATAAATATTGAGAATTGCGTGTTGGTGTGAGAGTGAATATTTGGTATAATAGGATTTGGTATATAATAATAGATATGGACATTTTAGAAAATGTGAAAGTGTTTGGTATTTGTGTATAGTTATGTTATTGTTTGTATTATTGATTGCGTTATTGTTTGTGTTATGTATGGCACAATGCTTATAATATAAAAATATAGCTACAATCAGATTAAATTTATTACTAAACATGCAATATATAGAAATAATAAAATGCAATGGGTAGGAATTTAGTAGTATATGTTTTAAATCTTGTAATTGCACTTCATTTCTTATAACTTTAGCCGGCTGACCTTCAATTTTTCTGACAAGAACTCGCCCGTTAGAAGTCCAGCAAAATTTGTACCCATTTTGTCTAGCCGCTTCACGGGCTAGAAAGAAAAGCCTTTTCGTGTAGTTTGTTAGGTGTTCACGAACGTAAACAGGAGTGTTTTTATCACCCAATCCAAGTTGGGATAATCCCAACTTAATTGGGTTCGCCTTATTAAAGATTTTCACGCTGTTTAAAACAGTATCTTTAGTTGCTAGGGTGGTTAGTTCCGCTACAATTGGTTTGTTTGTAGTTTTGCTTGGAATGCGGTAAGTAGCCCGAATATCACTTGCCTGAAGTCTCAGATTTAATGACTTCGTTACCTTGAGGACGATGTCGGTTAATTTGGCAGCGTTTTCGTTCTCGTTAGGCGGTATACTGTGTATCTCGATGCTGTTTCTCTTCACGCTTCGTTGTAGTTGCTCAATCTGACCCTCCAAGTTTGTAATGTACGAAGATTTTTCATTACACTGCCTTTCAAGGCTATCAATCTATTGGCGCATATCATCATATTGGTTTGACAAGAAGTCCAGAGATTTTTCAATGTCATCTGATGTTTTTTGTAAATTTGACAGCGAATTCTCCAGCTTGTTAAATTTCATATCTTGGTCGTGTTTCCAAATGTTTAACATCTCCATGATCTCCTTTTTAAAATCAACAAAGTCATCGCGAGTAATATCATCATGCTTCCTCTTGACTCTTGTCGCCACGTATGAGGTTGGGGTGGAAGATTGCTGCTTGTAAAGGTCAGTCTCGGACCCAGCTTTGACTGGCGAACGTTGCATTTTAATCACCTAGTTATTTAGTTATAGCAATTTCGTGCCAGAGCATAGCAAGTTCTCAGCCACCGGATCGAGGATTGCTTGTAGCAGTTTTGCAGGCGCTTGCAAATTGATGAAGTTAGTGAGGTAGGCGGGTTCAAAAACTTAAATAGCCAATAAGGGAAAAGCTTGGACGTCGCTTATCGAAGCGGACGGCGAGTGAGCCTCTTCGCTGATTTTATGCGCCTGGTATTTTATAGTCTTTGCGTTCACAAACAATTGTAGAATTTAATTTAAAATAATAATGCCAACCATCTAAATGATGGGGATGAAAATGCTGTCACGAAGGACGATGGCGAAAAGAGGCGGCAAGGGTCAGTCCGAACAATTCCTCAGAGCACTCCCTATAGTAAAAGCGATAGAAGATGCATAGCGAGGCCACATCTCTACGTAGCGCCAAGGGGTCTAGCCGATTTGAAACATCCTGGCGGTCGACGATTCAAGTCGCTCTCCGTTGAATGCGGTCCAGAGGGAGAAGCTGGTATTGGGGTGCCCCGCCCAAAGATGAGAACATCCTCTCTCTCTACGACTAGTTCAGTTTATGATATAACGTTCTCCTACACCAACCGGCAGCTTATAATAGCGGTAGCCGCTGTAACTCGCAGTGCCCGACAGCACCTTCTGGGACCAGTTATAGACAGGTCTTCTCCCCAAATCTCGATTTCTCCAACCTAACTTCAGAGACCCGGTTCTCGTAAGTGAGCTACCTGGCGCCCAAGTGGCACTACCTATTCTCCAGATAGGTGCCAAAGCAATAAAGCCGCTCACCACTCGCAACTCTGGGAGTTGCTAACGATAAACTCGCTGAAGCCGACGGAGAAGCTGCCTCCCATAAATCCAGTATGGTACCGGAGCTGTATATGGCACGCTCACTTCCCGACGTATTGGCCTACAACCCGGGTATGGCCCGAGTCACTCTAGCTATAACTCTTACTTGCTGAGCAGGCAAGCACCCGAGATGCGTTGTGGCAGCGAAACCATGCCGTCACTTCGCTGAAGACAACTCCGTGCCTCGCGCGACCAACAGGTTTGCACTAGCCGCGACTGAGTCTGACGCTCGAATGCCACGTGATTGCCGAGCAACGAACATGTCGTCCTCTGCGGCTAACCACATAGCCCCTGCGAGTTCAACCTCAATCATAATTTTAATATTTCTACACCAGCAATGGTAGTATGTGTGAATCAATGTTGAATATACATGACCCTCATGTACCACATACTTAGAAATAAATGCTATTCTATTCTAAAACTGTGTACTGAATGTTAGTTAATAATGTAACGGCTGGATATTATAGTGAAATACATGTCATATATGCCGAATATTGTAGTCCGTTTATAATATTTCATCGGTTTATAATCTGACTAGTGTTATTGGAAATGAACGGTTCTTATTATATTTCTGAAGCAACCCTAATTTATTAAAGAGCTTAGTTATATTGATGGATTGGCATAATTATACAGTATGTATACAAAACCCTGTCCGATCCATTATTTCTCTTATAACAAACATGCTAATAAAAATAATAAAAAGGTCTATCATCGTAAAACGCCTTCATAATATTTTTAAGTATGGTATTGATAAGCACTTTTACCCTTAAATTACCGAAATTTCGCACAGACTGGCAAACCTCTACTAAACCGCGGCTTCTTTGATGTATTTATTTTCTATAAAATTCGTCGGCTTTTCTATCAAAGGTCAAAGAAGCCGCCTCCCCGCGCGCTTGCGTTTGTACCTAGACATTCGCATCGCGTTAGGGATGTAACTATCGATCAAATAAAAATATCGAGGTATGAAATTTTAAGGATGAAAACTAATTTATTTGTAAAAAACATTATTAAAGACTCTTGCGTGCAAAACTCAAACTTTATGTAATTATTCGTTTTTCTATAGATTAAATGAATAAAAATAATACATAAGTACATAAACTCACGGCTCATCCCCGTAGAGTATAGGTGTATTATTACGCCAAGTTTTACCAGCTAAGTTTTTACATGCGTTTACCGTACACATTTTACGACTCCGTAACCATGTTGTTGCTGAGAAATACGTAACAAACAAAACCAAATAACGTTTTGCACGACCCCTTTTATCCAACCTAAGACTCTCGTTCGCACTCGCCAATTTAATACTATCACTGACTGGCGATATTAATTGAAAATATTGATAAAATTAAATATGTTGTATTCACACGCTGAATACTTTATCATATTCATGTGTTTAGTAAGGAGTGAAAGAAACTATGCAGCTGCGCGTAGGGACGAGGAACTGTTCTCTAGACCACGACGGATCACACCTTCGCACACGCGTGTACAGTACGGGTATAGTGTTCGTGGTCATTTATGAAAATGTTGCCGAATGTGGATCTATGTTCGAGGTGGATATGTAGAGTACGATCAACTTAGCTTACAAGGTAATATTTTTATTAATTATAAACTTAGATATGATAAGTTAGATTAGAATGCTCTGTGATGTCTTAAAAAGTTCGAGATCGTTTTCAACAATGCAATATCAGCTGATGCGTTCAGTCGGTACGTGCGGCGAGCGGATTACATCAAAGAATTAGGTAAAACTATCGTTTCGACCGGCGGCGCCTTTGACTTGTCGGCAAACTTTTGTGTATCAAAGCAGGCGGCTTGGCGTGCGGCGGCGTCAGTGAACATCAATAAACTTTAGTGATACCTAGTTATTATGATTTATGAGTTGTCGGTGTTACCATTAGTAATCAATAAATATATTATTTTAAATAAATAAAGTTTAGCGGGGTAATTTTTTAATATTTTTTATTATAGGATTACACCTACGTACTCATAATAAGCTACTATATACCTTTAACGATCGGACATGGTTTATTATACACACTGTATACTACTTTATGAACAAAGTCAATCATGGTTATAAAATTTACTATATGATTGCTTATTTAATATTATATTATAAATTATACTTTTTTTTTTCCCTTTGTATATACTGAAGTATCAATTGGCAATATATTATTGAAATAAAACCCGAATTACAACCATAATTACGCATATAAAATTAAATAACCTGACGGTTTTACTTAAGTCAGTATTTTCGGTTTAACCCAGCTAGTTTAGTTTGCCGATTTTACAAATAATTTGGACCTATTGAGTCCATTCGTATTCCAAGAATTGACAGGTTAATTGATTGCACAAATCATATGGGCAGTGGTCAGTCATCACGGGTATTTTCAGTACGCTGCAACAGAGATACGGCTCGTACGATAGCACGTTTCACCGTAGCTTGTAATCAATTGCAACATTAAGTATATCTCTGACGCGATGCCAAATAATTAAAAATAGGATGGATAAGTGAATTTGAGGATATGCAAGGAGGCAAAATTCGTGAATCTCTAAAATTATTTTACCAGGTTTAATGCAGTAAAATTCTAACTATTCTTACGCCAATTATTTAAAGACGCATACTTATAACTAAGGCAAAACTTTTTATAGCTATTATATATCAAAAAAAATGATCTTACTCTAAGCTACACCTATCTGAGTGTCAACACTACTTTATACGCGGTAAATCAACGTTCACCAACTTATTCAGGTACAAAAAATATCTCGGCACCGTTTCTGCGAAGGCGGTCAAGTGGACTACATCTATAGATTTTTGAGAGGCCTTTGATACAGTCAATCATGATATACTACTTTAGAATGCAATGTACTAAGGTGTACATGGTTGTTTATTGCATTGGGTTTAGTCATAGTAAAAACAAAAACCCAACTTGTATCTGTTAAATTAGGGGTTAATTATCCAAACCTGTTACCATCACCCTTGGTATATCACAAGGAGCATTTAGTGCCATTATTCTCCTTCATATTCATCAAGGTTCTTGTAAAGACTAAATTATCCTAGCCTATTTTGATTATTTAAAAGTGTTTACATCCATACGCAATATATCCGATTGTGAATCCCTACAGCGAGATTTTAACGCTATATCGATTTGGTTTAATCTTAATCGTATGCACTTAAATGTCAAACAGTTGCTAAGTATTTTCTTTTTTTGTTGTGAAATCGCACAGTGTTTATAATAGAAAATACAACATGTGTTAAAACTATGCACCATTTACATGTTTTCGCAGATATACAACTAAAATGTTTCATATTTATTTTTCAAAAAGTTCCATTAATAACACACAATCATAAACTCCATTATTAACATGTATAGGATGTCTGTATACTATTTGACAACTGAATATATTTTTGCTATTATCAAAAGTACATAATAATACGGACAGCTAGTAGAACTTGGCTTTGTAGGTAGATCTACAAAATGTTTTAAAATCCTCACAGCCTTGTAGGTATCACTTAATAATAGTCAAATTAGAAACGTATTGGAGTGCCGTTCAAGTATGTGGCCACCGTATAACTTAGTACACTCTGGTATCAATAAATCATAACGACTTGTGTGGTTTGCAGTAGTCAGCGGTTCACTAATGTTTTCTTGGAATTATATAATATAATATAATATATGTTTTATTTTCTCTCAAAGGTACATACATATGAATACATTCGTTACAAGATGAATTTATCCTTTGAGAGAGCTGGAGTCTGTACTAGATTCAAGACCTGTATGACAAATCTCCAGGCCCTCTCCCTATTATATAGACATTACTAACAATATTTAATGTGGCTAAGGTTGTATGAACAATGTACTGATAACTATAGTTAAGAAAATCAGATATTTAAGTACCAAAATAAAGAAACAAAAAAGGCGGCATGCAGATGGTGTTTAAAAGTGTGCTTTTTTACATTTCGTTCTACACATTGAATATATACACAATATCTTATTTATATTATTGTAGACGAATTACTACTGTGATACCAAAAAATCACAGATATGTTCATTAAAATGAAATTACTTCATACGGATTTTATTGCGTTGTTTATTTAACACTTTATTATATAATTTTAAATTCTTATACTACTACTATTCAACTTTAATACTTTTCAAGCTAATTATATTATTATAACTATTTATATTTAAGTTTGCACTTTGCCCGACATTTCAGTTGCTTTACAGCAGCCATGTTCACGGGGAGACTAAAATGGTAGTTGTCGCAATGTTTTGAAGTGTAGTTATTTCACAGTACCCGAATATAATTTAATTATTGGTGTTTCTATTTACGCAGAATGATTTCAAAGTATCAGGAAGTCTAGCTGTGTTTTGCTTCTTCTTGGATTTGACTATTTGTATTAATGGATACCAAGCTGGTGGTACATTCCAACCGTTTTTCTATTGAAATTTGTAGGTTGTTTAATTTCAATACGCGGTCGCCACGGTTGTTTTGGCCAGTTCCTGTGTCGCATAGGCCGGCAAGAGAAGCCCGGTTGTCACCACTGCGGCGACTGCCGCGAAGTTGTCGAGGACACGGCGCTGCACACTTGGCGGATTGCCCCTCCTGGGCATTGCAGCGCCGTGGGATGGTCGCGGCAGTCTGATTGGTTGCCCTCTCGCTCCCGCCCGTATTTCAATCTATGGTCCGGAGTGAGAGATCGTAGAACGCCGTCTGCGAAATGCAATGATGCATATCCCTCCGCGGGGGCGGGCGGAGGGATTATGTCGGACTCGCCGGGGTAAAAGAAAGATGGAAATAATAGTAAAGTACCTCCCGGAATACCGACTAAACCTACCACGGTGTTCCTCGACAAAACCACTATCGACGGGGCCGCGCGAATCGCTTTCGCATGCGGTCGCGACCCCGCCGAGGTTACGGCCCGCTGTGTGAAACGACAGGCCACTACACAACAAGACCTACCCATAATAGGACTTCACGCCACTAGTAAACCCTACTGTCCCCCTACTAAAAAGAGGGGAGACGGACTCGACACAGAGGCGCGCGTGGGAATACGCACGCCGCCTCCCAGACCTGGTGCTGAACGGATGGCGGGCAGGCCCACAAAGCCCGCCACCCCCAGGTCAAACCTCAGGGTGGCTGGAGGTCGTCTCGCGATCAGATTTCTCTCTGGCTCATCTGCACTCAACATCAATACAAAATCCTCAAACTAAATAACAAAAACTCGTTCAATAAAATCTAGCTGTACTTTTTTTAATAATAATATAGACACTTAATTTGAATAGTAGGTACTCTTAGTTTAATTAGTAGCAGCAAGTACATCTAAACGACCTGTCATAAACACAATCTCCACGCTTAGCTTTCTCGACGTGAGTGCAGTGGTAGTCACAGTCCTTGGTGAGCGAGTCGCAGGTGCCGGGAAAGGACTTGGCAGGCAGACAGCTTGACACCGTGGAGAAAATGGTCGCGACGTACGCCAACATAAAGATTATTCCGAATCCATTTTTAGTTTGTACATGATGTCGGAGCCGGAAGGACAAATAAAAATTTAAAACTATTCTGTTAGATAGAGACGCTTAAAATAGGCGAAACTATTTTGTCTAATGTAGAGAAGTGTTCTCAACAGTTTAATAATTGAATTGAGAGATTAAGATTCATTTTTTAAATTACAATTATATTAATATTTTATACTTAAATATTTAAGACAATATTTTTTATAATCTGAGTGCCTTCAGACAATTCTTCAATAAATTAGCTGATTTTATAAGATTGTTATTCACCTGTCAATTGATGTTGCTACTGCTAAAGCAAGCTATACAATGTGTTACCTTTGACACAATACCATTTATATACTAGCTTAGTGACTGGTGGTCATTCCGTCTCGTTTAGTAATTAACTTAATTGATATATCAATGCGTTTTAATAAATATACATGCTAACTTATCAAGTACGTAAGCTACTTCACACAGTAAGACTAGAGACCTGAAGACATCTGTTTAGGATGGGTTAGACAACATGCTTGTTACATGTCATTACGTGGGCAGTACAACTTTCAATGATTGCTTAAAGAATAAAAAAAATATAAAAATAACAAACAAATAAATGTGTGTGATATACGTCTAATTATATTTTAATGGATATATGTATATGCATACATAGGTGAGATAGTATGTAAGAAGAATGGCTACAAAGTAAATACTTAGGTCCACTAAAATAACACAAAGCCAATTACAGTCTTCACGCATAGAAATTAAATATATTTGGTATTTTACAAACATTTACATCAGCACGCAACATTTCAGAATGCCAATATAATATGTAAGCTTACATCTAGTCGAGGAGAAAATCTCATTATTCAGCTATCTTATTGCAAAGGTTCATTTTGTATTAAATGGATCAAAGTAAGAAATGTGATATTCACCAAATAGTTTCAATTATGCAAATTAAATCAGCATCTAAAAATCATTACAATACCAGGAAAACCAAATTGTGTGGTCTACAAATTGATATTTTAAAACGGGATGTTCTTAATTGTTTAAGAAATATTTGTTTGATTTGTTTGTTTAACGTTTTCAAAAAAACAACTCCCGCACTAGGAATAATTTCTTTACAAACATTCAACCGACGGACACAAAGAACACCCAGACTCGGAATAACTGTTTGTGGATCACACAAATTTTTGTCCCGTTTGGGGATCGAACTCACAACACTCGGCGTGGCGGCAGTGGCGACCACTTAAACCACTACATCATCCGTGCAGTTATTAATAAACATTATGAGTCCTCTAAATCAGGAAGATATTGAAAAACCTTTGTATTTTGAATAGGAACTACGAAATTATATGTAGGGAAAAACGGCTCGGTTCGAACAGCTCGCGGTGCGAAAAGACTAAAGACCCTCTTTTATAGCTAATGACCTATTAGTTCAAAAAATATTTTATCTTTAAATTACCTAATAGTACTCTTGATGAAGCTCACGTGCTACATCGGTCATTAATATTAGCGATTAAATTGCCGATTTGTACGAAAAAAATGAAACTCGTTTTTTTCTAAGATGTATCATTTTATTTATTTAGTTACTTAATTAGTACGGTCGCAAGCTTATACTAATTAAGGACGCAACTATCATACTACCTTTTTACAATATTCCTTACACACTGACAGTATCTTCTTCCATTCATCCGCAAACATATCACACTGAGTGTTGTCCACAAGGAGAGCGTTGAGTGTGCCGAGAGACCGAGGTATAGGTGAATGAGCACGGGCTACTGTGCGACAAGCTGGTAAGGCAAACGGTTTGTGCTTTCTGCCGCGACGGTAATTATTAGGAACAAATATCCTCAATAGAACGTCATGAACTTCTCGTGCCTCAATTATGCCACGAAGGACTTTGCACATAGTTCCGATCTGATCTAACTGCCTTCTAAACTCCAGAGAATTATATCTTAGGTTAACCAACAGGAACTATGTTGGATACAAAAATGGATAATAGCCATATAAGCGCTTGTAAAGGAATTTCAATAAAAGCCTTTTAAACCTCTTTCATAGCAACGTATATGTTTTTCATGAGGATTCCATACACAAGCACTTGTCTCGAGTTTGCTGCGTATAAGTGAATTATAGATGATCCAGACTACATCGTTACTGCTGAAGTTTTTCACATTTCTCAAAATGAATCCAAGCCGACCGAAAGAGTCCTTCGCCGTTGCTATGATATGGTCGTGAAAAGTGAGACTAGGATCAAATACTACACCTAAATGTTTGATATGGGTACATCTAGAAATGGCAACACCGCACCGTTTAGCTGATAGTCAAAGTGGATTGGACTTCTGACACCTCCAAAAGTCATCGCTAGGTACTTGGAGGAATTGAATTCCATTTTGTTATCAAGAGCCCAATTATGTAGGGTGATGATGTCACTCTGAAGTAGACTAGTATACACTCAGTATGAGAGCTTACAGTACAGTATAATTTTAAGTCATCTGCATAAAGAAGACATTTACATATTTTACATGTATTAGCACAGTTGGTAGGTCATTGATCATAATGAGAAAAAGGCTCTATACTCTAGGTTTTATACTCGGTCCTCTGACCGAGTATAGAACCTTGACTTACCCTCGAGCGCGTATGGTAGGGTTTGGACACATATATGCCTAGCTTAACGAACTGCGGGGGATCCCGTAGATAGTCTGCAAATAATTTAAGTAATTCTGGAGCAATTACAATAGCGCTAAGCTTCAACAATAAAATATTGTTGTTGATCCTATCAAAAACCTTTATGAAGTGAAAGTAAACTACATCTACCTGACCACCTCTATCAAGGGTCGTGGATATAAACTCAACAAGAGTCAATAAATTGGAGTTAACGGATCTCTTGGATCTGAAACCATGTTGATCCTCACTCAGATATTTATTGGCGAATGAATATATATATATTAGTGGAGGATTGTCTCAAAGACTTTCGCCGAGGATTACAAAACTGCTATGGGTCGGTAGTCTTCAGCTGAAACCCTCTGTGCACAATTTGGGATTGGACCATATTTATTTAATCGAAATATTTACGCTCATTATCTATACATTGCTGCCATCTAAACGGAAGTTCATTTATGCCTTTATGATATAACTCCGGGGATCTAGATTCAACAAATTGTGTGAAAGCATTTTGTACTACCTCCTGAGAAAGAAAATAATTTTTTTTATCACGTAAAAGATTGTCCAAATCTAGATAAAAATGGTAGTCCGTTGGAGCAAGGTCTGGCGAGTACGGAGGATGACGTATGGTTTCTAACTGCAGCTCCTATGGTTCCTAGGGTTACAATGGCTTCTTGTACTGTGTGAGATCCTGCGTTATCATGGAGCAATAATGGTGTAGATCGATTTACAAGTCGGGGCTGTTTCACTGCCAGTTTCGCCATAATTATTCGAAGTTTGGCACAGTTAACATCGGCTATTATTGCTTGACCAGACCTGAGAAAGCTATAGTGAATAACACCATGAAGAGACCACCAAACAGTTGCCATTTCCTTTTTATAGGTAAGCTTTACTTTAAGGCACTGTTGCGGCATTTGACCTGGGGTCAGCCATTGCACTTTTTGCTTATGGTTATCGTAAATAATCCAATTTTCATCACATGTTACAATTCGATCTAATATTTCTTCATTTCTGTACCGATTCAACAAGGCAACACAAGTTTCAACACGCATTTCTTTCTGCAGATCAGTAAAATCACGAGGCATTTTCCATTTATTTTTATCTTATTGATATGATGCAAATGAGCCAATATTGTAGGTAGGGTTACGATAAACCATGCCGCTAATTTCTGGGCAGTTTGACTCGGATCGGTTTTCACCATCTCCTTCAATTAAGCGTTATTCACCTGTGTGGGCGGTCTTCCACGTGGTTCGTTTTTTGTCTGTTTCTGCCGCGTTAGTTCCGCGTTGGAACTCGTATTAAAAATGACTCGGAATTTCGAAGAATCCATCTTTCCCGTCTAAGCTGCATAAAAAAACAATTAAAAGTCCAAAATCGGAAGTTGCACATTTTTTAAAAGAAGTATTATGTTAAAAATGTTTCACTCGAAAATCTCACACCATCAAAGTTTCATGTCAATTCAAAGTATCTATTACTATACAACGGCAACTTCATACTTTAATCCCTATTATTACGTAATTTAATTTGTATCTGGCTATTTCCTAAAATATATATATATATAATTAAATAGCGCTTTATTATACATTAGACTGCCCCTAAGTTTTGTGGTTCTTAAATACCGTTAATTGATACCTATTAGTTGGTAATGGGAATAATTATAGTATTAGTGTGATTAAGTAGTCATATAGGACAAAAAATGTGTAGTGTTTAATCTATAAGGATTATTTTTGTTTGACGGGTGATTTTTTTTAAGTAAAACGGCGTGTTGTTTGTTACTTTGGTTTGTTTTCAACTGCTAAATCATTCGAGACAATGGACTGTAAATAGATATATGCATATAATATAGTATGTACGTCGCTCATACCACACGAAACTCTAATCTATTTGGACATTCCGCCCGCCAAAGAACATAGTTCTTTAACTACATTTTAAGAGACAGAACTTAACTGAAAGATTTACTTTGCGTAAACATAACACATAATAGCTTCAAAAAGAATCTTACGATAAAATCATTTCACACAGAAATCTTAATAAAAATAACAATTTAATAACAGAACGACCTATGCAGATCTTCCTGATTTGCAAGATGTAAACAATTTCCAGTAGGTACCTAACACAGAGCTAGCTCGGCTCGGCCAGGCATTTTGAATAATATTGATGTCGAACATGATTATTTTATAAGTACGTAGCTTAATTACATTTAGTTAAGCTATGTACTTATAAAATAATCATGCAGATAAAATAATGTGTTTGGATAATTCATTATGTATTTGTATATAGTACATAACGTAAATACAATTCTAAGGATTCTTAAACAGGTAGTTAATTTACACGAACAACAAAACAATTATCTACCTATAATAAGCTACATTAGAATTTTTAGCATAAAAGATATAATTAAAAACAAACATTATTTAGTTAAAATACAAATTTCGCTCACTGGACACTTCAATTCTCCGGTTTTACACTTTACAGATACAACTCGAGTTACATTATCGGGCCTAGGATATTTGTTGATAAACTTACCAAGTAACCATTTAGCTGGCAGTAAACAATCTTCCTTTAAAACAACAATATCGCCTATTTCTGGTTCATCACGTTTAGTGTTTCATTTATTGTTAATTTAAATCAAAGATGATTTAAATTAACTAGCTATTCCTTATACCACCTATAGTAATATTCTACACACAACACTATCTAGTCCAAACTAAGCAGAGCTTATACTATGGGTACTAGACAATAGATAAACATACATTTTTTTTGTAAATACCTACATATTATACATAGAAACACCCAGACCAAGTCGAACATCCATGTTCATGCACACAAATGTTTGACTTTTGCGGCAATCGAGAAAATGCCAAAAATCTGTAACAATCTTTTGCGTCAATCCACCTATCCAAACCAACTACATAACAATTAGTGTAATCCTTATCTGCAATATTTAACAATGATTCACCTATCAATTATCATTGGATCATCACTCAACAAAGAAATTGGCCTAGAATTTAAACAAGGCTTCACTTGCGCCAGGACAGTTGACATTTCCTCGTAGGATAGTGTACTATATCCTACCACTTTTTTAAAATGGGTCTTGTTGCTGCGCACCGATGATTCCCATAAACCGCCAAAGTTCGGTGAGTGGGGAGGGATATAGTGCCATGTGGTTCTTTCTAAAGAAAGTATTTCTCGCGGAAGAGAAGATCGGGCACTATTAAACATTTCTCGCATTTTTTTATCGGCGCCAACAAAGTTAGTACCATTGTCACTATATAAATCCTGACAATGACCTCTACGAGCAGTGAATCGCCTAAAGGCGGCAATAAAACTTTTGGCAATCATATCGGTCATTGCTTCTAGATGGACTGCTCGTGTCACCATGCATACGAAAATGCAAATATAACTTTTGTAAGACTTAGCGCCACGACCTGGTGAGAATCTGATAAAGACAGAGCCAAAGTAGTCCACGCCAGTAGTTCTGAATAGTTTACTGGACTTTACCCTTGCCTCTGGAAGCAAACCCATAAGAGGAGTAGACTTTTTCATAGAATATCATAAACAAATAGTGCGTTCTCAAAAGTATTTTTAACACGTTCTCTAGCACGTAAAATCCAGTATTTGGATATTAGAAAGCTTAACATAGCTTATGGACCACCATGCAATGTATTTTCATGAGCACGCGCACTGACTCTTAGTATCCCTTTTTGATCTAAAAAGGGACAAAGAGATCGTAATTTACTCTTTTTAGGCAATCTTTAACAGTTTTATTTCGAATAAAACTCGCGCTTTTGTAGTTGTTTAATGCATGATAATAATGTTTCGCTCATTTCTCTTGGTGTAATTAATTTAGGTAGTTTAGGTCTGTTATCTTTCTTTAATTTAAAATTCAAAATTTGTCCACAATATGATACAATTTTTAATGGTTCATTTAACGATGAATATTTTGACCAATAATATTCCTCATCAATATCAGATATAACAGTTAAAGATTGGATCCGTTCCTCTTCATGTGTGTCTTCAATTAGTTTATTATTTATAGGCATTGTAGTATCTGACAACCACTTCGATCCTCTCTACCACAATGAATGCTCACTCAACTCTTTGGGCTGCAGACCACGTGAAGCGCAGTCCGCAGGGTTTGTCTTCGATGAGACATGACTCCACTGTTTATAGTCCATAATATTTAATAATATAGTGGACACTCTGTTACTAACGAATGTTATCCATCGACTTGAGCCTCCTTTCAGCCATACTAACACGCTTATGGTGGAGTAAGTCAATTCATAGAGATATTCCTTGGGTACCTCTAGAACTTGTGATACCTCACTAATAAGCTTGGCCGCTAAGGTAGTGCCACACAATTCAAGTCGAGGAATGGAAATCTCCTTTACGATTGGGGCAACTCGAGTTTTTGCAATCACTAAATGTACATGCACTCTATTTGAACTATCAATTACTCGTATATAAACTGCTGCCGCAATAGCTGATTTTGAAGAATCTGAAAATAGGTGTAACTCTCTCTTGCAATCTTGCGTAAAATCTATCTATCTATCCCACTAGGTATTTTGACATTTTGTAGATTTATTAGCTCTTGTCAACCTTCAAACACTCATCCCACTCAAGACCTGATTTCCACAATTTCTTAATTATAATCTTAGCATTAACTACCACTGGGGCAATCCAACCTGAAGGATCATATAATCTCGTGACTTCAGTTAATACTGGTCTTTTAGTAACTACATCTTTAGGTACAGGTAAGTTTAACACCTATTCAAAATTATCATTCTGTCTATTCCAACTCAATCAACTAACCTAACACTTTTATTAAATCATTTAATTTTATAGGTTTTTTCACCCACTCAGTATTTCCAATCCCTCTAAAAACTCCTCATTGTTACTATTCCATTTTTGTAACTCAAAACCACCACTTCTCATCAACTCATTCATCTATTCATAAATTTGTATTGCCTCATTAACCGTATTAGCTCCCGTCATTAAATTATCCATATAGCATTGTTTTGTTATCCTCGCAGCTAATGGATACTTTTGCTTTTCTAATTCGACTAGTCTATGCAATACTTTGACAGCTAAATATGGCGCGCATGCTGTACCAAACGTTAAACGTAACAGTTTTTAAACGTTGTATGGGCTCCAATGGATTAAATCTCCAGACGATTCTCTGGTCGGTGAATCGGTGAAATCGGTGTCATCATCTGCCACGCTCACCATCCGATACATTTTGACAATATCGGCTACGATACAGATTTTATGATGACGCTATCTCATCAATATATGCCTCAAATCTTGTTGTAACCTTGGTCCAACAAGGTTAGTGTTTAGTGCCGCACTATTGTCACTTTTTCTCCAAGTGTCTAAAACGACTTTCACTTTTGATGTGTCTTTATCCTCTGTCGCCACAGCATGGTGAGGAAAATAGTCCACCTTAGGGTTCTGTAATTTACTCTCAGAAACCACTCTTATATGGTTCATACTCACTCATAAAATTATTATATTATTCTCTCCCAGCAGTGACTGGACATTATATATATTACTACTTAACAATGTCAAAATCCCATTCGCCACCGGAGGAGGCAACGCTGACGCAGCGTTGGCAAATGGGATATTTTTATTTGGAAAATGTCCCACTCGCTCTCGGAGGGGGCAATGCTGGAGGTGGTGTATAGTACTAACCCTGCGGTTAGTGCATTGAAACAAGCTCGTCAGCTTTATTTTATTAGTAGGTTATAGGTAAAATAACATTAATTGAAAAGAAAATATGGGTAATCAATAAATGCAGATCAATAAAATGAATGTTGTATGAATGTAATATAAGTGAGAAACGTAGGTAATTTTAATCTCTATATTCGAACCACAGTCCATAACGTATTAACATACATTTAATTATGATATTAACAAGTAAAACAATTAAAATTACCAATAAATTAAAATAATGGATTTTAAATCTCTTTATAGATTTAAAATCCATTATTATATATTTATAGTATAATCAATATGCAGTAATTTGGTTTTCCATTAATGATATTAATGTACTGACCGAGTATATATAAGCCAGGTTACATCAAAAAGAATTATTACTTAATTTGCTTCAGCAATAGCAACATCAATTTAATATACAGGTGAGTAAGTATTTTTAGCTGTATTGATCTATTGATGAGTTGTTCTGATATCAGTACGCCGAAGTACTTACTCCATAGAATATTTATAAATAATTTAATTTACAAATAGCTGATAAACATTTTAAGTGTATAATATCAAATATAGAATAATATACATATAAGAGTATACCAAAATGCAAAAGGCCATCCATCTTTTTTTCACAGCTGCTTATCTTAGCAATGTTTATATTTGAATGAATTATGTTCCATTTGGGTATAAATAATATTTGATGTGATTATTAATGTGTGGTTTTGCTGGCTTTAATTCAACGAGATCGCACACCAGGATAAATTGTAAATTATTTGTTAATGCAGGTTTATTTGTTTCTCAAATCTTATCCAAATTCGTTTAATTATGTTAGGATCATGAGCAAAAGAATATAAGTTCGTTCTATCGGTTTGTTAGATTAACTAAAATAATCATAGGTATTCTTTTTAAACACAAACACAAATATTAATATATGGTGAAATAGTCCAAAAATAAAACTGTAATTCTTTATATATTCAAGACTTCTTAATCACAGTTAGTTAAGAGATGAAAAAGAATTAGAGCTATAGACAAAAAAGTAATGTCATAGCTCTTAAATTTCTAAAGCGACTATACTCCATTTGGATAGGTACTTAACTAAAGGTAAATAATCTTGATGTGTCTTTTTATCTAAAAACTTAGTTTAAAATAAAATGCTGCTAAAGATCAATGTAACTACAACAATAACGATTACTAAGTCAATTGAACCGTTAGTTTAAGCGTTAGTTTGTTTGTTAAATATGTGTTTGTGTAAAAAGTCACATCAAGATTGTTTACTTTTAGTTAAGTACCTAACCAAATGGTGTATAGATTATTTGAATCATAGGTTTCTCTTAGGTTACTGGTATGCTGCTAGACAACGATCTTGGATTTTTAAACCCCTGCCAGTTCCATTTCAACTTAGTTGAGTATTCTGAGTTATAAATAATTATATTTATTTTCCAGAAAAACTGATTCAAGTCAACAATGAAGTCCGCAATAGTAATCCTTATGTTGGCGTTCGTCGCATGCGCGGTCTTCTCCACGGTGATGTCAAGCTGTCCGCCTTCCAAGTACTTCCGCGGCACCTGCAACGCGCTCACCCAGGACTGTCAGTACCACTGCACTAACCTCGAGGGCGCTAAGAGTGGACAATGTGTCTACAAGTTCCCTTCGTTTAGATGTACTTGCTGCCACTAATGACACCAAGTTTACTATTAACACAAGTTGTAATTAGTTAAATAAATAATACTGGTATTTAATTGTTAAATAATTCATAATCTTTTATTTTATATTTATTTTTGAAATAGTCGACAATTCCCGCAATAGGTTTAATTCATTGAGGACTTTACACAAGTCCAAGGAACAGTCACAGAGGTAAACAGGCTTCAAATATTTTATTATTTGTGTATAACATACCTACATATAGGTATGTGCACAGAACAATAGTTCTGTGCGGCGAACAAACCCACGACATTTGTAGTGACGAGGCAGCTTGTTAAACCATTGCTCCATCCCTTCCGTCATAATACGAATTAAGCTTATTTAATAAGGACTTAAAAAGTTGTCGCTACAGCGACGTTTTCATTATATAGATGATAATGATGTATAAAAAAGGAGATACCACACATTTGGTTGCAAAAGATTTTCAGCAGGCGCTTAGTATTATCGTTAGGCTCGCATGCGATGTTTATGGAATACTAAACTATATTTTTTTTGTCGTTTATACGTTGTCGTTTTCATGGCTTACACTAGTTAGCTTAGATTCTTATTATTAGACATATCCTATGTTTATTTCATAAACATTATATATGTCAACTAATATTTAAATACAAAATTATATGAATAAGGAATATTATTTTCATTGTAATAGTAACTTACTATAACTCCTCCTATTACACTATAATAGCACATAATATCGCCTGTGATAAAGGTATAACCTAGAACAGGCGTCCAAAGTTATGTATCCTATTTCAATTATTTTTAAGATCTATTGTTATTCATATTTGTGCCATCTTAAACTTAATAAATAATAATAATTACTACAATTATAATTACTAAGATATTTAATATTATTACATATAGACCTTTTCAGTCTAAGAAAGGTTAAGCAGAAATGTAATTAATTACTAACTTGTTAGCGATCTCGCTAACAAATTAGTAATTACATAGTTACATAGCTTAATGTATTTCTTTGGCAATGCTTTAGATAGGATTTAGGAGCAGCTCATTTCCGTATGCTAGAAATTGAAAATGTTCAAACCAAAAATGTTGTTGTACCTTTTTTGATCCAGGAATTGAGGCAAGAAACCAACAATCTATGTAATTACTAATTTGTTAGCGATCTCGCTAACAAATTAGTAATTACATAGTTACATAGCTTAATGTATTTCTTTGGCAATGCTTTAGATAGGATTTAGGAGCAGCTCATTGCCGTATGCTAAAAATTGAAAATGTTCAAACCAAAAATGTTGTTGTACCTTTTTTGATCCAGGAATTGAGCCAAGAAACCAACAATCTATGTAATTACTAACTTGTTAGCGATCTCGCTTACAAATTAGTAATGAATTAGTTACATAGCTTAATGTATTTCTTTGGCAATGCTTTAGATAGGATTTAGGAGCAGCTCATTTCCGTATGCTAGAAATTGAAAATGTTCAAACCAAAAATGTTGTTGTACCTTTTTTGATCCAGGAATTGAGCTAAGAAACCAACAATCGATCTAACACACCAACGGGAAGAAGCAGTCGGTAAACTCAGACAATAGAGCAGTGTTTCTGACCCAAGATTGTATTCCATATTTGGTTTTGAAGTCCTTTATAATAACACAGTACATGGTACTCGCGAGACTGATATACAGCTTAAGACAGATCATTACACACCTGTCTATATCTATTGGCGAGACGAGGTAATTTGAATGTAAAAACGTGATGCAACAAAAAATAAACAATACAACTGGTTTAGCAAACCAAAGACATCTAAAATCTTCATCGCATGGATAATAAATATACCTCTATTCTTTGTAGTCATTTGATTTACCTTTATACTACGAAATAACTCACTAAACTACGACTGACTGATGGCAGGCGGTTACCGTAGCCTGACACTTAGAATGTCATAGTTATAATCTTTATGTGTGTAGGTCTACAACTTTATCGAACTTCGAAGTGGCTCTGTTCTGTCTGCGGATTTTAGCAGAATTGGTAACTTGGCTGTAAATGCTTACCGTCAAGGTTACTTCTGTCAAGGCGTAACCTTAATGATAAGCAGTTACAGCACCTGGTATCTAACTTACAAAATGAATATTAATTGCTTGCTACGAGCTTAACTCTTGCGTGCTAACTAGGTTAATTTCATTTTACACAAATGTGCTCGTACCCAGCGTCTCCTTTAAGGGTTTTGAAGACGCTACGATGGTTATTAGACTGTGATTACGTGTAACGTGCAGGTTTAAGAGGGACGGATATCCTTCGATACCCTACCATTCAGAAAATTATGTCTGCAAGTAAAACAAAATAATAATATTAACATTTTATGACGTAGTTATCGAAGTTAACGTCGTCCTTATCTTGTTAGTGACGACTTCTTCCTCTTTCGCCGTATATGCTAATACTACCATCTCATAGGTAACACCTATTTCCACTCCTTGGAATATTGCATCGGTCTTGTTTGGCGGCACATCTAAAACTGTAAGTTCATCTATTGGGTCTTCACTGAGTTTCAGCTCCTGAAAATGCAGATCTTTAATTAGCTATTTTTGCAGCTATCAGCTATATATCGGCCCTCCCTGTCCCACTGCTGGGCACGAGCCTTTTCTCAGTGTACGAAGGGTTAGACCATAGTCCACCTCGCTGGCCCAGTACGGGTTGGCAGACATCACATACACTAAGAACATTTTTGAAAAATCTCGGATATGCAGGTTTCGTCACGATGTTTTTTACCGTTAAAACGAGCGATAATTAACTATTTAATACGCACATAACTTCGAAAAGACAGAGGTGTGTGCCTTGGGGTGGATCTTGAGACTTCTGCGTGGCAGTTCAACGGTCGCCCACTAGACTATCACTGCTGATATTATGTGTAATATCAGCAGCTATATATATGTTACGAGACCAAAAAGCTGACAATGCCAACCATCTTGTCATAATCGCGGTTTAAGTGGCCTATACCTCCATTGCCAGGAAGAAAAATATGGGAGGAACCATATTTTTCTTTGACTTATATCTGGATATTAAAGACAAAATAAATCACACGTGTACCTAATTTCAGGAATGGAAATAAAATAGTTTAGATTAAAGTTAAAATTATGAACAAAGGATACTGACCATTTATATATGTAAGTTGGTCCAAGTGCTGCCTAACACTTACACATAGTGCATAATGTTCCTTAGACTAATACTTGTCTGTAACCCAAAGCACATCAAAATCTATCCGAGGAGTATAAAGATGTGTCGATGAGGTGAGGCGCGGGGCCCACTGCCAAACGAGCCTTCCGAAGCACGGGGATGAAACACCGCCCACTTTCTGACTCTGGGCTGTTATTAGGAATTAGAAAATCCTAATAACACTTTTTGGTCCGACCCAGGATTGGAACCCAAGACCTCATGCACGGCAGTCGCACTTGCACAGCCGCTGTGCCACCGAAGCCTGCGCTAGCTTATTATTAATCGACATCATCGTCGTCGAGAATAATTCTGTCGAGAAATAAAGCAAAGCCTAACAACGTCTTGGTGTCTAGCCTACCCTAAATACCAAACTGCGCACATAACGTGGGCACAGCTGCCATTTGTTCTTCTTCCATTTAAGCAATAATGTTTGATGTGATCTAGTCCATGATTATCCTCGTCAATAAAAATATAGCTATGGTAGATTTTAGGTGACGTGTGTGTTCTCCTAATGTGAGCTCATACAAGTTGGACATTATTGGAAGGCATCGAAAAATCTGAGAGGTTATTAAGCTGGCTGTTATATTTTTGTATAACGAATGACACAGCGATGCGTACATGTTCGCTGTAATAACTTGGCGCCAGTTTGATTTGGTAGGTTCTTACAGCGAATAGAGTCAACTCCTTCGATGTTAACACAGGAAATGCAGCAACATTATCCTCCACTACTAAAACATTTTCAAAGTTGGCTCTACTTTAGTTTAGCTTTCTTTGATCTAATTAACATTCATCTGATTAACATTCAGCCGCTCCCTGGCTATATTAATGAATTTGACGACATAAAGGCTATCTATAATATCAACCTGGAAGGCGTTTGTAAGAGCTGCAGCGATTCTGAGGTCTTTAAAAAGTGGTTCATGGCATAATCACAGACTTTCCAAAAGAAAGTTAAGAAATATAAAACAGAAAAGCGCACAGTACACAACGGTTCACGTCACAAGTGCTGTTAGACTGCGTGAAGTGCGATGCAAAACAGCGGCGCGTGCGCAACGTAGGTGAAGACGAGCAACACGTGCGCGAGAGAGACAGACATTTCATTGTAAGTATTTATTACTTTAAGAAAAAATGTAAAAGTATTCCCATTTCTGGGAAGTAGCATTAACTACCACTGAGGCAACCCAACCTGAAGGATCATATATTCTCGTGACTTCAGATAACGAACGCTAACATAAGGATTACCATTGCGAACTTCATTGTTGATTTTAAGATGATTCTGAAATTTTAATATACATTGTTAGCAATTGCAACGGAATTGCGATTGAGAATCAGAGGTTCTGATTTTGGTCCTAACTATTGCATTACCGACGTGATCCATTGACACGTGTCTACCTCAATAATTGATACAGCTGTTTAATAAAAATAAGTAAGACTCAAGGGTAAACAAAAACTGTACTTTTGTTTTACCCTTCACGTTATTAGTAAGTTGCACCAGCAAACATTTTAACAGAATTGGTATTCAGTAAAATTCAATACATAATGAAAAAAGAAATATCATTAACTTATTTGTTTATTGGTCAATGATATAATATCTCAAATACAAAAACATTTTCTTTTTGCGCTGTGCATTAATATATTATCCCCTGTAAAAGTAAGGCTAGTATCCTTGCCTTAGGATAGTATATTATTCTCCGATATCACGGGGTACCTTTTTACCTGGAGCGGCTGGTGGCGGACTATCTGAGAGGCAGGAGTGTCCTCCTCGAGGTTTGAGGCGAGGTTTGGCGGCGGCCCATGTCGTGCGGTGTCCCGCAGGGATCGGTTCTTGGTCCGCTACTGTGGGACATGGGGTACGACTGGGTCCTACGTGCTGTCCTACCCCCCGGGCTGAGCGTCATCAGTTAGGCTGACGACACCGTCGTCACAGCCCGTGGGGATACCTTCGAGGAGGCGGCCCGTTTGGCTACCGTGGGGGTTTCCCAGGTGGTCGGGCGTATCGAGGCGCTGGGTTTACGGGTGGCTATTAACAAGACGGAGGCCCTGGTCTTTCATGGGCCTTGTCGCAGTCCACCCCGCGGCGCCTCGATAATGGTGGGTTCGACGCGCGTTCCCGTCCAGGCCCACATGAAATATCTGGGCTTGGTGCTGGACGGAAGGCACTTCGGCGAGCATTTCAGACTGCTCGCCCCGAAGCTTCTCAGCACTGCGTCCGCCCTTGGGCGGTTATTGTCAAATTTAGGCGGGCCCAGTGCTGGTTGCCGGCGACTCTACACGGGGGTTATCCGGTCGATGGCGCTTTACGGCACACCGGTGTGGGCGGACTCCCTGACCGCTCAGTGCAGGACTCTCTTGCGGAGACCGCAGAGAGTCATAGCGGTCAGGGTAATACGTGGATACCGCACGGTGTTGGAGGCTGAAGTGCTCGCCGAAGTGTTTGCAGTGAGTGAGGCGGAGACGGGTTGTCATCCCCTCCCGACAGCTATTGAGTGCGCGCGCAATCGAGCCCACCAGTGCATGATTTTAAAGTGGAAGGCGCGGCTGGAGGCGTCCCTAGCCGGTTTCAGAACCGTTGGGGCCCTCCAGCCGATATTGGAGCGGTGGGCAGGGCGGCAGCATGAGACCCTTTCCTTCCGGCTAGTGCAGGTGTTGTCAGGGCACGGTTGCTTTGGCAAATACCTGCACACGGTCGCTAGGAGGGAACCGAGTCCCATCTGCCACCACTGCGACTGTGAGGAGGACACGGCGCAGCACACGCTTGAGCAATGTCCTGCTTGGGCGGTGCAGCGCCGTGAACTCATTGAGGTTGTGGGTGAAGATCTCTCGCTGCCGGCCGTGATCAAAGCCATGGTGACAGCGAGAGGAAGTGGGCAGCGGTCGCGTCCTTCTGCGAGGACGTCATCTCGCAGAAGGAGGCAGCGGAGCGGATCCGTGAAGAAAGTATCCTTGCGAATCCGAGCCGTCGCCGACGAACCGGGCGGCGCAGGCGTGCTCACGCGCGCCTTATGCCGCCATAATGAAGGCTGCGGGCGGGAGAACGGGGATCTCCCGTCCGCCAGCCATTGAGTCGGTCCGACGCCCTATGTAGTGCCGGGGCGTCGCCGAGGAGCTGTAGACTGCTGGATGGGTCGCTGAGGTAGTAATTGTTGCCAGCGACCCATCCACTATACAAGGCAGCGAGCGTGCACACCGTGGGGTTTTGGTCCGTAGGCCCGAAGTACGGAAGAGCCGGACATAACCCTCTCGCCTCCCCTTGTGGCGAGAGGGTACGCATCAGGCGCATTTCCACACGTAAAAAAAAAACGGTATAGTATATTATTCAAGTCCGAATAGAACTACGTTTCAATAGCAACTTACCTGTTTATTCTGAAGTGTTCTTGCTACTGCTGAAGCAAGTTAAGCTGTGTCGTCCTTAGGATTTGATGGTTATTATATACTCAATCACCGGCCCTTAGTATTATATCAATTAAATAAACCAAATTAAGTACCTATAGTTGGGTTTATTTTGATTGTCCAAATTAGTGCATAATAGTGCTTTTAACCTCATAATCTAATTTGGATTTATTAATCGATATCATTCTACTAGCACAGGCATTGCTAATTGAGTATATGAGCAACATTACATCATAAGAGATACAAAACTGAGCTTGTTATAGCAGCTATATCAAGTGAGAATATACGGATGGACATCAATTTTATGGTGTTTCTTTTTATATTTTATATATTTTATATTGGGAGCCATGTTGAAAGTGACATGGTTTTAATTCATATGGGATCTACATGTAGGCAATAGAGGGGTATAGATTAATAACAATAATATTTTGATTTAGATTGAAAATTTAAAGTCCATTTATTCATATAAGTAGTGTCTCTTTTATAATATGCGCCAGTTCCTACAACAATCGTCCAAATAATGTTGAATAGTTTACTATATACGAAAAATCTAATAATCTGATGGTCAGAAATTGTTCGGTCATCGTTTTCGACTGTTTGCGTAAAAATACGAACATATTTTATATGTATATTTCAAATTCAAACATCATTTATTTATTTAGATCACAATGGGTTACTACATTTTCTATTTCTTTTAATCTGGGTTTAAATGCATTTACATATCCCTCTCTGTGGAAAAGGGGGAGCAGAGAGGTTATGTCGGGCTCACTCGGGGAGAGATGGAAAGTCCCGGGTTCTACAGACTAAACCTTCTACGGTGTGCCAACTGCCTTGCAAATGTAGTTCATGGGTCGGTGAGTATTATAGGTTACATTCTTGTCACAAAAAATCTCGCATCCTGTTGTTTAGTTTTTTAATCCATAGATGCATGCGAACGAAGTCATGAGTAAAAGCTGGTATAACTATTACTACTTATAATCTCTGCTTATTCCTCTGGAAACATGCATAAGCTTATGTATGAGTATAAAATAATAATTATATTATACTCATACATACATTAAGTGACTAGCAGGGACCATAATTATTATGGTCCCTGCTAATCACTTAGTTTCCATGGAAATAAAACTACTATATACGGATTTTATCGCGTTGTTTACCCACACCCAACCACAGCTAGACTTCATAATACTTTGAGCTCATTCTGCGTAAATAGAAACACCAATGTTTAAATTATGTTCGGGTACTTTGAAATAACTACACTGGAACATTGAGATAACTACCATCTTAGTCTCCCCGTGACCATGGCTGCTGAAAAGCAACCGAAACGTCGGGGAAAGTATAAACCTAAATATAAATAGATTTCATAGTTTAAATAATTTTATTAGCTTATAAATTAGTAAAATTCAGTAGTAGTAATAGTAGTGTAATAGTTTCACAATTATGTAATACACTGATTAATAAACAACGCGATAAAATCCGTATATAGTAGTTTAATTTCAATTAGTGGTATTCGCGTAAACAGAAGACAATATTACACTTAGTTTCTACTTAACATTGCCTTAGATGCTTATAAAGATATTTCCTATTATGCCAATTTGATACCAAATACTTTCAATTGATTATGTTAATCATTTAAATAGTGATCAGTCCATCTATATCACATCTGAGGCTTTTTAGGTATGGCTGAAAATATTTGTTTATGCGCTAGGTGACACGAAACTGTATGTTTTAATAATAATAATAATAATATATCGTTTATTTCTCTCATAAAGGTAATACAGTAACAGTGGTAACACTTAACATTACAGCTTTAAATATAGGTACCTTTGTGAGAGCTGGAGTCTGAACTAGGTTCAAGACCTGTATGACAAATCTCCAGGCTCTCTCTCCGGTCATTAGTTTAGTTTTACATTTTAGTAATTAACAGATTTTATATTTTAGTTGATAAGAAATGAGAAATTTAACATTAAATCTGTATGTGAGTGTGTGTGTTTATGTGTGTGTTTTTGCGTGTGTGGGAGTGTGTTTATATGTGTATTTGTGTGTGAGTGTGTGTATAATGTTTTTATAAAAATATGCATCTGGGTTTGTGTAAGTAAGATAGAATGGTACAAGAGTAAAATATACCCATTGTCTATTTTAATACTTGGATGAAATTTTCGATCTCAGAGTAATCCAATCCCAGTAACCATTTTATAACTGTTTTATTACATTCTTCTTTACGCATTGGGTGAATAGTTAAAATTTTATTTATTTTATTATGAATGAAACTACTGAGGAAGTAATAGCATCGTTGAGCTGATGTCGTGTTTGTTGCGACTGGTATACAGACGGTGTGTTTGCGTCTCATGGTAGCAAATTTAGACGGCTCGTAGGGTGTTTGTGCGTGAGTAGTGAGTACGAGGTTAAGTATGAAAAGTTTTTGAACTGATAGAACGTCACAGGTTTTATATAAGTTTGAAGTAGGATACAGAAACGGCAGCTTCCAACCTACCTTCAAGAGTGCTCTCTGTACACGCTCTAGTCTTAGAAGACTTGTTTTTGTAGTGCCACCCCATGCAACTATACAATACTGTAGGAGTGATTGGCCGAGAGCAAAATATACTTGTCTTATTATCTTAGTATCAGCTACGTTCCGGAGGTTTTTAAAAACAAACATTTTTTTTCGTATTCTGGTTACAAGAGTTTCCATATGACACTGAAACGACAGAATGTTGTCAATCTCTATGCCTAAATATTTTATAAAGCTAGTGCTTTTGATGTAAGTGCAATTACATACGGCATGTGTCGGGTTGCAGCAAGAGTGGGCTGTCAAACAGAAATCAGCAGGAGAGGGTCTATTTACGTGGGAAAGGGAAAATGTGAGATATTTTGTTTTCTCTACATTTAAAGTTAATAGGTTTTGGGCCAGCCAGTCAGTGATTCTATTTAAGCCGACGTGGGCACAATCAAAAGCCATCTGCCAAGAGGGTCCATGAAAAATTAAGGCGGTATCATCGACATAAGTAAAAATACTGCCGTTGTTGAGTTTCAGCTCACAGAGATCGTTGATGTAGACTAAAAATAAGGTTGGGCCAATGATACTGCCTAGTTAAGTCCAAAACTGCATTGCTTGTAGAAATACCAGAGCGGAAGCCGTACTGTGATGAAGATAAGAGATGATGTTGATTTAAATATTTGATAAGTCTATTGTTCGTTAGTCTCTCAAGTAATTTTTAAAGTGTAGGAAGAATAGATATGGGCCTATAGATTTCCATACGATCTCTATCTCCTGCCTTGTAAATAGGATGAACCACCGCAAGCTTAAAGGCATCTGGAAATGTTCCTGTAGCAAAAGCTAGATTGCAGATGAATGTGATCAGCGGAATTAATATATTTTTATATTTCTTAATAAAACTTGCTGAAATATCGTCGAGACGCGCTGCACAATTGCTTTTCATATTGACAATGAGACGCTCTAGTTCAGCCTCGTCTGTCTCCAGTAAACCAAACGTACGATGATGAAATGGTAGCGAACAGAGAGAGGAATGTATGGGTGACGAGGTAACTATTTTCTCAGTTAAAGCTCGTCCTACACTCACGAAGTAGGAGTTTACCTCATTTACAGAAATATGTGGGTTGCTGGCCGACAGCAGACTACCGGCATGTGACTTTTGTTTTGTAGTGTAAGAGATAGATTTAATAGCCTCCCAGAGTTTTTTGTTATTATTTTGTGAATTTGTTATTTGAGCTTTGTCATAATTAATCTTAGTGGTGTTAAGTAACATTTTACAATAATTTCGATATCTTTTATACGTTGTCTTAAGTATTTCATTACCTGGTGTTTTTTTTAATTTTAGGTGTAAGTTGTCTCTGTTCCGTAAGCATTTGATAAGGCCTGGTGTCATCCAGGCCTTTTTAAGTCTTTTAAGATTTGGTACGTGTTTCAAAGAGGTATTTGAAATTTGAATCGTGTTTAGGGTATTAATAAAATAATTTGTAGCTTCATTTACATCACTCATGCTATATAAAAGGTTCAAGTTTGTGGCCATTAAATCTGATTCAATGCTATAATAATTAAGAATTTTGATAATTTTAGTTTTTTGTATGTTGCTATTTTATTTAGATTAATTTTGTAAAAACAATATAATTGTATCATGATCTGTGAGTGATGTATGTGCAATATAACAAGATGCATGACCTTTTGTTTTTAAAATTAGATGATCAATGCATGAGTGATTGTTACGAGTAGGTATAGTGTGAGCAGGCATTAAACCGTGATAAGCAAGCATAGTCAAGTAGTCAGTTGATCGTTGATCGACGTTGTTTTTTGAGATATAAATATTGATGTCTCCCGCTAATATAATATTTTTATACGAGGAATAGGATGTAAGGAGCTCACTTAAGGAATCTAAAAAACTTGAAACATTGTGGATCGCTGGGCGGTATATGGCAACTACGATAATGTCCTTACCTATTTTTATAACTAAGCAATTTGCATCCCGTAATAGAGGTTCTGTTACCGAAATATTTATTTGACTACGGCAGTACACGACTATGCCCTCGTTCTGTGATCGTACCTGAGCAGTAGAGGCAGAGCAGTAGCCAAGAATAGGTGGAACAGGGGAAGAATTATATAACCAAGATTCTGTCAGAATTATTAAATCCCACGGCGTATTGCTTCTTTCGAGGAGAGCATTTAGTCCATTGAAGTTTTTATTTATACTCCTAATGTTTTGAGATAGAAGTGAAAGCGCTTTTTTGTGAGATCTAGCTAATTGTTGGCAATCCTCTATCATACAAGTTGCTGAAACTGCTACCGATACTTTGTCTAGGTCATTATATATATAGTTTAAGTCGTCGAATTTTAAAGAGTGTTTTTTTTAGCATCAAACTTACAGACTTAGGGCATGTAGTGTGCTCTGTACTAAATACGTAGTGTCGTTTAAGTGTATGTGGTGTACAAAATATGATAACAAAGCGTTGGTAATAAACAAATAAAAAAGTAATTTCGAAATTATTATACGCATTTAATGGATAGTTGATCAGGAGGACGGTCAGTGAAAAAGCTTTATATTGATGTATGATATGTGAAATTTTGAGTGTTTTGAAATATTTTACAGTAAATGTAGAATATTGTTCGCGTAATGAGGCAAAATAATTTTAGGCATATGTAGGGACGCTACTGGGTGAGTTTATTAATGAAATAAAATGTATGTTCACATCACAGGATAACCTGATATATATTGCTGAGTTTTTATAAGGATGATATATAATATAATGTGTAAGTAGATAAATATTGAGAATTGCGTGTTGGTGTGAGAGTGAATATTTGGTATAATAGGATTTGGTATATAATAATAGATATGGACATTTTAGAAAATGTGAAAGTGTTAGATATTTCTGTATAGTTATGTTATTGTTTGTATTATTGTTTGCATTATTGTTTGTATTATGTATGGCACAATGCTTATAATATAAAAATATAGCTACAATCAGATTAAATTTATTACTAAGCATGCAATATATAGAAATAATAAAATGCAATGGGTAGGAATTTAGTAGTATATGTTTTAAATCTTGTAATTGCACTTCATTTCTTATAACTTTAGCCGGCTGACCTTCAATTTTTCTGACAAGAACTCGCCCGTTAGAAGTCCAGCAAAACTTGTACCCATTTTGTCTAGCCGCTTTACGGGCTAGAAAGAAAAGCCTTTTCGTGTAGTTTGTTAGGTGTTCACGAACGTAAACAGGAGTGTTTTTATCACCCAATCCAAGTTGGGATAATCCCAACTTAATTGGGTTCGCCTTATTAAAGGTTTTCACGCTGTTTAAAACAGTATCTTTAGTTGCTAGGGTGGTTAGTTCCGCTACAATTGGTTTGTTTGTAGTTTTGCTTGGAATGCGGTAAGTAGCCCGAATATCACTTGCCTGAAGTCTCAGATTTAATGACTTCGTTACCTTGAGGATGATGTCGGTTAATTTGGCAGCGTTTTCGTTCTCGTTAGGCGGTATACTGTGTATCTCGATGCTGTTTCTCTTCACGCTTCGTTGTAGTTGCTCAATCTGACCCTCCAAGTTTGTAATGTACGAAGATTTTTCATTACACTGCCTTTCAAGGCTATCAATCCGTTGGCGCATATCATCATATTGGTTTGACAAGAAGTCCAGAGATTTTTCAATGTCATCTGATGTTTTTTGTAAATTTGACAGCGAATTCTCCAGCTTGTTAAATTTCATATCTTGGTCGTGTTTCCAAATGTTTAACATCTCCATGATCTCCTTTTTAAAATCAACAAAGTCATCGCGAGTAATATCATCATGCTTTCTCTTGACTCTTGTCGCCACGTATGAGGTTGGGGTGGAAGATTGCTGCTTGTAAAGGTCAGTCTCGGACCCAGCTTTGACTGGCGAACGTTGCATTTTAATCACCTAGTTATTTAGTTATAGCAATTTCGTGCCAGCGAATAGCAAGTTCTCAGCCACCGGATCGAGGATTGCTTGTAGCAGTTTTGCAGGCGCTTGCAAATTGATGAAGTTAGTGAGGTAGGCGGGGTCAAAAACTTGAATAGCCAATAAGGGAAAAGCTTGGACGTCGCTTATCGAAGCGGACGGCGAGTGAGCCTCTTCGCTGATTTTATGCGCCTGGTACTTTATAGTCTTTGCGTTCACAAACAATTGTAGAATTTAATTTAAAATAATAATGCCAACCATCTAAATGATGGGGATGAAAATGCTGTCACGAAGGACGATGGCGAAAAGAGGCGGCAAGGGTCAGTCCGAACAATTCCTCAGAGCACTCCCTATAGTAAAAGCGATAGAAGATGCATAGTGAGGCCACATCTCTACGTAGCGCCAAGGGGTCTAGCCGATTTGAAACATCCTGGCGGTCGACGATTCAAGTCGCTCTCCGTTGAATGCGGTCCAGAGGGAGAAGCTGGTATTGGGGTGCCCCGCCCAAAGATGAGAACATCCTCTCTCTCCCTACGACTAGTTCAGTTTATGATATAGCGTTCTCCTACACCAACCGGCAGCTTATAATAGCGGTAGCCGCTGTAACTCGCAGTGCCCGACAGCACCTTCTGGGACCAGTTATAGACAGGTCTTCTCCCCAAATCTCGATTTCTCCAACCTAACTTCAGAGACCCGGTTCTCGTAAGTGAGCTACCTGGCGCCCAAGTGGCACTACCTATTCTCCAGATAGGTGCCAAAGCAATAAAGCCGCTCACCACTCGCAACTCTGGGAGTTGCTAACGATAAACTCGCTGAAGCCGACGGAGAAGCTGCCTCCCATAAATCCAGTATGGTACCGGAGCTGTATATGGCACGCTCACTTCCCGACGTATTGGCCTACAACCCGGGTATGGCCCGAGTCACTCTAGCTATAACTCTTACTTGCTGAGCAGGCAAGCACCCGAGATGCGTTGTGGCAGCGAAACCACGCCGCCACTTCGCTGAAGACAACTCCGTGCCTCGCGCGACCAACTAGTTTGCACTAGCCGCGACTGAGTCTGACGCTCCAATGCCACATGATTGCCGAGCAACGAACATGTCGTCCTCTGCGGCTAACCACATAGCCCCTGCGAGTTCAACCTCAATCATAATTTTAATATTTCTACACCAGCAATGGTAGTATGTGTGAATCAATGTTGAATATACATGACCCTCATGTACCACATACTTAGAAATAAATGCTATTCTATTCTAAAACTGTGTACTGAATGTTAGTTAATAATGTAACGGCTGGATATTATAGTGAAATACATGTCATATATGCCGAATATTGTAGTCCGTTTACAATATTTCATCGGTTTATAATCTGACTAGTGTTATTGGAAATGAACGGTTCTTATTATATTTCTGAAGCAACCCTAATTTATTAAAGAGCTTAGTTATATTGATGGATTGGCATAATTATACAGTATGTATAGAAAACCCTGTCCGATCCATTATTTCTCTTATAACAAACATGCTAATAAAAATAATAAAAAGGTCTATCATCGTAAAACGCCTTCATAATATTTTTAAGTATAGTATTGATAAGCACTTTTACCCTTAAATTACCGAAATTTCGCACAGACTGGCAAACCTCTACTAAACCGCGGCTTCTTTGATGTATTTATTTTCTATAAAATTCGTCGGCTTTTCTATCAAAGGTCAAAGAAGCCGCCTCCCCGCGCGCGTGCGTTTGTACCTAGACATTCGCATCGCGTTAGGGATGTAACTATCGATCAAATAAAAATATCGAGGTATGAAATTTTAAGGATGAAAACTAATTTATTTGTAAAAAACATTAAAGACTCTTGCGTGCAAAACTCAAACTTTATGTAATTATTCGTTTTTCTATAGATTAAATGAATAAAAATAATACATAAGTACATAAACTCACGGCTCATCCCCGTAGAGTATAGGTGTATTATTACGCCAAGTTTTACCAACTAAGTTTTTACATGCGTTTACCGTACACATTTTACGACTCTGTAACCATGTTGTTGCTGAGAAATACGTAGGTAACAAACAAAACCAAATAACGTTTTGCACGACCCCTTTTATCCAACCTAAGACTCTCGTTCGCACTCGCCAATTTAATACTATCACTGACTGGCGATATTAATTGAAAATAAGGGCTGGGCTACTAAATAAGTCTGATAGTCTTGCGGTCTGTCTAGAAAAATTGAGTGAGAAATATGTCAACATAGACATTATATGTATATCAGAACACTTCATAAAGTCAGGTTTGGAGAATAATCTAATAATACCTAACTATTACTTAGCTGCAATGTACAGCAGGAAAGAAACCAAGAGGGGTGGTACATGCATATTAATTAAAAAAGGTCAGCAATGGAAAGAACTAAAGGAAATTGAAAATTTATCTAGACCTGGTGTATTTGAAACTTGTGCTGTAGAGTTGATTGACTGTAATTTTATTGTAGTATGTGTGTATAGGGTACCTAAAATTAGAAATATTAATTTATTCTTTGAGAGGATGGAAACCCTCTTAAAAATGACCTGTGGTAAGCGTAACAAAAATGTAATCATTGCAGGTGATTTTAACATTGATATCTTGAAAAATAATAAGACTAAAATAGAGTTTGAATGTTTGCTAACACAGTTTGGGTTAAAACTTGAAATTAAAATGCCTACTAGGATGGCAAGTGGAACTTGCATAGACAATTTTATACATAATTTCAAAAAAAATGTAAATCAGAAATTATTGAATTTTCATTGTCAGACCACACGGCACAAATAATAGAATGCCCAGTTAGGAAACAAGGAGAAGTTAAGTTTTGGCGTAAATCACAGCGAAATTATTGCGTAGAGAATATAAATAAATTTAAATCATGTCTTAAAAACCTATCATTCTATGAAATATATTGGTCAAATGATCCTAACATTGCCTATAATCAGTTTATGGAAACTTTTGGGTTATTCTATAATTTATGTTTTCCTTACAAAATCATTACAATTAAATCCACAAAGAAAGTTAAATGGATATCAAAGGGGATCAAAAATTGTAGTAAAAATAAACGAAAGCTTCTATGGAAATCCAGATTACAACCGAATGAAGCAAATAAATTAAACTATAAATTATACTCACGAAGATACAAAAACATAATTAGATTAACACAACGATCGCAAAATATCCATACCATGAAAACGTCTAAAAATGTATCAAAGACGACCTGGCAAATAATAAATCAGTCTAGATTAAATCTGCCTCCGAATACGATTCCCAAAATAAGATTAAGTGAAAATAGGGTTATCACTAGTCCCCAAAAGATCGCTTGTGCTTTTAATGACTATTTTATAGATAAAGTTATACAAATAACCAATCACGGTATCAAAGCCACAAAATATATAGACAGGACCCAAAGTTCCATATTTTTCGCTCCTTGTATTCCAAGTGACATTGAAACTATTATATCTTCTCTAAAAAACACAAATAGTATGGAGCATGATGGCATATCAACTAAAATAATTAAAGCCTCAAATTCACTTATTGCTGGCCATATGAGTCATATAATAAATTTAAGTATTTGTACAGGTATATACCCTGATGCACTGAAGATATCTATAGTAAAACCCCTCTTCAAAAAAGAAAACAAAGAGCTTATGGAATATTACAGACCGATTACTCTCTTACCAATATTTTCAAAAGTCTTTGAAAAATATATACATAAGCAATTGTACAGTCATTTTGAGAAACACAATATTTTGGCAGCACAACAAAAAGGTTTTAGACCGAACTTTAATATTAATAGAGCAATATATGAATTTCTGCATGTAATTATGTCAAAAGTAGACAATAGGGTGCCTATATGTGCCATTATGTGTGATATGACCCAAGCTTTTGATTATGTTGAACACAAAACTCTACTGTTAAAGCTGGAAAGCTATGGTATACGAGGTAATGTTCTCAACCTCATAAAATCGTATTTAACAGATCGAAAGCAGTATGTTGAACTCAAGTATGTTAGTAATAGCAATAAAAAGGAAGAAACATACGTCTCTCATATGCGAACAGTGAAATATGGTGTGGGACAGGGTAGTGTTTTAGCCCCTTTGCTATTTATAATATACATAAATGATTTACCTAAAGTAACACCTCACCCCATCACATTGTTTGCAGATGACTGCTCAGTCGCTATTGAATGCCAAAACACTAACGAATATAAAAATGACATTAACAGTACACTGCTAAATATTATAAAATGGTTAGACAATAATAATCTAAAGATAAATTTAAATAAAACAAATATAATACAATTTTCACAAAGACTTCATAATCCAAATTTAAATATTGATTACGATAGTATAAAAATTTGTCAAGTTAATACCACAAAACTTTTGGGGCTCCTAATAGATAATAAACTTAATTGGAAAGCTCACATACAGGCCCTATGCAAAAAAATTAGTAGCTCAGCATATGCTCTATTTAAACTTGCTCCCACTCTAAGTTATGACGCTTTGCTCACGGCCTACCATGGTACCTTGTCATACCTAAGATATGGAATACTATTTTGGGGAAACTCAACTGACATAGATCTAGTATTTAAGACACAAAAAAGCTGTATAAGAGCAATTTTTAAACTACAATCATGGGAAAGCTGTGTACCATACTTTAAAAAGTATAAACTACTAACCCTTCCATCTCTCTATATTTTTGAAATAGCTGTTTTTGTAAAATCTAACAATGAACTTTTTGATAATTTGGCGGATACGGTTACCCGTAATAGAAGGCAAATCACCCAAAATAGACTTCGTCTACGCAAGTCAAAGACAGCTCTGTTATACAAAAGCGTATACTGTATGGCACCAGCAATTTATAATAGATTACCAAATGAATTTAAAAACTTAGACATTAATTTATTTAAAAAACAAGTACATAAGTTTTTGGCGAACAAATGTTATTATAAAGTTAATGATTTTATGGAAGGCATTTAAATATTTATTTTATTTTAATTATAATTTTATTTTGACATCATATTATCTTGATTTATATACCTACTTGACTTAACTATGTAATTATATTGACTACTTATATTATGACCAATTACAATATTATATATTATAATATAATTATGATGTAAATTAACTATTGAGACATTGCCATTATTTTATAATTTATCTCAATTATTTTCTAATTTGATATTATGCATGCCGAATAGGTAGAATAAAGAGAACTGTAATAATTAAGCAAATTTTGTATAACATCTATATATACCTTTATTCAGCAAATAAATGGATTTGATTTGATTTGATTTGAAAAAATATTGATAAAATTAAATATGTTGTATTCACACGCTGAATACTTTATCATATTCATGTGTTTAGTAAGGAGTGAAAGAAATTATGCAGCTGCGCGTAGGGACGAGGAACTGTTCTCTAGACCACGACGGATCACACCTTCGCACACGCATGTACAGTACGGGTATAGTGTTCGTGGTCATTTATGAAAATGGTGCCGAATGTGGATCTATGTTCGAGGTGGATATGTAGAGTACGATCAACTTAGCTTACAAGGTAATATTTTTATTAATTATAAACTTAGATATGATAAGTTAGATTAGAATGCTCTGTGATGTCTTAAAAAGTTCGAGATCGTTTTCAACAATGCAATATCAGCTGATGCGTTCAGTCGGCACGTGCGGCGAGCGGATTACATCAAAGAATTAGGTAAAACTATCGTTTCGACCGGCGGCGCCTTTGACTTGTCGGCAAACTTTTGTGTATCAAAGCAGGCGGCTTGGCGTGCGGCGGCGTCAGTGAACATCAATAAACTTTAGTGATACCTAGTTATTATGATTTATGAGTTGTCGGTGTTACCATTAGTAATCAATAAATATATTATTTTAAATAAATAAAGTTTAGCGGGGTAATTTTTTAATATTTTTTATTATAGGATTACACCTACGTACTCATAATAAGCTACTATATACCTTTAACGATCGGACATGGTTTATTATACACACTGTATACTACTTTATGAACAAAGTCAATCATGGTTATAAAATTTACTATACGATTGCTTATTTAATATTATATTATAAATTATACTTTTTTTTTTCCCTTTGTATATACTGAAGTATCAATTAGCAATATATTATTGAAATAAAACCCGAATTACAACCATAATTACGCATATAAAATTAAATAACCTGACGGTTTTACTTAAGTCAGTATTTTCGGTTTAACCCAGCTAGTTTAGTTTGCCGATTTTACAAATAATTTGGACCTATTGAGTCCATTCGCATTCCAAGAATTGACAGGTTAATTGATTGCACAAATCATATGGGCAGTGGTCAGTCATCACGGGTATTTTCAGTACCTACGCTGCAACAGAGATACGGCTCGTACGATAGCACGTTTCACCGTAGCTTGTAATCAATTGCAACATTAAGTATATCTCTGACGCGATGCCAAATAATTAAAAATAGGATGGATAAGTGAATTTGAGGATATGCAAGGAGGCAAAATTCGTGAATCTCTAAAATTATTTTACCAGGTTTAATGCAGTAAAATTCTAACTATTCTTACGCCAATTATTTATAGACGCATACTTATAACTAAGGCAAAACTTTTTATAGCTATTATATATCAAAAAAATTGATCTTACTCTAAGCTACACCTATCTGAGTGTCAACACTACTTTATACGCGGTAAATCAACGTTCACCAACTTATTCAGGTACAAAAAATATCTCGGCACCGTTTCTGCGAAGGCGGTCAAGTGGACTACATCTATAGATTTTTGAGAGGCCTTTGATACAGTCAATCATGATATACTAATTTAGAATGCAATGTACTAAGGTGTACATGGTTGTTTATTGCATTGGGTTTAGTCATAGTAAAAACAAAAACCCAACTTGTATCTGTTAAATTAGGGGTTAATTATCCAAACCTGTTACCATCACCCTTGGTATATCACAAGGAGCATTTAGTGCCATTATTCTCCTTCATATTCATCAAGGTTCTTGTAAAGACTAAATTATCCCAGCCTATTTTGATTTTTTAAAAGTGTTTACATCCATACGCAATATATCCGATTGTGAATCCCTACAGCGAGATTTTAACGGTATATCGATTTGGTTTAATCTTAATCGTATGCACTTAAATGTCAAACAGTTGCTAAGTTTTTTTTTTTTTGTTGTGAAATCGCACAGTGTTTGTAATAGAAAATACAACATGTGTGAAAACTATGCACCATTTACATGTTTTCGCAGATATACAACTAAAAAGTTTCATATTTATTTTTCAAAAAGTTCCATTATTAACACACAATCATAAACTCCATTATTAACATATATAGGATGTCGGTATACTATTTGACAACTGAATATATTTTTGCTATTATCAAAGTACATAATAATACGGACAGCTAGTAGAACTTGGCTTTGTAGGTAGATCCACAAAATGTTTTAAAATCCTCACAGCCTTGTAGGTATCACTTAATAATAGTCAAATTAGAAACGTATTGGAGTGCCGTTCAAGTATGTGGCCACCGTATAACTTAGTACACTCTGGTATCAATAAATCATAACGACTTGTGTGGTTTGCAGTAGTCAGCGGTTCACTAATGTTTTCTTGGAATTACTACTGTGATACCAAGTGTTAGCAATTATAGGTAGAATATAATTATTATATAGAAATATTTCGTTAAATGTAGCAATGTAGAAGCATTATTTGAATATGTTTAATTGTATCCGTTATTTTCTGTTGGCAACACTGATTTTTCTCGACTGCCCACTATGCTTGATAGTATAAAACTAACGCGCGGAACTATAACGGGCAGTCGTGCGTTGTGTGGCGATCGGATAAGTTTGTGAAGTAAAAGTATATTAAGTGGCGGATATTGCATTGAATTAAATCAGGTATGCATATTGTGTAACTATGTAAACTATTAATATAAAATATAATTATGTTACAATATTATTAAAGGAAATAAATACTTGAGAACTGATTCTGGAGTTTCCTTACAATTCAGAAGTGGGATAGACGGGTCATTTTTTTTCAAAAGGCACTCGTTTATCCCAGCCCACGTGCAAATTTAACTTTTATGAACAAATAAAAGAAAATATATACATTTCGTTCAGAATTGGTTCTCAAAATTTGACTTGTCACGCATCGTATGGGGTATTGCGATATAGTCGATTTCAATACAACAAAATCAAAAGGTATACAAACGGGTCATTGACATGACCATAGACATTTTAGTGATGTCCAAGTGTAGCATCAATTGTAAAACAATTAATTACTTATTTGAATTTAAAAAAGTTGATATCCGCTTTTTACCAAACAGAATATAGTATAGTATCGAAACATACAGTAAAAAAAAAAATGCAAGGTATGTACATAATTTTACATTGTTAAAGAATAACCTTAGGGATAGGTAGTTATTACTGTACTGTATTACTTAGGGATAGGTACTATTAGTAATTATTACTGACAGATTAATTTAAATTCCTCCAAATTATAGATATTTTGGCATCTGACAAATAACCTCACTTTTCGTCTAAGATTTTTTAAATCAAACAATTATTTATTAATCGAACGCCAAATGCTTTAGAAAATATTAAGGTATCGTGTGAAAACGTTGAAAATATGGATAATTGTTACTTATTCCATATAGTGAGTAATTGTGATAAATTTAACAGATTTAACATCAATTTGGTTTGTTTATGTTTCCGTCCTGATGGGTTGAAGTCAACTACGACACTCGTGTTTGTTTGTTTTTTCGTCTCGATTATGAGACTTACAGATAAGTGTGTTGGATGCTAGATGGACTCGTTGTGTCGGCGTCGTAGTTTGGCTTGGCCAAGGCACTCCCTGGTAGCTAACTATTGGCAAGCGACGTATTTACTTGATAATGTACTGTGTACTTATGGATATGTAGCATTATTGCGGTTGATGAGGTTGAATTTGGCTGGGGCACTCCTCGGTATTTCTCCTCTCGGCACTGTTTATATCCAGCCAGAGCTACTCTCTGGGGATGTGTTATCAGGTGCAATCTGCTATATGTCCATCAAAAATGGTATTAGGTAGAGGAATGACTTGTTAATGCTTTTGCCCATATTGGTGCGCTATGTTTATATGCACTATACTGACATACAGATTGAAGGTATCATTATTAATATATTATTACTTTTATTTTCAATCGATACCTACAATATTAAAACACAATGAAACTATATATTATCTTAAAGATTAAAGCTTTCATGGATGAGCTGAATTCATGGTCAAAGTCAATATCATTTATTCATTGAGTTCACAAAGATAAGATAAGATAAAACTTTATTCATAGATAAAGTTAGCCTAGGTTTACAATGTTGTTCTGTTTTAATATATGTTCTAAATATGTGTGCACAGCATGTTTAAAACAGATACAATATAGTACAGTTAAACATATTTACACTATTAATCATATTTGACTATATTAACTTAGAACATTAGCAAATTAATGTATAAATAAGAAGAAAAATATTGTTTAACTTCAACATATAAAATTGGCGGTAATCCGATAAAAATTCTTTAGCTCCCGTGCTAGTCAAATTGTGTTACGGCGAGGTAAGGATTCTCACTATAGAAATACCAACTGTAAGTTAATTGAGTAAGGACAGTTTTGTAATATTGATTGTAATATTTAAGCGAACAAAACATGCACGATATCTACTAATGAGTTTGGTGTAAACAGGTTGTATATCTACAAATAACAGATAATTTTGAAGAACGATTGTTAAGCATAGTTAAACTATTTTAAAATAATGTAATTGATAAAATATAAAGTTTATGTCAATGCAGACATATTTGGTATTTATATGAATTTTGTTTATGGTAATATATAATGTATTATATAAAAAATAAGCATTATAAATAAACTATAATAAATTTGCTTTAATAGTTTTAATAATTTTATTAGCTAAAAAATTAGTAAAGGTCATTAAATTTACTGAGGCTACATTTAGGTTAGTTGCTAGGTTCAGGCAAAGGGTTGGCCCTATGAGAAGAAACCTGCAAGACACGATATTTGAGCGCCTCACTTAACTTTATCATCTAAAGTTTTTAAATTTATATTTACGTTAGGACTCTTTACATTTGGCAGTGTAAAGTTTAGTAGTAAATTATTCGTCGTAAACCAGTCTAGGACTTGCGCGAGTAAATCGTTAACAGCACATAAATTCGGTGCTTTTCAGTCTACTTTAAAAATAAGGGATTTGTCATCCACGAATAAAACAATTTCACACAAATCCTGAAACCATATTGATTTGTATGAAATAAATCATTTACACTAACGTGGCTCTTTAGTTGCTGTAATATAATCTTCCCAAGTACTTTACTGATTGAAATTGGCCTAAAATTATTGGGGTCGTTTTGGTATCCAATTTTAAATTAAGGTAGTATTTTACTACATTTGATTAAGTTAAGAAAAATGCCCCATTGATTATAGCAGCTAGGTGTGGCGCTGTATTGACAATAATATTTTCAACAAATTTTACAGAGATAGGAATCCCTGAATTTAGCAGATATTTTTTAATTAAGTTACTTAAATACGTTTATTATATGATATGGATGTACACGTTCAAAACTGAATAGTATCCTACTCTTCCACGTTGTCGATAACCAAGTATTCTGCTCGAGCTGGGCAAGACCTTAGGGTACTAGTTGTATTTAAAGTTATTTTTGCGAAGTAGTTATTAAAGGTGTCGGCTATTTCCAAATTATTTGAAATTATGTTACTATTTTCCACAATACAAATTATTAATTATATACATAATATAAACACAATTCTATAAAACTAACTTATACCTAAAATATTATAAAACAGAAGTAAAAAAGAAGAAAACTAAAACCCTCTAATAGGCGTCATAGAATTCCTATTGTTATCATTTGTATTAAGTTCAAAGGTATTCATTGAAATTAAACTACTATATACGGATTTTATCGCGTTGTTTATTTAACACTCTATTACATAATTTAGAAACTGTTACACTACTATACTATACTATTAAACTTTGCTAATTTTAAGCTAATTGGATTGTTGGGGCTACCAAATCTATTTGTTTTTAAGTTTACACTTTCCCCGACGTTTCGGTTGCTTTTCAGCAGCCATGGTCACGGGGAGACTAAGATGGTAGTTGTCTCAATGTTCCAGTGTAGTTATTTCAAAGTACCCGAACATAATTTAGTTATTGGTGTTTCATTCGCGTAAACAGAAGACAATATTTATTCAAAGGTATTATCACGCACCTTGCTGCGTCCTGTTTCATTGTTATTAATATTCCAAGTAATTTTGATTTTATTACTAGAATTTCGTATTTTAGTTTTAAGATAAAGGGACTTGGCAGTGGCACAAATCATTTTAAATAATTTTTAACATATTGAATAAAATTAGGATCAAAATTGAATGTTTTTCATATCATATAATTCATATAATTTAGATCACAAAACATAATCTTATTATTCTTAGTAAAGGTCTTACATTTAATATTTTTATATCCTAAAGTAATTATGTTAAGTAAAGACTCATATACTTCGTCTGAGAAAGGATATCCTTCCATATTGAGAACCTTGACACTTGCTTTATTATTAAATTTATTTAAGCGATTAGAGGTCATTGGTCTACATGTGATCTTATTCTCTTTAAGCATTGTATTTACAGAAAAATCTACCCTTTGACCACAATGGTCAGATGTCGGTTCACTTAATATGGCCCGGCCGTATTTAGAAATTGAGTCACAAAATACATTATCTAAGCAGATAGCAGAATGTGATATAATCCTGGTTGGTTCCAAAAATAGATACTTTAATTAAATGACTCTAATGAACTAATTAGTTTCACAGAAAGAGCTGACTGCTCAAGGAAATTAATATTAAAATCACCACATACTACTATATTCCTATTACTAAAACTCAAACGATTTAAAATATCCTGTACTACTGTTTCGAATACACTAAAGTCACTCTGCGGTGGACAGTACACACAAACTATGGTATGTTGCTCTTGTTCCACACAGGATAATTCATCAGTACGATAGAAAGATTTACTATATCTTTAAGTTCTTTACGTTTTACATCATTACATAAATATATTAGAGAGCCACCATATATAGAATTCTCTTAAAAATGCACTTACAATTGAATAATACTCATTATAAATTTTAATTGAATACTTTTTAACCAATGTTCAGTTATGCAACATACTTGAATATTATGTTTAAAAATAAATCTAATTCTAACTCCTTGTCGGATAGACCCTGAATATTTTAATGAATTAGTTTAATACTGTGTATGCCTGTCCTTTGTCTCGTTTAACAGTTTAAACTTCTAGATGTATCACTAAGATTTGTAGTAATAATACTACTATGTTCTATAACCTTCACTACTCTACTGGTAACTGGGTCCCTGCATAATATATTAAATGCTAATAGTTTAGCAAGTTGCTTTTTATAAGATAAAGGTAGAAACAATGTATATTTAGTCAATAAAAATCTACTAATAAACTTGTTAGTGTCGAAGAATGAAATAAAATTGTTATAACATATACAACTGCATTTAAAGAAGTAAATTAAGTTTTTCAATATTCCTATTTTTGTTTTTTTGTTAATACATAGGACTATGGTAATGCACACAAAATAAAGTTACACCCTACCTTATAATGTAATGATTATACTTCTGTTAAATAGATTGCATCTTTTTTAGTGACAGATAGGCTGTCACCATAAAGAAATGACTGTTGACTGAGTGTTTAATGTAGTCGTTTTTAACTTCTACTGAAACCTACAGGTGTGGATTACAAAGATGTATTCATGTTTTCAGACCAAATAGGTGTTTGGTCTCAAGGCATGAATGTGTTTTTGTTATTGTTATCAACCAAATAAGACACAGGCATAACTTCATGACCAGGGGAGGAGATGGTATCACTGTTGACTGACTCCAAATCACAAACAGCTGACAGGTTTCAGCGGTAATATTAAAGTTAACCTATTGAGTCTCAGTGACATACTGGTGGCATGACTCGATATATTTTATTACGTCTGGTATACCTGACAGATTAACTGTGATAAATATTTAATTAATGAATTTAAACTGCCGATCATTCCTTAATTTTCAGACTAATGGACGAGTCTGATGATAAGTAACCGCGATAATGAAAGCGGAAAAGGGTAGACTTCAAAACAAATACAGAGTGAGGGAGTGGAAGGGAGCCGGCGAGAGAGGCAAATCCACAAACACTCTTTTAATCGTAAGTCACAAAGTCCGAGGAGGGAGGTGTTGCGACAACGTGGATAACACGGAGTCGTAACATCAAAACTCGGCATAATAATAAAAGTCCGAGGAGGGAGGTGTTGCGACAACGTGGATAACACGGGGAGTCGTAACATCAAAACTCGGCATAATAATAAAAGTCCGAGGAGGGAGGTGTTGCGACAACGTGGATAACACGGGGAGTCGTAACATCAAAACTCGGCACAATCGTAAAAGTCCGAGGAGGGAGGTGTCGCGACAACGTGGATAACACGGGAAGTCGCGACATCAAAACTGGGCACCGTTAAATAAACTAAGTAAATTAATTAATAACCGCGTCTCGACAGTTTTAGATGTATTAAGTAATGTTAAAGGCGCATCGACCTCGCTATGAGAATATTGTATCAATAGATAAACTAAAACCATGTTTGGTATACGATAGAAATCATGATTCTAGTTAAGTAAATTCAGAGAAAGAATGTGATGATATTTCTAAAATAATGAATTGATAACATAATAGTTGTAACAGTGATTCTCACTGGTTGTTTTCAATAATTATATAATATTTCAGTGATTTAAAATAAATGTATGAATGCCATACATATTATGTAAAACAATTATAATAGCATTTTCGGCATGGCACCCAAAATATACAATAAAGTACCAAATAAATTTAAGGACCTTAATGTTAACGTATTTAAACGTAATTTAAGAAATTTATTATTTATTGCATAAATGCTACTATAATATTAATGATCTCCTATGTGATAATCTTATATAATTTGTTTTCTTTGTTTCAATAATCGTCTATCATGATCTAATTTAATTTGGCATGTTCTTAATTATTGACTTATCTATTACTATTCTATTATTAGAAATGAATTATTAATTAATTAATTTTTATATTTATTGTACGGATTTGAACTAACCTATTTATAATATATCTCACTTCATTGTTAAGAGACGCTTAATTGACATGTTAATTATAATATTAGATCCAGCATAATTTTAAAATTCTTATTAAGCATATACATTTGCATGTCTGACAAGACAGAGCATGTTGAGACAAAAATACCTATCTGTAACACCTGATCGTACACATGTTGAGTCAAATAAATTTATCTTTAATAATAAGTTATAAATGTGTACATTCACATTGATAAAAATAAGCATTGTCTCTATGTAACAGGATATACATAATAATTTCTTAAGAAGTACATAAATAAAATACATTAAATTATACTTATTACGAATATAAACGACGGTACTTCAAGCGATTCATGGCCACAATTTTGTGCACGAATCGCTTGACCTGTTGTTGTTAAACATAATCTAAAGCGAAGGGTCTCGCTTTAACATCAGGATGGCCGAGCTGTTAGCAATTATAGGTAGAATATAATTATTATATAGAAATATTTCGTTAAATGTAGCAATGTAGAAGCATTATTTGAATATGTTTAATTGTATCCGTTATTTTCTGTTGGCAACACTGATTTTTCTCGACTGCCCACTATGCTTGATAGTATAAAACTAACGCGCGGAACTATAACGGGCAGTCGTGCGTTGTGTGGCGATCGGATAAGTTTGTGAAGTAAAAGTATATTAAGTGGCGGATATTGCATTGAATTAAATCAGGTATGCATATTGTGTAACTATGTAAACTATTAATATAAAATATAATTATGTTACCATATTATTAAAGGAAATAAATACTTGAGAACTGATTCTGGAGTTTCCTTACACAAGAAATCACAGATATGTTCATTAAAATGAAATTACCTCATACGGATTTTATTGCGTTGTTTATTTAACACTTTATTATATAATTTTAAATTCTTATACTACTACTATTCAACTTTAATACTTTTCAAGCTAATTATATTATTATAACTATTTATATTTAAGTTTGCACTTTGCCCGACATTTCAGTTGCTTTACAGCAGCCACGTGAGGGAGACTAAAATGGTAGTTGTCGCAATGTTTTGAAGTGTAGTTATTTCACAGTACCCGAATATAATTTAATTATTGGTGTTTCTATTTACGCAGAATGATTTCAAAGTATCAGGAAGTCTAGCTGTGTTTTGCTTCTTCTTGGATTTGACTATTTGTATTAATGGATACCAAGCTGGTGGTACATTCCAACCGTTTTTCTATTGAAATTTGTAGGTTGTTTAATTTCAATACGCGGTCGCCACGGTTGTTTTGGCCAGTTCCTGTGTCGCATAGGCCGGCAAGAGAAGCCCGGTTGTCACCACTGCGGCGACTGCCGCGAAGTTGTCGATGACACGGCGCTGCACACTTGGTGGATTGCCCCTCCTGGGCATTGCAGCGCCGTGGGATGGTCGCGGCAGTCTGATTGGTTGCCCTCTCGCTCCCGCCCGTACTTCAATCTATGGTCCGGAGTGAGAGATCGTAGAACGCCGTCTGCGAAATGCAATGATGCATATCCCTCCGCGGGGGCGGGCGGAGGGATTATGTCGGACTCGCCGGGGTAAAAGAAAGATGGAAATAATAGTAAAGTACCTCCCGGAATACCGACTAAACCTACCACGGTGTTCCTCGACAAAACCACTATCGACGGGGCCGCGCGAATCGCTTTCGCATGCGGTCGCGACCCCGCCGAGGTTACGGCCCGCTGTGTGAAACGACAGGCCACTACACAACAAGACCTACCCATAATAGGACTTCACGCCACTAGTAAACCCTACTGTCCCCCCACTAAAAAGAGGGGAGACGGACTCGACACAGAGGCGCGCGTGGGAACACGCACGCCGCCTCCCAGACCTGGTGCTGAACGGATGGCGGGCAGGCCCACAAAGCTCGCCACCCCCAGGTCAAACCTCAGGGTGGCTGGAGGTCGTCTCGCGATCAGATTTCTCTCTGGCTCATCTGCACTCAACATCAATACAAAATCCTCAAACTAAATAACAAAAACTCGTTCAATAAAATCTAGCTGTACTTTTTTTAATAATAATATATACACTTAATTTGAATAGTAGGTACTCTTAGTTTAATTAGTAGCAGCAAGTACATCTAAACGACTCGTCATAAACACAATCTCCACGCTTAGCTTTCTCGACGTGAGTGCAGTGGTAGTCACAGTCCTTGGTGAGCGAGTCGCAGGTGCCGGGAAAGGACTTGGCAGGCAGACAGCTTGACACCGTGGAGAAAATGGTCGCGACGTACGCCAACATAAAGATTACCATTGCGGACTTCATTGTTGATAATTAAGAAGTGATGTTGGTGCTTCTGTAACAAATATGGATTTAAGTATACAGTTTTTTTTTGTTCATATATCATTATTCAATCTATCTATACTGATATAAAATTATTACATTGCTGCGTCTATCGATCGTCTATTTACACGCGCGTCTTTGTCGACGTAAACTGCAGCTTTTTCGAATGCTTTTCAGATGCTGTTTCTAATCGAATGACATTTCGTTCATATTTTTCTGAGACTGCTGGAAAAAGTTGACCAAAAAGGCACTTGTTAACTAGACTATTCCGAATCCATTTTTAGTTTGTACATGATGTCGGAGCCGGAAGGACAAATAAAAATTTAAAACTATTCTGTTAGATAGAGACGCTTAAAATAGGCGAAACTATTTTGTCTAATGTAGAGAAGTGTTCTCAACAGTTTAATAATTGAATTGAGAGATTAAGATTCATTTTTTAAATTACAATTATATTAATATTTTATACTTAAATATTTAAGACAATATTTTTTATAATCTGAGTGCCTTCAGACAATTCTTTAATAAATTAGCTGATTTTATAAGATTGTTATTCACCTGTCAATTGATGTTGCTACTGCTAAAGCAAGCTATGCAATGTGTTACTTTTGACACAATACCATTTATATACTAGCTTAGTGACTGGTGGTCATTCTGTCTCGTTTAGTAATTAACTTAATTGATATATCAATGCGTTTTAATAAATATACATGCTAACTTATCAAGTACGTAAGCTACTTCACACAGTAAGACTAGAGACCTGAAGACATCTGTTCATCGAACTCACAACACTCGGCGCGGCGGCAGTGGCGACCACTTAAACCACTACATCATCCGTGCAGTTATTAATAAACATTATGAGTCCTCTAAATCAGGAAGATATTGAAAAACCTTTGTATTTTGAATAGGAACTACGAAATTATATGTAGGGAAAAACGGCTCGGTTCGAACAGCTCGCGGTGCGAAAAGACTAAAAACCCTCTTTTATAGCTAATGACCTATTAGTTCAAAAAATATTTTATCTTTAAATTACCTAATAGTACTCTTGATGAAGATCACGTGCTACATCGGTCATTAATATTAGCGGTTAAAGTATGAAATTGCCGATTTGTACGAAAAAAATGAAACTCGTTTTTTTCTAAGATGTATCATTTTATTTATTTAGTTACTTAATTAGTACGGTCGCAAGCTTATACTAATTAAGGACGCAACTATCATACTACCTTTTTACAATATTCCTTACACACTGACAGTATCTTCTTTCATTCATCCGCAAACATATCACACTGAGTGTTGTCCACAAGGAGAGCGTTGAGTGTGCCGAGAGACCGAGGTATAGGTGAATTAGCACGGGCTACTGTGCGACAAGCTGGTAAGGCAAACGGTTTGTGCTTTCTGCCGCGACGGTAATTATTAGGAACAAATATCCTCAATAGAACGTCATGAACTTCTCGTGCCTCAATTATGCCACGAAGGACTTTGCACATAGTTCCGATCTGATCTAACTGCCTTCTAAACTCCAGAGAATTATATCCTAGGTTAACCAACAGGAACTATGTTGGATACAAAAATGGATAATAGCCATATAAGCGCTTGTAAAGGAATTTCAATAAAAGCCTTTTAAACCTCTTTCATAGCAACGTATATGTTTTTCATGAGGATTCCATACACAAGCACTTGTCTCGAGTTTGCTGCGTATAAGTGAATTATAGATGATCCAGACTACATCGTTACTGCTGAAGTTTTTCACATTTCTCAAAATGAATCCAAGCCGACTGAAAGAGTCCTTCGCCGTTGCTATGATATGGTCGTGAAAAGTGAGACCAGGATCAAATACTACACCTAAATGTTTGATATGGGTACATCTAGAAATGGCAACACCGCACCGTTTAGCTGATAGTCAAAGTGGATTGGACTTCTGACACCTCCAAAAGTCATCGCTAGGTACTTGGAGGAATTGAATTCCATTTTGTTATCAAGAGCCCAATTATGTAGGGTGACGATGTCACTCCGAAGTAGCATACACTCAGTATGAGAGCTTACAGTACAGTATAATTGTAAGTCATCTGCATAAAGAAGACATTTACATATTTTACATGTATTAGCACAGTTGGTAGGTCATTGATCATAATGAAAAAAAGGCTCTATACTCTAGGTTTTATACTCGGTCCTCTGACCGAGTATAGAACCTTGACTTACCCTCGAGCGCGTATGGTAGGGTTTGGACACATATATGCCTAGCTTAACGAACTGCGGGGGATCCCGTAGATAGTCTGCAAATAATTTAAGTAATTCTGGAGCAATTACAATAGCGCTAAGCTTCAACAATAAAATATTGTTGTTGATCCTATCAAAAACCTTTTTGAAGTCAAAGTAAACTACATCTACCTGACCACCTCTATCAAGGGTCGTGGATATAAACTCAACAAGAGTCAATAAATTGGAGTTAACGGATCTCTTGGATCTGAAACCATGTTGATCCTCACTCAGATATTTATTGGCGAATGAATATATATATATTAGTGGAGGATTGTCTCAAAGACTTTCGCCGAGGATTACAAAACTGCTATGGGTCGGTAGTCTTCAGCTGAAACCCTCTGTGCACAATTTGGGATTGGACCATATTTATTTAATCGAAATATTTACGCTCATTATCTATACATTGCTGCCATCTAAACGGAAGTTCATTTATGCCTTTATGATAGAACTCCGGGGATCTAGATTCAACAAATTGTGTGAAAGCATTTTGTACTACCTCCTGAGAAAGAAAATATTTTTTTTTATCACGTAAAAGATTGTCCAAATCTAGATAAAAATGGTAGTCCGTTGGAGCAAGGTCTGGCGAGTACGGAGGATGACGTATGGTTTCTAACTGCAGCTCCTGTAGGGTTACAATGGCTTCTTGTACTGTGTGAGATCCTGCGTTATCATGGAGCAATAATGGTGTAGATCGATTTACAAGTCGGGGCTGTTTCACTGCCAGTTTCGCCATAATTATTCGAAGTTTGGCACAGTTAACATCGGCTTTTATTGCTTGACCAGACCTGAGAAAGCTATAGTGAATAACACCATGAAGAGACCACCAAACAGTTGTCATTTCCTTTTTATTGGTAAGCTTTGCTTTAAGGCACTGTTGCGGCATTTGACCTGGGGTCAGCCATTGCACTTTTCGCTTATGGTTATCGTAAATAATCCAATTTTCATCACATGTTACAATTCGATCTAATATTTCTTCATTTCTGTACCGATTCAACAAGGCAACACAAGTTTCAACACGCATTTCTTTCTGCAGATCAGTAAAATCACGAGGCATTTTCCATTTATTTTTATCTTATTGATATGATGCAAATGAGCCAATATTGTAGGTAGGGTTACGATAAACCATGCCGCTAATTTCTGGGCAGTTTGACTCGGATCGGTTTCCACCATCTCCTTCAATTCAGCGTTATTCACCTGTGTGGGCGGTCTTCCACGTGGTTCGTTTTTCGTCTGTTTCTGCCGCGTTAGTTCCGCGTTGGAACTCGTATTAAAAATGACTCGGAATTTCGAAGTATCCATCTTTCCCGTCTAAGCTGCATAAAAAAACAATTAAAAGTCCAAAATCGGAAGTTGCACATTTTTTAAAAGAAGTATTATGTTAAAAATGTTTCACTCGAAAATCTCACACCATCAAAGTTTCATGTCAATTTAAAGTATCTATTACTATACAACGGCAACTTCATATTTTAATCCCTATTATTACGTAATTTAATTTGTATCTGGCTATTTCCTAATATATATATATATATATATAATTAAATAGCGCTTTATTATACATTAGACTGCCCCTAAGTTTTGTGGTTCTTAAATACCGTTAATTGATACCTATTAGTTGGTAATGGGAAGAATTATAGTATTAGTGTGATTAAGTAGTCATATAGGACAAAAAATGTGTAGTGTTTAATCTATAAGGATTATTTTTGTTTGACGGGTGATTTTTTTTAAGTAAAACGGCGTGTTGTTTGTTACTTTGGTTTGTTTTCAACTGCTAAATCATTCGACACAATGGACTGTAAATAGATATATGCATATAATATAGTATGTACGTCGCTCATACCACACGAAACTCTAATCTATTTGGACATTCCGCCCGCCAAAGAACATAGTTCTTTAACTACATTTTAAGAGACAGAACTTAACTGAAAGATTTACTTTGCGTAAACATAACACATAATAGCTTCAAAAAGAATCTTACGATAAAATCATTTCACACAGAAATCCTAATAAAAATAACAATTGAATAACAGAACGACCTATGCAGATCTTCCTGATTTGCAAGATGTAAACAATTTCCAGTAGGTACCTAACACAGAGCTAGCTCGGCTCGGCCAGGCATTTTGAATAATATTGATGTCGAACATGATTATTTTATAAGTACGTAGCTTAATTACATTTAGTTAAGCTATGTACTTATAAAATAATCATGCAGATAAAATAATGTGTTTGGATAATTCATTATGTATTTGTATATACGTACTGTATTGTACATAACGTAAATACAATTCTAAGGATTCTTAAACAGGTAGTTAATTTACACGAACAACAAAACAATTATCTACATATAATAAGCTACATTAGAATTTTTAGCATAAAAGATATAATTAAAAACAAACATTATTTAGTTAAAATACAAATTCTGCTCACTGGACACTTCAATTCTCCGGTTTTACACTTTACAGATACAACTCGAGTTACATTATCGGGCCTAGGATATTTGTTGATAAACTTACCAAGTAACCATTTAGCTGGCAGTAAACAATCTTCCTTTAAAACAACAATATCGCCTATTTCTGGTTCATCACGTTTAGTGTTTCATTTATTGTTAATTTAAATCAAAGATGATTTAAATTAACTAGCTATTTCTTATACCACCTATAGTAATATTCTACACATACACACAACACTATCTAATCCAAACTAAGCAGAGCTTGTACTATGGGTACTAGACAATAGATAAACATACATTTTTTTTGTAAATACCTACATATTATACATAGAAACACCCAGACCAAGTCGAACATCCATGTTCATGCACACAAATGTTTGACTTTTGCGGCAATCGAGAAAATGCCAAAAATCTGTAACAATCTTTTGCGTCAATCCACCTATCCAAACCAACTACATAACAATTAGTGTAATCCTTATCTGCAATATTTAACAATGATTCACCTATCAATTATCATTGGATCATCACTCAACAAAGAAATTGGCCTAGAATTTAAACAAGGCTTCACTTGCGCCAGGACAGTTGACATTTCCTCGTAGGATAGTGTACTATATCCTACCACTTTTTTAAAATGGGTCTTGTTGCTGCGCACCGATGATTCCCATAAACCGCCAAAGTTCGGTGAGTGGGGAGGGATATAGTGCCATGTGGTTCTTTCTAAAGAAAGTATTTCTCGCGGAAGAGAAGATCGGGCACTATTAAACATTTCTCGCATTTGTTTATCGGCGCCAACAAAGTTAGTACCATTGTCACTATATAAATCCTGACAATGACCTCTACGAGCAGTGAATCGCCTAAAGGCGGCAATAAAACTTTTGGCAATCATATCGGTCATTGCTTCTAGATGGACTGCTCGTGTCACCATGCATACGAAAATGCAAATATAACTTTTGTAAGACTTAGCGCCACGACCTGGTGAGAATCTGATAAAGACAGAGCCACAGTAGTCCACGCCAGTAGTTCTGAATAGTTTACTGGACTTTACCCTTGCCTCTGGAAGCAAACCCATAAGAGGAGTAGACTTTTTCGTAGAATATCATAAACAAATAGTGCGTTCTCAAAAGTATTTTTAACACGTTCTCTAGCACGTAAAATCCAGTATTTGGATATTAGAAAGCTTAACATAGCTTATGGACCACCATGCAATGTATTTTCATGAGCACGCGCACTGACTCTTAGTATCCCTTTTTGATCTAAAAAGGGACAAAGAGATCGTAATTTACTCTTTTTAGGCAATCTTTAACAGTTTTATTTCGAATAAAACTCGCGCTTTTGCAGTTGTTTAATGCATGATACCTAATAATGTTTCGCTCATTTCTCTTGGTGTAATTTATTTAGGTAGTTTAGGTCTGTTATCTTTCTTTAATTTAAAATTCAAAATTTGTCCACAATATGATACAATTTTTAATGGTTCATTTAACGATGAATATTTTGACCAATAATATTCCTCATCAACATCAGATATAACAGTTAAAGATTGGATCCGTTCCTCTTCATGTGTGTCTTCAATTATGTAGTTTATTATTTATAGGCATTGTAGTATCTGACAACCACTTCGATCCTCTCCACCACAATGAATGCTCACTCAACTCTTTGGGCTGCAGACCACATGAAGCGCAGTCCGCAGGGTTTGTCTCCGATGAGACATGACTCCACTGTTTATAGTCCATAATATTTAATATGGTGGACACTCCGTTACTAACGAATGTTACCCATCGACTTGAGCCTCCTTTCAGCCATACTAACACGCTTATGGTGGAGTCAGTCAATTCATAGAAATGTTCCTTGGGTACCTCTAGAACTTGTGATACCTCACTAAGCTTGGCCACTAAGGCACACAATTCAAGTCGAGGAATGGAAATCTCCTTTACGATTGGGGCAACTCGAGTTTTTGCGATCACTAAATGTACATGCACTCTATTTGAACTATCAATTACTTGTATATAAACTGCTGCCGCAATAGCTGATTTTGAAGCATCTGAAAATATGGGTAACTCTCTCTTGCAATCTCGCGTAAAATCTATCTATCCCACTAGGTATTTTAACATTTTGTAGATTTATTAGCTCTTGTCATCCTTTAAACACTCATCGTATGCAAGACCTGATTTCCACAATTTCTTAATTATAATCTTAGCATTAACTACCACTGGGGCAATCCAATCTGAAGGATCATATAATCTCGTGACTTCAGATAATAATTGTCTTTTAGTAACTTAATCTTTAGGTACAGGTAAGTCCTCCTTTTTTTTTTTTTTTTTTTTTTTTTTTTTTTTTTTTTTTTTTTTACGTGGGGGAATGCTGTGACGCATATCCCTCCGCGGGGGCGGGCGGAGGGATTATGTCGGACTCGCCGGGGTAAAAGAAAGATGGAAATAATAGCAAAGTACCTCCCGGAATACCGACTAAACCTACCACGGTGTTCCTCGACAAAACCACTATCGACGGGACCGCGCGAATCGCTTTCGCATGCGGTCGCGACACAGAGGCGCGCGTGGGAACACGCACGCCGCCTCTCGGACCTGGTGCTGAACGGATGGCGGGCAGGCCCACAAAGCCCGCCATCCCCAGGTCAAACCTCAGGGTGGCTGAAGGTCGTCTCGCGCCCTCCGGCGCCCGGCTCTGCGGTTGGGGAGAGGGTTTAAACGCTCCCTCTGCCGCTCCGCCGCCTCCTTGATGGAAATTACTTCCTCACAGAAGGAGGCGACGGCGTTCCACGACCTCTCACTCCGGACCATAGACTGAACTACGGCCGGGAGCGAGAACAGGTAAGTCCTCCTATTCCAACTCAATCAACTAACCTAACGTTTTTATTAAATCATTTAATTTTATAGGTTATTTTCATCCACTCAGTATTTTCAATCTCCTCTACAAACTCCTCATTGTTACTATTCCATTTTTGTTACTAAACCCAACACTTCTCATTAACTTATTCATCTATTCATAAACTTGTATTGCCTCATTAACCGTATTAGCTCCCGTCATTAAATCATCCATATTATGGCATTATTTTGTTATCCTCGCAGCTAATGGATACTTTTGCTTTTCTAACTCGACTAGTCTATGCAATACTTTGACAGCTAAATATGGCGCGCATGCTGTACCAAAGTCAAAGTCAAAAATAATTTATTCACTTAGGTCACAAAGTAACACTTATGAACGTCAAATGGGTTAGTGAGTTTATTATATTTACTGAATTTACATTTATGTTAGTTGCAAGGTTCAGGCAAAAGGTTGAGCCTATGAGAAGATACCTGCAAGAAACTCAAGGCCACTCTTTTAAATCGCCATCAACTTATAATTTCAGTATTTTACAACTGATTTATGTACCAGGTGTTGCAGTCATTATGCCATATGTCACTGTCCATATAAAACTAAATTCTAAAATAAAGAAAAGTTGGTAATATTATGTAAAAAGCATTTGAGATTTGAAATCATATTTATCAGTACGTAGCCATTTGTAATAGACAGTAGTATGGCATGAGGACGCATACACTTACACTTTGTGACATGAAAAGGTAGTTCGTGACTAAATGTAGTTAAAACAAAATTTACGTTAATACTTATAAAGTTTGTTTAAAAGAAAAGAAAGATACTTTAACACCACCAAATAAACACGAAGTACCTTCACATAACTAAATTGACTTATATAATACATACATTGTTTGAATCCTGTATGAAACAAGCAACTAGTTCCATGAGTTTTTATCATTTAAGTAATCATTGATTGAATAATAGCCCTTCCGGATAAGCTGACTTTTAACAGCACTTTTAAATTTTAGTAAAGGTAAATTTATAATATCAATCGGTAGTTTATTAAAAAAGCGTATACTGAGTCCCGCAAATGAATTGTGAACTTTATGTAAACGATGATACGGACCTACCAACTTATGCTTATTTCTAGTGTTTAAGTTGTGAATATCACTATTCTTATTATATAAGTGAATATTATGTTTTATAAACATAATATTCGTAAATATATATTGCGACGCAACAGTAAGTATACCAATATCTTTAAAACGCTCTTGCAGGGAAACTCGTGGGCCTAAATTATAAATGCTACGTACTGCACGCTTTTGAAGAATGAAAATTGTTTCAATATCAGCTGCCTTACCCCACAATAGTATGCCATAGGACATAACGCTGTGAAAATAACTAAAATATACTAGTCTCGCAGTATCTATATCAGTAAGCTGTCTTACTTTCCTAACCGCGAATGCTGCTGAACTAAGTCTCCCTGCAAGACACGATATTTGAGCGCCCCACTGAACTTTATCATCTAAAGTAATGCCTAAGAAAACTGTGGATTGTACAAATGTTACTGTTTCATTATTTAAATTAACGTTTATGCTAGGACTCTTTATATTAGGCAATGTAAACTTAATACATTTTGTTTTTTTTGAATTGAGTAGTAAATTATTCGCCGTGAACCAGTCCAGGACTTGCGCGAGTGAAGAATTAACACCCTGTAAATTTGGTGTCTTACGGTCTACTTTAAAAATAAGTGATGTGTCATCAGCAAATAATACAATGTCGCACAAATTCTGTACGAAGAACGGCAAATCATTCACGTACGCTAGAAACAGAAAGGGTCCTAAAATTGAGCCCTGTGGCACGCCCATTGCGACTGGTAATCCAGAAGATCTACTTCCGTTGATTTCAACGTGTTGTAATCTATCGCTTAGGTAAGAACCAACGAGGTCGAGTGCAGCATTTCGAATTCCATAATGCCTGAGCTTTCGCAATAACGTTTGATGTTCAACGCAGTCAAAGGTTTTTGAGAGATTACAGAATACGCCAATGGCATCTTGCGAATTTTCCCAAGCAGCAAAAATATGTTTTAAAAGTGTATCACCCGCATCTATTGTAGATCGACCCTTTCTAAAACCATATTGTTGAGTATGAAATAAGTTGTTTACGTTAAAGTGGCTCTCTAATTGCTGTAATATAATTTTCTCAAATATTTTACTTATAGCAGGTAATATAGAAATCGGTCTGAAATTACATGGATCACTTTTACATCCATTTTTAAATAATGGTATTATTTTGCTACATTTCATTAAATTTGGAAAAATGCCCACATCAATGCATCCGTTGAATATTGCAGCTAGGTGTGGCGCTACGTTATCAATAATACTTGTAATTAATTTCATAGAAATACCCCACAAGTCAGCTGATTTTTTTGAATTAAGTGACTTAAATACTTTTATTATGTCATGCGGATGTACATATTTAAAACTAAACAGGACTTTACACTCCACCACGCTATCCCTAACCAAGGATTCTGCTTTTACTGGGCAAGACCTTAAGGAACTAGTTGTATTAACAGGTATCTTTGCAAAGTAGTTATTAAATGTTTCAGCTACTTGCAAGTTATTTGAAATTATCTTATTATTTACATTAAGTTTAATAGTATTATCACGCTGCTTGGTGCGTCCAGTTTCATTATTAATAATATTCCAAGTAGCTTTAATTTTATCGTCGGCATTTCGAATTTTGTTTTTTAAATAAAGGGACTTGGCTGTAGCACAAGCCTTTTTAAATAATTTTGAATAATTTCTAACATATTTAATAAAATTTGGATCAAAATTATATTTTTTTATTCCATATAATTCATATAACTTAGCTCTACTTGTATATATCCCAGGTGTTGCCCAATCACAAAACTTAACTTTTAATTTTGTGTAAAATGTCTTCATTTTAAAAATTTTGTTATATTCCAGTGTAATGACGTTAAGCAAAGACTCGTATAGTTCGTCTGGACTATTGCAATCTAGGTCCATATTGACAACCTTGGCATTAATGTTATTCTTAAATTCCTTTATGCGATTAGATGTCATTGGTCTACATGTGATGATAGTTTCTTTTTTAATTGTATTTATAGGAAATACAACCTTTTGCCCACAGTGGTCGGATGTCAAATCACTCAATATGGCCCTATTTAGAAATTGGCATTCGCAAAATATATTGTCTAAGCACGTAGCAGAGTGTGATGTAATTCTGGTTGGTTCGAAAAATATATTATTTAAATTAAATGATCTAAATAAACTAATAAGTCTTACAGAAAGAACTGATCGCTGAAGTAAATTAATATTAAAATCACCACATACTACTATATGCCTATTACCATAACTTAAGCGTTTTAAAATATCCTCCATTACTGTTTCGAATACACTAAAGTCACTCTGCGGTGGTCGGTACACGCAAAGTATGACATGTTGCTCCAGCTCCACACAAGATAATTCAACAGTGCGCTCGATAGAAAGATTTACTATATCATTTCTTTCCTTAAATTTAAGATTATTACATACATATATTAGAGAGCCACCATGTATAGAATTCCTTCTTACAAACGCACTTACAACGGTATAATGTTCATTATTAAATATTAGTTGACTACTTCTTAACCAATGTTCTGTTAAGCAACATATTTGGATGTCATGTTCTTTAAAAAATAAATCTAATTCTAACTCCTTGCCGGATAGACCCTGAATATTCTGGTGAATAAGTCTAATACTATGTGACTGCCTATCCTTTGTCTCATCTAATAGTTTAAACTAATAGAAGTATCAATATATGAATTAGTAGTAATATTACTACTATGATCTAAAATCTTCACTACCGTACTGGTACCTGTGTCTCTAAATAATAATATATTAAATGCTAATAACTTAGCAAGTTGTTTTTTATAAAAATATGAAAGATGCATTGTATCTTTAGTCAATAAAAATCTACTAATAAACTTATTAGTGTCAAAGAATTTTGTATAATTTGTATAACATGTACTGTTATAAAATAATAAATTCAGATTTTGAATATATCTATTCTGTTCCTGTGTTAATGAATAGGAATAAGGTAAAGCGCAAAGAATAAAGTTACACCCTACTTTACTATGTAATGATTCAATTACCTCAGTTAAATGTAAAGCCTCATTTTTTGTGACAGATAAGCTGTCACCATATAGAATTACTATGGTCGATTCAGAATTCAAAGTTGTCATTTTTAACTTATCAGTTAAAGTACTTAACCTAGCCCCAGGGGAACAAATATTTACACAGGGAGACTCTGTATAAGAATTTATGAGTCTACTAAAACCTACACCGATTTGGTCAGAAAACATGATTAAATTTTTATTATTGTTATTCTTAACCAAATAAGACACAGACATATCTTCATGATAGGAAGAGGAGGTGGGACAACTATTAACTGACTTCAAATCACAAACAGCTGACAGGTTGTTATTAGGTTCAGCCTGTAAGCACTTACCGCATATAGTATCATTAGTTAGCGAGAGAACACGTTCCATGTTCTCCCTACCAACTCTGGCAATTTCATCATATTTCTGAATGTATTCAGAAGTTTCTTTTTGATGTTCCAGGCTGATCCTGGTTAAACGATTTTCCAAACTAATTATTTGATTATTTAATTCAGCTGTATGTGCTTCATACTGTAACCTACTGGCAACTATTTGATCATTACTTCTCTTTAAATCAAATAAAAATGCCTCATGCTCCTTCACCAATTCACTATTGTGCTGTGTAACTTCTTTAAACTGGATTGACTTTTTAAGATTAAAATCTAACTTTTTAATTAACTTATTTAACTTCAAGTATTGCCTTAATTTCCTACTACTTTTAATAAAAACATGACTTTTGAGCTTACTTTTATAACTATGAAGTGTACTTATTTTTTCCCCCATGAGTTCTGAGTAGAGGTTCTGAGTCGCAGCACCATTTAGCACCTGAATGGTTTGTTCTAAGGAAATAATTTTAGTATGGGCTTCATTCAGGCTTGCTTCAAGCTCAGTGCTGCGGCTCAATGACCTAGAAAAGACATCATTACAATTACTGAAGGATCTAACTTCATCTTCTAGTCGGTCCCGTTGGTCCAAGACATCCATATATTCTATATGGAGCTCCGTCAGTTGCCTTTTAAGCTCCAATACTTTGTTGTTAACTGCTTCAATTTCGCCTTCGCAATCACTGCGTTCCTTTAATAACATATTGTTGTCTGCCTTAAATTTCTTCAATTCCATCAGCGCTGCCTTTAACTTGTTTTCTGTGTCCTTGGCTGTTGCCTTACGGGTCATCATTTGAGTATTCATTGTTGGTTGAGGGATGTAACAATCACCAAACACCTAGAATATATAAAAAAGAAACAACCTAAGTAATAGAAAAGAAAAGTGGGATGGGACAGATGGGTACCTATATATGTATAAATGGTTGAAATATTTGCTATAAACTTACAGAAAGGCAAAAGAGAGAAGATTTTTTGAGTATTAGTTTTAAAATTTATAAGAAATGATACTATAATGTATTGGATAAGATAATTTAGATAAGTAAAACTTTATTTATTAAGATTGAGGGTAAAATAAAATAATCTAATTGGAAAAGATAAAAATATACATAAATTTATCGGAAAATACAAATAAAATCACTACAGTAATACTATTAGTTAATGTGTAGTATAAACATGTGTGTATGCATGCCTGGGGCGAATGTTTAGTCGTCAATTTTGCTTCCACCTATTGTCAAGCAAAAGGAGACAAAATCTGTGCCGGTGTGTGGTGGACGAAGCTCACAGTATAGTGAGCAGAGTAAACAAATGTTGTGGAGTGTCTGTTAAAAGTTAGTAAAGTAGAATACTCCCCGGGTTTACACGATGATTGTTCAAATTTTGTCCGTTGTCACACTGTTGACTCCAACGACCAGTCTAATATATGTAGATTTATATGATACGACTTGAAACACAACATATATCACTTCTTTGAACACAGATATACTATTTTATTATACTAAACGTGTTTAATAATTGATAAAACAAATTTTAAATTAATTTAAGTTCCTAAGCACGACGGCAAAATGCCGAATGTTAAACGTAACAGTTTTTAAGCCTTGTATGGGCTCCGATGGATTAAACCTCCAGACGATTCTCCGGTCGGTGAATCAGTGAAATCGGCGTCATCATCTGCCACGCTCACCATCCGATACATTTTGAAAATATCGGCTACAATACAGATTTTATGATGACGCTATCTCATCAATATATGCCTCAAATCTTGTTGTAACCTTGGTCCAACAAGACGCTCATCGTTTAGTGCCACAGTATTGTCACTTTTGCTCCAAGCGTCTAAAACGACTCACACTATTGATGTGTCTTTATCCTCTCTCGCCACAGCATGGTGAGGAAAATAGTCCACTTTAGGGTTCTGTAATTTACTCTCAGAAACCACTCTTATATGGTTCATACTCACTCATAATATTATTATATTTTTCTCTCCCAGCAGTGACAGGCCATTATATATTACTATATAACAATGTCAAAATCGCCACCGGAGAAGGCAACGCTGACGCAGCGTTGGCAAATGGGATATTTTTATTTGGAAAATGTCCCACTCGCCCCCGGAGGGGGCAATGCTGGAGGTGGTGAATAGTACTAACCCCCTGCGGTTAGTGCATTGAAACAAGCTCGTCAGCTTTATTTTATTAGTAGGTTATAGGTAAAATAACATTAATTGAAAAGAAAATATGGGTAATCAATAAATGCAGATCAATAAAATGAAAGTTGTATGAATATAATATAAGTGAGAAACGTAGGTAATTTTAATCTCTATAATCGGACCACAGTCCATAACGTATTAACATACATTTAATTATGATATTAACAAGTAAAACAATTAAAATTACCAATAAATTAAAATAATGGATTTTAAATCTCTTTATAGATTTAAAATCCATTATTATATATTTATAGTATAATCAATATGCAGTAATTTGGTTTTCCATTAATGATATTAATGTACTGACCGAGTATATAAGCCAGGTTACATCAAAAGGAATTATTACTTAATTTGCTTCAGCAATAGCAACATCAATTTATTATACAGGTGAGTATGTAATTTTAGCTGTATTGATCTATTGATGAGTTGTTCTGATATCAGTACGCCGAAGTACTTACTCCATAGAACATTTATAAACTATTTAATTTACAAATAGCTGATAAACGCTTTAAGGGTATACCAAATATAGAATAATATACATATATAATAAGAGTATAGCAAAATGCAAAAGGCCATCCATCTGTTTTATTATGCTTATCTTAGCAATGTTTATATTTAAATGAATTATGTTCCCTTTGCGTATAAATAATATTTGATGTGATTACTAATGTGTGGTTTTGCTGGCTTAAATTCAACGAGATCGCACACCGGGATAAATTGTAAATTATTTGTTAATGCAGGTTTATTTGTTTGTCGAATCTTATCCAAATTCGTTTAATTATGTTAGGATCAAGAGCAAAAGAATATAAGTTCGTTTTATCGGTTTGTTAGATTAATTAAAATAATCATAGGTTTTCTTTTTAAACACACACAAATATTAATATATGGTGAAATAATCCAAAAATAATACTCTCATTCTTTATATATTCAAGACTTCTTAATCACAGTTAGTTAAGAGATGAAAAAGAATTAGAGCTATAGACAAAAAAGTAATGTCATAGCTCTTAAATTTCTAAAGCGACTATACTCCATTTGGATAAGTACTTAACTTAAGGTAAATAATCTTGATGTGTCTTTTTATCTGAAAACTCAGTTTAAAAATAAAATGCTGCTAAAGATCAATGTAAATACAACAATAACGATTACTAAGTCAATTGAACCGTTAGTTTAAGCAGTAGTTTGTTTGTTAAATATGTGTTTGTGTAAAAAGTCACATCAAGATTGTTTACTTTTAGTTAAGTACCTAACCAAATGGTGTATAGATTATTTGAATCATAGGTTTCTCTTAGGTTACTGGTATGCTGCTAGACAACGATCTTGGATTTTTAAACCCCTGCCAGTTCCATTTCAACTTAGTTGAGTATTCTGAGTTATAAATAATTATATTTATTTTCCAGAAAAACTGATTCAAGTCAACAATGAAGTCCGCAATAGTAATCCTTATGTTGGCGTTCATCGCATGCGCGGTCTTCTCCACGGTGGTGTCAAGCTGTCCGCCTTCCAAGTACTTCCGCGGCACCTGCAACGCGCTCACCCAGGACTGTCAGTACCACTGCACTAACCTCGAGGGCGCTAAGAGTGGACAATGTGTCTACAAGTTCCCTTCGTTTAGATGTACTTGCTGCCACTAATGACACCAAGTTTACTATTAACACAAGTTGTAATTAGTTAAATAAATAATACTGGTATTTAATTGTTAAACAATTTATAATCTTTTATTTTATATTTATTTTTGAAATAGTCGACAATTCCCGCAATAGGTTTAATTCATTGTCAATTGTCAATCACTTTACACACGTCCAAGGAACAGTCACAGAGGTAAACAGGCTTCAAATATTTTATTATTTGTGTATAACATACCTACATATAGGTATGTGCACAGAACAATAGTTCTGTGCGGCGAACAAACCCACGACATTTGTAGTGACGAGGCAGCTTGTTAAACCATTGCTCCATCCCTTCCGTCATAATACGAATTAAGCTTATTTAATAAGGACTTAAAAAGTTGTCGCTACAGCGACGTTTTCATTAAATAGATGATAATGATGTATAAAAAAGGAGATACCACACATTTGGTTGCAAAAGATTTTCAGCAGGCGCTTAGTATTATCGTTAGGCTCGCATGCGATGTTTATGGAATACTAAACTATATTTTTTTTGTCGTTTATACGTTGTCGTTTTCATGGTTTACACTAGTTAGCTTAGATTCTTATTATTAGACATATCCTATGTTTATTTCATAAACATTATATATGTCAACTAATATTTAAATACAAAATTATATGAATAAGGAATATTATTTTCATTGTAATAGTAACTTACTATAACTCCTCCTATTACACTATAATAGCACATAATATCGCCTGTGATAAAGGTATAACCTAGAACAGGCGTTCAAAGTTATGTATCCTATTTCAATTATTTTTAAGATCTATTGTTATTCATATTTGTGCCATCTTAAACTTAATAAATAATTACTACAATTATAATTACTAAGATATTTAATATTATTATATATAGACCTTTTCAGTCTAAGAAAGGTTAAGCAGATATGTAATTAATTACTAACTTGTTAGCGATCTCGCTAACAAATTAGTAATTACATAGTTACATAGCTTAATGTATTTCTTTGGCAATGCTTTAGATAGGATTTAGGAGCAGCTCATTTCCGTATGCTAGAAATTGAAAATGTTCAAACCAAAAATGTTGTTGTACCTTTTTTGATCCAGGAATTGAGGCAAGAAACCAACAATCTATGTAATTACTAACTTGTTAGCGATCTCGCTAACAAATTAGTAATTACATAGTTACATAGCTTAATGTATTTCTTTGGCAATGCTTTAGATAGGATTTAGGAGCAGCTCATTTCCGTATGCTAGAAATTGAAAATGTTCAAACCAAAAATGTTGTTGTACCTTTTTTGATCCAGGAATTGAGCTAAGAAACCAACAATCGATCTAACACACCAACGGGAAGAAGCAGTCGGTAAACTCAGACAATAGAGCAGTGTTTCTGACCCAAGATTTTATTCCATATTTGGTTTTGAAGTCCTTTATAATAACACAGTACATGGTACTCGCGAGACTGATATACAGCTTTAGACAGATCATTACACACCTATCTATATCCATTGGCGAGACGAGGTAATTTGAATATAAAAACGTGATGCAACAAAAAATAAACAATACAACTGGTTTAGCAAACCAAAGACATCTAAAATCTTCATCGCATGGATAATAAATATACCTATTTTCTTTGTAGTCATTTGATTTACCTTTATACTACGAAATAGCTCACTAAACTACGACTGATTGATGGCAGGTGGTTACCGTAGCCTGACACTTAGAATGTCATAGTTATAATCTTTCTGTGTGTAGGTCTACAACTTTATCGAACTTCGAAGTGGCTCTGTTCTGTCTGCGGCTTTTAACAGAATTGGTAACTTGGCTGTAAATGCTTACCGTCAAGGTTACTTCTGTCAAGGCGTAACCTTAATGGTAAGCAGTTACAGCACCTGGTATCTAACTTACAAAATGAATATTAATTGCTTGCTACGAGCTTAACTCTTGCGTGCTAACTAGGTTAATTTCATTTTACACAAATGTGCTCGTACCCAGCGTCTCCTTTAAGGGTTTTGAAGACGCTACGATGGTTATTAGACTGTGATTACGTGTAACGTGCAGGTTTAAGAGGGACGGATAGCCTTCGATACCCTACCATTCAGAAAATTATATCTGCAAGTAAAACAAAATAATAATATTAACATTTTATGACGTAGTTATCGAAGTTAACGTCGTCCTTATCTTGTTAGTGACGACTTCTTCCTCTTTCGCCGTATATGCTAATACTACCATCTCATAGGTAACACCTATTTCCACTCCTTGGAATATTGCATCGGTCTTGTTTGGCGGCACATCTAAAACTGTAAGTTCATCTATTGGGTCTTCACTGAGTTTCAGCTCCTGAAAATGCAGATCTTTAATTAGCTATTTTTGCAGCTATCAGCTATATATCGGCCCTCCCTGTCCCACTGCTGGGCACGAGCCTTTTCTCAGTGTACGAAGGGTTAGACCATAGTCCACCTCGCTGGCCCAGTACGGGTTGGCAGACATCACATACACTAAGAACATTTTTGAAAAATCTCGGATATGCAGGTTTCGTCACGATGTTTTTTACCGTTAAAACGAGCGATAATTAACTATTTAATACGCACATAACTTCGAAAAGACAGAGGTGTGTGCCTTGGGGTGGATCTTGAGACTTCTGCGTGGCAGTTCAACGGTCGCCCACTAGACTATCACTGCTGATATTATGTGTAATATCAGCAGCTATATATATGTTACGAGACCAAAAAGCTGACAATGCCAACCATCTTGTCATAATCGCGGTTTAAGTGGCCTATACCTCCATTGCCAGGAAGAAAAATATGGGAGGAACCATATTTTTCTTTGACTTATATCTGGATATTAAAGACAAAATAAATCACACGTGTACCTAATTTCAGGAATGGAAATAAAATAGTTTAGATTAAAGTTAAAATTATGAACAAAGGATACTGACCATTTATATATGTAAGTTGGTCCAAATGCTGCCTAACACTTACACATAGTGCATAATGTTCCTTAGACTAATACTTGTCTGTAACCCAAAGCACATCAAAATCTATTCGAGGAGTATAAAGAAAAAAATATTTTTGTACGCATTTTTAACTGAGCAAAAATCATAATTAACTGCTTATGAGACGGCAAATCGACACGTTTGGGTCTCCCCAAACGTGTCGATGAGGTGAGGCGCGGGGCCCACTGCCAAACGTGCCTTCCGAAGCACGGGGATGAAACACCGCCCACTTTCTGACTCTGGGCTGTTATTAGGAATTAGAAAATCCTAATAACACTTTTTGGTCCGACCCAGGATTGGAACCCAAGACCTCATGCACGGCAGTCGCACTTGCACAGCCGCTGTGCCACCGAAGCCTGCGCTAGCTTATTATTAATCGACATCATCGTCGTCGAGAATAATTCCGTCGAGAAATAAAGCAAAGCCTAACAACGTGTTAGTGTCTAGCCTACCCTAAATACCAAACTGCGCACATAACGTGGGCACAGCTGCCATTTGTTCTTCGTCCATTTAAGCAATAATGTTTGATGCGATCTAGTCCATGATTATCCTCGTCAATAAAAATATAGCTATGGTAGATTTTAGGTGACGTGTGTGTTCTCCTAATGTGAGCTCATACAAGTTCGACATTATTGGAAGGCATCGAAAAATCTGAGAGGTCATTAAGCTGGCTGTTATATTTTTGTATAACGAATGACACAGCGATGCGTACATGTTCGCTGTAATAGCTTGGCGCCAGTTTGATTTGGTAGGTTCTTACAGCGAATAGAGTCAACTCCTTCGATGTTAACACAGGAAATGCAGCAACATTATCCTCCACTACTAAAACATTTTCAAAGTTGGCTCTACTTTAGTTTAGCTTTCTTTGATCTAATTAACATTCATCTGATTAACATTCAGCCGCTCCCTGGCTATATTAATGAATTTGACGACATAAAGGCTATCTATAATATCAACCTGGAAGGCGTTTGTAAGAGCTGCAGCGATTCTGAGGTCTTTAAAAAGTGGTTCATGGCATAATCACAGACTTTCCAAAAGAAAGTTAAGAAATATAAAACAGAAAAGCGCACAGTACACAACGGTTCACGTCACAAGTGCTGTTAGACTGCGAGAAGTGCGATGCAAAACAGAGGCGCGTGCGCAACGTAGGTGAAGACGAGCAACACGTGCGCGAGAGAGACAGACATTTCATTGTAAGTATTTATTACTTTAAGAAAAAATGTAAAAGTATTCCCATTTCTGGGAAGTAGCATTAACTACCACTGAGGCAACCGAACCTGAAGGATCATATAATCTCGTGACTTCAGATAACGAACGCCAACATAAGGATTACCATTGCGAACTTCATTGTTGATTTTAAGATGATTCTGAAATTTAAATATACATTGTTAGCAATTGCAACGGAATTGCGATTGAGAATGAGAGGTTGTGATTTTGGTCCTAACTATTGCATTACCGACGTGATCCATTGACACGTGTCCACCTCAATAATTAATACAGCTGTTTAATAAAAATAAGTAAGACTCAAGGGTAAACAAAAACTGTACTTTTGTTTTACCCTTCACGTTATTAGTAAGTTGCACCAGCAAACATTTTAACAGAATTGGTATTCAGTAAAATTCAATACATAATGAAAAAAGAAATATCATTAACTTATTTGTTTATTGGTCAATGATATAATATCTCAAATACAAAAACATTTTCTTTTTGCGCTGTGCATTAATATATTATCCCCTGTAAAAGTAAGGCTAGTATCCTTGCCTTAGGATAGTATATTATTCTCCGATATCACGGGGTACCTTTTTACTTGGAGCGGCTGGTGGCGGACTATCTGAGAGGCAGGAGTGTCCTCCTCGAGGTTCGAGGCGAGGTTTGGTGGCGGCCCATGTCGTGCGGTGTCCCGCAGGGATCGGTTCTTGGTCCGCTCCTGTGGGACATGGGGTACGACTGGTTCCTACGTGCTGTCCTACCCACCGGGCTGAGCGTCATCAGTTAGGCTGAAAACACCGTCATCACAGCCCGTGGGGGTACCTTCGAGGAGGCGGCCCGTTTGGCTACCGTGGGGGTTTCCCAGGTGGTCGGGCGTATCGAGGCGCTGGGTTTACGGGTGGCTATTAACAAGACGGAGGCCCTGGTCTTTCATGGGCCTTGTCGCAGTCCACCCCGCGGCGCCTCGATAATGGTGGGTTCGACGCGCATTCCCGTCCAGGCCCACATGAAATATCTGGGCTTGGTGCTGGACGGAAGGCACTTTGGCGAGCATTTCAGACTGCTCGCCCCGAAGCTTCTCAGCACTGCGTCCGCCCTTGGGCGGTTATTGCCAAATTTAGGCGGGCCCAGTGCTGGTTGCCGGCGACTCTACACGGGGGTTATCCGGTCGATGGCGCTTTACGGCACACCGGTGTGGGCGGACTCCCTGACCGCTCAGTGCAGGACTCTCTTGCGGAGACCGCAGAGAGTCATAGCGGTCAGGGTAATACGTGGATACCGCACGGTGTCGGCCGACGCAGCTTGCGCGTTGGCCGGAGCACCCCTGTGGGATTTGGAGGCTGAAGTGCTCGCCGAAGTGTTTGCAGTGAGTGAGGCGGAGACGGGTTGTCGTCCCCTCCCGACAGCTATTGAGTGCGCGCGCAATCGAGCCCACCAGGGCATGATTTTAAAGTGGAAGGCGTGGCTGGAGGCGTCCCTAGCCGGTTTCAGAACCGTTGGGGCCCTCCAGCCGATATTGGAGCGGTGGGCAGGGCGGCAGCATGGGACCCTTTCCTTCCGGCTAGTGCAGGTGTTGTCAGGGCACGGTTGCTTTGGCAAATACCTGCACACGGTCGCTAGGAGGGAACCGAGTCCCATCTGCCACCACTGCGACTGTGAGGAGGACACGGCGCAGCACACGCTTGAGCAATGTCCTGCTTGGGCGGTGCAGCGCCGTGAACTCATTGAGGTTGTGGGTGAAGATCTCTCGCTGCCGGCCGTGATCAAAGCCATGGTGATAGCGAGAGGAAGTGGGCAGCGGTCGCGTCCTTCTGCGAGGACGTCATCTCGCAGAAGGAGGCGGCGGAGCGGATCCGTGAAGAAAGTATCCTTGCGAATCCGAGCCGTCGCCGACGAACCGGGCGGCGCAGGCGTGCTCACGCGCGCCTTATGCCGCCACAATGAAGGCTGCGGGCGGGAGAACGGGGATCTCCCGTCCGCCAGCCATTGAGTCGGTCCGACGCCCTATGTAGTGCCGGGGCGTCGCCGAGGAGCTGTAGACTGCTGGATGGGTCGCTGAGGTAGTAATTGTTGCCAGCGGCCCATCCACTATACAAGGCAGCGAGCGTGCACACCGTGGGGTTTTGGTCCGTAGGCCCGAAGTACGGAAGAGCCGGACATAACCCTCTCGCCTCCCCTTGTGGCGAGAGGGTACGCATCAGGCGCATTTCCACACGTAAAAAAAAAAACGGGATAGTATATTATTCAAGTCCGAATAGAACTACGTTTCAATAGCAACTTACCTGTTTATTCTGAAGTGTTCTTGCTACTGCTGAAGCAAGTTAAGCTGTGTCGTCCTTAGGATTTGATGGTTATTATATACTCAATCACCGGCCCTTAGTATTATATCAATTAAATAAACCAAATTAAGTACCTATAGTTGGGTTTATTTTGATTGTCCAAATTAGTGCATAATAGTGCTTTTAACCTCATAATCTAATTTGGATTTATGAATCGATATCATTCTGCTAGCACAGGCATTGCTAATTGAGTATATGAGCAACATTACATCAAAAGAGATACAAAACTGAGCTTGTTATAGCAGCAATATCAAGTGAGAATATACGAATGAACTTCAATTTTATGGTGTTTCTTTTTATATTTTATATTGGGAGCCATGTTGAAAGTGACATGGTTTTAATTCATATGGGATCTACATGTAGGCAATAGAGGGATATAGATTAATAACAATAATATTTTGATTTAGATTGAAAATTTAAAGTCCACTTATTCATATAAGTAGTGTCTCTTTTATAATATGCGCCAGTTCCTACAGCAATCGTCCAAATAATGTTGAATAGTTTACTATATACGAAAAATCTAATAATCTGATGGTCAGAAATTGTTCGGTCATCGTTTTCGACTGTTTGCGTAAAAATACGAACATATTTTATATGTATATTTCAAATTCAAAAATCATTTATTTATTTAGATCACAATGGGTTACTACATTTTCTATTTCTTTTAATCTGGGTTTAAATGCATTTAATATCCTTCTCTGTGGAAAAGGGGGAGCAGAGGGGTTATGTCGGGCTCACTCGGGGAGAGATGGAAAGTCCCGGGTTCTACAGACAAAAATATCTTCTACGGTGTGCCAACTGCCTTGCAAATGTAGTTCATGGGTCGGTGAGTATTATAGGTTACATTCTTGTCACAGAAAATCTCGCATCCTGTTGTTTAGTTTTTTAATCCATAGATGCATGCGAACGAAGTCATGAGTAAAAGCTGGTATAACTATTACTACTTATAATCTCTGCTTATTCCTCTGGAAACATGCATAAGCTTATGTATGAGTATAAAATAATAATTATATTATACTCATACATACATTAAGTGACTAGCAGGGACCATAATTATTATGGTTCCTGCTAATCACTTAGTTTCCATGGAAATAAAACTACTATATACGGATTTTATCGCGTTGTTTACCCACACCCAACCTCAGCTAGACTTCATGATACTTTGAGCTCATTCTGCGAAATAGAAACACCAATGTTTAAATTATGTTCGGGTACTTTGAAATAACTACACTGGAACATTGAGACAACTACCATCTTAGTCTCCCCGTGACCATGGCTGCTGAAAAGCAACCGAAACGTCGGGGAAAGTGTAAACCTAAATATAAATAGATTTCATAGTTTAAATAATTTTATTAGCTTATAAATTAGTAAAATTCAGTAGTAGTAATAGTAGTGTAATAGTTTCACAATTATGTAATACAGTGATTAATAAACAACGCGATAAAATCCGTATATAGTAGTTTAATTTCAATTAGTGGTATTCGCGTAAACAGAAGACAATATTACACTTAGTTTCTACTTAACATTGCCTTAGATGCTTATAAAGATATTTCCTATTATGCCAATTTGATACCAAATACTTTCAATTGATTATGTTAATCATTTAAATAGTGATCAGTCCATCTATATCACATCTGAGGCTTTTTAGGTATGGCTGAAAATATTTGTTTATGCGCTAGGTGACACGAAACTGTATGTTTTAATAATAATAATATATCGTTTATTTCTCTCATAAAGGTAATACAGTAACAGTGGTAACACTTAACATTACAGCTTTAAATATAGGTACCTTTGTGAGAGCTGGAGTCTGAACTAGGTTCAAGACCTGTATGACAGATCTCCAGGCTGTCTCTCCGGTCATTAGTTTAGTTTTACATTTTAGTAATTAACAGATTTTATATTTTAGTTGATAAGAAATGAGAAATTTAACATTAAATCTGTATGTGAGTGTGTGTGTTTATGTGTGTGTTTTTGCGTGTGTGGGAGTGTGTTCAATCAATCAATCAATCAATTTATTTATTTGCGAACATGGGTTACATAATGGTGTTACATTTTTTAGAAGGTAAAATACAGTTTCTCCATATTCAACCAATGGGCATGCAAATATTAAGGCTGAAGTCAAAATTATATGTTTACATAAAAATTTCACGTACAACACAAATCTTATTGGTTGATAAGTATTAAATAGAATTAATTAAAGATGTCATAGAAAAAAATAAGATTAAGCTACTTTTTTTTTTTATTTTTTTTTTTTTTACGCTGGGAAATGTGCAATTCACATTCCCCATCGCCGGTTTTGGGGCGGGCGATGGGGATATGTCGGGATCCAGCCCCTAAGATGGATTTGGGCTGAACCGACTAAAACCACCGCGGTGTTCCTCACACCTTTATGGCGAGGCCACGCGGATCGCTCTCGCATTCGAATCGCGACCCCGCCAAAGGTTCGACCCACCGATGGACGTGGCGGGTCCCACACAACCATCAAAAACACAGACAAAGCGGGGGACCTAGTCCCCCTTGCGACATCGAGAGGCGTGCGCGGAACACGAACGCCGCCTGCTCGGACCTGCGCTGATCGGGCGGTGGACAGCCCCAATAGGTCCACCACCCGCAGGCTTCTACTCAAGGTGGCTGGAGGTCATCTCGCGCCCTCCTGCGCCCGGTTCTGCGGTTAGGGAGAGGGATTGACCGTTCCCTCTCCCTCTCCGCCGCCTCCTTCACTAACATCACCTCCTCACAGAAGGAAGCGACGGCATCCCAAGACCTCTCGCTCGAAACCATGGACAGAACCATAGCCTCGAGCGAGAGGACGACTCTACCGACTGCCGCGTGCATGACATGGCGTTGCGTGGCCCAAGCAGGGCAACCTACCAATGTGTGCAACGCCGTGTCTTCGACAGCGACGTGGCAGTCACCGCAGTGATAGCAACCGGGCGTCTCCTGTTTGCCTATTCGACACAGGTACCGACCGAAACAACCGTGGTCGGTCAGCACCTGCGTCAGACGAAACGTGAGGGCGCCATGACGCCTCTCCAGCCACTCTCTAAGAACGGGTCTTACCGCCACGATTGTGGCGTGCCCGAAGATTAAGCTACTTGTCTCAATACAAACCAATGTCGTATGAATAAATTAGTTGAATAATTACTGAATAAATAATAAATAAAAATATGTCAATGAATAGAATTAAATTAATAGAATTAAATTTTTGTTTAATGTCAGTTAAACAATAATATTATCATCTAAATATTCCTTGACTGAGTAATAGGCTTTCTTAATTAATATATCATTTAGGTTTCGCTTAAATATATATACATTTTCTATTTGGCATAGGGCAGCTGGCAATTTGTTGTAAATTCTTGATACCATACAGTAAACACTTTTATTTAGCAGAGTTGTTTTATGGGATCTAGTTCTTATCTTATATTGATGTCGTCCACTACTTAGCGTTTCAAAAAGGCCCATGTTCTTTTTAACAAAGATTGCCATTTCCACAATGTATATGCTTGGCAAAGTTAATAATTTTAATGATATAAAATGTGGCTTGCAACTGTCTATTCTTTTAAGTCTGAGCATTGCCCTAATGCATTTTTTTTGAGCTATAAATGCTGTCTCCCAATCCGTAGAATTTCCCCAAAATATGACGCCGTAACGTAATACTGATTCCACATAAGCGGAATATGCTGATAATACTGTGGCAATGTTTACAATCTTTGATAACGTATATAAAGCATATGAGCTTTTACTTAACTTTGTACATATGTTTTCTACATGTGCTTTCCAATTTAATTTGCAGTCTACATGAAGGCCTAGGAATTTAGCAATCTCCACTTCTTTTATTTTTGTATCGTTATATTCAACCTCAAAATTAGCAGGTAGTCTTTTAATACGATTTCTAAAAACCATTATATTAGTTTTATCAAAGTTTAGTATTAGCTTATTAATGTTTAGCCAGTTCACTATATCTGTTATAGTATCTGTTATGGCAACTTTGAGAGAGTTTTGATCTCTGTTAGAAAAAAATACAGTGCTATCATCTGCAAACAAAAACATTGAAAATTTATTGCTTTAGAAAAATCATTTATGTACATTAAGAACAACAATGGACCCAAGACACTACCTTGAGGAACACCATGCTTTACGTGCCTGTATTCAGAGGTGAAGGTAACTTCCTTTTTAATATCTTTGCATATATTTGTAATAGTTGTCGCTTGTTGTCTATCACTAAGGTACGACATGATTAATTTTAATACGTTGCCTCTAATACCGCTAGCATAAAGCTTGTTTTGTAGAATTTTATGATCCACTCGGTCAAAAGCTTTGCTGAGATCCATGAATAGAGCACTTGCGGGTGTATTATTATCAAGAGCCTTCCTTACTTCTATTAGAAATTTAAAAATAGCTTGGTTAATTGTTTTATTTTTTCTAAATCCTGACTGTGCATCTGTTATTATCTTGAATTTCTCTAGATAATGATTTAGACTCTCGTATATAATTTTTTCTAATACTTTAGATAAGGTAGGAATAAGAGCTATTGGCCTGTAGTTTGTCATACATTCACGACATTCCTTTTTAAATACTGGTTTTATAAGCGTAACTTTTAGTTTGGTTGGAAATACGCCTTCTACTATGCATAAATTAAATATATGGCATAATATTAGAGATATTAAGTGGCTCACGCATTTTAATATGTTAGTCGAGATTTCGTCATAATGAATGCGAATTGCGCTGAATTGCGATGAATTTTTCAAATAATTATTTAATGTCATATTATTATTTAATGTAGAATTATTATTTAGTATCAAATTATTATTCAATGTCAAATTATTAATCAATTTCAAATTGTTATTCAATGTCAAGTTATTATTTAATGTCAAATTATTGCTCGATGTCATATTATTGTTCAATGTCAAATTATTGTTCAATATCAAATTATTATTTAAATTTAAATTATTATTTAATTGACATGGCTGTATTTGGTCAATATAAAAATTGTTAAATAGTTGAACAATAGTACTAGGGTTCGTAATTAGTTGTCCGTTAACATTTAATTCCGTTATATAATATTTCGGTGTATTTAACTTATTGTTATTAATAACATTCCAGCTAGCTTTCGATTTATTTTTGTTAGAGTTAATGTAATTATTGTTTTGAGCTCGTTTTGTAAGGTTAATGATTTTGTTTAATCGTGCGGAATACGATTTAAAATTTGTTCTATCGATTTCACTTTTAGATTTTCTGTATTTCCATAATAAGTATCTCTTTCGTTTAGAACATAGTTTTATCCCCTTACTGATCCACTTTTGTTGAGCTCTGATACCCTTTTTACGCTTTATTAGAGGAAAACATAATTTGTACATAAGACAGAACATGTCATGAAACTCACTAAATGCTGATTCAGGGTTATTATTATTATATATTTCATTAAAAGTTAAAGAACTGAGGTATGTTTTGAATTTTATAATATTTTCCTTGCTGTAATCTCTTTGCTCTACAGTCCAAGTCTCAATGCTACAAACTGTTTTTATTGGACAAGTAAGTAGTTGTGCTGTATGGTCTGAAAGAGCTAGATCAAAAATATCGCTTTTAGATCCTCGGATGTTATGTTTACTCGAGAGTCGGGTTGGTGATCTTATAGCCAGCTTAAGATTATACTCTGCTAGTAGATACTTGAATGACATGGAGAGTTTATTCTTTTTAATTGTATCGATGTTAAAATCTCCACATATAATAATTCTTTTACGCTTAAGGCAGAAATTATGTAGTAGACTATTAAATATGCAGAAAAATTTATCTATGTGATCTGGGTTGTTACTAGGCGGACGATAAACACATATTATTGTTATACTATGGTCAGTAAGATCAACTGCGCTACATTCCATAATATTAAGCATCTGAAACTGTTTTATTTCTTTAATAGCTTTGAATTTATGGCGCTGATGTACAAGTATACATGACCCACCATGTCTATTCTTCCTGCTACAAGTAGAAGCAAGGGTAAATAACGGCATATAGACAAGAGATGTATCCCGTTGTATCATATTATGCTCGGTGATGCAGATGACGTCTACGTCTATATTTTTCTCTAACAGTTCCTTATTACAAATACCAAGTAGGTCTAACTTATTCAAAAACCCGTTAATATTTTGGTGGAGAACATTTAAATACTTAGTTACGAAAAAATCTTTTACTGTTATCTTTTATTTTCGGAGAACTATTTAAGACTCTTTCTATTACTGGGGAAGATGTCGCTGTTTGTGTTAATTCTAAAATGTCTGTTTGGGTAGATTTTTCTAATAGCAAAGATTCTTTTAATTTGGACTGCACATGATACCCAGTTAGTTTAATATGATGATGAATACGCAATATTTCTCTATGTAAAATTTGACATACGTGGCGAGGGAAAAATCTACGGTATGGTAGCTGCATAGAAAAGCCCATGTCTAGATAATTTACATGTTTGAATTTTGAACATAATAATCTTAATTCATAATTTAACTTTTGTTCATGCAGATGTCTATTATAGGGTACTTCACAAATCAGTACATTAGTATTTCTACTAGAACATAAGAGATTACTGATACATATATTAAAAATACACGGGGATCTGTCGTTTATATGTGTATTTGTGTGTGAGTGTGTGTATAATGTTTTTATAAAAATATGCATCTGGGTTTGTGTAAGTAAGATAGAATGGTTGTAGAGGACACGGCGCTGCACACTTTGGCGGTTTGCCCCGCCTGGGCATCGCAGCGCCGTGATTTGATCGCGGCAGTCGGATCGGTTGCCCTCTCGCTCCCGGCCGTAGTTCAGTCTATGGTCCGGAGTGAGAGGTCGTGGAACGCCGTCGCCTCCTTTTGCGAGGAAGTGATTTCCATCAAGGAGGCGGCGGAGCGGGAGAGAGAGCGTTTAAACCCTCTCCCCAACCGCAGAGCCGGGCGCCGGAGGGCGCGCGATGACCTCCAGCCACCCTGAGGTTTGACCTGGGGGTGGCGGGCTTTGTGGGCCTGCCCGCCATCCGTTCAGCACCAGGTCCGAGAGGCGGCGTGCGTGTTCCCACGCGCGCCTCTGTGTCGAGTCCGTCTCGTCCCTCTAGGGGGGAGACAGTAGGGAATTTTTGAGGGAGCCTGCCGTTTCATACGGCGGGCAGAAACCTCGGCGGGGTCGCGACCGCATGCGAAAGCGATTCGCGCGGCCCCGCCGATAGTGGTTTTGTCGAGGAACACCGTGGTAGGTTTAGTCGGTATTCCGGGAGGTACATTATTTCTTTTCCATCTTTCTTTTACCCCGGCGAGTCCGACATAATCCCTCCGCCCGCCCCCGCGGAGGGATATGCGTCATTGCATTCCCCCACGTAAAAAAAAAAAAAAAAAAAAAAAAAGTAAGATAGAATGGTACAAGAGTAAAATATACCCATTGTCTATTTTATTACTTGGATGAAATTTTCGATCTCAGAGTAATCCAATCCCAGTAACCATTTTATAACTGTTTTTTTACATTCTTCTTTACGCATTGGGTGAATATTTAAAATTTTATTTATTTTATTATAAATGAAACTACTGAGGAAGTAATAGCATCGTTGAGCTGATGTCGTGTTTGTTGCGACTGGTATACAGATGGTGTGTTTGCGTCTCATGGTAGCAAATTTAGACGGCTCGTAGGGTGTTTGTGCGTGAATAGTGAGTACGAGGTTAAGTACGAAAAGTTTTCGAACTGATAGAACGTCACAGGTTTTATATAAGTTTGAAGTAGGATACAGAAACGGCAGCTTCCAACCTACCTTCAAGAGTGCTCTCTGTGCACGCTCTAGTCTTAAAAGACTTGTTTTTGTAGTGCCACCCCATGCAACTATACAATACTGTAGGAGTGATTGGCCGAGAGCAAAATATACTTGTCTTATTATCTTAGTATCAGCTACGTTCCGGAGGTTTTTAAAAACAAACATTAATTTTCGTATTCTGGTTACAAGAGTTTCCATATGACACTGAAACGACAGAATGTTGTCAATCTCTATGCCTAAATATTTTATAAAGCTAGTGCTTTTGAGGTAAGTGCAATTACATACGGCATGTGTCGGGTTGCAGCAAGAGTGGGCTGTCAAACAGAAATCAGCAGGAGAGGGTCTATTTACGTGGGAAAGGGAAAATGTGAGATATTTTGTTTTCTCTACATTTAAAGTAAATAGGTTTTGGGCCAGCCAGTCAGTGATTCTATTTAAGCCGACGTGGGCACAATCAAAAGCCATCTGCCAAGAGGGTCCATGAAAAATTGAGGCGGTATCATCGACATAAGTAAAAATACTGCCATTGTTGATTTTCAGCTCACAGAGATCGTTGATGTAGACTAAAAATAAGGTTGGGCCAATGATACTGCCTAGTTAAGTCCAAAACTGCATTGCTTGTAGAAATACCAGAGCGGAAGCCGTACTGTGATGAAGATAAGAGATGATGTTGATTTAAATATTTGATAAGTCTATTGGTCGTTAGACTCTCAAGTAATTTTGAAAGTGTAGGAAGAATAGATATGGGCCTATAGTTTTCCATACGATCTCTATCTCCTGCCTTGTAAATAGGATGAACCACCGCAAGCTTAAAGGCATCTGGAAATGTTCCTGTAGCAAAAGCTAGATTGCAGATGAATGTGATCGGCGGAATTAATATATTTTTATATTTCTTAATAAAACTTGCTGAAATATCGTCGAGACCCGCTGCACAATTGCTTTTCATATTGACAATGAGACGCTCTAGTTCAGCCTCGTCTGTCTCCAGTAAACCAAACGTACGATGATGAAATGGTAGCGAACAGAGAGAGGAATGTATGGGTGACGAGGTAACTATTTTCTCAGTTAAAGCTCATCCTACACTCACGAAGTAGGAGTTTACCTCATTTACAGAAATATGTGGGTTGCTGGCCGACAGCAGACTACCGGCATGTGACTTTTGTTTTGTAGTGTAAGAGATAGATTAAATAGCCTCTCAGAGTTTTTTGTTATTATTTTGTGAATTTGTTATTTGAGCTTTGTCATAATTAATCTTAGTGGTGTTAAGTAACATTTTACAATAATTTCGATATCTTTTATACGTTGTCTTATGTATTTCATTACCTGGTGTTTTTTTTAATTTTAGGTGTAAGTTATCTCTGTTCCGTAAGCATTTGAGAAGGCCTGGTGTCATCCAGGCCTTTTTAAGTCTTTTAAGATTTGGTACGTGTTTCAAAGAGGTATTTGAAATTTGAATCGTGTTTAGGGTATTAATAAAATAATTTGTAGCTTCATTTACATCACTCATGCTATATAAAAGGTTAAAGTTTGTGGCCATTAAATCTGATTCAATGCTATAATAATTAAGAATTTTAATAATTTTAGTTTTTTGTATATTGCTATTTTATTTAGATTAATTTTGTAAAAACAATATAATTGTATCATGATCTGTGAGTGATGTATGTGCAATATAACAAGATGCATGACCTTTATTTAATAATATAAATAATCCTAGAGCAATTACAATAGCGCTAAGCTTCAAAAATAAAATATCGTTGTTGACCCTATCAAAATCCTTTTTGAATTCAAAGTAAACTACATTTACCTGACCACCTTTATTAAGTGTCGTGGAAATAAACTTAAGAAGAGTCATTACATTGGAGTTAACGGATCTCTTAGGTCTGAAACCATGTTGATCCTCAATCAGATATTTATTGACGAATGAATATATATATTAGTGGAGGTTTGTCTCAAAGACTTTAGCCGAGGATGACAAAACTGCAATGGGTTGGTAGTCTTCAGCTGAAACCCTCTGTGCACAATTTGGGATTGGACCATATTTATTTAATCGAAATATTTACCCTCATCATCTATACATTGCTGCCATCTAAACGGAAGTTTATTTATGCCTTTATGATAGAACTCCGCGGATCTAGATTCGACAAATTATGTGAAAACATTTTGTATTGCCTTCTGGGAAGAAAATATTTAATCACGTAAAATATTGTCCATATCGCGATAAAAATGGTAGTCCGCTAGAGCAAGGTCTGGCGAGTACGGAGGATGATGCATGGTTTCTAACTGCAGCTCCTGTAGGGTTACAATGGCTTCTTGTTCTGCGTGAGATCTTGCGTTATCATGGAGCAATAATGGTGTAGATTGAATCACAAGTCGGGGCTGTTTCACTGCCAGTTTCGCCGTAATTATTCGAAGTTCGGCACAGTTAACATCTGCTGTTATTGCTTGACCAGACCTGAGAAAGCTATAGTGAATAACACCATGAAGAGACCACCAAACAGTTACCATTTACTTTTTATTGGTAAGCTTTACTTTAAGTCACTGTTGCGGCATTTGACCTGGGGTCATCCATTGCACTTTTCGCTTACGGTTATCGTAAAGAATCTACTTTTCGTCATATGTCACAATTCGATATAATATTTCTTCATTTCTGTACCGATTCAACAAGGCAACACAAGTTTCAACACGCATTTCTTTCTGCAGATCAGTCAAATCACGAGGCATTTTTCATATTTTTTTATCTTATTGATTTGATGCCAATGAGCGAATATTGTAGGTAGGGTAACGATAAACCATGACGCTGATTTCTGGGCAGTTTGACTCGGATCGGCTTCCACCATCTCCTTCAATTCAGCGTTATTAACCTGCGGTCTTCCACGTGGTTCGTTTTCAAATCGAAGTTTCCATTACGAAAGCGTTTAAACCAAAAACGCACGGTATGTTCATTAGCAGTCACTTCTCCAAACGCAGCGTTGATATTGCGAGCCGTTTCTGCCGCGTTAGTACCGCGTCGGAACTCGTATTAAAAAATGACTCGGTTTTTCGAAGTATCCATCTTCCCGTCTAAGCTGCATAAAAAAACAATTGAAAGTACAAATCGGACGTTGCACATTTTTTAAAAGAAGTGTCTTATAGGTATCATGTTAAAAATGTTCACTCGAAAATCTCACACCATGAAGGTTTTATGTCAATTTAAAGTATCTATTACTATACAACGGCAACTTCATACTTTAATCCCTATTATTACGTAATTTAATTTGTATCTGGCTATTTCCTAAGATATTTATATATAATTAAATAGCGCTTTATTATACATTAGACTGCCCCTAAGTTTTGTGGTTCTTAAATACCGTTAATTGATACCTATTAGTTGGTAATGGGCAGAATTATACTATAAGTGTGATTAAGTAGTCATATAGGACAAAAAAAGTGTAGTGTTTAATCTATAAGGATTATTTTTTTTGACGGGTGATTTTTTTAACTAAAACGGCGTGTTGTTATTACTTTGGTTTATTTGCAACTGCTAAATCATTCGACACAGTGGACTGTAAATATATATATGCATATAATATAGTATGTACGTCGCTCATACCACACGAAACTCTAATCTATTTGGACATTCCGCCCGCCAAAGAACATAGTTCTTTAACTACATTTTAAGAGACAGAACTTAACTGAAAGATTTACTTTTGCGTAAACATAACACATAATAGCTTCAAAAAAAATCTTACGATAAAATCATTTCACACAAAAATCTTAATAAAAATAACAATTTAATAACAGAACGACCTATGCAGATCTTCCTGATTTGCAAGATGTAAACAATTTCCAGTAGGTACCTAACACAGAGCTAGCTCGGCTCGACCAGGCATTTTGAATAATATTGATGTCGAACATGATTATTTTATAAGTACGTAGCTTAATTACATTTAGTTAAGCTATGTACTTATAAAATAATCATGCAGATAAAATAATGTGTTTGGATAATTCATTATGTATTTGTATATAGTACATAACGTAAATACAATTCTAAGGATTCTTAAACAGGCAGTTAATTTACACGAACAACAAAACAATTATCTACCTATAATAAGCTACATTAGAATTTTTAGCATAAAATATATAATTAAAAACAAACATTATTTAGTTAAAATACAAATTTTGCTCACTGGACACTTCAATTCTCCGGTTTTACACTTTACAGATACAACTCGAGTTACATTATCGGGCCTAGGATATTTGTTGATAATCTTACCAAGTAACTATTTAGCTGGCAGTAAACAATCTTCCTTTAAAACAACAATATCGCCTATTTCTGGTTCATCACGTTTAGTGTTTCATTTATAGTTAATTTAAATCAAAGATGATTTAAATTAACTAGCTATTCCTTATACCACCTATAATAATATTCTACACATACACACAACACTATCTAGTCCAAACTAAGCAGAGCTTGTACTATGGGTACTAGACAATAGATAAATATAATTTTTTGTTTGTAAATACCTACATATTATACATAGAAACACCCAGACCAAGTCGAACATCCATGTTCATGCACACAAATGTTTGACTTGTGCGGCAATCGAGAAATTGCCAAAAATCTGTAACAATCTTTTGCGTCAATCCACCTATCCAAACCAACTACATAACGATTAGTGTAATCCTTATCTGCAATATTTAACAATGATTCACCTATCAATTATCATTGGATCATCACTCAACAAAGAAATTGGCCTAGAATTTAAACAAGGCTTCACTTGCGCCAGGACAGTTGACATTTCCTCGTAGGATAGTGTACTATATCCTATAAACCGCCAAAGTTCGGTGAGTAGGGAGGTATATAGTGCCATGTGGTTCTTTCTAAAGAAAGTATTTCTCGCCGAAGAGAAGATCGGGCACTATTAAACATTTCTCGCATTTGTTTATCGGCGCCAACAAAGTTAGTACCATTGTCACTATATAAATCCTGACAATGACCTCTATGAGCAGTGAATCGCCTAAAGGCGGCAATAAAACTTTTGGCAGTCATATCGGTCATTGCTTCTAGATGGACTGCTCGTGTCACCATGCATACGAAAATGCAAATATAACTTTTGTAAGACTTAGCGCCACGACCTGGTGAGAATCTGATAAAGACAGAGCCACAGTAGTCCACGCCAGTAGTTCTGAGTGGTTTACTGGACTTTACCCTTGCCTCTGGAAGCAAACCCATAAGAGGAGTAGACTTTTTCGTAGAATATCAAAAACAAATAGTGCGTTCTCAAAAGTATTTTTAACACGTTCTTTAGCACGTAAGATCCAGTATTTGGATATTAGAAAGCTTAACATAGCTTATGGACCACCATGCATTGTATTTTCATGAGCATGCGCACTGACTCTTAGTATCCCTTTTTGATCTAAAAAGGGACAAAGAGATCGTAATTTACTCTTTTTAGGCAATCTTTAAGTTTTATTTCGAATAAAACTCGCGCTTTTGTAGTTGTTTAATGCATGATAATAATGTTTCGCTCATTTCTCTTGATGTAATTAATTTAGGTAGTTTAGGTCTGTTATCTTCCTTTAATTTAAAATTCAAAATTTGTTCACAATATGATACAATTTTTAATGGTTCATTTAACGATGAATATTTTGACCAACAATATTCCTCATCAACATCAGATATAACAGTTAAAGATTGGATCCGTTCCTCTTCATGTGTGTCTTCAATTAGTTTATTATTTATAGGCATTGTAGTACCTGACAACCACTTCGATCCTCTCCACCACAATGAATGCTCACTCAACTCTTTGGGCTGCAGACCACGTGAAGCACAGTCCGCAGGGTTTTTCTCCGATGAGACATGACTCCACTGTTTATAGTCCATAATATTTAATATAGTGGACACTCTGTTATTAACGAATGTTACACATCGACTTGAGCCTCCTTTCAGCCATACTAACACGCTTATGGTGGAGTCAGTCAATTCATAGAGATTTTCCTTGGGTACCTCTAGAACTTGTGATACCTCACTAATAAGCTTGGACGCTAAGGTAGTGCAACACAATTCAAGTCGAGGAATGGAAATCTCCTTTACGATTGGGGCAACTCGAGTTTTTGCGATCACTAAATGTACATGCACTCTATTTGAACTATCAATTACTCGTATATAAACTGCTGCCGCAATAGCTGATTTTGAAGAATCTGAAAATATGTGTAACTCTCTCTTGCAATCTCGCGTAAAATCTATCTATCTATCCCACTAGGTATTTTGACATTTTGTAGATTTATTAGCTCTTGTCATCCTTCAAACACTCATCCCACTCAAGACCTGATTTCCACAATTTCTTAATTATAATCTTAGCATTAACTACCACTGGGGCAATCCAACCTGAAGGATCATATAATCTCGTGACTTCAGTTAATACTGGTCTTTTAGTAACTACATCTTTAGGTACAGGTAAGTTTACCACCTATTCAAAATTATCATTCTGTCTATTCCAACTCAATCAACTAACCTAACACTTTTATTAAATCATTTAATTTTATAGGTTTTTTACCCACTCAGTATTTCCAATCCTCTCTAAAAACTCCTCATTGTTACTATTCCATTTTTGTAACTCAAAACCACCACTTCTCATCAACTCATTCATCTATTCATAAATTTGTATTGCCTCATTAACCGTATTAGCTCCCGTCATTAAATTATCCATATAGCATTGTTTTGTTATCCTCGCAGCTAATGGATACTTTTGCTTTTCTAACTCGACTAGTCTCTGCAATACTTTGACAGCTAAATATGGCGCGCATGCTGTACCGAATGTTAAACGTAACAGTTTTTAAGCCTTGTATGGGCTACGATGGATTAAACCTCCAGACGAGCCTCCGGTCGGTGAATCAGTGAAATCGGTGTCATCATCTGCCACGCTCACCATCCCATACATTTTGACAATATCGGCTACGATACACATTTTATGATGACGCTATCTCATCAATATATGCCTCAAATCTTGTTGTAACCTTGGTCCAACAAGAAGCTCATTGTTTAGTGCTGCACTATTGTCACTTTTTCTTCAAGCGTCTAAAACGACTTTCACTTTTGATGTGTCTTTATCCTCTCTCGCCACAGCATGGTGAGGAAAATAGTCCACCTTAGGGTTCTGTAATTTACTCTCAGAAACCACTCTTATATGGTTCATACTCACTTATAATATTATTATATTTTTTCTCCCAGCAGTGACAGGCCATTATATATATATTACTATGTAAAAATGTCAAAATCCCATTCGCCACCGGAGAAGGCAACGCTGACGCAGCGTTGGCAAATGGGATATTTTTATTTGGAAAATGTTCCACTCGCCCTCGGAGGGGGCAATGCTGGAGGTGGTGAATAATACTAACTCCCTGCGGTTAGTGCATTGAAACAAGCTCGTCAGCTTTATTTTATTAGTAGGTTATAGATAAAATAACATAAATTGAAAAGAAAATATGGGTAATCAATAAATGCAGATCAATAAAATGAATGTTGTATGAATTTAATATAAGTGAGAAACGTAGGTAATTTTAATCTCTATATTCGAACCACAGTCCATAACTTATTAACATACATTTAATTATGATATTAACAAGTAAAACAATTAAAATTACCAATAAATTAAAATAATAGATTTTAAATCTCTTTATAGATTTAAAATCCATTATTATATATTTATAGTATAATTAATATGCAGTATTCCATTAATGATATTAATGTACTGACCGAGTATATATAAGCCAGGTTACATCAAAAATAATTATTACTTAATTTGCTTCAGCAATAGCAACATCAATTTAATATACAGGTGAGGAAGTATTTTTAGCTGTATTGATCTATTGATGAGTTGTTCTGATATCAGTACGCCGAAGTACTTACTCCATAGAACGTTTATAAACTATTTCATTTACAAATAGCTGATTAACGTTTTAAGGGTATACCAAATATAGAACAATATACATATAAGAGTATACCAAAATGCAAAAGGCCATCCATCTGTTTTTCACAGCTGCTTATCTTAGCAATATTTATATTTGAATGAATTATGTTCCATTTGGGTATAAATAATATTTGATGTGATTATTAATGTGTGGTTTTGCTGGCTTTAATTCAACGAGATCGCACACCGGGATAAATAGTAAATTATTTGTTAATGCAGGTTTATTTGTTTGTCAAATCTTATACAAATTCGTTTAATTAGGTTAGGATCAAGAGCAGAAGAATATAAGTTTGTTCTATCGGTTTGTTAGATTAACTAAAATAATCATATTTATTTTTAAACACAAACAAAAATATTAAAATATGGTGATTTAAGAGATAATCCAAAAATAAAACAATAATTCTTTATATTTTCAGGACTTCTTAATCACATCAAAAAAAGTAATGTCATAGGTCTTCAATTTCTAAAGCGACTAGAATATTTGAATTATAGGTTTCTCTTAGGTTACTGGTATGTTGCTAAACAAAGATCTTGGAATTTTAAACCCTTGCCAGTTTCATTTCAACTTAGTTGATGAGGTGAGGGCGCCATGCCGTCTCTCCAGCCACTTCTCAAACACGGGACTTACCGCCACGATCGTGGCGTGCCCGGCACTGGGGTGCACAAGTCGCTCCTTCCAATTCGCCACTAGGACCTGGTGGAGCTCGGATCTCACCGCCTTGATAGCGGGAGGATCCGGTCCTTCGCCCCGAGCTAGTGAGCAGGCGCTTAGTCTGTATTATCATTAGGATCGCATGCGATAATGTTTATGGACTACTAAACTATAATTTATATTTTTTTATTTTCGCCGTTTATTTATATTTTCATGGATTACACTAGTTAACTTAGATTCCCATTATTAGACATATCCTATGTTTATTTCATAAACTATTATTTCATATAATTTTGTATTTAAATTTTACTTGACATACAAGTAAAATTTAAATACAAAATTATATTTTAATATTAATTAAACACTTTATATGGATTTTGTCAATGGCAATGAGGCAATTAGAATATAAAAACGTGAAGCAACGAAAATAAACAATACAACTGGTTTAGCAAACCGAAGACATCTAAAATCTTCATCGCATGGATAATAAATATACCTCTTTTCTTTGTAGTCATTTGATTTACCTTTATACTACGAAATAGCTCACTAAACTACGACTGACTGATGGCAGGCGGTTACCGTAGCCTGACACTTAGAATGTCATAGTTATAATCTTTCTGTGTGTAGGTCTACAACTTTATCGAACTTCGAAGTGGCTCTGTTCTGTCTGCGGCTTTTAGCAGAATTGGTAACTTGGCTGTAAATGCTTACCGTCAAGGTTACTTCTGTCAAGGCGTAACCTTAATGGTAAGCAGTTACAGCACCTGGTATCTAACTTACAAAATGAATATTAATTGCTTGCTACGAGCTTAACTCTTGCGTGCTAACTAGGTTAATTTCATTTTACACAAATGTGCTCGTACCCAGCGTCTCCTTTAAGGGTTTTGAAGACGCTACGATGGTTATTAGACTGTGATTACGTGTAACGTGCAGGTTTAAGAGGGACGGATAGCCTTCGATACCCTACCATTCAGAAAATTATATCTGCAAGTAAAACAAAATAATAATATTAACATTTTATGACGTAGTTATCGAAGTTAACGTCGTCCTTATCTTGTTAGTGACGACTTCTTCCTCTTTCGCCGTATATGCCAATACTACCATCTCATAGGTAACACCTATTTCCACTCCTTGGAATATTGCATCGGTCTTGTTTGGCGGCACATCTAAAACTGTCAGTTCATCTATTGGGTCTTCACTGAGTTTCAGCTCCTGAAAATGCAGATCTTTAATTAGCTATTTTTGCAGCTATCAGCTATATATCGGCCCTCCCTGTCCCACTGTTGGGCACAAGCCTTTTCTCAGTGTACGAAGGGTTAAACCATAGTCCACCTCGCTGGCCCAGTACGGGTTGGCAGACATCACATACCCTAAGTACATTTTTGAGAAATCTCAGATATGCAGGTTTCGTCACGATGTTTTTTACCGTTAAAACGAGCGATAATTAACTATTTAATACGCACATAACTTCGAAAAGACAGAGGTGTTAGCCTTGGGGTGGAACTTGAGACTTCTGCGTGGCAGTCAAACGGTCGCCCACTAGACTATCACTGCTGATATTATGTGTAATATCAGCAGCTATATATATGTTACGAGACCAAAAAGCTGACAATGCCAACCATCTTGTCATAATCGCGGTTTAAGTGGCCTATACCTCCATTGCCAGGTAGAAAAGTATGGGAGGAACCATATTTTTCTTTGACTTATATCTGGATATTAAAGACAAAATAAATCACACGTGTACCTAATTTCAGGAACGGAAATAAAATAATTTAGATTAAAGTTAAAATTATGAACAAAGGATACTGACCATTTATATATGGAAATTGGTCCAAGTGCTGCCTAACACTTACACATAGTGCATAATGTTCCTTAGACTAATACTTGTCTGTAACCCAAAGCACATCAAAATCTATCCGAGGAGTATAAAGTAAAAATAAAAATATTTTGTACGCATTTTTAACTGAGCAAAAATCATAATTAGCTGCTTATGGGACGGCAAATCGACACGTTTGGGGAGAGGTGAGGCACAGGACCCACTGCCAAACGTGCCTTCCGAAGCACGAGGATGAAATACCGCCCACTTTCTGACTCTGGGCTGTTATTGGGGATTAGAAAATCCTAATAACACTTTTTGGTCCGACCCAGGATTGGAACCCAAGACCTCATGCAAGGCAGTCGCACAGCTGCTGCGTCACCGAAGCCTGTGCTAGCTTATTATTAATCGACATCATCGTCGTCGAGAATAATTCTGTCGAGAAATAAAGCAAAGCCTAACAACGTCTTGGTGTCTAGCCTACCCTAAATACCAAACTGCGCACATAACGTGGGCACAGCTGCCATTTGCTCTTCGTCCATTTAAGCAATAGTGTTTGATGCGATCTAGTCCATGATTATCCTCGTCAATAAAAATATAGCTATGGTAGATTTTAGGTGACGTGTGTGTACTCCTAATGTGAGCTCATACAAGTTGGACATTATTGGAAGGCATCGAAAAATCTGAGAGGTCATTAAGCTGGCTGTTATATTTTTGTATAATGAATGACACAGCGACGCGTACATGTTCGCTGTAATAGCTTGTCGCCAGTTTGATTTGGTAGGTTTTTACAGCGAATAGAGTCAACTCCTTCGATGTTAACACAGGAAATGCAGCAACATTATCCTCCACTACTAAAACATTTTCAAAGTTGGCTCTACTTTAGTTTAGCCTTCTTTGATCTACATAATCTGCCAAGTGGTAACATTCAGCCGCTCCCTGGCTATATTAATGAATTTGAGGACATAAAGGCTATCTATAATATCAACCTGGAAGGCGTTTGTAAGAGCTGCAGCGATTTTGAGGTCTTTAAAAGTAGTTCATGGCATAATCACAGACTTTCCAAAAGAAATGACGAGTGGTTAAGAAATATGAAACAGAAAAGCGCACAGTACACAACGGTTCACGTCACAAGTGCTGTTAGACTGCGCGAAGTGCGATGCAAAACAGCGGCGCGTGCGCAACGTAGGTATAGACGAGCAACACGTGCGCGAGAGAGACAAACATTTCATTTTAGGTATTTATTACTTTAAGGAAAAATGTAAAAGTATTACAATTTCTGGGAAGTAGCATTAACTAACATTGGGGCAATCCAACCTGAAGGATCATATAATCTCGTGACTTCAGATAATACTGGTCTTTTAGTAACTACGTCTTTAGGTACAGGTAAGTTTAACACCTATTCAAAATTATCAATCTGCTTTTTTTCTTTTTTTTTACGTACCTGGTGGAATGCAGTGGGAGGGATTATGTCGGACTCACCGGTGTAAAAGAAAGATGTTGAAAAGATAATGTACCTCCCAGAATACCGACTAAATCTACCACGGTGTTCCTCGACAAAAACCACTGTCGACGAGGCCACGCGAATCACTTTCGCATGCGGTCGCGACCCCGCCGAGGTTTTGGCCCGCCGTATGAAACGGCAGGCCACTACGCATAAAGACCTACCCTATGGTCACTTCTCGATAAAACCCTACTGTCCTCCCCCTAGAGGGGAGACGGACTCGAAACAGAGGCGCGCATGGGAACACGCGCGCCGCCTCTCAGACCTGGTGCTGATCGGGTGGCGGGCAGGCCCTCGAAGCCCACCACCCCCAGGTCAATCCTCAGGGTGGCTGGAGGTCGTCTCGCGCTCTCCGGCACCTGGCTCTGCGGTTAGGGAGAAGGTTTAAACGCCCCTCTCCCGCTCCGCCGCCTCCTTGATGGAAATCACTTCCTCACAGAAGGAGGCGACGGCGTTCCATGACCTTTCGCTCCGGACCATAGACTGAACTACGGCTGGGAGCAAGAGGGCGACCAATCCGACTGCCACGATTAATTCACGGCGCTGTGATGCCCAGGTGGGGCAATCCGCCAAATTATGCAGTGCCGTGTCCTCAACAACGTCGTGGCAGTCGCCGCTGTGGTGACGACCGGGCATCTCTTGCCGGCCTATACGACACAGGAACTGGCCAAAACAACCGTGGCCAGTCTTTACCTGTGTCAGCCGGAAGGTGAGGGCGCCATGCCGTCTCTCCAGCCACTTCTCAAACACGGGACTTACCGCCACGATCGTGGCGTGCCCGGCACTGGGGTGCACAAGTTGCTCCTTCTACTTCTCCGGTAGGACCTGGCGGAGTTCGGACCTTGCCGCCTCGAGAGCGAGAAGAGCTGGTCCTTTGCCCCGAGCTAGCGCCTCCTGGCGCCAATGATAAAGCGACGCCAGGAGCGCCGCTTCCAGGTCCCATGGCATCGATCTGGCGAGGAGGCTCGCAGCCTCGAACGAGATCGTGCGGTAACCTCTTATCAACCTGACGGCCATGGCGCGCTGTGGCGCACGAAGCGCCGAAATGTTTCGGACCGTCAGGCTGTCCGCCCAAACTGGGGCCCCGTACAGGGCCAGGGTCTGCACGACCCCCTCGTAGAGCCTCCGGCCGGAGGTGTTTGGCCCCCCAAGGTTAGGCAGTAGACTCGAGAGCGCGCCTGCAGCGCCTCGAAGAATGAGGGCCAAACGACTGAAACGGGCTGTAAAGTGCCATCGGCTGTCGAGTAAGAGGCCCAAATACTTCAGGGATTCTGCCTATTCCAACTCAATCAACTAACCTAACATTTTTATTAAATCATTTAATTTTATAGGTTATTTTCACCCACTCAGTATTTTCAATCTCCTCTAAAAACTCCTCATTGTTACTATTCCATTTTTGTTACTCAAAACCACCACTTTTCATTAACTCATTCATCTATTCATAAATTTGTATTGCTTCATTAACCGTATTAGCTCCCGTCATTAAATCATCCATATTATGGCATTGTTTTGTTATCCTCGCAGCTAATGGATACTTTTGCTTTTCTAACTCGACTAGTCTATGCAATACTTTGACAGCTAAATATGGCGCGCATGCTGTACCGAATGTTAAACGTAACAGTTTTTATGCCTTGTATGGGCTCCGATGGATTAAACCTCCAGACGAGTCTCCGGTCGGTGAATCAGTGAAATCGGTGTCATCATCTGCCACGCTCACCATCCGATACATTTTGACAATATCGGCTACGATACAGATTTTATGATGACGCTATCTCATCAATATATGCCTCAAATCTTGTTGTAACCTTGGTCCAACAAGACGCTCATCGTTTAGTGCCACACTATTGTCACTTTTGCTCCAAGCGTCTAAAACGACTCACACTATTGATGTGTCTTTATCCTCTCTCGCCACAGCATGGTGGGGAAAATAGTCCACCTTAGGGTTCTGTAATTTACTCTCAGAAACCACTCTTATATGGTTCATACTCACTCATAACAGTATAATATTATTCTCTCCCATCAGTGACTGGACATTATATATATTACTACTTAACAATGTCAAAATCCCATTCGCCACCGGAGGAGGCAACGCTGACGCAGCGTTGGCAAATGGGATATTTTTATTTGGAAAATGTTCCACTCGTCCCCGGAGGGGGCAATGCTGGAGGTGGTGAATAGTACTAACCCTGCGGTTAGTGCATTGAAACAAGCTCGTCAGCTTTATTTTATTAGCAGGTTAAAGATAAAATAACATTAATTGAAAAGAAAATATGGGTAATCAATAAATGCAGATCAATAAAATGAATGTTGTATGAATATAATATAAGTGAGAAACGTAGGTAATTTTAATCTCTATAATCGGACCACAGTCCATAACGTATTAACATACATTTAATTATGATATTAACAAGTAAAACAATTAAAATTACCAATAAATTAAAATAATGGATTTTAAATCTCTTTATAGGTTTAAAATCCATTATTATATATTTATAGTATAATTAATATGCAGTATTCCATTAATGATATTAATGTACTGACCGAGTATATATAAGCCAGGTTACATCAAAAAGAATTATTACTTAATTTGCTTCAGCAATAGCAACATCAATTTAATATACAGGTGAGTAAATATTTTAGCTGTATTGATCTATTGATGAGTTGTTCTGATATCAGTACGCCGAAGTACTTACTCCATAGAATATTTATAAATAATTTAATTTACAAATAGCTGATAAACATTTTAAGGGTATAATATTAAATATAGAATAATATACATATAAGAGTATACCAAAATGCAAAAGGCCATCCATCTTTTTTTCACAGCTGCTTATCTTAGCAATATTTATATTTGAATGAATTATGTTCCATTTGGGTATAAATAATATTTGATGTGATTATTAATGTGTGGTTTTGCTGGCTTAAATTCAACAAGATCGCACACCATGATAAATTGTAAATTATTTGTTAATGCAGGTTTATTTGTTTGTCAAATCTTATACAAATTCGTTTAATTAGGTTAGGATCAAGAGCAGAAGAATATAAGTTTGTTCTATCGGTTTGTTAGATTAACTAAAATAATCATATTTATTTTTAAACACAAACAAAACTATTAAAATATGGTGATTTAAGAGATATTCTATTAAGTCTATTAAGGAGCCAGTTGAAAACCAGCGTCGGGCACATATGCCCGGTAATATTGCTGAACTGGCCTCCTATTTTTGTACGGACGACGGGCGTGTACATTTATTATTAAGTAGTATAGTTTAATTTTTTTTTTTTTTTTACCTACATTGTTTATATCATGTCCTTCGTCTGTTATGAAATAAACGTCTTTATTATTTATTATTATTATTATTATTATATAGATAATCCAAAAAAAAACAATAGTTCTTTATATTTTCAGGACTTCTTAATCACATTAAAAAAAGTAATGTCATAGGTCTTAAATTTCTAAAGCGACTAGAATATTTGAATTATAGGTTTCTCTTAGGTTACTGGTATGTTGCTAAACAAAGATCTTGGAATTTTGAACCCTTACCAGTTTCATTTCAACTTAGTTGAGTATTCTTATTTATAAATAATTATATTCACTTTTAAGTCAACAATGAAGTCCGCAATAGTAATCCTTATGTTGGCGTTCGTCGCAAGCGCGGTCTTTTCCACGGTGTCAAGTTGTCCACCTGCCAAGGACTTCCACGGCGTATGCGACGACGTCAGCTCACACTGGAAAATGTGTTTACAAGTTCCCTATGTCTACATGTACTTGCTGCTACTAATGACACCAAGTGTACTATTAACACAAGTTGTAATTAGTAAAATAAATAATACTGGTAGGTATTTAACTGTTAAATAATTTATATCTTTATGTTTTCTATTTATTTTTGAAATAGTCGTCAATTTCCGCAATAGGTATAATTTCTGTTAAGTGCTGTGTCATTGAGGTCTTTACACACGTTGTATAACATACCTACATATACCTAAGTGCACAGAACAATAGTTCTGTGCGGCGAACAAACCCATGACATTTGTCGCGCTGGCAGTGTCAAGGAAGTTTGTTAAGCCATTGCTCCATCCCTTCTGTCATAATACGAGTTAAATTTATTTAATAAGGACTTAAAAATTTGTCGCTGCGGCAATGTTTTCATTAGATAGATGATAATGATGTATAAAAAAGTAGATACCATACATTTGGTTGCAAAAGATTTTCAGCAGGCGCTTAGTCTGTATTATCATTAGGATCGCATGCGATAATGTTTATGGACTACTAAACTATAATTTATATTTTTTTATTTTCGCCGTTTATTTATATGTATTTTCATGGATTACACTAGTTAGCTTAGATTCCCATTATTAGACATATCCTATGTTTATTTCATATAATTTTGTATTTAAATTTTACTTGACATATATATGTCAAATTAAATTTTACTTGACATACAAATAAAATTTAAATTCAGAATTATATTTTGAATTTAATTAAACACTTTATACTGTTAAATCTTCCGGGGTTTTGAAGTATTAAAAAAAACCGTTATGTTCCACGACAACTTTTATTTTATGGCACAATCACTATTAAATACTATAAACTATTTTCGAGATTTTACAAATAATTATTTCTAGAATGGATAAAAGGCTGCCAATCCAAGCACTTTATATGGACATAACTAAGGCGTTCGATTATGTGAGTCACAAAATACTTATTGATAAATTAAATGCCTATGGTATTCGTGACAATGTATCTAAACTAATAGAGTCATACCTAAGCAATCGCCAACAGATCACAGTCATTGATAAGTTATGTCTCAAGACTAAATCTGAAACTTCTTACAAGTCCAATTCTAGAACAATAAGATACGGAATACCACAGGGTAGTACGCTCGGCCCTCTGCTGTTCATTATTTATATTAATGACTTTCCATCCGCTACAACATTTCCAATGGTAATGTTTGCTGATGATAGTACCGTCATATTTAATAATGACAATGTTAATACCACTAACTCTATAATCAAAGACAATGTTGTATCATTGGTGAGTTGGTTGGACTCGCAAAATTTAAAAATCAACTTCAGTAAAACTACTGTTATGAATTTTGGACAAAAAGAAAATAAAACAAAAGATATAAATATTATTTATAATAGTAAACATATTAGTGATATTAAGGAAACAAAATTCTAAGGTTTGCAAATTGAAAGCACTTTGAAGTGGAATAAACAAATAGAAAAGGTATGTAGTAAAGTAAACCAATATGCATATGCACTTCACATGTTAAACAAAACTGTTAACTAAGACACGATTGTTACTGCTTATCATGGCCGAGTTGCAGCCACGATAAGTTATGGAATTATATTTTGGGGCAACGCAACAGGTAAAGAATTAGTTTTTAAGTCTCAAAAACGCTGCATAAGAGCAATCTGTAAAATATATTCTACTGATAAGTGTAAACCACACTTCATTAATTTAAAAATATTGACAATGCCTTCAATGTATATATTTGAAACAGCGCTATTTGTTAAAAAAAATTGGTCAAAATTCTCAAAGGTCACTAGTAATCGCAGAATTGGTAAATTACACATGGTTCAAGCTAGAACCGCTTTATATCACAACAGCATATTTGTGATGGCACCCAAGATTTACAATAAGCTGCCTAAATGTATTCAACTCTCATCATCTTATAATGAATCTTAAAAGTGACTGCGCGGTAGGCAGCGACAATATCTTCGGAAAGTTCCTAAAAAAATTCAAAGCCTTCTTGGTCCCACCTATTACATACATATGTAATCTCGCCTTTAATACAGGAACATTTCCGGAAGCATTCAAACTAGCTGTTGTTCGCCCGATTCACAAAGGAGGTGATAAGGATCGACCGATTAACTATAGACCTATCTCTATTTTACCAACCCTCTCTCTAGACATATCAAAAGCTTTCAATATGATCTCAGTCCCAATTCTTATCACGAAATTGGAAAAGATAGGCATCAGAGGAAACCAATTGTGTCTCTTTAAAAGTTATCTTACAAGTAGAAGGCAGTATGTTAGGATTGGTGATGTCTGTAGCTATGAGCTTCCTGTGACCAACGGAGTCCCACAGGACAGTATTCTCGGCCCTACCTTATTCTTACTTTATATTAATGATCTTTGTCAGTTACAGCTCATCAATACCACTATTTTTACATACGCCGACGATACTGCCCTAATATCTTACGGCAACTCTTGGGAAAGTGCATTTGGAAGTGCTCAATCCAGTTTCAACACTGTCACCAATTGGCTGGCCAAAAATGAACCTACACTTAATGTTAATAAAACGAATTATCTCCCCTTCTCATTGACATCATCTGAAAAGCACTCTTCGTTATCCTATTCCCTCACCGCTCACACATGTACTCTGCTCTCACAGCCTAGCTGTAACTGCCCTTCTCTTTGCCGAAGTAACTGTGTAAAGTATCTGGGAGTACAGATAGACGATACTTTCTCGTTTCATTCACACATAGACGCACTCTCTTCCAGATTGCGTAAACTTATATTTGTCTTTAAAACTCTCGGTTATGTAGTTGATACGCAAATACTTAGGATCACCTATCTTGCTCTTTGCCAATCTCTGATGCAATACTGCATTATCGCCTGGGGGGGTGCAAATAAAATATATCTTTTAAAACTTGAGCGTGCACAAAGGGCGGTACTAAAAGTTGGCTGGAAGCTACCTTACCGTTTCCCTACCATTGAACTTTATAGAACTTGTAATGTCCTCTCTGTTCGTAAATTATTTATCATAAATGCTATTCTTACGACTCACTCACTGACCCCTTACGACCCTTCGAAATTAGTTTCTGTACGTAGAAAACACACTGTTTGCCCGCCAATCTTGGTCAGAACAAGTCTAGCGCAGCGATGTTTTTACTACCTTGGTAACTATTTATATAATAAGGTAAACAGAATATTAAATGTGTATTCAATGACTAAAATTGAGTGTAAAAAAACAGTTACAAACTGGTTAATTCATTTAGATTATGACGAAACTGAAAAGATTATTTGCACTTTAAAATAAGTAAGCACACACACACACTCACACACACATACACACACACACACACACAATGCACACAATGCACACAATGCACACAAACACACATACAAACACACACACACACACACACACACACACACACACACACACAAACTAATATAATAAGCTTTGTCTTAACTTTTACTTGTGATTTTAGACATATTGCAATGTAACGTTCCTCAAACTCTTGCTGTATATTTCTGTAGCACTAAGGAGAGAGACTGGAGATTTGTCACACAGGTTTCGAACGTACTACAAACTCCAGCTCTCACTAAGGTGTAACTCACCTGTACTCATTATAGTGACAATCCAATGTACCTATATACCTTTTTGAAAGAAATAAACAATATTATTATTATTATTATGATTCAAACTGCAGACAATTTACAAATATTTAAAAAGGCATTGAAGGAATTTCTTATAAATAAAGCGTATTATTCTGTTGACGAATATCTCAATGACAAAATAATGTAATAGTAATATTTTTTGTAATTTTAATAACGACATAATTCTTCCTATCTTAATTACTTACTTTAATTTAAATCTGACATGTATTTTGCAAATTATTTAGTGACATATTTATTTAATTCTTATTTTTTATTGTAACCAATAATTATCATTAAAATTATTAGCACTAGACATACAATTATTATTTTTGACCTGTAATAGTATAGTATACCATCAATATCTGTATTAAATATAATTTGTACACCACATGATGTGGTAGGATGTAGTGGTACTTTAAAATAATATTAAGATCTGTATATGTCCTATATTCTACAAATAAAGTATTATGATTATGATTATGATTATGATTATGATTATAAACCAACTCGATTCGTAGCTCAACAGCGACTGACTGTTCTTACTTATCGAAAATGGAAAGTAAAATAAAATAACAAGCACTCAACTAACTAACACACGCTATTTTTTAACAACTGTCAGATATGTCAATTGAGTGACCGATAAATATAAAATATTCTTAAAACAAAAGTTTAAATCTACACATATATAAATAACTAGATATATTCTAAAAATACATGTTAAAATCAAGACATATTATAGTATCTAAATTATATTATTTTATAAGAACTTCCGTTATATTTAATTGAATCATTGACAATGTTTTCGAATTCACAACTTATTAATTTTCAAATGCGCAATATTAATATAAAATTAAAGCATTAATTTCAATAAGCTAACAATACGGATTTTGTCAATGGCAATGAGGTAATTAGAATATAAAAACGTGAAGCAACGAAAAATAAACAATACAACTGGTTTAGCAAACCGAAGACATCTAAAATCTTCATCGCATGGATAATAAATATACCTATTTTCTTTGTAGTCATTTGATTTACCTTTATACTACGAAATAGCTCACTAAACTACGACTGACTGATGGCAGGCGGTTACCGTAGCCTGACACTTAGAATGTCATAGTTATAATCTTTCTGTGTGTAGGTCTACAACTTTATCGAACTTCGAAGTGGCTCTGTTCTGTCTGCGGCTTTTAGCAGAATTGGTAACTTGGCTGTAAATGCTTACCGTCCAGGTTACTTCTGTTAAGGTGTAACCTTAACGGTAAGCAGTTACAGCACCTGGTATCTTGCTTACAAAATGAATATTAATTGCATGCTACGAGCTTAACTCTTGCGTGCTAACTGGGTTAATAGAACCGTTTTCCCCCCGAAGGGTAGAAAACGGATATTTAGGTTTCAGCCGTAGCTTGAACCACTTGAGATTACGCTTCAATGAAATCAATACTCTGTCTCGCTCTAATGCATCATCCCCACTGTGTTTGCACCGTTGCTATCTCTTTCTCTCAATGCAGCGCGGTAGTGCGGCGTGGGCGCCGCGCTTTTCAGTAGCGTTGAAGAAGCCGGCAAGGTACCTGAAGGCGTGGTTCATGCTACGGCTGAAACCTAAATATCCGTTTTCTACCCTTCGGGGAAAAAACGGTTCTATTTAGGTGTTCGAGCCTACGCTTGAACCACTTGAGACGTGTTTATATTCTGCCGGCGCTGCTAGTGCGTACTGTGACGAGTTAATATCAGGAATGGATAAGAGAAGTAACCAAAGTAATGGGCCAACATGTTTATTGATTGTAATAATCACAAAATGAATGGAATCACTAAGTAGTAAAACACTAACACAACAAAAATAATTTTCTTCTGAAATGTGTATATTTTAAGTGTCTTAATTTATAATGTTGAGAAATCATCACTCAAAATTCTCGTGGCGGCGTTGTTGTTACTGGAGCTGTTAACGTTGGGAGTCTCTCGAAAGTAGTGATTAAAGAATGTATTTTTCGATCTCCAGTTACCTCGTTTCAGGATTTCGTCGATATCATATCTATTACTATTACACTGGTACCCATAACACAAGTTAACTCTTACCTTGGGTACCAAAGTTCAACACTTTTGATGTTATGATTATTATACCTAGATATATGTTCACCTGGATTGTAAAATTATGGCAAATAAATTATTATTATTATTATTATTATGATCGATTTTTTGTTTTTCTCAGCATTTTAGGAATGCCGGTAGTCTAATGAAACCACAAAATAATAATAATAATTATTATTATTTGTCCAGTTTTCGGATGCAACTGCCGCCATGAAACTGCCTGCAGAGGCGGAAATACCAGCCTCCCGGAAAATCGTGCGCATCCATCCTGCAATAATGCTACGTGATGCCTGTTTCGCTACTCCCCTTGTAGTTATAAATAAACTGTTCAAGTTTTTATCGCGGCGACGCGCTTGGGAAGCTGAAATAGATTTTCTAATCCAGGATACAATATTCAGAGGACCCTCGTCGCCGCTAGACTTTATAACCCATCCGGATTGTCGATAGGTACCGGTGTCGGTTTTGGAGCCGAAGTCCGGCCACAGAATGATTTCATCTTGATTGTTGATGAAAGAGCCTTGCTTTATACTTAACAAGGTGAGGTCATGTACTCTTCTTCCTGATGCCAGTAGGAGAAGGGCACAGGTATGTCTAAAAATTTGGAAGAGGCTGTTCTCTTTAATTTTATAGGTTTTGAGAAAGTCCATTAGATCGTTTATTTTCCATGGTATAGGTTTCTTTATTGGTGGGTTCCTTGTGAAGACTGCCTTCAGTGCGTGTTTAACAAGGTGACTTGAGCTTAGCTCTTCTGTACGTTGTGGATTGGCCAGCGTAGCTACAACGGATTTGTGTAATGCTATTGTGCGTGGCGCAAGTTTTGCGACATTATGAAGGTGGCAAATGTATCTTGCCAGATCAGCTGGACTAGGGTCGTTCGTGGATATATTATTGTTATAAGTCCATCTTTGCCATCGAAGCCATGCTGGTTTGTACGTTTTCAACGTGGATTTTCTCCAGGACGCCTCAAGGAGATTTAAGTCTGTTTCTGGCCAGTTTGCTAGGTGTTTGGTCCAGCCTGTACCTTCCAAACCAATAAATTTAGGTTCTCTACCTGTGGCAGTGGAAGATTCGTTCGAAGGTCTGTCAAGTTCGATTTCAGGTCTGTTATGGGCTGAGGAGGACACAAAGCTCTCCTTTTCAGATCGGCTTCCCAGAAAGTTTTGTTCCAACTCGGAGCCACAATTAAGTATGTGCCTTTTGATACATTCAGGTGGCGTATGACTCGAGGTATTAATGACGGTGGAGGGAAGATCCAACCCAATTCGAATCCCCACGTTCTGCTGAAGGCGTCTGTAAAAAGACTGTGTGTGTCCCTCACATCCTCGCTGACGTACGTCGGTACTACAGCGGATCTCTTTGACGCAAATAAATCGATCACGGGAGTCCCTAATTTCTGGAATATTCTTAGGGTCGTCTGATGACTCAGATGCCATTCTGGAAGACCCTTTTCCCGTGACAGGCTGTCTGCCAACCCGTTGTATATCCCCGGTATGTATCGAGCAACTACATGGCAACATTGAGTCTGACAAAGTTCCAGAATTTTTGTAGAGGTGTTCAGCAGGCTCAAGGATTTGGTTCCGCCTTGTTTCATGATGTAAGCTACTGTGGTTCGATTGTCTGTCTGCAACATTATGGTCTTGTTTTTGAACATAGGAAAGACTCGTAGTATGGCTTCGTAAAAGGCGTGAAGTTCCTTTTGGTTGCTGTGCCATTTTCTCTGGGCTACGGTCTATGTGCCCCACAGTCTTTGGTCGTTTAGTACCGCACCCCAGCCTCTGTCGGCCGCGTCTGTCGTTATGAATATGGAAGGTTCTGGTATAAAAATTGGTGAGTACTTTTGGATATTCGTTTTCCACCAGCATAGTTCTTGTAGGACACGAGAAGTCATCGTGAAACGGAGGTTGGGTTGTCGTGCTGGTAGACGATTCGACTCTCGTTGGAGAGCTCGACTGTGAAGTCATCCCAGAGGTATCGCGAATGAAGCATAGTTCAGTTTTCCTAAGGGTCCTTTCACACAGACCGGCTCGGAGAGCATCGGCCCGCTTTTTTCTATTCACACAGACCGGATCGTATACGCTTGGAATTAGTCGGAGCGGAGCCGCCAACTATTTCAGATAGACCGGCTGGAAGAGATCCATGAGAGCCGATCGGCTGCGCAAGCGAGAAAGAGCACGCAATCGGAGCCGGTCGGCTCCTCTTATGATTTCACACGAAGCGCGTTCAAGCATTCTTAATGACAAAAGAAGTGCACATGCAAAAATAAACCTTATTACAATTATTCAAAACTCTGTTTCGAACGTGATAAAAATTTGCTCTCCTCTCCGAGCCGGTCTGTGTGAACGGACCCTAAAATTACTTTTGCATCGTGCCAGCTCCAGCGCCTTCTTTTTGTCAATTGTTCTAGATGAGATAGGAGATGGACTGTTTTGTGTTCTGATAGCGACTTTCGGTTTAATTTTGTATCCCACACAATCCCTAGGTATTCTAATCTTGTTGTAGCAATCTGCGATGATTTTTCTTGATTTACTTGCCATCCTAAGTTCTGCAAGTATTTTACGACATATTTGGCTTGATTTTGTAAAACGGCTGGGTCTTTGTGAATGAGAAGGAAGTCGTCTAGATAAACTAATATTGTTATACCTTGTTCCCTTAGTCTGTGGGCGATCCAATTCGTAATTTTGGAGAAGGCTGCTGGTGCACTTGCTAATCCAAATTGGAGGCATGTCATTTGGTACACCTTTCCTTGAAAGCTGAGAGACAAGAACCGGCAGTGACTGGGGGCGACCGGCACGTGGAAGTAGGCCTGCGAGATGTCTAGTTTCATCATATAATTGTTCTTTTCCAGGAGTGTGGGTATCTTTAGGTGATTTAAAAGGCGAAATTTGGGCGCCAGCACATATTCGTTTAAACCTTTTAGATTGAATATTGGACGAAAAGTACCATTCGTCTTCTTTCGAAGAAATATTTCTGATAGGAACCCGCTTTGGTAAGGGCTCTCTTGAATAATGTTCGATTCCAAGAGTTCCTGAATCTAATTTTCCGTTACTGGCGAAATTCTGGTTTGGAATCGAAACATGTTTTTATGAGAGAATTGCCGGATAGGCGGTTTCGATGTGAAAGGGATTTTGTAGCCCGTGATAAAATTTTGAATTACTTTCGGAGCTGCTTTCCAATATTTTGCAAAGTTTTGTAAGCGCCCCGCTCTGAATGAGTCACTTTCTTTTCCCATCCCCCCAGGGTTTTTTAGGTTGATGAGGTCGTTGTGTTTGAGGTTGTTTTTGTAGTTGTGGTCTGTAGTGATGTTGTTGGTTTGCAGTGCGGGCAGCCTTAGTGCCACCTTTTGGATTGTTGTAGCGGCGATTCGTGAACTGTTGTGATCGTGCACTTCTTTGTTTGTTTCCTGACTGAAAGTTGGATGATTTCTTTCTATTATGGTATGGAAAAACTTCTGTATATCGCTGTTAGAACAGTCTTTTATTGCTTTAGATAATGCTTCATCAGAGAAAAGGTGTGTTTCAGAAGGGGGTATGCCGTGCAAGATTTCATTCAGCGCTTTATTTTGTACTTTATAAATATTCCTCCTCTGTTCAATAACTTCTGCCCTTCGGCCGCAAACATATTGCAAGAGCGCGTCCGATTTGTTCCTGAACTTCGAGTCCGTAGTTAGGAAGTCTGTGCCAATCTTATTTTTCATTTCTTCGGGCAGTTGATCTAACAACTCTTGAAATATTTTTCGTTGTTGTAGCAGTCCGTGTGTGATTGCGCCTAAGGTCAGGTCAAACTTTTCGAGCACAGAGGAAGACTTCCATGTTGGTGTTACGCTGGCTAGTAGATTATTAACTTTGAGAGCACAGAATGCGGGTGAAGCTTGGAATTGCTTTTGTATCTCTGAATATCTAACATTTCGCCATCCTTCTTGACCGAATTGTTGACATTCTATGCCTTGTTTTAGGAAGCTTGGATCGGTTATAGTCGTTTTAGATTCTGCTACGGTTGTAATGGGGTTGAAATCAAAAGAATCGGTACTCTTTGACCGTAAAATCGCGAGCTCTCTTTGAGCATCCAATATTTTCGTTCGTAGTTCTGCCTCTTTTGATAAGACGTTATCAGAGTAGTAAGCGTCCTGAGTTGGTTCGTCTTCGTTATCGGATTGTGTACTGTCGGGTACAGAGTCAAAAGACGCGTTAAGGTCGGAAGGGTTTGGAGTGTCTTTATGCGGCGTGAGACAGAATCTTGTCTATGTTGTCGTTTTGTTTGTTTTGGGTTTGTATGAGACGGTTGAACATTTCCATTTGTTGATTTAGCACCGTCACCAGCAGATGATCGCTACTACCTTGGCCATGAGACATGGCGGGTTGTTTGTATGGGATATCTTCTCTACGTCCCGCTCGTGGGGTAGCTTCTTCCCGAGTGAGCGAGCGCTTGTCGAGCGATTGGGGGTAGCTGTATCAGAAGTAGACGGCACAGGTGAACGGCTAATACAAGCTTGTTGGTCTTGCTGTAGTTCGGACGAGGCCCTGCTGCGATTTGTTAGCTTACTTCGCAAGGTCCGGACGGCTTCTACGAATGCGTAGTAGTATTTACCTAAGCCATGAATTTTTGACATAACACTATGAGGTGAGTGAACCAAGGCTCGCCCCAGGGCCCAGTGCAAGATTTTCGCTCTGATATTTCTGTATTTTCTCTCAGATAGAGAAGATGAGTCAGGTGCGAAAGCTCGACCCAGATCAGCGGTTGGAATTGCAAATCTCAATTTACTTTCAACTTTTGATGAAACGTCATCACCGAAAAGATCACGAAACGAGAGGTCATTAACTTCCCAAGAGCGCCAATCATCGGGGAAATTTTCATCTATTATGCTTACGAGGGTTGTAAAAGCCTCCTCTTCTCCAGCTGGACAAGGTTGTGCTGCTAGTTCACCCATCGTAATTGTTTTAGACATGATCTGGAAGAGAGATAATGACCAACTCAGTTGTTGATACTGTATCTGAACGGAAAAAGGTGGAACTGCGATTTGCGGGCAGGACTATGTTGCCCACTTTTATCTCAGTTGATATATTACATATCGTTGTCTCGAGCTTAATTCGTAGCGTTATCCTCAATCCGGGATGTGATGTCGTGTCGCTTCGAGAATACAACGTCGTGTTGTCTCAGGTGAATCACGTCGTGTCGACTCAGGCATGTGACATCGTGGCGCCTTAGACATGCGACGTCGTGTCGCCTGAGACATGCGACGTCGTAGCGCCTGAGTCATGCGACGTCGTAGCGCTTTAGACATGAGACGTCGTGTCGCCTTTGATATACGACCTAGCATATTGTCGTATGGGTGACTTTATGCAACAGGTCGTCTCGATCCCGTAGGGGAGCGATAAGGCTTCGGGTGTCAAATGTCCAATGTCCTGGCGGTATGTATTTAGGTTGATCTGAGTAAAAAATAAATCAGGTAAGTACTTCCGGTATGATTGCGAACGATGCCACGTGCGAGCGGATCGAAATTCAAAAGCGTACTGAAGAGCGCGGCGCCCACGCCGCACTACCGCGCTGCATTGAGAGAAAGAGATAGCAACGGTGCAAACACAGTGGGGATGATGCATTAGAGCGAGACAGAGTATTGATTTCATTGAAGCGTAATCTCAAGTGGTTCAAGCGTAGGCTCGAACACCTAAATTTCATTTTACATAAATGTGCTTGTACCCGGCGTCTCCTTTACGGGTTTTGATGATGCTACTGTAAGGATACTCCAGAATCAGTTCTCAAGTATTTATTTCCTTTAATATTATTGTGACATAATTATATATTATATTAATAGTTTACATAGTTACACAATATGCATACCTGATTTAATTCAATACAATATCCGCCACTTAATATACTTTTACTTCACAAACTTATCCGATCGCCACACAACGCACGACTGCCCGTTATAGTTCCGCGCGTTAGTTTTATACTATCAAGCATAGTGGGGCAGTCGAGAAAAATCAGTGTTGCCAACAGAAAATAACGGATACAATTAAACATATTCAAATAATGCTTCTACATTGCTACATTTAACGAAATATTTCTATATAATAATTATATTCTACCTATAATTGCTAACAGCTCGGCCATCCTGATGTTAAAGCGAGACCCTTCGCTTTAGATTATGTTTAACAACAACAGGTCAAGCGATTCGTGCACAAAATTGTGGCCATGAATCGCTTGAAGTACCGTCGTTTATATTCGTAATAAGTATAATTTAATGTATTTTATTTATGTACTTCTTAAGAAATTATTATGTATATCCTGTTACATAGAGACAATGCTTATTTTTATCAATGTGAATGTACACATTTATAACTTATTATTAAAGATAAATTTATTTGACTCAACATGTGTACGATCAGGTGTTACAGATAGGTATTTTTGTCTCAACATGCTCTGTCTTGTCAGACATGCAAATGTATATGCTTAATAAGAATTTTAAAATTATGCTGGATCTAATATTATAATTAACATGTCAATTAAGCGTCTCTTAACAATGAAGTGAGATATATTATAAATAGGTTAGTTCAAATCCGTACAATAAATATAAAAATTAATTAATTAATAATTCATTTCCAATAATAGAATAGTAATAGATAAGTCAATAATTAAGAACATGCCAAATTAAATTAGATCATGATAGACAATTATTAAAACAAAGAAAACAAATTATTTAAGATTATCACATAGGAGATCATTAATATTATAGTAGCATTTATGCAATAAATAATAAATTTCTTAAATTACGTTTAAATACGTTAACATTAAGGTCCTTTAATTTATTTGGTATTTTATTGTATATTTTGGGTGCCATGCAGAAAATGCTATTATAATTGTTTTACATAACATGTATGGCATTCATACATTTATTTTAAATCACTGAAATATTATATAATTATTGAAAACAACCAGTGAGAATCACTGTTACAACTATTATGTTATCAATTCATTATTTTAGAAATATCATCACATTCTTTCTCTGAATTTACTTAACTAGAATCATGATTTCTATCGTATACCAAACATGGTTTTAGTTTATCTATTGATACAATATTCTCATAGCGAGATCGATGCGCCTTTAACATTACTTAATACATCTAAAATTGTCGAGACGCGGTTATTAATTAATTTACTTAGTTTATTTAACGGTGCCGAGTTTTGATGTCGCGACTTCCCGTGTTATCCGCGTTGTCGCGACACCTCCCTCCTCGGACTTTTACGATTGTGCCGAGTTTTGATGTAACGACTCCCCGTGTTATCCACGTTGTCGCAACACCTCCCTCCTCGGGTTTTTATTATTATGCCGAGTTTTGATGTTACGACTTCCCGTGTTATCCGCGTTGTCGCGACACCTCCCTCCTCGGACTCTTACGATTGTGCCGAGTTTTGATGTAACGACTCCCCGTGTTATCCACGTTGTCGCAACACCTCCCTCCTCGGGTTTTTATTATTATGCCGAGTTTTGATGTTACGACTCCCCGTGTTATCCACGTTGTCGCAACACCTCCCTCCTCGGACTTTGTGACTTACGATTAAAAGAGTGTTTGTGGATTTGCCTCTCTCGCCGGCTCCCTTCCACTCCCTCACTCTGTATTTGTTTTGAAGTCTACCCTTTTCCGCTTTCATTATCGCGGTTACTTATCATCAGACTCATCCATTAGTCTGAAAATTAAGGAATGATCGGCAGTTTAAATTCATTAATTAAATATTTCTCACAGTTAATCTGTAAGGTATACCAGACGTAATAAAAAATATCGAGTCATGCCACCAGTATGTCACTGAGACTCAATAGGTTAACTTTAATATTACCGCTGAAACCTGTCAGCTGTTTGTGATTTGGAGTCAGTCAACAGTGATACCATCTCCTCCCCTGATCATGAAGTTATCCTGTGTCTTATTTGGTTGATAACAATAACAAAAACACATTCATGCCTTGAGACCAAACACCTATTTGTCTGAAACATGAATACATCTTTGTAACCCACACCTGTAGGTTTCAGTAGAAGTTAAAAACGACTACATTAAACGCTCAATCAACAGTCATTTCTTTATGGTGACAGCCTATCTGTCACTAAAAAAGATGCAATCTATTTAACAGAAGTATAATATACAGAATATACAGAAATATATTACATTATAAGGTAGGGTGTAACTTTATTCTGTGAGTCCTATGTATTAACAAAAGAACAAAAATAGGAATATTGAAAAACTTAATTTACTTCTTTAAATGCAGTTGTAGGTATATGTTATAACAATTTTATTTCATTCTTCGACACTAACAAGTTTATTAGTAGATTTTTATTGACTAAAGATACATTGTTTCTACCTTATTTTTATAAAAAGCAACTTGCTAAACTATTAGCATTTAATATATTACGCAGGGACCCAGTTACCAGTAGAGTAGTGAAAGTTATAGAACATAGTAGTATTATTACTACAAATCTTAGTGATACATCTAGAAATTTAAACTGTTAAACGAGACAAAGGACAGGCATACACAGTATTAAACTAATTCATTAAAATATTCAGGGTCTATCCGGCAAGGAGTTAGAATTAGATTTATTTTTAAACATAATATTCAAGTATGTTGCATAACTGAACATTGGTTAAAAAGTATTCAATTAAAATTTATAATGAGTATTATTCAATTGTAAGTGCATTTTAAGAGAATTCTATATATGGTGGCTCTCTAATATATTTATGTAATGATGTAAAACGTAAAGAACTTAAAGATATAGTAAATCATTCTATCGTACTGATGAATTATCCTGTGTGGAACAAGAGCAACATACCATAGTTTGTGTGTACTGTCCACCGCAGAGTGACTTTAGTGTATTCGAAACAGTAGTACAGGATATTTTATCGTTTGAGTTTTAGTAATAGGAATATAGTAGTATGTGGTGATTTTAATATTAATTTCCTTGAGCAGTCAGCTCTTTCTGTGAAACTAATTAGTTCATTAGAGTCATTTAATTAAAGTATCTATTTTTGGAACCAACCAGGATTATTTCACATTCTACTATCTGCTTAGATAATGTATTTTGTGACTCAATTTCTAAATACGGCCGGGCCATATTAAGTGAACCGACATCTGACCATTGTGGTCAAAGGGTAGATTTTTCTGTAAATACAATGCTTAAAGAGAATAAGATCACATGTAGACCAATGACCTCTAATCGCTTAAAGAAATGTAATAATAAAGTAAGTGTCAAGGTTCTCAATATGGAAGGATATCCTTTCTCAGACGAAGTATATGAGTCTTTACTTAACATGATTGCTTTAGAATATAAAATATTATTAAATGTAAGACCTTTACTAAGAATAATAAGATTATATTTTGTGATCTAAATTATATGAATTATATGATATGAAAAATATTCAATTTTGATCCTAATTTTATTCAATATGTTAAAAATTATTTAAAATGATTTGTGCCACTGCCAAATCCCTTTATCTAAAAACTAAAATACGAAATTCTAGTAATAAAATCAAAACTACTTGGAATATTAATAACAATGAAACAGGACGCAGCAAGGTGCGTGATAATACCTTTGAACTTAATACAAAAAAATTATAAATAGGAATTCTATGACGCCTATTAGAGGGTTTTAGTTTTCTTCTTTTTTATTTCTGTTTTATAATATTTTAGGTATAAGTTAGTTTTATAGAATTGTGTTTATATTATGTATATAATTAATAATTTGTATTGTGAAAAATAATAACATAATTTCAAATAATTTGGAAATAGCCGACACCTTTAATAACTACTTGGCAAAAATAACTTTAAATACAACTAGTACCCTAAGGTCTTGCCCAGCTCGAGCAGAATACTTGGTTATCGACAACGTGGAAGAGTAAGATACTATTCAGTTTTGAACGTGTACATCCATATCATATAATAAACGTATTTAAGTAACTTAATTAAAAAATATCTGCTAAATTCAGGGATTCCTATCTCTGTAAAATTTGTTGAAAATATTATTGTCAATATAGCGCCACACCTAGCTGCTATAATCAACGGGGCATTTTAATGAATATGGGCATTTTCCTTAACTTAATTAAATGTAGTAAAATACTACCTTAATTTAAAATTGGATACCAAAGCGACCCCAATAATTTTAGGCCAATTTCAATCAGTAAAGTATTTGGGAAGATTATATTACAGCAATTAAGCACTTTTGTGTAAATGATTTATTTCATACAAATCAATATGGTTTCAGGATTTGTGTGAAATTGTTTTATTCGTGGATGACAAATCCCTTATTTTTAAAGTAGACTGAAAAGCACCGAATTTATGTGCTGTTAACGATTTACTCGCGCAAGTCCTAGACTGGTTTACGACGAATAATTTACTACTAAACTTTACACTGCCAAATGTAAAGAGTCCTAACGTAAATATAAATTTAAAAACTTTAGATGATAAAGTTAAGTGAGGCGCTCAAATATCGTGTCTTGCAGGTTTCTTCTCATAGGGCCAACCCTTTGCCTGAACCTAGCAACTAACCTAAATGTAGCCTCAGTAAATTTAATGACCTTTACTAATTTTTTAGCTAATAAAATTATTAAAACTATTAAAGCAAATTTATTATAGTTTATTTATAATGCTTATTTTTTATATAATACATTATATATTACCATAAACAAAATTCATATAAATACCAAATATGTCTGCATTGACATAAACTTTATATTTTATCAATTACATTATTTTAAAATAGTTTAACTATGCTTAACAATCGTTCTTCAAAATTATCTGTTATTTGTAGATATACAACCTGTTTACACCAAACTCATTAGTAGATATTGTGCATGTTTTGTTCGCTTAAATATTACAATCAATATTACAAAACTGTCCTTACTCAATTAACTTACAGTTGGTATTTCTAGAGTGAGAATACTTACCTCGCCGTAACACAATTTGACTAGTTAGGGAACTAAAGAATTTTTATCGGATTACCGCCAATTTTATAATGTTGAAGTTAAACAGAATATTTTTCTTCTTATTTATACATTAATTTGCTAATGTTCTAAGTTAATATTGTCAAATATGATTAATAGTGTAAATATGTTTAACTGTACTATATTGTATCTGTTTTAAACATGCTGTGCACACATATTTAGAACATATATTAAAACAGAACAACATTGTAAACCTAGGCTAACTTTATCTATGAATAAAGTTTTATCTTATCTTATCTTTGTGAACTAAATGAATAAATGATATTGACTTTGACCATGAATTCAGCTCATCCATGAAAGCTTTAATCTTTAAGATAATATATAGTTTCATTGTGTTTTAATATTGTAGGTATCGATTGAAAATAAAAGTAATAATATATTAATAATGATACCTTCAATCTGTATGTCAGTATAGTGCATATAAACATAGCGCACCAATATGGGCAAAAGCATTAACAAGTCATTCCTCTACCTAATACCATTTTTGATGGACATATAGCAGATTGCACCTGATAACACATCCCCAGAGAGTAGCTCTGGCTGGATATAAACAGTGCCGAGAGGAGAAATACCGAGGAGTGCCCCAGCCAAATTCAACCTCATCAACCGCAATAATGCTACATATCCATAAGTACACAGTACATTATCAAGTAAATACGTCGCTTGCCAATAGTTAGCTACCAGGGAGTGCCTTGGCCAAGCCAAACTACGACGCCGACACAACGAGTCCACCTAGCATCCAACACACTTATCTGTAAATCTCATAATCGAGACGAAAAAACAAACAAACACGAGTATTGTAGTTGACTTCAACCCATCAGGACGGAAATATAAACAAACCAAATGGATGTTAAATCTGTTAAATTTATCACAATTACTCACTACATGGAATAAGTAACAATTATCCATATTTTCAACGTTTTCACACGATACCTTAATATTTTTTAAAGCATTTGGCGTTCGATTAATAAATAATTATTTGATTTAAAAAATCTTAGACGAAAAGTGAGGTTATTTGTCAGATGCCAAAATATCTATAATTTGGAGGAATTTAAATTAATCTGTCAGTAATAATTACTAATCCTATCCCAATTTTTTTTTTTTTTTTTTTTACGTGGGGGAATGCAATGACGCATATCCCTCCGCGGGGGCCGGCGGAGGGTTTATGTCGGACTCGCCGGGGTAAAATAAGATGTTAAAAAGATAATGTACATCCCTTAGGTTATTCTTTAACAATGTAAATTTATGTACCTACCTTGCATTTTTTTTTAATGTATGTACCGATCTACTATATTCTGTTTGGTCAAAACGGATATCAACTTTTTTAAATTCAAATAAGTAATTAATTGTTTTACAATTGATGCTACACTTGGACATCACTAAAATGTCTATGGTCATATCAATGAACCGTTTGTATACCTTTTGATTTTGTTGTATTGAAATCGACTATATCGCAATACCCCATACAATGCGTGACAAGTCAAATGTTGAGAACCAATTCTGAACGAAATGTATATATTTTCTTTTATTTGTTCATAAAAGTTAAATTTGCACGTGGGCTGGGATAAACGAGTGCCTTTTGAAAAAAAATGACCCGTCTATCCCACTTCTGAATTGTAAGGAAACTCCAGAATCAGTTCTCAAGTATTTATTTCCTTTAATATTATTGTAACATAATTATATATTATATTAATAGTTTACATAGTTACACAATATGCATACCTGATTTAATTCAATACAATATCCGCCACTTAATATACTTTTACTTCACAAACTAATCCGATCGCGACACAACGCACGACTGCCCGTTAGAGTTCCGCGCGTTAGTTTTATACTATCAAGCATAGTGGGGAAGTCGAGAAAAATCAGTGTTGCCAACAGAAAACAACGGATACAATTAAACATATTCAAATAATGCTTCTACATCGCTACATTTAACTATATTCTACCTATAATTGCTAACACTACGGATCACAGTCTAATAACCATCGGGTTATTAGACTGTGATCACGTGTAACGTGCAGGTTTAAGAGGGACGGATATCCTTCGATATCCTACCATTTAGAAAATTATGTCGGCAAGTAAAACAAAATAATAATATTATGGTCGTCCTTATCTTGTTAGTGACGACTTCTTCTTCTTTCGCCGTATATGCCAATACTACCATCTCATAGGTAACACCTATTTCCACTCCTTGGAATATTGCATCGGTCTTGTTTGGCGGCACATCTAAAACTGTCAGTTCATCTATTGGGTCTTCAGTGAGTTTCAGCTCCTGAAAATGCAGATCTTTAATTAGCTATTTTTGCAGCTATCAGCTATTTTTGCAGCTATCAGCTATATATCGGCCCTACCTGTCCCACTGCTGGGCACGAGCCTTTTCTCAGTGTAAGAAGGGTTAAACCATAGTCCACCTCACTGGCCCAGTATGGGTTGGCAGACATCACCATTGAGAAATCTCAGATATGCAGGTTTCGTCACGATGTTTTTTACCATTAAAACGAGCGATTATTAACTATTTAATACGCACATAACTTCGAAAAGACAAAGGTGTGTACCTTGGGGTGGATCTTGAGACTTCTGCGTGGCAGTTCAGCGGTCGCCCACTAGACTGTCACTGCTGATATTATGTGTAATAACAGCAGCTATATATATGTTACGAGACCAAAAAGCTGACAATGCCAACCATCTTGTCATAATCGCGGTTTAAGTGGCCTATACCTCCATTGCCAGGAAGAAAAATATGGGAGGAACCATATTTTTCTTTGACTTATATCTGTATCTTAAAGACAAAATAAATCACACGTGTACCTAATTTCTGGAATGGAAATAAAATAGTTTATATTAAAGTAAAAATTATGAACAAAGGATACTGACCATTTATATATGGAAGTTGGTCCAAGTGCTGCCTAACACTTACACATAGTGCATAATGTTCCTTAGACTAATACTTGTCTGTAACCCAAAGCACATCAAAATCTATCCGAGGAGTATAAAGAAAAAATATTTTTGTACGCATTTTTAACTGAGCAAAAATCATAATTAACTGCTTATGAGACGGCAAATCGACACGTTTTGGGAGAGGTGAGGCGCAGGGCCCACTGCCAAACGTGCCTTCCGAAGCACAGGGATGAAACACCGCCCTCTTTCTGACTCTGGGCTGTTATTGGGAATTAGAAAATCCTAATAACACTTTTTGGTCTGACCCAGGATTGGAACCCAAGACCTCATGCACGGCAGTCGCACTTGCACAGCCGCTGCGCCACCAAAGCCTGCGCTAGCTTATTATTAATCGACATCATCGTCGTCGAGAATAATTCTGTCGAGAAATAAAGCAAAGCCTAACAACGTCTTGGTGTCTAGCCTACCCTAAATACCAAACTGCGCACATAACATGGGCACAGCTGCCATTTGTTCTTCGTCTATTTAAGCAATAGTGTTTGATGCGATCTAGTCCATGATTATCCTCGTCAATAAAAATATAACTATGGTAGATTAATGAATTTGAGGGCATAAAGACTACCTATAATATCAACCTGGAAGGCATTTGTAAGAGCGCAACGTAGGTATAGACGAGCAACACGTGCGCGAGAGAGACAGACATATTTTCATTGTAAGTATTTATTACTTTAAGGAAAAATGTATAAGTATTCCAATTTCTGGGAAGTAGCATTAACTACCACTGGGGCAATCCAACCTGAAGGGTCATATAATCTCGTGACTTCAAATAATACTGGTCTTTTAGTAACTACATCTTTAGGTACAGGTAAGTTTAACACCTATTCAAAATTATCAATCTGCCTTCTTTTTTTACGTACCTGCTGGAATGCATTGATGCATACGCCTTCCGCGGAGGCGGGCGGAGGGATTATGTCGGACTCACCGGGTTAAAAGAAAGATGTTGAAAAGATAATGTACCTCTCGGAATACCGACTAAATCGACCACGGTGTTCCTCGACAAAAACCACTATCGACGGGGCCGCATAAATCACTTTCGCATGCGGTCGCGACCCCGCCGAGGTTTCGACCCGCCGTATGAAACGGCAGGCCACTACGCAAAAAGACCTACCCTATGGTCACTTCTCAATAAAACATACAATATCAACACGCGTGCCTCTGATTACTAAGTCAATTAAACCTCCAGACGATTCTCCGGTCGGTGAATCAGTGAAATCGGTGTCATCATCTGCCACGCTCACCATCCGATACATTTTGACAATATCGGCTACGATACAGATTTTATGATGACGCTATTTCATCAATATATGCCTCAAATCTTGTTGTAACATTGTTCCAACAAGACGCTCATCGTTTAGTGCCACACTATTGCCACTTTTGCTCCAAGCGTCTAAAACGACTCACACTTTTGATGTGTCTATAACCTCTCTCGCCACAGCATGGTGAGGAAAATAGTCCACCTTAGGGTTCTGTAATTTACTCTCAGAAACCACTCTTATATGGTTCATACTCACTCATAATATTATTATATTTTTCTCTCCCAGTAGTGACTGGCCATTATATAGGTATATTACTATTTAACAATGTCAAAATCCCATTCGCCACCGGAGGAGGCAACGCTGACGCAGCGTTGGCAAATGGTATTTTTTTTAAATGTTCCGTTCGCCCATTGAGAGGGCAATGCTGGAGGTGAGGAATGGGACTAAACCCCTGCGGTTAGTGCGTTGAAACAAGCTCGTCAGCTTTATTTTATTAGTTGGTTATAGGTAAAATAACATAAATTGAAAATATGGGTAATCAATAAATGCAGATAAATAAAATGATTGTTGTAGCAATATAAGTAAGAAACGTAGGTAATTTTAATCTCTTTAATCGGACCACAGTCCATAACGTATTAACATACATTTAATTATGATATTAACAAGTAAAACAATTAAAATTACCAATAAATTAAAATAATGGATTTTAAATCTCTTTATAGATTTAAAATCCATTATTATATATTTATAGTATAATCAATATGCAGTAATTTGGTTTTCCATTAATGATATTAATGTACTGACCGAGTATATATAAGCCAGGTTACATCAAAAGGAATTATTACTTAATTTGCTTCAGCAATAGCAACATCAATTTAATATACAGGTGAGGAAGTATTTTTAGCTGTATTGATCTATTAATGAGTTGTTCTGATATCAGTACGACGAAGTACTTACTCCATAGAACACTTATAAATAATATAATTTACAAATAGCTGATAAACGTTTTAAGGGTATACCAAATATAGAACAATATACATATAAGAGTATACCAAAATGCAAAAGGCCATCCATCTGTTTTTCACAGCTGCTTATCTTAGCAATGTTTATATTTAAATGAATTATGTTCCATTTGGGTATAAATAATATACGAGATCGCACACCAGGATAAATTGTAAATAATTTGTTATCGTCCAACATAGGTACTATGATGGACGATACGACCTTCCGCATTGCTTCTTGTTTGCGCTTAGGTTCTCCTTGTGTTTCTCCGCATCGGTGTCTTTGTGGAGAAGCCGTCGACAGTCTTGGTCACCATGGCCTATCATGCAGCAGGAGTGCTGGTCGTATATCACGACACGCCAACCTGAATAACATACTCCGTCGAGCTCTTGTCACCGCTGGCGTCCCGGCTCAGCTTGAACCTCACGGCTTGGTACGCGACGATGGCAAGAGACCAGATGGTATGCCATTACTGCCATGGAAAATGGGTAGGCCTTTGGTGTGGGACGCAACTTGTGTCGACACCCTTGCGCCATCACATCTTTCTAGCACAGCGGGTTGCGCTGGTGCTGCTGCTGCATCAGCGGAGACGCTCAAACGGCGTAAATATCAAAACCTTATTGGTGAGTACATATTTGAGCCGTTTGGTGTCGAAACGCTGGGGCCATGGGGTCCAAGTGCTAGGTCTGTTTATAGAGACCTAGCTAAGCAGCTCATCGACGCTTCGCGTGACCAGAGGGCTGGTGTTTTCTTTGCACAAAGAATAAGTATTGCCATTCAACGTGGCAATGCTGCCAGTCTTCTGGGTACGTTGCCAATTGACGACGATGCGGAGGAATATTATGACGCTTTTTGATTTTGCAGTTTTATTTTTGTGTTTAGTTTATATTTTTCTTGTAAATATCTTGTGTATATATTATAATTTAAGTAATATAAATAGTTTTAATTAATTTAAATACCTTAATTTGTAGTAAAGTTCAATATTTGTTAATGCAGGTTTATTTGTTTCTCAAATCTTATCCAAATTCATTTAATTATGTTAGGATCAAGAGCGAAAGAATATAAGTTCGTTCTATCGGTTTGTTAGATTAATTAAAATAATCATAGATTTTCTTTTTAAACATAAACACAAATATTAAAATATGGTGAATAATCCAAAAATAAAACTCTAATTCTTTATATTTTCAAGACTTCTTAATCACAGTTAGTTAAGAGATGAAAAAGAATTAGAGCTATAGACAAAAAAGTAATGTCATAGCTCTTAAATTTCTAAAGCGACTATACTCCATTTGGATAAGTACTTAACTAAAGGTAAATAATCTTGATGTGTCTTTTTATCTGAAAACTCAGTTTAAAAATAAAATGCTGCTAAAGATCAATGTAAATACAACAATAACGATTACTAAGTCAATTGAACCGTTAGTTTAAGCAGTAGTTTGTTTGTTAAATATGTGTTTGTGTAAAAAGTCACATCAAGATTGTTTACTTTTAGTTAAGTACCTAACCAAATGGTGTATAGATTATTTGAATTATAGGTTTCTCTTAGGTTAGGATTTTTAAACCCCTGCCAGTTCCATTTCAACTTAGTTGAGTATTCTGAGTTATAAATAATTATATTTATTTTCCAGAATAACTGATTCAAGTCAACAATGAAGTCTGCAATAGTAATCCTTATGTTGGCGTTCGTCGCATGCGCGGTCTTCCCCACGGTGGTGTCAAGCTGTCCGCCTTCCAAGTACTTCCGCGGCACCTGCAACGCGCTTACCCAGGACTGTCAGTACCACTGCACTAACATCGAGGGCGCTAAGAGTGGACAATGTGTCTACAAGTTCCCTTCGTTTAGATGTACTTGCTGCCACTAATGACACCAAGTATACTATTAACACAAGTTGTAATTAGTTAAATAAATAATACTGGTATTTAATTGTTAAATAATTTATAATCTTTTATTTTATATTTATTTTTGAAATAGTCGTCAATTCCCGCAATAGGTATAATTTCTGTTAAGTGCTGTGTCATTTAGGACTTTACACACGTCCAAGGAACAGTCACAAAGATAAACAGGCTTCAAACATTTAAGTACACTTGTATAACATACCTACATATACCTAAGTGCACAGAACAATAGTTCTATGCGGCGAACAAACCCACGACATTTGTAGTGACGAGGCAGCTTGTTAAACCATACATATATGTATATAACTAATTAGTAAGGAATATTATTTTCATTGTAATAGTAACTTATTATAGAACAATCTATATTTGATTAATATTGTTAAGAATGCTCCTGCTATTACACTATAATAGCACATAATATCGCCTGTGATAAAGGTATAACGTAGTACAGGCGTCCAAAGTAATGTATCCTATTTTAATTATTTTTAAGACCTATTGTTATTCATATTTGTGCCAACTTAAACTTAATAAATAATTATAATTACTACAATTATAATTACTTAGATATTTAATATTATAACATATAGACCTTTACAGTCTAAGAAAGGTTAAGCAGATATGTAATTACTAACTTGTTAGCGAGATCGCTAACAAGTTAGTAATTACATAGTTACATAGCTTAATGTATTTCTTTGGCAATGCTTTAGATAGGATTTAGGAGCAGCTCATTTCCGTATACTAGAAATTGAAAATGTTCAAACCAAAAATGTTATTGTAACTTTTTTGATCCAGAAATTGAGCCAAGAAACCAACAATCGATCTAACACACCAACGGGAAGAAGCAGTCGGAAAACTCAGACAATAGAGCAGTGTTTCTGACCCAAGATTGTATTCCATATTTGGTTTTGAAGTCCTTTATAATAACACAGTACATGGTAATCGCGAGACTGATATACAGCTTTAGACAGATCATTACACACCTGTCAATATCTATTGGCGAGACGAGGTAATTTGAATATAAAAACGTGATGCAACAAAAAATAAACAATACAACTGGTTTAGCAAACCGAAGACATCTAAAATCTTCATTGCATGGATAATAAATATACCTATTTTCTTTGTAGTCATTTGATTTACCTTTATACTATGAAATAGCTCACTAAACTACGACTGACTGATGGCAGGCGGTTACCGTAGCCTGACACTTAGAATGTCATAGTTATAATCTTTCTGTGTGTAGGTCTACAACTTTATCGAACTTCGAAGTGGCTCTGTTCTGTCTGCGGCTTTTAGCAGAATTGGTAACTTGGCTGTAAATGCTTACCGTCAAGGTTACTTCTGTCAAGGTGTAACCTTAACGGTAAGCAGTTACAGCACCTGATATCTAGCTTACAAAATGAATATTAATTGCTTGCTACGAGCTTAACTCTTGCGTGCTAACTGGGTTAATTTCATTTTACACAAATGTGCTTGTACCCGGCGTCTCCTTTACGGGTTTTGAAGACGCTATGATGGTTATTAGATTGTGATCACGTGTAGCGTGCAGGTTTAAGAGGGACGGGTATCCTTCGATATCCTACCATTCAGAAAATTATGTCGGCAAGTAAAACAAAATAATAATATTAACATTTATGACGTAGTTATCGAAGTTAACGTCGTCCTTATCTTGTTAGTGACGACTTCTTCCTCTTTCGCCGTATATGCCAATACTACCATCTCATAGGTAACACCTATTTCCACTCCTTGGAATATTGCATCGGTCTTGTTTGGCGGCACATCTAAAACTGTCAGTTCATCTATTGGGTCTTCAGTGAGTTTCGGCTCCTGAAAATGCAGATCTTTAATTAGCTATTTTTGCAGCTATCAGCTATATATCGGCCCTCCCTGTCCCACTGCTGGGCACGAGCCTTTTCTCAGTGTAAGAAGGGTTAAACCATAGTCCACCTCGCTGGCCCAGTACGGGTTGGCAGACATCACATACCCTAAGTACATTTTTGAGAAATCTCAGATATGCAGGTTTCGTCACGATGTTTTTTACCGTTAAAACGAGCGGTAATTAACTATTTAATACGCACATAACTTAGAAAAGACAGAAGTGTGTGCCTTGGGGTGGAACTTGAGACTTCTGCGTGGCAGTCAAACGGTCGCCCACTAGACTATCACTGCTGATATTATGTGTAATATCAGCAGCTATATATATGTTACGAGACCAAAAAGCTGACAATGCCAACCATCTTGTCATAATCGCGGTTTAAGTGGCCTATACCTCCATTGCCAGGAAGAAAAATATGGGAGGAACCATATTTTTCTTTGACTTATATCTGTATATTAAATACAAAATAAATCACACGAGTAACCTAATTTCGGGAATGGAAATAAAATACATTAGATTAAAGTCAAAATTATGAACAAAGGATACTGACCATTTATATATGGAAATTGGTCCAAGTGCTGCCTAAGTACACTACACATAGTGCATAATGTTCCTTAGACTAATACTTGTCTGTAACCCAATGCACATCAAAATCTATCCGAGGAGTATAAAGTAAAAATAAAAATATTTTGTACGCATTTTTAACTGAGCAAAAATCATAATTAACTGCTTATGGGACGGCAAATCGACACGTTTGGGGAGAGGTGAGGCGCAGGACCCACTGCCAAACGTGCCTTCCGAAGCACGGGGATGAAACACCGCCTACTTTCTGACTCTGGGCTGTTATTGGGAATTAGAAAATCCTAATAACATTTTTTGGTCCGACCCAGGATTGGAACCCAAGACCTCATGCAAGGCAGTCGCTCACTTGAACAGCCGCTGTGCCACCGAAGCCTGCGCTAGCTTATTATTAATCGACATCATCGTCGTCGAGAATAATTCTGTCGAGAAATAAAGCAAAGCCTAACAACGTCTTGGTGTCTAGCCTACCCTAAATACCAAACTGCGCATATAACGTGGGCACAGCTGCCATTTGTTCTTCGTCCGTTTAAGCAATAGTGTTTGATGCGATTTAGTCCATGATTATCCTCGTCAATAAAAATATAGCTATGGTAGATTTTAGGTGACGTGTGTGTACTCCTAATGTGAGCTCATACAAGTTGGACATTATTGGAAGGCATCGAAAAATCTGAGAGGTCATTAAGCTGGCTGTTACATTTTTGTATAATGAATGACACAGCGACGCGTACATGTTCGTTGTAATAGCTTGGCGCCAGTTTGATTTGGTAGGTTTTTACAACGAATAGAGTCAACTCCTTCTATGTTAACACAGGAAATGCAGCAACATTATCCTCCACTACTAAAACATTTTCAAAGTTGGCTCTACTTTAGTTTAGCCTTCTTTGATCTACATAATCTGCCAAGTGGTAACATTCAGCCACTCCCTGGCTATATTAATGAATTTGAGGACATAAAGGCTATCTATAATATCAACCTGGAAGGCGTTTGTAAGAGCTGCAGCGATTCTGAGGTCTTTAAAAGTGGTTCATGGCATAATCTCAGACTTTCCAAAAGAAATGACGAGTGGTTAAGAAATATGAAACAGAAAAGCGCACAGTACACAACGGTTCACGTCACAAGTGCTGTTAGACTGCGCGAAGTGTGATGCAAAACAGCGGCGCGTGCGCAACATAGGTATAGACGAGCAACACGTGCGCGAGAGAGACAAACATTTCATTTTAGGTATTTATTACTTTAAGGAAAAATATAAAAATATTCCCATTTCTGGCAAGTAGCATTAACTACCACTGAGGCAATCCAACCTGAAAGATCATATAATCTCGTGACTTCAGATAATACTGGTCTTTTAGTAACTACATCTTTAGGTACAGGTAAGTTTAACACCTATTCAAAATTATCATTCTGCCTTTTTTCATTTTTTTTACGTACCTGGTGGAATGCATTGATGCATACCCCTTCCGCAGGGGCGGGCGGAGGGATTATGTCGGACTCACCGGTGTAAAAGAAAGATGTTGAAAAGATTATGTACCTCCCAGAATACCGACTAAATCTACCACGGTGTTCCTCGATAAAAACCACTGTCGACGAGGCCACGCGAATCACTTTCGCATGCGGTCGCGACCCCGCCGAGGTTTCGGCCCGCCGTATGAAACGGCAGACCACTACACAAAAAGACCTACCCTATGGTCACTTCTCGATAAAACCCTACTGTCCTCCCCCTAGAGAGGAGACGGACTCGAAACAGAGGCGCGCTCGGGAACACGCGCGCCGCCTCTCAGACCTGGTGTTGATCAGGTGGCGGGCAGGCCCACTAAGCCCACCACCCCTAGGTCAATCCTCAGGGTGGCTGGAGGTTGTCTCGCACTCTCCGGCACCTGGCTCTGCGGTAAGGGAGAAGGTTTAAACGCCCCTCTCCCGCTCCGCCGCCTCCTTGATGGAAATCACTTCCTCACAGAAGGAGGCGACGGCGTTCCATGACCTCTCGCTCCGGACCATAGACTGAACTACGGCTGGGAGCAAGAGGGCGACCAATCCGACTGCCACGATTAATTCACGGCGCTGTGATGCCCAGGTGGGGCAATCCGCCAAATTATGCAGTGCCGTGTCCTCAACAACGTCGCGGCAGTCGCCGCTGTGGTGACGACCGGGCATCTCTTGCCGGCCTATACGACACAGGAACTGGCCAAAACAACCGTGGCCAGTCTTTATCTGTGTCAGCCGGTAGGTGAGGGCGCCATGCCGTCTCTCCAGCCACTTCTCAAACACGGGACGTACCGCCATGATCGTGGCGTGCCCGGCACTGGGGTGCACAAGTTGCTCCTTCTACTTCTCCGGTAGGACCTGGCGGAATTCGGACCTTGCCGCCTCGAGAGCGGGAAGAGCCGGTCCTTCGCCCCGAGCTAGCGCCTCCTGGCGCCAATGATAAAGCGACGCCAGGAGCGCCGCTTCCAGGTCCCATGGCATCGATCCGGCGAGGAGGCTCGCAGCCTCGAACGAGATCGTGCGGTAACCTCTTATCAACCTGACGGCCATGGCTCGCTTTGGCGCACGAAGCGCCGAAATGTTGTCAGGCTGTCCACCCAAACTGGGGTCCCGTATAGGGCCATGGACCGCACGACCCTCTCGTAGAGCCTCCGGCCGGAGGTGTTTGGCCCCCCAAGGTTAGGCAGTAGACTCGAGAGCGCGCCTGCAGCGCCTCGAAGAATGGGGGCCAAACGACTGAAATGGGCTGTAAAGTGCCATCGGCTGTCGAGCAAGAGACCCAAATACTTCAGGAATTCTGCCTATTCCAACTCAATCAACTAACCTAACGCTTTTATTAAATCATTTAATTTTATAGGTTATTTTCACCCACTCAGTATTTTCAATCTCCTCTAAAAACTCCTCATTGTTACTATTCCATTTTTGTTACTCAAAACCACCACTTCTCATTAACTCATTCATCTATTCATAAATTTGTATTGCCTCATTAACCGTATTAGCTCCCGTCATTAAATCATCCATATTATGGCATTGTTTTGTTATCCTCGCAGCTAATGGATACTTTTGCTTTTCTAACTCGACTAATCTATGCAATACTTTGACAGCTAAATATGGCACGCATGCTGTACCGAATGTTAAACGTAACAGTTTTTAAGCCTTGTATGGGCTCCGATGGATCAAACCTCCAGACGAGTGTCCGGTCGGTGAATCAGTGAAATCGGTGTCATCATCTGCCACGCTCACCATCCAATACATTTTGACAATATCGGCTACAATACAGATTTTATGATGACGCTATCTCATCAATATATGCCTCAAATCTTGTTGTAACCTTGCTCCAACAAGACGCTCATCGTTTAGTGCCACACTATTGTCACTTTTGCTCCAAGCGTCTAAAACGAATCACACTTTTGATGTGTCTATAACCTCTCTCGCCACAGCATGGTGAGGAAAATAGTCCACCTTAGGGTTCTGTAATTTACTCTCAGAAACCACTCTTATATGGTTCATACTCACTCATAATATTATTATATTTTCTCTCCCAGTAGTGACTGGCCATTATATATATTACTATTTAACAATGTCAAAATCCCATTCGCCACCGGAGGAGGCAACGCTGACGCAGCGTTGTCAAATGGTATTTTTTTTAAATGTTCCGTTCGCCCATTGCGAGGGCAATGCTGGAGGTGGGGAATGGGACTAACCCCCTGCGGTTAGTGCGTTGAAACAAGCTCGTCAGCTTTATTTTATTAGTTGGTTATAGGTAAAATAACATAAATTGAAAATATGGGTAATCAATAAATGCAGATAAATAAAATGATTGTTGTAGCAATATAAGTAAGAAACGTAGGTAATTTTAATCTCTTTAATCGGACCACAGTCCATAACGTATTAACATACATTTAATTATGATATTAACAAGTAAAACAATTAAAATTACCAATAAATTAAAATAATGGATTTTAAATCTCTTTATAGATTTAAAATCCATTATTATATATTTATAGTATAATCAATATGCAGTAATTTGGTTTTCCATTAATGATATTAATGTACTGACCGAGTATATATAAGCCAGGTTACATCAAAAGGAATTATTACTTAATTTGCTTCAGCAATAGCAACATCAATTTAATATACAGGTGAGGAAGTATTTTTAGCTGTATTGATCTATTAATGAGTTGTTCTGATATCAGTACGACGAAGTACTTACTCCATAGAACACTTATAAATAATATAATTTACAAATAGCTGATAAACGTTTTAAGGGTATACCAAATATAGAACAATATACATATAAGAGTATACCAAAATGCAAAAGGCCATCCATCTGTTTTTCACAGCTGCTTATCTTAGCAATGTTTATATTTAAATGAATTATGTTCCATTTGGGTATAAATAATATTTGTTGTGATTACTAATGTGTGGTTTTGCTGGCTTAAATTCAACGAGATCGCACACCAGGATAAATTGTAAATAATTTGTTATCGTCCAACATAGGTACTATGATGGACGATACGACCTTCCGCATTGCTTCTTGTTTGCGCTTAGGTTCTCCTTGTGTTTCTCCGCATCGGTGTCTTTGTGGAGAAGCCGTCGACAGTCTTGGTCACCATGGCCTATCATGCAGCAGGAGTGCTGGTCGTATATCACGACACGCCAACCTGAATAACATACTCCGTCGAGCTCTTGTCACCGCTGGCGTCCCGGCTCAGCTTGAACCTCACGGCTTGGTACGCGACGATGGCAAGAGACCAGATGGTATGCCATTACTGCCATGGAAAATGGGTAGGCCTTTGGTGTGGGACGTAACTTGTGTCGACACCCTTGCGCCATCACATCTTTCTAGCACAGCGGGTTGCGCTGGTGCTGCTGCTGCATCAGCGGAGACGCTCAAACGGCGTAAATATCAAAACCTTATTGGTGAGTACGTATTTGAGCCGTTTGGTGTCGAAACGCTGGGGCCATGGGGTCCAAGTGCTAGGTCTGTTTATAGAGACCTAGCTAAGCGGCTCATCGACGCTTCGCGTGACCAGAGGGCTGGTGTTTTCTTTGCACAAAGAATAAGTATTGCCATTCAACGTGGCAATGCTGCCAGTCTTCTGGGTACGTTGCCAATTGACGACGATGCGGAGGAATATTATGACGCTTTTTGATTTTGCAGTTTTATTTTTGTGTTTAGTTTATATTTTTCTTGTAAATATCTTGTGTATATATTATAATTTAAGTAATATAAATAGTTTGAATTAATTTAAATACCTTAATTTGTAGTAAAGTTCAATATTTGTTAATGCAGGTTTATTTGTTTCTCAAATCTTATCCAAATTCGTTTAATTATGTTAGGATCAAGAGCGAAAGAATATAAGTTCGTTCTATCGGTTTGTTAGATTAATTAAAATAATCATAGATTTTCTTTTTAAACACAAACACAAATATTAAAATATGGTGAATAATCCAAAAATAAAACTCTCATTCTTTATATTTTCAAGACTTCTTAATCACAGTTAGTTAAGAGATGAAAAAGAATTAGAGCTATAGACAAAAAAGTAATGTCATAGCTCTTAAATTTCTAAAGCGACTATACTCCATTTGGATAAGTACTTAACTAAAGGTAAATAATCTTGATGTGTCTTTTTATCTGAAAACTCAGTTTAAAAATAAAATGCTGCTAAAGATCAATGTAAATACAACAATAACGATTACTAAGTCAATTGAACCGTTAGTTTAAGCAGTAGTTTGTTTGTTAAATATGTGTTTGTGTAAAAAGTCACATCAAGATTGTTTACTTTTAGTTAAGTACCTAACCAAATGGTGTATAGATTATTTGAATTATAGGTTTCTCTTAGGTTAGGATTTTTAAACCCCTGCCAGTTCCATTTCAACTTAGTTGAGTATTCTGAGTTATAAATAATTATATTTATTTTCCAGAATAACTGATTCAAGTCAACAATGAAGTCTGCAATAGTAATCCTTATGTTGGCGTTCGTCGCATGCGCGGTCTTCCCCACGGTGGTGTCAAGCTGTCCGCCTTCCAAGTACTTCCGCGGCACCTGCAACGCGCTTACCCAGGACTGTCAGTACCACTGCACTAACATCGAGGGCGCTAAGAGTGGACAATGTGTCTACAAGTTCCCTTCGTTTAGATGTACTTGCTGCCACTAATGACACCAAGTATACTATTAACACAAGTTGTAATTAGTTAAATAAATAATACTGGTATTTAATTGTTAAATAATTTATAATCTTTTATTTTATATTTATTTTTGAAATAGTCGTCAATTCCCGCAATAGGTATAATTTCTGTTAAGTGCTGTGTCATTTAGGACTTTACACACGTCCAAGGAACAGTCACAAAGATAAACAGGCTTCAAACATTTAAGTACACTTGTATAACATACCTACATATACCTAAGTGCACAGAACAATAGTTCTATGCGGCGAACAAACCCACGACATTTGTAGTGACGAGGCAGCTTGTTAAACCATACATATATGTATATAACTAATTAGTAAGGAATATTATTTTCATTGTAATAGTAACTTATTATAGAACAATCTATATTTGATTAATATTGTTAAGAATGCTGCTGCTATTACACTATAATAGCACATAATATCGCCTGTGATAAAGGTATAACGTAGTACAGGCGTCCAAAGTAATGTTTCCTATTTTAATTATTTTTAAGACCTATTGTTATTCATATTTGTGCCAACTTAAACTTAATAAATAATTATAATTACTACAATTATAATTACTTAGATATTTAATATTATAACATATAGACCTTTACAGTCTAAGAAAGGTTAAGCAGATATGTAATTACTAACTTGTTAGCGAGATCGCTAACAAGTTAGTAATTACATAGTTACATAGCTTAATGTATTTATTTGGCAATGCTTTAGATAGGATTTAGGAGCAGCTCATTTCCGTATACTAGAAATTGAAAATGTTCAAACCAAAAATGTTGTTGTAACTTTTTTGATCCAGAAATTGAGCCAAGAAACCAACAATCGATCTAACACACCAACGGGAAGAAGCAGTCGGTAAACTCAGACTATAGAGCAGTGTTTCTGACCCAAGATTGTATTCCATATTTGGTTTTGAAGTCCTTTATAATAACACAGTACATGGTACTCGCGAGACTGATATACAGCTTTAGACAGATCATTACACACCTGTCAATATCTATTGGCGAGACGAGGTAATTTGAATATAAAAACGTGATGCAACAAAAAATAAACAATACAACTGGTTTAGCAAACCGAAGACATCTAAAATCTTCATCGCATGGATAATAAATATACCTATTTTCTTTGTAGTCATTTGATTTACCTTTATACTACGAAATAGCTCACTAAACTACGACTGACTGATGGCAGGCGGTTACCGTAGCCTGACACTTAGAATGTCATAGTTATAATCTTTCTGTGTGTAGGTCTACAACTTTATCGAACTTCGAAGTGGCTCTGTTCTGTCTGCGGCTTTTAGCAGAATTGGTAACTTGGCTGTAAATGCTTACCGTCAAGGTTACTTCTGTCAAGGTGTAACCTTAACGGTAAGCAGTTACAGCACCTGATATCTAGCTTACAAAATGAATATTAATTGCTTGCTACGAGCTTAACTCTTGCGTGCTAACTGGGTTAATTTCATTTTACACAAATGTGCTTGTACCCGGCGTCTCCTTTACGGGTTTTGAAGACGCTACGATGGTTATTAGATTGTGATCACGTATAGCGTGCAGGTTTAAGAGGGACGGGTATCCTTCGATATCCTACCATTCAGAAAATTATGTCGGCAAGTAAAACAAAATAATAATATTAACATTTATGACGTAGTTATCGAAGTTAACGTCGTCCTTATCTTGTTAGTGACGACTTTTTCCTCTTTCGCCGTATATGCCAATACTACCATCTCATAGGTAACACCTATTTCCACTCCTTGGAATATTACATCGGTCTTGTTTGGCGGCACATCTAAAACTGTTAGTTCATCTATTGGGTCTTCAGTGAGTTTCGGCTCCTGAAAATGCAGATCTTTAATTAGCTATTTTTGCAGCTATCAGCTATATATCGGCCCTCCCTGTCCCACTGCTGGGCACGAGCCTTTTCTCAGTGTAAGAAGGGTTAAACCATAGTCCACCTCGCTGGCCCAGTACGGGTTGGCAGACATCACATACCCTAAGTACATTTTTGAGAAATCTCAGATATGCAGGTTTCGTCACGATGTTTATTACCGTTAAAACCAGCGGTAATTAACTATTTAATACGCACATAACTTCGAAAAGACAGAGGTGTGTGCCTTGGGGTGGAACTTGAGACTTCTGAGTGGCAGTTCAACGGTCGCCCACTAGACTATCACTGCTGATATTATGTGTAATATCAGCAGCTATATATATGTTACGAGACCAAAAAGCTGACAATGCCAACCATCTTGTCATAATCGCGGTTTAAGTGGCATATACCTCCATTGCCAGGAAGAAAAATATGGGAGGAACCATATTTTTCTTTGACTTATATCTGTATATTAAATACAAAATAAATCACACGTGTACCTAATTTCGGGAATGGAAATAAAATACATTACATTAAAGTTAAAATTATGAACAAAGGATACTGACCATTTATATATGGAAATTGGTCCAAGTGCTGCCTAAGTACACTACACATAGTGCATAATGTTCCTTAGACTAATACTTGTCTGTAACCCAAAGCACATCAAAATCTATCCGAGGAGTATAAAGTAAAAATAAAAATATTTTGTACGCATTTTTAACTGAGCAAAAATCATAATTAACTGCTTATGGGACGGCAAATCGACACGTTTGGGGAGAGGTGAGGCGCAGGACCCACTGCCAAACGTGCCTTCCGAAGCACGGGGATGAAACACCGCCCACTTTCTGACTCTGGGCTGTTATTGGGAATTAGAAAATCCTAATAACACTTTTTGGTCCGACCCAGGATTGGAACCCAAGACCTCATGCACGGCAGTCGCACTTGCACAGCCGCTGTGCCACCGAAGCCTGCGCTAGCTAATTATTAATCGACATCATCGTCGTCGAGAATAAATCCGTCGAGAAATAAAGCAAAGCCTAACAACGTGTTAGTGTCTAGCCTACCCTAAATACCAAACTGCGCACATAACGTGGGCACAGCTGCCATTTGTTCTTCGTCCATTTAAGCAATAATGTTTGATGCAATCTAGTCCATGATTATCCTCGTCAATAAAAATATAGCTATGGTAGATTTTAGGTGATGTGTGTGTTCTCCTAATGTGAGCTCATACAAGTTCGACATTATTGGAAGGCATCGAAAAATCTGAGAGGTCATTAAGCTGGCTGTTATATTTTTGTATAACGAATGACACAGCGATGCGTACATGTTCGCTGTAATAGCTTGGCGCCAGTTTGATTTGGTAGGTTCTTACAGCGAATAGAGTCAACTCCTTCGATGTTAACACAGGAAATGCAACAACATTATCCTCCACTACTAAAACATTTTCAAAGTTGGCTCTACTTTAGTTTAGCTTTCTTTGATCTAATTAACATTCATCTGATTAACATTCAGCCGCTCCCTGGCTATATTAATGAATTTGACGACATAAAGGCTATCTATAATATCAACCTGGAAGGCGTTTGTAAGAGCTGCAGCGATTCTGAGGTCTTTAAAAGTGGTTCATGGCATAATCTCAGACTTTCCAAAAGAAATGACGAGTGGTTAAGAAATATGAAACAGAAAGTATTCCCATTTCTGGGAAGTAGCATTAACTACCACTGAGGCAATCCAACCTGAAGGATCATATAATCTCGTGACTTCAGATAATACTGGTCTTTTAGTAACTACATCTTTAGGTACAGGTAAGTTTAACACCTATTCAAAATTATCATTCTGCCTTTTTCTTTTTTTTTTACGTACCTGGTGGAATGCATTGATGCATACCCCTTCCGCGGGGGCGGGCGGAGGTATTATGTCGGACTCACCGGTGTAAAAGAAAGATGTTGAAAAGATAATGTACCTCCCAGAATACCGACTAAATCTACCACGGTGTTCCTCGACAAAAACCACTGTCGACGGGGCCGCGCGAATCACTTTCGCATGCGATCGCGACCCTGCCGAGGTTTCGGCCCGCCGTATGAAACGGCAGGCCACTACGCAAAAAGATCTACCCTATGGTCACTTCTCGATAAAACCCTACTGTCCTCTCCCTAGCGGGGAGACGGACTTGAAACAGAGGCGCGCGTGGGAACACGCGCGCCACTGACTACTAAGTCAATTCAACCTCCAGACGATTCCCCGGTCGGTGAATCAGTGAAATCGGTGTCATCATCTGCCACGCTCACCATCCGATACATTTTGACAATACCGGCTACGATACAGATTTTATGATGACGCTATCTCATCAATATATGCCTCAAATCTTGTTGTAACCTTGGTCCAACAAGACGCTCATCGTTTAGTGCCACACTATTGTCACTTTTGCTCCAAGCGTCTAAAATGACTCACACTTTTGATGTGTCTTTATCCTCTCTCGTCACAGCATGGTGAGGAAAATAGTCCACCTTAGTTAGAAATCACTCTTATATGGTTCATACTCATTCATAATATTATTATATTTTTCTCTCCCAGCAGTAACTGGCCATTATATATATTACTATGTAACAATGTCAAAATCCCATTCGCCACCGGAGAAGACAACGCTGACGCAGCGTTGGCAAATGGGATATTTTTATTTGGAAAATGTCCCACTCGGCCCCGGAGGGGGCAATGCTGGAGGTGGTGAATAGTACTAACCCCCTGCGGTTACTGCATTGAAACAAGCTCGTCAGCTTTATTTTATTAGTAGGTTATAGGTAAAATAACATTAATTGAAAATATGGGTAATCAATAAATGCAGATCAATAAAATGAATGTTGTATGAATATAATATAAGTGAGAAACGTAGGTAATTTTAATCTCTATAATCGGACCACAGTCCATAACGTATTAGCATACAATTATGATATTAACAAGTAAAACAATTAAAATTACCAATAAATTAAAATAATGGATTTTAAATCTCTTTATAGATTTAAAATCCATTATTATATATTTATAGTACCTATAATCAATTTGCAGTAATTTGGTTTTCTATTAATGATATTAATGTACTGACCGAGTATATATAAGCCAGGTTACATCAAAAGGAATTATTACTTAATTTGCTTCAGCAATAGCAACATCAATTTAATATACAGGTGAGGAAGTATTTTTAGCTGTATTGATCTATTGATGAGTTTTCTGATATCAGTACGCCGAAGTACTTATTCCATAGAACGTTTATAAATTATTTGATTTACAAATAGCTGATAAACGTTTTAAGGGTATACCAAATATAAAATAATATACATATAACAGTATACCAAAATGCAAAAGGCCATCCATCTGTTTTTCACAGCGACTTATCTTAGCAATGTTTATATTTAAATGAATTATGTTCCCTTTAGGTATAAATAATATTTGATGTGATTACTAATGTGTAGTTTTGCTGACTTAAATTTATCGAGATCGCACACCAGGATAAATTGTAAATTATTTGTTAATGCAGGTTTATTTGTTTCTCAAATCTTATCCAAATTTGTTTAATTATGTTAGGATCAAGAGCGAAAGAATATAAGTTCGTTCTATCGGTTTGTTAGATTAATTAAAATAATCATAGATTTTCTTTTTAAACACAAACACAAATATTAAAATATGGTGAATAATCCAAAAATAAAACTCTAATTCTTTATATTTTCAAGACTTCTTAATCACAGTTAGTTAAGAGATGAAAAAGAATTAGAGCTATAGACAAAAAAGTAATGTCATAGCTCTTAAATTTCTAAAGCGACTATACTCCATTTGGATAAGTACTTAACTAAAGGTAAATAATCTTGATGTGTCTTTTTATCTGAAAACTCAGTTTAAAAATAAAATGCTGCTAAAGATCAATGTAAATACAACAATAACGATTACTAAGTCAATTGAACCGTTAGTTTAAGCAGTAGTTTGTTTGTTAAATATGTGTTTGTGTAAAAAGTCACATCAAGATTGTTTACTTTTAGTTAAGTACCTAACCAAATGGTGTATAGATTATTTGAATTATAGGTTTCTCTTAGGTTAGGATTTTTAAACCCCTGCCAGTTCCATTTCAACTTAGTTGAGTATTCTGAGTTATAAATAATTATATTTATTTTCCAGAAAAACTGATTCAAGTCAACAATGAAGTCCGCAGTAGTAATCCTTATGTTGGCGTTCGTCGCATGCGCGGTCTTCTCCACGGTGGTGTCAAGCTGTCCGCCTTCCAAGTACTTCCGCGGCACCTGCAACGCGCTCACCCAGGACTGTCAGTACCACTGCACTAACCTCGAGGGCGCTAAGAGTGGACAATGTGTCTACAAGTTCCCTTCGTTTAGATGTACTTGCTGCCACTAATGCCACCAAGTTTACTATTAACACAAGTTGTAATTAGTTAAATAAATAATACTGGTATTTAATTGTTAAATAATTTATAATCTTTTATTTTATATTTATTTTTGAAATAGTCGACAATTCCCGCAATAGGTTTAATTAATTGAGGACTTTACACACGTCCAAGGAACAGTCACAGAGGTAAACAGGCTTCAAAATATTTTATTATTTGTGTATAACATACCTACATATAGCTATGTGCACAGAACAATAGTTCTGTGCGGCGAACAAACCCACGACATTTGTAGTGACGAGGCAGCTTGTTAAACGATTGCTCCATCCCTTCCGTCATAATACGAATTAAGCTTATTTAATAAGGACTTAAAAAGTTGTCGCTACAGCGACGTTTTCATTAAATAGATGATAATGATGTATAAAAAAGGAGATACCACACATTTGGTTGCAAAAGATTTTTAGCAGGCGCTTAGTATTATCGTTAGGCTCGCATGCGATGTTTATGGAATACTAAACTATATTTTTTTTGTCGTTTATACGTTGTCGTTTTCATGGCTTACACTAGTTAGCTTAGATTCTTATTATTAGACATATCCTATGTTTATTTCATAAACATTATATATGTCAACTAATATTTAAATACAAAATTATATGAATAAGGAATATTATTTTCATTGTAACTTACTATAACTCCTCCTATTACACTATAATAGCACATAATATCGCCTGTGATAAAGGTATAACCTAGAACAGGCGTCCAAAGTTATGTATCCTATTTCAATTATTTTTAAGATCTATTGTTATTCATATTTGTGCCATCTTAAACTTAATAAATAATAATAATTACTACAATTATAATTACTAAGATATTTAATATTATTACATATAGACCTTTTCAGTCTAAGAAAGGTTAAGCAGATATGTAATTAATTACTAACTTGTTAGCGATCTCGCTAACAAATTAGTAATTACATAGTTACATAGCTTAATGTATTTCTTTGGCAATGCTTTAGATAGGATTTAGGAGCAGCTCATTTCCGTATGCTATAAATTGAAAATGTTCAAACCAAAAATGTTGTTGTACCTTTTTTGATCCAGGAATTGAGCCAAGAAACCAACAATCGATCTAACACACCAACGGGAAGAAGCAGTCGGTAAACTCAGACAATAGAGCAGTGTTTCTGACCCAAGATTGTATTCCATATTTGGTTTTGAAGTCCTTTATAATAACACAGTACATGGTACTCGCGAGACTGATATACAGCTTTAGACAGATCATTACACACCTGTCTATATCTATTGGCGAGACGAGGTAATTTGAATATAAAAACGTGATGCAACAAAAAATAAACAATACAACTGGTTTAGCAAACCAAAGACAGCTAAAATCTTCATCGCATGGATAATAAATATACCTATTTTCTTTGTAGTCATTTAATTTACCTTTATACTACGAAATAGCTCAGTAAACTACGACTGACTGATGGCAGGCGGTTACCGTAGCCTGACACTTAGAATGTCATAGTTATAATCTTTCTGTGTGTAGGTCTACAACTTTATCGAACTTCGAAGTGGCTCTGTTCTGTCTGCGGCTTTTAGCAGAATTGGTAACTTGGCTGTAAATGCTTACCGTCAAGGTTACTTCTGTCAAGGTGTAACCTTAATGGTAAGCAGTTACAGCACCTGGTATCTAACTTACAAAATGAATATTAATTGCTTGCTACGAGCTTAACTCTTGCGTGCTAACTGGGTTAATTTCGTTTTACAGAAATGTGCTTGTACCCAGTGTCTCCTTTAAGGGTTTTGAAGACGCTACGATGGTTGTTAGACTGTGATTACGTGTAACGTGCAGGTTTAAGAGAGACGGATATCTTTCGATACCCTACCATTCAGAAAATTATGTCTGCAAGTAAAACAAAATAATAATATTAACATTTTATGACGTAGTTATCGAAGTTAACGTCGTCCTTATCTTGTTAGTGACGACTTCTTCCTCTTTTGCCGTATATGCCAATACTACCATCTCATAGGTAACACCTATTTCCACTCCTTGGAATATTGCATCGGTCTTGTTTGGCGGCACATCTAAAACTGTAAGTTCACCTATAGGGTCTTCACTGAGTTTCAGCTCCTGAAAATGCAGATCTTTAATTAGCTATTTTTGCAGCTATCAGCTATATATCGGCCCTACCTGTCCCATTGCTGGGCACGAGCCTTTTCTCAGTGTGAGAAGGGTTAAACCATAGTCCACTTCGTTGGCCCAGTACGGGTTGGCAGACATCACCATTGAGAAATCTCAGATGTGCAGGTTTCCTCACGATGTTTTTTTACCGTTAAAACGAGCAATATCTAACTATTTAATACACACATAACTTCGAAAAGACAGAGGTGTGTGCCTTGGGTTGGAACTCGAGACTTCTGCGTGGCAGTCCAACGGTCGCCCACTAGACTATCACTGCTGATATTATGTGTACTATCAGCAGCATTCGCGTCGCATGCGTCATCGCAGCTTGTTGTGTTACGCGTCTCAGAGTACTATTGTGCAAAATGACAAATGTGTTAAAGTGTAATTCATGTAATATTGTAATAAACGAGATTTTAACGTTTATTGACTGTAAAATACAAGTTATGGACAATGAAAGCTTGATTCGTATCTGAAATAATCTGATAGGAAAGAAAACAAAAAAAAAACAAATAAATTATAGCGATCAACTTACAAAAAGAAATGAAATCCCAACAAAAACATTTTCGTGTAAAATGTTGCCAAGACGAGATCATATGACTCGCACTGTCAGAAAGTAAGATCTCATGTAGAGCCAAGCTTTTAACTCTACATGGCCTAACTCTACAAGGCCTAACTTCAGGCTCTTAAAAAAATGCTTTTTGAAAGTTTATAAATAAATAAAGCCGGTTACCGGTAACTCTTCTACTTCTATCTCCTCAAGTTTGCCATCGTTGTACACGTAGCGAGTGTGCTTTACTTTCTCCACTTTCCATATTTTCACCTGCAATGGAATTAAATTAAGTTCATGTTATTTACGTCGTTATTATATATTTAAAACTTTATTTTCATTATACCACCCCACCAAACACACATCCCTATAGCCCAGATTCATTAGGTTCCATATGAAGCAATTGTCTCCTACATCTGCCGCGGCTAGTGTCTCGGTTAGTGTCCCATCTCATTCCAAACTAAAACTCTCGAAGGGCCTCTGCATGTTAGACCCATGTCCCCATGTAAACCTTCCAAAGAGCCCGATTTTCCTTAACGCATTAGAAAAATACCCGTGAAAGAGAAACAAATAATGTCCTTCAGGCCGAATTTCAGTAGCGGCGGCCAAACTTAATAGTCACTGACCATTTACATAAGAAATATTTTAGTGCACAAGGGTGTGCACAACAATCTGACAGGACTACATCAGGCGCAGGAGCAATAGCTTTACGTGCTTTTCAAGGCACGGGGTTGTGCAACACCACCGGTTTCCTAATTCTGGGATGCTATTGAGAATTTCTTACACCACTACAATAGTGTGATAATAATCTATACTAATAAGCTCTCTAACTCTTCAGCTTTATAAGATGAAGATTTTGTTTGTTTGTTTGGTTGAACGCGCTAATCTCAGAAACTACTGGTTCGAATTGAAAAAATATTTTAGTGTTTGATAGCCCATTTATCGAGGAAGGCTATAGGCTATATAAAATCACGCTACGACCCACGGGGGCAGCGCGGTAATCATAAACGCGGGTGAAACCGCGGGCACATCTATAATTAATAAAGTGATTTTGCACATAATATATTATTATACATATAGTGTTGAGATTGTCTTAATACTTAATCACCTTTATGTATAGGTTTTTATATGTTTCTCTTATCACATATATTTTTCTAAGATATAATAAAAATATCTGGGCCTTTGAGAGGATTACACGGAGACAGGGATCCAACGTGTTGAGGCCCTTCGAGAGTTTTAATCTAAAGTGGGATGGAACACCTACGGTGGCACTAGCCACAGCAGGCGTAGGCGTATGGGTGTTTGATGGACCAGTATATTGGTAATAGGTGTTTATACAATAATAATATGTATTTACACTTTTGATAATTTCCGTGTACATAACATTCAAGTAAACATATATTCTTGTCGGTCAATCGCATCATATATTAGATAACTTGCTTTAAGGTTGGACAATGGCATGTATAAACACAACTGTGGCAACTGCCTTAAATCCTTGTGCAATTGACAAAATTGTAAGAAGGCTAGACTCTTATCTTTATATGTATAATTCTTCTGTACATGTGTATGTCGTTGAAATCCTCCTAAAAGTCTGTCCGATGATTCGGGTAGAAATTTTAAAAACTACTATATTAAGTCTGACTGTACAGAAGGTGTAATAGATTAAATGATTGCTTCGCCGTTGCCATTGCGCCGACTCTACAACCGTCCGATTGCTACAAGAGACAAAAAATTGTATGATACAGTAATTGTTGTTCTGAGTCTGGATGTTCTTTGTGGCCGTTGTTGTATTTGTAATGTCCCAGGACACAGGTATTAATCCTAGTGCGGGATTTGTGTTTTTAAAGTTACGCAAAATACGTCCAATGAGTGATTATTTAACCAGGTATAATGCAGACAATATTTCCATTGCAATTTTGGACCTGTGGCTTACACTGATAGAAACCTAAACCAATCATTGCTTTGGAGTCAAATGCCAAATTACTACTACAAAAAAATATCACCAACCTTATATCCAAGAATAGGATCCGTTGCCTCAGAGCTACTCGCTGCGTTCCACTTTAAAAGAAACATCGCCTTGTTTTCGTCGCCAACAGTAAATATTTCCATAAAATTGAGTGGTGATTGAATCGGGGATCCTTCGGCACATATCACATGCAATACCAGAGGTAAGAGGAATAGGATGTTCATTGTTAAAGAGTACTTTTAAAATAGGGAAATAAAATTTGTGATAATGTTTCTATGTCAGAAGTGTCGGTACGTATGTTATGTTCCGTAATCACTACTGAAATGATTTCTCACAACCTTTGTGCCCTATCAATATTGACCCTAGATAGCATCGTATTGTTTTGTTGTGTGCTGTAATGTAATGTTTGTTGGCATTGTATTTTTGACTGCTTTGTTTGTGTTGTTGGTATCATATAAACTAGCACGTTTGTTTATTGGCGTCTGTGAGTTGCTGGTTTGGATTCGTGGGTTGTTTTTGGTGCATAGGGTGCATAATACTTGTATAGAATTTGGTAATGGCGGTAGATTACCATCCTATTTCTAGACTACTTTATAGTTTTATCTCCTAATTACTATATATAAAGAATAAAATATCGATTTAATTGGACCAGGTTTGGGTATACCATGTGTCATTGCTCTTCATTGATGATTATCATAAATTGTCGTAATATTATTCGACATGTGGTGTTCACTAAGCAAGCATCAGTCTTAAAACTGAGAATTGCCGTTACATCATCGAATGACTTACATACATATTTAAAACTACATAAGGGTAAATATTGCGAAACTGTCAAGAATGGTTTAATATATTTTATTTTTAGCAGTCACTAAACGAAACACAACATACATTGAAATCATTCCAATATAAATAATAATTTCCTGTAATTCCTTTTATTTTTTTATATACAGCTCCCACCCTTGGAGTAGTTCCTGTGTCGCGGGGTACTTTACAAATAATACACAACAACACAAAGAACATCCAGACTTGGAACAACCATTTGTAGATCACACAAAGTTTTGTCCCGTGTAGGATTCGAACCCACAACACTCGGTGTAATGGCAGTGGCGAGGCGACCACTTGAATCACTACGCTATCCGTGCAGTTAATATCATAATGCAACTAGTTCTCAAAGTGCACATTAATAAAGTCTCAGTCACACAGTTAGAGATACAATACGCACTTCTAGTTAAGGTAGACACGCTAGATGACCATGTCATGCGGTGGCCCGCACGGATCGGTTCTTGGTCCGCTCCTGTGGTACATGGGGTACGACTGGGCCCTACGTGGAGCCCTACCTGCCCTCCCCCCCTCCTTCAGCGTCATCAGCTACGCTGCCCAAAAGAAAACAGGAGCATTTCCCGAATTTAAAAAAAACCAAAAAAATGGCATACTAAGAAAGCACGTTATGATATAAATTTGCGAAGCAAAGACGGACTTGTATACTTCAAAGGAAACGGGGATACCTTAAGTACTCTGTTTGTACTCAGTGCACGTCACGAGTTTGTTAGGATATTCTTTGTATAACTACACTTGATGACATAAATAGTAAGCTCCGTTTGTGGTCGGTTCGGTTCAGCTTGCATAGTGTAGATTCACTTTAATAGGTTTTTTTTTGTTATTATGTATGGTATGGCTGATGGGTGCTGATGCCGGTCCCTTTTGTTTCTTAGTGAATGCGAAGACTGTGATCTCATATGCTACCTCAGACATGACACCGTAGAAGGTAACTTTTTGCTTCTTTCTGCTGGTGTTATCAGTACTGTGGAGTTTAGTTTGCATTAATTTTCTGAAATGGTTGAATTTAAAATACGTTAATATTCCTGGGTTTTCCAATTAATTTAAAATTGGTTTGGTGCACAAGGTTTTAATTTTAATATAAATACACGCATAGATACTTCTGTCTACTGCCAGGCATGGTAGACTCAGCGAACCGATATCCACTTCGCGTCGATTGTTACATACGCATACATACTGTAAGATGGGCACGATCTATGACTAATTGGGTGCCACAAGATCTGAATTGAGAGTCATAAGATCTGAATTGAGATTACGGGATGACATGAATGTCTATAATTTGAAGAAATTAGAAAATCTAATGGTGAGGCCTATGCCGATAGTAGGATACTAATAGTTTGATACTATGTAATGTACACACATTTAGTATATCAAAATATCCTGTTATGTTAAGTATTAACTAATCGAATATTTACTGTTCTCATCTCATTAGGTAATGATTTATTTAATATTTCATTAAGTTGTCGTTGTGACCTTTGAATATATACACTATTATTCCTAATGATCCTGTTGATTGTGAAAGCATATATAAAGCATCCTCTAACCCCATTAAAGCAGCGTCCTGTCCAATTAATCTGAACTCGATACTTATTATGAACCTAAAAAAATATTGTGCAATAGGTAGTGATAACATTTTCGGTAAATTTCTCAAAAGATTTAAAGACTACATGATTCCACTATCGATTTCTAATCTTGCTTTTAATACAGGAACATTTCCAGAGGCATTCAAGCTAGCAGTAGTTCACCCAATACACAAGGGTGGTGCCAGATATCAGCTGAATAACTACAGACCCATATCTATTTTACCCGCGCTCTCTAAACTATTAGAAAGATTAATAAACAACAGGTTTGTGAAATTTCTAGAGCAAACACGACTGCTGTCCCCACATCAATATGGCTTTGGTTCCAGTCTATCTACAAGTAAAGCAGTCTTGGACCTGTCGAATAAAATTATAGCCAAACTTGATAAAAAGCAGAAAGTCATAGGTGTTTTTTCTAGACATAGCAAAAGCATTCGACACGATTTCTGTCCCCATCCTTACCACAAAATTGGAAAAATCAGAATCAGTGGTACTCAACTATCCCTATTTAAAAGTTACCTCACGAATAGAAGTCAGTATGTTAAGATTAGCGATTGCTATAGCAACGAGCTTCCTCTAAGCAACGGAGTCCCACAAGGCAGTATTCTCGGGCCGACCTTATTTCTATTGTATATTAAGGATCTCTGCCAATTACAGTTATACAATACTACTATCTTCACCTACGCCGACGATACTGCGCTTATATGTTATGGTGACTCTTGGCAATCTGCATTTGGGAAAGCTCAGTCCAGTCACAATGCGGTGACTAACTGGTTGGCTAGAAATCACCTCGACCTAAATGTTGGTAAAACAAATTACCTTCTCATTAACGACACCGGGTAAGCTCACTTCCTTATCCTATTCTCTCACCGCTCACTCATGGAATCCCCTATCTCAACCTTTATGTAATTGCCCCACTCTGTCCCAAACCAATTCTGTTAAATATGGAGGAGATATCTTAGGATACAGATTGACGATAAACACATCTCCTAAAATTAGAACGCGCCCAAAGAGGGGTACTAAAAGTTGGCTAGAGGCTACCATACCGATTTTCTACAACTGATCTTTATAAAATCTGTAATGTTCTCTCTGTTCACAAAATATTTATTATCAATATTATCTTTAAAATTCACTCACAGACTTCTTATGACCCTTCCAAATTTCATTCCGTATGCCGAAAACATTATGTATGTCCCTCGATATCGGTCAAAACATGTTTAGCTCAACGATGTTTTTACTGCCTTAGTAGCTATGTGTACAACAAGGTTAACAAAATTTTAAATGTGTATCCCATGACTAAAATTAGATTAGTTACCAACTGATTAAATAACTTAGATTATGACGAAACTGAAAATATTATTTGCACTTTAAAATAATTAGGCACGCGCGCACGCGCACTTACACACACACACACACAAACACACACACACGCTTACAATCACATGCATGTATACATATACACACGCTTACACCCACATACACATTCACATACACTCACACGCACACATATACACATACGGTAACATACACACACACGCACCTTAAATATACACTCTCATCCCTGCACTTTTTTCTAATTTACCTTATCGATTGCCTTACATTTTCTTGAATCTTTGAAGTACACATTGTTTCTGACACGTTCTACAATCTCTAGCTGCATATTTTGTATTACTAAAGGAGAGAGCCTGGAGAATTGTCACACAGGTTTCATACCTAGTACAAACTCCAGCTCTCATTAAGGTTTTAGTTCATGCTGTGACATACGTCTGAATACAGCATCAGAGACAAAAATAAAAGCCTATGTAAACTCACCTATGAAGAGACAAAACAGTAGTTAACTACGATAGCATAGAACATCTTCTTCCTAGCCTTTATTATTCCCAAGTCACTTGGGTTCGGCTTTTCTAGTCTAACTGGATTTGACTGTATATCAGTTTTTACACGGAGCGGTTGCCACCTGACCTCCACAACCCGAAGGCTAACGATAGCCTAAGACTAGACCAGTGTCAGGATATTATAGGGCACTGACTTCCCAATAATGACTGCAATAGACGTTCATGGCAGCCGGGACCGACGGCTTAACGTGCTCTCCGAGACACGGAGCAGGCGATAATTGTCAATCAATACGTACATAATTTCGAAAAGTCATATAACTTTCGAAAGTCAGAGGTGCGCGACGTGGGTTTTATCCCGAGATCCTCTGCATTGCAGTCTGTTGGTCTCCCCACTGACCTATCGCTGCTCTTGTTATAGAGGTAGCTAGTCTGTAGAAATTTAGCGCAGTCGGTGTCGAACAGCTGTGAGAATAATAAGTGTAAAGACCAAATAAAAACCACTATGAATTACAAAAACGTTACGAGTTTTAATTCCACTTGACCTAAAACTATGGATCAAAACCTGTGTTGGTTTACAAATTTACACTTAATAGACACAAAATATACTCACACATATAACAATCATTTATGAATCACACAATTTTTTGTCTGTCTGGGATTCAAACCCACAAAATTTTCCATAGTAGCAAGGCGAGCATTTAAACAACTAAGCCATCTTTCGGTTCGACTTGATATATGTAATTCAAATCTCTATTATTTGAACTTTCATAAAATTAAAATCTGTGGTGTGAAATTATTTGTAGACGTTGCAATATTAGAATAGAATACTTAAAAAATAAAACAACATCCATAAATATATTATCTTACATTTGACTACAATATGCAAATCAATACACTACATACTTCTTTGATTTATTTAAATACTAGATTTGCCCGCAATTTCGGTCGCATATATGTAGGTTAAGTCAGGTTAGATTAGTAACCGGGCACGCCACGATCGTGGCGGTAAGTCCCGTGTTTGAGGAGTGGCTGGAAAGGCGGCATGGCGCCCTCACCTTCCGGCTGACACAGGTAATGACTGGCCACGGTTGTTTTGGCCAGTTCCTGTGTCGTATACGCCGGCAAGAGACGCCCGGTTGTCACCACTGCGGCGACTGCCTCGACGTTGTTGAAGACACGGCGCTGCACACTTTGGCGGTTTGCCCCGCCTGGGCATCGCAGCTCCGTGAGTTGATGCCCTCTCGCTCCCGGCTGTAGTTCAGTCTATGGTCCGGAGTGAGAGGTCGTGGAAGACCGTCGCCTCCTTCTGCGAGAAAGTGATTTCCATCAAGGAGGCGGCGGAGCGGGAGAGCGAGCGTTTAAACCCTCTCCCCAACCGCAGAGCCGGGCGCCGGAGGGCGCGAGATGACCTCCAGCCACCCTGAGGTTTGACCTGGGGGTGGTGGGCTTTGTGGGCCTGCCCGCCATCCATTCAGCACCAGGTCCGAGAGGTGGCGTGCGTGTTCCCACGCGCGCCTCTGTTTCGAGTCCGTCTCCCCTCTAGGGGGGAGACAGTAGGGTTCTATAATGTGAGAAGTGCCTCTTTTGGGTAGGTCTCTTTGCGTAACCTCAGCGGGGTCGCAACCGCATGCAAAAGCGATTCGCGCGGCCCCGCCGATAGTGGTTTTGTCGAGGAACACCGTGGTAGGTTTAGTCGGTATTCCGGGAGGTACATTATTTCTTTTCCATCTTTCGTTTATCCCGGCGAGTCCGACATAATCCCTTCGCCCGCCCCCGCGGAGGGATATGCGTCATTGCATAAAAAAAAAGAGGTTAGATTAGTAACAGTACGTTTTTTCTGGATGAAAGATACCCTTTTTCTGTACCCCTGACAACGTGTATGCGAAATTTCATGATGATCGGTCTAGTAATTAAGGCGGGAAAACGTAACAAACAAATAAACAAACTCACATTCGCATGTATAATATAATAAATTAGTATATCATTGTTTAACCTGAGGGTCACGAAAAAAACACACTAAGCCATCCACTCGGAGCAAGCCACGTCGTGTCAACTTCAAGCGTCAAAAACGATAATTGATAATAAAAATTGGTAAAATTTAGAAATAGTTGTTACGAAAAGATGCTCTTCTGTTGAACGAAAAGTTGTTCGAATGTTGGTAAACTCACCCGCCATAGACGAATTATACCTAGTTCCTAGAGCGGTAGCAGTCATTTTAAAAACAAATAATTTGATAAAGTTTTCTTTTTTAATTATTTTACAACTGTTTTATCTCATCTACAACAGTATATTTTCTTCTATTTCATCCTTACTCTACCAGCCAGGACAATGTGCTGTAAATCCAGTAATCGAGGATGCCGTTCCCTCCACATCCTTAGTACACGGGGTCACAGTGAACTGGTAAGGTACTTTGTACTTCACCGGTATATTGACCTCTAGTTTATCTGCTGATACTTCTAGTACTGTGAGTTTTGCATATGACGTTAGTGTCATTGATTCGTTTAACTCTCTGAAATGTTAAATGATGTATCAATGATACTAGTAACCTGAGTTTGCCAATTTAAATTAAAGTCAATGAGCAAACCCAGATCCTTTACAGTAGGACTAAACGGTATAGGTGTCCCATCATACACAACAGGCGGTAAAGTACTGGAGTCCAGCCTGCTTATCAGTCGTTGACTTCCAACTAAAATTGACTGACACTTAGTCGGTTTAACAGACAATCCAAATTTGCAAGACCAGCTTCTAATTGCTTCAAGATCAGCATTTACTTTAGAAATGACTTCAGATAGATTATCTGCAGTGTCTTGAGCATATAGCTGCAAGTCATCGGCATAAAGATGATGACTGACGAAAGAGACTAAGAGACGTGCACTGAAGATTCTGAGTTATGAAGTTAATAAATAGAGAAAATAGTAACGGAGATAGAATGCCTTAAGGAACACCAGAGTTGAGGCCACGCCAAGGCGATGATGTATCATCGATGCGTACTGACTGCTAGCGCCCCTGAAGATGTCGAGAACCATTCAAGTACACCAGGCGAGATATTAAGATGGGATAGGATCGTTAATAAGATGTCGTGGCTGACGGTATTGAAGGCGTTTTAGAAGTCAACAAAAGCCAACACAGTCCTCCAATCCTCCATTCCCACCCTGATATTACCAGTCACTTCGAGGAGTGCGGAAGTGCTGTGCCCGGGCCTACAGCCAGATTGGAGAGGACTCAATAGATTATTCTGGTTCACCAACTATGCAAGTTGTTTGTGTACACAGGCCTCAAGTAATTTTGACAGGAAAGGAAAAATGGATATGGGTCGGTAGTGGTTTGGAAGGGACTAGGTACCCTAGGAAGAGGGATGACAAAGGCACTACGCCACAAGGAAGAAAAAAGCCCATTGTCAAGGAAACAATTGACGATATGGGATATGGCGGGAAGGAGTTGATCAAGAATTGGTGTGATCATAGGGCGACTAATACCATCACAGCCCACAGCATTAGACTTGATCGACAGGGTTATCTTTCTGATCTCACCTTGTTTTACCGAAGAAAACAGAAAAGGATCAATATTGGGCTTGGATAGATTGGCTAAGTAATCCATAGTACGACGCTTGATTTATTGAACCAGCAAAATAGAAGAGGTGAAATGTTGATTGATATCATACAAATCAATCGTCATACGGCGATCACTTTGTTGGTTTTTGCCAATGCCTAGGGTTCCAAGAAACCGCCAAATATCAGCAAGACCGACCGTTCTAATTCATCACAACGCGGGCACACACTTGGCAGTGCGTTCGTCTAACCACGTAAGCGAATGGGCTGCCAAGGCCACTTTATGTCACGTCATTTTCGGAAACTATGCAAAAACCTATTGTATATATAATGCAATGTTCCTTGCTGTAAAAGTGAAAGTGTATTATGCACATTTTTCAAGTTTTAAGGGCTTTTATCCCTAGAAACTACAAACGCTCGACTTAACGATATTAATTTTTTATTAAAATAAGTAAAAACATACATATATACCAATATCCTTAAATGTTGTGATGGACAATTTCCTCTTAAACAACAATAAATGTATTAGTGAGAATTCATGATAAGGTGTAAACTGTGGTTGTTTTAAAGTGGCCACAAGAGATTAATATGTAGTTTTCTATTAGTCGCTGTAAGAATCAAGTCCTCACTTACCTTATAACTGATAAGAGGATAATTTTAATCAACGTCTTCTACTTTTCTCCATTAAAGTGTCATTGTTGGTGGATCAATTTCATTTGATGAGATTAACGCCTACCCAATTAATTCTTTTGAAATTTGGCACACTTGTCGCCTTACCGTTTATATCCTGACACATTATTACTAACACACAAAAATGAATAATCTTCATATTAAATTATATATTTCTTTTTATACAACTAATATGGCAAACAAGCATACGATCCACCTGATGGTAAGTAGTCACCGTAGCCTATGGACGCTTGTAACACCAGAGGCATCACTTGCGCGTTGCCGACCCTTTAGGCAAGGAAAAGGGAAGCAAAAGGAGCGGGATGGGGAAAGAGGGTGATTGGGCATCCGGCACTCTTACTCACCGAACGAAACACAACAGTAGGAATACTGGTATTTCACGTCGATATTCTGTGAGAGGGTAGTTCTTTCCCGGTCGAGACGGCTTATATTCTTGACCTCCCTAAAGCATGAGGACCATATTTAAATAAAAACACGATCGTTTAATAGCACAGGAAACACGTTCTTGCTCTTATAATTCTAGTATGGTTAAGGAAATGAATGCTAGGAGTAGGAAGGAAGACTATTTATAATGAGTAGTTGAGTTTTACAAAGTGCAAAATTAGTATAAAATTGTCTTGACTATGATATTGTAAATATCAATTATTCAAATAGTAATCATTCAGTAATAATAACATATTCTTTATTTTCTTTAAGTATCATATTACTAGGATGTTTCATTGTACTCACACTGTAAACTCTCTTGTGAGTTTATACTATAATACTGGAAACCAAATCACGCTTGTAGAAGCTGCGCAGAGATGCACAGCACATAAGTTCAATACTCTGTGGTTTATACTGTCTCAGTTGCATTTATCGGCGCGAGATTGCCACCGCTTTTTGATACCCTTCACTATTCTTTATATACGCTAATGCGGCGTATTCATACCAAACTTGGGGCTTAAAATAGCCATATATAACTTCGCGTTTATCGACTGGTACCCTAAATACTTCTGGTTCTCCAATTAAAAACATTGTAATAGTTAGTTCTTTTCCATTGGCTCGATACTGATGAAACTCTAAAGTAAAAATCAAATGCAGTTTGTCTAACTTGGGTCAAATATATCTCTTGACGATATCTTAGTATGATAATGGAGTAAAACAAACACTTACATCTTCGACTTCCTCTGCCTTTAGTTTTCCATCGATGAACTTATGCACTAACGTTTTGACTGGTTTCGTCTCCCAGACTAACACCTGAAATTATTTTGATCATCATGGGTTAATCCGGCGAGAATGTGGTGAAAAAATGTAACAAGAAGTATGTGGCAGTGTATAATATACCCGGTTACAAAATTGGTCGTAAAATTTGATTTATAAGAAAAGACGTTATTTTAATTATGTTTTATTATAAAAATACTAAAATATAACATATTGAATATAAAACATTTCTGCCAACTTATTATTTTTATCTATTACTAAACTGGAAACAAATCAGTATGAATATTCAACGAAAATTTTCATACTCTCATGAAAATGAATTCTTTAGTTCCTTTATAGTATAAAGGAACTAAAGAAAACAATTTTTCAATAATAAAAGCTTAAAAATATCTTAGGACATGACATAAGTATCTATGTAAACTAAATTAAAATAACAAAATATCTTAGGAACATCTCAAAACCTGGCGTTCAAAACAGTGCAATTTTTGCAAAAAGAAAGTGGCAAACTATTATTTATATTGCACATACGTATTTTGTGATCCTTTTTTGTACGGGCAGTCTACACATCTAACATAACGACCAGGAACATTTTTAGTGTTAAATAATATTTTTCTGGTCCTTTCGCAGCTCCAGGTGTTTGTTAACGAAAGCTAATCGTTAAGTTACGGATGAAATCGGTTCGTTTGGTATTTCTGCCCCGATTTTCACGAAATCTAATATTTACGTTAACAGTACGTAGTAACATCTCATAATAAATTACTCCAGCTTGAGAATTGTAGAATGATATTATATCGGGCTTTCTCTGGTCTCCCATAGCGCTATCAAATTTGTTTTCTCCAGAGCTCGCATCATGGGAAGTATTTTCTAGTACTTCTTGCAGCATGAACCGTAGTCAGTTTTGCGACTTCTCAATAATGACAAAGAAATTTCATCATCAGACTCACGCCTATTTTCATTGTCACAACTATCTTCCACGCTACTGGCCCCCTGCTACGTTCCAGAACTAATTTTGTGGTTGCTACAGTGATCAGAGCCAACTTCAAAATTAGATTCATCGAAAGAATCGTTCAGCACTTCCTCTAACATAAATCTGATTCGTTTGTTAATCATTTTGAAGGAAAACTGGAAAAAGCTTATGTTATAAGCATTTAAATGCCTAATAAATAAATAAGAACAAATTTCAAAACACATACACCAACTATGTGACAGGGTAAAACTTACCCGAGACAGGTTAATACACGTATAACTCCTGCGCAGGCGCACGCAATACGGAAATCACGCCACTACCTCCCCCCGCACTCCCTTACCTGCAGCTACTGAGCGTCGCGTTGTTGCTAAGCGCGAAATAACAAATATATGTGAGTTTAAGTAATGGGCAGGGCGTAAAATACCCTGTCACATTCTCGCCAGGTTAATGGCAAAATATTAAATCTGTTATAAACGTCAAAATTTACGACTGCTGATCATCAGCAGAAGGGTTACATTTTTGGGTAAAGAAAAAAAGCAATAAAAGTTGGTAGACATCAGGACATCATAAATAGTAACAACGCCGTTTTTCTGGCACCGAAGATAAGATGCATGTTATCGTTAAAGTGTCAACTGACCTTAAGTCAATGACCTCGCTTGACTCATGCTATAAGAATCCTGCATGTAAGCCATACGACATAATTTATACGATCACTGCAATATCGCTGCCGCCATGGTTCTGTCACCAATACAAGTGATTGTGAGCCAATAAATGTGCTGGTGGATCTGAAGTCTAGATGTTTCTTTCTAGAAGTCACTCTTCTCTATGATCTTTGTTCTGATAGATATGACTGTATGGAATTCATTAATAAATTATGTTATATTGTTCCGCGAACTGTAATTAGACGAGAGGCGCGCACTAGACCACTTTTCGCGAATACGATTCGTCGTACGAATGCGGGCCTGCGCGCACCTTTAAGTCGCTTAATGCAAAATTATAACGATGTATTCCTAGATCTGGATCTGTTTGCACTGTCGCGGAACTCGTTTAGAAACGCAGCATTAAAAATAATAGAAAATAATTCATAACTTATATTTATTCTGAATCAATCATATTTTTTTACACATTTCATTATAGTGATCAGTTATTATTATTATTATTATTTTTATATTAAATAACATTATTAATTGAATCTTATAATTTTTTTTCATTATTCTTGAATGTTGCTATTATTTGTTAGTTTTTAATTGTTTGGATTTCTGATGTTAGCTTTGTATTTATATAAATGTATTATTTGATGAATTTGAATTGTTAAGTGTGTGCAATGCTATACACGTTATAAAGAGACGCAAGATGCCTTAGACGACTCTGAGAGCATGTACTTGCATTGAAAATAAGAACCAAAAAGACACAGTCATTTTGTGCCTTTCTCTATGTTTATGAGCCATTAAAATCTAAGTTTTTTGCAATAAGTTAAGAGGAAGATTAGCAACGGGACTTTATGGCTGTTTTCTTATATATTGTTAAGAGTTGACGCAGACCAAGAAGTTACGACACAAGACAAGAGATGGTACTGTAAATAACTACAAAATACTACATACAATCCTGTCTCCATCCATCAATTGTCAAGATTTAACAATCTTAACATTTGATATCAGGTACTTGTATATAGGTATATAGAAGTTCATACTGTAAATTTCGCTTGCGAGATACATCCTATCATTCATTCATAAATAAGTATTTAATTATAAATAATATTAGGATACAAAAAAACATACCTTATAAGTTATAACCTATGCCTATCATAGGTTATAACTTATAAGGTATGATTTTTCCATCCTGTTCGTCCCAGCTTTGCACCGGATCCCATGTTAGCTTCAGGCCAACTTTACCCGATTCTAGATCGTATCAAATTTATGAAAGTGGAGGCCATGTCCCGTAACTAACTTGTTCACCCTTTTTCTCTTGCCACAACAGCACGAAACTTAAAATATACATGAACTACATTTTAATAATGATTTGTAATGCATTTTAATAATCTAAGTTCGTAAGTTGAAAGTTGATTTGCCGAATGTTCTGCGGAATTGATAGAACCCTTCTGTAAAGTTAGACGCTCGCGAATGGATTAAAATATGAAATTACGTTAGCTAATAAGTGGTCATTAGCTAATTTTAATCATCAATGAGCAAATGTGTCTTTTCGTGTGGACAAAAAGACGTATTTGATCATTGATGATTTAAGAGACAGTGAAATAAAATAGAGTAACAGCTTAATATTTATTACAGCTAATTATTAACTTAGCATATTTAAAATATAATATACAATCTAAAATACAGCAAAAAAAGTTTTATTAGACTGTAAGATATATTAAATCATCTATCAATTACAACAACAAATAATATAAGATTGAGAATTGCATCACGACCTTGGAACGCAGCAGCAGAGATGTACAGTGCGCAAGCTCTATGCTCTGTGGTTTATTCTGTCTCAGTTGTATTTGTAGGAGCGAGATTCTTGATACCGGTTATGGAAGAGAGAGGACCTTCACCATTTTTTGTAAACGCTAACGCAGAGTATTGATACCATACTTCTGGCTTAATATAGCCATATACGACTTCATGTACATCGGCAGGTACCTTAAATACCTTTGGCTGTCCTACTGGCACTTTGGCGGGAAAAGTATTCTGAAAGTAACATCGTAATTGTTAGCTGAATTTTTTTGGTTTAGTAGCATAGCAGGTATCACAGTAAATTAATTTTAAAGTTTTTTTTAATATTTGATTTGTCTAGTTTGTGCCGTGGTTTATCGTTTCTCAAGAAATAGAAATGATTGAGTACTTACATCTTCAACTTCCTCATCCTTTAATTCTCCGTTGACGAATCTATGTACTACTTTTTTACTTGTTTTCATCTCCCAAACCGCCACCTGGAATTATTATAATCATGTTATAATTATTAAAATGTAAATTATGCATAAAAATCCAACGTATTCTTTAAAAAAAAAACACGTTCATTCTTCAATCTGTTATACAAATATCATTATTTTTTTAAATAACCCCTTTGCCTTATAAATTCTCTAGGGCATTTAATTTAACACCTTCGATATATGGAAGCTAATAAAACTGGGAGAAATAATGGTAAGTGTTGTGTGATCTCAAGCGTAAATAAATAGGTCGATAAGAAACAGCATTTACCAGAAAAACTTGCAGTATCAAGTTGGAATCTCACACGATAACTTGTCAGATGATAAATGGCAATAATTTCATTTTACTTGTTACTCTTTTTCATTTTGCCCACATTTTACCTTGGGTGGATTGCGTGGGAACATATTGAAATATGGAATTATGCAGCAGCAGCATGTTCCCAGATTAAAGTTAAAAGAAAATATAACCACTTTTTATTACTGATCTTATACACAATTATTATCATCCAGCTTACTACAAACATGAATGAAAAAATTTTGATGTTTTGAAGCTAAGATGTTTGTTAGTCATGCATAATCTATTGAATGGATTTGGAACCATCTAGACACACAAAATACTTTTTATTCCGGTATATACTGACATAATATTAATACAAGAAAAAGGAAGAAATTAGAAGCACCGGCTCGGCTTCAAAAAATTAATAAGTCGTTTAAAGATCAAGTTGTGCGCTTTTACAATAAACTCCCAAGTGACATTCAAAATCTAAGTTTTAATATTTAAAACTGTTTTAAAACGTAAACTATATTCAAAAGGTTATCACTCAGTCACTGAATATATGTATAGAAGATAAAAATACTTTGGATTGAGTTGCTCTTACTCACAGGCTATTTCATATCATATTAAGTCAATTGTGAATATGACTTGCTGTGACTATTACTTTATTTGTTATTAGTATGTATCTTGGATTTACCAAATATTTACTTATAAAATCTCATTGCCATAAACTTCTGTTACAGCTACACACAGCAACTCATATAAGGAAAAAAAGGTTCGTATTGTTAATAAACATTTGGCGATTGAAAAGAGTGGCTATGAGTTTCTTGCCTGCTTTTTCCAATGCTAAATTTTTATTTCCTTTTTATTATTCTATTTTTTTATCAATATATTTTATATAGTTAATTGACGTGTCCAAGAATTGTTTGCATCAATCAATCAATCAGCCCACCGCAGTCCACCGCTGGATATAGGCTTATCCCATTTTACGCCACAACATCCGGTCTTCCGCCTTCCACATCCAGTTTGACCCAGCTACCTTTTTCAGGTCATCGGTCCACCTGGCCGGGGGCGTCCTACTTTAAGTTTACCAAGTCGCGGTCTCCACTCTAGGACTCGCTTGCTCCAACGGCCATCGGTCCTTCTACAGATATGGCCAGCCCATTGCCACTTCAACTTGCTTATTCTGCAAGCTATGTTGGAAACCTTGGTTCTTTGACGGATAACCTCATTTCTAAGTTTATCCCTCAAAGTAACTTCTAGCATAGCTCGCTCCATAGCACGCTGGGTGACTTTAAATTTTTGGACTAGCCCTACCGTGAGTGTCCACGTTTCGGCACCGTAGGTCATAACAGGTAGGACGCACTGGTCAAAGACTTTGGTCTTCAGGCATTGCGGTAAAGGCGATGAGAAAACCTGACGAAGCTTACAAAACGCTGCCCACCCTTTGACTTGTTCCTACCAAGTCGAATCACTTGTCCAAGGTAGAAATACTATTGAACAACTTTAAGCATCGACCCATCGACGTAAATCGACCTCGGCATAACGTGTTTTTATCCAAGTTCATGCCGAGATCAACCCGTCGCGAGGCTCCATTTAGGCTGTGCAGCATCCCGCTAAACTGTTCCAGCGACTCTGCTATAATGACGTGATGATGATGTACACACCATTCACATTGATGTTTGCATATTTTTATGGAAATAAAGATTTTTGACTTTGACTTAATGCATTACCGTGCGATTCACTTGAGAAAACGAATTTATTAATCATAAATGCTTTAGAAATAGTAACAGGTTAAAGTTTACTTACTTTATAACCGATGATAGGATCCTGTTCGTCCCAGTTTTGGAGTGGCTTCCACCTAAACTTTAAAGCAGATCTACCCGGTTCCGGGTCGTATATAATAGCTGTTACTGATGGAGGATATTTGGAGGGATTTCCTAGTACATCCTTTCCACCTTGCCACAGCAACACTAGGCCCAAAATACACAAGCACTTCATTTTCAACGCAAAATTTAAAAATCGATTTTACTTTATGTAATTTATTTACGTATAATTCTATCAGTGTTCGTAAGTCAAATGTGTTGTTTTACATTTTGCATGCTATTCTATTTTATATGGTCTGGGAATTCCAGTTAGATTTTTCCTTGTTTGCTTTTTAATTGACACGTGAGTCATATTCCTACAGCATAGAACGACGGTCGTATATTATTTTATTTAGCGACCGCTATAGATGATTGAGGTAGAACTCCGGGGACGAGCTATTGCTATTACAACTAGCTTGTGGTAATAGTTCTTACTAAGAAAGAACATAATACCAGCTTTACTGTCATGTTCATCTATGGCAGTCTGTATGGAGATTCAGCAGACGCAATATATGTAGGTATATAATGACTCATTTAGATCCATTAATTATCAGACTAATAACTGGAAGGGACTGGTTCAATGCTTGATATTTAGGAAAATGTAAAATGAAATAGACAGCATTTCAATATTTATTAAAACTAATTAGTTTTATATAGTATGTATTTATAATATAATATTTTGTCAAGCATAAAACTAAAAAATCTGCACTTTGCTTGGATTGTTTTGGGCATCACTATAATAATAAATATAATTTGTAGGGTTTCGTACGAGAAAGGTGCCAATGGGACTCTGTTACTAAGCGTCCACTGTCCATCCGTTCGTTTGTCTATCTGTCATTGTATGTATGAACCGTAATAGCTATAGCCAGCAATAGGCCAGTTGAAATATTTTACTGAGTGCGTATTTCTATTGCCACTATAACAAAAATAATAAAAATGTACATGGTGTTATATATTTGACGATAGTACGGTATCCTTTATGTGCAAATTATTATTCTTAATCACCGATTTCTAGAATATGTGTGACAATCATTATGAGATATAAAGGAACGGCATTATTTATAAGTCTCAAATTCAAATGATGTTACGGTGTGATTATTGAGTTCAAAATATCGACGCCCTGGCATAGTCAAGGCAACCACATAAACTACTGTGATTCATGTGTACCTTAGTAATAAAACAAGACAAGACCTTCTAAGAATAAACATAACGTCGGGCGCAATACTTGCATAGTACATGATCTAATTTAGCCCTATGTCACCAGCCTATATGGATCCGAGATGGGCCCTTCACCGCTCTTTGTAGTTGGAAACACTGAGAATTCATAAACGTAATGTTCCTTAAAATCGTCGTAGACAACTTTACGTACATCGGCCGACACGGTGATTATAGTTGGATCTGCTATGTCTGGCAATGACTCAGGCTTAGGATCCTGAAAGTAAATGTGTTTTTGTTAATACGTTACTATTTTAGTTCTTCTTTTTGGTTTGGTTTTGGTTCTAGTTTTACTGCCTCTTCGCCCTTAATATGTGATGGGAGGAGGAAGGTTTAAATAGTGCATGTCTTTGACATTATTTGCCTTGAAGGTAGAGACGTAATATTTCCACAATTCATCAGTTCTCCTTTAACCAGCGCTTTCGCTTAGCCATCAAAATAATAGGGAGCGAGATAACTGCTGTCTATTGGACAAAGTTTTACTACTGAGAATTTCCTAAGAAAAGTTCTGACCCGGGGATTGAACCCAAGCAGTCGCATTTATAACCTCTCCAGCTTCATTACAGACTAGAAGTAGTTGATACAGACATGTTAAAAGGATTTAAACTTCGCATGCATATTAATATTATTATCTGACTATAGCCGGCATCATGTTAAAATCTACTGAAGTTTTATTAAGGCTCCTATGATACTTTCTAAGGCTCCTTCATTCATCCATCTTGGCAAATTTGGTTTTGCCTAGACAGAAAAGGGCCAAGGATGAAAAAATATTACTCACATAATAGCTTTCCTTGATGCCTTCAAATTTTGCATTGTTTATCACCCATAGGGATGTTTTATACTGCTTCATCTCCCAAACTGCTAACTAAAACAGAAATATAATCATATAATATATGAAAATCACAGAATAGAGTGACCATGAATTATACAATGCCTACGCATTAGTTGTTGTATTAATATATAAAATTCATTTGCATCATTTTCTATCTGCCATCTTCATTAAAAATTATTGATGAAATTGAATTTGATGAAAACAATCAAAACGCAAAACTATGGTCATCATTACATAGCGAACATTGCTCTTTTACGTACAGTTCATCGATCTGCAAAATTAACCCACATTTCCAACAATACATATATTTATTTTTTTATTTAGAAATAAATCTGATCTCGGAATAATTCCTGTGTCACGGGAGACTTTACAAACATTCAAACAACGGACATAAAGAACACCTTGACTCGAAACAACCATTTGTGGGTCACACAAATTTTTGTCCCGTGTGGGATTCGAACCCACAACACTTAGCGCAGTGGCAGCGAGGTGACAACTTAAACCATTACGCTATCCGTATAGTTAAATAATGTAGTTTTATAGCTTATAAAATTGTCCGTTTGGGCTGCCAAGAACGCATATGACTATATTAGCTATTCCTTGGGAACATATTTTCTAGATGAAAGGTACCTTATGAGCTTTTTGTGTATGCGAATTTGCATAACGATCGGTCGAGGAGTTAAGGCGTGAAAACGTAACAATCAAACAAACTCACGATTGCAATAATTATAATATTAGATAGGATTACGATGAGTTCTCAATGACATTTAAGTGCTAATCAGCTGATGAACTTTGAGCTTGAAGTCTATAATAATATGCGTTGCAATGAAAGAATAAGAGAGAGACATACGTCATATTTGGTATTAATACTGATTTATTGATCGTCTTCCTAATATTTGGACGCCGAAAGTAAAAAGATCAATATCAAGGCTTTCTTTTTTATTACCTTCGTAAGTAGAGATCTAATTAGTTGTTATAAATTCTTAAAGAGATCAATTTTATTTCACTTTCTCCTATCTCCGTTACCTATATTTATACAGTTTACAAGGTAAGGAAAATATTTAAAATCTAAACTAGTAGGTAATGCAAGAGATTATTAATGTGATTCATAGATACATGCTAAAATCCTTTGGTAACATCCGTTAAAACTAAACGTAGTAAACAACTTCGACATATATAATACTCATTACGTCATTAAATAAAATAGCAATTAACGAACATAATAAATAACATAGAATTGCATCTATTTATCATCTGAAGACAAGCAGTGGTTTAGCAGTCAAATAATGCCTAGAAACGAAAAACACTTCAATGATAAAGTGTAAATGCTCACATAAGTAACATCTATCGCTTTAATCGTCAAAAATAACAATATAATATTAGTTGACCCAGTCTACAATGTTATTTATTTTCTTACATAACGCTCCTGGATAGAATAAGCGACAAGATACAAGACGTGCAACTGGCTAGTAAAAACCTTACCTAAGGAATCAAATTGACAGATTTACTATTATAAAACTATTTATTTATCAGTTAAGGTACATTTAGAAATTTCAAAGTTAAACTCTAGCATTTAATTACATCATCGTAAAAAATGTACACCTTTATTAAGTAGAAAAGGAATGCATTGATCATATTTAGATTAAAGAAATAAATATATCAACATTTGAGTATAAGCGACAACAGTTTAAATATATCAAGAACGTAAAAATCTGGTGTCGGTGCAGTCAGCAATATAAATAGATACCAATGTTTTTTTTTAACAATTATCGTTGAAGCATAGTCGAATTATTCACCGTTCGAAATCTCAGAATTACAATTAGGATTATAATTAATAAAAAATAAACAATCTTTACCTATCTACATACGTTACTGTCTGTAAAATACATTTATATAATGAATGTATTGTATTCTCTTTGTTTATGTATACTCTTAGATCCCAACACTTACCTTATAACCGGTAATAGGATCCTTCTCATCCCAGTTCGCCATCGCATCCCACGTAATCTCAACACCAGTCTTGTTGCCCACTTCTGGTTTATGTACTTTGAATTTTAAGGGAGATGGATACATCAGCCCCTCTTGCCACAGTAAAATGAATATCAAAAAGTATGACGACTTCATTTTATTGACATTCAAAAGTGAATTAAAAACTAGAAGACGTGTTGAGTAGTCTACGTTAATAAGTTGAATGTTTTTGATTTTCCTTATATACCACGTAACAACATCGTTAGGTGTAATTACTTGATACTAATGGCTGAATGTGTTTATAGTATCAATAGGAAAATGCTTTAGGACGATAAAATGTTGGAATTTTACGAACATATTTATTCCCAAATTAGTGAAATCGTTGTATGTCAAAAGCTATTGTAATCGACTAGACAAAAAAATTGAAGTTTTATATATTTTTTAAATTAAAACTAGTAATCATTACGAATCGGTTCATTAATTCCGTTTCATTAAACAAAGGCACAGATCATTCTGAAGCTTTTGAATTGCATGCAAATATGCAGGTTAAGTTCGTTTACGAATTTTAATGAAACTTTAACTAGTTCTAGACAACAAAAGAGACAGAACAACCTTCCGTAAAACAAAAGGTCTCGCAACACACAGAAAACACATTATCGTCGTCAAAACAAAAGCAGCTTAAATAAATCACCCAGTCCTTGGTGCAAATTAAACATTATTCTTGAACGGAATTTCCGTTAGAGTCCGGGGCACTTTTATTGGAATTTTTGCCGATAGATGTACGTGGCAATACATACGTTAAACGCTTGTAACATTCACACCCCACGGCATTTAGCTTCTTTATGTCAATCGGCACACATACACGTAAACACACGCACACATATAAACGACATGCAAATCGCAAAGACGGAACAGGGAAGCCAACGTGTATTCTATTTACTGTAGCTACTCATGAAGGCATTACAGAGTTGATGCTTTTGCGTGAGAAAAACATCAAGTGCATCGCTTGTAAGTTTTTTAAATCTCGATAAAATTTTGACTTATTAAATATCATATTAACACACTATAAATTAATGTAATGTAAACTGCAGTTATAAAGTTAGTGCAAATGCTATGTACGCCGTTATTGTGATGCATATCAGAACATGTACTATATATATAATTTACTTGTTGTATTTTTAATATGTGTCATGTGGCAGTACTTAATAAATAAATAAATAAATAAATAAATAAATAAATAAATAAATAAATAAATAAATATTCAGGCAAATCATAAAATTTTATTGATGCTTTAAATATAACACGCTTCATAGGTTAAGGAAAATAATAATTTTAAACAAATATAATAAACAATAATTTTTATAATTCTACTGACCGCCGCGACGTTCAGGGCTTAAAAAAGACAAGATAAACATCGTAACTGCTTGCGATAGGATAAATGCACCCAGATGATGTGACAAGGTGAAAGTAAGGCTTAAAGTTCAAATTATAGATGAATTAAATAATGATTGCTCGCTAAAATAATAATAGTTATAATATAATTACTTTGCAGTAATTATACAATGAAGTAGTTATATGGGTATAGGTCGTATAATATTGTTTCGCACGCGTAAAGTATGATAGATACGTATGACAAATAGACAAGTATCAAAAGAGTTGATCGGCGTACAGCCTCACTGTATCCCGTATTGTCCCTTTAACACGAAACAGAGGCGTATAACAAAATAAAATACAATACAAAAAGCGTTAAACGTGAACGTATTGATTTGGTGGAATTTTTATTAGGAGCCTACCTCGGAGGGGCTCAAGCAATTTTATTGTTCCTATTGCTTACCGGCACGACTTATTGCCGACTTTTAATTTTGTATATATGGAGATTTGTGAGACGCACTTTATTTTATCTAAGAAGTCTTGCTATTCCGTATGTTGTTGTTAGTTTCCGAAACCAAGAGGTAGCTCATACAGTTTGTGTTTTTCTGTGTACCTCTAGATTTGAAAAAGATTTATGAATTTTCCAGCTGCGTAGTTCAATGATTTACTGGCGGTTCCTTATATGCTTCATTGATATCTTGTAATTAATATAAAAATAAAAATAATTAATTTTAAATGAGACTTATACAGGCTGATTGGTAAAAGACTGGACATATTGAAGAAACCCGGGTATTTAGTACTCGATTCTGGACCCGAATATCTAAAAAATAGGTACTAAAAATTTGACCTAGTTATCCAATAAAAACTGAATGTGCTCTAATCTATAAGCTCTCCTTCTCTCTAACTCTAGCGCATATACCAAAGCTAAACAAAACATCTGGACAACAACAACAAACTACTCTAACAACAAAATACTTTGTGCTGTTGCTGATAATTTCATTACCTTAAAATACACTTGCCGGTCTTGGAATCGAATCCAACATTTTATAACAGACTGCAAACATAACCGCAAGCTTATCCCACTGGGCTAATGCTGTAGTTGAGTAATTGACAATACACGTACATAGTTTACTACCGGGCTTATTCGGATCGTTAATGTTAGAGTAACAAAACATGGCAAATGGCAGCAGATTCGACACAACGATGTTATAGATCACGGACCGTCACCAATGGGTCGATGAGACACAAATATAACCTGAGCATCACCTTTCAAATGTAGAGCTGGGAAAATGAAATATCGATATATTATCGTATATAGAATTATTTACTTTTGTATTGCTCTAAAACCCCCATATTTTAAATTTATGCATACATAGAGTAACGCCTGTGTCTCATAAGAATACAAAATATCACCGTCCGAAAATAATCTAAATAAATAAATCACTGGAATTGCTCGATTCAACTCGAACCCGAGACCTGCCTAGCTCTCTTGTAAATAGAATCTGCCATGGGGCTAAAGACACAGTTACCTATAATTTACAAATCATGATGTTTTTTAATAGCAAAGGTGACTTGTGTATACTAACAAACCGACTTTTGGAATCACAGCCAAACATTTATAGATACAAAGTTTACTGCCATAGTATTTTAGTTATTTGAGTTACAGATAAAGAAAAATACAATACACCACATCTGTTATAGATTAGTAATAAAACCTATGGCTTACTTATACTGCAGTTTTGTTTTAAAATCCCTGTCAATAACTACGTAATTTTGACTACAGGCTTAAAAAAAATATTTCTATGTCTCTTCTCCCATCACTTATTAAACTTAATTAACCAATTGAGTCGTAGCGGTACACAGGATTCCAGACACAATAAACTTTCGATGAATTTTTTGAATGATGTAGCTCATTAAATACTAAGAAACATTTCCTTATATTTTAAATCAAATTTAAAATTTTGCATTCATCGATATTCAATCCATCCCATCCCAACTTCATCCCGTTGAAATCTATATATCGTCGGGCGTCCGATTTGTCTGTCTGGCGGACCGTTTTGTTTTTGCATCTCACTCATTTGGGCACCTTTATTGGTCCGAAACGGTTTGATCCCGTCAACATGTCGAACCGTACTGTTTATGTTCACTTTTTGTGGATCGTTTATTGTTTTAGAAGGTGCCTTCTATGTAAGTGTTTCGTTATTGATGTTTGATGTCTTTTACTATGGGTGTTAGGTTTAGTTTTTATAGTTTGTTGTTTTATAGAGCTATTGAAAAGTATATGTAATGCAACTACGTTCGTGTTGATTGATTTATGTAATAGGAACAATTATGCATTAACATAACTTTTTAGAATGTATGAACTTTATCAATTTATGATGTCTAGTATGATCATAATTTGTTAATGATTTTTATAATAGGAAACTGAAATTGACGTGACTGCGCTACATATTTACGTACCTTTGACGTACCTTTACAGAACGCTATGAATGAACAGCTAATGCAAACTAGCCGTAACGTCATGTGTTCCAAAAAATATATGTAAATACCTAGCATGATCACGTCAATTACCACCTGCTACATATATCATTTAACATGTAATAAATTATGTATATGTCAGTTATAGTTTATTTATAGTTATAGTCAGGTATGTTTTGTTGGTAGTAGATCCTCGCTGGTTTTAGCATGAATGGGCCGGATCGACCGGGGTAGTACTACCCTCTCACAGAATACCGACGTGAAGTAACGGTACCCGTACTGTTGCGTTTCGTATTGGTGAGTGAGAGAGCCGGAGGCCCAGTTACCCCGATCCGTTTCCTATCCTTTCCTTTGTCCTTTCCCTCCTTCATTCCTTTTTGGCTGGGCTGGCAACGCACTTGTAACGCCTTTGGGGTGTCCATGGGCGGCGGTAATTGGTAAGCGATCGGACTGCTCGTTTGCCAAACTATACAAAAAAAAAAATAGTAAACATACATGAAAAGTTTCACGCCTTTATTAGAGTGAGTAGGCAGAAGTACATCACACCTAAATTTGACCAGTTATTTAAGGTCCCATGAAAAACCTAATAACGCATAACCCGACCCGGTTACCAAACCTGAGAGCTTGAGCACAGCAGCCATATTTACTTCTGCTGCGCTACCTAAGTAAGTAGTGTTAGTCTATTGTATTAAAAAATATAATTATAAGAATTGATAAAAGTGTACAAACCGTGTTATGAAATTGTATGCTGTGAACGTAAGGGCAACTAAATATCTTGATATTGAAAGTTCAATTATCGGTTCGGATAAAGAGTATTATTTTTTAGTTTGAGAATCCTCAGTAACATCACTGAGTGTAAAGGGCTCGGTTTACTGGTAGATGAATCAATACTAAAATAAAATAAAGCTACCCATCTGCAATTTAATTAATATTAATTCCTCCAAATTCTTTCAACTCCTGATTTCTAATTACACCTCAAAACGGAATGAATAAACCGCAGAATCCGAGAACGAAATGAGCCAACAAATTTAAGTGAAAATTTAAATGAAAGTAACGCAATAGGGAATGGAATTGTAAGGCGTGTATACACGGAACGGTAAGGCCGTGTTTACACGGCACGGCAAACGGCGCAAAAGGTACGGATTTGTTAGGATGTAAATCAAACTGGATGTTTTATTAAACACTCCAGTGTGCTGTATATTCAAATTAAGCGGTGTCGATGGTACGATAAGGCGGAAAAGGCTTGTCAGTTTTCATTTGTTAATAACTATAACTTATGACGCACTGGATGCTTACATCGAAAACAAAAACGAATAAAGATTACATAATATTTTCACACATTTACGTGAATGTTTTACATTGAAATTAAACTACTTTATACCGATTTTATATAATAATAATAATAATATTAGCCCTATATTAAACTGTCCCACTGCTGGGCACGGGCCTCTTCTCAGTGTGAGAAGGGCTAGGCCATAGTCCACCACGCTGGCCCAGTGCGGGTTGGCAGACTTCACATTTCGAGAACATTATAGAGAACTCTCAGACATGCAGGTTTCCTCACGATGTTTTCCTTCACCGTTAAAGCAAGCGATAATTAATTATTTCATACGCATATAACTCCGAAAAGTCAGAGATGCGCGCCTGGGGTTCGAACCCGAGACCTTTGCATGGCAGTCTAACGGTTTCCCACTAGGCTACCGCTGCTGTGTGTGTAAGATTTTATGGCGTTGTTTATTTTAAAACGCAATTATTACAAATGCATTTTATGTATACAGAACGATACCTATGCGTACGTTGATCTTGTTATTATTTATTATTATTTCAGCCTGTATTTTACACATATCCCTGTTATGCGCTAGTTTGCACCAGTCTCTCCTGTAGCTACTTAATTCGTCCCGCCATCGACGCTTTAGTCTACCTCGTTGTCGCTTGATCTGCCACGTCGATCCTATGAAATAAGCTTATGATTTTGTATGTTATCTAGATAATGTTTTATTGATTTCGATACCCGAATCGAGCAAAGATTTAATGAATCCCTATGTTAGAAAATACTCAAAAGCACCACGGAGTCTTTAAATAGACGACAATTATTATATATATACATTATACATAAAATTTCTAAATAGAATAGCTCAATATAACTTTGTCTGACCTTGGAATTCTAAACCCTTCACTATGGCACTCGTACACATGTGACCACAGAGACAGTATACGCTTATAAAAATGATTATAAGTATGAATTACACTTTGATATATTTTTGATGTAAGCTACATTTGTCTGATTGGCAAATAAACATCCTAAACCGATATAATTCAGTGCAGCTGTAGGCTTAAACTACCACAATACGCGAACAATAAGTAAATTTCCAAAGAGAATCTCTCCATACCATAATACTCGTATAACAAGTACTTAATTATGTATATTTCCAACCAGCTGTTCCCTGTGGTACCAACTACACTCACTTTTAAAATTACTACTCCAATCCTATTGCTCGTTGCTGTTATAAAACATTAGTTACTTCTGCACAAAGTAGCTTTCTAAAAGTGAAAGAATTATCAAAATCGAGTGAGATTTGTTTGAAATTAATAAACTCAAAAACTACTAGATCGGTAGTTTTTGAGATTACTAATTTCAAATAAGTATTTCTTATATATAAAATTAGTATAGAAGAGTGTCTCTCCATACTCGACCATCCCTGCAAGATTTCCACCTCAGCGTTCCCGTTGGCAATATTTACCCGTTACTTTCTGTAAACACCAGAGCATCTCGAATATAACTCGTACAAGAAAATTAAGCTTGTTTAATTATCTAACTTTGCCCGCCTTTTGTTGTATGCCTTTATAGGTATGCGATTTGAATTCGTTCGAAATTGGGTGAATTAAAATGTTTTAGATAGGTGTTCTCATATTCATGTATAATTAAGACTTATATTCGTGTCTCTTGGCCTAAGTTTGTAAAAACGCTTACGCTAATGATAGGCTTGGTCTAATTTCTGGGTCAATTGAAAAGTTATTGTGTCTTTTACCACGGTGTTTAGAAATGTGTTCGTTACACGTAAATATGCTTGTCCCTTATGACGCTGGACTTAAATTTATTTCATATTTACCTGACCTTATGTACCTCTGGCTAAATCCAGGTTAGTGGTTAGATGTAAGTTTATTAGACTACGTATCGTTAAACACTGTGCAAATAAGTAATGAAGCTTTTTTGAACAGTATGTACCTATAGCTCCCGTGGACTTATCTCAGAACTTAGCGTTGATAACATCTTTTTGGTTATTTAAAAACTACTGCTTGACCATTTTGACATGATAGAACGCTTTAAGTCTGACCGTAATTTGATAACAACGCTTAGTTATAAATGACTATAATAGTAAAAAGTTATTAAAGAACCGTAAAAAATTATGATTAATTATACCGGTTCTTCTGCTATCATTAAAAAATATTTTCGATAAGCAAAACACGGACTTTCCTCAACATTATTCACGGTCATTAATAAGAAGTACTAGGAAGGCAGAACTCGACCGGAGCGAACTTCGTATCTGCTTCCGCTAACTACTAAAAGATGGTAATGAAGCGCACTCACCTTTATATACCTGTCTCTGTCGCACCTTTTAAATATGCATTTTTCCATCCCGCTCTAAGCTGCTGTCACAGCCACAACGGCGATCCAGACGGTGACAAGAAATTAATTAGGGGAAGCTCGGGAAAATAATGGTGTGCCGTGATTTTTAAATGAAATTTATTTTCTTCACTTCATTTATTTCTGGGCGACATGACACTTCGGAAATTATTAGACTTTAGCAGGCTTCCCTTTCCGTAGGTAAGGTTTCAACTTGTTTACCTTGTGACATGGCGAGGTTTTTTATGTTGACATTTTTTGTGTTATCGTTAATTGGTTTTGAAATATTTTGATTTAAATATTTTTGCATATTTGATTTTAATTTTTTTAGTAGATTTCATTGCAAATGCAAAATTAAATAAAGGGACTTATCCTCAACAGTGTAAAAAGTGTTTGCTTATTTAAAAGCTTTTAAATACTCGTTTATACAATCATTTATCTTTCTTTCAAAGTTCATGTAAAAAAATTGTTTATCAACCGTCGCATCGATGACAAGAGACAACTTTTCTAACTCTCCTCAAAATCACTGTAGTTTATGTAGTTTATATCTTATGTGCAAGTAGTAAGGTGTATAATCACTTGTGTTACGGTTTTGTATTTTTATTTCTTTTAATATGCGTGCATGTGAATTGATGGATACTGTCATAGTCTATATTAATATTATTAATATATAGATGTTAGTATATTTTGTAACAGGTAATCGATGAGGTGTTTTGTTTCGTATTTATTATATAATAACTTTTATATAAAAAGGGAGTCATTGTATCACTTCCTCTTTATAAAAACTGTTATATCTTTATATCGATGGCGTGGCAGTCGGTTACACTAACCACTAGTGTAACCGACTGCCACGCCTGAGGTCGCGGGTTCGATTTCCGCACAAATCAAATATTTGTGTGTATGAACATGAATGTTTGTCTTGGTCTGGGTGTTTCTATGTATAATATGTATGTACTTACAAAAAAAGTATATATGTATGTTTATCCATTGTACCATAGTTCTGCTTAGTTTGGGCTAGATGGTGTTGTATGTATGTGATAGAATATATTGTAATTATATTATTCGCATTTATAACAATAGTTAGAATAAGCAAACTGTATATTTAAGTATAAGTAAGGCAATTTCAATTCTAATTGAGTGATTATAAATTCTAATATTATAATTGTGTTAAGTAATTGCAACGGAGTTTAATCCAAAATACTCAGATAGGTCTCTATTCTATTAAGATTTTAATCTGTATACTCCCAAGTCTTTAACAAGTCATTATTTTATTTTATTGTTATAATGACCCGAAAAATCATATTAGAAAAGGAAAACAATTGAGGCTAATAGAATTGTATGCTATTGGGTCCACAAATAGCTTAAATAGAAATCTCTATCTATGAATTATATAAATACGACCTATGTCTGATTTATATAATATTATATAGTGTACAACAGCGAGCATAGGCTCGCTTTTATAGCTCTTGTACACTTTCAGGTATAGAGCGTAAGTTAGGCACCTGTAATTGCATCGTGCTCGTCATTCGGGGCAATAACCCGTATGTTTCAGTACACGCTAGTACCTTACCCGTGAAGTCCGAGCCAGATACTTGCATCATATAAACGCATTATTTACCCTGCTGCACACGAGCCAATGGTAGCAATCACAAAACGTCACCATGGGGTTGCAGCCTACTGTACTCATACATTTCAGCAAATGCTTACAAAACGCTGACTGTAGTTAATTTGGATAGTAAATTTGACACAAAGAATATGTAGAGAACTGTCATCTTACAAATTACTCGTCGTTGCTGTTATCCAAATAGTCAGACGGCTTGTTGATGGCCCGTTTGCGAGCGAGTAGCTACCGCAACCTATAAGCGCTTTTCATATCTTGACTGCACCGATGACGTAGTGACTTAAGTGGTTGCTTCACCGCTGCCGCCGTGCTGAGTGTTGTGGGTTCGATCCCACACGAGACAAAAATTTGTATAACCCACAAATTTTTCGAGTCTAGGTGTTCTTTGTTTGAATATCTCCCGCGACACAAGTATTATTCCTAGAGTGAAAGTTGAAGTTATTAAAAAAACAAAAAAATGTCTGAGACAGCTCTCGGAACTGGCCAATCTATTCAAAAAAGGAATCCCTATACTGCCAGTACTAAGAACTACTGTTGGTGGCACAACACTACACTGATAATTTTGGTGAGGTATGTATAAGTCATGGTAACCACTGCACTTAAACAAGATTTCGCATAGTGATATGCGAAATGTAAGCTTGTTTAACATTATAGTTGTATAAAAAAAGTTCAGTAGCAGCAGGTAGCCTGGAACTGGGTATACCTTATGTGGAAACTGAAATCATAGTTGGCAAAAGTAGGTGTGTACAAATCTGCCTTCTCTTTTGGAGATATTGGCGTAAGGCTATGTGTACTATACAATTATTGTATTTAGAATTGTATCTGCAATCGATCATTTTAAAAGCCAATTATAGCCACAAATATTCCCTCTAATTTAATTGTTAAATTATTAACATTACTGTATACCCAAAACTACACCAATTTGTAACAAGGTACGGGTCCATAAGACCCCAGGTAAATTTAATTTAGGGTTAAGCGTAATTGCAGGCGACGCACATCGGGTCATATTAACACATCGTAAATTCAACCCTTAAACACCTTGCTAATAATTAAGATCGGTCTTTGAGACCCTCGGGATTGTTGGGCCAATTTAACAATAACACCTACTGTTGCGGACGGGTTAGGGATATATTGGGTCACCTTTATTTAGTGATATTTTACAAGGGTTAAGTAAAGTGAGGTGACGGTTATGGTATAATCGTGGCGTTTTGTTAGGGTATCGTTTATCGAATTACGGTTTAGTTAATTGTCTACAGTCGTATAGTAAACGTAAATGCCACAGTTTCAGCCCTATTGTTGGTATCATTGGTGTCATGAAACATAAGAAGTAATGCTTCAATCATTATAAAGTCTACTGTGAAGTGGTCCAAGCCAAGAAGTTACGTCGCGTTAAAAGAAAAAACATAGATCCTTAGCGATAGGTATTATCTTAATATTGCGAACAGATTTTTTTTTGGAGATTAATGGTAACCTATCCTAGTCTGTACCCCGAACAACTCGTATGCAAAATTTGATGATGTCTGGTCAAGTAATTAAGGCATGAAAGTGTAACAAACAAACAAACACATTTGCATTAAAAATATTACTTAAAATTACGTGGAGACGATTTAAAAACTTCAACGCATGCTGATAGGTGGACCATTTCATTTTCATTTCACCTTAATAAAATATACGTTCTTTTACTTACGTCCATGGAATTAATATGTAATTAGTATATGAACGTACATACTCATTCCATGGTTAAGTCTAAATTTAACAGCAAAGTACTTGTGTCAAAAACTCGATGTCAAATTATATATCTTTAAAAATACTTCTTTCTCACTTAAATTAAATCCTATGTCACGGACTTTACAAACAGATTAATGTTTGTGAATCACACATTTTTGTCACGTGTGGGGTGTGTCAAACCCATTCGGCATAGCGGCAGTGGCGAGGCCATTACTTAAACCACTGCACCACTACGCAAAGTCAAAGTCAAAAATCATTTATTCACTTAGGTCAGAAAGTAACACTTATGAACGCCATCTGTAAATTCAATTCCATTACAGTAAAGTCCGGTATGGTTTCAACACCAGTATAATAGATACTTTTGTCAAAATCATATTTAAGTGGCCTAGTTAATGTCAAATTATAGTTATTATAACAAATATACCAGATATTATATCAGAGTCATTTAGCGTCACGCGTGAAGCACACGGAGGTCGTGAATTGTTTGTGTACACGCATATTGCTGCTATCAACATCAGGAACTAGTATTCAGTACAACGCATGAAATACTTGGTATGTATGACAATCTAATATCGTCTGTATATGCCTATGTATATGCAAATAAAAGTGTATTTCTACACGTTTATATTTTCGTAAGGGCAGGCAGTTACACCTATACTTCGCTAAATATGATTTTAGGTCCTACGTAATAGTCTGTGTAAATGTATTGCCGATTGCCTCGTACAGTCATAGACTTCGTGCTGTCACTAAGAATTTATGTCTGACCTGGGGCTTGAACCCAAAATCTCATGCACAGAAATCAGATTGACTATACCTGTGCTATCAAGACAGTCCATAATATAAACAACTAGCTTTCGCCCGCGGTTTTGCTCGCGTAAAAGTAGGTTAGGTTAAGTGTACCCAATACCTAATGGTGCGTCCTTGCGAGTAGTTCGCGAGGCGCATTTGCGGTGCATTTGTGGCGTATTCGCCAGATCTGGACACACCCTTATGCACAACAATCACATTGATTAAGCAGCCCATAATATAAATAACATATTGAATATGAATAAAATATGTGATATAAAAAGTACATTTTATTTAATTCAGTCGGTTATTTGCATGTAATAAGAATATAATTTATGACGAATGTAGATGTTCTACGTCTAATTACGCAAAGACACTAATCATACGAATTAAGAACATGCGAGTAGCATTTTTGCAGAATTTAGATAACTGTGCAAACCTTAATTTGACACAAGCGTCACGGGCAATATATTGTCTATATTAATATTATAAAGAAGAAAGAGTAAATTTTTTTGTTTGTTTGTTTGTTTGTAGAGATTTAACTTAAAAACTAATCAACCGATATTAAACATTATTTCACCAGTAGAAAGCTATATTATCACCGAGAAACATAGGCTATATTTTATTTTAATAAAGCACTGTTACTAACATAACTTAACCTACTTTTACGCGAGTGATGCCGCGAGTAAAAGCTTGTCATTTATAAACTGGCATTAGAATATTTCATTACACGCACACACAATTTAACTCATATAACGAATTTATTATTTGTAATAATTATAACTAATCACGAACATATTTTCTTTTGTACCAAAATGTTGTAATTGTCAAATACCGTGACAAGTGATATTACAAAATAAAGTTAACTTTTAATTTGTTGAGATTGTAATCTGAAAATGTTTCGGGAAAAACATTTATAAGCTTTGATTTTGACATCGACGCTTATTTCAAGTGTAGCTATCCAAGAAACATTACATTCCGAGAATAATAAAGTATCCACGGTAACAGCTGTCAATATTGAAGACATTTGATATTATAACTGCAAGTTTTGGCAACATAAAACATCTGAAAAAGAGGTTGTAGTTGACACACTGGGTGTCGAATCTACAATTAATAAAAAATATCGTTGAGAAGAAGAAAAATAATATTGGAAAATGTTCTCCGAACGCGCGTTCCAAGTTGATATAAAACAGGAAGACCTTTCTCCTAAAGATGACTTTTTCAAACCGAGAAGAATAAAAGCTCAAGATGTCTTGAAAGACAAAGGCAAGGCATATTTAAAATTGTTTTTGAATACATCTTCAATACATGGACTGAACCACTTAGTGGCAAATCGGCGACAGTATCTGGAGATGTGAGTATATATTATGTAGGTATGTGCTTAAAATTTTATTATGCGATTTAGATAGCTGTCCTCCGCAGATTCACCCACGTTTTTGATTACTGCTCCGCTCCCGTGGATCGTATTGTGCTGTTATATAGTCTATGTTAATTCTGGATAAATGAGCTTTCTAATGGTGAAATAATTACTAAAATCGGTTTAGTTGTATCGGGGATTTTGATTTTTAACAAACGAACAAATCTTTTCGCTTTATAATATTAGTATAGACTTTTGCACGCGACTTCGCTCGCATCTAAGTAGATTAGGTTTGGTTGTCAGTAACAGTACTCTTTTTTAAATAAAATATTGTCTATGTTACTCGGTGATAATACAGCTTTCTAATGGTGAAATAATTTTTGAAATCGGCTGAGTAGTTTTTGGGTTACAAGCTTACAAACAAAAAGCAAATATTTCCTCCTTATAATACTAGTATAGAAAATAGATGTAATTATTGTTAAATATAATGGACTTGTCTCCTAGGGCCTTCTCCTACCATAGCATAAGTTTCGTGAATAACCGTTTCATGGGTGTAATAAAGTACAATAGGGTTTCTATTAGAAAACTCTTAGTAACAACAAGATGGAGTAAGTAATTACGAAGTACCTGGTGAACGTCAATAGGCTTGAAAGCGACCAGAATTGCAAAATCAGCGGCATCAGGTGACTACATTGCAATGCAAAAAGGGCAGTGGTTATGATTTCTAATTGTTATAAAACCAGAATTAGAATAATAGTCGCCTCAACCTTAACACCAAAATAATTAGTTGTCATTCAAAATTATTTTACGTTTGCAGCTCCCTTTGGTTGACAATCATAGTTCTATCTGCGATTGGCTCCTTGTACCTCTCTAATTTGACCTGGCAGCGCTACCAGTCCTCACCAACTGTAGTGTCGATGGATCGTGACATGTTCGCATGGAATACCACTTTCCCCTGTGTCACCATCTGCCCTAACGGTATTAAGAATATCGATAAGAAAAAATTGGAAATCTTTTTGAAGTAAGAAGTTAGCTGCTTATCGTATAGTATATTAAAGTCGGTTTTCTTATTAAGATTTTTTTCTGGGGTCCGCAATACTATTGTGGCCTTGATGACTTGTTGATGTCTACATCGTTTAACAATTTTATATTTTTAGCTATAAGTATGCCTATGTATATAAATAATATAATATTACGCTGGTGCTTAGACATCGCACCACCTAAAATAAAATGAAATTTTAGAAATTATCCATATGGACAAATACATATATTTTTTAATTCTTTTAGCAAATATTTGGTATTTCTATATAAACATATATATAGGTTGTAGCAACTAAAACATTTTTTGGGCACACTTATGTATATCATTTTTTAATATTAAGGTACACTAACACATATTTCTTTTTACATTTTAGTGACTCTAAAGAAGAAAATAAAACAAAACTGGAAAATTTCATTATTGGACTGGCAAATGCTACTTATAAGAGTTTCGAATACGTACCAGAATATTTTGATATACCTCCGGAAGAATTCATGGATTTGATAATGAACCTCTCTTTACCATTTAAACCGACGTTGACTATAGGCGTAACGAATGTAGTATTAACCTCTGCACCGATTATAACCGAGATGGGTTTATGTCATGCTGTTAATTCAAAAGTTTCAGTTTACAATGCCCCAGAGTAAGTATAACTATTGACTACTTCTATATAAAATGATGATATGTGGATAATGCATCAAGTGTTTCCATAAAACTAGATTTACATTTTACGTAAGATTTAATCTAACCATGAAACATTTTACAAATGAAAAACAATAAATTGATTCCAGAGTACAGTCGGCGATTATAATGTAAGTTTTATATTATTTATTTATTTATTTATTTATTTATTACATCGGAAAACCAACAGCTATTACAATAATATAGACATGAAATTATATAACATAAAGCCAATGAAAGGTTTTCACTTTTAAACTACAGATTTACAATATGTGAACTAATCTAGCATGATATAAAAATAAAATAAAAATCAAGCAGTTACCTACATTAACGGATAATATGATTTTGGAAGAAGTCATGGCTTAGCACCCGTCTTACCGTTGCTACTTTTGAGTTGAAAATGTCAATGTCATGTAATTTACACATTGTATTTGCAACCTTGCTTGCTCGCCAGAGAAAACTATTTTGCCGGTAGTTGGTAGATGCAACTGTTAAGTTAAAAGGTGTCCAATGTCGCAGAGCCTTCGTTGGAACATTAATACCTATTTTGTCTAAAATTTCGGGAGAATCTATTAAGTTAGATAAAATTTTCAGTATATATATTACATCTGCTATTTCCCGGCGCTTCATCAACGGTAGTAAGTGGAATTTAGCACAAAGTTCAAAGTAGTTCGCGGTCCCATACTGTAATCCAGCACGGTAGCATAAGTATTTAACAAATCGTTTCTGAATCATTTCTAGCCTATTAATATATTTGTAGTATCTAGGATTCCAGATTTCTGATCCATACTCTAATATGCTACGTACAAATGTGCAATAAAGGATTTTTATTGTCTTTATCTCTTCAAAACATGTAGAAGTTCGCATTACAAATCCCAGCGCTCTGGAAGCCTTGTTCACAATATGTTCTATATGTTCCTCAAATAATAATTTGGCATCGTAGAATACGCCGAGATCCCTAATTTTGTCAGTTCTGGCTAACAATTCACCTTTTAAATAGTATTTAGAAGAAATGGTGTTGTCTTTACGGGAAAAAGTTACAGCTGAGCACTTTGAAGGATTTAGTTCAAGTTTGTTGACAGAACAATATGTATCCAATCTCGACAAGTCCGACTGCAGAGCTTGCACATCCCTGTCTGAGGTGATTGCCATAAACATCTTCATGTCGTCCGCAAAGCAGAGTAAGTTAGCATGGTGGAAACATGCGCCAATATCGTTTACAAAGATTGCAAAGAGCAATGGGCCTAGCAGGGACCCTTGCGGAACCCCACTTGGTATAAATACCCAACTAGATATATAATTGTTAAGAACTACCGCCTGAGACCTATTAGAGATGTATGAAGAAAACCACCTTAATAAGTCTCCTCTTATACCTATTAATCCCAATTTATAAATTAGAGTCGAATGGTGAATTTTGTCGAAACATTTTGAGTAATCAGTGTAAACGACATCGACCTGCTTCCCCCTACTCATGTTATCCGTAACGAAATCATCCAAAAGAATAAGATTTGAGACTGTGGACCTTCCCTTTACAAAACCATGCTGGAATGTATTAAGGACGTTTTTCAATGCCGCATATAGCTGAGTGTGTATTATTTTTTCGAACACTTTGGCAATCACACACAGCTTAGAAACAGGACGATAGTTGGTAGCATCTGTTTTCGAACCCTTTTTGTGTATAGGGGTGATATAAGCTGATTTCCAAATCGCGGGCATTACGCAGTCGTTTAATGATTTTTTGAAAAGAAGGCTAAGTGGTACGTATATACTCTCAGCACAATTAACTAAGAATAAAGGAGGAATCTTGTCAGGTCCCGCTGCTTTACTAAGGTCTAGAGACTTTAATAATTTACGTAACTCGTTGCTGTCTACTTCGATATTTACGACATCCGACAGTGGATTATGCATCAGTGAAGTATTTTGCATATAGATAGGCTGTGATAAATGTAAAAAAGTAGATTGAAAATATTCAGAGAATAGATCGCAGATACCACTTCCACTGTCGGCAATTTTATCGCCATATTCAATAGTGCTCGGTATACTAGAAGAGTTTGATTTTGATTTAATAAATTTCCAAAATTGTTTAGGATTACTTTTGATAGAAATCTCTACTGATTTAATATAGTTAAGGTAGCATTCATTTTCTAATTTTTTAACTCTTTCTCTCAACAGCTGATAGGTATTTTTATCTGAAAGGTTGCCATAGGACTTAAATTTTTTAAAGTATTTGTATTTCTCTTTGATAGCTTTCTTTAATGACAAAGTATACCATATGGGATAGTATTCTTTCTTGCAAGACCTAGACGGCACATGCTTAGTAATCATTTTATTTAAAAATGAATAAAAGCAATCCACAGCACTGCTAAGATCCTGGTTATTGAACTTATAAGACCAATTCACTTTCGCAATCTCTTCATTTATTTTAATATAGTTTCCTTTGCTAAAAATATGTCTAACACGCGGTGCTGGTTGTAAATAAAATAGTTGGAAAAATTTCACGTCGATACTAAGAGCAATATGATGAGAATCAATAACGACTAAAGGATCCTTACATTCGGAAACAGTGACAACATCATTACATAAAACGAGGTCCAGTATTCGTCCGTACCTATTCAAATTTCCGTTAAACTGGTTAAGACCATGAGTGTACATGGAATCAATAAATGACTGCTCGTCTGCACTGTTGATATTACGTGGAGGAAAATATGATTCATCAACGTTATATGTCCAGTTAATGCCGCTCATGTTGAAATCACCCACTATTAAAAATTTATCATTCGGCTTATGCATTGCAATTTCATCCAACTTTACCAGAAAATTATTTAATTGGCTAGAGAAAGACCGCAACAAATGTTGTTTACATAAGTAAATAACACATATATGCAAGTTAAAACTTAACGAAGATCTTATGTTATGTTGGCAAAAAGGTAATGTTAACCAAAGATCTTCCGCACTAGAATGGAAACAGGGTCTAGGTACGACACAAAGTTCTTTACGCACTGCGATTAGCACTCCACCACCCCGGGTCTGACCCGTAAGTGCATAATCCCTATCCCTGCGCCACACTAAGTAACGGTCATCGAATAGCTCCGAGTTACACACACTATCTAGCAACCACGTCTCAGTTAACATAATTATATCATACGTACTCAAACACAAGTTACGATAAAATTGATAAGTTTTCGAGCGTAATCCTCTAACGTTCTGGTAATACACTTTGAGATCACAAAGAATACTACATCGCCCATCTATATTAGCCATTGGATAAAGTTGCAAAACATAATACGCACGATACACAACATTCAACAAGAGGAATAATTATGGCTATAATATTTAAATATGAACAACACAAAAATAATGTGCGGTAGACGCAAAATAGTCCTAATGGATGACTCCGATACAAAATAAAAGCTAACACGAGACAAAGTATTGACAAATAACTCACTACCGAACCAAAACACACGAGAGTAAGCAGGATGAATATATTATACACATTTATTACTTTAAGGTAAACTGGTTGATTAGTTGAACAATAGGCCGGCCGGCGGCAGGTAATGCTATGCGTCAAACATGTGTGACGAGTCAGAGGTGCTAAACCATTTACATGTTGAGTGCAATAATACAACATCAATAACGTTTAAATAGCTTACGGCAAAGACGAATGAAATTAATGAGTAATATTGAATTAGGACAATGTTACATTTTTTACAACAAACTAACGGAACAACATCAACTAGGTAACAAATTAAACAATTTTGTTTAAATCTGATAATTTTGAAACTACGAAAGACCGGGATGTATCAGATTTACGTACGTGTATTTTGGAAAATTTAACCCACACAAAGCCATATTTTTTCTCTTTCGCAATCTGACGAACCTTATTAAGCAAAAGTTTAGAATCAGGGGTTAAGTGATCATTAACATAAACCTTACCTGGTGCATTTTGAAAACCCAAATCCTCGCCTGTTAAAAACTTCACCGACCGTGCAGCGGCTACAAAATCTTCTTTTATGTAACGATTTACAAAACTTACTACAATTAACTTGCTGTTTGGATTGAAAGTAGGAATTCTCGATATGTAATTGATTTGAGTTTTTGGAAAACTATACCCTACCTTCGTACAAATCTGATCGACTATCTGGAAAAGGTTTTCGCCTTTTTTCTGTGGTACGCCTTTGATCTCCACGTTGTTAAGTCGCGATCGCTGTTCATTGTTGTACACAAGGGTCTGCATGTCGCCAACGTTGGATTCCAAAAGTGTCTGCTTGTGCTGGATTTCAGACATTGAGCTCTCCATGGTAACCAATTTTGAGGTGAATTCGTCCAACTTCGCGCTAGAAAAGTCACATGACACCTTCAAGTCCTTTATTTCGTCTTTGATATTTCTGATATCCTCTAGTATCATGGGCAGATCGGTCAATTTTGTCTTAATTTCCCGAATCTCCCTCATTATACTATCCAGAGATACATGTTCTTTCGAGACGCTCGGAGCTGGTGAAACTGCTTTGCACGACGAACATCGCCAAGTTGCCCGACGCTCCACTCCTAGTTTTCTCCAGCCGGACTCCGAAATATTAGCGCAGTTAAAATCGAAATGTTTACCACATGCCGAACATTTAACCCCGTCATTGAAATGGTTGTCGCAAGTAGTACACTTATGCATGATTAAAACGCAGTTAAGAAATCGAAATAAGGTTGACGATATATGGAAATTGTAAAAGGACAAAAAGTACGTATTGCTTAGGCAAGTGTCCACACGGTACTTATCCAAATGTAAAAACCCCAAGCAATGACTTAATGTGATCGAAGATTCGGAATCTTATTGGTATTGTTACCATTTTAGTATAGTTTATTGCAAAAGTTGTCTCTATAGAAACCTTTTATATAGAGATAATACCTTTACTGTCCTATTTAATATGCTTAATTGTAATTTCATCATATTTTTCTGTACAGTTATAGAGCTGCTAATCGGTGGGATGTAGTCACTAACGGTAAAAAGCCACTTCAAATTCACCCTCTGGATGGAGAAGTATTCGCTCAAGTCATGAACATGTCCACTCCATACAACGTAAGTGCATACACGTGCCTAATATCAGTGTTTATTTGAATCACTTTTATTCTATGTTTTTTAAACGGACATCACCTGTTTGATCTCTTAGTATTTCTATCATTATTACCAGTATTAACAAAATTTGTTGTTTGCTTTTAATTGTTTCTAGTAATTAGTAAATTGCTTTATGTTTAGCTGTGTATTTTATAAACGCTATTCAGCATTTATTTTATTAATTACTTATAAGACAATCATGGGTGATACAAATGTTGACCTGTGACATAGCTAAAAGATTTATATTTTTAGCCATATAATATGTTACTTCTCTATGTAAAGCTTTTCTATGTTTAAAATCAGTTAGTGCTTTCACGTTACAGGCTTACCTTCACGGGCCTGACGAAATCCCTGATATTACGTCTAAGTCCTCGCAGTCTGATGAAGGCTATTATATGAAACTGTACGTCACCGCACTTTCTATATACACATCAGCAGAAGCAGCTACGTAAGTTTTCATATGCCATGCTCAAATGAGTTTCACGGTGAGATAGCCTGGTATTGATATACCAGACTATCTCTATGAAGCTATGAAACTTAGGCAAAATGGTTAACTGGCATCTAGACTGTTAAGCTTATCCTGTTGCCAAACACCTACTTTTGGATCCAGTCGTATTAATTCTGGGGTCAAGTAAAGAGCACTGGATGCTTTTAGTCTGATTCCTTTATATATCATTGGGTGTATTAACAGGTTACATTTCCAGATGCTTCGATTTTAGATTTTTCTATATTTTACCTGTGGTTTCTCACGCGTTAATTAGATTTTGTTACTAAATTTATATTCCTTGGAACCATTACTTCTTTTCTGAATAAAAGGAACCTTATGTCCTTTTCTGTATTATAGATTTTATGATAATGGGTTAAGCTGTGAAGGCGTGCAAGCGTAACAAACAAATTCACATTCACATATTATATAATACTAGCCGACCCGGCAAACGTAATTTTGCCATAAAAAATGTTATGACCACAAGATTAAAAAAAGTGTTAGGGGTGGACAACTCTTATCACTAAGGGGTATGAAAAATTGATAGTAGCCGATTCTCAGACCTACTAAATATGCATATAAAATTTCATAAAAATAGGTCAAGCCGTTTCGGAGGAGTATGGTAACTAACATTGTGACACGAGAATTTTATATATAAGATTAGTTAGGACTTTATTGTTTTTTGCAGGTTGAGTGTGAGCCAGCGCGGCTGCAGATTCACACATGAGAACAATTTAAAACACAATTCAATATACACATATGCCATGTGTCGGATGGAATGTCGTATACGACTGTGTTTGAAGTACTGTCAGTGCATACCGCATTTTTATAGAAGAATTGGTAAGTGAGGAGTATAGTTTCAAAACCCACCAAAACGATATCAGAACAAAAATAATGTTCCGATTGAATATGAAGCTCCTTCGTTACTTCTAACGCATTGCACTGATAGTTTTCAACAAAACCCTCTAAAATTCTATTAAATTAGCTCAGAAAAAAGCAATTTGTAGCAAACACCACTAAAAGAGTCCATTTATACTATGTCTTTAAATGTTTTTTTGAGATTTACGATTATTTGATGAAAAGTATTTTAGAGGATTTTAAAACTAAACTACTCAAGTTTGAAATACATTGATGTTATATACTTAATATAACGCTAGATAAAGGGTCTTACTCGCGATAAAGTATTTAAAAGGTAATAAATATCTATTGATTACCCGACGTTTCGACCGACTTGCATCGATCGCGGTCACGGGTTGATTGATGTGAGCTCAGCGGCGCCTTCGTGAATATCGCGAGTAAGACCCGTTGTACAAATCGCGATAGTCTAAAAACTTTAATTGATGTTATAGGTACCTAATATTATCGTGTTACGTTATTATCGTGTGATGGTCCTTGAAAACAAGGGCGAGTCATGTGGCCAGCCTAGTTCATTTTACCTAGCATACTGTAGCCATATGCTTAGGACTTAAAAGTTTTAAAGGGAATTTAGTTCACTGTGCAAGCTTCAATAGTAGCTACTAACACTGCACATGTACATTACCCAAGTCATAACTATTTCTAAAAAAATGTTTTAAATCTCAATCATACATTTTTTGGACTATGTTATCCTTTAAGTTATTAATGCTATTCAGTCAAATATTACATAATTATTATTAGAGATTGCAGTAAAATATTCATTTGCAGGAAACGAACGTGTATGCAACGTAATAGGAATGCATTGTTTATCAAAGCATAAAGGTAATGAAATTTATTGATAAGCATAGCATAGTAGATACACTCTAAACACATTTTCTATGACCAGTAAACTAGTCTTTATACAGCAGAATTAATTAGTACCTTTTTTATTAGTACCTATTTTATTATTATCCGTCATCGCTATACGGCCACTCTTCTGGGCTGAACCTGACGACAACGATGCTAAGGAACTTCAAGACGCTAATTTTAGATTAGCTTTTATAATAATATATTATTTTATATTTTTGACGGTATAAATGGCGTAGTGTTTTATAAGGTGCTTGCCTTGGTATTGCGTGTGATCCACAAATAGTTGTTTCAGACTGGGTATTCTTTGCGCCCGTTATTTGTATATTTATATAAATAATAATTATTATTTTTCTATATTTTTATAATTAGCTGTTAATTCTGCAACAGGTTCAAACAATATGACTAAAAAAGTCAAACAAATTCATCGATTTACAAGCTTGATGTTTTAATATTTTACATACATACACACATACATAGATTCACGCCTGTTTCCCAGAGGGGTAGGCAGAGACTATAGATTTCCATTTGCTACGATCCTGACACACTTCCATGGCTCCATTCACTTTCATCACATTCCTCATACACATTCGCCGGTTTAAAATGCTCTTAACCTGGCCTTTGTCCAGAACGTCTCCGATCTGATCAAGAAACGTTCGCCTAGGTCTGCCTCTGCGACTGTTCCATTCACACTAGCCTTATAAACATTTTTAGTCAGTTTGCGAGTAGTAGAGCCTCGCTGATTTCAGCATGAATGGGCCGGCTCGACCGGAGAGGTAGTCCTTCCCCGGTCTCACAGAATATCGACGTGAAATAGCAGTATTCCTACTGTAGTGTTTCGTTCGGTGAGTGAGAGTACCGGAGGCCCAATCACCCTTGCACCCTTCCCGCTCCTTCTCCTTCCCATTTCCCCTTTCCTTAAGGGTTGGCAACACGGAAGTGATGTCTCTGGTGTTGCAGGCGTCCATAGGCTACAGTGACCACTTACCATCAGGTGGGCCGTATGCTTCTATGCCAACATAGTCAAAAAAAAGTATTCTCTCGTCCATTCTTCCTACATGCCCAAACCAGCTTAACATACCCTTTTCTATTCTTTTCACTATATTCACTTTCATGCCGCATCTCTCTCTAATCACACTATTCCTTATTCTATCTTTCAAAGTCACACCACATATGTCTCTCAGCGCTCTCATTTCTACAGCTTTCATTCTGCTCTCATGCTTCTTTTGCCATACCCAACTTTCACTTCCATGCATAAGTGTAGGTACTAATAGTCCTCTATGAACAGTCAAACGTGTCTTTTCGGATACACTTCGACTGTTCATAAAAGCGCGTAGAGCACCATCCACTTTATTGCCAGCAATCGTTCTCCTTTCAATATCTCCCTCATGTTTACCATCCCTTGTAAACAAAGTACTCAAATATACAAACTCTTTCACTTGCTCCACTTATTCTCTATCAATCATGATATTACACATAATCATGCACACCTCCTCGTCTCCACTACTTTCGTCTTGCTTACATTCATTTTCATTCCTTTACTCTCAAAAGCACCATGCATAATAGTTACCATCACCAGCAAATCTTCCGCCGATGACGCAAGCATTACTTGGTCGTCAGCATAAAGAAGACATTTGACTAGTAACTCATTCATTCTTTATCCCCATTCACAATCTTTTGAATCTTTCAAACAATTGCCCATGAATAGGTTAAACAGCCAGGGTGACGCTATACATCCTTGACTAACACCTTTTAAATAAACTTTCAAAATATTTCTTCCATCGCTTCAGTACGCTTTTCTCTTCATTCAGTAAACTTCCATTCTTATCTCTGATTGAGCTCAACTCTGGGGTTACGGTTTTACCTCGAACCGAGCGAATGGATTTCCAGAAGAACTTTGCGTTGGTCCAGTATCTTCAGATAATCTTTTATCAAACTCGTCTTTAAATTCCTCTTTTTTCCTTTTAATGAAATCTTTCACTACCTTATTCATTCTTATAAACTTATTCCTAGCTTCGTTTACATCCTTATTTGTCGCTTCTTGGGTTCGCTCTCATTGGGTCTGACAGATAACCAGTCCAACCATGCCTGCTTCTTCTTACGCACTACCCCTTGCACATATTTATCCCAACACGCATTCTTCGATTTTATCATTTTCCTTTTCTTGCTCACACCGCATACTTCTGACGCTACAACAACCACTTCATACTTAAATGACTGCCATAATTCTTTTATATCATCAATGTTACAAAATCTTTCAAATCTTTTTCTCAATTAACTTTAAGCTCGTCTTTCAAAACTTCAAATTTTCTTGCAAATTTTCTACTTATATTAGTTCTTGGGCACTTGTTCTACAGTGTAGCCATCCTTTGAAGAGGCTATGTATGCGGCTCATAATAAAAAAACGTAAGTATAGACACCAATACCTCTATATACCCGAGTGTCTAGGACATTCTTTCTCAATCTTTCATCCACTATAACAAAGTCAATCATATTAATTCTTACATTCTTTGCTTCTCTTGTATATTGGTGGATTCTTTTGTGGGCAAACATAGTGTTTGACACACAAAGATTCCATTCCAAAAATAGCTCACGCAACCCTTTTTCTTTCTCTTTCACACTTTTATCCCCATACTTGCCTAAGACCCTTTCGTATACTTCACGCTTTACTCCCACCCAACAACCAAAATCCCCTAGCATTATCAACCTCTCGTGTTCCTTGCTTTTCCTCAAGACATCTCTTAAACATTCCCAAAAATCTTCTTTTTCTTCCCGTGCGCTCTGAGACATACCCGTTTCCATGTTTACGGATGCATAGACTCCTACCATGAACACGCGAGTAATCCCTACTTTCGTTCTTATCAATAGTAACCTAACATTCACATATTCAAATTCTATTACACACTCATTAATTCTAGCAGTTAAAATAACACCAACTCTCTGACAGGCTCTGGTCTTGCTTGACACGCCGGACCAATACGCCATGTAGGGTCTGTGCCTAGCGGTGTTACAGCCTTTCCTTTTCGTCTTATTCACGCAAAAAACATCAATCTTTCTCTCATTCATCAAATGTAGCAAAACGGCTTTCCGTAGGTCACATTTCGCCCTCGCGAGAAACGAGACGTGACAGGTGATGGACCGCGTGGCCACCATGCGGATTATTACTATAACCAAAGTCCATATGCGTTCCCACGATCGTTAGGGAAAATACTGTCCACATCCACAGAGCCCTTTACGGATATTAGGTGGATTCATCCTGTGCCCTGTGACCACCAACACAGGCACCCTCCGTTCACGACCAGCTTTTCCTACTGGACACGAATCCATCAGCACGGGTCGGTTAACACCTTGGATCGAGATTTATTCTCGGGTCTGCTCCCTGAAATTTGGTTTGGCTTCGGAGTTTCCTTCTTCTAGACAGGTTGCAAACCAATGCTAACGAGGCCCATCTCCCCGGGTGTGATTTCGGAGTTTTTCTCCTCCTAGACGAGTTGCAAACCAATTCTAACGAGGCCCATCTCCCCGATATTTAATATTTTAAATACTTTAAAACTATATATATACTTATATTTTCTAATTTTTATAAATTTGTATACTTGCCTGACGTTCCAGACACATTTCAACAGCCATGTTCAACAAAAAACTCTCTAAAATTTAATGGTCACGTGTAGCTACCGGGTAATAACGTGAATCGGTGGCCTATGTGTGTTAATGTTATTAATACCATCATCTTTTACGAATTTCAGATGAGCTGTATACACTGAAAGATAAAAATAAAAAGAGGATTGATTGCGGCTGTTATCCTTTGTGTGATGATGTCAATTATATTATACAATCTAATGTATGTATATTATATTTCTATCGATCTAATGAACCAATTTTTTGAAAACGCTACTAACTTATTATTATTTGATTCTCTTTCACGGGTATTTTCCTAACGTGTTGGGAAAACCCGGCCCTTTGGGAGGCTTACACGGGGACATTGGTCCAACATGCAGAGGCCCTTTGAGAGTTTTAGTTTGGAGTGACATGGGACACTTACCAAGACAATAACCGCGGCAAGTGTTAGAGACTATGTATTGCTGCATATGGAACTTAATAAATCTGGGCTATAGGGATAGGTGTTTGATGGGCTGGTATAATGAAAACTATGAATGAGAAAACGGCATCTGCCAGGTATACTGTCGCAGTACAAAGTCGGCTTGGCAGACGGTGAGACGGCGTGTGATAGGCCCTCTGAATAGCCGCCATAGGCATACAAGCCTTTAAAGTGGCAGAGGACAACACCGGTGTGAGCGGCTAGGGCTGTTGAGCGGTGCGGTGCATGTTTCACCATCACGAGTCGCATGAAAACGGAGACGCGGAGCGGTTTTTCCCGTAGTTATGCCCTTGAACTTCCGCCACCAAACATATAACTCTGGCGACCTCCTTCTGACCGGCCGACCAAAGCAAGCCAGAGATCTAGAGAGAGTCCTACGGTCGCTTTTAAAGTTCCACACCAGCCAACCAGTAAAGGCAAACCGAGGACGAGGCTCTAATTGACGCTCTGAGGCATTCAGAACTGCCGTTTGTGTACTTTAAGTAAACTGGTGATACATTTATTGTTTATATCACAAGGTGATAATGATATTTTAAAAGCTAAGTACTATGCCTCCGAGCTTGCGTTAGTCTCATGAGGAGAAAACGACTGCCCCACAAGGGTTTATTACATATTACCTGCCAAGAAGTCAGTTTAAGGTTATTTGAGCGCGGTCTGCCCAGTTGCAAGTATCCATCTTAGGTACATAATTATATAGCTTACATATGATTTAGATAACATTTTAATTTAGCATTAACTGCTACACTGATACACAGTTACTTAAATTGTAATACATATTTTTTCACTATTTTAAATAAACCATTTTGTTCATATTAAATATCTAGATATAAAGAAGGACAATATTTCACCAGTATCCTAAACTATTTAGTTTAGGATACTGATGTAATATTGTCCTTTTTACCTGTAATTTGGTAATGATCAGGGCTTCTAAGACAATGACACACAAGGTGTCATTTCACGAAGAACCTGCCTTCACATAATAATTATACATATTCTACATTAATAAAATATATTATATTTATGTATTCCTGTTTTTGTTATTAGGCACTTCAAGAGTGGTTTCTAGGCACTAATTTCCAGTGGGGCATGGTCTCGTACCCTAGATTGAGATACAGGAGAGATATTATTTTTGGTTTTACTGATGTTTTGGGTACGTAATGTTTATTGTAGTTATTTAAAATTATTTATCAAATCTAAAGTCTAGACGTTGTCAGTAAAAAAGAAAGCACATAAACAAATTTCGGTTGAGGCTAATAGTCATCAAAATATAAGTATATTATTATGCTTATTACAGCCGTACATGGCAATACGTGGCAATAATAGCACTCCCACGTGGTTTCGCCTAAGTTTATGATTACTGCTTTGCTCTCGGGTTCGTAGCGTGATGTTATATAGCGTATGTTACTTCTGATACTGGTGCTGGCCTTTTCGAGTTTATTCATTACGAACAAACATATAATAATAAAAATCTTTTCTCTTTATAATCATATTATAAACTGAATTCTCTCATTAGTTTCAGTAAAGTAATTTAAGCTGTATAAAAAGATTTAAGCTAACTTTTTTCTTAAAGGTAGTAAAATATAATTTCCTGTAGTAAAATCTTTTTAAATAAATGGTTAAAATTTTAAACAAATTATATTCTATTTTTCAGTTGCTGTTGGTGGCATGGCTGGTTTGTTCCTCGGCTGCAGTGTGCTGAGCTTTATAGAAATTTTATACTTTGTCACACTCAGACTTCTGTGTTACAAATATAAAAAACGGTCATCAAAGTAACCTATATTTTAATACAAAGTTGTCTTATGCACTTATCTGTGTATGTTTTTCTATTATAGCAATAAATTATTGAATTATTTACGCTCTTGTCTATATGGATATCCTTTTTATATAAGAAAGGTGTTAATTAATATATTTTTGTTCCCCTAGGTGGTAAGTGGTCCGTGTAGCCTATTGCACTTGCAAAATCACAGTCGCTACGTCGTTGCTACAACGTAAGGCACAAACATTAGCTGTTCTACGGTTCATAGTACAGTGAATACATAACCCTACGTACATTTATATGTAGAGTTATCCCTATGAGGAAGAAGATACCCAATTTTCTTTTTCAAATTACATGGATTTTGCTTTGCATCTTATGTCAGATGAGCTAACAGCGTACTGAGTGGTAAATTTTAACGGCCGCTCATTAATTCCAATATTACCATTTATGAATTCACAGCCAAGACGTTTGCTAGTGTAATAATAATACGATATTACAGTAAGTAGTTTAAGCAGTTCAAAGTCAAGAACCATGGTTTCTAAATGGTAATATGACGGTAGCTAGCTTCAAGTGATGTTCTTCCATGGGACCTAAAGCTTGCTACCGGCTAAATGTACGTGTCTTTCCTCTACCTACGCCTAAGCTTTGAAGACATAATGCAATGTATATTTGTAATATATAATCGACAACTGGTTCTAATAAATTATCTACTATTATTATGCCAATTTAAAATAATGGCCTTATAACACGAACATGTTTGCATCGAACATGCGGTTTAAGTGTACCGTGACAAGTGGCATTAGTTATCGTTACTGCATTGGATAATTGTTGGATTATCTTTTAATTAATTTAGATCAACATCTGGTTTAATTTGATTGGTTGTATTGCATGTGCATTAACAATAACTTCTTTGATCATTGCATACAACAAGCTTATTGATCCTACACTTTTATGGATAACGGCGAAGAATAAAATTTAAAACTATGTTCCCAAATCCGACCTTCCAAACTTTGATGATCCAAGATAACCTGAAGCGTTATACGAGCAAAAAATTCGTGAAGCGCAAGCCAAAAAAGGGCTATGAAATATTGTGGTGCAAGGTCAAAACGTATCTGAAGCTGTTTCTGGAAACTTCATCAATACATGGACTGAACCATTTAGTTGCAACTCGCAGGCATTACTTTGAGATGTAAGTTTTAGATAATAGACATACTATAAGCAAATGAGTGAATGCTGCAGCACTTCTATAAACCTTTAGTTGATATGTTTATAACTCCGTTTTTTGGATTAGTTTTGACGAATCATCCACTCAATCTACTTTGCAGGTATTTGGTATGAAGTGACCTTTATTTCTATTATTGCACCTAAACTACTTGTAAGAAATGACGTGAGCAAAAAGCCGCGTAAAGCAGGTGTTTGCTGACAAATATTATATCCTGTCACATAGTGTTCTATGACGATGACATTAAATACATAATTTTTTTAGAAAGTTATTCAAATTTTTGTTACGATCTTTGGTTTGATATTATTTTTTTAAATTTCTTTAAGGAAATATATTTCTTTCTGTAATTTTCTACTTCTGTTATTTAATACTATAAAAATAGCAATAGTACTTGCGTGTTGGCGATTCAAGGAAAAATAATTTAAGGTGGGAAAGTAAAGAATTGAAATAGCTAAGTATGTTTGCCGCCAGAATTCTCAATAAATGGGTTAAATGCAGAAAATTGCTTTTATTCACATATATACCGGTATACATAAAAGGAAGACTTTTTCAGTTGAGCCGGCTCATTCCAGCTGTGATCAAATGATTGGCAACGGCGAGCCTATATCCAAACATTTTTCACAATTTAATTTTCTGGATTATTTTCCACCTTACAGCATTCTTTGGCTGACTATCATAGTGCTCTCAGCATCTGGCTCCTTATATCTCTCCTGTGTGACCTGGGAGCGCTATCAGTCATCACCAACTGTCATTTCCATGGACAGGGACATGTTAGCCTGGAACACTTCTTTTCCGTCCGTTACTATCTGTCCAAATAGTATCAGTAGTATTGATGCAGTGAAACTTAAAGCTTATGTAAGGTCAGTATTGTTAGCATCATAATTATAATGAAACCCAAGCACAAAGTTCTATAAATATTTATAGCTTTATAAATATAAATATTTATATATATAGAGCTTTGTGCTTGGGTTGCTTGTTCATGCCATGTATGTGTAATCCTTGCATCATTGAGCATACATCTGATTCTGATCTGATCAGCTCATGAGATATATGACATAGATTATATCCTGTTTATTCGCAAGCTATAATTTTAGCTTCAAATAATAGAGCGCGAGTCTATGCCGATTAAATTGCCGGACTCCTTACTGCTGCTGATAATTTTCATATCAGAAAACCTTGTTACACTTATTGCGATCATGCATCAAAACCGGGACTACACGATCGTAACATCAAAGCACCATCTTAGGTTTTCTTAGTGCCTAAAGATAGAGATATGTTTCTCAAATATTGCCAAAAGATTTTTTAAGACTTTTAACAAATTTTTAATTGTCACATATCACATTTAAAAATTAATCAATAGGTGTTATATTTCAGTTCATCTGCTGACGCCAATAAGACTGAACTGACAGATTTCATCATGGGACTTGCAAATGCTACTTATAAGAGTTTTGAATACGTTCCGGAGTACCCAGATATATCTTCAGATAAATACTTAGACTTAATACTGAACCTTTCAATGGCGTTCAAATATAAGATGACTATGGACCGAGACTCAAGCACGAACTTTACTGTTGTACCAACAATAACTGAGATGGGTCTGTGTTATGCTGTGAATTCGAAAACCGGAATATATAATTCGCCAGAGTAAGTACGATTTGAATTTTTCATACAATATTATTTTGTGAGCATATTATCTGAAGTCATAATTTATCAATTTTGACTTTCTATTTTGTTTCAAAGAAGTCTATGTCTTCCAAATCCAAATGAATGTTAGGGCCAATTGAGGTTGAAATTCCTTCCATATAGAATATTATTATCTTTACATAATAGAATAATAATATCAGCCCTGAATTAAACTGTAGATTATTATTGATCTCGATGATGTCATATAACATTTCAGTTGTCTATTCGCCATACAGTAATATAACATTTTCATCTATTTATATAAAAGGGTTAATCTAATTAAATCTTTTGACATGTTTCGTAATGGGTTTAAACACTTATAAGTAAGAGTCAGTGCCTATATAGATATGTTATAAAATAGTTTTTGTACAATAAAGAGTCAAACATGTAGAGTCCATATAATGTGATTGATAATTTTTCAGTGCTCATTAACTTAATTTTTGCAAACAACCTTAATAATAATAATATCAGCCCTGTATTAAACTGACCCATTGTCATTGTCTGTCCACCACGCTAGCCCAGTGCGGGTTGGCAGACTTCACATATATTCAAGAACATTACACAACTAACTCTGAGACATGCAGGTTTCCTCACGATGTTTTCCTTCACCGTTAAAGCAAGCGATAATTAATTATTTAATACGCACATAACTTCGAAATGTCACAGATACGCGCCAACGGCAGTCAAAAGGTCGCGTGGCAGTCCAACGGTTTCCCTCTTGACTGCTCATCTGCCTAACAACCTTACTACATTTTACGATTGTATGATTAATGAAGATAAAAATAACATAAATTTATAGCCAATTAATAATATATAAAGTTTATAAAATTGAAAGGAAGGCCTTGGTGGTTATGTACACTTGGTGTTCACACGACACACGGGAGGTTAATATTAAGTCTTTATTCTGCAGATATAGAGCTGCCAACCGATGGGATATCATAGAGGACGATCTAGAATCTTTATTCATCCATCCTCTTGATGGAGAAGTATTTGCTAAAATAACGTTAGACATGCCCACTGAGTTCGATGTAAGTATATACATTTTACAGCGTGTAACAAAAAGATATGGTCATATTTAAACATCATATAATAAATCCTGCTAAATAATAATATAGACTGCACGGATGAAGTGTTGAGCGGACATACGTTTGTCCGTTTGTGCATTGTTTGCGCAATGTTTTTTCTTTTTCTTATTTCTTCTTCTCACTTCAACTCAAGAGGTTAAGTGGACGCCTCGCCAATGCCATTGTGCCGTGTGTTGTAGGTTCGAATCCCACACGGGACAAAAAATTGTGTGATCCACAAATGGTTGTTCTGAGTCTATATGTTCTTTGTGTCCGTTGTTTGAATGTTTGTAAAGTCCACCGCGATAAAGGCATTAGTCCTAGTGCAGGAGTTGTCTCTTTACAGAAAGAAAGCCTCTGTACAAATTGTACGGTGAAGCACCGTAACAAATAAATGTGTATACATAATATTGTCTTCTGTTTACGCGAATGTTATTCATTGAAATTAAACTACTATATACGGATTTTATCGCGTTGTTTATTTAACACTCTATTACATAATTTAGAAACTGTTACACTACTATACTATACTATTAAACTTTACTAATTTTAAGCTAATTAAATTATTAAAAGTATCAAATCTATTTGTTTTTAAGTTTACACTTTACCCGACGTTTCGGTTGCTTTTCAGCAGCCATGGTCACGTGAAACATGGCTGCTGAAAAGCAACTGAAACGTTTAATAATTAAACGTTTAATTTAATTAGCTTAAAATTAGTAAAGTTTAATAGTATAGTATAGTAGTGTAACAGTTTCTAAATGATGTAATAGAGTGTTAAATAAACAACGCGATAAAATCCGTATATAGTAGTTTAATTTTGCAATGTGTATACATTATTTATTTTTTATTTTTACCGAATTATTAATATCAGAATATTCTTGTCGATACTTGAAACAAAAGCTGACTCGGTGACCTGTGCAAAATGTAATTATTAATGCAAAAGTAAGATTGTTTGTTTGTTACGCTGTAACGTTTTTGTAGTCAATCACGCTTTAGGGACGTGGTTGACTAGGGAATCTATTTAGTGGAGATAATTAAAAGATATACTAAAACTACTAAAACTCAGAACAGAAAGAACAGTATTTTTAGACAATAAATATCAACTATACATTAAACAAAAGAGCAGAGCGTGGTTCTAGAAAAGGCTCGCTACGTGGTCCAGCACAATGGACCACTTATCTTGATGGGCAGCACAGCAGAAAAACGGGCCGAAACCAGGACGCCGTCGCCTTATACATCGGCTACCGCCGTGGAGGAGAACTCGAGGGAGGCGTGCCACCACTTCGACTCGCGCGCAGCCGCCATGGAGCGAGCGGTCCGCGTGACATGCTTTCACGCCTTTACTCGATCATTACGAAACGTAGCATACACGTTGTCAGGGGTACAGAATAGAACATAGGGTACCTACCCAGAAAAAGTACTTTTGCTAACTACTGTAACACCTTTAAGGATCGGACAGGGTTTATTATACACATGTATATTAACAAAGTTCTATTACTCTCTTACTCTAACGTTTTTATAAATTCCAGATCTACATTCATGGGCCTCACGAAATTCCGGACATTACTTCAAAGTTTCAGGTGTTGGCTCAGGATAATTACTTGAAGTCATACGTTACTGCAGTTACTGTATATACCTCAGCTGAAGCCGCTAAGTAAGTTGCTATCGCAGATAACACAGAATAATATTAAAAGAATTAAGCATACTGCGGATCATACACAAATATTAAAACAGCATATACTATCAGAGTTTTGTTAAAAGGGGCGGGTAAAAACAAGCAATAACCATATTATACAATGCATGTCAATATTTCCATATATCCAAGCCAATATAGTAAATTCGAATGTGAATTTATTTGTTCGCTTGTTTGTTAAGATTTCATCATGAAATTTTTTATAAATATTATCAAGAGTACAGAAAAAGAGACAAAAGTACTGTAACAAACCTAACCTAAACTACAATTAGGCGACCGAAGACGCGGGCAAAATCTAGTACTCGATAAAAAAAAATTGCAAATTATGTATCAAATGCAATAGTTTTTAAACTAGCCGAGCTTTAGGTAATAACATTGCAGATACATATCACTTGAGGTTTCACATTTCAAGGTTATCCATTAATTACAGGACAATCTGTATATAGTGGATATCATCACTAAAGAGGTTTTTTAGTGACAATATTCACTATATATAGAATGTCCTGTAATTAATGGATAACCTTGAAATGTCTTATAGTAGACTGATGGCCGTTCAGAAAAAATATAAAAAAAAATCTGTCATAACTACTACCTGAGATATGATTTTTTATTAATTACCATATTTAACTTTCTTGTAAACTACGACCATAAATGAATGAATTTCATCGGTTTTTTGTTGTTTTATTATTAAACACTAATTATGCTAATAGATAGACAGTCAAAAGTATGACTAGCTATTGCACTTTTTAACATTTTTATTTAAATATTTTTCTGAGCGGCCTTCAATTCTACTATAAAACATTTCAAGGTTATCCATATATACGGGACACCCTGCATATAGGTATAATTATGTGAGGTGTTATACACTGTGTGATTGTATCGTATAAGCACTTTGCACTAACAATCCGACAATTACGTCATGACAATAAAAGAGCCGTGTACGCCATCTAGTGCATGACTGTAGGTCAGTATATCTATATTGGCATTTGGCATCCATTAGTCCTTGTGGTAAGACGGATATTAAGTTTTCCAATATATTTGCTAACCTCTGCCAAAAATTTAGTAGGCCGATTCGAAATATTTTCGAGAAAACTGCTATACGAGTATGTCTACAGTGTAGCTGCTGCTGACCCTACAAATTTATATACAAGCGCAGCGCAGCAGTTGTCTCTCCACACCCGGTCAGCTAGGTCGCGTAATTATTTAGTTTTTGTTTGTTTATCTATTATAAGTTTCTGATATTAGTAAAGAAAGCATATATCAATGTGACCATCATTTCTTCCACGTCACATCATTATATCGCCCCTACTTTGGTGACAGCAGACATCGAACACGCAATCTTCGGAAATATGGCATCGACGCTCGTGCACATTATCAGTGGAATCGGATAAGCGCATGTGCAGCGTGGCAACAGCGGATGTACATAGCTGGAGGTAGCCCGAACACATGGAAGACGATTCGCCCTTTTCGCTCGTACCGAGAGGGCTTAGGAAATAGCTGCGCTGAATACCGGAGTCAGGACACGTACAACCAAAGTTTAAACACAGGACGCGACAATCTGTCGACAAGAGCAACCACTCTGCGGGACAGTGCGTACGTCGAGGCAAGCGTAAGGCGAGTTGACCTTGGGAGCGAGGCAGCATTCCGCACCAGGACGACAATTCGCAGCGTACTCCGAGGACAGTGAATGACATGGGACCGGCGGTGGCACTCTATGGAACATTGCACGCGTCAAAGCGGCTGATCACACTTCGACTTCGTCAAAGGTGAGGATGAATATCGCATCAGTGTTAGATAGCGCACTCGGTCATATATCTGAAACATGGCCCAAGCAACACGTCGCTGGCAGAATTGACAACATATTTGCTTCTTTGTAAGACCAGCTCACGACAAGCGGCTTACGAAGAGCAAGACCAGTTTGACGGACATGTCATTCTTTGAAATTAAACTACTATATACGGATTTTATCGCGTTGTTTATTTATCACTATATTACAAAATTTTGAAAATATTACGCTACTACTACTACTATTGATTTTATTTTACTAATTTATAAGCTAATAAAATTATTTAAACTTTTACACTTTCCCCGACATTTCGGTTGCTTTTCAGCAGCCATGGTCACGGGGAGACTAAGATGGTAGTTGTCTCAATGTTCCAGTGTAGTTATATCAAAGTACCCGATCATAATTTAATCATTGGTGTTTCTATTTACGCAGAATGAGCTCAAAGTATCATGAAGTCTAGCTGTGGTTTATTTCTTCTTGGGTTTGACTATTTGAAGTACTGGATCCCAAGCTGGTGGTACATTTCAACCATCTTCTCTATTGAAATTGGGATGTTTTTTGATTTCAATAGCCTCGCAAAGCGTCCATGGTAGGAATCGGTGTTCTTTAGCGAGAATCTGTGGTTTGTCAAATCTCAGGTAGTGGTTGGTCCCCTGTTGTACATGTTCACACACAGCAGACTTCAACGAGCGTTTGTGTTTTACGTCAGCTATGTGTTCTTTTATGAGGGTGCCTATGCTTCTCTTGGTTTGACCAATGTATGAGAGTCCGCAGTCACAATCTATTTTATAGACCCCTGCATCTTGTAAAGATAATTGGCACTTGACGGATGGTAAAAATTGACTTATCTTCGTTGGCGGCTTGAAGTATGTGTTGATTGAAGCTCGCTTCAAGATGTAGCCAATCTTGTCAGTGACACCCCTTACATAAGGCAGTATAGCAGGCTGGCGCTCGACTGTGGCTGGCTTTTCTCGGGATCTGTGACAGCGGCGCGGCTGTTGGAGCTTGTTGTCTTGCAGTACTTGCTTGACATGTTGAAGCTCTTATTTAGTTTTTTTATATTAGTTTTGCCAAAACTACCTAAGCCTTCCTAGTTATTAATTAATATTTTATTTTAATCGTTTCTAAATAAACAAAAAACACATTGAATGGTTGAAGTAGGCATTAATGAATGAGTTCTCATAAATTTAGTTAAATAAATCTTTTAATTTACTAAGAGACATACCCTTATTATCAAAAAACTGGTGGATTTTCAAGTCATTTGCTAAAGACCTCATTTCTTGTGTTTTTATTTTAATAGAAATTAACTTAAATCGTGAGAAGACAGTTAATGAGGGTAGATTAATATTTTTTTGTATAAATACTAACATCATTGTTTTAAAAAAAATAGTACATCAGTGCATTTCGCAACGCTTACTTGAAAAATATCATTGCGTAAGTGTTTAAACTCTCCGGACAATTTTAGCTACATTTGTGGGCAATTTACGCTGAGAAAAACGATAGCCTAGTGGGAAACCGTTGGACTGCTACGCAGAGGTCTCGAGTTCGAACCCAAGGCGCGCATTTCTGACTTTTCGAAGTTATATGCGTATTAAATAGTTAATTATCGCTTGCTTTAACGGTGAAGGAATCGTGAGGAAACTTGCATATCTGATAGTTCTCCATAATGTTCTCGAAGATATGTGAAATCTGCCAACCCGCACTAGGCCAGCGTGGTGGACTATGGCTTAACCCTTCTCACAGTGAGAAGAGACCCGTGCCCAGCAGTGGGACTGTTTAATACAGGGCTGATATTATTACGCTGAGAAAACAGCAGCGTAATATAACCGAATTCACAAGTAACGTTTATGTATGTATTTCAGCCTATCAATCGCCAATCAAGATAAACAGTGGGTCCCACATAAAGTTTGACATCATTGGACAAAGAAAGAGTGGCCACCGAGGGCTGAACTAGTCCCTGGAACCAAAAATGTTGTGAGAGACAATTTAGTCCCCCGATAAAAAAATTTACTACCCCTTTACACATAAAACTGAGGATGATGAAACAATTTGTGAAGGCGCTGAATAAAGAAGGAGAAGTTTTTAAATATCTACACCAAATATTTCCATCTCTGTCCGAAGCTAAACTGAAAGAAGGTATTTTCGTTGGCCCGGAGATAAGAAAATTGATGGAAGATACAGATTTTGATAAAAAATTACTGAAATTGAATTAGAAGCCTGGAAATCTTTTAAGGAAGTAGTGTGGCATTTTCTAGGAAACCATAAAAGTCTAAATTATGAGGAAATTGTAAAGAAAATGATAGAAAATTTCGGAAAAATAGGATTTTCGATGAGCATTAAACTTCACTTCCTTAATTCGCATTTGGACTACTTTCCTGATAACTTGTGAGCTATAAGTGAAGAGCAAGGCAAAAATTTCACCAGGATTTGAAGGAAATGGAACGTCGCTATCAGGGAAAGTGGAATAAAATAATGATGGCAGACTATTGTTGGCTATTAAAAGCGAGATGATCCAAGTCGGAATTTCAAGCGAAATACTCACAATCAGAGCTTCGGTGAAAAAAAAGCAAGATACCATAAAAGTATTTAATATTTTAATTTATTTATTACTGTCCCTTGAATGTATTTTTAATGTTTTAAAGTAATGTAATTGTTTCTTAATTGTAATAAAAAACCATTAAGTAAAGTTGGCCTTTTTTTTTTCCGATTTCATACAAAAGGATTTATCAAAAATCTGAGGGTGATAGGACAAATCCGAGTACATATACGTAATCAGCGCACCAATATACCCCAAGATCAGCAATCAAATCCAAAAGGGGTAAATAAGAGTTAAAATTTGCAGACCTGTGTTATAAAATCGGTTCAGTAGTTATTGCGTTCAGTCATTACAAACAAACAAACAAAAACCAATCTTTCCTCTTTATTATATTGGTATGGATTAATCACTGCATCATATATTGCGTTATACTATATATTTGATTAAATGCAAAATCTCTTGAGTTATCTCTTGGGTTGCAAGAATTCATAGGCTTCTGGCATTCACTTATCACTGTCAGCGAGTACCATAAGCCTATTTATACTTGAACATAAGCAGTGTTTTTATGTACCATCTTAGTAAAATCATTAACAGGTTTAAACTTTAATTTATATTAACTATAACTTATTTTTTAGATTAAGTGTGAATCAGCGCCGCTGCAGATTTCCTCATGAGAACAATTTGAAACATAATACAATATATACATATGCTATGTGTCGAATGGAGTGTCGCATACGACTTTGTTTAAAGTACTGTCAGTGCATACCACATTTATATAGAAGGATTGGTAGGTATTTGCTAGCAAGTGTCAAAATCTAAATATAATGAAAACTACGTGTTTTAACCCTAGACTTAGAGCATAGCGCAATTATTCTAAATCTATGGTTTGAATCGTTTATATCTTTTATACTATATCGATTTGTTTTTAAGTTTTGGTAAATCAATAAGTAAACTGCCTTTTGTCTATTTGTCTGTGCGTTTGTACATGACAAATATCACAATATTTCAACCGTATGTTTATGGTATTCTTATGGTGTTAGTATTAAATCTATGAGTTGGACTATTTTGAATATAACTTTAAGTATGTTTTGATATGAGCTTGGTGTGACATTTAATTTGCATGTTAGTTTTATTTATATTATACTTACTGTAATTATTTGTAGTTCAAATTCACGCATAGGAAATCGTGAATACTCAGATAGACTAGATCAAATTAATTAGACATTACACTTCTGAGTTTTCGATTTTATAAATATCAATATAAAACAAAATACTATTAATACATACCTATATTAACGGTAGATTAGTATTTATCACGTGGAAATAAATAATAATATCTCTATAACTTTTTTGCAGGCGAGGAAAAGATATGTGATGTTCAAGGTCTTCATTGCCTGTCTAAATATAAAGGTACAATTGATGGGTTTTACAATATACACGTTTAATACACAAAATAGTGAGAAAAATAAAGAAGGCTTAGTTCTATAGACATTACCGATTAATTATTTTTGTACGATTTCAGAGGAGCTGTACGCGCTAAAGGATAAAACTGGCAAAAGGATACACTGTGGATGTTTTCCTTTGTGCGACGACGTCAATTATGTTCTAGAGCCATTTGTACGTTAAGTTAAATTATGTAATATATTTTAAATTATGTAAACGCTGTTAATATATTACACTTATTTATATAGAACGCTTTACGCTATGTATTATGTAATTTCCTCAAGGATAAGTCCTGTACGCATTCGGCAATCTGTAACTTGATCTTCAAGTTTAAAAGATTTTTATACTCCTATAAGCAAACAAATAGACTCTATGCCTTTAGGTAACGAAGATAAATATAAAGCGTTGGACAGGGAAGATAATTTTCAAGGCAGAAAGGCTTTTAAAATATTAACCTGCAATAGCGAATTAACCGCACATTGCAGCCTAAATTGCATAACAACGTAGTTTTCTCCGGGGAGCATGCCATTCGCATTTATAATTAATCATATCACCTAGCAAACATGTTAACTTTAACCTTAAGCGTCTATTTGCACTAAATACAGCTGGGCACTCTGCTCTGATATAATTTTGAATACCGACCGATTGTTATGGATTCCGACGATTAGAAACGTGAAAAGAAACATGACATGATAGTTGAGACTAATATATAAAATATATAATTTCACTATGACTAATTTAACTAAACATCATCATCATCATCATAATATTATTATCAATTATACATGTGAGGGCTTTTAATTGGCAAACTGAAAATGTTAATAATTGTTATATTTCATCGTTTTAATTAGTCCGTAAGCCTTCTGTAAAACTAAATAAATAAATAAATATCAACATATTTCTATTCTCAGACCCTTCAAAAGTGGATTTTTGGCACTAATGTACAGTGGGGTATGGTGACGTATCCACGAACAAGGTACAGACGCGACATTATCTTTGGTTTCACAGATGTTTTAGGTACGTATAATTTTCTTAATACTGAGTTTATTAGACCTTCTTACATTGTTTTACGTGTTAATAGCCTATCTCCATTTTGAACTTCAAATAGATTAGTTTAGTAATTAGACCTTGAAAACGAATCACATAGATGTGAATATCGCTTATGCTAGTTATGTCAATATGGTTAAAAAATAACAACCTTTATGAGATCTGACGAGGTGTTTAGAGACTTCTAAACAGCCTGGACGATATTTAAGCAATCAATGAACTTATAAAACCAATCTTGCACCATGAACTTATGCAGCAATTTTATTTCTGTTTCCAGTCGCTGTTATAAAACCAATCTTGCACCATGAACTTATGCAGCAATTTTATTTCTGTTTCCAGTCGCTGTTGGTAGCATGGCAGGCCTGTTCCTCGGTTGCTGTGTACTTAGTTTCATGGAGGTCATCTACTTCATCACGTTAAGACTTCTGTGTTATAGCAATGGATATCGATCTACTAAATAAACATTTATTACGTCGGCAGCATTATCATTCGGCAGTATTATTATATTACTAGTGTGTATTTTTTATTGTAATTGAATGCTTACTTTAATTTAGCTAAGACGTTTCATGCCTTTTGTCATTGCTGTTTGTAATTTAATATTATTTTGGCTAATAATACCACTATAATCTAACAAATATTAATTACTATGTAACAAAAATATAAATAAGGTGATACGACGGTTTATTTTTGTATTATTGTAAGTTTGCATTTCAATTCTTATGATGATACATTGTTGTTAAGATCGCAATCTACAATTTAAACGAAAGACCGAGATAGACTTTGTACATTTTACGTTAAACATGAAAACTTGAGTATGGTAAAATTAACCTCCTAACCAATAGAAAAGGATATTCAATTATAATCTATACTAATATTATAAAGCTGAAGAGTTTGCTTGTTTGAACGCGCTAATCTCAGGAACTAAAGGTTCGAATTGCAAAATTATTTTAGTGTTGGATAGCCTATTTATCAAGGAAGGCTATAGGCTATATAACATTACGCTACAAACCACGGAGGTGGCGCAGTAACGATAAACGCGGGTGAAACCGCAGGCACATCTATTAATAATATAATCACACAAGTAAGTAGCTTTATGCTTGCAAATTTTGTGACACAGCAACTTTTGTTAACAATTACTTAAGAATTACACTAAAAGCCCGTTTTAGAATCAAACCTATAATACATAGCACTAATATATATACGGTGTCCACAGTTTAATATCAAATTGTACAGTCAAGTAAATTTAAATAAGTTTTTGAAGGGGAAACTGTATCTTATTCATACTGGAATGGAATAAAAGTAATGCATTTATAGATCCCCTCAAATAATACAAAATATAATATTATAGCTATGTCATGTCACCCTCGATATATATTATAAGCTGTGATAAAACGATTACAATATCAGTACACGTGACCAGTTTTGAGATAAAATGTTAGTTAATTGTTTACTTGTAATGCACAAAAATATCAGCATTTAGTGTTTTAATTTCTTCAATGCGATTTAATATATATATAATATCAGCTGTTTTTATAATTTGTCCCACTACTGGGCACGGGCCTCTTCTCAGCGTGAGAAGGGTTAAATTAAAGTCAACCACGCTGGCCCAGTGCGGGTTCGCAGAATTCACATATTGCCGATTATGTAGAACAACATAAAATTAAAATAAACAGTCAAGTTGAGGGTGTATTTAGACAATTTAATGTTTTGGTATTTCTCATTAATTTTTACCTCATGACTCCTCAAATTCTCATAAAGGGATTATCTTCTTTAAATCTTCGTAAAGAGGTCATGAGGTAAAAATCGAAGATTCGAAAAGACAAGTTACGACGAAAAATGCAAAGCAGAATCTTAATTTAAACAGATATTAAACAAAATTGTATTTTTAATTGGCTCTAGAAAGCATTTTTTTTTTAATATTTTCCTTTTAACTTCTGTATTACGCTTATTAATTCTAATATTCGGAAGCATCTCACCTATGTTCTTAAAGGGTCAAACAAAACTTTGTCACACTTACACATTTTAATGAATACATATGGCTGGGACAGTTTTGACGTTTATAGAGTTAGGCTATTCAAGGCAAACCATTCCTACCAGAAATTTTCGTTCGAAATAATCTAGTAGAATTGTATGATAAACTGTTTATAAAAGACAAATACTATGTAACATCAATCACATGAGTAATGATTAACTTTCTTTTTCACAATCACGCACTATGTTGCTACATTTATACACATTACTCATACATTGTTTGAGTGTTCCACCATCAAATCAAGTACCCCTGACCTATCGTTATTTACCCCACCTTTAAGATTGCCAGATAAAAAAATGCTCCCTGATTTATGGCAGTTTTTTCTCCGATAAATAGTTGTCTTAAGGGCCGGTAGGGCACCCTGCACTCATTTTTCCCAAGGTGGATATTGCTTTTTTGCTGATAAAGATATGACGAATGAGGTAGGTGTGAGATAGTTTATGTCCCGTCAGATTTATAACATGGGTTTTTATTTTACGATCACTTTATCATAGGTGTGGTTAATATTTTGTGTTATTTTCGTGATGAAAATGGAGGCAAGTTTATAAGAAATATGTATTTATAGATCCTTAGTTACTAGTGGTCTAGTAACTTTGGCGTGGGTTCATATACGTCCATTAACCCGGCTCCTGGAAGGGTAGAATTATCTTCTCTGCGCTCCACTAGAGCAATACCTGTTTGGTGCGTCCTCGTCGCGGGGATGGGAATCTTACACTTCAGTAGGCCGGAGTGTGTAGATGGCAAAGTTCAGCAGGGACCCAGTTCTGCGGGGTATATCGCAAAGCCCGTGCTCAGGGTTACGAGTTAAGACCTCAACGGGAGGGAAGAGCGGAAACAACAGTTGTCGGTACGGTCCAACCAGCGGAGGAGGCGAGCCACAGGGGCGTTGAACCTGGATCCTGGTGAAGCGTAGCGGTAGCCATCAGCACTGTCGTGAAGCGCAGGAACCATAATTATGTTCTGAATTGGTTCACTAACAGATTACTACGGACACTGAGTCTGTAGTACCGCGATGTAGAAAGCAACGGGATACTACTACATTACTGATTCCCACGAGAGTTGAATGATGAAAATGCAACACGTTAGAAAAGTACATTTGCCTGACGATGCGCGTAGCGACCGGCGCTCTGGGTTTTCCGGGACTCACAGTGTGAAATCGGCTACCGGCCGAGGGAATGTAGGCAACCAGGCATCTCCCGAAAAGCATCTGACTGGAAGAAACCAACTCAAATGGCGCAAGAACACCAGTATAGTCACTTGGAACGTACGACGACTCCTTGATTAGGGTAAATTACACATCTTGGATTATAAGCTCCAGCGATGCGATACCGCCATTAACGGTCTAAGCGAAACCCACTGGAAAAGTAGTGGCCACCGAGAATTGGGTAAGCATACCATCTATTATTCAGGAGACGATTCCAGTAGTTACGCTGGAGAGGCCATTGCAATCCCCAAACAATGGACTAAACCGGTCTTAGGCTATAACCCTGTCAGCAACAGAATTATAACAATGAAGCTCGGTGCATCTCCCAACCCGCTGAATATTATACAGGTGTATGCGCCCACCAGCGCGGTGAAAAATGAAGACGTAGAAAGTTTCTTTAATGACATTGAATCTTCAATAGCAACAATAGCAAGTAGATAACTATTGATCATACCGTGCGGAATATTGTAGGCAACTATGGTCTCGGCCAAAGGAATGTTTGAGGGGAGAGATTACTCCAGTTTGCAGCCGACAAAATCCTCACAATTATGAATACAGTGTATGTACAGGTGGACGTCTTCTGATGGAAAACACCGGAATCAGATTAACTACATACTTATAAGATCTAGATGGCGAATTTCAATTATGAACGCACACACATTGCCCGGCGCCGACTGTCAATCTGATTACCAACTTCTCGTATGCAACCTCAAACTTAAGTTACGCAACCTCGTAAAACTAACAAGAGGCTTGAAATAGTGAACCACCCGTCTTTTAGGAACCAACTAGCAGCCGATAACAGCACATGGAGGTCACTAGCACTTGATGATGACCCCGACTCTCTTTGGCAGTCCGCAAAAGAGCACATAAAAAGACTATACGCTTGTCACAGCCTGTCCGAAGTAAAGGTACACCAACACTGGATGTCAGTCGACACCTGGCGTCTAGTAGAGCGCCATCGTGAGATAAAGGTTAGGGATTGTGTTGGAATCTGTCCAGAAATTGAATTTGATGGGTGCATAGATCCAATCTTCTACTCGCAAAGATCGTAATAACCGGCTCAAAAACATCTGCCTAGAGTTGGAAAACTCCGAGCGCCACGAAATGAAAGATTTATTTAAGAAGATTCGAACCATAATTCGTCAATTCAAACCGAAAACCTGGGCTATCAAGGATTTAAATGGAGTGAATGTAACAGAAATCAAGGATATTGTAGGTGTGTGGATAGAATATTGCGAGCAACTTTTTAGCAATAGCAGCATAACACCATCGTGTAACACTAGTACACTGTCACAGAATGCTATGGAGCCATCAATCCTGAAAAGTGAAGTCCGAACCGCAATTGATCACCTGAAAATGAAGAAGGCTGTAGGAGCTGACGCCATACCAATAGAGATCTTTAAAACAATGGGTAAATGTGGAGTTAATTTTATGCATTAACAATAAATATAAAATAATCTGCAACTGCGTCTGGGAGACAGAGAAGTGTCCGCGAGACTGGGCACACTCCGTGTTCATACCACTGCACAATAAGGGATCAACGAAGAAAAGTAGCATCTACAGGCTTAATGGTCAATGTGAATGGTGAGTACATCTCACACCTACGGTTCGCTGATGACATCGTCATTATAGCAGAGTCGCTGGAATGAAATCATAATTGAAATCCAGTTGGGGTGGGCAGTGTTCCGTAAGCTTCGTCAGGTTTTCTCATTGCCTTTGTAATAATTGTCCAAAAATTTAAAGTCACCCAGCGGGCTATGGAGCGAGCTATGCTAGGAGTTACTTTGAGGGATAAACTTAGAAATGAGGTTATCCGTCAAAGAACCAAGGTTATCGACATAGCTTGCAGAATAAGCAAGCTGAAGTGGCAATGGGCTGGCCATATCTGTAGAAGCACCGATGGCCTTTGGAGCAAGCGACTCCTAGAGTGAAGACCGCGACTTGGTAAACGTAAGGTAGGACGCCCCCCGGCCAGGTGGACCGATGACCTGAAAAAGGTAGCTGGGTCAGACTGGATGCGGAAGGCGGAAGACCGGATGTTGTGGCGTAAAATGGGAGAGGCCTATGTCCAGCAGTGGACTGCGGTGGGCTGATTGATTGATTGATTGACAGGCTTATAGCTTTAATTACACACGCCAGCAAAGTACTCGTACATGTCATCAATACCAGATTGCAAGCTTTTCTGAATCCCGAAATAGCTATTGAGCAGCGTGATTTGTAAAGGATCGAGGAACAAGAGAGCAGAACCTAATTCTTCGACAAATAATCAAAAAGTCTAGAGAGTTTAACATCCCACTATATATCTACTTTATCGACTTTCGCAAGGCTTTCGATACCGTGAAATGGCATAAGTTATGGGACGTACTCATTCAAATGGGAGTACCTATCCACCTGGTTCATCTCACACACTGACTGTATGAGGTCGGAACTGCGACTGTTCGTATAGACGACGTTGACTCGATAAGCTTTTATACACACGCTGGTGTTCACCAGGGGTGTATACTCTCTCCACTCCTATTCAACATCTATACGGCATTGACAAAGGCATTTCAGTGGGAGGTCGAAAGATATCGAACTTGAGATATTCCGACGTCACTACTCTTCTTACACAAACAAAAGAAGACATCGAACACCTGCTGACATGTCTAGAGACAACAAGCCTCTCCTTCGGACTTACTGTCAACAGAGACAAAACCAAAATGATGATAGTGGACCGAGCTGAACTAAACCACCCTGACATATCCATGATTGACAACTGTGAGGTTGTCCATTCTTATGTGTACCTCGGTTCCACTATTACAAGGACTACTGGAGGATGTGAAGACGAGATCCGAAGGAGATGTGTTATCACACGATCTGCCGTTGACAAGCTGAAAAGAGTCTGGTGCAACCGTAATATCACCAAAACCACGAAGGTCCATCTGATGAGAAGTTCAGTCTGCCCGATATTTCTTTATGGCGCAGAAACGTGGACGGTTCGCCTCAAAGACCGGTGCAAAATCGATGCACTCGAGATGTGGTGCTGGCGGCGACTGCTTTGCATTCCTTGGATAGCGTTTAGGACCAACATATCGATCCTGGCGAAACTAAAAGTCAAGCAAAGATTATCGTCGACTGAGCAAATACGAATCCACAAATATTTTGGACACGTTGTTCGAAACGAACACTCCATGGAACGCCTCGTTGTCCAAGGACAGATGGAGGGCAAACGGTTACGCGGTCGATCACCTACGCGTTGGACAGACCTTATCAAAGCTGTGACACAAACCTCCATAATCCAAAGTTCCAGAGACGCCGAAGACCGCAACAAGTGGAGGCGCATCGCAGGGGCTGTTGTAGCCAATGAAAATGCAGCGTCATTGACCAAGACCACTCTATCAAGAGTGAACGGCTAAGGAGGAGGATGTTACTAATGTTGTAAGTAATCATTTTTAATCTTCGAACTTTGGTTTAATTGGCCAATATTGCCCGAATTAGTATGAATATTTATTTTATTTTGTGTTACTGGAATACTACTAGATATTGCTAAAGAATATATGTTCTTCACAACGATACACGGTACTTGTTTCTTGGGTCCAGAATACGTGTTTCCAATTAATAAGACATTATACTATACGGGGTCTCTCGCATAATCTGTCGAAGGCGCTACATAATAGTTAACACGGGTAGAAAAAATTAAGCCGCCTTCGTTTCATAGCAAGTCTTCATGCCGAATCTAAAAACTTCGTGTTGTTTGAATACTTTTACGCCATGTTAGCTCCTAACTAGATATATACAATTTTAATATACTAGTGGCTAACAAGCCTGCTTTGCAATACCAAATGCAATTTGCAATATCGCACACGTATTAACGATCACAAAGCTAAGGAATTAAAGATAGTATGAAAGGTAAGGAATGGGAGAGTTCTGTATGTGTGTTTTCGAAACTTTTAAATTTCAATAAAATTTATGAGCAGTAGATACTACTTGTATTCTTTTTGTAAAGGATGTCATTTCTCTAGTCGATCAGGCTAAATCGTATTGACTCCTAATATCTAGCGACGGTGGAATGTTCCATTCTTCCAATTGCATACTGATGGTTAGAGCCTGAAACCAATTCCAGTACTAGGTAATCAAAGCTCATTATAAATTGGTTTTTAAATACTAATAATATCGTTGCTAATACGAATTTTCTTTCCTCCAAATACAAGTCAATAAACAGAAGACACAATTCAACCATCTTAAAATAACCAATCTACAGCAATTCATGCTCATCTCATTGAACAATAGACTTCGCTTCCTTCGCGTTTGATGTCGACACTGACAGGAAGGGGAGGGGGGCGGGTACAGGGAGAAGTGACACGAGAGGATCACCGCGAACAAAGATTTAACTAAGAGACAAAACATGCTTGCTTAGGCTTGTTACCTATTGAATGTACAGGTTGTTTGTGAAATTAATACATTTTATGAATTGAATTTTTATATATTCAATATGAATATTTAAATAATCGTGCAATTCTTAAATAATCGTGCTATAGAATAGTAGTTCTAACATTTTTTATGTGATTTGAAAGAACTGGTACCTGTACGATTAAAACCAAATATTTTTTTTATGGAGCCATAAATGCCACACAGTCGTTGTAATGAACGACTCTGACAATAGATTTCTATCGTAATAAAGTGAAAGTATAATCGAGCAAAGTCATCAAATATTTATTTCAACATATTGTATATTTTGTAGTTTCATTTATAATTCGACGAACACATTGGATTAGTTTAATTAATTGTCAGAAAGGTTGAGATGCTTTGGGTGAAAATCAGGTATGTATACAATTTTGAAAATTCGAAGCTTAAACATAGGCAAGCTTTTATTCTATTTACCTGCAAAACATTATAAGCAGTATCAATATTTACCGTTAACTTACTTTTTAATTACGCCTTTACTGCCAAAAAATTTACAATAGACACATGCTTTGTAACTCCACTGCATATTTTTAGAATATATTAAGCGCTGATTTCAGTATTTCTACGATTTCTTGCATCATTTACATTAACTATATAATATATTTCATTTAATGTTTTAGGCAAAATACAGGTAAGATTCAATAGTATAAATTATTACCTTATTGCTGAAAAGACTTAAAAAATTACAACAGTTGTACTCACACTACTCAATTTCTCTGAAAAATTATTAAAAGTAATTTATAATAAATATGACATCAGCCTGTATATAGTATCTCACCTCGCGCCATTGTGGCAGTCTGTCGCAGGCGCGCTTCAACCGACTAACTTTTTAACGAGCGCTCCACATCATCTGCAGTTCGTTAAGTTACCTACACAATGTACATACACCTTAATGTATACGTATAAATATTAAGCAATTTTAATTCGAAAATTATGCAATTATACGTTTGCAATTTGTAATTATATCTATATACATAAAAATCAGTTTGTTGGCTTCTGGGATGGTTTAGGAAAAAAAGGAGAAAATTCCAAAATGTTGATTAAACGAAAATATTGGTTTTGGTATGGGAATTGCCTCTTTGGATTATTACCAATTTTGGGTGGCGTGAAGTACTCCAAGTCATCTAGTACTATATAAAGATACTTGCATATTTGTAAAATCATTAGATAGCGGCAATCTGTAGTCTCTGCCTGCTACTCCAGAAAACAGGCTATCCGACTATGTATGTATTTTTACTAAGAAAACGACAATCCGAGGATTTCGGGCGAAAGGCTACTATGCAAGTAAGGATGAGTCAGAGTACCCTGAAAATGCATCTAGCTATAGATAGCTACTTACTACCTTACTTCGCTTATAAGAAGTATAATAACAAAAATAAGTTTTATTACGCAGCAAAAAGTGCCTTACAAAAAAGTACTAGCAATGTATTGAAAATTTTCTTGCTCTGTTAATTCCAGAAAATCGTTTAATGTTACGAACAATAATAATAGTACTTACATATGTACATACATACATAGTTTTCTTGAAATGGTAGGCAGAGGTGTATTACACCTAAATATTTCTAATTCAGGTTTTGTCAAACGTAGTAGGAAGCGAACTTATTGGCGATTACCGGAAAACTCTGAACTCTGAGCTGTTACTCAGAAGATTTTTGTCAGAAAATCTCTTGGTCGATTGACCTCATACACAGCACCTCATTGCCACTACACATCTGAATTAGTTCTGTTTCTATATCGTTATTCAACCAATATTGTGTAATTTGTCGGATAACCTAATCTTAACAATAGTAGGTAAGTGTGGCACATTAATTTGATTCGGTAATAACGTTTTACTTATGTATTTGTAATTAAGTTCTTTGATAGCCTAATAATAGCAACCGATCACATAATAATATAATTGCTCATGCTCGGTATATACCGAGAATTAAAAGTCACGTTACATTTTCCATAAAAATAGGGATAAATGAAAAATATTGTATGTCAAAGTTTTTCTTTTACCAGAACTGTCTTTAGCAAAATAATTTCTTAATTATAAAATATTAATATCTTCCCTGTTTATAAACTGTCCCACTGCTGGGCACGGGCTTCTCCTCCAGCCTTATTATTCAGTAAACATGTTTAGTTCTTAAATAGTTATTTATCATTAGCTTTAACGGTAAAGAAAACATCGTGAGGAATTCTGCAAGTTTGAGAGTTCGCCATAATCTTCCCGAAGATATGAGAAGTCTGTCAACTCACATTAGGCCAGCTTGGTGGAAAAAAGACTCGTGCCCGGCAGTAGCACTTTGTATATATATAGGGCTGATATTATTATAAAAGTCAAAGTCAGAAGTGCAGGTCTTGGGATCGGATGAGAGACCTATGCGTGGCAGTTCAAAGATCTCTTACTAAGCTATCACTGCTCAAGATTTATTCAGATATTTTATTTGTATTTACTTGCAATATGGGGAAATCTCAATATCTTTAGACTAGTCCTACGGAAAGTTTATTGGCTCAACTATTTACGATTTTACGCTATTTGAAAGACTTCGGTTTAAATACCAGTGACCGCTTATCTAGACATGCGGTATCGTGTCAAGCCAAGTTCATATTACTCGGTAGAGTTACCAGCTAGGATGAAGCTGATAGCTTTGTTTCTTGTTGTGTGCGTAATCACGGCTACTTCTCAAGCCGGGGTCGTTGAAGCTGAAAATCCCTTGATAAGTGAGTGCTTAATAGTTCCGGCTCATGTGTTCTTCTTCATGGGTTCTTGTTATCTTCTCCTTGTCGTCACTGTCTCTGGACTGTAACTGGGCTTTTCATCAGGTTCGTTACAATCATGTCCGTGACACGATAAAAAAAATAGTGATTTGTGTGTTCATTATAGCTGCCTACTACTTGCTGCAATAATGTCTAAATATACCTAACTAGATTATAATGTCCAATGTAGATTTTAGAAACATATTATTTTAATTTTGAACTGTTCAAAGTAAGTGACGATACCGTTTTTGTTAGCAGTTATTGATGTGGTGAGTATTGATGAATGTAATCGTAAAGTGACATTAACATACAAACGCAACAATATATTAAACATAATTCCTTATGTTTTAAATACTTAACTAATAAGATCCTGTGTCGCGGCGAACTAAACACGACAGGACAAAAATTTATGGGTTATACAAATAAACGTTTCATGTGGCTTTTGACACTAAGTTCAGGTCAGCTTTAGTTTACAATATTTTTTTGTATAATATTTATAGTACTTCTTAATAGTAATCGGAAAACCTTATCTTAAATTGAGCGTGTAATTGATTTATTTTGGTCATAAAGTGGACTATGCTCGGTGCCTTCTGATTGCGACACAATTTGCGGACTGGCAGGAAGTTCCATCTCAGCATGTATCCGCGACAAGTGCTCGTGTCATCCTGCTTGATTAAAAAAGAAATCAATAGCAAATAAATAATAATTTAATAAATTATTGAAACAATCATTTTTCGTGTCTGATTTTAATTGTTCGTTTTTATATGTAGACGATACATATGAATTGTGGAGATGAAAATGTGGCAAGATTTGTTGCTGGTTATATGAATGTGTTATTGGGTATGTAATTTTAACTTCTATAAGGCAAGATATTATAGGATACGCATTGATCTGCAATCAGGCTGTTCTCACCTAGGTTGCGCTATAAAACTCACAAATAATTGGTATTATTACAGTTACAGCAGTCACTTTCATAAATTGTCCAGTGGACTATAGTCTATAGCACTATTATGGTGTACGTTGGCAGACTTCACACATTTCAAATGTCTATTTTGTCTTTAGTTGCTTTACTTTTAAAAGAGTCAGCAATAGAGCATGAACTAATTACTTTAATAGATACTACGTCAAAAGTCAGAAACGCATATAAAATTGATATGAAAGGTACATTACAAAAAAAAAACAATCAATTACATAAAGAGTTTAAATTATTATTCATATTCCTTTTCATCATTGTCGTCAAATTGTACTCGCCGCCAACCGGGCCGGCACCAACATTTTCCTTCGAAACACATGATTCCTTTCACGTCGATGCCAAGTTCCTCGCAGTCACTACGACAGTCCCCCTCTGATGTACATTCCACTTCAGCTAAAGCAAAAGAAGACTATAGTGTATTTAGTTCCATCTAATACAATTGTGCGTCATAATACGTAATTTTTTTACTAGTCCACTTGGGAACTAATCATAATTTGACGAAATGTAAAACAGCAGGTAAAACTAATATAAAACTACAGAGGGGCACACAAATTAGCGAATTATCTCCATCCTGTAGAGGAACGCAGCCGATGTATTAAACAGAACATGTTGCTACGAGTATAAGAATTGTTTAAGTAAGGAAATGCTATGCTGTCAGCCAGAGCATAGTATATTGGCCATTTCCTTTAATCTGGCATTACAAAGATTGGCAATAAATTTATTGATTATCAGACCTGGTGCTTCAAGCATACTTAAACCACTGCAATCATTATCCATCAAAGAAAAAGAGCAGCGATAGCCCAGTGGGGAGACCAACAGACTGCAATGCAGAGGGTCTCGGGTTCGAACCTATGTCGCGCACCTCTGACTTTCGGAAGTTATATGACTTTTCGAAATTATATGCGTATTGATTGACAATTATCGCCTGCTCCGTGCCTAGAAGAGCACGGTAAGCCGTCGGTCCCGGCTCCCATGAACATCTATGGCAGTCGTTATTGGGGATGTCGACACAAAAGATCCCACAGGGTCGAAGTGTCGCCGGTCCGTACTGACTGGCCCCCACACAAGATAAGATAAGATATCCATCAAAGAACGTGTGTTTATATGCCACCAGAAAAATCCAGCCTGCGTATTGGCTTCCAAATCTATTGTGTCTATCCACCGGTGCCGGTGTGCCAATGCGACTCAATAGGTTATACGACAAATATTTACCTGAGAAACGAATACCATACAAGTCAATATTAGGTTGATATTCTTGGATGTTCTGCACAAATATCGCTGTCACTTGGTGAAGAACTAAACAAAGTATACATTTAATTGTCCAATAAAAGTTTACTACTCTATGTTTAGCCATTTTTCAGAATGGAAATATTTAATTTTGCTAACCAGTCCTATAAAAGACATGCGATTAAATATGTATGTTATTAATTAACAGGCTGCACAAACAAAAGTTTCAACTAAAACTAGAATGTTTTATACTAATAAATCATGTGATTTTATATAAACCATAGTTTTTACGATTCGATGTTTCGATCAATCAGATCGATTTTTTATTACCAAGTCGATATAAAATTTTACTTACTTCAAAGATACGATTGTTTCATTGGCAACGAGTTACATGCTTACTAGTCTACCGAAATAAATACAATATTATATTAGATATCACTATTCTGATTTGACTAACACATACTTAAGATGTAATGATTTATTATGAACATATTATGTGTATGATTAAATCTCTGCAATTTTTTTAAAGACGTCACCAGCACTTGGAATTATCTTTGTGACCCTGGATACTATGTGAATATTGAAACAATTGACATGAAAAACCATCAGACTAGTAGAACAGACAGTTTGTTAAAATAGGATTGATGGCAATTATTAACACCAAGAGAGGTGTGCACTAAGTCAGATATTTTGTAACCATATTTTTATATCACCAGTTTTGGTATTCTTTTGCTTATCGTTTGATTTTATTTCCTACGACGAACATATTATATATACGAGTATACCACACAAACAAGGGTGCACACATTTCATTAACCTTTACAGTTTAATCCGCAATCCATCGGATTCATTCGACTTTTTTCGATAGTCCTTCACAACGAATATCGTTCTGGCAAAGCGGCTGATCAAATCAACCGTTTATTTGTGCGGGCGCACTCGCCCGTGGCGGATATCGCGGATATTCCCGCGGATACTCGGATATTTGCGGTGTGCATTCGGAATTTAAATAGCGCGCTCGTATACAAAGCTGTGTGTGTACACTAATTTGTAGTATCCTGTTAATTTCGTGACATTTGGACTTATTAGTTCGAATTGAACGTAATGTATGTTTTGTTGATGTTTGAAGCTGTTGTATGTTTAGGTTAAAAGTATTTTGATGACACGTACAACTGTCAGTCCCGGCTGTTGTCATCAATAAGCTGCAATGACGCCGATACAATGCCAAATATAAATATTATATTGATTTAGGTATAAAATATAAAAGAAGATATTTATGTCATTGTCTACAATTTTACCTAGGGTATATTGTAAAAAATATTATAGGATTATTAATGAAATTAGTAAAATAATTATCTTTCTAATAAATAGCTAAGTTAATATTAAGCTATATAACTTAAAGATATTATCTATTAGTAGAGCTAGCCATTATAATAATTATATTTTTATTATCTTCTCCATTTGTATCACTCCACTTTGTTTGATGATAAAAGGTAGTATTATCTATGTAGTTTAATCTCTCCTCTGCCTAAATTTGGTTAGTTTTAAGAGTATTATTTAATGTATTGACATACATAGAGTACTATTGATCAATATAGTATTATATGTGTAGAGCCGTAGGCGGCATTTAGCCAACTAAATTAAAACACCTATTTACCAATCAAATGAACTCCAACCAAATTAACGCGAACTACCCTCGGAAATGCGAACGATTTGTGCGAACACGATGTTTTGCATTGACGAGGGATCGAAATCGAAATTAACCGATTTTAACCGAATGTTGCCGAGCAATCAGCCCGATGGGCTTATGAAGTGGTATGATGGTGGTAATATGGACTATGTAAATACTTTCTATTTAGTGAAACTACTGATTGCCAATCATAAATGTTATTTGGGCGTGAAATTTGAGCTTTAGAGGTAATGCGAAGATTTCTGTTTTGTTTTGATATGTTAATTAGGTTTGTATTAGCGATTTCATAATATGATACACATATTATGCTTAGGTTGCGCCATTTGCTGGATTATTATGTTTATTCCGACAATTTTTTTTTATTGCTTTGTCGTACTTACATACATAGCCTCACGTCTATGTTCCTAAGAGGCAAGGCAGAGGTGTATTATACCCACATTTTTCATGCTTTTATTTAAGTCCCACATTATACTAAACGAGCCTATTGCGGGTACTCCGAACTGCTGCTGAGATCTTCTTGTCAGAAAATCTCGATAACACTTTGGCGACCTCAGAATAAAAACAGAGACCACAAGAACACATAAAGACCATGCATCATTTCTTAAAAGAAATGTTTCATAGATGTCTTCTCTGCGTCTATACCTTCTTCTCCCTAGCCTTTATTATTCCCAAGTCACTTGGGGTCGGATTTTTAGTCTAACTGGATTTGACTAGATATCAGTTTTTACACGGAGTGGCTGCCACCTGACCTCCGCAACCCGAAGGCTAACGATAGCCTAAGACCAGTGTCAGTATATTATAAGGCATTGACTTTCCAATAACGACTGCCATAGACGTTTATGGCAGCCGGGACCGACGGCTTAACGTGCTCTCCGAGGCACGGAGCAGGCAATAATTGTCAATCAATACGCATTTATGTGAAATTATTTTCGAAAAGTCATATAATTTCCGAAAGTCAGAGGTGCGCGACGCGGGTTCGAACCCGAGACCCTCTGCATTGCAGTCTGTTGGTCTTCCCACTGAGCTATCGCTGCTCCATCTTAAATGTATATAATAATATTATAAAGAGGAAAGATTAGATTTTTTGTTTGTTTGTAATGGTTTAGCTCAAAAACTAATCAACTGATTTTGAAAATTTTTCACCTTTAGAAAGCTTTATTATCACCAAGTAACATAGGCATCTTTTAGGCTAAAAATAAGTACTGTTACTAACATAACCTAACCTTTTTTTACGCGAGCGAAGCCGCAAGCAAAAGCTTGATTTTAATATAAATAACTACTACAGAGACCTACGGGCGGCTTGAACAACTCTTGACAGTAGGTTGGCCACTATCCATACAAAAATAAAGAAGAAGAAGAAGAATATAAATAACTAAGTGATGACCAGATCTGATATACTTCTGTATAAAATTAATGCTCCATAAGAAATGCAAGTATACCCGCGATCAATAGCTAGTTATACACACAAAGAAAACGCAACAACTGCTGTGTACACTTTACAACTCTGTACACTTTGGAATTTTAAGAAAATTGCGTCGTCACGTCAAGCGTTCATAAGAGAGTAACAGAAGTAATTGTTTACGAGTGTGCGTAGGTGTGGGCCATAAAAACTGCGAGTTACGAGTCGCTTACGCGTCGCTAACAGCGTATTTACGTACCTGAGTTACGGGGGAAGGATTTTAAGAGCTGTGTACAATGTACTGTTTGTTTGCATTTAGTAACTTAAACTGGACAAATGTACAGATTCGAACATTTATCTAAATAGATAGAGATCTTATCTTATCTTGTTTGGGGGTACCAGTCAGTACCGGTGACACTTCGATCCAGTGGGATCTTTTGTGTCGACTTCCCCAATAACGACCAGGGACCAACGACAGGGACCGACGGCTTAACGTGCTCTCCGACGCACGGAGCAGGCGATAATTGTCAATTAATACGCACATAATTTCGAAAAGTCATGTAACTTCCGAAAGTCAGAGGCGCGTGACGTGAGTTCGAACCCGAGACCCTCTGCATTGCAGTCTGTTGGTCTCCCCACTGAGCTATCGCTGCTCAATGGATAGAGATAATAAAGACAGTTATAAATAGGTAACTAGTTTTGCCCGCGGCTTCGGTCGCGTAAATGTAAGTTAGGTAAGGTTGGGACTAGTACTTCATTCTGGATGAAAGCTACCTTTAATCCTTTTTTGTACCCCTGAAAAAGTATTGCGGTATTAATATGCGCGAGATGGAAGAGATGTTTATAATGATGGAATGTTCATGTTACCATATAAACATGTCATGCAAATGTAAAATTAAGTGAAAAACAATAGGTATAAAAGAATTTATAAATCATTTGAATAGTTTATAATTTATATATGACAATTCTTCTTCTTCTTTTCGTGTGGTTAGTGGCCAACCTGTTGTCAAGAGTTGTTCAAGCCCGTAGGCCTCTGACATGGCTTAACGACTGCTGTCAATTTGGCAACAACCGGGACCGACGTTTTACGTGCCCTCTGAAGCACGGAGACGTTCAGATAAAACACCACTAAGCGGTCACCCATCAAATTTTGTTTATCCTGTTGGTATGCTTTGTCGCATACCTCTCCTCGGGGCGATGGAGAGGTTATGTCGGACTCACCGGGGAAAGATGGTGAGTGACATCCCGGTAATACCGACTAAACCTACCACCGTGTTCCTCGACATAACCGCAATCAGCGGCCGCGCGAATCGCTTTCACATGCAATCGCGACCCCGCCGAGGTTTCGGCCCGCCGTATGAAACGGCAGGCTACTACACAAATAGACAACCACTCATTTTACTGTCTCCCTGAGGGCGAGACGGACACACGATACAGAGGCGCGCGTGGGAACACGCACGCCGCCTCTCTTACCTGGTGCTGATCGGGTGGCGGGCAGGCCCACGAAGCCCACCACCCCCAGGTCAATCCCCAGGGTGGCTGGAGGTCGTCTCGCGCCCTCCAGCGCCCGGCTCTGTGGTTGGGTAGAGGGTTTAAGCGTTTCTTCTCCCGCTCCACCGCCTCCTTGATGGAAATCACTTCCTCACAGAAGGAGACGACGGCGTTCCACGACTTCCACTCCGGACCATAGACTGAACTACGGCCGGGAGCGAGAGGGCAACCAATCTGACTGCCGCGATCAACTCACGGCGTTGCGATGCCCAGGCGGGGCAATCCGCCAAAGTGTGCAGCGCCGTGTCCACAACAACTTCGGGGCAGTCGCCGCAGTGGTGACAACCGGGCGTCTCTTGCCGGCCTATGCGACAAAGGAACTGGCCAAAACAACCGTGGCCAGTCATTACCTGTGTCAGCCGGAAGGTGAGGGCGCCATGACGCCTCTCCAGCCATTCCCCAAACACGGGACTTACCGCCACAATTGTGGCGTGCCCGATCCCCTCTATAGACTGACCGTACCCAACGTTGCTTAACCTCACTAATCGTTTACCGATCAGTGAGTGCAACTGGCTATGAGCGCCTCAATAATATAATTATATGACAATTGAAACCATTTCATAAATTTTACTTCATATTAATAAATAATATTATTTGAAATTTATACTTTCGTGAAATTTAGTAATAAGATGTAACCTAGGATCAACTACTACTACTTAATATTTTTAACAAAAGGCGATAGAAGCCATGTAAGCGTAATTCTTTGTTGTGTTATAAAACCAAAGACAAAGGACTTTAAAAAAAATGGTTAATCTAAAATATTTAAATTAAACTACTATATACGGATTTCATCGCATTATTTATTTAACACTTTATTACATAATTTAGAATCTATTACACTACTATACTACTATTAAACTTTACTAATTTTAAGCTAATTAAATTATTAAAATTTGTATTTAAGTTTACACTTTCCCCGATGTTTCGGTTGTTTTTTAATAGCTGTATAGTAGTGTAACAGTTTCTAAATTATGTAACAAAGTGTTAAATAAACAATGCGATAAAATCCGTATATAGTAGTTTAATTTCAAAGAAATAACATTTGTGTAAACAGAAGACAATATTATGTAATCTAAAACAATAAAAATACTTGTGCTTAGAATCCATCATTATGTATAGCACTTAACAAAATAAACATTGGATTCACCATTTTGTCACAACACAGTTACTTGACGCCGGCCCGTAATTGGCATCGTCGTACGTTCTCGTTACACTCATTTGTCGAGAATGACGAGAACGAGAATCGTTTCCACTTATTTTGTAGCCACACACATGACATGTTTATACGTTCCTTTGATATGTTGCATTTTTTCGGATAATATCTGTTGTGAAGTAAAATTTGTGTTTTCCACTCGTCACTTGAAATTTAATTGTTGTTATGAACATTTTCGAACGATTGTATTGAGGCAATGAATTAGTTTTATTTATTCATTCTATGTTTGTTTTGTTAGCTACTTGACCTCGTTTGTTTTTACAGTGTATTTCTTGTATTTAAGAATACATTATTTATAAAATTTCCTTTGAAAGTATAAAAGTGTCTAAATTATAAGAAGCAGGAATTATTTTGTTAAACAAAGATTATCTATAAGTAACTTATATATAAATTTTAGTACATATTAGTTATGTTTCGCGTGTCACGTGTTAAGTCTAAATTATCTGTTAGAAAACATAATAACTCCAACTAACCAATAGCTCATCAAATATAAAAGATTAAGATCGCGCGAGGTCACTAAGAGTGTTCCAAATTATGATACCTTAACATTATTTTCATTTCGTTGCAATTATTTTCCACCCTGGTTTTTCTTAGATTTAGATTTACCCTCTAAATAACGCATTTAAGAAATAAGAAGCAGTCCCAGTTGTGTCATTCATCATCATTTAAATAATATCTTTAAGGTGACCTTATTTTAAGATATATTTTCAATATAACACGTTGACATACAAACCAATTATACACAATTTTACATATTAAAAAGTGAATGTTTTCTAAACAAGCAGTCATAAAGTGCTCTACAATCGAGCGTAAAGACCTCAACACACGGCACAGCGTGAGTCTAATGGCGATCTGAGTGGTTTGCCGTGTACCCTCACCTTAGGCGCTCGCACAGGGAGGGCGGGTAATCCCCTACTTTTAGTTTTTTAACTTCAGCGCAAAGTGCACAATGTATTGCTCTCTCATAAGAGGATTTTATGCTGAGGTTCTCACTTCACAACTTGTGTTCATTTTGTTGCGCTATTGTTGTATGGAAGTTTTCATTGGCTTTTATCAGATTATAATGAAATTGTGGGGCACTAACGTACGAAGAAATCTTTATTTACTATCAATTCTGACCGATACGTAGCTTTGTTAAAGAAGCATAGGCAGGAGTGCATACACAATGTTGGAGGTTCGAACTTACAATACTTGGTGCACGAGGTATTCAAGTGACCACTACACTCTTTGTCGTACCTAACAAGCAAAACTAAAGCTACTAACTTTTTATACATATGTATGAGTATAAAGTCTGTCATGCCTATCCCTGAAAGTATAGCTGAGGAACATTTCACAAATATTATAAATCCTATAGTTTTTCTGATCAAACGTAATAGGGCGAACATATTGTTTAATTAATACCGGGTACAGTTCTAGGCACGATGCTGCTACTAATGATTTTCAACAAAATATCGAATAGCATTTTGGTTGACTCGAAAATAAAACCCGATGCACAGCAGTTGCATTAATTAACGCTGCGCCATCGAAGCACTATTTTTACAATCACTTGTTATACGAAAGATATTAATAGAAAGGGCAATATTTTAAGAGAAAATGAAAACGGGGACGAATAGTTAAAAGGAAATGAAAAGAGTAAAACGTGCCTAATAATAATAATTTCAATCGGCACACCAGCGATTTTTTGAACCTATTTTAATACTCATAAGTCACTTACTGAGTGGCGAAGCGTGGATACAATATGTTTAATACGTCTTACCACCTATTCATCTCCCTTTATATATTATAAAAACCAATAAAACTGTTTTATATTCTTCATTTAACAACTCATATCTTTCTGTAGTAGTAATAAAATATTAAAATGCTCAGTTTGGCACGTGGTATCATAATAAAAATGTTTTTTATAGTTATGGTGGGAAGTTGTAAAATATTGTGTTTTCGCACGATTGTTAATTGGTAACTGAAAGACTTGAGCAACTTGTTTATTGCCTGTGTTATAGTTAGTTAATGGAGATGACGAGAGGAACGATTTTGAAACGGTATTTAAAATTAAGTGTTAATATCGTTTATATCGTCCTTGTTGATTTCCTTCTTAAGTGATGTGATGGAAACAGTATTAGTGGCTACAATAAAATTTTATATATTCAAATATTTAATCAAGACTAGTGATTTATCATCACATTTTTTTGATTTCGGTTTGAGTTTGGCCATTGTCTTATATAAATAAATTAAACATCTATTCCGTATGTATACAGGTTGTCCGGTAATTAATGGATAACCTGGAAATGTCTTATAGTGGAACTGAAGGACGCTCAGAAAAAAGAAAAATAATACAAAAAAAATAAAAAAAATATATATATTAAAAAGTGCAAGCTATAATAGCATAGCATATGAAGTTTGTCTATTTGTTTTGAATTTTATTATGATATCGTTATGTGCAATAATATATTACTGGCTTAATAATTATATTTATTCAAGTTGTATAAATTTACATACCACAATTTAGTAAATATATTTTCACACACAATCAAATCGTTTTAAAATCGTTTCTATACCGTTCTCGCAATAACCTCTGCCAATATATCTGTCGCGGGACTCTAAATGGGCCGGCCAGTTTCCCTGCCTACCCCAATTACGAACAGTTGAGATGAAAGCCCACATAAACATTTAATTGCCGTGACATGACGAATCTTCACCGCAAATTAATACATGAAGCTAAGCAGTCATTGTTGAAATTTTATTAAAATGTATTGTGAAGAATTTTATTATTTTTGCTGTAGCTAAAAGTATGACAATATTCACATTCTCTGGTCTAATGATAGCAGGAAAAGTGATTATTCGTGTAACTGATTCTTCGTAGTTATTAATACAAGGTGGTCTTAACCAGTTTCCTGAACTTTTTTATATTTGAAATATTATTTGATGTAGCCATTATTTGTTTAATGTGAGCATTCCGTCAAAATTATTTCCGTTTGCTATTTTTCTGGGATTTCCTCTTCATAATTTTTATTTCTAAATCTATTCACGTATATTATTTAATAGTGTTTGGTAAGAAATAAATACATTTGTAAAGTGAGTTATCTTCTCGGCATGTATAGTGCCTACTGTTAGTTAAAATGTTCTATTTTAACTAGACGACGATTTTTATTTACTAGCGGTCGCCAGTAGTCGAAATTCGCCCATAATATATTTAAATTTTAAATTTGATCGTTGTTAAAGTATTGTTGTCTATAACTTAATACACTTATAATCACATTTCATTTAGTCATCTACTCCACATACAGATATATGTATCCATAGTTACGAAGCAGTCTACGAAGTCATCCGAACAATGCCGAAATAATACGAACGCGATCGACTGCTTGTGTAAAATTCATGGTTGTGTCGTGTAGTGTTTTTCATTAATTTAATGTATTTCTAATGCATATTTTATAAAAATATTAGGATTCGCCCCTCCTTCTCCATATAACTTTAACTGTGTCAGATTTCATACTCCTGCAACAGCGCAATTTTCGTAAAAAGGGGTACAAAGTTTTTGCTTCACGTTTTAATATATAGATAACTGTATAATCCAGCGAACTTCGTACTATGTAAAATTGGTAATCCGAAGTGGCAGTTTCAATACAAAATCACATTTCCTTTATCTTCTCTATTTTTCGGCAGATCCTTTGGCTACCCTTCATTTTCTTTTTTCCTAAGCCATTCCAAACTGATACGACAAAAACAAAAAACAAAAATTATATCGAGCTATTTTCGTAATTTTGCGAGATTTATTTTTTTATAATATTGATGAAGTTTTATTTATATAAGTCTCAATATGAGAGAAGAAGAGAATACGCTGGGGTACCTACTACTTCTTTACTACAGAAGATGGTTTTTAAGAAACCTCATGTTTTACCTTGTAGGAGATATTTATCGATCGTAGTAAGTGCCTTACTCTCTAGGTGACAGACGGGATTATGTATTTACGTCATCGTGTCTACGGTAATAATACTTTCCAGGCTCGTGAAGGGGGCACTGGATGCTGGATGTCTATACTTGTTACCATCACTTAAAAATATTCGATCGAAAGCCGAATGTTATGTATAGATATTTATAAAAAAAGAATGATGCAATATAGACATATTGCATCAAAACTACTTTAGTGATTGAATACTGATCATATATCAATTTACCTATTTATTTTTAGAACGTAAAAAATGGTCGCAACAAAATAGGCCATATTACATATAGAAGAAATAACTTCTCAGTATAATAAATAAAAGATATATTTGCCCTATTACACACAACGACCATTTTCTATGTCTAAAATAATTTTGTGTCACGTATCATATATGTACACACATACATCTACCACTCTCGACCCATGCGCCACTTCTGTTACAAAGTTGCCGTTTAAAAGAAATTGGCAACTACCATCCATAAGACAAATTTAAATATTAAACGTAGCATCTACAATCTTAGCTGCACCCGTAAATTACATGGGCCATAAAATATGCATATAAATTATATAACATAAAATGTGTACTGCAGTCCCTTGCAGCGGCATGATGTATAGGCACGGGCCGAACCGGAGTCATTTACTAGTTTAATTTATGAGCGTTTATACCTAGTAATCTTACTGCGGTTCTGCTGCGGACTTTCTGATTTATAGACTTCTAATACGTAATTTACTTGTTTGATACACCCAAATTATGTGCGTTTACTTAGAAAATTTGTTTTATGCTTCATGGTTTTATGTTAAAATCGTCAACAACCAATGTCCGTGCTACTAAGAATTTCATAACTTTTTGATTCCCGAGTAGGGAAACAATTTCTGAACACAGCACTCGATAGTCTGCCTCACAGCGGTAGGCTATCGACTGCTTAGATACACACATCAATGTCACAATATAACATTTAAATCAATATGTCTTGTTACACGTTCTTGTTGTCGTATGTGCAGACAGCCGACAATTATGGGTCATCTAATTGGATTGTGTCGTTTCGACGTCGACGGTGAGGTGACGATTTTCATTAAAAGTGCGCCCACGTTAGAGCGCTATGTGTCTTCGATTGTTCTATCCATAGTTCGCAGGGTTGTTATGTGTGACATTCCTGACTTTGTAATGGGTTCGTCAGGTAGCGTGCGATGCCAGCTGGAGTGCAGTGTGACTTTAAATATTCGTAGTGAGCGTTATTGTACTGGTGTTGCCCAGAATCTCCTTCGACGAAAACGCAGTACAGGTGCATTGGTCATTGGATTATGACATCAAGCTCTGAAAATAGAAATCCACCGATATACGTGCATAACCTGTCAATTGTTGGAATGCCAAAAACCTATTGTGTCTGGCCACCGTTGTGCCGCTGCGACTCAATAGTTTCCTTTTAACCATGATGTGATCAAAATAAGTGAAGCTATGAGTTGTTTTAGTATTACCAAGCAGCATACGATGACTACCCAAAATATATAGATAGAGTTATTTCAATATTTATATCTACGCAAATATTTATGTTTTACTAATTAAATATTTTATATAGTAGAGATGATGTGTTGAATTTTGCTGTGTTACGCGCTGAGCAGGAGTACGATCAATACTAATAATAATGCAACTAGTACACCTACCGATACACTTGCTTAACAAATGCTCACACTAATCACGCGATATGTCTATGACAGGACAAAATATTGGTAGTATTTCAAGAAAATTTTGAATATATCTCTTCGAACACAAACATTAATTTGCCAGGAAAGTTTGTTACGGCCCAAGCCCTTTGATTTGTCTCTGAAATGTAGAATTGCATTAAGACTCTGATAGTTGAAAGATAAGATAGACATTTTCTTAGACGCCTACTTAATAAGGTTTCTTAGCAACTCTACATAAAATTAGAAGTAATTTTGAACCTCATTTTAATTGTCAAGCCTCTGTAAATGCACAACATATTGTCATAATTAACTTACATACATACGTGCTTACTCACACTAACGTATGTTTAAATTACTCTTTAAAAGAAAATGCAAGTAATTCATATAACGAAGCCAATCATCTTCACAGTTCGAGCATTACACACCAACTAAATTCTCACAAGATCACTTAACTAGTAAAAGCATAACCATAAAGCGACGCACACACTGTCGACTGAACGCTTGCGATTCGACTCCGACAAACTGCTCAATTAAAGCCGGCACGCATTAGCAACATAGTGTCTTCTTAATGAACTTCCTAGGTGTTGAGAGCTAAATATAATCGCTTTTCGTTGTCGCTAGCTCGAGCTCTTAGTGTGCAAGAGTATGGAGATGGTTCCTCTTATATACAGCGCCAGACATTGTGGTATAGTGATATTTAACACGACAACTTTTTTGAATAGTTAATTATCGCTTGCTTTTTAACTGTGAAAGAAGAGATTGTGAGGAATTCTGCATTTTCGGAGTTCTCCATAATGTTCTCGAAGATATATCACGTCTGCCGCCGCCGAACCAAGCCAGCATTGTGGATTATAGCTTAACCTTACTCACACTGAGACGAGGCTTGTGCCTAGGAGTGCGATGTTGTGGTCCTAGTTACGATTCTTGGACCGGGACAGTTGTTATTTGGTTTTTTGCTAGGTAAATTCCGTGCTTCTAAGAATTTAGAAGCAAGGGGGAATTTAGAAATGCGGTCGGTAGTCGGCAATAAGCTCTCCTAGTACTTGAGACCTGAAACATGGCTGGCGAACTTGCATGCGATTGCAACTTTGCCTAATTCTTCGGAAATATACCTATAGGTGATAGACTATATAGCATCGTCATTCGGGCATCACATTTACCAAAGAAAGACTACGAAGTCCCATTTGTCACGAGCCTAACATTTATGTTTGGATCGTTTACTTTCATCATATTCTTTATGAATACTCATCGGTGCAGGTTTCTGGTTTGGGCAGAGAATATTTACGTATTTTTCTTCCAGCAGTTCATTAATTAAAGTCAAGTACACAAACTTCTTCTCCATACTAGTTTCCAGCGACATTCAGTTTGCGCACACGGCTCATGTTGCGTTTTGTGCGCCAACATTAACAGGGAAGCTGCATTGTGTATGTGAATGCGTGTCTGTCAACAATAACGCTATACCGAATGTACTTATTTGCTGTATTGGCTTTCATACAACCTTGCAACAAAGCCTTTTACCTATTACGACTGCAAAATCAAGGCTGCGATAAATCTTCGCATACATTTTTATACTTCTGATAACGTTGGTGTCGTAGCATACTTACTATAAGCTTAGCTGTGTGCGTGATCATGAGGTCCCAGGCCCGATGCCCGAGTCGGGCAAATTATTATTAGGGTTTTTATTAGAAAATTCGCAGCAGCAGCTAAAAGCGTGACCCGTAGACCGGTTATAGATTGGCCTTCTATTACTGAAAACTTGGATGGCAAAACATGTAATACCTCTACACAACACCTACTCTGCGGAACACAGACGGGAGTCTTTGTTATCACCTGTCATATGTATTCATGACAACCAGGACTGTTGACTTTACATGCACCGAGATACACAAGGTATATTTCATAAAATCCTAAAAGCACTTGGACCTTGTCGAAGAATCCACGTCGGGTTATCAATATTAGTAGTTTATGCGCAAGAGTTAGCGCCTATATTCTATCCCAGTAATTGCTACAAATACGTCATGCGACAAAACAGTAGCCATAATACTAAAGTAACAACGCAAAGCCTGAAAACGCTAATCGAATAACAGCACAATAATGTTGAACTAATATTTGTATTGTAGGTTAAACAGTTGAATGTAATACGAAACAATGATGGTGCGCACGCACGCCTGTCGTAAATACCTGGCGTTTATTGGTGGAGTGTTTGCACGTGCATGTTTAGTTGAGCGAGTACTGGAACGATAAATAGTTCTATTTAGATTGTAGCTATATAAAACCTTAGACAATGCTAATTGCCCTGCAGCTAAAACCTGACTGGCGATCAAGCTTTTTATTTAAAGTTTGTTACTAACAAGAATTCAAAGATTTTATGTCTCTTAGAACAATATTTTATTGGATGATATGCTATAAAGAAAAATTAAAGAACTGTTACGATGATTTCAATTAATTTTGTTTGAATTAATTTTGATCAAAACCATGCATCAAGATATACAAAAATAAAATAGTTTGCGAATTCCTCACCTATTAATGTCTACATCATGAGCATGAGACTGAGGATAACCACGAGCCATTTATATTGACAAAGGGTGCTCGCTCATAGTCTTCAGTGAAACGGCATTTACAGGCACTTTACAGGGACACTAGAATTTAATTAATTACAGCTTTTTATTTGCCATTGGTACCTGAAAATAATAAAATATTTTGTCTACCGGTAAATCAGTAACATTTTATAAATTAATAAAGATAATACAATCAGATTATTTTAGCACATCCATCACAGAATCGGTGGTGGAAAAATAAATAATTCACAAAGAAAATTTTATACGTAGCTGGGAACATAAGAAAATATTACTATTGGCAGTCTACTATGTAAATAAACAGTTTCATGCCAGCTACTCTCCTGTAATACTATCCTACCTAATTACAACACACCCCACCTTTACATCATAAATAGCACGCTATTACGAACAGTTGCCGGTAATGTGGACTAACATTAAACGCGTTATTGTGTCTGTCTGCACACGTATCCGAATGTTGGTAACACCTGATCGTTTAGCTATGCTATTTAGAGTTGCGATGCTAAAAGGTAAATGGTGGAGAGGTGCTAATTTGCTCAGGAGAGTCACATTCATTCATACAACGTTGCGTGAAACGACGTGCTTAAGATGTTCGGCGAATTGAATTTAGAACTTTATAGAGGTGTTCGATGAATGTTTAATGAGTTAAGCGATATCTGGATGGCTGACCGTTGGGCGGTGTTGGAAGTGAGAATTAAGAATATTGACACTTGTTAGTTTTGCAGGCGTATGCTTTACAAATTTGAGGTTGTTTGCTGATGCAGTATATAATAGTTCTCATATTATACGTGGTACATTTTATATATGACAGAGGGACATTTAATATATGAGAGACATCTAATCTATATTAAATGTATCTATAAATGTAATTAATCGTGCAAATACAAAAACATGGTAAGATATTATTGGGGTCGAAACGCTACGGTCATGGAGTCCCAGGTCTCGTGCTCTCTTTAGAGAAATAGCAAGGGTTAATTGACTCTTCTTGTGACCAGATGGCTGATCTTTATCTCGTGGAAAGAATAAGCATTGCCTTTCAACGTGGCAATGCTGCCAGTCCTCTGGACACACAGTCACAGTTGACTGTAATGCGGCGGAATTCTAAGATGCCTATTAGAGGGTTTTAGTTTGAGTTTTCTTTTTTAATTATGTTTTATAATATTTTAGGTATACATAAGTTAGTTTTAATGTTATTTTAATTGATAATATTTATAAAATAAATTATTTCATAGTTAAACAAAATAAAGTTAAATGTATCTATTCGAAAATTAGCTACTTTAATGTACACTGAGATGAATTTGTCAGTTCACCTCAGAGTACATCATAGAAGATAGATTTCAAAATATATTATACCTGGACATTCTAACTTACACAACCAATGCAACAAACAGAAAAAAGGTAAGTACTACAATTACAAGTGGAAGGTGATGCAATTTGATTTCTAAATTTTATACAAAAATGACCTCTAAGTATCCATTTAAGTAATGAGAAATATGGATAAAATGTCTATAATATTACTTTAATTAATCCTATGTGTAAATCTGCTTTATTTGATAATAAAGTCATTACTCCGACGCATTTTTCTGAAAAAATAGGATGTGACATACACTATTTGACATAGCGCCCTTAAACCCTTTCCCCAACTGCAGAGCTGGGCGCCGAAGGGTACGAGATGACCTCCGACCACCCTGAAGTTTGACCTGGGGGTGATGGGCTTCGTGGGCCTGCCCGCCATCCGATCAGCACCAGGTCTGAGAGGCGGCGTGCTTGTTCCCACGCGTGCCTCTGTGTTGAGTCCGTCTCCTCTCTAGGGGGGAGACAGTAGGGTTTATAATGAGTGGGTGGTTTTGAGTAGGTCCCTTCGTGTAGTGGCCTGCCGTTTCATAGCGCGGCGGGCCGAAACCTCGGCGGGGTCGCAACCGCATGCGCAAGTGATTCGCGTGGCCCTGTCGATAGCGGGTTTAGTCGGTATTCCGGGAGGTCCATTACTATCATCTTTTCCATCATTCTTTTACCACGGTGAGTCCGATATAACACCATAAAAAATACACTATTTGATATCGTAGCAATTCTGGCGAAAAGTGGGTATGATGACGTGTCATAGAAGGCAAGTGTTTGTATTCCTACAAACCAATGTACACATTGAGACACTGCTACTGAAAATATATTGACACAGTAAGTACTATAATAAGATGACAAAGACGTATAATATGAAGTAGATTTTAAATTGACTATACATAACGACATATCATTGCTGAGTTATATTGAAAACACTACCTTTAGCAGCAAAGGGACGCACAAAACAGTAACATGTATAACAAATAACTTATAACCACCTGCTAATACATTGACTGTAACTAATGCGTGACAACCCTAAGCCGTAGTAGTGCTGCGACATACTATTAGTAACTATTAGTGCTGAGCCGCTTTGAGCCGCGCTAATGAAGACTAATCGACAATTAAATCAACAGGTTAGCAAGTTAGCGAGGATTTAGCAAATGCGGATTTAAATCTGTACACTACATCTACTTATAGATTTGTATCATATAGGCACATTGTTATAGTATCGACAAATTTTCTTAAAGCCAAAGCTAGAATTATATAATTCATTGAATAACTTTAGAATAATTATATGTAATGATATTTCTGTGATTTCCAGAAATATGATAGTAGTCTAACACTCATGATCAGTCGCATTTAGTTAAATACTTACTATAATTTAAACTTATTCTAATGGATTTAGCCATTTTAGAATGCTATAATTTTTAGCAATTGTTAATGTAAATGACACAATTTCTTGATCTCATTGCTATACAATCATGGATTTGCTGGTAATTGCTCGAGCAAAATCTTCAGGCCAGGTTCCACTCCCCAAATCCAAAATTATATTTGGCAAGGCCATTGCTTTTTCCAATGATTCATCAATACGATTCGTAAACATTGCCACAACATCAAAGTCAATTCGTGAATACCTATATGATTTTGGATGTAATTTTGTCGTCGATTTTGAGAAGATATAACACCCAACAACAAATGACGAAGCACAAGGATTATGTACGTGTAGCTTCATGTAATATCGGTGTGCGTATGACGTAAACTAAATCTATCAAATTTCATGCATTTTTAAGCCTTTACATGTTAAATATCATTGATAACCATTGAGGGTTCAAAAGCAGTCACTTAATATCTTCTAGTTACGTTACGTTTTAAACGCCTTGCAACGAAATTGTGTATTTTTCAATGCCTTATAACAATGGAGCTCTGTTATATCGCATTATATCATTCAATGAGATGGGAAACACGGATGAAGTTTCTAAGATTACCAAACGGATATTCGAACGACATGAGTACGATAAGAGTGAAATGTAATGGCTATTAAAGAAAACTAGCTTCATGGTTCAATGCAAAGTCTCTGTTGGAAAAACCTTAATATTATATTGCATTTTATTCTATTGTCTCAAGTGGTAATAGTCTTAAAATATCTACCAGTACAGATAATCGCTGCACTACTGCCAACGGTACTGAATTAAATTTATTCATATTTAAGAGCAGCTGATAAAACAAAGATTCATCTTTCTAATACAAAACACCAAACATACTTACAATATTTCTTGTCCACCGCTACTAAGTCCGGTACATTTGAACGTGATTTACGTTCATTACCTGACATTTGTTCGAACCATTCATTCTGATACATTGTTGTCGCTATACATTATCTTCTTAATAGAGCGAACTGTTTAATAGCTTGATTTATGATCCTAGATATTTTAGTGCGTTTGCCTTTTAGATCTTTAATCGATACTCACTGAAGACCGAATTTCTCAATGTATCCTAATTTCATACCCCTGTAATAAAACATTGTTTATAAATAAAACGCATGGTCTTTATGCATATTTTCATATTGTATATTCTGAAGAGGCGTATATTATTAGTGTATTACATGCACTTTTCATCAGCTCTGCCTTAGGTCCCATATAGTAGGATGCAGGCGTATGCGAGCCTAAACTGATATTATATTCTACGGATGGCTTTGAAGTCCTTTTTAGTAGTCTTCTTTCCTTGTGCTTTTAGAAAATCCCAATAAAACTTATTTTATCTTCTGTGATTGTCGGGTCGAAAAACATACCATTGTTCTATTAGAAAAATCTTAATAACAACACGGCATCTGAAATTGTGTAACTTAAATGACATTACTACTATTATCGTAAAATCAAAAATATAGATGAGGCAATTGAGAAATCTGTAGAGTTCTGCCTAACTCCTAGCTGGGACTCTTTGTATGTGTCGTCTCTTATCGGGTATTAATAGTAATACCCAATAAGAGACGAACACTGATTTACTCGGTTTATGACAGTTAAAATCCTGCTCGTATTTTGAAGCTTTAAGACTAAATAAGCTTTCACGCTTTCCTTCTTCAGGTGGAATGTACTTTGTTCGCCATTTATTTCCAACCAAAATATTACATCGTACAAAACCACGACAAAGTAGCTTCGAAAATTATTTATACAACGTCGTTTAACAGTATTAACAAAATATCTGAAGCGAAATAATAAACCGCGGCATGTCACCTCAAGATAAAAGGGATTAGCGCACTTGAGAAACAGGTTGTCTTAACTTCCTAAAAACCAACATATATGCTGCTCTAAATCACAATCGTATGTCATATGGAATAAGTGCGAATATTGTTTGGCAAAATGCCCGCGTGAAGTTTGCAGAAAATAATCAGTATGTTATTGCAAGTGTAGGTGAATCTTTGTATAATTTCATTTCGCGACAACCCTAATGTGTTTGTAGGGTTGTGCGGTTTGGTATTACGATAAGTTTTAAGTTAATATCTATGCTTTATTTTTAAATCCCATGGAAGTTATCGATCAAATTTGAACATTATACTGCTTTGATAATTAGTATGCTCTTCAATGTATTTAAATAAATAGTTAATAATTATGTATAATTTATGTACTAATCATATTAAACTTCAAGATTGTGCAAACTGAAATAAAATCTAAAATGGCTATTTCATAATTGTTCTACGAGTAATAGTGTTGACTCACTAATCTTATACCCATATTTATTTAGTTTTAAATATTTACTTTTGCACTGAAGGTTATGGTTTTCCTTAAAAAGGTCCACAATGCGAGAAATTGTAAAAGTTAGGTGGTAGTTAGGTAGAACTGATGTCAGACAATTAATTTATCTTGCAATATCTTTACGGCATAAATATTATCAAAATGATAAACAATTCACTATTCAACCTGAAATCATTTTATCGATAAATCCTTCAGAGTCATTTCCCATCCCTTACTCCATGTTCATCAACGGTTAATAATAAGGGGTTTAACTGCGAATTTTAAGTGGTTCACATTTGAACTGAGTTTGTCTCCCCTTATGCCGAGATATGGCATTAGGGCAGGTGAAGTTACTACGTATGCCGATAACGATGTTCTTTGTACGATGCACTTTGTTTGAGAATACCTTTTGTGTTTTACTGATAAAGTGTTTGTGTATGGTTCGTAATGAGCCAACATGTCTTTGTTCTTTGAAACTGAGTGTTTTGAGTTGACTTTAAAGCTTTTTGGTTGAGTCACTGTTATTCTTTTGATCACCTACTTAGCATTGTAGGATTTTATATAAGTGCGTAAATAATAATTTTGCAATCAGCTATCATAGTCGCGGTTACTCTTTTGATTGATTGTATTGTGATATTTAGTCCAACCACCTATTTTATAAAAGTTTCTAATGAATGGCGTAAATATTAAATACAAGTTATTGTTTATCATAGGTGGATGTGTTTGTCCAAGTTGGCTGTTCCAAGGAATGAGCAGAGGATACACTATCTCTTAAAAATAATACTTTAAGATGTAAATTTTTAAAAGATAGATGAGAAGCACCGCTTCTGAGGCTAAACTGCAAAAGCATAACTATTTGTTGCGAGTAATCATGGACCTATGCATATCGATTGAATTCCATGTTATAATATATTCTGTAAGCTATCTTCAATAAATATATCAGTCGTCGAAGCCGAAAAGGTATTACATATCATCTTTATTTTTCCATTGGAATGTGCCGTCGTTTCACATCGAAAATCATAATCAAAACACCTTACTGGATTCCGAAAACAAATAAAACTGATCGACCCATATAAAAATATGTACCTACAGCGTAATAAAAAGTAATGTATCTAAAACGCGTTAACGTTAAAATAGCGCATATAAAAATACACGTGTGCGCAGGTAATGGTGATTGCGACCGAATTGCGGCGCGCGCGCACCCGACGTCGAACACATGGCCCAAACGTTTACGTGGAATACTAGCATAGGTGATCTTGATACTTATTGAAGAAACTATTTTAATATATTTTGGTGTGTATATTGTGTATAATCATGACTGTTTTGTTGATCCAGTAGCATATAAGAGTGCGGCAAAAACCCGGTCCGGTTTAAGTGTTGCTTTTTCTGTCAGACAATTCATAGGCATTAAAGTTATAATTGTGGCTGTCACGACCGCATATTAAAAAAATAGGCAATAGATCTTTATCTTTATAAAGATAAGATATTTTTATATTGTAGAACATGCGTAAAACAGACAATTTAAATGGCTCGTATACATGATATTGAAGCAAAAAATTAAGTAGCTCATTGTTTAGCCATACATTGAAATACAACAATTTAGAATCCGTAGGCCTCCGGAGACTGAGTGTAAGTTAAGAAAAGGAGTGGAGTTCATACCTTTAAAAAGTCTCAAGATAACGAATTGTAACAAATTTGTTATCTTGAGACTTCTAAATCCTTAAAATATCCTAGCTAGGTATTACAATTAGCACTATTGTGCCAAGTCAAAAATATTCTAAACACGCAGGACATATGTATGATTAATTTAAAATTTTAAAGTATCAAACCACCTCGATCATGCTACGCATGTCGATCAAGCGCAAACGCATCAAGCATTTCAGTGAAACCAACAGGTAATTTACAGCTGCGCGCCGATACCGATGTTTATTTTAGTTCATACTATTTATTTTATTTATCTTAGGCCTGCATAACGCTGATTAGATTTTATTAATACTACTAACAGACTCTTTTAATGGGATTCGCCACCTGGTTTTAGATTATTTTTCTAATAAAAATATTACAATTTATTTTTTATTGATTGTAGATATTACGATGGTTATTTTTAAATAAGAAATCTGTCACTCGCTATAACTTTGACAACTTCAACCATTGAATCAAAAACGGAATGGTGATTTCGTCTATACTGTTGGTAGACAAATCTAAACATTTTTAAATAACGAAGATGGCAAAGAATCTACTCTCTACTCGACTGTGGCCTACGATCGCTTTCCAGACCTATCACCTGCAGTTGAATGGTGTTGGTACACATGTGATCCTTGGGAACTCTTACTTATCGGGCGAAACGCAGTAGCAATTTTACTACTTTTATACAGGTACAAGTCGGCTCATTTGTATTGTCACCAAATAATTAGCAGCAGCAGATTTTGAAATAATTTACTTTGTTTAGATTTAATTGTTTCTAAAATGTAATTCGTATCACTCTTCACTAAGTCCAAGAAAATTACCTGTCTTTTGGTTGTTTAGCTTACTGTAGATAGATATTTGACATGACTACTATGGAGCTTAAGTAAATTTATACTAGTTATTGGATTGTTTAGTGTACTAACAATAGTTTCATTGCCTTAGACAATTCAATTATACGTTATTAAGTGAATAGAGATATAAATTTCGTATTAGAAACAACTTACATCTAATATCTATGTATCATAATATATCTATCTATCTAATAAAAGATGCACAGAGTCGAGAGACTCATCGAGCTCTCGTTTCGATCCATTTCGCCGACTACTTTCTAGCAGTTATGGCAATAAAACTGAACACCTTTTAAAACTATTTTGGGTCGTTTCGTTGGTCTGTCTAAGCCGTCGTCTCAAGGCAACATTTCGTTTAAAATCTGGATCAATATCATAAGGATAATACCTGCCTTCTGAATATACTTATATGTACTATAGTCAAATACCCTTGGTGATAATACTCACGTAGCAGAAACACGAGTAAACATCTTTGCTTTATGGCGAATTATTGATATATTAATATAAAATCAAGCAACATTTATCACTTTACTTCGCCATATGTCTATCAGACAATAATGTCTACCGATTGAAAATTAGCCCCCTGGTATTGCGTACCTGCGTTTAGATCGGTTTTCAGAACGATCAACGCTGATTGTTTCTTACTCTTGAAATGTAGCAATTGCTTTGTTGTGCGGTTGGCGCTTCTGTTTTCTTTTTATTTCTATTTACATCAACTGAATATTCTCTACAATGTTGAAGCGTTATTTTGAGAGGACTTTGTGGTAGTCATAGTTCATTAGACACCGATGAAGCGATGTCCCAATTAGTCCACAAATTAGTTCGACTAACCAATATAAATAAGACAGTCACGCGTCATTCGCACCTAGGACAAAGTATTGTAGACGGGCGGGAAGGCGCGATCGGCACGCAAACGCGCCGGTCACGCATCGAACGCGATGAGCATGCGACTAGCCTGCATTCGGCATGCGAGAAGCATGCGTTCGGCATGCAAGGAGCACGCGTACGGTACGCGGCGGGAACGCGACGACAGCACGAGGTGTTAGCGATTTATCGCTGCTAAATTGTTTTGAAAAGGTGAGCGTTAAATTAGTTGGATCTGGATCAAGTTGATAAATTACTGTTTCTGTGTTACTGATATTGGATTTATTGTGCACTAAAATAGTGTTAGTTTTGGTAGATTACACTATATCAAACTACATACCTAAATAAATTTTACGAAGTGGTTACTTTTCTTGACGAAAGCAAATCCTATTCTTTCTGAGATTGCCATCTTCAAAAATGTGATTGACAAAAGGTACAATATAACAAATGCCTATAAGCCAGGCTAAAATTGCCCGGATCCTGGGTAATAAGTAATAAGCAATATTTTGAATATTTTTTATGAAGCAAGCAATATACGCCCCGACATCAAGGTACCCAAAAGCTAAATTGACATAATGATACCCGTGAAGATCCTTTAAAATATATTCCTTATTTTTAAATTTAGCATTCGTACTAGGGTTCTTGCCAGTACTGTAGAATACTTTACAAATATACAATTATCGTAAACAAATACACCCAGATTCAGAATAATCATAAATTATGGATCACATAATTAATTGTCCCGAATTGAATTCGAATTCAGAACACAGTGTGGTGGCAGCACAGAAGTGATTGCTTGGCTGCTGTACCATGCATGAAATCATATTGCTTTTTTATATTGGATACGCTACTTACAACCATTCCCATATATAGAGTGGAGAATTTCCAGATTGAATGTCCCATAGGATCAAAACTATAACGACTTAAAAACAACACAGTATAGTGACAAGAAGACAAGATGAACTATCGTGCAGTAACTCAACAAGACAATTTAGTTTATTTGTAATGTGAGATATAGATACATACAACAGCAACAAAAGCTCAGATATGATAGAAAATCAAGTAGACCGATAGAGAAAGAATCAGATCCAGATTACAAGGATAGAGAAAAGTTACTAATCTTGCACTAGGAATAAATCCTGTATCGCGGAAGAGTTTGCAAATATTTAAACAACAGACTAGAAGAACACCCAGACTTTGCACAACAATTTGTGGAAGTCATACATTTTTGCCTCGTGTAGGGATCGAATCCACAAAACTCAACGTACTGGAAGTGGCAGAGCGACCACTACAGCATTCGTGCAGTCATAAGATAAGTCGTAAAGTGGCAGATAGTAGACAAGGAGGCTTTGCAATGAGGCTGTAGGCTTATAATTAATATTTCCCGAGCGCTATGATATGTCCTTCTTCAAACGAATCTTAAAGAGAGTTCTTATTTCACAGTAGGCAGCAGCTTTGCTGTGTTCTGACATTGCTGAAGTCAATGAACAGCGGTTACCACTTTCCATCAGGTGGAAAACTAGTATAGTAGTCTGCAAACAAAGGCAATAAAAAAAATGTGATTCATCATCATCGTCATCTCAGCCGAAGGACGTCCACTGCTGGACATAGCCTTCCCCAAGGTTTTCCAAGCCGACTGGTCTTGGGCAACCCGCATCCAAATATAGTGATATAAATAAAAGTGATTATCTAACTACAAAGATTTCGTTTTACTCTTGTATATTCCCGAAAAAGAAGTCAGCGGTGTAAATGTGAATTTACCTGTTCATCAGTTCATGCATATCAGTCGCAACGGGCCTGTAAATTCTTAACAGAAGGCTGCATCCATATACTACCTAAATATAAAGATATAAACATACATATTGAATGACTTCCAACAATTTAAAAGCACAGCATTCAAACGTTTGCGTCCATACATTCACATTATAATTCGTATTCCGTACAGCTGTGAGACATTATTTTAAAATAATATTGTTTACTCTCAGCGGAGCGTTTCTCACGTTTGCCTGTTCGTTTATATTACCGTGTTTTGAACGTGTTTGTGTACCTTTATAAAACATAAATATATCGTGTTAAAATTAATAGTTTGTAATTAAAATAAACACTTGTAGTTAAGGGAATTCTAGTGACTTTAGAACAGTAGTACACTTATTTAAACCTTAATAACTTTATTATTTTTGAACGTAACTCTGTCTGTTTGTATGACTGTTACTTCTTTACGCCTAAACCACGCAACTCATTTTGATGAAATTTGGTAAAGAGATACATAGGCTACTTTTGATTGACGTAGGTACTAAGTGGCAGCGAGTTGGCACTCTGTGGTAGGTTTAGTCAGTAATACTTGAGACATTCTATCTTATCCCGGGTGAGCCCGACATAACCGAACCGCTTCCCTTTCCCGCGTAGAGGCAAGCGTTGACATTCCCCGAGGTTAAAAAAAGATACCATGTGTAAACCGCGCGCAAAAGCAAGTTATTCTGAATACAGGTTGTCCGGTAATTAATGGATAACCTTGAAATGTCTTAAAGTAGAACTGAAACCGTTTAGAAAAATTAATAAAAAATTAAATAAAATATATATATTAAAAAGTGCAAGCTATATTAGCATAGCATACTTTTGACTGTCTATCTATTAGCATAATTATAAAACATTCATTCATTTACGGTCGTAGTATACAAGAAAGTAAAAAAAAAACACATATCTCAGGTAGTAGTTAGGATAGATATTTTTCATATTTTTTTCTGAACGTCCATCAGTTCCACTATAAGACATTTCCAGGTAATCCATTAATTACCGGACACCCTGTATAAGTAGTGAATATACGTTAGCGCAGCTGTGGGCTTACTATTCCATTGAGTAGCAAAGGAGCTAAGGTGTGGCATAGGTATGTATATTCATCTACTATATTTTTATAATAATAAATAATAAAAAAAGTCTTTATTCATTCAAACATTAATACAATACATATACACATATTACATAAGTAGATATAAACACTAAAATTAAAATACAATACATCTCTGGCCCTACAGTAGGATTTCCTGTGTTATAGGTCCAGTCCCATTTTGGTCGCAGAAGATTCAGACATATTTTTATCCTTGCATCCATACATAATTAGTTACGCTTTTCTTTCTTTTAATACTACACTCGACTGTCCCCGGTAGTATTATTACAAACAAATAATCAACGGTCCCAAAATATCCATTAATTTGTAGATCACATAGGTAAAAACTTATCTTATGTGGGATTCGAATCCACTACACGTGGTTAGGCGACATTAATGAAGCGATCTTGCATGTTCTTGTACTTACGTTGCACTACTAAAACATACTTTAAATTAGTCAGTTTTTCGTGGAGTCATCGAACCTAAACAAGTATTTAAAGTCATGACCTGCGGCTAACAAGCTAATGTTAAAATGATGAAAACGAATTTAAAAGTTTAAACATAAGCAAAAGATCTGATGAATTCGCGGTACACGGTGATTAAACTTGTCCGAGATAGAACATTAATACTTGATAACACAATTAATTTGAGAGTCCTCGAGGATACGGTAACACTGTAGGAGAATCGCGGATTTAGAGACGACCAATACGACCAAATTAACTAAATTTTGTATTGTTAATTAACAAAATAAAATCTGTAATTCTCAATTTGTGAGTGGTACGCAAGGAATCAGTCGAACTTATTTATTTAATAATATGTTTGAGAGGTCATTCCCTTAGCTCAATCTATTCCTGCTTAATAATGAGTTTAAATATTCGTTTCGTCAATGTTTTTTGAAAAAGAATATTGTATTAAATTAAGAATAAATATAAACTACGTTTTTAAGGTACATATAAGATATTCGGCTTTTAAACATTAATTTAAATATTTTATAAACAAGCCTCTCACATATTAGTTTCAAACTAACACATTAACATTAACTTTTGCTAGGACCATATAGGCTTTTGAACAAAAATGCGCTGCTAAAGATTTTACATGTATTCGGTTCTCAAATTAGGTACTCTTTCATAGTAAAAGTCAATAATCATAAATCAATCATAGTTACACTATTGCATAAGCTTTGTTAACTTAATCAAAGCCCGCTCTTCGCCACTAGCTCGCACAATGACCACATCCCAAAACTCGTAAAATTTTCAATTTGCCCGCTAAAGTTTTACCTGATAAACGTGAAGTTAGGTGCGTTAAAAGGAAAAGTATTTCGTAGATAAGACGAAGCGGTCCGTGTAATTATACCGCCGGTAGGGGGCGCTCGTGTCGTAATACTTGTAATTTACTTACTGGGAATCGTCGTATCTGCTGATCTGAAAATTAAATGTACAACAGAGAACAGCTCGAATAAATTGGTTTAAGTCATACGTGGAACAAGATTGCAGCTCCTTAGTTGTACATAAAAATGTATAACCAAGGAGTAGAACTGTTTCAATTGATATCAAAGCTATGTATTGGCATCCCTAAGCATACCTGCGGTGATTCTTGATAATGATGTCGGTACTATTAGATTCTCTCTTGTGCTGCATAGTCAAAATAATAGCAATAACTGATTAGACAACTCTGATATCTGTCTGTATAATTTTCGCAGTTTGTATTAGGAGATTGTATTTATATAAAGTTGATTGTAATACCTCATAATCCTAACAAACTGATATTATTCAAACCACACATAAGTTATAAAGAATACAAGCTTTTACCCGCGGCGTCGCTCTTGTAGAAGTAAGTTATGATATGTTAGTAACAGTACATTTTATTTTAATTAATATATAGTTATAATATAGCTTTCTAATGGTGAACTAATTTTAAATCAGTTCAGAAGTTTTTGAAAAAAATTTTTTTTTCCTTTTTATAATATTAGTATATCTGGTCCAGCCGACACAATTCTAGACCCACACAAAAACAGATGTTTTCATAGTTTTGACGCTTGACGCTTATTGACAACATATAAATAACTCTTTATTGGCGTTCTACTGAGCCCAACATCTGCCTTTATAATACAGATAAAGGCCTTGGATTCAGTTGCCAGTGTTACAGTGCTAATATTTTATGATAATATTGCATTTATAATTTGTAAGGTTAAAGTGGCATACCCTGCTTAAAATGGCGCGAGGAATCAATTTAAAAAAATTAATATTATTATGAAATAGTACGAAAAAAGAAATAAAAAAATTCATAGTACGCAAAATAATCTTGCAATAAGTGTGATCTTGCGTTTTCAACTCCGTAAATGTGATGTAAAAATATTAAAACTCAATTTAGGTTTGGCTTAATTGTTATGCGTAAAATAATCCAGGTGTGACTCGTACAACACAATAATGAGCGCGAATTCCTGCCAATGCTATTTCTGTCACCCCACCTTTGAAACAAATTATAAAGTTGTGTTTGTTTTGCGCAGAGACCGTTGGACTTCCATACTAACCTTATGCTTATAGACAGCCATCACGCATTTCACTTAATATAGTTTTAAGTATGAACCTTACCAAAAGTGTTTTTATTTTTGGAAAAGCTTAATATTTTTTTTGTATATTGTATATTTTATCTGATAATAATTGTGTAGTGCATACTTTGTTACTTTACGCGTACGCAGCGGTAATGTTTTATTAAGCATCAGGCTCTGTGAGACGCTTTCTTGACATTCATGACAGATGTAACTTAAAATGATCATGGCGTCAGCCTCTCAACTATAAGTGGCGTTCGGAAACACATTACATTGTTCCTTTGTTTTTATCGTTTTTTATTTTTTATTTTAAGTGTCATTTTCACATGCAGTGTTTTGTAGTATATCATAAGGTTATATTACACTATTTTTTTATAGACTACTCTGTATAAATATACACTTTTATTTATGAATATAGTATAAATATAGTTTATAGTACAAATGTAGTTTTTTATTATTTTTATCCCATTTTTGTATGTTTTATTTTTTTATGCATGGGTGTGTATTAATAAATAATTGTTAGTAGGCCTGCGAGAATACCAGCGTTGCAGTCTATACTGCAACAATAGCTGACGCTGCTGCCTAATTTGATCTCCATGTACCGTTTTCTGTTTAATTGTATTTATTATTGTTTTTGAAAATTATGTATGTATGGAGATTCAAATAAAACATTTTTTTCTATATCGTAACCTGTACCATGTACTTTTTAAAGTGTATTGAAAAGCCATCGACCGCTCCAGCAATGATTCTTATGTCGCGGGAGACTTTAGAAACATTCAAACAACGGAAGCAAACAACAACTGGAGTCAGAACTACTATTTATTGTTCCCACAACTTTCGGGGGGTTGGGAGGCTACCACCTACCCACTACGTCATATGTTCAGTCAAGTAATATTATATGGCGTCCACTCTCCACTAACCAGGACCAAGAACCAAGGAAGCAGTCCCGACCTGTGCCGGCAATTACCTTCAGGAACCAGTCATTATAGAATTCGGCATTCGGAATTATAGAACGATAAAGCTATAAAGGATAAAGCACAGTGATAACACTTACATATAGTATTTTGCTCAAACTGGAGCAGCGCAACCTTGGAAGTACCTTCATTCTTTTGAAGATTACTGCAGATGCTGTAACGTCAAGAAGGATATATGGCCCTTGTATTAATTTTACAGTGAATTTTGTTTGGCAAAGGCATTAAATCGTGCAGATCTGATATGACCCACCTGATATTTTAACCTAATTTAACAATTTGCGAAACAGGAGAATAAAAGTTGGCAAATAGAATTTCCTCATTACCGTACTCACATGTTATTATAATGTGCAGCTGATATTAATTGATGACAGTACAATATTACAAAGAGTGCTACGACAGTAGCTTTTTGTTACTTGTCTACGAAAACCGTAGAAGACCTCTCGTAGAAAATCTCTTGTGCTACGAGTTATTTAGATGTTTCATAACATATTCCACAAAAAGTATGGTTAACAACTTTATGCTTGAGCTTATGCTACATTTAACACCGATCACTACATTTATTAAGTGAACTTGGTTTCCAAATTGCTTAAACTCGGACTAGAATTTCTCGAATTGCACCAAAATTGGCACGTAGGTTGAACCTGGGAAGAGAAGCTGGGACGTAACCACTACAAACATTAGCGTATATGTAACAGGATTACAGCGGCAGTCAAATATACCTAAACATCTATAAAAGGAAATGTTAGTTTCCCTTCACACATTCTGATTGCCAAACAACCGGCGCCAGCAACCAATTTCATAATGAGGCGCCACTCGGGTTATTTGCGCCGGCGCATATGAAAGCTCTAATATTTTCCCCGGCACTTCGTCACTGGGTAACCGTTAATTACCCGGTAAATAGAACGTAAGAAAATACTGGTTTATAGAAAAGTGATATCTGACCATTTGTTAATCAACGATACACACAAATTTAAAGCTTTATAAAATCGGTTAAAATTGTCCTTATACTTATTTTACTTTACTATATTCGAGACGGAGTGTAATTAAATATATTTAGCTAATTAAATTAATTCTATTTATTTTAATACTAGAATTTACCCACGGCTTCACTCGCGTAAATGTAGGTTAGATTATGTTAGTAACAGTACTTTTTTTCTGTGTTATGTCCTATAACCTTATATCCTATTCTGTACCCCAGACAATATGTGTGCGAAATTTAATAATGATCGGTGTAGCAGTTAAGCTGTGAAAACGTAACAAACAGATAAACAAACTCACATTCGCATTTATAATATTAGTTAGAATTAGGAGGCAACTGCTGCAGGTATTCGATATTATTGCTGTGTCCCAAGGGATTTTACAAATATTTAAATAAGTGTTCGCAAATAATACCAAGACTTGGTACATTTGTGGATCATACAATTGTTTGTCTCGTATTGTGGACTGAACCCATACAATTAGAAGCGCCGAAACTGAATAGATGATTAATTAAACCACTGAGCTATCCGTGTAATCACGTAAATGTAACTTCCACTACAAAATATCAGAAACAAAAACCATATTTCATTCGCAACAGAAATAATCGTGTTATTTTAAAATCGCCATCTTCCAATTAGGGTGGGTTCGCAGTGCGCGTAAAAACATCGGGTGTACAGTCACAAACACAAATAAAGACGTTAAATTTAGAGGCGTGCGGTTCGAGCACCTGGCGCCGACGGCACGTGCCACTTTTGGGCTCTACTGTACACGGCAGAATGTTATAGAGCTGTTAATAAGATGGCTAATTTTAAAAAAAATGTTTCAAATATAATTATGTTTTCAGCTGTAAAACCTGTTAGAAGTATTAAATAAGACAAAATGCATACAAATATTAATTGTGCTAAAGAAACCGTATTTGGATTGTTGTATCTATTAATTACGCGTTTAAAAAACTAGTAATATAAAGTTAAATTTATAAACTAACTTTAGGCAAATATAAGGAAATATATATGATAATGTGTATCATTACGATATTTATTTTTATAAACTTAAGCTAGTCTTAAATATTTTTTTTTTTATAAATAAGGCATATATGAACATCTCTTATGCTATTTATATCCAGACGCGCATGTAAACTTATATTAAACTTTTTAATAACGCATATACAAATTAATATTATAGTTGTTGATTATCATACATGCGCCCGTAACAATTGAATTGAATTACTACGTTCACTTTATTCATTATAGCTAAAACTAGTACCATAACTTTTAAAGTGTCATGTAGGTCGAATATGTTTTAAGTTGCACGACAAGTAACGATAACATTACTCTAATATAATAAGACTACTACAAAAATATGCCATATACCTTAAATGGCAATCAAACGACACCATAGAGTGCTGACCTGCATGTGATTGCTATTGTTTTTGATATCAGGTACGTGACGTAATAAACGGTTTACTAAAAATTATAACGGTGGTATTATCAGCTCATCGCGTGTCTATCGACACTCTAAATACCGCCAGTGTATTTATTCCGGTACTTTTACCGGGAACCAGTCGCCGGCTAACTTCTTTCAAAGTCCTACGTACAGATGTTATTATTTGCACGACCAATTGGCTATTGTTTTTCTTGCCGACTGTACACTTTTATTTGTTCGGTTGAATTAATTTTTGTGAATTTATTTTTAATTGTTTATTTTCGGTTCGCGTAAAGGTTCCAATTTAATGCAACACCTTGTTGGGCTAAGTACGTTTTGATGTAATTTTATTAAAGTAGCGAAATATCGGCTATACAAACGAAATATTTTACAAATACAAGAACCCACCGTTGCCGATTATTTTGTGAGGGAATGGATGAGCTGAATGGTTTGAAGAAGATACACATTTATAGAAACCTTCAGAGTAGTTGCAGTGATACTGAGTGCTCCTCTTATTCAGTAGGGCCACTGAATAAGAGAAGCTCAGAGATTCAAGGATCTATCTATACCAATCCTTTCATTTCATCCTGTCTTTAATTATGTCCCTTTTAGAACAGCGGTACGTGATTGGATAATATCTTATAATGCTGTAGTAGTTCCATCCAATACCAGTGATTGGTATTGCAAGTGGTCTTGGGCTAGAGTAACCGCCAAGATTGTCACAATAAGGAAAATTCAATACATTAGCAACTCCCCTACATCCTCTCAGAAAGAAGGCTCTGTATTATCTCTTGATTAATATTTTTTTTACATCCATTTCTACGTCACAATCTCTTCTCTTTCTTCTTATATTTCTCAATTCTCTAAAAATATTATCAAACATCAATGTTCTGTGCCCAGCAGCTAAAAGCAAACCTCTCTGTTTTATTGTGTAATATTTATCAAGTTTATTTTTCAAATGCTTATGTTTTCCGGACAAATTTCGATAGCGAAAGCCCATTTTAATGAAAACCATGCAAAACCATCTTTGCAAAACATATTAGAGTGTATAAGTGTATACGAGTGCACAGTCTTACTCTTATAATGTGATGAAACGTCAAACTGAAACCGCCAGAGAGGAATAAGGTTAAGGTAAGGCAAGCTCAACGTATGTACGTACTTGCTAGATGAAATACCGCCAGCTTTCTAAATTTGGGCTACTAAGTATTTCTTTATTTATATTTCTCACATTGTTTAGGTGAATTAAGTAGTAAGTGATATAAATTCTGCGTCCTTCTTCTACTGACATATAATAGGCTTCATCTAAGTGCTAATCTTCATTACAGGCTTTTTCAACGCAAAAATTTTATTTCCTTTTTATTAATCTATACTAATATTATAAAGTTGAAGAGTTTGTTTGTTTGCTTGCTTGAACGCGCTAATCTCAGGAACTATACTGGTTTGAATTGAAAAATTCTCTTAGAATGAAAGAAGGCTTTAAGCTACATAACATCACGCTACGACCAATACGAGCGGAGCAGCAATGAAAAATGTTGCAAGAACAGGCAAAATTCTCTTATGTGAAGCAGACGAAGTTGCGCGAGTCAGCTAGTATATTTTATATAGTAAATTGACGTGTCCAAGAATTATTTGCACATTTTTATGGAAATAAAGATATTTGGCTTTGACTTTGACATTAAGGGTTTTCTATAAAGAAATTCACAGTAGCTGCAGCTAGGTTTACTGAGGAGTTGTTAGTTAGTAGTAGTACTAGTTATTCTATTAAAAATAATAATATCAGCCCTGTATTAATCTGTCTCACTGCTGGGCACGGGCCTCTTCTCAGTGTGAGAACGGTTAGGCCATAGTCCACCACGCTGACCCAGTGCGGGTTGGCAGATTTCACATTTCTTCGAGAACATTATAGAGGACTTTCAGACATGCAGGTTTCCACAAGATGTTTTCCTTCATCGTTAAAGTAAGCGATAATTGACTATTTAATACGCATATAACTTAGAAAAGTCAGAGATGCGCGCCTTGGGTTCGAACTCGAGACCTCTGGGTGGCAATCCAACGGTTTCCCATTAGGCTATCGCTGATATATTATTTTAAATAAATAACGCAAACGTCAGCAGTATATTTTGCCATTCTTCCAACTAATATGAAGTCGGCCTTTATGCATATTTTTCAAATTTAGAGCTTGTTGTAAACACGGTTGGCAATAACTATAGGTGCGCTTCTGTATTTAATGACAACTCCCGTTGGACGCAACCACACTATAACTAATGTGCTCTATTAATTGCCTAGTATAAATTATGTAAGTAAATCAACTATATTTTATGAGCTGTGTCTGTACTTTAGTGGCTAGTAAAACGCTACATAGACTTTTACTTCACTAAGTCGATTTCCCGAAAGGAATTTTCTTTACGACCTAAATATTAATTATGATGGACATTTACACCGATTATTTTCGTTACCACAGGTTTTTAGGTGTAATAAAGTCATTTGGATGTTACTGTCCGAGTATTAACCACTCTGTGATTTTAATGTTCTGAGTATACGACGTTTGGGATAATAATTTTAATATCTAATGTGTATATAGATCGAATTTGACGTAAAGCAGTGCCATGAAACTCATTGGTCTTGTGGCTAAAGTTTGTATTAGTTTCTGGGGCTCATTAGGTAGTAAGGCGTATCGGTAATGTTATTGGTATTTTATGTTTCATAATTTTGTCGGGATCATAGCTGCTGGGAAGTATTTAAAAGTCGGGAGTCATAATATGTCTAAAAATAAATCGTCTTATATTTAAGTAACCATAGACGATTATTATATTCAACAAATTTCAACAACAGCTTATATGATTATTCAAAATAAAAATCACTTAACACTAATGTTATTTATGTTATGTCTAGACATTTTAATACGTTTTATATTTGCATTTCCCTTGATGGTGGAGTTGCTTTTCAGCAGCCATGATAACAGGGAGACTATAACATTTAATTTGTATAATGTCGGAATAAAATAAAATAATTAAAAAAATTGTAATACAGGCATTTGAAAGTAGGCGTATTTATCATAGTCAAAAATCATCGAAAGCTTGCTTCCGGTAATGCAAAATCTCAAATAATTCAAATCGAAAGGAGTCTAAAATATATTTAATCAATTGTTCCAGCTTGTAGCAATGTGCATGAAGCTTTTCTCATTATTCCTTGAAGACGTAAACCTACAAAGTAGAAAACATGAACAGTACTCCATTGTATTATCTACGACTGGATAATTTTAGATTTTAATGGAAATAATCATGCTTAACCTACCTGAAAATTATCGGAAACCATTGGAGCCCTGGAACCTTTCCTAGTAGTACCACAAATGTAACTTTAATCAGCCAGTTACAAGTTATAACAGTTTTTAAGTGCTAAATCATTTGTTGTAATATATTTTACTTTGCTCAATGTGATTTTTGTAGAGTGAAGACCAGAAGTCACCGAAACAGAACCAATACTATAAATTAATCAATTCTAAAGTTCCTATCCCGAAAAAATATTGAAGTATAAATGTTGACTGCATCATTGGTAACCACAATGGCAAAAGGTTGCACTTATGTTTGCGAGTGATGGTGTGGTTGTGAATTCGAATCCTGGTTAAAGCAAAGCGTTGGTTTCTTTTATCTATTAGAATATTCGAAGATTTGATACACCGATAGGCACGCGCCCTGCCACATGGTACCTAAAAGTGCCTGGCAAAATGTGGTTAACAATATTTCACTTACTTCTATAAAAATATATACAAGCGGAAGAATGTGAGTTTTTGAATATAATATGTATGTACATGTATAAAATTTGATGATTACCGAAAATAAAATATGTGTTTACCACAAATTACGACACTATGGCAACAAAAATAGAAAATAGAGTATATGAATTTTCTATTAAACCAATGATATAGTAATTCGCCAGTTACAAATCTTGAATGACATTCACCGTAAATACGAATAAATGTTACTCTAAAGAACGTCATTCAAACTCACTTGATTATAAAAGCATAACTGCTTTATACCTAGAAATTGATGCGAATATAAATTGCTCGTTGCATTTGATTCAGTTATGCTAGAACACCTAAGTCAACTGATCGTGTATAATGCTAAATACACGCACCGGCTTATAGACTATCACGGTACGGTTAGTGAGGGCTGGCAGAGAGCCAAGTGCACGGCTATACGTTACTGGTCGCAGGTAACTTGCCCGGCGTGCCGTGCTGCGTTTACACGATTGTAGAATGGAAATATTAAGATATATTTTTTACCATAACTAGTATAATATTATCTACTATTAGAAGAACCAATTATCTAATAAGGTCATTGCGTTATACATTTGCATATAGCTTCGATGTTTACGTTTGCTGCGTTGAGCGTATTTACTGGAATGTTTCAATGCCCTCGATTCGGAAACCATTAGCTTTCCTACTATTCTTATATCAGTCTAACTCTCTTTCTTTATTCATAAATTCTTCAGAACAGAGATGAATGCCCACACACTTAGTCGAGTATAATAATAATATTCTATCACATACACACAACACCTTCTAGCCCAAACTAAGCAGAGCTTGTACTATGAGTACTAGACAATGGATAAACATTTATATATACTTTTTATTTTTGTAAATACATACATATTATACATAGAAACACCCAGACCAAGACAAACATCCATGTTTATGCACACAAATGTTTGACTTGTGCGGGAATCGAACCTGCGACCTTAGGTGTGGCAGTCGGTTACACTAACCACTACGCCACCGAGGCCGACCATATATATCCTCTCTATATGGAGTCTTCTTAAAAGAGAAATAGTTATAGAATATGTAGGAGTTTCACAGGGTACTTGTTTGGATTCACACTTACACTGTAAGTTAAACCTAAAATTACAACTCTCTAGAGAACTGGTTCAAGTAGATACTGTCTCAACACAACGCTGCTGATCTGTTGTACGCGATAAAACGCAGGTATTTACGGTCGGCGTGCGCTCTATTGTTTCAATATCGATCTGGTTATCCGCTTCTGTGTACTTGATCACTACGCACTTTCATACCTATAATACGGATTTACCTGAATGATCAGATAAAGAGCATTGTTTTGTTGTTCAATGTATTGATTTTAACATCACTGTGGAAATTTAACGTAATACTGTACTATATGAATAATAATATGATGTCAAAGTCAAAGCCAAAGTCAAAAATCATTTATTCATTTAGGTCACAAAGTAACACTTATGAACGTCAAAATAGTTAGTGTTAGTGAGTTTACTAAGTTACTGAAGCTACATTGCATTACATGCTAGGTTCAGGCAAAGGGTTGAGCCTATGAGAAAAAGCCTGCAAGAAATTCACGGCCACTCTTTTAAATCGCCAAATGCATGTAATATAATAAATATTATAATGAACTATAATATGTATATGTAAATGACTACCTAACGTAACACAATGTTAACTCACGTGTACAACACGCTTATTGATTAGAAAAATAACTAGGGTAATGCTGGTTTGGTTATACTTACTGAATATTTGCATACTATCAGTAGTTACTCATTTTTATACCAGAATAATAGTTACATACATCAGTAGCTCACTTCTATTAGGTATAAGTATAATAGCAATTAGAATAAAAAATAATTATAGGCAACGCATTTGCATACGTTTCAAGTTCAACGCCTTAGGCAATAGCTCTGAGTACCTCAACGTGGTTGAGTTGCCCTTTATAACGACTAACAGTGATCGTCAGAAAATACTATATTATTCAGATCCATTACACTTTACAAATATCTAATAATTTCTTCGTGCAACAAAATGCCAAGCGCTATTTAGTATAGCTCTAAATCAAAACATGACACAATACGTATTGTTATTGGGTGTTAACGTAAAATATCGATAATTATATGCGACCAGCAAAATTGTCATACTTGAATAACGCACCTCACTATAAATCCTTTTATTACATTTTTTAATTTTCCGATGTTAACCTAAATTTACTAAACAAAAGCTCGTGGCTAGCTGCTCTATACATAACATTATATAAAAAATTCCACCATATAATATTAACATGTAACACTAACAAAAACTAGAATGACGTCCATCATAAATATTCATACTAAAACAGTGAGTCACTCATACACAGTACCATTAATTCCCTCACCGTGGTGTAAATCCAATCAGCATAAATTCAGCGCGGACGGCGCGGGCGCAGGAGAGGACGACAGATGCCGTGTAATTGTTCCTGTGACAATTTTTTGTGAACACCCCCTAATGTGTGATCGAATCTGTTTAAAACGGCTACGTTAGGGTGGAGATGGATTTTTGTATTTGGTTTACTGACTTACACTAATGCTCATCATGTTAGTTTATAATTATAATCATGTTAGCAATTATAATTATAGAGTTGGTAGGTCAACATTAAATACCTTTCCATAATCAAAGTTGTGCTAATTACATCGCTATTAATTTGTCTATACAGGGAATGTTAAAAAAAATATTGCAAATTTTTCCTACAATTATTATTGAATGAAGTGACCATTCCAATTTCTATAATTACCTTCTTCTTTATTATGGATTGAGTGTGCCTATAATGATAGCTACAAGATTAAAATAAATAAATTACTCCGGTGAATACATACTAAAACTTTCTAGAGAACTATTTAAAAAACCTTCTTTCCTCCAAGATATGGAAATGCGCAGCAAAATATTTGCTTGCATTTAAGGTACCTAAGAATTAGCATATTATTAAAGTAACATGACAAATGGTTTAATGTATTACCTAGTAATGACAAAACAAATACTTATTGATTGATTTTAATCTATCTTTCTATACATAGCCTATCTGCAAATCTCGAAACGGATAACTGAGGTGTGGTGCATTCAAGCACGCTTAGTGTTACACTATTATAACAGCTTTTTATGTAAGCTTCTTACGTGGCAAATTAACTGCCATGTATCGCGCATATAACCAGGCACGTGGCTGATGATAAAATGAGTATAAAATAAAATATTAATTTCTAATCTTTCATAAATATCTGTCTCCATTTTTAGTTAGCTAGCATCCCCACAACAAACGCAGGGGAGCGGTGTACTCAGGTGTCGAATCGCGACCGTGCAGAGTATGTGAGGACTGGCCCTTGTATTATACGAGCGATCAATTGTATTGCATGGTTTAACTTCATGAGGATGTTTAGACCTTTAGATGCTTTTACATGTGTAGCCTAGGCAAAAAGTATTAAGAAATATATTTTATGGACTGCATATAGAATAAAAATAACTATTGTATTTTTATTAAATTAAGTAATATTACCGCATTTTATTCAAATTAAAATATAGTTTGGAGACCGAATTTTATTTCTGGCCTAACTATAATATTGGTGGTCAGCATACCTATCTCCATTCCCGTGGAGTACCCACCGCCAGTTCGTCTTTAGCTTAAACCGACGTCAGAATATTTGAAGTGCTAAGCTTTCATTTTCTTCTTCTTCATCTTCTTAGCCTTTTTCGACCGCATGGTTGTAGGACTTTTTTAGTTTATGCCACTTCTCACGGTCTTGGGCGACTTCAATCCACTTCACTCCAGCTGTTCTCTTGATATCGTTATGCCAACACATTCTTTCAAGCTTTCATATCGATTGTCAGAAATATTCATAACGGAATTATTAGAATTATCTTGGCGACTAAAAAGTAAATCAAAAAGCAAAATTAATATTTCACCATAAATGACAAAATCATGATTGCGTTGCGATTAGCTTGGGTGATTTTACATATTATATTTTCCATAATAAAAGGAAGAAGGCACTAATATTTTATCAAATCAAACTAGTGATTCCTAAGATTAGCGCGTGCAAATATACAATCTATTTAGCCTAAAAGCGTAAAGCCTAAAGTTGAGATCTTTCAGGGTACAATGTAATACTTGGAATTTCAAAATATAGTTAGTAAAACTTTAGGTTAGTAATTTAAATGTACACTTACAATATTGTATTTAGAAAATTCGGTATAAATTGCACGCACCCTTACCATTCGTATAAGGTATTGATGAAACAAGGGTGGTATTGCACAGGGGTGGTTTCATCCCCTGCACCGAAACTCTTTGATGTGGCCGCCGTGACCGTGAAAATGTGACGTCGATTCATTTCAGACATATTACCGGATTTGTAATTGCATTTAAATTGAGGTCTTTGTGTGTATCTACTGACTTTTTCCATGTATATACATGTGTTTACAGTTGTGTACATAAATATTTTCTGGTTTATATATTTCCAGTGGCAGAGTAGTATAACACCAAAATTTCTCGAGCCACGCTTTTTTGCCATCAATTGGTTTGCCAGATTTCGGGCTGATGTTTAGAATTTCTTTACGATCTTAATTTCAGGCATATATATAATTGCTAATGTACGCCGAGGCAGTGTTAATTTTAATTAATTATTATAATCATCTTCATTGAATAAACTATAGCAGCCTAGTAGAGAAACCATTGGATTCACAAGATAAAGGTTTAAAGTACCCATGGTTAGCTATTCAGACTTTTTGAAGTAAGTTTTATGAGTTCATGGTTCATCATTAGCTATATAACATTAAAAAAAGCTTTAGTTAGATATAGAAACTACCATGTTAGTACAACGAGTTGATTTGTAATCAGATTTTGTTAAAGATTTATCGTACTGGCTGTTTAATATGTAACAGTGTCATCCCATAGTCTGCAGCTTTGACAATAGGTTTAACGCCTATATTGTGAGACATATTTGATCATACGTGAGTATTCATCACTTCCATCTCTTTGAACTCTTTAGGTCGTACATATGTATATCTTAAACTGCGCGCATGCCGTACTTGTAGCAATCGCCTTATTATTTTATTGACTGGCTCTCATATTGGAAAATAATATTAAAAGAAACATGAAAGTAGATATAGTAACAAGTATAGAAAAGGGTATATAAAGCTGGTTTGGGCATATAGAAATAATGGACGAGAAAAGACTGACTAAGAAAGTTTATAAGGCTAGTGTGAATGGAACAGTCGCAAGAGGAAAACCTAGCGAACGTTTTTCGATCAGATCGGAGTTCTGGACAAAGGCCAGGTTAAGAGCACCTTAAACCGACGAGCATGTATGAGGAATGTGATGAAAGTGAATGAAGCCAGAGAAGTGTGTCAGGATCGTAGCAAATGGAAATCCGTAGTCTCGCCTACCCCTCTGGGAAACAGGCGTGAATCTATGTATGTTTTCTTCTCTCTAACCTTTATTATTCCCAAGTTACTTGGGGTCGGCCTTTTCTAGTCTAACCGGATTTGACTGGATATCAGTTTTTACACGGAGCGGCTGCCACATGACCTGCGCAACCCGAAGGCTAACGATACCCTAAGGCTAGACCAGTGTCAGGATATTATAGAGCACTGACTTCCCAATAACGACTGCCATAGATGTTCATGGCAGCCGGGACCGACGGCTTAACGTGCTCTCCGAGGCATGGAACAGGCGATAATTGTCAATCAATACGCACATAATTTCGAAAAGTCATATAACTTCCGAAAGTCAGAGGTGCGCGAGGTGGGTTCGAACCCGAGACCCTCTTCATTGCAGTCTGTTGGTCTCCCCACTGAGCTATCGCTGCTGGTATGTATGTATATTAAAATAATTTTGTAAACGTCTATAAATATACTGGACAGTGGACAATGTATTATTTCTAAGTTGTTTCTTTCATTCATAGGTTACTAGCTTTTGCCCGCAACTTCGTCCGCGTGGAATAGTTAAATTGCAGATTTTACATTTTTTAGGATATTTATTTTGCCAATAGTACACGTACAAACTGCTGCGGTTTACAGCAAATAGTTTATTTAATACATTTTTATAAAACATATAGATTTTGCAAGTTTGATACTCGTGAGCAACGCCACATAGAGTTGCCCATGCAAAACAGTTTTGTTTATTGTTATGGTAAATGCTGCTTTTAGGGAAAATGTACTCTTTTAAACTGAAATTGCAAATCGGTCGGAATGATCGCAATACGGGGAATTAAAACATTTTACCTTTTTACCATTTCATTCATGATTATAGCTTTTATATTATTGCATCCTAGATAAGTAATTTGTAGTCATGTACATAGCCTGGTCTTTTTGCGTCATTTCTTATTAACAGGACTGGAACATCAACTTTTAGCCTCAACTTTTGGGAAAGCACTCCTGATAATTTTAAAGAGTTGAGAAACTCTATAGGGTACGAAGTCACTTGTTCAGTGCCCAAAACATTATCTACTTAGAGGTACACGACAACAACCCCCTCTACATCTGACATAATTTCTTCGTATATCTGGCCTACTGTCTCATTTTTCGGCGCCAAATTTGACCTGTCACACAACCATTCTCGATTGCCCAAACTTATTTGTAGATCAAGATAGACATTATTATTTAAATCATTTGTGTTATCAATAATTTGACAGAATTCACGTCTTAGTGTAATCATGCCGTTACTGTCTGTTGGTGCACAAACTCAACCGATTTTAAAAAAAGCAGTCGCAATTTGTCCTGCCTAAGAATCACTATGTAGTTGTACTCGCATATTTGTAGTTAGACAAAACTTTTACGTGCACCCATGATAATACAGAAGCTTTCAAACAGGCATATATTTCAATCGCCGGTGAACCGGCAGTGTCTGTCTTAAGAAGTTACCAGCTAAAACTACCACCATCCCTGCCAAGAAACCCTGGTAGATCTTGATATCTTTCATTGTGCAATCTAGTGCTTCGTTTGCTCTTTTGTGGGACATTATACATTCATTCCAAACCAACACCTTACACTGCTGCAACATTCTTTCACGTTCACCGGTTTTGCTAAAATTAGAAACACTACTATGCCGCGCTGCGCCGCCGCCGGCGCATCGTTCATTGTGTATGGCGCTTGGCGTGTCTCACACTCAAGCGACGTGTATATTATACATGTAAAAATGCCGTCTTAATGTATATTAAGACGGCATTATTACTAAGGCCATGTTTTCGATAAATATACTTACGCATAGTAAACATAGACAGATTTATTTGGGCTTCCATACGAACTTTCGTCTCCTATTTCATCCCCATGCAGGTCGAATTTCAGAAAAGCAGGAACAAATATTTATTTACTTCTTATCAAGTGCCTAAATACAAAGTCTCGTGGTTTTATCTACGATAATGACGAATTCCCATACAAACTTTTATCCCTTATTTTAACCCCTTCATGCCCTAGATCGGTTCAGTGGTTTAGGCGTGAAAGCGAACAGACAGACAGACAGAGTAACTTTCGCATTTATAATAGTACTAGGAACAATATATACACGTAACATTTGGAAAACTCTGTAGCCTATTTGTATACCAGACTGCTTTGGCAATCCATTGAACGTTGAACAAGGCCCGACTGTAATTAACCTAATATAAATACTGTAATGGTCCCACAAACGATTCAACATTGTTTCACTGATTTAGTGGAGACAATAGAGCGCACTTAAATACCGCCACTCTTTTTATTTCATTCCCACATCAAAGAAGTGCCTCATTAAGAATATCTTCCATCTCTCTTTATGCTTCTCAGAAGACGATCCTAGCCATTGTTCATAAGTGTTCCGGCTGTTTGTCCTATAGACATCATTTGTCAGGCCAATTAGCATAAGGAATGTTTTCGTAGTTAGCGATTAGTCTTGAAGACATTCCTTGAAATGTCTTTTTGGGTGTCACTTGCGATTTGTCGAAGCCAGAGCTGTGAGTTTTGATACATTGCTTACTGTGTGCTTACTGCTGCCTGTGGGAGAAAATGTAAATGCATTTCTTGGTAAGGTGCGATTTGTTATGTAAAGGTAAGTTATTTATACAGATATGAGCAGATTAGTATAAAAAGAAGAAAGAATATGTCCGTCAAATATAATTGTTGACTGATATATAAATAATTTGTAGACAATTTATGTAAAATTGAGTAACAAAACGGTAATATAAAAGAAACTACATTTCGGTATTCGGAAACTATTATTAATATATTTGCAGGTAGTAATAATAACGGCGCCATTTACAAGCTATTCCACAATTCGGCGCGGGCTTCTTTGTATGAGAAAGGTTAGGCCCGGAGCGGATCTGTGATCCATGAGGAAAGTATCCTTGCGGATCCGAGCCGTCGACGGCGAACCGGGCGGCGCAGGCGCGCATTCGCGCGCCTCATGCCGCCATAACGAAGGCCGCGGGCCGGAGAACGGGGATCTCCCGCCCGCTAGCCATTGAGTTGATCCGACGCCCTCTGTAGTGCCGGGGCGTCGCCCAGGAGTGGTAGTCTGCTGGATGGGTCACTTATGTAGTCTCTTTTTTAGCGGCCATCCACTATATAAGGCAGCGAGTAGGCACACCGTGGGCTATTGGTCCGTAGGCCCGAAGTACAGGAGAGCCGGAAATAACCCTCTTGCCTCTCCTTGTGGTGAAAGGGTCATAAATCAAGCGCATATAACCACGACAAAAAAATATTGTCAACCACACAAGTAAAATCGGTGACATGATTACATTCGCCTCGCTTAAAGGTAACCTTTATCTATACCCTTCAACATTGGTGCAGTACTATGTCATGCAGACGAAACAAACAACGTATTGTATAAGTATGGATTAACAATAATGGTCCTAAACCTCTGTAGTACTCTACCAAATGTGGTAACGTTTTACGATATCTTATATTTATATATAACATTTAAGTATAAGTAAACAAACGAGCTGGTCGAATGTGGCAATAGGCATATATCCTGGTGTGTACTATGTTATGTGTTTACGATAACGGAATATTATCTACACACCGTGTATTATAAATTTAGGAATAATTAGCCTATAGCATTTGTACACATGGGTAATTTCCTAAAGTATATTTAATTTTCAGTTCCCAAATTATCACACATCAAGACATGCACTCGCAGCACAGGAAGAGGAAGCAGCCACGATATTATTTAACGTCGCAGCCATGCTACGTTGGAAATCACACTTCATTTGCATTCTAAATCACACAAATCACGCAAATTTAACTATTAGTCATTTACATTTGCAATCATTTTAAGATTTGACCTTTCCAAATACACTTTTATTATTGTTCGGTATCTCTGCGGTAAGGAAGGTATTCAAAGCTTTAGCTCGGCTCATATGTCACGAAACGAGTCGTTTAGGCTACGGACAGTTTAACATTGTCATATTTTTATAGAATATGTGTCAAAATGTAACTCTCCGTAGCAAAAAACTACTCGTTTTTAATATAGGAACTGAGCCTTGGAAGGCACTATGCTGTGCGCGAAAACACAGTTTGTGTTTTAGGTCCTTGTATTGGTAAGGTAGTGAATTATTTACGCATCTTTCAAAAATCACGAGGTGATTCTGATATTTTAAGTAGGTATTTATACGCTTCTGCAATAGCTTACCACTAGGCGACTTGCAACCTGGCTGTAAGCATTGTAATTATAAAAAAGGTATTTAAAATATATCTAACATCTCCTACAGTAGAGTTAAATAGTGGCAATTTTCTATTTGAAGCCTACATATTATTGCCATAGTTTCATAGACATACAGAGTGTGAACAGCATAGTCCCCGACAATTGCTACGCTAACCCAAAATAGTATAAATTTTTAAGAAAATGTTTTTCGCATATGTAGTTTATGTACATATATTCAATCAATTTCAATAGTTTTCAAACAGATTTCGAATCATCGAAAATATTATATTGGTAAATATTATTAGGTATATATAATGTGCTATTCTAGTTGGACAATAATTAACCTGAATTATGAAAGTGTTTTCGTAGCTCATTTCATATCTATGACTTTTTTTTTTTTTTTTTTTTTTTTTTTTACGTGGGGGAATGCAATGACGCATATCTCTCCGCGGGGGCGGGCGGAGGGATTATGTCGGACTCGCCGGGGTCAAAGAAGATGGAAAAGAAATAATGTACCTCCCGGAATACCGACTAAACCTACCACGGTGTTCCGGAAACGGTGAAACGGCAGGCCACTACACAAAATACCTATCCAAACTAGGCACTTCCGACATTATAAAAACCCTACTGTCTCCCCCCTAGAGGGGAGACGGACTCGACACAGAGGCGCGCGTGGGAACACGCACGCCACCTCTCGGACCTGGTGCTGAACGGATAGCGGGCAGGCCCACAAAGCCCGCCACCCCCAGGTCAAACCTCAGGGTGGCTGGAGGTCATCGCGCGCCCTCCGGCGCCCGGCTCTGCGGTTGGGGAGAGGGTTTAAACGCTCCCTCTCCCGCTCCGCCGCCTCCTTGATGGAAATTACTTCCTCACAGAAGGAGGCGACGGCGTTCCACGACCTCTCACTTCGGACCATAGACTGAACTACGGCCGGGAGCGAGAGGGCAACCGATCCGACTGCCGCGATCAACTCACGGCGCTGCGATGCCCAGGCGGGGCAAACCGCCAAAGTGTGCAGCGCCGTGTCCTCTATAACGTCGCGGCAGTCGCCGCAGTGGTGACAACCGGGCGTCTCTTGCCGGCGTATACGACACAGGAACTGGCCAAAACAACCGTGGCCAGTCAGTACCTGTGTCAGCCGGAAGGTGAGGGCGCCATGCCGCCTCTCCAGCCACTCCTCAAAAACGGGACTTACCGCCACGATCGTGGCGTGCCCAATATATATGACCTGATTTTACCCTGTTAAGCCCTAAAATACCTAACAAAAAGGTATAATCACAACTTCGTAGAGAACTGATTCGTAATTTGTTTAAGACGTCATGCGCACTAGAGTAAATCTCTGTATAATGATAGAATCTACAAACAGCGAATTGAAATAAAGATAAGCAAGTCTTTTGTCATACTTACTTGCAGAACACATTAGTTTTATTATTTTGTACCCAAAACAATAGACATATTAGCATCATCAAGGTGACTACCAAAATTATATAAGTACATGTGTACCGTCGAAATCATTCAACACTGGTTTCGTAATAGAATCACATGCCACGACAGCAATAACGCATTGCCATCTGTACTCGATGGATACCAAGAAGACGAATGTACGACGCACTTGTCGCTTGATTAATAAGCTTAATTACAGCTGAATGTTGTGTGTTACTGATGCGGTATTGCTTCATAGTGATTTAGTTGGCCGAATTCGTGGTAGAAAGGTAGGTATGTAGGTCGTTAGAGGTGAGCGAGATGTTCATTGGTAATCAATTGAATAAATAAACGGTTACGGTGGTGGACTTTTATGAAGTTTAAAGTAACTTGATGATTAAACTAAAAAAACTAGTATAATATATTTCTAAATATTTCTTTGAAGAAAGACCTATCCAACTATCTGTTTATTTTGATGACATTTTCTCTTTCTTACTCTCTTTCCATTTACATAAAAGATAGTTAAAAGTTTATTTACTCATAGTTTACAAATAAAAAAGAACTAAAATATTAAATTAAAATTATGAAAATGATATTATACAATGAATAAGAAGTCATTGTCTGCTGTACTAGTATAATCTGTGCTACAACAGTCAGTGCCATTCACTCAGTATTTACATAATATTATTGTTATAATTTTTAACGTGTAGATAAATAAAGCAGGCCAATTCTCATAATTATTTATTTTGTTGCTGAGATCGTTAATTCAGTGCCAGTATAAACAAAAATAAAACATTATTTTTGCATAATAACACTTTTAGCCTATTATTTTTATTAATGTTTTAATCTCGAAAGACCCTCCGCGACCTGTGTTTCTATTTTGGTTACAATTCCCAAACACACATAATGTACGAAAAAAATATGGCCGTCAATAGTGCTCCACTCCATAAAACTTTTCTCTCACAATACTTTAGTATCGATAAAAACATCTCCCCTTCAATAAATATAATAAATCATTCTCAATACTGTATGTATATCGCGATTTTATCGACACCAATAACTGTTTTCGCCAAACGCATCGTTTTTACAACGGCATACAGACAAAGTTACAGCTACCCACCTAAAAAATTCGTTGCACTGACGAAGACCTTTATTTCATTGTAATAACACTCAAAATTGCATGCGTTTTAGTTTTCTGAGAGTCTAAATTTAAGTTGGTAACCTTTTGTAATTGTCTAATACCCCCAGAGACGGTGCGTGGCTGTTCTATTAACATTTTAATGTATATAGGTGTAATCAGAACGTAAAAAGCTAATTTATATGCGTCTAGACGAAAGACCGCGAATTGGAAGGTGTTTGTAATAGTCTCAAGACGGTTTTGAGAAGTACAACATGGTATAGTGTCGATTACGTTTTGAATCACCAACTTAATTTCTTTGTTGGATATGTGGTTAGTTTTTTGCAATCTTGTATTATGTTTTCAAAAGACATATTGGCAAAGCTATTTTAAATGAATTGACTTCTGCAATATATTGTATTTGACGTATAAATGGAAAGAAAATATAATTACGGATGACCATAACTCCTTGACTATAACTATATCCATCTCCGACTGGAATTGCATTTAGGTGTTGATGAATTTTGAGAAGCCCGTCCTACTATTATCACGCCCAGAATTAAGGAAGATGTTACAAACATAAAATTACGAACGGACACAAAGTATACTCAAACAGTACAATCATTTGCGGATCACTATAATAATTTTCATGTGTATTTTTTGACCTATAATACTCAATGCGACGACTACTCACCTCTATGCCATTGGTGCAGTCATTTAATGTCATATAGTCATTAAATTAAAAATCGTTCTTCTGTTACATATATTTAAACTAATGAAATGTCAAAATATGGTGACAGAAATAAAATTCTAAGCTCGTTTCATTCACCGGTGTAAGAAAAAAAGAACAACATAATGTAGGTGTCAGGTGGTTATTTTCCCACTAAAGTTATAAGCGTCTGCTCAGATAAAGGGGTGCTTGTGATGCCCGCAAGCAGATTGCCAGAAGCTTGGTACTATTAAGAATTCCGTATAACTTAAATAAGTGTTGGACTGAATCAATAAATATACTACAACTCTTAGATGGGAATAACGACTCGCCCTTTCGTGGGTATAATGCTATATGATATTCTAGAAAAATCTTTTATAACTTAAGTATTCGATAGTCGTATTTGAGAAGCGATTGCGCTTCTCATATACATAGCCTCATTCGGCTACTGTGGCCAATGGTGTTAGATTGAACAGACACTGATCAAAAGCAGCAGATTTTTCTTATATATAGTAATAATAATAATAATAATATCAGCCCTGTATTAAACTGTCCCACTGGTAGGCACGGGCCTCTTCTCAGCGTGTGAAGGGTTAGGCCATAGTCCACCACGCTGGTCCAGTGCCGGTTGGCAGACATCAGATATCTTCGAGAACATTACGGAGGATTACATGCAATTTTCCTCACGATGTTTTCTTTCAACGTTAAAGCAAGCCATAATTAATTACTATTCTAATACGCACATAATTCAAAAAGTCAGAGATTCATGCCTTGGGATCGAATTCAAGACCTTTGCATGGCAGTCCGCTGGTATTCCACTAGGCTATTGCTGCGTATTTGCAATAAAATAAATAATAAATAGGATTGGCTAGAAATTATGCTCTTTTGAAAGTGAAGACCTGAACTTAACGCTAATATAATATATGTATGTATATGATTAAGAAATTAAATATTATCTCCCTGAAAAGAAATCAGTTACAAAAAATATACCTAACAGCAGAACTTGAAAAGTTGACTGATTGATTTATAATATTCTCCATTCTACCTTAGAGAAAATATCCATACTTATCTACCGACATACTTATTCACACCTATTACAAAGGATATTGGCTCTAACAAAAACGTAATGACTTTACAAAGACAGATCATCTGTAGGTGCGACCTGTGCAAACTTTTATAAGTTCTAGAATTCGCTCTTATTCTCAAGCCATAAAGTTAAAAACCGCGTGTCTGAAAACAAAAAACCTTCTGCTGAATTGACGGATTAGCAGAAAGTAGGAATCTAAAACAAGATTGCTAAATGCAGTTACTGTAACTCTTATTATGTTAGCTTTAAGATTGAATTTCGCGTCGTTTCATTATTTTTACGGATTTCATTTGGCCGGTAAGCTCATCAATCACGCAGGACTTTGATGGAGGTGGCCTGATCTAGTTTGTCGATGTCTGTGCGAACGGTGGCTAAACACCTGCTAATTGAGGGTACAGGTGTGCATGTTTTACACAAATTTCACTTTCGAGTAAAGTTTTGACGGGAATATAAGGGATGTCGTAATCAATCAGAACAGTTGACTCAAGCTCTGTATTCTGTTATCAATATCAATGAGATCTTATGGGCGTGGAAGCTTCTTACAATATTTGCCTTTCGAAGCGCGCAATATAATAAAAAGTGGAGATCCTTGTACTTCACAAGGATCTCCACTTTACCTGGTATTGGATCAATTGGCTTAGTAAAAAGCCTAAATGTAACTTTAGTAATCTAGGTAAACTCACTAACCGCTAAACTTCTACTTACATGTAAGTGTACTTTGTAAGTCAAATGAATAAATGATTTTTGATTTGACTTGCCTTGATTTGACTTTGACTTGACTTGATATGGCTCAAACTGCAGCAACAACGATGTGTACTGTATAACTAGAAAATAATATTTAGTCAAGCTGGAGCTGGGCCCCATTAATACTTCACAAATATATTTATCTGCGATCCTCTGTATAGTAGAAGATTACTGACACTATACTTTGTTAGTTATTAATATTTTGTAGTGTATTTGTCCATCTTTAATTCCTTTTCCAAAGGGATGATCATGCAAGTGACATTTCTGCTATTGCAAGCAATCATAGGACACAATGAACCGCTTATCATCAAAGCTCTGGCCACGTAAATGTTTTTAGCTTTGCAGTATAAAAAAAAATATTACAATACCCACAGGAACCAATAATAATAGACCAGATAATAGTTTTGAAGTACCTCCAAAACTTTGTATGCAAGCTCCAACATATTGTGCTGAGTTTTTAATTTAACTGTACAAATAAGAGGTAAATAGGAGTGCAGCGCACGCATCTGTCGATCCTGAGCTGCGCCCGCGGCTATCGGGAGCAATTGTGGATGTAATAAGGGATGGTGTGTGGATATGGTACTTTTTCACCGTTACGTTGGATTAGTCCCGTTACAATATAACAAAGGGGGACGGTAAAAATAGTTCTGTTTTGTTACATTGTAATCGGTTGTTTGAATTTGCATAATAACAATATTAAATAATGCATTTTTGTTTCGGTTTGGGATATGTTATGGTATATAATAGGATATTTGCCAACAAAATAGTTCAGAAATTGTACTTTAATAAAAAACAGATGATGTTAAGTTCTCTTTAAACTAACAAAACAATCCAACTAAAATATTTACATTATAGTGTCATAGTTATGCTAAAGGCATTTATATTCGTATCCGTTCGATAATGCTCAGTGCTTTGACGTTCATAAGTGTTACTTCACAAAGTGGTAGGTCACAACCTATAAGAATAAATTATTTGTGACTTTGAGCTATTCATCGGATTTTCCTTGTAGACTGTGTTCATGCTGAAAATGTCAGTGATCCTGCGTCGGTGTCTTATACTTGATAAAGTTCAAAAGCATGAGTTAAACGTTACTTTTAATGACTACGAATGTTACCCGTAACAGTATATAATGAACATATTATCGCATGCAAATGTTCGAAATGTAAGTAACGCATCCATACTTTCGTACACCGGCTGGCTCATATTTGGTGCACTTCCCCTACTTTCGGCGCGGCCCTCAAGTGGCGAGGTGCACACTCACCGACAAATCGATACCGCTTATTGTAATAGCTCTATAACGTTGTATACATGTATATATGTACTTAATTGTTTGAATATTCGAGATTCAATAAGCAAAAATGTTAGTATGTTTGAACATTTATATATAACATTATATGTAGTCGCGAAAGTTTTTTTACAAGGTTTAATGGTACTGAATAGGTTTCTGGTTTGAATAAAGATAGAAAGAAAGCTAAGCTAAGTAGCTACTTAAAAAAACAAAAGAAGGCCCGTACAAAAGCTAGTTTAGAGAACAACGTAATAAAAATAATCAAAAATATTATACAGGTACCACGCGTACTTCACATAAACGAACTATGTGTGTATGTTTCAACAAGTTTGGTTCAATTCTGTATACACTGCTCTGCAATAATCAAAACATTATTTAAGCGCTGATTACAATACAGCAAACTATGCCGAATTGAACCCAACTTTTGAAACGTATTGAGATTGTCTCATACTCGAGCGCTGTCAACTCTTCTACTTTACTAATTAGATCAATAAATTTAGTAAGTAGTAAGTCGTAAAACCTACACAGGTCTTAAAGCAAAAGGAATGTGTGTGGTATAAGTCGACTTTATTAAATAGTATCAAAACCCGCGATCCACATACTCATACCGGTCTCTAGGTAGGTATAGCAAATACAACAGCTTTCGAATTAGAATTAAATTTAATTAAACCAACCGTAAGCCTCAACCGCGTCCATCGATAATATCGTTCACAAAATGTTTTACACGAATTAAAGAGGTTTTTATAATCAGTGGATTTTCCGCGCGATCTGCCCTATGTGCCGACAAACGGATCCAACTGACAAAGGTCATTGAAATTTATGTAATTAAATACAACTGTCAGATGGTTTCTGGGGTTTTTTGTTTGACCGATTTTCGGGAATTGAAAAGGGAATATTTTTGTATCTGTTTGAGGCATACTTGTGTGTTTTTTAAACGTGCTTTGTATTATTCGGAAGGCAATTTTATTTTATATACAAAAAAGGCAGCAGTATAGCCCGACTACCGTACCCTACTGATTGGAAGCTGGTACCTATTATGTTAGTCTGTAGTATCACTGGTGCATTATACACAAGGAATTAAGGATTACATTAAAGGAAAGAAATGGGAAAATAATACAAAATTAATGCTAGTTTCTAGTAAGAGAATTACAAATTCTTTAAAAATATTTGCCTATTCTAAAATAATTTGCAATGCTACATTTGGATCGCAATTTAATTTCAATCCCATAATAACGCACCTTTGATTATAAATGCTATGTGCGTATTAAAGAAACCTAAATCACGAATCTCACAGAGTTCTCTATAATATGTTCGGGCACAACTACACAATTATTGATAAATATATTTATCCTTATTAATATTATAAATGTGAAAATGTGTTTGCTGGTTTGTCCTTTTCTCGCAAAGCGTGTCGACGTGTTTTTTGTATAAAGATACAAGAAAAGATAGAAGATAGACTCCGGGTTACCACCATGAATTTCTTGACGTAAAAGTCCAAAAACAGTTTGCAGACCCGGAAATCAAACTCAGTACCAGCAGTCGCATTTACTATCAAATGCTATTACTATTTATAAACGTGTTTAACTATTAAAAGTTCCAATTTGCAATCGTTTTAATTTACTAGCGATTGGCTTAAAATTAACAAGTATTCTTTTAAATCTCTCCCGCTAATCTATAATTTTGTGATGGGACTGGGTTCACATCGGTAATGCAATATGTGTTATTCAAACCCACGACCACTTGATCGCAAGTCCAATGCATACTGAGCTGCCGTTGCTTGTTTAAATCAAGTTTATTTGCAAAAGTTCCAAATTATTCTCAGTCGCACCACTTTCAGCCATCATTAATTATCAAAACATTGGGTACGTTATCTACGAGCCGCAACGTCGAAATGCATTAAATTCAGCGCCTGCACCTTCACCGTAAGTTTTCAAGTAATTTACGAGTGAATATTTAAGCATCACCTACCAGGGGATCAGAACACGCCAGGGGTGGAGTTTTGTGTGTTTTACTAATTGCCAAAAGATGTTAATCAGGTACCGGAGACATATATCCATCCTTTTCTAACTCACGGCAAGTTTATTCCACTGTCTCCGTCACCTGTCCTAAAGATATAACTCAAAAGCTGAAGCAAAAACCATGACAAGGAATTAATTAGAACTCAAGGTAAATAATGAAGATTGTCGCTTGTACTAATGAGTTTTCTGGTAAGTTCTGTTTTGTAAAATAATTATAGGACAGGTAATTAAGAAGTTTAGGGGGCTATGCAAATGGCCGAAGTTAATTGTCCAGAAAAATGGTTGAGGAAGAATAGTCGGTGAATAATCTTCGGAATGCACCGCCATTTTATGTATTTGATGGCTATCTAAGACATCTGTTGGATATAAATAAACTACAAAGACAAGTTATAGAAAATGTTTATTTTGGAATAAAGAAAACACAATGCAGCAATGAAAACGTAGATCATTTATATATATTATATAGTTAATCTCAAGTCTTTATCTCGAAAGGATAAGTAGAGGTGTATTAATATGCATTTTTTTCCAGCTATGTTTTTAGGTTCGACGTAATATATTTTATAGCTTACTGAAGTCTAAAGGGCGCAGTTCCTGACTTTGTGTTACTACCGAGAATTTTATGGCAGACAATTTCCATAACACTTTGCCCCACACGGGAATTGAACCCTAGGCCTCGTGAACAGCAGTCGCACTTACTACTGCTGCATCGCCGAGACTATCTTTATTACATTATCAAGTGTTTATAATTGTAAACATAACAGTTAGAGATATTAAAGAGCAGGGCTTTCTGTTACAATTATTTAATATACCTACTTGTAGGAGAGGGTTCTCCTGCTAAGTATCTATACTAATATTATAAAGCTGAAGAGTTTGTTTGTTTGTTTGCTTGAACGCACTAATCTCAGGAACTACTGGTCCGAATTGAAAAAATATTTTTGTGTTGGATAGCCTATTAGTCGAGAAAGGTTATAGGCTATATAACATCATGCTTAAACCCACGGGAGCGGCGCAGTAATCATAAATGCGGGTGAAACCGCGGGCACATCTAATATTAAATAATTGTAACGTTGTGATTGGGTAACCACTAGGTTAAAAAGGACCAAATAATATAATATAATAATAATATTCTACTACATACACACAACACCATCTAGCCCAAACTAAGCAGAGCTTGTACTATGGGTACTATACAATGGATAAACATACATATACACTTTTTTTTTTTTCGTAAATAGGTACATACATATTATACATAGAAACACCCAGACCAAGACAAACATCCATATTCATGCACACAAATGTTTGACTTTTGCGGGAATCGAACCCGCGACCTCAGGCGTGGCAATCGGTTACTTTTTATTATAATATTTACTGTGATACAGCGATAGTTCAGTGGGGAGACCTGCAGACTGTAATGCAGAGGGTCTCGGGTTCGAACCCACGTCGCGCACTTCAACTTTCGGAAGTTATATGACTTTTCGAAATTATGTGCGTATTGATTGACAATTATCGCCTGTTCCGTGCCTCGGAGAGCACGTTAAGCGTCGGTCCCCACTGCCACTGCCATGAACGTCTATGGCAGTCGTTATTGGGGAAGTCGACAAAAAAGATCCCACTGGGTCGAAGTGTTGCCGGTCTGTACTGACTGACCCCCACACTAGATAAGATAAGATAAGATAACCATTTTTCTTTTTTTTTTACCTGGGGTATGCTATAACGCATATCCCTCCGCGGGGGCGGGCGGAGGGATTATGTCGCACTCGCCGGGGTAAAAGAAAGATGGAAAAGAGATAATGTACCTCCCGGAATACCGACTAAACCTACCACGGTGTTCCTCGACAAAACCACTATCGACGGGGCCGCACGAATCGCTTTCGCATGCGGTCGCGACCCCGCCAAGGTTACGGCCCAGGCCACTACGCGAAGAGACCTACCCAAAGGACTCACTTCTATAAATATCCTACTGTCTCCCCCCTAGAGGGGAGACGGACTCGACACAGAGGCGCGCGTGGGAACACGCACGCCGCCTCTCGGACCTGGTGCTGAACGGGTGGCGGGCAGGCCTACAAAGCCCGCCACCTCCAGGTCAAACCTCAGGGTGGCTGGAGGTCATCTCGCGCCCTCCGGCGCCCGGCTCTGCGGTTGGGGAGAGGGTTTAAACGAAGATAAGATAACCACTAGATTAGGAAGGACCAAATGTTTACAATAATAAATATAGTTTTATTTTTTATTATAATGGTTACTGTGTGACTTGAATATAATCTTATTTTAATTTTGTTAACCTCTGAGTCTTCTTGGAAGAGGTTAATGAAAACATTATGTGAGTCTGTGTGTCTGTCTGTTAGTGACAGGCATAGCTCCGGAATTACTGGACCGATTGACTTGTAACTTGGTGTGCAGACACCTTGGGGTCATTCCTCGGTCGAGTTTGAATATGAGCCTGTGGGTCAAAAGACTCCCGAGATATAGGGGTCACAAGGTCATAAGGTCAAGGGATATCCACCAAGCCAGCCAGCCATTGCCCAGCAGTGGGACATTACAAAAAGCTGATGAAAAAAAACAAAGTTCACATGAAGCCGAAGACGTCGGTCGAATCCTAAGTTTTTTATAGGAGGCGCGCCTGTAGCCTGCCGTTTTTAGACTCCGTGCTGCTATCGACATTGACTATACTGGTTTCGACTGCATGGATGTAGTGGTTTAAGTGGTCGCCTCGCCATTGCCGCCGAGCTGAGTATTGTGGGTTCGATCCCCATACGGGACAAAAATTTGTGTGATTCAGAAATAGTTGTTCCGAGTATGGGTGTTCTTTGTGTCCGTTGTTTGAATGTTTGTAAAGTCACCCGCGCTACAGGAATTATTCCTAATGAGGGAGATGTATATAAAAAAATAAAAATCTTGTTACCACCTCCAGCAAAAATAATATGTTGGTAGTGGATTTATGAAGCTCGTCAGGGCTGTCGCTGCTTGATTGAAACAAAAGACATATTTGTTGCTACGTGATGAATCCAATAGCACCGCCCTCCCAGGAATCGAATACAAAACTTCACAATCGCCTAAAACCTATATACTACCTATCTATACTGCCAAATATTCTATTTATATAAGACACAAACACCCACCTATCCCACCACACACACACACATAAACTTACACACACTACGATAATTTATAAACACAGCACCTCTTACATACACGCTAAAGGTTTTTCATTAAAACAGCATGTAACACAAGTCCTTTGACCGGAGTTATTATGCGACACACGCTTATAAAAAAACGTAGTGAACCACAGAAATGTTTGAATAAGTATGTGATTGCGGCTCGCAATACGGACAGAACGAAGCTTTCATTAGTAGAATTCAATGTTCATTTTGAATTTGTACGCTGTTTTTATGTTTCACCTTATGGGGTGTTGAGGGAAGGTGGAATTGCGTTATGAGGTTTACACTACCTATGAATACACATAATAATTTGTCTTACGTCAACGTGAACATTAAACATTAAAATTAAGTTTTCAAAATACTTTTTAGTTTTAAAAACTAGTAGAGCCCATGGCTTCACTCGCGTAAATGTAGGTTATATCAATTTTCTACCACCTTATGGCCTTTTCTGTACTCCTGACAACTTATATGCGAAATTTCATGAAAATTCGGTTGAATAGTTAAGGCGTGAAAGTGTAACAAAATATCTCACATTTATAACATTAAGTTCAATTTACTAAATTATATATATTAAATTATTTTTTCTGACTTTTCGTTTGTCTTATTAGGTCTCTTTGTGACCATGCGTGATAAAAAGCAACCGTAATAGTTTTATACCTGTTGATTGTCTGATAAATGTCTGGGATAGGTATTTTTTTGGCTATTCGCTTAACATACACTATCAGATCAAAAAGGTATTGGCATGGTATATTCTGTAACAAAGGAAGAGATAGTATTTTAAAACATAATCTAATTAAAAGCTATCATAGTTCAAACTATCGTTTAAAGAATTTTCGAACGAATTTAAAACCTTTGTTTACAATCGAAGTGCAAAACAACGTTCTATTTTTAAATTTAAATCGCTTGTGTGGTCGTCTTCAAGCGATAAAATGTATCCAATCAAAGCGTTTAACGGTCCAGCGGTGGTTGTCAGCTCGCGTAATTTGAATTTGGAATAAAACGCGCGATTGGCAAGACGCGTATGCAATGACGCGTGATCGTCTGTCGCAGTATCACCCCGATGTGTGCGGGCCTTTATGTGTAAAACGCCTAATGTCTGAATTTTTAAAGGCTATTAAAAAGATTTAGTGGTACTTGTGAATAATATTGCAAATCGAGCGGAGATAAAAGGGTAATAGGTTTTGTTTTATATCAGCTTGTATGACGGTGAGTGTGTTTATTTTAGTATTTTCGCCAGTTAGTCAAAGAAACATAGGTACTTACGCTTAAATAATGGACCAACATTTCAATAATAAAAATGCGTCCGATTTTTACTCTATTTCTGACTACCTAATTGATTTGTTCCTGCCTTACGGCCAACTGCTTGTAGAATTTATAGAGTTTAGCTCCAAGATATGCAAAATTTGCAAATACACTACAATTGGTCTATAATTATATTTGTAACAGTTCAAAGTCATATTACAAAAAGGAACAATTTCGTTTTAATTTCTTGTAATTATGGCAAAGAAGCTGCACTCTATAGTATATACTTCAGACATCTGTCCCCTAAAGGAGCTTGAAAATACCACTGACCTCAGGAACATAACACAAGGTTTCCGGCATCGGGAACACGAGCGGAGCTTTTAAAACTCCCATTTCGAAATATAAGGGTGCTTATGGCAGCTTTCCTACAAGGCTTTCGCCTGATAAAAAGCATGAAGCAAAGTTCTAAAGTAAATACTACTATTAAGTTAAGGTCCTTCAGACCTAATTTCGGTCACGGCAGTCAGTCTTTCGAACATGGCCTCATAAGGTACTGCATACCTAATGCCTTTTCTGTTATACAAAATAATATAATGTATATAAAACACATACATTATATAAATTTATGCTCGGGGCCCACAAACAGTTGCTCCAAGCCCTTTCTGGCTAATTCATCAGCCAACTATGTTTTAATACGCACATAACTTCAAACATTCAAAGATGCGCGCCTTGGAATCGAACTCGAGATCTTTGTGTGTCAATCCAACGGTCTCCCATTAGGCGGTCGCTGCTATCTGCTGCTGTTAAATAATGTATAAATTTGTTACGTTATTTAACAGTATATATATTTTTTAGGTTACCACTACCAATTAGTATCACTGAACACTAATTGATAAATCGTAACCTATGGATAGTGGCATCACTAGTTTGTTGCCGACCCTTTGAGTAAGGAACCTTTGGGCTGAAAGAGCTATGTACAAAGATTATCAGTACCCCGCCAACAAATAAATAATACAATATCTCCTAAAGGAGTGTTAGAAACCTTGCTCACTCGCTTAGATATTTACCCATTCTGCTGCTCCTAGGTTAACCAAGGATTATCGGATCGGATCCCGTAATTAAATTATTTATGCGATAGGATGACAAGACATTATTATTATTGATTAAAAATGACTACTTCTTTAATGACGATCACAGAAAAAGGCAGTTCGGTCTGGGATTCTGGTGAAAATCATCTTTTATCAGCATATTATATGTAAGCCTTAAAAATTCCTCAATGTGTTGTCAATACGAGCCCATGATTTTAAATATCTCAATTAGGTAATGAGTCCTTCACATTTCTGTATCGGTGGCTACTGTTCGGTTTAGTTCATGCACATGCGTTTTGTATTTTTTCCATTCAGCCATATTAGTTACTCGTACACGTCCCATCTACTATTAGTTTGTCTATTTGTGATTACTAAAAACACGTTTTCGTAACAATTGTTGACGTTGCTTTCAAGAATGTAGATAACAGATTACAAGAAAAATGTATTAAGATAATTAAAATGATTTATTATAGTCCATTAAGCTACCTTTTACGCAAGATACGTAGCATAAAATACTATGATAAATCAATTTGATTTTCTTTAATACTTAAAACTAGAACATAAATATTACGAATGTTTTTCCGTACTATATAAAGTACATAATGTAATTTTAAAATAAACGTCTGAGCTCACTATATCGTATCGCTCGGCCGCGCGTTATGACGCGTGTCGCGGCCACGCGGCCGGAGTAGTTTGTCTCCGCTGACCATTTCCTGAACATCGCTCCTGTATAAAACTGGGAGAGTGATGGAGATTACTTGTTTAGAAAAATATATTTGGATAAATTCACCGTTCTTAACATTGATCAAATGTTTCAGATTTATTTTAACTAGCTTTTGCTTGCGGTTTCGCACGCGTACGAGTAGATTAGGTTAGGTTTTTTAAATAAAATATGACTTATATACCTTTCTGATAGTGAAAAATTTTTTTAAATCGGTTGAGTAGTTTATGATTTAAATCATTACAAACAAACGAACACAAAATCAAATCTTTTCTCTTTATAGTATTAGTAAAGATATAGATAATACATACAACACAAAATTGCGTTTGAATGATTATTATGGCTGTCTATTAGTCCAAGTATTTTTATTAAGTCTGTTCATAATGTCGTGACAGTTATTCAGCACAATTAGGTACGAGTATGTACGCGTTTTCGAACGCAACGTTAATTGTCAAAAGTTTTGAAGTTTGTAACAGAGCACTCTAGAAGAAAAAGATTTTCGTGTTTGAACGTGTCTGTACACACCTTTCTTTCCACACACTTAAATCTAGCTCACTAAGCACATCATTTCACGTATGTCGTAATAATAAAGGTGATCATCAGTGATGTGTTGACTTCTCATACCGCCGTATACAGAACATTGTTAGTGTAGCTAATCTCAGTACTTTACGAGACTCGATCCTGCAAGAACAAGCCTCAGATCATTTTGTAGTCCTCTCTTAGGAACCGTGAGTACCTACGCTCTTTTATATCAACTGCTTCTATATTTTTCTTTCCGCCATAGGCATCGGACAAATAATAACCTTACAAATATGAGGTCCAATAGTCGTTACAACATATTTACTTAAGTGTTTGTGCTGACCTAGAATTTTGTCTATTTAGACCCGAGTAACTCACACACTAAATATCGAGATAAATAATTAATACAAAAATAATTAAAGTGAGTAACGTAATACTTGAAGTCAATAATCGTTATCAATCAACTATACGCAAACATCATGCAAATAAACAAATCAGTAGCATTTCACGTGTAAACCTCCAAATAATATATTATGACCGTGTCTACAGATTTCTCTAACCGTGATAGGTCGTGTTCGGTCCCCCTGAGGGAATATTTCAAGAATATTATTATGTAAGAACATGCGCGGGACTTTATGATCACCTAGCCTTTCACGGTGACCGCTCTGCCGCGTCGCAAACAACAGGGTTGACCGTTTTAAGAAGCTGTTTAATTTATCAAAAAGAAATAAAATTGCTGCCGGCTTTAACACGATATTCTCTTTGTTTCAAAACCTTTTCTGTCCATATCTTAGACGGGAATTTTGAATAAAAATACTTATTACATTTGCGCTTTTTACTAATTTTCTTATCTAGTTCCATATTTTCCCTGAAAGAGCAAACAGCAGGCGGGTTAAAGTTGACATGATGCCATATTAAAGGTAGTATTGAAAATATTCTTCAGCATTAAAGTAAATTTAATTTTGATGTTTGATACTTCGCAGAAAGTTAATAGTGCTAGCTGTATGTATACTTACCCAAGACTTTGTTAAAATTATGCTACTAGATAATCCAAATTATTTTAGTAGTATTAATTTAATCGTTATAGTGACAAATTCTTCTGTGTTGACCAACCCTGCTTGCTCCGGAAGTTTGTCCGCGGATTCTTTATATTTATATTCACCTTGTCGTTCGTCCGGCAGATTTATTCACTTCTTTAGAGCGCGCGCACTGACCGTGTCCACGAATCGCCCCCTGTGTGCTTACCCTAACTTACGTACGCACTACGCTTTTAAATGCTCTCTTTTATTTTCTACGAATGAAAAACTGTTGCGAATTACATTTTACATGTATATAATTATAGTGACCGATACTATAACAAAAGTAACTGATAATGGCTACATTTTTATATAAGAAACCTTAAATAAATTAAAGAAATAATTTAAGCATATTTCAGTCATAAAGCTAGATTAAAACCTAGATTTAAAACTTGATAGTTTTCGATATAAAACAATTTAAATTAATAATTTATAATAACAACATTTATACTTTGAGATATGACTTTAGAAATAAATATTTAGCTATATTTTACCTGCTTATGTTTGCATCCAAATTTCAAGGTAATCAGTCTCTCAAGTAAATATCGACGAACCGCAACGCATTTTCCACCGAGTGCGTGAACCCCCTCGCACCCCTGTCCACTATGATATGTGTTGCGTAAAATTTTGTTTTTCAGAAGTCAGCCCGGCCTAAGGTACCGCTGACAAATGTCCGACAGTTTATTATAAAGCGGATAAAAGGGATAGTGGATGCGTACCTTTAACTTGGTTTTGCTTGTTGTTCATTTTTACTTGGAATATTATGTGTGTATTTATTCACCTATGAAGAAAATAAGTATAAAGCTCGTTTGGCAATAAGCTTTTACTGTAGGGTTTATAGAGTTTACACGTGTAGTTTGTTATCATAGCAATTTTTTTTTTGTTTCGCGGCAGCCAGGCTTTTATTCTACCTGTAGATTGCACATGGTGTCTTTCTATAAAAGTTATTGGGCGATAAAAGCGATTTTCTGTCAGACTAAAGTATTTCATAGTGGAGTCAGTTTGATCTTCGACGAGCCCGATTGAAGAAATAAATCTATTGTCTTCGCACGGGTATATTTTGTTATATCGTAAAGGAATTAGGCAGCGTTTTCGATGAAAACTCCAAGGAGGCTTGACGACTTCCGACATTTTTAAAAATTATTGTCCTTTCTCAACCAATTTACCTTCCTCGTGAATCAATTTATCATATATTTATATTTTCAGTAGTTTTTGAGTTTACCGCGAACAGACAGTCAGACGCGACGACTTTGATTAAAATATTTAGTGAACATCACGTTCACTAAATATTTTAATCAATATTAATTTTCATTCAACAAGGTGGCAAATTATATGCTTGTGTCAGGAGTAGGCTCACATCAGTAACCCAATGGGTGAGATTCATACCGATGACCTTTCGATTTCTAAATCAATGCTTTATATATTGGGCTACCGCCGCTATCGTAATGCTGGTACAATACACCTTTACTTTTTGGTCTGTGATAGATATACATACAAACAAATGCTTTTTTAAATGTAAACTAAAGCCGCAGGCGCCTGATAGTCGAAAATAAAACCGAAATTCGTTCATCTCCCGTGCACTCTAAAGGTGAACTATTTAATGAACTATGGAACAATACGAGTGTGGCCGCGGGGCGTAATAAGCGGAGGGTGATCGTATAAGGGCGACTCAAGTGGGTTCAATACAAGGTGAGGCAATCGATCGACGCTAGTCTCAATGTCGACAGATGTGTAGTTCAGTGTTTATTACAAGTACGCCAATTTGATTGTAGCTGAGATAAGTATGGCAGTTTATTTGCAACAATATAACGTTGTGGTTTAAGTACTTATGTAGTTCGCCATTGCTTAATATTATAGCTTTTATGTTCAACCGGAACGAATAATACATAATTTTCAAAATTCATAATATATAATATATTGTGACGAATGATGAATGACTTCCAAGCGTATAGATTCAGGCATGTCCTTCTATAAAGCCTTCCAGATCGATAAAAGAACACATCAGCCAATCTTAACGGAGTCGGACCATCTACGCAGAAGATATTATAGTGAACAAATGTGCATGCAAAAATAAGTGCATTCTCTGTTTCCTAACCCTGATAATTCGATGGGACGGTGGAGAGAAATTAGGCGCAAGGCCAACGGCTTTACTTACTTTCCAAAGCACGGGGCTGTGTAACACATCAACCTTCCTAACTGTCTGTTATTGAAAATTACGTGTCATAAAGTCCAATAACATTTTGTTGACCCAACCCGGGATTTGAACCTGAGACCTCATGCACAGCAGTCACATACACTGCGCTGCTCTACCGCTATAGGTATGTGTCTGGCAATATGGTTTATTTTCCATATAGCCTAGCTACATATACAGTTTGGCTGTTGACCATCCCATTCCCAGACTCAGTGCTACATAAAAACTCTGACTCATTTATCCCAGAAGAGATAGGCGAAGATGTACTTCATCTACATTGCACTAGTTAAGATGTTAGCTCCACCTTACAGGGTCGAGCCAAATACCGTCTACCAAGCACAGTTTCAGACTCGGTGATGCTACTGATTATTTCTTGACAAATACACCCAATATGCTGTACCCGACACAAGAAAATAAATACGGAGACCTAAGCCACTGAGGCAGACTATACTAATGGTCCTTTTAAGAGTTGACAAACCGAGGACCAAGAACAAAGACGTCACGATTGGCTGCAAAAACCCATTTTCATTACAAACTTGCATCATAATCTAAAATAGACCACTAACAAATGTCCACAGGAAAATCAACTTACGATTGCAATTTCGTCTGTCCCTCGAACATCAATCACCCAACTACCATAAGTAATCCCCATTATTGGTCTAATCGCCCCTATGCCCGCGGCATAACTGCACAGTCCACGGTATAATACCTGGGGTGCCCCGCGGCATAACTGCACACTGGGGATAATCCCTACCTGGATCACTTGTACACGTTAAAAGGATTTGTGCAAATGAGCGTAGGACCAAATGATTGATTTGGTATGTGTACTACGTGCCGTATTTATTTTTAGATAGAGGGCCATTTTTAGCAATGCTTGCCAGTCAAAATTATTCCACGCAGTCAGATGATATTCTTCCTAGACTGTCCTTTTTACCATTTCTGATGGCTTCTATTGTAACCACTGATATAGCAAAAATAGCATGATAATATTTCTTGACGGCAAGTTTTACATACTTTTTTATCTGACGCTAAAATAATCTAGGATTTAATGAAGAGCAACAATACGGTTTTGGATAGCTGAAATACTTTAAGATTAAGAAGTCAAGAAGATTCATATGCGCTGGACATGAATCTTATCTTTTTCTCTTGCCTTTTTTCGTATGACAGCGGCAAAAGGTACCGAACTTTTTGTTATATGACTGTATAGCCCTGTGCGAATTGCTTTGAACGGAAAGACATGGACTGAAAACTGATCGGAAGCCTCTTCGGTACATTTGGTGTATTACAAGTAGAAAATCGAATCATGGTGTTTTTATACAGATTCTGTCTAAGGAATTCTGATACGCATATACAACGCAGGAACCGAACACCAGACATCTTGATTTATTACCGCCAAATGAGATTGACCAACAAAATATTAAAGGCAAATTTAACGTGAATGGTACAGCCAGAGGGGGAAAACTTGGTGCTGGACGTTCTTCGATAGATCAGGCACTTTCTGGAGAAAGGTAGGCTAGGTTATGTATTTTAAAATGACAAGCATTTGTAAAGAATGTGACTAGAGTGAATGAAGCACGAGATATCTAACAGAATCATAGCAAAAGGCAACCATTTATCTCTATCTACACCGAAATAGACATGAGTCTGCGCTAGTATGTATAAACAGTACGCGACGAATTACAACCTAACGTTCAGACTGTTAGCATTTCATTGAACTATTTAACCATCCAGACTTAGACCAATTACTAGCGAGTCACCATTTTTAGTCTCACCTGGCCATTGAACTGACAACACACGGCTCATTTGCAGTAGCGCGTTGACTGCATAAACTGTACCATCAATGCAATAACAGTAAATTTGTCTCACCAACACACATCAAAAATCAAAGGCAGGTAACGCAACTAATTTCATTCCAGTTCCACATTAACAAAACTAAGCGCATAAAAATAAAAGCAACAGAACCAGCAACGGCAGTTCAAACGTAACAAATAGACCGTGCATACGTCACTGTAATACGTCATCGATGACGCGTGACGCCGCGTGTAATAAAACACAGATAACAAAGGTGCTGGGAATTTGTCACCAGTATCAATCTAACATTAATGAGGACGGTTTTAAATGCCTACTGGAGTCGCGAGGTGAGTTTTATAAATAGAAAAATGTTTAATTAAACGTAGCCCACATGATCAGGGCCCTATTCAATAAAACTTATAATTTACAATTACAGGTGACAATTTTACAAGTTTCTGTTTAATAAAAAATTCAAATTACAAATTTGTAATAGTGGAAAATTTACGTAATTATGTATTTGTCGAATTGTACTTCTTCTTCGAATTTTACATATATTTGTTCAATAAACATTTTCGTGTGACAGGTGACAATTTACAGTATTGTCGGAAAAACTGCTTTATTGAACGCATAATTGTATTTACAAGTTTACATATTTGTAGAATTGTCATACATTTCTGACAGGTGACCTTACCTTCGATAAAATTTAATACCTCGGCATAATATCTTATTAATTGTGTATCTTATCTTATTCGGGGGCCAGTCACTGTAGACCGGCGACACTTCGACTCAGTGTGATCTTTTGTGTCGTATTAATTGTGTAAGTGTTGTTTTGCTTTAGTTGCTTTTTTACCAAAATGGTTCTTACAATAAGTAGTGAGAGTAGCGAAAACGTGATTGAACGACAAAGAAGAATATTTAAAACAGGAATAAATATTTCTTTTGATGTGACTTTCATATTTAATGAGAAGTTTAGGATAAGCAAGGCAACCATCGAATATTTGTATACAGGTCGATGTGTATATGATGATATTATACATTAGGTATGTAATTTTCATAGTAGTGAACGTCGAAAGTCAGTTATTTTTTTGTCTTTTTTGTTACTATAGCCTAGTGGGCTACCGTTGGACTGCCACGCAGAGGCGCAAAACTCTAACGGCCACTCCTACCACTAACAAGTAAAAGTTATACGAAAGATAAATCGCATGCTGTCTCACTGATATTAGGTTAAAGAAGAGAGATGGCGAGACTTTTATCTTAAAGATAAATTCTATCTGGAGGTGATAGTACAAGCCCCAACTTTTCCAAGTTATGTGGGTATTAAATAGTTAGTTATCACTCGCTTTACGGGAAAGGACAAAATCGTGAGGCTACTGCATATCTCAGAGTTCTGCATAACTAAAATATGTGATGTGTGCTAACCCGCACTGGGCTAGCGCGGTGGACTGTGATCTAAAACATCCTACACTCACGCCCATGCCTAGCACTAGCATATTATTTTTATTTTAACTGCATTTGTGATGACAATTTGAACTAATAATTAGTGCAATAGATATGAAAAACCCTTACGTGAAAGAGATAGCTGTCATTCGCGCAAATGCACTTTAAATCTTGCCAAGTGATTTGTTGAACCGATAAAACGTCGACGTTTTTGTATCTTTACTTTCGAGGGCTAGTAGCATATTATCTAATTTTTCTGTGTATAATTGGTATTATATTGCAGATTGCTTAACCTATGTAATATGGTTGTAGAAGAGCGGGTAGTAACCTTACCGGCACTTACATACATAATGCCTATGTATGTATTCCCAAAGACGGAATAATTGTATTACATCCATCATTCGCCAGTCGATGATAGTTCTCAAGCAATTCTCCTAATTTTTAATGAATTTATTGTTCGGGCGCATTTATTTAACAGTCAACGTGCTGCTACTAAGAATATACTAGCAAAAAACATACTTTCCTTTTTGCTAGTCCAAGAATAGAGCACTGGACATAAAAATCAGCCACAAACAAGTGCAAATTTATTCTACGGAGACAACAAGGTAGTTTAAAACTACTACATTACATTCAAATAAAAAACTATTTTCTCACTTTAAACGAATAACTAAATACGTTAATTGCACTATTCATTGCTTAAATTAAAATTCATATAAAATAAAATATACTCTTCTACATAAAACATACTCGTGCATTCAATAAAGCACATTCGTATGCACCAAGCAGAAGCGGCCATTTTAAATGTTTTTGAATTAAGAACTCGCTCGCGGCGCAACGGTCATTTTTTCTTTTTTATTACTCTCTTTTTATATTATTTTATTTGCACAGGGGCTTACAGGCTCATAAAGGTAGGGATGGGTTAATAAATTTTGGACGTGTGCCCGCAATAAAAATGTTGATTGTGTTTTTAATATAATGCCCTTATTCAACAGTGAGAGTTCTATGAATGATTATTATTTTGTGTGAAACTGGATTGGACCGGTTATTAAAATTGGAAAATAGTCCTATAGTTAAATTAAAAATTAAACGATTTGAGAACAATCGGTAAAAGTTATCATTGTATTTTTTTAGTGATAACTAATATATTATTATAAGAAGATTTGTCTACATGTGTATATTTTGGATTACCTATATTGATTTACCATAGTAATAATTATTTAATAAAGTATATTGAAGAAAGGTAGAAAAGTTACTATCATATTAAAAAACATCAAAATAATAAATATTATTGTTTTCTATGAAAAAGGAAATTTATTGACTCTAATGGATATGTAATAGTAAATGTAAAATACATTATATAACACCTTTATATTTTATCGACACAATAAAACAACATACAATGTAACACGCAACAAAATCATTTCTCAATACGTAAACACGATTTCAATACGAACCACAAAGTTACTGCTACTCCCCGCTAGCGGCGCCACCATCGCCGCCTACGCTTCAACTCGATGAATGAACGAATCGTTGGCTGTTTTCCCGAAGGTATGAGATGCGGAGATAAATACATCTTAATGTTTCTTAGAAATAATCGTTTAGTAGTTTTATGACCACGTGTGGACTAAGGATCTCTTTAAATAATATTATTATGGAGGAATGTGCGTTGTTGAACATGACGTTAAAATTAATGGCGTCATCTTTTGAGTTTGCTTTGAATTTAGTTCATTGGTTTAAGATCGTACTGGTTAGTGTAAACTGCTTCAGACCTCGTTCTTTATTCTATGTACCTGCACAAGTTTAGTCAATCATGGTAAAAAGCGATATATAAAGAGGCTTAGATACATTATTTTTTATGTGTTTAGTTTATATTTTTCTTGTAAATAATTTGTGTATATATTATGTTTAATAGATTATTTTGATTACAACTAAAATTAAAAAAAAAAAATTATACCTATTCTGACGGCCTTGTTGGCAGTGTTACAAGTAGATATAATACAGGGGTTCTAGCGCACCTGTAGACTCGTGCCTTGACTTCGAGCGGCCGGTGGGGATTCTGGGTCACCGGTATGTGTAGACCCTCGAGAGCGTGTAAATATGTAGAAAAGCTGGTTCATGTTATGTTGGACCGTGTGGGTTGAACAATGCTGCAGCCTTGATAAGTCTCATGGTGGAAACAATGCTGGAATGATCTCATGGTGTTGGAAGTCTACTTAGACTAACTCACCGGTTGTCGTCTAGTGATGCTAGGTCTACGGTGGACCGGTGGTGATAAGAAACAATGTTGCAATGCATCATCCACGGTGCGTGTAGTTTTGCTTAGTTTTACGGTGGAGCTTTCCAGTAATAAAGAACAATGTTTGCGATGCATCGCGGGGGATGTGTTGCACGGTATGCTCCTAGTCTCACGATGAAGCTGCGATTGTCAAACGATGTTGCGAAGGCTCACCATGAATGTGCGATGCGCAGAAGCGCATCAGCTCCACCGTGAAACCATAAGGTCTGAGAGAGCTGCGGTTCGCATAAGAAACAATGTGACCGTGGATATGCGATCCTTGCCTGCGAGCCCTGGCCCGCTGCGCAAAGGTGTAATGATTTTGATATCATTTCCTTTTCCGCTTATTGTAAGGATTTTATTATAAGTTAATTATGTGGTATATCTAGTCAGATATACCACAGTCACTAGTCAGATATACAGATAACTAGTCATTTATTTTTATTCAGTTTGCATTTTTATATTGTTAAGTGGTTTTGACATGAATTGTAGTGATAGAGAAAAACATGCTGTTTGGAAGACTTCGATACCCATTATTCACAACAAAATCTATGCGTATCTCAGTTTCATAACATAGCCTTACTCAACTGAAGAATCTCATAAAACTTCAAGGTTACCCGTAAGTGTAGGTGCAAACTTATACCACGATAATAATTATGAAATATAACTAGCATTTTGTTGAATTTATTACTATTTATAATTTAAGATACGTGATGTATAAAAATAGAACGTATTTAATGTAACATACATAATCTATAGGTATATAGTCTAGTGTACTGACAAAATCTCCAAGAGGATATAGGGTATTATATACCCTTATTTCGTCATGTATTTTCCACTTAAAACTGGTGACCTTACCGCCGTTTATCGGAATCAGTTCCAGATTTCGTGCTACTATTACTACGAAAACCCGATTGCATTTTTTTCGACCTAGGAATCAAACTCAAGATCTCACGTGCAGCTGTCATATTAACCATCTCTGCGCCATCTCAGCAGCCCTAATAAAAATATGACATACTCAACATTATGAACCACATAAAATAAATGAAATACGACAATTAAGACCCGCGTAAAACTCTAGACCCAAAAATATATGGTCTAAATACAATTGTTGACTCTAAAAATACATCGCTACCTACCGCATTGAGGCAATGCTGGCCAATTAAATATCCAGAACTGACTCATGTCGGCCAATATTAGGGCCATTCAGAGAACTATTTAGCTTGTATAAGCATTACGACGTGCGACGCGACATAGATAATCAATTAATTTAGTCGCGGCAATTAGTCGCAAGTCGCACCTCGGTCTTATGATTAAGATTAATTTCTGGATGGCTTTATGCCAAAATGAGATTGAATATTGTTATGATTTTACTAGTAATTATAACGATTAGCTTGTTGGTACAGTATGCGCCATTTTCAAATGTGATGGGTTTATTGGTATAGCATTTTCAAGAAAAGGTTTTGGCAAGCTAGGGCACAATGAGAACCATTCTTAAACGTACGATGCTTTACTTTTTAAATAGAAAAGTTCCACTATCTTATAGGAATCGAAGTCTTACAACCTTGTGCGTGTTTGTGGAGGCTTCCAGGCCTTAAGGGAGACGCTGTAATTAGCTCGTTACTACACCAAACCCGACAACGTCTCCTTTCTTAAAAAATACTGGTTTTGCTATTGAGTAATGTCAGTTTTTTTAAAGGTCAACAACACACGAATGATACCTGTGTACATTGCATTTAAACAGGCTTCGAAAAGTATATCATCAGGCGGACTATAAGCGTTATTGCTACTACACATACTAGTATACAAAAAAGGTGCTATCACAGCTGAGTTTCGAATTGTTTGCGGGTAAGACCACGTACGGAAATAAATCGTTCACATTAGTGCGTGGCAAGCAAAATGTTGGTAAAATTCAACTCTCTATCTCAATCTTCAAGAAAATGACTCGTTTAGATTAATAAACATAATGACTTTAAATAAATGTCATGGAGTAGTACCTTTGTTTGATTTTGCACATAGAGTTTTGGTAAAACAACATGAAAACACATGGAAAATGGAGAAGTAGTGAATATTTTAGACTTGCTTATAACAAAAAGTAGAGTGGTTCACACTACATCCCTTGCACGCAAATAGCAGTTACATCAACAAATTATATGCATTTTACTATCATTTGACAATTACTCCTTTTAGCAGATTTAAAGGGTTTCAAGGTTCATTATAAAATCATTATACCAGTTCTGGCGTTTTAAAAACCGAACACCCATTTTAAAACAGAAACGTGTGAGATTGCTTCTGCTACGCAGACCCCCTCAATACTTCCTATAGTCAGTAAGCCCCTCGTTTAAAACAAACAAAGCTATATCTCAATACGTGGGTAGGTACACGTAGACGCATATAAACTCGAATGATATTTTGATACATTGTATACTGTTGGATAACGTCGTCGAACGAAGTGAAAATCTTACAAAGGAACTTGTTTACCTCTAATTAATATGCCGTAGGTAAGACAGAGGTATCGTGGAGTCGCCTGGTAGGGCAGAAAGTGAAAGAAATAGGTAGTTCTCATTGTTTACTATAAAATCATCAATGGGATGCTGATAAGTAACCGAAATTATCTTCATCAGCATATATGTAAAGATACTAATTCAGTTTGTGGTTTGATCCCATATGGACCAAAATTGATGGTGATGATGACCAATTTGACGGTGTTCTTTTTTTTCCGTTGGTTCAATGTTTGTGAAGTCTTATTTCAAAAATTATATATAATAATGGCATCTTTTTAATTAAAACCGAAACACTGACTTGTAGAATCATAGTAAAATTAGTTTCATCGTTCCAAGTTGGTCTCGCAATAGGTTAGTAAAACTACGCCGTCTGGGAGATACCTCAGCCTTATCAAAGATCGCTGCAAACCAACCTTTATATTGTACTAGATTATGCCCGCGGTTTCACTATCTTTAATCTAGATTATGCCTGTAAGTTTCAATCGCACGGTAACAGTATTTTTTTTCTGGATAAAAGGTCTCTTAACTCTTTGTCTTTCTCTGTATCCATGACGACGTGTATGCGAAATGTCATGATGATCAGTTGAGTAGTTAAGGCGTGAAAACGTTAGAAACAAACTCACTTGAGCATTTATAACATAAGTTAGGATTTCCTTCCTCTTTTGGTTTTCAAGGCTCCTTGAGGAACCTGTATGCTGTCAACAGACCATTTTCAAAGACTGACAACGTACAAGGTCTCTGATATGGCGCCAATAGGCTACAATTACCTCGATGGCGTAGTGGTTAGTGTAACCGACTGCCACGCCTGAGGTCGCGGGTTCGATTCCCGCACAAGACAAATATTTGTGTGCTTGAACATGGATGTTTGTCTTGGTCTGGGTGTTTCTATGTATAATACGTTTGTATTTACAAAAAAAAAAGAAAAGTAAATATGTATGTTTATCCATTGTCTAGTACCCATAGTACAAGCTCTGCTTAGTTTGGGCTAGATGGTGTTGTGTGTATGTGGTAGAATACTATTATTATCATTAGGTATAACAAATGTTTACCGTTATGTAAAAATAATCAATTGAACAATATATTTTCGACTCCACAGTGTCTGTGTGCATCAAAACGTAGAGAATGACATCAACCCATTAGCGGTACGCGCAGTCAGCGCCGCCCTACCGTGTATACCGCGTTTGTCTAGCATACTACTGTTTATAGGCCACGATATATTATTAATATTTTTAAAATTGCTGACTAAATATAACGTCGGAATTGGGTATTGACTTACTGGGTATGGTAGAATTAAACGCTGCTTTCATCCAAGTGCCGTTTGAGAATCAACTTTAAACGTTTGGTAACACCTTATATTTGGCAGTCGCTCTAGGGTTTGAATGAGTTCTTGCAGAATGGTAAATTTGATCTACCCGCAGTAGGCAGCAGTTATCCTGCCTTCTACGGCTTAACGGGGACAGTATAAGTGGGATACAGCCTTGCCTCACATTTTAGAAGGAATATATATGAGGTAGATAGTAGTAAGAAGCTAGTTAAGTTCCGATCAAACTCGCTCACCGAGAGTTTCCACCACTATATAATGGCGCGAGTATGGATTATAATTGGCCGGCTTGTAAAATCAAAATAATTAAGAAACAAAATATGTATTTAGATTTTACACCATCATCACTCCAGTCTGTAAGTATTAGGTATTACGTTATCACTCACTTTTGTTCATACTTATTTGCATACTTTACTTTTTTATTACTTGTTTTTTAAATGGGCTTTATACATACATATATTATCATGATGAGTGCAATATGGGTGTCTTCAAGTCGAGAGTGAATAGTGAGGTATCTTCTAGGCAAACGTGGTCCATCGTCGACTGCATCGTCACTTAACATCAGGTGAGAACGCGTATCAAATGCAAGCCTATTACAAATTAAAATATATATATATATAAATATATATATATATATATATATATTGATATACAATATCTACGGTTCAAAACAAAGAACTCTTAAACATTAGGACGGCGACATACAGACGACGTAGGCCTAGCAAAAAAGTACCAGAACTGTAAAAACAATTTTTTAATCCGGTTTCTTTGTTATTACGCAGTCGACACGAAATCGTATCGTGAGTACTAAACGCCTCCAGAGACATTCTCCCACGTACATCCAGGTTGCTTCGCTTAATCAACCCTCAAGTAATGAGGGGTATCTTCTGAGGGGCTGAATCAATTAATGAATATTTTACTTCGGCGGGATCTTAATAAACGTTCCTTGTCCCGGATTTTTGGGGATTGCCAGGGATTGCGCTTGATTTATTATACTCGACTCGAGTGATTGATTTAAACGTGATTTAATTATGAGTTGAAGTTTGTTTCTGTTTCGATTTCCATTTGGAAAATGGATTTTACAAAAAATAAAGTACGCGTTTGATAGCTCCAAATGATTATCACTTTTATATTGAAGGAAATGATTGTGCTTTAATCCTTACTTCGCCTAAATGGTAAACCAGATTGAATAATATGATATATAATCTTGTACTGATTAAGTTAAAACGATTTAAGTTCAGCACTGGTTGTTGTCATTTATGCACAGTTCATGGTGTTATTATGCCACCATCGATTCGGTTAAAGTGCATATAACTCTCAGTAGCAATATAATGGATTCTCAAAGGAGCAGCTAGGTGTCCAGTGAATGCGAAGTGTCGTAAGCATTTATGAAAATCGAAGCGCTAATCTATCTTCATATTATACATATGAATAAATTAACGATTTATGTAATCTTTAATTATTAGTTACAACATATATACAACTATTTATATTTACAAACGTATTAAAAAGATAACATAATTACAAAAATACAAATAATTATAAAACTAAATATTTACAAAAATGGTTTAGGCATCGTAGAAGGCATGTAGGTCACATTGTGAAAGTCAAAGTTATACATATGTAAATGGGAGTGTGATTTTGTTTGTTACTACTGTGACCACCGATCATCATGAAATTTTGCATAGACGTTGTCAGGTGTACAGAAAAGGACATAGGTAACATCTCAAAAAGTTTTGTTTCCATAGGCTTTAAATTTATTGATAAAATCTACATTGACACGAAGGAGCAAGCAATATCTAGTGCACAAATAAAGTATCACCAAAGCATTGAATATTTGCGTTTCTTAAGAACTACTGAGTTTTATATAAGATGCAAATATACAAAATAAATGAAAACTCATTTGACCAAGGTTAGTCATTCAACAACAATAAGACAGACTAAAATATTTATTCAAGACAGAGGTCTCAATCGTTTGATTGACATGATCATCGAATAAAAACAAAAATATATCAAAGAATCATCGCGCCAAGCGTTTTGCAATGTTGTATGTTTTTCTACTGTCTTTGTAAGAGACCTACTTTCAACAAGTCTATAGAACATGTAGATGTACATTTACAAATATATGAAGTGACAGAGTCAATACCCTCTGTTCTCAGTTAACCTTGACATATTATGTACACGGCGCAGACAGCTAAAACATTGATATTTCACTGTACCCTTTACAAGAAAACATATATTTTGATTTATCTAAACATTAGTGGAAGGAATTTTTTAACAAGGTGAATAAATCCGGCGATAAAACATTTCGCAACACGAACGGAAATACTTGCCTCTCTGTTTGTTGTATATTCTTTACAAACAAACTAAAATCAACTATAAATCAACGTCATTACGTTTATTTAGTATTTCCTACGTAAGTTTTTCGGACGCCACCTTTACCCAGCTCATGCTAAAATTGATCATTAACTAAATTTCAAAGATTATTCCTCTCATTTCTAGATCGCGAGTGTTTGAAATTAATAACAACTTCGTTTTTTGCCTACAGCGTTGCTAAAAGAATTGAAAAATCAACTCTATGTCACTAGTTTTAAGAGCGATGTTTGTGTTTGATAGAGACATTTATAAACTTGTTTTTACAGAGACAGCCCGTAGTTATAAATTATATTGTCAGAGTAAAGTCACCTGAGTGTTTTTATATTTTACGAGATTCTTTTTAAAAATGCGAAACATGTTCAGTTTGACAACGCAGTAAAATAATGTTGTAGGTATAAAAGTTTGATGTTAGCGGTCTAAAAGCTTTTTTTATTTAGGACCGTTTCGTTTCTCGTACAAGTTATTATTGTGGAGTGACGTGTCTGTTCTTTTGATCTATGTTTTGGTACTAATGGTACGATATAGTACATCAAAGTGCTAAGAGGTTTCTCTGTACTATTCGACGAGCAAGTGTTTTACTTGTAAAAAATATTATATGAGTGTAGTGATATATGATTTTTACTAGGTTAATGCAAGTTTTGAATATGAGACAGGTGTGAAATTGTAAATGTTGTTAAAATATTGATCACAGGTACTATTAATTTATTCCTGAAATATTTACAGCGATGATTTTATTCTTGAGTCAGAATACGAGTCAAAATAAAAGTATTATTTTACTGTTTTCTTGCGTCATTGGTAACAAGTTAGGTTTTTAGCGTAAAGTCTCACGACTTTACGCTAATTTGATTTCAGACTTATTCATAATGTGATTGGGTTCTTTTTTCTATAGTAGACAAATGTCTTACATATTTAGTACTAGTCTTACATCACGAACATATATATCAGTAGGCAGGATAAACATCATGTTTAGGTATATGGACAATGATGAGGTCTCCATACCAACCGATACCACTAGAAATAATGAGCTACATAATAAGCCTTCGATAAAGAATCTCTATGGGTCGTCAACAAAATGAAGTCAAAGAGCCTGGGAGATTGACTGATTATTTTAACGTCAACCAGTCCAAAAATAATTGTGTCCATGGAGAATCGTATGCCTGGATTGATCGTTAACCCTATAACTCTGATGCAATTCAGCTCAACAAAAATGCACCTTCATACAAAATCAATACCTTTTGTAATAGGATAGATCAATTTAAAGCACTTAAACTGAGAGTATTAGTGCATTGAACCGGACTAGAACCCCTGCTGTGGCTTGGCGCCCCGTTGGGACTCCCTGCTGTAGTAATGACCGTACCTATTGTACTAGACGTGGACAAAAATATTGATGCTTAGTACAAAGGGTTTTTGTATTTTCAATAAAGGTGATTAAAAACTTAAAACCGATTATATAAATTGGAACGCAATTGCGTATAATAATTGGCTGCATGCGTGGTGCAATGAAGTGTATTTTATTTTTATACAAATAAGCATACTGTCGGCCTAGAGAAGGTCGCTAAGTGTTATTTGGCTAGATTTTATTGTCAGTGAATGTAAAAGACGGGTTTTTTGGATTCTATAATCAATACATATGATATCAATACATAGTGTGATAACTGATTTGTATTTATGGCCTGTAACAGGAATGCCATGTTTTAAAAAAATGCACATAATATATATAACTTGATATTTCCCGCGGCTTCGCTCGCGTAAATATAGGTTAGGTTAGGTTAGATTTGTAAATGTCATTTTCTGTACTCCTGACGCTAAGGCGTAATAAACAAACACAAAACAAACTCACATTCACATTTATAATATAAGTTAGGATTATAAAGAACTTTGGTTGGGCGAAATGCAAAATATACCTCTTTAGGGACAAATATGTAGAAATTTTACACCGGTAGATATATTATACCTTTTACGTAAGCGTAAACGCATGTAGCTACAAATAACGCAAACGATTGTCCAACCGTTCGGAATATGCAAGCTAGGTGCTATGTCTTGTATAGTTTGGCAATGATTTCAGTTGACCTAACTATAGCGTAAACTACATTAAATTTTTATACCATTAAAAGTCTAGAATTAACAAGATGGGTGCCTGAATTTGGCGGTAACCGTGTCCAATAACTCACTGTAAGCTTACTTTAATTCTTCGTTTAACTGCAACTTAGGGTGGCGACCTCGTTTCTTAAATTATGTTCTTAACCAAATCAGGGCTATCTTTGTGCGTAGTGGCTTGCTTGTTGCTTTTTGGGTGAGAGAGGCCTTTTGTTTCTTTAAATTAGAAATGCTGGCAGGTATGTTTTATTTTTATTGTATCTATTGACTCACGAGCTAGTTGCCCGACAGTATGATGATGATGCAACTGGTACCTGTATTCGGCAGTATGAATATGTGTGGTCAAGCCGCAATCCATCGTGAACGTAATCGATAAATGATATTTAAAAAGAATTTGTTTATACCAGTGCCTTCGAGGATAATGGAAAAATAATCACCGATGTATGAAGTGACAGAAACAGTTAAAGAAATCATGAGTGTAGCTACCTACTGTATTGGATGGATTATTAAGTATGTGTATGAAGTACGGGTCATATAGTATCATGTTTAAAAGGTATAATGGTCGTAGGTGGTAGGAAAGTAGATGTATATTTATTTACATACATATATATGTATGAGACACTACAGTTGCACAAAACAAAGAATACTGTAATGGTTAATGATTTAGTATTGCTCCAGATGTCTTGAAATACAAGGTTGCTGCTCACGCGTTATGCCTGCTATAAAAACCGCTACGTTGCAGCATCTCTGATACCCTAACAGAACTACGCTTCAAAAGGAAATCTGGTAGACTCTACGCGGTCGGCGAGATGAGAATAAAACTTCTCAGATTCGCAAGCGTCATTAGACACTTACCATCCAGCGGGTATTTTGGCGTATCTAGAGATATTTTTTAGTAAGGGTCCTGCTCAGCCCCTAAACAGCGATGGCCTTCATGTAGAATATTGAATTGAAACATCCTGGGTTAAGCACAAGACAATTCGGCAGTAGACATAGCCCTCCCTCATATACGCCAATGTTACTTGTTTGGTACCATACTAGTTTAAAATGAATGAGTGTATTATTCCAATGGCGATACGGTAAAGAAAGTGACTGCTGTGAATAAGATCTTTCGTTCGAATTCCGGGTAGTCCCAACAAAAAGATTAGATCTTATTAGAAGAGTATTTTGTCTGCCAAGAAATTCTCTATAGCAGCGCATAGTTAGGAACACGATGATGTCGAAGATCCCTGTGCTTCGGAAAGTGCGTAAAATGTTGGTGCTACGTCTGATCCCCGCCAGGTCGTGTCAGATTGCCATGTCATCGCATTATGAAAATTGTTTGCGCATACACTTGTGCACTATAATATGACCTACGCAGATGGCCACTCTCTGCTAAGATTGACCGCTGTGATCGAAACTCAATCAGAAGGATAAATGTAATTTAAATGCTACATGTTCGATAGTGCATCTGTGGCCTTTTGTATCATAGTTTATCACAGAATTAGGAACATTTACAACTGTGAATAGCTTAGCTCTAGTAAATAGTAGGTTTATAGCTTGGCCTCGCATAGTCGTACGTTTTGGACTCGTTCATTCGTGTAAAATATATGTAGTTTACGTTTTTCATAACGTATTGTCCTGTAAAGCGATATATAGATACGTTGTTTGATTGTAGATTTGTTTGAATTAGCTTGACCGTGGGTACACACAGCGACTTATCAACCTAGACTGTTTAGACTTTGAACTATTAGAAGTTGAACGCTGCGAACGTTATGTTTTTGTTATTTTGTCTCATTCACGCTGTACGGGCCGCAGGCGTCACCGCACGTGCTAGTGCACCGTGATGGGACTACACAACTATGCACTGTCCCTTTCCGACAATTCTCTATTTTGTATGTAGCGTAGTTATGCGCATATAGAGTGTCTAACTTGATGTGTAGCCGTGTGTACATATTAAATAAAAACATAAATATATGTATATTTTGCTTTGTATTGCCTCGTGCAATACAAAAAGCGAAAGCAGCATTTTTCACAGAAAGAATACCTACAAAAAATAGTTGTATGGCAGTGCTCTTCTGGAATTCTTCGAATCGACCTTCTTCAGTTCTAGCGAAATACAAGGATTAATCGGGCTGAGGTGAGGTTGCAGCTCTTAGTTATAAGGACTATATATCTAATAGAAGAAAGGGAGAAAAGGAGAAGTTATCTTACATTTTCGTGATAAGTTGGATGAATAAAAACATGGGTAAACCAACAAGCAAAATCGGGCAAAAGGGTTCTACCAAAACCTTAAACAAAAATGGCTATACGGTCCACCACGGTACATAAACACGTTCGGTCATTTCATAAAACGTCTGTGTATTTTCTATTTTGATAGGTTTCATATTTCTGACCGCAGGGGGCGCTGCGATCGTAAAACGCGCACAGTTTGGCTTTCTGCCCTCCCTCGGTATTTTATTAACGGCAAACGCTAAGGTATGGTGTGTCGACTCTGGGATTTTAATAAAATTTCGGTTACACAGCCAAAACTTGAAATAGAAACAAGTTTTTGTACATCTGCTGCTGGTTTCTTGACGTTTGCTTTTTATGTAGGTTAAGTTTCTTGTAGTAGTGACGTGACTTTGAGTGACAACTAAAAGAACTTTTGATAGCAGTAGAGCCTTGCTGATTTCAGCATGAATGGGCTGGCTCGACCGGGGAAGGACTACTCTCCCACAGAATATCGACGTGAAATAGTAGTTTTCATACTGTTGTGTTTCGTTCGGTGAGTGAGTGTGCCGGAGGCCCAATCACCCTCTTTCCCGCTCCTTCTCCTTTCCTCTTCCTTTCCTTAAGGGTCGGCAACGCGCAAGTGATGCCTCTGGTGTTGCAGGCATTCATAGGCTACAGTGACCACTTACCATCAGGTGGGCCGTATGCTTGTTTGCCACCGTAGAAAAAAAAAAAAAACAAAACGCATAACTTTCTTTGGCTATCATTTATTGATCATAGTTAAAGTTAGCGAATTTATTTAGTTGCTGCGTTTATAAGATACGAGGCTTTATATTTACCTCACTCTATCGAGACTAATACTAACTTATATTATAAGCTAGTTTTAACCCGCGGTTTTGCTCGCTTAAGCAGTACTTTTTTCTTGACGATAGGTACCCTATGTCCTTTTCTGCACCCTAAAAACGTGTATGCAAAATTTAATGATGATGATTTTAAGGCATAAAGCCGCGAGCAGAAAGCTTGTCACTAGATAAGGTAGACTAACTGTTGTCTGACTCTATAGAGTAAGATAAACAAAAATCCGGGTATCTTATAAACTAAATCAATAAACGAGATACAGGGCCCATAGCCCACAGAGCACATATTCAAACTCGACCGAAGGATGGCTCCAAGGTGTCTGTACACCAAGTTACAAGTCAATCGGTCCAGTGGTTCCGGAGCTATGCCTGTCACTAACAAACTGTCACTAACATACAGACAAACAGACTCACATAGTGTTTTTATTTACCTCTTCGAAGAAGACTCAAGAGATTAACAAGATTACTGTCTTTTACTGTGAATTTAAAATTCAATAAGATCTTAGAAACCGATCCGTGAGCTACGAAATTAGCGAAATTAATGTTTTGATAGCTTCTATAAGTCGTGCACCAAACGCACTTTACGTTGGCCACATACGTACGTGCTTAAGTCAGTTCTTAAAAAACATTTATACTATTTCGCCAGTATGATTAACTCGGCTTTGGCGCCTACGTTATTTTCTTTTTATTATTTCGACACGGTCAAAACAATTATATTGCACTTACAACAATGTTGTATTTTAAGAGGTTATGATCCGTAAATTATATAGCTTCGTCACCTTAGTTCTCATTTACGACCTAAAATTCGTGGTCGCAACTTTATCCTAGCCTAATCTGTTAGACTCTGCTATAAATTACACAATACACACGGTATATTATGCGATAAAATAAAAACATACTAATCTACTTATTATGAGTTTGGCACTAACTAGAACTCATAAAAAGTATTTGAGTTTTTATTTTCGCAGCATATTATTATTGTCGTAATGTTTTGTTGTTATTATTATAATAGTAATTGGAACAGGTGTGGACTTTAAACAATGGACTAACCTGGTTATAAATAGGTAATTGGGTTTATGTTTTTTTAAATGCAACATTGTTATGTTCATTATGATCCCACTGTTTTTTAAGACGAATTAAATTGTTTGTTTCTGGTATATCTTTTTTAAAATAGCTTAAGTACCTCGATTTTAATACGCTTGAGTTGTACAGGAAAATTAATAGGTTAAATGTAACCGGTTTTTGGCGACCGACTGAGTTTTAGATATCTAGCATTTTTAAAGATCTGCGGTTGAACTTCAGATCCTAGATAGGTGGCAGTCTATACGAAACGTATAATTTTATTATTATAAAAGGAAGTAATGTGTATTTTTAAGCCAATGTTGTTATTTTTGTATATCTTGTGATTAAATTAATACGAAAATGTTAATCAAAGAAATGATAACAACTATTATATATAAGTACATAATAGTCATTAAAAAAGTAAATTATGGCAAGTGAAAAAGTGACCGAGGCTTTAAAGTCACATGTTATAAATTGTATCTAAATATCATCGTCTAAAGCTTAGGTACTGATTCGAAAATAGCTTACGTCACAATACATTTATCACAAGGCTTATCGTCGCGCACTATCGACATGACATTTATGGTTTATAAAAATTGCACACTACTTCCCTCGCAAATCACTTTCTCGCATATTTTAACAACGGATTGTTAAATAATTATGAGAATAGGCAGTCAAAACAGCATTTTAATATAATAGCTCTTATATTAAGAACTATATTACCTGAACTTCTGTTCTAATTCAAAGAACACACAAAATACTCAACCAGGCTCTACCTATAGGTCAAACAAATTAGGTTACCTACTGCGATTTTCAAAACCCTGTGACATAGGATTAGTAGTGAGGTGTTTACTTACCTACCGTTATTTAATTTAGCAAACTTATTTCTTATTGTTTAATTGCATGTTTTTTAATTTATATTTAGTGTTAGTTTTGCAATTCATGAAATAGATTGCCGGCCAACTAAATATCCAAAGTCATGGTTGATCTAAGGACTATAAACGCAATAAGTTCTATAGAATTAATTCATTATTTATTTGGGTAAGTGAGTGTTGTTTAATTTTTATACACTGTAACGAACACCTGCCTCTCTTTTGACTCTAGAACGTAAAGCTGGTAACATGCATAAGCCGAGGCGGTTACGCGTCATGTGAATGACCAACTCAAGACACCTGCACAGGCGCTAGTAACCTGTACGAGTAACCCGCGCATATAGCCTACACGAGTAGCTTATACATGTAGTATCCTTCAGCTGCTTACAAACCTTACTATTTAACCAGTTCATTTGCAGTTCTATCAACTGTTTATATCTCACATTCATTTTAATATAAGCATTTGCGCATATGATTATTTTAACCCTTTACTTCTATGGCCATAATTTCTAGTGAAACTCGTCTTTTTCGAAATATTATGAATTTAATTAATTTAACCTAGATATTTTTATTTGATTAAATATACAGATGTACTATAAACGCAAGAGTGAATTTTAGCCACATCAGCATGAATAAGGCTTAATAAATCTGTATCATAAAATATAGAAACACATTACCTACTCTACTACTTTTAAAATAGATACATACAGCAAGCCATACAGCACATCGATCATGGTAATGAAGGTATAATAATATTAAATCTAAAATCCGAGATTGTACAAATATTTCGTAACTATCATAAAACTCGTTCACCGGAAACGTTTCAAGACTTCAAGTAGATGTTGCGTGGGAGTCTATAAACAGTCAAATGAAAGGTGCATTTCGTAAGGTAAATTAAAACCCGCGAATCATCTTTGAGTAAATATTAACGTCCTATTACACACGTGGGCGGTCTACAATGGAGTCAGTCAGATTTAAAATAATGTGTGAGTATGAAATGATTGAAGATTTAGATATTGTTTATTTTGAAAGCTATAGATCGTTCTACCTATCTCATGCTTATTAATATTTAAATACTAGTACTATCCATAAATTAAGCCGCTCAGCACGCTAGTGTCAAAATAATTTCTGCGTCTAAAGAAGTTCAAATTTTGTAGCTGTTATGCATACGAAGATCGAGTTAGGTATTGACTTATATTTTATTATCTATATAGATAATTTTGATTTTCCTTACGTAATATAAAAATCTAAAATTTTAAATTATGATATTATTCATTACATAAGCAAATAAAACTTTATCGACTCCTGTCTGTGTCAACGAACTGTTTCACAACAATATAATCAAAATACAACAATTTTCTCAACTATTGCGTAAAAACTCTCATTTACATCCGGAGTTTTACTTCATTAGACATATCAAAATCCACGTCAATTGCCACTTTGGCACAAAAACTAACGAGCTGCGTCATAACCGTCATATTTCTGACAAATTATTGTCACATTCTGCTTCATTCTAGACGTCAACGTTGTCATTACCGTTTTAGATTATATTTATTGTCATCACCCTCATATCGGTGACATTAAGTTGATGACCGATAGTAAAATTCTGTATATTACTTCTTGCATGTTAAATGGATTTTTGTTAATAATATCTTAAATTGCTTTAATAAAAGCGTGGTTAAAATTTTGTAGGACTTTGCCCGCTTTGATGTTTGCTACCGTTATTGCAGGAAAGCTTTCTTTTAAATATTTTAATTTGTGTGGTTGGGTGGTCGATTCTTATTAATTTTCTTTCGGATAGTATAATTCGGGTTAGGTGTTTAGGTAATAGCTACAAATTCCTCGCAGTATGGACCATAAAATTAAAATTTCATGTGGTTTTACCACTTTTTTATTACTTTTATTTAATTTTCTGCTTAAAAGCGCCCACAAAGCTCTTTAAACAGCACACAAACAATTTCTTCGGTTGTTCTATCAAACGTAAAATATATAATAATTAAGTTTTTTTTTTTAATTTTGATACATTATTGATATCTTTGAAATATTATTTTATAGCATAAAAATTTCACAATATTTGATAACACTTGTATTTAAAACATAATACACACATAAATATAACAGGTGAGCACTTTTAGAATACTACAAGTCGAGGTTCGGACTGCGGCCCCTAGAGGGCTCTTACTCCTGAAACCTGTGACACCTTGACATAAAAAGAATCAAGCAATAAATCTGCGGTGACTTTACCCAATATATATGTAGTGATCAATGAATTTGGGCGTTAAAGATTAACTATTGCATGATTTATTTCCAAATGTGTCACTATAATCACTCTACTGGAAATAAAGTAGCAGTCTCGATAAAACATAAACAGAAATTCGAACACATAACAGTTAACCCTTAACACTGCTTAAAAACAACTTTGTCACACATTTTAGAACAAGCACTACTTTTCCATCACCTCAATACTGAATCATAATTCTAACAAAAAGCGTCATTAGATTTGCGCCCATTATAGCCGAGCCCGCGCACATCCGGCGACGATAAAAACTCTCGGACACATGATTGACGTGTACTGTTTACCTTGTACTACCGGTGTACTACTAGGACGTGAGTACATAAGATAGTTCATGAACGTACTAATGCGCACACACATTTCTCACACTAATGCGTTGGTAATTAGCACTGAGGTAGTTCGCATTTTGATTGACGTGTGTTCTTTACCTTGAGTTTCTACGTTTAAACGTGCCTACGTTAACTGAAATTATAGCAAGTGTTTAGTAATCGAAATATTGCTTGTGCTTGCTTTTTTAAGCCCGGTGATTAATGAGAGTATATTTAGAATGTAAGGGCCATTTTAGGAACTACTGTTCAGAATAAAAGATATGACATATAGACTTATAAAAAACAAACGTACGGCTGGCCTGGTATTACCGTAGCGCCTATACCCTAAACTATGGGTGCCTGCAATGCCGGAAATATCGTTCGCGCTTTGGAACCCTTTCAAAAAGAAATCACCTTCTCAAAGATTTACGACATGAATATTATATTGAACACAACATAAGGTTATTTGGCTACGATTATCTGTAGTGTAAAAATACTTGAACGTATGGCCATTGTCAGACTGTTAGTCATTTGACCAAAACCAACCAAAAGGTATGAGTGATAATGCCGCTGCACCATACTTTCCTAACATCTGGTCTAGAAAAATTACAGATCGGGGCTTTCAATCATGTCTGAACTATTTTCGTTCTAGTGTAAAGGCCCCTATAATGATCATACCACCTTGTTACTATAGACACTGCTTGATTTATCTACCAAGATCAACAAAGCTGAATAGGAAGAAAAATAATCTACAAATACACAATAAATATTACGTCATGTAAGTTAAACAGTTTACAGAGAAAAATAATAATATGTATAATATAATATATAATATGTATAATATTGTCTTAAAATAATAAATAAATATAAAATGTTAAAAGAAAAAAAAAATTTTAAACATTTTATACGGATTTTGTCTAAAATCCGTATAAAGTGTTTAATTTCAATGTATAATATTATATAACAAAATAACAATACAAGTAATAACAGTATGTTTTCTTTTGTTTTCTTTCTTTTCATATCATCGTATGCGTTCTTTAATATTCTAAGTCCATTCACAAAGCTCAAGCTGGTTTCAAAACAAATTAATTCAAAGTTGGTTCAAAAGATTGAACATAAACTACTCTATACGGCAATTCGTGTAAAGTATTTTAAAGTAGTTTAAAAATAAACAAATCGATAAAATTATCACTTTGTTTATTTTAAAACACTATTATTACATAATTTAGCAACTCTTGAACTATTTTTGTTAAACACTGTTACTAGTTATTGTTTACTTATATTAATTAAGCTATTGAAATTATTAAAACTATCTTACTTTATATTTACACTTTACCTGATGTTTCGGTTGCTTTTCAGCAGCCAACTTTATGCGAACCCTATACAAAATAATAGTGTTTTAACAATAAACAACGCGATTAATCCGTATGAAGTAGTTTAATTTCAATGAATAACATTGGCGTAAACGTAAGACAAAATTGGTTCAATAATTAACCCGTAAAAACGCAACAGACCAACAGAGGTACTTTATCATTAGCAACTCGTTACACTCGGCCAAGCTTCGCTGTGATGTAGTTTGATATAATAATTGCTTTTCTTAAAACCACACGAAACGCTTAAAATTTTCGTATCGTTACCATGGGTACTTTGAGAAAGTAGCTACATAAAAACAATTTTACGTAGTAGTGCAACGTTGTATAACATTTTTAAGTTAATACATCGCATCTCTCTATCTTGCATCCTATTTTAAAATACCAAAGATTAGCACTGTATGTAACGATATACATACCTTTGCAATTGTACATATTGAGTTTAGTATATAAGTGTTACGTTCTGTGTATGTTCAATAATAAAAAATGTATGATTACAAAACTAGACAAAAGAGTCACTACTCTTTTGTCAAAACTAGACAAAAGAGTAGTGACTCTTTTGTCTAGTTTTGTAATCATACATTTTTTACTAATGACTAATGAGGTAACAATAGAGATAAAACTTCAGCACTGGGATGGCGACTAAACGCCGGCCTATTTCAAGATATGAGTGATCTAACATCACCACTCGGTTCGTTTGTTTTCATTTTTATATGATCTTGTTGATTTTGGCTGTGTTGTTGGAACACACCTAGACGGTGGTAAGTGCGGTTGTGAGGTGTGAATCTGTGGGTTCTGTTTGCTATTTTCTGCTATAAAACTATTATTGACATGAGCTGTGAAAAACAATAGGTAGATTTGGTGTATATTTTACTTTACGTTTTGTAAAAAAATATGTCTACGTTTTGTTATGATACGAAATTTTTATTTTAATATAGGTGACTTAGACATTGGGGAGGTCTATGTCTAGCAGCGGACATCAGAGCTGTGATGATGACTTAGAAATAATTTACTTAGATACTATTTATTATTGTCTTATATTTACGCGAATTATATAAATTTAAATTAAACTACTTCATACAGATTTGATCGCTTTACTTACTTTAAAATAGACAACGTGATAAAATCTTTATAAAGAGGTTTAATTTTAAAGTTACTTACTATTTCTAGTTTTTTTTTTTATTTTAGGTTAATATCACAATTATAAATAACCTAACGAAAGTAATGCACTCCATGCTCCTTTACTAAAATAGCAACACTAATAGTTTTAATCAGTCCATTATTGTCTACAACTTTCCGTTTTCTACCAAAATAAACTCTTTGATCTTTATCAAAGAGAACTTGTACCAATATTTACGTAATATTTAACAATTTTTTCCTTAATAATTTTAGCGGTACCCCAATACTAGCGGAAATCTCTGTGATAGACGCTACTAACCCTAAGTGCTTTATTTAAAGCGTTGACGATACTGTTATGTCTGCATGAAGGCGTGGCGCCGCCTTATGCGAAGGTGCGGAAACCTTGCGTAGAGAGCTTTCACATTGAACTGTTTAGTCGTGCGATTTTGTTAGCATGTTTTTTAATATAAACGGCTTAATGACGGTGTTTGAAATCCACAACGAACGTGTGTAGGTGATACAATATTTGTTTAGTGTGAAACTTACACTCTTAGTATATTAAGTAATTGGTTATTTAGAAAGAGAATATTTGTTTTGTGATAGAACTTGTGTATTCAGAGCAATCTTTTACAACATGTAAATGTGTTATACTATCAGAATATTCGCTGATTATAATGATACTGGTTGCAGGGATGCAGCAACCACTGCCACTATACCAAGTATTGAGGGTTCAAATCCCACAAAGGGCAAAAATTTGGATGAAACACATATTCATGTTCGCCAAGTTTAGGTGTAATTTGTGACCCTTACAGAAGACTTTACAGACATTACGTCTGTAAAGTCTTCTGTAATACAAAATATATTTCTAGTGCGGGAGTTGTCTTTTTGACAAATAAAACACTATCCGTATTTTGTCTATATGAATTAGGAACAATCCAAAGAATGCAAGTGGCAGATATGGAAATAATTATTGGTTATAGATTACAAAAATCAATCTTTGAATCTTAAAATAATCACATCCTTGGCAATGATTAAGACTTATAAGAATAAGATTAATAGCATACAGCAATTATCCAAGTCACCTAAACAGCGCGGCTAAAACGCCAATCTGAAAACACTTTTATCTCTCCTGACAACGCGACGACTGAGAACATTTCGCGATCCTTTGATGTTCCACAACGCAATATATCAAGTGTTTTGTTTACAAAACCAGCAATGTATATTAATTGATGATATAGTGTTTTATTTAGTTAGCTAAGGTAAAAGGTTTCAAACATCGCTTGAAAGATTGGCAGGCAGGCGAAGTATGATTTCTTTTGATGGTGTTTTAGTGTGACTATATTCGATGGCCTCTTTCTGCTTACGTCATTATAAACTGTATCAATGTTATTTCAATCGGATGCATTCATTTACATTCAAGAGAGGTAGGCGAGCTCGACCTAGATTTGGGATGTCAGTCATATTGGAAAATAGAGAAGTGTCCTCACACTACAGAGGTTGATAGTCAAACTGATTCTTAACATAGTGTTCCTTTGAGTTATGAGTAAAAGTTGTAGTAACCTTAATGATGAACTGTGCAGCCTTCGACATAAAATACCTGTGCAATATTTATTTCTTGGACTAGTGAAATATTTTTGAAGTTCCACTAGACCCTAAGTGTTGAAGCCATCCACAAACTAAGATAGCCGCTTACGATTAGGAGACCGATAAACGTACTTAGTTACCATTATATGTATATATTTTAGCGCCGTACACAGATTAGTCCTTAGAGGCTTTCGTGTATGGCTATGTTATTCCTTTAAACGTAGTGTATAAAATCTTAAAACATTCAATTTCGACACATTGTTTTCCTTTCTTTTTCTCTTTAAAAAAGACACTACCCGCACTAGGAATAAATCATGTGCCTCGGAGGGCTGAACAAACATTCAAGAAACGGACACAGACACACAGATAGGACAATCATTTGTGGGTCACATAAAGTTTTGTCCCGTGTGGGATTCGAACCCACAATAAAACAAAATTTACATGTTCACTTATGTCATACAAATAGTTCTCTGAGTCTTGTGTCCGTTGTTTGAATATTTGAAAAGAATACCTACGACATAGTATTCTATTGTCTTTTAAAAAAATATAGAAACTAACCAACTAGTGTTTTAATATATTATACTACTGTTCCGATTAGGAGTAATTTAATAATATCTGTGTTTCTCTCAATCACCACCATCGATCTACGCCCCCGTCATCATTAAATACAAAACTTAAGGTGTACAAAGAACATTTTTCAGAAAATAAAATCAACAACATTTATCTATTTTATTGAACATTAGAGTATTATCAATTTCCTAAGCAATAAACGTCACGTGCCATTCGAATGGCTGTAACATTTAGTTCTAAAACTGATTTATGGTCAGTCAACGAAATGGATGGGTACAAACACATTACACACCTTTGCAACACCTGGCTAAAGATATAAATTCAGGCGTTTTGTGACTTGTGAATGGTTCGAACTTTAATTGTGGTTGTATAAATAAATACTTGGCTTAGTGCTGTGTAAAAACGTTGTTTGGAACAAAAGTTTTAAATAAAGCTAAAATCTTCGAAATCTTCTCATAAAAAGAATCAGAATACGCAAATAAATGAGAGCACTGCAAAATCCCTGATTCAACATGGAACAGCCAAAAAATGAATATTGTAGTTAAATCTTTCATTTTATCAGCCCGGTGGCTGAAATTAAATTGTACCTAAGTAATTTAATTTTAAAAAAAAATGTAGAGTACGTACGAGATTCCTGTAACAGGTAAGAGTACGTACAGTGACAGTACGAGTGTAACAGGTAAGAGTAAGGTACACATCCATAATGAGTGGTTATGCTGCTAGAAATCCCTTCGTGCAAACAGATCAATTATATTTTCACTTTGAGCTGCCATTGCCACCTCTTCTTTTTTTACAGAGTGACATTACATGAATGTTTTACTATCATTCCTTACTATTAGTCAAGCTTTATGCCACCTTAGTAGTATAAAAACAATCATAATTCTCTAAATAAGAAAATGTCAATAGAACATTTTGGATTTAATACACTGCACATAATACGGACTTTAATATCGTACCAGACACTATTCCAAGAGAGATTTCTATTTCACAAGCTACCTCGCTTCAGGTTGACAGACAAAGATCTCGTTAAGATGTCGCCGCCAACCGGATTGGATAGCCTTATTACTACAGACCAGTTCTGAGATTGAGACTTGACATAACGATTTTTTAAATTGACCGCGAATTCTACGAGGAAAATAAAAAGTGAATTTTCAAAAATGGAATTGATATTTAGTAAAAATAGATTGTGTTGGACTTTTTTCTAGGTTGAGGATACCTATTCCAATAATAAAATTTGTTGTTTGTTTTTAAAAAGACATTGTTTGTTTGTTATATGCCAGAATGCTCTACTATTACGTTATAGCATACAAATAATGTTTTGTAAATTGAGTCTTAATTATCTTCACTCAATAAATGTGACGCAATAATTAACTCTAATTTTATTAGTTTAGGCATTATAAGTAACTGATGAAGATTTTCTTATTTCTTATCTAGAGAAGCCCGTGCAACCGAAAATCGAAGTATATTTTTGTATTTGCATTGCATTAACTAAATCAAAGGCAAATCAAAATTGTTGTGTATATTTAAATAGAATATGAGATAACGTATAATACTGATGACGTACTAATTATGGTTGAGGTAACTCCACAAATGAGTGCAAACCTAAATGTAGCCTCTAGTTCAAACAACACAATAAACTGAATAAATACCTTTCTCACATCTTCTTGTAAGAAAAACAAACGCGCTATATCTTTAATCCAAGATCAAAACATAAAATATTTATAGTTAAACATCATAATACTATTTCGAACAAATTTCCATTATACGATAGTTTCCGGTGGTACACGATCACCTCCGAAAATAACCGCTTACATTACTTTAACAAGACGTTTCAATTCAGATCGGTAAGAAAAAACTCGTACACCGACACCTGCATACAGAAAATAAACATGGTACAGTCCTAATACTTTCTTCTGTTATAAATACATTTCTCTTTTTGTTAGACGACAGAAATAAACCGTTGCGCAAAGCAAGCGATGTATGCCGCACTCGTAATTAGGGTTGCGCTCGAGAAAGTTTTTTTAACGTACCGTAATAACATGTTGGCTAGAGTGACAGTCCGCGAAATTGCGTACAAAGCAATTAATATGATTTTTGGACGCGGTTTAAATTAAAGTTGACGTGGACCTGGCCAAGTGTTTATGTATTATGACATGTTTAAATATGTCGTATTTTTAGATGGTTTAGTATGTTATTTTATACCTGACGGACACGTTCACATGGCCGCTTGTTTATTCATGATTAGTTGGGCGTGTAAGAAAATTATATGTTGCATATATTTTTTTACAAAGTTTGTTTTTCTTTGTAGTCATATTAAGAAAATAAAATTGCAAATATGATCTCATGGTTAGACGCATAACAAGCAACGCAGAGTTGAATACGCATAATGATATAAACAATAGTTAAATACTGAACTAAATAATGCTGATTTATTTACCTTCCACACCTAGAATCTTCTAAAGGCCTCGGCATGTTATGTGTGTACATATCTTCATGCAGGCCTTCTAAAGGAAGAGGTATACTAAGTAATCATTTCAGAAAAATGCTGTAATGTACTCCTTGCCTTTGCCTACATGATCATATGATTTTGTTACGATAGAGATAATAAAAGGTTAATAAAAGATATGCTTGTGTGCAGCCGTATTATATTGTGGATTTGTGTGTGTGTGTGTGTGAGTAAGACAAAACACACCCATAGCATTATGTGAAGTTTGTTTCCTTAGTCAATTATGCTGAGCCATTTTTCCTTTCATGTTAATCTGTCTCACCTGTTTCCGATGGAAGCCGCATTCCAACTCAAAATAGAAAACTACAAATGCGTTGTTGTATAGGGAGCATACTTTTGTCTACAAAGGATGGTAAACTTTTCTACACAAAAGAAATAATGTGTGGATAGTTGAATGCCTTTCGTTAAACTGATTTTGTATAGGAAAGATCAAGTGTATGGAAAGTTTGATTTAATGAATGCTATATCGTATAGTAATACGTATTTATATCAATATAACATTGAGGTAACAGTTAGTATAATATAGTTACACGTGCCGTGTTGCTTTAGTCCGATCCTACGGAAAGAGTGGCTGCGTTGCCTGCCAAAAGACAAAGAATATTCACTAGGAACAGCTAAGCGGAAAGGTTCTAGGATGTCCAGGAATTTTACGGTGAATAAGCCTCAAAATTTTTAGCAAGGTTGCTCTTGCGGTGGTAGTATCTCCCCAAATGGAATTCGTTGCGTTCACCTCGTTCTTCCTATCTAAAGTATTTATTATAGTTCTACATTATTTCAGTGTTATTATAATGATATAATTAAGATACTTCTGTGCTTCTGTAATCAAATATAATGTCCTCCTCACCGAATTTCGGTCACGGCGGCCAATCATAACGGAGAATGGCCATCGGCACAGGAGATATTATAGTGCACAAGTGTGTGCGTAAACACAAGTGCACTCTCTGTTGCTTAACTCTCATGATCCGATGGGACGAATAATCCGACACGACCGGAGAGAGATCAGGCGCAGGACCAACGGCTTTACGTGCTTTCCAAGGCACGGGGGTGTCTAACACCGCCAACTTCGTAACTCCGGGCTCGTATTGAGATTTCTTAACAGGAAAACCCAATAACTTTTTGTTGGCCCGACCCGGGATTCGAACCCGAGACCTCATGCACAGCAGTCACATTCACTACCACTGCGTCACAGAGGGAGTTAATCAAATATTAACTGAGATAAGAATGTATGGCAGCCGTTGTTTTTAATTTTATGCCCACTGACCAGTTTAACAAAATACAATGTTTGTTATAACACTAAAAGCACAATCATGTCAGTTAGGTGAACAGCACTATTCTCTAAAATCTTAGTGCTAAACTCACATCGAAATTCGCAATGATAACGTTTTTACACAATTTCACTGCACGGGACTAAATAATAAATTTGTGCTTCGGTATATGTAATGACGTCATCTATTGTTGTCATAAACACGTCGAGTTTGGATACCATGAGCAATAGGTACTAGCAGAAAAGTACGTTTAACAATACCATCATTTATAATATTTAAATCGTTAACCCTCTTTTCAATATCGATTAAAGTAAAATATGAAGAGCAAAACAATAACTAACCTCGTATAAAGTATCGAAAACATTGAAAAATCAACACTCCTCACTATTATTTGAGCTGAAAGTTTTTTATTTAAGCCCTAAGCGAGTTAGCGGCCAATCATAACGCCTACACGGCGCTTCGAGATCCCTAATCTTTTGGCAAGCCGTCAAATTATATCACACCTATATATTTATACTGAACGATCGTTTCGTGAACAATGTTTTTTGTTAATATATAACTTTCTTGTATACTACGACCATAAATGAATGAAATCCATCGGTTTTTTGTTGTTTTATTATTAAACACTAATTATGCTAATAGATAGAAGTATGCTATGCTAATATAGCTTGCACTCTTTAATATTTTTTTTATTAATTTTCTTTTTAATTTTTTCTGAACGGCCTTCAGTTCTACTATAAGACATTTCAAGGTTATCCATTAATTACCGGACAACCTGTATGTAATTATAATCCGTTGTAATTTTCGAAATCAGAACTGATCAGACCCGTTTTAGAGAACAGCCAGGCTTAGAAAAATATTGTAAGCCGATACTCGAGCATTAAGCATCTGATGATAGTACATAAGCCAACAAAAAGAAGAAATCTTTAGTATTTTTGGATAATATATTATTTTACCTTCCTACTATTATGGCAAACTTGATCCGTCACCATCTAGCACTTTTGACATATGATTCATATGATTTTTTAAAATAAAGAAGAATTATACTTACCCGCAGAACAGACATAAAAAACGATACAAAAATTTAAAATAGATCATCGCAGTGTAAGCAGTGCAAGTGTATGTTTAGAATCGAATCGCCGCCGTATCGTAGTATCTAAACAGTATATTTACATTATAAAGAATTTTCATACATTATTGTGCGTTTTTTTATTGTTTATTATTAACTATTCTCCATAGTTTATTGGGTGAAGGAATTAGACTGATTTGAATGGTTCTTTAGTCCACAGGGTCTGAGTTATGGCGTGCGAGTCATATATATTTCGTTAATCGTAACTAAATCATTTCCTTGTTAAATACTGATTTGTTTATGATGCCTCGATACTATATCCATAATATGGGATTAAACATATGGGACACTAGTTTATTAATGTGATGTATTATACAACACTGTGATTTTCTTGTAGCTATTAGTTTTTTTTAATGATATTTATTGGTTGTTAGCTTTGTAAAGATAGAATTTAAATCGCTGTTTGATCGTATATTGTGCATGCTTTTGTAGAGTTATGTTGTTTGAAAAACGGGTTAAATGCGTGTTCATTAGCTTAGGCGGTAAGCTTTAATGGTTTGGCTGCAAGCTGCTGAAAAATACGTGTCTGACCTCATTCATAAACAGTGCAAAATGTAATAATTATATTTTCAGGTATCGTAAATCTTTTTTTTCCAGTGTCGAGCGAAGTGTTATTGCATTTTTCGTCAGAAAATTTTCCTTAGCAATACAGTGGCCTACGCAGACTATTTACATTTGACGGTTTTTAAGTAGTGTACCATGTATCCCCAGAAATAAGAAACTTGGCTTGAAGGGGTACTCACAGAAGGCTAACCAAAGTAATTCAATAATAAAAACAATAATGTTAATTTCAAACTTTGATATAAATGCAAATCTAAACTATTTCTTGTTAGCGGTACGCAAAAAAGACTGATCTAGGAGCCACTGTCATTGACTATTGTCCTGTAATAGAGACTTCAAACCTGTATCTTTTACATGGTAATAGACTTCTCTTCTCGTGGAACCTAAATATAGCTAGCGCAATCTGAGTATAATATGCTCACAGAATATGGACTACTACGCTTCTTCTTTGGACAAAAGTAATCCAGTAACGCATGGAGCTGTGCGCATGTAGGACAATTGAAGTATCATATTTATATAAGCGATATATTTGTCACTGATACGCTTAAATTTTATATAATATGGCAAACATCTATGTATATCTTTAGTAGGCAGTAAGCGTATTCCCTGGTAATTGATATATTTCTGGTTAATACGGCGCATGGATGTACAATTATGATATAATGACGTGAAACTTTTTAGGAATTTACTTTTTAATAACAGTAGTTGTAGCATGTCTGCGAGCTATTTTTAAACAGCAATTTGTAATAGATATAACTTATGTATTACGTGTATTTTTTATCGTTAAAAAAGCTCGTAAATACATTTGATTGTGGAGTGTCCGGTGAGCGGCGTGACGGGCGGCGCGCGCGCATCTATTCCGGTCCGGACACCTGTCGCTCGCACAATGCGTTACTAGATACTTCGATCTGTTGGGATTTGTGACGAAACGTATAACTGTTAGAAAAATAATAAGATTTAGCTTGAGTACCAACTGGGTCTTCGTAATAACCGCATGCCGCAAATGTTTTGCGGCATGTAAGGCTTTTTACCTTTAAGATTTTTCCTTCTATATTTTATAGGTGGACATTTTATAAATACTGAAATGGGAAAGAATCCATCAGCACATGCTATGTACAGGCTTGTTAATCTAAACTTATTTACCTTTTAATCATTTAAGTACAATCAGATAGGCTAAGATTGGATCGATTTACTAAAAGACATACTCCAAAATAAAACCGAATCAAAAATAGACAAAACAAACTTCTCCTGGAAGTTAAAATTAAAACTAATCGGAACTACATAATGCAGAATTTTACCAGTTTTCTCAATAGTAGTTTGATAGTTGGTAATTATTATATTAATAATTCCAAAGTCGTTGGCTTAGTGGTTAGTGTAACCGACTGCCACGCCTGAGGTCGCGGGTTCGATTCCCGCACAAGTCAAACATTTTGTGTGCATGAACATGGATGTCTGATGATTGTCTTGGTCTGGGTGTTTCTATGTATAATATGTATGTATGTATTTATTTACAAAAATAAAAAGTATATATGTATGTTTATCCATTGTCTAGTACCCATAGTACAAGCTCTGCTTAGTTTGGGCTAGATGATGTTGTGTGTATGTGGTAGAAAAAAAAATTGTCGCTGGAGGACATTATTATGTAAAAAAAAAAGTGTAAAATTAATATTCTTTTTTGGCAAAATTGGGTTTTAGTTCAGTCTTGAATCGCAGTTGCATTGGAAATAGATATATATAAGTCTGAACTTAAATACCTATTTTGTGATAAATATGATTGTTTTCAATCAAATTAATGAATCAATATTTTCATTTTCGATATTCTGTTTTAAACTTATTCCACCTGCACTTCCACCATTATAACACATGTGACTTTGCAGATCAGATTCTTGACTACTGAAGCCTAGGCTCACTTTCAAGAACTGGAACATACCACTTAGACTAGGTATGTCAAACCTAGGAGTTTTCACCTAGTAGTATTAACTTTCAAATAGAAGAGAAAGTATATTGGAGGTGTTGGAAATTTAGTATCGTTTTTATAAAAACAGTTGATTACGAATTTAAGCAGCGATAGCTCAGTGGGAAGACCATCAAACTGCAACAATGCAGAGGGTCTCGGATTCGAATCCACGTCGCGCACCTCTGACTTTCGGAAGTTATATAACTTTTCGAAATTATGTGCGTATTGATTGACAATTATCGCCTGCTCTGTGCATCGGAGAGCACGTTAAGCCGTCAGTCCCGGCTGCCATGAACATCTATGGCAGTCGTTATTGGGTAGTCAGTGCCCTATAATATCCTGACACACTGGTCTAACCTTAGGGTATCGTTAGCCTTTGGGTTGCGGTGGTCAGGTGGCAGCCGCTCCGTGTAAAAACTGATATCCAGTCAAATCCGGTTAGACTAGAAAAGCCGAGCCCTAGTGACTTGGGAATAATAAAGGCTAGGGAGAAGAAGAGTTGATTATGAATTTGAGTGTAAAGCGGGATTCGACATAGTAAGGAACGTTTGCTGGCTAGATGAAGTGATGATAAACATAAACTAGCAGACAACATTTAGGAAAGACTTTTCATAGCTTATATAGAAAAGATATTTTTAAAACAGAATTTAATCTTTTGTGAAATATTTAAATAAAGATAAGCTAAAGCAAAAGGAAAAGCAAAAGAGTGTAATCCTTACTTCCTTACTTTATATTATAAATGCGAATGTGACTTTGTTTGTTTGTTTGTTATGCTTTCACGCCTCAACTACTCAGCCGATCATAATGAAATTTCGCATACACGTTGTCAGGGGTACAGAATAGGACATAAGGTACCTTAGATCTAGATAAAAGTCCTGTTATTAATAAAACCTAACCTATATTTACGCGAGCGAAGCCGCGGGCAAAATCTAGTAATTAAATATTTAATTAAGTTAATTTATAGTTATTGGTGACCGCGTTTGTGTCTTATTGGTGATTGAGAAAATGTGTAAATTTATGTTATTCTATTAAAATATGTATCTACATTTTGCAAGGAATTAAGTTTTTCTGTACATTAATTGATAAATTAAATACAAGGTAACCTAATATAGATTTATTTATTTATTTAAGGATTTCCAACAAAGTAATATACAATAACATAGGTACATTATATGGCAATATTAAAGTTCTTAGCGTATGAAGTCCCTCAATTATAGATAACTGCTTAAAACACAGCTTACAAATCATAAACAAATTATAATGCTGTCCGAATAAGTAAATAAATATAATGTAATTAAATCGTAAATATTTAAGTATAGTATAAGAGTACCTACAATATTTACTTACTATTACTGGGTATATTTTAAGTACCTACCTATATTAGTAGATAAATCATGGATTATCTACCAATACCTTCAAAAGCAGTAACAAATAAAATAAATCAGATATATAGAAATATATTGATTAACAAAGACATGGATTTTAATCACAGGTAATTTTATAACGATTACCTCTTATATATAACTTTAACCATAACATTTTTATAAATAAAAATGTATTTCTGTTATTAAAAATAAGTTAAATTTAAAGTAATGTATAGGTACTTAAGCTTGACAGTAGTAACAACTTAATTTTTAAGTTGATATGAAAGCACTTGTAGCGTTGATAAAAAAATGTTTAACAAAACAAATGTAAGCATTTTAAAAATATTTTTGATAGGGTGACCATGATATGAGTGTTATAAAAGTAAACAATAATATAAAAGTAAACATAATTATGTAATAGTAAGTTCATTTTATGGGAAGACAGATATTTTGGTGGTTATCAACACATTCCTTCGAGTGCGTCCCAGTTAGCAAATACCATCACAGTTTCCAACGAACACTTAACGGCATTCGGAAATGTTTGGTTCGCCGAATTTTGCCGAAGCACATTACCTCTAGTCTAGACACGGGATAGGGAGCAATTGCGCATGAATTACACCAACTATTACAACGTTTATGAGTGAAATAATCTGGCACACGTGCGCTAGCATATTGATTCCGAATTATAAGCAAATAGCCAGTGAACTTGGCAATGTGCCAAGCGACGTGCCAAACTGTACGGTAACCAAGCTACGGGGAAAGTTAATTAGCAGGTCATATACGCTGTAGGCAATAACAATATCTTGTTCAAAATTATGAAGACTATTAGTTGGGAACACCTTCACGCTAATGTGTTAGATAAGTGGATAAATGTTGTAGTTTAGTGTAAATCTAACTAAAAGCTTTTTGATGTTTGTGTTTAGAACTGATTCAATTAAAAGGAGTGCCGATTAATGTGTTTAGACTAATGTTGGTGACTAGTTTTTGCTTGAGATAGTTTCAGTGTTCAATATTCTTCAATCTGTGCAGTTGTTAATTCTGTGCATTGTATACAAATAAATTAGTATCTACATATATATATATTTAATATAATACTATCAAACTTGTTTATGTTCCATTGCCACGTATGGGCCTCTTTCCAATTTCATAAAATAAGTTGTAAAACATATTAACATGTTTTTTTTACATTTGTTGTTATTTCTGTATTTATTTATCCGATTCCTGGAAAAATTTTTGACATGTCAGAAAGGCGTAGAAAAACAGATGTAAGCAAAAGATTGTCAGCCTTAGGAACATCATCACTAATCGCATTTGCTGTTTATTGACCGTTCATTAAATAGTAGGTACGTAGGTCCTAGGTATTAAAGATGAATAACAACTTAGTTGTATACTGGTATATAAGGCATAGGTCTCCATATTTTGTCAGTCTGGTAGTTATTACTGACTATGGTGAAAATAATACTTGGTATGGTAGAAATAATATATGAAATATTTATTGTATAAATACTTTATTATTAATCTAGCTGCATAGTCACCATACTTCCGAACCGGTACAGTTAGACCACAGGCTGTAATTCACAGGTAATGCTGTTGTGATTGTTGCATAACACCATCACAACTAGCCATCAGATCGTATTGCTTGATCGGTGCGCATAACACCGTCCAGTTAAATGTTTCGATAAACACAATTACTTGCTTGATTGGTTGAAAGGTTTATTTATTTCGTTTAATGATTACGGTTACCGAAATTAAAAGGTAAATTCTCATTGGTAAAAGTACCTATGCTTTTACGTTTATTCGATGTTATGTTTTAATTAGAGTATATATTGGCTTACCAAACAACTACAATACTAGCCACGGCAAGTGGAACGAGAGCTTAATTCATATTTCTTATTAGATTTTATCAGCGGTTTTGCGCGCGAAAATCGTCTAGGAACGGATATCGAGTAAAAGTATCTTATATATGATAATCCTAAACAGAATCCGTACAAAGCATGACCAATTGACCGCTATGATTACTATAAACAACTTTGCGTGTAGATCAGCTCAAGCCAAATTTCTTCAATTGTCTCTGGTATCTAAAAACAAAATATCAGTTCTCGTATACCATGACATTCGTGTTGCGCAAATCCTGAACAGAACTGTCAAAACGTTAATTTAATACACCTCTTAATCTTTAGATAGATGATATATTTATACTGATATAATTTTTTGTTAAGCAACACCGAAAAAATCTCTGATGCAAATATCTATTAGTCAAACATTCACTCTTATTTCTTGCCTTTGTTGGTCATTAATATTCGAAGCGAAAGACAATAAATAGGTAAAAAGCGTGTATAAATAAATACAATATTAATTTTCGTTGTGTTAGGAAGTCCTGTTCACGGTGGAAGCTATTTTAATAATGCTAAACAGCAGACTGTCCTTATTTCCGTCGCAGCGAGAGTGCGCTCTGGGGAATTTCGACATGTCTCTAGAATGAATATGGAGGGGATATTATAAGGTTATAGTGAAACAGTTAAATCGTTGAAACTGTAAATCATTTATTCAGTAAAATACTTATATGTTTATTTCTAAAAAGACCAGTATTTTGGGCGTATCAAGTATTTTGAAAGAACAGGCAAATTTGATCAGAAATACCTAAATAAAGTCAAATAAAGTTACACCCTACCTTATAATGTAATGATTCCATTATTTCTGTTAAATATATTGCACCTTTTATAGTGACAGATAGGCTGTCACCATAAAGAAATATGATCGTTGACTGAGCGTTTAATGTAGTCGTTTTAACTTATCAATTAAAGTACTTAACCTAGCCCCAGAGGAACAAACATTTATGCAAGGAGACTCTGCATGAGAATGAATTAATCTACTAAAACCTACACCTATTTGGTCTGAAAACATGAATATATTTTTGTTATTGTTATCATCCAAATAAGACACAGGCTTATAAATAACTTCATGATCAGGAGTGTTACCACTATTGACTGACTCCAAATCACAAACAGCTGACAGGTGGTTATTAGGTGCGGCATTATTAGTTAGTGAGAGAACACGTTCCATGTTTTTACTTACCGACTCTGGCAATTTCATCATACTTCAAAATGTATTCTGATGTTTCTTTTTAGTGATTAAGGCTTATTCTTGTAAGCCGTTCTTCTAAGTTTATAATTTGGTAATTTAACTCTGCTGCATGCGCTTCATACTGCAAGCTACTGGCAACTATTTGATCATTGCTCTTTTACAAATTTAATAATAAAGCCGCATGCTCCTTTTTTTTTTTAATGTGGCGGAGTACTTTTGCGCATGCCTCTCCGCGGGGCGACGGAGAGGTTATGTCGGACTCACCGGTGAAAGATGGTGAGTGACATCCCGGTAATACCGACTAAACCTACCACGGTGTTCCTCGACATAACTGCAATCGGCGGGGCCGCGCGATTCGCTTTCACATGCAATCGCGACCCCGCCGAGGTTTCGGCCCGCCGTATGAAACGGCAGGCCACTACACAAATAGACAACCACTAGTTTTACTGTCCCCCTGAGGGCGGGACGGACACACGATACAGAGGCACGCTAGGGAACACGCACGCCGCCTCTCGACACGAACAACCATGGCCAGTCATTACCTGTGTCAGCCGGAAGGTGACAACTGCTGTGTAACCTTTCTTATCTTGTTTGACTTTTTAAGTTTAATTAGTTTATTTAACTTTAGGTAATTCCTTAATATCTTAGAACTTTTAATAAAACCATGGATTTGTTTACTTTTATTACTATTCTGTATACTTTTTAGCATACTTGGTTTTTCCCCCAAGAGCTCTGTGTAGAGGTTCTGATTCGCGGCACCATTGAGCGCCTGAATGGTTAGTTCCAAAGAAATAATTTTAATATGAGCTTCATTCAGGCTTGCTTCAAGCTCAGTGCTGCGGCTCAGTGACTTAGAAAAGACATCATTGCAATTACTGAAGGATCTAACTTCATCTTCTAAGCGGTCCCGCTGGTCCAAGACATCCGTATATTCTATATGAAGCTCCATCAGTTGCTTCTTAAGCTCAAGTATCTTCACAGTCGCTGCGCTCCATCAATAATATATTGTTATCTTCTTTGTATTTCTTTAATTCTAACAGTGCCATCTTTAATTTGTTTTCTGTGTCTTTTGCTGTTGCCTCACGGGTCATTATTTGAGTACTCATTGTTGGTTCAGAGATGTAGTAGATGTAGAAGAAACAACTGAGTGATAGAAAATAAAAATGGTATAGAACAGTTACCTATAATATGTCTAAACAAAATAAAATTGTTAACAATCTCTGATAAGTATTAGATTAGAAATTTACAAGAAATGTAACTATGATATAAGTAGATAAAGTGAGAACTTTATTTTTAAGATAGAGTGTAAAATAAAATGAAATATTTTAATTGGAAAAAGATGAAATTATACATAATTGTACAATACAAGAAAAAAACACCACAGTAGTATTATTAGATGAAATGTGATGTAGAAACATGCGTGAGGCGAATGTTTAGTCGTCAATTTTGCTTCCACCTATTGTCAAGCAAAAGGGGACAGAACTGTGCGGATGTGTGGTCGACGAAGCTCACAGTATAAGGAGCAGAGTAAACAAGTGTTGTGGAGTGTCTGTTAACATTAATAAAGTAAAATACTCCCCAGGTTTACACGAAGATTGTTCAAATTTCGTCCGTTGTCACTGTGTTGAACTCCTACGACCAGTAATATTTGTAAATTTATATGATCCGACTAGAACTACAGTATATAACACTTCCTTAGTCACAAATATACTACTTTATAATAGTAAACGGGATTATTAAACTGTAAGTAACCTGATATTTTGAAACGAACAAATTTTAAACCTGAACTGCTACATTTTCCTGTGGACCTTATTGAAAATATTCCTACTGCCGTTTCCTTTGCTTTGCTTATTGAAAACACAACTGAGTATAGACTTATTTTGTAAAACTTTGTTTACATTAAATTTGTGCATTATGAAATATAGAAAAAAACGAACCATGTTGAATAAGCAAAAAGATTTATAAGTAGAAATGTTTGATGTTTGAGAATTATCCTCCGCTTAAACTTAGAGAAACGTGAAACGTGACGTTTTCAATTAATATTTGGTCAAACTGGTCATTGCACAGACTATTAGCTTTCAATCACACAAACTTTTTTGTCATATGTCACATCACAAGGTATCAATGATTCAATATATAGTTTACGATCACCAAATGCTTCTAACAATACTCTACCAAGACATAAATATCTGAAATATCCCAGTTATTCGCAATAAAACGTCTCTGACAAGAATATTTACACTCAGCAAGGTAACTGTTGCCCAATACAAATTTTATGAGATCATATGGACAAGGGCAAGCGTATGTTGTTTAGGCATTTCAATGTTGAATTCTGTAAAATAGATTGTGATTACCTATGAGAATTTCTACGAAATTGTTTACGCAAATTTTAGGTGTAAATAAACTGTGTCAGTTAAAACCGCAGTCACATTTACTACTAATATGTATCCTTACTAATATTATAAATGCGAATGAGAGTTTGTTTGTCTGTCACGCCTTCACGCTTTAACTAGTCAATCGATCATCATGAAATTTCGCATACACGTCGTCAGGGATCCAAAAAGGGACCTAATCATTTCCTCCAAAAAAGTACTTTTACTAATCTAACCTACATTTACGAGAGCGTCGCCTCGGGAAAAATATAGTAATACAATATTTGTTTAATGCAAAAGCGGTTCAGTGGTTTCTTGGTTTTGGTACCTGATTGGGGTAATTCTCAAAAATTATTAGCTCGACATGGATGGCAATAGACTCACTTGGTAATACGTGGAACCTTAACTCATAGGTGACGAAATGTACTTGTAATAGACCTCAGCCTTCACCTTTGTAGATATAGGTGTGAAACTATGTATATGTATATAAATTTCGTTGAGCTCATTTACGCACAAACTTGCTGGTACCGAAGGCAGTGACTTCAGCTTTTCACCGGCAGTTAGTACCATACCTCAGGGTAGGCTGTGACTTAAGGTTTACGTCGGCAGACGAGGTGGTACCATACGTCAAGGTAGGCAGCAACTAGAGATTTTCATCGGCAGACGAGGTATTACCATACCTCGTTTGTGTTATTTACTCTTATCGTATTCTTCATACGAGCTAATGTTCTCCAAACAAGGTCATGTTCTTCCTTAATTTTTTTATAAATCGGTTCAGACGTCTGATTTTCCCTTGAAAATGCAGCTAGCGACATATGGCGTAACGATAGTGATAGTGTTGATCAACGCCGAGAGTCAACGCGTTAACCGAGCTTCATGGCTTAAGCTATTACCCAATCGGCGATTACGGACGCATCAGTAACCGATGGAGACGGATTACCAGTCTCATACATGTATACATACAGTCACGAATATAAATGCATGTAATAGAATATGAAAATGAAACCCAATGTTTAAAGGTGTAATTTATTAGTTCCATACTGAATATACTTAATATTCCATTATTATTTTAAAACAAAAGTAAAAGAAATATATGATTGGGCAACATTAATTGAATAACAACGATATTATGCATATCAACTATATTTAATAGTCTATAATAAAATACATAATTCTAAAATGTAACAGACCAATATAATGTACATAATATTTAGCATAATTTGGTATCAAAATCATTTTACATGGAAATCATTTCATAACCTTCTACATAGTAATTATAATTATACTTATCTTCTAATTTATGTTTGTCCGTCGCCTTTTGAATCTCAGAGAGCTCCGTACCAGTCAACATCTCGATACAAAGTGAGTCAATCCGGTTGGAACATTTGTTTTTATAGGCGACGACAAACAAGTATGATTCAGGTCTTTTTATTTAACTACCGACAAATATTGTTTACTGTATTTAATTATCAATGGATTATTATTTTATAAATGTTTACATACCAATATGAAATACATAGCTATATATACTAATTATATCTAACACATGCATCCTACTCTTTGGAGGAAATAACAATCTAGCATCGGATATATATGGGTATGAAAGATTACATTTATAATAATAATAAACCGCAGGGCAGCTTGTGGCGAACTGAATGTGAGTGGCGACACTGCGGTGCTGAATGTCTCAGAGAGTCGATTAGGGCCTCGTCCCCAGCTTGCCGTTACTGGTTGGCTGGGGTGGAACTTCAAAAGCGCCCGTAGCACTCTCAACTCTGGCTTGCCTTGGTCGGCCGGTCAGACGGAGGCTGCTAGAGCTACACTTCCTTAAGCTTACAAAGTAGGTAAAGCACAGCACAAATGTAGTCGAATGCGGCTTACTAATTCATTACGTTTAGACAGCCATGCATCAGATCCCTTTTAATAAGTGGCAACTTCGCCAAAAGCATTTCCTAAATTCGTACTATTACTGGCTAAATCCTACCAAAAGAAGGCAGGCTCTGTCCTAATAGAAAATAACATTAGACATCGCCCGATACGAGAATTGAACCCGAAGCTTCACGATTGACCTTCCAATCCCATTACATCACCTATAATAACAATTCTGATAACGAACTTCAGACAAATTGAAAATGGAGTGCACCACATATAGAAGGAAAAGCAGTAAAATAAATGGCTGCTGCAGTTTTGAATATGTTGCATAGTATAAACAACGTTTTATGATATCAAAACATACTTACACAAAGTAACATACTAACAAATTCAATCAATATGTACGTCTCAGTAAAGCGCGGGTGGTCCGATTTTACAGGCGATTAACGACGTACCGATGGCTGCGCAGGCGTCTTTGATTCACGTTATGTGCAGTTTATACAACAGGACAAACAGATCGTTGTTGGACATCTGGGGGTTTATATCTTTAGGTTACAATGTGGGTTTTGAAGTGGTTTTTACTACCGTTGATTGAAGGAAATGGGTATATACTTACTTAGATCTTGATTGTTTACTCAATATGGTTATAGGTATCTTACGTAGACTTACATAGCCTTACTTATATCTATGATCCTAAAAGAGTGGCCGGAGTTATATTACTCCTGCATGTCACATGCATGGTTTTATGACTTATGTAATAGTGGGCGAGATTATTGCTGTTTACTGGGCACAATTTCAGACTCTGTACTGCTGGTCTTTGATGATACTGAAAGTGTCCTTATCGTCAACATATAGACACGTTGCCTAGGTATTATTATATACTCTCATTCGAATTATCACACATACAGTGAATGAAAATAAATAAATTATATACAACGTGTCCCGAAAATTCAACAATAAGCGGGCACCAGAACCTACTTGTGACTACTCAAGAAAAATAAAGGAAAAATTATCTTGATTTTTATTTTCATTACGAAAAAAAGCGATTACCTTAAAAAATGGACACTCCTTATTATATTTATAAGTACCATTGCTACAATTTTACAAATACTTCTGTGTTTTTTTATATTGGCAACATAAGCAGCACTACTATCCATCACAATCATTAAAAAATCCAGGATGCCTGTAGTTTTTACACAAAAACAACCAAAATTATGTTGTTTCTTAAATTATGTAAGATTTTGACTTTCAGTTCACTTTCATTAAAGACGCTGAAAAAAAAAATTGTCACTACTATGGCAAATATTTTATAAAATTGGCGCAGCTTACTGCGATTTCAAAATGGTATAATATTCTAGGCAAACTAGCCACAAAAATATGTATAGGTTCATTTTCCGAACAACAACCATATTTCGCAAATTGTTAGTGTTGATAGTAATCACTTTTACTATGTATCCAAAAAGTTATTTGTTGCAAGTTCTTAGAATTTAAATGGGACATGTGCGTAGTCCATAAAATAAGTTAGAGAGAGATTATGCGTTAGAGAGAGATGTATAAGATGCTCATTGTTTAGTAATATTAGTGCAGGTAGAGAAGTAGTTGTCGTCAGCAAGTCAGTACAGTAGTAATTTTTTAGGGAGAAAATAACAAGGTAGACTGTTCTTTTTTTTCTCGAGTAAGCATAAGTGGGACCACCTTTTGGTGCCCGGTTACCGTTGAATTTTGGGACACGTTGTATACATCATACTCATACATACCCATCCTCTCACCCACACATATACTAGTATACACACGCATGTACGCACGCACATATCTATAGGACGCACACACAAACAAGAAGTATCCTTCCACAGTCCATACAATATTAACATTTTATATACTATCATTATCTTAATGCTAATACATCTATGTATAAAATCTAGACTTTGTGTCTCGGGGTGGAGACCTGGTGTCCTATAACACAGGCTTTGGCCTAGCTTAGGCTCCAGTCTCCCACAATGTTTCTTCCTGTTTTATTTTTAATATTAATCAATTTGCTTATTTTGTCAACATTGTAAATATTGTGGAGAGAAAATAAACATTATTATTATTGTCTTACTAGAAATTTATTGAGAGAAAAACCAAATAAGATTTGCCCGGGATATGAGCCTGAGACATTACGCATAGTACTCGCTTATTATATTCTACTGGACCTAACCTATTCTGCTTTAATTTGAACTCTAAGTCACCCGTTACTTCGGTAGTTGCCATTTTTTTGTGTATATTTCTCTGAAGATTAAAAGTGTTTTATTATAGAAAAGAGATGATTTTAAATAATTGGACAGCAGATAAGATTGACTGGTAATTGTTTATTTGTTTTCCTTTTCTACATCAAAAGTGTCTTATTAAAGAATTGCTTTGTTAGTTTTATGAAGAAACAAGTAATCAGATACCAACTTTAGAGTTTTAATGGAATTAAGAAATTATTTTACTTGTATAATTATTGTGAACAATATTTTAAAATACCTGCTGTATAAGCAATTTTATCCTAACTAATATTATAAATGCGAATGTGTGTTTGTTTATTTCTTCGTTAAGCTTTCACGCCCTTTTGAAACGTCCATGACTCCTACCGTGGAGTCAAATAAAACCTAGCGTTTTGCGTTGCGCATCCGTGACCCCTACGCTGGAGTCAAGAAAACTCATTATGATTGGTCGCGAAAAAAATACCAAAAAGACACATTATTCGCCTTTAATCTATTCGTCCAATATATAGTCTATGGACACGGTAACGTTATCTAACAGTATTGTAACTCGGCTCTGGCCTCCAAATAATTACTTACAAGCGCGAAGCACGCACACATGCGAGAGGTTAACAAATCGACCGATCATCATGAAAAGAGAACAGAAAAGGACTTAGGATACATTTCAACCAGAAAAAAGTTGTGTTAAAACTGAACCTGATCTAACCTATATTTACTGCGAGCGAAGCCGCGGGAAAAGTCTAGTATTGTATATATTATTAACCATAAAATTAGTTCTATCATTATATGACTAAACCTCAGGCGACACTGACGCAATTTCAGGTCATATAAATTTATTACTATCTAATTTGAGACCTATAATTTGAAATTCGAAAGAAGCATGCTGGTGTCATGTTTATAGACGGATGCAACGGTTAAATCTATTGCAAGAGCTAGTTAAATAGTAATTCTATATTTTGTATGAGCACGGAAATTACCCAACCGTGTCCATCCTTAATAATGATATTTAGAATATAGGTCGTTATGAGTATACGACAGACGGAAATGTTCGTCATTCACTGCGCTTGCGCAATGCTAACAATGTTATGTGTTAATAATGGCGTCTTCGTTGAAGTGCGGAAGAAAATAAAGTTAGAATAAAATTCGAGAAATTAACGATATGCTAGCTGAGCCATAATAGGCATCATGGCTCAGCGCCGGTTTTAAATGATTAAACGAAAAAAATATGTCTCAGGAAATCTTTTACCGTATAAATAACATACATATGTATGTATGTTATTAATAAAAATACTTAAATAGCGAGGCACGAAGCTATAAAAAAACCAAACATACGTTATAATTTAAATAAATAAAAAAAATATAATTAAATCACGTTATAGAAGTGCAATTATTGGTATTCTCTTGCGCTCTATTTTTTTACAGCGCGAGGAAATCCTAGTCAACATTCCTACGATGACTAAGATTTGAAAACTTTGTAAAACAACCGGTTACCTACGGTATAAAGTATATTTTTATTATTTACAATTACACATGTTTATATATTGTATACACAATATTACTAAATACGCAGGTCTAAACAAACATAATTATCGTGCTGGCTGGTCGCAAGTGCAGTGAGAACGCGCATTCAAAATACAAAAATTAGAATGTTCTAGGCTCGATATGTCAGAGGTTCGAGCCGTCAGTAATGGAAACCTATTTGGATAGATCGGCATATTATTATATATTATTAATTGTTGTTATATGATTATCGTATTCTCGCATCTGTTTTACGACATGAACTGTGAGCTTTGAGCTTCTTTCTTTTTTCCGTCTTGCGTATCTTCATGCTTAATTAATGCTCCAGCTAGTGTGCCTGCGCAAAAACTCATTCAACTTCTAACCTTGGTATAAGTGTGTATTACGCCACACACACATGTGGCGGACAATAAACCAAAACAGTAAGTTAGGAGTATTTTCTTTTTTTTTTGCTTGTCAATATGACTAGTACTAAGAACAGTTAAAATGAGATGAATGACAGTGAGACAGGCCAAACGACATCGGCATCATCGCGTGCAGAAGAGCATCCTAAAGTTCGTCGAGCAAAGCGCGTTTCCACTGACACACACATTTTTCGAGTGTCAATAAAGTTATCTCCATTTTGGCCAGATGAGCCGGAATTATGGTTCGCTCAAATGCCACCACTACTGTCAGACATTAGTGGTGAGGTCACAAAATTCAATTATGTGGTCGGACATCTGGCACCTCATATTTCCAAAGAGGTGGAAAACATTATTATGTCTCCGCCGTCGCAAAATACGAAAAGTTGAAGGCAGAACTCGTGAAACGATTATCAGCTTCACGGGAGCGTAAAATGAAGTAGGTGCTAACGCATGAGGAGCTTGGAGATAGGAAACCCTTTCAGTTTCTGCGTCACCTACAGGGTTTAGCAGGACCTAATGTACCCGAGGACTTCTTGCGCACCATCTGGAGCAGCCGACTCCCTGCTAACATTCAGCCGCTTCTAGCATCACAGCCTTAGGCTTCTCTGGAGGCCCTAGCAGATCTGGTAGATCGAGTTCAGGATTTAACAGCACCATCCGTTCACGTTGCTGCTACTTCAATCTCTGGACCAACCGTCAATGAGCTGGCGTGCAAAATTGCGAAACTCAGGCATGCGATGAAAGACCCCACAACTCGCATAAGAGAAAGTCGACCAAGGCAGCGTCAGCGTAGCAGTAGCTGGGAACGCGACCGATCATCGACCCGATCTAACTCAAACTACCGCAAGTTTCCTGTGTGTTAGTACCACAGTAAGTTTGGTAGCAGTGCGCACCACTGTGTGAAGCCGTGCGACTACAAGGTGGGAAATGCTGCAGGCAGTTGGTAATGGTGACATCCGATTGCCCAACTTCTACTGGTCGCCTGTTCTTTGTAGACAAGTCTTCGAAGACGCAAATCCTGGTCGATACTGGAAGCGACTTCTGCGTCTACCCTCCTCGTCTAATACGTGAGCGTCGTGCATCTACGAATTACCATCTTTGTGTCGCGAATAGTACAACCATAAACACATACGGATATGTGGACTTGAACCTCAACCAAGGTTGACGTAGAGACTAAGTGGCGTTTTGTTGTGGCTGGCGTGGGTAAACCTATTATAGGAATAGACTTTTTATCTTTTTACTCGTTAATCGTTGACTGTCGTTACGAATATTATCTATAGCTTCTGTAAAGGTCCCAACTGGCGATTCTAGGTATCACAAAATTCTAGACGAGTTTTCTGAAATTACTCGACCAGTCGGTATACCACGCACTACACCACACAACACTGTACACCATATACGCACGACACCAGGCCCTCCAGTCACTTGTTCCCCTCGACGTTTAGCGCCAGTTAAATTGAAAATCGCCATGCAGGAATTCCAATTTATGCTGGCCAACGGTACTGCTAGACCTTTAGAAAGTTCCTGGTCATCACCTCTTCACCTTGCTCCAAAGAAGGACAACAGCTGGCGTCCATGCGGTGACTACCGTATGCTCAATGCGAGAACCATACCTGACATGTATCCAATTAAACACATTCACGATTTTGCTCACAGCATTGCAGGTTGCAGAATCTTCATCACCATCGATCTGGTGAAGGCAATTATATCAGATCCCTGTCAGCGTGGACGATATTCCGAAAACCGCCATTACAACACCTTTCGGTTTGTATGAATTCTCTTATATGACCTTTGGACTTCGAAATGCAAGCCAAAACTTCCAGCGTTTTGTCGACGAGATGACCAGAGGACTGGACTTCTGCTACTGTTTTATCGACGATTTTCTTTTGTTCTCTCGCAGCGAGGCCGAACTTGGGCAGCTCTTGCATATCATATTCAGTAGGATGAAGGACTTTGGTATGGTCGTCAATACTTCCAAGTGTGTTTTCGGTGTCCCGGCAATAACCTTTACAGATTATAGTATTTCGGCCAAAAGCACCAAACCACTTGATTCTAAAGTCGAAGCCATCCGTGACTTTCCTCCACCTTAAGATGTCCGATAGCTCAGACGCTTTCTGGGTATGATCCACTAGCTTTTTTTTCCGCGGAAGCTTAGCCCTTCTCAAAGCAAATACTCTCCTTACGATAGGGAATTATTAGCCATTTACAAGGCCATTAAATATTTCTGCCACATATTAGATGCGAGGCACTATGTCATTTATACTGACTATAAGCTCACTTTTGCATTCCTTGACAGGAAAAGAAACTGTTCGTCTAGGCAATTCCACCATCTAGACTACATAGCTCAGTTTACAACTGGTATAAGGCATATTTCTGGTAAAGACAACGTCGTAGCCGACACTTTATCTCGTGTGGAGGAATTGCATTTACCAGTCAATGTTGAACGTCTAGCGGAAACACAAATCGCTGATCCTGAATTAAAAGCTGTAATGCAAGAATGTTCTTCGTTGCAGTCACCCTGGCGTGCCAGCTACTGCCAAGTTAATAGCAAAGCGTTTTTGTTTGACCAGGTATGAGGAAAGTCTGTCGTGAGTGGGCACGAGCTTGCATCTCATGCCAGCGATCTAAAGTCACTCGCCATGTTTCAGCACCATTGGGATCATTCAATTTACCACGAGCGAGATTTACCCAGGTCTACATAGATTTGATAGGTCCAAATACAAATATTGTCTAACCGCAGTCGACCGATTTATCAGATGGCCTGAGGTCATCCCTATCGTCGACATTACTGCAGAAACTGTAGCCAAGGCGTTGGTATCGGGATGGATAGACAGATTTGGATGTCCCAATAATATTGTTACAGACAGAGGTCGTTAGTTTGAGTCAGCCCTACCAGACCAACTTTTTAAAATTGCTGGCTTTCAACACAAGAGAACGACGGCATGCAACGGTCTAGTTGAACGTTTTCACAGGCAACTTAAAGCTGCCATTATGTGCCATGCAAGCGAGAAATGGACCGCATCATTGCCGTGGGTACTACTTGGTGTTAGAAGCGCATTTATAAACGACGATCAGAAATCTTCTGCCGAACTCCTTTATGGTGAGCCACTCAGGTTACCTGGCAATTTTTTTTATTTCTCAGGATGTAGGTACCACTTTTCCCACGGAATTTACTGCTCGTATCCGTGCATTCGCACAAAAACTGCACTTATCGTATTCTCTCATCCGTTTTACGACATGAGCTTTGAGCTTCTTTCTTTATTCCATCTTGCGTATCTTCATCCTTAATGCTCATGCTAGTGTGCCTGTGCATAAATTCATTCACATTCACCTTCTAACCTTGGTATAAGTGTGTATTATGTGTGTGTGGCGGACAATAAACCAAAACCGTAAGTTGCGACAGTTTTAGTTTAGTCACCCTGAACTACAGACTTTGGTACATCCCATTACCTCAGGTGTATTATTAGCAGGTGCACCAGGGATAATTTTGTGTGCATTAGTAATGCAGGTATTTTTTTAGAGTTGATGACCTAAAAATAAAATTCTAGGTACTGGAAGAAGAAATACCTACAGACGCTTGCATTCTAGGTACTGTAAACATCTATAGGTTTTTAAACTGACATTACCATTTCCACAATATGCTTGCGTACCTACCTTAATGGTAACAAAAACACGCAAGTAATAAAACAGGAACCTCGCAGTCAGAGAACCAATCAATGAATCATTAATTACAGTGCATGATTCAACACACGGAATGTTAATAAACATAAGTTGATAACTGACTGCTTACAAACATTGACCCATTTTGTTCGGATGACGGATGACAAGCAGATGTTATATGTTTTATGTTTTCATTCACAAAATGAACATTTCACAGAAAAATTTCGCGCATATAATACATAATTTTCCCTAATACAAATTGATACGCAAATTTGTATTTATTTTGGTTTTTGCTGAAATCGTGTATCATTATATACGCAGCCTTACCTATTAAACTATTGCTAACTTACTTAGCTATTTAGTTGAGAGGTACTCGACTAATTAACTTCGAGCTTTGCCACAATTATTAACATTTGATAAACGGCCTACGACAGTTATTTAACTATTATTTAGCTAAAACTCAGTCACAAACTTAACTAAGTGTTTTTTAATACAGGGCTTAGATCGTGATTGTAATATATTCAATATGGGCCAAAACCAACTCAAACTGTTCCTATATGTATAATGCTAAGTAACTATTATTATTATCTTTATAGTATAATTTTAAGTATTGTAAATAGTTACTGATTGATTGTATTCGTTGCATCAATAATGACCGACATTGACATGGACATGACATCCGTCCATTTATAGCTCGTTGATGATAATAATATTATTTCAGTGATAGCTGTATTACACATTCATAGTCTTCACTACATCGTGGTACCCCTCAGATTTATTTATATTATGAGTTTGTAACTTTTCAAGTGAGTACTTATGTAAATAATGCACAACATATAAGAAAAGCCAATAGCGAGAAATGAATCGCTCGTTTTCAAAATCTTTGATAATTTTTTTAGTCTGTAGTATAAAATATAAATATTTTAAAACAGCGATAGATCAGTGGGGATACCAACAGACTGCAGAGGGTATCGGGTTCGAACCCACGTCGCGCACCTCTGACTTTCGGAGGTTATATGACTTTTCGAAATGATGTGCGTATTGGTTGACAATTATCGCCTGCCCCGTGCCTCGGAGAGCACGTTAAGCCGTCGGTCCCGGCTGCCATGAACATCTAGTATGGCAGTCGTTATTGGGAAGTCAATATCCTGACACTAGTCTAGCCTTAAGGTATCGTTAGCCTTCGGGTTGTGGAGGTCAGGTGGCAGCCGCTCCGTGTAAAAACTGATATCCAGTCAAATCCGGTTAGACCAGAAAATCCGATCCCAAGTAATAAAGGCTAGGGAGTAAAGATAAAATATAAATATTTTTATAATAGTCATACAATAATAATCAGTCATATTTTTTGTTGTTATTATAACAATACAATATTGAAGACCACTAGCATAAATTGCCAACATTCTATCCAAGGGACAAAGAGACACTCTTTTATATTTATACTCTTTGAATATGACACAACAGAAAGACAAAATTATGTTATAAGTACTGTCATTCAATCTTCACATAATAATTATTGCAAAGTAATTGGTATGCATTTAGTCGTCGCTCTATACGAGTACATTTAACATGAGCATCTAAAACGTCCATGAATCAGATGTTGATACGTTGAGTTATTTCTTTGTCTCCTTTGTGATTATTTCTGAAGGCAGGTACAGCGACAGAGTGGCTGACTCACGGTATATTTTGGTACAGTTGCCGTCTTAGGTGAGAATGCACGACGTGTGTTCCTTTTGCCTTTGTTTGGACGAATTAGAAGTTCTTTTGTCTGGATATAGATAGGATTTAGTTAGTCATTAGCGTGTTTGGTATCATTTTTTAGGTTATTATTTTTGCTATGAGGGTAGCAGTAGATTATAGGAATATGGTTTAAACTCTTGAATTGGCAATAAGCATATTAATTTCAACCTATGACACGAAACATTGACATAGATGGGTAGATGGGCTTAGAAATTCATTTAAAATTTTATTAGCTCACCTGATGATATAGGCTATATCAAATAGTTAACTATTAAAACCTTTTAAAATCGATCAAGAAATCATGAAAATCCTTAGTCCACTAATTATCCATAATTTTATGGAATCTCGTAAATCCCCAATTGGTCAGTGTGATAAAGTATTGAGTAATCTCGTGCGTAAATACCCATTGTAACAATCTCCAGCAAATCCATAGATATTTTGTCCAAATTGGTTGGAGTGCAGCTTAAGAGGTGACATTCATCCTCATTTGCGTTTCACTGTAGATAAAATGACATATTCCACAAACAAACCTGCTTTTGTGAACACCATCATGAGTTTACAACGTATTAACTACCTAATAATCTTCCTCGAACCTCATTATTAGGTACAAATCACCTCAGTACCCATGCGTTAGTTGCAACTTGTATTTTATGATGATCTTCACAGAAGTGATGAAGCAGCCTTGTGTAAACATGTCTATTACGTCTTTAGATTATTTCTTACAAGCCACAACTCTTTATGATTCTTTGAAGATGTTACAACATACTAATATAACAGAGTGTAGCGTTGTGCAACAAAATAGTGAAGCAAAGTGGCGCACTTGCAGTTGCTGATCGGAAACGGATAGATTAACGTGTGCTAGTATTTGGACTAAGCGTCTCTTTTACAGCAGTGTAGACAGCAGTCCATAAGACGTGTCATTAGCCTTCAGTCCGCGCCAATTACTCTAGGTTAAAAATAGCAGGTAACTGAATGTAAAATGTTTTGGGGATATTTTCCAGATAAAAGAAAACATACGAAACGGCTGACAATAATAACGCATGTTTTCCCTAATTCAAAATTGTATTTTATGCTACTTATTTATGTGGCAAACAAGCAAACAGTCTGTAAGCCTACCTATGAGCAATACTATTACGTGCAAATTGCGAACTTTAACAAAAAGTGCCGCTTTGATGATAGTCCGAGATACAACAAATATCACTAAATCTACATACGTGTAGCAGTAGGCCAATTCACGTATTTAAATGAGTTTACTTGCAGTGCAGTTGCAGTTAAGTTTCGATCAAAACAGCTCTTTTCGTATTCACGTAATTTAGACAGCTGATGTTTGAGATACAAAATCCGACGTAAAACTTAACTGCGACTGCATACGGACTGCATCGAAACTCGATCGGTGCGTCGAGATATTACGTGAATTGGCCTACTGATCGACTCATTAGGACGTTTATTGTGTACAACTGACGCTAAATTACGTAAAAAAATAAGAAATCAATGCATAAGGCAATAAATAAAATGATCAATGGTTTTTGTCAAAAGTCTTGAATTTCAAATTAGATGTAATGATATTTATAGAACTTGCCGGAAAACCCCTAAAATCAAGGGGCACCTTGAAATGAATTCACTTTCTGAAATTTTTTTAGAAGAGGGATGTAGCATAATGTAAATAACAGTTTACAAACAGTCATTGTGTTAGTATAATAAGATGTACTAACATTCACAGTAAGTAACGAGTAAACTCGACAGTGTTCGTATTGTTTAATCAAATAATGAGTCAACATTTCACTTTCACACAATGCGGAAAGATTTAAGTGAGTCTCTTACCAACAACAATGATAAACAAGTCGACTCGTGTACTCGTTTGTCGTCAACAAAACATCTCAATAAAACATGATCTCAACACAACAAAATGAACTTTTCAATCATTTTTTTCACAATACACTCAGTATTATTATAGAAACATGATTTACTCTAATAGCCAGATGTCCACCTGTCAGTCTATGCGCAAGACATACTTCCACCCGACCAAGAAATACGACGTCTTTAAATCGCTATCGATTATTTTTAATACATTGCTCCTTTTCTTGTAACTCATATTTCATGGTTTCCTACTAAGCTGACAATGTATGTGTATTAAACGACATTAAAGTTGAGTTTTCCTTTTACTTAGTAGGTTTACATTAGTATACATTTTCGCACGTCTGTCCGTCAGCAATACTGACGGGACGACGATTGTCTTTCCGGAACTCGTTTGCAGCCGCAAGTTTCTCCGTAAAGTGAAGAGGAATTATTAATTTCAGTTATATAGGTCTTGTTACTTGTAGCTTTGCAGAAACGTCGGTTCAGTTTACAGGTAGTGTATAAGATATGTTTCCCTTCCTACGTTTGAGTATTCCGTACATTTACAGTTTGCTGTTTTGCTTTCAGCTACTATAAAAAGTTATGTTGTCGTGAACTAAGATTTTCTTTAAATATGTTGACATGATTTAAAGACTAGCAAGTAAGTAGCACTATTGTGTCACATTCAACTGAATGTGACACAATAGTACCTTCTGGAGAAGGCGACATAATAAGGAAGCTTTTAGTAAGTATAAGCTAGCGATTACTACGATATCGAAATGCCTTCTTTTCTCTCTCTCCTTGAATTAACTTCGTTGCACATAAAAATACGATCAGAAGTTGCAGAGGTTCAAATATCACGCATTGCGTGACAATATTGTCGTAAACCTAGCAACTTTTTTATTACGCACAGTACATTGCCTTACTTAATACCATTGATATTCTCTATCAATCAATTGTGGGTAAGTTCAAAGAAAAATGCAGTACACCTACTTCATTTGCAAATATAGAATATACATAGAACTTATTTTAACATTTTAATAAAAATACTACAACTAAAATTAAGCATTTAAAAACCTTGTGTAGTATTTTTTAAAGGCCTGACGTTAAAAAATAAATATATAAAATGATTAAAATAAAATAATGCTGAAAGGGTGACAAATATTTAATGAACTATAGTTCGATTGCTTTCAAATTTATGATAGAGTAGGTTATAAGTGTTAAAGCTACAATAAAATTACTAATAATTTATAAGAGAGGACATAAAGTTCAAGCAAATCATCAGCTGTTTAGCTCCTCAAAAGAGTCGTTAAATTCAACGTAAAAACTATTGTTGATGGTCGAAACTGGTGTGTGACAACCTGTCTGGTTATGCAGACTTTTTTAATGTAAAATATGGCTGGACAGTTATGGTTTATAAATACATTTTCGATGTCTCGATGTAAAAATGACAGCGTGATTCCTATAAAACAAATGCTGTTGCTTTTTCGTGTCTACTAATGTGAATGATCAGTATGATTAACTCACGAATAGCTTTCGCATATAGCTCGCGCCTTGTTACTTCATGTAAAAGTACCATGAGATGTAGGTAACACTAAATTTAAAATAAGTGTACGTTTTGATTCAATTTGAATCTTTCGTCGAACAATAACTGCTCTTGAAAATGTACACCTATACTTACTTTCATTTTCGGATTTTAAATTAATAAGCGTTGTACATTAATTAAATATAGCAATTATTTCTAAAACATAATTATCCAATCCGTAAAAGAGAGCGTTACGTAATTTATTTTGATCCGTATAATATATCTCAGCAAATTTTCTCAAAATCCGTATTTTGGTAAGCTCCAGCCATATCTGCTTAATGAGGTCTTCTTCTCAGCAATATTAGATATGTAAAACAGTTCCTCTCCTTAACAAAATAGCCTCATTCATTTCCTTAAAACAATGCACGTAAACTACAACAGCTAAACATGTAACTACCGGGGCATACATCTGCACAAAGAATATTTGGCGCGTAAGATCAAAGGCACCGGTACGGGTGGGGCGTGGCTAATCACATCCCGCTCGTTCTCTCTATCCGGCTGTTTCTCGAATTATTTTTAGTGGACAGGTAACAAGAATGCCCCTTTGAAATGCAACACTTCCGCTCATAACCTCGGCTTGTAGGGGCATAGATGTGCTGCCTTGGGCAGAAGTTTTGTGCCTAAACGTTCAATAGTTCTTAGAGGATATCAACATAATGTATAATTAATTCTTATAGCGAATGTAGAAATTATGCTAGCATTTGCGTAAGTATTCAAATGTACAAGTAATTAATGTATGAAACTCCAAATTATTACATAATAATCTAAAAATATCTTAAGGAATATGATTTTTATACCGTTTCGTAAATTCATCGATCTGTCTTAAAAACTTCTTATAATAAGAAAATATTCAGCACAGGCAATTGAAATCATGTTTATTGTATGTTGACATATAATTTAAAATAATAAAGCATAGCATAAATGTCTACATAAAGCTTACGTTAAATATAACAAAATAAACCAATATGATACATACACAAATACCACTTAAAATAAACCCAATTAAATCTATCCAAACGTCTCCATTTTAGGATAAATATCACAATATGAATAATAATTTAGGCGCCCAAAATAATAATAATTTGTAATTTTATTGTAAAACCTCTAAATTATATACAACTAGAAATACAAAACATTTATTTATTTTACTTCAGCTTACATAACTGTAATGAATTAGGCACAATACTATATCAAAGAAGGTGTGTCTCATCTGTATCCCCTAAATCTATACGCAAGATTCTATAAATACCTTCAGTTACGGACATCAATATTTTATACATTTTACACTGATGCTGGCGTTCACTGGGTTGCCACTCACCACGTGTCCAATTCCATCACACCCCGACGTTTAGGACCTACCGCATATTATAAAACAGGTAAAATATTACTCGCCATTGTAATAAATTACTGAATTAGTGATGATTGAAACTCCAGTTTTATGATTGGAACCTAAACGTTTATTGCAATATACAAGTGGTTATTAGTTTAATAGATAATTATTTAGGATAGCTTTTATGTTGGAAGAGAAAATTAATTGTAAATAGAACTGGTTTTATGACTTCTATTATGATGGGGCTATTTTCCTTGCAGTAAAATTTGTGAGTGTCTCGTTTCATCTTAGCATATTTGTGAGTAAGTGATCGAGTTTAAAGAACGTTCTTTTAACTGAACAGCTATTTAAATTCTCTATGCGTTTTAAGACGGGGATGCAGAAATGAAATTATTGAAATTAATCGGCTTTATTTTTTACTATATCGATATAAAAAGGGTATTCCGAAATTAATCTTAGCTTGTCAGATTATATTGATGTCTTAAATTTTACTTACTGACCTGATTTTGAAATTCTATAAATGTTTTGAATTTGCTTGACGTTATAGTGACCGTTAATCGGTTTGAATTTTAGCAAGCATTGATGACGTCATAACTTCAATCTATCTACAAGATCAAACAATTCTCAAATCAAATACTTTCGATTCTGAATTTAATGATACTAGTGACTAACCGTTTAGAATCAAAGTAACCACAACAAATAAATCAGCATACATTTAACAGATATTGGTGAAATACATATTGTTAAATCGACATGGGTTGATCGATTGGCAGTCCAATGTTACTCATGACAAAAGATAAATTGAATTTCATCGACAATATCGAAGAAATGTCTGTTGGTGAAAGTGTTCGTCAAGAAGTGCATTCGTAACTGTTAGCGATATGTTTTCTATAATTTTAACTCTACCTACCGAGACAAAGTTTTACTACCTATAATATAATATTCTGATAATATTTTATCACATACACACAACACCACCTTTTTTTTTTTTGGTACCCAGGAAAAAATGCTTGATGCACTATCTGCCAGCTAGGGGACGGCACCGGCGGGGCGTGTGGGACTCACCAGCCTAGTGCTGGTATACCCACTAAAAAAACCTGGGGTGTTCCCTCTCTTACCCAATGGGGGGGGCCAGTTGGGAGTCTAAAAAGATTCATCCATAGCAGGCCCCCCCGTGTGGGTGCCGGCCGGGTCAATCGGACCCGACCTCCTCTCGTCCCCGGGGGAGAGCATTTCACTGCTCTCCCCTTTCGACGTTAGAAGGCGCGCGGGAACACCGCGCGCGCCCTCTGTGGGTTCTTACTCACGGGTGGCAGGGTCCCCTGAGGCCTTGCCACCCAGAACCCTTAGGTGGGAGGCAGGAGAGCGACATAAGCGCGTCTCCTGCGCCCCCTCCTCCGACACACAACACCACCTAGCCCACAATAAGCAGAGCTTGTACTATGGGTACTAGACAATGGATAATTATACACATATATTTTTCTTTTGTAAATACATACATATTATACATAGAAACACCCAGACCAAGACAAACATCCATGTTCATGCACACAAATGTTTGACTTGTGCGGGAATCGAACCCGCGACCTCAGGCGTGGCAGTCCGTTACACTAACGTGTAACCACTACGCCATCGAGGCCGATCCAGTAGTGTAAATATATCTATCCAACCTAAACTTACCAAAACAGCGCCTTAAACCTAATTTAAAGAGTCATCCTGAAATGCTAATTCCTAGAACTACCTACTATGTATAAGAAAAAATAAAGAGAAAAGCTAATTATTATTTACCTTTGACATCCTTATGTAATATATTTGTGGCTAATGAGAATGACTTATTAAATTAAGGTACTCCTTCTTCTTCTCCATAGCTTTAATTATTCCCAAGTCACTTGGAGTCGGCTTTTTAGTCTAACCAGATTTGACTGGATATCAGTTTTTACACGGAGCGGCTGCCACCTGACCTCCGCAATCCGAAGGCTAACGATACCCTAAGGCTAGACCAGTGTCAGGATATTATAGGGCACTGATTTCCCAATAACGACTGCCATAGATGTTCATGGCAGCCGGGACTAACGGTTAACGTGCTCTCCGAGGCACAGAGCAGACGAAAATTGTCAATCAATACGCACATAATTTTGAAAAGTCATATAACTTCTGAAAGTCAGAGGTGTGCGACGTGGGTTCGAACCCGAGACTCTCTGCAGTGCAGTCTATTGGTCTCCCCACTGAGCTATTGCTGCTAAGGTACTTCTATTAGAACCAATAATGTTAGTTGTGGTTGAATATTCAAACAATATATCTTACACTATACTAGTTTAAGTTATACTATAAGGGTTGAGTTTTACAGTGAAATGCGAAAATCTTCAGCGAATTTTAATTCAATTCGAAATATGTTAAGAAATAGATAAGATGATTAATTAGTCTTACGCATATTTGCAGTTGCTTTTATAGCAGTTTGCAAGGACCCTATATTGGAATACCTGTGTACACAAACAAACCATTTCGTTTTTAAATTTTCTATCAAACCCAACCGTCAATACCAAACAAGATGTATAAATCAGATCCTTAAAATTCCCGCATTACTTCCCTCTGGGAAGGCCTTGGAGGGGGAAAAGGAAAATAATGAGCGCTCCACAGCTCTTAAATCTTGAGGAGCATCTAGTTTTAATGGCATTTAAATTAGCTTTTTATTTGCTCGGGGTTAGAGCGGTCGCGTAGTGGCTATGTTAGTATTTACTTATGTTTGAATAAGTTTTTTCGGTTGTGTGTTATATATAGTTCTATGTTCTATGTTTGGAAACATTTACTCTGCTTTGTGTGAAAGTTGTGCGCATTGACTTTGTGCTAAGTGTTTTTGTTTTAGTGCACTTATTATTTACACGACCTTAATATATGGTTGGTTATTTTAACTATGTTTTTAAAAACTGTTTATCCACGAAACGGCAAATGTACATATTCATTCAGCTTTGCTGATTAGTATTAGTAAATATTTAACATCTATTGGAACTTTCTTGGGACTATCATGAAAACAACGTTGAATCAAGTGATAATATTTAAACTGCAATAGTAGGCAGCATACATCAAAAATACATTTATAAAAGAAAGGTATCCGAAATCTCAGCTTAAACCTGTAGGGGCCCAAAGAAAGCAGTTCGACCTCCCAACATAATTGTCCTAAAGATTGCGCCGTTGTAGCTGCAAGGATTCCAATGGTATTTTTTTGATCGATGATCGAAAGATTAAAGCGTCAAACCCCTAGTTATAACCTATTTAAAAATCACTTATTGACTTATATGAGCATCTATATAAAATGCTTACCATGAGGCGTAAGCTTGTCAGTAGTGTCTCCGAATAAGGCATGCCCGACATACTATGTATCTCTCTTTTGCTCTAATTTCATATCGTGGATGCTCATCCAATCACACCGAAGACAGCTTAGAGCTAGACAGAAATCGACCTTTCGAGAATGAAATGTAGTAAAGGACAAAATAGGTAGTATTTTGTCTTTTAATACATTCCAGGAGAGCTAAAACACTATTGTGTTCACTCACACTTACTTTTCTCTCTACTTTATTGTTTTAAAATAGGTGAACATTATTTTCTTTGCTCTTAATGTTTTACAGTTATGAAGTTATTTTTTATAGCATTTATAGTGAGTTGAATTAATATTTACAACATTATTTTTTTAAATAATAATAATAATATAATAATATTCTACCACATACACACAACCCCATCTAGCCCAAACTAAGCAGAGCTTGTACTATGGGTACTAGACAATGGATAAACATGCATATATATATTTTTTTTTTTTTATAAATACATGCATATTATTCATAGAAACACGCAGACAAAGACAAACATCCATGTTCATGCACACAAATGTTTGACTTGTGCGGGAATCGAACCCGCGACCTCAGGCGTCGCAGTCGGTTACACTGACCACAACGCCATCAAGGCCGACATTTGCTATATGTTCTGGACCAACAAAAAACCTTTTTTTGCTAATATCAACATTTTCAATATACAGGCCATACAACTGTATATGGTTACGTCAATAACTCTTTTTGGCCAAAATGGCTTTTACAACATTTCAACCTCGAAGGTTCGATATAATAAACAGTTACACCTAATTTGACCGAATGTTATAGTAGACTGCTCCAATGGTAATGAATGTAACTTCTATGCAAGAGATCTTGAATACGATTCTCAGGTGTTTCAATCACAAAGTTCTAACCAGCGGCACGGAGTCTGGAACTATGCCCGATAGACGGCGGTGGACTTGCCTCCTACGTCGTACGACGTCGGACCTAAAATAAAAGTTGCCGAAATTACTTACTTAAACTTTTGTGTTTATTCCATCGGGGATATAGGTATGAGAGTGTATATTAGATGCTTGATTCATTCCCGCGGTTTCACTCGCAGAAATGTAGGTTAAGGTAGGTTAGATTAGTAACATTCGTTTTCTGAATAATAGGTAGCCTACGTCCTTTTCTGTTCCCCTGTTAACGTGCATGCGAAATTATATGATGATCGGTTGAGTACTTAACGCCTGAAAGCGTAAAAAAACAAATAAACAAACTAACATTTATAATATTAGTTAGGACGTTATAGTAAGGCAAGCTGGGCTTTTGGGATTTGAAGTACATGTACATTGAGTGTTATATAATGATAAGTAAAATTATATCCAGACATTGTCTATACCTCTGCTGATCGTTGGGTGGTCATCTTTAGTACCGGTAGCGTAGTTAAGTGTTGAATACGCGGAAGGGCTAACAGTATAAACGGTGCATGTTTGTCGGCTTGTTAACCTGTTTGTTAATCTGTTGGATATTATTATTTTGATCATAATAGTGATGAGGTAAAGACCACCTGCAAAGTTCTGCATATGAAACTTCAGTAAGTGAGTATGGCATTTAAGTTCTTGAGTTAGAACTCAAGAACTTAAATGCCATACTCACTTACTCACTCACTCAGTAGACTGAGGGCAAATTGTTGTTGAGGCTTAGAATTGCCTTGGTGGCGCAGCGGTAGTGATTGTGACTGCTGTACATAAGGTCGCGGGTTCGATATCTGAGTTGAGCAGAGTTATTTTTTGTACGAATATTAAGTGTTTTTTGTAGCATTGTGGTATCCTGAGGAGAGTTTAGAGGAGATGTCCGGTTGATGGTTGGATGTTTGGCAAGCTAGCGTATAGATGCGCTAGCTTGCCAAACATCCTAACTAATATTATAAAAGCGAATATGAGTTTGTTTGTTGTTAATCTTTCACCCCTTAACTACTGAACAGATCGCTATGCAATTCCGCATATACGTTGTCAGAGACCCAGCAAAGGAGACATGGTACCTTTTATCCAAAAAAAGTACTGTTCGAATCAATCAGCCCGTTGTAGTTTACTGCTGGACATAGGCCTCTCCCATCTTACGCTACAACATCCGGTCTTCCACCTTCCGAATCCAGTCTAACCCAGCCACCTTCTTTAGGTCATCGGTCCATCCGGCCGGGGAAGGTCTCATCTGTAGTTCATAATAATCGTGAGATTATTTTATTATCTACACCTAGCAATTAATATTTTACGACATTATGTACTATATAAATACATCCGGTCACTTCAAAAGGCTACCACTCTTACGCATACCATCTTTGAACTTATAACAACCATAATAAACTAATTGAAGCTGTCGCCGATGATTTAAACATTAGAGTATCAAAAGAGGATTGTTATTATCAAATTGTGTACAGCTCGTTGTAGCGTTTAATTTGTTTATAGTTTATTTTATAGAACATTATTATTTATATGTTTTGTTTTGGTAATTTAATTAATTAATTATAAAACTACTCAGTTACTGCTACTAGATTACATTTTGCTTTCTAAGTAACAGAAATGGCAGCAAAGAGACAATTTCTTTTTTTTATACTTATTTTACCATTGCTTACCTGTGCTCACTAAAGTTTTAAATATCATGTGAATGATGTGTATAGTTTTAATTAGACTTCAGATTGAAAACTATTTTATGTTTAATTGAATATTGTGTTAAACTTAATGGGTAGTATTTAACTGTTCCTCAATTTTTTGCCTTTGTTCCATCAAAAATACTAATTGCACGGCAGAATATGCTTACCAAAAATATTAATTGCACAGCAAAATATATTTAAAGAGACCAAACTAAGTCAATTTAGCCCCGATTCGCGGGGCTCCTATTTTTGGATGGGTTTAAGAAGGAATCTAACATAACCTAACCCTTCCGAGACGGAATGCAGTAATTTGAGGCGCATAGGAGCTCATTATGATATATTTTAGTAAGCATATTTTGCTGTGCAATTAGTATTTTTGATGGTCATTATATTTAACCCCAAACTTAATCTGTTGTCTGTTTCTACTACTAAAAATAAAATACATAAAAATTTCGCTTAATATACCTATAAGAAAATAAATGGACTAGACATCACATTTACAGTACAGTACACAGTTCTTATCCAATTTTCATATTCTGAAAGAGTTGGTACATTTCTCTTGTTATATTTTCTTCCATCTGACGTAATGGAGAGCTAAACCTAATGCCGTCTATCAAGATATTTTCGGCTTTCGTATTGATATCGAGAATGTCTCTGTCGGAGAATGTCCAGCCAATATTTTTATTATTATATCTCGATATGATTAAGATGACAGGAAAGCAGGACTGAAACCTGTAATACTCGACGTCGGAATCAAATCCGGATCCTCACGATCGGCCGTAAACATAAGTGTAAAATTATGCCAAACCAACAATGCAGTTTCCATTCAGTCAGTCCATTTTCTTAAAAGAATATATCCGTGAAAAGCATGGAAGGATGCTGCAAAAAAATAGACCAGGCAACGTCAAATGTATTCATGATGTCTTCTCATCAAAGTTAAGAATTCTGTTCGGTTTTTAATACTATATCTAAAGCAATTTCCTATCTGGGTCATATGTCTAATAAACATGTTGTATAGAAACAAAGTCCGGGTCGCAAACCGCGGTACATTAGCAACAGCAAGACGAATAGCTGAATCAATGCACCGTGACGACTGAAGCGCCAGCTTGCCAGCGTTGTGAACAAAACAAAACAACATCTGTGTTTAAAAAGACATAATCAAAAGTCAAAAATAATTTATACACATCGGTCACAAAGTAACATTTATGAATGTCGAAGTATGTGGTTAGTAAGTATACTAAAGTAATTATAATATAATAATATAATATTCTATCACATACACACAACACCATCTAGCCCAAACTAAGCAGAGCTTGTACTATGGGTACTAGATAATGGATAAATACACATATACACTTTTTTTTTGTAAATACATACATATTATACATAGAAACGCCCAGACCAAGACATCCAGACAGATCCATGTTCATGCACACAAATGTTTGACTTGTGCGGGAATCGAACCCGCGACCTCAGGCGTGGCAGTCAGTTACACTTACCACTTTTCTTTTACTTTTCAAATCGCCATTGAATTTAGGTATTGAAGCTTATTTCTGCAACATGTACCAGACACTACACCATATTTTGTTTAAATAAAATAAGTACTTATTAATTTTACATAAACAGGACAATTCGATACTATCACTAAACTACTCTCCTAGGTAGCTGAGGTATTTTTAAACATTGAAATTACAAACACAAAGAACACTCATTAGCTAAATGATTGTGTTATTTTTTACCGCTTACTGTAAAGCCTTGCTTGCGCATGCGGCCTCCTTGACAGTAAGCGCCTTGGTAAGCGGTCTCAGGCTACGTTTAACCGTACCTTTGATCACTTGCGATATCGGGGTTATCACTGACACGTTACCGAGTCTCGAGAAGATGAATTAAAAATGGTATGAAAAGTAAGAAATGGTAGGGGTTGTAAAGATGGGGTGAAAATAAAGGAATGTTAGGCGTAAGTGTGTGAGCCCAAACATCTCGTTGTAAACGACTAGTTATTTTATTCAGACAACATAAAAATTATCATACGCGGCATCTATGTGATGTGAAAACCGGAAATTGGGTCAGAGCCGCCCACTTATCCGCCGGAAGTGGATGCCCAGGGGCAACGTATTTCCGCTCGTGACGTCTACACACCTTCCCGGACTGATTACCGTGATTTGGAGGCTTGCGAAGTAGGCTTTTTGTTTTAAATGAACATTTTGTTTGAGCGCTGAATTTATTAAGTCGTTTGTTTGAGATACTTATATGTGGCGCACGCTTGCGAGTCTCCAAGGGGGTTGGCAGAGAAGGCAACTAACCCCCTAAAACAGCCACCGAAGTGTATGCAGTGTGGTTGATAAGATTCGGAGAGATACTATTGACCAATAAGACTTAGACGACCCAACGAAAGAAACTAGATTCACATGTATAATGGGACTAAATATACAGGGAAAACTCTTATAGGCAACTGGCATAAGACCAATGATACCATTACTGCGTTTCGCCTACTCTTTTCTTTCATCTTTAATTCCTTTACCCTGTAGTCGTGTGAGAAATATCACAGGAATTGTTAACAATTATATGTAGGCTATGTCGCTAACCTAATAACTAACCGCTGTCTAATGTGTACTCTGTGTCATTGTATGCTTGCCACTAGTACAATAACCACAAAATAGGACATTTATAGAAGTTTAGTACAAACACAATGAAACTCAAATAGAAGTACGAACAAACCCACGAGTAGAGGTATAACTCTTACCCATTTCACCTGTCCTCAGTGTTATGTGTAGCAAATCATGCAGAGTGAGACATAACACTCGTAACAGCTCCCGCTATTAGCTACAATGACACGTTACACATTACTGACGCCGATGCGCGGGCGCTGCGTTAGTGCAAAGCTTTGATCTTTTAAGCTTCACGTGTCATAGATTAAAATGTTTCAGTATTTTTATTATTATGATTTTTGATTGAGTAGTTTGACCTTATGTACCATATGGAGCTTTATGTCCTGACTTTGATACCCGGGCCATGCAAAGTGTTGTTAAGTATTTCTGAAAATTAAAACGTTCAATATGAAGTCAGTGTGCCCATTGCCATCCAATGGTCTCCATTTTTTTATGACTGCTGTTCGAAAGGTCGGCATAAACACGAGACATCTCTATAGCCGGTAAGGTATAAGAATTATACATATAAAATGTCTATTTTCCTAATAAATGAAGGGACTTCAAAGGGGATTTTTTTAAAACAACATTTGGCTGCATTGTTTTCGTCTAAAACTCAAAATTATTTGAATACTTCGGCCATTCCAAAGCAATATGCAAAATATTGACGTGTTTTCAATAGGAGGGCTATTATGGCCGGTCTGTATATTGCAGCCATACTCCTCCTTAACATACCTTCATGCATATAAAACCTATACCTAGATATTACGTCATGTATACCATTTTCGATGAGAATTTAAGTATTTTCATCGTAAAACATCTCGAGCATGACGCAATATAAGAAACAGCACTCGCTGTTACAGTAGTAACGTGCTTTACTTAACGAGTATATGCTGCGCAAGCGCAACGTCAGTAGTACTCTCTATCGGTAAAGTCTTTGATGTTCTACGGATTGCATGTCATAGAGTATTTAAGTATTTTAGGTTCATATTGCTTATTTACATACAAGTAATTAAGGATACGAGCCTAAACTACTTTGCATTTTTTGCATAAAATTACATAGTCTTACGCCTACATCCCCGAAGGGGTTAGCAGAAGTATTACAGTGGTATTTCACAAGCTATGGTTTTAAGTCTCACTTAAAAAGGAGGAGCCTATTGCAGCCGGTGATTTGAACTGAGCCCGGGAGTTGCCCGGCTGAGTTCAAAACAACATGCTGCTACAGAGATCACCGTTACAGAAAAATGCAATAACACTTTGAAACCGATACGTTATGCATAACAGTCACAGTCACTACGGCTGCACAACCGAGATAATCAGATAGACATTTTATATATTAATATTCATGTGTTACACACGGGTGTCATTAGTGCCTCAAAAAGCACGTAAAGTCGTTGGTCCTGCGCCTGTTTTCTCTCCGATCGGGTCGGTTTACCGACCCATCGAATCATGAGAGTTAGCTAACAGAGAGTGCACTTGATTTTTGCGCCCACACGTGTGCACTACAATATCTCCTACGCAGACTCAGTTAAGATCGGGCGTCGTGATCGAAATTCGGTCTGGAGGACATTCAAGACAGATTTACTATACGAAACCTGTCAAAACGCAAAATCTAAAACTCCGTTTTAGATCATCCGGTGATTAAAAAAATTAAGCCTCAACGATATAATTTAACGAGTAAGACCTGGACACATTTTGACAACACACATAGGTCAAATACACAATACAAAGTTAAATCACCTCTTCACAATAATCTATGCACACTGCGCCGTTCTCTAGCTGTCAACCTTGAACACCGAGTGCCAATTATCTTTAGAGTTTATTGTCCCGTTTGATATCGTCTAATAACGGTACCGAGACGTCCCTTTTATAGCTCCGAACATAGGTGGATGGTCGATACTAAAGCCCTCTTTTTATTGCTAAAGATATTCTGAGAAATTAAAAAGTTAGATATGAGATGCCCCGCCATTGTTTTGTTTGTCTTAACTATTGTTTCTAGTAAAGAATAGAAGGAATTTCACCACAAATAGCTTTGAAGATTTTCGAGAATTAATTTTGTGTGTTTATATGTGTAGTTTATAAGATATGTTGGCTACGTTTGAGGGAAATAGCAGAGATATACATACATGCTACAAATTTCGTGTATTCGGTAAATAGTTGTCTTGCTCTCTACATAATGTATGGCATCTATTTGCATCTATCTGCGGGTACACAACTTCTTCCTAGCCTTTATTATTCCCAAATCACTTGGGGTCAGCTTTTCTGATCTAACTGGATTTGACTGGATATCAGTTTTTACACGGAGCGGTTGCCACCTAACCTCCGCAACCCGAAGGCTAACGGTAATCTAAGGCTAAACCAGTGTCAGGATATTATAGGGCACTGACTTCCCAATAACAACTGCCATAGATGTTCATGGCAGCTCTCCGAGGCACGTAGCAGGCGAAAATTGTCAATCAATACGCACATAATTTCGAAAAGTCATATAACTTCCGAAAGTCAGAGGTGCACGACGTGGCCTCGAACCCGAGACCTTAATGGTGACGAAAAAATCGCGAGGTAAGCTGCATGTCTGAGAGTTTTACATAATGTTCCCAAATATGAGTGAAGTCTGCTTACCAATACTGGGTCAGCGTGGTGGACTATTGCCTAACTCTTCTCATATTGAGAATGGGCCCGTGCCAAGCAGTAGGTCAATTTATGTTACCTATCGTACATTAATACCTATTTCTTAAATGTCAATTATTAAAGTAAATTGACACTGTTGTATTTCGTTCGGTATGTGAGAGTACCAGAGGCCCAATCTTCTTCTTCTTTTCCCCTTCCCGCTCCTTCTCCTTCCCAGTTCCTTTCCTAGAGTCGGAAACGCATAAGTGATGCCTCTGGTGTTGCATGCGTCTATAGGCTATGGTGACGACTTACCATCGGGTAGGCCGTATGCTTGTTTGCCACCTTATTGGTAAAAAAAAAAATAACACTAATCCTCATGAATTTGTAGTAATTTAGTAAGTAATTGATAATTAAATGTATACCAGTCAGTACAAAGATCTACTTGTATATGGACGAGCAGGCAGTCACTAAATTAATCGTACTAATCCCACTAATTATACATGTGAAAGTATATAAAGATATTAAGAGGTTTGTATGCTTGTAACTCAGTTTCGCATATAGCGCATGCCTGAATAAATTTAGATTAAACTTGCACACAGATGAACAAATTACAAATTAAGAGACGTGTGCTCGAAACAAAATCCAATTTTGACAATTCATAATTAGACAATCGATATTTGAACATTCCCAATACTATTTTTGTAATTTAACATTTCAAATTGTATATTATTTCAAAATTTCATTGTAATTGCATACCGTATAAATACTGTGTAAGTACGTCTTTTTCAATGTAAACATTGAAAAAGACGTAGGAGAACTCGCAGACTTGCAGGTTTCCTCACGACATTTTCCTTCACCGTTAAAGCAAACGATAATTACCTATGTATTTAATAGCAGCAAAACTTCGAAAAGTCAAAAATGCCCGCCTTGGAATCAACCTCGAGACCTCTGCGTGTAAACCAATGCTTTCCCACTAGGCTAATACTGGGCTATTTCAATATTTTTATACATACTTTTACCTAAAGCAGATAAACATTCTAAAATAACTTTTTACCTAAATCAGATATTAGCCTGAATATCAGTAATCATAAAACAACGTACAATTAACAAATAAATACAAATTATAATTTGCTTGTCATCAACCTTCCATAATAAAACAGAGTAACGAGTTATAAGCTCATAATTAACCAACACGGAGCTATGGAATTTGGATGCGGTATTATACCTTGAGTTTAAACTCAACAATTTTTATATTAGTCAAAAATCATTTATTAATTTAGGCCACAAAGTAACAGTTGGTTACTGCAACTTTTATACACATTAAACATTAAAGATATTATTCGACAGTTGCCGACCGTGTAGAAAATCTCTACGTCACCACAGAAAAAAATACATCTTCTGTCTGCACACATGGCACCTGTTTGAGAAGCTGTTATAACCACACTGATGTCAGAATACACAATAAGATTATCTAAATGTGAAGTGAATGTACTTTCAAGTAAGTCTGTGCTGAGACTTGACTAAAGACCTCTTTGCTGAAAGCGATATTGGATCATTAGTAAATGCGAAATATTAAATTTCCCTACTAAAGAAAATAATGATAATTCAATATTACTCATAGCAATAGTTTATATAATAACAACCCATAACCATGAAAGAGTTGGTACACCAATGAATAAGAAATTGTATTTGTGTTTGAAAGATCGTGGGTTCAATACCCACATTTTGCTATAAAAACGTAAACCCACTCGTTGCACAAGCATTTAATAAATGAAATGCGTGCTACAGCTAATATTCTTGTTAAGTTTTAAGAAATTTAACAAGTATTCTAGATTTCGCAAAAGAAACACCAAAGATTTTTTTTATAATAATAAGAATAGAAATAATACAACTTATTCTATGTTCAGCTACTTTTATCCTACCGTACCGTATCCAGGCGAAAATTTATATTAATTTTAAAGTCGAAAAGCAAAATTTGATAAAATATACGAACATTTCGGAGCTCTTGTGTAATACCTGACTGATGTTCGCTCTTCGAAGCCGCAATAATTCAGCGCGATCGCTTTAATTATACAACTTATTACGCGTACTCATTATGATACCGCAACAATATTGTAAATGTTCATTTATTTCGTTGACAGTTATCGGTGATTTCATTTTGTGCGATAGCTCAGTGGTTTAAATGGTGACCATACCACTGCCGTTGCGTAGTGTTATGGGTTCGATTAACAGACAAAAGTTTGTGTGATCCATAAATATGTAGTTGTTTCAAGTCCGATTGCTCTTCGAGTCCGTTGATTCAATGTTCGTAGAGCCCCTAGTACTGGAATTATTATGGCAGAGAAGTTATTTTAAATTATATTCTATTTATTACTTTAATAGCTGTAAGTTTTCTTAAAATGTAAAAAAGAAAAATAATATTAAATAATATATTCTAAAACGTAATGTTAGTGTATATTTTCTTAAATAATAGTTATGAAAGCAGTGAAGCTATTACCGCTTACCGGATACAGTTTCACACTCACACTTACACATTATTTCGACGAGACAAAAAAACTAGAAGACACTTTGGCCAACCTGAGCATCGAATCCAAGACCTCATGCACAGTACTACCGCTACGTCACCACTGAAATGTTGTTTTAATAAACTTTTATAACCTTTTTAATACGGTACTTTTTCACAATGAGTGACGCATTTTATTTAAATAAACTTGTGCATCGTTTTGAGTATGCACAATACGAACATGAACCAAATAAAGGGGTGTTATAATAAGTCTGGCGGACTAATTACTTGGCCACCATAAAGCCTGGCTACTCCGTCACCGTTACAGGCGTGATAGACATCTTGTGATGATAGAGCGGTTTGTAACGTGATTGTTATATTGATTAAAGTCAACTGAGAGAAAATTTGTTTACCTTTACAATTAAGGCAACAAATAGCAGTATAGAATATAACTTTGTCAACCTCTGAGTCTTCTTCGAAAATGTTAATGAAAACACTATGCGGGTCTGTGTGTCTGTCTGTTAGAGACAGGCATAGCTCTGGAACCACTGGACCGATTGACTTGTAACTTGGTGTGCAGACACCTTATACGACGTCATCCCTCGGTCGAGTTTGAATATGGGCTCTATGGGTCAAAAGACCCTCGAGATATAGGGGTCACAAGGTCATAAGATCATGGGATATCCACCAACAGAGTAATTTGGAAGTCCAAGGGAGAGGCTTTTGCCCAGCAGGCTTTTACAAAAAGCTGATAAAACAAGGTCACATGAAGATGAAGAGGTTAGATCCTGGATTTAACACCCATCTCGTTATCTGTAAATGTGAATATGTTTACTGCACGGGTAGTGTAGTGGGTTAAGCAGTTGCCTCACCATTGCCTCTGCCCCGATTGTTGCGAGTTCAATCGCCACACGGGACAAAAAACTGTGATACGCAAAGAGTTGTTCTGGGTTAGTATGTTCTTGTGTGTTTGGAGGTTTGTTAACTCTGCCGCAATACATAGTTTCTATTTAGTGCAGGAGATACGTTCAAATAATTAGTATTTTCTGAAATCACTATCCTTAATCTATTCTAATACTAGCTGACAAGGCAAACGTTGCTTTGCCATACAAAAAAGTTATGACTAAAAGATTTAAAAAAATATTAGGCGTGGACAACCCTTATCACTAAAGGGTATGAAAAATAGATAGTAGCCGATTCTCAGACCTACTAAATAAGCATATAAAATTTCATAAATATCGGTTAATTTTCGGAGGAGTATGGTAACTAACATTGTGACACGAGAATTTTATATGTAAGATTATAAAGCTGAGGAGTTTGTTTGGTTCAACGCGCTAATCTCAAGAACGACTGGTTCGAATTGAAAAAATATTTTATTGTTGGATAGCTTATTTATAGAGGAAGGTTATAGGCTATATAACATCACGCTACGACCCACGGGGGCGGCGCAGTTATCATAAATGCGGGTGAAACCGCGGGTACATCTATATCATATATTATACACAAAATAATATCAGACTTGTTTATAATCTCTATCACTGCTGGGCATCAAACTCTTCATAATATGAAAAGAGTTGGGCTATAGTCCAACAACCCCACCAGCAAATTGGCAGAGTTCACACATCTTCGAAAACATTATGTAGAGCTCTCATACTTGTAGGTATCCTCACAATCTTTGCCTTCACCGTTAAAGCGAGCGATAATTAACTATTTAATACGCCGATTACTTCGAAAAGTCAAAGATGTGTCTTGACTTCGAATACCTCTGAGTGGTAATCCAATGGTGTCACGTGAGTCTGTCGCTACTAAAATACTTATTGTGACTAGATAATATTCTACAAAGCACTTATAGCAATTCCCTGTTTGATATTCGGGTGGTAAAGTTTTAATCAGTCGAAACTACGCTTTTCTCACAAACAAAGAAAGCCGTTCAACAGAAAAGGTAGAAACAAATCATCACACCGGAAAAGCCCTCCTTTAAATTTAAAACAAAAGGGGGCTAGGTGCAACAATGGGCGGTTTCGCCTCAATCTGTCAAGCTGTCAGTGTCAGCTGTCAGTGTCAGTTGTCAGACGTCAGTGCAGTTAGGTGTCAGCCGCCGCGGCTGATTGCGGCGACACCTCGGACCGCCCGCGGTTACACCTGCGATTTGTTAGAACAGTAGAGGGTTGGGTTTCCGTCACATATTTCAAGGAAAATTCATTCATTTCAGTATACAAAAATCAGTAAATGAAATAAAATTCGCTTTACTTAACCGTTTGTTACTTGATTGCTTAGTTGTCTATCTTTCATAATGAAAGATGGTAGAATAGGCATGTTGACAAGGTTTAAAATAAATGATTTGATTTAATCCATATTTTAGATTAGCAAAAAATATGAAACTCTTATTTTTTGTTTTAACAAAACATTAAATATTTACTTAGATATAACGCATTAAAGTTCGGGAGCGGGGGCTTGTGACGTCACTGTCCTATAAAATTTGTACTGACAAGTGATGTAACACGAAATTTAAACCCATTGTATCTTCGTTATTATTAGTTTGTGTGACAAAAGAAAAAAATCGTTTCGATTATTTTTTGCTAGTCTTAAAGACGGACTAAAATCTTTTTTTTAGTTAACATGCCTATTCGAATATTAACTAATATTATAAAATATGCAAATTTGAGTTTGTTTGTTACGCTTTCATGCCTTAACTACTCAACGGAGCATGAAATTTCGCATAGGTAGATATTACCAGGGGAACAGAAATGGATATAGGATACCTTTCATCCAGAAAAAATACTGTTACTAACATAACATAGCCTAACTTATCCTACATTTACGCAAGCGAAGCCGCGGGCAAAATATAGTTAATTAGGCTATTGCCTAATTAACTAATAGCACATGCATGTTTCCTAGTAGCAGCTGGCGCAGGCTACATGCGCAAGCTACTCGTTCAGACTACCTTCGTGACTTATTCATACGGTTTAGGTACATGCGTGGGTTGTTAATGTCCATCGTTTACATGAGGTATAGAAACTGAAGTCTTGTCGACATTTACAAAGGCCATTAAAAATAGTACTCGTGTAGACTAAAACAAGAAATCCTAACTTATTCTTCTTCTCCCTAGCCTTTATTATTCCCAAGTCACTTGGGGTCGGCTTTTCTGGTCTGACCGGATTTGACTGGATATCAGTTTTTACACGGAGCGGCTGCCACCTGACCTCCGCAACGCGAAGGCTAACGATACCCTAAGGCTAGACCAGTGTCAGGATATTATAGGGCACTGACTTCCCAATAACGAGTGCTATAGATGTTCATGGCAGCCGGGACCGACGTCTTAACGTGCTCTCCAAGGTATGGAGCAGGCGATAATTGTCAATCAATACGCACATAATTTCGAAAAGTCATATAACTTCTGAAAGTCAGAGGTGCGTGACGTGGGTTCGAACCCAAGATTTCAGTCTGTTGTTCTCCCCACTGAGCTATCGAAATGCGAATGTGACTTTGATTCTTTTTTTGTTTTCTATGCTACTCGACCGACCATCATAATATTTCGCATACACGTTGTCAGGGGTATAGAAAATGTCATAAGGCACTTTTCGTCCGATAAAAAGTACAGTTCCCGAGGGATAAAATTTACGTAACCTATATTTACGCAAGCGGAGTTGCGGTCAAAATCTAATATTTTAAAATTACTGATAATTTTAATATGCAATTTGTAAGAAACCTTACTTCAGCGATGGTCGATTATCGACAAAACGTATAATTCAATTTCACTTGATAAATATTGCTAAATAATCTGAGCATATGTAGAGGACAACAAAAAACCTTGTAAATACACAATATATAGCTATCTGTGGGATTAAATGAACATTATAGTTACATATGTATTCACAAAAGCTTTAGCAACCAATCGACTATTAATAAAATAAAACATCATTTCAATCGCGTTAACTATAATGGCATTCTTAGCATAATTGCGAAATAGAGAGACCATTGAATAAATATCAATATAGCAATGTAAAACAGCTGTTGTAGATCCGACTGATTACCTGAGAAATATCGCTTATTTCGAAAAAAAAAACTATAACTGAGTGCCAAAAATGTTTGGCACTTCAAACAAAAGGTGTTTATACTATTCCCTGAAATAGTGGTGCGCCTCATACCAAAATATATTACCGTTATACTCGATGACAGTAATAGTCGAGTATTATAGTATCGCATAAAAGCTTGCGATTATAATAATTCCTTTTAATTGGTATTAAAATGTTGTTATTTTTTACAATTTGTTTGGTTGTTTTACGATTATTCATGCGAAGATTTGCGATTCACGAGTATGTTTTGCATCTGTCGACCTATAAAAATATTTGAGGTTTACAATAGGTATGCATGAAAGCGCGCATGAGTATTTTGGTGAGATTATTGGGATTTGTTAAGTGTTACAGTTAGGGTAAATTTTATGATTTTATTACTATTGAATTCAAAAGTAATAAACCTAATTATTCAATAGACTTAAAATACACGTTGAGTGAAAAAGCCGTACTGGATTTGTAAGTTTCTGCTTTGAATGACTAGATTTAAGTTATTAACAATTTTAAGTTAAATTTCCTCATCCATTCCGACTTTACTGTCGTTAAATAAGCCTAATAGATTATATACATTTATAAGAACCAAATATATATTAGCATTTAATTTGGATGCATCTGATCATGTCTTAAATTATCGTACTATTTATATCAATGGCTTTTATTTTAATATGTTTTTTAAATATCGAAATAACCTACATGAGTAATTTTTTTACGTACACGTTCCTTGCTGCTTTGTCAAATGACGCCATTATGTCTATATAATAATAATAATACTGGCGTAGTCGAATGCCACTTAAACTCTATATACAGCTTCACAGAGATTGAGTTACATTCGAAACCCATTTTATTAAAATAAGTAGTTTTATTAAAATAGTTTATGCGTTAAAAACATATTTACGCACTGAAATTAAACTGCTTTAAATGGATTTTATCGCGTTGTTTAATTTATGTAATAAAGTTTTAAATAAACAACGCGATAAAATCCGTATAAAGCAGTTTAATTTCAATTAATAACATTCGCGTAAACGTAAGATAATAATATTTTTACTTACGCATTTATAAGCAAGCTAACTTATATCGACATCGATAACCTACTAGTTCAAATTAAAACATTTTTAACTTGTTAGGTATCGATAAACGTTACATACACTTTATCAGAGGTACAGAAAAGGATATAGGATAGGATATGAGGACAGGATATAGGACATTTCCTTTCTTTTCTGCCTGTCACCTAAAAAAATATTGGTCCCGAAGGATAGCTCGTGTTACATGTATTAAAAAGCTTACAGTTTAATTCTGCATAGGTATTTGAATAGTAAATACTCGCAACAAAACTTTCCGCTAATTATAATGATAAATTGAAGTTGTAACAGGAAACGTGTAGTGCACGAAATATTGCAACAAAAATAAAAGTGTTACATAAAAACGCACTGCTCTAGTAAATCATGATCATAAATTTTACTAGTGTTATCGTGTGACAGAATTTTATTTTCGACAAATATTCTTTCTAATACACTCATTTATGTTGGTGATTTCATTTGCATAGAACTGGATGTATAGTTTCACCAATGTGAGTAGAGCTTTCAAAAATCTTGACCTGTGTACTAACCAAGTTCAACCTTTACGGAAACTTGCTGCTAATAATACGGTTTGTGTGAAGATACTAGCTGGTAACCCTGGATAAACCATAAAAAACATTGCGTACATTTTGATAAATCATGATATCTCACTGAAATGAAAGCATCTCAGTTGGGTAAATGACATCCTTTTCACATAAACATAAACATGACATAAGTGTCAATGTTTTTATATTACTTAACAATACATTAAGGAATATAAAAACATTGACACTTATAAATTGTAGTATAATAGTATGTCATGTTTCGTTATAATAATGATAAAATGACGAAAAAGGCGAAAGTCGGATAATCGCCCGTCGTAGTTCAAATTGAAAACCCTTTTCTGATTTACTGATTGCATGTTATCTTAGTACGTCAGTTTTTACCCTAGTGGATTTTAACTTAAAGTGAATTGCACACACTGGCTGAAACTACATGCGTGAGTTAAATGCATCACATAAACGTCTGAGATAACCCGCAAGGAAATAACTGGCGCATGTAACCCGCGCCAGCTACTTGCGTCGTTTTCAAGCACCATACTCAGCATTATGACACGCTATGCACGTATACATTATTTTCCCACAGTTTACTGTGGGATAACCCACTGTTAAGAAAGTAGAAAAGTGATCGTGCGTGTATAAATTTGTTGTCATGTTTACATGTCACGATTTCGCAGAGTTTCGCTCTAGAATAATTAGTTCAGACGGCGGAGTGCCAACTGTGGTAAGAGATAATTATTATAACATTCTTATAAACAAATAAGTTGTTATATAACCGAATCGTATGTTAAACCAGAGGGTTATTTTTAGTGAAGCGATTTTGAGGAACATAAACGTGATTGGAAATATTGTTTTTTTAAATTGCGTTCACGTGTATACTGTGGACAGCCTGACTTGAGAAATACCTATACTCTACGAAACCCGAAAGTTAAATAACATTGTGTTGCCTTCCTGTGGTGTACAGAATTTTATAAAGTTCATAAGGAGGCACCTTTTCCGGGCAAGCAGTGGTCTTTTCCTCTCAAATATTGTCTAATATTATTTTGTGGTTTCAATAAAAACTGAGAAATGGAAGTAGCATCCATTACTATATAAAACGTACTAGCTTTCGCCCGAATCACGTAGTTTATCAATAAAACATTAGCTATGTTGTTCTGGATTAGTGTAGAAATCTATCAGCAAAAGATTTTTTTACATCGCGTTCTTAGTTGCAGAAGTTGCTTACATACAAAAAGCACATCTTTACTAATATCTAGGTACTTTGCAGACAAATTCCTGAAGAAAAGTACGCATAAACTTAAAACAAAGATTTGTTTCAACCACGTTCTGCTGCTTCAGTACTACTAACCTAAACTAAATTCTAACCACAGAATCAGCAGTAAAAATACTCAACAGTTACATTTGCGACCACTAATCCGCTAAATCAACGACACAGTTACAAGTATAAACATTCGGGTTATAAAGCAACAAAACTATGTTTAGGTATTTTAATTGACATCAACTGGAAGTATTTTTAACATTTAACAGTTAATGTCAATTAAAAATATATTTAAAACTTAACGGAACATAAATACAATTTTAAGGTGATAAAAAGAACATCTCAATATATGTTTGAGACATATAAGCTTACTGAAATGTATCAACAAACATATGGAACTGACTGCTTATGAATTAAAATGCTTGCGGGGATACAGAACCATTGCTACATATACGGTATAATAGAAAATCTTTAGACAATTCGAATTATTTGAAACTATGACGAATATTCTTTAATTAATTAATTTAAAATTAATTTATAAAAATAATATTATTTATTAATACGCTGCTCATCGTCATGCAATATGATATCGTAGACAACTCAAGATAAGCAATCGATTCATGAACAGATCAAATTTCGAAATATTCGATTATGCTTCAAACTGTAACGAAAACGAATTGACCAATATTCGGATACACGGCCATACTAATTTCGAATAATTAATTTTTTTTTCTCTTAGGGTCTATTTTTCAATCGTCAGATAACTTTTATCTGCGGAATATCTTTGACGTTTTGACAGCTTTTGTATAGAAAATATGTCAAACCGCCATATTTATTCTTCAGACAAAAGTTATCTGACGATTGAAAAACCGGCCCTTAGTAAAGTAAAAGAATTAGACAAATAAGGAACCAATAATTATAACTGACTGAATCTGATAAACATTTTAAATAAGAATAATTATTATTATTTATTTTAAGCTTCGGTAGGCAACTCTATATAAAAATGATTTTGATATTTTGCCCAAGGTGCCTTAAGTCCCCTGTGCGCGATATTTTTTATCGCCGTCTCCAATTTTGCCGGTAAATTGCAATCCGATAGGCAGGTTGCGTGGGGGAGGCAATTAGGATACCCTTACATCTGTGCTTATTTATATCAAACGTGGTGTGGGAGATGCGTAGGAGGATATATGTAGATAACATGGTTTCAGTTTAATAAAGATTTGGTTAATAAAAAAACGTAATAAGGGATAGATTTAGCGGATTGGGCTTTTACTTACAAACTCGTTGTTCTTCTAAACTATTTGGTTGCAAAAGTTTACGTTTTCGCTTACAGCTCTTATAGATTGGCTTGGCAGACTTGGGATTGATTCCCAGGTTGCCAAATGTTTCATTGAGATCTTATTTTGTTTAGATATTTTGTAGAAGTAGGTACGTCCTAACTAATATTATATATGCGAAAGTGAGTTTGTGTGTTCGTCTGTTACGCTTTCACGCCTTAAACAGTCGACGAATGATCATGAAACATACTTTCGCATACACGTTGTCAGATAAAAGTACTGTTGCCGTAGGATAGAAAATTAACATAACCTACAAAAAATCTACATTTACGCGAGCGATGCCGTGGGCTAAATTAAGTAGTCTATAGACAAAAACATGCTCGTTACCTAGGCTATTTTTACATAGGAACTAAAATCAAAACCAGTGAGTGACACTTGCATGTTAGTTACACCTCCTCATATACAGCGTGACTAACTAAGTATCATTATAAATGTATTCTTTCACGATTTGTATACATTATCGACATATCTTTCCAGTTAAGTAATCATAAGCAACGTGAAATGGTTAAAAGTAGCATGAATTAGGCCATCACATCGCGTGCTATTTTTCTAAATTTTAAGTATAGAGATTCGAGAATCAGTTTAGTATCAAATGTAATGTATTATCAGTTTTAAGTACCAGGTTAATGAAAACATGGCTTCTAATAAATAAAAATTTGTATGTTGAGCCATTAATTTGTGGAGCTGTAATGGCTCGAAGGCGTCCAGACGGCTTAGTAGTCGTTTCGCAAGAATATGTTTGCACAAATCGTGCGATAAGACACTTTTGTAAAATTTTTTTTTGTTGTCATTTCGCACACATGGTATATATTTTCGTGCGAATCGTTCCCGTTTGAAAACGCAGGTTTTGTATTTTTAATAAGAAAAATATCAAAATGCAGTCGTGCACACACTACTTTCAAGTGCATATAAGTAATATTTATATGTTCTTTGAATAAAAGCTCAATTTTATATAAGTAATATGTATGTGTATTTTACGAACTGTTTTGTAAGATAGTAGTTTTTAAAAAATTATTATATTTTTTGATTTATTGGTATACCTTGTTTTATTTAAAACTATCACCTTCGTGCGCGAATGTATAATACTTCTACTTTTATTAGCATAAAATAAAAAAGTGCGAATGGACACCTGCGTTTTCAGAAGGGATCGATTCGCACGAAAATGTATTCCATGTGTGCGAAACGACTACAAAGCCGTCCAAACACAATAGTGTTTAAATTATGTCTGGTATTCCAGATATTGACAGATTAAAATCAATCGCGCACACTATGACATGGTTTACTACATAGCATTACACCATCATTTTTTATCTGACGTTAATTAAATCGTAGATTTCAACGCCATGTATAATGTCACACGAGTGATCTGTAATGCGGTATTTGAATAAGACAGAATTGGTGCCAAACATTCTGCAGCAATGATGAGATGGCAACTACGTATAATGAATTAGTTTCATTACGTATAGGAAAGTTCTTAACAAATGCGATTATAATTACAATGTCAAAATACATATTGCATACATAAGTTCCTTCCTTCAGGTACACACACACACTCTCTCGAATATACACTACCTAGTTTTATGATGTGTGAGAAACATACCTACGTCATGATTCGCGGGGAACTTTATGAACATTCAAACAACGGATACAAAATACGTGCAGACTCAAACCAACTATTTGAACATCATACAAATTTCGATCGAAACGCTCTACATTTGCCGAGGCATAACAGCGAAGTAATACCTTTAACCATAACTTGAGTATAATCCCTTCATGCAGTCCAATTTCCATTCCCGACTGTGACACTGTCGGCCACTGTCTCCTTTATTACCTTTATAATTGGCTCACCACTGTTACCATAAAGTTAGTTTACAAAATTTGAGTATAATAAGCCTCGGTGTGTACCTTCGGATATGTACAGGTAACTAGTGCTACTTAGGTACACAATTTTGTAAGTGTAAAAAATACTGTTGATTCTATTCCATACACAAGATTGCATCGTATCCGCAATCCTATAACAATCTTGGTTATGGGTTAGCACATCACATCATAGCATATAAAATATTTCACTTTAAATTACTCTGAAAATACATACATCTGTCCCTTTGATTCCGTTTCCAGAAATATTAAACTATTCACAATATATTTAACGTGTTCAAAACCTCAACAAGCAACTAAACTATACGATATTATAGACTGAAAACTAACAAAAATACAAATAAAAACGTCGTGACCTTATTATACCTGCATAACCTGGCCCTAATTCAAAGAATAAGCTATTTAACAAAAATTTATAGGCAATATTAATGTGGACTCTCGACCACAATTCTTTAGAGAAAAGACAATATGTCCAAAAGGTGCCAAGTCTAAAATTGTAAAGCATGTTCACGCCAAGGTATTCTGTCAGAGACACCTTTCAATGAGATGTCTCTTGTTTAGTCGCTTTGGCAAATGGCGCCTACCAACAGACTAGTGATGTAGCGGGTATTTTTGTCGATAGTTATGACGGTGTTTTGTAGCGAAGATTTTGTTTATGTTAGGTTGATTTTCATTATGGTATAGACAAACGAGCTAGATATTTTTATAAATACAGAAATGCGAGCCTGTTTTCTGGAAAAGTACGCAAAGATTACGGCATATCACTTATTTCATGGCATGTTATTAAATTCTTAGAAACGCTCTTATTTGATATAGTTCAGTAAAATTAACGTTTATCTGGCTGTTTTGATCTTATAATTATATTAGTATATGACATACATCTACGACAAAACTAGCAAGATACTTTTGAAATACCAATTTCGTCTGTATGTTATGTTAAATTACATATGTGATAAATATGTTAATTTATCTGTGACAGTTGGGCGATAACCATTATCATTGATTTATAAATATTTGCTATAATTAACTTCTTTTAGCATAATAAATACATGTAGTGAAGTAGTCTCAATTATCTCAAAATTCCATTCATTAGAAATTAAACTATCGATAAGTTCCGCATACTGATCCATTGCCAAATGGATTTATATTTTCTATACGTATATCATACTATGTTCTGCACATGTGGATGTTATACATAACTTACGTATGGCATACTTATGAAGACCAGTTGCGATCTTATCGACAATTCAGAGCTGCAGCCATCACATCACTATCTACTAATAAGCATCGCTCGGCATCCAGGTGAGATGTCCACACATCATTACACGTCGTTATACACCGGATTTCCGCCACGCTGCATTTCAAACACCGTGTAATGTGCCGCCAGATACATGCTGAAAAACACACGCACACAAACATAAAAATATATACACAAACAAACACAAATATAGAATAGACCATACCCACACATGTAAACATCAGATATAGTTCCGTTCAAAACTCCGTGCAATATTATCTATAATATATCAACATCCTGCCGTTAATGCAAATAAACGTAAACGCACATTCGCAGGCAACGCATGCGCCGCTCTGATCGGAATAGCTGAAGACGTCTGACACAGATCCTCATAATATAATCAAATCTCAGTGGTAAGTGAAATATTGATAAGAATGGGGAATATAACTACACCTAGTAGAACTGTAGGCATTTAACGCTTTAAATATGTGAAATTTGCTGAAGTTATCTGATTACAATGATTGAATATGTAAGATAAGTCAATGTTTAGATTGATCATGGCGATAAGTAACCTCATTTAGACAGCTTAGCATATTTTTTGCAAATTCATGGCAGCCTTCGTGGGTATGAACCCATAAAGGTTCTTATAGTTTTGAGGCCACGAATTTGTAAACAAATACAAGCATACGACACAATTCAATGCGAGTGCCACAATGCTGGCATATCCAATAGAAGCAATTGAACAGGATTTAAATGTATTGTATGTTTCAGGAATTAGCTAGGCAAGCTGTTGCTTTAAATCGATGATATGTATGTGTTTATTCTTATTCGAGTTCAGAGAATGAGCCGGCTCGTTTGAGGAAATATCAACTTCTTGCAGGCAACTGTCGTAAAAATAAAAGTTTCTGTATTTTATCGGGTAATTAGGGGTTCACAGGTTAACACACCTAGCTGTAATATTCCTTTTTATTCACCATCTTTATTAATTCGCCTTAGTTTAGCTACGCACGAAAGATACCCTGTACTCTGCAAGCGATCATAGGCCTATTTGCAACCTTATTTGGAAAATCATCTTTTTAGAATATTTCTTCTAAACTCTTATGCGAAGAAACTACTTAAAAGATTTTATTTAGTTTTTGCTTATTTGCTGTGTTCTTGATTTAATTTTCCTCAGTCTTCAACCACACTATCGCTATCGTATTTTAGCTCTAACCTGGTAAACACATATTGGAAGACACAGATATAGTTGGAAAATACATCCTGACGCGTGTGTGTGCGTGTATTTGCGTTGGTTGTTTCGTTGGCAAGATTTTCAAATACATATGTTTTAATGAGGTAAATGTATTAACTATTTCCAAATTGGCTTGGAGGCAGAAACTGGAGCGCCAGTTGTTTGTGATTCGGCGTAATTTGTAAACTGAGCAAAGTAGAACATTGGACACAGGTAGCAGTTTATAATTTTAACATTAACGAGTTTATTTCAAAATATATTAGTCTGCGATTTCTTGTATACCCAACATTTATATAAATCTACGAATATAAGTAAATACTTACATACATAATACGAAAAAAGTGCCTTAGCGATTTGCAAATTATATTAAAAATGCACGTACAGTGATTAGTCTGTTTCTCAGCAGACTACGTTCCAGACATATCCTAATTGCTTTGTTAACTCTTATTATACACTAGCTTTTGCTCGCGGCTTCACTCGATCGGAAACAGTACTTTTTCCTGGATAAAAGATACCCTATGTCCTTTTCTGTACCTCTGACAACATGTTTGCAAATTTTATGATAATCGGTCGACTAAGCAAGGATTGAAATCGTAACAAACAAAAACATATTCCCATTTATAATATAAGTAAGGATTATTTTTAGGTGCCCTTAACCATGATCAGGCCGTCGGTTAGGAGACTTTTCACCTGGATTTTCTCAATAAACACAACAATAGCTATTTAAGAAGATTTAATGTTAGTTGAAATACCTTCACTGAAATACGGTTGTTTTTAATATGTAATTACATAAGGACTATTACATATATGTACATACATGCTGGTTGCCCAAAACTATTTTATTCATAGAAAATGTATATTATTTGAATGAATTATGACAATGAATATCAATTATCTTAACTAGTTACGGCAGTATTGACCCAAAAAACACTTGAATTTCTTTTCTGTGAAATAAAGTCTTTAATTTTCCACACTAGACCATTATGACCAACAAAATTATCTATACCACATATCCACAGCTTTACACACAAAATTATAGCCGTGATAAAACTACATTATTGTAATGTTTTATCGCTTTCTACCTTCATTCTTTACAACAACGAAAGCTTACACCTACTCAGGTGTAACTCCGCCTCACGATCGATCGTACAGGTGTACTCGCCGCTGATTGGTTGAGAGGCTTTCTGAGACAGGTGTCTTGGCTATCAGCCAATCAGAAGCGGTAGATTCACAGGTAGAGATACTGGAGGTTCTACCTGTTTTATAAGGTATGAGGCCTAGCATCACAAGCTGTCATTGGTCGAAGCGTTATTGGTCATCTCAACGTTGATACTGTTGAGTATGGGTGGCACTCTGTTCGACATGTTAAATGATTGAAGTTATTAAATTTGTCTTTTTTATAGTTGACTGATGTTTTATTTGAGACGACACTATAATATAAGATAATTTCAATTATATATAATACTAGCGGACCCGACAGACAATGTTCTGAACAAACGAAAAAGAAAAGAACCAAATCTAAACAATTCTCGAATCCACTTGAACACAGACAAAAAATTTCATCAAAATCGGTCCAGCCGTATAGAAGGAGTTTATTTACAAACACACGCACAGAAGATTTATATATGTATATAAAGATTAGGAAAACATGAGTAGGTATATAGTACAAAGCAGATGTCGCAAAATATAGCATTATTGTAGCTTTTGTGACATTTGTACGGCTTTTAAGATTTTCCTTGAGAAAGATATAAGATACAAAAAAAAAACAGTCGTGAAATTGAAAATATTAAACAAACATCAATTTTTATTTTCGACTTTCTGTCCAATTTCAATGAAAGTAGGCGAAATACATAAAATATTTTCTTTAAAATATTGTATATTAGTTTTGCCCGCGGCTTCACTCGCGTAAATTTAAGATAGGTTAGGTTAAATTAGTAACAGTACTCTTTCTGGATTAAAGATACCCTTTGAAATAAAATGAAAGATACAAAAGCTAAGCTAAATTTCAAGATGATTGGTCGAGCAATTTAGGCATGAAGGCGTAACAAATAAACAAACTCACACTTGCATTTATAATATTAGTTAGGATTAGGACTTTTATTTAACGTCTTTCTTGCATATTTTCTGAAAGGTCTAGAGGTTGTACGCAATTCACTTTGGATTACTAGGTACGAATAAAATTTTTAGAAAGGTACTTTTCGGTAATACCTATCCGTTTTTCAGCGATAAAACTTTTTTGTTTAGGTATATGTACTTTTTAGGTTTATGAATGTTTAAGAACATTTTTCATTAAAGTTTTCTAGTGCTCTGCACCTGTAATTTTGTTTCAAAAAGCAGTATTTTGTAAACCTTGCTTTTACGATACTACAGCTCTGTTATTTGCATGCGTGGCTAACCATTCGTTCCTTACTTTGTGATGTAACCCTGCTTTATAACTTACATTGGTAACATTAATCTTGTCATCCGATGGCCTAGAACGAATTAGATCGTACTGAAACCATTAAAGTTTCTCACCATTTAATACATCACTCGCTATGAACTCTAAAACATGAATAATTAATTACACTCATATCAGTAGATGTCAACAGATTTATTGCTAAAGGTGAATGTTATCTATACTAATATTATAAAGCTGAAGAGTTTGTTTGTTTATTGTTTGTTTGATTGAACGCGTTTATCTCAGTTGCTACTAGTACCATTTGAAAAATTCTTGAAGTGTTGGATAGCCCATTTATCGAGGAAGGCTATAGGCTATATAACTTGTAAATTTATATTTTGACGTTCATAAGTGTTACTTTGTGACCTAAATGAATAAATGATTTTTGACTTTGACTTTAATATCACGCTGCGACCAATAGGAGCGGACCATCATTGAAAAATATTGCAAAAACGGGAAAAATTCTCTTATGTGAAGCAGACGAAGTTGCGCGGGTCAGCTAGTTAAATAATAAAAGATTAAATGAAGTGTGAGGTGATGAAATTATATGCATTTTGTGGTGTTATCACTGCTAACCTAGATCTATTATGATATCTGACGAACGAAGCTGTTATTTCAATCAAATGTTGTAAATATTCATGACGGGGTCAACGACATTGCTCTTCAAGGCACGTGCTAACTTCTAGACTCCGTGTTGGTATTAAAAAATATTAAAAATTATTAATTTTTTTTATGTACATATTTATAGTAACTAAACCATATGGTTCATGCATACCAATGCCTGATAGTAAACGACGTAGCTTGATCGCTTGCGTAATGGAAGGATGTAATTTAAACATTGCCGGTTCTACGAAAACCAAATAAAATATGGGTTGAAGGGAAAGGAATGAGAAAAATAAAAATAAAAGCCTTCAGAACTCTCACTTGGGAGCTGAAACGCAGTAGTGTTAGTAACTTTATATCGGTTGCCTGTAAAAGGATAGAAATATGTGAGGCATAGTGTCACATAATTATTGACAATTGCGGACTCCTATATTTAAATCGATATTATACATTACAAGCCGACCCGGCAAATTTGGTTCTACCATATAAATTATTTCTTAGCGGTATGTAATACTTTACAATCTATTCTTATCCCACCAAATATACATAGAAAAATAATTATAAAAATCGGCCGAGCCGTTTCAGAGGAGTGTGGCCACAAACACCGTGACACGAAATTTGTATATATATAGACAACATGTAATAAAAACTGTACAGTCGATTCCTAGAATTTTGCAATCAGAATTTGCTAAAGCCCTCATAAAGCATTTGCTTGACAAGACTTTACACTTAAAACACAAAATATACGCACATATTTTTTGTATTTTTAATTGTAGCTAATAATTCAACAAAATCATTACGTATTATTATATTACTTATTACTACGTCTCACCTAAAATTTATGTTTTAAAATAAATAATTGTATATCATGATTATATAATGGTATTGATAATATAAAAAGATTGAAATTAAACACTTTATACAGATTTTATCGCGTTGTTTATTTTACTTTAAACACTGTTATTACTTAAATACGCCGTATAAAGTGATTTTAAATTTCAATGTATAACATTCGCGTAAACATAAGACAATATTAAATATAAAAAGATTTAGATCAAAATTAATAAAAGATAAATGACTGAAAATACAAAAAAATATAGTTAGTACCCCTGGTGGGACTCGAACCCACAATCCCCGGCTTAGGAGGCCGATGCCTTATCCATTAGGCCACAGGGGCTGTACGTGTTAGGTTCGAATTTAAACAGTATTTTCTAAAAAAAAATTATACTTTGAATGTTTTGTCATTATTATGCACTATTTATTTTGGTAGCAAATATTTACACATGACGTATGCATAAAGAAACTAAGTTCTAAATATTATATTGTACCTAAATATAGTTAGAGCAAAATTAGGTGACTCTTGTTTGGCACGTGGCATACCTATGATTATAAGGTCATAGGTAATATTTTATCATTTCGGGTCAAGCAGTGTTATTGGAAGATTCCATCTACCGAGATGATCATAATAATATGTTCACATCCATATTAGGTGAACCCAAAAACTCCAGTGAAATATGGGTGTACTTTTGGATATATAGGTATATGTGGAATAACATCTGTGATTATGAAGAAAATTATTAAAATACAAAAGCCGGCAGCAAATTCAATTAAAGGCATGACTGTTACACACCGAAAAATACTGATGGCTATTAAAACTAAGCAAAAATCGAAAAAACGCAACTTAATTAATTTGATAACAAACTAAACAGAACATATCTCCTACTTACAAATCGACAATCGTTTAAAAATTCCAAAAGAAAAGGGAGCTAAAACTCATTTAATTTGGTTATAATACGCAGACAATTGGATTCACCCCTACAAGGTGAACACGTGTCAATCAGGGTGGGTGCCACCCTACAGACGCACATTTAACAGCCAAGCAATTGAGTTCTTATTCACCAGGAGCTCGAATTTATATGGTAATAGCAGGACTCTCTAGGGGGCTGGATGCTTTCTACTACGGAATGTTTTTCAAGATATCGCCAACGAATTTTGGTTAAAAAGTAAAAATAATGGTTAATCATTATTGTAGTCAGTTCATGCAAAGCCATTTTATGTTCTTCTATTACATACTACTAACGCCTATTTTCCAGAGATGGGCAGAGATTAAGAATTGTTACTTTCTACGTTTCTGGCATATTAGTCTTTCTCTATTCGCTCTTATACTCTTTATACACGCTCGTTGGTTTGGCTAAGCCTAAACTGGCCATTAATTTATCCATAAAGCCTCCGATATATCTGATGTATCGGATTACTTTAGTCAGAGAACATTGCCTAGGACTTGCCTATCAAAGAGTATAATGTTAAATTATTGCTGAAGAATTCCAAAATGTGAGACATCACTGCCCATTTACATTATTATTTTATATTATATACAAATATTATATAATATTTTTCTGTTGCTCTTTATTTATAATTATAATTAAGAATATATTATGATTTTAAATAATATCTATTTATTTAATTAATAGATGTTATCATCAATGTTAATGAATACGAGTTGTATTGCTTATTTTCTGCAGCATTACCCCAGCTATTACCAAATGCAAAATATTTTAAGAAAATGTCATAATATAAAGTCCAAATTTGTTAAATATTTAATTCATCGTGGTGCAGGGTGTACCCATAATAAAAACGTGGTATTTAAGGAAATAATTAGTGCGTAGGAAGAGCCTACGATAATAATATCATATATCATAACACAAATCTAGAATAAGAATTATATTTTTTAAGCAACAATAAAATATCTGTGAAATTATAAATAGCTGTTGGTGTTAATAAACAAATCTGTTGTCACAAACATTAGAAGGAAACCCAAACCCAGAATGTTTTTCTAGATATAAGAAATTGTATGAATGAAAGTATTTACACACAAGCAATAATTTACACAATTTCTGTAAACAGAATAGACTCTGGACAGATTTAATTCTTGAACAGTTTATTTGGGTTACGTTAATATAAATTTTATCTGTCCGCCAAATTAATGCTGAGAAAATTAAAACCGTGATTATTTCGTTCCGAAAACATGTCAATGTTTGAAACGTTATTGACGACCTCAATAGATGAAAGCCCTGTGCTAGACCTGTCAATTTAGAAGGTACGTCATTTTTAAACTAATAATACTAGAACAGTGTCCTTTAACGAAATTATACTCCGCCCAAATGCCATAATTATTTAAGAAATGAGTCATGAGATATATCTCCAAAAATAAATTTTATTTCTTGATGCATTTTCTCTCTGTGGACCAGATATTGGCTAAAAACACGTCTTACATAAAAAATTGTAAACAGTATGTTAGCAATTTTGATCTGGAACGTTGATCGGAGCAAGAGGTGGTTAGCATTGTATACGTTGGCACAGTAAATAAAAATATACATCAAACTAGATAAGTGCAGCTTGTTTCTTCTTTTTAATTGTTTATTAACACTAGACATAACATGTCAAATAACAACATACATATTTCAAATATTTAACGTACAAAATTATCTTCATACATAAATTCGAAACTATTTCATAGAAATGATAATATTTGCCCACGATTTAGGCCAAAGTATCACTTTTTTTTTTGTGTCTGCAGCCGACGACAACTAATTAATATGGTTTTCTTTGTTAGAGAAAGCAGGTCGATATTATTTTTACTGAGCACATAATGTTTCGTGATTTGACACGGCCAATCAAAATGATGGGCGCGTTCTTTGAAAATAATTGCTCTAGCACAGAGAAAGTAGCAAGTTTATTTAAAAACTTTTATAAAAGTCCGATGCGAAACATCAAAGAACGTAGAAAACTATAGTAGGTTATCCAAATGATTGTCAAACAGTTCCTACACGTGCCGGTGTTTTGAACTTTGTTCTAAAGAATAAAGAATGAACAAGAGGCACGCATAACGATGCTCCCGGTTAACACTGGGATGACACTTAAATTGTAGCAGAATTATAATATAAGTACATTCGCACTACAGCAGATCACATCCAAATAACGTTGTGTAATAAAACAACAGAACCATCTTTATATTTATTCGCTTATGGCACAGCGTTCCTTTTTTCGAAGAGTTGCAAAGCATGGTTCCTCACCTGGTGTTGCAAGTAAATATTGTTTGTTATTGTTAATTGAAAACTTAAGATCGCCTATTAAAAAATCTGAAGTTTAAAATAGGCGTTATCAAAAGTATTGTTAAATGATCCTAACGAAATCTTAACTAACGCTTATACGAAAATCAGCATAGATAGGTACAAACTTTAACATGTGTTGACAAGTCACAATTCTTAAATATTCAATAATACGTTTTATTTTATAAAAAAACATTATATATACGAAATATAAAAAGCACCAGGTACAATTTTTAATCCGTACCGTATGAAAAATCATAACTTCAACACTTTAAATTGATTGATTTGTTGATTGATTGCTTAAGTAGTAAATAAAGATTTATCCTTTCTTTTTACCAGGGTATCACCCTAACAATCTTTAAATGTGTTTGTAAGATAGAAGACTTTAATATAATAATGTTTTATTTTAAGAAAACCAAACCAATACCGTTGACACATCCATTTTGATTGAGACGATTTCGATCATCACCTGAGTATCAAAATAAGTGCAAGGAACCACGTAATGAATTCAAGGAATTAATTAATAGGTACCTGTAATAACTATTATTAATTCAAATACTGCTCACATAAGTCATAACAGAACCAAAATACACAAGTACGATACATCATCACCGCAAGTACAAAATATTCCAAGAACAACACCTGTAAATTATTCATTTATATGGAGCACGTCTTATTAATTCTAGCGGTGAAGTGAATTATAATTAACCAAGTTTTCCTTATACCATTGTCTACGCTTATTTTTAGATGAGACACATATGTTCGTCTATGACGGTCAACAATAAGGTTTAGGTACACTAAAACGTATTGTAAAATAAATCTTGACAGTAATTGACATTGTGTCCTGACAGTATAAACTTTTAAACGTATAGTTATTTTTGTATGATTAATCGTATATTAAAGTAATTTATATATGAATGAATAAATCAATGATCTCTGGGAAACAGGCGTGAATCTATGTATGTATGTGTAAATTAATGAATCTTTATTTCATAAAATTAAAATAGTATTTATTTATTGAAATTAAACACTTTATACGGATTTTGTCGCGTTGTTTGTTTTACCTTAAAATACTGTTATTACATAAATTTGTAAACTCTACCACTACTATTATTGATATAGACATATGAGAATACCAAGAAAACAGGCACTGTTTTCTTGGTATTCTCAAATATGTCAGTATGTCTATTGACAGTGATGCAGAGTGATGTGATGTTCCATTTTTATTTTTGTGTGTTGATATTTAAGTTTGCCATCATCATTTATGTTTTCGTTTTAATTAATGATAATCAAATTATACCTATCTAGTATATTGAGTTGTGTTATTGTTTTCCTTTATTATGCCCAATTTCAAACAATGTCGATCACAGTATATATTGGTTTATAGTAAAATTAAACACCGCTGAATATCAGTTTCTATGGTAAAACGATATAACAGCGTTAGGACACTACTTAGAACGTTTAGACATTAACGAAATCTATCGACTATCATATAATTTGTTTATAAATAACTTCTATAGTCTTATTATGGACATAATTTTAGTTTCTCAGAAAATAGCCGTAAAGTCAGCTAAAGATTCATAAAAGCATTTATCTTGTAAAAATATTTTAGAAGCAAGAGTAAATGGCATAACGCTTAATGTACATAACATTCAAATCCAAAAACAATTCTCAAATCTAATCTACAAGTGTTACACTCTAGTGTATTCACACCGTATCCCCGTATCTATTTCTGAGTTGATTTATACTGGCACTTGTATTCAACGAGCGCCTCCAGCCGCGAATTAATTGTTTATCCTTTTTTTAATCTACAGATGTTATTTCCATTATTAGACATTACTTTTATGATGGTAATAAACTGAATTACGTAAATAGAGAATGCCCTGAACAATATTTAGTACAGGAAAAATATTTTGTTATATACAGGAATAATTTACATATAATTTAATGCCTATTCAATTAATACTTAACAAGGAAATTTCTATTACCCAAATAACAATGTGGTATACCTACCTGCCTAATTTAAAATATTTTCAAGCTTATTTCCTCTTATTAAAAATTTATTTACCAATTATTTGGGGTAAATGCTAGTATTTATCAACCTGATAAAATTTTTCCTATATAAATGGTATTAGTTGACTATATACGTATATATAATTTATAGATTTATTAACATTGTTTACGGTAAAACTATCTATTCTTTCAGTGTGTATTTTAAAGGCTATTGTTGCATCTATTGATGAAGTTTATTCAATCTTTTTTTTTTTTTTACTTGGGGGAATGCAATGATGCATATCCCTCCGCGAGGGCGGGCGGAGGGATGATGTCGGACTCGCCGGGGTAAAAGAAAGATGGAATAATAGTAAAGTACCTCCCGGAATACCGACTAAACCTACCACGGTGTTCCTCGACAAAACCACTATCGACGGGGCCGCGCGAATCGCTTTCGCATGCGGTGGCGACCCTGCCGAGGTAACGACCTGCCGTGTGAAACGGCAGGCCACTACACAAGAGACCTACCCAAAGGACTCACTCGAAAAATTCCCTACTGTCTCCCCCCAGAGGGGAGACGGACTCGACACAGAGGCGCGCGTGGGAACACGCACGCCGCCTATCGGACCTGGTGCTGAACGGATGGCGGGCAGGCCCACAAAGCCCGCCACCCCCAGGTCAAACCTCAGGGTGGCTGGAGGTCATCGCGCGCCCTCCGGCGCCCGGCTCTGCGGTTGGGGAGAGGGTTTAAACGCTCCCTCTCCCGCTCCGCCGCCTCCTTGATGAAAATCACTTCCTCGCAGAAGGAGGCGACGGCGTTCCACGACCTCTCACTCCGGACCATAGACTGAACTACGGCCGGGAGCGAGAGGGCAACCGATCCGACTGCCGCGATCAAATCACGGCGCTGCGATGCCCAGGCGGGGCAAACTGCCAAAGTGTGCAGCGCCGTGTCCTCTACAACGTCGCGGCAGTCGCCGCAGTGGTGACAACCGGGCATCTCTTGCCGGCGTATACGACACAGGAACCGGCCAAAACAACTGTGGCCAGTCAAAACCTGTGTCAGCCGGAAGGTGAGGGCGCCATGCCGCCTCTCCAGCCACTCCTCAAACACGGGACTTACCGCCACGATCGTGGCGTGCCCGGCACTGGGGTGCACAAGTCAATTCCTCCATTCTTCCACCAGAACCTGGCGGAGAAGTTTATTCAATCTTGCTTTATCCTACATGAACAAAATGTACATGTATGTAAAGATATTTAGAAGTTTGTTACTTTATCAAGCGTAAACCAATGAATGGATTTAGTTGCAACTTGTCACACATATAGACTACGTACTGGACTGACAAATAGAATACACTCAGCGGCTCACTTGAGCGATAACCCGGACAAAAACTAATTATTGATATTAAATTTATAAAATGCAATAAATATTGAACTTTTCGTGTACCATCAATACTTTGTGTTATTTGATCGCCTTATTAGTCATCTGTTTATGTAAACTAACAGACAGTAACGTAAGTAATGATTCCTTTTATATTGACTATACAATAGAATTAACATCTATTAAAATAGTAGTTGTATATCAATAGGTATAAACTGCGATACATAGTAGTCCAACGGTAGTAAATGTAACTATTGTGCACGAGGTTTTGGATTCGAATCTCTGGTCTTGCAGTGTCATTGGGCTTTTGTCAAAAGTTTCTTGATGGTGGATGGCAAAATGCTTGCTCCCAGTTACGTGAGACCTTGTGATAGGTGGCGAAAGTGGATGTAATACAGAAGAATATCACCGAAGAGGTGTATTATATGCCTAAATATTAATAATATGAATATAGAGTATATTCATACTAACAAAGCCTGAAATCGAATCGAACGAAATCGAAAAAAAAATCGAACTGAAATTCAAATACTTAAACCCCTACCAATGCTAGAACACAATAAGGTCAGTCAGTACCACTAAGCTATTTCAATATTTTTAAACGAATATATAATTAATGTAAAGGTGACGATAGAAGACCTAAAACAAAACAGGACACCTAAAAAGTTTATAATTTATTTAGTACGGTCGCTCTATCTATTGGCAGATACGTAGGATGTCAATCAATGTGCGTCTGGCAGCTAAAGATCGCTCGTCTTTGTATGTGGCGTTGGCGCCATGTATTACAATTGAAAGTATACAAGTGTTATATGTTTATTTAATTATCGGCTGTTACTTCATGCAGAGATTTTAAACTCATGATTTTATATAGACTGTATGAATAGCGTTGTGTTAAAGTGGTTGCCTAACCATTGCTAATGTTCCGAGCGTCATGAATTCGTTTTCCATACTGTACAAAAATTTATGTCATTCACAAATAGTTGTGCCGACTTTCGGTGATATTTGTTTTAGGTCTTCCGTAACACAGGAATTGTTCCTAGTGCTTTCTTCTTGTAGCTTTCTTCTTTAATATGATAATAATTTACGGAGATATTTCATATTTACACAATTCCAATATTAGATTATCTTATCTTAATACTATAAATGCAAATGTAAGTTTGTTTTTAGGCCTTCAGGTCTTAACTACACGAACGATCGTCATGAAATTTTGCATACACGTTGTCAAAGGTGTAGAAAAGGAAATAAATAAGCTTTTTTTTTAAAAAAAAATCTCGAACGAAGCAGCCGGTAAAAACTAGTCTTTTATTAATATTTATACAAGTAATTACATTTGATTATGAATAAACCTACGGGCTTAATTAACTTAATTATTTTACGTTTTTATTCTAAAATTATGACAGATTTGTTTTAATTAGTATTCTAATTATCTAAATTTATTGTTCTTTATTCCACCACATAGTTAGCATTGTTATAACTCTAATAAAAGATGCGTGGGCTCAAATCGTAGATCAGAACGTTCGTAATTTTTGAGTCCCAGTATTTGAGTTTTATATTTATTATTTACGATTATTTTGTCAGCTTGACCGACGACTATTACTTCTATTTATCCTAATGTGACTGTTGGCTAACTAACAGCACCAGTTATTAGCAAATAAAAAGCATTATTTAGTCAGGTGTGGATTATTTCTGTAGTATAACGTTAGTTATTGCGTTGTTTCTGTCGAGGTGGCTTGTTAAAATGAAATTATGGAATTTTGATGATGTCTTTTACGTGTAATATGCTAGTTAGAGGTTTAGAGAAAGCTATATTTTGTGTAGTTTGTATATATTTATACATTCATAATAACAATCTTACTAATAAACAATGTGCTGTTGTGGATTAGTTTAAGTATTATTTTTACATTTTAACCTCCTTTTATAAATTCAACAGCTATAACAGTTAAAATATGTTAAAAACTGTGTACCTTATTATTTACAATTAAAAAATAATATTCTATCACATACGCACAACACCATCTAGCCCAAACTAAGCAGAGCTATTACTATGGGTACAAGGCAATGGATAAACATACACATATACTTTTTCTTATCTAAATACATACATGTTGTGTGTATGTGGTAGAATATTATTATTATTATATTATACATAGAAACACCCAGACCAAGACAAACATTCATGTTCATGCACACAAATGTTTGACTTGTGCGGGGATCGAAGCCGCGACCTCAGGCGTGGCAGTCGGTTACACTAACCCCTCCGCCATCGAGGCCGACATAGTAATTCAAATTTCACTGTCTTGATGATTCAATAGTATTGAATGTGACTGATGTGCATGTTTGCATGCAAGGATTGGGTGCCTGAGGCGAGCGATGTATTATAGTGTTTTCTGTCAAGAAATTCTTAAAAACAGCACGTAGTCTGCAACTGCGCCTGGTGGACATAATTATACCCTCCTTAGAGTCCTAATACATAAGGGATTTCCAGGGACCTAAAATCATAACTAACGAAATGTGAGTGCAATACACATCGCATTATAGTCATACGCCTATATTTGAAGAGTTGGCATACCTTGTCGAGTAGTAGAGTAAGATTTTAATACATGTAGATATGTATTATATAAAAATATTAAAATCTATAGTAGCGATAGCCTAGTGGGAAACCGTTGGACTGTCACGCAGAGGTCTCGGGTTCGAACCCAAGGCGCGCATCTCTGACTTTTCGAAGTTATATGCGTATTAAATAATTGATTGTCACTTGTTTTAACGCTGAAGGAAAACATCGTGAGCAAACCTGCATGTCTGAGAGTTCTCCATAATGTTCTCGAAGATATGTGAAGTCTGCCAACTCGCACTAGGCCAGCGTGGTGGACTATGGCCTAACCCTTCTCACATTGAGAAGAGTCCTGTGCCCAGCAATAGAACAGTTTAATACAGGACAGATATCATTATTATATATATATTATATTAAACTATACTTTAGTTGAAATAAATTTGCGAACAATCGATCAGCATCCACTTCCTCCGATACCGATAGTAATGCACTTAACAGAAACAATAACAATGATTTATTATATAAGAAAACGCAGTCATCAAGGTTGGATTAACAATGAAACCTATCCATCAACATATTAATATGTATTTTTTCCGGCCTCAATGGCGTAGTGGTTAATGTAATCGACTGCCACGCCTGAGGTCGCGGGTTCGATTCCCGCACAAGTCAAACATTTTTGTGCATGAACATGGATGATTGTCTTGGTCTGGGTGTTTGTATGTGTAATATGTATGAATTAACAAAAATAATGTATGTATGTATGTTTATCCATTGTCTAGTACCCATAGTACAAGCTCTACTTAGTTTGGGTTAGATGGTGTTGTATGTATGTGGTAGAATATTATTATTATTATTTTGAAAACAATTCGCAGAGCTATTAAACTACATATTTTTGCAAAGTGTATTGTTCTCCTAGGAAATTATCATGGTGTTTTTTGAGAGACAAATTCCGCACTAGTAATAATTCTCGTATCCCTTTTCAGAGAGGGAGATTTTACAAACATAGAAACAACGGACACAAAGTTCACCTAAGTATTCTTTGTAAACCTGTGATCCACAAATCTTTATTCTGAGACCAGACCCGTAACAATAACTTTTAAACTTTCGCGTTGCATGATATATGTATATATAATACGTAACGGGTATTAACGCGATCATGCATAATGTTTAGCTTTTTTTATGCTTGACGTTTCGACCAGGTTACACCGGCCGTGGTCACAAGCTGACTCTTGTCAAGACAAGTCAGTCAGCTTGTGACCACGGCCGGTGTAACCACGTACATATTATATACAGACCCGTAACATCAAATCACATCACACAATTTTGTCCAAAGTTAGGGTTTGTTCCGCATTCGGCCCTTACGTTTCGATTCAAGAATAGAAATACGCATTCGTTCCGAAAAAAAATCCTTATATTGCCCTAAAGTTAAATAAATATTAATTTCCTAATGTAATTCCTCTTTCGTCCCAGATTATATTCCTTTTCGTCCCTTTTTTTTTTGTATGGAATTTTTGTTATGCCGTCAGCCGAAAAATATTTTAAAATACCTCGTTGATCTCTGAGTAAAACTTTGGGCTTATGATTGCATGACATCACGAACCTGACAACAAAAGATTTAAAATAATTTTAAACCATGTTTTGTTTTGTTAACCATATGTACAAAAATGTAGGGCGAAAAAGGAATAATTTAAAAAGAGGGGTGAATGAGGAACATTTTGGAATGTGGAACGTAATATATGGGCCAATGCGGAACAAACCCAAGTTAGATTTGAATACACAACATTCGGCGAAATGGTAGTGGCGAGGCAATCTCATAAATCACTACGTCATCAGTGCTCTCATTCATTTAGTCTATGTGTATATGTATTATATTATAAATAAAGTATCATCAGGCATCATGACACATTGTTAGTGTTCCGCACTGACAGTTTACCTCAAGGAATGTTCGTGAAGTCACTGTCACATACTTCCACTGTCAATATTAATGAAATAAACTATCATATGTCCGCCAGGTGTATTTTGAAGATGCAAATCGTTAGAAGAATTTTCAGGTACGTTTACTGATGATATTTCACTCGAAACTAGAGATAAAGAAGTGGGATAATTACCCACAGTTAGGCCGGCAGCCAAGTCATTACGGATTACAATATATTATTTTTATTTTAGTGGCTTAGTGATAGTTAGCCACGGGTTATGTTATTGGATATTGAGTGGTGAAAAACTTATAGCATTCTACCTACTTATATCTATCTATTGACTCTGGTGACAAAAGGGAAATTGTAATAGAGTCACTCTGATGTGGACCATTGTTGTTATATGTTGTAGAATACTGAAATTATATTTAATTGGCGGTTTTAACGAGTGGCTATGAGCTTTTTTGCAGGTATCTTCGCATATGCCTTTGCCTGCTCAACTGCCCAACTAACCTAAATGGAGCTTTAGTAATTTACTGTCAATAGATTTTGACGTTCATAGGTGTTACTTTGTGACCTTAATGAATAAATTATTTTTGACTTTGACATTCATTCTACCGAAATGTTTTCCTTGAATTGCCATATAAAACATTATGTGAATTAATAATAATTGCAATAATACATACGTTAAATAATCATAAATTAAGAACATATTTTCATTTTTATCTTTCTTATTAATATAAAGAACATATTTTCATTTTTATCTTTTAAGTTTGAAACTAGTTAGTTAAACGCGATTAAAATCTATTTGATTTTTATGTCAGTGATTTAGAACAAGGGAGAGACAGAGAAAGGAAGTAGTAGGAAGAGGAATACAGAGGGACATTGAGAAACATGGAGATATATAGATATAGAAATAGACAGAAGGAGACGAATATAGAGATAGCGGACGTCAGAGATGGAGATAAAGTCTCCCTTTATCTTTTAGATAAAATACAGAGGGAGAGAGCGTGAAGGAGAAAGGAAGTAAGAGACATAACATACTGGTTATTTGGCTATAATAAAATTTGTGAAATCGTTAGAAACAACATAACAAGGACCATCATCAGTAGGTAACTACGGCATCAGCGGGTCTCTACGTTCATATTGCAAGATACGTATTTTGTATAAGTCTGTTCTAAAATTGAAAATGACTCTTATTTATCTACCTTTTAGCTGACGCGCTGTATGTTACTCTCTAATTATGAACAATTAATTAAATAAAAAGCCACAACTATCTTAATTTGTCTGACACCTGTTTAACTAAAACGCTATGGTCGTCTAGAAGCACTAAACAAAAAGAAATGCCCTATCTACAAAACAAATAGCAATGTCGTGTAAAACTCTCAACGATATAATTCACGCGTGAACAATGTCAAACATTTCTAAAGAAAAAGTGTAAAAAATAACGCGATACGAAAATCACCTGCGCTAAATCAGCCGCCGCGCCGTGACAAGGACACGTCGTCGGTCACTTGTACTATTTCAACCTGACGTTCGATAAGTTAGTTAGCGTATTCGCAAACCCGTTTCTGAAAGAATGGAATTTGTAAGAACGTTATTCGATTTTCAAATTGCTTATTTAATTTGATTAGAATTGCAGCTTGATTGATGGAATGAATGCTCTTGGATCAGCTGTTAGTCGCTTGTTCAGATGTTTATAACCTAAGCTTGCAATTAATTAGTGCATGTAAGATCGCGCGATTGTTATTTAGAATTGAAACCTAGAAATCTAGAAAAATATTACTGCAGAATTAGTTGTAGAATAAAAAAGAAACGTGTTTCTTGTTAACAAATAAATAAATGTGTTTGGAACATAAGTGCACCTTTTTCAAAGCTGTTGTCTTAACACTTTTCCTAATAAATTTTAACACAAACGTATTTTTATGAGTCGATATTTTACAAACAAACAGGTTATTTTAAGACCGGAAAAAGCGGTGTTAATTTTTTTGAACGTACGAAAGATGTTCGGTTTGTAACTGCTTACAATATTCGCACGAAAGATATGTGAGGTGACGACATCTGTGTGAACTGTATTCTTATTTTCAAAGATGACCTGCTTACACCAATGTTTACGCATAGTTAAGATCATTCCGTCTTTGTCTTGGAATCTACTAATCTTGCAACAACTGGACAGCTTCTTAGTAGACTCGTAAAAAATATTACCTAATATTGTATGCGCAAAATTTCGTTAGATTCTTTCACGAAAAGCATAGAAGTAAATATATTTTTTTATTCAAGAAAACTTATAAGACAGTACTTTTTTTTAAGTAGTTTTATAAACCACGCGGCTTATGAATCTGACAAGTATGAGTAATAAAATAAACTAGAACTCTTCCGACTATATGATTGAAATACTGACCTGTACCTTTATACCTGGAGCGGCAACATGAACTGCAAAGGATTGCGATGAAAAACCGGATAACCTTGCAATAAATACGTGGACACAGCAACTCCCGGTAATTATATTTATTAGCTCACTAAGCTTCAAATACTAACTCTAACTATATCAAAAGAAAAATAGAGCTGAAGCAGTCCTCTGTCATTATGCCATTATGCAAATACGTCAGAAGCCGCCGAGTGTTATGAATTTGTTATATTCCGCGTCAAAAACAAAATATAATATGTTTCGAACACGTGTTTAATCCCAGACCGACGCATCTGTATGACTTGGCTGCGACTGATTGTATCTATCTACATAGTTTTATTATCTCTTCTCTTCGCTGACTGACAATTTGAAGCAATGAATACGCCAAACTCCTGTCTTTTCTATGATCTGACAGTTCAATAATAAGGACATAAAAAAGGAATTGACTATGACACTTTTAAATTTCGTTCCCCTTCAAAATTATATTAAAAACACTTACCCGCATTTCAGCGCAGAAATAATCCATTTACTACTCAACATATCTATCTAGATCTCAGATCGGTACATTCGCGTGTAACATAATGTTCTCCGAAACGATGTTATGTGACAAGCAACGCATGCAACTGTAGATATACAACACATCACAGATTAAATTTAAATTTACTGCCAGTGTGTGGGTAAGAAATGTTTTGTTTTCAATTTTATTTTAGAACATTTTTGACCGGTCATTCTGTAAATATTCCTAGGTGTATTAGAAGCACTTGAGTTGTATCATTTCTATGCATTTTTTTGTGGGAGTTGCATTAGTGTGTGATGTCTGCCGTATCGAGGACACGACAGACTAGATGATCATTTATATGAGATTTTCTGTATCATTAGACTGCATTATAATCCGACAGTCGTCATTTGTTGTAGATATCTATAGCGATCTCCAACGTATTTATATCTTTTTATTTCATAAGACAATTTAGAAAGAATTATTTTATCACAGACGGTATTACTGACATAAGTTATTTACGATGCTTATTCTTGCTTATCATAAAAAAAAAATAAGTACTAAAAATTACGTTATATTATAATTCCAATTCGGTACATAAGTAGACAGATTGAGTATTATCTGCACGTTGCACTTCGCATACATACAGTCTTTCACCCATATTGAATACAAGGGGTTGACAGACCCACATCACGATAACAATGGGTTTAGGTTTCTCATATTAGAGTAATTTATAAACGTAAGCTGCTTTATACATAATTGACATTATTTAAAATAAAACAAGAAAAGACCTTCATTTCTCCTCTAACTAAAAGAAGAAGAGTATACTCAATATTCCCATTAAAGTCATCGAAAGGACAAGAGCATTATACATGAGTGTCGTGTTTAATAAAGATTAAAGACTAGAAATGGTGATCGCGTAATATCTACCTGACAAAAGCTATTGCTGAGCAGGCAGACAATGGTGACTAATACCCCAATTAACAGCCTACTGCACAAAATATAAAAATTTTATTCGTCTCAGGAACACAATACAATACGATACTTATCGATACATCGGACTATCCCTATTATTTAATAAACAATTTTATCACAATGTACACTTAGTCAAACAACGTAATTCACATAATTTAATTTGCGTAAGTCTACTTTTACACGAGCGAATCCACTAACAAAAGCCAGTTAAGAATAAATTCACAATCTTTTTGTTCGTTTAACACTTTATAAATCCTCGTCTAATAAAATTACACATTTACGAAACCAAAGCCGAGATTAACCCGTAATATACCGTAACCGTAAAAATATAGGTTACAAGATCCGCGCACCAAACTGCCACTTTAACTGAAAGTTACGACTCGGGAAGCGAACCTGGGCCATCGAGCACGCACTCTTCGTAAACAAGATAGCTGATCCAACGTTTTTGTAATCCTCTTTACTTTATTATGTTTGGAAACTTACTATAAAATTGATGCTATAGATTCTTTGGGATACAAAATGTTAGAGTATTAAATGTATATTATTTACGAACAGATTATCATTATTTAGACATACAGTCATGCTCCATTTTGTAATATTATCTTTAAGCAGTATATTTTGATGTGGATGGCGGAATTGGATCGTAATTTGTTACACGGTTTAAGAGAATTTAATTAGTTGTGAAGTGGATGTGTTATGAATTATGATGTTAGTTGTAAATGAGTTTCACAGCATTTCATTAGAGGTGCATTTTTATTCGAGTTTTAAACTGCAGTGTGTGTATATACTCGGAATTGAATTATTATAATTTAGTTAAGCGATTAATTATAATATGAACCAGGTTTGTAAACTTTGCCACAATTAAGGTTGCCTGTTCTTATAGGTCCATATGTAGATTAGTTAACTTCTAAAAAGTATAGCCCGTGTTTCTTAGATTTTGTGTGAATGTTAAATTCACCGGTGACTGCAATTTTGGCAGACACAAAGCGAACACTTTAGAGGAACTGATTGATGATTCAGAAGTGAAAACGTAAGAATTCACTCCTCTGATTTTTCTAGAAAATGACTTTTTTATTTTATCTATTAAAATCTTGTATTCTTTCTGAACTCTCTCGACATATCTGACTCTAGTGCCCAGGCATGCATATCCAGATATGGTAGAAGATCCTCGCTGGTTTCAGCATGAATGGGCCGGATCGACCAGGGTAGTACTACCCTCTCACAGCATACCGGCGTGAAATAATGGTACCCGTACTGTTGCGTTTCGTATTGGTGAGTGAGAGAGCCGGAGGCCCAGTTACCCCGATCCTTTTCCTATCCTTTCCTTTGTCCTTTCCCTCTTTCATTCCTTCTTAAAGGGCTGGCAACGCACTTGTATCTCCTTTGGGGTTGCAGGTGTCCATGGGCGGCGGTAATCGCTTACCATCAGGCGATCCGTCTGCTCGTTTGCCAACATATACCTAACATAAAAAAAAAAAACTTAATTTTGTACAATAATATGTTGTGTATTTTTTATGAGTGTGTTACGGAACGCCTAGTTCTTAAACTAGTGACAGGCGTCCTTATAACAGGGACGTTATCTTGTACATATGTACATGTACAAGATAACGTCCCCGTAACGCACTGAGCATGATACACGCAGCTCTATAGGATGTGATATTAGTTTATTTTTTATAATATTGTCTTCTGTTTACGCGAATGTTATTCATTGAAATTAAACTACTATTTGCGGATTTTATCGCGTTGTTTATTTGACACTCTTTTCATAATTAAGAAACTGTTACACTACATATATACTAATCCGTAAATAATAGTTTAATTTCAATAGTTTATTTTTTATTTATACACTAGATTTTGCCCGTGGTTTCACCCGCGTAAGTCCCGTTGCCGTGGGAATATCGGAATAAAAAGTAGCCTATATGTAAATCCAGATCTCCAGCAATCTACGTACGAGGTTTCATCGTAATCGGTTCAGTAAATTTTACGTGAATTAGTAACAAACATCCATACATCTTCACAAACTTCACAAATCTTCACAACATTTATTACATTACAGAATATAACAGTATAGATTCCGTCGACTCTATGTACTATCTTGTGGGTGAACATATTATTTCTTTCTTTCTGTATTATTTTATTTTAGAACATCCATTTACATTTACTCCCTTTCAACGTATAGGCTGTCATACCTGTTGTTTTATTCTAGAACCCTCTGCACTATTACAAACAAAAATACGCAATCCTACAGTAATAGGGATACTTTACTCAAAGCGACATCTATCACTCAGCCAACTAGGTTTATCATATTGTAAATCGTACGACGTTCTTATAAATAAGCAATTTATACCCTACACTGTATTTATTCAAATATCTCACTTATGGTAACGGCAGTAAGGTGCAACCGAACGGCAGATTTAATTTGGTATTAGGATACTCAGAAACTTCAAAGGGTCGATTATGACATCTGTTTTTAGTAGTATCCGCCTGTTCACACAAGGTGACCTATTATAAATATTTTATAGTAAAGTGTAATGTCTTTAACGTTTCATTGGGATGTTTCGGATTCTTGTGAGTGGAAGACTAGGAGCTGCTGAAATACAAGATATTTCTGTGTACCGAACACGCTGTTTGTTTATGCGAATAAATGTGTCGTTGTTGGATTGTGGAGAGGATTGTAGCAGTCAGATGTATCGTTCAGAAATTACGCAGGCTGGAACGGCGGATTATTCTGTAATTAAATTTCGAAAAAAAAAATGTTATTTTTTAAATTTGAATAGATGACCGTTCTGTGTATTTTATCTTGAACTGGATGGACTTAGAGGAAGATAGACAAATACATATATAAATGAGCCATACAAATATTGCCTTCAAGCTGGTTCGAAAGGGATGCGTCTGTATAGTAATTCATATAAACTCTCCAATTGAACCTTTCAAATTAAAATATATGTATTGTATGCTAGTTTAGTTAATGATTCCGAAAAATAACATTTGCCATACATACAAATATGCCGAACGTTTATGAAAGATAGATAGAATAATGCTTTTTGCATATGATAAGGGCGCGCTACGACCACAACCAGATCTAGCATCACTGTTAATATTAAATCTTGCTTACAAAGATTTAGGTCTTTGTTAGCAAATTTCGAACACAATAGCAATGGTCGTGTTATTAGTAACACTACCATTGTTATCGTTTACCTACTTTGATATTAAAACCCACAATCAGTAACAAACGTAATCGCAAATATATACCACTATAATGTCGTCCAAACCGAATTTCGGTTACGTCGGCCAATCTTAACGTAAACTGGCCATCTGCACAGGAGATATTATAGTGCACAAGTGTGTGCGCAAACACAAGTACAGTCTCTGTTCCCTAACTCTAACCCTCATTATCCGATGGGACGTATAATCCGACACGACCGGACAGAGATCAGGCGCAGGACCAACGGCTTTACGTACTTTCCGAGGCAGGGGGGTTCCTATTAAGATTTCTTAATAGAAAACCCAATAACTTTTTGTTGTTCCGACCTGGGATTCGAACCCGAGACCTCATGCACAGCAGTCGCAGTGACTACCGCTGCGCCACAGAGGCAGTTATATGCCACTATATAATAATGCAACTAAATAATTAAATAAATCGTACTAAACATGCGTAACAGAAAAGACGAAAACCCTAAAAGGCTGCATACCTACAAAGTTAGAAGTAAAACATGAGAAAGACTCAGTCCAAAGAGTATAAATAAAAACTATCCTGGGAAACAAAACACTACAAAGAGAATAAACACCCTAATCTGAATCTATTGCATACATACACATTATCTATCACCTTTCTTTAAAACCATAACCCAATTCCCTGAGCGAAGAAATTAAAAAGTATAGCGACATTATTTTTTATACCATCCCCAAATCGCCACAGAAATAACTAAAACAGTATATCAAGTGTGATAACTATTTCCACACTCATAAGTGCATATCACGGCCCTTAATCAAGACGGCAATAAGCATTCATTACCTCCCAAAAATACTGAAAGAATTTACTATGTTGATAGTATTTGTATATAAAAATAACGCACGCATGGTCCGTGTCAACCTATTTGTCACTATGATGAACAGCTTCCTAGATGTCACGACGTATACGGTGACCGGTACTTGATTTACTGACTAGCGCGTGCACTGTGGCGCTAAATCATTGTGTGATTCTTTCTGATATTTTTTTATGTGTTTTGTATTATAACTTATTTTGTGAATATTATTTGGATAGTTTCGACTAATTAATAGGATCGTTATAAGTTTTTAAAGGTGTCGTTAGACGATCAAAGTTAGAATGAGGACGTTATGATGTCTGTTACAAATTATTATTATGGTCAGATTCCATTAAATTCTATAGTGTTGTAAGAGGCGATTTGTGAGATTGGGTAACTATCATAAAGCTTGCAAACGCTTACAACCGATCATTACGTAACTGTGTAGCGATTCGTTGGTTCGTAAGTTTAAATTATTGGACTAATATTTACTGTCCACGTGTGCACTTATAAGTAGCATTAAAATACACAAATTGATTCCATTGGGCAATCTCTACCCGAACCTAAAATCTCGTGAATAATAATCTACGAGATTTTCTAGTCTATAGTCTAAATATAGACCAGTTTTAACAATATGTACTCCCCATATAAACTGCATAGATGCAGTTCAGAATTGACGGTTTTAAGTGCAAGTGTCTCTTAATTCCGGAAGGCTAGTGAACCTGTCAATTATAGATTCTATCTATCTATCTATAGGCTTAACAAAGTCACGTTTGTGAACCTGCGGATAGGACAATGCGAATAATATTCGAATGCATCGATGACTCTATATAATTTTTATTCGCAAAGTAGTTGCCACATTGCGCGTATTAACATTCGATTGTCATTCGAATGCAGATCACTAGTCAGTATTGCTACGGACTCCTCATGATATCCTCACTTCAACAAAGACTAATACAAACAATGAAAATAATACTCAAATTATTAAAACTGATTTATGCCAATTATTAGGTAGAAGTAATATATAAGCAGCGTTAATGAAATATTATAATAGTACTGTTACTTTTATGTTTATAGAACGCCTAGTAACACTGCGATGTCGAACGCCGCGCAGTTCTTTCTACAGCACACTGTGGTTTGTGCAAATGTTGTTGCGACAATTATTCAATCTCAATGGCATTAGGGAGGCCATAAATAAATTATGCGTTTGAAAGTTTCCACATAACTATATCCCTGCTTTGTGAATATGATAATATTAGCATACAATTAAAATAACCCAATCCTAATCAAAATTCTCCACAAAAATAATTGGGTCACACCAAGACACCATTTTCTATAAAATACAAATTTCCACATCCCACTAACTTTGCACCGTCGTCGGCCTTTTAAGATCAAAATATAATATCTAGCGGAACACCGACACTACTACAGACAATTTGTCATCTGTCAACCTGTGCTTTAATTACGTCCATCCCGCCCTCCTGTCTCCCCGCGTCCCGCTCGTCTCGCTCCTCACCCCTGGGCACCTTGATTAAACTCTGCTATATATAAACTACGGGGAACTGGTCATACTTGTCATTTTTGGATTGACGTCCGCTCCGAGGTGTGTTATTAATCGGGTTTATAGGTTGGAGCTAAATTAATATAAGATAGAAGATTATATATCTCCAGTTTATTAAAAATATGCTACAAACTGTTCTTTGTGACTTCGTAGGGATGGTATAAGAATAAAACAAATCTATGTTAATGTGTTTAATTATTGTCAGTCATTGCTAACTAATGAAAGGATTTCAACCTATTGAAATAGGTTATTTTTGACAAAGAAATATTATGGCGTCTTTTATATTCACTTGTCAAAATTTAAATTTTATAATATTCATACCGTAAGTAATTTCTACCTCCAAACAGGTACTCTTTCGTGAGGAAAGATTTGCAACGTTTCTTGAATCATCTTCTATTTTATAAAATAGAAGATGGTAAGATCTTCATATCTATTTAATCTGTATATACCCAAAATAAAATATAAGCAATTAACGGTATTTAAAACTGAGTTAGATTATTATTATTAGTAAGAAACTTCATGCGGCCGCCTGCCGTGAAGTTGGCGTTTCCAACATGCTGTCTCCTTTTAAAAAGACATATAAGATTCTTTATCATTGCGACTACAAAAAATTTAAATGGCTGATATAAAAACTAATTGGTTGATTAATTTCGAAGCTTACATTCTGAAAACAAACATTTTTTATGATGCCCACACTAAGCCAATCGAACTGTCCGCCCAAACAAAAGCAGTTGGTATTCTGTTTTTAAAACAAAAGCGCGGGTAACAAATCGTAGCATCACTCATACAAAGTTACAAATGTCGCTATTGGCCGGCCGACGCGTCTGACAGCTACTATGGACGACACGATTGTCATCAGAAATAACGTTCGTTGTATCACTTTGTTACTTTTATTTATCGTATTATTTTTTATTTTATCATTTATTGAGAGATTGAAGGTATGACTTTGATAATTCGTTCATCTTTTTTAATTTGCCAAGTCTTAGTATGCCAGCCATATTTAAAATCTATTGTGTTTGGCGGTGTACGGCTGCGATTCAATAGGTTGATACAAAACGCAGGTATGTTAAATTTTTATTTCACACTAGATTAAGCGGTATAATTGAAAATAAAATTTTCTTGCTTAACAAAATGGAAATAGCTTAGGCCTTGAAGACAGTTAAAAAAATATCTGCCTTGTTTTATGTATGAAAAGATTAAGTTTAAAGACACGCATTCACTCAATCTACCAAAACAAGATTTATAAAAAACATGTCTGCGTTCTTTAATAATAAGAATAATAATTTATTTATACCATAAAACTGGTTCCATAGTTAGCATATAATAATTCATTAATACAAACATCCATCATATCACATTACATTATCACACACAAAAATCATAACATAAAAATTTAAATTTAAAATTACAATAAAGAAATAAAATAATATTATAAACTATATTACTTATAGTCTATAATATTATTGCATTCACTAAATTAAAATAAAATAAATAAATAGGCTGGAATTAATTATTTCATTAGTTAAAATAATACATGTCATATAAATTAAACCAAAATAAGTAAAGACGTCATAAAATCAGGTAAAATAAAAAATTATAAATAAAACATTTAAACCAATTTCATTATCACAGTTTGAATTAATAAATTAAGCAATAATTATAATAATAATAACTAAGCTTCACCCAACTAGCATAGACGTCCAATGGTGGCTGATAGGACATTCGTAATTTATAATGATAGCACTGTAAGCGTATCAACTCATTTATTATAAGTATTACGTATAATATAACTTGTCAAATTAGGACAAAGGAATAATTTCTTACATCACATCCATGTTTAAATTTATATAATATAATTAAGCTTGATGCATCCTTTATTACAAGAATATATAATAAGCTGTTGTTAGTATCTTCGTTGAAAATATTTTGCCAGAGTGTGGACTTTTTAACAAATACACAATCAAATTACGTATTTGCATGTTTATAATATTTTAGTGCAGAGTTATATTTTAAGCATGGTAAATATTAGATATCATACAGTGTAAATCTCATTATAATTTTTTTTAAATTTCTTTCTGGCATGGCATTCTATCAAACAGAATATGTCTGTTGTACGTTGGTGGAACTAGTGTGAGTGCTCACTTAAGTCAAAGTCAAAGTCAAAAATAATTTATTCACTTAGGTCACAAAGTAACACTTATGAACGTCAAAGGGGTTAGTGAGTTTATTATATTTACTGAATTTACATTTATGTTAGTTGCAAGGTTCAGGCAAAAGGTTGAGCCTATGAGAAGATACCTGCAAGAAACTCAAGGCCACTCTTTTAAATCGCCATCAACTTATAATTTCATTATTTTACAACTCATTTATGTACCAGGTGTTGCAGTCATTATGCCATATGTCACTGTCCATATAAAACTAAATTCTAAAATAAAGAAAAGTTGGTAATATTATGTAAAAAGCATTTGAGATTTGAAATAATATTTATCAGTAGGTAGCCATTTGCAATAGACAGTAGTATGGCATGAGGACGCATACACTTACACTTTGTGACATGAAAAGGTAGTTCGTGACTAAATGTAGTTAAAACAAAATTTACGTTAATACTTATAAAGTTTGTTTAAAAGAAAAGAAAGATACTTTAACACCACAAAATAAACTCGAAGTACCTTCACATAAATAAATTGACTTATATAATACATACATTGTTTGAATCCTGTATGAAACAAGCAACTAGTTCTTAAATGTAATAATGGTGATACGGGTTCGGTCACTGAAACGAGCAAAATCACATGTTTTTTGTATGTTGATTTACAATTATTACTTTACAAAAAGCAATATCACCAGTATTGACTTTTCACGAAGGTTAACTAGATTAGATTTCAAAAAGCTAAGTTATCAAAATCATGATATTTATTAATATTAAAAAATTACTACTTATTGTGAATTGCATAAGAGCAACTGATGATTCGTAAGAAGTAGGTGTTCCGCTTAAGATTTAAATTTTAGACTTACTAGAATTCAATTTTGGAATCACATAAATCTTACAGAAGTGAGTCAAGTTTACAAGCACCTTAAAGTGGGGTCGGAAGAAAAACGCTGAGCTTTTCGTATTTAAATAAGTAATCTACATTATTCAACGTTAATTCATAATTATAAGATACTCGCAAAGTCGTAAAATTACAAGCCTTAATAGTAAATATATTTTCTTTAAAATGATCAAATGTTAAGTGATCTTCAAGATTCTTCGGATTTGTAAACATACGATCGAATAGGACAACCTTTAGTCATATATTTCTACGATGTATACGTTGTGAATACCAAATAAATACGGAGTTGGGACATAGCCCAGCAACATAATATTACCGATGACATCAACGAACAATAAATACAAAATATCTACCTATATAATACCTATCTAATTAATATAATTAAATTCAAATATAGAACGTTTATTTCGACTACCGCTTTTACTGTCGCATTCGTAAATCAAATGCCTTGTCGACGTGTGACATGACAACAAAGTTGCGCACACACACAAACTTACGTACGAACACAAAGTCTTACAAACACACATGCATTTACGAACACGAATGATTTACTCACCGTAGCCAGGTTAATTGACGTCCTGTGAAATAAATTTAGCAGAGTGTACAGTGTATTTAGCTGTAACGTCAAATGGCATTTAGAAAATAATTAGTCTTGCGTAGACGCAATGTGAGAAACTACAGCGCTAATAGATTCTATCTATGTGTGGAAAATGAATGATTTCCTTAGCATTTACTGTTGTTACATGCTCGTGTAACTACAGTAAAAGCTAAGGAGATGGTTATTTAGAAAATTATTTCGATCCTGTTTGGCTGTTGATATATTTCATATGACAACGAAAATTCAAGTATTTTCTGACACATAATGCAATTATTTTTTCTGTTTTCCCTTTGGGTTAAAATCTACTCGAATAGGGACTCCTTTGACTACGTTGACTGATTTGGTCTAGTGAGTCGCGGCTGGGCCATTAGTGTCGAGAAGTTGTATATCTTGTAATCGCCGTCCAAAATTAATAGCGCGGATCAAGATCTGTCATTAATGTCAGTGTTAGTTGTGCCACTGCACGCTGTGTTGGAAGTGTCTTCGTTGTGTGCGTTACCCACACATATTCACAAATCAGCTTTTTAAATACCTGTCATCAGCAAACGCAAATTGTGTCGATAAGCATTATATCCATGAATCCAATAGTCAGCTATTCTGGTAAAATGGATTTGAAGATTAATATCAGAAGTAATTGTAACCTACACTTTCTCTCTCTCGGTAACAAATACGCTTATTGTCAGTAAGCTCATGACCATGGTTGAACTTAATACAACAAAAATGGAGAGAAACATAGAACAGAATTGACAAATTTTGGATGGATTTATACAATTAATAAAGCAAAAAAATACACTTTATTTATTATAATATGCTTGCTGTCATTCCAACATTTTTTATATTTGTTTCTATGCATAAATTCATTTAGAGTGTCTCAAATATTATACCAGTTTGTTATTTTTATTTTAACATGGTCATTTCGGGCAAAAACATCCATATTTAAATTAATATCTGGATTTGTTTTTTAAATACATATAATTCATGCAGAGCCTTAATATGATTCAGTAGATAATTGCTATTCTTTTGATTTGAATTGCGACATTCATTTTTGAGACTGTCAAATCAATAAATGATTTTTGAACGACTATAAGAACGCACTAAACAATATTTAAACATGAGCACGTATTTTTGTAATGCTGCAACATGTTTCTGGATTACGGTACATAATTACCGCAAGTCCAGAATTAACCAAGTATTTTGTATGCGACATTTAGCGGTTGTCGTTGATATGACGTTTACGACTTGGACCAAATCACAATGTTACATATTCACCTATGAGCAGCAATATTGCGACATTTTAATTTAATATCCAGCAACATTTTGTATGTTGTTGCAAATCGATGTACGTCATTATATATAACCAAATTTACCTGATTCGAACAATACTTTAACATTCGCTTTAAGCGCTTTATAATTTATAGCGCTCATAAACCTATGTCTGCTTTTAAGTCTTCATGAGATAGTGTAGTTTTGACATCGAGCGCTGCAGCGGTCATCATTCAGCGATCACATCAAAGGACCTGTTCATTGCCGGCGAGATTGTTTATTTTGTATTCTTTGTTGCGTTGAGAGAGCAATGGAGTTGAAATGAGTCGAGATGGATTTTAGCGGCTGTTGACGGCAGAAAAATGAGTGATGCTTTTAGTTTCATGGTGTTTAGAGTTATCTATAAATCATACTTCTGATATTCTTGTGCTACTGTCGCTGTTTTGTATTCACATTCCAAAGCTTTGAATATTTATTATAAAGTTCACTTGGTACTTGTGGTCAATAAATTTTTACTAAGTACTGTTATGTATATCGATGTTGGTCTATATCAAGAATATAATTACAAAATTTACATTGCTTCATTATTTCTCAACGCTTTTTCCTTTTACTCTTCTTATTCTGCTATATTTCTCATTTATCTGTATTTATAGTCTTGTAATTTATTGACTATTAATACATACCATGCTGTATTACACAATATTTAGGCCCATGTGAGATTCTACCCTATTTGTTCTCATTTTTCTTCTTTGCCTACTGCCACATCGTTCTTCTTTACTTCCGTCTTTTCACTTCATTATCTTCTATGTTTCACATTTGCATATCCTGAAATATAAACTACACATTTTTTTTAATTTAAAGCCATATCGTAATTATTTAATTAATTTTTTCTTGTTTATTTTCTGCAAAATGTATGTTATAACAAAAGTGAGAAGTTCATCTCACCTTATTTTTTTTATAAAATTAACTTATTCATATGTATGAATGAGTTAATTTACAATTGCAAGTGACTGAAATACGAATATTCCTATTTTAGTCGCTTGCAATTGTCTTGCATTTGTTACCTTTACAGACCAACATTCCAAACAATACCTGACGAAAACTAACCTCTTTTCCGGAAAAATTCGAACCAGTCTTATTCTAAACTTGCCGCTACTCCAGTTACATATTCCACCAACTCAGAGTAATCTTAGTCACCTGGCCTCTTAAACAAGACTTATACGTTGACAGATACCTAAAACTAACACTTCAGAGTGTCATACACCTGGCAAGCATGTTACTTGCAACATAAATCTAGTGATAAATAGTATTTGGATTGAACTTTTAACAGGATTACGCAGTATTTTGTGGTTCTTGGAATGGATGAAAGACCTGATGAATGATAGCTGGAAAATTATATCGCTGTTGCACACGTAGTTTGTTGCAGTAAATACAAGTTTAATTCGTTACTTACTGAGCCCACATGTACATAAATGCTTCTTTAGTTTTATTAGAATTAGCCTAATATCGCCCGTGTTCATAGAACTAGATTAATTTTTAAAAAGTTTTTTCAAATTGCGTTGTTAGTTCCTAGTTTTCTGGTTGGTTAACCAGAATACTAGTAATTTGCAACGTAATTTAAATTTATGAACAACACATACATGATCTAATATAGAGGATAGCTTGTGGTCTCACGAGCTATTCTAAATACATGTACGTATTAGGAATGCATTTACATTGATAGTGTAATGGATAGGAATCAAAACCACTTGCATTCAGACTTCTGCCTAATTCATTGGGCAAAGCTTTAGATCTTTAGTTATTTATCTTGCCCTATTTTACCACTGTATTATTCATTTTTGGAAATAGTACTCGTAGGCATGGAGTTCTTTAAAATAAAATAAATCTTTAAATCAATTAATATTTATGTATATATGCGTTCTTATAACTCTTTATATTCAGAACTGTGATGAATTTAACAGAGAGGTGATTTTGTAACTCAAAAGCATTCCTGAACCAACGTCAACGAGTATTTTTCAAATTGTTGTATGCTATCAATTTAAATGGCAATAAATATATTTCTGTTTATTTTTCTTTACCGTTCTAGTATACAATTCCTTTTACAATATATGAAACGTCCGTGTTACCTATATCTATGTAACGATTACTTACTCGTTGATCGTCATATAATACCTGAATGTGCAAGTTTGGAAAGATCTTTGGAGGTTTGGATGTTTGTAAATCAATTGCTCGTAATCCGTTAAACACATTTAAATAACCCTGACGATGAGTATGATTAAACACCATGACCTGGATTATCAAATAGCATCCTTTTATCCCGGTATGCATTCCGGTGAAGCCGCGGGCAGGCACTAGTTGTTTTAACTAATATTATAAATGCGAATATGAGTTTGTTTGTTCGTTTGTTCAGCTTTCAAGCCTTAACTACTTGACCGATCTTCATGAAATTCGCATTTGCATACCCATTGTCATGGGTAAAATATCTATAACAAAATAAAATAATTAGTTTTTAATGACTGCAACAGTAAAAGGAATCGCCCAAATTCTTATATTTTATTCACTACAGTTTACGTAATTTTCAACTAAAACCACACTTGTATTACACATTCTACCTAGATGACCTAAATAAAATCCTTCACTACTACACACCTTTTGGAATTTCCATCACTTCCACTTCACGCCTTCAAAACCAAAAGCTCCACAATTGTTTCGTCCATTCAGCCCGTCGAAATTACGCCAAACACCCGGCTAAACCTCACCCAGTGTCTGGCACACGGCACGAGGCTTCAGGGGAGGCTGTATGACGCAGATTGTCAGAATAACAATGGAACAGGACAATACGCCGGTGGGCGAAACAACCGGACTCTTTGTGGCGAAAATACGAACATAGAGTATTATATTACACAGATACGTTATTTGGTATGTTTTATATTTAGTAAACAAATTTTATTAACGTAATAAAGGGCTAGCCTGTTATCGCCTAAAGGGCATGTCTCTAATCACTTTGCTACTAATACATAATCAACAACAAATGTTTGGAAACATTCAAATCATGGACCCAAAGAACACCTAAGAGACTCTGAAAAACTATTTGCGGATCACACAAACTTTCGAACCTTGCGGGGATCGAATCCACAACACTTATTGTAATGGCAGTGGCGAGACGATCACTCTAACCACTATGGCCACCCATGAAGTCAAATTTATTATTAGCTTCTTCAAGTATCAGCAACTATATTGATGTTTAAATTATGAGAATAAATTTATATTGTTTGTATTATTTTAGTTCAGGTGGTACAGTTCCGCTTGGAGGTTATTAAATTGTAGGCACAAAACTTCCTGTTATAACACTGACGATCTAAATACGTAATCCTTCATGTTTAGACGGGCATAGTTGAAAGGTGGTGGCATACCTTCACAGACACAATACAAACGGTTTAATATGACGATTTAGCCCTCCGTCCTATTGTTGTGCTAAATGTTATTCTTAAATTAATACAAGTAAAGCATTTTCAGTGTTACAGCGTAAGTAATAGAGTATAGTTTGGTTTAAGGGTAGAAATGCTGTTATGTTGGAGATTTGATCTTGTGTGCTGTAAGATTTAACACTAAGTCTATGTTTTGGGGTGTGGTATGCAATGGTTTCTATCGCAGTACCAAGTACAGATTTTATACAGGTATATATTGTACATGAATGCTCTCGTCATTGGAATGTCAATACTAATATTTAAAACTTTTTTGTTTGTCACGATTTAACTCAAAAACTAATCAACTGATTTAGCAATTTCTTTCACCATTAGAAAGATTTTTTTTTTTTTTTTTTTTTTTTTTTTTTTTTTTTTTTTTACGTGGGGGAATGCAATGACGCATACCCCTCCGCGGGAGCGGGCGGAGGGATTATGTCGGACTCGCCGGGGTAAAAGAAAGATGTTAAAAGATAATGTACCTCCCGGAATACCGACTAAACCTACCACGGTGTTCCTCGACAAAACCACTATCGACGGGGCCGCGCGAATCGCTTTCGCATGCGGTCGCGACCCCGCCGAGGTTTCGGCTCACCGTATGAAACGGCAGGCCACTACACGATAGACCTACCTATAGGCACTTCTCACGTAATCCCTACTATCCCTCTCCCTTCCTAGAGGGGAGACGGACTCGATACAGAGGCGCGCGTGGGAACACGCACGCCGCCTCTCGGACCTGATGCTGAACGGATGGCGGGCAGGCCCATAAAGCCCACCACCCCCAGGTCAAACCTCAGGGTGGCTGGAGGTCGTCTCGCGCCCTCCGACGCCCGATTCTGCTGTTGGGGAGAGGGTTTCAACGCTCCCTCTTCCGCTCCGCCTCCTTGATGGAAATCACTGCCTCACAGAAGGAGGCGACGGCGTTCCACGATCTCTCACTCCGGACCATAGACTGAACTACGGCTGGGAGCGAGACGGCAACCGATCCGACTGCCGCGATTAACTCATGGCGCTGCGATGCCCAGGCGGGGCAAACCGCCAAAGTGTGTAGCGCCGTGTCCTCAAAAACGCCGCAGTAGTCGCCGCAGTGGTGACGACCGGGCGTCTCTTGTCGGTATACGCCGCAGTGGTGTCTCTTGCCGGTATACGACACAGGAACTGGCCAAAACAACCGTGGCCAGTCAATATCTGTGTCAGCCGGAAGGTGAGGGCGCCATGCCGCCTCTCCAGCCACTCCTCAAAAATGGGACTTACCACCACGATCGCAGCATGCCCGACAGTTACTAACATAATATAAACTTTCTTTTTTTTCTGTTTCCCAGGATAAATACTTGATGCACTATCCGCCGGCTAGGGGACGGCACCGGCGGGGTGTGTGGGACTCCCCAGCAAGACGCGCTGGTATATCCACTAAAAAACCTGGGGTGTTCCCTCTCTCACCCAATGGGGGGAGAGGGGGCAGTTGAGAACTTAGAAGATTCATCCATAGCAGGCTCCCTCATATGGGTGCCGGCCGGGTCAATCGGACCCGACCACCTCTCGTCCCCAGGGGAGAGCCTGACTGCTCTCCCCTTTCGACGTTAGAAGGCGCGCGGGAACACCGCGCGCGCCCTCTCGGGGATTTTAATTTACAGGTGGCAGGGTCCCCTGAGGCCCTGTCAACCGGAGCCCCTAGGTGGGGGGCAGGAGAGCGACATAAGCGCGTCTCCTGCGCCCCCTCCTCCGGCGGCGGACATCCGGGGCGTAAGGATCTTCCTCAGGCCCCCGCTCCGCCGCCTTCTTCCAGAAGGAACTCATTGCGCCCCAGCACCTGTCGTCGCCGACCATCTTGGATATGACGGTCGGCAACGAGAGGTCGGGGCCAATCACGGTGACCAGGGCACAGCGCTCCGCGGCCCATGCCGGGCACTCCTCCAGCGTGTGCTGCGCCGTGTCCCGGTCACACTCCTACAAGGGTGACACCTGGTTGTCGGCTCCCTACCGGCTATCTTGCAGAGGTACTCTCCGAAACAGCCGTGTCCGGAGAGCACCTGAGTAAGCCGGAAGGTGAGCGGTCCGCGCCGTATGTCCGTCCACTCCCTTAGCACTGAACGGACAGCCTCGACGGTCCTCACCCCGTAGCGGGGCTGAGCCAGTCTCTCAATCCATTTCGCCTCCAGGTCCAGTCGAGCCTGGGACCTTCACGTCTCCACCGCCCTGTGCGAGGGTTCTTCGTCATGGAGCCGGAGGTCCGCGGGCCAGTAATACATCGACGCTTGGACCTCCGCCTCCAAATCCCAGGGCGGTGATGCCGCCAAAACGCACGCCGCCTCATAGGAGACGGTGCGGTATACCCGCGACACCCTGATCGCCATCCGCCTTTGAGGTCTCCTTAGGAGCTACTACGGCATGTGCCATGTACGTACCATGATAAGTAATGTAGATATATCTTCCACACCGTGTTCCGAGGATCTTTATCCTTAAAACACAGGATTTATACCTAGTCCGGGACACAAAGTATATCATCATCCAAAAATACCCTAGATATTTTTTGGATAGACTAACCTCTATAAGTCAACCAACTTAATAAATTCAGTCATAACTAAATGCATCAATTTCATTTGACGAAGAGAAGTTGCTCTTTAAAATAGTCACTCTAATCGCCGATTAAGTTTATATTCACGCTATTAAATTAAGGAACTAGTTATTTACAGAGGTGTATTACATTAAATATTGAATGTTTACAACAAATAAACGTGAAGGTTCCAATGGCGGTGCCGCGGCATAAATATTTTTATTGCAACATTCACTTTGATTTATTGACGAGGTGGTATCTATATTAGGGATCCGTGGTAAAAATAGGTCGGTATTATTACTTTTTTATAAGTATCGTGTACTTTATGGGGACTTTTTTGTTGGGACTTCATTTAATTGCTGTTCGGATTTATTACTAGTAAATATTAATTCACTAGAACTCAATTTAATGATTGCTTGGGATAGTTTTTGGGGTATTTTTAATACATATCGAGTGTCATTGTTGCTGTATATTCATTAAAATGTAGAGGAATAAGTTTGCTCTACTTGGTGATGCAGAGACTAAAATATGCTGAAATTCAGCGCTTAAGCAAAGACATTTTAGGCAATGGTGTGCTTATATATATTCTTGCTTACATACTTTTCCATTTAATGAAATATTAATACATACTATTATATAATTATTAAGGCTCAGTCTGGGGTTGAATATTAAAAGACACCTGAAAAAAAATATTTTTATCCGTTTGGTTCAAGATCACGAAAACCACTTCGAAAACCTAGACTCTGTGCTGCTACTCAGAAGTTCTTGATGCTGCACTATTGCCACAGTGCAAAATATATATATGAACTTAATACAGAACCCATACCAAAATTAATACGTGGTTGCCGCATAAATGGCTCGCATAATTCGACGCTACACCAACAAACAGAGCAGCGCCGGCGCACTATTTGTTTTCTTAACATTTTTTATTCGCCACACGTGTGTTCGCGACTCAAACGAAATAAGATATTCGTGGATATTTCGCGAATGAGTTCGAATGATGAAATACTCATGCGATGACGTTATATTAGTTTTGTAGGAAAACGTATTGGTAATAGATTTATGCTTGTACCTTTCTTTTGTTTTTTCTTCTTGGTGATCTTGGTATTGTTCTGATAGCTGGTTCTCACTAGATTTACTGTAATATCTTTCTAAAGGCTAGTAGGGCGCAGAGAAAGTCAGACATGGTAGACAAGATTTTAGAATTATTAAGGAGTACTTTCGACTCCGTCGATTGGCTTGGGCTGTCATAATTACCGCGTTATTTTTAAAACGTCGATTTCTACTTAGAAGTCTGTGCCTCTTCTAAAAGTTGTGTTTGAAAATTCTGTACTAAAAGCTACAGCTGTAGAACAGGTATCATCTTTGCGATAGTATTCGATTTATAATCAATATGGGCGAACTTTGAAAGTGGCAAAGAATATGGCTCTTGATACATGTCATTTTTATCCTCTCTCAATAAAATATCCATTAGAATTTTCTAGATGAAAATATTTATTCACTTTTGTTATTACCAGTACCGGTGAGAAGTGAAAGTATATTAGGACGAGCGCGGGGATCGAGAGACGCGGAGAGGGGGTCCCGCCAATTGTGCTGATTGCCGTCAATTGCTACCAATAGAGCGTTGAACAGAGGTAGCGCGAGTCACACCATGACCTGCCTTATTGATAGAATATGTTCTGTGAATAGGTAATGTTGGTATGTTTAGTACTTTGTAAATAGATAAGAGTTATCATGGAAAACTGAATTGTGAAACTTCCGTGCAGTCGTTTTAAATTGACAGGTTAACCATATCGAGACATAATGTTAAAAGCAATGTACATATTGATTAACATAGCTTTTGGCCTTTTGTAAACATTACCCGTAATCATAATCACAGAAATAGTAAATACTATGTGACAGATTTTTGCTCTAGTCGGAGTACCTACTGCGAAAAACTATTTCGCTCTAAAGAAACACTTTTTAATAAAACATCTATACTTTGCCCAGATTGGTGATTTTATTATCGTTTCGAGTGATCTTGCAGGATTGCGCGTATCATATTATATTGTCAATAAGTATTAGTTGACAAATTGTGACTATTATACTTCGAAATAGGTATAGATAGAATTCCGACTTAGATTTAGATTTCGATTTAGAAAACCGACATGATTAAAGTATTTATACAGTCAAGTGTTCAGTGTTTGTGTGATCAGTGTTTGACTCGTCTTGTATATCATAAAAGGCTCTTTATCATTAATAGCGTATTATTATAATTATAGCCTGAAATATACATAATATAATAAAAGTAGCATTCAAGGAGTAAAATTTAATATATAATTAGGTGTATTTTCACGCCAGCAGTACTGTGTTACAGTGAGTACTATCCCAAAACAATAATAATTCGATTCGATATATAGTTAAACACAATGTCTAATACATAACAAGAGTAAATAACCCGACCTCGACACAGCACACACCTTTATGCGCCGGCGCAGGGGTCATTAGCCGCGCAGGATATGCCCAATTGCGGCGCAATAAAGGTGCGTTTGCCTCGTGACCCGCCTTGAACTTCGATAGTACCTTGATCCCAGTACAGAGTACAATTTTCCGTATAGAATCATATTTGCTGTTTAGATGATAATATAGACAGTAAAGGATTTAGAATCAAAATTAGATCAACTGTTCCATGGTGAAATTATTTTTTTTTAATTTATCGAGTTTAATGAAAATATTATTTCCTTTGTTCGTTCCAACAACGTTCTGATTTTAAATGTTTGCAGTTGCTAACTAACTAACTAGGTCTAGGTCAAAATAGGTACAAAAATATTTAGTGACACTGTGTGAATTTTTACGAAAACCATATTATGTAAAAGTAATCACCTCGACGTGGACGTGTCGTTTGTTCTAAACACTAAAAGGCTGCACATTCTTTACAATACTAAGCAGATTGTATTTCAAACTTTTACCTGAAAATAAACTATATCAATTGAAATCTATTTTTATTTCACTTAAGAGTCCCTTTCACCACTGGCTCTTAATGGACCAAATACATCAGAAATCGAAACCACAAATGATTAATTCTCTCTTTTCATTAAAAATATTCCACAATTTAATGATTTTGGCGCCGCAGATATCATCAATAAGAATATGGCAAGGAAACCTTTCTTGTAAATTGCCTCATAATAAAAATGTATTCATAGCATTCGAAACAGCATGAAAGGTAAAGTGTCAATTTCACCACACCGGAGACATTCTGTAGCACGTAGAACAACTAAGGAAAAAAGGACCATATGCCAGGATTGTAGTAAGTGGAATCCTACACAGATGGCTAAGTGATTTAAGTGATCACCAGAAACCCACAGCGGCAGTGGCGAGTATTTTGAGTTCGTTCATCACACGCAACAAAATTTGTGTAATTCACAAATAGTAGTGGTTAGTTCCGAGTGTACTTTATTTGCGTTCTTTAAATGTTTATTTAGTCCTGGAAGCAATTCCTAGAGCGGAAGTTCTCTTTTTAAAAGTAGAAAGTTAAAGAAACCCGTTGTATGTGCCTCTTTGGGAAACAGCTGTAAATCTAACATGAAAGGTGCTCATAACAAAACTTCAGAATTTTGAGCAAAAAGTTACAATAATAAATAGAAAGGCCTGAGCCCTCGACTGTACTGATCAATGAGTCAGGTCTACCACCTTTTATTGTCGCTTTCATATCGCGGTGTCCGGTTGCCATCCGCGGCCACAATTGAACTGATAGACAGAAACTTTTGACTGTCAACAAGCTAAATAACACTCTATTTTCATAAACACAGAGTTCCCTTTGGAGTGGACTGTGGTGTTAAACTTGTAATCTAGAGAATTTATATGTGGTGAGGCATACCTTTGTTTTGTATTGAAGTTGATAACTGTGGTTGCTCGTTAAGGCGAAAAAAATTACTTGTAGTAATTACCATTTCAGCAAGCATTTTTAAACGATTTATTGACAAATAGAATAATACTGAATAATTCTTGATCGTAATTGCAAGGTTTAGTACTTTTATGATCTTTATTATCACTTTATTAATTATACACTAGTATTCAGTAAGCACATTACATACTTTAATTATCAATTATTTTATTATTAATTGTAATTAATATTTATTTACTCTTATTTGATTTTCAATGTAATATTTATTATTCAAACTAATTAATACAAATTTATTATTTCATTGCATTTCGAATAAAATTTACAGGATTTGGATACCATGTTCAATTTTAAATTTAAATATGGCCGTACCTTTTGTACTGTTATTTCTTCTCTATATTTTATTATTTCTTAAGTTTTTAATTTGTATCCTATCACTATAATATCTGAAATAAAATATACGCTGAATTCATCTATAATTATTATTTATAGAATTGTTTAAGACTTAATTTTTCCTCACCTTTGTATGTTATATTGTACGTAGTAACTGGTGGTGCATCTTAATAAAAATAGTTTGTTAAGAATTGATCAAAAGTTCGACCCTATGTATTCAAAGATCTGAATCAAACCCGAAATATTAATTTAGTAATTTATACCAATTGCCGTATTATCATCTAAGGAATAACCTTCCAAATTAGTCTTGATTAGTATGATAATATGGTCACTGGGCAATGAATCGTTGTTAAATGATTATCAGAAACGGAAATCCATCTCCCTATAATGTATCAGATATTGCTTGCCTTCCAAATCTTCCAAATCAATCATTGGATCACGATATTATTAATATGACCAAAAATAAAGGAATTTAGTTTAGACAACATTTTTTTGTTGCATAACTTAGTCTCGATATTCGTATTATATCGTGGTTATGGGAAAAAATTTAATTTTATGTATTTCTATGCAACTTATCACAATATCTCGTAATCGCGTCGTCCCAAATAATTTGTAATACACGAATAACCTGCATGTAACAAGATCACCTACAGAAAATTCAATAACACCGTTAGATCTGCAAAAAATAAAGTCATATTCATTACAAACAGCCAAATAACTCAAACCTTCGACCACTCTAACATAATACAACAACTTTGCCGAATCACGTAATATATCCATAACAACACCACGGAAAACATAGGTTTACCATTCATTACCGCACTTGAACTAGCTTCCTTGACATTTTCATGAACAAAAACAGCAATGTCTGGTAAAATTGCGATGTAGCTGTTTGAGAGATACGTCGGAGTAAAAGGCAGCGGTCCTGTAATTGTCCAAGTTAGTTTTTCATAGGCCCACTAATGTTTAGTTTTGATGTACGATAGGAATGACCACACTTAGAGTTAATTTATATGAAATTTTGTTGGCCACTCGAAAGCAAAGTTTTCTTACAACTGCGAAAGTGTTTTATTGGGGCTACCAATTATTTTAGCTTTTAGAAGTTATCCGTAATTATCTTTTTTCTGTCTGGGACTTAGAATAATGTCCCTTCTTTTGTTTTGTTTGTCTAGTGCCTACACTAGATGGATATTCCATCTATATATATAAATAAACTGTTGATATATTTTTAATTATGTGGGAACTTGTAGAAAGTAGATTTTTAAACATGGCTTGGTCTTAGTGTTGGATGCTTTACGACAGTTTACAATACTTACTGTAAAACTTACTAGGGCAATGTTTTTTAAATATTTTATTTATTTTATTGAGGAGCGTCCAAAATTAAAAGATTTAAAAATAAAACAGGAATAGTCTTTATTATATAATACGGTATCTTCAATACTGATTTTGTATGCTTTTATAAACTTACAGGTGATAAGTGATTTAGATTCAATCACTTATTACCTTTAAGTTTATAGTAGCATATTATATTACATTTATGGCTATTTTTAATTAAGCTAATGTACATAGATCAAATTCGTGGTTGTTTCTTATAACTATGAAAGAAACAACCATATAAAATATGCATTTTCTTTTAATTTTCATCAAGGTTATTTTAAAATAAGTAATAACATCAAAATTTTCCACTCGCGTAGTATATCCAAAATAAGAGAAATATATAAAACTGACTAATATAAGAACGAGATCAGTACAACTAAATTGGAAAAATACCGTGAAAAGTTCATTGGTTACGCACAGAACCAGGTATAACATGAAAAAAGATTGAAACCGTGGTGGCCCAATACTTAAATCATTAGAGTTATGATCATCAATCAGTCCTGGCCTTAATAACCTACCCACCTATTACCCACACTATTAATGTGAAACGACTGCTAAATAGAGCATTTTATAAGTTATGTGCATATTGTCCTAAGATCACGAATAATTAACTGAAATTGCTATCAATTCAGATTTTACAAATAAAAAATATACAACACGGCTTGAATTTTTAAATAATCAGATCTAAAAGGATTTATTTATATTGGTAATTAGCTTAATTTCTACTAGAATAAATGCAACTACCAATATATTAACAATGATAAAGGCTTGATAATAAACGATATTTTCTCCTAAGAGAGGAATTATAATATTCTTGATATGATTTTTCAATTCAACTTATTTATGATTGTAGAACAGGCCGAAAATACAAGCTATAAATAAAATTACAACACATAAAAACTATTTAAAAATCTAAACGACGTATTTTAAATGACATAGTGTGAACACAATTAGTATTACAAAAGAAGGCGGTGATGGATTAATAGAAAATGTTTCTAATAAAACAAAAGGTAGAAAATATGCGAACAAAAGAAAATAGCAGCGTATAAGATAAATTATAGATAGTAGTAAATACTTCTTCATTCTTGTTTCTTTGCATAGATATTAACTGAATTTCAGCGGGTCTCATAATTTGGTTTTATTTTTTAGGCAAGTAATCGAAATTTATATATTATAGGCCGACCATAAAACGTATATGCCTGTTTCGGGCCGACTGTTCGTACTGTAAAGCACATTTAATTTTTCCCGTTAATCTACCTTAATTTTTGTGCGCAACCTCTTGATTGTCCTACCCTTCCATAAAGCAGTCCAAAAATTGAGTAATGCAATTTTGACAAAGAAATTCGAAGAATCTGCTCTGTAAGTTCTTTTCGTTCGGCTCAAAGTTTCTGCTATCTGATGAGATTCGCGATCGGGTTAACCTATTAGATCAAATCAGTTTTACCTGCTGTCAGTACGATACTGCAACATTAATAGTTATAAGTTTGGTGTCGGTAGTGAATGTGACGGTTGACTATGAGGTCACTGCTTCTTTCCCATGAGTCCTGGGTTGCGGAAAGTATTTTGGGTTTTCTGTCAAGAAGTTCTCAGACGCAGCACAATATATGGACCTGTGCCCAGTAATCGGCAATAGCAATACCCCTTACGTGAAGAACCTAAAACCATACTTGCTGAATGTCTGTATATAAGACTATGTACTATGTATACAAACTGTAACAAAAAAATGATTTATTTCATGCTAGTTTATAATTAGTTCTTGTGTACTTCTTTGAAGTAAAAGCTTACATAACTATATTACCGCGTTCTTTACGATACAGTAAAAATACATGTCTACCAGTATGTTTTTGTTTGCAGTACTCAGTTCATTATACAATGATAATACCATTGCTCAGAGGTGATGTTACTACCATTTCTTCTATAAATGGTTTATTTATATATAAGTACTATAAGATTTTAATATTATAAGAAAGCTTTACTTTATCATTATTTTTGGAGGTAGAAATTAACCGTAGTTAAAAAAATGCATTTATTTTTATCTTTCTGCACTTCTGGATAATTATAATATGTATATGTATACATATTATAATTATCATTCTCCTCCAATCCCAAATCAATACCAATACCTCACAGTGAAATCCAAAATATTTATTCTAAAAACATCCCTCACCAAACAAATACATTCTTATCACAAGATTTATGATAATGATTATTCATCTGACCAGCCTTCTGCCGTGGGCGCAAGGTGATGTCCGACCGGAAACGGAAGGGCGCCGTCCGCCCGCCCCCGTGTCTTACTTTCCGGTCACATCGCATCACAGATCTTCTTACGATTATGCTCATTTTTATCCCAGGGTGTGATGCCCTTATTTTGGAAAGATGTACATATGTATATGCTTTTACGTGTCATTAAACTTTACGTTAGCAAAGAGAAAATTTGTGTGTTGTCATATTTGTTGGTTAGTTTAACTGATGTTGTCCTGACTACCCATTTTTAAACATTCATTCCTACAGCCTCAGATCATTAATATAAAAGTCGTGTCAAAGAGTATACCTATCTTTAGCAATTTTTATCACCCACAAGGTGAATTTTCAATATACATACCTATATAATTACTGTAATTCAAAATCGTGTTTCACGCATACCTAAGCTAGATATGTGATACATTTACAGAATTAATATAATTGTATCAATTGAAAGATTTTATGAATTTGTAGTGACGACGTATCAAAATCAAAATCAAAATAATTTTTTTCAAATTAGGTTACAAGGTAACACTTATGAATGTCAAAGTTACACGTAATTTTTTTTCTGTGAATTTACAATTACTGCCACGTTCAGCAAAGCAAGGGTGTAGGGCTCATGAGAAGAACGGGCAAGAAACTGCTATGTATGAAATCAGTATGAAGTAAGTAACTTAAGCTTAAAAACTTAAGTTAGTCAAGATGATTAACCCTGAAAATGAGGCAGATTATAATCAAAAGTTATATTATTCGCTATTATTTGTAATTTATTTCAAAATCTTGCATATCAAGACGCTTTTCATACCCGAAAATCCTTAAAATATGATCCGATTCACCCCACAAATGACATTCACAATCCCCAATACAAAATTCAAACTTCTTACTTCGGAAAGAAACACATATAATTTGGCGAACCTTAAACCCTTCGCATAAGCGGGCATGTTGCGGCGATCACCTTATATTTGCGGTATCGCCCGACGGGAGGGGGATATTGGAATATTTTTCATACAAACACGTATCTACGTGGACACTTCTACTTGATACAATATTGCTAAGTAAGGTCGGCTCACATGGATGAAAATGAATAAATGTGCTTTTGATTTTTTGTTTTGAATCAACGAATGTGCTTGGTACAGAAAAGGTTCTGTCTTATAGAGTGCAGAATATAATTGTAACACAAAAGTAGCAGAGCGGCGATAGCTCAGTGGGGAGACCAATAGATTGCAATGCAGAGGGTCTCGGGTTCGAACCCACGTCGCGCACCTCTGACTTCCGGAAATTATATGACTTTTCGAAATTATGTGCGTATTGATTGACAATTATCGCCTGCTCCGTGCCTCGGAAAGTACGTTAAGACGTCGGTCCCGGCTGCCATGAACATCTATGGCAGTCGTTATTGGGGAAGTCGACACAAAAGATCCCACTGTGTCGAAGTGTCGCCGGTCTGTACTGACTAGCCCCCACACAAGATAAGATAACACTAAAGTATATAAAGAGAATATTAAAACAATAGCATAAGCAATTGATAGCTGTATCTATCTACATAATTATAAGATGTATATATAGCAACTGTCGATTGAAAAGAGTGGCCGTGAATTCGTTGTCTGCTTCTTTGTATGAGAACTGTACTCCCTGAAGTGGTTTTTTTTTCAATATTCACTTATTCCATGTTTACTTTTGTTACATAAATTTTAATTTTTGACAATTAATTATCAATATTTTTTTTGAAATAATTGAATTTGATGATTTTATAAATTTGTTTTGTGACCAATTTAAAGACGCACTTAGTTTAAGTGACTAATTTTTAATAAATTTAATATCCTGTCCCATATGCAGGCAGGATGAGCATTTCTAAAGAATGCGATGAGAGTAAATGCTGCCATACAGGTATGCTAATATCGTAGCAAGAGACTCAACCATCCTCCCACTCTGTCGATATTTTGACCACCATTGTCATAAAAAAGCTACTGCTAATAGGTTCGGTTTATTCACTCACATATAATTTATAAACAAATCAGATAGAGTACAACGAAATGCATGCTTGGCACAACTTAACTAGGTAATTTTTGCTTATTTAGTACTTCTTATTAACTGTCCGTGTCCAAGGACGCCAGAGCTTCTTAAGAATGCATTGTGCTTTCAGTCAGGTGATGAAAACTACTAAGGTTGCCAGAGCTTCTTAAGAATGCATTGTGCTTTCAGTCAGGTGACGAAAACTACTAAGGTTGCCAGAGCTTCTTAAGAATGCATTGTGCTTTCAGTCAGGTGACGAAAACTACTAAGGTTGACAGAGCTTCTTAAGAATGCATTGTGCTTTCAGTTAGGTGACGAAAACTACTAAGGTTGCCAGAGCTTCTTAAGAATGCATTGTGCTTTCAGTCAGGTGACGAAAACTACTAAGGTTGCCAGAACTTCTTAAGAATGCATTGTGCTTTCAGTCAGGTGACGAAAACTACTAAGGTTGCCAGAGCTTCTTAAGAATGCATTGTGCTTTCACTTAGGGGACGAAAACTGATTAGTAATTATCTCAACAATTTTCTTTTTGCAGTGTGGGTTAGTCTAGTAGTCTAGGAGTCTTAGTCTGCTTATAACAAAAAGGGTTATCTCTTGCACCTAATGTAATAGGTTACCTTGATTGTATAACACCTTCGTATGCTGCTTGTAAGCTAATTAAAATGCTACAATTCAAGAATTTCTTATGATATCTGGCGACGGTACCTATTATTGAACGAGTCCAACAAAACGAGAGACTTATCTTGTCACTGACATTGCCAAAAGGTTGTAGTAATACTAATTAATTAGAACCAACAGATATGAATATGATTTTAATCGGCTGAACACCTGTTCCTGAATGGATTATTATTAATCTTTAGTAGCTATTAAACGAGTATTTATATTGGCGCGTGCGTGTATTTAGATGTCTAAAGCTTACAATCAAAGGTGGATTTAATTCATATATCGAATATATATTTCCTTTGTAGTGAGTAATAATTTATTATGCAATATTTTAGCTATGCAATTAAATTATAAGTTATTGGTGCTGAATTATTTAATATTAGCAGTGCCATGCGGTTTCACGCTCATTTGTGATTGCTCCACTCCCATTGCTTGTAGTGATATGTTATATAGCTTATGTCAGTTATCGATGCAGTAACTTTTAAAGGTGAAAGAACTTTATAAATCGCTCTAGTAGTTTTGGGTTTACTAATTACAAACAAAAATACAAATCAATCCTCTTTATAATATTAGCATAGAAATTTAGATAACAGAGATGATTTGTTTAGTAATTACTTTACGTACATAGGTATGTGTTTGTATAAAATAGTTGAATTTTCCAATTTTATTTCGTTCAGACATAAATAAACCAAAAACGTTTTGTTAAATGAACAAATAAAAAAATATATACAATCTAAATCCAACTCAGAAAAATTAATCAAATCAAGTGTTTTTAAAGAAAAGTAGCACTCGGTATCATGTAACCCCTCCTCAACCCGTAGGTGGTCGCGTCACTGTCCAGCGGCGGTCAAACTTTATATATTTTATGTTTCGGCACACCGCCGCCGCGCCGCGCGCCTCGCCCGCCGCTCCCCGCGCCACCCGCCCGCATTTATTACACGACTTGTTACTGGACACGGGCCGCGAACAAAATATTGGTCTATTGCTTTAGTGTGGGTACAATTTTGGTATTACATAAAACTATAAATGAAATTACTTTGAATTCGAAGGAAGATTACCATTTTACCAGCTTAGCCTTTTTTCTGTTATATGACTCGCACAAAAGAAATACATCAGAGCCTTATATGGTATTAGACCTGATCAATCTGTCAACAGATATTTAAAGATCTTGGTTCGTTACCGCTACCATGTTTCTATATTTACGAGATATGTAGGTACGTGTCTATGGAAAAACAATCACTTATTTAATACTGCATATGGTGTAAACCCGAGAAATAGACGAGATCCACATAGACTTGTACTTAGTGATATCCCGAAGCTTAGAAAATATAATAAAAACTGCTTAGCAATGAATATTTAATAAGCTACCGAATAACTTCAAATCTTTAAATTCTAGAATGTTTATAGTAAAATTACATCAATGGCGAAATGTTAATAATTATTATAATATAAACGATTTTCACAAATAAAATGCTAAATAACTTTGTAACTTTGAAATTTTGCATGTTAGCAAAACATGTATGGCCTGGACTACCTACCCTAACATCTTTTTATACCGTGTTTTAAGCAAATAAATGTATTATGATTATTAATAAAACGATTAATTTTATTTGGAATATCATTAAATCTATAAAATATACAATATTTTATAAATATAATACAAGTATCGTAATACTAAGAATTAGTGAACAGATTTGTTTTGCCAGACAACAACTGTAACACTAGGCATTATGAAATGCAGTTCATAATCGACTAATATAATTACATACAATCTAAAACCAAATAAGCCAATGCCATGCCATTATCTCCAAAATTTAAGGATTTAGATTCTAATCAAAACTATATATGAATTTTTTATAAAAGATCTGAACGGGAAGTAAATATTATTATATCCGCATTCAAAATTTCTAATATGCCTAATATTGCTAGTGATATTTCTAAACTCTTCGACGCCATCAGAGCCTATCATAATAACGAGAAGTCGTCCAATGCAGGGCGTTTTACGAGGGATCCCTAATCTTACGGAAACCACCTTGATGTCCTTAATAAAGACGTCACGTGGACAGACATCGTAAAAATCATCTGACGCGATATCTGGACCGTAGGTGGACACAGGGCAGGGTAATATTTCTTTATTACAGCTGAGGTAATGGCAGAGAAACTTAACTTTTAGTGCAGCAAAATTTTCACGTAGTGGGAACGTAATAATAACATTAATCTTAGTTGAAACTATCAAAAGGTTTGAACTGTCTGTACATAATATATTCCTATAATTAAAACAAGCGTTGACAAAATGTTTAGAAATTATTTTCTTGATTGAAACTGCGAACGTTATTGAAGCTTAATATAACAATATTTTACCAATATCTAGATATACATATGTATTTTTGATTCTCAATCGATTGCTATTTTTTGTTAGCCAGCCTATAGCCATTTAATCATAGTATAACATTTACTCTTTGTTTTAAGATTTTATTTAAAGTTAACCAAAAAATATTAGTACGAAGATATGTGTACAATGGAAATCCATATTGCTAATTTGTTTTTTGTTAAATTGATTCAAAGTATAAACTTTACCGTACTATACAAATCCTTCAATACCTATTCCAATTAAACGAATTTTAGAGCAGTACGAAGCTCGTTGTTTTCAAACAAAAAGAGGAAAAATTGACGACGAAATAGTGGCGTACAGCATAACTTCCACCGAATTCGCCAATTTCCTTCGAACATAGCAAACACAGCTTGGAATAAATACGCAATCAAATCAGAGAGGAAGGTGGGCGAGTATGGACAACAAAAATAAAAGTAATAAAACGCAGACGGACGAACGCGATGACCGTCCCGGGCGACATGTGGCCGGCCACTTGCATTTTTTAAAAATAAAATTTGCATACGTTTAGGGTCCCTCACGATTTCCATGCTCGGCTTAGAGACATTTTTAAACAATATTACGAAGGCTAAGGAGTTTATAAAACGTTTTATACTGCGGTAAGTTTCGGGATCGTCTAATGAAATTGTTTTTGGCTATACTGTACGCTGTAAAGTTTTATTGAAATGAAATTCTGTTTCGGTTGAAACGCTTTTTGTTGATCGGAATTTTTAAAGAAATATAATCCGTAAATCGTATGGATACTGTACTCATATTTGATTAGAAATAAAAATAAACAGAAATGTGTGCAGTGCAGTAGTATATAAAGTAAGAATATCTCAGCCAAATTCTTTAGATTTACGAAATTACTGCTCAATATGTAGATCTGATATTACGATATTCTTTCATTGTTTTCTTTTTACTTTTATTAAGATTTTTCGTTTTAATATATACATATGTTATAGACATATTTTCACAACTATACATTAAAACTAATTAGATTAGGTTTCTTTAATTATAATTCCTTATTTTACTTTATTTAAAAAGTTGACTCTAGCATTTGAAATAATTCCTATGTTACAATAATGCATACAACGGACAGAAAGAATAACTAAGTTTGGTACAAGTATTTATGGACTATACAATGTTTTGTTCCTTTAAGGTATTAACTCGGAATGCTGACAATCCTGGTAGAGACGAGGTAAACTTTTAAGCCACTGCACCATCCATTGCAATTATTAAATGCGGGCTTTTTAAACCTAACCGATCAACTCCATATATCTATGATGTTTCAGTAGGTGTGTAAAGTCTGCCACTGGGGTAAGGTCGTAGACTATGGCTTGGCTCGTATCATTGTGAGTGAAGGTCTAAACTAGAGCAGTTTATTTGCTTCGCTTCGTAGGTATAATTTATAAATATTTAAAGCACAGTTCCCTTACGGAAAACAGACTTGTCCTATAATCTTCTTAATTCCATTGCTTCACACATTAAGTCTTCAGCAACGGTCATTTGTATCTCACAATTCCTTGTCATCAATAGCTCTTCCATTAAGCCCATTCGAAACTACTTAACAACTTATTTTCAGAGAGCTCCCCATTTAATTACCGAATTAAAAGTCGTCGCCTGTGAAAGTTCTACCATACAGTTCTCACGTCTGTCAGTCGGTATCGTTAAAACAAAACCACCTCAATCCGACACAGGGAAGCCATTCATTTGCTGTTTGATTTTGAATCTTATGTAGAGGGTTTAAGGTGGTAGTTGTGAGGTGTAACAACGTGTAATGTGTCTCCCACGGTGTGAATCTATTTACGTATGTGTTTTGGTGTTCAGTTGAGATTGTCGCATGAGTTTAATGTCTTGATATGATTATTACATTATATGCTATCATATTACCTATATGTTGAACAAACATTACAATTAATTTAAATTGCATTAATCTAATTTGTTCTTCCTAGGTATTCCTTTATGTTTATCAACAACTTATTGCCGTCGGGTGACGACATTTTCAAACTTCGTGCCGCTACTGAAATATTCCTTACAGGAAAATTCAATGAGACTTTACTTAACCCAGAAATCGCATCCGGGTTATCATGGCCATGGACACAAATGTTTAAATATGCATAGCGTAAACCATTTAGACTGGTTAGACCAGCTGCTAAAATATTTAAGGGTACTGACGCTTAATCGACCATGTGTCTGAGTATCAATGCTTATGAAAGACGGGACCAACATAATTACTTAGGAATGGAAGAAACATAGTTTTTTTGAAAATGACCATGGCAGCATTCCTGAGGCCCCGTATGCTCTCTGCTTCATAGACCTCTCTTAAATGTAATAATCGTATAGTGTGTTAATTAATAATTTTTTCAGAAACAAACTTGTCGTTTCTCTACTCACTAAAAACTGAAAACCAACTTTCATTCACGCATCCTCTTGAATAACACTACAAGTATCATTAAGCTTTATCAATCAACAGTCTCGCTCGCACGTCCGTTCACCTCTCTCATTCGTTCGTTCATTGCCTTTTTTCCTTCAATTATATTTTTATTTCAATTTTGCGGGCGGTCCACATGTGGCGCCTTCACCCTTTCGATAACGCTGCAATTACTTTAGACCTTATTCCGTAAGGTTAAGGGTGATTTTATGTGTGTCGAGCGTTAGTATAAGTTTGTATGTATGAGCGTTAAATGAACACAAGTGAAGCGAAGACACGTTTATGGTAGAAATGTTAAGAACACCTGGATCGGTTCTTGTAACATATTTATACGATTTCTCAGAACATATGTTTATTTTGGTGGTACCGTTGTTATTAAATTTGTTATTAATTGCGCGATGAGAAAACGGTTGGGTAAGTTGGTGAAACCAATGGTGCATTTTGTGCTTAATTATGGGGATGGCGGATGTAAAAGGTAAGGTGTAACAAAAAGGTGTGGTATTACATGTATGATACAGTGTATTATGAGTATAATTTAACCGGTTAATTCCTGAAATGTCGGATAATATTTAAAACCTATTATGTCTAGACGCCGGTGGGCCGCTGTGGCTCAAGCATTTGATGTAGTTTCCGATAATTCTATTACAATATGTAATGTTGAATTTGTGTTTGAGATTATGATTACCCTATAAATATAATATGACGGCAGAGTTAGGCAGAGATCAGCCATGTTTAGTTTTAACAGAACCAGCCTATTGTGAATTGGACACAATTTTTGGTAACGAACTTATTGCTGTGTATCATCATTATAGACCTCATTACATTCCTGCAAATATGCAAAGCGAATCCCTCTAGCAAACTTATGATCGACCGTTACGTTAAATGTAAAATTACTATTACTGCTAGAACTTAAAATCTTTCAACCTCGTATCATATCACGGGTCAAAAACAAATTCAGAGAAAAGAAAAAATACAAGTTATTAAATTTCATACCAATTAAAATTAACACAAATAATAATTATCATCTACATCGCAATGATACACACAGTGATTTTGTCTGTCACCACACGATCTCATACGGCAATTAATCAAGCGGTGTCGTGCGATGACAACCGGCTAATGACGTTAACAGGCGGAATCGGCTGAGAAAACATAGCTAGACAACGTCTGTTTTTGTTCGTGAGTAATGTTGATGACGTTTGATGAGTTTGACACCAGATTTGGTGTTCGAACGTACGTATTGACGTGAGCTTACGTGATCCTGTGAGCCAATACTTTACATACATACATAGATAGATATAGTTTTAGGCAGAACCAAGGCAGCCCCTAAAAGCAGAAAACACCCACATTTCACCATCTTTGGTTTTAGGTTTCATTTAGTAGGGTTGAGCGTATGCATACCTCTGTTGAGAGTTCCAGACTCCGTGTTGTTATTGAGAACTTTTGGATAGGAAAACCCAATAACACTTTGCCCGACCAGGATTGAATTCCAGAGCATGAGGTGCATGAGGTATGCATGAGCATAGCAGTCGCATTCGTCTTGCATCACCTTTGTGCCGTAGCATAATAAGGATCAATTTTGCACTAGTTTAATATGGCTGCTCGTCAACAAAAGGCGCGTTAGTTAGCAAACTAATGTACAGCCTACCTCATTGTAAGCGGTTAACTTGGCTTAAGGATGCGTGTGTAATCCATGTAACCAGGAATACCACATGCGTCTTATTAATCATGCGGCAATCTTTAGCTTTTTTGAAAAACGTCATGGTTTGCATGTCATGTCATGCAGCGAGATAGCTTTACATAAGAGTTCTTTGAAGATACCCACTGATTGGTATAGGACCTTAGTTCCCAAAGTGGTCCAGGTGGACCCAGGTGGGGTCTACGTAGGTGTGACAAAAAAATGGGGGTTCACAATTCGTAAGCGGGAGTCCATGAAAATTTATTTGCTTTCGATAGTGAAGAACATGTTGGCTTGACTTCACCTATCAATGTAGGCAGATAATATTTTAAGAAGCTCAGCGACTATTACTTGCTTAGACGTCGGTCGACGGATATTTTGAGGAATACCACTCGCTAAAGACCCGAGAATTTCTGAAATGATATTTTTTTTAAATTCTAACCCTTTTGAACTTTTTAGTCCGAGAAAGTGGTCTCTGACAAAAAAAGTCTGGGAACCTCTGGTATAGGACTATTTTGGTTAAAGCTGTTAAGGTGTAACCTGCCGGTGTGACGGTACGATGACAGTCTGATGATAATATACTGATACAGTGTACGTATGAAATGATGGGATGGGTCAAATTGTCACTTCTTAATTATAAATACGTTAATGTTCTTTCTCCACATGATATATTATAACACGTGTCATCGTTTAATATTAGTTAATGCATATTGGTGGCAGCCAAAACCCATGAAGAGTCAAAGAATGCAGGTCTTTAGTATTATAAAAAAAATCCTATTGCACAATTGACAATGCGAGGTAGTAGTAGGTACATCTATCAAAGAATTTTTTACAGTGAACTTCTATCAAATAAAACCTCATTCAATTTATATTATAATATATATTTATTTTTGTCCCCGAAAAAATAGGCAGATTTATTTTACACCCACATTTTACCAGCTATGTCAAAACCAAAAATGTGTTAACAGGAAAGTCAAAAACAATTTGCCCGACCTAAAGGTTTAACGTGAGTCTTCACAATCAGCTATAGCCAAGGGTCAATGAGGCAGTATAGAGTGATTTGTTTTCTTATTTTGTAATATGTCATCATAACCAACCTATCTATACACTTCTGGACATATTTACACTCGTAAAGCACACCACTAAACTCGGTCTTGTATACCCAATAACCCGTTTCCCGGTAGCGTCTCAAAATGTTATGATCAGTCTCAAGTCTAACTAATGTTATTTAAATCCCTCTTACACCCGTTCTACACCTTCACAGTTTATTTTAGTGCCACGATCTGGTAGAGTGCTCACAAAATATTTACCGAACAAGAGGATTCCGTTGAATGTTGAACTAATCCAAATACGTGTGGCCACAAAAATGCGCTCCACCTTTATTTTGGGAAAACACGACTATTCCGGTAGGCAGACGCGACAGGTGTCGCACCGGTAGGGTTCACACCCGAGGATTACGTTTTGCCGACGACATTTTCGGGTTAAGATTTTCCATTTGAAAGTTTTCGTAGACAGATGACATGTTGATAATATCTATAAAGTACATATATACGTACATATTTTTAAGTACCAAACTTTAGATTTAGGTATTAATAAGTATGTAGGTGTTCCTATTATGTCGTTTTAAAAAACTGTTATTACGATTATCAAAAGTGCCGTAACGTACTTTGTATCGCTGATGTCGATCTTGATGTGGTATAACTGCTAGCAAATATTGTAATACCAGAAATGTTTATAAACCAACAGTGTACATGCCGCTTCTCAGTATAAAAAGATCTGGATTATAGTTCTTTACACTTAAAGAATTATTATCTAGAGAGCCAGAGGGCTCAGTGTGGATTCACAGATACATATCTTAGAGAATATTATGTAAAACTAATATGATGGTTCTGATGTAAGCTTGAGAAGTAAATAAGTACACAAGACAGAATCGTAGACAGTGCAGTTCTCAGTCCCTACAGACAGACAGATCTGAGTAACAGACGTTAATCTATGTATGTTTACATCAAGATAAAATTACCGATTAGAAGATGCTATATTTACTGAAATAATATTGGCAACCCTAGCTTAAGCGCAGGCGCAGGCGCCCGTGTCGTTTCACTCTCAACATCCGTCATTGTCGTACAAACTGGAAATGTCCCGCTTTTTCCACCGCATTAATGATTTTTTTAATAGCGTAGGTCGCACGTAGGCGTCCATACGAATACCTGGCGGAGCTCTCATAAATCCACATATATCAACCGACATTAACCTTAAGACGTGAGTAATTTATAGTTTTGACAGCACTCCACTAGACGGCGTCTTAATAAGAAAACATATATCATAATGTACGTGTTTATCAGTTTCTTATATTTAAGCGTTGAGAGAATTATGTACCGGATGTGGTCGAAATGTCCGCCTTCTTCTCGTGTTTAAAACCTCATTTCTTAAAGTTTTCGTCTCCGACCGAAGACGCTAGAACACCGTCAATCATGCACTTTGTGTTGTGTTTAACCCACTTGTGTAGATAGTGTATCTTATAAACTGCGCTCTAGATACAGATCAAATAATTTCTTTCGATTGTTTTCGTAGCGTCAGTTATTAAAAGTGGCCGGGCGGGTCAAAGCAACAGTGTTGCTGGCCCGGCGCCAGCCCGTGCAGCCATTAATCATATGAACTGAGAATCACTCAAAAATCGCTTCGAGCAGCCGACAGACGTATCGATAAGTTTGACGATCTTGTAAACACTGTTTTTTTATTGATGTGTGTAGGATGGCTAGGAGTATAGAGAATTACTGGTCACGTAGTTCCATTGCTTTCTTTTAAAACTTGTCATGGCTTTTATTTAAAAAGGAGGTGTCTGTATTGTCTGAGTTCATGTGACATGATTAGATTAATTAATGTGAGTGCTACTATTGAATTTTTGAGGATTATGAATATTTATAAATTTATTTTTCTATTTAGAACTATTAGTAATAATTTTCTGGCGCTGGGCGAAAACTCAAAAACGATAATTGTCAAAACATGGTATAATTACCAAATATACTGTTTCTAGAAGTTTTGTCTGTATCCTGAAAGGATAGGCAGAACTTAGGATCTTATCTATTTGGACATCCAGTAGTTGTTGTATTATTTTTACATAACTAAATAACACCATAAATAATACTAAATGCACAATATTGTAAGGTGTCATAGCATGCATAATTATGGTGTAACACCGTTATCTTAATATATAATAAAAAACTCTTGCTTCACACACCTTAATCCCCTAAACCTTCTTTTTTTATTTAGCTCTTTCTCCAGAATATAGCATGCAGTACGTAACGACAGTTAGTGTCAAATAGACCAATTAGAAACATACAAATTACAAAATCCTCACCAATTCTATAAAGATGATATAAGAAAATATTGATAGTCAATATGATAAGAAAATATGTTTTCAAATAATCACGTTGGAATTCAAACATTGAGTACACGAACATTTTTGTTTACTTGCAACATAGATAAATCAAAATATTGCAAATCAAATATAATCTGAATCTTTCATTACTCTGCGTTCAAGGTAAACACAGGGCGTGTCCACACTGGCCGTCAGCACTCCGCATTAGCCCATCAACGCCCGTGTGAACTGGCTTTATCAACCATCAACGATATTCGTCTATGATCTCACGACCGCATACGTCTGTGATCTCATTGGAAAAATAACGCATTGATAAATTATTTCCGCAAACACTGGTTAAGATCGGACAAGTATTATTTTAATATAATTAGTTATAACTGTCTCTTTAAAGTGGACAGAGTGAGATCTAGTTTTGCAATCGGTATAAATTTAATGCAGTCACTCTACCAGAATTTCAGGCTAATTGCAGTAACAACACATAATAACAATAGGTTTTTAATTAATGGCAGATCAAGAAAGGACAGTATTATTAAACTATCATGTTATCAGTTATTACTGATTGCGCAGATGATTTTGTAGTTGAATTACTAATCTTACCAAACAACGAGCCGAACAAGTAAATATAAATAATAATAATTTTCTGTGAGGTCCCATATAAATTTATTGCGTATGGATAGCTATATTTAGGTGGCTGGTAATCATTCCATAAAGAGCCATAAATCTATTACTATATACGTTATATGTTAAAAAATACGCAAGCGTGTAAGCATTCTTATAAAAAAAGAAACATTAATATACTAACAGACAAAAATATGGGTACTTCGTTGTAAAAATATAAAAATCTAGCCGGTTGAGACAGTAAAGCGTAATTTGTGTGACTAAAATGAATCTAATATTACATCATAAATATAAAAAATAATGAAAAATATGACCGCTTTACAATATAATTTACATAAAGTAAAATAATAAATTGGATCTTATACTCGTGCGGGTTTTAAATAGCCACGATTTACCGGTAATAAGTTTGTATGAAATCTTCAAGATACTATCTTATTATAGCACCTCGTGCGAAAGAGTATTCTGAGAAACTCACAAAATTCATACGAGAAATTATTGTCAATTGTATCGTGTCATAATAATTTAATTTTGACAATAAATTATTTACGTTCCTTTGCCGCATGTACCAAACTTTCAACGCGCAAAGATTATTATCTTCCAGATAATTTATCCGAAATGACATTTACGCTGCAACAAAGCATTTTCACTGAAGTATTATTTAATTCTCGTATTTGTATTAAAAAAGTTTGCCAATATATGTTGTTATAAAAAAGATCCTACAGACTTTAAAAGTGCAAATAAAGTTCAGGGTAATCTTTCTTGAAGTTGGCGCCTAATTTGGTCCTTTTATCTCCTATTAATTCGCATGAGCCATTGATTATTCTAATATCTGTATTATGTTGTATTAACTTTGTTTCAATAATGTTTTATTTATTCATACTACCGCATGGAAACAGTTATCTAAAATTAGATAATTTTTAATTACAAAACATACAGTGGTACCTACGTTTTTATGTATGATAATTAGTCATTTATGTTATTCTAGCATGCGTTTTTAATATAAGTATTTTAAGCTTTTAGTACTTTTATAATGGTCGTAAGATAAATAGACTAATGTTGAAACTCCTGAATCATAATATGCGGATCTTATTTGGCTTTACGGTCTTTAACTTAGGCTAGTAGACAAATTAAACAAAGGTAAAATAAAGATATTTGTTTTATTCTACTGAAGTGACTGTCAAGTAGACGGACGGTACTTTAAATTACATACTACTCATATGTTCTACCCTGCAAGCTATGCAACTTTTTGCTACCCACGCAATGCACCTTAGATCACCTATATTAGAAGCAAAGCAGCGCCTGGGATCTTCAAAACAAGCTTGCCGAAATACAGCAGTATCACCTCTCCAACCAATTTTCGTGCTGTTGATATACGTTCGTACAAATATTAAAAAACCAATATCCAGCAATCGGGGCTAGGACCAAACAATTGCATTTGTGTTAATATTTCCACAAATAACGAAACACTGAAATCATTCAAATATAATGCAGTGTATACTTGATTTTTCGATATAGACGTTGAGAGAAAACCGTTTGTTGTTTTACTAATTCACCTATACGACAGGCCTTTGTTATTTCTCAATCGATCAAAAAAACATCACTATAAATAAAAAGTATTGTAAAAAATACTGACACGTATATTTTAGTTATGAAGTCGATGGTGAAAACAATGTGTGCTGCAAATTAACCGAACGCTACACAAAGCTATATTTTACAATAATAAATGTATGCCCCCGGCGTACGATATATGTATTTTTACACGCCTCTCATTGCTGCCACGATGTAAAGTAATAAGAAGAGCCATGGTGAATACGCCACCAAAAAACGAATAAGTATATTAAATTAAAATATAGTATATATATATATATGTGTGTATATATAGGTACACAATTCCTAGTTAAAAGTTTGTATTCAACTAATCCCACAAACAGAATGAATGACAATTGATAAAGATGGAAATGTTTAAAAACCATGATGTGAAAATTTTAATAGGTTTCAAAACTCATCACAGTTTTCGTTTGAAAACAGGAATAAAAAATAACCATTCTTTCTGTTCTGCAATAGAAACAATTTTTAAATATGGCCTCCTCTACAACATTGGTTATGACTGTTCAGATACTAACCATTAATATTGACTGCACAAATCGCATAATGGTTTAAGGACTCATCTCACCATTGCCACAATGCCGAGTGTTGAGGGTTTGACATCCTCCAGGTACAAAAATGTGTGCGCTTCCGTATTTTTTGTGTCCATTGTTTAAATGTTTGTATAGTCCCTGGCGACATAGGATTTGTTCCCAGTATGAGAGATATATTTTAAAGGTAACCGAAAAACATGTACTACCCACAAATAAACAATTTGAAACACTTCCTGAATCTAACCCACTGTTTCACCTTACACTATGTACTGTACCGAGCGCTAAAAAGATTTATATATCCTTAGCGTTTATTAGCTGATATATTTATCACAAATACTCAGAGATATTGCCTCAGTTACCCTCGCAGATGGAGTGTGCACAAAAAATTGTCTAAATATCGTAAATCATATCTAGGTGGCTAGAACGCAATTTAGCTAATAGGCTGATGAGAATATGTTGCTCAGATATAATGCTATATATCTTTATTGGACGTGCTACTGGTTATTGTTCAAGGAAATCTATGTGTTAAGATGAATATCAGATACATATGTACTAACACATTATATTGCTCGTAGGAGATTTTGTTTTACTGCTCAGAGCACGGAATACAGAACTGTGGTAGAAAGTAAGCATGTACTGAACAAGAGTTCTATGGTGGGCATAAACCGGAAGAAATAGGTTTTCTTGGTTTTAAAGACGTAACCTAACAAACTAAACCACTTAAGTCTCTAATAATATAACTTCAGTAAATGATTAGTTCAAGTAAAAAGACGCAAGCATATATATTATATTTTATCTTTAAATATGCGATATGCTAAAAGGTTTATACAGACCGCGTATTGGAATGAGAGTTACCGTACCTTTGGGAGGCTTACACGGAGACATGGATCCAACGTAAAGAGGCCCTTCGAGAGTTTTAATCAAAAGTGTGATGGAACACCTACAGCGGCACTGGCCGCAGCAGGCGTAGGACTATTGCTACGTATGGATTCTAATATATGGGCTATAGGTATGGGTGTTTGGTGGACCGGTATATTGCTAACTATGGATGAAAAACGGCGTCTGCCCTGAATACTCTTATAGCATCAATGCAATGGGCAGACGGTGACTCGCCAACTCACTAGATGGGCCCCCTGAATAGCCACTATAGGCATACAAGCCAGCAGCAGAGGGCAACACTAGTGCGAGTAGCTAGGGGTGTCGAGCGGTGCGACGCCGGTTTTACCATCACGGGTCTCGTGACAACGGAGACCCGAAGCGGGTTTCCCCGTACTTATGCCCTTGAAAATGACACTTCCACCCCCAAGCATATAGCTCTAGCGGCCTCTCTCTGACCGGCCGACCAAGGCAAGCCAGAGTTGAGAGTCCTACGAGCGCTCTTGAAGTTCCACCGCAGCCAACCACTAACGGCAAGCCGGGGACGAGGCCCTAACTAACTCTCTGAGGCATTCAGGACCGCAGTGTCACCACTCACATTCAGCTCGCCACAAGCTGCCCTGCGGTTTGTGCACTTTAATTTAACCTGGTGATACATTTTTTGTTTATATCACAAGGCGAAGGTGATAGTTTTAAAGCTAGTGTACTGTGCCCTCCGATACCGCGTTAGTCTCATGATGAGATAACGACTGTCCCAGAGAGGTTTATTATTATTATTATTATTGCTAATACAAGGTCTACCTCAGCGCCTCAGCTGCCTGCAACTTAAAACGACGGTAAATAAGACCATTGACAAATAGCCATATATTCTGGCATATGATGTTTACCAACGGTCTTTTGTTGAGCTATTTAAATTGTAAGAGTTAAGATTCTATATGGAGAATTGATTGCCAACAATCGTTAGTCGCACAAACACATCTATAAAGAAACGGGAAAATTATTGTAATCAAGTTGTGTTCTAAGGTAAAACTACAATCTTCATTGCTTAATCTTATTCAAGATGCTTTTTGATCAAAACAACAAGAAGACTCTCACTAAAGTAATAAATCTATACTAATGTTATAAAGCTGAAGAGTTTGTTTGTTTGTTTGCTTGAACGCGCTAATCTTAGGAACTACTGGTCCGAATTAAAAAAATATTTTAGTGTTGGATAGCTCATTTATCGATGAAGGCTATAGGCTATATAACATCACGCTAAGACCCAAGGGGGCGACGCAGTAATTAAAAATGCGGGTAAAACCACGGGCACATCCAGTAAACGATATTTTAGAAGTGGTTGGTATGTTATGACAATAAATTTATGTGGGTTTTCAATTCACCAGATGTATTTTACAGTGTTTAAGTACTTATATATATATTTGGTACGGTATGTGAAACGTGTAAAAATCTTGTTTGGCTTATTGGCATTAAACTGGCAACTTAACCATATCAAGACATAATGATGAAAACTTTGTAACTGGACATCTCTCCTCATCTTATCTGGCATCCAAACTATGGTTACACCGATAGTAAGCCATGTGTTTGACAAATAAATTGATGTCATACAAAATATAAACCGAAACATGACATCTGTTTAAAGAACATCAAATTTAACATAAGATTAATTATTATCATAAACTCTTCATAAGCAAACAGCGCACAAGATTGATTGCGATGATTGTTAAACCTATGACTAGTTCCACTAACCATGAACCACAAAAGAATTCGCTTTGAATCAAGACGCAGAAAACGTAATGTCAAAACAAATTATTATTACAACAAATTCCCGCAATTATCCTACTATTTAGATATGAATAATATAATTTTTCATACAATTTCTTTTGACATATATTCAACACATCAAAATAAAATAACGAACAATATTTTCATATATTAATTATGCAATATACTTCAAACGTAGCTCAAAGTCTAAAGCAATATCGCGGAGCCGACATTCCGGCCATAAAAATTATAAAAATATTCAATAAAATACATTACAAACTTATGATTGAATTAAGTAGACATAGTGCGTCTTTGGATGATCTTAAATAATATTGTAAAACCAACAAGATTGTGATTTTCTGTTAGTTTGCAATTTTTTTATACTAAAATAACGGCATGGATTTCAAATGTCTCCGGTAATATTATATTTCAAACGTATCTAACTTACCTGTCAGATTACTTTGATTTCAACTACCGCAACCGTTATTGATAAATGCCATACGAAATAGGGATGGATGAAAAAAATATATCGATATATCGATAATTTGATACATCGATATTTTTACCCACCCCTAAGGGACAGGCAAATGAAAAAAAATTATCGATATACATATATCGATATTTTTAAAATCGATATTTTTTACCCATCCCTAGTATGAAATACATACCTTTAGGAGAAAGGGGGACTTCTGAATGTATCAATATTCGTTCACTCGTTTTGAATGGAGCCATGAAGACGGCTACCTAAATAATATTAGATATATACATCTGTCAACTGCACTCTAATCAAATACAAGGCTCTATACACAGCTAAATACGTACATACAATAGCCAAGCAAACAGTACCACTAAGCTACCTATAAATATTTATTTACATTACACTACTCAAATAAAACTGAAGAACATAAATATCATTGACGCTATAGATCATTTTAATTTCTTAATAAAATAATGCACCAATACTAATAATATTTGTAACGACCCAAATATTAGAAAAGAGCAAACCCGTAGTCAAACAGAAGTAAGTAATAATTCACAGCAAAAATGTGTTGCCCATGCCAACTGCAATGTCATCGTAATGAGTATATTTGTTTAACGTAATAGTAAACAGACACATATAATATTAAAAGCTTAACATAGACGATGGCTTGTGGCTATAAGGTGTTTTGTACGTCAAATGTTTAAAATGTCTTACTTTTGGTGCTTTTCAGCGCCGTGAATATGGCTGCTGAAAAGCCACCGAAACGTCGGGGAAAGTGTAAAATTAATTCTAAATAGTTTTTGTAATTTAAATAAGCAGCGATAGGCGATAGCTCAGTGGGGAGACCAACAGACTGCAATGCAGAGGGTCATGGGTTGGAACCTACGTCGCGCACCTCTGACTTTCGGAAGTTGTATGACTTTTCGAAATTATGTGCGTATTGATTGACAGTTATCACCTGCTCCGTACCTCGGAGAGCACATAGCATGCCATGCCATGAACATTTATGGCAGTTGTTATTGGGAAGTCAGTGCCCTATAATATCCTGACACTGGTCTAGCCTTAGGGTAACGTTAGCCTTCGGGTTGCGGAGATCAGGTGGCAGCCGCTACGTGTAAAAACTGATATCCAGTCAAATCCTGTTAGACCAGAAAAGCCGACCCCAAGTGACTTGGGAATAATAAAGACTAGGGAGAAGAAGTTGTTGTAATTTAAATAGAAGTAAACAGTAACCAGTAAAAGAGTTTAAAATAGTAGATTATAGTTTCAAAATTATGTAATAATAGTGTTTTATAAAAAAATATAAATAAACAACGTGATAAAATCCGTATAAAGTTGTTTAATTTCAATGTATAACATTCGCATAATCGTTAAACAATATAATGTATGGTTTGATAATGTGTTAGGATTACAAATAAGACGATTGATACTAGTAGATCAATCAATTGTTGTGAAACCCCTTTTTTCTTCTATTGCATAAATTTTCCCTTCCTTATTTAGTATATATAGCTTATTTTTTCGTTGTACTGTCTTTGACCCTTTACTTAGCTTCTTTTCTATATTACATTCTAATATATATACATACATTTTATATATTATTTAAACTATTTTTGCCAGTCGCTAACTGTCCCATAGCTAAATTTATGAGTGCCATAATTTTTCTCATCCTCATACAAATTGGGTGGAAAATGCTGATATCCACACGACAATTTAAAATGACTTGATATCATTATTTACTTGCCACAAGATCGATCAATTTGTGATATATTACGAACCCTTAAAAATTATGTTGTATAGTGATAAATTGTTACAAATGAAACAGATTTTTTTGCAATGATCTGGTTCATATACTTTGAATATATATGTTTTAATCAATCAGTTATTTTTGAGAAATCCCACGCTTTTCTGTGTCTGAATATTACATGATTAGATCATCTAATTACGATGATTTGACATTGAATTATGTTATTATACTGTAAAATATGTGTAATCTATTCCAATATTTAGCATTGCAATGCATAACATAATATTAAAAGTAAACATTTTGATAAAAAGATCGCAATGTCACCTAATCGGAATCAAAACAATATTATTCACATTATGAAGCTTACTAGCAAATGCACCTGACATCTCTAGCATTAGAAATTTAGTTCAGAATTCAAAATAAATATTCGTCATATTTTCCTTATTCTTTGAGATTCGGCAACATTCTTGCTAACAAAGTCAGGGACACTTGCTTCGGGTACCGCAACGTATGACGAAGATTTTATGACGAAGTTTAATTCAAATACCTACCTAACTTATATAAAGCTTAGTAGAAGAAGAATAAAGAACAAATTGAGTTATTTTAGGGTCGTAAGTGCAGTAGTAATTTCTTGTTTTTAATGGCAGAGAAGCTTGTCGCCCACGTAATGGTAATCGGTGACGTCACTCATGCACATGTATCTGTTTTCATTGTGAAACAAATACCAAGGCAATATTTTATACCCAACCCGCTTTGTAAAGGAAGGATAAGTGTAATGGTTGTTCTATCTTTTAGCCGCAAAGCACTGAAAAATAATAATAAAATAATATCGAACCTGTATATAAACTGCCTCACTGCTGAGCTCGAGTTTCTTCTTAATATGAAAAGGGTTGAGCCATAGTCGACCATGCCGGCCCAATGCGGGTGGACTGAAAACACATAATGATAATATTCCCCCGCTAGGGACAAACATATATTCAAAATGCCCAATAATTAGGAAATAATATAATTATCACATCCGGGGTATTAATGTACAACATGAAAGGCAATCATCGCAATATCCCAGTAATCTATACCTATTGCATATAGCAACCGGACAGGATAGCTTTATATATTGGCGTAATGGTTAGTGTAACCGACTGCCATGCCTGAGGTCGCAGGTTCGATTCCCGCACAAGTCATACATTTGTGTGCATGAACATGGATGTTTGTCTTGGTCTGGGTGTTTCTATGTATAATATGTATATATTTACAAAAAAAGTATATATTATGTTTGTTTATCCATTGTCTAGTACACATAGAACAAGCTCTGTTTAGTTATGGCTAGATGGTGTTGTGTGTATGTGAAAGAATATTATATTATAAATTATTATTACTATATATAATATAAAGCATGAAGTAAATCACAAAAATGAAGCTACGGATAGCAGTAAATTTATAATACCAATACTGAACAAACAAAAAGCGCCTCTGTAATGCAACGATATTAAAGAAAATCCCACATTCTTGTCGTACAAAATAAAATTGGCAACGTGAAGCAGGTATAATAAATTATTATAGTCGATGTTTACCTTTGGGGACCAACTATTTTAGCACTGTAGTGTAACGCCGCATTCCGACACGGTTAGCTGGTCACTTTGTTCAAGAAATTATAAATAAGAACTTTAGAATATAGCGTTACGAAATCGTGTGAGAAGTTAGACTTTTTTACAAATCAGTCCAATAATTGGCATAGGCTTTCGATCAGAATGTGAAGGATTAGGCTTAGTCCATCACACTGAACCGTAGTGAACTGATAGATTTCAAAGTTCTGAAGAACATTATAAAAATCTCTCAGATGTAGGTACCTACATATTTCCTTACGATATTGTCCTTTGCCATTTAAGCAAGCAATAAATGCCTGCTAAATGCATAGCGGGAACTACCTAGATGCGATAGAAAACCTCATAGTGTCCCCGATTTTATAGCGCTGGTCCTCAATACAGTTGCTGATGATCGGGAAAACTAACAAATAAAAAAATATCATATTACAAGAAAACCTATTCACACAAAACACATTACGTAATTGTAAAGTTTAATGTTTCAACTACCAAAAACATGATTAATTCACATCAGCACAACCATATGCTTGTAATGCAGCACTCAGGTCGCGATGAGCGCGATTATCAAAATTATAATGTACAGGATGCGTTTGTTCCTTTAATTATATGATTATTAGTGAGTTTTAGGCGAGAGTTTACGAAATGCAGCTGTAAAATTTCTAGGGAACCTATATGCCTACCATGAAACGTAAATTATACAGTTTTGGCCCTACTGTTAGTACTGTTAGTACCATGAAATACAAGAAGTAACGCTTTGATTATCCTAAACCCTAAAGTGAAGTAGTCTGAATAACAGAGTAATGTTGCTCTGTATGCATTACTGCCCAACCGTGCATACATATCATAACAATACAAAATCTGATTTTGTCTTACAAAAATATATCCTACGACAGCACCCAATAGTGATAAATAAGGGAAAATAATGAACCAGCGATCAAGGTGCAGTATGTAAACCTCGATTAAACCTCGGCTTAAACAAATCTATACGCTAGTAATGGGTTTCCTTAAACCAACAGCGCAGACACCTATCAAAAAAAGGATTCAAATATTTGTGATAGATTTATAAGTAAAACTGGATATGTTTAGAAAGAAAAAATCTGGAATGATGGCAAACAGACAGGAATGAAACGCACACATTGATTATGTTGACTCCAAATAATTTACAACTAGTTTAGGGCAATTATGAGTACAGTGAATGATATTCCCATAGACTCATTTTACTAATCGCAACCTTAGTAATTTAAGAATTAAACTATTGCCGGATTAAGCTTCGCTGAAAAACCATCACGTCCAAAAATAAATCGATTTCTATTCATTCCATAGACTAAAATATCTCAGTTTTAAGAATAAAAGCACCTCATAGAGCTGTATAAATGTAGTAGCATTAGTTCTCGCGTCTATAACCATTAGTTATGTTACACGCGGCCATTTTATCATCCATACTTCATCTTCACGCTATTAAAATAAACTAGATGAAAAATTATGAGGAGTTTGTTCGTTAACAGTTGATAGGATAGTTACCTATTTGACTGTACTGATGGCATAATGGTTTAAGTGGTCGACTCAACGCTTCCACTGCGCCGAGTGTTGTGGGTTCGAATACCACACAGGACAAAAATTTGTGTGTTCCCTAAATTGTTGTTCCGAGGGTGGTTAGAAAGAAAAGAAAGAAAGAAAAAATATTTTTATTTCTAAAAAACACGAAAGCTTTCACATACGATATTATACATAGAAGGGAATACGTATATAATAAATATTAATTAATACAAGTGCCAGCCCTGCTCTGCGCCACAAATGCCACGTTTCAAGTGTGGTTCTGGTTGTTCTTTGTGTCGATTGTTTTAATGTTTGTAAAGTCCCCCGCGACATAGGAATTATGCCTAGGACGGGCGTTGTCTTTTAATAAATAAAAAGAAAGAAAGAAAAGATTATTATTGTTGAGTTTTAAGACTATGTAAGTAGATACACTTATAGTTTGATTAAGAGAACAGGTGAGTGTACTTGTTTTCTTAATCAAATTTGAATATCTTAACCTTCGCTTCACCCTTACCCGGAGTAGCCAGTATTTCCAAATGTTTTGGAAAAGAGATAACGACTCTACAATCAGAAGTGGAACGAACAGCCTTTGTTTTTTTTACTCTGCAAAAAGTATGTGAAAATTTACAACGTGCGAGGTAAATACTGCAAATGCTTATATGCTACGGAAACTGTTTACTTTTAGAAAGTAGGTAGTATAAAAACATAAAAAATATTGTGACTAAAATGTACTCGGATCGGATTTGGAACTCGCCATCGGAATTACGCAAGCGAAAGTTGAGAGCCAGTAAATAACGCCATCAGCTCTATAACATATTGATGCTTCCAGCCTCAGGGCATGCCTCTTGCTTTCCTAACTCTTGAAAACAGAAGCTGCTATCCTGCTACTGCAATGAACAAATATTACTGGTCTTTTGTTGATAGCTGAGTGCAAGATTATATAGCTGTGAGGTTTTATGTGGTGGCAGTACTTCGACAGACAGTCTACGCCGGTTTTAGCGAAATCACATATTTAAACATGGAACACGTTCTACACTACCCGTTTAAATTATAGTGTTAGGTACTTTTTATTCAAAGACACCCTGTAACAGTTCCGTCGCTCACCTCAAAAAGCGAATTAGCAACATCGCACACTACAGAGGTTCTTTCATGCGCGTCCGGTGATGTGGGACGGACGGATGCGCGCATCCTGACACCGACACCCCGTCTTGTATTACGTTCACCTACAACGTTAATCTTTGGATATTAGGTGGTTATTTTTGGGTTAATATAACGCCAGTATGAATGATCAAAAGACATATGTGTTTAATTTTGTATGTTTCAAACAAATAAAATACGAAAACATAATTCTAATTATTACTAAGAGGCTAAGATTGTTGTTTCTTTCTTCATAAGACAAAACCACTGCGACCTTTCAGTAATAATTAGGATTAGATAATGCGTGTTTGCCCTTATAATGGATATTTTATGGATTATAAAAGACCTTTTTACTTGAAAATGCATATTTAAAAACATAACTCGATTATAAGTACCTATTGCTAGCAATAAACAAGAAAGACATACATATATAATAATATCAGCTTTAAACTGTCCCACTGCTGGGCATGCGCCACTTAATGTCATAAACAAAGCCTGCAATATATATCCTCTATGCAAATACTTTTGTAAATCTGCTGTAATCAAGTGGCTTCTGACCAAAAACTACACTGAGACTGAAGACTTATTAACCTTGTCTATCTTGTAGGTAAAGGGTCACCATATATTGTACATACACGCACACACATACATACATACATACACACACACACATAGACGCGCGAGCGCGCGCACACTCATACACGTAAGCATACACGTACAAACACACACATCCATAACACACGTGAACTCAAACACATACGAGCGCGTACTCGCGCATAACTATTGTATGTCCCAATTGCATGTCTGCCACGTTCGATGAACAAAAATGTGAATTCCTTTGTGAGGGCGCTGGTACCCATAACACAAGTTTAATCTTATCTTGGGTACCAGAGTTCAATGCAACACTTCTATACAAAAATTGTTTTATTGTATTTATGTCATTGTGTTGTGGCTATTTGGAACAAAATAAAAAAAATAAAAAAAAAATATTATTACTTCTCGATGTGAGAATGGTTAGGCCATAGTCCACCGCGCTGGCCCAGTGCGGGTTGGCAGACTTCACATATCTTAGAGAACATTATGTAGAGCTCTTAGATATGCAGGTTTCCTCACGATGTTTTCCTTCACCGTTAAAGCCAGCGATGATTAACTATTTAATACGCATATAACTTCGAAAAGGCAGAGATGTGCGCCCTGGGATGGAACTCGAGATCTCTGCATAGCAATCCAACGGACTTTCACTAGCCGCCAATTGAATGCGCCTACCCTCATACAACACCTTGAGGTGTGTTGTTTATTTACGCCGCTGCATTATTTTGCGACCATGTGTAGTCTTAAGCCTTAGTCTTGCGATGAAAGCATCCAATTTAATAACTTTTCTTCTGCCACTTTTCATAATTAATTAATACGAAAATTCAAATATTTATATTGGCTGCTTGAATCGCACGTTTGTCGTGCTTGCATGCCATAGCATAAATAAGTCACAAGTAAAAAAATAGTAGTATTTGTCAATGAACCCTGTTTATTGATATATACTTACAATTAATATTTCATTCAATTAATATTTACCACGCTTAATATTAAGTGTAAATACATTTAAATAATAATAAACATTTAATCAATACGTTAATACATTAAATTAGTATAATTAATTTTAAGTACATAAGTAATAATGTAATATGCCTGTAAAGTAGTACACCTTTGCAAACCCTTCGGGGATCTATATACCCTAACAGCAGCGGTAGTGTAGTGATAGACAGTCTGAATGCCACGCAGAGATCACGAGATCAATCCCAAAGACCTTTGACTATTTACATTTAGTGCGTATTAAATAGCTATAATAAATAACTGCCTCCGTGGTGTAACGGTAGTGAATGCGACTGCTGTGCATGAGGTCTCGGGTTTGAATCCCGGGTCGGGCCTATATAAAGTTATTGGGTTTTCCTGTTAAGAAATCTCAATAGCAGCCAGGAGTTAGGAAGTTGGTGGTGTTAGACACACCCGTGCCTCCGAAAGCACGTAAAGCCGTTAGTCCTGCGACTGATCTCTCTCCGCTCGTGTCGGATTACCGTCCCATCAGATCATGAGAATTAGGGAACAGAGAGTGCACTTGTGTTTGCGCACACGCTTGTGCACTATAATATCTCCTGCGCAGATGGCCAGTCTCCGTTAAGATTGGCCGCCGTGACTGAAATTCGGTCTGGAGGACATTATTATTATTATTAATATTATTAAATAGTTAATTTTCGTTCGCTTTAACGGTGAAGGTAAATATCGTGAGGAAACCTGAATGTCTGGAAGTTCTCCATAACGTTTTCAAAGATATGTGAAATGTGCCCACTCGCAATGGGTCAGCACAGTGGACTATGGCCTAACCCTTCTTACACTGAGAAGAGGCCCGTGCCTAACAGTGGAATAACTTAAATACAGGGCTGACATTATTATTATAGGTGATTTAATATCAAATATTAGGGCGATGTACATAGTTTTACGCCTTCCTGTAAAACTATGTATGCAGTTCTTGTAATAAACATCATCACATATAACAAAACGTATAAATACGTAATACAAACGATGAGTCAGTCGGATGTCGAACCGAATACGGCGCAAATAGCTGATAGCTAATATTAACTGTGGACACCTCACTATCCCACGTGCACCGGATAGACTAGTCAGTGTAAATAATATTTTATTGACGACATACATACGTAGAGTTATTCCACCTTATTCCGCCATCCCCTTTCCTATCCAGAACAACGCGTGCTGGGCTCAGATGCCATCCTTACACGGTGGAGTCTACTAGAGTGCGTACCAACAAGTTTGGGTCCTCATACCTCTGCCAAAAGATCAAGGCATGGAATTCTCTGCCAAGGCACGTGTTTCCTTCTTCCTTCAATCCTGGGTCCTTTAAGTGGGGCGTGAAAAAGCACCTTCTCAGGCCGTCAAAGTAGAGACCTCAACATCGCCTCGGCTGCTATGAGGACGATGTGGAGGCCACTGCTCTTAGACCACACGACTGCTTACCATCAGGGAATCGTGTACCACACCTTCCAAGAACCATCTTGGGATCATGCAGTTGTTGTAGCTATTAGGTACGACTAATTCATACGACTACGACTAACACATCTACTAAGATGTATTAGTCGCACATTATTGACAGAAGAGAGTACTGCTACCACAGTAGTCTAGTGTGCTCTTGCCATTCCCAACATCCATGAACGGCAGTTGACACTTATCGTCAGGTGGACCGCTAGCTCGTCTGCCAACAGGTACAATAAAAATTGGGAAAAGGAATTCAAAATGGAATGAAAAGAAAGGCATAGGTGAGTTAAGCCTCCGTAACTCGTGCTCAGTACGTTTGTAAAGTCCCACTAAACTTGCACTCGTAAAATTGTTAAGAAATCAAACATTGGTAATCACTATGAGAATCGAAACCACTACTCTAGTCACACTAAAAGTGGCAAAACGGCTGTTTAAAGCAAACGGTATGTCTCCCATGTAATCCTGATTAATGTAATAAATGCGAATGTGAGGTTGTTTCCTTCTTTATTTGTTACGCATTCACGCCTTAACCGCTAGACCAATCATCATGAAATTTCGCATACGCATTGTCAGGGGTTCAGAATAAGAAATAGTACCCTATTTCGGTACCCCGTTCATCCAGAAAAATAGATACTGTTCCCGAGGCAAAGAAATTTATAGACGTCAAGATTAACGCGAGTAAAGCCGCGGGCATAATCTAGTCTAATTAAACACACGCTGCACACATACACAAATATTATAAAAAGAAAAGCAAGTACATACTTACATAAAATAAATACCACCCATCATACTCATGTGCATAATACAGCGATATATTTTTTCTTTCCACCTGAATATTGTAAGTATCACCGGTTAGCGATGAAGCTATTCTGAAAGCCGAAGTATAGTTAGCAACAATACAATATTTATGTAGATAGTTAAGCTGACGAGTGGACAGGCGAGGTGCAGAAATGAGTGCACGTCATTCACAGCGAGCGGAACTAATCGTATCGACGCGTCCTAGTTATCGTACACACGGGTTTTATCACGGCATGGACTGTTTTACACTGCTGACATTCAACCTCGAACGAGTTCCATCATTCACTTGATTTCATAAAGGAGTAAGAAAGAAAGAAGCATATTTTATTTATTTACAAAAAAAATAGATAATTTATTGTATACATATTATATGTATCTAATAAACATAGGATTAGTTAATTTACTAGTTAATGTCTGTTGTGCGTTGCCTCTGGTTATTGTTCGGTTGTTTATGACAATGACGTTTGAGGGCTTGAGTACAATGACTTCCTAAAGTTTAATTGCAATGGGGTAAATGGTATAGGCATAGTTACGTTATCAATAATAGAATACTTGTATTTGAATTTTTCTCCCAACCCTTGGTCATACTAAAGCAATAGTGCTTAAGACACCCGCGTTTTTAATCACTTTATAAACTATCATCTTTTCGAGTTTAGTTTTGATTTAAATAATGATAATGCAAACTTTAGTAGACACAACTTAATATATGCAAATGCGCTCATAGCCAGTTGCACTCACTGATCGGTAAACGATTAAGGAGGCTAAGCAACGTTGGATGCGGTCAGTCTATAGATGGGTGACCGCTTAATGGTATTCCATCTGAGCGTCTCCAGACCGACTTTTTACGTGCCCTCTGAAGCACTTCAGAGGGCACGTAAAAAGTCGGTCCCGGTTGATGCCAAATTGACAGCAGTCGTTAAGCCATGTCAGAGACCTAACTAAGTGGGCCAAAGAGGCCCACTAACCACACGAAAAGAAAAAGAAAGAAGAAAATAAATGCAGGTTTATAATCATATAATTATACAAATACGTATGTGAATAGGCATGTATGTATCATGAATAACATAACATAGCTCTACCTAACCGCAGATCGACAGAGTTCAAATACCTTTTACTCCCTTTTATGGTAACAGTTAAGTATAGAATTCGAATTATACGAATATCTAGAATTGTTACAAACTTGGCGAAACGCAGAAGGATTGTTACTACATTTACACCGGTTTTATATATAAGGGTAGCAATTCCCCAGGCAAGAGAGCTCATTCATACCGCTACCAAATAATAACTGACAACAACGGCCTTACTCAAAGATTTTCAAGAATAGTACTCACTAGCTGTACCCCGTGGTTTCATCCACGTTTATCATGACTGCTCAGCTCCCGTTGCTCGTAACGTGATGTCAGCCTATGTTATTAAATAAAGTAAACTCAGATTTCTAATGACGAAAGAATTTTAAAATTGGTTGTTTAATTTTTAAGTTCATTAATTACAACCAAAATACAAATCTTTTCTTTACAATATTAGCGTTAATCATCACTATGTTTTTCTTTACAGCTTCAACGAACCATAACTACTTTAGAAAAAGGTAGAAGTCCTATAAATAGGCCCAGATCTTTAATTTATGTTATAGTTATCCATATATTCCCGATTCATTTCCGCAAAATAATATCACTTAAAAAATCCACTCTCATTAATGATGCACTCAGCTACAAATAAAACCACATAATGATACGCCCGTTCAACGTTTTCTGTATAACCCCGATCTCCTAAAAGACTTTAAAAGAATAAAAGTTTCATTCTTAACTCAGAAAAAATCTAACAAGAAAAATCTACTTGGCACCGGTTCAAAAACTGCAGGTGAAATTTCACGCTTTTAACAGTGAGGCGTTGAATTTAAAATTGTCCCTAAAGAGAAGATTATGATATTATATTTAGACTAATAACGAGGCCAGTAGAAATATAGTTAAAGTCATAATATCAATATAAAGATATTTGATTTAGATTATCTATTTTAGGCTAATTATTCGGTTAAAACGATATAATAATTAATATAAATACATAAAACAACTTAAATAATTATAATAGACATGTTTAAATTAATAACGAAACTGTAAACAAACCAGATTGAAAAATAAAACAAGCTTTTTGCACGTGTTACCGCAAGGTTCGAGTTTAGTCATTCTACTTGATGCTAGATGGCGTTAGTAGTACTTTCAGTTTGCGAAATGTAAATAGGTAACCTACTCTTTTTCGAATCGATCTTCGACTTAGAAAATATTATTAATTACTATATACACACAATATACTGTATACAAGTATTGTTTACACCGGTCTGACACAACATTGTGGCATTTCTAGGGATTGACGCTCGAGTACCTATAGAAAAGGCCATACGTGAAGGACTATAGGTACATTGTTTTAAATGTAATATTGCAATTGATGTTAAAATGCGCGGCAAGTACGGTTGATAGCACCGGTACATTAGCCTAGTCTGATTCATATCCGCGTTAATGATAAACTTTGTGTAGGGTCTTTGTTTTTACTGAATTAAAATGTAACATCGATATTTAGTTTAAAAGGTGGCCGTACTTTATAGATAGTCTCTCTGTTTTTAGGCAAGTATTTGTGTGGGAGACTTGACACGATTGAAACGATTCAGTAATACTAATTGCCATATTATACATTTTAAAAGGTCTAATAACTTTGTTCTGCGTTGCAGTAGCAAGTAGAGCTTGAAGCTCTCTTATGAAATTACTATTATCAGCAAAGAGACCACCTTTTCGTGTTGTTATCTTTTACATGCATCTATTTATTATGTAACTAGCTATTACCTGCGGCTTTGCTCGGAAATAGTACTATTTTCTGGATGAAAGATAGCCTATGTTCTTTTTTGTACCCTGACAACGTGTAAGAGATATTTAATGATGATATATCTAGCCTCTATATGAGTAGTTAAGGCGTGAATACGTTACAAGCAAGCCTACAATCACATTCACATTTATAATCCTTACTTAATATTATAAATTCGAAAGTAACTCTGTCTGTCTGTCTGTTACCTATTCACGGCTAAACCACTCCACCGATTTAGTTGAAATTTGATTCAGAGGTAGTTTAAAACCTGCGAAACGATAATAGGCTACTTTTTTATGCAGGTACTATGCGTGCGGAGCCGCGCTCAGAAGCTACTATTATATAAATTAGTTAAGATTATTATATACATCAGTAAAGTTTTATTGATATGTTCCAGAAATATTTAGCCTTCTTGATGGGTATAACATTTTGGAAATGACGGTGACTTTACAGCAGCTTCTCATTATGAGGCAGGCCGTACTAGCTTGACAATAAAATAGGAGTTCTTTCAGTTTCGTACTCACAGAGAGACATTATGTTCCCAATCGAAAACATTAACTAAAACGAAGAACTTCTAATAGTATTTAGTAGTAATCATTCAGTAATAGAAGTCAATTTTAATTATTTTATTAGTATTTATAATTAAGATTAAATATTGATATCTATTTTATAAAAGTAGTTTTTTTTTTCGGGCTTCACTCGCTCGGGAAAGATACTTTTATTCAACCTTTCTCTCTTTCCTTCAACGGTTTTTTTCTTTGCTGTACCCATCACAACGTGTATGCGACATTTCATGATGATCGGTCGAGTAATTTAAAGCCAGAAACAAACATACAAAAAAATCGCATTCGTATTTATAATATTGGTTGAAATTATTGTATATGAAGTGAATTATGAAATATATTCTGTGTGTCACTTGGACGATTGAGCCTATAGTTACGATTATGAGTTCGAGACACACATATAAGGCTTTAGAGGTAAAGGAGTCTTAGCATGAATAATTTTCAATAGGTAGAATATAATGTATTTGTTCAGTACTAGTGTACTTGCAGACAATACCAGTCATACCTATTCAATAATAATAATCGTATGTAAAGTATTACCTTAATCTGTTTATACCTATATTAGACAAAGCCAGTGTTATTGAGCTATGACGTAATAGTTTGTAATTTCGTGGTATTGGCAGTAGATTTATACTCAGTACTATGTAAAGGTATAATGATAGCACATGCGCCTTTTTAGGCAAGCAAATAGGCTACATACCCGTTGAAACTCAAGTTTGGACCTCATTGACTAATGTGATCTTTTGGACCTCTTTATGCCGTTTGGATTAAGGATCAAACTTGGAGGTCCAACGGGTACGTAGCCAGCAAATATAAAGCATTTTAATAATTAATAAATATTTCTGTTTTTGCAGCGTATGCCATGAATTATCAAACTGATTTAGTAACTATTTTAAGTTATATATAATAATTAGCTGTGGCCGCAGTTTCACCCACATTTATGATCACTGCGCCGTCCCCGTGGGTCGTAGCGTGATGTTATATAGCCTATAGCCTTCCTCGATAAATGAGCTATCCAACACTAAAGGAATTTTTCAATTCGGATCAGTAGTTGAGATTAGCGCGTTCAAGCAAACAAACAAACTCTTCAGCTTTATTTTATTAGTATAGATAATAATAATCAGACCGGTAAACTGTCCCAATTGAGCATGAGCCTTCCTTTCACTTGACACTCCTTACACTGAGTAGAGGCTCAGTATCTATAAGAAAGGCCATAGTTTATACACATATTCGCGAACATTATGGAGAACTCTTAGACATGCAAATTTCTCCACGATGGTTTCCTTCACTGTTAAAGCATGTGATAATTAACTATTTAATACGATAACCTCGAAGAGTACGAGGTGTGCACCTTGAAATCGAACTCGGGACCTTTGTAGACTTTTACGTGGCCGTCCAACGTTCTTCCACTAGGTTATCACTGCTATATATGTACACAAAAATATACAAAACAATTAGTAAATTTACCTATTTTACATAAAAAAATCATTCACTCCACACGAAAACCTATACAGCTACTTAAAACGCATTAACAAAGACATCGTGAACAATTAATTCAGTAAGTACTTCAACCATGCGCATAAACAGATACACTCACGCCTTTTCCCGGAGAGGTATGCAGGGATCACGGCCTCCAACATGATGATCCTGACAAATCTCTCTTGCTTGATTCATTATTTGTATGCACGCTTGTTCGTTAAGGACTCTATTAACCGGACCTTCTTGGCGTCACGTCGTTACATTCGTATAGTTGGCTTAAGTAACCCAATTTTGAATATACACTAACCCAAACCACAATAGTTCCACTGTTAACCATCGTACTTGTAATTGAATGACAGTGGATTAGAATTTCACAAAGTCAATAAAACCTTGTTTATATAGGCAAACTATCGATTACACGATACTATAACCTATAATAAATATTGTGCGATTCCGCGCAGAAACGACAAAGCCGAAATACTCAAAAAAGAAACTTACATTTTGACATATAGGTAATATGTACACTTATACAGGGTGTCCGGTAATTAATGGATAACCTTGAAATGTCTTATAGAAGAACTGAAGGCCGCTAAGAAAAAAGAAAAATAATAATAAAAATAAAAAAAATAAAAATGTGCAACCTATATATAGCATTGCATACTTTTGACTGTATATCTATTAGCATAATTAGTGTTTAATAATAAAACAACAAAAAACCGATAGATTTCATTAATTTATGGTCGTAGTATACAAGAAAGTTATACAGGGTAATTAAAAAAAAAAACACTTATCTCAGGTAGTAGTTAGGATAGATTTTTTTCATTTTTTTCCTGAACGGCCATCAGTTCCACTATAAGACATTTCCAGGTTATCCATTAATTAACGGACAACCTGTATATGTAGACAGAAATAAGTATAATAATTACACATTTCACTAATTCCGCTGCATTATTGTTTTAAAGATTGCTCCCGCAATTTTACTCGTCCGTGCTCCCGCACTAGGAATATGTAAATCCTGTGTCGCAGAAGACTTTACAAAAGTTCAAATATCGAACACAGAAACAGCCTGACTTGGAATAATCATTTGTGAATCATAAAATATTTACAATACGTGCTAACGATATTACGCCTTCATATTGGATGATGATACTGAGAGTTGTCTATTACATAACCCCAACAACACTGCTAGACCCAAGTATCGAAAGGAAGACCTCTCCATTAACAAATAGGTAGTTACTTATACTACAGGTCCAACAAATCTATTAATATATAATCATGTGATTGTATAGCGAAATAATGAACGAATAATACCCAGAATTTAAAGCGAACATTCATATCATGCAACATAAGACCCAGAAAACAATAACTAAAATTATTATTTCAAGTATTTCTACAAAACATTCGCTGTTATAAGGTAAACGTGTAGATAATACCCAAGATTCTGGGAACACCCACATCATACCTTCTCAATCGGTAATTATTCCCTTCTTAGAAACACAACACATGTGCCTGAACAAAGGTCGCTTTTTATAAGCTTTTTGTGTTCACCTACACAATCATTCAACGAAATATCAACCTTATCTCGACCATGTTAAGTCAAATTTCAAACGACTCTACAAGAAATTATCATAACAAAATTTGACACAATATTGAACCTTATGCCATTGTCTTAAGAGGTTTGTCAAAAGGTAAAGGTTGAGTTGTTACCTGAGCAAGGTGGGGCCACATGTGGGCGGTTGTTCGGCGGTCCCTTTTGACCTGGAATGTAAAAAATATCGTATTTGATAACATTTTGGGATCTTAAAAGCCAAGTCGAGGTCGGCAGACGTGTAAAATGATACGTTCATAATTAAATAAATGTGGGAAAATAAATTTGTGTTTCTGCATGACTAATGTAGCGCGGTCATTTCTATAACATAATTTTAACATACATATATTATAACAGGAATTTCTCAGTACGATAGCATTGAATTAGACTTCACTAAGCGCAATCCAGAGAAACCTTGTATGATACGTTCGTTCTGTATCTCTGTACGCTCGATGTTTTACACTACTCTTAACTTGGCCTTTATTAAGAACTAGCTTTTATGCGCGGCGCTGCTCGCTCGGGAACAATACTTTTTATCTAAATGAAAGTACCCTATATCCTTTTTAGTATCTCTCACAACGTGTATGTGAATTTTTATGATGATCGTTTGAGTAGTTAACACTAGAAGGGCCGGGCTTCATACTATACCTACAAAGACCGCAGCGGTCAATTTGACGGTACTAGAGATTCAGTCAGAATACTTATGAAATTATTGCGTATATTGCATTAAAATAAAATAAAAATAATATCAATATATCTTTTTATTAATTATAAACAATTTTAGTACTTAAACTGAGTAATATTTGTAACAAGTAATAGATTTTTTTAAATCTTTTATACATTTTCCACAAACAGCTTTTTTACAGATTATGCAGTTTTCACACGTTTTATTTTTTTTACAATTACGATTAACTTGACATTGCCTCCTCTTATTGTTTGTAGTACATCGTTCACTTGTTTCTGAATTATTTTCTTGTCTTTGAGTTGCAGTTCAAGTAGATTTATTTGTCACATACTCTGCACGTAGATCGCTCACTAGTTGAAGGATAAAATCATGGCGAGAAATTGTTATTTCTGTGACTTTTAGGTATAGAATCCACGATTTTATAGCTGCTAAATCAAGTATATGGTAAAAAACGTGAACTTTACTTGCGTGCCATTTGATCGATGATGTCTACACCAAATTTTTCATTATAAAATACAATTGTCTCAGGCAGTTTTTTTTTATCAACGCTCACGTTGGGGTGCAGAGTACTCATAATAATAACATTTTTCCTGTTTTTCCTTGATACACAGTAAGGGTTGTATTGGTCTCAGTATTTCTTAGTCTCTGAGCGAATTTACAATAATACTTCGGAGTTTTCTGATGAAGAAATGACCTATTCCGGCTGAAATTCTGCGTCACGGGTTTTACAAACACTGTCTGATAAATCGTCACCACTTTCATCACCTGATACATCTAGTTGTATATCGCAATATCGCAACAGTTCTTGTTCTATTTGAAACTACTGAGACGGCGACTCATTTTTTTATAATAAATTACGACTGCTCACTAAACGAAACCAATGTCTACTAACTGTAATGTAAACAAGCTAGACAGTGACAACTTACTCAAAATTCAACATAAGTAAAAACAAAAGTACCTTCATTAGTTTGAAGAAATCGTCGTTGACTATTCTTATCGCTGCCTTTATATGCCGTCACATTGACGGTGTGTGGTCTTAGTACGTATTTGTAAAGGAATCTCATATACAACATATAGTTGATTTTTTTTTTATCTAGATTTAGCCTAACAATAGCAAATTAGGAAAAGTCATAAAATATGAAAAGAAACATAAACATAGTTTGTAAAATATTTAAGAATGAAATCACCGAGCGGTCAAATTGACGGCCTTGGTCTTCCTAGTGTTAAGGCGTGATTAGGATATTTGGACAAAGAGAAATTTACTTGTTCTATGTATACTTTTTATAACTAAGGTGGTAAGCATACTGTTCACTTCTGATCTGCATCGAACTACTACTTAATCTATATTTTAATGTAGTCTGTATTGCCTTCCGCATATTTAGTGTTTACACTAAATGTGGGGAAGGCAAGTGCTTAAGGCCTGTAAATCCAATGTATAGTAAAAATACAAAACAGGAATAATGTGTGCATAAAAAAAATTGCATTGATAGCCTTATTAAGAGAACGTTGAGCTGCCATGCAGAGGTCTCGATCTTGAGCTCCGGGCGTGTCCCTCTATCTTTTGGAAGCTTAGTGAATATTCTTTACTTCGCTTTTTGATAATGTTCAGTGTAAAGTGTGCCAACCCTTTAAACATTTTCGGAAGCACCAGGCTAGCGTGTAGTAGCTAGCACTAATGAACTATGGTCTACTGTACTGGAAAAATGTAAGAACTTATTTGCTGGTATAAAAAGCTTCCATCATTTAATAGATAAGTGTGGTCACAACCAATCGACTTGACCTATATTCCTAAATATATTTTTATATTGAGATAGCTAGCGAAGCATCTTTGCCAGTAATTTGACTGTATGGATGACGTAGTGATATAAGTGGTCGCTTCGGCACTGCTTCTCCGCCGAGTATTGTGAGTTCGGATCTCACACGGGGCAAAAATTTGTGACCACAAATGGTTGTTCCGATATTCTGGTCTGGATGTTCTTTGTGAAGTGTGTTAAAAAAAACAAGAAAACGTAATCATTCAAATAAATAAGTGTGCTTTATACTTATTTCGTTTTTTTTATTATAACTACACCTTTTATTAACTTGAATACACGCCTAATTTGACTTAGCTAGTGGCATTAATAAGAAAGAAAAAGCTATAAATAACTTCTCTATAAACATGTTGATAACCCAGTCTTTTATTATATGTTAAAAACATTTAGTATCTAGCTATATATAAATTATCTTCGTTATATACGTAACAAACACCAATTATAATCCGTAGATGTGCATCAGTGCGAGGTAGAGTCGACGCTACATCTGATAAGAGCTGACCCCTAGAACCCACTTCCTTGGAACTGAGCCTTATCTGTAGGTAACGCTACTCGTGGACACTAGATGTGCGCAGTAGGAAATATCTCAACAGATGTGTTTGTTTATTGGCCGACATATTTTTGGGGAAATAGCAACTTATGACGTAAACTTTGACAGCACAAAAATTGATTATCAAGATATTTTTGTTACTATTCGGTTGTCTTTTCAATATGTGTGAAATGTTTGTATTTGAATATTATTATTTAACAACGCAATGGTTCTAATGGTCACCTATTTATAGTGTTTTGGATTTGTACTATTACATTCATACATACATACATCGGATAAAACAATTTGATGTATAGGTACCACAGATGTTTTCTTCTATTAAGACTCTTCGTTGAAATTATATTTATAAAATTCTACGTAGATTTAGGTTGTGTGATGTATAATAGAAATGTGCTATAAGTGAGGGTGTATGAAGTTTATTCGGCCTTACAATTGGAGCCAACGCGAAACCAGTCCGCTTGTAACTACGGCTGGTAGCATAACCGCTTGTTACGAATAGGTAAGATGACAGGGTTAAGAATATGTATTTCTAATTAGTCCATATTTTATAGAAGCTAAAAATATTGGACACTTATTTTTTTGTTTTAGCAAAATAATTAGAATTGTCTAAGATATAACGCATTAAAGTTCGGGAGTGGAAGCTTGTGACGTCACATGTTAGTAAAATTTGTACCCACAAGTGATGTAACATGAAATTTTAACGCGTTGTATCATATTTATTATTAGTTTGTAGGAAAAAAGAAAAATACGTGTCCAATATTTTTTTGGTTTATCTAAAAGACGGACTAAAAACTTTTTTTTAGTCCGCATGCCTATTATGAATACACGTATATCATACAACGTAAGTTTTAAAGCTTCGAGCATAATGATACCTAGGATTTTCTTTATAATATTTCTGATAAAGGCCCACACAGAGCCGCAGTACAAGCTAGTATGTATAATATGTGCACGTTAGATATTACGATAACGTTAATTACGCATTACTCAGATTTAATGTTAAGTACTTATAATACTGCGCGTGTACTATTAACTGTATTAATGCGTATTCAGGTCGAACACAAACATGTTGTTTGAATACCTATTTCAATGACTTCAATGATAAGATGTGGAAAATACACTCAGTTTCTGGGAAAACACAGCGTAGGAATTTGGAAGTATGACATATGTGTTTATTGTAGCGTTATCCATTGAGTCATAGGTGTATCGTTATTAACCTTTGAGTCGTCTTCGAAGAGGTTAATGAAAACACTATGTGGGTCTGTGTGTCTGTCTATTAGTAACCGGTATAACTCCGGAACCACTGAACCAATTGACTTGTAACTTGGTGTGCAGATACCTTCGAGTCATACCTCGGTCGAGTTTGAATATGGGCATTGTGGGTCAAAAGACTCCCGAGATATAGGGGTGATAATGTCACATATATTTTAAATACTCTATCATTTAAGACCTTGTAACTTGGTGTGCAGACACCTCGGGGTCATACCTCGGTCGAGCTTAAATATGGGCGCTGTGGGTCAAAAGACCCCCGAGATATAGCAGTCATTTCTTTTCATTACTTTTACGTTTAAGACGAAGAGGTTAAATCCTGGGTTTTTACATCCATCTCGTTTAGTATATGTTACGAGAGTCATTAGAGTCACTCGAATGTTACGGTTGATTCGAATAAATTCGTATCGACAAAAGTGAAGACCATTTTTAAGTATTTTTTATTGAGTCGATTCTCCTTTCATTCATCAGCTGAATTTCTGCTCGATATTGGTACATATAGATTGTACTGATGTCGTAGTGATTCAGGTGGTCGTCTCGCCATTGCTTCTACGCCGAGTTCTGTGGGTTTGGATTTTACACAAGACATAAATTTGTGTGATTATTTTGGATCACACAAATTTATGTTTTGAATCGGTTTGTTCCGCATTTGCCCCTACATTTCGTCCCACATTCCAAAATGTTCCTCACACGCCCCTCTTTTTAAATTATTCCTTTTTCGCCCTACATTTTTGTACATATGGTTAACAAAACAAAACATGGTTTAAAATTATTTTAAATCTTTTGTCGTCAGGTTTGTGATGTCATGCAATCATAAGTCCAAAGTTTTACTGAGAGATCAACAAGGTATTTTAAAATATTTTTAGGCTGACGGTACAACAAAGACTCCATACAAAAAAGAGGGACAAAAAGGAACATAATCTGGGATGAAAGAGGAATTAAATTAAGAAATTAATATTTATTTAAATTTAGGGGCATATAAGGAACATTTTTGGGACCAATGCGTATTTTTACGCTTGGGACAAAACATCAGGGACGAATGCGGAACAAACCCTTAAATCAAATCATTGTTTTGAATCTTAGTGTTCTTTGTGTCCGTTGTTTGTAAAGGCCCTTGCGATACAGAAACTCTATCCAATACAGGAGGCTTTTCTAAAATAAACAAACTTTTCCTTTAAAGTAGCGCTTCCCTTCAGTGTCGAAGCTATAATATTACATCCACATCTCCAACCACGTTGCTGTTTCTGACGTAGGTGTATTAAAAATCCTGTAAGCAAGCAGTAGGTAGGGTAGTAAGTCGGTTAACCTACAAAGGAAGTAGAGCGTTATCCGTGAAACTAGAGCAATAAAATAGGTTATCTAAGGACACGTTAAACTAAGCGTTTGTTTGCGTACACTGTTCCTACCGATACGTGTGTATATGTTTAGTTTTCCTTTACATAATTATATTTTGTTCAGTAGCTTGATTTTGCATATACTAGTCTTCTTCTTCTCCCTAGCCTTTATTATTCCCAAGTCACTTGGGATCGGCTTTTATGGACTAACCGGATTTGACTGGAAATCAGTTTTTACACGTAGCGGCTGCCAACTGACCTCCGCAACCCGAAGGCTAACGATACCCTAAGGCTGGACCAGTTTCAGGATATTATAGGGCACTGACTTCCCAATAACGACTGCCATAGATGTTCATGGCAGCCGGGACCGACGGCTTCACGTGCTCTCCAAGGCACGGAGCAGGCGATAATTGTCAATCAATACGCACATAATTTCGAAAAGTATAACTTCCGAAAGTCAGAGGTATTGCAATCTGTTGGTCTCCCCACTGAGCTATCGCCGCTCGCATTTACTAAAGTACAGAGCAATAACTGGTCTAGGTAATTCTTGTGTCGCGGGGGTACATTCAAACAACGGACACAAAGAACATCTAGACGCGAAACAACCATTTGTGGATCACACAAATTTTTGTCCCGTGCGGGATTCGAACCCACAACACTCGACGTAGTGGCAGTGGCGACCATTCAAACCATTACGTCATCTTTACTGTCATGCAATTGGTAATAATAAGGGCTAAGGCACTAACGGGTGGGAACCGATGGTAGAACGGCAATGAATGCTGTACTCGCGCACACCAGACGCCTCGGATCTTCTCTACGTTCCGGCAGTGTTATTAGAATTTTCTGTGAAAGAATTCTCAGTAATAGAACGTTGTCTAAAATTATTTCCAATAGACGTCAATAAGCTTGCTCACTATTACATGGTACTTAGAAAACTTACTGAAATGTGAGTGTAAAACACCCCTTCGGGATTATCGACATGTGACATGACATATGACATGTACTATGTATGTAATTAGAAAACTTCTTGCAGCTACTGTTACACATGGATATTTTAGATTGATTAGTACAGTTTGTTTCAGTGCATTGTTATATTAAATTCTCGGATCAAACAAAGTATTGTGAAAGGTATTTTTAGAACCATACTGTAAGGTTATATTGCAGCTTACTGTTTACTGCTAATGCTTTAAGAGCATAATGGTATGCAAGCAGTGAACTCCGGCTTACTGGAACATATTTTTTATTGTACATAGTTCATTAGCTGGGAAAAAAGTTCTCCAATGATAAATTTTGAATTATGGAAGGCATTGGACTTTATAACTTACTAGCTTTTGCCTGCGGTTTCGCTCGCGTAAAAGTAGGTTAAGTTATATTAGTAACAGTACTTTTTTTAAATAACCTATGACTTACATTACTCGGTGATAATATAGCTTTCTAATGGTGAATAAAGTCTTAAAATCAGTTGAGTTGTTTTTTAGTTAAATCCTTACAAACAAACACATACAAAAATCAAATCTTTCCTATTTATAATATTAGTATAGATGACAAATCTTGCCTTTTTATGCAACTAAGGTGGCAAGCAAGCGTACGGCCCACCTGATGGTAAGTGGTCACCGTGGCCTACGGACGCCAGCAACACCAAAGGCATTGCTTGCGTGTTGCCGACCCTTTAGGAAAGGAAGAAGAGAAAAAGGAAGTGGGAAGAAGAAAGAGCGGGACGGGAGAAAGAGGGTGATTGAGCCCCCAGCAAAAATTCGTTAAACTATTTTTAACAAATTTTCTGATACTATTCATGTCTTAACGCATTACATACATACATTTCTACAAATGACGATGGAAATTATACATAACTTTGAATTTAAACAATAATTAATCAGACATACTAATGCATTATTTTTTTGCTAAATATTAAACAATATTTTCCTCAGCTATATCTCAAAACGAGACCAGAATCAATAAAGGTGTTTTATCATATCCTCGGCCCACACTATCTGGGGTCAGGGCATCACTAAAACTGTACTGAGTAAAGCTACGATAAAGAACCTAGTGACGTAAACGTTATCTTAAAACTGATAGAATGGTGATTGACCTCGCTGTGATTCATCATCATCATCTCATCCTTATTACGTTAACTGCTGGAAATACCTACCTACCCCTTTGAGTTCCACACTTGGAGATCGGCCTCCGTCCCATATTACGAGTAATACTGTAGAACTTAAATACTGGCCATTATTTTCTGGAATAAAGCAGTAGTATTGTTTTTTAAATATTTTTCTTTGTACGCTGCCGTTTACCGTAATTTAGTGAGGTGCATAATGTATTTACATTTAATGATGTTACGCCTCAAATATATGTACCTCAATATAATCTTAAATATACATATGTAAAGACTAGCTTGATTAATAGTTGTCAAAGACAACATCAAAAAGAAATTAATCATTCAGGTCACAAAGTTATGAACGTAAAAGTTTATGGATAGTGAGTTTAATAAATTACTAAATTTACATAGGTATATGTAGGTTGCCGTGAGTTTGTATTTTTACCTGCAAGAAACTCGCGGCCACTCTTGTATATCGCTATTCAATTTTAATTGTAGTATTTTACAACTCATATATACAAGGTGTCGCAGTCATTATACCATTTATTACTGAATACAAAAAGATAAAACAAAAAAATATATAGTATCTACAGCTTGAATAGTCTTGATTTCTAACTAAATTCCTGGGATTAGTGCATGCCAACGTACCATTTTTTACCCGTATAATTTGTATATATAGAAATCGTCAGGATTTACTCCGTAAGAAAAGAACATTATGGAAATAATGGAAAATCCACTTGGCAAAGTTTAATTGTTTAAAGTAAATCTCACAAATTCACAAATAATTGATAACAAATCGAGTACAGTTTCGTGAGGTCTTGACTCCGTGGCGTTCTGACTCTGATTCTTCACTACTCTAAAGGAGCATGCTAAACTGCGGTTCTGTAGGAAAAGTCACCAGATAGCGTACTTGCGATTTGTTTTATGTCCGTACTAATGATTCCATCCGAAATAGAAATAAAAAAACATCGATACTTACTTAGCGGACACCAAAGTTCGAGTTCATTCACTTATATAGGTACTCCAAAAGACAATGGCTATATAGTTAAAGTTCAAAATCACTAACCATTCATCGGAAGCCCCGTCGTGAAACTCTCCATCAAAGGTATTTTCCAATAATTGATTGGTTGAAACCGTACGATCTAAGCGCCTTGTTCTCAAGTTTAGTAAGGTATCTTTCATTTAATGGCGGTTCAATTGAGTATACCATTCAACCATCACGTGATCAAGCAATAAAATTACGAAAGCATTCACATTTTAACTACATACATTAATTATTGTTTGTGTGATGCATATCTGTCGCATGTCAAACGACAAATGAGTCAAAATTACATCACAATGGATCTTTCAAGATGGCTACTGAGATCGCAGCAGATGCAGATGAAGATGAGACTCCTTTAAAATAATGTTTTTTGGCAGCCTTGGATACAGAGAGATGGGAGGAGAGTGAAAAGGTCTTCGTCGTGCAGCGTGACATTACAGACTTAAAAATAAAAAGATTCCTGAGAAAAATAAATTTCTATGAATAGACTTCTAAAAACAATTATTAACATTATATGATTAAACTACCGTCTGCCATAGCCTTTGGATGCTTAAAATAACAAGGATGATTATAGATTCACTTGCGCTTTGTTTAACTTTCGAAAAGGATGACACTGTTCTACTATTGAAAGACCGTTACCATTTCGGCCTCAATGGCGTAGTGGTTAGTGTAACCTACTGCCACGCCTGAGGTCGCGGGTTCGATTACCGCACAAGTCAAACATTTGTGTGCATGAACATGGATTTTTGTCTTGGTCTGGGTGTTTCTATGTATAATATGTAGGTATTTACAAAAAAATATTAGTATATACGTATATTTATCCATTGTCTAGTACCCATAGTACAAGCTCTGCTTAGTTTGGGCTAGATGGTGTTGTATGTATGTGATAGAATATTATTATTATTATTATTTACTACATCCTGTTTATATGGAGCATGCATTTAATCACCGTATATTGAGAGTCTGTGGTCTGATTTTCCATCAGTTCACTATGTACTACCGATATCAGCAAAAAACTACCGCAATTTATTTATCGCGCCGGTCGGTGATACGGTTGTTCGTGTGTAGTCACGGGGTACAGGTACACACAGCAATAGATCAACCTAGACTGTTTGGACTTTGAACTATTAGAAGTCGAATGCTGCGAATCGTGCGAGAGAGTGCGTTATATTTTTTTACGCTCTATTCTTACCATTACATCGACACCACTATGCACTGTCCCTTTCCGACAATTCTCTATTTTGTATGTAGCGTAGTTATGCGTATATAGGGTGTCTAACTTGATGTGTAGCTGTGTGTATAATGGATCTTATTTGCGTTCGTAACTATGTGGTATACCTAGATAAAACTATTACAATAGTACTATTGCAGATAATCAAACTAACACACTGTCTATTAACAATAGATTCGACAATAACTAAAAATACAAAACAGGGCTAGCCTATTACAGACTACTGGTCAGTTCCAAACTCTGTACAACAAAGAAAAGTAGGTACTCGTATTGTTCATCATCATGACACACTTTATAATTTCAGTGCTTGGCACACGCAGCGGCCGCTTACTTTGTATCCGACCCTCCTTATCAGGCCGTATCTCGAAACCATTTCAATTTAACGAGGTATTAACAGCTGAGAACAACGGTTACTTTGTCGTCGAATAGTTCACTTTTAATTACCTTCAGCTAAGATTTTAAAACCAACAGTTTACGAGGGTTGAAATAAATTATGTAAGGCTATAAACTTGAGAGTGAACTTAGAAAAAATACTTAGTTGTAGTAATAGTTACACGAAGAGTATGATGTAAAAAAATATTCTTTCTTTTATTTTGATGTTTGTCACACAGTTCTATCTACGGGCACGCCACGATTGTGGCGGTAAGTCCCGTGTTTGAGGAATGGCTGGAGAGGCGGCATGGCGCCCTCACCTTCCGGCTGACACAGGTAATGACTGGCCATGGTTGTTTTGACCAGTTCCTGTATCGCATAGGCCGGCAAGAGACGCCCGGTTGTCACCACTGCGGTGACTGCCACGACGTTGTTGTGGACAGGGCGCTGCCACTTTGGCGGATTGCACCGCCTGGGCATCGCAGCGCCGTGAGTTGATCGTGGCAGTCGGATCGGTTGCCTTCTCGCTCACGGCCGTAGTTCAGTCTATGGTCTGGAGTGAGAGGTCGTGGAGCGCCGTCGCTTCCTTCTGTGAGGAAGTGATTTCCATCAAGGAGCCGGCGGAGCGGGAGAGGGATCGCTCAAACCCTCTCCCCAACCGCAGAGCCGGGCGCCGGAGGGCGCGAGACGACCTCCAGCCACCATGAGGATTGACCTGGGGGTGGTGGGCTGCGTGGGCCTGCCAGCCACCCGATCAGCACCAGGTTCGAGAGGCGGCGTGCGTGTTCCCACGCGCGCCTCTGTATCGTGTGTCCGTCCCGCCCTCAGGGGGACAGTAAAATTAGTGGTTGTAAATTTGTGTAGTGGCCTGCCGTTTCATACGGTGGGCCGAAACCTCGGCGGGGTCGCGATTGCATGTGAAAGCGATTCGCGCGGCCCCGCCGATTGCGGTTATGTCGAGGAACACGGTGGTAGGTTTAGTCGGTATTACCGGGATGTCACTCACCATCTTTCCCCGGTGAGTCCGACATAACCTCTCCGTCGCCCCGCGGAGAGATATGCGTCAAAGCATTGCCGCACGATAAAAAAAATAAAAAAAACTGATCTAGCTAGCTCAGACACCATACATGTAGTTTTACTCTATCATTTTCGTGAGAAATCTATCATTGTCCATTACACATTACAATAAGATAGACAAACTGTATATATTTGAATTAATAAAGATTATTATATTATTTTTTATTCTATGATTATTTTGAATTTGCATGCCAAAAAACCACGGAGAAAACTGCCAGCATAGATGCTCTAGTAATTCAAGCGGTCGCGTAGGTAGTGCCACTGCGCGGATTGTTACGGGTTCGATCACCATATGAGATGGTTGTTCCAAGTCTGCGTTTCTTTGTGTCCGTTGCTTGAATGTTTGTAAAGTCTCCCGCGACACAGGAGTTACTGCTCGGATGGCAGGTACATTAAAAAAATATATTTATTTACTTCATTACCATGGGAAACAATGTTGTGAAAATTTATTTTATGCATCAATAGTAGCACAATGTTTAATTTTCATTAGCATGTAGTCTCATTTTATCATTTCGACACATTATTATCTGCCTTGATTAGAGACACGTGTATGCTCTTTGTGGCCTCTTCATTATCTTTAATCAATATTCAACCATCACACACCACACTTCCTCCGCTTACCAAGTCCAATGAAAGGAATAGACATGAGCCCTTCGTATTGATGTTAGGTCATGTCATAAACCTGTAGTTTCTCTTTGTCTTTAACAGTCACGCGATTGGGTTAACTCAGTTCAAATATTGGAATATAATATCCAAGTTACAAATACTACTCAATTTAATGATCATTCTCTTTATCGTCTGCCATATATATGTATTTCGTAAAATGCGTATGCTCTCAATTGTAATTTTCTTCTTTTCTATTTTAAAGGTATCTATCTATGTGAATTTTATTATTTTTAATCGATCAGTGTAATGCTTGCAGCAATGCAAGTTCCACAGCATTATGCTGAACGCATCACCTTTATTTTTGTATCGTCAGACGTGCATCTACACATAAAGAACATTATAATTATTTTTAAAATTTCTTTTGTTATTTTATACTTTTTGTTGTACCCACCTACGTTTTATAATAATTGATAATGCATGTCATGACGGCGCAAAATTTAATTTTTTTTCATTTCGTTTTAATAAAGACCAAATTCATTAAAATGTGTTTATTTTTTTAAACTGAGTCGTTCCCTATCCGTAATGTAGACAAACAGATCATAAAAGTTCGAATAACTAAAGCCATGCCTTTGTTGACTGTAAATATATGTGTAATAATAAGGTAGTATATTCTAGTCTAATAGCGCCATATGTTAGTTAGTTATTATTCCCTCGATATTCTAGACCAACAGAATTCTAACACATGTGTAACAAGAAAACTAAACCGAACATTACGCGATACTCACAATAATCTATCTACTGAAACACACACAATAAACAAGAGATTATATTGCACACACGCACACAGCAAATAATGTTCGAAATAATAACACGTACTTACATGACATCTATGTACACATGTTTGTATGTGTGCAACGATGACGTCACCCGACAACCTGTCGCCCGCGCCGTGTAATTAAACCCGTCCAAGGGTGCTAGGGATGTGACACTGCCGTTTCGATAATTTTTGATTAATAATCCATTATAAAATAATCGATATTAGTTCAGTATTTTGGAGGAGATATGTAAGGATAATAAAATGGAAGATCTACTTTCAATATACGTAGCAAAAATAAACAGGACAGCAATAATACTGTAGCTTATTTAGTCAATTGGAAACATATGAGATTATAAATGTTTGATTAGAATAGCATTATTCTAATATATTATTTCTCATAAACAGGGCTCTTGACCAGAATCTAAGGTCAGCAAGTACAGACGTTTTACCAAATAACTATATAAAACTATCAGATTTTTATATACCAATGTGCTTCAGCAAATCGAAATGAAGTAGACCAACCGTATTAAGAGCGATTTGTGTATTGGTTTTATACATACCATCCATTTATACATAATAAAAACCTCACCTTAATAATTTTAGCTAAGACATTCTTACAATACTTTTCTAAATATAATGACAGTAATGGTGCTTGTTCATATTGCAAGTACATACTTACATTATGAAAATCACCTGACGCGAGCTACATGCTAAAACTACATGTTTCCCGCGTGGACAGTTATTACTACGAGTATAGCAGTAAATATCACCCGTCTCTGAATCAATTAATTAAGAGAACAAAAGAATTAACATAAAGGTGCTTATAGAGTAGCCAATCGATTGCTTTCCATAACCATGGTTATATTAATAAAATATAAATAATATCGACAAATTTTCGGATAAAATGTATCTAATAGCATACGTTTAATAGTTTTGATTACTTTTGCATTTATAATATAAACACAATATATTCAAAACTGCTACATACAGTCTGCTAAAGATCATTGACAGGTTTCGTAAACGCCGACTAATCTAGCGGTTAGCTGGTACATATTAGCCTAGCAGCACTAATACTTTCGAGTAACATAATTTTTAAAAGGACATTAAGAACAATTTATTAGATAGATTATATTTAGTATGTATGTGCTGAAAACATTGCACTTCACTGATTTATCATTGTTTAATTACTATCATAATGATAAGAGCATATATTAAGTGTATTGATTCAGCTCACGAGACCGCTAGTTCGTAGAGCACGGATTCATTAATCATTGTAGTTATAAGTGATATGTATATGTATTCAGTTCGACTGATTCGGAATACGGCAAGCTTTATGTAACGGTCTAGTATTCTCTATATCTTCCTCATTTACATTAAATATTATAAAATTGGTAAGATGCTTTGTATGTAATGACACTGGTGTCATGTTGGCTAAAGCTGGATTAAAATTGGAATGTCTGAAGTACAATATAAAAGATGATAACAGCCATTTATTTAAACCTAAGGACTGTCTTGGGTTTGAATAAATGGCTGTTATCATTATATTTTGAATTGTAACTTCCAAATTTGTAGATACCTTTATTCTTTAATTTACACATGACTTTCTTTACAATGATAAATGCTAATTTCTTGATAACAGACATGAACACGGACCGTCATAGAGCAGTCACAAACAGGAGCAACGAGGCCAGTGGACAGATCACTAGACTAATGCTTTGACGACCTCAAATTAAAGGGATCGCCCCATATGCAACTACTACAGAACCGTGATTATTAGGACTTATAATCCTAACTAATATTATAAATACAAATGTGAGTTTGTTTGTTTAACAAACTCACATTCGCATTCGCAATTCAAACTCACTACTGGTCCGATCATCATGGAATTCCGTATCAAACACAAAGTCTTGGGTAAAAGCTAGTAAGCAAATAAATATCTTTGGATCATCATCGTGACATTACATCCAAAACTGGCACATTCTTAGATTAAAGTCTTTTCGTGCGCTCAAATCATTTTGGAGCACTATTACAGAGTAGCACACAATAAGATCCAAAAAGAGCCACAATAAGTACCTAAGTGTAATAAATAAGAATTTCATCGTGCGGTGAGCATCCCTACGTCGACCCCCGCGGCACGTCGTTTTATTAAGGCGCGTTTTTTGTGCGGACACACGTGCTCACCATACCTCGCACCGTCTTGTCCGACACGATATTGTGTCGTACTTATTACTTGTACCTATGTACGTGTTCTCAACTGGTTATTATTTCGTATATAGATTGTGTGTTCAGTAATTGCTTGTAGTCAAGAGAGTTTTTTCTAGCAAATGTGTTCTTGCGATTGTGTTTACTTTGTAATAGTAATAACGGTGTTTGGTTAGCTCACTCTGATAAGTACAGAAATAAAGGTATATCAATATTTTAATTGTTCATTTACGTGGTCAATTTTATTAACATCTTATAGAGAGTAATGCCATTAGCACAATCTACTAATTGCTGCTTACGGATAAATGAAATCTTTATGGTTAAGTACTTACATATACGATTTCACGAATTGGTTTAATGATACGGGTTTCAATGTAGTATGAAAATTTACATGAGTCAGCGTTTATTATTTTATTTTATTTGGTTTGCCAAGAGTAAATCTATATCTTTACTAATATTATAAAGCTAAAGAGTTTGTTTGTTTGTTTGGTTGAACGCGCTAATCTCAGGAACTAATGGTTCGAATTGAAAAATTATTTTAGTGTTGGATAGCCTATTTATCGAGGAAGGCTTATAGGTTATATAACATCACGTTACTGTTTTGTTTACAAAATGAATTTCTGCTACATTAGCCAATTACTAACTTGCTAACCAGCACTTATACACACGAGTACCTATTGATATGACATTTTCATTTTTTCAATTACCAGCTCATGTGACAAAAGAATGCAGAATGCTTTTGTTTTTATTTAAATGAAATGTCGTATCAGCAAACCAATTTGTATAAGTTTAAAGTGCAAGACAGTCACGAGATTCATATAAACTAACATAAATATAGATACGACACACAGAGACTTTCCACTCCAGTATAGAATATTTCGATTAGGAAGTACCGCCACGCTGAAGATCGCAGTTATATCTTTCATATTGGTGGTATATACGGTACTAGAAAATTTTCTCAGCACTCGGTCCACGGACATATAGTAAATGTTCTTAACCTATCAAAAATCACTTCAACAATCGTTACGGTAGGTATTTTCTACGAGCAATAAACCTACGCGTTGATATTAAAATATGCCAGCTCCGAATACTTATTCAATATTCTTCAAGACTTCAACAATGTTTACGACACCAAACTCACAAACTACCGCGTTGTAACAGAGTTATTCTATTTTCTACGGTAAGATTGCAGTGTGCAGTAAAATAGTTAGAAAATAATATGACAGTGTTCGTCAGGCCAGTAGGAGATTGGAAAACTTGGAGCAACTATCCGTTTATGGCTTTCAAAGTTTGTGGACGTTCGTTTGTCGCCTTACCTCCTGATCGTGGGTAATGACCATAATGTCACAAGTTTTATGTCGGCTGACATGTTATTGGTGGCCGGGCTTTACCTTTTTATAATTTCTTTTTTCATTTAGAAGCTGGTAGGCTAGCATTTCTAAACCATGGCTCACGTGTTTGAAGTTTTTATATAATAATAGGAGACTAACAGCTTAATCTTATTTGATACTCAATTACTATTGAAACGGTGAGCTGATTACTGGTCTATTGTTATAAAACTATTATTATAATCCTATTAATATTATAAACGTGAAAGTTGGTGAAAGTGTTTGCATGTTTAAATATGTGTTACTTAATCTCATGTAAACCATTGAATGGATTTGGATGAAATTGACACACCGATTGATCATGACGTCATGAATTAAAATCTATACTGATATTATAAAGCTGAAGAGTTTGTTTGCTTGTTTGTTTATTTGTTTGTTTGGTTGAACGCGCTAATCTCAGGAATTACTAGTTCGAATTGAAAATTCTTTTTGTGTTGGATAGCCTATTTATCGAGGAAGGCTATAGGCTATAAAACATCACGCTACGACCAATAGAAGAAGAGCATCAATGAAAAATGTTGCAAGACCTGGGAAAATTCTCTTATGTGAAGCAGACGAAGCTGCGCGGGTCAGCTATTAAATAATAATATAAATACTCTTTTTATCCTGCTGTGTGATCCTGTTAGATTTATGCGTAGCTGAAGCTAGAATAATTATAATTTATAAGCAATGGTAGTCTGTCCGCCATGATAGTACCTACCTTGGCATGTGTAGATCTTGTATTGTCTGGTCTGATTATGGTGTCGGCCAGGATCTTGGAAGTAGCAGGATATCTAGAAATGTACCCGTGTAACGTTATATTTGGTCAATCCCGTTTCAGAGACGAGGTTGACTCGGGAATTTATTTAGACGCGCGACACTTGATGGCTGGTAATAAGCTTGCTGGCCCTATGTGGCTGGAAAAATGTGATATAAATATATTATAAGCCTCTGCTTGACCCTTTGGAGACATACAGTGGGTGTGTGTTATGCCGTATATTTGTATATATGTTACTAAAATGGATATGCAATAACAGAGGCATTGAATATATAGTACAATTACACATCTTCTTCAATAACGTAAATAATAAAAACAAAAATATTTGATATCACATTACATAACAAATCTGGTGGGTAGGTATATTTTTCTTTCAGTCACAAGAACATCGTAGTACCTCCAATTTGTTCAAAAACAAACTTGTTCTTCCGTGAAGTCTAGAAAACTCCAGAATAGAGGCGAGTACACACCACTGACACACTGATCCGTCTAATTTGATTAAGTGTATGAGCTACGAGTTGTGTTAGCATAGGAATGTGCCTACTAGTGTAGCACAGTGTTGTGGATTTTGTTGGACGTTTCAAATACTTAAGCCCAAATTATATATAACTGCCCGCGGCCCTAACAGTTCTTTTTTCATGGATGAAAGTACCCTAAGACTTTTTCTGTGTCCCTGACAACGTGTATACGAAATTTCATGATGATCGATTGAGTAGTTAAGGTATGAAAGCGTAACAAACAAACTCGTATTCACATTTATATTATTAGTTAGGATATTGGTCAGGATTTCATATTCTAATTGATAGAAGAGTTACTACGTTTTAGGTCTTTGATCAGGTAGAAAATATAGCAGCTTTATGTGGACAAGCGAAAACATATTTATTTTATTCGAAAACCAGCAATCAGCCCAACGGTTTCCTACTGCTGCTGCCTTTTGCTGCGCAACAGCCACTGGTGTGACAGCGACAAACATCAGTGCCCGTAAAAATTTATAGTAATATATCTGCATTGCAGTCTCATGATGGACTTCGAGATGACACTGCGTGCTTCATGACGACGTGCAGTGGATAGATGCGTAGCGGATGATGTGGTGCACCAGCGGCGAGTGTAGGTTTCTCATGGGTTGTGGCAGCTACTGTAGTAGCGAGAGGCTGCCAACGGGGTATGGGTGGTGCAGTTAATATAGGTACTAGCAGTACCAAGCGACATATTGACTAAATATGTTTAAAAGACATTTCTGCACTTGTTTTAATCCCAAGTGTGTAGTGTCTCAAAAAAGAGCTATTTATCCTGAGCTACTTCTTAGATGTGGTGTCAGTAATTGTTACCTAGTTGATTTAGCCATAGTAGCGCGCAGTGTTGTTTGTGCTTAGGCGTCGCGGCGACGTTATATTTGCATAAAACAATTTGCTAAGTGATCATGCGTGAAACCTTGCAAGTACAAAATAAAATTTAATGATCTGTTTTTCAGATCCAAATATTCTGTTGCTCTACCATATGCTGGTGTCGTATATAGCTATCGTAATAAAACTTAAAATATTGTAAACAAGCATATGTGCCACATAACATATTAGAAAGACTATAATAATATTCTATCACATACACACAACACCATCTAACCCAAACTAAGCAGAGCTTGTACTATGGGTACTAGACAATGGATAAACATACATATATGTTTATATACTTTTTTTCTTGTAAATACATACATATTATACATAGAAACACCCAGACCAAGACAAACATCCATGTTCATGCATACAAATGTTTGACTTGTGTGGGAATCGAACCCGCAATCTCAGGCGTGGCAGTCGGTTACACTAACCACTATGCCACCGAGGCCGGCCAGTATATTATGCTTGTAACATATAATTGTTATCAATACATTGTTTATACTTTAGGAGAGGTATGGTTCACTGTAGTTGTATACACACAACCGCTGTGCTTCTCAGTTTTGACGTTCGTGTCGGGTCCAGGTGATTATGGGAATTTTCCTCAAGTAATTTTTGGTTGCAACTTGAAGTCCGAAACTGTTGCCGGTTGAAGACAATAGGCTCGTCCTTTATACGGGAACTTAAGTAGCTGGCGGAATAATAGTCTAATACCCTTTTAGGGATAAAAGCTTGAAACCTGGTATTTCAATCAAACTGTAGCAAACTCGCTTAGATTAACCGTCTGAAGATCGCTAATAAAACTAATAGTGTGAAGAAACAAAACATTACCAAATTAATCAATCAGTTGCATTCCTGCGAAGTGCTTCAGGCTTCTCGAAAGAGACGGTGTAATAACAGCAGGCAAACCAGTGTGATCTTTGCCTCTTGCACTGACTGACTTGATATAATAAATAATCTTACGCAAATATCCTCGAACAGGGAAGCTAAGGTGAATTAAATTTTTTTATACACTTCAACCACATTTTGCTGATTAAAAAAGTGAAAGGAAGGCCTTGGCAGTTATGTACACTTGGTGATCACACGACACACGAGAGGTTAACTGCCACGTAATAGTCTTTAAATGGCTACGGACCATAATTCCCTACAATATTCATACTAGCTGCTAGAATCCCCTGCAGCTACTAAGAATGTTGTAACCGAAAAACTAAGAACACTGCCCGTCGCTGGAATCGAACACTTGACTTGCACAGCAAAAAGCCTTATACTGTCGCTGTCGCGATTGACAATAAAAGGTTATATGGTTGCGTTCGCTAGTAGGGCAAGGTATATATAAAAATTTCCATTAAACAAAAACACCTTTACATAAATCTACAATAAGCAGCTAGAATACACATGCACACATATGTAGTTCAGAGTACCGTGCCCTACAAGCTACTGGTCTCACTGGAGATGTTTCCAGTTAGGTTGCCCCATCCTAAACGATATCCTTGACTTAATTAGGCCTTACACAACTCATTTCTACACTGTCCATTCAATTGTTTAGCAGTAACAGCAATTTTGAAAACTCGCGTAACTTTTTGAGAGCATACCTAAACGGACATCACAAGCCACTTAATCCTTCAAAACCACTAAATAATGCACGCCATCTGTCGGCACGTAGCGTCAGTCGTCACGGCCTGTTACGTCACAAGCCACGTCATTAGGCACGCTTTGATGACGTCACGCCACGTTAGGCTAGCACAAAGCACGCCCCACTTAGGCTTTATTTAGACAACGTTAAGTGGGTCAAGTTGGCCTTCTACTGTGGCTTGTTTACAGTGTAAAGATGGAGAAGGTACTCATGTTAGCTATCTTATAATACCTACATCAAATGAATTATCGTAAGATAATGTATCTATGTTGTATATTTGACTGTACGAATGGCGTAGCGGTTTAAGTTGCTGCTCGCTATTGCTACAGCGCCAAGCGGGTTCGATCCGTTAGACACCTTTATGCGTCAACCAATTTTCTTATCTTTTTGTTTATTATCTATTGACGAGATTGAGGGTTAACTTATATAGATAGGTAAAAACAAAATACCTTATACGTATGTAAAAGAGTAGAAAGAGGACATACACTTAAAATTTTCAATAATTATTAGGGTTGAATTTGGATAACTGGGCGAAAACTAGTATATTTAATTACAAAACTCATCTGCCAACTGTTTACTAGAAACACAATTACTTGCTTCTAAATAACGAGAAGCCAACCTTATACCTTCGGGAATAACAAGGCTGAAAATAAAATAAGAAACACGAAGAAATTTTCCATTAAACAAAAACACCTTCACATAAATTCACAATAAGCAGCTAGAACCCACACATGCACACATATGTAGTTCACTATTATACGTTCACAGTGCACCGAGTAGTCCCGTGGGCTGAGAACAATCTACGCGGGCAGAACCGGAAAATTAGACATAGCGGCCATGTTTTAATAAGCTGGTTCGTTGCGCTTCTTTGTACTGAATATACTGCAATTAAGTGCAATGTGTATTAAAGCTTTTTGAGGTGGGAAAATGTAACGTAATGATATAGATTTTCCTAGAATTGAAAAAGTGAAATGACGCCGTAGCCACATGAAATACAGCTTTTAGGAGTAGGTATTGAGAGGTGGGAGTAAAGTTGGTATTGAATGACGTCATATGTTAAGTGTTATTACAAGATTAGCTACCTTATAGTCCTTGGGAGGTTGTACTGTTCTAGTGGTTGTTTGAAGTAGAAGGAGGAGTTAATCTGCATATTGATCGACTTATTTGACGTAGTGCTGGTTTTGAAATCAGGGTGAACATTTCTTTATCAAATAATATTGTTATATTATAAAATTGTACTAAGAGGAATTCATGGTTAAAGAATTTTACATGGTGTATGATATTTCTAATTAATATAGTATTATAAAGAGGATGTATTTTTGTTTATAATGAATAAACTCAAAAACTAATGAATAAATAACCAGTTATAAAAATTCTGTCACTAATAGAAAGCTATTTAATCCATAAATAACATAGACTATATAACATCACCTACGAGTCACGAGAGCGGAACAGTAAACGTGGGTGAAACCGCGCGGCACAACCAGTTAAGAATATAATATAATATAATATGATTATATAAATAAGAGTACACAATACAGCGATGCTCTTCCAAAACGTAGGTATAGGTGTCATTAAAGCAAGTAATCATCCTTTATTTGAAATCTTTTATAACGTCTCTCATCCACGCCGTATGTGTTTCGATACTGGCTTTACAACACCGCAAGAAGCATAATATTGAAGTCATTAGATTCACAGCGATTACAACATTTATAGAACTTTTTCTTACCGACAGAATCAAACTCGCAGTACTCTTATTATTCTTAGCATGTGTATAATAAATACAAAATTAATTATAAGTTGTTTAAATAAAGAGTAAAGCCTGCATACCTGCAAACTATAGCTTAAAGCTCTTTATAACGTTTTATGATATTGTTATGGTCTTGAAACTGTAAGAATTCTATCAATATAAAATCGATTAATATAATGATAACTTGGGCGAATCTTTTTCATTGTGAAAAGCCTCCATTGACATCCAACCTTAGGACAATTTAGAAATAGGGTTGATATTGTCACACATAATATATATATATATACATATATATGTACCTAGTAGTAATATATATGTATAATAGTATGATATCATCCTAACTAATATAATAAATGCGAATGAAAGATTTTTTGTTACGCTTTCACGCTCTAATTTGGCGATTGAATGAAACGACGTCTTATCTGGAATACTACTCATTTATTACTTTCATATTAAACAACCAAACTCTCCACACTACATCATCATTACGGGTAAAAAAAATATTCTATACATTGCATTTTTTTATATTGTTCAAATACATTTTATTAAAATAAAGAAAATACTAAACATTGTATTTTTTATATTGTTCAAATACATTTTGTTACAATAAAGAAAAATACTGAACATTGTATTTTTTATATTGGTCAAATATATTTTATTAAAATAAAGAAAAATACTAAATATTGTATTTTTTATATTGTTCAAATATATTTTATTAAAATAAAGAAAAATACTAAACATTGTACTTTTTATATTGGTCAAATACATGTTATTAAAATAAAGGAATTACCTACAGTTACAGTACTATATAGGTAATAACTTATAAGATATAGTATAAACTAGTATAATAAACTTACATCTAGTGTTTATAATCATTACTTAATTTCTATAAGGTTTAGTACGATTTTTATGGACCGTTTATATTTTATTATTCTTAACTATCTTTACATTAGGTTCAACATCTTGGATTACAACAAACGGACCATTGTACAATCTATCCATGTTGTCTCCACTTTCATTTTTTATTAAAATTAAATTATTTTCTTTATATTTATGTTACTGAGTTTTTATTTTTATCTTAAACTATTTACTATCTTACCTACTATTTATTAACCTTTTGCGTGCATCACTGTGTGCTAATTGCAGCCTATATCTTAATTCTAAGGCATAATTATCTATATTGCACAGAGGTTCTAAATCATCTTTCAAATTGGGTAATGAACATAGCTTACCGAACAAATATGGTCTAAAATACTTAACGCTCCATACAACCTAAACTAACTCATTTTCAATCGTAGGATAATTTAATTTAGTGTAATGTGGATAGTTTAGTTGTTTATTACTGTCATTTATATATTAATACGTGTAGCAAAAACTTTGTACCCCTTTCCACGAAAATTGCGCGGACGAAGGAGTATAAAATTTGGCACAGCTAAAGTTTATATGGAGAAGGAGTGACGAATCCTAATATTTATATAAAATATGCATTAGAAATACATTAAATTAATGAAAAAATCACTACACGCACACAACCATGCATTTGACACACGCAGTCGAAGCGCGTAACTATGGTTACATATATCAATTATAAAGACATATATCAGCAATATCTTACAGGCAAACTTTGGTCGAATTTCAAGCACTAGGCGACCGCTAGTAATAAATAACTACACTAACTACTCAAGCGATCGCATACATGTTGTCAGGAGAACAGAAAAGGACCTTTCATAAAGAGAAAAGTACTGTTACTAACCTTTTTTTATATTTTTTTTTTATACCCAGGAAAAATGCTTGATGCACTACCCGCCGGCTAGGGGACAGCACCGGCGGGGCGTATGGGACTCACCAGCCGGACTTAACCTACATTTATGCGAGCGAAGCCACGGTTCAAATCTATACTCCATTTGGTTAGGTACTTAACTAAAGGTAAACAATCTTGATGTCTCCTTTTATCTGAAAACTCAGTTTAAAAATAAAATGCTGCTAAAGATCAATGTAAATACAACAATAATGATTACTAAATCAATTGAACCGTTAGTTTAACCAGTAGTTTATTTGTTTAATATGTGTTAGTGTAAAAAGTCACATCAAGATTGTTTACTTTTAGTTAAGTACCTAACCAAATGGAGTATAATTACACATATATATAACTCACACCTACATATATCTTTCGAGCTGTATTAAATCTACTTTTCTTATGCTATGTTTTAGGGTATACGTAATAGTCACTTTGTCTCACTTTAGAATCCGTACGTTATTGATCATCAAAGTCGGCTTCGATGGCGTAGTGGTTAGTGTAACCGTATAGACTGCTACGCCTGAGGTCGCGGGTTCGATTCCCGCACATGTCAAACATTTGTGTGCATGAACATGGATGTTTGTCTTGGTCTGGGTGTTTCTGTGTATAATATGTACGTATTTACAAAAAAAAAGTATATATGTGTGTTTAGCCATTGCCTAGTACCCATAGTACAAGCTCTGCTTAGTTTGGACTACATGGTGTTGTGTGTATGCGATAGAATATTATTAATATACTCTTTATTCAAATGTTTTCAATATATTTTTCATTTTTAAATATACAAACCTATATAAAAAATACATTTAAAAATATAAAATATATGGTACCCCACCGGCATCGGGAACAGGGTCCAAGCTGCCGGTGGTTAGAATTCCAGAGATAGGAACCTCCCCACAACGCGAGCCGTATCTAATAGCACTGCCTTCTGCATCAAACCCTTGATCCAAGCACCCAACGCGAGCCTTTTTAGATGGTGATCGAGGCTCTTGGCTATTAGACCATTAACAAATATGACTATCGGCACAATGATTGCCGAATCTATATCTCACATGTCAACAACCTCACGAGCTAAATCGAGATATTTAATTTGTTATTATTATTATTATAAAACATCATACAAGTACTATACATATCTATTCTCACTCCTTTCATATCTATACGAAGCTACCCATCACTAAAATACCTACACTATCCTGTCTACTACCCCACGTAAGTCAGTACCGGGCCGTGTACCAAACTCTACTTTTTACCGCCGAGCGCCGCGTGCGTGAATTCATTTCAACTTGGTCTAAAAACTCGACCACGTTTTTTCTGCGCCCAACTGAATATGAAACGAACACGAGAAAGTTATGGAAAAATACAAGGTTCGTACCGCACTGTAAGGAATATGTTTTGAGAGGATCTGTGGGTATTTTGATGTCTTTATGTGTACTCAGCTTTTTCTCAAGGGATGTGAATTTTTGTACCCTATGAAAGGGAAAAGTGTATTCGTTCCGTAGTAAGAAGGAGATATGTCATACCTTTTAGGAGCATTCTTCTAGCTCTTCCAATAAAAATAATGGTAATTCCTTGTAGTAGTTGTGGTATTTATGCTCTATCGCTATAGCCATAAACAAACAAGTAAACATTTAAACATATCATGTAAAACTTACATAACATACAGAAGCGCAAATCAAAAACTTAGTTAGGTTCGTGAAAAATGTATTGAACAATAAATAAAATAAAATAGGTAAATTTTAGATTCTTTGTGGTAGAGGAGGCAACATGCCAATGATGATATTTAGTATTAGTCTATTAACAGATTAAAATAACTATTAATAATATTAAACATTGTAAAATTAGCGTCATTCAATATAAGTAAAACCGTAGAGTATAGCTAGTTTATCAATAAATATAATCCTTATAGCCCTAAAATATATATTACTAAATAAAATCACACTACACTTCAGTTCGACCACTGTCCGACTAAAAGCTTTATCTACCTATTTAGGTATTGTAGTCGGTATACAAAATACGTGAGTAGGCAGCTAAAGAAATCAGTGCCAACAGAAAGTGTAGGAAGTAGAACTTATAACGAGCAGTACAAAACTTGTCTAGAGACTTCAGCAACGTTGGCTAACTTCACCTATTTCCCTGTAATTTTGCCTACAACTTCGAGGTAAAGAATATTTAAAACTTAACTTACTGAACATTTTTAGCTACCGTTTCCAACGTAAAAATGTATGCTTTTTTATTAAAACATATATGCAATAATCAATAGTAATTTACAATTCGTTCATACCTTCAATATCGGACTAATATTATAAATGCTAAAGTAACTCTGTCTGTCTGTTAGGCTTTCACGCCTAAACCACTGAACCGACTTTGGTGAAATTTGGTACAGGAGTAGAATAGACCTTAAAAAAAGGACATAGGTTTCTTTTGTTGTGAAAAAGGGCATGGAGGGGTTGAAATAAGGGATGAAAATTTGTATGGGAATTCTTCATTATCGAAGATAAAACCATGAGACTTTGTATTTAGGCACTTGATTAGAAGTAAAAACATTTGTTCCAGCGTTTTTGAAATTTCGACTTAAGCCATATTTATGCTTATTTGCTACATAAATATATAATAATCAGATAATTATTTATAAGAATAACCACGAATTCATTATATCATATAAAAATCACTTAAAAGCATTTTACAAACACTCTTTTTACCACGAGTATGTGAAAATATATTACGTTACTAAGTAATGACGTCATCAAGTATGGCAGCTTTGACAACAGCCCGCAAATAAACAGTATTCAGTTACATGAATAAAAGGTATCTTGATGAGAGTCTATAATACACAAACAGTCTTAATATCTAAATATTATATTCTTTTTATTTTCTTCTGAACGCTCGTACAAGAATCTCTGAATTGCGAATAACTTTATACCCAACGAAGCAATGGATACAAAGAATATCCACATTCAAAGGAATTATCTGTCGATCAAACATTGGTGGCCCAAAGCTTTGGGAATCGGACTTGCATTTACGAAGTTGTTTGATCGATCCCTACCTATGAGTACCAACATGAGCTTGTTTTTAAAACAAGCATTTAGCCTGGCTTAAGGGACTTAAGACTCTTCTTCAATCTTCTTAAAAAAGCAAAGATAATCATATTTACGAGCGTGTGGTTATCGACCTTGCAATGCTTAGCGTACCGGTCAAGGTGAAGAAAGCTCTATAACAGCATGAGCTTGGCTTGTTAGAGACTTCGCACGTGATACATAGCAGAAACCTATCGTATGAGGATGGGATTCAATTTACATATGGACAATTAAATTTTGACATATTTTTCATAGAATATGCGTCGAAAATTAATTTATAGGTAAAACGATTAGTTATTTGAATATTGATACTGGCTATAATTCACGTATTTGTCGCCGCGTCGCCGTCGTGTGCGAACATCGTGTTCTCGTAACGCTCTCATACAGCGCTTAGAATACGTAAAGTACCTATGTGATACATTTCTACTACGTCTTACAAGCAAAGTCCCTTTAACTACTACTCTCTAAAGTCATAGTTATGAAGGTCAACACAGAGAGTCAACACATTTAAATTCTGTGAATACTATCATGCCGTTCGGATGACGTCAACTAGTTAATGCGTCGTAGAAAAATAGTTTTCAACTATGTATAGGCAACACTGATGTTAGTGCTGATACGAATACGTATTACACTTAAATCTTGTTACTAAAAAATGAACTAGTATAAGTGGCAGTTAATGCACATTGATAGAAATTAGAAACGTCAAAAAATAAGATTTCTGTCTAGTAGAGAAATAATCTAAAATTGTAACTGTCACTTTAATTTTTACACAATCTATTGTTGCCTGCTCGCAAAAATCGTTGTGTAACGAAATACTAAGAAACATTAAATATGGAACCATGCTAGGAGCAACCCACGAACGAACACAAAAATGTTTTTCTCAATACACAAACATTTTTGTCACATATGAGATTCGAACCCACAAAACTACCACAGTTTTGCAGTGGTCACTTAATTATATATTTCAACCAAGCCATTCAAGTCCATACATATCTCTTGCTTCATTCAGTCTGATTACATTCATCATGACTAATTTTACAAACATTCAAACAACGGACACAAAGGACATCCAGACTTGGAACGACTATTAATAGATCACACAAATTTTTGTCCCGTGTGCGGATAGCACTCACAACACTTGGCATCGAAGCAATGCCGAAGCAACCACATATTGCGGATGATATGATATAAATCATGAAATATCGAAAATATGGTCAGCAATTGGAAAACAAGTCATGTATGTGACGAGTATCGCTCCAGTTTCCTCTCAACTACGAGTATAGGCTCACATCACCAACAAGCAATATCAATATTCCAGCCTCAATAAAGGTCACGGTATTTCCACTTAAAAATCTCCATTATTTATATTTAAAGCTTGTCGGCGTAGGACGTCGGTGGCGCAATTTTTCCATCCCCCCTTCCCCCTCCCGCTACACAATTTGTCTTGAAACTTGCTCGACCTGGGAGTGCCACCCCCTCCCCGTGTAATCAGGCTTCCACCCCCTATGTGCCGCTTTAGGTGCCGAGTTTAAGGTGTACGCTGTACCTAGATTTATGGCTGTGTGTTTTCTTTTGTTTTAATATATATGTATGTAATTTAGAATGGAAAAAAGCTTCAGAGTAAATTTACAGACTATTCAAATAAAATAGGTTACCTTTAAATTAAAAATGTAACCGGTGCGTATGAAAAAAGGCTTTGGGTATGACACGAACAAAGAGATATAAAGCTTAATATGACTAATTCATAATATGAACAATCTTCATATTGATAATTAAAATCTAAAATAAACACAATTAACTAGCTTTGTAGCCTTGTCAATTATAAATTTCAGTATAGGTTAGGCACAATGTCATTTGAACACTATACAAAAGTAATAAGCGTCCATTTAAATTCCATTTGCTTATCGATCTTCAAGTCACCTTTACTTAACTACGTCATACAAGTAAATACTCATTGTATATTCCAAATACAACAAAGAATAGAACAACAAAGACAATTTCAGTTTAAAACAGCGGCAGTACGAAACATACGGCGTACATAAAGCGGGGTACATAGAGTCATCGCTCTCCGTGACCCAGATCCGCGACCTACATAGGACGACCAATACCTGGAGGCTTACCTTTACGTACCTCTCAGGTAAGAGGCAACAGCAGCCTATTGGAAGGCAAACGACCAACCCGCAGAGCCCCGCACCTGTGCAGTAACACCGCAGGTGCGCACAGGTGCGCTTCGCCGCCTCCGCACAAGCCACGCCCCTTTTTATCGAGCTGCGCAGGTAACCTGCGCGCTGATTGGTCGCGGCAAGGTGCGGCCAGGTGTACCTGTCAACACAGGTGTATTCCCCGTAACTCTGCTTCGCAAGTCGGTTGTGCGGTCGTTGCCGGTGCGCTGCGATAATTTCGTGAAGTTTGGTTGTGATAAAAGTTTGAAAAATTGTGCGCATGTGTTGGTGCGATTGATGTTTCCTTGAGGTGTGCTAAATTTAGTACTTAGGTGGGCGCGGCACGTCCTTGACAAAGGTCACCCCGAGGTTACGAGCCACGGTATGTACTTACTTGAGAGCGTTACTGTGTTATAAGAATTAGACCTCAGTTTAGTATAAATGACATTGTTCAGCTTGTGTATAAATAAAACTGAGTTATTTTATATTGTACTGACATTATTTACTATTAAGTCTTATAGTAACTCTCAGAAAGGAGCTTAAAATTACTTACAATGTGATTATAGAGTACTTTGACAATAACAGCCCAAAGTAGTAAAATTATTACACTAGAAATAGGAATTCTTAGTCAAGTATACTTATAGACATTTAAGTGTACACAAGATATTCGTAGGTAACAATTATTATGATGTAATTAAGTAACTGATTGTCCATAGTAAGTACTTGAAACAATATAATGTAAGAATAACATTTTGCATTGAGTTTTATTTAGGTAATTTAGCCACAGAATGATAACCTACTTAAAAAATGTGGTATTAAAACTCAGTAAATGAGTAACTAAAAAGCATTTCATGAGTCATCTTGATAGGATACCTATATTGTAATAGACAATAGATTGCGCCATTGTTTTAAATTAATTTAATAAAATAAATAAGCCAGGTGATTCAACACTCTTAAAAAAGATTCTTAGGCAATCGTTCCATAACTAGTTTACATACAATATGGAGAAAGTCCAGCCTAAGAAAACCCTATATAAACGAGCGTGCATGAAGAATGTGATGAGAATGAATGTCGCAAGAAAGATGCCAGAATTGTAGCAAGTAAAAAAACATAATGTACCTACAGTTCCTCCTCTCTTTAAAACCTCTCTGGACTTCAGGCGTAAGGCTGTGTACAGCTTCATAGATATTAGAATTACTGAATACTGCATTATAGAATATAAGCTATGTTTCACTAACTCAACGCAATGTTAAGTCTCGATATTAAAGCTATAAAAGAAATAAACTTTCGTCTTTCAAAGCAGATGTTTAGCAGTGAACTATTATTGTACATTATATTAATAGATAGATATTACAAGACTTGCGCTTAAATTCCAAGACTATCACATAAAAAATAACAGTACTCTCCCACCCCCCTTAGGTGGTTCTAACGAGAGCGTAGTAAACCTACGCGCAGATAGGTAATGAGGCAGGGAGAAGGGGGGAACTACAGTAGGAGGGGTGGAGAACGTTGAGGTAAAAGCCACTTTAATTATGAAAGAAGATTGAGCTGTAGGTAATATGATGCGAGGGAATGGGGGGGTATTTCAGTAAGGCTTTCGAGGCTATATGCATTGTTCAGGCGAAGTTAAATTGTAATTCTATTAGTAGTGGGTGTTAATAGAATCTGTTATGAAGATAGTAGCTCAACTGTTTTAAAAGCGAATTAGGACTTCTAATGCCTACATGAGGCGAATTCGTGTGCAGCACTGTCTGACTAACAAAACGTATCAGACTTCTTAATTTTTTATACTTAATTAATGGAGGAACCTGGATCTTATATCAGTAACTTTATTAGTAGTCTCATTTAATAATAAATGTAACATTAATAAGTATAAATTTAAGATTTAAATATTTTATTTTTTGTTTGACGTTGTTCAATAACAGTCAATTGTTTTATTAAGCATCTATGTTTGCGCTTAGGAGCTCGTAATGATTCTGAATGAAATCAAAACATTGTTCACAAAGGCTGGCTTGTAAAGCCAAGCCTCTGTGGCTTATATATGAATACAGCTATAAAACAGCGGTTCGATTTTTTTAATATCTTATTCTGTGACACTTATTTTTTGGCTATGCTGTTCTTTTGTTGCAAGCTTTTCACTGATCCCTGTCACCTGCTTTATGTTGCCAGTCCTTCGTTTATACTAATGACTCAACGTACTGGCGTGGTGTCGGTTTCCACCTAATACATCGGCCTACAGGGTTCACTAAGTTGCTATGCTTGGCCACTGATAGACTAAAGGTAATTATGTGATAATATATTATAATGTATATAATGCATGAACGGGCACTGTGTAAAAGAAAAGTGTGGCCTAGCCGTGCAGTGAGACAATACAAACTGAGGTAATAATTTATAAACTACGTATACCAATAATGAATAAACACATTCCGATAGGTATAGGTGTTATAACAGGACTCGATACGATAAACCATATTTGATTTAAATTATAACTATAACTACATGCCGATTCCAATTTATCAATAAAAAATATTAGCATATTGTATATAAAATGACAATTTCATATGTAGGTAAGTATGTACACACATTTATTAATTATTTGAATCTCGAAGTACTCTTTTAAAGGTTAAAGCTAAGGATTACGTAATTATGTACTTAGATACCGTCGACAAACAGGTGTTCTATGACAGCTAACAATAAAAACGATAGTTCAAGAATATATAAGTGTTTAATCTGTTTGGAAATCTTGAATTTTTAATCGGTTACTTTTACGCGAGTTGTCTGTAAGTCGATGCTACTTCATTTGTGTCGTCCGTCAGTCAGATAATTGTCAACAGTGAGCTCTTCGAATTGTAATCAATGTTTTTAACCATTCGTGTCATAGAAGACAGGAATGGTTAGGAACTTTGATTTAAATTCCATTAGGAATGAAATAACTTTGCTGTTGGGGACGGCTAATATAGTCGTTAATGATAACAATAGTTTTATCGCCTGACTTTGTTTATAACTGTCGAATCTTATTAACAGTTGGATATGTCTATGGTATGCGATTTTCCCATTATTATTTAATAGTTTGGTTAGTCCTTCAATATTGCTATTAAATCGACAGTACAGTCCGAAAAACAATTTCATTAAGAAATATTGCGTGTACCGAGTGTTCAACTCTTGGCTATCTACGAAACCCGAAGCCTAGACCCAATACACTTTTTATCGTTTCTGGTTTTTAGCTAATTAATGCGTTAGACCTGGGATTTCAATCAAATAAGAGCAAGTAGGCTAAGTATCTTCATTTTATTTATATGCAGTTAGAGTTATCTACCTCCTTAAGGATATGCCGTCTATAGGGGACTATATTTATAATAAGCATAGGGATTTCTTTCGGGATGGCAATCTTCGATTGATACCTCTGGTGTTGCTAGCATTCACAGGCTTCAGTCAGCGTGTACAATCAGGTGAATTGCATTCACCATCTTAGTTGCATTAAAAATACCGAACATTTCTTTAGAAGTATTATAAATATATAGAACATATTACATGTTGAGTTACCAACATTAAGTTGGATGATACCTCTATAATATTTTCCATTTGGCGTGTTGCCGTAGACGCAGACGTTAATGCTGACAGAGGCAATACGACAGGCACCTAAGCCGTAACGATAACTCATGTGCATCGTACGTACATGCAGTAACAGTCGTAAAACTGCTTTGGGTTGAGACATGCTGATAGGCTGAGCGATAAGCGGATACATATTTTAATTATATATCCTTAGATTTAAGCTTGTATATCTGCCAAGAAATAAATAGAGGAAAATTTCTGTTTTGGTTTGGTCCCACTTTGACAGGGACTATACTTATTTGCGTCTAATGAGTATTATAAATTTTCAGTTGCTGCATATGATCTGTCCATCATATGCAGCTACTGAAAATTGCCTGAGAAATACTCCTAGCTTACCTGAGTGGGAATGAAAACCAGGATCTAAGGTCGCCACATGGTTATCCAGATCCAGGTCGCCATCCAGGACCATCAGTATAAAGGCAAAATTATGTTACAGGACCAATGAGGCAGTCCTTATATTCACTATAATCTTTAGCTTACGAGTAAGATTTTTATACTACGAAAGTAGAATATGAACCTGTTCTGTCTGATACTTAGCGGTTTCCGTATTCCATCGATGCATGCCACACTAGGGATATCGATGTCTCACTTAAGCATTGCTGACCTCTTAAAGCAGTAGTAGTTCTGCTACTAATACAAGGTAGACAGACTACTGATCCTTCTACTAACAAAATAGCACTACCTTTAGGAACTCTAGAAAACTACTTAATGATCCCAACACAAGTTTTGGTTGCGATTTTGTTAAGGCAGTAGAACTCTTCCACTCTTTACCCGCTGTCGCTTATGAACATATTCACAGCCCAGTCAACGTCAGCGGCTCCAACTCTCTAACTCATTTTATCCAGTGAATACTGTCCAATTTGGAACACGCACATTCTGGAAATATAATGTGATTTTATCTGCACTATACTAAGAAACTAAGTAGGATGATATAGGTGCCCCATATTATGATAATAATATTGGCAAGGAACTTTAATACGTGTAATATATATTATGTACTGTGGCAGGTGGTTTTTATGTCTAGTTTTTAGTATGAAATCATTTCTTTTATTTAACGTGCTAAGAGGCTTCGCGTTTGACCGCTATGTCACTTGAGGTACAGTGACGATTTGTTCCCCGATAGAACATGCTTGCCCAACAAAATGCTATTCACTCAAACCTTGATGGACACCAGGTCACATAGGTATTATAGCTATTGGGCAAAAGAGAGTGGTTAGGAGATTCTATTGCTGGTAGTGAGTTAAGAGGCTTAAATTAAATTCGTATAAAAAGAAAATTTACAGACGAGTTTCCTGATAGTAATTGGTAAGCGCTGCACATGGACTTCAGCAATGTCAAAAGTCTATATATACAGCTAAGGTGCTGCTTACTGTATTACATCCTCTCTCTCTCTTTCTCTTCCTCGTCTGAAGAAGTTATTTTTGAGGGCTTTCAGGTTTACACTAGCTATCCATATCAGAGTCTTTTCTGGATCAAATTTGGTACCTTAATTTTTCTAAAGTGTATACTGAATTTTGGACTGCACAGAAGCAACTGATTGTCAATAGCTATCACAGGATAAATGCTGTCGGAACCAAACAACGTAAGATGCATAATTGCATATCAAAGCATTGTCATATTATTACATCAGTGTAGTTAATAGCACTGCGGCGTCCCAGATTGTCAGACCTTACATTAATTGTTCACCATATTACAACAGTATTTTTTTAATAAAAATGTTCACTGATCAATACTATAACGCAACGATGATACCTAACTCCGGTGATTTATTGAAGTCAAACTACTTTATACGAATTTTATCGCAGATTTTCGTTGGTCTGCAAATTATTTTTGACTGCCTGGATGACGTAATATTTTAAGTGTTCACCTCGCCACTGCTCCTGAGCTGAGAATTGTGGGTTCGATCACTAAGCGTGATAAAATATTTGTGTGATCTAGCCCGTAGTAATAGTTGTTTGTAGTGTTCTTGGTGTATAGACATTATCGCCGGATAGACATATATAGGTGTCAAAATATGGGCATAACATACCTCTTCCTACCTCTTCGAGTCTTCGAGAGTCCGAATTCTATTTCAATTGATGCAACTTCGTGAAAAAGAAACATTTGCGCTGCTAGCGCAAGCTACATAAGTCTTGTTGCTTAATGCAAATGGACAATCTTCTGTTATGAAGAGATAGTGTATAAATCGGCCTAAATAAAACTTCTAATAATTCTTAAGTCGCAGATCGAACGCCTGCGTTCAGACGCAATGCTCTTTTATTTTTCCAGATATGGTTATATTGACTCATTAAATAAATATACATAAGAAAGCCTTATAAAATGTTATAGTATTAGTCGTAGTATATTAAACTCAGACACATACATAATGTTCCTGTACCTCAATAAGCGAGTATAGTACCTCAGAGCGTCGGTCACCCCTGTTTGTTCAGTTAAAATGTTTGCGCCCAAGAGTGCACTCGATGACCTACAAAATATACCTGACGATTAATGCGGACGATTATTGGATTATCAGATTTAGGAGACTAATGGTGCCGCGTGTTATTACTTAATTTTAATTCTAGGTCTGCATACATCTATAAGTGGACGTAGAATGCTTGTACGTTTTGTATCCTTTTTGCTTTTCAAGTATCTGTAATAATCGAAATCCCTTAATTTATATTTAAAGGTGGGAATATACACTTGGGCATAACGAAATTAAGAAAAATTAACAAGAAATGTAAAAAGTTACATTTTGTTTTTCAAACACGTTATTTTGGTAACACTATGATTAATAGGTGCCATTATTACATCTACATATTAATACGTGAAGAGAAAGATTTTAAGCATATTGTACGCATGCTTGGGTATGTGATTTGATATATTTAAAGTTGATATGAAGACAAAGTAAAGAACACTTAATTAATGTACCCTCATATCTCAAAGTAATTCTGATTACCAAAGCAAGATGGCCGTCACTCTACAACTTATGACATGTTTACAAAAACTAAAGAAAACAATTGTCCATTTGAGAGTACTTGTGGTGTATGGTACCAGTGATAGCGATACAAATATTTATCAAATTAAGACTAGTGGTCAAAATTCGACCAAAATTCCTAAGCTTGTTACTTTGTTTACTGTTTTTCTCTATGACATATAAATAAGGTATAGGTAACCATAGTTACAAAGAATTGTACGACGTCAGACGAACAATTTCGAAATACTACGAACGCAATTTGACTGAGTGTGACAAATGTATGGTTGTGCGCGTGTAGTGTTTTTCATTAATTTAATGCTCTTCTAATACATATTTTATAAAAATATTAGGATTCGCCCCTCCTTCTCCATATAAACTTTAACTGTGCCAAATTTCCTACTCCTCCGTCCGCGCAATTTTCGTAAAAAGGGTACAAAATTTTCGCTTCACGTATTAATATATAGATGCCTTGGTTATAATTTTACCTAATATAAAAAATAGCAGATAGCTTACTATCTCCGTTGTCTATTATTTCGCTATTCGTGATTTTAATTTGAAACAACTCTCGCTTTAGGTATATAATTTTTGTGTCAAGGGGGACTTAGCAATCATTTAAACCACAGACACAAAGAACATCCAGAGGCCTAAGCCTGTGAGAATCGAACCCCATAATACTCGAAGGAGTGGCAGTGGTAAGTCGACCATTTAAACAACTACACCATCTCTCTTTTTGATATAGATTTTTTTTTATGTTGCTCGTCAGAATGACCATTCTCCGCCTGATGGTAAGCAATCATGTGATCTAAGAGCAGTGGCCTCAACACCATCCTCATAGTAGCTGAGACGATGCTGAGGTCCCTACTACGGCCTAAGAAGGTGCTTTTTCACGTCCCGCATATTGGACCCAGGATTAAAGGATGAAGGAAACACGTGCCTTGGCAGAGAATTCCATGCCTAATGCTGAACGATCAGTTCGGCAGAGGTATGAGGAAACAAACTTGTTGGTGCGCGCTATAAACGACACTGTCGTGTAAGGATCACATCTGACCCCAGCACGTGTTGTTCTGGATAGGAAAGGCGAGAGCGGGATAAGATGGAATAACTCTTCAGAGCACTCCCCGTAGTATATTCAATAGAAACATGCCAATAAGGCGATGTCCCTACGGAGTTGCAAAGGTTCCAGTGATCTCGTGACCTCTGGATTCCAGGACAGCCCGCCACTGTAACCTATCGAGAGCGTCCAGCAAGTACTGCGCAGAGCCATCCCAAAGATGAGAACTGTACTAACTACACTTACTTATACAGTAGACACAGCTACCCACTTGCGAAGAACCGCCTTACCTTGTTCAGAACTACAAGTTTTCGCGAAGCTTGTTTGATGATGCTCTCGATGTAGGTTTTCGGATTAAGGGTGCGACAAAGATCCCTCCCTAAGATAGAGACGCTGTCACGTACCACCAGTGGAGTGTTCTTCAGAGAAGGGAGGGGCAGGAAAGGAGACGTTTTTGTTGAAAACGCACATGCCTGGGTCTTCAAGGCGTTGAACTGGACCAAGTTCTTGGCACCCCATTCAGAGATGCGATCGAAGGTCTGGTCAAGTTCAACGAAAAGATCCTGCCTTTTCCATTCAAGCTCAGCTCGCTTGGCCGAGATATCACCCATGCACGGTACTGTCGTCCGTATAACAATGTACATATGTTGCTGTGCAGACTTTGAAGTCAGGTCTTTTTGTATGAGGATCTCTGTTAAATTTTTAATTGTAATCAAAGTAGCTGTTATTTTAAATAAAATCCCGACGTAATCGCTTACTTTCAAAATAGAATACATATACGTTGCAGTGAAATAGCAATATATTTTTATTGGCTAAGATATTTAACCGCTAAAACAGGCACCCCTAGAAAATGTTAATGCACAACACATTAGCGGTCTGTTGTCGGAAAAACTCTGCGATTATAGCTTTATTATACGCTACAATTAGTGTAATCGTCGCTGCTCAGTACACTGACTGATTGGCCTTGCTTGCAGGTCCTGCGCTAAGACGATGATCGATCGGCCTTTACGTTTAGTTGTATTGGACAGAACTTCACTTTACTGCTTAAACATAAAATCAGAGACAGTTATGGTTAGTTTTTTTTACTTCCAGGTTTTTTCCACAGCTCCACTCGCTCGGTAAGAGTACTTTTTCTGGATTTCAGGTATTCTATGTCCTTTTTTGTATCCCTGACAACGTGTACGCGTAAATTTCATAATGATCGGTCGAGTAGTTAAGGCATGAACGCATAACAAACAAACATATTATTTAGGATTAGGATAGTTAAGGATAAGATACTTATTGGTCGAAAAGGTTTAGTAGTTTTATAATTTTCAAGCGTTTGATCTTAAAAAGGATTGTCATAGCATACCCGACAATAAGCGCATTACATAGTGTATAGTTTTCCAAGTACCAGTCTTGGTTGAAAATGAAGTATAGTGTTATAACGGCATAACTTTCTTTTCAACATTACCTTGTGCTAGAATGCACAATCCATGTCTACGGTTCAGACTAGTTTTCAAAATATTTGACGGTCATACATTATATACCACCCACATTAGCTGTCATATATAATTTGTTTAGTATATAGAAAGATATCACGTACACGAAGCTCTGCAGTATAATTATGCTACTCATAATTATTATTTTGTGATTGACATTTGTGTATTGCATTGTAATACAAATATATAGATACCATATTCTCATTAACTATATTATATATTTATTTATTCCTATTTCCATAGCTACAAATTTACTTTACAAATATCAAAGGCAAGTAGAATGTACATCTATATTTGATGTCTACACTAATATTACTAAAAAAAAACTATTTTTTTGTTTGTCATGCTGTCAGCTCCAAAATTACTGGTCCGATTATAAAAATGTTTTAACCTGTAGAAAATTACTTTTTTCGGAAGTAACAAGTGCTATATAACATCATACTACGAACCACGGATGCATAGCAGTAATAATACACGTAGGTGAAACCGCGAGGGAAACCTAGTTGCAATACTAATAAATGAAATTTGATTTTTTAATATGATAGGATGCAAACGAGCGGACGGATCGCCTGACGGTAAGCGATTACCACCGCTCATGGACACCCGTATTACCAGAGGAGTTACAAGTGCGCTGCCGGCCTTTTAAAAAGGCGTACGCTCTTTTCTTGAAGGTTTATAGGTCGTATTGTTCCGGAAATACCACAAGCGACAGTTCATTCCACACTTTAGTTATGCGAGGTAGAAAGTTTCTGGAAAATGCTCAGTAGTGGACTGCCAACCATCTAAATGATGACGATTGAAATTCTGTCGCCTAGGACGATTGCGAAAAGAGGCGGCAGGGAAATAAATAAAGCAAATAAGTAGGTAGGTTGTGCTTATGAGATTAAGTAACCATTATACCAATAGGAGGCTTCATCTTTTAAAGGAATGATCTATTGACTGTACAATACATATCCAGGTTTGAGCCAGTTAATTTGGAGTCATGATGCAAAACTGATATTGATGAATACAACGACCAGTGTGAATCTGTACCTACATATATTTAAAATAACTTAATTAAAAACAGACGCATTGTTACCTATTTTACCAAACACCTCATTCCACTTGGATCCAATGGTCACAAATATTCGTTCCATGATCATGTAGCCGAGTGGACGACAGTTACCGTGGCCCTAAAAACGAGTTATTACTGTCCTGCACATTACGGTGCTCGCAAAAACGGCCCACATATTGAGAGCTCGGAATGTAATAAAGGGTGCCTGGGGCACGAGACGGGGGATATGCTTTTTATGCTCAAAGGTATGACCAGAGTAGTCTTGATTTGATAACTGAGTTCTAGCTGTATATTTTGATATTTGAACGGTTGATAACGTGGTTGGGTAAATTTGAAGTTAGGTGGATATGATGGATGGATTATATGCAGAATAAAATTTCTTACAAAAATTAGAGTAGATGGATAACTTTAATGTTTATTTATTTGCAAAAGCTTTTACAATACTAACACTTTGATTACACTGTAGGTATCCTTAAATAATAAAGACAATCATATTAACTATGTAACAAATGTTATGTTGAACTCTGGTACCCATAGCAACATTTAACTTGTGTGATGGGTACCAGAGCTATTGTATTTTGGTCTATAAGATCTTCAGACTCCAGACAGAAAGTGTTCGACAGACTCCAGATTACGTAGAAGTCATATTTATAAATAACGATATATTAGAATTTACATCTAACACTATATTTTTATACCACTAGACACGCGTGCAGCGGCAAAAATTAGATAGTGAACTGTCAGTTTAAAGAACCAAAAAGACTAGGGTTCATACAGAATGTCCATAAAGCATTCTAGAAAACACACAGCCTATTTAATTATCCCTCATTACATAAATTTGTTTGATTGCATTCATCTATAGAACTACTCTCGTAAGCTTAAATCAAGAGTCCACTATAACTTTCCTCCATACCAGTCTATCTTTTTTTTTAAACGGAGCTTTAATAATTGGCAACTTTTGGCGTGACAGCCAGTTCTGACATAATATCTACAATGGATACTCGTAAATTCGAATGTCGAATTCTCTGGAAGTAACAGAATAAAACACAAATAAATTCATAAAATCAACATTCCTTAGCGAGGTTAGTGCGGGTATTCATAACGTGTTTCCGTTTAATATGCCTACGTATTAGTTTATAATCATTTTTGCACGCGGCGTCGGTCTCTGGGAATATACGAGTATAGTAACATTATAGAACATTCTCTAGACCAAATTTCGGTCACGGTGGCCAATCTTAACGTAGACTGTTCAACTGCGCAGAGACTTTATAGTGGACAAATGTGTGCGCTAATACAAGTGCACTCTCTGTTCCCTAATTCATCCGATCCGATGTGACGGCAATCCGACACGACCGGAGAGAGATCAGGCACAGGACCAACGGCTTTACGTACTTTCCGAGGCACGAGGGTAACTAACTCTCTCAACTGCCTAAATCAGGGCTGCTATTGAGATTTCTTAACAGAAAATGCAATTACTTTTTTGGCCTGAACAGGTTTCAAACCTGAGACCTCATGCACAGCATGGCGCATACATCACAGCTACACCACGGATACAGTATGAGACAAGAAAGTGATAACTTATATAATATGGTGGTATTCGTTATAGTTGCATGACAAAATCTAATGAATAAAAACAAAATTATGATTTGCTTACGTCAGTGTAATAAATAAACAGAGATTAAAGGAAATTTAATTTAATTATCGCAATTTACATTATCAGCGTATTATTAAGACTGAAAGTACGGGAATCGTAAAAATTAAATGATTAATAGATGCAAACGCGATATAAAATATATTTTATATATATTTATTTTATATATATTTCCATTGTCTAGTACCCATAGTACAAGCTCTGCTTAGTTTGGGCTAGATAGTGTCGTGTGTATGTGATAGAATATTATTATTATTATTATTATTTTTAAAGTGTGCGGTGAAATACATTTCTTATGAAGTGATCTTCTAACCGTCTTTTACACACATATCTAGACTAACTACTGCTATATCGATCCCATGAATTGAATCTTTAAATCCTAAAAAAGTCCTTACACATCGGTAGAGGCATCTTTGGTTCCTCTGAGATGCCTCTTTGGTTCCGGTTATTGCACAGGCGTATTAACATTATAATATTCAAAAAAATATATGTAATATAACATAAATGTTTTCTCATTTGTCAATGCACTGCAATCCGTTTTTAATTAAATGAATGAATATATAAACAATTTGCATTAAAAATTATTACAATATCTAACACTAAATTGTTTCATCGAAGTTTATCACTATAGGGATAGTGATATTCATATATCATAAACTTCTTAGAAAAGAAACACAATTCAGTCAGAGTAGTTGGTTTCTTCTGAAAAGAAACATACACAGCACGGCGTTATTCAATCTTCTTATTTAGCTAAATATATATTACGTTATATATAGCATCAAAACACAACCATAATTTTTCTATACAAGCATATTATGCACTGAAATTTTTAAACTAATAAATAATTTTATTTGAAATGGGCTGTAAAACTTTCAAGTAAATAGTTCGTTAAAAGCCGCTCGAAAATCTACTCGAAAATTTGCGTACAAACAGTCAAACGATAGAACGTTACAAGTACATCAATATAAAATATGATATAGGTAAGACACATAAATATGTAGCGGTGGATTTTGCCATGACTGTCCGACGCGACACGTAAAATATAATATCCGCTACTTTGATCCGGAGTGCTAATTGTGAATATTTTGATATGTAGCTCTAATATAATGTTTACGAAGAAATATATTATAATCATTATAAAGACGTATTATAATATATTTGTTTTGCCACTGAGAATGTTGATTGCACGGAAGGCGTACCTACTTGGTGTGGTCACACTTACTTGCCACATCCTGAGTGTTGTGGGTTCGATCCCCGCATCCAGCAATAAATTGTGTTATCTACAAATTGTTATGCCGAGATGGATGTTCTTTGTATCCGTTGGATGAATATTTATAAAGTTCCTCTATGTGTTTAGAGGATTATTCTTAGTAGAGAAGTAGTTTTTTTTAATAATCACGTAGTTATACTACAGTATAGTGGCCTTTCTCTGAATAATCTTCTATGATGACCTCTCCCTTCTTGACTTCTTGTTCTTTTTGAGAAATCTGTTCTATTGGTAATGGTAGGCAGCTAGTTCGTTTTTATTTGGTTTCGACCTTGACAAGCGAAAATCGCACTGTTCGTCCATTTTTAAATGATTACCAGCCATGAGTACGGTTTTCATATTAGTTGCCAGAACTCGTTTCTGTCTTAACTGAATTGATATTCTAGAAATTACGTTGGGTCATTTCTTTTACTGTTCTTTTAGTATTAAGGTAGCAAAGAAGTATACAGACCTACCGAAGATAAGCGGTTATCGTAGCTAATGCTGGTTTATAATACAAGAGATATCACACACTAAGATAAAGGAAAAGGAAATAGGGAAGAATGTGATGGAATGGAAGAGGAGACAATATGGTAACTGCTCTTACACCAGTAGTTTCCTGTGTTTGATGAGCCAGTTCCATCATAGTGTCCCTATAGTAATAAGAAAATAGGAAGGAATTAGTTTCGGCTGTCTATTTTACATCAAACTTATTTTTATCCAGTATACCCCAAGTGACACAATTCAGCTCACCCAATATTATTTACGAGTGAGCATCATCGCTAATTTGCTTATAATATAAAACTACAGGACGTCGTTTTTGTCAAATTGAACATTACTATGAATTATGATCACATTTTATTGGCACGCCAGTTAAAATCCATCAAAACATATGGGTTAAATATATCAAAATTAGATTTAAAATTGCAAATCTATTTCAGTGTACATGTAGATAGATTTTGTTCTAAATATTAGCATTTAGTGCGTGTTTACTCAACTCAACATATGTATAACAGTTTATTGGACATAAAATATAGGAGTTTTAAATTACGAATTCTTAGGTACCATGTAATTATGGAAAGCACGGCAGAGACGCTCAAACGGTGCACCTAAATATCAAAACCTTATTGGTGAGTACATATTTGAGCCGTTTGGTGTCGAAACGCTGGAGCCATGGGGTCCAAGTGCTAGGTCTGTTTATAGAGACCTAGCTAAGCGGCTCATCGACGAATAAGTATTGCCATTCAACTTGGCAATGCTGCCAGTCTTCTGGGCACGTTGCCAATTGACGACGATGCGGAGAAATATTATAACGATTTTTAATTTTGAAGTTTTATTTTTCGCTGTAAATAATTTGTGTATATATTATGTTAATTATTTAATTATGTCACTAAAATAAACGTACTATCAAATTATGGAAAATGCATTTTTTGGTTATACATAGTAGATATTTCACTTTACTAATTCCATTTAAAAAGTAATCATATAGATATATTAGTTATTTTTATAGCACGATTTATATGTCTACGAATTGATTATATGTAAACTTTTTTAATAAAATAGTTTTCCTAATTAATAAATCGTGGTAATATATTTTCTCTGGGCAAGACCCAAGACCAGTTTGCTTGGAAAATCTTGGTGACAAGACGTTAACTGCTGGACACAGGCCTGCTGTGTCCAGTAGTAGACGTCTTTTGGCTGAAATGATGATGATGGTATATTCAACTTTATTTTGGCGCCCATATAATTAATCCATTTACTTATAAAACCGCATAGACAAATAAAATATGATAAGGCTTAAGCTTTACTAACTTTGATGGTTAGTAATGAACCTGTAGGTAAAAGGAGCCAAACGTCCTAAGTCATACTACGTATCATACATCGTAAAAAAAATCTATATTTTGGTCTAAGTATTGGTTAGGATTTAAGTCTTTACATTGCCATTCGATCGAGCCAAATTTAGTATAATTCAGCAAGTATTTGCAAAAAGGTTATTTATCTACTGTGATAGAATATAAGCCAAAAAAGCCAGTTATAATTTTAGATTAAACGCAATAGTATGAACTCCTACTATTTGAAATCTGATTCGATGACTTTGCGATGTATGCGAGAGTAATTGATACATTTTATGTTTCTTTCATTTGAAGCATATTTATTGAAACTGTCTTCAAAAATTAATTTGTAGATCTATATCATAAACATATAGAATTTCATCATTAATCTTTTTTATGTACTTATGGAAACTGTTAGAATAATATGTCTCTACATATTTAAACGGTGACAAAAATCGTAACCGTTTTAGAAGACTGAAAATATTCATACAGAACTACTATTATTTTTAGAATACCAAGAAAACCGAGACTAGAGATGGCATACTTTGGGTAGAGGCTAGCCACTGGCTTATTATGATGCACATAATATTCATACCTAATTATACGAAATTCACGTCCATCTTTAGCTACCTCATATTGAATAACAACTTGCCAATGCCCTCCTTCATCCAAAGCCTTTTAATTCCTCACAAAACTAACACAAAGAAGCACGTATTCATAAAGGAACTAGGGATAAAATAATCCCGCGCATAATATAAGCGTTGTGAGATAATCTGTGGAGCGCCGCGGCCCGCATGATTAGCGTTCACTGCGTTTTAAAAGCCTTAAAAGGTGCTAATGTACTGAGTCTTGGATAGATTATAAAATAGTTACAGGTGGAGCATTTCTATTTCATATTCTACCTAACACTAGTTTTGTTGCAAAACTTCTGTGGTATGATTTTATTGGATTATATCTTAAGACTTGTGCGAGCTTACCTCGAATAAATGTAGAACATAAAAAATACACAGGCTTGCACTTTATTTTGCAATATTTTCCAGTGAATGACGGCAATCTGTGGGTCTGTAAAATATGATAAAACTTATATTTGAGTTCATAGTATATCTTAAATAAATTGTCAGCTGACAAAGGTGTTGACACTTTTTATGATATCTTATATGGACCAATAAAGAAACACGTTCCTTTGTCTCGCTTAAAATCTAAGAAATTTCCTATATGGTTTTCTAATTCTTTGATACGCATTTTTAACAACAAAAGAAAATCTTGGATCAGGTGGAAAACATATGGCAACTTATCAGAATATGAAAAATTCTCTTACCTTAGGCATCGATTTCAAATGGAATGTAAAACTCATTACATTAATTATATAAATAGCGTAGAAGATAACATTAAGAAAGACGTAAAGAGCTTGTGGCGTTATGTTACCAGCCGAAACACAAATACTGGTATACCAGCCTCAATGTTCTATAAAAATCATAATACCAATGATCCGGCAGTGATATGTAATTTGTTTTCAAAATTCTTTGAATTTTGAAGTTTGAATCTGTATATGAAACTTCAACATTTATTTATAGTGAGTGGAAGTCCCCAGAGACTCAGGCAGATAGCTGGTTTGTCATTAACCACATCACTTTTACTCTTGATCAGGTCTTAAATGCATTAAAAACATTAGATGTAACCAAGGGTCCTGGTCCTGACGGGCTACCACCCTACTTCCTGTGTAGGATAGCCGATAATATATGCGTTCCGTTAAATATAATTTATAACAAATGCATAACCGAAGGTACTTTTCCTGCGGTGTGGAAGAGAGCCAATATTATGCCAATTCATAAAACCGGTTCTAAACATGACGTTGAGAACTATCGGCCCATCTCAATTCTGTCTACCTTGTCCAAGCTTTTTGAGAGACTGGTGCATGGTGCAATTTATCCCACACTTCACCACATTATACTAAGTCAACAACATGAATTTGTGCAAAAAAGGTCTACTGTTACCAACTTACTCATGTTCACAGACTACATATTCAATATTATAGACCAGCAGGTACAGGTAGACGCTGTGTACATGGACTTTCGAAAGGCTTTCGACAAGGTGGATCACGAGCTCCTTCTTCATAAACTAGCATATAACGGTATACGGGGCGATCTGCTACGCTGGTTTACGTCATATGTGGCAAACAGATCACAAAGGGTTGTTATTAAGGGACACCAATCTGATACTGTAAATGTTACTTCCGGCGTACCCCAGGGCTCTATTTTAGGCCCTTTATTATTTATAATTTTCATAAATGATATCAATAATTTCTTCGTACATTCAAAATTTCTACTTTACGCAGACGATCTCAAAATCTATAGAACAATTCGCAAACATGATATATGATTGTAACTTACTACAAGCCGATTTGGATCGCTTAACTGAATATTGTGTAAAAAACAAAATTTATTTGAATATATCTAAATGTGTATCCATTACATTTACTAAAAACAAGAATATTTTAGCTGACACGTACAATTTATCTCAAGTACCGCTTAATAAAGTTTCCTCTGTAAGAGATCTCGGAGTATTGCTAGACAATAAATTCCACTTTAGTCAACATATTCAAAATATCACTGCCAATGCTTATCGCATGTACGGTTTCGTTATGAGATCCAACATAGATTTTAAGAGAACTAGTACATATCTCCATCTGTACAAAGCACTGATTAGGTCACAGCTTGAATATGCCGTTATAGTTTGGAACCCTCTGTACAAGAAGTACATAGACAGTTTGGAGAGGGTACAGCGAAAGTTCATCAAAGCAATGCATTATGGCTGTCGCCATAATTTAAGCTCCGATACAAATACTGGTATTGACTTAATAGAATTAAAGTCCAGACGTATTTTTCTGGAAACCATGTTTCTTTATGATTTGTGCAACAACCGTTATGATTGTTCTGACTTAACAAACAAATTGTGTTACATCGTCCCTAGAACTGTAATGAGACGTGAGGTGCGCACACGTCCACTTTTCGCTGTTTCCCGTTGTCGCACTAATGCTGGATTCCGCGCACCTATGCACCGAATATCCAACAATTATAATGAGCATTTCATAGATTTAGATTTGTTTACTCTATCAGCTGGTAAATTCAGAAGCGCTTTATTGGCACAATTATTAAATAAATAAATAGAAAAGATAAGTTAACATTTTTTGTATTTTATTTAAAATATTTATCTCATATTGTTTGTCATAAATCTAATTATTTAAGTTTAGTCTAAATCTTGTGAATCAATCAGTTCATAATTAACATGATAATGTTAAATATGTGTATAACGCTGTGGGTTACACATATGTACAATTCTTGTTATCTATTGTTAAATTATTTAGTAATATAAGTGTGTAACTGTTTGTTTTTCCCTAAAATAAATAAATAAATAGTAATATACTCTAGTTATCTAGTCAAGAATACGAACTTTTGTTTCGTGATGAATCAGTAAGCGGCAAATCGATGTATCGATTTATCGTGATTGAATTCTCACTGCCTAAAACGACTGGCAATAGTTCTACAACAATATAATATTCTATCTATCAACGCATATATTATATTTAAAGTTATAAGCAGTAAAACTAAAAGGTAAATTTGCTATATAAAGCTTTTCATAGTTGTCAAATATTAAATAACCGGTGATATTTTCTTAGGCATAAGAGTCTTGGTAATATACCTATCTGCATTATTATTTGATCTTTGTCGGGTGTGAGACTCGGCTCATTACTGGCACTAATGAATGCTTGCGCACGACGCTTTGTGCAACCTGTGTGTTTCATACGTAATACTTGTAACTTACATGGAATGAATAAATGAAAGAAAAACTGATGTAGAACATAAATTATGAATTAGACATCTCATATATCTCGTTAGTAAGTTTTCACATTATTAAAAAGAAATATTAAAAGTATCTTTATAAGAAAATGTGAAATACTATAGACCAGAGGTTCACAGACTATTTTTTTCATAGACCACTTTCAAACGCTGGTTCCGGTGGACCCTCTGCAGCTACATTTTTACCATATTCCTTGACTAAAATGGGACTGAACCTTCCACGGTAGGTGGGCACACTTTTTTGTTTTTTAGTAATTCTCTAGTAGCGTTCAATATTCCTCAAAATAATTTTCGTGGACCTCCGCTTACGAATTGTGAAACCCCAATTTTTTGTCATGCCAACGTAGACCCCCGTCGAGTCTCCCGTGGACCCCTGGGAGTCCACCTGGACCACTTTAGAAACTACTGCTAGACCAATAGCCGACGAAATAAGTATTGCAGCATTTATCGAGTGGCATAAGCATGCATTAATGTTTAAATCGATCGCGATGTTTTCAGTTTATTGCCGGTATCGTGCAAAGTACTATTGCATATTTTTATGCTTTAAAAGGATAACTGCCGCACTAGTTGTAAACCTTTTATAGCAGGGTTCTTTACAAACGTTGATATTATTTTTATTCAATTTAGTCAGTGGCAGTTCGAAGTCACAAAATGAGCACAATAGATAGCTTTATAGCAAAATGTGGGTAGCATACACATCTGCCTAACCTACTGGAGATGGATAGGTGTGAGGCTATGTGTGAAGTATAACTTGACTTGAGTGACTTGACTATGGATGTGATGGCACAGACGTTTAAGAGGTCGCCTCGCCACTGCCACTGTGCCGACTGTTGTGTGTTCAATTCCCGCACGAGACAAAAATTTCTGTGATGCTCAAATAGTTGTTACGAGTCTGGATGTTCTTTTGTATCCGTTGTTTAAATGGTTGTAATGTCCTCCGCGACACAGTAATTATTTCTAGTATGCACATTGTACTATAAAACTAAAAAAAATATAATATATAATAATAATAATAATAATAATAATAATATTCTACCACATACACACAACACTACCTAGCCCAAACTAAGCAGAGCTTGTACTATGGATACTAGACAATGGATAAACATACATATATACTTTTTTTTTTGTAAATACATACATATTATACATAGAAACACCCAGACCAAGACAAACATCCATGTTCATGCACACAAATGTTTGACTTGTGCGGGAATCGAACCCGCGACCTCAGGCGTGGCAGTCGGTTACACTAACTACTACGCCATAGAGGCCGACTATAATAAATAACTAATATATGTTATATGCATACCATGCAGGATCACTTGGAGAGCCCTGACCTGCAACGCTACTTTATGTGGTCACGACCCTCAGCTATCAGATACGATGGAGAAGAAGATATATCACACCAGCGAGCAGATCACTGTGAATGTTGTTGTACAGAGTTATTATAATGTACTTACATACCAAAGAAAGGACTCTTACCAATCAGTTCAAACACCATCAAATTGTATCCACATGAAACTTGGATGAAAGCTCGTACATATAAGACGTACGTCACAGGGATTACGTCACTAATACACCCACCGCAGGATCCCATAAACTGGTTATAATTACAAAATATAAAATCTTTTGATCGCGATGTCGGACCTCCGTCAGGAATGAAAAGATCTTTATTGAAATGGCGGCCGTCAATTAACTGAGGATCCCTAGGCTTGAATTACTGTATAATATTGAGGGTTTGGTTGTCTGTATTACAGACAGAAAGGTATTTGGCACACAATTTTTTGGATTGCCAAATACCTTTCTGTCTGTATTACAGACAGAAAGGTATTTGGCAATTCAAAAAATTGAAGATAACGCTAGTATTGTTTGTTCCTTATATCTAAGAGAGCTATAGCTTTTCTAATTCGTGGAAAAGTAGCATTTTACATTGTAGTATGACGTTTCATACTTTCGACATTTCATTATTGAACCCCGTGTAAGGAGTATCAAACAAATATTATAATAAGAATACAGCACACTAGTAATCATACAGGTATTATTGTCGTAATATACTACAAATATAGATAACGAATTTCATCTTTCTTGGAATTCATAGAAATGTCTCTAATATTTAAGAACTTTATTCTCTAACTATCATACCAAATATAATCACCTGAATATTTAACTTTATTGTTACATTTTAACTCAATACAATTAAATACACCCAGATTCACGAGCTACGTTTAGATTTGACAGTAACTCACATTAAAATATATAAATCGTAGATGTACCCTTACCGTACTTAGATACTACACTAAGAAGTTTGAGCTCACACGTAACATTTACATGACAGAGAACGATAATTTTAAATTTTTTATATGAGTGAGCGTGACATTACTATATTTATAATTCAGACGTTATCAATGTGTGATTATGATTATTCATCTATGATTTATATCCTTGATCATAATTATTACAAGGAATAAATATCCGAGCAACACCACGCGCAAAAACTAGCTCTTAATAAAGAGCCACGTTTAGGGTTTTCATTACACCGTGTATAATGGCGCGTACAAATATTTTTAATCCGCTGCCTCATACATCTTCCGCAGTTCATTTTGCTGGACGCCCGCACGCTAACGATATTCCGTCCAAGCCAATTTCCACCTTATTACTTGGAAAATCGAATTCATTTTAGTAGAACTACCAATCTGTGGCATCTAGGTAATATTCAGCGAGCAAAATTGAACCTTATATCGAATATTTAAAGCTGAAAATTGTTCGTAGGTCTGTTATATCAGAATACTGAATAGGTGGACGGGCGTTCGTTTTTTTTTAATGTGTGGATATTGCATCGACGTGTCCGCTGTATTTATGGACAGGTAAATATTTTGTTAGCGAATATAAAGGTTATAGCCATAGATTGTATATCAGCAATATTCGGGATATTGTTTGGATAGAAAATGTGCACGGTCAGCACCAAACGTATTTTTAGAAACGTCAATTTCGCATATTGGTTAGACAGTTTGTAGTTTATATAGTAAGCAACATTAAAACTAACTCGATTGATCATTCGTTAAAAATAATATGAATGGTAAACTATAGCTAGAACTCTGTTTAAATTTAAAGCAGCTAGGCTGGTTAACTTATTTATTTATTTTTAGTTAATTAAAACGATACAAAACCATTTGCATTATTAACTAAGAAACACTGACACATTAATTATAAAATTATAATAGTAAAAATAAAAATTGTGACAATAAGAAACGGACCAATAATTACAAATTAACATGGAACTGTAGATTCCCTATTATACATATTCTCACAAAATAACAGGCATTCTTGCATGATCTTCTTCCATTCATCTGCAAACAAATCACTGTTAGGGCTGGCGTACAGAAAAGCATTGAGTACCTCTAAGGTGCGGCACACAGGGGATTTGGCTCTGGCAAGAGAATGGCGTGTCGGCCGTTCGTACAATCTATGCCGGTGACTCTGACGGAGTCCAAGGTATTTGTTAGGCACATACAATCTACAGAATAGTTGATGGAGTTCAGGACACTTGATTCGCCCGTCCGTATAAAACATCGCAACCATATAATGCTGTATTGGGTTCCAAATCTGCCAGCTTGTGAGAGTAAATGTATGATACAAGAATAAATTACATTGAAGAAGGAGAAGAAGACATTGACTGCAAGAAGTGGTTTTTTTTGCGCTGATGCACTGTTTCTTAAAACTTTTATTTATCGATTTTAATTGTATCTCTGCCTAAGTGGAGATGAAAGCAATTGCTAAGAATAATTTTCTCTGATTTGAAACCCGGGTAAGGCGAACCTTATTAAATGTTTAATGTCAAAAAATTGTTATTAGTTAAGGTACGTAATCATGTGCTGTCAGAGGACGGCAATATGCTCTTCCACTATTACGTGTGCCGTTATAACATAACTGGCGAAAAGTGCATTTAATACAGATATAATAATACAGTCACTTTCTACTGAATTAGACTATATTTAATAATGCAGAGATCTGTCTAAGTCTTCGAAAATATAGGTGAGAAACTATGCATGTAATTTATTTATTTATTTATTAGTAGGCAACCCAACAGCTGTTTTACAGTGTACATGGAATTATAGCAATGACATTAAAATCTTAAACCAATTACAGAGTTTCACGACATTCGTATAAGGATATAAAACTAGAAAAACAGAGTTAAGTATATATATACATTACAACATGAAATTAAATGATAAAATAGAAATAACAAAAATAAAAATCATCTCATTTATCCACTGGTGAGCATATTTGCGACTTGTTTTCGATTTCGAATTGTAGCTGGAAACATTGTTTCATAATAAACATTTATCTCTTCATACACAATGACCATACTTCACATGTCAAAACCATTAAAACTGTAATCGTACAAATTGCCACGGAAATCCGCAGTGCATGCCACGCATGGTCTATTGCAAATCTCTTACGAAAACTATTATCTGACAAAATGCATGGAGGTAATTTCGACCCTCGAAGCCACGTGGCGATTGATAGTCGCAATTAGACACGGCATTCGCGGGAAGTGATGGGAAGTCGCCTGCGAGAAAGCCGGCCGCGGGAAAGTCGCGTGAGGGAATGGGGAAACCGTGTGCGAGAACAATCGCTTGCTGGCCGCTCGAGTAGGAATGAATTGAACTATTAATTGTTAAGGTTTATTGTTGAGCGGCGGTTCAGTTGAATTTTGAGTGTCCCTTGTAAATCTGCTATTCATTGTAATTAATGTTCTGTTGTAAAATTTTGCACACACTTTTTGTATTATAGTTACAAACGAAGTCGCGCAAGTCTCGTTATTATTATATTATATGCTTTTCTTGTTATTATTATTGTGCTATGAAGCGGATAATATTCTAATGCATTTTTTCCTAAAATCTATCTATTCTAGGTCTAGTGGAGTATTTCCATTGTTACCGGTACCGTTCACAAGCCGAAAAGAGGTCTATGCCAGGCAGTGGGATATTTTATATAGAGGGTTGATATTGTTATTTATTATATATATGTAAATTTATTTAATTTTATACAATATATTTTAATATTTCTATATGAAAGTAAATGAAGCCAGAGAAGTGTGTCAGGATCGTAGCAATTGGAAATCCGTAGTCTTTGCCTACCCAGAGGGGCAGGCGTGAATCTATGAATGAATGTATGTAAATATCATTAACCAAATAATAAAATACTTAATTTTTATTATTACTAGATAGAATATGTCCGTTTTCGTTATGTTATTTAAATTAAATAGAAACTATTGCCCTTGAGATAATTGCTATGTGCACTCAAACATTGCTTCATCCTAAATAATAGTTAATTAAAGATGTATTTTTATCAAACAATAAAAGATACAGCACATTTAATAAAAATCACAAACGCAAAAAATACTATAAACCAATCAATCGATCGTAATACTAATACTTTATTTTACTTTTGAGTTATAGTATATATTTTAAATTATATACGAATATTCCTGTAACCAGAAAAATATTCCAGCTATCAAAATCCACGTTTCGTAAACATACAACACAAACGACTAATACACCGTATTTTACCAAATAAAAACAAAAACAAGTTGTCAACCCTTTATCTTGGAGCAATTGATTGAAAAAAATATGTAACTTACATTATAATATATCTATAGCAAGGTAATGAGGCGAGATAGCTATGAATCTATACATAATGCTGCTAAATTATTGTATGTATGTCTGTGTGTGTGCCATGTTAGGGGATCTGGATGTATGGAGGCATAATCATAAATATTCATCAGGTTTTGTGTTGTGCCTATAAAAACATATGGGGTTGGTTTGCAAATGGCTCGGTCGGACGATTAAAGATTTTTGTACTATAGGTACTGTTTCAGTAAAAGAAGTGCAAAGTACAGGTATGTAAATAATAGCTCGTTGGTACAGCTGTGGCGTCATTGTTGTCTATTGTTTAAAGTGAGGCTTTGATGCCCTGATGGAGCGATATGATCAAGTATAGAACTGGATTTAGAGACGGCGATACTTACAACCTTAGTTCGAATAATCAATCACCTCATCTTATAATATTGAGATGTGTATGTAACTTCCATTTATATCTTTAGACAAATATAAAAGTATTAAGATTGACCAATAAATTAATCAATCATATTTTATTAGTTAGTAAGTAAGTAAGTAAAGTAAGTAAGTAAATCATTTATTTGCGTAAAAACATGGTATACATTGATGTTAATATTATTACAGTAGCTCAACATGTTTCGCTAAGATATAACATAGCATGCAAAAATTTATATTTTGACAAAAGGAATCAACATCTCACATCCATAAAATCTTTTAAATTGTAAAAATTACATTCAATAAGCCACTTGTGTAATTCTATCTTAAATTTTCTCGAGTTCAATATTTTAAAGCGACTTGGTATTTTGTTATAAATACGTACGCACATTGCAAGGCAGTTTTTGTTGTATTTCGCAAGTCTTGGCAAATCACTTAATACCAGTTTATGAGGATCTCGTCTATTTCTGGGATTTACATCATTACTTATCATTACTTTTTCTGACCGTATTATAGGTATATAGGTACATTCTGGACGTACGTTATGTCAGTGAACAAAGTCGCCCTCGATGGCGTAGTGGTCAGTGTAATCGACTGCCACGCCTGAAATCGCGGGTTCGATTCCCGCACAAGTCAAACATTTGTGTGCATGAACATGGATGTTTGTCTTGGTCTGGGTGTTTCTATGTATAATATTCAGGTATTTAAAAAAAGAAGTATAAATGTATGTTTATCTATTGTCTAGTACTCATAGTACAAGCTCTGCTTAGTTTGGGCTAGATGGTGTTGTGTGTATGTAATAGAATATTATTATATTCTATTATTATTATAGTTAAAAGGTCCGAGATATGCCGGGTACAAAGTATGCAAAAGCAAGTGGAGACTCATAGCCTCTGCCTTGCTATATGAGAAACAGGTGTAATACAATGTATATATGTATGTTTGTATGTTTTGTGTAACTAGATCTATGGTACATTTAAGGTGCCTCCTGCGAAATTTCAATAGGAACCCGAAGTTAGGAAGTAAGCGATGTTACACACTTCCGTGCCACGGAAAGTACGTAAGCTGTTGGTCCTGCGCCTGATCACTGGTCGTGTTGGATTGCCGATGCCGTACCAACAAATTTAAAGAGCGAGGGAACAGTTCACTTGTGTTTGCGCATAAACTTGAACACTATAATATCTCCTTCGCAGATGACCAGTCTCTATTAAGATTTGCCGCTACGGCCGAAATTCGAAGGACATTATTACACGTAAGATAATGAGATACTAAGTACCTATATTAATTTAACGTTATTTGAAACTCCAGATACATTCAAGTTATACAGTTGCGTAGAAACAATACACATAAAACGCAATTTTAAATTTCGACACAGACATTCACAATAATGGTAATCATAAATGCATAGTTTCATGGCTATACCTCTTATAAAGCATTATCTCTTAAAATAAATTAACCCAAATACGTTTCAAACAAAAGGTATTTATTCAACAAATAATATAGTCCTGAAAAGTAAGCCCAGATGCACATCGACGTGTATGAATGTGCACCGTTATCCCACAACACATGACACGAACACTAAGTGAATTCGTGTGTCCGCGCCACCTCCAATTTAGTGCCGCGAACCAATCATCATTACCGAAGGGTCCGCCGCGATCAAAATAAACACCAAGCTAAACGCACCTTTATTTAGAAAGAGATGAAAATACATAAAGTAAACAAGTAAGAAAAGGACGCACCGATAAGTCGGCCAGAGGTCATAAACAATTGTGCAAATGAAAGATTATGTTTATAGAGTGAAGGTGTATCGTGTAATAAAATTACGTGTTTATACCCCGGGTAGGAGATAAGTTCTGATTTTCTTATATTGTCCCCGTTTTCATTACGTTCTCGAACATATTTTGGGAGGAAATGTTTTTTCTCGGTAGGTGTTTTTATGTTAGGTTTATATTCAGTTGTATAAATGTAAGATGAAAAAGACATACGGTATTTTCATGTTTATGTTTATTCCAAGAAATAACAGAAAAATAAATGTATGGGAAGAATTAGGTAAGTGTGCCTCCGTATTGACTTTCTGTGTTCCATGCCAACTTATAGGCAATGTCTTCATGTACGTTATACCATTTTTCAAGAAATTAAAGAAATATGCGCGCCTCTTTACACTCTACTGTAAAATATCACTAAAATATTATTATGTACAAATTTATATATAAATAGGTAAACACAAAATGGTGCAGTTCTCTGTTTGTTAACCGATTTTCTTTCGTTTTTGTTTAGCAGCTATTAAAGAGCAATCATCAATAAATAAAATATATAAATAAATAAATAAAATTGGAGATAGATCTTTTTTTTAATGTACATTCATAGAAATATTTTACAAATTTTTAATAATGTTCGAATTTCGACCACTTGTCTAACAGTATCAAACCTGAGATACATATACGGTATTTACTTTCCCATCTCAGTACTCAATATATAATATAATAACAAAATAAAATGAAAGAGGCTCGTGGTTTTAATTCTACTTTTCTGAGCAGCACGGAGTCTGGATATATGCGGCAAACTCTGCGCAGATTGCCTGTGGGAGAGTAGGACTTTGGCGGACAAATAAATGGTTTCGTGATAGCAAGCCCAGAGACATAACTCTTCCTCCCAACAGTCGGTGAAAATATATGCATACAGTCCACTACATGCTTCACATATGTACTAGAATATTTGAGAGAAATCATATGAATAAAAGTCTTGATGATAAATTATCACAAGTTTGTAACTTGCATATCTTAATACATATATAGGTCATAAACTCATAGACTGCCACCTACATTAAAAAAATTTCACGTTATTTTGTAATGTCAGAATTGTGTGCTATTGTACACAAGACCAACTACAAAAGAAAATTTTAGCTAGATTACGATATGAGTATCTATAATCAACGTCACCATTAAATTAATTAGCTGGTGAACATCATAGATAACAAGCAAAGACAAAACGAATCTCAGCTAGTACAAAGTGAAGTAAATAAATAGGTACAACTTTGTGTTTGCTCGTGAAATCCACCGAGATAATCCAACTCATGGCGCTTTCTTTCATTTTATAAATTTAATTCGTCCGTCACGGGAAGAGTGACCTTTTACCACGTGAGACTGCACACCATAATACATAACGCTTTATATCCTACATTGCCTCAATATAAAATGAACTTTAGATAGTTTATATAAAGTATACTTTTGAATAGTTGAGCTGACGCGTCTTATTCCAGAATGATTTACGTGAGAAGACAATGCAATCTATTCTACAAGGCAGCAGCGCGATGTAAAACGACTTCTATGTTTAGCTAGGCAAGGTTGAATTTCAAATGAAAATGTAATGGAAAAACTAAAGGAGCTCTCACATTTCACTGAAAAATGTGTAAGAAGTAAGGCAGGGAAAGCCGCGGGATCCGTTATAAAGACATATTATTCTTTTGAACGCGACGGTTGTCGAGTCGCAATAAGTCGCAGTAATCCTCGCAAGGTATAGTGCGATTCAATTGTCATTGTTTGGTGCGCCCCTAATGAAAAATATTTCGTTGTGTTCCTTTTTTAAGTGTTTGTGTTCTTTGTGTCTGTTGTGAACAGAATGGTTTGGTGTTCTTCACAAGTTTGGTTCTAGAACTTTGTGGGAAGCATAGGTCTTGTAGTTTCATTACACAGAGGTAAAAAAAATAAGTATCAATAGTAACTCTTGTTTTGAGTTAATTATATAAATAATTAGATACAGCGTAAATTAATATCTATTATACAATCTATTGAAAATGACTTACCTTACTAGTACTGGATAAATTTGGACATTTAAGCAATTCATATCTGTCTGCAATAGAACTAGGCCATTTTATTTCAATATAAGAATTTTATCTGCCTAACCCTTTAGAGATGTACTGGCGTGAAATGGTAAAATAAACTCGCTTTGTTGATCGTGAGGTGCCGGGTTCGATTTTTAGATCGAACAAAGTATGTTTGGGTGTCCTTTTAAGATATACAAAATTGTATATTTAACTTTAAAGAAAATCAAATTATTTATTAGGTGCCGTCTAAATATGTAGCTAGTGAAATGTAGGTGTAATACACCTCGACGGACCAGCCTTTAACCTATCTGTATTCGGAATACCAAAGTAATTGAAAATCTATTGAGCTTAGCCGCTGGTGTACCGCTGCGACTCAATAGGTTATGGATCTACAGGCATAAATGTTTTTATGTACTAGAATATAGATTATTTTTCAAAGACATTAAATACATTACACAGCACCATATATCACAATACATATTGTCAAAATAAACGTAACCTATTTTTAATAGAAACCCCACACAAGCAAAACTTTTTGGATTTGAACATACTGTTGTATCTGCAAGTTATTCGAAATTTTCCAACTTCGTCGAGTTCGATTGGAAAAAAGCACGAACAGATTTCCTGAAACTGTCGAAAGCATTTTGGCGCGGACACAGTGGCCCAAACAAATTCAAAACAACCATAAATCAGGAAGGCACAAATAAAAAACTAAGGTAAGCGCTCCTGTTGTCGGCCGCGGCCGAACCGGGCCACTTCCGTTCGGCGGCGGAAGTGACTCTATTGGCGTAAAAAAGCTGCGAGTCAACTGGCCAGTTTGTTAGGTTTATTGAAAAGCGAACATTGATAAAAGTGTTCGACGCATCGGCGCTCTGTCCATGTTTGAATGTCGCACTTTTGTGTAAACATTAGGATTTACCGACTTTTTTCTCGCGCGGCAAAGATTTTTTGAACGTAGTTTTTGTACTGAAAATGTTTGTTATTTACAGTCTCAATTCACGCCTCCGTAAATTTTCCTGTACGTAATGAAATAATACATAATATGTACAAGTTAAATCTGCATGAAAGTTGACTCAAAAGGTAGAATTACCTATATAACCGAATACCGTATAAAAATCGTTAGCTTACTGGACTGCGAGTAAACAGTATTCTTACTTTTGCAGTGCATTCATAAATAGAACAAATACAGAATCAATACACTTAGCTCATAACTACTACCATAAGCAAAACTATTTATTGCTACTACAATAAAAATGCACTAATCTTTCAATATTTTTTTATAATTCCTACATTAACATTCGACCTAATAACTTTTTCGCCATAAAATCTGTTGTGTATTTTAACTTTGAATATTTTATCCAAGGTAAACCATCAAAACAAACCATATTTTAATTCCCACACACGAGAACAGAAACCCCTGCGTCACCGCGCAGCGCACGCGTCTCCATTCGTTACGCACGTGTAGCGCAAATTAAAAACGTTTCTGCCGCGCGATTATTAATTACCGATAACTCGAGCGCTCACCCTACCCCGTGAGACACAATTAACGTGCTTTGTTGGGTCATCTTAGTCTTTTTAGTTTAATTTGAATGTGTTTTATAAATGGTCTTGTTTAGCTAAATGATTAAAATGGCCTAAAATTATATAAATACTAGATTCTGCCCGCAGTTTTGCCCGCGTAAATGTAGGACAGGTTAGAAACAGTATTTTTTCTGAATGAAAAGTACCCTATATCCTGTTCTATTTCCTTGACAACGTGTAAGTGAAATTTCATGATGATCGGTCTTGGAGATAAGGCGTTAAAGCGTAAGGAATAAACAAACTCACATTCGCATTTATAATATTAGTCAGGATTATAATTATAAAGACTAGATTATGTTCGTTACTTCGTCTGCCAGGATTGCAGCTCACCCCATGATAATAATTCAAAACATACTATGGACCTTAGTTCAATTTTGAACGTGATAACGTATTACAGAGTGTATAACTTTATCTCTTTCTCGCGCATGTAACAACAATATTATAAAAATTATCCCTCTGATTAATCTATATACCTCAGGACAATAAAATTTTCGTCGCGACTTTTTGTACATATTCAGAAGCAAGCCCAAGCTACTTGCAGGTTTCTGTTCATAGGCTCCACCCTTTGCCTGAACCTAGCAACTAAACTAAATCTAACTTCAGTTTCTTAGTAAACTCACTAAGCTATATATTTTGACGTTCATAAGTGGTACTTTGTAACCTAAATAACATATCTAATTCTCCAATTTAGAATGGCCTTTCCACTATGTTCTTGCACCAACATTTATTTAGTTTACAACCCTTAATATCCTTACCATCGCATGTTAACAAGCTCTTGCACTTAGCATCCCTTTCAAACAATCCCGTGCAACTAAGTACTGTTCCATCACACATGAGAATCCTGTCCACGTGGCGTTTTTAAGATCTGTCTGATGATAACCTTAATGAAAAGATCCCTAAGCCTGATAAAAGACCCACGGGTCTATAAATCAAAATAAAGAGCAGATGCAGAAGGTTAAGTTTGTAATTGTATTGAAAATGTAATAATTATAATAAATCAATGTCTGTGTAACAATTATGTAATCGAATATCATTAAATTGAATAAGCTCTATAGAAGTTCGGTTGTCATATTATTAGAAATGTTTAAAAAGTAGTTTGACAAGTGTTTTATGCTTCGATGGAAAAAAAGTATCACCATTAGCTTAAAGTTAGTTTTTTCAGAAGACATTTAAAACCTGCATATGAGCTTTAGCGATGATCCTACACCTTCGCGTTAAGTTAACTTGACTATTCTACCCCGTATATTCAATATATTTTTTACTCTACTACAATAAAAAATGTATTGATGGAATTAATAAAATGTTTCACCACCCAGTCCCAAACGTAAGCATATAAAATATAAACAGTATGATTCTTCTCATAACATTCATAGTTCCATGGTTATCGGTCAGTTTAAACCACAAAACTATACCATTATATGCACCAAAACAAGCTGTTTATTGGTGCCAATATTGGTCACCAATGTATTGGTCAAGATGTTAGTACTACTGATATACTTGGCTGATGATGGGGCTACTGCACTGTACTACAGTGAAGGCTAACACATGACAGGTACCCGATGCGACTGACAGATGTACACTGATTGTCCTATAATTGCTACTGGATTACTTCTCGATAAGTTTCTCGTTAATGTCCGTTCTATTTGACGTATCCTATTACGAAATTAACAATGATATAGTTTAAAATTAAACTACTGTTCGGTTTTTGCAGTTAACTTTAAAACACTACTTTAAGATATTTGTAGAATAATGTAAGGTTGACTATTTAAATTTAGTATTTGTATTTAATGTAGATTAATTTCAATGTATAATATTCGCGTAAACGTAATGCATAGAAAGTTCGTAAAGTAAAGCAGCACAGATTTTGGAAATCTGCTTATAAGACAAACCTCTATGACAATAGACATTAAACAATCGGCCTCGATGGCGTAGTGGTTAGCGTAACCAGCTGCCACGCCTGAGGTCGCGGGTTCGATTCCCACACAAGTCAAACATTTGTGTGCATGAACATGGATGTTTGTCTTTGTCTGTGTGTTTCTATCTTTAATATGTAAGTATTTACAAAAAAAAATATATAAAAAGATTCCCGCACAAGTCAAACATTTTTGTGCATGAACATGGATGATTGTCTTGGTCTGGGTGTTTCTATGTGTAATATGTATGAATTAATAAAGAAAATGTATGTATGTATGTTTATCCATTGTCTAGTACCCATAGTACAAGCTCTGCTTAGTTTGGGCTAGATGGTGTTGTGTGTATGTGGTAGAATATTATATTATTATTATATTACAAAGCTGGTGAAATGTGAATGTAAGAAACTTTTACCTACAGCTTTGGAGATATAAGTGTGAGTTTAGGGTATTTGAAATAACTCCTAATTATACTCAGTATTACGATCTCGAACAACTGCTTTATAATGTATTATTTTCAAAACTTAGATTGACTTATAATTGTCTTAACGAACCCTTTGTAATCTAAATAATTTCTGTATTCTATAGTTAATAATCTGTATTCTGTAGTATATCTGGCAGGAATTGATAAATATTAAACTCATTTGTTTTAGCGTATTTACGACTTTGTAAATGATTTTAAGTTTGACCACTTATAAAGCCAGTTTATATAATTTTTCCTAATTAAATTTTAGTTATGTTTTAAATCATTTATTCTACTTACAGTACATTTAGGAAGAAATAATGGATAAGTAGTAGTTTACTTCGCTGCTCAAGTGCTACAATTAACAACAGTACCGATTAATTTTACAGTATACTAATTAAGTTAGGCAGTGATCCATTACAATTGCATCTTCTTCTTGTATTAGATACGATTAGGTAGCCACTAATACAATTATAAATAGCGACTATAATATACATAAAAATCAGCTGCTGTCATATTGATTATGACCGATTAAACTGACACTACAAACTTTGTTTCTAAAAAGCTACTTACGATTTTCTGCACCATATTCATAAGCCGCATCAACTGTAATAAAAGCAGTATGATATTTTACACTAAAATATACATACTGCATTTGAGATAATATTACCAGATTACTTTATAATACCTTAGCCAAACATTGCTTGCACAAACGTATTTAAAACTCACTGACTCTTTTTATTCGCCAGCCATGTGAAAAAGCAACAGCGCGCTTTATTAATAAAAGCGTGCACACTGCGATTGTGCGCAGATGAAAAGGCGATTAGTCGCGGCACGTCCCCTCCCTCACCTATTGTTTGTCGCGCTGTGTGGACGATACCTACGCACTATTTATACTTATTTAAATCTCTATAGATTGGGTGGAAATAGCTTTCGTCTAAAAGGTCTTATGTGACATTAGTGTAGGGCATTAGATTGACTTTTTAAAATACAAACTGTATTTTCAATTTCCTTAAATTGTAAATATTACTTATCATATGGATTAGGTAATACATCTGGGTATCCGGTCTTTCGTCATGGATTACGATCTTAACTGGACTTAAGTATAATACAAGTATATTCATACATTAAAATGTACACCGCACTCTGTACCTACTAAGTAAATCACTGATATGAAACATTTTAAGGCTAAGCAATGGATATATGAGCTTTTAAATGCTATCACACCAATGATTTGTGGTAATCCTAGATATTCTAAATCGAGAGTAAAGATTATCTTTGATCAACTTCAGTATTTTCTTCACCTTTTAAATACATAAATTTCATTAACACTCGAGCAATGGTGCTATTAACATTAACAAGGTAATTATATTATTAACGGAACATGTGGTGGAATATTATTATTATTATATATATTATATTATCGATGGAATGGTAATTTTTGAGTCCTTTTTTCTGGTGGGTTGATATTTTCACCTCTTAATAGAACGCAACGCCAACTCTTAAAGTTTTACATGCTTAGAAAACTCTCAGTACAAAACGCTAAATTAAAACGATACTTCGCCTACACCTGAAACGCTTACGTCGTTTAGTTCCTACGCCGCCGTTCCATTGATACTAAATCCCGGTCTACACACGCCACACTGTCGCGAACTGCTCGTGCGTGCGAATGCCCGTCAGTCGCTATTGTCGACTAATGCGAGGGTACGCTTAAACCGAAGGATGAACGATTAAAAAACGTTTGTTTTCGGCGGGCGATCGAGACAGGATTGGGTCTGAATTTGATTTAAGCGTAGCTAGGGAATGGTGTTTAGGTTTGGAAAAGTTTCAATTAAATTTAAATGGTGGTTTGCTGTTTATGTTATAAGTTTATGTTTAACAAATACATTTTAGTAATGTAGTTTTCTAAAGTCATAAATAAAATTCCCATGTTACTCTGAACACAGACAGGTAAAGTACTACGGATTTACTTAAAACTTTAAAGAAATAAACAGTAATAAAATAATACATTTGTAATATTAACAGTAATTGTTAGTTTGATGAGTCTCTTATTTTTTGTTACCATTTTAAAAATAAATAGTTTTGGGCTATAGTTAACGTATTACCTTTAATTCATAAGCGATATTTGCATGTACAAATTTATTTTCCTTCTTTACTTTATTTTACTAATTCTGAAGTACTATGTCACCCATCATATACAATATGTAACTTTTGTAATGCACAAAAAATATAACAAACTATATAATAAGTAAAAAAGAAACCGTTACATTTAATGTAGGTACCTAGCAATAAAAGCCCTCGTAACGGCACACGTACATAATTAACATAAAAATAAATTCATAATCACATGAAATATTGCAGTCGTAACAACAATAAGTGCAATTTTCCACGCGATAAATCTTATAATAATAATATTTAATGTGTGTGCGACGCGAGGGCGACGTGCGACACAATAGTAGGAGATTTGACGCGCGCGATCGGTCGCACAGTGTGCACCTTGCCTTTGTTATCCCCCCTGGATTTTTGATGCGGTATGGCGAGGTGTGGGTTGTATTGTATGAATCGAATTTTGATCAGCAATGGTCATAGTTTCGTTATCACGGATCATTTGTTCGCCGTGGTTAAATAGCTTTATGTGGTATGATGTATAGATGTGATAATGCGCTGACTTTTAAATCATCAACTATGTGGTTAGTTACCGTAAAATGTTATCACTTCATTTGATTCAGGATGAAGATTGAGACAAAAAGTAAGGCTTTATTATTGTCAGATAACTCTAATTATACAAACGATCTGTTGACAAATGCTTATATTGACTCCAGGTTATATGATAATAACTGGAGTCCTATATAAATTAAAAAGTAAAGCCACCATCTATATTGATGATTTAAAAAAATCTAATAGAATTGTATTGGCAACTAAAATTTGTCCGCTTGACGCTTGTAAAAGTTACATAATTATACATACGGATTACATTAAACATATTTTTTTAGCCTTATCTCAATGTTGTACAATAATTTTAAAAATGTCTGCTGTATAGTGTATATGCAATCTGTGATACTATTTAATTTAACTACGCTAACGGGCTAATGGAAGTTTTTAATAATCAAAATCAAATACGTACGATTCTCAAATCGGATTTTACATTTATTAGTCTTTTGAACTAATTATGACGTATAAAAACATAGGGTATTTAGCTGGAACGCTACACCCATTGCACTCACTGATCGGTAAACGATTAGCGAGGTTAAGCAACGTTGGGAGCGGTCAGTCTATAGATGGGTGACCGCTTAGTGGTATTTCATCTGAGCGTCTCCGTGCTTCGGAGGTCACGTAAAAAGTCAGTCCCAGTTGTTGTCAAATAGACAGAGTCGTTAAGCCATGTCAGAGGCCTACGGGCGGCTTGAACAACTCTTGACAACAGGTTGGCCACTAACCACACGAAAAGAAGAAGAGAAGAAGTCAACGCTTTTTATTAGAGAATGAAGTAGCCCTGAATTATAAGTTATACCTGAATTACTACTATAATGAGATTGTTAAAAAATATTCATGTAATGTGTTTGTTGTACCAAAAAAGACTCGAAAGAAGAACAATGACCTATGCGTGGCCCACGTTGAATAATAAGACCGTTAAAATAGGTAAATAAAGATAGAAAAATAAATCAAATCCCATCAAAAATCCACGCTAACCTACATACCGTTCATTCAGTGAGTCGCACCCTCCTGTCCGTTACTCGTGTCCGAGGGTGCAGAGCTACGGTGAAGGGTGCAGCCGTCCGCTGCACTACTGATTATGAATGCACGTATCGATCCGTGTTTGGAATGAATTTTGGCAATATCTGGCAGATTTATAACCGAGTCTTTCATTTGATTTTATGTAACAAACGAGATTTTAGGTCACACATGCACAAAAAAAACCAATAGCTTTATAATTAGATTGCTTTCTTAGGTGTCCGTATAATATTTGTTTAATTTACTCTTTAAGTCACCATAACTGTCGGTAATCAATCGGTAGCGGCACACCGGTGGCTAGATACAATAGGTTTAGAATTATGTACGTCATTGCAACGATTGACAGATTTATCGAAATGTGTTAATTTTGACAAAATTTGGGCTAACTTGACGCAGGTCTAGCCAAATTCAGATGACCCACGCAGACTCATTATTTTTGTGTACTTGTAAATGTGTTCTCAATTCTGGAAAACAGTACAAAAATCTCTGTTATTATCAAACTTAATTCAGTCAAGTGATTTGACAAAGACAGAGTTCGAATACTTATCAAGGACCTTATCTATGCGAGTCTTAAAGCAGCATTATAATTATTTCTGTCTTAAGTATGTTATAAATTTTAATCTAAAATATTTATTATATAATATGGATTCATACACGACCACTTGATCGCAAAGTTTTAAATAATCTCAAACTAAGCTGTGCGTTATTTTGTACTCACTATTAAAAATTTAGTTCCTGGACTAATTACAATAATACATCTCTTTAGCACGCAGTTAGTCATTGTGCATGGCATAGCGTATTTCTGGTTCTGTAATATTTAACAAATAATTAAAGTAACATTTAAAACCAAAAATACATAACAACTAACCAAAAATTCTTAGTACTATTGTTAAATGTATAAAACATATTATTTGTTGAAATTAAACTGCTTCATACAATCTGTATGTAGCACTCGATAACATCTGTTATCGAGTTGTTTATTAGCAATAGTGTTAGAAAACAATGCAATAAAATCCGTATAAATTAGTTAAATTTCAATGTATGACATTCGCGTAAATGTAAGATAATATTACATATTATTTATATCTTTTGACTACATACTATTAAAAACACTTACTAAATTTGTTTAATGCCTTCGAAACCACTACCTTACCCTTGGAACTAAATATGATGTGAATATTTTTATTACAATCGGATCCAACGACGCGAGAAGTCGTTTTCACTTTCTATAAAATCCACCATTACTAACGTACCCCTTCGCCAATATTAAATTAACATAAACCCTAGTGCACGGCGGCGAATCAAAACGAGAATATCTTAGATATCGTTAATTTGCACTTGCACCCCTACCCCGAGGGAGAAGTAATCATGTTAGTGGCTGAATGGATCTTAAATGTGTTAGCATTTTCGTAAGAAATGATCAATTTGTTCTTCTTTGGACACCATTCACCTTGCTTTTGAGTAGCTGTTTTATGTTGTTAATATTATATTGTAAAGGTTTGAATATTTGTTTCTGATAAAGATTAACTGTTGATTTAGCTTCAACCACAAAAGGACTACCAATTTTCAAATAATTTTAATGTTCTATCATTAATATTTACACATACTTGTTTACCAGATGAGTTAATACTACGGTACCTGCGATACCTACGATACTCGGATATGTATAATATCATTCTTTCCCTTTCATCAAATCATTCATACGCCCGAATTTTCTTAAAATGTCTACAAATGATTCAGAAACTTTGGAGACATCTTAAATCTCAATCGCTCGCATAGATTTTTGTTCCGATTGTGCTATTCACATTTAACTTAAATATTTCCTTAATCAATATTTGGCTGTCCATTATTTCTTGAGTAATTGAAAATTGGACAGCTCACACCTCTCTTGCCAGACATGGAAGTACCAAAAATCTTTGTAATATTTAAATAGATCAACATGATGATACAACTAAAATATTCTTAATTATGGGGGATTCTAAGCGAAACAAAACCTTTTATTAATCTTTTACCATCTCAGGAGAACAAAACCTTTCGTTCCACACCCCACACACCATAAACCACAAATTAATTTCCCACTTTTATTCATTAATAAAAAATTCATACACCCATCAAAGTTGTATGACTGGATGTAAACATCTATAAAATGATCAAAATGGTTGTTTGTTATATAATAAAGTGTCGTTTTATCTCCTACGTAATGATTTCAAGGTGTTTTATGGTGCCCATGGCTATAATAATGATTGGACTTTATTAGAGGTGCGTTCAAAATTTACTGTCATGGCCTTTTTGATTTGATGTTGTTTGTATGGTGTCGTTACCGGAGATCTATATTTGAAGTTTTTAAGTCAATTAACGGTTTGCAATGAAGTCTAAAGGTCTTTGAGTTATTTTATTTGTGCGATCCTTTTTAGTGATAATAATTCACGGTTTCAGTACCTTAAATAGGTACGTACGTATGGTATATTTTGAACAGAGTACGTGTTTGACTGTTCTAATGCAAAAAATATCTTGCAAAGAATTGAAAAGAAAATTAAACATTAACCAAGCAACTACCCATTCGACGGTGCAGACGTTTTCACTTAATAAAATAAATAACAAACGTAACTGATTATACTAACTGCTGGCTCGCTAGAGGCGTTTTCATTTGTCGCATGTTAAAATATTCGCTTACTCATAACTAACAGGTGAATATGTGACTTTAGAAGCCATTATTCCAAGTATCTATCTTATTCAGAGATTCAAAGATTTATCATACTAAGTAATAAATATAAGTTTTACAAATAATTTTATTCTTACAATTAAGTGGCCTTTTATTCATCAGCATATTACATATTACATATTACTTATTCGTCGTTCAGTGTCCTATAATATCCTGACACTGGTCTAGCCTTAGGGTATCGTTAGTCTTCGGGTTGCGGTGGTCAGGTGGCAGCGGCTCCGTGTAAAAACTGATATCCAATCAAATCCGGTTAGACCAGAAAAGCCGACCCCAAGTGACTTGGGAATAATAAAGGCTAGGGAGAAGAAGACTTATTCATCGTTCAGGTATTCTTAGTGACTGACTTAATTGTTTTATTTATTTGTTTCTGTATTATGCCTATCACTTCATCGTTCATTAGTTTAACATAATGTATAATATTAGTTACTTTTGAAATGTAGTATTATAATTTAAGAACATTATATTTAAAAGTAATTGACATGATTTTCATACTTCTAAATAATATTACCTACCTACCAAATATATTGATAGATAAATCAAAATACGTATGACATATTGTATCACCTATTATTGCCATTTTACCTTTCGCAACCCCTCATCTCGACTGCAACATACAAAATAGTCAAATCGATCTTTATTGACGAAATAAAAGTGCATATAAATTTTATGAAGTATAAACGGGACATTTCTTAAAGTTTATGGGGCGAACACTTGTGGGGACTAAGTACCTAAACCTAAGTCATCGTGCTATGACATGGGGGCAAACTATACGTTAATTTCAACTAGTGTGATATACATTACTACTTCTGTTTAAAGTGCTAACTCAAGTGCATGTTACGACACGGCAATGTAGACAAAACTATAAAATGTTCTTATTGTAGGGTTGAGTGATTCATAGTGCGAGAGTTACGGTGACCATAAATTCAAGTTAAATTGGAGACATATCTTTTAATGTGCGTTTATTGAAGTGTTTATGTGGAGGTCTTCAAAGTCGCGCCTCGATTCTATTTAATGGACATCGAGATGAATTTGCGTCTTAGTCTCACAATGTAATGGAAACTTAGTCACTTTAGTGAACTTTCTAATGTTTTTACATATTAATATTAAAATTAATTGTTTTATATTGATGGCTCTTGAGCCCTTTGAGGTATCCTTTGAGGGTTTTCTATCAATTGGTTTAGTTGTAAGTACTTTTGTGGAATACTTTAGGAGAATATCAGTTTTCTATCAAAAATCTCGTGTATATTTTAGTCAATAAAATTAACGAAACATGAATGAAGCTAAAAGCAGGCATAAACGTGATACTTTTTATATTTTCTACAAATATTCAATATAAAAACGCTTATACTTAGGTATATAACTGAAAAAAGATGATATAGTAATCTTACAATTGAAGGTTACAGGTTCAAACTTATGGCATGTATGCGCAATTGACGTAAATTTTTAACACTTTACCATGACCAAGAATGCTGTAATATTTATAATTACACTGCTTATGGTACAAGATAACAAATATTTTATATAATTTTTCCATCCCTAAAACGGAACATATTAAAATTAAATAAACATGATTGATTGATTGTATATGTCAATAGGTTTGCAATACTTTACATAATAGTTCTCTTTTATCCAAATTTTCGGCATAAACTGAGTATTGGATGCCCTTTGGCATCAGAAATATAATATGTTTATAACTAAAGTTTACACAAACACACAACAATCACTTTGTTCATATCACCGGTCCTACATAGCTTCGAATTGTTTACCCTACCTACAAGTAAGATAAACGCCGAATTCTATAAAATCGTACACCGCAATATAATATAATAAAATAACTTAAATAATAGTAAATATACCATTGATCGTATTAGTATTAACGTGGTTTAAGGTATGCCAGTTCTTAGTACAAACCCCTTTAAGTTCACTAAATACAACTCAACGTCTCAACCAGTAACGATTTCCATAGCCCGGTCCGTCAGTTCGGGTGGTGTGCTGCCGACGTGCATTAGTGTGACAAACGACGATTGTATGCAAAACTATGGCGGCGGTGCCACACACACGCCATCTACCGGCGAGGGAGGGGCGGCAGTCGATAAACACGGCAATAAAAATAATTAATTAAATATATCCAAAATAATACACACCAGTATGTTTTCTTATTATTTTATAGAAAATTGCTTGCTTCAAAACAGGGCTTGCTAAGGATATTAATTATCAACAGTTAAGATAAATAATTAAGGTAAACAGGTAAAATCAAAATTACTAATTACACATTTAGGTTACAAAGTAATATAATATTCACGTCAAACTGAAAGATAAATATACACAAACCGTTAGTAAAAAAACAAAGTAAATTAGAAAAGCATTACTTTATATTAATTTTCAAATTTACTTTAGGATTTGCCATTATTTTTGTAGACGAGAAGATTTAGAAGTCACGTTTGTTATACAAGAAATGAATACGAGATAACATTTATACATAATCTCACGCCGACATCCCCGAGCTGGTGGGCAGAGAAGTTTTACACTCACATTTCGCCAGTTATAGTTTTAAGCCCACCTAAGGGAGAGTCAATCGTATAGTTCCAGACTCTGTGCATAGCAGCGTGTGTCATAGCAGTTCATTTATTTGAAATATTTTGGTTACAAAGTTATTAAAATATCGATAATTCGTTGCAATGCCCATCACTGCTAATATTCAAATTAGTACCTAGTTTAGGCGTAGTAGGTAAATACCATTGCATTTAATTTTACTGGTTCATTAACGTTAGGAAATTTAAAAGATCTTCTATTTACTTTAGATATCTATTCAAAATTCAGCTGGAGACTTATTTTTATCCCACTAAAGATCATAGCGAAACAAGCATGTGGTGGATTACTTCGGTGAGTTACTACCCACCGAACCGCCAGACAGCCAAGATATCCTTTTTTAGGCTCTCTTAAGACATTTACCGCCGCTGCGGACTCCAGGTATCCGCGAACAATAGATGTTCTATTGTGTCTGCTGCGCGGCGTTTGAAGTATTAAGGATGCGCTGGTCTACCTGTAGGGTGTAATAGTTTTCTCAATTACCCTGGCAGCGCAGTAGCTTATTTCTCGAAAGGTCGGCTAAGCACAAGTAATGCCTTTAGTATAGTATCCATGGTCGCCATCAGGCGAATAGAATTCTTTGAATGAAATGAAAACTCTGATGACAGCAGACACAAGCATGTTTATTACCTTAGTACTACAATAATTCAAGTATTCAGTAACTTTAATTACCTATGATATTATATTATATTATTAAATAAGAAATCAACTAGAAATCCAATTATACATATCATTTTAATTACTTTTCAAGTTATAATCCTCACTAATATAAGTTTAAATGTTAATTTTTATAATATATTATATTATAATATATATTATTATTTATTTATTTCTATTTATTTTTATTTTTATTGTTATTTATTATAATAAATGCAAGTGTGAGTTTGTTTGTACCTATCATTATGTATTTTCACATATACCTTTTCAGAGGCACAGAAAATAATGTAGGGTATATTATATTATCTAATGTTTGTAAATAAAAGGAGCTCGTATACAACAATGTACAGTATTGTATTCGAATACTGCTAAACATGTGTAAGAGTGCCAGTTCTTGATCTTGTTCTCATGTAGTTAGTGTCACGATTAGCATAATTGTAATTCAAGCACAATGAATTCTTTATATTACCGTATAACTTACTAAAAATAGAAAACGTTTTATAGGTCATTATATAAATTAATAGCCAAGGATTAATATAGAGTCAAACCTACTACCTAAGTACGTCTACATATTATTTGATTATATAAATTATCAGTTAATTTTAAATCCCTTGGAAATACTTAGTGGTTTCTATCAAAGACCCTCTTATCACCCCTGATTTTCTCATGGGAAGCCCATCAGTTAACAGAGGAACAATTCCCTACGAAGTGTAAACAACGTAGCTGTGAGTAAAGCCGCATATCTATGTCATGAACGTACATATGTATGCCAACACTTTAAGAATAATGAATAATTCCTTATCCTATCGAGTCTAAATTTAAACAAGAAAACCAGACATAAACAAAAATCTCTAGTATCTGGCTGCCGCTGCGACTTAATAGGTTAATTATACACTATAAAAACTGAAAACTCCGTATAGGTATACCATCAGGGTTTAGAATAGATACCAATCTTCTTATATTCTATGTATCTCAACTTAGCTAGAACACAGCGAAAGTAACTGATACATTGAAATCATTTCTATCAGATCTCCATTAAATTCAATATCACGATCGTGTGTATATCCTTAGTCCCCGGCCACACCGCGCCTCGCCTGGCGCCCGTTTGCACCTCATAAACGCGGATCCAGCTTTATTGATAGTTCAGCTCATTTTATATTGACTTTATATCGGCAGACGCACCTTGCAATGAATATTTATCGACATTTTACCTCCGAGTTGACGATAGCTTTATTGAATTCGCGTAGAATTGGATGTGCAGACGAAGTAGTCTAACTTCATGGAAACCAGTTTAAAATCGATATGCAATGTACGGTGCATATTTGTAATAGTAGTATTTGATAGACTTCTCATAAATTATATTTAGAGTGCACTACTACCAGAACTTTTTCAAAAGTGAAGTAGATGAAGTAGATCTTATTTATACAAATTGCTTTAGTACTGGTTTTACACTCGTCTAGACTTGGAAAACTAACCACTGTTTAGTAGGAAAAAACACAATATGTGCGTAAAAAACGTTTGTGTTTCTCTAAGGAATAAGTAAACAGTGTTGACCACGAAGTTAATGACAAAAACACGCATCACAACAGTAATTGGATTACATTTTCAATTTTATAAAACTGGGCGTCAAGTGTCATGAGTACGGCCATAATATTAATCAGTGTAGGGTAACTAGATTTGCAGCATATAATCGGACGGTCTCAGCGGGGAGCGGGACACTTTATTAGATTGTCACCCCAACCTGCCAACTCGACGGACAATCGCGTATGAGAGTAGGTCCGTTGCCAAATATGCCGCGGATATCATGGGGTTTTAAATATTGTTTTTTTGTTATTATGTATTATTTTTTTGCTTCTAACTTAATATTACATGCGACTTCCTTGGCGTTTTGTAGCTTATATCTTTCTTCAGGTTTAAAACTAAATATCTTATAAGTTTTTGATTATCTGTTTATCCGTTTCATCATAACAATTTACTTCCACACTTTTAAATATTAGTATGAATTCAAAATGCTTGCATACTTTTCAAAGATTACTAGATTTGTGTTATAAATTACTTGTATATAATAGTTAATTAGGGAAAGGCATTTTGTTACATTGGGTCATATAATAGATATCATTAACATTTCTATGGACATATTTGATTGACCTCTTAGGCAAAAGTATAACTGTTGACCGTGGAGAAACAAAGGTTATTTAAAGTATTATCGGATGTTTCTATAAGCCACATACCCAGGGTGTGCTGTGAGGTTAGATTATGATCCTAAAGATCTTTTTTACTAAGTGCTGTTATCCGACACTTAGGGAAAGAATGGTCGTCTAAAGTATATTTTCCTATTGAAATACTCTTAATCTTATTGACACAGAAAATAGCTAGATTAGGAACAATTATTCATGGATGATGTTTCTTGCCACTTATGAAATAACTAAACACAACGTCATTTAAGCAGTTTAGACGTGTTGTAAAAGATATTGCTTGTGGCTTGCTTTAACGTGTTTATTAATATATTAGGATTAACTTTATGAGTATATTCAGCATATATTTTACCTGCTTGAATATACCATACATCGTTACCGCCACCAAGCTGTTTAGCTACTATATTTGACATACATTGACATTTTATCTAACACAATCGCGAGTGACGTCATTCGCGTCACTCGAAACAATCACATGACGCATGACGTGCACACGTAGGGTGACAAAGCCACCGATTTTAACCGGGATCCGACCGTTACACAATAGTTCACAAAAAGTCGCCCTCACCTTGCCCCGCATCCCTCCCTCACCCTTCACCTACAATAAATTACTCTCCCAATGATTTTTAGTCCGTGCGACACATTTGTATGATTTATAACGTGTGCGAACAATGCTAACCGGTTACCGAATAAATCCCAGCATTGAGGGTGTTATTGTGAAAAGCTTGTTGTTTCCAATGTATGATAGTAATTCCAATGTACGAATAGTAATTATTGTTTGAACATATGGGTGCTATATGTTTTGTTTTCGTATAATAAATAGAGTTGAATTTAAAATTACTGTCATTATATCGTCAAACGATAAATATTTTTACAATGTAATATTATTACTATAAGCTTATTAAAATAATGTTTATACTAGTCTCTGGTTACAATAAGTATATTGTAATGTTTATCTTAACGTATAAGTTATATTATAATACCCCTGTAGGGCTATGCAGAGATATATTTCTTGCTTTATTCACTCTTATTAGATTAAAATACATTTGCTTTTTAAAGAAAGTATTTCCTTGGTTACGTGAGAATAAAACCCCGCTGATAAGTATAGAATATAATACCTATCTATCTAATCATTAAACTGTGTTAGGTAGGACTCTTTCCAGCGGTAAGGGAAAACAAGCTAAAGCATAGTAATAATAATATGTTATCTTCTAACCTCTTGATATTTTCCGAAACACATAATAGTATTAAGTATATATAAGGTAATAGTGTCATAAGCGTCATATAAAGAAATGAAACGTAACACTATTCGCCCAAACAAATCAAACAAAGGCACAATTTCTGTTTTCTCAATCATAAACATTCTGATATATGATCCTTAAACACTTCGAAAACAGAGACATTGATATTTACATTCGAAAAACAAGTATAGCGATTGAAAACAAGAACATTTTTTCCTCAACAGATAAGAAATCATCATTACCGTCAAATGGCAGGGGATTCCGAAATCCATTCCCGTCATTACTCTCGCGACATTGACTGCTCAGCACGCATCGTCAATAAAAACACGTCGGGACCTCCTGCTAGCATGTTTATTTTGTCACCGATCGACGCACCCCTTGCCAAGGTATTATAATTAAGCTCATTTGTTATTTTTGCTGTGCGCTATACAATGCGTGGTACGCGCAGGCGCGATAAGCCCGGCTTGTATAGGTGCGTCATTAAAGCCAGTTTTTTGATGCGCACGCGACTCGCCCGCATTATCTTTTTATCGTTGCACCCCAAGTGTAGGGATTAACGTGCGTAGCAGAGGTATTGAACATTGGATGCAGCAAATTGTTTACTTTTTGTTATTATTTATTTTTACACTTTTAGTTATTTAGTAGTAGTAGTGTAATAGTTTCAAAATTATGTAATACAGTGATAAATAAACAACGCGATAAAATCCGTATATAGTAGTTTAATTTCAATATATGGTGTAATTATAAAATCGCGATGTAAATTCTAATACTTAATTGTAAAACAAGACAGGGCTCATGATGGACAAGTACATTCAAAATTTGATTTGTTAATATTAAAATTTTATCCCAAGTTGTGTAATTAGTTTTTAGTTTATAATTAATTGTGGTTGCCATTATTTTTATAAATAAAATACAAATTCTACAAAATGTTTATTCTTTTTATCTCATCTATGAGTATTAGTAATGGAACCGTGACAACCGGCAACATTAGATTAAACTATCGGACATTGTGTCCATCTGACATAACTTAATGTCTTCTGTTGCAGATTGACAAATTCTAGGTAATACATATCAAAAACTTTACTTGTAATAAACAAGAGAAGAATAATTAAATTATTTTAAAAGGGTTCAAAATTTAAACATCGGTGCGTTACCTCTGGCTATAGGTGCACAATGCATAGTGCGCGTGTCACCCGTGTGTCCCCGAACAAATATTGCATTACTCTCGTCCCCCCCTCCGCTCCCTCATGCCACGTACAGCGCGGCACGCGCCTAGGTCACGTGAGAGTCTATTGTTCTGTCCCCAAATGCTCGCGGCGTAGACACCCTACTCGCTAATCCCACAGAAATTGCTATGTAAGTGGCACTGGTTTTTTTTCTGAGGTGACCGTTGGGAATATTTTTGGGAAAATATTTAGTTTAAGTATTATTTATGACTACTACGTTAATCTAGTCTACACAACCAAGTTACTAAATCGCTGGTACCGAGGCTGTTATTATAGGAAACTTAATTACTTATTTATGACCTGACCCGGAGCACTGTCCCAAAACCATCATTTATACATCTAAGATGCCAGAAATGAATCAAGCACTTGGCCCGTTCAATGGCAGGGCCACTTTTAGCTACTGAGAGAGAGCCAGCAGAGCACGTCTTTTAGGATACACGACTCAAATAGCTGGCGCCATCTGTGTACGCAGGATACATGCGTGTCTTAACTCAATGGATTATCTGTAATTGACCGATTTCGCAGAACAGTCTTTTACACAATGCATGAAACATACGCTAAAAGCTCAACCTGCGCCTGTTAACCGCGTCGTGTACAGAAACCAAAAGCTCTTTCATAGGTAAACTTACCGCTAAGAACACATTTTATGAGCATGACGACGACAATTATATATTACTTAAACTACTCAACCGATTTCGAAAATTCTTTCACCAGTCGAAACTTATATTATTTTCTTTAACTTATATTATACTCTATTTAAAAAAAGGGAACCTAACCTACTATTTCACAAGCGAAGCCGTGGGTAAAAGATAATATTTTGACTATTATTAAACTAAGACACGCTGAATAGTAAACGATTACCGTAGTCTATGTTATTGCATTGCTAACCCATGAGAAAAGAAAATAAACCCGGGATGTAAGGGAAAAATTCGAGAAACAGGGACTTGAGCAAAAGGAACGTTTCCTCACCAGACAAATCGCAGTAACAGTGCTACTGCTCTAAGGCCGGTTTCCTTACCGAGTGAATCAACTCATTAGTACCACCATCAAGTATTTGGTAACGTGATGCTACTAATCATTTCCTAACAGACAACCTCCATATCACTATGTACGTTCCGAGAATCAAACCAGAGACCTCAACCATCAACCTGTAAACTTTTGCTACGTGAACAAAGGAGCAACGAACACTAAAATAAAACATTAAAACCACAAAAATTCACACAGTGCAGCGCAAGAGAAACAAAAATTCCGGCGGTCAAGCGAAAATAAGTTTCAATTACAAAACAAAAGGTCCAAGGGTGGCTATCTCACAATCGTGCCCACTGCATGCGGGCAAGGAAATTATTAATTTGGACCTATTAACGGTACCTACCGGCAATTGAGGACAAAAAGGTCCCCTTCTGTACCTTTGAATACCTTTTTAATAATGGGTAGTGTGGGTTATGTCTTTGACAATGAATGATGAGGTTTGAGGTTATGTAGAGTAAAACTATGGAAGGTTTAGCTGCCTATTTGCATATGGTTGTGAGTGGGAGGTAATTTGACAAAGCTTTTCTTTAGGGGAACGGAGTAGAACTTTCTGTTAGTTGAGTTATACAGCGCTAACGAGTATTTGTATATTATTATTATAATCTAACGTCTGCCTACAGCGATGAGTAATAAAACCTATTTCAAACAAGGCTCATACAGGTCAGTCAATCAAAGTAAATAAAGCACTAAATTTTAGCCGCAAAAGATTACCAGTAAACCTACTTAACCTAGAATTGACATTTCATAAGCACGGTGGTATAAGCTGTCGCCTTGGCAGTAGAATGATGTAAATTAGATTACCATACGGAAAAATAGTGTGATACAAAAATGTATTTGTTTTTTGTTTGTTTATTCTTTGTTGCCATGATTTCTCCTTTGCGACCAAGTTTACCAAATTATCGATAAACTGGTTTTCTTAAAATAATCTAGTTGTAATTAAATGTTTGGTGCCTAAACATCTAGTAAGGAATATAGTCACAAAGCATGTGAAGCATAACTATCAAAATGTAGATATAATATTCCTCAGCCTCACAACTCGTACAAACACGTCTCGTTAATTCAATCTCCAAGTAATTAACAGCCACCACAATTCAGTACAAGCTCACGCTATAAAATAAAACACCTTCAACTTTCTCTATAAAGTATACTCCATAAGGGCCCAATTGTTACCTTTTGATGTGCACTAAAAACGTTTAAAACTATCGTGTTGGAGGGTTCTGTATGCGGGTGCTCTATGTGCTCGACTGCGGGCGACACCTTTGCGAAGTGCTTTTATTTAATTTCTACACGTTTTAAGTTACAATCCACAAAGGATTTTAAGGGATAACTAGTTTAGTTCTGAGGTTGACGACAAGGGTTTTATAGATGCAGAGATTTGTTCGTCATTAGCCGCTGTCATAATGAAATATGGGTTTTGAAAGTTCATATGTAATGCAGGTATACTGGATTTAAAGAAACTAGCGTTTCTTTTTGAAGTTTGGACTGCTTTAGTAGCGATTTATATATGCGTGAGTCCCGGATTTAATTCTTATGCAGTGCTATTTGGCTTTTTTGTCAAAAAACTTAAGTCTAAGTGATCGTTTACCTTTTGTTTCAACATTTATAAAACACGAGCTCCTAATACGAAAGGTGCAAATACCAGGAAAAAAATTGAGTTTCGAAATTATCATCACAAGTAGAGCTTCTTAAACCGATTGCGTAAGATTTACAGAAACAATTGGGCCGTCAATCTTCTAAACGCAGATAATAGAGAGTGCGTCCTGTCAGCTGACAGATATAATAGAGTTCGTTACTTCGTATCCGATGGCACCTACACCGTACCTGGCAGCACCTAAACTCTCTCAATTGGTACAGATGTGGGTCAGCAAGACATAATGTGGGGTAGAGTCGACAGTAATTATGATAAATATTTTGTGTACTTTACACAGAACAGCAAGGAGGCACTTTTACATTTAAAGGTCTTGTTTATCTTTGTTTCTAGATAAAATCTAATTGTTGAAATGAAATATCTTGAATACGTAGATATCGATGTATATTAATTGATTAATTTATACTTGTTAAAGCACTGACGTAAATCAATGCTTCATCATATGAAAAAAAAAACTATCTAATGTAAAATGCGGAAGTAATTTTATCACATTTTTGTTGATATAATTCTAAATCAATTTTGGATGTATTGATAATTGAAAGTTGATACATCTAATTTTAATACTGAAGAAAATTCTTACGAAATATTTTACTTGCGAACTTTGTACTAAATATTTAACATCATTATGTGAATTCTTAATTCACTTACATAATTTGATAACTACGAGCTCAATTACAACACTATAAACTATAAAGAAGCTTCACAACAAATTTGACTATACGCATGTCATAGTGAGCGCCTCGTCACTGCGACTACAGCGAGTAGTGGCGAGGATCGAGCTCATTTTTTCGAAACTGTATGTTTGTGGAGTAGCCCACGGTAGAGGCGACATCTTTAAAAAGAAAGCAATATTTAACAAACCTATTTAATATTCGACAAACCACTCATATGACTACACAAAATATTTAGCACCAATACGTTTCCACACCTCATTATGTTCTCATGTGAATCCTATTAACTAAATTGTCGTTGAGTCACAGGCCACCTGGCGGGCGATCACCTTAAATATCTCTCAATTGGGCTTCATCTACTATATACGTAATATAAGAGGGAATCTACGTTTGTGTGTATGAGTATAGAGAACATTCTATTGCTATGATGAGAAGATTGAGATTGATGAACTGCGTGTTGTTTATTTTAGTTGGACTGTTAAGATATTTTAAACTAAGGTGTAGGTATCGATAAATGGTCTTTTTGTTATACATACAAGTATCCTATCTACCTGAGCCTAATTTATAATATAATAAATACGAATGTGAGTTTGTTTATTACGCTTTTACGCCTTAACTAATCGACCGATCATCACAACATTTCATTTACTCTTTATCAGTGGTAAAGAAAAGGACATAGTGTGCTTCTTATGCAAGAAATACTATTATTGCCGAGATAGTGAAATTTATTGACAAAATCTAGTCTTAGTATATTTGCCAAATTTAAAATCTCACTTTTTCGGGACGACGTCTTTGAATGCCCTTTTAAAATCACAAAGAACCTTCTAATGACTTTAGTTACGTGTTTGCTAAGGATAAAGCGGAGCCAAAAGCATCTGATAAAACATTCGACTAAACTGACAAAGTTTCTAAGACTATGTTTCCTAGCAATACCTAGGCAACATTAATGCCTAGCTAGAAAACTTATCAATAGCAAAAGGTCTAAAATTGATCATCCTTTTCCTCTTAACCCTAGCGAGCATATTACTCAAAACCGCTGGTTTGCCTATAAAGAGAACTTATTACGATTGATCTGAGATGCAGTAGCACAAGTTAATTTAACTGGCAATAGGTATGTAGGTCCAATACAACCTACATCTTCGCCCATATATGAGCGTAACACTATCAATATTTTTTAACTAATAGTCAAACTCATAAAACACATCCAAATATTACCACTAAAAAGAAATAAATTTGCACAGCAATTAAAAGCTCTAGTTTATCGCTTCATCTCGGTGTCGGCCAGACTAAGGGTTCTGCGAAGCCCGCATCGACCAGACTCTGACAATTGGTGGCAATGAGGGCCGCAGACGGTAATAACACAGGAATTATAACTGCTGTGTTGTTATATTATTATGTAACACGATAGGTCAAGATAAGGAAAAATGTATTAGTTTAGTCACGCAATGTAATAAACTGGTGACGATGGTGACGATGGGTAAAATCCTATTTTAATACTATAAAACCTCAGTCACGTTGTGACAGTGACTGCAGCGACTGCTATCCACGCTGTTTCTGGTTTGATTATAGCACTTGGATCTTAGATTTTTCTGCCAAGAAATGCTCGGTACCAGCACGACGTCTGTGCTGGGTAGACGGCATTTACTTCTCCTATTACCAAAAACTGAGAAATGTGGAAACACACACACCTTTTCGAAAATTATATATGCAAGTGCTTGTATAATATAAATTAACCATAAGAACGATTTTGGTAATCTTAAGAAATAAATTCAATTTTAATAAATCGTGTTCTTTGTGATTAAAAAAGTTTGTACCCACTGCTAAAGCTACACTCTAACTGATTCTAATTCATGCTGACAAAATTCGCACTAATAACATATTATAAACAGAATTAATGTATTGTTCCTTTAGTCTCAGTTATAAAAAAGCAAAGAAATAGATCATGGGTTTGTTTGAAATATTGTAGAATAAAATACTATTTTTACCAAGATAAATTTTGTACCAAAAATACAGGTTAAATAGGAACAATTGAAAGAAGTTCCTAACGACTGGATGATGTACCTTGTGTTATCATATGTAGACTCACTACGCCTCAAAAAATAGCACATCCAGACTAACCTATTACCATATTCATGATATTCCTACCTAGCAATATTCTATACTACCCATACACTAGAACACAGACTCCTGCCTTAATTAAACGAGCTTTCAAAAGCCATAATAGCCATAATAACATATTAACACGTGAGGGTTATCGATCCTCCACTACGTAACTCAATACTCGTTACGGGACAATGGGGTCTCCAGGTGTTCAACCCTGCCGCCGCGATGGCCGCGTCTCTTGTAATAATATAGGGGTACCGTTGATCCCGATTGAAATGCTAATATTATTATAGGATGAAAAAATTGAAAGTGAATGTGCAAGGGTTCATCGTTTTGTTTTATTAAAAACTGACATACACGATGTGGAATATATTTAAAGATTACAAAATAATGAGGCTGATTGTAACAGCTACTGGCCTATCTTTTCGTGACTTATGTAAAAGATAATATATAAAATCTATCTTGGTCGATAGTAGACATTATTAAGTCTAGTCTGTTTAATCATAATTTAGAGTCAGTATCACTGAGATTCTTGTGACTGGCTACAATAAGCACAATAACACACAAATATAGCACGGACCAAAAAATATATTTTCTCAAAAATGTAGCCGTGTTTTTCCTTCAAGGTGTACAAATATATACGGCATTATTTTTGTTTACCACGATATTGAATGATTTATTGTATCTCTGTCTTCATAGCAAACTATACATAAATAGACTGCCTACACGAAAAGTAAAAATACAATGTTTTACATCGGAGGTTTTCGTTTGAGTATTTCATCGATTTTCATAACAAATATGCTCACCTAAAATCATCTCTTCAAAGCATTTAATTACTCTCTTCAAACCATAATCGACAAACATAATCCGTTGACCCGTTGTTGGAACTCAAACACACGAATTTATTAATCGGGGGTCTTCCTAGCCCCGTACAAACATCGCAGGGTTGCGCTTAAGTAATTAACGTGAGCCGTGTTTTCATAATGGTATCGACACTCGATTGTTTAGTACGGTAATTTAGGGTTACGTTATTACATGGTGTAAATTATCATTCTACTGTACGTTGTTTTGAAAGAGCCTTATATTCTTATCTTCTAATTTTAAAATATAAACACTTGTTCTGTTCTTAACTTTAAAAATACGATTGCAGTATTATAATGAGTGCTACAGAACTCCTATGTTTTCTGATTTGCATTTGTGAGGACTACGAAGAGTCAGTCAAAGGTAGAATTTTTGAGTACAGCTGGTCCGTCACCATCTAGCACTGTTGCTTATACTCACTTATATTGAGAGCAAGCACGTGGCCAGCACTGGGATTGGCTTATAAAACTGCGAATATAATATTAGGTAGTATTTCAAGACGTCATAACTTTAATATGATCGTTTCTCATACTTCCAGGCTGTATATATTTTCTCAGTATAATCAATGAGAATGAAACATATAAATGTACAACGAATGAAGTAAGTTGCTTCTCTTTTTATTTCAAGACCATTATGATTAAATGCAGTTATGATTTCTTCGAATGACCGTTTGGCTTCATGATTTTGATTCGTCATTTATATCATCCGGTGATTACTTTTATTAACGCAGTAAATATAATACACGTCTAGAAGACTGCCTTTCATGTCCTATAGCACAAGTTTGCGGATACATCGGCAACCGATGATGAAGGCCCAAGATCGAGTCAGCGGTGTAACAGAGTGTTGTTATGTTGTTTTGTTTAGGCATTCTCAGTAATAGCACGGAGTCTGAAAATATACCCAGATAATCTCGTTCGCCCTTAAATGACAAGCGATCCCATTGCTATAAAAAGCGCACTTTTTAAATTAACAGATTTAAAAAAAAAATTATGCGAAACACCCTATTACAATATGCCTGAAACGTGAATCGAGCCCGAGACCTCATTACCACTTTGCACAAAACTGGAATCATTCCCGAGATAACAGCTACCGTTATTCATTCAAAACATGTTTAAAAAACAAGATCATATAATCCAAACAAGAACGCTACAAGGTACATCCCTTTGACTTTGATTGAAACATTTCAATAATAGGTAACATACTACTTGCCAATATAGAGAAGGTTTTAATTACATTCATACATTGTTATACATATGTTTGATGTGATGCGAGGGTTCATAGCAATCTCGAGGTATTGTTTGGCGCGCAAACAAGGTGGGTATGTCTTGCCCCTCAGGTGAAACTAATAACTTGTAACCACCCTCCAGTGCAAACATTACAGATCATATTTTGTGTACTTAGTTACGTATGTGTGCGTTACTTTGACTATTGTAGTATGTGATGCTGATGAGTTACGAACTGCAGGGATGACTTCAGAGTCATATCACATCTTAAAGGCAAATCGAGTGCAGTTAAATAATAATAATAATATTCTACCACATACACACAACACCATCTAGCCCAAACTAAGCAGAGCTTGTACTATGGGTACTAGACAATGGATAAACATACATATATACTTTTTTCTTTCTTTTTGTAAATTCAGACAAAAACAAAAACAAAGACAAATACAGTTCTAGACTTCGTTCAGTTACTGAGAAAGCCTGACAGTTTTGGGTCGAACACTGCATGGATCAAAAATTTGAGTGACCTACCAATTGTGGTTATGAGTTTCGTGTCCATTGTATGAATGTTTTTCAAGTCTCCCGAGATAGGATAAGGTTTTATTCCTAGTGCAAGACATCATTCCATAAAAGAAAATACAAGGCAGTTCGTCTGCGATCTTCTGCAGAAAAAATGTACTTAGCCATTCGGTATCTCAAGGTTTAAAATTAGATTCGTTTCACCTACGACCTCTGTACTGTGTGGTATGTGGTATTTTAATTAAAGGAAGCTACCAATTATTTTAATAGACGGTGGGCTCTCTTGATTATTTGGGCAAACATTTGATTTCCTTCACTTGATATTAGAATTGAACCAAGGTTCGTATACACGTACACACTTTTTTTATAATTCATCTGTCTATTTGGTTCCATGGCCTAAGTTTAGGCTAATGTTTTCGTACCATGATGAATTATTTTCTCTAATTACTTAAACTTGTGGTAGATGATAATAAACTCGCCGTCTATCACTTGCGATAAATTTATGGCCATTTCCGGGCACAGCTAAACTCCGTAGCGTTACTAATATTCCTAAGAAAAACTAAATTACATTTGTCCAACCCATGACTAGAACTCGGGACCTAGTGAGTCTGTGTATTACTTAAGAACTTAAAGAACGAAGCAGGTCAAATTTATAAGTTATATTCGATACATTATGAATGATTTTGAACAATTGGATTTCATTAATGGTCTATTTAATATACCTTTACTAAGGTGTTAAAAAACAAGAACTAAGTCGCAGGCAACAACTAGTAACTCCATAAATACGAACATTTATAATCATAACTCAATAAATTCAAGGTAACCTTTATTCAAAGGTTGTAACATGTGTAAGCGAAGAATTATTCATTAGTCTACATTTGTAGCTTGAGGGGTGAGTATACTTGATATTACTGCACAATGTTATTACATTACATTTTAAGTAAGAAGTCGTGGATAAGTTTATATGATTCTTATTAATTGCTGGAATATATCACTGTCTACCTGTAAAGAGATTTTGATAGATTTCAGGCTTTTTGAGTAATAGGTCATTGTTAAATAAAGTTTTTTTTTTTAATAATATTCTACATATACACACAACTCCATCTAGCCCAAACTAAGCAGAGCTTGTACTATGGGTTCTAAACAATGGATAAACATAGATTTATACTATTTTTGTTTTGTAAACACCCAGACCAAGTCAAACATCCATGATCATGCACACAAATGTTTGACTTGTGTGGGAATCGAACCCACGACCTCAAGGCGTGGCAGTCAGTTATACTAACCACTACGCCATCGAGGCCGAAGTATATGTTAGTCTCTCATCTGTATCTTCCCGATGAGGTAGGCAAAGGTATATTACTTCTTCATTAGCAGCAGATAAACAACGTTACTATTTAACGTAATTTCTAATAAGTAACACTACTATTGAATTGTGCTTAATTTTGATGTGTAGTTAAGTGATTGCCTCACTACTACCACCAGATCGTGTAGAGTTGGGTGTGCCGCCCTGATACATTTCTGAAATCCACAAAATGTTTTTCAGAGTCTAGGTGTTCTTGGTGTCCACTGTTCCAGTGTATGTAAAGTCATCTGCGTAACAGGTAATATAAATTATGGGAGAATTATCTTAATAAAAAAAATGACAGCTAGACTGCAATGCAGAGGGTCTCGGGTTCGAACCCACGTCACGCACCTCTGACTTTTGGAAGTTATATGACTTTTCGAAATTATGTGCGTATTGATTGACAATTATCGCCTGCTCCGTGTCTCAGAGAGCACGTTAAGCCGTCGGTCCCGGTTGCCATGAACATCTATAGCAGTCGTTATTGGGAAGTCAGTGCCCTATAATATCGTGAAACTGGTCTAGCCTTAGGGTATCGTTAGCCTTCGGGTTGCGGAGGTCAGGTGGCAGCCGCTCCGTGTAAAAAGTGATATCCAGTCCAATCCGGTTAGACCAGAAAAGCCGACCCTAAGTGACTTGGGAACAATAAAGGCTAGGAAGAAGAAGAATTAACTTAAAAAAAAAACCGAAATTCAGTTAAACTTGAACGTATTATTTTAGATGCGAAGGTTCCGTAACTCAAATGACAAAAATCCATGAAGTAGTAACTCTGTACTAACTGATATTCTATTTAATACACAAAACATTATAAAAGCCATCCTAATACGCAGGAAAACCCTAAAGCTACGATGACTAGCATTATAATAAATTTAAACTTAGAACTGACGTAATACAATATAGTTCGGCGCAAAGAGGTGAGTCGCTCCTAAATTAAATCAACCTGCTTATTGTAAAAGCTATCGGTATTGTAACTCACGATACCGTCTGCGTTGTACAAGGTTATTAATTCAGGTATGAACATTGTATTGCGATAATTAAATCTATAAATGGGATGTCATTTATATTGTAACTAAATCGACCCTAATGCAATGGAAGCTTATTACGAAGTTTAGTGACTACAAACGTAGTTATTAGGGTTAGAATCAATGACACACCGGTGATAATTCAATCTTTATATGTTACATATATGCTTTTAGTTACTTAGACGGTAAATAATTACCAAGTGAAAGATCAAGCATCAATAGAATTTGATCACGGCTGTGAATATATAACCGACTTCAATCTTAGGTCGATTAATTACCCTACATGGCATTAGACTACATAGGTGTTGTATATACTACGGCTCCAAAACAAGGGTTGCCAAAACAATAAATTTGTCATATTCTTCTTTTTAAAAGCCCGTATTCACGTAAATAATCTGAGTCTGAATAATGCTCACTTAAAAGGGACTTGACATCTCTTATATTAAAAATAAAAGTTTGCTAGCTAATTTGGTTGCAAACTGCTAGTATTCTCATTGGCATATATATAAACAGGATCAGGTCGGTAGTGTGTTCAATTGTGAACGATTTAAATATACGACCTCTAAATCGTAAGTTTAATATCTTATCCAATGAATTCCCTATGCCTTTACCTTTACAATATAATGTAGATATGTCTTACTCTACTGCTTACTGCGTACCTAGTTATAAAAGTATATTATTATGTATAATATCAATAATATTACATTTTGTCGGTACTCCACGGGGAACGCAGTCGCGTCCACTCACGTAGTGATGGTAGTATTCTGATAGAACCTTTTGAACTAGTTTCTGTCTACTAGCAATGTGGCTATACTTGGTTTTGACGCAAACATCTATTTATTTGAATTGTCAAGAATAGAATAAATCTTTGTCTAACTATATTTTTTGTATTCTGTTATTTGGTACGAATAGTGATGGTCGTAAATAGTGTCAAGACGATGGTGTAACTATAATAAGCTGTAATGGAGATTAAACTTATAATAATGACAAAATATGTTGCTATTTACTTTTATCATGCTGATAATCATAATCTGTAAAATTTAACAAAGTGCTATTCAGTTCTTATTTATCGAGACTGTAGAATTTGCACTTCTTCTTTGGTAAATCTGTGGTCACTTCTTTGGTGACTGAAATACTTCAGTAACTCAGCCACGAAAGAATTTCACTTAATATCTAGTCCCAGTACAAACCAACCTATTTCAGAATACAACCATCCTCGTATGCAAGGGCCCAACCCTTCGCTGCATTCAATTATCTGACACGAAGCAGCAACTGATGGGAAAAATCACACCATAATAGAAAACAATACACCGTGGTACACAACGACAGACAAATTGTATTAACATCTTGTTATTAGATACAGAACGCTTACCGTAAGGGAAAAAGGGTGAAAACACATGTATCTATGATGAAGGTTTGGTACTAAACACATGTGAAGTCATAGTTATAAGTCATTATTATGACTCATAAATTCTATAGAGGTTTTTGTCTGGTTCTTGGAAGGGTGCGCAGAGATTTTTGTGTTAAATGTGCATTTTCAGAATATTCTAAACATACTGGTGCAAGGTTTCTTGTCCTAATCAGAAAAACGTCTTGTCTGTTTACACCTAGAATATAATATCTAAATTGAAGCACACAAAAGTAAATCTCATAATGTATCGAAATGTACATTTATCAGAGAAGACCTGAGTTGATCACACCGTAGTCTATGAAGTAGGGGATGCCTTCTTCACCAATTACCAGATTCGGAAACTAATAACAGGAGCCAATGTCCTTCTGATGCTTTTAGTGTTATACCCAATAGCTAACTGCCAAAGGCTACACTTGTTAACGTAGCCAGACACAGTTCGTTCTATATGTTCTGGGTTTCTTACGCGGTTGGCTCGCATGACTCGTTTATTCAATATGCCGCGCAAGTACCTTATATTTGCATAGGATGAGTACATCGTTTTTCTCTCCTCGTGAACCTACAAGAAGAAACTCCGATTGGAAGAAGACAGTATTATGACATAAGCCTCTTTCAGATTACACCCACTTACAACTTACACATACACTTATTTTAACTTCTTCAAAAAGAGATGATACTGGTTGTGTAGTAGTTTAAGAGGTCGCCTCGCCATTGCCTTTGCAATGAGTGTTGTGGGTTCGATCTCCACACGAGACAACAATTTCTGTGATCCCTAACAGTTGTTCCGAGTCTGAGTATAATTTATGTCCTTTGTTTGAATATTTGTCAAGTCGTGACACAGGGTTTATACCCAGTGAGGGATAATATAAACCTGTATAAAAAAAGTTATAATGTATTACGTTCAGCGTAAAAATTAATGTCCAGTAAATACTTCGTTGCGTTAATAAAAATATATATCTGTAGCAGAGTGACTTAACTATTAAAATGAACAAACCTCTTGAACCATGTGGTATTTCCGGGGTAAGAACTCGTGACGTAAGCGTCTTTAGTTGTTACAGTATACGATGCCGAACCCTCCCCGCCATCCGAATACCTTGACTGAACTTAATATCGGATGAAGGCCTACGAGTAAAGCCATTAAATGCGCGAGTTTAGACTCATCTAAAATGTCTATTTTAAAAATGTGTCTATTTATATTTTAATCTACTAGATATTATTAATGCGAGAGTAACTCTGTCTGATTGTTATATTTTGTGAGTAGTAAACTGCTAAACCAATATATAATTTAAAACGTTGCTTGAGAAAAGCTGGCCTCCTTGTGCAGCATAATTTTTTATAAAAATATGTGAATGTCGCGGACGATTGTTACATTTACACATATTATGTATTTTAAAAAACCTTTACTTACTACGTGAATAATGCTTTCAGTAGGTAATTATAATAATTATTAACGCTCTTAGAAAAAGAAATTCATTATTCATAAACTTCATGTGGTTCATTTACTCGTATTTATAACGTTAATAGACATTATTAGATATTTTGCTATTATGACAGCATCTTGTAATTTTTATGGAAAATACCGTCATATTTTACAGATATCATTACAATAAATAGGTATATAGGTGATACAAATGATACCGCTGAATTTATAGCCGTAACTCTAAAATCGTGAGTTGGCATAGTTGTAGAAATGTTTAATTGTTAGCTCAAGGTCCGGCAACCTCGATTTATGAGCCCGAGGTGCGCCGCCCGCGTTCACGAGTTTTACATTCTTATTCACATCCAACATGGGTCCATTTCTTTGGCTACATATTTGGAACAACAAGATTGGAAAGATTGGAAACCTATTAAGCTGCAAGGTAGAAAGTGTCGGATGAAAAGGTGAAAGCAATTCGGACTATGTTATTTCATGAAAGGCAAATTTTACTAAAGAAGTAATTAATTAATTATTTATTTTAAAATACAATTCCCGTAGAAAGAATAATTCCTGTGCTGCGGAGGACTTTACAAACATTCAAATAATGGACACAAAGAAAACTCAGACTCCAAACAACCATTTTTGGATCACGCAAATTATTGTCCCATGTAGGATTCGAACCCAAGACACTCGGCGCTATAAAAGCAGCGGGGTGACCACTTCAACCAACGCCATCTGTGCAGTCAAACTGCTATACTTAAAACGAATAATAATAAACTTTTCACAAAAATATAACCTAATAATACGTAACGTCTAATATACCACGCTATTATGTCAGCGGTAAGTGTTTTACAATAAATAAAATCTCATCAAACACACTTTAAAGAAATTTCTTGTAAAGCTTTATACCTTTTTCCGTAATTATAATACAATGTGTATAATGATGACTCAATTCTAGGTTAAGCTAAGCTACAAATGTTTGGAAATTGTACGGAAATCTCAATAGCAGCTGGATCATCATAACATTCTCGAACGTAATAGTTTTATATAATTCAATCTTTACAAATATATAGGTATAAATGCGAATGTATATTCGTTGATTTATACTCCTTTCACCTAGCAACAGAGCAGTGACTAATTATCATTTTTAGACCCAAAAGGAACATAGACTATCCAGAAAAATTACCATGATTCTTGTGCGAAAGATCTTTAAAACAGAGTATGTGACGCTGCGAATACAAACTTATACTTTAAATACTAAAGTCTAAATGGAAACCGACAACAGAAAACCCTAAGCCAAAATACAAACCATTTATTCCTTTGGTTTCTGTAAATAACATTTCAGATCTTATATCGACTAATTACTAACTGAAGAGTATCTTCAAAGCTACCCCCAGTTATTTATACCTTCAAGGTGTACTTTCCAGACGCGACACTCGTGCAACATGTTCGCGACAGTCGCCACCGCAACACACTCGACGCTACCTTGCACCGAGTCTCTGAGCTACCTCATTAAACAAACTTCTTCAATCTCCGCATGCGGTATTAGGATACGGTGCGCGGAAATTTATACGTGTTTGAGGTAAACGGCTGGTAGTTGTTATTTAGAAAAGGGGTTTGCGTATGAAGGTTTCTTCGGAAACGTTTGGAAAATTGTTTCGATATGCTTTTATGGATAGAAATAAATTTAAATCATAGTTCTTACTTACGAATCCCTTTACAGTTTAAGTGATAGTGAGCGGTAACCGTTGACTAACTAGTTAGAGCTACTCACGCGGAAACTCTTACAAAAAGTTGTCACTAGGACTTGGACTGCAATGAATTCCAACTTAAGAAATATGTGTCTTTTCGACAGTATAGCGCCACCTAAAGGACTTAGGAAACTCTGCGTAAAGCTTATTACCCAGAGTTTTTTCAATCCTGGGTACTGGGTCTTTAAGCGGAGCGTGATGGAAAAGCACCTTCTAAGGCCGTCAAAGTAGCGACCTCAACATTGCCTGCTATGAGGATGGTGTAGAGGCCATTGCTCTGGGACCAAATGATCGCTTATCATCGGTGGAGTGTAGACATGTTGACGAGCAAAATAAAAAAAAAGCATCTATAGCTTTAATATTGTCTTCTGTTTACGCGAATGTTATTCATTGAAATTAAACTACTATATACGGGATAAAATCCGTATATAGTAGTTTAATTTCAATCTATAGCTTTTTCATACCGTGTATTTATTGCTGTCATATCACGATTATACCTTTGTCCAAGAAATGTCAATAATTACCAAAATGCGTTAAGCACATTTTACTTGTTAACACCTCAAACTAAACTAAAATGTGCTCTCGTCACGTCCAAGCCATCATTTCAAATATTCTCTTTAAGTTCTACTTATATCTGACAAGTTAATAAGTCTCCGGCGACAGTAGCGTGACGCCGTGAGCCCGTGACGCGGTGGCTGGAGCGTGTCACACAATAAACACGTCGGTGCCATCATCAATCAACATCTCGCTCACCTTAAACGGTAGACTGCACGTGAACGAGTCTAAGTTAAACCAAGTTTAGTGCTTTGTGGAGTCATTACGGCTTTTGGTCGTTTTTGGGTTTGGACTAGCTGCTTGATGTAGTTCCGCCTGCGTTGTAAATTATTTATTTAATAAAAAATATTGTTCATTTGCATCTGGATTCACGCCTGATTACCATACCAGTAAAGAAGTTCAGCTTTAATGCTAGCTGTTTCTCTTTCTTCCTTGCTTCATTCTCTTGACAGTTTGCGATACTCTCAAATTGGCCTTTCTCAGGATTACCACTAATCTAGTCAGAATGGCTTATTTTTCAAAGGATATTATTTTATTTAAAGCCATCCCACATTGTTTTATTATTATTTGTAACATTTTACGGATTTATCGCAATGAACATAACGTAACATGATATTTTTATACCTAATGAATATATATAAAGTCTGTGATACTTCTGAAAAGTTTATAGCAGGAATTCACTTAGCTACTAACAATGATACAAATCTAAAATGTAATAATAATAATAATAATAATATTCTACCACATACACACAACACCATCTAGCCCAAACTAAGCAGAGCTTGTACTGTGGGTACTAGACAATGGATAAACATACATATATACGTTTTTTTTTTGTAAATGTTATATTATACATAGAAACACCCAGACCAAGACAAACATCCATGTTCATGCACACAAATATTTGACTTGTGCGGGAATCGAACCCGCGACCGAATCGACCCTCAGGCGTGGCAGTCGGTTACACTAACCACTACGCCATCAAGGCCGACAAATGTATTAGTTACTTACTGCCCTGTTCCTCATTGTCCAAATTATATCGTTTTGTTGCTACACTTTCTTTAAACAACAGAACAACTAAACTGATATTAAACCACATATCCCTTTCTAATATTAATAAGTGAATTATAATCGTAAAAACGTCAGCAACTAATAAATCTTCTTAATTTTAGTATCTCATTAGCCCACGTAGTCTAATATTATTTTTTCTAAAATGTTATGTTGGATATTATTTATGTCTCTTATCTATTCAGGCTTATTATTGCGATTAGTAGTTAAGAGTTCATATAAAATAACATTTAACAATACACTAGGGTCATCTAAATGAAATGAAACAGACGTTTAATTAAGAACAAGCATCGATTGTAGGAATAAGGCAAGTTCAAGAGTTCATCAAAGTCTAAAGTACCAAGTGTCCACGTAACAAGAAAAATATATTACTGATATTTGGCCCAGGCCAAGATGAAATGTGGGTTTTTTTTTATTAACAAATCCCACAACAGAAATAATGTTTTTGTTTATGTTTCTTTAGAAACGTTGGATTATAAAGTATAGTGAACACCTATATTGAGAAACATAATTATTTGTAAATTTTGTCACATATTACTATTGAACCGGCGACGGTTCTGTGTAGTAACCACTAAAGTTATCAGTCATCACACAAGGAGCAAAGATAATTTTTAGTTTTTTGTAATTACAAATATCTTTTCATCGTTGTTTTTATTCAAACTTTTATATACGCCTAACCTTAACTACCGTTAGACTTTATGTGCTATCGGTTTCCCAAAAACAATAGAATCACCTTGACACAACACGGTTACTTGAGGGGGTACTGTGGGTGTCATGACCTCCCCTCCCCGCCTCAAAGGGGGGTTAGGTACATAATTAATTACTTTAACCGTGGCAGGTGCACAATGACTCCCTCTGGTGACGAAGCAGGTTTTTTATCTTTGGCTCTGACGTCAGTCACTGAAGCGTAAGTTCTGATGTTTCCTTTATGGAGTAAATAGAAACTTTTCATCTATCCTACTAATAAATGTGAAAGTTAGTAGTTTGGATGTTTAATACTCAACCAGACGTAAGTCATTGAATGGATTAGGATCAAATTTTGTGTACTGACAGTCCTGTGGTCGGACATAGGATTCTTTTATTGCAGTATGCAAAACCGCGTACAAAAAAACTGAAACATAAAAGTTACAATAAACTTGCTTTGTTAAAATAAAAAGAAGTTAAAAGAAAAATAAGTTTTTATATTTTCTACGTATTAAATGTACGATATATTTTTATTAATGTACCTATGATATTTTTTCATATTATGTATCTATATAATATATTATTGAACGCTATAGAAATACTAACATGAGTAGTGTCACATGTGTTGTGATCGCTTTGATCTGTTATAAAAATATTTAATGATCATTTCGATGCTATTGTAATATTTAAGTATTAATAATGAGCAGATTTAATTATTCATTGTGGCAATATTTACAGAATGGAAAATAATAATTTTAGTGGTAATTGTATTTTTCTACACTGCAACACTAAAATGACGGCTGTGACATAACAGCGTCACTTCTGTGGTGAAGTGAGGGAAACATCATTAATTGATGTAATGTTTAATTTTAAGATAGTCAGTGGAGTTAAGTCAGTCGTTGTTGAGCACCCGAGAAGTGCAGTTGTACAAGCATTATAGGCAGTGATTGTCGGTCTACAGTATAGTGCAGAAAATAAAGCCATCGTTTAGTAAAAGTAGTGTTTTATTCTAACACATGTGACTATACTTAATAGAATCCATTTAAAACTAGAGCCAGAGAGGTCTAGTAAATACTATTAGATAAATTACCAATTTACGTATTTTTGTAATGGAATCTTAATATTGAATCGGTTCCCACGGGTAAAACAATGTTAGGGTGTGTGTATATATATAAAAAGAACCCACAAAAGAGCGCCATTTTTATTGTGCATCGTGACCACTGCACTATTCGTGAAATCATCCAAATATAACATCCAGGAATTGAACCAATATTATCATGCATTTACAGCAGTAAATCGCCAACTGGCGAACACATGTGTATCAAAATTGGCGAACAAATTATTACAAGCGAACATTTATGTAAAGTATAATTGGATTGCCAAACAAAACCCTGGAATCTCAATACGCGTACTAAAATAATACGAATCGATGTTACAGTGAGCAATTTAAAGCACCGACAATAACGGTGCGAAACAATGGCTCTACATCCGTACATCCACATCCGGAGCGGCTACAATCTGCCGGCGTTACCTGAAAATCCGTATTAATTCATATTGCGAAGTGAAAACAATGCGGCCAGCGGAAACCTGTCCGCGGTTACACTGGCGGATTTTACACGCGGATGTACACCTCTACAAAGTCAAACCTTCTGTAAAACCAACTCTAATGTGTGCATAATAAAGTCGATTTCAATTTGTACTACAATTCTGGTCATATTTGCTTGAACACGTTCAATAATCAACTTAAACACCTAAGTAATAAAGTTAAAAACAGCTTGTTAAGCAATCACTGGCCAACAGGATGATCTCTCGACCGTTTTGAAAATGGAATACCAATTCTTGTCACCTGCGATTGTCTGCATTCGATATACAAGCTTAATTCGACATGTTTATGTTCGGTTTTGCTTTGATACATAGCTCTGAAGTGGTGATTGAAAGCTAATACCTTTGTGCAAGCGAATTTCAACCATATCGTGATTGCTATAAGGTGTACTTTGCAGCAATCTATGATTGAGTGGACACTGACAGGTGCAACAGTGTGGAAGGCTCAACAAACGGCTGATTTCGCATACAATATGGCGGTCCATCCGTTTCCTGTAGCGATTATGACGAAGGGTGTGAATCATGTGAAGATAAGGAAAGGATTAATTGATGGTTAAGCACAATGCCATTTAATACAGGTAATATTTAATGTCGGTAATTTTAGGTTAAATGTTGCTGGCTGGATAAGAGGCGAATAGCACATAATATTTCCATAATTCCAAAACTAAAATTATTTTTGTTACTGCCAGCACATTTTAAGACTCTATGCTGTCACTGAGAATTTCCTAAGAGAAAATTTCAAAATGTTTGTCCGATCTGAAAATAGTACCTATTCTATTCTGTAAGTACTTTTTACAATTGCATGCAAGCTTATGTTTCACTACCAATGTGTCATTGTAATAATTATGTTAAAACAGCCCCTAAATTGCAGAATGTTATTTCTTGGTGCAGGACTTTTCAGTTTATACAAATATGCCGCTGTCAAGACGGTTAATTTACCGCAATAAGTCACAAAGGGGTCAGTTTTGCTTGACCTGCATAACAAATGGCGTGCGTAGAGACATCTTTGAGTAACAATAACTCTATCGTTAGTAAACTTACTTACTTACTTAAAAAACTAACAATAAAACTATTTTAGAAAATGTTAGAATAATGTATGAAATTGTGCTTGGAATTTCTCTTTAATGACTCATAATAAAATAAGTAACTTGCATTACGTATGGCCACTAAGGTTCTTTTTTGATTGCGTATGCTGTAAAATTTTGGAAAACAGCAATAGTATGCGTCTCTGTGACCTAGTTTTATTGTTGCGATTGTTAGATCACTTATAAGTCTAAATACGTCAAATATAAATATTGCTCCATCTTTGGAGTTTTGGAGTTAGACCCATAAATGGGATGTTTTTACGGATAAAATTACATGTATTTACCGTCCCTAAAGTTTTATTACTACATGCGCGGACACATTATACAGGATGTCCGGTAATTAATGGATAACCTGGAAATGTCTTATAGTGGAACTGATGGCCGTTCAGAAAAAATATGAAAAAATCTATCCTAACTACTACCTGAGATATGTGTTTTTTTTTTAATTACCATGTATAACTTTCTTGTATACTACGACCATAAATGAATGAAATCCATCGGTTTTTTGTTGTTTTATTATTAAACACTAATTATGCTAATAGATAGACAGTCAAAAGTATGCTATGCTAATATACACTTGCACTTTTTAATATATTGATTTTCTTTAAGTTTTTATTTTTTTTCATTTTTCTAAACTGCCTTCAGTTCTACTGTAAGACACTTCAAGGTTATCCATTAATTACTGAACAACCTGTATATAGCTCTTGTACGTGACGGGTAACATGCCAAAGCTTCGGCATTTGAGCGATTTGTATAGTAGATGTGGTTTCGGTGTACTGAAATATATGTACCTACTTATATAAAATATTGGCGATGATCGAATGAAAACAGTCTTACTAACCTACCTTAAGATAACGCTAAGTTGTAAAATCTAAACTAGACTTATGTAAAACTTCACAAACTATAGTGAGTCAGACTCTCCCTTTATTAAACCTTTTATACGGTGCAAGGTGTAATTATATCTTCAATCTTCATAATAGACATCAACATGCCTAAGGACTTGAACGTATTTCGGCAAATAGTTTTAACCGACTATTTGATAATCATACATTCTTTTGAAAGTGTTAGTGTGAGTTACCACAGTTTCTATTAAAAAAATATGACTGGCATTGCAGGCGTGTATAACGCCCGCATTTTAATAACTTACATAGATACAGATCCCAGATTTTGCGGTGCTTTAAGAATTTATTGACAGAAATACCCCTAAAAACAAGCAACTTCTGAAAGAATATCTTAATAAATATTATTTATATTTAATTATGTGTAATAATATAAAATAAGGATCGTCGAATCACCTATATTTTTAGATTTAATCATCTCTAAGAACAACTTGGAGTTGCGATGGTTAAGATTATTTGAGCGTTCAAATCTGAGACTATTTCAACACTTGATGCTTGGTGGTCAGATGCTAATTGCTTCGTGCCAAAATAAACCTAATGTAAAGTACCATCTATGCGCATTTTTATACGAAGTTGACAATGGAACATATGGCCCACTTGATAATAAGCGGTATCCTATGACTGCTTGCACTATCAGTAGTGTACCAAACGGATCGGCGACCCAAAACAACAGGAATCAAAGATGGGATGAAAGCAAAGGCAGGAGTGAGGTTAGTGTTGTCCACTTGATAGTATTCGGTTACTGTAGCCTTTATACACTTGCAATTTGAATAGCAATCCAAGGAAAAGGTATTAAAAATGGCATGAAAGGCAAGGAATAGCAAAAATTGGTATGCGATCCTCTGGAAGTCACCTTATAATGTAATGCTTATTTTGTGCACAGTCGTTACAATTTTATCTGAAATAAATATAATTTCATTTCAATTTAATATATTAAACCCAGACACGACTATTATTCATATCGTATCAACCCAACTGTTTGCCACAAATCGTTAGCCTTATACGACGATATCCTAAAGATCGTTGTTCCAGGGATCCGGTTCAATTGCCGACGTCTCCAGTTAATCCTCGCTACGTGCAATTAAATGATTTGTGGCTCGCCGACGAATTGAAGCGGTTAACTGATATCAAGCTATGTGAGAGACTTGTAGAGTACATAAATATAAAACATACAACTCCGCCCATTTTACCATACGTTTAAAGACTAAACTGGTTAAATTGGAATTTATTATAGTAGCGTGAGTTTGCTCCCGTGGTTCTAAAAAAAGGTACCTATTCTTAAGGAGCAGTACATGTTGTCGGGATAGCTAACAGCTTTTGTCACTGACTGTTCTATAAACTAACTTTATGCGAAAGCTTTCGTCGATAGGTTGCTTCGTTCTTGCGTAAAAGAAGGACAAACCAACAAACATATTAACATTACTATAGATTACTGAAGTGAATTTAGTAATTATGTTAATTTTGTTAGATTGATCTATCTCTTCTTACTTTTTGTGTCATTGCGCGGGGAAGTTAAATAGGTTGATCTGATGGTAATCATATACGACCATACCTCTCATGCGTGGCACACTCAGTGAAATGGAGCCACTGCGCTTTTAGCGCCAACGTCTCCAGTATAATAATTGTCTGAGGAGTGGGTTTAGATCTAAAGAGTAATAGGTGGGGATCGAATCCATTTAACCATTAGAATACTGCCACTCTTTCTTCTTAAAACTATTACATATGATGATAAATACAGCACTCGGTCCATAGTTTGTATAATTATTCTCATTATTCATCTCAACAACATTTGACCAACTTATCTGGTAAAAAGACGAAGCATCACGCATCTATTCGCGGAGGGCTCACTTGATTTAGTGAGCGCACACGCCGCTTCCACGGAAATGCAACGCTAATCACGGACATGAGGACGATAGGTATTTGTAGGAGGTGCTTATTTGGATGAAAGGCCATAAATTATAAAGGTAAGAAATATTTCATACCAGCTGATGTCCGGGGCTGTCTATGTATATTCTTTTGTCTTGTAGTGTGGTGAAATAGTTGCTAATGTGAGTGTGCCTGGTAAAAGGCAAGACGTAAATGCAATTATAGAAATGTGGCTACTTACGAGAATACACAAGGCTGAATCTATGTATGTGTGAGTATAGTTGCAGCATTCAGCTACGTGTTTAATAAAGTACGAAATTGCTTTTGGAAACACAAATTTTTTTGGCAGATTGAATCTCATGCATAGATTGCCAAAGTAACAAATACTTACTTAAACCGTTACTGTAATTACGTACTTTTGACCATCCTGCGCATTATTATATGAATTGTATCATTGTATTTGCATTTTGTTGACGTCAATAATTCTACTGCTGGCTAATATACTCGTAGGTACGTAACATTTAAACAAATTGTATAATCCGTAATTAAAATTAAAATTCTGTTACAGCATTTACCATTTAAAAATTGCCATTATATATAGCCTGTAGCTGAAGCTTGGGCGAGTAGGACTGAGTCAGGCATGCCTTCGTTCTAGCTAGCTACAGGACATATAAAACGCAGTATCCTACCTTTAGGAAATAGTGTTTAAATGTTTAATGTAATTACATAGCACATTGCACAGAAAAAAATTATGCAAGACACAAAACTGATATTTATAAGTAGGCTTGAAAAACCACAACAATTTATCAAACAATTACGACTGAAACGTTTTATTTTTAATCTATTGGAGCCAACGTTGCTAAGGACGGACACGAACAGGTGTGCTCGCACGAATCACCGCAATTACTCTGATAGACAGACCTTTGGTCAATAGTGAAATATTAATAGCATGTCACGTTCGTAATATATGATAATAGATTGCGCAAATAATCGGCTCTTGGCGTGTCGAGGTGAAAGAACCATAAATCTGCGCCGGCGCTTCCTGATTATACGACAGGCAGCGTAACTGAAATATGTTCGCACCAATTAGACGGTAGTTTTAATTCTAGAGTTTGTTTATAAATCATACAGAGAGCTGTTGCCAGTGATCTGTAAACAGGTACATTTAGTACTAGTATGTTCGATAATGCGTTTGCTTTTGTTCCTTTTAACACTGACATGTTAAAAGGAACAAAAGCAAATGCAACGTGAATTATACAGGGTGTCCGGTAATTAATGGATAACCTGGAAATGTCTTATAGTGGAACTGATGGCCGTTCAGAAAAAATATGAAAAAAAATCTATCCTAACTACCTGAGATATGTGTTTTTTTTAAATTACCATGTATAACTTCCTTGTATACTACGACCATAAATGAATGAAATCCATCGGTTTTTTGTTATTTTATTATTCAACACTAATTATGCTAATAGATAGATAGTCAAAAGTATGCTATGCTATAATAGCTTGCACTTTTTAATATACATATATAGTCTTTTATATTTTTACTATTTTTCTTTTCGTTTTTTCTGAACGGCCTTCAGTTCTACTATAAGACATTTCAAGGTTATCCATTAATTACCGGACATCTTGTATAATAGTTGATACGTTCCATTATTTAAAGAAGAGATGAAAATGACTTCTGTATTGTAGGTATTGTCCCATTAGGCTGTAACGTCCATACTTGACCAATATTCATGTCGATGGCGTAGCGGTTTAAGTAATTGCCTTGTTATTGCCACTGCACCGAATGTTATAGGTTTGATTCCCACGCGGGACAAAAAATATGCGACCCACAAATAGGTGCTCCGGGTCTGGGTGTTCTTGGTGTCCGTTAAACACCTATATAGTTCCCTGTGATACACAACTTAATCCTAGTGCACCCGTTATTTTCAATAACAAGAGCATAAAGCATAAACTCAGACAGTCACGACTAAAAGAATTTTGAAGAAAATTTGGTATACAGGTAAAACAGATAAACTATGAGGTAAATCGTATTATTATACTAATTAAAAATATAATATACTAAACAGTAACCTGTCAACTTAACCATATAAAAGCATAATGATAAAATCATTATCTCTACACTTCGGTGTACGTTCGCCGCAAGACGAATTATAAATGGCAAACATAAAATAAAAACTTAGACGAGCTTGTTTTAAAATTACTACCAGAGTACATTTATTATGTATACTATACAACTACTGCGGTACAACAAAGTATGTGTTCAGTTACATAAACTCTTTGACTGTACTACTAAATGCCTACAAACTGAAAAAAATTGAGAGAAACAAAACAGTAGCTAATGGTCCATTACGCAGGCACATCAGCCACTCGTCACATACATTACAAATGCCGCTATTGTCATACATATGGTTTATGAGTGAGATAGATATAAATCAAAACGATGCCCTTTATAATTATCATGTTTTTAGTATGATCTATTTGTTCGAATGACGTTGGCAGACGCTGCGAACATGACGTGACAGGAATTAACAAAAGTATGTCTTAGTGGTTCGGTTTCGAAGAGTGACAGGACACTTACACACTACTGAAGTGTCCCGCAACCGAATATATCAATTTGTAGTCACTGATTAAAATTTTTTATAACAAAACAGTTCTATTTATTTATTTAAATATACGGCATTTAACGTCTTTTTACAGTAATTTTAGGAACAACAATCAACATGCAATCAGATTAAAACCGGTTGCACTTACAATAATCTAAGCCAATTAAAAAGTTTCACAACAATTTAAAATGAGGCACACGAAGAAAAGGTAAATTTTTAATATTGTCTTATGTTTACGCGAATGTTATACATTGAAATTAAACACTTTATACGGATTTTGTCGCGTTGTTTATTTTACTTGACTTTTTGAAAACTCTAACACTACTATTATTGAGCTATACTATGCTATTTAATTTAATTAAACTAGTTATATTTAAGTTACACTTTGCCCCGACGTTTCGGTTGCTTTACAGCAGTCATGTTCACGGGGAGACTAAGATGGTAGTTGTCCCAATGTTCTGAAGTGTAGCTAGTTATTTCAAAATACCCAAACATAATTTAATCTTTAGTGTTTCTATTCACGCAGAAAGAGCTCAGAGTATCATGAAGTCTAGCTGTGTTTTGCTTCTTCTTGGGTTTGACTATTTCAATTACTGGATCTCAAGCTGGTGGTACATTCCAACCATCTTCTCAATTGAAATTAGGATGTTTTTTAATTTCAATAGCCTCGCGAAGTATTCTTGGTAGGAATCGGTGTTCTTTTGCGAGTATCTGTGGTTTGTCAAATCGTAGGTGGTGGTTGGTCCCCTGCTGCACGTGTTCACACACAGCAGACTTCAACGAGCGTCGGTGTTTCTTTTATGCGGGTGCCTATGTTTCTCTTGGTTTGACCAATGTATGAGAGTCCACAGTCACAATCTATTTTATAGACCCTTGCATCTTGTAAAGGTAATTGGCACTTGACGGATGGTAAAAATTGACTTATCTTCGTTGGCGGCTTGAAGTATGTGTTGATTGAAGCTCGCTTCAAGATGTAGCCAATCTTGTCAGTGACACCCCTTACATATGGTAGTATGGCAGGCTGGCGCTCGACTGTGGCTGGCTTTTCTCGGGATCTGTGACGGCGGCGCGGCTGTTGGAGCTTGTTGTCTTGCAGTGCTTGCTTGATATGTTGAAGCTCGGCGTCCAGGTGTTTCTTGTCACAGATCCCGTGGGCTCTCTGAAACAAAGACATTCCCACGGTAGCTAACTGTTTAGGATGGTGGTGAGATTCACCGTTTAAGTAACTATTTGTATGGGTCTTTTTCCTATACACAGTGTGGCTCAAAGTATGATTAGGATTATATGATAGGAATATAAATAAGATAGAAGGGCAGAAATTTATATTTGCATTTTGTCTCGGTCAAAAAATAGTCTGTATCTTTAAATCTATTGTTATAAATTGTGTCATTACTGAGTTACGAGCATAATTTGTGTGATGGTGAGGTACTGCGAACAATAAAGTCTGCCTAGTTTGCGTTTTCAGTGTGCTAATTTGTAGGTAACACAGGATAAGAGGTAAGGACTATCTAAAGCCTCTCGCATAATATCATGTAACAAACACATGCATGCATTACATTCTGCTTGCATATGTCCATTTCCAATTTCTAAATCGATTATTCGATACTTGATTTTAGTTTATTTTGTACGGAGGACATTGTCTTTAGTGAAGACTTTTTAAAAAGTCTTTCTTTTAATATTTCTATGCATCTACGTTCGCCATTCGTATTTGCGTATGGCTAGTACATAACCAAATAATAATCAACCGATATTCAACTTTAATTCTAATAATAAAAATAATACTCTCTGTACTTTAGTATTATTAGATTCAATATACAAATTTCTATTTGGTTTTGCCATTAAAGTATTAGTAAGTACTTACTAATGATAATATTTTTAATTAATTTTTAAATTGACACAATTTATTTTAAACATCAAAAATAATTTAAATTCAAAGCTTATCAAATTAGCATTAAAGTTTAACACATAGTTATTTCGACACATTAGCACTAAGTCCCAAATATATTAGGTCCAGAATCACCCGAATCAACATTTCCCCTACTAACAAAACCGAGCACCTAGACTTACCAGTAAAAAGACGACTTCACCGGCGCAGCGGGTCACCGGAAGGAAGCACGCATAAGTCACTCAGAGCGCGCTCTTCCGGGGGACGATGTGCCTCAACAGCTGAACACGTGACCCTGGCAATTAGACGTACAGGGGTAAGCAGAGGGAGTGCTTGTTGAATGGCTAATCGTTCTATCGCTTATTTACGGTCTCATATGTAATATGTCAGAATAAAGTATGTTATTTCTTTGTGTAACGTAGTATCTGGGTATCTACATTTTTTTAATGGCTTGGCCTTCGTTCAGTTTGCTTTGGCCGTTCTCATAAGTGTCTGCTAGTTGCTGACGTGGCGATGTCAGCCTTAATTTGAGAAAAATATGTTTTTAAATCCACCTTTACAATTGTTTTTCCGTTTACTACCATATACTACGCTAACTGTATCCGTATTATGAGACTTAACCGACTGCAGATAATTGAACATCGTGTTATTGTAATCAATGGATGCCACGTTACAGATAGTATGAAGCTCACTTCTAAATTGAAAGTATTGCTATTTTACTGTTAACCTAACCCAGCATGATTGCCTAATGTTAATTTCGCTTTTCTGCTACATAACCATGCAACGCGAAAGTATAACAATCATATTATATATCTAGTTTTTCTTCATAATATGCATACAATATACGCAATGGTAAGCAATACCTATTGACCGTGGACACATGCAACTTCAGCGGAAATACTAAAATGGTCATGATCACACCAAAATGCCATACAGACAGCACACCGCTTTCTTTACGAGCCTGGATACCCTATTTCTCGCAGGTACGCAGCAATAATTCTGACCTTCTGTACAGTGGAGTTACATTAAAACGAGCCAGTCCCGTTTCATCAAAATCCTATGCAAAAGATGGCGCTGTGCCCTACCGTAGTCTTTATTCTAATTAAGTAATATGATTGAGTTGCTTTGTCTTAACTTTTCTGTGATATATGTATAAAGTACTAAATAATGTCAGCAACATGATCTTTTAACAGTAAAGTTAAGATTATATCACTATATACTCGTCACGAACTATCTAAGGATTACAAGACCCTGTTTTGTTTGATATCGAACCCACAATGTATAGATTATTAGCGTCGCGAACTCTTGCCTAATGTACCAAACTGCCACTCCAACGACACGAACATGACTTCTCTACACATTCGATTAGATCAATTGTCGAATTCACAACTAAAGTGAATCACTGAGCGTAAAGAATATTTTACACCCCAGGACATACACGTCTGATTTCATCCCGTATGTGACAATGACAGTGCATTTTGTAATACGTTAAGGGTAGTAGCTTCTATTATAAGCGTATTTAGGATAATATTTGCTTAAATTCTATGACCTGACATTGAATGTTCTTTTTGATGAGAAGCGCATTAAAGAATATTCAGTATTACGTGTATGAAAATAGGATAGCAATGAAATAGCATTTGTAATTTAATATTCCTACTTAAGTTCGAGTCATTACGTTAGAATTGTGAACTTGGTAGAAAGGCAAAGAATAAGGATCGAACCTACAGCCTACTGATCGCAAGTCCACAAAATAGCTGCAATAGAAGCTTTATTTAATTATTTTAGGCATTAGGCAATTCTCTTTTAAATTTGTTTGGTTACAGTGTTATTTCCAGACATTCAGCAAACAAATTTAAAGTAAATCATTAAATAAATATATACACAGACACAGTGAATCCCTTTCTCGCATTATATATGAAAAATACTAGATGGCGATGTAATTTCTGCATAGAGTATAATCAACCCGAACTATAACTATCGCAAAATGACATTTCGTTCCTACTTAGCACGAAAGCAGTAAATCTGTTATAAAAAATTTCTTTCAATGTTTTAATGTCTACATTTCCAGTCAACATTACTAGCTAACGTAGATAGAAAAGGTATTGTCATCAAAGGCCAGTTAATCTCTATGACGTCACAATACTTAATACGTCACGTCATTCGCCAACGATCGCGTGTGTCGGACGCAGCGAGACGCGTGCCGTTTCCGACTCAACCGTCACGTTTAATTGATACAACGGTAGGGGTCGCTACTGTGATATGACAACCATGTAACGTGAAGATCAATAGGCTGTTACAGAATCTAAAAGGTTAAAAAGTAAAATTGTCATATGATTAAAGGGTTAAACCGGACAGACTCTTACTATTTAAAAGCAAGGTCTCTAGCAATTTGGATAACAAATTACTAGTATACTTGTTAAAGCTTCCAGCTAAACCAAAGCTAGAGTAAAACGTGGGTTTACGTCGGTAGAGCAATGGGTGAAATACCAATACACCACCTTTCCTTCGCAAGTCTCATGCGTTATGCATTAGGACTAAATATTTGTATAGTGCAGCCAATAACTTTTTAAATTATTAATGTTAGGACTAAGCTGCATGAAAAAAGTAGCGATAATTAATCATTTATGTACAATATGTAGGGACCTCAACATCGCCTCAGCTGCTACGAGGATGGTATGGAGGCCACTGCTCTTAGACCACATGATTGCTTACCAGGCAGAGAGCGGACATATTGAAAAGCAAAAAATATTATTTTTTTATAAACTTCTGCTGATAATTTCTTCTTTCATTTTTTAAAGTTATTACATAGTGTTTCAAAACGATGATGCCTGTTCTTAATCGATAGGTATAAAATAAGTTTCTATCGTAAGACAAGGTTTCGGTTTAATTACCTGAATATTTCGTCGAACCTGAAAAATATTGTTTGTCACTAAATAAAAATACTGCACTGCCAATAAATTTGGATGCTGCGATTTATAGTTACTATTTTTCTCGAGGGTAGAGCATGCAACCCACGAGAAAATAGTAACTAAATCATACAAGCAAACTGCTTTAACCAATGTGGTGAATCGAATTTCTACTGTCTATTTCTTCTTCTTGCAAAAGCTAGTTAGCAAAGTTCTGTGCGTCATTAATACACCTTACAGTTGTTGAATGGTAGTTATTAAAATCTTAATGATGTGAACGAAGAACGAGCGCGGCCAGTTGAAGCGAAGTGCATCGGGTGTCGGCGACAGCACGACAGTTTCCAGTCGGAGAGTCGCGCTGTCGGCCACACGCGCCGTGACCGCCCGACACTATGCCAAGACTGCATAAAGTTTAGAACTGACGCTAAATTATCGAATTGTTGTTGGTCTTGGTTATGTATGCAAAAACGTCTGTCCTATATACATATACATATACATATAAAATCATCAATATTTAAACATTTGTAGGGTCGCTGATTACTTTTGAAAGTTGGATTTTTGTTTTCATGGTTGAACAGTGTAAGTCTCTGCTCGTAGGTATAATACTTAGTTTTTGTGTTTTTGAGCTCTTTATGGAGACTTTCAATAGAGGATGATGGTCAGTGTTCCAAAACCTTTTTTATAATCAACAACCCGCGAGTAACACTTCTAAAGTTGTTTACTTGCTTGATGATAAGACGTTAAAGCAGCCTATGGAGGCGGTAACCGCTTATCACGAAGTGTGTCGTATGCTTATTTGATGCTTTAGTAGTATTATTATACCTACATACATTTTAATTACGAGTCTAGACTCGTATTAACCTACGCATAAACTGATTTAACGTCTAGACGTTAAATAATTTTTTTCTTCGTTGAGACATATAACACTAGTAAAAAATATTGCATAATTACAAAACTATTCATATTAAGGCCATGCAGGGGCTGCATAATTTATAATATAATATACAAACAACAATGTTGTATTTATTAATAATAATAAAAAAAAAATACAATAGTTACATTTTAAAGGAGACGGGCGGAGCGGATTCCCTCAGTTCGTCAGGCCCATCGCGGACAAGAGTAATCAAAAAAATGTAATCAAATTACTGCTACAAACATACAAATGATATATGTAAAACAAATAAAAGTATATTAATGGTGGTATTAAAGAGATATTTGAGTTTATATGTATAATTCTAGGTTATAATAATGACACCAATTTGTAGATACGAAAATTGTAGGTACATATTTGTTTATGGTTTATATAATTATAATAAGTAAATCATTTATATTTAATAAATAAAAATATTTTTGGTATAAATAGTAATATTCATAAATACTATTTTATTGCTCTTTGATTAGTAACTTGCGTAGGAAAAATGAGGTTCAGCCCGTAGTGACTGTAATTAATATCTTGAGACAACTTACACAAATATCCATTATCAACAAAGCCAGGTCAATCGAAGATGCAGTTTCAGAATCCAAATAAATAGCCAGATCTCAAATAAATCACAGTCGCAAAAATAAGTACTAGTTTATTAGCGTTCACTGCGCACGAGTGCAAAGTCAACACGAATGTAACTTGTTGCTATTTTTGACAGCTTTATTGTTCGTTATTGCCATTCCGTTTCTGTTATTGAATATATTTTGCTTTTGATCCAAACATAAAGTCAAACGCCAGTAATTATAGTTAAACATACCTTGCCGTGATTGATATTTATTTAAACTATTATAACTGTTCAAACTGACAATCGAGACCATGTATTGTATATTAAAAACATTAATTTAAAAATAATAAATAGTGCCCTTATCTATTTTTAAGGCTGGCAACATTAGAAACTCGAAAAAGCAACTGTTTCCAGTTTTACAGTACGTTTATTACCTTTTTTCGTGATATTTATATCTAAACCATAGATTTTTGTGTTTACAGTAATTAAAAATCAATAAAAATAAGTACTTTTTCTGTATACATTTAACTTCTGTCCGTTGTTTTTGTGAGGGCCGAAATTCGCCGATGTCCTTTTAGAACATTTATTACTAATCTTTATTGTGAGACATCTCTTTCATATAATTTTTATTATTATTAACAAAATTAAATTAGCAACCTTCTCTACGACTGTGTCAGTCTGTGTGAATGATTAGACATAGGTCGAGCGCCAGTGGTCTGTGAATCAGATCTGCGCGTGACGTCACTCCGAATGTTAGCCTCCATGCACTCCGCTTGTTAACAGTTTAGTCGCTTGTCAATCATACACATTGTTTTTATCTAACCCGTCATTATGGTAAGGCGTTTGTCTGTCCAGGAAACATTTTGAAGCTCTGCGGTAGCATTGACGCATAAACTCGGCACTTGGTACCCTGCATCCTTGATTAAGCAATAAGGTTATCGGTATCCTGGGAGATTGTCATGAGCATCGCTAATATTTGCGCCAAATTTCAGTTCTGAAGCCTTTTCCTTAAATTAAAACAAAATATATAATATAATAATAATATCCTCCAGACCAAATTTCGGCCAAGGCGGCCAGTCTTAACGGAGACTGGCCAACTACGCAGGAGATATTATAGTGCACAAGTGTGTGCGCAAACACAAGTGCAATCTCTGTTCCCTAACTCTCATGATCCGATGGGACGATAATCCGACACGACCGGAGAGAGATCAGGCGCAGGACCAAAGGCTTTACGTGCTTTCCGAGGCACGGGAGTGTCTAACACCGCCAACTTCTTAACTCCGGGCTGCTATTGAGATTTGTTAATAGAAAAACCCAATAACTTTTTGTTGGCCCGATCCAGGATTCGAACCCGAGACCTCATGCACAGCAGTCGCATTCGCTACTTTTGCGCCACAAAGGCAGTTAAAACAGTATATACATATGTATATACACGTCGGAGTTAATTGAAAACCTGTATTCAGATTTATTTTTAATAATTTCCAATGCTAAGAAGAAAATATAATCAAAATATTTTCCTACCAATATAAATAATAATTCCTGCTCAAAATTGAACATACTACGTAAAAATCCAATAAATCTGTTTGGCTTATCCATGTCCTATAGATACATATTAACAATATTAGGTCACAAGGTTTCACCGAGCCAATTTATATTATCCCCCTCAACATTTCCTTCGCGCACTCCAAGGCATTACAATCTTAAACCACATAAAAAATCCGTGAGAGTTCCTCAAGGCATCTGCTGGGGCCAATCTTGTTCCCCTCCCGGGGCACTTGCATACAATTACTTAATTCGCCACTTTATACCAAGAGACTCTCACATCTAAGGTGAAGCCGCCGTACAGAGCCATTGAGATAATGCTCCAAAGGTTTCGCAATCATTTTATTTTAACAAGGACACTTTGTAATGAAAATAGAAATGGCGAAAAGATTTGCGAGTTGAGTTTTTCATTTTGTAGTATTATGTTATTGTTTTATGAAAATATGATTAATAAGGCATATCCTAGTTAATGTCTCGAAAAACTGTTAGAAAAATCATAATTTCGATAACTATTTTTTCAAGACATCCAGGTTGTAGTAAAAGCTACATGGCTGAGAATATGCCATAATGGTCTTAAAGATACCTGCAGCGCCCGGGGCGCTGTGCGTATGGATTTAACTGTACCTGTTTACAAACTATTTTTGATGCATCACATCACATCATATCATATCATATCTCATGTCAAACGAGAGGGAGTTTGTTTGCCCTTTTGTATTATAGGTGGAGGTATACGCTGCAATAATTTCAATTACAGAATAGCTACCTATTACCAATGGTACTTACTGGTAGCATAGCTCGTGAAATATTTTGTCATCGTTACCATAACAATCTGTAGGCTGTTATGACAAAGAGTCTAAGGGCCGGTTTTTCAAACTTTTATCTGGGGAATATGTTTGACGTTTTGATAGCTTTTGTATAGAAAATATGTCATACCGCCATATTTATTCTTCAGATAACTTTTATCTGAAGAATAAATATAAAAGTTATCAGACGATTGAATAATCGATCCTAAGTGGAACAAACAAGCTTGTCTTTATTACAGCGAATTTTGTAAAGTCAATTTTGATTAGCTACGCGCTAAGCTGCAAGTTTACTGCTATACGTCTTATATTCAAAGTATATGGTGTCACTCGTCGTGATTACCACACTGCACAGTTATGGTGTCGGGTATTTATGGGGTATTTATATAATTTGGAAGCGGCACCGTTGAGTCGGAGTGGAGCGAACGTGAGCGGCCTACTACAGGCCTCTTTACCAGCCAAGGACTTCTTTACGGGACGGACTGTACTAGAGAATATAACGAAAAGTCGTTTATTTATTGGGCTGTTTTCATTTTATTTATTTCGTCATGGTAATGGGCAGAAAGAATGTATTGGCAGATTATTTTCATCAGTACAAATGGGCTGTCTTGATGAGAAGCCTCTTGGAATTATTATAGGAATATTCTGAAGTCTGCTTTTATAAATTACTACTGTTTTCTGTTCTTGAGAGAGTTTATTATATTTTCTAGAAACACACTAATTTATATTGTGATGTAATATATTGCCAACAAACAAGATTGTCGACATATTAAATTGCGTGCTAAACTAATTATATTTTTCATATAAATATGTTTTAGACGATTTTCTATGCAATTTATTTATTAATAGTATCGGTTTTCTGCTTGCTCACATGGTATGTATTAAAACATGGCCTATTGCTAAGGGATAATTCTGTTTTCTATTAGGCAAAATATTTATAGAATTAGTTCTTTACTTCTACTAATAATTTTCACCCTGTTTATATTATTAATATAGATGTTATTTCCTATTATCAAAATTTCTATTTTCTTTGCCAAGTGCGTGCCTGGTGTCAGCACCTCGGCTCTTTCATTTCATTCCATTCATTCCGGCGGATAAACCGTAATGAATATCATCGGATTCAGCGCTACAATGCGCTATGTCTTCACGGAACCCCAAGATCTGGGGCCCCCTGTGTAAGTGTGACCCCGTTACGACTCCATGAAAATGAACTTGAAACACACTTGGTTGATTAAAATGTTAGGTGTGTTTATTTTTCTACATAAATATATTTTTGTTTGCTAAATTTTGCAAATATTATATCTGAGAATTATTTTAACACAAAACTGAGAATATAACGAGGTATTAATTAAATCTTATGTAATTGTTATTTATTTATTTTAAATGATTTAATTAGACATAGCGTTGTCGGAAACCAAAAAACATCTTAAAATTTTAGATGCGTTTTCCTGTTGTTGTTGTTTTGTTTTAAAGTTTAGTTATACTTGTCCAACATCGACAATACAGTTATTTTTCTTAGTTATGGGTAATATAAATTCACTTTGTCAAACCTCGCCTAACTATACCACTCACAGGATTTATTAGGTGTGATCGCTATAAAAATACGAGATAATGTAATTAGTTCCAGATAAAACGATAGATTAAATAGATAAAATGGGCTCATATTTGTACATTAACTAAATGCATCGTACCTATGCCCCTTGACTGTAGGAGAGCTATTGTGTGATTAGCACCGGTTCTCGTATGTATTATCGGATTTTTCTACGTATTGGAAAATATTCTTTTTATATCTTTGTTTTACTGATATATGTAGGTAGTATAATAATCTATGATTCGCCTCTTTTAATATTAATACTATTAAATCAGGGTTCTGTATAGAAATGCTATGAAACATGAGCGCAAATATATTATAAGCCTTCTTTTAATCAATTTATTAATTTAAAGATGGCTTATTCATTTAATCAAACAGAATAACCTTTATTCATTTAATCAAACGGAATAAACCACAAAGTTGCTTCTCTGTCTAAAGGTTTCAGATTTGACCTATTTCACTAAAAGTAAGTTTTAAAAAGCATTGGCAGCGTGCCCAAAAACTTTTGAACACCTGCAAAACTTCTATTATTGCTTCCGATATCTTTAAACTGATAGAAAAGTACACCAATGTTCAACTTAGTGAACCAATAACATAAATAAAGATAAAAGCTTAGTCACTTCGCAAGCACCCTTTTAATACTTGAAAAATCTTGGAGCATATCCAAAAATATCCACCTGCACCCTTTACAGCTATGATTATTCAAATCCTTTTAGATTTGTACGCAAACATCTATATGCAAATAGTGACAAACAGCCGAACGCGTTTACAAACGCACAATATACTTTTATGGTCCAGGAAAAGCCGAATTTCGTCAAACTTAACCTTACATTTGAACATGGAATACTAAGCTTTATCCCTGTATGATACAGGTTTTTGTGACGTAATATGTAGATTGGTGTAGTACAGTGCGTTCAAGATATTGTTTCACGTGTTTTATGAGGTGGGCCGAGATTTCACGGCGTTTTCGTCAGGGGCATTTTTGAGTGCTCGGTTTGAGATGTTTATTTGTAGGAGGGTTAAATCCGATTGAGTGTAATTCTTATCTAGTGTTTGTATTTAGGCGGCAACTTTTTTCTTTATTCACGTATTTAAATGAATTTACTTGCAGTGCAGTTGCAGTTAAGTTTTGATCAAAACAGCTCTTTTCGTATTCACGTAATTTTGACAGCTGATGTTTCAGATACAAAATCCGACGTAAAACTTAACTGCGACTGCATACGGACTGCATCGAAACTCGATCGGTGCGTCGAGATATTATGTGAATTGGCCTACTGGTGTGAGATAACCTAATGACAAATCCAGAGTGCCTCATTCTTCTGAATCAGGATGAAGAAAATAGCTGATATCATTTTAAAAGTATTTTCAGATTCAAGCCACGCTTTAATATGTTCTATAAACCAGATATAGTAATAAATAGCCTCATTGCAGTAGCGTGTAACATCTTACATACATATATGACATTGATAAGTAATATAGAACATAGCGGGGCAATGAAATTAAAGCGCCGAGGTGCTGACAAGGTATTAATTAGCTTAGAGTTGAAAGGACAGATGACCTTCGGTTATGTTTTAAAAATCAGTAGCACTTACTGTTAGCACGAGAACTAAGGTCTTTGCCCCTTACGTTAGTAGCGCAGTGATTCCTTTTTCTGAAGGGTCGGCTACGGCTAAATGTCGCGTTTCGATACAAGTGACCATCCCCTAGTAATTCAGTGTATATGCTAGTAAGCCACAATAGAACTTAAACTCTAAGGCTTCCAGAAATTCAGTTTATGCAAAAAAATATATTTATGGATGTCTAAATCTAAGCTGGCAGATAACAGTCAAAAATATTTCATGACTATACATGACCGTGTATGTAAATATTATTGTAATTACTTTTGTGATGTGATTTTACTTTATAATAGGCTCTTGGGATAGCTTTATAAAACGAAAGCCGAGTTGAATGTTTCGTAGAACATACAAAGCAATAAATACAATGCAAAAAGACTTAAGTCCTTTTAGCAAGCGACCCCGATAAAGGGGTGGAAAAATACTTTGAAATCACAACAAAATAAATGCAGGACGAACCCTGATGTGTTTACCTTGCGTGGACAACAGTTATGACAACCTTATGTAATCACTGGTATGTGGTTTTTTCCCTTGTGTTTTCTGAAACAACATACATTAGAGTGGTGTTCCACAAACGGACGGAGGACGGACGTCGGGTGCTGGTGGCCGACGTGGGGCACACACAAAGCGGCCAATTTCTTCAAAATGTTATTAATGTATGGTTGTCAAAGTTTCGCCATTACGTGCCCCTTTTTATTTGATATTTTCTGGCTCTAGAATAAATCTCAGTTATTTAGAACCAATCATCATACAATCATATGTACGTCGTCAATGGATGACGAATATAGATAATAGTTTTGGAACAATTTTATTTGCCAAAGGCGCAATATTAGCCTGTTTAATGCGTGCACACGACTTGAATGCGCAATACTCAGAAGACTAAGTGAAGCGGGACTTTATGTGGTTTCGTTCAGTGGTGGTGCTTTAAATGCCATGTCGGACAGACTTCATGGTATTTTCAGTGAGGAATTTTTGGTACCTGTACATAGTCCAGTAATGTGTCCGCTTGGGTTCAACAGCCTGTTATACAATTTTATGGAAACGTAGAGCTTCCAATATTTTCTTGTAATAGTATTTATATATTTCTACATACCCTGCACTATTCTGTTATTTTATGTTCGTGAGACCGTAGTTAAAAGAAGAAAAAATATCTCGAAACTTTGAGCATCGCGCTCTAACTCCTTGGTCCATCGCAAATTTCCCTGGCAAGGCATAACGCAAAATAAACAAAGTGTTATTGTAGCTTATTTTCATAAGTTAACAGTCGCCCGAACGATAACACTGGACGTATGTACCTACATACGGACAGACGGACGACGCGCCTTTTGTTTATGCCAATATATGCACAAGGGGTAGAAGCCTGATTTACGGGGAATGTTGCCTTTATTGCTTGCTACGTTATTGTAATCAATTTGAGAGAATTTGCTTAAGATATTCTTGTGAATATCTTAAGATACAACGTCTTTAACTTAGACTTATAAGCCCAACTTCTGTTATTCTTAGTTTGCTCCATATTTTATTCCTAGTTCCACTTATTTGTAGTCATTTAAAAGATGATTGGTTTATCGGTAAAGCTTATTAAACCCTTTTATTCGACGCCGAAATCATATCGCGTTCATTAATTGTACTTAAGCTTATGTAATTAAATTTACTACGCGAATGGAATAGTAGTTTATGTAATAGCCTCGCAGCTTGAATAACCCAACAGACCTCACCAGGAACAACAATTTTTGTAATCCACAAATGGTAGTTCTGTGTGTGTGTGTGCTCTTTGTATCCATTGTTTGAATGTTTGTAAAATCTCGCGTGACACATAAATTAAACATAGCGCGGGAGTTGTGTTTTCTATAAAATAAAAACATACAAAACTGTTGAAAGGTATAATTGCTCAATGTTTTAGCAACACAATTGATGTTATTACATTTGACATTAACATTTGGTTAAAAGCCTAATTGGACCCGAAGTTCGAAATCGGAAAGAGCTAGTAAAGATCGTAGCGATGTTGGTATAAAATACTTACTAGTGTGTCAGTGTTTTAGTGTAGGGCAAATGCGGTGTTGATGACATCACAAGGCACGCAACGTGTGAAGTTACTGTATATGTACCTAGGACAAAGCCTTTAAGTACTTGATGTAAGTGTGACCGCAATTCTTTTTATAGACTATGGTAATTTTCATTAGCAATCGGATTGTGATTGTGTAAATCAGCTATGAGAGACGGAGCTCACTGTAGTTAATTGATCATGCTACTTTAGCACAAAAGAAGCATTTCCACAAATAAGTATATAATTATGTATTATGTGTGTTATAAAATCTGTGATTTTATATATAAATTTATTATTTATTAATTAAGTATGTTATCGTTCTGAACTTGTTTATGTGAGCTTTTTTTATTATTTATATATAGGATGATTTTGAAATCGTGTAATTCCTTTTAACCACGCATTCTACTGGTGATATAGAATAACCCTGACCATATTTTTATTTAATCAGATTTATTTTTTTTGAAAAATTATTATTCCGTTTTTTTCGTGAAATGGTGTCAGATAGTCATATGTTAACCAACCGAGGCAATTTTAATTTTTTACTAATTAAAATAAAAAATCATATTAATAATTAATGTCGTAAATAATAACGGGCGGTCCTTTTTATTGCCCCTTATTATTTACGACATCAGTTAATGTTATGTTATTATTTTTAAATTAAAAAAATATTAAGATTGTGTCAGGTGGTTAAAATATGACTATTTGAAATCATTTCATGAAAAAAATCTGTACTCTAATTTTGCCGAAACCATTATTCTAATTAAGAAAAAATATGGTCAGGGTTATTCTATATCATCAGTAGAATGCGTGGTTAAAAGGAATTACACGATTTCAAAATCACCCTGTATATTATTTGTATTTTTATTACCTTAGAACTAAAAATAGCTTAAAACGTACTTTCGATTGAATGTGTTGAGTAAAATGATTCGCTATATCTTAGTGTACGCCTAGAATAAAATTATTATTTATTTGTATGTGTTTAAACTTTCTCATGTAAGTGAATTATTGTAAATTCTTATGAGAAATAAAGATATCTCAAACCTTCTTTCACAATAACTTATTTTTAGAATGCCTTATGCTTTTGATAGCTTAATTGTTATCACCAGTTATATTACATTTGATAATAAGAATAATTGGCATATCTATGATTGGTCTTCGGACCTATCGGGACTGATGACTTTAGATTTTTCCGAGGTACCGAAATGTACTTCAAGACTTTGTCACTTAGCATAGTCTATTTTTACAGACACTCATAAAATAGTACATATATTAAACATGAATGCAAATACATATTTTATTTCTCAAATCGGCATCCAAAAGTGAATCAATGCTCAGGTCAGTGCAAAATGCTCAAAACATGAATAAATCAAAAGTAAACGATTTCCTGCGTTAATATCATGTTATCTGCATCTTAAAGCTATAAGTGCCATCTCTCATTACGGTTAAAAATATAAGTGTTAGAATAGAAAGCACACTTTAAGAATCAGTTATTATTATTACTTATGTTTTAGTAGCCTATTGTCATGCAATTATACCGCAAATATAACGCTTTTACATTATAAGAGGTGGGTATGATATGGATACCTATTTAAAAGATCAGTAGAGTTTACAGTTGGAAGCACAAGTCCAGTGGTAATGTCTGACGTTTGTGATGCCACTTCAAATTACAAAAGTAAACCCAAATGAATAGTCAACACGACTCCGAAAAAAGTACACAGTAGATATTTTTATTGAGGCCTTTAAGGTGGATAAATATAAAGTGGATTTATACGGATTATGTGGGGGGTGGTCTCCAGTGGGGGGACGTCGTTCAGGAGGGGGGATACACAGCCTTAATCTTTGCGAACGCCGTGAGCCTCGGAATTGAATTGGTTCTTATATGTAAATTGTCGCGTACGAGTAAATAAATAAACGGATACGTGATTTAAAAGTATTTCGGTGAGGATCAGGGGATACGTGGAGGTTTTTTGTTGAATATCTTTGAAACTATTTTGGGTAGATTGGTTGGATGTTGATTGCCTGGATTAGGGTATAAGCTGAGTTTATTTCTGTGTACTGTGAAGTCTATGTGAAAGACTGTTTAGACATATTAGAGACAGCATATAGAGTAGTAGTGTTAAATTTGAAATATTTATAGATAATTATTGTAATTCTTACTATCTTCAATACTGCTTGTATATGAAAACGCGGCGTCTGAAGATTTGAAAGTGAGCACTGCAATCTCACTTCGAAACATACGATAGCACTGAAATTAACGATATCGTATATAACTATTGACATTATGTTATAGGTACACAATTATGTTAAATATTATTAATCTATATGTGATATAAAATAAAAGTAAAATATTTATTACTGTTACTTAAAAATAGATTACTGTGAAAGGATATCTTTAAAGCAAAATATTACCTGTAATAGACGATTCCGCCTTTGCGACAGAAAAATGTATTATAAGTTTTTAGAGTTTAATGACCATTTAACATGGTGGTTTGAATATTAGCCCACCTCAATATCACATGGTTGATATACCATCATTGTCTTATTTCAATACAATCACCTAACAGACATATATACACAAGAAATAGATATACACGACCACAACAAAATAAACCTCTCCACATTTGTAATATACAAAATAAATAACATCGAAAGCAATAAATATAACATTGGAAGTAATAACAAGTACAGCATGAATAGCTAATAGGCGTTATAATGCGCTATTAAGGGCCGGCGTACACAGCGCGGCTACATTACTGACGAGTAAACGATTCTCGATGCCCGAAGTTATTTACGAGCACACTTTTACGCAACGATACGCACGGTTTTATTGACTTTTTTAATATATCGACTTTAAATCATATTTCCGTGGGACGTCGTTATCGGTACTTTATGTTGAAGGTTAAGTTCCTAACCTGAAAAAACTTTTTAGGAATTCTCAATGGGACTAAATGGTACAAATGGTATACTTTCTTTCTTATCCACATAAAGACATAGTAATAAAGGTATTACTATGCCTTTTTATGTAGTAAATTATTAATTATCTAATACAAATATCTTATATTTACTCGAGATTTCGAAAGGGGAGACAATTGGACTGCCACGCAGAGGTCTCAATTTTGATCCCAAGGCATCTTTGACTTTTTCAAAGTTATGTGCGCATTGAATAGTTAATTATCGCTCGCTTTAACGGTGAAGAAAAAAACCTAAAGGTTTCCTCATTATGTTTTTCTGTTTTACATAATGCTCTCGAAGATAGTATCTCGTGTGAAGTCTGCCAACACGCACCGACCCAGCGTGTACGCGACTACGGCTTAACCTTTCTTACACTGGGCAGAGGCCCGTGCCCAGCAGTGGGACAGTTTAATACATGGCTGATATTATTATATCTAAATTCTATAGGGCTAATCAACGGTAAGTTAAAATCAGACTTAAGTTAAGTGATCTGACTGGAAGTTGTTAATTTAGACACGCGCTGTCATTTAGTTGCCCGTCTATTAACAAATACTTGTATTGATATAGCATTCAAAATCCGTATGTTAGTCTGATCATATCCATGGTTTTAGATGCCGCTACTAAAAGTGGGATCTGAAGAAGAATGTGACAACCACACATGATATACCATTATCAATAATTTACTAGCATTGATTAGATTTAATGTTTATACGAAAATATAGTACTGTTCGAGATAATCTGGCTTTTATTGCATTGCATTTATTAACAGGCTTCTATGTCTTAAAGTGCACTATTGAAATTCGCTAGCGCGAAATGCACCAAAGCTGTGTGACACATTTCGTCTTCGGTAATGACGATTGCTAAATACCTACGATAACTGTACTATATTTTGATTACTAGTCACGTGCATATGGTGAGTCCACTGCCAACAAACGGCCTGAAACTATGGAAATAGGTTAGATAGACTACGAACATGAACAAAAGAATTTGTTTTGTAAATAGTGACTTCTATGTAGGTATCAAAATCATATTAAAAACTGCCTCATTAGTGAGCACTGACATTTACTAAATATATGAAGCCATAAGTGACGTTGACCAAGTGCGGGTTGGTAGATTTCACATATATTGCCTCGCTAAACTATTGTTGCCTATATTTTCATTTATTATTGCCAATAAATTATTATTATTAACTTTAAAATTTCTATTCGTAAATACCTATGCATTCCATTCACCAACAAATACCAACGTGAGTTGCTCACGTGAATATCACCAACAAATGGACTCAAAATAAGCATTAACTTACCCTAATCTCTTAACCAAACGTTCACCTTACGAGGCTATAACTCGGGAATAATAATTTTTCAATTTATTTCATAGTATTTTTATTGTAGCGTAAACTGCGTCTGGTCTCGACTGTGCCGTATATCGGCTTAGTGCGCGACTCTGCTTACCGTATAATATAAGGTTACTGGTCGACATAAGAAATGGGGATTATAGGGGAAATGGTTTGCTAAACCTGGGAAGTGATTTGGTGGCACGCGATATGAGTATATTACCTCTATTCGTTGTCACAATATGCGCTGTTGCTGTAATAAAAAAGATAAATATGGACTTGAGGACAGGCTTGTTTAATAAACAATTGTTGACTGAAAGAGTTGGCTTGAGTTCCTGGTCGAATTATTTTCTGGCTGATTTCTTTTGATAGTCGTTCCTGTCTTTTTATATTTTTTAATATCGTGGCTATAGCATAAATAGTATACATTTTACTATGATAATAAATATGATTACTTGTGTTTTTTGGCTCTAGCAAAAGGTATCGGATTTTGATTGAATATAATATAATATAATAATTTTATTTCATTAATTTATTATACAAACAACATTTGTACATTGTTATTTATAATTAGTCTATTGTCTGGTCCAAAGTTATCTGTGTCCGAACTAGATAAAATTAATTATCCGTATTTCGGATGATAGTGCTCATCCTAAACAATATGATGAAACTTTATGAATCTTTAGTATTGTACAGTCATTGAATCAAAAGACACAAAGAAAACCTAAAATAAGCAGTATAACTTCTTGTAAATTACAAAATTCTTGACCATGTGGTAAACCCTCAATATACTGCGCACTGGTCGGTTTCCACATTAAATTTTACATCGCCTGAGTAGTAACTGACATATTCGGATTGTATAGCAGAGTGGTGCATATCTCTAGTAGAAAGTTAGTGTATTCGGGTGATCTGTCAAATTGACGACGAAAGAATATATCGTACCGATATGAATAGTGGTTAGTATTTAAATAACTGGCACCATATTACGGTGTATTTTTACTGTAAATGTAAACAATCGATGAAAATAACTGATAGCTGGCTGCGACTGCGCTTATCTGCCGTGTACGTCAACGTCAATGATTAGGTTAAACCTTTTATTTATGGCCGTTGATAAGAAATCTAAGGAAATATTTCAATTTTACTGTTTACCATTACACTTTAAATTACGATTTTAATGACTGTATAACATAACATTCTTACGAAATTATAATAAAATATATTTCCTTTTAATTTCTGTTTTTTTTTTCAATTTCAGCTTAATAAACTTTCTGTTACACTATAATTTTCATAAATAAGAAATTCTATCATTCTAAAAGGACGTTTTTTATAAATGATTCTGTAAATGTTCTTTTTATTATTATAAAACAAACTGCCTGAATGGTGTTAGTTATGGTTAATGGTATAAATGTTTGCCTTGCCTCTAAAGCGTATTAGTAGATATATTGATGCTTAAAAAGGCTGAAAACTTATACGATCCACAAGTTGGTGACTAGATTGTAGGTTAGGTATATACGTATAATTAACATAAGAATGAACGTGCTGTATACACATACGGCATGTTCGCTGGACTATTTATTTTTTGAGTGCACTGCGCTACCTCTTTAAATCCCACGTCACCACCATGAACATAAAGCTAGCTCCAAACAGAAACTCTGTAAAAAATTTACAGCCGCCATAACTTGCTCCATTACCGTAATGAATTATGTGTTCAGTCGTTAATCTGAGATATCACTCCTCATCTAAGCAATTAGAGCTAATTGAACATTGAGATGATTGCTTATAAAAGTAGGATCGGTATAAAACGGTCGGTTGGTGTGAAGGCGGCTTAAGATTTCATGGTTCAGGGGTGGTCAATTTAATGTGCAAATATCTTGATTGAGCGTTGATGGTTTTATTTTATCGCTGTTAGCTGTGAAGGATAACTTTGTATGGAAAAGTGCACGCCCGGAAACTTTGTTTATTTCTCCATTAGAAATGATGACTGATTAATAACTGTACAGCGACATTTTGTTTTTGAAACTTACTCGCGTCTCATGTAAAATAGTGGAGCTACATAATAAAAAATAAGAAAATTCAGCCTGTTGTGATATGTGCCGATAGAGCCTATTTTCTTTTCTTCCTCCAGCTAATATTAAAACACAACCAACATATATCTAAGTATGTTATGAAAATTAGTCCAGTTAACAAGGTTGCCAGAATTGTGGCAAGTGAATTACTGTGGTTTCACTTTATACCTTCAAGAGACAGGCGAATCCTACATTAACCTTAATACATCGCTGTCTTCACTCAAAGACTAAACTACATCGTAATTTTGGAAAAAAATTGTTTGCTATCTTACTTAACTTGATTAAAAGATATGTTTCCGCCCGGGATCGAACCGGGGGCCTTCTGCGTGTTAGGCAGATGTGATAACCGCTACACCACGGAAACCAATGACAGGTGTTCGAAGTAAGCGTACTTAATATTTCCTAAACAAAATGTCGTAGAAATATGTAACATAAAATTGATGCAAAAGATATGTTTCCGCCCGGGATCGAACCGGGGGCCTTCTGCGTGTTAGGCAGATGTGATAACCGCTACACCACGGAAACTATGATACCTTGTAATCAATTTCAGCATCAGTTGATGTTAACCTCCAATTTTATTAAATAAGCTATAAACGGCAGATAATTAGTCGGTATCTTTTTATTGCAGCTGTAAAATAGATCAACTCTTCAGTAGTTTCATCATAAAACATTATTCATCACTTCAAAATAAGTAATCGAATATAAAAATCGGGTTAAGCAACGAATTCACATGAAAATAAATGTAGAAATATACATTCCAAACAAATAAAATAGTTACTTAGACAAGAATAGCTGGCAGCATCGGTAGAGTCAGAAGTCTATTCTTTAATAATCTATGTTGCATTTGAAGTAGTGTTTGAATACTGTTATGGTATCAAAACTGACGCAACGAGAATGACTGTATGAAAGCTACTATTTAATTTCTCTGCCGATTTACTTGGCTAGAACTATTGCTACTGCTTTATATTGAAGCTATGCCTATTGAAGCTGCTCAATTTAGGCTATTTGTTGCTGAAATATAATGCAGCGACAGAGAGCCTACATATATTGAAAGTGTTTCTCTATTATACTACCTAGCCCATAACTCAATTTTTTTAGACAATCAATGGACTATAGAATTGTCCTAAAAGAAATACTAAAAAATAAGCAGGCAATATTTTCTATCAGTAAAAGAAACATTCATACGTAGAAGCACGTCTCTACATCCCAAAGAAATAGGCAATGACCTGAAAATAGATTGTATAGAAGAGCTATATGCGACAATCATACCAAGGGCATATCCGTAGTCACGTCTAGAAAACAGACGTGTGTCTGATGTATGTATGACTCAACCAATTTGTTTACTTACACACCCATCAAACGGATACAACACATGCTGTAAGTACCACTCACTAGCAAGGTACGTGCGGATAATACCGCCACAGTGCAGAGAGGATTACACATGATTACAATGTGCGCATTAATTAACGCATATTAGTTAGACCTCGCTCGAGGACAAGTGGCTCTGAAGTTAATCTATTGACTATTCAGAAGGGTTATGCATAAAGCGAATACAACCATTTAGTAAATATCATGATAATTATCACGATCTGTATAGATGTAGCTGCTATAGTTGTAGAAGTATTGACGCCGTCGAACTATCTTGCGAAGGACCTGAGTTCGATCAGAGGCATTCGCCATAGACTTTTTGTAGTTATGTGTGCATTAAGTACTTAATTATCTTTTCACCTTGCAGGCAAACACCATGAGCAAATATGCATGTCCAAAAGATCTGCATCATGCTTTGACAGCCTGCATGGGGCACGTGATGGAATTTGGACTAACCCTATTCATACTAACAAGTCACTAGTGCTCAGCAGTGAAAAGACTCATATACAGGGCTGATATGACAATGTATTGTGGCTCAGTACCTAACAAAATTTTGCAGTTTTGTTATTAAAGTGTATACACGCATACTAAAAGTCATAGTGTCATAAAGATTTTAGTGCGGATACTTACAGTAACATCATCTCTATCATATCTAATATGGTCACAGTAGTATTGGAAATTTCTGTAAAGAGCTTTTGAACTGAGAGTGCAGAACATAAAATCCATTCTGAAACTTCCACAAACCAAAAATGTTAATATCAATAGTATAAGTAAAATTCCACGCCAAGCTCTAACCACGTTTAACTGGAATTCACGATTGACAAAGTTGTCCTGTAGTTACACAGGTTCCAGACCGTAATCTAGCAGTAAAATAAACCTTAGTCAACTTTATGACTTACTCTGGAGTATTATCTTGTAATCCTGGAATGCATTACCTTAAGGATTAAAGGAGCACTTAAGGTAAATCTGGTTGTGGAATTTCGTGGTAGATCTATCTGATATCTATATAATCATAATATAAGCAAAAACTTTGTACCCCTTTTTACGAAAATTGCGCGCACGGAGGAGAATGAAATTTGGCACAGTTGAAGTTAATATGGAGAAGGAGTGGCGAAGCCTAATATTTTTGTAAAATATGCATTAGAAATACATTAAATTAATGAAAAAACACTATACGCACACAACCATGCATTTGACACACGCAGTCGAATCGCGTTCGTAGTATTTCAGCATTGTTCGGCTGATGTCGTGCAATTCTTCGTAACTATGGTTACATACTTTATTTATATGTAATAAAAAAAAACAAAGTAGCAAGCTTAGGAATATGGTCAATGAAAGAGTATAGTTAAGTAAATAATTATTATTTAAAAAAAGATAGATTAATTAACCTTTATCGCCTTGGCGAAATCTAAATATAATGTAATTATAAGGGTATAGTTACAGACAATAAAACCTTAATAACGATCAAATTTATAATTTAATTCTTTTATGGTTGAATTTCGACCATTGAACGACCGCTAGTTAGTGTTAATACATTATATGTTTTTGTGAAACATAGACATGAAAGAGAAAGTCACCGTCGATCAGATGAGTGCACATGCTTCTACTGGAAAGTTCCTTGCCGAAAACAATCTAGTCACAATTTGTTTCACCTGGGAATTAAACACAATACTTCACGATCGGCAAAACATACATTTCTCTAGCTATGGCTTTGGTCCAACATAATAAGTTTTACTTATTATAAGCTTTTTATAAAGAGTTTAATGCCTTGTCTACCCAGCACAGTGCCAGAGTCTATGCTACTGGTGCCGCGAATTTTTGGACAGGATAAAGCGACATTACTTTGCTTGATCTGATTTTATTATTTATTATTATTGTTTAATTAATAATTATTAATTTTGTATCTAGTTTAATTATTATTTTCATTTTAAATGGTTTTTAATTAATTTGATTTAATTTATGTGTAATTTTATTCAATTTTATATAATTTTTTTTTTATTTAATTTATTGTAATTGAATTTTATCTAGTTTAATCTTGTTTTAATTAATTTGGTTTAATTTATTTTTGTATATACGACCTTGAATTTTGTAAGTGCTGTGCACACCTGTAAGTGGCAAATTCACTCTGTATTATGTTAGTGAAGTCGTTAGAGTGCCATAAATAAATAAATAAAACTGGAAATTTCATGCACAGAAGTCGAATTTACTACCGCTGTTACACAAAGATCAATGCAGTAGTACACTTTAAAAAAATGTTAATGTCTTACTTTTCGAAGGCTTTATTAGGTATTCACTTGACTGATCTCTAGTCAGTCTTAATAAGTTTAGGCATAATAAGATCAAAAGAACAATGGAAAGCAAAGCAATGAAAGTGCCAGCCTAACAACACGGGCACCCTTATTTTAGACTAATTTCCTAATAAAATACATTACATCATTCGGTAGTGAATGCGCTATTCATGAAGTCTCTGTTTAGACGCCTGGGTCTGACAAAATGTTCTTTGGTTTTCTCTCATGAAGTTGATGAAGTTTTTGATAGCACCACGGAATTTGCAACTAAGCCTGTTAGGCAGCACTAGGCGTCCCTTCCCTTGTCGGTTCTAAAATCACAGCTACAGCACTATGTAGTTAAAATACATCTTCAAAAAACAGTTAAATGCAGCACGGATTCTGCAACTATAATAGCCGTGCTGCTAAGAAAGCTGCTGATAATTTCATGAGTTACTGAGACGTCAACATGCTCTCCTGCCGGTACGTGAGATTAAAAAAACCATAGCAACCATAGCAAAATTAAGGATTTAATTCACTTTTGCTTACTTCTTCTTAGATATATACGTAAATCCATAACCTCACACCTACATAGGCTCGATGTATGTACATTCACCAATATAACCATCTTTACCTACCACCTATAACTCGATTACAAACTCATAAACTTCAATCCATCATACGAAAGTCAACCTCAAAGTTACCTAACTCGATCACACCGGTATCGATACACGTAGGTATCGAGACTCGATATGGTCTTAGACTAACCTCGTTAGCCGGCCCGAGTTAAACCTATCGAGTTATAAACCCGTGATGCTTGTAAACAATCGAATTATCTGTTCCTTGGGACTTTGCGTGTGGTGCTGTATAAACTTTGGTGTTTGGCTTTTAGAGGAATATACGTTTATACATAGGTACAGCTCTATTGATTTTACATCTCTCTTAGTAACACGCAGTGATAGTTGTGAGTTAGGAATATTCAATACTCGTTAGGTATGGATGGGTGACTGCTTAATAATACTAAAAGTAAACCATAGCTATATTAAACTGTATGAAGGGCACTGTTTTAAGTTGACAGTGAGTGCCATGCACTTGTTTTTGCCCTGTTCCCATTTGTCCCGTGTAGTATACGAACCCACAACCCTCGGCGTCGTGGCAGTGTCGAGATAACCACATAAACAATCACGTCATCCATGCACTCAATGACAGCCAAGTGTCATGCAAATCCGTTAAACAGTTTGATCGATTAACAAACAGTCGAACATTTTTACAAACAAACATTTACAGTATTAGTAGTATGAATTCAATGAGTACAAAAGTATCAGACTACAATTGGTATCGTGAAAGCTAAAGCATTCAGTTTCTTCAACATTACCAAACAATATTCCCTTTCAAGCATACGCTGTAAAACTATATTTCCATAAAAACAGCACGAAACTTCATAACAATATCCTACAGTACGGAGCATAAATAATTCGGTACAGAGACCTGCGGCGAACAAAGATAACGATGTTTTGAATGCCACTCAACTCATTACGTGCCGATATCTTTCCTCGTGAAGAGAACCCACCTAGACATCACTGAGGACCTAACTCATCCACCAAATAAAAAAGAAAATCGACCTTAACACAAACGCATACGATTTAAATTTGACTGAATCTGAACCACAATAGCACTAAGTACCTAATGAGCGTACAGCAGCCACGGTGAATAGGAAACGTCTTAATATAAACTTCTGCAATGCAATCGCAACTTTAGCTGCATTGATGTAAGGTTGGGATTAGATAGTATAGTTGATCGGTCCGGTAATACTAGTGGTATAGTGTAAAGGAGGGATTGTACAAGCGTAATTAGTCATTAGCGCGACAGCGGGCAGGAAGAGGCCGCGATTGATCGGACATGAGCTTACGTGAGCTATGTGCTAAGCTAATGTGGGTTTATGTTGAGGTATTGGAACATTTGTGGGGCTATTTACCTTAAGGTTTACTTGGCAATTTAGTCGATATTTCTTTGTTTGAAACCTGTCTTGATAAAAGCTTTTATTTCTTTAGACCAATATGTCTTCCTAACTTGAATAACCACTGAATACCATTCCTCTACAGAATTTGATTTCATTTGTAGAGGCGTTAATCGCTTTTTTTATAAGAAACTGTTAGTCACCAGTAGCCTCTCAGTGAAAGAGTAATTAGACCCAAGTTTACTACGTCAGTTCAGTATGCCTGTGCCAAATAACCAAATCTTTAAAAATATTTTGTACAGTTCTCTGACATACAGGCTATCTTACGGTATTTTACGGCAATATCAAAACAAGTGACAATAAATCACATCAAAAAGTCGTAGTATCGAACACTTCTGTCTAACAACTTAAATCTAGTGGTAAGACCAATGAAATGCTATTCATTGGTCTTACCACTGGGTTTCAGTTCATACTAATGATAAAATAATAGAAATATGAAAATTTATTACTGCTCCCTTACTGCGATATTTGACAATTGCTTAGTAATTGATAATTATAACTAGACTAATTTGTTAAAATAAAACATAAAACTACAATAGAATTATTCAAGATAAAAATATAAATTCGAACTTTACTAACAAAGCTAATAAAGCAATATATCTATCAATTAACAATTATTATCCTAGATAATTTGCGTTCGACCCATAAAATAATTTTAACATCCTAATAATCTCAAACCAATCCAATTATATTCAAAGTGGACACAAAGAGATAAATGATTAATTAGTTCGTAAAATGGCGGTCATTAACGTAATCATATTGGGGCGAGGGGCGGAATATGGCGAATGGCGAATAAAAAGTTCACTTTATTGATATGAGTCACTCCAACAAATTGATACTTCAGCCATGTGCCGAAAGTGGACGTGCTGAATCGGCTATTTTATAGTTGACTACTAATTTTGGAAAAGTCAGCAACAGGCCTGATGGCGTACAAATAAAGCTTAGTGCAATTTTAGGCAGACTGATTGTATAAACATTCGGCTGCATATTATTGTATGTATTATATAGTATTAATATTTGTAGTATATTCTCGTGGACTTAGCTAGAACTTACACATCTATTTTGGCCAATATAATACAGTGGTTAAACTCATTGAAAATGCCAATATTTTACGAAATTGGAAGCGAACCTCTCAGTACGCACAGCAACTTGCATCATACTTATTATCACAAGAGCAACAATATTATTTAATTATTATTTATTTATAAGAATATTATTAAAATAGATGTCAAAGCAGTAATTGAAAACATTTTAATCACTAACAAAAACACAACTTAAAAAAAATTAAAATATGTTATAATGTGTGAAAAATTTACGTCTCCCTACCACCGATTAACAGTTATTCGAATTTGTCAGATCCTGGATAATTTGTACACATATACAATATCTTTAAAAAATCACTTATGTTGATAAAAATGGCCTAAACATACAAGAGCACCAAACGCATATGCAATAACGAAAATGTCTGTAAAAGCTACAAAAGTGAGAAAAGCAATTTGGTTAGTAAATATTACATCTTGAAGTGGACAAACAAAGTATCAATAAAACTATAGGTGTAAACACTCCATAAAAGAAACTAAACCAATCTAATCCCATAACTAGCACACGTAAATGGAATATTTAGGAAGAAAACAGCAACTACCCTCAGTCAAACATCACTTGGGAAGTTGTCATAAACGTGAATATCCATAAAAGTAAATCAATCAGTAGTATTGCCGGCCGTTACCTCCACCTTTCGAAGATATCGTCACGCTGGCGACGAAGGGGGACAGCAGTGTCATAAATGAGACGATTAAGGAATAGTCGTAAATGACCAAGTTTGATGTTAATGTTTTCGTTGCATAGCTCCTGAGAGAAAGTTATTCATAAAATTATGATTTCGAATGTACAAGACTGTAAGTCTGTAAGACTGCCAAGATGAATAGCAATTATTGGCTTAGTATTATCTTTTACAGTTATTATGTTCTACGTTGAAATTAAACTGGTTTGGATTTATTCGTTTCTTTTTTTACTATGACTTCGTATACTGTTAGGGTATTAAACATCCCTTGTCATTTCGGCCGCTTTTCAGCAGCTGTAGTCCGCTATAGATGTGATAAATTACGCACTAAGTAAGTAATGACAACTTATAAAACACACTCTATTTTAATTTTAAGAATATTGGGCCCACAATTTTTAAATGTTATTTAGTTTTTGTAGATAAATGGCAATATTCATTGGTAATTTAAAGCAAAAAGGCCATTTTTAAACAAAACCACAACAAATATTGTTCCGTAAAGTATTTTCCTGTTCAAAACGGATAATATTAACATAGAGATTATCAAAAATACACAATAATATAGAATTGGCAGAAATACATGTAGAGATTTAAAAACACTTAAACGAGATGCGTCATTAAACCTCCCAAATGTTGAACAAATACATTTTTATTTTTATACCTATTGGTATCACCTACAGAGTAAACTGTCCGAGGAGGACATCGGCCATCAATATGCCGCGTCACGTTCTGTCTCGTTTTTTGTGCCCCCTGTAGCTTGAACAGGGCTGCCACCTAGCCACGTATGATTTGGATAAGTACGCAGTCGTGTGGATAGACTGGTCAAATTATGTCATATATTTTTTTTAAATCTCGTTTCAGAAGCTTATTCTACTTTGCTTTTTGTACCAAGCATAACTTTGGTAATTTTGTTTTTGATATCATTTGCCACCTATAGCGCAGCCATGCAAAGTCTATCGGAAACATGCCAAGTGTCTTCATCAGGGCTTTAAATAAAAAAATGTACACTGACAATCTCAATAACACCCGTAACGGCAATTGAACCCAGAATCCAAGATAGGCTAATACTATATTGATTGGACAAATGGCGCAGTGGCTTAAGTGGTCAGTCGCCATTAGCAAAGCGTCATTCATACACTCAACCCCACTCCGAACAGAAGTCTGTGTGAACCATAAATAGTTGTCCAAGCCTGGGCGTTAAAAGTGTCTCTTGTTTAAATGTCTGCAAAATTCTCCGCATCAGTTATTCTTAGTGTGGGAGATCAAGATAAGGCAGTTTACTTTATATATTTTTTTTTCGTATTGAACATAAAACATGTAAACTGCCTTATTGCATAAAACTGCGCTCAATATTGGAAATTTGTACAGAATAATTGTTTTGTGTAGGAATTTAGTAAATAAAAGTAATTGAAGTTGAACTATAAAAGGTTTATTTAGTCATTGAAATATTTCCAGTAGATTCCAAGTTTTATTATTTTGTAGTTTACCTTAGTTTTAGCAGCCCTGTGCTAGGTGTACTACACAGGGTGTACAGATAATCCGTATTGATAACTATCGCATGTCGTTTGTCTGTATGTGTGTCAGTTTCCGTTGCACGGCGGGGGATTAGGGGAAAGTGCTCATAGATTCTTTAGGAGACATTTTTTGTTGTTTTTATGTGATGAAATATTTGATAAATATTGTGAAGGTATGAGGAAGTAAAAGATTTTTCTTGAGAGTCAGTCTTTATAGAAAATATTGTTCACTTTTACTAACGGTATAATTTCATCGCAGGATCGTGATAAAAACCAATCTTCCATTATAAATTTTTGGTTTAATGGTTGGTTATATTTTTAATGATTACCCTCACTTACAAAAGTAAAAATTATTTAGGAAAGCATTTAAGCTTATAATGTATAAATCTAGAGAAGTACCTTAGCTGGATAAGATCACCATTAAAAAGCTTTATATTCTTTGGCTGTAGACTATCAGAAATGTTCTAAGTGGTGTTATTATTATTGATATTTTGTTGCAATTGATGACGTTTGGTTTGTTTATCACATTACGATGACAAACACGTTTACTTATTTGTACCTCTAACAAAGATTTTGTGGAACATAATGTGACAAAACACTTACATTCGTAGGCCATCACTTTATGATATTCAAAATTTCTATATCAGATTAGACGTAACTAGATGTAAATACTGAACTAGTATTCTCCCGCGAGCCGTTTCAGTTTCTTAGCGCGGTAACTCAATTATACGGACAGGTCGCTACGATATATGTGCGTTTTGGTTTAGCTTGTGCGAGTCATATGCGACAGCGAGAGAGATCCTGCCTTCTTAATAAATCTATTAAGAAGGTAAGGTCTCGATATTGACGCACATTATTATTATTTAAGTCAAATAGTTTCATTCAACTCTAAACCACAAATATTTTTTTTAAATCTACTCATTAGTAAATAATATAAAAGTATTTAAATTTTGGTAGAAGGCATAATTTTTACAGATAATGACAGAAAAAGGTTGCATGACATACTGTAACGTAACCGCTATTTAAATGCAGTAGTCCGAGGGAGATAGAGATATATCCCCACTACACCCCATTTTTTATATCCATATTTAAAATATTCATTGCCTCCTTATTAAGCAACGGAATTTGATACTGTTTGCACAAAATTAGCATCCAAAGATTTCTTGTAATTACTATTTGCTCTCCTGTGTAAAATAATGTTTAAAATCGAATATAGGCAACTACCCAATTATAGTAAGTTGTAAAGTACGAGTTACTAGTTATAAATTAGTATGTGTATGATGAAAAATATTATTTATAATATGATTTCAGTGAATTGCAGCATAATATTATAACCTGTTACATTAAATACCAACTTGGATACAGAAACATACTTAGTCTATCTGTCTATCTACATATATGTCTCTAAGTCTATCTTATCTTATCTTATGTGGGGGCCAGTCAGTACAAACCGGGGACACTTCGACCCAGCAGTGGGATCTTTTTTGTCAACTTCCCCAATAACGATTGCCATAGATGTTCATGGCAGCCGGGACCGACGGCTTAACGTGCTCTCCGAGGCACGGAGCAGGCGATGATTGTCAATCAATACGCACATCATTTCAAAAAGACATAACTTCCGAAAGTCAGACGTGCGCGGCGAGGGTTCGAACCTGAGACCCTCTGCATTGCAGTCTGTTGGTCTCCCCACTGAGTTATCGTGTAATTAGTGAGTTAATTAGTAAAAATTTTGTGTAAGTCAAACATTTTGTATTGGATTTAGATTAATTTAAGTTATTGTAATGAATAATAAGCCATAATCTTTAATAGACTTGACTAGACAAAATGACGTAGAATGATACTTACGTAAAGTTCTTACGTAATTCACATGCCACCTATGTAGAGCTCTGATATAAATATAAATATAATAGTACGTCATCAGCGTGAGAAATAATTTCCACTGTGGTTTATACAATTAGTTCCTACGTCATAAGGCGTCAAGGTTTCCTTATTGTTATGGCTACATAAGGTTTAAAGTAAATAGTCCCACCACCTCCAAATAGCATTTATCTATAAGATAAAAGTCTCGCCATCTTTCTTCTTTAACCTAATAAGAATAAGACCGCATGCAATTTATCTTTCGGATATATTTTACTTGTTAATCGTGGGACTGGCCATATAAGTAAATATTTTGTACCGCAAATCCCTTTTAGGAGCTATTGATAAAATTGTTCTGTTCTCTTTACAATAACAATGTTGATAGAGAAACAGAGAGACTTAAAGTTTTAATTAAAGCGTTTGTCACTTGTGATTACATACATAATTTCACGTCTATATATCCAAAAAAGCTATCACTTATGTATACATACTTACGCCTATATCGTCGAAGGGTAGGTAAAGTTGTATTAGAACCATATTTCGCCAGTTATTGGTTCAGGTCCCTTGTAAGGATGTGGGCTTAAAAATCCGAGCGCCTCTATTGCCGTGTCATGGGGCAAAGTTCTAAAACCCGTGTTGCCGCTGTGAATTTTATGATAGAAAAATCAACAACACTTTTCAGACCACACACGCACAGCAGTCCCATACACAACCGTTGCACCACATTACATAAAATAAAATAAGCATGCTTATTCTTGCCAAGAAGTATGATCCGCGTCCAGAAGACTGGCAGCATTACCACATTGAATAGCAAATCAGCGTCACAATGCTCCATTCTTCTGGGCACACTACCAGTTGATTGATGCGGCTTTTTTAGGATATTACTTTTAAATTTTAACTACTTTTTTGAAATACCTAATTTATTTCTGTTATATAATATTTTAGGTATATTTTTGTAGGATATATTATTATTAGTATACATTTATTTTTATGCTGAACATAAATTATATGCAAGAATTACAAAATATAGTAACCATACGCGTCTATCCTTTCACACATAAGAAGTAACAGACTATCGGTGTCTCACACAATCGCATTCCGCTCGCGTCTTGTAACATCGTCCTCAGGCTTGCGGTCGGCATAACTCATAGCCTCGCACCTCTCACGCGGTGAACTCACAAACTTTGATATATTACTTGAAGCTCCACCTGAAACATAACCCAGCTTCACGCGTTTCAAGTCGACCAACTTATATTCAACTTAAATGTATTATTATTCATGTTAAATATGGCTGGTATCCGTGACCATTTAAAGATCATATTTTTACATAGTTACTGTTTCCTACCATACATATCGCGTTTTATGGCTTCTTAAGGTTGTCTGTTAGATGTGGATTTTAGTAAGCAATTCAAATTTTATTTATAGCAAGTTTTGTTAAAATTAGTTTTAACTGGTTGAAAAGCTTTGGTCGTAAGTATCTTGACAGACATAGACGATTTAGTAGTATAGTCTGAATTATAATTTTAAGCAAGGCAAGAGATACACTTATACTACACCTATGTACATTTCGACGCCTAATAGATTTTATATCTTACGTCAAAAGGGGCGAACCGATTGCCGTGTACCGAGCGCAAATTCAAACACCCTGCTGCGGCTGTGAATCTCTTATCAGCATAACCCAATAACATTTTAGCTCAACTAGGAATCTCACCCAAGTCCTCACGTACAGCAGTCGCATTCCTATAGAAACTGACTGAATGTGTAGGTAGTAGGTACTGGTGTAACATAGCATCATAATGACACCGACAGAACTTAAAAATCGATCCCAGAATCTAACTATTCCTTACAATCATACTTATCGCACAAAAATAAGGAGGCAATTTACGTACATTTTCACTAGGTATTTAACCAATCTATTGACTATAACACTTATTTAATTTATTAATTTACTGTTGTATTTTTATATATTTATATTTTTATTGATGGCTGTAAATCATAAGATAAATTTTAATAATAACTAATGACATATCTAGTTCAGTTTCAGGTAATTTTATCATTGTGATATCTGTGTCTTCATATCCATTTTTTGTTCGTGTAACATCACAGTTTCCGTGGTGTAGCGGTTATCACATCTGCCTAACACGCAGAAGGCCCCCGGTTCGATCCCGGGCGGAAACATTGTTTTTGTCATTTCCATCTGGGATCAGTAATTACATTTTTAACTAACTAAATTATTTTTAGGTTTGAGTACGATTTAGTCAAAAATAAAGCGATATTGTTAAAAATGTATAAACGTCATAGTCACAATATAGTAGGAGCTTATGTCGCTGAGATCGATATTAATATAAAAATATTAAAAACACCCAGATTTTGAACAACCTACTGTTGATTACACATTATTTCTCTGTGGGATCTAATGCACCCAGCCTCTTTAATGGCGGGCGTACATGGTTACCGCATCATCCATACATACGTAAGTGTACACAATCTAGATTACATAAGCTTATTTATGTATTGTAGGGAATTTAGAAACAGTCGATTAGCAGACGTAAAGAACACCTCACTCGACAAACTACTTGTAGAACACACAAATTTTGTACCTTTAAGGTATCGAGCTCGCAACACTTGGTGAAATATCGGTAGATGGCAAGTTACTTTCTTTTAATTAGGTATTTATATTCAGTACAAATATTTATTGCGAGTCTACATGTTATTTGTGTCTGTAATTTTTAATGCTTGTAAAGGCCATGACATGGCGACTAAAATATTGCGTTTAAAACTAAAATATTAATTTTATAACTACTAAAATTGTAAACAAGTTTATGGTCAGCTTGGTGGTAATCGATTACAACAATCTATTGACGCTATACGCACAGTAATATGACGCTGTACGGTATGTGGTACAGTCAGCGACATTAATCACTGAAACATTTGTAGCATTTTGAACTTTTCTCTGTTACTATTCTTCTGAATTTACAACAGTAATAGTTAAAGGATACTTATTTTATTATTGTTAATAATAAATAAGTTTAAATATCTAAAAACAATTAAAACCTGTACATATTTATGACCGAATTCGTATAACATAGTGACAGTTTACTTACAAACTATGCTAGTAACGATAAAGTGAAAATATATATTTATAATTTGTATATATCTCTTATACGGTGCAAGAGTCAGCCTTCTTTGTTTTCTTCCGATACTTCGCCCTATTCTTTACGTCTTCTTCAGCAGCACTGCATGTCTTCATGTCTCTGCGCAACACATCTGACCTGTCAATTCCAGAATGAAGAGCTAGTTGTAGAGACATACAACTAGCTCTTCATTCTTGATTGGACAATTCTAGTACCTGGTTGCCAATGTATTTAAGTAGTCATCTCCTTACATGTTTATACCACCTTATGCTGCAATCCTGCAGCTTCTCTGCTATATAGCAGACTCCAAATCTTCATCGCACACAGTCTTGCCGGATCTTATCCAGCCTGGTTAACCCGCGTTTTAATTCATAAGTTATTCTTAAAAATTAAATCAATATTAGGAATTTATGTCGCTGACTGTACAAAATTTTTCCTCGAGTTCTAATTATCGTCAGTCGCTCAATATATATATTATGTACTTATTGTTTTTAATAAATATGTTTGCAATATTACGTTTGTATAACGTCATTTTTAGTGTTTTATGTTATGTTGTTTTGTGTTGTAGGTACTGCCGCACTGCGGTTTTACGTATTCCATTGTTAACGTTAAATAATAATTATATGACGATAATTAATAATATAATATAATATTTGTTTTTATAAAGTCATATATGTGTGTCGATTTAAATGATCCTTTGTAAATGTTAAATAATAATTATGTCATGATAATTATTAATATAATACACGACCTGTTTTTTTATAAACAGTTTTACTAAAAACGGGGTTATCTGCCAAATTTGTAATAATCTACAGTATAGTTCACCATGAAGGAGATTGGCTTAGTATAATATATAACACTGAGGAACAGTCATTTTGCGGCATGGTAAGTAAATTTTGTGTAAGTTCAGTATGCTTAATATGAGAAAATATCAGATTTATTAAATTGGCTCTAGTTTATGAGATAAGACTTTATAACTATCGGCCTCGATGGCGTAGTGGTTAGTGTAATCAACTGCTACGCCTGAGGTCGCGGTTTCGATTCCCGCACAAGTCAAACATTTGTGTGCATGAACATGGATGTTTGTCATGGTCTGGGTGTTTCTATGTATAATATGTATGTATTAACAAAAAAAGTATATACATATGTATGTTTATCCATTGTCTAGTACCCATAGTACAAGCTCTGCTTAGTTTGGGCTAGATGGTGTTGTGTGTATGTAGTAGAATATTATTATTATTATGTTTCTCTTATCACAGGTACTTTCTTACATGTTATATTAGAAAATACCTGGCCCTTTGGAAGGCTTACACGGAGACATGGGTCCAACGTGAAGAGGCCCTTCGAGAGTTTTAATCAAAGGTGTTATGGAACACCTACAGCGGCACTAGCCGCAGCAGGCGTAGGACTATTGCTACGTATGGATTCTAATATATGGGCTATAGGTATAGGTTTTTTTTTTTTTTTTTAGATTTTTATTCACTTGTAATACAAAAGTACACACTCAAATTTCCTCGCCAAGCTATACAGCTTGTTGGCGAGATACGCTCGTTAACAATATTAAGTATTAATAATTATTATTAGATAAAGCGAAAGCGAAATTCAAGTGTCATCTGCACCGCGAGAATGAACCTCACTCATCCTAATATCACCGTCGCCGAGCAGTAGACACTTGAGTTTCGATTTTAACATATTTTTACTTATTTTAGGTTCTGTTCTTAACATATCTATATTATTAAATATTTTAGGGACTAGATATTCAGTCATTCTTTCTCCGTAGTAATTAGTAACTTTTGGTATGAGTAGCTTTCTTTGTGTTACCTGTCTTGTATTGTATTTGTTATCTACATTAATTTTGTACTGATCTGTATAATATTGTTCAATGGCTATTAGAAAGTTAACTTTTAGATCTACAGGCAATATTTTACTTACAGAGTATAGTTTTTCATAGTCGCTATTGCATAGTTTTTTTAATTTTCTACTAACTAAATATTTAATGAGCCTCGTCTGTATACATTTTATTTCTTTTATGTATGTAACAAATGTACGTCCATAGACGCTAAGACCGTAGCTAAGTACTGAGTCTGCAAGAGAATAATAAACCATTGACATTGTACGCTTGTTGATAACTTGTTTAAGTTGATAGAATTTACCCAGGACTGACCTAAGCCTGTCGCTGACGTTATTTACATGCGTTTTCCAATTGAAATTACTATCTACGGTTAATCCTAAATATGTGTATGTCTCAACTGACTTTATGTTAACACAGTTACAGTTTATTTTATTCTTATATAAACATTCATATGTGTGGCCTATTATTGTTAAATTATTTTTGTCAATGTACTTAGCACGTTGATTGTAAGGCGAGTGTATATGCATGTATTTGGTTTTATCTAAATTTAAAATAATGCCGTTGTCATGTGCCCACTGTGTTATATATTCGAAATCAGTTTGTATATTCTCTTGAGCCTCAGACGGTTCTTTAGATGCGGATATCAAGCACATGTCATCAGCATACATATACACCCGGCACCTTCGTATAACATTTATAACACTGTTCACATGCATTATATAGCCCACGGGCCCAAACACTGATCCGGTCGGCACACCCAGGTCGACAAGAGCCTCTTCCCCCGCGACACCATTTACCACCGTACGTATCTTTCTATTGGCAAGATAGTTCTTAAACCAAGCGTTCGTGGGGCCGCGGATACCACACTCATCCATGGCCTGTAGTAGCACATTGTGGTCTAGCGTGTCGAATGCTTTTTTATAATCTATAAAGAGCGCTATGATCTGCTTACCTAAATTGAGGCTCTCGTTGACATGGTCCGCAAACCGGGTCAGTGCTGTGGCTGTGCTGCGACCCTTCCTGAAGCCGTGCTGTGCGTCCGACAAGATGTTATGCGACTCTAAGAAATTATTTATCTGACCGACAATTACTTTTTCGACTATTTTATCTATCACTGGGAGTATTGCAATGGGTCGATAATTGGTATAATCCAGGTGATTCCCTGACTTATAAATAGGTCTTATAATTGCGTATTTCAACTTATCCGGGTATACAGACTGACATATACACATATTGACAAAATTGGCTAATATTGGGCTTAGGGTTTTACATAAATATTTTATATCTCGCACTCTTATCTTGTCTATTCCAGGCGCTTTCTCAAATGATAATGTATTTATTATTTTTTCTATATCTAATGCGCTCGCCTTTTTATACCTAAAACTGACTAAACTTGGATTAATATATTCTTTTCTATCTAAAAATCTTTTATTACAATTATGTTTAAGGTTTTTTATCTCACTTGTAAATGTCTTAGAAAATTTAGTGCAAATAGTATTTAAACTTTCGTGCTTGCCCAAATACCTTAATATTACACTATCTAAATTTGTTTTACCCCGCCCCAACCACGAATTTATACTTGCCCATATTTTTCTATAATCGCCATTACACTTTTGTATTTCTGATTGCCTGTATTTACGCTTAGCCTCATTCACTAATTTGTTAACCTTATTTCTAAATCTAGTATATTCCAGTCGTTTATTCATATCTTTAGGTGACTGTTTCCACATTCTAAATAAATTATCTCTGCGTTGTAACATATTATATAAATACCTATCTACCCATGGCTGTGTATCACGTTTGGTACGCACTGGCACAGTTTTAGTACTCTCTTTATATATTTTATCGAAAACCGAACATATGGTTTGATATAATACTACAGGACACGTTATTGATAACAGTTTTTCCCAGTTGTACTCATCAAGTTTTTGCCTAACGATTTTATCACATATCACTTCCCGCACTGTATTGTTATTGTTTACATTTGTTCCGTGGTTAAGATTCACTAACAAGCCAACCGCGTGATGATCCGATAATATGTGCGACTCTAGTACGTAGGCCATAGAACTCATGCTTCGTCCCTCTCGCACCCATGCGTGATCTAAACACGACGTCTCTCTCCGACCTTTGACGATCGCCTCGCGCGTTACTTCGCTTCTAGGAATTGCACATCGCAAGCCGCGGTCACTTAAAGCATTCTGGTATCTCGCAATAATCGGCTCAGCTCCGCTTTTCATAAGGTCGATGTTTATATCTCCTATTATAATAATACTATCAGAAGATGGTATATTTCTAATAATATTTTCAATTTTTTCGATGAAATGAGTTTTGTTTTTATTTGGTGGTCTGTATATTGATATGATGTGTAGGGTACGAGATGCATATTTTAACTGTCCGTGTAATGTTTCCATAGCGTTACTATACACTATTTTTGAGCTGAGTCCATGGGTATTTTTCGCGTATATCAAAATACCGCCTCCTCTTTTAAACTCTCTAGTCACTATGTGCGTGTCATAACCAGATATATAATATAGGGGTAGTTCTTCTTTTTTTATATTAATCTCACTTAATATAATGATATCTAATCTATATTTATTAAATTCCAATAGAACAAGTAACTCATTAAAATGCTTCCGAAGCGATCCAATATTGAGATGTATTATGTGAATTCCTTTATGTTCCGACGAGTATTTATTTAATTCTTCAACATTGTAAAGTCTCTTATACGATATTTCGGTAGAATGTGAATTGTTTGTTATCGAATCGAATTTTTACATAAAATATCAGAGTGCGCGAGCACCCACTCAGCATAGGAATTATTATTATTAGAAATTGTCTAAGTCGCTCTCCGTTCTAATGTTATAGATTTTGTTTTCGTCATTATTTTTCTTGACCAATATATTAAAGTTTTGCACCCAAATGTATAGAAATCCTTTCTCTTTTAATTTATTACGGGTTAGCCATAGTAATTGTCGCTTTTGCTTCGGAAGATCCTCGTTAATGTAGATTCTTTTATCATTGGCATTCGAATATAATTTACGATTGGTAATGATATGTTCTTTTTTCGCCGTCATCCATTTGATCCGAGCCTGTCTTGTACGCAGTTTTACTTTAACAATTCTTGGTCGCTGCTCGTCCGATTTTTCTTTACCTACCCTCTCCGCTTCTTCGATATCATCTGGGTCGAGGTTTAATAATTTTGCCACTTCTTGTACCACCTGCTTTGTGTTTTCGTTGGGTCTATTCTCTAGCCCACATATCTCTAACGATTTTTCTTTTCCCTTCATTTCCAATTCCTCTACCCTTTCTTCAAGCGCTTTGTTATATTTTTCTAAGAAAACATTTTTTTGTTCGAGAGACTTAATCTTCTTTTCAGTTGCTTCTTTAAATTCTGCCATACCCTGGTACATTTCAGCGTAAAAATCGACAGTTTCCGTGAGCTCGACTAATTTCTTTTCCATATTGTAAATGATTTCCAACTTTTTGTTTACTTCCGATAAGATTTTTTCACCAGATGTTTCACTTGGATTTATAGTAATCTTCGGGGTAGAAAAGACTTGTTCACTTTGTGATGTACTGCTTTCATTCTTCAAGCATTCTTCACACAATCCTTTGGACATGCACTGCTTATTGTTACGCAAGCATTTTTTGTGGAATACACCATCACAGTCACCTTTGCATTTGATAATGTCATCCTTATTCATTGACACGAAAAGTTTTCATTTCCTACACTGCACCATTTTCGTTAAGAACGATTTACTTTTACGAATTATCTAAGCGCACACACCTGTCACGACCGTACGCCGAGCGCGCGCGCAATGGAGGTGTTTGGTGGACCGGTATATTGCTAACTATGGATGAAAAACGGCGTCTGCCCTGAATACTCTAATAGCACTCTAATGCAATGGGCAGACGGTGACTCGCCAACTCACTAGATGGGCCCCCTGATAAGCCACTATAGGCATACGGGCCAGCAGCAGAGGGCAACACCGGTGCAAGTGGCTAGGGGTGTCGAGCGGTGCGGCGCCGGTTTCACCATCACGGGTCTCGTGACAACGGAGACCCAGAACGGGTTTCCCCGTAGTTATGCCCTTGAAAATTACACTTCCACCCCCAAGCATATAGCTCTAGCGGCCTCCCTCTGGCCGGCCGACCAAGACAAGCCAGAGTTGAGAGTCCTGCGGGCGCTCTTGAAGTTTCACCCCGGCCAACCAGTAACGGCAAGCCGGGAACGAGGCCCTAACCAACTCTCTGAGGCATTCAGGACGGCAGTGTCGCCACTCACATTCAGCCCGCCACAAGCTGCCCTGCGGTTTGTGCGCTTTAATTTAACCTGGTAATACATTTTTTGTTTATATCACAAGGCGAAGGTGATAGTTTTAAAGCTAGTATACTGTGCCCTCCGATATCGCGTTAGTCTCATGATGAGATAACGACTGTCCTAGAGGGGTTTTATTATTATCAAACTATATGACTGAAAAAAGGTTGAAATAAAAATACAATTACATATTAAATATATATTTTAGAAGCGGCTATATAATTACGACAAGAAAACTTAATATATATACTATTAACAAAAAATCATAAAAAAATATTAGAGGGAACTTTATCTGTAAGCTTTTCTATTGTGTTTCTGTTGAGAACAATGCCTTATTAAACTCAAGCAATAGTCTGCCATCATACTCATACTCAATACTCAATACATTTATTGCACTCCACAAGTTAAATAGATGTTACAATGGTATTATATAAGAAACATGTGTGGGCCTTGTCGGCACGGCAACATGTAGGAGAGAGGAGGAAGTTTTACATATTTTATTATTTACATATTTTACTTATGATTGATATTTATTGACTATTATAATATATAGGCAATTTTATTAAGGTGCGCTTACTATAGTTAGATAGATATATTACTATAATAATTTTTATTATATGGTATTCTATTATATAATTATTATTATATTATTTTATTTATATGTTTTAATATTTTTATTAATTATATATTATTGTAGATTATCATTATTATCAAAGTTTGTAAAAAAGAAAAGGAATTAAATGTCCCAGATATTATTATTATAAATGTATGTCATGTTTGTTTATATATTATGTATTTATTTGTATTTATGTTATTATTATAAGTAATTATTTAAATTTTCATTTATTATGGTTCATATACATTTATCACTTAGGTATTCATTTATATGGTAGTAACATTTAGTTAATAGAAAGTGTTTTAATTTTTTTATAAATATACTGTCTTTAATTTCATTTTTTATTTGCAAATGTAGCTTGTTATATATTTTTATCGACATGACATGTGGACTAGATGAGTGCATTTTAAAACGGGAGCTTGGTAGGTTTAATCTATTTTTATGTCTTAGTCTTAGGTTTTTGTCTTCTCGTGTTGTATAGAAACTTTGGTGACCTCTAACAAACTTACATATTTCTAAAATGTATAGGCTAGGTAGCGTTAATATTTTGTGTTCTATAAAGTGTAGCTTACAGCTATCAGTATCTTCTATGTGTACAAGTATTCGTATAAGTTTCTTTTGAAGGGTAAAAAGTGATGGCGCATCTGTGCTGTTTCCCCATAGGATAATGCCATAGCTGAGCCAAGCGTAAGCATAGGTGTAATAGGTGACGAGTGCGGTTTGGATATCTGTGGATTTTTTTTTACTTCGCGGAGAGCATATGAAAACTTAGCTAATTTTGATTTAATTTTATTTATATGAGATTTCCAGTTTATATGAGTGTCTATGTTTAAGCCTAATAAGGTAAAGTTGCTAACTACTTTTAACCTTTGATCTTGGAACGCAAAATTTATATTTAATGGCGCTTTTTGAGGCGGATGGAAAGTTATCAATTTGGTTTTGGAATAGTTTATTTCTAAGTTATGTAGGTTCATCCAGGATTTTATATTGTTTACCCGCTGCTGCCGCGCGCAAGGCCGACGACTGGGAGGTCGTCGGCCAAAAGAAAGCGGCAGCCAAACGAAGAAAGAAGGCGGCGAAGAAGGCAAGGCAGGCGGCTAAAAAGGCAGCGAGGAAGCTCCAGGCTCCCCGTTCCACTGCAGTGGTCCTTACACTGCAGCCAGCTGCTATTGAGCGGGGGACAACATACGCGGAGCTACTAAAGAAGGCGCGGAGCGCAATCGACCCCGGTAAACTTGGCATAACAGCAGGACTGCGGTGCCGGACTACCCAGACCGGTGCCCGCCTAATAGAAGTGCCGGGAGTCGCTAGCGGCGACCAGGCGGACCGTCTGGCGGAAAGTCTCCGCCAGGTTTTGCAACCGGAAGAGGTCCGCGTCTCCAGGCCCCAAAAGTGCGTTGATTTGCGCATCACGGGCCTGGATGACTCTATTACTAAAGAGGAGGTCGTCGCTGCCATTGCCAAGAACGGAGGGTGCCCTGAAGAGCAGATAAAGTGCGGGGAAATTGGACAGGGCCGCGCCGGAATGGGGACGGCCATTATAAGCTGTCCCGTGGCCGCCGCTAAGAAGCTGGCCGATGGCCGACGTGTATTAGTGGGGTGGGTGTCGGCGCAAGTAAAAGTGCTGGAGCCCAGGCTTGTCCGATGCTACCGCTGCCTATCCAGCGGCCATGTGGGCGTCAAGTGCCCCTCACAGGCTGACTGCACTGGCCGCTGTTTCCGTTGCGGTCAGCCTGGTCACATGGCCGCTACATGTGAGGCCACGCCGCACTGTATTTTGTGTGCGGCGGTGGGCAAAGCGGCGAAGCACCGGGCGGGTGGCAAGGAGTGCACCGCCACCCACAAAAAGTTACCCCCAAGGTCGCCTGCCTCAACGTCGGCAACAATAAGGGTCGCCGCTCCCGCGGTCGGGGGGGCGGAGGTTAGCATGGAGACGTGATGCCTCCATGCCTCCGTCTCCTCCAGTGTAACTTAAACCACTGCGCCAGGGCTCAGGACCTTCTCCTCCAGAGCATGGCGCAGTGGTCAATTCATGTCGCTATAGTAGCCGAGCCCTATTTTGTCCCTCCCAGGGCTGACTGGGTAGGGGACCTCGATGACTCGGTGGCGTTAATTTCGCCGGCCGCCGCCGGCGCCCCGTCCTTCGAGAACATCGTCCGAGGACGGGGCTGCGTCGCAGCACTCGTAGGAGAAGCGGTTGTGGTGGGCGGTTACTTCTCACCCAACCGACCTCTCGCCGACTTCGAGGAGTATCTCCTCGAACTGAACGTCGTCGTCGCTCGAAGCCACCCTCGGCCCGTGCTCGTCGTCGGGGACCTCAATGCCAAATCCTCGGCTTGGGGTTCCGTGACCACGGACGCGAGGGGTGAATTGCTCGAGGAGTGGGCCGTAGAAAACGGCCTGCTAGTCCTCAATCGTGGGTCAGTGCACACGTGCGTGCGTCAGCGGGGCGGTTCCGTCATCGACGTTTCCTTTGCTAGCCCCGCACTAGCACGCCGTGTCCAAGGCTGGCGCGTCGTCGAGGAGGTGGAGACGTTGTCGGACCACCGCTATATTCGGTTCGACGTCTCCGCCCAGACCTCCGACCCCCCAGCCCCAAGGGCCCCGATTGGGGGCGGTCCGCGTTGGGCTTTAAAGAAGCTGAATCGGGAGGTCCTCCTGGAAGCCTCCATCGTTCAGGCCTGGGTGCCAGCACCGGCCAGGCCTGATAATGTCGAGATGGAGGCCGAGTGGTTCCGGGAGGCCATAACGCAAGTTTGCGATGCGGCGATGCCTAGAGTGCCTGCAAATATTCCAGCTAGGCGCCGGGTGTACTGGTGGTCGGCACATATTGCCGACCTTCGCCACTCCTGCGTGGTGGCCAGACGCCAGTACATCCGGCTTCGTAGGAGGCGTCGCCGCCCTCCCGATTTTGACGCCAGGGAGGCGGAATTGTACGAGGTATACAGAGCGGCCAAGAAGGCTCTTAAGATAGCCATTAAGCGGGCCAAAGATCTGGCCCGCCAAGAGCTGCTGGGGACTCTGGACCTTAATCCCTGGGGGCGTCCATACCTATTGGTAAGGGGCAAGCTTCGCCCCTGGGCGCCCCCCTTGTCCCAGAGTCTCCGGCCACAATTGGTTGAGGAGGTGGTGGCCGCTCTGTTCCCTTCACGGGCGGAGCACACTCCTCCGTCGATGGTTCCGCCTTCCATGGCGTCCAGCGCGGACTTTGACGACGACGTGGTTCCCGAAGTGACCCAGGTAGAGTTGCGAGCGGCGGTGTCGAGACTTCGCTCGAAAAACACCGCCCCAGGGCCCGACGGCATTCCAGGTCTTGCCTTGGCCCTGGTCCTCGAGGAGCTCGCGCCCCGACTGAGGGGGCTCCTCAGCGAGTGTCTGGTGCAGGGCCAGTTTCCGCGCCAGTGGAAGGTGGGGAGACTGGTCCTGATCAGGAAGGAGGGGCGCCCGGCGGACTCTCCGTCCGCCTACCGGCCCATTGTGTTGCTGGACGAGGTTGCTAAACTCTTCGAGTTTATTATCGCGGAGCGCCTCGTCCAGCGACTGTTTTCAGTGGGCCCGGATCTGGCGGAAAACCAATATGGTTTCCGCCGCGGGCGCTCCACTATTGACGCTGTCCAGCGAGTGAGGAGCCTGGCGGAGGATGCGGTGTCCCAGGGCGAGGTCGTCTTCGCGGTGTCTTTGGACATCGCGAATGCCTTTAATACCTTGCCCTGGAGTTGTATTAGGGAGGCACTCATCTTTCATCGAGTGCCGACCTACCTCCGCCGCATAGTCGGGGCATATTTATCGGAGAGGGTAGTCGTCTACCCGGGTCACGACGGTTGGAGTCGGCGAGAGATGTCGTGCGGTGTTCCGCAGGGATCGGTTCTGGGTCCGCTCCTGTGGAACATCGGTTACGACTGGGTGCTGCGAGGTGCGCTCCTCCGTGGCGTCGGCGTCATTTGTTACGCCGACGACACGCTTGTCACAGCGAGGGGTAAGTCGCACCGGGCGGCGGCCATACTGGCGACCGCTGGGGTCGCACAAGTCGTTGGTCGTATCCGGCGGTTGGGCCTCGAGGTGGCCCTGTCCAAGTCCGAGGCTGTTTGTTTCCACGGCCCTCGGAAACGGCCACCTCCAGGGGCCCATATTATGGTAGGAGGGGTCCGCATCGGCGTCGAGTCAACCTTAAAGTATTTAGGTCTCCTGCTCGACAGCCGATGGGACTTTATAGCCCATTTTCGTCGTTTGGCCCCCATTCTTCGGGGCGCTGCAGGCGCGCTCTCGCGCCTGCTGCCAAACCTTGGGGGGCCAAACACCTCCTGCCGGAGGCTCTACGAGGGGGTCGTGCGGTCCATGGCCCTATATGGGGCCCCAGTTTGGGCAGACAACCTGACGGCCCGCAATATCTCGGCGCTTCGTGCACCACAGCGCGTCATGGCCGTCAGGTTGATTAGGGGATACCGCACGATCTCGTTTGAGGCTGCGAGCCTCCTCGCCGGATCGATGCCATGGGACCTGGAAGCGGCGCTCCTGGCGTCGCTCTACCGTTGGCGCCAGGAGGCACTAGCTCGGGGCGAAGGACCGGATCCTCCCGCTATCAAGGCGGCGAGGTCCGAGCTCCGCCAGGTCCTAGTGGCGAATTGGAAGGAGCGACTTGTGCACCCCAGTGCCGGGCACGCCACGATCGTGGCGGTAAGTCCCGTGTTTGAGGAGTGGCTGGAGAGGCGGCATGGCGCCCTCACCTTCCGGCTGACACAGGTTCTGACTGGCCATGGATGTTTTGGCCGGTTCCTGTGTCGTATACGCCGGCAAGAGACGCCCGGTTGTCACCACTGCGGCGACTGCCGCGACGTTATTGAGGACACGGCGCTGCACACTTTGGCGGTTTGCCCCGCCTGGGCATCGCAGCGTCGTGATTTGATCGCGGCAGTCGGATCGGTTGCCCTCTCGCTCCCGGCCGTAGTTCAGTCTATGGTCCGGAGTGAGAGGTCGTGGAACGCCGTCGCCTCCTTTTGCGAAGAAGTGATTTCCATCAAGGAGGCGGCGGAGCGGGAGAGGGAGCGTTTAAACCCTCTCCCCAACCGCAGAGCCGGGCGCCGGAGGGCGCGAGATGACCTCCAGCCACCCTGAGGTTTGACCTGGGGGTGGCGGGCTTTGTGGGCCTGCCCGCCATCCGTTCAGCACCAGGTCCGAGAGGCGGCGTGCGTGTTCCCACGCGCGCCTCTGTGTCGAGTCCGTCTTCCCTCTAGGGGGGAGACAGTAGGGTTTTATTTGAAGTAGTGCCTATTTTGGGTAGGTCTTTCGTGTAGTGGCCTGCCGTTTCATACGGCGGGCCGTAACCTCGGCGGGGTCGCGACCGCATGCGAAAGCGATTCGCGCGGCCCCGTCGGTAGTGGTTGTGTCGAGGAACACCGTGGTAGGTTTAGTCGGTATTCCGGGAGGTACATTATCTTTTTTTTAACATCTTTATTTTACCCCGGCGAGTCCGACATAATCCCTCCGCCCGCCCCCGCGGAGGGATATGCGCCATTGCATTCCCCCACGTAAAAAAAAAAAAAAAAAAAAAAGGATTTTATATTGTTTAGGAGTATCGAGTTGGTTATTTAAATTTATATTGTCTTCTGTTTACGCGAATGTTATTCATTGAAATTAAACTACTATATACGGATTTTATCGCGTTGTTTATTTATCACTGTATTACAAAATTTTGAAAATATTACACTACTACTACTATTGATTTTATTTTAGTAATTTATAAGCTAATAAAATTATTTAAACTATTAAATCTATTTATTTTTATATAAAATCAATAGTAGTAGTAGTGTAATATTTTCAAAATTTTGTAATACAGTGATAAATAAACAACGCGATAAAATCCGTATATAGTAGTTTAATTTCAATAAATTTATATTGTTCCGGCATGATACCAGGGAAATGTCGTCCGCGAATAAAACGCAGGGACCGTGTGTATTTTTTGGCAAGTCATTAATATACAGCAGGAATAGTAGACATCCGATGACGCTACCCTGTGGGATGGAGGCGTTGATAATTTCCTTGTCAGAACGTATACCTTGGATTTCATTGGTATTGTTATTAAAAAATTCAATTTCCACTGTGTGCTCTCGGTTTAATAAATAAGATGCGAACCATTCATGCGCTTTTCCTCTGACACCTATTCCATGTAGTTTATTTAATAAAATGTTATAATTTAACTTTGTCGTAGGCTTTAGTAATATCTGACAGTATACCTATTGCGTATTCCCTGTTGTTTAAAATATTAAGCGCTTCCTGTACGTATTTGAATACTGCTAGAGTAGTTGACCGACTTTTGCGAAAACCATTTTGAGCTTCTTCAAATATTTTATATTTCTCACAAAAAGAGTAAACTCGTACGCACATGGCTTTTTCAAATATTTTTGAAGCTGTTGACAAGAGGGCTATAGGACGGTAGTTATTAGGGTCTGTCTTTGATTCTTTTTTATGGATAGGTTTGATAATAGCTTGTTTCTTCATGTCGGGAAACGTTCCTTCTTCAAAGGATTGGTTTATTAACAGATAGAATGGAAGAGTCAGTACGTCTGCACACTGTTTGATTAGAAATGGTGGCTGTCCGTTCTTTATATTGAATATCTCAAGAACCAGAGTCAATCCATACAAAGTAAATACATTTCGGGTATGACTGATGAAGGTGTTTATTAAAACCAGTAACAAAATTAATGCCGAGGAAAATATATATAATATATAATAAATATATTTTTTGTTTTCCAGTGTAATAGGTTAGTTGCCTATCTCTTCGTCCTTTTTGTGGAAACAGCATCAAAACTGGTTCAAAAATAATGAAGCAGTTAATATTTTAAATTTCGGTAAAAAAATGAAGGTGTCGTAAGGATACCTCACGACACCCTCACTTTACCTACTTACTTCACTCGCTATGTTTGTTACATGTCTTTATTTAATTTAATAATAGAATCTTTTTGACGTACGACCTTTTTTAAAATTCATCGTCTTTTGGCAATTACCTCCTAGAAAAGGCTTATATAAATATAAGCTAGGATCCAAAATCTAAAATAAGGAGATGTTTTGCAATCCACTCGATTATACATTAGTTGGATTGCAAACCATATCCTTATTTAAATTTTGGATACCGTAACTTAATGATTAAAATACGTACATACATAGATAGATAGCCTCACGCTTATAACGCCGAAGGTGTAAGCAGAGATCGACATACCCACATTTCATTAACTATGGTTTTAGATGTTAATTATTAATTATTATTATTAATATAACTAAGGAATGGAATGTATTGTTTTGCCAAAGACTACCCTAGGCTAGGCCTGTAGGTAGTCTTTTTATCCACATTTACCATTAATGTTTTCCATGTGTTCCCTCCCTTCTATGACATTGGGTCCTTCAAACGTAGTGTGAAGAAGCATCTGGTCAGACCGGCTTGACACTGACGACGACTAGAAGACATCTATCTTCTCCTCTTCGTCACTGTCTCTGGACTTTCCATCAGGTCCGTTACAATCACTTTGCAGTGTCATGATAAAAAAAAAAATTATTCTTGACTCGAAGTAAATAAATATATCATATAAAATGTTGACAATAATTAACAAGATCGTCCTAAGATTCCACGTTATAGTGGACGAGCCTATTGTTATTAACTGGGAATAGTTCTCACCATCACAGAAGAATCCAATAAAACTTTGCCCGACCCAGAAACCTAAAGACGCACAGCAGTCGCACTCAATACCCCTGCGCCACCAGGGCGATCAAATTAATAAAATAAACAAGTCTGTTACAATCTATTGTAACATTATGTCAGAACTGTTCTACCCGCCCGAAGGCTTGACTGCAACAACTACTGATTTTATAAGTAGCTTGACCTAGATCTACATATCAAATAATACGACTCAGTCGATTGCGTAACAAACAAAACTGGTTACAAGATTATGTATTACAATTCGATTTGTTGTCTTACAACTGTTATAAACTATAAATTTCGTTTCTTCGTCATCAGTTTCCGTGGTGTAGCGGTTATCACATCTGCCTAACACGCAGAAGGCCCCCGGTTCGATCCCGGGCGGAAACATATCCTTTTTACACACCTTGGCTTTTTATTGTAATTTTCTTGAAATATTTGTGGTACGTTTTCATCGCCTCTGGTAATAAGATCCTCCAGACCGAATTGCATTGACGATGGCCAATCTCACAGTAGATTGGCCATCTGCGCTGGAGATAATACAGAACAGAATTGAATACTTAAACACAAGTGCACTCTCTATGAACTAACTCTCATAGTTCGATGTAACAACAGCAATCTTATACGACCGTAGAAAGATCAGGCGCAAGACCAACGAGGCTCCTGAGGCACGGGGTGTACTTGTAACTTCGTAATTCTTTAGGCTCGTATTGATAATTTCTTGTCAGGAAAACCCAACATCTTCATGTTGACCCAACCATCGCATATAACCCGTAACCTCATGAACAGCATTCGCAGCATTAATCACCCTTTAGGGGTGTAAAACTTTGAGGACATGAAAAACCAAAGTTGCCGCCCGGAATCGAACCAGTGGCCTTCTGCGTGTTAGGCAAATGTGATAACCGCTACATCACGGAAACCGATGACTGGCGTCCAAAGTAAGCGTACTTAATATTTTCTTAAACAAAATGTCGTAGTAATAAGATAAATACATTGGATATAAAAGTATGTTTCCGCCCGGGATCGAACCGGGGGCCTTCTGCGTGTTAGGCAGATGTGATAACGGCTACACCACGGATACTGATGACTGGTGACCGATAAACGCAGCTCTAATGATAAAACAAAGTGGTCGCAATCGTTGTCATATAACTCAGTTGCGAAATAATAATAAGATTGCAACATACTACCTACCAAACAATTTTGTTATAACTATCATCTTTATACATAAAAATATTCTGTGCGTGTTTGTAATTAAACTCCTCCTAAACGGCTGGACCATCAAAATCGGTCGTGTGTACAGGACAACGTCTGTCAAGTCCGCTAGTTTTTAATACAGATGACAAGTCGTCCAAGTAAACGTAGTAAATATATTACTTATAACAAGTATATAAGTTACCCTTTTTTATTTTGTTTTTATTATTGCTTCTAAATCCTTTAACAAATCTGGCCAGTTATAAATGGTCTTAAATAAGTCACATATAAAATTCAGGTTGTATTGCAAGATCTAGCAGTTCCAGGATCCTTTGCTATACAATAAACCATGCCACTCTTAAAGAGCTGTTAAAGTCTGCTAATGGTCTGGCATTGTCCTGTCCAATTTATGCATACCTAGGCAGATCAGTACGCTAGCTGGACAGACGGTTATAAGCTTAGTTAGGTTGTATCGTTGTTTTCTCACACAAAAAGAACTAAGAGCAACAGGATGCTAGTGCGATTAATCTGAAAATCCATGATCTAAGGTTGTAGTAAATAAAAGCCACACCCTCCAAATTCCCTGAAAATATTCATCCGCCATGTGAACAATATACATATATCAAAATGAAAGGTTATAAACACATGGATATAAAAAACATTGTTTCCGCCCGGGATCGAACCGGGGGCCTTCTGCGTGTTAGGCAGATGTGATAACCGCTACACCACGGAAACCGATGACAAGTAATCGAAAAAAACAGTTCTATTGATAAAAGAAAGTTGTCGCTATCATATAACCGGGTTGCGAAACAATATAAAGGTTGCAACATACTACGTATGAAACAATTTTGTTATAACAATCATTTTTGATACGGATTTACAAGTCGTCCAAGTTAGAGTAGTGATATAGTACTTATAGTGTATAAATGACGTCTTTTTGTTTTGCTTTTATTAAAACTTTTAAATCCATTCAATCTGGTCTGTTATAAATATATACCTAGTCCTAAATAAGTCATACATAAAGTTCAGGTTATTAGGATATTAAGCAGTTGTTAAATCTTTTAATATACAGCAAACCTTGCCCCTCTTTGAATGTCAGGTCAGTCAGGCTGCCAGGTCTTTGGGACGGCTGACGGTCAAGCTATGTCGTCTTCAATTAAGCCTTTCCTGGATAGATGGCAGAACACTAGCTAAATAGGCAGATAGTTAGTAGCTTTGTTAGGTTGTGTCTTTGTTTTCTCACACGGCAAAGATCAAGGGCAAGGGCAGCGAGATGCTCAGTGCAATTGATCTGGACTACCCATGATCTCTCCTTGTGACTACACAAAGGCAGTAATTTTAATACATAAAACCCCACACTTACCGAATTCCCAGAAAATGTTCATCCACCATAAAGTGAACAGAATATATCTCAAAGAAAATGATATATACAAATTGATATGAAAACATATGTTTCCGCCCGGGATCGAACCGGGGACCTTCTGCGTGTTAGGCAGATGTGATAACCGCTACACCACGGAAACTGATGACGGGTGTACGAAGTAAGCCAACTTAATAACTCTCAAAGAAAACGTCATGGAAATATGTAACATAAAATTAATATAAAAGATATGTTTCCGCCCGGGATCGAACCGGGGGCCTTCTGCGTGTTAGGCAGATGTGATAACCGCTACACCACGGAAACTGATGACGGGTGTACGAAGTAAGCCAACTTAATAACTCTCAAAGAAAACGTCATGGAAATATGTAACATAAAATTAATATAAAAGATATGTTTCCGCCCGGGATCGAACCGGGGGCCTTCTGCGTGTTAGGCAGATGTGATAACCGCTACACCACGGAAACTGATGACGGGTGTACGAAGTAAGCCAACTTAATAACTCTCAAAGAAAACGTCATGGAAATATGTAACATAAAATTAATATAAAAGATATGTTTCCGCCCGGGATCGAACCGGGGGCCTTCTGCGTGTTAGGCAGATGTGATAACCGCTACACCACGGAAACCGATGAAAGGTTATCAAAGAACGCAGTTCTATTGATAAAAGAAAGTTGTCACAATCGTTGTCGTACAACAGAATTACGATACATCATTTACATAGCAACTAGTACTACTTTAAATTTGTGCCTAGGTGTACACATGGAGTGTCGAGTCAGCTCATTCCCTACTTGATACTTACGAAATAGTTGCATTATAACTATCATTTGCCAACTTTCCAGTTACAGTGCATATATTTTACATATATTTTACGCAGTCGTACATTTAATAATACAAATGACTTATTAATAAGGGTTGTACATGAAATATTTAGAAAGGCCATAGGGACATCCCCTCTTTAAGACTATCCCAATTTATGATGTAGCGTTCCCCTACACCAACCGTATAGGCTATATTAGGGGAGCCGCTGTACCTTCCAGTGCCCGAGAGCACCTTCCGGGACCAGTTATAGACAGGTCTTGTCCCCAAATCTCGACTCTCCACCCTAACCTCAGAGATCCGGTTCTCGTAAGCGAGCTACCTCATGCCCAAGTGACACTACCTATTCTCCAGATAGGTACCGGAGCAATAAAGCCGCTCACCACCCGCAACTCAGGGAGTTGCTAACGAAAACCTCGCTGAAGCCGACGGAGAAGCCGCCTCCCATATCTCCAGTATGGTACCGGAGCTGTGTAAGGCACGCTCACTTCCCGACGTACATCCGTACGCCTACCCAAATAGGATCTAGAAAGGCCAGTTAAAAGTAACCTAAAGCAACGAACATGCAGGAATATAGTAATGAGAATCAATGATTGATACTCCGCAGTTCAACAAGAGTGAATGTATATGAATGTTTCATACATAGTGACTAGTAGATAACAGAAGCATGGCAATACGAATTTCATGGCTTCGAAGCTGCTTGCAACCCATGCCATAAGCCTACCACATACAGACAGCGGAAGCGAAACGGTACCGGAGGCGGTTTGTTCTATTGTTCGAATTAGTATGAAACGTTACATACACGATCCGGAGCGATCATGTTTGTGATACTTCACATTATTTATTACTAATTCGAAAAATCCGCGAATGATACCGTGTGTGGTGGGCTTTAGTGCTTAAATTTGATTGTACGGTAAATATCAAACTCTTTCTATGTAGTAGAGTACATATATAACAAGGTACGAACTAACATACACATAAAGGCATTCTCTAAACCATTTGAAACGTTTCTACAATAAGTTTCGTTTTCCCAACGTTATCCAAATGCTCATACAACTTATATTATTTTTGTCTCCTGACATTTTTTAATATTTAGAACAAATTTTCTAGATACCTGATAATTCTTAACGGAGTGACAAATGTAGCGTTATTCCTTAGATAAGCCAACTGAAAATTAAAATTTGTTACTAAATCATTCTTACTATAAAAATCATTTTTGAAAATGTTACTTTGTTACTAACTATTCCGTCCCTTACAAACTGTAAAGTGACATATGCCGTGTGGAATCCATAAAATTGCACACAGATTTATAAGAAAAGAAAATACCACTTCTCAACACTCAAAACGTTTTTTTTTTCATAATACGCACGGCAGCATAAGGACCTGTTTATATGGGAAGCAGAGAGGCCGCACGGAGACCGCGTGATTTCGTCGTTCGGAAGAATTTGAACGTTGTGTCCTAGTTAATAGAGTTTATACTTTCTATGAACGAATGCTGCGCGGCCGCCGCGCGGCCACTACGTGGCGTCCACGAGGCCGCTACGCGGCGTCCGCGCTGCCTCCGCGCTGTTTCATTGTTGTGAAGAATTTGAATGTTGTGGCGTAGTTAATAGAGTTTAAATTCTCTATTAACAAATTCTAGTACGCGGCCGCCGCGCGGCCTCTCCGATTTCGTCTAACTGCAGCCTTATGGTCGTGGTGACCTCGCTACTACCCCTGCGCTTAGTGTTGTGTGTTCGAATCCCACACAGGACAAAAATTTTAGTGAACCACAAAATAATAGTTGTTAGATTGTTTGAATGTTTGTATCCGGCTCAGGAATGAACCCTAGAGCGATAGTTGTCTTTATAAACAGTCCAAAAAAACGTATAGTAAAATTGAAATAAAAAGGTATGTTTCCGCCCGGGATCGAACCGGGGGCCTTCTGCGTGTTAGGCAGATGTGATAACCGCTACACCACGGAAACCGTGTTGGAAGGTGGCCAAATAATTTGTTACTTTCTATTCTTACGCATGACCTATACTTAGCCGCGCACATTACGCTAGAGAAAGTGACCAAGACCGGATTAACTCGCTATCTTAATACTTTTACTACCAGAGTACTACTTTAGATAACTATTATTAAACGTAAATATATATTTCAATAATCTCTGTTTGATAAACTTTAAGTAAATAGTGTATTTTTATCAAGATATTGTAAATATAAAACCAATGAACAATATCGATAATAAACGCAGCCGTACCTACTTGTATAATTTTATTCATAAGTTTATAACACCTTAAGATATTAAAACACACGTCTTCCAACCAGGGTTACTGAAAGCAACCTAAAAGACGATGATATTAAAAGTTTTACTCGTCAATAAAAAAAAACTATAATACAATGCGTATAAAGTACTTTAATCTTAATTGTTAAAAACCTAAGAGCGTCTTAGGTTTAGATTTTTGATTTGATTGTTGATAATCATGAAAGCAAAATAAAGGTTTTTCTTTCAATAACTTATTGATATTTTTCGCTCAGCTGTTTAAGTCATATGGACTATTTCAAACGCTGTATAGTTCACTGTACCCCTATAGCCGAGCCTATTCCCGATTCGTACCGGCATAGTTCCAGGCTGTGCGTCTAATCGGATCGTCTCTCGGATTTACTTGACAGAAAAACTTAATAAGTAAGCCCGACCCCGAGTCATATTCGCCACAGCGCGACTTCCACTTTAAAAAATATCTCATCTTCCATATTTTTTGCCTAATCCTTACCAATATTATAAATGAGAATATGAGCTTGTATGTTTGTTACGCTCTCACGTCTTAACAACCCGACCGATCATCATGAAATTTTGCATATAGGTACATTGTCAGAGGTTCATTGGGTACCTTGCATCCAGAAAAATACTGTATCCGAAAGGTAGAAACTTATTGACATAATCTATATAAACACGACCGAAGCCACGGGCAAAACATAGTATCAAATATTTTACATACACCTCTAGCTCACCATATCCTAAGCTAAATATATCTCCAAAATACTTGTATCCAAGCAACACAAACTGACATAAATCTTCTACCTCGCACTGACAAACAATTCACAACTATCTCCAACTCGGTAAGGTGTAACAGGGGCTCGGGGTATCTAATGATGCTTTATGCGCTGATATATTATCATATTAACGGTAAGGGACTCGGGGATACAGTTACAGGAGTATTGGGTACTTAAGATATGGATACGATTATCTTATTGTTATTCTAATGAAGGTGTTTTCGTTGAGTTTTCACTTTTCTGGTAAATACGGAACGAAAACATGATAGAAGAATTTTAGTGTGTATAGTATAGTGGAAGAAGGTTAAATGAGTACATTTAACTGAATCAATTTTAAAGAGACTTGCTGTTGCCCACGGTTTTGCCCTCGTAACACCCAGGGTAACGCATACTGGGATGAATGGAATTCTCTATCAAATCTAGGGCAACCAATCCAAACCCCATCAGCAGTTTGATCACAAATAACCAAATATTTGCAGAAATCTTCATATTTATAATATTATTGAATTATAAATAAAGGAAGACTGATACCTCTATCTGAAGACGTACATATATGTTTCACCTCTTTCCCTATGTTATATAGTATGCAAAGTAACATTACAACCTTTGCAGACTCCATCCTGCTGCTGGATTTTCTAAATGAGAAACTCCTAACATTTTGCCAGAAACAGATATCGAATCCAAAATATGTCACCTGCCGATAGCACAAGCGCTTACATAAAACGACTTAATTATCATATTACATTAAAAAATCAGATTAGAAATAGCATGTGATACATAATTATACATATTTATAGACTTACATAGCCAGTTACGAATAATTATTAAGCAACTTGGTTGAATAACAGACATTGCGTCAATTTTGTATACATAATTATATAATTTCTCTTATCATTAGGATTGTATTTTTCGATCCCCTGTCATCGGTTTCCGTGGTGTAGCGGTTATCACATCTGCCTAACACGCAGAAGGCCCCCGGTTCGATCCCGGGCGGAAACAATAGTTTTTGGCATAAATTCTCTTACGCCGTAAGACTAGTGCGTAAGTATATATTTTTTATAAATTGTGGCACCTACATTTCTTAAAACAGAAAGAAATATAAATATTTAAATGCAAGTACTTCTTACTTAAATTTCAGGGTTTTCAATGGTCTCTGCAAAACCTGGTTTCACAATACAGGCGTTACAGTGCAGAAAGAGTAAGTGGGCTATGTCCGTCTGCTGGACAAGGGCCCTCTTCTCAGTATGACAATGGTTAGATCATAGTCTACCACGCTGACCTAGTGCTGGTCAGCTGACTTCACACATATTTGAGAAGATTATGGAGAACTCAGACATGCAGGGTTCCCCGCGATGATTTCCTTCACCGCTACAAAAATTATGATAAAATGGGCTTTAAAAATTGCTATGCATAAAGTAGAGTCGCAAAAAAAGCAAAATTAATTATAAAATTACATTACCTTGCCGTTGTTCTTTATTTTATTATATAAAAATTAAATAAAGAACAACGGTACGACAAACACTTGTACGACCTACTTGAAGACAAGCGGTTACCTTGGCATGCCAATTCTGCTTGCGCAATGCCGATCTCTAATGCAAATAATGTTTGTAAAGGAAAGTAATTAAAGACGGAATGCAAGTAATAGGCGACATAGGTATGTGAACCAATAGTCTTACTTCCATTGAATGAAATCTAATAATTAAATAGTGATAGTATTTTTAAGTCAGTTTCCTGTAAGAATGTGTGAGTGTTCGTGTGTGTGAGGAGGCTCATTTGCGGTGTCGCCAACTGCTGCAAGAAGGTGCTCTTATAATCAAATTGATATTAAATTATCTAATCGTTTCTAAAACACAAGAGTATACACTAACAAAAAGATAAACAATAATCTTCTACAGAGGTGCCTTTATTGAATCCTATTAACGAAATATTAGATGAAATGTAACGAAAAGAACTCAATGAAACCTAAATCTCGAAGTTTCTAGTCGATTAACCATACTGTGTAATGCATTAATATCGTATTGTAAAATTTCGGTACGTAACTCTTTGACTGGTCTATAGGTACTTTTGTATGAAGTAATCCGAACAACGGAGTAATGTATCTTTGAAAGAAAGAAAACCGAAGAAACGTTATAGTAAGTTTTTTTTGTTCAGCCCAAAGTATCTCTAATAATTTTTTATAGGAAGACTACTGTTTGTTTCTTACGTTTTTACATCTAAACTGCTAAACCCTGAGTTCCCAAAATGGTCCAGGTGGACCCCCAGGGGTCCACGGGAGACTCGACGGGGGTCTACGCTGGCGTGACAAAAAAATGGGGATTCACAATTCGTAAGCGGGGGTTCACGAAAATTTATTTGCTTTTGATAGTGAAAAACTAAAATGTTGGCTTAACTTCACCTATCAATGTAGGGGCAGTCGACGGGTATTTGAGGAATAAAACTCACTGAAGAATCGATAATTTAAAAAAAATATATTTCGTCCCGTAGAGAATAGATCAATTTTTTTATTTTACATCTGTTTTAACTTTTTGGTCCGAATATAATACCGATTTTACTTGGCGGAATAAATTTCTAGCTGCAGGGGTCCACCGGCACCAGCTACATTTTTAAAGTGGTCAATGACAAAAAAAGTCCGAATACCTCTGTGCTAAACGGATTATAATGAAACTTGATACAGAGATAGTTTGAATTTTAAAAAGTTTATATGTAATTACTTTAAAATGTAATTTAATTATGAAGTAAGAGGTTGCAGCCAATACAGTATATAAACAATTGTTGTTTTATCTCCCTTATCGATCAAGTATGTTGCCTGCATACATACCTATAACAATAATTATTATGTATACATTTCCGTCGTTCACAAATGCGCTATAATTATCATTGCCCCACTTATTAGTATCAGTTTTTGTTTTGATACGATAGCTTATTGTAGTAATGTACTACTGCCCGAGTTTGTATGGTATAATGACGTCATAAACATAATTATCAACGATTATTTTGCCAACGATATATAATAGTGGACTGCATATCAGTGCCTATACTGTGTGTGGATTATTTTTACGATTTGTTTAATCCATACGTACCTACATTTTATTTAAACTAATATACGTCTATATTTAATTATTTTTATTAAGTCTGTTGTAATAATTTCCGAATTATGGCAACTTTACGGTGAAAACGAGAACATACATATATGTATATATATCCAAAAGGCTAGCTTGCCTTATGTATATATTGAATAATATTGAATTTAGTACTAGCCTTCAGTTTTTAACTTTGGTGAGCTCCTCCACTACAAGTAATATTGAGGAATAAAAAGGTACGAAAAAGAATTGACTTTGTTTTCTGTTCATAACCATTTCGAGCTTGCCTTATTAGTTATTTTGAAACTTCGGACTTGTTATAATATATGTATAATACCGCTAAATATTTCCAATATTGTGAATAATTGTTGATATGATGTCTGTTACTCAATTACGCCCAAATCAAACATATCAACAAATATATAGTTAAACACAGTTTTAACTAGCGCAAGAATTAGAGGATTTTGAGCAATTGCTATATTTTATTTATGTCAATGAATACATGGTTTTGTTTTACGTTTAATATAACTATATGCTATGTAATATGTTTTACTAGTATTTAAGAGATATGTAAATTATAGTTTGTATTCTTGGCTAAATAAACTAGATGATTCTATTCTAATCGCTCAATTGATTCTAATGTGTATTGTTATTAAAGTTTTAGTTAATATTTTGTTAAAGTATATTATTATTCTTCTCGTAAACTGTACTTAATAATATAATAACTAGCATTTTTCAACACAAAAGAAAGAAATGTCGTATCAGCAATAATAAACACCTAAATCCTTAACTCGAAAGTGTAACAAAATCAATTTTAAAAGCGTTTGTTCGGGCCCTCCGCTGTACAAAATTAAAAATAAATGACTCAGAAAAATACACTACACAGTCCATGATTTGATTAAATTATGAGGAAAATACCTCTGCGTTCCACCGACGCACAAAATACTCACAAATACAAAGGTTTTTACTTTTTTTGTTATTATTAAAAGCTTTTTTTGTTGAGTTGAAGGACTTCATTTTGCAAATACGTCGATTTACATAAATTTACTTGGTTTGCTCCCGCTTGGCCTCGCTTCAATGAAGTTCACTAATATTTGAATAATGGCTGATAAGTACTAGGTTGTTTTGACGTCAAACTCTATATTAAATGTTTTATTATAAATGTATTCAACGAAATTAAGCAAGTAAAAGTTCTACATAGGTATAAAGTATTCTCGGAGTACCTAATAGCAATTCAAGGGAGGGGTTCAAAGATACAGTCAAATGACTGTATCAAACGATAGGCGTATGTGTCGTATATATAATACGCAACACATACGCTTGAATTTGACATACACGTACTGGTAATATTATAATTATTATGGCACTGTATGTCTAAGTACGGGAGAATCCCGTGACATGATGTGAACATATAAATAATCGTACACTATTTAACTTTTAGAAACTGATCTAAATTACGTATTTCCATAGCAAGCCTATGATCACTTACAATACCAGATATACTCCTCACTCGTTAACCACCCTAGGAAAAAGGAATTAAAGGTGGCATCTTCTTCTTTTCGTGTGGTTGTTGTCAAGAGTTGTTCAAGCCACTCGTAGGCCTCTGACATGGCTTAACGACTGCTGTCAATTTGACAACAACCGGGACCGAATTTTTACGTGCCATCCGAAGCACGGAGACGCTCAGATAAAATACCACTAAGCGGTCACCCATCTATAGACTGACCGCACCCAACTTTACTTAACCTCGCTAATCGTTTACCGATCAGGGAACGCAACTAGCTATGAATAAATTTTATGTACATATGTCTACTAAAAGCTAATCTCTAGTTGCAAGCACATGGATTTTACATTCTGTAATTTCATTTGCTCTTAATCCATATAAAATCCTAAATTTTATACTAGATGATCATTTTACATGTGGTAGAATATAAAAATATAAAATTCTTTATCAAAACTGTGACGAGAAAGAAAGAAGAAGAAAGAAAAATATATATTAGGTATGTATAAATAGAATTGACGTTATTTCGGACACCTGTTCATAAAATAATTACAATCGTATATTTAATACTATAGCGTAACAAGAATAAACACATTTGTAACACAAACGAGCAACACGCAATTTCAACGTCATAGCGTACAGCCCAAAACAATAATTCTTACGCAACACCGAAACTACAATATGGCGGACAATTTAAACTTAAATCGCGATAACCCGAAACTGCCGGCCACCAATAAAACTTACCAAACGAGTAATTAGAGAGTGTCCGATACATGCACGATTTATAACACAATTTGAGACAAGATGGTCACACTATCGGATCGGATGACTGATAAAGTGTGGTCACCCTCGCCTGAGGCTTACTATTGTTCCCAAGAGGACACTTTCTTGGACACAATCGAGTTAATAAAGCAATGGAGACGTTGCTTTGTTGTTGTTGTTATAATTAGTGTGTTCGGATTACCATGTAGCTTCTACAGCATCATTAAAATACTATTCTAAGGTTGTTTTATTCTTAACAATATGAAAGAAATCTTAAATTAATTTGATAATAAAATAATTATTATTTATAATAACATAAAATATCAATTTGGAATAAAAGCGCCAGATATTTGGAAAGTTCTGTTCCTCTAGATGTATAATTTAAATTTAGCATTTCTTTTTCTGATACAGCGTCGTTTTGCTTTTATAAATAACTAATACTATGGTTACAGAAAATCATACGATACCATAGATGAACGATAATACCTAAATGACTGATAACGTTTTGAGTCAGGACCAGGTGTTACAGACCCACGAAAAGAAATTACGTGCTGCCTGACTTTAATTAATGGTGATCTACAAAAAGTATATTATAAGCAGCTCCTTACGTTCTTGTGGTTCTTGTTGAAATTAATAATTGAAAATATTTTCACTGAAAAAGCACGCCGTTACAATCATTCAGTATTTTGCCTACTAAAATCACTCAATTATTCAAGTTTTATACCGTCTCCCACCATTTTCTATTCACTGATTAGGAAACATGTACTACAGTTCGGTATCGGATGGCATTGGAAGTATAAAGTATGAATCTTGATCGTGATCAAATGGCCCCTACATGGGAATCGAACACGACGGTCCGAGAGACCACAGCCTGCGGGTATACGGTTAAGTTTGAGAAACAGCTATTTAGAAATTAGCGGAAATAATGTTCTTAATTTAAATAAAAGTTGTACCTTACTGATGTTCCTTACTCTATTGTTTTGTTTTTTAGTTTTTGCAATCGGTCAGCATATCTAATAAATGTTATACTGTTTATTATGCATAAGCGTTTCTTTTTAGTGCAACTGCATCGTCATATATAACAACATACATGGTTGTGATCAGTAAGATAGTTAAAAAAGTTTTACTGCTTACGACAAAAAACATTTGATGTGATTGTTGGACATCAATTTTACTATAGACCAAAATACTTATTATCCTGGTGCATTTAATTTAATTTAATTTAATTCATTAAATTTAAGAATTACATTTAATGAAAATTAAATAAACAGCAGTCTACATAAAATTATTTATGCATTAAACAGTTCATCTCGGTAACACCTTATAACCTAAGAATCAATACGAGATATTGTCCTAGTACAGGTAGAATACCTAAATTCATAATTTATTCTCAGTTCAATACTTTTAAATTAATTCGCATTTTAATTTGGATGTAAGTGGTTGGTGGTATCTTTAAATGTTGTCACTGATTTAATATCAGCCAGTGTATATCTCTCATCCTGTTGCTTTTTTAAATAATTATGTTCATCAAACATAGAAAGGCCTCCCGCGGTGCATACAACAGCCAACCGCCCTGACACTCGATACTTAATACACTTGTAAAATTTTATTGCTCTATTAAACGACGACGTGCATTCTTACTCATAGATCTGTGAATGCAAAATCAACTTTGATACCAAAACATAAAGTGCTTGTTCGAGTGTCAGAGAGTTACATCCTCAGTGTACTAAGTAAACTAATGATCGAGCCGTTAATCAGGTCAAACGCACAAAACTGGAAAGCTTTAAACTTTCAAAAACTTTAGGATTTTTTTGGTCTTTACTTTTAGTTTGGATACCGTGATACGATACAGAATCCTTAAGCTAATGCTTAGTTTAATATCCTTTAACATGTGAAATTAATATAATATCAAACACTTTATATTTTTGGCATTCCATATTCTCTGATTATTACCTATTTGAATAAGGAGATAAGTGTATGCAATAGCTGTTGTTTTAATGTTAATTTTGCCCGATATATGTCTGCCAATAGTGGGTTGTTTATATCAAGACATACAAAACAAAGATGAAAATAACAGAATTAGATTCTTGAAAATTAAACGCGTTCTCAATGTGCCATAAATATGCAGCATTTAACGTATTCAGTTGCAACGGCACACCGGGCGGCGGCCAGACACAATAAATAGATTTTAATTATCTCTAGTATACTAAGTCTTGATAGATTAACAAGGTACATTGCAATTTTTTGAGTATCTTTTTGATTAACTTTATACTGAACCTTTCCGTACATTCCTGAGAGATTCCCATCCACTGATTCAATGGTTTGTGTCATATCGCGAGTGTTTTCTGTCCGTCACATTGATTTACAGCTAAGGTATAAAATTTTTACACAGCACTTAATTGCTTCCGCGCCGATGATCGTAAAATTTACAAAATGGCCGACTCTATGCACTTTTATCTAACTAACATGGGAAAACATAGCTTAACATTTTATGTTGTTCGGTGTACACTTGTAACAAATATTGTTTTGGAAGCATTGTTTCATAAAAAGTAACGAGGTTTTTTCGACTACATGTAAAATCCATCGATTTACATATATACATACATACATAGTTCCACACCTCAAACCCCGAAAGTAAGAAGAGGTGTACCTAATAAAACTATGATTTTAGGTACCTACTATTGTACTGGTACAGTATCAGACACCGTAGATACGACTAATACAAACACGCATACGCAGAATACAACATTTTTCTGGAATACCTTATCGCTTAGTAGTCGCATTCAGTGCTCGCATATAGTCGCATACTCTGCGCCACCGAGTTTATCATATCCAAAAATATTTAATTAAACATTAAACTGCCAAATGTAGCTCAAAAACCAAAATTGACTACTCAACCAAGTAAGTAATTCCTGATGCTTACATCAAGATAAAATCTAACTATAATTTATATTAACGAGGTGCCTAAGGGCCTGGGGGCAATTAGACCCTTAAGATCTGCCCCTTGAGCGGCCGATAACACACAGCCAACCTTAATGGTACGAATATGGCTTCCATTATGACTATTTAGGAAATTAGCGCATAAATGATAATGACATCGAATCTAAGAGGATGAGTTTCAGATATAAGTACTGCCTATTTACTTAAGCTGACGATGCTTGACTTGTAAGATATCGCATACAACCTCGTATCGTAAAAGACAAATATGATTCTAAATATTATAATTATGTAACGTTTTATGTTTGTCCATGCCGCGATAGCCTAGTCATAAGCCGTTGAACCGCTATGCAGATGTCGAGTTTGACCCCAGGGTACGCACCTGAAAACTTTTCGAATTAAAGTGCGTATTAAATAATAATTAATTATCGCTCGCTTTGACGACAACCGGCATGTCTAATGGCCAGTGCCACAACTAACAAGTAATAGTTATCCGAAAAATAAATCACACGCTGTCTCACTCTAGTTAGGTTAAAGAAGAGAGATGGCGACACTTTTATCTTATAGATGAATGCTATTTGGAGGTGGCGGCACAAGACCTAAGAGTTCTTAATCATGTTTTCAAAGATATGTGAAGACTGCCTACGCGCATTGGACTAGCGTAATGGGCTATGGCCTAACCTTTCTGGCTGATATTACCTACTACTATTATTATGAACCATTGACGTTCCAATCTGATGTCTATAGTTCGCTCTAGATCCTAGAACCGGTGACTTTCCTTGTTCTGGATCAAAGCTTACGCAGGGTTGAAGGGGAACCAGCGCGCAGACCAACTGGCCAGAGAGGCTCTGCACCTTAAGGTAAGATCAAGGCCTGGTTTCATTCGAGACGCGAGAAATCCGTCAAGGAACCGGTCATTGCAACCGGAGGTACCAAGACGGCGAGACGGCAGCCGGCACTGATCTCTTCTTCCCGGATGCCGTAGTATAAAATCGTCCGCAACATGGACACTCAGAGGGTATGGTGGGTTCTCTGAATACTTGCACAGGTTCAAGTGTAAAGAGGATCCATCGTGTCCTTGATGATTTGAGCGATGATTGTGTATATAGTGTAATTTTATTCGTTTAATCTTGAGTAAATTAATGCTGGCTGTTCTTTGCGTTTACTATTTTACCATCTGTGAAGTTCTCTGCAACACAGGCAAAAAAATGATTACAAGAAACTTCTTTAGAAATATCACACAGATATATCTACATGACGGTACGTATACTTATTTGTCATAACATGCAATTTACAATTTTGATATTGTTAGCGTCCATAAACTGCACTAAAAGAAAATCTACGTAGTTTGATTGATCTAAGGACGTATACTGTATTTACCGTACGGTACGGTGGTCTGACTGTAGTATTAAAATAATAATGCTACATACATAGTTACACGCCTTTTATCACCGAAGGAGAAGGCGGAGGTGTATTAGACAGGATCCACATTTGCCCGGTTCGCCTATGATTTTAAGTCCCACATAAGGAGTGAGTTTACTGCAGTCTACCGGGCACATTTCTAGAATCGCGTTGCTACTGGGAAAGTCCTAACAGAAAACTACTTTTCCCGATGCGACAAACCGAAACCTTACGATCGCGCGCAAAAATGGGCGCCTTCATATACTACGGGTCCTAAAAAGTAGTTGGTACAGGATTTAAGGAATAAATTAATTTTAATTACCTTTACGTCCTGCCTCACTACACCAAAGCATATTTTGCTGGCACATTCAGCAAAGACACCAGGAACACAAACGTAACATTGCTGAACCGCCCCAAGTTTTTAATCTTTTAAGCAATCGCCTCAGCCGACGCGAACCACTTAGGGGCGGATTATTTCACTACATTTAACTTAACACCGGTATTTTATTCAAAGATTTTTGTGGCGTAGGTGCGGAAGGTAATTTGTGCAGATGCACGTTCATTTCTACGTGGTTTTGTATAATGGAGGAATTTAAGGTGCTGAATAATATGAAGAATCTTTCGTACTGATTGTTCGTTGTTGAGAAAAAATGCAACGTCTAACGGTAATTAGGAATAAACAGCAGTTTATTTATAACTAATTTAAAAACATGACTTATATACACTTCCACAAAGTTTTGGAATTGCATAATGTTCCATGTTTAGATCTATTTTTATTTACAATCGTTTATTTAACATTGAGATGTTTCCTTTTTTTAAATGAGTCTTTGTGCAAACATGGAGTTACCATTTCTGCAATCTACAAATATTTATCTAGGTGTTCTCTTCTGTATAGCTCCTTCTAAGGTTATAAAATACATATTGTGTATATGTCATGGTTACGAAAATAGCATAACTATAATACTACATTTTATTTAGTAATAATGCTTTTAAAATTGTGGTATACAAAATAGGATAATTGCAATTTTTAGACTTATATATACGATTAAGATTATGACAGGAATTTCTAATTTAATTATCATTAGAAAATAATTAAATCAAATGTTATCTTTAACAGTAAATTTCCACCCTTTACCTATAACTCGTACAGATAACATAAATTGAAGCAAATATACTCGGCGGTCGCAATATCAGTCGCTCAAAAAACTCAGCGATGGCCAAAAGCACCAACTTAAATGAACTCGAAGAACAATTCAGAGATCAGTGGTTGGATTATCTGCCTCCGCCTTGACTTAATTAAACATGAAATTCAATTAATAGAGGACGCAGCGAGTTATCGCGTAAGGAATAAAGGGATCCCTTCCTCCTAATTAAAATGTATTGCCTTATTTAACTCATTTTCCACTTACAATGACATCGCGCGACCGACTCGAACTTTTTAATCTGGCCTGCGTCTTCCTTCGCCTTAAGTAATACCACCTACTCACCCAAAAATTTGTCCTAAGTCTCGTGTGTTAAGGTTGAAATTCTAATGAAACGTGGTTCATGAAGAAAATTTCGTGTAGCCAGGTCTCTGCGCTCGCGGGCGTCGGTATCGTTCGGAGTCACAAAGAGGTATTTGCGGCGGACTTAAGGCTGAACATTAGTTTTTAAGGGTCTTATTTTGTTGTGTGCTATTAAAGCGGCACAGAGTCTTTGATAGAATTAGCCGAGCCAATAAAATTAATCGGTTCCCTCTTAGAAACAAAAGCGGGCAACGAAACGATGAATATTTTGCTCAGTATATAAGCTTTGTGGATTTTATAGAGTAAATAAAAAGATTGAACTCAGAAATCCAATTACGGTGCTTCTCCTTTATTAGTTTGATAAAGTTTTTGAAGAAATGCTACTGGAATATGAAAAATTTTGAACTGATATTGGAATTTGACTGGCATAGTGGAATTATAGACACAGATGTACTGAGCAATTAGACTCATGTAGTACGACTTAATATAATTATAAATTCTTATGTAACAATTTAAAGACGAGATTTTATTATTATTTGTTTATATAATTTCTTCTGCAATACTAAGAAAATACAACCTAGCCTCTGCTTACCGTAATGTAAGATTATGAACGGATCCTCTGCTCATAAAAGTTCTGAACGACTTGAGCACTTCTTTGTAAAGGACATCGAGCCTTCCCCATTTTTAAATTGTCGAACTGAACAACGAACTGAGCCAAACATAGAGTCAAACATCGCTACGAACATTGCCACGCATTCTAGCGAACGCTCTAATAAATGCTCGTTAAAAATATTCTCCAGGAAGATGTCGGACTTGATAGTCGCCTGTGCTGTATTTGTACTTATAGGTATAACAAACAATGACAGAATGGCTCAGCTCGGCAAAAGTTCGAAGCAAATTTACTGTCCTCTCGGTAGAATGCTCACTAAAACGGCCCCGGTTTTTCTGTAATGTAACATTCGCTAAAATGCTCATTACAGAAAAACCGTCCATCAGCACCTGAATAGATCTCCATTTTGATCGCAATGAGTTTTGTAACTCATTACCGCTCGTTTTAACCGCGAACGAAAACATCGTGATAAAATTTGCATGTCCGAGAGTTGTCCACGTGTTTTCTAAGATATATGAAGTTCGCCAATCTGCACTGGACAAGCGTGGCAGACTATGAAGTAGCGACGAATTACTCGCTCAGCAGTGAAACAGTTTATGAACAACGCTAAAGTTGAATTTTCAATCAAAAACTCTAAACTCATAATTATTTTCTTATACAAATATCCGAGAGAAAATAAAAATATGAAAACATACCTATATAAAAACACAGACTACGATAAGAATTGAAATACAAAACAGAATGCTGTTTTCTTTTGGTTGATATTCCTTCTATCTTACGATGGCGGAAGTAGCCACACAATAAAAATGTTCATAATTTTCTTATATGTGCTCTATGCCGCGATTTCAACACTACAACCTAAACTCCTGCTGTGAGAGTATGTCTTTGGAAAACGGACTACACGCAGTATTAATATTCTTTATACTTTGTTTTATATAGCTGTTTGTATACCATGAAATTGTGTTAAAATTCAAGGATTAAAAGGTGACATGGAGAGTCCAGAATTTGAAACGTTCGATAAAGAGAGTACGCCGTTTTTGTAGCTTTTCAAATTTGTTCAGAACCCGATCTGTAACGCCGTGCTAAGGTTGCTTCATCTAGTGTTAAAACCTAGTCGAAGCGTAACATCTTCTACCTGAAGCTTATGACATCTTTAGTTTATCATATCAGATATTTAAAGATTTTTCGCACATGTGATTTCTAGACTATGGTTTAAATAACACAAAATCATGAGTAAGAACGTTTACTATATGCTATACTTACATACCCTTATGTTTTACCTTCGCAATCATGTAGGCCTCGGTCTAGGTACGTAAGTACGAAATACTTAAAAAAATAGCATAAATTGTGTCATGCAACCTAACATAATAGAGGTCGTACCAATAGTCACTCTGAAAGAGAACTAAATAGCCCGTGCCGACCTCCTGGCTACTCTTGAGAGCTTACCCTTGGCCATATCACCACCAGCATAACTTGACCCTTAATATTTCATACAAGCCCTTTAATAAACTTGCGGAATGTTGAACAGGAGCGGGGGCGGGTGGATCAAGTTATGGTGGTGGATGCGACGACAATTATAAATAAGTAGGTTGGAGCAATAACGGGCGGCGACGTGCATTATATCAAGCAAACTGCCTGCGATGCACCGCCACCTAAGAGACACTTCATATAGACTAGCTAGTGTGCAGATGCGATATTTATAATAATGTAGTTATTAGGGGTAAGTAAATAGCACAAGAAAATACTCAAATATGTAGATCTGAAGGTAGCTATACTGTTTAATCTTTCATTTGATTATTATCAAAGAACATATCGTACACTATAAAAAATCTAATCACATAGAGCTTTTGATGATTGATATGCAAATAATCAGTATCGGAGCAAGACCTGTACATAATTATGTTAACTGGATACACTCACAAATGTTTTTGAGCATATCTTAAATATATGTACAAAGAACGCGTATATTATAATAATATTTGTAATTAATAATGCCTGGTTAATTTCAAATGTAAATGCAACTACATAGGTATCTTGATAAATATTTCATAATATTAAGTATTGTAAAACAGAGTAGGACACTAATCTGATTTGCATGTAGTATCAAATATAAAGCTAAACAAAATACGCATTAAGGTAAAAACGACGACACTAAAAACTGAAGCAAATAAAAGTTGTGTCGCATCTGCATTAATAACGCACTGGTGATCTTTGAAGCGCGCGTTGGAGCGCTCATAGGCCATTCATAACCGACGGCGCATCCCGTACACCAGACGTTTTTATTTGCGACGACGACACTAACATAAAAACAACACTCAAATATCAAATAAACATCGCTTTAAAGCGCACTTTTGTAGCTTAAGCCCGTATTAGGTAGTTAAATTTACATTTTACATTTGATATTTTCAGCCGTGAAAGTTATTTCTTGTTTGTTTGTGCAGCAGATTTATTGTCCCGATCCCGTCGGGCTCTTCCAACGACATCTCTTTGTTGCGAATCGTTTACGTGTATTTATGGGGTAATTTAAGCGATCCGAAATACAACGATACTTTAGTGCGATTTACTAAAATACAATGCAGTGATTATAAAAGGATTTATTGTTGTATTTATGTGGTGTACATAGTTGTACCTTGCCAAAACTTATGTCTTTGCTGTTTTATGGGCTTCGAGTGCAGGAAGGTGAATTTTGGGGAATTGGCTTCTAGCGACCTAATTTCCGTTGTTCGCTCTTGGAAATTGCAATTTTCTTATCCGCAGCTCTGTATAAGTTTAGGCTAACGGTTTAAGATTCTTTGGTGAGTGATATTTATTTGTGTGTCATACTTTACGTAACTATCGTTAGAATGACTGGACAAATGGAGAAATTTGATCAATTAATCACGCCGTTCGTAATAAAATTCTGGACATAACCCCTGAACAAATCCCCGTCCAACACTCGCCATTCCACCTCACACATGTAGACTATCTCCGACACCTTTGAGTCGCACACTCACCTTAAAGCTAGTATTAACATAATATTCGTAACTAAATGAGAATAATTTAATTGAATATCCAACGTTTATAAGATTTAAATTTGTCACAGTAATATTCCTAATAATTCACTGAAGAAAATGCCATTAATATTCGTCGATGCCACACAGACAATTCGAACATATGCTACAGCATACATATAAAAGTTCACCTCCTAGACAATCCAACTACAATAAATTGTATTTTAATACACTTGTATCCTAGCGGTAACAAGTAGAACATTCGCCACTAAACCTACAATGTAAGATTTGCCTAACAAAATTCCATGAAAGATCTCCGCAGCGGAATATAAAACGGTTGTAAACAGAGTGCGTTTGCAATTCAATTGTTACCTGCCACGTCTGTCTCGGGACGAGATACGCTAGCGAATAAAATATAGTCTGCAGTGGGGTTAAAAGCAACCTATTTATGTGAATTTTAGCTGTTACTTTTTAGTTAAAACTATTTTAAAATATTTTAGTTGTTTTTTTGTTGTATAAAGTACCTTAGGTATTATCTGAGTTCAAAGTACAAATCACCCACATCCACTTCAAAGTAATCAGAATTGGTTGAACAGACGTGCAAAATTTTTAGAGCAGGCAAAATTCTTAAGCTTTTATAATCTGTTTTTTCATACAGTTAATCTATTGAGTCGCAGCAATATATATATATATATATATATAATAGTCTTTTATTTATGTCTGGTATTCCACGACTTTCAGGATAAGATAGCAAACAAATATATTACCTGCAAGTGAGTGGCATAGTCTATGGACACTGGTAACGCCACCAGTACCACTAGCATCTTGTTAACCCTTTGCTGTGCTTTACCATTTCCTACAGACTCACGCTTTATCTGTGCTCACTATGAGCTATGGCAAGAAATGCCATCAACGACGATGCGGTATCCCACAAGCGGTGCAACAAATATTTACAACAGACTTCCTTGCAAATGATGACAATAGCTCAATGAATATATAGATATAATATATAAATACCTAATGCATACCTTAAAAGAAGCCTATGTGCAATAGACTGGTACAGACCTCTTAGGCTATTAATAATAATGTGTTATTATACATTTTTAAGATATACTTCACAAAACAGTCAGTAGATTTTCTGAGTAGTAGAGTCTTGCTGATTTCAGCATGAATGGGCCGGGGGGAAGGACTATCCTCTCACAGAATATCGACGTGAAATAACAGTATTCCAACTGTTGTGTTTCGTTCGGTAAATGAGAGTGCCGGAGGCTCAATCACCCTCTTTCCTCCTTCCTGCTCCTTCTCCTTCCCACTTCCTTTCCTAAAGGTTCGGCAACGCGCAAGTGATGCGTCTGGTGTTGCAGGCATCCTTAGACTACAGTGACCACTTACCATCAGATTAGCCGTATGCTAGTTTGCCACCTTAGTCGTAGAAAAAAAAACATAGGTTCTAATAGACGAAAAATAAGTCCTAAATATTCAGCGTTTTAAAGGACAACATTAGGGCGACTGGTTGTGAGTGAGCTTTAAATGAACCGATTTGTATTCAGCTTCTATATGTTAATATGTTTTATCACCGCTATATTATTCATGGCAGACGCTACTTTTATTTTCTAGAGGTATTTTAATATACGATGTTCACCTAAGTTATTAAAATACTAATAGAAGCGCACGACTTCTTCTGCACACTATTTTATTCACTCGATATTATTTTCTATGGAATAATATATATTTTGCTCACTGCTAGGTAAAGTAAATCAGGTTTCCTCATAGTTGACCCTAAACGCTTGCATATGTACGACGTAGAACATAGCTTGCTTGTACATAACTCATAGAGCTCGCTGTTGCCAATTATTTGGTGTCGAAACAATGTTACTATGTTACGCTCGGTAAGTAAGAGTTCTAAGGCACATGTTCTTATTTCTCTCATTTACTTTCTTTCATCCCATGTTTAAGTCTTTGCTTGTAGATCGACAATGCGTAAGTGATACGCCTGGTAAGCCATCGTAGGCTGCAGTAACTGCTTATCATTAGGCGAGCCATGTAATGGAATTGTGTAATGGAGTAATAAAATTATCATTGTCCATGAAAGAAAAATACTGCATAAATACTTCATTTATAATATTTTAGATATTATGGTGTTTGAAATATACACATTTTACAGAAGAGAGAGAGACAGAAGACTTTTCATTTACTATATTTCAAATAGTTCGACATTGACATACTCATGACTTCATGGATTTTACCTAATACGTACCGACCTACGGCGCTACATATTCGCGATACGTATTTTTGAACATAGCTCTGAAATTTACCAATTTACATAGACAAACTACATGTCTTTTATATGTACGTGTTTTAGATATGATCTTTATGATATGTTTGTTTAGGGTTCAAGGTGACATAGACACATAAGTGTTATGAGAAAATATTAAAATATACTTGATTGAAACAAAATGTATTGCATGTTTACTGATAAGCAACTGCATCCAAAAAAAATTAAGAATTGTATCTGTTTCAGCTATAATCTTCACGATATACTAGATTTTTCCGTGGCTTCGCTCGCGTAAATGTAGGTTTGGATTATTTTAGGTTAGCAACAGTACTTTATTTAGATGAATCCCTATATCCTTTTCTGTACCCCTGACAACGTGTATGCGAAATTGCATGATGATCGGTCGAGTAGTTAAGCCATGAAAGCGTAACAAACATACAAACACACATTTTCATTCAGAAGTTAGGATTAGTATTTCTTAAGCCTGTAAATTTTTGGAATACTGGACATAATAAAAAACCTATTGCATCTGGCCAGTGTGCCACTGCACCTCAATAGGCTTATTAACGAGCTGTGACAAAGATAACAATCATAGGTACGTGTTGATATTAGTACAAAATTTCATGATGTTTAATGACAAGTAACCTTAGCAGAAAAGCAAAAGGATGTCATGAATTTCGTCTCAAGATCTTAATCCCTTAAACTTTAAGGAATTATCAACAATACTAAAAAAGGGCGTCCATCCACGAACCGTGAAAAACTCGCCGCAAGACAATACAAGAGATTAAAAGTGAAAGATGATACGTCATCGTAGCGTCGACAAACAAAACAGGCCTAATTGCTTTTTCTTTTATTGTCGCCGCATGAATTATTGTCGAGGCTTTTGTCACCGATATCGCTTCTTGAAAAATTGTCACCACCCTTGTTGTGCTAATCTTTTCGCCAAAGGATTAGTGTTGAAAAATTCGCGCTTGTAAACAAAATAAAAATAAACGATAAAATAGATGGAAATATTATCTGACACTTTCACAAAGGTACCTACTACAATTTTAATAAGAATAGATTGATGTTAATATACTAGGTATAATATACCTAGTAAATATTTACTAGGTATATTATAAAGTATTTAAATAGTTAATTATCGATCGCTTTATCGGTAAAAGGAAACCTCGTGAGGAAACCTGAGAGCTCTCCATAATGTACTCGAAGACATGTGAAGTCTGCCAATTCGCACTAGGCCAGCACGATAGACTATGGTACCTTCTGACACTGAGAAGAGACTCATGCTCAGTACTGATAAAGTTTAATACAGGGCTTATATTATTACAATAAAGTATCGTGGAATGGCCCATCATAACGGTGACGAGCTATCAGGCCAAGAAAAATATATTCTAGTGCAGGTGAATTTAATAGTGTATATCTTGCCTGATGTGTCTAATTGGATGGCAACGTGAGACATCCAAAGACAGATTATACAGCAGCGGTGTATGTACTTTTCGAGGCCCGGTGTTGATATACCATCAACCCTAGTCGGAGACAAACTTTATATCACTTTTTGTCAATCAGGACACATACGGAGAACTCACGATCGCTTTCAATGTTCTGATAAATACTTTACTTTTTAAAGTATTCGTTATGTTTACCTCATTAACCTTAAAACACGTAAACACAAATATAGTTGGCAAGTTTACTGAAATAGTTATAATGATAGTATACGGTAGAGTTGTAACCGGAAGTAGAGCGGAGGGGGGTGTATCCTGCGTGTGCCGGAAACGCGTTACGGTACCCAAGCGGGACGCCTCGGACTCTAGCTAACGTCTTGACATAGAGCTATAAACGTGTAGAGGTTGTAGAGTTGTTGAGGCTTATAATTTATTTATTTTAGATTACAAAGCTATGGTACAATAGCTCCGACGGAATGAGGGATAAGTCATTTGCATGTTGGGAACGTTTTAATTGACGTGTCTCAATAAAAAATCTCGATTAAAACACCTCGAACCGGCAACAGAAAATATCTATGCTTACACCAATTTAATTATCTATTAAGGCTGTGCATATTGAATCCAAGATTAAACATAATTATATTGGATTTATTGCTATTATATTTCATTTATTTATTAAGGTTCACCAACAATTGTTTACATTAGATCTTTAGCTATCGTACCTTATTCTTCATTTGTTATAATCTGTTGACAATGTAACAATTACTTAAAGGTAAACACCGCATAACAATATTGAATACAAGAAAAATTATAAATGCAAAAATCGCTTTGGAATGAGCAGTACCTAGTATTTAATATCACGTTTTATGATTTTGCAAAGCTTAAACCAATCGAATCTTTCCGGTATTTAACTAAAGAATTTATTAATAAATGCTTGCACTATCTTTATTCTATAATAAAAAAAGAAGATGTTTTTATACATCAGAGGTGGCTCACAAACGCCAAGTCTGCATGTTGGTAAACATTTAGTGTACCTATGATCGCATGCTATACGAAAAAAGGAATAATATTCCTATGGTATGTAATAAAAGGAATAACATAGGTAGGTATTTGAGAAGAACCAGGACTTATTCTAGGGGCTCAAATACTTACTCAGTGTAAAGCAATAATACTGTTACTACTCTTATGTGGGTTTCCTGTAAAATTTTAGTACTTTCTTAGGCGAGCCGTTTTGTTCGTGACATCACCAAATATTAAGCAACGACGTGCTCTACCACTGCCAAGCCTGTCTTCTCTATGCCTTTATATAGACACAAGCGAAGCCCAAAACTTACCCACCTTCACTATAAATATCACTTAACTACAGTTCACAGTCGATCGCGACTCGCTTACCGCCGCCGGTAACGACTCAACTTAGACACAAGTTAGACAATAACGGGCGAGATTAGACCCGCTACACGCGAGGTGAACAATGCGACGCAATTGAATATTACGACTATGAAGATATACGTATAGCTGAAAAGCTACTAGCATAATATGGAAGTAACTTAGATTTCGATGGGTGACCATTTATAAAATGTACTTTTTATGATGGGTGAGGTTAGGCTATGTGATCACGGTCGCAAGAATGAATGTTGATGATCTTGAAATTATCTGCAAATGAAATATATTTATTCATAAAAACACACTTTGGACGATTATGTTACATCTGTGTGTACTTACTTACTATACAGTTATTCATATCTCGTAAAACGGCTGCTTCATTGTTGCTGAAGATTGATAATGCTCATATACTGGAACAGCACGGCTAAAGAAGTATTTCCACAAAACAAAAGACAACCAATCTTAGTTATGCTTTTGCGGTGAGTAGAATTTTCAAAGTACTTAAGAAGGTCAGCAGAGTGTACTTTCACCAGAGCTCCAATAACGTTTGTCGTTTGTACTAGCAGTAAAGTGACCTCTGGAAATGCAAGCATTAGTAATCTACGATAACTACTTGCCATCAGGCAGCCTAATAACTAGCACAAACAATATTCCAAGGCAACATATAGCTGAAAGACCAGGCTGATCATAATTGCTGTCTTTTTAATGTATTTTCATACATAATATATGCGAATAACGCACTACAAAATATACAGAAAAGGGTGGCGCGGGCTCGGCGATTCGTGGCCGGTTTTATGGAGCGCGACGTTCTAGGCTTATAATGCTTCCAAGTGACCTGTGTGTAAGACTAAAAGTATTTTGTTTTAGGCGCAGACCATAGAGAAATGAACCTAAAATAGGTGTTATTTTTTAAAATATTTTATTGTACGTCTATTCAAGTTTGTATAAGTTAGTTCTAATTGTGTATTAGAACTAACGTACACCTAAATTAATATAAATCAGAAATAAAATTAAAAATTAGAACAAGGCAGGCATGTTTTGTCCTTATTTAAAGTTTTACATAAGTACATATACTTATTCGGAAGTACTTGCTGCGATCCCGACATAATATTATTTCTTTGATTTTCGTTGCCTTTTAATGCACAGTCAACGAATAAGAATAGTTTGTATTAGATTGATTGATTAGTAATATTTATCTTACTTCCAAAACAACTAAAATATTACAGTTAATCCTAACTAATATTATGAATGCGAATGTGAGATTGTTTTTTACGCTTGCACGCCTAAACTACTCAACCGATCAGTTTGAAATTTCGTAAACACGTTGTCAGAGGTACAGAAAATTACATAGGGTGGCATAACTTTCATCCAGAAAAAGTACTGTTACTAACCTAATCTAATCTAAATTTATGCGAGCGAAGCCGCGGTAAAAATCTAGTAATATTATAAATTCAAATGTGAATGTGAAGTTGTTTGTTTGTTACGTTTTCACGCCTTAACTACGTGACAGATCATCATGAAATTTTCGGTACACGTTGTCAGGGATCTTATTACCTATAGGCTACCATTTATAAAAAAAAACTGTTTCTGAGGAGAAATTAATTAACAAAGCTCACATTAACGCGTGCCTCGGGCAAAATCTAATCTTTTTATAAAAATTGCCGGTATATTTCGAAACTCGAAAAGTAGTCGATGGATTGACAACTTTTCGGTTTTTGCGTATTGACTTGATTCCTAATATAAGTGAATTATATACTTTTTATTCTGAAGTACTTACAGAACGGGAAATTAAAGATGTCAGCCTGAACCACAGGGAAGGGTAGCCGAGTTCAGCTTTTTATAAAATGGTTTGTTTTTATTCCACCTCAACACAAATATAATGCGTACGATGTCTACAATAAATACATAAACAATAAAAAGCTTCCCCACAAGTGGTTCATCATTATGACTCGTAGTTTTCACCCCTGCCTTGTTCACTTTCTAACGAATTTATTACCCCCCTTGCCCCCTGTCTACAGCGCAATTGATATACTGATGCAAGAAAAATATTCCTTATGATATTTTCTGCAAGGCAAATTATTTTTGGAGATTCTTGAATAATAAAGGTATTTGCACATGATGTGAGAAACTGGTGCTGGCTACATGAATAGACGACTTGCTTGTCTTATAAAGGTGTTTGTACATGATATGAGTATAGATCAAGGATCGTGCGCAAGTGCTCACAAGAGCTCTATAATAGGACAGAGTGTGCTCAATTGTTTAATTCATAACGTATGGAAAGCTTTCATAAGTTTCCTAAAACTATTATTAGGTAAATATGTATGGCAAAGCAGTACCTAGTACTTCGGTTATCGGTCAAGCGGTTATTAGGTTTTGCTGTCAAGATATTCTCAGTAGTAAGAGCAGCTTGAGCCGGAAACTAAGTCCGGTAAACGGTAATAGACTGGCCCTCTATTGCATAAGTTCTAAAAAGGTAAAAAGTGAGACTATGTATGTTGTATTTTAGTCCTTTAGAACATAAAACTTATAGCAATTTAGCTCAGAAAATATGAAGAACTACAAAGCGTTCACATTACATCTTAATTGCCGCTAGTATATATTTTTCTAATATATGTATGCATCAGTAGGTAACACGGTTACCGCCTTCATAGCAAGCTTGTTTATAGTTCTAATGACAATGAAATCGATCTTAAACTTGATTTATTATTCAAATAACAATAATTCACTAATCAATCATTGTTATTTTAAGCCAATATTTATCCAGGAACAGTCAAACATTCTGACTACTATCAATTTGACAACCTAACAAATGTATCAAGCGATCAAATACATTTATTCCCTTTATATGTATGTGGCAGTTCCTGAAATGTATTTCATATTCAACTAAGACGCAACTAAAGTAATGTAATGTCCTTTAAAACCAAAGTCATGTAGGAATCCCTTACTGTAGATAGCGTCGCCCGCGGCGGTGGCCACGCTGCCCTGTACTTAGCCGAAGTTGGCCGAACTTAGCCGAAGTTAACCGACGACGAGTACACTCGACGTAAACTTAGCGCTAACTGGCGACTAAGTGCGTTATTTAAAGAGCAAGTCCATGTACATACTAAGTTGGTATAGTAGACTAGTTTCTACCCGCAGCATCGTCGTGTATCGCGTGGACTACATACCCACGGGAACGCATACTGTAATAGACTATGCTATGTATTATTCCTGAATATGGTCTTTCTTTGTGGAAAATTTTATCAAAACCTGGTCACCGATCCACGTGTGATTGAATAGCACACATCTCCACAAACTTCCTCCTTTATAATATTAGTAGTGGTTAAATTACCAACTCAGAGTTATGTAGTTTGAAATACTTTTAACTTCGAAGTTGTGTTTACATATTATATAGTTTCACTATATCCTCTTAGGCAACCCACACTTCGCCTGCCTTTATTTTAGGTCCAAACTAATAGATAGCGAGCTAATTTCCGCCTACTGGGAATAGTTCTGGGCTGTCTGCTCTTATTGCACATATCATAAAAGAAACAAAAAAAATTAAAAATCCTATAACAATTTAGTAGGTCGGGAATCGAGTCAGAGTTATGCACAGCAATCGCACTAAATATCGTTGCGCTACCGAAACAGTCGGATTTGAAAGATATGTGTCTTACTATCGGTAGCTCGGAGCTGTCACTCGCTGGACATAAATGTCAAAAAAGGTGGAGACTGCATAGATGCCATGATGTCGATGCGTTGGCGTCATAAGAAGGATTTGATTAGGTAGGCCACCTGATTCTTCTTATATGCAGGTGTCACCTAGACCTAGCTCAAAGTAGAACAGTTTATAAACAGAGCTGGTATTATTAAATCGGTAACATACAATAAACCAGTTACTCCTGCACCTAAAAACATGTCTATATTAACTCATCTATGGTTGGAATGGCCAACATAATTGAAAAGCTATTGTTATGAGCCGCCGATGTACTGCGGCGACTCAATTCTAACTTCCTTACTAATATTATAAATGTGAATGTGAGTTTATTTGTTACGCTTGCACAGCTTAACTACTCGAGCGATCATCGTGAAATTTTGCATACACGTTGTCAGGAGAACAGAAAAGTACATAGGGTACCTTTCAACCAGAAAAAAAGTTCTGTTACTAATCTATTCTAATCTACATTTACGCGACTGAAGCCGCGGGAAATATCTAGTAGGTTATCCAAAGACACTCTAACAAAAACTTTGTATTTAAGCATCGTAGTCTGGAAACTGAACTGTACAAAAGATATTCTGTAATATAAATATCAATGCGAAATACCGAGTAGGGTATTTACCGATATGAAACAATTGAAATACAAACAGTGACACACTGAGCGCTATTATAACCTGTTTACTGTTATCTGCGGTGCGCGGACGTCCGGCCGATATCAACGGCACAGTTCGCTCGTTGTGTCACCTACCTTAATCATTATATTGTTTTGTCATATTTATCGTATGGAGGTGTCCGGCTTGCTGTTGTGTGGTCTTAGATACGAATTAGTGTCGGTGTTTCCTGTAGTGTTTTTATTGTAGCGGTTGTTAATGCGACTGCATGAGATCTAATATTTTAATCCCGATTCAGTTGAAGTAAAATTGGGAGCTTCTGTTAAGGAAATCTCAGTACACGAGTCTGGAACTATGCACGGTAAGAGGCAATATGTTTGTATAACGTAGGACCTAACCATTGCTGCCGAAATGGAGATATTGACGGGAGTTAGTACCTATATATTATTTCGTATCGATTAACTGTTCGTGTCCAAAGATTTTTTATTGAGTTAATTGTTTAAATAGATTTATATTGTGCAATTTTGTAATGTCAATTGAAGTCATACTACAATACAGATTGTAAAGCATGATAATGTTACGTACTTAATCAATAAAAGTGTATTAGGACTGTAAAAGACAACTCCCGCACTAGAAATAACTCCTGAGTATACAACCGAAATAATGAATGTATTTTAATTCTACAGCGCTAATTTGCCATGGGTCGTTTTTTGATTTGGTCAAAATGGTATTGAACTACTTTGTTAGTATATTTTATGTAACAGCATGTAGTCAAAAGCACGAGGTTAGTACAATTAGGGAGATTATTACACTTGGAACATAAAATATTTTTAGAATATGTTGAAATATCGACGTAATACATATCTGCCTACCCTATTAGGATATATAAAAATCAGTCTACGGTGATATACAAAAGAAAATAATAGGTACCCTGTAATATAATATAGGTCATATTAATTTTATAAGGAAACATGTCCAACATTCTATGAACACATCGGAGCTATTTAAATGAAAGCTTAGATTAAAAGTATGTACCCTTAATCTTCGAACATGCATGAAGAATATAATATTCTACCACTTTATTTCTACCACATACACACAACACCATCTAGCCCAAACTAAGCAGAGCTTGTACTATTAGTACTAGACAATGGATAAAAATACATATATACTTTTTTTTTTGTAAATACATACATATTATACATAGAAACACCCAGACCAAGACAAACATCCATGTTCATGCACACAAATGTTTGACTTGTGCGGGAATCGAACCCGCGACCTCAGGCGTGGCAGTAGTAGTACAGTGTACAATGATCGTAGCAAGTGAAGCTTCGTAGTCTTTGCCTCCATCTCAGGAAAACAGGCGAAAGTATACTTATGTATGTATAAAAAATCAATTAAATTTGCACTGAGTTCATCAAAAGCGACATTCATATAATGATTATTTTCTATGTTTACGATACACGTCCACTTATAAACATCACATATGTGTCATGTGTACAATCGTTAGGTACATACGCTGCAAGGTCCGACCGCACAAACTTAGCTAAACTTAAAACGTGGCCACTCAGTGCCAGACAAGTTGGCACTTTTTTATTTGTCTCCTCTGGCGACACAACATTGCCATTTAACTGGCAAACCGCGGCTCGTGGTGATACCGCATGCGACGCGACGATGAACGTACCTTTTAATAGAAAGCAATAAATAGATAATAGCATCTACCAATCAGTTTTTTGAAGTGAAATCTTCTTTAGGCGCGTTGAGCACTTTTTGGGTGAACAAAAATCATGGAACTCGCGTCATCGTCACCGAACGCTTTCCTTGAGCTATATGTACACTGTGTATATATGTGTACTTTTTGGGTGAACAAAAAGCGTGAAACTCGTGTCATCGTCACCGCACGCTAGTTACTTAGTTTTCACTTCTATCGGCAGTTCTCAAAGACTGCCCCGCATGTATTTTTTTATTTTTATCATAGAACTTTCTTTGCTTTTTTAGTTTTAATAAGATAACTGCCGCACTAGGAATAATTCATGTGTGCGCAATAAAGTCCTCCTTAGAAACATTCAAACAACGGACTCAAAGAACACCCAGACTCAAAACAACCATTTGCGGATCGCACAATATTTTGAGCCGTGTGGGATTCGAACCCACAATACTCGACGCAGTGGCAGCGGCGAGGCAACCACTTAAACCACTACACCATTTGAGCAGTCAACATTACATTTGTAGTATTAAAAATGAAGGACCGCATCTGTGGCCTGGCTGTATGCGATTGCCTGGTTGAGAAAAGTGGTATTATGTTTTGAATCAAAATTCTCAGTTGCAGTATGGAAGCTGCGAATATACCCGGTAAACGGCAATATACTCGCTTTCTATAAGGAGCTCCACATACCGAACGCGGTGCGGGTGGCAATCGCTCCGCCTTTCAAGCGCACTGCACCGCGTTCGGTGTGTGGTACTCCATATACACGCATACAGAATTCGACAGCCAAAATCGCCGCGCCGCACCGCACCGCGTTCGGTACGTGGAGTTCCTAAGGAGAATAAAACCATACAGAAACAGTAGTGAGACTAATGCATGTATGGTATTCCTAAATGCTTATAATTTGTACGGTGGTGTCCTCGTCATACGGATTTAGTAACTGATTCATTCAAAAATAGGTCAGGTATATGTATTTCTTTCTTTTTTTGTATTTTTATGGTTGGTGTTAGATGCAGGCCAGTTACACCACATGATGGTAATGATCGCTATTTCAGGCATTAATAATGCCAAGAAGACACACCCACTCTACCGTAACAGGGAGCAGACAAACATAAACATATAGCAATAGATATGTATGCCATTTGTAATGCCTTCCAAAATATGAATGAATATACCATAAACATATTGTCATATCTAAAAGCCAAAACGTTTAAAAGTAAAAGTCCCCGAAATCTCAAAAAAATCACCATTCATATATCATATTATATAACTTTTGTAAATGTAGGTCATGAAAACCAGCGTTATAAAATATAAAAATACACAGGACCAACACTAGATGTAATTAGATCTACAGATATAATAACCTCTGTATAACACGTGCCATGCCCAGCAATACCACCTTTTGATGGTTGAGGTTTTTTTTTTCATTCTACCACATACACACAACACCATCTAGCCCAAACTAAGCAGAGCTTGTATTGTGGGTACTAGACCATGGATAAACACATGTATACTTTTTTTTTTGTAAATACTTACATATTATACATGGTTCTTGCCAATCAATTAATTATTTGACCGAAACAACTATAGGTGCCATGAAACATGTTCACATGTCTGGCCGACTCTACATTATCACTATCCGACGATATCAATTCACTGCTTAACATAATCCTAAAGCTAGCCAATAAGCCTAGTTTTCTGCTATCCAAAACACAACGCACTACACGAACTACAAACAAAGAAACATCTTCTAAATATAAACTCTTGCTAAACTATCGATTTGTACATACGTAGGACTTATACTGGTATTTAAATACCCACGTATAAATATAGTATACAAGGTAGGTACCGGTATTAACGTCGGTATCGAAATAGCAAAGTTATACCTGAGGGGCTGGGCGCCTAATAAATCAATATCTTCGGCTTGTTAAGTAAGTTTATCCCGAGATGCTCCGGTATCGTATGCACATCGACTAACGCATTGTGGGCTTGTGCTTTGAAATTCTTGGACAAAATATATATTTTTTTTTTAAACTGTAGGTTATTACTGACTGATAAAACATTTGCTGTTACGTTTATGGGACGCAATAATATTGAGTTTTATATATTTATGTGTAAATTCTTAGTAGCATTACGGGGTCAGAAAATTCAAATGGCATAGAACAACGAGCATATCGTTTCTTGTTAGATGCAACAAGAAATCATTTTTCTGGTAAAGTCTGGATATAATGCCAAGTTCTTCAGAGCATATATAATTGTGAATCTGTTTAGGAGAGATATAGTAAGATATATAGGAGTGCGTAATATAAAACAATACTGGCAATAATTGCATTAAACATGAAATTAACCTGGAAATAAATTGCACATTACTTAATTAAAATGGTTTATTATGTTAGAGGCAATAAAGACTTTTCCAACAATAAGTCTGCAGATTACACGCTACTCCAACTAATCTCTTGTATTCGGCAAACGACTAAAAATGAAATTTTTGCCTTAGGTTTTCTACAAATACTTACGCATAAATCTTATCTCTATACATTTGTAGATAAGATTTATGCGATATATGTACATACATATAATAGAATATTACTTTATTATTCAACAATCAAATAATGGAAAAGTACTTTCAAACAGTCACTATAAAATTATTGCATAAAACAGAGTATATATTTTTTCTGTATTGAGATAACGTTGGCACAGTGTGCGGCTCGCGTATATCCGGCCGGGCGCCCGGGGCTCGTGCCTCAACCTAATTTGTATTGATTAAAAATATTCAGCATAGTTGGAAGCAGCGGAATGCGTGGCCGTCCGCCTAAGTCGGATCATACGGATTATTGCTGCCCCTACAATGCTGGGCTGATTTTCTTAGAAAAATATTTAGTTAAACTATATCGTTTATGCTGTTATGAGTTTGAATGTATTTTGTGGCGAATTGAGATATTCTCGTTTTGAATTATGCCAAATTAGTAGAGACCTCTCTCTTTATTAATGTAGAAAAATGTCTAGTTATTTTTCAGAAAGTTAGATTTCATTCAATAATTTGGAGTTTGTAATAGCTAATAATTCAACCATTTTGTTTTTATAATTCTTTATGTAAAGTAGATATGAAGTATTGAATAAAGTAATAATTATATCGTAGGTAATAATAAATTACGCTATTATATCGATAATGTATGCCCTTACCTATACAAAACCTGTACAAAAATTATACGTGCAAACAAATTTTCTTTCACAACACTAGCATTACAATTCTGATTACGTTTTCTTACATCTAACATTTATATGTCTATGTCTAAATTATATAACTATATAATTGCCTAGCAAATTAGTTTAGCGATGTGCGCAATATCAATCGAATTATAATAGATTATACATTAGTACGTGCACTACTTTCTACCGTGTGCAAATCGGATATCCTGTTGTGCCCAGCACTATATTCGAATATCATCCTCATAAAATTATGCCCAATACTATATTTGATGACTGGAGCTAAACTTTTACAATACTTAAACAATTACGTTTAATTTGGAAGATGTAATATATTTAACACTAGACATTATTTCCACACTCTTAAAAAAGGAACCACTATGCAGGTCATCTACGATTTCATCGCATGGGAACGCATACCCACGCTCAAAATGTTATCACCCAATACAAATGCCATCAACAAATACCCTCACTATGTAAAATCCAGTAGAAATATGAATAATGCGGGGACCGATACATTTTTATTTGGTAGTGAGGTAAACACGGTGTTTTGTTGTCCCCTCAACGATTATTATTTATGTAACGACTGTTGTTCTGTTGTGGACTAAGACTTAGAGTGAATGGAAGCGGTTAATGGACATACTGTTTAAAATTGGTAACAATCTCCGTTCTAATTTAAAAAAAAAACATTTTTATACGTACCTAAAACCTGCTATGCAATAAATATAAAATGAAATAAGATTTGAGTAAGCAAGTCAGATTTAAGAAGTGACTACGTAAGTATGATAAAACAGCACCAAGCAAACAACTATCTATCCGTTGCCACCGCACTTAGTGCTATGGATTTAAACCCCATTATATCTGTGATCTACAATGATTTTTCTGACGCGTTTTTTTATCCCTTATTGCATATCTGCAAAATCCCACAAGTAAGGTATATAAGGTAGAAGGTATGGTCTCTTTTTACCCGACTACGGCGATGCCAAAAGGAAGGATAATGATTTTGGTAGTCTGGGTATGTATGTTTGTATGTTCTAACGTAGCGCCTAAACTGAACCGATTTTAATGAATGAGGTGTCAATAGTTTCATAATAATAGCTCGGGTATCATAGGCTATATAAATTTTAAATTCGTCCTTTCTAGACCCCTTTTTTACGTAGTCAGGTTATAGTTTTTAAACTTTTATTTACAAAAGTAGGTAGACCTATTTCTGTTTTTTTCTGTAGTGAGTAACGTTACCAAAATGCACACATTCAACACATTCAAAATGCACAAATTCCAACTAGCAATAAAACAACTTGTTATTAAGGGGCCAGCAACGGGCCTGTGGTGATTGTGGTATATACAAGCGATCATAGGCTACGGGCATTGCTTTTCAGGCCTTTCAACTGGAACTCATATTGAAGTATAGGTACACATTCCAGTAGCACGTATCTCTGTGTTCAGGTAACTCACCACTTATGCTAAGTGAGTTCTAGCATCACAAGGAAAACAGCGAGAAGTAACTATGCAACATGATATAGGTAAGTACTGTCCTGACAGCCCTCAGTTTATGGCACCAAAGCACTTTTGTTTTTCATACGCTTGTTTTTAGTTTCGATACAAAGCCCTACTTACTGTTATGTTGTTGTCTTGATACTTGATTCTGTTCTGTTTATATTTTTGTGCTATAACTAAGATTTCAGACATATAAATTATGTTACCGAAATATTTTTTTATTTTTGGTGAAGAAAAGGAATTCTTTTTTTAAACCAGGTTAGATGCTAACTTTAAATTTTCGCCTTACATGATGAGAGCAAGTGATTGGCTTGCATACGACCAGAATGGTAGTAAACTGTATACTTTGAACGCTTACAATATCAGCGGTATGAACGCTTAATCACCGAGCCGAGGTGATTAAGCATTCAAAAGGAATCACTGCACTGTTAGTCTAAGGAACAGATTTCTATTGATATCATAGTACTTTCTGAGGATTGCTTTTTTATAATAATGAAAACATTGAACGCACACAAACCATCCAAGAACACGTTGATTCGGCATCCACAAAAATGAAATCAATGCTGGTTCTGTGTGAGGATCGCACCATCAACATTTGAGTAGGCGAGGTGACCATTTAAATTACCATGCCGTCAGTTAACCAGTAATAGCTCTCCACTTGCTACGATCCTGGCTTATCTTAGTTATGTTCTTAATTAACGCTCTTCGATTTAGAGTATGCTTTAAATCTCAATTAGATCTCTAAATATGAAATATACAAAATAAAAATAATGCATTCAATACTTTAGTGGTTTTAATGCTTTCAAGTGACATCATAACTACACTAGGGACTCTAAAAACAAAGGATGCATCCAATAACTTTTAATCAAGAGCTCACAGTACCTATCAAAGTCACCCCCATTAATAATTCAAATTATAAATTGAACCAGGCATCACGGAAATTAATACTTGCGTGTTCAGCACCCGTGTATAAGTGCTCCAAACGTGGTCACCCTACTGCACTTGTATAGTGTCCACCCAACACACGGCGCAAGGGACAGCTCCGGGAAGGGACAACACTAACAAAATTCCGGATTAATCTTAGGCCGGCTTGTGGACCAAGACAAATATGGCCGCTCTTTAACTAAATGCTTGGAAATTATTAAATTAAGGAGATATATGCGTTAAGGTTTAAACTTAAGGGACGCGAATTAGTGTTGTGTATGTATGGGCGGATAGTTAGTGGGATCTAGTGGAGTATGTTAACTGCATAATACATGTATGAACGTATATAGGTATTGTATACTTATATACATACATAAATATATATCTATACGTTTATAAAACTGTTACGACGATATTATAATTATGTAATTACATTGAAGATGTTTTGATAACTTATTTGGGAGCAACTATTTGGAGAGTTCTGAACCCAGAGTGATAGCCATTTTTCTGTCTTCCTCTTTATATCAAAATCACTGCACAGACTTTCACGCCTTAGGAGCTCAGAGTTAAACTTAAAATCTAAGCCTTGTTCTAATTTAGTTCAGTAGAACTTATGGTCTAGCGTGAACCACATAAATGAAACTGTGGGCAAATGGGCGTTATTCATGCGGACTAATAGGCTTCTATATTATAAATATACTAAGAAAGTATTCTTACTATATTTATAAGATACTATATATAAGAGACTACATAATTAAACAAATCTTAATAAATTGATCGATTTAAAGGAATAATATATATATACTGAAGAATTAATTAATTGGAATGTTGAGAGTAAATAAGTTCGAAGATTGTAGCATAAGGCAAATATGTACTCTGCTACCGGTAAATGTACACACACACACATATAGATCTTAATACTTGGCATAAACTGGTGTTATTGAAAGTTTATTTAATTGAGCTTGTTACAAGCTCACAGTTTTCTCCTATTCGTTTGCTATATATATTATATCCTAGCTTCTCTTAAGATTGTGGGTCCTCATGAGCGAGAATTAACTACTTTAAGTTTACCCTTATTTTATCTACCCGCCATGCATCGGTATTTTTCAATTGCAAAAACACCCTAGTGTGGAATTAAGATGCCTAAATTTGCAAGAACAAAGCAACGGACAAAAACTGAGCTCTGTGCAATAAACTGTATTAATATAATATAAAAATAGCCATCAAATAATTATTTATAGTTAGTGCATTAAATGAATTATAGCAGAATATGCAGCGGTACAATAAAACATTATTATCATACTTAACAAATATACCCAACACTTTCACTAGCAAAGTAACTAACATCTTAGATATAAATGAGTAAGTAAAACTTATTAAACTTGTAAGTCTGTCTTGTGACTTTAAGTTCAGAACTAAGCTCATTTGCTATTCATTTTCTACTGCGATTAAAACCTTAAGAAGTACAAAAGGTCCCTAGTAACTATAAGTGTTGCTAAAGTTTATTACCTTTCAACGACATATACATATATAGGTATACCCATATTTGTTTATGTAGTGTTAGTCCATAGTAACTAGGTATGTATATATATTCTTGTCATTAAATTAATTAAATTATTTCTTAAGTTCAAGCTTAATATACATTTCTGCTGTTCATAGGACATAAGTGAAGAACGAAATCCATAATATTAAATTCAATTCCATGGATACTGTCTCAAATTGATACTACGGTCATGTGGGTATCTTGCCATTGCCAATGATGGTGGCTGTATGATTCCTGCAGTATACACCTGTTTCTTTTAATCAGACTTCATTTTAATATTCTTTGATTAAATATTTTATATACAAGAATTATCTACAGTACGGGATTAATAACTTCTATATAAAATGTAAGTTAGATTGCTATTAGAGTAATTTAATGAAATAGTTCAAATAATTCAAGACTATGCAAGAAACTCAACCCTCTCTAAGAATCATGCAAGCGTTGGTTAACTTGCTAACTTTCTTGAACCGGTGACATTAAAATTCACACGTCCCGAACTCAAGACAAAGGCGAGAAACAACAGCAGAGGTACCTAACAATAAATACAAAACAATTCACGAAACTGTTGGACTTTTAAACAAACATCAAACGGAGGGTCCGAGACGTTTCGGACGATTTACATGTTGTAATTTTAATTAGGATTCCGTGGACCACAGGGCAAGACGGTCGCTTCCAGGGCGGCCGGCCTACAATGGGGCCTGCCCTCGAATAGTTCCACCTAATGTTAATTTAATCTAAGACGGCGCAATCCGGCTCACTTGGTGAAAAGTTGTGACTTCGTCGCCTTGTGTTGTTGTTCGCCGTGTTCACATTAAGAGATTGAAAGTAACAAAAGAGTCGATACTTGTTTTAGTAAAAAGTTTTCAAAGGGTTCATCCGGTTCATAGTGAAGTCAACTTACCTTTCTGAAGGTGCTTTTATTTTCTTCTCGGATGGGAATCAAAAGTCGACAACGAATAAGAGATGCACCCACCATCATTAGTGATGATACGCTAAAAGTTATTTCGTTACCGTTCACCTCAGGATCCTTTGGGCAGAGGCAAAACTCGTGTCCAAGCATAGTTTATCTTCATCAATATACATTCGTGCTATGGAATCCGGGTGGCCCTGGATAGTAGCAACATTCAAACTATAGATGTATGCAAATGTCCGCTATAAGAGGAGTATTATAAACTATTTTATATTGCTACAATTACGGTAGGCACGCCGACCTGTGCGTTGTGGATTCCTCTATTCGCAATTATAATTATATAAGCCTAGATAGCATCGCTATGTATAGTTGTTCGCTCTTTATACCAGAAATGATGTGAAAATGACATATGCTAATAATAGAACATAATGCATGATAGTACTGCACCAATAGTCCTAAAATATTGAACACACATCAAAATGAAATTCAAATGCCAAACGAACCTATTGAATTGTATTCTCAATAAGGCACGGCCTACAAAGGGTACGTTCTGGTTTGCGCAAAACCGCCAATTAAAGTTAATTGACATAATATCCTTTCTTTTAGCTTCATCAAGAATTTGACACTCATCACAAAGCAACATCTCCAAAAAACAAAACTGACACAACAAATCGAAATCTAATTACTTAGTAGCCAAGTGCGAGCATTGTAGTCCGGCCACGTGTTAAGTCGGTGCTGTATAATTACGGCGAATAATTCACGGGGCCCACTTAACCGGACCTCTGACCTCTGGGAGGGGGCATCTTAACCTGTCGCCACCTCTCACCACCTCCCTCTCCATTCGACTTCTAGACCTTGCAGGCTAAAACTGTACGAGCTGAGAAATTACTTAACCGTTTTAATATGTGAGTGTTGTGTTGTTATTTACGTCTAACGTTGTACAAGTTTTGTTAGTTGGCTTCGGCGTAATAATAGTTGTTTAGGAGTCTTTAATGAAGGATAGACTTTGATTAAAGTCACCTTTGTTTATTGCATTTAAGTCAAAATGAGTACAGTGCGATAGATCATATTATTATGCGTTGTTTGTGTGGGTATTCACATGATGGCGTTGTGTCATATAAACTGTAAATGGTGGCTTCAATTCCCTTACAAAATAACAGTATGCTTGATTGATAAATATTTGTGTCCAGTCTATTGTTTTTAATACATGTAGTTTCCTGTGACACAAGGATTATTCATAGAGTCTGACCTACTGTTGTCTTACAAAAAAAAACATAAGAATCTCTTCATTGATTCATTATTACATAAGACCGAAACCCATATCTGGTGATATGTGAGTACGATATACCTCTGGTACCCTTTAGAGGTAGGTATATCCTCCAATACGTATAATTAATACATTTATAGTCTGACGCTAATACATAAATATACATAGTACTAAAATACATAGTAATGTATTTTAGTATCTAGTCAACATTAATTTTTTTAAGAAATAAGTTTCTCCGCCACGTTTTCTTTTCTATCTTTAATTTCTCATTTTCATGGTATCATAAAATTTCGAAAGCCAACCGAAGGTATCTGACAGTTTTACTAAAACAGCTAAAACAGTTAGATAATTTATCGCTCTCGCACACGTGCTAACAAAATATTTTACGAAAATAATCGTGTAGATCGACGACGCGGCGACATCACGTGAGGGATTGCCAAAAAATGGTGGTGCGTTATAACGTAAGCAATTTTAAAAAAGAGAGGACACGCGAAATATGTTTATAAGGAGCAGCGTGCTTTGATTTATAACGATCCGTGGATATAACGCGCGGTAGACGCGGCGCGGGCCATGAGCGGTAGCGATCATAACATTCAGCCTGTATAAACATGAGTTTGGCTGAATATTGTTACGGCTAGTCTTCCGAAGTAAGTGTGAACTAACTTTTGGTTATAGAAGGCATTTAAAATAATAACAGAATGTTCGAATGATTTTACATTTTCCACCTACTAGTTAAATATAACCTTGGGTAACAGCACGGAGTCTGAAGTATCAGACTACCGGTTATCGGGGACCGTAGTCCCTGGTACACGGCAATTACAGGCTCGGCACTTTACGTGGTACTTAAAATCATGGTTGTTAAAACATGATTAAATAAAAAGATATCTCCCTTTCTAGGAATAACTTATGTATTGCGGGACTATACAAACATTCAAACAACGGAAAAAAAATCCAAGCTCGGAATAACCATTTGTGGATCACACAATTTTTGTCCCGTGTGGGATTCGAATCCACAACACTCGGTCTAGTAGCAGTGGCAAAGCGACCACTTAAACCACTACGTCATCCATGCAGTCGTTAACTTCTTCTATCTTTGCATTTTTAGAATTCGAAAAAACTCTTATACAACAGCTTTGTTCGTCTGTCTGTTATACAACTTTCAACTCAAGAACCGTAAAAGCTAGAGACTCGCGGTCAACGCCATGCGACTCAGCATAGTCGATATACCCCGAAATGACTATGACCTTTGACGTCTGACCTCAAGTTCACGTGATACCATTTTTCGAACACTAAGATTTGACATTGCCGTTTCTCACTTGTTATACATAGATACATAGTTTTACGCATTGTAGACATAGTTCTAGACTTTGTGCTGGTATTGAGAATGTCTTAATACAAAACCCAATAATAATTTGCCCGGCTTGAGAATCTTACTCGAGCCATCATGCACAGCAATCGCAAGCGCTGTGCCACTGAAGCAATAAACGATAAAGTAAAAAAATTATTAAGTACCAATGCTTTATTATTTTAACCTGATAATTGTAATATTAAACGCAAATGAAAGAAAAAGAAAGCATGTATGAGGAATGTGATGAAAGTAAATCAAGCCAGAAAAGTGTGCCAGGATCGTAGCAAATAGAAATCCGTATCTCCAACCCTCCTGGGAAACAGGCGTGAATCTATATAAATGTATGTATGTATGAAAGAAAATAAAAAAATATTTTGGCACACAAAAGGACACACCCAAAACATGAAGTAATAACAAAAAATAAAAAGATAAAACAAAACAATAATAAAAACTAGAAAAATTAAAACAAATACTGGCACTATAATAAGAATCATTTCAGTTCTGCTCACTGGCAATAGCACACCTTCAACTAAACAGAAACCGACTGTAATAATTTTTTTTCGATACGTACTTATAAGAGAACTTGCATAATAAATGGTAAATACATATATTTAGACCCAGAACGACTTAAATCCGAATTTGTGTTACATAATATACAAACCATCCCACTACAAGACACAGGTTCCTTCTTGGTGAGAAAAGAGCTACGCCATAGTTAACCACGCTGGCAAAATGTGGATTGGCAGAGTTTACTTATCTTCGAGAACATAATGGAGAATTCTCAGACAGGCAGGTTTTCTCACAATATTTTCCTTCTGTTTAAAGCAAGCTTAAATTAACCATTTAATACGTATATAACTTCGAAAACCTTAGTATCGAACTCGAGATCTCTGCGTTGCATTTCAACGGTCTACCACTAATTTAGGATTAGAATTTTAATATAAACAGTATTATAGGTTTACTGCCACAATACCAAGGACCGTCATGCTTACTCAAATTTCACCACATGTGGTGACTCGACCTTGGTTTCGTGCAATTCGATAACTTTTCATTTTTATTTAAACAGTTAGGTAAAGAAACTACGGACATCAATCATACCTTATCTTGATTATTTATGTACATGTAAGTGGATGCTCCTATTTACCATACTTGCTGCTTAAGAGGCTACCATAAAATTTTATTAAATGCTATGAGTATTCAGTAGCTCATGGAGAAATGGTTGCAGCACCTTACAGTTATGATTTGTAAACGAAATATTATTGTAAACATGGAGATTAAAAAGAGTGGCCATGAGTTTCTTGCCCGTTCTTCTCATGAGCCCTACACCCTTGCTTTGCTGAACGTGGCAGTAAATGTAAATTCACAGAAAATTTTAGTGTAACTTTGATATTCATAAGTGTTACCTTGTAACCTAACTTGAATAAATTTATTTTTGATATTGATTTGAGCAATACCTATTTAGATTACTTTTTCTCTCATCCTCATGGTACAAGTATTTTTGCCCCACCTACTCGATATGTACCATTCCCGCTACTCGTATACACTTAGAGCACACTCGGTGTGTTTGGAGCACAAAACTGCAAGATTTATTCGGGCGCGCGGCTTCGAACTCATTAGCGGCGACAACTCGCGGGATCACAACAAAAGCCCACTTTTTTCTTCAGAGTATGATATATACTTTCGCAAGGAGACAAGATAAATGCTAAACAATGAAACAAAGAGGTAGAGATGAGGTGTAGGTAGTTTTTAAATATATTTAGAGTAACTTGGTCTAGTCATATATATTCACTAGTATGTTTACTATCGATCTAGAGTCGGTTATTTTCTCTGTTTAAACAAAATGTCTACAACAACAATTATCGCAATACTTTATGATATTTTCATAAATGTTATCGAAACAATTAATTTTTTATTGTGATAATTACGAATCCAACCAAATATTACTAGTTAAAATCTCCAGCTAATGCAAACTGTTTAGGAAAGTTCAATAAAGTATAATAATGCAGCTGATTTTTCTGAGTACGAACAGCAAGTTAGTGCATATATTTAATGACAGCCACAGGATAAATTTAATTCCATTTAGATCTACGAGAAAAGGTAAGAACGTGCAGTACATTAAAAACTATTTTTAGAAGCAACATATACAGGAGAAATCTTTTGTTTGTTGTATAGTAACATAAGGTATTTATGCCTGGTACGATAGTCGTAAATAGAAAAAAGTGCGCGTTCCTACTATAATGAAAGTTTACGTCGAAAGAGTAAATGAGGGAGTATCGCATCCATGACCTCTTGATTATAAATTCTTATAATTAGGTATCGCTACAATTAAAAATGTCTATCTTATTTCCGTTTCACACAAGTATCCTAACTATATATGTATGTTTGTTTGTGACGCTTTCACGCCTACTTGACCAATCATCATGAAACTTTCCTTACACGTTGTCAGGGGTACAGAAAATTACATGAAGTACCTTTCATGCATAAAAAGGTACTGTTCCTGATGGATATAAATTTATTGACAAAGCCTACATTAACGCGTGCAAAGCCGCGTGTAAATTCTAGTTGTACAATATTTATATTGTGGAGTAAATAACCCTCATGTAGAATAGTTCAAATGAAAGCTAAATCTGGTAAAAACCTTGTCTCACCGCACCATAAGTCACGGAGTGCAAGCTACACCTTGCCATAAATTTATGAGCGGCTGTTGGCGACATCAACCGCATACATTCGCTGCGGTAAGGGGTGAGAAACATGAAAATGAGGTGTTACAAAAATACACGATAATTAGATGGATTTCAGAAGTTATTTATTACTATATACTTTCTTCATTTGTTAGTATTATTACAGCTTCGTGTGTTACATGATGTACCGATAGCAATGATTTTTTATACTATCTTACGTTTACGCGTATGTTATAAATCGATATGGATTTTATCGTGCTGTTTATTTTAAAACACTATTATGACATAATTTTGAATATGATTTTTAAAACTATTTCATAATCTTATAAGTAAAATTTAATTAATAAGTATTAATTAATTAAATAATAAGAGTAGCCATGAGTTTCTTGCAGGTTTCTTCTCAAAGGCTCAATCCTTTGCCTGAACCTAGCAACTAACCTAAATGTAGCTTTAGTAACTTAGTAAACTCACTAACCTATATTTTGACGTTCATAAATGTTACTTTGTGACCTAAACGAATAAATGATTTTGACTTTGACTTTGAATTCTAAATAATAAAATTTTACTTTTATATTTTTAAGTGAGTGCCTTAAAATATATTAAAATATAGAGGATACTAATAATAATGTACGATGATTTTCTTGCATTTTATATATTATTACTGAGATCATTCGCAGTACATCTCAAAGCAAAATTATTAAAAGACTATTTGCTCAAAACGATTTACGGTGGCTATCTACGGTGTACTTGTAACGTTGGGCGGTGGGCTCTTGACCTATTAAGTCATCTGATAGTCTAAAGTACTTTAAAGTAAGCAGGCATAGACTAAAGATGAGAATATTAAAAAAAACGGGGACTAAGATGTCAGATTTCACTTTGCTCATATTTTCTTCTGTAATCACTTGTTTGCTACACCTCCTCTACAGGACTTTGGATCTAAACTTTTTTAATTATAAAACTAGTTGGCAAGTCAGTCGATGGCCTGCATATAAAATCTTGTCACACCAAGAATATCGCTAAAATGACATCGATGTATTACCGACGCATGAGGCAAACACTGCTAATCACATCGCATCTTAAAGAACCTTAGGATCCCTTATTTACATCTCTGTTGTCATAAGAAGAAAAACGTATCTAACAAAAAGAAACATATTTTATATAAATATACTGGCAGTAACGTACTACGTAAAAAACTCAATTTCGAAAAATATGTTAGATTCGTCCTTTTTCTTTATGACAGCAGAGCAAGAACTCAATACAAAGTTATTCGATATAATTTATTATACATACGACGGGGTACTTCTTCAAGAGCAAGCCGTGGAATACTTTAACAGTTACCTGTAACTTACTATGTCCCCATCTTTATTCTTGACCTATGATGGATCTGTTAGAGTCTTACCGCTGTGAAGATACACTCTAGTTTATCTCTAAACCAAATTACATATCACAAATATGCCGTTATAGGTTGCGGGTAAAATATAGAAGTTATGGACACTAGATGTAACAATTCGTTTGCGTTAAAGAATATTCCTGCTTTAACCCCAGCACTCTCATAAAACCTAATTCTCTCCACGTGTTCCCCAAACGATCAGTCCACTTAATAGTTCAAAGTATGTCCCTTTTAAATCACACTCAAAGTAATGTATTCTTTAATAACTATAATAAAAGCATTAAGCCGGCCACCCCACGTAATATTTTTTTAACAGCACTTTTATGAAGAGCCGTCCCATGCAAATGTACCACCGCTACTGCTTATACTACTATTAAACATTATTTGTTGCTAAAATTAAAACATTAAAAGAGAAATAAAAAGGTTTCTCGTTCAGAGACAATTGTGATGCAAAATAGGAGGTGCTTACAGTGCGAGCCAAAAAAACTGGCGCGCGAAAAATGTGCGCTTTCTTACGTCTTCACTAGTAATAAAAATGTAATGGGTGCTTTGTATTTTTTTGTTGTTATTAAAATTCTGGCTTCCTTTTACCACTGCGCTGGTGTGAGGCTGACAGCTTTCTTGCAGTTGTTTCTTTTAATGTGTTTGAATTATAACGGTTAGGTTATGTTAGATTTTTTTTAATAGAAAATAAACTTTTTAGTTTTATTTTACATGTGTATGTTTTTGGTTTATAGCAATGTTCTGCTGCCATTGATAGAGCTTTATGGCTAATTATATAACTATGCTGTTTATTAATAAGGCAGTATTATAATATGATAAAATCGCTAACTGGAATAATACTGCATTTATTGCAGTATACTGAGCAAAACATTAAAATTACTCGTTTTTATGTATATATTATATAGTTGTTGCCTATTTTTATTATGCATGATATTGAAAAGGATCAGAAAAGTCTGGTCTTTTGTATATGTACAGAGAACTAGTACGAGTGTCAGATCGAACATCCTCGAAAACATCATGATGAACTCTTACTTTTATTATTCACTACAGTTCTACGCACGTAATTTCGAAAACCCAATGTGAATAAAATAAACTTTTGTTATAACACTGATTTTGATGCTTGCTAAATAAATACCTGAAAGAAAATATAGAAAAGCCTTTTCCGAAAATATTAAAATTAACCACCCCAAAACAATAAACGACAAGCATCGCCACGGCACGTAATCCGAGTTTTATAAAACACTTTTTTATTTGGAGTTAAGTGTTGTGCGGCTATAAAGGGCAGGGCAAATGACGCAATACCGAGGCGAGAGGGAGCGCCACCGACGACGTTAGTCGACGTTATTATTTATGTTAATTCCGAACGCTAAATGACGTCTTACGTGTTGAAACTACCTTCTCACCCCGAGCACAGGGCTGCCGGCTGCATACCAATAAAATAAAATTTATTGTTGCTGCGAACATTTTTTTGGCGCCAAGTGTAAGTCCAATATTTGTCTCGCGTGTTCTTGGGGCTGTGTGATATCAGGTGCTAACGTGTCATTTTCACCATTAGTATAATACACCTATGTTCATAATACATGATTTATAACTATTTTATACAATTGCTTTTTTGTTTACATTTTAGTAATTTATTATTTTTTGCCTAGTAACAGCCAAACTCGAATAAAGGATGTGACGTAAGTGAATGATATAACAGAAATATGTTTAAATAGCACAGTTGAAATCATATCTCGCCAAATATATTTAGAACCTAGGTCATAGGGGACGAGCCTATTGCCTAGTATTATTTTAGTTTTCACGTACAAGTGGACGAGCCCTTTACTGGGCACAGTTTCTCCAACTCCAAACTATTACTGAAAATTTATTGATAAAAAAACCTAATAATACTTTGCTCCGATCCGGGAATCAAACCAGAGATTAATTTAGTAGTTGAGTAAGTATACTACTACTACTACTACGCCATCGAGGCAGTCTTGACGTATAATATACCACAGACACGCATGTTATCGAAGAGGTGGGTAGATCACACTCATAATACTCTAGCTAGGTTTTTTGCTTTTATTAATTAGTTGGTAAGCCTATTGCCGTCTATTACGCATATTTCGAGACGCCGTGCCACTATTAAGATTTTGCTTTAACTCGATAAAAATACATGCCACAGGAGCAACGAAGTTGTCACTAAAGGTGAGTAAGTAATAGACTGACCTATGTTTAATTTGCCCGAAGCAATAATAATAATAATATTCTATCACATACACACAACACCATCTAGCCCAAACTAAGCAGAGCTTGAACTATGGGTACTGGATAAACATACATATATATACTTTTTTTTTGTAATTACATACTTATTATACATAGAAACACCCAGACCAAGACAAACATCCATGTTCATGCACACAAATGTTTGACTTGAGCGAGAATCGAACCCGCGACCTCAGGCGTGGCAGTCGGTTATACTAACCACTACGCCATCGAGGCCGTCTAAATAGGCGTATGACGTATATTTGCTTAGTTTCCCTTCGTTTATTAAACACCAGAAGCTAGTTATGAAGGACACAATTATTAAACAGATATAAATTGATATCGATTTAGTATGGTTTTCCTAGGAGCAAAACGGAAAAATCACATCTTTAAAGGAGTACGACAGATTGTACTTACAGTAGAATAATAATTAAACAATTCAACGTAAGACTTTAAACTAAACATAGCAATATCTAACTTACAAAGACCACCAGAATACCGAAAGATCTCAAAAAATTCAATGCTCCGAAGGTGACGTATTTTAATAATTAGGTCACATGCATGCGTGTGTGGCTGGTAGATGCTTGGCACCCCTGATCTGGTCGCGAAGCTCTCTTGAAAGCAGCCAACACAACTTTTTCACAAGTCACGGCGGTAATTGTGCCACTTTACATAATGTCTATTTTAGTACCGGGAGCATTTTTCAAAACGCGAGCCCCTAATGATTCGTGAAGCGCCCTGATGTCCCGTAATGCATCGGGCACCTCTCTCATTTACCGAACGCTTGAAGAAATACCTCTACTAAGAGCTGATGTAGTTAAAAATTGCTAACGTTTGTAGTTGAGAATTTACTTCAGTGTCTATTTGTTAGTTTGGATCAAAGATAAATAGATAATTGAGTAGTCACATTAATTGATTTGGAAACAAGCTCAACCTAAAGATTACCTTCCTGTCTTTAAACCTATATAATTAGTCTCAGAGGTATTTATTTTAACTAATAAAAAGTAATGATCAGTCTATTTTAATTGTGTTAACTATGTGACTTCTGTATAGACGGATTTATCAGCATAATATATTAACATCATTCTAGCACACGTCAAGAACCATGCTGTATAATACTATTAATACCAAAACAAAAAGACTTCTTCAGATTCTATACATTTCAAATTACAACTATACCAGTAGTAGTTGAATCATACGAACTCATAGTAACCTTAAATTTCCACGGTACAAGATTTATTGCAAACTCTAAGTGAAGTCGATCGTCTTTCGAATAACAGCCGTGTGTTTGAATATTAGAGGGTTCAAATGGCTATACATTTAATTTCTGCGTTGAGAATTCGTTGCAAATGCTTGTCATAAAGATTGCCATTTTTCTTGTGGCGCGTTAAAAGGTTTTTTGTACTCACGTGCGAGGGTTGAGCGCAGCTAACAAATTGATTCACTATGATCACTACCTTCTTATAAGAATTCTTCCATCTCTCCTATTTTTACTTCAAAGACTTTCTTTTGAGTTTGTTTTAATGCTGAATGTATTTTAATTAGAACTTTTATAACAATAAATTTATTTAATTACACAACAATATAACAACACACTAAAAGGAATTTCTCAATTTTGTACAACAGTAGATAAAAGAGTACACTATTGACTGATAAAAGAGTGTCTTGGCAATGCATGAGTTAAAATTTCTTTAATTGTTATAACCTCGTCTTCAAAACTAGGCCAAAAGGCCTGGTTTGGATCTTAGGAGACAATGTTCGGCCTAATAATTGGCTGTCTTATTATCAAAATAGACGATAGTAGAATTAATTTTCTTTTTTTAAAGTCGACACCCGCACTAGTCACATTCCTAGTGCAGCATTTCCAAACATTCAAAGAATGGACACAAAGAACTTCAAGACCCGGTAGTGGCGAGGCGACCACCTAAACTACGATGTCGATGTTGATTTATTGTTGCCTCTACATTACCTCAAGCATACTAAAACTGTGTTTCTAAACCTAGTATATTCATTCAAATGTGTAGCTATATTGCTAAGAAAATTTCAGCAGTAAGTTCGAAAATCCAAAACACTTTAGTGAAACTAAGCCAATTTCCGCTCGACACCACTACAGCCTCGACAAAGACGCTAACCCCACTTTAAGGTACTCCAAGTTCAACAACATGTATTTATAATTTGGTCGCGAAGAGGTGCGTTTCGACCATAAATATCAGTTTAGCATAGTCCGGTGGCTTAGGCCTTCACAAGCGGCGTATGATACGAATTGTAAATGCGCAATTTTCGCAACTTTGTAGTTACTGAGACGATTTATGTGCGACGTCGAGACGGATTTCAAAGACACCTCGTTTTATCCTGGATACGCCGATAAGCTACTTCGTTATGAGTTTTTAAGGATTTTCTTTTTATATGTACAGCTTGGCAGTTGTTACGGACATTATGTACGGTGAACTAAATATTATTGAGATAGTACGGTACCCATCGGGGATGCTTTTATTTTTATCGTCAGTGAAGTTTTTCCTCCAAAAAGTGTTTAAGACCTGCAATCTATACATTATGTTATAATTGTTTCATGCGAGAAGCGTACTTCCTTTGATAAAATATAAGTTATATACCAAATTTTTTATATTTAGTTTGTTACCTAAATATAGACAAAGACAAAGACAAAGACAAAGACATTTATTGCATAACTGTGTAGTAATGTACATGGATGGTAAATATGTATAATGTATCAACAGTTTACCCGTTACGGGCATTGCAATTATATAATATTAGATTTTAATAATGCTTACAATTAAAGAATTCATGCATGTTATAAAATACCTTTTCCAATAACCACTTTTTTAATCTTATTTTAAACAAATTGCCATTTAGTTTTTTAATTTCTAGAGGTAAATGGTTATATACTCTTATAGCAGAGACATATGTGCTTTTGTAGTAAATTGTTTTATGGACGATTGGCATACTTAAATTATATTTATATTGCGTTCTTACGTTAGGTTTTAGATTGTATTTTATATCAAAATATTCAGAATTACGTTTAACAAAGAGACTAAGTTCCAATATATACACAGAAGTTAGCGTCAAGAAACCTTTTTCTTTAAAGACTACTCTTAAGGAATCGGTGGTTTGCATATTATACATAACTCTTAAACATTTCTTTTGTAAAATAAATGTTGATTTAATATTTGTGGAGTTACCCCAGTATATGACACCATATGTTAACAATGGATACACGTAGCCGTAATACGCTGATTTTGCTATGCTCGTTGAAGCACTTTCAGCTAGTATTGATAGGACATAACAGAAGCTAGATATTTTTTTGTTTAAGTTTTCTATATGGCTCTTCCAATTTAAATGCTGATCTATCGAGACACCAAGAAATTTAATTTGACTAACTTCTTCAATTTTAGTATCATATTCGCATATATTTAGTGGTGGTGGTTTACTTTGGTAATTTCGGAACTGCATAACTTTAGTTTTTGTAAGATTTACTTTTAGGTTAATAGATAGAAGCCAGTGTGTAACAGTTTTCAGTGTATTTGATACTTCAATCTCGATATTGTTTATGCATTTATCATTTTGTATAAATATGGTTGCATCATCAGCGTACATTATACACATGTGATTGATAATGTATAATAATTCTAAACAGCGTTTCCTTCAAATATATTTCATAGTTTTGACCATATGTGGATCGAATTTACTTACGATTCGACGTCAATATATTATATCCTTTGTTTGTACGTTTTTCATGGATTCTCCAATTTATTGGATCAATCAATTTAAATGATTTTAATTAAAAGAGTTTTCCTTCACAATGCAAGGTTTCTCATATTAATTTGAACAATATGCTATGCAATACTTTCTTCGTTGAGTATAAAACTCCTCAACTCACAAATTAATCGCTTTTAATGAAATCGTATAAAACATACACATTAATTAGTAAATGTCGAGGCAAATGTTCTTCTTACAAAATATTAATTGGTGTTTTTAATGTGATATATAAATATACTAGATTTTATCCACGACTTCACTCGCGTTAATATAGATTTTGTCAATAAGTTTCTATGCCTACTGAAAACAACAGTACTTTTTTCGGGATGAAAGGTACCCTATGTCCCTTTCTGTACCCCCGACAACGTGCATGCGAAATTTAATGATTATCGGTTCAGTAGTTGAAGCGTGAAAGCCTAACAAACAATCAGACTCACATTCGCATTTATAATATTAATATTAAGTTAGGAATGCACCCATTAACTATAATATTATTTATGTCAAATAGCTTAAACATGCATTTGTTATTACATGCCCCACTTTTTCTTAACCCTTAAAAACGCATTGCTATTGTAACCGTGCCCTTGCATCCTGAAGGTGTGTTGTGTTAACCATTCGGCCGCTCGTAAAGCTCGCATAAACACCCGGTTCCGCCTGCCGCGTCCACCTGTTCTTTACAAAGGAGTGTTTGTGCGAGGTGAGGATTCAACCCGTTTGTTACTCGTCGGGAGATGTAAACACTCGCTGTGAGAACTTAAGCGTTTTAGCAGAATGTAGTGCAGTAACGGTGGGTGACTAATAACTTTATACAGTACTAGCTGAACATATGATAGAATCCATCTTTATTTTCCAGATTTTGAGGTGGTTTTATTTATTTATTACTAATAAAAAAATAGTATTAAAATAGTATTACAATATTAATGTGACAATCTCTTTATATTTTTCTGTTGTACATCGATATTTTTATTATATTGTGTTTTAAAGCACTTTCTTCGTGTTATTCACATTAAGAATTATTGACATAACATACACATAATTTCGCCGATTCCTGGACTGGCCACTTTATTCTCGTTTTTAAATGTATGAAGTTTATGTACTTTAGCGAAAACTACTACTGATGTATCTTCTAATAAAAATTTGTTTAAAAGTATACGTGTAATCCTAACAATGAACGTTACATATGCATTTATAATTTTAGTTTAGGCTAGTATAGGTGATGATATCATTCTGTATTAGTGTGCTAACTTAAAATAAAAGCAAATTGTTATTGATCATGCCGAAATCAACATCACGCTGACAGACGCTTTGCTTTTAATCATTTGCTTGTGTTAAAACATATGTTTGTGCCATTTTTGGATGGACGATACTTCTTTGTAGATCTAGATAGCGTTAGTGTTTCTTTTTAGTATTTCTATTTTGTTTAATGGTTATCCTTTCACGTCTTAACTATGTACTTGTCTGATAATAATGAAATTTCGCATACACGTTGTCAGAGGCCCTTCCTTCGTCATTTTCTGTATAAAAGGACATACAAAGGTATTCCTTTCATCCTGAAAAAAAGTATTGTTCCCGAAAGATAAAGACTAATGTCAAAAAATGATAATTGTCAGATGACGTATGTACCGGTTAATCAAGCAATTCGTGAGTAGCAGCCTGTAGTTATTTCAGACATCTTGCTTCGCAAGCAACCGTGACTGCCATTATTTGTAGTATGAACAAGCTTAAACTAGAAAGTCAGCCTTTTGCATTTAGTTGTTTTGCAAAAGACTGTTGTCATTCATATTAATATATTTTTGCAATGCAATATTTTAATTTAAAAAATACTGAAGATACACGATTTTTCCGATTCTTATAAATCCATTTTGTCACCATATGGACAGTTATAAACAAGAGTGTTTCGTTTTCACCGGTGGCGGTGTTCCGAGGGATCCCGTTCAAATAAACAGAGTCAAGGTGACAGCTCTCTCCAAACGCCAATGTCGTTTAAGTGTTTGTGTAGCAAGTGTTTGCGTTTTTGAAAAACTCACATTTGGTCTTACGTAAATATTGACACATTTCTGGATATGATATTTTTTGGTATTTATTTTTACTTTATAAATAAATATTAGTACCATTTCAATTTGTTAAACATGCATTATGCTAAAGTAATATAATATGATCATAATCTATCAGCCAGCCCAGCAAATAAAAGTTAGCTGATCTTACAAGTATAACTACTACTATATATGCAGATTTACTCACGATGTTTTCTTTCACTATTATTATAAACAATAACTATTCGAATTTAATGTTAAAGAAGCGTGTGTCGTGAATTAGAACTTGATACTAAATGATCTAATACAATACGTTTATTTACCTTTAAAACATATCAAACCACGACCACAATCATCTAATAAAAAAGAAAACAGAGATATGAACAATCCTGTACTAGACGAGAAAAATAAACGGAGACATTATTTAAATGACGGGTGGTACCGCACGATAAAGGTAGTGCATTATTCATGGCTATCGTGCCTTACAAAGTGATACAACCCCAGGTTAATAGAAATATTGTAAAAGTGTTTATGTTTCAAGGGAAGCTTGTTGATTTAGATAATACGTGTTGCGTATAGAACGAACAGGGGTCCTTCAAGGAGATAGTCTAGGGCCTTTGTTTTATTAGACGCTTGTAGTACAATTAAAGGCTATAAAACAGTGCGAGCAGACATTTAAATCATAAAAGAAAATTTATTAGGATGAGATAGAAGTTATGCTGCAGACTGTTTTGTTAGTAAATACCTACAATGCTGATAAACCTAATTATACTTATTAATTATTCAGTAACTGGACCTAATGGTTTACAGTAGTTGCCTCTCCTTATATATCCTGATTAGAGAAGTTATCTACACAATAAGTTTACAGTTTTACTGTGCTATTTATTAACTTTTTGTCATATACCAATAACCTTAGTATTTTCTGTTATATCTTCAGTAACTTCTCCGTTAGTATTTTCTATTGATCTAGTTTAATCATTAAAACCTATTTATGCGTACGAACTGTTTCATCTCCATTATAACCACTTCTGAACTATATAAGCATCATCCAGACTGATCTTCGATTTTTATTTTCTAGCTATTACCAGCAAAATTGAGTACACACATCCAGACACAAATATACTCACGCAACAATTAAACAATTTGATGTCTTCACGAGATCACTAACTTAGTAAACTCACTAACTTATATATTTGACATTCAAAAATGTTACCTCGTGACATAAATGCCTAAATGATTTTTACGCTTGACTTTGATCATGTATCCTAGTTAGAAAAATAATCTGTATGAAAATTGATGTCTATAGGTATTGTGATATTGATCACAAAGACCCGTTCCATAAACTTACCTAACCTTTAGATAAAGTTAAGTAAGTAGTACCTTTAATACTAAACTAAATAAACCAGTTTCTTACGTATCCGTTTCATTTAGTGGCACAAAACAATTAAGAAGCGGTATTATTCTTAAAATATTTTATGTGTATGGGATTTTCACGACTTATACATCGCGAAGTCATCATTATTTACATAACATATTGTGTGGAGGCCGAGACCATGCCCTCTGAACGAATCTCTTGTCCAGTGGATAAATCAGCTATCGGTATAGTGCGAGGCGTGAATCGTGGCTTGTGTGTTGGAAAATATTATTTTAACATAAGTGTTGATTTCCAAAATCTGTATAACTTATTGCAGAATGCATTCGTCAAATAGTTTGATGATAAACCGATATGTGTCGTCTATTCCGATTCGAATATTAAGGGTACAATCGTTCATCAAGATTAAAAATATATTCTAACATAGTTTTTGTAGAGGGCATTTCGTACGTAGTCTAGTAGGTTATTTATTCTAAAATTTTCTGTCGAGACGTAAACTATGAAATCTGTAGCTTCAGCTTCTATTTTTATATTTAACTAGATTTTGCCCGCGATTTCACTTGCGTTAATGTATGTAGATATCGATCAGAAACCTTTCTTTTCTGGACAAAAGGTACTCTGTGTCCTATTTTGTAGCCCTTACAACATATTAACTAAATTTAATTATGATCGGCTAAGTAGTTACGGCGTAAAAGAGTAACAAACAAACAAACCTACATTAACATTTATAATACGGGTGTCGCAAAAAAACAACCAGGTTACTTGAAACGCCTCAAATATTTCAAAATTGACTCATTAGAAAAACGCAGGAGCTCATCTGAATTATTATTTTTATTTAAACTTTAAACAACAATATTGATTGCCCCAAAATGCTATCCAAATATAAATTCAATATCCCTCACAGATATCCTAGAAAACCAATTATGCTCCTACATCCTCCTTTTCGTAAGTCTGTTTTAGGCTCCAACTCGCCTGTTTCTCGGCTAAGTAAGATATGTAATCACTATAGTAAACAGATAGATGTATTCGGCACAATTTTCAACGATTTAAGAACCAAGTCCATAATCTTACTATCAATTAACCATCCACTAATTGCTGACCTATTCAGAGATATGTACTGTATATTATATAAGTTTTGTAATATAAGTTTTGTTTCCCCGATACGTGGATAACTTTTGTCAATAGTTATTTTCTAAATTATATGCATGTGGTGTTTACCTACATAAGTTGTGCACTTAGATTAAGCATAATACTATGTTGCTGGTAAACCAATAAATAAATAAATAAATAAATAATATTTGTTAGGATTATTGTTTTTATGTACGAGTAGCATACGTAGTCTAAAAATAAATAATAGTTTAAAACAACTATAAAACACGCTTTATTAAAAAAGGTAGAAAATAATTTAATAATTTAAATGTTAAAAAGCGTGGGGTTATCAAAATATCTTAGAAAGCACCCCACGCTTTTTTACTTTAAAATTATTAAACTATTTTCTACATTTTTTTAATAAAGCGTGTTTTAGTTTTTAAACTATTATTTATTTTTAATTTTAAACAATACTTTTTTTATTTTTCTTTATACTTATTTTTTTTCTAATTTATTGTATTGTCATCGGTCTCAATAAATGTGCAAAGTTTCAAATCAATCAGGTTCAAAGATTCTGTTACATAGATTCATAGATACGTAGATACATACCAAGCTAATAAAGGCGTGTTAAAAATCATAAGCGATAGAAAATCTGTTATTATGGTCAACAAAAATTGCCCTGCTTGCCACGGTTCGCCTGCGGCCTTATATTTATGAATAGTAAATTGCAGTATCAGATACACGTACGGTGTTATTGATGGCGTTTATTTCGTTCTCGTGTTCAATCAAACTTTCTTATAGCAAGGTAAATTGTTTATACATACTTACTTAGCATAAGTAATGGATAGACACCGTATATTGAAATGAGTATATTGGATAGTACAGTAGATGATACAACTGTTAGCATAGAATAGAATAGAATTAGCTTATTTTCAAAAATTGTAGATATCAGCCCTGTATTAAACTGTCCCACTGCTGGGGACGGGCCTCTTCTCAGTGTGAGAAGGGTTAGGCCATGTTTCACCACGTTGGCCCAGCTGGCAGACTTCACATATCTTTGAGAACATTATATTGTTTTCTGTTTACGCGAATGTTATTCATTGAAATTAAACTACTATATACGGATTTTATCGCGTTGTTTATTTATCACTGTATTACAAAATTTTGAAAATATTACACTACTACTACTATTGATTTTATTTTACTGATTTATAAGCTAATAAAATTATTTAAACTATTAAATCTATTTATTTTTAGTTTACACTTTCCCCGACGTTTCGGTTGCTTTTCAGCAGCCATGGTCACGGGGAGACTAAGATGGTAGTTGTCTCAATGTTCCAGTGTAGTTATTTCAAAGTACCCGAACATAATTTAATCATAGGTGTTTCTATTTTCGCAGAATGAGCTCAAAGTATCATGAAGTCTAGCTGTGGTTTTTTTTCTTCTTGGGTTTGACTATTTGAAGTACTGGATCCCAAGCTGGTGGTACATTCCAACCATCTTATCTATTGAAATTGGGATGATTTTTGATTTCAATAGCCTCGCGAAGCATCCTTGGTAGGAATCGGTGTTCTTTAGCGAGAATCTGTAGTTTGTCAAATCTCAGGTAGTGGTTATAGGCACAAAAGAACACATAGCTGACGTAAAACACAAACGCTCGTTGAAGTCTGCTGTGTATGAACATGTACAACAGGAGACCAACCATCTAATATATATAGATTTCAATAACTACTTTGATGTAGGTAATATACTAATATTGTTTTTCTATTTTATCACTGTAGTGTAACATTAAGATTTGCACGCCTTAATGGCAAAATGTACAAGGATTTACATAATATTGTCTTCTGTTTACGCGAATGTTATTCATTGAAATTAAACTACTCTATACGGATTTTATCGCGTTTTTTATTTATTACTGTATTACAAAATTTTTAAAATATTACACTACTACTACTATTGATTTTATTTTACTAATTTATAAGCTAATAAAATTATTTAAACTATTAAATCTATTTATTTTTAGTTTACACTTTCCCCGACGTTTCGGTTGCTTTTCAGCAGCCATGGTCACGGGGAGACTAAGATGGTAGTTGTTTCAAATGTTTTTATAATACTTGTTGAAAACCAAGAACTCCTAGGTTTTCTTTCTTTCCACAGGCTTTCGCTAGTACAGAAGTTAACTGAAATAGAAAATAAAAAGTGACCTAATGTTGCGGTTGCATTGCTGTCGTTTTTGGATTTACAATACACATTAAATATCTAGTTCTTGTGTTACTTAAACGTTTTGATTAATATCGTGATTTGACATCCTTACTAATACTAATGTGAGTTTGTTTGTTTGTTTCGCTTTTACGCCTTAATTACTTGACAGATCATCATGAGATTTCGCATACACGTTATCAGAGGTACAGCTCAGCCTTCGTGGCGCAGCGGTAGTAAATGTGACTGTTGTGCATGAGGTCTCGGGTTCGAATCCCGAGTCGGGCCAACAAAAAGTTATTGCAGTTTTCTGTTAAGAAGTCTCAATAGCAGCCCGGAGTTAGGAAGTAGGCGGTGTTAGATAACCCCCGTGCCTCGGAAAGCACGTAAAGCCGTTGGTCCTGCGCCTGATCTCTCTCCGGTCGTGTCAGATTGCCATCCCATCGGATCATGAGAGTGAGGAAACAGAGAGTGCACTTGTGTTTGCGCACACACTTGTGCACTATAATATCTCCTGCGCAGATAGCCAGTCTCCATTAAGATTGGCCGCCGTGACCGAAATTCGGTCTGGAGGACATTATATTATCAGAGGTACAAATGGGACAGAGGGTTCCTTTCATCCAGAAATAAAGAAATTTATTGCCAATATCTGATTAACGCGAGCGAAGCCGCAGGCAACATCTAGTCTATGATATTTAAAGTAAATTACAAAATTGCACATTGAAAGTAAAACAACGTGATGGTAACTCCATAATTAAAAATATTCGAAAGTGTCCACCACAGCTCGAATGTGAACAGGCAGTTTATCACAAGCTCGCAATTATACAAGTGATATCCGTACAAAGTTTATGTAAAAATGTTTGAAGTTGGACGTAAAGTTTGCGACGCCAAGCGCAGCCCCGACTTAGTTGTCCCCGCACGACTAACTCTCAATTAAAATTATTTCATCCTGTCTGAACAGAGTAGGCGAGTACTCGACAGTACTGGAGAGACAAAAAATCATCAACTTTTTGTCTGACTTTGGCCTTTCAAGCTGTCATGATGTCTATTAGCCCTAAAATGGCGCTGAATGGCAAAGAAACCAGGTATATTATGAATTAATCTATAAAATCTTAGAATACCTGTTTTAATTTAAAATCTATCGTGTGTGGCCATCGCCGGTGTGCCGCTGCGGTTAATAGGAAAACAATATCTATTTTTTTATTATTATTATTATAAAAGACAGCTCCAGCACAAGGTTCAGTTCTATGTAGCAGAGGTCTATACAAGCAAGAATTAACGGACCCAAAGTACACCAAGACTCAGATCAAACATTTGCCGGCCACACAAATAATTGTCTCGTGTGGGATTCGAACCCGCAACACTAAGCGTGACGTCACCAACAAGACGAACCTATACTGGCTACGCCATTCATGTATCCGTGCTTATTTATCAGGGTTGAAGTATTCAATCAATAACCACCCTCGTGATCCTTGTTTGCTATAAACTCCTATGATAGGCGACAAAGACCAAGGTTTACTCATATTCTGACGACTTATATATTTTTGAAGTAGGTATTTTATTTCAGGATTAACGAGTCAAAGAATTAGCAAACATTCTCTATTTAAAAGTACTTTTAAATTAATGATCAATTTACGAGTATAAATAATAACTCTGTCTGTCCGTTTACTAGGTTTTACAAGGATAAACTTAACCCAAATTTCATGAAATGTATTGGTAATTTAGTAAACTCACTAAACCCAAGCCAAAAAGTTAGTACCAAATATATAATTTCATAACAATATCACCGAGATAATTTTAAAAGATACGCCCTTTACTGTATTGTCATTCACAACTAATTAAATTATTAAAACAAACTCATAATCTCTCAAGCGCCAACTTAGCTTCACAGCGGTCGGTCAAGCCAATTAGCTAGGTAACTGAAGAGGCTGTTTGATCTACTGCCTTTGCCTACCGACGCGTGACAACGACTCTTTACCTGGTGACGTCACCGATGACTAATTAACCCTGTTAACGACCGAGAATCAAAGGCGGTGACCACTTTATAATGAGAGCTCTGTAAATATGATGGGAGATGGGAGATCAAGTGATAATATTTAATTAAGCTCTGCTTTGAATTATTTCTGGGAGTAAAATAGATTTATAATCACTTTGTTTTAGTATTAGAACACAGCACAATCATATATTAAAATATTTATATCAATTCAGTTTTAATTATTTTAGTGTCGTTTTGTTTTGAAATGTCATTCGTCGTTTGAAATGTATATTTTTTTTTAGATTTAAGGAGCTGGCACGCATTTTTAAATGTTTGTCCCAGCTGCTGAAACGCTGTCGATTTTGTATGCCTGCACTAGCGCGAACTTAATTCTGAGCGACGTGATGATAAGGATTTTCAGACATAAATGTAACTAAAGTTTTTCACGTAGTTGGTTAAGTCTTAGAATACCAGACATCATTAAACTGGTGTGCCACTGCGACTTAATAAGTTAAAACTCTGCCTATGAAATCTATGCCCATTAAACATTTTTAGAGCTTTTCTAATCACCCGAGATATAGGCATTATACCACTTGAAAATATAATTGATGTTAAAAATAAAAGGCTCATTAACAGAATAATTTAAACAAATACTATTACTTAAGACGATTGCGTGTGCGTCGTATGTAAACAAACCCGGGGTGTAACGGTGCCTTAAGTGAGCAACCCTCCAGCGTCGTGGCGGGCCTTTCCGTCCAAAGACATCGTTCGTGACACAGAGCGGAAGTGCGCACGCCGCGCGGTCAGCTTCCGCCCCTTTGACCTGTCTTTTGTACCCGCTCGCTCTAATTACAACATTACTACAAACCTACCACATATGTCTAAATAAAAACCAACTTTACATCTTGCTGATAAGGTGCATGTTTCTTTGTTGCAGGATCAACGAAGAGATTTGCCTGGAGCAACGTGACCCTCGCGTTATTCGCAGGAAATCGCCTAAGACGGGCTAGTTTAGGTGACATCAAAATCAAGAGGAACTAGGTACGTTGATCTCACACTTATAATAATCATATCTGGCTTTGATGATGATGATCGGTAATACGTGCTCAGTTTATGGACAGTTTAATTACCAGGTATGGGCCTTTTAGCAAAAAGAATGGGATGATTCTACTACAATAGCATATTGATCAAAGGAAAGTTCTTACTTTATATTCAAAGAAAATTTTAAGGATAAGTTCGTTAAATTTCTTAAAGATATTTGCCTTAGAAGTCACGACAGGTGATACTAAAAAAGAACATCAGTTGTTAGTCATTAGATCAACTACTACGGCTAATACTAACTTTGGCTATTTAACAATTGAGTTGCTGCTTCAAATATCGAAATTAAAGAAAGACTGCCCAGTTTAATGAAGAAGCCTTAGATATTGCATCGTAAAATAATCTATCTACTTATTTTCAAATGTTAGATTATATTACACACTGCTGCTGTGCTTAACTTCTGCATTATGTATAATATGTATGTATTTAAAAAAAAAAGTATATTTGTATGTTTATCCATTGTCTAGTACCCATAGAACAAGCTCTGCTTAGTTAGGGCTAGATGGTGTTGTGTGTATGTGGTAGAATATTATTATTATTTTTATTATTATACTGACCAATTGTGGATACACAGAGTTCACATACCTTCCAGATAATAATTAAAAGATACTATATTGGCATTCCTGTATTTTGTCTCTAATAGTCTATGTAGTGTAGATTTTAACGCATATACATTTTGGTTTTACATATTTCAAATCTACTTAAACTATACAGCGGTTGCGGCCAATAAACAATGTATTACTAACACAGTAAAATTCTTCACACTCTTAAATACATAATTATATTGTGAACAATAGTAATTGAGTCTAATTTAATTTGTTCGTACTTTGCTTAGTTTTGCGGTCAACCATATTAGAAGCTACTGATAATTATTATATTTATAGCATTTATTTAAGTTAATAACTCTTCATTCTATGTTATAGCAATAATAAGGATTATAACATTTACTATAATTATTGCTAAAACAAATAAAATGATTCAAGCTCTTTTTCTTTCAGTAAGAAATTGGGAAACAAATAGTACGTATCGCGTGTCTACAGGCAGTGGGCAGCCGGAAGTGACGTGCTAGCAGGTCCCACAGACCACTTCCGGCCCTTTGACAAACAGCGACCAAGGTCGGTGATGGAGGGTTAAAAGGGCACCAACAATAGGACATTTTGTGCGGAAGATTTTGAAAACCTGATGGTTCTTTGTTACCTTTTCGACTCCATTTAAATAAAATATTCGTCTTTATGTGTATTTTATTTTTAGAAATTGAAAATACAGTAGTAATACATATAAGCCTAGCCAGAAAAACAATCTTTTTTTAGTTTTCCTATATGAAATATTCAGATATTTAAACAGCACGAGTGGGTGCGTCATGCTTAATCCTGTCGCTTAATATTTGGCACACATTTTCCATCCTATCTAACTACCTTCACATGCTTTTCAAGGCGCGAAAAATTAATCAGACAGCACTGATATTTTTCTTGACGTTAAGAATATAAAATTTTATTTACATCAAGTAAAAACAAGTAAATACCGAATTATTTAATGGAAAAGTAAAGAAATGAAGGTAATAGCCAGAATAGTATTACCCTGCATACTATCACACTTTTAACTGGACATGGTTCTGAGTCGTATTTCGTTTCTCTTTCTATCTCTTCCTAAAAAAACTACACCCACCATAGGAATAATTCCTGTATTATACAACATTTCATACAAAAGACGCAAAGAATGTCAAAACTGAGAACTATATGTGAATTACACAATTGTTTGTCCCGTGTGAAGATCAAACCCAAACACTTGACGCAGTGACAGCGACGAGGCAAGCACTTAAATTTCTAGACCAGGTATGCAGTCATCATTACCACAACCATATTAATAGTTTCTTCAACCGAATATAGCTCCTACACTTAGGCTCATATCCAACTTCATTGTTCTGGGAACCTTCACCAGGGTTTGCAAGCTTACTACGATTATACCGCTAGACGAACACGACAATTAATATTAAAGATTATATACCATAAAAACTAGATTTCAAGTCCATTATTTAAACAAGCGGTTAGTCTCCACACTAACGAAGCTCATAAATGCTAGGAGCCAACCATCTACATCTATCTCCCTCACCACTTAGTTTGACTTCACTCGCTCAACTTGCACTAATTGCAATCTAAGACGTTGCGCATTAAAACTACTTCAATAGCCCTTAACCCTCTACCGCTCACGTAATCGTAACACAAACATTGGGCAGTGTAAATTTGACACTAATTCGCGAAACACTGCCCAGTGCCCAACGACTTATGGCCTGTTAAGGAATTGTTCTCACTTGGACCTCTTTGGGTAGCGGGCGGGGGGTTAAGGCGGTTATTTGTGTAAAGTTTTGAGCGCCGTGTGTGCCACCCCTAGGGATTGCTGAATTATATACAGCGTGTTTTGAAGTTTGGTTTGTATGGACTGCAACATAGATTTATTTTTCAGATTGATTGTTTCAATTTACTAGAAGTGAGCCCTTTGCAGTCTACCGGCGACATTTTCAATAGCCGTATTGCTTCTGATAATGTTGTAAAAGAAAAACTTAATAACACTATGCCCGACCCAACAATCGAAACCGGCACTAGCCAAAGCCTAGTCAGAAAGATAAAGAAATGATAAACTTTATCGCTACTATGATAATCCTACAAATAAAATATCTACAGTTATTATATATTTTAGAATAAGAAAAAACGCATATTATTTATAAAAGTACGTCGTATATACTCGTACATCAAATAATTTCTTTTCTCTTCTTAATTTCTTTAATTAATCCTCTTAGAACTTGGAGCCGCCTATGTATACGGGATTTGCAGTAACACTGGTAAGTCAGGGCCGAGGTGTTTAAACTCGCGGTGGCTTCTTAGGTAAGAGAGTGGACACCGCCCGCACCCACCGGGGGCAACACCCCCACTTACTGACAGTAATCAACAAATCCCAAGCCAAATATTGTACGAGTCGCTTTTGAGTGAGAACTTTTGAGGGTAGCTTTGTAAAAAATAGGAGTTTTTGGGTGAGGTTAACTGCAGCAGTGTTAGAAGTCATTATAATGTATTTATACTAGATCTTGACTTTGAATGCAGGTTAGGTTAAATTAGTAACAGTACTTTCTCTGGGTGTAAGGTACCATATGTCCTTTTCTGTTCTCCTGACATCAAGGAATTTCACATACACGTTGTTTGTGAAATTCCGTGATGATCGGTCGAGTACTTAGGGCGTGAAAGCGTAACAAACAAACAAACTCATATTCGCATTTATAATAAATAAATAAATAAATAATATTAGTAGTTATAAAACAGCGACTAAACTCGAAATTTGGTCATTAGGCAATTTGAACTCCAATAGCGTGTCTATGAATCCTAATAACATATTTGTGTTAACCAATTGCAACAGAGTTTAAATTTGTTTAATCCATAATACTCAGATAAGTGTTTACTTTATTTATTAAAAATACGATATGTAATTATATTGTAGCCATTGTACATTCTATAACGTATGTATATCATTTTTATAATATTTGTATAATTTCATGCTAGACATATAAGCGACGGTATATAATACGTCTGTATATGCCTGAAGGGGGAGGGAGATGTTTAATAGATACGTTCGCTTACTATGATTTTAGTCTCATCTAATAGCGAGAATTGAAAGTTATAAAGGTAGTAAGCTGTAGAAAGATAGTAGGTATATACACTTATACGAAGACACGTAAAACAATAGAATATTGGATGAATATGTCAGACTTGCTCCAAAACCCAACATACTTTTATATATATCTAATAGTTTAAGTAATTTATTCAAAAAATTGATGTAGGTACTTGTAGATACTTAAATAATAAAAATTTGTTCACGTTTTAAGTAATTTTAATTATATTTCGAATTCGGTGTGTTCCGTCCACACAGGAGCGGAAAAACAGGTGAGATTATTCCCCACAAATATATAGTAGGAATTTATCGGCAATCAAGCAAAGCAAAACATCTGCATCCAATGACTATCCAATGACAATTATAATAATATATATTCGGCAACTTACTCATGAATCATGGTTTAGGATTTGGTATCACTTAGATTTAGTGTGAATGGAACAGTCGCAAGGGGAAGACCTAGGCGAACGTTTCTTGATCAGATCGGAGACGTTCTGGATAAGGGCCAGGTTAAGAGCACCTTAAACCGGCGAGCGTGTATGAGGAATGTTATGGAAGTGAATGAGGCCAGAGAAGTGTGTTGGGATCGTAGCAAATGGAAATCCGTAGTCTCTGCCTACCCCTCTGGGAAACAGGCGTGAATTTATGTATGTATGTATGTAGATTTAAAATTCAATTTGATGTCAAAATAAGTAACGAATGAAATTACTTTATCAATCTGCTAAACTTACAATATAACTGCAGGAACGGTTGGTACTGTATAGAACAAATCTACAGTTGAGTAAGCATCCACGTATTCCCGACTAGGATTAGCGTCGGACGCAAATAGAAGCAGTTGAACCAAGTTCTGCAAGTGGTTGTGGTAACTCTCCGCTGTGTTTGCCCTTTGACCGACATACGCACTAATATGATTAAACGCTGCGTTTTTAAACTAAAGATATCGAAGAAAATATCCTTTAAATTGAAACTATTATCGTGCAAAGTATCAGTTTTATGTTTATAAAGCGAAATCATAATAGAATAGCCCACTTACGATTTTTCCATAGAAACTACTATTAATATAGACATTTGGTCCGAAATAAAGATGGTGGCATAGTTATTAATTATGTAAATATTTGAAAACTCCTGTTGGTGTAGATCAGAGGTACCCAGACTTTTTTTGTCATAGATCACTTTCAAAATGTAGCTGGTTCCGGTGGACCCCTGCAGCTAGAAATTTAATCCGCCAAGTAAAATCGGTATATTCGGCCCAAAACATTAAAAAAATTGATCAAATCTTTACTCTTCAGCGTATTCCTCAAAAGGTCCGTCGACCGACGTTTAAACAAGTAACAGTCGCTGAGCTTTTTAAGATATTATCTGCCTACATGGATAGGTGAAGTCAAGGCAACATTTTAGTTCTTCACTATCGAAAGCAAATAAATTTACACCCCGCTTACGAATTGTGAACCCTTATTTATTGTCACGCCAACGTAGATCCTCGTGGAGTCTCCCGTGGACCCCTGGGGGTCCACCTGGACCACTTTGGGAACTAAGGGTGTAGATGTATAAAAGTTTACGGTGTTCGTACGCCAAAACTATAGATTTTACATATATTATGTTTATACATAAAATGTAGGAAATTTTTTCTAGTCTAAATTTGTATAAAACCATTTTATCGTAAAATAATTTGGAAAGGAGATATTGTCAAAAACTGCTATCAGGCGCCATTTTTCCAATAAGGGGGCGGAAGCGGCAAGGGTACGCGGTGGCAAAGCTGAAATTCGGAAAGAGCACAACGAAACCTATAAAACTACTAATTTTCAAAGCACTCGTCAACCTTTCCAGGTAAAACTTTCAAATGACTGTACTGTACAATAAAAATGTATTTTAAAGATCTTCTCAGTTTTATATGGATAAATGAACTCTGGCTTTGTTTTGTTTGAGCAAGATTGTCAATTAATTTGACTATATTATTAAGAAAATCTTCAATAAATATGTTTTAATCTGAGTAGATCTCAATACTTAGATTTAACCATATTTAATTACATTTTTATGTATAATACGAACGTAATTTGAACAACCAAGCTAAATTAAACTACTTAAATGTAACAAAACAGCGACGATTATAACAACGACAGAAACTAATTAATAATTAAATAATAAGGCATAATCTTTGGAAATACCTAAGTAACAAACAGTACTATTAAGTAAATCTGGGATTATCCCATTAGTTTAAGTTACGTAAACATGTAACAAACGCAAACCACAAAATTTCCTGTAACGTGATCCGTACCAACTGGATAGATTACATTCATAAAATAGGTAGGTACTGCCTACACCAATTAACCATTGTATCTTACAAATACAATACGTTGCTATTCCCAACCAGAATCATAGACCGATTGGTTATTGCTCGTAGCTAATTAAAGTGGAACTTTTAAGGTCCGTATTGCTCTAGTGTTGAAAATATTAGTTAAAATTTTAAATATATTAAATATGTATTAGATTATCGTCATTACTTTCATTTAAATTATAAGAATTTAAACTTATCTATTACTTACTATGGAGGCAAATCGTTCAATCCAAGTGTGAATTATCCAACGATGATCACGATCCTCAGACGTGAGGAACCGACCATAGAGAAAGAGATTAGTTACTAGTTATCTATACTAATATTATAAAGCTGAAGAGTTTGTTTCTTTGGTTGAATGCGCTAATCTCAGGAAGTACTGGTTCGAATTGAAAAATTATTTGTGTTGGATAACCCATTTATCGAGGAAGGCTATAGGTTATATAACGTCGCGCTATGACCAATAGAAGCGGAGCATCAATGACGGGGAAAATTCTTTTATGTGAAGCAGACTAAGTTAGAATATATATTACAGACTTGAAACAACTGTATTTGAATCACACGAATTTATTCCGTATGCTAAATACAATAAGGCTTGCAGAGCGAGATGACCATTTAAATTTAAACTGTAGTAGTTATGTCATCAAAGAAAGCCGTGCATGCATTTTTTTTAATGTAGATTTATTCGTTGTTACTGATTATTATTCCATTAACTATCGAATATTCGATGATTTGACACATTGGCAAAAATGCGATACCTTCTTCATTTTTGTTACCCATCATATTACTCGTAATAACTATTTCTAATGTCGTTTGCAATGTTGTGTTTAATTAGGAATTTACCTACAACGAGCATAGCGTACGCATATTAAAATTTTTAAAACCGTTCATTTTATGCAGAATTTTATAAGATGAGTGATATCCTTAGTTTGTAGCTACTGCTGACCCCACAGAAGATATTTTATCTTCGGATTCTTAAACATGATCTTTTAAAATTATAACATTTATTAATTTTGAGATAATTTTCGTTGCTTTATCTTTAAATCCAAATGCAAATGTGAATTAAAACAAAATTGTGATTGTATTATATTTTAATATTATAGTTAAGTCCTTAATTGAATTACATAATATTGTCTTATGTTTACGCGAATATTATTCATTGAAATTAAACTACTTTATACAGATTTTATAGGCTTAGTAGTCGTTTCGCACGAGTTTGTTCGCACAAATCGTGCAAAAAGACACTTTCTTTAAATAATTTTTTTTTGTCCTTTCGCACGTATGGAATATATTTTCGTGCGAATCGCTCTCGTCTAAAAACGCAGGTGTCGTTTCGCACGATTTGTATTTTTGATAAGAAAAATATCAAAATACAGTCGTGCACACACTACTTTCAAGTGCATATAAGTAATATTTATAATATATGTTCTCTCAAAATGTTCTCTCAATAAAAGCTCAGTTTTATATAATTAATATGTATATGTATTTTACGCACTGTTTTGTAAGAATGTTGTTTAAAAAAAATGTTATATTTTTGATTTATTGGTATACCTTGTTTTATTTAAAACTATCACCTTCGTGCGCGAATGTACAGTACTTCTACTTTTATTGGCATAAAAAAGAAAACGTGCGAATGGACACCTGAATTTTCAGACGGGAACGATTCGCACGAAAATATATTCCATGTGTGTGTGCGAAACGACAACAAAAAAATATTTTTTAAAAAGGTGTGTATTCGCACGATATGTGCGAACAAATTCATGCGAAACGACTACTAAGCCATTTTATCGCGTTGTTTATTTAACACTTTATTACATAATTTAGAAACTATTATACTACTATTAAACTTTACCAATTTCTAAGCTAATTAAATTGTTAAAATTATTAAAAATATTTATATTTAAGTTTACACTTTCACCGACGCGTCGGTTGCTTTTCATGCATCGGAAATATCGGGGAAAGTGTAAACTTTTATTCAAATAAACAAAGCGATAAAATCAATTTAAAGTAGTTTAATTACAATACTTAATCGAAATTTATTTTACCCAAATATACCTACTAATGTAAAGAAAATGAGCGTGTATTATCCCAGTGCGTTTTAAGTAAAATAACTAATGTGTAAGTACCGTTTCTATTCCAAGTATTGGTTAGACGATGCGGGCAAGCTAAAGCTGTAGGAATAAACTAATCGTATCCAAAAAGATACAGTGATTTAGGACTAATTCATTATTAGAGGTATCTCCTGGCGAAATTATAATGGATGTGATCATCATTACCCCTGCGATAAAAGTTTACTACGACATAATAAAAAATTTATTGAGTCTCACCACTTCAGGGTTCTTTAGAAGATTATAGGTATTCATTTGGTAAACAATAGAGTAGGTAAGAGGAAAATACCCACTATTATACCAAGGGGATTTTCGAATATTGTATATACTTATAATGAGTGCTATATTATCCAAACACGCAATCTAGGTATTGACATCATTGGTGATTCGTTTAGCAAATTTAAAATTCAATTGCTAAAACTGTTTTCTAATAACACAAAATTTTATATTTTAAAATGAAATCATAATTATATTATAAAAATGTAAACACCACCATCTCTATTACCAATCAATGTTACGTACACCGTAAATGTCATAATTATCAGACAAAATTCTAAGTGACGATAATTTTATATTGTTTTAATAGGTATGGTGTGATTATATTAAATTAATAAATCAATTATTAACTTCTTTTTATTCGACGACGATGATTAATTAAACGTTTGAATGAATGTTTAGTTCATATAATTAGGATATAGTACACCAGCTTAAAGAAGTAGGTAGGTAGTTAAATGATTAAACTACAGTAACTATAATAGTTGTAACATAACAAAATTAGAAAACAAATAACTTTACAAATAGCAGCTTAAAAATCAAACAATTCAGATCTATACGTACATACATCGTAAGTATGCACATTTAACCATTGATGATATTATAAATGACAATAGCGATACAGATACAATTAATGTTCTTTACCTCCTGTGCTAGTCGAGACTGTGTTACTGCAAGGTAAGATTCTCGCTTCGGAAATAGCAACTTTAACTAATTGGCATTAAGACACTTTTTCTATTTAACCGGATAGTGTTTTAAGTAAGAATCACCTACTGTATTAAGATACAGAGGATGATGTTTACAAAAGACTAAAAAAAAGAAATTGTGCCCTTAGATAAGTCTAATGGCACAATTTTTCCGTGATATAATATTAGACGATATACAAGAATAGACAGACCGCCATTCAAAGTGATTCAAACTTAGCTCAGGTTAAGATGGCGATGCATCCGAGTGTGAGGGTAGAATTTAATTAATCCGCGGCGTTACGGCCCAGCGTTCACAAAGTCCACCTCACTACGTCCGTGTTAGAGGTGCTTTGAGAACGATACCCGAATTATATTGTGTTTTGTATTAGATGTGAGGTATCAAAGACTATGTTTTGTTGGCGTTTATTCGTAAGGTATATTGTTGTATCTTAGTGTTTTATTGGACTATTAGAGACGTGTCTGTCTATGCCTTACTGGGTTACCGTACAAGAATAGTGCACGTATTAATTGGTAATTAATGTTTTATTAACTAGCTCCAACCTGTGATATTGCCTAAAGAGGCAATATCACAGGCTATAGCCCATTAATAACGTAGGAAGATGCAGAGAGCTAGACGTATGTTTCCTCTATGAAACCTTATAATTATTTCAGGTTTTGTTATACTTCAATCAATGATGCTGTATTACCGTGACTTATATTCCTTGGCTTTAGTTATGACCGATGTTTCCAGACACGAATCCTAAGGAATGAAATACCGACAAATACTGACAGCATATTAATATTAGCTATAAACAGCAGTACTTTTTCCTGGATGAAAGATACCCTATGTCCTTTTTTGTACACGTACACGAAATTGCATGATGATTGGTCGATCAGTTGAGATGTGAAAGTGAAACACACAAGCAAACTCACATTCGCATATACCTAATATTAGTAAGGATTGCCTTTTTTCGGTATTTTGTATATACATACCTATCTTATCTTATCTTGTGTGGGGGCCAGTCAGTACAGACCGACAACACTTCGACCCAGTGGGATCTTTTGTGTCGACTTCCCCAATAACGACGGCCATAGATGTTCATGGCAGTCGGGACCGACGGCTTGACATGCTCTCCGAGGCACGGAGCAGGCGATAATTGTCTATCAATACGCACATAATTTCGAAAAGTCATATAACTTCCGAAAGTCAGAGGTGCGCGACGTGGGTTCGAACCCGAGACCCTCTGCATTGCAGTCTGTTGGTCTCTCCACTGAGCTATCGCTGCTCTATATATGTATATACATACCTAACTTTCTGCTTATATCAAGTTGGCACTTTGGTTGTTTGCATACAGCTGTCTGTTAACTGGTCCATTCACCCTAAACCGCGTGTTGAGTCTCCTCTCTACGATTGATTAGTAGACAAACTTTGATTGGACGTATTCATGCCAGTTACTAGTTGCAAGTTGTGAGGGAGGCTAAGAGGCTGAATAGACAGGTTTGGCTAACTTTGGGAATAGATTAATTTAATACCTTTATGTTCTAAGCAGTGATTACTTTGTAGTATTATACCGGTCTACTAAATGCATTTAATGTATAACCATGTTTTTTAATTTGTTTATCGGCGTACGGACGCTGGCGTCGAAATATAGTGCTGTTATCATTATAGTTTTCTTATTTTTGACATTTCTCGTTCTATGGACAATTAGCTTCACAATATTCAAACTAATTCAAACAAAGAACATCCAAAATCGGAACAATTATTTTCGGATCACTCAATTTTTTGTCCAATGTGAAGTTCGAATACACAACATTCGGCGGTGTGGCAAAGGCGTATGCGACTGCTCCAAGCTGCTCTTTCCGCCACCTCGGACTTTTCGAAATTATGAATATGTTTTAAGTTACTTAAGCATCGCTTACTTGAAAGGCCAAGGTAAAAATTTTGGATAAATTCTCTAACTGAGAGTTCCTTATAATTTTCTTTTCATTATTTAACACCACCTAGATGACAAGGTTATATGAGTATACTGTGTGTGTAATTTGGTGTACAGGTCGTTAAATCTATGCGTATTAACACTTGTACTAAACGGAAACTGCCGTCATGATCAATCTAGCACCTTGTGCACTATATTTGTTACAACAGCTTGAGTCCTACTCGTTATCCAATTGATGGCAACATGCATTACATGATTTCGCCACGTGCTGAATAATGCATTCTTGATTACTGTACGGACACAGTATTGTACAGAGAACATTCTCCGTAGTATTATTTTCAACATAGGTACGCTCGACAGCGGCAACTAATGCGAGTTCTGCACACAAAGTCTTTGTTTTTTTAGGTAGACCAGAGTGTAATTCAGTCTTTCTGTGAAGATATTCTTGGTAGTAAACTGACAGATGATGTGCGTAAAATAAAAAAAGTGAATTATAAAATATTCTCGTTAACAGTACGGTCTCTGGAACTGTACCCACTAAACAGCAATAGACTCACCACAATAAAAGTGGGATCTATAACCATACCTGGCAAAATGTGGCTGTATTACTACTCTATCGCTTACCCCTTCGGAGCTATGAGCGTCATTTCAAATCTATACTAATATAATAAAGCTGAAGAGTTGTTTGTTTGTTTGTTTGGTTGAACGCGCTAATCTCAGGAACTACTGATCCGAATTGAAAAATTCTTTACCATGACCCACGGGGGCGACGCAGTAATCATCAACGCGGGTGGGCACATCTAGTGTATGTATATGTATGTATGTTATTTCAAATAAAGATTTGGTCAAATTTTAATGGATATGCGGTAAATAGCTCCGAATTTTTAAAAGATCAGGCGAACATCTTTCTGTAATTTTACGTTTATAATAGGGTTAGAGTCAGATAGTCTGGATAGTAGAAAATCTGAGTAAACAAAATGAGTAGATTGCAGAATTAGTAGGATTAGTTGTAAATATTGATGTAGATTTTTACTTCGGATAATTAAGGACAATATTACTTAGATATTTGTTCAAAAGCAACAAGATGTTGTTTGTCAACCGGATGAAACGTACCAATGCGATAAAATGGGTATTACACAATTTCTAATTTTACTTACAGTGTCATGTTATTGTGAATAAATTAAATAACATTTCATATATATTCGTATAACTTAATAATTGTTAATTATACAACACAAATAGATTTGTTTTTGTTATTCATATTATTTTCCCAAAGTTTAGCGAGTAAAAGGAAGTATATGCTTGATCTCTGAGATGAATTTAATTGTATAATTATCTTGTATTTTATTAGTATTTAACGACTTTCAATATAATTTAATAAAACAAATATATATTACAAGTATAAAATATATGGAGATTGACTCATAGTTGGACCGGGGCTTATAATATTATTATATTGGCTCACGTTTGCGCGAACGTTACATATTGAAATTAAACTACTTTATACAGCTTTTGATGCGGTTTTAATTGCAAGTTTTATATTATTTTCGCTAATTAAATTTGCGTTTACATCGACGTTTCTATTGCTTTCCAGCAACCGCGGCGACAATGGCTTCAAAAATTTGATCAGAATACAATATGATAAAAGCCGTATAAAGTAGTTTAATTTCAACAGGGGTCATGATTTCATGAATCATGATGCAGATGATGCGTCCTGTTGAGGATTGCATTAAACTCTGCAATTCTTAGCTATTGAGGCTGTTCTTATTTATTAAATATTTTATAAGGCAACTCTATTATTCCTCTATAGCGGGGGATTATAATATTAGCAAAGCAAAAACGAACCTAAAACGCATCCAATCTTGGCAATTTGTGTAACAAACTAAACTAGATCTAGATATAATTCTCAACACTCGGCATACAGACAGGGTAATATTCACACAGGGTCACTACGCCATCAAAATTATTAATAGACTTGACAGAAAAATATCATCACAATTTACAACATTTCACATGTCATCAAGAATGGACATGGCGATTCAAAAGCTTTAAAAGCAACCGGTAATCTCATAATTTGCGCTGGCAACAAAACTACTCCTTCTATAGTAAGGCTGACTATAGACGAAAGATACGAAGATTTAGATTAGCTCGATAATAAGTTTGCTTACTATAGTTGATTTTTTTACTTTTTTTATTTCACGCCACGCCACAGTCCGTGCGGTAAATCCTAACACAGACCACAAATGAATGAATAAATGAATGTGGTCGACAAATAGTGTTCCTGTTTAGTTTTAGTTGTTCTTTGAGTCCGTAGTTAACATTTTGTAAAGTCCCATGCGATACGATGCTTTTTCTATTGCAGGTGTAGTTCAGACATTGTTGTTCTCATTTTGGCTATGCAAGCTTGCTACTAAAATCCTTGTCTGCGATTCCACAAATGCAGATAATTTGAAGTTTAGCATTCACCATTACACTTTGTAATGCTATAAACGAACTAAACAAACTCCTGTGTCACCAATCCTCCTTAGCAACCGGTACAAATGACAAAGCCATATAACAACAAAATGATCTAACCACATTTGGGTGTCATGGCGCCCGACGGTAACCGTCGCACGCGCAGACGCCAGTGAATCAACAGACGCTCTTTGTACAACTTTGAGTGTGATGACACATTTTACAGTGTTCGATTTAAAACGTTACAAATCTGTACTGTAATCAAAGACTCCTTACCATTTGGAGACATAAAAAGACAAACAATCAATGACTTTAAGTGGCAAGGTCTGCTTCGTTTGCACTTACGTTTGCTTGCGGTCGTGATAGGTTTAAATCAGGCAAAGAGCTTTGTATTTCTAATCGACTTTAATAAATGCCTAGTTTGCGGCCTCGGTGGCTGACTATTGATGAAGTGCTTCAAAAGACCACCTAGCTACTGCCAAAGCATCATGTGTTATAAATTTGATTCACGCGAGACCTTAGTGTAAAATGTTTGAATATGCAATTTTGAAAAGGGCACATGCCTGAAAATATAAAATGTTCAGGAAAGGAAAAATAATAATTGCCAAAGTAGTGTAAGATTTATAAAATTTGTTTTTGACTTACAATTTGGGTTCAATTAGCTATGGAAAATTACAGAAATTTTAGATTTGAAATGTTAATTTATATATACATATAATTAGATATGGTATATTTATGAGTAGTGCCCTTTTCGAAATTGTATATATATACAGTATTGAGCACATCAAATTTAAAGAAGAAATCCATATACATATTGCGAATCATTTATTTTAGATTTTTAAATTAAACATAATACTTACTTAATTAAATATAAATAACAGACTTTCTTTAAAAATCTTCTTCTCGAGACTCTTTCGTTTGTAGTTGGCCATTGCAATATTACTGCCGATATATTTTGTTTCACCTTTGTAATGTCTGCAACTTTCAGATGGTTAATAGATACTAGAGTTGTGACCTTGAATTGAAATTATTTCTGTATACGCCATGACATGGACAGTAGACTATTGCAGATTTGTCCCATTTTCATACATAATAGGTGCAGGTAAGCATTTAGATAACATTTACATGAAAAAACGTATTTGTCAAAATATACGGCATGTGGCCTTTTCTAAATTGCATATTCAAATATAGTAATACTTTACTATGTTTATGTATATAATGTATTTTAGAAAAGAAGACCACAGGAATTAATACGAAGTTTCTTATCCTTTATAATAATATTGTGAAAATATATGTTATAAGACATACACATAATTTACAAAAATAGGACATAAATCGCTGCCTACATGTAAAAAGACACATACTGCTGACAACCTAAATGAAGCAGCGGGAGTAAATCGGCTTCAATTCCTGGCTCGTGCTTTGTGTTATTTGGTTTTTCTTTTAAGAAATGTGCCCAGTAGATGTCAATAAGCTAACTATAGTTTATAGTCACATGCGATACTTTATTACGTGTGTAACTTAAATCATAGTTGGTGAAGTAAGAGTGTAATAATGTGTGTCTTTGGGGACAGAGCCCTGAGACTATATTATATGTATATGTCGAAGCGTCAAGAAAATAATCATTGAAATGAAATTTATTTCTGTAATTGGGATTGAATAAAGTGCTATCTATTGGTTTGATTCGGAACGTCGAGCGTAAGCTTGAGTGAGGTCGCCACAGAGCCAATGTATCAGTAGGAGTGACAATAATAACTGTCAGTGTTATATTGACGTTATATAAGCGCCGGAGACGTATGCGCGGACATATTTGGTGTGCCGAACTCGCTGCGTTACCGATCAAATCAGTGATAATCAAAGTCAACCTTCATTGTTTCATTTCTCTTGTATTTGCCTATCATTAGTATACGTACGAAGTATAATACCACGTCTATATTTTGTTACTCCATCTTGTCAAAAGCGAGTTGCTGTCCAACTCTCCGACTCTCTAAGTAATCAGGTTGTAAGAGCGTGGAACAAACTGCCAGCAGATATAATCTTAGCTCAAAATACATACATATTTAAAAATAAACTCGACAGATACCTTCAACGACAAAAGACTACATAGTGGGAATTCAGCAGGATACAGACACATATCAGTTGCTTCAACTGCCGGTCTGTCTATTAATAATAATAATAAGACGGCTGGATTAAGTCTCTGATGCAGAAGGCCGTATCCAGATATCCAATCCAGAGGAACCTCCTCACAATGCGTGCCGTGTCAAGCAAAACGGCACGCATCGTGAGGAGATTCCTCTCGCTGGAACCCTAACCACCGGTAGCTTGGACCCAGTTCCCGATGCCGGAGGGTCTTCATAGTTTTTATATTTTAAATGTGTTTTTATTATATATTTAAAATATAATTATTATTGAAAAATGTGCTAATAAAGAGAATAATAATAATATATATATTTATTATTCATAACCATTGGACGTTGAGACCGATAGCGCTTAAGTCACCTATTATGACCCCAAAGAATGACTAGGTACTGAATCTATTTTTAGAAAGCACCATACAGCTTGTTTACTGTGTTACTCACCTAATATTTATAAGTACTATAGTATTAAAATACCAATCAATAGTTGTATAAACTATTGCTCATGTTTAATCCATCTGCACCTAGCCGTTTCAGCGGTAAACCGCGATAAGAGCTTTATTTTAATTGTCTCTAGAACTGTATATGTATGTTGCAAAGAGTTTGTTGTTACAAGTTATGAATCATACACATAGACATTTCCGTATAGTAAGATTTGTTCATAATTAACGATTGAAAAGGAATAAAATCTAACTTTCGGCCATTGTTATTGCTACTGAGAAATGTTGGTATAGATTAAAATAGCGTCGTATTGTAGATACAACAACGGGTACTTCTATACTGATATTATAATGGCATAGTAAGTTTATCTGTTTGATACATTTCACAGTTGTCACACAGCTAACTAAATTCTGATGCAGTACAGATGCATCTGAAAAGTACGCTATATATTTACAAACATTTGAAAAAAGAAAGAACGATATTTTTTTTTGTTCTTTTCTTTATATTTAGGGGCATATGTCCATCAGGGATAGGTGAGCCCCAGCGTAACCTAAACAGTACATATACTACATACTACAATAATATCCCAATTTTTCATTTAGTTATAAAGGTTAAAGAATCAACGGTTAAAAATAATCTTATCTATAATAAATTTTGCAGCTTTAGAAATCGGTTTTGCTAATATGCTTAAAATACTTATTGATCATACTTATTAATAATCAAATTCTGCACAAATGATTTCCGTAACGCATTCGACAAATATGTGTTGAACATTTTCTATTACGTCACATCACAATTAGGTGAGTTAGCCTTCTTCATCAAGAAAGCAAATTTTTGCTATAGTGTATGGAGTGGCCAGAACGTAATCTATTCTTTGCAACTATATAACATCTACTTAATTTACTATTATAAAACCAAGGTATTGGAGAAGGCTGACACTGAATTGTTTTTAACCATATTCCTTTTTCCTTACCTCGTTCATCAAAATATTCTTTAAAATTACTGTAATAATTATATTTAAATTTAAATATAACTTCTGTGTAATGCGACATAATCAAAAAATTTGAACCATTTGTTGCTGCTAATTTCACTAATCTATCAGCCTCCTCGTTCCCTCTTAATCATATGTGTGATGGGACCCATTGCAACCGCAGATTTATTTTGTTTATTGCATCTAATTCGTATATCAATTTTAAGATATTGTAGACTATCGGTGTGCCTCTGCTAAAACCAGAGGCGCATCGAGTCACATGTTGTAATGCACTTTTGCTGTCAGTTAAAATGACAACAAATTTATACTTCTTATTTTTAACATATTTGAGATCTTCCAAAATTGCAATGAGCTCCAAATGCATTATTGAAATGTTTGCCTTTACACTGAACATATTAGATATGTTCGTCGCCATGTCTTAATACGCAGTTCTAGACCCACAATCGCTCTTTGATCCATCAGTATACAATTTTGACCAGCCGAAATATTTAGTATTTATTTCTACAATAACCATAAATTTAAGCGCAGTAATATCATGACATTTGTTGATAAATTAAGACATTCTAAATTAGCTTTAATAATCTTTTCTATTTCTATAACTGACCTCTGGGTCAGGTTGTCTGCAACCAGTTTATATAATTCAAGCTGGTTTGAGGTATATATATTATATGTTTTACATTCTTTGTAAACAGTTTTGAGTAATGGTGTTTTAATGCATTGCCAGTATCTTTCATGACAATTTGATCTGAGATCTGCTATCGCTTTAATTATTCTGCTATCTGACCAAGACATACTTTTTATTAAATACTTCTGCGCGCAATCGCCTCAGAAACAGTGGTGGTAAACAAAGCTCGTTCTCCATAACATGGATAGCGGTAGATTTTATGTATCCTCCAATAATACGTAAAACTTGATTTTGGAGACTCCAAAACCAAGTTTTCAAGTTCAAGTCAAGTCTAACCAAATTAGTTTTTGCACTTGTATCATAAAGACAACATCTGTATTCTACTCAACTTCTAATTAAGGATATATACAACGTTCGCAAGTGCCTGAGGTGTACACCCCAACCAGGGCCAGCTAGTACTTTCAACAAAATAAGAAATTTTGATATTTTAGCTAGTTTCATTTACGTGTTTACACCATTACAAAAAAGCATCGAGCCATAAACCCAAATATTTAATATTTTTACAGTTTGGAATAATGTTATTTTCAAAAGTTATTCTATGTTGCCAGAACAATAATTTGTGGCACGCATACATTTTTGTCCCGTGCGGGATCCAAACCCACAACACACACAGTTATACGTAATGCTACAAATTGCCATCAAAATCAGAACCATGGCTTGTCTTTTCAGACCTGATAAAAAGACTTAATAACACCGATATTAGAAACAACACTGTCTATTCACATTTATCTCATCACCCGCCGCCATATTGTCGCAAGGTGCGCGTGCGGTCGTTGTCGTCTAATTGATCCTCAAGTGGGTGTCTCTGCGCACTCCATACAACACTTAAGCGCTTGCGCGTGTAGCTGACCCCTTTATTGCTTAGCATCCAACGCTTGTGTTTGGGTCGTTAATCCTCAATGTGTGCGTAGGTTAAGTGTCAATAGACTATGTGGATGATGAATGGTAACAAAAATTTGGGACATCGTTGACGTTGATTGAGGCTGATAGGAACAGTGTTAGGTACGCCGTATTTCTTTTGTGGCACCTGCTTTAACAGAAAAGTATTACAAATAATATTTTTGTGATTGTTTTAAAGATTCGAATAGGATGTATGATATCAATTTATTCGCGAATCATCTTTTCTTTTTGTTCTTTTTTTGTGTTTCTTGTTTGGTTGTTCCATGCGAATAACTGTGTAATAAGATGCGTTTTAATAAAGTTGCCGCCCTATTGATGCGGTCAAGCGCGTGTCTATAAATATCTCTTACAGGAATACTATATAGATGTTTATATCTCTTCTAAAAAGAAATAATAATTTACGATCTAAATTGTTAAATATTTTAAGTCTTTAACAGTTGCGTTTAGCCGTCAAAGCGTCTCTATGCTGTATACGGCAGTTTGCATTCATATATTATAGAAGTATATAGAAAGTGGAAAAAAATTTAACTTCTGGAAGTTTAGTGTCTTGCTATCGAAGTTTGGAGCATTGTACTAAGCTAATTAAACATGTGATTCTTTACACATATTTATATTATACCAGCAGATTATATTGATATGTATATTCCACATTGTATTAATATGTTTGTTGCAGATGTGCGGCACCTATTACTAATGAGCGAGGTGCGATGTGATTCACAGGCGTCGACGCATGTGCGACCTCGATATACACCGACGAATATACACTACGATATTGGCGTAGATATGAAACCTCTTTGAGTTGTTTACCTTTTTTTATACTTACAGTTATGAATTGAAGACACACTGGTTGGTGTCGTAATTTTTAAATCTATAGGCACCTGTCTTCTGAGCTAAAGCCGTTTAAATTAAACAATTTAATAACAACATAAACTTAGGCACTCCGCTATACGAACTCTTCACAAATTTCTATAAAAACAAATTTTCTTTTCACCTTCTCCTTGAATATGCAAATTGGAGACTGTACGAATAAGCTGGTTTACCTAGGAAAGTACCTTTGCTTACAGAAAAGTATGATTTATGAGTCACGCATGACATTCTTCCCATGTTTAGCTAGATTGTTTTATTATAAAATATTCAGTGACGACCCAAGATTGCTTAGCTAAATATTATTTTTTAAAGGTTTACAATATCTTAGGTCCTTATCTAACAGAGTACAAAATCCATTCACTAAAAATATCAGCAGAATACAGGTAAAAAACAAACATATGTCCTATCTACACCAGTCAACCGTGACTTGGTCTCTGCGCGTCTCACGTTCGTGAGAACGGCTCGCATGTGTCGGGTCCACACTCTTATTGGCGCACATACTTTTTAATTACCTCGTACATTATATAGGTAGCGTTTTGTATATGTGTGCGTGCTAGTCAACCAACACGAATATGTGTTGTCATGCATTATGTGTTAGACATGAATATATTCATTTTGAATAGTTGACCGGTTAATTGTCATTGAATTGGTTGGACCTAGAATTTCACTCAAGTATCTTGATTATGGAAATACTTTCAGCTCACAGAAGATCGCTGCAAACAACCTTCTTGGCTTACTGTAGTTATTAGGTGATCCAGGTTTCGTGAGGAGATGGTATAAGCTGATGGGCCAGTATAACAACAACTCCTTTGTTTAAAAGTAGTTGCATACTTTAAAATAAAGGAGTTTCGGAGTTTACTTAGGGGTAGTGTATTAGGCCGAGGGTTCAATTCCTGGTCGAACAAAATTTTATTGAATTTAATTAGCAAGAAATTTTCAGTAGCAGTACGGCACCTAGAATACTCACCTATACTAACCTAAAACTACAGCTGGCAAAAGTAGGTGTCATACACCTGCTTATCTTTTGAGGATTGAGGATATGATGGCTTGAGATAATATTTTTATTGGTGTGTGTTCTTATGTCACAGAAAGCGCATACCATTAGGCGTGTCATACGCTTGTTAGCCATATAGTAAAATCTACTTCAATCAAATGCAAAAAAAATATAAACTGTAATAAAACTATTAAGGAATATAGCACCTGCTGCCTAACCAATTAATCTACACGCCAGAAGACATTTAAACACGCCTGGGAACGAAGTCCGAATGTCCAGTGATATTGAATTAACACGCACACCACTAATCAACTAAACTGTGCCTCATAACAATGAGTCATGGGCCTTAATATTCTTTGACTATACTAAATATGTAGGCATATGGTACAGGACAGGCCATAGTACAATCAAAAGCAGTTTATCTCACAAATAACCACGTGATTTTAATCATCAGGTCACATTGATTTTAATAATTATAAATAGTAGTGAAACAGTTTAAAAAAATATTTGATGCATTTTCCCACTACATGTATACAAATATAACAAATGTAATTCTTGTGTTATGTAATATTTTCATTCATTTTATAATTGTTGCTATTATTACTTTTTATTTTTTATTGTTCTTCATTATCATTTAATCGTCGTAAGATTATTTATAATATTGTTTTTCTTAAGACAGTGTCTAATTGTATATGTTAATTTTATTTTAGCATGATGTGTGAAGCTTTCATTTTCTTGTACATTCCTTTTAAATTTATAATTCTTGTATATGTTAATTTTTCATAATATTATTTATTTTCTTTCATCTAATTGTTTGTACTTTCTCTTTGGCATGTTGTGATATTGAAATTAAACTACTATATACGGATTTTATCGCGTTGTTTATTTGACACTCTTTTACAAATTGAAGAAACTGTTACACTACATACTACCACTATTAAACTTTACTAATTTTGAAGCTAATTAAATTATTAAAACTATTATATCTGTTTTGATTTAATTTTACACTTTCCCCGACGTTTTGGTTGCTTTTCAGTAGCCATGGTCACGGGGAGACTAGTTACTTAGTCCGACTAGTTAGTAAATCCGTTTATAGTAGTTTAATTTCAATAAACAACATTCGCGTAAATAGAAGACAATGTTATGATATCTTCTAATTGAGAAAACATGAGGCCTTATTTTAATTATCACAATTTATGGATTGAGAAATTGTCTTGTAAGATATCCTTAATAAATAAACATGTAACTGCAGAACTAGGGAAATGCTTAAATTCCTCGACATGCAGCGTGATTATTCTATGGGTTAGATTACCCTACGAGACAAAAAATATTTTTAAGCCACATATAGTTCTCAGTCACAGTATTATAATATTATTAGAAAATATATCTTAAAAATTAACAAGTGATATTCTCAAACTGTCCGTTGCTTTAATGTTACTAAAAATCTTCGGCAACACAGGCAAGGCATGGTTGATATTACCGTAGTAGCGTTAGAGGTTAATAGGCCAGGCAATTTGATAAAGATCTTAAATATATAAAATTGATTGTAGTAGAGAATAAATCACGCATTATTATTAAGCAAAAGTTAGGTTAATAAGTTAAGGTTTTTAGTTACCTTTATATTTAACCAGGAATTCTGCGTTCTATGAACGACATTCAGAGTAAAGCCAAGGTTTCAATGTCAGTTATACCACTTGGTTTCATTCGCTAAGTGTAATAATAAAAATAACATAATTATACTTTAAAGATCTTTAATGTATTTCTTGAATATATTGCACAATAACTCGGACAAACATACTTACATAAAAACTTGATATTAACGAATTATGTATATAAGGCAATGTTATGTTCAGGATAAATAGGAACTAATTTAAATTAGAAATTGTTTATTTATTATATATTATATTTGATTGAAATATCCTTATTTAATGAGGTTTAACAAATGCATTGTTCTCTTTCAAATAATCTGAACTGTGGCTTCACTGTCACTGAAAGTCTTTGAAAACAACTATTCTTGTTCTATTGTGATCATGAATTGTTATTGTCACTTTTCCATGCATTATTCTCTAATTATCACATACCTAACGCAAAACATAAAATAACTAAATACATACATATGTAAATGTAGGCTATTATAGCTTTATAAGTTGGAACAATTGCCTGAGGATCAATATGCCATGGTTGTTAAGCTGGTATTGGATTAAGTACTTAAGTAGATGTACTCACATCAACTCACACCGCAGCAAGACATTGACAATTAAATTTTAAGTATGAACAATCGATGTCGATGTGTAATTAATGTAAGAGGTGGCAACACTGACTATTAATAATTAGAAATTATAAGATTTTTCAATTTGAATTTAAATTTATAATTTTATAAAAAGAAATGAAGATTTTTATCATAGTAATTTTATACGGTGATTATAAATATTTACATTTTATTTAAAACAAAAAATCATAAAATGTGTTTTTTATTTTTATTAAAGACCTTAGATTTTAGATATTTGATGAAATATACAATATATCTAGATTCTGTTGATGTATGTATACACAAAATTACGCTTTCTTGAATGAGTTGGCAGGTGTGGTACACTTCGGACTACTCACTTTTTGTCAACTAATAGTATATATAGTTTTGATTTTATTGCCATACACCGTGCTGTTCCTGAAATTATACGAATAAAAATATAAATAGCACGTTGGAAGTAATAGAATTGCCAATAATGTGCAAATATCAGATAATATTATGATTCATCGTAAATTAAACTTTTGTAAAATGCTTTTTTTCTAGACTCAGTGTCATAAATATCACAAAAGTCAATGCTCCTTAATTAAAATGAACAACAAACGTCAATGTATCGCATTCCTGTCCATTTTAATTGTCATTTTTTATACTAGATCAGAACTGTATTCTGAACATATTTTATTGCGAGATTTGGCGTTCTAATTTACGAGTAGCTATATACCATTAATAAGCTAATTTCAAAACTGCTAATTAATATTGATCCGATCGCAACTTTATTTACAGTAACTACTATCTAATATACAATTTACTAAGGTATTTATGAGTTTTTCCAGTTACACGTCGAACACGTTTTACAAGTGCAATCTGTGAGTGTGAATAAAAAACGGGCTAACAAGTAGGTATTCAAATCAGATAGAAAGAAGAAGGAAGGAAAGGTAATAATTTAATATCGCGAACATTAATAAAATATACCATAATAAATTAAGAAACATACTAAATCAAAAACTAACTCCCAATACCGATTGTCGGAAGAATCGTAAAGCTACATCAGTTATACCGATGACAAATAATCCGAATAAACTACGACCATAGCATTGCTTACTAGATTTTGCCCGTGGCTTCGCTTGCATAAATATAGTAGATGTCAACTTCGGGAACAGTACTTTTTACGGTACCCTATGTAATTTTCTGTACCCTAACAACGTGTATGCGAAATTTCATGTTTATCGGTCGAGTATTTAGGGAATTAAATCGTAACAAACAAACCCACACATTAGTTAGAATTTATTCCCTGAGGTTTCACCTACATTTATGATTACTACTCCGCTCCCGTTGCTTGTAGTGTGATGTTACATAATCTACATCCTTCCAAAATAAATAAACTACCTACTCGGACTGGTAGTTTTTGATACTACCGTGTTTAAACAATGACACAATCTCTTCAGCCTTATAATATTAGTTTATTATAGATCCTAGCTTATAATAATATCCACATATCGCTAGCTATAATTTAAAGTCCCAAAACCCACATGTCAAAAGCTATGAATCAAGGTTCCATATAATAGCATGCGAATCTATTATCGTCTACCGGGTTCCAGACACAATGTTGCTACTAAGAATTTCTCTACTTATTACTTCTTTCTTTAGTAAAACTCAATAACACTTTTTCTAGCAACTACCCAGCAACCAACCCTATGCAAATCAGCCGCATATTCTACGCTTTCAGTGGCTCTAGTCCTTCGACTAGATTAGACTGAATTAAACTACGTTCAGGCTTAAGAAGTATAACAAGGCTAGTCACTAATTAAACTACAAAGAAAGACGTAATTTAAGACGTGAACATTCCAAGCTATTCAAACAAAGATGAGTCCCAATATAAGATCGTGTCCACACACGCACAGTCGTTAGGTGAAGTACAATTAAGAGGTGAAGGGTCAACAGCGCCGGCGTCGCATACCGGTCAATTTGACAATGTGGCGTCGTGAGAACTCTCTGACTCACCTACTACTCATAACTACTGGTATTTATAGCTATACTTATTTCTACCGCGTATTCGCTTGTAAAAATCATTTTGAAGCCAAAGTTTAAACATCTTTATTTTCTTAAAATTATTAAGCATTTCAAGGGCACGTCAATATCAAATATTACATACTAAGAAAAGAGATTAAATAGTAAAATAGAGATAAATTAAAATTAAAATTCAGTGAAATTAAACTACTTTATATCGATTTTAACGCGTTGTTTATTTTTTTATAAAACACTGTTATTACATAATTTAGAAACTTTAAACTACTATTGTTAAACACTTTTACTAGTTACTGTTTACTTCTAGTTAAATTATAATAACTATTTAGATTTAACTTTACACTTTCCCCGACGCGGACGTTTCAACAAATTCAGCTTTGAAAAACAAAATCAGTTCGAGTAGCGCTCTCATGAGAAGAAGCTGGCAAGAACGTTTTTTACATACATAACAGTCCAAATCAAATGTGTATCTAATTCCAAATATTAAAAATCATAAAACTTGACCATAGTAAAGGAACTGCACCTCGTCACGCATTAAACTTAGGGGGTTTACTCTTCGTCACATGACTTTGTCTCATATGAGAGCAGTTGACTCACCTATAACATTGTAGTTACTTACATTTGTAACAATTATTTTAAATAATGCGCAATTATGATATAGGTATGGACTTTGTTATATATATTTATGTGGCTTTTGTCACTTTATTTATGTCTTTTACCTATAGTTTCCACTTTATTGTGTATACTTCTAGGTATGTATAAAGATGCCCACAGTAACTGTGGCCATTGTACCTTTGACACCATGATTTTCTTTGTTTGATATTGTTTTGTACATATACAGGGTGTCCGGTAATTATTGGATAATCTGGAAATGTCTCATAGTGGAACTGACGGCCGTTCAGAAAAAATATGAACAAAAATATATCCTAACTACTACCTAGATGTGTGTTTTTTTTAATTACCATGTATAACTTTCTTGTATACTACGACCATAAATGAATTAAATCCATCGGATTTTTGTTGTTTTTTTATTAAACACTAATTATGCTAATAGATAGACAGTCAAAAGTATGCTATGCTAAAATAGCTTGCACTTTTTAATATATATATTTTTATTATTATTTTTATTTTCATTTTTTCTGAACGCCCTTCAGTTCTACTATAAGACATTTCAAGGTTATCCATTAATTACCGGACACCCTGTATATGTATGTGGCCTTAAACGTTCAGTTGAGTCGTGCTACCAAATAGCACCAAAATAGCCGATGAATAACAAAAGTAGCACAAAATATCGGTAAGTGCTGGTTAGCCTATAATTGGTAAATGTATCAGTTATTTCGTTGTTTGGTCACACTTATTAGATCAATGTATTACATATTTACTGTTGCAAACCAAATAAAATAAATATTACCTTCTTTGCTACCCACGAGAGAGAGAGACCACCAGAGTATACTACTGAAAATTATCACACGGTCCGGGTCGTAACTGAATCTACGCTACTATGTATACTTAATGAGTAATTCTTATAACAAATAACAGGTATTATTTTTAAGCCTCAAAAAAGCACACAGATGCTCCTGGAAATGCCACGGTAAACTGTATGATCTAACAATGGATCATATTTATATAAAGAAGTGGTCGCCCACTGTTCAAAATTGTACACCGTGTAAAACCACGATTTCTTTCTATTCAAGTATATTGTTCTTCGTGCATTTCATATATACATTAATTATGCAAAATATCATACGCATCCGTGCGCGCAAAAGGGGGTACAAAGTTTTCTTTTAAGGTTTTAATATATCCTTTCCACTAAATACCTTCCTACCTTAAAACGTCCCTCGACGTATCTATTACAAAATGTAACAAATATTCAAAACATTCAACAAAAACATTTGTTGAAAAATATAGCAATTCGCTTGAATTAATCCCATCCAAACATATCTCCGCAAATAAGGCTCGAAACAAAATGAGGACCCCTCTGGAAAAATTCAAACAAATCGCCGTCGTCACAATCCTCAGCAATCAGCCAGGTATTTCCTACAAATTGGCTTTAATAAAATACTCCTCTTATTAACGAGCCTCCGTCTTCCCTCTTTGTCCCTCCTGTGGCCCTCTTGGTGGACAAGGCTAGGGGAAAAATAACAAGAATCGCCTCCTTAGATGGAAAGTGATCTGGGCTTAATTGTGCCGCGACGCCCGAGACGTAATGTCATACTTTTTGTGAATCGCGTGGGATCATGTTGTTGAATTGAGATTAAACTTTAAAAGATTTGTTGCAGTATCCTTAGCCTCCAACAATTGTAGCTCTTATTTGATAAAATAATTATGATTATTTATTTAGTTAACTGCAATCAAAACACCAGCTTTCCAGCAGTTAAATATTGGTTCAAATAAAACTAACTCAAAAAAATTAAGACTAAATACCACTGATAGTGGAAATTTCGAGCTGGTTTTCTGTTAGATAGAAAGTTATCTTGGATTCGTTGGTACTGGTGTTGCAAGCAGCCCGCCATTAGCCCAACACCATCAAGTAACTGATACGTTTAATCGCTACATTGGTGAATATATAAAACGTTTCGACACAGAAAATTCATTACTTTTCTTGAGTATTTTTGTTACCTTATACCATTAAACAGCTATACTACATAAACTAACTACTAAAAAGCATATATTATAATTAAACTAGATTTTTACGCGGTTTCACTCGCGTAATCGTGGGTTTTACCAATTTTTGTATCTCTCGAGAACATTATTTTTCTGGCAGAAAGTTAAGGTTAAGGCGTGAAAGCGTAACAGATAAACAAACTCACATACGCATATTTAATATTAGTTAGGATAAAAACTAAGAGTCATTAACAATAATTGTTTGTAAATACAGCGCATAACATGCGTTTACAGATGATTATCAGGAGCGGTGTCCGGCGCTGTCCGCCGCCCCTCGCCGCGACATACATCACACTGCCTGACTGATAACTGTTCTTAGCTGGGCCGAGATCCAATGTACGAGCAAAGCGGGTAGCGGAGTCCTTAGTAGAATCATACACCTGATATTAGCCAACAAATTCTTTTTTATTTTAAAGATTATTGTGTGTCTTTAAAGCAAAAATAAGTGTTACAAATTACTAATATTATTTGAACCTCTCCAGCTAAGTTAATAAAGAAGCTGTGATTAGGCAAACGTCTGCTCGATCCGGTGTCTACGAATTATTTATTTCCCGTGGGTATGTAAAGTGATCGAGGAAGCAAAACCTTCTAGACATAGACATAGTGCTTTCTAAAAGTAAACATGAATATTAAAAAGTATAATAAAATATTCTTAATAAAACTAGATACACAGTAACTCATAAATAATGCGTCGTTATTGTTTTCTTGCCCCAGCTATTGTAAACCTTTACCAATATCGTTTTTCTAGTGAGAAGAAACCACCGTTCATAACAATGTCAGGGATACACAGCCATTAATAAGGTTTTAACCATTCTATATCGGAAAATGTATAAAGCAAGGTTTATTCCAATACCGCAATTCCCTTGTATCTTGCACCATCCAACTTTTCGGCCTAAGGGTCGCCGAAAAAGTCCCTCTTTACCTTCTACTAAAACTAGTAAATAGTGGGATTAACTGATCGCATAAATCAACCGGCGCTTGATACGCATCTTGTATATTGAACCTGAACATTCACCACCGCGGCTGTTCATCGAGACGTTATCTGATTCAAACTTTTCTTATTACTAGTTATTTGGTTGTTTAAATGTTTGTGCAGTGTTTTGGTGGTAGAGCCCACTCTACCACCAAAACACTGCACAAACAACTATATATGACTGCATCCCAATGCAGTCATATATAGTTTATGTTTTCGTATTACATATTGAAAACTTCCTTTACATATAGGTTCATTGATGCCCAATAAAAATATAAAGGGAATATTGCTAATGTTATACCCGTTAGAAATGTTCCTGCCTGTATATTTTCGTAAACAAAAAACGTATTATGTTAGTTAGGATCTATGTTTTAAGTATTTTGAATGTAACCACGACGGCATAATCTGTAACTTATATTGTTAATGGAAGTCAGGTATTTCCAAAATCAAGCAACAGAACACTGCATCACACGCTAGCGTGATCTCCAAACTATTACACAGAGGCGTTAATAAAGATACATTCCGACAGCACATTTCATATGGTATCAATGTGACGGCTCATCCGGAAAAGTACCAACCTCTTAGAGGAAACCGACGAAAGAGTAACATATAGCGCTTTCACCCAGTGAGTTCAGGAGAGTCATATACCAAAAACCTCTCCCATTCCTTTCTATTTATCTCATCTTTATTTCTTTTTCCTGGGTACAACAACTCACATGCTTATACCTCTAGTATTATAAAATACCATAACGACTTATCACCAGCCGAGCTGTATGCAAGTTTACCTTTATTGAAGAATAATGCTACGTTTTAGGTCCATTCAATTAATTTGTGAAACAAAGCTAACAATTACAATGTCTTATTCTCGTATCGGGCACTATTCCAAACTCTTTTCTGAACTACTGACAATTTTCTAACAGTAAAACTAAACATTAACGGTAAAACTAAGCACGTTAATTACACTCAAGAATCAAACATTTTAGCTCAACAGGCATTGCAAACATAAGCACAAACCTCTTCTTATCTTGAAAGCTGCTTGACACCATATCCTAAATGTCTACGCCGGTGTGAGTGACCCATAAATAAAACGCATTCGTATGCAAGACGGCTGGTGAATATCTCTTTATTTGATCCACTTCACGGAGGGGACTCATTGCGACGGTTATAGGTGACAGCTCATCAACCCACAATGTTTTAATGTAGACTAGATGGTAGGTATTTTTCCCGAGGCAACTTGACTAAAAAGTTCTCAATCTCTTTCATGTCGGGTGTCAATAATAGATAATTTGTTAACAATCTTGCAAAGGTAATCGTTTGGATGACAGCATAAGGAACAACCATTGACCTCACTTAATAAAAATACCTGTTTTATATTTTAAGTACAAGTAAGGTGATTATGATAGTGATCGGTTGCCAGTACTGCAAAAAGGAGACAACCACTATTATCTCTAAAAAGCCACTGTGCTTATAGTATCTAGGGCCTCCTTATAATGCTCTAGAATCCATATTCACCAATTTATTTAACTGCTACCTGTATTTTCGAGGAAATATAAGCAATTTACTCTTAATGATTGAAACTCATTTGCTGCGTTTTGGTCTCTAGACTTTACAATGACCGTGGAGTCTTTACGTAGATGCGTATGTTTCTAATTTAATTTCAATGGATAAAAGATTTTGCATGAATTCTAACCTTTTAGAACTTTTGTCTCTTCTAAAACACGCTCAGTCTGTATATGCCATTATATTTTATTACGTTTTAGTAAGGGTTTCTAAAACATAGGACGTACAAGTATCTCCAGACAAAATCCACAAACTACAAAATCTACAAGCATATTTTCATACATAAAACATACACACACCTACGACAAATATTAGTGAGTCTGTACAAAATAGTTAGCCCACCCATACATCTGGTGCTCGCAGTATATTACGATGAGCGACGTGAACGCACGCCGGCGTGTTGTCGCCTCACGCACGCTGAATAACGAGCACAGTCCGTAGGTGATCATCCTATCTGCATACCCTCCAGTTTATTTGAATTCCTTGAAATATTACGTAGTCTTTAGTCCTGCGGGTTCTAGTTATAATAATAATATTCTACCACATACACACAACACCATCTAGCCCAAACTAAGCAGAGCTTGTACTATGGGTACTAGACAATGGATAAACATACAAATATACTTTTTTTTTTGTAAATACATACATATTATACATAGAAACACCCAGACCAAGACAAACATCCATGTCCATGCACACAAATGTTTGACTTGTACGGGAATCGAACCCGCGACCTCAGGCGTGGTAGTCGGTTACACTAACAACTACGCCATCAAGGCCGACAAAAACTTGGAGGTGTATAGAAAATTGTTAAGTTATTCGGGTGCCTTAAACTCTCTAACGTCTTTGACGTTCATACGTGTTACTTTGTTACCTAAATAGATAAATGATTTTTGACTTTGACTTTGTGCTCTGGTATCGATCCTGAATCAAGACACTTATATTATGATATAAGTTAAAAAAATACAAGTTAAAATCTTTATTTATATTCGTATCGACCTACAGCATACAACGTGGAGTAGTATAAAAGTAGTGCTTTTTAAAATAAACCGTGATAAAATTCATGTAAAGTATATTAATTTCAATGTTTGACATACGCGTAATCGTATGATAATATTATGAAAAGCACTATTTCATAATATTGTCATACGTTTACGCGTATGTTTATAATTTTACACCAACAGTTATGTTATTAACACTAAGTATTGATAAAATGCCGTCTAGATAAACACATGTATGTTATAATTGTCATATGATTTATACATAGATTACTAGCAAAAAAAGCAAGACATATTTTCTTTTAAAAGCCTTATTTTAAAATAATGTATGTTTAAAGCTTGTAGGCTTATAAGCTTATAAGTTTTAGCTATATCAGTTCATTAATTTAGCCCTGAAAATGTAGCATACACTTCTACTTTAACATTTATAAAATTAAGTACAGATAACATCATCAGATCATCTTAAACAAGCACTTTGAATTGGATCAATAATATATCCAAATTTAAGGAATTCAACATCACTAAAAATAAACGTAGCAAGCAATAAACACAATCTGAAACCATAACCAAGCCTTTCTCACGGCGTGTCGATTGATACGCCATAAAGACACCATTTACGTGTCCATGTTTTACAACAACTCCAAATATATTCGAGTTATAGGAAAATCGCAAGGTTTGTAATAAAAGCGTCAAGTTGGCAGTGTCGGTACCTCGTCATGTGCGGCCATGGCCGTCATGTGCGCTCATGTGCGCGACCAGCTCATATGTCCGAGCGAGATATAAATCACTCGCCGACTTGAGTATTGCGAAAGATATGAGAACGTGGAGCCAATCGTTTGAGGCACACTGGGAGCGAATACACCTTGTATTAAAATGTTTTTACTATTTTATTAGGATAATGAAACTTCACAATTGCAGTGCTTATACTTTATATAAACAGTTAAACACAGTATATATTCTTTAATTAAAATCCGCATAAAAATCGTTTCGTTTATTTTGATATTCATTTGGAGGTTCCAAATGAACCTCAAAATTCATACTAAAATTGTAATATAAAAGCTCCTAATTAAAATTAATAATTCTAATTAATTAAAAATTACTTCGCTCAAATTTATTAAAATTATAATCTAAAATATACCTATGAAAATATAATACTTATATAAGGATGCAAGGAATTACAGACTCATTCTTTATTTCAAGTAAAATATGACCCGACAAATTTCGTTAAGGCTATTTAAAAATAAAAAAATATAACATAATTAAAAATGTTGTACAAGTTTGTGGCTAATTATATATTTTTATAAATATTATACGATGTCAGAAACTCCACATCTCACTGTAAGAAACAAATCATGATGAACTTGTAACAGTCACCGTAACACCATACAATTATGACGTCGCGTCGCCGCGACGATGATCTAATGATTATCATTAAAATTGCATCTGACGTATTCATATACTGTTGTAACTATTTAAATTGTACCAGCAACTCGAAAACAGGTAACTTTGTTCATAGTTAAACGGCAAACTCACCGCCTTCCCCGTACAGAAAAATGCATTCAAATAGTAATAATAACCTATCTGTAAAAGAAAATACGTATTTATCGTTACATCGCAATAATTAAATCCAAATTAAATACCAACCTGCCAGTTGTAGGAATACCAGACATTGTGTCTGGCGGCCGCACCGGTGTGACGGTTATAATCTTACCTAATTTTTAATTAATGTCCTCCAGACCGAATTTCGGTCATGGCTGCCAATCTTCACGGAGACTGGCCATCTGCGCAGAAGATTATTATAGTGCACAAGTGTGTGCGCAAACACAAGTGCACTCTCTGTTCCCTAACTCTCATGATCCGATGGGACGGATAATCCGACACGACCGGAGAAAGATCAGGCGCAGAACCAACGGCTTTACGTGCTTTCCGAGGCACGGGGGTGTCTAACACCGCCAACTTCCTAACTCCGAGCTCGTATTGAGATTTCTTAACAGAAAAACACAATAACCTTTTGTTGGCCCGACCCGGGATTCGAACCCGAGACCTCATGCACAGCATTCGCAATCACTACCGCTGCGCCACGGAGGCAGAAAATATATAAATAAATGCGAATGTGACTTTGTTACGTTTTCACACCTTAACTACTCGACCGATCATCATGGAATTTTACATACACTTTTTTGTTGTCAAGGGTACAGAAAAATACTGTTCCCGAGAAATAAAAATTTCAATAATAAATTTTTATCTCTAGGTTATGTCAATACATAACCTTCATTAACTAGCAAAGTCGCGGGCAAAATCTATTAGGTTAATATAATTGAAAATAGCTATGCTTCCTCCCGTTGTCCCTCCATCCGAAAGCAGTTATCAGTAGTGTGCGATTTTACTGCGGTTTGATTGCGTGCGCGCGGCCGCTTGCGCTCGCACTCGCCAGTTCGGCACATCCATTCTTTATATTAAGCCATTTCATACCGGCTGCTAGTGCAACTCTATTACGGTGCACTTCGAACTCAGCGTTTAGGTCAGCCACTTAGCGAGATTTCAAGATAGTTTCTACGTATTACTATACTATTCAGAATTGATTTGTTGAACAGTGGTATTGCAGATATGATTTTGTTTTTCGTACAGCAATTGAAAATACAACATTAGGTCGTTCAGCTGCGTTTTGTGTTCAGTGGACTATTTTCTAAACTATTCTCCAGGCGAGTCTTGAAACCTACTTACATATATAGTCTCACGCCTGTATCCCTAATTGGATAGGCAGTGGTGAATAACATTTAGATTTTGTTTCAACTATGGTTTTATAACCTACGGTGACGTACAGAGGCTCTTTTTCCATTTTTATTTTTTTTATTCAACTAAGGTGGCAAACAAGCTTACAGCCCACCTGATGGTAAGTTTTCACTATAACCTATAGACGCCTGCAACAACAGAAGCATCACTTGCGCGTTGCCGACCCTTTAGGAAAGGAATTGGAAAGGAGAAGGAGCGGCAAGGGGAGAAAAGGTGATTGGGCCTCCGGCACTCTCACTCACCGAACGAAACACAACAGTATGCTATTTCACGTCATTATTCTGTGAGAGGGTAGTCCTTCCCCGGTCGAGCCGGCTTAGTCATGCTGTCTTACGGGTACAGTTCAAACCTTCCTGCGGCTATCGAGAATTCTTTGACAGAAAAACATAATAACAGTGTTGGTCAGCCTAGCAATCGAATCGAATCAGGTCCTTATGCACAGCGATTGCATAGATTCGATTCCCGCACAAGACAAATATTTGTGTGCATGAACATGAATGTTTGTCTTGGTCTGGGTGTTTCTATGTATAATATGTATGTATTTACAAAAAAAAAAGTATATATGTATGTTTATCCATTGTCTAGTACCCATAGTACAAGCTCTGCTTAGTTTGGGCTACATAGTGTTGTGTGTATGTGGTAGAATATTATTATTATAGACTACCGCTACGCCGAGACAGTATTTTATACACAATAACCATATATATTTAAAGATTCATATAAGCCTGCCAATCCGCACTGGGCCAGCGTGGTGGACTATGGCCTAACCTTTCTCACACTGAGAAGAGGCCCGTGCCCAGCAGTAGGACAGTTTAATACAGGTCTTTATATTCAAAACTAAAAGCGAAGCTTTCCGTTTAATTTTCTAATGTAATAGTGTACTGTTCCCGTGTTAAGCATCTATAGAAACGCTTGCAGCATCCTTTGAGTACGTACTTTGGTCACCGTAATATGCACTATATTGTAGTTTAAACTTTTTTAAAGAAACATTATGTTGTAAATAGAATTTCATTGAATGTATATTCCATATACTTATAATAATATGCACGTAGGCGTTTCATTTGCACTCTTTATACGACGAATGTTTATTAGACTTAAATCAAATAAGGATTTTACATAATCATAATTTGTTTGTGGCAACTTTTAATTGGCCTTCTTTATATCATTGCTCAATTTTCATCTATCTAGCTATAAGTTTTTCAAATACATATAATATTAAATATACAATTTGAAATCATACATTGAATTATGAATAACAAAAAGAAAATATTAAATACAGCCTTTTAGAACTTGATCCTTAATGCGGGACTAAAAGTTGTGATTTTACCCGACTTTCCGTTTTTACGTGCTTTCAGAATATGATAGCATAGAAAGTTACCGCAGAGCTAGTTATAAGGATATTAGCTGCGAGAACGGTGACCCTTATGTTTTGTCATAAAAAAAGTTTAAAGAAATGTAACATAAATAAAAATTGAAGGCTTCGTCATATAGATGTAGTGTTTGCGCCTAAAACGATGTGCTATTATCAACCCCTAACTTCATCCCAAGCAAAGCTGAAACCTAGCTCAATATAATTTAATATAAGCACGTTCATGGTCTCGTCTAACGTTAGAGAATTCGACAAACGACGAACAGATCCATTCGACGATACACAGGCAATAATCCGTTTACTTTTATCTCTCAACCCCTTGTGCAATTGACAAACTAATCTGTGCACTTAATATCTTCTTTATGTCTTAGTAAGCAGAGTTGAAATTCGCGTGGCGTAGTTTCTTCTTAGCTTAGTAGGGAGTGTCCGTCAAAGAGGTTATTACCTGAAGGACATAAAGCGAGCTGGTCCGAAGCAAGGAGGTCGGAGGAGGGCCCCGGGCGAATAAAATGCAAATATTGTGTAGTGTAGAGCTCCTTGTACGGAGACAGACGGCGACGCTGTGTAGAGACGGGGCTTGTGTGTGTCGATACGTAATAAGGTGACTGTTAGTGTTGCTGCAGTTAGTAAATGTACATATATGTATATTTTAATTAGTAAAGGTATGAAACAACCCGTGATATAATAAATATATAATTTAAATATATATACATAATATATTCTATCACATACACACATATGGCATAATGACTGCAACACCTGGTACATAAATGAGTTGTAAAATACTGAAATTATAAGTTGATGGCGATTTAAAAGAGTGGCCTTGAGTTTCTTGCAGGTATCTTCTCATAGGCTCAACCTTTTGCCTGAACCTTGCAACTAACATAAATGTAAATTCAGTAAATATAATAAACTCACTAACCCCTTTGACGTTCATAAGTGTTACTTTGTGACCTAAGTGAATAAATTATTTTTGACTTTGACTTTGACACAACACCATCTAGTCCAAACTAAGCAGAGCTTGTACTATGGGTACTAAACAATAGATAAACATGCATATATCCTTTTTTTCCGTATGTACTTACATATTATACATAGAAACACTCAGACCAAGACAAACACTCATGTTCATGCACACAAATGTTTGACTTGTGCGGGAACCGAAACCCCGACCTCAGGCGTGGCAGTCGGTTACACCAAACACTACATCATTGGGTTGATGATCATGAGACCATACAGCAGCATATACTGCTGTATGATACTCATAATTCATAGAATTTGCACTCACTGAGTGCTGTTTAATACTGGATATAGTTAAGTTTAGGTTCCGTCACTCTGTCGATATGTGACCCCCAGGTTAATCAGTAGATTGCTTTTATATAGCGCCAGACACAAATTTCCTCAAACAATATATCGACGGTGAATTGCCAATACCTCCTAACTGTAATATTTCGAGAAATTTACTTTTTAATCGTTTTGAATCTAAATAACGCCTAGATTCAAAACGATTAAAAAATGAATTAAATGTCAGTTAGGAGTTATTGGTACTTCACCGTCGATATGTATTTGTGTCTGCTATTTGGTATTCAATATATGGAAAGGTAGTGCACTGCCGGTAAATAGAGAGCAAGGCAAAAAAAAAAGTAACATTTGTAGATATAGGTAGAATTTAATACAAGATTATAAGTTTAATCGAACGTGATCTAATAACACTAATTGATTAAAATTATGACAATGCAATTCTTAATATAGAAACTATATAAATATAGCTATTATCATAGAAACGGTAATTTGTAATCGCTGCGCACCAATTCGGAAACCAGGCGTATGTTTATGCTAGCGTGGATGTTGATACATATTTTTGTTCCATGTGAGCACGGTATTGCAAAATAGACATTGGATAACCAAATCAGCGATCAACCACCAATTATAACACAAATGTCAAATCTAGACAAACAGCTCGATTAAAGTCAGGTCCCATCACTAAGAGCAAACCGCTGATTCGGTGCGTCGTGTCGCCGCGTTTACGAGGGTAGCTGTAAAGTGTAAAAAGCGCAAAGTGTTTGTTTATGCCGCGGCCACAGCCCGCCGGTCGCCGCCGCCAGCGAAGCTGCCCACATAAACAGGCCTGCACATTTACTGCCAAACAATCGTTTTTTCATTTAAAACGATACGGTTTTATGGGCTTACTTGATTTTAGAAACAACGGGAATTGTCAATAGGTTTGTCGAATTTAATGCGAACTTAAAGTGAATATCGTAAGATGTTTGCTTGACTTCAAATGTTGCACACCACCACATTTTCGAAGTATGTACGTACGTACCGTATGTAAGAGAACATTTTTCAATTTAAGTGAGGTGGACTGCACGGGTGGTGTGGTTTAAGCGGTTGCCTCACATTGCCACAGCATCAAGTGTTATGGGTTCGATTTGTTAGATTTTTCGAGTCTCAAGGTCCTTTCTCCCATTCCTTCATATTACCTTTGATATGTATCAAAGGTAATATGAATGAATTGGAGAAAGTATGTAAACTTAGTATGTAAAAATTTATATACTTAATATTTTTTTTTTTTACTAATTCTCCTTAAACTTCGTTGGCCAAAAGCTTGACGAGTCTGTCTAACAGAATTAGTAACCTAAAAATGTTAACAAATTAGCAACCACCACCAATCTCCTAATAATTTTGTAAAACTGTCGTAATTTTACTAGGAAGTAGTTAAAACTTAATGATCGGGATATTAATGAATACTACGTCTTAGAGACAGTACTATAAAACGTGTGTTAGCAAATGAATGTTAGTCGAGAGCGTGCAGGGAGCGATAAGTGCAGATGTACTCGAGTGTGACGCGTTACGATGCTGTTTATCACCACTGTATGCAAATAGACGCATTCACCTTGTGGATGAAACAGAATGAGATATACAGGGATGCTACCGGTGAATAACTTACTGAGTAATATGTTATGTGTACGTATAACCGGTGATAAACTTATGAGAGGACGATATCGCTACAGAGGTGCTACGGTATACACCTATAATATTTTGTTAAAGGTTAATTAACTCTTAAGATAACAATCTTAAGAGTTAATTTTAAAGATTTATAAAATAGACTGATCTGTCGGTGTTCAATATATGACACTGTCAATAGCTCTTCAATAACAGGTGCAGATACAAAAATGTTTAATTCATTTCTTGACGTTATAAGTTTGTTTTCTTCCATATTGTTATGATTACCCCAATCATCTTTTAGTATTATTTAATTTTGGACATAAAACTATGACTTGGAGATATAATGCACCCTCTACCTCCTTTTTTAAATAGTAAAAAGTAACAACATAAGGGTTACTTGTACACATTTCTAAAATTTAAACATTTTATGTTGTTATACACAAACAAGATTAAAATGACATTCTATTCGTATCATAATACAAAACAGAATAATAATCAAATATTCACTGTCATTCCACACAATAAGGCAATCGAATAAAAACCTTCAGACAATCAATTACTCTACACCAACATTTTTCACCTGCCAAGAAGCGTGTCTGTGATTCCATCGAATTCAATTACGGTTACCCACGAGCAAACGTAGATAATAGGTTTCATCTCCATGACAAAACGTAGCACCCCTGACTATAAGAGGCACGTTTGAAGAAAGCAATTATCACCTCCCCACTCTAGGTATGGAGTATATACCCACAGTGGGTATTACCGGTAGTACCTTGTTAGTTAACTGCCTTTGTGGGGAGGCTGTACGCTTATTTGTAAGACACTCGTTTTGTTGTTAGCTGCGAGATAATTGTGCTGTAACATAGTTCTGCACGATGTTAATTTTTGGATGGTTAGTTGGTCCGTAGAATTTGGCGTATTCGATACGAATTTTTCGTACATTCATGTATATTTAGTATGTACTCGTATGAGTACATGCTAAATATACCAATATACATATGTATATTCAGGTATCCGAAAGAGGAATGCAGTTACACCCACAGTTCGCCCATGATAAATAATATAATATATTATTTATTCCCCGACGTTTCGGTTGCTTTTCAGCAGCCATGGTCACGGGGAGAAAAACGAAACGTCAGGGAAAGTGTAAACCAAAAATAAATAGATTTAATAGTTTAAATAATTTTATTAGCTTATAAATTAGTAAAATAAAAATCAATAGTAGTAGTAGTGTAATATTTTCAAAATTTTGTAATACAGTGATAAATAAACAACGCGATCAAATCCGTATATAATAGTTTAATTTCATTGAATAACATTCCCGTAAACAGAAGACAATATTATTTATCATCGTAATGTGAATATAACACATTGAAATTAAACTGCTTAATACGGCTTTCATGGCGGATTATTAAAAAAGGAACAGTATTTATAATATTTCATTATCAAGAGGAAACTAAGATAGTTAGAAGATAGTCGTGTCAATGTTTTACATAATAGTTATTTTAAACTATAATACCCGCCCTCTATTAAACTGTCCCACTGCTGAGCACGGGCCTCTAATCAGTATGAAAAGAGAAAGACCATAGTTCATATTTTATATTATCTGAATATTATTTAGTAATTAGTGTTACTGCTATATTTACGAAAAATTGTGGAATCTTCATATTATTCATTTCAAAATCAATAGACCGAAATGTAATATCATTCAAATAGAATTAGCGCATAGGTGCTGACGTGGTTGTCGTTAAGCGTTGTCGGTGTATGACAAATGAATGGCGGTCATAATTAGAGATTAGGCACAAATCGAACTGCATGCGGCACCAACCGCTTGTGCCGTGAAATATCTGTGTCGCGGATGTTGGAGCGATGGATGGGACCTGGACTTATATTCAGGTATCAACGATTGGAAGCAATTGGAGGCTAATATTTAAGACTGATGACAAGATGTCAAGATGACTTTTATTATTTATAAGAAAAGACTTGAAAGTTGGAACGTTTTATCCAGGTTTGTATTTCCATTACTCCACAACGTATTGTATCCCATGTGAACTAGGATACATTGTATATTTCTTCTCTTAATCCAGGCGAATTTAAAATTTGCAGATAATAATATAATGTACATATATGAGCTTTGGACGCGTCACTAAACGTCAATAGATTTAAATGCATTGGTTATTTATAATTTTTTTTTTTTTTTTTTCAATTTGATCTCTCTCCACCTTATGGTAATCAGTCGTGTGGTCTAAGAGCAGTGGCCTCCACATCGTCCTCATAGCAGCCGAGGCGATGTTGAGGTCTCTACTTTGACGGCCTGAGAAGGTGCTTTTTCACGACCCGCTTAAAGGACCCAGGATTGAAGGAAGAAGGAAACTTTAACTTCTAACTTTTTTTTTTTTTAAGTGAGCACTCCTGCACTGTGTCTCGTCCTATATACCTTATAAACGTTTGAACAACGGACTCAAAGAACACCCAGACTCGAAATAACCATTTCTGAATCACACAATTTTTATCCCGTGTGGGGATAGTACCTACGCACTTAAACCACAACGCCATATAATATGTTAGTCCACAATTCACACATCAGCACTCTTTTATACAGGAACCTGAACTGTTTACATGACTTTTGATCATCACGAACATTAATCTGAACTACTTATATTCAGTTCATATGATACAGGAGCATCAACTGCTTAAATTTTAAACAGATATTTGGATAGACCTGGTCCTATCACTCTTCCAGGCTTCTAGTAACGTAGAGTCCACGGGCGGGTCTCGTTGATTACGCGCTGCGTGACAAAGATCCGCCGACAACAATCCACGTCAATTTGTGAGCTGACAAGGTGCGGTCGCGAGCGCACTGCACCGCACGCACAGCAACTACTGTGAAGTCGCCATACGTGATAATATTTTTATGGTGCCTTAAATACTGAATACGCGTCTGAAGCAGGAAAACATTATTTTTAAGTGCGCAGTACCTCTCCATTGCGTCTACACCAAGTGTTTGAATCCCAAATGTGATCCATAAATGGTTGTACCGACTCATGATTGTGTCTGTTGTTTAAATGTTAGTAATGTCCCCGCAATACATAAAATATTCTTACAGTGGAGTTGACTTTATTAGAAATATAAAACAATTACTTTATTCAATCAGAAGCAAGTACCATATGTTATACTTGAAATTAAATCTCCTTTTTATAAGCGGCAGTATCAAGTCTGCGTCGTTATAACGTCTTAATTTTTTATCAATCCTGAAGACCGGTTAAAGGTGAGACACTGACAGTTATGGCGACATAACAACTATTATATCTGATCATAAAGGCTATACTAGAGATCTGCGTATGGTTTGAAAAATTCAGACAGTAGCTTACCAAACCCAGTAGCAAGGGTAGCCAGCATCGATGACATCACGGACTAAACTATGCTACTTGGCAATAGCCAAAAAGGCTCGATAACTGTAAGCGCCAGGTTACAGTTATTGAGTCAAAACGTTTCGAACAGTTAGTACTTGCACTTGTACTTCATTTACTTCGTTCATATGAGAAAATTGTGAACTGAAAATCAAGATGTTACGGGTTCGATACTTATCCATTGAATTAAGCGATAGTAGTGGGAAACCATTTGAGTTACATCTAGAGATGTCGAGTTCAATCCCAAGGCGCGCATCTCTGTCCTTTAGAAGTTATGTGCGTATTAAATAGTTAATTATCACTTGCTTTAACGATGAAAGAAAACATTGTGAGGAAACCTGCATGTCTGAGAGTTATTTATAATGTTCTCGAAGACTTGTAAAGTTTGCTAACCCGCATTATAAATTCAATTTATTTATTTCTCTCAACAGGTGCGTGCACACATAGTTTAAACACAAACAGAGTATAGTAATAGTTACAAAATAACCTTTGTGAGAGCTGGAGTCTGTAATAGGTTCGAAACCTGTGTGACAAATGTCCAGGCTCTCTCTCTATCGAAATCACATATGGTAAAATTATAAGTATGTACGGTAAAGTCTAGATATGAACCTAAATTAAATAATGAGCATTGAGCCAGCGTAGTGGACTAAGGCCTAACGCTTCTTACACTGAGAAGAGGCCCATATCCAGCAGTAGGCCAGTTTAATACAGGGCTGATATTTTATACTTATCCATTGCACTGTGGTCGAGCGCTCACTTCTTGCACAAGTATGTGATTTTGCCTCAAGCGAAACAATAGAAAGATAATTGTAGCAGTTTAAAAACCATATGTTATATTTTTATTGTCACAAAGATGTCTCCATACGTTCTTGTCCGCGCAGTATAGTCAGGTTGTCGCGTCACTAGTTTTGCGCCTGGCGCAGTGGTGCAGCACTAGAGCACTCCACTCGCACTGAGTGGTCACCGCACGCTCGTAGAGAGCATTTTACATCCAGTTGGTTGTTGAATCACCGTGCATTTAGACCGGGTTAAGCATATTTACGGTGAAGGTTTAAAATACACAGCCATAAAAACGTAAGAATGTTTAATTTTAGACAAATACAATGCTTTATTAGTACTAAGTATATAAATATCCAACAATAGTTTATAGATTGATGGCGCTGTACCTTAAGTCACTCGCCACTGCTAGTGGGCTTAGTTTTATCGATTTGATTTTTACACAAGACTATACATATGTGTCTCATGAATAAAGTTATTTCTAATACAGCTGTTAGTAGTTCTTAGTGTTATTTTAAATAGTCTTAAAAGATGCCTGCATTTCAGAAGTTCTTTGAGTACGGTTCTTTATAAAAAAGAAATAACATGAGGATAAAACTTCTCTAATCTAAGAAAATATTATAATCATTCCAGACGGTACAAAAAACCTGTCCATACTCAAAACTTGGCGCGATAGCAATCGTATTGGTTAGATGACAACGCTAAACGCGCAGGAAAGTTTTCTTGCACTCTAAATTTATTTACACTTTAACGTAACTAGAATCGGATCATATTTAATAAGTCTCGCATTACACTGTTATTAGTTACAGAAATTTTCGTTTCACCAGGAATGGTGAAACCTACTTCAATGAATTCCTATTTTTATCTTTAAATAACGATAGGTTATCCTTAGTTCGCAATCATAATAGACGCCAAATTCGATCGTTACACATTTACATGGAAGTACCGGCTCAAACTCATAAGGTAGAGCAATCATCCATTGGATCAACAGAATATTATCTGTGGCCACGTACTGGAGGCACGTACGATGTGTTTGCTGCTAATGAGCCGTAATGACTAGCGGGATTGTTCACTGATAATTAAGTGTTATAACTAGTGGTGAATGCCTCGTTGGTTCTGTGGTATAAGTTTGTACTTTACCTTATGAACTATCGTAGGAACCAAGGTTCGATTCTTGGACAGTTACATAGACGTGATTTTACGTATGCGTGTGCTTTCTTCTTTGTGGGCTTTATTGTTACCAAATCTAATAGATTTTAAAACTTTAGCCCATTGTTTTTTGGGTTGTCTCAACGGCCTTACTGATCGTCAGAATAATCGGAGACCATAAATTGACGAACGTGCATGAAGAATCAAAAGTAAGAAAAATATAAGTCTTTGCCTACCCCTCCGAGAAATATTTGTGACTCTATGTATGTTTGTACTGAATCTCTATACCAACCGTCATGAGTGTTTATGAGAACCGGAGCCAATAGCTTATATTTTTGTTGGGAATTGATAATATTATTAGTCATAACGTACAACGTGAGATATGATAATCGCATATCCTGCACACTTCAGTAAACAAAAGGAACATATTGGTAAAACCCTGGGCATAAATATTTATATGTGTATTACTAATAACTACTCTGTCCCTCCATTACTGTTCTCCATATGAGTACATACTTATATGGAGAACAGTAACGGGTCTGCATCAGTTATCTTTGAGTTGGAGATTCAGCTTTGCATTCTCCATTCCGCCTTTAATTTTAATATAACTGCAACATTATCGATCAAGCCATGATCTTGCGCAACGAGTGTGATTTTTGCTTTTGTCAGCAAAATGAAAATAGACTACAATACTCCTCGTGAAAGGATCAGAGATATAGAAACTTTGTTATGTGCTTTATGCTTTGTACCTTTGGTATACCGGAACGTGGATCCGCGCGAGACACAATGCTTTTTCTATTATTTCTGGTATTCTGGCGTACAACGGGTTCAGGTATTTTAGGGTAAGTAATACTCACCATAGGTATAAATTACACTTACAGGTTTTTGCCCGAAATAGGTTCTACCCGTGTTTCGATCGAGAAAGTACTGGCATACTATCTTCAGTTTAATAAATTTACATTATAATACCTAATCCTTAATCCATAACTATATAGCGAAAACATAATTTTATAATATGACCCGAGGGTTTCTGTTCTATCATCACAGATCGAGATCATAGAACAGGTGATAAAATACTGTACCATTTGTTTAACGGCAGAAATAGCTATTTAAACTTATTACTAAAGGTCATACTAGCATTTAATTATTACCTTCATAATTCAATGCATACTAGGTAAAAATAAAACTACTCTCATATGTCTCAATTAAGTTTCCTTCGCTCATTTTTGATTTCTATTATTTGAATACTCGAATAAAAATTGAGAATTGGTTGATACCAACATTCTGATGAACAACAATTCACTACAATGATTATAACATCCCCATTCATCCAAAAGTAATGGCATACCATCAAAAATCACATTTTCGATTAGAAAATCCCAACGGCAACATCGAATAATGTAATTCATAAACAGCCATTGTCTACCAACAATCCGCGGTGATTACTCCTCAAATCCGCACCATGTAATCCTCGAGTTAAAACTTAAGTGTCATTAGACTCCCCGACGGCATATTTTTATGGCTACCTACCCCTACCTACCATAGCACTGCCTACACTTAATGTGTAAAGTTTTAATTGAAATTTGATCTGACTCACTTTTAACGAATCGTTCTTATAATTAGCTATGTGATGGAATTAAAATTATGTGTCGCCTTGTGGGTTTTCAGTATTGTAACAGCTGTGTTGTATATATGAAACGACACGTGTAATAAAACTGTATTTTTTAATCGTCGTATTACTCAGCTTTAGTCTGTATTTACACATGTCTTAGACCTCCGCCAGCGTAAGCAATAAATAATTCACTAATTCATATTGCTCGAATATCCACAACGCTGTCATTTAGTGCAATACTCATAGCTAGAACTATTCAATTGGACACATTAATTCAAAATTCATCGCCGCACACATTTAAATTGCTTTGCACCAATAATCCGACCGTTATGATTCGAACGCGTGACGTAATCCACACAAAAATGGCCGCCGCGACGCGAGCGCACAATCGAACACATGCCACACTGTACCTCACATTAACATAATTGAATATTCTATTGTACGTGTCTAATGTTGTTACCTGATACTACAGCACTTACATCGCTTGATAACGACACAGTTTAATATTCATGCTATTTTGTTCAGCGCTTTACGCTTGCTTGTTCAATTGCGAGTATAAAGTTACCTGTAGAGGGTGGCTGGAGTGCGCCATCTGTCGTCGAACGGGACAATGCAGAGATTTATTGTTTCGAAATGCGCTTATGGGGGTTTACCGGGATTCGGTTTTTTGCACGCTATCAAGTTTCCATTAGCTAATTTAGTATCGATTCGCACGGCAAAGTTTAGCGGTACGATTCACAATTGATGGATCGTTTTTATTCATCCCAAAACGAGAATGCTCCAAGTTTACAAATTCAATTTTTATGGACAGAAGCGGCATTCTGTGATAATTCAATTTGAAGTCTGGTGCGGCAGCGAGAGAGGTTTTATGATATTGTTTTGGTTTTAATCTTCAGTGTTTTCGTTGGTATATTAAAACATATTACAAGATGCTTTTATTTAAAAGCTATTGGTATCCAGGCGACTGCTTATGTTTATAAATGACTTCTGTAATATCTCATCTCGATGTCAGCACATTAGACTGCGCCATAAGCAAGGTAATGTATTACATTTATATTAATCGAAACCGTCACTGGAAATTGCTTCTGTCATCAATGTCCCTTCGTAGGGGCACCTTCGTCCCTCGAAACATCTGCATTATCTTACCTACGTCCCTCGCGAAATCAGTTACTGCACGGGCATTCACTAAAGTGCATTTGCCATCCCACCCGTCAAACCTTGCAATTATCTCGTAATGTTTAAACCAAACTGAACCTTGTACTATTGTATTAGAATATAAATTGTAATGCAGTATTCAAACACGCGTGTCTAAACGATGATAACTTGTATTTCTCTTTGATCAAACAAAAAAGGACGTAGATACATTTACATACGTTTGAAATTTGTAAGTTGAATAGTGAATGGTTAGAGAATACAGATCGTTTAAGCTAAGAGGGTAGTTCACATGTTGACGGAGCGATTTATCAAATTTTATACGTTGTTGGGGCCGCGACATGTGCGCGGTGGACAATCGCGGTGTGACGTAGCAGGGAGGGTTTACAATTAAATATGGGCCGAGGTAGCTAATGGATTAGTGCAGATGAGGCCGGCACCTTATGGCGTGCAATCAGAATGTGCAGATGCGTCTAGATTGGATCCGTGTGCAGCGTAATGCATTTACCGATAGATTGAAACGAGTGTGAAGTTTTTAATTTAGTAAGGATGTAAGCACACGCTCGCGTAGATTTTTATTAGATTAGAGGTATTAAAATATAGCCGTGAAGAAACTTATTTGTTTCTCCCTGTTGTTGCGTGTTTGTTCGTTTCACTATTGTGTTATTTTATTGCTGTATCAATGACAATTTATTTGAACCAACTAGAGTAAGGGTTAGAGATATGTATACTGATGACATAACTGCGAAAAGATTATCTAAGACTTTGAACTGCTAACTTATGCGCTTTCGAAGGTTAAAAATCGTAGCTATATACCTGTATACTAAACTTTTTGGCGCAAAGATGAATATTGCCATTAAACGTGGCAATGCTATCTTCAGTATTCTGGACACGTTTCCAGTCAGCAGCCATGCTGAAAATTTTGCAGTGCCTGAACCAGCTCTTCATTACAGTTCTTCGATTTTTGTGTGTCCATTTTTATTTTGTATTTTATGAATACCATACTTCTACTTTTAGAATGATAATTCAAAATATTCATAAGTGGAATAAAACAAAACGGAATAGTAATCATAATGGAAATATGTACGACTAGCTATGCCCGCGTTTATAGTTACTGCGCCGCCCCCGTGGGTTGTAGCGTGATGTTTTATAGCCTATAGACTTCCTCGATAAATAGGCTATCCAACACTAAAAGAATTATTCAATTCGAACCAGTAGTTCCTAAGATTATCACGTTCAATCAAACAAACAAATAAACAAACAAATTCTTCAACTTTATAATATTAGTATAGAAGTATAGATTAGCAGCGATAGCTCAGTGGGGAGACCAACAGACTGCCATGCAGAGGGTCTCGAGTTCGAACCCACGTCACGCACCTCTGACTTTCGGAAGTTATATGACTTTTCGAAATTGTGTGCGTATTGATTGACAATTATCACCTGCTCCGTGCCTCGGAGAGCATGTTAAGCCATAGGTCCCGGCTGCCATGGACATCTATAGCAGTCGTTATTGGGAAGTAAGTGCCCCAGTGTCAGGACACTGGTCTAACCTAAGGGTATCGTTAGCCTTCGAGTTGCGAAGGTCAGGTGGCAGCCGCTCCGAGTAAAAACTGATATCCAGTCAAATCCGGTTAGACTAGAAAAGCCGACCCCAAGTGACTTGAGAATAATAAAGGCTAGGGAGAAGAAGTATAGAAGTATACGTTGCAAGTGAAATTACTTACAAAAAGTGCTCTTTTACACGCTTACCCTGTCAATTGTTGGAATGCCAGGCATATTAAGAAACCTATTTTGCCTGGTCCCTGGTGTGCCTCCGCGATACAATAGGTTATTTTTTTAAATAAATTTGCTGTTTTGCTTCGATTTTCTAGTCACCATTCACGACGCTCACATGACAGTTGGCTCGTTTTAACTGAGACTATACATCGCAGTATTTGTATACACTTTCGCAGTAGGTATGATATGATCGATGACGTCACGTGGCCGCGCGGTATAATTGCACGCGTCTGTCCCGCGTCATGCTGGCACCGCACCGCTCAGGTACAGTCTGCAACAAAACCCTTACACGTAACGCACTTATTCATATTGTAAATGCATTAATATTGAAGCCAGTAAGCATAGATACCTAACTCTATAAGAATATATATGAGCCCTGCATGCTTATAATATATTATAAGAGTAAGAAGTATTCCACTCTCATGTCGTCAGCTATGTATCGGAATCTATGTACCTAATAGGGCAAGCCTAATGCCATCTAACAGACACATTGCTACTTCATAGGATTTCCGCACAAAAAATCCAATGATATTAATCCTAGATATCGCGAAAACTCGTGGTAGCCTCATGTTTTCGCGAGCAAGGTAAAATAAGCTTATTGCCATGGGTTTAACAAGGCAGCCATACATATAGATTTTTGTTAGAATATTATATTGTATAAATCAAACAGTATTTAAATTAAGATCATCATGATACTCATCATCGCCACTAGATGGCGTTTTATCAACTAAAGCGGGTAAAGCGCTAAATAGACATAAACGACAGCATTCAGCTTCTATCACTTTGGTTATACTTCTTGTGAAAACTATACTAAACCGAGAAGAAATTATAAGAATCCTTATACAGAAAACGCCACTTCTTATAATTCTTCCCTATGTCTTAAATAAGATGCCAGAATAATATAAATACAACATACGTATTAGAGATGTTTGCTGTCGGTACTCGGCTCACCTATTCACGTGGGTGATGGATTGCGGCGTCGATTAGGGCCGGCGCTGACCTGTTCTTTCATATCTCGCTAATGGCCGGTCCGCACCTACATGTACCTATGTACACCTCAACCTCACAAGGCTCATGAAGAGATGTGCTGGATGTGACCTACCATAGCTTCTATATTTTTATAGATGCAGCATGTTTAGGACAATTTTCGTTTCATTCTGGTATAATCGAAGAATTTTTAGTTGAACCTATTTATCTTTTATTTTTATTAATGAAAAACAAAGAAAGAAAGATTTGTTACACGTGTTACTACCAGTCTTACTACCAGTAGTAACACGGGTATTTTTTCCCCGTCTTACCATTAACTGCTCAAGTAGTAACATGGGACAATTTCGTTACCCGTGTTACTACCAGTCTTACTACCAGTAGTAACACGGGTATTTTTTTTGCCTAATGGTTTATTTAGCACACACACATTAAAATAAACTGGAAAACTGAAGGCACAAAAACATAAAAGAAAATAAAAATATATTTGCGTAGTGCCAGAATTGGTTTCAATGTCAAAACATACTACGACATTGACCCGTTGACGTGCTGATATTCTAATAGCGTAAGTAGACTGAGATACTCGAATCAATGTTTAATCCTAACTAATATTATAAATGCTAATGTGAGTGTGTTTGTTTGTTACGCTTTCACGCCTTAACTACTCAACTAATCATCATGAAATTTTGCATACACGTACCTTTCATCCAGAAAAATAATACTGTTACCAACCTAACATAACCTAAATTTACGAGAGCAAAACTACAGGAAAATCTAGTCGTAAATAAATTTCGCACTTATAAAAAGCTGAGTGACAAACTAAGACAGGTACATTGAATTTAAATTATGATCACAACAGACATCTATCTACGGTTGCGTAGCCAAAAGGCTACAAACAAGCCTTCATGCCTACGCAAATCACTAACCTACGAAACTGCTACGAATCATGGGCTACGTAAAACATTTGCAATCCAAAAAATTGCCTTTCGTTAATATACTTTCGTAGCTCTTCTAGTAGCACTGTAACCGTTCCTCTACCTGTCAGCGTGTGCTGTCAAATGTACAAGGGTCATTACTTAGAGCATCGCGGTAATTAATACAACGTGGCGAATTGTGGCGCTTGCCTTTTTGCCGTGTCGGGGGCGTTTGAGGCCGCCGGACACGATATCGAGGTACGGTATCGAGTAATTGATTTTGGTTTCGACGATTACATGTTCATTTTTGATTACGTAAACAGAGCATTTTAGATAATCTAATCAATTTTGCTAGACTTCTTCACAGGATAAATCTATACACTCTTTCCTTTTTTACCTGGCTTCCAACATGATAAAACTAACATGAAAAAGATGTTATCAAAACAGTGCAAATCTAAACTACTAAAGTCTAAAGCACCAAACTTAGTCTTAGATCTAAGCCATTTATCAAAAAAGCTTATTATAAACCTGCCACTAACGTTACGATGTGGTTCATCTGCAGCACTAAATTTAAAGCTGCGCTGACCCTGCTTTATCTCTGGACTAAATCACAAAAGTCAAATTCTCTTTTAAAATATTATCATTAATTTATTTTTATGCCATATTATTTAAGACTTTTAGGACTAAACCTGGTTCTATCATTAAAAATCAATCATTCAAATGCAACTTTGTAACTACTTTTATGTTATTTTCAAGACGATAAACGTATGCATGAAAATAAAGAACGGAATTTTAAAATATTTTTTGAAGATTATATATAACTAATTCAAAATCAAACTCTAGCTTCAATTATCGAATATATATTTTCCAAAATCGTAAAGTAACAATTACACATGACTAGTCAACCAATACATTCAGTGATTCAAACACCGACACATGAGAAACACCAGTTGACGTATGGACACAGCAAATCCTAAATTACAAATGCTAGCACGATCCCCTCCATCAGTGTCTAATCACAGTACCTGTCGAGTATCAGCCACAGTCAGCTCTGTGCAGTAAATCAGCGCTTTGGAGGCACCTGGCCGGACAGTAATTAATCTCGAGCCTTGCTCCCTCTCTCCCCTCGGTCCGTGGCAGAGACAGGCCAGTGAGGGCACGACGCAGCGACGCCACGGCGCCGCCGACGCTCAGGTGACAGATCAAGTACCGTCGGAATGTGAAGGGTGATTGTCCTTAATGTAATAGGGAAATTGATTTTTAGGTACGTTCGATTTAGAAGAAAATTGAATTAGGGTGAGTTTAATTTAACAGTAAATAGATTATTAGGTAACTTAAGCACCTGAAATATATATTCTATTGTTTAATAGAATATAATATATAAAACCTAAAATTTAAGTTTACCTTATATTTTGATAAATCTATTGAATGCACGTTGACGACAATCATATATATTACCTTGCTCCTTACTATACAGTGTTTTGTAGAGATACTTTCATATACACTGGTCTATTAATTTCACAAAGTATCATACTTTTTAAATGACTAATGACTTAACCATTAAATTATCATTTATCACAAATACGAACAAGTGAAAATAAGTACCTACATACCATACCCAAATTATAACAATCTCCTTTCGTAATGAAATAGAAAGCCAATATCGATAATTTTTTATACGTGTTTTCTGTTGTCTGATCCTCAGCATAAATCAGTAAATAAGGTGTATTTATTGTCTCACAGGTAATGATGGTCATATTAATTACAGCAAAACTATTCAGAATCGATTGATGATACATAATTTTCTTTTAACAATATAATCCTTTTTTAAATAGCAATTGCGGCTCTATGTGTGCGCTCTACGTCGCGGGAGACCTAACTAACATACGATCAACGTACACAAAGTCCAGATAATAATTTTTAATCATACAAATTAATTGCAAAGCAAGCAAGCAAGCTGACAAGCGGTTTTTGGGTTTTAAATATTGTTTATATATTGTTCTAGAATGTTCCTTTTTAATGTAGCTTACTTAAGTCTAGCCTAACCTTTCACAGTTTAATGCACTTATACAAAAATCTCTATATTATTTTCTTTTCTGGCAGTACTCACAACGATAGGTAATATGCAAATAGTAGCACATTATAAGGCGACCCCGTCGGTCTCGATTGCTCAGTAATTAATCTCACCGCCTTCATTCACCCCTCACCCCTCGCAGCGCTCACCCCTCGAGCGATGTTAACATCGTGTAGTATATTGATAGCTCTCGATTGGAAAATTTCTATTGAAATAAAACTTTATTGGAGTGTTACATTTCGGTTCTCTAAATGATATCCATATATGTGATATGAATCATTCAGAGAAATTAAATGTAAAGGTCATGAATGCGATTGCTGTGATCTTGAGTTCGATTACGGAGTCAGGATAAATGTTTTGGTAATAATAAAAAGATAATTTATAATGAGCGATATCGAATCGATGTACTGCCAAGATTCTCGAATTTAAGTCCGCGACACGCATCTCTGTTCTTTTTAAGTTATATGCGTAATTAACGCTTCTTTTGAATACCGTATGAAAAATTTTGATACATAGGTACTTGAAAAACCCCTTATAATTTTCTCAAACGTTTGTTATATTACACTGCGCCTAGCAGAACTACAACTTCTAAATAGAAAAACAAAAAACCTTTTAGTAGAATGACAACAAAGAAATTTTAAATAAAAAAATTAATGTATTTTCACAGATAGGTTCCAAGAATAGGCTCTGGAAAACGGCGCACTTGATTAAAACAAATATAAATGTAGAGATAAGCGCGATGGCCATCAAGCGAGTTATGATGGAGCTATAAACAGCGTAACAACTACTACAGGCTTGTAGTATCCATCGTAGTGTCAATACAGCGTTATGGGTAGTGATGTGACACGAGAGATCTTCGTACAGTCCGCATGCAACGTAATACAGTGATTATGAAGGAGATTGCGGGACAAGATAGGGTGATAGTACAGACTAACTACTTGATTAATCATGTCCTTTCAAAAGATCGTTGACGATAATGAACAAATTTTAGCTAGACTGTGATTATACTGGGGCTCGCGAGTAATAACATATTTGATATGTATTTTGTTTTATTCATAATCATGTCATTCGATCTTGATCATTGTACGTAAAACAATAAAAAGCCATAAAAATATGATAAATCTTACAGTATATCAGTCCGTTGTATTTATACGACGTACCTGCTGAAAGCTGAAAAAAGCTAGTAAGTTAACTATATTTATAAAATATCTTTATTTTCTTACGTGTTTTTTTTTTTGTAAATCATATTGTTTAGAATGCGCTTAGCTGTATAATAAATTGTTATCATGATATCGTTGTTATAGTAACAAAACACATATATAAATATTTTGTAATACAACTAAATAAATTGCCTCAAAAATTACAATTACAACTTCAATCAAAACAAAAAACAAGATTATTGAATTCTATAATCCCTTGAAAGTTCGCATCCCGCAGTCACAAAGTAAGTGATGTAACAACACTATTGACGCGCAAATATTGTATTGTTTTACGGTGGTTTTATGTTATTGGCATAATGGGGACAGTTGAGAGTCACCGCATACGAATGACACAGATTGGTACAAACTTATTACTTTGTTTCTTTCAAGTAAAAAACTGTAATGACTCAATTTGCATATATCTACTTATTCTTTGAATAAAACTCTTATCTTGATTGACATATTTTTTGTTATTTGTGTGATGCTTGTACAAATAATAACGTAGGATTTACTCTAAGCATTTTTTGCGAATACCTAGTCAATTCAGCCGTTTCACCAGCTATAATTCTGATTAGTTCAAAATTCGGACAGAAAACAATAGTTGATAGAAGTACTGGCGTCATTTCTAGCCCGCAAATATAAAATGATAACAAACATAATTAACGTTTCTATTTATTATTTAAAAAAAAATATACTTTCGACCCAGTTTAGGTTAATAATATTAATTTCTAACCACATACACACAACACTATCTAGTCCAAACTAAGCAGAGCTTGTACTATGGGTACTAGACAATGGATAAACATACATATATACTTTTTTTTTGTAAATACATACATATTATACATAGAAACACCCAGACCAAGACAAACATCCATGTTCATGCACACAAATATTTGTCTTGTGCGGGAATCGAACCCGCGACCTCAGGCGTGGCAGTCGGTTACACTAACCACTACGCCATCGATCATCATAATTTTAATAAATTAGATTTATATTTAAATTAGACAAATTTCATATCGGTATACCTATATTTACATATTTTGTAAGTGTTTAATAAAATATGTAGCAATAAATCTGTATGTACTACACTATGCAAATAAATTAAACGTTTTTGTTTATTGTTATTGTATATACATACATAAGCACCGTACATTCGATAAGTAAGTAAACCGCGCAGCGCAGCTCTCACAATCACAAAATTGGATCGCGACCGCACTCTTATTCAAATTGTTTCGCCCTTTTTAATGCCAACACTTCTATCCCTATGTTCATAATAGCGGACTCACGAAAACCACAGCGTAACAAAATTAAAAAGAACGTCTTTGTTCTACGATTAAATATGTTTGAAGCGATGTAAATGGATTTTTACACTGTGACGTTAAAAGAGATTTGGTAGTTGGTGAATGTAAACGCTGTTACACTTTACGATCGTCCAAAACTGACGTTTACTCGTGTTTTGATTTATGAAAGCAACAGTGGATCTCTTTGTTGATTATTCGATGGGATTGTATCGAAACTCCGCTTTTTTATTCCCTTCACAATCTTTTATCTGGCCGTCGGCGAAATGAATTTTCTTTATGTTTTGTAAAGTAATGGTTTCGGACAATAAAATCGTAAAAGTTCGCGTCTAATTCACGTCTAGACACGTAATTGGATTTAATATTGTTTTACATCGTAAATTGTACACTGCGGGGAGATAAACCTGTTTAATTTACACTGGAATTTGACTTCACGAAAAAGTTATATAATTTATGTACGTGAGCTAACATTATGCTCAACGTTACGTTCATGAGATATATTGTATTAGTATTACGTAGTAGAGACCTATAGTACCACTTTTAGAAAGGGTCAAATGGTTGAAAATTTGCCAAAGAACAATGTACACTGTTTACAAATAAAAATCCCTATCGCTTGACCGTTTTTAAAAATAGAAGTTTTTATTAAGCAGGGCAAAGTAACTTGTATTAAATTTTACTAAAACGTACACAGTGTTCTTCAAGATTCACAAGCAAGAAAGAATCAGCTACTTCAACAAGTTCAAATAACGAATGCCCGTTAAGAATAGTCTGTGTAGTTTACGTTTACCATAATTATACTATGGATTATTTACCATATAATTTAAACGAATATTGATTATGATACCGCCTAACTGAACTAATATTCTTTCAAACTTAAATATTGAAAATGGAACTGCATTGAACGTTATGGCGTCAAATTTTAACGACATTCTTAACATCGTGTCGTTCGATTTTTAAATATGTTAAACTCGCAACTGCCGTATAAATAGCACTACATAGAAGGAAAGAAGAAGTGTGTAAGGATCGTAGCAAATGGAAATCCGTAGTCTCTGCCTTCCCCTCTGAGAAACAGGCGTAAATCTATGTATGCTCAAAGAAGGAAAAGAGATATGTATGTACGCATACGTATAAATTATCGATAAATTATCTTAACGTGTCAAACTAGATACGTTTAATTGTGTCGGTTGTACTCAAGTGTGTGTGCAGCTGCTTCGAGAATCGCGTGACATCGCTGATTTATTGTAATCGAAGATATATAGCACAGATACTACAACGATGTTCTGTAATCGAAGATGGATAGTGCTGATATACAAGCGGTATCGGGTGCGGTTACTATACGATGACAATTAAACATAGAATAATTGAGATTGGGTAGTTAACTGTTTCGATTTAGAAAGTAAACACGAGGAGTTGCTTATAACATTATTAAGAACTAGCTTTTACTCGCGGCTTCGCTCGCGTAGGTTATGTTAGTAAAAGTAAAAGATAGCTTTTAAATAAAATATAGCCTTTGATAGTCAGTGATAATATATAAATGAAAATTTGAAATATTTTTTAAAAACAGTTGTCTCGTTTTTGATTTCAATCGTTACAAACAAACAAACACAAAATCAAATCTTTCCTCTTTATAATAATAGGTTTTTAAGTCGTAGGTGACTGCCTCAGTTGTGCAATGGTAGAGTATGTGACTCATTTGTATAAGGTCTCCAGGTCGATTGCCGGGATCACAAGGATTTTCTGGTAAGAAATCCCCATTAGCAGCATGGAGTTTGGAACTAAAATAGGCTCTCTAAAATCAAAGTTGGCGTAATACACTGCTGTCTACTCCTTTGGGGATATAGGCTTAAGACTATGTATGTATGTAAGTAAAAATTGTGCTTGGCTGGTGTATCAGTGCCTTTCTGTTTGCCGAAGAGAACAGAAGTCCAAACATCCCCTTACACCTGAAAAGGAGAAAAGCACCTGCCTTACGCAATTTAAACCACTTCCACCCATCTACAAATTGACGATGATCAATAATTCTTAACCTTACTGAATACTACTTATAATATTGGCCACTTAATTACTTTCATAGAAAAGGAGCCACTTTATGGCATCGATATGTAAAAATTGTCCCTAAAACCACAATTTACTATCGGGGCATACTTTATTTTGCCCTTTATAGGTCAATGAAAAGGGAGGAATAAAATTTTTATTTGTGTATTTTAGTTACGTTGGCGTATGGTATCGGCTAGTAAATCATACACAAGTACCATACAAAGTATGAAATAGAGATATTAGCAATTATAAGTACCAACTTAAGAGTACTTTTAAATAGAGTAAGTACTAAATGGAGGATTCGAACCCGCGACCTCTATATTTTTTCATATGATAAGTAGTCTTTCCAGGCTGCTTAAGGAAGGTTTGAAATGGTTTGGGAATAGTTTTATTTTTGCCAGTAACAGTAGCAGGACTACAACGCCGTTGAAAGTTCAGTAACATTATTACCTTGTGCTATAAGTTACCACACGATACGGTAACTAGATTTTAGGATTGCCGTATGCTTGTTAGCCACCTTGATTCTAGGCAAAGTTACAAAGGAATACTGTTACATTCTAAAAAAAATAGTAACGATGAAAATTTTATACTAGGTATTTGCTATTTTCACTTTCAGGTAATTTACTGTGATAAGTTACTATTTCTATTAAAATATGGATTATCTGTTGTCTTAGGTAATACACACATTTATTACGAAAGCCAAGTAAGTTCATTAATTAAAGATATGAATTGGAATGGTCGTTCTAACAACGCTGGTATTATGTCGTGAGGGTTAACATGACAGTCAATAGTCTTACCTGTGACAACGCAAAAGATCAGCTTAACCTAAAAGTAGACACTGGCATTGATGTGGGATCTCTCTAATTAGTCGGCCTCTATGGCGTAGTGGTTAGTGTAACCGACTGCCACGCTTGAGGTCGCGGGTTCGATTCCCGCACAAGTCAAACATTTGTGTGCATGAACACGGATGTTTGTCTTGGTCTGGGTGTTTCTATGTATAATATGTATGTATTTACAAAAAAAAAGGTATATATGTATGTTTATCCATTGTCTAGTACCCATAGTACAAGCTCTGCTTAGTTTGGGCTAGATGGTGTTGTGTCTATGTGATAGAATATTATTATTATTATTATTATTATTCACGCGAATAAGAAGACGAGACATGTGCTCTTAATTCTCTTCTTTTTTTAAAAGACAACTTCCACTCTAGTAATATATCCTGTACCGAGAAGGATTTACGAACATTGAAACAACAAACACAAGGAACGCCAAGACTCGGAAAACATGTGTGGATCACATCCCCAATTCTTTTCTTTTTTTAAAAGGCTTCTACCTCAATAGGAGTAAAGCCTGTGTCGCGAGGGACTTTACAAATATTCAAACAACGAACACCCAGATTTAGAACAACCATTTGTGGATCACACAAATTGAAATCTATTTCACTATAAGAAGAACGGTAGCGGCCAGTAGTATATGTACTCGTATGTGGCTAATTGGAGTACGATCAGATCGGTTCAGGAGAGATACCGCGCGGGGACGTGCTGTCACTCGCGCTCGTATACCAAGAGCCTTTAGCATAATGGATGCGGTAAATATTTTTTTATGTAGAGCAATATAATCATAAAAAGTTTTTTTAATTGCCTGTGTTTATAAGGCTAAGGACAAAGTTAAAGATAGTATTGGGCGTTATAATAAGTTATATGTTATACTTGTTAATTAGCGTTCACGATTAAAGTATTTAAAAAAACTTGATAATTTAAAGTAAAATACGATTACATATTTTGCCTTAAATGTGTCAATATAAATATGCTCTAACGTATATAAAATATATACAAAATTTTATACAATTATTTTCATATGCCTATGTTTTAGATGGCTTCCGATCCTGGCAATCGCAACTTTATTCGCATAATAGTCTATTGTACATTTTAAATTCATACAGAAATTATTTCTAAAACATATAAAAATATTGTATGAAAAAAGAGATGAGAGCTAGCAGCCTCTAGGCTAGCACTAGAACTTACGCAAGATTAACCAAATCAAGCAGTGCATGCATATTAAAAATAACCACATCCTATTAATTTCTTGATTCGCACATCTTAGTCACGTATCGCCAAGTCAGCTCCATAAATAACGCATCTTGCTAATCCGATACGCGGTGATTTGTTGTCCTATTTACTTATTTGCTTAACCCACTTGAGATACCTAATACATGTATGTACGTAGCCATATTCAGCTTATTGCTTGTATCAATTTGCTACAGATATCCGTTATCTCGAACAATTTGGCTCTGTCTGTTTCAATAAAGTGACATAACTATTGCGGAATACTGAGGTATCACAGCCGGTTGTGCTGAAAGCAGCCTTAATGTATTAATATAGAAGAATACATTATTGATATTATTTAGTTTCAACATGTGAAGAGAGTTTGGCCAAACTTTCAAGGCCGTTCTTTTCAATCATGAGTAAAGTCAATCGTTTAAGAACAGGGATGGAATTAATACGACTACAAACCACAAAGAAGACCCAAGGCTTGTACTTAGGATCGCGGATTTCTCATTTATGGAGTATAATAGCATATCCTAATCCCCAGAACAGAGGTCTTTTAGCAGGTTGTCCAGGCCTCAATATCTCAGGCAGAATATCGAGAATCTGTATTTATTATTATTGTTCTCTATTCAAGGGTATTTCTGAAACATGGTTAATGCTATTTGACCTGCAAGTACATTTAAAAAATATCTGTAATCACAAATCTAAAGTGCGTATGTGTTTTTTTTTCACATATATTATATCGAGAAGGTGAATATGCTATTCATGGTTATAGTTTACAATTAAACAGATGATTTGCGATTATAAAGAATAAATATCTATTTCATAAAATCTGTACTGGGATCCTTAGAAGTATTATTCGAGCTATCGTACAAAAAATTCACTAACACACTTTTCGAAGTAATCATTTCATTAGTCCACTGGATAGCGTCTAAGATACTACAGAACTTTTATAATGGCAGTAAATCGCAATATGATGTTTATATCTAATAGTAGATACTGTATTCACGTACCTATTACTACTTATATTATGCTATAGGGAGTTCAGTTTGATTACAGTATGAAAGCCCAAGTTATGGACTCGTTGAGTGGCCTACATACCGAACATTCCGCTGCACATGGCTCTATCGCCCATCTCTTTTTAACGCCGATAAACAGCACACATAAATTTCTTATTTATAATATAATAAAATTTATAACCGCCATAATCCGGCGGCAAAGCTCACAGTAAGACAATCTCTTATTAACAATTCCCTAACAGCACGTCTCGACTTCGTGTTTTTTCGTCAAGCTACCTTAAGTAACCCGAAATACTTCATGCCAATATAGCCAGTGCTTAGTATGTAAATAAGAATGAATTTCGTTTAACTTTTTGACGGTGAAAGTAAATAGTAATGCTCAATAACCATCGGCATAAATAGTATTAACAACAATTGATTTACATACAAATTGCTTTAGACAATATTGCTGACAGAATGGCGCGCGTGACGCGTACCACACATTCTGTTGGGCCACTAAACTCGCGAGCAGCGGGGGATTACACCCAGTACGGCACGGCCGCCAATAACTTACGTAAGTAACACTTATAATTTTTTAAGGCAGTATTGTTAAATATATGTCTAAAAATACTGAAGATGTCGCGCCAAGTTTACACCATTGCCCTTAGCCGGTGCCAAAAGCAATTGCGGCCCAACAGGACTTTCCACTTAAAATAAGTAATAACCACTTCTACAAAAAATACTCGACGACACGGGCCAAACTATAGACATAAATATTGCTAGGAACATTTACACGATGCACCGAGTTCAGTGTGAAGGTACTTCAAACTGTGCTTATTTTATAGTTCAAATGCAAAGAACTCGATTTATTAGGTACTAAAACTAAACTAAATATTTTAGTTGAAATGCCTTTATTCTGTATTAAATATTTATAATATACATCTAGGGAGACAGTAATTTTGTTTTAACTTACCTTATTTCAGCTCTGCGTATAGCTAAATCCCCTCTATGTGTGTATCTTAGGTCTATAGTATTGTACAGTATTGTTTTGTTAATCTAAAAAATAACTAGTATCCAAAAAGCTTAAAGTTCTGCAAACATGTATGACATTTTTGACAGATATACCTTTTGTATAACAACAAATCGAGATCTTAATCGATCTTATATATAAAATTCTCGTGTCACAATGTTCGTTCCCGTACTCCTCCGAAACGGCTTGACCGATTCTCATGAAATTTTGTGAGCATATTGAGTAGGTCTGAGAATCGGCCAACATCTATTTTTCATACCCCTTAGTGATAAGGGTTGTCCACCCATAAATTTTTTTTTAAATCTTTTGGTCAGAACATTTTTTTATGGCAAAACAACGTTTGCCGGGACAGCTAGTCGTTTATAATCATTGAAATTATAAGTACATCTAGACTCAGAACAGCTATAGAGCATTAGCAACGCGGAGATAACCTCTCTTTTTTCTAAGTTTCCTTTTACTTATCACAAACATCGCTGTTACTATTCGCTGTTTTGGTGGCGTGATCACAAAGAGCGCAGTAACTCCGAGAGGGTGTCTCGCGTGAAGCATTCAAACATGTACACATACACACATATGTATGACAGTGTATGAGAATAAGAGCACCTGATTGCGAGTCTGATTGAGACGCTCAACTGTTTATTTTTATTGCAATAGTGCCTCGAGAATTACCTTCATACAATTTTGTATGGGGGGAACGTATGCTTGATATGCTTCAATTTGCTTAAGTAATGTATTGGAAAATACGCGATATGTATGTTGCTTGGGTGTAGACTCAATTTATTAAGTTTTCATTTCAACGTCTGGGTACTCTGCACTAATCCTGTCTATAGATGGCTTAGCTAAATAAGATTTGAACTTGAGAATGACTTTTTGGCTTTAAGAAACATTTAACATATTTGAAGTGTAATTTATGTATTTTTTTATTGTTGTTGTCACCGTTGACCATAAATAGCATTTGTTAATGATTAACTTAGAAATGGGTCGAATGGTGAAATATAATAAAATTATATTAGGTAGGTATATCTAAATGCAAGCTACTCGTTAATCAAGCGTAATAAATAGGCTTTTACCCGTATTACTAATTGTCCATGCCACATTGGCTTATCAGAATTAATACAATTGGGTATTTCTGCAAATAGATTTTTAGTAATATCTTGGCTCATTTAATCATAGTATTTCTATCACGTGGATCCAAAAACTTAGGGCAGCAGGCTCTACTTGCTAAGTACGTTATATTTTCTGGCATAAGCGATGGGTATAATTCCATGGTACAATAAGCTGGCCATTCGTATATCTTACCCAGCTAGCTCATAACAACCTATAAAATAAATTATCATACGATAGTGACAGTTGAAATATAATTAAAATTTTAAATCATGTAAATTAAGAATCGAATATCAAGAAAAGTATATGCAGTGGTATTGCAAGTATCTATAAGATATAGAAAAAGCTTACATACTATCGAGCAGGCTCAATTTAGGTTACGAAATATTAATTAACTAATTTCGTGAATACCATATTTAGGTGGAGGCGACTCGCCCTACGGTGAGATCTCAATATGCCAGCTGGGCAATTGAGAATAATATTGGTAACATGATGAACTTAATAAAGTTCACCATGTTACCAATATTATTCTCGTAAATATAATTCGTCATATAGCAAAGTCTATTCGTAAATAGATCATCCAATAACTGGGTGCCTAGTGTGAGTTGCAGTTGACGTTAACGCCATCGAAACGCTTACCACGTTTGGCTCTATGATTGGTTAAGAGCTTGGAGCGGGCCAATCAGAACACCGAACTTAATAAACGTGTCGATCGCGTTAACGTATAATACAAAACTAAACTATCGCAACTAACTAAAATAGCATGTGAATGACTTTTGATACATACATCGACAAGCATGTCACCATAACGGTGGAATTTATGAAAATTCTAGTTCGCCAAGATGTTGCTTACTTAAGCGTATAAAATTAACTGGTTGTGGACAAATAGTACGATAAATATGAGGCGGCCATGCCTCGGCCTCTCTCTATGCAAATATTATAGGCTTTATCTGCGCTTTCATTTCGAATAGGTACGATACGATACGCGGAGACCGCGGCGCGAGCCCTGTACCGTCTGCACTACAAAAGAGGTCCAGTTTATATACAATGTCTTTTGTTGTCTTACTTTAAGAAAAGTATGTAGTTTAATAGTTGGTTTTATCCTGATTGCAACCTGTTCGGTTGCAATGCAAAATACTCAGGGATGAGACGCCAATCTTATGGTTTACTTGATTGCTTCTAGTGCCACACTCATTGTCTTCATTCACGGTATTCGTTGCCTCACAGCCTATATCTACGATATTAATGCTCTAATAGAGTATTGAAGCTCCTTTCAAGTCCACTTTATTTAGTTGTTCGTTAACATCTAAGCTCCCCTTATCACACTATATGATTTTTTGAGCATTAAGCCACATATGACACGTGCAGTCCTCAGTATATAAGAAAACGGATTTAATAATGATAATTAGCAATAATATCAACAACTTAAAATGTAGATTCATCCATACAATCTCAAAAATATATAAAAGGAAATTAAATAAAATATCTAATTTTCCTTCGCTTATCTAAACTTTACCTGTTACTGTCTGCGAATGAAACTATTTTCCACTACGTCTCTCTAATTAATTGCATTACAACTTTACAGTACCGTTCTTAATCTAAATCAATTGCAATCAAACGCACTGATGACTATCTGGTATACTGTAAATTGAGTTAAATATCTACATTAGCGCTACTTAATATTAGATTAATCGGCAAACTCCAAAATGGCATACTCAATTCAAAACTTGCTTTGGTTTTTAAGTCGTATCAAAAATAACTAGTGTTTTGTATTTTTATTTAATCTAACTTCGTGAGTAATTATTCATGAACTTAGATTAAATTTGTATTATTTATAATTTTATTAAAAAATGAAATAATAATTTTGTTCATACCTACATAAAAATCATATAAAACGTCCAGCAAAATCTGCTGACGCTACAGGCTATCTTGCCCAAAAAATATGAACATTCATTTTTTCATACATATTACGTCTGGGCAACAGTACAGCGACATGGTCTGTAGGTATGGTTAATAAAAACTTACGACAATACGACAGTACGACAAATAATACATATGACACACGACTATTGCGGCTTAGTCAAATTCGGCTAATCAACAATATCTTGCGTCTAATTGTCCATATGTTATGTTCAGATCGGTATCGTATGGAAATAAAGGGTATCGCGACAATCATACGCTAGTTAGATCCACATAAATAATACGCTTATTAGGCCCGCATATTGAGCTCCGAATTTCATAGCAGTTGTATTAAAACTCTTTCTATTGCAGTTGTTTATTGATATGACTGTCGGTGAATAAAATTTTTGGTCCAAGACAACAATTTTTGATTAGTTTAGCAAGTATTGTAGACAGGTTGTATTGGTCAAGTAAGATTCTATGCGAGATACATTACAGCGTCCATAGTTAAAACCTGGGAGTGCCGCTCAAACTAGAACGACGAACTTGTCAAATGCTTCCAACTTATAGAAGCTCTCAGCTAATCAACCTTATTACGGCGAAGAGGGTTGCCAGAGGTACTGACATTGGCGCTGTGCTGGTAGCAAGTGGACAACAGTCCTTGTAATTTTTACTAACAGTGCTGAATCTTATTCTATAAAGGTCGGTAAGGCGGCTCAGCTCCAATGTACAATCATCCAGAAGCTACGTTAACTGCTTACCACCAATCAGGTCGTACGTTTATTTGCCGCCTTAGTAGGACTACCTTTAAAGTATTATTTAATAGTATTGCAGTGATAGTTTTAGAATATCGTGATGTGTGTGTGTATCGTAGGATGTCATCTTAACCTATTTTGTTGCCATAAACGCTTAAAAAAGGATAACATTATTAGGGAAAAGAGCATATCTGAGAGTTCGTCATATTGTTTTTAAGAGAGTCTGAAGTATAACAGCCCGCAATCGGCCAACGTAATGAATCTTGAGAGAAGTGCAAATGCGACTTAGAAGCAAAAACTATAGACATTATGTTAATTAGTACTTCTTTAATTATAAACCGATAGTGAAATATCTTTGACGCATACCGCAATTTAGGACAGTTCTAGTTCTTAGAAAACTATGAAAAGGTTTTGAGCATGAAGAACCTGTATCGATGTCTTTTTCTTTACTGTTTCTTTTTTCGTTCAACAGGAAGGAATTGCACATATACAATGAATTTACAATATCTTAAACAGTATTTATAATATAAACATAAAAGTAGGTATGAAGAAAGCAATAACTTCCTTCAGATAGGTAGGCTCGTAAAAAACAAAGCTTTTTCTCATCCCTCCCTCCCACGCCGCTGCCCCCTCTCGTCTGAGAGTTTTTCTCGTCACAAATCAAGCGGATCGCATTTATTTAATACTTCCCCCAATTAATTTGCATAATCCTTGTCAAGCACAGGTCTCGACGCCACTCCGTGAATGACAACTTCTTCACGGTGGCTTTTTTCAACTACTTATAATGAAAATCTTAACGACAGTTAGTATGAAAATAAATATTTTCTTAATAGCAAAGCAAGGTCAAACAATTATTTTATTCTGCTATTAAGTTAATAAAACTTTAATCCTACATACACAGACTCACACTGGTATATTACCGAAAACATAGTCAGAAGGCTACTACTTTTATTACTTTTCACCTTTACTGCAAAGCTACACGTTAGCAAGACTCGACTAACATAGGGATTGACAAGTTTCTATACGCTTAAACTATTGTGGAAGTTAGAAAGTATTGCAAAAACCATCAACAACACATTCAGGTTTAAAGAAGTCTGCCCACTACCCCGTCTCATACCATGACAGGACCTGTGTCAGGCAAAAAAATATTCTTTGTAAGGAAATGTATAAGACTATGCCCACTAGACCGTCACCGACCAGCAGTTCCTATAGCAGGGCGTATCGTGTTGCTTTTCGTGTCTGATACGTTCCTAGGACGGTCATGGTATGAGACGGTGTAGTGGGCAGACTACTTTATTGTTCTAATTTTTTTTCGAATATACTATATTTTACTATATATAATATATATTACTACTAAAAAGTTTAGAAAGAAATGGTAATTGGCCATTTAGGTAATTGGTGTAAGTTTGCTTTGAGATTCTGTTTGTATTAAAAAATAAATTAATTCGAAAGCATACCTCGTTTTTTCACTCAATGACATGCAACATTGCTCAGTTATGATCACAACTTTATGGTAATGCAATCCTCAAAACGTTTTGCACCAAAAATATAATAAAATAAATATTCGCGCCAATCCGAATACATATTAATCGTTGAACAAAGGACTAACAACAGGTATGAGCATGGACTGAACAAAACGGACTTTTGTTCTCGTCATGAATATTAACCGAACCAACGGTGTGTGAACTGAACCACCCCATTTCACCTCCTTTCGCCACCACTTTTCACCCCTCCAAAGTAAATCTACATAATTCACTTTTTATCGATGCCATCGAGATATTATCGACGTGGATAGGTATTCAAATTACAGTTTTGATTTATTCATAAAAATATTATTGTTTCAAGGTGGCTCCACAACATTTGTTCTGTTGATGGGTACAGTGAGGTGCAGTCATGTCATGACGGTTAAATTTTAAGTTAATTCGAGTACCTACGCATATTTCGCATTCTAATAAACAAAATATACATCCCAGTGAAACGCAAGACAATATACATTACATATCATAAAATGTATTGAAGTTAAACTACTATATACGGATTTTATCGCGTTGTTTATTTATCACTGTATTACAAAATTTTGAAAATATTACTCTACTACTACTATTGATTTTATTTGACTAATTTATAAGCTAATAAAATTATTTAAACTATTAAATCTATTTATTTTTGGTTTACACTTTCCCCGACGTTTCGGGTGCTTTTCAGCAGCCATGGTCACGGGGCCATGGCTGCTGAAAAGCACCCGAAACGTCGGGGAAAGTGTAAACCAAAAATAAATAGATTTAATAGTTTAAATAATTTTATTAGCTTATAAATTAGTCAAATAAAATCAATAGTAGTAGTAGAGTAATATTTTCAAAATTTTGTAATACAGTGATAAATAAACAACGCGATAAAATCCGTATATTGTAGTTTAATTTCAATGAATAACATTCGCGTAAACAGAAGACAATATTTCATAAAATGTAATTGACATACCTACGTATTTCAGAGGCAATGCAGGAAGTACTTTAGGCACACATAAAATAGCCTTTAAATAATCGTACGGTGAGTAATGATTTCAAAAGTACGTCAAGGACTATATTTTCATATAATGTGTAAGTTCTTCTAAGACTTTTAAATAATAAATGATTATAACAAAAAGGGAAAACAATTTCGCTTATAAAAAAGCCTTTTTGAGGAGTAAAAAAGCATTGTCATATCTGTAGGCGACTAGACTGGTCTATCTTCTTCTTTACAGAGTCGTCTGTGATGGTACAATTATTCATGGGCCACAATAGTTTCCCTCTTGCTGGTTAAGGTCGCCTATATAAAATTAATATAGGTATAGATATCTGTTTATTTCACATTATTATGAAACATTACATACCTAACTATACTCCGAGTTAATTCTAATTACACGTAATTTTGTATATAACTTATTGTTTGTGACCTCGCAAGCGATCAAGTCTGCGGTTTACAAATACCATTTCAAGAATTTCCTGATACCATTTTCTTTGTACTACTAAATGTGGTTTGGAATACTACATATATCTTTGTGAGTGTTACGTAAATACGTAGGTAATACATGTTATTACCATTTCAAATATCTTTTTAATACAATGCGCGTATATCTAAGTTAATGAAACGACATTAAACTCGGAATAAGTGTTTCCATTAATCGTTCCGCGTAGTCGGACTATAAATTAGTGTGGGGCCATAAATTCCGCATGGCGGTGACGCGCGGCCGCTGTCCGCCCACCGCTCCGCTCACCGCTCGGCGCGGGCCACTGTACGCTTTTGTGTGTGACTGTACGCCAGTGCTCACTGGTAGAACGCTGTAGCACGCCACATTAATTCATTACGCCTTGTTTTGGAAGCAACTACATTTTGCGGTAAGAATGTTTTATGTGAATATATTTTGCGTTATTAATGAACTTGGGTTTTAACTGTAAGGTTTTTCTTACTATAAAATTTGTGATGTACTTTTATACGCCAGAACGGCGCCTATACTAGTGCGTTTATGGAGGATAAAATTGTAAAATTACTAGGCATTTGTCTGTAGCAGCACTGCGTCTGAAATATGCCTCGTGGATAATACGTGGGACGTAAAAATAGCTCCAGCCTGCTTAACTCCACCAGCATTGTAACACCAGTATAGAGGATAGCCAGGTTCATCGCCATTATTATTATGCAACTCAACGGGTGTTCTATCTCGTGAAATCTCAATAAAACATAAACTGTTTAGCAACCTGCATCGAATTTAATCAGATATTTACAAAATGAGTTGAAAACATTAAAAGTTTCATAAAACATATGTACCTATAGCGAAATATGGGCTTAATACAGCTTTTGTTATTCCTTCGGGGATAAACAGATGTTGGACATACATGTAGAATATATGTATGTAAATTGGAAAAGACTTCGGTTGTTCAGATTATTATTTACTGAATACTAAGCCTTAAATATTCGTGATTCATTAGTCATTTGAATCACAATACGTTTATTTAAGTACATACATCTATATACATTATAGTTATACATGTTGTGACGAGTAGGCTGATTCATCACCGAAACCGCTGATATATGAAAGGTATTTAAGTAATAAATGTATTCATAACTAATAGACAAAAGATAGAATTCATAATACTGTAAGCCGTGCAAAGATCATAGTGGAACACGGTTACCATAGGTTTTGAAGCCTATTTAGATAAGCAATGAACCTTTAAGAAGTTCATTATTCGAAAATAAAATATTAAGAAAATACATACTTACACGCCTACATAGAGGCAATGCGCCTATTGGCATCTACCGAAAATAGTTTCAGGCTTCGTGTTGCTACCTACCGAGAATTTCGTGACTAGACAACTCAGTAACACTTTATCCGACCCGGGAAACAAAAAAAGGAATCATGCAGTCATGTTCACTATTACTGCGATATAATACAAAAAAAGCAAGCATTAGTAAAGCCATGCTGACTGGCAATGCTAATCATTTGAGGCCAGAAATATTTGTCTTTTAGTTACGCGGAAGGAATAATAGGTACCTATATATTTTATCGTATAACTACCACTCTAATACCTAAAACAGCAAAACAGAAATGCGTCCAATTCAAATACCAAGTTGTTTTCCAGTGCAACGTCTTAGAAGGTTTCAATATTAATTGTTGGTCATAGCCAAGAGGCAAGTCTGAGCGTTCGCCTCGAATAAAACTCTAGCTTCCTGTCAATTTACCTAAATCAAACTAGAAAGTAACGCATTGCCGTCGTAGAACAAAACGGAACTTTTTCTAGAACGTTCGAGTTATTTTTTTGTACCGAGAAGGCTCTTGGCTCGGTTTAGACCGAACCACTAAATCTATGTAAGGTTTATTTAGAGTACTACTTAGTTAATTTATTGGTTTTAGCATTCTGATGTTATTTAGTGAATAGTGCAAATGCCATAGATATTTATGGCAGCCGGGACCGACAGCTTAACGTGCTCTCCAAGGCACGGAGCAGGCGATAATTGTCAATCAATACGCACATCATTTCGAAAAGTCATATAAATTCCGAAAGTCATAAGTGCACGACGTGGGTTCGAACCAGAGACCCTCTGCATTGCAGTCTGTTAGTCTCCCCACTGAGCCATCGCTGTTTTAGAAGAAAGAGAGGCCTCATTGATAAAAACCAAAATAAAAATATTACCTGGTAGTTTCTATTCCACTACAACCGTGGTAGCCAGCCTACTATTTCGTAGCATCTAAAAACATTCCTCCTCATACCTCTGCCGAACGATCAAGGCATAGAATTCTCTGCCAAGGCACGTGTTTCCTTCTTCCTTCAATCCTGGGTCCTTTAAGCGGGGCGTGAAAAAGCACCTTCTCAGGCCGTCAAAGTAGAGACCTCAACATCGCCTCGGCTGCTATGAGGACGATGTGGAGGCCACTGCTCTTAGACCACACGACTGCTTACCATCAGGCGGCGTGTGGTCATTTTGACGAGCAAAATAAAAAAAAAAAAAAAAAAAAAAAAAAGGTGGTGTAATGTGAGTACTATAGACTTACGTACCGCTTCAATCAGGTACAGACGTATTTATATTATGTATAAATATTTAGGTAGTTAGTTCTGCATATGGCGATGTTTAGATCCTCGTTACGTATGTTACTAAACATACCGATAAAACAAAATACGTTCATATTAGTCATCAGTCTACTAACAGTACAACGTCGGTCAGTATTGTAGCACTGAACTTGTAATAACATATCTATTTACAAACATATGTATATATTATTTAACATAATATTAATGTAATGTAAAACTTCCTCTGATGCGACGCAACATGCGCAAGTTGAAGAGAAATTACGTAGATATTTTTCAGTGTGTATAAAATTATGAATATCAACCGCGCATGCGACACGTAAAAATATATTTTTTACTTTTTAAATAATATCCATTATACGTGTATTATAAAGTAATTATATAATTACGTAAAATATGTTAGTATTTGACACCCATATGACGGTTTACCTGGGAGTCAAACATTTGTATTCTTGTTCCCTTCCAGCTAAAATAAAGTACTATTATTATATGCATATTACGCACATATCGGCAGCTATTAAATATTTCACGTATTGAAGACGACCTTATAGCCATCAACTTAGCATATTGCTTGACTCCGTACTGCTTCTGAGAATTTCCTCATAGAAGAACACAATAGCAAGGCAACTTCACCGGATCTGATCATACGCATACCTCTTAATCAATCGCTAACCTAAGCGCTAACTATCACCTCATGAACCAGGCAGATATAGGATAGAGGTAAAATCATTTCAGCTTAAGTATGTACTTATATAATAAAGAGCATGTATATAGTGTATTTAAAGTCTACTGACGTCACCGGCCGCAGACATGACGCTGTATCGACGTCATACTACGCGTCTCGCTGCATCTGTTTGTGTAAACATATTCGTTTTCTTTTTTATTCTGTGTGTTTATTTATAAGTACTTTCTGATTGTTTTTAGCGTTTCGTCACCACGAATTACCCATAGAATCCTATTACTATGCTTACGCTGCCTGTTTGTTTTATGCAAGCTTGGTGACTAACAAGCATGCAGCCCGGCAAATAGTATTTTGTTATCGTAGTTTATTAATCTATCAAAGAGTATTGCAAGCGTCTTAGCAACATTTAAAAATATAACTGCTTTGCTATTATCGCAATAATAGCACAAAGTGTCATTATAGAATCATTGCAAGCGGCAAAACAAATCAAGATTATTTCTCTGCTTTCTTTATGATGGAGGACTTTACATAGTTCTTGCTTCTAAAATCGAATCAAACCAGGTATCGAGATTATTTACGCTCAACCATAAACAAGCAATAATGTATGCCGAAGACGCCACATGATAGGTAGCAAATATATTTAGATAGAACGAAGTGAAAAGCCCAACTAAGAGAATATTTAAATCATTACCTAGTTCTCTAGTGAAAATAATAAAGTAACAAAGAATATTTTGTTATTATTCTATTGTATTTCTTGTATGTATATAGTCACAGATGTATATTTTTAAATGAGTAGGCAGAAGAATGTTAAAGACACCTTTCGCTAACTGTTGTAACAAATCTGCTAACTACTTTTTTTATAATAAGAATCCAATTACAACAAAAGATTATTAAGAAAAAGGAAGGAAAATACACGCTAGGAAAACATTTTAATTACATGACTACTTTTCTAATGCAAAATAGAAAAGTAACAGTGGGTACGCAGTATAAAATGAGTGTTAACGAGCTGATGTTGCGAGGAGAATATTTTAATAATTACAGGAAAGAATTTTCTGGTATGTCAAATCAGCCATGTATGAAATTGTTGGGTACGGGCCTCTTTTCAGTGAAAGAAGGGTTAGAACATAGTCCACCACGCTAGCCCAGTGCGGCTGTCAGAGTTTACGTATCTTCGAGAACATTATGGATAACTCTCAGATACGCAGGTTTCCTTACGATGTTTTTCTTGCCAGAGATGCGTGTCCTGGGACTGAAACTCGAGTCGTCTTGACGTGGCAGCTCAACGGTTGAACTGCAACGCAGTTGGACTGGCTGCTAGGCTATACATGTTTCTTTTCTAGTACAGTATTAAAAAGAAACAGAGACTCACACCTATAGTTTCCGAAGCGCTAGAAAATGATGTCTTACTTATTTACTTATTTACAATTCAGTATTAAAAAAAGCTAACTGGAAATATCGAAAAAAAAGGAAAACAGCTAGAAGAATTTTAATCACTACACTACACTATACTATACTTTTCTAGTGTAAAATAGAAAAGTAACACAGGGTACGCAGTATAAAATGTGTGTGTGCTGGTGACCCGATACACATTGGCTAGCCGCGTGCACTATATAAATTACACGAAACACAACTAAAGCAATGCGCACTCACTGTGGACCTTACTGTCTACATAAACTGTGAACTAAAATCAATACGGAATTAATCCCAAGTTTTGTATCGTAGCGCTTGTCTGTTGCAAGCATTCATAGGCAGTGCCACCTTGCCGTCAATTGGGACATTTACTTGCTTGGCATCGACGATGGGTTAACATTTCTCAACCTGTGTCTTATACAATATAATAATTAATAAAGCAAGCACTAATAAAAAAATAATCTAGGAATCAGATCCTCAGCCTACGAGAGATCATAAGATACCTTGAGAATTATTATGTTTGAATTTGTATATTATATTTTATTTATGATTTTTTATTTACGGTGTGATAAAACGGCATATAGATACTATTTGTAGTGGAGTACGAGACATATATAACCAATTTTTTTTGACATCTTAATTTTTCCATAGCAATGACATGACAGAAGGTCGGCGAACTTGCAGCTACTTTAGAGCTTACATCTACAGTTTAGGTATGAAGGTAAGTATATGACATACAGGATAATTGACACGTCTATGTTTAGGAATTGTTATTATTATGAGAAATAATTTTATATGTATTAAAACGCAGAATTTGATAATAACTTTTTAATTTACGTACGTTGTCAATATATTCTACCTTTCAACTTATACTAAAAAAAATAGAAGTGGTCGAAAAAATATAGCCATGTAATAAATTTGTCCTCAGTTCATATGTTTCGTAGTCATGGTGAAGAGGTCCACCGAAGCCGAAATAACCCGATGTGAAAATTAAAACAGCTCTGTGCAGTCTTTGTTATTCGTACGTAGCGATATTATACTCGTAGCGCTATGTTCGTAGCACTTCGTAGAACCGCTTGCACTCGCTACACACTCCGGCTTATTTAGAGATACTTTATACATATTTGATAGTATTCTGGACTACGATTAGGTTAGCTCTGCTTTAAATATATAATACTTCATGCTTCAGTTTTGTATTATAAGTCTTAACTATATATTTTGTATGGTAATCTGCATTTTTTGGTTCTCTGACTTAATGTGACTGCGTTGATGTACGGATTAGCATGAATATTTGCTTATTTTGGGCCAATCGTAAAAACCCTGTTCTGATTCTTAACAGTAGCAAGAGGCTCCTCCATTCTCAGGCTCGTCTATGTATATTTATTCTTTCTCTACGTCAATGTGTAGTAATAAAAAGTGTATATTTCAGCAAAATTTGTTTAAGAGACTTGGTAGAAAATCAAATAAAGAAATGATAATAAATATCCATCCTATTTAGATACCTGTGAGTCGCAGTTCGTAGTCTTAAACATATTAATTAGTATGATATATTTACCAATTTTCAACAATACGTTAGTGTTGTATTCTTGTAGGTTAGTAAAACTATTAGGCATTTAGTAAAACTAACATTTTCCATGTATCAAGGAAGACTATACAAACATTGCAATAGAAGAAGTATTAGTTTTAATACATTTTTGATAAATAAGAAATGATACTTCTTGCATTAGTCGCCCTGTGCCCAGTTAGCTCCTAATCAATCACATAATACATAAAACACTTCTTGTAATTAATCTCAGCGGAGCTGTACTAAGCCAAACATCCATCGAGATTCCATTGTAAATCTAATGTGCCTCAATCGGTCTACGTAGTTTTGTTGCATTGTCTACACCCCACCGTTCTCGCTGCTACGAGTGCTACGTCACGATGCTACGCGAAGCGTTGCGGTCCGATGCGGTGCGGACCGTCGCGCTACTTAATTTATTTACTACGATCGTCGCTCTTACTTCCACCGCGCTGATTCGGTACCAAATCTTACTGCTGTTATTCAAAGTAAAATAGTTTGTATTACGCTTTTCTATTTCACTTTATTTTTTGTCATGTTAGTTTAAAGAGTTTGTAATCGATCGATCGTTCGTATTTTACGCGTAATTGCGATGATAAAGTACAGGAAAAGGTGACATTACTTCAGTTATATATATCTTATTTAACGAAGACTAAAGTAGCTTACACAAAGAATAACCACTATACTGCGAGCAGTTACTATTTGTAACAACTCGCAGTATAGGAATTATTCTTTTCTATTTTTTTAAGAACATTTATTGTCTTAATGTTTATTGAAAATTAGGTACTCTCACTGTAAAATAATATTTGAATAAAAGTTTTGTGAGTTACTTAAAGGTTTTAATTTAGTCAAGTATGATGACTTATACTAATTCTGAAATACGAAGTGAAACCAAATCAGCTAGAGAACTATTTATATAACAGACAAACTATTAACTATTACATTAATAACTATCTGTAATTTTAAATAGACTGAAGACTTCTGAAGACCTTTTAGACTTCTCAAACTTATTTTCAAAGACAAAATGTAATTAGGTATAATTCCAAAGCCTTGTTAATGACTTCATGTTGCCCTTCTGCATCTCAACATCTAAAACTCTTACGACAACATTCTTAAGATAATTTACCGATCCAATTAATGATCAGGTAGGAACTGGACATTGGTCCTTAATTCTAATATATGCAAGAGACAACCAAGCGAGGGTGAGTACCGAATCAAAGACTGTCCCGATCCTGTTCAAACAACTCAACTAACTGCCAAGACAATTTGACTAATTGTCGACCGACTAACAACTCTAAGAAAGTTGCTGACTTAGGACTGAGGTACAATGAGATAGTCTGAAGACAAATTTATGAGGATAAAATTACAACTATCTTTCTAAACATTAAAGAGTTAGACTGCTTGTTGCTGCACCTCTAAGGAACGTAACGGGTGTGCATAAGGTCTAGAGTTCGACTGCCGAGTCAAGATAATCTGTCAAGTAATTCTCAATAACAGCATGGATCATAAAGGAACAGAGCCCGACAGGCGACAGTAGGTCGCCCTTATGACGTGGAACGTAAAATCCGTAGCTGGCGAAATATAAACGTAACAGACCTGTTTTCAGGTCATGCACACAGTCTGATGCATATATTATACATCAGACTATGTGCATGTTGGAAAGGTACCGTCTTAGATAACAAACTGGGCATCCCCAGTCTGTTGTCTGAGACGGTATTCCTACAGAACATTATTTTAGTCATTAGATAGAATTTGTAGATCTCCTTAAGAAGATGTTACGTTGGAAGTGTGACAGTAGTGACTTGTTTGAAACGCGGCCAAGGCAAGTCCTTTTTGGTATAGTCGGTAATGCAAGAGATATACTCGGGCATTAGGAGGCATTTCTTGCTTTAGGTTGATGGTCTACGGAGACTCAGACTTTAAATAATCAACAATAGACTATCAGTCCGAAAGACGAAAATTTCCACTACAAATCTAAGACGCTTCTGCAACCTTTGCCTACACATAACAGAACGATATGATATACATGTATAGCATTACGCTTATCTATACCAATAGTATAAAGAGGAATCATTTGATTTTTTGTTGGTTCTTTGTAAGGATTTAACTGAAGAACTACTAAACCATTTTTAAAAATTCTTTCTCCATTATATAGCTATATTATCACCAAGTTACATAGGCTATTTTATTAAAAATAGTTCGGTTACTAACATAACCTAACTTACTTTTACGCAAGCGAATAAAAGTTAGTTAAAGTATATTTTTGTCCAATCATTGATATTAAAGTAGTATTTGATCTGGTTCACCCTGTGTGCCTCCACCTCAGGCCGCACGGTGAGTGAGCAAGTCGCGAGTAGCGAGCACAATTAGTGGCCAAGTACCGAGGGTCCGAGCGTCCACTAAGACTAACCACTCGCCCCAAGTATTTGCATACGTGGCGACTCTTAACTTACGTCACACAAGACATTCTATAGTTTGAGCTGACTGAAAATCTTTACACACAGTCTAATTCCAGTTTTAAAATAAAGAATTTTTAATAGCAACACGAAGTCTAGAACTGTAATTGATCGGTTGGTGCGAACCTCCTATTACGTGGGTCCTGAAAATATCGTAATAAGTTTAGGTATCTATATCCTCGAAAGGTATATCACTTGAGGCGTGAGATTCGTATATACGTGTATATACTTTGTAAGTATAACAGGAAATTGTATCACACTATGTATAAATCCTTTGTCACGTTACACTCTACCTATACCATACTTCTATACTAATATTATAAAGCTGAAGAGTTTGTTTGTTTGCTTGAACGCGCTAATCTCAGGAACTACTAGTCCGAATTTAAAAAATCTTTCAGTGTTGGATAGCTCATTTATTGAGGAAGGCTATAGGCTCTATAACATCACGCTACGACCAATAGGAGCAGAGCATTAATGAAAAATGTTGCAGAAACGGGGCAAATTCTCTTATGTGAAGCAGACGAAGTTGCATGGGTCAGCTAGTAGACAATAAAATAAAAAAGATTTTAATGTCCTTACTCTTCTTCTCTTCTCTTGTCGGGACATCTATTTGTTTCTCACACTAATATTTAATATTGTTATGTCTTTCACGGGTATTTCCCTAATATGTTAGCAAAATACCCGGCCCTTTGGGAGTTACCGTTTTATTAATATTGTTACTCTTTCACAGGTATTTCCCTAATACGTTAGGAAAATACCCGATCCTTTAAGAGGCTTACACGAGGACATGAGTCCAACATGCAGAGGCCCTTCGAGACTTTTAGTTTAAAATGAGATGGGACACTTACCGAGACACTAGCCTCGGCAGGTGTAGGAGACTAATGCTACATATGGAATCTAATTATTCTGGTCTATGAGAATGGGTGTTTAATGGTATGGTCCGTTTTTAACTATAGTTTGCATTTTACCATAGTAAAATACAAACTATAGTTAAAAACGGCGTCTGTCTGATATACTGTCTCAGTACAAAGTCGGAATGGCAGACGGTGACTCGCGGACTCACTAGATGGGCCCCCTGGATAGTCGCCATAAACATACAGGCCTTAAAGCAACAGGGGACAACATCGGTGTGAGCGGCTAGGATTGTCGAGCGGTGCGGCGCCGGTTTCACCATCACGGGTCTTGTGATAGCGGAGACCCGGAGTGGGTTTCCCCGTAGTTATACCCTTGAAAATGACACTACCACCCCCAAGCATATAGCTCTAGCGGCTCCCCTCTGACCAGCTGACCAAGGCAAGCCAGATTTACGAGTTCCACCCCAGCCAACCAGTAATGGCAAGCCAGAGACTAGGCCCTAACCAACTCTCTGAAGCATTCAGAACCGCAATATCGCTACTCACATTCAGCTCGCCACAAGCTGCCCTGCGGTTTGTGTGCTTTTATTTAACCTGGTGATACATTTCTGTTTATATCACAAGGCGAAGGTAATAGTTTAAAAGCTAGTGTACATTGCCCTCCGATATCGCGTTGTCTCATGAGGAGATAACGATTATCCCAGATACCCCAGATATATTATATCTAGAGGGGTATATTATTATTATTATTAATTATACTAGATTTGGTTAGGTAAGGTTAACAATAGTGTATTCTTCTAGATTATAGTACCCTATGTCCTTTAGGTACCCCTGACGACGAATATGTGAAATTTCATGATGATCGTTCGAGTAGTTAAGGCGTAAAAGCGTAACAAACTAACAAACAAACTCACATTCGCATTTATAATATTAGTAAGAATGTTTCTTTTAAATTTATAAAATATATATCTTTATTTAAACATAGTACAACGTTAAACGTAACGTTTTTAAAAATTGTCACGTCTGATCGGTTTTACCAGCACACTTCAATAATAATAATAATAAGGTCGTATCACACTTGCTATACATGGATGATTTAAAGCTGTTTGCCCGCACTGATTCACATTTGATAGACTTACTACGAGTAACTGATTGCTTTAGTAAATCTATCAACATGGAGTTTGGTGTGGATAAATGTGCAGTCATGCATGTAAAGCAAGGAAGGATGGTGGAATCTGAGAGCATTGAACTTTCAGATTCCATTAACCTAAGATCGCTTCTCATTACTGATACCTACAAATACTTGGGTATGTCACAAGCCTTAGGTATAAATGAAGCGGACATGAAACAATCGTTGAAGGAGCGCTTCTTTGGTCGCCTGAGAAAAGTACTTAACAGTCTTTTATCAGGCGGCAACAAGGTGCGCGCTTTTAACGGTTGGGTCATGCCGCTTCTTTTATACTCCTTTGGCATAATTAAGTGGACTCAGACTGAGTTAGATGCCCTGGACAGGAAGGTCCGTATACTGTTGACGGCATACCGAGTGCATCATCCTCGTTCGTCTGTGATGAGGTTGTACATCCCGCGGAAATGTGGGGGTCGAGGTTTTCTTAATGCCAAAACCCTCCATAACCGTGAGGTGTGCAACCTTAGAGAATATTTCCTTCAAACGAACGTGGATATGCATCGTGATGTTGTCGCAGTGGATAACGGACTCACCCCGTTTAATCTGGCTAAAGAGAACTGGCGCATCCCTGTAGTACTGAGCATTGACGACCGCAAGAGTGTATGGCAGGGCAAGGAGCTTCACGGTAGGTTCTACAAGGCCCTATGTGGACCTGATGTAGACCTTCTCGCCTCCGTGAACTGGCTACGCTTCGGTGACCTCTTTGGGGAAACCGAAGGGTTTGTCTGTGCAATTATGGACGAAGTTATCAAGACGAATAACTACCGGAAATACATCCTGAGGGATGGTACGATTGACATATGTCGGTCGTGCCACCAACCCGGTGAATCCCTCAGGCATATAGTTTCCGGTTGTTCTCGTCTTGCTAACGGCGAGTACTTGCACAGACATAACCAAGTAGCCAGAATTATCCATCAGCAACTTGCTCTGAAGTACAAACTTGTAGAGGTCGAGGTGCCTTACTACAGGTATGTAGCGGAACCAGTTCTCGAAAAGGACCATATCACACTGTATTGGGATCGATCTATTATTATAGACAGGACTGTTGTTGCCAACAAGCCTGATATTGTGGTAATAGATCGATCAGAGCGCCGTGCAATGATTGTCGATATTACCATCCCTCATGATGGCAACCTCGTGAAAGCTGAGAAGGAAAAAGCGAGTGTACTTCAGACCAAGTAGCCAGAATTATCCATCAGCAACTTGCTCTGAAGTACAAACTTGTAGAGGTCGAGGTGCCTTACTACAGGTATGTAGCGGAACCAGTTCTCGAAAAGGACCATATCACACTGTATTGGGATCGATCTATTATTATAGACAGGACTGTTGTTGCCAACAAGCCTGATATTGTGGTAATAGATCGATCAGAGCGCCGTGCAATGATTGTCGATATTACCATCCCTCATGATGGCAACCTCGTGAAAGCTGAGAAGGAAAAAGAACTAAAATACCTGGACTTAGCACACGAGGTCGTCGATATGTGGGATGTGGACTCGGCAATCATTGTACCGATAGTCGTTACGGTAAACGGTCTAATAGCCAAGAGCCTCGACCAACATCTTAAGAGGCTCGCGTTAGGTGCTTGGGTCAAGGGTCAGATGCAGAAGGCGGTCCTCCTCGATACGGCACGCATAGTGAGGAGATTCCTCTCTCTGGACCCCTAACCACCGACAGCTTGGACCTTGTCTCGATGTCGGTGGGCATCCATAATTTTTATATTTTTAAATGTGTTTTTTTTACAATTATATATTTAAAAATGTAATTTTTATTGATAAATAGTAAATAAATGTAAATAATAATAATAATATTCTACAACATACACACAACACCATCTAGCCCAAACTAAGCAGAGCTTGTACTATGGGTACTAGACAATGGATAAACATACATATATACTTTTTTTTTTGTAAATACATACATATTATACATAGAAACACCCAGACCAAGACAAACATCCATGTTCATGCACACAAATATTTGTCTTGTGTGGGAATCGAATCTATGCAATCGCTGTGCATAAGGACCTGATTCGATTCGATTGCTAGGCTGACCAACACTGTTATTATGTTTTTCTGTCAACGAATTCTCGATAGCCGCAGGAAGGTTTGAACTTTACCCGTAAGACAGCATGACTGGGCCGGCTCGACCGGGGAAGGACTACCCTCTCACAGAATATCGACGTGAAATAGCATACTGTTGTGTTTCGTTCGGTGAGTGAGAGTGCCGGAGGCCCAATCATCTTTTCCCCCCTTCCCGCTCCTTCTCCTTTCCAATTCCTTTCCTAAAGGGTCGGCAACGCGCAAGTGATGCCTCTGTTGTTGCAGGCGTCTATAGGCTATAGTGAACACTTACCATCAGGTGGGCTATAAGCTTGTTTGCCACCTTAGTTGAATAAAAAAATAAAAATGACCTGTGCGGGAATCGAAGCCGCGACCTTAGGCGTAGCAGTCGGTTACACTAACCACTACGCCATCGAGGCCGACAATTGTAAGATAGTATATAGATAATTTGATATATATCTATACAAAACTATAGTGGTTGATATTCCTACACAATTATGACGAGTTGGCTATGTAGATTCTTAATTCTTAATTCATTACTAAAGGAAGTGGGTATTGGTTATCATAATTAAACGATTGCAGACGTCAGTCTCTGTCTACAAGTGCAATGGAAAAAGTAAAACCTATCTTCTTGTAATCAAATGACCCTAAACAAAATTACCACACCTAAGATTGAACTAAACACTTCGTAGATCCAGCAGGAGTAATCAGAGAAGCAATCAAACTTAGCTCATACATATGTATCGGTGGACATGAGCACTTCAACACGAAATGTGCCGCACGAGCTCACACCTACACAGTAACTCCGACCTGACAAACTTGTCCACGTGGCTAATACCTACTTACTAAATATTCATATAACAATTAATATACATAGGTTCACGCTTGTATCTCCAGAGAGACAGGCAGATAATGTTAGATCTACATTTCGGCAGCTAAGTATAAAGTTTAGTAAGGTGAATTTCCTGAATCAGTGATGTTGAATGTGTGAATTAAAGCACAATTAGTATATTGTGTGCATCTCTCTCTCACACTTTCTTTGTCTCCTAATGATAATTGTTAGTAAATACTAAACACTTTGATTACATACCTACACCTCTCTATTCCAATATCAACACTGTTTTAGATACATTAAAATTAAAAGTTTAGTGAGCCGCTTTCTGTGCTTCAAACGCGCTACAGAATAAGTATACATTTAAAACTGATATGTAAATATTTGGTGTTAATAATATGTATAAGTTTCTCATCTAGCCTTCGTTCAGGAATACAATACATTTGCCTATTATTTATTTTATATTTAAACTACCCATATTTTAGAAATTATTTAATGGTATAAAATCAAATTAAACGTTTGAACACAGGCTTTTGTAGACAAAAAACACAAACATTACTTGTACACGCAAGTACGCACTTTTTAAATATCTTTAGTTGTAAGTCTTAATTTGTATAATTTTCGACACAAATGTAAATTTGTTTAGAAATAAATGTCTTATGTGTCTCTTATGTGTCTTATGTGTCGATATACTTATACGAAACACCAGCTGCTGAGTTTCAAACGTTAATGTGTGCGTTCACAGTACAACTTAATCCAAACCAACATGTATCTCGACGAGTGCTTGCCTCGTGTTGACACGGAGGGTGCAATCACCACAAGTTACGATGGGGCAGTTTTTAATCCGTCCTCCTCGCGGGACACTCGGTTAACAACTTTTTAATTTAGTCGCTGTGTTCGTAATGCGCTCACAATACATTTGGAATGGAGCAGGTACATTCTTTTTTCAAAGCAGTGTTTCAGAAGTAATTTAAAGCACTGGCTGATTGGATTTGACCGATAAACTATAGCCAAATTCAAATTTCAAACGAGGATCTTGCCATACTCTGGCTATGTTTTTATGATTGATATCATTGTGTCTTCTTAAGTATATATTAGGATACAATATTATGCCGTGTATACCCAAGTTAGACAAACTATGTTTTCATTAATAGGTGATAACCCTACTTACGACAAAAGGCACATTGCCAGACAATTTTTAAATAAAACTCAATACCTGCTCTGCTTGATAATCGAAGCTGAGACCATGCGATCGTGTAAGCAGAAATATAATTATTCTACAGTACCAAATAGGCAGTTCAAATATAACGGGTAATCAAAGTTTACAAAACTACACTTAGGCAGACTTGTATAGTGAATAAATATAATTTAAATTGCACCGCGAAACAACCCAACTTTGATCGTTCCACACTTTTCCTCGAGGAACCATTTTACATCGCGAAAGAAAATTAAAAAGGTCCGATTACTTGTTTACCAAGAGCGCGTTAGTATTTTACAACGAGAGGGAGAACAAATCAAGCGTTTGTATCACAAAACAAGGATATAATGGAGGCTGTAAACCGGTCATAAAAATGCGAGGACAACGCGTCAAACAAGAAACCAACTTTAGCCGCTAACAACTTGGAAACTCCTCGGATTCACCAAACGTGGAAGCGACGCCAACAATTTCTCAACTGTAACTACTGAACCGATTGCAAGCACACACAACTAAGCAATCACCTTTAGTTACCTTGTTAGTACGACAAATATTATGCTGCTATCAATAACGTTAAAAAATCGTCTATGTAGATCAGTACCCACATAGACGATTACTACTAAGACTATGTCTATTTCGACTAAGCGCTCATGATTTAGTATTAGTGAAACTACGATCGCATGATTCCGGTGACGTACTCGTATCAGAAGAGTCATTCTATGATTAGTAGATCACAATGCTCAGGGTAATTTTTCTTTTAACACGCTTTATTCCATAGCTACCTTAAATACGTCATGAGCCATCACAGCTGACTATTAACCTGTTGAGTCGCAGTGGTACAACGGTGGCCATGAACAATTGACTTGACAAATTAAAATACCATGACACACCTCTGCACACATTTCTTATCCATCATTCATCTAATCCAAACCCGTTTTAGTAAATAAAGAGTGTAGAGAAAGAAAATTGAAGGGGGTTATTGCAGTATCAATGTGTGCAATAATAAAAATATTAACACATGTAAGTGTGTGTGTTTTAGTGGTCGTTACGAGAGCGACAAGACATGGATCGTAAAGTATTCGTATCGCGACTCTCTCATACATATACATTGGTTAATTTCGTCATACGTCACTATGGACGAGGAGGTATTTGTCACGTCCAACATATGCGCCGTGAAAGGGTTACCGTGTTGAACACTAGTACGTACAGAAAATATATTTTCTTACATAGAATAATGTACTTGCTAATTTGGACTCTATACCATCGTAATAAGTTTCATTTTAGCCTGCGTTTGTTAAGTTCTTTTACGTGACGCTCGTACACGAGTTATCCAGTTTAATGAGCGCTTCAGTAATCTATTCAACTAATAATGAGAGATAATTATTACATGGTTGTACGTCATACTAATTATACATAGACATTATTTGTGTTGGTCGTCTATATTATTCACGCACTTTGCACTTTATTACTACAGCAAAGTGCAATATAATATACTGGTTTTAATTACGTAAATGCTTATCATGTTAATAAATTTATACTATCTGTATATATTTTAATTTGTTTGTTTTATGGCCACTTCCGCACTAGGAATATTTTCTGTGTTGCGGGATACTTTACAAACATTCCAACAATGAACACAGACTCGGTACAACTATTTGCGGCTTACACAATTTTTGTCACGTGTGGGAATCGAACCCACAACTAACGGTGCAGTGGCAATGACGAGACGACCACTAAAACCACAATGCTACACGTGCCGTTATAAAAAAGTCAAATAATAAAACTAAACAGTTGAAATACATATGAGAATTATTTGTGACAGACATCGGTCTTCTTATTCTTAATTTTTTTTAAAAGGACAACTCCCGCACTTGGTATAATTTCTGTGTTGCGGGGGACTTTACAAACATTCAAACAACGGACACAAAGAGCACATAAACTCAAGAACTACCATTTGTGGATCACACTAAGTTTTCTGGTCTGAACACAGTATTCATTTTCCTACATACATACATAGTATGGCGTCTATATATATCTCGAAAGTGGTCAATAGATGTGTATTACACTCGCGACCGGTGTGCCGCTGCGATGTCATAGGTTAATAGAGTAAAATTTGTTTATTTGTAGGCGACAATCTATGGAACTACAGAACCAATACCAAAAAAATGTTTTATTAATTGAACGCTTCACAAGTTCTCAGTAACTTGTCAAATTAAGGCTGCTATAATGATATAATCACGCGAGGAAAGGCCGATATTGAAAGTAGTTATTCATATAAACAAAGCTTACCTTTCAACAAATAAAGTTATAAGAAATCCTCACCTTTATATATAGGGTAAATATTCAAACATTTGCCGTAGCAATCATCAAACAAGCAGAAACGTAATTTGATTGTAAAACATAAAGAAGGAATTGATCTCATCACGGCACGGTAAGAAAGTACGCCGCCAGGGGCAAGGTACGGCACGTGAAGGAAGTACGGCACTGCGGGAGGGTGAGACGAAATGGGGCAAATATTTGACGCGAGTAATAAAATCATATCGGATACCTGCTAGCGGAGATTGAGACGCGTATACAGTGCAAACATAAGCGGAGCGATTATGGAATAACTAATTAAGGAAAGTTGCAATTCTATTACGATTACTACACTACGACATTCCGCATTCAACAGACAACGGCAGACCGGATAGTTTGATCGGCAATAATGCACACGAAGGATATGGCAAATAAGTTTGTTGGTGCCCAGCCGAGACCGGTGGACATCGTTTCGGCGTAACACCCGTATTAAGCCGTGGACGACAATGGACAGAGACAGACATTACCACCCACACTGGCAAAAATCCGTCGTCTGTGTAATGCTTTCTTTATTTCACCCGAAGCAATTGCTATAGGTATGAGTATATATGTAATAATATGGTTGACACTTGCGCCTTACCAACTCATTATATAAAGCACAAGGAGACAACATCACCCTACATACTCATCTTCTTAGTCTGTAAGAACACAAGGTTACGTAGCTGCAATTTTCTGTAGAGTGCAACTACTTGTTCAGTCGGACTGTCCCAGTTATCACAAAATCTAAGTATTTACTTAAAATGTCGATGTAAGGTACATAAACAATTTGAGACCGTTGAATAACCACAGTCGTTTTGACCACATAAATTTACCCGATATGCCACTTTACAAATCAAGAAAATCCGTTAATAGTAGAAGGACCCTAAACATTAAGTAACAACAATTAATAATGACGAGGTGATTAAGGTAAATAGTTATATTAAACTCGGAATTTTGATAGTTGCTGTATACCTACTTAATCTTTTAAATTTTTACCTTAGGTAAGATTGAAAAATCAACCCATGATCTAAATTAACTATCTTTTTCTTTGCACAATGCTAATAACAACCACAGTAAACTTTTAATTCAGTAGTATTACACTGAGATATCTATTTGTAATACAAACCCGCTCATCGCCAGTGTATCCGCGGCGTATATTAAATGTATATTAAACAACAAAGTGTATCCGTGAGTTGATTGCGCCTCATCGCGCCTCGCCGGAACCTGCCCTCCGTCTCGCTCTATTTATGTTTGTTTGTCTTGAGGTGTGCGCCGCTTCTTACTACCCTACGTGTACATTATAATACTAAACAGAAGGTTGACTTTACAGTCTCCTTCAAAAGCCAAGAAAAATAAATTGTTAATAAATATAAGATTTCATTTTAGATAAAGTCGATTTGGTTAATGTTTTGTTAGTAAAATATATCACAAGTATTTTTTTTAAACACTACTACCGTCCTAGGAATAAATTCTGTGTCACGGGGGCTTTTCAAACATTCACAAGACGGACACAAAGCACACCCAGACTCGGAACAACCATTTGTTGATCACACAAAGTTTTGTCCCGTGTGGGATTCGAACCCACAACACTCGGCACTGTAGTAGTAGCGAGGCGACCACTTAAACCACTAAGCCATTCGCGCAGTCAAGTTACCTACATGAATATTCTCTTAATTCTTTCTAATTTAGTTGAGGTTTTACCAGAACTATACGAAAACGTAAACGAAATAATCACTCCAGTGTCTACATTTTCACGACTAAGCTAACCTAAGCTGAAACTGGTGTGGCCTTTTTAAATAAAATGATAATATGGTTAATTATACAAGGAATCTCCCGTTACAATTTGATTCACATATTCTGGGGACACCCTGTATAATTAACCACACGCAAATTATATCCTTGGTGATACAAACGCCTTTTAATAGCAGCAACTGCTTACCGCCAGAAAGGTGGTAAAGAGATACGCCTTAATTGCCACCTTATAATAATTATATATTCATTTGCATAAACCACGGTGTAAAAAGATGTTACGGTACAATAGTTGATACATGATTTGCTAATACGTATAGCAAAACAAAATATTAAAAAATAAAAATCAAAATATTATATTGATAATTGTTTCGAACTTACAAATAAGATGAAGTTGTTCTTCTGACGTGTCGTGTTGGTACGTCTTCAGGGGGCTACCGGTACGTTGTTCGAAATTACTCAATTTACACTTCAATCCAGGTTCGTGGCTGGCGGCCATTTTTGTGCGCACAATCACTTGCTCCGTCTGATTGAAATACTAACAAAGTGATGCATTACATTTGGTGTTGTTTGCTCTTATAGTACAATACCAGGTAATATATTTGTGGTAGGTAAACATAAACACACTTTCCAACAGCCATACACTTTCAATTACGTATGCTGAGATAATCAATTTTGTGGAAGAGTTTGGTGATATATAAAAGGTACTATAAATTCTTATTTAATCATGATTAAAAGGACACTGCAAATGGATTCGATTACAATTGTGATAATTTCATATAAAGTGGTACATGGCAAAATGAGCTAGAATACAAAGTAAATCGCCAAAAACACCTTAGACTAATTTTTTTATTAGCAAATGAACATTTGAAACGCTAAATATAAAAGTAACCACTAGTGAAATAGGATTTCTTTCCATCAAAAATATATTATAATGATATCATCGTAAAAGATATTTTCAATAAATAAACCCTCTTACAACGACATACCAACCAAACAGACAACTCTAATGGGTACTTTATACCTTTCTAACGAAATAACCCTTAAACGCTCAATGGTCGTGACGGCTCATCTCCCGCGCACCTGGTCTCATTAAAATTTCAATTACGTCGCCACTCGGGAATTGTCGGCAATAGTCGGGTGCGCTCGGGATTACTAGGTAAACACACTCAGCGATGCGTTTACTTGTGTATGTATAGCGGTGTTTGCTCTATATCGATGCTTAACTGACGTGAACTCCCCTGTGACGTGCGATTATCAAAGTAGTGGATATTTATCTTGGTTTAGATGTATTATAGTATAGGTATTCCTTAAGTGAATGGCGTAGTATGTTAATATTTTAATAATTTATACATTCTATTAATCGATTTGATTTTCGGTTTTGGTTATAGTATCTTTTAATAAATATCTATTAATATTTGACTACTAGGTTTTATTTTGATATAACGTGAAAGTTTCCTTTAAGTGTACTCCTGCTGAATAGGCTCACAATACCTATATGTAAGTATATGTGTGTCATCAGGTAGAAACGGATATTGGAACATAAACATATTTTGAGGGTATCTCCATAATGACTGTCGTGATTATTTAATGACTTTCCGTTGTAAGGTGCGAAAGAAAATAATCGCCACTTCTAGAGTATGGTTTACTGAGAGATAACATTCGCAAGTTGATCTCTGAACGCAGAACCTAAATCACATGGCTAAACAATTACAATCAAGGACCATCGCAATGATGCAGCGCTTATTATCATCCTAATGCTAACTTAATATTATAAATGCAATTTAAGTTTGTTTAATACGCTTTCACGTTTTAACTACTCAACAGATCATGATGCAATTTCGCATACACGTTGTAAAGAGTACGGAAAAGGACGTAGTGTACCTCTCATAGAGAGAAAAAGTACTATACTATATTCCAGAGCGAGTGAAGCTGCGGGATAAAGCTTGCTACATATAATAGAAATACACCACTCTCTTAAAATAATTATAATCGTATAGCTTACTCAAAGACATCCAGTATGTTTTTATTTATAATTATACATATACAGAACTGCCTCACACCCTATATTTGCTGGCATTACCGATAACACACGTCACTTAGACGTACACGAACGAACGAACTCTCATCACCGTCGCTCGTCTACAAACAGTCAGACTATTACACGTCGATTTGATACCACAATACGATCGTGTTTGTTAACCCCCTGCGCGCTATGGGACGATGACGTCCCGATCAAAGACGTGCCTGTGTATTCAGGTGGTTTGGGAGTCATGTTTAACCTAGAGCTTTTAAATTGATTGTTTTTACTGTTTATTGGTAGGAATAGTTTCTAGTAGTAGTTCAATAAATTTGTTTTTGGAATTGATGACTTTGGAAATAATTATGAACATGTGAAGTTCTTGTGAGAAGAACGCGACTCTACAAATGTAGCGCAGAATACTCTCTAACTAGGTAAATAAATAGGGAAAGATTTACGCCTTTAAACCCTGAAGCGGTAGGCAAAAGTGTTTTGACCTACAGTTAGCCAGCTAGGTATTGTACGTACCTCCTACGTAACCTCCCCTGTTACGTAGTACCTCCTACGTAACAGGGGAGGAATCTATTGATGTCTACTGGAGACGTTGCTAAGTACTAAAAGTAAGTGCCGCTACTAACATTTAAAAAAAAAATGTTAGTACATTTTTTTAGAGGCAAACCTAGTAACATTACCCAGCCGATCCCGATCATTCGTGATGCCAGAATTAAACCCAAAATCTCGATATTAAACCCAAACTAGCTAAACGTAATGACAGTAAATAATAATAAGAATAATATTATATCACATACACACAACACCATCTAGCCCGAACTAAGTAGAGCTTGTACTATGTGTACTGGACAATGGATAAACATATTATACATAGAAACACCCAGACCAAGACAAACATCCATGTCCATGCTCACAAATGTTTGACTTGTGTGGGTATCAAACCCGTGACCTCAGGCGTGGTAGTCGGATACACTAACTACTACGCCTTCGAGGCCGTCAAATTTTAATTATATGTGAATAGTTTGATTTCGCAATCATGGTATACTCGTTGTACGTATTTTGTTGAAACATGGCAAACGGATAGATCATGTCCTGAATTAACATATAGGATACTTTTTATCCGGTTTGCAATTCCGTTGAATTAACGCGAACGATGTAGTGGGCTAAAGCTAAAACTTTAGTCAATTCTTATTCTGATAGCTAAATATGACGTGCGCTTTATTCAACTGATCTTGATTTTTCGATCTTCGCTACAATTCAAATGTACCTATTTATGCAAGACCAATACAATTGTGGGGGGATGGTTTGAAACAAAAAGTGTATGTGTAAATTATGCAAAGTAGTGTTGGGACACCGTCCGAAGTCGGATTTTCGTGTTGAGTCGAAAAAGTGCGAGCGACACAAACCAAACGGCGACCAAGGTGCCTTTCTGCTTCGACACATTTTTGTTTGCGTCGAAATTTAACGAAAGAAAATACAGTCAAAACCGGATATAACGATATTGAAGGGACCATATAACTCCGGACGTTGTTATAAGCAATATACACAAGTACGTAGTCATATTAATTGTCATATGTATGTCTAGAATTTTTAAATATGTACAATTATGTAGTATGGGTATAGGTTATGCTTAAGAACTTGTTTTCAAATAAAATGACAAAAACGAAATAAAAATGTTTATTCTGAAAAATCTTATATATGTATATATACTAAGTGTACAAGCTGTACTCAGCTTAAAATATACCTTCATAGATTGGAATAAGTTAAATTTTTAATAATTAAATTGAATCGAATTGTTTTGTTTTGCTGGAATAAGTAAAACGGTTGGTTGCTAAAGCCAATCAATATCGATAAAGTTCCGTCGTTTTAAACGATATGTCGCTGTGTCCGATGTTGTTAAAGGCGGTATGATTACTTAATTGTTTATATAGGTTTCGGTCGGGACCTTGTCATTCGGTCGTAATAACCGATCCATCGTTATAAACGATGTCGTTATATTCTGTTTCGACTGTAGTTTTATTCATAATATATACATTAACATTCTCACTTTTTGGTTTGTGCTTACGCTTACAACCGACTGTAAGGTAGCGTCATACTCGGACGGGGGTTATCGTTCTCGAGTCTGATAAAACGTTTTTGGGTCATTCCTTAAGATAATTCTCTATAATTTCTGTGTCAATGTCAATTAGTTGTAGTCTTTACTTATTATGATATTAGACAACGGATCATAATTGTGTTGATAATTAATAATTCTTCTTCTGCCTAGCGATTATTAATCCCAGCTTATGCCAGGGTCCGCTTATTTCTGGTCAAACGAGATTTAGCTAAATATCAGTTTTTGCCGTAACCCAGAAGGATAACATCTTTCTATGATTAGACCAGTCGTCAGGATATTTGAGAGCGCTGACTTTTCAATAACGACTGCCATAGATGTTCATGATAGCCGGGACCCACTGTTTAACGTGCTTTCCGACGCATTTTATAACTAATTAAACGTAATAAATACCTATTTATTTCCAAGCGTTTTACGTTTCGACCGACTTGCATTGACTGTGGTCACGGGTTAACAGGTATTAGCTCAGCCGCGCTTTCGTCGGGCATGCCACGATCGTGGCGGTAAGTCTCGTGTTTGAGGAGTGGCTGGAGAGGTGGCATGGGACCCTCACCTTCCGGGTGACACAGGTAATGATTAGCCACGGTTGTTTTGGCTTGATCCTGTGTCGCATAGGCCGGCAAGAGGTTGTCACCACTGCGGTGACTGCCACGACGTTGTTGAGGACACGGCGCTGCACACTTTGGTGGATTGCCCTGCCTGGGTATCGCAGTGCCGTGAGTTGATCGTGGCAGTCGAATTGGTTGCCCTCTTGCTCCCGGCCGTGGTTCAATCTATGGTCCGGCGCAAGAGGTCGTGGAACGCCGTCGCCTCCTTCTGTGAGTAAGTCATTTCCAGTCAAGGAGGCGGCAGAACGAGAGAGGGTGCGCTTAAATTCTCTCCCCATCCGCAGAGCCGGGCGCCGGAGAGCGCGAGATGTCCTCTAGCCACCCTGAGGTTTGACCTTGGGGTGATGGGCTTCGTGGGCCTGCCCGCCATCCGATCAGCACCAGATCCGAGGTGGCATACGTGTTCTCACGCGCGCCTCTGTGTCGTATTCGTCTCCTCCCCAAGGAGAGGGGAGGGACAGGAGAGATTTTAGAAGTTAGTGGTGACCAAAGGATAGCTCTTATCGTGTACTGACCGCCGATTACAGTTTTGTCGAGGAACACCGTGCAAGGTTTAGTCGGTATTCCGGGAGGTCTATTATCATAATTTCAACATTATTCTCTTTTACCCCGGTGAGTCCGACATAACCTCTCCGCCCGTCCCCGCAGAGGGGTATGCGTCAATGCATTGCCCGGTGTAAGAAAATTTAAAAAAAGCGGCGCCTTCGTTATTTGCAGATTTTGGAAACTGACTTGTCATTTTTGGTGTCTAAAATTATATACTTATTTTAAACTGCTATTTTACATAATATTGTCTTCTGTTTACGCGAATGTTATTCATTGAAGTTAAACTACTATATACGGATTTTATCGCGTTGTTTATTTATCACTGTATTACAAAATTTTGAAAATATTACACTACTACTACTATTGATTTTATTTTACTAATTTATAAGCTAATAAAATTATTTAAACTATTAAATCTATTTATTTTTGGTTTACACTTTCCCCGACGTTTCGGTTGCTTTTCAGCAGCCATGGTCACGGGGAGACTAAGATGGTAGTTGTCTCAATGTTCCAGTGTAGTTATTTCAAAGTACCCGAACATAATTTAATCATGGGTGTTTCTATTTACGCAGAATGAGCTCAAAGTATCATGAAGTCTAGCTGTGGTTTGTTTCTTCTTGGGTTTGACTATTTGAAGTACTGGATCCCAAGCTGGTGGTACATTCCAACCATCTTCTCTATTGAAATTGGGATGTTTTTTGATTTCACTAGCCTCGTGAAGCATCCTTGGTAGGAATCGGTGTTCTTTAGCGAGAATCTGTGGTTTGTCAAATCTCAGGTAGTGGTTGGTCCCCTGTTGTACATGTTCACACACAGCAGACTTCAACGAGCGTTTGTGTTTTAAGTCAGCTATGTGTTCTTTCATGCGGGTGCCTATGCTTCTCTTGGTTTGACCAATGTATGAGAGTCCGCAGTCACAATGTAAACGTAGGTATGTAAGTGTAAACCAAAAATAAATAGATTTAATAGTTTAAATAATTTTATTAGCTTATAAATTAGTAAAATAAAATCAATAGTAGTAGTAGTGTAATATTTTCAAAATTTTGTAATACAGTGATAAATAAACAACGCGATAAAATCCGTATATAGTAGTTTAACTTCAATAAACTGCTATTTTGCTAATAAATGTAAATATTCGAGCAAAAACCACCAATCTTTTAAATAACGATAATGCTTGTCAGTCCTTTCTGAAAACATGCTACTTTAGCTTACTATAGCCAAATTTCCTTCTATCTAGTAACTAAACTACTGAATAATAAAATTAGTAAAAAATTACAAAGAAATTAAAGTACTTTACGGAAAATGTTAAATATCTTAAATATCTCCAAATCTAGTTATAATATCTACTACTTTGTTTTATATAATACTAAATTTCTCCTGCTATCTATGTACCAAGTTTCATCGCAATCGGTTCAGTAGATTTTACGAGAAAGAGTAACAAACATTCATACATCCTCACAAACTTTCACATTTATAATATTAGTATAATATAGATAAATACCTATATAAAACAAAGTAACATTTCATAATAGCAAGCGCAAATTTACATTTATATTTAAATTCACCGATTATTATATATTAATAATTGTTAAGGTATTAGAAACTCTTCGATGTAGAAGATAAAAAGATGCAAGCCTAATTCGATTGGATAAAAAAAATACTAATACCTTTTATTTTTGTCAAATTGTTCTAGAAATAAATATTTGTTAGTATCCACAACCAACTTTTACAAAACAAGTAACAGGCCGAGTAACTACAGGGCGAGGCAGAGGTCAACCCTTCAACGGCGCGTGCCTAAGACGGCACCTCCTTTTCCGTGTCGCTCGCCCGCCGCGCGCCGCCGCACGGTTAAGTGCGCAAAAAATTTATGCGATACGAAGGTGACACTGCCCGCGCGGTCGCAGGGTTGAGTGCTTGAGACAAATGTGCTTATGTGTGTATGTACTAACATACTTTTATATAAGAATTTGCTTTCTGGTTAAGTTTTCTTTGAATAGGGGGACAAATCGACCCTCAACGCATACGCTTTGTAAAACGTGAGAAAATAAAACAACCCCGCCGGCGCAGCGTTAGTAAATATGCTTTTTTTTAAGACTAATGTGGCTAACAAGCATACGGCCCACCTAATGGTAAGTGGTCACCGTAGCCTATGAACGTCTGCAACACCAGAGGCATCACTTGCACGTTGCCGACCCTTTAGGAGAGGTAGTGGGAAGGAGAAGGAGCGGGAAGGGGGAAAGAGGGTGATTAGGCCTCCGGCACTCTCACTCACCGAACGAAACACAACAGTAGAAATACTGCTATTTCACGTCGATATTATGTGAGAGGGTAGTCCTTCCCCGGTTGAGCCGGCCCATTCATGCTGCAATCAGCGAGGCTCTACTACCAGCAGCATGAAGTTTGCAACTGTGCCCGGTAGATGGCAATAGACTAACACCCATATTTCGTATACCTACCTGAGAGTAACGGTCGTTTTCAGTAAACAGTCATCTGTACAGTGTAGATAGCCTCACACATATACACAATAGGATATTTTTATAAATAGACAGCCTCCGCACCGCGTATTTCCTGTGTCGCAGGGGAGCTTATAGGCATTCAAACAATAGACTCAAGAACACCCAGAATCAGAAGAACAATGTTAGGTGATAGTAAGCGAGGTTATTAACGTATTGTATGCCACATCTGCGCTACGACGACGCCGACGTATGATGTCGCAGCGCAAAAGGGCGACGCACGCACTGATTTCAGTCTTCATTCCACAATGGATCGGAATACTGTCCGTCGTCGCACCGGAGCTCCGACAGCGCAGCGCAGCACCCTGCCACCCACTTCGTTTCTCATCCGTCGACCCGTTAAAACGTCGCGTGCGACGATGCAACGAATTAATGTTGCATGTCACAAACAATATATGGAAAACGACGCAGCGTCGACGCTACGACAACGCAACGCAACGCACTAATGACGCATCACCCTAACACAAATGCCTGTCCCGTGTTGGGATCCCCAACACTCGGCGCAATTGCAGTGGCGTGGCGATTATTTAAACCACTACACCATCCGTGCATTGTACTGAACACAGTGCCAAGTGTTCTTACAAGCAAAATAAAATAACTGCAATAGTCTTATGCACAACACAGGCAGCTTAGCAAGCTATTAGATACACACCACAAATATCACGATTTTACATTACCAAAACGCATCAGTAAAAAAGACGCCAGTTTATTTATATTTTTTTTTGTCGGATGCTTCTTTTCCGTTATGACGGCAGGATATAAATATACAAACTGTATATACTAATTAATAACTCCTGGTTCGTTAACTTTACAATCATTCAACCAAACATAGCGACTCGGGACAACCATTTATAACACAAATTTTTCGTTGAATTGGGCCCACAACACTCGGCGTAGTATCCGCGCAACACAGTCTTATTGGATACCAACAAAAGCATAGAATTATGCCAACAGTAGGTTAAAAAGATTGCAAACACATCATAAAGAAATGCCTTACGGAGATAAAGCTAAACTATATAAGGGTTACTATTAATCTACAGAAACTACGCCTACTACGTACGTCTATACACATTTCATACATCTCTACGTAGAGTCGGTAGTTTATAGACAAATTTTAGGTCTTAAATCATTAAAGAGGTATCATTCAGCTGTTCATAGAGAGAGATTCATTTTTGCAATTCAACGTGACAATGCTGCTAGCCGTCTGTCTGGGCACGTTACCAGTTGACAACAATGCTGACAAATTCTACAATGCCTAAACCAATCTTGTAAATATTTAGTAATTATAATTATTAGATAATATTTTTAATAATAATTATTGTATTTATTAATACATGTGTAAATATATTAGTTTAATTAGTGCAGTAATAATGAATAATGTATCAAACTCTTTATATTTAACAGACGCTTACATTCATTCATACGCATTTCATATATTCGGTTAACTCTACATAGACTTGATGGAAAGATTTTACGTACCAATAACTGTAGCACGTAAATACCGTAAAAGCTTAAGACAACATAGGCAATCACCAGATAGTAGATAAAGCTCAACTGTACAAAAATTTATTCTACTACCTACTGAAACTCACAAACATGCCTTCTCCACAGACAGATGTAGCGAGCAACTCTATATAGAGTCATGATACGTTACGTCACTACATATGCTCAACATAAATCTGATCTCCATATAAGAGACACATAAAGGCACGCACGCAGGTGTTATATGCAACTCTACATAGGTAGAGTCGAGTTTCGTCGCACGGCACAGGTGCTTGTCAGGTGGGTTGACGCGGTGGGCGGCGCGGGGCGGCACCTGCGCGCCACGCCCACCTCACCTGCACAACAGGTGACGCGCAGGTAGATACAGGTAAATAATGTTTATGTAACAATGCGGGTTATGTGATCGAGAGTGAGGTTAACGTTGTTTGTATATATGTGTGTGTGTAAATGTGTGTGTTTGTAAAGATGTGTGAACCATCTGTAGAACAGGTGTCGATAACGCGCAGGTAGAAACAGGTAAATAATGTTTATGTACCATTGTGGCTTATGTTCGTATATGTGATCGACAGTAAGGTTAAAGTTGTCTATAGATGTGTGCGTGTATATGTGTGCTTGTAAGGTTGTGTGGACCATCTGTAGAACAAGTGACGGTAAAGCGCAGGTAGAGACAGGTAAATACTCTTTATGTAATATTGTGGCTTAAGTGCGTATATGTGAGCGAGAATGAGTTTAATGATGTCTATAGATATGTGCTCGTATGTGTGTTTGTAAGGTTGTGTGCATCATCTGTAGTACAGGTGACGTTAACGCGCAGGTAGGTACGGGAAATCTCTTTATGTAACATTGTGTGTGTTATTTGCGTGTGTGTGATCGACAGTGAAGTAAAAGGTGCCTATAAATGTGAATGAATATGTTATATCTTTAGCACAGGTGACGATATAACGCACATTTCACAACTCAAAAATAAAATTGTGTGTGTCAAAAGGGCAGTCAATATAATGTGTACTTTATAGAATAAAGAGATAACTCAGTGTACTGGCTAATAGAACTAAATTATCTTTATGGACGTTACGTGTGTTGTGTGTGAATTTTAAGAGTATGGCGATTATTGTGGATAAATTCTTGCGTGTGTGTGTGTGTGTGTGTTGTTTGTATGTGAATGCGTTTGTGTACGTACGTGTGACTGTAACTGTCATATTAGATATTACCTATGCAAATTTGTAAATAAGCAATAAATTACTTGTCATATTAGATATTACAAGTAAATTATTGCTCAGGTATTTACAAACATGCGTAGGTACAATGCATACATAGATAAGTAATACCTTAAAATTGAGAAATATATAGTTGAGGCGCAAATATTGGAACGCCACTTTCCTTGCCCCTCTTTCCCAACTCTTCATATTTCTGCCTTAAACCGATTCTTAGCAAAAATATATAGGTATATTAATTAGACTATGTTTATAACGAAGCTGAGATTTCCATCAAGACTTCATAATATGAACAAACACTTCCATACAACCTTAAACAATACAAGTCCCCTAATACCGAAAAAGCAATAGAATGAGGTAACAAACAATTCCGGAAACAACTATAGTAAGTACGATAAACAAAGATCTCACACGACTTAGAGTAGGTAGGTGTTATAATCAGCGGAGTAGGCGAGTAGGCGGTAGGCGCCTACTAGGCACTCTCGTTAATTAGGCGAGCCGAACAAACAAGTTTTATAAACAGCGCGAATTAGATTATGTTGGCACCTAATTACCTTAATGGCAGCGGTAGGTACGGAGCTATGGTATCGCTTGCTTTTGGTCGATTAGATAACAATGTAGGAAGTAGGCTTTTTTATTTAACGTACTTATAACAAAAATATGTGGTCATATTTTTGGACCGTAATGTATGTAATCTATAATATATAACCTAAAATTTCAAACAATTCACGAAACAATTTATGTTTTACGAAAATTAAAAAGAACATTTTATTTATTTTGTATTTTTAAATCGAAACAAAAGCGTTACATCACTATCAAAACTGCATTTGGTCATTTTTAGGTTGAAGATCACTCCAGCTGTTAGTATTGTTTAAAATTCGATTAAAATATTGATAAATCTATAAAAAGAAAATGCTATATCTTAATGCAAATAATTTCTTCTTATCGACTTATCAATATCATATATTCTAGTCGATATTTAAATAACGCAAACAGCTGACTCGGGTGATCTCTGTGATCCCGACAATGACCATGCGCTATTTGGATAGTGATATAATGCGTTTGTTTCGATGTTTAAATAAAAAATAAATAAATAATCATAACATTTTAAATGGTTTTTTTATTTTATCTGGGTATAGGGCACAGAGGTAATGTATCAGATATATATCACGGCCTTAAAATATGACCACAGCTTTCTGTTACACGCTGTATATGTATCTATATATATAAAGATAAATGCATACATATGTATCAAATTACTGATGAAATAAAGCCGTCATTAAAAACAAAAAACTGTCAAGGATGTTTAAATATTCTGTCATGGCTTCACGGCCACGGCAGGGGCTGTATTATGTGAAACTTAAATATGACTATACATTTCTTTTAAACGCTGTATAGTATCACCAAAGTATGCGTGTTTAGGTAGAAGTATTTTAGACTCATATTGTGATTATATTATATTTAGTTATAGATTTTATTATTTCTCCCACGTACGTGCAAGCTCTGGAATGAACTGCCTGCTTCGGTGATTCCCGAGCGCTATGATATGTCCTTTTCTAAATGAGGCTTAAAGAGAGTTCTTCTTTCACGGTAGGCAGCGGCTTTGCTGTGTCCTGACATTGCTGAAGTCCATGAGCAGCGGTTACCACTTTCCATCAGGTGGGCCACATGCTCGTCTGCCACCAATGACAGTAAAAAAATAGAGTGTGAGATTTCGTTCAGCTACTGAAAGGTACTCCTATCCTTGTCTTTAAATTGAGGAAATAACACACATCTAAGGATAATATTATAAAGCCTTCTAAGTCTAAATGATTATTATAGAATGGGGCTTTAGACAGACAATCATGATTAATAATAAGTTTTATTCATGAAGGTTGCTGTACGATAATTTGCTTAACTGTTAAAGTAATCGATATTTAGGTAACCCAGTGTAAAAGGCATTATACTTGTGCTCTACAACTCGGGTTTGAATCCCATCTACTGCACTATTGACGTTAACCCACTCTTACCACGAGATAGCTAGAATAGCTTAGCTAGAGGTAATAGCAAGAAAAACGGTTATTTGTAATCCGAGAATTCTTTAACCCTATTTATCGTAGAGTCTGGTGATCGAACCCGCAAACCCAATGGCAGTACCGAGGTGACCACGTGGTTATGTGGCCACACCGGCAGTCGCTTCAGTATTCCGTATCGACTTTACAGTTTAGAAGCTAAGTCTACGGTGACCTGATGGACAACTCCTTAGCACAATCTATATTTTGCTACAAGAACTATTCGGACGAATCAAGCAGTTTAGCCAGACTTGCACATGTCCATACATCCAGCTACGTACCTATAAAAAAATCCTATCGAGAAATTTAATTACTACATAATCAGCCAATGCTGTTGTATAAAAGAACAATTCGTAACCACCTCCAAATTAGACTATTGAAAAATTAATTAAAGTAAAATAAATTCTTCTCAAAACTGAAGGGGTAAATCTTACCCCAAGCATAAATAAAAAATCAAGCACCGCACCTCCGCCATAACGAGGCGCCATCTGGCGGACACACCTTCAACCCTTCCGATATTATATAATAATAAAACGACTAATTAAGGAAAAACTTCTGCCAATAAAGACAAGGCGGTCTTTAGAGAAAAATAATAAAATTAATTAATTAAAAACAACCACCTAACAAACGCTCACAGTTCACACCAACTATGAGATTCACTTCTTACTCGCTCAATTGGCAATTGTTATGAGTGTGAACGAGACTTCCGATGGTTTTAAACTTTTGGGCCTCGAATAATCTTTATATCGCGTGGCGACAATCGCGAACTCTCAATAAATATTAGCAAAAGATTTTCGTCTTCCTCTCGATATAATTAGTTGAAAACGAGAAAAGTTTTTCAATTTGCACACAATACAAGCCGAGTCGAGACGGACGCAGGATTAGTTAACATCTTAATTAAATAATCTTTGAAATTCATGAAACAAATCGCGAAATCATAAAACAATCAGACTCGGTACCTAAAATTATACTGAATTTATCATAAAATTGTATTTTCATATATATCGGCTTTTTAACAATAACCAAAAGCCACAACTGCACAATCTGTGTATCTTAACTCTACACCATCATATCAGAATATAAAAACGTGGCTACATATCAATAAAAGAGGATAAAGTACTATCGGTGCGGCAGCAGTGAATCAAATCAAAAAGACAAACAATGATCAAGTAAATACAAGAAACGTGTAACATACTTTAAACTCAAACTGAGTAATTAAGAACACGAATAATTAAACAATATTAAAGTTCTTTGTTATAACTTTACACAATAGATTCAAATAGTGAAACCCTTCAGTATAAAGAATGACGATACATTCCTAAAATCTCGACAGAAGTCTAGTGAATAGTTGTAAACAGATAAATTAATAATATTTAATTCCAAGATTAAATATTTCTCAGCTATATTGGCTATTTAAACATGAACAATCATCGCACAATTACAAAACCATACATATATTGTTCCCACTTAATAAAGAAACACTACCATCACACCAAAGCTTATTGAAACAAAAGTATACCCAACAAAAACAGCTTTGAATATCCCACCGTCATCGTCGGGCCGATAATTTCGAAAGGGTGGCCGAAATAATTTGATTAAAAAGAAATCGCGGGGAGGGAAGATAATCTCAATTGTAAATGCAACAACATCTTAAACAATAACCGGATTACGAGAGTTTATACAACATTAGCATGAAAGAATTGGTCGGATAATGGGCGCGCCCACCACAGTCTCAGACACGTCTCAGGCTGCATAGCTTTGTATAAAGGGCGAGTCATTTGTATTCATTTATCACCTGATGCGTCGACATTGGTATGTAACCACACTACTGGAACGCAAGATACTGTATTTTTTCTACATTAAATTAGTAAAGCTTGAATCCTATTTGCTTTACTACTTGGTGTATACTTTTCAACAACTTTATTGCAGATAAAACAATTTTGGCAACTAAAACTCCAATTTAAGATGTTGATAAATAAAAATTGCAGTTGATGGCAAGCTACTTGGTTTGAGAACAAACGATTGTGAAAGATGGACCTTAACTTAGAGGTATATTTTCTTCGAGAATGGCTACAAAACCATATGTAGGGCCTCATCGCTAATGGACAGTTTATGAATAATGAGGATAGATCATTTTGGCAATTATATCAGACAAATGGATTTTTCATATCAGTAAAAGCCTTCGTGTCTCAGGAATAAAATAAAATATTGACTAAGACTGACTTAAGACTGTATAAGTTTTGAATCAGTTTCGATCGGGAAAAGAAATAATAAATTTAAAATTAGTTCAGTTCATAACAATCGTATAAAAGTTGTAGTATGAAACTCGCACACCACTTAATATTGTATCAGTGTCAGATCGCGGCGAGTCGTCGCTGCACCGTCTGCACTTTGTAGTTTTTTCACAAAGACCCTTTGTCTAAGGTGCCTCATTCTTATACTCTTGTTAACTTGCCTTTTGTCTCGCCACCTTATATCTACCTTCATCTATCTGTCTAGATAAACAGACATTTCTTTATACGAACGATTCATTTTGTCGCTATTGTTCTAATTATAAATAGTTCGTTAAACTTCACTCGGATTATTTTATTTGAAACAATATAGCAAGACAATTTCAAGCCTTTCGTCTCCACTCAACTGTTCAATTAAAAACAAAAATCGTTTAACAATCCCCTCTGAAGACATACAAAAACTTTGCTCAAGATCAATAATCTGGAATAGAATGAGCAACCTGGCTGTAAAGGCAATTAACGGACTTATCTTGCGAAATAACGCGATCAAACGGGCTGGAGCAAAGGCTGAGGAGGGTGAGGTGAGGAGAGAGGAGGGGCAGTTGAGAAGAACTTGTAGTGAGTCCAACGAGAAAGAGAAATCAATCTTTGAACCAAACCTGCCGGACGAGAAGGGCGCCACACATCTTACGATACGATCTTAAGACAGATATTATTGTATGCTGATCAAATTTGAATTTGACCTTTGATTAATGTCATAGGCGTAACTACACTATATACGATACCGTTTACCTCGAGGAGGTGGAAGTTACGAGCTTAATGTTGGCATTAAACTCGTAACTTCCATGAGCCACCGTCGAAACTGCTATCAAATTTGACCGATAATTAATATTCAACAGCAACATGATGTTTGGAACTGAAATAACGAAATGTGAGTAGAAAGCGTAACTACGCTCACATTTCGTCAGCAGTTGCTCTAACTTTCAAGGAGATAGATACGTGATTCATATTATGAATTATAGAAAAATATTAATATTAAAGATGGCGTGTAAAATAAAGTCGCATTTGTCGGTGTAAAAAATCGAGCATTATTAATATTTATATTTAAATTTTGTTCGTTTTTTATGATTGAACCTGTGCCTATATTCTTCAAATAACTTATTATTTTGCTAGCAAACATCTCGAACTCGATTGTCATCTTGCAAGTAACCATAGTAACCGACTGTTATTGCCATGGTTACTGTAGAAACTTAAATTACAACAGCCGACTCGGATGTGAGTTTGCCAGTGAGATGTTACAGAATTGCATAGCTGTACGACTTACTTTGCGTGAACAGCAGGTTAAATATCGCGATATATAAATGTCTCCCGCGATTGCCGACAGCGGGACTAATTTAAATATCAAAACTAATTTGTGGAGAGTGGCGGCAGTTTGGTTGTGAGCTAAATTACGTAAACTAGCCACCGGTGCCACTGCTTGCACTGCCGCGATAAACCCAGTGATAGAAAGGTGATCGAGTAAAAATGAGGGTTAACCGATAAGTGAATGATATGCTCGGCTTTTTTCATGGTCTGATTTTTGTCAATAAAAGTTCTGCGTTTAGTACCATGATATGTGATGCACAAATACTAAATAAACTTTTTGTGACATCCAAATCCTAACTAATATTATGAATTCGAATGTGAGCTTGATTTTTTTGTTATGCTTTCACGCCTTAACTACTGAACTGATCATCATAAAATGGTGCGTACACGTCGGGGTACAAAAGAGAACATACGTTACCTATCATCTAGAAAAAGAACTGTTCAAGAGGCATATAAATTTATACATACATACATACATAGATTAAGTTTAAGAGCACCTTAAGCCGGCGAGCGTGTATGAGGAATGTGATAAAAGTGAATGAAGCCAGATAAGTATGTCAGAATCGTAGCAAATGGAAATCCGTAGTCTCTGTCTACCCGGAAACACGTGAATCTATCTATTTATGTATAGAAATTTATTGACTAAATCTACTAATACCAGCGAAGCCGTGGGCAAAATATAGTATTAAGGTAGATAATTATGAATGGTTTAGTGAAATAGACATTCTTTACGTAACTGCTATGACACTAAATATTTACATTTAAATAATTTATTACATGCTGAGTTACTGTTAATTAAACATAATAAAATGGAATTCATAAAATAATGTAATAAGATTATTATATAATTAAATGGTAAATAAATGTAATGTTATATAAGTATACCTAGTATATACATAGATTTTATTCCTTAATGATTATTTTTTCTATTATATTGTATATTAAATAATTTATTAATATAAATCTGTAATGTCAATACTAATTATTATTGTTAAAAGATTTTGTTATATATTTGTACGCCGCAGAGGCTAAACATGACTGTTTATTACATTTAATTTAACAACTTGCATGCAATATGTATGTATACTCATGTTATAACAAATAAAATGTTATCTTTTGGTACTTAAATATCTGATTTTCTTAACTATAGTTATCAGTACATTGTTCATACAACCTTAGCCACATTAAATATTGTTAGTAATGTCTATATAATAGGGAGAGGGCCTGGAGATTTGTCATACAGGTCTTGAATCTAGTACAGACTCCAGCTCTCTCAAAGGATAAATTCATCTTGTAACGAATGTATTCATATGTATGTACCTTTGAGAGAAATAAAACATATATACTATTTATTATTTATCTTTATCTTTAAAAATATTCCGGTCTAAGAGACGAGCCTTTTTTCGAGTGCGTCAGAAGGAAGGTAATGTTTTTCGAGCGTATGTATGTATGTATGTGGGAATGTATGTCCATTTCTTTGGCACGCCCTACAGCCCAAACGGCTGGACGATTTTTGTCATATGAGGTGTCGTTGAATTCATCAGAATTGTGGTAGTAACATAGGCTAAATAAATTTTCAAAATGGCGCCCGCAAATGAAGAAAAAGTGGGAGGGAGTTTGATTTTTTGTTTTACCTTCGCAACATGGGTATCAAATGAAAGATCGTGAAAAGACCATTTCAAAAATATATATATCATATCACATTTATATTACTGTTTTAACACAAATCGTCAAAAAGCGTATGTACCAATTATATATCGGGACGCCCGAAGTATCATTTTCTAGCAAGAATTTATTCAAGTCAGGAATTCAGGAATGACATTGCGGAGACAAACAATACTTTGTTACCTACGGGCAAAGAAAGATCTACCAAAACTACGTTTGTCACCGCATGCGGCACCATAAAGTATTTAGTTTAACTAATTTGAATATACATACATTTTAATTATTTGATTAAGTAAGTTTACAAAACAATGCATTAGTCAGTCGAATTTTACATAGATATTGTGATACTTGTTTTTCTCTTTTCAGTTCATTACTTTTAAGCAGTCGGGTTTTTTTTTAAATATAATAATTTTATTCGCGAAGTAAAAGTAGTGTAACAACGTACAGCGGCCAGGAATATACTCCGATTCAGAGCAAAGAATTATGCATTATGCACTTTTTTGTTCTCTATTAGAATTAACTCCACATTTCTTAAGGTGAACACTGATTTCACTACGCCATACGTACATATGTACTAATGAACTATGTAAAACCTACAAAGTAAAGTCATAATTTTATGAAATTAAAGTGCAAGTATTTCATTTCTGTATTTTTGAAGTGAAAACTTCTTTAGGCGCGTTGAGAACTTTTTGGGTGAACAAAAATCATGGAACTCGCGCTATCGTCACCGAACGCTTTCCATGAGCTATTTGTATACTATGTAATTATACGTGTACTTTTTGGGTGAACAAAAATCGTGAAACTCGCGTCATAGTCACCGCACGCTAGTTACTTAGTTTTCACTTCTATCGGCAGTCCCCAAAGACTGTCCGCATTTTTTTAAAGGTATTTCCCGCTCTGGCGTCACGGGGTACTTTACAAACAACGGACATAAAGAACACCATGAATCGGAACAACTATTTGCGGGTCACACAATTTTTCGTCCCATTTGGGGATCGAACTCACAACACACGGCGCAATGGCAACAGCGAGGCGCCCACTTTAATATAATTACAGTATCGTCATAACAGTTCATATTATCTTATTTCTATATAATATAAACTGATATAACTATTACAACCTACTCGATAATATTTTTTATTTTCCTTATAATTTATTTAATATAATATAATATTCTATCACATACACACAACACCATCTAGCCTAAACTAAGCAGAGCTTGTACTATCAGTACTAGACAATGGATAAACATACAAATATACTTTTTTTTTGTAATTACATACATATTATACATAGAAACACCCAGACCAAGACAAACATCCATGTTCATGCACACAAATGTTTGACTTGTGCGGGAATCGAACCCGCGACCTCAGGCGTGGCAGTCGGTTACACTAACCATCACGTGTGATTATGATTGTACCTACGATAGAATGGGTTTAATGGTGGTACTGTATTTACATTAGTATTAACAGTAAATATATTATAACAATACTTGAAACGTTGATTTTTATTACGTAGTATATTTTGTACTTATTAATTTTTGTATTGTGTTATTGTTTTGGGACTTCACGATACAGGCTTGCCTAGTATGACAACCACATAAATATTTTTGTTAAATTCTGCCAGCAAATTACTTAATTTTATAAGGTGTTTTAGATTGATAAGTTTGTTATACGCTGTAATAAGCAATTTTAATTTTTCAATATAATTAGTTCTTCTTACGCCATACACAAATACATTTAATAAGATACAAGAAAAATAAAATCACCGCTTGAAATGCCCTGATTATCCATTTCAATTAAAGAAAAACTTTTTCCTGACACCAGCATTCCCCTCATTATAATCACTCAAAAGTAATGACTCCAATTTACTGTAATTATAAAGATTGGCTATAAAACGTTCATAATAATAAAAGCATTAAGTGATCATTCGCCACCGGAAGCGACCGGTGTACCCCAACCCCTTTAATTAGTAAAAATCGCACGACATTTCATACTAGCTGTCAAACTTTGGCAAACGTCGCCCTTATACAAATGGCTGCCGAATGCCGACGTAGTCTACAACTAATTTGTTTTCACAGTAATGATGGCGATAAAAGGTGGGTAATGATGTGCAATATTACACAGATGTTGTATTCGGAAGGGAGTTACGCTAGTGAGATAAGGAATCACATTGAGCATAATTAAAGTAATATTGGAAGATTTGGCTTTCTGTCGTATCCAATTGGCATTTATTAATATAATATCTAAACTAAACTAAAAGTAGGGTACTTCATGCCTCACTCATACATTTGTGAATGTGACATGACAACATAACTTTATTACCGATGAAATATAATACGTCACTAAAATATAACCACATTATTGTTGTATAGGTTACCGAGATGAGAAACAATTATGGGATACCGTTACCTATTTTCTATGAAGTAGCGTAAATCCATCGCACTACAAGCTTTCCCGAGGGATATTCCAAAAATAACGTAGGGCGATCGAGTTAGTGGTCACCAGAACTTCGGCTTAATAGTCACTTGAACTACTATTGAGGTAAAACGATAGCCATATATCAAATCATCTTATAATTAGGTCACTGAATATGATATACCATATCTAATACAAAAGCGGAGGTTAAACGGTAAAACATCATGTCATGACGTCATCAAGACGTTTGTAGTACTAAAATATTACACACAATAAAAAAACGTATAGCCATCATGTATCGCGAATATACGTGGCAGTTCTTATCAGATAAAAGTTGTTAATGACTTTCGCGTTATAATATAGCTATCTCTGTACCAAATTTAAAGATCAAGATAAATACAGCAAATGGAAATAAACAAAGCAATTTATTAAATTAGTTTTAATGTTAGATTTGTAACGTAAGATGATGAAATATTTAGTAATTTATATACAGATATGAATTACTAAATATATCTGCAAGTTTTGTATTACATTCTGTACCCTCGATCAAAAACATAATTATATATCTAATAATAATATAATTTAAATCTGTACCATTCGCGTAAACTTAAGACAACACCAATCAATAAAATATATTGAATCCAATTAGTTTATATTATACGCGCTACAATATAATTCAAAACATACAGTGCCTGCACGTAAAATAATGTAGGTACAATTAAAATATTGCACCATTTGTGCAGTTTCCCTTTACACTGTAAAAACAAAACTTCCCTCTCCAAAATATTACTATAAAATAAGCAAAATATAACTTTAAAGTCCGAAGTCTGAACCGTAATGAAAATTAAGGTGTTTATAAAGTGCGGGCCTATGGCGAAAGTCGTTTTAATTTGTGAAAATGTACGAATTTAGTTAATCGTTATTAAGTTATTGGATTTATAGCGGGCGATCGTTCGGCTCGCCGGGCCCGCGTACTTTATGGCCCGCCCCTAACAAAGCAACAGTAACTACTTTCGCTCTCTAATAATTGATTGAACTTCGACAAACTTGTACAGTTTTAACTTATATTCGGAACTTGTTTAGAATGATTAGCTTTGTTTCCTTCTGTTTACGTTCCAATTTTAAAATATTTGAGCTGGAGGAATATTGTTCGATATTATAGTTTATGAATTCATAAAATCAGTTGACCTAGGTAAACGTACAATAGAAAACCAGCAAATCTAAAACATTATAAACCATGTATAATTTTACAAAATACTAAACATTATAACTAGAAGCTAGAAGCTCTACTTCGCCTGGTTTAAACGTAATATATAGTTTATGGCCATCTGGAAGTACCGTTCAAACAGCAGAAGATTTTCTTAAATCGGATGAGTAGTTTCAGAGATTACTTCCTACATCCAAATTTACAAACATTGCCACTTTATAATTTTAGTGTAGATTATGGAAAAGATCACAGTTTGCTAGTTGGGTTAAAACTTGTTAACCTTGAAGAAACAGGGTGATCACTTGAAACAGTTATCAATTAATATCGAACTCAAGTACTACTTGTAATCACACACCCTTAAGCCTTCAAGCCAGAAGGCGTCGGTTCCCCACCATTAGCCTTCAGTACAAACGATGAAGAAGGTCCTCAGTACAGAACAAACGCTGAAGAGCTCGGACAAACAGAATAATTCATCCGTCCGCGTTGATTCAATGAAATCTGTTTCACCCTTCAAACTGAATCTTAAGACTGCTACACCGAGATTTTTCCTGGACGTCTTCGTGTGCCGTAAGTATTAGGCGGTTGCGATTGGTTCAAAGTTTTGGCCTCTCTAATATTTATAGAATATTGTAACATTTTATAGAGGCAATGTTTTATTTGTATTGAGATCCGATAAGCAATACTTGACCACATTAACAGCAATCAAAGTAATTAATTTAGAACAACAGAGAACGTATGAGTACTTAGCAAATTATATTACAATTTACTTGATACCAATGCACGTATTAATTTACTTCTTAACTGTGTATAATGAGATTAAAGCATTTCATTCATTCTTGAAAGAAAATTCTGTTAAATATCAATTGGGTACAAGCCCATATATGGCTTTTTATAATGTAGAGGTAATTCTAATTTATCTATCAAGATTTCCTACGTTAAACCGTATAATATGTTAATTTATAATTTAATAATAATTGTGTAGTCAGCCTCAATGGCGTAGTGGTTAGTGTAACCGACTACCACGCCTGAGGTCGCGGGTTCGATTCCCGCACAAGTCAAACATTTGTGTGCATGAACATGGATGTTTGTCTTGCTCTGGGTGTTTCTATGTATAATATGAATGTATTTACAAAAAAAAGTATATATGTATGTTTATCCATTGTCTAGTTCCCATAGTACAAGCTCTGCTTAGTTTGGGCTAAATGGTGTTGTGTGTATGTGGTAGTATATTATAGAATATTGTGGTAGAATATTGTTCATTATTTTAGACGTTTTCTAAATAAAATTTTGCTTGTTTATTTTAGAAATTGTTTGAAGCTCTGTTTATAAAATGACCTACTGCTAGATTCGGGCCTCTTCTCAATGTGAAACTACTTATTATGATTGTGTAACTTCAGACAGCTGAAGACTGTTACTTTATCTCTAATCGCTCACAACTTGCACGGCTCTCTGATTTATATTTGAAACGGTGGAGCGGCAATTACCCGCCGAACTGGAATCATTGCCTCTGCCCTTTACTAATTAATTCCGCCCCTCTTTTAATGTTCAAAAATCGTGGCGTCTAATTAGGTTTTAATTCGTTTTATTGGCCAAAGTAATGAAATAATGGCCGGCCCGCGCGCAGTTACCGCGTCACTCGACTTCGTCCGCCATCGCCCGCTACGCACAGCACTGTTTTATTACTCAGAAACCTTTTAAAAGTTTACTTTGTAATAGATTCGACTTGCTCAGGCGAAAACAATAATTTATGAATAAAATTTTGGCGGATATAATCGTAGCGATCAATGCTTATCTACCTCGGTGTTTTTGTGAGAGTTATCCTGTCACTCTATATAGGAACAGACGCAGACAAGGCAACAATTCTTTAAACAAATAATGTCATAATATCTTCCTACCAGATATTAGAATGTACGGAGTTCCATGAAGAATTGCAATGATAAAGTCCTTAAAAAACATTACTGGACTTGTCACTTGTAAGTAACATCATGAACACATGTATAATTATACTACGATTGTTGATGATTATGAAATGCATCGTAGGTATCTGGCCACCATGCATTATAAAAAGTAGACTATGCACATAAAAGTAGACTGTAAACTTGCTAAAATAATAAGATCAATTATTATTGATTTCAATTCTATAGGATACGTATTGCGAAAGCTAATTCAGCTTATAATTTGTGCTTTTAACCAAAGCACCATATAAACAATAATAAGTTTAATTGTGTTTCATACTGGCTGAATAAACAATTCTTTACAAACAGAACTACCATCGTATTCTAAATTGAAACACCGAAAACAATTGAAAATCTACTCCAAATACAAATTGTCAAAAAGAACTCAAAAAGCCGTCGACAATGATAGTCATAAAAAGAACCATCGACGTTGGTTCATCAACGATTACCCACAAGAAATCGTAGCGTTGACCTCTTCACCTGCGCCTGCCCCGCTGGTGTTTGCTTCTAACGACATTTTTCGCGCCATTACCCGCGCCGATAAAAAACAAAGCGCTCCTAATGACTTCGCCGATTACCAATCACTGAGAAAAAATCCGCTAACCCTCGCCAACACTAGCCCAACTCGACCAGCCAAGAAATGAAGTGCTATTTGAAACACGATATTTGGGATATTAGTGTGAACTCGCACACTTTGTAGGTTAACCTGCCAAGAAAGAAATCTCCAAACTCAACTTCGATGTCAACAAACTTTTTGACCAAATTGATAATGTTGCTGGCGTTTGAGTAAAATATAACTTACTAAAACACGATAAAGTTATCCAACCACGCATTCTATTTATCTAATAAAAAAAATCACTCCAGTATTTATTTATTCTTTTGACAAAGTTTAAATCAGATAAACTCGCCGGAGTGTGCACAAACTGCAAATGAATCTCTCCCAAAAACAACAGCGTTAATGAACATTCAACACGCTACGATATCTATCGCCCCCTGAAGCCACAACTCGCAAATTAAATGTTATTTTTTCGTCGGCAACGTTTTAAAGTAGCGCGAGTCCGAGGTTAACTAGTTAGTTATACAGGCTCCGCTCGCCGCACACCGACCACTTTAATATTCGCCACTGGACGTCTACAATTAACGCTCGAACTATTTCATAACTCGCGTCCGCCTTTGAGCGCTTGCAAACTCTACGAAAAATAAAAAAATATATATCAGGTCGCGAGGCAAAGGAAATAAACAAACGAGCGACGGCCGGCAAGGAGCGGCTGCCCCCGCACAAAGAGACGTAGAGCCGCCCGTAATTAGATTAGTGGAGCCGAGATCTCGATTGAATCGCGAATACTCTTATCGAACTTCTTTATAATCTGTTGTGGATCCCTTTTGACAACTAAGGTCCAATTTATTATTATTTCGTTCATTACCGAGAGTTTTTTGTTGAGTTTTCCCGATTAGTCCCATTCATTTCCATATTTGGCAATCAACCGAGTTGCCAATTTCGTTATTGTTCGGCGACTTACTTTTCTTTATGAATTTTCTTTTATTGGGCGATCCTTTAATATAGCAATTTAATTAAGGACTTTAAAGATTTCAAAGTGATAAAATCTTGAGAATAAATTATTTACTTTTACGTAGCAAACAAGCATACGATGAACATAATGGTAAATGTCCATACATAAACGCTTGTAGCACCATAGGTATAAATAGCGGGTTGCTTGTTCTTCAATGGCAAAACAGCCAATAAATACACTCTTTGGAAGCGCTGCGCTGCGCTTTTAGCAGTAAACCTACGTACCGCAGGAACATAACACAAGGTTTTTGACAACGATATTCTATAAGTTTCTTGCTTAAGCTTAACATACTTGCTCAAGCTACAGGAAATCAATTCAAGAAAACCCGATTTCAATACGCAAATGAGCTGAGGAGAAAACGTAGTTCCCAATCGAGCTGTTGCACCTTAAGCATGTATCCTAAGTTTAGCAGAGGAAACTACCCTCATTTAAATTAAATTAGGAAGTACCTTTTATTTAAGTAGAAGGCCGTTTTTGTAAAATGATTTAGGAAAAAACGGCGTTATAAATAAATAAGTTCAGTTAGTTTAATTTCAATTATAATCTTAGCCTAGTCTTAAGCATATAATCTTACATCCCACAAAACCGGATTAATAAGAAAATTTTGAAAGCAAAGATTTCATTTGGAATAAAATATTTTAGATTATTATATCGACACGTAGCGATCATGCTAGGTGAACATATAAAAACTTATAGCCCATCAAATCTAAGTGTAAAATCTATCAAAAAAAATGTCTTCGTGTCAGGGCATTGCGATCAACAGATAGAATCGGTCGTCAACCCTCGAGTAATCCCAGCGGACGCCTACTCAGTCCCGCGAAAGTCCCGTGATGTTCCCGGCCCCGGGCGCCGCCCTATCGTACCGCATCTACCAAGCCACACGTCAACATATCACAGCTAAATGCGCACCAATTTCCAAACATCTAGATTGCAGCAAGCAATCAAGCCGTGAATACTTTATAACTCATTTTCGTCGATACCCAAACATATTGTTTGTATTCATAGCGTTAGATCGTGAGACGGTGGGTGCCGCGCCCGTCGAATATGTCGAAGATAAGATTGAGTTTTTGTGTTCCACCTCGCGGCGACCGTTCGACTCCCGCGTTTTATGTGTTCGCCGGGGGCTAGCCGGAGATTCGAAAATTTCGCTGTCACCGGTTTTTTTCCAGATTGCCACTCCGGGTAATCTTCAAATCTAACTGGCCGTAAAGACAAAATAAGTTTTTGAAGGACGATATTATTTTATGCTGCGTATAAAGGTGTCAATGCACTGCTCCCGTCTAACATTGAAGTCTAGCTATACATGGAGTACAATTTCAGCAATTCGCATGCATTCACTTATGGAATTATGGTAACTTATTTTTCTCAACGACGTTAATATGTTGATCACATTTTTTTGTTTATTAATAAGCTAATCCCATGCTAGGAAGAATTTATGTATCGCAGGGGATTTGACTTTGAAAGAGTAAACATAACGAAGACCACAAAGTCTTTATACAGCTATTTGTAGACCGTACAATTTTTTTACTTAGGATTCTAATATACAACATTTTAGCCTATTAGTATATTGTCCAAAGTGGTATATTTATCTTATACTTTAAATTTTGGTTATTCAATTCGGAATTTATTGACATAAAATAGTATGTAAGCACTTTCTCTCTCGAAAGACATGTTTCATGTTTTGAATTGATTTAATCTAGTTCAGATAAATAATTATAAATGTCCATTATAGATATTAAGGCATGATAATAATATCATAATATCAATATTATATAATTATATTAATAATAAAAAAATGTAAAAATGTGTAATTTTAAAACTAAAGATATAAGATAATAAATAGTTAATAATCACTTGTTTTAACGGCGAAGGAAAACATTGTAAGGAAATCTGCATGTCTAAGAGTTCTTCTCAAAAATGTGTGAACCTTTCTAACTTTAAAGACCTAATTCTTCTCATACTGAGAAAATTCCCGTGCCCATTCAGCGCTGATATTATTATTATTATAGTAATTTGTCAGAATGCCAAACACAATTAAAAATATATTGTGACTGGCCACCTGTGTGCCGGCGCTGTTTGAAAGAATATTATTTAGCGTGGCGGTTTCGCAATATGACCAATACAACCACATTGCTATATGTGTCAACACTACAATAAGACGACCAGAACACAGATGTATCCAGTATTGGGCAGTGTATCACATTTGACAGGTTCTCTTAGATCTGGGAAGTTGTTACAAGGACCGGGTATATTGGTTGTTATCTGCATGTGATGTATGGAGGTCCCAAAGGAAACGTACCTCTAGCGATTTATCTTGAGACGTCTGACCACAAACACTTCTGTTCTATGTCTTTGGAATGAACGATTGCTTTTGAATTGCGGTACGAAGTGATGACAAACCGACGCGGATTTACGATAAGTATAATTTGAAGTACTATTAGTGTTTCTATTCGGATTTGTCTTATTTAGAATAACATACATATACCTATGTGTAGTTCTACGCCGTCATGTAGGTATGTAAGCATAGGTGAACATTAACACTTCTGTTCGACGTCTTTCGAATGAACGATTGCTTTTGAATCACGGTACGAAGAGAGGACAAACCAACACGTCTTTACAAGAGGATTATTTGAAAAACTATTAGCGTTTCTATTCGGATTTATCTTATTTAGAATAACATACATACATATATGTGTCTTCTACGTCGTTAAGTAGGTATGTAAGCAAAGTTGGTATAGGTACCCAGATTTCGTCAACTTTATTTTAAATCCCACGTAATAAGGGACAAGCCTATTACAGTTTACCAGGCATAATTTTTTATCTTTTTTTTCATTTTCATTTATTTATTTCACAACATCAAAAAAATAATATACAGATTAAAACGTACAGGTCATGCATACAATGTTCTTACTGGAGAATTGTACTTACATATTACAATCGTACAAGCCTTTGTGGTGACCAGCATCTTAGCTAAGTTATTGTAAATAACTTGTATTAAAGATGCTGGGGCCCATCTCTGATTATATATTTTTTAATAGTATTATAAATAACAGATTTTAAATGTTTTTTTAATACATTATACTGTATTTTATTATAAATAACAGAATTGCAGGCTCCGAGTTGCTACTGAGAATTTCTTTATAGAAAAGCCTTAAACACTTTGCCCGTCCTGGTAATCGTAATCAGAACTGCCTCGGTGGAGCATCAGTAATTTATGCGACTACTGTGCATGAGGTATCGGGTTGTATTTTCTCTGCCTAACCCTAGGATATAGGTATAATACTATGTATGTATAGTGATGACACGGTTATATACAGGATGTCCGGTAATTAATGGATAACCTTGAAATTTCTTATAGTAGAACTGAAGCCGGTTCATCCTGTATATGAAGGCGCCGGCATAAACTACTTGCCTCAGCAATATGCGATAAAAAGTTTAATAGTCAAATTTACTCGTTGTGTATTATAATCATACATGAAGAGGAACTTTAACGTTTTACTAAGCATACTATGCGCACGAAAGAGTGTGAGATTTAGTATAGTTAAAGCGTAAAGGTATTTAGACTGCAGGCTACTAAAATATAATTAAACAAGAAAGGTATCTTTAATGAATTACGAACGAATTTGTTTTCCAGCTATTTTAAAAACGAGCTGTCCAAGCATTTTCTCCACGTTTATGGTTACTGCTCCGCTCCCGTGGCTTATAGCGTTGTATTATAAAGTCTGTTAATTCTGGATAAAGTAGCTTTCTAATTGGAAAAGACTTTAAATCGATTCAATAGTTTCAGAGATTATTCATAACAAAAATTTTTTTTTTTACTCTTTGTTATATTATTGTGGATGATTCAGTCTACTTTTATTGATGTTGTCAATGTTAACGTTATCTGTGACTTGTCAACGTGTGTCACTCGTCAAAACGTAATAAAATGACATCATTGCTCAACAGCATAGCTTTTTGCGGTTATTGAAACCTTTGATTTTTAATTATTTTCCTTTTTATAGATACATTGTTATATTAAAAGTTTTTTTTTATTGCCTTTGGTGTCAGACGAATAAGTGGCCCACCTGATGGAAAGTGGTAACCGGCGCTCATGGCCTTCAGCAATGTCAGGACACAGCAAAGCTGCTGCCTACCGTGAAAGAAGGATTCTTTTTAAGCCTCGTTTGAAGAAGGACATATCATAGCGCTCGGGAAACACCGAAGCAGGCAGTTCATTCCAGAGCTTTGAATTTTTCATTCCAGTGCTGTAGTGCCATCACGGCACTACAACACTATTTACGAAAATAAAGTCATTTATATTATCTAAACAACTTTTGTCACTAATAAATCGCATCTCCCGCTCTAGGATTAATTCCTGTGTCGCGAGCAACTTAACAAACATTCTAACAACGGACATAAAGAACACCTAGGCTGAGAACAACTATTAATGGATCACACATGTTTGCCCCGTATGGAGATCGAACCCACATCACGCAGCGCGTTGGCAGCGGCGAGGCGATCACTTAAGCCACTACGCCATCATTGCAATGCGTCATCGATGTAAGAGTCACTGCGATACTAAAAACATCTCAATAAAAATATCTCTATCCATATAGGTCATAAGGAACACTTATAAACGTCACTTATGAGCTAACGAACGTCATTAGTGAGTTCACTTAATAACCAACTTAGTAAACTTACTAATCAATAGTCTTTGACGTTCATGAGCGTTACTTTGTGACCTAAATGAATAAATTATTTTAGGATCGTAATCTATTGGTTTGTGAGTTGACTTAGTAACCGTAAACGGTGAAAATCCTATAATTGTAGATACAATCACCAACATAGTCAGCTTAATAATTAAAGTATTAAATAATAAATATTTATTTAAATTCCTAATCCAAAAAATACAGAACAATCTGTATTATTTGTTATGATTATATCAACTATGTATATTTTAACTATCGGCTAAAAAAACTAGCACACATCATCCTTTATCCAAATCACTAAAATGTGTATCGACTTACGTTGCTGTATGGTAAGTTGTTGGTTTTCTTTGTCTAACGTTATGATCTCAAATACAAACAGAATCATATCCACGACAACATCAATAATAGTATTATAATATTAATTTAATGATACGATTATAAACATGTTTACGCCGTTGACCTCTCGTGTCGTATCGCCGTCGTGCGTCGTATGATCGTTGCAGAAAGTGTACTATCGGTGATAACAGTGTTTGTCATTCATGTTTACCTACTACCAGATAATTACACATGCAATACTTACTAGGTGTTATATGATTTTATTTGTAAACATGAAGACATTGACGTGGTGATAGGTGAGTTTCTGTTTGGTAGTTTCTGTTTTCAATTTTGCCAGGAACAACCATAAGAACCAACATCCCATGGAACAACATGCCTGGGATAAATAGTAGATATCGTATGTTAAAACATAAGATTATTTTTTATCCCGAACTAATATCAAGGATAGGGTCAATTTGTATGCTAAGTTGCATCAAAATACGTTAATAGGTTAACGTATAATTGAGTAACAAACATTCAAATACTATCACGACTTTTCCAATTTACAAAATTGAACATTTCATAACTTATAAAAATCTATATATTATTGAACATTTACATAACATCTAAAACTAAAAAAAATTTACTTTACGTGTTTAACATCATTAAGGTTTCCTTTTTTTTCTAGCATAAAGTGTTGTGACAAATACTGGATGCAGAATTTAATCAGTACATATACCTAATAATACTGTAACTGGTTGATAACTACATATGAAATACATATGAAAAAATAAACAATTATTTTTAATTTTTTCTGTCTGTCTGTACGTTTGTATGCTCATCACGCAAAACGTTGGCATTGCGTTTTTTTCACGTGCAATCGTGCACGTGATTGAATGCTTTTTTATTTTCATAGTTGTATTTCTGGAGGTCCAACATCTGGTGCATGTTTCATCTTGATACGTCATCTAGAAGGTGTAACAACAATACGACAAAAACAAAATAGGTATGTTTTATGTGTCAGCTTCTTCAATTGGGCAAAGAAAAGAGAAATCCCATGCGCACGAAGTCGTGAGCAAAAGCTCATAAATAAATAAACAAGTATACTCACTTTTTAATAAAAATGCAAGATGCTAACTACTAACAAGGAGAAAATATTAAATTAAATTTGATACTTCATTTCTTTGGAATGTTCCTCTACGAATTAGATAGAAATTTTCCTTTCATTTCCCATGGCTTATCCTTTAAGTAAACTGCATCTTGTATATTGGTACCGGCTATCTGCAGGGCTCGTAAGAGGCTCGCCTATCGGACGGTTTACGTCCAGTGGCTCACCTCCCGACGCGAATAAAACTTATCGTGTGCCTTACCTACCTAGATGATACAACACCAACTTACACTCCGAAATAAAAACCACTTTATCACGTTACAATAAGAGCGAATTTCCCGTAGCTTAGCTGTAAGGTTAAGTTTGTCTGGTGGAAAATGCGAGGACACATGGACAGCTAAGATGATCTAAATAGGCGGATTCGGTTTTATGACGGCTGATTGTGTGAAATTTCTTTTAGTTTGTAGAATGACGCGCCTCAGGACATTATGACACCTAAGGGACGCCTTTTATAGTGCAGCCGTACCTTTTGCGGGGATAGATCGGTTGTCCGAGATTAGATATTGCATGATTTTTTTCAAGTGATGTTCCTTACATATCTATTGTTAGTATAATAGTGAATTAGATTTTCTATGGCAATTGGTTGTGTAAATTATGTTTTATATTTTATAGTCTCTGCAGTGTGGGGTAAGCGTAGAATCAGAAGTTCAATTCTTGTAATAATTAATGTATTCAATTATTCTCACTTTGATACGATTTGATGAAAGTCGTACAATTATCTGGGGCAGTGTTGGAATAAAGCAAAGTTGCTTGTGTTTTCTAAAGCATAGAAACATGATCGAATGATTTTTATATGTACATGTATCTGCCTAATATAAATAGCTGAAATGACTCATTAATAATAATAAAATTTTATTCAATAAATAAAAGTCTTTACAAAACACATTACAGGCTACTTATTGTATTAAATTCGTATTAAAACTATATTTAATCTATAGGATAACTTTTACAATTTAAATATTGGACACAAAAAGACAAGTCTTTTTGTGTCCAATATTTAAATTGTTATGAAGACTGTTTTTACATTGTATTACCTGAACTAGGACATCACATTTTTATTCTACTGTTAATAAGTGTAAATCAAAATTAATATTTAAAAACATAATGTTCTCCATTTTTTACTACTTAACCCTGTCCCTTTTCTAAAGAGAATAAAAGGCACATATATGTCGAAAATAATATCTTCAACGAGAACGTTTATTCATACACATATATTGCTCCTTAACATCCAAAAGAAGCAATGAATCCCTGCCCCACAGCCACACGTGTAACTAAACCCCCACAGCCATAAAGAATCAATTTCTCACTAATGTTTCCCTTCGCAATTATCCCAATACCCCGTACTTCCCTTGACCATGTGCGTATCTATGAGATATGGCGGGCTGCACACCTGCGACAAGCCACACCGCTCCGCTCCGCAACGCTCCGCTCCACACCGCTGCGGACGCATTTATCTTGCGCCTGCAAGAACACGCGGTGCGATGCCCACTCATATATCTAACGTGACTAGATGACTTCGGTAAGTAGGTTTTCATTTAGATAAGTAATGTTTGTTTATTTGACTATTTTAGTTATAAACGGCGTGTTTGATGACTTTTTGGTTTGTTATCTTTACTAATAGACAAATATATCTTGAATGTTATGAATTCTCATAGCATTTTAGAGTTTATTAAAATAGGCAATAAAATATCTACTCACTGCGTGGTACTCTCAAATCTGTTACTGATGAGAGATTTCACAACTTAGGCATAAAAAAGCACAGCAGTCTTCGCATAGAAAGGATCCAACAAACCTTCCTGTATCGTTACAATAATTTACAGTAAAAAAACCAACAAATGTATTAACATAAACGCCAACACCCGAAATCTAAAGATAAACGTTTTAATTTTCAGCTCACAATAACTCATACACCGTAGAAAATACACCGTACATTTTCCGTGTGTAAACACCGAAAAATTCCATTAATAAACAAGAGCAATAAATTCGCAACACGTGTCCTTGTCCGACACGCACCGCGACATCCCATCGCGACAACTTTGTCGCACAACTTCAAATGTCGCCCTTTGTCGTCCGCGATAATTGTTGTTCATAATTTGTTGGTACCTCGCGCCGCACGCAAGGTGATATTTTAACCTACCCACATTTAAATGCAAATGTGTAAACTTCCGACTTTTGACGGCTACCTACGCACATAATTTTCGTTTGTCCAAGTTATAAATTACTCGCCCTCGTGGCCCCATGTGATTTGAATATGATTACATTTAAATTTGGAGTGTCTTCCTGTTATGAAAATTCTAATTGAAACCTACTTTTAGAAAGTTTGTTTTAATGTTAGGTGAACTTTTTAGCTGTTTCTCTTGCGTATATATATATGAAATAGGGAATTTATTATTACTGAAAATTTACTGTTTCGTAAACAGCAATACGAATATTAAGCTTAAGTAATCTCTCTTCATTGCAAAGTTCAAGGCAAAGTTGGAAGTTTGTGTACTTATTTCTAAACTAGGCCATACACATGTAGTTAGTTGTTTAGCTCATTCAGTATTGGAGGTAGGGTCCTTAATAGCCATTGAAACTGAACAGAAACGTGAGTGGACAAATTGGTCGAGCCCGGGTCACGATAAGGGCTGGCCAAGGAAAGGGAAACGTCCATAAACAACAGGCGACTCGGTCCCAATTAATAAAGCAGCCAACACTGAAGTAGTGCAATTAATTCTGTGCCTTCGGAGATTTTAATAGTTCACATAAATCAGACCGAGTGGCCGGTGGGTTAATCGTCGTTTAATATGCGACCGTCCTATCGTCCTGTCTTATAACAAATGTATTGCACACTATCAACCGATAGAGCACAATACGTGACGAACTTTACGTGTTGTTTCTTTTTGCGACGTTATTTTTTGTTCAGGTTCCACGTTGGGCACCAGTACGAAATTCTGACGCCCTAACAAAGACGTTTTGTTTTTTTTGTATAATTGGAGTCAGCCTAAATAATCTATCTCTCAAGTTTTATATTATTATCTCGATTCTTGCAGCTGTTCCGCAGTTTACAGCAACAACAAACCATTTATATAGGTAAACCTCTCTAAAATCACCTATCTACATATTTTAGAGCATGGTGGAGAGTTTGGAAATTCAATTCGAGCCAGACTTCACTTCTCGTTAAGTGGTTATATCCCCTTTAACAGTGGACAGAGGACGGCTAGTGGACACTAAACACAAGGTGCACGGGTGTGCGAGGGTGTCGGCGGGGTAACAAGGGGCGCGGGCTGGAGGGAAGGGCGGTAGATACGACGACACCTCTGGATATTGAATTTGCGGCGGCGAGCGACTCTCAATTGTTATCTGCCGCTGCAAGGTCGCCCCCAATAGTCCCTGCCAGGTACTACAGTCCTTTCTTTTAGTCTAGGGCTGTCACTGCAAGCCCTCGTATAATAATAATATCAACCATGTTTATGAATTGTCCTAAAACTTGGTACGCATCACTTATAAGACGGATTAGGATATATTTAAACACGATAGCTATTACGTGTTAGAAAACTTTACACATCTTCAAGAACAAGCTTTCTTCTTTCTCTTCTTTTCCGAAAAGACCTGCAGGTGGTAAAAAATATTTATCTTTTACAGTTCAAATGTTATATAACTTCGATAAGTCAACCTCCTAGGTCCGTCCAACGATATCCTTACCAGAATATCTCTGTTCATAGGCTTCATTACGTCACAAAATAATCTGATAATTAAATTAAAAATATAACCCTTAAGTTATTCATGAACCAGTTCATCCAAAATGAACACGACTCACATACAGGGAAATACATTACAAAACAAGTAAGGTAAACAATATCTAGACAATAAATACACACGAATGAATAATACAAGTATGTATCATAAATCAATCTTCGACGGCTACATTCGATACTTACCCAAGTTCGCTTTGAATAGGCAAGTAATCATTTATTTCTCATACATATCAAACAATGAAAATGTCTGCCCCAGATTGAGTACAATAGAGTTGGAGAGGAACTGAAATAATTTAAATAAAAATGTTCTCGTGTGATTAACTTTCATATAGATATTGTAATGAGAGAAGGGTATTAATGGTCGCTGGTATTGACGTGATACAAGGAATATTATTCAGTCATGACGCTTATACACCTACGGATGAAAAGATATTGTTGTGGCAAAGTACGTCTGTTTTCTTATTGCTCCAATAAATCTATTCATTAATGCGTGAAGAATTTACTGACCTTTTTTAAGCATATTGCGCGCATGCATAGTAGAGTGAGATTTGGATTTTATATGGAGAGAGCGCAAACCATATAAAATTTCGATCATCATGCGACCATTAATAAATAGACTCATATTTACCGGCAAAGCTGACTTTCCACTTGCTAGAATCCCAACATGATCTCTTTTGCTTCAGACACTGTAAATACATTCTACATGCATACCCATAACTTTAGGGTACTCTTAGCCTTGAAAGTCACCGGCCTGGTTAAAGATGTATATTTATCTTATTATTATTAAATAGATAAGACTTAGTTATAATCGGATCTCCTTAACATGGACCGTAACTAAAGCATTAAAATACAAAGAGTGTGGCAACCCTATCTCTTCGGCGGCTCGCAACAGCGGTCATTGGTCAATTTATTTCTTGCGCCTGCCGGGGACCGCAGTTATCATGATTGAATTAAGTAACTCGCTCCGAATTGCACCCGCACCTCCCGGTCCGAACCCGCCGTGATTTAGGGACAAGCCCATTGTGCCCAACACACCTCTCACGGAAATTGCCGGCAAAAAGGGAATTTGGAATTTTAATCGTGGGAAATGTACGGCTGCGGAACCGAACCGAACTGACTCGAACAGTTTATTTAAGGTTAATTTCGACGAGTTGATTTGAGCGGTCAGCTTTAGTTTACGACCGATCGGGGTCAACCTTTCCGTTAGCAGCAGTTTGATTTGAAAACACTGATGCCGCTTTGATTTGTTTGAACTGAACTTCCTATTATGATATTGTGCGAAACTTTCTCTTTTAACTTTTGTTAGTAGTTTGAAGCGAATATATTCTAAGTCTATGGTTTGAATGGTTCATTGATTATAAATAACATAGATATGTTTATTTTATATTCAAATTATCAAATTTATTCTTTTTAGGCCAATTTTATAACTACCAGTAAGTCTTTCCCATACAAAAACATATCAATACTATCAAATTTTCAGAAATGATAAAGTTCAGGATGAAATCTTGCCCGAAATATTATTGACAAGCTTTAGAAGATCAAGCTCAGAGTCTATGTACATTATAAACACCCTGGTTTACAGTTCTCTTACTACAGCCGGATATTCCGTAATGGCCTAAAATCGAGATAAGAAGGTTGCGAGTAAAATAAGGAAGTAAAATTATAGCGATTATAAGGTTGGTAATATTGGATATACCTCAAACACAGTAGTTTTTAGACTAGGAAGTAAAATACATGAAGTATATTTATATAAACCTTATTAATATTATTTCTGGCAAGATATTTAAAAATATTGTGTATCACAATATTGTATTTGTAAATTCTACAACAATATTGTATATATATGCATTGAATTTTAAAATAAAATGTATACCGCTGCACATAAATTATTAGCTTAATGAACTCGAAGAATATCTACTAAACCCCATTTTCCGGACACTTAGAGGTAAATCGTAGCAGTGTATTTCCCGATCACGTAGCAAGTACCGTAGCGGCTCACCGTCGTAACTCGTGGCGCGTAGCTAAGCACCGTAGCAACTTCGTAGCAGTCACGTGCTACGGAGGCTGTTAATTGAATCGCACCGGCCGATGAGAGGTGGCTTAACTTAGTAATGCTTTAGTTACAAACTTTTCACTTAAATAACTTTGATGTAAGTTGCTGGACCCACGGTAATTTTATTATAAATCTACCCTCAATATACGATGATGCATAGTTACAAGATGTTAATTTGAAATCACTTAGCTATATTAATTTGAATACATTAATTTGAATGATCACTTCTTAACGTTCTTAACAAACTTCCATGTTTATTTCGATACGTTACTCTAATACTGTTTGCTTTTTGGATGCTTGTTAATACACAGCAATATAAAGTTCCGGAAAGCGTTACACTATCAGTATAGGAATAGGTAACGCTAATAACCCCGCAATATTTTACTTGAAGAACCGGTATCACTTGGGTAGTAACCCTAGTATTGTAATACACTACAGTTAAAGTAAACATCAGACAGATTGCCTGCTTGCTTTTCAACGAACACAAAAATATAATAGACAATTTCTTCGCGAAAAACATATGTACGAACTTACATTAATTAGGTTGCTTTTAACGTAGCATATTGAGACATATGGCAATAAATTATATATTTTAGATGACACAATACATAGTGAAGCGGCTTAAGTTAATTATGGCAATACAAGCTACACTTAAGTATCTGTTTAGTAAGCTCCCAAAGCCATATACTTTGACGTGCAATAATATTATAATTTATTGACCACGTAAAACTGTAACGAAATGCCAAATACAGTAACAGTAAACTTACATACGTGTGAATGTGTGCGAATAAGTATGAGTGTGTGCGTGCGTGATTTTGAATATGAGTTAAAGTGCGTGAGATTGTGCGCCTGAGTTTATGTGTGTGTGTATTTGTGTGTGTGTGAATGCCTATAGATCGAAGGTTGTTAATACAAGTAGTTGTTAAGATTCAAGAGCACAAGCCATATTTACAGCTTACACTAAGCACCTATAAATAAGTACGCAATTTATGGTCGTATTACACTGTGCTATGGTAAATCACTAGTAACAGCCAAGTATGGCCGCTAGAACCAAGGCAGTAGTATAGTAATATCGAATCTTAATAAAATCGCAAGTTAATAATGTGAGAAAATATCCAATAATAAATATTCCATAAATAATAATAATAATATTCTACTATATTCTACTACATACACACAATACCATCTAGCCCAAACTAAGCAGAGCTTGAACTATGGGTACTAGGCAATGCATAAACATACATATATACTTTTTTTTTGTAAATACTTACATATTATACATAGAATCGCCCAGACCAAGACAAACGTCCATATTCATGTACACAAATGTTTGACTTGTGCGGGAATCGAACCCGCGACCTCGGGCGTGGCAGTCGGTTACACCAAAACCACTACGCCACCGAGATACCTACACGAGAATTAAAATCAGCATTTTTTTAATAAAATTTTATTATATAACAGGCATAATATTTGTATAGCACTCACTGATCGGTAAACGATTAGCGAGGTTAAGCAACGTTGGTTGCGGTCAGTCTATAGATGGGTGACCGCTTGGTGGTATTTCATCTGAGCGTCTCCGTGCTTTGGAGGGTGCTTTGGAGGGCACGGAAAAAGTCGGTCCCGGTTGTTGCCAAATTGACACCATTCTTTAAGCCATATCAGAGGCCTGCGGGCCGCTTGAACAACTCTTGACAACAGGTTGGCCACTAACCACACAAAAAGAAAAAAAAAAGAAATGAAGCTGTCACGTATGTCCAATTTCTCTGAACGCTTACGGAAATGTCAGTACTTTGGTTCTTAACCCAATTATGGGTTAATTGAATGCGTATTATACAGCACGGTATCTGAAAGTGTACTCACCAGACAGCACTAGTACTAAGTACAATCCTCACTCTCTTTCACGTGGATGGGAATACACCACTGCCAATTCGTTCGGTCGGTGTTATACAGTTACAGTTTTAAATAGCTGCAAGCCTAGAACTGGACTGCCACGCTGCAATGCAGAGGTTTTGACTTCGAATTTTGCGAGGACCTCTAACTTTTCGAAGTTAGGTGCGTACTAAGTACCTATATTTATTCTTTAATTGTGAAGGAAAAGAGAAATCTGGATGTCTGAGAGTTCATCAAAATGTTCTCGAAGATACATGAATTATATGTATTTAATATTTTACGATTTATATATTATTACTAGCTGACCCGGCAAACGTCGTTTTGCCATAAAAAAAATGTTTTGACCAAAAGAATAAAAAATTGTTAGGGGTTGACAACCCTTATCACTAAGGGGTATGAAAAATAGATGTTGGCCGATTCTCAGACCTACTCAATATGCTCACAAAATTTCATGAGAATCGGTCAAGCCGTTTCGGAGGAGTACGGGAACGAACATTGTGACACGAGAATTTTATATATAAGATATAATATTTTATGATTTGAAAGCCTTTGGCTATGCTAAGTTATCATTAAATTATGACCTATCCACGTCTAAGTAAATTATATATTACGTATCGTGAAAACATAAAACAGGACTGAAGTAACCGCTTTGCTAGCTAATAATCAACTTATTAGTAAATTAATTAACAAGGACTCGTAAACAAAACAAGCATAATGTATCCCGAATTCCTCAGAGTGCTCAATAATCGTCTTATAATACTTATGTCTCAAACGTTTCTTGAGAAACAGTCAAAATGAACACTATTTTTAACCGACTTAAAAAAAGATAGGCTCTGTGTTCGGCTGTATGTTTTTATGCTGTTATTAAGATATAGCATTTAGTCCTGCAAATTGCTACTTAACTAGCATCATTCCGATAGGCGGCGAAGTGCAATCACATTGCAAAAGAAGAACTAAAATACAAAATTAATTGGAGAGTTACTTCTCAAAAAAAACTGTTCTGCCGATGACGGTGATCATTCGTACATACTACTGTCAAAATTGCAGATCCATGTACCAGGCGAGCATAAAAGTGAAGGATCTAATCGGCCCACGTCAATGGCAGCCTTACATCAAATTATTCCATTCCATTTTAGACGAAATGTATACAGAGCAAACATGAAAAGAGAACAAAATTAAGCATTAGCGCGGGACGCGAGCTATGAGCGCAAGCGACGAGTAAAGTGTTTCTTCACTATTAATAATAATATAATAAGAATAACAATTCTAGCTATCTTAAGAGACTATAGCAGAACCACATTGTGGCACACCCAGTATGTTCCTCCATACTGGGTGTGCCACAATTCATTATAGGCTTGCATTTTCACACTGAGTAAATCCCGTGTAGCAAACCAACTGCGGAACAGGGCTCATATTATTACATATTTTAAAAATAAACAGAGGTACTTAAATGTAAACTTTGGTTCATATTCTTTCAAAAATTACTCTTTCAACTATGGCTTTTATACTATCACACGAAATAATTAAACAAAAACAATGCACTTACATTGATTTATTACCAATGCAGGTTGTTAAACTCGGCAAAAGCCTAAAGTATGCGGACTAACGATAGAGGGTACATGGCACTACCGTTGAGAACTTAATTCTAACAAAATTGTTTAGCTTAGCTGGGAAAACAAGCATTATAATTCTTTCAAATGTATCGTCAAGTATGAATCTTTTAACAATCGCACAAGAGAATCTCTGTCTCTTATGCGTGCGACAGATATCGTGATCGGGCGGCGCGAGCAATACCGCGAGGGCAGGCTCGTCGAGGAGGGGCGCGGCGCGCGGGGGGCGCGACATCAATAATCCTCCTTGTTATTCTTATGCAAATGCCCACGGTACGATAATAAGTGGAACGCGAATCACCAGACGTTATACAGATTGGAAGAATTCGCTGACAGCCGGCCCCGAACACACTACGCGAGTTTTATCGCGTAGTCGAATATTCTTTTTTAAAGATTTTTGTGAGATCGGTTCTTTTAATTTACCGTGATTTAAGAATATATATTGAATATATACAGGGTGATTTTGAAATCGTGTAATTCCTTTTAACCACGCATTCTACTGGTGATATAGAATAACCCTGACCATATTTTTTCTTAATTAGAATAATGGTTTCGGCAAAATTAGAGTACAGATTTTTTTCATGAAATGATTTCAAATAGTCATATTTTAACCACCTGACACAATCTTAATATTTTACTAATTTAAAAATAATAACATAACAATAACTGATGTCGTAAATAATAAGGGGCAATAAAAAGGACCGCCCCTTATTATTTACGACATTAATTATTAATGTTTTTTTTATTTTAATTAGTAAAAAATTAAAATTGCCTCGGTTGGTTAACATATCAGTTATCACTATCTGACACCATTTCACGAAAAAAACGATACAATAATTTTTCAAAAAAAAAAATTCAATTTAAATAAAAATATGGTCAAGGTTATTCTATATCACCAGTAGAATGCGTGGTTAAAAGGAATTACACGATTTCAAAATCAGCCTGTATATACCTTGTAAACAGTTATACTTTCCTTTTAAAGTTTATGCCCATAGCTTCGCTCACGTAAATGTAGGTTAGGTTAGATTAGATAAGTAACAGTATTTTTTCTGAATATTAGGTACTCTATGTCCTTTTCTGTTCCCCTAACAACGTGTATACGAAATTTCATGATGATTGGTCGAGTAGTTAAGGCGTGAAAGCGCACAAACAGACTCACATTCACATTTGTAATATTATTTAGGATATAGACTTCCCACAGGGTTTGCCACTTATATCTAGTATTTAAATCCTATAAAGATATTAGGCGCCTGACCTTAACCCTAAAATATCTAAATTAAAATTTCCTTGTCCTTCTACTCATACAGAAAACAAATTAACTAATTTTCGTATGTAATAAATATCTCAAAAAAGGAAAAATCGGCAGGTGAAAACTGCGGCGCACATTCTCCGACCAGATCAAAGAGGTTCTGAAGAAAGGTCTAGTTAAAAGTACCTAGTATATACGTATATATTGCATTGAGTCTGGAATAAGAAGTAATGAAATAAAAAAATATTCTTTTGCCTATTCATCCTTGAAACGGACTTAATTCTCTGTTTCTACCAATAAATAAGAATTCCGCACCTACCTGCCGTCCATTACTTTTACCTGAGTAACTCTGATAGCAAGCAATCATACTCGGTAGCTGCTTACTATGCGACATCGCATACAAAAATGGCTATCGGGCACTTCATCCGTTTAAATTTAAAAAGTGAATTCCTACACGATATAAGTCCTGTAAAGTGAGGTATATATCAGAGATTCATACAACGAACACAAACTGGGTGTTTGTGTTTGACTCAGAATAACTATTTTTGAATAACACAAATATTTATTGGGTAGTATTTAACTGTTCCTCAATTTTTTTCCTTTGTTCCACTGAAAATATTAATTGCACAGCAAAATAAGGTTACCAAAAATACTAATTGCACACCAAAATATGTTTAAAGAGATTAAACTAAGTCGACCCAAAAATAGGGTTGGTTGATGGGTTTAAGAAGTAACATTACATTTTTTTATTTTTTTTTACTTGGGCGAATGCATTGACTCACACCCCTCCGCGGGAGCAGGCGGAGAGGTTATGTTATGTAAGGGTTATGTAAAAGAAAGATGGAATAAGAATAATGTACCTTCTGGAATACCGACTAAACCTACCACGGTGTTCCTCGACAAAACCACTATCGACGGGGCCGCGCGAATCACTTTCGCATACGGTCGCGACCCCGCCGAGGTTTCAGCCCGCCGTGTGAAACGGCAGGCCACTACACAATAAGACCTACCCAATATAGGCACTACTCATTTAAAAGAAGCCCTACTGTCTCCCCCCTAAAGGGGAGACAGACACGACACAGAGGCGCGCGTGGGAACACGTACGCCGCCACTCGGACCTAGTGCTGAACGGATGGCGGGCAGGCCCACAAAGCCCACCACCCCCAGGTCAATCCTCAGGGTGGCTGGAGGTCATTTCGCGCCTTCCGGCGCCCGGCTCTGCGGTTGGGGAGAGGGTTTAAACGCTCTCTCTCCCGCTCCGCCGCCTACTTGATGGAAATCACTTCCTCACAGAAGGAGGCGACGGCGTTCCACGACCTCTCGCTCCGGACCATAGACTGAACTACGGCCGGGAGCGAGAGGGCAACCGATCCGACTGCCGCGATCAACTCACGGCGCTGCAATGCCCAGGCGGGGCAAACCGCCAAAGTGTGCAGCGCCGTGTCCTCAACAACGTCGCGGCAGTCGCCGCAGTGGTGACAACCGGGCGTCTCTTGCCGGCGTATACGACACAGGAACTAGCCAAAACAACCGTGGCCAGTCAATACCTGTGTCAGCCGGAAGGTGAGGGCGCCATGCCGCCTCTCCAGCCACTCCTTAAACACGGGACTTACCACCACGATCGTGGCGTGCCCGGCACTGGGGTGCACAAGTCGCTCCTTCTAATTCGCCACTAGGACCTGGCGGAGCTCGCACCTTACCACCTCGAGAGCGGAAAGAGCCGGTCCCTTGCCCTGAGCTAGCGCCTCCTGGCGCCAACGATAGAGCGACGCCAGGAGCGCCGCTTCCAGGTCCCATAGCATCGATCCGGCGAGGAGGCTCGCAGCCTCAAACGAGATCGTGCGGTAACCTCTTATCAACCTGACGGCCATGGCGCGCTGTGGCGCACGAAGCGCTGAAATGTTTCGGGCCGTCAGGCTATTCGCCCAAACTGGAGCCCCATACAGGGCCATGGACCGCACGACCCCCTCGTAGAGCCTCCGGCAGGAGGTGTTTGGCCCCCCAAGGTTGGGCAACAGACGCGAGAGCGCACCTGCAGCGCCCCGAAGAATGGGGGCCAAACGACGAAAATAGGCTATAAAGTCCCATCGGCTGTCGAGCAAGAGACCTAAATACTTTAGGGTTGACTCGACGCCGATGCGGACACCTCCTACCATAATATGGGCCCCTGGAGGTGGCCAGTTCTGAGGGCCGTGGAAACAAACGGCCTCGGACTTGGACAGGGCCACCTCGAGTCCCAACCGCCGGATACGACCAACGACTTGTGCGACCCCAGCGGTCGCCAGTATGGCCGCCGCCCGGTGCGACTTACCCCTCGCTGTGACAAGTATGTCGTCGGCGTAACAAATGACGCCGACGCCACGGAGAAGCGCACCTCGCAGCACTCAGCCGTAACCGATGTTCCACAGGAGTGGACCCAGAACCGATCCCTGTGGAAACCTAACATAAACTAACCCTTCCAAGACGGAAAACAGTGATTTGAGGCATATAGGTGCTCGTTATGATATATTTTAGTAAGCATATTTTGCTGTACAATTAGTATTTTTGTTGGTCATTATATTTAATCCCATAATATATTAATTCCGTGTGGACACCGGACACAAAACAATTGGCTTACTGTTACAGAGAGACAACCAAAACTACTGCGCTGTAAGTAAACTAATATTTTAAAACAATACCAAATAATTAAGCGTATAAATTTTAATAAATAATTATATCTATCATTTTTTACCAATAATTATATCTATCAGTTTTGATGAATAATTTATATACGGCAATTTTTAAGTGAGCATAGAGAAAGGGCCTCGTGTACAACCGTGTGTGCATGCGTGCGTACATCGTGCAGACTGTCGGTAACGTACAGCTACTTACTCGTTTAATCAGCGACGTCACGCACTAACGTAACGTGCACATATATCTTATTCGATACATTCGAAACCTATCGACCGAACGACGCATTCGTAACCTATGGACCGAATGTTAATACCCCGTGCTGCGATTGGCTGCTAATAAGCCGCCGATAAGCAATGAGTATACGCATTCTTGAATTATGTGAAGGTTTTCGATTGCAAAAGAAAACATTTCGAGTTGTTTACTATTGCGGCGCAAGCCGTCAATATTGATGCCTTAAAGGAAATTAACATGTTTACTAATTATAACAGTATTTTTCTATACTGTTTAGGACGTAATCTAGTACACAGCTCGCTTTATAGTAAGAAGCATTTAACGTTGTCTTAAATACATACATACAGACAACTATAGAAGATAACTATAGTATTCAAAACCGTTAAAAAATAAATCAATCAATCTTGCAATAACGATTTTATCGATTTTCTGCATTTAATTCGAATTGGAAATCAACGTTCCAGTACGAACCAACATGTCTATAAAGGACTACAAAAAACATTGGTTTGCCCAAGATCAACCCATGACGCATTTTAAATTTACCAAAAAATTTACGTCATTCATAAGTATTGTCGTCAATATCAACAACCACTAAATGAAACGAACTTAATAATATCAATTACAAACAAAAACCTCGATAGCGCAACGATAGTATGTGACGGCTATACATGAGGTCTCGGTTTCGACTCCCGGTTCAGGCAAAGAGTAACTGGGCTTTTCTGTATAGAAATTCTTAGTAACAAAATGGAGTTTATAACTGTACTCGGTAAAGGGCAATAGGCAATATTACGTGGAACCTAAAACTTAGCTGCCAATTGCCTAAATGAGGATGTAATGCACAACTGCCTAACCCTTCGCGATATAGACGTGAAACTATCTCGTGGTGGCCTCGATGGCGTAGTGGTTAGTGTAACCGACTTCCATGCCTGAAATCGCGGGTTCGATTCCCGCACAAGTCAAACATTTGTGTGCATGAACATGGATGTTTGACTTGGTCTGGGTGTTTCTATGTATAATATGTATGTATTTACAAAAAAAAATAGTATATATGTATGTTTATCCATTGTCTAGAACCCATAGCACAAGCTCTGCTTAGTTTGGGCTAGATGGTGTTGTGTATATGTGTAGAATATTATTATTATTATTATTATTATGTATGTGTATCCATTGTGTAGTACCCATAGTACAAGCTTTGCTTAATTTGGGCTAGATGGTGTTGTGTATATGTGATAGAATATTTAAAAAGACTATGTGTATATAGAACAAACAAATAACAATTTTCCTGTTTATAAAATTAGAGATAATTTTAATACCTATAACGAAATAGCACCTCATTCATTTAGGGGGATCCCCGGATCGCTGCAATATTATTTACTTTAGTTTAGTACCTTGAGTTAACTATGTCACTTACATACAGCAGTCTTGTATTAATTAGGATTTCCCAATTAATGATTCAATAATATTTCTTTACCTCCTTGGTCCTTTACATAACCTTTACATAACATTTACTAAATATTTAGCCGTTCCTGCGGTCCTAAAATCCACAACCGAATCCAGTATTATTAAGATTTACCTGTAAAGTAATTTTGGGTAGCGGCACGTGATCGAAATTAACTCAGTAGACAGCATAGCAACAGACTTCGCTTTCTGCTTTGTAGGTTCTAAACACATAAATGGTAAAATGTGGGTGTAATACATCGCTGTTTAGCCTTTCGTATTGTATTGAATGTTATTTTTGATCAAAATGTATAAATATCGCAATCAATTAACAAACATTCTTATAAAATTATAAATAGCCACACTATACGCGTGGCATACTCACACACGCTCACGATGCTCACGCACACACACTCTCACGTACTTGCACACACAAGCTGCGCTTGGGCGTTATCGGCGCACGATACGCGCGGTCAGAGGCCAGGGGCGAACTGTAACCATGAGTTTGAGTTCATCCCTCACCTCACAGTAATTACTGGAATGTTTTAAACGCGTGGAACATAAAATATTGTTATGATAAATATTATGTTATTATAAGACAACGCTTTGGTTTAACGATGATTTGTTTTAATGGAAACGTAAAGATCTCTAGGTTTGTTTATATGCTTTCGATCGAAATATACATTATCGACTGTGCGTGCAAGGCTTAAAAGAATAAATATTCTTATCGAGATATTATTATTAAGTAGTAAATATTACTACTTAAAAAATAAAAGTGTTATTAATAAATTATTATGCGGTCATTCTTATTTATCTTATGTAACCATGCAAACAAAACCACACCTGTATATATTTTATACATCCCTAATAATTTAATAAAATTGTTAATACATTTTACTGTAGAAAATACTCGGGTACAGGGATCCAACGTGTAGAGGTTTAATCTAAAGTGAGATAGGACACAAGTCGAGGCAATTTTCGCCGAAGGTATATATAGATTGTAGAGCTATTGCTAAATATGGAACCTAATAATATTTGTATTAATATTTTAATATAATATATTTTATGTGTAACAGGGATATAAAACATTTTTAAATATAACAGTCCTGCTGATTAACTGTCTCACTACTGGGCACGGGCCCTTTGGTCAGTCCGTGAAGGTATAAGGCATACTGGCTTGATGCAGATTGGCAGACTTCGTATCTCTTTAATAATATTATGTTGTTTAGACATAAAAATTTGTTTGTAACTATGCTCTTTTTATGGAGCAATAATGAACTATTTAATTCGAACATTACATATATTTAACTTTATATTCAAAGGAATGCAGTGCTTAAAAATCTTCGAGATGTTTATCAACTCGCTCCTGGATAATATTGTGTCTGCCTGATTAATTTAAAAAGATAAATATATTGCGATATTGCTGACATATTTTATAAACTGGTCATTATATTATACTAGTATCATACCGCGGCTTCGCCCGCGTGAGACCACAGGAACGCATACAAGAATAAAAGGTCCTATATGTTAAGGGGCTTGGTCTATCTGTGTTCCAAATTGCATACAAATCTGTTTCACAGTTTACGCGTAATTAAGCAACAGACATCCAAACACCTTCACAAAATTTGCTTTAATAATATTAGTTGGATTATTAATTACAAATTTATGTTATATTCAACTGACAAACTTCTTATTATAATAACGTATAAGTAATCTTCCAATGCAAATAATAAGATAATCCAAAAACTATATGAAATTGTATTCCTATCTATGAATGGTCGAGGGACGCGTACGCAAGTACACGAATGCTTTATGTATGAATGAGTGCAACAGATAACACAAACACACACATACGCACACCCACACTTATTCACACACGCATATTCACCAATACGGTTACGGACACATGCGCATCTCATAAGCACACACAAGCTCACGATGGCCGGACGTTGGACCTTATCACAAGTGACGGGAATTTTACCTTATTGAGTATGATAATTAATTGTAGCACATCTGTGATTGGTGGACAGCCGATAACGTTTATATGAATATAGGTAACTAGATAAAACTTGTTGCGTATTAATCTTGTTAGAACGAATAATAGCCATAGATATATAATTGGTGAGTGAGTTTGCGTGATTACAATCTAAGATCGTTCTAGAATATTCTGATAGCCAAAAACTTTTTATAATTGATAAAGTGATGAATGAATTTTATTGACAGCATGCGTCGAAAATATCTTCGTATCTCATGCATAACTATACAATTGTATACAAACAGCAGATAGCCGTATATCATATATTACAAACATACAGAGATTCATTTCCTTATATCCCCAGAAGGCAAACATAATGTATTAAAGCCACATTTCGCAAGCTAAGTTTTCTCTAACAGGTATCGAGTCAACACTTTGCCTTGCTTAAGTAAACTTGCTTACTATTATACTTTGACGTTCAAGTTTTACTTTTTGACTTAAATTATATGAATTTTGATTTTTGTCTTTAATATCTAAAGCCCTGTAATAGGGGACGAGCCTATTGTGGTCTATAAGCACGTTTTTGAACGCTGTGCTGCTGAGAATGTCCAAACAGAAATCCTAATAACTTTTCTCCAAACCTTCTATCTTCACGGTAAACCGAATTCAAAATTAAATTTTGAAATAACAAGGCAGGCGTTTTGTAATATTATTAATAATGAATTGTTGTTATTATAAACACGGGAATAATGTTTTGTCCTAATTACTACTATATAGTGAGAAGTTAATTCATAAATCGTCTAAAGTATTTTCGAGTAGGTACTAAATATACAACGGGTAAAACGCGTAATTATTGACCGTGAAGTTTCAGGTTTTACAGGACGAATGTATCATTAATTTAGGCACCTGCACGTGCGTTAACCCGCGGGAATTCCAGTGGAGTATATGTGTGTCAATGCAGGATATAGTCATTCTGTGTGACAAATCTCATTCAAACCCGTTCAACAGTTTTCACGTGATGGAATAATAAACATTCAAACATCTTCATAAACTTTTAGATTTATAAAATAAGTAGGAATAGGAATTATAAAATTGACGTCAGTCATGGAATCTTCAATACAATTTAATTTTATCTTTGTATTCCTCTTGGTCACTGGCCAGTTATAAAACAAGAAACATAATGAAGTTTTTCTGTCAAAAAAAAGAATATGCCGGTGTCGTTCTTCCGTGCATTATTATACCACAAATATTATAATACCTTCGTGTAAAGCACCTGTTTCAGTAAATTTGTCCAAAAATACAAGACATTAACGTAAAAAGCTTTTTATACTACATAGTTGAACGTGTTGAATAAACCTGTCGACGTGACGAGTTTATAAGACGGTGTCACTGCGCAGCGCAGGGCTGGATTTAGATCTCAATCCGTTTTAACTGACACAACAATCATTACAGTTTCACAGCCCCACTGTTGATATCTTATTAATGTAGTTACTTTAACTGTTCTTATAATATTTTTACACAGATTAATTTTCTATCGAGCACTGTCGATAAAGGCTAATTCTTACAAACAACTTTAGTGCCCAGTAATTAAGAGGTTTTATGTATCAAAATAAAAATAAATATCAGCAATTATTTTTTTAATGAAAGCATAGGAAGGTCGTCAAATATATTCAATTATCCTTTAAATATACATATATGAAATACCTGATATATTATATTCCAACGTTTACAAACAAATATAACCATGCTAATGTTAACAAAAAAAAATTAAGAGCAATTAGCGTGCCGCGTGCATAATATTCTAATTGTAAATCTATATTCGAGTTTCAATTAAAATTGTATATCAATTGGTAAGTACATGGATATTCATAGGCGCGCGGAGAACAGCGCATGGCGCAATGCAGGTTATAGCGCGGGAAAAGCTTACGATACCGCAACTCAATAATACTTACCGTTTAGATGCCACGTGTTAATTAGAAATATGGCCCCCAGTTTGCATGCTTCCTTTTTTAAATACCACTAAGTTTGCCAACGTACTTACTACTTACGTATTTGATAGAGTAAAATGTACTTTTTAGCTATGACAACTTTGTTAATAAGTGTTCATTTACAGACACGAAACAACCAACAATCAAATTTATTAGATTCGAATTACCGATCGTATAAAGTCGAACCATGCTCGTATAATTGGCATAGAGGTATGGAGGTTAATGCTAATAATTAAACAAAGAAAGATAAAAATATTTTTATCTACTAGTAGGCACAACTTTGTTAAAGAAAAATCGCAATTCATCAAGAGTTGTACAATATTGTAATGTAATGTCAACAGGTACTGACCGTTTTATTAATACCTAAAGATAAAAGGAGACTGTTTCTTTTACTACATTAAACTCGGCTCCGCGCTCTACACGAGGTAAATATGCCGGACGATACAATAATTCGCACGGCGCGTCACTTGTCACATCAATAACGAGCTTGTTGCACAACACACGCTACATTGCGCGTAATCTATGCGCTTCTCTAAAGCGCACATGCAATTATATTAATTAGGTAAAGCCGCATATTCAATAGGTAAATCGTATTATTTATTTTCTGACGATCTCCTTGCATCCCGATTGTAGCCTGTTACAATATATGAAAATGGCTTGGGTATCGTCAAACTCAAAAACCATTTATTCACTTAGGTCACAAAGTAACGCTTATGAACGTCAAAGGGGTTAGTGAGTTTATTACATTTACTGAATTTACATTTATGTTAGTTGCAAGGTTCAGGCAAAAAGTTGAGTCTATGAGAAGATACCTGCAAGAAACTCAAGGCCACTCTTTTAAATCGCCATCAACTTATAATTTCAGTATTTTACAACACATTCATATACACACGGCTACACATCAAGTTAGATACCCCATATACGCATAACTACGCTACATACAAAATAGAGAATTGTTGGAAAGGGACAGTGCATAGTGGTGTCGATGTAATGGTAAGGATAGAGCGTAACAAAAATATAACGCACTCTCTCGCACGATTCGCAGCGTTCAACTTCTAATAGTTCAAAGTCCAAACAGTCTAGGTTGATGTGTCGCTGTGTGTACCAGGTGTTGCAGTCATTATGCCATATGTCACTTTCCATATAAAATTAAATACTAAAAATAAAGAAAAGTTAATAATATTATGTAAGAAGCATTTGAGGTTTGAAATAATATTAATCAGTACGTAGCCATTTGTAATAGACAGTAGTATGGCATGAAGACGCATACACTTACACTTTGTGACTTGAAAAGGAAATTTGTTGCTAAATGTAGTTAAAATAAAATTTACGTTAATACTTATAATGTTTGTATAAAAGAAAATAAAGATACTTTAACATTACAAAATAAACATGAAGTACCTTCACATAACTAAATTGACTTATATAATACATACATTCTTTGAATCCTGAAGATATCAGATCCTGGCTTCTCGAACCATCGATACAGCATACCCCGTCCCGTACAGAGTATTGGTGTCCTGATTCATTTCCACCTTTCTTCTCTAGCGCCAGAATCCCCTATTCGTAACATATTGCTTAGTCAAATCCTATTCTACATATTTCAGTCCTAAAAATTATTTACGTAAAAGCAAAAGCAGAATAGACGCTCATAATCCCTAATCTTAAAAATGAGTAACAGCTTATCGGTCTATATATGGCAATAAAAATATGAACTATAACAGCCTTCAATGATGGTCTAGTCCGTGATATATAAAAAACCCTTTTTGTTTGCTTTTAGTGGCAAATAAGCTAGCGACCTATCAGATAATAGGTAGTATCCGTACTCAAGGACTTCTGTAATACAATCAAACCACTATTATTATTATATTTATTGTTATATTATATTATTATATATAATCATTGTATTTTACTAATGTAAAATATAATGAAATATATAATATTCCAAAGGTGTCGGGCGGTAACCGTTATCTAAACGAACGACTCATTTAAATTATTATGTATTTACAAATGTTTTATCGTTTTGTTTAGAGGAACCAAAGTGGAATAATATACGATACGAGGTGACATAGATAGCGTTTGACGCAGTTAGCAGTCGCCCGTTGGGATAAAACGCTCAGTGAATAGGTATCTTTACACGCCCACTGTGCGGTGAAGTAGGGCCATTGTTTGATAACTTATTAAACTGGTACATGAATTTAACAAATTTATGATAATAATGAACATAGCACATAAGTTCCGTTATGTAACGGTGACAATTTGTTTGGTGAAATAGGTGTGCGGTAAAATTCTTGAAAAGTTGGTCTATGTGCTGCCGTTTATATGTCCTTGTGAAACTTCCGTGAAGAGATTTTGTTGTACATAACATATGTAATGACAACATTACATACAATCGACATAATTTGCAATGTTATATATAAATATGACATTGCAAATTATGTTTCATTACATGCCAAAAGATTTATTAAAAATATAATAATAATATAATAATATTCTACCACATACACACAACACCATCTAGCCCAAACTAAGCAGAGCTTGTACTATGGGTACTAGACAATGGATAAACATACATATATACTTTTTTTTTGTAAATACATACATATTATACATAGAAACACCCAGACCAAGACAAACATGCAAGTTCATGCACACAAATATTTGTCTTGTGCGGGGATCGAACCCGCTACCTCAGGCGTGGCAGTCGGTTACACTAATCACTACGCCGTCGAGGCCGACAGATACGACAGAGAATATACCTACTTCTTGACTAACATGACAAGGCAATAATCAAATTACCAATAATTAATATGGTATATTAAATTCACCCTTACGTTATGTTATAATGTATAAGAATGACAAAGCTAAAGTTGAATCCTACGAATATATGATACGTTAATACAAAAGGTTTCAAGGAGTAGAGTATTTTTAAATATATCTTCCATAATAATAACAAACCCAGCGTCTCAATCGCGTCTCCTCAGTTCAATGTTCCTGAAGAACATGGAAGGAACTGACATAAAAATCTCAGACTTATAATAACTATTCAAATATTGCACAAACTTATGCCCTGCGTTGAGATTGAACCTACAATTGTAAATGTACGATCAAAAAAAATGTCAAATAACTATATTATTTTTTCGGTATCGTGCAAAAATAGAATTAATTCTTAATTTAAATTCTCTGTATAATTCCAAGTCCGGCCCCGTGCTATTGTACGTTTCTATTTGATTAGTAGAAGAGGTGTCCAACGTAAATATTTAGAAATTTAGAAAACATTACCGGAATAGTTTTGGTCAACAATGGTAATAAAGTATAAGATGGAAAGCCTAAACAGTCTAGGTAAGTTGAAATAGTTCGTCTATGCTGAAAATCAACGTGAAAATGTAGGAATTCTCATGTAATAATTTAATCAATTTATTTACTGTATTTTCTTCTAAATTATGCCTGTGATTTCATTCGCGTAGACAAGCTTGCTACGTCATTTACTTGGATCAAACTATGCACCATTACTAGAGTTATACTTAACGTAATTTGATGAAAAGTGACTCTAAATTTAAAGCGCAACATAAACACCGTATATTCTGCATGCCGAATAGTATACTAGTTTTTGTCTGCGGCTTTGCTCGTTTTGAAACACTAGGTACTTTTTCCTGGATGAAAAGTGCCCTGTGTCTTTTTCTGTACCCCTGACAACGTCTATACGAAGGTACATGGCCATTAAAATAAAATATATTTTATAATAAGCAGGCAATCCGTGTGCTTGTTTGCCAACACGGATTGCCTGATGATAAGCATATATGTACCTACTACCGAACAGCGTAGCCTATGTTAACGGGTTTAGGGGAAATAGAAAAGATCACCAGCGAAAGCGTATGCCACTATTAAACAGCATTAATAATTAGATCGCAATCTGATTATGATCAGATTATAGTTTACTAATTTTCCCCGCGGTTTCACCCGCGTAAGTCCCGTTCCCGTAGGAATATTAGAATAAAAAGCCTATGCGTGAATCCAGGTCTCCAGCTATCTACATACCAAGATTCATCGCAATCGATCCAGTAGTTTTTGCGTAAAAGAGTAACAAACATCCATACAAACTTTCGCGTTTATAATATTAGTAAGGATTTATATAGACCGGGTCAGAATAAAACGGACTTCACTAAACGTGCCGTACAGTCGCGTGTTGACTATAAAATTTTATTTTCCCTCTAACTCGTTGACTTTCGTTTGTTAACCTTGTAATACAGCAAACAGGAAAAATAATAAAGAAGAAAATTTGTAACATACAACACGACCATAGATTACGGTAATCGTGCACACGTGTGGTAATCTCACCTGCAAGTGGATCGTATGCCTTTGCCAAAATGGCTTAATAAAAAAAATTGCAATCGTCATTACACTCAGGCTAAGTAGGTAGTCTAAGTAATGAACGCGTCTAACATAATAATCATACGATGCACTAATGATTTCGTCGTCAGTACGTCATACCGGGTGGGGAAATACGTATTAACGCAATATATGTTATTGTTTGATAATATCGTAATGACCTACCTATTTACATTACTAAAAATAATATTTATTAATTAGGTAATTAATTACAGGTTTTTTTTATTAATGATATCAAGTATATTATGTATTTTCGAGCAGTCTGCTTGTGTGCTTAATATATTTATTGGCGATCGTGAATTCCCAGATTCGATTCCAGGGTAGAGTATTATAGTACTAGGCCATGGTACGCACAATATTTGCTATAATATAATTAAACATATGCATTACAACTTAAATCTAGAGGCAACTCGATCGATTCATCAGTCAGTCGCATGCGCTCGCGCTTAACGCGTTGCCAATTTTTTGGTTCTCAAGACGAATATTTTATCAGATATCTTAAACCTTTTGATTCGCAGCGGCGCGGCACATCGGTGGCCAGATACAATTTTATTTTTTATTTTTTGAAGATAAATCTTTAATTGACATTATTTTTTTTACTCACCACCTTTATTTAGGAATAATACATATGTCGCGTAGGACTTTGCAAACATTTAAACAACAGACACAAAGAAAACTTAAGACTCTATCAACCATTTGTGGATCATACAAAGCTTTTGTCCCGTGCGGGATTCGAACCCACAACACTCGACGCAACGGCAGTTGCAAGGTGACCACTTAAACCACTGCATTATCCGTGCAGTCAAATTTTGTCAAATCATGTCTGGTATTCTAAGACTTGACTAATTAATAAAGTACTTCCAAGAATGAATGCCTAGATTACGTAGGCAATCCATGCAGATGTGTGTAGTGGCAAGACTAACACTCAAACCTAGGTTTCGCTTTCCACATTCCGTATGGGTTCGACTCCCACGCGAAACAAATATTTGTGTGGCCCATAAATAGTTTTCTGAGTCTGAGGGCTTGTCCTACCATCATCAAATAGCATTTATCTATAAGATAAAAGTTTCGCCATCCCTCTTCTTTAACCTAACATAAGTGAGACAGCATGCGATTTATCTTTCGGATAACTTTTACTTATTACTTATGGGACTGGCCATTATTGTTCTTTGTGCTGTTCGGTTGTAAAGACAGTCGCGATACAGGCCTTTTTTATAAGATGACAAGTAACTAGACAGAAACAGACAGAATACAAATATTTTATTAATTACTTATTTTTGCCCACGTCTTCGCTCACTAAATGTAGATTAGGTTAGATTAAGTTTGTAACAGTGCTTTTTTTTGGATGAAAAGTACAGGGTAGGTACAGAAAAGGTTCTGTACCGTTGAAAACATGTATATAAAATTTCGCAATTGCAAATTATATTTATTATTTTATTATTTTGATCGCTTGAGTAGTTAACAAACAAACACACTCACATTTTTTAAGATAATAATAATAATATTTAACTAAATTATGTCATGCGTTGTGCAACAATCCCCAAGGAAATAAGACACAAATTACGATTAATTACTCAATTTTATTGTCTATGCTAATAACATTTATAATAATGTACCTACTGTTGGTAAAATCCCACAGATAAACATATATAATATTATTATATTAAATAATAATTGCTTCATGCAGTATGGCATCATAAGTCATCGTTTATTTTTATAAAGCAAAAACATTATCACTTTTATGGGTCATCTTATTAATAGCAGGTAAAACTGTTTTAATATTCGTTTTGATATTAAGTTACTTATAGTATAAGTAAGGGAAATCAGAACGTCAATTCTCGTAATAGCATATGTTCTAAATAGGATTTCAATCTAGTCTAATAAACGAAATGTGAAATCTGTGCACTTTAATACAAGTTATTATATTATGTATTTAGGAGAATACCATTGGTGAAAATGATACTGATACTAGTACGGAACCCTATTTTAAATAGATTTTATTACTAGTATTGGTGCACTGATATTCAGCCGTATGTGATTAGATAATAATTGTATCACCCCGGCCTTCTATCCAAAATAAGAAATTATTATAATATATTATTTTGACCGCAGCTTCGCTCTCGGTAATGATAGATTCGGCCAATAAATGTTTATCCCTCGGGAACAATACTTCTTTTCTGGATCAATGGTACTCTATGTCCTTTTCTATAATCTTGATAACGTGTATGCAAACATGACATAGCCGGACTTTTCTGAACCCGACTTTTCTACTGCTCGCAAAACAGACCATCTTCCATGGAAAGTAAATAATCGAATCTAATTAATATTTCGAAAATATCTTAAATTTACAAACGACCTCGTGGAAGTACAGATAAAGATAATATTATTATTTCACCAGCCATTGTCGCAAAGATAACTATTGTTTTCAATAGTATATATTAATTTTATAAGAAACAAATAAGAAAATACTACCTGCTTTCCTTATAACTTTTTTAAAACTTATAAGATACTAACCAAAAATAGATATAATAGAGATAGAACACAAGTGCCACGTCAGAATGTTAATATCATGTATAATATCGTTTTATTACTTAATCACGCCGTAATAAACCGTTGAACGGGTTTGGATAAAACTTATTACGGAGATAGATTATGTCCTAAATTAACAGCATTAAGTTTTATTCTATTACCAATGTATAGCGGTGTTGTTGCATTTGATCACCCAAAAGCAGCTGTTCATATCGATAAATACAGCCATAAAATTAAGTGATAGAGAGATACCTGTGGTGACTCCACACAGACGAAGAGGTTCCACCTACATTTAACAGATGGCGATACAATACAAATACGCGCTTAACATGACCTCATACAATTCTGAATCGCACAAGTAACATTTACACAGCGACTAAGTATACTGGGTGTTTCTTAGTAAATTGAAAACCAAATACATATTAGTATGCGGTGATTTTAATATTAATATACTAGATGGCTCTTCCTTGGCTAATAGACTTATTAACTTATTTAAATTATTTAATTTAACGAATTTGTTTTTGGAACCAACAAGAATAACTGCCACGTCTTCCACTTGTTTAGATAACATTTTCAGTGATTGTAACGCTTCATACAAATTAGTTACCACTGACTTAACCTCAGATCACTGTGGACGATTAGCAATGTTTCCAAACATTAATAATAATGTTAGGCCTTTAACAAATAATCGCTTCAAACATTTTAGAAATAAAATTTCATGTAATATGTACTCTAATATAAGGGAAGATAAATCTCCTAATAAGGAGTATGACAGCTTTTTTGGTATTGTTAAGAACTATTGTAAGTAAAAGTTATTAAAGGAACTAGGTCATATAACGAATGGGCAACCGTAGGTATTTATAAGAGCAGAGTGAAAATGTATGAGTTATATAGTATGAAGAAATATAATTTTGATCCTACTTTTACTGAATATGTTAAGAATTACTCCAAAATTTTTAAAAAGGTATGCAACTTTTCTAAGTCCAAGTTCGTCAAACAAAATCAAACAGTCCTCTAATAAAGTTAAGGCTACCTGGCGAGCTATTAACGAAGCTAGTGGCAAGATAACTCAAAGAGACAATAGCATTAGTCTGATGGATAATAATAAAATGATCAAAAATAATGCCGATGTAGCATACGTGTTCAATAATTTCTTTGCTAGTGTACGGATTACCACCACGAGCGCATTAAATTCTTCATCTATAGACGCAGAGAGGTTATTACATTCCAGCGTAACAAAATGTAGAGTATTATTTAGATTTTATTATGTTAACGCAACTGATATTATCAACGCTTTTCAATCGCTGGAATCTAAAAATACGGGGGATCTCTGAGGTATCTCCGTTAAGGTCGTAAAAAGTATAATAGATATAGTTGCTCCTTATTTAAGTGGGTTATTTGATAGGTGTGTAGGTTCGGGAACTTTTCCAGACTTGATGAAAAATAGTAAAATCATACCTTTATTTAAATCCGGTAGTAAAACTGATCCTAGTTATTTTAGGGCAATATCAATTCTACCAGCTTTTAGCAAAATATTTGAAAATTAATACTCAAGCAATTACTTAGACATTTTAATTTAAATAGCCTCTTTCACGACAACCAATATAGCTTTACTAAGGGACGTTCAACAACGGATGCAGGAGTAGCTTTACTCAAACATATATACAGAGCATGGGAAAACTCACAAAATGCTATTGGTGTTTTTTGCGACCTCTCAAAAGCATTTGACTGCGTCTGTCATGATACGCTCATACGGAAACTAAGGCATTACGGTGTTCAGAGTAATGCACTGGATGTAATTACGTCATATTTGAATAACAGGATTCAGTGTGTAGATGTCAATGGTTCAAAATCAAATAGCTTACCTGTAAAGGTAGGAGTGCCGCAAGGTTCGATTTTAGGCCCATTTTTATTTTTAATTTATATAAACGATTTACCTTTTTATTTGAACAATATTTGTGACGTTGTACTGTTTGCTGACGATACTTCTTTAATATTTAAAGTAAATAGGAATAGGGACCATTTTGACGAAATAAACAGTGCATTTATTCAAGTAACAAAATGGTTTACTTTAAATAATTTAGTACTGAACTCCAAAAAAACAAAATGTGTTAAATTCATACTGCCTAATGTAAAACATCTTGGTCCTAGCATAACATTGAACGGTGAGGTACTGGAAGCAATAGAATCCACAGTGTTTCTGGGCATTACACTTGATTCAAAGTTACAGTGGGGTGCGCAAATATCTTGTCTCTCAGCGAAACTTAGTTTGGCCGCTTACGCCATTAAAAAAGTCCGTGGATTAACTGACGTTGATACAGCTAGATTAGTTTACTTTAGTTACTTTCACAGCGTTATGTCATATGGAATATTATTATGGGGAAAAGCAGCTGATATACAAAGTATTTTTATATTGCAAAAAAGAGCTGTGCGTGTAATTTATCAATTAGGAACTAGAATCTCGCTCAGAGAAAAATTTAAGAATATAGGTATTTTAACTGTAGCATCACAATATATTTATTTTAATATCATGCATGTCCGTCAAAATTTATATTTATACATAAAAAATAGTGACATACATAATATCAATACTAGAAATAAATATAAATTATGTGTTCCATTCTACCGTCTACATAAAGTTCATGGTTCCTTCATGGGTCTTGGTATACGTTTTTATAATAAAATCCCGAGTAATATTCTAGAATTACCAGAGAATACATTTAAAGTTAAAATTAAAACTTGCTTAATGTCTAAAGCATAGGTATTATAATATAGATGATTATTTAAATGACAAACATCCATGGCACTAATATTTGCATCAGATCACAAGATATTAGGTAAATGACAAATACTAACACTTATGTTTTTTTTTAAATATATGTACCGTAAATTGGGGTGTATTGCAACTACTGGGGTGGCAAACAACATTTTTTTGAAAAAGTTCATCTTTATTATGACAAAATTTTCAGTGTCTATAGTAAAAATTTATATGGCAATATTTAGTTTTAATTTCAAATTTTAAACTTGGCAGTACTGAGTTACGTCATTTGATCAAATTCGCGCGAATTTTATTGTGTTGTTTTTCACCCCAGTAGTTGCCCCAATTTACCGGTATATATTTTTTATTTTTTGTGATTTTACACCTCGTTGAACCTGGAATTTGCATTGTTGTTACATTCAGTCGTATTTTAATCAAGAAGAATGTGCAATGAAGACAACTCGTGATTATGGACAGTTCCGTTAAGCTTTCTTTTGAGTCTTATTCTGAATTCTGGTTTCGTGGAATTCGATAATTTACTTAATACATTTTATTTAAACAAGTAGATTAAACTACGGACTACAATCATGTCTTGTCTTGATTATTTATGTACATGTAAGTGGATGCTCCTATTTACCATACTGCTGCTTTAGAGGCTACCATCAAATTTTATCAAATGCTTGAGTATGTTGAGTAGTAGTTAATGGAGAAATGGTTGCAGCACCTTACAGTTATGATTTGTAAACGAAATATTATTGTACACTTGGCGATTAAAAAAAGTGGCTATGAGTTTCTTGCCCGTTCTTCTCATGAGCCCTACACCCTTGCTTTGCAGAACGTCGCAGTAAATGTAAATTCACAGAAAAAAAAAAATACGGGTAACTTTGACATTCATAAGTGTTACCTTGTAACCTAATTTGAATAAATTTATTTTGATTTTGATTTTGATTTTGATTTTACTTTCAGTTAAAGTGATGCGACAATATGAATCGGATAAAATCGAACTAATTCGAGGTAAAATCAATTGTCCGAGAAATACTTTAGTTTTGTATTTGGTACTAATTTTTATTATGTTACAACGTCCCTTAAATCCTATTCTACAAATCCTTAAAATATTTTCTTTATCAAAAAATGGATTTGAGGATGCGGTATTGGACGTATGGTTTAAATATCCCATAGTTTATAAAGAGTAGTCGTCTTGAAAATCAAAATTTGTTATACCACATTTATTTCACCCTTAAGTATGGAGTAAGTATGTGATACTAGAAATTAATCATAGATAACTCCAGATGCTTTTTTACAATTAAACACGTTATATATAACTGTGACTTTTCTATTCTTTCGATAAGTCAAACATAGATGGACTACTCCTTGTTTTTCTGCTTCTATCATTTATGTTTCGATTCTAAACCCACGATTACAGTTTGTTTGAAATTTGTAATCGATTCGCGATGTGTCGATTGAAACGTTCTCTTCACTATCGCTGTTCAACGATCATCTGTCAAATGGGACTTCGTATTTGAAACGAACTATAATATTATAAGTGCGAATGTAAGTTTGATTGTTTGTTTGTCACGATTACGATTATTACGATTTTACGCCTTTAGTACTCGACCGATGATCATGAGCTATCGCACACACGTGGTCAGAGGACTAGAAAAGGACATAAGGTACCTTTGTTCCAGAAAAAGTACTGTTACTTATCTAACCTTTTTTATTTTCGTTCCCAGTAGAAATGCTTTATGCATTGTCCGACTAGGGGACGGCACCGGTGGGGTGTGTGGGAATTCCAGCATGAAGTGCTGGTATACCCACTAAAAAACCTGGGGTGTTCCTTCTCTCACCCAATGGGGAGACCAGTTGGGCGCTCTTAAAAGATTAATCCATAGCAGGCCCCCCCGTGTGGGTGCAGGCCGCGAGGCGACCGCCTCTTCCGAGAGGGCCTTGACGCGACTAATCAATCGTAGATCGGCACTCCCGGAATCCGAACTGGAGTTCGGACAAGTCGGGGCCCACCCGCACCAGAGCCTGGAGAGGCGGGCAACCACTACACGCTCAAAAAGCTTGCCCACCTCGTCCAACAGCACTATGGGGCGGTACATGGAGAGGGAGGCCGCGGGGCAGCCCTCCTTTCTAAGGAGGCCCAGCTTACCCGTCTTCCGCATGGAAGGGAACCATCCCGACTCCAAACAGGCCCTAAACAGCCTGAGGAGCCGGTCCCCTAGGACGTCGTAGGCCAAAACCCAGGCGTGGCCAGGAATTGCATCCGGCCCCGGGGCGGTGTTTTTGCCCCGGAGCCGCATCATTGCCGCGCAGAGCTCCGCTATTGTTACTTCTGGCGTCTCGGCATCAGCACTGCCTTCCTCAATTTCGGGCGGCGCCATTTCGGAAGGCGTGTGCTCCGCTCTCGAATAAAAGAGAGTGGAGACCACCTCCTCTAATTGCCGGGGCTGGAGACTCTCGGCGACCGAAGGGGCCCAGGGGCGCAACTTGCCCCCGACCGCCTTGTACGGACGACCCCACGGATCTGCCTCGAGAGTCCCCTGGAACTCTTCCCATCTTTGGGTTTTGACCTCGCTGATGGCGGACTGCAGGGCTTACTTTCACTGTTTGTACGCGCCCCGCAGCCATGCCTCCACGGTCAGGTGACGATACCGCCTGCGTTGGCGGTACCTAGTGTACTGGTACGCGCCGCAATGCACGCAGCGCGTTTCTGACTGATGTCGTCGGACCACCAGTACACCTGACGTTTCGGAGGTTCGACGGAGGATCGACGCATCGCAAATCAGCGTCATCGCGCCCCGGAACCACTCCGCCTCTAGCTCAGCCTCCACAGGCCCTTCGCCCATCGGGGTCCAGGCCTGGACGATGGAGGCTTCCACCAGCATGTCTTCATCGAGACGTTTCAACGCCCCTCGGGTGATCGTCCGGGATCGCCGGCGAGGCGGAGATGTCGAACCGCAGGTAACGGTGGTCCAACAGTGACTCCGCCTCGACCAGCACTTGCCAATCCGAACGCGGCGTGCTATGGCAGGGCTTGCGAGCGAAATGTCCACAATGGACTCGCCCTGCCAGCGCACGCACGTGGCGACCGACCCCCGGTTAACCCAAACTACATCATTGCAAGCGAAGGCGCAAGCAAAATTTAGCTATAGTATATGAGACAACAGGTCTTAATATTCAAAGGTATAAACTAATTATTCTCTCTTCATTCAGTACCAATACGATAAAGACATGTTGTCTTATACAGCTTAAATAAATAAATAAGCCCCAAATTCCATGGTTCACAAATTAAAGATGTTATTCCTAACATTATATACTGTACATTAGAGAGAATTTTTTTTTTTTTTTAATTTTGTCCGTTCTGACTATGTAGCCCTGGCACTTATTTACCTGGTAGAACGCAGTAACGTTTACGCAGGTCACCGGTATTACTCATTTATGAAATATACTTCAGGCTTGCTTAATTCTGAAGGTACCATAAATAGAAAAGCGAATTATGCACATTTATAGCACTCCACCATTAGATAAAGCTAATCAAAGTGGCGAGGAAAGATCGAATGTAGATAGATAGCATCCATGTGCAGCATCGATGCACAAATTAGGACTATAGTAGGCATTAGAGACTATAATTCTTGTAAGCAGATACTAATGATCTCAATTTCTTTTGCCTTTGTGTTTTGTTTTACTATCTAATTTCGCAAAATACATCCATGAATTTGAAACAGCAGAAGAAAGGCAATGAAGAGAAAGTACGTGACGACTAACTTTCAGTACAAAAGTATTCACCTATTTTAACATACATAGCAGTTATTACAGGTCAATGAATATTTTAACAAGTTACTACGAAAATTAAAGTTTAGTCTTAATAATTATAAATTTAAGTCAGAGTTTTCAGTAGATAAGCTGAAGGCTTATCTACTGAAAAGGTGTTTATTATACTCGCTTGATGACTTGTAAAAATTTTATTTTATTTTTAAATTTCATAATTATTGTTCTATAATTTTATTTATACTTGATTATAGTATTTGTGATAATTGTTATAAATAACTATATATTTCAACACAATGATAAAATTGAAAGAAATTGAATTTGAAAAATGGTGAGGTGTCTTATATGACTTTATGGATCTAAGAAGGAATCCTATATCGCGGTGACTTAATAAACATTCAAGCAACAGTCTCAAAAAGCACCCAGAGTCGTGACAACTATGTATTTGTGGACCACACAAATATTTGTCCCGTGTGAGGAAGAGGCAATCACTTGGCTCTATACGATTACGCCATCTACGCAGCTCAATTTAAGGTAATCAAAATACTTTGTGTCTATTATTTCAACATTTGTGAAGTCATCGTTACACAGAGATTATCTATACTGCGGATGTGCTTATTGAAAACAGTACCTCGTCTTCACATAAAAATAGTTTCGATGTAAACATTGTATGACGACAGCGCGGTCCATTTCCTGGCAGCGAAGCCTGACCTGTGACGATAGCGTTCGAAAACACTGATATTATATTATTTGATTATAATAACAACAGAAGTAAGGTTAACGCCTCTTACTGCGTCGCAAATTTCACGACCTAAATGGAACATTCAACAACGCGCAAACGAATACTTACATGCAATGTTAGAGTTATAAATATGAATCTATAAAAATTTAATAGGTTAGCGATTACCGATTTAACATTCGAATTATTCGATTGTTGATGTAACTCAAATGTATTCGAATTAGTATCGTTATTTATATGATGTATAAAACCTACCATTAAATAAGGCGTGGTAGACGGCCTATTTCACAGTATTTGACGTATGTACGTTAAGGTATCTGTAATTGGACTTAAATTTACTATCACGTACTTCACCGAGGCATGGGCGTTTTAAAAGGCTAGTTTTCATAGGTAAGGCAGTGGCTCTATATTTAATTAGTTACTACTTTACTAGTATATGTTTCGGTCTTACGCAATATAGTGTAAAACAGTGCTCCTTAGATAGAAATAACCAATAATATCTAGCCTAATATTGTCTTCTATTTACGCGAATGTTATTCATAGAAATTAAACTACCAACAACTACCACCAGCTTGGGATCCAGTACTTCAAATAGTCAAACCCAAGAAGAAACAAACCACAGCTAGACTTCATGATACTTTGAGCTCTTTCTGCGTAAATAGAAACACCAATGACTAAATTATGTTCGGGTACTTTGAAATAACTACACTGGAACATTGAGACAACTATCATCTTAGTCTCCCCGTGACCATGGCTGCTGAAAAGCAACCGAAACGTCGGTGAAAGTGTAAACCTAAATATAAATAGTTTTAATAGTTTTAATAATATTATTAGCATAAAAATTATTAAAATTCAATAGTAATAGTAGTGTAACAGTTTTCAAAATTATGTAATAGATACAGTGTTAAATAAACAACGCGATAAAATCCGTATATAGTAGTTTAATTTCAATGAATATCTAGCCTGACCCGTAATCGCTGACGCCATAAACAAAACACATATGACTCTTGGATACAACTCATGTAACATCTGTACGTTTAAACACAAGCCCGGATTAGATGCGACGTGCAATCGATCGACGCAGGCCACCTGCGGTCATATTTCATGCGCAAGCTCCTTGCTTGCGTATAAAGTAAGTATGTAAATAGCCCACGCGAGTAGGTAGCTTGCGCATGTAGCCCGCACGAGTAGATAGTCCGCGCATGTAGCCTTTGGGCCCCTTGCCTATTGCACAAGCACTATTACTGCCAGTCAACGATCAAACTGGTTCTAAATAATACCCAACTGAGTCGTTGATAATAATAACTCGTTAAAAAGAGGCCTACGATATACATATGTAATAGAGAGCGTATGTCGGTCGGCGAGGTGTAAACGAAGCGCGTTTACGATAGCCGAGTCAGAGTTCACCGATATCGTGGTTACCTCGGCGCGGTGTTGTGAGTTTGTGACGTCAATCGGTAGCCTATTTGCGCGCATATCGAAGTCAGAGGTGAAAGATCAAGTACGCAACGTTCACGTGTCGCGCATCATTCGCTTCTAGGAAGATGAGATAACTTGATTGATCGCTCTTTGTTTGACGACTATGAGTAAGGGATCGTGGAGCAAGTTAGTGTAGAGCCAGTAAGCTTACTGGGATATGTAGTGAGAACAAACGCTACTCATTATTCTACTAACGAAGTTGCCTAAGAAGACTGCACGGTTGGAACTGTAGTACGGCGCAGAATTTATAAAAGTTCGATTCCAACACGTTTAAAGAAATTGTGTGATTCATAAATATTTATTCTAGATGATAGTCTCTAGAGCCAGCATTGTCTTTTAAAAACAGCAATCAATCTCCAATCTCCAATAGCCGGAATTTTCTTTTAAAACTGTAATCAGAATCAAATTCCAGACCTAATAGAAGTGCTACTGAGAATTTCTTGATAGAAAATCCAACAATCCTCTGTCGAAAATTAAACCCTTGGAGTCTCATATCACCAGAGAAGTCGAATGAGTATAAATAACACCCACGTTTCGTGAACTATCTCACGTAATAAGCCGAGAGTCAAGAGCCTAGTCTCATCTGCCAGCCAAAACATACTCCATCCAACCCGGTAATCGAAGCCAAGGACTCAGCATCATAAGCAGCAAACATAATCTCAACCTTATACCACGACCCAACGAGGCAGTCAATTTACATTAACTATAAAAAGCATTTCTTTTTCAATAACAACATTCTCAATTTTTATAGACTTCAGTACCTTGTAAGGTAATAATCTGGTTCATTATCCAGTGATGATCAGACTAGTGTCTGCTTAGAGAACGAAGCACTCATGCCTTCTATAGGAGCCGTTTCGCTTATTATACTATATATAATCCAAGAGTGTCAGTGACAACAGTGCTCATACGTTACAACTAAGACACTTACATATATTGTCGAACTAACGGCACTGTATGCGCTAGGCGCCGTCCGACACTCGGCATAAATATTATTGATACTTTCAACTCTAGTAGTACCACGGCACACAGTACTCAATGAAATATTAAACAAATTAAATACTTGCAAGAACAGAACACGGCACCAAATGACACTCGCTATTCTGTATTAAAGAATCGCGACGCGTAATGACTCTTAGTCGTCTGCCGCCTTCAGTATGTCGAAGTACACGCAATACTGTGTGCTGTGTTGTGATACTAGTAGCCTACTTAATAAAATATACCAAATTAAAAGCTTACAGACCGCAGAACACGTAATCATGTTCACTGTGCGTAGCGTTGATATATGCGATAAGTTATGGTTCTTGGTCGTCTACCGACTTCGGCAAACGACTTCGGTATACCGAAGGCTTGATGGAAGGTTACTTACACAGAGATCAGTACAATCTTCGGCTTGCCTAAAAATTGGTCGACGTCGGCTGCAAACTGCGTCGTCATACGACATACGTCATACAGTGCTTGTGCATTAGATTAAACTACGGACTACAATCATGTCTTGTCTTGATTATTTATGTTACATGTACATAAATAATCAATGGATGCTCCTATTTACCATACTGCTGCTTTAGAGGCTACCATCAAATTTTATCAAATGCTTGAGTATGTTGAGTAGTAGTTCATGGAGAAATGGTTGCAGCACCTTACAGTTATGATTTGTAAACGAAATATTATTGTACACTTGGCGATTAACAAGAGTGGCTATGAGTTTCTTGCCCGTTCTTCTCATGAGCCCTACACCCTTGCTTTGCTGAACGTGGCAGTAAATGTAGTTAGTAAAAATTTGTATGAAGTATTATTATATTTTCACTAAAACAATTAAATTATATAAATACTTCATACAAATTTTTCCTTATCGTTGCAATATATTGCTTCAGTAAATATACTTAATATATCTGCGGTACAGGAAAGAGAGTTTGTTATTACAAAGGCTGATAATTATTGCCTTAATATAGATCGAACATACATTGATTTAATTAAAATGCAATGTAAGAACATAACATATAAGGAACTTGGTATTCTTTATTAAAACTTGAGCAGTCCAATTAGGGAAATCCTACAGGATACCGCAGCCAAATAAAATTATGGTTTATTCATTCGCTTGGTCTGGTCTTTGAATAGTAAGCTCAGCTTACAGGTTTAGTAACCTGTGTGCCCTTGATTCAAATTTTGGAGGCAACGGCAATGGCAATGGTAACTGCTGATGGTAATCGTTTACCACCAAACAGATATTTGCCCGGTGTACTGCTACAAAGGTACCTGCGTTTCGATTCAGGCGTGTCTAGATGCCGCCCTCACTATTATTTTTAAAACTATAGTTAATCTGTGCGTCTATACTAATATTATAAAGAGGAAAGATAAGATTTTTTGGTTGTTTGTAACGATTTAACTCAAAAAACTACTCAACCGATTTTAAAAATTCTTTTAGCTTTTCCTAAAAGCTATAGTGAAAGAATTTTTATCACAAAGTTACATTCATTTCTTTTTAGTATTGTTTCTAACATAACCTAACCTACTTTTATGCGAGTGAAGCCGTGGGCAAAAGCTAACAAGATATATTTTTAAAAATCGAATTGTTGTCGGTTATCTAGGATAGTCTCAAACACAATGGTTTCAATATTTTATGTTCGTCTGTTTGTGTCAACATTACACAATAATCTCAGAGCGGTGTATGATATGGTATTTACAGTTCAGTAGCTTAGTAGATTAAAAGTAATGCACAACCCAAATCATACCGTTAGTTATTACGAGTCCAGTGTAATTAGTAACTTCCTTAACGATATTATTATTTTTATATCAGAAGGCTATCGAATTAAAAATAATACAATTAACTGGTTCGAGCATATAGAAAGAATGGACAAGAAAAGACTGACTAAGAAAGTTTATAAGGCTAGTGTGAATGGAACAGTCGCAAGGGGAAGACCCAGACGAACGTTTCTCGATCAGATCGGAGATGTTCTGGATAAAAGCCAGGTTAAGAGCACCTTAAACCGGCGAGCGTGTATGAGGAATGTTATGAAAGTGAATGAAGCCAGAGAAGTGTGTCGGGATCGTAGCAAATGAAAATCCGTAGTCTGCTTACCCCTCTGGGAAACAGGCGTAAATCTATGTATGTAGAAATATTTTCTTTATAATTACTTATGAAGAAAATATTTCTAATAATGTTAATATATTAATTATTACTTATGTTTAAATGTTAATAATTATTATAAAACCGCATGACATAATTATCTATGAGGTACTCATTAGAATTCCAATAGGTAATAGCTTAGGGGACATCCATTAATTACGTGAGCTCAAAATAGGGAGGTAGGATCCGAGAAAATCTCATCAAATCTCATTTAAACTGGAGAGGGGATAATTGAAAATCTAACGTCAACTTATGAAAAACAAATTTTCACACGTATTTAAAAAATTGCTTTTCCTTTTCTGAGAATATCCCATTTAATACTTTAAAAAAAACTCATGGCTGTTAAAAACATTTACTTCGAGAATAAGAAAAATAAAAGGAAAACGTTCAGGATTTTCAAAAGAAAGAAAAAAAGGCATAGACAATATCGATTATTTTCTACACTCTATATAGTCTTTTAACACTTAGAGCCTGCCTAAATCTCACGTAAGGGGGGCGGGGGTTCTACCAAATCTCACTAAATCTCACCAAGGGGGAGAGAGGAGTCCAAATTAAAAGAAAAACAGCTCACGTAATTAATGGATGCCCCCTAACTAGACATGGAAATTTTATGGTTAACCCTATAACTATAGAAATAGAATAATGGATTCTTTCTATTACTAATTATATGACCAATAGGCCGCCGTTTATGTAGGAGTATTATCATTATTTATGCTGTTTAATTTAATTAAAAAGATCTATGTAATTAAATGCATAGTTTATATTAATAATAATAATATTCTATCATATACACAAAACACCATCTAGCCCGAACTAAGCAGAGCTTGTACTATGGGTACTAGACAATACATAAACATACATAGGTATATACATATTTTTTTTTGTAATTCCACATATTATACATGCAAACACGCAGACCAAGACAAACATCCATGTTCATGCACACAAATGTTTGACTTGTGCGGGAATCGAACCCGCGACCTCAGGCGTGGCAGTCGGTTGTGGATCACATATTTTTTTAGCTCCTATGATCAAATCCATAGAACTCACGCAGTCAAACGGCGATGCGACCGCCAAACCATCCATCATAAAAATTTGACTGCTCGAATAACGTAGTAATCTAAGTGATTGCCTGGTTGTTTTTTGTCCGTTGTTTAAATATTTGTAAAGTCGTCAGCGACACAGAAATAATTCCTTAGTAGTAGTAAAATCAACTACATTTGCCTGTATTCAACTAAACTAATTCACCTTTCAAATGAACCTAATCTTCAAAGTTAGACTTAACAAAACTGCGACAACATTTGTACCAATTTCATTCTTCCGTGTGTTCCAAAGACAACGGAACTCTAGTACGAACTAAACTTTTGGCTATACATCAAGGTGTCATGCAATCTCCACCTTTGACACAGTTGGCTTCTAGCCAGCAAGTTGAACACCTCGACTCACAACATACTCGCCTACATAACTCACTATTAAACATTAGTAGGTACCCCTTTACGTGGTCGTGAACACCTATACGAATTTATAGTTAAACGATTTGACACGAATTTTATTAATGTTTTTATTTTATTATGTCGCTAAGTCGTAAACGGGAATGTAAATGGACGAAGTCGTCGAATGATGACTTTATTATTGAACTAATATAGATAGTAGAGTTTAAATTGCTTATGGCCAGTCCCACAACTAACAAGTAAAAGTTATCCGAAAGATAAATCGCATGCTGTTTCACTCTTGTTAGGTTAAAGAAGAGAGATGGCGAGACTTTTTATAGATAAATGCTATTTGGTGGTGGTAGTTGGTAGGACAAGCCCTTAGTAACGCAGCTAACAATTTAGTTAGCAAATAACGTATTGTATGATTTACCTTAACATTACAAGTTAAATTAATCTCATGTAATTTTTTTGGCCGTAATGAAATCAAAGTAAAACCAAATGACATGTAGCCTGGCTGATTTTGACTATTGTATTGTCAGATAAATAATTACTCAACTGACACAACAATGAATTATTTTATAAAATGGGCTCCATAAAATTACAGTACACGCTAAGCGTGCCGTATTATTTATCATTCAAGTATTACTAAAAATTGTATGTTCAACTGTTTAAAAAGCTTATACAATAATGAATGTTCATTTTGTATTAGTCCACATGACACTTACTTTTTTTTTTTCGTTAACTAGCAATTTAAGTTATACACTACTAGTATTATTGGTAACCCCTGCTGCTAAGCTGGAATGCTTAGTAGTGAATCCAAATATTCTGGAATGAGTGAGATTCGAATCCAACCCATAAATCGCAAGTACAGTGGGTTTTTCGTTGGACGACTGCCGCTAAAATAGTATTAAAGAAACAATCGTCTCAATAAAGGTAAATCAAAATATTTTTGCATTTAACCAGTTCATTCAAACGCAGGTCCAATCCCTAAAGAGGTAAACAGAGATGTGATAATTTCACTCACATTTCGGAAGCTACATTTTAGATACCAGCTAAACTTGCTTCTGGAATCTTTATACCAGAACACACAATAATACTAAGTCCAACCCTGATATTGAACCAAGCATAACCTGTCCTAACGTTACAACTGGCCTAAAGCATATTGCATGCGCATTTCACTAAACTTTTTTACAGAGAGCATCCCCTTCAAGTTTTAAGGCTGCATGCAAATTTATAGTGTCAAAATAATAGGGCGTATCGTCACATTGGCTTTGGTAATGACTGCAGGCGACAAGTGCGGTGGCTCGCCGGAAACCTGTCGCAATAAAGGTTCGCATCGGCGCGTTGTTTTTATGTGCAACGGAAGCAATGTCGCGCCAGCGTCGCCGAGCCGCGGCAACGTGCGCCTACTGTGTAATCTACGACTAGCAACCGGTTGCAACGCAGAGGAATCATCGTAGAATCAAACAAATGAAGATTTTAAGAAAAAAAATATGGCTTAAAATAATACTACAAAAAAATACGGTAATTCATAGATTGCGCTCTGGCCACTATCCTTCTAGAAAATTTGGATTCTTGATGCGAAAAGTGGATTCGCCTAATTGTACCACATGTGGAACGGTAGAAGATGTTTACCATTTACTTACAGAGTGTGCGAAAAATAAGAAAGAGAGAGAATCATTGATGGTTAAGTATACAGCAAATAAATTTGATATAGCGCCATATTTAATCATTCTGGCTCAACCTACTATAGAAATAGCTGATTTACTTATGAAAATGTTTAGCTATCAATGATTATTGTTAGTTAGTTTTAATTGTGTGTAATTTAGATTAAGGTGCGATGAGGCTGGCATGCCATTGTGGATAAAAGTCTAAATAAATAAAAGAATTAAAAAAAAAAATACGGTAATTCAATGATAATTTTAATATACATACTATATGTAACAACAAGTGGATGAGATACTACGATCAAACTGAAAAAAATAATTAGGTACGTTACGTAAACTATATGATTTGTTTTTTGGAAGTAAAATAGATATTACTATATAAATAAAAAACAACGGCATCATTTATAGATTTTATAGCAACATTGCTGCTGTTTCTAAAAGAACGAGCTCATAAAATGAGCTCGACGATCGTTCAACAACAATCGCTAACATGTATTCAATTATAAGGCTTCACGGTTAAAGTATCGCGTTCCTTGTAATTGCACACGGCGTTGGTACTCTGAAGACGAGCCTGGCTAATGGCGGTAACTGGCAAACTGGCAGTAATGCATGGATGCGCACGCACCGCCCCACCACTTTTCAATGACATGTCCACGGGCCAACAGCTTACTGTAAACTTTATGAGTGCTGAGTTATGGTTTAGGATATTTGTTGCATATTAGGCTTATAACAGCCGCGTGTAATACTAAGCTGTGGTCATAATATGGCTGGAATATTTGGCCAATATATCTTGATATTGTTTGACATGAAGCTATACTAATTTTGACATCTTAATACCTATCTTAATTTTTTTATTTCAATGTATATTCTTTTATTAGCTTTGGTTGTAAGCTTGTCAGTCGCCCACCTAATGTTAAAACTTTAAGGACCGCTTATGGACATTTATACATGATTGTGTCTACTCTACTACTAAAAGCTGCAAAAAGGCATCAAAAGGACTAAATTAAATCAAATAAATCCCAAAATAATACTTAAATATTGATCATATAGTTTTTACGCAAGCATACTGTTTTAAATGCATTCTTTAAACAGTCAATCAATCAGCCAGTTTCAGTTCAGTCTAGGTTCCCTAAATAAAACGCTTATTACCCTAAATTTTAGGTAGAGTCAGAATAAGCATTTTAGGTTTTAGGGCCTAAAACATACCTTAAAAACGTAACCAATATTAATTCTTAGTCATGTTTTGGAATATTCTTCCTTAGTTATGTTTTAGTGGTTCTTCCCATTCGTCCTACTTCAGATTTTAAGCGAGAATTTCGCTGTCCTCTTAAAAACAGAACGACATAAAAACAAACAACAGTCGCTGGTATTCCCGTCACTATCTAAGCTATAAACAGGACCATTAAGTAATACTACTAAAGGTACCCGTGACATTAATATTGTTGACTAACAGTACGTATCAACGACGTTGCCGACAACGTTGGAAAATCCAGAACAGTTATAAAATATTCGCAATAATTATGTAGTATGTAGGTAAGTAAACCGCAAGTCAAAGTAAACAAATATTTACATTAATTTATAGATATATTTTTTGTGGTTTAACATAATAATACCTACATTGATGGTTGACTCGGTGTCGTAGCGGTAGAGTATGCAACTGCTGTGTACGAGTTACTGGGTTTGACTCCGGGGTCAGGAATAAATTATATTTTTATAAAGGATTTTTCATTTTATTAACATTTCGAACTATACAAACGATAGCCCAATGGTTAAGGTATTGGACTTGCGATTGAGAGGTCGCGAAATCCCACCCAATGCACTACTAACGTGAACCTCATCCTAATACTAGCATTCTAGCTTAGCTGGAGGTGTTAACAAGAATACTAGTAATTTGAAACCAAATTTGTTAGTAATCTGTTTCTTTTGAAATCAATTAATTATTAGGAAGCTTTTTATGTTAAAACGCAAGCTTCGAACTTCAAAAATTAAAAAGATATAAACTTTGAGTAATAATCTTTTGAGACCGTTTAACCTGGTACAGCATTTTCACTAAAGAAACCTTAATCTGTTTTGAAGCCGTAAGGCATTGTCATTACCGGCGTTGAGGTGGCATACCTTAATGTGTTTAAATATAATTTATACATATTAAGTTTTCTCTATGTAACAGCACGTAGTCTAGAACTATGTTCAGTAAACGAAAATAGGCTCACCTCCTACGTAACCCTCCTAACATAATGGTTAGAGCTAAAACCATAGCTAATGAAATGTAAATGTAAAAAACAACTGCCACACTAGGAATAAATCCTCTATCGCGTGAGTCTTTATAAACATTCAAACAACGGTCACAAAGTACCTAGACTCGCTTTTAAACTACAAATCAAATCAAATAAATTTGTATCCGATTTGATTTGAACTTTTCAAAGCCTAAATACTTTAATTCTATGTGCAGACCAGTGCCAAATAATGTCGTAGATAAGCTTTATAAGTTAGTCGGTAGTAATGTTGGTTAACCTCAAACACCGATAATCATTTATTAAAAATCACTTATATAGATTATAGAGGTAAACCACCAACAGTAATCATTACAAAGGCTCCAATAATTTTACATATGGACTACTTAATCTAAAAATAATCTGATAGCTCTGTACTACACGAACTAATGAAACAAAATATATGGACAATCGATTACGACACGTAAAGCAGTTATTAAAACGTTATGTCACGTGAGTTTTAAATTCATATATTGTTTGTAAACAGGAAATAAATAAAATGGTCATTCTATTAAGGCAGGACATAATAAGCCGAGACCACAGTACTGCTCATTAAAGTCTTTCTTTTTTATTTAAATACCGCACAGATCACGTGTCACACATCCCGCATAGTGCATGCGATTATGCCTTGCGATAAAGGATATAATCCTACTGCTTACAATATTCACATATCTTCATCTGTTTACTGAAGGAATAGGCAAAGGCTATAGATTCAATACGCTATGCAGCCAAGTTCTCCTCTTGACCATGACTGCTGAAACGTCGAAAAACGTGTCAATTTAAATAATTTGAATAATAGACCAGCATTTTTTTAATGAACCCCGAAAAAGTCCGTATATTTTTTTTTATTTCCGTGTGTAAGGTTCGCGTTACACGTGACAATATTTATGCCGTACTATGTACAGTCAGACAATCAAAGCAGTTAACATGCATTTGAATGTTTGTTTACAAAGTTTTGTGTTGATCTGTCTATATGGTGGCTTGGCTCTCAGTACGTAGGATATAGCCAGAAAGTGAAAGAGAAAAGTCGTTAATTGAACATCTTTATATAGAGAATTTATAAAAAAGTGGGCAGGAAGGCACGGCTAACAGTTAACCATACTCACCCTTCATATGTAGTGACAGTTTGTGAAGATTCTTAGTTGGTTGAATGTTTGCTACTCAATAACGTGTTAACTATTGAACGGATTTAGAGGAAACTACGCATGCAGGTAGATCATGTCCTTTTAATCATAATTTTATAGGACTTTACCCTATATGTTTTTATGGAATTCACGCGACAACAACTGGCAACTAGTAATTATTAATAAAATGTTTTATTCCTGAGTACCTATACTACAGAATCACCTGGAGGAAAATGTTATCAATATAGGTAGCTACCTCTTCCGCTATTACACTGTATATTATGTGTATAGGTGTATGTTTCAGTTTCCTTCCTCGTATATATAATAACACCTTTATAATTGGTGGTTACCAGTTCGTTGAGTTTTAATAATCATATTATTAGTTGCCACAGAGGTAAATGTTGCGATAATTGAGTTTTATTGAGAGTAACATGTAGGCAATAAGCTTAGAATAATAGTAATATTAATCATTGACGTATATAAAGAAGGCCAGCCATTCCAGAATTGCTTTTGTATTAAAAATCACATTTTGTCCTGTCTGTGAATCGAACTTACAACACTCGACGCAGTGACAGTAGTAAGACAACCACTGAAGCAACTGCACCACCTGTGCAGGTATTTTAGCCAACTTTGGTACTCACCCCAGAATGTTAAGACTCAAAACGTAATAGCTCCTCTACATTATCGGCGATTACAGACGATTACGCGCGAGCACAATCGTGTAGAGGGCATACTCGGCTATACTCGCCGATCACCGTCTATGGTCGCCTGCAACCCGTGAATTGTCGGTATTTCGGACGCGCATCAAAGGGAATCGCCGGGTGGTTGCATTGAGGTGGCCACATGATCGCCGATCATTCATTCACCGTCTTGACTTAACCCGAACAAGCCTGCCTATTAATAACTAAACTAAGGTAATTGTATTATATATTTATTGTGACTGCTTACTTGGTTCTATTACGATGCATGGTCAAACACCGCCATCTTTTCCTCCATTTTTTTCACAACTTTTCGTTGAACCACATTGACATAATGGTTGTATACCGCTATTAAATAAATGGTTGCAGCAGCAACACATTCCACGTCCATCTTAACGCTTGCCGTTCGACAAACAACTACAGACGATCGTGTGGATGCTTGCACGATGATCGTGCTGATTATAGACGATCACACGATCATCGCCGATAATGCAGAGGAGCCATTAAGTTTGTATGCAGGTCATCGCTGCTTTGTCATAGCCGTCGTAGCTTTAAAGTCGACTGATAGAGTGCTCAAAAGACTGGAAGCATTTCCACGTTGAACAAGAGATTAAAAATAATTTGTTTTGAGGGGCTTGTAAACGGGCAATATACTGGCCGGCAATAACAGCCATATTATGAAGTACAAGGAATTATTTTGCATACAAACAATTATGTTAAAAATGTAAAATGCAAATGAATGCATCGCACATTTTTAAACAAATTTAAACCATTTGCTTTATGCTGGCCGAGTTAAAGATGAAAACATTGCAACCACATATTATAGGAAAATATTGCCCCCTTACAAAAAAAGTAAGTCTTTTTGGCTTGTATAAAAAGTCACAGATATTGTGCAAGCTTAAATTCGGTATATATACTATAGCTCTGCCTTTATCAATCTTTATAGATGCATAATTCATCCGTAGTTATATTAATAAGTTTATATATAAGGTGTACGATGATAATTTGAGCCTCGTCACGCCGAGGGTGGCCGCCAAGCACTTTATAATTAATTAACAAATAATAACAATAGTGTAGGGGACTGTTTTTACGAGTTCACCGCTGAACAATAGACGCATAAAGTTTGTTATTGTGCCTTGATGTGAGAATAATGTTATATTGAGCAAAAATACTACGCAGTTTGTCAGGGGATTAATGCCTTATGTGAAACAATGAGAGATTGTAAATGTAATTTTACATAAATATAAGTATATATATATATAGGTACTCACGCCTGTAGAGAGAGTAGACACACATAGCGATGGGCGATTAATCAATTAATATCAAGATTTAACGTATTCGAATATTCGTCAACGTTTCGAATATTTCAGTTTATTTGAAGATTCGAATAATTTTATTTAGAATCGAATTTAATCGTCACATTTTTGTCATTATTTCTAAATTAAATGTATTTTTGCACTATTTACCTTGTAAACGTAGCCTATGTATACTGGGCACGCCACGATCGTGGCGGTAAGTCCCGTGTTTGAGGAGTGGCTGGAGAGGCGTCATGGCGCATTCACCAAACAAAACAACCGTGGCCAGACAATACCTGTGTCAGCCGAAATGACACAGGTATTGTCTGGCCACGGTTGTTTTGGCCAGTTCCTGTGTCGTATACATCGGCAAGAGACGCCCGGTTGTCACCACTGCGACGACTGCCGCGACGTTGTTAAGGAAACGGCGCTGCACACTTTGGCGGTTTGCCCTGCCTGGGCATCGCAGCGCCGTGAGTTGATCGGTTGCCTTCTCGCTCCCGGCCGTAGTTCAGTCTATGGTCCGGAGTGAGAGGTCGTGGAACGCCGTCGCCACCTTCTGTGAGGAAGTGATTTCCATCAAGGAGGTGGCGGAGCGGGAGAAGGAGCGCTCCGCGATGGCGGTTTTGTCGAGGAACACCGTGGTAGGTTTAGTCGGTATTCCGGGAGGTCCATTTTCATTTCAACATCTTTCTTTACCCCGGCGAGTACGACATAATCCCTCCGCCCCACGGAGGGAAACGCGTCAAGGCATTCCCAAAAGCAAAAAAAATAAAGCCTATGTATATAAGCTACACTACATAATAATACACTTTCATATTTATTGAAGAATTAGGAAAATACGATCTTTTAATTCTTTTAAATTCTACCACATACACACAACACCATCTATCCCAAACTAAGCAGAGCTTATACTATGGGTACTAGACAATGGATAAATATACATGTATACTTTTTTTTTTTGTAAATACATACATATTATACATAGAAACACCCAGACCAAGACAAACATCCATGTTCATGCACACAAATGTTTGACTTGTGCGGGAATCGAACCCGCGACCTCAGGCGTAGCAGTCGGTTACACTAACCACTACGCCATCGAGGTTCAACATTACAATACCTAGTATATATTAAATTGTTACAGATTCGGGCAACTTTAACTTTACACCCATTTAATTTTAACAAAATATCAAATACTATTAATAACTATCATAAACAGGTTCAATATTGTTTTAATCTCTTTACTCATCTAGTGCACCTCTTCAACTATTAGTGCACCGTTCGCAAAAGATTAGTTGCCCGCTCAAAATATTTCATAAAGCATGACTTCTGCTCAATAAAATAAAGTTTCAGGAGCTAGATGTGTTGTACGTATCGTTATTTGCCAATGATTCAAATTTATGAAATCGTTTTCTTTTTAAAAACATTATATCACATTCGCATTAGACGAACTAAAAAGACAGCTATAAACAACAGCTTGAAGTGCGATGAAATTAAAATAGCATAAATATACGCATGCACTTTTTATCATCTTCAAATGTGTTACGGAGTTTCAGTCTAATATTTTTCCACAAAGATTTATGTTGTACTCGTATCAACACTGTTAAATTCTAACGAATATTGTAAATACGAATAAGAGTTTGTTTGTGTCGCTTTCACGCCTTAACTACTCGACCGATCATTATGACGTTTCGCATAATCGTTGTCAGCGGTACAGAAAATGATATAGGGTACATTTCATCTAGAAAAAAGTACTGTTGCTAACCTAACCTACAATTAGCGAACGAAGCCGCGGGAAAAATCTAGTCGTAGAATAAAAGACACGACAGGTCTTGGTCTATGATATCTATACTGATATAATAAGACTGAAGAGTTTGTTTGTTTGGTTGGTTGGACGCGGTAATCGCAGGCACAACTGGTTTGAACGGAAGAATTATTTTAGTGTTGGATAATCCCATTTATCGAAAAAGCTATATAGCATCACGCTACGTAATAGCAGCAGAGCATTCATGAAAAATGTTGTAAAAACATGGAAATCTCTTTTAGATGAAATTGCGCGAGTCAGCTAATAATTCAAATATACCTATATGATTCAAAGTTATAACGACGATAAGATATAGTCTTCATGTGACATTTCCTTTTTTTTATCAGTTTTTTGTAATATCCCACTGCTGGGCAAAAGCCTCTCCCTTGGACTTCCAAATCACTGTGTTGGTGGAAATCCCCTGATTTTATGACCTTGTGACCCTATATCTCGAGGATCTTTTGACCCACATGGCCCATATACAAACTTGACCGAGGGATGACCCCAAGGTGTCTGTACACCAAGTTACAAGTCAATCGATCCAGTGCTTGCGAGCTATGTCTGTCACTAACAAACTGTCACTAACAGACAGGAGGACTCGGAGGTTAATAAATTAATTATTGCCCACCTCTCTCTTTATTTAATACCAATACGATAAAGTTGTTAGGGGTATAGAAAAGTATCTTTCATCCAGAAAAAAGTTCTGTTACTAACCTAACCTGACGTACATTTACGCGAGCGAAGACGTGGAAAAATCTAGTACAGTGATTAAAATTGCAGTTGAAAAGTTGATATGGAATTATTCCAATGAATACCGGTGGTAAGGTGAGGAGGCGAGAATGACCGCGCGACGCTTGACTCGGTGCCAAGCGCGAGCCGGCCGCTCCACACTGACAACGCTCGTTCACACGCACTATATTTACCGGCCTTTCTGTTATCATTATAATGACAGTGTTATTTTTAATAATGATTTATATATATAAAAATATATATTGATATTATGTTTCTGTGAGATAATAAAAATCTATTAATTTATTTGGTAATTTAAAGGGTTTACTGGTCTTTTTCTGCTCAGTTCTTTTCTTAAATCTGGATAATTTCTTTTAATTTACCGAATTTTTTCAGTAAGCTCTGTTGAATTCCATATACTTATAAAAATTATTCAGTAAAACTATTACTACTTATTATTATAATTAAATAAATCTTGGACTAATAATAAAATTTTAGTGGCGGTAAGTTTATATAAACTTAAAAAAAACTCTAGTTTCATTTATTAAATATTTACTAACAAAAGCATATTCAATATAGCACTATATAGCACTCAAACGCTCTTAGTGGTACTAAGGCACGCTGTTCCAAGATAATTATGTAATTAAAATTAAGAAAAAAATAATTTCACATAATTTACAACCAATTATTAAACTACATTGAATACACTGGTAAATTGCATCAATAAACCATTGATTTATATATTACAATAAACTGTGACCAGTAACATATGAAAAAATATCCAGTAGGTACAAATAATATGTACACCATTTTGTACCCAACATCTTTCATTATATTTCATACTGTATTCCCTCTATCAAATTTATATCGAATACCATTTTCAAAAACAATATCTTTCTATCGACCTTTTTATTCGTATTTTATACGATTAAGCATTCAAGTAATTCTCTCGCTGTGAACGAGCCTTTAATATCTCTGGTATCAACTTCATATATCACCAGCTACTTGTTAATGTAGAAATGCTTTATTTATCCGCGATATCCGATCATTACGTTTACACGTTTTGGCTACAAAATCAAAGAAAGTGATAAATTCGAGCGAGTAGGGACTCCACAAATCGTTGGATACGACATCACCTATCAACACCGAGTATATTGCTAACGACGTGGATTTCCTTTTAGTGATAGTAAATCTATTAAATAGGCTACAGTGATTTAAATCATGGTACCTAAGTGATAGTAATGTTCTCAAAAATTCGTGACGAATTGACAAAAACATTTTAATATCTATGTTTTGGCATCATAAACAGATTATATCACCGGTCGTTAGTATTGTGAACCTCACAATAAATCCCATTACTAATACTGTTTTTGTGGACGCCACGAGTCAATAGATAATACGCCTATCTCATTAAGACCGGTGTGTTTTTTCAAAATTACTTCCAAACAAGAGATTTGTCGTCTCATTATCTCTCAAGTACAAAAGCTATTACTTTGACACTTCTAACAAAACAGGACGCATCCTGTCAGACCATCTGGCGACGTCTTGCTAAACGCCAACTTTTTAGTAATGCTTGAAATCTAAAATCGACCTTATTGCTAAGAAAATAAAGGTGTTTTTAACGGTAATGTTAAGTTTGTTATTGTTTAGGACAAAGCAGGCAATAGTTGTAACAATTAGCGTTTGTTATAGGTCCGAGACGTGACCGGCGCAGGTCGGTCTGGCTGCCATATGGCACCGCAATACAAAGGACAAAGAGACACGTAGTTTTACACGTGTAGGACCAATATCATTGCCACATCTGCCTGCTAGCCGATATACTTGACTGCATGAATGGCACACTAATCGCCAGTGCGCCAAGTGTATATGTTCGGGCCCAAGACAAATATCTGTGTGATCATCAAGCAGTTTGGGTGTTGTGTTCGTGGTTTTTATGTTCATAAGTCCCACGTGATACATAAACTATGAATTGTATAGTTTAAGTCATATTAAAAAAAGGATATCAGGTCAATATCTGCCCCGTCCATGCCTGCACGTCATTTTGCCCTTACATTTACATAAACGTAAAAAAAACAGGTTTAACTCCCAATTCGAGCAGTATCGATGTGCTTTGCTCGTTAGGGAAATATTACAGAGTCTTGCAATATGCTCGGTAGAACTAAATAGGCTCGCCATTTCAGGAACACACAGGCTTAAAATGATGTAACACAAAGACTGAATCTCTACTAATGCCTTATGTATATACATATAGGAAAATTCATACCTATTTTCTGGAAGTAGTAAGGGCAGCAAGTACGATTTTCTCTTGCTAAGATCCTAGCATATCTGTCTTACTTGATTCACTCTCATTACAATCTTAATTAATGCTCTTTAGTTCAGGGTGCCTGACGTTTTCTATATATGTATACACAATAGATAACTAGTTCTCAGAGTCTGAACGACCAATCAAACGAATCAGGTCATTGTGATTCACGACGTCTGTTAGATCAACTGCATTATCATGAACAATAAAAAATCTGATTGAGAGTTTAATTGGAGACTCGGGTGGCGCGGTGAGCAAACAGTCGACTTGCCGCGAGTGAGGAGGATTCGAATCCCATACGAACAGTTACTTGTGTGATCCACGATTAGTTTTAAGTCTAGATGTAATTTGTGTCCGTTAATTGTATGTTGTTAATTACTTCGCTACGCAGGACTCTAAGTAACTTTCACAGAGTTGTTTTTTATGGACTTATAACACTATATACACACTATATATATGGCACTAACTAGAGCAGCAATAGCTCAGTGAGGAGACCAACAGACTGCAATGCAGAGGGTCTCGGGTTCAAACCCACGTCGCGCACATCTGACTTTTGGAAGTTATATGACTTTTCGAAATTATGTGCGTATTGATTGACAATTATCGCCTGCTCTGTGCCTCGGACTGCACGTTAAGCCGTCGGTCCCGGCTGCCATGATCATCTATGGCAGTCGTTATTGGGGAAGTCGACACAAAAGATCCCACTGGGTCGAAGTGTCGCCGGTCTGTACTGAATGGATCCCATACAAGATAAGATAAGATGCACTGGCTCTAGTCTGCGCGCAAACAACCACTATTATCAGAATCACAGGTTCAATACGTAACGGAAATTAGCACTGCTCATGCTAACAGACAGCCAATGACCATGGCCAATGCTACGTACACTACGAAAGATAGCAACCTAGTAACCTAGTATTGTGTTTCTATGATAAGAAGGATTCCCGAAGCACCTTAAGAGCAGCGCTGTATGTGTACAAAATATTGAGGTCTAGTTTTGAGGGTTTGATAAAGCATGGCTGTTATCCCTAGTAAGACAAGCGTCCATAGGCTACAGTAAATACTTGCCAAGCGATCTATAATCTTAATGTTTGCCACCTTCATAATAAACCTCTCCTCACACCTGGGCGGCACAGCGGTAGTAGAAAACTGTTATTTGGTCTCGAGGTGGATTCCCTGGCCGGGACAATAAGATGTATTTATCATCGTCATCATCATCACAAGGCTATAATAGTTCACTGCTGGACATAGCCCTCCCCAAAGAGCGCCATAGCGTCCTGTCTTCAGCTTTCCGCATTCAGCATCTGCCTAAGATGTATTAGTGTTATCGAATATTACTGTCAAGAAAATCGAAGTATGTACCTGTACCTAGCATAAGGCAATAAGATCGCCGTCTATTACGCGGGCCTTAAACTAAAAACTGACGAAATGTTGGTAAGTATACGTTTGCCTACAGAGACATAGGCGTGTATAGTAAAAATTAAATTTTGAATAAAAGCAAACTCCTCTAAAACAGTAAAGCAGTAACCATATTAATTATAGAATTTTATCTCCCATCACAATATTTCACAGACCTAAACAATATTATCTATACAGTTTTATCCTTTCCATATGTCACAATTTTTTTCACGTCGGTTGGCGGTTGCTTGCCGATAACCTAAGCCCGTGGGTTGATTACATTTTGTTTTTATAATGTAGTATTGTTGTTTATCGCTTCTCAATGTTGATAGTTTTAAAGGGATGTAATGTAACAGATAAATTTTGATTGACGTTTGGAACTCTTCCAGAATTTGTGGTTTAACCTTGTTGGGTGTGTTTGTATGGATTGTTATTCTAACTATCGTACTATGGATTACCATAGTACGTAAAAACATTAGTTTATAGGTAAAATGAGGCAGTTTAAATATTATTTTTTTATAAAGAGCATTCTGTTGTTTTGTGTTGAGTGTTGTAAAAGCGACATAAAGCAGTGCAGCCTTACCGTAGATGATGTCCAGAATAGGGCGAAGTGGAAGATAAAGAGTAGAAAAGCGGACCCCAACCCCAGACGGCAGGGCAAACGCTAAGAAGAAGAAGAAGAAGAATAAAGATAATTCTGTGTCGCGGATTCCTTTACAAACATACAAACCGCCGCAGAAAAATGTAGGTGTGAAACTTTCACGAGATAATTATTTATATGGTAGAGGCAAGTTGCATGCTAGTTTTGCTACTGTTGTTGCGTATTAAAAAAATACGAATGCATACAATCAATTGAACAAGGCCAACATAGCCGAGTTCTAAACGGTTATTATACTTCGTATTCTTTAAACGATAATACCGAACCCGCAGTTCACCCAACAAAGGTATCAATTACGTTTTATTATCGATACAAAACACAACCAATACCAACACTACCATACGATCGATGTATAACTTTGTAATCGATGTTACCGATCACTCGAATAAGTCAACCCACGATTTATATCGAACAATGTGCTGCTACGTTTCCCACATACGAAAACAGGAGTCCCACAGCATCACAGAATACCGTTGCGTCACAATACGGACACTAATAAAGAAACTAATAATAGGTGAGCGTATATGCGGGCGCGGAAACGTAGCGCGTTCGTTATCGGCTCATTACCGTCGCGTATCGACACTATCGGCGCAGTATCGCACAACACTAGCAATTTTGGGCACAGCACTAGTATCGCAGCTGTTGCCCGTACAGCAACGACTTAACTATTTTGCTATATTATTTAAATTGTGTTCTTAAATTAGATTTATATAGTTGTATACGTTTTGATGAGATACTATGTGGTATAGTAGTTTCTTTAGAAGTTCTCTTTAAGATTTGTTAGATATAGACAGCATAGTATAAGTATGTATTTTTGTTTGATAGCATAACATATACAACTGTATATTCCCAATGGGGCAGGCAGAGGTACATATTATTATATAAAATCTACGTTTCGATTATTATATCATATGGCATAGGTATCCCGATGTAAAAGGGCTTTGTCGTCTGCCTGACACATTTTCAGACACCGTGCTGCACTGATCTGAACTAGGAATTTTCGTGAATGAAAAACCTAACAACAACTTTGCCCAACTTTATCCGGGTGGTATCGAAGTTAGGCCCGCAAATATAAACGCAATGTATTTTCTTAATAAGCAAGGATTTAAATATTGTTTTCGACAGAGGATTTCTAAATAGCTTTAATAATATTACCTAGGTTGCTTATTAGGTACTCATTCTTTGGTTTTTTTATAACCTACATCTACATGAATAAGATTGGAAGTCAATTACATAACCTTATTGAGTTGCCCCGAAGCCGCTAACGACACCTTAGGCACTTCTTCTTTTTTTTTAATAAGTGCTTTAAATAATTCTTGTGTTATATTGCTCGGATCGGAAATGTGGAACACACAAATATTGGCATCGTGTGGGGGCCGAACCCACAACACTCGATGCCACTGAAGCGTCGGGAAACCACTTAAACCACAATGCCATCGGAACTTGATGACTACAGGGTTATTAACTACTGATAAACACTTACCATAACCAGATTCATTTAGGTACGCTCACTTTTCAACTTGTGTAGATATTAATTAACAATATTTCCTCAAGCTTATAAATATAACTAGCTGACCCGCGCAACTTCGTCTGCTTCACATATGAGATATTTTCCCGTTTTTGCAACATTTTTCATTGATGCTCCGCTCCTATTGGTTGTAGCTTGATGTTACATACCCTTCCTCGATAATGGGCTATCCAACACTAAAAGATTTTTTCAATTCAATCTCGTAGTTCCTGAGATTAGCGCGTTCAGCCAAACAAACAAACTCTTTAGCTTTATAATAGTAGTATATATGTGCAGTTCCAACCGCATGCACTACTGATTAAATTTATGGAACTCGAAAAATACATATTCGGCGAATGGGTAAAACCAAATGATACAGTTAGTATATATTTGAGTAGGCAAAGATTACAAAGACTATTTGTGCGTTAACAATTTAAGCTGTATTAAAAGCCAATATTTATATCATAATTTAGATCACCTAAGAGAAATATGGAGACGTTGAAATTACCATCAATAATTTCTTAAATGATGATTTTACTGAGTAACTTTGTATGTTTTATATACCGTTCAGTTACAGTCTATATAAATAAAAATCAATTGCCACGTGTATGACAGAGACATAAGAAGGGCTCGACCGATTTGGCTGTTAGTTTTTTGTTATGTTTTGTAATTGTCAATATAAGATTAGTATGAACGCAAATTTGAAAAAATACCGCAGGAAATGTCAAAAATTTTAAATAGTACTTTTATATTTTATAAAAATTACAAGACGAACACAGTCAGATCAGTTAGTATCATACAATTTACTTCTTATTTTAGTTTTTAGAATGTATGATGTATGTACTTACATTAATTTGTCAAATAGTTTACTACTATTGTAATAATTAAATACAATAGTAGTTTACTCCTAACTTGTATGCCTAAAAGGCTTAGCATAGTGAGCTTATAATATTTTATTAACATATATATATATTATACCACCTATATTATACAAATAAATATTTTTGACTTGATTTAAAACTACCTGGAACGAATATTACTGACAGCCGATATTGGATGTGATTTGCGGATGGATGAAACGAAATTATGCGAGCACAGAATTATAACGTATGCGAGCGATGTCTGGTGACAAAAATTTGAAATCGAACCCAGCACGTAAATTTGTGCCACAAGACAGTCACTGTTTATGTTACCAATTTTAACTCTACCACACTCATATTTATATATTCACTAAAAGACTAACGTTTGCCCGCGATCTCTGACGATTACTCGGTAAATAATGACCGCCATAGGTGAGAACGTATAAAGCCAAATCGTCGCTATAAACTATGATATTATTGTCATATCGGTTCAATTCACTATCAATATGTTCACAACTTGCAAATATATACGACAACAGTTTTGCGCAAATATAAAATAATTTCAAGGCACCTGTAACTTATAGAATAGAAATATGCTGCAAATTTTTTAAAGTTGATAAAATATTTAGTGCTGTCTTTGATTGATCCTTATTTTCATCTTACAGCTACGATAGGGCAATATTGAAAATATACAACATTATTTTTAGTATAGTGAAAACCTCTTAAGTGGTGATTATACTCGTTATTATGAACATCTTTAGATCTGGGACAATGCCGAAATCGCGAAAATAAATATAAGCTGTTCCAAAAAAAATTTAACTTTGACCTCGACAAAATGAATGGAACAGCTGGTTCTTTTTTTCGCAATTTCGGCAATGTCCCAGAACAAAAGATGTTCATAATAACGAGTATAATCACCCCCTAAGAGGTTGCAAAAGTTGTTCATAATAACAAGTATGTATAATCACCTCCTAAGAGGTTTGCACTATACTAAGAATAACGTTGTATATATACAGTGTAGCGATGGGTCGTTGACAGTTTTTCGTTAACGTAACTTAATCGTTAATTTTCGTTCATCAACTAGATGATTAACAAGTTAACATGACAGCTAAATGTCAACTAGCATTACCATACGTTGAACACATTAAACATTTTCTTTTTATCCGACTTTAAATAAGAGGAGGTTCTCAATTCAACTGTATGTTTTTTTTATAAGTGTTACCTCAGATTTTTTTTCTAGGTAAACCAATTTTGATGATTATCTTCATGAACAGTTACCGAATCTGCGTACATACATTTGTAAATTTTTATATAATCAGGATATAATAAGCAACGTTTATACGCTTAAGATTTTACGAATTGATAAAACCGAATGGAATATATACATAATTATAGACTCAGACATATATATACCCAAAGGTATATAAATTGACCCCATTTAATGAAGGATGATACAATTGATAAACACACTTCAGGACGCCAAGCTGCTAAGAATTTCTATACGGGAAAACCCGATTAACACGATCTGGGATTCGAATCCAAGACATCACGATTAGTCTTAAATATAACCGCACACTTATCACGAAACCAATAAGGCTATCTAATAATAAAAATATCCTGTTTGCGTATTACCAAACAAGCGAAACATTTTAATGGTATATGTGTTTATATAAAGTTATGACCTTTTACGGTTAATGCCCGTTTAGCGATATGTTATCCAAATATAGCTCACGTAATAAGGATTATAATTATCAATACTGCCTCAGCAGCACAGCGGTTGTAAATGCGAGAGCTATGCACGAGGCCACGGTTTCGATTACTGGGTCGGGCAAAATGTTACTAATGGATTTTTCTGTCAATATTTTATCAGAATATCAGTCTGTCCTTATCAGAATACCTTATAGGGACTTGTTAGGTAGGATAGACGAGGAAACCCTATTCAAGCCCAAGCGCGAGTATTTATAATTACTCTCCAAAACTTTAGGGCGAAACATAGTATGTTAGATATTGTATTTCTTGCAGAAAACCGATGTAGGTGTTTATTCTCATACACCGGTTTCTGAAAGAGGGCCGTACCGGAGACCTGGCTAACCACCTAATTGGCAACGGCGGCTTTTTAGCCAAATTACTAAGATCATAACTTACTCACCACACTTTAACCAACTGATAAAGTAAAACTAGAACCTTAGAACCATAGTAATTATACAACTGTGTATGTACATATATCTATTTGAGCACTATTCTATTTTAAAATTAATTGTATAATATCTATTACGAGTTAAAAATGATTCCTTTTCCGTTTGTACACTGAATTATATTCTTTAGTATATTATTAGCTATATTAACTGTTTCTCGCCAAGTAAGTTAAATTTCAGTTTTGTAACAAACAAATATAGGTACCTCTCTTACTCTCTACTTTACGAATTGTTTTTTATAGAGAACTTTTAACTCTAAACAGGTCAGTCCTATTAGTAACCAAAATTAAAACCTACACATGATAACACTTGCACGTATCAAAAACAGTTATGTAAGAGTACCTTTGAAAAAGAAGTAGCCAAAATGCTACGAGTACCTACCTAGATCAGGTTTGCTTATGTTAAAAAGCCCTACGAATGGGTTAATTTAATTATACTTCGGGTAAAAACGTCGGCCTATTATTTTCTTTTTTTCTTGTTGTCCTGCATGTGTAGTGCGTGTGTGAGGTAACGCCGAGGTACAAAGGTGTCTGTCAGTGAGCACCGATGCACGTGTGACGTCCCTGGGGGGTCTCGCCGTGTGGTCGCACTTGTCTGCCGTCCTCGTGTTTATGAATACGTCATGGTGTATTCAATGATATCGCGTCATAATAGTTTAGATAATCAGGTGAATTTTTTTATATTTAACTATTTTTACTAGTTTGTGCCCGTGGTTTTACTCGTAATGTAGATTGCCTTGGAAACAGCTTTTTTCTGGATGAAAGGTATCCTATGTCCTTTTCTGTATGATGATGATGATCTGCCGACTAGTTGCGTAAAAGCGTAAAAAAACTATAAACTGGGTGTTTCTAGTATAGTGAAAACCTCTCAGGGGGTGATTATATTTGTTATTATGAACAACTTTTGATATGGCACACTGTCGAAATCGCGAAAAAAAACAGCTGTTCCATACAAAATTGGACTTTGACCTCGACAAAATGTATGGAACAGCTGATTTTTTTTCGCGATTTCATACTAAGAAACACCCAGTATATATTTTTAATAGGTATTAAGTTAGGTGCTTGTGTGTATTCAGTACTTGGTAAATGTAATGATTTCAGCAGCAGCAAGAAATAATATGTAAAGAACAGGTATAATTTGTAAAGTAAGCTGCATTATGTCCAGTTTACCTATTGCCATAAAATTGTCTATGCACTTCTTACCTAATAATTATTATACAATAAAAAGAAAGTAGAATGTTGCATTTAACAACGGTAGTTCGAGGAGTAGAGCTCCTATGACAATAAGCAGTCTGGACACTCATGGCCAATCTTTTTAATCGCCATTTGTTTACCATAATATGATTCTTAACAATACAAAACTATTTATTTATTCCTTTTGCTTATATCTACTGCTGTGTGTGGTTATCAAATTAGTAAATTATTAGTTCCGCCGGCTCATATACCTACTACTCCCATTTCTTTATTTTCCATCTTTAATCATTAATGCCTTTTCCTTATCTAGGAGAGGCCTGGCTTATAAGCAAGTATGGCCTACACACAACCCTAGAATTCCAAGTCGAAATCTAATTTTCTGGGAAGAAGACTGATGTGTTCAGGGCCTACTTGGTCCCCACTTGGCTACAGTAACCGCTTACGATATACTTTAGACAAACAGTCTATACGCTAGCTTGTCACCTTATTTTTACAAAAAGAATATACCCTTTAAACATAAACATACTAATTACCTAGCGTTAGTAATCGAGTGTTCTCACGTTATAAGCCGTGGGCGGCGCGGGCGCACATTATTATATTCATGGTCCTGGGAGAAACGCGCACATCTGGCGACCACCGGCCCGACGTCACAGGTAACTTTATCGTTTTACTGCCTAACCTGTAAACTGTGACAATATTTTACTACCCATTATTGTTGGAAAATAACTATTATGTAATTATTTATCGTTCAACTTGCATTTGCCTATTGTATAGCATCGTATTGTTTGCAATATAAGATTGTGCTAGGCCAATGTTTGGCCTAGCACAATCTTATAGAGACTTGTAAGGTAGGACAGACGAGGCTCTCCTCGTCTTTCAGCTTTACTTTATCAGTTAGTTAAAGTTTTGTTGTGAGTGAGTTATGCTCGTAGTAATTTGGGTGAAACCCGCCGCACTGTGGGCTGAAAATCGACCTCCATAGACATAGAAATGAAAGTTGCTAGATGTTCGTTTTGTTGACAGATATGGCTTCTATTAGCTATTATACACATAACAATGTCGTCTGAGCTAACTCCGCACAGAAATGAATTTATTATAAGGTTTTTTCGAAAAAAATGTATGGAGCTAGCATGAAAAATCTGAATATCTCTGAACTTGCAAGGAAAACCGTAATATCCTCAGAGATGGTTATAGGACTAATTATTTGTGATTTTTTGACATACTTCATATAACGGTACCTGCTGCAGATTTTTTTTAAAAATCATCTAATTTTTAATTAATTTTTTTTAACATTAAACGATTTGTTTTATTGTAAAAGTAAAGAAACAACACGTTATATGCATATAATACTAAATCTTGGCCAGTTATTTGTTAAAATATCAAGAAAATTATTTTTGCCTTACATAGTATATATGTTTTAAAACAGGTAATTGGATACCATTACTAAACTTTGCATACAGGTAAACCACTGAATATTAAATTAGCCTTCTAATGAGTTCTGAATAAGAGATTAAGTGATTTGCAATATCGCACAATGGTAACTACGGAGTACACTAATTAAATTCTTACAGGTAAGTACATAAGTAAACTAATTAGTTAATTAGACATGTTACGAGTTCTAAGAAATATTTTCGACAACTGTCTAATTATTTTATTATTATGTCTAAATGAAGGTATTTTTTTACCATCAACGGCATATTGGCAACGGCGCGCCGTTGCCAATATGCCGTTGATGGTAAGCCAGGTCTCCGCTACGATCCTCTTTCAGAAAACCGACATAAAAGAATTAAAACCCATGCCAGTTTTCTACAAGAAACAATCCCTAACGTACTGTGTTCCACACTAAAGTTTTGGGGAATAATTATAAATACATAAATTCGTGCTTGGTTCCTGAAGCCTGTTCCTACCGACGCAATTCTACAATATCTCTATTGCTGCATTCAGTCTTATTACTGTATTCTTCATCCCTTTCATATCGTTGCGTGTGCTCTGAGCCATATCTTCAGTCTGTCTTTAATCTAGTCAGAAAACGTTCCCCTTGGTCTTCACCCACCGATTGTCTCATTCACATTCGCCTTACATACTTAATTTGACAATCTCTTGCCGTCAATTCCTTCCAAAGTAATATTTTTGTTTATGAATACATGGTTTAATACAAGGACTTGCGCAGTTAACCTCCTATTGAAGAACAAACAAGAAAGTTGACAGCAGTCCGCAAGTTTACAGCCTCCATAAAACAAACCTTTGAACAATGCACACCTCAGCATTGTTTCGATCGCACACGTGCGACACACGTGGAACACAAGGTGCTATTGTCTTACAACACTATAGCATTTACTACTCGTATAAACGACATATCACACGCAATTTTCAACCTTAATTTCTTCATCTTTTGGTTTAATATCTTTTGAGAATAATATCGAGGTAAAATTATGATGGTAGTGTTAGTTTACCAGTACTCAATGGTCTTTGTTTATAATTGTGACAGCATTCTGCAATGGACTCGTAAATTATTCGCTAGTTGGAACCATTGTTGGTACATCGTCGTAAATATTTAATGGCTGCACACATGTTCGTGGATGTCAAATTTGAAAGGTCCACCTCTCAATATTTATTACGCAATTCGTGTTTTATTGGTAAAGAGGTAAACCATCATACGATCTACGGCGCGGTTACAAACTGTGAGCGCTTGTAACAGCGTCCTAGTAGTTACTATTTTCGTCATCACTCCAAGAAAGGAAATCAAACATGAAAAAGTGTCATAAACTTATAATCATCTGCTAATATACCAGCATTTCCTCAAGAACCTCTATCGATCTTACTCATTGGAACACAAGACAGGATTATGTAGCTGCATACAGTATCTACTTCTCAAAACCTTGTGAAGATTATTCCCAGTGTCAAACAGGCCGGAATTCTACTATGTTTTAAGTATCCTGCAATAATATCCATACTCGCCTTTTCAAATAGGAACAAAGACAATTTTTTTTTTATATCACATTGCTTACGCGGTTTTGATGTCACATTGCGCCATCTAGTGAAAATAGTTTGGCAACCTAATCATCATTTCAATGTTAAATTAAACATAGATATATAAAATATCTTCTGAGACACATTTATCAACACATAATTAGCTACCAGTTCATATTCTTTTTTTTTGAGCCTGGCTAACTTAACAAACATTGAAATAACGACGACAAGTAGGATTGAACCCACAACAGCTTATTGAAAATGGCGACGTTACTATTCAGACAATTGCGTTATTCGGACAAGCTAATACTAATTGTCGATTTATTATTGTTGCGGATTAAATGGTTTAAGTTTGAATTCATACAACTATAATTATCAAAATCAAAATAAGTTTATTTAGTAACACTTATGAACACCAAGGTAACATTTGTAAATTCATATTATAGTTTCAGATAGTGACTTATATAGTTATAAACTCCTAGGTACTGTTATTATGTGATAGTTTGTGAAGATTTTTGAATGTTTTACCTATAACTATACGGATTTGAATGACACTTTATACACAGAAAGTCTTCTGGATTAACATCCGTGTTATAGAATACTTTCTATCCCGTCATACGTACCTATCGATGGAATTCATGTGGGCTGAAGTAGAACCAGAGGAATGAGTAGGAAGGAATAGGGTCAGTACTATTATATACAATATCGCGTAGTAGAACAGAATAATCACTATTGCCTAGTATCGGTCCCTCGAGAATGTAGTAAAAGCCAATGTAGGAGGAGTTAGTAAAAACCAATAATAATATACTTATTTTTAAGAGAAACAAAATCTTGGTTTTACTTTTGTCTTAATTTTTTTGTTTTGGTGAACATAGTTCTTTAGCTTCATATGTTGTATAATTATATATTTTACAGCATTCGTGGCGAATTAAAGTATTATTTACACCTTTTTTTTTAAGTTTTATGCTGCTGTATTTTCTGGTTAGTCAAACCATTTCTTTTTCTAATATCCGAATTCTTGTCCGAATAAGTACACAAGTTTGTGCGCAAACACAAGTGCACTCCCTGTTCCCTTTTTGTCCCAACTTTTTGTTGGCCTGACCCGTGATTCGAACCCAAAACCTCATGCACAGCAGTCGCATTCCCTACCGCTGCGCCAGGGGGACAGTTTCATTTTAAATACACAGGTTGCTGCAGCTCGAAAAACTGAATAAAGCTACATCAATAACTAAATTCCGGCAAAATGGCTTTAACAACATTTCATCCTCGAAGGGTCGATATTACGACTTGTTTAGTCACAGAGCGTTAGTTTTTAAACTAATTACATTTGTTATACTAATTACAATACACACATATAGGTATGTACGTAATCACAATTCCCGATCACAAATGCACAAACATTTAAGCGCTCTTAATAATATGAAACTTGGACTAAAAGTAAATATATTAATGACTGAGCAAGACAAACACATAAGATATACATGTTTAAATATACTATAAATTACGTAATTTTGATTATAATTATCAACACTGCCTCGGTAGAGCAGCAGTATCGAATACAAGTGCTGTTCACGAGGTCTCGGGCCTTTGATTCCCAGCTCGGACAAAGTGTTATTTGATCTTTCTTTCGAGATATTATCATATGCAATACACCATCTGAAGCTGTACCCTGAAAAGGCAATAGGTTCGCCCACTGTTACGTAAGTCCTAAAACCATAGATGGCGAAGAGTGAGGTAATAAACCTGTGCGGCTCTGCCTACAACTTCGGGGAGAGACTAGGTATACATATATGAATATATCAATACCTATTCTTTTTACTTCCTGAATATAAATTTGTCGTGGCAAACGGTGTCATTAGCGATAAGCCATTGTAGACAACGTCAGGAATTCTGTATTTACTTAGTTTATTATACAACAATAAATCTAACTACCGGCCTAAATTAATTTAGGTGTCTGGGATTTAAGACTTGGTTTTAAATATGTCTTATACGGTGATATCGAAAATGCTACTAATTTTTTTAGATCAGCTCTAGTTCATGAGATAAAAATAAATACACTTTACAAAAATATCAATTTAATTGTCTTTTCAGTGATTTTCTCGAATGAAACTGTCTTGGAGACTGCAGTGCACTGACTTGCACCCAAACTTTATCTTGATTTCAAATTCAATGCCGAACCAAAAAAACCAAAATACAATGAATTCAGTGTCTGTAATTGATTTCCGCAGATTTTTAAATATGTAGGTATATACTAAATATTCACCACAAACATCAAAACATATCGGGATCGTTAACACAACATCTGGACGTACTAGCTATAATTAAATATGAGATAAATTTTATCGGTTTTATTGTAAGAATGACAAAACACAAAATAAGTGTAGTAGGTAAACGAGAGCTGATGGGTTAAGATGACGTACCTATATCAATATATCGTACATTACCATCCTTATCAACCACAAAAACAAATAGGGCTGCACTACAAAAATATTTTATTTTTGTAGGCCTGTGTTATCGAACATTTTGGATGTGTTCTCAAAATAAGTGATACAACAATATACCACTCTGGCTAAGTGTAGGTTAAAATACTTCCTCAAAGTCTCAAACTAACAGGTATCGTAACGATGTTTGTCTTCATAATTAAGGCGAGCGATAATGACCTAGTTAATACATACATAGCATCTAATTATACCAAATTATCGAAGGTCAGATACTCGAAAGTTCTGACTTATCACTCCGTCCCTCCTCTCAGATCTTCTTCTTTTTATTCAAGTTAGCTCTCGGATGAGGAATAATACTTGTGTCGCCCGGGACTACACAAACATTAAAAAAACGGACACATAGAATACCCATACCTACTTGGCACAATCATGGGCACAATTCTGTATGGGATTCGAACCCACAACACTCGGCATACATACATGCAATGGCGTGGCCACACCACAACGCTATCCGGGCAGTCATTTAATAATGAAGCTTATCTTAATATTATAAATGCGAATGTTAATTTGTTTATAGGTTTGTTACACTTTCTCGCCTTAACTACTCAACCGATCATCATGAAATTTTGCATACACGTTGTCAGGGGTACAACAGATACCTTTCATTTAGAATAAATTACAAACCAAAGCTAATCTAATCTTCATTTACGCTAGCGCAGCAGCGGGCAAAAACTAGTACCTACTTAGTAAGTAGTAGTATTATCAATTTAATCACATTGAGTTATTAAATATTACATACAGAAAGCATCTCAACTTGATTATTTGTTTATGTACCACACGTTTTTAGTCCATGCTCTCTAACTCACTTAACATGCAAAATTTAAACATTTAAATCGTGTAAGCATGTGTATTATGCTACTGCTTATATAATACTGCACTCAATCGTATTGTTTCAGTAATCATCTGGCTCATACTAAATGAGTTAAAGAGCGTGCACTCTAACGCGTTTACAAACAATTTGTTGAGATGTGTCCTCTAGAACCTATGTAGTGCATATTACGTCAATATTTAAACATAATTAATACTATATAATTGTCTAAGAGAATATCTTGCAAAAACAAGACTAAAAATTTATTCGAGAATTATTGAATACCTATGTTTGTTTTTACTTCTTACTCTGTTATCCAAAATGGTTTAAGGATGTTTTTTGCTCAAAAGTTATTAGTCGACTATTTTCATTGGCGTCGACCTAAGTCACCATAAAATAATCAATACGTAGTGCTAGTGCATATCACCGACATTAGATAGATACCTATTATTATATAGGTAATAAAGATCCGAACTAGATATGAGACATTGAATGCCTCTGCCGACCTTCCTCGGAATACACACATACATACGCGCGCGCGCGCGCTTGCAACAGCAAAAGGCACATGATTTTTGTTATTAATTTGCTATTAACTGTTGAAGAGTTTTTCTCCTCTTATTAATCATCTCCGAGGTCAATCGTCAGAAGAATCATCCAAATCATTTAAAAGTACCGATCATTAAGGTAGACTAAAAAAACATAAGCATCCGTCGAATTGAGAACCTATTCCTTTTTTTAAGCTGGTAATAGATTAGCACCGTTTAAAAAGTAAACGCAAATAACAACGATAAACTATGTTGATTACCATCGAATCTAATTTTAGTAAAGAAAACAAAATGATCCTTCCACATGTTGTTTCTAAAAACAAATCATTAGGAGTACGCCTATTAGTAACAATAACAAAACGAACGTCAGCATATCGTCTCCTCGACTATTAAATTATTGCCATGTTGTATTTATAATTAGTGAAAATACTTTTATTAATATGGATAAAATTCCGTAACTAGCAAAATAAAGCAGCTGAAGAAAGCATAAGATACAATGTTTTGTTCTCTAATTAAATAATTACTACCTATAGTTAGTTTTATTAATCTTCACTTGAAATAACTAACCTTGTTGCGGTTTTAAAACGATTGACTTATGTACTTACTTATTCTGATAGGTTTATTCCCGCTGAGTTTCGCGTTCAGTGAGCTATGAAAGCTCGGCGCGACCCATAACGCCATCTAGTAGCCGAAAGCGTTACTAAAAGTGCAACGGTCAACTTAACACACCTATATATGCGTCCGTACTATAACTAGTCTAGAAGCTGACTATTCTGGTTTGGTTTTTTTTATACAAACTTTTTATTCTATACAAATAAATTCCCTTTATTTGCTTTTATTTAAATCATGCATTTTATGCATTTCTTTTAAAATATTTACCGTTAGCGTGTACTCACCTATCAGAGAATAAAAAAACATGGCTTCTAACTCCGTACAAATACATACACAATACGTATATACTCAAGAACTTATAAATGCAAAGTAGTAAGGTCGTTAGATAGAGACAGGTAGATTACCAGCGAGAAGGTGGAGCGTAGAGCATGTAAATAAACAATTGTAAGGTAGAGCTGTGACGTGCCCAATGTGTCTGCGGTTTGTAAAAAGACGAGGAGTGTCATAGTGCGAAGGTGTTATAATATCAGCGGTGTATCGTTATTAGAGTCGGTGGTGAGACACGGCTCGGCAGTCGCAGTCGGCAGTCGGCTCTACTAATTAAGTATAGGTGGGGGGAGGTCGCGGGCGGACGGAGGCGCGGGGCGCCGTGCTGGGCGCGGGTCGCGGGGGCGCAGGGCGGGGCGAGAGGCGGGCCGGGCGCGGGGTGCCGCCGGCGCTTCATTCCGCCGCGCGCCGCGCCGCATACAGCACGTCAGTCCGCGCGCGCGGGCCATGGTCGCGAGAACCGATGAGAGCATGTTCGGGTGCTATGGTGACAGCTACTCGTACCGCCTGTGGAGCCTGGCCAACGTTTGGGGCGCCTGCCGATGTGAGTAGCGCGCCGCCGACGGCCCGCACACCACGTGCCTCCCCCACAAACGAAACTAGGACTTTTACCGCTGACGTCAGCGGAGGCTGTGAAATCTCGGTGTAGTACGTCGTAGATGCGATTCCGCCGCGGCCGCGAAGTGCTTCTTGCGATACTAGATAGTCCGTTGCGGTCAGTGAGGTGTGAGAACAGAGGTGTCGCTCGATGAAAGTGCAGAGCTCGCTTATGGGAGTTGGCGGTTGGTACGAAAGCTTAGCGGCCGGTTGGCTTGCGGACATGAGGAGTAAGCAGGTCCCCACGTCTACCACCTCGGCCAGGCGGCTCGCGGCCCTAAGTAAGCTTCCTTTCTTTTTGTTTTATTTGCATTTTATATCTACATATATTTCGCTTCCATTATATATTTTTCACTCTCTCTTATTATTTTTATCAACAGTAAACTTATAATATTACTTTATCACAATTTTACTTGCATCCCTGAACTCGATCCGAATAGTTCACAAAGTTCTTAAAACAAGTCCAACCAAGGTGTAAACTTTAAAAAGAAAAGTTAAAATGCTCCAGTAAATATTTTCCCAATGTTACTGAATGAACGCAGGTGAAAATGATATCACCTCTGAGGTATTAAAAATAAAACTCGAGCACGTCTTCATTAGAAATAACCTCGGTGTTCGGTAATCTCCCCTAGTCTCCCTCGGGATATAATTCATCCACTTGAAAATCGGGAACAGGTACACACAGACTTGAAAGAAAGTTTCGTTTGTCGAGGGGAACCCCGCTCGCTTTCAACGTCTTAAATCGTAAATGATTATGTTGTTTTAATTCATTTGCTTTTTCTGTCTTACTTTTTATTTTATTCTTCCTCTTTGAGTGCCGCCTGTCTGGAGTGGATAAAATAATAGGGACGTTTGATGCATTGGGACGAGCCACAATGCGTAATATTTTAGATGCGAGTTTGTGGAACGCGGATGAATAAATTAGTAAAAGTTGGTTTTATTGCTGTTCTCCGGCGAACAGACGCTTCACTGTGACGTTCGTGTTTTTAATCTCATTATAATAAACTGTGCACTGCATCCGACAAGATCTGAGATCAAAACGAAATCGCGTACCTAGATCACGTCTAGGTACGCTTTAAAATTTAATAAATAACACGCCTCAAAGGAACTGGTATAATTTGATTTACCTGTAATTTGACAACAACGCGTTTGATGTGTATGTATCTTTAGAATTTGGCGGCTGGATTTAATATTTTTTGTAAACACACATTTGACAAGTGAAGCAGATTGCGAAATTATAAAACTTATTCAAAGTGATACAGAGTGTTTAAAATTTTACTATATTTACCAATTTTTGTCCATTCCATTAGTGATTCTATTAGAGTTTTAGGATTAAATATTGTCCTTGTTATTGTTTGGATCGTTAAGGAAAAACGGACATTAGACATTTCAAAGAAAACTCTCTAGAGATAACTAATGCGCTTTTGTAAACGAATTCGCTTTTGTAAACAAATCATTACAAGAACCCGATGTCTGGCTTAAACAAACCGTACCTAGTTAGTTACCGAATAGGTACTGCATCGCTAATTACTTGTTTGTTGGAGACAAAATTAACTGCTCTGCTAACAGCCGAACTTCGTTAATCGCTTGTCAAACATTATTTGTCTGAGATACAGCTCCACTTCGGCTGATTCAATGACTCACGGCCGTGAATCACTCCGGTATGATTTTTGTTCTGTTTGTCCATTTCACCTCTCCAGTCTCTGAATCAGACTGGTACCTATAGATTACACCCAATGACACCGAACTTAAATGAATCTCGTTACTATAGTTAGCAAATGTTTCTGGTTAAGTACAAACTTATTCATATTCGTAATAATAAGTGTGTTTACTGTTTTAACCATAATTCTGAGTTTGGTATTCTTCGAAGTGACTCATAATAGTCATAATATTACATACCTACCTGTGTATTAAATTGGGTCACTATTGAAATTAAGTTGGTCGTGTATCTGAAAGTGACGGTTTATTTATTTATACATTTTCATATTAATTACAACAATTAGTTAATAAATAAATAATCATTGTCATGAAAGTTTACATTTATTGAATAATATTCTGCATAATCATAACCTACAGAAAGTAGGTTGAAATTAGAACTATTAATTCGTAAAAGAAATCCTAATCCCTACAGGTAAATGCGAACTACTAACCAATGTCAACTTATTCAATCTGATTTAGAATGATCAAATAACTATAATTTTAGTTAGAACCAGGATTAGGTTTAATATTGACTATAAACAAATTAGAATTCAAGTTATGAAATAATCACTATTAATATTCAGTAGTAATCCGAACGTTTGCGGTCTCCTCGGTAGGTTTACCTACACAGAAATGAAAATGTACTGTTTAATAAAATACTACATAACTAACCGCAGTATGAAGTATTTGTTTATTTATACACTGTAATTGCAGCAATTATGAATATCTATCATAGTATTCATTTAAATTCTATAGCTTTTATTTGGTGCAACCTGTCTTAGGTAGGTTTCCTACGTCTTAATACGATTTACTTGATTGGCTATATGGGTAAATTATATAATTATTTATTTTGAAAACATATTGTTGATAACATAACATATAAGCGTAAGACGGTTATGTTTTGCTCCGCGTTATGTTAGCAGAAATCGTCTACCTATTTGAATTGATTGTATTGTGTGCAGATGCTCTGCATGATTTAAACTATATTTAATAAGTCGCATTACTTACCTACAAAGAGGAGATAGTTTTATAAATATTTACATGTGAATAAATAACGACAGCACGAATAATGTCGACTTGAACTCAAAACAATATGAACATACATTAATCACAAACAGTTGGGTGTTAGAAAATATGTTGAAGTCGTTAGTTAATAGCCGAGTACCTATGCCAATAAGACGTCGAACATACGGCGTGTGTACAATGCGATACAATAACCGAACAAATAGCTAGCGTCTAAACACTTCAATAATAATTCTCTCAACGCGCAATTACAATTCCGTGCGAGACGTTACAACATGGTGTCTGCAGTCGGACAGGCGGAGTTTTTCTTCGAGCTGTGCAAACACCGCGCCCCGCAGCGCACAGGTGCGACCAATCACCACTCGCTCGCTTGTGTGCTACGATCAACAATCAAGCTCTTATCTCCTGGACTATACGCCGCGTCGGTACTCGAGCGCCGCTTTGTGTGAGTGTGTGCGATAATTGTTATTTGTTGTTCAGCGCAATAGGAAGCGAGGTGTGCTTGTGTGCATGTATGTAGGTTTTTTATCAGCGGTTAACGGACGCACTCTGCCCGTACGCACAGATTACTGCTGGTGCGATAGCGCCGCGTGTGTAGGTGTACCGTCCGCTCCACCTAATTAACGATACGCAATCATATTTACACTACTACTTGTACCAATGATAGTTCGTTGCCACCTTGGAACCTCATTACGCTATTTTCTACCAACCACTATGAATAATAAGGTTAATCAGCACACGCTAGTAATTGAATGACACCTAATAATGTACCGTCGTCAGTAGATAGAACATGCCAACTTAATCATATTTTGTAAGCAAATGATAACAAAATCGTCACATTATACTACTTTAAAACAGATACACATCTTGTTTGTGAATATATCGCGCATGAATGGGGGGACTCGTCAAAATGAATGGTCGCGACTGCTAGCGCCATCTAGCGTCAAGTAGCGCGACTATAAATTTAGTTTTATAGGACCGTTTTGTTACGGCACGGCTGCTGATATAGAACATGGTTTATTTGTAAATTTAATTATTTTTAAATTAAATTGGTTCTTCAGTATCTACAGAGTTACCACTTAATTTCATATTTTCTTTGCCACTCGTGTATCATTTCACTATAATATGTAATAAACTTAATTTAAGTACGACTTACAAAATGATTTAACTTTATTATTGTGTTATTTAGCCTTACTTATTTAATTGTATATTACAATTTTGAGAAATAACATACAACGTAGTTAGGTATGCAGGTAGGTACCTACTCATATTAATAAGTAGGTAATAATAATTGTAAATACAACAGCGCACTTTTCATGGTTAACGACTAAAAATAGAATCAGGACTAAGTAAGTATGTAATATATTTACAAATAAGCAATAAATTATAAACATAATATTTTGCGGTGAAGCAACCTCATAGGTACTTGGCCATAATTTTATTTAAAGGTGATGACATTTTAAAACCCACACAAGATGATATTTTAACGCAACTCTAACACTAAGGGATAGCCCCTAATCATAGGTGATTTAACTAATATTGAAATTTTCCAAGCGCTATGATATGTCCTTCTTCAAACGAGGTTTAAAGAGAGTTCTTCCTTCGCAGTAAGAAGCAGCTTTGCTGTGTCCTGACATTGCTGAAGTCCATGAGCAGCGGTTACCACTGTCCATCAGATGGGCCACATGCTCATCTGCCAAAAAAGGCAATAAAAAAAAACAGACAAAGAAAACAACAATCTTGTACGACTGATCACACGACATTTTGTTTTGTCTGATAATTGAATGCATAACACACTAGGTATTTGTATACTAATGCTTGTATGCGGAAGGGCTTCTTAAAGTTCCATACAACGGATACAAAAACTTCCATACAACGGACACAAAGAATATTTAGACTCAAAACCACCGTTTGTGGATATCACTTTTTTTTTTATTTACTTCACTCGGCGTAACGGCGAGACGGCCGCTTAACCACTTCGTCAGACATACCTATTTACAATTTTAATTATATTATTAGAACTCTATAAATATGATTACAAACTATAATTTTTGTTTTATAACTACAACCGTATTCAAAATTGTGTAAGAAGCTTACTTAAGCAAGTTATAGCAACTCACAACAGAATTGTAGTGAGAATATTGGAATACCGAATTAGAGATCTCGAGTTTTGACTGATAGCACGCAATTTTAACTTGCGGGAGTAATGCGTATAATATTATCCCTAATCGCATTTATAAACTGTCCCACTGCTGGGCACAGGCCTCTTCTCAGTGTGAGAAGGGTTGCATGTAGACTATCACGCTGACCCAGTGCGGGTTGGCAAACTTAACAGATCTTCGAAAACTTTATGGAGAACTCTCAGACAGGCAGGCTTCCTCATGTTTTCCTTCACCATCACAGCGAGCTATATAATTATCTACAACGGAAAGTCAGAAGTGCTTGAGATCGAATTCGAGATATTTGCGTGACACTCCGACGGTGTAGACACCGTCGTCCTAGAGGCTATATATTTAGCATTGGCTAATGCGTATAACAAATAGTTAATATATTTAAAGTAAAAAAAGATTAAATATTATGAAAAAGCCCGTAAGCTTGAGATGTCTGCCAGGTGTGGATTAGCAATTCTTAAGCACATCTCCATTTTTGAAGTGGTTTGTAACGTGGCGGGACGCACACAATACATTATGATTATGACACATAATAAATAACCTCATGTCTGTTTGTGTTATTCCAAGAAAAACCTTATGTAAATGGGACTGATATTATTATAATTGTTGTTTATATATTTTGTAACATATACAATGTTTTAATAATTATTATAGCTAGCCAGTTCTTTAGAGGTCCAACACGCAGAGGTCTTTCATACACAAAGAAACACTTATGAATGCAATAGTTTATTTTTTAGTATGTTTACTAAAATTACATTTATGATTGTTACTAGATTCAGAAACTAGGCTTGGTACTGACGGCCACTCTCTTAAATCGCCGTTAAATTTTAGTCGTTTTCAACTCATATCGACAAAAAGTTTGAGCCATTAAACTACATGTTACTGACTAAACAACTTTAGAAATAGTAACAATAAATACTTTATAATACTAACGAATTAGACCATAGATAAGATTATTCATTAAACGTCAAAATGTATTCGATAACAGATAACTAGTACCGCTATCTGTCATCGAGTAGAAGAACGATTTCTCAATGAGATTTGCTCTTCGTTATAATAACAGCTTGTGCACAATTAAATGTAATTTTACACCATTAGGTACGAAATGTCTTGAGTATATTTAAAATGTTAATTACATATACGCATGTTAAAGAACGTATCTAAATTCAAAGAAACCTACTTAGTCTCAAAATACATGTCTACCTTTCTAATAAGAACGGATACTCTAATAAGCTGGAAAGTATAATTTATTATCATCTATAAACGTTTATTCAAATGAAAATAACGATAACTATTAGTTTTGCCGACGTCATTTAATACGATCATTTGAAAATCCGCCAACAAACGCTTAATTAGATACCTACATAGCACGCAGATACACCGACTGATGAAATTTTCATTTAAACCTGTGTCTGGATAGATGAGGCGCGTGGTCGTATTTCTAAAATTCAATACCGGTGTCCCGATAGCGTATTACACGCAGCAACGAGGACACACGGCACAAAGTACCGACACACACGACGCACAGCACGGCCGGCGCGGCCGCACTAATTAATACGTCGCGCGTTGTTTTGCTCTTTATTATATTTGATTTACGACGCGCCCGCCCCGCACGCTTTTAAAAACGATATTACGCTGGAATACGCCCGTATTACCGAAATAACCGACTCCAAATTGAATTGTTGGTGCCATATTTGTTTTTATAAAGCGTACCAAGCCGTAAAGGTGTCCGCGATCATTTTAATCGCCAACAACACGGATAATTGTTTTATTTCCAATTGGGGTTTACGATGCTCGTACCGCAGGAAGTCGGGGTGCTTTTTTAATGACGCAAATACAGACTGCGTTCATTTGATAGGTGGATTTTATTGTAATCTGAATAAAAGAGTCGCATCTTCACGTACTACACCGAGACCGTCCTGGATTTTTGACTTGATGACGCGCGTACTTTTTTACGGTTTTGCCTCTATCACACATATCGACTATTTACAGAGATGAGGAGATTACGTAGTTGTGTGCCCGCGTCATTAAGATGTTTATAGTGTAAAAGGAATTTAATAATAATATCGCCCATATGCGATATCAATGTCACATCGCCAAAGATCTGATTTAAAGAGACGCGTTTTCTAAACCAATTATAAGTATAGGTAAAGTGATATCAAGCAATAAATTATTCTCTTTCTTTATAGTTATTAAGATCACCTATGATGTCAGAAATATGTATTGTAAGTTTGAAAATATAACTGCGATAAATATTTTTGCAATATCATTAGATGAAAATCGAATTTATGGAGATGGTCGCAAATCGCAAACGAGTGATCTTATAGTATAGTGTAGGGTATTCTATATTGACTAAAGCTAAATATAAGTGTGTTTTATCCACAGTCCGTCCGTTGGCGGGCGGCGGATCGGAGGGCAAGCCGTCCGAGGAAGAGGAGGACCGAGGAGGCTCCCCTCTCGGTCCCGGTGGCCCCTTCACCTGCAGTCAGTGCCGTGGCGCGTACCCCACGCGTGAGCAGCTTGAACGCCACGAGACCCTGCACGCGCCCAACACACAGGTGGATACCGTCAAATATGTCAGTGCCCATTGTATTACGTAACAGAGAAACATGCTATAAACGTTCAGTTATTCCAAAATATTAGTCAAAGATCAATTGCCCAGTTTAAGCTTTAAAGTCAATTGTCATTAGTCACATTACAAATAAAAGAAAATGACAAGGCACTTAGATTAATTTACCACTAAATTTATGAAAAACTGAGAACATTTTTTATTTTGTCAACAGTCATGCAAGATCTGCCACAAGAGCTTCGCGAACGTGTATCGACTGCAGCGGCACATGATTAGCCACGACGAGAGCGCGCTGCTACGCAAGTTCAAGTGTAACGACTGCGATAAGGCGTTTAAATTTAAACATCATCTTAAAGAGCACTTGCGAATACACAGCGGCGAGAAACCTTTCGAATGTGCCAACTGCGGTAAAAAATTCTCCCACTCCGGCTCTTATTCGAGCCATATGACCTCCAAGAAGTGTCTCGTCATGAACCTCAAGATGGGACGAATTAAACCAAACAATCCTGCCCTTAATCCAGAGAGAAGTCCATCACGAAAACGAACCAATGCCATGGTTGCTTCCCAGTTAAATAATAACATCGCACCAAATGGAAATTCCTTCCTTCCTATTTTACCCAAGTATACTGATGCCGCCGCTTTCTTTGCGTCGATGTCGTCACCAGAGAACAATTTTCATCGTCCTCCTTTGGGACAGCCTGGTATCAACCCCTTTTATATGCCTCCTGGTATGCCTTTGAGTCCGGCTAGTGGAATAGCTCCTTACAGCATACCAGCATCGCTAAGCCAATTTTTCGAGACATTGGCTTCATCACAGTATCAACCGAGGAAAATAGAAAATCCTGCAAGTCCGAAGCAACTTAGCCCAGCTCCAGCAGACCCTGAAGATTTAATCGAGGAAGTCACGGAGGAAGATGATAAGCGATCGGAAGGAAGTGCCGAGCTCGTGATGGACATAGAAGATGATGAAGCTATTACCATAAAAAAGGAGCATGAGGAACGTGACAGTGATTTAAGGTCACCATCACGCAACTTCGATTCCGTCCCTTTAAACAACAACGGCCACAACGCCGAGAATCATTCAGGTTTTAATTCTATATTAGAATCTGTAAGTGCATCCGTAACGAAACATTTCTTTAGAGCGAATATGGAGAAACTCTCGCCTGTCTCGGGGAACATCTGTCCCAGTATAGAGTCGCCGCCCACTCCTCACATCATAGTTAAGGAGGAACCGGAGGATACGCATAGATGTATGAAATGTAACGCAACCTTCAGTAATAAGAGCGATTTATTAGACCACGAGAAAGAGGTCTGTGGAAACCTATTTAGAAAACACGAAGGTCTGGCAGCTCAAGTGGCCGAAACGGTAGCTCTTAATAGATTTGAAGCCGAAATACGCGCCTCCATTCAAAGCGGAGTGAGCGCTAGTGAAGATGAAGATTATACTAGAGAAGAGCGCGATGATAAGATATCCATACATGACAACGATAGAAAGATCCGGGTGCGAACAAATTTAACTGAGGAACAACAAACGGTGTTGAAAGAACACTACGCCTTGAATCCTCGTCCTAACCGCGAGGAATTCAAAAGAATAGCTCAGCAGATTGGCCTTGACAATCGAGTAGTACAAGTATGGTTTCAAAATAACAGAGCCAGAGAACGGCGCATGACAATCACTGCGTCAGACCAGCCGTTGGACTTGTCTACGAAGAAATCGAACCCATCAGTGACATCGAGTCCTTCGCCGTCACCGCCATGCAGCATTTCTGTGACACATTCCGACTCTGAGGAGGCCGTTAACCTAAGCCAGAAATCGTCGCGTAGCACGACACCTCAACGCACCAACTATTTGAATACTTATCCACATTCCAATTGTTCTTCATCTTCCTTTACCGATTTTCGATTGTCTCCCTCGCCCGGAGAGCCAATAAACGGACAGAAACGATTACTACCGCAGAAATTACACGTGAATCCCTTAGTACCAATGGACAAACTCCTTCAGTACAACGATATGGCGAACGCGCGGTCCCCTATTCTGAATATGCACCTATCGTCAGACTTGAGTCGACACGGTTCAAGTCCGTCCTACGAACGACCCCCGTGGGGGGATGACATGCAGGTGCCTAACGAGATTGAAGACGATGCGACAGTACTTAAGAAAAATAAGCTGAAGCAAGGAGCTGAATATAAAGAGGGCGAGGGACAGTTTGTCTGCGACCAATGCGACAAAACGTTTGTGAAGCAGAGCTCCCTTGCAAGACATAAATACGAACATTCAGGTTAGCTATGTTTTATTTATACAGCCTGGTCTTAGTAAAAAGCCCGATTAAGACCAATGTCAAATCTTAATAGTTTAAACAATATCAATTTTAATTATTAAAGTTTTTAATTATTACCACAGATCGTAACACTACCATAATATTTACGTACGCGTATGTCCTATTATTCTCAGCAATGCCATTTTGTCGCACAGGTCAACGTCCCTACAAGTGCGTAGAGTGTCCGAAGGCGTTCAAGCACAAACATCATCTGACGGAACACAAGCGGTTGCATACCGGCGAGAAGCCTTTCCAGTGCTGCAAGTGCTTCAAGAAGTTCTCCCACTCTGGCTCCTACAGTCAGCACATGAACCATAGGTTCGCCATTTGCAAGCCATACAGGGACTAGGCTGGACTGGCTTGATACAATATCGGTTGTTGAGCTACTTACTGTTTCTCTTCAACAAAAGAAATTGTGCACTCGTTAAATTTCCAAAAGCACCAAATTCATGTTAATTGCTTTGAATTTTATTCGCGGTTTGTAAATAATGTCTACTTGAAATAAGTTTCTTAACTCAACCGATACTGCTTCACCCAGTCTCAAATACAACTGTAATGGTATAATACTTACCTCATCAAGTGTTGAACACACACATCACACCGCATAATTAATACTCATTATATTATAATAAAGTATTCATTGCCCGGTATTTTCGTTTCGAACTTAATTAAGGTCATTGCTCAACGTCATATTTTTATACTGTAGACCATAATTCGGATTCCCTATTTATAATGTATAGTGCCAAATATACCAAAACAACGTGCCATGTGACATGCCAAAAATTTATTGTTCTTAATTTTAAATATTTTAACGATTTCGATTGTATAGTTTTTATTATTTAATTAACTAAAAACCAAAGGCCAGTACCTGTAGCATAATACTCCAATGTAATAAATGTTATTTTATTTTTTATAATGTTACGGCCATAGTATAAAATAAGGTAAAATGATGCGTTGTCATCATGCGGTTAAGATTACTTTATATTATGTATATGTGCAACTACAATAGTTATATTATTTACGCAAGGCTTAATATAAATCATAGATAAAACTCAGTTTCAAACTATTTACACAGTATTTTTGGATATTTAGTCTGTTCTTCGATTTGGCCAACATTAGAAGCCTAACGTAAATAAAAGGAAATGAAATAAATGCGTCGGTTAAACGACAAAGACCTGAGTGTCTATTGTGATGACAATATACTAGAGTTATATATAAATTACTGTTCTGAAATAAGTCATGTTCTACTAATAGATATTAATACGTAATCATATACGTATTCCGGTACCTCACATCGAATCATATTATCTAAATTGTTCGTTCAAGGTAACGCTAAAGGATTTTAATTGAAACTATTTATTTTCGTACCAATAGCTGTTGCTTATACACCAAAGATAATATAGTATATTCCAACAATTTGAAGGAAACGTGATAAGCATAATATTCTCATAGATCAAAGTTTACTACTCATAAATATTACACATTATCATCCTACAATATTAGGTAAACACGTCTCAAAAGCAATAACCAGGTATTTAAACTAGCGTGTAGCCTTTAGTTTTACCAAATGGATCTGAAACGCCTATTGTCGATTCCATGGTCACAATCAAGTAACATTTTAAACTTCTGTTATCGAAAATTTTAAATTTAGTAACTTTAAGCTTCTCGTATTGTAATATTAAGTGTTAGATAGATTCAATCTTAATTAAGTTTAAAGCATTCCATAATACTCCTATGGGATCTCTGCTGTTTAAAAAACTCTTTTAATTAGTCGAAAGATTATCGTCTATTAAGTTGTAAATAATAATAATAATAATGTACATAATAAGGGTTGATGTGTAAATATGATCGCTTTACTACTCAGTAACGGTACCTACGTAAGAGTTTAATCGTCAGTCTAACACAATGAATATGTGACAATAATAAACATCCGTTTATTAAATGCAATAGGATTAATAAATTTTAATAATAATCGTATTGATACTATTATATCTTATAGAACTTAAATTTCAATAGCAAGCAGATCTATGACAATCGTTCGAGCATTATTTTGTTTAGAAAATCTTTCTCGTAACCATCTGCATCTCATTAAATCATGTCATCAAAGTACATTCACACATTGAGTTTCATGATCGGTGTACTTAATTTACATGAGTCATTACATGATTTGATGTTTGGTATTTCAAAATTAAATCCCACTACTACATTCATTATTCATCACAACAGTATATTAGAACAGAAAGTTCCTAAGCGAAAAAAAAATACATTTTAAGAGATACCTAATGATTATTTCTATATTTTATAAATGTAAGTAGATAAAATTAATTTTTAAAGGTTTCTAAGCAACGAATTACATAAAGAATTACAAGCAGTATATACTTTGTCATGTAGTGTGCATCGTAAGGCCTCCATAGGAGCAGTATTCGACACATCGACATAATGTTAATCACTAGTTACTAGAGTAGTACCACCTGTCACTGTTCCATTTTATTAAGTATAACAGTATTCAGCGAATTACAGATTTTCTGGCAAAATTATACTTACACGTAAAATATAAAGATACTTATCTGAGTATGTTATGTACCTATCTTTAAATAATTGTAATCAGATTAAGCGATCCTGTTTGAACTATTTCATATTTTATTATAATTTGTATGTAAGCGATTCCAAATTGTTCGCGTTTCGCGGTGGGCTAGATAAACCAAAGATTACTTACGTCGATAAAATGATGTGGAACTCTGTAATATATAAATATCCCATCATATAGCTTTAGATTAGTTTTACTTGTGCCAAATAATAATTTTAAGGCTTCGAATATAAATTTTTATATGGAAATTTTATTTTTTACATGGTATGGCATAATGTACTATATTGATGTTTGGTTACTCGTGCAATCAAATGCTGCACTAAAGTATTTTCTTCCTTTTGTGAGTATATGATATAGTGTTAGGTGTAACAGTTAGCCAATGTGAATTCCTATTGCCATATTTGTCTTTGTTGTATTTTGTATGAATTTGTGGGTATATGAGTGTGTGAGTGAGGCGAGTGTTCGGTGAATAATTGTTAAAATAAGTAAACTCTAGATTGTTAAACTTACCTATAGATTAACATGTGTTAAAATATTGCCTATATAAATTATAGTAATTCATTTTACTTGATATTATAATGTATATTGAATTTATGAATATTAAAAATATATATATTGACAATCCAATGCAAAAATAGATATTTATTTTATTTTATCCTAAATGCCCTCCTAATTATGAACACGGTAAGTAAGGAATATAATATATTATAGATAGTAAGTCACCATGTTAATGTTTCAAGGATGATTGCATAAAATGGAGTACCTCAAGGCACTATACTAAGTAGGTACATATTTGACATGTAGTATTAAAATTTGTGTTAAATATTCTTAAGAGTAGGAGCTAAAAAAGTTGCTCTCACATAACTTAAATAATTAAGATATAGAGGATGTTTTGCAAAGTTCTAAAGTAAACAAACAAGATCTACCTTGCTTTCTGGCTTTGAAGGGGGACTTACAAAATTGGCTACACATGAGAAAAATATCCCTAAGTCACCAACGTCCTTTAAAAGAGCTACGGCTACGCCAAATCTATAAACAAACATCAACACGTGGTTAATTTTTATGCACATTCCTCTGACAACCAGTTCAACTGAACGATTCATCTCCATAGTTACATATTAACAGCAGTATGAGAGAAGATCGCATAAATGGATTGGCCTCAATGCATATTGATTGAAAAATTGTTTGTATGTAAATTCTGAAGAAGTAGGTATAGGTACTAGATATGTTCAGCAGTTAATATTAAAGAAAACTATTGTTATGATTTATGTTGAATCGCTTGCAAAATCTTTATTACAAGTATTTTTATAGTTATTACTGCATGAGAAGTCATAGTACAGCCAGCGACATAAGTTGCTAAACATATATAAGATTTTGAATTCTATCATTTTAAGTAAACATCAGATTTTTCTCATGTGTTTACAAACGTAATTGTTGAAGGACAGTTAATTTATTGATAGTTAATAAATACTTTTTACTAATTAGTAAGTTCTAATTCATAAACTAAGTATTCTCTCACATATACCATAACTATGTACTATACTGTGGCAGATACAATTTACCAGCCTCTTAGCCTAGCCACTCAGAAGTAATGGTAGATCCATTAGAAGTAATGGATCCACCATTACTTAGAAAAAGTTCTTTCCTTCAATGAAATTCTATTCTAATGTGCACCAATTAAGTTCAATACTGCTTTCCAAAATGTATTTAACCCTTAGAAAGTTTTCACTGATTTTGCTTAAAACAGACAGAATCTATCTAGTCAGGAATTATTGTGCACAATATGTGCTGTTGCTCTTAGTATAAGAGGTGGGTTACTTCTTGGATTAGTTTTGTATAACTCCAAAATTATTTTGTCCTCATAACAAACATAATTTCTAATAATATTATTTTACTCATATTTAGAGCATAAATAAAGTATGTTGGAAGAAAGGTTTTAAGGAGTTACTTAATTGATATAACTGCACAAATGGCATGGTAGTTTAGGTCACCTCACTTAGTGTTGTAAGTTCAATTCTTACATGGGATGATAATTGATGTGATTCACAAATAGTTTTCTCAATCTAGGTGTTCTTTGTGCCTGTTATTGGAATACTTTTAAAACCCCTAGTATTAAAAAGATTAAGTACCTTACTTTAAAATTATTTTGAAATAATAATATAGCATATACACCAATACTATGTAATTTAATAAATTTATCCATGATAAACGGTACTTATCAATAGTAAAACCACTCCATAAAAAAGACAGTCCATTAAATGTCCATAATTATGGACCCATCTAAGGTTTATGAAAAAGTAATGCATTGTCGATTAACTTATTTTCTAAATAAACATAAAATTATTAATGATGAACAGAATGGTTGCCAAAAGTGAAAGGCTACCACACTAGCGGCTTTCTCAGTGGTCAGGTCTATAACGGCAAACGTTGAAAAAGGTCATCCAGTTACTGTGCTTTTTCTGGATATGAGTAAAGCTTTCGAACTGGTCAATTTTTAAAATCTGGTCGAGAAATGTGAGCGCTATGGCATCCGAGGCCCGGCTTTGGACTGGCTTCGAAGTTATCTGTACGATAGGACTCAATGTGTAGTAAAATCTCGCATAAATGACAAATTACTATTAACACCTTACAGATCTCAATTTCGAACAAATAGTCAGGTGTTCCACAAGGCAGCATTTTAAAGCCTCTGTTATTTCTGCTCTACATAAATGATTTGCCGAGTGTCACGTCACAAAAATGTGTTTTGTTCGCTGATGACTTGTCGGTTATTATACCTAGCAATGCAACATGGTGCAAGCGACAATGAAAAGTATACTTGATTGGCTCAGTGTGAACTACCTTAAAGTAAATTTAACTAAAACACATTACGTTGAATTTAAAAATTATAAACAGAAGTCGTTAAATTTTGACATAAGTGTTCATGGCGTGAATATAAACAAAGACTCTCATTAGGTTTTTAGGTCTTACTTTAGACGAGCATTGTAATTGGAAACGACACATATATATAGATATAGTATGTAAAAAGATAAACAGATTTGTATATGCTTTGCGACAGTTACGAATTATGAGTAATGAAAAAACGGCGCTTACTGCCAATTACAGGCATGTCGGATCTATCCTAAGGTATGGCCTATTGTTGTGGGTTAATTCAACTGACATGGAGAGAACGTTCATAATGCAAAAAAAAAATGTATACGAGCAATTTGCGATGCAACTACAGGTCTTGACTTTAGTGTCTATATATATACTAGAAGTAGGAATGTTCATCAGGAATTAGTTCCTGATTAACATTCGTACTTCTAGTATATAGCCATTTATTTTTAAAAGTAAGTGAAGCAAGTAAATATGGGTCAAGGGATCCCACAAAACTAAAGATTGAAACTTGTAGAAGTAGCTTTCATAGAAAAACAGCCTAGTTATGGCTATAAAAATATATAACCACATCCCTATAAATATCAGAGAACTCCCAATAATCCAATAAAAATAAAAATTAAGGAAATTGCTTCTGGAGAATTGCTTTTATACATTAAATGAATATTTTAATTGCAAACAATGTAATTTCACACATTCTTTAAAATGAAGTGCCTATTTACAATATAAATAATAAATACTGTATAAAATTTTAAAATGTAATTTAATTTAATTTATCTTAACATCTATTATGTAATTATTAAACTGGAAATTGACATTGTTTATAATATTTTTTATACAGTTACAATATTATCTATTCCTTTCGCAATTTTATAATTGTTTTAACTATTGATAATTGACATTTGTTGATAATAATGAATATGATGTTTAATAAATAAATTTTTGTACTGTGTAACACCTTAACCTTTTTTTTTTTTTTTTTTTTTTTTTACGTGGGGGAATGCAATGACGCATATCCCTCCGCGGGGGCGGGCGGAGGGATTATGTCGGACTCGCCGGGGTAAAATAAAGATGTTAAAAAAAGATAATGTACCTCCCGGAATACCGACTAAACCTACCACGGTGTTCCTCGACACAACCACTATTGACGGGGCCGCGCGAATCGCTTTCGCATGCGGTCGCGACCCCGCCGAGGTTACGGCCCGCCGTATGAAACGGCAGGCCACTACACGAAAGACCTACCCAAAATAGGCACTACTGCACATAAAACCCTACTGTCTCCCCCATAGAGGGGAGACGGACTCGACACAGAGGCGCGCGTGGGAACACGCACGCCGCCTCTCGGACCTGGTGCTGAACGGATGGCGGGCAGGCCCACAAAGCCCGTCACCCCCAGGTCAAACCTCAGGGTGGCTGGAGGTCATCTCGCGCCCTCCGGCGCCCGGTTCTGCGGTTGGGGAGAGGGTTTAAACGCTCTCTCTCCCGCTCCGCCGCCTCCTTAATGGAAATCACTTCCTCGCAAAAGGAGGCGACGGCGTTCTATGACCTCTCACTCCGGACCATAGACTGAACGAACTAAGGCCGGGAGCGAGAGGGCAACCAATCCAACTGCCACGATCAACTCAGGCGCTGCGATGTCCAGGCGGGGCAATCCGCCAAAGTGTGCAGCACCGTGTCCTCAACAACGTCGCGGCATTTGCCGCAGTTGTGACAATCGGGCGTCTCTTGCCGGCCTATGCGACACAGGAACTGGCCAAAACAACCGTGGCCAGTCATTACCTGTGTCAGCCGGAAAGTGAGGGCGCCATGCCGCCTCTCCAGCCACTCCTTAAACACGGGGCTTACCGCCACGGTCGTTGCGTGCCCGGTACTTTAACCCCTAATATTTAGTGTCAACCTTAGTCAACCTTCAATGTAGGTATGGTTTCGAAACATATCCTTTACTTTTATTGTTTATTTTCAATTTTCTCAAATTATGTCAACTTGACTTTGTCAAATAAGTGAGTTACGTCAAGTTGACACCTAAGACGACTCACGACGGGTGCGTTCCACTTAACGCTCACGACACTCACGCTTCCGACCACGGTTTTGCCCGTTCCACTTGCTTCCGAGCGTTACAATTGTAAACTCAAGTGGAACGGATAATGGAGTGTTTTGAGCGTTGATGTAAATAAATAATACAAGTTTGTGAGGATGGATGGATGTTTGTCTTCTACGCAAAAACTACTGAACGGATTTTGATGAAATTTTACAGTATTATTGTTTATTCATCGGAATAACATATAGGCTACTAAAAATCTATTTTAACATAAATCTACATTAAGGCGAGCTAAGCCGCAGGCAAAATCTAGTATTTAATAATTTTGTGGAGTATTTAATTAATTTACATTCAAATATAAACAAAATGCCTTTACGACGACAGTCGGATATTTGGTAGAGCGAGCGGCATAATAATGCTTTAGAAAGTAGGTACTAATTCATCCAGTTCAGATGAAAAGTAGAATACCATTATTGCCAATGAATAAACAATAATAATGTAAAGTTTCATCAAAATTCGTTCAGTAGTTTTTGCGTGAAAGAGTAGCAAACATTCATCCATCCTCACAAACTTTAACATTTATAATATTAGTAGAATATTATGTACCTATATAATTTTAATATAAATCCAGTTAACCAATAACTATAAGAGTTTATTGGTCAGACTTATAAATTGTAACCTAAACTCTTTAAGCATTCGCTTTATTTTTCTAATTCGTCATTTGTATTATTTACATCAACGCTCAAAACACTCCATTAACCATTCCACTTGAGCTTACAATTTTAACGCTCGGAAGCAAGTGGAACGGAAAAAACCGTGATCGTGAGCGTCGTGAGCGCTTAGTGGAACGTAGATACAGTACATACATGAGTTTCGTTTGGAAACATCAGACCCTATTGAACTACATGTAGTTGAAATTAAACACTTTATACGGATTTTATCACGTTGTTTATTTTACTTTAAACACTGGTATTACATAATTTTGAAAACTCTAACACTACTATTATTGAAATTTTACTACTATTTAATCTATATATTTTCTAATTAAAACAATTTATATTTGAGTTTACACTTTGCCCCGACGGTTCGGTTGCTTTACAGCAGCCATTTTTTTATTTTAATCTAAAGGAACAACGATTTACATCAAATATTAGGAGTAAAGGATATGTTAAGAGAATCCAAAACAAAAATAAACATTAACACAATTCAGCGAATATTGTACCGATTATTTAATACAAAAGCATTTTGTAAAACGTCAAGCCTATTATTACACCTATTTAATTGTTTGCCATTGAATCAATACATTTTTACTTACATTTAATTTTCTATTTGATAGAGATTTCGTTCTGAATCAGGTGGCTCTATGTTTATTGATCAATCTGCCATCTATGATCTATCTGTCACATTGGGTCTGCTGTCGTGAATCCATTGGCTACAGTAGTTACAGCAATATATTGTAAAATTATCTAAAATTTAATTATTTCTACGTTAAATATGATATTGTGATTATTTTATTTGTATTATAAATTCCAAAATGGGTGGCAAATCAAAGCAAAGGACGAAAAATAATGTCCGCGTAAGTGCCCGGAATATTATTGTTGCTCGTGTCACAATGTTTTGTATTGTAAAACTTAAATTTACGTTGTGCAATTTATAAGATTGTGTCAGCAAAACAATAGTGTAGTCTCTATTTATTGAGACGTTGCAAGTTCATCATTTCATTAATATTATATTTAAGCGAATATTATTATTTTTAGGTTGTTATCATAACAACTAAATATAATTTTAAATTTTCTGTTCATATCTTATTTTCGCAGGTGTGATTATAAAACTATATGACACTAAAAATAATATGCCTGCCTATATCACGAATAAATTTTTGTATAACTTAATTTCAAATATAAATGTAATAAAATGATTTACAATTAATGTGGAAGTATGGAAATAGAGTATTAAATCCATAATATGCTTCAGTGGCGTGTGTGAGTGCAGATTCCTTGCAATGCAACTGCTGATTATGACTAATATTTGAAACAATTATATTCATGGTAGTTTTTTATCAGAATATTGACAAATTCAAACAAAATCTAATAATAAAATAAATTTCTTTTAGCCTTCAAGTAGCAGTCGAAGTGCTGATATTTTAAACAACTCAGTGAAACTGGATAGCGGTTTGATGTCAAATGGTGTTCCAGCGCTGTTCCCCACACTGGCTGCGGTCAGTCTTGACAAAGGGCTTAATCCTGAGATTCAGATGTGCATTAAGAAACTAAACAAGAAGGATCCGATTACAAGAGCTAAGGTCATACTTTAAGTTATTTAATTAATATATGTTATTAATGCATTTGTTGATCTAGAAATCAAGATCTCTTGTTATATATTGAATAGTTGAATAGTTTAAGTTTTGTTCAATTATAGTCTAGCTATTTAAGGCTGATATTGCACTGATGGCATAGTGCTTTTATTGGTTGTCTCACCACTGATACTGCACCAAGTGTTATGGGTTTGATAACCATATGGAACAAAAATTTGTGTGATCCACAAATGGCTGTTCCGATTCTGGGTGTGCTTTGTGTCAGTTATTTGAATGCTTGTAAAGTTCTAAAGCACAGTGTCTGCCATCCATATAATTTCTGTATCATTCTTAAGTTTTGTAAACAATGGGTACAATACCACATTATGGAAATTATGAAACTTAAAGTATCTTCTAATCGGGGGTCAATCCCGTAGCTATATGCACAGCAGACCATAAAGGTAACCACTTAAAATATTGCACCATCAGAGCAGTTACGTCAAAGATTCCATGGATCGTCTTTTATAATTATTGCAGTAAGTAACAGTCACAATCTTCAATTGTTTGTAACACTATTAACTATACTATTGGGGTAATTACCTTATATGAGAAAGAAGTACTTGATTACCTAAGCTCTCTGAACTGTGATAAAGGTCCTGACTTATCCCCCCACTTTTCTTGAGAAAATGTGCCAATAATTTAGCAAAACCTTTAACTACTATACAATCACTCTTTGGCAACTGGTGTATTACCCGACAATTGGAAAAAAGCATATATAACGCCTATTTTTAAATCTAGCACTGTTGATAATGTGACAAATTACAGGCCAATTTCATTCTGTCATGCTGTGGTAAGATCATGGAGTCATTAGTCCAACGCAAACTTCACCAAAATTTTAAGCACTCATTGTTCATCAACCCGAAAATCAACTGTATCCAATCTGGTTTAATATGTCCGTGATATATCAATTGCACTGGATGCCGGTAAAGAAGTACATGCTATCTATACAGATTTTAGGAACGCATTCGATCTAGTAAACCATAATATCTGTTGAATCGTATTTGAAAAATAGATCACAATTAAGAAACCTAAAGGGCTTTAAATCTAAAGAGTATATAATTCCTTCAGGAATTCCTCAAGGATCCTATTTAGGCCTACTATTTTTCTTGTATAAACGACATAGAAAATACAATTGGATTAAAATTAAAACTCTTTGCTGATGTTTTAAAAATATACAAATCCATTGATAGTGAGTTTGATATTGCAAGCCTTTAACTCGATTAAGATAGCGTGTATAGATGGTGTACAAATAATGACATAGCTTTAAACCAAGAAAAGATTTAGTAGATTAAGATTTAGTAAAAAAAAACAGAAGTATCCAGCAATTAACTCTATTCCTCTTAGGGAGGTTAATAATATTAAAGACCTTGGAGTTATAATAGATAGTGGTTTACATTTCAGAAATCATTTTGATTCCCTAATCACTAAAGTAAATAAATTATCAGGTTTTATAATAAGAGAGATAAAGATCTTCAAAGAACCAAAGCTTACTATCACAATTTATAATAGTGTGGTAAGATCCCATTTAGGAAGTACTCATTATCAAGTTCACATACACTGACGGACTCATAAACAGCATTAATGTTCAAGACGCCTTTGAAATAAACATTTTAACCAAGTATTCAAACATTTTATACAAATTTAAATTGAAACCTATAGTTTGGTTCTTTAACTTCATAATAGATCATCATTGAGTATCACAATAAATAAAAAAGTTGAAGTACAGGTTTTTTTCTATTAATACACCTTGTGTTGCCTCCACGTGCCCTTATTACAGATTCTAATCGGTTCCGCATAGATCTGATTAGGGTTATTAAACGGTCTTGCGGCATATTGTTCCATTCTTGTGAAATCGCTGTTCTTAGTGCTGCCACTGTTGTGGGCACAGGATTTCTCGCATAGACAGCTGTTTTTAAACTGTCCCAAACATGCTCAATGGGATTAAGATCCGGGCTGCGTGCTGGCCAATTCATGGTACTATCGACTTGAGAGACGGTTGACTATTTCAGAAAAAATTTCGCTATCTCGTGTTGACTTTAAGTGACTCCGCCCTAAAAGAAAAAACCTTGTGAAAAAACTCAAACAAAAAGGTTGCAGTTGGCTTGCTATGCGATTTTAACCTTAGGAGTGGTCAACCGTCGCTGAAGTCGATAGTACGTATACCAACCTCTTCGCAATATTGTCGAACGTGTGCAGCGGTGTGGGTTCTAGCATTATCTTGCATTAGAGTAAAATTTTCACCTATTAATCCCATGTAAGGTACCATGTGAGCTTCTGAAACCTCTGTTATATAGCGTTGTGCCGTCAAACCACCTCTTCTACCGTTTTGATGAACCATGACGATGAACACAAGTTCCGTTCGCCTGATCATCGAAATGCCACCCTACACTAGACACGAACCGCCTCCAAAAGGAACACGCTTCTCAATGCAACCTTGAGCATATCTCTTCCCACGTCGACAGTAGACTTTCCTGCGACCGTCTGCACTATTTAAACATGTCCTACACTCATCGGTGAACAATATGGGAGCCCATTGCTCTTCAGTCCAATTAAGATGATCACGCGCAAATCTTAAACGAGTTTGTCTGTGAGCTGCAGACCATTTGCTGGTCTAAAAGGGGTGATTGCCGCTTCCTTAAGCCTCCTTCTTATTGTTCGTGCACTTACGTTTACTCCACGCACTTCGAAGAAACGATTTCGTAGGGCAGTTGAAACAATAAATCGGTAGTCACGACGTGTTGCATGAGTTCTGCCGATACCGAGTCTCCTTTTGTATGAACCTATCTCTACAAACCTTCGGTATACTCTAGAAACCGTGGATTGGTTTAAATTTGAATTTCTAGCTATTGTTCGTTGATCCAAGCCTGCCCGCACCAATGCCACAATTTGAGCGACTTGTTCGGATGAAGTATCCATATTTATGGTTACGAAACTTTTGTTGAGTTTAAAAGACTAATAATCAATACTATTATTAACAATAAATTAAATGGCAAATGAAATAAAAAGCAAAAGTAATTAATATCAAACTTTTCTCTAATAACACAAGAATTTGAGACTATGCGTAAATTTTATTTTCCCGTCTGTAATTTTATCTTTTACTGCAGTTCTACTTTTACACAGTTTGAGTGTAATATGGATCTGCCTCCCCTTAGTAGTATATATGCGTGAGACTATATATTTTATATTATGAGAAAATATGGTTATACATAGTTGTGTTAAAGATAACCTATTGTCTTAATTACCCAATAAGTATAATTATAAAGATAAGTAATCAACAATTTACAATAATTACAGATGATTATCCTGAAGTGTGTTTAACCCCCAAATATATTATACATTATTATAGCTCTCAGTTATTGTAGTACCATACAATTTCAAAATGTGCCATTTACAGTGCCACCTTACTCTGTTGGTTTCTGAACCAACAGAGTAAGTAAGTAACTGGTTCTGTTGAACCAAAGTGTTTCTTAGCCGCAGATACAAGAGAACCCTAATTTCTTTGGTCTTTAATTGTTTTCTACCAATTGCGGGTTTGAAGCTTCTCTAATATTTGCTCACCCAATATATATGACCAACCTGATATATATATATATCATTAAACCTCACTTTGAACAAGTAAAATATTATCTACTTATGTTTACAACCTGTAGCAACATTGCTTGACATTGGCACAAAAAATTTGTTCATACTTTAAAGGCATGATAGTCTTTATAGTAGTAAAAAAAGGATTTTATGGATGGATGGATACCTAAGTAAATCAAATTGTTTATTTTTAGTTGGTACGCTTTTTGTTCATCTTCAGGCTTTACAAGAGTTATGTGATCTGGTAAATGCTGGCAATGTGGAGGATGTGGTGGCTGCGCTGCCCAGTTGGGCACACTTCTACAAAGCTCTCACAGCAGACACTGACCGCAAAGTCAGAGAAGTAACACAGGTATGTATCTTTTACTTTGTAAAGCAATTTATAGTAGTCTTAGTGATCTTACTGATTATTATTGAACATAACATAATAATAATCTTTATTATGCAGTCCAATTTACAATTTACATTAACATTAACACTGCGCAAAGCCTGTATCAAGTCTACTGAATGATCATTGTTATAATTCTTTAAATCAAGAAGCCTATAGAATTTGTAAGAAAATATTCTATATTATGTTTTTATTGTTTTGAGTTAAATCCTTAGTTCCCAAAATGGTCCAGGTGGATCCCCAGGGGTCTACGGGAGACTCGACGGGGGTTTACATTGGCGTGACAAAAAAATGGGAGTCCACGAAGAACTAAAAATGTTGGCTTGACTTCACCCAACTAACCCATTTGACGTTCATAAGTGTTACTTTGTGACCTAAGTGAATAAATTATTTTTGACTTTGACTTTGACTTTGACCTATCAATGTAGGCAGATAATATTTTAAGAAGCTCAGCAAATGTTACTTATTTAAGGGCGGACGAAAAAATAATAAAAGAAAGCCCGTCAGAAAGATCAGCCCGTAGAAATATTATCATATTTTTTAATTTTAACCCAATTTACCTTTTTGGTGGTCCGAATATACCGATTTTACTTGGCGGATTAAATTTCTAGCTGCAAGAGGTCCACCACAAAAAATTCAGGGAACCTCTCACGGTTGATTGAATAGGGTAGTTGATTATGTTTGGTTATTATAGATGTAAAATGGCAAGCATTCAAAAGTGACGTATTATTTGTAAAAAAAAGCATCTAAATTGGTAGCCTAAATACCAGTAATTAATATTTTAAATTGGATGTCTCCCTCTCACGCATACACAAGTGGAATAAAATGTTCTTTGTATCGTCTGTGAAAAATATAGACAGTGTTTATTATATATTTTAGCATGATATCTTAAGTCACGCCTAGACCTTTTGTAGAGCTAGGGATAAAACAAATTAGGTGACCTGAATAATTATAGCCAGAGAAAACAAGATCTCAGTTCTTTTGATTGCCAATTATTTAATTTGTTTAAACTTTATCTAAACTTATTCTAATATAACGCAATATCCATCAGCTATTGACAAAAGTATTTGCATATAGTACCAATTTCTGTAATAATAATTAATTATATTACTATGTTAATGTTGCTTGTATTTATCCTAGATATGTCACCATGCGATAATGCGTGTATGCGGACGTCGCGCGGCGCCACAACTGAAAGTGTTGCTCCCATCGTGGTTACAGGCACAGTATGATGAACATGCCCCAGCTCAGACTAACGCTCAACAATCTCTCAAAGTAAGTTGGTTCTTGGTAAAAGCTTTGCTAAAGGGTTACATTCTTAATATACCAACGCTTTACTCGTTTCTAATTAGGAATATAAAGCCTTACTTATAAATATATTACTAGCTAATCAACCTATCAACTGTATAACTCTGAAGTTTTTAATCAATGCTAAACATTTGATCAACGGAGTGTCATTATTACTTATCTTGATGAAAATCTTCCAACCACCTATGTTTCTGAAAGTGACTTATTTGAATCCACTTTATACGCGAACCCAATGCCAATGATTTACGCATTAGAATTGTAAATAGGTTATCACAAAGTAAAGTATTAAAAGTCAACATGATGGCTTGACTTTAAGCCTCAGATCAAGATCACTTGATGTTCTGATAGTGTAAATAACATTATCAGAACATCAAGTGATCCAATCTGAGTACACAATAGTTGGTCTGAATCGAAGTGTTCTTTGTAACAGTCATTAATATTTTGTAACACTATAACATAACGAGTTACACATTATATTTTATATATATAGGATTTTATTTCTCTGTTCTCTTTTCATACTGAGACATTGTCAACAGAACACATTCCCTGACAGCAAGCTGCCAGAAGTAATATCGTTCTGCAAGGCAGAGGTGATGGCGCATCTGGTAGAGAATCTCATAGGCAACACGGAGGCGATTATCAGTAAAAAGTATGAATAGTTTGTTTTTGTTTTGAGCCTAGTTAAGCAACAGAATACCTAACGAGATGGGTGTAAAAATCCAGGATTCAACCTCTTCGTCTTCATGTGACTGTTTTTCCATCAGCTTTTTGAAATGTCCCACTGCTGGGCAAAAGCCTCTCCCTTGGACTTCCAAATCACTCTGTTGGTGGATATCACCTGATCTTATGATCTTGTGACCCCTTTATCGCGGGAGTCTTTTGACCCACAGGGCCCATATTCATACTCGACCGAGGGATGACCCCAAGGTGTCTGTGCACCAAGTTACAATTCAATCAATCCATTGGTTCCGGAACTATGCCTATCACTAATAAACTGTCACTAACAGACAGACACACAGACCCACATAGTGTTTTCATTAACCTCTTCGAAGAAGACTCAGAGGTTAATAAAAATACTTTTCATAATATCACAAAATTAACTTCACAATTGTCTGATTCTATAGTATAGCGGTAGTAGATATGACTGCTCAGATCTTGGTTTCGAATTCAGGGTCGGGCCAATAAGTTATTGAAACTTTCTGGTAAGAAGTTCTCAATAGCGGCCCGGAGTAAGTTAGGGGGCGGCGTGGCTAGACAACTCGGGGCGTCGGAAAGAACGCAAATCTCTTGGCTCAGGTCTCTCTCGAGTAGTGTCCGATTCCCTTCCCATCGGATTATGACAATTGGAAAAGAGAGAGTGCCCTTGTAGTTTGTTACTCTGGCCGAAATTCGGTTTGGAGGTTGGTTACAGAAACTGTATAAATTAATCTTAAGTTGAACATGAATTTATTATTAGAAAAATAGCTGATATTACTTAATAAATATTCAGATATTTTAGCTTAGGTCTCTAGCCTATCTGTAAATGCAGCACTTGCATATAATACAGACCAATTTAAAAAAATACCCTGTCCCATATATTTTACATAACTATCAGTTATTACATAAATCCACCTATATGAATCAAATATTGCATTTTATTATGTGTTATATTTAAATGCATTGTAATTTTCTATATTTTCATTAGTGTATACATTTACTACGTTATAGGATTGAGAATCCGGAGGAGCGAGATCTCCAGATGTGTCGGATCATAACGAGCAGTCTCCGTGGTCTGGAGTACTTTGTCCCGAACTTGCCGGAGCAGCACCATGCCTGGCTGTGGGAACAGCTCGCGCCGCTTCTCGAAGCCGGCGCACACTGGAAGTTTGGCTCACATAACGCACATCAAGTCAGGTAACTGCCTTATATTATTTAGATAAAACTAAGGAACTAAATCATTTGTAATCGTAAGGATTTTTGCAAAAGATTGCACCGATGTTGAATTTGTACTTATTTCATTCTCACCAATGATGACTGTTCATTTTAAATTTGTGTTATTCCCTTAATTTTTATTGTTATCATGAGCTAGTTCAGCACATTAATAAGGTATTTAGAGAACTTCGTTTGCCGTCGTATGTGGTGGAATAATATTATTATTATTATTGCTACTACTCCGAGTGTTGTGTGTTCGAATCCCAAACGGAACAAAAAATTTTGTGGTCCATAAATGTGTGTGTAAAACCCCTGCGACAAAGGACTTGTTAAACTCTCTGAGTCTTCTTCGAAGAGGTTAATGAAAACACTATGTGGGTCTGTGTGTCTGTCTGTTAGTGACAGGCATAGCTCCGGAACCACTGGACCGATTGACTTGAAACTTGGTGTGCAGACACGTTGGGTTCATCCCTTGGTCAAGTTTGTATCAATATGAGGCCTGTGTGTGAAAAGGTCCCCGAGATATAGGGGTCACAAGGTTATAAGGTCAGGGGATATCCACCGACACAGTGAATTGGCTGATTAAAAAAAAAAGTTCACATGAAGACGAAGAGAGGTTGAATCTCCTGGTTTTTACACCCATCTCGTTCCTAATGCGGGAGTTATAATAAAAAAAGGAAGGTACACGATATTTGTGCTGGTACAAGCTAAAAATTAAAAATTTCGAATTAATATTTATAATATAGGGATCAAATCTTTTTATAAACATTGTGCATGTATTCAATTTATTTTGACTATTTTTGGAATTTATTTTATGACACTTGTACGTGTATCTTCAAGAGATATTTATTACACAGTCAGTAATTAAGTTAAGGTAACAGTTCACATTGATAAACAAATATAAGGCCATGAGTTTAATAACATACTTTTTGTTTAGATTTAATAACTAGTGCTTTTGTACGTGTCTAGCATACACATGTGCAAAATTAACGTATTAAATTCATCAACTTGCCGCATACGTATATCGACTGTTAATATGACCTGTTACGCTAACTCAATTGTGCATGCAGCAAGTTATTTCAGTCAATAAAGCAAAAGAGGTTTGTAAGGTCCGTAATAAGTGATAATCCATAGAAATTTAGGCCATTACTGTGTAAAACAGACATTGCCTGTTTATATGTAACATAATAATAATAATAATAATTTATTTATTTGCATAATCACAATTAACACTTATATAAACATAAATACATATTCACTTGTTTACACAATATATAATGCACAAACAACATGCTTGTAATATATAGATTTTTATACCAAGTGAAGATTATTAAACAGTGGAAACCATGTACCATTCCCCACTTGTGTAAATATTAAATAATATGAACAATGTGCTTGCTTTAAAGAGATTATATTGATTTGTTAATTATGATTTCTATGGGTATAGTTGATATTGTAACTTATTAAGTAATAAAATGTGATTAAAACATATCAATAACGCGATTTTTATTATAAAGATTTCTAGTATTATACATATTTCTTAGTAGTTATTCAAGTCGCTTGAGCTATATGGTTAAATCCTATTGAATACCTGTTCCTTCATTTATGATAAATAGCTACTTGTATTAGGCATCTATACATATACACTATACCATTGTGGCGTATGTATATACGCACAGGCAACATATAAGTTTACGAAGAACCTGGAATCGAACGGAGCATCATACGTCTAGACGAAACCAACTGACAAACTAGCGACGTGCGAACAGGCCATCTGATTTTAAACGTGACACTGTATTTATACGCACGCACACACGCGTAAGAATCGCCGCGCCGCACGCACACACGCATAGGTTTTCCAAGAACTCCCTCGTAAATGTTAGATTTTTTTTACTTGTCGCTGATTGGTGTAAATTATTATTGTACACATTAGTGCTAGCGTTACTTGCATGACCAATAAATGGGATATAAGATAGCTTAAAATTGTAAATACATTCTCAGTTGAATCAGTCTACGTGTTTCAATATAACCCTAAGACCTAGCTTATGCCCGCCGGCTGGTTATACGTTTAACCATTATTTATAGTTTTGTATACAATATAGGTATAAATAAAGAAGCCATTAAAAAATAATTCAAAATATTTTTGCTGCGTCAGTGTCGCGCGGTTATTTAAACGGGCTGGCGTCTTCAGTTCTATTTCAATAAGCATTGCCCTTGGGAAATGCTTAAAATAAATCTAAATAATTAGTCTAAGTAATAAGTAATTAGATTCTAGCGTAGCAAGCTACGGTAGAATCTAAATTACTGCTAGAAAAATGCAATCCATTAACATCACAGGCCTTAAGCTGTCTATTTCTAAGTCGATATAATCACTTTAAGTAGAATTTCATACAGCAGATACATAAAATATACAACGCAAAAAATGTTCTAGTATTTATCTACTATTATAATCATACAGGGCCGCATGGTACGGTGCTATGGGTCGTATCATGGAGCGCTTCAAGGGTCAGTTTGGCGAAAAATACGGACTGAAGAGTGTGCGCCTTATGCTGAACGACGCGAGGGACTCCAACCCGCAAGTCGCCGCGCAGATCTGGACGTGCTTACTGCAATTCATGCACAACGTTGAGGTAACATATCTTTTTTGTACGTGCCTCCAGATAATATTGTCTAACGTATGTATTTAAGTTGAATACTTTATAGAGATTTTATTGCATTGTTTATTTAAAAACATTAGTACATGTAGTACTTTTGAAATCATTAAACTTTCTTTTTAACTATTTAGATGTCCACTTTCTCTGACGTTACGGTGTGTTTTTTAGCAGCCACGATCACGGAATAATAAGATGGTGGTTGTCTCAATGTCTTAAAGTGTACTTGATTCAAAATACCTAAACATACTTTAATTATTGGTGTTCATATTTACGCAGCGTTATCAAATTTCAACGTGATAAAATTCGTATAGAGTAGATGAATTTCAACGTGACTCGAGATCTTTAATCGTAGGTACATCTTGCACCAAAACTTTTGTTTCCTCTGAAGTTGCTTCGAGTTGAGTCGCAATGACTAAAAACAAGAGTACGAAATAAACGCGGGAAGTGGTAAAGATAAAACTGCGCAATTTATAGCATCTTTATAGCTACCTAGAATTTTGACGCATTTTTATTAGTTCACAGATATTTTCTCAAGAGATGTTTTTATCATATATTTGGATAGGTATGTCGTGGTTAAAACGTGTCATATATTGAGAGTACGGAAACTGATAGTAGATCCTCGACTTGTTTAAAGTGTGTCGTAAGCGTCTGGGTAGTTTGATGCAATTTTTAATATACAGCTGAAAGCTGAAAAACCATTTGTATAAGTTTTGTACGTGCCTCCAGATAATATTGTCTAACGTTTACGCGAGTGTTATGTATTGAAGTTGAATGAATACTTTATATAGATTTTATTGCGTTGTTTATTTGAAAACATTAGTATTACATAATTTTGAAATTATGAAACTTTCTCTTTAACTATTTAGATGTCCACTTTCTCTGACGTTACGGTGTGTTTTTTAGCAGCTACGATCACGGAAAAAGAGTTTTCTTTGGACAGCTCTTTTTTGTGTCTAATTTATTTTATACTGCGCACCTCAATATCCACATAATAACACGAGTAACTTGTATGAACCTCTCCGTTGCAAAGCTATGCCTAATTCTTTGATGATCCAAAATATTTTTTTTCTGTGTCTAACGTTCTTGACTATCTAGTAATTTAATTGCATAATGCAATAAAATTATAGTAGTTTTACTATATTATTATTACATTATGCAATTAATCGAATAGTACATATATTGTTTTAGAACTGGCATCAATATTTAGAGAAGAAAGACTTGATTGTGAAGCGAATACTGGACCTTCTAGAAACTGGTAAGTCCTGAAAGTGTAAAATGAACTAACATTTAAAATAATGTATGTAACGTCTTCCAGACCGAATTTTGGTCACGGTGGCTAATGTTAATGGAGATTGGACGTCTATGTCATACTGGCCATATATGTTGTATATTATCTCTTGCGCAGTTGCGCAGGCAATATAGTAGGGCACAAATATATTCGCAAACACAAGTGCACTCTCTGTTCCCTAGCTCTCATAATCCGGTGGGACGACAATCTGACATAACCGTTAAGAGATCAAGCGCCCGACCAACGGCTTTACGTGTTTACCGAGGCACGGGGGTGTAATACCGCCAACTACCAAACTCCGGATTGCTGTTGAGAATTTCTTGTTGAGAAATTCTCTGTAGTTTTTAGTTAGTCCGACTCAGGATTTGAACCTAAGACATTTTGCACAGCAATCTTATACAATACCGCTGCGCCATCATCTATACTAATATTATAAAGAGGCAAGATTTGATATTTTTTTTGTAAGGATTTAACTCAAAACCTAATCAACCTATTTCATAAATTCCTTAACCATTTTTCAAAATCAAGATCAAAATACGTTTAATCATGTAGGTCACAAAGTAACACTTATGTAAGTTAAAGTTACACTTATTTATGTAAATTTACAATTACATTTACCTGTAGCCGTGTTCAGCAAGGCAAGGGGGTATGAAAAAGAGAATGAGAAGAACTGGCAAGAAACTCACGGCCACTCTTTTCAATCGCCAAGTTTACAGTATTGTATATTTTACTTCATTAGAAAGCTATATTATAACCAAATAAAAAGGCTATATTGTATTTAAAAAAAAAAGAAGAGTACTGTTACCAACAAAACCTAACCTAATTTTAAGCGAGCGAAGCCGTGGTAAAAAGCTAGTCTTATACATAAATTTTGTTGTGCAGGTGGTTGGGGTGACGCCAAACATTTGTCGACGATGCTGCTTCCGCTATTAGCACATATGCCGCAAGATATACTGACCAAAGAATTCTATGAAACATTCTTCAAAGCTGTGTACAAAGGGTAAGTAAAATTATTGCGCATAATTTATTTTCATATTAGATTTCAAAGCAGCGATAGCCTAATGGGAAACTGTTGGACTGCCACGCAGAGATCTCGAGTTCGAACCCAAGGCGCGCGTCTCTGCCTTTTCGAAGTTATATGCGTATTAAATAGTTAATTATCGCTTGCTTTAACGGTGAAGGAAAACATCGTGAGGAAATCTGCATTTCTGACAGTTCTCCATAATGTTCTCGAAGATATATGAAGTCTGCCAACCCGCACTAGGCCAGCGTGGTGGACTATGGCCTAACCCTTCTCACACTGAGAAGAGTCCCGTGCCCAGCAGTGAGACAGTTTAATACAGGGCTGATATTATATTATTATATCATTATTAGATTTCATGATATCTTTTTCTTGGATTTGATTTCGACTCGATGACGTAGTGGTTAGTGTAACCGACTGCCACGCCTGAGGTCGCGGGTTTGATTCTCGCACAAGTCAAACATTTGTGTGCATGAATATGGATGTTTGTCTTGGTCTGTGTGTATGTAGGTATTTACAAAAAAAAAAGTATATATATACAGGGTTACAGGAAAAGTCGTGCTAGATCCGTTAAGGGCGTGGAGTACCCATCATTTCTGACTTATTTCACTATGAAACACACTACCCTAAACTTAACCCTTTTCGAGATATTCGACTCGAAATGATGGGTACTCCACGCCCTTAACGGATCTAGCACGACTTTTCCTGTAACCCTGTATATACAGGGTGATTTTGAAATCGTGTAATTCCCTTTAACCATGCATTCTACTGGTGATATAGAATAACCCTGACCATATTTTTTCTTAATTAGAATAATGGTTTCGGCAAAATTAGAGTACAGATTTTTTTCATGAAATGATGTCAAATAGTCATATTTTAACCACCTGACACAATCTTAATATTTTACTAATTTAAAATTAATAACATAACAATAACTGATGTCGTAAATAATAAGGGGCAATAAGAAGGACCGCCCCTTATTATTTACGACATTAATTATTAATATGTTTTTTTATTTTAATCAGTAAAAATTAAAATTGCCTCGGTTGGTTAACATATGACTATCTGACACCATTTCACGAAAAAAACGATACAACTATTTTTCAAAAAAAAAAATCTAATTAAATAAAAATATGGTCAGGGTTATTCTATATCACCAGTAGAATGCGTGGTTAAAAGGAATTACACGATTTCAAAATCACCCTGTATATGTTTATCCATTGTCTAGTACCCATAGTACAAGCTCTGCTTAGTTTGGGCTAGATGGTGCTGTGTGTATGTGATAGAATATTATTATTATTTATCGATAGACAAATTTAATGCATCATAAGAGTGTTTAATACGTTATTGAAATTCTGTTAGGGTGCTTTGTATAATATGTTTTTATAGAGATACCCAAAATATTAAGTAAGATAGTGCTATTTGTAGTGCTTTTATGAGTTTTATATTACTTTATTATTTGATCCGTGTATATTATTATATACAATACATAAAGGTTTTTTTAATTTTTTTAAGAAAACCTTTGTAATATTCGACCGTAATGGCTTGGTTGAATCGAAATAAATCTAAAATTTTGGTGACTTACCGAAATATCAGAACTACTTAGGTAACCTAACTCTTACAATATATATACTGTATCAGAAAAGATAAGCAACGAAATTTCCAAATCAAAATGATGTCAAGTGAAATGATAGGCTAATTTTGCTAACCAATCACAGCAGTTAATATGCGTTAGACCATATGTTAATAAGTCTTTAGATCATTCTTGCCATTCGGAAACCGTGTATTAATCAATCTGTTGCCTTCATAATTTAAAAATGTTTGTTTCTCATACAGACTGGACAACAAAAATGTACTAATGTCAAAAACCGAACAGCGAGCATGGGTCACCAGCTTAGCCGAGTGTTTACGGTATCTCTCTATACAAGAGAATGACTTCGTCATAGAGGTCGCCACTGGCGTTCATAGAGTATGGCTCGAGAAAGTATTAATCACACCCCACGATGAACAAACGACAAATAATCTCATCAAATGTTCAGCCACAAATATGACATCAATAGCCAAATATTGGCTCAAACTATCGAAAGAAGGGAACGCCGATAAATACGACCAACTACTTAGAAATTACTGGGAAAACATTGGCTCCACGGTATGGTCACAAATCGACAAATGTGGCACAGACTTGAGCGAGATTGATAAACTAATTGAAGGACATATTATATTGCTGCAAACTTTGAAGACTGCATTTGTGCAGGAAACGAAGAAACGGCAATGTATTAAGTTCCATGGTGATGAGAAAACCGTTGAGGAGAAGAGTCCCGTGGCTACTCAGCAAGTTGACCCGTCTATATTGGAACGGTACACTCATAATTTGGACCAGTTGGTACACAAAGTTTGTGCACACTACTTCGAGATGGCTGAAAAAAAGCAAGTATCAAACGCAATCCTCACTCCTCTAATAACGTTACTAGTTGAGTATGATAGTAAGAATCTGTTCGTCGCTTTAGCCAACCAGTTCAATATGGACAGCCCATACAAATTCTACCACAAAGTGCTTCGGACGTGGCTCGCCGGCGATACAATGAGGTGTAAAGCGGTCGTGAATATTGTTTTCCTAATGACCAAATACTTGAGCGAAAAGGAACAGAATGCCTTGTTCGACTCTTTCAAGCAGGTAATTATTTGTTTAACTTAAAAAATATTGTAATTAATTAGTTCGAAAAAACTCTTATACAACAGCTTTCTCCGTCCGTCTGTTATACAACTTTCAACTCAAGAACCGTAAGAGCTAGAGACTCGCGGTCAACGCCATTCGACTCAGCATACTCGATATACGCCGAAATTACTATGACCTTTGACCTCAAGGTCACCTGATACCATTTTTTCAAACTGTAAGATTTACGGCAATTTTTTGCCGTTTCTCACTTGTTTATTGGACTGTTTCTGTGCGTTTTGCTTAAAATCGTCTACAAAGTCTTTTTGGACTTTTGTTAAAAAATCGTGGCATTTGAAATATTACTAGACAATAGAGTAGTTGATGCTGATGTTTGATTTTGAACTTTATTATCCATGTAAGGGCAAAAACAACAGTAGATATCAAAATTGGATGCAAAATGGGGATGTCCCTAATATTTTAAATTTACGTTGAGATATCTTGTTATTTTATATTTATTGGAAGCTGCATTTAAATGCGGTTACGTCACGACATGTATCATGCATCCGTTTTTTGTCATTTGATAACTACGACTGCTACTAAACTATAACAAGGCTTGAACCTATCTTATTTATCATTGAGTGGGTTTTTAATTCTTTATATGTATATAAGAGTTTGGGTAGCGTAACTGTTTAACATATATAATCACCCTATTTAAGAAACTCTAAGTATAGTTCTTTTCATAGCACATTTAGCAATTTTTAGAGTTCGAAAAAACTCTTCTACAACGGCTTTGTCCGTCCGGCCGTCCGTCTGTCTGTTACACAACTTTCAACTCAAGAATCGTAAGATCTAGAGACTCGCGGTCAACGCCATTCGACTCAGCATAGTCGATATATCCCGAAATTACTATGATCTTTGACCTCGTACCTCAAGGTCACGTGACACAATTTTTTCGAACTCTAAGATTTATGGCAATTCTCTGCCGTTTCGCACTTGTTTATTTGTGAACCTTAAAACTACCCTAAAAAAACTAAACTACCATTTATATTGACAACATTTTTCAAATGCATTTAATACTAATCAATTCTCAGTAGCTAAACAGTGCGTGTATTATTGTATTATTCGACAGCTGACTCCAGCCGTAGTGGAGTGGTGTCTAGCCGTGTGTATGTCACACCCGTATGTGGAGCAGAGTGCCTCGCGGCGCTGGGCGCAGTCGGCCGTGGCGAGCGACGCGGTAGCGAGGCTGGCGCACCGCGCCGCCACACACAATGACGTCACAGCCACCGCGCTGCTGTTCATGTGTCTCGCCGATGGGCCTGACGGAGGTACGTGACGTCACTAGCAGAATATGGCTACGCTAATACATACATATATGTATTTTATATTTAATTTACTTGTATGTTGTCGATGAGCTCACCAAAGTATAAGAATGTTAGTGTTAGATTAGACATTATGAATAATATAGTATACAGTGGTGGACAAATAATTAGAAACAGTACATAAAACTTAGGTAAACACAGAATGAACTATCGTTATGAGTAAAAAATATATAGATTAAATCACTATTAACTATGCCAGAATATAGCCAATGAGTTAAAAAACTCATAAAATATAAAAAGAAAGAAATCTGTTCTATGTTTAATTATTAAAAGAGTTTAAATATGAATGATAGTTAAATTTCTATAACTGGCCAACTAATTAGAAACAGGATCCACGGTTCGTTCCATTTTTGAAATTTCAAAAAACCTCTTTCTACGCCTTTACTGTAGTGTCGGCGGCAATTAAACGTCAATTTGGAATTACGTGAATAATAAGTTTTGTTAAAAATGGGTAAAAATAAGAGTTGTGATGAGTCAACTAGGCAATTAATTGTTAAATTACATTTAGATCGAAAGTGGACTTGTTTGATTTGATTTTATTTAAAATGTTCTGTAAAGAAAGTTTTCAACGCTATTGCTCATTATAAACGAAAAGGAACTACTAAAAGTGTTGTTAGAAAGGCTCGTCCAAGGAAAACGTCTTCCCGGGAAGATTTGGACATAATACGTGTGGCTAAAAAAAACCCGTTTAAAGGCTCCAACGAGATTAGAAATGAAGTTTTTTCAACTGATGACCCAAGGAACATTTCCTCGAAACTGGTACGCCGCAGATTTGTGGAAGCTAAATTGTTCGGGAGGGTTTCTCGAAAGGTACCGCTTCTTACCAAGCAACACCGAGAGGAGCGATTATTATTTGCAAAGATATATCTTAACTGGAGAATGGGAAAAAGCATTACTCTCGGATGAAACAAAAATAAATATTGTGAATTCAGACGGCAAACGCTACGTTAGACGTCCAATAAACCATGCTTTTGATTATAAATACACGAGGAGCATAGTCAAACACGGCAGTGGTAACATTAAAGTATAGGGATGTTTTTCTGGTTGCGGAGTTGGACCCGCCCGTAAGATAAAAGGTATAATAGATCAATTTCAATACAAAAACATCTTAGAAGAGACAATGATTCCCTACACCGACGACCATTTGCCTGTGACCTGGATCTTTCAGCACGATAACGACCCAAAACACACGACTCCAGTGTTAAATCCTTTTTTAGTGAGCAACGTGTTACCATATTAGACTGGCCTGGCAATAGTCCCGATTTAAATCCTATGGAAAATTTGTGGTACGTCGTTAGAAAAAAGTCTCCGTTAAACGTAATTCCAGTCAAAATGAAATTTACGAAGCCTTTGTTAAAGCATGGAACTCGATCCCACCCGATAAATGTATGAAATTACTTGAAACAATGCCACGTCGTTGCAAAGCCGTCATTAATAACAAAGGCTATGCAACTAAATATAATTTTTTAAGAAATTTAGTAAACCAAACTTAATTTTACATACCTAAATAATTTGAAATTGATTACGTTATACGTTAATAACTTTGATTTTTACCTCATTTCTTTATTGTTTCTAATTACTTGTCCATGACGGATAGTACTGCAAATGTCGTTTACTTGTTTGTACGTAAATAAATATCTAAACGGCAGTTGTAAACTCTGATATTTATTTGTTTTTTAATGAATTATAAGTCGGTGAACGTATTCTATGCATATTGTTGTTTTATTTCCAAAAACAAAAGTTTTACGGCAATGTGCTTTGTATAATGTGAAATACGTCGCAAGTGTTTCTAATTATATGTCCACCATTGTATGTATTTAGGTACACAGCAGATTTTAAAACTACAGCCTTGGCCAAAAGTATGGAGCACCCCATGTATTTTTCACGTGCGTAATATTTGCAGTAGAAAACAATACATTTTATTTAAATATAGATTAGGTGGCATCTAAAAAGATATTTAAAACAATAGTGTACCCAGTTAGGGCTAATAAAACATCCGATACAAAGCATCTTATCCGTTTAATAATTTCCAATCTTTAATTCAATTTACTATTTTGCGTCGTTGTATACACATACCGTCATCTAGCGCACTTCTTGTATTATTTTGTGTTCAGTTATAATAATTTCGATACACAATACCTAAAACATCCGAACTATCTCTTGAAATACGTGTGAAAATACAACCTTTTCATGAACAAGGGTAATCCCAAGTTGAGATATCCAGAACTGTTAAGTGGTCGCGCCAAGCGGTGCAATTTACCATTGAGCGATTCGCCGCTACCGGTACGCACAGTGATATGCCCAGAACTGGACGAAGAGGTATTACCAGTGACCGTGAAGATCGAAAATTTGTGAGAGAGTCTTTGAAAAACAGGACAAAAATGTCTTCTGAGTTCGCTGCTGAGTTCTCAGTGGCGAGTAACAACACAATTTCTGCCAAAACGACTTGTCGAATACTTCAGGAAGCTGGTCTCAAAGGGTGTAAAACCAGGAAGAAGCCATTGATCTCAGACAATAATAAAAAGGCTTGCTATGCATGGGCCTTAAAGTACCAACATTATACTAAAAAGACTGGTCAAATATTGTGTGGTCAGACGAATCAAACTTTGAAGTAAGTTAGATAATATGAATGGCCAAATGGAAAAATAAGTATTGTTGAAATTTAAAAAGCTATACTGTTGTCTTTTCATGATTAGTTAATCTCTATTTATTTTGTTTTGTTTGGTTTTTGGAACCACCTTCCTACCTTCGTGCGTCGCCGTGGGGGAGAAGAATTTATGGCAGAGTGTGTGGTTCCGACTGTAGAACACGGCGCAGGTACCGGGATGACCTGGGTTTGCATGTCTGATACAGGAGTCAGCGAAATGTTTGTGTATGAGGCCCGAAGGGACTCCTACTACAAAATACATGAATGTGTTTGGAATCAGCTTTATTGCCTTCGTTTTTACACTTTTTGGTGACATTAATATGGATGGAGTTAAATTCCAGAAGATAACGCACCATGCCATAAATCAACCCGCACAATCTCATAGTTTCGTGAAAATTCCATTGAGCTCCTGGAATGGCCTGCACAGTCGCCGGACCTTAATCCTATAGAACATTTATGGGGAATCCTAAATCGTAAGGTCCGGCGCCACACAATAACAACAAAAGTAGAACTAAAAATACGCCTCCGCCAAGTATGGAATACCATAACTGAAGAACAATGTAGAAATCTTGTAGGCTCTATGCCAAGATGAATAGCTACTGTGTTAGCGGCTAAGGGTGGCCAACGAAATATTGATTTTATATCAAAGTAAAGATCATTTAAAATGTATACAAATTGTTTCATTTCATTCTATACAAAACTTTTTACAAAATGCAATTTTTATAGGGGTGCTCCATACTTTTGGCCAAGGCTGTATATACTGGGTGTAAGGTACAGCGTCCCGAGAAATGAAATAGGTAGTAGATTTAGACTATTATTCCGAGTTAAAAATCGTTGGCATTTTCTTAAGGAAAAATCTAATTTACTCCTGCATTTTTTCGTTTCCAGGCTATGAGTCATAAAATAATACTTAAACCATCCCTTTTTAAAATAAAAACAAAGAATACATAATTTTACTAAAATACAGCAATGTAATTTAATCGTCGTGATTTAAATAAATCAGCTGTTGACGCGCGCAGAGCGCAGAGGTCATTCCCCGCGTGCCGCGCGCCATCGCGAGCGCGTCGCTGTATTAGTAGCAATCCATTGCGAACCGCGTACTAATGTTAATCAATATAAAATCTAAATTTTGCGTTTAAATTATTAATAGAAGTATACGGCGAGATAAATACCTATAGAAAGACGTCTTACTAAGGTTTTCGGTAGTCCGTTCTTTACACCCTGTTAATAATGACATCTCATAATTCTCGATGAAATTCCAGAGCAGTTAATAAGCGACGATGGCGTGTCGAAGGTAATGCGGACAGTGAGCGCATCGGTGGAGGATTGCTCCAGCGCCACGCTGGAGGCGAGCGGGGCGCTGGCGGCGCGCCTGGCCACCACGCTGGCCGGCACCGAGCACGTCATCCGCGACACACAGCACTTCGCCGCGCTCGTGCGCAACCTCTACAGGATCAACCTTGTCGTACCCGTGAGTACTATGATATACTAGCGACCTGCGTTGTCCTGACCGAGCCTGCGCAACCCGATCGCAGCGCTAGCCAATCGCCCACCGAACACAGGAGCCACAGGAGAACTTCAGTTATATACACGCGTAGAGAAGAATTATATATATGAAGATAGTCCATATTTTCTTCCTTGTCTTTTTTAGTAAACAAATATACTAATTAGGTATAAAAGCATTTAGTTACTGCTATCAGACTATACCTACTTGTCCTCCATAGAGATCCTGTATCTATGCCTAGCTTAATTTTTTTTATAATCTGTTTATTGTCTCCAGCCACCTTTACCTTAGATTTATTTATCAAATAAAACAAGTAAGATGAATGTACTATATATGTATACATAAATCACAAGACATAATTTCTATGTTTGTTAGTCTTTACAAGCGTTGAAACATTGGACACAAAAAACACTTGAAGTCGAAATAACATAGATACACATAGTCTCACACGTATATGTACATATAATTATAATATTCATTTGTGACTATGCATGCATGTTATTGGGATTGAAACCAAAACATTTGGCATATTGGTCCTAGCGAGGCGACCACTTATACCATCGCCATCGCCATGTTCAGTCAAATGTCCATTTTTTTAATGTAGTAAACTCCCCACGACTCAGGTATTAGGTCTAATTCCACTTACAGTCGGTCTCTGAAACTAATCAACGGCGCGTGAAATCAAACTGTTGCTAATTGAGACAGAAATTCACAGCATTTAACATGCGCATTTACCTACTGGTAATATTTTTATGTTTATATGCCTTTCAATAGCCGGTGGTTAGTTTAGTAAAAGAAAATGTAGGAAGTTTCGCTAAATTATTGGTTGTTGGTTCTTTGTAGCGTGGTCACCAGGCGCTATCTCCGGACACTTGGTGCGAGATCCTATCGTCATGGCAGGACGGCGCCGCTTCGCTACCGGACGCCACGCGGCAAGACTTCCACGTTGAAGCTTGCAAATTGATGCATATAGAACTATTCAATGAGTAAGTACAACTTATAGGTTTTATATACCACATTCAGTCTTTTCCCAATATTGTATCTATTACACCATATTGATTGCGTGTGTGACGTATCGATGGCCGCACCACACTGAGCGGTGTGGATACGAATCTTGTGGTACAATTATGTCGCTTCTGTTATCCACAAGTTATTTTTTAAATACTGGTGTACTATTTTTATCAACAGATACAATTACTTGTCCGATATTGTATGTTTCTAAAATGATCGCAATATTTGGACATACCTTTTTGAAAGGCCAGATAAATACCAAACATAATCGGGTAAGTACCCGTTTACTGTTATATTTATATAATATGTTGCACGATCTATCATGCAACGCAAAAGTATAAGTGACAATACTATTGGTGTTGCAAGCGTACAGGTTATGTTTGCGCGGGTTTTCTCGCTTTCTTCTAGATAAAAGGTACCCTTTGTCCTTTTCTGTACCCCTGAAAACGTGTATGCGAAATTTCATAATGATTTGTCGAGTATTTAATGTATTTTAGTACAGAAAGAGGCATGGGATATTGACAAAGACTAATGCGAGCGAAGCCGCAGGCAGAATCTAATTAACATTATTAGTTAGGATGACTACTACTTGACACATTATAATGTTTTTAGAGTTCGGAAAAAGCTCTTATACGACAGCTTTGTCCGTCTGTCTGTTATACAACTTTCAACTCAAGAACCGTAAGAACTAGAGACTTGCGGTCAACGCCATTCGACTCAGCATACTCGATACACAACGAAATGACTATGACCTTTGACCTCAAGGTCACGTGATACCATTTTTTCGAACTCTAAGATTTCCGGCAATTCATTGCTGTTTCTCACTTGGTTTTAAATTATCTATTAATATGTACTTTATACATTACAGAATGAACACTACAGTAAATATATCGAAAATCGACCATATCGTATCGCTCAGTCCATACCTTTTCCACGGCTCTGTGGGCGAAAACTCCGACCAGCCAGCTGACTTTAAAGAAATACTCGCCTTCTCCAAACTTCTCTTAGAACTAAAGGACAAAGAATCACTCGCAGTAGAAACGTGCGCATTACGTCACTTATGTGTGACGGGCCAAATGAATTGCCTATACAAATCTGAAAATATATGTGTTCAAAGTATCATCCAGGATTCGGCCCAGCAAAATCCACGAGAGCTAACGAATACAGAAATAATTCGATATCTTAACAGTCACTTGTTCCACGCGTGTTATTTCAAGACTCTACTAATGCATAAGTTGGAGCCTGGGGCAGACCAGGACAATGAGGAACGGACATCTTGGTGTAATACATTACTCAGTAACAACTATATACAAACTGAGTTTTGTAAGATGATGTACTTCTGCGTTGTTCTTGATGCTTTGCATGAGGGATATTCGTTTGTGAGTATTTATATTTTCTTTATTCTATAGTTTACGGGCCCGTGATTTTGACCACTTGAATATGCAGTGTACTCATTAACAGAATGCAATCACTTAAACCCCTATTGCAACATTAGATATTAAAAATAATCGGCTTAGAAAAATACGTATCAAACATTCAATTATGATAAATAAATGTGTAATCGATACAACTATTTATAATATCAAAATATACTTACAATAATTATAACCAAAATTGTAGGCTTTAGTAAGCGTTTAAAATAATTTGGAGCGCACGTAAATAAACTTTATATTACGGTTAACATTTTAATTACATTTCGAAAAAACTATATACAACAGCTTTGTCCGACCTAACTGTCTGTTATACAACTTTCAACTCCAGAACCGTAAGAGCTAGAGACTCGCAGTCAACGCCATTCGACTGAGCATAGTCGTTATACCTCGAAATGATTATGACTTTTGACCTATGACTTCAAGGTCACGTGGTATCTTTGCATATTACTTGAACCATTTTTTCGGACTCTAAGATTTACGGCAATTCATTGCCGTTTCTCACTGGTTTGATATTTTTGTTAGTTTTTTAAAAAACAATACTTGCTTTTTTTTGTATAACGTAGTATGACTCCACGGGTGGCGCAGTGGTATTATAGTCGCCTCATCTCGGCCACTGCGCCAAGTATTGTGGGTTCGGTGGCGCCACACGGGATCAAAATTTGTGTGATCCATAAAAAGTTGTACCAAAATCTTTGTGTCCGTTGTTTGTATATTTATAAAATGTCTCGTGACAAGGAAATTATAGCTAGAGAGGATGATGACTTTAAAAAGCATATATTACCGATTAAAGAGAACGCCTTTCGTTAATCAATATACTGTAGCGACCAAGTACTAAATGACCTATTCCTAATTCCAGTGGCCCCATTACGAACATTTGGTCAGAGCAAAACAGAGAATGGACGCGTTGATTAAAGACATCATTGAGGAAACTTCTCATCCAGTCCGTGATATGATTATAAAGGCACTCTGTGAGTTGGCAGCCGAGAAGGGCTACTTCTGGGCTTTCGCGCATCGGTTATACAAATACCATGCTTTACCGGAATGTAGGGATGTGAAAGAGTTCGGAGAGAACGATTTGAGAAATGCCATATCTGGGAATGGATACTTCCATATGATACAGGTAAGGTTATTGTTTTAAGAAATTGGTTTTATGCTATACAGGCTGATTGGTTAAAGGCTGGATATATTGAAGGATGGTATTCAATACTCAATTCTGGACACGAATATCTAAAAAAATAAGTACTTAAAATTTGACCTAGTTATCCAATAAAAACTTAATGTGCGGACACTCTTGCGCAAATACCAACGCTAAAAAAAACCTCCGCTTCCGCCTACCGCTACCGCACCCCGCACTCTCACGAATTTGCACCGCCCTTCCTTTTCGCCTCGGTAGCGGCGCTCGACATCTGTGGGCGACGCGCGTAGTGTCCACATTATATGTATATTTCATCCAAATTTTCATAAAGGTTTTCTTTGCAGATTTTATTTCTTTATTTTTTTATACTTTACCTCTGTCCATAAATTATCATGTCCTTTAAGTATGTACAATGTTTAACCAGTCACACTGTACACAAACTGCTACCAAAGCGGCGAGAGTATGAAATACTTTATGCGATACATTCACGTAACCGTCGGTTCAAAAGCCTTTTTACATCAATGCAATTATGAATCAAAATCACTATAAAAAGCCGCCAATAATAGATACCGTAGGCTTAAATATTGTATAATGTGTACATAGTTTACCTATGGAGACAATATTATAGATAACTTGTATAATAAATAATATTGTCTTCTGTTTACGCGAATGTTATTCATTGAAATTAAACTACTATATACGGATTTTATCGCGTTGTTTATTTATCACTGTATTACAAAATTTTGAAAATATTACTCTACTACTACTATTGATTTTATTTGACTAATTTATAAGCTAATAAAATTATTTAAACTATTAAATCTATTTATTTTTGGTTTACACTTTCCCCGACGTTTCGGGTGCTTTTCAGCAGCCATGGTCACGGGGACCATGACTGCTGAAAAGCACCCGAAACGTCGGGGAAAGTGTAAACCAAAAATAAATAGATTTAATAGTTTAAATAATTTTATTAGCTTATAAATTAGTCAAATAAAATCAATAGTAGTAGTAGAGTAATATTTTCAAAATTTTGTAATACAATGATAAATAAACAACGCGATAAAATCCGTATATAGTAGTTTAATTTCATTGTATAATAAATTCCAAACGCAAAATTATTTCTTTCTCGGTTATAAATGGTAAGTGGTTACTGCAGCCTACTCATGCTTGCTTGCATTAATAGGGATAATATTTTCGCAATGTGGTCTCTAGGAAAAAGGAAATTAAAGCAATGAAAGGCTGTAGAATATCTAAGCTCTCCCACATACACGCACGCACGCACACACACATACGAACACAAGCAGACACACACGCGCAGACACACATGCAGACACACACTCAGATGCATACACGTAAACATACGCACGCAGACACACACACACATATTCAAGCACACATTCACAAAAATGTGTCAAATTATCTTGTAAAATCTATCTTGACGTATTAATTTATTTGCAGGCAGCTGCAAAATGGTCCGCCGACGAAACACATATACACCATGCCAATTATTTAGTAATGCTGCGCAGTTGGAACATTGCGTTTTCAGATCAGTCCCTGGACAAGGTGAATGCGGATGAATATGATTTTGACGTCATCATCAATGCGTATTACAGTCAAAACGAGAGTATGTTGTATGACAAGTAAGTATGTATATTTTTACTGAGATCTTCTTTTCGTGTGGTTAGTGGCCAACCTGTTGTCAAGAGTTGTTCAAGCCGCCCGTAGGCCTCTAACTACTGTCAATTTGGCAACAACCGGGACCGACTTTTTTACGTGCTCTCCGAAGGACGGAGACGCTCAGATTTTTAATAATTAATAATAATTTATTCAATAATAATAATACATAGGTATACATTTTGTTATTAGTCTAAAATAATATTATACTACAATAAATTATAACTATCCTTAATCTGGTACATGTTTTACTTAGGTATACTTTAATCGGCCGACATTGTGCATTCTAATTTAACTTCAAGCGCTAGGTTTTTATAAAGTGGTTGCCTGAACTAGGTTTAGACCTGTGTTTCAGACTATTTCTCTACTTACAAAAATAAAAATAAAAATGTTTATCTCGGTCCCTACATATAAAAAGAATATAAATTTCTGTGTATCTACCCCCTAAACACTTGTCAATGCAACATTACTGTTCTAGAAAGGCTTCTAAAGCTATCTTATAATGAAACTAAAGATCTCTTGACGGTTCTGGAGTAATCATTTGCGCTCAAAATCACTGACACACACGCACACACGCGCACACACACACACACACACACACACACACACACACACACACACACACACACACACACACATACAGTTCAACATATTCAAAATGTTAACATGATCTTTTTAGCTCTTATTTTTTTTGTTTTTCATTTTTAGCTTATAGTTTCCATTCTTATATTTTGCTTTGTTTATGTTTGTATAACCTGGCTACCTGCCACAGGCACCAGCGATCGTCTACCGAAATACTATTGTGAATGTTTTATATTGCTACTCTGTAACTACGACCCTATGTGTATCTCTGTTTTGGTGAGAAATAAACGATTTATTTATTTTCCACTAAGCGGTCACCCATCTATAGACTGACCGCACCCAACGTTACTTAACCTCGCTAATCGTTAACCGATCAGTAAGTGCAACTGGCTATGAGCTATATTGGGATGTAGTTCTAGGTTTCACGATGGGGCGAGTTTGGACTGGATAGCGCAGTGGTTTATGTGGTCGCCTCACCACTGCCGCCGCGCCAAGTGATGTGGGTTCGATCCCCAGACGGGGCAGAAATTTGTGTGATCCACAAATAGTTATTCCGAGTTTAGATGTTCTGTGTGTCCGTTGTTTAAATGTTTGTAAAGAACCCCGCGATACAGGAATTATGCCTTGTGCGGGAGTTCTCTTTATATTAAATAGTTTTATAACTCTAACCGAAATGGGACATTATATCGTGCTACAAATACCTATTGTGATAAATACTGCCTTGGTGGCGCAACTGCTTGTATGAGAGCGCGTGTTCGATTCTAGAGGGCAGTGTTATATCTGTATTTTTTTTATAGCAGCCTGGAGATTAGAACTTTGCCTGATAAACCTATCGCGAAATTTCTTTACATTTTTCTTTCAAAGTGTCATTACTCATTACTCCGTTGTTCGGAACACTTCACTGTAGAGTTTAGAATGAACAAATGCCTTCATGTATTTCGAGGTTAGTACCTTGAAATACATGAAGGCATTTGTTCATCCTAAACTATTAGTATAGTACCAACGATATGCCTGAAACTTCGGCATTTACCTTTTATGGTAGACCTACTGTTTTTCCATGCTGACCCGGAATATAAGATTGCTTACGTTTACGGCTGATTTTGAGTCTCAGTTTTACCGTAGCACCACGGTTGATAGAAATGGGCTCAGGAGACAGCAAGAGATTCTTTTACTATCTCTCTACTATTAAAATAATAATGTCCTCCAGACCGAATGTCGGTCACGGCAGCCAATGTCAACGGAGACTGGCCATCTGCGCAGGAGATATTATAGTGCCAAGTGTATGCGCAAACACATATGCATTTTCTGTTCCTTAACTCATATGATCCGATGGGACGACAATCCGACACAATCGGAGAGAGATCATGTGCAAGACCAACGGTTCTACGTGCTTTCTGAGGTACAGGGGTCTCTATATCACCAACTTCCCAACTCTGGGCTGTTATTGAGATTCTATAACAAAATAACCCAATAATTTGCCTGCAGATCATTTTCTATTTTGGTAACATTAATCATCAGTCTGTATTTCGGCTAGATACCTATAGTGTAATCGACATTAATATTGTGTAAACAGTCGATCTATATTATATAGCCTTTGTACCGAATTCATATCTCGCATTAATAAACAGCAGAATTTATTGTGGCATATTTAATTTAAGAGCCTAAAGTCAGAACCCGCTACACATATACATGCATACACATTACTGAGCTACTAAAGTTGACCCAACCCGGGATTCGAACCCGAGACCTCATGCACAGCAGTCGCATTCATAACCGCTGCACCACGGAGGCTCTCTCTCTTCTTTTAATCATGTAGTCATGTAATTGTATTTTTTTGTTTACAGGGACATATCGGATGCGCCATGGGCACAAGTTGTTAGTAACGCGACGGTTCTAGAGTTCCTAGCATTGATGGTGAAGCAACAGGGATGGGATCTTGCTCCGCACTACTGGGATTTCATCACCATCACACTTTGTTCCCTAATCTCGTCAGTAAGAAAGTCACTGAAGAATTGGGGATGTACTAAGGTAAGATATTATTTTTATACTGCCTTTTGTTTAAGTCAACTAGGTTTAAAGTTCCCTGAAAGACATCAGAAGCATTTAAACAACGGGTGCAAGCAACACTTACGGCCAGTCCTACCACTAACAAGTAAAAGGCATCCGAAAGATAAATCTCATGCTGTCTCACTCATGTTAGGTTAAAGAAGCAAGATGGCGAGACTTTTATCTTATAGATAAATTCTATCTGGAGGTGGTAGTACAAGCCCGTAGACTCGTAAAAACTATTTGTAGATCATATATTTTTTCATATGGACGTCGGACATACACGACGCAATATATTTTTGTGATAGGTGATGTAGTGTTAGTGTTTGTTACTGCTGTGCATAAGGTCTCGAGTTCAATTGCCGGGACGGGCAGATGTTATTGCATTTTTAACACGCTTTTATTAGCTTGGTATGTATGTCTCTATGTGTCTAGGTAGACAAAGATTCCGTTACATAGATTCATAGATACATAGGTATGGTATCTATGAATCTATGTAACGGAATCTTTGGACGTGATTTGCCCCCCCCCCCTCCCCCTTCCCCTCTTCCCCTTTCAAACCAACGGATTGATTTGAAACTGGACACTTATCGAGGACCGATGACAATACAATAATTTTGAAAATTAAAAATAAATAATAGTTTAAAAACTAAAAGACACCCTTTATTAAAAAACCAAACTAACTTTACATTAAAATTATTAAATTATTTTCTACTTTTCAGTTTTTTTTTAATAAACCAGGTTTTTTAATTTTTTTTATCTATTATTTATTCTGTCAAAACATCTTACTAGGTGCACGGTGTATTGAACAATGGCCAGTAACGGTAATAGACCTCTTTCCTATTAGATGAGATTAAAACCACAGCTTGAGACTTGAAGCCTATCTCTTCAGAGAAATAGGCTTGAGTTGATTGCACGTTTGACGTAGTGATTTTAGTAATGGGATCCACAACACTCGACGCAGTGGCTCCCTGTGGTCCCTCACGAGACAAATATTTGTGTGATCCACGAGGAGTTGTTCCTAGTTGTTTGTTATGTTTGAAAATTTCTCGCGACACAGGAAATGTTTCTATGGCGGAATGTGTCATTAGTTACTGCTTTCAAACTAATATAGTTTGTACTAATATACTTTCTCTAATAAATAGAAATGACAAAAAATAAAAATGATACGTACGCAATTACACACGGCTACACATCAAGTTAGACACCCTTTATACACATCACTACGCTAAATACAAAATAGAGAATTGTCGGAAAGGGACAGTGCATAGTGGTGTCGATGTAATGGTAGGAATAGAGCGTAACAAAAATATAACACACTCTCTCGCACGATTCGCAGCGTTCAACTTCTAATAGTTTGAAGTCCAAACAGTCTAGGTTGATGTGTCGCTGTGTATACACCATATTCGTATACTAAATAAAAAAAGTATAAAAGATACATCATCTTAGCCGTAAGATGTCCTTTGCTGGATTTAGGTCTCTCCGAAATTTGCCACGCAGACCGGTCTCATATCCATCCGCTTCCCGCGACCCTTACCAGATCGTCGGTCCAACTTGTAGGGAGCCTATCTCTGCTGCATCTTCTGGTATGGAACCGATGGCCGTTGGAACAGAAAGACTCTGGAGCGGCGGCCACGCACTGGAAGTTTTTTTTTTATAAAAAGCTCCCCCACTATGAATAATTGCTGTGTCGTGGGGGACTTTACAAACATTACACAACGGACAAAAAGAACACCCAGACTCGAAACAATAATTTGTGGATCACACAAAGTTTTGTCCCGTGTGGGATTCGAACCCAAAAAATTCTAAGGAATAGCAGTGGCGCGGTGACCACTAAAATCACTACGCCGTCCATGCAATCAAATATGTGCTATGTTAATGATAGGTGGCGATGGTAACTCGAGCAGTGATGCGCCTGTTCTACGAAGTGCGAACATTCGTCAAGAGCATTCGCAAGGAGTGCGAGCGTCGCCAGCCGCAAGCACACGTCGTGCATCTCATGACAGAATGGAAGGACATCTTCGCGCCCGAGACGCAAGACAACATCTTTCATTGCATCGTGGATGTGTTGAGTATGTTCAACTCATATGTTAATAGATTTTGCGGCATCGCTCGCACTAATGTTGATTTTGTCAATAAATTTCTATCCGTCGGGAACTGTACCTTTCTAGATGAAAGGTACCCTTTGTCCTTTTCTGTACCCCAGACAACGTGTACTCGAAATTTCATGATACTCCGTCGAGAAGTTAAGGCGTGAAAGCGTAACAAACAAATAAACAAACAAACTCACATTTGCGTTTAGGATTTCTGCGTATATCTTGAAGGAAACATTAATAAAGTCATCGGAGAGATTTTAAAGAAAGGTGTATAGAAAATAAAGAAAGTGAGTAAGGCTAGAGTTATGTTAGGGTAGCGAACCGGAGGGCGCGAGATGACCTCCAGCCACCCTACCCTGAGGTTTGACCTGGGGGTGGTGGGCTGCGTGGGCCTGCTCGCCACCCGATCAGCACCAGGTCCAAAAGGCGGCGTGCGTGTTCCCACGTGCGCCTCTGTCGTCTTTGTCCCCTCCAAGGGGACGGTGGAGGAAGTATTTTTGTGCAGTGGCCTGCCGTTTCACACGGCGGGCCGAAATCAAGGCGGGGTCGCGATTGCATGTGAAAGCGATTCGCGCGGCGCGATGGTTATGCCGAGGAACACCGTGGTAGGCTTAGTCGGTATTACCGGGGTACCTTTTCCTCGGTGAGCCGCCATTACCTCTCCGTCGCTCCGCGGAGAGGTACGCGTCAAAGCATTCCTCCAGGCAAAAAAAAAAATGGTAGCGAAACGCGTCATGCTGATCGCCTATGTATTACGTCTACAAAAACTCAAAGCAGATTTCCCATTTTTCTACATCTTTAGGGCTACTTGTTACAGTTATAAAATTGGTGCACGGGGGTTAGAGAAATAAACTAATTATACTTCTGCTTTATTTTATTTAAATTGGCAATTGCATTAATGATATATTTCTATTCGAATGTATAACTAGGTTAGAATAGTTAATGGATAAGTTTACAAGTCGCAGTACTTTAAAAATATAAAAAAATATTCGTTCAGCTGATTTGTAATGAGAATTTATACAGGAACCAAATAGCACCGATATTTAATACGAAAATGTGGATAATATAACAGAACATATCACCAGGGTAAGCACAACGGAAATAATGTACTTTTGATTTGTTGACGTTAAACGTCATTGTCAAACATGAAGTTTGATGTTTAAAAATCTGACACCGTGTCTTTTTAGCTGGATATGACATGACACATGACTTTAACTACAAATTAAGTCATAATTAATTAACATAAAATAGTTTTTTTTCTATTGTTTCATTAATTCATTGTAAATTTAATTAGTTTTTTATTATTTGGTTTAGTGATGAAATCACGCTGTTATTGCAGTAAAAATTTGGCTGTAACACGTGGGCCCAAAAATGGGCATGTTCCTTTTGGTATTAATTTGTTTTATTTTTATTTTGGACTTTTCATGTAGTTCCCATTGGTTTACAATGTATGTTTCTATCAACGTAAGGATGGATCAATACTTTTAAGGTGTTGTCTATTTCTATTAATTGAACGTCATTATCTAAAGGAATGTGTCACGAAATTACTATAAATAATAAAAATCACCAACATCTGTCTGCTTTATCATAAAAATAACACTAAAATTTTATTAAACGCGTATATTTGATATTATCGTTTTAAATTAAAGTTGTACAAATGAACCGACAATTTTGCAAAAGGCGCTTGCTCACTCTGTCGACCTCCGGATAAGAATGTCCTTTTACCGAACTGCGCGCCCGACTAAGATTCTGCATTACATAACGTTGTCGCAACAACGTCACGGTATTTACTGCAATAGTCATTTCAATATTTTTATTCATTTCAAATTGAACATTCGCGCCGTTTTAAACAATTTCCACGACATACAGTTCAATAAAAATATCTTTAGTTTTAAAAATATTAAATTGCGATACCTTGTAACAAAACGATAAGAGTAGCGTTCTGTTACCGTGCATCAAACTTATTACAGAAATCTGTAGCGGCTCGGTTTTCAAACCGGGCCTAAGGACTTCTGTTAACAAAACCACTATTCCAGATCCGACCCAGTGCCTAACATACAGCAAGAACCAGGTACTCTCAGTATGGCGGGAGTCAGCGCCACTGTTAGAGTGGAGTTTGCTACCGCCGCAGAAGGCAGGCGCTCTGCCGCTAGAGGCGCTGGCACGCCGCGCCGCCACCGCCCTGCGAGACAGCGCGCACCCCGCGCTTAAGTACCTCGCGTATAACCTCATAGTCGCACTGGCTAAGGACCTGGTCTTCGATGATGGTAACTTGCTTTTATTAATATTGTTGTGACGCGCCTCCCTCTTACCCCGTCACCTCAAACCCCAACGCGTTTCAATATAATTATGGTATCACAGCTCGCACCGCCGGCTTTACTCGCAGACTTCATCACCAAAAGTCTCTCGCCTACTATCCGCCAGGCCACGACAGAAGCCTCCAAAAGCCCTGCCCTGAGCATAACTTTATTCTAGTCCCGCTAAATTGTATTTAATAGTTAAATTGTAATAACTTCCTTTTTTTTTTAAATTAAGCTAGTGAAATTGGTGTGACCATTGTGTGCAATTTATCTCCGTCCATTAGTTCCCCTGGCCGACCACGTTGCTAGAACGTGGCGGCTTAAGAACCATGTTACATTCTCTTACGTTAACGCGAATTTTTTACTGACTCAGTACTATATTTTCTTTGTTACCAGCAAAAAAGCTTGAGTTCTGGAGTGAAGAGAGCTTAGGCGATGAAGAGAAGGACCGTCCAAAATTTTCACTGGACTACTTCCACGACACATTTACGGAACTGCAAGAATTGGTTGAAACAGCAGTCAGTCATATTGTGTAAGTCTATATTAATGTTGATCTCTTGAGCAACAGCTGTTCGCCGGCAGCCAGACACAAATGTGATAAGAAAACTGGTGGTAATTCGATTGATAAAACGAAATCCGGTCAATAATTGCTAAACAACCAAAAAACTTTATTACAAAGAGAATAGGCCAGGAGCCCAGGGCCGCCAGACGTTACTTACTTGACAATAAAATGTATAAGATCTATCCCATACATTTTGCTGACCAGCAGTACTCTAGTAGTGTTAGTATGTACTTTTAACGTACGCATACCTACTGGCTTGGGCCGACGGCCAATTTACAGGTGCTAAAAGTGCGGCAAAATTCCATTCAAAGTGTTGATTTTTATGTATGTTTTGCAGAATATTGTTAAAAATTAATAATCAATATTGCATTAAAACTCGCAAAATATTTACGTTATTATAAGTAAATAACGTTATTTTGATGTGTGCTTCAAGGTGTCTGATTAAATTATTAGTCTGAGTCCTACTCTTTATATAATTATAAAATAACGTACAAAACCAAACACTGTTACACTAATGTTTAGACTTACATTTCACATTACTGTATATAATACAATACAACATCTAGAATGTTAATTGATTTTCTTTGACATATACGTTATATATTCCCCAGTCCAGGCGAGGCGACGTGTGAATTAGTGCCGTTCTCGGACAGTCACAACATGGCGCTTGGTTGGCTACTGCTAGCGGACGCCATGGCCAAGATATGTCGACTGGCAAGGGGAGACCTCACGCAGTTTTACATACAAGTATACAGGTACAAAAACTAACTCGAAGGTTAATTTTATTCATGTTTATTTTTCTCTACATAGTCGGCTTTTCACCTCACTCGCCACTGCCATTGCGCACAAGTGTTGTAAGTTCTATCTCCACACGGAATGAAAACTCGTGTGATCCACAACTGGTTGTTCCGAGTTCCGGTGTTCATTGTATCCGTTATTTAAATATTTGTAAAATCCCTCGCGACACGAATTCTTCCAAGAGCTGTTACTTCACTTATCTTTATTTTAAAAATTAAATGTTATACTGGGTGTTTCTTAGTATAGTGAAAATCTCTCAGAGGGTGATTATACTTTTTATTATGAACAACTTTTAATCTGGATTGCCGAAATCGCGAAAAAGAAAAACAGCTGTTCCATACAAAATTGGATTTTGACCTCGACAAAATGTATGGAACAGCTGATTTTTTCTATGGCTGCCTAGTTGGTCTAATGGTTCGAATGCTGAGGATGAGGATATGGATTTGACTTCCTCGTTGGCGCAGTGGTAATATATTATACAACTGCTTTCCATGAGATTTCGGGTTGGACCAACAGAAAGTTATTTTGTTTTACTAAAAAACGTTCTCGGTAGCAGCTCGGAGTTAGGAAGTTGGCGATGATATGGGCTTGCGCCTGATCTCTCTCCGGTCGTGTCGGCTTGCCGTGCATCGGATTATGCATTACGGAATAGAGAATATACTTGTGATTGCACACACAATCGTGCACTATAATATATCCTGCGCAGATGGCTAGTATCCGTTAAGATTAACCGAAATTTTGACGACATTATAGATTTGGATTTATTAGATTTATGTTTGTGTAACATTTCATTCTCTTAAAAAAGCAGACTTAACTCGAAATTTGGAAGTTAGGCAATTTGAACTCTAACTTACACACTATTAGAGTTCAAATTGTCTAAATTCCAATTTTCGAATTTAGTATCTGTCTTGCTGTGTCTCTGATTTGTTGTTTGTTACCAGAGAGGGCAAGTATACCGCGCCGCAGCTAACAGTATGCCTGCGTCTCTTACCAGCCGAAGTGTTCGCGTTCGCGCAAGACAGCACCGGCCAAACACCCGCACCCATTACATACAAACCCTGGTTCCTAGGCGTCCAGGATTACAACATGAGATGTGAGTATACCGCTTGTTACTCCCTGAATTACCGTTGTGTTTTTTATACAATTAAATTAAAAAGACTGTTAATGTCGGAAAGTTTATATATAATTTTACTCTTTTTGTTGCATAGATTTAAATAGCGCGATATAAAAAAAATTTGAAGCCCGGTTAAACGAGTTGTTATAGCTAAAATTGACATTTTTTTCATTCCGTCATCGTAGGTAAAGCGAACCGTTGCTTAATATAGGTACCGGGTATTAATGAATATAGTACATACTGGGTGACTTTTTTTTACCGTCTTGAAAAAAATAGGGCGTGATAGGTAAATAGAGTCGAAGCCTCAGGCATAGTTATTTTATTTATTTTTTTTTTTACTGACATAGTCTGAAATTAATCTACCATTGTACACTCCTTATTTATAACCTATTTTTCATATTAAAACATTTAAAAAAGTAATTCGAAAAAAAAATGAAAATAATTCAAAATCTTAAACATATTCGCACTACAAATTATGAATGATTTCGTTACAAATAACAAAAACTATCTTCAAAGGCACTCGCACCCGCTCCCACCCACCCTCTCCCGGTCGCCCGCCGCCTCATCCTCCCTCAGTCGCATGCGATTAGGTACACTGTGACGTCGCGTGATCTATTCGCATTGTTTTTATAACTTGCCACGCTTGTCGCCGCGTCGGTCGCTGTGATATCGTAAACCATAAACATGTACGAATACAATAACGTGGAGTATTTAGCAATGGTGCGGTGTTACATTCTGTCTGGTGAAAGCTTAGATGGGGCAAGGCGAATGTATGCAGAACCACAACATCTGCAATCTCTTCGCCGACAGTGTATTCCGAATCCACAAATTCCCAGCACTACTTTAATTTTAAATACTTATCAAAGGTTGCTCGACCATGGACAGTTTCGTATTCCAAGCCACGCTAGAGGCAGAGGCCGGCCACCGTTATCCAATCGTACGGAAAACGCACTATTAGAATATTTCGAACGTAACCCAAGAAGAAGCACTCGACAAGCCGCTCGAAGATTTGGCGTAAGCCAATATGCGGTGTGGAAGCTACTGAATTCGTTGAGTATGCATCCATACCACTTCAACCGCCTGCAAGCGTTGTATGCGCCGGACCCTGGACCACGCATGGAGTTTTGTCGCTGGCTGCAGGGACATACTCACAGCAACATCTTGTGGAGTGATGAATCCATGTTTACACGCGTCGGGATTTACAATGTACATAACGAGCACTGGTGGAGTTTTCGAAACCCTCATAAAATCAAGGAACATTCGCACCAAATTAGATTCAGTGTAAACGTATGGGCTGCAATCATTAATGACCAAATCATTGGTCCAATATGGGTCGAAGGTCGCTTGATGGGAATAACGTATCTACAAATGATACGTTCAGTTATCGATACAATGTTAAAGGACGTTCCTGTAAGTTATTTACAAGGAATGTACTTCCAGCACGATGGCTGCCCAGCACATTACGAAAGATCGGTGCGCGAGTATCTAGACAGTGAGTTCAGTGGCAGGTGGATAGGTCGCGGAGGTTCTGTGAACTGGCCGGCCAGATCACCAGACCTAACTCCTTTAGACTTTTATTTGTGGGCCGAGCTAAAACGGTTGGTGTACACTGAGGAAGCTCGCAGTATTGGCTAATTAAAACAGCGAATAATAGAAGCTTTTGATATTTTAAAAAGTGATAGAGACACCCTTCTTATTTTAAAAAACAATTTACAAAGACGTGCTAGTTTGTGTTTAGAGAGAAACGGTGGACACTTCGAACAATTACTGCAATATCGCTAAAAGGTACATTTTAATTATTTTGTAATTGTGTAATCAGTGTAATTTGTAAATAAGTTGATTTCAATCTTTTAAATACGCCTAGTATGTTGTAGTTTACGCGTAATACTCGTACCTACATGCCTACTATTTTATTCATACAGAAATTATGACTAATGATTAGTTTAACATGTAACAACAACTACAGCATGTTAGCAGGTCCTTAGCCCTTAAAAGTACGAAGGGAAGGTCGAAATAATCTCTAAAATGAGAATTCGAAGTTAATAAAGTCGTTACGATAGAAATGCGTAGGTACCTAAGTAGTTATGCTATCTCGCTCGCACTTTTCATTCATGCGCGATACCTACTGTTTTGGGCCAGCGGCGACTTAATTATGGAAAAAACGCGTGGCCTTGTGGCCAGCTGCGCGCTACGCGCTGTAGGGTGTATATCTTTTATGGATTTTTTTAGATTTTCTGATATTTTGTAATCAAAATGTTAGAACACAAATACTATCGTCTATAGATTCTATTCCACTTACACAACACACCATATTATTATCAAGACGGTAAAAAAAGTCACGCGGTATATGTTACGTTTAAAATCGGGAGTGCCAGTGCGACTATATATATTTTGTAGGTAAACTAAGTGTAGCCAGTTAGATTATGTTGTTTCTAATTTTAGCCAGATAATCCTAGTTTTAAACGGAACACTTGGCTGGCTAAACTACGTGTAGCCACACTTCGGGTTTTATACGTAACATATTATATGTATACATAGTAGGTAAACTCATTGTGTAGAAAATATTAATAATAACCCTGCATAAGTAAACACATCCATTTGTTCACGCCTAAACGTGACAATAACTATTCGGTAATTATTGATAAACGCATGATTATACGCGCGCAAACGCACTATTGCGTGTATACGTGCGTGCGTGCACGCATGTGACGGTCGTGGCCGTATGAGTGCGTTTACGTGCGCGTATGTGCACGTAGACACATGTACACGTGCGACAGTGACGTGAGAGTGTGTGTGTGTGTGTGTGTGTGTGTGTGCAGCGATCTGCGGCGCGACGGACATCTCGGCGCTAGCGTGCCGCGGTCTACTGACGGCGGTGTGCGGCGCGGGCTGCAGCGCGGCGCGCGGCTGGTGGGGCGCGGCGCGGCCGCCCGTGGCGCGCGCGCTCGAGCGCGTCGTCGTCGCCTACGTGGCGCCGCAGGCCGTGCGCGAACAGCTCACCAACCTCCAGGACAAGGCTAGCGAACTACCCGACACTGAGGTATGCCAAATATTTAAAAGATATTGAGGTAGAAATTTCTAATAATAATATTAAACGGTTTTGGTCTTACATAAATAACAAGCGTAAAGGTGGTTCCTCTATTCCTAGTGAAATGACGCTAATTGCCAAAACGTTTTCTAGGCCACAGTCAATTTGAAATGCATTTGCCAGAAATTTTTCATCAGTATATATAACTAATAACGATAGTCAATCTACATTTGCTTGCACTTTGTAGCAAAATCCAAGTATTATGGTTCATGGTACTTTAGGGTTAATTACAATTGATAAGTCACAAGTTGAAAAGGCCCTAACAAAACTGAAAACTACCCTTGGAGTGGGTCCTGATCAGATTCCAGCTGTATTTACAAAAAAATGTTTAAGTGCTCTCGTAATCACTCTTCAAATAATATTTATTTTTTCTCTTTCAACGGGAACCTTTCCTTCTAAGTGGAAATCGGCTAATGCTGTCGCTATACCAAAAGATGGTCATGCAGATGATATTACGAATTATCGACCTATCTCATTGTTATCAGTATTTAGCAAAATTTTTGAATCTCTTATTTGCCCTTTTGTAAATAATCACATCAAGCCCATATTGTTACAAGAACAGCACGATTTTCGTAGTAAAATGTCTACTTATTCGAACATTGAGAGTTATGCGAGTGAATTATCTGATTCATTAGATAGGTCTTTCCAAGTCGACGCTGTTTATACCGATATAAGTAAAGCGTTCGACAGAGTGGATCACAAATTGTTACTTACTAAGATGTCGAATGTTGGTATCTATGGGTCATTACTTACACGGTTTTCATCTTATTTAAGTGACAGATCCCAGAGAGTAGTGATTTGTGGTCACGAATCTGATAGTTATGTAGATTCATCGGGCGTCCCCCAAGGTTCTCATTTGGGACCGATATTATTTTCTATTTTCATAAATAATACTTGATCACGCAACCCAGATCGGTTGCGTGATCAAGTACTATATATATTTTCATTTTGTGGAGATCTTAAAATTTTTGAAATTATTAAAGATGTTGGAGACTCTTCGCAGTTGCAGAAAGATTTAATCGAAATATCTAATTGGACTAAAATAAATAAACTGCCACTAAATTTAAATAAATGTAAACATAAAATTTCATCGTAAACAAAATTTTTACAAACTTTTACACCATTGATAACATCATGCTCGATGAAGTTGATCAGATTAGGGACCTCGGTGTGATTATTGACTCAAAACTTTCCTTTATACCGCATATTGATAATATTGTCACTAGGTAATTTAAAATGTTAGGTTTCATTTGGCGTAACTGCAAATCTTTTAAAGAAAGACGTGCACTTGTTACATTTTATAATGCTCTTGTGCAGACTATATTGGAATAATGCTGTAGTGCTTGGAATCCTCACTACCAGTGTCATATTAACCAAATGGAAAGAGTTTAAAAACGATTTCTGTTTTTCTTAACAGTTCATGCTATCAATTACAATCTGTTCGTACTTATAATGAAAGACAAAATTTTTTCAAGATTAATTCTTTACAGGATCGTCGGTGAGTTGCAGATCAAATAATTATATTTAAAATTTTAACTGGTAATCTCGACTGTCCACTATTATTACAAAATATTACCACATCGTGGCCAAAGATTACAAAATTACCGTCCATTTGCCTCGAAGTTCATTTAAACAAATATTGGATTTCATAGTATGATTCCCAGATTATGTCGTGAGCACCACTGTCTGTTTAAACATAAAAAGGTTGACATTCATGCCGTGTCTTTGCCGGTTTTCAAAAAAGAATTGTACAGTTTTAAATCAACCAGTAAATGACGATTCTTTTGTTTTCGTTTATGTAATTTCCTTTTACTTATTTGTAATTAGTATTATTTTTTTACATTTATTTTTCTTTATTTATTCATTTAACATTTATTGAAAATTCACGTAAATGATGTGAAATCTGTTGGCAAACAATGTATTAAATAAATAAATAATCACAAAAAATGTATATTTAAATATCAAATAAATCTATATATTTTATTTTTATCTAGAAACAGCTAAAACTGCTGTCAACGCTTTAACATTTACGCGAGCCTACAGTGAGCATTACGTTCAAGATCGTTCGCAGCACCTAGTGCCTTAACATAGTATACTTGTGTCAGATTCGCATCGCGTGGTCGTCGAAGGAGGTGGTGTGCGACTACAAAGTGGAGGAAAGCACGTTACAACTGCGCGTGTTGATGTCACCAGCTCACCCGCTAGTGCCGCCGCGCCTCACCGCGCCCGTCGTCACGGGGCCCGGCAACAACACGCAGTGGCTCACGCTGTACCTCGCCTATCAGGTACCGTACCGTACTGTCCTAAGTGTTCCTGTGCCGCTCCTATCTTCAGGACCCGAGTAGATAGGGTTTCGGGGGGAGAACTACGGGTCTCCCCCTTTGGACCAGGGTACTGCGGGGTCAGGAAGCCCACTGCGCCTCGAAAGGCGTGTTCTATCGACCGCTGACTAGAGTGCGCGGTGCCTGACATTGGAGTTGGACTCGCAGGGGTATGTGGTTGGCCGCTGAGTACGACATGTTCGTTTGCTCGGCAAGCACGTTGCGTTCGAGCGTTGGACTCAGACGCGGCCAGTGCGAACCAGTCGGTCGCATGAGGCACGGAGTTGCCTTTAGCGAAGTGGCAGTGTGGTTTCACTGCCGCAACGCATCTCGGGAGCTTGCCTGCTCAGCAAGTAAGAGTCATAGCTGGAGTGACTCGGGCCACACCCGGCTTGTAGGCCTATTTGGGTAGGCATACGGATGTATGTCGGGAAGTGAGCGTGCCTTACACAGCTCCGGTACCATACTGGAGATATGGGAGGCGGCTTCTCCGTCGGCTTCAGCGAGGTTATCGTTAGCAACTCCTTTGAGTTGCGAGTAGTGAGCGGCTTTATTGCTCCGGTACCTATCTGGTGAATAGGTAGTGTCACTTGGGCACGAGGTAGCTCGCTTACGAGAACCGGATCTCTGAGGTTAGGATGGAGAGTCGGGATTTGGGGACAAGACCTGTCTATAACTGGTCTCGGAAGGTGCTCTCGGGCACTGGAAGGTACAGCGGCTCCTCTAATATAACCTAACGGTTGGTGTAGGGGAACGCTATATCATAAACTGGGATAGTCGTAGAGGAAGGGGATGTCCTAAGTGTTCCTGTGCCGCCGCGCCTCACCGCGCCCGTCGTCACGGGGCCCGGCAACAACACGCAGTGGCTCACGCTGTACCTCGCCTATCAAGTACCGTACCGTACTGTCCTAAGTGTTCCTGTGGCGCCGCGCCTAACCGCGCCCGTCGTCACGGGGCCCGGCAACAACACGCAGTGGCTCACGCTGTACCTCGCCTATCAAGTACCGTACCGTACTGTCCTAAGTGTTCCTGTGGCGCCGCGCCTCACCGCGCCCGTCGTCACGGGGCCCGGCAACAACACGCAGTGGCTCACGCTGTACCTCGCCTATCAGGTACCGTACCGTACTGTCCTAAGTGTTCCTGTGGCGCCGCGCCTCACCGCGCCCGTCGTCACGGGGCCCGGCAACAACACGCAGTGGCTCACGCTGTACCTCGCCTATCAGGTACCGTACCGTACTGTCCTAAGTGTTCCTGTGGCGCCGCGCCTCACCGCGCCCGTCGTCACGGGGCCCGGCAACAACACGCAGTGGCTCACGCTGTACCTCGCCTATCAGGTACCGTACCGTACTGTCCTAAGTGTTCCTGTGGCGCCGCGCCTCACCGCGCCCGTCGTCACGGGGCCCGGCAACAACACGCAGTGGCTCACGCTGTACCTCGCCTATCAGGTACCGTACCGTACTGTCCTAAGTGTTCCTGTGGCGCCGCGCCTCACCGCGCCCGTCGTCACGGGGCCCGGCAACAACACGCAGTGGCTCACGCTGTACCTCGCCTATCAGGTACCGTACCGTACTGTCCTAAGTGTTCCTGTGGCGCCGCGCCTCACCGCGCCCGTCGTCACGGGGCCCGGCAACAACACGCAGTGGCTCACGCTGTACCTCGCCTATCAGGTACCGTACCGTACTGTCCTAAGTGTTCCTGTGGCGCCGCGCCTCACCGCGCCCGTCGTCACGGGGCCCGGCAACAACACGCAGTGGCTCACGCTGTACCTCGCCTATCAGGTACCGTACCGTACTGTCCTAAGTGTTCCTGTGGCGCCGCGCCTCACCGCGCCCGTCGTCACGGGGCCCGGCAACAACACGCAGTGGCTCACGCTGTACCTCGCCTATCAGGTACCGTACCGTACTGTCCTAAGTGTTCCTGTGGCGCCGCGCCTCACCGCGCCCGTCGTCACGGGGCCCGGCAACAACACGCAGTGGCTCACGCTGTACCTCGCCTATCAGGTACCGTACCGTACTGTCCTAAGTGTTCCTGTGGCGCCGCGCCTCACCGCGCCCGTCGTCACGGGGCCCGGCAACAACACGCAGTGGCTCACGCTGTACCTCGCCTATCAGGTACCGTACCGTACTGTCCTAAGTGTTCCTGTGGCGCCGCGCCTCACCGCGCCCGTCGTCACGGGGCCCGGCAACAACACGCAGTGGCTCACGCTGTACCTCGCCTATCAGGTACCGTACCGTACTGTCCTAAGTGTTCCTGTGGCGCCGCGCCTCACCGCGCCCGTCGTCACGGGGCCCGGCAACAACACGCAGTGGCTCACGCTGTACCTCGCCTATCAGGTACCGTACCGTACTGTCCTAAGTGTTCCTGTGGCGCCGCGCCTCACCGCGCCCGTCGTCACGGGGCCCGGCAACAACACGCAGTGGCTCACGCTGTACCTCGCCTATCAGGTACCGTACCGTACTGTCCTAAGTGTTCCTGTGCCGCCGCGCCTCACCGCGCTCGTCGTCACGGGGCCCGGCAACAACACGCAGTATTAGTTAGATACCTGATACACTTTGTCGATCAACAAATATCATATTCTAAGACCCAACCCACACTATTATTAAATAATTTATTACTTATATTTCAGAACGGCACTATCCTGAACGCGTTGAAAATGTGGACAGAGGCAGTGAACGCACGCGTTGAGAAGTCTCCGCAGTGCTATATCTGCTACTGCCGTTTGCACCCCGGCACCGGTCGCCTACCGCGAGTGCCCTGCCACCAGTGCAAGAATAAGTTCCACGAAACGTGTTTGGTGAGGCTTACACCATTATATACTAAGCTAAACATAACTAATCTCTCCGTGAGAGATTGTTCGAGTATTCGTAAGCACCAATGGGGACTGGGGATGTCTATTTTACAGTAAAATATGGTCGCCCGTTGTTTTTTTACCTTATGTAGGTAGATGTTCCTATTTTGCCAGGTCTGATGCCAGAGACTAAGGTAAAAAAAGATTTTAGTTTTAATGCATTATATGTGTTCAATTCAGTTGTAGGTAAATGGTACACTTAATGGTTGCAGCTCCTTTCAAAAATATTTAGTAAAATAAGCAGCATTGTAAAATTGGTGATTAAAAAAGTGGTCGTGAGTTTCTTGTCCGTTCTTCTTATTGGTTGTACGCCCTTGCTTTGCTTAACGTGGCAGCAGGTTAGTTAATCGTTTAGTTACTGTTATCACGACGTTCATACGTATTCCCTTGTGACTGGAATTAATAAATTGTAGGGGTAATAACCCCTACATTTTGGTCCTTCGAGCCGGATGTTCGCATGCTGACCGAGTAAAATTTGATTGTAATACTCAAGTTCAACGGCACCTTGAGTCAATTGTAGTAATATAATATCGCAGCTCATTGTATGATTTATTGTTTTGCATGTTTGATCCAGCGACGTAGTATATTTATTGAGAGCCTTTATTCCCTCCCAATAAGGTTGCATATCATAATAAATGATTATTTTCCAGTCATCCCTTATGATCTGCATGTTAGATAGTTTATCAAAATAAACACTTTGATTTAGTTTAAATTTTGTCACATTAAAACTGCTATGTACGCCTGATAAGATCGTAATAAAAAATAATAAGCTTGTGAATAATGAAGCGAGACTATATCTTATCTTATTTCTCTTGCGCGAGGGTGACAATTTTGTATTGTCTGATATAACTTGGTTTTTATTGTGAGCTGTCTCTGTTGAGGGATAATTTACGGGCAAAATTGATAGTTTAGTGATCGGTCTCTGGAGAACGCCATTTTTTGTTTTTAAGCTTACAACCCGAACATAGCCGTCTGCTCCAGGATGCAGATCAACGACTCTACCCATTGACCATTTTCCAGGCGGTAAGTTATCATCGTGCAAAAGGACTACATCATCTAGATTGATATTTTCTCGGGGCTGTCGCCATTTACTACGTGTTGTTAATTGTGATAGGTACTCAGAGCGCCACCGTTTCCATATATCACTAAAAATTCGTTGACTGAGCTGCCATCTGGTCCTCATATCTTTCTCCGTTTCTATCAATGTAAGTGCTGATCCGCCAGTCAAGAAGTGGGATGGTGTCAGGTAATCCAAATCCTGGGGATCTTCTGTTAAAGGACACAGAGGCCTAGAGTTAAGACACGCCTCGATTTGGGCTAATACGGTTGCTAGCTCTTCGTAAGTTAGTCGTTGTTCCCCGATAGTTCTTTTAAAATGATATTTGAAGCTTTTAACGGCCGCCTCCCATAGCCCTCCCGCTGAAGGCCAAATTGGCGCATTAAAATGCCAGCTGATTTCCATTTCTGTAATTTCGGTAAAAAAGTCTTTGTTGAATATTTGTTGGAGCTCTTGATATTCTTCTTGTAACTGTCTATTGGCCCCGACGAAGTTCCTACCATTGTCACTGTAAATGTGACAGGGTGTTCCTCTACGAGCGACCATTCTTCGTAGTGCCGCAATGAACGTGGAAGTACTCAAGTCAGAGACAAGTTCTAAATGCACTGCTTTGGTAGTCATGCAGATAAAGACAGCCACATAACCTTTCGTTGTTTTTATCCCGCGACCCTTGTTGGCTTTAAGCAGGATATGTCCTGTAAAATCTACCCCGGTGTGGGCAAATGGACGAGATGGATTACTCCTTGCTTCAGGTAAGTCTCCCATGATCTGATGCTGTTTGTTTGGACTTAACCGTCGGCATTTGACGCATAAACGTATTTGCTTTTTAGTAGCATCATTACCACCCACGATCCAATATTTTTGTCGTATAAATCCCAACGTCATTCGGGCTCCACCGTGGAAGGTAAGTTTGTGAGCTTGTTCTATGATCAACTCTGTCAATCGTCCTCTGTGTGGAATGATGATAGGGTGCTGCATGTCCGAATTGATGTGTGCATGTCTTAACCTACCTCCCACACGCAGAATGTCCATATTGTCTAAATATGGATTGAGGTTAAGAAGTTTGCTTTGACTGCTTAGCTTGCCTTTTCCCTTAAGACTTCTTACGTCTTCCGCAAACTCTTCTTGCTGTACATGCTTGATAATAGTCAATTTGGCTTTTCTAATCTCTTCTAACATAAGGTAAGGCTCTCGCTTTCTGCTTTGCTTGCATGTTATAAACCTATACACCCAAGCCAATATGTGTACAGATTTATTAAATGAGCTATAATTGTTTAACAAATTAACGACGATGTTGCTGTCTGTATCTTGTTTCAAAATATTATGTACATGCTTTTGCTTTTTTAATTCTTCTGCTGTTGTGAAAATGAGTTGACTTGACTCGATTTTAGGATTATATGTTAATAACCACGAAGGTCCTTGCCACCATAAGATATGCTGATTCAATTGAGATATAAGTAGACCCCTACTGGCGCAATCAGCGGGGTTATCACCAGACTTTACATATCGCCAGCAAGTAGAGGGCATAATCTCCGTGATTTGTCTGGTTCTGTTAGAAACAAAAGTTTGCCAACGGCTTGGATCGCCTTGTAACCATCCCAGCACTGCAGTAGAGTCAATCCAGCCGTAAATCTCAACCTGATAATCTGATAGACATGTCTTGACCTTAGCCATAAGATTAGCGAGCAAAACAGCTCCACACAGTTCTAGCCGTGGTAAGGATATATTTTTACTAGATGGTACTATTCTTGATTTCCCCGCTACAAGAGTAATGCTAGGCGTTTTGTTATAAACTTTGCAGTATATAACACACGCATATGCCTTTATGGAGGAGTCACAAAACCCATGTAACTCAATCTTATGGGTTGGTTTTGTACCCAGCCATCTTGGCAATTGTATTAGACTTATCTGATCGATCTCTGCTTTGATTTTTACCCATTCCTGATATATTTCCCCTGGTATTTGATCATCCCACTGTATTTGAGAAGTCCAAATTTTTTGAAATAGAATTTTCAGTTTTGTTGTAACTGGTGTAAGCCATCCCAAAGGATCAAAAAACTTGGATATTTCTGATAGTACAGTTCGTTTGGTTGCATTGATAACTTCTGAAGTAATTTTGGGTTCAAAGGTAAAATTATCCTTGGAAGGATTCCAACGAAGTCCTAGCGTTTTTGTGGACTCCGGCTTTTTGAAACTCTTTGATTCTTGATGACATGACGTGTTATCGTGTAATAATTGCGCCTCGTTTGACACCCACTTCCTTAAATTGAATCCTCCACTTTTGAGTAATGCAATTAAATCCTGTTGTAATTTGAGCGCAGTGGGTATACTGTCTGTTCCGTAGAGAATGTCATCCATGTAGGATGACTCCTCCAGGACCTTCGCTGCTTCCTTATAGTTGCCCCTTTCATCGCTTGCCAATTGCTTTAGGGTCATCATAGCGAGAAATGGAGCTGCTTTTGTACCGTAAGTGACCGTTTTTAATTGATAGTCTTGTAGTTTTTTGTTTGGGCTATCTCTCCATATGATCTTCTGTAAGCTCTGATCGTCCGGATGTATCAAAATTTGACGGAACATCTTTTCGATATCCGCCGTAAAAGCAAATTGAAATTGCCTCCATTTCAATATTAAGGACTGGAGGTCTTGTTGTAAATTTGGACCCTTATACATAAGGTCGTTTAAACTTTGACCACTCGAAGTTTTAGATGACGCGTTAAAAACTGCTCGCAACGATGTGGTTGTAGAGTCGTCACGTAGCACACAATGATGCGGTAAGAAACACTCGAGTTTCGTGTTACTAATTGTTGGTTTCATATGTCCTAACGCTATGTATTCATTCATGAATGACTTGTATTCATATGCGATGTTTCTATTTTTAATAAATTGTCGTTCTAAATGTCCAAATTGGGCTATAGCTTTCGGCTTAGAGTGACCCAATTGTGTTTGAATCTCAGCCTTCAGAGGAAGCCTAACTTCGTATCTTCCGTCCATTAAACGGCGTGTAGAGGACTTGTAAAATTGAATACATTTTTGATCGTCCGAAGAAAGAGAAGTTGACTTTGATATTTCTTCGGTTTCCCAGAATTTGTGCAACTGTTCGATGTCAATCTGAACCACACTACATTGTAAGGTCGAGTTTACATGGCCGCACAAGATCCAGCCAAGATGGGTTTGTTGAGCTATCGGTATTGTTTTATCTAGTCTGCAAATACCATCTAAAATAATGCTTGAATATATGTCAGCACCGAATAATAAATCGATAGGACGGCTGATATTAAATTCGGGGTCTGCAAGGTGTATATTTTCCAAGTAGGCCCATTTTGGTTGTGCGAAACTGTAAGTTGGCAAATTTTTCGTCAGGTTTTTCATGATAAATACATCGGTGTTGAAAATATAAGAGTCGTTTCTTGATGTACAGTTTATAGTAATAATCCCTTTACAGGAATTATCTTTCGCCCCTATTCCAGTAATCACGTTGTTACACTTTTGTCGTGGTAAGGATAATTGTTGGGCTGCGTTCTCAGTAATGAGTGAAGTTTGGGAACCCTGATCAATCAGAGCTCGCATTGTAAGGTACGATCCATCCAATTTTCGAACCTTGACCACTGCGGTCGACAAAAGTATTTCCGGTACTTCACGCTGTTGAGCAACGTGCGAGTTAACCTGCGGTGCCTGCTCGGTACAGGCACGTGGGGCTCCGTATTTTGCTATCGTTGCGTTTTGCGATTTAGTTGGGGATTGCGTAAATGCATCGTGCAAAATAGTGTTATGGTATCCGGTGCATTCACGACAACGTTTTGTTGAAAAACATGCTTTACCGTTATGATTGTAAAGACAGTTTTCGCATAATTTAAGCTTGCTAATAAATTGTTTTTTATTTGCTGAAGGCATTGCTATAAATGTTTCGCAATGATACAGGCCATGTTCATTTTTGCATAATGGACAGGTTTTTATTAAATTGAAATTTGATTTGTTATTTGATTGCGAAACTGCTTTATTGCTCGAGTAGGCTTGCTTGAAATTACGAAACTTTGGATGGTTATTGGATTGATTTTCCTGTAGTGATTTTGAATTATACGTCGATTTTTGATCTTGTTTACGCCTAGAGGACTCCATGTTTGTGAACTTGTTTTCCAAAAAATCCAACAGGTCTTGTAAAACTGGCAATTCACGAGGTTGCTTCAGAGAGTCTAAATAGTCATCATGTGTTTCAGCGTCTAATTTGTTTGTTAAAAGAAACACAAGGAAGGGATCCCATGTGCTCACATCCACTCCTAGATTTTTGATTGCATTGAGACACTCATATGTAGTATCATGAAGGCGTTTTATATTGCTAAGGGATGAATGTTGCATAACTGGAAGATTCCATAAGATACTTAGGTGTGACATAAATATACGCTTTTTGTTGTTGTATCTATGGTTCAGAATTTCCCAGCAAGTAGAGTAGTTTTCTGAACTGATTTGCAGATGTTGTATTAACGTTTCTGCTTCCCCCTTAACTTTGTTTTTCAGAAACTGCATTCGTTGAGCATTAGAAAGAGAAGGGTTGTTGTGTATTGTCTCCATAAATAGATCTTTAAAGGATACCCATTGGTTGTAACTACCCTGAAACACAGGGACGTCCATTTTTGGGGTCGACTTCTCCCTATGTGCTACTGACCACAATTTGCTATTCAGTTTCCTTTTCATGCAATTAAAAGCTGTCTCGTAGGCAGAAAACGTGTCTTCGTACGTCTCGTCTTTTCCATCGAGTTCACCATCTAACTCCCAATGGAGAGAGTCTATAGCCGACCATTTCGCTTCCAAAGTTTTCAATGTATCTTGAAACTCCCACCTTTCTTTTATGTTGTCGATGTCTATGTTTTTAACTGCACGAGAAAAAGCTTTGAAGTTACAGGTTTGCTTTTTCATTAAGTCGTCCAGCTTACTGTTGGTGCCTTGTGACCTAAATTTTGGCGTTGTAGGCAAAGACATCTCAGCGTCTTCCGAGGTCTTAGAGGTTCTCTCCACGTTTACTCCCCCTGATGTACCTGCTATCGGCGTTGCAGGCCTTAAAAAGGACGTTGTTGCTGCTTGCTTAATGGAATCACGCGTCGAAGCGTAAAAATCCTTAGTCTGCTGATAATGGTTTTTTGCGAAATAGTCTACTGAATCATCTTTAAAACCACTCAAAGTAACATGATTTGTCTGAAATTCTTGCCAGTACGCATCTAAAGTCTCCAGACGCCGCTTGATATAGTCCGCAGTCCTACGTTCATATCCAGCTTTCTTAAAATTTATTAAAAGCTGGTTCATAGCTACCATGATCTGGTTTTGATTTTCTACAAGATCCTCCATTTTTTGGCTCATGTTATATATTAAGTAAAAAAGGAAAGATCTTACTTTATTTCTGCTAACTGCAAACCAGGTTGTATGCTGCTGTGCTTACTACCCGAGCTGCTCCTCTTGAAAAGTGTCACTGATAAATTCCACAGGTACTGATGAACCGTAATCACTGGCACACGAATTGTCCAAAAGTCTGCTAAACACTCGCGTTAAAAGTCCTGCGTTACGGTTACGCTCGAAGGACCAAAATGTAGGGGTAATAACCCTTACTATAATTTGATGATGATTTGCTAAATGAGTAGACAAGTTAACCGGTCAAAGCTTTTATTGCTACTAATTAAAATTATGTACAAAAAATATTCAAGTAAAATATATTAATGAAATATGAGCATATATTGATTTTGCCATGCTTATTTTGGATGATATATTATGCTTACTTTTACAAGGGTGGAGAGGGTTAAGAATGATTAAAATCGTGCTTACGTCATACTTGAATGATCCCTGACTAGAAGGCGATCCGCCTTCTAGTCAGGGATCATTATAACTTATTAATATCGCAATTGCAATATTTTAACTTATTGATATCGCAATCGATAACATTGTACTATGATTAATGCAGATGTCAGACTATTTCATTTCTTTTTGTTTACAGCGCAAATGGTTTTCAACCAGCAACAAGTCCAACTGCCCTCTTTGCAGAGCCACCTTCTAAGCGACCTACACGGCGTTCCCCTGCGAGACTTCACATCTCCCATGTCCCTTCTGTTTTACTACCAACAATCTTTGTACCAGTATATCAAAGCGTAACGCCTTTAGACGAGAACGCCTTACGTTTAAATTTAGAAGGATTCAGTTTGTATCTGTCTTTTTTGCTTTTTATTTCTAATTCAGAATTAAAATCTACAGTTCCAATGAATTGTACAATTTGTATAATTAGCGAAATTTATTTGATTATTTGTTATCCAGGGATTTACTCTTGGAATTAAATCCATTACCATGGAGTGCAACAGAATAGGGCTTCACAAAAAAAAATACATAAAGCAAAATGGATATCTGCGCCGAGCCCACTTAAAATTTAGCTGTATTGTTTTCCAAACTAAAAACAAATAATGTTTCCTAAACTATGCTACGTTAACATCTTGCTGTGCCTCAAAAACGATGTAAACATTTAGCTAAACTATCTATTTTATCATATCTGTATAAACAAATTACCTAATGTACAACTACATATTTTTACCAATATGTGTTTTAGTAATACTACAATAGTGATTGTTGAAATTGATAATATATACAGTCCAATTACTATACTACCAAATATATATGAATCAATGTTAAATTATTGTTATGGTAATAATTTATTTATGTATGTTACTATTGTTACACACTACAACAGTTTCCTTTGAATAGATATATATAGGGATAATCCTGTTATATGTATGTACATATATACTTACTAGATGAAAATCGTTGTTTGAAATATATATATATATATATATACTAAATGAATACTTTGAATTAACGCCTGTTGTTAGAATGTGAATCTGTATATAGTATACATAACATTTCATTGAATAAATTTCTACAGCAATAATACTTCTGTAAGTATGCATTTTAGTTGCCCTAAAAAATATTATTCTTTAATCCATGTCTACCTATTGTTATAGTATTAGAATGTTTTCCTTGGGAATTTTATATAGAATTTATACCTATAAAATAAATTGAAATGAAATAATAAAATAATGTAATATTTCTAATATTATTTTCTTTATACTTGGTAACCGTCTGCAATAATTATAACTGTAGTTAATTTCAACTCAACAATCAAGATCAACAATTGGACCGTGTTGTGCAGAAATTATCCAATCCACAAAAACATAAATAAAAGTTATGCTGATTTGAAACTTAAGTTCATTTTTCTTGTGACAGTTATCCTACTACATCATGTTATGCATATAGTTTTATAAAGAATTGAATAAAGATTTTTGCATTACTTGATGTTTATTCAAAAGACCTTCATATTTATAGATAAATTAAAAAAGAACCCCTGGATCATTTATGCACAACACTGTCCAATTTCTTTTAAAAAAATTGAGCTCCTTCGTAAATGATAAATTTATAATACACATTTATGTGTTACTAAAATAAAGAAAAATTCATGTGTTAAGCATAAGCAACATTTTCCAATTTATTTTATCACTACTTTCGTTATTTTTTTTCATAAAACTAATGTCTATTGCCATAACACCCATTGATATTTTTAGTTATATGATAGAAGTAGGTATATTTTCTATTGCAATATTTATATATGTACATTTAGTATACTGATATTATTAGAAAGAAAAGGATGCGGTGGTTATGCATCATGTGGACATATGAGACAGATAACTAATGAACAGATCCCAAGATAAGAATACTAAAGATCGGACTAAGTGGAGAAGACTTTGTTTTAAGGCGGTCCCTGGCATAGACAAGGACTAAAAGCCAACCTGAAGATGTACAGGTATTATTGAACTAATAAAGAAAATACGGGCGGCGCAAGGCGCAAGATTGCCAAATATAAAATGGGTTTTTATAAATGTTTTTATCAAAATTTCATATTGATATCCTCTATGTTCGGATTAGTGTAAATAAATGTAATTTTAGCGGCATTTGAGTTATTATTTTAGCAATAAAACCAACAGTTCTTAAATAACAACTAATATTGATTTTTTATTAGAAAAATAGTTATACAGTGATAGTTGTTAGTTATTCTTAGCTAAAAGTATTTAACACACATAAAGGGAAATTAAATGCATTTAATCTACTTAACAAGCAAGCTAGGGTATCTAATAAGCCCTTGCTTGAGAAAACCTAGAAATTCCATTGTTCAGTCCAATTCCATGTAGTAGGATATAGTTCTATTAAATAGTTTTATTTAATGGGTTTGTAACTGCTGATTGATCCAGTCTATATCTTCATAGAAGCGGGGATCACTCACTCGGAGTGCAGCTCTCTTATAGAAGAAATAATACCATGGAGACACTGAAAAGACAAAAAATATATTGATTAGAGAGCGATATTAGATTTAAGCTAGTTACTTATTATATTGTGTTACTTTTACCATCTGTTCATATGAGGTTAATAGTTATTATAGTGGGAGGTTCTTCGGAACCTCCCTGTCTATTTATATAATGAGATGGCATTAAGCGTCAATATGTCACAACTGTGTGTCATTTTCTGGAAATGCCTTTTTAAGACTAGGTTCAGTAAATTCCTGTAAGACATTGTAGGTACTTACGGCATCTCTGCACCGTAAATAAGAATATCAGCATTGGAGTAGACACACTCTCAGGGTTGGCCCATTTCTCTAGCAGCCAGACTGTGTGCAGAGCGACGCTGGCGGTCACATACGCCACGCATACCGCGCCCGCTGCTCGGAACTTACGTACCAGCACTTCCACTAGTCCTGCCTGCGAATATACACTTTAATTATTTTTGCGCACTAAACAACAATAAAATATGGAGATACATGATTGCATGCTACAAGATTCAGTCTCTTTTTATTTACATTCAATATAACTGCAATAAAGTTATTTCAGGGTATTTTTTATTGGATGCAGTTAATAACTCGAAGCTCACCAATTTATTAATAAGGAATACTTAGCTAATAATAATGTGCTTACTTGGAATAAGTATGTAGAGAAAAACGTCATCAACATAGCCGTAATAGAGAGCACGAGAAATAAGTCTTGAAATCTAGAAAAATAAATAGGTACATTTGTAAGTGTAGGAACATAATGGCAGCAATATTGATTTTTTAAATTGGATATTAAGTCAAAATTAGACATATAATATTTTTTACGTTGTAGCTATGATACCAGATTTTATTAAACCGTATAAATAAATAATATAGTGACTTACATAAATAGCACAAGTAATCCATCGCGGCTTCGAGGAAATAAACTTACACAGTTGAATATTAGGTCACAAAAAATAAAAGTAAGCTGGAAAAATATACAAAACGTGTATCGAGGCGTAGATAGCTTCATTGTTTTATATGTTAATTGTTTTAATAATAAATATTTATTTGTTTACATATTAAATTCAATACTGTTCTGCCATGGGCAACTCAATCGTTCCTTTATACCGTACTAGTCATATACTCAGTCACTTAGACTTATAATCAAATTATTTTATATACACATTTTTAATAAAAACTATAGGTACAGTCTGTAAAGTGGACTAATCTTATAGCTAATTAATAATAGCAAATACTTAGGAGCTTATAAATTAGACTGAAGAAACTAACGACTGCAGTTGAAAGAGGGTAACGGAACGTAGAAAAGTTATTGATTTCCACGCAGTTTCCAAGAAAATACAGGTTTACACCACTGCGCCATAATCTAAATATGCATTGCATTAAAGCCAGGTTTGCATGAGAATAGAATCATTGTTGTTCCGGTCATGAAATTAAGTAGGTATCTACTTAGTAGTACTGCTTGTACATGTGACTACTCATTAATTCCATACAAATATGTAGTAAAGCTTAGTAGGAAAGGACCAAAAATAAGTCCAGAATCATATGATAATTTACTTTTATGTGCTTTTAAAACTTTTCAGAGTGCGCTGCTGGCTGGCACGGTTTCCTTGCTAATGCTAAAGCAACAAATCTTGCAAGGCAACCTGTGTTCTTTGAGTCCGTTATATCAATGTTCATAAGGTCCTACAGGAATTATTAAATAATCATACAAGAAATTTTCTTGTATGTAGTCTAGTCTTATGTTGCGTCTATGCTTATCGCCTTCTCTTTTTAAAAGGAAAATCCTTTTCCTGACAGCTCCTCTTTCTTTTGATTACAAAAGCGAATATGAATTATTTGGCATTGGCAACATTACCTTACAGGTGACATACTAGATGTCAATTGTGCGCTTGTCATATTTGTATTATTTTGTGTGCGTTGCAGGTTAAGTTTGTAAATATGCGAATACCAATACTATTTTGAGCTAAAAGTTAATAATTTCAGTGAAGTCCATACTTTTCAAAGATTTAATTGAGAACAAAACTAAAAGATGATCACATAAAAGTTACGATCAAGAAGACCGTAGTGCGAGTGTGTACAAAACTGTAATTAGGATGGGTGGTGATAGCGATCGTAATCGCCATCGCAGTCGTAGCAGGGACCGTCAAAAGAGTCGTGATAGGCGTGAACGCACACGCGATCGCAGCCGAGAGCGCAGCAAAGACCGTAGTAGAGACCAAGGCGGCAGAGATGAGCGCGCGCGAACTAGACATCGTGATGATAGCAGGGACAGAGATAAGCCAGAAAGGTCACACAGGGATCGAGATAGAGGACGCAGCACGTATAAGGATGCAGGATATAATGGAGGAGGACTTGGCGGAGGTAATTATATTTATATACATGTAATTATTATATACATAAACAGTCATTTGACCAGTATAACACAGTTGTTAGCTTTACGTTTGATAAATTTATCTTTTGTTGTGATGATGATTTATATTCACCAAGCATACATGTACATCCTTTGCTACATTGTGACCTAATCTGTCCGGATAGCCATATCACAATAAAGATAAAAGCATTGTGTCTAGATGCTGGTGTATGTATGCAGATGGATGAAATAATCTAGTCATGTGTAAGTAATGTATAATTATTCATATGATCTTAATTTTTTATTCAATTATGATATCAATGACATCTTTATTTTAATTCTACATGTTATATGGTGGTTTGGCATTAAAAATATTTGTTTTATTCTGTGTGGTATATCTTCTATATAGTGTTAATGTGATATTCAATTAAACAACTGATTTTCATCAGTTTTATCAAATAAGTTTATTAGTAATTAGCTATACTTAATTGTTACTGAAAGGAATATCAATTGATTTAATTGACAGGCTAAGTTATGCCATGTAAGTAAGTTTTGGTAACTTTTGATATTATGGTGCAATTTACATTGATAAAAGAATCACATCTTTTAGTGGTGTGGTTGATTCTTCATTCATCCAATAACAATCAACATAACTTCTTTGTGATTATGCCATCTTGCACAAGCTACTAAAGCATTTTTTAAATATTTGTTTATAATATCAGCCCTGTATTTAACCTGTCAGTCAATGCTAGGACGTCGGCATCCAAGCTTAACCACACTATTTTAAACATCAATTTTGTTATGATAGTCTTCTTTTGTTTGAATAGCTTTTTTGTATTTTTGATAACTGTGTTATTTGAGAGGTTAAACTGACCAACTCATCACATAAGCCTCTTCTAAGTGCGAAAAAAGGGTAAAGCCATAGGCCACCATGCTAGCAGACTACATATTTTTAAGAATATTGTGATGAACTCCTAGCCCCATACATATTGCTACACACCGATGTTTTTCTCCAGTAAAGTAAGCAATAATTATTTAATACACACATAACTTTAAGAAGTCTGCGTTTAATGCCTTGGGATTAAACTCAAGAACCACAGCCTGGCTCCAAATCCCATATATTAGTATAATTATATCATAATATATTGGTAAATGATAAATTATTCAATTTACCATAATTTATATTATTTAAATAACTTGAATTACTCAATAATCTAGATGTTTCCTATTGTTACAGTACTAAACATACATTTCAACATACATACTAGTGTACAAGTCTATTGCCATCTACAAGGCATAATTCCTTTATTTTAATGGGAAAACAAGCTTCTTGCATAAGCACAGTTTTATGCAATGGAACTATTGAGCCTTATTTAAAGTTCTGTTACTATAACATTTAAAATTTAATTATTTAAATGACTAGCTTTCGACTGCGGCATTGCTCGCTCGGACATAGTACTTTTACCTGAATGAAAGGTAACCTATGTTCTCTTACGTATGTTTGACAACATGTCATTGTATGTAAATTTTCATGATTTCATGATGATCGCTAAAGTGATTAAATTGTGAAAGCATACAAACTCACATTTGCATTTATAATATTAGTTAGGATATTCTTTTACTAATTAATATAGCAGGTATGTAACCCTAACAATAAAAACTATTTTTGTAAATTTAACATTTTTGATATTTATTATTTCAGGTCTTGGTAGCGGCAGCAGTGGCCCTCAAGCGCGAGGACGCTACAAACCTCAAGAGGAAGAATTCTTAGATGCCAGACGAGAGGAGCGAGAGAGAATTGGTCAAATAGGGGTGTCATCAGTTTGGGGAAAGTCTCCACTAAGACCCGAGTGAGTTGATAATAATTAATATTAAAAAAAATGCATGCCACATCATTTTATAATTGGTTGATCAGCATAAGGCATAACAATGGTTACATATCCATGGTTGTCTACTGTTGCTATTACACAAAAAAAAACATATACATATTTTTAATAAACTGCAGCAGACGTCATTAATAATTATGTTTACAATCTTATTCTAAATAAGTTAACAAATAAACTTAATTTAACTTAAGTTTCTTTAAAATGCATGGGTACAAATAAAGGACATCTGTTCTAATTTAGCTAAATAATATCTAATACCTTGATATTGTTAGATAGACCCAATGGAACATAGTTATCTCTACTTATATATCTTCTTTAAATTATAGCTCTGAGGAAGAACCAGAACCTGAGAGTTCCAGCAACAGCAAAGAAAAGAAAAAGAGAAAAAAGTCTAAAGACAAAGATAAAGATACCAAACAGAAGCTGAAAAAGTTAAAGAAAAAGCTCAAGAAAGTCAAGAAGGCTCGCAAGAAAGCTAAGAAGAAAAAGTCTAAGAGCTCCAGCAGTGACTCCAGTTCTAGCAGTGAGGAAGAAGAAATTTGGGTTGAGAAAGGAAGTAAGTTCAAATTACACTTGGTGCTTTCTTGTTAAAACTCTTTTTCTTTACTGATCTACATACTGGCAAACAAATCAGTACAAATATTCTTGGTACATCTCTGTTTTTGAATTGAATGATACAGAAATATTTGGGTTAAATGTAACAAATACAATATTAATACAGCTCATTGTCATCTCTATTAAATATTTGTATGCCTTATAGACTTAAAATTTTAATTGTTTTATTTCATTTGCAGAAGAGCATGATATAGAAGCAGCAAGTACAAAATCAAAATCAAGCAAGAAGGATTCTGAATCTGGAGAGTTAGTATCAGAGACCTTCGGTCCTGTGCCCCGAGTGGGGCCATCACTGGGACATAAAGACTTCGGCAGAGCGCTACTGCCCGGTGAAGGTGCTGCCATGGCCGCGTATGTTGCTGAGGGGAAGAGGATACCCCGGAGAGGAGAGATTGGGTTGACTTCAGATGAAATTGCTTCATATGAGTCGGTTGGATATGTCATGAGTGGCAGCAGGTATGTTTCTCTGACTTTTGTGTTTAATTTAATCTTAAGTTTTATTTTATATAGTATAGATTCAGTTCACTTTAATCTAGATTTTGTCAATACATTTCTATCACTGGGGAACAGTAATTTTTTGTGGATGAATGTACTCTATGTCCTGTTCCGTACATATGACAATGTGTATGTGAAATTTCATGATAATCAGTCGAGTAGTTAAGGCATGATAGAGTAACAAACAAACAAACTATGGCATTTATAATATTAGTTGGGATTCTATCCATTTGATGGCATGCAGTTATTATAGACTTTTGCTATTTCAATACCTGGTGGTATCCAGGGTATCACTATGATACTGCTCAAAGAACAATAACTATTGATTGTTGTGGTGCCAGCACAACATCTCTTTTAAGAGTTTTGGAACTCCATAACATAGGAAAACTTTACAAGGTTCAATTGGTGGTAAATGCTGGTCATACTGAATCATAGCAATATATACTTTAAGGACTTTATTGTACTAACATGCACTTTATAATATTTCAGACATCGTCGTATGGAGGCTGTACGTATCCGCAAAGAGAACCAGATTTACTCTGCGGACGAGAAACGTGCGTTGGCGGCCTTCAGTAAGGAGGAGCGAGCTAAGCGGGAGAATGCCATACTCTCGCAGTTCAGAGATGTATTACAGGCCAGAAGTCAGAGAAGGGATAATACGTAGCTGTTATAGAGAATGTTCGAAATACTAGATTTGCACTTTTATGATCTGTTCCTGTTTTGCAAAAGTCAAGCAGTTTTCACGGACAGTTAAAGGTGTTACAATGCGTTCATATTGTTACGGCTTCACGGATCGGTTTTTTTATACGTTTTATCCATTATATGAAAGAATAAAGGCTTTCTACATTCGATTTTAATTGCATGGAATGTGAGCGATTTAGGTAATCACTATTGCTAGTGCACTGAGTTTTATGGGTTTTGATCCATATAATAAAATAAAATAGTGCGTACCACAAATACTTGTGACTTGTTTGGGTGTTCTTTTTTTAAACTCCCTAGTGATACAGTAATTATTCCTAGTGCTGCAGGATCTTTTTTGTGAATCTCCACATTGGAATGCTTAAATTACTTTCTTTTTGTCGACCCATGAGTCTGGTATTGCCAGCGCTCATAAGTTACGTAACCGTACATACGAGCGGGCCAATTGCTTATTTGACACCTTAGATTTGTGGTATAAAATATTACTATACTAAAATTAGTCAATCTATTCATGAACCCGTGACTATGGACGTGCTGTAAGACAATGCCGTTTTTATTTAAGCCATATAGCGTATATGCAGATCAATTTTGTTGTGGGTAATAGACATACATAATCAAGTAGTAACTTGATTATGTATGTCTGTTTTGGTATGTACAATGGCTTGTTATATAGTCTTATTATATACAGTAATATACTTATTCTGTTTGCTGGTGATGTTACTTGGAGTATATTGTGTTAAATTGTTTACAATACTGCTGTGGCTCACCAGGTCTGCCTGCAATACTAGGCTCTCAGTATAGCATAGAGAATGTGTATTTTTTATACCCAAATGGATCTTTGTGTGTTCGAAACATGTCTGTGTGTGGTTCGAGTTCCCATGAGTCTGGATTAGGATAAGATGATAATATAAATAAACATAAGATTTACAAAATTAAATCTTTATTTTCTTAATCATAACTTTTTACAATATATGGCTATCGTCGCATTTTTGACGTTCATTTACATTATTTACAGTTTTATTTGCCTTTATAGCGGTTTTGTTGGCATTTCGTATGATGTTTTGGTACAGATGTTGGCGTTGTTTGGCACGATTAATATTTACTTAATGTTGGTGCTAAATACGGCCCATGTTTGTAAACAGACGTCATATGAAATGCTACCATAACTTACTATTTGTGTAGATCTAAGGAGGTTGGGCGTCAAACGCGAGATTACTTATAGTAATCAATTTTATCATAATCGATTGGGGTACAGTTAAACACAATACCGAGAACTATATAATAAGGGTTGAGTTCGATATGTTAATATAACACATGAATCGTTGCCGGGGCACAATCATTGTGCCACCGGCCGATGCTTTCGTATAAAAGTAGAAAAGTCTCCGATCACTTGCGATGGCGCAGTAACGTCTATACTATACAGGGTAAAATAAAAAAATACTAATAACCTTTTATCAGTGTCTTTATTCTTAACCTGTTTAGTGCCCAGAACTCACTATGAGTCGAATAAAAAGTTGATCGTGTGCCCAGAACTCGCATCAGAGTCATGTCATGAAGAGATGTGGGTGCTAGGTATGGCGACGAGTCAATAACTACGTATAGAGACGACTCGGATGCAAATGCTGGACACTGAATGGGTTAACAACTTTTGTTTTAATTCCTTTACTACAGTTAATATTCAATCAAATATACATTAATAAATTTAAATTTTCTCCCGTATAACGCCGTTGCTTTTTTGCGATTGTGTATAGTTTTGATGCGATTATAGCGACTAATTTCAATATTTGTAGATTTGTATGAAAAATTAAATAATTAATTTAGAAATCGTAGAACAAAAGTTAAATACTTATACTTTATTCAAGTAAGTCACAGCTAAAAGTAGAAGGATATTAGTATTTTTCAATTTACCCTGTACATACAGTTTTCTGCCGCGACATCCGGCGTAGCGCACGGCGAGGATACCGTGAGGATCTCCACGGTCCGTCATTCGTTATCCAACGAGAAATAATTTTTGTACTTAGTACAGAAATATATGATCGGCTGAGTGTCGACGCTGGGTAGGCGCGAGGTGTAGGCGCGAGGAGTAGGTCTAGACGCCGTGCAGCGCCTCGTAGGTGGCGAGCTGCGCGCGCGCGGCGCGCAGTTCCCCGCGCAGCGCGGCGAGCGCGCGGTTGGCGGCGGCGAGCTGCGCGCGCAGCGTGCGCGCGCTGTGCGGGGAATCCTCTTCCTCCGCGCCCTCCTCCGCCTCCTGCGCCGGCGCCGACACCTCTACGGCCGCGCTCGACATACTCGCCACCGTCTAAAGTTATACAATATGGTGTGTATATTATACAATGTTAATCGAGGGTTATCCTAAATTTTAGTTACGCCTTAGTTAGTCTTTGAAAAAGAACTGACGCGTATTTTACGTTAAATGTTTTTATGTCACTATAAAAATCAGCAAACAAAGAACCATGGACGCAATCGTCCCCACCCAACAACAAAAATGAAAATTATATTTTTTTAATATGGGGACTTTGCCCAAACGCCTAGTTTATACAAATATTTACGTACTAGCTCCACCCCGCGGTTTTACTCGCGTAAGTCCCGTTTTCCGTGGGAATATCGGGATAAAAAGTAACCTATGTGTGAATCCAGGTCTCCAGCCATCTACATACTAAGTTTCATCGCAATCGGTTCAATAGATTTTACGTGAAAGAGTAACAAACATCCATACATCCAAAACATACATAAGCGCTTACAAAATACCCCGTCCCCGACCCACGGTCCTGCGCTCGCGACGCTATTGGCAGAAAAGTAGTCGCCCGAACCTTAGTATATATTTTCTATAGTATAACATAACTACCAGTTGAAAATACATTTAATATGTTTTGATTAATTATTAATTCATATTTTTATACTGTAATATAACCGTAAAGTTAAAATAACTAATAAGTGTAAAATGAAAATATACATTACAAATTCTTTTTTATGTGGTATGTATGTTAGTGGTCAGTGTAACCGACTGCGACGCCTAAGGTCGCGGGTTCGATTCCCGCACAAATCAAACATTTGTGTGCATGAACATGGATGTTTGTCTTGGTCTGGGTGTTTCTATGTATAATATGTATGTATTTACAAAAAAAAAGTATATATGTATGTTTATCCATTGTCTAGTACCCATAGTACAAGCTCTGCTTAGTTTGGGCTAGATGGTGTTGTGTGTATGTGATAGAATATTATTATTATTATTATATTATCCCACTGATTACTGTAAAAAACAAGATTTTAATCAAATAGTAGATACTTTAGGAACACAATGGTATCACTTCCATTTGTGTTGGTAAGTGGGGACGGAAGTCATAAATTTTTGCCCATCGTCCTTTACTGTGGATAACAAAAAGGTTATATATTACATTTTCCTAAAATCTTATATAAGTTGAAAATTAAATGAAAATTAAGGTCTATTACATTTAATATACTCTCTATTACATTTAAATGTAAAACAATGAAAACTATACATTTCATAATTTGTTTTCTCGTAATATTTAAATTTAAAAATTAATACAATGACAATACTTTTTCATAAAAATCGTAACAAAACCATTTTCTATACTTCACTAAAAACAAAATAATATAAATATTTTTACCTCTTGAATATCTTCAGCACGTGACGCATTAGCCATAAGCCTGTTAAAGTTAGACTTGTTCATGATGATCTTGACCGCAGGTCGTTGACCGCCCGCAGCGGCGGGCGAGCGTGACGTCACTCCAGTCGCACGACGGACCGGCACGATCTTTGAGGGGGAGATTATCTTCGCGTCAGGGGGTAACTGGACAAATTTCACCTATAGAGACGGTTCAAAAGGAATAAGTAACATGTTCATATTGTTTCTTTTTTAAGCTTCCTAGTCTTATTAGCCGCAGAAAGCTCATTCTAGTCTCAGCTAAGCTAAGTTGGGTAGCGGTACTCTTGCACGTATACGTAATGTAAGTGTACATTTACATACGTACTTTCGTTTCAACGTACACATAAAAACTTTGACTGTACGAACCCGTTACCATTAACTGAGAGTAGTTATAACTTAGCGTGAAAACTATATTTTAAGTTTATGCCATACTACATTGACTGACTCATAAACTGCATCGAAGTTCAGGATTACTTTCGAATTTATATTTTTGATAAGTATGAAAACTTTTTAGAATAAACTAAATGAAAATGTCGAGACTGTCCATTAATCATAAAAGAAAACAGAATTTATAATAGAACTGCAGTAAAAGATAAAATTATAGCCGAGAAAATAAAATTTATGCATAGTCTCAAATTCGTGTGTTATTAGAGTAAAGGTTGAAATTAATTAAATTTGTTTTTATTTTTCATTTGCTATTTAAATTATTGTTACCAATAGTATTGATTATTACCTAGTATTTTAAACTCAACAAGAGTTTCGTAACCATAAATATGGATACTTCGTCCGAACAAGCCGCTCAAATTATGGCATTGGTGCTTCCGGCTTAGAGTATACGGAAGGTTTGAAAGAGACAGGTTCTTACAAAAGGTGACCCGGTACCGGCAGAACTCGAGCAACCATCCGTCGTGTCGACCGATTTATTGTTTCAACTTCCCTACGAAATCGTTTCCTCACGTCAGTAAATATCAAAGCAGAGCTGAATGAAGTGCGTGGAGTAAACGTGAGTGCACGAGCAATAAGAAGTAGGCTTAATGAAGCGACAATCACCCCTTTTAGAACAGCAAATGGTCCAAAGCTGTCTGCAGCTCCCAAACAAGCTCGTTTAATGAGATTTGCGCGTGAACGTCTTAATTGTACTGAAGATCAATGAGCCTCCATATTGTTCACCGATGAGTGTAGGACATGTTTAAATGATGCAGACGGTCGCAGAAGAATCTATCATCGACGTGGGGAGAGATATGCTCAAAGTTGCATTGAGAAGCGTGTTCCTTTTGGAGGCGGTTCGTGTATGGTGTGGGGTGGCATTTCGATGATCGGGCGAACGGAATTTGTGTTCATCGACATGGTTCATCAAAACGGTAGAAGAGGTGGTTTGACGGCACAATGCTGTATAACAGAGATTTTAGAAGCTCACGTGGTTCCTTACATGGGATTAATAAGCGAAAAATTTACTCTAATGCAAGATAATGCCAAACCCTACGCCGCTGCACAAGTTCGACAATATTGCGACGAGGTTGGGATACGTACCATGAATTGGACAGCACGCAGCCCATATTGTAATCCCATTGAGCATGTTTGGTACAGTTTAAAAAAAGCTGTATATGCGAGAAATCCCGTGCCCACATTACACATCACACATCATAATGGCAGCACTAAGAACAGCGATTTCACAAGAATGGAAATATTCCGCAAGACCATTTAATAACCCTAATCAGATCTATGCGGAACCGATTAGAATCTGTAATAAGGGCACGTGGAGGCAATACACCTTATTATAAGGAAAAAACCTGTGCTTCACCTATTTTTCTTTTGTAGTTACCGTTTTCAATAAACCAACCAAAACCAAATTTTGTTACATTTAATGCTTTTGTTCAAAAAAATTGAATGGTTCTTTCCAGTATACAAACATACACTTAAGGATATGATACTACGTTGTTATGAAGTTAACGAACCAAACTATAGGTTTCAATTTAAATTTGTATAAAAAGATTGAATACTTGGTTAAAATGTTTATTTCAAAGGCGTCTTGAACATTGATGCAGTTTATGAGTCCGTCAGTGTATATGTGATTAAATAGTGTAATTGGCGCAAGTCGTTCTATTCAATGTAAAAAAATAAGATAAACGTTATTTTTGCCCGTTTTACCACGCCCGCACGATTGGTTCTATGATCAAATGTTTTACCAGACACACACTATATTTTGTATTAGCAAGTTGACCCAGTCCAGGGATAACAGTTTGGTTAGTTTTGAATTCATCTTATGCCGTCGGCATAACGGAATGTCTGCCTACCTGCATATCTTGAGGGTTAATAATCTTCTTGACTGGAATCTTATTCCCGTCCTTTGGTATGGCGAGCAGTTTATTGTTCAAGGTGAATATCTTCATGCCGGGCTTGGGTGGTGATTTGACCGGCGTGGCGGTGATCACCATGTTTTTGTTAGGCTGGCTCGCGGACGGTAATGGCTTGCTCACAGGTGGCGCAGGCTGGGGGGTTTCACCGCTCTCTTTCAGCATCAACTTGCCAGCATCTGTGACATCTTGTAAATTAGCATTTTTGCTAGCTTTTGACGGCGGCTTCGCTTGCTCGGATTCAGTACTTTATTACTGAATGAAAGGTATCCTATGTTCGTTTGTGTATTATTAATTAAAATATAATATATATATAGATAAAAAAAATTTTCATGATGACCGGTCGAGTAGTTACGAAGTGGAAGCGTAACAAACAAACAAACTCACATTCGCATTTATAATATTAGGTAATATTAAGGAAAGATTCGGCGAAATATCTATTTATAAACCACTTTTTCTGGCAGTTAAAACGTTTCAAAATTATTATTATTTATAAGAAACTATGAACACGTTGAGCACGATGCTAGAGAGGTCGGCGGGCAGCAGCGTGATGCCGACACAGCCTATACCTACACCTGCACCGGTATGTTCCAACTAGAGCATATAGAGTAGAGTGTGGTACCGGAGAGCACGACGGTTCGGCCGCTGTGCAGCGCATTGAGCACGGTGCTGGAGTGGTCGGAGGGCAGCAGCGTGATGCCGACACAGCCTATACCTACACCTGCACCGGTATGTTCCAACTAGAGCATATAGAGTAGAGAGTGTGGTACCAGAGAGCACGACGGTTCGGCCGCTGTGCAGCGCATTGAGCACGGTGCTGGAGTGGTCGGCGGGCAGCAGCGTGATGCCGACACAGCCTATACCTACACCTGCACCGGTATGTTCCAACTAGAGCATATAGAGTAGAGAGTGTGGTACCAGAGAGCACGACGGTTCGCCCGCTGTGCAGCGCATTGAGCACGGTGCTGGAGTGGTCGGCGGGCAGCAGCGTGATGCCGACACAGCCTATACCTACACCTGCACCGGTATGTTCCAACTAGAGCATATAGAGTAGAGAGTGTGGTACCAGAGAGCACGACGGTTCGCCCGCTGTGCAGCGCATTGAGCACGGTGCTGGAGTGGTCGGAGGGCAGCAGCGTGATGCCGACACAGCCTATACCTACACCTGCACCGGTATGTTCCAACTAGAACATATAGAGTAGAGAGTGTGGTACCGGACAGCACGACAGTTCGGCCGCTGTGCAGCGCATTGAGCACGGTGCTGGAGTGGTCGGCGGGCAGCAGCGTGATGCCGACACAGCCTATACCTACACCTGCACCGGTATGTTCCAACTAGAGCATATAGAGTAGAGAGTGTGGTACCAGAGAGCACGACGGTTCGGCCGCTGTGCAGCGCATTGAGCACGGTGCTGGAGTGGTCGGCGGGCAGCAGCGTGATGCCGACACAGCCTATACCTACACCTGCACCGGTATGTTCCAACTAGAGCATATAGAGTAGAGAGTGTGGTACCAGAGAGCACGACGGTTCGCCCGCTGTGCAGCGCATTGAGCACGGTGCTGGAGTGGTCGGCGGGCAGCAGCGTGATGCCGACACAGCCTATACCTACACCTGCACCGGTATGTTCCAACTAGAGCATATAGAGTAGAGAGTGTGGTACCGGACAGCACGACAGTTCGGCCGCTGTGCAGCGCATTGAGCACGGTGCTGGAGTGGTCGGCGGGCAGCAGCGTGATGCCGACACAGCCTATACCTACACCTGCACCGGTATGTTCCAACTAGAGCATATAGAGTAGAGAGTGTGGTACCGGACAGCACGACAGTTCGGCCGCTGTGCAGCGCATTGAGCACGGTGCTGGAGTGGTCGGCGGGCAGCAGCGTGATGCCGACACAGCCTATACCTACACCTGCACCGGTATGTTCCAACTAGAGCATATAGAGTAGAGAGTGTGGTACCGGACAGCACGACAGTTCGGCCGCTGTGCAGCGCATTGAGCACGGTGCTGGAGTGGTCGGCGGGCAGCAGCGTGATGCCGACACAGCCTATACCTACACCTGCACCGGTATGTTCCAACTAGAGCATATAGAGTAGAGAGTGTGGTACCGGACAGCACGACAGTTCGGCCGCTGTGCAGCGCATTGAGCACGGTGCTGGAGTGGTCGGCGGGCAGCAGCGTGATGCCGACACAGCCTATACCTACACCTGCACCGGTATGTTCCAACTAGAGCATATAGAGTAGAGAGTGTGGTACCGGACAGCACGACAGTTCGGCCGCTGTGCAGCGCATTGAGCACGGTGCTGGAGTGGTCGGCGGGCAGCAGCGTGATGCCGTGCTGCCGAAGCAATCGTGCTGCTGCCCCTGAACCCCGCCGGACATTCTGTAACCGAAATACCCTTTTAATTGATGATCATTTACATTATAATGGGCGCTAGTAGGATGTAGAAATGATACCTACATACGGAAGAGGTGCTAGACAAAAAAAACGACTTGAATATATTTTTGAATAAGAAAGTAAATTAAAAATGTCGATGAATCGCAGTTGAACGTAATCGCCCCCAAGCATACGCGCACGAATCATTAAAAGAAAGAATGTCGATTAATTCGAATATCAATTCATTGGAAAGTCAATTTGTTCAAATGTCGAGTAAATTGGCCGTCGCGCATCGATGCATTCGAGTGTCCATAAATTGAATATCAATTCCGAAAGTTGATACATTCTAAAATAAATGTCAAATAATTTACCGGCGATGCATTCCGAGCGTCGATGAATTCGAATATTAATTTATCCAAAAGTCGATGGAATCAAATATCAAATATAAAAATAATAAATAAATAAAAATGTTTATTTGACACAAAAGAGAATATTTTCACTGTGGGTACATTGTTATTAGACACAAACTATACAGTATGTATTTCATTAAAGGCACTCAGACTGTTTACCAAACTAGGCAAGAGCCTGTATTTTGGCTGACAGTGTTCAGTCGTGATAATTGACACTAGAGTACCTACGTATTTAGATTTAGACGTAGTTTCGTAAATGTTGCTGTACAGCGTCTAGTCAAAAAGTCCTTACAATTATTATTAGAATAATGAAGTTGATTTATAACCTAAAATATGTAGCGAAGAAAGCAAATAAAATACAGTGCTACACACCTCAGTTTTTGTATCCGTTTTTACGACTTTTTCTGACTGCTTTATTTTAGTAGGTTTTATATCTTGAATCCCTGTAAGCAATACATACATTGTATCTTTCTAGCCAAGTCTTAATCCATTATAAACATGTTATAATATGTGCAAAGCTTACTCTGGACAGCGTCAAACGTTTGTAATTGAGGCTCGTCTGCAGGCGTCTCTGCCATTTGTTCTGATAACAATAATAATAACAATGTGTATATTTGTGAGACGACTATTTTTTAAAATTTTCGACGACCTGTCCAATTCTGTCTCATGTTGAAAGATTGGCTGTTGGTAATTCAGACAGCCAATCAGAATAGTTGACATGCGTTTAACTGTCCGTTAACAAATGGTGTAAATCTACCTTTTATAAACTGGACAAAATGTATCGAGTGCTGTGTTGCTTGCGGCTAGGAATCGTGGCACAGTTAGATAAATACTGACCAGTGACTAAATGATGAACAGATCTAGCAGCCTCTCTCTCCCTGACGGCGTCATCGATGAGGCGCACCAGGTCGTCCCTTCGCAACTCGACGGCTAGCGAGCGAGGGGTCTTGTGGAATTTCGACATAGCGGTTGGGTCGGCGCCATGTGCTAGCAACTCAGCTACCGTCGCCGTGTGGCCGCGCTGATAATAAATACTATATTCATTAGTACAGCGATTCCTAAAGTGGTTTCCGTAGAAAAGTAACCAGGGCTCCGCGAAATTTTTGGCTGTTTAATACCACAGTTAAGTACAAATATTATTTTGAAATAACTCAATATATGTGATGAGTAGTAAAGAATTTATTCTTATTTAAGTTACAGTGTCTTTGATTTGTAATCATTTGATATGGGGTTCCATAAAATAAAAGGTATTTTGTAAGTGTTCCGTTATTTTAAACGTTTAGGAACCCCTGCATTAGTACATAATATAGACTCGCACATAACGGGCCTGCCCCTAATTAAAAATGCGACCACGGGTGTAAATTTTCAACTTTTTCGAAAAATGTCTATTATCGCTTGACTAAGTGACATGGAATTTTTCTTTTTTTTTCATAATTGATATACCTTGGCCTCTCGCCCGGTATCAGGTTATCGTTGAGTTTCGGGACACCTTGTATATCAAAATTCCCAAAATCAACAGTCAGGCCGCGAGCCGCCAGGCACGATCACCCAGCCGGGTTGAAGGATCCTCACTTTGTGTTGGGGAGACATCACACCCAGTTCCTTCCCACTGGCAAAGAGTAATAACACACTTCTACCTGCCCTAAAAGGATATATGAGTCTATGTATGTGCTAAGGTGGAGTATCGAGACATACAAAAGTGTGACATTACTGTGTCCCTTAGAAGCGAGCGTTGCACGGCCAGTATGTATCTTTACACAAACCATTTCGAGCTACTTACCCTTTCCCTCATAACTAAGAAACTAATAGGCATTGAAATTAAACTACTATGTCTAATATATTTTATCGCGTAAACGACGCGATAAAATCCATATATAGTAGTTTAATTTTAATGAATAACATTCGCGTAAACAGAAGACAATATTAACTAATAGGCATTTTCGCATGTTTAACTGAACTTCTGTTTTTCACATTAAGGTATATTTTTGATGGGATTGCTATCTATCCGGCACATTTTTATACACCGAGCTGTTTCTTAACAGCAAAATAGTAATATCCGATCATAAATCGGCCTGGGCTCTTACCAATGGCTGACGAGTTAATAAGTTCCAGTTTGGTGCGTATGGTATGTTACCTGCACGGCCCAGTGCAAAGGCGTCATGCGCAGCATGTCGCGGCAGTCGACGGCGGCGCCGGCGCCGAGCAACAGGCGCGCCACGGCGTGGTGGCCGCCGCACGCCGCCAGGTGCAGCGGGGTGCGCTCCACCTTCGTGCGCGCGTCACGCGACACGCCCGCTCGTAGCAGGACTGCGCATGTATCTGCGTGCGCGTTGCCAGCCGCTAGATGCAATGGTGACGTGCCCAGCTGCAATTGGACACAAATTTTGTTTTCGTCCCACAAACTAATATCAACGAAGATACGACGCATTTCGTGTTACGTCACTTTTAGGTACAAATTTTACAAAAGTGTGACGTCACAAGCCCCCCCTCCCGAACTTTGATGCGTTATATCTTAGTAATTTTTATTGTTTTATTAAAACAAAAAATAGGTGTTCAATATTTTAGCCCTGTCATCAAGCCTATTCTCTAATGTGTCATCATGTGTTAAACGCATTTTGGCAGCAATTAATGTAACTTACCCAGTCAGTGGTGAAGGGAGCCCCTTTGGCCATAAGATCTAGAACTTGCGAGGTGTCGCCAGCGCGCGCTGCGAGCAGCAGGCGGCGGCCGAGTTCGACAGCAGCGGAGGACGCGGCCACCCGCGACCCTGCCGCGCCGCTACTCACCCCCACGCATGACGTCGCCGATACTATCGTCTCCGACTGGCAAACAATGTTCCTTAGTAGCTAACTCTATTAATTAATAAAATTATAGGTAGTCTTTCATTGTCGTATCTAGGTTATTATGACTTATATTTATCCTAAATGGCGATGGCCTTCATACGACTAGAATTATGAATTTAAACCAAACATCCTGGGGTGGGCACCAGAGAATTCAAGGGTGTGCAGGAGCCACTTGGCTCCCGTCTTACTGTACGGTACGTTTTAGTAGACACTAAAACGTATCTACCAAGAACTAGTTGACGTCTGTCTATCCCATCGATCTCTTTGCCTTTTAAATATAATATACTCTAATCTATCTTACGAAACTAAGTAGATACTCTAGTCTATTTTACACTATAATTTCCCTCACATTTTTTTAGTGCGGTCGTTAGCTGACTGTAGGTGTAGATTGTCTTTAGTTTGTTTATCGCTATTCTATGAACAAAATGTTATTTAAACAGTTTGGATATAGCCACAGAGTTCAGTACTTTGAAATGGTATCATTAAGGACGCGTGCACTTTACAGAAAAGTAAAAGTAGCAATTACAACCTTCTACTTAAAGCCTACTTGCTTGAAGGTTCTTCTTCTCCCGAGCCTTTATTACTCCCAAGTCACTTGGGTCGGCTTTTCTGGTCTAACCGGATTTGACAGGATATCAGTTTTTACACGGAGCGGCTGCCACCTGACCGCCGCAATCCGAAGGCTACCGATACCCTAAGGCTAGACCAGTGTCAGGATATTATAGGGCACTGACTTTCCAGTAACGACTACCATAGATGTTCATGGCAGCCGGGACCGATGGCTTAACGTGCTCTCCGAGGCACGGAGCAGGTGATAAGTGTCAGTCAATACGCACATAATTTCGAAAAGTCATATAACTTCCGATAGTCAGAGGTGCGCGACGTAGGTTCGAACCCGAGACCCTGCATTGCGTTCTGTTGGTCTCCCCACTGAGCTATTGCTGCTGGCTACTTGCTTGAAAGTTGTTTTTCAAAATTACAATATTAAGTAAGAGCTGTTGCTTCTAATTTTACTACTTTTTCAATATAGTATATTACCAAAGGTGTAATATTGAAAGCCAAGAACTACAGTGCCATAAAAAAGACTACATATTTGTGGCGCATAGTGAAAAACTAATAAGGATACAAAAGTTGATACTTAAGCAAAGAGCTTGCAATGTTTTATTATTTATTGAGGGTTAGAAGCTACATATGTTGAGAAACCCTGATTCCCAATTGCTTTATTAAAAGCAGAGCGGTTTAAAAAAAATAGTACCTATTCTTATTTCAAAAAAGGTAATAATATTTTTTTATATATTACACATGTATAATAATTATCAAACATAAAACATACAACAGATTAAATAATTAATTTTAGAACAATGATTCATAAAGTGCCTCTTCCGTCCTTGACCAAACAGTTTTTACTCAATATAATAACAAAAAGGCACATAAAGAAATATTTACACATAGCTAAATAAACTATATAATTATATTACTATTACTCAAATATTAAGAAACAATTATAAATTGTGAGACTAAAATCAATTGGTACACAGATAAATCGGACTCACTGATATGATTTGAGGTGTTGTGATGCGCACCACCACATCCTCCGTGCAAAGGTCTGATGTCATTCTGCTTCATCTGAAACGTTTTAAGAAACACTTCTTATTATAGTTATAGTTCTCCAGGTGGGCACTAAAACCCATAGTTTATCTATGTAATAAAGAAAATATAATTAAATGCAATTAATTTTTAGCCTTATTTATATTAGTTCCCTTTTTTAGTTTTATAACTTTAATAGTTCTAGTAAATTATACTAACACTTTAATTTGAAATGTGGGCAGGAAAGAATACATTACCTATATAATTGAGAAAATCTTTTTAACCAAAAGTAATGAAACTTTTTCTTGATAATAAATTATTTTCTTTCATTCTAAAGCTTTATAGGGTCCTGGCTACTTAAAATTATCTTATAAAAGGCAGTGAATTCCACTGTTTTATAGATTACATAGTAAAACCCAAGTCAATCTTTATTTCTCAGATTTTATGTAAGTAGGTACCTACCTAACTATTTAATATTTTGTAAGGTACAAAGAAAAAACATAATACAATGTTATTAGTAAAGATTAAATATATTAATTAATCAATATTATGAGAATTAGAAGCATTGTCACAAATATTATTCATGAAGATCACTTTTGTAAACAATAACAATATCAATAAAATAACTACAATATTCACAATATTTATCTCGATAAGACATTGTCAGCAATTCATTGTTATGAGCCATTTATAGACTAGCATTTCTTGCTTTTCAGTTGTAACTAAAAAGGAAGATCGAACATTTCAATTCGCGGTTTTATCTCTCAATTTTATTGATCGCAATGTAACAGGATAAGGATGTCATGCTCATTGCTGAAACCATGCCTTCGACCGCCATAACACACACTTCCTTTTCCTGTCTTAGCGGAAGTGAATAACTATCCCTTTACAAACAATAACACGAATAATTTAACAACACTTACCTATGTCGGGTCTAACAAATTTACTGTAGTAGCTTTATTTTACCCGTCCATTACCATTTTGGTGTTAGAAATGTAAACGTCAACAGAATTCCATACGTTTCAATGAAAGACATACCACTTGTCTACCGCGAAAATAAACGTCAATGAGTTTGATACCAAATGACATTGTCCTTAATAGCTGATTTAAAATTTATTTATCATTTTTATTAAAAGTAATACCCTAATTAATAACAATAACTAATTTTACATTAGATTTTAGTTCTTTTTAGAGTTTAATTTCTAGGTTAGAATTTTTTTCTGTATGTTGGCCTCATGTGTCTGTTGTCTATGCTCTATCCATCAATCGTGGATACAATGTTCCACGAACCAGATATTTATAACAGTATTATGAAACACTTTCAAGATAAATATAGTCATAAAATAATATAGATTTTATATACTCGCTAAGTAGTGATAAAATAATTGAAAACAGTGAAATAGTTTTTGGAACTACACAAAAGTGATAAATATTTGGCGCCATATTTGATTATGCAGTAAGTATTGTCACAAATCTTCGTGAGGTTGAATGCTAAATTAGCTAATTATTATTTAAAATATAAATTATTTATGCATTGTGATGAAAAACAGATATATCAACAGAAATGACGATAAACTTTATTGATATGGGTTCAATTTCAATTAGTTATCGCTGAAAAGACATTGCAAGATAGTACAATTAAGTAGGTCAACAAGCCGATCGATTTGATGAATTTAATCATTTGTTTGGGTCATTGGGTTGATTTTACATATTTTAACTTCCTCTTAATTATTTACTAAAGTATTTTTAACAAACTAGATGGCACTGTTTAGGCCGCCTTTGAATCTTATATAGGTACTGACGTACTGCGCATGTTGCTTGTATAGTGGTACCTACAGGTTAATATTATATATACATAATATATTATGGTCAAATGTAGGTACATCACCATGGCACGTGTATGGCATTTATGTCTTTTCATAATAGGCAATTCTTACAATACAGATGATGCCTTTTTGACAAAATCTCCTTCTTTCGCTCTGTATATCCTGCTTTATTAAACGAGGCTGGTGGCCAAACCTCGGTCATAAACTAGGTAGGGGCTCTTCTCATCTTGTTGGACTATCTGTCGAATTTTGGATAAAATACACCTCTTACCATTTGAAGGATACTATTATTTAAATGCGTTTATGTATGTTGTTGTTTACAATATGGTATTTTTATCTATCTTATAGATATTTGAATGAATTGCCACAAAAAACTTACCTAATTGAAATATAACTTTTTTCTACATTAATGTAAAAAACCCTTCATCAATAATAATTAAAGGCTTTAAGAAGAAAGAATTAAAAGGAATATCCCTATCCTCTAAAATTAAAGTAGGTTTATTAAAAGATTCTTAGAATAGTCGGACGACATCTCTAACGAACCATATGACAGCACGATTTCATTAGAAACTGTAATCCTAATCCTACCGAAGATATCTTGGACGTCAGCTTGTGCAAGAATAGAATGGTTCGCAATTAGAACAAGGTATCGACGACTGATGAAAATCCGATAGGTATTAAAAGCTCTTAGTGCATCATAAGCGTGGTATCTGATTTTTAGATGTATTGTTTATCATGGGACTTTATTTTATCGTTGAGTGTGTGATTTAGCTGCTATCACACACTCAGTGATAAAATATAGGTATTATAAAGTTGATATGAAGGTATCCACAAAATAAGCTTAATGAATCAAAACAGCTCTATTTTTGCTGGCTTCTAGTGGAGGAACGTCGACTTCATAAAAATAATAAAAGGACTGTATTCTGGGTAAATATAATTGTCCATGTAATAGTAAACAAAAATTTAGATTTAAAGTCATAGGTGAAATTATTGGCTCTGGACCCCAAAGGCATTATCGGTAAATAGGTCAGAGCCAATAATTTCGGGCACCCTAGGCCCTATGGAGACGGCGCTACTGTTTCAGTGAGAAAGTGGTACTTAGCTGAGCGAGCTGGCTCATTCATATCATCACCAGTTAATTGGCAACGGCCAACTAGTGCACAATCAGCATGATGATAAACGGTGAACGTAGCGTATGAACACCAGAACATCTCTCGCGCGTTTCTGAATTTGCAAAAACCTTTTTAGTCCCTTCTTAACAAACCCTAATAAGCTGTAGTCTCTAGGGAAACCTATGGCAGGGAAGAAATTCTACAACCTTAACGTTCATGGGAGAATATTGCTTTGAAACTGCTTGTCACGCAAACATTTTTGTTCTAACTTGTGTAATGTTTGAGGTTGAATACAAAACGATAGGTGCCTTTATTATATTATATAATTTAAGTATATAGTCTACTAGATTTAGCCCGCGGCTTTGCTCGCGGTAATGTAGATTTTGTAATAAATTTCTATCTCTCGGAAGCAGACTTCTTTGGATGAATGGTGCATGTCGTTTTCTGTACGCCTGACAACATGTATGCAAATTGCATGATGATCGGTCGAGTATTTATGGCGTGAAAACGTAACAAAACACAACACACATTGGCATTTATAATAATATATTGGTTAGGATTAGACTTTAATGCAGAATGTATTCTTATTCATCCCACAGTATGAGATCCATAGAGAGTAATGAATGAAGTTTGAAGATATTCAAACTTATCTGTACCTATTTCATCGCTGAGCCGTGGTTATAAGCTGTTTTCGAGAGTCATTATATCGTCTTGAGAGCGCGCACAAACTTAGATAGTTCCGAAAAAGCTTTATGTAATATCTATGTAATGTTATGAGTTTGATCAGGGAACCGACCGGCCTATGTTTCTTTAGGAGTATGTAATAATAATTTCATGAACTTTTTATTATATTCTAGCTAATAGGTACTCGATGTAGATTTGCGTTCTAATTCTGCATATGCCATATAACTATTAGGTGCTTTTCCTTTAGTAGTTCACGGCATGAGCCAGCCGTCCCGTTTTTATTAAAGACAGAAACGGTAGACTCCTTAGGTGTATACAATATATTAGGAATCTTATAACTTAGCCGCATCGTAGGTATTTATTTTTGATTTAGCTTCCAATATCTCCAGTCCAGGACCGAAATCTATCATATCGCCTGTGAATGTTACTTATCTTTCAATGTTCCACACTGATATCTGCTCAGTTTTGTTATCAATCATTCAAATTTGTACAACGAAAGGTGTCTAGCTCTATAATTTATACTGTTTAAAGATGCATACTTAATTTCATCATTTGTGGAGAGGCTTAGCTGTGAAACCATGACGAACATTAGTAATAGTAGGAGGAATAGGAAAAATATAAATAAAAATATCTTATACTTTATGTAATGATAAATCAATACATAAATATCTTTTTCAATGAATAATGGTTCTTATATTCGATTTTCTACTACCACTTCACCGACAAAACCTACATTTATTAACGGCTAGCTTTTGCTCGCTCCGCTTGCACGTGAACAATACTTTTTTTTTAATGCTAGGTACCCGATGTACTTTTCGGTACCCCTAACAAGGCGTATGCGAAATTTCATGATGATTGGTCGAGTAACAATCAAATCATGTTTGCATTTTTAATATTAGTTAGAATGCCATGTGCACATGTAATTGTACGATTTGTGTAGTAAAAGTTTTTTGCTAAGATATAAATGTAATCTTGGATACCTACTAATATTCTTACATATATCTCTTTGATATACAGTGATTGAGGTATAAGGTAGGTATAAGTTGAACACCTCACTAACAGACTTTAAGGCTAATGTTAAACTCCTAAACCCTCAATACATTGATGCTAGCGGCATCAATATATTGAGGGACTTAAGACATAAAGGTAGATTTTTTCTTTTTCTTTTCATTATGAAATGCTCCTTATGCGTACCCTTCTCACCACAAGGGGAAGCAAGAGGGTTATGTCGGGCTCTCTCGAAACTTCGGGCCTACCGACTAAAACCCCACGGTCTGCCAACTCGCTGCTTTGTATGATGGTTGGGTCGCTGGAACTGAAACTGCATCAGCGAATCACCCAGCAGTGCCCAATATAGACAGGAAGGTCTGCGGGCGACGACTCCTGGGTGACGCACCGACACGTCTAAGGGCGTCGCTCCAACTCAATGCCTGACGGGTGGAAGATCCCCGTTCTCCCACCCACGGGAAGTCTTTAGTCTGCGTAAAGTTGTCAAAGCCATAGATAAGACTATATAGGTCAAAGCTGTCAGCGATCAACAACCATTATAAATCCTGATATATAAATATCTTAATACTATTAACTCGCTTTTTTAATGTTAAATTTAAATAAATGATGTTTTAAATTGATGTGTCCAAGAAATAATAAATCATTTTAATGGCAATAAAGATTTTTAAGTTTGACTTGATACCACAAAACGGATTCGTCCTGAACCAGGTTTACAGTGCATGCCGGTATTCATTTCAACAAATCAGTATAAAATTAAATGAAATACGAAGTTTGTAACATATGAAGTATATTAAAACTAGTTAAGTGGAGTAAATGGTACGGAAGCACGCAACGCAATTGGTGAACACATTAATAAAATTAATGTTAAACAATAGGTACCTAATGTATTTAAGTGGGTCATAATTAAAATAAATGTTTTTTGATTTGAGTTGTATTAAATGATGTCGTTTTGTGAGCGTATGCATTGTATTTAATACAACATATTTATCATCACCAGATTCATTATGTAATTTCTTAAGAGTGTAACATTTGCATTTTTGGTTCGTAATTATTATAGGTACGTTGTTTCATTAGCTGGTATGGAGTTTGAGATAGCATTTCCGTTTTGGTCATTTATTTAGAATTAACTATTTATTTTTGAAAGTACTTCATTAAAATCAAGATAGGTTTTTGTTATAAATATTTTCTAAACAAGCAAAATTATTAATAAAATAAGTACAGTCAGCAATATGAGTCGTTAAACATATTGACGTTTATCGAGTTTGAACAACTGAACATTGATTTAGTTATTATATACGACTTTAAGTTTAAAATATTTTTATAAATTACAATAATTTGATAATTATTTTGTAGTTATAAATTGTGCTTTATAATTTATAATTTCTATAAGACATTATTTTTTTTTTAAATTTCAAGATTTATAACCTTAAACGATTCAAAATGCAATTTTTATCAACTTGTGTCACAGATTGTACAAAATCAAAACGTTTTTATTGAAGGAGTAGTTGCCGTACAAACATATTTCTCCAACAATAGAGTGCAACCTTATTGCCGTTAATGTCAAAGGGGCTCTTTAGGCTGCTTGCTGTTACTGAGAATTTCCTAATAGAAAAATCCAATTACAATTTAATAACTTCGATTCATTTTTATCGCTCCGGCGTTTTTCAGTTGCTCATGGAGTTCATTTGCTTTGTTGGTTCTATCGATCGTGAGGTGAGCTTGATATCCAGTGAGGCATACTCGATAGCAAAAATCGTATCTGATGTGTAGGTCTAGACCTTTATATTATTATATGTGACAACTTGTACTTAACTGTGTGGATGGCGTACCTAATGGTTTAATTGGTTGCCTCGCCACAGCCATCGCGCCAAGTGTTTGTTAGCAATTATAGGTAGAATATAATTATTATATAGAAATATTTAATAAAGTGTAGTGCTGTATAAGCATTATTTGAATATGTTTAATCGTACCCGTTATTTTCTGTTGGCAACACTGATTTTGCTCGACTGCCCCACTACGCTTGATAGTGGAGGGGATGAATAAAACTAACGCGCGGAACGATAACGGGCAGTCGTGCGTTGAGTGGCGATCCGATAAGTTTGTGAAGTTAAAGTGTATTGTGGCGGATATTGCATTGAATTAAATAAGGTGCATATTGTATAACTATGTAAACTATTAATATAAATTCAAAATATGTTATAATTATTAAAAGAAATAAATGCCTGAGAACTGATTCTGGCGTTTCCTTTCAGTTGTTGGGCCCCAAACGGGACAAAACTTTGTGTGATCCACAAATGGTTGTTCTGAGTCTGGGTGTGCTTTGCGTCCGTTATTTGAATGTTTGTAAAGTCCCCCGCGACACAGAAATTATTCCTAGTGCGGGAGTTGTCCTTTATTACAACAAACTGTAAACAACATCTAATCATTGTGACGTTAAAATGGCTTTCAAGAGGCGACTAGCCGTAATAGATGGACACGAGGCCTTATCAAAATCGTAGGGAATGGTTGGATGCAATTACAACGCTACCTAGTTGGTATTCAAGAATGGTACCGATGCTCTGTAGCTCTGTCTCGTAACTGGATGCGAATAAGTAACTGTCAACGCACGGCTGCTTCTTTGAGAAAATTGTGATTGAAGGTTTAATTTCATCTGACTAATATTATAAATTACATTTTGCCCGCGGCTTCGCTCGCGTAAATTTAGTAACAGAACTTTTTCTGGTTGAAAGGTACCCTATGTCCTTTTCTGTTCTCCTGACAACGTGTATGCAAAAATTCATGATGATCGGTCAAATAGTTAATGCGTGAAAACGTAACAAACTAACTAACGTGCGCATTTATTATATTGGTTCGGATATGAAAGTTTGTGTAGATGTTTGAATGTTTGTTATTTAATTACGCCTAAACTGCAGAACTGATTTAGATAAAACTTTACACTTAGATAGACCATATCCTGGATGTCAAACCAGGATCTGGTCTATCTCTGTGTCCGTTCAAATGTAAACCGGTATAATTAGTACACTACTAATTATTTCGGTTAACGTTCGGGTGGACACGTGTGAAGTCATATTGATAAAATATACTTTGATATCTTAAGCAATAATATTGTTCAATCTATCGTGTAGCTCCACAAAATTATTTTACAACAAGCAATATTACAGTTGACGCATAAAAGCTTTATAAATGTAAATAAGATAGATAATTTAATAATTTCATGCATGTTGATTCACAGCGATATTTAAGTTAACATTTTATTTTTAAATAATGTTATATATATTTTAAGTAAAGAAGAGGCGCAGTATTGTTTATTAGGTAGCATGGTTTTTCGAGGTGACGGTTTGAAGTTCTACTACATGGACCGCCTTTTCCCCCTTTTTGTATTATTACAGTACTTTACAAGTGAAATTTTTAACATACTGTAGGTAATTCTTAATCGGGCACGCCACAATCGTGGCGGTAAGTCCCGTGTTTGAGGAGTGGCTGGAGAGGCGGCATGGCGCCCTCACCTTCCGGCTGACACAGGTATTGACTGGCCACGGTTGTTTTGGCCAGTTCCTGTGTCGTATACGCCGGCAAGAGACGCCCGGTTGTCACCACTGCGGCGACTGCCGCGACGTTGTAGAGGACACGGCGGCGGCGCTGCACACTTTAGCGGTTTGCCCCGCCTGGGCATCGCAGCGCCGTGAGTTGATCGCGGCAGTCGGATCGATTGCCCTCTCGCTCCCGACCGTAGTTCAGTCTATGGTCCGGAGTGAGAGGTCGTGGAACGCCGTCGCCTCCTTTTGTGAGGAAGTAATTTTCATCAAGGAGGCGGCGGAGCGGGAGAGGGAGCGTTTGAATCCTCTCCCCAACCGCAGAGCCGGGCGCCGGAGGGCGCGCGATGACCTCCAGCCACCCTGAGGTTTGACCTGGGGGTGGCGGGCTTTGTGGTTCTGCCCGCCATCCGTTCAGCACCAGGTCCGAGAGGCGGCGTGCGTGTTCCCACACGCGCCTCTGTGTCGAGTCCGTCTCAAAAAAAAGGTAATTCTTAATACAGTCATAGATACAATTATCACCAGGTCGTACAGATTACTTCTTCATACGAATTTAATTGAATTTTCTCGAGGGTTGTCAGATTATAGCTTATTTTCGCCGGAATTAATTCTGTTACTGTATCAAATAATATTAAGGGTTCGTTTCAGTTACAGAAAAATCTATACTTAAATAAAATTGTACTTATATAATTAGAGCTTATATTATATATTTTATAAAATATACGAACATAATATCCCAACAAATTCGACACGGGAATCCTGAAAATTCTCCAGAGTATCCAATATAATGCCCTGTTTCAGGTTCGCTGGGTTATAAAATAATTAAACCGATGACGAAACGGAAAATAAAATAAGTGAAGTGCGGTATTATTCCGTAACTCCCGGAGGAATTCACTTAGAGAGATAGTGTTAATTCTATTCCATTTCTATTCGCATCCCTGGTAATTCTATTCGTGAAACTTGCAATCTCGGGGGAGCAAAAAAACACAAATAAGTATATTTTATACGATTTGCACTCTATCTCGGCTTCCATCGCATTCAAAAGGTTCGGAACAGGAATGAATCTAAATCGCCAGTACCGGCGTGATATGAATAAGTAAGGTAGGTACTATCCACGAGTAGTTCGCCTAGCTTCGACCTTATTTATGGACTTGTTTCTTTTAGGGTTGTGTATCCAACTAGTGGTTGTTACGTACCCACTTACATGCCTATTGTTTCTTATACGATTACTAGCTTCTGCTCATAATTTTCTTCCGAAATCCCACGGGAACGAATACCGACATAACAAGTATCCTATATCTCAATCTAGGACATAGTCTATCTGCTGATAAGTATCATACAAATTCAAATAATCATTTACGCGTATTTGAGTAACATCTTCAGAATCTTTCTCATTTATAATTCTAGTTTCTGTTCGCGGTTTCACACGCGTTAATCCTACGGGAGCTTACAAGCTTGAGTTATAGCCTTTGTTTTATTCTCGACATCTCGACGTCTATCAGTCAAGTTTCACCTAAATCATTTTAACAGTTTGTGCGTGATTGAGTATCAAACTTTTTTTCTTACTTTGTCAATTATAATATTAGTAGGTAAAGGATTTATTATATTATTTGTATTTTGGCTGGATAGTTGGCGCATTGGTTTTAAGTGGCCGGCTTGCATTCGACTGACCAATCGCAGGGCATGTCTGCAGAATGCAGTTGCAGAAGTGGACTTACATCGTATCGTGGTGGACTCCGTTGTCGGATTAAGCCGGCAAGCGTGTGACGCCTTTCTGAATGCAAACATAAACTAAAGCTTGCTTTTTTATATTAACAACTCGCTCACTAGGAACAATTCCTGTGCCGCGAGAGACTTTACAAACATTCAAACGATGGACACAAAAACATCCAGACTCGGAACGACCATTTATGGATCACACAATTTAAAAAAAAAAACAGCGATAGCTCAGTAGGGAGACCAACAGACTGCAATGCAGAGGGTCTCGGGTTCGGACCCACGTCGCGCACCTCTGACTTTCGGAAGTTATATGACTTTTCGAAATTATGTGCGTATTGATTGTCAATTATCGCCTGCTCCGTGCCTCGGAGAGCACGTTAAGCCGTCGGTCCCGGCTGCCACGAACATCTATGGCAGTCGTTATTGGGAAGTCAGTGTCCTATAATATCCTGACACTGGTCTAGCCTTAGGGTATCGTTAGCCTTCGGGTTGCGGAGGTCAGGTGGCAGCCGCTCCGTGTTAAAACTGATATCCAGTCAAATCCGGTTAGACCAGGAAAGCCGACCCCAAGTGACTTGGGAATAATAAAGTCTAGGTAGAAGACAATTTTTAATCGAACTCACAACATTCGACGCTCTGGCATTGGCGAGGTGACCATTGAAACAACTACGCCATCTGTGCCGTCAAGCTGGATACAGAGACCTGTAGAAGTGAAGGGTAAACCTTTGCCTAATAAAATAGGACAGTAAAGATTAGAAGAAATAGGACAAGATAGTAAACTAGTTGGCCGATGTGTCACCGTGAAGCAAAAAGATAGTGAACGATGCGACATCGTTATGGAGAATAATATTGGGACGAATTCGACCCGGACATATTTCGGTTAGTTAGTTTTTGTGTATTGGCTGATCGCACAAGATCTGGTAAATTGGACGTCCGTATCTTTAAACCCATGTATTAATAAAAGACTGTTATTTGCTCGGCAACTAGGTATATCTAATGTATCATGTACTGCCTTCATATGGTTACATTTTTCTATATACCTATATATATATATATTATTTACAAAAAGACCTGGATTGAAGTTTGTTGTTATAATTTGGTACCGATAACCTAGTGAGAGAATGTTAGACTGCCTGCGGTATAAAAGAGAGGCGGTCCTGTCTCCATCGATCGTAAATCTGCTTGGCGACTAAAATATGCAGAAAGTTGGCAGTTAGTCGTTCCGTGCCAACATTTCGTGGAATTCCAATTAATTCAGAGCCCTGTCAGTAGTGACGGTGGAGAAAGTAGTATACCAATATTGCGGTAAAGAACAGTTTGTGAAGCATTCATTCGAAAAGAACCTATATGTTCCCAAGTTACAAGTATTGCAATTGGGAGTGACTGAGTTTCAATCAGGAAAACTATCTAACTATAAACTGTTTCTCTGAACATACTTATAACTCTGTCTAATAGGAGTGCACGGATGGTAGAATAGTTAAGTGGTTTATTCGCCATTACCAGTGCGCCGAGTGTTATAGGTTCAATCCTCAACAGAAGATACTTTGCGTGATATGAATAGTTTTTTTTATACTCTTTATTTATTTAGGGGTTTAGTCACAAATAAGACCATGTCAGCCCCATTGTAACCTAACCATAATTATAGGGACTTATTTTTAATCTTATTCTAAGGTTCTATAAAGTAAAATTGCTCCTTCGGACAATGGTTTGGACAATAATGATATGTTTTCGAGAATGGACAATCTTTGCGTCTGTTGTTTGAATACTTAAAAAGTGACCCACGACACTTAAATAATTCTTAGAGACTTGTCTTTTTATACGATTGAAAATAAAATATGCTATCGACCTCCACATTGCCTGTATTATCATAGTTAAGTCATATCAGTTGTTCTTCTATACTATATATTCAAGGGAACAATCACAATAGCGACAAATTTACAAGTTATATTAGTTTCTATACCATATGACGTCATGTGACTTTACGACATTTAAATATGCACAGGTTTTAGCTACACACAGTAGCACCGCTGTGTAACAAAGACGTAAAGTTAAATCAAACTTTTTATTTGTTTATATGTTTTGAAATCGCGGCGGGCGTGTAATTGTTCTCCCAACAGCGCGTTGTAATGAAACCGTGGGTAAACACTGCGTATACCACCGCACCCTCAACAGCGCTATTTGTACACTTATTCATTTCAAACATTGTGCTCGTGCTTTGTTCCGTACCCTGGAACAAGTGCCGCTACAATGGCCAGCTAATGGAATGTACATACTCGTATAATATTAAACGCAGGAAGCGTCGAGCGGCGGTCATTTAATTACAATATGATAGGTGCGCCATAACCGTAATTCGTAACGCACGGTGTGAATTGAGCTCATTTTCAGATACTGCGTAATGAAATCAATGCCGAGTCGTATTGCACTTAGGGTTGCTGCCGTTCACGATTGAATCCTTCTATAATAAACTATAAAAAGCGGACTCTGGCTGTGAAAACTGGATTGTATTTTTATTTATTTGTTTTTCTTATCGACTAAACCTTAAATCGCATTATGAATGAGACAATGGGACTATTATTCGGGCGATCTAAAATTGATTGTTTTCAGTCTAGGTGTAGATTGTGTCCGATAATTTTATGTATGGGAACTCCCTTGCGGCATACGGCACGATCAATAGTGCGGCAGTAGACTTAAAAAAAAGGTAATCTCTAAACTAAACCTCATCAATTTCGATACAGTGATTTACCTGTAAAACATAACAAACTGTCAGAGTTACATTCACATTTATAACATTTGTGTGGAAGTATAGATGTTCAGATTATAAGAACATAAAATATGTTCCGAAAGCGAAAAAAGGATCGTCCCGGTTGATCCCATGAGATGAAGACAAACCGAGCACGATAAATATAACGTATGTCGTAAACTATTCCTCAGAGGATGCTATCTCAATATTGACGGTTTCATACAAAGTGAAAATACGAAACACATATCAGACGCATATGAATGTTGTCATAAAATTTTTAAATAAGATAGTTTGAGAACTAACTAGGAATATTAACATTGTCGTTCTCGCGAATTTTATACATTGAAATAAAACTACTTTTTAAAGTAATAATAATTTCAAAATACTTATACAAATATATAAGCTGACTTCAAAAACACTTTTTCATATAGTATAAACTGTAAACATTGCTAGAAATTTTATTGTTGCGGCCTAGAAGGCGGCAACTATGAATCTTTTTAATAAAAAAAATATTTATTCGGGAATCTTTAATCGATCTAGTAAATGATATATATATTGCCAGTATCTCTGTTCGACGTTTAAAACGTATTGATTCAAATGGTTTACAAACAATCTATATTGTATTAAGCGTTTCGTAGTAAATTAAGTGTTTAATAAAATTGTATGTAAGAATCCAATAGTGAGCTAAATGTAAAGTATGGTCATTGGTTACTGAAATTTGATATAAGCGTTACTAATCCTAATTATCATTATAAATGCAAATATGAGATTGTTTGCTTTTAAGAATTTCACGCCTTAATTTCTTAACTGTTACAGAAAAGAACATAGGGTACCTTTCGTTCTAAAAAAAGTTCTGGTCCAGAGGGATAAAAGTTTATTGAATAAATCTGGAATAACGCGAGCAAAGCCGCAGGCAAAATCTAGTTAAAATATATGAAAGTCTGAGGAACACGTAAAGCATCTTCAAGCATCTCTTTAGTCGAATAGTATGCCTTTCTAATTAAGCAGTTATGGAGTGAGATTATACTGTCAAAAACATTACAAACTTTTCGATTGTAAAGCTTGTAATAAAAACATATTTTATTCTAAGCTTCCAATTGAATCTAGCCAATACAGAGTCGGTGCCAAGTAATTGAATTATCTTTGTTGGCTGTTTGTGTCGCACCGACTCCAAATTGATTAGATTCGATTGGGAGTTCCAAACTGGCTGAGAAATACCGGAGGAAAACGTACAGGTCGCTTTGTAAAGGGTCTAGCAGTCTTTGGTTGCATGCGAATCAAATTAAGAAAAACTAACTGTTTACGCTTATTATTTGTGTTATTCTGAATCATTACAACCCCTTATTCTAGAACGGAAATATTGAGTATGGATTTAGGTCAATGCTATTGGCTTTACTAGTGGTTTATGTGGTCGCCATACCATCGCCACTGTGCCAAGTGTCGTGGGTTCAATCTCCACAGAGGACAAAATATGTATGCACCACAAATGGTTGTTCTGGGTCTGGGTGTTCTTTGTGCTCGTTTTTGCATATTTACAAAAGCGACACAGGATTGAGCCCTTCTGAAGGTTAAGCCTTTAAAAATGTAAAAAAATCCCTATCATTCTTACATAATACTCTAAACCACTACACAGTCTTAAAATCCACTTGCACGGATTACGGTTACCTTTTTACCCATATTTTTATATTAAACGTAAATCCTTAGCCATCTGCTTACAACTAAAGTATTGTTGTAGGTATGTGGCTATCAACTTAATATTTCTAATGATACGGGTTTCCCACTATGACTTTGTTTTATGAAGAAGGTTTACGATATCGCCATCGCTTGGATTAAGCTCGGCGCTGATTGGTTCTTAATGACCAATAAATTATAAGCGATTAGATAAATCCAGGCCCTACGGATATAACGCTACCATCCCAATTTTGAAAATCCTGCCATAATTCCCACATTACCATTGCAGTAACGTTTCTATGCTAATGCGGTTTGAATTGAAATATGTATTTTGTATTTATACTAGTTACCTTGGGTTCTTACTATTTTCAGTTTTTAACTGTAACCTATGCGTAGACCGCATCGTTGCTTTTGTGGTATAAATTTGCGGATGATTGTGAAATCTTGGGTACGACTCTCAGGTCAGACAAGCTGGAAGAGAGAGCTGGAGGAAACCCCAATAGGGTTTCCTCTAAGTTAATTCTCAGAAGCAGTACGGAATCAGGCAATGTGCTCGGTAGATGGTAATAGAATATCTATCACATGGAACCTGGAAAACATAGCTAGTGTAATATAATACACTTCTGCCTATATCTACGTGGCACCTGTATATTAGGTGTATACGACTGTATGTTGTGAGTCTTGATATGTATGTATACAATAACATAACCTCAACGCAGTTTGGGATACAGTGCGCTCATAAGGTCACCCTCTCTTATCCGTATAAGGCTCTGGCAAAAAGCAAATTGAGTAGAAACAAAAACCGCAAAGGTCCTACAGATTGCGGGTTGTGCGTGCAGATTGGCAACCCTAATTGCATTGTGCCATTTTATCAGATGACGCGATACAAGCCGACTGTTAACTGGAACGAATGGAGCGCAATCTTTACGTGCTACACCGAAGCACCGACGTCGTAACGACCGCCCGTTTATTTGCTTATAAACTCGCTCACACCGCTTGTACTAAACAAATCACCGTGTCGTAAAGGTTGAGTTATTGTCATTGAGATTCGAGATAGAAGACGGTGATGGCAATGACCTTCTGTAGGGTGTAGTGTAGAGTATATGCACACATAATATTCATACGAAGACTGAACTACGCTTTTCGATTACGAATGAATTTGAGAGAATAGGAGTACACTTGTATTTGCGCACGGACTTGCACATCATCGCATCTGAAAGACGTCTACTATTGGACATAGGCCTCTTTTAAGGTTTTCCTCACAGACCGGCACTTCCGCCGCCCGCGTCACATTTACTCACTATAACCTGCGTAGACCTGTTACCATTGATTGGCGGTTAGCAATAGAGCTATCTGCGCAGATATTATAGCGTGCAAGTGTAATACGTCCCTGGGCGGGCCGTTTTAGTCTTACTCTAAGTAACCAAACAATTGCCGCAAAATGCCAAATACTCAACGAAATACCTAAGCCCTTATACACATAACATGCAACTTCATTGGCCAACTCTACTGTCATACATGTAGTAGAATATTTAAGACAACGTTCAGTCTAGCAAGCCATATTAGGTCTCACAGAAGATAATTTCTGAGGTCATCGTCATTAAAATCAATGAGTAGCATAATAGTAAAAATCAGCTTTGTATTATTTTGATTAAATTGTGTAATGTACATTTTCCAGTTCGCATAATATGCGATTTTATATTATAAAATCGACTCGCTGGTATATAGGTATCATAGACATCAATAAAAATCTGACTTATAAGCTACCCTAGTTCAAAATAAAACTATCGGTGAATATGCATTTGGGTTAAGATCTCTATACTTATAGTATTTGTAGAAACCGAGAAGGTATGGGGTTCGTGCCAAGAGTGGTGTGTTCGTGCCGTCACGTAACCATTCCGACGACTGCGGACGTGATAACCGCTACTGGAATATAAGTTTCGGCAGTTTATAGTGATAGTATTAAGTTGCATCCATACAATACTGCTACATTAAGGTAGTGAATCACTTTGCTTGGTAACGAAGCGGTAATGTATGTGCAGTGGGGTGAACTGTCGTCGGAAGGTGTGGTGCGTGGTATCGGCGGGGGCGCGTCGAGTTATTTGTCTAGATCGTGCGGAATGCAGCCATGGACAGACACTAACTCCACACAAGCGCGCTGTGCCTGGGCTATAGCCTCCCCCGACATTACTCTGCTCGCACTTGCACACGATAACAACGTTCGATCTAATATATTGTGCAGGTGCGGATTTCTCAGGCGAATACCTGTTCTACATAATATAATTGTTTTTGATGGCGTCTATAACACTTACCAAAAGAGATTTGAACGATTTGTATGAACAATGGTAGTTTGGTTGCCTCATCCTCTCACTAGCCTTTATTATTCCTAAGTCACTTGGGGTCGGCTTTACTGGTCTAACCGGATTTGACTGGATATCAGTTTTTACACGGAGCGGCTGCCACCTGACCTCCGCAACCCGAAAGCTAACGATACAGTCAGTATGTCAGGATATTATAGGGCACTGACTTCCCGATAACGACTGCCATAGATATTCATGGCAGCCGGGACCGACGGCTTAACGTGCTCTCCGAGGCACGGAGCAGGCGATAATTGTAAATCAACATGCACATAATTTCGAAAAGTCATATAACTTTCGAAAGTCAGAGGTGCGCGACGTGGGTTCGAACCCGAGACCCTCTGCATTGTAGTCTGTTAGTCTCCCCACTGAGCTATCTCTGCTGTTCCTAATCAAATTCTTTTATTCGGCAAAGTAAATTTGAAGTTCTATTTGCGAATATAATATAACATTTATTGTATGTGATATAAATATACCGTGGCAAGTTTTGGCTTAGATATGTGTATGTGCGATCAACAGATCCTGGATAGGCCAAAATGTAGGGCTCTTCATTCGTACTTAGGGTTTTCTGTAACGAAATTCTCTAAATAAATAAAGGACTCTTCAGGAATAAATAGGCGTAAGTATATGTACATGTATTGTATATCAGCGAAGAGTAAGGCATTAGTGTATTGCAACATTATATTGCTTAGATTTTTTCTAAACGACGTCTCCCACTCTATTTTGGTGTCCTGTGTCGATGGACACTTTACAAACATTTATACAACAGACATAAAGACCACCCAGATATCAAATAACTATTTGAGAATCACACAATTTTTTGTCTTGTGTGTTGATCCAACCCACAACCTTCGGCACCATTGAGGTGGCGAAGCGACAGAACAAACCACTACGCCATCAGTGTACAAAAATAAATCCGAATATGAACAAAATAAAAAAGCAAGACAGACCGCCTTCTTCTTTAATTTTTTCATATTTTGGGCATATTTGCAGAAGAACAATTGCTAAGAATTTCCTTGCAGGAAAACCAAATTTAAGTTTAGAAGCCAGGATCGACTGCAAACGCAATCTTATGCTACCGGTCCAACACGCTACGTTTTCTAGTCTACTTTATCAGTGCCTTCATATAAAAATACTGATCTAGTGCCATTAATATACTATACCTACGGTTACAGGCCATTTGTACGAAAGCTATGTAGATACTGGTCCGAGTATTGCTAACCTTGCATATATTTACCAGCAAACCAAACAATAGAGTGTACCTCCGTCAAATTAAGTAAGTGACATCAGATATCCGATTTTATTTGGCAATATAATAGGTATACATTACCTCCGGATAATCCTATCCCGGGAAATAAGTTGCAGATAACATCTCCCCTTTTCCTTAAAGTGGCGTAGCATCAAGGGAGGCAAGGTCGCGAGTCGTAAGCCGGTCCTTGTCGAGACTATCTATTGACCAAGAATGTGCATAAATCGTTTGCATCTTAGATACTCGGCGCCGCTTTTGTATACACATACGGGTTTTGGCTGCGTTTCAAGGCCGTGACCGGTTTAAATCTCACCCGGTTTTAAACTGCCCCAGTTACATAGGTGTAAGATGTTCGTATCGGCTGTAATGGCCCGTTGTGCCGATACTCCACTAATAGTCTGTTTATGTGCCGGTACGGGCCTCTTGAGAGTTACTGTAATTACGTCGCTCGACTGTATCGCTGTAGAAGGTTGTTTAGAAAATTCAAATACGTTTCAGTACTTGTAAGATGCGGGCAAAGTTGGTGCGGACATTGAAGCTACTAAAGTTTCATTAATTTAGAAGGGGAAGTCATTAATTTGGAGCGATTTATAAGCGGGTACCATCTCCGCTATTGTAATGCCGTGTCGTGAAGACAATGGCTTCTCCGATGATTAATATAGCCGAGGCGGGAAGTATGTACCTTCTGCCAATGCCCACCTCGGGAAGTAGAGACGTGATTTTCTCAGTTATGGTCCGGATATCAAACTATCGCTCATGATCTTTCACTTTGATAATTCTAATGTTTGTGTTAGGTATAATATTCCTGTGAGATTCAGGTATGAAATCAGTTCTTAAGCTGTTTTCCTATATGGCTGGCTTTAGCCAGGCAGTGATATGTGATGCAATAAATTTATGCCAATAATTAACAGTATTAAAGAATGTTATTTTATAGATGTAATACTATGTAGGTACATAGTATTCAAACTAAAAATTATATTAAAATTTTATTGATTCAGGGCGCACGCATCTAACACTTATGCAGTTATAATTATAGTTTACAAACAAATTATTGGTAAGCTTTTGTATTATTTTATAGCTTTTGCCTTCGATTAGCTCGAACAGTTACTTTTTCTATATGAAATGTATGTTCGTCTCTGCACCCCAACATTTATGCATATTTTCCTGATGATCCGTAGAGTAGTTAAGTCCTGAAATCATAACAAACTCATATTCGCAATTGTTATATTAACCACGATATCGTTATTACTTGTCGTCATTCGAAGTTATTTCAAACAAAAAACTATTCTTACTATTACACTAAGTAAAGGCAATAATATTAAAACAAAGTACTAGACTGTCAGCTTCTAAGAATAGGTATCTAAAAGCAAAGTCAAAGAACGCTATTGAATGTGTCAAACGCGAGGCAGCAGTAGGTGTGTAGTGCAGGCGCGGTGAGTAAGACTCCGAGAGGTGTATTTTTACGGGGCCTTGACACGATCACGCGTCGCTTTCGTAGACTCGCGTGGCAGACGGGCCGACGCCGCCCCGCCGCGACTCGCCGTGACGCGCGGCTACGACTGTGCACGCTTAAGTGGATTACTCGCCCCATCGCTAACTCTTCAAACAATTTAGCTGTAAATCAAACGTATGAAGTGTTTAATATTTCTCTTTGTTATTTTATAAAATTGCTTAGCAAGCTAATCTTTTAAATAAGACGTTTAGCAAGTTTTACATATTTATTCAAATTGTGTGCAAGTAAAGAGCGTACAAGTTGTATATACATAGAATGGCAGCGTTTTGCCTAAACAATACTAACGATATAATAAATTGTAAGTACGTATAATTAACCTTTATACAAAGAACAGACGGCATATTTTAAAAGTTATGAATTCCAAACCCTCGCAGTACCTTAAATAACAGATAAAAGCGGTAGGTAACAACAAGGCGGGGTGTCCAGGGGTGAGCGGCGCGGGCGGCGCGGGCGGCGCGACACAACTTGTTATCTCAATAAAACTTGATAATCTCATTTTTGTGTTGGGCTCGTGAACCGGAACCCTTGCACTAATTAGCCGGGACAATACTCCTCTCTAATTTTCTCTTTTATTCCATTATTGTTTATTTTGCCCGACAGGAAAAACTTTTCTAAACGTTGAATAGGTATCATCTACATTTACTCGAGCCTATCCTAAAACTTGGGTACGGTTAACATAATTATTACAAAACTAGCGATCGTAACCGGCCTCGCCTGAGCCCGCCCCTATTCAATTTACTTTATCTACCGATCTGTGGCAACTTTTGTCAAAATCCATTCGGCGGTTTGAGCCGAGACTAACAAATATTGAATGGTTTTATTCTCCGTGAGAGAAATTTTTGATACTTACTCCATGTTTAAGTTGGCTCTTGACTCTTTGGCTTTCAAACATTGAGCCTTCAAAATCCATTTCGCAATTTTCTCGTGATCCTTGGTAAGTCTGGTAACAGATCGGCAAATGGACAAACAAAAGTTAAAGAAAATATCGTTGGGATCGAGATAATATCTGACAGGCGGTTATACCCATTATATCCATTCCTCTGACGGTAATGTTCAGAGACATCTTCTCTACAGTAATAATGACAGTTTCTTAATGGTTCATCTTTGTTAACGGCGCATAGAACCAACTTTGCGAAATGGAAATTATAGAGTTTTCACATTTATTAACCTCTTTAGCCGTTTCGGTTACAGAATTGACACTTTCATTTTCTGTTACATGTCATGTCAACGAAGTGAGATGTAGCATCCGTTTCCCAAATGTTGGAGGATGTTTGGTACATGCAATCATCGACCATGTTTGTCGCACGACGCTACAACTGGTGGCTATCCACCGTCAAAATTGTTCTGCTCACATACATTTAACAGTGAATTTTTTACAAAGTATTTTGCCGTGTAATTTGCTTTTTATTTAAGTTGAATGTTAAATGTGACTGCTGAGTATGCGAACTCGGATTTTCCGACCAAGCACAGTGTTATTGGAGTTTTATATCAAGAAATTGTTAGGAATAGCACGGTATCTGGATCAGTATCCCGTGGACTGTGATAGCCATGTTTTCTATTACGTAGCGTATCTATGTAACATACCGCTGTCTACTCCATTGGGGATATGGTTGTCTGACTATGTATGAAATTTAGTTAATGAGTTGTTGAAATTCTGTTTGCTGTTATTCTTAGAATTGTTTCAAAAGTGTTTTTATGTAACGCGAAAATGCACAGAATGTGTTGTGCAATGTCGCGAGGGAATTTAATTGTACCATTTCTGTAAAGTTTCTTAAGAAACAGCTCCTGCATCTTTGTTCGTTTTGCAAATGAATTGGTTAGATGAACATTTGTGTATATAAATGTATACGCTTGTTTTCCATAGGAATGGAAACGAAAGAAAGAAAATGTATTTATTTTGTACATGCATGATGTACACAAAAGAAACGAAGAGAAAAAAAATTACAATGTAATAAGTAAGGGCTTTGAATAAAATACAATTTAAAAGATAAAGCTAAATTAAGAAGGTGTTCGTTATATTTCACACTCGCGTAAAATGGCTATAGCTCAGCTTATTGCTGTAGTACAGTATGAAGTACATCGTTGGAGGCAGAAACTATAAATTTCACTTTAATTATACCTTTTTTTTCAAATATACCTTTATTTCTTTCATTCTGCTGGTTTGAGCACGAATGGATCGGCTTGACTGAGGAAGACTCCATCCCTCAGAATATCGGCTTATAGAGGCAGTATACCTACTGCTTATGTTCCTTTGCGTGAGTGAGAGCGCAGAGATCTAATCAAAGTCAAAGTCAAAGTCAAAGTCAAAAATAATTTATTCACTTAGGTCACAAAGTAACACTTATGAACGTCAAATGGGTTAGTGAGTTTATTATATTTACTGAATTTACATTTATGTTAGTTGCAAGGTTCAGGCAAAAGGTTGAGCCTATGAGAAGATACCTGCAAGAAACTCAAGGCCACTCTTTTAAATCGCCATCAACTTATAATTTCAGTATTTTACAACTCATTTATGTACCAGGTGTTGCAGTCATTATGCCATATGTCACTGTCCATATAAAACTAAATTCTAAAATAAAGAAAAGTTGGTAATATTATGTAAAAAGCATTTGAGAATCACCTGCGCGGTCCTCTTCCATCTGCTCAAAAGTAGCAGACGATCACAAAAACATTCAAACAACGGGTTCAGCACCTTTTTTCTAATTGCAATTGCTGTAATGCCTGCAACGACACTAAAAATTACTTCACTAATAGCAAAGCATACTATCCCGGAGTAACATAGGCTATGACTTTAAAAGCAAGACCACGGGCAAGATTTACCTTATTTTTAACAAGAAAGAATAGGTAACTAATGTGCCTTAAATATTCAGTACACAATGTCGTTCACCAATTCCTAAATACTTGGAGTTGGTCGCCCTTCTTAGAACTATATTATGACAAACTTTTCACTTAGGCGAGTTCTAAACGAACTCGTGACCTACTTACCTTTTGATCTCCTTGTGCCTTGTTTTGTTACATATATGTAACTCACATTACATTTACCTGTAACACAGGCTTGAAGTTGGACTCCAAGAAACCATTCTTTTTGTAAGTTGTGTTGGTATTGGTGGTTCAGATTACATATCTGATATCGACAATTTTTTTGGCACTGTAATTAAGTATATGTTGAGGTAGTTTTCTTTACCACCTACGCTATATTTGTTTTAATCAGTCTTTAGTGGTCGTACCGGCAAATGGATATGCCACAAGAGACTTGCATTTTTCGGGATAAATAGTTACTATAATCGTTCCATTGACCCACGAGACCCAACTTTCAGACTAAAGTTTATAGACCCTAGTCTAATCAGATAAGGGTGAAAACATTCGGATTTTTTTACGGAACAGGTGCCACATAAACTATACGTCGCCTATAATGCGTGAGTAATCAGACTAACAAGAAATATCGTCAATTTTCGATAATGACATAACAAGCAAATATTATCTGGACAAGTTACAAGTTACCGATACAGATACCATTTCTATTGGTTACTTCTTCAAGATATTATTCAAAACGCAGTTATTGTATAACTGCGTTTCATACGACGTCTTCGTTAAAATCGAAAGAAATTTCAAAAGAACGATTTACTCAAGTAGCTGTTGATTTTTAATGAGCTTAATATTTTATTCAATAAGTATGAAGCTTGATGTTTTTACTTTCTTTTCTTCCCTTCTCAACTTGGAAGCCGTAGTTTGTTTCAAAGGGCCTTTATAAAATATAAATACTTTTAATTGAATTATTTCTCAGATTACTTTGTTCGTTCTTCGGTGGTCCGCACTTTGGAACAAAAACAGGCCTTGTATAAGATCTGTTTATTCGTTTTTCGAAGATAAGCATTTGTCCACTTATCGCTTGTCAGACCGTTCGTTATCAGGGTTGAGATAGCGCGGGCGGCATTGAATCCTGCCTGGATTAACATACATGACAGTCAGATTTATGATGTCAGCGAGATATAATGTAGCCTTAAGCAACTATAAAGATGCTAGATACGGTTCTAGCATGTTATGTATACCGATTACTGGGCATATACTACTGAGAATGGCTAAGCGATAAACAACAGATCTAGTAAATAATTAAACATAGTCACCTCTACGTGACTTTTATTTTCTATGGCTGGCTTATTGGTTGAATAAGTGTTAGTCTTTGTAAGTGTGGGGTCTTTTACCCAATAACAGTAATCGAAGTCTGAGATTGGGCAAAGTATTACGTTATGAGTATTTTAAATAATTGCCAAAGGAAATCTAGCATACCACTGCGTATCGTATAGAATTTTCTGTGATATATGTAGGAACTTTTAAAGTGCCAGATAATATATAAAAGTCCTTTACAACAGAATTGCTCTTTGTCTGCACATTGTCAAATAAAATGTTCCGGTATCTGCACATCGGAACATTTTATTTAGTACGAATTTAATATATGAAATGTAAAAAAATATAATTTTAATCAACACATCCCTCATTCTAAATTTTAAACACCCCACAGATACTGTAAAATTCTGTTATTTCTATTTAAAAAATTACTTTCATGTAAGATTTTCTATATAACTTTGTGTGGCTGATAACCAGAATTTCACTACTAAATTGTTGGCACTAATACCCTTCTATACACAGCTAAGCGTGTTTTTCGACACGTTTTTGTTGATCATAAAGGCGTTACATTTAAGTAATATACGGCTCCTATTTGTACACTCCACTATAATATAAATTTTATCGCCATCTACGTATTGGTCGTAAAATAGGTGTTACAGCGAGTCACTCGTGTATTTGGGAAGGTATTATGTTTACAATTGTTTAATTTCGGCGTTATATTGTTTCTCTTTTCTTGTAAGAAGCATATATGATTCTGGATGCAAGACTTCGTGTCGTAGTCTAATCTAGTATAGTCGACTGGCATCTTATTTTTATACTGCTGATGTCGAAAGCGGTTATTATAGGCGATATATAATTTTAATTTAGTTCTAGATTTAAGTTGATTTATAGGTTTTTACAGCAGCGATAGTCTAGTGAAAACCTTTAGACACCTGAGGCACGCATCTGTGACTTTTCGGAGTCATGTGCGTATTGAATAGCTAATTATCGCTCGCTTTAACGGTGAAGGACAATATCGTGTAAAAACCTACATGTTTGCGAGTTCTCCATAATGTTCTCGAAAATATGTAACGTCTGCCATCCCGCACTGAGCTAGCATGGTGGACAGTGGATAATGAGAGAACGGTTACGTTCTCTCACTGAGTAGAGGCCTGTGCCCAAGCAGTGGATCAGTTTAATACAGGGCTGATATTATATTTATATAGGTTTTGAAAGGTTACATTGTTTTCTTATATATTTAGCATTAGTATTATTAAATTATCTTTTGGACTCTATTATCGACCTTGTTTTGTTACGCTATATATTGAAGTAATTTCAAAGTATTGCAAAAATAGTCTATGCATCAAATTTTAACTACAAGATAAACCAGGCATTTAGTTTCTTGTGACGCTTTTTAATCTTAAGAAAGCTTACCGGAGGTATAAATTTGACAGAGTTCCTGTACAAGAAGTGGCAAAGCGCCAAATTTATTCCTCGCTTAAGATTGTCGGTCGAAATTCGTTCAACATTAATGATGAGTAAGATATCAGGTCTATTGTAAAAATATTACTTTTCTACTTACTAAAATTTTGTTTTAAGACGTACAAATCGAAACATTTACAATTATTGCAGACGAATAAGGAAAATCCATAGGATAATTGTTCTGTTTTCCAGAGACACCTTGGTAAATAATATTTACAGTACCAGAAGTGTCCGATAAAAAATTTCTAATATTATGAACAAGATAAAAAATACGGCCCCCTTTAACTGCTATTGTTGGAATGCCAGGCATAATTATAACCTATTGTGCCTGGTCGCCGGTGTGCCGCTGCTACTCAATAGTTTAAAGGTCTTACTCTATCAAAGAATATTTACCCAATTGTATAATATCGGTCCTGTATTAAACTGTCCCACTGCTGGGCACGGGCCTCTTCTCAGTGTGAGAAGGATTAGGCTATAGTCCACCACGCTGGCCTAGTGCGGAGTTGGCAGACTGCGGGGTTGGCAGACTTCACATATCTTAGAGAACATTATGTAGAACATAATGTATGTATGTTTTATATTATTAGACATGCAGGTTTCCTTACGATGTTTTCCTTCACCGTTAATGCGAGCTATAATTAACTATTTAATACGCACATAACTTCGAAAAGTCAGAGATGCGTGCCCTGGGATCGAACTCGAGACCTCTGCGTAGCAGTCTATCGGTGTCCCACCAGGCTATCGTCGCATCTTCCCGATAAATTAATTAACATTATTTAATTAGTAATTCTATTAAAATGCTTGACTTAGTTACGTATAATTTTTTATTTATTGATATATTTGACTATTAAGAATATTAATAGCAGTAGTAAGTAGTAGGAGGATATACCTAGTATTAAGGATAATTTCTTGTAACATTTTAAAGTGGTTTTGATCAGAGTATATTTTGTTTTTGACATAGATATTAATTTAATATTCTATATTTAATTGACTAATATTAACAATTTATAGTGAATTTTGTATTCCGTACAGCTGACTATAATATGTATGTATCTCGAGGTGGCGCCATCTATTGATTCTTATTATATATATACTTAAGTGGACTCAGACTGAACTGGATGCCCTGGACCGGCGGGTCCGTACACTCTTGACGGCATACCGTATGCATCACCCACGTTCGTCTGTGATGAGACTGTATATCCCGCGGAAATGTGGAGGCCGAGGCTTTCTGAATGCCAAGGCCCTTCATAACCGCGAGGTATGCAACCTCAGAGAATACTTTATTCAGGCAGACGTGGGTATGCATCGGGATGTAGTTGCTGTGGACATCGAACTCACCCCGCTCAGTTTGGCTAAAGAGAACTGGCGCAAGCCTGTAGTACTTAGCACTAACGATCGCAGGGATGTATGGCAGAGCAAGGAGCTTCACGGTAGGTTCTACAAGGCTCTATATGGAGCTGATGTAGACCTGTTAGCCTCCGTGAACTGGCTACGTTTCGGTGACCTCTTTGGGGAAACCGAAGGGTTTGTCTGTGCTATTGCGGACGAAGTTATCAAGACGAATAACTACCGGAGATATATCTTGAGGGATGGTACGGTTGACATTTGTCGGGCGTGCCACCTACCTGGTGAGTCCCTCAGGCATATAGTTTCCGGTTGTTCTCGTCTTGCTAACGGCGAATACTTGCACAGACATAACCAAGTAGCCAGGATTATTCACCAGCAACTTGCTCTGAAATACAAACTTGTAGATGTTGAAGTGCCGTACTACAGGTATGTAGCTGAATCAGTTCTCGAAAATGGTCATGTCACGTTGTACTGGGATCGAACTATCATCACAGACAGGACTGTTGTGGCCAACAAACCTGACATTGTGGTGATAGATCGATCAGAGCGCCGCGCATTGATTATCGATGTCACCATTCCGCATGACGGCAATCTCGCGAAAGCTGAAAAAGATAAGCAAATTAAATATCTCGATTTGGCTCGTGAGGTCGTCGACATGTGGGATGTTGATTCGGCAATCATTGTGCCGATAGTCATATCTGTCAATGGTCTAATAGCCAAGAGCCTCGATCACCATCTAAAGAGGCTCGCGTTGGGTGCTTGGATCAAGGGTTTGATGCAGAAGGCAGTGGTTTTAGATACAGCACGCATTGTGAGGAGGTTCCTATCTCTGGAATCCTAACCACCGGCAGCTTGGACCCTGTTCCCGATGCCGGTGGGGTACCATATATTTTAAATTTTTTGAAATGTATTTTTATAGATATATGTATATTTAAAAATGAAAAATATATTGAAAATATTTAAATAAAGAGAATAATAATAATAATGTAATGTAAATTTATATGAATGTATATTATTTATGGTAATTACAATCTTCATCTTATTTAGTATTAGATATTTCGATTGCGTTTCAGCAACCATGATCACGGGTAGACTGAGGTGGTGTTCGTTTTAACCTATCGAGTTGCAGTGGCACACCAGTGGCCAATAGGCTTTCAATAATGTCTGGCATTCAAACAATTGGCAGATTCATGTTTAATTATAAATTATTGTTACAAGATAAAACCCGTATAAAATAGTAAATGAAACAATGTTAATAAACTGATATTTTATCAAATGTGAGAATAAAGATACCTTCATGCCTTCCCTTCTGCTTATCCTATGGAGGACTCGTATTTAAATATATATATATTATATATACATGCGAAGACACACGCCTGTGTTATTAAGAAATCCAATATATGAAACGATTCTGCAACGAATATTAAGTATTATATTAAGTTAATATAAGAAACGTGCTACATAATTGGTTCCTTATGATTTCAAAATTTAATACAAGCCCACATAAAATATACGCATGGAGTATTCTGTTATATAATGGCAATTTTTTAGCTGTTTTAAGAAATGGCTCGTTGAATTAGGATCCTTTATAATTCTTTACAAAGATTATTAGCGATTTGTATTAAAAATTACTTGTGGTTTTGTTAAGCTCTTGAGCTAAGCTGGAATATTTGTGTTAAGGGGTTAACATCGGTAGTGCAACGGGAGGGAATGGAAGCTGAAGGGATGTTGTGTTATTGAAACAACTGTTCTCAACCGATTACCATTTATCACTACTTAATTAAATACAATCGTATTATATTTATAATAGAACTTACTTACATACATAGTACGACACCTCAAAGCTATGACTTCTCTATCGCAAATCCAACATCTTATACATTGCGCTGCCGACGCTGTTCAGATTCAGATTCGTAACTATCAGTCTCTGATTACTATCCTGGTTTGGGCTAATTGGGTTTTAATGTCAGGTAATCTAGTCTAGTCTAGTGTAGTAATATTATTAATGCGAATGTGAGTTTGTTTGTCTGTTACGCTTTTACGCCTTAACTACTCGACCGATCATCATGAAATTTCGCATACACGTTGTCAGGTGTCTATACACCAAAATAACCCTGTGTCCTATGACACAGGGTTATTTTCAGCAAGAAACAGAAACTAAATTAATGCGAGCAAAGACTCGAGCAAGATCTTGTACACACAGCGACGCATCAACTTAGACTGTTTGGACTTTGAACTATTAGAAGTTGAACGCTGCGAATCGTGCGAGAGAGGGCGTTATATTTTTTTATGCTCTATCCTTACGATTAAATCGACACCACTATGCACAGTCCCTTTCCGACAATTCTCTATTTTGTATGTAGCGTAGTTATGCGTATAAAGGTTGTCTAACTTGATGTGTAGCTGTGTGTACCAAATAAAAGCGCGGCAGTAGGCGGTAGTAGTAGCCTTCCTATCTTATTTTTATTAACCTTATCTTAATTACTGACTGTATAATAAATATCACTTAAACACAATGTACAAGTGTCATAATATAAATTTCAAAATAGTCAAAATAAATTGAATAGGTACATGCACAATGTTTATTAAAAGATTTCATCCCTATGTTATAAATATATATATATAATAATATCAGCCCTGTATTAAACTAAAACTATCTCACTGCTGGGCACGGGCCTCTTCCCACTGTGAAAAGGGTTAGGCCATAGTCCACCACGCTGGCTCAGTGCGGGTTGGCAGACTTCCCATATTTTTGAGAATATTATGGAGAACTCTCAGACATGCAGGTTGCCTCACGATATTTTCTTTCACCGTTTAAGCAAGCGATAGTTACCTATTTAATACGCAATAAATATTAATTTGAAATTTTTAGCTAGCTTAACACAAGTAGCGTGTATCTTCTTTTTTTTATTATAACTCCAACATTAAAAATAAGTCCTGTGTCGCAAGGGCTTTACAAACTCTCAAACAACGGACACAAAGAACATCTCGACTCGGAACAAACATTTATGGACCACAAAATATTTTGTCCCGTGTGGGATTCGAACTCACAACACTCGGCGCAATAGCAGTGGCGAAGCGACTACTTAAACCACTCCGTCATCGGTGAATCATATACTATATTAGACAACAAATTTTGTCTTAAGTACCTTAGCAAAATTTTGCGTTTAGGCTTGACATGCGTTTGATGCCCATGTAAGTCAACGTGTTATTGGATTATTCTGTTAGTAAATCAGTAATATAAGTACGGAGTTTCTGATTTAGATCTAGTAGGTAAACGGTGAAAGGTCAAATATATAGTTAGCGAAATATTAGCTTTATATATTTCTGTTTACTCCTTCTGGTATACCCCATGCGTATACGCACCAGTATATCCCGGGGTCGTTAACTAAAGGGGTTTATTGGACCATATTTGTCGTATGCAAGGTACTCTTTACGTAGTTTTTTTCGGGATATTGATTTATTAATAGTTCATTATACTCTATTTAATTTGAGGTGGCGCGGCCAGAGAGCACTGCCTGGTGGCCGGACCACATAAATTGTTAATTAAAAAGATATTTCTTGAGGTACTAAAAATATATATATTTCGATGAAAGTAGACTTTAGGTAGGTATTATTTCGAACTATAGCATCTGAGTACTAAACTGTCTACGGGCCACAGAGGAACACACGAATTATAATACTAGTAACTGTGATAAACAGCGTTTATACTGCTGTTACTATTTTTTGTTAACTATGTACTTACTGTTAGCATCCCTACTAATATATTTACAACTACAAAAGTGTGTTTGTTGCTTTCTACTTCTTTTACACAACAACAGAACAATGGATCGACATAATCTTCTTATCTCAGAAAAATAACAAGAGGTTGGTTACAGCGAAATTTCTACTTAAACCTAGGATTTCGCTTAAGGCGAAGGGGAAAGAGAATACACAAACACAATGTGTTTTAATGCACGTTTCCTGGTAAAAATATTATTAATGTAGCTTTAAAATTAATATATTTTGTAACATGTATCTTGAACTTACGTTTATAGGTTTCAAATAGTTACTGTTAGTTGTAGTTTGTACTTGAAAGTATTAACAAACATATATAAAGTATGAAGATCTGAATAAGCAACGATAGCCTAGTGAGATACCGTTGGTCTGCGCAGAAGACTCGAGTTAGAACCTCAGGCACGCACCTCTTCCTTTCGTTAAGCGTAAATAATAGTTAAATAATGCTCGTTTTAACGATTAAGAAAAGCATTGTGAGGAAACCTGCTTGGACTGAGAGTTCTCAATAATTTTCTCGAAGATGTGTGATGTCTGCCAGCCAGCATGGTGAAATGTAGCCTTATGCTTTTCAAAACTGGGCAGAGGCCCGTGCCCAGTATTGGGATAGATTATACCTATATACAGGGCCAATATTATTATAAAGATAAATATAGAAAGATCATTCACATTCACATCAGACACATATTTATCTGTGTCTCAAATTCGCTTAACACGGAACTCAAAATACGTAGTTATTTTTACAGTTCTTACCTTTTGTATGTTGCTCAGTTGTTCGGCACAGTAATAAAAAATAAGGATTTTAAATGTAAAAGTATTTGCGTATAATAAAGCGTAACTCTTCCACAGTTTTCAGGACATATTTGGCAACATGCCATTGCATAGATGGCGGGCGGGTGCGGATACTAAATGCTTAAGACTTACTTCGCCGAAATAACTTCAGTCTATAGGAAATCGTAGCCTAACAACCTTGTGTTACGTTCCTGCTATAAGTAAGGTTTCCAGAGTCCTTGAGAAGATGGTGCGCTATTTGACTAGTGTGATCTTTAAGTTAGCTATACCCATAGTGTTACTGCCCTACCTAATTACTATTAGGCAGTTGCCTATTAATACATTGAACCGCTTTAGTGACACAGAGGTATTGAATGCGGCAATAGATTATTTTTATTTTTTTATTGTATAAATGGCAAACGAGCAGACGGATCGCCTGATAGTAAGCGATTACTGCCACCCTTGTACACCGGCCATACCAGAGGAGTCACAAGTGCTATGCCAGCCTTTTAAATTTGCCCTAAATAAGGCCTCCGGAACCCTCACTCACTCGACAAAACAACGCAAGCGCTATTTCACGCCGGTTTTCTGTGAGGCCGTGGTCGAGCCGGCCCATTCGTGCCGAAGCGTGGCTCTCCCACGGTCAATCGATTTGGTTTGACTCACGGATGGCATATTGGTTTAAGGCGACCGCCTTGCCACTGCCACAACGCTGAGTGTTGCGGGGTCGAATCCCACACGGGGCAAATAGTGATCCAGAAACGGTTGTTTAAATGTTTGCGAGGCCCTGCGCAGTACTAGAATATTCCCCGACGTGGAACTGGACTATTATTTTAACTAATCTTGTTTGAATCAACAAAATGTTAGGATATGATGTCAAAAAAAAATTGCGGCTCGGAGTAGTTGGCTGTGTTGCATACGATCGTGTCTCGGAAAGCACGTAAAGCTGTTAGTCCTGCATCTGATTTTTCTCCGGATTGTTGTTCCATCAGAATTAAAGAGTTAGTGAATAGAGAGTACACATGTGTTTGCGCACACATGTTCACTTTAATATCAGTCTCCATTAAATTTGACTACCGGGACCGAAATTCGATATGGAAGACCTTTATTTTATTATGAACCCCGTCAACATGGTTGCTGAAAAGCAACCGAAATGTCTGGGCAGAGAGTAAACTTAAATATAAATAGTATTAATTAAATTAAATAGTATAGTAAAGTTCAATAATAGTAATGTTAGAGTTTTCAAAATTATGTAATAAAAGTGTTTTAAAGTAAAATAAATAACGCGACAAAATCCGTATATAGAGTTTAATTTCAATGTATAACATTCGCGTAAACATAAGACAATATTATGAAATACTATTTTACCGTAAGTAAAATAATATTTTACTTACGGTAAAATACTATTTTACTTACGGTTTTAGCAAGCATAAAATGAATTGAGTGTCAGCCGACAGACAATAATGTTATTTGTGAGCCACCTATCCTCGTAGTGAGGTAGTTCGAGCGACGGTGAGGCCGGATATTAGTGGCTCGACCTACGCCTTTATATATTTCATTAGAGCCGCAGCTCTGAGCGCCGGGATCGCTATAAAATGGGCAATAACAAGGTACGCCTTCTACCGGCACTTGTGGAGCAGACACCGCGCTTTGAATATTTCCATCGACTTACCTTTCTTTATGTATAGACATAAAACGTAAATCCACTCGCATACGGGTCGAGACCGCTGGCGCTGGATACCGATTTTTTGCAGAAGGGATGTGATTAAATGAATAAAAATTGAATTTTTAATAATCGATTATTTAGCTTGGATTTTTTTATAAAAAGATAAATACTATAATAGTTACATCTTTAAAATAAGTTGCGCTAAATTTATTTGTAATCAATCTTAATAAAAATAGGCTGAAACTGAAGAAAACATAAATACAAAAAACATTATTTTTTATATCATGAAATGACGAAACAGGTTTATTGAATCGAATAAAGTGTTGCCAAGATGATTAACCGACTGTCACCAACATTTCTGACAATTCCTATCTTATATTCTTTTAAATAATGGCTAAATACCTTGGAGCATGTTATAGCCATAAAATTATGTTATACATACACCGCTCTTATGCCTGTATTTCCACCCAAAGGAGGTGTGTTTGCACCCAAATTTCGGCAGTCATGTACGTACAGCTACGTAATTAAGGTAATTAAGGCTATTGTCGTCTACCGAGCAAATTGTCTAAATTGGTATTGCTATTAATAATTATCTAACAAAATTCGCAATAACACTGAGTCAGCCGGGACCATACCATAGCACCAAATAAGACAGTTAAAATAATGTCATGTAATCAATAAATAAATCTGTATAAAAATATCGACAATTGTTGTCCACATCCCTACTCGAGAGCATGTTTAGTATCCTTTTATTAGATCTGCGCTGCTAAGTTATAATCGTATGCGACGACAATTAATTCCGTCTCTTTGACAAGTTGGCTCCCTTTGAGTGACGTCATATGCTCGGAACATAAAAGTAAATGGTCGCCTTGCTACATATCTATGTGTGCGTGACATATACATGTGTGCTGTCCCTGTAAGTTATTAGATCGCGCCGTACTGCATCGCAGCCTGACGCCGCTACAGCAAACATTAAAACGATTTCATACTCGGCTAAACGCTCATGAATGTAAAATGCCTATTTTCTGGATAATATAAATGTAAATATGAAGTATTACACGAGCTCGCTGTGACTTATGTGTGTGTGTTATCCGCTAATTATGTATGTACGTGTGGAGGTAGGCAAACTACTTTCCTGCATGAGCGAGGTTTATTCAAATTACTGAAAGGCAAAAGCGTGTTGTGCGGTGAACGTTCACTAAACAAATGCCATTACGTAGTCGTCGCGCCGCCGTACGGGGCCCGTATCGTACCTCATGAGTCGTGCTAATATCGATTATAATTCGCACCAAGTGTCGGCTAACTAATTTGAATATCGGAGAGAGTAGCAAGGGGAGTAGAACAGTACAACTTAAAGATATGAATATTAAGCTATTTCGTGCGGGGAATGGGCGCGGGGAGAGATATCGGTGCGGTGGCCGAGGGAAGGATATGCTGTAGGAAGAGCTCGGCGTCAAATCAAATGAGCGATCGGCAATAGTAACAGCGGGATAGCCCGGTGGATATTACTTTATCGTGTACAGTAGTCAGCCTCTCTCTTTCTCCGAATCACAGTTGCGGTTTCAACACAGGAGAACTGCGCGACGTGTGTACTAGAGATGAAAGTAATAATATTCGTGCCGAGTAACGGACGATGCCGAGCATAGGCAGATAATATAAGTAACCGATTATTTAAAAGTATTCGGCAGACGGTTCATATTAATGTTGTCGTCACTGATACGTCAGCTGTGTAATTTTAGTAATTTAATTATAAATTATTGGGCTATCGTTGGTCGTGCAATGGGCTCTGGGTGGATCGCTAATGAAGCCACAGTGCCAGTAACCTACCCACACGACCAGCGATAGCTCAGTGGGGAGACCAACACATTGCAATGCAGAGGGTCTCGGGTTCGGTCCCACGTCGCGCACCTCTGTCTTTCGGATGTTATATGACTTTTCGAAATTATGTGCGTATTGATTGACAATTATCGCCTGCTCCGTGCCTCGGAGAGCACGTTAAGCCGTCGGTCCCGGCTGTCATGAACATCTATGGCAGTCATTATTGGGGAAGTTGACACAAAAGATCCCACTGGGTCGAAGTGTCGCCGGTCTGTACTGACTGGCCCCCACACAAGATAAAATAAGATAAGATAACCTACCCACACCAAAAGCAGTGATGAGGCACACCATGGAAGTTTGTACCTGGGACAGCTTAACATAACCTTGAAAACAATCTTGAAAGTCTTTGAAACCCAGTGACGAGAGGGTATGCAAAAAGCTTAATCCTCTCTATAAAATAAAATTATAGTCTTACTTCGTCCTTACCATAATAATACCACTACCATGGTTACTCAATTTTATAAGTGAAACAGCTTTTGTAGAAAGCCGGTGTTTCTTGTTCTGCAGGTTTCATAATAAACATTGCACCACGATTTTGACCCCATTGCTCACGAACCGACTAATCTGACCCGGTTTACCAAACCAGACAATAATTCAGACGCACAAGAATATAGCGAGTCGAGAGTTAGAGGCGTAATAACTTTGTATGCGCACGCTCTGTGAAAGGAACAATCAAAGCGAATAGGCAGGTACCTGTCCAAGACTTATTGCAATTGCCAACCCTTCCGCAAAACAAGGCGATTATGGCAAATGCCCAAGAAGTAAAAGCAAGCCCCATGTTCTATTGACGTTTGCGTGCCGCTCGACAATTTGTGAGTGAGATATATATAAACACACGATTGTATATCCGTAAAGGGGTAGGCAAAGATGTATGACATACAGACGGTGTAGTGGCTTATGAAGTCGCCTCACTGCTACCATCAAGTGTTGTGGGTTCAATCCTCAAACTGGACAAAAATCAGTGTGATCCACAAATTGTTGTTATAGTCTGGGCGTTTTCTATGTATTCTTTGGGTACGTTGTTTGAATATTTGTAAACATCTGCAAAATACAGGATTTATTCCTAGTGCGGGAGTTGTCTTTTATATATATAAAATAAAATTGTTGAGAAAATTTGATTGATTTTCAATCAAATTTTCTCAACAACGTTTTTAGGTCTTATTCACACAAACGCATTTCCATAATCCGTGTTCATGCTGACATATACCTTACAGAAAACCCCAATAATGTCAGACCTGAAAATTAAACTCAGTACCTCACGACCATACACAAACAAAAACGCAAACACATACTAAGTCAGTAATGAGTATGTCTCGCGAGATATGTAAATGTTTTATTAACATTATAACTTTAGAAGTAGCTCATAAACAGCAGTATATTGATACAGCGGCATCTGGCAAACATTTGTGACGAATGATGAATAGTTAGAGATATGATAAACCAGAGTATGGTTCTGACTAACAAACAGGATGTTTGTAAGATTATTTGTTATACGCTACGCGAGATCACTACACCAAATACGCTACGTTATTGTGTAAGCAATGCGGATGTCGCCGAATGTTCTATACGCTCCGTACAACTCCAATAAATAATGAGAAGAAATAACCAATAGTAGGTAAGTAGCTGAACGTACGTTTGACTCGATCGATCTCGAAGCGAGTTCCTGTATGATAACAAGCCTCTGCGTAGGCCGAAATTGCGTCACATAAGTACACCGCTACGAGGCCGCTACGGGCGCTACGAGTGCTACGAGAACACTTAGGCAGTGTACACACGCTTCACGACTAAAATTCCAATGTCATTACTTGCGCGTGTTTGCTGTGCGCTCATAAAAATGTGTCTACTTGAGCGGAGAGTCAACATTGCGCTACATTTAACTAGAACCCTCTTAAATATGTATCATTAAGTGTCGTGTGTGCGGATAAGTGGCGTACGGAGGAAGGAAGCGAGGCGAGGCAGAAGCGAGGCGAGGCGTAGTCCGCCTCGCGCTAATAGACGTCGTTATAACTTGGAACATTAAACGATGATGTAGCCGAGATGCGCCGATACGCGCCGCTCGAACGTGCTGTCGCGTCCTCTCTGCAGCTCGCCCATGTTTAGAATGTGAGTGTGCTTTGTATGTGAATATTAAGTGTGCGTCCGTCCGCACCAAGCCGCAACGTCGCGTCGGACGAGCTCGCACGTTTACACACTTGCTCGCTACACATTTGTCGACATTGCTTCATTTACATACCTGCCTTAAAATAATACTGGCACCCACACCTGGGAGGTGTTTATACAGGCGAAGTGTTGCCGAGCGAAAAGTTCGCGGGAGTATGTGGTGACGTCAGCCGGGTCGCGGCACGACGCGGTGCGGTACAGATGTGTTGCGGTCACTCGCACTCGTGACGCTTTAATTTATTATTATTTTTGTGTTGACAATGTTTGCCACACATGTTACACTCGGTAACACATGTACTGCGTAGTCTCTGAACCAACATAACGTTAATAGCCCTCTGTTGTACTTAGACGCAGCTCGTGGAACAGATGAAGCAATAAAGAAGACGGATTCTCGTCATAATTAACATTTCAAAACGTTTGGAGTAGGATTACACTCAATTACTGAGTAATATCTGGTTTTGAGGCGGCTCAGACAATCTGATTGTTGTGAGAGCGCGCCGAGAGGCGCTTTGTGCTTCGTCTTATGCTTCGCCTCGTTCGCCTCGCTTTTGATGACGTCATGACCTTTGGCCTCGTACATGATCTGTGACTTAGGCGCTCTATCCGCGTCGTTGTTGTGTGTGTGTGCGTAAGACCACGCACTGGCACCGCCCATTACACCACTCATTAAAGTACTTTAAAACTAACTTCCCAATCTGTATTCTGTGTATACACATCCCGCAGTCCCTTTTCCCAAAATAAAATATTTGAAGTAGGGGATCGGTCACGTTGGGTCGTTCCCTATCTCTAATACAGGCTACCTGTCTACTTAATTAATATAAGAAGCAGGTGTAAGCCTGCGGCGTCACAAAAATGCGGAATCCCTTAATCGGCATTTCGGTCTCTCGAAAATTTGTGGGAACGGGCGCAATTCGCACATTTGGAGTGGTCCGGCGGCACAGTTTGGGAGTGTTTGTCGTCCGTGAGAGGTTCGTATCGATCTGCGAACGGAGAGTGCGGAGTGCACTTCGCCGACCATCAACTTCGTTAGCATGTGTCCAAGTTTGGACGTGCGGGCGTCAAGAACCGCCAGGCCGTGCCGGTGGACTTCTCATTGTACACCACTACAATTAATCTCCATGCTCTATACAGCGTGTAATAAAAAGGTGTGGTCATATTCGAGTGTCACATTATATAGGGGCCTATACAAAGGAAACCGCGAAAGTTAAATATCTGGACATTATTTTCTACTAAGATATAGCATTTATTTTTTATCGACTTATAGATATCATACAGTCTAGTTGATACTTTAACAACACTAACAGCTGACTAAGGTGATCGCCGAAAATGACCAGGCGCAATTTCGATAGTGATGTAATGCGTTTGTTTTGATATTTCATTAATAAATAAACATAAAGTTGGGAATTGTTTTTTTTCAAGTCGTCTTCTTTCACTCTAAGAATAATTCCTATGCCTCGGAGGACTTGACAAACATGCAGTCAACGGGCACAAAGAACAACCAGACTCTGAACAACAATTTGTGGATCACACAAATTTTTGTCTCGTTTGGGAATCGAACCCACATCACTCGGAGCGGCGGCTGTGGCGAGGCGACCACCTAAACCTTTTTATTATTATCAGATAAACATTACGACCCTACGATATAACCACACCTATCTGATACTCGCTGTACTGTGTGTAGGTAAGTAGAGAATCTAATTATTTATCTCTGTCCTGCTAATTGTGTTGTTTATAGCAGACCTTTATGAATTAATGTCTCTAAGCTGTGTTTTCACAAGGGCTTTCCTGTATGACAAGCTACGCACAAAAGCTAAGTGACGTCACACACAGATAAAAACAACAGACACACACATACATTGTAACCACACACGTACAATACACAAGGCGGGCATTATTTGAAATGTTATTATAATTAGGTAAGTTTAAGCAGTGCTTACTTGGGGTAACTTATTATTACAAAGATAAATGTTCGTGTATTAATACGACGCCTGATGTCACCGGTGTCAAAGATGGAGGTTTAAGTTTGTGACCTTCTCATTCATATCACGGCTCACATTACATAAGTTTAAACTAAGTAAACTTGTATCAAAATTCGTTGATAAACTTTAATTGTTCGTGTTTAAGTTTCTCCGCAGCAGCGTCTTCCTTCGTGTGTTGTGATATTATGTTAAACACATCTGTAGCAGAACACAGTACCTTTGTAGTGCAGAGTGCCTATTGCGAATTGTTTTTGAGACGCGCTCGAAACGTTTAACGCATTTGGCTCTCTGATTGGTTAAGAGTTTGGAGCGGGCCAATCGGAGCGCCGAACGTCATAAACGTGACGATCGCATTAACGTAAAACAAGCTCGCACTAGGCACTCAGGTCGTCTTGTCGCAAGTAACTGCCACAGGCTATGCAGCCCGCGATAGTGTAACCTGTAAAAGTAATTCGCATAAATATTTACTGCTGCATAAACAGCGTTGGACTAGCTAGATCCAGTTCGATCCTAAGCCACTCATCTCTGACTTTTCGAAATTATATGAGAATTGGTTAATTAATTATCACTTGCTTTAACGGTGAAGGACAATTGTGAGGAAATCTGCATGTATGAGAGTGCTCCATGATGCTGTCAAAGATATGTGAAGTTAGCCAACCCGCACCGAATCACTGTGGTCTAACCCTTCTCACACTGAGAAGAGGCCGGTTTCCAGCAGTGGGTCAGTTTAATACAGGGCTGATATTATTTTTTGTATGTACTGGTAAACCGTTTGTGTGGTTAACTCGCATGAGAATTTAATTATGCGATTTAGCCGTACTGGTTACTTGTGCGGATGGCTCACGTCAGTCGTTTACATAGTACATACAGCCCGTATAAGTGCCTCGACTATGAATGATATTTTGTGAAGGCTGTTGAAATGTTACATGGACGTATGCATATGCGAGAATGCTTTGAATGGGTTTACGTCAGTTACTACTGAGACAAGAATTATAATGTTCTCCAGACCGAATTTCGGTCACGGCGATTGGACATCGGACAGAAGATATTATAATATCTATACTATAGTGCACAAGTGTTAGGGCAAACACAAATGCATTCTGTTCCCTAACTCTCATGATAACATCAGGCGCAAGATCAACGGGCTTACATGCTTTCCAAGGCACAGGGGTATCTAACACCGCTAACTTCCAAACGCAGAACTGCTATTTAGGTTTTTTTAGCAAAAATACCAATAACTTTTTGCTAGCCCGATCCGAGATTCGAATCCCAGACCTCATATACAGCAGTCGCTTTCACTACCGCTCTGATACAGAGACATCAGTAGTACAATGGGTGGGAATCGAACCCACAACCTTTTGATAGCAAGTACAATCCTCATCCATTGGGGTACAGCCGTTTATATCGCTCGCAATTAAAACACCTGTTTTATATAATACTAGATGCTCAATATATTTATTGCATACAACAATGCGAAATTAAGGTGATAGATACAATACTTTGTTCATCATGTTATTCAAGTAAACAAAGCCAGAATAATATTATTACATAGCTATATCCACTATCCCTTCGGGTAATGAATCTAAATCAAATATTTAAACTTGTGCTTCAGTGATTTGACCAAATAATTCTGTTGTCGGTCAATGTAATACCTTTGCGTCTACTATGAAACTTTTTAATGACCTGCCGGTGTTAATTAAGCGACGTTATTAGTTTTGTCAACGATTGAGGTTTAGAGTTTAGCACTCTCTTAAACTTGGGATTTCATTAGCATTAAAGAAGGGGGATGTAAAGTATTGTGTCGAAACATTTTTATCGAGACCGGGTATGTTATCTCTGGCATCACAGACTATGGACTATTGTCTATGGCCGCTTTCGAGGCTAGAATTATTATTCTAATATGTACTTGAAAAATCTAGCATCGTTTAGTTTTTTATTTCTTGTTGTAATTAAATCATTGTATTCTGTTTTGAGAAAATAAACGTTTTAAACTATAACTGTAAGAGTCCTCGAGGTTCACATACCTACCTCTCGTTTTCCTTTTATATTTAATTTCTCCTCTCACGGTCTCTCTCTCTTAACCACATTCATACATAGTCTCAAGCCTATATGATTACGAGCGGTACCAGCGGCCCATCGAGAGCATATGGACTATCATTAATTGCAGTACCGACGTGGACCCTCTTTTAACATAAGCATATTGGCTTGACTGGACGGATAAATATGAATACTATATAAATAGTAACTCGTAACTGCAAACAATTTAAAAATTAATCAGTATGCAGAGGTTATGGTTACATCCACATTTAGTTTATTTGAGTATGATTTTAAATCTCATGAATTAGTAGATGAGCCTATTTTCGATTACTATTGAGAATTTTTACCCGACTGTTGTATTCACTACTGCCATGATGTCGAGGCAGTCACCGAGCAGTTCGGATGCTTATTTATCACCATCGTATATCACATCGATGTATATCGTCACCTCCAATTATTAACCTCTGAGTCTTCTTCGAAGAGGTTTATGAAAATACTATGTGGGTCTGTGTGTCTGTCTGTTAGTGACAGTTTGTTAGTGATAGGCATAGCTCCGGAACCACCCGACTGATTGACTTGTAAATTGGTGTGCAGACAGAGACCTTGGGATCATCCCTCGGTCGAGTTTAAATATGGGCCCTGTGAGTCAAAAGACCTCCGAGATATAAGGTCACAAGGTCATAAGGTCAGGGGATATCCACCAACAGAGTGATTTGGAAGTCCAAGGGAGAGGCTTTTGCCCAGCAGTGGGACATAAAAAAAAGCCAATAAAAAATTTAAGGTCACATGAAGACAAAGAGGTTGAATCCTAGGTTTTAACACCCATCTCGTTCAGTATGGTATGTAGTATGAGGTTAAATCATACTAAATTTTGACTGCGGCTTCGTTCGCGTTAATGTACATTTTGTCAGTATATTTAACAAACAAACTCCCATTTGCATTTTTTATATTGGTTAGGAAGTTAGGCTATTGAAAATTTATATTCAAAATTGTATCGCTAGAAAGATAGTTTAATTAGTATTCATCCCAAACAGCACCTTGACCGCTCGTGAGCCATCGTATGATGAGCGCGGGCACTATCGAAACCGGCACTGTAAGTCATAATGAATATTATGATAAATGGTTAAATCGGTAGACAATTAACGTTCTGATGCATATCTTTTAATATCGCAAATGATTAAATCGCCAACCTGTATAGAAGTATTAAGTTTTATTACAATTATAAGGGCTTCCCCTCTCTCTACGACTAGTCCAGTTTATGATTTCTAGTACTCCTACACCAACCGTCAAGGTTATATTAGGTGGAGCCACTGTATCTTCCGGTGCCCTAAAGCACCTTCCAGGACCAATTATAGACAGGTCTTGTCCCCAAATCTCGACTCTCCACCCTAACCTCAGAGATCCGGTTCTCGTAAGCGAGCTACCTCGTGCCCAAGTGACACTACTTATTCTCCAGATAGGTACCAGAGCAATAGAGCAGCTCACAACTCGCCACTCAGGAAGTTGCTAACGAAAACCTTGCTGATGCCGTCGGAGAAGCCGCCTCCCATATTTCCAGTATAGTACCGAAGCTGTATAAGGCACGCTCACTTCCCGACGTACATCCATACGCCTACCCAAATAGGCATACAAGCTGGGTGTGGCTCGAGTCAGTCCAGCTATGACTCTTACTTGCTGAGCAGGCAAGCACCCGAGATGCGTTGTAGCAGCAACCACGCTACCACTTCGCTAAAGACAATTCCGTGCCTTGCGACCTACTGGTTAGCACTAGCCGCGCATGAGTCCGACGCTTGAACGCCACGTGCTTGCCGAGCAACGAATATGTCGTCCTCAGCGGCTAAGCATATACCCCTGCCAATGTCAGGCACCGTGCACTCTAATCAGCGCGGTCGATAGAACACGCCTTTCGAGGCGCAGTAGGCTTTCTGACCCCGCAGTACCCTGGTCCAAAGGGGGAGACCCGTAGTTCTCCCCCCGAAACCCTATCTACTCGGGTCCTGTAGATAGGGACAATTATAAGGGCTTGTCCTACTACTTCCGAATAGCATTTATCTATAAAATAAAAGTCTCGCCATCTCACTTCTTTAACCCAACATGAGTGAGACAGCATGCGATTTATCTTTCGTATAACATTTACTTGTTAGTTGTAAGACTGGCCAGTATAGTAAGTTCCCAACAAATTTCTTCTGCATGAGTCTAAAACACAGAATTGTCGCTATGCAGCGCTCGTGCCATAACTTAGCAGTTCAAGCGATAGTGTTACAGGAGTAGCTCGCTCTACAAGAGTTATTGTGGCTAATAAAATTGCGGTTTTCTCAGCCACTTTGGGGAATAGTAAATAATCCTGTGTGCCATATTTGATATCCGGAAGCGTTTCTCTTTATTTATTTATACACAAGAAATTCATCGTCCTTTTGGTACACTGGTATTGGTGTGAGCGCTTGCGGTAGTGCCGATCGTAAAGTCCCGAATTTAATACCCAGGTTATGCAAAATTTTGTTCGGTTTTATATTAAGAGTTAGTTAGTAGGAACAAGGAGTCTGTCATAACAGGTTATACTTAACTAGTGTAATTATCGAACCCGCAACACTCGGTTCACTGGCAATGGCGTAGTGATCACGCGCCATTTAAACAACTGCGCCATCCATACAGCTACAAAGAAGAATTTAATCCTCCAAAATCAAAATAATACTTATTCATATAGGTCACAAAGTACCACTTATGTACGTCAAAGGCAAGCTCTTCTCTCTCAAAGCTAGGCTCTAGAATCAATGGGAATAACTGGCAACAAACTCACGGTCACTCTTTTTAATCGCCAAGTTTACAATATTATTTCGTTTACAAATCTTGTCTGTAAGGAGCTACATCTATTAAACCACTTACTACCACTCAAGCAATCCAATCTACTTGTCATATTATAAATGCGAATGTGAGTTTGTTTGATATGCGTTCATGCCTTAATTACACGATTGATCATCATTAAATTTCGCATACACGTTGTTAGGGGAACAGAAAAGAACAAAGGGTACCTTTCTCCCAGAAAAAAGTACTGTCACTATCCTAGCCTACATTTACGCGAGCAAAGTTGCAGGAAAAATCTAGCTAGTAATATTTTAAAGTTCACTTATCGCAATGAAATCGATATTCTGATAGGCGTATCAATAATACTCGTGGTCGGATAGCTTGTGTGAAATAGTAATTACTAGTACAGTGCATAGTTATAATGTTCGTAGTGATGTGCTCGGCGCGACTGTCCCGCCCCTGACGTGCCCCCCGGGACTCGCTGCCAACGATTTGACATGTATTATGTATGTACACACGTGTTCCACTCTCGCTCTCACTTTGTCTCTAACAAAACGTATTGCTGTTATTTCTGTATGGAAATAATAATAGAGGACCTTTATATTCACAAATATTCCCCTTTTTCAGATGTGCTATACGGCTTCTTTTTGCCGTACAATTTGGGTTAGTGTTGTGTCCGATTTTTATTATCGCACTATAGGCCGGGAATCGTAATTCGGATATCGATATAGGGATATTTGAAATCTGAATACGATGAAATTCGATTTTTACATATGTGTGTGGTATGTTAACATTGAATGGATGTGTTGAAAGGTTTGTAATTAGCTGATTCGATTCGATACATAGATTGGATTCATTTCATACATGAAAAGTAATTAATTTGGTCATTATTCGCAAGGAATTGGTAGGTAATTAAAGCTTTTTCATTACATAGCGAAAGCGGGTGATAATTTCAGTATTTGATTGGATATATATTTTGTTAATGACATGCTTTTTATATCAGTACGTGGCTTGCTGCAATACTGGTATCAAAATTTGTTTTGGCAGATAATATGAGTTGCAAGATACTGAATTATAATCACTTGCAAAATCGGGACTATCACCCATACGCCGTCAAACCTAGCGTAGATGATTTAAAGATAGCGAATGAAAAGGAATGGGAGTAGCTATATGAATAGCTGAAACTCTTACTCGGCAGGCGAAACAACGGTTTTACCAATTAATATGACACTGGTTTTCCGGGTGAATGTTCATCCAGTTGAATCCGCACCAAAAATATGTTGACAGCAAGCACTTCTGTTCGCATATATACTTAAATATATATCCGTCAGTTGTCTATATGTCCTTCAAATTTGATGACGTACTTGCTTAGCATAGAAAAGACAAGACAGAAAAATATTGCTAGAACACGATTTTTACGATGTTGACGACGTTTACGATGACGATGATCGGCATGACAGTAGGTAATATTTCTGTTCCTTATTCTGCAGTGATATGAATTGATTATATTAGCAAGATAAGTTTGTCATTGGTCCGCAGATTAGAAGTGCTTATTTACTTTGACCATTACAGAAAACAGAACGATACGAAAGACTTGCAAGTATAACGCGTGAATAAAAATGTACACATTCATACACACTCGAGTTTATGTATGTGTGTAGGCCTTACTATTACGCCGGTAATTATTTGGGAATAAACAATATTCTTACAATTATTGATATTTTAAATGCGTACCTAATTTGCAGGTAATTTTTCTCAAAACAAAAGAGCAACGGATTGGTATGTCATTTTTTGCATAGAGAGTTTGAGTACCAGTGAGTGACATTTTGTCTGAATACAACGTCACTATGTACGCCACATAGTGACGTTGTATTCAGACAAAATGTACATACCTCCAGTAGTTTATCCTTCAAAACTAGAAAATCATGCCGTGGCTAAACGTTACTAATGAATATATAAATAATTCTCAATAAAAATATATTTACTGTGATTTACAACCCACACCTCCGCAGTGACTTGCATTAGTTGAAAACCACAACTAAAACAGAAATAATACGTCCATCGCATCGTTAGAAATGAGCTCCTAAAACCGGGAAAAGGACCGTAAAGCTTGCAATTGCCATTTGAAAGTTCTATGCAATGTTTCCTCGATACGTGGTGTTCAATTTCGTAGCATTCTGCAAATAATTTTGCGAGGGATGGTAGACGCTGTTGGGTAGCTGGTGGCATCTCGACGATGTCGTTAAATGCTGGCCACCGCTCGCCAAATTGCCGTCGACAGCACACCATACGTAACGCCGCCGATATCTTTATTGAGACCGGGCCTCTTCTTTATTAAGTTGAGATGATTACGTTTTTAGGGATCCGTTCCTTGAATGTGTTAACTGGTTTCTATTTCTAAACGTACGACTTCTGATTGCGTGTGTTATAATAGTGGTGTAAATATGTATATTGCTTAAAAATCTATTGATATCTATTAATAATATACATAATATTATGTATATTATTAATAGATACTACTTATGTTTACGCGAATGTTATACATTGAAATAAATGTTCCACCATCTTAGTCTCCCCGTGAACATGGCTGCTGTAAAGCAACCGAAACGTCGGGGCAAAGTGTAAACTTAAATACAAATAGATTTATTTAGAAAAAAAAATATAGCTCAAATAGTAGTAAAATTCAATAATAGTAGTGTTAGAGTTTTCAAAATTATGTAATAACAGTGTTTAAAGTAAAATAAACAACGCGATAAAATCCGTATAAAGTGTTTAATTTCAAAATAATATACATAATTATGTATTGACATTAAAAACTACTTTATACTGATTTCGTCGCGTTTTTTATCTCTTTTACTCTTATTGAACTCTACTAGTAAACTATTCAAATTAATTAAAACTATTTTTATTTAAGTTATATTTCCCTGACGTTTCGGTTAGTAATAATAGTAGTGTTATAGTTCAAAATTATGTAATAAAAGTGTTCTAAAATAAACAATGCGACAAAATCCGTATAAAGTATTTTTAATTTCAATGTATAATATTCGCGTAAACATAAGACAATATATGTAGCATATTAAATAATATATGTAGTCAATTTCGGAAATAAAAATGAATTTTTAAAATGGCCATTGCATATTGAATACACCCCACGAAATTAGATGTAGGACATAAACGGCAATTTTATAGTTAATGACTTAATATTTAACACATTGAACGCCCTGCCGATTATAAATGACCGCGAATAATACATTTTCTATTGTGTCTGCTACATAGCATTCAATGTGTTAGAGAATTTAATTTTTACGTAGCTATATAAACGTGTTAGTGTAACCGACTGCCACGCCTGAGATCGCGGGTTTGATTTCCGCACAAGTTTAACATTTATGTGCATGAAATGGATGTTTATTTTGGTCTGGGTGTTCCTATGTATAATATGTATGTATTTATAAAAATGAAGTTTATATGTACGTTTATCCATTGTCTAGTACCTACCCATAGTACCTACAAGTTCTGCTTAGTTTGGGCTAGATGGAACACCACACTACATGTATATGTGATATAATATTATTAATTAAATTCTTTTAACAAGGCGGATATGTTCATATAGTAAGTGTTACTATGGTGGTTGTCCACATAAATATTAAATATTTAAAAGTTTAAGTTCTAACACGAAAGATTTCAAAGACGTTTGCTTTCATCTGACACATTCTACCTTGAGCCCTATTTTCCCACTGCTATGAGCCACTAACATTGTAAGTTTTTGGTTTTAGTTTCGTTGTGCTTAAGTTTATATTGTACCGTTTTCCATTTTATTTTATATTTGTCTATGTGTTTCGTTAAGTATGTGACAAATAAACGTCTTTTCTTTATTCCTTTATTGCTAACACCAGCAAGTTTCAAATTTGGACTGACTATAGAGTTAATCCTAATCAACAAATAATGAAATCCGGCCAAATGCTATTGTACTTGTGGCATTGTGTTGGCATCACCCACCGAGGACATCATTCCACAAGTTTCTGTGGACAATAGCGACTCGCACTTGACCAATTTTTATAGAATTACATTTTACTTTAACGTTGCTAGATATAATAGATAAATTCACAAAACGGCACAGTCAGGAAATTAATAATGTAATTACGTTTATCGATGATGGAGAGTGTTTTATCTAATTTCACGGAACCTAGCCGGGTTCTCTTTAAAATTTAATCGCAACTTCACGAGCTTGGGACGCAGACAATAACGATTTTCATAAATCCTTTCCAGCTTTTATCTTTATCAATAGAAATTTAATTTGTGGAAATATTCATTTCAGTTCATATTATGAACGAACGCGTACATGTGTATGAGAGGATTACCGCTGTGCCGCAGATACTCATCTATAAAATATACGGTGTACGTACACAGTACGGTGTGTGGTAGTGTGCGTGCAGAGTAGTGTTGTGCGGCTTGTTGCAGACGTGATGCGACTGCCGCAAACAAACTGACCATGCCTAATGCAGTGCACGTGATTCATAACCCGAGTAAGGCATATAAACCTCTTATAGACATAATGGCGCAAGCAGGAAGCGGTGTCGGTGCCGGCGCGAGGTGGCGGATCAATTTGGCCGCACTTGAGACCCGCGCCGCAAGAAAAAGCTTTTATCTCTCATTTATCATTCAGGGCGGGTCTAGCGAGCCGCCGTCATGCCGTCGGTCGCCGTCATGACCAGTGCCGCGTCACGCTCGGGAACGTGTCACGACGGTTAGTGACGCGCGCCGACATCCTTTGTAGATTAAGTTCGTGACGACCTTAGTGGACCGTGCGCTAAGTGGCACACTCATCCTTTGTATTCATACTATTTATGTACTAAAGATGGCCGCCTGCTGACATTTTTAATATCCATTACCTTAAGATTAGAAAATCGATTTGTCGAGAGCTAATCTATATTTGTGATTAGCGCCAGCGGTGGAGAGCGGCGCTTCCTCTCTGCGATCGGACGAGATTAGCGCGAGATTTATTGTACCGACTCGTGCGCGAGCCGCTCTAAAATGATAGCTTGTTAATTAATTTCGCATAATGAAAAAGCCCAATCGAGCCCCGCTGGCTCCTAAGCCCAGAATCGATCATCAAAAGCTATATTTAGTGGTGCGCTCGGAAGAATTATTCGGGATATATCTGAACGCGAATTAATAACACAAAGGGATTTAGAGCTTAATTACTCCACGGGTACTCATCTGTGTCCAATAATTTAGTTAGTGCGACAAACATTAAGTGCTCGCAAAATGCGCTCGTTTGAATATGAATAGCCGGTAGCGTTGGTGGAGCGTGGCGCATGGCGTGTCGTGTGTGGCCCATGGCACGCGAGCGGTCGCAGCGCGCTATATCGATTGCAGCGCTGTTGGCGCGCGGCCCACACTTGTATCTCTTATTTTTGTTACTGTTCCGATAATCCCTTTAGTGATCCATCTCCACAATCGCTCGTATCTATTCGACAAACGAGCTTCTCGATCCATCGGTATCGTGGGTACAGCGCTCAGCGGTAGCAGGCGGGGGCAAGCGGGGTGGGTGCACCGCACCGACCAGTCACATGTGACGGTCGCGTCCCTCGTTGATCCAGATTATGTGAGGATTAGGGACACAACTAATAGATATAATGGACTTTTAGTACACCCCGTGGGATTATTAATGGCGGGGCGTTATCGCCGCTCATACATGATGTAGTCGCCCCGCGCCTCGCGCCGCGCGACGCGGGCTAATTGAATTGTAGATGTCACCGAGTCCGTAACGTGTGATTCCAGGAACCTGTTGCCAGCACTTGGTTGGATGAAATCATGATTGACTGTTCAAATGCTAATTTCTGCTTAAATTAAATAAACACGTGTCGTTTCCCACGCGCTTTGTTGATTTCTCGCGGGAAATACCGGGTGGTTGAATTTGCACATAAATATTACAAATCTTTGTATATCTTCGCTATCCCGGGTGGCGGGTCTTAAGCTCGGGTATTCTAAATAATGTCAGGTAATCACGGATGAAAAATTGCGCCGGATTTTCCCCTCACTTATTTACTTTTGATTCGATTTACTTCGTTGAGACATTTAGACTACAATTATATCTATACATAACAGTAGTGACGCCCTTTGAGGTCATATATTTAATGGTAGAGGCGGATTATCCTATACCGTAATCCCTAACTGTGACTTGATATTGTCAACTAAGACTACCAAAATGTCGCCGGCTTTGTACCAGGAGGATCTACGAGTATTTAATGAGCGATTTGTTATGTTAATACTATAGTCTTATCGGTCTAAGAATTCGAGGTAGGGACGCATGAGTCATTATTTGTGGAGCTCATTAGGTGCGGCTAACGGGCGCCGTGTGATATTATTCACGCGGTACCAGCGCTCCATTCAGAGGAGTAGTACCACACCTGACAGCTGCAAGTCCACCGCAATGTGCACCCTCCCCGGGGAACAAGCGGCGGGAGAGAAGGTAAAGGGGGAGGGGCAGGTTAAGGTAGGAAACAAATCGCTGCAAACAACCCAACAAGCATCTCACGCGATTTATAAATTCACCCGCCGCTTCAGTCGACCCTAAGGACTATACCGTTTCCGTATATTTGATTAATGGCCAAACGGCGGTTTGTTGGTCGGAGATAACATTGTTCATGTCACTCTAGGACTAAATAAGTTACTAGTATCTTGTCATCTTGAAGTCCGTCAACAGTTGTAGATGACACGGCGTGAGGACCACTAGAGAGTACTCTGTCAAGCGCGGGCACCAGTATATACGACATAACATTGTTAAGCGTATAGTATGAGATATAATCTAGTAATGTTAGTTAATCAACCGACAAATGGGCCCCGGCGCGGGCGGTACGGTGCTTGTTCAACGATATTTGATAATCGCTGAACATAATTACCCGCCGTGTTGATCAACGCTGAAACAGATTTAATTATAGTTCATTTCTGTTTGCGCGCTTCCCTCGCTCTGGTTATAACGTTACACGGTAAACAAAGTCGTGCGTTTCTTAATATTCTCTTATTTATAGGAGGGAGGCAATCATTTTGATACTCAAGGCGATGGTGGAAGCTTTTTAAGTAGACAATACGGAGATTATGTGAAAAAAGGAGGAGGCACATGTTGTTTCGTTAGCGATTTTTCATCATATGATTTTACATTCAGTCTTCCGCCTGTATCCTCTGAGGAAGTGGCAGAAGTGTATAACATCAAAATTTTACTTAGTATGGTTTTAAATCTCACGTAAAAGCGGGCGAACCTATTGCCTTATACCGGCACAGTGCCAGACTCCGTACTGGTACTGAGAATTAATTATAATAATTTAATATTATTATAAAAATCAAATATTCTTTATCCTCATATTGTTTAGTTAATATAAAAATTATTACCAAGGAAAACGTTTTGTGTACATAAGTTTGTACCTGGCGTTGTATGGTCGCAGTTCTAATCTGACCTACTATTTTTATATGAAACATTTTCTGCGAAACGAAATTCTATGAAATGTTGTCTATTTTATTGTAATAAAATACCATGTAAAATAAATACACAGAACAAATAATATTCGTTAAAAAAATATCTACTAATTAATTATTTTGTTAAATAAAAAAATTGATCTCAAATTTAATTGAATTGTGTTTCTGTGTAATATGTTTCATTGAAGTCAATAATATTCGAACTATAAGGGCCAAATATTATATAAAACATTTTCTGCGGAACGAAATTCTATGTTATTTCTGTCTGCGAATGAAGGTAACACCTGAGCTACGATGTAAATGCGTGGTTGCGAGGAGACGAGTGCCGCGCAGCGCTATTGCATACTTGCGCCTGACTATATAAAACTAAAGCGTCAGTATTGTCGTTACAGTGTCTGCTTCCAATCGTTTTCTCCTCTATTGGTACGCACTATAAGTCCATTGTCTATAATATATCCTGTATTGTCTGAATACCAATCAACAAGGCAAGGCATCATTCACCGTCTACACATTCATATCCCAATTATCATACTGAACATTAAAATTAAAGAAATGTTATATAATATTCCGTAAGGCTACTCTTGAAATAAATTCATAGGTTTTCATAAAAGGTATACTTTGTAAAAGCCGGTGGGTATTTCGTTAGCGCTCAGCGATGCGGGCGAGCTGACTTTGATGTAGGTTTCTTATAGTTTTGGCGTTAGGTGAAAAATATCATTCTTTAATATCAGCTCTTAGTTTTTAGCTGGCGTGTTGGGGCTTTGTATAAAGAGGCTCTCTAAGGACTCGTGTGTGACAATAGGGTATTATTTTACACACAAGAGGAAATAGCAATCATAAGAAAATTGTTGTATTTGTACAACAATTTTCTTTTGATAGCTTTTTTCTCTTATACTGTTTGCAGTATCAAAATTGGATGCAAAATAAGGAAGTTAGTATTATTTAAATTTTAGATATAAAATAATTAGTGGTATATACCTTGCTATCTCCCTCACATAGCTGCGGTTAAATAACTATAACGTCGCAGTTGGTATCGTGGTTTTTTTGTCATTTGACAATTACTCCTACAATCAGATTTGAAAATTTGAGTTGATTCAAAAAAATCTTTGTGTTTTGGAATTTGGGTAAGGTAACTAAGTGACTAAAATAATAATATATAGTACATTTTAGAGGTCGGGCAGTGTCGTGCTGTTTCAAGGGTAATTAGACTTTGTGATTATGAAATTGTAATACTTGTGTTTATTGGAAGTTATGTAGATAGAAGTAGTACTTTCTGTAATTTAGTTCGTTAAGTTTTGTTAACTTTACGTTTTCTGATTGCAATGGTTCATATGGTCAGCTCTTCACTGCTCAGAGCCTTTGCGGGTTAGAATCCAGGGATAGGACAATTTTGTGAATTTCACAAAAACATGCGACAGTCTTTTATAGACATGTCTTTTATAAATTAACATTGACTAACCGAATCAGACTATTGCATTTTAAGGTCGTTAATAATATCCAGTCGAAATCGACCATCGTTTTCAGATCATTAATCTACCTGGGCATAGGCAAACATACTCGTTGCCAATTCGCAGCCTCTTCTCTCAGACTCATTTGTTTCAAAGGCCATCAGTCCTTTGACAGAGATAGTTATTGTTAGCTTAGTTTACTTAGACTGTGTCGCTAACTTCAGTTCTTTGAGTTATTGTGATTCCAGAGTTTATACCTCAAACTTAGTTCTCAAGGTTGCTGATGAACTTTCAATGTGTAGGCTAGTATTAAAATTATATTATAAACTAAAGATACATCAGACCCATATAAAGTGGCGCGCAAAATTCAATTTCGGTACATAAAACTGTACGTTTTCCTGATGAGATATATCTATGCTGTAAGAAATAAGACACAAGTATAAAAGAGTAAAATCATAACTGACAATAAACTATACCGTTTTAATTTATCTATGACAGTACAAACATACATGCAATCGTTCTCTATGTCGTCTCGTTCGACATCTTGCTCAAGGCGAAATTATTGTTGACAATTGGGTAAATTTTGCCCGCAATTCACATATGCAATACATCTTCAGATCAATTAAACTGAATTAGATTAAATGTAATTTTGATTTCAAATTGAGCTAATAAGCTGTGAAAACAGCATCAAAATCATTGGTACAAACAAACAGACAGAAATAATAGCTATTATATTGGATTTAAATGACTCTAAATAGCTAATCCTCATTAAAAAATTAAAAATACTTATCTGCAAAGTCTTGACACAGTGATAAAGATATATTAGTATTGGTACATATCCTGTGTGAAGTTCGAACTCTCGACAGTCGCCATATTGGTATTGACATGGATCAAATAAACCAACGACCATCGTGCATCTGTGGTATAGGTTACAAAATGTACCACAGTATATCATGTAGTAGATGGTTTACTAATATGACAGTGCTAGCTCGTGTATTTTGGTCGGTGAAGCGCAGTATCGCATCAACACGGTGCCGCGAATATCACACCACAACTTAGTCTCATAAAAACAAACAGATACAATAACATAATATACACTTATTAACGGCAAGGCAGTGGTGTATGACACCCATATCTTGCCAACTATTGATATAAAATAATATCAGACCTGTATTAAACTGTCCTACTGCTGGGCACGGGCCTCTTCTCACTGTGAGAAGGGTTACGACATAGTCCACCAAGCTGGCCTAGTGCGGGTTGGCAGACTTCACATACATATCTTCGAGAACATTATGGAGAATTCTCAGACATGCAGGTTTCCTCACGATGTAATTATATATACATATATAATATAATTAAATATTTAATATGCATATAACTTCGAAAAGTCAGAGACGCGCGCCTTGGGTTCGAACTCGAGACTTCTGCGTGGCAGTCCAACGATTTTACCACTAGGCTATTGCTAGGTTATAGGTCACAGGTAATAGGAGCGAGCCTATTGTTGACTATCACTCACAGTTACAGGTTCCGTATGTTTACCCAGAATTTCTTGATCGAAGAGCCCGGTTAGATTTTACCCGACTGTGGACAAGAAACCAGGGCGTCATGCACTGCAGAAGCATACATTACCGCTGCACCACCATGATGGTCTAGTATAATATGTAGTAGATAGTTATATATCGGGAGCCATCAAACATGAGGTATGGAATTGTGCTAGGTAGACGGCAGAAGACTCATCTCTATAACGCGGGTCTGATAGCTGGCAAAATGTGGGAGTAACACACCTCCACCTATTGGGTTAGATGCTATGGTTTTAGATCGCTCGTAGCTTAGTTACAGATATTTTCTTAATAGGAGAACCCAGAAATACCTTGCTGGATCCAAGAATCGGATCCAGAGACCTCGTGCACAGCCATTGCATTCACTACCGCTAGCTCAGTCTCGCAGTCTAATTGTGATAACCTAGAAAAGTCGCATTGGCAGAGCAATGGTTGGGAATTGTGTCCACGACCTCTTAATTACAAGACATTTGGTAAAGATAGACCTACTTTACGCTGGATCTGAGCAGGTATAGATATAACCAGACTGGTATAGATATAACCAGTCTGTCTGTTTATGACCACCCCCTCCTGAGACAGTAAATTTGCGTGCCAACTAAAAGCCAAAATTGACATTTTTGTTTCTTTTGGGTAGACAGTAGCTTGACTCTTTTTTTGCTAGACAGTAGCTTGGCTGTGTCAGTAATGCTTTTGTATTGGTGATGAAGCATCGACATTTCCGTGACAGACAGCTAGGCAGCTAGCTCCTACTAGACCAGCAAGTGGATTGTCTGCCAAAACAGGCGGTAAAAAAATCATCCCTTGGAAAAGTTAAAGATATATATACTATGACTTTTAAGGCCTCCTTTCACAACAGCGCTACCAACACACAAACTATTATCATTATTTGATGGAGGGCTTCGTAAAGCTTCCAAATTTAAATAACAATGAGCTACCGAAGCGTACGGCTTCACAATGAAGTATCAAACGTCAGTGGAGTGATACTAGCGTAACAATTGTTAATTGAACCTTCAATATCGGCTCGACGGACGACTGAAGGGGAGAGGGCGTGGTGCGTGGGGAGGGGGAACGATTCACTCGCCGCCGACAAGAAAAGATTGATGACGATTAATCTTTCGGCAGATTTTAATCAATTCCATCACGTCGTTCGTTCGTTCGTTCGCGGCAGGCTTACATTATTTTCGCGTGTTTTCAGTCATGATTTGCCTCACGAATGCGAAATAATCTAGATTAGTTTGGAGTACATATAAATTCACTATGATTATTAATGATGGAGTAGGTGTATTAAACACATTTCACACCACAATAGGGAGCCTTTTGTCATCTGCCGAGTACATTTCCATATTGCTAAACTGATAATTTGATTAAATATAGTGTTTTAGGGCTATTAATATCTTACACTGAAGATATAAGGAAAAGGTGAATTGTAATCCCATTATGCACTTATGTTTAGGTGTTAGTAAAGGCCCAGTCTTTTGCGTTGAAAATTAATCTTAAACTCAAAATAGTAAAATAAAACCCAATAACACTCCGATTTCCGAGAATCAAATCCTCATCACTGGCTGTAAAGGTAAGCTCAAGTTTAAACCAACTAGACAGTCTACTACTAGCTACAGTAATAAATGAGTAGCAACAAAGAAAGATAAGATCGTAAGGCCACTAACTACAACACTGGGTGCGGGTTGTCTAAAGTAGTTAGTTCGTAGAAGCGAGTTAAACAATGCGCCGTCTGAACTCAGCGAGCAACTTGTCTGCTGGCGACGGCCGATATTGTTGGCTGACATGCTCGCTTCCCGCCGTACGCCGCACTGTTAGCACTCGCTCCGTACTTTTACATGACGTCACTCTCAAGCCCTCATTCATCAATTTCCTTTTGTTACTATCTGTCAATGGCTTTTTGTCGAACATTGTGTACTGAAGTATCATTGGAACATCCCGTTTACATTTTTAAAAGTAAATTAGCTTTACCTATATATGTTTTGTAAGATAATATTATGTGAGATTCCTATTAGGGTTTGTCAAGATTCCGTCATATGTGTATTTCATATCATGTGGCTACCAAGTGCAGATACCAAAAGGCTTTCATGCGTTTTCTTGGAGACACACCATGTAATCAAAGTTATTTACATAATTATATTAATTAATTATCATCTCTCGCTTTGGTGAAGAAAGAAAACATCGTGAGAGAATTTGCATATCTTAGAATTCTTTCTATAATGATTTCAAAAACGCGTGGGACCAAGGTAGTGATACTGTATGGGATCAGCGAATCATTTCTCATACTGAATTAAGATCCGTACCCCTGGTCCACCATGAAAATGTTTAGTAACCTTAAATAATAATAATAAGCCTAATTATAAACCATCCCACTGCTGGGCAAGGGCCTGTCCTCAGTATGAGAACGGTAAGGCCACAGTCCACCAAGCTGGCCTAGTTTGCTTTGGCAAATTTCACACATTTTCGAGAACATCACGTTGAACTCTAAGATATGTACATAGGTTTCCTCACGATGTTTTCCTTCACGTTAAAGCGAGCGATAATATACTATATAATACGCACAAAAGTTCTTACCATACGATAACTAAAAGCTGTCGGACTGTTAGCTGTGATACACGATGGTCTAGTCCTTCTGTAATATAAAATGAGGAGGCTATGGCAAGTATAAATAGTATTAACAAATGTATCATGCAAGGACGCTGGCGGACGGGGACTGATAACGTCGTGCATCATTTGTCAGACAGAGTTAACGTATAAGCGCAACTACTGCGGCCAAGCCTCTAATAGTAATACGTATATACATATAGTGATAACACATATTAATAGTTTTAGAGTAGCCATACATACCAACTAGGCCTCCAGCCTAGTACAGACTCCATAACTCTCTCTCTCTAGCTCTCAACAAGGAATATTATTAAAGTTTATAAGTCTTCTGTTTACGCGAATGTTATTCATTGAAATTAAACTTGTACGGATTTTATCGCGTTGTTTATTTAGCACTGTATTACAAAATGTTGAAAATATTACACTACTACTACTATTGATTTTATTTTACTAATTTATAAGCTAATAAAATTATTTAAACTATTAAATCTCTTTATTTTTGGTTTACACTTTCCCCGACGTTTCGGTTGCTTTTCAGCAGCCATGGTCACGGGGAGACCGTGACCATGGCTGCTGGCTATATAGTAGTTTAATTTCAATAGTTAACCCATTGTACCTTGTGAGAGAAAATAAATCTATAATTATTATTATTAAAATAAATGTGCAGCCAGTATATTTTAGCGTTCGTCGCCGAATTTTATTTCGAATGATTCTCTAATTGTACGATGTCAATTCGAATTTTAATTGAATAATCGAATCAATATTTCATGACTCATTAGTAAGATTTTGTTACTTTATGGCTGATAATATTCATGATAAGTAGTTTCAATTCGAGTGACGTAGGTCTTTTACAAATACCTAGTCAAATAACAGACATAATACACAGACATAAGACAAATAACATATTTGAGTTATGTCTGGTAAGTATTAATCCGTTCTGAAATTTTCATTCGAATTCTGTCATTCGGCATATTGATAGTTAATAAAATTGACTTCTTGAACATCATCTATGTATGGCCAGCATATAGATTACTAGCTTTTGCCCGCGGCTTTGCTCGAGAATAGTACTATTAACACGCTTTTATTAGCTTGGTATGTATGTGCCTATGTATCTATGCATCTACGTATATATGTAACGGAATCTTTGAACGTGTTTTTAACCCCTTTTTAAACCGACGGATTGATTTGAAACTTTGCACACTTATCGAGGACCGGAGACAATACAATAATTTAGAAAAAATATATAAATAATAGTTAAAAAAAAACTAAAAAACACGCTTTATTAAAAAAAAACTAAATGTAGAAATAATTTAATAATTTTATTTGTTTTTTAATGAAGCGTGTTTGTTTAGTTTTTTTGAACTATTATTTATTTTTCTGGATGAAAAGTACCCTATGTTCTTTTTTGCACCCCTGAAAATTATACGCGGAATTTCATGATGATCAGTCGATTAGTTAAGGCGTGAAAGCGTAACAAACAAACACACATTCACATTAATAATATTAGTTAGGAAGTCTGACCACTGAGCAGGAAATATTCCGTGCTGCGCTTTTATTAGAGACGAAAGTTATAAAAACATTTATACCGAGTGACGTCAGGCAATACCGTCCATTTGAAAACAAAAATATCATATACATATGTATAGCTTGTCGTCACTGACCAACTTGGATTATATAGAAGCTAACGTGTTCTGTGCGCAGTGTGTGTTACTGTAACGTATTTCAGCCACAAGCAAATAGTAACCGCTCATCAGAATAGATCTTATGCTTATACAGGATTATTATGTGTACACACAAATTATGAAATTACAGATGGCCGTCTCGATATAACATGCGAAAAGAGCCGCAAACACAAACAGACGCTTGCAAAGGTTCGTCGATTTCGGATTAGGTTAGCTGAATACAGACAGAATTGATATTTGGAGAAATTGTGCCGAAATCACTGGAAGTATACATCTTTGTTTGGACACAGATGCACTTTAATTCGATGAGACATAGGCGATCTACGTTTATTTGATTTATGACGTGAGGTCAAGTAAGAAGAATACAGTCATTGATATTCGGCCAACCTGATCCATATGGGATCAGGTTCAATGTCTCAGTTTTTACACACAGGCCTCTTTTAATTCGATTTGAATCAGGCCATGTGTTATTATTTAATTTGTAGCATGGGATAAAGTAATGAGAATCAGTCATTGGCTGTACGAATGGTGTAGTGGTTCAAGTGGTCGCCTCGCCTCTTCCACCGCGCCGAGTGTTGTGGGTTCGATACCCACACGAGACAAAAATTTGTGTGATCCACAAATGGTGTTCTGAATCTGGGTGTTATTTGTGTCCGTTGTTTGCAAAGTCCCCTGCGATAAAGGAAATATTTCTAGGCCAGGTGTTGATTTTATAAAAATAATAATACCAGCCCTATATTAAACTGTCCCACTGCTGGGCACGGGTCTTTTCTCAGTGTTGGCAGACTTCACATATCTTCGAGAACATTATGGAGAACTCTCAGATATGCAGGTTTCCTCACGATGTTTTCCTTCATCGTTAAAGTGAGCGATAATCAACTATTTAATACGCACATAACATCGAAAAGTCAGAGATACGCGCCCTGGGATCGAACTCGAGACCTCTGCGTAGCAATCCAACGGTCTTCCACTAGGCTATCGCAGCTTTATAAAAATAAATTACATTTTGCTAACCTGATATCATATATATTATATACTGTCCGTACGCGTCGGTGTTAACACACATCTGTTTGTATTTAATTTGTGTCGTGGGGTATTGTAAGGAGAATACAGTTATTGCTTTTCAGCTGAATTGATCCAAAATCGCTGTATGGGCGTGTCTGGTTACACATAGACGTATATTATCGTGAGTCGATATTTGTATCAACTTGCAATAATAGATATCCATCCGTCTGTTTTTGTTTAATTTATGACGAGGGTCTCAGTCACAAAGCGGTATTCATTTGAACCCCGTTGCGATCTGAATGCAATTATAGACACGATTTGAGCCGAATTCACTGTTCGTTCGCATCTGTGTTTTCACCACTGAACGTAACAAAATATGTGAACTGTCCTTTCATACTAACCATAGTTTATTATTGACACCATATCTGCTTACTAAACAGTACTACTCAAACGTTACTGTTAATAGGGTAAATAGAATAAGCTGTTCTGTTTTACAGTTTTGTAGTACTTGCTGTCAATGTCAAGAACTCAAAGTCATTGATATAATTATATCTTACTATAGCGACTCGGCTTACTTCTGTTAAGCCCCTTTATCTAGTTTCTGTGGAGCCATTTTAAGCCATATTACCGCCATATTTAATTTTCATTCACTGGTTCTCACACATGATATGTACGTCTGTTATAGCGAGTTGACACAGGCCATCTGTATATATTTAATTTGTGACGTAAAGCTGAGTCAAATGCGATATTCGACGGAACCGCGTCGCGTATTTACTATGTCTATACAGCAAGTCATTACGTTCAATGTGTATTGTAATAGTACATAGACGTATTTGGCAAATATGTGTTTAGTAGTGCAATTAATGCTTTAATGTCTCTTATTTTTTGTTCTTGTCTTACTCGTTGGTAGGCTATGAAAGGAAGAGCGAGAAAGAAAGTGTGTGTGCTTAGGGTCTTATCAAATTTTATACAGATAAACATAGATTCTCTCCTGCAAATCCTTAAGGGTGGCACACTTCTGTCTTTCCTTGGAAATATGGGTATCTTACGCTTGTATTACATACACATAGCTCTAGCTATGTTTAAGGCTGACGTACTATCTTGTACTAAGGCACGAGCCTAATGTGTTCTATTAGGCACATTGCCAATGACCATGGGAACAGTGAGAACATCTTATAGGACAACCAATAATTGCTATGAAAAAGAAAACTTAAACTATGTAACTGTCTTGCCCTTATAGATATAAGACCAATGAAGCCTTTGCTATGAAGATCGACTTCGTGAAATATGTACATAACGTATATTTCGACGACGAAGTCGATCGTCGAGTGAGCCTCGTTTCCCACTGAGTGCTCTGAGCCCTGATAACGGGCCTCATTGTCTAACTTTAACAGATAACGCACCAAACTTTGCTCTTTACAACTTATTCCTACGTCCAAAATATGTACCTCAATTCAACTTGTAACTTACTATACAAATCTGTTCAGTGGCCCCAACGAAGCGTGCCAGCAATATATCACACTTAAAACTACATTTAGAAAAGAAATACGTCAAACATAAATAGTTTATTTCCACGCAACATAGCCCTTCGCTCTTCCATCACAATTCACTAGTGAAAACTATTCCCGGCTTAAAATATCGGTCATGCGTTATGAACGTTACGTTAGTGCGGAAAAAGTTGAAACATTCGACGTAAAAACGTGGAGTGGGCGAACTAGAACAAAAAGCATCAACCACTGAATATCGGGATTGTATTATTTTATACGTAGCAAAAAGTGCACCCGCCGTACCCGAGCTAAAACAAGCGCGTAGCTGCCGTAGCACCCGTAGCGCTCGTAGCGATGCGTCCAGATCGTAGACAAAAGCGTAGCCAACCAATACAGGAAAAGCTGAAAGCCGTTTGATATTTTATGGGAATTCTTGTTGTACAAGCAAAAATGTTGTTATGAAAAAATACCGATGTACTTGCGTAAGTTATCGTGGAGGTATGACGTCGTTTTGTTAGCGTATGGAATTAATCGAGTTTGCTTGTTAGCGTAGCCGTTCGAACAGATTATATCGTCGACGGTAATAGAATCAGAGAAGGACGTAACTCGCGTTCGCTTAAAGTACACATCATTAGAATCTCACAAAAAATCCTTCCACTGATCCGGGGTGCGATTCGTCTAAATTGGAGTATTTTGTTGGATTATCCAAAAAGCCACGCGGGGCATTCCATATTTTATTCATGGCCGTCGTTAAGAGTCATTACTTTATGTCTCCGAGGCCATTTTGTCTCTCCATTATCGACATAATTACATAATTTATTAACGGATTTAGCGGAGGGCGAGCGCCGAGCGCAGAGGTCGCGGGACGCCACTTCGGCGTGCGCTCGTAAAAGGGTTTCAAACTTGTATCGATGTCGTAAAAGTAACAGCTTTTTGCAATTTTTCCGTCACGTGGCGTCGTATTATATTACCATAACGCGTTACGAGCACAGCTTCGCCTTCGCGTGCGACAGCCGACCTTATGTAGCATATGTTGAGCTTAGATTTGGTGCACAAGTGTGTGTGTTTGTATACGTGCGCGTGTGCGTGCGACGCCGATAGGTGACGATCGGCTGTGTAGCGGATGTGTTCGCTGGACTGAAGGAACGCAGCGGCATCGCAACAGATTAACATGCCCAATTTACAATATCAATTTACGGGCGCAGTGAATAACAGCGCGATGTCCTCACTCCCCTATCTCCCCGCGCCCCGCTTCCACCCCCCGCTGTCCAATCCGCGCACCCCGCCCCTCTTATATTCAATATCGTTTATGCGCCTTCAAATATTCAATAAGCGTCGAATTATCTCGTGCTAGAAATACGACGGCTTTTATTATGTATAAGAATATTTTATGGTTAAATATCGGAATAAGACGGTTGCTTCGCTTGACGTATTGGATAACGTTAAAATTCTGGAATTTATAATGTCGTTTAGATGTTTTATGGACCGAGTAGTAACCACAAATGTATCAATTTTATTTGAAACGAAACAAATGCATGAGTGGAGTCGCCATATCAATATTTGCTATACTAATATTACTCTATACATTTTCAATACTAAAATTTATATTACAGGATTGCCATTCAACATGAACAAGTGCTTTTTGAAATTTCATATATTTTTTTAAAAGCTTTAATTTCGTAGGGATATTGAATGTGTCTGCTGTGCATGAAGTCTCGGGTCGACAAAGGTTTATTGGAGTTTTTTCTCAAAAATTTCTTAGTAGCAGCACAGACTCTGGTATTACGTCCGGTATAAGGCAATAGACTATTTAAGTGTAACTAATAATCACAGCTGCCGAAATGTGAGTAAAATACATCTCTGCTAACCCCATTTGCAGATATAGGTATTAGATTTTTCTCCCTAGCCTTTATTATTCCCAAGTCACTTGGGGTCGGCCTTTCTGGTCTAACCGGATTTGACTGGATATCAGTTTTTACACGGAGCGACTGCCACCTGACCTCCGCAACCCGAAGGCTAACGATACCCTTAGGCTAGACCAGTGTCAGGATATTATAGGGCACTGACTTCCCAATAACGACTGCCATAGATGTTCATGGCAGCCGGGACCGACGGCTTAAGGTGCTCTCCGAGGCACGCACGAGCAAGCGATAATTGTCAATCAATACGCACGTAATTTCGAAAAGTCATATAACTTCCGAAATTCAGAGGTGCGCGACGTGGGTTCGAACCCGAGACCCTCTGCATTGCAGTCTGTTGGTCTCGCCACTGAGCTACCGCTGCTTATAAACGTAAATCATTATAAAATAATTTAATAAAAATAAATAGTTTATACATTTTAGTAAGTAGCTCTTGCTGTTTCTCATTGTTTAAGCCATTTCCTTACCAAATTGCATCAAAATCATTTTTTATTAGATTTAGTAGTTTATTTATGCAGATGCAAAAAGCAGATATTCCAGTTTCAATTTTGTATCCCTAAAAAGAGAGTCAGTATTGTATCGATAACAATAGTAAAATATTAAATAATTCAAATTATATACATTAATATCAAGAATATTTATATGAACAATCAATCACAATAACAATTTAAACCCGACGTAGCAGATTACCCATGTAAAAGCAAAGAATAGACATTCGATAGTCGTTTTTGTATCGACATAAATGTATATTGGTATCGATTACATAATAAAGTTTTAAGAAAATTTATACTGTGTAATATCAAGAATACATATTTGCGGATCCCATACCAGCTAAATTATTTCAGATAGCATAAAAGCTAATTAGTGACACATCGATAAAACACAGAATCGAGTAACTTTATCGATAAAATATAGCTACCATTTCGTTTTGAATTTTATTTGTTTTTTTATTACTCTTATTATTTTATTAGTGGCAATCTCAAACATAATTTTCATTGGTGTTTTATTTTAATACACAGATTCCATCGCAATATTTTTACCCGACTACGGCGAAACCAAAAGAAAGGGTAATGATTTTGGCAGTCTAGGTATGTATGTTTGTATGTTCTATCGTAGCGCCTAAACTACTGTAACGATTTTAATGAATGAGGTATCAATAGATTCATTCATTCAGAATACGTAATCAAATAAATACGTAGTCGGGTTATAGTTTCTTAAACTTTTATTTTTATTTTCAACCATCCAAATTGGCGCCCTCCCTGTCACTCAATATAATTGAAAGAGTAGATTATGCCCGCGGTTTCACTCGCGTAAATGTAGTTTAAGTTAGGTTAGTAGTAGTTTTTTTTATTTGGTTGACAACGTGTATACGAAATTTCATGATTATCGGTCGAGTAGTTGAGGCGTGAAAGCGTAACAAACGAAATCACTTTCAGATTTATAATATTAGTTATTATTTTCTGTCATATTCTATGACTTAGAGTTAGCACAATACTAACTAATACTGATTCCCAAACTAGGATATAGCATGTATTTTGTGAGACATTGCTCAGCCAAAACAATGCAACAATAGACACTAACGTAAATTTCAACAATACTTAATTTTAAAGGTAAGTTGTGTACATATACATGTTTATCTATCTGTTAATTAGCTAGGATTAGGATTGCAATATTTGATTTCTAGTTTCTTCCTTTTCCCCATCGAGTGGAGTGGATATTACACATATAAACACGAAACGCTTTGCTTCCACTTTTATAATGCATACCGCAAAGGAGTGGAACTTCCATAAGTACAATTTAGGCTCCAAGTCGCGAGTAAATTGGTACTCTCTATACAAGCGTGACCCATCGTCGACTACATTGTCGTTTAACATTAGGTGAGAGTAAGACCGTGGTCAAACACTAGCCTCAGAAAAAAGTACACGTTCTCTTGGCAAAGAGTTTGTTCTAATAATGCTTCTTCCTCTTTATATTTCTCTTCTCCGCACTAGGAATAATTCCTATGTTGCAGAAGACTTTACAATCATTCAATAACTCTTAAAATTTTGCGTTTTATGATACAATAACGGGTATTAACGCGATCATGTATAATGTTTACCGTATTGATGGTTAGCTTGCTCGAAACGTCAAGCATTAATAAGGTGAATATGATGCATGATCGAGCTAATACCTGTTACTAATTATATATATATATATAAAGTGTTTGTTCCATGTTAGTTTTATGAATTTTACATAGTATGCTATTTGAATAACATTTTGTAGAAAACGTAGTATTATTTTTATTTAATTTGACCATTTGTCATATGACCAAACCGAGCAGTTACTTGCAATCTGTAAATAAAATTTTGCTTATTTAGTTTTAAAGTAGAATCTTCTCCCTAGCCTTTTATTATTCCCAAGTCACTTGGGGTCGGATGTTCTGGTCTAACCGCATTTGACTGGATATCAGTTTTTACACGGAGCCGCTGCCACCTGACCTCCGCAACCCGAAGGCTAACGATACCCTAAAGCTAGACCAGTGTCAGGATATTATAGGGCACTGACTACCAAATAACGACTGCCATAGATGTTCATGGCAGCCGGGACCGACGGTTTAACGTGCTCTCCGAGGCACGGAGCAGGCGGTAATTGTCAATCAATACGCACATACTTTCGAAAAGTCATATAACTTCCGAAAGTCAGAGGTGCGTGACGTGGGTTCGAACCCGAGACCCTCTGCATTGCAGTCTGTTAGTCGCCTCACTTATTTTTACCTTTAGTTTATTATAAAAGTTATTATAATGTAATTTTATTTATACTGATAATAGTATGTAAGCAGTTTGTCGCTCGAAACACAGGTTTAACCTAGTTCGGGCAAATATCTATAAATGCACTTTATGTTATTGTTAAGATGAAATTGTAAAACTAAGAATTTATACTAAAATAAATAAATAATAATAATTATTATTAATTTTAAATTTTATAATAATTAATCACTTACTGTCATGTCAATTTATTATTTTAATATAATTTATATGTAAACACGATACATGCAATTAGTAATGATTATTATTAGTTTAATTTTTATTTAAATGCCATTATTTGTTTGTATTTTGTTTAATGTAAGTAATATCACTTTATCGTTATTTCTCAAACGAGCATAAATATATATATTTTTTTATTGTTAAGTAATGCATGCCGTGGCAGCCTGTAAGTAAGGCAGCACTACGTAATGTATCCGTATTTATGTGTTATCACAATGTTTTTAATTAGTGTATGCTTTGTTGGTTATTCATAAATAAATAAATTATAAGTAATAAAGAATAGCATTAGTTCTACGTAAGATGTCCTAACTAAAATATTATAAATGCGAATGTTAGTTTATTTGCAAGGCTTTCATACCTAAACTACTCTACCGATCATCATGTAATTTAACATACGCGTTGTCAAGGGTCTGTACCCTAAAGGACATAGGTTACCTTTTATCCAGAAAAGGTACTGTTCCCGAAATAATTAAAATCTATTGACATAATCTCCATTATTTGCGGGCAAAATTTAGTCTTTACTTACTTTCCTTACTATTCCTTACTTAATTAATATTATAAATGCGAAAGTGAGTTTATTTGTTTATTTGCTTGTTACGCTTTCACGCCTTATCTACTTGACCGATCATCATGAAATTTCGCATACACATTGTCAGGGGTACAGAATAGGACATAGGGTACTTTTCATCCAGAAAAAGGGGTTGTTACTAACCTAACCTAACCTAAATTTACGCGAGCGAATCGCGGGCAATATTTAGTAGCCTATATATGTAGGCTCAAAAAGATATGGGGAAACCGGAACATCACAAAAGCCACGAAGATTCGGTTAGTCAGAGCGCTAGTGTTTCCCATATTTCTGTACGCTGCTGAGACCTTGACATTGCGAGAGAGTGAGAAAAAGAAGATAGATGCTCTAGAAATGTGGTGTTGGAGGAGAATGCTTAAGATATCTTGGACCTAGCATAGAACCAACTTGTGAATTCTACAAGATCTAGGTATCAATCAGCGCCTTTCTTCTATCGTACAAGCTCAAAATCTCACTTTTTTCGGGCATGTATCAAGATGTGGCGATGTCTCCATCGAGTGCCTTATTGTACAAGGAAACGTCGAGGGCAAACGAGCACGTGGTAGATCGCCTATGCGCTGGACCGACTAAATAAAGGCAGCATTAGACAATGGTCCCTTGTATGTAGTGCACCAGAAAGGCAAAGATGCGTCAAGAGTGGCGACGGATTGTCAAGCATGCTACACAACCTTAAAGATGACTACGACCACTCTGTCAAGAGTGAAACAACGTAGAAGAATATATGTATGTAGAAAAATGCTATACTTCATTACATGTGATATTCGCAACAAGTATTATTTAACACATAGGTACACATTATAAATAGATCTTCAAGCAAGAATAGTATAAGTTTATCTCAGAAACCAAAACATGGAGCTAGTTGTTTCGTCATTAAGTTCAAGTTGAGCTACGGCTCGAGGCGCACCGCTCCGGAGAAACTATTCACAATGAGCAATAACTCCAGCACTAACAGTGATTTTATAGGACATTAAACTGGCTGAGCTACTGAGCTAGAAAGATTGAATGCACTTTAGGCGCAATGCCTACCACAAGCGGCGGTGACGGGCCGCGCTCTACAATTCCACTGGTTTCGGGCGTATGCGATTTAAATTCAATGTTATACTGTATACTGGTTGTGTAACGATAGAGAATACGACTGCTGTAATGGAGGTCTCAGGTTCGATTTAATTTGTGCGAGTTTGATTTTTGTAAAGATTTTTTAAGCGGCAGCAAGGAAACTAAAGGTGTACCTAGTAGAAGATAATAAATAATTTTAATAGATAAATTTGATCGCACCGATGGCGTTGTGGTTTAGTTGGTCGCCTCGACACTGCTGCCACGCCAAGTGTTGTAGGTTCGATCCCCACACGAGACAATAATTTGTGTGAACCACAAATAGTTGTTCCGAATGTAGGTATTCTATGTGTCCGTTGTTTGAATGTTTGTAAAGTCCGCTACGATACAGGAATTATAAAGAGAGCATTAACTGTCTTTTAAAAAAAAGGAAATTGCATCACCCTCTATTACATGAGACGCACAAAATGTGGGTGTAATACATCTCTGCTTACCCATTCGGAATACATATTTTTATATATAATAATAATATTTTTTTAATACCATAAAAATACATATAATACAGAACAGGTTTCAAAAATCAAGAATTTGTTTGTTTTTTATTGTTTACTATATTCAAATGCAAACAAATTCTTGATTAAGCTCGTCCTGCGGGAAATTGTTGGATAAGGCCGATTCATCTAAAAGCAATTTTTACATAGAGCGGTTTTGAACTGAATACAAAATCATAATTTACTTAAAATTAAATGGTAATGGAACAATTATATAAAATAAAAAACGTATTGTGATAGACATAAACAAAACCAAAGAACAATTAAATTTCAACAGTAAAAATTAATAACATCAAACAAGATTAATAAGGTAAATAGGGCAATCATTATTAACTATATAATACTATATGGTATATATGTATATCGCAGGCAATTTGTATAATTCCGCGATTTACAAACGGCGTCGTCCGTTTAAAAACGCTCGCTGTTTTAAAATATGCCGAAGGCAAAATGTAAATTGCCTTGTCACTTAACGCCCCGAGTCCCGTCTCTTAGCACTCCGACTTAGATAGGTTAGGTTAGAAGGCAGAGGCGGGAGCTCTGCTACCGCCGTAGCCTTTGTGATTATTATTTTGTGATCACCCAGTAATAAGAGCCCTGACAATTGAACGAGTCGCCAATTTGCCTGCGGCATATTTTAAAACAGCAAGCGTTTTTAAACGAACGACGCCATTTGTAAAGCGCGGAATCATACAAATTGCCTGCGACATATATATGAACGTATGTAAAAATACAAATCCCGCTCTATGTATCATCCCTAGATCGCGGGAGAATTTACACATATTGATATTGATACAACGGACATAAATCACACCTAAATTCAGACTAGGATGTATTTGTTTGGTTAACTTTGGTCAGGTTCGGTAAGCGAACCCATAGCATTCAGCGCATTAGGAATGGTCAGATGACTATTTAAATCACAGCGCCATCCGTGCAGTCTTATAGGTATCAGTCAAGATAGCTTCCGACCTATAAGACTCTTATATCTTACTAGCTTTTGTCCGTGGCTTTCTTCGCGTAACTGTACTTTCTTTTTATAAATGAAATATAGCCTTTATTACTTGGTGATAATATAGCTTTCTAATAGTGAAATATTTGTAAAATGTGTTTAGTAATTTTTGAGTTAAATCCCTTGCAAACAAATAAAAATCTAATCTCTTGTCTTTTTTTAATAATAATAATAATGATAAGAATAATAACGTCAGCCCTATCTGAGGAGTTAGAATCTTTATTAATTGCTGGAATACAACGTAAAACAAGTAAGTGCTTTAACCTCTGTGTAAGAAGATTTCTTAGTTAGCTCAGGTAGTAAGAGGCATTATTTTTAAAGCAATATGTGCTATCATATACTGGCTTGCAAAAGTAGCCATATACTGGCCAGCAAATGCAGCCATGTAATGGAATACTATTTTTTTAAATTTAGCTTTCCCTACAATTGTATTTGGAATGACCAATGCATTCAATTGTTTTTGAGCTGGCCGTACTATTGTTGAAAATATTGCTGTCACATATCATATGTAGAATATTGCCCGTTTATAAGTTTAACGAACTTTATCAAAAAACAAAGCCACATCAGAGAATATATACATCTATATCTATACTAACATTATAAAGACGTACGATTTTTGTTTAATTTAATATATATTCTAGTGATACCTATATAATTATATAAACTGCATGTATTTATGATTTTCCTGAATGTAATCCATATTATTTGTTGAGTTAATTTTACATGCTGCTGTGACAGCAGAATATGATGAGGCTAGTATCATTTTAAGAGCTTTTATTAGGTATAAGTGCTCATGCTCTGCAAAATAAAAGTTTAATTTGATTTGATTGGATTTGGTTTTTTTTGTTTGTCGGTATGTAAGGAGTTAACGCAAAAACTAAGAAACCGATTTTAAAAATTATCTCACCATTAGCTAGCTATATTATCATCGAGTAAGACAGACTATTTAAAAAAAAAGTACTGTTGCTAACATAATATAACCTAACCTGCTTTTACGCGAGCGAATCCGAGGGCAAAGGTTAGCATATTATATAATGAGTGCCGTACAATTGCTGTATAAACGCTTTTAATTCTATTATTACAACTATATGTTAAAAAATATTGTGCTGAAATACGAATTTCAAATTCCCAAAGCCCGTATAACAAATAATACTGGAGGTTGTTCGAAAATTGAATGTTTGTGCTGTGTATTTGAATATAAAATAGATTTTGTTATTCTATGTTTCTGAATGTAACGCAGTGATGTCAGTGAATACGGGTGTTTGTGAACAAATACTATGACACGTATATTCTCGGGCAGTTATGCAGAGGTGTATAAGGCTTACTTTTGTCTGTCACGTTTAGGGCATGCCTCATCGACATAATATTGCCGTTTATCATACATATTATAGATTATTATACATATTCAGAGGCAGTGGCACACCGGCGGTCAGACACAGTTGGTGTTTAATTATGTGTGGTATTCAAAGAATGGATAGACTACGGGGATTCGTAATAGGATTCATTATGGATTGGGTCAGAAAAAAAATGTCTTTGACGAAAAGTTCAAAAAGCCTCTCTGATTTCAGCATCGATCGGGCAAGGATGGAAATAGCAGTATTCCTACTGTTGTGTTTCGTTCGGTGAGTGAGAGTTCTGGAGGCCCAAACACCCTCTTTTTTCCTTTCCGCTCCTTCTCCTTCCCACTTACTTTTTCTCTTTTTCCTTTCCTAAAGGGTCGGCAACTCGCAAGTGATGCCTCTGGTGTTGCAGGCGTCCGTAAGCTACCATTACCACAGCCCACCTAATGGTGACCACTTACCATTAGGTGGGCCGTGCTTGTTTGCCACCTTAGTTTTATAAGAAAAACAAGTTTTCATTAGCAGCCCGGAGTTAGCAAGTAGGCGATGTTTCTTTCCCGTACCTCAGCAAGTATGTTAGGCCATTAGTTTATGTTCGCCCAATTAAAACAGAAATTAGCTATCTACGAAGGACCGTTATCAATCATCATCGCAAGAGCCCCTTTTCTGTTATGATTAGCCGCCATCTCGAAAATTCGGAGATTATTATTACTATAAAAATCCTTAACGGTTCCTCTCCTTTACGTATAAGTCTCGCGATATTCGTATAATAAAGAGATATGAAGAGATATATCAATGATTAATTCTCCGGCACGTCCCGCGTGAGTGTCTACTCGTGTCTTGAAACATTCGTCTTACGATAACAGCGGCTTCATTATACACAATCCTTACTAATATTATAAAAATGTGGGTGTGTTTGTTACACTATAACGCTTTAACTACTCGACCGATCATCATGAAATGTCGTATACAAGTCGGGTACAGAAAAAGACATAGGGTACATTTTATCTAGAAAAATAAAACTGTGGATAGAAATTTATTGATATAATCTAGATTATGCGGACGAAGCTGCAAGAAAATCTAATATATCATAAAGAAAAATATGCTCAATTAAATACTGAAAATGTCCCTCGTTGTCGCCATGTAATAAAAAGCTTTAATTACCTTCCAATTACTTACGAATAATGACCAAAATAATTACTCTCGATGTAAATGAATTGAATGAATCCCATCTATGTATCGAATCAAAGTAATTACGAACCTTTTAATACATCGATTACTTTACATTCAGAAAAAAAATGTTGTGATTCTAATCAAACCGTGTCACATCTGTTGAAATGCCCAAATACATTTTTGTAATTTGGAACTATGATTTTAATTATCTGAGCAGGGTGCAACAATGAAAGAGTAAACGCTGGGAATGGTCTTTGGAATCTCACCTCTAATGAAGATGATAACGAATCCAAATAAGGCACATATAACGAATTGCAAATGGCAAAAAGTTCTTTTTCTTAACTTTTATCGACAAAAGTAGATAATTAGTAAGGACGTAAAAAAAGTCCAGGGGAGGTGAGGGGGTGGGTGCAGCTGATCTATTCCTCTTCTTCTTACTATTTTTTCTTTTAAGATTGTCTTACAAATTTTAAGATGTCACAACATATTTTCTCTTCGGTTCTTCGGTTCTATATGACTTAAAAATTAAAAATACATGTCTATATTTTCATTTACTATAAGCAGGTACTAAGCGTATATGGCTGGATATGCCAGAAGACATAAAAATAGAAGAAATCCAGTGGCGATGAGACCATTGAAAATAAAAAGTGTGGTGACTATTTAAAGGATAAAATGAGGGTTTGTGTGGATTACACATTATTCACTCAATTTGTCCTCATCTTAGCGGCATAAAAAAACTTATTTCCTTACAGAAACTAACGCGGGTGTTGAGTTGCTTAATCTAATTGTATGTTAAAACTAATTATAATCATGTATGTTCAGATAGTGAACCGTGTTTCGGTCATAACCAAATTAGCTTTTAGTCGGCGGTACATGAGCCGCGCGGACGGGAGCCATCAAGTTTATTAAATCCGGCGCGCTTCCTGCTGTTATAGTTTATCATCAGCCACGATGATCAGACACGATAATGAGTTTATCAAAATTGGGAGAATAACGTGCTTAATAGAGCAGCGACGGTCCATGACACAATGTATCACTTAGCGAGAGACAACACTCGACGTGAGTGTCCTGCCGTACACAGAATGTGTGGCGGTACATTCACTATCGAGCATTATGGACTAGCTGTCCACCATCCTTTATTCATGTTTCAGCAAATTTTATCCTCGCTGTTTGCCTTACTTATACGTTCTTTTGTGGAGCTCGGTAAGCTAAACACGGACAACCGTTTACACAACGATAATGGAACGCAAGGAGCAAAAGCGAACCAAAACCGAATTCATGAATGTATTTAGAACGCCTTTGTTTTCCCACGCACCGAAGTGTGAGTGCCAGTGACTCGGCTTACTCTACAAATGATATGATATTAGGCGAAATTAACATCGATTACAATTCATTTCGTGGAATACACCATGTTCACATGTTGGAGCGACGTAGCGCACAAATAGCTACCATATCTTGTCAACATTCGTACCGAGTTATACGGTCTATTGAGCCGAGGTTTTACCTAGAAACATTTATATTACGTATGTTTTCGAGTGCAATGCACGCGTGGGGAACGCGTTTGATTCCATTAGTGAGCACGCTGGTAACAGCATTAGTCCCGCGCGCCACACACGCTCGCACACAGCACCTCAAAGCGTAAGCACTGTATGTACAGTGCTTAAACTGCAAAGCGCATGTGCGCTTTGCAGTTTAATTTCATCACTTTTAATTGTACGGTAGCAGCGGACATTTTATTTTTAACAGGACACTGACGTAATGTAATTTTATACATTTAACGCGCTAATCTACAGAGGTGTATTTTAATAAATCTACAGAGGTATATTTTGCTAGTTTCACGCTGTTATTCGTGTACATATATTTGTTTGTGCTTGTAGCAACGCAAGCGTTTTGATGCGTTGCCAATTTCGTAAGGAGTAAAAGTGAGAACGACGGGTATATGACGTTGACACTCATAAAACTGACTAGTTATAGTAGATTGTACTTGCGCTAGGGAATTTGGCATGTTCGTAAAAGCTTTGAAGTGCGGGTATTGTGACTTTTGGTCATGTCAGAATAAACAGACTAGTTAATAGTGAGCTGTTATAACGACGGATTCATCGGACAAGTTAGCGCGTACATTGCGCCACTTAATGCCAATCACAGAGGTAATTTGTCGTCACCCTCGAGCCTGGGCCGCGCCAAAGCCGAGCCTGTTCCGTGCGGCGCTCAGTATGCGACCCGCGGCGGGCTGCGGCTTATTTCGCGATATCTTGTTCAAAATCCAATCAACGTTTGACCCGCTCGTCATTTAAATGAGAATTACCCTCGACGGGACCTCCATCTACATTCAAATTGGGGATCAAACAAAAATTGTGTCCTTTACGGCACGGCAGCGTCGCGGGGTGAGGCTCGGGTGAGCGACGGGTGCGGTAGAGCGCGGGCGTGGAGCTACACTGGGCTGTCCCCTCGTGGCGATTTATCACCCCGCGTCCACGACGCACGACGCAGTCTTCAAGCTTGTCAAGTGCCGTACGAATTCAATTTTGTTTTTCTTTTGTTTCTAACGGTTGATACGTCCCTTGTAATGATTCCCTTTTCCTCGTGCAATATTTCCACTGTCTAAAATATGTACGAGGAAACTTGTTAGTACATAATATTTATTCCGAAATTCCTTTTTCTCAGCCGCGAATTGCGAAAGAAATTGATATTTGTTTCAGCGGAGTGCCATAAGACGTGACAAGTGTAATATTTTAGGGTTTTACCAAGTTCGCGTCGAAGTCCTCTTCCTGTGATCACACTTCGCCATTAGTGAGATCGTTCGAATAGCTTCGCATAAAAATTCCGTCGTCGTTTGGTTGTGTAAATACAGGGCTTCGAAGGTAATCGAAGTAAAAGACCACTTTGTATTAAGCCGACCCGGAGCGGCGAGTGCCGTAGGGCTGTCGCGACGTCATCGTGCTATGCCATCATGATCACTACGCGCTTTATGTAATACTGATTTATTATTAAAACTTTACTCTAAAAGAGGAAGGGAACTATGATATCAGCCCTCTGCCTTGCAGAAGATAGCAGCCAAATACCAACACAACCAAATATTGTGTATCTGTAGTATGTAAGGATTCCATTCTCCTAGAAAAGATGGCGTGCTGTCTCTACTCATTGCTCTGGCTGTACAGCAATCCTTCTGTTGAAGTATTAACCAAGTGGCAGTGATAATTTTAGTGTTTCAATCAATTATGAGTTATGGAAGCCGCTTCAAATCAGGTGAGTGTTTCGCTTGCTTGCATTTTTGACAGAAAAGCTGCAGTTGGTAATATACGATACTTTCTTTTTGAATTAGCTGGGATTCAATAAATGATGATGATGCCTTGCGTAGGGATGTATCAATCTATTTCATATTATATCTAATAAAAAAATATACGCGTCGATTTAAAAAACTTCTCCTCCTTTTACTTTTTACTAGATTTTGCCCGCGGCTTCTATTCTTTTCTGTCCCTCGGGAACAGTATTTTTTTCTAGATGAATGTCCCTAGCCTTTTTTAAGCCCCTGACAACGTGTATGCGTGAATTTTATGATAATCGGTCGAGAAGTTAAGGCGTGAATGCGTAACAAACAAACAAAATCACATTGGTATTTATAATATTAGTTAAGATTGACGTGTCCAAGAAGTGTTTACACATATTTACGTCACAAAAGTTTTTGACTTTGACTTTGAATTAAAACTTAGTTGGTTACAAAAACTATCTAACTATCTTGTGTCTAGCTACTATTGACACTTGTTATCTGTGCGATAGTGATTTCTTCTTACGAGTGGCAGCCCTGAATGTGGACGTTTCGGCTCGTTAATCGTGCGACACCTCGTTACCGCTGATTGGCTCGCAATTCTTTACAGCGCCTTAGAAGTTGCACTCGAGTCATTTGGGAAAAGGCGTATTCTTTTAGGCCCGCATGCTGCCGGCGCGAGTAATAGAGGCACTAAACGGTGCCTACACGCGCCGATACCACCGATTGCCTCCACTTTATTATGTTCCGCAGATTTGTCCGAGTAAAGATCCGCATTTATGAGGATACACCGAAATGGGATAGCGGCCAGACGGGTGAACCGGTTAAATCGCGTGTACAATACAAGCGAAATATTCGTATACATCTGTTGTACGCGGTCGGGATCGTATCTAAATCTAATTTGAATATCAGATCGTGAAAAAAGCTCAGCGACGAGAGAACGTGATATTGAGTTGCGGTACTATAAAACATTATACTATGTATAGAAATGGACGGAGGAGGTGGCATGTATATGGTTTTTGCATGCAGAAATGTTGGGCATATGAGCTGATTTAAAAAATGTGACACACTTGGCTTGCATGCATATACCTTATACAGGGTGTCCGGTAATTAATGGATAACCTTGAAATATCTTATAGGACAACTGAAGGCCGATCAGAAAAAATGGAAATAAAAAAGAATAGGTATTAAAAGTGCAATCTATATTAGCATAGCATACTTTTGACTGTCTATCTATTAGCATAATTAGTGTTTAATAATAAAATAACAAAAAAACTATGGATTTCATTCATTTATGGTCGTAGTATACAAGAAAGATATACAAGGTAATTCAAAAAAAATCACATACATATCTCAGGTAGTAGTCAGGATAGTTTTTTTTCATATTTTTTTTGAACGGCTGTCAGTTCTACTATAAGACATTTCCAGGTTATCCATTAATTACCGGACACCCTGTATAATATGAAACAGTAAATAAATATAATATCAACACTACGGCATTCATGCAGTCAGCATGAATGCCGTAGTGTCTTAAGTGGCCTAACGACTGCCACGACGCTGTGTGCTGTGGTTTCAATCCCCTCAAGGAACAAATATCTGTATGATTTACAAATAGATATTCCGTGTTATTTTTGTATGTTGTTTGAATGTTTGTATAGGCCTCCGCAACACAGGAATAGGCATGTTGACTAAAAAATGATTTTAGTCCGTCTTTAAGACTAGCGAAAAATAAAGGACACGTTTTTTATTATTAGTATTCTTTTGTCACACAAACTAATAACAACGAAGATACAACGGGTTTAAATTTTGTGTTACGTCACTTGTCGGTACAAATTTTATAGGGCAGTGACGTCACAAGCCCCGCTCCCGAACTTTGATGCGTTATATCTTAGTAAATATTTATTGTTTTGTTAAAACAAAAAATAGGTGTCCAATATTTTTTGCTAACCTAAAAGATAGACTAATTCGAATCACTTATTTTTAACCCTGTCAACATGTCTATGACTCCCAGTGCGGGAATTGTTAGAAGCAGTACGGAGTCTCGAAATGAGGCTAGTGCGGACGGGCTATTGCGAGAGAATTAAAGCATATCTACCAAAATGTTAGTGTAATACATCTCTGGCTATCTTTTTAGAGATATACCTACAGCCGTGAGTTTATGTACGACATTGACTTAGGAATAGGTATCTATTTCATTATGACAAGTTAGATTAAGTTAAAATTCATATACATATAGTCAATGATATTATATACATTAATGAAACAAATATGGTACTAGTGCACACAAAGTGAAGATGCAAACACGTCGTAATTGGGATATTTTGCAAATACAACAATAAACATACAAATATTTAAAGTGCTTTTGTTTGAATAGTAGCTATCTCTTACACGTAAGCTCTTTCAATGTCTATTACTACTCGTTAGTTCAAAAGTCACCATGCACACAGATATTAAGAACTAAATACTCTTGGCGTCAGCATTTTGACGTCCATTACTACTAATAGATTTCAAAAATCTGATGCCTTTTATTCATAGGAATGTAACATCCTTACTTAATATTGCAAATTTTAATGCGAACGTGAGTTAGTTTGTTACACTTTTACGTATTAACTACGCGACCGATTGTCATGAAATTTTGCATATACAGGACAAAAAGATATACGGTACTTTTCATCTAGAAAAAGGTACTGTTCCCGAGTAATAGCAATTTAACAAAATCGACATTAACAATAGCGAAGCCGCCTGCAAAATTTAGTATTTAGTATAAAGTAAAATCAAATCCGGAAATGATTTAAAAAAAAATTCATAAACCGATTTCTAAAATTGTCAGTCCACATTTCATCATTCACAGTTTACCACAAACTCAATGAAGTTGTTCTTCATTCCGTTTCATATGAGTTACAGTGCACTGCTACTAATACATATTCTGTAGTACAAGTTCCCGAGTAAGTAATGAGGGTGGTCTTGTTAGTCGCTCGTAATTTGCTAGTGTCTGGGCTGCGCCAGGCCCGCACTCGCTGGACAAAATAAAACAAGTGTACGTGGCACAATGCAGTGCGGTGCGGTGCACTCCGCGACACTATGCAAATTACCCTCGTATAACCTCCCCCCCTCCTATCCTCCTTGCTCTCTTCACTGCCCCCGGTGTCTTAATACAGCCTAATTGCAGAAACAAAACGTCTCGCAAATGGACTACAGATAGCAAAAATAAACAACTCCCGCCGCGGGTTGGAACGTGGAGTGCTTTTGCGTTATAAATATACGGGTGATTCTATTAGTTATTATTATATTAGCAGGGTATATTTATTTGAGTGTAGAGGTTAGATACTATATGATAGACTGTGTGACAACATCGCTGTAATGATTATGTAGTTATAGTCTGGCCTACAACACAGGGTATCCACGTGTGTGTTACTTGTCACTCAAACGCATAAATGTTATTTTTGGACCAATAAACATTCATATTTTTTAATTATATACATAACGTTTCAATCTAACGCACAAAAATAATCGCTATCACATACAGACGCGTGTGGTAACTTCGGTTGTCAACCATTGCTTCTTGATCAAATATATTCGGTCGATGATTTGCTCAGCGCTGAGCAGCACCCCGAATCATTGTACGCACGAGTCTATTTGTGAGTCCGATTTTTGGTGGTGGACTTTTTTAGGCTCAGAATGTCTAGTATTTTTTATAAGTCCTGTGTTTTCTACTGCAAAAATAGTCCAGTAGATCCATTAATAACCAATCTTTAGTGAAGGCGTTCAGCTCATCTCAGCCTATCCCCCGGGGTATGCCACAATGTGGCTTATCATTTAATGAATTGATCAACAACTCATGGTCTTATTGAGCTTTCTGTCCCTAATACTGTGAAATTGATCAAATGGCCAATTTATTAGAATTGTCAGTCGGAACTGACGATTCTAGCAAATAATAATCAATAGAGTATAACTATTTTAATATATTCTACCAATTCCTAGCCATGTAAGTTAAAATATATATGTATGTTATAGATAAAATTCGATTACCGCTAAGAATTCTATTTAACCTGAGCTCTACCCTTCTTAGAAGTGTCGGTAACTTCTTTTAATTACCAACCGTTGCCAAGCAATTAGGTGGAATTGTTTCGTGGAACATTATATTAAAACTTGATTCTATGAAGTTTAATTAATTATTGATATAATAAAACCCGATTTCACTCCGAGTACGGTGAATAGGCAGAGATGAAGATTTCCATATTGATTTAATTATTTATACTAATATTGTCAAGAGGAATTATTTGTATTTTCGTTTTAGTGGAAAATCTCGAAGACTACTAGACCGACTTTTAAAATTCTTTCACCATTAGAAAGCTACTTTATTCAGAAGTATTTCTGGGTAAAGTAACTTTTATATTCATATTATCAAGAGGAAAGATTAGTATATTTCTGTGTTTGTATTTTTGTTTCTAATTAAGTTACCAATTCTTGGAGTACCAGTTATGTTGGAAAACCTATTGTACCTGGTCGCCGATGTGTCGCTGAAATGAGCTAATAAACACAAAAACTAATGGACCGATTTCAAATATTTTAATTATATGAATGCTACTTTATCCTGTAGTAAGGAAGTAAGTAACATTATGCTACGAACCATAGAAGCGGTGCAGAAATCATAAACGTGGATAAACCCACAAGCACAAGCTAATTTTTAATAAATGTCTTTGACCTAATGAAATTGCGGTATAAGTTTGGGTTTACGCTAGGTTTAAGACCGTGGCTGGATTCCTTTAATCTGTTAGCCAAATTGTTTATTGGATTTTACGGTAAGGAATTTCTTTAAAGCTGCTCGGAGTCTGGAAATGCGCCCGATTGATGTCAATTGGCCTGTGAGATTTAGAAGTTAGTTATATTAACAGGATATTGAATAGTGAGTATACAACTCTACCTACTCTGTCGTCAATTTATAGGTACATATGTGTCTATATGAGTACATGAGTATTTGTTATATATTTTATTAGTAGTACGTTGAAGAGGGTATAATATTAACAATTATTAACAAATTATGATAATTTAGTATTATTTTAGTAGTAATTCTTCTCTAATAAATATACCTGCTGTAATTTAATTTTGACTAGCTTTTAGCCTATGTCCTTCCTCAGATTTTAAACTATATCTGTAACAAATTTCATATAAATCGGTGGAATGGTTTACTTTGGTACTTTCGAATTTATAATATCAGTAAGGATTTGTTAGTGGCTATCAGTATGGTGGGGACTTGGGAAATTATGGGCTATCATGCATCGATCGCTATAGAAATTTTCGAAGACTTAGGTAGTTGGTGAGTAGAAGAACAAGCGTTTTTTTTTTGGAAAAGGAGCCATGCGCAATTTTTCCTCTAGCATTATAAGTGCCTACGGACTTCGAAAATCGTTTACTATTATGCGTGCTATATGTGCTTCATTGAGTGTAAAAAACGGCTTCATTAAAATAAGGAGAAGTGGCAGAATCCACTGAATTACTCTCATCTTCATCTCTCTCATCCACTTTTTGCCGACTACTGGAACAGATCAGAAACTTGTTTGTCTGAGATCTGTATCTTGGAAGCTACTAAGCCAGTCGTGGCCCCTGTTTAATTAAAATTTCAAGCAGACTTGGGCTTTCGAAGTGGTTTTTTTTTAATTCTTTCTTTGTTTATATTGTATTTAATAAAATGTTAAATAATAAACGTAAGTAAATTTAAATAAAATGAAGTAATATGCTATTTACATCATACAAGTATGTGCAAAACAATAACAGCAGGCGATGCTGAAAGTGAAGGCATATAGCGTTTGTCCGTACATCGGCGACAAAGCGAGGACAAAGCGCGTCTGGCCACAGAGCCGCGCTCCTCGGTATAATAACATTGCGACGTCCCGTACAGTCACAGGACAGTCCCGGGCAGATCGCGCGAACAATGCGCGCGAAAGTTCAGTGTTCGTTTCGTTCTGAGCGACGACGGTTGCTCAGAATGATATGAACACTGCACTTTCATGTCACATTCCGGGACTTTCATTTTGCTGCGTCTGATATTATGCTACTGTTCCAATTTTAAAACTAGGTTATATTTTTATTGTGTGCCGTTGGAGCTGCCAGATTTATTTTGGGTCAAGATCCGAAATATGATGGTCTTATGAATGTTTGGTGTGCAACGTGCTTCTGAAATACTGCAAAGTGGGCTAAAAGTATTTTTGTCGATATTTGAACGGAGAATTTCGCAGACGGTCTGTGAGATTGGACAGTCCTGGTATTCACAGCGCTGTCTTCCGCATAGCGGCTGTATTCCGGTGGTCTGAGTGGAAAATTGCATTTTACTGTGTCAACGTTTTAGGTAGCGGCGCGGACAGAACGCGGCCCGAGCGCGACGCCTCTGCGGACGCGTCCCGCGCCCCGCGCCGCGCCCCGGCCTGACCCACAGACCCAGTTTATAACGTCTTTGCATGGACCCGACATACATACCAATTACTCTTTATCTCCACACTTCACAAATTCGTGGCTTGTGTCGCTACAGATAGGGTGCCGCTCGCTCCCAACCTCCACATACCGCATTATCTCTATATGACGCACTTACTCGCAGCTTCCGAACAATACGTGGCACAATGCTATCTCTGGCGCAGATCTCGTCGTGTGTCGTTTTACTCTCATAAAGTAATATTTCCGCACATTCGCCCGCTGCGCTGCGTGGAGAACGCGCACCTGCCTGCCGCGCCGCCTCCTGTTCAGTAAAACTCTAGCAATGATACTTTGGTTGTTTTATTTTCCAGAGTAAAGTTCGCCGAGTTCCAAAACACTGGCAAATATCGAACAAGATGGAAGATTACGGAGGAAGTTGTCGGAAGTTGCGCACAATCCTGTTATGAGCGAGTATTTACTTATTGTTTGTTGTTTTTATTACGAGAGAGATCGTAGGCATCTGGAGTTTACGACTCATCATCCGAGTCGCCGCTTTTATAAATTGGCCTTCACTCGTTCCACGGCGTCGTTTACATGTTAAGATTTACAATTTTTTGACAATAAATGTGGATTTTGTTGTTTATTTTACAAAGTAAAGGTACGTGCACTTCATGTACATTTTTATTTCATTCGCGTTTGTGTCGCGTGGGTCTCTCGAGGAGTATAAAATATTCAGATTAGAATGACGATAGCATGACGGTTATAATAAATGTAATGTGGCCGTATAATCAGTGCTGGTACAGAGAGTATCCGGCTGACGTGGATTAGCACCGCCCCTCACCGATACGCGCGATTATGCTAATGCGTTTCTGACTGCCATAACGTTGAGCTACTTTGTAATTGTAGGATTGTTCATTCTCCCATGGCCTCGCGGCATTACGAACCTATCATTTCGCAATTACTAAAATAATACGCGTCTATATTCAGTAGCCGTATAATAAAGGTTACAGAGAAAACATTGTGATTTATAATCGCATCGCTTGGTAAATCTCCATAAGTACACGAATTTCCGTCGGATCGGTGGCACGCTTACGGAATAATTTTGTGGATCTCTCTCATAAGTCTTACAGGACGGCGACCAGTCGTAGCATTTCTGTAGCTGACTGTAACTTTATCCGTAGCATTCTTGTAGCAAATAGGCTTTTCGTAGTATACCCGTATTAGCTTGCGACGCTCAAATGCACGGATTAACCACAATTCGTTCTTGGCCGAAATTGGTAGATTCGTGCGCTACCGAATTTGAAATACCTTATTCTCCTGTTACGTAAACATTCATGAGATGAAACCGATGCAGCCCTTACTGTGGTATAAATCAATAGATAGTAAGATAATACCTCTCGTGAGCCGCGCACTACTCACGATGTGTCGATCATCTCTAAAAATAAGTGTGCTTTTGGCTGCTACCGATACTTTTATAGCACAACATATGAGAAATAGAGAGCGGTATGCGTAAAGCTATATAATATTTGATATTTCTCGCTTCTCACACCATGTTCATGTTATAGTTAGTTCAATATTTTCATCACGGTTTACGATCGCGGTATCGTGAATTCGTTTTATGGGCAATTTTAACAGATTTTCCACCCAATAAAATTGTTGCGTAGCACCTTGTAGATGCTTTACGCTTTAATATATTTTAGTGTTCAATATAACGATGCGAGTGGAACGATCGCGCCCGGTCCGTGGCGCCGGCTCACAATAAACAGTGGCAGTTACCGCTCGCTATCGCTCAAACGCGCTGTAATAAATGTCCGCAAAAAAATTAATGAATCAAACGGTTATTGTGCGCAAATTACATTGGCATTATTTGATGGCGGCGGTAGGGTGTGAAGTGCCGCGGGGATGCGGGGCAAGAGAAGGGGAGTGGTGGGGTGGTGCCGCTCGTCAATCAAACCCGCGGCCGATTACCGCCTGACCCTGCTACATGCGCAGGAACCAATCTGCGGAATTGATGAGCACGCGCGAGGTCCATTACACAGTTTTTATGTAGTGATGAAAGTACATTAAGCGGCAAGTTGCCCTACGTGCTTTACATCACACGCCACACGCCACACACCACCGGGAATGCCGCTTTACTCGTTTATTGCTTTTCTTTTATTTCGGCTTGCGCTTCGCTGTAAATCAGATTGTGTAGTGTGACATTGTAGGAGGGAGAGGTAAGACGGGTGCGGGGCGCGAGCGTTACAGTGAGTATGACACAACAGACACCTCTATATGTTGTGTAGTCAGAGCTGCACCGAGCACGTCCGCCTCGTCTCAATCGTAGATGGAAAGCAGCGACCTCAACGTTGAAGACGGGCCACTAGAACAGCGATGACACGTAGCTGTTTACTTTGATTATTCTAACATAAAATTAATTGTTTTAGTTACAGTACGATTATATTCAAGTCAAGTATTTTTTTATACAGAAAAGGTGGCATACAAGCATACGGGCCCACCTTGTGGTTATTACATTAACCTTTGATTGCTTAATATAGCAAGTATATCATTTGCGCGTTTAACTATCTTTCATTATATTGCCAAGGTATGAAAGGAAAATAATGAGAGATAGATATGGGGGCCTGTGTAACTTACCGGGCGGAACATAATAACGGTTTTACTGCTCTTACGCTGGTGTCCAGTAAGAGGGCGGTACTTCCAATAGGGAATCGGCTTACTCGTGCCATAACCATATAATAGGCAACGGTCTTACAAGGATTGCACTTATTTCGAATTATAAATGTTTATTTATGTCTATCGACCATGTTAACCGCGTATCATCAAGTCTGCTTTTTTCTACCTAATTGGTATAATATACAGTATTAGAATCTTAGTAGTAATTTACAACATTAATAGTTTTAATATCTTAAAGTGGGTCGAGCCGAAGGTGAGGGATCGGCTTGTAAAAATATTGGCAGACGAGAGCATAATAACTTATCCGCTATTAGTTGGCAACGAGGAGCAGGTATCGAGTATTGGCCATGTATCTTGTGCATAACACGCGAACTTTAAGCTTTTGTATTTTCAATATAGTAGATAAGAAGTTTTGTTGGTAAGATACAGTGGAATATGGCAAGCATGTTATAAATTAGAAGTTTTGATAAGTCGATTATATGATAATTTAAGCCAGCCACAAAAATTTTTCATTGTGTCTGGACCTCGAGGTCAGACCGTTGGCTAAGTGACTATACAGTCACCTAGACATGGTTAGTATGCCGAATAACGTTCGATGATCATGGAACAAAAATTTGTGTAATCCGTAAACAGCCGTTCAGCTGTCAGTAGCTGTTCTTTGTGTCAGTTATAATAATATTTGTAAAGCCCCTAGCGATAGAGAGATTGTATCTAGTGTAGTGATTAAAAAAGTAAAGACAGTGGTGCGGGTCAGTATTTTTAACCAAATATTGGTCATTCGCAATCAGGTTGACTGATTTAGTTCTAGTTAAAATACAATGTTACACTGACCACAAATTGGGCAACCCTGTATCTTGAGAACCAGTATAAAAGGTTTTATAATTAGACAATTAACTCAACATAAACGTCATTGTTTGCCAAGAATAGAGTATTTGCGGAAGGCGAAAGACGTAACAGGGTTTTAGTAGCGCACGTTAGGTAAGACCTATTTCCAGCTATAGATAAACCGTTTATAATGAAGACGTGATTATTACCATCTGCTGTGTGTAGTTCCAGATTCCGTACTGCTAAAAATTTTTTTCTATTTGATATAAATGACACAGACTGGAACCCAGATTGTGGTAAGCGGCAACACGGTAGACTAAGGTGATAGCGAGACTGGTGCAAACTAGCACATAGTAGAGAGGTACGGAGAAGCAAGAGAGAGGTCTTTGCAGGAGTGGGACAATACAGGCTAAAGTAAAAAAATAAAATTTTTTTTTAGATATTTCTTTCCAGTTACTTTCAAAATGTTTTGTCAAGATTTAGTTCTTTCGACTTGCGTATCCAAACAAGTTTTACGTCAATTGCGAGAGCGTTCACGCATTTAATAAATAAAAGATATTGTACAGATTATGCATAAATAAGTGGCAGAATGCACACGGTTCGTGTATTAAATAATATATAAAATAAATACAGATCACAGTTCGTCAGTTTCAACGTCAAATTAAGCTCATAAATAACAATATCAATTAATTGAATTGGAATGATCGCTATTAATTTATGATTGTTAATTTTATACCGCTATGAATAAGTATGTGTACGAACGGTGTATATATAGAGTTTTATATAATGCACTTCTGTGGTGCACATAGTCTGCCTCGTTGCGCCGTGACGTAATTTTTTTGCTTATTTTGCAATCTTGTTCTCTTGTATTCTATAACCAAGTCGGGCAAATTTTCATTGGGTATTATTAGGAAATTGTCATAAGCAAGACGACGTCTGCAAATTAATTTAGAATATTGCTGACGGTACGTGGGTGTCATACACCTATGCTTACCATTTGTCATAGTGCGTTAAATTCCAATTCGTGATGCTTAGAATATTGGAAATTTTGAGTCTAGTTTTCCAGAAAGGAATTGTACCACTTGAAAATGTACCCTTAAGTAGATGCGCGCTATTTTAAAATAAACTATCTGCCATATTGTTTCATGAGTACTATGATTAATCTACCTTTAGATTTTTGACCTGCAGCGACGCGCCGGTCATCCAGATATAATTATTAAAGACATTTTTAATTATATCTGGCATTCTATCAATTGATATATGTTTGTATTATATTAAGCGTAATGTTTCAGAGAATATTAAGCTTATTATAATAATGCAGCTAATGGCTTTGCTGTATCGCTTTAAAATGCCAAAAGGATCCAGCTAATATATATAAGCCGAAGTCCACCTGCCGTGGTTTGCAGTTACCAGGTGTATCGCTAATTCATCTACCAGTAGAAGCAATATAAAATCTTTGCAGTCTGCAGAATGAAATAAACACCACTGACTCGACATTAAGACATATATGTAGATCTACAGCATACATACCTAATTTTAGTAATAAAATGGGATTGAAAATATACCACATATCCTTAACAAAAGGGAAAGATGTGTCTTCCGGTTGACTTCTATGAGCATCGAGTGACAAATAAATTAATAAAGACTTGTCGCTGTGCTAGGAGCTCCTCAAGCGAGTTACTTTAAATACAGACGTGAGTAGCCGGCGACCGTCTCACGATTGATGAACGTTATCCACAACTAACTGAACGGGAGAGGCGAGCGGGGTGAAGGGGGCAAGGTTGACAGTGATCCGTCACACAACGAGTTTTATAATTAAGCCGTGAGCCACAGCCGCACTAGGCCGTACTACATCGCTTTTAATGAGATTATGCTTTCATGAGACTATATTTGTTCATGTTCCTGAGAGACATCGCTGTCGCCGACAGAAGAGCGGCAGGCGACATGGCACCGCACCTCTACCGCATACATATTTAATTGTGTTTACTCAAAGCTTATTTTATAGTTACTTTTACTCTTATTTTGTTCCATTTAACTCGCTGACAACGTCGCCTCTTCTCGTGGAGTGAAGCTATCCACTTAATGTTTTATATCGCAGAATGTGCAGCTGCTACCTTGGCTTAATATAAGCTACAATATGCTGGTCGTCGTGACAAAACGTGGCGGTGGTAATATTATTCATGAGAGTGGTCTGTTGCGGCTCTCCAAAGGGCTATTACGTTTTTTGTCCGAGGTAAAATGTTTTCACTTAAAGCTCAAGACGGGGCTTACAAATTGAGTAATTCTAAGTCTCAACAAGTAGAACCTGATGGACGATTTGTCACTAGAGTACCACTATCGTGAAATATAGATGGCTTTGCTAAGGGAGGTGATGACAGGCAATATTGTACCGGTAGGTACTGATAATCAGCTTTGGGTTCACTCAAGAAACAGCTTCCCCTTAGGCTCTTACGTTTTTGGATTTTGTAGTACCTTGGTTTATTTTATGCAATTAATTTTGTCCACAAATTGTGTATACTTTCTTTCTCCTTTGTGGCAAAGTAACAAAGAAATAATCAAGATCTATCCTATTAAACAACATTACATTTCTTCTTGCAGACCACCCTGACACTGACGATTTAGATAACCCGACATACAGCTGAAAATGTACCCGATACATGGTAACAGGTAAGTTTTTTATTACGCGCAGCCTAACAATATAGCGAAATTTGAATCAGAAATGCACCACCGTATAAAACGCCGTGCTATCAAAAGGAGATCAGTAATCTATATCTATAGTGCTGGTAACATTCCTAGTATGAAGGGTCAGCAACGCGCGAGTCCTGTCTATAACATCTATGTACCTATGTACTACCAAACTATAACTTCGTATTTCATTTAATCTCTGGTGTTGCAATCGTCAATTTGTCCAACCGTACCTACGGTAACCCAATGGTTAATGTAATGTTGTAATGGTAATGGTTTATGGTCAATACCATCAGATGGGCAGTATGTCTGTTACAAACTTATATTTTATAAATAAAACCACGATAGTACTGTCTATAAATTGGACTATAAAAGCATAAGTGGTACTGTTATATAGCTTACGACAGTGTTCAACTAGAAGTTCATACATTATGCACAGTTATGTTCGCCTACAAAGACTGTTCAGATACTGATATTTTTAAACAATCTTTAGTACCTACTAAATCCAAAGGCTATCTCATTGGTTCTGTGGCATCACGTTCCGGCTGATCGTGAGGTGCCGGGTTCGTTCCTCGAGTTAGGCAGAGTATTATTGAATTTTTTATAGGCTATTTTTATAGCACCACGGAGACAAGAAATGAAGCTCAGAGAGTTCTACATTACGTGGACCTTTTTGGACCCGCACTAGAAAGAGACAACTCCTGTGTCGTGGGTGATTTAACAAACAACTGAAAAAGAAAACAACCAGACTCGAAACAACCATTTGTGGAACACACAAAGTTTTGTCCCGTGTGGTATTCGAACCCACAGCACTTAGCACAGGGACAGTGGCGACACGATTATTTAACCAATACGTCATCCGTGCAGTCAGCTGTGCAGTCCGTGCAGTGCTTTAAACCATAGTTAGCGAAAACCGTCGCCATACCTTTCTGCTTACTCCTCTGGGATATAGGAGGTGATGTCTAAGTATATTGTCTCTTTGTGCGGCTGTAATCAAGCATGGCCACGCCGTAACTACCTGTATAAAGCTCCATACACTTACTCAGACCCATACATAAGAGTACTCATAAATACTTTATAACGAACGCTCTTGTTTTCTTTGCCATTATTACACACTAGCGGAATATTCACACACATTGTCTCTTTCTATTGTGAGGCAAGAACTGTGTTATTTGTTTCATGTATAAGCAAGTGTTCTAGATGCTATAGTAAAATTTATTAAATAGGCTACAGTGCGTAAGTATGTAAATGATTAGCTTTTGCTTTGGCTTAGCTCGCGTAAAAATAGGTTAGGTTGTGTTAGTAGAAGCACTTTGAAAAATTAAATATAGCCTATGTTACTCGGTGATAATATAGCTTTCTTATATCAATAGCTCAGTGGGGAGACCAACAGACTGCAATGCAGAGGTTCTCGGATTCGAACCCACGTCGCGCACATCTGACTTTCGGAAGTTATATGACTTTACGAAATTATGTGCGTATTAATTGACAATTATCGCCTGCTCCGTGCCTCGGAGAGCACGTTAAGCCGTCGGTCCCGGTTGCCATGAACATCTATGGCAGTCGTCATTGGGAAGTCAGTGCCCTATAATATCTTTACACTGGCCTAGCTTTAGGGTATCGTTAGCCTTCGGGTTGTGGAGATCAGGTAGCAGCCGCACCGTGTAAAAACTGATATCCAGTCAAATCCGGTTAGAACACAGAAGCCGACCGCAAGTGACTTGGGAATAATAAAGGCAAGGGAGAAAAAAAATATAGCTTCCTAATGGAGAAACAATTTTTAAAATCGGTCGAGTAGTTTCTGAGTTAAACCCTTATAAACAAACAAAATCAGATCTTTCTTCTCTATAATATTATAGTATAGATATAAAAATATTGTCGAGATTCCAAAAGCTGAAGTTTTAAGAAGTGCGACCTCTTAAACTGAAACTTTCTAAAGCTTAACGAAATACAACATGACATCCAAAATAAGCGTCGAATTTCGGAATTAAAAATGTGTCTTCGTACTGGTAGCACGAGCATATGCCCGAAATATCTTCATGTACGTTTCATGGCACGTCTTTTAATGCCTAAAATCGGTTTCATTGTGTTCTATCACCGTTCTGTCTAGTAGGTATCTAATACTTGGCATAAATCGTGACTAGGCCGGGTATTTCTTATCATATATTGATAGAAGGTACTAAGAATTATTAATTCACTAAGAACCAATAGAGTTCATGAGTGCTCTGTGATTTATATGAATAAATGACTTTTACTTTAACTAGATGTTAGTCAATACCCGGTGTACCAATCCTTGTAGTTACTATTTTCAGGGTAGGTGTTTCGGTATCATATGGTATGTACTTCAAATGTTTAATATTATTTAAGAAGCACCGGGTTTTTGAATTTTCGTTACTATATTCAATATTACTGTCTCAATGGTCCTACTGGTTATGCATGGGACAGTGGTGCATGATGAGGTCGCGGGTTCGAATGCCGGCTCGGGCACACTATTATTGGGTTTTGTCGCAAATTTTTCAGTAGCAGCACGAAGCTTGGAACAATGCCCGGTAGTAGCAAGTGCCTAAAATCATAGCCAAAGAAAAGTAGGTATAAAACATGATCGGTGAGGCTTTGTGTGTACGTTTGTTTGTTTGAAGATAGATTGATCGAGGCTTCGTAAGTAAATATTACCTAATTAACCCTCCAGCTATATATTATAGTTATATATCTTTTATTTTCAACGCACAACTATCTACAATTATTCTGTTGAAATTATTTTATTCGCCGAAAGATCTGCTTTGTTTCTCGTGACATGAGTTTAATAATAAATATTTAGCTGGACGTAGAAGCCAGTTTGCTGAGAGTAAATGTGCTTTTTATCTGTACCGTTGCAGCGTCGTACGATCGTGAGCTGGTGAATAAAACTCAACGTCTCAGCGATATTGCGCTCTACGATACATTACGGGCCGACCGTTTGTCTCAGTACAGAAGAGTCTATGTACATATGCTTTGTATCTATTATGGCAGCTGTTTGTCTTTTTTCGTTGGAGCAAAATCCCTGTAACTCCCGGGATGGAGCATTTTTAAAATGCATCTCGTCGACAAATCCTTTCAAATTTAACTGAAATGAAAAAGTACTCTCTTTTGGAGAAGATGTACGCCAGCTACTACGTAGATATGAGTGCCTCAGTGGTGGTGCTGTAGTGAATACGACTGCTTTGAGATCTTGGGTTTGATTTCCGAGTCTGGCAGTATTATTGGATTTTTCTAATAAGAAATTCTCAATAGCAGCATGGAGTCTGGAACTGTGGCCTTTAGACTTCAAAGCATAATTGCGGCAATGTGAGTGTAAAATACCTCTGCCTACCCTTTAAGCGATAAAGGCATGAGACATGTATGTCATTGTATGTATGAGCCCTTACAACATAAAAGTATACGATCGCCACAGTCGTTCAGTGCGGCGAAATGCAACGAGTGTACCCAATGGATAATGCCACGATTAAAAAGAAACTTAACTGAGCTGAGCTTTTTAATTGTTTAATCCCAGTTTTATTGTAAAGGATACGCGCGGATAACTACTTGTATCCATTTGTTTGTTTTCAATTGAGACTTGCATCGTACTGGAAAATTGTGTTCTTCGTTTTGAGTATAACACGCGGTATTACCACATACGTAGCAGATATAATTTCTTAATTCCGTGGGTTCTGGCGACCGTCCAACAAATAAAATCTTGATGCTGTTTGCAGCGCATTACTAGGCGCTCAGTGACAGCGAGAGGTGGCTCGATATGAGTGGAACGTTCGGCATGCCGAGCTTTTAGGAGCGCCTTAATCGAGCTGCCCGCCCTTTAATAAGGACGCGCTAAATATTCGTGACGACGTGTCCGCCCATAAGCCTGCAATGAGATGGCTGTGGAAGAACGCTGCGTGTAATTGCTCGCATCAAGAGCGGGTTTCCAGCGTTGCACCCGCTCTCTCACATTTGTTCCACTTTAAAAGCGCAGACAGCGTCATTTGTTCATAGCGACATTACAGCGCTAAGCTCTTTCTCACAGCGCGGCGTCGTTTTCTCGTCGTACACATTTTAATTGACTTTTTGTGTAAACACAAATCTTCTCTCGTGTTCCGGTCTTCTCCCAAGACGGTACAGATGAAACTCCTTAAAATGATCTAATTTCCAGCAAGCGGCGGCAACGCGCCGCCAGCGAACAAATTAAAAAAATCCACTTCCTTATTTTTTTACGGACAATTTGATAGGGGCGGGATTTAACTTTTTCACCCTGCGGCAAAGGCAAAGGAGGAAAGTTATCTACTTATTGTATACGCAAGTGTCGTTGTATTCAACAGAGAGGATTATATGGTTGCTCTAAATAACAGGTCGAGTATTGGAGTGACACAAGTCTGTCGGGGACGTGTTGGTGGAGCCGGTGAGAGCGGCCGGCGCGGCGGACGGTGAACCGGAACGTTCGGGTTTATTGTTCGACTTTTTGTCAGTACGAGTATCAAATCGTCGGCAGTGATATGCGGTTTCGTTCCATTCGGCTCATCGATTGCTCTATTTTAGAGTTAGATAGGGAGCGTTCGGCGCACAAAAGTAACGTTATCTCTGCGCGGGGGTGTGGGAGGCGAGAGGGGACGGTATAACTCTGAGCCAGGGGCGGGGGTGACTCGCCAACTATTTACACAGAAACAAAAGGGATATCGCTGAATGAGAATGTATTTAAGTAGCGCCATGTGCCACGCCGCTACTTACACAATATAATTAAATGCATTGCAAGCTAGGCGCGTCTTCATCTCCCCACTACATGGTAGGGATGTTCGAGCTCAAACATGAGTAAGAACTTCGTGTGTGGCACTGCATGCGCGGCTTTGGGGACATGGAATCTTTGACCCTAAAAATGCTTATTAAAATTGATTTATTTATTTATTTTCTAGAAGCACGGTACAGAGATGTTAGATACATACAATTTTAGTCCATCATATTTCACCGACACAGCGTCTGCATGATTTCGTTTGCATAAGCACGAACCGAAATCATGCAGACGCTGTGTCGGTGACTTTGTTTGCGAGAAGACTTAATCTAACAAAAAATATCCCACTAAAAACATTTTCATGTAAAATGTTGCCAAGACGAGTCGACACCATATGACTCGCACTGTCAAAAAGTTATCAGATCTCATGTAGAGCCAAGCTTCTAATTGTACACACCCTAACTCTACAAGGCCTAACTTCACAAACTTTACACCTTAGTCAACATGTGGTGGGATTTCATTTCCAACAAAGAAAAATTTTTTTTTCTTGCACTTCGGAGGCACCTTTATTATAGCCATATCTTTGTTATTTTCTTTGTTGGTTTACTGTTTAATAAGTGATAGATATTAAGATTAAACATTTTTTTTGTTTATAAATGTAACTCACATTATTATTTTATTACATATATTTTTATTATTTATAGTAACAAGGGTACCTTATATCAATTTTCAGACCACAGTCATATACAAACTTCTATCCCCTAGTTTAAGGGATTGGGGAATAAAAGTTACAAGTTTCATAATTTTTTGTTGTTTGTGTACTAATACTAGCGTACATACTAAATTTCAACTTTCTAGAACATTAGGAATTACCCTAAGAATTTTGACCATCAGTGAGTCAGTGACAAAATCAGGGTTTTTTAGATATCAATAAAATCTAAAGTATAAGAGCTATGCAGTTAAAACTTTATATGTTTAATAAGTCTGCTATTGATAAAATATCCCGAGAATTTTGTTTATCTGGTATAATCCAGACCCAAGTTATAAGGGTTAAAAAAAACGACGAAGCGCTTCGAGAAAAGCTCGCTTGGTTCGTCTTGGCGATCAGATTGATATTTGCGACATCAATACCAACTGTACGATTAGTGCAATTATTAAAGTACGTACCGTGCCAGTATACCGAGTAATTTTCGAGACTTAGACGAGATAAAAGATGTGTTAGCTTAAAATTGTGACCGATGTTTGAATGTGTGTAAAATTTTACCCACATTTAAACGAAGGAAATGTCTTTAACTGAGAAAAACAAATTCTTAAACGAATGTTTGTGAACAGTGCACAACTTTTGTAAGTGCAACTAATATAATATGCCGTGTGACTGCTGTGACGAATGTACAGTAAGACTAAACTATAGTACCATATATATACATGTCTATATTTTTTGTGGTGAGTCACTATCATCTGTCACTCATATCCGTAGCATGACTGATACCGATGTCTGTCGCATCACTACACGTTCTTAATACTTCAAAAAACCAATCCCATTAAGTCTCCGAACAAATCCCGCCTCAATTAGTCTGTATTGGCAAAGCCGGAAATACAGGGCCTTTCTCCCGGAGCCGCGCCAAAAAAAACTTGTTATTTTCGTTCTCACTGCCTAACCTCATTTCCGGCACACGATCCTATAAAAATTACGTCCTGAAATATCGTCCAAATTGCTCAGCCTCCAAATGAGTGGAAACATACGAACCTCCAGAACATTTACATACATATTACTTCATCGAGATACTTACTCGCAAATGAAAATCTTTGTTGTATTATAAATTAGGTTGTTTGCATAAATATCAATTATCGCGGCGCAGGTGAGCCGAACGGCGAGTGCTTGAGTACTTAACCCTTTATGCAAAACAAATTGAGCAGTGTTTTACATAATTCTGGTGTCGTGGTATGAACGCTTAGGCGTTCGTACTGGGTACAGAGCTGTGGCGTGCAGGCCAATGACACATTCGAAGAATCAATTCCACAGTTAAACAATGCAGTGTTTGCGCACACGATGGACTAGTGCTATCATTTCGTTTGAAATTAATTTTGCGCGGTAACACCGGCCGAGCCGTGACGGTGGCTCGTCCCATATCCAATTGCCGCGGGAATTGCGACGTCTGTATGTTCCTACATGTATATGTGAATGTACGACATTTGTTACGTTCTTTTTACCTCACTGTGTCAAAAAGAAGTGTGCGTATATGTATGTATGCCTTATTAAAGGACTTCAAATAATGGAGGGTCTCAATTCGTCGTGTCGTGCATGTCACTTCATATTGCTCGCATCTCAACCACTTTGAAAGATTTATTTTTTATTTTGAGAAGATATATTTGATGTTCGTTAACACCAAACCTTTTAGGTTAATTTGGAAGCTTACTTGAGACTTAAAATATAAATTTTATTTATTGCTCTTTAGTGTTTTCGGAGCTTATTTTTCCGTTAAAGTATTATTATTCTTTGACACGTCGTACCCTAAACAAATTGATGGATTTTAATAAATGAGGTGTCGTTTGATTTATTTTAATAGAGGCGTGATAAAAGGTATATTATTTTTCGACATAATAAACGTAGCTATGATCGATAATTTTTTGGCATATTAAAAAAATTAAAAGTTTTGTTACAGTTGGAGTTTCTGTGTCTTGTTAATAATTTGCGTCTTGTATATTGCCTACATCCCGATTCATTTACATTCCACTACGTCTCAGCAAGGGACGCGTTAAACAGAAATAATGACTCCGCATACAATGGACATACATAAATAACATCGAATCGATATAAAACAGATTAGGAGTTCGAGGCCTTGTGGCGTATTTATTTTACACAGATTGTATTGTATCGTCCGTTGTTTGGTGAGAGCGCATGTTGTAACTATTTGCGCTTGAAACGCTGATATATGAGTTGGTATATTCTGGAACAAACAAGCGTAGTGTATACTATACAATAAATAGTGGTGTACAATTGTCACGACAGTAAAAACGATCGTCGAAAAACTAAAGATATATGATGCCGCGTTCGAATTTAGATCAATATATTTTTGCTGATCATTTGAATTCGAATCGTACTCGCATATTTGAATTACGATATTCGATGATAGATGTCACGTTCTCCTTAAGGTTTTTTTTTTTCATTGACTACCTACATTACTTCATCGTTATTTATTTAAGAGGAGACCACTTATTGATAATGTTACCCTCATAACAAAAACAATCAACAACTTAAACTATACAATAGGTAACATACTATTTTATATTAACTTATATACTATATAATGATATATATATTAATTACGGTAGACAACTGAGAACAATTCTGAGAATCCCTCCGTTGGATGGATAGCCTGTTATTGCGTGCAATTCTTTGCGCCATAATTTCTTAATGCGAGTCGATCTTACAATATGCATAAGTATTTCCGTATTGCTAACACGTAACCACATCATTAATAAACATCAACGAGCAATGTATTCGAATGATTTTTAATATGTCGAATGAAATTATTTTATTATTCGATATTTTATCGATAAATGCACATCGCTAACTATAAGCCATACATCACACTGCATCGGAGCTCACACATACAAGAACTTTGTAGTCTATTGGACGAGGTGTAGCTATAAATCTGAAGGAACAATTCAGCTAAATGACCAGGCCTAAGATTGTGTGAATTTGTAGTGTGTACACAATGTAGTATGGGGTGCAAGATATATGCGCGGTTAGTTGACCTTGCGACACTTTGAGTATCTCAGTGTGAGTGGGACTAAGCCTGCAGTATAGGGGCGTATTACAAGGAGACGCTTGGAATTACATCTATGTAAATCAATGCGTGGCTCACAATTGCTTTAATAGTACTGGCCATCTACGTGAGCAGCTACAAGACTTATTTCTGCACAGAAGAAGTCTTCTATAAGGTCGTTGAACTTATATAGTTAGCACGCGGTTGGTTATTAAATTATTGTTCAGAGTCTGGGTGTACTCTGCGCTAATTATATATTTGTAAAGTAGCCAGTTAGCCACAGGGGTTAAACCTAATGTAAGTGTTGACTTTTAAAATGGAAATCTGCGTTTTTGGAAACGTAGTAGTTATGTTTAAGTTATATGTCTACCAAATTTTTCACTAAACCGGATCAACTGTGACAAGTAACAAAAATGTATAAAAGGAATATCTGCGCTGAACAGTTTAGTTTTGAAAACGTAACAAACAGCGTCACTTTTGTAACTATTTCGTACTGACATAATAACATCTTTTACGGAAAATAATCAATATGCAGCATGACCACGGGGCAGAGGAGCGTATCTTTATGTGGCGCCAGCATTTATGATATTGCTATCAGAGCAATGGCAACGCTTTTGATCTCCGCTCATCTAGAAGGCGACCCATCAGCAGAGTCCCTTAGGGTTTTCTTTAATGGCAATCTAGAGGGGAAGGCGTTGTGCCGGTCCAAGTCCTCTAGAAGCCTTAGTAATATAGATGGCCAGCTCCTCATACTGTACCATCTACTGCATCTAAGTACCTACTACCTAAAATAGAAACAAGACGGGTAAAAGCTATTTATTTTCACTATATTTTGTGTAAAATAGCCCTAATGAAGGGCTTGTTTCATACAAATAAACATTCAATATTTTCTACTTTTCTTAACAAGTGTTAAATAGAGAATATGTTTTTTTTACACAAATCGAGACAATACCATGAGGATTTTTTTACGGAATGGACATCTTGCCACGGAATCCTAAATACCACGTACGTTAAGTTTACAGCTTTAAACGGCTTTGCGTTCTTAGGGAATTAGGCCTGTATTGGACAGATACGGACGAAGAATCAACCAAAGAATTCATCGTCGAAAAGGCTCTTTAGTCACGACTTTCAAACAGAATGACAAATTAGTTTGAATAAAAGCTTCAGTATAAAAACAAAACAAAAAATAAAATGGCATGAGTCAAACAAATGTCCGCGTTGAAACATAAAAAGCCATTTTAAGAATGTATACTAATAGGTGTGTCAGTCGCGTTTGTGCATTCTGTCTGTTGTCAGTAGTGGCACGCTATTATAAAGTATAAAGGAGTCGCGGCGCGGGCGGAACTGGGCCGTGCTCGGCTCTGCGCCCACTGTACCTAGCGTTCAGTGCGGACTGCGCGCCTCGCCGAGGTAAAGCCGCGTCACACACCAATGCTGGGCGACGGCGAGTATGTCAAACCCTGACGTCTCAAGGGAATGATGAAGAAAATGGGAGATATAGGTATTTGAGTCGTTCAAAATACTACCGGGTGAAATATAGTGATACAGTTATTTCGTCTGTTTTCTTTGGGAGCGTGGTTTTTCCCCAGGGGAGACGAACCATTAGTCGTCAAACTATTGGGAGTGGTTGGGGTCAATCAATATTCATTTCTTAATATTTTTTTGGGCTGATATAAGAAGAAATCAAATTAATTTTACCGATTTTTGCTTGATGAACATATTAGGTTTTATGTTACTTAGGTGAGTGGACAGATTATTTTAAAGAAGCTCTGCGTTCGGTAGTCGGCCAGTGACCATTGTTTCTGCAAGCAATAGCGGAGATGTTAGCTTTCGCAAACTTCTATTACGATATTTCTTTAGACCTGCTAAAATAATATATATTTTAATTACACTAGTGATATAAAGATGACTAGTACTGCAGACAACAGATCATCACCAACATTTCATTGTAGTCAAACAACCTTATGTTTATTATGGTAAATAGGTTATGCATGCTACTATAGAAGGCACTGCATCGGAAGGCAACTGCTGCTCGTAGAAAAAACACAGATTCCTCCGTCCATCAATTCTGCAGGACCCTTACTGCTGGTCCATAGGCTCCGGTAACTGCGTGTCATTAGGTACGCCGCAGGCCTGTTCGTCACAATAGAAGTTCTAAAATTTAAAAAGACAGTGCTTGTCAACTATAGTAGCGATTATATGTAAGTATAGTAAATCGCGTCGGTTAGCTTGCACGTCGCAGTGTACAGTACCGTGTGGCGTTGTCCTAACACCAGTGCTGTCTCGGAGTATCGCCGCGCGCCGCCGGCGACCGGCCACTTCCTCATTTACTCTATCGTATTTTTAACAACCAACTTTGATATTGCAAAGAAATTTCTTTTACTTTGTTATCGCTAAGGTTCTTATTTAATAAACGTTGTCTGAAACTGTTTTTATTCGAGGTAAGCTGGTTGGATTTATCTTAATCTACTTTGTGGTGCGATATAACTATTTATTATGGGTAGCTATAAAGTTAGGTGGATAACCAGCTTAAAGTTTGGCTCCAAATACAACAGTAAACATAGGGGTAAAGCCGACGGTACTGCGGCAACAAAACAACGGTTTACAATTATAAAGGCCAAAGCTTGTTTAAGTATTTCATAATGTAGTGTAAACTTAGTGGACTCGACCATGCGAGTGTGAGTTATGGGGTCGCGCGAGTCGTCTTCGCGCCCGTGTGGTGCCGGGCCGACCCACCTTATTTATGGGCACCCATGGGCCTCGACCGCTACTGACTTATGACCCTCTGACAGACTACCAAACGGTTACCCTATAAATTACGATTCCATAAATCTGTTATTGAATAGGTTATGAATGTATACAATATACCGCTGGGCCGGTTTATTCAAAATAATGTATACCGATTTTAGTATCTTACACAAAGCACACGGGTGTTGTACATATGTGATTTCTAGGAATATCTGAGTTGTTTAATTTAGCGATAGTCGACTATCGATTAAAAACATATTATTTTGTTTAGATGCCGGCTCATACAAGTTTTGAATAGGGTCTTCGTCGTCTTGTTTTTATTTCAATTTAATTGCACATCGCTACTTTAAGCAGACGTTTGTCCATCACCTTACAATCACAGGATTTGGCAACTGAGATTACCATAGTTTGAACATAGATGCTTGTAATCGATACGGTATTGGAATCATCCATAAGGCAGCAATTGTCTGCAAAGCAGTGTAAGTAATAATCCTGAATTTCTGTGTACCGCTTTGCTAGTTATTAAAATTGACAGTATTGTCAAAGCGTAAGAAAGCGCATTAAACTATTAAGTAGCAACGACATACCGATGCCTAGACACGAGAGAGTTTTAATTATGTCTGGTTTTCTAAAGCTTGAAAGAAGTGCTATCCATACAACAAGACAAACGCGGTTAAATCTCTGGAAACCAACCTACGCAATAAAAATAGTATTATCTGCATAGTTTATTCACACTTAAACAAAACAAAGTTGCCACTAAGCCTTTAAAAGTACCCAGCTCAATACAGAATTATATTAAGACACATAAAAAAGGTAAGAACGGTACAATACCGCCGTAAACATTGACAGCGCTACATCGAGTGGACAACGAACCCTCCCGGGAGGGTTATTGCAATGATCATAGCACTCGGCCGGACTTGTATTGTGCGCGGGACGATTTATCCGCAACCCCACTAACATTGAGCCTTAGTTTTACGATGGGCCTGCCGAGTGACGAGCTTTATTTAACACCGCGCCCCAAAAAATACCTTCACACGGCATAGCGCTTGTGGGGTTATAAGAAATTAACCCGTCTGTACCTCACTCAACCCTACACGTGATTCGTAATTACTGCGCCGTACATCCGACCATTAATTATGCATCCAGGATATTAACTGCGCTTCTATTAAACATTTATATCGCATTGAATATTGCGCTCATTGCCATTACACGAGGCGAGAGGATTTGAAGATATACATTAAGAGTATGTACACAATGTAATATTGCTCGTCAGTGGTTGTATCCACGGCTTCGTAAGAATGCGATGAATGCAAATCCCCCGGCCGCTCATATTTCAGCCGCTCTGCATATCTCGGTGTAATGAATGAGAGACCAACTATGTTCCGACAGATATGACAGTGCCACTTTAATAATTCCAACAAATGCATCGTATTATTTTTGATATCGCAAAATATCAGCTGATAGTTGGACCTTGAACTGTAGTGTGTTTGATGTGTATTGGCTGCGTTTTATGTAGTCTGGTTCACTTGAGAGCTACTCTATACCTTCGTCTCGCGAGCTAACTTACTGTGCCGACTGAACGAGTGAACGACTGGAACACGCGGCCACTTCTCTAAGGAATACTTTTGGATAGAATGATACTTCGCCGCTCAATTTATGTAAACGTAGTGTATTATGTATTGTTTGACGTCGTAATACGTTCTTACGAATGGATTGATAGATAGAGTGCGTGGATCGAGATCCGTATAATAAAATGTGTGTGACATTTGCTTTTTGAATAATATACCATAATTAGGACATTGACGAACGTAATATTTAATCCGCTGTCAATTTATTACATGCAATTTCATTTTTGATTATGTTTGCTCTAAAACGTTGACATTAACATATAGTTGAGCACTTAAACGTTGCTTAACTTGGTGAAAATGTCACCCAAAACGAAAAAGAAAATGATTTAATATATAATTTGATTGTCTCGCGAATCATACCATTCAAATGGATCAAAGTGAAAATCTATTTATATATTTTTATACATAATGATGACTAAAGCATTGTATTCTTTTAAATTCTAATATCTGTTGAAAATGTAAATTTTGCTACAAATATATTTCAGAAGTTTTATAAAAAAGCATAAGGCTGTCATAAGGAAAAAGTCGTATATGTTTTTTTTTCTAAATTAAGGTTTTTACATATTTGGAATCAAGACGTGAAAAAGACGCACAGCAAGTCTGACAAAAAATTTTTTTGTGGCTCTTGCTTCTTTTTTCCTTAATAATATTTAATATTAATATATAATATATAAAGCTAAGCTAAAAGCGGGTGTAGTACTGAAATTTCCTTAGTCATTTATAGATTATATAGAGAAAATTATGCAGTTTTGCAACAATATACATACCTACATACATACATATATTGATGAATGCTTTACATCGGTTGTTATCTTCGCCGCATAAAATTAAACGACATACTTTGTTTTGTGAGCCGCTATAAAGTTGCAGTGTTGCAAAATATAGGACAATATTAATACATTTCTTAGAATCTCGTTATGAACTAGCAGCAAAAACATATCTATATTTACCTTATTTTTGTGTAAAGGTGAAATTGAGGAATGAAAAATAAATATTATTTCTCTAAGTACGTGTTTCCTTTTATTCATAAATAGATTTAAATTTATATCGAGATTTTGAAATTACTTTTATATTTAGGTAAATATTGAGTGTGGTATGCGCGTAAAAGGTGGTGTGTAAAATTATATGGATAAAATTATGAAATCTGAGAAAATTTTAAATGTTTTCCAACTAAAAAATACTTCGATCAAAAATTTGTTATTTTAGAAATGGGATGTGTTCAGTTAGGCTCTATTTAGAGTTACGTAACCGCAGAAATAATTCTATTTTATATAGTGTCTTTAAGAATTCTATCAAATACAAACGTAGCAATAATACGCGTGAAACACAGCTCTTGCTTAATAAAATAAAAAAAGAAGATAGTTATTAACTATATTACTATAGTTAATAGCAAAATTTACGAATTTTCTCTAGCGTAGGAACAGCGATTACACAAGAAGACGCTCGTTGATAGCACAGCGCTTTTTCAAGTAGCATGAAAACCTCACTTATCGCAGAAACAGAACAAAAGCATGTTTCGCTGCGGTTGTCGTTAGCACTTCCCTAGCCCGCGCACAAGTTTAAATTAAATCTTTAGTTTAAATGAAAGCATTATCGTCTTCGTTGTCGGGCTATGACAATAACTGCATTTAGACCTCTTATATATTTTGTCAATATTGAAGATCTGTGTCGTTTACATCTACAGAAATCCCGTCAACTTGACGACGTCATCGGACAATCATTTTAGTGGACGGTCTGCCAGCCTTGTCGCTCTTCTTGTAGGCTCTCTGTGACTACCTTATTTTACCATTCGTTTTCCCTTCTAACCAAAACTATACATAATGTATATATTTTACTATGCTTACTATGTAAAGCAGCGCTCATGCGCCGGCTAGTCGCCATGACAGTAGCAACACCACGCGCGGCACCCGTTAATAACTGCGATCCATCACAGCGCCCGCCCATCCGTCATTACACGACTCAGTGTAATTGTTCAAGCAAATTGCGCAAATACTCGCCAACTTTCAGAGCTTTACTTTATTTTAACTCAATTTAAGAACGTTTCCCTGGCAATTATCTGAATGGAGTTCGCTACGACTTTCGCCCGAGCGAACGCAAACGCCCCAAGCGTTGTGAGCGCTATATCCATTATATATTAGGCAAGTTTTTATGAATGAACTAGCTGTGACCGCGATTATGCGCGCAAACATGGCTATCATCTACCTATCCCGCTATTAAATGCTTATGAAACTCTGTTTTGTATTACGTATAATAACTTTTTATTAACCTTGTTATAATACTTCTGCAATCCTAGTACTTTGCATCATATTGCCTCCATTGTCTCCATGCCTCGTTTCATCATTATGCTATAATTTTCCTAATATTTTATCGCCACCCTGCTTTGTTCAGTATTGGTGCAATTTAATTTAATTTTGATTTAGTTAGTTTTTATCGTAATAATCATAATAAAACTAACTAAAATAACATTAAACTTTAACCTTTAGCCCCTTCCTGTACCCAAGCTTTAGGTGTGAACACGTATGTAAACTATTTGCCAAGAATGGTCAAATATAGAACGCGATAAAATCCGTATATAGTAGTTTTATTTCAATGAATAACATTCGCGTAAACAGAAGACAATATTACTATTAAAAAGTTTATTAAAACATATTTCCAACAAGTGCATACACATCTTTGAGCGAGTAGACCTAGTCACCTTAAGATGTATTGCGTCATTTTAGGTTTGCGTGTAGTTCACATTGTGTTGGCACATATATTAATTTTTAATGAGCTAAATGTTTATGCCCCTACGTGACAAACTACCGGATTTAACCTAAGTGCTGCACCCAACTTTACACGAATGAAGGCACGGATATATAGGATTTGTAGTCTTATACGGCATCCCAAGGGAGTATCCCTAAATGGGGAGCCATAAGATATTGTATTAGGACGGTTCACCGCAGTCTGTTACACACTATTCCTTTCAGTAGTGGTATTCAGTAAGATTTTAGTGAAATTTTGGAATTACTATAGTATCTTCCGAAGTGGGATTTTAGTTTGAGGTGAATACTTGGCCAGAATTGCACGGTATTGTACCAAGGAAATGCTTCCCTTACATTTGACGGAAGAAGAAAATTAAATAATCAACTATGGTTTGGTGGCAAGCGAATAAACCGAGCCTAGGGTGAGAGATGACCGCTAAGATCAAATGTACGACAGCTTTAACAGGTTGAGTATATTTCTTAGCGTAATTCTGGCTTTAACAAATCGTTTTTACGACGACGAATCGAAGGCGTAGTAGTTAGTGTAACCGACTGCCACGCCTGAAGTCATGGGTTCGATTCCCGCACAAGTCAAACATTTGTGTGCATGAACATGGATGTTTGTCTTGGTCTGGGTGTTTGTATGTATAATATGTATATTTTTACAAAAAAAAGTATATATGTATATTTATCCATTGTCTAGTACCCATAGTACAAGCTCTGCTTAGTTTGGGCTAGATGGTGTTGTGTGTATGTGTAGAATATTGTTATTATTATTATTATTAAATAATTAATCCTTACTAATATTATAAATGTTTGTTTGTTACGTTTTAACGCCTTAACTACTCGACCGACCAACATGAAATTTTGCATAGACGTAGATTGATAAAATCTATATTAAAATAAGCAATGCCGCTGGCTGGCTAAATCTAGTGCCGTACAAATGGTCAATATTCACCTAAAAAGTGTAATCATAATCATTTATTTGTAAAAATAATTTAGTTACAACAATTTGTAATGTAAGATGTTAATATTTTACATAAAGTACGTTCATGTTTCACCATTTAATTGGCGTACAGATATTATATTATATTATATTATATACACAAAATAAGGGTCTACGACAATAACGTAATTTGAAGTATATGTACAAACGAAGTTTAAGCTTACTAGTAATATAAGTTAGACCACGTTATACCTAATAGTAAACCAACATTATATTATAATACTACGGATAACTAATTTAGAAGACCTTATCTACCAAGACGAAAAAGGCCTTGTTTTACTAGCAATTATGCTTTCATTGTTTACCTATAAATTGAGACATTTACTAAAGAAATATTAAACCTTTTACCTATTTCGATACTTTTCAAAATTATACCTTTGGACTTAGGTACATATTTGTTCGTCAGTAAGGCCTGTTACGCTAACTCAATGATCCTCCATATACGTCGTAAAAATGAATAGTTCATTATTTAAAAGCAAACAACACGCAAATCCCGGGATGAAGAAGATATTCCCAATACGTTCGTGTGTGATATTGAATGATACCAGTGAGGCATTAATAGTGGGGCTTACGCGATCAGTGACGAGCCGTGCTAATTGTCAAAGCGCCTGAACGAGCCGGCATGCGGCAGCTCGAATCGCACTCGATACGGCATGGCCGCCGCCGGTGCCAGGCTTAACGTAAACACACGCGTTTATATTCTAATATATTCATCCCATATTGGAAACGACTTACTTGTTGTCGTTTTTAATATGAAGTAGCCTTGTTGTAGCAGAGGAGCTGCTATTATGACTCTTGTGCATGCCGTTGTGATACGACATCATGGTAGGTAACATGCGCAAATTGAGGCACTTGCGCGGGCTTTATGCGTCGTGTAAATGATCACCAGTAACCCGCGTGTAGTCTGCGCTTGTACCTTGTGCGTGAAGGTCGCGTAAGTATCTTGCGCATGAATGTTTATCCGGATCAGCTATTCGCGTCGTATACAAACTCCACTAGTTATTTACTAATTAAAGTTTCGATGCAAACGAGGAACTTGCATGAAGCTTGCGCATGTAGCTCGCGTGAAAAGCTGCCGCATGCCCCATGTAGCTCACGCTAGCTACTCGCATTGTGTATAAGTATCATTAAGTTTTTATATACTCAGAAATAAACGTATGCAGTACAGTTGCAATATAGTCTAATTAATGCTAATCCACATAGTCTGTTAACGACTCTCGACATAAATAATGGCTGTGATATGTTACATTAGATGGGATTGAAGCTAATAGCTAAGATAAAGGCTTCACCTAATTCGGCTATATGAATAATAAATAATATAATATTAGCCACGGGACGTGATCACAACCGATGCAAGACTGTCAAGTGATTGGTATATAAATAAGGTATATGTAAACCGTTAAATACATACGCGATAAAGTCTAATATTGTATTGTATGTACAGATCGCGACAGTCTTACAATGGTTATACATACAGCCTTGGCCAAAAGTATGGAGCACCTCTACAAAAACTGCATTTTGTAAAAAGTTTTGTATAGAATGAAATGAAACAACTTGTGTACATTTTAAATGATCTTTACTTTGATATAAAATCAATATTTCGTCGGCCACCCTTAGCCGCTAACACAGTAGCTATTCATCTTGGCAGAGCCTACAAGATTTTTACATTGTTCTTCAGTTATGGTATTCCATTATTGGCGGAGGCGTATTTTAGTTCTTCTTTTGTTGTTATTGTGTGGCGCCGGACCTTACGCTTTAGGATTCCCCATAAATGTTCTATAGGATTAAGGTCCGGCGACTGTGCAGGCCATTCCAGGAGCTCAATGGAATTTTCACGAAACTATGACATTGTGCGGGCTGATTTATGGCATGGTGCGTTATCTTCTGGAATTTAACTCCATCCATATTAATGTAACCAAAAAGTGTAAAAACGAAGGCAATAAAGCTGATTCCAAACACATTCATGTATTTTGTAAAGTCCCTTCGGCCCTCATACACAAACATTTCGCTGACTCCTGTATCAGACATGCAGACCCAGGTCATCCCGGTACCTGCGCCGTGTTCTACAGTCGGGACCACACACTCTGGCATAAATTCTTCTCCTCCACGGCGACGCACGAAGGTAGCACCAGGGGTTCCAAAGACCAAACAAAAACAAAATAAATAGAGATTAACTAATCATGAAAAGACAACAGTATAGCTTTTTAAATTTCAACAATACTTATTTATCCATTTGGACATTCATATTATCTAACTTACTTCAAAGTTTGATTCGTCTGACCATTCAATATTTGACCAGTCTTTTTTAGTGTAATGTTGGTACTTTAAGGCCCATGCATAGCAAGCCTTTTTATTATTGTCTGAGATCAATGGCTTCTTCCTGGTTTTACACCGTTTGAGACCAGCTTCCTGAAGTATTCGACGCCACTGAGAACTCAACAGCGAACTCAGAAGACATTTTTGTCCTGTTTTTCAAAGACTCTCTCACAAATTTTCGGTCTTCACGGTCACTGGTAATACCTTTTCGCCCAGTTCTGGGCATATCGCTGTACGTACCGGTAGCGGCGAATCGCTCAATGGTTAATTGCAACGCTTGGCGCGACCACTTAACAGTTCTGGATATCTCAACTTGCGATTACCCTTGTTCATGAAAATGTTGTTTCACACGTATTTCAAGAGATAGTTCGGATGTTTTAGGTATTGTGTATCGAAATTAATATAACTGAACACAAAATAATACAAGAAGTGCGCTAGATGACGGTATGTGTACACAACGACGCAAAATAGTAAACTGAATTAAAGATTGGAAATTACTAAACGGATAAGATGCTTTGTATCGGATGTTTTATTAGCCCTAACTGGGTACACTATTGTTTTAAATATCTTTTTATGCCACCTAATCTATATTTAAATAAAATGTATTGTTTCCTACTGCAAATATTACGCACGTGTAAAATACATGGGGTGCTCAATACTTTTGGCCAAGGCTGTATAATACATTTATGTATATATTTAGAAAATATTGCCGAATAGAAATTTCTGTTGTGTGATTCAAACTGCGGCTTTACTAAGTTTTTTCAAAATTGGTGCAGAATTTTAGTGGTATATTATAATTGTATATATTTTATAATTGTTGGAGTTACGTTTGCTTTTATCACATACCCTGTTAATAAACTATTTCACTGCTCATCACGGGCCACTTCTTGGTATGAGAAGGCTTAGGCCATAATCCACCACGCTGGCCCAGTGCAAGCTGGCAGACTTTACGCACCTTCGAAAAAATTATGGAGAACTCTCAGACATGGAGGTTGCCTCATGACGTTTTCCTTCACAGTTGAAGCGAGCGATAATGAACTATTCAATAAGCACATAACTTCAAGAAGTCAGCGGAGTGTAACTTAGGACCGAACTCGAGACCTCTGCGTGTGTAGCGTGGTGGGATAAATATTGAATCCCGTTGGACTACTTCAACGAGATACAATATTTATAATTTCTGCCACGTACCTACCAAAAATAAATTTGGCGATTTAAATACATTTGGACAGAGTCCTTTTGAAGCATCACGCACCCATGACTTTTGTGTTAAACGTTTAATTCATGCCTGTCTTGTGTTATGACAATTAAAATTACATTATGTCGGAGACAGACATTTGTAAATTTTTGCTTTTCCCTTATCAGCTGCCTGTCAGATATTTATAATGAATTTTACATGTTAGCCGAGTTCTGAAGGGTTATTTGCACATGTTCTGGTATTTAAGGACATAACCGAGGCATTGTTGCTTGACCTCGTCGATATATTGATCCGATCTCGCTACTGCGTGACGGGCCTCTGCCGTGACATGCATTATTATGAATGAATGGCGATTGGCCTTCTATGTCACGTACAAAGAAACTTATAATCATTGACATAATATCACGCCTATATTCCCAAGATCAACCAAATATTTTGCGAATATATAGATGCAGCTAAGGAAATATTTTTATTTCTATTTTATTTATTTACAAACAAAATATACAAAAATAGCAAAGAAAGAGACGAAGATAAAGCCAGCATGTTGTAATTTTAGACTAATCTGAAAGGATGAAGACAATAATTTCGAATAAGACGATTAATATGTATGGGAATATATCTCTACATATAGAAATATCTATTTAGGAAATGAATCCGATAGACAGCAACTCGGTAGTCATAACGTGGGACCTAATTAATAACTGTCACAGCTCCATCTGATCATTTAATTAAATACGTAGATGAATCTATGTAAAAATCGACATACATTTAGATATTTAGATACGTTTATCGAAACCAAAATCTCATGATCGTCAGTTGCATAAAACACAAACTAATGCTACTAATTCTTAGTTAGTTATTTCCTAACAATTGTTTTATCGGCAGGCAGAGGTACCGAGTTACAGTTTATAATTACTTCCTTGATTATTTGGTGGCCGCAAAACCACCCGAGAACGGTCTACCAAAAGCTATTGACCAAGCATTGATAGTCATAATCTATAAATACGATATCAAAGCACACATATACAATACATCAGATATATCATAGTTATATTCGTATCAATAATGTCGAACCCACGTCTAGGGATCAAAAAGCCTCATTACACGTCCGGATGTCGGTTCGATACAATAATAATTAATAAGTAAACCCCACCGGAAGTGCGGGCACGATGACGTAAGGCTGTATATTCCAGTAACGAGCCGCTTTATCATGCGACTTGTCGCGTTCCGGAACTCATTGTCGCAATAATTGGAAGAGGGTGTCGCAAAGCTTCGGTGAACATTGCTGTTCTACCTGTCTCCGTACTTATATATAGTTATGAAAGGTTTATTTCAATACTGGGTAAAGGTTTTATATATAGCTGTTTATTTTTAAAATGGTGAGGCTCGCGTTGAACATATCCTGTGTCGCTGGGGACTTGACAGACATTCAAACAACGGGCACAAAGAACACAAACTCGAAACAATGTGTAGATTACGCAAGTTTTTCGAACCCCCACAACACTTGGTGCAATGAATTTTTTAGTGACAGTATTCTACTGTTACCAGAAAATTCATGTAGTGTTTTGCATGTGGAAATACTAAATTAAGGTAAATAAGAGTTCAAAAATAATTAACACTTATTTGAGCTAGCTTCTTAAACTTTTAATTGCCAGCAAAAAGATTAAAGCGGACTATGTATGCGTCAGACAAAGACTATTTTAATGCATAATAGTATCTTCGCAATGGGCCTAAAAATTTATAACAAAATACCAAGAAATAATAGGGAAACAAATGTAGCCATATTTAAGCAAAGGTTGAATAAGTTATTAAATGACAAATGTTACTATAGTGTCACATATTTCTTGTCAGATAAATTTTAATTCTTTTATAAATATAATTTTGACATTTTAAATTAATTATTTTTATTATTTCACAATTTGACACGATTGTGATTGAATTTCTTTTGATTTTTTTGATTATTATTTTATATTGTATCAACCAGTTTTATATGCACACTACGTTTGTTATTTATAAGTATACCTATTACAATGGTTATATTTATTATTTGACACTTTTAATGGATTTATTGATTGATTGAAAAGCACGAAATAATAATTCGTGAGTTTCACATTTTGTTTGAATTCTGGGTGATCCTGGAGTCTGTTGTTGTTAATTTTTTACAGTTCTTATCACACTACATTACCTAGAGCAGGACTAATATTATATAAAACAAAAAAATTGTCAGATATACAAAAATCCGTCATATCGAAAAAAGCATTTTGTCTGAGCGCCAGGATCCGTTGGGCAAGATATTATTCAGTAAATTATAACATTCACAATTGAGTTTTCATTTCATGTAAATATTGTATCAAAGTACATTAATTGTTTGTAGTAATTACTCAGCCTAATTGAATTAATCCGAAGTTTGATTGATGGCTTTTCTATTCTCGCCAGATTTGGCTGAAGATTAGTTTATCTTCCAAACGAATACCTTCTACCCTTTGCCACCTAAAGGGCAAGAATATTTCGAAGTTATAATTAAGAATATTTGAAAGACTTCCCTTATGACAGTCATAGATATTTACGATAACCGTGACTGCCAATGGAGATCTTGAACATAATAATAGTGAATCTAGTTAAGCTCGCATATTGAAAGATCGTGCAGCCCCTCTGTTGTGTGTGTTGTCTGGTATCTTAATGTAAAAGTCTTGCCTATGGCGCTAACCAATTCCTAACTTAACCAAGATGCGAAACAATTTTTCAATTGCCATTTATTGGAATGCCAGACATATGTAATTAAAAACCTATATTGTGCTTGGTCGCTGGTATGCCGCTGTACCTTGTTAGGTTAATAAAAGTTAAAGGGAAGCTTAGCTGGTGGGATTAACAAAAATTCTAGTAATTTGTAACCCAAATTGCTAGCAATCTCTATATAAAAAAGTTTATCTAACTATTTATGTAAAATCGAAATACCGCTTACTAACTCATTAGATATTTTAAGAAATTATGCATCCAAAAATATTAGTAATGATAGCCTAATGGGAGACCGTTGAACAGCCACGTAGAGAACTCTAGTTCAATCCCAAGGCGCGCGTCTTTGACTTTTTCGAAGTTATGTGCGTATTAAATATTTTATTATCCTTGGCTTTAACAGTGAAGGAAAACATCGTGAAGAAACCTGCATGTCTGAGAATTCTACATAATTTTCTCGAAGATATGTGAAGTCTACCGATCCGCAATGGGCCAGCGTGGTGGCCTAACCATTCTCACTCTGAGAAGAGGCCCGTGCCCAGCAGTGGGACAGTTTAATACAGGGCTGATATTATTCTATTATACGATGAAGCCTACAAACTTAAAAATAGTTTATAAGGTAGGCATCTGCTAAAATAAGATTTTACAAATATGCATTTCTAATAGGTAATTGAAATTAGTGTCAAAAATGTGTGAGCCTGAAATTTCGCATGGATTGAAGCAGTCTGGCCGGAAAAGTATTGCCGCCTCATTACCAAACTATCGTAAGGTTGTGTACCTTGGGTGAGTAGAGCCACGCTTCTTCAGAATAAATTATTCTGGTCGCAAGGAGCCTCCGTGTCAATTTACGTTATGATACTGATAAGTAGGTCTTGGCAATGATCAAAGCAGTTAGCGTAACAGCCTTACCATACAATTATTAACAGCTGTATCGAACTCCATTAAGTGTATTAACTAGAACATTCTACTCCAAAAAACCTATATAAGTAATATACCTATAGATAAAGTAAATAATAATATTCTTGAGAAACACATAGGTACAGACAAGGCAAACAAACTTTGTTATGTAATAACTACGGTCAAAATAACCCCATATAATGGTCACGTTTTCGAGTGAGCTATTTTTCTCTACATATTTTTCAAACAACAACAAGTATCGGTTGTTTTTACTAAACCGATGCAACCAAAATATTATATTTTAGAGTTAAAACTATCTATACTTTCAACATGAATCATTTTTATATTTCCTTTCGAAAGTTTATTAAGCATTTATTGTTTATTGTTTTTATAAGCTTGTATTGTCTGTGATATATGGTGCAATAGTTGCAACAGATTGCTCATATGAGTTGTAAATACCGATGTTGTAGCGATGTAGACAGATTGACTGTGAGCTTGTGGGCTTATATTATTTTCTTTTCTTGAGTTAAATCTAGAAACTCACTCAAATGTAATATAGGTAAATATAATAACTACGAACAAACTCTAGCGTTCACAAATTTTACCTAGTAAACTAAATTCTGTGTGAGAAAACAATGTTTTCACATGCTTTGTATGCATCAGTGCTAGCCTGCACGTATCGTCTCACAGATTGAACTCTTTGTCTGAATCTGGCAAGACAAGATACCACGGATGGCGTAGTGTTTTAAGTGGTCGCTTCGCCAATGCGAAATGGTGAGCTCGGATCCCACATGGACTAAAATCAGTGTGATACTCAGATGGATGTTCCAAGTCTGTATGTTTTTGAAGTCTGTCGTTTCAATTTATGTTATGTTCCTCGCGATACAACAATTATTCCTAGTGTGGCAGTTGTATTTTGTTAAATTTAAAAAAGATGCTTTAAATGTAACTCTTACAAAATCGCTTACCTAGTGACCTAAATTCTATACCGGCATAAATGCTTTCACATGTTTCGTACACATATATTATATAATACATAATATCTGAGGCTCGTATAGATACATAGCTTCGTCAATACGGTCGAGTCATGTCAATCGGCGGAGTTGAAACAAGGAATACATCTTTGTCGCGAACTTTAACGATACGCCCGAGTTCACACATTCTTTGTGCCGACGAGGAATGTCGTTAACTGCGTAAGTACTCAACTTGAGCACCTAATCTACAACTTGCAAGTAACTTATATTGAATTAATTACTTGATCTTCATCACTGAGTCCCGCTGCTTCGCTTGCGTTAATATAGGTTAGGTTAGTAACGGTACTTTCTTTCTATGCCCTGTTCTGTTCTCCTGACAACATGTATGCGAAATGTTATGATGATCGATCGAGTAGTTAAGGTTTGAACACGTAACAAACTCAAAGCGAAATGATCGGTCGAGTAGTTAAGGTGTAAAAAACTTACATTCGCATTTATAATATTAGTTAGGATATGCCAAGTTATAATCATAGATGCGTGATATCTGAATTATAAATATAGTATTATCACGCTCATTCATTTTGATATTTGTATACTATCGTTCTACATCTAATGTCTGATCTTACATCTTCTTAGTGTGGACAGTTCGTGCGATCTTAGTTCGGTGAGATGATGGTTTAATCTTTGAACATATATTAATATGACAAAATAAAGATTGTTACCCCGGTTTTGCTCAGATTTTGTAGAAAAAGGATGTAGGTATTCTATCAAAATGTTTGCTAGCTTTATTTTCGGTCCCACGATATATTACGCGAGCGAGCCATTTGCTTATCGGGAATATGGAATTCTGTGTTGCCAATGGTAATTTACGAACAATAATACTATGGTTGACTCGATCAGCGCAAGCTTATGCCGCGAGTCCAATGACGCAATTATCCATATACACAGAAGAGGAGGGATACTGTTTTCACAAGAGAGACCATGACAAAATAATGACTGTAGAAAAGGCGCAATGGATAATGTATTTCTCTGCCTACTACGCCACACGGTGTGCCGCCGACAAAAACTGTTTAATCCATAAATAGCTGTTTCGAATGTTCTTAGTCTCAGTCGTTTCAATGTTTGCAAAGTCTGCCACGACACAGCACTTATACCTAGTGCAGCAATGTATTATTCTTGAAAAATAAACTCACTTACTACAATCCTCATACTTTCGCATTGCTTCATTCAATCACTTTATATTTCTCAAACGCGCTCTCCGCTCGTATCTGATCAGTAGCCTGTTTAAAACTTTCAGATAAGTTATCGTGTGATACGATTGAATATCTTACTCGTATTGGAGTTATTTGTAACAATAGCACCATATAAGAAGCGTACTGAATACAGACCTTATTGACTACGGTGGCGCAGCGGAAATATATGCGTCTAGTGTTGAGTTCTCGGGTTCGATTTCCACGTAGGGTAAAGTGTTACTGAGATTTTCTGTCATCTTAAGTAGCAGCAGTATAGAACTGTGTGCTATTTAAAAGCATAGCCTGCAAAATATGGGTGTTATTCACCTATCACCCCTTTAGGGATATACAACTATGTACATATGTATTTATGTATTTTCTATACCCTACTAAGGATTTTTACCAACGTATGGATGTCCGGTGGTGCGCCAATTGTACATTTTAAACACAATTCTAAAACAACATTCGCTGCTCTCTATGACTTTTTACGTACTAACAAGAGACTGAACATAAAGTTTGCCCTTCTATAGAAAATCGGTGGTCCACAGCATTCTCTGGATTACTTTTCCCAAGAAGCTAAAATATTTAAAATATAACAAAATAAATGAAAATCGCATATTTACTCGCTTACACAATATAATTATTGAAAAAGGACTATCTCTTGCTGGCTAAAGCTATGATGAAGAAACTGAAAATCTTTTGCATATTCCCTTTTAGATAGATTTTTGAAGTATGCACGCTTAACCTCACATATCCTTCCAGCATCAACAAGCTAAAAGATCTGCTGGCTTGCTAGCAGATTCTGATCCCAAGATGATCTGTTCCCATTGTCGTAGGGTTAGCACACACACATATCAACATGTCTAGAGTCAGAAGAGACTGGTAATCAGTCATACAAGTCTACCTAGAGCAGATACCAGTCTCTCACACAGATTCGCCCTTTTGATAATGTAAAACCTAGCTTAAGATCTTGAATTATTTCTGTGTGAGAGAGAAAAATAAATGATTATTATTATTATTAAATATAGCTAGTAAATAGAAGAACAAATATTTCTAAACTAAACATGTTTTATATTTTATAAAATTTATTGGAATGAATCCATGAGTAACATCATGGTTCTACAAATACTACTGGTCAGACAAAACTAATCAATTTGTTTTAAAACAATACTGTCTACTGTATTTTAATATCAATTAGACGAAAATAGCGAATGATTGTACAGTTTTAAAGGACCAGTTTTGGCATTAGTCCGGTGGGTTTGCGTGTGTGAAGAGTCAATGTCTTTATAAGCCCTGTTATATAGAGAACCGCGGCGCGACACGACAAACGCATTAGTGGCGACGTGTTGGTATAGGAAACGTGCTTGTACCGCGTCGTGCCGCGCCGTGCCGTGCCGATGTCGCGTATTGGCTCTACGCACGACAGGATATTTTCGCTTGCTGCCTAAGTTTAGGCCGCTAATAGGTATAAAATACCTTTTACACCGTCCAAACTACTTTATGTTGTATATAAAAATTCAGATTTAAATTTTGTGTGATATGCCTACAAACCCTCACTGGTTCAGCGTTAATAAGCCGGTTCGACTGGGGTAATATTACCTTCTCACAGAATACCGGCGCGTAGTAACGGTACCCGTATTGTTGCGTTTCGTACCGGTGAGTGAGAAAGCCGGAGGCCCAGTTACCCCGATCCTTTTCCTATCCTTTCCTTTGTCTTTTCCCTCCTTCATTCCTTTTTAAAGGGCTGGCAACGCACTTGTAACTCCTTTGGGGTTGCGGGTGTCCATGGGCGGTGGTAATCGCTTACCATCAGGCGATCCGTCTGCTCGTTTGCCCCACTATGACAAAAAAAGAAAAAAACTGTCAGATTAAAAGTCTAGAAATAATTTTGCCTTTTATTGCTTTTATAAAGAGCCTAACGTTCGTTTTTCTTAAATATATCATTGAAATCAATATTTTAGACGTACCTATGGCCTTCATCAGTGTACTGAACTATTATTCAATGTTTTTACTTAGTCATACATATTTTTTTTTTTCTATGTGTGTGTATGTGTATGCTCACACATGCTTAATGTTGTTTTATAAATACTCTCTTGATAATCAAATAAAGAAGCACTCTACGCAAGCTTAATTTTCACTACAATATCCCATGTACAAACATCGACCAATTACAATTGTATTATATGTATAGATCTTATATATTTTTATGCCCAAGTTCCTACGATATTAAGAATTATTGCCTTAATAATTAATATTACTGAGCCATACCGAAGCGTGGCCGGGTTTAGCCAGTTAAAAATTAATTATGTTCAATAACCAGCCCCAATTTTAAAAAGACTTGTAAATTTTACAACATTTTTATTAATTAAGAAACGCCAAATTGAACTCTTCGTTAAGTTTAACGATATGGTTATCCTTCATTATGAAAGGATTCTAATAAATTATGGAGGTCTTAAATTTTGAAAGATATTAAACTTCTATAAGGATTTATTTTGTAATTAAATTACTATTTATAAATACACTGCTGCTTCTCCCCTCGGACAAAAGCAGATCTGACTTAACAATGTATTTTAAGAAACCAAGTGTAATGTGATGTGGTGTGTGTGTGGAGTCTAAATGATAACACGACCACTTTGTAGTAAATCCCGTTTATTACTATCATCAAAACCTTATAATTACTTACACAGTACAACCTTATATAGGTTATACTTCATTACAGGAGTTGATTTGAAAAAAGAAAATGAAAGAGAAGAAATTTTATTTTCTTAAACCAGATTAAAACTAAACTAAAAAAATAAGCTAATATAACAATGATAAATCACTGCCCACAGAAATATAACTAATTACCCTTATGTACCTACTAATAACATAAGGCTTAGTTCTATTTTGGTGAACAACTTCACGTTTATTATTTTTAAGTATCGCGACATTAGGATCGATATCTTCTAAAACTAAAAAGGGTCCCTCATATAATGGTTGCAAATTTTTACCACTCTCATTTTCACTAATAATAAGTCCGAGTTGTTTGATATTTCACTGAGTTTACTTTTTGGTCATACGCATTTCTAGCTTGATTCACTGTTATTAAATTTTCCGTAGTCATCTACGTTATACCTTTTTGTCAATGAATTTTTTTTATTAAATCGACACAAGAGTCGTACTCCTGCTTAAGCTTAAGCTTAGCGGACTTAGATAAATTAGTTTTAAGAACAAAAGAAGCTAGCATTTTTTTGCAACTGGCCTCCTTTAGGCAATTATTATATAATTCTTCGATATGAATATTTTTTAGATGCTTTCCTTATTACCGTCATAACCGGTAACAAACTGGTAGCCTCAAATAAAAATTTTACATGATTGTACAACTTAAGTCACTTACACAATAGGTTTTAATCTTATTAAATTAATCTATAAACTATTTTGTAAACAATGTATCTTTTAATATTAATTGAAATAAAGTTACCAAATTATCATATAAATTTTCTGTTTTTGTAAGCTGTCGTTTTACATAATCAATACTTGATGTTCTTTTACTAGGATATAATTTTCTTAGAATTACCTTAATATACACTAATTCTTTACTTATAGCTACTAAATCATTCGCCAGGAAGCGATTATAAAACTTTTATTACCTACTTTGTTCATATAATATAATATAATAATAATAATAATTAATAAATCATTTATTTCGGGCTATATAGGCCCGTAGATAAATACCTTAACCTACATTTACATGTCATAAAATTTGATGTGAGTAAATACACCTTAATACTATGTTTGTAAAACTTCACTTCGCACATTTAATACTAGTGCGCTCGGCTGATACTTGTCCGCGAAAGCGACGGAATACCACGTCTTGCAGCCAAAAGCTTTCGTCCATCACGTTGTGCAGATAGCAGTCGAGTACATGCACGACGAACACTTTGAAGTTGACGTTGCGGCGCGACTCCAGCAGCTGTACTCACTGGACGCACTTCAGCTTTTGGCACACGTACTTCGGGATATCCTCCGCCTCAGTAGTGTAGTGCAGACGCGAGATGTACACCGGCGTGTTCAGGGACGCGGCACGCACCTTCAGGTTGATGATGCCTTGCCACATTCTTAATGTTTCACGACCGGCGCTTCCTCCGTTGCACCATCACGAAACCATCCTCAGTAGCCCGGTTCATTGCTTTTGTAGGCAAGGGCTTAGCAAGGGCGCTCACAGTGACCGTGGGGTCAACTGTCCTTACGATTTGTGCAGCACAGCGGGGAGGTGCTGCGGTTGCGAGAGCGGGGCTGCGTGACGCGCTTGCGGTGCATAACGCAGGCTCAGCAGTCAGCGCCGGCGGCAAAACCACTGACGCATAACTCGTCACCGATATGTTGAGATATGCACCTCGACGCGTGTTCACATTGTTTACACGCGTCGGTGACTCAGTTATTGGCACAGACTTGCGCAACGCTTCTAATTCGATGCGCAAATCTACAACAGTGACCTACGATGTACTCAGCTTCATCTGTACTTCTGCTAATCTTGCCTTTATAGAGACGATGTCTTTTAAAAGGCTAGTGACGTCGACGTGATAGAAAGTGACAGGCGGTAAGTTATATAAGTCTCTCACCATAAATGTCGGCACGTCATTCGGATTGGTCTCCTTAAGCAGAGTTATGAAGTCCTGCAGACTCTTTCTTGTCCCGTCACGTCGACGAGAGACCATCTGGTCGCTCTTGTTCAGTAACCGGAACACCAGCTGCTTAGCAGCTGCAATCTCTTCCTCGCTAAAGTTCGAAGCGTAGATCTGAATGACGGACACCTCGTCCATCACGTCCAGTTTCTGCTGCACGAACGCCAGTAGTTCATTTGCTACGAGTGTGTCACTCATAGTAACATGTTAATTAATAACGAGCGTCGGCTCGCGCCGCGCTTCACAATAATAATATTAATTATTATATTCGCTGCACATGTCCGCCTCAGAGCGCAACATGCTAAGGGCATGATCATAGTAAGTACATATAATTACTTATGTTAAACTACAGTTGTTTATCTAATTTTAGTAGATACACAGAAAGGAAACATTAACCGGACTTTATAATAAAAAAATGTAAACCTCCGTCATCCAACATAGGATGCTTCAAACCGGTCGTTCAGCTTCTTGTCCTTCTTTAATTGCAGCTCGTCTGCCTGCAGATATGCGAATTCGCCTAAATGTATCTCAGCCTCAGCTCTCATCTCTGCCCTCAGCTCGTTCTGTACTAATGCTAGGTGACATTTCCAGTAGTGACTGTATAGCCCATACTCACACAACGCGCAACAGATTGTCAAAAACACCGAATAAACTATAGTATTGGTGTGTAAATGTTCAGAAGTGTCCACACTTGGGTTTCTGGCATCACCACAACCGTGCTGGTTGATTATAATTTCCTTGGTCTCACACTCACATTTCGAACATTGCTTTCCCATTTTGATTTGGGATGAGATATCTCCGAACAAACAAAAATAATATCGAACCTGACTATACTGCACTTGTAATGATAGTGCCTGTACATTTCATTCTCACGGTACGGTGACGCGACCGGCTAGGCTTCAAAGAGCTGCACCACGTAACAGAAAAAGCTGACACGGACTTCAAAGAAGTAATGTGACGCGGACTGGCAATGTCGCCATATACTATAGGTGTGTGTGGAGGCTAAATGATAATACGACCACTTCGTAGTAAATCCCGTTTATTACTGTAATTAAAACCTTATAAGAATAGGTATACTTCATACATACTTCACTGCAATACCTCAGTAATAATACTTACAAACTGACATTAATGAATAAGTTAGCAACATATTAGCTGAACAATTATCATATTAGTAAAAGTATTTTATCAATTAATATTGCTAATTATGATTCTGTATTTTGAACTGTAATTAAACTATCTATTTACTAATTCTGTTAAAAAAACTAACATTTGTTTTAATTTTGAAAGTCAGTCGAAAATTTGCGAGTGTGTCGACTTACATATGTTGCTGTACATATACTTTTGTCACGTTTATGTGAGGTATGACAGAGAACGCTATGTTCCAGACTTATTTATAGTGTTCATATAAAAATACGATAGCATATATTAAAACTATGCTTAAAACAATCTCTATATAGCTTCGCGAACATAATAACATTGTCATCCAGACCGAATTTCGGTCACGGCGGCCAATCTTAACTGAGACTAGCCATCTGCGCAGGAGATATTATAGTGCACAAGCGTGTGCGCAAACACAAGTGCAATCTCTGTTCACTAGCTCTCATGATCTGATGCGACGGTAATCCGACACGACCGGAGAGGGATCAAGCGCAGGACCAACGGCTTTACGTGCTTTCCGAGGCACGAGGGTGTCTAACACCGCCAACTTCCTAACTCCGGGCTGCTATTGAGATTTCTTATCAGAAAAACTCATTAACTTTTTGTTGGCTCGACCCGAGATTCGAACCCGAGACCTTATGCACAGCAGTCGCATTCACTACCCCTGTGCCACGAAGGCAGTTCGCGAACAGCTGCGTATAAAGTACACGAATATGTGAAAGACAACTAAATATTTTAAGTTACACAAACAATAATTTTCTCTAAGTAGAAAACAGTGGCACTAAAAGGCTTTGTATACAACTATTATATTATTACCCACATAATAGGGGACGCGTAGAAATATGGTACAATGCGTCTGCGAGGGCGGGACCAACCTTTACTTCGTGTGGCAAATATATCGTCCACATAATAAATGTATGTTTCTTGCCGTACTCAAGCGACGGACAAAAATAGCTAACAGCCTTCGTTGGGGTTACAAGACTAAATATTCAACAAGTATATAATTGGAGAGGCCAGGTTTTTCTGAGGTGAGACTAGAAGGTTGACTGCCTGCTGCTGTGTATGCGACTGCTGCGCATAGGTCTGAGGTTCGATTCTCAATTTGAGCAGTCTTAGTTAGGTAGTTTTAGTTTTTACTAAAGGAATTCTTAGTAGCAGGCGTTAGTCAGGAACTCTACTTAGGAAAGGAACTCTAGGACATACGACTACTACCAGACTACTGGCCCGGTAGATGTCTATAAACTAGGCTCACATTACGCAGTACGTAAAACCATTGCTTACGAAATGTGTGTGTAACATATCTACCTATTCAAATATGACGCTGTGTATATATTCTGAAGATACCTTTATAAAAAAGTGAAGAAGTATATTATTTTGTTGCATTAAAATATATATAGCTGTTGAAATTAAAGTAGGCATCTATTAATTATTATCGTACAGATTGTATTGATTTAATTGTTTTGGTTTTTAAGGGAGGGTATTTTGGGGGATTGTGGTCACGTCAGCCGGTTCCTGACCACGCTAAAGCTATAGTCAACAGCGTGACAGCAAACACGGACGTATTTTCGTGCTAATTGATATATTTAATTTGGCAGCGAGGATATTAACCCGTGCGGTCACAGCTACTTAATTCCGTTAAAATAGTAAACGAATGTAGTTAATGTAAAAATACATTGAAATATATTGAATGAATATATTGAATAATTGAATATGAATATATTGAAGTTAATGTTGGTGTCAATATTTTTAAATACGAACTATAAGGAGAAGCAAAATACTGGTATAATTATGCATGTAAATGATATAGATATTTTTAAAATCATGTTGGTACGTCCAAAATGTCATCTATGCCCGTAACGAAAATCACACCGAAACGCCTGCTAGAATAAATAGTTTCCTATACATCTAAGATGTGATCTAAATATGGGCCAAGTATCACCTTAATCTCATTCAACGGTTAACGTGTGATTGAGTTACAAGCATCTGAGTATACAAAAATCTTTCTAAACTTACAGATTTATAATAAAGCAGGATAGCAAATTACGACTGTTGGGTCGATCCTGTAAACGTAGTCCAAACAGACACTAATTACAGTGTTATACGGGTTTTCTGATAAGAAATGCTTAATCGCAAACGTTTGCGTTTGCGTCTATACTCACCTCTATTACGTAGGACGTAAATCCGTACTTGGCGAAATGTAGGAGTAGAACACATACACATACATTTGATCAGTAATATTTTTTGCTGCCATGTGATAGATAGAGCTTCGATTGCCGTCTGTCTTTTTAAAAACTAAACAAAAATTTGCTCGATCCAGGCATCGAACTTAACAGAAACCTTAGCATAGCTGTCACATTTCCTATAATTGCATCACTGAAAGTTGTCAAATCTATACTTAAGATTATAAAGTTGAAGAGTTTGTTTGTTTGATTGAACGCGCTAATCTCATTAACTAGTCGTTCGAATTGAAAATTATTTTAGTGTTGGATAGCCTTCACGCTACGACCCACGGGGGCGGCGCAGTAACCATAAACGCGAGTGAAACCGCGGGCACATCTAGTTTATTATATTATTCCTGCCTGCTTCTTCTCGGTAAATCTCTACTGCTCAAACAGGATTTTTTAATGCTACATTTTATTGCCGTTTATTTATTTTTTATTACTATATTTTTTTATGAATATAGTAGTTAATTGATGTATCCAAGAACTGGCTATACGTTTTTATTGAAATAAATATTTGTACTTCGACTATAGCTTTAGATACGTAAATATGACCCCCGAAACTTCGTCTGCGTCACATAGGAAAATTTTCTCCATTTATGCAAAATTTTTCATTTATGCTCCGTTCCTATTGGTCGTAGCGTCATGTTATATAGCTTATAGCCTGACGTGATAAATGGACTACCCAACACTAAAAAATTTCCATTCGGACTAGTCTTTCCTGAGATTAGCGCGTTCAATCAATCAAACAGACAAACTCTTCTTCTTCTGCCTAGCGCGTATAGCACCTTCGCCCAAAACCTGCCATTACGCACTCCGCTATAACCAACTCTAGTTATGACCAACTAATTAACGTAATTGTACTAACGTATAGTGCAATCGCGGGCCTCATACCGCAACTTATTACACAGACACGACTAACTGTGTGCCTAACATCGGCTAAGTACTTTTTTTTTTTTTTTTTTTTTTTTTTTGACCCAGGAAAATCCTTGATGGATACCCCCTCCCCCGGGGGGGGGAGGGAAGTTATGTGAGACTCTCCGCCCCTGAAGGGGGTCGGTATACACACTAAAAACCTGGGGTGAGCAGTCCCACCGCCGACGGGGTGGGACGAGATGGGGTCGCGTTAGCAATCACCATCCCGTCCCGGCGGTTGGCCCGGCTGATTGTAACCGGGCCTCAGCACCTGTGGAGGGGAGGCCTTGCTCACCAAGGCCACCCCCCAGACGTGTGGGGCCGTGCAAGCCGGTAGAGAGTCCCCCGACTCTGTACCAGTGACCCCACTATACAGGAGCGAGAAGGCGGGCAAATCGCCTCCTCCTCGCTCCCGTCCGTCTGCGCCGGAGAGGGTCAGCGAGGGGATTGTTCTCCCTGACTCTCTCCGCGGCCTCCTTCTGCGCCATGACAGCCTCACAGAAGGAGACCACTGCCTGCCACGACCTCTCGCCGCCGAGCATGGCGTTGATCACGCTCGGCAGGGAGAGATCCCCGCCTATTATGGCCGAAAGCGTGTGCCGCTGCGGCCCCCACGCGGCACACACCTCCAGCGTATGGAGCGCCGTATCTTCTGGCGCCCCACACTCGTGGCAGAGCGGGGTCGCCTCCCGTCTCGCGATCTGGTGCAAATACTTTCCGAAGCATCCGTGCCCGGAAAGCACCTGCACCAGTCGGAAGGTCAGCGACCCGAATCGCCGCCCTATCCACCCCCGAAGGACCGGGCGAATGGCCTCCACCGTCCACTGGCCCGGGACCGGTGGAGCCAGGTCCTCCGTCCACCGCCTCAGCAGGGCGGCCCGCGCCTGTCGCCGCATGCGTGCGATCTCCTCCCACCCCGGGGGCTCCCCGCGGGACCTCCTCGCCGCCACGAAGTGGTAAACTTCGGCGAGGATCTCCGCTTGCAGCTCCCAGGGGGGGTCACTGGCCAGCACGCACGCAGCCGTCCAGGACACCGTCCGGTAACGGCGTATGGCCCTCGTCGCGACGACCCGCTGCGGACGTCGCAGCAGGGTCTTATTGTCGCGACTGAGGGCGTCCGCCCAGACCGGTGCCCCGTACAGGGCCATACTCCGGATCACTCCGGAGTACAGTCGGCGACAAGTGGCGCTCGGGCCACCCACGTTGGGCAGCAGCCTCCCCAGGGCGGCCGCCGCTCCTAGGACTTTTGGGGCCAGCTGGGTGAAGTGTGCCCCAAAAGTCCATCTCCCGTCCAGGATGAGACCCAAGTACCTCATTTGGGTCCCAAGCCGGACCAGGACCCCGTCCAGGGCTACTCGCGTACCTGGAGGAGGTCCCCCCCGAGGCCCATGAAACAATAGGGCCTCAGTCTTGGAGAGGGCAACCTCCAATCCCAGGGCGCGGATACGGTCAACTACTAGGGCAGCTCCCACCTCAGCCAACCGCACCGTCTCCCCGAGGTTCCTCCCCTTGACTACGACCAGGGTGTCATCGGCGTAACACGCCACCCGCATACTCGCGGGAAGCGTGCCCCGAAGCACCCAGTCGTAGCCAACGTTCCACAGGAGCGGTCCCAGTACCGACCCCTGTGGAACCCCGCAGGATACGCGACGGCGCCTCAGACCGTCGCGTCCCTCCACCAGGACCTCACGGTCCTGGAGGTAGTCGGCCAACAGCCTCCGCAAATACAGGGGCACTCCGTGATACCGGAGCGCCTCCTGTACTGTTCCATGCGGGAGGCTGTTGAAGGCGTTGGCAATGTCCAGCGAGACAGCCAACGCCTTGTTCCCCCCACCGACCGCTTCCTGCGTCCAATCTTTTAGCCAGAGCAGGGCGTCTATTGTGGACCGCCCCGCTCTGAACCCATACTGGGCCTGCGATAAAGCCGGCCCAGTCCCCTCCAAGTGCTGGATGACACGGGAAGCCACCACTCTCTCTAGCAGCTTTCCCGTGTCATCCAGCAACACGATTGGTCTGTATGCGGAAGGCGAGGTTGTGTCTCGCCCCTCCTTCCGCAACAGGCATAACCGGCCGTCCTTCCACAGCTTCGGGAACCGTCCAGACGTGAGGCATGCGTCGAACAGCTCCCGAAGCGGATCGCCCATCTCTCTGAGGGCGATCCGGAGGACCCGCCCCGGGATTCCGTCAGGACCCGGTGCCGTCCTCTTGCCACATACGCGGCTGACGGCTGCATCCATCTCCGCCTCTGATACAAGCGGGATGGAGGCCGGATCTAATTCCTCCGGGAAGGACGGCGCCATCATCGGAGGGGTGTGGTAGGGGTCCCGTTCGGGAAAGAGCCCCACCAGCACCCTGCCCAAGAGCTCCGGCTCCAGAGACTCCGCAACGGGGGGCGTCAGGCCCCGGAACTTGTTCCGGGCAGCCCTATACGGGCGCCCCCATGGGTCCCTATCCAGGCCCTCCAAGGCCTCACCCCAGGCCCGGGACTTGGCCTGGCCGACGGCCAGCTGCAGCTCCTTTTTGGCTGCACGGTACCCATCGTACAGCCGGAGCTCGGCCTGTAATTCATCGGCCGACAGCTGGTCATTCGTTCGGCCATGCCGTCGCCGCCTACACCGCGTGTAGGGCCGTCGCGCCGCCGAGCAGGCGGCTCGGAGATCTTCGATCTCCGAGCTCCACCAGTACACTTCTCGGCGGCCGGGGCGGTGGCGGGCCCTCGGCATGGCCGCGTCGCAGACGGCTGCGACCGCTTCGCGAAAACGGCCGGCCGCGACGTCTACCACCGCCGTCCCCCTCTCCACCGAGTGCGTGGGGGCGGCAAGCCACGCCTGGACGATGGCCGCCTCTTCCGCCAGCTCGGCGTCGAGGCGACTCACCGATCAGCGCGGAAAATCCGCCCGCACCACGCACCGGGACCCTCCCTGATTGTCGGAGGCGGAGATCTCGAACCTTATATATTTGTGATCCGAGAGCGTCTCTACCTCCGACATCACCCTCCAGGCCCGAGCACGTGCCGCTACAGCGGGGCTGGTGAACGTTAGGTCCACCACGGACCCCCCACACCATCGCACGCACGTGTGGACCGACCCTCTATTGAGGAGGGTCAGTCCTGTGGCAACCGCCCACTCCCTAACAATCTCCCCTCGAGTGTCAGTGGAGCGGTTGCCCCATTCCCGGGCCTTGGCATTCAGGTCCCCCATTAGGAGGACCTGATGTGGCGCCTGCCTTCTCACCACCGCGGCCAGGAGGTCCATGAAGACCTCCAGCTCCGCGGCGGTTCTGTTAGGGGAGAAGTATGTGCCGACGATCGCATACCTCTCCCACCTGGCCACCACGTACCCCGCTCCTCTCTCTTTGACTGAGAGGAGGGGGCCACCAACCCTCCCAATGATGGCCACGGAGCCGTTCAAGTCCCCAGCCCAATAGGGACTGAGGGGGACAAAATATGGCTCCGCGGCGACGGCCACACCGATTTCCCACTGCGCCAGGCTCTGCATGAGCAGGTCTTGGGCCCTGGCGCAGTGGTTCAGGTTCGCCTGGAGGAAGTTGTGATGTCTGACTTGATCCATACTAATCAGACATCACAACCCCCCCGCACAGTGCTCCGCGGCGCGCTACCTCAGGGGCGGCCTGACTGGTAGCCGCAGGGGTGGCCCGAGTCCCAGGGGCCTTTCCCTTCGTCTTCGGAGGGATGCAGCTACGCCCCCCCATAACGTGCCCCGAGGGCTTTCCCGCCTCTGCGCAAATAGCGCAGCGCAGCCCGGCCTTGCCACAGTTGGCCGCCCGGTGACCTGCGTCTCCACAACGGAAGCACAGGTCACCCCTGTCGGCCGCGGCGGGACACTGAGGGCGCGTGTGCCCCAGCCCCATACACCTGAAGCAGCGCATGGGGCGCTCCCCCAACGCCACCACCTTCACCGAGCTCCACCCGATGAGAAGCCTGCCCCTGCTCAGCAGCACTTTGGCTGCCGAGACAGGGCAGGACACAAGGGCGGAGCCGGCGCCATCAAAGCCGGGGCGGATCTCCCCGACCTTGACGAGCCGCACCTCGCACTCGCCCGCCGCTGCGACCGCCGCCGCCACCTTCTCCTTTGTGGCAGCATCGTCCAAGCCCGCAATCCGCAAGTCTGTGGACTTTACGGGCCTGGTGACGCTGGCCACTGCGGATAGGGCATCACGGAGTTTCTCCGCGAGCCTATCCGCCTTTTCTCCGCTTTGTGAGCCAGGAATCTCTAAGATCCTGGCTCCCGTAGCCGTCTGGCGGAAGCGGAGCTGGTCGATACCCAGCTCCTTCAGGTCGACCTTTTCCTGTGCCGCCCTGATGGCGGTAGCGTAAGTAATCCCCTTTGCCGCTGCGTCGGGTTGCAACGATAGCACGACTGCCGCGGATTTCGGGGACCTCAGTGCTGTCACCACATTCTTGGAGGCAACAGGGGCAGCAGGCCGGGCTTTGGCGGCGGGGGCACGGGCCACCTGGACAGGCTCAGTTGCAGTAGATGGGAAGGAGGACTTTTCCTTCCCATGGCCTTTCCCCTTGCCCTTCCCCTTTCCCTTCCCTACCACCGTCACCCAGGTTTCCCAGGCGGGAGTTTTCGGCCCTCAGTCGCCGCGTCTCCTCCGCCTCGCTGCGGCCTGCCAGGGTGTCCACCACCTCCCTTAGCAGTGACGCCGACCGCTTCAGGCGACCAACAAACTCGCCCTTTAAGTTGCCCGACTTTCGGGCCACCTCCAGGATGCAGGCGAGCTTCTCGCCCGCCCGCGCCCTCAGTTCTTGGGCATTTAGGTCGCTCAAGTCACCGACCAATGGGGTGGAATCCGACTCATTGCCGATCTCCATCCCCAGGTCGGCAGCGACAGCAGCCGGCCCCTTCCTAAGGCGCCTCTTGTGCTGCGCCGCCTCAAACTCCGCATTCTGCTGCACCGAAGCGGGCCTGAGGAACTCCTCCCTGGAGGGTGCCCCCTTCACCACTCTCCCCCGCCCTCTTCTAGTAGTGGGCACCTTGGCGGCCGCCGTCCACTCAGTCTCCGTGTCCGAGCCTGAATACCCAGGCACGGAGAACGGAGCGGACGACCGCTTTCGGCTGCCTACCTCCCCAGAGGTGGCCACCGCCACCATGTCGGCACGCGAGTTAAAAGACTCCACGTCCAAAACATCCTCAGGAGCACTCTCCTGCTCGGAGGGGCCCTGAGAAGGGCCTTTTTGGTGGCCCTGAGAAGGGCCTTTTTCAAACTGTTGCTTGGACATGGCCGCAAGCGAACAGACAGGGACAAACAAACAAGCACACAGACTCGAGTAACAGTAATACCCTCAAAACAATATGAACCGGCACACAAGTGCTCTTTAGCCGAACACCGGTCTGACACTCCGTTACGGTGACAGAACCGGGTCGTTACCAGGGGACGCGACGAGGACGCAAGCACTGTGGGGGGTCCCCCGGCTAAGTACTGTCCGAACTACGGTTAACAGGCTCAACTTGTACCTCGCACTACAGCTCTGTACTGAATTAATAGGGACCTCTTCGAATGTAATTACGTATGTATGCACAGCTGCAATAGGTATGTGTATTAAAATTATATTTTAATCTGAGTGCACAGATGTCGTAGTGGTTTAAGACGTCGCCTCTCTACTGCCGCCGCGCAGAGTGTTGTGGGTTCGATCCCCACTAGAGCCAAATATTTGTGTGATCCACAAATATTTGTTTCAATGAATTAATAAAGTACTTTAAACTTAAAGAATTAAGTTTAAAGTTCTTTATTAATTCAAAAGAACATACAGTCCACTTAATGAGCATAATAAATTACATTATAAATAAAAAGTATTAATATATATGACCGTAGTGCAATCTTTTTGAAAACAAATGGCTCCAAAAAATAGTATAGTAAATAATATAGCAGACGTTTTATGAAACTTTGCTGCAATGACATAATACGATGCTGTGTATCTTAAATATTTATTATGTTTGGTTTTGTATTATTATTAATATATCTAATAATAATACAGAACCAAACTTTATGTTCGTTATTTGAATGTTTATAAAGTCCCCCGCGACACAGGAATTATTCCTAGTGCGGGAATTGTTTGAGTTTTTAAAAGAAAAGAAAAATAAGTATTAGAATACCAGACATAATTAAAATTCTGTTGTATCTGGCCACCGGTGTGCCGCCTTGACTTTATGACCTGCCTCGGTGGAGAGGTAGTAAATGCAACTGCTGTGCAATGAGGTTTTGGCTTTAATTCCGGGGTAGGAAAAGTGTTTTGGACTTATTTGTCAAAAAATTCTTAGTGGCAACTCGGATTCTGGCCAGTGCCCGGTAGACGTCAACAATCGCCACTCTATTACTTGGTACCTATAAACACAAGCTGACGAAATGTGGGTATTAGTAGACCTCTACTAACCTTTTCAGGGATTTAATAATAATGTCTTTCAGACCGACTTTCGGTCACGGCAGCCAACCTTAACGGAGACTGGCCATCTGCGCAGGTGATATTATAGTGCACAAGCGTGTGCGCAAACACAAGTGCACTCTCTGTTCCCTCACTCTCATGATCCGATGGAACGGTAATCCGAGACGACTGGAGGCAGTTCAGGCGCAGGTCCAACGGCTGTACGTGCTTTCCGAGGCACGGGGGTGTCTTACACTACATACTTCCTAACTACAGGCTGCTTTTAAGATATCCTTACAGAAAAACCTAATAACTTTTGTTGGCTCGACTTGGGATTCGAACCCGAGATCTCATGCATGCAGTCACATTCACTACCACTGCGCAACAGAAGCAGTTGGTTACCATTTACCATTATACCGGTCTATTAAACACTTATCCACATAGCCTAGATATATTAGAGTTTATAATAAGCAATAGTCCTACGCCTGCTGCATGAAAAATGGCTTAATAGTTATTAAGCCATTTTTCTAACAACAAGCCTTTGGTTTGTTTTTAGTAAATGTTATTCTCCATTTTATTGGAATCCATTTCTTAACATACCGAGATCAAAATTATTGATATTAGTTCAAAGGCGTATCTCTACCCTTTCAACTTATGTCAATATCATCGGTACAGTAATTATCAAATATCTTTGTTGTCTGTTTATCTTGTAACTTGTACGAGTTCGGGTTAACGTAATAGATACAGTTTCTTATTTACAAATATTGATATAAGTGGCTTAAGAACATTTATATTTAAGTACATATTATGTTGAGATGATATCTTTAAACTATCTTTTTATATAGAAATACAGTTGCCTCATAATTGTGTCCGCAAAAGCCGAAAAAGATTAACGTGAAATTTTGACATAATGTTGCATTTCTATATATAAGAGTAAAAAACACTTTATAAATGAATAAATTTATTTGCCTTATAATTAATATTAATAGATACGAATGGTACAAATCATGTCGTTGTTTTATTGTTATTAAGTAACAAAGTGTTATAGTTTTTTTTCTCGCTTAAAACAATCTATTTTTCAGCAGTATAAGCATATTCTATGCGACCGTTGATTTGATTTTAGCAAAGACTTTTTTGGTACCAATGAAGTAGCGATGAAGTTAACAGCTCCAGCAAAAGGCGGTAATCTTATATAATTATATAATATGAATATAAACTACTGGTGCCTATCGGCAGCATAATCCTTCTTTAAATAGTTCGATTAACAAAATCCTCCGCGATACATAGACTCTCCAAGCTTAAGCAAGCTCTTTATTGCCATGTATCCTACGACTATTATAAATGTCGAAGTCTGTGAACATATTTGTTACTCAATCACGCTTAAACCGTTAAATGGATTTGGTTGGCACTAGGCACGTGTGTAGACCGTGTCTTGGATTAAAATATAAGATACTTACTATATCGATAGTAACCGCAAAATAGAGGTGAAGCACATATAACTAGTAAGGAATAAAACAGTTTCGGTATCGATACAGATATACTCTTTTTAAGGGTCGAGTAGGAAAAATAAACTTTTCTCGCTTCAAATGTTTTAGTGAAATAGTAGTCCTACCATTTGTCCTGTATATACCAAAAGCAGGCAATATGACATTTATCTCTGGGAAAAATGTGACTTGAACCGTCTGAAACAGACAGACAGTGTAAGAAATGTTTGTGAGACGTATTTTATTCTTACTAATATTAAATTGTTATATAAAAGGCTTTAAGCAGACACGTATTTTTAGTGTCGACGATAGCTATCTTCATAATATGAATGTAGCAAAAAAGTTTATTTTCTCTAATAGTGGTTACTGAGAGCAAACTGCTGAAACTAGTTCGAATCGTAGTCAGCATAAAGAAACAACTAGATTAAGAAAAGAAAAAAAATTGGCTGCACAGATGGAATAGAGGTTAAAATGATCACATCTCTGCTGTCACTAAATCAAGTGTTTTCACCATGGTTGTTCTGAGTGTGGTGTTCTTTGTGTCCGTTGTTTGTATATTTAAAAATCCCCACAATACCATGAATTAATCCAAATACGGGTGTTGTTCTTATTAACAAAAGGGTATTAATTAACTATTCCTCAATTTTTTGTCTATGTTCCTCCAAAAATACTATTTGCATAACAAAATATGCTTACCAAAAATACTAATTGCACAGCAAAATTTATTTAAAGAGATCAAACTAAGTCGACCTAATTTTTGGTAGGTTTAAGAAGGAACCTAACATAACCTAACCCTTCCGTGACGGAATGCAGTGATTTGAGGCGTATAGGTGCTCGTTTTGATATATTTTAGTAAGCGTATTTTGCTGTGCAATAAGTATTTTTGATGGTCATTATATTTAATTCCTTAACAAAAAGTAAAAAGTTTTACCTTCTTTAAAACGATAAATTTATCATTACATATATGTATCTGACGGCATAAAATCAAATCTTCTAACTCAGTACTAAACTCGCCATTTGTCATATTTTCAATCCAGAAATGTCACCGACCAATACGGTAATGATTACAAATATGATAATTATACAGCTATATGCAAAGTGGAGGCAAGGTACGTGAGGTACGTTTACATCCATCATATGGCACTATAACTTTCATATCTAGTAAAAGTTCGACACACAATATTTCTTGCTTTGGGTTTCAAACCTCATGATAACACAGATCGGTTTGAAATGGATGTATAAAAATAAGCCTTCGGTTTTATATAATGAACGCTCGCACATGTTTTCATATACACCACTGCCAAACGCTTCAGGAAACCGTTTTGTAAAATGTGGATATGAAATCAGCATAAAAGTTGAGTAATATAGTTATTAAAAGTAAACCAAATAGTTTTGCTTTCCAGGACTGGACTGGACTTATCAACATCAAATTCTGTTTAACAAAATGATTAGTTGTTTAAGGCCAATGCATTTAACAAGACCATACTTGATACGAGTATTACTGAGTCTGGCAAAACGGCGATCCAGTAAGCATGTTCCGTCATTGTCGTCAAGTAGGTCAATGATATCATAACATTACGGTATTATCTATTATAATATATGTATGTGTGTACTAAAAGCTAGGTCGGCTAATCTTAGGTGACTTCGAATTTATAGTAAAATTATAAAGAGAGAGTGCTAATTTTTTGAAAAACGAGAACCATGTCACGTATTTGTAAAGTTATTTCGCTATTTCTAAGAATTATATTATTCGAAATGCAATAAGGTCCTTTGTTATGTTAAAACCAAATGGAGTTATAGAATGATTGTAAGTTTTGTTTATTAGACAGCCAAACTAAATAAAATGTTTGGTTAGAAAATGCGTCGTCAGAGCGCGTTTAACAAACAATAACGTGCACAAAAGCCGACCAAGTAGGTCGCAATTGGTCTTGTTCTTGACACAGACTCTTATTACGCGTCTGTACTTTTAGGGTTCCCTATCCAAATAGTGAACAGTACCCTATTAGTAAGCCTACGATATTTTTTCTGCCTTGAAGTACTCTGTCTAATGAACCGTAATAAGCCGGCTGAGAACTTCACAGAATATGTGTTATAGAAAGTCAAAGAAATAATAAAAAAACTAAAGCTTTAAATGAGAACCCGATATAAGAAATATTTGTTTTTATTCTGTCGTTAAAACTGCAGTACAAACTGTATTTAATTATGTAACTGTATTAAATTTAAAACGACAAAGAATCGTAATAATACTAAATCAAAGACTATTGTAACTCGGCGTCCCGACGTCGAGTCATACGGAACCTTGAAATCACGAGTTAAATTTACACTTGATGGGTTTTCTGGGTAAACCCAGCTCATGTTTAGCATAATTCTTATACAACCTTAAAATCTGTAATAGTAGGTATTATAATTTTTCAGGTAACCTAATCGTTTGTAATTTCAAAGGTAATGTTACATATTTTCTAGAAAATGTTTTGAAATTTCTTAGAAATCTCAAATGAAATAGGTCTACAAGTTTGTGTTATATTAGAAACAGATGAAACACTTTCTTTGCTTTTATTTGAAATAGGCTAGATTCGAAGAAATGTTTTGAAAATCTTTGAGTCGGCAAGATGCGGCTCTCGTTAATATTAATTAAATCCCATTTATGAAGATTTATCCTTGTTTTTAGATAATAGCAACATCATCTAATTTCAATTCTCCAAAAAGAAGTTCCCTACAATAAAAAAAGAAAATATTTATCATAAAAAGATGAATCTTTGTCGTTCATGCTTAAGTCATTCTTATTTGTCAGTTCTTAGCAGCATAGAAAAAAGAAATTTAGGACCTTGCTTTGCATAATATTGTTTTACGTCAACGCGAACGTTATATATTGAAATTATATAATAATAATAATAATAATTTTACTAACTAAATTTCTTCACAAACATGTTTACAATGATAATTTCATTTCTTTTTAAAAGAACTTGACAAGTATTTTGTGTTGTTGACACCTGTGTTAATGCGAGCATTGTATCACAGGTGCCAGCGCCTTCCATGGATTTTAGATCACTTTAATTTTATTATAATGACAGTGATATAATCTTGATAAAGCAATTTAAAGTGAACATATTTTACAAAAAGATTTTACCATTAATGAATTAATAATATACTATTTTTTTTTACTTTACACTATAGGTTTAATTTTTTTTACATAAACAAAGCAACAATTATAATTTACAACTTAACTAATATTAACAAACCTAACCACTTATAAATAAAACATGAAAGTAACAAAATATGGGTCTATAAATTTAATATAAAGAAAGGAAATGGCTGGTTCAGGCAGCGTCGTAAAATTCCTCAGAATCGCTGTCGACCGGGAAAGTGCCCAGGAGACCAGCAGCATTGCCACGTTGAATGGCGATGCTGATTCTTTGAGCCAAGAAAAGTCCAGCCTCCTGGTCACGCGAAGCATCGATTAGCCGCTTAGATATATCTCTAAAAAGCGCACGAGCGCCCGGACCCCATGAACCTAGCATCTCCACCCCAAACGGCTCAAAAACGTAATTCCCAATTAAATTACTGTATTTGCGCCGTTTGAGGTTTTCAGCTGCTACAGCAGCAGCACTGGCGCAGCTCACCGTATTCGGAAGATGTGATGGCGCAAGGGTGTCGACGCATGTGGCGTCCTACACCAAAGGCCTACCCATTTTCCAAGGTAACAAAGACATACCATCGGGTCTCTTCCCATCGGGACGTACCAAGCCTATGGGTTCTAATACTGCTGGTAAGCCGGCGGTGATAAGAGCACGACGGATAATGTCATTAAGGTGAGCGTGTCGTGAAATACGACCAGCGCTTCTGCTGCAAGACAGCCCATGGTGTCCGAGGCTTTTGACGGCTTCTCCGCAATGACAACGATGCGGAGAAACACATGGGGCACCTAAACGAAGACAGGTGGCGAGGCGGAATGTTGTATCGTCCAACATTGTACCTGTGTTGGACGATGGAAGTGCCTGAAGCCATAAACCCGATTCCCATTCTCCCACAGCCAGCAAACGTGCGCGCTCAGCAACACTTACAGATGTAGTAAAAAGATTTTCTCTTACCGTGTTGCATAGCGGCCCATCCCACTGCCTTTGGGAGAACGGGTTGGTAGGCAGATCAGTATTTGGACAAGCCATTTTCCAGGCGTTCACAGCGTCGGTCTTACACAACACTTCTGAACTAACCAGTGTGGGTGCCAGAATGTAACTGGTTAATTCTTCCGTGCTGTAGACCGAGGCCAGGAACGCCGGTAAACTGACATCTGAAATTTTGCGAACGTCGAGCCCGCTTAAACGAACAGGTAGAGAAGCTTGAAGCCAAGCTCGGTCGTTCAAGTCCACATTTAATATTTGCCTTAATGTATTCTGTATGATTTTGTTAATTTTAATTAAAGGTGTTAAATGTTTCCAAAACTGAGATGACCCTAAAGCATCAGTACATTTAGGGATGAAAAGGCAGTAATGCATTATAATAAAGCTGAATGTACATTCATTTTGAAAAGGCGGTCTGAAATTTCACAAAAATTTTGGACTTTCTCTTCTAAGAAAGAAAGCTTCTTCAAAAACAGGGGACCCAAGCAGGCGAAGAGAATGTTTTCCAACAATTTTGATATCTGGAGCCAATGAGTTGAATTTAGTTAGTATCAAATGTTTGTCTACGTTATTAATATTGTTTACAAATATTTCACATTTATTGGTATTTAAATCTAAGCCAATTGATGCAAATTTATTTTTCAGTAGTGCCAAATCTTGTAGTACTGTTTCTACATCGCCTCTAAGCGTCCCATCATCTAAATACCAGATGTTAAATTTAGAATTTATCTGCTGAATAATGTGTATAGCTAAACTGAAAATGACTGGTCCAAGAGGGTCACCTTGTTGACATCCAACTGAAGATTCTAAATATACTAATTTAAATAAATTAAAACATTTTAATTTGATTAACATAATAACACTTTTATTTAATTATCATTTCGTCACTCAATCGTCAGTTAAACAATGTTATACAGATTTTTATCCCGTTGTTTATTTTATATAAACACTATTATTACAAATTTTTAAACTTTTGAACAACTATTGTTAAACACTCTTACTAGTTACTGTTTCCGTTTTACCGTTGGACTGCTACGCACAGGTGTGCTAAGCAGTCCAACGGTCTCCCACTAGGCTATCGCTGCTTACTCATTCATATCAAAACCTCCGTGGCGCAGTGGTAGTGAATGCGTATGAGGTCTCGGGTTCGAATCCCGGGTCGGGCCAACAAAAACATATTGGGTTTTTCTGTTTAGAAATCTCAATACGAGCCCGGAGTTAGGAAGTTGGCGGTGTTAGGACATCCCCGTTCCTCGGAAAGTACGTAAAGCCGTTGGTCCTGCGCCTGATTTCTCTCCGGTCGTATCGGATCACCGTCCCATCGGATCATGATAGTTAGGAAACAGAGAGTGCACTTTTGTTTGCGCACATACTTGTGCACTATAATATCTCCTGCGCAGAGTCTCTGTTAAAATTGGCCGCTGTAGCCGAAATTCGGTCTGGAGGACATTATTATTATATATTATAAAACAAAGTCCTCCACCGCGTCTATCTGTTCGCGATATACTCAAAAACTACTGAATTGATTTTCATACAGGTTTCACCAATAGATAAAGTGATTCATTTCAGTGGTTTAGGTTATAATTTGTAAAGGTTTTGTACTAATCGTGCGAAGCTGGGGCGGATCGCTAGTTAACACATGATTGTTAATGGCAAGCTGTTCGAATAATACGTCTGAAGATTGAACAAAGGGGTAACGTGTTACAGATAGTGTTGTACGATAATTGGGATGTCCCCTAAACGTTATCAAGTGTCACAACGGTGGCATGGTGTTTGATGGTTGTCGCGCCGCTCCGCTCCATTTAGCAATGACTAATTAATTCGCGGTAATGTCGCTGACAGACGTTGAGCCGCCGCTAATTGCGTCTCCGCCGGACATCGACCGGTAGTAGATAACCGATACTGATTCGTTGAAAGTGGGTCGCACCGTCAGCAACACTAGTAGCTGAACGTTTTACAAATATGCATTAAAAATCTAAATAATTATTCTATATACTATTGCATTTACATTTAAAACTGACAACTGCCGTACTAGGTACATTCTGTGTCACGGGAGACTTTACATAAATGAAAACAAAAGAGATTAAAAAAAAATCCAGAGTTGGAATTGTGGCGACTCCGCCCAGACGAAGAAGTTTCGCCTACATTTAACAGATGGCGATATAATCGCGCTTATGATGACGTCATACTATTCTGCATCGCACAAGTGGAGTTTACACAGCGACTAAGTATATATACAAGTTCCCGACAACAACCGTCGAGCCGTGGCTCGCCAGGCACGATCAGCCAGCCTTGTCGGTGGATCCTCCCTTTGTGTTGGAGGGACACCATACCCTGTTCCTCCACAGGAACAACTCGACTGCATGGATGGCGTAGAGGTCTAAGTGGTCGCCTCGCCATTGTCACTGCGCCGAGTGTTGTGGGAAGGAATCCTACACGGGATAAAACTTTGTGTGATCTACAAATGGCTGTTCCGAGTCTGGGTGTACTTTGTGTTCTTTGTTTGAATGTTTGTAAAGTCCCCCGTGACACAGGAATTATTCCTAATGCGGGAGTTGCCCTTTTTAAAAAAAGTCAAAATAGCCCTAAGTATTATTCTGTATTTATTTTATTACATTTAAAACTAACAACTGCCGCGCTAGGAATACATTCTGTATCACAGGAGACTTTACAAACATTTAAACAACTGGCAATAATAAATCCCTCAGACTTAGAACAACTATTTGTGGATCTTGGGTGGGATTCGAGACTTAAAACTGTTCTGCCAATTCTAACTACTACATCATTAATGCGGTCGGGTGTTGAATTGTGATTGATGGTTTTTTAATTATTACTGTTCTAAAACACTAACATTTTGAAAGATAGATGCAGTAAATATCTCGATAGTGTTTATTGACTTATTTTGTTGATCGTACATTTCTAGTTTAGACTCATTTACGTTATTATTGAATATATATATATATATATATATACATATATACATACTCCTAAAATTATTACTTATACAGTGTGACTGATTAAACATTGTACATACATAAGGACATGATAATATAAGGTCAGACGTAACGTATAAAAAAAAAATTAGTAACCTGCAAAGAAAACCTTTATGAAAATTTGTATGAAATATCCATAAAATGTGGACACTGCGCGCGTCGCACACAGCTGTAGAGCGTGCTGCGCTACCGAAGCTAATGACCTTTTATAAGAAAAGGACGGGCGGGGGTGCAAATTCGGGAGAGTGTGGGATGCGGTAGCGGGAGGCGGGGCGGAAGTTTTGATTAGCTTTGGTATATGCGCAAGAGTGTCCGCACATTAAGTTTATATTGGATAACTAGGTCAAATTTATGTAACTATTTTTTTTTATTTGGTTCCAGAATCGGGTACTGAATACCCTCCTTCAATATGTCCAGTCTTTTACCAATCAGTCTGTATAATAATATCAGCCCTATATAAAACTGACCCACTGCTGGGCACAGGCCTCTTCTCAGTGTATGAAGTATAAGGCCATAATCTACCACGCCGTCCCAGTGCGATTTATGGTTCCACTTATCTTTGAGAACATTATAAAGAACTTACAGATAAGCAGGATGCCTCGCAGTATGTTCTTTCACCGTTAAAATGAGCGATGAATAACAATTTAATACGCCCTTCGATAAGTCAGAATTGTGTGCCTTAGGATCAAACTCAAGACCCCTGCGTGGCAGTCCAAAGATTTTCCACTAGGCTATCGCTGCCTTATTTACAATATTTTAAACTAGCTGACTCGCGCAACTTCGTCTGCTTCACATAAGAGAATTGTTCCCGTTTTTGCAACATTTTTCATTGCTGCTCCGCTCCTATTGGTCGTAGCGTGATGTTATATAACCTATAGCCTTCCTCGATAAATAGGCTAGATAACACTAAAATATTTTTTTAATTCGAACCAGTATTTCCTGAGATTACCGCGTTCAAGCAAACAAACAAACAAACTCTTCAGCTTTGTAATATTAGTATAGATTACTACTGCCTTGGTGGCGCTGCGGTAGTGTATGAGACTGCTGTGTTCTATAGATGTTTTTGATTTAAGGTTAATTATAGAGAGAGAGTGTGTGTGTTATTAGGTGTCCTAACAAAAAACTGTCAGTAGCAGCAATTTTATAACATTATTACGATAAAAATCGTAGCACGTCTAGGTACGACTTTATACGAATATGAAATAATGATTGATCATAGTAACACACATATCAACGTGGAACAACGACAGTGCATAAATATACATGTTGGCTCCACGTATTGCTGCCTACCTCATTAGATAGACGGCAATACCTGGAACCAATACGGCATTCCGTGTTAATCGTTGTGCTGATATTGAAAAGTACCTGTTCAAAGTATAAACCCATTAACAATTTGCAACATCCAAGAACAAAGAACACAGAGAGTCCTTTACTACATCACTCTTAACATTTGCGCACGTCCACACTTTCGCCACTGGTAGAACGAGATAGTACAACGTTAATAGTGACACAATCTATCAAGTCGTATACTTATATGGCGCAGTGATAGTGCGGCCCCAAAACTTTAACAAAGACGGTATTTTATCAAGCTACCCGCATCCGTAGCACCGTCGTAGATACGCTACGTCGTAGCACCGCTACATCAAACCTTTTTGTTGTTGCTTTTATAGACTCTTTGATCCTGTTTATAGTGTAACTTAGATACGATAAGCGTCGTCAAATATTAAATTAGAATTGATTTTCAATTTTACGAAGGTTCGAGCGCCCGGGCCGTCGAGATACGAGACTCGACGTCGTTTATTCTACGCTTGTATTAAATACAAAGTTTGAAAGTTAGAGTTTAAATTTATCTGATTTGTCTGTCTCAGACAAACGAAATAATGTTAGTGTAATGAACTTTGTGCTATGACCTGGCACTCTCGCCCAGACGTAGCCTAGGAAGTTCGTAGCGGTCATCCGTAGGCATTGCGTAGAAGGTCGGATGTAGCTCGTCCGTAGCGTACCAATTTCTATAGTATGATGGATTACACGCCAAGTCAGAGTGTACTAATGACTATTTAAAACTATGCAATGCCATTTAAGTACGAGTAAAGACGCGTCAAGTAATGTTTTAGTCTAACTATATATGTAAGTACGTCTATTATATGAGACGTAGGTCTTTTTTATGAGTTATTTGATAAACAAATATTCAGAACAATTATAACGAGATTTAGATCTTTGTAAAAAACACATACAATATAAATTACACTAAAATTGTTTCAAATAACAATTTAAGCATAGTATTAAGGCAATTATGTTTAATGCAATATGACATTTCGATATGATATTATTATAAACGAATGCATGATTAAAATAATTGAACATTGAGACAACTACCATCTTAGTCTCCCCGTGACCATGGCTGCTGGAAAGCAACCGAAACGTCGGGGAAAGTGTAAACCAAAAATAAATAGATTTAATAGTTTAAATAATTTTATTAGCTTATAAATTAGTAAAATAAAATCAATAGTAGTAGTAGCGTAATATTTTCAAAATTTTGTAATACAGTGCTAAATAAACAATGCGATAAAATCCGTATATAGTAGTTTAATTTCAAAGAAATGATAAGCTATATGACTTTCAAAAGTTAATAAATAATTTTAGTATCATGGAAAAGTATATATAATTAGCAGTAACTAAATCTATTAGAGCTAAATAAAATAAGAAAAAATTACTTAAAATATTCTGCTGCATTTAGGAAATTCATTAAGGGATGTTAAAGGAAAATTCTACCATGTCTTGGAGAAATTGTGTTAGACCCATCAAAAAAGAAGATAAGTATAGTGGAGCTGGATGAATTTATGATGTTGCATCCGAAGCACCGAGTCCAAGCTTCATTATATACATACCTACTTATATTTCAGTAGTGTCAAGTAATAATTAATCATACAACAATCATTACAGTATATTCATCGAGTAGCACAAATATTTTAGTTAAATTCTTTAATCATCACCCCCACCAAAATGATTTAGTTGCTCTAAGACTACATTTATCCAGTCATTTATGAAATAATTGCCCATCTCTTTACATTCTGTTTACCAATACGCCATATTTCTTTTCTAAATAAGACAATATATGCTATATCCTACTAGTAACTATATAAGCAGCGATAGCCTTGTGGGAAACCGTTGGACTGCCCTGCAGAGGTCTCGAGTTCGATCCCAAGGCGCGCATCTCTGACTATTCGAAGTTATGTGCGTATTAAATAGTTAATTATCGCTCGCTTTAACGTTGAAGGAAAAAATTGTGAGGAAACCTGCATGTCTGGGCTGATATTATATTATATATGCTATATTCCTATATTTTATATGCTTATAACTTCATGAACATATTCTTCGAAATTTCTTATAAGTGTCTGCCCACGGTTTCGGTCGCGTAAATTTTCGTTTCGTTAATAAACTATTATCCCTCGGGAACAGTACTTTTATTCTGGATTAAATTTACTCTACATCCTTTTATGTATCCCTGATCGGTTGAGTAGTTAAGGCGTGAAAGTGTAACATACATTCGCATTTATAATGCTAGTTAGGGTCCCTAATGTTCCATTAGCTCATACAGACACCGACTATTTAATAAATTCGCCATCAAAGATTTATTAATCGCGCTTACATAAGGATCAAATGAGCAGATATACCATTTTAATAATATGATTTTCTCGTATAGATTGAGCTAAATCAGCAAAAGACAAGATAACTGAATACCGGTACACGGGGGGTGAGAGGGAAGCGGGGAGCAGGGAATGGAGGGTGTATATTGTCGCAGACTCAGCAAATATTTCTGGCACGTAGGTGAACGAAACAATGGGCTTATTAGGTGCCAACTTGTAAAGTGAATTAGTGTCGATATGCACGACCGCGGGATGGGTGCGGGGATGCGCGATGCGGGGGTGGTCCGACGTGCCCAGTGACGTCAGGTCGTTTGCATGCGCCGCGCGGACACGATTCGTTAAGAAATCTCACTCACAATGAACATCGCCGACCATCTAATGAACCAATCAAAAATATCAAGAATGATTCTTTTAATGAAATTTGTGAGGTTTGTTCAGGAGTTAGGCGCTGAGTAATGATGAGCCTAGTTCTCCCTGCGGTTTATATACATATATATTTTTACGCCTATAGCTTCGACGGGAAAGCTGGTGATGTAATTAACAGCTATGGTTTTAGGTTCTACGTATTAGCCAACCAAGGCAGTCTTGCAGCATATGTTCAGTTTATATGATAGTAATATTCTTCATACGCACTAAGATGTATTATGGTTTGACGGAATCACGCTGTTTTTGTCCTTCTAAAGCTATACTAAGTATGCGGGTATCCTCGCGATGTTATCTTTTAGTGTTTAAGCATATTCAATCAAGATTATACAGATGGTAGTAACTAAGGCTTAAGGAAATACAAAAGTCGTGTTTATTTTATTTTAAGCACATTGATATTGGCTTTATTAAGTTGTTACTCACTAGCCTCCATCGCAAGTGCAATTTCTTATTCATTTGGGTTGCCGCTACTTCTTGGTACAATAGAGCCTCATATTACTAAGTTGGCAAACAAGCATACTTTCCAGTCGATGGTAAGCCATTAGTGGAGTCTGTATACGCTTGCAGCACCAGTAATATTTGTATTTTTTTACGTTCTACCTTTTATAAAAAGGGATTGCTGTGCTGCCAGCATATTAACCGATTGTATGGAAATCAGACGTTGGCTAGGCTTTATCATAGCGGCTTTTGAAAGAACTCTGGAATTCCTACTTACCGTAAGAGAGTGATACGATTTTTTATACTGAGGTATCTCACTCGGGTTTCCTTTAAGTAAAGAATTTGCTGCTACCATTACATGAAGTATCGGTAAATCACGCTTTCGATAAAAAAGAAGACAGTAAAATACTGTCATACATCACGAGGACATAATTATATAAAATGAGTAGATAAGTAGGTAATGGCCATGTTGGCAGCTACTATTGTTGCTACATATAAAATAAAATACTCTCTCAATTTCTGGTATCGGCTCAATTCAGAATCTGTGTCTGTGAGAGCAGTAAGCGTTAGCCCGTAGAGTAATGCGATCTGTGAGTGTGTCGCTATTAGTGTTGTATAGCGTACACATCAGCTGTAATGAACTGCCTCGCGGACGTGCCATGAATATTGACCACGTGTGACGGACAGGAAGCGTGACAGAACGTGAGGCGTAAGACAAACGCTTTCATGCCACTTTATCCGACGATAACGATAAAACCGACGGTTTACGTCGCGCACTTTATGAAATATAAACTGTTAAAATATTTCTTATTTATTCGTCGCTCCACGTCGCTCGTAAATTAATTAGAGCGCGGCACGACGCGGCTCCGTGCGGTGCGGGGCGAGACGATGCGGAGCGGTGCGGTGCGATCCCGAGCCTTACTTATTTACGTAGCTGCGGCTCCACTCGCCGCTGTATTACCAAATTTTACAAGTGAGAGTTTACGGCGGTGATTTACAGCCCAATATCTGGGGGCGCGAGGTGGGCCGCTCCTGCATGCATAAAAAGGTGCTTTATCGACGATACCGCCGCCCCCGATGCCCGTGCCCGTGGTCCTCCCCGCGCGATAATTTTCTCTGTATACGTCACGCCTCGAATAGATTTATGCGTTTCGGTTCGCGCTATGACTACGCGTCCGCTTGTCTCTAGTAATACATTCAGTAATAATGCTGGAGTACTACACCGACTACTAATGTTCGTGCAGTGCTCACTATAGGCACGGGGGCTGAGAGGGAGAGGCAAGGAGGCTCTACAGATTTAATTACGATAATGTCGTGCGTTATCGACGAGATTGCATTTCGACGGCCATTCATTAAACTCAATTATCTAAACTAATGCCCCTAACTCTTTTCTCGACATTTATTGCCACTTCCATACGTCTATTTAATGCAGCGAATGTCGCTCGTTGTTTGTATTCCATTCTAATAAGTACTCGTTGGTGTTGGACTGAATTCTGTATTGTGTATATAAGGAAATAAAACAGTGATGCTAGTCGTTTGAATTGCAAATTGCTAGTATTTCTGTTAATCTTTGTTATTAGATTGTGCTTTTGAAGTGGGTTCATGTCGGTACAATCAGATAGAATTTGAATACTGTTTGATGGTAAGTCTTGTTTATGTCTTATCAATAAATTACCATAAAATAAGATTTTTTATGGCTTGGGATGGCAAACGGGCAGGCGGATCGCCTGATGGTAAGCGATTACCGCCGCCCATGTACACCCGCAACCCCAAAGGAGTTACAAGTGCGTTGCCAGCCCTTAAAAAAGGAACGAAGGAGAGAAAGGACAAAGGAAAGGATAGGAAAAGGATCGGGGTAACTGGGCCTCCGGCTCTCTCACTCACCGATACGAAACGCAACAGTACGGGTACCGTTACTTCACGCCGGTATTCTGTGAGAGGGACTACTACCCCGGTCGATGCGGCCCATTCATGCTGAAACCAGCGAGGATTGCCTCGGTAGTGCATCGATTAGATTTCCGGCTCCGGCAAAGTGTTATCGAGATCTCTATTAAAAAACTCGCAGTAATCGCTTGAAGTCTAGTACTAATGGAATAGGGTCGCTGTCTTCATGCGATTTAAAACTATAACTGGTGAAATATAAGTGTAATACACTTCTGCTTATCCTTTCAGTGATATAGGCATGAGATATAGGCATATAGACACTCTGTTGTTCATACATGTTAGTTGAAATATCTTCCCTTTATTTTAATTTTTTAGTGTAAACTTTGTTGTTATATGTATGTGCATGCTGTGGTCTCCTATAACTGAAGGAGTACACTACACGAAACTATGTTTATGTTTTTCTGCAATTTCGTGTATATTCTTTGTCGGAGATCCTTAATAAATAAAATAAAAATAAAAAAAGCATAGACGGTCGAAAAACAGTCTTATTTTGAAGTCTTTACATCTAGAATAGAATATTTATTACATCACAACTTACATTGTACACCAGGTAATTTATACTTATAATAATATACCTAATAATAATAATTTATTTATATCCTCTCACAGAGAAAAGGTTTACATAAGATCTGCTATATACTAAACTTGTAGTTATCACTGAAGTGTTAGTAATATAAGTGCTGTGTCAAAACAAACAGTTACATTTGTATATTGTTCAAGCATTTGAGTATAATGTGAATGCTGTGGGTGTTTGTGTCGGTATGTGCGCTCTGCTTTAATATTTAAGTATTACGTGTGTCGCGAGCGCCGAGGCACGAGCGCGGGCGGTGCTGGAACGCAATATTGTATTGTACCGTGCTACGAGACACTGAGCCGCTGCTTCATCTTAGACTATCTTCAGCAAACTTTCGGAATATAAAGTATGTAGCATAGCATTTTATAATATGTATTAAGATTAAAAGGTAAGACCTAGTTTTGAAGGAAATGTTTGCTGTGTTCCGTACAGAGGTTTCTGGTTGCGTTCTGTTTATAGTCAGAGAGATTGTTATTGTTTGTTAGTCGTACTTCCTTAGAAATCAGATACCCGAAGAAGAGGCTGGTTTCGTGAAAGGTAAAGGCAGAAGGGAGCAGATACTCAATGTCCGACAAGTCATCGAAAAGAGCAGAGAGTTTAAGTGCCCACTTGTCTTGTGTTTCATAGATTACACAAAGGCATTTGATTGCGTACAGTGGGATAAACTGTGGACTGTATTGCACGAGATGGGGACTCCTGAGCATCTCATCGGCTTGATCCAGCACCTGTACACCGGGAACCATTCTTTTGTCAGAATCAGCACCGATTGTTCCAATGTGTTCGCGACGAAAAAAGGCGTGCGACAGGGCTGCGTCCTATCCCCGGCTCTGTTTAATATATACAGGGAATACATCATACGGAAGGTACTTGAGGATTGGGTTAAGGGATTCTCAGTATGCGGGAAAAGGATATCGAATCTCAGATATGCCGACGACACGACCCTCCTCACTACATCTGTGGAGGACATGCAGGAACTGTTTCAGAGACTCGAGTCCGAAAGCAACAGTATGGGTCTCGCAGTAAACAGGAGCAAGACGAAGATAATGGTAATATATCGTGCCAGAAAACTCTCCAACACTACAGACATCATCCCAGGGGTCGATGTTGTGTACCATTATCTGTATCTGGGTGCACAAATTTATAACGACGGCAGTTGTGTACCGGAGATAAAGAAGCGTATTGGAATGGCTAGGGACGTTATGACCCGACTTAATATCTGGAAAAGAGGGGAATAACCATTAACACCAAAGTCCGGTTAATGCGCTCTTTAATATTCCAGTACGGAGTGGAGACGTGGACGATACTGGCTCGAGAAAGACAGAGAATTGATGCATTCGAAATGTGGCGTATGCTCCGGATACCGTGGACTGCCAAACGCACCAATGCATCGATTCTTGCGCAGCTTGGAATAAAAATCCGCCTATCCACAATTTGTCAGCAGCGCATTTTGATATACTTCGGCCACATAGTACGGAGAGGAGATGAGAACCTCGAAAAGCTGATCGTAGTTAGGAACACGGAGGGCAAGAGAGCTCGAGGACTCCCCAATCGGATGGACCGATCAAGTAAAGCACTCATCTTTAACCAAACTTAGCTCGGTGGTCAGAAGTGCCATGAACAGGAACCGATGGAGGCAAATCGTTCGATCCAAGTGTGGATTATCCAACGATGATCACGATCTTCAGACATGAGGAACCGACCATAGAGAGTTAGTCGTAACATTATGTCAAAACGAATGTAACGGATTTGTAAAACAATAGACAATATCCTTCAATTATTATAAATGTAAAAGTTTGTGAAGGGCTGTGTATATTTGTTACTCAAGGAAGCGAAGACTTTTAAATTAAATACCATGAAACTCGGCACAGAGATAGACCATATCTTCGAAAACTTGTCATTAAAAGTATATAGGTATACTTTTAAGTATATATTTACTATCTTATGTACTTATTTTTTCATTAGTTCAAAAATAAATGTTAGGAAGTTATTATATACAGCTTTATTTTAGGTATACCATTGTTTTTTTTCCTGCCTGAAGGCTTTGACGCATACCTCTCTGCGAGGCGACGGAGGGGTTATGTCGGGCTCACCGGGAAAAAGGTACCCCGGTAATACCGATTAAATCTACCACGGTGTTCCTCGACATAACCATAGACGGCGAGGCCGCGCGAATCGCTTTCACACGCAATCGCGACCCCGCCTTGGTTTCGGCCCGCCGTGTGAAACGGTGGGCCACTGCACAAAAAATACTTCCTCCACCGTTCCCCTGGGGTGGACAAAGATGACAGAGGCGCACGTGGGAACATACACGCCACCTCTCGGACCTGGTGCAGATCGGGTGGCGAGCAGGACTACGCAGCCCACTACTCCCAGGTCAAACCTCAGGGTGGCTGGAGGTCATCTCGCCCCCTCCGGCGTCCGATTCTGCGGTTAAGGAGAGGGTTTAAGTGGTCCCTCTTCCGCTTCACCGTCTCCTTGATGGAAATTACTTCCTCACAGAAGGAGGCGACGGCGTTCCACGATCTTTCACTCCGGACCATAGAGTAGACCACGGCCGGGAGTGAGAGAGCAGCCAGTCCGACTGCCGCGATCAACTCACGGCGCTGCGATGTCCAGGCGGGGTATTCCGCCATAGTGTGCAGCGCCGTGTCTACAACAACATCGCGGCAGTCACCACACTGATGACATCCGGGCGTCTCCTGCCGGCCTACGCGACACAGGAACTGGCCAAAACAACTGTGGCCAGCCGAAAGATGAGGGCGCCATGCCACCTTTCCAGCCACTTCTCAAAAAGGGACTTACCGCAACGATCGTAGCGTGCCCGAGGTATATCATACCCAAACTTTGATTAAGTTAATTAGTTTTATTGCAACCTTATCAAAAGCTAAAAGCTATTAAACTGCGATGCAGTTTTTTGTATGTTTTTTGCCATAGATGACAAACGAGCTGGCTGCTGCCTAGTAACTGCCGCTCATAGACATCATTGTGTTTTCTTGAGATTACAGAAGCAATTCACAGACAACACAACCAAGCTGCCTACCGTGAACCATAAAAATACCAAAAGAGAATACTGTCTGCCTGATAAGCAGCTACCGTTGCCTATGGAGCAACGGGTGGAAGAAAGTTGGTAAAGAAAATAAATAAAGGTACAAAAAGATTGTTACAAGTCGGGAGTTGTCACTAATTCATGGAAGTAGTAAAAAAAATTGTACCGAGATTTTTGTAATATTATCCATACCTTTTGATCCTATAATATAGAATAACCTATAATATACTATATGACATTTAAATATACAATATAATTATATAATATATACTAATAAATATTTAATATATAATGTATAATTTTTATATTAGTAATTCTAATTCATAATTTGTTTTTATATAGTAAAAGAACTTTGATAATACTATATTTTTTCTAGAATAGACTGTAAACTATAAAATTATATAATAAGACCTTTTTGCACACCATTGTTATGGTAGAATGTACAGAACCAATATTGTAATTATTGACATTTGTTGTATGTACTACATTCTGGCAAGTACATGAATCTGAATCTAAATCTGAATCTGATAGAGATCACGTGGCTTAACCCTCGGTGTAAAACGTGGAATTAAAATAACCCCAGAAACATCGGTATCTACTTTCAATCTGAATCAAGGGGAACAAGTTTAAATATATTTTCTCACCTTGTACAGGGCTAAATTTAATAAAAACATTAAAATAACAGAGACATTCTACTGTTGGTACAGCGACACACGCCTTAATTCGCATGTATAATACGCATACAGCACTCACTCGTAAATCGTGTGCAAATCCCGCTCACGTATCTACTCATATTTCAATCTATTTAAGCCACGCTGAGTATACACTGTCTTTATACGAGAAATGAGAATGAATATACGAGAGCCCAGAAGAAGTGCTTTTACTTCCCTAATAATAAGGTATCTATACGATGGGATAATATCGTTTACGTAATCGAATAAAAGACAATGTGTACCGAAACAACACCTAACTAAGTTTTATTACTGCGTGAGTTACAACGGTGTGCCGATGTTGTACAACAATATATTGCCCGCAGTATTCTTTGTAATGTATGTCGAACATATTGGAAGATCGAAACTTCTCGTCTGTTCAGCTATATCGACTTTTTCTTCCTAGCCTTTATTATTCCCAAGTCACTTGGGATCGGCTTTTCTGGTCTAATCGGATTTGACTGGATATCAGTTGTTACACGGAGCGGCTGCCACCTGACCTCCGCAATCCGAAGGCTAACGATACCCTACCCTAAGGCTTGACCAGTGTCAGGATATTATAGGGTTCCCAATAACGACTGCCATAGATGTTGATGGCAGCCGGGACCGACGGCTTAACGTGCTCTCCGAGGCACGGAGCAGGCGATAATTGCCAATCAATACGCACATAATTTCGAAAAGTCAGAGATGCGCGACGTGGGTTGGAACTCGAGACCCTCTGCATTGCAGTCTGTTGGTCTCCGCTCTGAGCTATCGCTGCTTTCAGCTAGGTCGACCTAAGGTTATTTTTTTATTCATAATGTCCTTTCAACCGAATTTTGGTAATGGCGGCCTATCTTAACAGAGAGTCTTCTGCGCAGGAGATAGCACCCTGTAGTGCCTCACCCTCACAGTCTCATTGGACGGCAATCTGAGACGACCGGAGAGATATCAGGTGCAGAACCAACTGCTATACATGCTTTCAAGCAAAAGGTTGAGCCTATGAGAACAGACCTGCAAGAAATACATGGTTACATTTTTAATCGCCATTTAAATAGAATTTTTCAACTTATATGTAGTTACCGTCACAGTTAATATTATTTATATGTATAACCGTTTTTTTAATTGTTCGATCAACTAGAAAATAAAAATTTAAAAAGCTAGGACAAACAATCAATATTACTTTAATTAAAGCCGTTCCTTTAGTAAATTTCAGTACTTTTAACGTTTGTATAGCGTGTACAATATTCGTTGTATTTATATTCCACGATATGGTAAATTATTTGTTGTGTTTTTATTCCACGCCACATTGAAACTACTTTGTATTTTACAAAGCATAACAGTTACTTACAAACGCTGCAATCATATAATTCTCACATTAATATCGTAATTGTGTAAGTGAGTTTGTTTGTTGTTGTTCGGAGGTTCGTATAGAAGTTAGAGGATAACACGGCATATTATTGGGTTTAAAGTCCAGTCGTTTAAAGTTGCGTAACTATTAGTTACTAGTAACTATGTAGGTAGGTATAACAAATTGTTTACAATATTTAGTCACGTTTTACTCGAGTTGTGATAGCTTAATAGGAGACTGCTGGATTGCCACTTAAAGTTTTTGAGATAGATCTCAATGCCCGCATCTTTCAAATTTCAAAGTTATATGCGTATTAAATAGTTATTTGTCAATCACTTTAATGGTGAAGGAAAACATCGGTAGGAAATCTGCATGTCTGAAAGTTCTTCATAATATTCTCGAAGATATTTATTGAAGTGAAACTTCTTTAGCCGCGTTGAGCACTTTTTGGGTGAACAAAAATCATGGAACTCGCGTCATCGTCGCCGAACGTTTTCCATGAGCTATATGTATACTGTTTATATATGTGTACTTTTAGGGTGAACAAAAAGCGTACAACTCGCGTCATCGTCACCGCACGCTAGTTACTTAGTTTTCACTTCTATCGGCAGTCTCCAAAGACTGCCTAACGGCTAACCTACATGGTTTTACCCACCTCGCTCTTAAGGGTCGTAGCGTCATTCTTCAATAAATAGGACATAAAATAAACATTATTTCAAATCTGAGTGGTTGTTCCAAAGATTAATCGTCAGTAATTATATAAACAGTTATAGCATGAGCTAGGTATGTGCCTGGTAGATACTAATAATATTACGTGTTATTATTGAGATTTTCTTAATGGAATAATTATAACTTGGTACCGTATGTCGAACGTCAAAAGATAACTGTTGTAATATAAATCTAATACATATCTGCCAACTCCTTCTGGAATATACGACGTGTACCAGAAAGGTATGGTTATATTTAAGCTTCGTAAAGTATTTGTATAACTGCTTCAGCCTAAAGTGAAACTAACAGGGAACGTGGGTATGTGGACTGCTTTAATACCAGAAGCATCTGGTATTAAAGCAGTCCACATACCCACATATTATATTGTGTGAAGTTTTAAAATAAGATAAGCAGTCAGACGCGTATATCTCCGAAGGATTTAGCAAAGACGTATTGCACCTACATTTCGTCAGTTTACAGTTCAATGCACGGGGGACCCTAGTACCGACTAATGGGCATAGGGCACACCAGACAAGGTGTCTGGAACAGAGAATAACACAAAGAAACATATAGCGGTGTTGTATGCGGCCCAGCAGTCGTACTTGTTACCGTTGCGCCACCGAGAACAAGATGGATTATATTAATTTGACGGTTCTAGCAGTCTGTGGACGTTTTCCATCGTTCATTCAACATGACGTACAAGTCATTGACCGCCCTGCCAGCAGTAAGCGTCGTGGTACGGATTTGTTTGCATCATACAAACATTCCGGAACGCGGTCGTCTGCGACCGGTTTCACTGCGGTGCAGTGCGGACATCGGTGTCCGTACATAGCCAGTCCGGATACAACTACTACCCATACACATAACGGAGATATACTCCGTACCTACGAACAGACTAGGTAGGTAGTTTAAATTAAAGGCTTCCGTTTGCAGTCCATCTGTTTGTCTAAAACATGAACTGCACAAGTCTTACGTTGCTTGCGTGAGCAATTCCTATTTTAAAAACGTTTACGCCTATTAATGTAAAATTTTGAGGTTTTTAAATGTAGCTTTTACTATGGATATTAAGAATCGAAAACTTTCGACGCAATATAAACATAGTAAAATTTATACTACATCTATGATACACATACATCTATGTTTTGTTTTGAGAACAATTTAAAATAAAGTCCAATTAGAATTACATTTTAAAACTCTAAGCGCTTGTACTACCAACTCCAGATAGCATTTATCTATAAGATAAAAGTCTCGCCACATCTCTTCTTTAACCTAACATGAGTGAGACAGCATGCGATTTATCTTTCGGATACAAGGCGTAAACAATCTTAATTCGGTTTTCTATTTTTTCAGTTCGTGGCCGGTTTTAATAACATTTATGGGTCAAAACCTTGTTATTATTATATTATTAAACATACTAGTTGCTTAGTACGCTGATGCGTAGGTATCTCCAGATTCGCAGATTTGTCCAGTCTGTTCCTTAAGCTGTTTAGTGACGATCCCTTTATGACACTTTCATAGAGTATCTTTCATGCAGTGACTTCACACACAAAACTTCTTACAAAACCGTGTTTGTAAAAATTAATAAAAAATAAATATAAATAAAATTAAAATAATAATAAATACTTTTAATATAAAGTAATTACATTTTAATGGACATTTAGCGTTAATGGTTTAAGTAATCGTCTCGCCATGGCTACTGGTCCGAGTGTTGTGGCTTCCGTCCCACACGGCACAAATCGTGTAATCAAAAAATTATTGTTCCGAGTCTGGGTGTTCTTTATAATAATAATAAACTTTTATTTCAGACTATTGTCCATAAATGTTAGTCATACAAATTCCTTAAAACTATCTTAGTAACAAATATATACCTAGTTTAAAATTCTGCGCTCCACTCCTGGTGCACTCGATCCACACATGTGCAAACGGGTCCAGTGTCACAGGAACGGGCTGTCCAGCCTGTTTGCAATAATGCTAAGGACGCTGTTAGCGTTTCCCGGCAACCGAGACATCAGGGATGCCGTTCCCTTTCTTAAAATGTTTTGTACGCTATCTATGTGCCTTTCAGCAAACATCCCTGATGTGAATGTTTTGCAATGTTGAGTATCAGGTAACGGAATAAAAGATGTTGCTTTGGCAGTAAACTATTGTATAGTGCCTAATTTACAAGTAATCCTAATAGTATATGGTAGTGAAACTTAAACACAGTCAAACACCATGGTTTGACAAGTTCACCGCGTCACAGGAAATATATGTATCTAGTGCTGCAATTGTATTCTTAATGAGAATACCACAAAATATCACGGAACGCGAAAGTGTGAAAGTTATTGTTATTCACTTATTATGGTTGTCTTAGTCGTACTCTAGTGAATATTCTAAAGCCTCTTACCGTGATATACAGCGCGGTCAACGCTGCCTACTTTACAAAGTGTCGCTAAACTGCCATAATGCTCTCACATTTAAGACAAATTAGACACTTTGCCTTTAAAACATTAGTAAACTTTTGTGAACAAATTACAAAGAGATTTCGTGCTATTCCAGTGCGTGATAAGTCATTATATTCCTATTACATACGTAAGTAGACATGAGACGGTAACGACAAGTTCAATGACACTATTTGATTCCTTATTTCATTTTGCCTTTTAGTCTCTATTTCTTTAGTTCTGGTTTTAATTGTGCCGTTTTTTCATAGTTAACATTTTTTCATTGACTTTCAATTATGAACGTGTTAACTTGGTCTTCTTCTGCTGTTACTTGGCACTTAAACATAGAAGCGGCAATGTGAATGGTTTCTTTAAGTGTTTTATTAGATATCTCCCGCACTATGAATTATTCCTGTGACGTGGGGACTTTACAAATATTTAGACAATGGACTTAAAGAACATCTGGACTAGAAGTAACTATTTGTGGATGACACCATTTTTTGTTTTGTGTGGGTATGTCGAACCCACAACACTTAGCGTAGTAGCAACGGCGTAGCGTAGTAGTGTATTTTATAAAAGAGAGAGAAAATACTGATACTAAAATTTCTTTTATAAAAAGAATGCCACAAGCATTAAAATATTCCTTATAATGTCATACAACTCCAATAAGTCCACGCACCAAAATCAAATCAAATCAAAAATTAATTATAAATGTCAAAGTTACACTAAATTTTTCTGTGAATTTACATTTACTGCCACGTTCAGTAAAGCAAGGGAGGGCTCGTGTGATGAACGGGTAAGAAACTCATGGCCACTCTTTTGAATCGCCAAGTTTACAATAATATTTCGTTTACAAATCATAACTGTAAGGTGCTGTAACCATTTCTATATGAACTACTACTGAACATACTCAAGCCTTTAATAAATTTGACGGTAGCCTCTAAAGCAGCAGTATGGTAAATAGGAGCATCAACTTACATGTACATAAATTATCAAGACAAGGCATGATTGTAGTCCGTAGTTTAATCAAACTGTTTAAATAAAAATGTAGTAAGTTAATTATCGAATTCCACGAAAACGCCAAACTAGAGAATCTATCTAATGTTATAAATTTGAAAGTGTTAACAAATTTTTAACCCGATGTGTGCCCGTGAGATAGCCGCGGGTAAAGCCTCTAAAAAATAGTTGTATACAAATACACGGCTAAACCACGAGGCAGTTTAATTTAAATGGTTTTACCAGAGTAAATTATAGAGCGAGTGCGGCATGAATGGCATGCAGGTTGGCGGTGGGGCACTGTCGACTCGAGCGAGGCGACAGGTAAACGATTAACTCAAAGAAACTGGTGAATGCGCCTTCACTGAGCGTGCCGCCACCGCCGTCGTGCCGGCGTGCCTCGCCTCGCACCGCCTTTAATTAATACCGAACACTACAGCAAGATGCCGTGTAAGAAAACGTAGTTACAAGATTTGTGAAAGGTATTCTAAGACAACTTGGGGATATGGCAAATGAATACAATAAATTTTTGACTAAAAAAGTAAAGACAAATTAGAATGATACAGTAAAAGATGCAGAAGATAAAGATGTTAGAAGAGTTGAACAGATGTAAAAATTCTAAAGAAAGACCATGTTAGAAGTACCTACCCTATATTGACGAAGTGTATTAAAAAAATTAAAGATAATGAATATAAAGAAGTTGGTCAGGATCACAAAGCACGAAACCTAACCACACGAGCTTCTGTTAGAGAGAGGTCCGTCGTGTTTTATAAAATCGAAGCGTGTCAGCGACAACTATCTGCACGAATGGTGAAGTGGTGTAAGCGGTCGCTTCTCCACTGCCAGCGCGTGGAGTATTGTGATTGCGATCCCCACACGAGACAGAAAAACTAACATAACAAGACAAAATGAATATAACATTAATATTGTGCTTATGCTTACATACTACCTGTCTAACATTAGATACGAATATTATTTTAACTGTCGTCTGTCTTACAATGATTCCCAATAAACAAACCACATGTGATTATTTTACTTATTAGAAATAAAAATAAGGAAAATCAATAATTAGAAACAACACATAGAAAACAAAAATAGAGTGCGCGTTTTCAAGCATGAACCACAAGCAGCTTACCGCAGGTTAAAACATTTTAAACACCTAATGCATTTAATTGTAGCCGCAAAATCAATTTATTTCTATTTGAGTCTGAATGTCAAGGATATAATTATACAGTGCAGAATTAAAAAAGATTTAAGAACTAACAAAATTACCAGATTATCTTTTTTTATGCATGCTACGACTGCTGACGATTGATGCAATAGTTTGTAAGTATTCGTATGTCTGTGTATACTTTAACTTGTGCATCTGTGGGCACCATATTCAGTTTAATGTGACGTCACATAGTCTATAACCAGCGGAAAATCATGACCTTTTAACGATACATTATTTGTCGCATAATGATAAGTAGGCTAAATGTCATGAGGGAACAGATAAACATACCGGTCAAAACCATAACCCCTTTTGCTTCGCAGTAGTCGGGTAAATAGATCGCAGGCCGCACTATCACATTACGAGTACGCAAACATACTTCACATGATTCATATTATAATTAATCAATTTATTTCACGGTGCTATCGGAAATAACGTATAATATTTTCGGCTTATTATGTGGACACGCGGCAGTGATTATAAATTATGCTTTCAGATCTCGTATACATATTTGTACTGCGACATAATAACTACATTAATTGCTGCAAATAAATACGGTAATTCTCTCTTATTATTATAGTAAATATATAATTTTGCAGATTGACAACGAGTTAAGCGCTAACAGGGTTAGCCTGTTATTAATTAATTAACACTATTATTTTTTATATCACTGCGGCGTGAAGCATGCGCCCCACTTGATAGAAAGGAGTTGCCGTGGCCTATGGGCTAGTTACAACGCTAGGGATATCAATCACGCGAACCCAACATTATAATATTGTAGTATTAATTTGGTAAATGCGCGGTATAGTAGCATGTACTTTAGAATTTCGTATTATTTAAATGGTGGCATTGCTCTGTTTTTGTTAGTATGTTGTATTGGTATTTAATAAGTCTGAAATTGACCAAACAAATTGAATAAAACGCCTGTTATCTTCATTTCTTTTAAAAAGGACACCTGCACTAGGAATAAGTCCTACATCGCGAGGGACCTTACAATCTTTATTAGTGGCACACACAAATTTGTCTCGAGTTGAAACCATAAAATAAGAGGCTGTTGCAAAAAAAAAATTGCCTGCTTATTATCAAAGGGATTCCAAATATAAATAAAATTTATAAACATTAGATCGCAAGCTCGAGAATTAACTGCTCCCACCACCAAGTTCACATAGAAATGCAACGTCAAAGGTAATAATGAGACGACATCGAAAATAATGTCGCACGTATTTTGAGATCGATTATTTTTGAACACAGACAATACACATATGTTTGGACATATAAATGTATCGAATATATTTATGAGGTTCATTCTTGGAAGTGGTATTCTCACATTCATTTTCGTACACAATAGAGTGCAAAAGTGCTTAAAATAGCTGCCTAAAAGGCGCGGCCGTTCTGACCTATGAAACAATATTGGACGAATAATATTTACCAATATATTAAAATAGAAGAACCGGCACTCCATATTCATGGAATATGGATTTGCCGGTGCTTCTATACAAAATGTATTAATCTATTTCAAAATGTATACTGGAGCACACAAGTCCTCCAGTACCTATACATTTTGAAATAGATTAATTATTTTCGACAATGTCGACCTATTCTGTACAAAAAATATCACGAGTTATTAACAGAAATCCAATTCTTATAATAAAAAGTATTTAAAATAAAGTGCCAATTTAGTTTAATTAACGTCAAATGAATTGACGTTTGTTTTAAGCTAGGAGAATATTATCTGTGATACTTACTTTGACTTTGACATTGTTTGTTTTAAAAAGACTACTGCCGCACTAGGAATAATTCCTGTGCCGGGACTTTACAAACATTCAAAAAACGAACACAAAGAACAGCCAAACTCGAAACAACCATATTATGCGTGTCACAATTTTTTTTTGTGAGGGCTTCTAACATATACGGACATACATACACATACACACACACACACACACACATACAAACACACACACACACACACACACACACACACAACACACACACTTAATACATATTAAAAAATGTTACTTATTGACATTTCTTAACTACTAGTTCTTAACTACTGCTAGATCGAATCTTTTAGGTGTCTGGTGCCTGAGATACGGGTTTTACCTAGTTCGGGTGCCAGCGACTTACTATGCATTGTTACACGCACTACCACTATTGTTCACCATGTAATGTCTTGTGTCTTGTAAATTAAGAAATAAAATTAATATTATTATTATGCCATTTATTCCAATATTTTCTCGTAGTTATATTTTACATTATACTCGTATATAAAAAAATATAAAATATAAAATAGGACCACGGAAACCCACCGATATCGGGTGCAGGGACCAAGCTATTGGTGGTTATGGCTCCAGAGAAAGGAATCTCCGCACTATGCACGCCGTGTCGAGCAATACTGCCTTCTGAATCGAGGACCATTCAACGCGAGCCTCTTAAGATGGTGGTCGAGGCTCTTGGCAATTAACCCGTTTACCGAAACGACTATCGGTAAAATGATCGCCGAGCCCACATCCCACATGTCGGCAACCTCGCGAGCTAAGTCAAGATATTTAATTTGTTTATCTTTTTCAGCTTTCATGAGATTTTCGTCATGAGGGATGGTGACATCGATGATCATTGCAAGGCGCTCTAATCGATCTATCACCACTATATCTGGCTTGTTAGCCACGACGGTTCTGTCAGTGATGATAGATCGATCCCAGTACATAGTGACACGACCATTCTCAAAAACTGGATCGGGCACATACCTGTAGTACGGCATCTCTGAATCCACAAGATTGTACTTTAAGGCAAGTTGCTGATGGATAATCCTGGCCACTCGGTTATGTCTGTGCAAATATTCGCCATTTGCAAGACGAGAACACCCAGAGATAATATGCCTGAGAGATTCACCGGGCTGGTGACACGCCCGACATACCTATGTCGACCGTCCCATCTTTCAGGATATGCCGCCGATAGTTATTCGTCATTACAACTTCGTCCATTGCAAAGACAAAACCTTCTGTTTCGGCAAAAATAGCGCCGAAATGTAGCCAGGCTACAGACGATATTAAATCAACATCGGGCCCGTGTAAGACCCGAAAGAAGCGTCTATGCAGCTCTTTACCCTTCCATACATCCCTGCGGTCATCAATACTAAGTACCACAGGTTTGCGCCAGTTCTCTTTAGCCAGAGCCAGCGGGGAAAGGCCATTGTCCACTGAGACTACAGCCCGATGCATACCCGAGCCAGACTGGAGAAAATATTCTCTAAGACTGCACACCTCACGGTTGTGGAGGGTCTTCGCACTTAGAAAGCCACGATCCCCGCACTTCCGCGGGATGTACAGCCTCATTACAGACGAGCGCAGGCGATGCATCCGGTATGCGGTCAGCAGTGTACGGACCTTTCTATCCAGGGCCTCCAGTTCAGTCTGAGTCCATCTGAGTATGTCGAAGGAGTACATTAAGACCAGCACGGCCCAGCCATTACAAGCACGCACCTTATGTCCGCCCGACAAATAACTTTTGAGTATCTTTGTTAGGCGGCCAAAGAAGCGGTCCCGCAATGCCTGTTTCATGCCATTCTCTGAAATGCACAACGCCTGCGACATACCCAGGTATTTGTATGTTTCGTTTGCAGAGAGAGTCCTAAGTCTTGAGGAATCCGATAGTTCCATCCCATCAGATTCCACAATCTCACCTTGATTTACATACATTACCACACACTTGTCCACACCAAACTCCATTCTGATGGAATTACTAATATTTTCAGTTACCTTTAGTAATTCTGTCAGCTGGAGATGGGTGGGGGCAAATAATTTGAGGTCATCCATGTAAAAAAGGTGAGATATAACCTGGCCTCTACTCTGCAACCGATAGCCTAGCTCCAAACTCTCCAGTAAAGTACTAAAAGGGTTCAAAGCCAGGCAAAACCACAGTGGACTCAGACTGTCACCCTGGAATATACCTCGCTTGATCATTATAGGCATACCATCACTCTGGATCCGCCGACATCCCGGATAGCGAAGGACAGTCCTCCATTGCCCCATACACGTTTTCAAGAAAGTGCATAAAGTTGTATCTATTTTGTACAACTCTAGCACCCTCAGGAGCAATGTATGGGGCACAGAGTCATAGGCCTTCTTATAATCTATCCAACATGTCGCCAGATCCCTTCAATGACGACGTACCTGTTGGCAAATGGCCATGTCAATAAGGAGTAGCTCATTGGTACCACGAGCCCCATTTCTACACCCATTTTGAGAAACGGACATGATACGGTTAGTATTTATGTGAAGCGATAATTTTGTTCTCGAAATGGATGTAAAAAGTTTGTATACAGTCGGCAGACAAGTAATAGGTCTGTAGTTTGTGGGGTTCATGGTACACCCTGACTTAAAGAGCAGGTGGGTTATACCAGTGGTTAAAAAGTCTGGTGACGACCCCGATTCCAGAGCCAATTGGAATTGGGACGCCAATCGGTCATGAGCACTGCGTAACCACTTCAGCCAGAAGTTGTGCAATCCGTCCGGTCCCGGTGATTTCCAATTCGGGAGCGAACGAACCGCACAAGATACATCTTCTGGCCTAATGGTTACAGGCTCCATTTGAGGTATTGCCTCACACGCTCGCTTGACATCCCTAAACCAATCGCCCTCCGTGTGGCTGGTGGGCGCCGACCAAATATTACGCCAAAAATTATTTGTAATTTCAACATCTGGTCGACGCCCATCATCCACACATGAATCGGAACGCTCCCACACTCTGTATACCCACCTCTCGTTTTTTTGGAATGCACGGTTCTGGGTATATCAATCCACTCTTTTTTTGTACCGCCTAATTCGGTTTGACCACGCATAAACCTTCTGCTTCAGGAAGACAATGCGTTCTGTGACCCGTGAAGCATATTCGTGAGGCTCAATGCCCGATCCCACAAATGCCCGGGTCACAAAACACATCACTCTCGAGCGTGTATTGCCCAACCTGAAGCAGATTAGCTTGCCAATGAGTGCCCTAGACTCGGCGATACGACGCTCAATCCTAAACTGCCAGGCCGGTACGGTATAAGTTCGAGTAGCAGTTTCACTATTAAATGTAAATTTAATACCTGCTACTCGACACACCGCAACAGCTGCACAGTACAAAATTGAGTGTGTATCACCAAGACCTTCACTACTGTCTAAATAAATAGACAGTAGCGAATTCAGGGCACAAACTAGCGCCATATTTTTCTTATGCGTGGGCAACCGGGGTAGGCGAGGTCTGTTTTCTAAACTTGTGTACCGATATTCCCGAACAGCGCATTCCAAGGCACTCCTTAGTTTATCGATGCACTGGGTACTTACGTGTGTATCCCTACTATCCATTTCTTCAACACCGTTTGTATGTGGTTGAGGTGCTATACAATTTATTGGCGTTATATTTTGTGTGGTAGAAAGGATAGGAGGGTTACGCCGTACGTCAGAGCAAAGCCTCTCAAGTGCAGCTTCATCCAACAGGTGACAACGTTGGATAGCCCGCACTTGATCGGACAGTCGTTGTGCCGAAACGTTGACAGCTGGTTCCAAGTCCTGAAACGGAGGCAGCAAACGATCACGATACGAAGTGAGGTTGATTCCTCCCTCTGTCGCCACAAAATTTGCCCGCATGACGTTTTCATTCATTGATTCTGTCCATCTCATGCGGTGCACATTACCACCGACAGCGGGGGCCCTTCCCGGGGCCGGTGGGCCTTTGGGTCCCAGGCGTGTTGGTGGCCGGCCTCTTCCTCGCCGACGTACTGGTGATGGCGACGCCGGCGAAGAGAAATACTCGCCACTTGATGAGCTCGACGCCTCTGCAGTGGCCGCCGCTGCTAATGTGGGGCCCAGCGGCTGCGAGGCGGAGCTGAGCGGCGAGTCCGGGGATCTTTTTTGTGCTTCTGCTCCGACTTTTGCTCTTGTCAACATCGTATTAATTTATTAATGTTATGGGTGATTTTCATTTTGACATTTGTTGTCATTTTTCTGTTTACTGATTTTTTGGCTTGATTTATGGTTTATGTAGATATTTCTTGTAAAAATGATTATTGTTGTGATCGTATGGACTTTTTCAAAGGAACTATATGTTTTGATATTGTAGATTTGCGATTTTAGGGATATTTTTTGTATAAAAAGGACAATAAAAATTTCTGATATTTGACTTCCAGTGCTGCCAGCTTATTTATTATTATTATTATTAAGACATTCGGCGCAGTGCCAGTGGCGAGGCGACTATTTAAACAACTACGTCATACGTGCAGTTGATATATTACTCACAGAGCATTGGTAACAATACAAAAACAATGCTGTTTTATCTGCAGTAGTCAGAACGTAAAAGAAAGTATGTTTGCTTGAGTGACTTCAGGCCTCATTGCCACACTTTTCTACCGTCGAAATAGCATACTCGGCACTCAAGGTGACGATAAACTTCAACAGCTACAAGCTGCAGTGTGCATTCGACAAGCTTTTGATACTTGCTTTTTATTATTCGATAGGAACGTACAATGGCCAGACGTAAACTAAAATTTTATAGTCATAGGCCAATTTCTGTAAAATAATAATGTTTTAATATTGTTCTTTGAAACGTTGAGTAAATGAAAGAATTGAAATTAAACTACTTTATACGAATTTTATCGCGTTGTTTATTTAATACTTTATTACATAATTTTGAAAACTGTTACACTATTACTACTGTCAAACTATACTAATTTTTAAGCTAATTAATTTATACAAGAGATTTATAAGAGATATGAAGATGATACTTTTCCAATATTACCAACAGAAAGTGTAAATGTATTCCTAGAATGTCTTAATTCCATTAATAACAACATCGAATTTACTCTGGAATTAGGGGCAAATAATTCATTAGCTTTCTTAGATGTACTTATCATCAGGAAACCTGATCATAATTTAAGCCACACTGTGTATAGGAAAAATAATACCCATACAAATAGGTACTTAAACGGTAAATCACTACTAATCTAAACAGTTAGCTACCATGGGAAAGTCTTTGTTTCAGAGAGCCTACGTGATCTGTGATAAGAAACACCTGGACGCCGAGCTTCAACATGTCAAGCAAGTAATGCAAGACAACAAGCTCCAACAGCCGCAACGCTGTCACATATCCCGAGGCAAGCCAGCCACAGTCGAGCGCCAGCCTGCCATACTGCCATATGTAAAGAGTGTCACTGACAAGATTGACTACATCTTAAAGCGAGCTTCAATCAACACATACTTCAAGCCGCCAACGAAGCTAAGTAATTTTTTGCGATCCGTTAAGTGCCAACTACCTTTACAAGATCCAGGGATCTGTAAAATAGATTGTGACTGAGGACTCTCATATATTGGTCAAACCAAGGGAAGCATAAACACCCGCATAAAAGAACACATAGCTGATTTAAAACACCAACGCTCGATGAAGTCTACTGTGTGTGAACATGTGCAACAGGGGACCAATCACTACCTGAGATTTGACAAACAACAGATTTTCGCTAAAGAACACCGGTTCTTTAGCGAGAATCTGTGGTTGGTAGGAATTGGTACTCCTACCAAGGAAGCTTCGCGAGGCTATTGAAATCAAAAAATATCCTAATTCCAATAGAGACGATGGTTGGAATGTACCACCAGCTTGGGATCCAGTAATTCAAATAGTCAAACCCAAAAAGAAGATGATACTTTGAACTCATTTTGCGTAAATAGAAACACCAATAATTAAATTATGTTCGGGCACTTTGAAATAACTACACTGGAACATTGTGACAGCTACCATCTTAGTCTCCCCGTGACCATAGTTGCTGAAAAGCAACCGAAACGTCGGGGAAAGTGTAAACTTAAATATAAATAGGTTTAATAATTTAATTAGCTTAAAAATTAGTAAAGTTTAATAGTAGTAGTAATGTAACGATTTTTAAAATTATGTAATAAAGTTTTAAATAAACAACGCGATTAAATTCGCATAAAGTAGTTTAATTTAAATGAATAACATTTGCGTAAACAGAAGACAATAATATAATGTAAATTAAAGTATATACATAATATGACGCCCATATCCGCAGAGTAGGGAGAGCTGTATTACACCTATGGCCGTTTACCGGTCGCACTGCCAGTCTACATGAAGATATTGAAAATTGCCATACAAGAACGCCCATTAACACTTTGTCTAACCCAGACATTGAACCTGAGACCTCAGGCACAAAATTCACTACCGCTGGGCCATCTAAATAGAAAATTAAAAAGTCTTTTCATTTTGCGTTGTGTTTATGTGACTAGGTACATTTTACAGACCGACTCACATTTTGAAATTAAACTATCTTTAGAGAAATAAATGCGGATTATTTTGTTTACAACTTTTATATTATACACTTATCGCGGGCTGTTGAAAACTACACGAAACTTCTAAATAAACCGCGTACAAAATCTGTAAAAGTTTGTTAATTTAATTTTCAAGCGAAGAAAGACAGTACATAGATATGAACAATTTTAATGGAATGGATATCAAGGCTCTCAAGGGATTACTAGGAAACGTAGTGTTAGTTGTGCGAGCAGACCGTTCTAGGCATTCCTATTAATCTTTTATAGAACCATATAACGGGTTAAAAGATAATGTAGTCGACTTAACCTATTGAGTCGCAGCGGCACACCGATGGCCAGAAATAATAGATTTGTAATTTAGTCTAGTATTATAAAACTTGACAGATTAAAGGCTGACCTTGGTGACGCATGGATGATACGTGACTATTGTGCCTAAATTATGAACTCTAGTTCACGGGTGGGGTAAAGCGTTATGAGTTTTGCCGTAGTAACACGAACTTTGGAAGTGTGCTTTTAGATTTATTTTATTTATTTATTTATATACTATCTTACACTATCATAACAATTTTATACGATTTTATGCGATAATGTGATTAACATTACTTTGTTAGTACTTCGAGGGTCATCCTCACGAAATCCGCCAACTTACAATTAAAAATGTCAAGCCTTTGTGAGACGCTATTTATTAAACGTATGGCTCTTGTAACCGGAGCAAACTTGTCAATGTTAGTGCGGGCTACCGGAACATCGAAAATCCGTGCCCTCAGAACCTGCTGCAATCTGGTGTTTGGAACGAGCAGCCTCAGTGAGTCTAATATATCGGGGTCATTTAGTCTAAAGCGGAACACTATTTCCCTAACGCTAAGTTACGCCTTACCTCCTTATCTAGATGTGGGGCCTAAAATAATAACTGACAAATTGTGGACTCAATAAAACTCTGCTTATCCCTTCGATTTAGGCATGTGTGGCTAATAAAAAATATTATGCACGGTCGCTTCGTCACTGCCGCTGCGTCGATTGTTATGAGCTCACGAGCTCACACGGGCAACAATATGTGTAATCAACAAATAGTTCTTCCGAGACCGTGTGTTCGTTGTTTCCGATGTTTGAATGTTTGTAAAGTATCAGAAATTAATAGACGCGATTAAAAAAAAATTGCCTTGAAATGAAAAATAAAGGATATACCTATATAATTTTGCAGCTGAATTTAAGATAAAATTATAAAACTGACGACAGAAAAACTACGAATGTAAAAGTTACAAAGCAGCATTCAGTTCCTACATTCATCCATGCACGAGCTATAAAACTGTTTTATGAAAAAAGATCTCTCACTTGTTTTATTCGAGTGCAAGCTTCAATTTTGGGTAAATCACGAAAATATAATCTACATTGAAATTAAACTAATAACGGATTTCATCACGTTGTTTATTTTGACAACACTATTATTTCATCATTTTGTGTATAAAGCAGTTTAATTACAAAGTATAAACGTAAGACAACTCTTACTAATTATAAATACGAATGTGAGTTAATTTGTATATTTGTTACGCTTTCACGTTTTAACTACTCGACCATAAAATTTTGCTTACACGTTGTCAGGGTAACAGAAAAGGACATAGGGTACCTTTCATCCAAAAAACACAACTGTTACTAAACTAACTTAATCTATATTTACGCGAGCAATGTCTAGTATTATATATAATCTACATGATTCACCGATCGTAATGTCATTAAAATAACGCTCGCTATATATGGTAGCTGACGAGTGCTCGAGTGTTTGAGTGTTCGAGCGCTCGGCTCAGGCCCAAGTTTCAATCGGTGCATTATCGGGCGACGGTGAACTTAGCGTCTTAGTGAATGATTAGTGGCGGCCGCAGCATTAACTTCTCTTGATTAACTTCGTGCTTCGATCTTCGAAGTTCCACCAAGTCTGTCAAACTACCTACAGTTTTCACGAGATGTGCCTTACTGTAAGTCGATGAACCGTAAAATGTGATTCTGTAAACTTTCATGGGAGACTCGGAGGACAACTACTATTAAAATACGCCTCAATGCAAGGCGTATTTTAATAGTAGTTGTCCTCCGAGTCTCCCCATGTTTATGATTATTGCTCTGCTTCCGTGGATTGTAACGTGATGTTAATTATAGCCTATGTTACTTATAAATAAAGTAGCATTCCAATAGTAAAATATTTTAAAATCAATCCAGTAGTTTTAGGTTTATTTATTACAAACAAAAATATTAATCTTTACTCTTTATAGGATTAGTAGGTCTAGATGATAAACAAATTTTAAATGTTTAGGCTTATATTTAGATATAAACCTAAACATCTTAAGTGTTGTATTATCAGTCAGTGTGTAGCTGTGAGTACCGAGCAGTATATACGAATAAATATTTAATTAGCTGTATGTTGCGCCGCACAACATCGCACCGCTTCGCTCCGTGTCGTATCGTGTCGTGTGATGTTCAAGTCATGTTACAAAGTATTCCACGGCGGAGTTGAGCTCAAGAGTGAAAAGTGTGCGAGCGCCAAGTTTCAACATTATTAAACTTTAAACAAGCCCCGCGTCGGTCGCTACCCAACACAAACATATTTCCTTCCAACTGCCTAACATATGTACCTCACATACAAGCGCATTGTTTATTACTAATTAAAATTACCAACGCACAAGCACAAACATACCGTACACCATTATACTTCCAATAACAAACACGTTTAATAACATACGACTGTTTACAGTTACTAATGAATTGTTGCTCTGAATCTTATTCTTACGTCAAGTGTATTATTACGTTCACATCATTAACAACTGTCGTGGGCCTACTCCCACGCGTGTCACAAACTTACGCCACAGTCCTGCGCTCGGTGCGTATACGTATCGATCGTTCGGTTATTTTACAGCGAATATTCGGAAGATAATTACAACAATAGGTAAAGCTTCACGGCACTGACTTTTTGTTATCGCGTTATCTGGATATTGACAATTAGAATGGAGGCTGTGGGGAGTCACCCGATAGCATTGAGTGCGGAACAGGCGGTCGCGTCGCCTCGCGGTATCGCGGTACCGGCGTAGCCACGGAGCGTGGGACGCATGTCGGGGAGGGGCGTGAATAAGGAATGCTCCGTAAATGTTATCGGCAGCCGCACATTTGTCACCTAACGACACGCCGAGATAAAGAGAACGAACATTTTCCTTAATATCGTGTTACACGTGAACTCCCGATATTTTCCACGGTGTCACATTGTAATATTATTATAATGATGTGCGTAGGAACGGTTCGGGACACACAGTGTGTTGTATTATATCTGTAACCGCTCGCTTCACTTATTGCCGACAGCTGCGTGGCACGCGGCTTATTCCTGGCTTTCTATGAATAAATGTGCATACATCATACGTTATATTCATGAACCGCGTGGATAAATAGTAGGCACGTAAGACAAACGTTGAATAAATTATCTTTCCATCAATAAGTGAATTTCTCCTCACGTTCAGGTGGACGGTGTAATGCCATAGGCCGTCTAGCTATACCATCGTTCAGTTTACAGCACTCATTTCCCTCTCAGTTGAGTTTTACGACGCGGCTCGATAACCAGCTAATACCTCTTATATTTTCCCTTTGACTCCCCTCAAAGTGTTCACGTTAAAACATTTTATTCCCTTCAAGTTTACGAGTTTCCTCAGAGTAAGGAGACTTTAAGCCGACCATGGCATAAGACAGCTTCGTCGATTTCGTGGCATAAATATCCGCCTATGTTACGATGCCAGGATTGGGTAGTATTATTAGGATTTCAGTTAGGAAATTATCAGTAACGGTACGGAGATCGGAAACTTATTTAGTAGTTAAAATTAGGCTTGTCCTAGAATAAGTGGGACTTCGAGCTTAGTTGGCAAAATATGGATCCTCAAGACCCTACTCTTAGGGGTATATATGTATAAGTCAATGTAATACATATTATGATATGTTAGCTGGTCTATGTATTAGGCTCATCAGTGTTATCGATGATAACTGTGCACCAGCGATATAAGTATGACGCCATGAGTTGTTAGCAGGTATCTTCTCATAGGCTTAACCCTTTGCTTGGACCTAGCAATTAACCTAAATGTAAATTCAGTAACTTTAGAAAATTCGCAAACTTTGACGTTTATAAGTGTTACTTTGTGTCTTAAATTAATAAATGATTTTTGACTTTGAAACTTATACCTACAATAAGTCTAGTCTTCTCATAGGCTCAAACCCTTGCCTGGACCTAGCAACTAACCTAGTTGTAAATTAAGTAACTTCAATAAACTCACTAACTTTGACATTCATAAGTGTTACTTTGTGACTTAAATTATTAATAAATGATTTTGACTTGGAAACTTATACAATATAAGTATATGGCTGCGCCCGGAGCCGTCTGACACTCAGCACAAATATTATTATCACTTCGTTCACACGTCTCTAGGCAAAGCGCGGCGCAATAAATGCTTTGTGATTAAAGCTGCCTTTATTAAAATTAAAATAAATATAATAAGACACATACTTTGTTGACTTACCGACTCTATAATGATTTAATTTTTATTTATGCTTTGGTGGTGCAGCTCAAGTGAATATGAATACTGTATATGAAATCATAGATTTCATTAACGAGTCGAGCAATGTGTTATTGCGTCTTTCTTAAAAACAATTATGAGTATCAGCAAGGAGTTTAAAACTGTGCCCAGTAAACGGCTATTGGCTCGTTCACTATTACATGAAACTTAAAAGCAGAGGTGGCGATTTGTGGGTGTAATGTACTTCAACCAATCCTTTTGGGGATTGTATATAATTGTATATAGTTATACATGTATGAATATAATATGACGATTTATATTTTAATTTAATATATTTTTATTTAATTATCGATTCCATTTTTAAACATCCATGTATAACATCAGTTAAATTATTACACTGACGTATACCAAAGCGCATGCGATGTTGTCGATTGTGTTGTCCCTGTCTCTATTTCTAGGTCGGTAAAAGATTTATAGGGTAATACAATCGCTCCCCTATTACGTACGATCTGAATAAACTGTCGAAACATGTGTGTGATACATCACTATCCTTTGGCGGAAATTATATTATTTGTGTAAGTTTTACGTTAGTAGTTTATTATTCTAACCCTACGTCCTTAGCTGATGTCCCTTATTTTATAAAGATCTAGCTTTTGCCCGCGGTTCCTACATCTATAAAACCTGCTTTTTCATTCTTTCCCAGGTTTTCTATCTACCTCTGTATTAAATTTCATCCTAATTAGTTGAATGGTTTAGCCGTGAATAGGTAACAGACAGACAGAGTTACTTTCAAATTTATAGTATTGATAAGGATAGCACAATATTGTCTTACGTTTACGCGAATATAATACATTGAAATTAAACTACTTTTACGGATTTTATTGCATTATTTATTTATAACATGAAAATAAATATATATTAAAAATATCAAACTACTACTGTTAAACTTTACTAAGTATTTTTCTTTTTTTAAAAGACGACTTCCACACTAGGAGTAAATACTTTATCGCGGGAGACTTTACAAACATTCAAACAACGGACACAAAAACACCCGGAGTCAAAATGACCATTTGTGGACCACACAAAGTTTTGTTCCGTGTAGGATACGAACCCACAACATTCAATTTCCCCGTGACCATGGTTGCTGAAAAGTAATCGAAACGTTTGAACAACCCTACAATATGGACATTATTTCTTGTGCTAGAGTTGTGTTATTTAAAAGCACGTATATTTGATGTGTACATCAACGGCTGATATTAGCATTACGTACAAAATTATAATCGAACCGGTTCCAACAGTAACCATTTACACTTTTTAAACCCATTGAGTTGACACCGGTGGCAGACTCCAATAAATATTTTCTTAATTTATGTCTTGCATTCCAACGATTAACAGGTTAAACATTTATTATTATTTTATTTTTAGCCTGTTCCGTCCCACTGCAGGACAAAGGCCTCCCTTCGATCTTTCCACTCTTTTCTGTCCAGCACCAATTGTCTCCAATCCCGGTTGAGCGTATCTAATTCATCCCGCCATCTCATTCTGGTCCTGCCGTGGGGCCGTTTGTTATTTGGTGCCCAGTCTGTGGTGATTTGTGTCCACTTCTCTTCAGATATGGGACAGATATATAAACAAAAATATATAAGTCTTCTGATTAGTTATCTGCACGATCTGGAAAGCCTTATCAGTTTTTCCACGAAGCGACTGACATTTGACCTCCGCAGTCCAGACGGATAATTATAACCTAAGGCCAAACTTATTTTAGTTTAGCTTTATGTTATAATAATTGTCTTTGTGTGATTATGTGTAATTAATTGTTTAGGTATAGATTGTATATTAGCGTTTGAGTCGAGTTAACAGAAGCGCAAAGCTATGCTTCTGCAACAATGCAATTTTTCTGGCTAAAAGTTAAAGAGTGAATTGTTTATTAGCAACGCGACTCGCGACTAACGTGTATAGGCTTTTAAGACCAACCTTTATTAGAGCGCGAAATAGACGCGTTAAGCGAATACGCTTAACGTGGCAAGGAAGTATCCAGCGTGAAGTTGAAGCTTGTTTCATAGCCCTAGGGTAAATGAGATAAATGCGTGCGTCATACGCAAATGTGTGATGCAAAAAAACGCGTTGAGCGTATTTGCCTAAATTATATGCTTCTTGGTCCTAGAGTAAGTCAACAAATACGAGTGTTAAACGTCAGATACAATTGTATGACACAACAAAATGCGTCGAGATGTTTTCGCTTGTAGCATATGTTTTGTAGCTCTTGGTAAAATGCGAGCATCGAGCGATAGATACAAATGTACGACAGAAAATAATGCACGTAATGTATGAATGTGACAAATGCGTGCATTAAATGCAAAGCAACGCGATGAGCGTAATTGCTTGATGCGTTTGCTTCGTGCTCCTATAGTGAGTAACTACGACATATACGAGTGCTAAACATCAGATACAATATTATGATGCAACGAAACGCGCCGAGCGTATTAGTAGCATATGTTTCGTGGCTCTCGGATAAATGCGAGCGTCGAGCGGCAGATACAAATGAACGACAAAAAGTAACGCACGTAGTGTACGAATGTGACAAATGCGTGCGTCAAATGCAAAGTGACGTGATGAGCGTTATTGCTAAAGGCGTATGCTTCGTGCCCCTGGAACAAAGCCGATAAATGCGAGCATCGAGCGTGAGATAAAATATGTATGACGCAACATAACGCGCCGAGCATAATTGCTTGTAGCGTATGTTTCGTAGCTCTCGGATAAAGGCGAGAATCGAGCAGCAGATACAAATGTACGATGCAACATAACTCGAGGTGTGTAATCGTTTTAAGCGTATGTTTCGTGCCCTTAGAGTAAGTCTGACAATACAAGCGTAAAGCGGTAGATACAATTGTGGAACGCAACGAAATGCGGCGAGCATATTCGCTTGTAGCGTATGTTTCGTGGCTCTCGGATAAATGTGAGTATCGAGCATTAGTATCTATCGCTCGATGCTAAAGTAACACGCAGAGTCTATTCACTTTAAACGTATGTTTCATGGCCTTCGGATAAATGCGAGTGTCGAGCGTGAGATACAAAATGTATGATGCAACGTTGCCGCGCTGAGCGAATTTGCTTGGAGCGTTTGTTTCGTACCCATCGGGTTAGGCGGTACGACGTAGGTGGTTTTTGATTGATCATTGTTGTTATATGTAAAATATAAGCATATTTTACGTGCTCCTGGTGTTTGACGTCGTTACAAGCAAGATGTATTTTGTGTGGGAGTGAACAGGATTGAATGATAGAAAGAGGTAGACGTAATATAAATACGACGTGTAACTATAAGCTCGTATTTTAATATTGTTTAGTCTTTATTCTATAAACGAAGTTAATGCAAAAACCATATTGAGATTTAGAATTTCTTTTTCATCGTAAAGTTTTTTATAATCTTTATTATTGCAGATTCAGAACAATGACGACGATATATTTTTGTACCATTTAGATGGTAGCTTAGTTTTTAATATTGTTATTTTACTTTAGTGCTAATGTTCGATAAGGCCATTACGGATATTTAATACGACTACACCATTCTGTTACACACCGCTCGTAAAATGTTGTATTAGCTTTACTAAGCATAAGATATATCACACAATTATTTCCCATATAATAGGAGCTGCGTGCATCAACTCGAAACTCCATGCACCAGTTAGTTTGTTTTTATGGATAAAATATTTAAAACTTAAGAACTTAAGTGAGTCCAAGTCCACACGCTAAGCATAAAGAACAACGATGAAATAGTTTATTCTGTAACTAAAGCTCTTTGAACGACGATATTTACTGATCGAGTTCGACTCGAATTTTAAACTTCGAATGCAATACCATCAATAAAAGCATGATGGCGCTGTATGGCTTTTATTTCATTTAAAATACATGTAACCTCGTTGCGTATTGTTTTTGATTGGTATATATTCGCCTTTGTCCGGGCCGCGGATGTCACCGACCAAAGCTGTGAGCGAACAGAGAGCAAAGGGGATAACAATTAATTCGCTCGATACGTATAAAATATGAATAAACGGAGAAACAATAAAAGTATGGCGGCGAATAGCCGGCGCTCGGCTCAGAGCATGCGGTGGTCAGCCACAATCGGAATTACATTGCTGCTGCGACCGACGCGTCGTGCCACGCGCCACGCCACGTGCCATCGATGCATGCTCACACACAAACACATACAGGGTGTCCGGTAATTAATGGATAACCTGGAAATGTCTTATAGTGGAACTGATGGCCGTTCAGAAAAAATATGAAAATAATCTATCCTAACTACTACCTGAGATATGTGTTTTCTTTTCAATTACCATGTATAACTTTCTTGTATACTACGACCATAAATGAATGAAATCCATCGGTTTTTTGTTGTTTTATTATTAAACACTAATTATGTTAATAGATAGACAGTCAAAAGTATGCTATGCTATAATAGCTTGCACTTTTTAATATATATATATATATATATTTTTGTTTATTGTTTTATTATTTTTTTTATTTTTTTCTGGACGGCCTTCAGTTCTACTATAAGACATTTAAAGGTTATCCATTAATTACCGGACAACCTGTATATGATTTTGTATAACAGTTTATGTACTCAATAATAGCATTGATGGAATTGCATGCACTAACACATTTATGAGTTTATGTATCAATTATAGCATTAAAATAACTAGATTTTAAAATGATGTAGACACTTTTATAAGATGCGAATGCGCTATACTTAATAATATTGTCTTACTTCTATGTGACCTACGAACCTGCGATAAAATGTGTATAAATTAGTTTTATTTTATAGTAAGTAAAATACAGTAAACTGGTGAACCGGTTTTAATAAAATTTGTCATGTCAATAGCTTTAGCTCGGGTCTGAGTGTAAATCACAAAAATTATGCTACGCAACGTTTTATTATGTCATTTTGCTGCGCTTATTATTTGATTATACTAATATTTTTTTAAAGAGATTAATAAATTCTCGTTCATCCCTCCAGCTAAGCTAGAATTGTTTGTTTTGTGTGAAAATATGGATTCGAATAAATTTTGTCATAGATATCATTTGATTGTAACAAAAGCTAGTGTTGTATTAGAACTGTAAAGCACTCCATTCGTTTATGCGTTATACGCTGCGTTGAACGCATTGCGATAACCGTCTACTATTTTATTATATACTAACTTTTGCCTGAGGCTTCGCTCGCTCGAAAACAGAACTATTTTCTGGAAGAAAAGGATATAGGATACACGCCCTATGTCTTTTTCTGTATCTCTAACAACGTTTATACGCGAAATTTCATGATAACTGATCGTGTATTTTAGGCGAAAAAGCGTAACAAACGAAAAAAAATCAAACATTTGCATTTAGGTAGGTAGGTAGTTTAGTTAGGATTAGGATAAAGCAATTGCTACGCTTTGTTTTTTGCTGTTGAACGCAGCGTCAAAAGCAGCGTGAGAGACGTGTCATTTAAAGCGACGCAGACGCGGCTCTATAGTGGGTTTAGCCGCGTAAACGAACCTAGCGCTTATAACAAAACATTGGATACTTAAAATAGACGAACGAAAGTACGGCAAGCAAGCAAATTCACACGAACTAACTTAGAGTAAACGTAAATCAGAATTTAACCCCTAAAATCCTTTCATATTAAACGCTACATTTTCTTAATGGCAACTGGCTCCACTTTATGCATGGTGCGATTTATAACTCCAGCTGCTTGTCACCGTTATGAATAATAGTATCGCGGGTAGTGGTCGTGGACTATTGCAGGTCAATATAGAACCCCAGGTGCGACCTGTAGTGGACGCTACACAAATAAGCCGCTAATAGACAAACTTTAATAGCGTCAGCCTTTCGCAATCAGCAGCAGCATCCTTGCGAATCGCAACATTTTGCTTGAACCCTCCCCCCCTCCTGTCCCCGTCCCGCGCACTACCCCTCCCTGGCCTTACAGCTGCTCAGCCGACCGCCGGCCATATGTTATACCATTCCGAAGTTAAGCGGGTTAATTAGTTCGCGATTAGACGATTCCACTTTCGTCAGAATTACCTTCCTACAGCATATTAAGCATTCACTCAATTCAAATTCACCTAAAAAGCTTTTCATGAACCGTAGCTATTGTCACTCAGACAATAATTTAATTAAGTTTCACTGTCTGAGAATTTAAGCGAAACATAAATACCACTAATTTATGTAACGCTTAATGTTCATTGTTTTAGATTCTCTTTAGTTTGTTGAGGACGTTTCTCATAAATTTGTGATGTAATTAGTACACTGGCTGATATCACAATGTACCGTACTTATAAGACTGAACATGTCTCAGAACATGGCCTATGCAGAACGTCTCTGACTGTCACACAACTTGTTTGAGCTCTCCTCAGAGTAGTAAGTTTGAGCCGTGATTAATCAAGACTTAGTAATCTCCGTACAATCTCCTTTGGCTTCGTATAATATCTCTATATACAGAGGCGCAGTTCATCTAACATATTATGTTCAGTTGCGGTTGGCATGGTGCCTGTGCGGGAGCTAATCTGCAATGAGATTGTAAACAGATGGCTCGTAATGTATGTGATGTCCGTGAGGCCGTCTGTTGTGCGTCCTGCAATCTAGAGAGATTCCAGTGCACTATCCAAGCACGTGCTGTAATAAAGCACTACGAAAATAAATAAATAACATCGTAACTAGTCTGGTAAATACATTATTAATCGTATGATTCGCCTGTATACACGCACCTTGAAAGGAGAGGCAGTGGTGTATTACATGACATCCACATCATGTTAGCTACTTTGTTATCATCGCACAATAAGGGATGAGTTTACTCCAGCCTGCTGGGCATATTTTTAGATAACGTTCTTTACTACGTTTCTTGTGTACGATGTCACGCCAGTTTACGCATTTGCGTGCACTGTACGCATCGTGCAAGCATCCGACGCGAGCCACCAGTGCCAGGAGACAGTATGAATAACTTGCGTATGTAACCCGCAATAGCTATTTGAATCGTGTACACGTGTGTTTTAGCGGTACACCGGCGGCCAGACACAATAAGTTTTTAAATATGTCTGGCGTTCCAAGAATAGACAGTTTAACAAAAACAAAGTATATACCAGTCAAAGGAAACCTGATCGCCCGATCGGCGGTAAATGTAGCCATAATTTGTCACCACAGGACTAGCATGATTCGACTTTACGTTAAAATTTATAGCTCAGGTAGCTAGAAATTTTAACATAATTTCTTAGAGATTCGACCGAATCTCTAGGAATCTTGATAGTTGAGGAAAATTAATTTGTGCGCGTCAGTCATTAGAGCGAGACATGCAAGGAACGTAGAGTTGAAGTATGTGTGCGCGGAGGATTGAGCATTCCTCGCGTGCCGCCGCACTTCGCAGGTATCTTCGGCAAATACTTGCTGCACTTTGGAATAATTTTCGATGTAACGCTAGTTCGGCACAGAGTACATCTTTATTGATGGCATTCGCGCAAATTTCAATTCTATTCAGAATAGGTACATGGAATTGCATAGTATATGTTTTACATGATGCTTAATTAATTAACTTAGCCGAAGCGAAACGACTTTATTGCTTTATCTTTTATGTTTGAGTTTGACTAGCGCTGACAGAATGTTGTAATAGTGCTATTTAGTTTACATAAATTGCAAAACTTGTTACTGAACATTAAAATTAAACTACTATATACGGATAATACTCCGTTGTGTATTGAAAAACATCGCAATAAAATTCATTTAAAGTAGTTTAATTTCAATGTACAACATAACCGTAATTTCCGTTAATTCGTGAATACATAAAGGCCATGTCAGCACATTTTAGTGAATTCTTATGTAAATGAAATTCAAAAGAAAGCAAAAACCAAGTCAGAAATTGCACTTCCGCATTAATACTAAATTAATGCGGAAGTGCAATTTCTGACTTGGTTTTTGCTTTCTCAAAGCACTGTAGCTACGATCGACATTACATTTTGCATGGAGATGGGTCATGAATCGGCGAGTGATGTAGTTATAATACTTTTTAAATTGAAAACTTTTCCTAAGCGCCACGAGATCAAAGTCACAAACATGCGTGGTATTTCTAGTAGTTTAAAATGAAGGTGGCGTGATTGAATAGGCATTGTGAAAGTCGCGTAGAAGTAGTCGCCTTATCCGGAAGGGCTGGCGGTGAACAAAAAGCAATAGTGTCAGTTACGCAGAAACATCAAGTCGTAGGCGGAGACATATATACATGTATGTGTTTGTGTGTGTGTGTGTGTGTGTGTGTGTGTATAAGTACAGGTATATGTAGGTAACGTGTTTTCTTTACATTACACACGGATGAACGAGTTTCACGGTTCACCTGCTGAAGGCTTTGTGTCTGGATCTCGCGCGACACCATCCATTTAAATAATTCAGCCAGTTGTGTTTGTTTACCCGCGCGCTCAACGCGACTCGCTCTCTTACACGTATATGTATGTGTGTTACATCGAATGATAGAATATTAAGCACAGCGGCTCGATGTTAACATACCAACATTAATATTGTAGTGGAAGCATTAAGTACGGGTATCTCTATATTCAAGTCAAATTCCGGTCCAATTAATTGATTATTGTATCATGGGCTAATCCGCCCCACTGGCGCAATCCTTTCTAGTATCGATGTGTGCGTGCCACGTTCTATGTGTATAACCACACTGTGAATGTGTGCGTCATCTACGTTTTATTTCTTTTGCTAAAACCATTCGCCTAGTTTGCGAGCATGAAAATGTTCTGTTTTCAAATGAATATTTTCATCACTAGAGGTTTCTACTGGCACGCGAGACATTTGTACAAATTAAATATATTAATATGATGAGACACGTACGTAGTTACCGTAAGTCGCTGAGTGACGGGGACTCCGCAATCTCATTAGCAGGCTTTCATAAATGTGCTCTATTACTGGCCGGCGCTGAGATAAAGCGCGCACCGCCAAACATCACAAGGAAAAAATCTAATAAACAGCTCTGTGCCAATCCATTAAGTGAGTTAGTGATGTTATGTAATTGTTGTGTTGTCGGACCACAGAGCACACATTAACTTCTATTATGGTTAACATGAACTAACGACACGGCTTTCTTTTTACAATTCACGAATACAGCGAGTTAGTAAACTGATTCCGCCGTCGCAGATCGCAAGATTTTAAATATAGGTGTGCCATCACCATTCCTAGATTACACGAAAAAGTGTCTTTACTAAGAGCTTACACATTTCATTTATATGATAGAGAACTGAATTCGCCGTCGCACAGATACGACTATATGCAAAGATTTTAAATAAAGATGAACCCTCACCGTACTTTTGATCGCACGACCAGTTTTCGATGCTAAGATGAGTAAGCCTGATAATATTATATTCTAATCCAGATATCCGGTTGCATTGTGTAACAAAAGATAACTTAACGACCAGAAAGGCGACCAAATTTAATCGTAGTAGCATCTGTAATTAAATCTTAGGCAATATTGTCTTCTGTTTACGCGAATGTTATTCATTGAAATTAAACTACTATATACGGATTTTATCGCGTTGGTTGGTCACGGGGAGACTGACTCTCCCCGTGACCATGGCTGCTGAAAAGCAACCGAAACGTCGGGAAAAGTGTAAACCAAAAATAAATAGAATTAATAGTTTAAATAATTAGCTTATAAATTAGTAAAATAAAATCAATAGTAGTAGTAGCGTAATATTTTTCGATAAAATTCGTATATAGTAGTTTAATTTCAATAAATCTTAGGCTATATGGAATACTAGTAAACTGAACAGAACGACGCTCGTAAAAGCCTCTCTAAACGTTATTATAGATAACTACCTCGTGGAGTTAGTAGCTGCATATATCGACACTACGCTTGTACACCACAGTCCGTTTTGCCAGCTTGTCCAGGTTGCCGTACGTTGGCACACAATCCCCGGCATTACCCTTCCCGCGTAACATCCCTTTTTACCCAGGTACGGCTTAGTTTGGTACTTACTTGTGCAAGAATGTCAATCAGAGCCAAATGGGACGGCGCGAGCCGACGGAGGGAGGGTTCGGTAATTAGAAATCCACCCGTGAATGCAATTAATCGAACTCAGTGCAGATGAATGCTAGCGAATCAACTGTGGGTTCACAGTTCGTGTGTATTTAACATTAGTGTAATACGTTTAGGTATTTGAACACTGCGGTGTGCTAGATTTAACTGAGTTCATTTGAATATCAACAAAGAACGCCATGGCTTGGGAGCACTTTGCACTTTGAGATTGTATGTTGTGTAAGTAATGGGATAACATAGAACTCTTGACACGCTGTATAATTCTATGATTGGTAAGTTTAATTTATCATTTATAAGGGTCAATTTCGCTGCTAGATCACAAAGTGCTTCGGTGGCGCAGCGAAAGTGTATGCGACTGATGTGCATGAGATCTCGGTTTCGACTCCTAGGTTGGACAAAGCTTTATTTATAGGCTGGAACTGTGCCCGGTAAAAGGCAATAAGCGCGCCCCCTAAAGTGAGACCTTAAAAGTTAAAACCTTAACCGGCGAAATGTTTGTGTAATAATAATACTTCAGGGATATAGATATTATGCAAAAACGTTTATGATACAATTGGAAAGGGCCCAATGTTCAGTACTAAAAACTATGCTCAAAAAACTTTTAAGTATCCTACTACATAACTATCTTAAGATTGCAAGTTACTTATTAACCCGTCAAGTGTCGAGCGGACATACGTTTGTCCGTTTGTGTATTGTTGCAGAATGTTTCTTTTTCTTACCAGAAAGTGGACATACCTGTCCACTCGACATAGAAGAGGTAATGTGCGTCAATTGTTTATATAACCATCATTCCTGAAAGTACACCAAAATGTTATTAACTCTAAAAATTATAAAACATTTACAATATAGTAGAAAAATATTGTGATATTAAAGAGTACTCAGTAAAAGAGGCAAAAAAATGGTATCCAAATAGCTCAATACAATGACATATGACAGCACCGACAATCTTCTTTTGCACTTTAGTTGAACACTTTTCAATTTAGATATGCTCAAATCATAATATAATATTTAAATATATTATATACATTCATATATATACAAATATTCATAATTACACATACACCACCCGCGGTTATCGTAAATTGTATTATGCTTTCTATTTTTACCTTAATTGTACAATAAATCAATGATAGTTTAATGGTATACAATTTATCCGATTAATGTTAAATTTAAATTATATCGAGCGAGCAATGTGCCTAAATGTAAATTGTAATCGTCACGGTACCTACAGGACAGGCTTGCCTAGTGTGGGACCAAAGGATGAGACCATACATAATAATATATTCTGAAAATATATATTTTCATTTTTAAATATATATTCTAAAATTTTGCTTACACGTTGTCACACGTTGTAACAGAAAAGGACATAGGGTACCTTTCATCCAAAAAACATAACTGTTACTAAACTAACTTAATCTATATTTAGGCGGGCAATATCTAGTATTATATATAATCTACATGATTCACCGATCGTAATGTCATTAAAATAACGCTCGCTATATATGGTAGCTGACGAGTGCTCGAGTGTTTGAGTGTTCGAGCGCTCGGCTCAGGCCCAAGTTTCAATCGGTGCATTATCGGGCGACGGTGAACTTAGCGTCTTAGTGAATGATTAGTGGCGGCCGCAGCATTAACTTCTCTTGATTAACTTCGTGCTTCGATCTTCGAAGTTCCACCAAGTCTGTCAAACTACCTACAGTTTTCACGAGATGTGCCTTACTGTAAGTCGATGAACCGTGAAATGTGATTCTGTAAACTTTCATTGCATTGAGGCGTATTTTAATAGTAGTTGTCCTCCGAGTCTCACACATGTTTATGATTATTGCTCTGCTTCTGTAACGTGATGTTAACTATAGCCTATGCTATTTCTGAATAAAGTAGCATTCCAATAGTAAAAATATTTTAAAATCAGTCCAGTAGTTTTAGGTTTATTTATTACAAACAAAAATATTAATCTTTACTCTTTATAGTATTAGTAGGTCTAGATGATAAACAAATTTTAAATGTTTAGGCTTATATTTAGATATAAACCTAAACATCTTAAGTGTTGTATTATCAGTCAGTGTGTAGCTGTGAGTACCGAGCAGTATATACGAATAAATATTTAATTAGCTGTATGTTGCGCCGCACGACATCGCACCGCTTCGCTCCGTGTCGTATCGTGTCGTGTGATGTTCAAGTCATGTTACAAAGTATTCCACGACGGAGTTGAGCTCAAGAGTGAAAAGTGTGCGAGCGCCAAGTTTCAACATTATTAAACTTTAAACAAGCCCCGCGTCGGTCGCTACCCAACACAAACATATTTCCTTCCAACTGCCTAACATATGTACCTCACATACAAGCGCATTGTTTATTACTAATTAAAATTACCAACGCACAAACACAAACATACCGTACACCATTATACTTCCAATAACAAACACGTTTAATAACATACGACTGTTTACAGTTACTAATGAATTGTTGCTCTAAATCTTATTCTTACGTCAAGTGTATTATTACGTTCACATCATTAACAACTGTCGTGGGCCTACTCCCACGCGTGTCACAAACTTACGCCACAGTCCTGCGCTCGGTGCGTATACGTATCGATCGTTCGGTTATTTTACAGCGAATATTCGGAAGATAATTACAACAATAGGTAAAGCTTCACGGCACTGACTTTTTGTTATCGCGTTATCTGGATATTGACAATTAGAATGGAGGCTGTGGGGAGTCACCCGATAGCATTGAGTGCGGAACAGGCGGTCGCGTCGCCTCGCGGTATCGCGGTACCGGCGTAGCCACGGAGCGTGGGACGCATGTCGGGGAGGGGCGTGAATAAGGAATGCTCCGTAAATGTTATCGGCAGCCGCACATTTGTCACCTAACGACACGCCGAGATAAAGAGAACGAACATTTTCCTTAATATCGTGTTACACGTGAACTCCCGATATTTTCCACGGTGTCACATTGTAATATTATTATAATGATGTGCGTAGGAACGGTTCGGGACACACAGTGTGTTGTATTATATCTGTAACCGCTCGCTTCACTTATTGCCGACAGCTGCGTGGCACGCGGCTTATTCCTGGCTTTCTATGAATAAATGTGCATACATCATACGTTATATTCATGAACCGCGTGGATAAATAGTAGGCACGTAAGACAAACGTTGAATAAATTATCTTTCCATCAATAAGTGAATTTCTCCTCACGTTCAGGTGGACGGTGTAATGCCATAGGCCGTCTAGCTATACCATCGTTCAGTTTACAGCACTCATTTCCCTCTCAGTTGAGTTTTACGACGCGGCTCGATAACCAGCTAATACCTCTTATATTTTCCCTTTGACTCCCCTCAAAGTGTTCACGGTAAAACATTTTATTCCCTTCAAGTTTACGAGTTTCCTCAGAGTAAGGAGAATTTAAGCCGACCATGGCATAAGACAGCTTCGTCGATTTCGTGGCATAAATATCCGCCTATGTTACGATGCCAGGATTGGGTAGTATTATTAGGATTTCCGTTAGGAAATTATCAGTAACGGTACGGAGATCGGAAACTTATTTAGTAGTTAAAATTAGGCTTGTCCTAGAATAAGTGGGACTTCGAGCTTAGTTGGCAAAATATGGATCCTCAAGACTCTACGTTTAGGGGTATATACATACGTATAAGTCAATGTAATACATATTGTGATATGTTAGTTGGGTCTATGTATTAGACTCATCAGTGTTATCGATGATAACTGTGCACCAGCGATATAAGTATGACGCCATGAGTTGTTAGCAGGTATCTTCTCATAGGTATTCTCTCATTATCCCTTTGCCTGGACCTAGCAATTAACCTAAATTTAAATTCAGTAACTTTAGAAAATTTGCAAACTTTGACGTTTATAAGTGTTACTTTGTGTCTTAAATAAATAAATGATTTTTGACTTTGAAACTTATACCTACAATAAGTCTAGTCTTCTCATAGGCTCAAACCCTTGCCTGAACCTTGCAACTAACCTAGTTGTAAATTAAGTAACTTCAATAAACTCACTAACTTTGACATTCATAAGTGTTACTTTGTGACTTAAATTATTAATAAATGATTTTGACTTGGAAACTTATACAATATAAGTATATGGCTGCGCCCGGAGCCGTCTGACACTCAGCACAAATGTTATTATCACTTCGTTCACACGTCTCTAGGCAAAGCGCGACGCAAAGAATGCTTTGTGATTAAAGCTGCCTTTATTAAAATTAAAATAAATATAATAAGACACATACTTTGTTGACTTACCGACTCTATAATGATTTAATTTTTATTTATGCTTTGGTGGTGCAGCTCAAGTGAATATGAATACTGTATATGAAATCATAGATTTCATTAACGAGTCGAGCAATGTGTTATTGCGTCTTTCTTAAAAACAATTATGAGTATCAGCAAGGAGTTTAAAACAGTGCCCAGTAAACGGCTATTGGCTCGTTCACTATTACATGAAACTTAAAAGCAGAAGTGACGATTTGTGGGTTTAATGTACTTCAACCAATCCTTTTGGGGATTGTATATAATTGTATATAGTTATACATGTATGAATATAATATGACGATTTATATTTTAATTTAATATATTTTTATTTAATTATCGATTTCATTTTTAAACATCCATGTATAACATCAGTTAAATTATTACACTGACGTATACCAAAGCGCATGCGATGTTGTCGATTGTGTAGTCCCTGTCTCTATTTCCGGGTCGGTAAAAGATTTATAGGGTAATACAATCGCTCCCCTATTACGTACGATCTGAATAAACTGTCGAAACATGTGTGTGATACATCACTATCCTTTGGCGGAAATTATATTATTTGTGTAAGTTTTACGTTAGTAGTTTATTATTCTAACCCTACGTCCTTAGCTGATGTCCCTTATTTTATAAAGATCTAGCTTTTGCCCGCGGCTCCTACATCTATAAAAACCTGCTTTTTCATTCTATCCCAGGTTTTCTATCTACCTCTGTATTAAATTTCATCCTAATTAGTTGAATGGTTTAGCCGTGAATAGGTAACAGACAGACAGAGTTACTTTCAAATTTATAGTATTGATAAGGATAGCACAATATTGTCTTACGTTTACGCGAATATAATACATTCAAATTAAACTACTTTTACGGATTTTATTGCATTATTTATTTATAACATGAAAAAATAAATATATTAAAAATATCAAACTACTACTGTTAAACTTTACTAAGTATTTTTCATTTTTTAAAAGACGACTTCCACAATAGGAGTAAATACTTTATCGCGGGAGACTTTACAAACATTCAAACAACGAACACAAAAACACCCGGAGTCAAAATGACCATTTGTGGACGACACAAAGTTTTGTCCCGTGTAGGATACGAACCCATAACATTCAATCTTCCCGTGACCATGGTTGCTGAAAAGTAATCGAAACGTTTGAACAACCCTACAATATGGACATTATTTCTTGTGCTAGAGTTGTGTTATTTAAAAGCACGTATATTTGATGTGTACATCAACGGCTGATATTAGCATTACGAACAAAATTATAATCGAACCGGTTCCAACAGTAACCATTTACCCTTTTTAAACCCATTGAGTTGACACCGGTGGCAGAATCCAATAAATATTTTCTTAATTTATGTCTTGCATTCCACCGATTAACAGGTTAAACATTTATTATTATTTATTTTTAGCCTGTTCCGTCCCACTGCAGGGCAAAGGCCTCCCTTCGATCTTTCCACTCTTTTCTGTCCAGCACCATTTGTCTCCAATCCCGGTTGAGCGTATCTAATTCATCCCGCCATCTCATTCTGGTCCTGCCGTGGGGCCGTTTGTTATTTGGTGCCCAGTCTGTGGTGATTTTTGTCCACTTCTCTTCAGACATGGGACATATATATAAACAAAAATATATAAGTCTTCTGATTAGTTATCTGCACGATCTGGAAAGCCTTATCAGTTTTTCCACGAAGCGACTGACATTTGACCTCCGCAGTCCAGACGGATAATTATAACCTAAGGCCAAACTTATTTTAGTTTAGCTTTATGTTATAATAATTGTCTTTGTGTGATTATGTGTAATTAATTGTTTAGGTATAGATTGTATATTAGCGTTTGAGTCGAGTTAACAGAAGCGCAAAGCTATGCTTCTGCAACAATGCAATTTTTCTGGCTAAAAGTTAAAAAGTGTGTTTTTTATTAGCAACGCGACTCGCGACTAACGTGTATAGGCTTTTAAGACCAACCTTGATTAGAGCCACGAAATAGACGCGTTAAGCGAATACGCTTAACGTGGCAAGGAAGTATTCAGCGTGAAGTTGAAGCTTGTTTCATAGCCCTAGGGTAAATGAGATAAATGCGTGCGTCATACGCAAATGTGTGATGCACCAAAACGCGTTGAGCGTATTTGCCTAAATTATATGCTTCTTGGTCCTAAAGTAAGTCAACAAATACGAGTGTTAAACGTCAGGTACAATTGTATGACACAACGAAATGCGTCGAGATGTTTTCGCTTGTAGCATATGTTTTGTAGCTCTTGGATAAATGCCAGCATCGAGCGATAGATACAAATGAACGACAAAAAGTAATGCACGTAATGTATGAAGTGACAAATGCGTGCGTCATATGCAAAGTGAGGCGATGAGCGTTATTGCTTAAAGCGTATGCTTCGTGCCCCTGGAACAAAGCCGATAAATGCGAGCATCGAGCGTGAGATAGAATATGTATGACGCAACGTAACGCGCCGAGCATAATTGCTTGCAGCGTATGTTTCGTAGCTCTCGGATAAAGGCGAGAATCGAGCAGCAGATACAAATGTACGATGCAACATAACTCGAGGTGTGTAATCGTTTTAAGCTTATGTTTCGTGGCCTTAGAGTAAGTCTGACAATACAAGCGTAAAGCGGTAGATACAATTGTGGAACGCAACGAAATGCGGCGAGCATATTCGCTTGTAGCGTATGTTTCGTGGCTCTCGGATAAATGTGAGCATTGATCGATAGATACAAAAGTAACACGCAGAGTCTATTCACTTTAAACGTATGTTTCATGGCCTTCGGATAAATGCGAGTGTCGAGCGTGAGATACAAAATGTATGATGCAACGTTGCCGCGCTGAGCGAATTTGCTTGGAGCGTTTGTTTCGTAGCCATCGGGTTAGGCGGTACGACGTAGGTGGTTTTTGATTGATCATTGTTGTTATATGTAAAATATGAGCATATTTTACGTGCTCCTGGTGTTTGACGTCGTTACAAGCAAGATGTATTCTTTGTGGGTGTGAACAGGATTGAATGATAGAAAGAGGTAGACGTAATATAAATACGACGTGTAAACTATAAGCTCGTATTTTAATATTGTTTAGTCTTTATTCTATAAACGAAGTTAATGCAAAAACCATATTGAGATTTAGAATTTCTTTTTCATAGTAAAATTTTTTATAATCTTTATTATTGCAGATTCAGAACAATGACGACGATATATTTTTGTACCATTTAGATGGTAGCTTAGTTTTTAATATTGTTATTTTACTTTAGTGCTAATGTTCGATAAGGCCATTACGGATATTTAATACGACTACACCATTCTGTTACATACCGCTCGTAAAATGTTGTATTAGCTTTACTAAGCATAAGATATATCACACAATTATTTCCCATATAATAGGAGCTGCGTGCATCAACTCGAAACTCCATGCACCAGTTAGTTTGTTTTTATGGATAAAATATTTAAAACTTAAGAACTTAAGTGAGTCCAAGTCCACACGCTAAGCATAAAGAACAACGATGAAATAGTTTATTCTGTAACTAAAGCTCTTTGAACGACGATATTTACTGATCGAGTTCGACTCGAATTTTAAACTTCGAATGCAATACCATCAATAAAAGCATGATGGCGCTGTATGGCTTTTATTTCATTTAAAATACATGTAACCTCGTTGCGTATTGTTTTTGATTGGTATATATTCGCCTTTGTCCGGGCCGCGGATGTCACCGACCAAAGCTGTGAGCGAACAGAGAGCAAAGGGGATAACAATTAATTCGCTCGATACGTATAAAATATGAATAAACGGAGAAACAATAAAAGTATGGCGGCGAATAGCCGGCGCTCGGCTCAGAGCATGCGGTGGTCAGCCACAATCGGAATTACATTGCTGCTGCGACCGACGCGTCGTGCCACGCGCCACACCACGTGCCATCGATGCATGCTCACACACAAACACATACAGGGTGTCCGGTAATTAATGGATAACCTGGAAATGTCTTATAGTGGAACTGATGGCCGTTCAGAAAAAATATGAAAAATAATCTATCCTAACTACTACCTGAGATATGTGTTTTCCTTTTAATTACCATGTATAACTTTCTTGTATACTACGACCATAAATGAATGAAATCCATCGGTTTTTTGTTGTTTTATTATTAAACACTAATTATGTTAATAGATAGACAGTCAAAAGTATGCTATGCTATAATAGCTTGCACTTTTTAATATATATATATATTTTTGTTTATTGTTTTATTATTTTTTTTTCATTTTTTCTGAACGGCCGTCAGTTCTACTATAAGACATTTCAAGGTTATCCATTAATTACCGGACAACCTGTATATAATTTTGTATAACAGTTTATGTACTCAATAATAGCATTGATGGAATTGCATGCACTAACACATTTATGAGTTTATGTATCAATTATAGCATTAAAATAACTAGATTTTAAAATGATGTAGACACTTTTATAAGATGCGAATGCGCTATACTTAATAATATTGTCTTACTTCTATGTGACCTACGAACCTGCGATAAAATGTGTATAAATTAGTTTTATTTTATAGTAAGTAAAATACAGTAAACTGGTGAACCGGTTTTAATAAAATTTGTCATGTCAATAGCTTTAGCTCGGGTCTGAGTGTAAATCACAAAAATTATGCTACGCAACGTTTTATTATGTCATTTTGCTGCGCTTATTATTTGATTATACTAATATTTTTTTAAAGAGATTAATCAATTCTCGTTCATCCCTCCAGCTAAGCTAGAATTGTTTGTTTTGTGTGAAAATATGGATTCGAATAAATTTTGTCATAGATATCATTTGATTGTAACAAAAGCTAGTGTTGTATTAGAACTGTAAAGCACTCCATTCGTTTATGCGTTATACGCTGCGTTGAACGCATTGCGATAACCGTCTACTATTTTATTATATACTAACTTTTGCCTGAGGCTTCGCTCGCTCGAAAACAGAACTATTTTCTGGAAGAAAAGGATATAGGATACACGCCCTATGTCTTTTTCTGTATCTCTAACAACGTTTATACGCGAAATTTCATGATAACTGATCGTGTATTTTAGGCGAAAAAGCGTAACAAACGAAAAAAAATCAAACATTTGCATTTAGGTAGGTAGGTAGTTTAGTTAGGATTAGGATAAAGCAATTGCTACGCTTGGTTTTTTGCTGTTGAACGCAGCGTCAAAAGCAGCGTGAGAGACGTGTCATTTAAAGCGACGCAGACGCGGCTCTATAGTGGGTTTAGCCGCGTAAACGAACCTAGCGCTTATAACAAAACATTGGATACTTAAAATAGACGAACGAAAGTACGGCAAGCAAGCAAATTTACACGAACTAACTTAGAGTAAACGTAAATCAGAATTTAACCCCTAAAATCCTTCCATATTAAACGCTACATTTTCTTAATGGCAACTGGCTCCACTTTATGCATGGTGCGATTTATAACTCCAGCTGCTTGTCACCGTTATGAATAATAGTATCGCGGGTAGTGGTCGTGGACTATTGCAGGTCAATACAGAATCCCAGGTGCGACCTGTAGTGGCCGCTACAAAAATAAGCCGCTAATAGACAAACTTTAATAGCGTCGGCCTTTCGCAATCAGCAGCAGCATCCTTGCGAATCGCAACATTTTGCTTGAACCCCTTCCCCCCTCCTGTCCCCGTCCCGCGCACTACCCCTCCCAGGCCTTACAGCTGCTCAGCCGACCGCCGGCCATATGTTATACCATTCCGAAGTTAAGCGGGTTAATTAGTTCGCGATTAGACGATTCCACTTTCGTCAGAATTACCTTCCTACGGCATATTAAGCATTCACTCAATTCAAATTCACCTAAAAAGCTTTTCATGAACCGTAGCTATTGTCACTCAGACAATAATTTAATTAAGTTTCACTGTCTGAGAATTTAAGCGAAACATAAATACCACTAATTTATGTAACGCTTAATGTTCATTGTTTTAGATTCTCTTTAGTTTGTTGAGGACGTTTCTCATAAATTTGTGATGTAATTAGTACACTGGCTGATATCATAATGTACCGTACTTATAAGACTGAACATGTCTCAGAACATGGCCTATGCAGAACGTCTCTGACTGTCACACAACTTGTTTGAGCTCTCCTCAGAGTAGTAAGTTTGAGCCGTGATTAATCAAGACTTAGTAATCTCCGTACAATCTCCTTTGGCTTCGTATAATATCTCTATATACAGAGACGCAGTTCATCTAACATATTATGTTCAGTTGCGGTTGGCATGGTGCCTGTGCGGGAGCTAATCTGCAATGAGATTGTAAACAGATGGCTCGTAATGTATGTGATGTCCGTGAGGCCGTCTGTTGTGCGTCCTGCAATCTAGAGAGATTCCAGTGCACTATCCAAGCACGTGCTGTGATAAAGCACTACGAAAATAAATAAATAACATCGTAACTAGTCTGGTAAATACATTATTAATCGTATGATTCGCCTGTATATACAGGCACCTTGAAAGGAGAGGCAGTGGTGTATTACATGACATCCACATCATGTTAGCTACTTTGTTATCATCGCACAATAAGGGATGAGTTTACTCCAGCCTGCTGGGGATATTTTTAGATAATGTTCTTTACTACGTTTCTTGTGTACGATGTCACGCCAGTTTACGCATTTGCGTGCACTGTACGCATCGTGCAAGCATCCGACGCGAGCCACCCGTGCCAGGAGACAGTATAAATAACTTGCGTACGTAACCCGCAATAGCTATTTGAATCGTGTACAAGAAGTTTTAGCGGTACACCGGCGGCCAGACACAATAAGTTTTTAAATATGTCTGGCATTCCAAGAATAGACAGTTTAACAAAAACAAAGTATATGCCAGTCAAAGGAAACCTGATCGCCCGATCGGCGGTAAATGTAGCCATAATTTGTCACCACAGGACTAGCATGATTCGACTTTACGTTAAAATTTATAGCTCAGGTAGCTAGAAATTTTAACATAATTTCTTAGAGATTCGACCGAATCTCTAGGAATCTTGATAGTTGAGGAAAATTAATTTGTGCGCGTCAGTCATTAGAGCGAGACATCCAAGGAACGTAGAGTTGAAGTATGTGAGCGCGGAGGATTGAGCATTCCTCGCGTGCCGCCGCACTTCGCAGGTATCTTCGGCAAATACTTGCTGCACTTTGGAATAATTTTCGATGTAACGCTAGTTCGGCACAGAGTACATCTTTATTGATGGCATTCGCGCAAATTTTAATACTATTCAGAATAGGTACATGGAATTGCATAGTATATGTTTTACATGATGCTTAATTAATTATCTTAACCGAAGGTTCTAAAGTCGACCTCTTTCCTAAAATCGCTAACGACTTTATTGCTTTATCTTTTATGTTTGAGTTTGGCTAGAGTTAACAGCATGTTGTAATAGTGCTATTTAGTTTACATAAAATTCTAAACTTGTTACTGAACATTAAAATTAAACTACTATATACGGATAATACTGCGTTGTGTATTGAAAAACATCGCAATAAAATTCATTTAAAGTAGTTTAATTTCAATGTACAACATAACCGTAATTTCCGTTAATTCGTGAATACATAAAGGCCATGTCAGCACATTTTAGTGAATTCTTATGTAAATGAAATTCTTAGTATAAATGCGGAAATGCAATTTCTGACTTGGTTTTTGCTTTCTCAAAGCACTGTAGCTACGATCGACATTACTTTTTGCATGGAGATGGGTCATGAATCGGCGAGTGATGTAGTTATAATACTTTTTAAATGGAAAACTTTTCCTAAGCGCCACGAGATCAAAGTCACAAACATGCGTGGTATTTCTAGTAGTTTAATATGAAGGTGGCGTGATTGAATAGGTATTATGTAAGTCGCGTAGAAGTAGTCGCCTTATCCGGAAGGGCTGGCGGTGAACAAAAAGCAATAGTGTCAGTTACGCAGAAACATCAAGTCGTAGGCGGAGACATATATATACATGTATGTGTTTGTGTGTGTGTGTGTGTGTGTGTGTGTGTGTGTGTGTGTGTGTGTGTATAGGTACAGGTATATGTAGGTAACGTGTTTTCTTTACATTACACACGGATGAACGAGTTTCACGGTTCACCTGCTGAAGGCTTTGTGTCTGGATCTCGCGCGACACCATCCATTTAAATAATTCAGCCCGTTGTGTTTGTTTACCCGCGCGCTCAACGCGACTCGCTCTCTTACACGTATATGTATGTGTGTTACATCGAATGATAGAATATTAAGCACAGGCGGCTCGATGTTAACATACCAACATTAATATTGTAGTGGAGGCATTAAGTACGGGTATCTCTATATTCAAGTCAAATTCCGGTCTAATTAATTGATTATTGTATCATGGGCTAATCCGCCCCACTGGCGCAATCCTTTCTAGTATCGATGTGTGCGTGCCACGTTCTATGTGTATAACCACACTGTGAATGTGTGCATCATCTACGTTTTATTTCTTTTGCTAAAACCATTCGCCTAGTTTGCGAGCATGAAAATGTTCTGTTTTCAAATGAATATTTTCATCACTAGAGGTAGGTACTCGTATACATAGTATTTTCTACTGGCACGCGAGACATTTGTACAAATTAAATATATTAATATGATGAGACACGTACGTAGTTACCGTAAGTCGCTGAGTGACGGGGACTCCGCAATCTCATTAGCAGGCTTTCGGCTTTCATAAATGTGCTCTATTACTGGCCGGCGCTGAGATAAAGCGCGCACCGCCAAACATCACAAGGAAAAAATCTAATAAACAGCTCTGTGCCAATCCATTAAGTGAGTTAGTGATGTTATGTAATTGTTGTGTTGTCGGACCACAGAGCACACATTAACTTCTATTATGGTTAACATGAACTAACGACACGGCTTTCTTTTTACAATTCACGAATACAGCGAGTTAGTAAACTGATTCCGCCGTCGCAGATCGCAAGATTTTAAATATAGGTGTGCCATCACCATTCCTAGATTACACGAAAAAGTGTATTTTCTAAGAGCTTACACATTTCATTTATATGGTAGTGAACTGAATTCGCTGTCGCACAGATACGACTATATGCAAAGGTTTTAAATGAAGATGAACCCTCACCATACTTTTGATCGCACGACCAGTTTTCGATGCTAAGATGAGTAAGCGTGATAATATTATATTCTAATTCAGATATCCGGTTGCATTGTGTAACAAAAGATTACTTAACGACCAGAAAGGCGACCAAATTTAATCGTAGTAGCATCTGTAATTAAATCTTAGGCAATATTGTCTTCTGTTTACGCGAATGTTATTCATTGAAATTAATCTACTATATACGGATTTTATCGCGTTCGTTGGTCACGGGGAGACTGACTCTCCCCGTGACCATGGCTGCTGAAAAGCAACCGAAATGTCGGGGAAAGTGTAAACCAAAAATAAATAGAATTAATAGTTTAAATAATTTTATTAGCTTATAAATTAGTAAAATAAAATCAATAGTAGTAGTAGTGTAATATTTTCAAAATTTTGTAATACAGTGCTAAATAAACAACGCGATAAAATCCGTATATAGTAGTTTAATTTCAATAAATCTTAGGCTGTATGGAATACTAGTAAACTGAACAGAACGACGCTCGTAAACGGCTCTCTAAACGTTATTATAGATAACTACCTCGTGGAGTTAGTAGCTGCATATATCGACACTACACTTATACACCACTGTCCGTTCTGCCAGCTTGTCCAGGTTGCCGTACGTTGGCACACAATCCCCGGCATTACCCTCCCCGCATAACATCCCTTTTTACCCAGGTACGGCTTAGTTTGGTACTTACTTGTGCAAGAATGTCAATCAGAGCCAAATGGGACGGCGCGAGCCGACGGAGGGAGGGTTCGGTAATTAGAAATCCACCCGTGAATGCAATTAATCGAACTCAGTGCAGATGAATGCTAGCGAATCAACTGTGGGTTCACAGTTCGTGTGTATTTAACATTAGTGTAATACGTTTAGGTATTTGAACACTGCGGTGTGCTAGTTTTAACTGAGTTCATTTGAATATCAACAAAGAACGCCACGGCTTGGGAGCACTTTGCACTTTGAGATTGTATGTTGTGTAAGTAATGGGATAACATAGAACTCTTGAAACGCTGTATAATTCTATGATTGGTAAGTTTAATTGATCATTTATAAGGGTCAATTTCGCTGCTAGATCACAAAGTGCTTCGGTGGCGCAGCGAAAGTGTATGCGACTGATGTGCATGAGATCTCGGTTTCGACTCCTAGGTTGGACAAAGCTTTATTTATAGACTGGAACTGTGCCCGGTAAAAGGCAATAAGCGCGCCCCCTAAAGTAATACCTTAAAACCTTAACCGGCGAAATGTTTGTGTAATAATAATACTTCAGGGATATAGATATTATGCAAAAACGTTTATGATACAATTGGAAAGGGCCCAACGTTCAGTACTAAAAACTATGCTCAAAAAACTTTTAAGTATCCTACTACATAACTATCTTAAGATTGCAAGTTACTTATTAACCCGTCAAGTGTCGAGCGGACATACGTTTGTCCGTTTGTGTATTGTTGCAGAATGTTTATTTTTCTGGTATGTCCACTCGACATAGAAGAGGTAATGTGCGTCAGTTGTTTATATAATCATCATTCCTGAAAGTACACCAAAATGTTATTAACTCTAAAAATTATAAACATCTCCTCAAGCGCCGAGTATATAGAATCGTGGTACCTAGAACTATTACATCATTTGCAAGACGTTTCAGCCAATACAGTATTCAGTCAAAGAGGCAAAAAAATGGTATCCAAATAGCTCAATAATAATAAATAAACATATGACAGCACCGAAAATCTTCTTTTGCACTTTAGTTGAACACTTTTCAATTTAGATATGCTCAAATCATAATATAATATTTAAATATATTATATACATTCATATATATACAAATATTCATAATTACACATACACCACCCGCGGTTATCGTAAATTGTATTATGCTTTCTATTTTTACCTTAATTGTACAATAAATCAATGATAGTTGATGATTAAATTTAAATGATATCGAGCGAGCAATGTGCCTTAATGTAAATTGTAATCGTCACGGTACCTACAGGACAGGCTTGCCTAGTGTGGGGCCAAAGGATGAGACCATACATAATAATATATTCTGGTAATAAAATATATATATTTTTTGAGACTATATAAGTATATAGAGCTCAGACTTTAAGTCAATTTAATATTGTTGGTTAAGTTAAAATACACTCTATACAAAACGGCAACATTGTAATGTTTTATTCGATTCGTATACTCCGAACTAAGCTTCGCTACACTGTCAATGGCGATGCGGCGACGGAGGAAATCCTATCAATTAAGTTTATACGCGTCTCGTATATAGCTTTGCCACAGAACATCAGCCAGTTACGTCACCGACCGCAGGTACGTACCTGTCTCCATACCTGTACCTTACTCATAGCTTTTTGTCACAGTTTGTATCAGATCGCTGTGGTTTTTTTTAATGTACAGAGATAAATATTAATTCGTCTTAACCTAAAAAGTATATTAATATTTTTGAAATTGTAGATCTAAAACGTTTTGATAATCCTAACTCTCCTAACTAATATTATAAATGCGAATGTACATATGTTTGTTACGCTTTTACGGCTTATCTACTTAACCAATCATCATGAAATTTCACATACACATTGTCAGGGGTACTGAAAATAACATAGATTACCTTTGCTCCAGAAAAAAGTACTGTTTGTGAAGGATAGAAGGTTATTGCAAAATCTAGTACAAATTAATTTAATACGTCATAATTATGCAAACTCAGTAACTATTTATTATACTATAGATATTGTTTACTAATATAATTTAATCAGTATTTTTTTATGCTGACATAGTTTTATCTAAATTAACAAAGAGAAAATAAGTTTCATCATCTCATCATCTTAGCCGAAAGACGTCCATTGCTGGACATAGGCCTACCCCAAGGTTTTCCACACATTCAGGTCTTGGGCCACCCACTTCTCGCAAAATAAGTTTACTTAATATTAATTTAAGATGTTGCACCTGAGGATTTAGATTCAGGATTCAGTATGGGTAAATTTTTTATTTTACTATTATTAATTACTAAAAGATCTATGTAAAAAGCTATGCATATGCAATAATATATGCATGCATGCACATACCATTTATCATTTGCATGCTATTATTAATATAGTTGAATAGGTCTGGACTGTAATTATATTTCAACACATGTAAAAAGAAATCCTATTTAGGTACTGCGAATAAATATTATATGTAAATATTTTTATTCGCACTTCCCACTTTAGAGCAGGAATGTGCCGCTCAGCACTTTCTGTTCGAACTCGAAAATATGACCTCAATGTATCGCAGAGTCGTACGAATTATCATTATATACGAGCCCCCAGTTCAGTGCGACGCAGCGACGCACGGGGCCTTCGCTACCAATATACGCGCTTATACCTTTGGGACGAACCGCATGAGTCAGCACTCACCACCACCGTGTTTGAGCTCGTCAACGTAACCTTGCGCTCGAATGAATCCAAAAAACAAAGAATTTTTCCTCTTTATATAAATGTGCGTATGTTATAAACGTCCTGAATGTTCGGAAGCTGTAAGGCTTTGTTCACAATCCCCTATGAAATGAGTGGATTTGGAGAGAGCCGCACTTTCTATTGGATTCTGGTGCGCACAGGTAATTATTTACTTTAATGCCTTTATCGTTGTCTGCTCGCTCCAGTATTACTTAGAATGTGTAGTAAGTAACGATAAGAGCTTCAGACGAGAGGTACAAGTATCTAATCTGTTAGTACAACATTTTGTTCCCTTAATATTTGATACGCTATTAGCCTTCAGCAATTTCCGTGCCTTTTAAAATATTTAAACCTTTTAATCTCCTTAGGGGAACGATGAATCTTTTGTGAAAATACTTTTCTTAAAAACAATCCTGTTCTGGTTGGTTACACGGCAAGCTTGGGGCAGAGCGGACGGCGGACCGCTGCGTTTGTGATAATTGTATTAGTCCATCTCAGTGCGAGTCTCAGTAGCTCGAGCTTCATTACTAGTTAATGCGCCACTCACTACTTTGTTTTTCATGCATATGTATGCGCCTGATTCCTATAAACCAACGCAAGCCTCGACTGCTCACAGCGATAACTCTCGTTTGTTCGTTCTTACTCGTATTTGTTGTGTACGATATCAAATTAGAATAATACGTAAATTAATGCATACATAAATAGTATGTTAATATATGAGGCAGTAGAACAGATGGGATGGCAGCCACGCTATCAGCTTAGCTTCGCCGCTCGCACCATCGCACAACGGGAGAACAATAGACTCGGTACATGTCTTTAATTATGTTATAGCAGAGTTCACAGCTCTACTGCACTGTTCGTTGGGATTTCAACACCTACTTATACTGGTTTTATTATTATTGTACAACTCTCGGATATTACTTGTGAAGTAGCTTTGTATAGAGCGCGCATTTTCATTTAGCACCGTGTGTAAGTGTGTAAGAGGTAGGACAGTTTACGCGAGAGAATGACTTGCCGGTTTTGGATGACTAAAAACTGGTGTTGCGTTTCACTAGGTAAGCAAGCATTTCATAGACGCGAATACCTACTTCTTACATTCCTTCTTTTTGTCTCACCTTTGTTTTCTATTAAACGTGAATTATATAGCTGTTATGGCGAGCTCCAAGCGATCATAGGTCACCAATACAGCTAACGATCAGACGGACCTTATGCTTGTTTGCCAATTTGTATAAAATAAACACTGATAGAAACCTTATTTCAGTTAGTGTTTTTTTGTTTCATGCAAATTGAAAAGCTTTTTCCAATATTATGTCCTTAAATTAACCTTTCTCACGTTTTGCACGTTGTAGTTTATATAAGTTACCATTTAGGTAGTAGTTTCTAGAGCTAGTTATTGCGAGGCTGTACTATCAAAGGAGGCCGGTTTATGTTCTTTGCACTGATATCGTAGTGAATCCTTTGCTGTCAAGTAAGCAAATAAAAAGACCATATTATGCTTTTGGAATTGCAAGCCTCTGTATGTGACATCACCAATTACTATCAACCGGACGAGAAGCGAAATGGAAAGTCAGGTTATAAATCGGTTATATAAACTAATTCTTCGATAATAATCAAAGTGATATAGGCAGTAGTTCGGAGCGAGTGATCGAGTGTCCAATCACAGGAGTTGGTCGAGTGTCGTGAAGAGCGTCGCTGCGCCCTCACTCTCTAACGAACTCTGTGAAGCGCTATTGTGCGCTCTCATTTACAACTTAACTAAGAATGTTGGCGGCTCGAGGACAGTTCGGCGGGCTCTTCACAAACCGAACCGATGATACTCGAGATTCAGTCCACAGCTACTTTAACTAAAGCATTTGAATTGTACTTTATCTTAATTTACTTAATTCGTGTTTAGCTCTTATCGCTGTCACGGTTTACTATACCTATATATTCAAATGAATTATCTCTGGCGTACTCGGTACTCGCTGTCATTTGCCTGGCATGTTTAAAATTCACAATTATTTAGACATGATAATGCTACATGACATAGCATCACTGCTGGATATCCCAAAGGTATATACAGAAGTGTAAACATCCATATTATGCTATTTATGTTGAGCTTATGGTAATGGTATGGAAAGGTGAGTCTTATGCGGTTTTATAGGTGCTTGTTTCGGCGCTCGTGCTACGGCTGTGTGTGACCTATAATATCAGCCCTGTATTAAACTGTCCGATTGCTGGTCCTCTTTTCAGTGTAAGAAGAGTTGGGCCATACGCCACCACGCTTGCCCAGTGCGAGTTGGCAGACTTCGCATATCTTCGAGAACATTATGGAGAAATGCAGGTTTCCTCACGATGTTTTCCTTCACCCTTAAAGCGTGCGATAATTAAATGTTTAATACGGACATAACTTCAAAAAATGTGTGTGTCCTTGGAAAAGCTATTTATTAATATTTAACTCGATCTAGAAATGCCAAGCTCTTATAGGCGTTATGCCAACTAAATAAAGTCGATAATAGTATAATTAAGAATCGATATTCATACCATACAAAATCACAACTTCGGTGAATGTAACAGAATGTTGAATGCTTTACAGAATAGTACATATCGTCTCTCGGCAACTGCTAGTGCAGTGCCAAATGGCAACTCGCACACTCGAGGCAGCAATTAGCGGCAGTCAATACGTGCACTAGTTAGTCGCGAGTCATGCTGTGCCCAGTGACGTCACACGCCGCTCGAGTGACTCGTTAGAGTGTCGCCGCCGTCATTAGCCGATGTGTCGCATCGACACGCGAGCTTACTCGCCCCACATCCGATGTCGTTCACTCATCAGAGGATGATCTGAGCTAAGCTAAAGACTCGAGTCTTTAGCTTAGCTCAGACAGCGTCGACGCTGATTGTTTCACTTGTTTCGCTGCTCAAAGGCTATGTTCCTTGCCGAATAGGGCGATTCAATACGTAGGTATGACTTATTGTTCGTTCACATTCAGCTGGTCTTTGCTAGGCGAAGCGTAAACGAGCAAAGCATGTAACGCTTTAAATTTGTGTATAGTTGATTAGCTTCGAAGCCTCCAGCGAGCATGCTTAGAACACGCCACGAGCACTCAGCTAGTACTTGCTAGTTTGTTGATGGACACAAACGAATTCGGGTCGCACAGTTATAAATCTCGAACCCTTTACGGTGCGAACAAATCAGCTGAGTTTGATTCACGCAGACCCATCTTTACGGTTTCACAAATCGATTCCTGATACAAACCGTATCAGCGAATCGATTAGTATCGTAATCGAAATCGTATCGATCCGTATATCGAAAAGCAAAAGGGTATTACGTATTGACGTAAAAGATTACATATGGTTTTATTTGGCATAAAAACCGTAGACAGAGTGTAAGCGTGGTTATGAAGATGCTCGCTGACTTCATTGCAAAATAAAACGACGTGATGTAAGTCTTACTTCAAGTGTGACGCCTACATTGTAAGTAACCCATTGTCTGTCTGCTACAATCGTGCGAGTAGGTAAAATGTAATGTGATGACGTGCTAATGCGTTGATGGGCGATAGAGTTAATTGCGACACTTCGTTATAATGGCGACACGTTATCAATATTCCTGCTAACTCAGCAATGGGACGCGTACCGGTGAGCAAGGCACAAACGGATAAGATTTGTTAAAAACATTTCCATTATGATTAAACATCGTAGTTTCCTTGGGAAAATACACCATAAGATTCTCGTTTTTGTTTTATTTAGCACTAGCTTTTGCATGCGACTTCACTTGCTCAAGAACGGTACTTTTTCTGGATGAAAGGATGTTGGATACATAGAAATGTGTTTGACGTCCTGCTAAAGCCTTCTTGTCCCTTATTATTTTATGTTATCTGCATTTATTCGACAAAAATACGTAGTTTCTAACATTATCGATTATAATAATTGGATGAGAGATACCGTATAGGTATATCAATATTCGAATGCGAGTTGTAATGTGACCAAAATTTTAGTACCAATCGCAAATCGCTAATTCACCGAGTATTATTATAGAACAAAAAGCTTTTTCATTAACTTACAAGAACTCCTTTTAGGTTATGTTGAGAGTAAGCAGATTCGTTCGATCAAACGGGATCTGCAAGTTACTTGTAGTTTGCCTTCACTGTAAACTAAATTAAAGCTAACAGAGTCCATCAAAATGGTGTTCAAGATTATTATCTTTACAAAGCGCCATCAGAAATAACTCACTTAGTAGCGTACTCTATGTATACTAACGTAAATTGTCTCACGCTGTTCAGCAAAACGTAATGGCTTTCGACATTAAGGAAGACCGGCTAAGTAATAATGACAGGGTATAGTTGTTTATTGCCTTTATCTATTGGCCTTATAAAAAGGCTGGAGATCTCACAACGGGTTGTAGAGATATGCTTGGAGTTGCTTTACGTGATAAGATTTAAAACGAGGATTTGTGAAAGAACGATGGTAATTGATATAAGCTTTTCAGGTAGCTAATTGAAGTGGCGGGTAATGTAGTCAGACCAATTGAGAGGCGATTAGGAAGAAAGGATCTCAATCGGCCACTACAGATAAAACACCCCTCTAGATAAACAAACGACCAAAGAATAACAATTATTACTATCTCAGTAAGGTGGCAGGCAGTCGTTAAATACAAAGAGCATATAATCGATCGCTTGACCAGCGATCTTTGGCAGATGATGATATGAAATTATGAGGAGACATGGCAGGGTGTTTTTATTATCACATAACTTGTCAACCATTATGCTAGTCATAATAGATGCCATAACTTAAAGCAGACTTCTCGCGAACTAAGTAGTTTGATAGAATTGCTTTTGTTTATATCATGGAATGACCTTGCTGATACTGGACTACTAAGCGATCATTCAACATTTTCACAGTAATAATAGTGTCTGAAGATTGTTGTAACTGCCTATCATCACGCAGGCCTTTTATTTATTACTTTGGTTGTATAATAAAAAGAGCGCATCTCATGTTGCTTGCTCTTATCACTTAGACAGTACACATACGGCGTTCACGTAAATATTTCCATCCTGCAGTGAGTCATAAAATAGGTTATAAAGCAGCGCGGGCCTGCTGTCATATAGCGCTCGACCACGGGCGTCACCGACTATAGTACGAGCGAGTAGTAACATCCCCGTGCCCGCACCCTTTACACTATTTATAACTTTCTCTGCTCCTACTCGAACAAGCTACGCGTATGCGGTATCAGAGAAATGGCACACATTCAATGTTATGGCCTCAGATGGTTTAACGACACACCTCCTGCTGCCATAAATGCATTAATAGGTGTTTACGAGAACCCACGTATACCATGCTTCGTGCGGAACACACTAACACTCCGTTTCTGAAAGGATAATCAACGAATTGTCAAAATTACGTCAAGTGATCTGATTGGCTGTTGCTAATTCGGTTATCCAATCACAGCAGTTGTCATTCGTTTGACCGTCTGTTAACAAAATTTTGTGCTGATTTATCTTTCAGAAACTAAGTAAGATAACTAAACCAATTAGCAGATATTGCTCTGTTCAACAAAGCAATTAGAGACACGCCTACAAGTACAGAACACTGAACAAATTATAAACAGAACAATTATTTGTCTAAATAACCTCCTAATTGGGTGTGCAAACGGTTTCAAGTATGTTTTGTGTTCTATCACAATATTGAGCAAACGACGAGAGAACAATATTGGAAAAAGGACCTTCGAAATTCAAAAGTAGAAATTCGCCGAAAAATGGTTATACAAGGTGTCAATCACTGTTGATGTAAGGGAATTGCCTCGCACCTGGCCACATTGGAACGTAATACCCACGCGGAAAATTGGTTCTATGTAGGCTTCAAATAGTACACTTCCACCTGTGTGTCATGATTTCTGCCGAGAATTTGGGGAAAATAACAAGCAAGGCACTTTTATTTGAGTTCGTACAACCTATCGCAGAAAAGGGACTGCTGAGTCGATACATCATGATAATCTACAGGTGATGTAGAATATGAACCTAAAATACTTGTGTAAATTTATAAAGTACTAGTACTTTTCTTAAAAGTAGGTTAGGTTAGATGTAAAAGTACTTTTTCCTAAATAAAATATAGCCATTGTTACCCGGTGATAATATAGCTTTTTAATGTTAAAGATTTTTTTAAATTGGTTGTGTAGTTTTTGTGTTAAATCATTACAGACAAAAATCTAATCTTTCTTCTTTATAATATTAGTATAAAAGCAGAAGGCTTGGATTTAGAACTCCTGTATTCCGTCAGCTATATTTAAGTAAAAAACAAACACTAAAACATTGCTTGAACGAATGTCGACACCCCACAATTGCATGCCAGAAGAACTTATGCCGAGAGTAGCATAGAATCTTGATATCAAGATAAAGATTACGACGAAACGCTGCATACACCCTTCGGCTGCTTTGATAATGTCAATGTTTAAGTACTTATGGATGTAAAGCATTCCTAATACCCATAAGAACTGTCTTACCTTTGTAAGATAGACTCTATTATAGCACTGAGATTGAGGTAATTGGAGAATACAGACAAGGACAGCTGGTCATAGGTTAAGAAAAAGAAATGCTTAGAATTAAAATATAAATGCTGTTCTTTGCAATATACGATACCCAGAAGATAATTATTTGCAGTATGAATAATGTTGACAATATTTATGTACTCACATGTAAGGTACTACACCCGGGGGATGGAATAAAACAGCGTTTCTTATATCTGCCGCCGTCGCGTTGCACTAGATTGTACTGCTGCTTTAACATTATGATGATAGAATAAGTAAGCAAGCTGTACGGAGCAACGGGACGACGCGCGAATGTCAAATAAATATTGCCACTGTTTTACGTAATGTATTTTCTAGCGTGTATTTTTATATTGCTATGCGTCGCAAACAACCTAGAGAACCACCTTATGGTAAGAGGAAAACGCCGGCCATTGGAATAGCTGCGTTTCAGAAGTAATTCCAAGATATATACTTAACCCGCTACCTTGGAAAAGTGATAAAAAGGGGGCAAAAAAGGAGATTGAAGGAAGGGAGGAGGTTAAACCACGGGTGCTCGCACACAACGATCAACGTGACAGTACGGACACTGCTACTTTACATTGATATTCTTTAAGAGGCCTAGCACTTCGCCGGTCGAGCCGGCCCATTCATGCTGAAACCAGCAAGTCTTCTTAATACAAGCATTGAAGGCCTCAATCTGTTTACGCTCTGTTGAGTACGGCGGCTCGAGCCGTGGTTCTCAATTCAAGAGGCCCGATCAATAAAATTTTTCGTTCTTGTGGAACTGCTACGTTAGTCATGTGAGATAAAAATGCGTTTACTTTTACAGTTAATAGTAAGGTTCTCTATGTTTAGAAACTCTAATAAGCATATAAAAGACCGAAAACGTACTTAGCAGTAACACTGGACTGACTACCAATTCCGTGATACTTTAGACATAGCTGGCAAATGTGGTTTACTATATTATGAACAGTATCCGGGAACAGTGCTTTCTCTGGATGAAAGGTACCCTATATACTTTTCTGTGCTCCTGACCAAGTGTATAGTGTATGTGAAATTTCATAATGATCAATAGAGTAGTTTAAAAGGCGTAAGAGCGTAAAAAAAACGACAAACGAACTTATGTAGATCGAGATATACACGCTTGAGTCCTATATAAATAATGTATCTATGTAAGTAATTTCTATTAGCAACTCCTGACAGACATAGGCCGTATGTGTAATTGACGTCGCAATGAGTAATTAAGCAACTGTTTATTTATGTACATAATGGAGACCGGTCGCCAATTTGCGGCAGACTAGCGAATTCTGCTCGCCTGAGTGGCACTTACGAACTTCCGATATACTTTCACTTGCCGAAGTAAATTTAATAATGAAATATTAGCTATCTTAGTGTACGGGCCCGCTCTCTGGCGGCTCGACGCAGCTCCAACTTCACCGTTTAACAAACAAACAGCGAGCCGAGCTTCTTTACTTTTCGAATTTAATTATATCATTGAGGAGGGATAATGGCGACTTTCTTGTTAAAATTAATCACAACTCTGAGAAATGAAAAATAAAAGGAATCTGCGTTATTGCGTGCCACCGGTGGCGTGGAGAGCGCCCGGCCCGCGCCCTCCGAATACTATTATTATAATTTGTTTTATAGACGACTCAGGGGTATGTGCGGGTGTGAGCGGGGATGCGATCGCGCTAATCGTTTCTTTTTTTGCCAACGATTTAAGAGCGATCAGAGAGAGGTCAGAATGAGAGGGCGAGAAGGGAGCAGTGAGGCGGGGTGGGTGAGGGGGTGACTGTGGAGTGCGTGCCGTCATCCATCACGCTGGCACAGAGGGCCGCGCGAGCGCTCGTCTCGAGCGCGACACATATCTGAGTAGCGCGATGCCGTCCGCGTCCTCGCGACCTGCAGCTGCGGGGCACATGTGTCACGACTTACTCCGCCGTGTCGCACCATGCATAATGTAACAGATCCTTAAAGCCTTTACCTCTCTCTATTTGGTATTCGGGCGCCGCCGCGCTGCGACTCGCTCGCGACCTTTAACGTCTCTATGAATGCTCAAACTATATGTAGGTAATAACAACGCGGCTCGCGAACCCTTCCTTCACAATTAATACGCACTTTATGTTCCATGTGCTACAGTTGAGCGGTTTCCACATCAAATTAATAATTGTGTTTCTGATTGTAATCGCAATTCTGTGGAATGAATAGCGCGGACATAGGGCGAGCGACGACAATTGCTTTCGTCAAAATCAATACACAACACAATGTGGCAATTCCGTGTAATAATGTGGTATTGGACCGCCAATACAACTATGCCGTCTTTTTTTATGAGCGTTGTGTTCTCCGATTTAGGGATTATCCCGGGACTAGCCGCTCAACGTTGGAAGCTTGACAGCCATTATATTCGCGTGGGATTTAGAGAAAAAGTAATGAAAACTGTATCGCACTAATGCGAAAGTTTTAGGTCCAACTACGTTTGCTTGCTATTAAATAGAATACATTCATGTAGTTTTATCGCTGGGAATGTGTTCAACGTTATATGTAATGTAAATAGCAGTGTAGTGAGCGTAAGCATTTTGTCCAGGTGCAGTGAAATGGGTTAACATTGTAATAGTTTTGTTAGCTGCGGCTTTTGGTTGCTTGTGGTTTGTTTCAATTGTCTATGTTTTATTGCGTTCTATTTTTTTATTAGCGTTTTCTACTGCTAGTACATCTACTTAAGAATATATCTATTCACTGCAGAACACAACACAAGATACTCTCGCTGCCCGTTCTGATTTGCCCGGCACTTCATGTATTTAATACTTCGATGATATTGAAGCATTTAAAGCAGGATGTAGATGCAGGTGTTTGACATATTATGCAATGCACGATTGTTACCTTACTAATATTAGAAATGTGAAAGTTTGTGAGGATAGGAGGTTGGATGTTTGTTACTATTTTGATGAAATGTTACATTATTATTGTTTATACATCAGAAAAACATATAGGCTACTAAAAAATCTATCTAAATCTACATTAAAGCGAGCGAAGCCGTGGATACCATCTAGTCGAATTTAAAGTCAAATTAATAGAAGATAGTACAAGCTCGTATTTGAATAGTGATTTATACTTGTGGCTCCAACCTAGTATTACAACAAGGCGACGAAATTAGACGACGAGAATAAATAATTATTGGTATTGTAAGCAAAGTATAATTTAATATAATGCATGTTTCAGCAATGTTTATTTTATATTTGATTCTCTATCATTTTAAATCAAATGTAGAAAAAAATAACATTCAAATTATGTTAACGCAACAACAACTTCGCATAATTCTTATTTCATTCGTGCATTTTACGTATTTTATTAGGGGAAAGACTCCTACATCGTACCACTTAATTTTGCAAGAGATTTAAAATAATACTACAGAAGATAATTTTTTTTTATAAATAAATACTTTTGTTAATCAATTACAACAAAATATAAAAATATTCAAAAAATGCTAGCCTATTTTCGTCAAATATAATTTTCTTTTAAATGTTGGTTTCGGTACGATTTAAAGACCGTTATGATAAATTGTACCATATGGTTAAAGGGATAAAATGCGTCTAAATTAAATGTTTTAAAGGACCAAATGAAAAACAAACTTAACAGGCATTATTTGATATCAAATTCTTATGTATCTAATCAAATATTTTTAGAAACAGTAGGAAATATGTAAGTATCTATCAGTCTCTTAGGAATCAAATTGATAATCTTTGACTTTGTTTTTCTTATGAACTAATCAAAGTCTTCAGATTTGAGATCATTAAAATATGTTTAATCAAAAAGTTATAGTGCCCTTAAAAAATACTTGTACAGCAATTAATATTACAGACATTTCAGGCAAATGTCCGGATTATCGCTACAGGTGTCATTAAGCCATTTGTAACATCTAATGCATTGGATCCAATTAATCTTAGGTCCTTTTTTGTCATAATAATAACCTTTGCAAATCGCGCAATAGTCGTAGTATCTTCAAGATCAAAATCGGAATCATCATCTAAAATTATTTCTTCGATTGAACTGTCTGACGATTCTCGTTTACGTTTCTGCGACATCTTTTCTTTTCTTTGAATTTCTCTCATTACTTTTTTAACTGATTTCTTTGATCTTTCTTTAGTCTGCTTTTCAACTTTAATATTTGGAATTCTTGCTTCCCGTTTCTGTACTGCTTCTTCTAATTCGGTTTTATAAGGACTTGATGTTAATTTTATCGTCTTCTTTCTTTTTCTTCGTTTGTTTAATCTTTGGTATCGGCGAAAGCATATGAATTGAAACTTCGAGGCTGGTGGATTTTATTTTACCAATTTTCTCATGTGCTTCGTTGGTATGAGCGGAAGTTGACGCACCATAGTTAATTACTTTCAAACTGCTGTCTTTTGAATACTCCAATGATGATAAAGCATTGCTCTTGCCTTACAGATCCAAAGTATTTTTTGTTTCTAAATAAACATTTGATTCACCAGCACTTAAATTCAAAGTATCACCTATCTCTGCAATGCCAATTTTATCGAAAGAACATGTTTCATTATTTTCAGTCGTCATATTTTCAAGGATAGATGGTGACTCGCAAGGTAAAGTTTCAGGAATCACGTTGCTCACATTATTGCAATCATTGATATCACTACGATTATCTAAAGCGACTGACGCAGCAAAGTGATGTTCTTGGAAGACATGGCGATTGACAGGCCAAATGCCTGCTGTTTTGAATCCACTGACAATATTTCCGATAGCTGCTGTTTTTTGGTAGACTTGATTAAATAAATATGCAACTTCATATTGCTGCGTGGGCTGGCATCCACGTTTCAATTTCTTGAATATAATATTTGCTCAAAGGGCCGTAAAATCAAACATCCAGTGGTTGTAACCTATGTGTAGTATGTCCTGGCAGTTGAAGTAGTATGATCCCATTTTCTCGAGCTAGTTGTATTGCGTCCAAGTTCTTCGAATGTGTTGTGTGGCCATCTAACAGGAGCACAACCTTGTATTCTTTAGAGAGTTTTACAATATCAATGAAATGTGACATCCATTTCACAAATAGTTCACCTTGCCTGCTCAGCAAGTAAGAGTCATAGCTGGAGTGACTCGGGCCACACCCGGCTTGTAGGCCTATTTGGGTAGGCATACGGATGTATGTCGGGAAGTGAGCGTGCCTTACACAGCTCCGGTACCATACTGGAGATATGGGAGGCGGCTTCTCCGTCGGCTTCAGCGAGGTTATCGTTAGCAACTCCTTTGAGTTGCGAGTAGTGAGCGGCTTTATTGCTCCGGTACCTATCTAGAGAATAGGTAGTGTCACTTGGGCACGAGGTAGCTCGCTTACGAGAACCGGATCTCTGAGGTTAGGGTGGAGAGTCGGGATTTGGGGACAAGACCTGTCTATAACTGATCCCGGAAGGTGCTCTCGGGCACTGGAAGGTACAGCGGCTCCTCTATTATAACCTAATCGGTTGGTGTAGGGGAACGCTATATCATAAACTGGGATAGTCGTAGAGGAAGGGGATGTTTGTGTATCCTGTCTCTGAAATAGTAGCTATACTACCTGGGGGAGCCCATTTTGTAATAGCGGGCTCATACGCATCCTTTTAAATATGATCATTGGTGGAATGTATTGACCAGAAGCACTTATTGCGAATACAGCTGTAGTGTTTACACCTCTCTCTGCACTTGATATTGCACCAACTTGCTTTTTACCCTTTTGTGGCTTTTTCTAAATATTCTTGTTTCCAAGAATAATATTTTCTTTTTTGTCTAGTTTCGTTCATCTACGAAACAAAAAAATACGTCTTATTGATTTAAAAGTATACAATATCTATTCGACCGAGTCTTTATGAACATATTTCCAAAACAACAACATGTAATAATAGAAACGCGTACTCTGATAGCAGTTTTTTTATAACCTGTAAAGTTTTCGATGATATTTTCTTTTAATATGAAGGACATTAACATAGTTGCATTATTAAATAACAACGAATTATCAAAAACTATGCTAGAATATGCCAGAGCTTAGGTTATCGGACTGAAAAATAGTTTCAAGCACAACAAAAAATTATTTTTTATGTTTATTGGCCAACCGGTAACAAGAGCAAATTGACAAGATGGCCGCGTCTGTGATGTGTTGCCAGCGTTACATGAATGTTACCAAAACGACAAAAATATTGCGTTTAGTAAGATTTTTCAATGTGGTACGATTTGTCATACGTACTACGTATGTATCTTCTATATAATAAAATGTAAATCATTACTTAATATTATAAATACAAATATGAGTTTGTTTGTTACGCTTTCGCGCCTTGACTACTCAACTCATCATCATAAATTTAGCATACACGTTATTAGGGGTACAGAAAAGATCACGTACTTTCCATCCAGACAAAAAGTATTGTTCTTCAGGGATAAAATTTCACTAACGCGGGAAGCCGCGGGCAAAAAGTTAGTAAGATATAAAATATGAGTGTAAAATATTTGGTGCAATGCTTAAAACATACGAGAGTGTTATCGCATACCCCGCGTCCGACCGCACACTTCACACTCACTAGATAAGTTGCACCTCACTCGCATAACTTCAAAATTCATAAAAAGGCCCGTGTGAAAATAGAAAAATAAGAGCAACTTAAATTATGTTGTAGCTTCTATACCCTCCTGGGACGAAAAGCTGTATGATATGTAGGTACATAAGTAGTTGCTTTGGGTCTAGATGTTCCTTGTGGCAATTGAATGAATGTTTGTAAAATCAATCAATTGATTTCCAGCAGCCTTGGTCACTGGGAGACCGTCCACGGCTGACCGTGATCATGGCTGCTGAAAAGCAACCTAAACGGCAGGCAAACTGTGAATCTAAATAGATTAATAATTTAAATAGTTTAAGATAGTATTAAAGTGTGATATTGGTAGCAATTTAATAGCTTCAATATTATGTAAGATTTATGTTTTCCAAATAAACGATGGGATAAAATCCGAATGAAGCAGATTAATCTCTCGTGTGTCGTGTGAACCAGGTGTTCATAACCGCCAAGGCCTTCGTTTCACTTTTTTAATCAGACGCTCAACGGGTTAACTCCAATGAATTTACAAAACTAATGCGTCAGGGAAATATGAAAAAATCCCTAAAATTATAACAACAAACTCAAAGTATAGACACCGACTGATTTCAATTTTCAATATTTCCCTCTTGGCCGAGAATATTTTAAAAATCATCTGCATTCTGAAAACATATTACCGGTATTTAATATAATCCATGGCAACGGAGATTAGCCGGCAGTCGCTCACTGGGCTGAGCACCGGTAATATCAGACGGATCGGCATTACCCGGATGTCGCCACGACGCCATCCTTAACTTTGTTATCGAACACCTATATGGAGGAACCGAACGACAGATCACGGATTCGAATTCGAAGTCTAATTTAAATTGGCAATGGTGACATGGTGACATCGAATGCGAAGTCTTATTTAAATTGGTAATGGTGACATGATAATACTCCCTTATTATATATTGTGATTCTATGATGGTTGTAAGGTGCTCTCGTTGTCGATGTAAGCGTAAGAATATGCTTAAAACTATAGGTGACCTATTTCGTTCGCGGTCTCATAAATTGAATTAGATATTATAAGTCTTTATTTATGAAATTGCTATCTTACCGGATGCACAAAAACATACACAGTTTGGAAAGAATTTTCTTCTAGAATGAGTCAAAGGCGGCAGCTTTACCGCTTTTTGGATGATAATAGAAATAAGATAAAAAATAATTAACTCTCATAAAAATTACGGACATCATCATGTTCGATGTTGCTTAATGTTTGTTTTATATAGGTTTTAGATCAAAAAGTTCCTAATATACAACTTTTATAGCCATTTATATTGGGATGGTAAAGTAGACACACTTGTGGCAACTTGATCATGACGTCAGATTTTGTAGAAAAGATAAAGATGCCTTGGACATTGGGTTAATTATACTATTCCGATCCACTCAATGACATTGTTTATATACAAATTCGGAAGAAAACTACTAACTAAAATGGCAATACCAAAGAATTGGTAAAGTTGTCATGGGCATGTTATATTTCCGTACTTTCTTTTTAATGGTTAAGGCTGTCAACAATGGAACAGATGCTCATTTTATTAACTTGATATTAATTATATTTTTGGGCCAGAGGTTGAAAAGTTAAAATGTAACAGCCCTAAGCAGTGGTATAGATGCCATTTTGGTCACTGTGGCAACTTTACCAAATCCTAAAATCTAGGTTTTGACAAATAATAATAAATTAACGCATTAAAAATAAATAAAATCTATCTTAGCATATTCCCAATGAAGTTTTGTATAACATATTCAAATTTTATTTACCTTAGGCAAGTGGTTTAGGCGAAACAGTGACAATTTGCCAGTAAAACGGAGCGACGCTTTTTCTGCACTTTGACGAATGATGCCATAATGAGATAGTTATCTATGTTACCGGCTTGAAAAATCATTGGTGTGACCGCCATTCATTTTAAAATTTTACCAAACAATTAAATCAGCGTAAGTACTGCCGTTTTTAAAAAAAATTACAAATGAAAGACGTGGATGAATTCGGATGTGGTAAAGTTGACAAGGGATCGTCAAGCTGCCGCCTTTGACCCAACATATTTTATTTTACTGCTACGAAAATGACATGAAAGTTTTTGATAGTTTCAAGCAAATGATGATTAATCTGCTTTAAAAATATATGATAACGATATTTGTATTAAATTTTTGACATAAAAGTAGTATGATTTAATGTCACGTATTTATTACTAACCCAAAAGTTCACTAGTGACTTTGATAATTTTAGTAGTTTATTCTTGGTTGATTTTAAAAACTGTCAAATCCGGTTAGACTAGTTTGTTGCACTTAACTATAAAATAAACACATAATATGTCGTTTGTTTGTATGTATATTCACAAATTCATGACTCTCACATTTTGTCTCATATACCGAGCGAGGTTCTTGTCAGACTTAATTAGACATTCCATGCTCATGCTGAGAACTGCCTAACAGAAAATATTAATTAATTTTTAACTTGCACTAGCTTTTGAATTCGAAACCTCGCAATCACACGCAATAGCGATAGCTAATGTTTCAAACCAGCAAGGTTATACATGCGATAGCGAAATGCATAATTGTATCGAACATTTATCACGAGGGCAATGAACTCCTCTGATTGACAGACGTCGTGCATTCAAACGCATAATTGTTATTGCCTGTTTGGCAACCTGTCCCGCAGTATCCACCCGAATGATAAACCTATTCCCTCAGATTATAATTAAATAGGTATACAGTGACGTGACGGAACGCACCTGCGGTACGCGGATTATGTTTACAAAACAGACACTTCACACGTCGGCCCGCGAAATCTCAATCGGACATGACAGATAGTGACAGGGAGGCACGATTTAGCATAGATTTAACGTATTTTATTTACAGTTTGCTTCATTTGTTATATGAAAATAATAATAATATAAACGCTGAACTAAACGGTCCCACTGCTAGGCACGGGCTTCTTCGCAGTGTGAAAATCGTTAGACCATAGTCCACCACGCTGGCCCAGTGCGGGTTGGCAGACTTCACATATCTTCGAGAACATTATGGAGAACTCTCAGACATGTAGGTTTTGCTCACGATTTTTATCTCCACCGTTAAAGCAAGCGATAAATATTTTATACGCACATAACTTCGAAAAGCCAGAGATGCGCGCCTTTGGATTGAATTCGACATCTCTGTGTGGCAGTCCAACGGTGTCCTACAATGAAAATGTAGATAATAAGCAGTTAGTTTTGTAGCAGCATGAGTTCTGAAATAACGGTAATAGGTTCGCCCCCTATTCTGTGGACCTTGTATCCATATATATCTGGCGAAATTTGGATGTAAAATACCTCTGGCGATCCCTTTTGGGAATATAGGCGGGGCAATATATATGTGTATACACATATATCAATTATATCATTAGTGCATGCTACGTCGTACAATTCTAATACATTTTTATGATTTTTGTTAACTTACAGATATAAATTGCTGAACGGATTTGTATGCCACACAAATAGACCATGTCCTGGATTATCAAATTTTCGTCCTAGGAATACGTTTATGGGATTAACGCGAGCGATGCCGCAGTCAGAGACAAGCATTCAATATTCATGTCACCTGAAGTTTTAAAGCTGAGCTGAGTAAGAACGAGTAGGAGAGAGGTGGCATAACTGAGACTCGTGCACATCGCGTATTAAACCACGACTCGTAACCCTACTTACATGTTGTTCGCAAGCTATCTGCTATTTACTGAACGACAAGGCGCAACCAATATGACGTAAAACAGAGAGCTCTATAAAGTGACAAGCATCTCCGAAATATCCTAGTTTATTAAGATCGTACGTTGCCAAAAGTTGAGAGGATAAGTTTTTTATGTTGAGCAAAGCGGATGCAACGTCACAAAGTATTCAATAAAGTGGTTTTATTGCATGAGGCGCCACTCGCCAGCGACGTACTGCTTCTTAAAGGGCGGTGGCACAGCGCAGCATCGCAGCGAAAGCGATACTGCATTTGTTTTGACAGTGATCGATACGAGTATGATGAAATAAGCGCAAATAAACGCTTGTAGTTCACAGCCATACTTAAATTTGACCTGTTTTTATACCCTTCTGGATTTTGTCTGTCATGTCATGTAAATGTCTATAAATTTCTCTCCCTCAAGACACTTAAACAAACAAACTCAAGTTCGCATTTATAATATTAATTAAGATTAGAATTAATTAAACTTGTGACTGGTTGGGTGTTCGATTGATGACACGCATTGCACTATCGACGTGCACGTGATTCGTCATTAAAGATCAAGGTATATATCGTTGGAAACAAATATTGACACAGCGGATGCAATGACCACCCAGACCTAGAATAATTATTTAAAGTTCACACAAATGATTGTCCCGCGAAAACAACGCACATTGATAAAGCAACTGCTTGTCCATTACGCCATTTGTTCACCTTATTCAAAAGACAGAATCTAACAAATTTCAATTAGAAAAATTTATTTCCTTACTTTGTTTCCGTTGTAAGTTTATGTTGTTGCCTCAGATCGCCGTTATGACGTTCCCGTCCACTACACAGACCACAAACATTACGAAACAGCAGCACAAAGTTTCACAATTGTTATGAACTCATTCTGTATAAAACAATTGAGCTTTTAATCAAAGCAAACTCGTTACGCGCATGTCGCTCGTCGCCGTCACCCTTTTATGTATACGTATACATGATGTGTATACAAGCCAATTATAGTACGCCTGTTGTATATTTCTTGCTTGCTGTCTGTTGTTTTTGTATGCCCAAAGCTACTATATATACTGATTGACATTGTAAATAACGGTCTTATTCATCTTACAAATACTTTATTACGTCGTTCTGACAAGTATACTAATTAATATTATAAATGCAAATGTGAGTTTGTTTGTTTGTTATGCTGTCACGCCTTACTACTCCACTAATCATCATGATATTTCGAATACACGTTGTCAGGGCTACGAAAAGGACACACGTGTTTTATATCCTTTTATGTTCCTCATCCAAAAAAAAGTAGTGGTACCGATCGAAACCGCGTGCAAAAGCTAGTTGTTTATAAAAATACATAGAAATACCAACTAGCACTATAAAGATATATACATTTATTAGACAATGAGTATTTTAGCTACTGAACGTATTAAAGCGCACGGTTCACTTATGCGATGCGTAAGTGCAAGCCGTAAACGCACTCCTTTTGCCGCGTCTCTGTCAATTGCAACTCACGATGCGTTCAACGCAAAAACCAAACCGTAGCAATTGCTTTATATGTATCAAAATAGAATGTGGCTAAGCGTTTAAACATGCTATATGGCGCATAAAAGAACTGAGCGCCTCAGTTTATATGTTAAATATTAGCAGCGGGATATTAATCGAAATACATTCAAATTATTTGAATTCTTCTATTATTACATTATTCATTTATTGATTTCTAGCTTGAACTTGTGTCTTTATTCGCTTATTTCTAAAGACTTAAAACAGAAGCCATGCATTTTCAATAAGAAAAGTATATAGCGTATCGCGCAGTACCTTGCTGCTTGTAGTATGTTTGATGTAGAATAAGAGAAGTTTCTGAGAATATGTCACAAATTTATAAAATAAGTCGCGGTGAGCCACAAGTAAGTCTTCACTATGAAGTTGCTAGTTCACCGAACTGGCTACTTTGAACTGAAACATCTACGGTTATACTTGGAATTGTATATTGGTTGATATTTTATTCCATTTTTGAGCCTCATTATTCTTTTTGTAAAGCAGGTTGTTTATTTAACTCCCTTATTTTCTGCAACTTGATTTTACTTTTTCCAAAGCCTGTAATCAATATGAAGAAAGAAGCGATGGCCTAGTTGAGAGACCAATGGTTTATCACGCAGAGGTCTCGACTTTGATCTTAAAGCATACATACACCACTGACTTTTCGAAATTATCTATGTTTTAAGCAGTTAATAATCGTGTGAATAAAAACAGAAAGGAAACCTGCATGTCTGAGAGCTGTCTATAATGTTCTCGAACAGAGATCATACTATTGTATCACACCTCTATCTTTCCAAACTTCTAGTGCAGAACATGACTTTTAAGCAAGATTAATATAAAATATTATAATATTGTGTATTATGTTTACGCGAGTCTTACACATCTAATTTATACGGATTTTGTCGCGTTGTTTATTTTAAAACTTTTATTACATAATTTTGAACCGTAACACTATTATTATTGAACTTTACTACAATTTAAGCTAATTAGATTAATTAAAATTATTTATATCTAATTTTACACTTTGCCCCGACTTTTCGGTTGCTTTATAGCAACCATATTCACGGGGAGACTAAGATGGTACTTGTGTCAATGTTCTAAGCGTAGTTATTTTAAAGTACCCGAACATATAAATTATGTTCGGGTACTATTTTTACTTTACTTTTTTTTGGTGTGTCTATTTACGTAGAATAAGCTCAAAGTATCATGAAGTCTAGCTGTGTTTTGTTTCTTCTTGGGCTTGACTATTTGAATTACTGGATCCCAAGCTGGTGGTACATTCCAACCATCTTCTCTATTAAAATTAGGATGTTTTTTAATTTCAATAGCCTCGCGAAGCACCCTTAGTAGCAATCGGTGTTCTTTAGCGAGTATCTGCGGTTTGTCAAATCGTAGGCAGCGGTTGGTCCCCTGTTGCACCTGTTCACACACAGCTGACTTCAACGAGCGTTGGTATTTTACATCAGCTATATTTTTTTATGTGGATGTCTATGCTTCTCTTGAAAGAGAGAAAAAGAGAGAGGGAGACAAAAACCATATAAAGTAGTTAAATTTCAATATAAAATATTATATTTCTATTTACTGTTATCTTATTAATATCAGCCCTATTTTTAAACTCACCTGAGGCTGGTACAGACCGTTATCAAGCGCTATAAAATAGTCGACCACGTTGCTACGTAGTAATTGCAACCACAACATTCGGTGCGGCGACGACTTAAATTGCGATAACCACCACAGCTCACAAGTCAACTGCATACACATAGAAATATCCTAACTAATTTTATAAATACGACTGCGTGTTTAGTTGTTCTCATAGAATGCATTTACGCCTTAACTACTCGACTGATGATCATGAAATTTCGCACCCACGTTGGCAGGGGTACAAAAAAAGGACATAGGGTAGCTTTGTTCCAGAAAAAGTAATGTTCCCGAACGAAGTCGTGTGCACCAGTCATTCAATATTGACTTTACATTAGTTTCCAGTTTCACTCAGTGCACGCGTAGATAAATAAGTAAACATTATCTGATTCGATTGGCGCAGTCAACATCTAGGTGTGCAGGAGTCGCGTACAATTTCATTATGGCCAGAGAGGGGGTGAGGGGGGTGGAGTGACGGGAGTGGCCGATCGGGTTGTTCCGATTTCAAACTTAATTAAACAGTCCGTAACAGGCGACCGCTTTATTTCACTGGTTACTTTGAAAGGTGCGCGGGCAGGACGGCGAGCACGTTGAGATTGTTTATTTGTCGCATGCTTGCACCTGGCCACTTAATCACATAGTCGTATGGCTCGTATTCCATTTAACTTGGTATACCGATGACACGTGCAAGTACACGACGTGGTGCTTCACCACTATGTATTGAAGGAATGTGATTTGAACTTAACTAAAGAATATGATTTGTGTCATAGGATAATTTAACATGAGTAGGCATATCGCATTAATGGATATTTTATATAGCACCTAGATGCTATACAAGCTTATAATATAAGATAATAATATCAGTCTTGTATAAACTGTGCCATTGCTGCGCACAGACCTCTTTTATTGTGAGAAGCGTTAGGGTATAGTCCACCACGCTGGTCCTCTGCGGGTGGGCTGACTTTACACAACTTCGGGAATATTATGTAGTACTCACAGTCAGGGTTACCCACGAGGTTTTCCACCATCAAAGTGAACGATAATTAATTATTGAAAAGTTGAAGATTCTTGGGACAGTAATGTTTTGATTTTAAGACGAAAACTCTTATTCTCGCTTCCCGAATGAAATGATTTCGTTCGGTAAGTTTGTTATCTCGACTATTTAGTAAAGATACTGCTAATATACGTTGATGTCTGACCACTGAGTACGGTGGTAGGCAGTTTTTGTAGCTCATCTCATAGTATGCCAAATGAGCGTTAGTGATGGAGCATAAACGCATTTCTTTAAGAGGCTCTGGTATCTCTTCTAAAGCAAGATAATTTGGCTGCGATTTTCTGTAAGGTGAATGTCCAGTAGATGACCGAGAATTCGAAATACTCGAGCATTTATTTTGTTTTTATAGATTGATAAATGGTGTGTTCAGTTTTTGCCATTACAAGAATGATATGTTCTAACAAACCACTATCGAATATAGCTTATGTCATACATGGACGCACTTGAAGTAAAACTTAAAGACTTTTGTATTTGGGTATTGCGATTAAGGCGATGTAACTTAAAGAAGCTTGCTGCCTTGTGCAAATGAATTCTTCTATAGACTTCATTCTCGAATTTTATCTCATTTGATTACTTATCCTAGGTAACAACTTTAAACTAATTATGTATTCATTCTCTATCTCTTTTTCGTAGGTATTCGTACTCTGCATTGAACAACTTAGAGCATCGACGCGATGATATTATAATGTAAAATTATATCGGCATGATATTTGTGACTAATTTTTTCCACACTGGGGAAATCTATATACTCGGCCTAATGACAGTGGCGAGGCGTACACTTAACCAAATCACCATACCTGCAACGAAGCACGCTTTCAGTTATTCCCAGTATACGACTAGTTTGCTTATTTACCAAGCGTTATTTAGGTTTGATCTATTTTATGTCACGAATTAGTATGCTGCCAGAACATTGCGGTTGCGTCCTCAATAATAAGCCGTCTCGTATCAGCTCGTGCTCACGGCCCGCGCTCTCTACCGCGCGCACATAATAATGAACTACAGAACCTGAGCGTGGTGCTATGCTCAGGCTACAAGGCAGAGGATGAACAAAACATGAGCACATATCGAAACGATCTTTTCGATTTTCACTATTAAAAATCAAAATTTTTGGGCTACTTGTCACCACGGCTAGTACAAACTGGCCGAAACGTCAAGTTTTTCAAAGCGGTATATAAATTATGAGTATGATTGCGTTTCATTATTCGTTCGCCGAGATATATTCAAAACATGTATGGCCTATGTGCAGCTTCAAATCTAGTTACTGCCAAGATATCTACGTGTAGTACGGCGACCATAGAAATATTAGGAAGACAAAACTATGCGAATAAAATCAACGGCAAACATCACTGTCGTACACCGAAGAGAACATCGTCAGCACGAACGACAAGATTTATCAATCGAATGAATTGAAAAAAAAACGATTACGATTCGAATTATAATCAACACACCGATGCAGGCTCATATAATTTTCGAATATACAATATTTTTCGTAGCTATTGCACAACGCACAAGAGTGTCCTCAATAAATAACATTTTGGCACCAAGTCCTGTTTAAATAAAGATTAAAATAATGTCGTGGTACGCGCCGACGAAATATTGCAAATGTTCATTTAAAGATGGCGGCTATTAGTATTAAGCTGCGTGCTTTTACAGCTGTGCCAAATTTGATCTATGATTTATACTGACTGCACGAATGACGTAGTGGCTTAAATGGTCGCCTCGCCACTGCTGCCGCACCGAGTGCTGTGGGTTTGATCCCCAGACGAGACAAAAATGTTTGTGATCCGGAAATAGTTGTTCAGAGTCTCGGTGTTCTTTGTGTTCGTTGTTTGAATGTTTGTAACACGTGACACAAAAATTATTCATTGTTGCGTAGCTGTCTCTTTAAAAACAAAAACAAATTTGGATTGTATGTGGTAAAGTCTTCTGAGAACTAATACATTTTTGCTTTACTTCCATTAGTATAGAGTGCAAGTAAAATAAGTAAAAATAATAAGCAAGAACGTATCCATACGAGACGAGACGTATCTGGTCTAATGGTGAAATGTGCCACAGTCTATAATTGTTAACAATATCAAGGACATCAATTGCATGTTATTTATTTATTGATTTATTTAGGCTTACCAACAACTACTAACACTAATATACTTTTCTTTTACATAAAAAATAACTACATAATAGTATAGTAGCACTTTACAGGCAAGCACAGCATGCACAAGTTCTGTAAAGTTAATAAAGCGAAATTTAGAAAATTAATTTTGAAACAATATGTATGTAAATAGTTATTTAGGCAATATATAAAATTAATAATATATTATATAACACTAAATATTAAATATTAGGTCTACAGCAAATTTAGAGTTTACAACACACTGATAATATTTTTACGGAATGTGGCAAGCAGGTATACACGCACGTCTATGACATCAGAGTATCTATTTAAGGTTCTGCAAAGACGGGGTATAGCATTATTGACTAAGAACATGATCATGTTGTGAAGCGCTAAAATGTTGTGCATTAAATAACTTTAACAGTTTTATTTAGTTATATAGAAATAATGTACAACTACGATGGGATGTTTAAATAAAAAAATAATCAACTAATGGCTACTTAAACTACTTTTAAGACTGCCTCGCCCTTCCCAGACTGTTCGAGTATACTCACTGAACAAAAATGTATATGATCTAAGTACAAATATTTGTTCAGAATATGGTTGTTCGTTGTATATGTTGTTTCATTGTTCGTAAAGTTTCAAATTAAACAGCATGAGTTGTCCTAAAATTATTAAAATAATTAAACCCTTCACGGTGTTGTGTGTTTGCGTAACACGTGGCCTGTGTCCGGCGAGACCTTGCCTTACCCTCGTGACGGCTTGTTCCCACATAGGCTCTGTAATCGATGGATGTGTCCTACGGGACTATTTATCATTGCTTCTGTTGTTGGCCCGTGGTATCGAGTGTACTGACGACGCAACCCAGCAAGACTGATTGCAAACCCTGTTCAATACTCGTTTTATGATTATAGCGGAGGATTACCAGTGGTTAATTTGTGGCCGAGAGGTCGTGAGTTCAATCCTTTAGCACTACTAATGTGAAACTGATACAAACATTAATCAATGCTGGATAAAATATAAATGTAGCAAGGATGATGTAAGAATGTATATAAGCAAGCCAAAATTGCTTGTTATCCTTTCAAAAACACAATTAAAAAGAAATAAATCGTACCGGCTTTGGTATAGAGCCCGGGGTGACATAGTTATCAGTTAGCGTGACTATGCTTCAGAATCAATTAGATAATTTGTCTTACTGCTACGTATTTTGAAAACAAAAGACATTCTGTAGAGGTATTGCTATGTCTGGCCTAATCAAAATTTTGTCCATGTGTCTGCTTGAGGTTTCAAAAGTTGGATCTGGTTCGGACTAAACATGAGGGTATTTTTTTTAAGGTATTAGTTGGTATCTTTATATATGCATATATATAAATATTCTGTGCGTGTGTTTGTAATTAAATTCCTAAACATCTGGACCGATTTTGATAACATTTTTGTGTGTTCAAGTGGATTCGAGAATGGTTTAGATTTGGTTTTTTTAATTGTTTTTTCGTTTGTACAAGGCAACGTCTGTCGGGACAGTTAGTTATATATATTTTTAAAAGACATTTCTCGCATTAGCAATAATTCCTGTGTCGCGGGTCAACGGACACAAGGAACACCCAGACTCGGGACAACCATTTGTGGATCACACAAAGTTTTGTCCCGTGTGGGGATTGAACCCACAACATTCGGCGCGGTGGCTGTGACGAGGCCATTACTTAAACTTCTACGCCATCCACGCAGTCTAAGTATAAGCCAGAAGTCTTGTGCTTGACAATAGGCTCATTTTCAAAAAACCTTGATTGATTAAAAGCGAAATGTCGGCATCTCTGCCTATCCCTTCGAGAACATTCGCGTGACAAAGACAAAGACAAAGACAAAGACATTTATTTTTGTAAAAACATGAGTAGTAAAAAATTCCTATTGAATGAGTCATAGCATGAGAAATTATTCGCTTATAAATGTTTCAACTACAACCTTATGCTTTATTTCAACACGAAGTGTAACAGAACGCTTAGTCAAGTTAGATAAGGCATGACACTCATCCGCGGGGACCGAGTTCGAATCTGACTGGAATGTAACTTTTTGGAATTTTTATGCTTTTTGCTTTTTATTATTTTATGCTGAAGGTTAAATTTTTGTGATTATATCTACAAAAATATAAAGAAATATATAAGTATAAATTAATATAAATTTAAAAATAAAAAATATATAATCATGAATTTCTTAGAGAATATTACGTTTAGACGTAATCGTACAAAATCTGACACGCAGAGTAATGTCAGTCAATATGACAGTGAAATATTACAACAAACAATGGACGATACTTCTAACAGCCTCCCTGATATGAGTGCTGACAATTATGATCAGGATTTAATCAATAAACTAAAATCGCAAGTTGAAACGCTTACTATCCAACTAAGTAGTGCCGAAGAAGAAATAGAATTACTTAGTTTAGAAAATAGCAAACTAAAGCAGTCGAACGAGGAGCTATTGAAAAAAAATGAACTTTACAAAAAAATAACCAACAGTCCTATAAAGTCATTAAAGCCCAAACTATCATCACCAAAAAGGAAAGAATTGGCAAAGGACAAGCAAACACAGACAGATCATACAACTAAAACTGGAAAAACTATTAATAGGTGCACGCAAACAATCATAAACTCAACTGAAATAACCATAGATAAAAACCCTATAGAAGAAGCTGTTATAGTTAACTTGAAAACAAAAACAGAAGAAATAACACCTAGAAAGATATGTATGATCAGTGAAAATAAATATAATAGAATATATAAAATATCAGAAAAAAATTTTACGCATTCTAAAATATGCCATTACTTAACACCATACGCAGGCATAAATTACGTGATGAAAAATTTAAAACCCAAACTAGAAAACTTTACTCTAGATGACTTCTGCATATTTTTTATTGGAGAAACTGATTTTATTTCAACTAAAGATCATTCGAAACTTATTCTCACCATAAGAGAATCTCTTAAGGAACTTCAGCATACGAATGTCATACTTTGCATGCCTACGTATAAATATAAAGCAGATGCGACAATGTATAACTCCAGAGTAGAACATTTCAACAACTTACTCTACCATGACATTTTGACATACGAGCATGCTTATTTTGTTGACTCGAACAAGAACCTAAGATGTGATTACAACATGTTCAGACAAAAGACAGGAACCATCAATAATTACGGCTTGCAAATAATCATAGAAGATATCGCTGAACTAATGAGATACGTTTATGAAAGTCGTCCAGTGTCCCTTAAATACAACCAAGCCGAGGATATTGAACGGCAATATACAAATGAGCAGTTTTTTCTATTGTAAACATCTCAATATATTTCATCAGAATATAGCAGGCTTGTTGAACAAGAGCAATGAGCTTCTTGTTTCTCTAAATGAAGTAGCACAAAAGGGATCAGAACCCGATATAGTATGTATCTCGGAACATTTCATGATGGCAGGTCAGGAACGGTTATTATTTGTTCCTAATTACACCTTGGCTGCTTGCTATTCTAGGAAGGGCAGTAAAAGGGGAGGCACTTGTATTCTTGTAAAGAAAGGTCACCAGTATAACGAATTACTTGATATATCAAGCCTATCCTTACATAGGATATTCGAATGCTGTGGCATTGAATTGACTAAGCATAAAACAATTATTGTCTGCGTATATAGAGTGCCAAAGTATAATAATTTAACTGTATTTTTTGAACAATTTGAGAAATTATTGCATTTATTAAATAAAAAGCACCTAAAGAGCAAAATTGTTATTGCAGGTGATTACAACATTGACGCTCGTAGGCGTGATAACACTTCAATTGAATTCGAAAGCTTGCTCTTAAATTTCAACCTAAAATTAGAATTCAATCAGCCAACGCGATGTGCAAGCGGCACATGTATAGATAATTTTGCACATAATTTTGGTAGAAAATGTAAATCTGATATAATTGACTTCGGACTATCAGACCATACGGCACAAACATTAAATGTTCCAGTAAATAAAACTTTTTTGATAAACCACTGGAAAATAATAAGACGTGATTATAACAACGAAAACATGAAAAAATTTAAAGATTGTTTACGTAGCATTTCTTTCTCTGAAATGTATAATACCAACAACGCTAACGTTGCTTACGATACATTCATGGAGACTTTTATGCTCATGTACAATCTATGTTTTCCTTTTAAAATAATTATTGTTCGGCCCAAAAGTAGACCGCGATGGTTATCACGCGGTATACAACGTTGTAGCAAACATAAACGAAAACTAATGTGGAATTATAGACTAAATCGTAATGACGTAAATAAAATAAAATTCAAAAAATATGCTAATTTATACAAAAGAATAATTCAACTAACACAACGTGCACAAAATAGTTATAAAATAAAAACTTCATCAAATAAAACAAAAGCAACCTGGGCTATTATAAATGAATCGAAAACAAACATACCAAAGGATTTGATTCAGTCTATAAGGGTAAAGGATAAAACCATAACTAGTCCACAGAAGATTGCAAATGCATTCAACAATTATTTTATAGAAAAAATTAAACCAATATCAGGTTCTGGTAAACAGGTAACCGCTAAAATTGTTAAGTCGAGTGGGTCTATGTTTATGGCCCCTAGCACACCTTACGACATCTTAAAAATCATTAGATCGCTTAATAATACTTTAAGCGTTGGACACGACGGAATTTCAACAAAAATCATAAAATATGTTGGGTATCACATTTGTGCCCACCTTAGTTATATTTTAAATATTTGTATAAATACAGGTTTATACCCAAACAATTTGAAAATCTCCATTGTCAAGCCATTATTTAAAAAAGATAACAAACAAAACATGGACTGTTATAGACCCATAGTGCTTAGTTCAATACTATCTAAAATATTCGAAAAGTATATATATTCACAATTGTATGATTATGTAGAAAAATTTAATATTCTCACTGATTGCCAAAAAGGTTTCCGTCGAAATAAAACTATAAATATGGCTGCATTCGACTTCCTTGGTGAAATAATGAATCATATGGATAAAAAGAATCCAGTGTGTGCCGTGTTATGCGATATGACGCAAGCCTTCGATTATGTTAAACACGATATCTTGCTGAGTAAATTGGAAGCATACGGCATTAGAGGCAATGTATTGAAGCTTATTGAAAACTATCTAAAAGACCGTAAACAATACACAAAAATTACTAAAATAAATTTTAAGACTAAATCTGAAGAAACATATGAATCTGACAAACATATAGTTACATGTGGTGTCCCACAAGGGAGTGTATTGGGCCCTTTACTCTTCATAATGTACATTAATGATTTGCCTACAATAACTAATTATCCAATGTCTCTTTTTGCTGATGATAGCACGGTCGTCATACACACAAATAATAATAATAATGATAAATATGAAAATGATATCAATAACACACTTGAATCAATAATTAAATGGCTAAATAATAACAATTTAAAAATTAATCTGGTAAAAACAAAAATAATGTTTTTCAGTCAACGCGTAACTCCACCAGTGGTGCACGTTAACTATCAAGGAACATCTATTATCCATGTAGATAAAGCAAAATTTTTAGGTTTAACATTAGACAAGAATCTAAGTTGGAAGGCACATATAGGGGAACTAAACAAACGAATAAGTTCCTCTGCTTATGCACTTTTCAAACTCGCGCCTGTTCTAAAGATTGAAGCACTTCTAACTGCCTATCATGGTGTCGTGGGTTCCATTCTGAGATTTGGTCTCATATTTTGGGGAAACTCAACAGATAAAGAAATAATTTTCAAAGCACAGAAAAGGTGCATAAGAGCTATGTTTGGTTTGAAAACAACCGATAGCTGCAAACCTTACTTTATTCAGCATAAAATCCTAAGCTTGCCATCTTTATTTGTTTATGAAGTAGCTTGTTTCGTAAAGAGCAACCCCAAATACTTTAAGAAACTATCAGATGTTGCAACACGTAGTCGCCGTGATAATGACAGGTTGTGCATCGTAAAATCTACAACCGCGTTAAAACACAAGAGCATTTTTTGTTTGGCACCCATTATTTATAATAGAATACCAAAAATAATCAAACAATGCCCTGTTTCCCAATTTAAAATACATTTAAAAAAATATCTTATATTGAAGTGTTATTACAGCTTAACAGAATTTTTGAATGATATTGTTTAAGTAATAATATATTACTTCTTATTATTATGACATAATAGAATTAATAGAAACTGTTTCTTATTATTTATATTTGACATGATAAAGTACTAATTATTATTTTGTTTTGACATAATTTCCAGTTATTATTTTGCTTTTTTGACATACTTATATTTTTTAAATTCATATGTTTTTTTGATATTAATTATTATTCCTTTTTTTGATATTATTGTTGGGTTATTTTTCAATTTATTATTTGATTCTGATAGTAATCTATATTCTACCAGTGTTATTTTGTACGCCGTACTTGGCAAAACATGCATGAACATTCCTTTAGCAAACCACCATGTACATAATATGTCATACCTACTCATGTTTTTACAAAAATAAATGTCTTTGTCTTTGTCTTTGCGTGGGACTATACCTACATGTATTATCATTGCAAATATCCTTCTATCAATTAACGTATTTTATTATTTTACTCGTCTGTCTGCCTCGAAATCACAACATAAAAATTGTCGCGTACAAGCTTCACTGAATTATTAAATACGACACGTTAATGCGATTTCCAGAGGGCGTGGAGCCGCGGGTACTGTGACGTCACTGCTACCCTTTTGTATCATCCTATGATACCGAGAGCTTGGTAATGTTGTTCATCTAATAATTAGCGTACTGCAATATACGGTTCACAATAGATTGTCGCTGATAATCGGCTGGAGTCTATCGAGCGTTGCGGTTGTGACTAACCAAACAATCGAATGATTTGAATTTTATGATCTTGCATTCGAACGTCGATTTATGAGTTTGCATTGATTTATAATTCGAACAACGATCGAATATTCGAAATCCGTTTTGATAATACATTTGTTACAAACCTATTGGAGATCAGACTGCCGTGGTAACGCCATGGAAGTAAATGGGATTGCTATGCACAGCAGTTGGATTCATCACCAAACAGTCTCTTGTTCGATACCGAGGTCGGGTAAAGAATTATTAGTATGTATTCTATATAATATATAGTCCAAACTGGAACCATTGACACGAAGAAGAAGAAGAAGTATGTATTCTGTAACTGTCCCCGGTAATCGGAAACAGGCTCGTCCTATAAAAGTTTTACTTTAGCTCTGGCCAAAAGTGTCGACGATCATTTTTTAATTTAACTTCAACATTTAAGTATATCCGCACTGCACTCACATGCATAATAACTGATATCATTTCAATCAGAAATTTATGAATTTGATTAACGACTAATGTGATTCGAATACCGTTAACTAATATTGGTTAGCGACAATTCGAAGCAATTTTAATAATAATAATATTCTACCACGCAACACCATCTGGCTTAAACTAAGCAGAGCTTGTACTACGAGTACTAGACAATGGATAAATATACATATGTATACATTTTTTTTGTAAATACATACATATTATACCTAGAAACATCCAGACCAAGACAAACATATGTGTTCATGCACACGAATGTTTGATTTGTGCTGGAATCTAACCCGCGACCTTAGACGTGGCAGTCGGTTACACTAACCACTAAGCCATCGAGGCCGACTAGATTTTGAATTCAACATTCGAATTATTCGAAAAATAAAAAATACAAATGGCACAATCGATTGTATAGTTTTTAATGCCACGTACTTCTGACGAAGTACAAAATATGCTGACAAGTTTATGCATATGCACGTACCAATGACAATTGAATGAAACCCTCTGTGTTTGGGCACACTGAATGTATATTTTCTCTTGATAAAATCCGACATTTAGAAATGCTGACCAGATATTTTGGATGTCTTTGTAGCAGTTACAGTCCTCGATTGAGTTCGGAGATTGAGCTTACACTGCCAAAGCGTTCACTGCTGATTTTTGTTTACAATTAAACACAGATATGTTCTTAAATACAGCAATGGACAACTACTACGATATTTTTATGTAAATATTTTGATTTGAAATGCGCGAACGATTTGCTAAGCGCCTCATAACATCGCAAGTCCTTGCTATAAATTCAAATGTAATACCGTGAGTGGTAGTAAAGTGTAGGTATCTATGTTTCTACTCGCAGCTAGTGACGTCAGCCAATCTGACCAATCAGCATTCATGTCTGCCGATTGCAAGGATCTCATCACTACAACTGATTTGCTCGATTGCTTTCCCTGCGGTCTGTCCTTATATACACCCTGCGTAATTCCAGATGTTTCCTCAATAAACAGCGATGTAGGTACGTAATTCTGGATACTATGTGTTGTCAATAAATAAAGAAACGTAAGTCTGTATACGTACGGTGCATTTTGTTATGCAACTTCGGATAAACGCTTTTAAACTTAAATATTTAAATGCAGAACAGTTTATTGGATACCAATTTCTGTTAGTCCGCGTGAAACCCACGGGAACATATACCGGAACAAAAGTATCCAGGATATGGTCTATCTGTATACCAAGTTCCATGTAAATCCGTTTAGCGGTTAATGATACTTTATTCGGGAAGCAAACATTAAATCTACCCAATATTTGCACACATTGATTATATTGGTAAAATTCAATAAAAAATTTTATCTAATAATATATTATTAGATAATTATATATATTAGATATGAATAAGACTTTTCAAGAAGGCTATTGATAGATGCCTGTATGTAGTTATAGATAAAAATAGAATGAGGTGTGAGTAATATGAGCTTAAGGATAGGATGGCATAGTACTTTCATATCCATTTATACATAGAGTACATTATGTATGCATTGATGTCATGTATTTTTCAGACACGACACTAAAACGAAATTTTTGAAAATGTAACGTGTCATTACTTTTGATGATTATTCTGTTGGTACCATGTACGCCAATCGTGGTCTCGTATCTTACCTGTATTAAAGTGATGCTCTGTGAGAAATTAAGCAGAAATAAATATTTCTTTTAAAGAAATTTAACTAGATAATATTTATAGATTTTATCGCATTGTTTAAAAATCTTAAATGACAGTATAGAAGAAGCTGACAGTATAAATTTTTTAGGTTTAACTCTGGATAGACTATGTAACTAGAAACAACATATAAGTGACGTTTGCCTCAAATTAAGCAGATTTGTCTACGCCCTTAGAAAGCTTCGGACCGTGTCAGATGAAAATACTGCAGGTATAGCATATAAAGGCTATATAGAGAGGTTTAATAATATGAGGGAATTCGACTGATTTTGGTCAAGCATTCATTGCCCAAAAGAAATGCTTAAGAGCTATTTATAGAGTAGGTCCACTTGACTCGTGTAAACTTCTGCTTAAAAAACTTAATTTGCTGACATTGACCTGCATGTATGTCCTTGAAGTATCAGTATTTGTAAGGAAGTATAACGATTTATTCAAATTCAAGGGGAGTCATGTAACTAAATACAGACCAAGAGCTCCTAAATAATTTTGTAGAACCACCTTAAATAAAAAGAATGTTTATCACATGTCCATATCAGATTTTAATAAACTGCCTAGGAGTCTAAGGCAACTTCCATTAAAATATTATAAACTTAAGTTAAGAAAATGGCTAGTGGATAAGTGCTTTTATACAATAGAAGAGTTCATGCAACATAAAACTAATGAATCTAATTATTTGTAAATTTTAATGTTATGTAATATAATTATGATAAATACGCTAAATAACATTTTATATGGCATTTTGTTAGTGATATTTTAATATTTTATATAATTATTAATATTTACTTGCCTAATACAGGCAGAATATAGCCTGAACTGTTCACCATTGTTAAACCTGGTACAAACTGTATTTTGTGCAAATAAATATGTCTTTCTTTCTTTTCAAATAGACAACGTGATAAAATCCTTATAAAGTAATCGAACTTAAATTATAACATTCGCATAAAACAAAAACATCAATTTGCATATCCAAATGTCTCACTAGTAGCAGAGTTCCTATAATATAAACGCTCTCTACTGCATGTGTTCAAAAACACTGAAGCAATTTGTGTACATTTCTCCCTTTAAAATAAAGAAGTATGAATATATATATGAATTAAAATGTATAGCCTAGGTGGCTCAGGACCTCAGTGCGACTGCTGTGCGGGTTCAATTTTTGGGTTATTTAAGTGATTTTGTGCTTAGAAATAGTAACAACATGGAATCTCAAACTGAGCCTGATAGGCAGCAATAGACTCGCATACTATTTACGTAGGATTTAATAATGGCGGATTATTGATGTGATCCACCTCTGCCCACCCCTTCAGGGATGTAGGCGTGAAACTCTATAAATAAAATAACTAAGACATTAAAGGGTCGATGTCACAACGCATTCAGATGACATTGTAGAAAGATAAAACAAAATTAGTAAAATAATACACAATGTCCTTACAAAAACACAAAATAGCATAGTTCGCATTTACTGTAAATGCACAAAGTCTAGCACAGTAATATGATCATCGCCCAGAACTAGATTGCATATGTCTTGCATTTTTAGAATCCAGCAATAGATGCTGCTTTCCATATTTATTAACTATTTGAACCAGCATTAGATTTCAGCGTTCGCCGAAATGCTCTATATAACAGTTACTGTGAAAAAAGAAGTATATTTTTTTTATGCGTTTACGTTTCATCACTCATTGTTGATGGGCCCTTCATTTGAATATGCTTAGAAAAAGTAGTCTGCGGTGGCGCGTGGTCGAAGCCACAAGCGTTCAGAGACGTCAGCTTGCGACAAACGACCAAGTGCACTTATTGGCAGTAAAGGAACGTTGAACTGAGCGGCGACTTACCGCCTCATGAGCTCATGCACAAATAATATAGTAGATAGTATGTGTGTATGTGTGAGTGCCGCGAGACCGTCGAGTGGCGCCTTCTTTGACAATCTTAGTTCTGCGGCATTCTGTTTGTTGAACCGCCCCGCGCCTCTTCGCTCCGGTACTATTTATCGACCCCTCCGCCCGCCCCCGCGCCCGCACCCCGCGCCTCACGCCCGCGCCACAAACTCGCTCTAATGTGAAACGGCCCACGTTCACCCGACCGGACTCACAACTTTTAAACTTTGCTATTCATACTGTAGATGTTTTATTGGCACCTAACGTTTCTACCTTTACAAAGGTTTGTTTTGTTGTTCTCAACTTCGACTCATAGGGATACCAACATGGGCATATGTATATGAAATGTTGAGTAGGTATGCTACTTACACAAAAGAGAATTAAAATACTTAAAAGCGAATCTTTTGAAATTCCTACGCACGTTAGGGTTAGTAAACTTGAACAAAAAGACTATGATACGTTATGCGTATAAACGCACAATAGGGTTGATAAATGTAAATATACTACGATGATTAAAATAGACTATGACGTAGCATCTGCTACGCAACTACACGCGTAGCACTAGGTATTATAGCTTGAGTAGCATACTAGGATGGTAAATCGCTTAATCGACGATTAAATTACGTCATGACGTCTGCGCGTGATAAATATTGACTAAATACATGTACAAACACAAAGACATGTGGGGACAGTGCAGGCATCTGTCACAAGGATCGGCGAGCCGAGCCGCTACGCGCTCTACGGACTGGCTAAATTGATCAAATGGTTTGAAATGCGAGCGTCCGTGACCAGTGCACCGCGACACACGAACATCTCTGTCATGCGACAAAGTGCACGCCTAGCGTCGCATACGCTTGACGCGCGGACGCAAATTGTTTTGGCACCATGACAATTCCTCACATGGCGTTTGTTGACGCCCTACGGCCGACTACACAACTACTGAATTATTCATTAATATACGTTCACTCAACGACATTTTACATAATTCATTGGACGGTTAGCGTCGTCTTGATCCGGAGAATAGAGCAAACAGTTTTGTTAAATAAACTATAAAATGCAGAACGCGGGTCGTCGCTGACGACTGCGCTTATTAATTAAATTCAGTACTGCAGAAGCTGTTTGCTATTTGTATTGCGTCCATGAAGTTTAAAAGCCTTTAGAAATGCTGCAATGTGTATCGCGAAACAATAACAGTAAAACACTTTAGAATAAATAAATAAGATTAAAATAGAAGTTCAATAGCACCGTTTGTCTATGAGTGTGTGTGTCAGTACAGCCGGTGAGTTCTGAAGGACGTGTACATACAATTTTAAGTTGTTTAATTGTTTATCAATATGAAGGAAATATGCAGCGACACTATCACTATCTATCCAAAATTGAAGTGCTATCTCTGTACTACTCGATGTAGTGAATTCGAACTCCATCTTTTTAATCTATTGCCAAATCTTTTGATTCTCTATATATCTCTACATTTACTGTTTTTCTCAGTTGATCTGTATACTTTCTTCTTGGTCTTCCTCTTCTTTTCTTTGCCTCTATATATTCGCATCCATAATAAATTTGCCATGTCTGAGACCAATCTCTCTCTTCTTTTTGCTGTTGGTTCCAGTTGTCTATTTTTACTCTTCGCAATATTTCTTCTAGTTGCTCGATAAATAGGTTCAAGCTTTCTTGCTGTTTGACATATTTTTATACATAATCACTCCATTTTTGGAACGTATAATTTAACTTTTAAAAAGAAATAACGGACATTAAAGTCTGTCATAACTTGTTTAGAAAAATAAATTTTATTATTTGGAGTTGTCATTAAAATACAATATTGGAATTCGGTCTTAAATTTACGCAAAGAAACGAAAAAAGTACACATGGCAGTATCAAAACCGTTTCTCTTGAATGGCAACGATCCACTGGCGGCTCGATACAATTTTTTAATAATGTCTGATTTTCCAACAAATGATAGATTAAAAGGAGTATCATTCAGTACATGACTAATCTGTCAAACTATGTACTATTAACCTAAAGCTCAACGTATAATGGCCTCACGGGTAAGTGAAGACGAAGGAAGTGTCACATAATTCCCATGTGCATACAACACCAATTGCCAAATGATTGGCGGATCTCACTCATCTAAATATTATACCTATCATTACTGAAATAGAGTATAATTTTGAATAGCAATGACCAACTTAATGATTAAAATACAGGCCGTTCTTGGAAGAGCATGCAATCAAAGTCGATCATGATTAACTCTGCTGACAGTTGATATCAAAGCATTTTGATGTAGATTAGTGTAATGAGCGGTGACAGCTTATTGGGGTGACCTTGAAACTAACAAGGCCGAGGTTTTAAGTTCGATCCCTCAATACGCATCACTGAATTTTCGAAGTCATGACAAATGGTTAAATATTACTTGCTTCAACAGTAAAGGAAATCATCATGAGGAAATCTGCATGCCTGAGAGTTTTACATTTCATTCGTGACAATATGTAGAGTCTACCTACTTATACTAGGCTAGCGTAGGCCAGCGTAACTTTTCTTTTACCGAGACATGGGGAGGCATGGGCACAGGTCATCTGTCAAACGGCCGTAACTGTCCAAGAAGTTTATGAATTCATTTTATCAACTTCTTGGACTCCTAAACTACTACAAATAGGACTGTTATTATAAGAAGTATATATAAATATTGGGTACCCTTTGTTTCGACTAATTTTTGTTTGTCCTATTTTAATTTGGCATAATAAGATAGGCATATTTTTTTTGGTCATAATCATAATTTGAAATAATTGTTTTTGGCCTACTTTTTCAGTAGGCATAAATATCATTAAGGCTAATGCTTTTCGCCCTAATTTTGATTGGCATAAAGTTATAAGGCATATATAACTTGGGTACCAAAGAGCAACAATAGGTTAGGGTGCGCTGGGGGTGGCCCATTGGACCACCCTTAAGCCGCCAACATGTTTATTTTATATACGAAAAGTATTTTATTAAATGCATATACAAAATTTACAAAACTTCAAATGTATGCTTTAAAATAGTATGCTTAACAATTATTATGCTTAAAGTAATTATACTAAAAACAAATTGCCTAATCTGTTATGCCCAATTGAATACTGTGCGTAACTATTATTAGGATAAATAAAAGTATGACATGTTAAATTATAACATATAATTTTATGCGAATAAATAGGGAACCATAAATATAGTAAGGATATTTATTGAGGTCAGAGACGTTCTTGAATCTGACAATAATTTAGAAATTAAACACAACAAATAACAAGGAAGCAAGGAAATAGGTGCTTAAATCATTATCAAGTCTGTGACGTAACGTGTCCAAAAAAGTATATATTATAAGTGGTATATTATAGTTTATTGTCTTAAGTAACCAGCGGCCCACCGATGAAGAGTGGTAACCGACATAAATGGGTGTGGCTGTGTTTTTTGTGCTGCAGCAAGAGCAATGCAATAAAAAATACAACCAAACCTTCCGTAAAATAGGGCAATTTTTTATTGACTTGTTCTATTGAGTTTTCAGAGGTAGCTTGAACCTAGAAAACACAAACGCACACTTAAAATGCTCAGAATTGAAGGTTAGAAAAAAATCTAAGCGCTATCTGTTTGTACAAAACAAAACGCAAAACCACTGATCTAATGTGAAGCGGTTTTCACAAATGACTAGCTTGGAGTTAATCTTGCCTACTCCTGGATTTCCTAAGTCACGTTACATATTTTATGAAATGAAACATTGTTTACCCGTTTCTACTAAATGCTATTAGAATCGTTCAGTAAAAACAGATATTTGTTGTAATCAAATCCTGGACGAAGTTAGTTCACACAAACAAACGGGCAAATGTCAAACGACGCACGAATTAGTGATAATTAAGGATATTAAAATTTCAAATAATCTAAAATGATCTCTAATAATATGCAGCAAAGGTTCAATATATACTGTCATCTCCAAATGTTTTTATGAGACGCAATACCACAAGTTAAAGTCACAAGAAAAGTGTATTTATATTTCGAATTGAATAACTTAATTTTACTTTCTTGTTGTTTGACATATTTATATACATAATCATTCCATTTTTGGAATGTATTATTGAACTTTTAAAAAGAAATACTGGACATTAAAGTCTGCCATAACGTGTTTAGAAAATATATTTTATTATTTGGAGTTCTGATTAAAATATAATATTGGAATTCGGTCTTAAATTAACGCAAAGAAAAGGTACACATTGAAGTATCAAAACTGTATCTATACTAATATTATAAAGCTGAAGAGTTTGTTAGTTTGTTTGTTTGGTTGAACGCGCAAATCTCAGGAACTACTGGTACGGATTGAAAATTATTTTAGTGTTAGATAGCCCATTTATTGAGGAAGGCTATATAACATCACCCTATCAACAAAAGGAGTGCAATAAAATTGTAAAAACGGGCAAAATTCTCTTATGTCAAGCAGTGGAAGTAGCGCGGGTCAGTTGGTCGGAGATGAACCTATTGCATTCTTCCCGGCACATGTTGACGTTGCATAAACTTTACTAATAGACAAACACAGCCAAACAACAATCAAACCTGGAACCTTGTGATCATTATTAATGTAAGCATACAATTAAGCTTCTGGATCTATAAGTTAGTCTTGCCATTGAATATTTATATACTAAATTTGCCCAAATAATTTATTTAAAAAAATGAAATGAAATTAAAATGAAAAAATCCTTGCGTGAAATTAACCGTGTCAATTGCAGTGTATATTCTTTGTTGGAGACCACGGATAAATTAAAAAAAATAGCATATCTAGGCCAATGTAGATGGAGACTGAACTTGACTGACAGGAATGGAACAGGTTGTAATATGAGCCTTCGGTACTCTTAAACGCCAGGTGAAACGCCATCACATTTACACCAATTTCTTGTAAGAGAATGAAATCTCGTCAAGCTTACCCCAGGTGATAAGGACCAGCCACTATTTAATATTTGGCAACAACGGTATTTTCAATTAAATTCTTCTTCAGACGAGATTTAATTAAAAATTGAGCTAATTGTTGTAACTGAAACTTGAACTTGATGAGGGAAAATTAATACTTCAGTTTCGGCGTAACAAAATCCTGTTACATAATTTCCAAGGAATCAAGAAGATAGAAAAAAATTTATGGCTTATAATCAAATATACTAATTTCTTATCGTCCAATATTGAAATTGACTATTATATTTTTTAAATGCAGTGATGGCCTAATGGGAAACAGTTGAACTGCTACGTATACACAGGTCTCGAGTTTGATCCCAAAGCGCGTATCTGTGACTTTTCGAAGTTATGTGCGTATTAAATAGTTATCCTTCGCTTTAACAGCGAAGGATAACTAAAAACATTGTGAGGAAACCTGCATGTCTGAGAGCTCTATATAATGTTCTCGAAGATATGCGAAGTCTGTCAAAGTGCACTAGGAAAGCGTGGTGGACTATGGCCTAAACCTTTTCTCACTTAAAAGAGGCCCGTGCCCAACAGTGGGGCAGTTTAATAACGTGGCTGATATTATTATATTATTATTATTTAACTACAAGTTATCCTGACAGATATTGTCCTGTACACAGGAAAAAACAAAACAAATCTAAACCATTCTCGAATCCACTTGAATACACACAAAAAAATTCATCAAAACCGGTCCAGCCAGGAGGAGTTTAATTACAAACACACGCACAGAAGATTTATATATATAAAGATACGATATACAGGCATCATCGTATAAGATTAATAGTATACATACATGTAAATAGTCTCACGCCTATTACGAAGCCTCACATTTCATCAGCATAGCTGAAAAATGTGGGTTTCACTGCACGGATGACGTAGTGGTTTAAATCACCTCGCAATTGCCATTGTGCTGAGTGTTGTTGATTCAAATCCCCACACGAAAAATTGTGTCTGTTAGTACTCAAATTGTTGTTTCGTATTTGTGTCCGTCGTTTGAATGTTTGTAAAGTTCCCCGCGACACAGAATTTATTCCTAGAGTGTAAGTTGTCTTAAAAGTAGACGACGTTACAGGGATGAATCTAGTGCAATTGGGTACAGATTCAACCTACGTGCTATCCTGCAAAAAAAGAGTTAAACTATGCTGCACCCGGGAATCAAGCCAGAGGCCAAATGCTCAATAATCGCGTATCATATATAGTCTAGTCTGGCGATGTATGTAATGTATAAATGTATATGAAACATAGCACATCTTTAGGGACATAGAGGCTCTTTCTCTATATGTAATCTCTATTTTATAGAAATCCTTCGATAACTTTTAAAATAATGTCGTTTAAATAAACATTATACAATATTCAGTTTGTGTTGTGTAGTAATGTCGAGACACCGAGATATCTGCTACAGACAGGCCACGTGCTGCCTCACCGGTTCTACATTACGAGTTGTGTATACATATTATATGTACATATGCTCGGTGATCTCTTGGCATAAGTTTACGCTGATGTCTGCAGTCGATTGTGGGATTCTGGATTTGATAAACGGCTACTATTCTTTGATATCATATTATTTAAAAATGTATTTCTTTTCGTATCCATGGTACATGGTTTCACTCCTATATCTATGAAAGAATAGGGGTGCATTATACTCGCATTGCGCCAGCTTGCAATAGGAGACGAGCCTGTATTACTCCGTACTCCATGCTATTATGAACAATTTCTTGACAGAAAAACTTAATAACAGTTCACCCGACATGGAAATTGAGGCTGAGAACTCATGGATGGCTATCCATTAGGTCTCAGGTGCTGGCACTGTTGACGGGTGACTGGCTAGTAACATACGCCATCACTGCGTCGCTAAAGCAGTTTTTAACAAATACAACACCAACAGTTATTGAGTTATATATTTTCTTAGTAGTGGCGGTTGAAAATTTGCCTAGTAAAACTTGAAAGGCCATGTTTTAGAGCAGTTTCGTGAGATCAAAACCTCAGATTAAATAAAATATTGATATAAATAAAGCATTTGTTAGCAGTTATTTAGCATAAATAATAATAATAATAATATCCTCCAGACCGAATTTCGGTCACGGAGGTCCGCGGGGGCGGGCGGAGGGGTTATGTCGGACTCACCGGGGTAAGAGAAAAGGATGTTGAAATGATGATAATGGACCTCCCGGAATACCGGCTAAACCTACCATGGTGTTCCTTGACATAACCACAATCGGCGGGGCCGCGCGAATCGTTTTCACATGCAATCGCGACCCCGCCGAGGTTTCGGCCCGCCGTATGAAACGGCAGGCCACTACACAAACAGACCTGCCAAAGGTGCACAATAGGGCACGAGGGAGGAGGGGGGGAGGGGGACACACGATACAGAGGCGCGCGTGGGAACACGCACGCCGCCTCTCGGACCTGGTGCTAATCGGATGGCGGGCAGGCCCACAAAGCCCACCAGCCCCAGGTCAAAACTCAGGGTGGCTGGAGGTCATCTCGCGCCCTCCGGCGCTCGGCTTTGCGGTTGGAGAGAGGGTTTAAGTGCTTCGTCTCCCTCTTCGCCGCCATCTTGATAAAAATCACTTCCTCACAGAAGAGGGCGACGGCGTTCCACGACCTCTCACTCCGGACCATAGACTGAACTACGGCCGGGAGTGAGAAGGCAACCAATCCGACTGCCGCGATCAATTCACGGCGCTGCGATGCCCAGGCGGGGCAATCCAGCAATTATTTAATGTATGGCCGAACACTGTCTTTTAAGATACAGGTCTCACCTAGTTTAAAAGGCAGGGATTTTCATTATTTGAGCATAGATATGTAAATCTTACCAACATCTGTCCTTTTACTATCGAAAGTTTATTTGTAAAATCTATGTATCTTTTCTTTTGTGAAATAAACTTTTTATTATTTTATTATTATAATCCGCCAAAGTGTGCAGCGCCGTGTCCTCAACAACGTCGCGGCAGTCGCCGCAGTGGTGACAACCGGGCGTCTCTTGCCGGCGTATACGACACAGGAACCGGCCAAAACAACCATGGCCAGTCATTACGTGTCAGCCGGAAAGTGAGGGAGCCATACCGCCTCTCCAACCACTCCTCAAAAACGGGTCTTACCACCACGATTGTGGCGTATCCAAAGTGTGTGCGCTAACACAAGTGCACTCTCTGTTCTCTAACTCTCATGATCCGATGGGCCAGTAATCCAACACAACCGGAGAGAGATTCCGAGGCACGGTTTTTAACACCACCAACTTCCTAACTCCGGACTGCTATTGAGTTTCCTAACAGAAAAGTTCAATAACTTTTTCTTGGCCGGACCCGGGTTTCGAACCCGGGACCTCATGCACAGCAGTCGCATACAAAACAAAGCTGGTGAAATGTGGGTATAAATAGTCTTGCCTATCCTTTCAAGGATATATGGATGTACGTCTATTTGCAAGTCATGGAAACAATACACTTGCTTTTTTAGGTTATACGTATGCAAACATTATGATAAAACTATTAAGAGGTACTACAGTACCTACGTAAGTTGTATAAAGTGCATCGTGAAGAGGGGTAAGTAATAGATGATATAACAACAAAATCTCTAATATTAACAACATATAACAACGGAACCTATAATTTTATTTAATATAGCGATTAGTTAATATAATAAACGATTGATATAATTTTAAAATAACAATTTTTTATAAGCATAACATACATTAAATATAACATCGTTTGACATAACATACATTAAATATAAAATCGTTTGACATACGACTCAAAAGATATAAAACTTATTTGGTCTAATATGATGAAAACGCCTACTTAAAAATACAAAGCAAAATTGCATAGACAAATACTTACAGATATAGAAATATTAACAAACGGCGTAACACCACCAAAACGTAAGAAATTTTATGAGCAAAAGCAACAGAGAATTAACAATATACTGCAGCTGGAAAACGTATATTCAGAGTGTGAATTTTTACGAGCTGTGGCTTCTAATTTAAGCTTAAAAAAACAATAAATTTGTATTTCTTTGTAAGTTCTATCGTAGTTATAGGTAATAGTAACCTAAGTAGATATTAAACATAACTAGTAACTGATTACCACCAAATTATTATTTTTTTTTTTTTATGTTGGGAAATGCTCCTTTATGCATACCCTCTCGCCACAATGGGAGGCGAGAGGGTTATGTCAGGCTCTCCCGTACTTCGGGCCTACGGACCAAACCGCCACGATGTGCACGCTCGCTGCCTTATATTGTGGATGGGCCGCTGGCAAAATTACTACCTCGGCGACCCACCCAGCAGTATACAACTCCTCGCCGACGCCCCGGCAGTACATAGGGCGTCAGACCGACTCAATGGCTGGCGCACGGAAGATCCCCGTTCTTCCGCCCACGGCCTTCATTATGACGGCATTAGGCGCGCGCGCGCCTGCGCCGCCCGGTTCGCCGGCGACGGCTCGGATCCGCAAGGATACTTTCTTCACGGATCCGCTCCGCCGCCTCTTTCTACGAGATGACGTCCTCGCAGAAGGACGCGACCGCTGCCCACTTCCTCTCGCTGTCGGCCATGGCTTTGATCACGGCCGGCAGCGAGAGATCCTCACCCACAATCTCAATGAGTTCAGCGTGCTGCACCGCCCAAGCAGGACATTGCTCGAGCGTGTGCTGCGCCGTGTCCTCCTCACAATCGCAGTAGTGGCAGATGGGACTCGGTTCCCTCCTAGCGACCGTGTGCAGGTATTTGCCTTAGCAACCGTGCCCTGACAACACCTGCACTAGCCGGAAGGAAAGGGTCCCATGCTGCCGCCCGGCCCACCGCTCCAATACCGGCTAGAGGGCCCCAACGGTTCTGAGACCGGCCAAGGGCACCTCCAGCCGCGCCTGCCACTTTAAAATCATGCCCTGATGGGCTTGATTGCGCGCGTACTCAATCACTGTCGGGGGGGGGGGACAACCCGTCTCCTCCCGCACCACCTCACTCATTGCAAACACTTCGGCGAGCACTTCAGCCTCCAAATCCCACGGGGGTGTTCCGGCCAACGCACAAGCTGCGTCGGCCGACACCGTGCGGTATCCGCGTATTACCCTGACCGCTATGACTCTCTGCGGCCTCCGCAAGAGAGTCCTGCACTGAGTGGTCAGGGAGTCCGCCCACACCGGTGCGCCGTAAAGCGCCATCGACCGGATAACCCCCGTGTAGAGTTGCCGGCAACCAGCACTGGGCCCGCCCAAATTTGGCAATAGCCGCCCAAGGGCTGACGCAGTGCCGAGAAGCTTCGGGGCGAGCTGTCTGAAATGTTCGTCGAAGTGCCACCTTCCGTCCAGCACCAAGCCCAGATATTTCATGTGGGCCTGGACGGGAACGCGCGTCGAGCCCACCATTATCGAGGCGCCACGGGGTGGACTGCGACGAGGCCCATAAAAGACCAGGGCCTCCGTCTTGTTAATAGCCACCCGTAAATCCAGCGCCTCGATACGCCCGACCACCTGGGAAACCCCCACGGTAGCCCCAGCCAAACGGGCCGCCTCCTCGAAGGTACCCCCACGGGCTGTGACGAGGGTGTCGTCAGCGTATCTGATGACGCTCAGTCCGGGGGGTAGGGCAGCACGTAGAACCCAGTCGTACCCAATGTCCCACAGGAGCGGACCAAGAACCGATCCCTGCGGGACACCGCACGACATGGGCCACCGCCAAACCTCACCTCGAACCTCGAGGAAGACACTCCTGCCTCTCAGATAGTCTGCCACCAGCCGCTCCAGGTAAAAAGGTACACCGTGATATCGGAGCGCCCCCTGGACACAGCTGTATGGCAGACTATTAAACGCGTTGGCGATGTCTAAAGACACCGCCAACAGAACACCGCCGCTGGCGACCGCCTCCTCGGCCGCGGCTTTCAGGCGCATAATGGCCCCGACCGTCGAACGTCCTTCCCGGAATCCGAACTGAGCGTCCGACAGGTTGGGACCGACCGTGCTCAGGTGCCGGACGATGCAGGTGGCGAGAATTTTCTCAAACATCTTCCCCGCCTCGTCCAGCAGCACTATGGGCCTGTACGCCGCGGCCGACTCTGGAGGCCGTCCCGGCTTGGCCAGCAGTACCAACTTCCCCTCCTTCCAGCACTCAGGGAATCTTCCCGACACCAGGCTCGCGTCGAAAAGTTCCCTGAGGCGGACATCCTGGTGATCGAGGGCCAGTGCGAGAGCTCGCGCCGGCACACCGTCAGGTCCAGGGGCGGTCGTCTTGGAGCGGATCCGCAAGACAGCCGCCCCCATCTCCGCGTCTGTAACCGGGGGAGCACTGAGGTCCGCCTCCCTATGTCGGCCTCCCGATGGGGACATTGTCGGGGGCACGTGCTCAGCTCGGTCAGGAAATAACTCCTTGACCACCTCGGAGAGGAAGTTGGGCTGGAGTGTCTCCGTAAGGAGGGGGGCGCTTCGCGGGGCTCCTATTTCCGGGTGGTTTAAAAAAAATAACCACTTCTAACCTAACCTATCCGAGTCGGGGTACTCTGAGTCAGGGTGTTAACCATAATGACGTTTTATATATATTAAATTTTTATATATTAAACGTTAGACCTAATGATTTTCGATTAAATAAACAATATACATATTAAACGTAAGACCAAATGATTTTCGATTACATAAACGTTATATCAAACAACGTTATACTAATTAAGTTTTAGAATAAATAAATGTTATATGTAAAGAAATTATATCAACAGTTGGTATATCTCACGTTGATTATATCTTATGAACGATAATAAAATGAAATTAGACCAAATGAGTTTATACGTTATGAGACGCTCCCCGTGAAGAGAGCTACTGTGGCGGTGTTTAGCTTGCAGTGGGTTTATAAATGATAAGTTGGATTAACGTGCAAAAATAGAGTTTATTTCATTTCACTTAAAATAAAACAATGTTAACTACTAAACTATAGAATGTTAATGTTATAAGAAATGTTTGATGAGTACAAAATGTTGCAATCGGAATCCGGTTGACGCGAATGTAAATGATGTACTGACTTATGCCTAATTTCTAGGTCAATATATAATATTGTTTATTGAGTGTATGCACACACAAGCATGTATGTATGTAGGAGTATATGAGGTGTTCGGTTACATTACCCGAACATACTCCGGGGCGACAAATTTAAAAGGATGAGATGAAACGATACATTTAGTTTAGTGAAATAATGTTGAAAGTAAAAGTAATAAGTAAATTAATAAAATAGTAATAAAAGGATGTAGGTATATACTTAGCAGTAATAAAATAACTTAATTAGATATGTAAAGTCCCTAAATTTTTTCGCGGTATTGGCGAGCACGATCTGTCTTCACATTTTTTAATTTTGTCACTGATTGTACTATACTCGGCACTAGGTTGTTTTTCAACCCAATTAAATCGCGCACTCGCACTCACTTCACTGACTCGCGGCGCGGGCGCGGGCGCGGGCCGTAGTTCGATGTCCTCCGTGATGGCCGCGCCCTGCGCCCGACGGCGGCGTCTCCAGCGCCACAGCAGTGCAGCTACCGCCGCAGCTGCTACTCCAAGCAGTAGGTAGTTTACCACATAATGGTGTATGTTATGTGGAGAGAATGTTTCTGCTAACTCTACTTGGGCCTTTTTCATCTCGTTTATTCGTTGGTGCAAATTTTGTAAATCGACGTCTCGTACCTCTATCGTGTCGCTAATGTTCTCAAAGTTGTCCCAAGGCATTGTTGTGTTAACAAGGTAATTGAGTTGATCGGGATTAAGCGCATGAACGTTTGCCGAGATATTAACTTCATTTAGTTTGTGTTCTGGTATATGTAGTGTAAAATCCAGACCTTTGAGTAAGCAGCCGTTTTCTAAGTACAAAAGACCAGCATGATTCAACCAATCTATGACGACTTGATCATTGCAAATTATTTTGACAGTATAATTGCCACATACGTGATATAATACGATTGAGGGATTTGTCAGTGGTACCCACTCATTGCGGCACTTTGATTGTGTAACTTTACACTTCTCCGTGCGACGGTCAATCTCACAGAAATTATTATCACTACTCAGGTGATGTATAGGTTGCTTCAGATTGCATATGTATTCGTCTTCCTGATCGACACAGAATGTAGATAGGTCTTCCGCTCTCAGTTCTAAGTAAGTATCCTTTTTTAAATTGGTTGCAATGTATTCGGATATTGGTGTATACTGTATCGTATAGTTACCCGATTGAAGTGGTATGGAAACGACTTTATACAACTTATACCTATCCCTGTTGACAAGAGGAAAGGTAATTTCGAATAGAAAATAATTTTCTGTCAATCTTGCTTTTATCTTTAAGAGTTGGTAAATTTTTTGAATGTTAGACGATTTAATAGGCAAAGTGACATCAGCAGATAACTGTGATGAGATGAGGCGGATTTCTTGTTGCATTTGTTTCGGGGTCAGCAAGTGTATATTAAATTCTCCATGATGTACGTCAGTGAGAATTTCCAGTAGAAGATCTTGACTTCTCTTCAAGTTGAGGAATAAGTTATTAGCTGCTAGAGACATTAATGTAAAATGTTGAACTAAGGTAAGGTTGTCAATCTCCCGTTGAATTGTGTTGTCAGTCTGTTCAAGTTTTATTAACTGCTGATTAATAATTTTATGTTGTTTGGTCATAAAATCTTCCGTCCGTTTTAATAAATTATATTCAGACTCCACAATTGATGTTTGATTTTGCCATAATTTGAATACATGTTTCTCATTTTGTTTTATGCTTTCAATATCTTGAGTATACTTTTCTGCGAAACGATCGTCCAGTACTCCGAATAGGGAATTTGCAACGTAGCCGATTCCATTGACGAGCCCGCGACGACGTCGCTCGTTACTCGACACCTGTTGTGTCATAAGTAGTTTGTTGTAGTATTGTAATTCAGTGAACTCGTGCGCTAGCGGGGGCACGATCAGATTACACTGGGTATCGTCTATTGTTATGCATGTTTTATTAAGATAGGTCATGGCCTTTTTTAGAGATGTTATTCCGTCCCAATATGGAGCCATATTATAAAATACAACCAACGTCCATGTATCTTTGACCATGGTAACATCTTTTACCGGATCAAAATACAGTGATTGGTTACTTGCCAGTTTTGTAACCTTATGTTTGCAGTGTACACTTCCAGACAGCGTTAAGAAAAATAGTAATGCCATGACTATGTTTGAGAAGCTGAGTTTTTTCGACTGTTGTTTTCCCTTGGTTTGTTTCGTCCTGATATCAGGAAGCCTATCGCCGTCCGGGGTTGTAGAGCTGTTGTTAATTGGGTCCTCCACTGCTGACGTTTCTATAGGTAAAATTGAAAGTTTAACTATCGGTCTTTTGAGAGTGCCATTCTTTGTTTTCAGGGTAACTACTCTGACAAAGCCATCATTGCCTGGGTGTAGCTCCACGACTCTGCCCATAGCCCACTTTCCTGGGGGAAGGTTATCTTCTCTTATAACTACTAAGTCACCTATTTTCATGTTTCTTTGAGGTCTAAGCCACTTCTCTCTAGTTGTTAATTGACTTAGATATTCCAATCTCCACTTTCTCCAAATATTTTTAAAAATGTCGTTTGTTAAGTGCCACCTTGTTCTTGCATCTTCCTTGGTTTCTATAACTGTTAAGTCAGCTCTTCCTGTTAAAAACTGGGCCGGCGACAAATAATCTAAGTCCTCGATGTTTTCAGTTAAAGAACACAACGGACGTGAATTTAAACACGCTTCCAATTGAGCTAATAGGGTAGTAAATTCCTCAAACGTTAACTTCTGTTCTCCAATGACTCTTTTTAGGTGAAATTTCAGACTTTTCACGGCTCTCTCCCACAAACCGCCAGCGCTTGGCCAAGACGGAGCATTAAAATGCCATTCAATGTTCATAGCCGTAATTTCCGCCAAAAAACTGTCACAAAAAATTTGTTTTAGTTGTTCCATCTCTTCCTGGATCACTCTGTTAGCGCCAATAAAATTCGTTCCCTGATCACTATATAAGTGGTGCGGCGTTCCTCGTCTTGCAGCCATCCTTTTCAGTGCGGCCAAAAATGCTGAACTTGTAAGATCCGAAACCACCTCTAGGTGAATAGCTTTAGTGACCATACAAACAAAGACCGCTATGTATCCTTTGTTTGTTTTTACACCTCGTCCTTTGTTGATTTTTATGTCTATGAACCCGGTGTAATCGACGCCAGTATGAAAAAAGGGAGCAGCAGGATTTATCCTTGCCCAAGGCAGATCTCCCATGAGTTGATGTTGTGTTCGCACATCGTGCTTTCGGCAAATAACGCATTTTCTAATTTGTTTTTTCGTAGCGTTGTATCCCCCGGTAATCCAGTATTGTAGCCTTAGTGTGGCCAGAGTAAGTCGTGGTCCCCCATGAAAAGTAAGGCGATGTGCTTCTTCAATTAAGAGCTCCGCCAAACGACTCTTGTGAGATATGATTTTCGGATGTTTCGCCTCGTAACTCATGTTCGCGTTACTCAATCGACCTCCCACACGTAAGATGCCGTTCCGATCTATAAAAGGGTTTAAATTCAATATCTGACTTTTAATGTTAATTTTTTCGTCGTTGCAAATTTTTTCTATCTCCGTTGCAAATTGTTTCATTTGTTCATGTTTCACAATAACAGCTGTAGCGTTTCGTAATTCATGCAATGTGAGATACGACGCCAAATGTTTACGCTGCAAAACTGGGGTCACTGCTCTAATAATCCAAGCCAACACGCGCGTCATTTTATTAAAAGAGTTATGTTTTTCTAATAAATTATCAATTATGTTTGTATTATTTTGCTGCACAAAGTTAACTTGTTTACGGATTCTGAGTTCTTCTTTTGTTTTATAAGATGTTGGCTTGTCTTCTTTTGTTTTATTGTAGTTTGGGAGCCATGTTGGCCCATGAAACCACAAGGAATGTTCCATCAATTGTTTTATATTTATGCCACGACTTGCACAATCCGCCGGGTTGTCGCTAGATTTTACATAACGCCAGTTATTTGTCGGTATAATGTTTGTTATAGTTTGCACTCTGTTAGCCACGAATGGTTTCCAGCGATTAGGCTCCCCCTGTAACCACCCTAATACGACCATGGAATCGCACCATCCAAAAATTTCTGTATTGCAGTTCATACTTTCCCGTATTTTGTTTATTAGTTTTGTTAACAACAATGCACCGCACAATTCTAGACGGGGTAATGTTACAGCCTTTTTATGTGGTACAAGTTTAGCCTTAGCCGCAAGAAGAGTAATATTTTGTTGATGTTTTACACGGGCGTATACTACGCATGCGTAGGCATCCATAGATGCGTCGCAGAATCCATGCAGCTCGATAATATCTCCTTCCCGGCTTAATATCCACCTTGGAATTTTAAAATGTTTAATTTCATGCCTATCTTCTTTTAACTTGGACCACTCCTGGCAAATGCTATCGGGCACCTCTTCATCCCAGAGTATGTTAATTTTCCATAGTTTTTGAAAAAGTAGTTTCAACTTCGTGGATAGAGGTGTTAACCAGCCCAACGGATCAAAGAGTTTTGATATTTCCGACAGCAAATTGCGTTTGGTTAGTCTAGACTGTGTTTCTCCAAATTCACCACAGAACTTAAATAAGTCCTCGTCAGCGTTCCAATATAGGCCTAATGTTTTTGAAATAGATTCCGTTTTAAAGTTAAATATACTTTTGCCTTGATTTTGTTCCGTAATGTCTTCTAGTAGTTGTGTATTATTGGATGACCACTTCCGAAGGTTAAATCCACCTGACTGTAATAACTGGGTTAACTCTCCGATTAACTTCTTACCACTTTGTACATCATAAACTCCATGTACAAGGTCATCCATATAGAATGACCGGTCTATGATACTGTATGCGTCTGGGTACTTTTCATGTTCATCCTGGGCTAGTTTTTTCAGAGTCATCATGGCTAGAAAAGGGGCAGCCTTAGTGCCATAGGTGACGGTTGTAAGCTGAAACGACTGTATAGGCATATCGAGCGACTCACGCCATACTACTTTCTGAAAATGTTGGTCACTGTTAGCTACCATTATTTGGCGATACATTTTTTCAATATCGGCGGTAAAGGCAATAGGATACTGTCTCCAGCGCAATAGCAACGACTGCAAATCCTGTTGTAGGTTAGGGCCCTTATGCATAATATCATTCAGGCTATAACCGGTCGATGTTTTGGCGGACGCATTAAAAACCACCCTATATTTTGTTGTTGTTGATTCCTCTCGTTGGACGCCATGGTGCGGTAAATAGCAATCCGTTTTCAGTTCACTGTTTGTGTGTTTCATGTGTCCTAATGTTAAATATTCCTGCATAAAAGCTCTATACTGTTGACTTAAATGTTCCTGTTTTATAAGTTTTCGTTCTAAGTTTCTAAACTGCGCTAATGCCATGGGCTTGGATGCACCCAGCCGATGTTCCATTTCTTTCTTTAACGGTAACCGGACAACGTAGCGTCCATCTAAGGTTCTTTTTGTAGTTTTTGTGTAAAAATTCATGCACTCTTGCTCCTCTAGGGACATGTTTGATTGTTCGCTAACTTCTTCAATTTCCCAGAATTTTTTAATCTCCTCTATGTTGTTCAGCACTACGTGGCAATGGTATGTTTTCACATTACCACACAATAACCAACCTAAGTGTGTTTGTTGAGCTATAGGTTGATTATCGTTCTCTCCTCTTATTATTCCTCCCATCATAATCTTTGCGTAAACATCGGCCCCGAGCAACAAATCCACCGAGCGACTTTTATAAAACTCAGGATCCGCTAAATTTATGTTTTCTATGTGTAACCACGATGGTTTAGGTAACGTTTTATTCGGCAGATTTTTAATTAAGTTGTTCATAATATAAATTTCTGACGTAAAGGTAAAATTGCTGACCATCGAAGCGCATTCAATTTCCATCATGCCTTTACAGTTGTTTTCTTTTTCGCCGACGCCATAAATAATACCCTTACATCTCTGTCTCTTTATTCCTAAAAGTTGAGCCGCTTTCTCTGTTATCAACGAAATTTGGGATCCCTGATCGATTAAGGCTCTCAGGGTGTAATAAGTTCCTTCCGAGCTCTTTACTTTTACCATGGCGGTGGCTAGCAAGATCTCCGATCTCTCCTCTTGGGAAGCGTGGGAAGTCCCTGTTAATTGTTCAGATGATTTCTCTGTATGTTTAGAATTTTGATACTCGGAGGAACGTGGTTTCAGTTTGGTAAACGCGTCATGTAGAATAGTATTATGCAACGCGGAACATTTATGGCATGTTTTCTTAGATGTACATTGATTTCCATTGTGACTAAACAAACAATTAGTACACAATTTTAGCTTGTAAGCTGTTTTCAATTTTTGTTCGTCAGGCATTTCTAAATAAGTTTTGCAATTGTAAATGCCGTGTTGCTTATTACAAAGCGGACACGTATAATTCGATACGTGCATTGTTTTCGCAATAGTCTTGTGGTTATAGTTCTGATTTTGCTGACTGTTATAATTATTGGAGTTCGATGACTTAAAATGGTACTTTTTAGCATTAAAAGATGTTTGATTATAATTATTCTTTTGTGGAATAATTTCCTTACGACGCGATGTTACTGTTTCTAGGCTTGTAAACTTCCCTTCTAGAAAGTCTAGGAATTCCTTTAGGATAGGCAATTCTTTAGAATTTTTTAATGATTCAATGTAATCTGTGTAAGTGTCCGTATCCAATTTTTGGCTAAGTATATGAACGATCATGGGGTCCCAAGTTGACGTATCAACATCCAAGTTTTTAATGGCGTTCAAGCACTCCAATGTTGTATCGTGGATTTTCTTTATTTGTTGAAGGGAAGGATGTTGCATGCTGGGAAGACTTAATAATATATTCATATGGGATGAGAAAATTAGTTTTTTGTTATTGTACCGATGATGGAGAATCTCCCAAGCCACCAAATAATTATCGGTACTTATTTGTAAATGTTGGATTAGCTTTTCCGCCTCTCCACGCACTTTTCCTTTCAGGAATTGCATTTTCTGGCCATTTGAGAGCGAGTTATTGTTATGAATGGCTTCAGTAAATAAATCCCTAAATGATACCCATTGGTTGTAGTTACCGCTAAAAACTGGTATTTCTAACTTCGGGGTCGATTTCTCTCTGTGTACCACTGACGACCTTTTCATATTTATGGCCTTTTTTAACATATTAAATTGGTTCTCATACTTGTTAAACAGGTTTTCATAATCTAGATTGGTACCATCTAATTCAATATCAATTTCCCAGTGCAGGGAATCTATAGTAGCCCATCTTGTTTGCAATGATTTTAATGCGTCTTCGTATTCCCATTTGCTTTCTATCGAATCTACCTCAATGTTAGCCGCTGTTCTTACAAATGCTTTAAAGTTAGCGTACTGCTTTCGCATCAACTCGTCTAGTTTGCTGTTCGTACCTTGATCAGACGTTACAGGTCTGAAAGTATCCTGCTTCTTCAAGCTTACCTGAGACGTCTCTTCAAACGACTTCGGAGACTCCTCTTGTTGGTGTTGTATTTTATGAACCTGTCTACTAGTGGATGGATTTGCCAACTTGGACATGAGTTGTTGATATTGCTCGTTAATTAAAGCTTTAACTGACTCGTACGCTTGAAATGTTTTGGCATGCTCTAATTCAGTAAAATAAGGATGTGTCTTATCAACATGCTCTTTAATGTTAAGATGATTTGATTGAAAATCCAACCAGTACTGTTCCAGAATATTCAATCGCCTCTTGAAATAATCTAATGTCTTTCTCTCTGCAGTATCCTTCTTAAGATTGACACCAATCTTAACGATGTTCTCGTAAATCATAGATTGATTTTCCATGACACCTTCCATGATATTGTAGTGTTTAGGTAAAAAGAGAAATGTTACTTTTATATAATAAATGGAAAAATATTACTTGTATGCTCTTTGTTTAGAGTTTTACCGACGACCCGGGCTTGCCGTCTTCGCTGAACTCCTCTGTTGGTTGTTAAATGTTGACACTGCAATCCTCACACTGCACTTATAGTTTACGCACAATGCTAGTTCACCCGTTCGCCCGACGGAACCACGTAACCAAGATCACGAAAATCGCGGCGCGCGAAGGTCTCTCGAAGGACCAAAATGTGGCGGTGTTTAGCTTGCAGTGGGTTTATAAATGATAAGTTGGATTAACGTGCAAAAATAGAGTTTATTTCATTTCACTTAAAATAAAACAATGTTAACTACTAAACTATAGAATGTTAATGTTATAAGAAATGTTTGATGAGTACAAAATGTTGCAATCGGAATCCGGTTGACGCGAATGTAAATGATGTACTGACTTATGCCTAATTTCTAGGTCAATATATAATATTGTTTATTGAGTGTATGCACACACAAGCATGTATGTATGTAGGAGTATATGAGGTGTTCGGTTACATTACCCGAACAGCTACTAAAGTAGGACAAATATGTGCGGAGAAATAACCGCTGACACACGACTGTATGCCCACACCCAACCGTACTTACCGCTGAGAGACTTACGCGTTCATCGCCACCACCGATCGTGAGGTCTACAGACTTACGCATGTTACTTTATATAAGGCTAGTTGTCATATATGTATTTATTATTATTTAAGTTATATTATTCAAATCCTACTCGATGGAGTAGTGGTTAATGTAACCGACTGCCACGCTTGAGGTCGCGGGTTAGATTCCCGCACAAGTCAAACATTTGTGTGCATGAACATAGATGTTTGTCTTGGTCTGGGTTTTTTTATGTATAATAAGTATGTATTTACAAAAAAAAGAGTATATATAATATATATATGTATGTTTATCCATTGTCTAGTACCCATAGTACAAGCTCTGCTTAGTTTGATGATATGTGATACAATTTAATGTCAGTAAATACATCTTAATACAAGGCTATGAAAAATAATAGAATTTTTAAATTATTCTAAATTTAAGTAAGTTACTAGCGTTCAAATTTAGTAGTAGGGGAACTTTTCAGATAGAAAAAGGATGCACGATAAAACTGTGACGTAGCCGTTATTCAAATGCAGCTGTCCGAGGGAGATAGCGTTATATTCCCAGTAGACCCCACTTTTTAACTGACTTTAAAAAGAAGGAGGTTCTCAATTCGACTGTATATTTTTATGTGTGTTAACTCAGAACTTATTTCCAAATTTTAAATTTAACTGCTCTCTATAATTGATACTGTTTGCACAAAAGAAGATATATTGTTTATTTTAAATGTTGTTTTGGTTTTTTGTGTAATATAATGTAAAAATTCAAACAGGCAACTACCAATAGGGTAGTTGCCTGTTTGAATTTTTAATTTTTAACGTTGAGATATAAACGAAAAAATAATAAAGTGGGAAGAGAAATACTCCGGTGAATAGGTTTGGTTTTTAGACCATAATTATTCCGGCGATAGGTAATGGAGTATACACGAAAGAGCTAAGGAGAAAATATGTGTGTCACAAAGTTATCTGTTTATTTGTTTTTTTTTTTATACTACTAAAGTGGCAAACGAGCATACCTGATGGTAAGTGGTCACTGTAGCCTATGGATGCCTGCAACACCAGAGGCATCACTTGCACGTTGGTGACTTTGTAAAAACTTTTTAACGTCCTTTTTGAAGAACCCCATACTCTAGTTGTAACCTTTAGGGTGTTTATTAATTAGAGAATCAAAGATGAGATGAGGATTAACACTTTTAATATATTTTTAGAGAAAGTACAGCCAATATTAACTTTCCTACAAGACAAAAGTCAGGACGAGGTTCGTTTAAAGACTTGCTTCGTGGTCATCCGGGAATCGGGACACTTAGCTGGAGATGTGCAGCCGACCGGAAGAGGTCACGGTCCGGGACGCGATCGGCTTATATATGCACTACCGCCGGGCAGGAGAGGAAGAGGGGCGCCAGCCACCACTCCGACTCGCGCTCAGCCGTCATGGCGCGCGCGGTCCGCGTGACATAGACTTGAAAACCTCGGCAGAGAGTTCATTCCACAACCTGAGCGGCCACGGGAGGAAATTCCTTTTGAACCGCTTAGTGTGGCACCAATAGTATATGTAATAACTTATAGTATATAAATCTGTAGTAGATCCTAAACGTTAGTTTTGCCAAGAGGCAGGTTTGTGTTTATTAATGTATGATATAGAGATATAATTGTGCATTGTTGGTGTATTGGCTTGTAAATAGTGCTGCAAATCATGAGGTCGAGGTTGGAAAAGCTATTGCATTTGTCTGTCTAGATATATACTGAAGCAGCCATGAATCAGGCGGTATTCCATCCCCGTACCATGGAAAGTATTGTAAAGCCTGGTCTAGTCCCGGATTACCGACCAATCAAAAAATGAGTGTAAGCAAATGCAGAAATAAAGAAGAGAACGTTAATATATCGCATACATGTATACATTGCCATGTATTCTGTTAGAAGGGTTGTCGCCGTTAAGATTGCCCGGCCGTGACCGAAATTCGCTTTGAAGTACATTATTATTATTCTTCACTCTTACAAGTATCTGATAACTCCATCACATTCTGTTTAGACGACGATTACCATTTACGATAACTGTACCCATTATAAGGTTCCGGTGAATGAGAGCTCGCGTGGTAGGCGCGGTAATGTTCCGATGCCGCGAGGCGCGGCTCGTATTAGTACTGCGGTCGTAAAAACGCGGTAATTTGTATATTATCGCCACTTTGTATATTATCGCGGTGGCGCGTGGCGGCACGAATGAATGCCGAGTGAGATAAGTGCGCGCGATAACCACACACATTCCTCTCCCCTCGCTCTTGCGGCTCGCCTTCCGCCTGTGCCGCTCTATATCACGAGCACTGTGTTAGGTACATACTTCTCGAGATGTACGACATACACACCATGGACTGAAATTCTATAACGTAAACATACAGTCTTGATATAAATACTGTCAGATAAGAGGCTTTACTGTTGTTCCTTTCGCAACGAACTTTAGCACTAACATTAACAATGACCACAGCATATGGCAAACGATTATTATTTTTATTTTTACTTGGGAGAATACTTTTACGCTAACCTCTCTGCGGGAAAAGTGGCGGTGGTGGTATAGCAAGATCACCCACAGCTCCAGGTCCTACAGACTAAGGACCCGGTACCTATATTCAAAAACCGAGTCGTTTTAGGTACGGACAGTTAAATTTGACGCATTTTTTATAGAATATGTTAAAAAACTAGTTGCCCGCAGGTAAAATTACGTTGATTGCACGAATGGCATCGTGATTTAAGTGGTCACCTCGCTACTGCCATTTTGCGTCGCAAATTTGTATGATCCACAAATGGTTGTTCCGAGTCTGGGTATTCTTGGCGTCCGTTGTTTGAATGTGTGTAAAGTTCTCTGCGAAACAGGAATTATTCGAAGGGCGGCAGTGGTCTTTTTAAAAGAAAGAAAGAAATAACAACGATTCCTTTCTTGAAAATAGGAAGCGGGCTTAAGCCTACTATGGTTTGACTATTCGTCGTATAATTGTCAAAATAAATTTCCAAAAAGAATATTGTATTATTCACACAACATATACGTTTAACTGTATTCTATAAAGCTAACTAGCCGAAGCGGTTAATGTTATTATTGTGACGTCATTTTGACAGTTATTAAAATATTACTAAACGTAAACAACCCCAACCGATGATTTGTCAGCTCGGGTGGCTTTGTTATCGTTATAGTTAGTTTGTACCACGGAGTTTTAAAATAACAATGTCCCATTTAGTTTCGTTTCGTTTTATGTTTCGTTGTTTTTATTTATATTCTATTGCCAGTAAAATAAATCCATTATTGAGTATATAGATGATACTAAAATGCTGACTTAGCCGGGGTAGGCCCTTCACCAGGTGGACCGATGACCAGGTAAGGGTTGCGGGAAGCGGTTGGGTGCAGGTGGCCCAAGATCGATGTGGCAAATCTCAGTAGTGAACTTATTTCAGCTGAGATGATGACAAAAATGCAGCGGAATTGTAAGAATAACCGCATTACGGTGATTCCATTGCACGAAGTAGTAGATATTTGTAAGTGCTATTGAATGGTATAATAATACGTCCTCCGTTTGAGACAGGAAAAGAAAAACGTTCGTTCAGGCAAACACTCATATGAAAAGACGCACTATAATGGAATTAAAGTAAGATAAACAGCATTTTCTCTATTGCAATATTTATGGCAAGACTTATAGTAATAGTGTTCAGCTATTCTCTTATGTATTTTTAGCAGAAAATTAATAAATTGTTCAACATCAATTGCAATTTGTGCATGAGCTCACCAAAGTACTTACTCAACTAAGTCTTTGCATTTGCCTTGGCTATTGCTAGATTGAATATTATAAAAAGCAATTATATATTGTGGATCAAGCATTTTAATATGGGAAGCCAGGTTTTCGGGTATACATGAATATACTATCACTAATAGAAGAGGAAAACTTAAAGTCGACAGGCCTGCCATAAAAATTTTAATGCCGGAAAAACATGGTCATTTTTAACAGTAGCATAGCTGCCTATTCAACACCACTCCACACAAAGGCGAAAATAATAGATTTTTTTACTAACTTCTACATACTTCTCATTAAATTTGTTGCAGGTTCCAAGAGAGTTTAGCTTTCCCCAAAAAACCAACCTTAAAAACACCTCGAAAGTCAAAATCAGAGTTTTTGCTCACTACTGCTAAACCTACCTATACCTGCCGTCTTCGAACTATCATGTATCCTTCTTTAAGCGAGGCTAAAAGACGGATAGCGTACTGGTTTACGTCGCCTCATTTTAGCAACTGCGCTGTGTGCTTTAAGCTCGATCTTCATATGGAATAAAAATTTGTGTGACCCAATAATAATTGGTCCAAGTACATATATGTTCTTTGTATCCGTCGTTCGAATTTTAGTAAAGTCTTCCACGACACAAGAATGACTCATCAAGCATGAGTTTAAAAAATCTTAAAATCTGCTATGACCAGATAGACTCATTTCCGACCAATACACTTCAATTCAAACGTGTTATGAATGCGATATGTGGTGACGGTGACGTACTTAATTTCCGTATGTAGAAGTGCAATAGTAGCACATGACGGTGCGCTACTCGATCACTCGCCGCTTAATACACTTGATTCAAGTAATTATGGAGAGGGACGTCGTGCAACGATCAGCGTGTTGCCGCCGGCCGCGCTAATTCATACGCTAATAGTTCCATGGACACAGTTTGTTCTTGTCTCTCGTTAGGTGTAATCCGGTAGCATTCGAAGTTTTAGTGAATAAACTGCCTTTGTAGTGCAGTGGTATTGAATGCAACTGCTGTGCAAGAATGAGGGTTCAAGCCTCAGTTAGAGTAAAATGTTTTAAGAAATTCCCAGGAGCAGCAAGGAGTCTATAACTGTATTCTGTATTAGGCTCGTGTCCTGTTACGTTGCACCTAAAGACATATTCGGGGAAATGTGGGTGTTACTTTGCCTGCCTGTTCAGGAATATATGAGTAAGACATTGTATGTACGTATATTGTGATGGAGCCAGCGTACTCCAATTATCGATAACGCTATTATGTGTAGCATAAGGTAATGTAGAAGTTACTCACAAGGTTCTTATAAGAAAAGATTAACCTGACACTGCATGAAATGGCTATCTATGAAGTCTCAGGTTCAATGTCAATCGTTCGAAATTGGTGTAAATACCCAATATAGTTACATTAAAACCTACTTGTGAACGCCCAATGGTCAAAATTCAATCTTAATTAATAAAAAAATACTTTTTAAGATATCGTTTCTGCGGCGGCTCCTTCTTCGCATAAATTTTAACCACGCAGTATCTCATATTCCTTTGGAAGCGCAATATACTTACAACTAGGTAGACGACAAAATCACTTTTTGTATATACAAATTGACTAATTACGTAATGGATATAAATAATTCTTAATTAATCATTCCACAAAATGTGATTAAATCCACAATCTTACAGTAATCTTTTCTCATAAGAACCTTGCCAGTAACTTTTATATTACCTAAGGAAGCTACACATGATAGCGATGTCTATAATGTAGTAAACTTGCTCTATCACAATATACATAATTAATCTCATGTCTATATTCCTGAAAGGGTAGGCAGATATCTATAACACCCACAATGCAATCATATTGGGTATTTACACCTATTTCGAATGATTGACGTTTCAGCCAGATTGCACAATAACACTGGCTGGAAAAGTTATTTTAATCTAAAATATTTGCACTGGGAGGAATTTAATTGCAGCTTTCTAACGTTGCCTATAGTAAAACTGTTGATCGTATATATATCGTCGCTTCTAAATATAAACTAACTGGTGTTAGTAAACCAATTTACGATTTTTAATTGTACAAAGTTTGAGGCGTGTTTCGTTAGGAATTTTAAATTGCGAACAAAACAAGCTCATGTCACACGTGCCAGAGAAAGCGACAAAAATGTGTGGCTTATGTTCATGAACGTTTGCGGCAGTTCATTATTTATTGTTTTCCAAGCGAACCTGACAGACGTTGTCCTGCCCAAACGGTTGTTTGCTAGCGCCATTGACTGCACACACGGTGTAGTGGGTTAAGTGGTCGCTTCGCAATTGCCGCTGCGCCGAGTGTTGTGGGTTCAATGAGACGGGATTAAACTTGTGTTATCCATATATAGTAGTTCCCAGTCTGTTTGTTTTTTGTGTCCATTGTTTGAATGTTTGTATAGATTTCCGCGATATCTTTACAAAATATACTTTTTGGTGGATGTTGTCTTTAAAAAGGGCCACCTGATCTAGTCCAGAATATAAACCATCCAGGGACACACAAATTATTTAATCAGTATCGATTCTGCCGTTTAGAAGAAGCTTAGTGAGATTCACACGTACAAAAGAATTATTTAAATAAAGATAATCTTTATGTACGGGAATAATGAATGAAACGCACCTATCACTAGAGTCTAACATAATATTTTTCATAGCTAATTTTCTATCTACTCTTGAGGAGGTCCAATTATATCGAAATCCTTTCACTGATTTCAAACAAACTAGTACGGAACCACAATTTAATTATATCCCCCAAATAAAGAACCACTACTTACATAAAGTGGTTAACACGTAGCCGAGAAATCGATGGACAAACATAAAAAATACATACATACATAAATTCACGCCAGAGGGGTAGGCAGAGACTACCTACGGATTTCCATTTGCTACGATCCTGACACACTTCTCTGGCTTCATTCACTTTCATAACATTCCTCATACACGCTCGCCGGTTTAAGGTGCTCTTTACCTGGCCTTTATCCAGAACGTCTCCGATCTGATCAAGAACCGTTCGCCTAGGTCTTCCCCTTGCGACTGTTCCATTCACACTAGCCTTATAAACTTTCTTAGTCAGTCTGTTCTCATTCATTCTTTCTACATGCCCAAACCAACTTAACATACCCTTTTCTATTCTCGTCACTATATCCACTTTTATGCCGCATCTCTCTCTAATCACACTATTCCTTATTCTATCTTTCAGAGTCACACCACATATATTTCTCAGCGCTCTCATTTCTGTGTATATTTTTTATACATAAAAATATACACCTTATATATTATATAATAACATATAAGTGCTCCGCGACACATCAATTAATCATACCGCGGGTGTAATCGTTTAAAAAGAAAACAAAACTATAATTACTTTGCTTTATTGTGCAGGTGAACGTGCCGATATTAAAAGCGATAATAAGCTACGACAATCCCATATATACGTGGCCCATGTTTGCGTACCTATTTGACAGCGTGGTAGATTATGTAATCCTTTTTAAAAAACACCTTCCTCACACTAGACATCAAGTCCTATATTGCGAGGGTGTTTACAAACCCTCAACAATAAACGGTAAAAACACACTCTAACTCAAAATAATAATTTATAAATTATACAAATAATTGTCTCGAGTAGGAGCAAACCGCCGCATCAGTGCAGCCAATGAGGACGCCATGCCAGGGTAGCACCCGTATGCTATAAAGCTCTGTGGATGCAAAGGCATGTATACATGCAGGCATGTTCCCGGCGCGACATTGGCGCGTAGCGGCGCGAAACGCGTTCGTTCGTCGCGACCTGCGACCTGCTCCGGTCACACCCACGACCCACTTTCTCTATTTAAAATAGAAATCAATGATCCCGCCGACAAGCGACACTTTGAGCACTTCGCATTGTTATATTAACTGTTCCATTCCTATCTTGTCACGATAAAGTAGCCTTGCTACACCGCTCACCGATATCGTAGTGATTGCCTCGCCGTTTTTTATGCACCGAATTTTGTAAGTTCGAAACCCGCGTAGGACAAACATTTAATGTTGTAGAGTCTGCAAGTGTTTTGATTCTGTGTGTTTAGATTAGAAGTACCTACTAGTATTCTTGTTATCTCTTCAAGCTAAGCTAGAATTCTTGTGTAAGTTTTATTTTACTTCGGTTGTGAAATCTATGGGATTTGAAAGCACGACCTCTCGATCGCAAGTCTACGTAGAAGTGCTACGTACTGTTATATCCCGTCAATGTATGGGACAACCCTGACACAATGCACCGTCAGCACATTGGCGATAAGTAGCGGATTCATAGTTTAGTGTGCCCAGTTCGATTCATTCGATTCTCAACCTCGGTTAAGGCCACTTGTTCTTTAATAAAAGTTTCTTGTAATTTCCTATATCAAATAAACGGCCTTCAGCCAAAGTAATAAAAGTTTTTTTTAAAAAGACTACAAGTTTCCCGTATAACATTGGTGGCAGCTCAAAGGAATTTTTAAAATCCTGGTTCGCCTCTATCGTGTAAAACGAACAATAAATTCGTGCAATAGTGAACAATACAGACTTTCTAAACGCATATCGTCGCCACACAGAACTCTATCATTTCGTCGCCGTATCCTCTCGCTGTTTCTTTTCGCCGTGTCGTGATTTATATCCATGTGAAGAGTTCTACTGCCGTACCGAGCCGATATTGCTGGTCGCTGTTTCTCACTGCCGAATCCTGTTGCCGTATCCTGTTGCTGTCGTCACCGTATCCTTTAAACATACTCACCGTGGAAGCAAGGTATTCCACCAGCCATGATGACACATGCTGTTCCTGTAATCGCCGTGTTCCTGTAAGTCTTTGACATTCATATTTACTTCATACCGAAGATAATTGTGCAAGTGATTAGTGCCAGTGAATAATTAAATTGCCTGTGATCGCGTAATACGAAAACGTACAACGAATAAAGTGTTTAATTATATTTCTCATAGATTAGTAACTACACATATTATTTAGTCGCGAGAGCCGTGCAACATTCTTTCCTTATCGCTAATCCGGTCCTCGAGCCTTATCTTTGTTTTGAATAACTGAGTCCCCGTGACTGAAGCGTTCAATATGCCCAAAGAGGATTCCACTACGACCTCTAAGGAGATTGATTTAAATGTTTTGATTAAGTTCATAAATAAATTCGACGGTAATAGAGAAAAACTAAATGCCTATTTAAATAACTGTAGAAACGCTATTAACCTTGCGTCGCCGGCTCAACAATCCACATTATTGACATATATTATTAGTCAACTCGAAGGGCGAGCCGAAAGCGCGTGTTCAATAAAAGAATTTGAGACATGGCAACAACTAGAGGACTTCCTAAAGTCACAATTCGGCGAAAGAAAGCATTATGCTGCACTGCTCTCTGATCTTCAAGATTGTCGTCAATCTAATAACGAAACAGTCAACCAGTTCGCACTCCGTGTAGAATCGTGTCTCTCAAAGTTACTTACCGAAATTAATGTTTCAATACCAACGAAAAAGAAAGGGGAACTGGCTGGCCGTGTCGCTGCTATGCAAGACCTAGCATTATATACTTTTATTAGCGGATTAAACGTGCGCCTGTCTACTGTGGTCAGATGCCGTGATCCCGAAACGCTCAATGACGCGATCAATTTCGCCGTTTCCGAAGAAAAGTTATTACAAGCCTCGTTTAAAAGAAATGCCACACCTCTTAACTATAATCGCGTACCCCAACGACAACCGCAGCAATACAAAAACTTTACACAAGGTGCAATGACCGCCGCGAATAAGCCAAGTTATCAAGGACCTTTACCTACGTCAGGTCCACCAATATGTCGCTACTGTAAAGCCGTTGGTCACACTATTGACGCCTGTCGGAAGCGTGAATACAATAATCGGTATTTCGGCAATAAAAACAATCAACAAGCCGACCGAAACAATCGTCCATCCGCGAGTTACCAAAAAACCAATCAACCTATACATAATGTCGACCTAACCGATGAGCAAACCCCTGAAGATGATTTAAACGAATAGTGGGCTCACGTCGGTGTCTCGTGAGACCCAATTCACAGCTAGTACGGTTAAAATATGATAACGGCACCCTTTCTAGTTCTATGGACCACAAGGGTAACCAGCCCCAAATAAGCGTCCCTTATTCAATCACTGTTCCTAAATCATCCACTGTTCCTAAATCATCCACTGTTCCTAAATCATCCACTAACGGTCAGGGTAACCAGCCCCAAACTCATAGTGGCCCATTCACTGTTTCTCAATTAGTCACTAACGGACAGGGTAACCAGCCCCAAACTCAGAGTGATGTAACTAAACCAATCCCTGACTCTTTCGTAAACACTGACCTCCCAATTCTAAAACCTTGTCGAGTATCCAACACAGCATCTAAAAAACAAAATACAGAAATCAGTACATACAATATCACAACAAATCCAAAAAAGAAGTCCTTACCTTTTGTAGAAGTTCAAACTTCTGTATCATCGAAACCCTTGAAACTTCTTATCGATAGCGGTGCGTCTATTAGCCTTATCAAAATAAATATCATCGAACAAATGCCTAAAATTGAAAATAATTACGTAACTTTCCATGGTTTAGGCAATACAAAAAACATAATGCGCACACTAGGTCATATATTAATAAACTTTGATGCTCTTAGTCATCATTTTCACATGGTTCCAAATATAGACTTTCCGTATGATGGAATAATAGGCAATGACTTCTTTTCAAGAAATAACTGTAAAATCGACTATACAGCAAGTGCATTTATTGTTAATAAAGTAATACTTACCTTGAATTTCTCGGAACCAAATTATATTATCTTGCCTCGTACTGAAACTGTAATAGAATGCTTAGTGTCAAACCCCGAACTAAAAGAAGGTATTGTACTTGACCAAAATCAAATTAAGTCCCTTCTAATAGCCAATTGTATAGTTAAGGTTAAACCAAACTCAAGAATTAACATTTCTGTCGTTAATATCTCAGAATCCCCGATACAAATAAACTCAGATTTTAAAATAAATCTTCTACCATTAGACAAGAATTATTCGCATAACATTTTTCATGTACCCTACTCTGAATCAAACCAAGACAACGCCCTTAACCGCACCAAAGAGGTGCTTGACTTATTACGAGTGTCTCATTTGAATACCGAAGAATCTAATGCCTTATACGACCTCTGTTCCTCCTATTCTGATATCTTCCATCTGCCCAACGATCGTTTAACGTTTACTGATGCCCTGCAACGCAAAATACCAACCTCTTCTTCTGTTCCCTATTAGCACTAAATCATACAGATTCCCAGATGCCCACAAAAAGGAAGTAGAATCCCAGATTAATAAAATGCTTCATGAAGGTATCATTCGACCCTCAACATCCCTCTGGTCTTCCCCGATATGGGTAGTTCCTAAAAAGACAGATGCCTCAGGCCAACGCAAATGGCGTGTAGTTATAGATTATCGGAAGTTAAACGATATCACAATAGGCAATTCCTATCCAATACCAAACATTACTGAAATCCTTGATCAACTGGGTAAATGTAGATACTTCAGCACACTAGATCTGGCTTCTGGATTCCATCAAATAAGGATGTCAGAAGACGATGCCCCTAAAACAGCATTTTCGATTCCACAAGGACACTTTGAATTTACGAGAATGCCTTTCGGTTTGAAGAATGCGCCTGCAACCTTTCAAAGACTAATGAACTCTGTGCTGTCCGGTCTCCAAGGTATACAATGCTTTGTTTATTTGGATGATATCGTAATTCATTCATTTGACCTTGACCTTCACATTAGACACCTCGCTAACGTATTCGATAGACTACGTACTTTTAACCTAAAACTTCAACCAGACAAGTGCGAGTTCCTCCGCAAGGAGGTATCTTATCTTGGTCACATAATTACAGATAAGGGTGTAAAACCCAATCCAGAAAAGACTAAAGCTGTCGCTGACTTCCCTTTACCAAAATGTCCCAAAGATATCAAATCGTTTCTAGGGTTAGTTTCCTATTATCGCAGATTCATCCCAGACTTATCTAAAATAGCAAAACCCCTTACCAACCTTCTCAAGAAAAATGTCCCATTCAACTGGCATAACGAACAGCAGTTAGCCTTTGAAAGTCTAAAACATGCCTTAGTCTCTGCCCCTGTTTTAGCCTATCCTGACTTTACCAAGCCCTTTGTCTTAACTTGTGATGCATCTAATTTCGCTATCTCCGCCATTTTATCCCAAGGTGAAATAGGAAAAGATCGCCCTATAGCCTATGCCTCGAGAACATTAAACAAAGCCGAATGCAATTACAGCGTGACAGAGAAGGAGTGTCTGGCTATTCTCTTTGGTACCCAAACCTTTAGACCATATTTATATGGTCGTCTCTTCAAAATCGTAACAGACCATCGCCCACTCAAATGGTTGTTCAATTGTAAAGACCCCGGCTCAAAACTAGTTAGATGGAGACTCAAACTGGAGGAGTTTGATTACGAAATTGAATACAAAAAGGGAAAAATCAATAACAATGCAGATGCATTATCACGTTATCCCGTTAACCCTGTCACTGAAGAAGAACCGTCCACCTCTGGTATGAATGACAACACAACCACTAGCCCAGAACCAGAAATCCCTCAGGATGTCCTCGACGATCTTATTGACTTAGGTGCTCTAGATCCAAGTCCATCAAACCCACCACCGAACATAGACTTTGACCTCTTAAGTCGTCCTACTCCAACTGACTCCCCTGCTTCAGTATCGGAACATACTACAATTCCTAATAATGAATACTCAGACTTCTTAAGATCTTTTAATAATAAAAATGAAACCTATAATACACAAGTACAAGAGCATAACGAAAATCTTTTAAAGAGTAATAATAAGACCATACTCATCCCTGTATCTATTGATCTTGATGAATCAAACCCATATGTCCAAGAAATTATTGGTAACTCTGACGACCCAAGTAGTATAATAAATAGAGAACGAGAACTCCACAGTTTCAAAAAAATTACCATTAAAGAGAAAACTTATTATTTATTGTTTACAAAGGTCTACTATTTTGATAACTGTACTTACCTTGACATCTTTAAGGCATTAAAGGCTGTTAGGAACGAAATTATCCTATCCAGTGATATCAATGCATTTGCCATAACAGATTTCAAAAACCCATTCGAACAAAATTCCTTCGTTAAAATATATGGAATGCTTATGTATCTATTTAACAATACAAACATCACGGTTCATATACACCATAATACGATTATTTACCCAGTACCTTCTGAAATAAAGAGATTACTTAAAGAAAATCATGATATTCCAATAGCTGGTCATCTAGGCTCCAATAGAATGTATGATAGGATAAAAGAACGTTATTATTGGAAAAATATGCGATCAGAAATAGAAGACTATGTAAAAAACTGCAAATTGTGCCAATCTAATAAAGCCTTACGCAAAATCAACAAATCTCCCATGCAGATTACAACCACTTCTACACGCCCATTTGATAGAATTAGCCTCGACATTGTTGGACCCCTACCTGAAGCAGGACTTGCAAAACTGAAATTTATACTTACCCTTCAAGACGACTTGACAAAATTCTCAATAGCCTATCCCATCTCGAATGCCACCGCAGAAGAATGCTGCGAATGCTTAGTTCATTTCATATCATTATTCGGTATACCCAAAATGATACTTACCGACCAGGGTACTAACTTTACCGCTGATCTGTTTAAACGCACCTGCGAATTCTTAAAGATCAAGCAAATTTGGTCTTCACCCTACCACCCACAAACACAGGGTGCTCTCGAAAGAAGCCATTCTACATTAAAAGAATATTTAAAATCATTTGTGAATGAAAATCAAACCAACTGGCATAAGTTTGTTTATACCGCCATGCTAAGCTATAATAGTAGTGTCCACACAACGACTAGATTTACCCCATACGAACTTGTTTTTGGCCATAAGCCCTATATCCCTGATTCCATTTTCGATGCTAACCCTAATGTAACATATCCTGAATATATCAAAATGCTACAACACCGTCTGAAAGTCTCACGTGAAAAGGCACAAGAAAACATCCGTACTTCTAAAGAAAGATCGAAAACCTATTATGATAGACACAGTCGTCCGGTTCAGTACAAAGTCGGTGACTACGTATATTTAAAGAATCACCTGCGATTACGTAAGGCCCTCTCACCTTTGTAGAAAGGACCATATAAGATTGTAAAACTACATGGAAATAACACTTTATGCTTATTAATTAATAGACGACACGTAAAACACCATTTTGATGAAGTGAAACCCGCTCATGACAATAACTAAATATGACTCCTAACCTAGATTAACCCATTTCAAATTAATTACAGAATGGGCACCGTTCATATTATGGCAACTAGCGACAACCAATATGTAGAGCGCATCACCCAGGGACCCGGTTTGTTCTTCGATCCGGTCGGCACCTTAAAAATTATAAACGATCAATTTCATATAGTAATTCCTGTAGAAGTCTCGCCTTTCAAAGAATTTATTGAAAACATTCATCAAACATTTAATATAATTAGATTCCAATGCCGAGAAAATGAGGAAATAGATGAGACGTATTGTCGAAACATGATACAACCCTTGGACTCACTTTACGCAGATGTCCTTCGTAACTTTGATTCCTTTTCCCATATAGTATCCAACGATGTTTCCAAAAGATCAGCCTGGTTTTCTGGTGTTGGCACTGTTTTTAAACATATACGCTATTAATAAATTGTTCAAAAATGATGAAATACTCACAGAATCCATTAAGAAAAATATTATTGTATCCCAATCGGCTATATCTAATATAAATAACACACTAAATGAGCTTCATGTCAACCAAGCAAAATTGAATGACGTCATTGATCGAGTAACCTTAGCATTCAATAATATCTCTAATATTGTAATAACCGAAAGTTTTAAGACAAGATTAAGCACAACTCTAAATGTTTTAGAGTCTAATTTACTTACTATTTCTTTTAAGATTGAAGATATCCTAAATGCAATTTTATTTGTAAAAAGTAAAACCATACATCCTTCCGTTGTCACGCCTAGACAACTTTATAAGGATATTGTGAACAACTTGAAATTATTACCTAGATATAGATCTTTCCCAGTTAACCTAGAATTAAGTAACATTCATACCTTAATGAATATCGCAGAACTAATCTGTTACTACTTAGATGGTAAGCTAATATTTGTAATCAAAATACCCTTAGTTAATGTATTAGAATATAATTTATATAAGGTGGTACCCTTACCTATCCCTCTTAATACTACAATGCCCAATTCTTTTAGCATGATCTTACCCACAGAGGAGTACCTAGCATTAAGTAAAGACAAATCATCTTTCTCATTTCTGAAGAACCTAATTTCTTGTAATTCTATCCCAAACAAAATTTACCTTTGTGAATCAAACGATATCTATACAATAGCCGGTAACCCATCTTGTGAAATTGAAATCATCACTAAAGCTATTTCATCTTTACCTGTAAATTGCCAGTATAGATTCCTCCGTGGTAACATTGACATCTGGCACAAAATGACAAATAACAAATGGGTATTTGTACAATCTGAACAAACTAAACTCTCTATCGAATGTGAAAATGACGAACTGTATGAAACCGTGATATCCGGTACAGGATACCTTAAATTACCACCCAATTGCATAGCTTTTCATAAGAATATTAGATTCGTAAGAGAAAATTTCCCTCATATTGATGTACCAATTATTTCCCCAAAATTCAATATTATAAGCGATAACTGTTGTGACTTAAGTCGTTTTAAAGAGCTAAACCTTCCAAACTCTAGTATAAATAATGTAAAATTAGATAACCTTAAGGATCTTAAAATTGTATCAGATCAAATAATTAATGTTTTACAGAATGTAGTATTAAGCAATGATAATAATATCAATAACCATGTTAGCTTTCCCATTTTAAGTATTTTGTCAATACTATTTTGTTTATTTTTACTAATTATATATAGTTGTAAAAAGAGCAAGTGTTCTAGAACCCTAAAGATCAATTGTAAAGAAAATCCTAATCCTGAAACAGAGCTTCAAGCTGTTGTAACCCAACAGCCTCGTCTTCGCGTTGAATAGTTTCCCAGAAACTTACATTTCCCGTAAGTTTCCTCTTAACGTGGGGGTTGTTATATCCCGTCAATGTATGGGACAACCCTGACACAATGCACCGTCAGCACATTGGCGATAAGTAACGGATTCATAGTTTAGTGTGCCCAGTTCGATTCATTCGATTCTCAACCTCGGTTAAGGCCACTTGTTCTTTAATAAAAGTTTCTTGTAATTTCCTATATCAAATAAACGGCCTTCAGCCAAAGTAATAAAAGTTTTTTTTAAAAAGACTATACAAGTTTCCCGTATAACAGTACCATTACCTTAATGCTAATTAATATTATTCTATCTATAATATATTTCTAAAGCATATAATAGATATATACATAATCTATAGATATATAGGTGGAGGCTAAGCATTTCAGTTCTAGCATCCTTCTTACTTCCTATGTTTGTCAAACCATTTTCTTTTTTTTGTAGCTTGTCACGTGCTTTGGTTAATATAAACATTGGAAACGGTAAATAAAAAAAGAAAACAAAACATATACCTAAGTCCCCCGCGCCACATGAATTAATCATACTGAGGGAGTAATCGTTTAAAAAGAAAACGAATCTATAATTACTTTTCTTTATTGCGCAAGTGATCATGTCGATATTAATAACAAGCTTTTTTTTACGGCGTTCCTCGACGTAACCTGGGTCGGCGGGCCGCGCGAATCAACTTTACATGCAATCGCGATCACGCCGTAGTTTCGGCCCGCCGTATATAACGGCAGGAAACTACTCAAATCGACCTACCCTATTTAGAGAAAATAAAATAAAATTATATTTATAATGTAAATTCATATATGTTGTCCTCGAATATTCATTAATAATTATATTTCAACCAGTAGGCGTTTACTAGCACACATAACAAGAAAACTATCAGATATTAGAACAAGCTGTAGCAGAATAGTCAAAATCAAACTTCATGAAAAGGCCTGAGGCCATGGGCGAGTTCAGTTTACTTACAGAAACCCTTCCCTATACTAACTCTCCTTAGGCAACAAAAAAGTTTTAGTTACATAATGTGACGTAGGCACGGTGTAGGAGCCGGCCGGGACCGGTCAAGGACGCACACCAGATACCTACCACAACTTTGTTTATCAGATTGCACATCTGTTAGATAATAATACTTGAGATAAGATGCCAGCAATAATAACTATATGAACTAATAACTGTATAACTCAATGATTAAATTACTTACAAATATTACATTTCATAAGTATATATTTAATCATGACTGCGTCTCAAAGAATTCTCGCTGGTATGTGTCGTCTGCCAACCCGCACGTAGCCAGCGTGGGGGATAATGGTCTAACCATCCTCACACAGAAAAGTGGCCCAGCAGTGGGACAGTTTAGAGACAGGGCTGATATTATATTATCATAATATATCTATTATATCACATCGCCAATATCCATGCTTTTACTTAGTATTTCCAAACAGTCACACTGAATAACGTTTTAACGTTTATTGAGGCTGGGACTTCAAAGTCAGCAGTAAAGTTATACTACGGAGCAGTTTAACAATCGATAAATGTCTAAACACGAACGATAAAAATATAAGTTAATATATCAGTAATACTACGGCAGCTGTGAATTCTGTCCACACCTATATATAACAAAACATGAACTATATAAAATAAATAAATAAAGATTGTAATATTGTGACGTGGAATTGAATGCAAATGCAGTAAACGGTAAAAATAGTACTGGCCACTTAACTTAAACGCAATCATTTTGAGACCATACTAGAAGCACAAATAGTAGGGCGGAGATGGCAGACTTATAAGAACTTATACAGTAACAAATGAAGCAAAAAGTGGATACTCTACCATCTAAAGAGGATAAGATAAAATCAGAGCTGAGAGAGGAATGGCCATTGTTCTACCGTCAAGAGCAGAGCTTTTAAATGACAAAGACGAAAATAAAACGGTGATAAGATTAATGGAAAAGTGGCAACGCGCGGCACTGATGAACGTACGTGAACTGATATAATTACTTATATACTGATTGGCTCATTGAAGTAATGATGATATATGATAATGATATATTTTTAAACGTTGCGACTTAAGAAATATTACTAGTGCGGTAACTAGTAATAATTCCTGTGTCACGGGCTACTTTACAAACATTCACAAACAACATCCAGATTCAGAATTACTTTTTGTGGCTCATACAAATTTCTGTCCCCACACGGGACATTTGAACACATAACATTCAGCACAGTGGCAGCGGCGAGGTGACCATCCTTTTAGCATTTCTTTTACCCGTTTACTGTTGACCAACGAAATCCCACATTTTTTTGCCGCTGGTAACATAGTCAAGCCTTTTTAATAGTCTTTCATATGGAAAGTGCAGGCGGTGGCGTAGCGGGTTAAGCGTCGTAGATTAGAATTCCATATGCAACAAACATTTATATTATTCGCAAGTGATTGTTCTAATCTAGATGTGTTTTATGTCCGCTATTGTATATTTGTAGTGATTGCGACATAGGGCTCTTTTCTTAGAACATGTTTTCTTTTACAAGAAAAATAAAGTGTCTTTTTGATCTAGAAACGAAAGTATTATCATATAGCTACGTAGATAGGAACTTCTGTGTCAGGTGCCACACAATCCTTGTACCAGCTTGTTTTATTGTGGTCACTGGTCGACGCAACAAAAGCGTTATCTTTTTGAATTAAAGCGAGCAACGGGGGTCATTGAAAACTGTAAAAACCTTGATATGGTGCCAAGTGAAAGCGTAAACAACGACCACGTTTTTTGGACTAAAGTTGGCACTCATTTAATATTTTAACGATGGAGCAAACTTGACACAATTTGGATTAAACCGCACTTTTATTTTCGTAAGAATCATTATGAAAAATGTCCCATTTAAAATGAGCCAAGAAACACAATTAGTCAGAAGGGTGGCTGACGTTTTTAAGTCTTAAGTTTCGTTATTTAGCCACGCGCTACGGGAAAATTATTATTAATCCGCCTGCCCACTGCGTACGAAGAGCCGGTATCGCGGCATTCGCCTTAATCAAGTTTCATAACGTTACAAAATAATATTCTGTTTTTGCTTTTTATCACTGATAACTCATATATTTGAGCTCTAATAGATACATATGAGTATTAAGCGTTTATATAAGCCTATGAGTAGCGACAATAATTTTTAATGTTAAATTATTGATTTAATAATTGATAGCAATAATTAAATCAATAATTATTAATTACTTTAGCCTAATAGAGTATAGCGATAGCATAGTGGGAGTTCGTTGGACTACCTCACACCTCTAACTTTTCAAAGTTATATGCGTATTATAAAGTTAATTCTGACTCGCTATAACGAATAAAGCAAAACGTCGTCAGGTAACCTAAACGCCCGAGAGTTCTCCATAATGTTCTTGAAGATATGTGAAGTACTTACAAATTAAGAAGAAACCCTTGCCAGCAGATCGCAGTTTATATATAGGGCTGATATTATTATATTACCTATATACAATGTATTGTATATGTACCTATATATATGTAATAGAAAATATCGTGAGAAGACTTACATGGTCGATGATTGTTTCTTGTAATTATATCCATAGTATTAATTATTCATACTGAGATAAGATATCATGTTGCGATGTAATCCATATTAATATTATAAATTAGAACGTCATATTGCTGAACGGATCTTAGTGAAGTTTAGCAACTCGAAGCAGGCCTTGGGATGCCGTTTATTAAAAACAAGGTAAATTAAACACCACGATTTTTATCAAAGAGTTCGGTAGATGAAATCTGTGCCAAAGTTATTTGATGTAAACAATCTAATATAACACAAATGTTCTTGTTACCATTTCCACATATCTAATTTTGATATTTTAGTCACAATAACTATGTTTGTGTTAAAAACAATAGGTACGAAATACCGATCGAAATTAAAAATGAATAATTTTGTCATCTAAATAATATAATATAATATTCTACCACATACACACAACACCATCTAGCCCAAACTAAGCAGAGCTTGTACTATGGGTACTAGACAATGGATGGAATGGACATACATATATACTTTTTTTTTGTAAATAGATTCCTATTATACATAGAAACACCCAGACCAAGACAAACATTCATGTTCATGCACACAAATGTTTGATTTATGCGGGAATCGAATCCGCGACCTCAGGTGTGGCAGTTGGTTACACTTACCACTACGCCATCGAGGCCGACGATCATTTAATGAACGTAATATTTGTCCTTTACAGCATATTATTTAAACATAGAATTTGAGAGATAATGTAAAATAATTAAATTGCGGCAGAATAAATAAGAGCGTTGCTACCGAGCAGGCAGTATTCGTATTGCGGTTTATGCGGCAGGATCGTACAAAGGGGTGAATTTCGCTAGTTCTCTATCCTATAGTATAATACTTGTATTACTTGGTACATGGTAAATTATATCAGCCCTGTATTAAACTATCCTACTGCTAGGCACGGGCCTCTTCTCAGTTTGAGAAGGATTAGGCTATAGTCCACCATCCTGGCCAGTGCGGATTGGCAGACTTCACATATCTTCGAAGACATTATGGGGAACTCTCGGACATGCAGGTTTCATCCCGATGTTTTTCTTCACCGTTAAAGCAAGCGATAATAAATCATTTAATACGCACATAATTTCGAAAAGTCAGAGATTAGTGTAACGCTATGTTACCGCTGCTTTTTCCATTTTTTTCTTTGGTACATGGTAACACTAACATTATTTCTTTTAAGAAATACATAGCTCGCATTAGAGTAAAACTCCGACACAGTCTATGTTTCCAAACTGGATTTTGAAAAAGGAGATGGTTTGAGCCCTAAAATAGAACATACACTACTTTACTCACGCCGACAAAGTTGCGGGTAACAGCTAGTAGATTATAAAACCTCGGGGGACAGCAATGTCCCGCGGTTACGGTCGCGGGACTCGGAACAACTGTTTGTGGATTATACAATTATTTGTTCCGTGTGGAGTGAACTCAGTGCAATGGCAAGGCGACCATTTAAACGCCATCCGTGCAAGCATAATATATGCGCTGTGCTTAATGTAAGCGAGATCCTTTGTGCGTGGCTTCACCCGCGTGGTATCTATATCAAGAAAATGTAGCCTATGTCGTATATCTATGTAAGCCTACCCAGGTTTTAAAGTATATCTGTACCAAATTTCATCCATATTGGTTGAGTGGTTTAGCCGTGACGAGGTAACAGACAGACTGATAGACATAGCTACTTTCAAATTTATAATATACGTAAGAATAAGGATAATATCAGCTCTATATACTATCCTACTATTGGGCACGGGTCTCTTCTCAGTGTGAAAAGCGTTAGGCCAATATCCACTATGCAGGCCCAGTGCGGGTTGGTAGATTTCACATATCTTCGAAAACATTATGAAGGACTCTCAGATATGAAGGTTACCTCACGATGTTTTCTTACACCGCTAAAGCGAGCGATAATTAACTATCTTAAACGCACATAACTTCGAAAAGTCAGAGCCTTGCGATCGAACGTGAGTCCAACGGTTTCCCACTAGGCTGCTACATCGTATTACTTACTGTGATGTAATTACCGACGCAGGACGGCGCGTCTCACGTATCCTACATACGTCAACCTTTACTTATTATGTGATAGCTTCGGTGGCCAGTGAAAGTGTAGCGACTGCTGTGCATGAGGTTCTAATCCCAGGCCGGGCTAACAAAACTTTCGAAATTAAACTACTATATACGGATTTTATCGCGTTGTTTATTTAGCACTGTATCACAAAATTTTGAAAATATTACACTACTACTATACTACTATTGATTTTATTTTACTAATTTATAAGCTAATAAAATTATTTTAACTATTAAATCTATTTATTTTTGGTTTACACTTTCCCCGACGTTTCGGTTGCTTTCCAGCAGCCATGGTCACGGGGAGATTTAATTTCAATGAATAACATTCGCGTAAATAGAAGACAATATTATGTAAAACTTTCGAACTCCACTACCGCACTAGTTATAATTCCTTTGTTGCTACGACCTTTACAAGTATTCAAATAACAGACAAAAAGGACACCTAGATTCGGAACAACTATTTATGGACCACACAACTTTTTATCCCGTGTGGTGATCGAGCCTACAACATTAAGCATAGTGTCAACAGCAACGCAACCTCTTAAACTACGCCGTACGTTTATTATCCGTGATGCATGAAAATAAGATTGTATGTACTGTGATGTATTTACCGACATAGACCGCCTCTCTACATTACTATACACACAAGTTTCTATATTACTGCTATTTTCGTGAGAACTGTGACACATGAGTGTTGTCATCTCGGGTTGTCAATTATTCTAATAGATGCGTTCTGACGAATGAGTTAATCAGCTGTCATGTGATCCTAGTCACACCAAACAGTTGTTGTAACCAAATTACGTGAGTAAGCGACGCGTACAAATTGCATTTGAATGATATTAGAATGTATTGATAGTACTGTTCGTATATATGTATATTATATGACTGGTTATTAATAGCTTTGTACATATTACATATTATATGACAGCCTCAGTAGCCAAAGGAAGTGTATGCCATTGCTCCTAAAAACAAAACTTACGAACAACATTCGCACACTATGTATAATATCTTTGTCGGTAGGTTCTTTACAAACATTCAAATATCAGAACATTCAGACTTGGAGCTACTATTTGTGGCGCACACAATTTTTTAGTCAAATGTAGGGATCAAAACCATACTCGACGCAGTGGCATTGGGCAACTACTTAAACCTCTCCGCCATTCGTGCAGCATTGCTTTGCTTGCTTCAGAAATAGTATAATGCTTTTGATATTGTTTAAAAGTACTTTTGTTCTACAGCTGTCATAATTGCCTGCCACCGCCTAATGGTAAGCACTGATGCCAGTCTTATAGTCCATGAGCAGAACCCTCCACAACATACCCTCACGTGAAGTGGTGCCGAGGTCGCTACTTTGACGGCCTCGATGGATACTTTTGCACTCCCTGCGCGAAAAACCCAGAATCAAAAGGAAAAGAAAACACGTGTTTCGGCAGAGAATTTCAAGTTTATATAATAGTAATATAGATACAAACTTCTTGGCACGTGTTCTCATCGGCTCTACCGCATAAAGGTACTACCTAAGCCCAGCACGTGTTGTTCTGGACAGGAAAGATACAACATTGATATAGTCGAACGCACGCATACAAAGACACATTGGCTCCCCGCCACCACTTAAGCTTAATAGACTTTATTAATTAATTTATTTTCAAAGCAACTCGTTTTAATTTACGACAATAATTATGTTAATTGAGCACTCTGTCTCGTGAATAGCTTCCTTATTTACATTTACATTAAAATTACTAAAGAATCGGTTGTATTTAAGGCTTTTTGATATATTATTGCATCGGTAATAGAAATCCTAACTATTAAAATTCATGCAAAAGTAAGTTTAAAAAAATTGTCCACATTACCAGCGAAAGTATAAATGGGATTTCGATGGTCAACATTAAATGGGAAAAAGAAAAGCAAAGCGTAATGGCGAGTGTTGTGGGTTCGATCCCCACGTGTATTCTTTGAGTCCGTTATTTGAATAATAATAATCATATTATTTAATATAATTTATTTATTTATTGACAGAAAAAATAAGATATATCCTTACACTACATACATATTTTTTTTTTTTTTTTTTTTTTTTTTTTTACGTGGGGGAATGCAATGACGCATATCCCTCCGCGGGGGCGGGCGGAGGGATTATGTCGGACTCGCCGGGGTAAAAGAAGATGGAAAAGAAATAATGTACCTCCCGGAATACCGACTAAACCTACCACGGTGTTCCTCAACAAAACCACTATCGGCGGGGCCGCGCGAATCGCTTTCGCATGCGGTCGCGACCCCGCCGAGACCTCGACACAGAGGCGCGCGTGGGAATACGCACGCCGCCTCTCGGACCTGGTGCTGAACGGATGGCGGGCAGGCCCACAAAGCCCGCCACCCCCAGGTCAAACCTCAGGGTGGCTGGAGGTCGTCGCGCGCCCTCCGGCGCCCGGCTCTGCGGTTGGGGAGAGGGTTTAAACGCTCCCTCTCCCGCTCCGCCGCCTCCTTGATGGAAATTACTTCCTCACAGAAGGAGGCGACGGCGTTCCACGACCTCTCATTCCGGACCATAGACTGAACTACGGCCGGGAGCGAGAGGGCAACCGATCCGACTGCCGCGATCAACTCACGGCGCTGCGATGCCCAGGCGGGGCAAACCGCCAAAGTGTGCAGCGCCGTGTCCTCTACAACGTCGCGGCAGTCGCCGCAGTGGTGACAACCGGGCGTCTCTTGCCGGCGTATACGACACAGGAACCGGCCAAAACAACCGTGGCCAGTCAGAACCTGTGTCAGCCGGAAGGTGAGGACGCCATGCCGCCTCTCCAGCCACTCCTCAAAAACGGAACTTACCGCCACGATCGTGGCGTGCCCGGCACTGGGGTGCACAAGTCGTTCCTTCCAATTCGCCACTAGGACCTGGCGGAGCTCGGACCTTGCCGCCTTGATTGCGGCAAGACTCGGTCCTTCGCCCCGAGCTAGCGCCTCCTGGCGCCAACGATAGAGCGACGCCAGGAGCGCCGCTTCCAGGTCCCATGGCATCGATCCGGCGAGGAGGCTCGCAGCCTCGAACGAGATCGTGCTGTTATAACCGTATACTGAACCCTAACTTGATGACATGGCCCTCAGTCATACATCTCAGCATTTATGCTAGGTCAGCAGTTTGACCATTGACGAGACAGCTCGTCCGTATAAAATCAGTCTATTCTCAGCTCTCAAAAACTTCGGTTGCCTAAGGGTCCTCTCCTCTCTTGTACGTTTCCAAATAAATAGTTTAGTTTATTATAATTTCTTTTTTAAAACGACCTCGGAGAGGGACCCCATAACATTTTGGTGGCAGCGGTGGGATACGGAATTCCCAGTGCCCGATTCGCGTAATTATTACAGTGAATAGATTCATTTATATAATTATCCGTGTCTCACGAATTTTATACCCGGAACACTTACCGCGAGTGACCTCCAGTTAAGTTTGTGTAAAACTTACCCCTTCATTCGTGATCGGTGATACAGTGAGTTTTACTGCATTTACCTCCCGACGCGAGCCTTTACTGTACTCGTATCCTGCGAGCTACCAGCGAGCAATCCGTGTGCATCCTGCAAGCAATCCGCGAGCATCCAGCCGTTTCTAGCGAGCTACCCCACGAGCATCCTGCGAGCAATTAGCACACATCCTGCGAGCAACCAGCGAGCAATCCGTGTACATCCTGCAAGCAACCCGCGAGCATCTAGCCGTTTCTAGCGAGCTACCCTGCGAGCATCCTGCGAGCAATTAGCACACATCCTGCGAGCATCCACGAGTATTCAGTATCCTAACCAAGTATTCTACAATACGAATCCAATACGCGAGTGCCGTAGTGAAAAGGTAACCCGCGTAGTGTCCTAAAAGTGTTCTGTGAAATCGGAAACATTGTGTGTGGTCCGCGTGCGTGTCGCTATGCAGCTACTCCAAGCGCTAACGCTTATCACCGCCTACGTGTTCCTGTAAGTCATAGAACATTAATAACTGTGAACTTTATATAGCAACTTTTGTTTAATCTTTTCTGTGCGCATATTTCCTTGTGTTTTATCCTATAATGTCCATGTATCATGCCTAAAGTGTCTAAATCAGAAGACAATAAATTGAATATTGAAATCCTAGACGTAGATATAACAGAAGCAAAGTCTCCAATTTTATCGCCCAGAATTACTAGGAAAACAGCCACAGAAATGGAGCTGAATATATTATTAAAATTTGTGAAACCATACGATGGCAGTCGTGAAAAATTAAATTCTTTCATAACAAATTGCAATAATGCCTATGAATTAGCATCGGAATCACAAAAACCGATCCTTTTTAAATATATTCTGTGTCAACTAACAGGAAAAGCAGAAACTGCCTGTTCAATTAAAGAATTCACCTCTTGGGATCAATTAAAAGAGTTCCTAAAAACTCAGTTTTCCGAAAGGAAACACTACACTCACCTATTAACAGATCTCCAAGAAAGCAAACAAAGTCCTACAGAAAACGTTGGACAGTTTGCTCTTAGAGTAGAGACATGTTTATCTCAACTTCTCACTGAAATCTCGTTATCCAATCATAAAACCAAAGAGATTCCAGGCCGCACAGCGGCTATGGAGGATATGACCCTCCACCATTTCTTGATGGGGTTAAACCCCCGTATTTCTAATATTGTTAGATGTAGAGCGCCCAAAACATTTAATGAGGCGGTTAATTTAGCAATTTCTGAAGAAAGAATTCAGGAAACATTATATAAACGTGGGAATAATAATAATACACTAGATAGGCAGGGCAAACAAAACCGCTTCATACAAAAACCTTCGATTCAAAATCCAAATAAGCCTAAATTCTCACACAAACCTGTATCCCAACCAGGTACTTCCTCTTCCTCTCCTTCCACATCCTTTAATAAATATAATCCCAATCTTACTTGCAGATATTGCAAAGACGTTGGTCACGATATAACCAATTGTTTGAAACGACAAGCGTCTAATAAACGTAATCTTGCATCTCAAACCCAGACTGACAATAATAATAAACCTTCTGGGTCGCAAGTGAAAACCCCCCAAATTAACTTCGTTGATAACGAATATTACGACCCTAATGAGTCGGAATCCGAGAATCCTGAAGAAAATTTAAACCTGTAAACGTCCTGGAACTGTGCCGCACAGGACGTAAAACAAAAGTCGGCACACCTAAATCTATTAAGGTTGTACGACAGGGTAATCAGCCCCAAAAAGGGAACCTTAATCTATTAGCTACTGCACCTTTGCCAGTACCTCCTAATCGCGAAGAAGTTCGCAAAACTCCTAAAGAGGTTATACACCAGGGTAGCCAGCCCCAAACCGGAAACCTCGCTCCTATTAAGGTTGTACGACAGGGTAACCAGCCCCAAAAAGGTAACCTTAACCTATTAGCTACTGCGCTAAAAGCAGTACCTCCTAATCGTAAAGAAATTTACGAAGTCAGTATTGACACATCTAAGAGGTTACTACCTCACGTGTTAGTGGAATCAGAGGTGTCTGATATTCCACTAACACTCCTGGTAGACTCGGGGTCCGCCATTTGCTTGTTAAAGCAATCCTGTGTCCTTACACAACCAACTCTTATTCCTAAACCTATAAGTATTAAAGGTATCGATCCTGGCGAGGAAGCAACACATACATTAGGTTACTTTAATTTAAAAATTAAAATTACTGACCATAAGTCGATTAAACATAAATTCCACTTAATAGAGAATATTAATTTACCTTATGATGGTATCATAGGTACCGACTTCTTAACAGCAAATAGCTGTAACATTGACTATAGTCGCGATGTTTTGAAAATTAACCGATACGAAGTAAAAATCCACTTCTTCGATCCTTGCTATATCATTCCACCACGAACCGAAACCATAATCGAATGCACCGTAGCAAATCCAGAATTAAAAGAAGGTGCGATATTGGACCAACACCTTTCGAAAACTCTCCTTATAGCTAACTGTCTTGTCAAAGTGAAAGAAAATAATCAAATTAACATTTCAGTTATAAATACTTCTAATAAACCCATTAAGATTAAACGCAATCTTAAACTAAAGTTAGATCAAATAGAAACCTATCCTGTCCAACCTCTCCTTCATGTTGAAAATGTAACTGAACGAACAAAAAATGTTATAAACCTTTTAAGAACATCACATTTAAATCAAGAAGAAATCGATGCTCTTTTCAATCTATGTTCAGAATATTCTGACATATTTCATCTCCCCGATGAACCATTATCCTTTTCGCCAACTATCCAACATGAAATCAAAACCACTAACGACGCTCCAATTCATACGAAATCATACCGTTTTCCAGAGTGCCATAAACAAGAGGTAGAAACCCAAATCAATAAAATGTTGGATCAGGATATTATTACCCCATCGTCCTCTCCTTGGTCCTCTCCCATTTGGGTCGTCCCCAAGAAATCCGATGCTTCCGGTCAGAAGAAATGGCGGATAGTTATCGACTATCGGAAACTCAACGACATAACCGTCGGTGAAGTTTACCCTATTCCCCAAATTACTGAAATCCTCGATCAATTAGGAAAGAGTCAATATTTCAGTACCCTTGATCTGTCTTCTGGATTTCATCAATTATTAATTAAGCCAGAAGACGCACCCAAAACAGCCTTCTCTGTACCTCAAGGACATTTTCAATTTAACCGAATGCCTTTCGGATTAAAAAACGCCCCGTCTACATTTCAAAGACTAATGAATACATGTCTAACAGGTCTCCAGGGTTCCCGTTGCTTCTGTTACTTAGACGATATTGTCCTGTATGCATTTGACCTTAAAACGGCCATTCAAAACCTTAAAATCGTCTTCGACAGACTTAGAAAATTTAATTTAAAACTTCAACCCGAAAAATGCGAGTTCCTTCGGAAAGAAGTCATCTACCTAGGACACATCATTACACGAGATGGTGTTAAACCTAACCCCGAAAAGGTCAAGGCTATAACCCAATATCCGGTCCCGAAATCACCTAAAGATATCAAATCTTTTCTAGGCCTTGTATCTTATTACAGGCGCTTTATTCCCAATTTCTCTAAGCTTGCTAAGTGTCTTACCTCACTTCTTAAGAAAGACGTCCCATTCATTTGGACTAACGAACAGCAGCTTAACTTCGAAGCCTTAAAAAAAAAATTGGTTGAAGCACCCATCCTTATTTATCCCAACTTTAACTCACCCTTCTTGTTGACATGTGATGCCTCCAATTACGCAATATCAGCAATCCTATCACAAGGTCCCATTGGGCAAGACCGCCCAATCTCTTACGCATCACGTACTTTAAATAAGGCCGAATGTAACTATAGTGTAACTGAAAAAGAATGTTTAGCCATAGTATTCGGCACTAAAACCTTCAGACCATATATTTATGGTCGCCGTTTTACAATCCTAACGGACCACAAACCTTTGCAGTGGTTATTTAATTGTAAAGACCCAGGGTCTCGCCTTGTTCGTTGGAGACTAAAACTTGAGGAATTCGAATACGATATCCAATATAAAAAGGGCAAAGTGAACGCAAACGCAGATGCGTTGTCTAGATATCCTGTTAACCCCATCCAACCGGACAACCAATCAAACACTAGTGCAACTAACTTACAACATCCTAATCCTAATATGCAACCCGAACAGTTAGAAGAATCCCTTCTACAATCGCAAAATTTAGATAGGGATCTATTTGATTTATTAACGTCACCGCTCTCAATTCCGTCAGAGGATTTAAACCCTGATTTCCTTCTAGAATGTCCTACACCAGAACTCATAAATAACGAACTACCCATTCCTTCCTTACCCGATGTACCAAGGCATTCCCCATCCATAGGTGACACACCTCAAACGGAACCCGCAACAAATCATAACCCTAACTTAATCACAAGTGATTACTCGACCTTTCTAAAACTAATGTTCGATAAAAGTAGTTCCTTTAATACAAACATTGTTGAACATAATCAGAGCCTACTAAAAAGCCCTGACCAAATTATTATTATCCCAACGGCCATTGACCTTGACGAATCAAACCCGTACATCTATGAAATCCTGGGCAATCTACCAAACAGAGATGAAATTCTCAACCAAGAAAAACAATTATACAAATATTCTAAAATATCTTTAAACAATAAAGATTACTACTTACTTTACATAAAGGTACATCATTTTGATCAGTCATCATATCAAGAAATATATGAGGCTCTAAAATCAATTCGTAACGAGTTCGTTACAGAAACTATTGAGCAAATTAGTATATCAGATTTCCATGATCCTTTTGAAAAGCATAGTTTTATTAAAATATACAACATCTTTAATTACCTTTTCCATAACACCAATATACAAATAAATATATACCATAATAATGTAACCTATCCATCACCGACTGAGGTGAAGAAAATATTACATGACAATCACGATATACCCGTGGCTGGCCACTTAGGCGTCAGTCGAATGTATAGCCGTTTAAAAGATTTATATTATTGGAAAGGTATGCGTAGTGACGTAGAATCATATGTGAAAAGATGCAAGCTATGCCAAGAAAACAAAGCTCTGCGCCGAACTAACCGCGCACCTATGCAAATCACCAGCACGTCTACAAAACCATGTGAGCGCATATCCTTAGACATCGTAGGCCCTCTCCCAGAATCCGGCCCTGCGAAACTCAAATTCATATTAACATTACAAGATGATTTTACTAAATTTTCTACCGCATACCCAATACGCAGTACAACCGCTGAGGAAACTAGCGAGTGCTTATTGCATTTCATTTCTATATTCGGTATACCAAAAATGATTCTTACCGACCAAGGTACCAACTTCACGTCCGAGCTATTCAAAAGAACTTGCGACCTTTTAAAAATTAAACAATTATGGTCATCGCCTTATCACCCACAAACGCAAGGCGCTCTAGAGCGCAGCCATTCCACCCTTAAAGAGTACCTTAAATCTTTTGTAAACGAGGAACAAACCAACTGGCCTCGATATGTATACACAGCTATGCTTACATATAATACCAGCGTACACTCCACAACTCATTATACCCCGTACGAGTTAATGTTAGGAAACAAACCTTTTATTCCCAATTCTATATGCGATGAACCCCTAGGCACTACATATCCAGAATATGTTCGCATGTTACAAAACCGCTTAAAACATTCTCGAGATAAAGCCCTAGAATACGTCAGGAAATCAAAACTATCATCAAAGAATTATTATGACACCCATACACGTCCTATACAGTACAAAGCTGGCGATTATGTTTACTTGAAAAACCACCTTCGATTAAGAAAAGCCTTATCTCCAATATGGAAAGGGCCGTATAAAGTTGTTAAGGTACATGGCAATAATACGTTGTCACTATTGATCAATAGGCGACACGTTCGTCATCACTTCGACGAAGTTAAACTCGCCGAAGTCGCAACCACAGACTAAACATATAAATAGATATAAAATTTTGTTTATAAGAACATATTATAAAACATTTGTGTTAGTCTTATAACTCATAATCAGACATTAGTTATAAATAAGCATAGTATAAGAAACATTATTATTATCGTTAAGAATATAATCATACTTACAGTGTGTCAGCAGAACAACCGGCACCCGACGACTATGTCCAACCGATTACTTCGAGTCCTGGAATCTATTTCGATTATTTAGGAAAATTGAAAATTACTAACGGTATTCTAAACGTTATCATGCCTATGGAAATTTCGCATTTTAAATCACACATCGAAAATATTAATTCATCATTGGAAATTTTTATGAACTTATGTAAACAAACAATACCAGAATTTGAATGCTATAATATTTTAGAACCCACAGTAGTCCAACAACAAAACGTAAACAAACTATTTGGTTCAATCTCTTACCTAATAGACCATAGATCCAAACGAGCTTGGATTCCCGGAATGGGAACTATTATAAAACAAGTATTTGGTAATCTAGATGAGAACGATGCATTAAAATACGATCAGGCAATTGAATCTATACAAAACAATCAAAATAAATTGTTATCATTAGTAAAGGATAATATTTTAGTCACAAACTCCGTCATATCCTCATACAACAATACCATACAAAAAATCAAACAAAACGAAATCAATTTAAATAATGCTATTAACGAGCTATCACTTTGTGTCCGAAATATAACTATAAATTCAAACACCTTAGAACTACGATTAAATTTAGATTATGTCCTGAATTATTTAGAAACCTCTATGGTCACCCTATCATTCCAACTCGAAGAAATTATTAATGCAATAATGTTCTGTAGTCAAAACATCCTGCATCCGGTGGTCATGTCCCCGACGATTATACACCGGGAGTTAGCTGATAACGTTAGACACCTACCTGATGGTTTAAACTTACCTCTGCAATTAGATATAAACTCGGTACACAACATTGTTAAAGTGTCAACACTGGTATGCTATTATTTTAATGGTAAACTAGTTTTTCTTTTACGTGTACCCTTAGTATCTACCCAAGAATATATATTATTTAATAACATAGCACTACCAACGCCACATGTAAACCAGTCTAACATGTATAACCTTATTGTACCTAGTAGTAAGTATATGGCTATCACAAAAGATAAATCTAGCTATTGCGATCTTGAAACATTAGAAAACTGCAAAATTGTAAATCCTGCAGAATATGTGTGTGACATCCCAGTGACCTATAGAACTGATTCAAAGCCAAATTGCGAAAGCGAACTAATGTCTAAAACAGTAGTTGATATCCCAAAACAGTGTAACCATAAATTCATTTATGGTAAATTTAACACTTTTAAATCTTTGATTAATAATAAATACCTTTACATACAAACCGAATCGGTCAAACTGTCTTTGGATTGTCAAGGTTACAACCAAATACTAGAAACGAATATCTCTGGTATTGGCATACTTTATATACCAAATCATTGTATCGCCTATAGCAAAGGCACTACATTGTTGCCCAAGTACAATGATATTTTAAACCTAACTTCGCCAATCAACCTGCCAGATTTCAATCTTTACTCTAGTACTTGCTGCAAAATAAATGTAATAAAAAATGTAACAAACAACCTGTCCCCTATTCATTTAGAAAATATCGACCTAAACGATATACACTTGATCGATAAATTATCAACCAAACTTTTATCAGACTCAGAAACAATAAACCCGATTCCACATCTAATTGAGTATGGGACACACTATTCGATAGCCATAAACATGATTATTTGTATTATTTTAATTTTCTTATATATAAGTTTGTAATGTTCTTTTGTAAACCCGGCAGCAACCTACGTAAGTTCCGTATATATAAATTACGCGAATCAAATGAACCAGAATCGAAATCCGTAGAACTGGAAGAACCAATTCAAGAAATTCCAGCTCCAGTTTTGAGAACCTCATTTTAAAAGTTAACTTCGGTATTATCCCCGAAGTTCACTCTTAAGGGGGAGGTGTTATAACCGTATACTGAACCCTAACTTGATGACATGGCCCTCAGTCATACATCTCAGCATTTATGCTAGGTCAGCAGTTTGACCATTGACGAGACAGCTCGTCCGTATAAAATCAGTCTATTCTCAGCTCTCAAAAACTTCGGTTGCCTAAGGGTCCTCTCCTCTCTTGTACGTTTCCAAATAAATAGTTTAGTTTATTATAATTTCTTTTTTAAAACGACCTCGGAGAGGGACCCCATAACAGTGCGGTATCCTCTAATCAACCTGACGGCCATGGCACGCTGTGGTGCACGTAGCGCCGAAATGTTTCGGGCCGCCAGGTTGACTCCCCAAACTGGGGCCCCATATAGGGCCATGGACCGCACGACCCCCTCACATACATATTACTTCAACAATTAGAATGTTAGTAAAATGTCCTGCGAAACAGAAACAAATCTTATTGCGGCAGTTGCTTTTTTAAACAAAATAAAAAAATAATATCCTAACTAATGCAAATGTGAATTTCTTTGTTACGATTTCACGCCTTAATTACTGGACCAGTGATCATGAAATTTCGCGTACACATTAGCATGGGTATAGAATAGGGCAAAGGGTTCTATACATCCAGAAAAAAGTACTATTCCCGAGGGACGTTGACTAAATGTAAATAAACGCGAGCGATACCGCGGGCTAAATCTTGTATTTCATAACGACAGCTAATCAAGTAAGTTAAAATATCTACAGAACATATTGTACGGACCGCATAGTACAATCGTGTTATAATGAAAATTCAAAGGAGTCACTGGTAGGCACGAACGTTCTAATACGTTTGTTGTTAATATTAAAAATAAAGAAGATGTTACTGTGCGGTGTTTACGTTCATATTTATACATAGTCTGTCGGCGCTCATTGTAACGAGAACCGGCGAAATGAGAAATTTCACGCTTTAATAAAGCGGGGAGAGCGAGGCTCTTTCGCTGTTTTACATCTTTTCATAAAACAGAGAAGAGTGCATCGGGGCGCTCGCGGGCTCCACCGACCGCCGCTCGGACTTCACGTAAACAAGTTAGATGTAGCCTTCGACCCACGTCTCCTGTATTATGTAAGCTGCTTAAGAGTAAGAGGCGCGCTTTCACTTACCGCCTCCTGTTTTATTTATTCACCACAAACTCGCGGCTCGCCTTACATATTAATGTAGCGACGCGCCGCACCGCCAAAGTATTCCAACAGCGAGATAAGATGATAACGATCATAGGGATATTTTAAGATAACGGAACTTCAGAACTGCCATTTTACTTTCGTATTGTCAGCTGAAATCGTTTTTTTATTGGAATTGCTTGCCATCAGGTGGTGTGAAGTTACTTTGAGTGGCAAAATAAAGTTAAAAAGAACATGTTTGCGTGGCCTCGCGTTAGCATGCATGCATGAGAATTGACTTAGATGAGACAATCTATTCGTTGGTATAAACTGAGGCGACGCGTCGTAGAGGAAGATAAATAAGATGCTTGCACTCTATTTTAAGTGAAATATTTTTATATTCACGCTCATACATACATGCACAAACTCACGGCTATATATATATATATATATCTTCGAAGTTAAATTTCATTGATTAACAATAATGGAACATATTAAACATTTTTATTATTGAACCCTGTTTTATATTATATGTCATTTAATTTATTAAAAATGCTTAATATTATTATTTGGCCAGCTATGTATAGATATAGGTGCCAAGTAAATCAGGAGGTACCACATTCCCTAACAGAAAAATACTTTACCCCACTCAGTAATCGAATCTCACAATCGTGTGCAAACATATAAGTGTAATTTCTGCCAGTAGACCAACTAGACAGTATATCGTTAATTCTGGATTTGAAAGTAAAAATTATTATTACCTTCACATCCAGAATTTAAGTTAACTGTAACTGCATATACAGCAGTCTTATTTGCTTTTTATTCTAAGCATCGTAAGTAGCATCGTCATTAGGTTGCTTATTCATACATCTGAAATACAGAACCACATCACGAGCTTTAAACTTTTTTTCTTAATAAAAACTGGCTCCTTCAATGCGTTATTTATTATACCATCAAATCAAAAAATATTTATTATACCATCTTGAAAATCTTTTTCTACATTTTTCTTTATCCTTCTTCTTCTTGAAATTCTTTTTTCTAATCTAGAAATACTTCTTGAAAATCGGAACGCATTGTAAGAAGTACCTGTTACAATGCGATTCGATTTTCAAGAAGTATTGAAGTATTGTTGCCAAAATAATATAAAAACTTCGCTCGATATAAATTATCACAATTTTACAGACTCGTAAAAATTAACAAAATACGCAATAAATACCTACATATATGTATAAAATTTAAGTTTTCATTCAAAATAAAGGTAACATTACTGCATGCTTTAATAGTAAATATGGTCGATCAAAACATTTTAATAGAAAAGGTTTTCAACAGTTCTATTGCTGTCTCGCTAGGCCCGAACGAAATATGTATGCAAAAGAAATGCCTACAGTTCGCACTGACTTTATCTCTGAAATCATTATTTCGATTTGTCAAACATAACCGATTTTAATATTTTTCAAAATTAATATGGAAACAATTTAGGCTGCCTGTTTTTTCTTTCAATAGTTGTTTTGTATTTGTTGCTGGATATCTAAAAATAACAGTATAACCGAGCAAATATTTTTAGCAAATATTAAAATTAACAAATTATGAAATAAAAGAAAGACATGAACATGGCAGTGATATATATAGTTTTTTTTTTGCTGTAGTATTATTATTCTAATTTAAAATAGCGAAATACGTTTGTATGGAAGCTGCACGAAAATCTTTTTAACATAACAGGCAAACATCGTGATTAACCCTTTAAGCTGTTTATAATGGATGAAGTCTCCGAACCTACAATTGATTAGCGAGACAGACTATGGTGTGACATGGTGTGCAGATATAAAATATCTTAAGGAATGTCCCTCCCTACTTTTTCCACCACCGCAACCAAGACCCACACCTCTATGGTGAGACAGATACTTAATTTTAAACTCACACGATGTACTTTATACTTCACTAGCTGACCCGCGCAACTTCGTCTGCTTCATATAAGAGAATATTCCACGTATTTGCAACATTTTTTGGTTGCATCGTGATGTTATATAGCCTATAGCCTTCTTCGATAAATGGGCTATCCAACACTGAAATAATTTTTCAATTCGAATCAGTAGTTCCTGAGATTAGCGCGTTCAAGCAAACAAACAAACAAACTCTTCAGCTTTATAATATTAGTATAGATATAGATGAGATTTACAACCGTGACTGTTAGGTGGCGCAGCCGTAGCATGCGACTGCTGTGCTTGAAGATGAGTGCAATTCACGGTTTGTGCATTTGCTCAAAGTGTAATCGCCTTTTCTTTGAAGTCATTCTTAATAGCAGCCTAGAAGTAGGCAGTTGATGGTATTGCACGACCCCAGACCTCAGAATGCCAAAAGCCAATAGCAATAAAAATAGTGTTACTCTTGAAAACCTTATAAACATGAGGATAAACCCATTTACACATGTATACCAACTATGTTTTAAAACCCAGGTAATAGAGCCTACCAGTCTAAATTCCGGACTCCGTGCTACTACTGAATTTTCTTGACAAAAATCCTAATAACATTTAGCTCGACACTAAAAGAACTCCAGAGCTTTTGCTTAGATGTCCTATACACCAACGCTGCGCCAACGAGGCGGTATAGAAAAGTAATGCTTGTTTTTGCACACTTGTGCACAAATGAGCTACAACTGAGCTTGAGGATCGGGGTGTGAGGTGCGGGGCAAGGGAGGCCGACGATGTAGAAACAGCTTTGTGTCAAACTATACTCGGAGTTGTTTAAGTTTTTTGTACCGCGCTCCTAGTATTTACGGTAAACTAACTAACTTATACAAGTTTCGGTTGGTACTGAGACGCCGCCGGAGGGTGAGGGAGGCGGAGGGAGAGCAAGTAGCTCACTTCGAAACATTTTATTTAGCAGAACGCGCCGGAAACTTTGCCGACCGAAGCAGTTGTGCAACAGACGAATGAACCAAGTACACGGCGCATTATACAGGCGCTACACACTTTACTAACTCATATAACAACAAACAGCCTAACTTATAAAACATCGCTTATTAATATTTAGCTAGCTCTCAAGTTGATTAATGATTAAATTTGGTCAACGGCCGGTTGCTATTACTAACTCTTACTGTTGAGTAATGTTACCGTTGAGTAATGGTTTAAAATGTCGTTTTTTCTAATGAACCGCTAGTTAATATTTAGCTCTCTTTTAAATATTTGAGTGTGGTTAATAAGTAAGAGTATAAGTTTTTAATATTAAGTGTTCCTTTATAAATGGTGCAACTATACTATTCGTTGAATAGATACTGCTAATTCTAAGACTTTAAATTTAGAACCACGCGTTACTATCGTACGTTGTTTTATTTTTTAATACATACACAAAATAAATACATACAGATGTTCAGCACAATACAATGCATCAATACACACACATACATGCGTAGAATCATGTAAACAGCGGTTTTGGATCAATTCGGCCTATATTTTGTCGAATGTCGTTTGATTTGATACGAAAGCGTGTTAATGCCAGACGCATTGGGCCAATTAAGAACCACGGTACGAATAACGATAAGCGATTTCACATCGTATATAGATCAAGCTTTTAACTTTTATGTGCCAAAATATAGTACAACAATATGGTGACAATAATTTATAATTGGTCTAGTACATTCTACCATAGCGATTAATATCATTATATCTAAAGTGACAGTAATTTCATAAAAATAAAATAAAACAGCCTCGTCACTGCCATTGCGCCGAGTGTTGTAGGTTCGAGTCCCACACGAGACAAAACTTTGTGTGATCCACAAATGGTTGTTCCGAGTCTGGGTGTTCTTTGTGTCCGTTGTTTGAATGTTTGTAAAGTCCCCCACGACACAGGAAATATTCCTAGTGCGAGAGTAGTCTTTTAAAAAAACATATTAATATAATCGTAATTAGAGAAATAATCATAGAACTAAAATATTGTTGAAGAACATTCTGTACGAATGCAGATGTGTAAATGCGCCTAATATCGCACCTAACGCGTTCTGCAGACTATGAACAGTGATAGAACGGGCAATCTAAACAGCATTATAAAATATATTAAGGAATCCTATGTTAAACACAATGACATGACAAAATAGCCTTGGTTTTCCCCGTCTGTGGAACGTCTAAAATGTTTTGCAGGACCGCTAACACGTGAGTAACAGGTCTGTAGACTACGATAACTGCTAATGGCTACCCGGGTAAGATGAATCTTTGCTATATTTGCCTGGGCTAGTTCAACATTTTAAAGTTTGAAATATCTTAAGATCAGAGTACGATCGAGGTCGGCAGGTAGGAAATTGTTTGCTCACGTCCAATCGTCGCGGATTTAAGAGATCGTCGATATTAGCCGTTGCCGCGCCAACGCGCAGGGCAGTTTAAGGTTTTGCAATATCTAACCAACATTTTTATATAGGTAAGATAGCTAACAGCTTCTGCCAACTCGAAACATAGTTATGTGACAGAACCAACTACAAAAAAACAGTAGGCAGTACAAGAAAAGAGTAGTTAGCAACAACCAAACTACAAGAAAACAGTGGGCAGTAAGTAACAAAGGAATCTAGATCAACTTAGGATACCAACTGATACGATTTACCAGGCAATTCCTACGCCACATAGTAGGCAGAATAACAGACCAATGCTCACTCAATAAACACCTTTTCAACATTTGCATCATCTACAGAATCTTATGTAGAAGCTGCATGGAGACTAAGGAAACACAGGCTCATGTTTACTTAATTTGAAAAAGCGTCAGCAACTAACGCGCTAGATTTTTAAATAAATGAAGTACGGTACAAAACCGGTCCCTTTTTATATTTTTGGACGGAACAGAGGTGGTAGGAGTAACCAAACACTCTTCGTGTTGGTAACTTTCGCGCAATGGCTAAGTCCGGACAACACACGTCCAACTAACTAACTAAAACAAATATAGCAGCAAAATGTTAATATAGCAACACAGTGTTACTGTAACTTTGGAGCAGCGCGATAGCTCAGTGGGGAGACCAACAGACTGCAATGCAGAGGGTCTTGCGTTCGAACCCACGTTACGCACCTCTGACTTTCGAAAGTTATATGACTTTTCGAAATTATGTGCGTATTGATTGACAATTATCGCCTGCTCTGTGCCTCGGAGAACACGTTAAGCCATCGGTCCCGACTGCCATGAACATCTATGGCAGTCGTTATTGGGGAAGTCGACACAAAAGATCCCACTGGGTCGAAGTGTCGCCGACCTGTACTGACTGACCCCCACACAAGATAAGATAAGATACTGTAACTTGCTTCTGTACCGCCTACTATAGCATTATATATTACAAATGACCGGCATTTTAATTAACCTTGCCGTTAAACTAGTATGCTTATATTAGAATTTGTTTAAGCAACGCTCAGCACGAACGTTGACAATGGATGGATACTGAAAGCACGCTGTATCTGTGCCTACATACTACTGGAAGTAAAGTCAAGAGAAGTCTGCCAATCCGCTTTGCGCCAGCGTGGTGGACTATGGCCTAACCCTTTTCATAATGAAAAGAAGCCCATGGGCAACGGGACAGTTTATACATATGCTGATATTATTTTACATTGTAATGTATATGTAATGATTGCAGCTACGCCTAATTACGTTTCATTATAACAGATGTAGGCGCGAACGAGATTGCGTGCTTAACTACTAATGCAAGTACAAACTATTGTAATAGCCGATCAACACGCACGTGCTTCAGAACACGTGTAGACACGGTTAAAGTCTGTGTGTGTGTTTGAGTGTGTGTGTATATGTGTGTGTGTATATATGTGTGGGTGTCTGTAAGACGGGTAATGGACTAGAATCACGCGACTCCTGGCGGTAGTGCCGGTAGTTCAATTACAAGTGTTGGCCGCGTGATAAGTCGCGTTTGCTCACACGGTCACTACTCACACATGCTCGCGGTACGTTAAAAGTACAATAGAATAGAAGTTACCATGTACTAACACTGTATACTCTTACATGTTTACTAATACTAGATTTCACCTGCGGCTAGATTGTCTGGGTATAGTACTTTTTTCTTGGGTGAAAGGCACCTTGTCCTTTTCTAGTAATCATAAACGTGAGTGAAACAGCTAATATGCGATAAGCTAGAATAAAGTTTGTAGTTTGATGTCGATATAAACGGCGCTACTGTGTTACCATTCCTTTAAATTAATAACACTTAAGCACGGTCCCTAAAAGACAGAAAACAACACATGTGAAATACTATGATTAAATTAGTAACAGCCAATTGAAATTAATTCGATGAAAAACCGGACGAGGCAAGTTATATAGTTTAACTTTCTATCATCATGTGTTTAAAATACTTCAATCTTTATATGAAGTTACAGTTCAAACTCTCTTCTGTGTGAACTATAGAGTGACGTCATGGCCTTTATAGCTTCTATTTGTTTCAGTCATATATAACGCGTGTATATTCTCAGTTCATATAATCAATAATCATGTAGGCTTAATTAAGGTTACGCCTTTCGTTTTTGTGTAAGGAAATCACCTTTTGTAAGTCTTTGAGCGTATAAAAACATCCATGAGCGTGATTTTGGCAGAGTTGATTAGGTTCCAGAATCAATTGGTGTACGCGGTCGCCATTGTGCCACAAACCCCATCAGCCTGCTCTTTCTTCCCTTACTCTATTCATTCACTATACGACCTTTAAATAGGATTACTCCTTTATGTCACCTTTGTGACATAATTGCTGTTTTTCATTTCATTTATTTTATTCAAGAGCAATATTTACGTTGTATTTGAATTTGGCACTATTCATTACACATAAATTGGTCATAGAATATGACACATAACGAAATTCATAATTGACAATAATATAAACATTATTCATAAAGATGTCAATAGAGCAATTAAATAATATTCTAAAAAGATAATGTCACAGGGAATAAATCATTTGCACATAATATATCAATAAAATAGCAATTTAAATAATAATCAAATCAAAAATTCATTACCGAGTGAACTATTCTTTAGAGGATGTTACTGAATTCTTAAAATAAGACATGACGTCTGACGCTGGGGCGTTGTTGGAAGCTATATTCTCGATAATTAGACTAAAAGCCTGACGAAAGCATTTTTATGGGCAAGTTGTGAAAAGCGAAGGAATAAATTAAGTCTGACACGAGAGAGGCGTGCCTCACCTTTCTTGCCTCGGACGCGCCTCGTGCTCACCCTACGCTCACAGCGCCCGAACACGTGCCTTAAGACTTACTTCTACGTTACCGTTCACAAACAAAGACCACCGACTCAATTCATTTAAATTATTCTACGCATTTATATTTAATCAACGACCGAACTAAACACATATACAGCTGTTGCGAAACGACGTAAATTTCATACACGTGTCAAAACATGTTTGGTATAAGTCCTAACTAATATAATAAATACGAATGTGAGATTCTGTTTGTTAAACTTTCACGCCTTTTTACTTGACCGATCATCATCATCATCATGAAATTTAGCATAGATAAGTTTTCGTATATATGAGACACTGAACTCATAACTGTGCCTACTTTTTCGGATTTACACAGTATTTTTTATTATTTCTCTTTTCTTTGTAATGTTATGATTTTTGTATGTTGTCTTTTTTTCTATGTTTGTTTTTTTTGGATTGTCATACATGTATGCTCGCTTTCCTAGCGTCTTATAGTTTTCATCGAATAGTAACCTGTGGACATCGCCGTGGGCTACATTACTACCTAGTTTTAAGTTGATTCTGTTGTTTTTATATTGTAATGTGGCTGTTTGATGTTCATTTCTTAATAAAATAAATTAAAAATAAAATGGAAAAATATATGTTGTTAGGGTATTTGTATAGAAAATTACATAGAGTAACTTTTATCCAGAATAAAGTACTGTTATAAACCTAACCAAACCTACATATAAACGAGCGAAGCCAAAGGAAAAATTTAGTACTGCTATATATAAGTACATAATATGTGATATGTCATTTTTATAAAGCAATATACGTAATAGTATTTCTTTGGTAGGTGGAGGTGTCGTTCACTAATATATTATTCCTTTAGAGTGCTACAGCAGCTCCCTTGAGCCGTCACCGTCGTTCGTAAAGTCTGACTTAGACGATGTTGTTCGATAGGTGTCTCAAAGAGCATTATACAATGGATATATCATGAGGTATGGAACATTCTGGTAATATGTTATATGAACTCCTATTCATCCTAACTAATATTATAAATGTGAATCTTATTTTGTTATGTTTGCACGCCTTAACTACTCGACCGAACATGATGCAATTCTGCATACAGGTTGTTAGCGGTACAGAAAAAGACACAGGGTACGTTTAATCCAGAAAAAGTACCGTTTCCGAGCAAAGCTGCGGGCAAAGTAGGCTAGTATTACATATTACTAGAATATAAAAACCTAGCATGATTGCGTTAACTCTAATTAAGACCATCGTTAAATAATAATTCAACCTGTGGTAATACAACCTGGCCGAAATGTCAAATGTTTTTAACGTTAAAATGTACGTATATCTTGGTATAAACGTACCTTTTTGAATCGCTTGACATTTGATTGCGTTAATTCTCGTTCATATTACATAAATCATACAATACGAAAGTATAAAAGTTATTACTCTAGTACCAACTCAAATATAAGACGCACGCGGCGGTACGGTACTTAAACGGCTTAATAATTTGTTGTGGAATAAACGAAAGTGCGCAGATGTCAAACGTTGACGGTGTTAAAGCTGAGAGTCGTCAGTTATAAGCCTCTTATACAAATTCCGTCTCTACGAAGCAACGTAACATAATTATCAATTATTTGTCGCGTACGTACCGCACCACGGCTTGTGGGGAATTAGCCCGAGGCCACTCGACTTTGCCTCTGCGAGTGTGTCGTCGAATAATAATGTGATGTGGTTTCTGTGTACCTCACTGCGGCTAACTAATAGTATTGTGATTCAAATAGTCAAGGATTATAATTAATGTACAATATAAGTAGGTATAGTTATAGCAGAGATAGCCTAGTGACCTCGAGTGCGATCCTGAGGCGCGCATCTCTGGCTTTTCGAAGTTATTTGCGTATTAAATAGCTCGATTGCTTTCACGATGAAGAAAAATATTCTAAGGAAAACTGCATATCTGCGAGTCCTCCGTAATGTTCTCGAAGATATGTGAAGTCTGTCAAGAAAGCCAGCGTAGTGGTCTATTGCCTAACTCTTCTCACCCTGAGAAGATGCCCGTACCCGTGCGGCACTGTTTAATACAGGGCTGTTATTAGTATAAATGCATTAGCTATACGATAGACGGGTTTTAAACAAGTTGGGATGATATAGGAAGATGTAATATGGGGAGAGCAGGGAGCGAGGTGTTAAATATGCACGCGACAATATCTCGCTCGCCGCCAACATCGCTAACACTTACCAACCCTTTTCAACTGCAGTTAAATTGCTATGTTGAATCTTAAATTTCTCGCTTTTCTGCCAGCATTTCGAAGTACAAGTATTCAAATGTATTTATGTACATTTGTAGGTATCGCAGCAGGATGAACAAATAAGTAAATAGTATCAAAAGCCATTTTCGAGCGGCGCGCGTGATTGTATTCGCAACAAATCGTCCAATTGATACGATAGGTTGTCGATATACGTAAACCTTGCAACTTTATAAAAACGTATTTTAAACTATCGATAACAGAATCTGTTTTCACCACTATATTCTTTTTTACGCTCCCAGCTGTCCAATCAACGAAATCACTTTTTTTATGACTATGAGCGTGATATTGGCAGAGGTAATTAGGCTTAAGAATCGATTGACATTTACGGTCGCCTTTGTGTCACGGATCCCATCAGTCTGCACCTTTTCTCCTTACTCTATTCATCCGCTATACGAACTTATAATATGATCAGTCTTTTGTGACATAATTGCTGTTTTTCATTATCGGGTGAACGATATTATTAATTCTCCAGAGTAGTAGAGCCTTGCTGATTTCAGCATGAATGGGCCGGCTCGACCGGGGAAGGACTACCCTCTCACAGAATATTGACGTGAAATAGCAGTACTCCTACTTTTGTGTTTTGTTCGGTGAGTGAGAGTGCTGGAAGCCCAATCACCCTCTTTCCCCCTTCCCGCTCCTCCTTCCCACTTCCTTTCATAAAAGGTTGGCAACGCGCAGGTGATGCCTCTGGTGTTACAGGCGTCTATAGGCTACGGTGACCACTTCCCATCGGGTGGGCCGTATGCTTGTTTGCCTACTTAGGAGAATAAAAAAAAAAGAAAAAACTTAAATTTCGACGTGACGATGGATATCCAATCGGCGGCGGAAAAAAGGACTACTTAGAGTTGAGTTTCAATCATTTTTAGATGGAGTTTTACAACTCTGTCTAAGCAATCACCAGATAAGCCTTAACTAAGGAATAAACTTTTTGTATGGTCAATTAAAGTAATTCGTCAAATTTATTTCTCAGGCAAGCTATATTGATGGGTTGGCTAAATAAGAAAATTATTTATATAGTCTAGTATCGTTAGCGTTGTATTGCCACGCACATTTCTCAAAATTGATTCCAAGACATTTACCTCTGGCTTTCCAAAGTTATGTGTAAGTAGCGCCCGCTTTATAAGTAAAGGAAAACTTTGTTAGGAAATCTGCATGTCTGAGAATTCACCATAATATTCTCAAAGATGTATAAAGTCTTCCAACCTGCACTGGAACGGCATGGTGGACTATGGTCTAACCCTTTTCATCCGAGAAAAGGCCCGCGCCCAGCAGTAGGACTGATTATAAACATGACTAATATTATTATATAAGAGCACATTTTGCCCACGGCTTCGCGTTAGTTTAGATTTTGCATATGAATTTCTATCTCTCGGGAACTGTACATTTTTTCTGGCAGAAAGTTAGGTACTTTGTATCCCACTCTGTACTCATAACAACATATATGCGAAATTTCTTGATGGCCGGTTATGTAGTTAAAGCTTGAAAGCATAACAATCAAACAAAGTCACATTCTCATTTATAATAGTATTTAGGTTATTAGTAATAATAATAATAATATACCCCTCTGCGACAGTCGTTACCGTAGTAACGCGATATCGGAGGGCACAGTACACTAGCTTTTAAACTATCACCTTCGCCTTATGATATAAAAAAAATGTATCACCCGGTTAAATTAAAGCGCACAAACCGCAGGGCAGCTTGTGGCGGGCTGAATGTGAGTGGCGACACTGCAGTTCTGAACGCCTCAGAGAGTTGGGTAGGGCCTCTGCTTGCCGTTACTGGTTGGCTGGGGTGGAACTTCAAGAGCGCCCGTCGGACTCTCAACTCTGGCTTGCCTTGGTCGGCCGGTCAGAGGGGGGCCGCTAGAGCTATATGCTTAGGGGTGGAAGTATCATTTTCAAGGGCATAACTACGGGGAAACCCGCTCCGGGTCTCCGTTGTCACGAGATGCTTTTAGAGTATTCAGGGCAGACGCCGTTTTTCATCCATAGTTAGCAATATACCGGTCCACCAAACACCCATACCTATAGCCCATATATTAGAATCCATACGTAACAATAGTCCTTCGCCTGCTGCGGCTAGTGCCGCTGTTGGTGTTCCATCCCACCTTTGATTAAAACTCTCGAAGTGCCTCTTCACGTTGGACCCATGTCTCCGTGTAAGCCTCCCAAAGGGCCAGGTATTTTCTAATATAATGTTAGAAAGTACCTGTGATAAGAGAAACATAATAATATAATAATATTCTATCACATACACACATCACCATCTAGCCCAAACTAAGCAGAGCTTGTACTATGGGTACTAGACAATGGATAAACATACATATATACTTTTTTTTTGTAAATACATGCATATTATACATAGAAACACCCAGACCAAGACAAACATCCATGTTTATGCACACAAATGTTTGACTTGTGCGGGAATCGAACCCGCAACCTCTGGCGTGGCAGTCAGTTATACTAACCACTACGCCATCGATTAGAGTATCACGGTAAAAACAGTCAGGTGAGATTTGTATGTAAAGTTCGATAAAAAAGTGATCAAGTGCACGCACACATGTGCGCCTTTGGCGGCTGATAATTATGTAAATGTGCGACGGTCCACTTCGCTCCGCTTCCACACGTTCAGTACGTAAACAAGAACCTTTTATTACACTGCATCGATCCTCGTCAATATACACCAGCTCTAAATTTGGAATAAATATTCTCAAACTGCAATACTTGTGACACTACCTTCATACATACTAATATCTATACGTAAACTTGTGACTGCTAGATTCCAATGCTCATGGATGGTATTCAAGAAAATTTATGTGTGAGGTCTTTATAAAGGCTATATAAGCTAAAACAGCTATTTTAGAATTTTTGTCTGTGTTAAATTTTATGCGTCCTCCTATGTAGTTAGTACTATTTTATGGAGCATTTCTTAGACTTACGATAGTAGAAAGAATAATAAAAAGGATGACAAATTAAAATATAATTTTTTTGGGGTAGGAATATAAGATTCCTAATTCCACCAAATGCACGGCTACTTGATTAAATTAATATATTGCTATAGAAGTTATTTTAAGGCTGTTATATTATTAAGCCTTGAGCTCAATTTGCCAAAGTCTGAACTCTCACATAATAATATTATGGGTGGATTGTTCATAATCGTTGTCAGCTGTTGAATATTGTCACAATGGAGAATCAAATATAATAAATATAATTATGAAGTTTGTTCATAAAACTATTTTTGCAAAAACATGTGTGGTATTCTAAATTCGAGAAATCTTTCGACTGACGTTTTTCATTTTCATATGTACAACCTAGGTAGTAGTAAAAGGTCATGAAACGATATATATCAAAACAAAGGGATTATAATACATAATATTTTTTTTATGAATTTTTACGTGGCATAACCATTACGCCATCCGTGCAGTTGCCATTATGACTGCATTTATTATCAGATAATTAATGTAGAATACTCATTTAGATATATTTAGCTCTTCAGCACCTTAGTATAGCTCAATTGCTGAACGATTCGGTGTCACACCGCACGATTCAGCATTTTCAATAGTCATATATGAGGTGTTTATGATACAATATGAGATAAGAAATCGTGCCATAGTGTGTAATAACAATAAACTCCTAACGTTTAACAACTATCGTCAGTAGTGCTGGATGATGGCTAAAACCATTTGATTCGAGCTCTCTCAATCGTCAAGCCCGGCTGAAAACAATTCGTGAACCAAGAGTTTGCAAAATTAACCAGTATGTTTACTACAAATTACGTTCAAAATTGCATATATCGGCACGACTTGACAGCTTCAACAGCACTAAAAACCAATTGATTTCCTCCGTGTTCTAGCGGTTGGAAAGCTACATATGTATTATAAAAAAACAAGACAGTGACAGAAAATTTAATTGTGCTAGTCTTGGAAGTTTGGTACTGGAATAAAAATAACCGCAGAAAACTAACATAGACATCTGCAGTCTTATCTGAAAACGAATTTAACGTTATTTCTTTTGAATTGAAAAGTTACCTACGAGAGACCGATATCCTGTCATGTCTAATCGGTTAGTTATCTGAAAGTTGCGCACCGACCTGCCAGTTACACTAGACAGCCGACCTCAGTACACTTGAGAATAGAAAGTACAATAAGAAAATGTACAATTAAATTTAGGTACCAGTTTAATCATCTGCAGTATTAAAAGAGGTGACCTATAAAGTAATAGCAGAAACTCTTAATTTTTTAACAACATCCATTTTTTAATATGCTTTTAATTCCGATAATTCGCGGGCTACGGCTCACACCGTCCATACGATAGCTCGCGTGCTGTCAGGGTACGAAGCCCAAGTACTAAAACTTACGTATCTTATCTGGTTCCTTTGGCAAAAATAGTAATAACATTACATTATATCGGGTTTCTAACGCCACAACGATGAAAATATTTTTATATTAATATACTTACTTAACTTAACTTGTATTAAAGTCACACCAATGTCACGTGATTAGGTAATTAAAATCAAAATTAATTATATTAAGGTAACGAATCGAAAGGTATACTAGCCAAAAAAGTATTCAGGATTTGATATATTTCTGTGCCAAAGAAGAATGGGCAATCGTAATATCACCCTTGAAGGAGAACTAGGCATAGTGTACCTAAGTTCCGAAACTCCACGTTTATTTTGGAATTGTTCATGATTTGTCCTGTAGTGTTAAGTTCTAAAAGCTATACGATTTTTTTTTCATTAAATTTATATTTGAAACGATTCTTAAGATTTTATTTTGACTTCACAACTGTTTTTAAAACAGTTCTGAAGGGCTATCAGGGTTAATAATATTGACTGTTGTGGGCTAGTGGAAGATTTTAATGTTAATCTCCTTAACACTAACGACTATAAAACAAGAAAGGTGATGGAATTTTTAACATGCCTTGATGTAACTCAGATGGTATCGATGCCTACTCATTTCACAGAAACGAGTGAAACACTCATCGATTTAGTGTGTTCAAATCTGCGGGGTAAACGTATAATTGTTGAACCGTTTAAAAATATAAACAATCATTCAGTCATTATATGTGATTTCTTTATTAAATGCGAGAGACTTAAACCGTTCTTGGTAAAATATAGGCTCTTTAAGCATATTTGTGGTGAGAGCTTAGGTAGGGTTTTATCTGGAGTTGACTGGAGTAGTATTTTAGCTTTGAACACATTAACAGAGAAGGTTAATGCATTCTACACTCACATTATCACGGTGTTCTATGCTTTCGCGCCACTTAAGACCTATCTGACCAGAGAACCGTCATATTCGTGGTTAACGGATACTGTGAAGGATATGATAAGATTGCGTGACGGTGCTTTAAAACAATACCGTGAGCGCAGGACGGAGAGTAAAAAGATCTACTATAAACAGTTAAAATCTTGTATCATCATCCTTGTATCACGAAAAAGTGGCTTATTAATACAATATTAATAAGAACTTAAAGAAGCCCAAAGCCCTATGGAAAAATCTAAAAGCTACCTTTATCCCATACAAGAAATCGATAGAACTATCGGCTGACTTCTCTGATCCTGCTGCGTTTAATTGCCATTTCTTGAACGTCCCGGGCGGTCCATTGGTCAGTATATCGTCTATGACTTTTTACGAATTTCACCGTTTCAGCGATGTCGTTTTTAGGTGCTCACAGGTGAAATATCACCTGTGAGTCAGGAAGTTATTCAGAAATATATATTTGGTCTTAAATCAAAGGTTGCGATGGCGTGAATTTATAAATGTTATTATTATCTTTGCCTCACACACTGCCAGCTATTACAAATATAATTAACACTTCTATACGATCGGCTTCATTTCCTGATGTCTGGAAGATGGCTACTGTTAGGCCGCTGCTTAAGAACGCAAACCCGGTGCAAGTAATAGACCTTTGGCCAATAAGTATTCTGCCGTATCTGTCCAAGGTTATAGAAAATAAGTGTGCAAGAAGTTAGCAGACTAGCTCGGAAAAAATGACATCGTACCAACACTCCAATCTGTGTTCCGGAAACGACATGGTACATCTACAGCTTTACTTGATGTAACAGATAAAATATTTCGTACGCACAGAATCAGGATATGTGTACGGTTCTGGTTTTACTGGACTTTTCGCGCGCTTTCGATAGTATCAATATTTCGTAGCTATTATCTAAATTAACGTACTATGGGTTTGACTGTAGATCAGTTAAGTGGTTTCACAGCTATCTGTCCAACCGTTATCAACGTGTTGAATTACGGCTCAGTGATGGACAATCTGTTTTTTCAGCATGTACCCCTCTGTCAAGGGGAGTTCCGCCGGGATCCATTTTAGGTCCTATTTTTTTTACTCTGTACTGCACTGATATTACTAACCGTACCTACATTAAAAACGAATTACCACATTTACGCCGACGACATACAAGTTTATATATCGTTTAAAAATACGGACTACAAACGAGCTATCGCAGATCTTAACGCGTACCTTCAACGCATTGTGGAGTTCTTAATCCGTCCAAAACCAAGTAAGTACATGGTTTTGGGCTATAAACACCAGCTAAGATCTCTACAAGGTCTGAATATAACGTTGATGGGTGAAGTTATTGAAAGAGTTGAACAGGCCCGCAACCTGGGACTGCACATCGATACTAGTCTTAAGTACGAGAAACATGTTGTCGAGATGGTTCGTAACTGCTTTTATAGGTTAAGAATTTTATATAATATGCGTTCATATTTATCAGAAGAGCTACAGGTGCGACTAGTTGAGGCATTGGTTCTATCAAAATTAAATAATGCCGATACGGTGTACGGACCGCGGCTACTAGCATGAACGGACAAGCTCATTCAAAGAGTCCAGAATGCTTGCGCCCGTTTTTGTTTCAATATCCCATCTAGGAGCCATGTTACACCTTTCCTCAACAAAAAATACATCCTTAAGATGAAATCTAGGCGCAAACTACACTTGGCCCGTCTTATGTTCGGCATTGTTAGTACTCATGAGCCAATCTACCTATACAGCAAATTGAGCTGGGTGAATAGCAAACGTGATTGCGCGAGAAGACAGTGCTCACTACAGCTCTCTATACTGCCACACAAAATGTCTGTATTTAGGGGCAATTTTCGCTACGCTGCATCAAAAATATAGAACAATTTACCACTGCCTATCAGTTTACAAAACAAACGGGTAATTTAAAAGATATTTGCGTCGTTACTTAATTGATGCTCAGCGGAGCTTAGGACTGACGAACATAAATGAGTCCTTCCTTTACTGCAATGCATTATATTGATATCTAGACGCATTGTATTAAATGAATAACTTTCTAGCCTCATATATTGATAGTATCGGTGGTCTATGTATACATATGTAGCTGCGTGTATGTGTGCCTCTGTCCCGCTCGTCGTGTGAGCGCGTGATATTATAATATATTAAAATTAATTTTATTCAGTCTTACATGTATTATTATTTTTATTTATTTTTTTATATAATTTTGTGTTGTGTAATCTGTGTATTAGGTGTATTAGGTGTGTCTGTGTGTAAAGTTGATATTACTCTGTTTTAAATATATAATATACTTTTTTTATATTTTCTTTGATTATATTATATTTGGTTTATATCCGTGTGTCACTAAAGGACCCAGTTGAAAACGTCAGGCTGTCATCTGACACATGCTGGACTGAACCCTATTTGTCACTACTGTAGACATTTTCTTTATATGTATTTTGTTTATTTTTCTGTTTTGGTTTCGTTTCGCTAAGTTTATTATTGTATCTATTTCTTTTTATTTTATACTTGTTATGTTATGTGTTTGTGGTATTTGTCAAATAAATAATTTTTCTTGCTTTCTTTCTACAGAAATTCGCTTCTCTTTATCACCCCACTCCATTTTAATATCACAAAAATATTTAACATCGATTAGCGCGAAAATGAAAAAACAGAATGACAGATTCCAAATTCAAATGTAATATTACGTTTCTTTAATCAGTATTTATGGCTATAATAAGTATATCATATGCATAATACAACCTCTGAACATGAACACACTTTTCTGATACAGGCCCACATCTTTTTTAATATAAAATTGAATTTTGTCACGCTCTCGACGAAGTCCGATACCTCGCGGATATTAAGATGTTAGATTAGCGGCTTTGCCATTAATTCAGACGATCCCCTCCGCTATCACTCGTCGTTGGCAGCGGTTTAATATCGACACTCAACAAATATATAAGTATCGACCTCGACTGAATTCAATATATTATATTCAAATATATTTTGTTCAGAGAAATTTGATAGTCTATAAGTCAAGTAAAACTTACTTAAATTTGACCACTTATGCAACCACCGATCATGAGGCCTCCTTTTCGATACTCTGGTTGGATAGGATAATTGGATTATATATCAGGACTTATCTTAGAATACGGTAGCTAGAAATGTGCGATTATCAAAAAATACCTAAAAATATAGAGCGGCAATTAGCATTTTAAATAGGAAATCATCCAGAAGAAACAAGGTTTCTATCATACTCCTTATTTTAAGTTGAAGATGCAGAGAAACAGGTCAAGCTAACTGACAACCAATACAAAAACTGAGGGGCAACCACATACAAACAAGCGGAGACACCTCTACTAGATAGCTAGACAGCCTAGTAAAGTAACGGAAAGCCTTTGGACCAAGTGAAAGCGGCGTGTCCATGACTCGTATTTCGGTCATCCCATATTTTATTACGTTCACGTTCCTCAATATCCGGAGTCAACCAAAATATAATATTAAGAGTTACGCCGTAGCGCTACGATCTGCTACGAGACGTGCTTCATGAGATAGCTACAAAACATGCTCTGGTTACAATGCAGCTTTTGATATGTTGACTAGCTTTATGCACTCTTCAGTAGGTACTCTGTTAAATTTAATATAGTCAGGCTGAAGATTTCTTCGTCGATATCGCGCTAGTAGGTTTGCGCTTATGTATACGAAAAATTTTGGTATCGAGTTCGATGTCCAGGCATTGAATAGAAAGCAATGAAATATTAATTTTTCTTAAGAAAATCCTCCGGTTTAAGAACAGAGTTTGGTAATGTCTTTTTATCCACTAAAATCAATTGAAAATATCAAGTATTGGTTGTTGTGGACATTACATCGGATAGAAGACACGAGGCTCGTCCTCTATGTGGATGAATACACCTCTGCCTTCCTCTTTGAAGATATTCAGGCGTCAGCTACATATGTTCGACAATATAAGTGCCTTAAAGTGGGTCGAACATACTTATTTGATAATCATTGTTTTATTGTATCACCCAGTATCAACTGTATCACTACCATTCAGTCTTGACTAATGCGGCATGCGGGGAGTAAGGGTGGCATCTTCTCTCATCGATGGATGATGGCCCTCGAATGTGCTTCGACACGAAGAGCCAATCCACACAATATCCTCTTGAGCCCCCTCGCCCCACCGACCGCGACACGCCGTCACATTGTTCGAGTCTCACAGTTTTGTCAATATATCCAGTGACATTACGACCTGTATATACTGTGATGCATAACTATAATAATATATATAATATATTATATTTTCTATAAAAGCTACCTTATAGTCTACAGGACAGTGTGGTTTACTGTCTTAAAGTCATTTGTGCCGGTAGCGCAAAGCTTTCTTTTATTAACTTTGCACAGAGCAGCCAAGTTTACAAAGGAACGCATGATGCTGGTACTGCAAGCGTCTTATGCTACTGTAAGCCTTTTTGATATCTTTAAAATTTTCTTTAGGGCACACTTGATGGTGACATGATGGTGACAATCTCTAAAGATTAACACTTAGGAGCACGTCTCAATCGTTTTACCATGATGCGGCAGAACGCAATATATTTTCTTCTAATTACATACTAGCTAACTGTAGTAACAATTGGGTCAATATCCACCAAAGCGGAAATGGGCATAGTGGAGCAGTTGGCACTTAATCGGCTACGAAATGTGTTCTAATTACAGCTGGCAAAAGACGGATATGTTTACAGCTCTGCTTAAGTAGTCCAAATCTCACGTAATAGTGTCCAAATATACACCAATAGGCAATTAATACACCTTGAATTATATAACATTTTTTATGCTGATACTTAAAGACTTTTAGCCTTTAAGTAGCAGCACGAAATCAGTATAATATATATACTTACAATCCATTATGTGAGTGATAAATAAATTAATATTTGTTACACGTGTGTATATGTCAATACGTGGGCAAGTATACGACGACCTCGAATCGGAACAAACAACCGACCTTACACGTGTAGTATGAAATCGCTGATACCGTCTATCAGCGTTTCGTTTGAAGCCTGGCCGAACCGAATATGGTTTTTAGCCTCCGATCCAAAAAGACGGTTATTAAAAGTAACAAGCCTTTGTCTGACTGTAGCGGTATATTTTTGTAAGGTATAAAACAATTTCAATCCAATTTTTGTACTGGAAATAAAATCGCAAAGCACGCACGAAATAATCCATACAGCTTTTACCAATGTTTCAAGATAATTTGTTCAATCGTTATAATAATATTGCCTTTTCTTACTTGATGTAGGCATTTTATCATCACTGCCGCGACGTTGTAGAGGACACGGCGCTGCACACTTTGGCGATTTGCCCCGCCTGGGCATCGCAGCGCCATGAATTGATCGCGGCAGTCGGATCGGTTGCCCTCTCGCTCTCGGCCGTAGTTCAGTCTATAGTCCGGAGTGAGAGGTCGTGGAACGCCGTCGCCTCCTTTTGTGAGGAAGTAATTTCCATCAAGGAGGCGGCGGAGCGGGAGAGGGAGCGTTTAAACCCTCTCCCCAACCGCAGAGCCGGGCGCCGGAGGGCGCGAGACGACCTCCAGCCACCCTGAGGTTTGACCTGGGGGTGGCGGGCTTTGTGGGCCTGCCCGCCATCCGTTCAGCACCAGGTCCGAGAGGCGGCGTGCGTGTTCCCACGCGCGCCTCTGTTTCGAGTCCGTCTCCCCTCTTTTTAGAGGGGGGACAGTAGGGTTTACTAGTGGCGTTAAGAAGTGCCTATTATGGGTAGGTCTCTTTGTGTAGTGGCCTGCCGTTTCACACGGCGGGCCGTAACCTCGGCGGGGTCGCGACCGCATGCGAAAGTGATTCGCGCAGCCCCGTCGATAGTGGTTTTGTCGAGGAACACCGTGGTAGGTTTAGTCGGTATTCCGGGAGGTACTTTACTATTATTTCCATCTTTCTTTTACCCCGGCGAGTCCGACATAATCCCTCCGCCCGCCCCCGCGGAGGGATATGCGTCATTGCATAGCCACACGTAAAAAAAAAAAAAAAACGCATTTTATCATGAAGTCTAGCTGTATTTTGTTTTCTCATTCTGCATAAATAGATATACCAATAATTAATTTATGTTCGGATCCTTTGAAATAACCATACTTCACGACAGAACACAATCACCATCTTAGTCACGCCGTGAACGTAGCTGCTGAAAAATCACCGAAACGTCGAAGAAATTGTAAACTGAATTTTAAGTTGTTTAAATATATAATAATTTAAAGTTTACAGTACAAGTTTAATAGTTTTAAAATTATGTAATAAAAGTGTTTTAAAATAAACAACCGATAAAAACCGTATAAAGTAGTTTAATTTCAATGTAAACATAAGACAATATATATTTATATATTACTTAAAAAATATTATCATAGAAAATAGGTAGCTTTTTTCAACTATAACCATCAAATGGTTGTAACATTAACATTAAAACGTCTATTTTGAAGTGCTTCGTTATAGGAGGTTAGTCTATTACGTAAAAGTTCCTAACATCATGGCTTGACTTAGAATTTGGTTACAATTAAATTCAATAACACTTCACCCGATGGGCCGTAAGCGCAAATAGGTACAAACGTAAACCTACAGATCATCAAGACAGCAATAATTATATAAATTAAAAAAATGTTGCTTGTTCAATACTACAGTGAGCGTAAGTAATAGGGTTGTTGCTTCATACTCCACAGACGAGAGGAGTCGAGCCCACTCAGGAAAGGATGAAATGTCCTTCTTTAGTCTGAAGCATTAATTTAATGAAATGTGTGTGATAACGAAACGATGCGGTATTTTATTATAATTTTAAGCGTTCAACAAAACGTGATGAGTCCATTACACAAATTAATTGTTAGTCCCTAAAGTGGTGTACCAAGCTTTTAACCGCATTATACAATCGTAGTATAAAAGTTGTATGATTATCGCACGTGTATCGCTCGGGCGTGGTACTTACGAGTAGGAACGTTTTTAAAACTTTTCTCGTTATAAATCTACCGCTAAGTATGACAAAGATAATTTCCTGAAACAAGTGTCATACACAATAGTTTCAAGAAATTTCCGTTGTTTAAACCTTTATTTATAAATGCGTTGTATGAGCGTTGTATAGGTGACGTCACTTATAATAATAGGAGTTAAACTATGAAGTTGCCGTTGTATAGTAATAGATACTTTGAATTGACATAAAACCTTGATGGTGTGAGATTTTCGAGTGAAAGTTTTTTCACATGATAACTGTAAAATTCTTCTTTAAAAAATGTGCAACATTAGATACATTTGATTTTCGACTTTCAATTGTTTTTTTTTATTCAGCTTAGACGGGAAAGATGGATATTTCGAAAATCCGATTTATATTTTAATACGATTTCCAACGCGGAACTAACGCGGCAGAAACGGCTCATAATATCAACGCTGCGTTTGGAGAGGAGACTACTAATGAACGCACCGTGCGTTTTTGCTTTAAACGTTTTCGTAATGGAAACTTCCACTTGAAGAACGAACCACGTGGTTAACCGCCCACACAGGTGAATAACGCTGAATTGAAGGAGATAGTTGAAGCCGATCCGAGTCAAACTACCTAGGGATTAACGGCATGGTTTAACGTTACCCTAACTACTAATATTGGTTCATTTGCATCAAATCAATAAAATAAAAAAAATATGAAAAATGGGTGCCTCATGATTTGACTGATCTGCAGAAAGAAATGCGTGTTGAAACTTGTGTTGCCTTGTTGAATCAGTACAGAAATGAAGGAATATTGGATCGAATTGTGACATGTGACAAAAAGTGAATTCTTTACGATAATCGTAAGCGAAAAATGCAATGGCTGACCCCAAGTCAAACGCCGCAACAGTGCCCTAAAGCAATGCTTACCAATAAAAAGGTAATGGTAACTGTTTGGTGGTCTCTTCATGGTGTTATTCACTATAACTTTCTCAGCTCTGGTCAAGCAATAACAGCAGATGTTTACTGTGCCAAACTTCAAACAATGATGGCGAAACTGGCAGTGAAACAGCCCCGACTCGTGAATCGATCTTCACCATTATTGCTCCATGATAACGCAAGACCTCACACTGCACGAGAAACCGTTGTAACTCTACAGGAGCTGCAGTTAGAAACCATACGTCATCCTTCGTACTCGCCAGAACTTGCGCCAATAAACTACCATATTTTCGTGATATGGACAATTTTCTACGTGATAAAAATTTTTTTTCCCTGGAGGCAGTACAAAATGCTTTCACATAGTTTGTCGAATCTAGATCCCGGAGTTCTATCATAAACGCATAAATGAACTTACATTTAGATGGCAGTCATGTACAGATAATGAAGGTAAATATTTCGATTAAATAAATATGGTACATCTTAGGAAAAAACGAGATTCAATTTTTCAGTACATATCGGCAATTTCATATTTAACCCGTGATACTAATACAAAGCTCGCTCTACTAGTCGTTTTATGGATATTGTTTTCTAAGTGCTCTGTAAAGAGGTTAGAAAATTTGCGACGTGGTATGAAAAAAGCGGCATCGATAAGCTGTATTCGCGTCGTATGATGACTGCGACTATATTATACAAGATTTGTTCTAACGTTGCGGTTGTTTTGTAAAGAAATTCATGAGCGTAACGTAAGCGTGGTCAACGCTTTGAATGAGCGTTATTGCGTTATTTGAATGAGCGAGTATTGTAGAAGCGTTTGTATAATTATACAAACTGATCTGCCTAACATTTTATGTCATATAAAGTGTACAGCACTTAACGTCACTTAAAGTTATAAAATCTTTCGACACAACAGAATATGACATTTGAAAGCCTGTAAAACGTTGCTCCACTACCTAACAGACATCCCAAAGGCAACGAAAAATATTACTGCTTCACTATATAAAGTATACACGTATTCGATTGTCGACGTCGACGGGGAAGCGATGGCCAATATTGGTATTGCGCACAATGGTCAACATGCCCACGTGACAAAGCGCCGTGAGCCGCAAGCTCTCTCCACTGACAGCTCATTACGAGAGACTCGGACGCGGCGACGACGCCACTGCCGTCACAGTTTCCCCAACAAAAGAAGCGTCACACAATCTCACGTTCCTTTTTCGAACTCCGTAACGTAACGGAACGTATTTAGCCTTCAAAGTAATGTGATTACCTACCTCTTTAAGATATTTTGAAAAATATATAATTATATCATAATTCATTTATTACAGAAATGAGATTGTAGGTTAACATTGATTATACTATTTGTAACATATATGCATTTATATTCGTAGTTGACAATATGCGTAATCTACAGTAGGTTATGGGTAGAGGACTGTTCTCCTAGATAGGCTACTTAGTAGCCTGTGTTTAGGAGTACAATGCGGTCACCTATAGGTAATTTGTTTTGTTGCACGTGTCATGTTTAATTATTAAAATTAATAAAAGCAGTAATTTATCAGTAAGCAAAACAATTAGACAATTACATTTATTACCCTTAAATTCGCGATTTGTTATTATTTATAGAAAAAGAAAATCTATCTCTAAATAGTGTCCCTGTGCAATCTAAGCGGACATCTTTAGGAGGCACAGGCTGTGCTGGTCCCTTTTTTTCTTTTTTGGAGTAACTCAGCTCCTAATGAACTGGTGCTAGGGCGGCCACGTTTTCCACTGGTAGATGGTCCACCTAGGTTGCATAGGGTATTGGCCAACTCTAGTCTAAAATTTCACAAGTTTAGTGGGTTTTATTTGTGTTATTATTATTTTTTATATACATTTTGTACATGAGCCACGAATTAATTATTGTCATATCTAAAAGATGGTAAAACTATCTGTTCGTCCACTTCCTGCTTTTTAGTGTAATACGATATCTCCCAATGAAACTATCGAGTAGGTCAACTCCGCAAATGTGGGCATTGTAATCTTTTATAATGTGGAGACAGCTCACAGGTACTCTTATTTTTGATATTTTATCATATCTATTGATTGTGGTGACTGGTGTTGCTCCCGTATATGTCGAGAGCAATGTTACTGGTTTATTATCTTTCCAAACCAAGGCACAAAAATCTACCCCATCCACTGTCCCAACTGTCTCTACAAAGTGGCCACGTGGCACGTCTCTTTTCATAATTGTTTTTTTATCTGGAAGCTTATTATTTTTCGCATTGTAGGGCTACAATGCGAAAAATAATAAATCATGCCTGTTTTGGCCTCACGGGATAGGTAGCAAGGATCAGGCACCCATGTGAATGGAAGTGAGTGTAACACACGTTAATCCATACCGTCGAGCATTAAGGTGTATGACTATAGAAAACAAATCATAACATCATGTTGATTACATTTTCGATACATAAGAGCTTTATTGACAATTAAATAAAAGATGTTTTCAAAAAACACGTATAACGTAATTAAATATTGAAGTTAGGGGAGGCGCTTCGCTTTATTGAATCAAAATATTTTAGCGCTAAAACGTAGTCAACAAGGCAAATAACAGAGTTAAAATCAGATATAATATCGGATGTGTAATGACTGCCTTATTTTTATCGTGATATAAATTTGCTTGTGTTTACGGTCGATCTTAGTAGCAGTTCTTGCTATCGATTGCCGAGCCGATAAAAATATTATTTAGATTAAAAAAAAATTAGTACTACCACGAGGCCTATAAATGTGCCTGACAGACGGCAATAGGCTGATCTTATCTTACATGGTACTTCAAAATACTGGTAGATATAATTTGAAAATTTGAATTTGTACAATGAGATGATACGAACATAAACCTATGTATTTATTCTGTGTAATGAAAGTGCTGTTCATAGAAATGTACCAGATTTATGTCTCGCCACAGAGTCCAGTCTCCAGATCTGCCTTCATTAATCGTAGCAGGTTTTATGGGTACTTAGTGAACCGCTACAAGCGCGTAGCATCCATAGCAGCTACGCCGTAGACTATCTATTATTTTATAGACGAGCGTAGTTATTACTTAATCCTACTTTTACTACGACTACTGTGTAAGAGTTGCGGAGGCTCATGTATCTATCCTTCCAATATCTTCCTATTGTCGCACTTTTTATTTTTAAATACAAGTTGCGGTCAATTCATGTATCTGTTTTATATTGCCCTCGGTAATGATGACCTTTTGTTACTACTCAATAACTTCATTCAAGGTAACCTATAAATAGTGGTATCCATATTCATATGCGCGTAAGGCTAATATATTTTGCAATAATTAATCAATATCAAATTTTAATTCATTTCACCCTAGAAAGATAAGTATATTGTGATGTACGCTAAAGATCATGAAGTCATGCGTCAAATTAACGCATTAGTTTGAATAATTAGCCGTAACGACAAGTGTTATTTTTAATTTCAATTAACCAATCGTTATTTTATATTAACATACCTATGAAATCATAAATACCACAATTTTATGTTTTTATTTATTTATTTATATAGGAAAATAACAAAATCTCAGAACCTCTTCTATAATTAATAAAACTTAGGAATATTTTTCTTGATCACAAATCACATTTTTTTTAAATATAGCTATTAATTTTCATTTATGCACTAAATAATTAGGATATATTGTATATAAAGAACAGCATATACATATATTCGTATAAAACTTAGTCAGATACGGCTTTGGCACATATCAAAGCATTATTCTCTCGAAAAAATATTCTTTAGTTTAAGGGCCAATCTCTTATCGGTGGAGTCTCTTCCATAATGTCTTATCTTCAGCCAGCGCTTTGACTTCTTGATACGACTTACTTTTACCTTTTCTTTCACTTGATCTATGAACGTCCTCCTTTGCCTTCCTTCTTTACTTTTTTGAAATTATTGCACACCGTATTCGTTCGGCGTCAGCTCTTCTTCTCTATCCTCATCTATAAAAGCTTCTTCTATGTCGCTCTGCACGTCACCCAATCCTTGCATGGTCTTCTACTTCACTATTAGTTACAACGGTTTTTAGTCGCAATATCTACACAAGGATTAGAACAATATAAAAATAAGGTACAAAGTATAATAAGGTGAAAATTATAAAATTATGCATTTAAGTTTAAGCTTAAAAGTCACTTAAAAGATAATCATGACAAACATCATTTTGACTCACGCGGTTGTTATATTTCAAAATCGGTAATACTTACCCTTACACTTACCCCACTCACACTTGCGCATCACGAAAGTACCAAGCAACGGAAATTAACAACGGATTCTCACTATTTAGGAAGAGAGAGCAATATTTCGAACATGCATGCGTCAAATTTACACAGATTATCTTTTCAAGGTTAAATATTTATCAAACATTTAAAATATATCAATTGGCTTAAACATTCGAATAATTCGAATTTAAATCGATAAATAATTACCCATTGCATATACTACATATATATATATATATATATATATATATATATATATATATATATATATATGTATATATAACATTAAAGCAAAAGTTAGCGTCTACTCTTTCGATTGATCCAATCTTAAATAATTGATAACTGTCATCACAAAATGTGTTCAAATTAATTCCCGTCAAAAGTGAAACTGTCGATAAACGGAAAGTAAAGCAGCACAAAGAAGATGTGTCCCTCACCCCTCTCACCCCGCACCCCGCGCCCCGCGCCTGCTAATGGACGAGGAGAGCTCTTCACATGTCAACTCCTTGATAGATTTAGATTTAACTTCGAGTTATACGTTTTTAATGCTCAACGTCAAAGTTGCGCCTCGTGGTAAGTACGAAAGGGATTAAAAATTCTTTCAGTGATATTATTAGCTTTCTGGCTGTGTTATGCACAATATGTTTGCTTGTATATTTACCACATAAGATTGAGCAAGAAGTATAAACTGCATACATATCTTTTTTCTACTTCTTTCTTTTTCTTGGATATAACTATGATAGGTGTGAGTGTCACTTACTGTATATACCTACAAGAAACTGTGTATTACATTCAAATTTTGCCGGTTGTGGTTCTAAGTCCTACTTAATGTGGATAAACGCACTATCGCTGTCTCTCGAATGCGTTTGCTAGCAGATACTGAAGGTTTCTGGCCAGGAAATCCTAACACTGGTTTGTCCGACCCGGAAACGAATCTGAAACCTACGAAATATATCGGTACGAAGACGAGTCTTAAGCACTCTTGACTGATATTCTTTGATATAATAAATGTTCTTTTTGTTCGTTAAAATACCTATTATAGATATCTCTTTTCTGTTATCGATAGATTGATGACTATGTTACTACATTGACAGCGCTTATACCCAATACTTCGATCGCGCCCGCTGTATAAGGGCACATCCTCATAAACAAAGTCTCATCTTCTAAGCATAAATTGGAGAAAATAAACTACTTAAGAGACAATCTGACATGTAATCACTAACGCGAGAAGAGTATGGAGGAGTTCAACAATATAAGCGCTAACTTCGTTTATGCGTTATACAGAGCGTTGAACGCATTGTGATTGCCGCGTATTTTGTTATTTACGTACCAACTAAACACGGCTAAGATAAGATAAGGGAAGTAAATAAAAGCATTCTATCTTTTGACCCTATAGGTATTTCGGGATAAAATACAGTAACACAGAAATGAAACGTTGTTTAAAATTTATTAAGTCAACTTTTTACTAGTATTTGAGTATTGCGGACACAACCATACGAAAAACGAAAGCATGAATTATTATATATAAAAATAAAGCAATCGCTACACTTGATTTTAGCGTTGAACGCAGCTTCACGAGCGAGACGCGAACGCGGCAAACGGAAAGTCTTACATACGTTTTTTGCATCAAGTAACCAAGCAAGAACGCGGTACGCTTTAGCATACGCACAGTGAAATTGAGTTGTGTCCGATATCGCATCATGACACTTATGACTGAACAATGCGTGAATAGTGAATAATCGCCGTCCGGTGCGAGCACAACACATCGGAAACGTTCAATGAACTGTATACAGTCGAGTCCGTTCCGGCGGCAACTTGTCGCGATGTGCCCTTCCGTCCGCCCCGAGCCCGAGACCTCTAGACCTCACACGCGATACCGACCCAGCTTTATACTAATTAATATGTTATGCCAATTCAGTGCGAAAACAATGTGATAACAAGATAATGCTTTAGCTATACGTTTATATATGTATATGTACATAGTCTAATGCCTATGTCTTAGAAGATGTAGACAGAGGAACAAAACCGCAATTCGCTATTGTTTTAGTTTCCACGTATAGGGAGGTGAGTTTATTCCAGTGTCCGGGCTGTTACTGTTATTTTATCGATACAAAAGCTACTTAACTTTATATTGGTGCATATTGATGCACCGTTAAAGAATAAAGGCTTCTCTATTAAAAAAAATCTTTTTGAAGTTGACTGTTAGATAATGCCTATTAGTGTTAAATACGCCAATCTACATTGCTTTGCATAAAGTTGACACCTAACTAATATTGTAAATACAAATGTGAGTATGTGTTAGTTACGCTTACCAGCCTTAACGATTTGACCAATCATTATGAAATTTTGCATACACGTTATCTGGAATACAGACAAGGACATAGAGTAAGTTTTATCCAGAAAAACAGTTTCCGAGGGATATAAACTTATTGACAAAATCTACATTAACGTGAGCAAAGTCGCGGATAAACTATAAAATAAATAAAATAACACTGCTAGAGCCGGTAATCGAACCGAAGACACACACAGCGGTCGCATTCACTACCGCTGCGTTTACCCAAATGTGAATTAGATTACGCATGTGTGCGTGTTCTTGATTCATTATCGCGGGGTTAGCCGATGGTCATAAACAACACGTTACGGCGTGGCGATGTGTCGCGAATATCAACCTTTAGATACGAGGGAGCCCGCGGGGTGAGGGTGCGGGGTACGAGGGGAGATGCCGCTCATAAATCGCTTGCCGTAAGCCGCGGGATTTACACGACGACGCGCGCCTTTAGCCGTTGAACGAACGCACGAACTTAACACGCACTCATTACTACACATACCCTCTGTCACGCGCTGTGTGGGATAAAGGACGTTTATATGTACGTGTGTTTATAGCCGACCTCGGTTGCGCAGCGGTGATGAATTGACGGCTGAACATGAGGTCTTGAATACGATTCCCGGGCAAAGTTTTATTGCGTTTTTCTGTCAAGATATCATTTTTATATTTAATATACATACCTATTGACCTGGTTTTATTTATCTATTGATTGTTTGGTTGATTTCTGGAGAAAGATGCTGAGAGATTTTGTCTGTTCCCATTTTGTGTTTTACTTTAGATTCGAATTCGTGAATGCTTTTTGACGTATCATCGTCAGCGATTCTTATGATGGACATGAAATTATATTATTAAATATTTTATTGCTTAAAAGTACAACAAATAATATGTAAACACAAAATATGAGAAGGCAAACATTATAATGGTTGTACAATAGCATATTACTAAAGGACACAGCGATTTTTAGAAATCGATAGCTCTCCAATTTGTTTCATAATTTACCATCGCACATCATGGACTTGATGCACATTATAATACAAGACTTCTTTATTGGATAAAGACAACAATACAATTTTTAAATAGGTATCCGTTAAGTTAATGTTTTGGTAACCTATAGGTTCGCCCTAGGTTACTGAACCTAGGGCGAACGAAATAATTTTATTAGCTTATAAATTAGTAAAATAAAATCAATAGTAGTAGTAGTGTAATATTTTCAAAATTTTGTAATACAGTGATAAATAAACAACGCGATAAAATCCGTATATAGTAGTTTAATTTCAATGAATAACATTCGCGTAAACAGAAGACAATAATACATATATATGTTTTTATGTAAATACATACATATTATACATAGAAACACCCAGACCAAAACAAACATCCATGTTCATGCACACTAATGTTTGACTTGTTCGGGAATCGAACCCGCGACCTCAGGCATGGCAGTCGGTTACACTAACCACTGCGCCATTGAGGTCGCCTATACATACCTATACCTAGTCTCACGCGTACATCGAAAGAGTATCTCGTGTTAGGATATTTATTTTTATAGTCTTTATAGTTATAAAGACTATAAAATATCCTAACACAAAATACTCTATACTCTCTTGTATATGTGTGTGTAGATTACATACACATAAACAACATATTAGGTTACTTACAGCCGAGCCATTAAATCCAAGCGTAATATTATGTATCGTTATGTGCTCAGGTTTCAAAGGTCAGCTGGTAGTTGTCAGGGAATTAGAAGCCGCCTCCGATACGCTAATAAGAACGAGTGATAATAATATATTAATAGAACATTTTCGATATATTGATAAATAAGCTTGTGGGTGTCGCGAGTAAATTGGTATCTATTCTAAGCATTTGTGCTTCGTCATCGAGTATCTTATCGTTGACGAACATTAGATAAGATAATACTCTGATGCAAGCCAATACATAACATAAAACAATGTTCTATTATTAGATGTATTCCAGCTGCAGCACATATAGAAGAAAAAAAAGATGAAGTAACGCGTCTACATCGATAGATAGATGAGTATTACATACGCATTTCGCTAGCTATGCTTTTAAATCCCACGTAATTGATAGTAAACCTATTGCCATCTACCAAACACAGCTATAAACCTCGTCCTACTGCGAATTTCTTTGACAGTAAACGCAATAACGCTTTGTCCGACGCAGGCGTTGAACCCGAGATGTAATGCATAGCAGCCGTATTCACTACCACTGCGCCACCGTGGTAGTAGACTAGCTAAAATCGACATATTATTAGTTACCCAAGATACACAACGGTACCTTTTTATGTTGACTACAGACATTTAGTCACTTAGATGACATATACTGGGTGTTTCTTAGTATAGTGAAAACCTCTCAGGGTGTAATTATACTTGTTATTATTAACAAATTCTGTTGTTGAAAACTTTTGAGATGCAGGTTTCCCCACGATGTTTTAGTTAAAGCAAGCGATAATTAAGTTTTAATACGCACATAACTTCAAAAAGACAGAGATGTGCGCCTTGGGATCGAACTCGGGACCTCAGCGATGCAGTCCAACGGTTTCTAACTAGGTTGTCGCTATTTATACTGGGTGTTTCTTAGTATAGTAAAAACCTCTCAGGGGGTGATTTTACTTGTTATTATGGACAACTTCTGTTCTAGGACATTGCCGAAATCACGCTTGCTTTAACTAAAACATCGTGGGGAAACCTGCATCTCAAAAGTTTTCCATGATATTCTCGAAGATATGTAAAGTCTGCCAACCCGTACTGGGCCAGCGTGGTGGACTATGGCCTATCCTTTCTCACAAAGAGAAGAGGCCCGTGCCTAGCAGTGGGACAGTTTAATACAGGGCTGATATTATTATTATATATTACAGACACTTTGCACTTGAATATACATTACTAAGTTAGGAAAGTAGCACTGTACAGTTTCAGTGCAGTAACTTATATAACAATGTAAACAAAATAATTACAAATTCTAATTAAACTAAACACGAATCCATTTTTAAATACACGTATAAACTTGTTTTTAAAACAAAATCGACAAAACGTTGCGTACATTTTCTATCTTAGCTTTTTATATCAACGCTAGTAAACTTTTCCTACCAACTTAATCACGTGTTCTGCTTACTATCTCGAACAAGAAGTGAGCGTGTGTGTGTATACACACATAAACACACACACTCAAATGCATTCACACTTCACACGTGCGACAAAGGATCGCAAACTAAACTAATTAAAATATATTTGTGAGATAGAAGGAGATGCTTTTGTGAATAATAAAGTAGCGAGGCCGGCGTTGTTCGACATCATCGTATGTGAGCGATAGCTCGCTACATGTGGGACGTCGCTGCATACATTGTCCCGAACAAGGAAATATCTTCGCATGAATATTGATTAAGGATCTTTTGCAATAAAATTAATTGTGCACTACTTACGATTTACGAGATATCGTATAGAAGCGATAGCGGGTGAATAGAAGCCGTTGAAAATATTATAAACACTTAATATATATATGTATATATTAATAGCTAATTGAAAAAAATGCATAAACAACTACATACATATAGAGTTATCTTAAAACTATTTGCATGTAGTTTCAGAGATATTTTATTTCTTGTTAGTTAGTTTTATATACGTATAGTTTTATATATTAGCCTGTGGCTAAAAGTTTACAATCACCGAAAAACCTAATTAAATAAATAACAAAAGTAACTAAAATTTAGGTCAAAGCAGCTACAACCTGGCATCTAAAACAGCAAAATTCATGGAATGAAACCAAGAACTATCACAAGTAAAGTATTAAATCCATTCCTCGAAATCAACATAAATATGATTTGATACTTTTCAGAAATGTTTTCCAAGTATACAGGGGCATAATGTACGTCACTAAATATGGTGATAATTCGTAAATTAAATGGTTAGTAAATTAAATTTCAATATAAACTTAGGGTCATGTGATTGTGCCTAGGAACGCCATGTGTAGATACTATGCGGCGCGACACGATGCGATGCGGTGCGGTGACCACGGCGGTGACGGCACGCAGTGAACGTAACGCACGCGCCGCGCAGCATGTAGGTCAGGGGCGGGTCGCACCCCGCACCCTCGCTCTGCGGGACGAGTCACGGCAGGGACAGGGGAGAGGGGAAAGGGGAGGGTTGCAAGGACGAGTGCGCCGCCCGCGGCTTCCGCGATCTTGTCGCGACATCCCGGAAGTCGCTGAAAATGAGCCACTGCCATCATCCGCCTCACTCCTAGCCCTTCGCGTACACACCGCACTTCTATTACTACTGTAGTATCTATCTACGTATCTGTCTTAATATATAATACACTATTTATCCTCCATTTATATACACATAGCACTATAGTTTAATCGAACTATTTATGCGATAGATTTACTCTAAGTGAATGTAAATGTAGCGTTTGGAAACGCTATTGCAATGGCCACTTACTTGGCAGAATACATTTAAAATGTACAATCGATTGAAAAAAGAAAAATAGATGAGAAAATGAAATGAGTAAAAAGTTGTCCCGTCCATTTTCATCAAAGTTGAACATTGAAGATAATGTAAGCTATAGTTCAGTGCTACGGTACGCTACGGTGTGCTACGATGCGCTACCGATGCTACGGCGACGTTGTCTCTTGACTTTGTGTGTGTGTATAAGTGAGCAGCGATGCTCTCAAAGCGGATACTTAGCTCACACATCGCTCGTATCTATCCAGCAGAGAACTATTGTGAGCCACATATGATAGCGCTGAGGTGCGGGCGGGGCGGGGAGCGTCCGGTGCCAGCCCGCGATAAACGGCGTTGGGATCGTGTTATGACACTCGAGATTACCGTCCTGAAGGTTTATCTCCACGTGAAAGCGTGTCCTACCCTCTCCCGTCCCCCTCATCCCGAACCCGGCGCCTGCCATTCACAGGCCCCATCGCACCTATTATATTAGACGGCGTCGAAGAAAAATTGAAGTCTCTGTAAGTTGAGGTGATTTAGTGCTAGCGTACACCCGCTGGGTTCGCTGCGCCGCCCGTCGGCACCGCCGACACTGGCGATGCTCGTATATATCACAGTCAGTGGTACAAATGTACGACGAGAGTTCTTGTAGACGTGAGCATTTATTTTCTAAATGTACTAATATTTAATTTTATAGAATCTTTAAATTATTTGTGTTACAAAGATCTCGTGATGTTCATATAGCTATATATGAACATCACGAGTTAATTCATTCAATAAGACTGAGATTTTTGAGCTTCCAGGCTAACGACATGCTAGCACAGCTGATTATATTACAGTATATAGTAATAAGTAGCTAATAAACAAATTAGTTTGGTTGAAAGTGGGGCGATTTTTCAATGTAGACTAAGTTATTTATGCAGAAAGTTGAAATATTATTAATGATGTGGCTATAATAATATGCCTGGGTTTTATATATATATATTGTATTATTTTAAGGTTATTTTAATCAGACATATCGGTCCGCAAGGTCTACCAGCTGCTAGAAAACAAAATATTAAAAAAATGCTACAATTTATCTTACTATTCCATACGTTAATTAACCTAGACATTACAGATATAATATAAACAACATAGAGCTAAAATAACATAGGTCTGGCGATCCTTGTAGGTATGCATATACTACATTACATAGGAAACAATAAATTAAATTTACGCAAACAAAAAAAAAAGCAAAAAAGTCCATGAGCCTATGCTATGGGGAATTGAACACGCATTGTTACAACGAACACAAATAAAACCCACATTTATAAAACTTTTCTGTTGATCACATTATTGTCCCACCCGGGGATAGAACCTACAAAACTCTGCCAAATTAGGAAGCGGCACTGAACTCATGCAGTCAATCGACAAAAACATTTTGTTTAAAGTTTAAATCGCAGTAAACGCGAATAGTTTTACTCATTAAAACCTGATGATAGCAAATTGTTGGCAAGTCGTGCCAAGTTTTACGTCGTTAATGTGCCGACTTTATAGATCACAGTTCGAGTATCGCCGGAGGCTCTGATCAGTCACTACAGCGAAGCGAGGGGTGACTTCTTAAGTACTTTAACTGTCGACAGCGGCTTGGGAGGAACATAACATTGCATAACATAGACTTGCTTTTTAGGGAAATACAGGCGTACATTCCTAAAGATGTACAAAGAAATGCTCTCGATGGAACATATTTCTTATGCGTTATCCCTCCCCGAAGGGGACATATTATACGTAAGACTATATCATCGACATTTCATCCTCTATATTCTGATTTTTTTTGTTTTAAAGTGCGAGTCTTATACTGTCTACTGGGCATATTTTATACTCCGTGTTACTGAGCATTTACTAACATAAAGACCTTCAAAGCTTTACCAGACTGAAGAATCGAACTTAGGACTGCACGCATACATGAACGTAACTTTATACCACTAGACGAACGAGACGGTTTGATTGCATTTCTACAAGGTAATATAATCATGTCTATAAGCTGCGGTTCCACTGGCCGCTGGCTCGTCTGCAACTAAAGGCAATTAAAAATAAAATACTTCTGAGGTGACGTACCCGGACAACCGGCGTCGGTAGCCTCGGCCCATCCGGCCCGCTCACTAATAAATATGCCGCCGACGGCCGGAAATAATGCGCTCAACTAATGTGTGATACGAGCCGGTGCGGCGCGGCACGGTACGGCAACCAATAACAGCCGTCCGTCGAATGCGCGCCGCTTTGATGGAATAAAATGGTCTTGTGGAGCTCAATAGGTTTTATTGGCGAGTATTGAGAGCGGGTTAAGGACGGGCGCCGCACACACAACGTTCGATCTACACCTGTGCCTTTGCCACGGATAATTGTAATTATGTTGCATTATGCATATTTATAACTACGCTGCTATGGGTCTTGCTTTCGATTCGTTTATTATGGCATAGAGTTACTATAAGTTGCTTTCGATTTGTTTTTAATCGATTTATATATCTACTAGATTATTTTCAGGTAAAAGGTACCCTATATCCTTTTCTGTTCCCCTGACAACGTGTATACGAAATTTCATGGTGATCGGTCATGCAGTTAAGGCGGGAAAGCGTACCAACATACCAACACGCTTTTGCATTTATTAGTCAAGATAGCTTGACGTTTAGTAATAAGAAAAAGTGTGGGCGTAGTAGGGATATCTCGCTATCTCCCACGCCCGCCTGCACTTAAATAGCTGTTACGTCAGAATGTGAATCCCTTTACTGTCGTTCTATTCTAACTGAGATTTGTTTTTATATATAGATCAGAGGATATAAAATATTTCATTTCTAGATTGTTAGTAACCTTTTAATGATAATAATGTGAAATGCATGCGCTATATTTTCAGGTACCACGTTATAGGAGGTAGAGCTCTTGTCATCTACCAAGCAAATTTTCAGCTGCTGATAAGTATTTCTTTACATTAAACCTAAATAAACGTTGCCTGACTCAGGCAAAGAACCTGAGCTTTACGCTGCAGGACCAACGAGGCATTTAGTGTCATTGTTTACAAATGGCCTTTATAGAATACGAAACGGCGCGCTCCTTGTCACTTAATTATATGTCACAATGTTTCCGAGACGTTGAAGGCAATTCATTGAGATGCGCTAGCACCCCCGCCTCCCCGCACCCCTTTACACTGACTTTGCTTCAACAGCACATTACTCACGCGACTGTAGGTAACGCCGCTTGCAAGCGCCACGAACACTTTCGCACATTTATTAAACGTTATCGATGTTTACACATCTATATAAATAAAAATCAATTGCCACATGTATAACGGAGCATCACTTAAGAACGGCTTGACCAATTTGGCTGTTTTTTTGTTTTTTGTCTTTGTAAATGTCAGGACAGCTCATATAAACCTTGAACGAAAATTACCGAAAAATCAATGTACAAAATTTAAATGGTATTTTTATATATGGAAGAATTGATTGACATTTTGATATTGAATTAAATTACGTAAAATATATAGATTGACAGGACAAAGAATAAATTCAGCTGGTATTTACTATAATAATAGCAGTTGAAGTGACGAAATATCGCAATTTTAACATGGAGGCTGGGTACCGTTTGTCTACATCTTAGAATCCAGTCATCAGCAAATGCAAACGTTGCCGCAGTGACTTAGGTCGTAGGTGTGTAAACGTCGTTAGTGTTGTGTGTCGAAATACCGACAGTGCAAATCAAAATAATAATGACCCGAAATAACGACAGTGCAAATACAAATAATAATGACCAAGTGAAGGTAGTTGTCGGAATTCGCACTTCACGTCCACCAATCAACCCGTGACTACGACCGATGTAAGTCAGTCGGAACGTCAGGCGATCAATAGGAACCAATCAATAGGTATTACCTTTAAATACTTAATCGCGAGTGAAACCCTTTATCTTCTACAATCGGGTTAAGTACCAATTTTTGTAAATAATAAAGAAGATGAAGAGCGATTTGTATGGCAAAATAGTTAATTGTTCTGTCGTCTGTGATTTAAAGGGGATAGAAAAGCCGCCCTTAGTAATGGACACGTAGCGGCAATGTATTATATATATACATACATTTGGTTGGTGATGTTAATCAGAAGCAGAAGGCGATGGAAACAGTTTATTCGGCTATCAGCTCTTAACGTTATTAAGTTACTCAGAAATTAGCAATTAGCTAAAGCAGTGTGCTGCAGCAAAAGCTGCTCAATAGTGCAGCAAATATCTAGGCGTTACTTATTGCTTTTGAAATACCTATGCCTAGCTTTTACATACCGAAATCCTATGAAGGAACCACTGGTGGTGATTAGCTGTCAAAACTTAACAAGCCGATAAAATTGGTCTAATTTAATACAATAGATGATGATATTTGGTCATCATCTATATATCTATCATTAGAATCTACAAAGTCAACATAGAGGATATTGCAGAGGATTCTGCATGGCACAAATCACCTGCCATAAATAAAAGGGTTTGACCAAGGCCAAGCAATCATTACCAACCTTCACATATTATCCTAGCAGTAATGTTTCAATTGCACGCTTTAAAGGTGCCAGATAACATTATGAAGAAACCTATATTATATATAAAACCTGCAATAACTAATCAATTGCCAAATAACTTCGATAAATCGAAAGTGCGTTTTACTCGAGGTCTCTTGGTAGTCTGCTCAATCTACCAATAGGTTATCGCCGCTTTATAGTAAATATTTAGCCAACAAACTGTGGACGAGATAGTATCTGGATCCTTTTAAAACTCTGATTACTTTTCTGTTTATCTTTAAAACAGCTGGAGCAAGTTCCGTGAAATTTATGAAGACTTTCAAGTAAATAAATAATAGCTTTAACGAAAACCAGTTCAAAATTAATTTATTATTTCTCGAGTCTGGCAGACTGACAACAATAATATACAGTGTTATTAAGTGACCAAAGAATTGTTTTAATAAAGCTTGATTTAATAAAGTCATTCGATTTGATAATATTTTCAGAAGTAACTTTATACGTCCTTCACACGTTAACTTATGTATATTTGTGTGTATATTTTGAACCCATTTTTTGTATGTTGTCTGAGACTTGTCTCGATAACATACCATTTAAAAAAACACAAAATAAAAAAGGAAGCCTTACTTACAAACTAGCAGGGATACATACGTTATTTGCTTGTATATTACAAATTCATTATAGCATCTAAACTTTGCTTAAGACTGCGCTCAGCGTAAGACGCGGTTGGACTGAATGACAGAGCTCGATATTCAAATCGGGGCGCGGCTTCCATAGTAAAATTTATGGAGGATTTCAAGTGCTTTTTTGATAAATATGTATCTTAATTGTCTACCAATAACTTAAATATTTGGGACGGATAAATTGTAGTATAACTATTTATGTTTCGTTGAAGCTGTAAAATAGGATAGATTTCTACTGTTATAATCTAAAAATCACGTAACACGAGCTTACGTTTTTGTGTTTTCGTGCAAATTTACGTAATTTTGTAGGCGAAAATATTAATTATTTTAAGTTTTTTACACGGATTAATTGTAAACACATTCATTGTTATGGTAAATGTATATTTTATATTTGTATTAAACAAAAAGTGTTGATTTTATCAACTTAACTGTGAACGCCAGTTTTGGCACATTTCGCTCGGCGCAGTCTTAAATGACTTAGGTCTGTATGATATACTAATAGCTAACATAATATGCAAGAGTAATACTAGGATTTGTTACCCATATGTTTGACTAGATTTTGCCCGTAGCTTCGCTCGTGTTCATATAGGTTATGTCAATTCTCTAGTCCTCGGAAACAGTAGATTTTTTGGATAAAAGCCTATGTCCTTTTTTGTACCCCTGACAGCGTATATGCGAAATTTTATTATGATCGGTCGAGTAATTAAGGTAACGTGAAAGTCTAACAAATAAACTCAAATTTGTATTTATTATATTAGATAGGATTAGAATATGTTTGATCAAAGTACTAGTGGAACTGACATTACCTTTTAACCCTCTGTTACATACACAAAGAGCAAATAAAAATGTATCATTTACTGTGTGATTATGTGAGTTGGGTTTGTCACACCGGAATCCCAGGTTTGCCTGTAAGCATCACCAAAGGAGGGTTAGCCCTCCGGCAGCGGCCTACACGAAGGCCTCATACTGCCCGCGAGCACACTCTTTGTCCTCACTCACAATTAATGCGATTAAAACCTTTTCCCTTTCACCGAATTGAACGATTTAGACGCGCTCTAATGGACATCCATTAATGATCTTAATGAAATAATGGCGTTGCCGATGACGATCGTTTTAGGCCGGCGCAGTTACTGCGGGAACAAGATGCGATAACGACCGATTATAACATTAGCAGTATACCGAGATAACACTATAACGTGCATCTAATGTGCGTACCTAAAGTGAGCAATAGAATCTACATAGATACATATATTAGTCACTTTAGACTATTACTTTACTATATTAGTGTCATTATTTGACTGCACAGATGACGTAGTGGTATAAGTGGTCGCCTCGACACTGCCTCTGCACAGAGTGTTGTGGGTTCGAATCCCACACGGGACAAACATTTGTGTAATTCACAAATAGTTGTTCCGCGTCTTGATGTACTTTGTATGCGTTGTTTGAATGTTTGTAAAGTCCCCCGCGATACAGGTATAATTTCTAGTGCAGGTGTTGATAAATAAATAATATACATAGTCTTATGCCTGTATATGCCCATATTTCGCCTCGATTTAAGTTGGAATTTTAGGCTAGGAGCCGTCTACCAGGCAAAATGCCTTAAGTCGTATTACTACTGAAAATTTCCTAAAGCAAAGAAAACCAATACTTTACTCGAGCAGACAGTGAATTGAAAACGTAAATTCACTATCGGTGGCAAATATTTGTACGGGACTTAACTATAGTTGGTATATATACTTTATATAAAGTGTATTACCTCTATTTAACCTTGATGTACGATTAGGTGAATGCTATGTTATGCTGTTGTATTTTATGTAAAATAGCCCAAAATCAGCACAGACTGGATGCTAAGCGGCAACATGGTAGACCGAGGCGACGATGGCGAGACTAATTGGCCAGCTTTAGGAGACACTGATGTAAACTAGCGCATAACACGAAAAGGTTATAAAGCGTGACAAAGGCTTTTACCCCGCAGTGGGACAGTACAGACTAAAATAAATAATAATAAGAAATATCTTGATTTTGACAATTTAGCGCATTTTATACTACCTTGGCAGAAAGTAAACGAATCACACGATAGGTAAGCGACATTCGTAGCTTTTAGACGCCAGTAATATGTTGAGAAATAAGGTTGAGAGAAATTTGTTCTAATTACAACAGCGTGGCTAGTACTTTATGCACAGGAAATCGCAAAATTACTGCCTTGTATTGTGATCCTGCATAGAGACGGGACCCTTTAAACGCTGAGACGCTGAGCTGATAGCGTAAAATTTTTATGCGTAGTAATTGTCGTTAAAAGGATCACCAATGCACCATTGTGGACAATGGTGCGTTGGTTTTCCATGGATGAAAGTAAAAATAGCTTAAGTTTTGTGTTACATTAAGATAGCTAGCAAATTTATGTTATATGGATGTTTTCTATCGCTTGGTTGTATTAACTAAAATACTGGGTCAGTGCTGCAGCGGTAGTAAATGCGACTGCAGTGCATGACGTCATACATTATGATCCTGGATTGGGCCTACTAAAAGTCAAGGTCCTGTGTCAAGTAATTCTCAGTACCAGTCTGGAGTTAGACTGAGCCTTAAAACACAAGAAAATCTGATGATCCGACGCTTAATTTCTTTTCAGTTCTGTCTCCGTATCGTCCCATTGGAGTGTGAGAAGGTTGAAATAGTGGGTGCATTTGTGCTCTCGCGCAGATGACTAGGATTTTATGTATAAAAATGGTCAGAACATGGGTCAGTTTCTTTCAACGACTCGCGTTATAAAGACGTACACAATGATAGTACTGACTCGGACAACTTAGCGATGAGGGCGTGCTATCAAATCGCAAGTTAAATCATGCGACACCAGATAGGATCGTAGCGCCCACACTCCTTCGCTTACTCACTGAACATTCATGAATAGTGGGATTGCCGTTCACCGATAGTACTTATAATATACCTAGGCTCAAAGTCAAAACTGATGCACTAAAATCTTTACAAAGATATTACTGATATAAAGACGGCCGCACTTTGCCGTGGCTCAGTCTGGTATTACTTATTTATTAGGGAAGTAAATAAAAGTATCCTTTTGCCATTCCCGTGGGTATTTCAGGAAAAAAAGGTTTTATTAAACACACACTTATAGAAAAGCAATGTTGTGTTGACCATAGAAGATTATAACTTGTAATTAATGTAAGGAATACTGTTAAAATCGTGTGACATTTTTCGGAAGATTTTCTGTGATCCTACGAATCCTTTCGTTATTGGTATTTAAAAATTTTCGTAAGTAGAATATAAACTTTATCCTAATAACAAACTAGACAATTATTTATCTAGCAGATTTTATTTTATAAGTTAGCATTTTCCCTACGTTGTGTCGTAATGTATACACACATACAAAACAAAAACAATCTACATAAAATATTCACGCCCGGCGACATTATGTGAGATTAGCGCGTCGTCCGGCTCTTTGTTTCTTCTAGAGATCAACCCTCAGCCCCGAGCGCTATAGTTACGAATTACGAACTGTTACTCTCTTAATTACATACCTCAGTTCGACCATTGCTAGGCCTAACTTCCCTGCTGCGAAATCAGGAAGGTATTTCCTAATAATAATTAAAAAAGTTTCGTAGGTGCCTTTAATTAACTTTGAAGTGGTCGGTCGGTGGTAGTCGGAGTTTGCATAAATTTCGTCGTCGACAACCGCGTGTGTGCGGCTCTCGGTGGCAGCGTCGCGGCGCGTGTGTCGCGCGTGCCCGCTGCGCGGCGACGGCGGCGGCGGCGGCGGCGCGCGGGCGAACGGCTGGCGGCGGCAGTCCACGGCGCGCCCTCGCCACTGTCACACGCCGCTGGCGTCCTACCGCGCCGCGTCGCGCCATGCCCGCCGTTGCCGCCGCCGCGTGAACCAGCCGCTCGCGAGCGCGACACCGACCTACCTCCGCAATATTGTGTCGATACCATGAATTAACATTGGACTAGCTACGAGAAACTTTCCTAAGGATTCGTCCGCTTCGTTCCGATCTGGTAAATGTTATTTTCTGCTCCTGAGTTTTTGGATTGTGTGTGGTAAAAGCTGTCAGTGGCGCCGGAGCGGTGTCTGGCGCGGGCGCTCGCTGGTGTGTCGCTGCACGTGGCGCTACAGGCTCGTCGTGCTGGGGCCGCTGACCGCCGGACCGCTATAGTACAGTAATATTTATGGTTGCAGATGTCGCACTGACGTTACCGCCTGTCGTCACTCTTAACGTAACTAGCGGTCGATGTTTTAATGACTACGTCAGTCATATCACAGGTCTATCTGATCCTGTTTATATGTAAGAGATACGGAGCACGTAGCGTACATGTCAGTTCTGTCAAAATCACGGATTCGAATGCCCATCCTACGGGACTTGCAGAAACGTGGGTTGAACCTTAAGCACACATTCTCGATATGTTCTGAAAACCTACCACTTGCAAAGAAGATAACGGTTTCTGTTTAAAAACAATGCTTAGATTACTGCTGGTTTATTATTATAGAACTTTGAACAGTCTAAATGAAAAGTATTTGTACGTTATAGAAAAGAACGTGTGCTTCAAATATTATCAAAGTCTCTCTCAGAAAAGAGATTAGAAATTCTTGTCAGAGCTACATTCTTTGCATCCTTATAGAATGCATTACACGAAATTTCAGGCTCAGTTTCACGTTCTACAGTATATCTTCTTTAGGTCATGAATCCTGTTCCAAAATAATGATTCATCCTATGCTCTAAAAAAAGTACATTTTATTAATTCTACGTATTTTTTACAATAAGATTACATTTGAGTCGTTCAGGATTTTCTAAAATAAGCTGTGCAATCCTACTCGTCACCTTTTGATGTTTCGCCAAGGACAAATGAGAAAAGCTTTAGATTGTTATGCTATTACAATCAAAAGGCTAATTATTTATTTCGGCTATTATAGTTAAAAGGAAGTCTGTGACACAGGGTCGTGCGATCGCTGATCCCATTCGTAAAGCAGGCCACGTCAATATTGACTGATACCATAGCTCATTGGGTTTCTGTGTTAAGCATAAGATTAGTACCTTTAATGAAGATTTTCTTACTATGTCGATATCTCTAGTAATATTTTAACAATTATATTTTATCTTATAAATGAAATACTACATTTAGATACATGTTTATATGTACAGGAAAATGCATTTATGTGAAGTAAATAGCTATGTAATTATTGCTTCCTTTCTGTGTGCCGCTTTGCCTGCGTAAATCCTACGGGAGCACATTTCGGGATAAAACGTAGCGTTATCCTTCTTTACGATACAATCTATCTCCTTGCCAAATCGCGTTAAAATCGGTCTAGTAATTTAGACATGAATGCGTAATAGACTAGCTAACAGAATTACTTTTCATTTAAAATATTATGGATATTTGTATAAAATTTCTTTTTATTACTTGGTAAGCATTTTGGTTTGCCTATATGCTGTAAATTCTAAAATGGATGCTTTTACGTAGTTTGCTATAAGCGTATATTTTACTATATTTGCTAAATTTTTAAGCGTTGGATCCTTAAAGAAAAAAATGCAAATATTTTATTTAATAAAAGCTTTATAGTTATTTGATAGAATCTTGATTCGATGTGAGCTCTAATTTTCGCACTAAAATTAAACTATAGAATATCATCTATCTCAATATAAAAGGTTCCTGCTCCGCCATATACCAGGACTAAGTTCACAATCAGACTTTTCTTCTTTTCAAATTATTTATTCATAGACTTAATCATGAGAATAACAAAGACAAGTTTATAAGATTGAATTGCCAAAATTTCAATACCTGGGGCTCTTTATTAAAAAATTACTAGGAAGAAACTCACCACATTTGGTTAATCGGTGATAACATGCGCTGTTGCTCTAATTTTGGAATAGCATACGATAGTAAGATTTTGAAAACATTACTTTTATATCTTGTTTTTGAACCTTAGTTTTAATTTCCACATACAAAAAATAAAACTACTAAACTATTGTATTGGAATTTTTTGTCTACCCAGAATTAATATTGTCTTCTGTTTACGCGAATGTTATTCATTGAAATTAAACTACTATATACGGATTTTATCGCGTTGTTTATTTAACACTCTATTATATAATTTTGAAACTGTTACACTACTATACTATACTATTAAACTTTACTAATTTTAAGCTAATTAAATTATTAAAACTATCAAATCTATTTGTTTTTAAGTTTACACTTTCCCCGACGTTTCGGTTGCTTTTCAGCAGCCATGGTCACGGGGAGACTAAGATGGTAGTTGTCTCAATGTTCCAGTGTAGTTATTTCAAAGTACCCGAACATAATTTAGTTATTGGTGTTTCTATTTACGCAGAATGAGCTCAAAATATCATGAAGTCTAGCTGTGGTTTGTTTCTTCTTGGGTTTGACTATTTGAAGTACTGGATCCCAAGCTGGTGTTACATTCCAACCATCTTCTCTATTGAAATTTGGATGTTTTTTGATCTCAATAGCCTCGCGAAGCATCCTTGGTAGGAATCGGTGTTCTTTAGCGAGTATCTGTGGTTTGTCAAATCTCAGGTAGTGGTTGGTCCCCTGTTGTAAATGTTCACACACAGCAGACTTCAACGAGCGTTTGTGTTTAACGTCAGCTATGTGTTCTTTTATGCGGGTGCCTATGCTTCTCTTGGTTTGACCAATGTATGAGAGTCCGCAGTCACAATCTATTTTATAGACCCCTGCATCTTGTAAAGGTAATTGGCACTTGACGGATGGTAAAAATTGACTTATCTTCGTTGGCGGCTTGAAGTATGTGTTGATTGAAGCTCGCTTCAAGATGTAGCCAATCTTGTCAGTGACACCCCTTACATAAGGTAGTATAGCAGGCTGGCGCTCGACTGTGGCTGGCTTTTCTCGGGATCTGTGACAGCGGCGTGGCTGTTGGAGCTTGTTGTCTTGCAGTACTTGCTTGACATGTTGAAGCTCGGCGTCCAGGTGTTTCTTGTCACAGATCCCGTGGGCTCTCTGAAACAAAGACATTCCCACGGTAGCTAACTGTTTAGGATGGTGGTGAGATTCACCGTTCAAGTACCTATTTGTATGGGTCTTTTTCCTATACACAGTGTGGCTCAAAGTATGATCAGGATTCCTGATGACAAGTACATCTAAGAATGCTAATGAATTATTTGCCTCTAATTCCATAGTAAATTGGATGTTGTTATTAATGGAATTAAGATGTTCTAGGAATACACTAACAGAATAACCCAGAATTAATCGAATAATATTTTTTTCATAGTGCTATTCAAATAGTGCTATTAAACCCAAGGTCAACCTTGGCGAACGATATTTTAAGGTTAATAAACTTGATGTCAGAATACCTATTTGAAGGTACCAACTACCCATGACAGAAGTCCCTGATCTCTAAAACAGTTGAAACCGACGGCATTGCGTTTTCTCCATGGCACGGGTATGAATTTTTGTCAAAGGCAACAATTCATGTAAATACAATATGATAGTATCATCAAAACATGCATTTACAAAATAAATACTACATTTTATGGTCTCCAGGGTTCCAATAGACTGGGCGAGTCAATTTGCGCAAAGGATTAAATGCAAAGCTCTCTAGAAGGCTTCGTAAAATTAATCATAATTATTGGTTCGATCATATTTTTAGTTCCAATTACAAAGTTTCGTTTGAAATGGGTGAAGCATCCTACTAATCACGCTCTCTCGCCAAACGATTGTGAAAATAATCCATACAATTAATAAATGCGAAAGTAATTTCGTTTCTTACGTTTTAGCCGCTAATCTTCCGAATCGATTTAGATGTTATTTACTGTAGAGGCAGTTTAAGCCTAAGGAATGGAAAAATTTAGGACTAACAACTAGTTAAGAAATAAACCTTGCTGCATCGCATTATTCAATTTAACTGTTATGCATGAGAAGAAGAATATCAAGAAATTCTTAGTTGTAGCAAAAAATTTTGAACTTACTCGAAAGACGTAAGACTATTATATGATACCTAAATTCATAGATTGAAACTTTTAGGCGGACCTAGTACCACAGTTAGCGATATGTTCTTCTTATTCACCTATATCTACACTTATAAGCATGTCTATGTATATGCTATTAAACGCCTGATAGATTCTTGGTGCATTTTATTTGAGATAAACTTACATAAAATGCACGTATGAATACCTACACGCATATACGTGTAACACAACCATACAATATTCTTGATAAAGATATAAATGGACTATATAAATATACATGAATATTTTTTGTGTCAAAGGATTACTCCCATTCCAATATTTAGTTGGCGACAACTTATATTGATATCAGTCCTGCATATAAACTTTCTTACTACTGGGCACGGGCTTCACTTCAGTGTGAGAAAGGTCCACCACGCTATGTAGGTTAACAGTCTTCACATACCTTCGAGAATATTATGGAGAGTTCTCCGACATGTAGATTACAATGTTTAAGTAAAAATTTACTATTAATATAATACACAAACCACCTAGAAAATTAGAGAGCCTAGGAATCTAACTCTGCAAGGAATTTCAACGGTCTTTCACTAGGCTTTTATCTTCTAAAGAATCGACCTATTCCATCACATTATCTCAGAAACAGATTGGAACGTTGAAGAAGAACCAAAGAAACTTTGGGTTGCACTGCGTGTTTTCTCGTCTATTTAATTAAGCATACCTAGCATTCTACGAATAAACATGAAGAGCGCTCGCAAGCTACAACCAAAGAAAATGATGAAATATTTCTTCGTGTTCCTTTTACAAATAAGAAATGCTTTATTTTTAATGTTTAGTAGTTGATAACTAAGCAACTTATTTTTGTTCATCGTTAAGTCGTGAATCTATTGAAGTAATTTGTAAATTTACCGTTAGAAGCATAACACAGTTGCTTTGATGTGAACATTCTTTGGAAATAGGCAAGTGAGACGTACAGGTTAAGTTCAGCTAGATAGCTTCTGGGAATAGATAGGAATTGCTTATGCTAGATACGTGTTATGTCTTATACGAAACAGATGGAAAAGCTATTTTGAATTGGGGATCTAGTTGTTTGACATACAAATTTATAGAATTGTTTATTTCTATAAAAAACATCTCTATGGGATAAAAAATGGGTAACAAAATGGGCCTTTTTGGTCTTATCAAAAAATATTACTAGCAATTATGGGTTTTAAATCCCTAGTATCCCTTCTTCCTTCAATCCTGGGTTCTTTAAGCGGGGCGTGAAAAAGCACCTTCTCAGGCCGTCGAAGTAGAGACCTCAATATCGCCTCGGCTGCTATGAGGACGATGTGGAGGCCACTGCTCTTAGACCACACGACTGCTTACCATCAGGCGGAGTGTGGTCATTTTGACGAGCAAGATATAAAAAAAAAAGAACTAAGCTAAAATGCTTCTCTTAGGAGTGGGTTTATGTTGATAGTGTAATAGGTAGAATTTACACCTATGAACTCACTATGGCAAGTCCAATGTCTTATCCATTGAGCTGCCGCCGTTTCATTCTTTGTAGCATACTATTATCACCAATACTTTACAATCCAAAAATATGGCCACAACTTTATGTTACACGTAGAGCATGGTCAGATTTCGATGATTTATTTATTTATGATCAATTGTTTACTGCACATACAGTGTTAACCAGCGCATGCAGCAAGACATTTATACACATACAAACTACTTATTATGTTAAAACTGTGGAAAATATAATAATCACTCAATAGTCACATTGCTTGCTGCTTACGAGCTGGTTCCATATCATTAATTAATCTCTCAAATCCGTTCGTTAAAATAAAAATACGTAAAGCGTCAATCAGCCAAAGATACGAGCGGTGATGGATTCACGATTGGTATCACCACTGTACCATAACGAATGATATTTTATTTATTTCTATATTTACAAAGGTGTACGATGGAATATATTCCTGTACCTTATCTATCCAACATGCTTGAGAACTGATGCACAAATTAGATAAATTGAGATACGATACAAGTTTAGTACAATGTGGGAAGAGAGAGTGCATATATTGACAACACGTGTTGGTATATACACATTGTAGCTAGACATTCAAGCAACTTCAACATGTTCACCATCATGTTCTAATTATTATTTCACATTTACGGTATTTGTCATCTATACTAATATTATAAAGAGTCAGATGTGATTAGCTGACTAAATTAACAACCGTCAATCAAATTAATTGACACTCTTTTTTGACAGCTGCTTTGCTCGCGTAAAAGTAGTTAACATTATGTAAATAACAGCACTGCTTTTTTTTAAATATTGCCTATGTTACTCGCTGATAATAAAGCTTTTTTAATGGAGAAAGAATTTTTAAAATCAGTTGAGTAGTTTTAATTTAAATCCTTACAATAAATTTATTTTTGGTTTTTGGTATGGCGTAATTGGCAGACGCTTTTATAGTTTGTGCGTTCACTGCATCAAATCGAGCATCTGTATGTACCTGATCTATGGCTAAAGCGACAATATCATGTGCATATACACATCGTTGTTATCCGTTACCGTTTTATCATAACAGGAAATCCACTTTCATCGCTGAACTAGGACTTGGTTAAGGATCGCAGTGGTGATGTTAGTATAAATTAAATATGCTTAGTATTCACAAAAGAATTAAGATGTAATATTGAGTTTTTGTTGCCTGTTCTGTTTGTAAATTGAGTAAGGATTGAACAATTGACGGCAACCGATTATGTGAACTAACAACTTCTTTTCAGAGGATGCAAAGACAGTCTATATGTAGAAGAATATTATTATTATTATTAGTCATATTTTTGGAGACCCAGCATGATGATGATGATGATATTCATCGTCTTCATCTCGAATATATAAGAATTGATATTAAAGATATATTTTGTTTACAAAATAACTCTCACATTATATGCATAGTTCTTCTATCGCCTTTACAAACATTCTAAAGATGGACAAAAAGAACACTCAGACTCGGATCAACCATTTGTGGATCATACAAATTTTGTCGCGTGTGGGATTCGAACCGACAACACCCAATGTAATGGAGACCTCTTAAACCACACTACGCTATCCGTGCTGTAAAAAGACTAACTTCTAGCGAAGACCAGCGATAGCTCAGTGGGGAGACCAACAGACTGCAATGCAGAGGGCCTCGGGTTCGACCCTACGTCGCGCACCTCTGACTTTCGGAAGTTATATGACTTTTGAAATTATGTGCGTATTGATTGACAACTATCGCCTGCTCCGTGCCTCGGAGAGCACGTTAAGCCGTCGGTCCCGGCTGCCATGAACATCTATGGCAGTCGTTACTGGGGAAGTCGACACAAAAGATCCCACTGGGTCGAAGTATCGCCGGTCTATACTGACTGGCCCCCACATAAGATAAGATAAGAAACTTCTAGCAAATTCACGGTGACTGATCCTACGGTAAGTATGAGTGGCTCGTTGTCATTTAAATTAGGACGTCCAATTATCTAGTAGAGTTAATCCAAACCAAAGACGTCCATCAAAGGTTTCTATGGCAATTGATGCCGAGGTAGTTACATTGGCTCCTCGTCACCCTGATTAAAGACCGTAATAACCTGTCTCTAGATTATTTGACCCACTAGAGATTGAAATTTGTCAAACGCTACATAGCAGTTATGTCAGATATCTGTGGGCGCCATTTAGATTCTATGACATTTAGTTCATCAGTTTATCTAGTGGGAGGGTATGTACCATATCGCGTATTCTAAGGTGTTGATAGTCAAGTTTTTGCCCTATAGACTCAATCGCTTTGCCATTTTAGTTAGCTTTTTACAAATGCTGCGTCGGTTATTTTAGTTTTCTTACTTTTATTTAGTTCTTTTCAATGCTTGATTTGGAGAAATCTTCGGTTTTCTCAACTACTAAAACAATTACAACAGTCTTGAAACTATAGTTGATAAATTATAAAAAAGAAAGCAAAAATATAGAGCATTAAATTTTGAAAAATACTAGTCTAATTGTAATACTAATTTGGTTAGGTTTACGTAATGACTTAAGTGGTAATCACACGGCGTCGCTACACCGCGCGAAGTGATGTGGTTGTGACGGAAAATGGGTTAAAAGTAATGCATAATTCTTAAATTAATGTACATGTATACAAATTGTTATGTTGAGGCTGATTGTTCTTGTAACCGTTGGTTTAGTACTTACAAAGTCACCAATACCGAAACTATTCTTAATGCGGATACATAAATATTACTTAGTCCTAAAATAAACCTTAAAATCATGTCTACGTTATTAACGTACCCTCAGTGAAATGATATCCTAATATTATAAATACTAATTTGAGTTCGTTTGTTCATTACGCTTTCACGCCTTAACTACTAGACAGACCATCACGAAATTTTGCTTACACGTTGACAGGGAAACAGAAAAGGACATAGGATACCATTTATCCAGAAAAACAGTATTACTAATCTAACATTACCTAACCTACATTTACACAAGTGAAGCTGAGGACAAAATCTAGTATACTATAATATCTGGATAAACAAGACTTACCTGAGGTAGACTACTGCGATCGTGAACTGTATGAAACTACAATTGTGTCAACTGAACTTGATACACACCAGCGCTGCTTAAGCATCCCTTGGGCTCTACGTCTGGGATAAAACATGCACCGGCATTTTATAATAGAAAATTTTATCAAACTATTATAACACCGTTTAAGTATCAATAACAGGTTGTTTTTCCTTCCACAAGTAGAAAATAATTTATTTAATACTACCTTTTACGCGTGGAGCCACGCGTGGTACCTATACCTACAACACAGTAGCCTATGTCCTTTACCAGGTTTTAAACCATTTCTATATCAAATTTCATCTAAATCGGTTGAGTGGTTTAACCGTGAATAGGTAACAGACGGACAGAATTACTTTCGAATTTATAATATTAAAGTAAGGATAAACGGGAATTAAATCGATGATTCTAAGTATTTATCTACTCATGACATTTCTTTTTGATATGCTTAACAAGAAGACTCTCGTTTTCTGTTACATAAATCATACTATATAAAAATATAAGATATTATTGAAAAGAATTGTCGACGAACTGTAACTTACCTGAAATAGACGGTCGGATTGGCAGGTGTCAGGCATTGATTCTACAGTGTATCTGTAACGCTTCCTTTGACATCAATACTCGCAACATGATAAGCCGCTTTGAACTTATATTGCTATGCTACGGTGAATAAATTGCACGATTGGGTTTGATTCCAACAAATACTTTGTTGGTGGCTTCTCTTCGTTTACGTAATGCCTTTACGCGAATGAAAAAGTCCATTCAATTCCAAATATTCTTGAAAATGGAACAGTGATTTAAGCCTAAGATGTAGTCAAGGAACATTCTAGTATCAACTGAGAAACAACAGATACTAAATAATGATAGAAGCGCGATATATAACATGTGCTACAAATAGCTACGGCGTAGCAAGTCGCTACGAGCTACAAGATGTGCTCCACATAGATAACAATATAAAGCTGCGCACAGCGCGTCACTGTACCTCTACGTCGTTGAATTATTCATGCTATTCTTTATTCTTCTATTTATCTCCTATACGCCAGCTTAACGACAGAGCATATTGAGCTTGCCTTTGTACAGGCCTAGCCTAGGTATTAGTATAACGAACTGAATTGATCATGTTGACTGCTATTATGCATAGTTTAAAAGTTTCAAATAGTATTAATCAGCCAAGAACATAATACCATATTAATACCATTTTGTACTTGTGTATTTTTGTCTTACACCTTGTACAGTTAGCAACACAAATAGATACATGTACACTTGCGATATTTCAATTGACTCTATCTTTCGAAATGATTGCAAGTATTAGATTTTGATACTAATAATAGTGACAAACAAAATAATAATTAGTATATTTAATTCATAAAATATTTTCACATATTTGTTAAATATTAAGCGACTTGTTTTGCTGGCTTCTTCTCCCTAGCCTTTAATTATTCCTAATTCTCTTGGGATCGGCTTTTCTAATCTAACCGGATTTGACTGGATATCAGTTTTTACACGGAGCGGCTGCCACTTGACCTCCGCAACCCGAAGGCTAACGATACCCTAAGGTTAGACCAGTGTCAGGATATTATAGGGCACTGACTTCCCAATATCGACTGCCATAGATGTTCATGGCAGCCGGGACCGAAAGCTTAACGTGCTCTCCGAGGCACGGAGCAGGCGATAGTTGTCAATCAATACGCACATAATTTCAAAAGTCATATAACTTCCGAAAGTCAGAGGTGCGTGACGTAGGTTCGAACCCGAGGCCCTCTGCATTGCAGTCTGTTGGTCTCCCCACTGAGATATCGCTGCTCTTGTTTTGCTGGCTGTGTTACACAAGAACAAATCATTATTTATTACTCAACGTGGTTTCTATAAATTATTATGAAACATTAAAAACCTAATGCTAAAATAACACCAGTAGAAGCAACCTTATTGCTGTGTAATCAATCATTCCTGGTTCAATTGATGTGATTCGGTAAATAATAAGATATTTTTATAAGGCCTCTTTTCAATATAACAACTAACAAGGGCCCAATCATAGTCCACCACAATAATTCAGAGTAAATTTAAGATATTATATACCTTCGAGAACTTTGTGTCTAACTAAAATAGGTATTTTCGCGATTAGCTTTAGCAATAAGCGATAATTCATCATTTAATATACACATAACTTACGAATTTCAAGTGCATACCGTAGATTCCAGTATGAGACCTCTGCATGGCAGTCCAACAATGTTCCCCGTAGGCTGCGAATCGCTGCTCAAATATGATATTTATATATGATATTTATATTTATACAATATGATATTTATATTTATTTATTTTTAAATTACTAGCTGTGCCCGCGGTTTCACCCGCGTTTATGGTTACTGCGCTGCCCCGTGGATCGTAACGTGATGTTATATAGCCTATATCCTTCCTCGATAAAAGGCTCTCCAACACAAAAATAATTTTACAATTCGAAGCAGTGGTTCCCGAGATTAGCGCGTTCAACCAAACAAAATATAAAAGCATGGATGTTTGTCTTCGTCCAGACGAAGACAAACATCCATGTAACTACACATCCAGATGTTTCTATCTATAATATGTACGTATTTATAAAAAAAAAGTATATATTATCTATTGTCTAGTACCCATAGTACAAGCTCTGCTTAGTTTGGACTAGATGGTGTTGTGCGTATGTGATAGAATATATTATTATTACATTATAAACAAAGAAACGCTTCAGCTATATAATATTGGTATAGATTTAGTTCTTACATTTCTATTACACGTTGTATATCTATTTGTTAGTGATATCCATGACCTCATTCGTTCCGTGGAATATTGATTGCAGGAATTTTTAGATACTACATAGAATTAATCTAATCCCATGGCTGGCATTTTTTTAGATAGGGTATTCTTTATTTGATTCAGAAATACAAATATATGTTACGAAGAATTACCGGAGAGATATGGAGCACACACAATTTTGGTACCGAGTACAAGTCGAATGTTCGGCAGATTGTCTGTAGATATATATTTAAACAACTCCGCCTTCCCTGTAGTCAAATATATCTAAAGCACACATGTAACATTATATGTATTTCATTCTGGCGGCCTCGATGGTGTAGTAGTTAGTGTAACCGACTGCCAAGTCTGAGGTCGCAGGTTGGATTCCCGCACAAGTCAAACATTTGTGTGCATGAACATGGATCTTTGTCTTGGTCTGGGTGTTTATATGTATAATATGTATGTATTTACAAAAAAAGTATATATGTATGTTTATCCATTGTCTAGTACCCATAGTACAAGCTCTGCTTAGTTTAAGCTAGATGGTGTTGTGTGTAGGTGATAGAATACTATTATTATTATTAATTATCAACTCACATTTGATAAGATGTCAAGAATGTATACCCTTACTCATATTATAAATGCCAATTTGATTTTTTTTGTTCGTTTGTTACGCTTTCACGTCTTAACTACTCGACCGATAATTATGAAATTTCGTATATACTTTGTCAGGGGTACTGAAAACGTCATAGGGTACTTTGTATCCTGAAAAATATTAATGTGCTTGAGATATATATTATTGACAAAATCTACATTCACGCGAGCGAAACCGTGGGCTAAAGCTAGTATACTAAACATGAACTCTCCTTTTTTACGTGTTTTACACTCATCACAATATTTTTACATTAGTAGTAACTGCCCGCTACTTCGTCACAAGTATAACAGTTCACTCGCGATTTAATTTACGTGGATTTTACTATACGCCACTTTATTACTTATACTGATACGGTTTTAGATGAAACGTGGCTTATTAATTGAACCCAAAGTTACCAAACCGTGAAAACCGCATTAGAAATCGCTCAGAAGTTTGACCGTAATTGCGGAACAAACAGAGGGCTAATTCACGTAATAAAATCTGTTAAATATAAAGTTCCGATCTAGTATCAGTGTCATGAATATCAAAAATAGTATACTACTAAATTAAAAAAATGGTAATTTTATGTGAATATTGCATTTTAGCTTTAACGTTTATAAGACAAAATCTGTGTAAGATAGACTATCTTACACAGATTTTATTATGAGAATTGGACCTCAGAAAGACGGATTGCTAGATCAAAATTCTAAAAGGATTAGGTTCAGGCTATCCATCTGTAAAATATATCTTCAATGAAGAGACAAAGCGTCCCATGACCGGGCGGAAAATATAGAAAGACAACAAACAAAAACATAAACTATTGTCAGCTTCACACACATACATAAATTGGATAGATGTTTATTTGTTTCTTATGTTCTACATACATATTAACGTATATATCGATAAACTATCCATACAAACATTCTCCTACGCAAACATGTGCGATTGACAACGTGTATATTAGTTTAGATGTAAGTCGTGTGCTTCAAATCTGTCACAACACGTCAACTCAAAAACATTCATAATAAATTGGATAAAGACCTCGCTTATTTTTAACCGACATCACAAAGAAAAGACGGTTCTCAATTTGACTGTTTGTTGTTTTATATGTTTGTTATGCGATTACTCCGCTAATTATGAATTGATGTTGATGGTGTTTTTTCTGGTAGGTCATACTTCAGAGGTGGTCACATACATATATACCTCATCGTAAATGATAAAGAAATTTTTGAAAATAAAGTATTATGTTCTTTGATTTCGACTTTGGTTTTTTGAGCTTCAGCAAAAGTTTTGTATACCTCATGTAGGTACTTACTACTTTTCAGTTTAAATTTGTACATGAAGGTATAGTCTTTCTTGGACTTGGTCTTTGTTTTCTTTTTTAATTATTTATATTATTATAAATAGGCATATACTCCGCATATTAAGCGGTTACCGTCGTCTTCACTTCTTGGAAAAATAAGCGCTTAGCTAATCTTGCAAAAGAGGACAGTACTGAGTACTAAGAATTACAGATTGCGGCAATGTGCTGCTGTTATTTTTAACACTAATTTGAAATTTTATAAGATTTATAATTATAATTGATTTTTATTTTGTATGTTATCTTTATTCAGCATTGAAGTCTTGTATTATAATGTGCATCAAATCTAAGAAGTGCGATGGTAAATTATGACGCAAGTTGAAGAACCATCAGTTTCTAAAATACGAGTAAGTCTCAGTTTAGGAATCGCTGTGTCTTTTAGTAGTGTGCTATTGTACAACCATCATAATGTATACTTTTTCATATTTTGGGCTTACATATTATTTGTTGTACTTTAAAGCAATAAATATTTATTAATATTATGTGTTCTCTTTTGGTTGTATTTGTTTGAGTTTGGCCAAGTTTGGTTTAGGGAAAACCCGGCCCTTTGGCAGACTTAAATATGATATGGATCGAACATGCAGAGGCCCTTCGAGAGTTTTGCTTTAGATTGAGATGGGTCACTTACCGAGACACTAGCCGCGGCAAATGTAGGAGACTATTGCTACATATGGAACCTTATTAGGTATCTGGGCTATAGGGATGGGTGTTTAATGGGCTGGTATAATGAAAATTATGAATGAAAAAACGGTGTCTGCCTTATGTACTGTTTCAGTACTAAATTGGAATGGCAGATTATTATTATTTATAAAAGTACAAAATTTGCTTTAATGTAAATTTTGTCAATAAATTTCTATACCTCGTGAACAGTATTTGTTTCTGGATGAAAGGTTTCTTCTGTTATCGAATAACAACAACGTGCTTTCAATTAGTTTTTTATATATTACACATACACACACGCCCACACACACACACGCACACACACACACACACACGCACACACACTAGAACTATTGCATGTTTTAATTTGTCTAATTAAATTTAAGTTTATTTTTCTTTTCTTATTAATTCAATTTAAATTTAACAATCTTTTATGTAAGTACATCACAAAATAGTTATGTAATCATTTGTACAACAATATAAAATTTTGAACTGATGAGTGTAGTAGGGGAGGGCGCTGGTGTCTGTAACACAGTTCTCACTAGCTCAGACACCATCGTTTAACTCTATCTTTATAAGTATCTTAATCTAATATTATGAAAGGTCTTGCTACATTAAGATAGAATAGCTGTAACACATTTTAGAAAATAAAGATTTATTATTATTATTATTATTATTATTATATTTACTAGATTTTGCCCGCGGTTTCACTCGCCTTAATGTAGGTTAGGTTAGTAACAGTGCTTTTTGGATGAAAGGTATACTGTGCTCTTTTCTGTATCTCTGACAACGTGTATTCGAAATTTCATGATGATCGGTCAAGCGGTCAAAGCGTGAAAGCGTAACAAACAAACAAACTCACTTTCGCATTTATAATATTACTTAGGGTAAAATATTAGTTAGTATTAGGATTTGGGTATCATCGTTTATAGTCAAGTAACGTGCGTGGACTACATGCGCAAGATATATGCGCGAACTACATTAGCAAGATTCACGTGAGCGCTACATGCGTGATATAAACACTCGGGTTGCTTGCACGAGAGAGAGGTTTTGCTAGTTTACATCATGCAGACAACATCCGCTTGCTACCCGCGTTAAGTATATAAACCATACACACATTTATAGCGTGTTACAAAAGACGTGTTTATAACAACTAGCGGTCGCCTAGTGGTCGAAGTTCGACCATAATTGATTTAAATTTTAAGTTTGCTATTTAACGTTTTATTGTCTCTTACCCTTATAATCACATTGCATTTAGATTTCGCCAAGGCTATACAAGTTAATTTAACTATATTTTTCAAACAATTTATTATTTCCTTAACTATATTCTTTAATTGACGATATTCCTAAGATTGCTACTTTGCTTTCTTTTTTTATTTCTGACATATAAATACGTAAATATATTATAAAATAAATAGTATATAATACAATTCCAATCCACCCAAAGATTGCCTATAAGATATTGCTGATATATGTAATTATCTATATATTAATACGTGAAGCAAAAGCTTTGTACGCCTTTTTACAAAAATTGCGCGGACGGAGGAGTATGAAATTTGGCACAGTTAAAGTTTATATGGAGAAGGATTGGCGAATCTATATTGAGATATGTAACCATAGTTTCGAAGAATCGTACTACAACAGCCGAACAATGTCGTTTCCATTAATTTAATGTATTTCTAATGCATATTTTATATAAATATTAGGATTCGCCACTCCTTTCCCATATAAACTTTAACTGTGCCGAATTTCATACTCAATTTTCGTAAAATGGGGCGCAAGTTTTTGCTTCACGTATTAATATAAAAATAAAGGGTTGTAATACGTATAGAGCATTTACTATTCAGTAGTTCGGCTTCTATCACTTGAACTAATTTACGTCTTATGTTGTGCTGCTAAACTTCAGCAATAACTGTATTAACTGTATCCATAATATAGGGCGGTAATGAGCTCGGTGCCTCGATACTTCCCCTTGGCGGCCGCTACTTCCTTCTTGTTAGTTTATCGTTCGACAGCTCTGAGGAGACTCCAGCGGTTTAAGTACTTGAACTTAGTTATGTAATATCATTACATATTCCTTTTTTATACTGCCTAGGTGACAACCTTTCGACTCGGTTGATAATTAGAAGATAGTTTGACTTATCGTTGCGGGGAAAACTGGTAGTATGAAGAGTTTTGGAAGTTCTTGGCTCTCTCTGGCAAAAATGTTGTCGTGTGGAACACTGGAAAAATCGAGAATATTAGAAGATTTCGACTGCAAAAAATAGAGTCGTGAGGAAAACAGGAAGTACAGAAAAAAATCGACACTGCAAAAAATTTAATCGTGTGGAACTTTGCAAGTATCAAGAATATTGGAAGTCCTCGAATCTGCAAATATTAAGTCACGTAGATAATTGGAATTATCGAAAATATAGAAAGCTATCGGCTAGGCTCTCCAAAAAATAGAGTCGTGTAGAACACTGCAAGTATAGATAATATAAAATTTTTTCTCGTGGTACACTGCAGGCAAGTCAAGAGTATTGAAACCGTGGACGAATAGAGAGTATTGGAAGTTCTCGACTATGTAAATAATTTAGTTATGTTAAACATTATGTGCATTGAGAGTATTTGAAGTATTTGACTAAGGCTCGCAATTCGTAGAATCGTTGTAAAGTCAATGAAAAACGTATAGCTGACAGAATAGTGCTTCTTTCAGGTGCTCTGAAAATTTACTCATGCATTTCTTCAAATCAGAATCAAACAGAAGATTATTTGGCACGACCGAAACTTTGTAAGGAGATTATTACTTATTTAAGTTACTCTTATTATATTTGCGACTGCAAACCTCTCTAAATTCATTCCTATAATATTCTGTATAATATATACAAGCTATCTCGATACCTGTATCTTCACCTCCATTCGTCTGAGATAGCAGAACTGACAGGTAAATTAGGCGCTTGAGTATTCGTGTAATAGTTTAATGGTATATGTAATAGTTTTATGTCTATAACTTCTTCAGAAAATAATATATTTGAGTGGTTTGCCTTACTGTTTGTATAACATTCTGTTCAAATAGTAGGTTTTTGTTTAGTCACAAATTATGGGTATTTGTAATATGTAAGTTAACGTATTAAAAGTAATTTTACATTACTTACATACAACTATTCTTAGAGGAATTACCTGATGCAATAAATGTCATACGTATAATAAAATTGTAACTGGGCGATGTCTATACATAAAATATTTAAGAAAAGCGAGATGGGTGTAAAAACCCATGATTCAACCTCTTCGTCTTCATGTTAATTTTATTTTCATCAGCTTTTTGTAATGTCCCACTGCTGGGCAAAAGCCTTTCCCTTGGACTTCAAAATCACTCTGTTGGTGGATATCCCCTGACCTTATCTCGGGGTTCTTTTGACACACAGGGCCCATATTCAAATTCAACCGAGGAATGACTCCAAGGTCTGTACACCAAGTTACAAGTCAATCGGTCCAGTGGTTCCGGAGCTATGCCTGTCACTAACAAACTGTCACTAACAGACAGATACACAGACCCACATAGTGTTTTCATTAACCTCTTCGAAGAAGACTCAGAGGATAATAATGTGAAGTGTGTGACCTTGTGAATATATAAGAGTTCGCCTGGACGGATGGCGTAGAGGTTTAAGTGGTCGCTTCGCCACTGCCATTGCGCCGAGTGCTGTGGGTTCGATCCCCACACGGGACAGAACTTTGTGTGATCCACAAATGGTCCGAGTCCAGACTCGGAACAATAACAGGAGACAAAGAACACCCAGCTGTTCTTCGTCTCCTGTGTTTTAATGTTTGTGAAGTCCCCTGTGACACAGGAATTATTTCAAGTGCGTGAGTTGTCTTCGAAGAAAAAAAAAGCTATTGAAGGCAACAATTTTTTTTTTCTTTTTTTGATATTTATACCTGCATCATGCAAAATCTACTAAATGAACGAAAGTAAAATAAAGGATCCCACCTCCACGCGTAAGAAGTTTCGGGCAAACGCTAGTATTTAATAAGTGTAACTTTAACGTTTATCTAAACTGTGACTCCATTCGCATTTATTGGAAAATATAGAGTCTAAGGGCGAACGACTTGCCATTAAAATTTGTGTTTCACCTCATGCCATCGTCAGGAGTTCTGAACAACCCTAAACTAAAGTCGTTACGGGCAATCAGTACCAGTCCCGCTAAGGAATGCTGTACATGTTTTATGACTTTAGGGACCAAGGAGCGACAATGGGTTTAAATGCTTACTGAGGTACCTACTGCTGAACGAATGATGTATGGGTGATAGTATTTTTATTTATTTGACGTTACCTTTGTGGGTAGGCCACGCGAATCGTTTTTACATGCAAATCGCGACCCCGCTAAATAGTATATATTACCTGGCAAACTTAATTATATTATTTCTTCAGATGAGAACTTACGTGTCTATTATACATACAAATATATCTTTATAATATATAATGCGGTTACATGCGGGTGGCCCGAGACCGGACTGTGTAGAAGACCTTGGAGGAGGCCTATGTCCAACAATGGACGTTTTTCGGGTGAGACGATGAATATATAAAAACTATGCTGTCGTATGTTTTTGTCCGCAAAAGTAAAAAGTAAGGAATGGAATGCCTTGACAATTATAGCTTAAGATACAGCGATGCGTGGACTAGTATACCTGGTAAAATATTAATAACATTAATTAAATTACATTACGGGCAAAATAACGAATGGGATAAGTAGAAAGTGTCGCCTATACAAGGAACAAAAACCACCCATAAAAGAAAAGTTGAGTAGTCATTAGCCGTGGTATAAGCATATGATACAAAGCGACGATATTTCGTTGAGAGTCTTAAGTATGGATTTGGATAACTCAGAATACTCGACGCAATATTCTTATTATCCTTCGAAACCACATGCCTATATTAAGGTATATTACCACAAGTTATTATTTATTTTCGTGACTCTGAAAGAAGCGTGAAGCTTTTGGACTGCCTTGTTAGTCAAAGATGTGGCTTTAGTTTTAAGGGTTTGTCCTAGTTTTACCAATGTGTTATTAATTTTTCTGTCATATATTCAGCCATTTAATACGGACATAACTTGAAAAATTCGAGACCTCTGCGTAGCAGTCTAACGGTCTCCTGGCTTCTCACTTGGCTATCGCTGCTTTTCGAAGTTATGTGCGTATTAAATAGTTAATTATCGCCCACTTTAAAGGTGAAGAAAAATATCGTGAGGAAACTTACATGTCTAAGAATTCTACATAATGTTCTCTAAGATATGTGAAGTCTGCCTACGCAAACTGGGCCTGCGTAGTGGACTATGGCCTAAACAGTAGTGGGGCAGTTTAATAGAGAACTATGCTCGGTAGGCGGCAATAGACTCATCCTCTATCGCCACCGAAATGTGGGGTAATATATGTATCTCCACTTATGTCGTCGGAGATGAAGATGCAAGTAATGGTTTTTGCCGTAGCGTCCATTTCTGCCATAGAGTAAAAAATACTGTGCCAAGCTTTTGCAAGATACATAAAAAACTTCGGGGGCGTGTAAATTTATATAATTGGAATAGTATTATAATAATGATCACGTAGTATTTTAAAATAAACGGAGGTATATGGGTTATACCTCGGTATATTTAAAAAAATACTTCATCAATTTAAAAGATTAAAATGTATTAATAATATTTGTGTCAACTTACCGACGGTGCCGAGCGTAGACAACACATTTGGTTCTATAATTTAGAAGTCATATTAGTATCGCCTATGTAGTTGTAACTAACACGTTTGGATTGTATACAATACTAGCTTTTGCCCGTGGTTTCGCTCGTTCGGTAACAAAACATTATTACTGGATGAAATGTCCAATGATTTTCTATAAGCCAAGGAAAATTTCATGATCATCGGTCGAGTAGATAAGGAGTGAAAGCATCACGAACAAACTCACATTCACATGTATAACATCAGTGAGGATTACAAACAAAGTGTCTTTAGTATGAAGCTAGTAAGTTACATGCTCTATAATTTCTAGTGCTATTCCAATACTGCGTTATCGGAATTAGCCGCCGCTTTTTGGTGTTGAGTATCAGATTTTTTAAGCAGCAACGATTATACTAAAATGGCACTGTATTTTCATTCACGCTGTCTTGTTTATGAATATTTGTCGTTGATATTACTGGCCATCTGTGTAATATAATCGTCATAATAGCAGCTATATTCAGTTATTGTCGTTGCGCAAACCACTTCCATTTTTTGTTCTTGCTTCGTTCTAATCTAAACCTTTTGAAATAGAAGTAGTAGCAAAATACCTTCATCTTTACCGTTGAATTACAAATTATTCCCGATATTGAAATTGAGCTACGTTTTATGGTTTTTGTCGCAGTGTATATAAATTACAAAACGGAATTATTTTAATGTTTTATATAACTATAGTAGATTTTGCCTGCGGCTTCGCTCGCATAAATATAGGTTAAGGTTTTATAAAACGTACCCTATGTCCTTTTCTATTCTCCTGACAACGTGTATGTGAAATTTTATGATAATCGGTTGAGTAGTTAAGACGTGAAAGGGTAAAAAATAAACAAACAAACATCTCTCCATTCACATTTTTAATATTAGTTAGAATACACGTTCTTAGTTACTAAGGAGTTCTTTTCAATCAAGAATTAAATTGACCGATGAATGGATTAGGTATTAAATATATTATATAATAACATTACAATAAAAACTGTAAAAAGCAGTCTAATATCAATGTATAACATTTGCATAAATGCAAACACAATATTATTATGATTCGGGATGTCTAAACATGCATTTCTTATTCACCGTAATGTCACCGTTTATTGCACATACTTAGATATGCCAGAGGCTTGGATGTATCGCTGAACACTCAAGTATTTATGTGTGACTGTGTCTTTATATCCTCGTGATGCTTGTACGTTCATGTTCTCATATATTACACTAGCGATGGGCATTTATCGATAAATAATTAAAACTATTTAAACCTTTTAAACCATGATTATTTCAAACATTATTTATGGTATTGATTGAATATTCAATAATGTTTTACGGATACGTAAAGGTCATCAACTTTTTGAGCCACTTACAAAACATCATCGACCACGACCAATCAACTGTTTCACCATCAAATCAATTTTCAAATTTTCACATATTAATAAATCAGCAAAAACGAATTAATCAATATCGCAATGCAATATCATACAATTTTAAAATATTCATATTTCAAAATATAGCAGCATATGGCCCCCCACTAAGCGACCATATGTATCTTTTCTGACAAATTTGCCTAAACAAAATCAAAGCAGAGGGTAAAATAAAATAAAAACTTATTTTTTTAAATTGAACGAGGTTAACTCTTGGCCAACGCTCGAACCTCTGAGCATAGTCATAATCCTTTTTAAGGTGTCTAGGTCCAGGCTAATTGACAAGTCACTTTAAGGATTTAAAGCAAACGCAAAAAAATTTATTACAAAACTATATCGGTTACAAACAGTAATATCATAAGGCAAAGAGCGCATATTGTATACAATCAATAAATGTAATCACATATACGCTGTAACTCAATTTAATTAAGCGTCACATTATTACATTACGTAGGTAGAGCGTCTAGACAGATCAGCGTGAAATATACTTGAATAGCACATCATTTCATTCGCGTAACATTTCAGTAATGGTTACTTTATACAACTCCGTCTATTCGTCTGTCGACACAAACCAATTTTTATTAAGTTAGGCTCATAATATTGTTCTACGTTTACGCGAATGCCTCATGTACATGACTACTGAAAAGCAATAGAAACGTCGGGAAAAGTGTAAACTTAAACTTAGTTTTAATAAATCATATAAACAAAGTTTAACAGTAGTAGTTTAATAAATTCACAATGATGCAATGAAAGTTTTTTAAAATAGATAACACGATAAACTCCGTATAAGATTTAATTTCAAAATTGGGCTCCGTAACAGCAGAGATATCTTATAGAGAGATCGATAAACTGCCATGTAGACGTCGAGTTCAATCCCAAGGCTCGCACTTTCCGAAGTTCTGTGCGTATGATATACTTAGTTATCCTTTGCTTTAACGGTATAGGTTGCTTTAACATCGTGAGGAAAGCTGCACGTCTGAGAGATCTTCATAAAGATTTTTAATATATGTGAAGTCTGTCAACCTGCACTGGGCCAGCGTGGTGGACTATAGTCTAACCTTATCACACAGACAAGTGGTCCTTGTCCAGCAGTGGAATAGTTTATATACAGGACTGATATTATTATAGGCTTAGTTGTACAAACAAACTATAACAATAACCAATGCCGCTCAAGCTGTAAAATCGCAGGTCAAGGTAGTTTATGAATGTGCAACCCATTTTAACAATTTTTATGACGTCACAAACAGCAATTGAACTGTTAAAAGTTCAATTTCGATCGGTTAGCGTTATAGTTACAGTTTGTGAATGGCAAAATAGTATTATTGCACTTTCACTTGGCAATTTATTTACTTGCATCAACTGCTCACTACACTAATAGTTGTCCAACACGTGCAGTAAGCCATAATAGATTATCATTATTTATAATTTAAACACAGTGTACAATATTCTACAAATTTATTAATTTTATAAAAAAATATGTTAACTTCTGGATATCGAGCAATCAGAGAGTTGAGAAATCTCATAACCTGATTGGTTAGATCAAACTGAGCAGTACAAGTACGCACCCTCGACACCGCCAGCAATCGACGCGATCGCAGTCTCGTGTACTGGTCGGACACGAACAGGGCACAGCGACACAACGCGGGTGGGTTGTCAATCCTATTGTGTTTTATTGATGCAACAGATATATTGTTGTGGTGTTAGTTTTACATACATACATATGCTCACGTCTGCGGAAAAGTTGCAAGAGGGTATAACACTCACACACACAGCTATGGGTTCAAGCTCCACGTAATAGAGAGTCAGCCTATTGCTGTTTACCGGTTTCAGTTCTAGAGTTCCTGCTAAGAATTTCTTAATAGAAATGATAAAATAATAATAATTGGCATGACCCGGCTTCGATCCGCAAAACTCATGAACAGTACTCGCATACAACCGATGTATTAATTCTCATAGTAACAACATCCTTTTTGCAACATATCCAATGTTTTTTGGTGAAAATAATTCAGCGGCCTACCTGATGGTGATTAGTAGCCACTGTATTTTGTTAAAATATAAAAAAAAAACAATAATATGTAGCAGCTCTGTTTATAAACTCATCAACTGCCGAGCACAATCCTTTTCTCAGTATAGACCATAGTCAACCACGCTGACAGTTATGACAGCATATACATATTTACATATACTGTCAGACATGCAGGTGATTCATTAGTATCGGGAAAAGCCGTGAGTAGATGTTAGTGTTACTACAAAGGCACAAGTTGCACGAGTTAGTGAGCCATTTATGATATGAAGTTCATTAAAAACGAAACAAAATGCCGGGCCGTATGACTTTACGAACAATACACGTTTCCCCTCTAACCATCGCAAGTAGTTACAATCTGCGTGGATGGTAGTACCATATGAATGTAGGTATGTAAAATATGTTGCATACCTAATGAACGTTAGACGTGAAATGTTCTGTCGTGAAACAATAACAGGGCAATTATGTTATGCCTACAGCGCAGCTCTACCTGTTGAGTTTAACATTACTTATTCAACCTAATATCTTTGCTATGAAACGGTTTCAAGCTAAATAGCTCAAGATCAGTCTTATCATAAGCGTAGCTTTTATTACAGACAGTCTGCCGCGTCAGTATCATGGTATAAAGTGTTACGTTTACGATCGAGAGATTCTTAATGCCGATTTCAGTGTCGGGCGAAGCGTTATTGCTTTTATTGTTAGGATATTCTCTGAAACTCGTTCCAGTTTTCGTGCTACTACTGAGAAATATATTCAAACGATGCTTTAAGGTGATAACGGGGCAGCAAAATCTGAATACAATACAATATCTAAAGCTAAAGTACAGTGCGCGGTACCAAATAACGATTATTCAAGAATCGAATTGCTCAGTGATGCGCATGATAGCGAGCAGACTAAAGCTTAGAAGATGTATCTTGCTCTGCTGCCTAACTCTATGGGAAAGATATGATACTTACTATATACAGAAAGGTTAAACAAGACACAGTATCGGCGAGCTTTGAAAAATAACATATGATTTCTAATTATTAATAATTATGTATGACTAATTATCTATGAAATATATGAGTAATTATCTAATACATGATTTCATTTTTTTTTATTCTAATATAGTATAATTTAATTTAGTATAATATAGTTTTAATTTAGTCCTTAATCTAGCCTTAATTTTATTGTGTATTTTATATAATTTTGAAATAATGACATATTATTAATTATTTACATAATATAAACATAATTCTTTAAAACTAACTTATACCTAAAATATTATAAAACAAAAAGAAAAAAGAAAAAGAGAACTAAAACCCTCTAATAGGCGTCATAGAATTCCTCCGCATTACATTTGACTGGTAGTGTGCCCAGAAGACACACATATTATTATCATATTATTTCATATCATTATTTTAAAAATAAAATTAATTATTTAAGTATGAAGAGAAATTGCATTATACCATTGTCTTTGTGTCGGGTAGCAGTATCTTATCTTATCTTGTGTGGGGGCCAGTCAGTACAGACCGGCGACACCGACTGCCATAGATGTTCATGGCAGCTGGGACCGACGGCTTAACGTGCTCTCCGAGGCACGGAGCAGGCGATAATTGTCAATCAATACGCACATAATTTCAAAAAGTCATATAACTTTCGAAAGTCAGAGGTGCGCGACGTGGGTTCGAACGCGAGACCCTCTGCGTTGCAGTCTGTTGGTCTCCCCACTGAGCTATCGCTGCTCTTCGTAGTCGGGTAGCAGTAACATATCATTACGCTAGGACTCATAAGAGCGGAGCCCTAATGAAAAATGTTGCAAAAACGAGGAAAATTCTCTTATGTTAAGCAGACGAAGTTGCGCGGATCATATAAAATATATATATATACATACGTAATTCAACTCTGGAGAGTTGGTCCACTTTAGGCATCTTATTGATCATCTTTTTTTCCTTTTTTACTTAATATGAGTAAGGTTTGTATTCATGTCCCATGTTTAACCAGCCACGCTATATATATTTGTTTTACAGTTAACTTAATTAGTGATATAGATTTCCCTGTAAATTATTGTTACCATTATTAACGCCTTTGTCAACAAAGCTCAAACAAATAATGGTAATGTGTGTGTGCAGAGCGAGGTCAGGGCAGGCGGGGTCGGCGCGGTCGCGGTCGCGGTGTCGCGGCGCGATGCGCTGACGCCATGCGTCGGCGGACATGCCGCGCCGCGCCGCGCCGCAGCACGCGGCCCTGCTGCTCGTGCTCGCGCTTGCCTCGTGCGCCGGCAACCCCGACGCCAAGCGCCTCTACGACGACCTGCTCTCAAACTACAACAAGCTGGTGCGGCCCGTGCTCAACGTCAGCGATGCGCTCACCGTGCGCATCAAGCTCAAGCTGAGCCAGCTCATCGACGTGGTCAGTACCGACTAGATTAGGGAGATGGCTCATTAAACTGTTGCGTTGCGTTGCGTCGTCGCAACATTGACGCTGCGTCGTTTTCCATATATTTTTGTGACATGCCACATTAATGCGTTGCGTCGTCGCACGCGACTTTTTAACGGATCGATGGATGGTGGACGAAGCGGAGGGCAGGATGCTGCGTACAGTATTATGATCGATTGTGCAATGAAGATGTGTGCGTCGCCTTTTTGCGCTGCGATGGTCGTGCGCCGTCGCAGCGCAGGTGTAGCATACAGTGCGTTGATCCGTTACGACGACGCAACGCAACACACTAATGAGGCAACTCCCGTACTCGATCTGTCGAATTGCAAATCTGACGAGTTAACAATCTGTCGAGTTGGAAATGAGGCGCTTCATTCTCAATGTTTCACGCATTCTATATTTTTTATTTATCTATACCACTAATTGACAACGGTCTGCGTGGTCAACTGCCTACCACGAGCCGTCTGGAATGCTTCCAACAGTTGAATTAGGGATAATACATGTGCAATATAGGCAAAATAGATAGTTGCTGCGTAGGACCACGACACCAAGTTATTTGGCTGCGACCTTTTGGTGAAAATAAGTTCTCAGTTAGGCTTATTTAAGTAATTTGGATTGTGCCTTACCTGTCTGAACTGCCTGTTATACAATACTGACCACTATTTTCACAAGTGGTTTGTTTATGTTTCAGAATCTCAAGAATCAAATCATGACGACCAACTTATGGGTGGAGCAGGTGAGTGTCAAATCAACGGCTATTAAAGCCGTTGTGACGTCGACACTGGCTTCTGTCACACACACATGCACATCTTTTCTCTATATGATGAATCTGATGTACTATGTTGTTCGCAGAGTTGGTACGATTACAAATTATCTTGGGAGCCGCGAGAGTATGGCGGGGTGGAAATGTTACACGTGCCCTCCGACCACATTTGGCGGCCGGACATCGTGCTTTACAACAAGTAAGTACTCACTATTACACACACTACAACATAAAGAAGTATGTATACGTGCTCCGTACTGCCTTCATGGCGTAGCGGTAGTGAATGCGACTGTTGTGCATGAAGTCTCGGGTTCGAATCCCGGGCCGTGCCAACAAAATGTTATATTTTTATGTTGAGAAGTTGGCGGTGTTAAATCGTGCCTCGGAAAGTACGTAAAGCCGTTGGGCCTGATCTCTCGCCGATCGTATTAGATTACCGTCCTATCGGATCATGAGAGTTAGGGAACAGAGAGTGCACACACATTTGTGCACTGTAATATCTCCTGCGCAGATGGCCATTGGCCAGTCTCCGTTAAGATTGGCCACCGTGACCGAAATTCGGTCTGGAGGACATTATGTATACATTACATGGTTACTGTACTCACACACAACGACATAATGTAAGTATATGTTGTATGATTACTGACCGCTGCGTATGTGTATGTATTTCTCCAGTGCCGACGGCAACTTCGAGGTGACGTTGGCGACAAAGGCGACGCTCAACTACACGGGGCGCGTGGAGTGGCGCCCACCGGCTATATACAAGTCGTCCTGCGAGATCGACGTGGAATACTTCCCGTTCGACCAGCAGACCTGCGTTATGAAATTCGGCTCCTGGACCTACGATGGATTCCAGGTAAATAAAAGCGCTCGATACGAGCAAACCTTTATTCTTCTATGATTTTTTTGCTATCAATTGTATCGATTTTGCGGTTAAGCAAGCTTCTTTTCTCTTTTCTTCTTTTTAAAAAGACAACTCCCGCTAGTGAATGAAGCAGTCGCAAGAGGCAGACCTAGGCGAACATTCCTTGATCAGATTGGAGACGTTCTGGACAAAAGCCAGGTTAAGAGCACCTTAAACCGGCGAGCATGTATGAGGAATGTGATGAAAGTGAATGAAGCCATAGAAGTGTGTCAGGATCGTGGCAAATGGAAATCCGTAGTCTCTGCCTACTCCTCTGGGAAACAGGCGTGAATCTATGTATGTATGTATGTAACTCCCGCGCTATGAATAGTTCCTGTGTCGCGGGGGACTTTACAAACATTCAAACAACGGACACAAAGAACACCCAGACTCGGAACAACCATTTGTGGATTTCAGATTTTCTTTTGTCCCGTGTGGGATTCAAACCTATAACACTCGACGTATTAGCAATAGTATGGCGACCACTTACAGCACTACGTCATCTGTGCAGTCACCTGTTCATAATTTTATGCATTTTAGCTACTCGTATCAATTGTATCGATCTCGCGGCTATACATTTAATTTATTAATATCCACCGTAGCGCAGTGGTAGTAAATGCGACTGCTGTGCACGAGGTCTCGGGTTCGAATCTTGGGTCGGGCCAACAAAAAGTTTTTGGTTTTTCAGTAAAGAAATCTCAATAGCAGCCCGGAGTTAGGAAGTTGGCGGTGTGAGTCACCCCCGTGCCTCGAAAAGCACGTTAAGCTGTTGGTCCTGCGCCTGATCTCTCTTCGGTCGTGTCGGAATACCGTCCCATCGGATCATGAGAGTTAAGGAACAGAGAGCGCTCTTGTATTTACGCACACACTTGTGCACTATAATATTTCCTGCGTAGTTGGCCAGTCTCCGTTAAGTCTGGCCGCCGTGGCCGAAATCGGTCTGGAGGATATTATTATTATTCTCTTTATTTCTATTTTTTTCTAATTATTACATTTTTAAATATAAATATAAAAACTATACATATTTAAAAATATAAAAACTGAAATGACCCACCGACATCGGGCACAAGGTCCAAGCTGCCGGTGGTTAGGGCCCCAAAGAGAGGAATCTCCTCACAATACGCGCCTTGTCGAGTAGTACTGCCTTTTGGATCAAGGACTTGATCCAGCCATCTAACGCGAGCCTCTGCAGGTGGTGGTCTGCAGGTGTTATTATTATTATTATTAATAGTAGTATTTTTCGGTATCACTAAAACTGACAAAATATCATCCTAACTAATATCATACATAATAATAATAATATTCTATCACATACACACAACACCATCTAGCCCAAACTAAGCAAAGCTTGTACTATGTGGGTACTAGACAATAGATAAACATACATATATATGCAGGGTGTCCGGTAATTAATGGATTACCTGGAAATGTCTTATAGTGGAACTGATGGCCGTTCAGAAAAAAATATGAAAAAAATCTATCCTAACTTACTACCTGAGAAGTGTTTTTTTTAATTACCATGTATAACTTTCTTGTATACTACGACCATAAATTAAAGAAATCTATCGGTTTTTTGTTGTTTTATTATTAAACACTAATTATGCTAATAGATAGACAGTCAAAAGTATGCTAATATAGCTTGCACTTTTTAATATATATTTTCTTATTATTCTTTTTCTTTTTTTCTGAACGGCCTTCAGTTCTACTATAAGACATTTCAAGATTATCCATTAATTACCGGACACTCTGTATATACGTTTTTATTTTTTTGTTAATACATACATATTATATATAGAAATGCGAATGTGAGTTTGTTTATTTATTACGCTTTCACGCCTCGACCATCGCTCATCATAAAATTTCGCATCTGACAAAACGTATTTTTTCTGTACTTTTTTCTGCATGAAAGGCTGTACCCCTGGCCATACCCATGGTGGTACGCTGGGTCTCTTAAAGTTAAACGATATCATTGACTAATAGTGATGTAATGTAAAGTAGCACATCACTAGTATCACTAACTCGGTGGTACCGTTTAACTATAAAAAACCGTAACAAAAGGGGTACGGTGGGTCTGACATGAAACTTTCAAGAAAAAGAATTGTTTTCGAGCGAGCAAAGCCGCGGGCAAAAGGAAGTTGCTCTATAATTACTTACATTACTACATACGATACTATCTAATAAGCATAAATACACATACTGCGTACAGTATGTGTATGGCAGCAGATAATGCAATATAGATGCTCATAGGTAAACGATGATGCAGCATAGATGTTTAACCGTGAGCTAAATTGACTGCATTGCCAATTACACAAATGGATCCAATCACTACACGAGACAAAATTATAAAGTTGTCGAATTCTGACTTTAGAGTTCTATGTATTTATTGTTTACTAGCTGTTACCCGTGACTTCGTCCGCGTGGAATCCAACAAAAAAGTAGCTCCTTATAACATCAGCTATTTGCCAGTGAAAGTCCCATCAATCGGTCCAGCTGTTTCGGAGCTTAGCCGGAACAAACAGATAACAGACAGACAAAATTAAAAAAAAAAGATTTTTTATATAAGTATACACATATATGAATAAATAAATTTTTAAATATGTTATACCCTTTCTTTATTATGCTTTTAGTAAAACGCTGTTATTTTGGCATTAAAAACAGACACTTCAATTTTATCTATTTGTATAGATAAAGTGCTTCACGACGCGACAGTTATTTTTAATGTCTGAGATACCCTTAGCATGCTTTTATTACCTGAAAATAGGTACTTGCATTGGCCATAAAAGTGCACTATACATCTAAATTCTAATGGTGTATTAGAATTTACACGTATAAGTGCACTATCGCATAGCGACGATATTGCATTTCGTTTAAATATGCCATACGCGGTGCGGCGTTTCACGTGCTGTTATAATAGATGGCTAGGCATAGCGTAAGGCTTTATAATCGGTTGGAACGTATCGGAAATTATTGAATTGCTCTAGTTTCTACGATTCAATATCATAAAATTCTCTTTACAATAGTATTATCCAACTTCAAAAATCTCAAGAATTGGGACTCGAACAAGCATTCAAATTCGATGCAGTTATTTGTGGATCCAAAATATTTTGTATTGTGTAGGAATCGACCCACAACACTAGACACGGCACAATGGCAAAGTGACCACTTGAGCCTTTGTGCCATCAGTGCATGCTAGTTGCCACTGACATATTTAATTCCTGGGCGTCTCTCGTTTATCTACAAATTTAATGTCATCTTTATTTAGATTTAAAATTGTAATAAAACAACGTTTTTTGATTAAAATTATACAAGCGCAATCAAATTTCTAAGGCATTTCTGCGTGTGGTATATATCGCAGACTCTAACTAATATTATAAATTAAAGTTTGTTTGTTATGTTCTCACGCCTAGCAACACGACTGATCATCATAAAATTTTGCTTACACGTTGTCAGGGGCACAGAAAAGGCCGAATAGGGTCCCATTAATACAGGAAAAATACTATTCCTGAGGGATCGAAATTTATCGACAAAATCTACATTAACGCAAGGGAAGCCGCGGGCAAAATCTAGTTATCTTTATATATATAAATCTTCTGTGCGTGTGTTTGTAAATAAACTCCTCCTAAACGGCTGGACCGATTTTCATGATTTTTTTGTCTGTTCAAGTGGATTCGAGAATGGTTTAGATTTGGTTTCTTTATTTTTTCGTGTGTACAGGACTGGAAGGTCTGTCGGGACAGCTAGTTAATATTATAAATGCCCAAGTATCTAAAGTCTGCCTCTTTGTTAAGTATTTTCGCAGAATTAGCTAACTATGAACGTAGTTTGAATTCCGAATAAAAAATAAGTTACCGCTTATAAGGAATTTTGTTGGAGTCGAGCGTAAAAATATAATACGACACCGTGATTTCTAGTTGCGTTGGATTATAAGTTTATTGCTTAGCATGAAGCTCTCTACATATAGAGGTCGGGAGTTTCTTGCAGGTTTCTTCTCACAGGCTCAACCCCTTGCCTGCAAGGTCTAAATGTAACGTCAGTTGCTTAGTAAACTCACTAACATCAATTTTGACGTTTATAAACGTTACTTTTTGACCTATATAAATATATGATTTTGACTTTGGCTTGGGCTTTGGCTTTTTTAAATATATCTGACGAAAGAACTCTTGCATGTTAACAGGTGGATTTGCGACACATCGACGAGGCGCGTGGCACCAACATAGTGGAGCTGGGCGTCGACCTGTCAGAGTTTTACACTTCCGTGGAGTGGGACATCCTCGAGGTGCCCGCCGTCAGGTAACTATATTATTAAAACAATGCCATGCCCTATTTTTCTAAAATCATTCGAATTACTTTTCAATTATTCGAAAAGCTGACTTGACCTCGCGAGGCGAACATCGCTGATGTAAAAAGCAGTGTGTAGCTGCGCAAATTATATTAATTTATTTGATCGTTAGCTAATGTTAGGGAAGACGAATTATAACGCTATATAAATTATATTCGAATACTCGAATGAAAACAAGATTATCCAGTTGTCGATATATTTTTTCCATATCAAAATATTGCTCTGTTATCAATATATTAAGCTGTACGAAAAAATGGTTTATTAAATAAAAATTCATGTCGTTATTCTGTTTTTTTTTTAACTGTGATTACATCTTTTAAAATTAACTGTGTTAGAACTAAGATTTGTAATAATTTTGAAAGATAGAGGCAATCGAAATTTAGCAAGTGCCGTCGATACACACTATCCAAATTTCGGTTGCCTCTTCATAAATCGATACTTGTGACGCTATATGTACTACAGTTTACATAAAGCTATATGAATTAACATTGACTAAAGTATTTTATAGTTGGAATAAAAAAATTAAATGAATACATTTTGTTTGCCACAGGAACGAGAAGTTCTACACGTGTTGCGACGAACCGTACTTGGACATAACGTTCAACATCACAATGAGACGCAAGACATTGTTCTACACTGTGAACCTGATCATACCTTGCATGGGCATCTCGTTTCTAACGGTGCTAGTGTTCTACTTGCCGTCGGACAGCGGCGAGAAGGTCTCGCTGTCGATCTCCATCCTACTGTCGCTCACTGTGTTCTTTCTACTGCTAGCCGAAATTATTCCACCCACGTCACTCGTCGTGCCGCTACTTGGCAAGTTTGTGCTGTTTACCATGATACTCGATACGTTCAGGTAAGCACATCATGTTTAATTTTAAAGGGCTTCTAAATGGGCAATTTATTGGTGTGTTTTAACTATAGCCCAGCCAGCTCAAAACATTTGACTATATTGAATATATGCAAAATATTGACGTGTTTTTTTTATAGTATTGTTACGTGCTGGGCTCGACGGATAAGAATATAAAACAATATTACCGACTAAAACGTTTTATTCTCTCACCGCCGACTCTTCCCCACAGTGCCGACAGAGGGCATTAGCCGTAACAGTATGTTTGTCATTGCCAGCCAGTATAATTTAGCCACACATTGCAGTAAAATAATGCCCGTTTCGAAGTCCCTCTAAATATTTTAAGTTTACACAGTAATTATTTATATATTATGTTTCTGTAGGAGGAAATTAACATAAGAAATAATTAAAAATAACAGATGTAACTATTATAATTTTGTATTGTAGTATAAGCTTAGGTTATAATGGGACTAGCATATTATAAATTATAATACCACTCCTGTTTACAACTGTCCCAAAACTGGGCACGGGGCATCATCTCAGTATGAGGAGAGGTTAGGCGATAGTCTACCACGCTGGCCCAGTGCAGGTTGGCATACTTCACATATCTTACAAGAACGTTATGAAGAACTTTCCAGACAAGCACGTTTTCTCACGATATTTTCCGTCACCGTTATAGCAAGTGATAACAAACTATTTAATACGCACATGACTTCAGAAGTCAGAGGTACGTGCGGCCTTGGGATGGAAATAGTGGGAAACCGTTGGACTTCAGACAGACAGACCTTCTCGTCGCTGAGGCGTGGAAGTCCAACGGTTTTCCACTAGTCTATCGCTGCTTTCTACATGCATTTTGCAATAGAGATAAATGTTCCTAAAATAAAGGGAAAACATACACACATAAATAACACTTAAATTTTATTAATATTTTTATATTTGTTTGTTTTTCATTTTCTTTATATTTTCAATTCGTTTTGTTTATTGTATAATATTTCTACAACTTTAGCTTCTTACCTAAATGTTTAGTCAACATCTTGGTGCATATTGTCCATGCCTATCTTAGTGTATGTAAGAAAAAGTTTTAAGGTACCCACTGTATTATGTGTAATTTTGAATATGTACATATATATACTGTTAGCGTGTCTAAAATAAATAAAATTGGTGTGTTTGTGCAGTATCTGCGTGACGGTGGTGGTGCTGAACGTGCACTTCCGCTCGCCGCAGACGCACACGATGGCGCCGTGGGTGCGGCGCGTGTTCATACACGTGCTGCCGCGCCTGCTTGTCATGCGCCGCCCGCACTACCGCGTCGACCCGCACCGCAGCCGCTTGTGAGTACCTTTATGCTAATCTACTACTAATGATTTTGAAAATAGAGTCTATATTGGTGTAAAAAGATACAGTACTCAGGGATCAGTTTATCAGGCTGCGGTCAAATCACGAGCTACAAACTAGTTAATATATGTAGGGTTCCCAACCATCGTACTGAAAAATAGGTATTATACTTTTTTACCTCGATAAAACTTTTTACTGTTTTATTTTTTTATTTCCAAAATACTGTTTTCATCACCGCTGGTATTTGGAGCTATAATATAGCCTAAAATGAGACAAGTAGCTTTAAAAATTATGTATTTACAACGTCAAAATAATTCAATTTACTTTTCTAAGATAAGATTTTTCGTACATATAGTTGGGCACCCTAAGTGGATAGTGTGCTAGTCAAGTTATAGCACATGGCAGTCAGATCAGTAAGCTTTAAATATAGTAGTATGCTAGTAGAGGTAAGCGCATGAATGTGTCTCGCTCAACTACGCTTGCTTTCGAGCTGAGCTAGAATCGAAAACTTTGAGCTATTATAAGTAAATCAAATGGCAGTTATATTCCTCGTGAGCTATTAAATATCTACCAGCTGATAGTTTATACTTTATAACTCGCAATCTGACCGCACCCTGAAAAACAATAGTATTAATGGATTTTTGTCAGCTTAACTATATTGAAACATAATGATAAATGTCTGGACGCCAATATCTATACGCCATAGATAAATTAAAAAATACAAAGTCAATGGTCTGTACGATTAATAGCTTGTACAAGGAATCTATGTAAGAACTATTTAGAAACTGTTATCAAATAAAATAAATATATTTTTTATTTTATTTAGTTTGCCATCAGTAAATATATAAAACACTGGAGTAATATATGTACATGACACAAAATGATATAGTTTTTAGATATAGTCTGGCTTCGTCACAATCAAGTTTAATTTTGTAAAAATACTAATGTACGTAATAGAATAAAAAAAGATCATAACTTACTGTGCACCTGTGTATCCGTAAACTGTAACAAGGTGACATTACAGCGCGGGGCTGGTGACCGGTGTGGGCGAGAGTGGGCCGTGGGACGAAGGCTCGCCGCTGGGCGGCGTGAGCGCAGGCGAGCCGGCCGCCGCCACCGCGTGTCGTTCGTGCGCCGCGTGCCGCACGTGCCGCCTGCACGACGCGCCTGCGCTCTGCGACGCACTGCGCCGCTGGCACCGCTGCCCCGAGCTCAACAAGGCCATCGACGGCATCAACTACATCGCTGACCAGACGCGTAAAGAGGAAGAGTCCACCAGAGTGAGTCACATACTCTGAATCTATACCTATTCTTTTTTTATTTTATTTTCTAAACGGTAGACTTTACCCCGCCATTTTACTTTATTTTATTTTATTGAACGCTATATATTTTACGGCTTGAATATAAATAATACTTTGACTCTCATGTGCTATTTGCTCATAGTTCATTCGTCTTGTTTAAAAACATTATTGTATAATAATATACTGTATGCCTAACATGAATGTGGGATTATTGAAAACTTATGCAAACACTATTACTCAAGAAGTTAGATTGTGTAGTATTAATAAGTATGACAGAGATTATGCTTGTATTTGCTCAGGTAAAGGAGGACTGGAAGTACGTGGCGATGGTTTTGGATAGGCTGTTCCTGTGGATCTTCACACTAGCGGTGGTGGTGGGGTCGGCGGGCATCATCCTGCAGGCGCCCACCCTGTACGACGAGCGCGCGCCAATCGACGTGCGCCTGTCAGAGATCGCGTACGCGACGGCCAAGCCGCGCCCGCCGCCGCCGCGCTAACCGATCACGCCGATCAACACTGTGGATCACGTCGAGTGATCGGCCGAGCCGCGTCCTATGCACTTTTTTATAATTTATTTGTTACGGTGATCCAGCGACACCATAAATGTCCGTTGTATTTTCCGGCGTCGCGGGTCGCCGCAAAACGTAATTTTACGATGTTGTAAATAATATACATACATATTATAGTTTATACGACGAAACGACACGTTCGAAAATAAGTCGAATTTCTTTTGATAGAGACGAAATAAAACGATTGTTTATATGTTGTTGTTTCATTACCTTAATACAGACTTAACAAAGCAATTTTTTCTTTCATTATAAAAATTCTTTATTGCCTCAAAATAGTACATACAATAGAAAAAAAGCCCAAATGAATGTACAAGATAAAGATTAACACTATAATGTTCTACTGGTACTTAAATTAGGATAACCTGTGCTATAAGTTAACATACTTGTTTCGATTATACCCTTTCATTTTCTAAACATCGATCCAAAAGGAACATATTTCATGCCTCGAAGGTGACAAAAAGAGTCTACGATTTGCGCGATGGCACAAACAATAGCCTGGAGACATTTAAGAGTCAAATTTTGGCATATCAGACATAAGAAGAAAAATAACAAGAAGAAAGAAAGAATAGAAACCTATTGTTTCTGGCCGCCTGTATGCCGCTGCGACTCATTACGTTAATGCCCGGCTTCATGAGCCTTCGATTGTGTACTTGCCGCGGTGTTCTCTTTCTTTGCCTACCTCATATCACTGGTAACATGAGATTTCCTATCAGCGGTTGGCCCCGATACCTAATACCACCATTTGTTAATTCCAGTCAACAATTTTGTATATCAACTGACTGCAGGTAAATGTTTATGTTCTATTTTATTTTATGTTGCGTTTGGTTGGCATTGCTGCCACAGTGCCAAAGATTTGGCTACCTTTTCTTGCCATACCGAGATAACTAGTCACGTTGGCCGCTAACTCACCTGCTAGTTCGGACAGTAAAAGAAAAGTACAATAAATTGTATGATGCATAGATGTTCGTTTACAAAGCCGTCCTGTCGCATATTCTAACTTTAGCAATCAAATCCATGTCTGGGTTTATAATGGTGCACAAGACAACTGCTTTCTTCACGGTATACTACATCGACAGCAGATGGCGTTAGTCCGCGTCATAGCACGTATAACTACGCAGTCGACGGTACAGTTTAATTTCAGTACAGACAATCTGTATGGTGTCACGTAACAATATCAGATGGTATTATTTTTAAGCCGTGAAAATGTGTCTTAGTAGTGTAACGAGTTCACAGAGACCAAAAAATTGCGACAGACGCCTAGAGATGGCGCTCTACATAGTAACATATTTGCCTGCCAGTCATGATCTCCCAGCCTGGTCAGATGATCCTCCTTTTGTGTCGGAGGAACATCACACCACAATGGCCTCATGAATCCTAGACATGACAATAGACTGACCCCATTGTCAACTAATCACACATCACATTACGGGATGCTGGATTAATGTGATTGCAGGCAAGCAACAGGACCATCGCGTGTCTGCAACGTGTAGTATAATGTATAAGCCATAGTTAGAGTCTAGGGACTGCTAGAAAGAGATTAATACTGTAGGTTAGATGGTGTATAGAGCTGCGTCTGCAAAACTGCGGGAACAATGACTATGAGCAGCAGTTAGAATAGCTATAAGAATTGTGTTGTTTTGCAAGCCTTCTATACACTACTTACAAGTCTATAACAATAATTAATTTTAATCAACTTTTTGCTGTAATGTAATTTTTGAAGGTAAAATCTAAGGAATAGTAGGTATTAGTAATAGAATAGTTTGTACAGACGAAACGCACGCATTGCCTACTTTAGTATAACGTAATAATACATCAATGATGTCGACAAGTTCAAAGTAACAAAACAACGTAACGTCACAAGAATGCGGTGCTTGTCCCGCCATAATGGGTTTTAAGCAAAGCAGGCAAATCCCACAAAACATGACGTAGAACAAAACAAGGATAATGGCAATACCTATATATTAATTAATAATTAAGATAAGTCTTCCTGTTATAGAGATAGGTTTTTGTTTAAGCTATGATGATAATAGCATATGGGGAAAACATATATAATAAATAAAAATAAATATTGAAATTAAACACTTTATACGGATTTTATCGCGTTGTTTATTTTACTTTAAACACTGGTATTACATAATTTTGAAAACTCTAACACTACTATTATTGAAATTTTACTACTATTTAATCTATATATTTTCTAATTAAAACAATTTATATTTGAGTTTACACTTTGCCCCGACGTTTCGGTTGCTTTACAGCAGCCATGTTCACGGGGAGACTAAGATGGTAGTTGTCCCAACGTTCTGAAGTGTAGCTAGTTATTTCAAAGTACCCGAACATAATTTAATCTTTGGTGTTCCTATTTATGCAGAATGAGCTCAAAGTATCATGAAGTCTAGCTGTGTTTTGCTTCTTCTTGGGTTTGACTACTTGAATGACTGGATCCCAAGCTGGTGGTACATTCCAACCATCCTCTCTATTGAAATTAGGATGTTTTTTAATTTCAATAGCCTCGCGAAGCATCCTTGGTAGGAATCGGTGTTCTTTTGCGAGTATATGTGGTTTGTCAAATCGTAGGTAGTGGTTGGTCCCCTGTTGCACATGTTCACACACAGCAGACTTCAACGAGCGTTGGTGTTTAACATCAGCTATATGTTCTTTTAAGCGGGTGCCTATGCTTCTCTTGGTTTGCCCAATATATGAGAGTCCACAGTCACAATCTATTTTATATACCCCTGCATCTTGTAAAGGTAATTGGCACTTGACGGATGGTAAAAATTGACTTATCTTCGTTGGCGGCTTGAAGTATGTGTTGATTGAAGCTCGCTTCAAGATGTAGCCAATCTTGTCAGTGACACCCCTTACATATGGTAGTATGGCAGGCTGGCGCTCGACTGTGGCTGGCTTTTCTCGGGATCTGTGACGGCGGCGCGGCTGTTGGAGCTTGTTGTCTTGCAGTACTTGCTTGACATGTTGAAGCTCGGCGTCCAGGTGTTTCTTGTCACAGATCCCGTGGGCTCTCTGAAACAAAGACATTCCCACAGTAGCTAACTGTTTAGGATGATGGTGAGATTCACCGTTTAGGTACCTGTTTGTATGGGTCTTTTTTCTATACACAGTATGGCTCAAAGTATGATCAGGATTCCTGATGACAAGTACATCTAAGAAAGCTAATGAATTATTTGCCTCTAATTCCATAGTAAATTGGATGTTATTATTAATGGAATTAAGATGTTTTAGGAATGCATTTACACTATCTGTTGGTAATATTGTGAAAGTATCGTCTACATACCTCTTATAAATCCTGGGTGTGATGGTGGTAGTCTGCAAAGCTCGAGCCTCGAAGTCCTCCATATATATGTCGGCAACAACAGGCGATACTGGGGAGCCCATTGCCACACCATCTACTTGTATGTAGAATTTATTGTCCCACAACAGATAGCCAGTTGTTAAGCAATGGTTTAGTATTTCTGCATATTCCTCAGGCATATTGTTCTCTATTAGCTTTCTTTTAGTTATATCAATACAGTCACGAACAGGTATGCATGTAAATAATGACTGCACATCAAAACTAACCATTGTTTCTTTGTCTGTGAGACGTAGGTGTTTAATCTCACTTACAAATTGGTATGAATCCTTCACATGTGCTCTCGAGCTGCCTCTGAGTGGTGAGAGTATCTTCGCTACGTGCTGAGCCAGTCTGTAAGTTGGTGTGTCGATCTGACTCACAATAGGACGTAGGGGCAAATTGTAAACTCAAATATAAATTGTTTTAATTAGAAAATATATAGATTAAATAGTAGTAAAATTTCAATAATAGTAGTGTTAGAGTTTTCAAAATTATGTAATACCAGTGTTTAAAGTAAAATAAACAACGCGATAAAATCCGTATAAAGTGTTTAATTTCAATGTATAACATTCGCGTAAACATAAGACAATATTATAAAAAAATAAATATGTTTGTTACACTTTCACATCTTAACTACTCAACCGATCATCATGAAATTTTTCATACACGTTGTCAGGGATACAGAAAAGGACGTCGGGTACCTGTCATCTAGAAAAAGTACTGTTTCCGAGCGAAGGTCATTCCTTTATAAATCGTCATCTAAAGCGTCTTTCTACAGGCCTTATTGTTATCAAAAAATAATTGAGTACCGATGTTTCCGATCTAAACAGATTATTCTGCCGTTAATATAAGTCTGGAACACAAAAACAAAATACTTATTATATTGTAAACAATATGATCATTGAAATTTCCCAAACATGTGACGTAATAGTATTGTATTGTAACATTATGCGACGTCACGTAAGAAGAGTAACAAAACAAGGCAATTTACCCAAAGTATAAAGAATGAGGTATATATTTTGCAATCTTGAGGAAATTATGACGTTGCTGTGGATAGTTTAAAGAGTTCATTGTGGTTTTAAATCTGTATAAAACCACCTTGAACACCTTTTATGTTTAATTGTAAACCATATTGTAATAGCTTATGTATGTATACCAGAGATGTGCAAAATTGCATTGGAATGGTATTTGAATACAATTAAACGTACATACCTACTTTAACGTAGTCAAGGCCACAAACTGCGCAATCTATTACAGTATTGTTGACACATTCGAAAATTATTTGGTTTTGTTTATGTCCATATCTACTTGACCTGACCTTGGACCCATAGTTCCCCCTCGGAACTATAACTACTCGGGTAATTTTAGTTCGCAGAGGGAACTATGGGTCTCACCCTTAGAGTATTGCAGGGTCAGTCTAAGCCCACAGCGCCTTGAAAGGCGTGTTCTATCGCCGCTGACTAAAAGTACGGTAACTGGTATTGAGGTATTGACTCGTAGGTATGATTAACCGCTGAAGAAAGCATGTTCGTAGCTAAGCTAGTACATTTTAATAAGATTCCTCGAGGTACGCAGATGTCTTTAATTATAAGAGTGATGTAAAACGTACCATGAATTATCTCGGGCACTTGATCAGCAAGTCATACCTAGAGGGACTTGAGCTTTACCTAGGCTTTAGGCATTTTGGGTATATAAGTACCTCGAGCAGTACCGCATAGCTCCGTTACCATGCCGGAGACATGTAAGACAGATTATATGTCGGCTTGTCCAAGTTTTATCGTTAGTAACTCGCTGATATCCGGATGGTCAGGACTATACTCCTGGACTTGACTACTGACAAATAGGTAGTGTCGCTACCTCATGGCCAAGATGTGGTACCACGTTATAACAGGAACCGAATCCGTAGATTTGGGGACAAGATCTGGCTGAAGGTGCTCTTGATGATGGCTGCATTATCCAGAGCACCTTTAGCCAGAAGGCTGGTTGCACGTTGGCTCTCTCTTTTATGCCCGTACGATTGTTGAAAAGGGGACGTTATATCATAAACAGGGTTTATTCGTGGGAAGGGGAATATACATGTACATACAATAGTCGCGGGTGTAAATCCCCGAAGGGATTACTAAAGTTGTATTGCAACCAAGTTTCACAGCTATGGATTCAGGTCCTATGTAAAATGAGAGCGAGCTATTGGAAATATTCCTGCCCAAAAAACCAGGCATCAAACTCGTGACCATCCAAGATGCCAAGGTAAGCACTTATAGAGACTAGTTATCTACATTGTTTGTGTACGTCATTCAAACTTGAATATGAACGTTATCTTTAAGTAGTAACGGTACAAATTTAAAAGAACCCAAATATATCCGCAAACTGCACTGGTTATTCCGAGTATAATTTCACATCGCAATAAATAAGAATCATGTGTAAAGGTGACAAGTGACATGACATCAATACGGAACATAAAACGTCAAACATATAGGAATGAGTATTTATTCTTTATCCTTTAAGGATAATCTCCGCGTCGTAGAAATATTATAAACCAATCTAACAATTTACCTCAAATTAATTCTTATAATACTGTCCTCGTGGTCGCCCAATGGTCAAAATTCGACCGAAATTTCTTTTCCATATAAACATTAACTATGGCATATTTCACACTACTCCATTCGCATAACTTGCTTTAAATCGGAAACTAGTTTTTTCTTCGCGTATTAATATAAAGAAATAGAATACTCTAACTCAAAATTTGACGATTTTGCTTCCTTAACTTCCACCTTACTTGGTTTTGTTCTAATTAAATAAGTTAGTCATAAGAAACTTTGCACTTGCAGCAGGCTGTGCACTTCAAACGACTTTTGAATCACTTTGCCTGTTTCAATATCAATTACATATATATAGAGTCCGTTGTGTGGTCTTGCAGGTGGATTTCATACCACTGTTCATAGCTGTCGGTTTGGATATGCTGGATCTTGCAAAAATTAAAGCACATTTGATACATATTCAGACAACTGCAGCTAACCTTACTAATATTATTAATGCGAATGTGAGTTAGTTTGTCACGCCTTAACTACTCAACCGATCATTATGAAATTACGCATACACGTTGTAAGTGGTACAGAAAAGAGTATCAAAAAATCTGTTTCCGAGTGAGCGAAGCCGCGGATAAAAGCTACCTAGTTTTATTATTTTAATAAGAACTGCAGTTCGTAAAATTAGAAAGCTTCTTCGATCAGTTCAATTGACATGTTGCTTTACCTAATGTTCACTGATGAATGTTTGAGGCAAAAGTACTGTACGATTTATTAATGTATCTAAGTTGCCTACTTCTAACGTAGAAATATGTATTTGCAGCGTCCCGATTGTGAAATATTTGCGCAATGATAATATTTATTTATTCCTAATAGGACATATTATATTATAAGAAACTAGAAACATATTATGTTGTGCAATTCAGTGTTACGTCATTATTGCATAACTTGCCTATCAATAATAGGTCGGTTATCTCCTACAATAAATTTTCTACAGTTAAGAATTTCGTCCAGACCTGAAGAAGCTGCAGAAATATCTAGATATAGTTTAATTTCTAGTTATAACTTGTTATATAGGTGGGCCAAATTATCTCTCCTACTGCTGTTATGACGGATTATCAACAAAAGTCATTAAATCCGTTGCTGAACAGATTTGTGTACAGTTAAGCTATATTATCAATTTAAGCATTAGCACAGGTATTTTCCCTCAAGCACTAAAACATCAGTAGTGAAACCGTTATTTAAAAATAAAGGAGATAAATACCTTATACAATTTTATCGACCAATCTCACTATTACCAATTTTCTCGAAAGTTTTTGAGAAATACATATATCAAGAATTGTATAACTACATAGAGAGAAACAAAATACTAGTAAACGAACAGAAGGGATTCCGAAATAACAAGACTATAAACATGGCATTGTATGACTTTTTATATAAAGTAACCACAAATGTAGATAAGAATAACCCCGTTAGTACAATATTCTGTGACATGACACAAGCTTTTGACTGTGCCTGTCATGAAACTTTAATAAAAAAATTAGAAGCATACGGTATTAGGGGTAACGTGTCTAGTCTTATCTAGTCATAAATCAGTACAAGGAAACAATTCACAGAAATTACGATGATAAATACAAAAACAAAACGAGAGGAAATACATAAATCATCAGAACGATTAGTAAAATATGGTGTGCCTCAGGGTAGTGTTTTGGGTCCTCTCCTCTTCCTCTTATATATTAATGACCTCCCAAAAAACATTAACCAAGCAATAACCTTGTTTGCTGAAGATAGTACCATCACAATACCATGCACTAGTCGAGATAGTTACAGCACCGATATAAATATAATAATTTTTTAATAATAATTTGAAAATAAATCTAGAAAAGACTCTACTATCTACTACTACTATCATGCATTTCAGCCAGCGAGAATCTGGTAAATATAATAATTTAATAACACAATATCAGAATTCCAATATTGGTAAAGTTGAAACCACTAAATTCCTAGGTATCATTATAGATAGTAAGCTAAATTGAAAAGCACAAGTAGAAGCGCTGACGAAAAAAATAAGCAAGTCAACTTATGCTATATACAAATTGTCCTCAGTACTCAATATTGATGCATTACTTACAGCGTACAATGGCCTGGTATCCTCAATATAAATTCAGGTACGGCATTATCTTTTGGGGCAATTCTACTAATAAGGAATTCATATTTAAGGCTCAAAAAAGATGCATTAGAACGATGTTCAAACTAAATATTACTGACAGTTGTAAGCTCTACTTAACAAAATTTAAGATAATCACTGTTCCTTCTTTGTATATTTTTGAGAACAGTCTTTGTTAAATCAAACCCTAAACTGTTTCCTCGGTTATCTGACATAGTAAATCGTAGTAGACGTGATACCAGCAGACTTTGCCTTCATAGTTCAAAAACAACTCTTATGCGTAATAGTGTATTCTGTATGGCTCCAATAATTTACAATAAGATACCCAGATGCTGGAAGGAGCAAAATATTAATGTTTACAAAAATATACTATTCAATTATCTGATAGAAAAAGCTTACTATGACAGACAAGAATTCATTAATGATAAAATAAAACTGACATGATAATTATTTATATAAGAATTCTAATTAATTTGATTCACATCTACAATTTAATTTAATTTATAATTTTGATTTGAATTTAAATTTGAATTTAATTTTATTTTGATTTGGATTCTAATTTGATGTTGATTTTTGATTTTAATTTAATTTAATTGATGGTCTCTTTTTATTTTAATTGTATACTTCTATTGATATTTCTTATTACTGTATATTTTAACTGTTAATTGTATATCCATATTTTGATAATGTTTTGATTGTGATTATTTTTTATTGGCATGATTTATATAAATTTATTTAATTAATTACTATTGTTCTCTTAGATCCCCTGTAAATATTTGTACGTCTTATAGACAAAACATGACCGATCCTTTTATGTTTATATTTTCATCTTGTATACTTATGTGTGCATACTCTTGTTTAAACAAATAAAAGTATCTTTATCTTTATCTTTACACCACCAAGGGAGTTTGTCTTACTTATATTTACTAAAATCAAGCAATAATCACTTTACACTGCATTGCACAACATTTGTTCCATTTGATATAATATGTCGTAATACGACAGACTAAATATATGACGTATAAGATACATTTAGAAATTATCTTCTTCTCCCTAGCCTTTATTATTCCCAAGTCACTTAGGGTCGGCTTTTCTAGTCTAACCGGATTTGTCTGAATATCAGTTTTTACACGGAGTGGCTGCCACCTGACCTCCGCAACCCGAAGGCTAACAATACCCTAAGGCTAGACCAGTGTCAGGATATTATAGGGCTCTGACTTCCTAATAACGACTGCCATAGATATTCATGGCAGCCGGGACCAACGGCTTAACGTGCTCTCCGAGACACGGAGTAGGCGATAATTGTCAATCAATACGCACATAATTTCGAAAAGTCATATAACTTCCGAAAGTAAGAGGTGCGCGCCGTGGGGTCGAACCCGAGACCCTCTGCATTGCAGTCTGTTCGTCTCCTCACTGAGATCTCACTCATCTATAGATATTTCTCCAGTCGAGCTACCAGTCCAGATCTCAATAAAATTCTAGGTATGTAGATAATTTATAGTAGGAGAAAACCCACCTATTATTGATACGCATGAAATTGTGCAATAATAACATAACACTGCATTGCGCAACATTATAATTTTCTTGTAATATAATATGTCTCAACACGTAATTAATATAATTATGTAAAAACAAAAGCCCCGACTCACACATTAACGGACACAACAACCGCTCAAACTCTGGACTTCAATGCTAAATCTTTGCAACAAGGAATATGAATGTATCGTAATTTCCACGAGATGGAGAATAAAGACATATTTATTTAAAGGTGCCTCGTATATATAATGTTATACAATGATTAATACTAGAGACATCTAATTTGGCATATAAATAGGTAATTATAATCATTAACAAATATATCCAGGTTTATATATTTTTTCCGGGTATTCAAAGAGCACAAGTATAGTACCGATAAAATCTATAATAAAATATGACGTATAATAATATAAAACAAAAAGATAATAAGCGATAATATGTTTAAATGTCTACTTAAAACCAACAGCTGGGCCACATCTTTTCTGTTCCGTGGTCACATCATAAGGTATTTTGGTCTTAAATGTTTAATTGGAAACCCATGTTCTCTATACTTAAATTCACGTAAAATAATGCCACAGTAATATTACACTACGTTGCAAATAATTTGTTTCTTGTAATATAATATGTCGCAACGCATAAGGGTAAATACATGACGTACCGATGTTTACGTCACAAATAGGACTCAATAATAATATACACATATATATTTCACAATAAGGATGCTGTAAAGACAAGTCTCTACGTCACAAGAAGGAAACTTCAGCACATTTATAACTGTGCTGTTGTACGAGTTCAGTCAGTCATTAGCCTACGTGCAAAGAATCAACATCTCAAGTTGAGTGCTAAATAATTCAAATTTGCCTATAAAATCGTTACGAAGTGACTTACTAATTAAAACCAAATAGTGAATTTAAAATGTCGGCATCAAATTTCGTATTCTTCGGGGTAAATATTTTTCAATATATATTAAAATTGTTTATTAATTTGTTATATTAGTTAAAATTAATATGTGACAATTGTTTATTATTTCGAATTATTAATTGAATCAAAATATTTTATTTTAAGTTTCATAATTATTCAAAGTCAAAGTCAAAAATAATTTATTCACTTAGGTCACAAAGTAACACTTATGAACGTCAAAGGGGTTAGTGAGTTTATTACATTTACTGAATTTACATTTATGTTAGTTGTATGGTTCAGGCAGAAGGTTGAGTCTGTGAGAAGATACATGCAAGAAACTCAAGGCCAATCTTTTAAATTGCCATCAAGTTATAATTTCAGTACTTTACAACTCATTTATGTACCAGGTGTTGCAATCATTATGCCATATGTCACTATCCATATAAAACTAAATTCTAAAAATAAAAAAAAGTTGGTAATATTGTGTAAGAAGCATATAAGGTTTGTAATAATATTTATCAGTAGGTAGCCATTTGTAATAGACAGTAGTATGGCATGAGGACGCATACACTTACACTTTATGATATGAAAAGGTAGCTCGTGACTAAATGTAGTTAATACTTATAAAGTTTGTTTAAAAGAAAAAGTTTATAAGAAAGATAATTTAACATCACAAAATAAACACGAAGTACCTTCACATAACTAAATTGGCTTATATAATACATACATTGTTTGAATCCTGTATGAAACAAGCAACTAGTTCCATGAGTTTTTATCATTTAAGTAATCATTGATTGAATAATAGCCCTTCCGGATGAAGCTGACCTTTAATAGCACTTTTAAATTTTAGTAATGGTAAATTTATAATATCAATCGGTAGTATATTAAAAAAGCGTATACTGAGTCCCGCAAATGAATTGTGAACTTTATGTAAAGATATTATGTGTATCAATGAATATAATAATATATTTTTTATTTTACAGGCTATTTCTTTGGTTTTGGTGGTCTGCAGTGCCGCTCCATCTCAAGGTAAGATACTCAAATGATGACATTAAAAATAATAAATATTCTATATAATCAATAGGTACTATTTATTTATTTGGAAAAACCGTGTTTGCTATTATACATGTTTTATTCCAAATAGATTAACAGAAGATAACAAATAATTATGGTTGAATATTTTCCTATAGCGCTCTTATAATTCATTACTTCATTTATCGTGTCTTTAATTTCCAATGAGTAATGACACCTTTAGAAAATTTAAACCACAATATTTTCAATTTAATTTAGTGTAATAATTTAAATTAATTATGATTAAGAACGTAAAATCAATGCTAATTATTCCTGAATTAGGAAAGGATCAATATTATTATAAATTAGTCACAGTACAACGTAGACTATAAGGTATACGTGAATATAAAATTAAACCTTAGGTACTTCTGTTCTCAGATGTAAACTCTGTTCTGCCGATCCCTGCATCGTGTAAGGATCAGCGTTTCTGCTCCGTAAAACCTGAGGGTTACGATCTACTTGAGGAGAAGATCAACAATGCGCTGCCACAATTTCTTCTAAAGGTTCGTATTTAAAAATGAGATTGTGCCTCGTATACCTAATCAGAAACATCTCCAACATTAGGCATATCGCTACAGTAGCATGTTTAGTAGTGAAATTCACGAAGTAAATCTGTTAAAACTAGAATATGGGCACATAACTACTAGGTATGGGTCGCTTCTAAATGAGAGAAGGTTTAGGCCACAAACCACCACGTTGGCTAAAGGCTGGTTGAAATACTTCTCATAACTTTGAGAATATTATGGAGAACTTTAAGACATCCGTGATTCCTTCTGCAAGCGATAATTAACAAATTAATACGACGCGACGTTTAGAAAAGTTGTAGGCAGACTGTAGTGGGAGTAGGCTATCAATGCTTGTATTTTTTATATTTATATACGATATTATTCAAACAACTTTTATTGCTCAGGATTTTGCTGATCGATATGGACAAGAGACTCCAAGTGAAGATTCAAAACTATCACCAGAAGAAGACTGGCACAATTGTCCTTACGAGTCTAAGGTATATTATACTATTCTTACTAATCTTACTTTGATTTTTCGTCGGTTTATGTATAGTACAATAATTCAGTTACATAAGTTAAGTATTCACTGTGATAAGCACATGCAACAATAACTAAATAAATATCATTTATTTTCCAGACGCAGTCTATGTACTTGTACAACCACGGTGGTAACAGCACCAAAACTGAGATCTTTGTGCAGACTAAGCTGTTCAGACAATACGTCGATGTTGTCACTTGCGCGTGAGTATACCTTTATTTAAACTTTCCCAGCTCACATAAACTCATACATTTTAATTAAAGAAGGCAAACGTTGCTTAAGTCAATGGCTTAAAGACAAAAGGTTTGCGTTAATCATGATCTTTGGATTCCCGGATCAGGCAAAATATTATTGATTTTTTATTCTCAGTAGCAGGTCGGAATTTCATAATTTTACAGACAAGGCTCGTTCTTATTACGCAGAAACTAAAAACACAGTTAGTGAAATAAAATAGTATGTGAACATATCTCTGTCTTTCCTTTGAGTTTATGCATGCTTTTAAGTATAATTTATAAAATCGCAGCATCAGTCATCTGAATTAAAAGTCCTGTATGTCATATTTTGAATGTTTTAATAAATATTTTCTTTTTACAGGACCCAGCATATTAAAACCGACAGCAATGAGCAGTGCTTCCAAGACTTGGGCGTGAGTTCCTTTAATATGAAATCCGCCTGCGAGACCACAATGGCACAACGGACTCTATATGTTTTCGACATTGAAACAGGCAAAGTGATTCAAAAGTCGTTCGAAGTGCCGGCCTGCTGCAAGTGCAGAGTTTCTTACGTCTAGACGAATTAATTTAATTAAACAAACCATCTAAAGTGAAAGCTATATTAGATATACTTAGCAAAAAGATCAAATATGGATATGGTGTTTTAGAAAAATCGTCGTGATCCAATGTTCAAGAGTTATTTGAATAGACTGTGTAATATATTATTAACGGCGAATTTATTTATTTCTTCTTACAATTATATTGTCATCATTAAAATAGCTCTTAATATGCTAATATAAAGTAGTTGGTCTAACCAACTTGTACGTTTTGAATCTGTATATTGTTTATTTAGTAAGTAAGTAAATCTTTAGAAATTGTGTATATTGATAAACTTTGCTGGCAAAGAATTGTATAGTATAAAATAATATTAACAATATTAAAAGACTGTATATTATTGTACAATAACTGTTGTTATTATTTTGTAAAAAAATAAACAAATGTGCATATAGATATATTTTTTATTCGCGAATATTTATCCTTTCGGATATGACAGTCCCATCATACTCCATCATCTCTAGTGCCCATTATATTTTATTTACATTATTGTTAAATAGTTCCAAAACCTTCACAAATATTATTTCGCCCAATAATACTTTTTTATTTTTATTTTGCTCGTCAAAATGACCACACTTCGCCTGATAGTAAGCAGTCGTATGGTCTAAGAGCAGTGGCCTCCACATCGTCCTCATAGCAGCCGAGGCGATGTTGAGGTCTCTACTTTGCCGGCCTGAGAAGGTGCTTTTTCACGCCCCGCTTAAAGGATCCAGGATTGAAGGAAGAAGGAAACACGTGCCTTGGCAGAGAATTCTATGCCTTGATCGTTCAGCAGAGGTATGAGGACCCAAACTTGTTGGTACGCACTCTAGTCGACTCCACCGTGTAAGAATGGCATCTGAGCCCAGTACGCGTTGTTCTGGATAGGAAAGGGGAGGGCGGGATAAGGTGGAATAACTCTTCAGAGCACTCTCCGTGGTATATTCTGTAGAAACATGCCAAAAAGGCAATATCCCTACGGAGTTGCAGAGGTTCCAGTGAACTCGTGACCTCTGGATCTCCGATGATACGGACAGCCCGCCGCTGTAACCTGTCAAGAGCGCCTAGCACTGCGCGGAGCCATCCCAAAGATGAGAACAGTACTTCACGCAAGGGCGCACTTGTGCCTTATACAATAGGCACAGCTGCCCAGGCGCGAAGAACCGCCTCACCCTGTTCAGAACTCCGAGTTTTCGCGAAGCTTGCTTAATGACGCTCTCGATGTAGGTTTTGGGATTAAGGGAGCGGCAAAGATCCATACCTAAGGTGGAGAGGCTGTCACGTATCACCAGTGGAGTGTTCTTTAAAGAAGGGAGGGGAAGGAACGGAGACTTTTTTGTTGAGAACGCGCATGCCTGGGTCTTCTTGGCGTTGAACTGGACCAAGTTCTTGGCACCCCATTCAGAGATGCGGTTCAAGGTCTGGTCAAGTTCAACGACAAGATCCTGCCTTTTCCCCTCAATCTCAGCCTGTTTAGCCCCAGGACGTCCGAGATATCGCCCATGCACGGTACTGTCGTCTGCATAACAATGTATGTTGCCGAGATTCAACATATCATTGATATGCAGAAGACAGAGCGTAGGGGATAAGACGGACCCCTGAGGCACTCCTGCATTGACCTGCATAAATTTGGAAGAGCGACCGTCGCGAAGGACCCGAATACGACGCTTCTACAGGAAACTTGCAATCCAGGTGCACAGATGAGGGGGCAAGCCATAGGCCGGAAGCTTGGAAAGAAGAGGTTTGTGCCAGACACTATCGAAAGCTTTGGCTTATGTCTAGGCTGACAGCCAAAGACTCGCCGTGCTTGTCCATAGCCTCACCCCAGAGGTGCGTGACGAACGCTAGAAGATCACCCGTTGATCCTTTAGCCCGAAAGCCGTATTGGCGACCATTGATCAACGAGTGATCCTCCAGGTAGCGGACAATTTGGGTGTTTATAATCCGCTCGAACACCTTAGAGAGCAGCGAGGTGACCCAGCTGGGATGCCGTCAGGTCTACTGGCTTTCCGAACATCCAGAGACTGAAATATCGCACGAACGTCACGTTGCCTGATACGTATATCAGGCATGGTGTAGCCATGAGCTCCTGGCCGAACCGTGCGACGCGCTGGGCATCCGCTCTTAAGTATGCCCTCTTGCAGACCTTTGTGGCTTGGTTGAACGCTGCTGATCCACGTTAGAGTCGTGGAGAGTGAGAGCCCTGGTCCAAGCGCGGTACGCTGTCTGTTTGCGTTCAACAGCATCAAGCAATTCACGACCGAACCAGGGCCTTTTCCTGCCACCGCTCGTGACATCACTGTATGGAATATAATATTCCATACCCAGGATGATTTCACCAGCGACAGCAGTAGCGCTCCTGAAGGATCCCTGTTCTCAAAGCAGCGTTGAGCCCAAGGGATGGATGCGAAGTACTCCCGCATTCCATCCCAGTTTGCTGACGAGTAGTGCCACAGTCGTCGTCTTGCCTCCTCGGGTCGTGGGGGCGTAACAACAACAGCTGTGGCACAAACCAGACAGTGGTTTGAGGTGCCCAGAGGAGCACTAATCGACACACTGTACCGGTTCGGGTTACTTGTCAGCAGCAGATCGAGCAGAGAGGGCGCCTGACCTGCAATGTCCGGTAACCGGGTGGGCTGGAGTACCAGTTGAGACAGGTCATGCGTGAGAGCGAACGCATGGGCAATTCGTCTCGCGTGGTCTGTTTTGGGAGAACCCAACCAGGTGGTGAGCATTGAAATCTCCCAAGAACACCAACTCAGCGTTCGGAAACTGCTCCTGCGCGTCGTCTGTCGCCTGACTCAGGTAATCAAAGAGTCGAGTTGTCTCAGCGTCTCCTGAATGGGATCGGTAGAGGCACATGTAGATTTGGCTGAAAGAGCCATGATCTACGTGTACCCAAAGGACAGAGAAGGAAGGGTCCTCTAGGCAGTGTAGACGGCGACAACAAATGTCCGCCCTAACAAACAAGCATACCCCGGCTTTCGCGAGGAAACACTCCTCTAGCACGTAGCCGGGATATTGCAGGTAGGTCGTTTCTGTAGTACGGCGTATTTGTGTCTCCGTTAGAAAAAGCATTGCCGGCCGAGCCGTCTCCAGGTGGTGATGGACAGCATTAAGGTTAGCGTGGAGTCCTCTGATGTTAATAAACTCCACGACACCGAAAGAGGAAGCAGCGGTGGGGTTACGGCGATTGGCTGCTGTTAAACGACAATGCTTTGTTCGTACTGCCATAGAGTGAAAGGAAGGGAAAGCGTGAAAAAAAAAGAGACGGCTATTCTCGCAGCAAAGTGGGGCAAGGCGCAGAGCAAGTTTCCTCATATTACTGTGTGGTATAGCGATAGCCGATCCGACGAACAGAAGGATCCCCGTACCCTCCCGAAAGTGGTCACCGGGACCCATCCTCCGGTCACCATCCGGTACGACGAGCCACCTCGAGATTATGCGCGGCACGTTGGGCTTCTGGACTATACCGCGGGCGGCCAGCAGAGCACCGTTTCTACGGCTCTCCCTGGCCACCGGGTCGACTGCGCCAACCACACAATGATTCTACGGATACTCTGCAGGTCCCTCGTAAGCTGCTGAGAATCGTCACCTCATGCTTAGGCCTCCGGCACTCTCATTCGCCGAACGAAACACAATAGTGAAACACTGCTATTTCACGTCGATTTTCTGTGAGAGGGTAGTACTTCCCCGGTCGATTACTGCACCTCAAATTATTTCCTTATAGTTATGTTACTTTTCTGATACAAAACTTGCTGATTATCGCCAACACATAACCATGCCAACTGCAGTTTCATGGTTTCTTACAATATAATATATCGCAACTCATTATTATATATATGTATATAAAGGGAAGTGATGACACACACTGAGTGATAATCCACGCCTAAACGAATGCACTTAGAAACGTAACAATTGCACAGATGTTCCCTTTATGACGTAGACAAGAATAAGTATCCATCGAGATTCCCACGAGATAGGCAATATTCAAATTATTTATTCAGAAAACTTACAGTTTCTTATAGCTAATTACATAAATACTTTTATAACTAATAACCATTTACACGTTTTCACATTTAAATTTATAGTACTTGATCTTTAAATAATAAAAGATTTTAATTTTTTTATATTATACAATACATAATAATAAACATACATATCAAAGAACCGATTCGAACCACTGGTTGGTAAGAACACATCTGGAATCTCATAGCTGGAGGCGCTTGTATTAAATAAGTCTAGACTATCTAAATTAGCAAAACTATTTGGTTTAGTAGTCGTTTCGCACGAATTTGTTCGCACATATCGTGCGAATAGGCACTTTTGTTAAATAATATTTTTTTTGTTGTCGTTGCGCACACATGTTATATATTTTGTGCGAATCGTTTCCATCTGAAAACGCAGGTGTCCATTCACACGTCTTCTTTTTTATGCTAATAAAAGTAGAAGTATTGTACATTCGCGCACGAGGTGATAGTTTTAAATAAAACAAGCTATACCAATAAATAATTTTTAAAAATAACTTTCTTGTATAACAGTGCGTAAAATACATATACATATTACTTATATAGAACTGAGCTTTTATTAAGAGAACATTTTGAGAGAACATATAAATGTTACTTATATGCACTTGAAAGTAGTGTGTTCACGACTGTATTTTGATATGTTCTTTATTAAAAATACAAAACGTGCGAAGACACCTGCCTTTTCAGACGAGAACGATTGGCACGAAAATATATCCCATGTGAGCGAAACGACAACAAAAAAAATATATTTTAAAAGTGTCTTTTCGCACGATTTGTGCGAACAAATTCGTGCAAAACGACTACTAAGCCAAATATTTATATAGCTCGCAGTTCTAATAAAGAACGAACCTTTTCTATAATTAATAGTGGCGCGAGTAACATGCAGAGGATAACGTACCTACTCGTACCGATCTAGTAGGAACTCTTAAAAGTAAGTTGTTAAGCAGACGGGGAGAGTCAATTTTAGTTTGGGCTATCTTTACTATAAATGTGATGTCCGCGATTTTTCTCCTTTCAAAGAGTGGGAGTAAGTGATGCCGCTTACATCTCGCCTCATAACTATCGTCATATATCTTACACTTATATAACATGTATCTGGTAAATTTACGCTGTACTGCTTCCAGTCTTTCTATATGCACGTCGTACTGTGGACTCCAAATTTGGGAGCAATAATCGAGAGTGCTGCGAACGTAGAGCAATACAAAATGTTGATGGCTGTTAAGCTTGAAAACTGAGAGCATGATCTCATGACAAAACCTAACGCTTTATTAGCTTTGTTAGCAACGTGATCAATATGTTTTTCGTAAGTCAATTTGGCATCATGTATTACACACAGGTCGCGGCTTTCATTGACTCGCTTAAGTAGTACTCCTTTTAAGGCATAGTTAAATTCGTATGGATTTGGTTTACGAGAAAAAGTTATTGAGTAACATGTTGAGGTATTTATATCTAATCCATTAAGTTGGCAATAAGTTTCGAATCTTTGGAGGTCCTGTTGTAACAGAAGGCTGTAACAGATGGGTATTTGATCTTTTTGTATACCTTTATGTCATCTGCGTATATAAAAAATTGCGAGTTAAGAAAACAGGACTTGACAGCGTTAATAAATAGTTTAAACAACAAAGGCCCAATCATTGAACCCTGCATAACACCAGAAGGGACATTATGCCATATTGAGATTGATCCATTGACAACAACTACTTGAGATCTGTTTTCTATATACGAACAAAACCATCTAAATAGGTTTCCGTGTATACCAGCATGTAAAAGTTTTTGAAAAGTATTTTATGGTCTATACGATCAAATGCTTTACAATAATCGGTAAAAATAACGTCTATTTGACTACCCGTTACCATATTAGAGATCGCGAAGTCTATAAATGTTAATAAATTAGTGGTTGTTGATTTATTTTTGATGAATGCATTTTGTTCGGATATAAAAAAAATATGTTAGGTGTTGAATACCTGAGTATAAACAATTCGTTCCAATAGTTTAGCGAATAAGCATAGTTTCGATATCGGTCTGTAGTTCTTTACATCGCTTGTATAATGAGGTAAGCGGTTCAGTCAGTTGATTGGCACAGTTAACGATAAACATGGGCGGTATGTGATCCGGGCCAGCTCGCGAGGTCTACTGACGTCTTCAACTTATGTACCATGTCAGGTTGTACATTTATATCACAAATTGTATATGGGCATTGTAGCGATTCCCTATTGCTATCAAGTAGAGAAGTCTGATGTTGGTGAGTGGATGGGGATAGAAACGCTGGCTGAAAATAAGTGGCGAAGATGTTACAAATTCCCTCATTAGTGTCGGCTGTAATTCTTAAAGTCTTTATATGCAAGGCTAGAAGAGAGAGAGTTGAACAACCCTTTTTATTGGATTTAATAAATCTCCAAAACGTTTTGGGATTTTCAGTTATAGACTTCTCTGAGTTTTCAATGAAGGCTTGATAACATTCGTCCTCTACGCGTTTTGCTCTTTTCCTCTGACAGCACAGAGCGACCTACAGAACATCTGGTAAACCTACGCATAGCACACACATCAAAAGATAATCTGCTCGGTGGTTTTTTTTTCAAGGTTAAGGGGAGAATCCGTCTACTCCGTATTTAAGATTCACCGAAAATGACGCAACAGTAATATTACAATACGCTGCAACAATTTGTTTCTTGTGATATAATATGTCGCAACGCGTAAGGGTAAACACATAACGTAGCAATGTTTACGTCACAAACGGGATTCAGTAATAATATATACCTTAGTTGTGTATTTCACAATCGGGACGCTGTAAAGATAAGTTTTTACGTCACAAGAAGGAAAATTCAACACATTTATAACCGTGCTGTTGTACAAGTTCATTCAGTCTTTAACTAACATTCAAAGCAACAGCATCTTAAGCGTTAAATAATTTGAAATTGCCAATCAAATACTTACGAAGTGTCTTACTAATTAATACCAAATAGTGAAATAAAATGGCAGCATCTAATTTAGTATTTTATGGGGTAAATATTTTCAATTTATATTAAAATTGTTTATTATTTTGTTCTATTGATTAAAATATGTGACAATTATTAATTATTTCGATTTATTGATTAAAACATATTATATTATATGATATACTCGATGGCGTAGTGGTTAGTGTTACCGACTGCCACGCTTGAGGTCGCGGGTTCGATTCCCTCACGAGTCAAGCATTTGTGTGCATGAACATGGATGTTTGTCTTGGTCTGCGTGTTTCTATGTATAATATCTATGTATTTACGAAAAAAAAGGATATATGTATGTTTATCCATTGTATTGTACCCATAGTACAACATCTGCTTAGTTTGGGCTAGATGGTGTTGTGTGTATGTGATAGTATAGAATATTATTAGTTACATAATAATTATGTGAATCGATTTAATGTCACTAAGCTTAAAGTTTAGATAAATATAAAGATATATAATAAATATATATATAATAAATAATAAATAATTGTTTACTTTTCAGGCTGTTGCTTTTGTTTTGGTGATCTGCAGTGCGGCTCCATCTCAAGGTAAGATAAGTCAATGATGACACTAGAAATAATAATAAAACATGAAATTATTCAATAGAACACAATTAATTTATTTGGAAAACATGTGTTTGATATTATAATAACAAATACGTATTTTCCAAATACATTTACTGAAGATAACAAATCATTATTGTTAAATATTTTCCTACAGCGCTCGTAAAATGAATTACTTTTTTTTATCATGTCTTTGATCTCCAATGAGTAGTGACACTCTTAGAAAATTATAATAATAATAATAATATTCTACCACATACACACAACACCATCTAGCCCAAACTAAGCACAGCTTGTACTATGGGTACTAGACAATGGATAAACATACATATATACGTTTTTTTTTTTGTAAATATATACACATTATACATAGAAACACCCAGACCAAGACGAACATCCATGTTCATGCACACAAATATTTGTCTTGTGCGGGAATCGAACCCGCGACCTCAGGCGTGGCAGTCGGTTACACTAACCACTACGCCATCGAGGCCGACCTAACGAATTAAAAGTACAAAGTTTCTTTTTTAATATACCTATATATTTATATTAATTGCAATAAGAATGTAAAGTCAATGCTAATCATTCCTACATTTAGAAAGAATCGATCTTATTATAAATTTGTCACAGTACTACTTAGACTATAAGGTATGTATATGTGAATGTAAAATTAAACCTTACTTAATCTGTTGTCAGATGTAAACTCTGTTCTGTCAATCCCTGCGTCGTGTAAGGATCAGCGTTTCTGCTCCGTCAAACCTGAGGGTTACGATCTACTCGAAGAAAGGATCAACAACGCGCTGCCACAATTTCTTCTAAAGGTACGTAATTAAACATGAGGTCGTGTCTCGTATATATTATCAGAAACATCACCAACATGAAACATATCGCTACAGTAGCATGTTTAGTAGTAAAATTTACGAGAAATAAAACTATTAACACTAAAACTACTGGGTATGGGCCTCTTCTTAGTGAGAGAAGGTTAAGGCCGCAGTCCACCGGATTAGCTCAAAGCTGGTTGAATGACTTCTCATATGTTTAAGAATATTATGGAGAACATTAAGACAATTCATAATTTCTTCCACAAACGATAATTAATATATTGATACACACGTTTAGAAAACTCGCAGGTGGCCGACCAACGGTCGCTCTCTAGGACATCGATGCCTATATTATTTCTATTTATATACCATTTTATTCAAATGTCTTGTATTGTTCAGGATTTTGCTGATCGATATGGACAAGAGACTCCGAGTGAAGATTCAAAACTATCACCAGAAGAAGACTGGCACAATTGTCCTTACGAGACTAAGGTCCTACATTACACTTTTCTAACTATAACTTTCTGTTCGATTTAACTTATGTATGATAAAATCGTCCATTTAAGAGGAAATACCACGGGCGAGGGAATTGAAAATTAGGTATTTGTAAAATCTATTGCTGTCGCGCAGTGCCCGCAGAGCGTGATAGAGACAACTGCAGTTTGGACCGAAAATACCTATTAAAAATACACAAAATCAACGTTTCGTGGTCCCCTAATTCCTTCTCCAACACTTGACCGATTTAATTACCTTTTTCATTTAAAATTGAAGAAAGGCTTTGGCCGTGTTTCTATGTTTTCCTTTTTTATATAATCTACTCAAATTTGTTTGCTGGATAATTGAACACAGCGGAAAATCTGGCCAATTTTTGAGGTTTGAGATTGCTCATGTCTCTTTTAATAATTAATAAATGAAGAAAAGGAAAACGTAGAGGCATGGCAATAGAGGCCATACATTTTTTGTGAAAATATTATTGCTCTACTGGCATTATCCAGGGAGGAAACAGGGGACTCCTATTGTATGGGAAAACGGCCCTTGTGTTTCCTCTTAACCAAGTTAAACTATTATTGTTTCTAAGCACAACAACGTGCAACATATAGTAAATGAATTGTTATTCAAGATATCACCCGCACTAGGAGTAATTCCTGTGTCGCGGGGGACTTTACAACCATTCAAAGAAGAGACAATGAACAGCTAGACTTAGACGTTAAAATTATTTATAATAATACGTTTGTTATAAGATAATTTATTTTTCCAGACGCAGTCTATGTACTTGTACAACCACGGTGGTAACAGCACCAAAACCGAAATCTTTGTACAAACTAAACTGTTTAGGCAATACGTCGATGTTGTCACTTGCGCGTGAGTATACCTTTATTTAAGTTTTACCAGCTCATCAATTTATACATCTTAATTAAAGAAGGCAAATGTTCCTTCTATCAACGACTGTAGAGTTAATCGTTTTCTGTATGGCAAAAGTTTTGGATCTATCAAGATCTGGTCACGCAAAATCTTATTGGTTTTTATTCTCAATAGCTAATCTAAATTGAATAATGTTGCAGACAAGGCTCAGTTTTATTAGACAGGCACTAAACACACAGTTAGTGAAATAAAATAGTATGAAAACATATATCTGTCTTCCTTTCGAGTATATACATGCTTAAAAGAATAATTTACAAAATTTAAACATCAGCTATCTGAATTAAAAGTCTTGTATCCTTATAAATGTTTATAAAATGATTTTCTTTTTACAGGACTCAGCATATTAAAACTGAGAGCAATGAGCAGTGCTTCCAAGACTTGGGCGTGACTTCCTTCAATATGAAATCCACATGCGAGACCACAATGGCACAACGGACTCTATATGTTTTCGACATTGAAACAGGCAAAGTGATTCAAAAGTCGTTCGAAGTGCCAGCCTGCTGCAAGTGCAGAGTTTCTTACGTCTAGACGAATTAATTTAATCAAAAAAATCATCTAAAGTGAAAGCTATATTAGATATACCTACTTAGCAAAAAGATCAAATATGGATATGGTGTTTTAGAAAATTCGTCGTGATCCAATGATTAAGAGTTATTTGAATAGACTGTGTAATATATTATTAACGGTGAATTTATTTATTTCTTCTTACAATTATATTGTCATCATTAAAATAACTCTTAATATGCTAATATAAAGTAGTTGGTCTAACCAACTTGTACGTTTTGAATCTGTATATTGTTTATTTATATTTAGTAAGTAAGTAAATCTTTAGAAATTGTGTGTATTGATAAACTTTGCTGGCAAAGAATTGTATAGTATAAAATAATATTAACAATATTAAAAGACTCTATATTATTGTACAATGTTGTTATTATTTTGTAAAAGAATAAAATATAAATGTGCATATAGATTTATTTTTTATTCGCGAATATTTATCCTTTCGGATATGACAGTCCCATCATAGTCCATCATCTTTAGTACCCTTTATATTTTATCTATATTATTATATCGCCCGATAATACATCTTTAAGAAATATTTTCACTTCGTCAAAAATTACTATTACTGCTCCTCAAATTATTTCCTTATATGTTACTTTTTAACACTGCATTACGCAACATAATGTTTCTTCAATATAATATATCGCAACACGTTATTATATATATGTATATAAAGGGAAGTGATGACACACACTGAGTGATAATCCACGCCTAAACTAATGCACTTAGAAACGTAACATTTGCACAGATGTTCCATTTATGACGTAGACAAGAATAAGTATCCATCGAGATTCCCACGAGTTAAGGAATATACAAATGATTTATTCAGAAAACTTACAAAGTTTCTTACAGCTGATTACATAAATACTTTAATAACTAATAACCATTTACACGTTTTCACATTTAAATTTATAGTACTTGATCTTTAAATAATAAAAGATTTTATTTTTTTTATATTATACAATACATAATAATAAACATACATATCAAAGAACCGATTCGAACCACTGGTTGGCAAGAACACGTATATAGCTGGAGGCGCTTGTATTAAATAAGTCTAGACTATCTAAATTAGCAAAATTATTTGGTTTAGTAGTCGTTTCGCACGAATTTGTTCGCACATATCGTGCGAATAGACACTTTTGTTAAATAATTTTTATTTTTTTGTTATTGCTCATACATGCTGAATATTTTGTGCGAATCGTTCCCATCTAAAAACGCAGGTGTCCATTCACACGTTTTCTTTTTTATGCTAATAAAAGTAGAAGTATTATACAATAGCGCACGAAGGTGATACTTTTAAATAAAACAAGGTATACCTATAAATAAAAAAATATAATATTTTTAAAAACCACTTTCTTATATAACAGTCCGTAAAATACATATACATATTACTTATATAAAACTGAGCTTTTATTAAAAGAACATTTTGAGAGAACATATAAATGTTACTTATATGCACTTGAAAGTAGTGTGTTCACGACTGTATTTTGATATGTTTTTTATTAAAAATACAAAACGTGCGAAGACACCTGCCTTTTCAGACGGGAACGATTGGCACGAAAATATATCCCACATGAGCGAAACGACAACAAAGAAAAATATTTTAAAAGTGTCTTTACGCACGATTTTTGCGAACAAATTCGTGCAAAACGACTACTAAGCCAAATATTTATATAGCTCGCAGTTCTTATAAAGAACGAACCTTTTCTATAATTAATAGTGGCGCGAGTAACATGCAGAGGATAAGGTACCTACTCGTACCGATCTAGTAGGAACTCTTAAAAGTAAGTTGTTAAGCAGACGGGGAGAGTCAATTTTAGTTTGGGCTATCTTTACTATAAATGTGATGTACGCGATTTTTCTCCTTTCAAAGAGTGGGAGTAAGTGATGCCGCTTACATCTCGCCTCATAACTATCGTCATATATCTTACACTTATATAACATGTATCTGGTAAATTTACGCTGTACTGCTTCCAGTCTTTCTATATGCACGTCGTACTGTGGACTCCAAATTTGGGAGCAATAATCGAGAGTGCTGCGAACGTAGAGCAATACAAAATGTTGATGGCTGTTAAGCTTGAAAACTGAGAGCATGATCTCATGACAAAACCTAACGCTTTATTAGCTTTGTTAGCAACGTGATCAATATGTTTTTCGTAAGTCAATTTGGCATCATGTATTACACACAGGTCGCGGCTTTCATTGACTCGCTTAAGTAGTACTCCTTTTAAGGCATAGTTAAATTCGTATGGATTTGGTTTACGAGAAAAAGTTATTGAGTAACATGTTGAGGTATTTATATCTAATCCATTAAGTTGGCAATAAGTTTCGAATCTTTGGAGGTCCTGTTGTAACAGAAGGCTGTAACAGATGGGTATTTGATCTTTTTGTATACCTTTATGTCATCTGCGTATATAAAAAATTGCGAGTTAAGAAAACAGGACTTGACAGCATTAATAAATAGTTTAAACAACAAAGGCCCAATCATTGAACCCTGCATAACACCAGAAGGGACATTATGCCATATTGAGATTGATCCATTGACAACAACTACTTGAGATCTGTTTTCTATATACGAACAAAACCATCTAAATAGGTTTCCGTGTATACCAGCATGTAAAAGTTTTTGAAAAGTATTTTATGGTCTATACGATCAAATGCTTTACAATAATCGGTAAAAATAACGTCTATTTGACTACCCGTTACCATATTAGAGATCGCGAAGTCTATAAATGTTAATAAATTAGTGGTTGTTGATTTATTTTTGATGAATGCATTTTGTTCGGATATAAAAAAAATATGTTAGGTGTTGAATACCTGAGTATAAACAATTCGTTCCAATAGTTTAGCGAATAAGCATAGTTTCGATATCGGTCTGTAGTTCTTTACATCGCTTGTATAATGAGGTAAGCGGTTCAGTCAGTTGATTGGCACAGTTAACGATAAACATGGGCGGTATGTGATCCGGGCCAGCTCGCGAGGTCTACTGACGTCTTCAACTTATGTACCATGTCAGGTTGTACATTTATATCACAAATTGTATATGGGCATTGTAGCGATTCCCTATTGCTATCAAGTAGAGAAGTCTGATGTTGGTGAGTGGATGGGGATAGAAACGCTGGCTGAAAATAAGTGGCGAAGATGTTACAAATTCCCTCATTAGTGTCGGCTGTAATTCTTAAAGTCTTTATATGCAAGGCTAGAAGAGAGAGAGTTGAACAACCCTTCTTTATTGGATTTAATAAATCTCCAAAACGTTTTGGGATTTTCAGTTATAGACTTCTCTGAGTTTTTAATGAAGGCTTGATAACATTCGTCCTCTACGCGTTTTGCTCTTTTCCTCTGACAGCACAGAGCGACCTACAGAACATCTGGTAAACCTACGCATAGCACACACATCAAAAGATAATCTGCTCGGTGGTTTTTTTTTCAAGGTTAAGGGGAGAATCCGTCTACTCCGTATTTAAGATTCACCGAAAATGACGCAACAGTAATATTACAATACGCTGCAACAATTTGTTTCTTGTGATATAATATGTCGCAACGCCTAAGGGTAAACACATAACGTAGCAATGTTTACGTCACAAACGGGATTCAGTAATAATATATACCTTAGTTGTGTATTTCACAATCGGGACGCTGTAAAGATAAGTTTTTACGTCACAAGAAGGAAAATTCAACACATTTATAACCGTGCTGTTGTACAAGTTCATTCAGTCTTTAACTAACATTCAAAGCAACAGCATCTTAAGCGTTAAATAATTTGAAATTGCCAATCAAATACTTACGAAGTGTCTTACTAATTAATACCAAATAGTGAAATAAAATGGCAGCATCTAATTTAGTATTTTATGGGGTAAATATTTTCAATTTATATTAAAATTGTTTATTATTTTGTTCTATTGATTAAAATATGTGACAATTATTAATTATTTCGATTTATTGATTAAAACATATTATATTATATGATATACTCGATGGCGTAGTGGTTAGTGTTACCGACTGCCACGCTTGAGGTCGCGGGTTCGATTCCCTCACGAGTCAAGCATTTGTGTGCATGAACATGGATGTTTGTCTTGGTCTGCGTGTTTCTATGTATAATATCTATGTATTTACGAAAAAAAAGGATATATGTATGTTTATCCATTGTATTGTACCCATAGTACAACATCTGCTTAGTTTGGGCTAGATGGTGTTGTGTGTATGTGATAGTATAGAATATTATTAGTTACATAATAATTATGTGAATCGATTTAATGTCACTAAGCTTAAAGTTTAGATAAATATAAAGATATATAATAAATATATATATAATAAATAATAAATAATTGTTTACTTTTCAGGCTGTTGCTTTTGTTTTGGTGATCTGCAGTGCGGCTCCATCTCAAGGTAAGATAAGTCAATGATGACACTAGAAATAATAATAAAACATGAAATTATTCAATAGAACACAATTAATTTATTTGGAAAACATGTGTTTGATATTATAATAACAAATACGTATTTTCCAAATACATTTACTGAAGATAACAAATCATTATTGTTAAATATTTTCCTACAGCGCTCGTAAAATGAATTACTTTTTTTATCATGTCTTTGATCTCCAATGAGTAGTGACACTCTTAGAAAATTATAATAATAATAATAATATTCTACCACATACACACAACACCATCTAGCCCAAACTAAGCACAGCTTGTACTATGGGTACTAGACAATGGATAAACATACATATATACGTTTTTTTTTTTGTAAATATATACACATTATACATAGAAACACCCAGACCAAGACGAACATCCATGTTCATGCACACAAATATTTGTCTTGTGCGGGAATCGAACCCGCGACCTCAGGCGTGGCAGTCGGTTACACTAACCACTACGCCATCGAGGCCGACCTAACGAATTAAAAGTACAAAGTTTCTTTTCAATATACCTATATATTTATATTAATTGCAATAAGAATGTAAAGTCAATGCTAATCATTCCTACATTTAGAAAGAATCGATCTTATTATAAATTTGTCACAGTACTACTTAGACTATAAGGTATGTATATGTGAATGTAAAATTAAACCTTACTTAATCTGTTGTCAGATGTAAACTCTGTTCTGCCAATCCCTGCGTCGTGTAAGGATCAGCGTTTCTGCTCCGTCAAACCTGAGGGTTACGATCTACTCGAAGAAAGGATCAACAACGCGCTGCCACAATTTCTTCTAAAGGTACGTAATTAAACATGAGGTCGTGTCTCGTATATATTATCAGAAACATCACCAACATGAAACATATCGCTACAGTAGCATGTTTAGTAGTAAAATTTACGAGAAATAAAACTATTAACACTAAAACTACTGGGTATGGGCCTCTTCTTAGTGAGAGAAGGTTAAGGCCGCAGTCTACCGGATTAGCTCAAAGCTGGTTGAATGACTTCTCATATGTTTAAGAATATTATGGAGAACATTAAGACAATTCATAATTTCTTCCACAAACGATAATTAATATATTGATACACACGTTTAGAAAACTCGCAGGTGGCCGACCAACGGTCTCTCTCTAGGACATCGATGCCTATATTATTTCTATTTATATACCATTTTATTCAAATGTCTTGTATTGTTCAGGATTTTGCTGATCGATATGGACAAGAGACTCCGAGTGAAGATTCAAAACTATCACCAGAAGAAGACTGGCACAATTGTCCTTACGAGACTAAGGTCCTACATTACACTTTTCTAACTATAACTTTCTGTTCGATTTAACTTATGTATGATAAAATCGTCCATTTAAGAGGAAATACCACGGGCGAGGGAATTGAAAATTAGGTATTTGTAAAATCTATTGCTGTCGCGCAGTGCCCGCAGAGCGTGATAGAGACAACTGCAGTTTGGACCGAAAATACCTATTAAAAATACACAAAATCAACGTTTCGTGGTCCCCTAATTCCTTCTCCAACACTTGACCGATTTAATTACCTTTTTCATTTAAAATTGAAGAAAGGCTTTGGCCGTGTTTCTATGTTTTCCTTTTTTATATAATCTACTCAAATTTGTTTGCTGGATAATTGAACACAGCGGAAAATCTGGCTTATTTTTGAGGTTTGAGATTGCTCATGTCTCTTTTAATAATTAATAAATGAAGAAAAGGAAAACGTAGAGGCATGGCAATAGAGGCCATACATTTTTTGTGAAAATATTACTGCTCTACTGGCATTATCCAGGGAGGAAACAGGGGACTCCTATTGTATGGGAAAACGGCCCTTGTGTTTCCTCTTAACCAAGTTAAACTATTATTGTTTCTAAGCACAACAACGTGCAACATATAGTAAATGAATTGTTATTCAAGATATCACCCGCACTAGGAGTAATTCCTGTGTCGCGGGGGACTTTACAACCATTCAAAGAAGAGACAATGAACAGCTAGACTTAGACGTTAAAATTATTTATAATAATACGTTTGTTATAAGATAATTTATTTTTCCAGACGCAGTCTATGTACTTGTACAACCACGGTGGTAACAGCACCAAAACCGAAATCTTTGTACAAACTAAACTGTTTAGGCAATACGTCGATGTTGTCACTTGCGCGTGAGTATACCTTTATTTAAGTTTTACCAGCTCATCAATTTATACATCTTAATTAAAGAAGGCAAATGTTCCTTCTATCAACGACTGTAGAGTTAATCGTTTTCTGTATGGCAAAAGTTTTGGATCTATCAAGATCTGGTCACGCAAAATCTTATTGGATTTTTATTCTCAATAGCTAATCTAAATTGAATAATGTTGCAGACAAGGCTCAGTTTTATTAGACAGGCACTAAACACACAGTTAGTGAAATAAAATAGTATGAAAACATATATCTGTCTTCCTTTCGAGTATATACATGCTTAAAAGAATAATTTACAAAATTTAAACATCAGCTATCTGAATTAAAAGTCTTGTATCCTTATAAATGTTTATAAAATGATTTTCTTTTTACAGGACTCAGCATATTAAAACTAACAGCAATGAGCAGTGCTTCCAAGACTTGGGCGTGACTTCCTTCAATATGAAATCCACATGCGAGACCACAATGGCACAACGGACTCTATATGTTTTCGACATTGAAACAGGCAAAGTGATTCAAAAGTCGTTCGAAGTGCCAGCCTGCTGCAAGTGCAGAGTTTCTTACGTCTAGACGAATTAATTTAATCAAAAAAATCATCTAAAGTGAAAGCTATATTAGATATACCTACTTAGCAAAAAGATCAAATATGGATATGGTGTTTTAGAAAATTCGTCGTGATCCAATGATTAAGAGTTATTTGAATAGACTGTGTAATATATTATTAACGGTGAATTTATTTATTTCTTCTTACAATTATATTGTCATCATTAAAATAACTCTTAATATGCTAATATAAAGTAGTTGGTCTAACCAACTTGTACGTTTTGAATCTGTATATTGTTTATTTATATTTAGTAAGTAAGTAAATCTTTAGAAATTGTGTGTATTGATAAACTTTGCTGGCAAAGAATTGTATAGTATAAAATAATATTAACAATATTAAAAGACTCTATATTATTGTACAATGTTGTTATTATTTTGTAAAAGAATAAAATATAAATGTGCATATAGATTTATTTTTTATTCGCGAATATTTATCCTTTCGGATATGACAGTCCCATCATAGTCCATCATCTTTAGTACCCTTTATATTTTATCTATATTATTATATCGCCCGATAATACATCTTTAAGAAATATTTTCACTTCGTCAAAAATTACTATTACTGCTCCTCAAATTATTTCCTTATATGTTACTTTTTAACACTGCATTACGCAACATAATGTTTCTTACAATATAATATATCGCAACACGTTATTATATATATGTATATAAAGGGAAGTGATGACACACACTGAGTGATAATCCACGCCTAAACTAATGCACTTAGAAAAGTAACATTTGCACAGATGTTCCATTTATGACGTAGACAAGAATAAGTATCCATCGAGATTCCCACGAGTTAAGGAATATACAAATGATTTATTCAGAAAACTTACAAAGTTTCTTACAGCTGATTACATAAATACTTTAATAACTAATAACTATTTACACGTTTTCACATTTAAATTTATAGTACTTGATCTTTAAATAATAAAAGATTTTATTTTTTTTATATTATACAATACATAATAATAAACATACATATCAAAGAACCGATTCGAACCACTGGTTGGCAAGAACACGTATATAGCTGGAGGCGCTTGTATTAAATAAGTCTAGACTATCTAAATTAGCAAAATTATTTGGTTTAGTAGTCGTTTCGCACGAATTTGTTCGCACATATCGTGCGAATAGACACTTTTGTTAAATAATTTTTATTTTTTTGTTATTGCTCATACATGCTGAATATTTTGTGCGAATCGTTCCCATCTAAAAACGCAGGTGTCCATTCACACGTTTTCTTTTTTATGCTAATAAAAGTAGAAGTATTATACAATAGCGCACGAAGGTGATACTTTTAAATAAAACAAGGTATACCTATAAATAAAAAAATATAATATTTTTAAAAACCACTTTCTTATATAACAGTCCGTAAAATACATATACATATTACTTATATAAAACTGAGCTTTTATTAAAAGAACATTTTGAGAGAACATATAAATGTTACTTATATGCACTTGAAAGTAGTGTGTTCACGACTGTATTTTGATATGTTCTTTATTAAAAATACAAAACGTGCGAAGACACCTGCCTTTTCAGACGAGAACGATTGGCACGAAAATATATCCCATGTGAGCGAAACGACAACAAAAAAAATATATTTTAAAAGTGTCTTTTCGCACGATTTGTGCGAACAAATTCGTGCAAAACGACTACTAAGCCAAATATTTATATAGCTCGCAGTTCTAATAAAGAACGAACCTTTTCTATAATTAATAGTGGCGCGAGTAACATGCAGAGGATAACGTACCTACTCGTACCGATCTAGTAGGAACTCTTAAAAGTAAGTTGTTAAGCAGACGGGGAGAGTCAATTTTAGTTTGGGCTATCTTTACTATAAATGTGATGTACGCGATTTTTCTCCTTTCAAAGAGTGGGAGTAAGTGATGCCGCTTACATCTCGCCTCATAACTATCGTCATATATCTTACACTTATATAACATGTATCTGGTAAATTTACGCTGTACTGCTTCCAGTCTTTCTATATGCACGTCGTACTGTGGACTCCAAATTTGGGAGCAATAATCGAGAGTGCTGCGAACGTAGAGCAATACAAAATGTTGATGGCTGTTAAGCTTGAAAACTGAGAGCATGATCTCATGACAAAACCTAACGCTTTATTAGCTTTGTTAGCAACGTGATCAATATGTTTTTCGTAAGTCAATTTGGCATCATGTATTACACACAGGTCGCGGCTTTCATTGACTCGCTTAAGTAGTACTCCTTTTAAGGCATAGTTAAATTCGTATGGATTTGGTTTACGAGAAAAAGTTATTGAGTAACATGTTGAGGTATTTATATCTAATCCATTAAGTTGGCAATAAGTTTCGAATCTTTGGAGGTCCTGTTGTAACAGAAGGCTGTAACAGATGGGTATTTGATCTTTTTGTATACCTTTATGTCATCTGCGTATATAAAAAATTGCGAGTTAAGAAAACAGGACTTGACAGCGTTAATAAATAGTTTAAACAACAAAGGCCCAATCATTGAACCCTGCATAACACCAGAAGGGACATTATGCCATATTGAGATTGATCCATTGACAACAACTACTTGAGATCTGTTTTCTATATACGAACAAAACCATCTAAATAGGTTTCCGTGTATACCAGCATGTAAAAGTTTTTGAAAAGTATTTTATGGTCTATACGATCAAATGCTTTACAATAATCGGTAAAAATAACGTCTATTTGACTACCCGTTACCATATTAGAGATCGCGAAGTCTATAAATGTTAATAAATTAGTGGTTGTTGATTTATTTTTGATGAATGCATTTTGTTCGGATATAAAAAAAATATGTTAGGTGTTGAATACCTGAGTATAAACAATTCGTTCCAATAGTTTAGCGAATAAGCATAGTTTCGATATCGGTCTGTAGTTCTTTACATCGCTTGTATAATGAGGTAAGCGGTTCAGTCAGTTGATTGGCACAGTTAACGATAAACATGGGCGGTATGTGATCCGGGCCAGCTCGCGAGGTCTACTGACGTCTTCAACTTATGTACCATGTCAGGTTGTACATTTATATCACAAATTGTATATGGGCATTGTAGCGATTCCCTATTGCTATCAAGTAGAGAAGTCTGATGTTGGTGAGTGGATGGGGATAGAAACGCTGGCTGAAAATAAGTGGCGAAGATGTTACAAATTCCCTCATTAGTGTCGGCTGTAATTCTTAAAGTCTTTATATGCAAGGCTAGAAGAGAGAGAGTTGAACAACCCTTTTTATTGGATTTAATAAATCTCCAAAACGTTTTGGGATTTTCAGTTATAGACTTCTCTGAGTTTTCAATGAAGGCTTGATAACATTCGTCCTCTACGCGTTTTGCTCTTTTCCTCTGACAGCACAGAGCGACCTACAGAACATCTGGTAAACCTACGCATAGCACACACATCAAAAGATAATCTGCTCGGTGGTTTTTTTTTCAAGGTTAAGGGGAGAATCCGTCTACTCCGTATTTAAGATTCACCGAAAATGACGCAACAGTAATATTACAATACGCTGCAACAATTTGTTTCTTGTGATATAATATGTCGCAACGCGTAAGGGTAAACACATAACGTAGCAATGTTTACGTCACAAACGGGATTCAGTAATAATATATACCTTAGTTGTGTATTTCACAATCGGGACGCTGTAAAGATAAGTTTTTACGTCACAAGAAGGAAAATTCAACACATTTATAACCGTGCTGTTGTACAAGTTCATTCAGTCTTTAACTAACATTCAAAGCAACAGCATCTTAAGCGTTAAATAATTTGAAATTGCCAATCAAATACTTACGAAGTGTCTTACTAATTAATACCAAATAGTGAATTAAAATGGCAGCATCTAATTTAGTATTTTATGGGGTAAATATTTTCAATTTATATTAAAATTGTTTATTATTTTGTTCTATTGATTAAAATATGTGACAATTATTAATTATTTCGATTTATTGATTAAAACATATTATATTATATGATATACTCGATGGCGTAGTGGTTAGTGTTACCGACTGCCACGCTTGAGGTCGCGGGTTCGATTCCCTCACGAGTCAAGCATTTGTGTGCATGAACATGGATGTTTGTCTTGGTCTGCGTGTTTCTATGTATAATATCTATGTATTTACGAAAAAAAAGGATATATGTATGTTTATCCATTGTATTGTACCCATAGTACAACATCTGCTTAGTTTGGGCTAGATGGTGTTGTGTGTATGTGATAGTATAGAATATTATTAGTTACATAATAATTATGTGAATCGATTTAATGTCACTAAGCTTAAAGTTTAGATAAATATAAAGATATATAATAAATATATATATAATAAATAATAAATAATTGTTTACTTTTCAGGCTGTTGCTTTTGTTTTGGTGATCTGCAGTGCGGCTCCATCTCAAGGTAAGATAAGTCAATGATGACACTAGAAATAATAATAAAACATGAAATTATTCAATAGAACACAATTAATTTATTTGGAAAACATGTGTTTGATATTATAATAACAAATACGTATTTTCCAAATACATTTACTGAAGATAACAAATCATTATTGTTAAATATTTTCCTACAGCGCTCGTAAAATGAATTACTTTTTTTATCATGTCTTTGATCTCCAATGAGTAGTGACACTCTTAGAAAATTATAATAATAATAATAATATTCTACCACATACACACAACACCATCTAGCCCAAACTAAGCAGAGCTTGTACTATGGGTACTAGACAATGGATAAACATACATATATACGTTTTTTTTTTTGTAAATATATACACATTATACATAGAAACACCCAGACCAAGACGAACATCCATGTTCATGCACACAAATATTTGTCTTGTGCGGGAATCGAACCCGCGACCTCAGGCGTGGCAGTCGGTTACACTAACCACTACGCCATCGAGGCCGACCTAACGAATTAAAAGTACAAAGTTTCTTTTCAATATACCTATATATTTATATTAATTACAATAAGAATGTAAAGTCAATGCTAATCATTCCTACATTTAGAAAGAATCGATCTTATTATAAATTTGTCACAGTACTACTTAGACTATAAGGTATGTATATGTGAATGTAAAATTAAACCTTACTTAATCTGTTGTCAGATGTAAACTCTGTTCTGCCAATCCCTGCGTCGTGTAAGGATCAGCGTTTCTGCTCCGTCAAACCTGAGGGTTACGATCTACTCGAAGAAAGGATCAACAACGCGCTGCCACAATTTCTTCTAAAGGTACGTAATTAAACATGAGGTCGTGTCTCGTATATATTATCAGAAACATCACCAACATGAAACATATCGCTACAGTAGCATGTTTAGTAGTAAAATTTACGAGAAATAAAACTATTAACACTAAAACTACTGGGTATGGGCCTCTTCTTAGTGAGAGAAGGTTAAGGCCGCAGTCCACCGGATTAGCTCAAAGCTGGTTGAATGACTTCTCATATGTTTAAGAATATTATGGAGAACATTAAGACAATTCATAATTTCTTCCACAAACGATAATTAATATATTGATACACACGTTTAGAAAACTCGCAGGTGGCCGACCAACGGTCTCTCTCTAGGACATCGATGCCTATATTATTTCTATTTATATACCATTTTATTCAAATGTCTTGTATTGTTCAGGATTTTGCTGATCGATATGGACAAGAGACTCCGAGTGAAGATTCAAAACTATCACCAGAAGAAGACTGGCACAATTGTCCTTACGAGACTAAGGTCCTACATTACACTTTTCTAACTATAACTTTCTGTTCGATTTAACTTATGTATGATAAAATCGTCCATTTAAGAGGAAATACCACGGGCGAGGGAATTGAAAATTAGGTATTTGTAAAATCTATTGCTGTCGCGCAGTGCCCGCAGAGCGTGATAGAGACAACTGCAGTTTGGACCGAAAATACCTATTAAAATACACAAAATCAACGTTTCGTGGTCCCCTAATTCCTTCTCCAACACTTGACCGATTTAATTACCTTTTTCATTTAAAATTGAAGAAAGGCTTTGGCCGTGTTTCTATGTTTTCCTTTTTTATATAATCTACTCAAATTTGTTTGCTGGATAATTGAACACAGCGGAAAATCTGGCCAATTTTTGAGGTTTGAGATTGCTCATGTCTCTTTTAATAATTAATAAATGAAGAAAAGGAAAACGTAGAGGCATGGCAATAGAGGCCATACATTTTTTGTAAAAATATTATTGCTCTACTGGCATTATCCAGGGAGGAAACAGGGGACTCCTATTGTATGGGAAAACGGCCCTTGTGTTTCCTCTTAACCAAGTTAAACTATTATTGTTTCTAAGCACAACAACGTGCAACATATAGTAAATGAATTGTTATTCAAGATATCACCCGCACTAGGAGTAATTCCTGTGTCGCGGGGGACTTTACAACCATTCAAAGAAGAGACAATGAACAGCTAGACTTAGACGTTAAAATTATTTATAATAATACGTTTGTTATAAGATAATTTATTTTTCCAGACGCAGTCTATGTACTTGTACAACCACGGTGGTAACAGCACCAAAACCGAAATCTTTGTACAAACTAAACTGTTTAGGCAATACGTCGATGTTGTCACTTGCGCGTGAGTATACCTTTATTTAAGTTTTACCAGCTCATCAATTTATACATCTTAATTAAAGAAGGCAAATGTTCCTTCTATCAACGACTGTAGAGTTAATCGTTTTCTGTATGGCAAAAGTTTTGGATCTATCAAGATCTGGTCACGCAAAATCTTATTGGATTTTTATTCTCAATAGCTAATCTAAATTGAATAATGTTGCAGACAAGGCTCAGTTTTATTAGACAGGCACTAAACACACAGTTAGTGAAATAAAATAGTATGAAAACATATATCTGTCTTCCTTTCGAGTATATACATGCTTAAAAGAATAATTTACAAAATTTAAACATCAGCTATCTGAATTAAAAGTCTTGTATCCTTATAAATGTTTATAAAATGATTTTCTTTTTACAGGACTCAGCATATTAAAACTGAGAGCAATGAGCAGTGCTTCCAAGACTTGGGCGTGACTTCCTTCAATATGAAATCCACATGCGAGACCACAATGGCACAACGGACTCTATATGTTTTCGACATTGAAACAGGCAAAGTGATTCAAAAGTCGTTCGAAGTGCCAGCCTGCTGCAAGTGCAGAGTTTCTTACGTCTAGACGAATTAATTTAATCAAAAAAATCATCTAAAGTGAAAGCTATATTAGATATACCTACTTAGCAAAAAGATCAAATATGGATATGGTGTTTTAGAAAATTCGTCGTGATCCAATGATTAAGAGTTATTTGAATAGACTGTGTAATATATTATTAACGGTGAATTTATTTATTTCTTCTTACAATTATATTGTCATCATTAAAATAACTCTTAATATGCTAATATAAAGTAGTTGGTCTAACCAACTTGTACGTTTTGAATCTGTATATTGTTTATTTATATTTAGTAAGTAAGTAAATCTTTAGAAATTGTGTGTATTGATAAACTTTGCTGGCAAAGAATTGTATAGTATAAAATAATATTAACAATATTAAAAGACTCTATATTATTGTACAATGTTGTTATTATTTTGTAAAAGAATAAAATATAAATGTGCATATAGATTTATTTTTTATTCGCGAATATTTATCCTTTCGGATATGACAGTCCCATCATAGTCCATCATCTTTAGTACCCTTTATATTTTATCTATATTATTATATCGCCCGATAATACATCTTTAAGAAATATTTTCACTTCGTCAAAAATTACTATTACTGCTCCTCAAATTATTTCCTTATATGTTACTTTTTAACACTGCATTACGCAACATAATGTTTCTTACAATATAATATATCGCAACACGTTATTATATATATGTATATAAAGGGAAGTGATGACACACACTGAGTGATAATCCACGCCTAAACTAATGCACTTAGAAAAGTAACATTTGCACAGATGTTCCCTTTATGACGTAGACAAGAATAAGTGTACATCGAGATTCCCACGAGATAGGCAATATACAAATGATTTATTCAGAAAACTTACAAAGTTTCTTACAGCTGATTACATAAATACTTTAATAACTAATAACTATTTACACGTTTTCACATTTAAATTTATAGTACTTGATCTTTAAATAATAAAAGATTTTATTTTTTTTATATTATACAATACATAATAATAAACATACATATCAAAGAACCGATTCGAACCACTGGTTGGCAAGAACACGTATATAGCTGGAGGCGCTTGTATTAAATAAGTCTAGACTATCTAAATTAGCAAAATTATTTGGTTTAGTAGTCGTTTCGCACGAATTTGTTCGCACATATCGTGCGAATAGACACTTTTGTTAAATAATTTTTATTTTTTTGTTATTGCTCATACATGCTGAATATTTTGTGCGAATCGTTCCCATCTAAAAACGCAGGTGTCCATTCACACGTTTTCTTTTTTATGCTAATAAAAGTAGAAGTATTATACAATAGCGCACGAAGGTGATACTTTTAAATAAAACAAGGTATACCTATAAATAAAAAAATATAATATTTTTAAAAACCACTTTCTTATATAACAGTCCGTAAAATACATATACATATTACTTATATAAAACTGAGCTTTTATTAAAAGAACATTTTGAGAGAACATATAAATGTTACTTATATGCACTTGAAAGTAGTGTGTTCACGACTGTATTTTGATATGTTTTTTATTAAAAATACAAAACGTGCGAAGACACCTGCCTTTTCAGACGGGAACGATTGGCACGAAAATATATCCCACATGAGCGAAACGACAACAAAGAAAAATATTTTAAAAAGTGTCTTTTCGCACGATTGGTGCGAACATATTCGTGCAAAACGACTACTAAGCCAAATATTTATGTAGCTCGCAGTTCTTATAAAGAACGAACCTTTTCTATAATTAATAGTGGCGCGAGCAACATGCAGAGGATAAGGTACCTACTCGTACCGATCTAGTAGGAACTCTTAAAAGTAAGTTGTTAAGCAGACGGGGAGAGTCAATTTTAGTTTGGGCTATCTTTACTATAAATGTGATGTCCGCGATTTTTCTCCTTTCAAAGAGTGGGAGTAAGTGATGCCGCTTACATCTCGCCTCATAACTATCGTCATATATCTTACACTTATATAACATGTATCTGGTAAATTTACGCTGTACTGCTTCCAGTCTTTCTATATGCACGTCGTACTGTGGACTCCAAATTTGGGAGCAATAATCGAGAGTGCTGCGATCTGTTATAACCCTATTTTACTCGTAACAAATGCTGACAACTGCATTTAATTTTTATATAAAAGAGTTTGTAGCCATGTGATACAGAGCTTAGCGTCAGTCGGGATTCAGCCTCATACCGCGTCAGTTCTAGTGTCAAGATTTCGTTTTCGGTGTAACCTTGTGCCAAAATTGGTAATAAACTGTTAGCTGGTAATAAATAGTTTTTTTTAAAAAGTCGCTCCGGGAATCGCGCTTAACAAATTGGTGTCAGAAGTGGGATGCTGACTGGTTTTCTGGACATGTGTTCAGACCACAGCATTCGGACAGTGCGAGAGTGACCGGGTACGAGTGGCGTATCGAGAGATCGACGATCAGCCTCCGCTCCCTTGCAGCGTGAGCCCGCATCTCCAAAAACACGCAAGTACACTTTGCAGCCGACCGTTAGCCTCCGCTCTATAGCGTGAGCCGGCGCCGCAACCAGGGGAATTGTGACTCCAAAATCTCCAGCCTAGCAGAACGCTGTCGACTGTAAGCCTCCGCTTTTTGCGTGAGCCAGCGCCGCGATCCGAGCACACCAAGGTCAAGTCCCGAAACAAGAGACTTCGCTTCACCTCCTTTTATCTGCAAATTCCTACTTGCTTTAAAAAACCTTCTAGGTGGTAAAGCATGTTCCCGCTGACTCAACTGACGCTCTCCATCGCCGTGTTCAACGTGATAACGTGAATCTACAAATTCTTTCTGCCAATTTTATTCTGACTTTTGTGTTTTTGTGTGCCAATCCATCAGTGAATCTAAGTGAACCGCGTTAAACCGTTGAACTCTACTATACAAAATCTTATATACTATGTCTTACTAAATCTTATATACTAAGTCTTACCAAATCTTATGTACCAAATCTTACCAACTCTTATATACTAAGTCTTACCAAATCTTATGTACCAAATCTTACCAACTCTTATATACTTACTAAGTCTTACCAATTCTTATGTACCAAATCTTACCAAATCTTATATACTTACTAAGTCTTACCAAATCTTATCTGCTAAAACTTTATTTTTTTAATATATTTACCATATGTCTGATTCCGAACCTATTGTAAAAACTGAAAGTGACGGCAAAAAATCTAGGAAAATGTCAAACACTGTAACGCTTAACTTTATTTCCAAATTTATAAAGTCATACGATGGGAAAAGAGAAACGCTCCCGGCTTTCTTAACTAACTGCGATAACGCCATCGCCCTTGCCTCCGCTGAACAGCAAAGTATTCTATGCAAATTTATTATTTCACAGCTCGAAGGTAAAGCCCAAGTAGCGTGCTCTTTAAAAACCTTCGATGACTGGACTTCACTAAAAACGTTTCTCAAACAAAATTTCGGCGAAAAGAAACATTCCTCTCATCTATTGTCCGATTTGCAGAATTGTAAACAAAATCTGCCTTCGGAGTCTGTCACGCAGTACTCGTTGCGAATAGAAGCGTGCTTAACACGACTTCTCTCTGATATACATTTTTCATGTAGCAATAAAGACGAATTATTAGGTAGAGTTGCTGGTATTGAGGATTTGGCTCTCAATACATTCTTAATGGGTTTAAATCCTAACTTCTCTCATATAGTACGATGTCGAAACCCAAAAACTTTAAATGACGCTGTGACCCATGCGATCGAGGAGGAAAAGTTGTTTAATGTTACTAATTCAACTTCAAAGTCCTTTAAAACCTGTTCAACTTGTAATAAGTCTGGCCATTTATCTTCTGAATGTTTCAAAAATAAAATTAAAGATAAAACTACAAATAAATCTTATAACACATTTGCTTCTAACTCGAATTCGAATCGGTTTCCCACACAATTGCAACCTATGCAAAATAATTATAAAGGTGGTTCTCCAAGTAAACACTGTGCATACTGCAAAAATCTTGGTCACACGATAAACGAGTGTCGTAAAAGACAGTATAATAACAACCGCCGCAATATGCAACATGATACTCGGGCACAGTGTAATGAAACAACCAGAGACAACACTAAATTACACTTGTGCGATATAAATAATATGTCTGAGTCAAATGAAAATGCAAATTTAAACTAAATCGGATTTCGATGATGTGCCAATCGGAATCCCCCAAAAATAAACTAGGCACTAATCTTACTAAATCTTATAATAATTCTAATTCTTATCCTAAATCGAATGATCATTCTAAATCTTATACTAGATCTTATAATAATACTATTTCTGAGTCTTATAATCATACAAACTCTTATACTAAATCTTATAATCATACAAATTCTTATGCTAAATCTTACAATGACTCAATCTCAAATACTACGCCCTATAATCATTCAAATCCTAATACTAAATCGTATACTAGTGAAACTAAATCTAATGCCTTACCTTATAATGTGACTGATCAATGTCATACAGGACATATGTCACACCCTAAATCTGGGGAAAATAATACCTTAATTTATGAATATAATTCATTCATTAAAAAGGTGACACTGCCGCATGTTTTTCTATATACAAAGCATACTACGAGAGCCCTCGTAATGCTTGTTGATACAGGAGCCAGTGTCTCCCTGGTAAAAGAATCTAGTTTATATACAAAACCTGAGTTGTCTAAAGAAATAGTACGGCTCAAAGGTATCAATGATACTAAAACGTATTGCGAAACATTAGGTACTTTTCAAATGCAATTTATTCTATCAAAAGAAATCTTCTCATTCAAATTTCATGTCGTAAAGGACGACATTGATCTCGATTATGATGGCATAATAGGTACAGATTGCTTAGGTCACCTTAAAGCCGTTGTCGATTATAATAATAAATGCTTAAATATGCACAATCATACTCTTCCCTTACACTTTAAGTTACCTACTTATATTATTCCAGCTCGCTCAGAAGGTATAATCGAGTGTGGAGTATCAAATAAAATTAATGAACTATCTGAATTCAAAGAAGCATTAGTACTCGATCATAAAATATCTGAAGGGGTATATGTAGCTAATTGTATAGTTATTTTAAAACCAAACCGCAGAGTAAATGTTTCCATTTTAAACACCACTGAATCAGATATCGTAATTAATAACTATTCAGTGCATCTTACACCTTATGAAGTCTTCTCTGGGTGTATTGGAAATATCGGAACTATAAATAATATCTCAATTCCTATCACCGATAGACACAATAGAGTTCTTAATCAAATTCGAACTTCTCACTTAAATCATGAAGAACAGACAGCCTTATTAGACTGCTCCTCACAATATACAGATATATTTCATCTCGAAGGCGAACCTCTTACTTGTACAGGTACTATTAGTCATTCTATTGACACTGGGAATGCACCTCCGATTCATGCAAAATCATACCGCTTCCCAGAATGTCATAAGGAAGAGGTAGACCGTCAGATAAAGAATATGCTAGATCAGAATATCATAAGTCCTTCGCAATCGCCATGGAGTGCCCCAGTATGGGTTGTCCCCAAAAAGGCAGACGCCTCCGGCAAAAGAAAATGGCGAATCGTTATTGATTATCGTCGTCTTAACGATGTCACTGTATCCGAAATCTATCCTATCCCTTTGATTACAGATATTCTCGATCAATTAGGGCATTCTAAATATTTAACTACACTTGACCTTGCAAGTGGATTTCATCAAATAGCCCTTAACTCTGATGACGCCGCGAAAACTGGTTTCACAATCGTCGGTACTAATGAGACCTCTGGGCACTACCAATTCAACCGTATGCCTTTTGGGTTAAAAAATGCACCCAGCACGTTCCAGCGTCTCATGAACACAGTTTTATCTGGCCTTCAAGGTCTACATTGCTATATATATTTAGATGACTGTATCTTGTATTCATCTGACCTAAAATCGCATATATCCAAGTTAAAATTAGTCCTCGACAGGTTTCGCGAACATCATTTAAAATTACAACCCGATAAGTGCGAGTTTCTACGCCGCGAAGTTACCTATCTTGGTCACGTAATCACAGACAAAGGTGTATCACCTAACCCAGATAAAATAAAAGCTATTAAAGATCTCCCAACTCCCAAAAACCCTAAAGACATTAAATCTTTCTTAGGCCTTGTCGGTTATTACCGTAGGTTTATTGAAAACTTTTCTAAAATTACAAAACCACTGACGTCGCTCTTAAAAAAGGACGCCGCTTTCTCGTGGTTGCAAGAACAAGAACTTGCTTTTCAAACCCTTAAAGACAAATTAATTACAGCACCCTTACTTCAATATCCTGACTACAACAAACCCTTTATACTGACTACCGACGCCTCTAATTATGCTGTAGGAGCTATATTGTCTCAAGGCGAAATCGGCAAGGATAAACCGATAGCCTATGCGTCGCGTACTTTGAACAAAGCAGAAGGAAACTACTCTACTACAGAGAAAGAACTTCTTGCCATCCTCTTTGGAGTTAAAACCTTCCGTCCCTATTTATATGGATATCGATTTAAAATCGTTACTGATCACAGGCCCTTAGTTTGGCTCTTCAACGTAAAAGACCCAGGTAGTCGTCTTATACGATGGCGCCTTAAACTCGAAGAGTACGACTATGAAATCATATACAAACAAGGTCGATTAAATTCTAATGTCGATGCTTTGTCTCGATATCCCGTAAACGCCTTAACCAGTTCTAATTTAAACAATTACACATATGAAGAATACTTCAAAAAACAATTTCTTAAAACCACATCAAATAACGACACAAAAATCGAAGAGCACAGTCAATCTTTACATTTAGCGAACCAAAAATCAATTGCTTGTCCGATTTCTCTAGACTTTGACTACTCTATGCCACATTGTGAACAGTTGTTATCACCTTTAGAAAATTTAGCTGAGTTAAAAAGCCGTGAACGTGAACTTGAAACGATATACACGGTCGACTCTAATAACAAGTTGCTCTATTTAATGTTTACAAAAGTACATCATTATGATGAAACAAATTATCGAACTATTTATAATCTATTAATGAAATTGCGAAATCAAATAATATCTAGCGATATTTATGAAGGAGAAATAGCCATTTCGGATTTCTCTGAACCATTTACTAAATTAAACTACACAAAAGTTTATAATATAATATCTTTTATTTTCCACGCGACCGATATTAAGATCCATATTTACAAAAATCAAATAATATATCCTACTCCTGCCGAAGTACCAAATATTCTTAAAGAAAATCATGGTACATCGCTGGTCACCCCGGTGTGAAGCGAATGTATAATAGAATCAAAGCATCTTATTACTGGAAGAGTATGCGTTCAGATATAGAACGATTTGTTAAGGACTGCCGATTATGTCAGGTAAACAAACCATTGCGACGTTCAAATAAGGCACCTATGGTCATTACATCCTCCAGTACCAAACCTTTTGAAAGATTAGCCTTAGATATTGTCGGTACCCTTCCCGAAGCAGGCTTGCAAAAATTTAAATACATTCTCACTTTGCAAGATGATTTAACCAAATTCTCATCCGCTTACCCAATGATCACATGCTCAACTGATGAAGTAGCACGAAATCTCATTCATTTCTTTTCCTTATTTGGATTTCCTAAAATGATCCTTACCGATCAAGGTACTTGTTTCACCTCTGAACTGTTCAAGCAGTTAACAGAGATTCTCAAAATTAAAAATTTATTTTCAACCCCGTATCATCCCCAAACGAATGGCGCCCTTGAACGGAGTCATGCCACCCTAAAAGAATATCTAAAATCGTTTGTTAACGATAATCATGATGACTGGCACTGCTATTTAGCGACAGCTATTCTATCTTACAATACCACTCCTCATTGTACCACTGAATTTACTCCTTTCGAGTTATTATATGGTTATAAACCATCTATTCCTAATAGTTTATATACAAATGATAATCCTACATATCATGATTATATTCGTGCTTTACAATATCGCATGAAATACTCTCGCGAAAGAGCTTTGGAAAACATTGCTAAAAGTAAAGAAACTTCCAAAAAATACTACGACACAAATTCTTCTAATACTAAGGCTTATAAGGTCGGAGACATGGTCTATTTAAAATGTCATCATAGATTACGAAAAGCCTTGTCCCCAGTATGGAAAGGACCATACAAAATAATTAAAATTAATGATAAGAATAACGTAACTCTAAGCATAAATCGGAAGCATGTGAAATATCATGTAAATGAAATAAAACCAGCGTAGTTCATTCTTGTTCCAGGTTGGCGGAACCTATTGAACCAATAACACACAGTTCGGGTATTTATTTCGACCCAACTTCAATCGCCTATTTCTACGATGACTATTGGAATATCATCACCCATGTCGAGATCGTTCCCATAAAACCTTACTTAAATAAAATCCAAAAATCTTTATCTAGTATCTCAACTTTCTGCGAAAAAACAAGAAACCTAGCAATTAATAATTTTGATTGTAAGGACACGATAGATCCTTTAGAAATTATCATAAATGCTAATTATCTAAAATACGACTCTTTGGCTCATCTTATCTCTGAGAATAACCTAAACCGCACTAAGAGGTCACTCGAGTTTGGAGGAGAAATATTAAAGTTTTTCTTCGGTACCTTAGATGCTGATGATGCAAGAAAATACGATGAAGCCATTACAACTTGTCAGCAAAATGAAAATCAAATATTTTCCTTAATGAAAGATAACATTCACATTGTCCAATCCACTATAAATAACTTTAATGTTTCCATCAATAAATTAAATAACAATGAGATAAGACTTAACAGACAAATCGAAAAGTTAAATTACGCTATTGCCGAAACCTCTAAAATTAACTCTAATTTGTTAAATATTGAAAAACGAAACTCTATTTTCAACTTACTAGAAGGATCATTGCTGTCAGTTTCAAATATTTTAGATACAATTCTTAATTCGATTTTATTCGCGAAAGCCAATATCTTACACCCTTACGTGTTGACCCCAACTAAATTATATAATGAACTCATGAATAGCAAACAATTTAAATCTAATTTGGAGTTCCCTGTTTTAATCTCATTACAGAATATACATAAAATCATTGATTTATCAGAACTTACCTCGTATTATTATAATAATAAGCTAATGTTTGTAATTCGGATTCCTTTAATAAACTCTGTTAAGTTTAATGTGTACAAAATGTTACCATTACCTACACCACATGAAGGTAATAATTTCCTAACATATGTATTGATTTACCCTTCGAAATTGTTTATAGCTATAAGTGATGATAGGCTAAACTATGCTTTATTAGATGACTTAAAGAATTGTAAAAATGTTAATCAAGAATATCTGATATGTCCTCTACCATCTATCTTGTCAAGCATAAATAATCCATCCTGTGAATCGAAATTATTAACGGAAGTAACATTGTCGCTTCCAGAAACATGTGATAGCAAATTAATTTATGGAACTATAAATACCTGGCAAAAGCTTAGTAATGGAAACTATATCTTTGTTCAATCAAAGCCTAATAAATTAACGATAAAGTGTAATGATAATATTAAAGATTATACCTTACAAGGCACTGGTATGCTATCTTTAGAAAAAGACTGTGTCGCATATTTCCAAACTTTACAGTTCCATCCTATACATAATTATAACACAATTCTACCAAGTCAATTGTCTATTAGTTTTAATATCGCTGAAGACGATTGTTGTAAATTTAAATCTGTTAATGAAAGTTCTCTCAAGGTCACCCCTATTTCTATAACTAACATTGACTTAGAATCTTTTAAATTAGCCACTCATAAATTGGATGATCTTGAAAATCAAATAAAGCAAGCAGAGAACCAACCTCACTTAATTAAATATGGTCATTATTATTCGGCCATTACTTATATAATTTTAAGCCTAATTTTAGTTTATATAATATACAAAATATACAAGAGATGTTTTTCTAATTGTATTGATACATCTTGTTGTATTCAAATATATAATCAATGCTACAATAAAAAAACTGGCCGTTATGAAACGTCATTCGACAGTTCTATGGAAATGACAAATGTTTCTGACAAGTCTCCTAATTATGACCAAAGGTCTCTGCATAGCTTGCCAGAAATAGAAATTAGAAAATTTGACAAAAGTGTCAAATTCAGACCTCCAGAAAAATCAAATCGTAATCTAAGTAGTTATTAGTTAATACAAACAATTGAAATGTTTTTATTAATCTTCCTAATCTCTTTTAATTAATTTTTGTTATTAATTATTATTTTGGAGAATTACTTTGCATTTTATTTAGGTATCCTACAGAATATTAACTAATTGTGTTAAATATAAGGATTTTATTCATACACATGTCAATTATATTTTATAATTACTTATGTTAAATGTTAAGTTCTAACATGTGTCACTTAATTCTATCTTTACTACATATATTATACATTATATTCTTGTTATGTTGGTTATCTCTATGTCTTATTAGTTATAAAATAATATTGTAAAATCTTGACATGAGAACTTAAATGTAGTCGAAAACACTTTTAAACTCCGCTTTCATCTTATTGAAGATAAAGCTTCGTCTTTTGGGGGGACGTGTTATAACCCTATTTTACTCGTAACAAATGCTGACAACTGCATTTAATTTTTATATAAAAGAGTTTGTAGCCATGTGATACAGAGCTTAGCGTCAGTCGGGATTCAGCCTCATACCGCGTCAGTTCTAGTGTCAAGATTTCGTTTTCGGTGTAACCTTGTGCCAAAATTGGTAATAAACTGTTAGCTGGTAATAAATAGTTTTTTTTAAAAAGTCGCTCCGGGAATCGCGCTTAACAGAACGTAGAGCAATACAAAATTTTGATGACTGTTAAGCTTGAAAACTGAGAGCATGATCTCATGACAAAACCTAACGCTTTATTAGTGTTACCGCGCCTGCGTACATATGGAACGTCGCGGTGACACCGATATGAAGATCGTACATGTGACAGCCAATCACCGCGTCTTGTGCGAACGGGAAGGAGCTAACTTCGCTTCATAAAAGGTTTTCGAGCCGAGACTCGCTCGCAATCGTATAACGTATACAACATTCGATTTAAGAACCCATTGTATTTTATTATAAAATAAACACGTATCGTCAGTGAAAAATAAAATAATTCATTACGTCTACGCCTCCACGTACTCCTAATCGAATACACGAACAAATCACAACGACAGAACAACGGATAGCCCTCAGCTGCCGAAACAATTAGCTTTGTTAGCAACGTGATCAATATGTTTTTCATAAGTCAATTTGGCATCATGTATTACACACAGGTCGCGGCTTTCATTGACTCGCTTAAGTAGTACTCCTTTTAAGGCATAGTTAAATTTGTATGGATTTGGTTTACGAGAAAAAGTTATTGAGTAACATGTTGAGGTATTTATATCTAATCCATTAAGTTGGCAATAAGTTTCGAATCTTTGGAGGTCCTGTTGTAACAGAACGCTGTAACAGATGGGTATTTGATCTTTTTGTATACTTTTATGTCATCTGCGTACATAAAAAATTGCGAGTTAAGAAAACAGGACTTGACAGCGTTAATAAATAGTTTAAACAACAAAGGCCCAATCAATGAACCCTGCATAACACCAGAAGGGACATTATGCCATATTGAGATTGATCCATTGACAACAACTACTTGAGATCTGTTTTCTATATACGAACAAAACCATCTAAATAGGTTTCCGTGTATACCAGCATGTAAAAGTTTTTGAAAAGTATTTTATGGTCTATACGATTAAACGCTTTACAATAATCGGTGAAAATAGCGTCTATTTGACCATCCGTTACCATATTAGAGATCGTGAAATCTATAAATGTTAATAAATTAGTGGTTGTTGATTTATTTTCGATGAATTCATTTTGTTCGGATATAAAAAAAATATCTTAAGTGTTGAATACATGAGTATAAACAATTCCTTCCAATAGTTGAATATGCATAGTTTCGATATCGGTCTTTATTCTTTACATCGCTTTTATCATCGCTTGTATAATGAGGTAATCGGTTTAGTCAGTTGATTGGCACAATTAACGATAAACATGGGCGGTATGTGATCCGGGCCAGCTCGCGAGATCTACTGACGTCATCAACTTATGTACCATGTCAGGTTGTCCATTTATATCATAAATTGTATATGGTCATTGTAGTGATTCCCTATTGCTATCAAGTAGAGAATTCTGATGTTGGTGATTTGATGGGGATAGAAACGCTGGCTGAAAATAAGTGGCGAAGATGTTACAAAACCCCTCATTAGTGTCGTTGGTCGTAGAGAGTGTTGAACCCTTTTTTATTGGATTTAATAAATCTCCAAAGCGTTTTGGGATTTTCAGTTTAAGACATCTCTGCGTTTTCTATGAAGGCCCGATAACATTCGTTCTCTAAGCGTTTTGCTCTTTTCCGCAGCAAACTAAAATTCATAAAGTCGCTTGCACAACTATAAAGTTGTCTTCTATAAATCGTGTTATAAATTAATATTAGAGACTTCTATTCTACTTGGTGTATAAGTAGGTAACATCTGTATTAATTGTAAAACAATAAAATATGACGTATAATAATATAAAACAAAAATAACAGATGTTGCTAGGTTTAAGTGTCTTCTTATAAATAAGTAATATTTGAGTACTATCTAACGACAAACGATATAGTGGCCTAGCACTATGCGGATGCTAGCAAAATGGTCCCATATTTTGCTAGCATACCTAGTAATATTCACGCTGTTATAGATATGTAATGCATCCTTTCCTGCATACCACACATTCCCTTTTGCACACTTAGCAAATATATATCTTTTATAGTCTAGCAATTGAATTCACTCTTATTATAAAAGTAATCCTTGACGGTAGTTATTCTTATTCGAATTACTTTTTTATTAAACCTAACCTTGTAGAGACTCATAACAGCAAGTTGATAACAGAGCTAAAAAGCTACACAGATTATAAGGCTGACAGCACAGAACGACCTAATACACATCTGGTAACCCTACGCATAGCACACACATCAAGAGGTAATCTACTCGGTTGTTGTTGTTTCAAGGTTTAAAGGAAGAATCCGTCTACTCCGTATTTAAGATTCACCGAAAATGACGCAACAGTAATATTACAATACGCTGCAACAATTTGTTTCTTGTGATATAATATGTCGCAACGCGTAAGGGTAAACACATAACGTAGCAATGTTTACGTCACAAACGGGATTCAGTAATAATATATACCTCAGTTGTGTATTTCACAATCGGGACGCTGTAAAGACAAGTTTTTACGTCACAAGAAGGAAAATTCAGCACATTTATAACCGTGCTGTTGTACGAGTTCATTCAGTCTTTAACTAACATTCAAAGCAACAGCATCTTAAGTTAAGCGTTAAATTATTTGAAATTGCCAATCAAATACTTACGAAGTGTCTTACTAATTAAAACCAAATAGTGAATTAAAATGGCAGCATCTAATTCCGTATTTTATGGGGTAAATATTTTCAATTTATATTAAAATTGTTTATTATTTTGTTCTATTGATTAAAATATGTGACAATTATTAATTATTTCGATTTATTGATTAAAACAAATATTATATTATATGATATACTCGATGGCGTAGTGGTTAGTGTAACCGACTGCCACGCTTGAGGTCGCGAGTTCGATTCCCGCACGAGTCAAGCATTTGTGTGCATGAACATGGATGTCTGTCTTGGTCTGCGTGTTTCTATGTATAATATCTATATATTTACGAAAAAAAATGGATATATGAATGTTTATTCATTGTCTTGTACCCATAGTACAAGATCTGCTTAGTTTGGGCTAGATGGTGTTGTGTGTATGATCACATACACACAACACCATAGAATATTATTAGTTACATAATAATTATGTGAATCAATTTAATGTCACTGAGCTTAATATTTAGATAAATATAAAGTTAATATAATTGTTTATTTTTCAGGCTGTTGCTTTTGTTTTGGTGGTCTGCAGTGCGGCTCCATCTCAAGGTAAGATAAGTCAATGATGACACTAGAAATAATAATAAAACATGAAATTATTCAATAGAACACAATTAATTTATTTGGAAAACACGTGTTTGATATTATAATAACAAATACGTATTTTCCAAATACATTTACCGAAGATAACAAATCATTATTGTTAAATATTTTCCTACAGCGCTCGTAAAATGAATTACTTATTTTATCATGTCTTTGATATCCAATCAGTAGTGACACTCTTAGAAAATTAAAAGTACAAAGTTTCTTTTCAATATACCTAGTGTAATAATTTATATTAATTTCAATAAGAATGTAAAGTCAATGCTTATCATTCCTACATTAAGAATGAATCGATCTTATTATACATTAGTCACAGTACTACTTAGACTATAAGGTAATAATCTGTTGTCAGATGTAAACTCTGTTCTGCCGATCCCTGCGTCGTGTAAGGATCAGCGTTTCTGCTCCGTCAAACCTGAGGGTTACGATCTACTCGAAGAGAAGATCAACAACGCGCTGCCACAATTTCTTCTAAAGGTACGTAATTAAAAATGAGATTGTGTCTCGTATATATTATCAGAAACATCACCAACATGAAACATATCGCTACAGTAGCATGTTTAGTAGTAAAATTTACGAGAAATTAAACTATTAACACTAGAACTACTGGGTATGGGCCTCTTCTTAGTGAGAGAAGGTTAAGGCCGCAGTCCACCGGATTAGCTCAAAGCTGGTTGAATGACTTCTCATATGTTTAAGAATATTATGGAGAACATTAAGACAATTCATAATTTCTTCCACAAACGATAATTAATATATTGATACACACGTTTAGAAAACTCGCAGCTGGCAGACCAACGGTCTCTCTCTGGGACATCGATGCCTATATTATTTATATTTATATACCATTTTATTCAAATGTCTTGTATTGTTCAGGATTTTGCTGATCGATATGGACAAGAGACTCCGAGTGAAGATTCAAAACTATCACCAGAAGAAGACTGGCACAATTGTCCTTACGAGACTAAGGTCCTACATTACACTTTTCTAACTATAACTTTCTGTTCGATTTAACTTATGTATGATAAAATAGTCCATTTAAGAGGAAACACCACGGGCGAGGGAATTGAAAAATAGGTATTTGTAAAATCTATTGCTGTCGCGCAGTGCCCGCAGAGCGTGATAGAGACAACTGCAGTTTGGACCGAAAATACCTATTAAAAAAACACAAAATCAACGTTTCGTAGTCCCCTAATTCCTTCTCCAACACTTGACCGATTTAATTACCTTTTTCATAAAAAATTGAAGAAAGGCTTTGGCCGTGTTTCTATGTTTTCCTTTTTTATATAATCTACTCAAATTTGTTTGCTGGATGTTTGAACACAGCGGAAAATCTGGCCAATTTTTGAGGTTTGAGATTGTTCATGTCTCTTTTAATAATTAATAAATGAAAAAAAGGAAAACGTAGAGGCATGGCAATAGAGGCCATACATTTTTTGTGATAATATTATTGCTCTACTGGCATTATCCAGGGAGGAAACAGGGGACTCCCATTGTATGGGAAAACGGCTATTGTGTTTCCTCTTAACCAAGTTAAACTGTTATTGTTTCAAAGCACAACAACGTGCAACATATAGTAAATGAATTGTTATTCAAGATATCACCCGCACTAGGGGTATTTCCTGTGTCGCGGGGACTTTATAAAACATTCAAAGAAGAGACAATGAACAGCTAAACTTAGACGTTAAAATTATTTATAATAATACGTTTGTTATAAGATAATTTATTTTTCCAGACGCAGTCTATGTACTTGTACAACCACGGTGGTAACAGCACCAAAACCGAAATCTTTGTACAAACTAAACTGTTTAGGCAATACGTCGATGTTGTCACTTGCGCGTGAGTATACCTTTATTTAAGTTTTACCAGCTCATCAATTTATACATCTTAATTAAAGAAGGCAAATGTGCTATTATCGACGACTGTAGAGTTAATCGTTTTCTGTATGGCAAAAGTTTTGGATCTATCAAGATCTGGTCACGCAAAATCTTATTGGATTTTTATTCTCAATAGCTAATCTAAATTGAATAATCTTGCAGACAAGGCTCAGTTTTATTAGACAGGCACTAAACACACAGTTAGTGAAATAAAATAGTATGAAAACATATATCTGTCTTCCTTTCGAGCATATACATGCTTAAAAGAATAATTTACAAAATTTAAACATCAGCTATCTAAATTAAAAGTCTTGTATCCTTATAAATGTTTATAAAATGATTTTCTTTTTACAGGACTCAGCATATTAAAACTAACAGCAATGAGCAGTGCTTCCAAGACTTGGGCGTGACTTCCTTCAATATGAAATCCACATGCGAGACCACAATGGCACAACGGACTCTATATGTTTTCGACATTGAAACAGGCAAAGTGATTCAAAAGTCGTTCGAAGTGCCAGCCTGCTGCAAGTGCAGAGTTTCTTACGTCTAGACGAATTAATTTAATCAAAAAAATCATCTAAAGTGAAAGCTATATTAGATATACCTACTTAGCAAAAAGATCAAATATGGATATGGTGTTTTAGAAAATTCGTCGTGATCCAATGATTAAGAGTTATTTGAATAGACTGTGTAATATATTATTAACGGTGAATTTATTTATTTCTTCTTACAATTATATTGTCATCATTAAAATAACTCTTAATATGCTAATATAAAGTAGTTGGTCTAACCAACTTGTACGTTTTGAATCTGTATATTGTTTATTTATATTTAGTAAGTAAGTAAATCTTTAGAAATTGTGTGTATTGATAAACTTTGCTGGCAAAGAATTGTATAGTATAAAATAATATTAACAATATTAAAAGACTCTATATTATTGTACAATGTTGTTATTATTTTGTAAAAGAATAAAATATAAATGTGCATATAGATTTATTTTTTATTCGCGAATATTTATCCTTTCGGATATGACAGTCCCATCATAGTCCATCATCTTTAGTACCCTTTATATTTTATCTATATTATTATATCGCCCGATAATACATCTTTAAGAAATATTTTCACTTCGTCAAAAATTACTATTACTGCTCCTCAAATTATTTCCTTATATGTTACTTTTTAACACTGCATTACGCAACATAATGTTTCTTACAATATAATATATCGCAACACGTTATTATATATATGTATATAAAGGGAAGTGATGACACACACTGAGTGATAATCCACGCCTAAACTAATGCACTTAGAAAAGTAACATTTGCACAGATGTTCCCTTTATGACGTAGACAAGAATAAGTGTACATCGAGATTCCCACGAGATAGGCAATATACAAATGATTTATTCAGAAAACTTACAAAGTTTCTTACAGCTGATTACATAAATACTTTAATAACTAATAACCATTTACACGTTTTCACATTTAAATTTATAGTACTTGATCTTTAAATAATAAAAGATTTTATTTTTTTTATATTATACAATACATAATAATAAACATACATATCAAAGAACCGATTCGAACCACTGGTTGGCAAGAACACGTATATAGCTGGAGGCGCTTGTATTAAATAAGTCTAGACTATCTAAATTAGCAAAATTATTTGGTTTAGTAGTCGTTTCGCACGAATTTGTTCGCACATATCGTGCGAATAGACACTTTTGTTAAATAATTTTTATTTTTTTGTTATTGCTCATACATGCTGAATATTTTGTGCGAATCGTTCCCATCTAAAAACGCAGGTGTCCATTCACACGTTTTCTTTTTTATGCTAATAAAAGTAGAAGTATTATACAATAGCGCACGAAGGTGATACTTTTAAATAAAACAAGGTATACCTATAAATAAAAAAATATAATATTTTTAAAAACCACTTTCTTATATAACAGTCCGTAAAATACATATACATATTACTTATATAAAACTGAGCTTTTATTAAAAGAACATTTTGAGAGAACATATAAATGTTACTTATATGCACTTGAAAGTAGTGTGTTCACGACTGTATTTTGATATGTTTTTTATTAAAAATACAAAACGTGCGAAGACACCTGCCTTTTCAGACGGGAACGATTGGCACGAAAATATATCCCACATGAGCGAAACGACAACAAAGAAAAATATTTTAAAAAGTGTCTTTTCGCACGATTGGTGCGAACATATTCGTGCAAAACGACTACTAAGCCAAATATTTATGTAGCTCGCAGTTCTTATAAAGAACGAACCTTTTCTATAATTAATAGTGGCGCGAGCAACATGCAGAGGATAAGGTACCTACTCGTACCGATCTAGTAGGAACTCTTAAAAGTAAGTTGTTAAGCAGACGGGGAGAGTCAATTTTAGTTTGGGCTATCTTTACTATAAATGTGATGTCCGCGATTTTTCTCCTTTCAAAGAGTGGGAGTAAGTGATGCCGCTTACATCTCGCCTCATAACTATCGTCATATATCTTACACTTATATAACATGTATCTGGTAAATTTACGCTGTACTGCTTCCAGTCTTTCTATATGCACGTCGTACTGTGGACTCCAAATTTGGGAGCAATAATCGAGAGTGCTGCGATCTGTTATAACCCTATTTTACTCGTAACAAATGCTGACAACTGCATTTAATTTTTATATAAAAGAGTTTGTAGCCATGTGATACAGAGCTTAGCGTCAGTCGGGATTCAGCCTCATACCGCGTCAGTTCTAGTGTCAAGATTTCGTTTTCGGTGTAACCTTGTGCCAAAATTGGTAATAAACTGTTAGCTGGTAATAAATAGTTTTTTTTAAAAAGTCGCTCCGGGAATCGCGCTTAACAAATTGGTGTCAGAAGTGGGATGCTGACTGGTTTTCTGGACATGTGTTCAGACCACAGCATTCGGACAGTGCGAGAGTGACCGGGTACGAGTGGCGTATCGAGAGATCGACGATCAGCCTCCGCTCCCTTGCAGCGTGAGCCCGCATCTCCAAAAACACGCAAGTACACTTTGCAGCCGACCGTTAGCCTCCGCTCTATAGCGTGAGCCGGCGCCGCAACCAGGGGAATTGTGACTCCAAAATCTCCAGCCTAGCAGAACGCTGTCGACTGTAAGCCTCCGCTTTTTGCGTGAGCCAGCGCCGCGATCCGAGCACACCAAGGTCAAGTCCCGAAACAAGAGACTTCGCTTCACCTCCTTTTATCTGCAAATTCCTACTTGCTTTAAAAAACCTTCTAGGTGGTAAAGCATGTTCCCGCTGACTCAACTGACGCTCTCCATCGCCGTGTTCAACGTGATAACGTGAATCTACAAATTCTTTCTGCCAATTTTATTCTGACTTTTGTGTTTTTGTGTGCCAATCCATCAGTGAATCTAAGTGAACCGCGTTAAACCGTTGAACTCTACTATACAAAATCTTATATACTATGTCTTACTAAATCTTATATACTAAGTCTTACCAAATCTTATGTACCAAATCTTACCAACTCTTATATACTAAGTCTTACCAAATCTTATGTACCAAATCTTACCAACTCTTATATACTTACTAAGTCTTACCAATTCTTATGTACCAAATCTTACCAAATCTTATATACTTACTAAGTCTTACCAAATCTTATCTGCTAAAACTTTATTTTTTTAATATATTTACCATATGTCTGATTCCGAACCTATTGTAAAAACTGAAAGTGACGGCAAAAAATCTAGGAAAATGTCAAACACTGTAACGCTTAACTTTATTTCCAAATTTATAAAGTCATACGATGGGAAAAGAGAAACGCTCCCGGCTTTCTTAACTAACTGCGATAACGCCATCGCCCTTGCCTCCGCTGAACAGCAAAGTATTCTATGCAAATTTATTATTTCACAGCTCGAAGGTAAAGCCCAAGTAGCGTGCTCTTTAAAAACCTTCGATGACTGGACTTCACTAAAAACGTTTCTCAAACAAAATTTCGGCGAAAAGAAACATTCCTCTCATCTATTGTCCGATTTGCAGAATTGTAAACAAAATCTGCCTTCGGAGTCTGTCACGCAGTACTCGTTGCGAATAGAAGCGTGCTTAACACGACTTCTCTCTGATATACATTTTTCATGTAGCAATAAAGACGAATTATTAGGTAGAGTTGCTGGTATTGAGGATTTGGCTCTCAATACATTCTTAATGGGTTTAAATCCTAACTTCTCTCATATAGTACGATGTCGAAACCCAAAAACTTTAAATGACGCTGTGACCCATGCGATCGAGGAGGAAAAGTTGTTTAATGTTACTAATTCAACTTCAAAGTCCTTTAAAACCTGTTCAACTTGTAATAAGTCTGGCCATTTATCTTCTGAATGTTTCAAAAATAAAATTAAAGATAAAACTACAAATAAATCTTATAACACATTTGCTTCTAACTCGAATTCGAATCGGTTTCCCACACAATTGCAACCTATGCAAAATAATTATAAAGGTGGTTCTCCAAGTAAACACTGTGCATACTGCAAAAATCTTGGTCACACGATAAACGAGTGTCGTAAAAGACAGTATAATAACAACCGCCGCAATATGCAACATGATACTCGGGCACAGTGTAATGAAACAACCAGAGACAACACTAAATTACACTTGTGCGATATAAATAATATGTCTGAGTCAAATGAAAATGCAAATTTAAACTAAATCGGATTTCGATGATGTGCCAATCGGAATCCCCCAAAAATAAACTAGGCACTAATCTTACTAAATCTTATAATAATTCTAATTCTTATCCTAAATCGAATGATCATTCTAAATCTTATACTAGATCTTATAATAATACTATTTCTGAGTCTTATAATCATACAAACTCTTATACTAAATCTTATAATCATACAAATTCTTATGCTAAATCTTACAATGACTCAATCTCAAATACTACGCCCTATAATCATTCAAATCCTAATACTAAATCGTATACTAGTGAAACTAAATCTAATGCCTTACCTTATAATGTGACTGATCAATGTCATACAGGACATATGTCACACCCTAAATCTGGGGAAAATAATACCTTAATTTATGAATATAATTCATTCATTAAAAAGGTGACACTGCCGCATGTTTTTCTATATACAAAGCATACTACGAGAGCCCTCGTAATGCTTGTTGATACAGGAGCCAGTGTCTCCCTGGTAAAAGAATCTAGTTTATATACAAAACCTGAGTTGTCTAAAGAAATAGTACGGCTCAAAGGTATCAATGATACTAAAACGTATTGCGAAACATTAGGTACTTTTCAAATGCAATTTATTCTATCAAAAGAAATCTTCTCATTCAAATTTCATGTCGTAAAGGACGACATTGATCTCGATTATGATGGCATAATAGGTACAGATTGCTTAGGTCACCTTAAAGCCGTTGTCGATTATAATAATAAATGCTTAAATATGCACAATCATACTCTTCCCTTACACTTTAAGTTACCTACTTATATTATTCCAGCTCGCTCAGAAGGTATAATCGAGTGTGGAGTATCAAATAAAATTAATGAACTATCTGAATTCAAAGAAGCATTAGTACTCGATCATAAAATATCTGAAGGGGTATATGTAGCTAATTGTATAGTTATTTTAAAACCAAACCGCAGAGTAAATGTTTCCATTTTAAACACCACTGAATCAGATATCGTAATTAATAACTATTCAGTGCATCTTACACCTTATGAAGTCTTCTCTGGGTGTATTGGAAATATCGGAACTATAAATAATATCTCAATTCCTATCACCGATAGACACAATAGAGTTCTTAATCAAATTCGAACTTCTCACTTAAATCATGAAGAACAGACAGCCTTATTAGACTGCTCCTCACAATATACAGATATATTTCATCTCGAAGGCGAACCTCTTACTTGTACAGGTACTATTAGTCATTCTATTGACACTGGGAATGCACCTCCGATTCATGCAAAATCATACCGCTTCCCAGAATGTCATAAGGAAGAGGTAGACCGTCAGATAAAGAATATGCTAGATCAGAATATCATAAGTCCTTCGCAATCGCCATGGAGTGCCCCAGTATGGGTTGTCCCCAAAAAGGCAGACGCCTCCGGCAAAAGAAAATGGCGAATCGTTATTGATTATCGTCGTCTTAACGATGTCACTGTATCCGAAATCTATCCTATCCCTTTGATTACAGATATTCTCGATCAATTAGGGCATTCTAAATATTTAACTACACTTGACCTTGCAAGTGGATTTCATCAAATAGCCCTTAACTCTGATGACGCCGCGAAAACTGGTTTCACAATCGTCGGTACTAATGAGACCTCTGGGCACTACCAATTCAACCGTATGCCTTTTGGGTTAAAAAATGCACCCAGCACGTTCCAGCGTCTCATGAACACAGTTTTATCTGGCCTTCAAGGTCTACATTGCTATATATATTTAGATGACTGTATCTTGTATTCATCTGACCTAAAATCGCATATATCCAAGTTAAAATTAGTCCTCGACAGGTTTCGCGAACATCATTTAAAATTACAACCCGATAAGTGCGAGTTTCTACGCCGCGAAGTTACCTATCTTGGTCACGTAATCACAGACAAAGGTGTATCACCTAACCCAGATAAAATAAAAGCTATTAAAGATCTCCCAACTCCCAAAAACCCTAAAGACATTAAATCTTTCTTAGGCCTTGTCGGTTATTACCGTAGGTTTATTGAAAACTTTTCTAAAATTACAAAACCACTGACGTCGCTCTTAAAAAAGGACGCCGCTTTCTCGTGGTTGCAAGAACAAGAACTTGCTTTTCAAACCCTTAAAGACAAATTAATTACAGCACCCTTACTTCAATATCCTGACTACAACAAACCCTTTATACTGACTACCGACGCCTCTAATTATGCTGTAGGAGCTATATTGTCTCAAGGCGAAATCGGCAAGGATAAACCGATAGCCTATGCGTCGCGTACTTTGAACAAAGCAGAAGGAAACTACTCTACTACAGAGAAAGAACTTCTTGCCATCCTCTTTGGAGTTAAAACCTTCCGTCCCTATTTATATGGATATCGATTTAAAATCGTTACTGATCACAGGCCCTTAGTTTGGCTCTTCAACGTAAAAGACCCAGGTAGTCGTCTTATACGATGGCGCCTTAAACTCGAAGAGTACGACTATGAAATCATATACAAACAAGGTCGATTAAATTCTAATGTCGATGCTTTGTCTCGATATCCCGTAAACGCCTTAACCAGTTCTAATTTAAACAATTACACATATGAAGAATACTTCAAAAAACAATTTCTTAAAACCACATCAAATAACGACACAAAAATCGAAGAGCACAGTCAATCTTTACATTTAGCGAACCAAAAATCAATTGCTTGTCCGATTTCTCTAGACTTTGACTACTCTATGCCACATTGTGAACAGTTGTTATCACCTTTAGAAAATTTAGCTGAGTTAAAAAGCCGTGAACGTGAACTTGAAACGATATACACGGTCGACTCTAATAACAAGTTGCTCTATTTAATGTTTACAAAAGTACATCATTATGATGAAACAAATTATCGAACTATTTATAATCTATTAATGAAATTGCGAAATCAAATAATATCTAGCGATATTTATGAAGGAGAAATAGCCATTTCGGATTTCTCTGAACCATTTACTAAATTAAACTACACAAAAGTTTATAATATAATATCTTTTATTTTCCACGCGACCGATATTAAGATCCATATTTACAAAAATCAAATAATATATCCTACTCCTGCCGAAGTACCAAATATTCTTAAAGAAAATCATGGTACATCGCTGGTCACCCCGGTGTGAAGCGAATGTATAATAGAATCAAAGCATCTTATTACTGGAAGAGTATGCGTTCAGATATAGAACGATTTGTTAAGGACTGCCGATTATGTCAGGTAAACAAACCATTGCGACGTTCAAATAAGGCACCTATGGTCATTACATCCTCCAGTACCAAACCTTTTGAAAGATTAGCCTTAGATATTGTCGGTACCCTTCCCGAAGCAGGCTTGCAAAAATTTAAATACATTCTCACTTTGCAAGATGATTTAACCAAATTCTCATCCGCTTACCCAATGATCACATGCTCAACTGATGAAGTAGCACGAAATCTCATTCATTTCTTTTCCTTATTTGGATTTCCTAAAATGATCCTTACCGATCAAGGTACTTGTTTCACCTCTGAACTGTTCAAGCAGTTAACAGAGATTCTCAAAATTAAAAATTTATTTTCAACCCCGTATCATCCCCAAACGAATGGCGCCCTTGAACGGAGTCATGCCACCCTAAAAGAATATCTAAAATCGTTTGTTAACGATAATCATGATGACTGGCACTGCTATTTAGCGACAGCTATTCTATCTTACAATACCACTCCTCATTGTACCACTGAATTTACTCCTTTCGAGTTATTATATGGTTATAAACCATCTATTCCTAATAGTTTATATACAAATGATAATCCTACATATCATGATTATATTCGTGCTTTACAATATCGCATGAAATACTCTCGCGAAAGAGCTTTGGAAAACATTGCTAAAAGTAAAGAAACTTCCAAAAAATACTACGACACAAATTCTTCTAATACTAAGGCTTATAAGGTCGGAGACATGGTCTATTTAAAATGTCATCATAGATTACGAAAAGCCTTGTCCCCAGTATGGAAAGGACCATACAAAATAATTAAAATTAATGATAAGAATAACGTAACTCTAAGCATAAATCGGAAGCATGTGAAATATCATGTAAATGAAATAAAACCAGCGTAGTTCATTCTTGTTCCAGGTTGGCGGAACCTATTGAACCAATAACACACAGTTCGGGTATTTATTTCGACCCAACTTCAATCGCCTATTTCTACGATGACTATTGGAATATCATCACCCATGTCGAGATCGTTCCCATAAAACCTTACTTAAATAAAATCCAAAAATCTTTATCTAGTATCTCAACTTTCTGCGAAAAAACAAGAAACCTAGCAATTAATAATTTTGATTGTAAGGACACGATAGATCCTTTAGAAATTATCATAAATGCTAATTATCTAAAATACGACTCTTTGGCTCATCTTATCTCTGAGAATAACCTAAACCGCACTAAGAGGTCACTCGAGTTTGGAGGAGAAATATTAAAGTTTTTCTTCGGTACCTTAGATGCTGATGATGCAAGAAAATACGATGAAGCCATTACAACTTGTCAGCAAAATGAAAATCAAATATTTTCCTTAATGAAAGATAACATTCACATTGTCCAATCCACTATAAATAACTTTAATGTTTCCATCAATAAATTAAATAACAATGAGATAAGACTTAACAGACAAATCGAAAAGTTAAATTACGCTATTGCCGAAACCTCTAAAATTAACTCTAATTTGTTAAATATTGAAAAACGAAACTCTATTTTCAACTTACTAGAAGGATCATTGCTGTCAGTTTCAAATATTTTAGATACAATTCTTAATTCGATTTTATTCGCGAAAGCCAATATCTTACACCCTTACGTGTTGACCCCAACTAAATTATATAATGAACTCATGAATAGCAAACAATTTAAATCTAATTTGGAGTTCCCTGTTTTAATCTCATTACAGAATATACATAAAATCATTGATTTATCAGAACTTACCTCGTATTATTATAATAATAAGCTAATGTTTGTAATTCGGATTCCTTTAATAAACTCTGTTAAGTTTAATGTGTACAAAATGTTACCATTACCTACACCACATGAAGGTAATAATTTCCTAACATATGTATTGATTTACCCTTCGAAATTGTTTATAGCTATAAGTGATGATAGGCTAAACTATGCTTTATTAGATGACTTAAAGAATTGTAAAAATGTTAATCAAGAATATCTGATATGTCCTCTACCATCTATCTTGTCAAGCATAAATAATCCATCCTGTGAATCGAAATTATTAACGGAAGTAACATTGTCGCTTCCAGAAACATGTGATAGCAAATTAATTTATGGAACTATAAATACCTGGCAAAAGCTTAGTAATGGAAACTATATCTTTGTTCAATCAAAGCCTAATAAATTAACGATAAAGTGTAATGATAATATTAAAGATTATACCTTACAAGGCACTGGTATGCTATCTTTAGAAAAAGACTGTGTCGCATATTTCCAAACTTTACAGTTCCATCCTATACATAATTATAACACAATTCTACCAAGTCAATTGTCTATTAGTTTTAATATCGCTGAAGACGATTGTTGTAAATTTAAATCTGTTAATGAAAGTTCTCTCAAGGTCACCCCTATTTCTATAACTAACATTGACTTAGAATCTTTTAAATTAGCCACTCATAAATTGGATGATCTTGAAAATCAAATAAAGCAAGCAGAGAACCAACCTCACTTAATTAAATATGGTCATTATTATTCGGCCATTACTTATATAATTTTAAGCCTAATTTTAGTTTATATAATATACAAAATATACAAGAGATGTTTTTCTAATTGTATTGATACATCTTGTTGTATTCAAATATATAATCAATGCTACAATAAAAAAACTGGCCGTTATGAAACGTCATTCGACAGTTCTATGGAAATGACAAATGTTTCTGACAAGTCTCCTAATTATGACCAAAGGTCTCTGCATAGCTTGCCAGAAATAGAAATTAGAAAATTTGACAAAAGTGTCAAATTCAGACCTCCAGAAAAATCAAATCGTAATCTAAGTAGTTATTAGTTAATACAAACAATTGAAATGTTTTTATTAATCTTCCTAATCTCTTTTAATTAATTTTTGTTATTAATTATTATTTTGGAGAATTACTTTGCATTTTATTTAGGTATCCTACAGAATATTAACTAATTGTGTTAAATATAAGGATTTTATTCATACACATGTCAATTATATTTTATAATTACTTATGTTAAATGTTAAGTTCTAACATGTGTCACTTAATTCTATCTTTACTACATATATTATACATTATATTCTTGTTATGTTGGTTATCTCTATGTCTTATTAGTTATAAAATAATATTGTAAAATCTTGACATGAGAACTTAAATGTAGTCGAAAACACTTTTAAACTCCGCTTTCATCTTATTGAAGATAAAGCTTCGTCTTTTGGGGGGACGTGTTATAACCCTATTTTACTCGTAACAAATGCTGACAACTGCATTTAATTTTTATATAAAAGAGTTTGTAGCCATGTGATACAGAGCTTAGCGTCAGTCGGGATTCAGCCTCATACCGCGTCAGTTCTAGTGTCAAGATTTCGTTTTCGGTGTAACCTTGTGCCAAAATTGGTAATAAACTGTTAGCTGGTAATAAATAGTTTTTTTTAAAAAGTCGCTCCGGGAATCGCGCTTAACAGAACGTAGAGCAATACAAAATTTTGATGACTGTTAAGCTTGAAAACTGAGAGCATGATCTCATGACAAAACCTAACGCTTTATTAGTGTTACCGCGCCTGCGTACATATGGAACGTCGCGGTGACACCGATATGAAGATCGTACATGTGACAGCCAATCACCGCGTCTTGTGCGAACGGGAAGGAGCTAACTTCGCTTCATAAAAGGTTTTCGAGCCGAGACTCGCTCGCAATCGTATAACGTATACAACATTCGATTTAAGAACCCATTGTATTTTATTATAAAATAAACACGTATCGTCAGTGAAAAATAAAATAATTCATTACGTCTACGCCTCCACGTACTCCTAATCGAATACACGAACAAATCACAACGACAGAACAACGGATAGCCCTCAGCTGCCGAAACAATTAGCTTTGTTAGCAACGTGATCAATATGTTTTTCATAAGTCAATTTGGCATCATGTATTACACACAGGTCGCGGCTTTCATTGACTCGCTTAAGTAGTACTCCTTTTAAGGCATAGTTAAATTTGTATGGATTTGGTTTACGAGAAAAAGTTATTGAGTAACATGTTGAGGTATTTATATCTAATCCATTAAGTTGGCAATAAGTTTCGAATCTTTGGAGGTCCTGTTGTAACAGAACGCTGTAACAGATGGGTATTTGATCTTTTTGTATACTTTTATGTCATCTGCGTACATAAAAAATTGCGAGTTAAGAAAACAGGACTTGACAGCGTTAATAAATAGTTTAAACAACAAAGGCCCAATCAATGAACCCTGCATAACACCAGAAGGGACATTATGCCATATTGAGATTGATCCATTGACAACAACTACTTGAGATCTGTTTTCTATATACGAACAAAACCATCTAAATAGGTTTCCGTGTATACCAGCATGTAAAAGTTTTTGAAAAGTATTTTATGGTCTATACGATTAAACGCTTTACAATAATCGGTGAAAATAGCGTCTATTTGACCATCCGTTACCATATTAGAGATCGTGAAATCTATAAATGTTAATAAATTAGTGGTTGTTGATTTATTTTCGATGAATTCATTTTGTTCGGATATAAAAAAAATATCTTAAGTGTTGAATACATGAGTATAAACAATTCCTTCCAATAGTTGAATATGCATAGTTTCGATATCGGTCTTTATTCTTTACATCGCTTTTATCATCGCTTGTATAATGAGGTAATCGGTTTAGTCAGTTGATTGGCACAATTAACGATAAACATGGGCGGTATGTGATCCGGGCCAGCTCGCGAGATCTACTGACGTCATCAACTTATGTACCATGTCAGGTTGTCCATTTATATCATAAATTGTATATGGTCATTGTAGTGATTCCCTATTGCTATCAAGTAGAGAATTCTGATGTTGGTGATTTGATGGGGATAGAAACGCTGGCTGAAAATAAGTGGCGAAGATGTTACAAAACCCCTCATTAGTGTCGTTGGTCGTAGAGAGTGTTGAACCCTTTTTTATTGGATTTAATAAATCTCCAAAGCGTTTTGGGATTTTCAGTTTAAGACATCTCTGCGTTTTCTATGAAGGCCCGATAACATTCGTTCTCTAAGCGTTTTGCTCTTTTCCGCAGCAAACTAAAATTCATAAAGTCGCTTGCACAACTATAAAGTTGTCTTCTATAAATCGTGTTATAAATTAATATTAGAGACTTCTATTCTACTTGGTGTATAAGTAGGTAACATCTGTATTAATTGTAAAACAATAAAATATGACGTATAATAATATAAAACAAAAATAACAGATGTTGCTAGGTTTAAGTGTCTTCTTATAAATAAGTAATATTTGAGTACTATCTAACGACAAACGATATAGTGGCCTAGCACTATGCGGATGCTAGCAAAATGGTCCCATATTTTGCTAGCATACCTAGTAATATTCACGCTGTTATAGATATGTAATGCATCCTTTCCTGCATACCACACATTCCCTTTTGCACACTTAGCAAATATATATCTTTTATAGTCTAGCAATTGAATTCACTCTTATTATAAAAGTAATCCTTGACGGTAGTTATTCTTATTCGAATTACTTTTTTATTAAACCTAACCTTGTAGAGACTCATAACAGCAAGTTGATAACAGAGCTAAAAAGCTACACAGATTATAAGGCTGACAGCACAGAACGACCTAATACACATCTGGTAACCCTACGCATAGCACACACATCAAGAGGTAATCTACTCGGTTGTTGTTGTTTCAAGGTTTAAAGGAAGAATCCGTCTACTCCGTATTTAAGATTCACCGAAAATGACGCAACAGTAATATTACAATACGCTGCAACAATTTGTTTCTTGTGATATAATATGTCGCAACGCGTAAGGGTAAACACATAACGTAGCAATGTTTACGTCACAAACGGGATTCAGTAATAATATATACCTCAGTTGTGTATTTCACAATCGGGACGCTGTAAAGACAAGTTTTTACGTCACAAGAAGGAAAATTCAGCACATTTATAACCGTACTGTAGTACGAGTTCATTGAGTCATTAACTTACATTCAAAGCAACAGCATCTTAAGTTAAGCGTTAAATTATTTGAAATTGCCAATCAAATACTTACGAAGTGTCTTACTAATTAAAACCAAATAGTGAATTAAAATGGCAGCATCTAATTCCGTATTTTATGGGGTAAATATTTTCAATTTATATTAAAATTGTTTATTATTTTGTTCTATTGATTAAAATATGTGACAATTATTAATTATTTCGATTTATTGATTAAAACAAATATTATATTATATGATATACTCGATGGCGTAGTGGTTAGTGTAACCGACTGCCACGCTTGAGGTCGCGAGTTCGATTCCCGCACGAGTCAAGCATTTGTGTGCATGAACATGGATGTCTGTCTTGGTCTGCGTGTTTCTATGTATAATATCTATATATTTACGAAAAAAAATGGATATATGAATGTTTATTCATTGTCTTGTACCCATAGTACAAGATCTGCTTAGTTTGGGCTAGATGGTGTTGTGTGTATGATCACATACACACAACACCATAGAATATTATTAGTTACATAATAATTATGTGAATCAATTTAATGTCACTGAGCTTAATATTTAGATAAATATAAAGTTAATATAATTGTTTATTTTTCAGGCTGTTGCTTTTGTTTTGGTGGTCTGCAGTGCGGCTCCATCTCAAGGTAAGATAAGTCAATGATGACACTAGAAATAATAATAAAACATGAAATTATTCAATAGAACACAATTAATTTATTTGGAAAACACGTGTTTGATATTATAATAACAAATACGTATTTTCCAAATACATTTACCGAAGATAACAAATCATTATTGTTAAATATTTTCCTACAGCGCTCGTAAAATGAATTACTTATTTTATCATGTCTTTGATATCCAATCAGTAGTGACACTCTTAGAAAATTAAAAGTACAAAGTTTCTTTTCAATATACCTAGTGTAATAATTTATATTAATTTCAATAAGAATGTAAAGTCAATGCTTATCATTCCTACATTAAGAATGAATCGATCTTATTATACATTAGTCACAGTACTACTTAGACTATAAGGTAATAATCTGTTGTCAGATGTAAACTCTGTTCTGCCGATCCCTGCGTCGTGTAAGGATCAGCGTTTCTGCTCCGTCAAACCTGAGGGTTACGATCTACTCGAAGAGAAGATCAACAACGCGCTGCCACAATTTCTTCTAAAGGTACGTAATTAAAAATGAGATTGTGTCTCGTATATATTATCAGAAACATCACCAACATGAAACATATCGCTACAGTAGCATGTTTAGTAGTAAAATTTACGAGAAATTAAACTATTAACACTAGAACTACTGGGTATGGGCCTCTTCTTAGTGAGAGAAGGTTAAGGCCGCAGTCCACCGGATTAGCTCAAAGCTGGTTGAATGACTTCTCATATGTTTAAGAATATTATGGAGAACATTAAGACAATTCATAATTTCTTCCACAAACGATAATTAATATATTGATACACACGTTTAGAAAACTCGCAGCTGGCAGACCAACGGTCTCTCTCTGGGACATCGATGCCTATATTATTTATATTTATATACCATTTTATTCAAATGTCTTGTATTGTTCAGGATTTTGCTGATCGATATGGACAAGAGACTCCGAGTGAAGATTCAAAACTATCACCAGAAGAAGACTGGCACAATTGTCCTTACGAGACTAAGGTCCTACATTACACTTTTCTAACTATAACTTTCTGTTCGATTTAACTTATGTATGATAAAATAGTCCATTTAAGAGGAAACACCACGGGCGAGGGAATTGAAAAATAGGTATTTGTAAAATCTATTGCTGTCGCGCAGTGCCCGCAGAGCGTGATAGAGACAACTGCAGTTTGGACCGAAAATACCTATTAAAAAAACACAAAATCAACGTTTCGTAGTCCCCTAATTCCTTCTCCAACACTTGACCGATTTAATTACCTTTTTCATAAAAAATTGAAGAAAGGCTTTGGCCGTGTTTCTATGTTTTCCTTTTTTATATAATCTACTCAAATTTGTTTGCTGGATGTTTGAACACAGCGGAAAATCTGGCCAATTTTTGAGGTTTGAGATTGTTCATGTCTCTTTTAATAATTAATAAATGAAAAAAAGGAAAACGTAGAGGCATGGCAATAGAGGCCATACATTTTTTGTGATAATATTATTGCTCTACTGGCATTATCCAGGGAGGAAACAGGGGACTCCCATTGTATGGGAAAACGGCTATTGTGTTTCCTCTTAACCAAGTTAAACTGTTATTGTTTCAAAGCACAACAACGTGCAACATATAGTAAATGAATTGTTATTCAAGATATCACCCGCACTAGGGGTATTTCCTGTGTCGCGGGGACTTTATAAAACATTCAAAGAAGAGACAATGAACAGCTAAACTTAGACGTTAAAATTATTTATAATAATACGTTTGTTATAAGATAATTTATTTTTCCAGACGCAGTCTATGTACTTGTACAACCACGGTGGTAACAGCACCAAAACCGAAATCTTTGTACAAACTAAACTGTTTAGGCAATACGTCGATGTTGTCACTTGCGCGTGAGTATACCTTTATTTAAGTTTTACCAGCTCATCAATTTATACATCTTAATTAAAGAAGGCAAATGTGCTATTATCGACGACTGTAGAGTTAATCGTTTTCTGTATGGCAAAAGTTTTGGATCTATCAAGATCTGGTCACGCAAAATCTTATTGGATTTTTATTCTCAATAGCTAATCTAAATTGAATAATCTTGCAGACAAGGCTCAGTTTTATTAGACAGGCACTAAACACACAGTTAGTGAAATAAAATAGTATGAAAACATATATCTGTCTTCCTTTCGAGCATATACATGCTTAAAAGAATAATTTACAAAATTTAAACATCAGCTATCTAAATTAAAAGTCTTGTATCCTTATAAATGTTTATAAAATGATTTTCTTTTTACAGGACTCAGCATATTAAAACTAACAGCAATGAGCAGTGCTTCCAAGACTTGGGCGTGACTTCCTTCAATATGAAATCCACATGCGAGACCACAATGGCACAACGGACTCTATATGTTTTCGACATTGAAACAGGCAAAGTGATTCAAAAGTCGTTCGAAGTGCCAGCCTGCTGCAAGTGCAGAGTTTCTTACGTCTAGACGAATTAATTTAATCAAAAAAATCATCTAAAGTGAAAGCTATATTAGATATACCTACTTAGCAAAAAGATCAAATATGGATATGGTGTTTTAGAAAATTCGTCGTGATCCAATGATTAAGAGTTATTTGAATAGACTGTGTAATATATTATTAACGGTGAATTTATTTATTTCTTCTTACAATTATATTGTCATCATTAAAATAACTCTTAATATGCTAATATAAAGTAGTTGGTCTAACCAACTTGTACGTTTTGAATCTGTATATTGTTTATTTATATTTAGTAAGTAAGTAAATCTTTAGAAATTGTGTGTATTGATAAACTTTGCTGGCAAAGAATTGTATAGTATAAAATAATATTAACAATATTAAAAGACTCTATATTATTGTACAATGTTGTTATTATTTTGTAAAAGAATAAAATATAAATGTGCATATAGATTTATTTTTTATTCGCGAATATTTATCCTTTCGGATATGACAGTCCCATCATAGTCCATCATCTTTAGTACCCTTTATATTTTATCTATATTATTATATCGCCCGATAATACATCTTTAAGAAATATTTTCACTTCGTCAAAAATTACTATTACTGCTCCTCAAATTATTTCCTTATATGTTACTTTTTAACACTGCATTACGCAACATAATGTTTCTTACAATATAATATATCGCAACACGTTATTATATATATGTATATAAAGGGAAGTGATGACACACACTGAGTGATAATCCACGCCTAAACTAATGCACTTAGAAAAGTAACATTTGCACAGATGTTCCCTTTATGACGTAGACAAGAATAAGTGTACATCGAGATTCCCACGAGATAGGCAATATACAAATGATTTATTCAGAAAACTTACAAAGTTTCTTACAGCTGATTACATAAATACTTTAATAACTAATAACTATTTACACGTTTTCACATTTAAATTTATAGTACTTGATCTTTAAATAATAAAAGATTTTATTTTTTTTATATTATACAATACATAATAATAAACATACATATCAAAGAACCGATTCGAACCACTGGTTGGCAAGAACACGTATATAGCTGGAGGCGCTTGTATTAAATAAGTCTAGACTATCTAAATTAGCAAAATTATTTGGTTTAGTAGTCGTTTCGCACGAATTTTTTCGCACATATCGTGCGAATAGACACTTTTGTTAAATAATTTTTATTTTTTTGTTATTGCTCATACATGCTGAATATTTTGTGCGAATCGTTCCCATCTAAAAACGCAGGTGTCCATTCACACGTTTTCTTTTTTATGCTAATAAAAGTAGAAGTATTATACAATAGCGCACGAAGGTGATACTTTTAAATAAAACAAGGTATACCAATAAATAAAAAAATATAATATTTTTAAAAACCACTTTCTTATATAACAGTCCGTAAAATACATATACATATTACTTATATAAAACTGAGCTTTTATTAAGAGAACATTTTGAGAGAACATATAAATGTTACTTATATGCACTTGAAAGTAGTGTGTTCACGACTGTATTTTGATATGTTTTTTATTAAAAATACAAAACGTGCGAAGACACCTGCCTTTTCAGACGGGAACGATTGGCACGAAAATATATCCCACATGAGCGAAACGACAACAAAGAAAAATATTTTAAAAGTGTCTTTTCGCACGATTTTTGCGAACAAATTCGTGCAAAACGACTACTAAGCCAATTATTTATATAGCTCGCAGTTCTTATAAAGAACGAACCTTTTCTATAATTAATAGTGGCGCGAGCAACATGCAGAGGATTCATATTCATATTCATATTCATATTATTTATTTGCAATCCACAATGTAATATAGGATGGTAGACAAGTATCCTCATATAGCTAGTGACAATCGTGGACCCTGTCGGGCACAGCAAATCATTTTTTTATACATAATTATTTATGTTAATTTTCTTGTTATCAATGTTATTATATTTAGTACAATACAACTATGAGATAAATTTTACATTCATGCAAAAAATACTTAAACTATAACATATTCATAAATTCTAATATAATAAATACTATGTCACAAAATTTTAAAATTACAATATAAAATTAATTCAACATTAATATAATGATATTATTATGTAACAAGATATAAGTCGTCTATTTGTTTATCATTTATGTATTCTTGTATTGTATAGTAGGCTTTTTTTATAAGAATATTTTTAAGGGTGTTTATAAATTTCGTGTCGTTTGTTTCATTTTTAAGGCTATCTGGCAGTTTATTATATATTTTGATAGACATTACGTACGGGCTATTTGAATGAAGTGTTATGCGGGAAGTGGGTAACATTAACATGTTTCTATATCTAACTGACCGGTTATTATGTTTGTCACTACGAGTCGTATAAAAGGATTTGTATTTTTTTACGAATTTGCATATTTCCAGAATGTAGATAGAAGTTAAAGTGAGTATCTGATATTTTATAAAGAATGGTTTACAACTGTCCGTCTGTTCTATATTAGCAAGAATGCGAATTAATTTCTTTTGAGCAATGAACAATGTTGGTGCATCTGTACTATTTCCCCACATTATTATACCGTAACTGAACCATGCGTAAGCATAGGCATAGTAAGTGGTAAGAGCAGTTGAAAAGTCGGTCGTTTTTTTAACTTCACGGAGTGCATAACTGAATCTAGATATTTTTGATCTTATATTGCTGATGTGGGTCTTCCAAGAAATATGTGTGTCAATAGTGAGTCCTAGTAATATGAAATCATTGACAACTTCAATTTTTGTATTATTTATTAATAAATTAATTGATAGAGGCGATTTTTGATAAGGATAGAATGTCATGAGTTTGGTTTTATTATAGTTAATTTCAAGGTTATGTGCGTTCATCCAATCAATTGTTTTATTTAATATTAAAGTTAACTGGTCGATTATATTTATATCGTCTTTGCATGAAGTTAGTATAGAGATATCATCCGCAAACAACACGCATTTATCCTCTATGATCTTTGGTAAGTCATTGATGTAGATACTGAAGAGTAGACATCCAATGACACTGCCCTGTGGAATTGATGCATTTATGACTTTTTTATCGGATCTTACGTGTTTTATTTGTTTAAGGTCGTAATCGAAGTGTTCCATTTCCACGTATTGCTCTCTATTTTGTAAATATGATGCGAACCATTTATGTGCTGTTCCACGGATTCCTATGCCATATAGTTTGTCCAGAAGGATATTAAATTGCACTTTGTCATATGCCTTGCTCATGTCAAGTAGTATACCTACCGCGTATTTTCTGTCGTTTATAATATTTATAGCTTCTTGGATATATTTATAAACTGCTAATGTCGTTGAACGTTGTTTGCGGAAACCGTTTTGCCCATCACTAAAAATATTATATTTTTCGCAAAAACTGTACACTCGGTCACACATGGCTCTTTCAAAAACTTTTGAGATTGTTGGGAGAAGTACCGATCTAGTAGGAACTCTTAAAAGTAAGTTGTTAAGCAGACGGGGAGAGTCAATTTTAGTTTGGGCTATCTTTACTATAAGTGTGATGTCCGCGATTTGTCTCCTTTCAAAGAGTGGGAGTAAGTGATGCCGCTTACATCTCACCTCATAACTATCGTCATATATCTTACACTTATATAACATGTATCTGGTAAATTTATGCTGTACTGCTTCCAGTCTTTCTATATGCACGTCGTATGTGGACTCCAAATTTGGGAGCAATAATCGAGAGTGCTGCGAACGTAGAGCAATACAAAATTTTGATGGCTGTTAATCTTGAAAACTGAGAGCATGATCTCATGACAAAACCTAACGCTTTGTTAGCTTTGTTAGCAACGTGATCAATATGTTTTTCGTAAGTCAATTTGGCATCATGTATTACACAGGTCGCGGCTTTCATTGACTCGCTTAAGTAATACTCCTTTTAAGGCATAGTTAAATTCGTATGGATTAGGTGTACGAGAAAAGGTTATTGAGTAACATTTTGAGGTATTTATATCTAATCCATTAAGTTGGCAATAAGTTTCGGATCTTTGGAGGTCCTGTTGTAACAGAAGGCTGTAACAGATGGATATTCGATCTTTTTGTATACCTTTATGTCATCCGCGTACATAAAAAATTGCGAGTTAAGAAAACAGGACTTGACATCATTAATAAATAGTTTAAACAACAAAGGCCCAATCAATGAACCCTGCATAACACCAGAAGGAACATTATGCCATATTGAGATTGATCCATTGACAACAACTGCTTGAGATCTGTTTTCTATATACGAACAAAACCATCTAAATAGGTTCCCGTGTATACATACCAGCACGTAAAAGTTTTTAAGAAGTATTTTATGGTCTATACGATCAAACGCTTTACAATAATCGGTGAAATAGCGTCTATTTGACCATCCGTTACCATATTAGAGATCGTGAAATCTATAAATGTTAATAAATTAGTGGTTGTTGATTTATTTTTGATGAATTCATTTTGTTCGGATATAAAAAAATTATCTTAAGTGTTGAATACATGAGTATAAACCAATAGTTGAATATGCATAGTTTCGATATCGGTCTTTATTCTTTACATCGCTTTTATCATCGCTTGTATAATGAGGTAAGCGGTTTAGTCAGTTGATTGGCACAATTAACGATAAACATGGGCGGTATGTGATCCGGGCCAGCTCGCGAGATCTACTGACGTCATCAACTTATGTACCATGTCAGGTTGTCCATTTATATCACAAATTGTATATGGTCATTGTAGTGATTCCCTATTGCTATCAAGTAGAGAATTCTGATGTTGGTGATTTGATGGGGATAGAAACGCTGGCTGAAAATAAGTGGTGAAAATGTTACAAATCCCCTCATTAGTGTCGGCTGTAATTCTTAAAGTCTTCATATGTAAGGCTAGAAATGAGAGAGTTGAACCCTTATTTATTGGATTTAATAAATCTCCAAAGCGTTATGGGATTTTCAGATTTAGACTTTTCTGCGATTTCAATGAAGGCCCGATAACATTCGTCCTCTACGCGTTTTGCTCTTATCCGCAGCGAACTGAAAGTAATATAGTCGCTTGCACAACTGTAAAGTTGTCTTTTATAAATCGTGTTATAAAAATTAATATTAGAGACTTCTATTATATTTGGTGTATAAGTAGGTAACATCTGTATTAATTGTAAAACAATAAAATATGACGTATAATAATATTAAACAAAGATAAAAGATCTAGCTTGGTTTAAGTGTCTTCTTATAAATAAGTAATATTTGAGTACTATCTAACGAAAAAAGATATAGTGGCCTAGCACTATGCGGATGCTAGCAAAATGGTCCCATATTTTGCTAGCATACCTAGTAATATTCGCGCTGTTATAGATTTGTAATGCATCCTTTCCTGCATACCACACATTCCCTTTTGCACACTTAGCAAATATATATCTTTTATAGTCTAGCAATTGAGTTCACTCTTATTATAAAAGTAATCCTAGACGGTAGTTATTCTAATTCGAATTACTTTTTTATTAAACCTAACTTTGTAGAGACTCATAACAGCAAGTTGATAACAGAGCCAAAAAGCTACACAGATTATAAGGCTGACAGCACAGAACGACCTAATACACATCTGGTAACCCTACGCATAGCACACACATCAAGAGGTAATCTGCTCGGTAGTTGTTGTTTCAATGTTTAAGGGAAGAATCCGTCTACTCCATATTTAAGATTCACCGAAAATGACGCAACAGTAATATTACAATACGTTGCAACAATTTGTTTCTTGTGATATAATATGTCGCAACGCGTAAGAGTAAACACATGACGTAGCAATGTTTACGTCACAAACGGGATTCAGTAATAATATAGGTATACCTCAGTTGTGTATTTCACAATCGGGACGCTGTAAAGATAAGTTTTTACGTCACAAGAAGGAAAATTCAGCACATTTATAACCGTGCTGTAGTACGAGTTTATTCAGTCATTAACAAACATCAAAGCAACAGCATCTTAAGTTAAGCGGTAAATAATTTGAAATTGTCAATAAAATACTTACGAAGTGTCTTACTAATTAAAACCAAACAGTGAATTAAAATGGCAGCATCTAATTTCGTATTTTATGGGGTAAATATTTTCAATTTATATTAAAATTCTTTATTATTTTGTTCTATTGATTAAAATATGTGACAATTATTAATTATTTCGATTTATTGATTAAAACAAATATTATATTATATGATATACTCGATGGCGTAGTGGTTAGTGTAACCGACTGCCACGCTTGAGGTCGCGAGTTCGATTCCCGCACGAGTCAAGCATTTGTGTGCATGAACATGGATGTTTGTCTTGGTCTGCGTGTTTCTATGTATAATATCTATGTATTTACGAAAAAAAGGATATATGTATGTTTATCCATTGTCTTGTACCCATAGTACAAGATCTGCTTAGTTTGGGCTAGATGGTGTTGTGTGTTTGATCACATACACACAACACCATAGAATATTATTAGTTACGTAATAATTATGTGAATCAATTTAATGTCACTGAGCTTAATATTTAGATAAATATAAAGTTAATATAATTGTTTATTTTTCAGGCTGTTGCTTTTGTTTTGGTGGTCTGCAGTGCGGCTCCATCTCAAGGTAAGATAAGTCAATGATGACACTAGAAATAATAATAAAACATGAAATTATTCTATTTAACACAATTAATTTATTTGGAAAACACGTGTTTGATATTATAATAACACATACGTATTTTCCAAATACATTTACCGAAGATAACAAATCATTATTGTTAAATATTTTCCTACAGCGCTCGTAAAATGAATTACTTTTTTTATCATGTCTTTGATCTCCAATGAGTAGTGACACTCTTAGAAAATTAAAAGTACAAAGTTTCTTTTCAATATACCTATATATTTATATTAATTGCAATAAGAATGTAAAGTCAATGCTAATCATTCCTACATTAAGAAAGAATCGATCTTATTATAAATTAGTCACAGTACTACTTAGACTATAAGGTATGTATATGTGAATGTAAAATTAAACCTTACTTAATCTGTTGTCAGATGTAAACTCTGTTCTGCCAATCCCTGCGTCGTGTAAGGATCAGCGTTTCTGCTCCGTCAAACCTGAGGGTTACGATCTACTCGAAGAAAGGATCAACAACGCGCTGCCACAATTTCTTCTAAAGGTACGTAATTAAACATGAGGTCGTGTCTCGTATATATTATCAGAAACATCACCAACATGAAACATATCGCTACAGTAGCATGTTTAGTAGTAAAATTTACGAGAAATAAAACTATTAACACTAAAACTACTGGGTATGGGCCTCTTCTTAGTGAGAGAAGGTTAAGGCCGCAGTCCACCGGATTAGCTCAAAGCTGGTTGAATGACTTCTCATATGTTTAAGAATATTATGGAGAACATTAAGACAATTCATTATTTCTTCCACAAACGATAATTAATATATTGATACACACGTTTAGAAAACTCGCAGGTGGCAGACCAACGGTCTCTCTCTAGGACATCGATGCCTATATTATTTATATTTATATACCATTTTATGCAAATGTCTTATATTGTTCAGGATTTTGCTGATCGATATGGACAAGAGACTCCGAGTGAAGATTCAAAACTATCACCAGAAGAAGACTGGCACAATTGTCCTTACGAGACAAAGGTACTACATTACACTTTTATAACTATAACTTTCTGTTCGATTTAACTTATGTATGATAAAATCGTCCATTTAAGAGGAAACACCACGGGCGAGGGAATTGAAAATAGGTATTTGTAAAATCTAGTGCAGTCGCGCAGTGCCCGCAGAGCGTGATAGAGACAACTGCAGTTTGGACCGAAAATACCTATTAAAAATACACAAAATCAACGTTTCGTGGTCCCCTAATTCCTTCTCCAACACTTGACCGATTTAATTACCTTTTTCATTTAAAATTGAAGAAAGGCTTTGGCCGTGTTTCTATGTTTGCCTTTTTTATATAATCTACTCAAATTTGTTTGCTGGATGTTTGAACACAGCGGAAAATCTGGCCATTTTTTGAGGTTTGAGATTGTTCATGTTTCTTTTAATAATTAATAAATTAAAAAAAGGAAAACGTAGAGGCATGGCAATAGAGGCCATACATTTTTTGTGAAAATATTATCGCTCTACTGGCATTATCCAGGGAGGAAACAGGGGACTCCTATTGTATGGGAAAACGGCCCTTGTGTTTCCTCTTAACCAAGTTAAACTGTTATTGTTTCTAAGCACAACAACGTGCAACATATAGTAAATCAATTGTTATTCAAGATATCTCTCGCACTAGGGGTAATTCTTGTGTCGCGGGGGACTTTATAAACATTCAAAGAAGAGACAATGAACAGCTAGACTTAGACGTTAAAATTATTTATAATAATACGTTTGTTATAAGATAATTTATTTTTCCAGACCCAGTCTATGTACTTGTACAACCACGGTGGTAACAGCACCAAAACCGAAATCTTTGTACAAACTAAACTGTTTAGGCAATACGTCGATGTTGTCACTTGCGCGTGAGTATACCTTTATTTAAGTTTTACCAGCTCATAAATTTATACATCTTAATTAAAGAAGGCAAATGTTCCTTCTATCAACGAGAGAGAGAATGAGTTAATCGTTTTCTGTATGGCAAAAGTTTTGGATCTATCAAGATCTGGTCACGCAAAATCTTATTGGATTTTTATTCTCAATAGCTAATCTAAATTGAATAATGTTGCAGACAAGGCTCAGTTTTATTAACACACAGTTAGTGAAATAAAATAGTATGAAAACATATATCTGTCTTCCTTTCGAGCATATACATGCTTAAAAGAATAATTTATAAAATTTAAACATCAGCTATCTGAATTAAAAGTCTTGTATCCTTATAAATGTTTATAAAATGATTTTCTTTTTACAGGACTCAGCATATTAAAACTGACAGCAATGAACAGTGCTTCCAAGACTTGGGCGTGACTTCCTTCAATATGAAATCCACATGCGAGACCACAATGGCACAACGGACTCTATATGTTTTCGACATTGAAACAGGCAAAGTGATTCAAAAGTCGTTCGAAGTGCCAGCCTGCTGCAAGTGCAGAGTTTCTTACGTCTAGACGAATTAATTTAATCAAAAAAATCATCTAAAGTGAAAGCTATATTAGATATACCTACTTAGCAAAAAGATCAAATATGGATATGGTGTTTTAGAAAATTCGTCGTGATCCAATGATTAAGAGTTATTTGAATAGACTGTGTAATATATTATTAACGGTGAATTTATTTATTTCTTCTTACAATTATATTGTCATCATTAAAATAACTCTTAATATGCTAATATAAAGTAGTTGGTCTAACCAACTTGTACGTTTTGAATCTGTATATTGTTTATTTATATTTAGTAAGTAAGTAAATCTTTAGAAATTGTGTGTATTGATAAACTTTGCTGGCAAAGAATTGTATAGTATAAAATAATATTAACAATATTAAAAGACTCTATATTATTGTACAATGTTGTTATTATTTTGTAAAGAACCGATTCGAACCACTGGTTGGCAAGAACACGTCTATAGCTGGAGGCGCTTGTATTAAATAAGTCTAGACTATCTAAATTAGCAAAATTATTTGGTTTAGTAGTCGTTTCGCACGAATTTGTTCGCACATATCGTGCGAGTAGACACTTTTGTTAAATAATTTTTATTTTTTTGTTATTGCTCATACATGCTGTATATTTTGTGCGAATCGTTCCCATCTAAAAACGCAGGTGTCCATTCACACGTTTTCTTTTTTATGCTAATAAAAGTTGAAGTAATATACAATAGCGCACGAAGGTGATACTTTTAAATAAAACAAGGTATACCAATAAATAAAAAAATATAATATTTTTAAAAACTACTTTCTTATATAACAGTCCGTAAAATACATATACATATTACTTATATAAAACTGAGCTTTTATTAAAAGAACATATAAATGTTACTTATATGCACTTGAAAGTAGTGTGTTTACGACTGTATTTTGATATGTTTTTTATTAAAAATACAAAACGTGCGAAGACACCTGCCTTTTCAGACGAGAACGATTGGCACGAAAATATATCCTACATGAGCGAAACGACAACAAAGAAAAATATTTTAAAAAGTGTCTTTTCGCACGATTGGTGCGAACAAATTCGTGCAAAACGACTACTCAGCCAAATATTTATATAGCTCGCAGTTCTTATAAAGAACGAACCTTTTCTATAATTAATAGTGGCGCGATACCGATCTAGTAGGAACTCTTAAAAGAAAGTTGTTAAGCAGACGGGGAGAGTCAATTTTAGTTTGGGCTATCTTTACTATAAGTGTGATGTCCGCGATTTTTCTCCTTTCAAAGAGTGGGAGTAAGTGATGCCGCTTACATCTCGTAACTATCGTCATATATCTTACACTTATATAACATGTATCTGGTAAATTTACGCTGTACTGCTTCCAGTCTTTCTATATGCACGTCGTACTGTGGACTCCAAATTTGGGAGCAATAATCGAGAGTGCTGCGAACGTAGAGCAATACAAAATTTTGATGGCTGTTAAGCTTGAAAACTGAGAGCATGATCTCATGACAAAACCTAACGCTTTATTAGCTTTGTTAGCAACGTGATCAATATGTTTTTCGTAAGTCAATTTGGCATCATGTATTACACACAGGTCGCGGCTTTCATTGACTCGCTTAAGTAATACTCCTTTTAAGGCATAGTTAAATTCGTATGGATTAGGTTTACGAGAACAGGTTATTGAGTAACATTTTGAGGTATTTATATCTAATCCATTAAGTTGGCAATAAGTTTCGGATCTTTGGAGGTCCTAGGTAACAGATGGATATTCGATCTTTTTGTATACCTTTATGTCATCCGCGTACATAAAAAATTGCGAGTTAAGAAAACAGGACTTGACATCGTTCATAAATAGTTTAAACATCAAAGGCCCAATCAATGAACCCTGCATAACACCAGAAGGAACATTATGCCATATTGACATAGATCCATTGACATCAACTGCTTGAGATCTGTTTTCTATATACGAACAAAACCATCTAAATAGGTTCCCGTGTATACATACCAGCACGTAAAAGTTTTTGAGAAGTATTTTATGGTCTATACGATCAAACGCTTTACAATAATCGGTGAAATAGCGTCTATTTGACCATCCGTTACCATATTAGAGATCGTGAAGTCTATAAATTTTAATAAATTAGTGGTTGTTGATTTATTTTTGATGAATCCATTTTGTTCGGATATAAAAATATTATGTTAGGTGTTGTCGCTAAACTATTGGAACAAATTGTTTATACTCAGGTAGAGTATAAACAATTCCTTCCAATAGTTTAGTGAATATGCATAGTTTCGATATCGGTATTTATTCTTTACATCGCTTTTATCATCGCTTGTATAATGAGGTAAGCGGTTTAGTCAGTTGATTGGCACAATTAACGATAAACATGGGCGGTATGTGATCCGGGCCAGCTCGCGAGATCTACTGACGTCATCAACTTATGTACCATGTCAGGTTGTCCATTTATATCACAAATTGTATATGGTCATTGTAGTGATTCCCTATTGCTATTAAGTAGAGAATTCTGATGTTGGTGATTTGATGGGGATAGAAACGCTGGCTGAAAATAAGTGGCGAAGATGTTACAAATCCCCTCATTAGTGTCGTTGGTCGTGGAGAGAGTTGAACCCTTTTTTATTGGATTTAATAAATCTCCAAAGCGTTTTGGGATTTTCAGTTTAAGACATCTCTGCGTTTTCTATGAAGGCCCGATAACATTCGTTCTCTAAGCGTTTTGCTCTTTTCCGCAGCGAACTAAAATTAATAAAGTCGCTTGCACAACTGTTAAGTTGTCTTCTATAAATCGTGTTATAAATTAACATTAGAGACTTCTATTCTACTTGGTGTATAAGTAGGTAACATCTGTATTAATTGTAAAACAATAAAATATGACGTATAATAATATAAAACAAAAATAACAGATGTAGCTAGGTTTAAGTGTCTTCTTATAAATAAGTAATATTTGAGTACTATCTAACGACAAACGATATAGTGGCCTAGCACTATGCGGATGCTAGCAAAATGGTCCCATCTTTTGCCAGCATACCTAGTAATATTCGCGCTGTTATAGATTTGTAATGCATCCTTTCCTGCATACCACACATTCCCTTTTGCACACTTAGCAAATATATATCTTTTATAGTCTAGCAATTGAATTCACTCTTATTATAAAAGTAATCCTAGACGGTAGTTATTCTTATTCGAATTACTTTTTTATTAAACCTAACTTTGTAGAGACTCATAACAGCAAGTTGATAACAAAGCCAAAAAGCTACACAGATTATAAGGCTGACAGCACAGAACGACCTAATACACATCTGGTAACCCTACGCATAGCACACAGCTCATAAGATAATCTGCTCGGTTGTTGTTGTTACAAGGTTTAAAGGAAGAATCCGTCTACTCCGTATTTAAGATGCACCGAAAATGACGCAACAGTAATACGCTGCAACAATTTGTTTCTTGTGATAATATAATATGTCGCAACGCGTAAGGGTAAACACATGACGTAGCAATGTTTACGTCACAAATTGGATTCAGTAATAATATATACCTCAGTGTAGTGTATTTCACAATCGGGACGCTGTAAAGATAAGTTTTTACGTCACAAGAAGGAAAATTCAGCACATTTATAACCGTGCTGTAGTACGAGTTCATTCAGTCATTAACAAACATCAAAGCAACAGCATCTTAAGTTAAGCGGTAAATAATTTGAAATTGTCAATAAAATACTTACGAAGTGTCTTACTAATTAAAACCAAATAGTGAATTAAAATGGCAGCATCTAATTTCGTATTTTATGGGGTAAATATTTTCAATTTATATTAAAATTGTTTATTATTTTGTTCTATTGATTAAAATATGTGACAATTATTAATTATTTCAATTTATTGATTAAAACAAATATTATATTATATGATATATTCGATGGCGTAGTGGTTAGTGTAACCGACTGCCGCGCTTGAGGTCGCGAGTTCGATTCCCGCACGAGTCAAGCATTTGTGTGCATGAACATGGATGTTTGTCTTGGTCTGCGTGTTTCTATGAATAATATCTATGTATTTACGAAAAAAAGGATATATGTATGTTTATCTATTGTCTTGTACCCATAGTACAAGATCTGGTTAGTTTGGGCTAGGTGGTGTTGTGTGTATGATCACATACACACAACACCATAGAATATTATTAGTTACATAATAATTATGTGAATCAATTTAATGTCACTGAGCTTAATATTTAGATAAATATAAAGTTAATATAATTGTTTATTTTTCAGGCTGTTGCTTTTGTTTTGGTGGTCTGCAGTGCGGCTCCATCTCAAGGTAAGATAAGCCAATAATGACACTAGAAATAATAATAAAACATGAAATTATTCTATTTAACACAATTAATTTATTTGGAAAACACGTGTTTGATATTATAATAACAAATACGTTTACCGAAGATAACAAATCATTATTGTTAAATATTTTCCTACAGCGCTCGTAAAATGAATTACTTCTTTTATCATGTCTTTGATCTCCAATGAGTATGACACTCTTAGAAAATTAAAAGTACAAAGTTTCTTTTCAATATACCTAGTGTAATAATTTATATTAATTTCAATAAGAATGTAAAGTCAATGCTAATCATTCCTACATTAAGAAAGAATCAATCTTATTATAAATTAGTCACAGTACTACTTACACTATAAGGTATGTATATGTGAATGTAAAATTAAACCTTACTTAATCTGTTGTCAGACGTAAACTCTGTTCTGCCGATCCCTGCGTCGTGTAAGGATCAGCGTTTCTGCTCCGTCAAACCTGAGGGTTACGATCTACTCGAAGAGAAGATCAACAACGCGCTGCCACAATTTCTTCTAAAGGCACGTAATTAAACATGAGATTGTGTCTCGTATATATTATCAGAAACATCACCAACATGAAATATATCGCTACAGTAGCATGTTTAGTAGTAAAATTCACGAGAAATAAAACTATTAACACTAGAACTACTGGGTATGGGCCTCTTCTTAGTGAGAGAAGGTTAAGGCCGCAGTCCACCGGATTAGCTCAAAGCTGGTTGAAAGACTTCTCATAACCTTGAGAATATTATGGAGAACATTAAGACAATTCATAATTTCTTCCGCAAACGATAATTATAATATTGATACGCACGTTTAGAAAACTCGCAGGTGGCAGACCAACGGTCGCCCACTAGGACATGGATGCCTATATAGGCATCCATGTCCTAGTGGGTGACCGTATTTCTATTTATATACCATTTTATTCAAATGTCTTGTATTGTTCAGGATTTTGCTGATCGATATGGACAAGAGACTCCGAGTGAAGATTCAAAACTATCACCAGAAGAAAACTGGCACAATTGTCCTTACGAGTCCAAGGTACTACATCACACTTTTCTAACTATAACTTTCTGTTCGATTTAACTTATGTATGGTAAAATCGTCCATTTAAGAGGAAACACCACGGGCGAGGGAATTGAAAATAGGTATTTGTAAAATCTATTGCTGTTGCGCAGTGCCCGCAGAGCGTGATAGAGACAACTGCAGTTTGGACCGAAAATACCTATTAAAATACACAAAATCAACGTTTCGTAGTCCCCTAATTCGTTCTCCAACACTTGACCGATTTAATTACCTTTTTCATTAAAAATTAAAGAAAGGCTTTGGCCGTGTTTCTATGTTTTCCTTTTTTATATAATCTACTCAAATTTGTTTGCTGGATGTTTGAACACAGCGGAAAATCTGGCCAATTTTTGAGGTTTGAGATTGCTCATGTCTCTTTTAATAATTAATAAATGAAAAAAAGAAAAACGTAGAGACATGGCAATAGAGGCCATACATTTTTTGTGAAAATATTATTGCTCTACTGGCATTATCCAGGGAGGAAACAGGGGACTCCTATTGTATGGGAAAGCGGCCCTTGTGTTTCCTCTTAACCAAGTTAAACTGTTATTGTTTCTAAGCACAACAACGTGCAACATATAGTAAATCAATTGTTATTCAAGATATCTCCCGCACTAGGGGTAATTCCTGTGTCACGGGGGACTTTACTAACATTCAAAGAAGAGACAATGAACAGCTAGACTTAGACGTTAAAATTATTTATAATAATACGTTTGTTATAAGATAATTTATTTTTCCAGACGCAGTCTATGTACTTGTACAACCACGGTGGTAACAGCACCAAAACCGAAATCTTTGTACAAACTAAACTGTTTAAGCAATACGTCGATGTTGTCACTTGCGCGTGAGTATACCTTTATTCAAGTTTTACCAGCTCATAAATTTATACATCTTAATTAAAGAAGGCAAATGTTCCTTCTATCAACGACTGTAGAGTTAATCGTTTTCTGTATGGCAAAAGTTTTGAATCTATCAAGATCTGGTCACGCAAAATCTTATTGGATTTTTATTCGCAATAGCAAATCTAAATTGAATAATGTTGCAGACAAGGCTCAGTTTTATTAGACAGGCACTAAACACACAGTTAGTGAAATAAATAGTATGAAAACATATATCTGTCTTCCTTTCGAGTATATACATGCTTAAAAGAATAATTTACAAAATTTAAAAATCAGCTATCTGAATTAAAAGTCTTGTATCCTTATAAATTTTTATAAAATGATTTTCTTTTTACAGGACTCAGCATATTAAAACTGACAGCAATGAGCAGTGCTTCCAAGACTTGGGCGTGACTTCCTTCAATATGAAATCCACATGCGAGACCACAATGGCACAACGGACCCTATATGTTTTCGACATTGAAACAAGCAAAGTGATTCAAAAGTCGTTCGAAGTGCCGGCCTGCTGCAAGTGCAGAGTTTCATACGTCTAGACGAATTAATTTAATTAAACAAACCATCTAAAGTGAAAGCTATATTAGATATACCTACTTAGCAAAAAGATCAAATATGGATATGGTGTTTTAGAAAAATCGTCGTGATCCAATGTTTAAGAGTTATTTGAATAGACTGTGTAATATATTATTAACGGTGAATTTATTTATTTATTCTTACAATTATATTGTCATCATTAAAATAACTCTTAATATGCTAATATAAAGTAGTTGGTCTAACCAACTTGTACGTTTTGAATCTGTATATTGTTTATTTATATTTAGTAAGTAAGTAAATCTTTAGAAATTGTGTGTATTGATAAACTTTGCTGGCAAAGAATTGTATAGTATAAAATAATATTAACAATATTAAAAGACTGTATATTATTGTACAATAACTGTTGTTATTATTTTGTAAAAGAATAAACAAATGTGCATATTAATTAGCAAAATTATTTGGTTTAGTAGTCGTTTCGCACGAATTTGTTCGCACATATCGTGCGAATAGACACTTTTGTTAAATAATATTTTTTGTTTTTGTTATTGCGCATACATGGTGTATATTTTGTGCGAATCGTTCCCATCTGAAAACGCAGGTGTCCATTCACACGTTTTCTTTTTTATGCTAATAAAAGTAGAAGTATTATACAACAGCGCACGAAAGTGATAGTTTTAAATAAAACAAGGTATACCAATAAATAAAAAAATATAATATTTTTTTAAAACCACTTTCTTATATAACAGTCCGTAAAATACATATACATATTAATTATATAGAACTGAGCTTTTATTAAGAGAACATTTTGAGAGAACATATAAATGTTACTTATATGCACTTGAAAGTAGTGTGTTAACGATAGTATTTTGATATGTTTTTTATTAAAAATACAAAACGTGCGAAGACACCTGCCTTTTCAGACGGGAACGATTGGCACGAAAATATATCCCACATGAGCGAAACGACAACAAAGAAAAATATTTTAAAAAGTGTCTTTTCGCACGATTGGTGCGAACATATTCGTGCAAAACGACTACTAAGCCAAATATTTATATAGCTCGCAGTTCTTATAAAGAACGAACCTTTTCTATAATTAATAGTGGCGCGAGCAACATGCAGAGGATAAGGTACCTACTCCTACCGATCTGGTAGGAACTCTTAAAAGTAAGTTGCTAAGCAGACGGGGAGAGTCAATTTTGGATTGGGCTATCTTTACTAAAAGATCACACTGTTATCCGCGATTTTTCTCCTTTCAAAGAGTGGGAGTAAGTGATGCCGCTTACATCTCGCCTCATAACTATCGTCATATGTCTTACACTTATATAGCATGTATCTGGTAAATTTACGCTGTAGGTACTGCTTCCAGTCTTTCTATATGCACGTCGTACTGTGGACTTCAAATTTGAGAGCAATATTCGAGGGTGCTGCGAACGTAGAGCAATACAACATTTTGATGGGTTTTAAGCTTGAAAACTGAGAGTATGATCTCATGACAAAACCTAACGCTTTATTAGCTTTGTTAGCAACGTGATCAATATGTTTTTCATAAGTCAATTTGGCATCATGTATTACACACAGGTCGCGGCTTTCATTGACTCGCTTAAGTAGTACTCCTTTTAAGGCATAGGTAAATTCGTATGGATTAGGTTTACGAGAACAGGTTATTGAGTAACATTTTGAGGTATTTATATCTAATCCATTAAGTTGGCAATAACTTTCGGATCTTTGGAGGTCCTAGGTAACAGATGGATATTCGATCTTTTTGTATACCTTTATGTCATCCGCGTACATAAAAATTGCGAGTTAAGAAAACAGGACTTGACATCGTTAATAAATAGTTTAAACAACAAAGGCCCAATCAATGAACCCTGCATAACACCAGAAGGAACATTATGCCATATTGAGATTGATCCATTGACAGCAACTGCTTGAGATCTGTTTTCTATATACGAACAAAACCATGTAAATAGGTTCCCGTGTATACCAGCACGTAAAAGTTTTTGAAAAGTATTTTATGGTCTATACGATCAAATGCTTTACAATAATCGGTAAAAATAACGTCTATTTGACTACCCGTTACCATATTAGAGATCGTGAAGTCTATAAATGTTAATAAATTAGTGGTTGTTGATTTATTTTTGATGAATCCATTTTGTTCGGATATAAAAATATTATGTTAGGTGTTGTCGCTAAACTATTGGAACGAACTGTTTATACTCAGGTAGAGTATAAACAATTCGTTCCAATAGTTTAGCGAATATGCATAGTTTCGATATCGGTCTGTAGTTCTTTTTACATCGCTTGTATAATGAGGTAAGCGGTTCAGTCAGTTGATTGGCACAATTAACGATAAACATGGGCGGTATGTGATCCGGGCCAGCTCGCGAGGTCTACTGACGTCATCAACTTATGTACCATGTCAGGTTGTACATTTATATCACAAATTGTATATGGGCATTGTAGTGATTCCCTATTGCTATCAAGTTGAGAATTCTGATGTTGGTGATTTGATGGGGATAGAAACGCTGGCTGAAAATAAGTGGCGAAGATGTTACAAATCCCCTCATTAGTGTCGGCTGTAATTCTTAAAGTCTTCATATGTAAGGCTAGAAGGGAAAGAGTTAAACCCTTATTTATTGGATTAAATAAATCTCCAAAGCGTTATAGGATTTTCAGTTTTAGACTTCTCTGCGATTTCAATGAAGGCCACATGATAACATTCGTCCTCTACGCGTTTTGCTCTTTTCCGCAGCAAACTGAAAGTAATATAGTCGCTTGCACAACTGTAAAGTTGTCTTCTATATATCGTGTTATAAATTAATATTAGAGACTTCTATTCTATTTGGTGTATAAGTAGGTAACATCTGTATTAATTGTAAAACAATAAAATATGACGTATAATAATATAAAACAAAGATAAAAGATCTAGCTTGGTTTAAGTGTCTTCTTTTAAATAAGTAATATTTGAGTACTATCTGACGACAAACGATATAGTGGCCTAGCCCTATGCGGATGCTAGCAAAATCGTCCCATCTTTTGCTAGCATACCTAGTAATATTCGCGCTGTTATAGATTTGTAATGCATCCTTTCCTGCATACCACACATTCCCTTTTGCACAATTAGCAAATATATATCTTTTATAGTCTAGCAATTGAATTCACTCTTATTATAAAAGTAATCCTAGACGGTAGTTATTCTTATTCGAATTACTTTTTTATTAAACCTAACTTTGTAGAGACTCATAACAGCAAGTTGATAACAGAGCCAAAAAGCTACACAGATTATAAGGCTGACAGCACAGAGCGACCTAATACACATCTGGTAACCCTACGCATAGCACACAGCTCATAAGATAATCTGCTCGGTTGTTGTTGTTACAAGGTTTAAAGGAAGAATCCGTCTACTCCGTATTTAAGATGCACCGAAAATGACGCAACAGTAATACGCTGCAACAATTTGTTTCTTGTGATAATATAATATGTCGCAACGCGTAAGGGTAAACACATGACGTAGCAATGTTTACGTCACAAATTGGATTCAGTAATAATATATACCTCAGTGTAGTGTATTTCACAATCGGGACGCTGTAAAGATAAGTTTTTACGTCACAAGAAGGAAAATTCAGCACATTTATAACCGTGCTGTAGTACGAGTTCATTCAGTCATTAACAAACATCAAAGCAACAGCATCTTAAGTTAAGCGGTAAATAATTTGAAATTGTCAATAAAATACTTACGAAGTGTCTTACTAATTAAAACCAAATAGTGAATTAAAATGGCAGCATCTAATTTCGTATTTTATGGGGTAAATATTTTCAATTCATATTAAAATTGTTTATTATTTTGTTCTATTGATTAAAATATGTGACAATTATTAATTATTTCGATTTATTGATTAAAACAAATATTATATTATATGATATACTCGATGGCGTAGTGGTTAGTGTAACCGACTGCCGCGCTTGAGGTCGCGAGTTCGATTCCCGCACGAGTCAAGCATTTGTGTGCATGAACATGGATGTTTGTCTTGGTCTGCGTGTTTCTATGAATAATATCTATGTATTTACGAAAAAAAGGATATATGTATGTTTATCTATTGTCTTGTACCCATAGTACAAGATCTGGTTAGTTTGGGCTAGGTGGTGTTGTGTGTATGATCACATACACACAACACCATAGAATATTATTAGTTACATAATAATTATGTGAATCAATTTAATGTCACTGAGCTTAATATTTAGATAAATATAAAGTTAATATAATTGTTTATTTTTCAGGCTGTTGCTTTTGTTTTGGTGGTCTGCAGTGCGGCTCCATCTCAAGGTAAGATAAGCCAATAATGACACTAGAAATAATAATAAAACATGAAATTATTCTATTTAACACAATTAATTTATTTGGAAAACACGTGTTTGATATTATAATAACAAATACGTTTACCGAAGATAACAAATCATTATTGTTAAATATTTTCCTACAGCGCTCGTAAAATGAATTACTTCTTTTATCATGTCTTTGATCTCCAATGAGTATGACACTCTTAGAAAATTAAAAGTACAAAGTTTCTTTTCAATATACCTAGTGTAATAATTTATATTAATTTCAATAAGAATGTAAAGTCAATGCTAATCATTCCTACATTAAGAAAGAATCAATCTTATTATAAATTAGTCACAGTACTACTTACACTATAAGGTATGTATATGTGAATGTAAAATTAAACCTTACTTAATCTGTTGTCAGACGTAAACTCTGTTCTGCCGATCCCTGCGTCGTGTAAGGATCAGCGTTTCTGCTCCGTCAAACCTGAGGGTTACGATCTACTCGAAGAGAAGATCAACAACGCGCTGCCACAATTTCTTCTAAAGGCACGTAATTAAACATGAGATTGTGTCTCGTATATATTATCAGAAACATCACCAACATGAAATATATCGCTACAGTAGCATGTTTAGTAGTAAAATTCACGAGAAATAAAACTATTAACACTAGAACTACTGGGTATGGGCCTCTTCTTAGTGAGAGAAGGTTAAGGCCGCAGTCCACCGGATTAGCTCAAAGCTGGTTGAAAGACTTCTCATAACCTTGAGAATATTATGGAGAACATTAAGACAATTCATAATTTCTTCCGCAAACGATAATTATAATATTGATACGCACGTTTAGAAAACTCGCAGGTGGCAGACCAACGGTCGCCCACTAGGACATGGATGCCTATATAGGCATCCATGTCCTAGTGGGTGACCGTATTTCTATTTATATACCATTTTATTCAAATGTCTTGTATTGTTCAGGATTTTGCTGATCGATATGGACAAGAGACTCCGAGTGAAGATTCAAAACTATCACCAGAAGAAAACTGGCACAATTGTCCTTACGAGTCCAAGGTACTACATCACACTTTTCTAACTATAACTTTCTGTTCGATTTAACTTATGTATGGTAAAATCGTCCATTTAAGAGGAAACACCACGGGCGAGGGAATTGAAAATAGGTATTTGTAAAATCTATTGCTGTTGCGCAGTGCCCGCAGAGCGTGATAGAGACAACTGCAGTTTGGACCGAAAATACCTATTAAAATACACAAAATCAACGTTTCGTAGTCCCCTAATTCGTTCTCCAACACTTGACCGATTTAATTACCTTTTTCATTAAAAATTAAAGAAAGGCTTTGGCCGTGTTTCTATGTTTTCCTTTTTTATATAATCTACTCAAATTTGTTTGCTGGATGTTTGAACACAGCGGAAAATCTGGCCAATTTTTGAGGTTTGAGATTGCTCATGTCTCTTTTAATAATTAATAAATGAAAAAAAGAAAAACGTAGAGACATGGCAATAGAGGCCATACATTTTTTGTGAAAATATTATTGCTCTACTGGCATTATCCAGGGAGGAAACAGGGGACTCCTATTGTATGGGAAAGCGGCCCTTGTGTTTCCTCTTAACCAAGTTAAACTGTTATTGTTTCTAAGCACAACAACGTGCAACATATAGTAAATCAATTGTTATTCAAGATATCTCCCGCACTAGGGGTAATTCCTGTGTCACGGGGGACTTTACTAACATTCAAAGAAGAGACAATGAACAGCTAGACTTAGACGTTAAAATTATTTATAATAATACGTTTGTTATAAGATAATTTATTTTTCCAGACGCAGTCTATGTACTTGTACAACCACGGTGGTAACAGCACCAAAACCGAAATCTTTGTACAAACTAAACTGTTTAAGCAATACGTCGATGTTGTCACTTGCGCGTGAGTATACCTTTATTCAAGTTTTACCAGCTCATAAATTTATACATCTTAATTAAAGAAGGCAAATGTTCCTTCTATCAACGACTGTAGAGTTAATCGTTTTCTGTATGGCAAAAGTTTTGAATCTATCAAGATCTGGTCACGCAAAATCTTATTGGATTTTTATTCGCAATAGCAAATCTAAATTGAATAATGTTGCAGACAAGGCTCAGTTTTATTAGACAGGCACTAAACACACAGTTAGTGAAATAAATAGTATGAAAACATATATCTGTCTTCCTTTCGAGTATATACATGCTTAAAAGAATAATTTACAAAATTTAAAAATCAGCTATCTGAATTAAAAGTCTTGTATCCTTATAAATTTTTATAAAATGATTTTCTTTTTACAGGACTCAGCATATTAAAACTGACAGCAATGAGCAGTGCTTCCAAGACTTGGGCGTGACTTCCTTCAATATGAAATCCACATGCGAGACCACAATGGCACAACGGACCCTATATGTTTTCGACATTGAAACAAGCAAAGTGATTCAAAAGTCGTTCGAAGTGCCGGCCTGCTGCAAGTGCAGAGTTTCATACGTCTAGACGAATTAATTTAATTAAACAAACCATCTAAAGTGAAAGCTATATTAGATATACCTACTTAGCAAAAAGATCAAATATGGATATGGTGTTTTAGAAAAATCGTCGTGATCCAATGTTTAAGAGTTATTTGAATAGACTGTGTAATATATTATTAACGGTGAATTTATTTATTTATTCTTACAATTATATTGTCATCATTAAAATAACTCTTAATATGCTAATATAAAGTAGTTGGTCTAACCAACTTGTACGTTTTGAATCTGTATATTGTTTATTTATATTTAGTAAGTAAGTAAATCTTTAGAAATTGTGTGTATTGATAAACTTTGCTGGCAAAGAATTGTATAGTATAAAATAATATTAACAATATTAAAAGACTGTATATTATTGTACAATAACTGTTGTTATTATTTTGTAAAAGAATAAACAAATGTGCATATTAATTAGCAAAATTATTTGGTTTAGTAGTCGTTTCGCACGAATTTGTTCGCACATATCGTGCGAATAGACACTTTTGTTAAATAATATTTTTTGTTTTTGTTATTGCGCATACATGGTGTATATTTTGTGCGAATCGTTCCCATCTGAAAACGCAGGTGTCCATTCACACGTTTTCTTTTTTATGCTAATAAAAGTAGAAGTATTATACAACAGCGCACGAAAGTGATAGTTTTAAATAAAACAAGGTATACCAATAAATAAAAAAATATAATATTTTTTTAAAACCACTTTCTTATATAACAGTCCGTAAAATACATATACATATTAATTATATAGAACTGAGCTTTTATTAAGAGAACATTTTGAGAGAACATATAAATGTTACTTATATGCACTTGAAAGTAGTGTGTTAACGATAGTATTTTGATATGTTTTTTATTAAAAATACAAAACGTGCGAAGACACCTGCCTTTTCAGACGGGAACGATTGGCACGAAAATATATCCCACATGAGCGAAACGACAACAAAGAAAAATATTTTAAAAAGTGTCTTTTCGCACGATTGGTGCGAACATATTCGTGCAAAACGACTACTAAGCCAAATATTTATATAGCTCGCAGTTCTTATAAAGAACGAACCTTTTCTATAATTAATAGTGGCGCGAGCAACATGCAGAGGATAAGGTACCTACTCCTACCGATCTGGTAGGAACTCTTAAAAGTAAGTTGCTAAGCAGACGGGGAGAGTCAATTTTGGATTGGGCTATCTTTACTAAAAGATCACACTGTTATCCGCGATTTTTCTCCTTTCAAAGAGTGGGAGTAAGTGATGCCGCTTACATCTCGCCTCATAACTATCGTCATATGTCTTACACTTATATAGCATGTATCTGGTAAATTTACGCTGTAGGTACTGCTTCCAGTCTTTCTATATGCACGTCGTACTGTGGACTTCAAATTTGAGAGCAATATTCGAGGGTGCTGCGAACGTAGAGCAATACAACATTTTGATGGGTTTTAAGCTTGAAAACTGAGAGTATGATCTCATGACAAAACCTAACGCTTTATTAGCTTTGTTAGCAACGTGATCAATATGTTTTTCATAAGTCAATTTGGCATCATGTATTACACACAGGTCGCGGCTTTCATTGACTCGCTTAAGTAGTACTCCTTTTAAGGCATAGGTAAATTCGTATGGATTAGGTTTACGAGAACAGGTTATTGAGTAACATTTTGAGGTATTTATATCTAATCCATTAAGTTGGCAATAACTTTCGGATCTTTGGAGGTCCTAGGTAACAGATGGATATTCGATCTTTTTGTATACCTTTATGTCATCCGCGTACATAAAAATTGCGAGTTAAGAAAACAGGACTTGACATCGTTAATAAATAGTTTAAACAACAAAGGCCCAATCAATGAACCCTGCATAACACCAGAAGGAACATTATGCCATATTGAGATTGATCCATTGACAGCAACTGCTTGAGATCTGTTTTCTATATACGAACAAAACCATGTAAATAGGTTCCCGTGTATACCAGCACGTAAAAGTTTTTGAAAAGTATTTTATGGTCTATACGATCAAATGCTTTACAATAATCGGTAAAAATAACGTCTATTTGACTACCCGTTACCATATTAGAGATCGTGAAGTCTATAAATGTTAATAAATTAGTGGTTGTTGATTTATTTTTGATGAATCCATTTTGTTCGGATATAAAAATATTATGTTAGGTGTTGTCGCTAAACTATTGGAACGAACTGTTTATACTCAGGTAGAGTATAAACAATTCGTTCCAATAGTTTAGCGAATATGCATAGTTTCGATATCGGTCTGTAGTTCTTTTTACATCGCTTGTATAATGAGGTAAGCGGTTCAGTCAGTTGATTGGCACAATTAACGATAAACATGGGCGGTATGTGATCCGGGCCAGCTCGCGAGGTCTACTGACGTCATCAACTTATGTACCATGTCAGGTTGTACATTTATATCACAAATTGTATATGGGCATTGTAGTGATTCCCTATTGCTATCAAGTTGAGAATTCTGATGTTGGTGATTTGATGGGGATAGAAACGCTGGCTGAAAATAAGTGGCGAAGATGTTACAAATCCCCTCATTAGTGTCGGCTGTAATTCTTAAAGTCTTCATATGTAAGGCTAGAAGGGAAAGAGTTAAACCCTTATTTATTGGATTAAATAAATCTCCAAAGCGTTATAGGATTTTCAGTTTTAGACTTCTCTGCGATTTCAATGAAGGCCACATGATAACATTCGTCCTCTACGCGTTTTGCTCTTTTCCGCAGCAAACTGAAAGTAATATAGTCGCTTGCACAACTGTAAAGTTGTCTTCTATATATCGTGTTATAAATTAATATTAGAGACTTCTATTCTATTTGGTGTATAAGTAGGTAACATCTGTATTAATTGTAAAACAATAAAATATGACGTATAATAATATAAAACAAAGATAAAAGATCTAGCTTGGTTTAAGTGTCTTCTTTTAAATAAGTAATATTTGAGTACTATCTGACGACAAACGATATAGTGGCCTAGCCCTATGCGGATGCTAGCAAAATCGTCCCATCTTTTGCTAGCATACCTAGTAATATTCGCGCTGTTATAGATTTGTAATGCATCCTTTCCTGCATACCACACATTCCCTTTTGCACAATTAGCAAATATATATCTTTTATAGTCTAGCAATTGAATTCACTCTTATTATAAAAGTAATCCTAGACGGTAGTTATTCTTATTCGAATTACTTTTTTATTAAACCTAACTTTGTAGAGACTCATAACAGCAAGTTGATAACAGAGCCAAAAAGCTACACAGATTATAAGGCTGACAGCACAGAGCGACCTAATACACATCTGGTAACCCTACGCATAGCACACAGCTCATAAGATAATCTGCTCGGTTGTTGTTGTTACAAGGTTTAAAGGAAGAATCCGTCTACTCCGTATTTAAGATGCACCGAAAATGACGCAACAGTAATACGCTGCAACAATTTGTTTCTTGTGATAATATAATATGTCGCAACGCGTAAGGGTAAACACATGACGTAGCAATGTTTACGTCACAAATTGGATTCAGTAATAATATATACCTCAGTGTAGTGTATTTCACAATCGGGACGCTGTAAAGATAAGTTTTTACGTCACAAGAAGGAAAATTCAGCACATTTATAACCGTGCTGTAGTACGAGTTCATTCAGTCATTAACAAACATCAAAGCAACAGCATCTTAAGTTAAGCGGTAAATAATTTGAAATTGTCAATAAAATACTTACGAAGTGTCTTACTAATTAAAACCAAATAGTGAATTAAAATGGCAGCATCTAATTTCGTATTTTATGGGGTAAATATTTTCAATTCATATTAAAATTGTTTATTATTTTGTTCTATTGATTAAAATATGTGACAATTATTAATTATTTCGATTTATTGATTAAAACAAATATTATATTATATGATATACTCGATGGCGTAGTGGTTAGTGTAACCGACTGCCGCGCTTGAGGTCGCGAGTTCGATTCCCGCACGAGTCAAGCATTTGTGTGCATGAACATGGATGTTTGTCTTGATCTGCGTGTTTCTATGAATAATATCTATGTATTTACGAAAAAAATGATATATGTATGTTTATCTATTGTCTTGTACCCATAGTACAAAATCTGGTTAGTTTGGGCTAGGTGGTGTTGTGTGTATGATCACATACACACAACACCATAGAATATTATTAGTTACATAATAATTATGTGAATCAATTTAATGTCACTGAGCTTAATATTTAGATAAATATAAAGTTAATATAATTGTTTATTTTTCAGGCTGTTGCTTTTGTTTTGGTGGTCTGCAGTGCGGCTCCATCTCAAGGTAAGATAAGCCAATAATGACACTAGAAATAATAATAAAACATGAAATTATTCTATTTAACACAATTAATTTATTTGGAAAACACGTGTTTGATATTATAATAACAAATACGTTTACCGAAGATAACAAATCATTATTGTTAAATATTTTCCTACAGCGCTCGTAAAATGAATTACTTCTTTTATCATGTCTTTGATCTCCAATGAGTATGACACTCTTAGAAAATTAAAAGTACAAAGTTTCTTTTCAATATACCTAGTGTAATAATTTATATTAATTTCAATAAGAATGTAAAGTCAATGCTAATCATTCCTACATTAAGAAAGAATCGATCTTATTATAAATTAGTCACAGTACTACTTACACTATAAGGTATGTATATGTGAATGTAAAATTAAACCTTACTTAATCTGTTGTCAGATGTAAACTCTGTTCTGCCGATCCCTGCGTCGTGTAAGGATCAGCGTTTCTGCTCCGTCAAACCTGAGGGTTACGATCTACTCGAAGAGAAGATCAACAACGCGCTGCCACAATTTCTTCTAAAGGTACGTAATTAAACATGAGATTGTGTCTCGTATATATTATCAGAAACATCACCAACATGAAACATATCGCTACAGTAGCATGTTTAGTAGTAAAATTCACGAGAAATAAAACTATTAACACTAGAACTACTGGGTATGGGCCTCTTCTTAGTGAGAGAAGGTTAAGGCCGCAGTCCACCGGATTAGCTCAAAGCTGGTTGAAAGACTTCTCATAACCATAGAATATTATGGAGAACATTAAGACAATTCATAATTTCTTCCGCAAACGATAATTATAATATTGATACGCACGTTTAGAAAACTCGCAGGTGGCAGACCAACGGTCGCCCACTAGGACATGGATGCCTATATAGGCATCCATGTCCTAGTGGGTGACCGTATTTCTATTTATATACCATTTTATTCAAATGTCTTGTATTGTTCAGGATTTTACTGATCGATATGGACAAGAGACTCCGAGTGAAGATTCAAAACTATCACCAGAAGAAGACTGGCACAATTGTCCTTACGAGTCCAAGGTACTACATCACACTTTTCTAATTATAACTTTCTGTTCGATTTAACTTATGTATGGTAAAATCGTCCATTTAAGAGGAAACACCACGGGCGAGGGAATTGAAAATAGGTATTTGTAAAATCTATTGCTGTTGCGCAGTGCCCGCAGAGCGTGATAGAGACAACTGCAGTTTGGACCGAAAATACCTATTAAAATACACAAAATCAACGTTTCGTAGTCCCCTAATTCGTTCTCCAACACTTGACCGATTTAATTACCTTTTTCATTAAAAATTAAAGAAAGGCTTTGGCCGTGTTTCTATGTTTTCCTTTTTTATATAATCTACTCAAATTTGTTTGCTGGATGTTTGAACACAGCGGAAAATCTGGCCAATTTTTGAGGTTTGAGATTGCTCATGTCTCTTTTAATAATTAATAAATGAAAAAAAGGAAAACGTAGAGACATGGCAATAGAGGCCATACATTTTTTGTGAAAATATTATTGCTCTACTGGCATTATCCAGGGAGGAAACAGGGGACTCCTATTGTATGGGAAAGCGGCCCTTGTGTTTCCTCTTAACCAAGTTAAACTGTTATTGTTTCTAAGCACAACAACGTGCAACATATAGTAAATCAATTGTTATTCAAGATATCTCCCGCACTAGGGGTAATTCCTGTGTCGCGGGGGACTTTACTAACATTCAAAGAAGATACAATGAACAGCTAGACTTAGACGTTAAAATTATTTATAATAATACGTTTGTTATAAGATAATTTATTTTTCCAGACGCAGTCTATGTACTTGTACAACCACGGTGGTAATAGCACCAAAACCGAAATCTTTGTACAAACTAAACTGTTTAGGCAATACGTCGATGTTGTCACTTGCGCGTGAGTATACCTTTATTCAAGTTTTACCAGCTCATAAATTTATACATCTTAATTAAAGAAGGCAAATGTTCCTTCTATCAACGACTGTAGAGTTAATCGTTTTCTGTATGGCAAAAGTTTTGAATCTATCAAGATCTGGTCACGCAAAATTTTATTGGATTTTTATTCGCAATAGCAAATCTAAATTGAATAATGTTGCAGACAAGGCTCAGTTTTATTAGACAGGCACTAAACACACAGTTAGTGAAATAAATAGTATGAAAACATATATCTGTCTTCCTTTCGAGTATATACATGCTTAAAAGAATAATTAACAAAATTTAAAAATCAGCTATCTGAATTAAAAGTCTTGTATCCTTATAAATTTTTATAAAATGATTTTCTTTTTACAGGACTCAGCATATTAAAACTGACAGCAATGAGCAGTGCTTCCAAGACTTGGGCGTGACTTCCTTCAATATGAAATCCACATGCGAGACCACAATGGCACAACGGACCCTATATGTTTTCGACATTGAAACAAGCAAAGTGATTCAAAAGTCGTTCGAAGTGCCGGCCTGCTGCAAGTGCAGAGTTTCATACGTCTAGACGAATTAATTTAATTAAACAAACCATCTAAAGTGAAAGCTATATTAGATATACCTACTTAGCAAAAAGATCAAATATGGATATGGTGTTTTAGAAAAATCGTCGTGATCCAATGTTTAAGAGTTATTTGAATAGACTGTGTAATATATTATTAACGGTGAATTTATTTATTTATTCTTACAATTATATTGTCATCATTAAAATAACTCTTAATATGCTAATATAAAGTAGTTGGTCTAATCAACTTGTACGTTTTGAATCTGTATATTGTTTATTTATATTTAGTAAGTAAGTAAATCTTTAGAAATTGTGTGTATTGATAAACTTTGCTGGCAAAGAATTGTATAGTATAAAATAATATTAACAATATTAAAAGACTGTATATTATTGTACAATAACTGTTGTTATTATTTTGTAAAAGAATAAACAAATGTGCATATTAATTAGCAAAATTATTTGGTTTAGTAGTCGTTTCGCACGAATTTGTTCGCACATATCGTGCGAATAGACACTTTTGTTAAATAATATTTTTTGTTTTTGTTATTGCGCATACATGGTGTATATTTTGTGCGAATCGTTCCCATCTGAAAACGCAGGTGTCCATTCACACGTTTTCTTTTTTATGCTAATAAAAGTAGAAGTATTATACAACAGCGCACGAAAGTGATAGTTTTAAATAAAACAAGGTATACCAATAAATAAAAAAATATAATATTTTTTTAAAACCACTTTCTTATATAACAGTCCGTAAAATACATATACATATTAATTATATAGAACTGAGCTTTTATTAAGAGAACATTTTGAGAGAACATATAAATGTTACTTATATGCACTTGAAAGTAGTGTGTTAACGATAGTATTTTGATATGTTTTTTATTAAAAATACAAAACGTGCGAAGACACCTGCCTTTTCAGACGGGAACGATTGGCACGAAAATATATCCCACATGAGCGAAACGACAACAAAGAAAAATATTTTAAAAAGTGTCTTTTCGCACGATTGGTGCGAACATATTCGTGCAAAACGACTACTAAGCCAAATATTTATATAGCTCGCAGTTCTTATAAAGAACGAACCTTTTCTATAATTAATAGTGGCGCGAGCAACATGCAGAGGATAAGGTACCTACTCCTACCGATCTGGTAGGAACTCTTAAAAGTAAGTTGCTAAGCAGACGGGGAGAGTCAATTTTGGATTGGGCTATCTTTACTAAAAGATCACACTGTTATCCGCGATTTTTCTCCTTTCAAAGAGTGGGAGTAAGTGATGCCGCTTACATCTCGCCTCATAACTATCGTCATATGTCTTACACTTATATAGCATGTATCTGGTAAATTTACGCTGTAGGTACTGCTTCCAGTCTTTCTATATGCACGTCGTACTGTGGACTTCAAATTTGAGAGCAATATTCGAGGGTGCTGCGAACGTAGAGCAATACAACATTTTGATGGGTTTTAAGCTTGAAAACTGAGAGCATGATCTCATGACAAAACCTAACGCTTTATTAGCTTTGTTAGCAACGTGATCAATATGTTTTTCATAAGTCAATTTGGCATCATGTATTACACACAGGTCGCGGCTTTCATTGACTCGCTTAAGTAGTACTCCTTTTCAGGCATAGGTAAATTCGTATGGATTAGGTTTACGAGAACAGGTTATTGAGTAACATTTTGAGGTATTTATATCTAATCCATTAAGTTGGCAATAAGTTTCGGATCTTTGGAGGTCCTAGGTAACAGATGGATATTCGATCTTTTTGTATACCTTTATGTCATCCGCGTACATAAAAATTGCGAGTTAAGAAAACAGGACTTGACATCGTTCATAAATAGTTTAAACATCAAAGGCCCAATCAATGAACCCTGCATAACACCAGAAGGAACGTTATGCCATATTGACATAGATCCATTGACATCAACTGCTTGAGATCTGTTTTCTATATACGAACAAAACCATCTAAATAGGTTCCCGTGTATACATACCAGCACGTAAAAGTTTTTGAGAAGTATTTTATGGTCTATACGATCAAATGCTTTACAATAATCGGTAAAAATAACGTCTATTTGACTACCCGTTACCATATTAGAGATCGTGAAATCTATAAATGTTAATAAATTAGTGGTTGTTGATTTATTTTTGATGAATCCATTTTGTTCGGATATAAAAATATTATGTTAGGTGTTGTCGCTAAACTATTGGAACAAATTGTTTATACTCAGGTAGAGTATAAACAATTCGTTCCAATAGTTTAGCGAATATGCATAGTTTCGATATCAGTCTGTAGTTCTTTACATCGCTTGTATAATGAGGTAAGCGGTTCAGTCAGTTGATTGGCACAGTTAACGATAAACATGGGCGGTATGTGATCCGGGCCAGCTCGCGAGGTCTACTGACGTCATCAACTTATGTACCATGTCAGGTTGTACATTTATATCACAAATTGTATATGGGAATTGTAGTGATTCCCTATTGCTATCAAGTTGAGAATTCTGATGTTGGTGATTTGATGGGGATAGAAACGCTGGCTGAAAATAAGTGGCGAAGATGTTACAAATCCCCTCATTAGTGTCGGCTGTAATTCTTAAAGTCTTCATATGTAAGGCTAGAAGGGAAAGAGTTAAACCCTTATTTATTGGATTTAATAAATCTCCAAAGCGTTATAGGATTTTCAGTTTTAGACTTCTCTGCGATTTCAATGAAGGCCACATGATAACATTCGTCCTCTACGCGTTTTGCTCTTTTCCGCAGCAAACTGAAAGTAATATAGTCGCTTGCACAACTGTAAAGTTGTCTTCTTTATATCGTGTTATAAATTAATATTAGAGACTTCTATTCTATTTGGTGTATAAGTAGGTAACATCTGTATTAATTGTAAAACAATAAAATATGACGTATAATAATATAAAACAAAGATAAAAGATCCAGCTTGGTTTAAGTGTCTTCTTTTAAATAAGTAATATTTGAGTACTATCTGACGACAAACGATATAGTGGCCTAGCCCTATGCGGATGCTAGCAAAATCGTCCCATCTTTTGCTAGCATACCTAGTAATATTCGCGCTGTTATAGATTTGTAATGCATCCTTTCCTGCATACCACACATTCCCTTTTGCACAATTAGCAAATATATATCTTTTATAGTCTAGCAATTGAATTCACTCTTATTATAAAAGTAATCCTAGACGGTAGTTATTCTTATTCGAATTACTTTTTTATTAAACCTAACTTTGTAGAGACTCATAACAGCATGTTGATAACAGAGCCAAAAAGCTACACAGATTATAAGGCTGACAGCACAGAGCGACCTAATACACATCTGGTAACCCTACGCATAGCACACAGCTCATAAGATAATCTGCTCGGTTGTTGTTGTTACAAGGTTTAAAGGAAGAATCCGTCTACTCCGTATTTAAGATGCACCGAAAATGACGCAACAGTAATACGCTGCAACAATTTGTTTCTTGTGATAATATAATATGTCGCAACGCGTAAGGGTAAACACATGACGTAGCAATGTTTACGTCACAAATTGGATTCAGTAATAATATATACCTCAGTGTAGTGTATTTCACAATCGGGACGCTGTAAAGATAAGTTTTTACGTCACAAGAAGGAAAATTCAGCACATTTATAACCGTGCTGTAGTACGAGTTCATTCAGTCATTAACAAACATCAAAGCAACAGCATCTTAAGTTAAGCGGTAAATAATTTGAAATTGTCAATAAAATACTTACGAAGTGTCTTACTAATTAAAACCAAATAGTGAATTAAAATGGCAGCATCTAATTTCGTATTTTATGGGGTAAATATTTTCAATTTATATTAAAATTGTTTATTATTTTGTTCTATTGATTAAAATATGTGACAATTATTAATTATTTCGATTTATTGATTAAAACAAATATTATATTATATGATATACTCGATGGCGTAGTGGTTAGTGTAACCGACTGCCGCGCTTGAGGTCGCGAGTTCGATTCCCGCACGAGTCAAGCATTTGTGTGCATGAACATGGATGTTTGTCTTGATCTGCGTGTTTCTATGAATAATATCTATGTATTTACGAAAAAAAGGATATATGTATGTTTATCTATTGTCTTGTACCCATAGTACAAAATCTGGTTAGTTTGGGCTAGGTGGTGTTGTGTGTATGATCACATACACACAACACCATAGAATATTATTAGTTACATAATAATTATGTGAATCAATTTAATGTCACTGAGCTTAATATTTAGATAAATATAAAGTTAATATAATTGTTTATTTTTCAGGCTGTTGCTTTTGTTTTGGTGGTCTGCAGTGCGGCTCCATCTCAAGGTAAGATAAGCCAATAATGACACTAGAAATAATAATAAAACATGAAATTATTCTATTTAACACAATTAATTTATTTGGAAAACACGTGTTTGATATTATAATAACAAATACGTTTACCGAAGATAACAAATCATTATTGTTAAATATTTTCCTACAGCGCTCGTAAAATGAATTACTTCTTTTATCATGTCTTTGATCTCCAATGAGTATGACACTCTTAGAAAATTAAAAGTACAAAGTTTCTTTTCAATATACCTAGTGTAATAATTTATATTAATTTCAATAAGAATGTAAAGTCAATGCTAATCATTCCTACATTAAGAAAGAATCGATCTTATTATAAATTAGTCACAGTACTACTTACACTATAAGGTATGTATATGTGAATGTAAAATTAAACCTTACTTAATCTGTTGTCAGATGTAAACTCTGTTCTGCCGATCCCTGCGTCGTGTAAGGATCAGCGTTTCTGCTCCGTCAAACCTGAGGGTTACGATCTACTCGAAGAGAAGATCAACAACGCGCTGCCACAATTTCTTCTAAAGGTACGTAATTAATCATGAGATTGTGTCTCGTATATATTATCAGAAACATCACCAACATGAAACATATCGCTACAGTAGCATGTTTAGTAGTAAAATTCACGAGAAATAAAACTATTAACACTAGAACTACTGGGTATGGGCCTCTTCATAGTGAGAGAAGGTTAAGGCCGCAGTCCACCGGATTAGCTCAAAGCTGGTTGAAAGACTTCTCATAACCTTGAGAATATTATGGAGAACATTAAGACAATTCATAATTTCTTCCGCAAACGATAATTATAATATTGATACGCACGTTTAGAAAACTCGCAGGTGGCAGACCAACGGTCGCCCACTAGGACATGGATGCCTATATAGGCATCCATGTCCTAGTGGGTGACCGTATTTCTATTTATATACCATTTTATTCAAATGTCTTGTATTGTTCAGGATTTTGCTGATCGATATGGACAAGAGACTCCGAGTGAAGATTCAAAACTATCACCAGAAGAAGACTGGCACAATTGTCCTTACGAGTCCAAGGTACTACATCACACTTTTCTAACTATAACTTTCTGTTCGATTTAACTTATGTATGGTAAAATCGTCCATTTAAGAGGAAACACCACGGGCGAGGGAATTGAAAATAGGTATTTGTAAAATCTATTGCTGTTGCGCAGTGCCCGCAGAGCGTGATAGAGACAACTGCAGTTTGGACCGAAAATACCTATTAAAATACACAAAATCAACGTTTCGTAGTCCCCTAATTCGTTCTCCAACACTTGACCGATTTAATTACCTTTTTCATTAAAAATTAAAGAAAGGCTTTGGCCGTGTTTCTATGTTTTCCTTTTTTATATAATCTACTCAAATTTGTTTGCTGGATGTTTGAACACAGCGGAAAATTTGGCCAATTTTTGAGGTTTGAGATTGCTCATGTCTCTTTTAATAATTAATAAATGTAAAAAAGGAAAACGTAGAGACATGGCAATAGAGGCCATACATTTTTTGTGAAAATATTATTGCTCTACTGGCATTATCCAGGGAGGAAACAGGGGACTCCTATTGTATGGGAAAGCGGCCCTTGTGTTTCCTCTTAACCAAGTTAAACTGTTATTGTTTCTAAGCATTACAACGTGCAACATATAGTAAATCAATTGTTATTCAAGATATCTCCCGCACTAGGGGTAATTCCTGTGTCGCGGGGGACTTTACTAACATTCAAAGAAGAGACAATGAACAGCTAGACTTAGACGTTAAAATTATTTATAATAATACGTTTGTTATAAGATAATTTATTTTTCCAGACGCAGTCTATGTACTTGTACAACCACGGTGGTAACAGCACCAAAACCGAAATCTTTGTACAAACTAAACTGTTTAGGCAATACGTCGATGTTGTCACTTGCGCGTGAGTATACCTTTATTCAAGTTTTACCAGCTCATAAATTTATACATCTTAATTAAAGAAGGCAAATGTTCCTTCTATCAACGACTGTAGAGTTCATCGTTTTCTGTATGGCAAAAGTTTTGAATCTATCAAGATCTGGTCACGCAAAATTTTATTGGATTTTTATTCGCAATAGCAAATCTAAATTGAATAATGTTGCAGACAAGGCTCAGTTTTATTAGACAGGCACTAAACACACAGTTAGTGAAATAAATAGTATGAAAACATATATCTGTCTTCCTTTCGAGTATATACATGCTTAAAAGAATAATTAACAAAATTTAAAAATCAGCTATCTGAATTAAAAGTCTTGTATCCTTATAAATTTTTATAAAATGATTTTCTTTTTACAGGACTCAGCATATTAAAACTGACAGCAATGAGCAGTGCTTCCAAGACTTGGGCGTGACTTCCTTCAATATGAAATCCACATGCGAGACCACAATGGCACAACGGACCCTATATGTTTTCGACATTGAAACAAGCAAAGTGATTCAAAAGTCGTTCGAAGTGCCGGCCTGCTGCAAGTGCAGAGTTTCATACGTCTAGACGAATTAATTTAATTAAACAAACCATCTAAAGTGAAAGCTATATTAGATATACCTACTTAGCAAAAAGATCAAATATGGATATGGTGTTTTAGAAAAATCGTCGTGATCCAATGTTTAAGAGTTATTTGAATAGACTGTGTAATATATTATTAACGGTGAATTTATTTATTTATTCTTACAATTATATTGTCATCATTAAAATAACTCTTAATATGCTAATATAAAGTAGTTGGTCTAATCAACTTGTACGTTTTGAATCTGTATATTGTTTATTTATATTTAGTAAGTAAGTAAATCTTTAGAAATTTTGGTATTGATAAACTTTGCTGGCAAAGAATTGTATAGTATAAAATAATATTAACAATATTAAAAGACTGTATATTATTGTACAATAACTGTTGTTATTATTTTGTAAAAGAATAAACAAATGTGCATATTAATTAGCAAAATTATTTGGTTTAGTAGTCGTTTCGCACGAATTTGTTCGCACATATCGTGCGAATAGACACTTTTGTTAAATAATATTTTTTGTTTTTGTTATTGCGCATACATGGTGTATATTTTGTGCGAATCGTTCCCATCTGAAAACGCATCCATTCACACGTTTTCTTTTTTATGCTAATAAAAGTAGAAGTATTATACAACAGCGCACGAAGGTGATAGTTTTAAATAAAACAAGGTATACCAATAAATAAAAAAATATAATATTTTTTTAAAACCACTTTCTTATATAACAGTCCGTAAAATACATATACATATTACTTATATAAAACTGAGCTTTTATTAAGAGAACATTTTGAGAGAACATATAAATGTTACTTATATGCACTTGAAAGTAGTGTGTTAACGATAGTATTTTGATATGTTTTTTATTAAAAATACAAAACGTGCGAAGACACCTGCCTTTTCAGACGGGAACGATTGGCACGAAAATATATTCCACATGAGCGAAACGACTACAAAAAAAAATATTTTAAAAAGTGTCTATCCGCAAGATTTTTGCGTACAAATTCGTGCAAAACGACAACTAAGTCAAATATTTATATAGCTCGCAGTTCTTATAAAGAACGAACCTTTTCTATAATTAATAGTGGCGCGAGCAACATGCAAAGGATAAGGTTAGGTACCTTATCCTCGTAGCGATCTAGTAGGAACTCTTAAAAGTAAGTTGTTAAGCAGACGGGGACTGTCAATTTTAGTTTGGGCTATCTTTACTATAAGTGTGATATCCGCGATTTTTCTCCTTTCAAAGAGTGGGAGTAAGTGATGCTGCTTACATCTCGCCTCATAACTATCGTCATATGTCTTACACTTATATAACATGTATCTGGTAAATTTACGCTGTACTGCTTCCAGTCTATCTATATGCACGTCGTACTGTGGATTCCAAATTTGGGAGCAATAATCGAGAGTGCTGCGAACATAGAGCAATACAACTTTTGATGGGTTTTAAGCTTGAAAACTGAGAGCATGATCTCATGACAAAACCTAACGCTAAGTCAATTTGGCATCATGTATTACACACAGGTCGCGGCTTTCATTGACTCGCTTAAGTAGTATTCCTTTTAAGGCATAGTTAAATTCGTATGGATTAGGTTTACGAGAACAGGTTATTGAGTAACATTTTGAGGTATTTATATCTAATCCATTAAGTTGGCAATAAGTTTCGGATCTTTGGAGGTCCTAGGTAACAGATGGATATTCGATCTTTTTGTATACCTTTATGTCATCCGCGTACATAAAAATTGCGAGTTAAGAAAACAGGACTTGACATAGTTAATAAATAGTTTAAACAACAAAGGCCCAATCAATGAACCCTGCATAACACCAGAAGGAACATTATGCCATATTGAGATTGATCCATTGACAGCAACTGCTTGAGATCTGTTTTCTATATACGAACAAAACCATGGAAATAGGTTCCCGTGTATACCAGCACGTAAAAGTTTTTGAAAAGTATTTTATGGTCTATACGATCAAATGCTTTACAATAATCGGTAAAAATAACGTCTATTTGACTACCCGTTACCATATTAGAGATCGTGAAGTCTATAAATGTTAATAAATTAGTGGTTGTTGATTTATTTTTGATGAATCCATTTTGTTCGGATATAAAAATATTATGTTAGGTGTTGTCGCTAAACTATTGGAACGAACTGTTTATACTCAGGTAGAGTATAAACAATTCGTTCCAATAGTTTAGCGAATATGCATAGTTTCGATATCGGTCTGTAGTTCTTTACATCGCTTGTATAATGAGGTAAGCGGTTCAGTCAGTTGATTGGCACAGTTAACGATAAACATGGGCGGTATGTGATCCGGGCCAGCTCGCGAGGTCTACTGACGTCATCAACTTATGTACCATGTCAGGTTGTACATTTATATCACAAATTGTATATGGGCATTGTAGTGATTCCCTATTGCTATCAAGTTGAGAATTCTGATGTTGGTGATTTAATGGGGATAGAAACGCTGGCTGAAAATAAGTGGCGAAGATGTTACAAATCCCCTCATTAGTGTCGGCTGTAATTCTTAAAGTCTTCATATGTAAGGCTAGAAGGGAAAGAGTTAAACCCTTATTTATTGGATTTAATAAATCTCCAAAGCGTTATAGGATTTTCAGTTTTAGACTTCTCTGCGATTTCAATGAAGGCCACATGATAACATTCGTCCTCTACGCGTTTTGCTCTTTTCCGCAGCAAACTGAAAGTAATATAGTCGCTTGCACAACTGTAAAGTTGTCTTCTATATATCGTGTTATAAATTAATATTAGAGACTTCTATTCTATTTGGTGTATAAGTAGGTAACATCTGTATTAATTGTAAAACAATAAAATATGACGTATAATAATATAAAACAAAGATAACAGATGTAGCTTGGTTTAAGTGTCTTCTTATAAATAAGTAATATTTGATTACTATCTAACGACAAACGATATAGTGGCCTAGCACTATGCGGATGCTAGCAAAATGGTCCCATCTTTTGCTAGCATACCTAGTAATACTCACGCTGTTATAGATTTGTAATGCATCCTTTCCTGCATACCACACATTCCCTTTTGCACACTTAGCAAATATATATCTTTTATAGTCTAGCAATTGAATTCACTCTTATTATAAAAGTAATCCTAGACGGTAGTTATTCTTATTCGAATTACTTTTTTATTAAACCTAACTTTGTAGAGACTTATAACAGCAAGTTGATAACAGAGCCAAAAAGCTACACAGGTTATAAGGCTGACAGCACAGAACGACCTAATACACATCTGGTAACCCTACGCATAGCACACAGCTCATAAGATAATCTGCTCGGTTGTTGTTGTTTCAAGGTTTAAGGGAAAAATCCGTCTACTCCGTATTTAAGATTCACCGAAAATGATGCAACAGTAATATTACATTACGTTGCAACAATTTGTTTCTTGTGATATAATATGTCGCAACGCGTAAGGGTAAACACATAACGTAGCAATGTTTACGTCACAAACGGGATTCAGTAACAATATATACCTCAGTTGTGTATTTCACAATCGGCACGCTGTAAAGACAAATTTTTACGTCACAAGAAGGAAAATTCAGCACATTTATAACCGTGCTGTTGTACGAGTTCATTCAGTCTTTAACTAACATTCAAAGCAACAGCATCTTAAGTTAAGCGTTAAATAATTTGAAATTGCCAATCAAATACTTACGAAGTGTCTTACTAATTAAAACCAAATAGTGAATTAAAATGGCAGCATCTAATTTCGTATTTTATGGGGTAAATATTTTCAATTTATATTAAAATTGTTTATTATTTTGTTCTATTGATTAAAATATGTGACAATTATAAATTATTTCGATTAATTGATTAAAACAAATATTATATTATATGATATACTCGATGGCGTAGTGGTTAGTGTTACCGACTGCCACGCTTGAGGTCGCGGGTTCGATTCCCGCACGAGTCAAGCATTTGTGTGCATGAACATGGATGTTTGTCTTGGTCTGCATGTTTCTATGTATAATATCTATGTATTTACGAAAAAAAAGGATATATGTATGTTTATCCATTGTCTTGTACCCATAGTACAAGATCTGCTTAGTTTGGGCTAGATGGAGTTGTGTGTATGTGATAGTATAGAATATTATTAGTTACATAATAATTATGTGAATCGATTTAATGTCACTGAGCTTAAAGTTTAGATAAATATAAAGTTAACATAATTGTTTATTTTTCAGGCTGTTGCTTTTGTTTTGGTGGTCTGCAGTGCGGCTCCATCTCAAGGTAAGATAAGCCAATAATGACACTAGAAATAATAATAAAACATGAAATTATTCTATTTAACACAATAAATTTATTTGGAAAACACGCGTTTGATATTATAATAACAAATACGTTTACCGAAGATAACAAATCATTATTGTTAAATATTTTCCTACAGCGCTCGTAAAATGAATTACTTCTTTTATCATGTCTTTGATCTCCAATGAGTAGTGACACTCTTAGAAAATTAAAAGTACAAAGTTTCTTTTCAATATACCTAGTGTAATAATTTATATTAATTTCAATAAGAATGTAAAGTCAATGCTAATCATTCCTACATTAAGAAAGAATCGATCTTATTATAAATTAGTCACAGTACTACTTAGACTATAAGGTATGTATATGTGAATGTAAAATTAAACCTTACTTAATCTGTTGTCAGATGTAAACTCTGTTCTGCCGATCCCTGCGTCGTGTATGGATCAGCGTTTCTGCTCCGTCAAACCTGAGGGTTACGATCTACTCGAAGATAAGATCAACAATGCGCTGCCACAATTTCTTCTAAAGGTACGTAGTTAAACATGAGATTGTGTCTCGTATATATTATCAAAAACATCTCCAACATTAGGCATATCGCTCTACAGTAGCATGTTTAGTAGTAAAATTCTCGACAAATGAAACTATTTATACTAGAACATGCGTATTCAACTACTGGGTATCTTCTTAGTGAGAGAAGGTTTAGACCACAGTTCATCACGTTGGTTCAAAGCTGGTTGAAAGGCTTCTCTTATCTTTGAAAACATTATGGAGAACTTTCAGATATGCATGTTTCCTTCCGCAAGTGATACGCACATTTAGAAAACTCGGAGGTGGCAGACCAACGATCTCCCACTAAGCCATCGATGCTTATATTATTTATATTAATATACCATTTTATTTAAATGTCTTATATTGTTCAGGATTTTGCTGATCGATATGGACAAGAGACTCAGAGTGAAGATTCAAAACTATCACCAGAAGAAGACTGGCACAACTGTCCTTACGAGACTAAGGTACTACATTACACTTTTCTAACTATAACTTTCTGTTCGATTGAACTTATGTATGGTAAAATCGTCCAGGTAACCAAGTTAAACTTTTATTGTGTCTAATGACAACAACGTGCAACATAATTATAGTAAATGAGTTGTTTTTCAAGATATCTCCCGCACTAGGGATAATGCCTGTGTCACGGGGGACTTTACAAACATTCAAAGAAGAGACAATGAACAGTTAGACTTAGACGTTAAAATTATTTATAATAATACGTTTGTTATAAGATAATTTATTTTTCCAGACGCAGTCTATGTACTTGTACAACCACGGTGGTAACAGAACCAAAACCGAAATCTTAGTACAAACTAAACTGTTTAGGCAATACGTCGATGTTGTCACTTGCGCGTGAGTATACCTTTATTCAAGTTTTACCAGCTCATAAATTTATACATCTTAATTAAAGAAGGCAAATGTTCCTTCTATCAACGACTGTAGAGTTCATCGTTTTCTGTATGGCAAAAGTTTTGGATGTTTCAAGATCTGGTCACGCAAAGTCTTATTGGATTTTTATTCTCAATAGCAAATCTAAATTGAATAATGTTGCAGACAAGGCTCAGTTTTATTAGACAGGCACTAAACACACAGTAAGTGAAATAAAATAGTATGAAAACATATATCTGTCTTCCTTTCGAGTATATACATGCTTAAAAGAATAATTTACAAAATTTAAACATCAGGAATTAAAAGTCTTGTATCCTTATAAATGTTTATAAAATGATTTTCTTTTTACAGGACTCAGCATATTAAAACTGACAGCAATGAGCAGTGCTTCCAAGACTTGGGCGTGACTTCGTTCAATATGAAATCCACATGCGAGACCACAATGGCACAACGGACTCTATATGTTTTCGACATTGAAACAAGCAAAGTGATTCAAAAGTCGTTCGAAGTGCCGGCCTGCTGCAAGTGCAGAGTTTCTTACGTCTAGACATATTAATTTAATTAAACAAACCATCTAAAGTGAAAGCTATATTAGATATACTTAGCAAAAAGATCAAATATGGATATGGTGTTTTACAAAATTCGTCGTGATCCAATGTTTAAGAGTTGTTTGAATAGACTGTGTAATATATTATTAACGGTGAATTTATTTATTTATTCTTACAATTATATTGTCATCATTAAAATAAATCTTAATATGCTAATATAAAGTAGTTGGTCTAACCAACTTGTACGTTTTGAATCTGTATATTGTTTATTTATATTTAGTAAGTAAGTAAATCTTTAGAAATTGTGTGTATTGATAAACTTTGCTGGCAAAGAATTGTATAGCATAAAATAATATTAACAATATTAAAAGACTGTATATTATTGTACAATAACTGTTGTTATTATTTTGTAAAAGAATAAACAAATGTGCATATAGATATATATTTTATTCGCGAATATTTATCCTTTCGGATATGACAGTCCCATCATACTCCATCATCTCTAGTGCCCATTATATTTTATTTACATTATTGTTAAATAGTTCCAAAACCTTCACAAATATTATTTCGCCCAATAATACTTTTTTAATTTTTTATTTTTTATTTTCTTGTCAAAATGACCACACTCCGCCTGATGGTAAGCAGTCGTGTGGTCTAAGAGCAGTGGCCTCCACATCGTCCTCATAGCAGCCGAGGCGATGTTGAGGTCTCTACTTTGCCGGCCTGAGAAGGTGCTTTTTCACGCCCCGCTTAAAGGACCCAGGATTGAAGGAAGAAGGAAACACGTGCCTTGGCAGAGAATTCCATGCCTTGATCGTTCAGCAGAAGTATTAGGACCCAAACTTGTTGGTACGCCCTCTAGTCGACTCCACCGTGTAGGGATGGCATCTGAGCCCAGCACGCGTTGTTCTAGATAGGAAAGAGGAGGGCGGGATAAGGTGGAATAACTCTTCAGAGCACTCCCCGTGGTATATTCTGTAGAAACATGCCAAAGAGGCAATATCCCTACGGAGTTGCAGAGGCTCCAGTGAACTCGTGACCTCTGGATCTCCGATGATACGGACAGCCCGCCGCTGTAACCTGTCAAGAGCGCCTAGCAAGTACTGCGCGGAGCCATCCCAAAGATGAGAACAGTACTCCACGCAAGGGCGCACTTGTGCCTTATACAATAGGCACAGCTGCCCAGGCGCGAAGAACCGCCTCACCCTGTTCAGAACTCCGAGTTTTCGCGAAGCTTGCTTAATGACGCTCTCGATGTAGGTTTTGGGATTAAGGGAGCGGCAAAGATCCATACCTAAGATGGAGAGGCTGTCACGTATCACCAGTGGAGTGTTCTTTAAAGAAGGGAGGGGAAGGAACGGAGACTTTTTTGTTGAAAACGCGCATGCCTGGGTCTTCTTGGCGTTGAACTGGACCAAGTTCTTGGCACCCCATTCAGAGATGCGGTTCAAGGTCTGGTCAAGTTCAACGACAAGATCCTGCCTTTTCCCCTCAATCTCAGCCTGTTTAGCCCCAGGACGTCCGAGATATCGCCCATGCACGGTACTGTCGTCTGCATAACAATGTATGTTGCCGAGATTCAACATATCATTGATATGCAGAAGACAGAGCGTAGGGGATAAGACGGACCCCTGAGGCACTCCTGCATTGACCTGCATAAATTTGGAAGAGCGACCGTCGCAACGGACCCGAATACGACGCTTCTACAGGAAACTTGCAATCCAGGTGCACAGTTGAGGGGGCAAGCCATAGGCCGGAAGCTTGGAAAGAAGAGATCAGTGCCAGACACTATCGAAAGCTTTGGCTATGTCTAGGCTGACAGCCAAAGACTCTCCGTGCTTGTCCATAGCCTCACCCCAGAGGTGCGTTTTGGGAGAACCCAACCAGGTGGTGGGCATTGAAATCTCCCAAGAACACCAACTCAGCGTTCGGAAACTGCTCCTGCGCGTCGTCTGCCGCCTGACTCAGGTAATCAAAGAGTCGAGTTGTCTCAGCGTCTCCTGAATGGGATCGGTAGAGGCACATGTAGATTTGGCTGAAAGAGCCATGATCTACGTGTACCCAAAGGACAGAGAAGGAAAGGTCCTCTAGGCAGTGTAGACGGCGACAACAAATGTCCACCCTAACAAACAAGCATACCCCGGCTTTCGCGAGGAAACACTCCTCTAGCACGTAGCCGGGATATTGCAGGTAGGTCGTGTCTGCAGTACGGCGTATTTGTGTCTCCGTTAGAAAAAGCATTGCCGGCCGAGCCGTCTCCAGGTGGTGATGGACAGCATTAAGGTTAGCGTGGAGTCATCTGATGTTAATAAACTCCACGACACCGGAAGAGGAAGCAGCGGTGGGGTTAGGGCGATTGGCTGCTGTTAAACGACAATGCTTTGTTCGTACTGCCATAGAGTGAAAGGAAGGGAAAGCGTGAAATAAAAAGAGACGGCTATTCTCGCAGCAAAGTGGGGCAAGGCGCAGAGCAAGTTTCCTCATATTACTGTGTGGTATGGCGATAGCCGATCCGACGGACGGAAGGATCCCCGTACCCTCCCGAAAGTGGTCGCCGGGACCCATCCTCCGGTCACCATCCGGTACGACGAGCCACCTCGAGATTATGCGCGGCACGTTGGGCCTCTGGACTATACCGCGGGTGGCCAGCAGAGCACCGTTTCTACGGCTCTCCCTGGCCACCGGGTCGACTGCGCCACCCACACAATGACTCTACGGATACTCTGCAGGTCCCTCGTAAGCTGCTGAGAATCGTCACCTCATGCTTAGGCCTCCGGCACTCTCATTCACCGAACGAAACACAATAGTGAAACACTGCTATTTCACGTCGATTTTCTGAGAGAGGGTAGTACTTCCCCGGTCGATTACTGCACCTCAAATTATTTCCTTATAGTTATGTTACTTTTCTGATACAAAACTTGCTGATTATCGCCAACACATTACCATGCCAACTGCAGTTTCATGGTTTCCTTTTTAACACTGCATTACGCAACATAATGTTTCTTACAATATATGTAATATATCGCAACTTATTTTTATATATATATATTTATTTATTTATTTATTTAGGGAAAACAAACAGTTACACACTTTTCTTAATAACTAGCATTAACAATAATTATGAAACAAATGTGTAGCTCACAACGTTATCCACATATTACTGAAAGAAATATACATAATATAGAACTTATTAATCTCAAGTGCATCAAGTTATACAAATAGTTTATAAGGAAATACAATGCTACAGTTATTATAAATACAATACACTTACATGCGGTTATGAACAAAGAAAAAAAATTTATTATTTATTAGTTAACATTATGTTCTCTATCAAAGCATTCCTAAATTTGGCAGGTGATAATGTAAATATATCTATATTTGTGAAATGACTATTGTAATTTTTAGTAATACGATACAGAGGCGCACGGACGCCGGCGTTTGTTCTGCAAGAAGATACAGCAAAAAGCGGATATTCGCGCACCTGGCGCCTTATTACAGTCCTAGGTACGATATAGTATAATTTGTTTGTTATATCCAAGCAATCATATCTGTTCCGACATAAGTCAAATAGGAACATTGTTTCCAGGAATAAGCGTCTAGACTTTAAATCTAATAGCTGATTATTTATCTTATCAAACTCAGAAAAATTATAACTGCAACGATAGCGGAGTGTCTTAATAAACTTTTGCTGAACTCGTTCCAAAGTATTTGAATACTTATCATAAAGGGGATTCCATATCAAAACTGCATATTCAAGCTGCGACCTAATGAGCGTTTTGTACAGGTGCATATATGTAGATGTTTTCTTAAATTCTACAGTTGATCTTTTTACAAAGCCAAACATACGATAAGCATTAGCAATGATTTTATCTATGTGTTGATCAAGATGAAGTTTGCTGTCCAGTAGTACTCCCAAATCCCTCACAGAAGGCACCCTACCAAGTGTTTCATGGGCCAATTTATAGGTGTGTGTTAAAACATTCTTCTTTTTAGTAAATGTGATGGATACACATTTTGACACACTTAACTGAATTTTATTTTTCAAACAATATTGGGCAAACTGATCCAGATCTGATTGCAATAAATAACAATCTATAATATTGCGAACTGGTCTGTATATTTTTAGATCATCTGCGTACATTAAGAATTTTGAATTTAAGAAGCAACTGTCTATATCATTTATGAATATAATAAATAAAAGAGGGCCTAAAATTGACCCCTGAGGCACGCCAGAAGAAACTATCATAGAGTCTGACTGGTGACCCTTAATTACGACTCTTTGCGACCTATTTGTTATATATGATGTAAACCAGCGAAGCAAGTCGCCACGAATACCGTTGTATGCCAATTTATAAAGAAGCAATTCATGGTCTATTTTGTCGAAAGCTTTTCGAAAGTCCGTGTACACTGCATCAACTTGTACCTGTTCATCCATATTATTAAATAAGTCGTCGGTAAAAATTAATAGGTTAGTGACGGTAGACCTTTTCTTTACGAAACCATGTTGTTGAGCCAGTATAATGTTATGAAGATTAGGATATATAGCGTTGTGTACCAGTCTCTCGAAAAGCTTAGACAATGTTGATAAAATAGAGATGGGCCTGTAATTTTCAACATTACATCTAGAACCCGCTTTGTGTACAGGCGTGATATTGGCCCTCTTCCATACATCAGGAAAAGTGCCCTCCGTGATACATTTGTTGTAAATTATTTGTAGTGGAAGACATATACTATCAGCTGTTTTCTTTAAAAAGAGAGCTGGTAACCCATCAGGCCCTGGGCCTTTACTTGTATCTAGAGAGTTTAAAGCTTTCAAAACTTGGTCATAACTAAAAGTAAGATAATTTAAAACAACGCAGTTATCAGCAATAGTATCAGGGGGTAACCACTCGCTGACATTAAATGTTGAAGTTTCATATACGGATTGGAAGAAATCTAGATACAGATTACATATAGTATTTGGGTCGTTAGAACTTCTATTTTTATAAGTCATAGTAGCTGGCATACCAGAACCTCTTTTACGATTATGAACATAGCTCCATAAAGATTTTATATTTTTTTTAATATTATTCTCTATACCATTTATATAGTTTATGTAGTTATTCTTACACTGAACTTGAAATCTGCGCCTGAGGAAGGAAAACTGCTCATAGTCTGCTAAGTTATTGTACTTTTTCCATTTTACCCAAGCTTTATTTTTATTTCTAAAAATACGTATTAGTGATTTCGAGAACCAGATTGGGAATTTGGTAGATTTAGAACGAGATAAAGGAGTATGTTTCTTAATCAATCCATAAATAACTTCATAGAATGCACTAATACTATGTTCTGCTGATAAGTTATTTAGAGTATCTATCCAGTCAATGTCAGATATTTCTTCATTGATTTTATTATAATCTGATTTGTAATAATTAAACTTTATTGTTTTAGCTTGTGTTATTGTTTTTATTTGAGTATTGAAAGTAATGGTAGCACGGAAAGGTGGATGATGTTCATCAATGGGAAGTAATACGCATGTGGGCTGATATGTGATACAATCATGATCATTACTAATCAATAAGTCCAGAATACGTCCTTTGTAATTTAAGATCTTATTATATTGAAATGAGCTTAACAAGGCCATAAAATTATTCATATGTTCACATATTAAGGAATTTCCTGTACAACAAAGCGCCTCATAGTCGTCATTATTGTATTGTTGCCAGGACGCATCTGGTAAATTGTAATCGCCAAATAAATAAAATTTACATGGGTTAAACGTATCTAATGTATTTTGCAAATATTCAAAATGTGAAAGATATATATCCTCAGACGACCTTGGAGGAATATACGCTGCACTAATTAGACAGATTTCACTACCTACACCAGGGAGTTGTATAACGGTGCTTTCCATGTAAGGCGTTCTAGGTAGGCCAGTAATGACAATAGTAGGACGAAGGTCTTTTTTCACAGCTATAAGCACTCCCCCGCCTTCTTTTTTATGCGTAGCAATACGGTCACGGTCACACCTAAAAACTACATATCGGTCATCTATGAATTCACTATCATAAACCTCTGGAGTCAGCCACGTTTCTATCAAAACAATAAGATCGTAGTTATTGGCTAATATGTTCATATATATCATATTAAGTTTGGTACGAATGCCCCTGCAATTCTGATAGTAAATAAACAATTTATCCATTGTAAGAATTATAACAGTAAACAGTAATGAATTCGGCAAAGTTAAGAGACAGCATCCTAAAAACACAATGTTTTAAATTAAAAATGTAATTAAATATATGTAAATAGTATTCAACATTAACTAAAATCATTACTAATTTGACATTATGTCGCAACAGAACAGCAGTTTGGATATTATTAATACAGCGATTATAACATATTGCATAACATAAGTATACTATTAAATAGTTAGTAGACAACAATTCAAAAAAACAGATAAATAATATAAAATACAGTACGAGTGTGCAAGTAGTATTTATATAACGATAATTTGCATATTTAATGACAACAACCACTTTATGCCTATAATCTAAAAGCATGTGTATTAAACAGTTTTCACTAATTACTTTTCGTTGATTTGCTATTTGGTTTGATTTTGTTGATGTCTTGTGGTATGCGAATGGCCATCGCTGGTGTGTTGTCGTTCTCACGCACAAGGATGGTCGCATGTTTGATCCATACGTACTTAAACCCATTCTTTCGCGCAGTATCGCGAGCAGCACGAAACAACTGTTTATTTCTCAGTGTCAAATGTTCATTCACGAATATTGGTTGTGACGTTCCGGATATTCCGACTTGATCAGTCCTAATACCTTTCGCCAATCGCACTGCACTAATAAAGTTGTCCCTCAGTATACGCGTGCTCAGTTTGACAATGATGTTCTTCGGTTTTTTGTTGTCACTTTGGGCATGTGGTACCCGATGAATAGCAATGATGTCTTTCTGTTGCAGAGAACAGTTAATTTTTGAGCTAATGGATTCCATTAGTGTGATTAAATTTTCAGATTTCCTTTCAGGGACATTACAAACTTCTAAGTTGCATTGACGTGCTTGTTGTTCAAGACTGTCAAGTTTTGCGTGCAATTCCAACTTTATAGAATTACAATCATTTGTACAGTTAGACTGCTTAGAAACATTTTCCATCCGTTTACCTAAGTCGTCCTGCTGATCTGACGTGTACTGTAGTGACTTTTGTAAGGCGGCGATATCCTGACTCAAAGCGTTTTGTTTTGTATCTAGAACAGATACATGCTTTTCCAATTTAAGATGCTCAGACCGCAAGCAATTTAAGTCATTTTTTATTTCCGAAGTAGCGAGAGTAACAGCCGCTAGGTCGGTTTTAATACTGGTTAAATTATCAGATAACATTGATATAGCGCTTTCGAAGTACTGTCGCAACTCATCGAGTTTCTTGTTCATATCCTGCGTGAGGGTGTTAATGGCGCATGTTATTTCTGACTCGGGTTGTTTTCTTTTTCTTTGTGTGACATTGTCACTAATTCCGGATAGACTCGTTAGGTTTGGCGAAGAAAGAGACGTCGACGGCGGCGAACGTTGCATGGTTTTCAAATATCAAACAAATATAAATTTTAAATATAAAACTTTAAGGTACAATTTTGCTATTACGCATAAACACCAGAGTGCGTTGTGCCGATACCGATCAAGAATTTCGCGCTGCGCCTCTCACTATCCGTGGTTCAGTGGCGACAAGCACGGCGTATGCGCGCAACTGCACGAGGAGGCGCGAGTTCGAGCCTCAGTAAGACCCAACGGCTTTTTCCAAGTTTCTTGAGAATTTGTTAATTTCTACTCACTAGTAAACGATGAGCAGGACGCAGCTATACAGATCCCAAGATGGCGCCGGCTTCTTATGGGCACTTGCACAAGATAGTAAGAGAGGGTACGATTTATAAGACCATGGTTAATTAAGTAAACTAAATAAACTCAGCAAAGTATTAAAAACAAAATGTAAAATATTGACAAGAGTCCACTCTCGACTAAGTTCACACGTAGAATGAATGAATATATATGTATATAAAGGGAAGTGATGACACACACTGAGTGATAATCCACGCCTAAACTAATGCACTTAGAAACGTAACATTTGCACAGATGTTCCCTTTATGACGTAGACAAGAATAAGTATCCATCGAGATTCCCACGAGTTAAGGAATATACAAATGATTTATTCAGAAAACTTACAAAGTTTCTTACAGCTGATTACATAAATACTTTAATAACTAATAACCATTTACACGTTTTCACATTTAAATTTATAGTACTTGATCTTAAAATAATAAAAGTTTTTTTTTTTATATTATACAATACATAATAATAAACATACATATCAAAGAACCGATTCGAACCACTGGTTGGTAAGAACACATCTATAGCTGGAGGCGCTTGTATTAAATAAGTCTAGACTATCTAAATTAGCAAAACTATTTGGTTTAGTAGTCGTTTCGCACGAATTTGTTCGCACATATCGTGCGAATAGGCACTTTTGTTAAATAATATTTTTTTTGTTGTCGTTGCGCACACATGGTATATATTTTGTGCGAATCGTTCCCATCTGAAAACGCAGGTGTCCATTCACACGTCTTCTTTTTTATGCTAATAAAAGTAGAAGTATTGTACATTCGCGCACGAGGTGATAGTTTTAAATAAAACAAGGTATACCAATAAATAAAAAAATATAATATTTTTTAAAAACAACTTTCTTGTATAACAGTGCGTAAAATACATATACATATTAATTATATAGAACTGAGCTTTTATTAAGAGAACATTTTGAGAGAACATATAAATGTTACTTATATGCACTGGAAAGTGTGTTCACGACTGTATTTTGATATGTTTTTTATTAAAAATACAAAACGTGCGAAGACACCTGCCTTTTCAGACGGGAACGATTGGTACGAAAATATATCCCACATGAGCGAAACGACAACAAAGAAAAATATTTTTAAAGTGTCTTTTCGCACGATTTGTGCGAACAAATTCGTGCAAAATGACTACTAAGCCAAATATTTATATAGCTCGCAGTTCTTATAAAGAACGAACCTTTTCTATAATTAATAGTGGCGCGAGCAACATGCAGAGGATAAGGTACCTACTCTTACCAATCTAGTAGGAACTCTTAAAAGTAAGTTGCTAAGCAGACGGGGAGAGTCAATTTTAGATTGGGCTATCTTTACTAGAAGTGTGATATTCGCGATTTTTCTCCTTTTAAAGAATGGGAGTAAGTGATGCCGCTTACATCTCGCCTCATAACTATCGTCATATGTAATATTGTCTTCTGTTTACGCGAATGTTATTCATTGAAATTAAACTACTATATACAGTCTCCCCGTGACCATGGCTGCTGAAAAGCAACCGAAACGTCGGGGAAAGTGTAAACTTAAAAACAAATAGATTTGATAGTTTTAATAATTTAATTAGCTTAAAATTAGTAAAGTTTAATAGTATAGTATAGTAGTGTAACAGTTTCTAAATTATGTAATAGAGTGTTAACTAAACAACGCGATAATATCGTCATATGTCTTACACTTATGTGACAATTATTAATTATTTCGATTTAATGATTAAAACAAATATTATATTATATGATATACTCGATGGCGTAGTGGTTAGTGTAACGGACTGCCACGCTTGAGGTCGCGGGTTCGATTCCCGCACGAGTCAAGCATTTGTGTGCATGATCATGGATGTTTGTCTTGGTCTGCTTGTCTCTATGTATAATATCTATGTATTTACGAATAAAAAGGATATATGTATGTTTATCCATTGTCTTGTACCCATAGTACAAGATCTGCTTAGTTGGGGCTAGATGGTGTTGTGTGTAGGTGATAGTATAGAATATTATTAGTTACATAATAATTATGTGAATCGATTTAATGTCACTGAGCTTAAAGATTAGATAAATATAAAGTTAATATAATTGTTTATTTTTCAGGCTGTTGCTTTTGTTTTGGTGGTCTGCAGTGCCGCTCCATCTCAAGGTAAGATAAGTCAATGATGACACTAGAAATAATACATAGAATAAAAGAAATAAAACATGAAATTATTCTATTTAACACAATAAATTTATTTGGAAAACACGCGTTTGATATCATAATAACAAATACGTATTTTCCAAATACATTTACCGTAGATAACAAATCATTATGGTTAAATATTTTCCAACAGCGCTCGTAAAATGAATTACTTCTTTTATCATGTCTTTGATCTCCAATGAGTAGTGACACTATTAGAAAATTAAAAGTACAAAGTTTCTTTTCAATATACCTAGTGTAATAATTTATATTAATTTCAATAATAATGTAAAGTCAATGCTAATCATTCCTACATTAAGAAAGAATCGATCTTATTATAAATTATAAATTATTATTATAGTCACAGTACTACTTAGACTATAAGGTAGGTATATGTGAATGATTAAACCTTACTTAATCTGTTTTCAGATGTAAACTCTGTTCTGCCGATTCCTGCGTCGTGTAAGGATCAGCGTTTCTGCTCCGTCAAACCTGAGGGTTACGATCTACTCGAAGAGAAGATCAACAACGCGCTGCCACAATTTCTTCTAAAGGTACGTAATTAAACATGAGATTGTGTCTCGTATATATTATCAGAAACATCTCCAACATGAAACATATCGCTACAGTAGCATGTTTAGTAGTAAAATTTACGAGTTCAGGATTTTGCTGATCGATATGGACAAGAGACACCGAGTGAAGATTCAAAACTATCACCAGAAGAAGACTGGCACAATTGTCCTTACGAGACTAAGGTACTACATTACACTTTTCTAACTATAACTTTCTGTTCGATTGAACTTATGTATGGTAAAATCGTCCATTTAAGAGGGAACACCACGGGCGAGGGAATTGAAAAATAGGTACTTGTAAAATCTATTGCTGTCGCGCAGTGCCCGCAGAGCGTGATAGAGACAACTGCAGTTTGGACCGAAAATACCTAATAAAAATACACAAAATCAACGTGTCGTAGTCCCCTAATTCCTTCTCCAACACTTGACCGATTTAATTACCTTTTTCATTAAAAATTGAAGAAAGGCTTTGGCCGTGTTTCTATGTTTTCCTTTTTTATATAATCTACTCAAATTTGTTTGCTGGATGTTTGAACACAGCGGAAAATCTGGCCAATTTTTGAGGTTTGAGATTGCTCTTGTCTCTTTTAATAATTAATAAATGAAAAAAAGGAAAACATAGGGACATGGCAATAGAGGCCATACATTTTTTGTGAAAATATTATTGCTCTACTGGCATTATCCAGGGAGGAAACAGGGGACTCCTATTGTATGGGAAAACGGCCCTTGTGTTTCCTCTTAACCAAGTTAAACTGTTATTGTTTCTAAGCACAACAACGTGCGACATATAGTAAATGAATTGTTATTCAAGATATCACCCGCACTAGGGGTAATTCCTGTGTCGCGGAGGACTTTATAAACATTCAAAGAAGAGACAATGAATAGCTAGACTTAGACGTTAAAATTATTTATAATAATACGTTTGTTATAAGAAAATTTATTTTTCCAGACGCAGTCTATGTACTTGTACAACCACGGTGGTAACAGCACCAAAACCGAAATCTTTGTACAAACTAAACTGTTTAGGCAATACGTCGATGTTGTCACTTGCGCGTGAGTATACCTTTATTCAAGTTTTACCAGCTCATAAATTTATACATCTTAATTAAAGAAGGCAAATGTTCCTTCTATCAACGACTGTAGAGTTAATCGTTTTCTGTATGGCAAAAGTTTTGAATCTATCAAGATCTGGTCACGCAAAATCTTATTGGATTTTTATTCTCAATAGCAAATCTAAATTAAATAATGTTGCAGACAAGGCTCAGTTTTATTAGACAGGCACTAAACACACAGTTAGTGAAATAAATAGTATGAAAACATATATCTGTCTTCCTTTCGAGTATATACATGCTTAAAAGAATAATTTACAAAATTTAAACATCAGCTATCTGAATTAAAAGTCTTGTATCCTTATAAATTTTTATAAAATGATTTTCTTTTTACAGGACTCAGCATATTAAAACTGACAGCAATGAGCAGTGCTTCCAAGACTTGGGCGTGACTTCCTTCAATATGAAATCCACATGCGAGACCACAATTGCACAACAGACCCTATATGTTTTCGACATTGAAACAAGCAAAGTGATTCAAAAGTCGTTCGAAGTGCCGGCCTGCTGCAAGTGCAGAGTTTCTTACGTCTAGACGAAATAATTTAATTAAACAAACCATTTAAAGTGAAAGCTTTATTAGATATACTTAGCAAAAATATCAAATATGGATATTGCGTTTTAGAATATTCGTCATGATCTAATGTTTAAGAGTTATTTGAATAGACTGTGTAATATATTATTAACGGTGAATTTATTTATTTCTTCTTACAATTATATTGTCATCATTTAAATAACTCTTAATATGCTAATATAAAGTAGTTGGTCTAACCAACTTGTACGTTTTGAATTTGTATATTGTTTATTTATATTTAGTAAGTAAGTAAATCTTTAGAGATTGTGTGTATTGATAAACTTTGCTGCCAAATAATTGTATAGTATAAAATAATATTAACAATATTAAAAGACTGCGTATTATTGTACAATAACTGTTGTTATTATTTTGTAAAATAATAAACAAATGTGCATATAGATTTATTTTTTATTCGCGAATATTTATCCTTTCGGATATGACAGTCCCATCATAGTCCATCATCTTTAGTACCCTTTATATTTTATCTATATTATTATATCGCCCGATAATACATCTTTAAGAAATATTTTCACTTCGTCAAAAATTACTATTACTGCTCCTCAAATTATTTCCTTATATGTTACTTTTTAACACTGCATTACGCAACATAATGTTTCTTACAATATAATATATCGCAACACGTTATTATATATATGTATATAAAGGGAAGTGATGACACACACTGAGTGATAATCCACGCCTAAACTAATGCACTTAGAAAAGTAACATTTGCACAGATGTTCCCTTTATGACGTAGACAAGAATAAGTGTACATCGAGATTCCCACGAGATAGGCAATATACAAATGATTTATTCAGAAAACTTACAAAGTTTCTTACAGCTGATTACATAAATACTTTAATAACTAATAACCATTTACACGTTTTCACATTTAAATTTATAGTACTTGATCTTTAAATAATAAAAGATTTTTTTTTTTATATTACACAATACATAATAATAAACATACATATCAAAGAACCGATTCGAACCACTGGTTGGCAAGAACACGTCTATAGCTGGAGGCGCTTGTATTAAATAAGTCTAGACTATCTATCTAAATTAGCAAAATTATTTGGTTTAGTAGTCGTTTCGCATGAATTTGTTCGCACATATCGTGCGAATAGACACTTTTGTTAAATAATACTTTTTTGGTTGTCGTTGCGCATACATGGTATATATTTTGTGCGAATCGTTCACATCTGAAAACGCAGGTATCCATTCACACGTCTTCTTTTTTATGCTAATAAAAGTAGAAGTATTGTACATTCACGCAGGAAGGTGATAGTTTTAAATAAAACAAGGTATACCAATAAATAAAAAATATAATATTTTTTAAAAACCACTTTCTTATATAACAGTCCGTAAAATACATATACATATTACTTATATAAAACTGAGCTTTTATTAAGAGAACATTTTGAGAGAACATATAAATGTTACTTATATGCACTTGAAAGTAGTGTGTTCACGACTGTATTTTGATGTTTTTTATTAAAAATACAAAACGTGCGAAGACACCTGCCTTTTCAGACGGGAACGATTGGCACGAAAATATATCCCACATGAGCAAAACGACAACAAAGAAAAATATTTATATAGCTCGCAGTTCTTACAAAGAACGAACCTTTTCTATAATTAATAGTGGCGCGAGCAACATGCAGAGGATAAGGTACCTACTCGTACCGATCTAGTAGGAACTCTTAAAAGTAAGTTGCTAAGCAGACGGGGAGAGTCAATTTTAGTTTGGGCTATCTTTACTATAAGTGTGATATCATCCGCGATCTTTCTCCTTTCAAAAAGTGGGAGTAAGTGATGCCGATAACATCTCACCTCATAACTATCGTCATATGACTTACACTTATATAGCATGTATCTGGTAAATTTACGCTGTACTGCTTCCAGTCTTTCTATATGCACGTCGTACTGTGGACTACAAATTTGGGAGCAATAATCGAGAGTGCTGCGAACGTAGAGCAATACAAAATGTTGATGACTTTTAAGCTTGAAAACTGAGAGCATGATCTCATGACAAAACCTAACGCTTTATTAGCTTTGTTAGGAACGTGATCAATATGTTTTTCATAAGTCAATTTGGCATCATGTATTACACACAGGTCGCGGCTTTCATTGACTCGCTTAAGTAGTACTCCTTTTAAGGCATAGTTAAATTCGTATGGATTAGGTTTACGAGAAAAGGTTATTGAGTAACATTTTGAGGTATTTATATCTAATCCATTAAGTTGGCAATAAGTTTCGGATCTTTGGAGGTCCTAGGTAACAGATGGATATTCGATCTTTTTGTATACCTTTATGTCATCCGCGTACATAAAAATTGCGAGTTAAGAAAACAGGACTTGACATCGTTAATAAATAGTTTAAACAACAAAGGCCCAATTAATGAACCCTGCATAACACCAGAAGGAACATTATGCCATATTGAGATTGATCCATTGACAACAACTACTTGAGATCTGTTTTCTATATACGAACAAAACCATCTAAATAGGCTCCCGTGTATACCAGCACGTAAAAGTTTTTAAAAAGTATTTTATGGTCTATACGATCAAATGCTTTACAATAATCGGTGAAAATAGCGTCTATTTCACCACCCATTACCTTATTAGAGATCGTGAAGTCTACAAATGTTAATAAATTAGTGGTTGTTGATTTATTTTTGATGAATCCATTTCGTTCGGATATAAAAAAATATCTTAAGTGTTGAATACCTGGGTATAAACAATTCCTTCCAATAGTTTAGTGAATATGCATAGTTTCGATATCGGTCTTTAGTTCTTTACATTTTTTTTTCATTCAGTTTTAGACTTCTCTGCGATTTCAATGAAGGCCCGATAACATTCGTCCTCTACGCGTTTTGCTCTTTTCCGCAGCAAACTGAAAGTAATATAGTCGCTTGCACAACTGTAAAGTTGTCTTCTATATATCGTGTTATAAATTAATATTAGAGACTTCTATTCTATTTGGTGTATAAGTAGGTAACATCTGTATTAATTGTAAAACAATAAAATATGACGAATACGTTATAATAATAATATTAAACAAAGATAAAAGATCTAGCTTGGTTTAAGTGTCTTCTTATAAATAAGTAATATTTGAGTAATATCTAACGACAAACGATATAGTGGCCTAGCACTACGCGGATGCTAGCAAAATGGTCCCATCTTTTGCTAGCATACCTAGTAATATTCGCGCTGTTATAGATTTGTAATGCATCCTTTCCTGCATACCACACATTCCCTTTTGCACAATTAGCAAATATATATCTTTTATAGTCTAGCAATTGAATTCATTCTTATTATAAAAGTAATCCTAGACGGTAGTTATTCTTATTCGAATTACTTTTTTATTAAACCTAACTTTGTAGAGACTCATAACAGCAAGTTGATAACAGAGCTAAAAAGCTACACAGATTATAAGGCTGACAGCACAGAACGACCTAATACACATCTGGTAACCCTACGCATAGCACACAGCTCATAAGATAATCTGCTCGGTTGTTGTTGTTACAAGGTTTAAGGGAAGAATCCGTCTACTCCGTATTTAAGATTCACCGAAAATGATGCAACAGTAATATTACATTACGTTGCAACAATTTGTTTCTTGTGATATAATATGTCGCAACGCGTAAGGGTAAACACATAACGTAGCAATGTTTACGTCACAAACGGGATTCAGTAACAATATATACCTCAGTTGTGTATTTCACAATCGGCACGCTGTAAAGACAAATTTTTACGTCACAAGAAGGAAAATTCAGCACATTTATAACCGTGCTGTTGTACGAGTTCATTCAGTCTTTAACTAACATTCAAAGCAACAGCATCTTAAGTTAAGCGTTAAATAATTTGAAATTGCCAATCAAATACTTACGAAGTGTCTTACTAATTAAAACCAAATAGTGAATTAAAATGGCAGCATCTAATTTCGTATTTTATGGGGTAAATATTTTCAATTTATATTAAAATTGTTTATTATTTTGTTCTATTGATTAAAATATGTGACAATTATAAATTATTTCGATTTATTGATTAAAACAAATATTATATTATATGATATACTCGATGGCGTAGTGGTTAGTGTTACCGACTGCCACGCTTGAGGTCGCGGGTTCGATTCCCGCACGAGTCAAGCATTTGTGTGCATGAACATGGATGTTTGTCTTGGTCTGCATGTTTCTATGTATAATATCTATGTATTTACGAAAAAAAAGGATATATGTATGTTTATCCATTGTCTTGTACCCATAGTACAAGATCTGCTTAGTTTGGGCTAGATGGAGTTGTGTGTATGTGATAGTATAGAATATTATTAGTTACATAATAATTATGTGAATCGATTTAATGTCACTGAGCTTAAAGTTTAGATAAATAGAAAGTTAACATAATTGTTTATTTTTCAGGCTGTTGCTTTTGTTTTGGTGGTCTGCAGTGCCGCTCCATCTCAAGGTAAGATAAGCCAATAATGACACTAGAAATAATAATAAAACATGAAATTATTCTATTTAACACAATTAATTTATTCGGAAAACACGTGTTTGATATTATAATAACAAATACGTATTTACCAAATACATTTACCGAAGATAACAAATCATTATGGGTAAATATTTTCCTACAGCGCTCATAAAATGAATTACTTCTTTTATCATGTCTTTGATCTCCAATGAGTAGTGACACTCTTAGAAAATTAAAAGTACAAAGTTTCTTTTCAATATACCTAGTGTAATAATTTATATTAATTTCAATAAGAATGTAAAGTCAATGCTAATCATTCCTAAATTAAGAAAGAATCGATCTTATTATAAATTAGTCACAGTACTACTTAGACTATAAGGTAGGTATATGTAAATGTAAAATTAAACCTTACTTAATCTGTTTTAAGATGTAAACTCTGTTCTGCCGATCCCTGCGTCGTGTATGGATCAGCGTTTCTGCTCCGTCAAACCTGAGGGTTACGATCTACTCGAAGAGAAGATCAACAACGCGCTGCCACAATTTCTTCTAAAGGTACGTAATTAAACATGAGATTGTGTCTCGTATATATTATCCGAAACATCTCCAACATTAGGCATATCGCTACAGTAGCATGTTTAGTAGTAAAATTCACGAGAAATAAAACTATTAACACTAGAACTACTGGGTATGGACCTCTTCTTAGTGAGAGAAGGTTAAGGCCGCAGTCCACCGGATTAGCTCAAAACTGGTTGAAAGACTTCTCTTATCTTTAAGAATATTATGGAGAACATTAAGACAATTCATAATTTCTTCCGCAAACGATAATTAATATACGCACGTTTAGAAAACTCGCAGGTGGCAGACCAACGGTCACCCACTAGGACATGGATGCCTATATTATTTCTATTTATATACCATTTTATTCAAATGTCTTGTATTGTTCAGGATTTTGCTGATCGATATGGACAAGAGACACCGAGTGAAGATTCAAAACTATCACCAGAAGAAGACTGGCACAATTGTCCTTACGAGTCTAAGGTACTACATTACACTTTTCTAACTATAACTTTCTGTTCGATTGAACTTATGTATGGTAAAATCGTCCATTTAAGAGGGAACACCACGGGCGAGGGAATTGAAAAATAGGTATTTGTAAAATCTATTGCTGTCGCGCAGTGCCCGCAGAGCGTGATAGAGACAACTGCAGTTTGAACCGAAAATACCTAATAAAAATACACAAAATCAACGTGTCGTAGTCCCCTAATTCCTTCTCCAACACTTGACCGATTTAATTACCTTTTTCATTAAAAATTGAAGAAAGGCTTTGGCCGTGTTTCTATGTTTTCCTTTTTTATATAATCTACTCAAATTTGTTTGCTGGATGTTTGAACACAGCGGAAAATCTGGCCAATTTTTGAGGTTTGAGATTGCTCATGTCTTAATTAATTGAATTAATAAATGAAAAAAAGAAAAACGTAGAGACATGGCAATAGAGGCCATACATTTTTTGTGAAAATATTATTGCTCTACTGGCATTATCCAGGGAGGAAACAGGGGACTCCTATTGTATGGGAAAACGGCCCTTGTGTTTCCTCTTAACCAAGATAAACTGTTATTGTTTCTAAGCACAACAACGTGCGACATATAGTAAATGAATTGTTATTCAAGATATCACCCGCACTAGGGGTAATTCCTGTGTCGCGGGGGACTTTATAAACATTCAAAGAAGAGACAATGAACAGCTAGACTTAGACGTTAAAATTATTTATAATAATACGTTTGTTATAAGATAATTTATTTTTCCAGACGCAGTCTATGTACTTGTACAACCACGGTGGTAACAGCACCAAAACCGAAATCTTTGTACAAACTAAACTGTTTAGGCAATACGTCGATGTTGTCACTTGCGCGTGAGTATACCTTTATTCAAGTTTTACCAGCTCATAAATTTATACATCTTAATTAAAGAAGGCAAATGTTCCTTCTATCAACGACTGTAGAGTTAATCGTTTTCTGTATGGCAAAAGTTTTGAATCTATCAAGATCTGGTCACGCAAAATCTTATTGGATTTTTATTCTCAATAGCAAATCTAAATTGAATAATGTTGCAGACAAGGCTCAGTTTTATTAGACAGGCACTAAACACACAGTTAGTGAAATAAATGGTATGAAAACATATATCTGTCTTCCTTTCGAGTATAAACATGCATAGCATGCATTAAAAGAATAATTTACTAAATTTAAACATCAGCTATCTGAATTAAAAGTCTTGTACCCTTATAAATGTTTATAAAATGATTTTCTTTTTACAGGACTCAGCATATTAAAACTGACAGCAATGAGCAGTGCTTCCAAGACTTGGGAGTGACTTCCTTCAATATGAAATCCACATGCGAGACCACAATGGCACAACGGACTCTATATGTTTTCGACATTGAAACAGGCAAAGTGATTCAAAAGTCGTTCGAAGTGCCGGCCTGCTGCAAGTGCAGAGTTTCTTACGTCTAGACGAATTAATTTAATTAAACAAACCATCTAAAGTGAAAGCTATATTAGATATACTTAGCAAAAAGATCAAATATGGATATGGTGTTTTAGAAAAATCGTCGTGATCCAATGTTTAAGAGTTACTTGAAAAGACTGTGTAATATATTATTAACGGCGAATTTATTTATTTCTTCTTACAATTATATTGTCATCATTAAAATAACTCTTAATATGCTAATATAAAGTAGTTGGTCTAACCAACTTGTACGTTTTGAATCTGTATATTGTTTATTTATATTTAGTAAGTAAGTAAATCTTTAGAGATTGTGTGTATTGATAAACTTTGCTGGCAAAGAATTGTATAGTATAAAATAATATTAACAATATTAAAAGACTGTATATTATTGTACAATAACTGTTGTTATTATTTTGTAAAAGAATAAATAATAATGTGCATATAGTTTTATTTTTTATTTGCGAATATTTATCCTTTCGGATATGACAGTCCCATCATACTCCATCATCTCTAGTGCCCATTATATTTTCTTTATATTATTGTTAAATAGTTCCAAATACTTCTCAAATATTATTTCACCCGATAATACATCTTTAAGTAATATTTTTACTTCGTCAAAAACCACTATTACTGCACCTCAAATTATTTCCTTATATGTTAATTTTCTTATACAAAACTTACTGATTATCGCCAACAAATTACTATGCCAACTGCAGTTTCATGGTTTCCTTTTTAACACTGCATTACGCAACATAATGTTTCTTACAATATAATATATCGCAACACGTTATTATATATATATCTATATAAAGGGAAGTGATGGCACACACTGACTGATAATCCACGCCTAAATTAATGCACTTAGAAACGTAACATTTGCACAGATGTTCCCTTTATGACGTAGGCAAGAATAAGTATCCATCGAAATTCCCACAAGATAGGTGTAAATATATAAGATAAAATAATAACCATTTACACATTTACATTTATAGTACTTATCTTTAAATAATAAAAGATTTAATTATTTTTTTACTCAATACATAATAATAAACTTACCTACATATCAAAGCACCGATTCGAACCACTGGTTGGCAAGAACACGACTATAACGGGAGGCGCTTGTATTAAATAAATCTAGACTATCTAAATTAGCAAATTATTTATATAGCTCGCAGTTCTTACGAAGAACGAACCTTTTCTATAATTAATAGTGGCGCGAGCAACATGCAGAGGATAAGGTACCTACTCCTACCGATCTAGTAGGAACTCTTAAAAGTAAGTTGCTAAGCAGACGGGGAGAGTCAATTTTGGATTGGGCTATCTTTACTAGAAATGTGATATCCGCGATTTTTCCCCTTTCAAAGAGTGGGAGTAAGTGATGCCGCTAAAATCTCGCCTCATAATTATCGTCATATGTCTTACACTTATATAGCATGTATCTGGTAAATTTACGCTGTACTGCTTCCAGTCTTTCTATATGCACGTCGTACTGTGGACTTCAAATTTGGGAGCAATATTCGAGGCTGCTGCGAACGTAAAGCAATACAAAACTTTGATGGCTTTTAAGCTTGAAAACTGAGAGTATGATCTCATGACAAAACCTAACGCTTTATTAGCTTTGTTAGCAACGTGATCAATATGTTTTTCATAAGTCAATTTGGCATCATGTATTACACACAGGTCGCGGCTTTCATTGACTCGCTTAAGTAGTACTCCTTTTAAGGCATAGTTAAATTCGTATGGATTAGGTTTACGAGAAAAGGTTATTGAGTAACATGTTGAGGTATTTATATTTAATCCATTAAGTTGGCAATACGTTTCGAATCTTTGGAGGTCCTGTTGTAACAGAAGGCAGTCAGATGGATATTCGATCTTTTTGTATACCTTTATGTCATCTGCGTATATAAAAAATTGCGAGTTAAGAAAACAGGACTTGACAGCGTTAATAAATAGTTTAAACAACAAAGGCCCAATCAATGAACCCTGCATAACACCAGAAGGGACATTATGCCATATTGAGATTGATCCATTAACAACAACTACTTGAGATATGTTTTCTATATACGAACAAAACCATCTAAATAGGTTTCCGTGTATACCAGCACGTAAAATTTTATGGTCTATACGATCAAATGCTTTACAATGATCGGTAAAAATAGCGTCTATTTGACTACCCGTTACCATATTAGAGATCGTGAAGTCTATAAATGTTAATAAATTAGTGGTGGTTGATTTATTTTTGATGAATCCATTTTGTTCGGATATAAAAAAAATATGTTAGGTGTTGAATACCAGAGTATAAACAATTCGTTTCAATAGTTTAGCGAATATGCATAGTTTCGATATCGGTCTGTAGTTCTTTACATCGCTTGTATAATGAGGTAAGCGGTTCAGTCAGTTGATTGGCACAGTTAAAGATAAACATGGGCGGTATGTGATCCGGGCCAGCTCGCGAGGTCTACTGACGTCATCAACTTATGTACCATGTCAGGTTGTACATTTATATCACAAATTGTATATGGGCATTGTAGTGATTCCCTATTGCTATCAAGTTGAGAATTCTGATGTTGGTGAGTGGATGAGGATAGAAACGCTGGCTGAAAATAAGTGGCGAAGATGTTACAAATCCCCTCATTAGAGTCGGCTGTAATTCTTAAAGTCTTCATATGTAAGGCTAGAAGGAAGAGAGTTGAACCCTTTTTTATTAGATTTAATAAATCTCCAAAGCGTTTTGGGATTCTCTGCGTTTTCAATGAAGGCCCAATAACAGTCGTCCTCTACGCGTTTTGCTCTTTTCCGCAGCAAACTGAAAGTAATATAGTCGCTTGCACAACTGTAAAGTTGTTTTCCATATATCGTGTTATAAATTAATATTAGAGACTTTTATTCTATTTGGTGTATAAGTAGGTAACATCTGTATTAATTGTAAAACAATAAAATATGACGTATTATAATATTAAACAAAGATAAAAGATCTAGCTTGGTTTAAGTGTCTTCTTATAAATAAGTAATATTTGAGTAATATCTAACGACAAACGATATAGTGGCCTAGCACTATGCGGATGCTAGCAAAATGGTCCCATCTTTTGCTAGCATACCTAGTAATATTCGCGCTGTTATAGATTTGTAATGCATCCTTTCCTGCATACCACACATTCCCTTTTGCACAATTAGCAAATATATATCTTTTATAGTCTAGCAATTGAATTCACTCTTATTATAAAAGTAATCCTAGACGGTAGTTATTCTTATTCGAATTACTTTTTTATTAAACCTAACTTTGTAGAGACTCATAACAGCAAGTTGATAACAGAGCCAAAAAGCTACACAGATTATAAGGCTGACAGCACAGAACGACCTAATACACATCTGGTAACCCTACGCATAGCACACACATCAAGAGGTAATCTGCTCGGTTGTTGTTGTTTCAAGGTTTAAGGGAAGAATCCGTCTACTCCGTATTTAAGATTCACCGAAAATGATGCAACAGTAATATTACAACACGCTGCAACAATTTGTTTCTTGTGATATAATATGTCGCAACGCGTAAGGGTAAACACATAACGTAGCAATGTTTACGTCACAAACGGGATTCAGTAATAATATATACCTCAGTTGTGTATTTCACAATCGGGACGCTGTAAAAACAAGTTTTTACGTCACAAGAAGGAAAATTCAGCACATTTATAACCGTGCTGTTGTACGAGTTCATTCAGTCATTACCTTACATTCAAAGCAACAGCATCTTAAGTAAAGCGTTAAATAATTTGAAATTGCCGATCAAATACTTACGAAGTGTCTTACTAATTAAAACCAAATAGTGAATTAAAATGGCAGCATCTAATTTCGTATTTTATGGGGTAAATATTTTCAATTTATATTAAAATTGCTTATTATTTTGTTCTATTGATTAAAATATGTGACAATTATTAATTAAGTCGATTTATTGATTAAAACAAATATTATATTATATGATATACTCGATGGCGTAGTGGTTAGTGTAACCGACTGCCACGCTTGAGGTCGCGGGTTCGATTCCCGCAGGAGTCAAGCATTTGTGTGCATGAACATGGATTTTTGTCTTGGTCTGCGTGTTTCTATGTATAATATCTATGTATTTACGAAAAAAAAAGTTTATCCATTTTCTTGTACCCATAGTACAAGATCTGCTTAGTTTGGGCTAGATAGTGTTGTGTGTATGATCACATACACACAACACCATAGAATATTATTAGTTACATTATAATTATGTGAATCGATTTAATGTCACTGAGCTTAATGTTTAGATAAATATAAAGTTAAAATAATTGTTTATTTTTCAGGCTGTTGCTTTTGTTTTGGTGGTCTGCAGTGCGGCTCCATCTCAAGGTAAGATAAGCCAATAATGACACTAGAAATAATAATAAAACAAGAAATTATTCTATTTAACACAATTAATTTATTTGGAAAACACGTGTTTGATATTATAATAACAAATACGTATTTTCCAAATACATTTACAAAAGATAACAAATCATTATTGTTAAATATTTTCCTACAGCGCTCATAAAATGAATTACTTCTTTTATCATGTCTTTGATCTCCAATGAGTAGTGACACTCTTAGAAAATTAAAAGTACAAAGTTTCTTTTCAATATACCTAGTGTAATAATTTATATTAATTTCAATAATAATGTAAAGTCAATGCTAATCATTCCTACATTAAGAAAGAATCCATCTTATTATAAATTAGTCACAGTACTACTTAGACTATAAGGTAGGTATATGTGAATGATTAAACCTTACTTAATCTGTTTTCAGATGTAAACTCTGTTCTGCCGATCCCTGCGTCGTGTAAGGATCAGCGTTTCTGCTCCGTCAAACCTGAGGGTTACGATCTACTCGAAGAGAAGATCAACAACGCGCTGCCACAATTTCTTCTAAAGGTACGTAATTAAACATGAGATTGTGTCTCGTATATATTATCAGAAACATTTCCAACATTCGGCATATCGCTACAGTAGCATGTTTAGGAGTAAAATTCACGAGAAATAAAACTATTAACACTAGAACTACTGGGTATGGGCCTCTTCTTAGTGAGAGAAGGTTAATGCCGCAGTCCACCGAATTAGCTCAAAGCTGGTTGAAAGACTTCTCATAACCTTGAGAATATTATGGAGAACATTAAGACGATTCATAATTTCTTCCGCAAACGATAATTAATATATTGATACGCACGTTTAGAAAACTCGCAGGTGGCCGACCAACGGTCACCCACTAGGACATGGATGCCTATATTATTTCTATTTATATACCATTTTATTCAAATGTCTTGTATTGTTCAGGATTTTGCTGATCGATATGGACAAGAGACTCCGAGTGAAGATTCAAAACTATCACCAGAAGAAGACTGGCACAATTGTCCTTACGAGACTAAGGTACTATATTACACTTTTCTAACTATAACTTTCTGTTCGATTTAACTTATGTATGGTAAAATCGTCCATTTAAGAGGAAACACCACGGGCGAGGGAATTTAAAAATAGATATTTGTAAAATCTCGACAGCAATTGTCGCGCAGTGCCCGCAGAGCATGATAGAGACAACTGCAGTTTGGACCGAAAATACCTATTAAAATACACAAAATCAACGTGTCGTAGTCCCCTAATTCCTTCTCCAACACTTGACCGATTTAATTACCTTTTTCATTAAAAATTGAAGAAAGGCTTTGGCCGTGTTTCTATGTTTTCCTTTTTTATATAATCTACTAAAATTTGTTTGCTGGATGTTTGAACACAGCTGAAAATCTGGCCAATTTTTGAGGTTTGAGATTGCTCATGTCTCTTTTAATAATTAATAAATGAAAAAAAGGAAAACGTAGAGACATGGCAATAGAGGCCATACATTTTTTGTGAAAATATTATTGCTCTACTGGCATTATCCAGGGAGGAAACAGGGGACTCCTATTGTATGGGAAAACGGCCCTTGCGTTTCCTCTTAACCAAATTAAACTGTTATTGTTTCAACAACGTGCAACATATAGTAAATGAATTGTTATTCAAGATATCACCCGCACTAGAGGTAATTCCTGTGTCGCGGGGGACTTTATAAACATTCAAAGAAGAGACAATGGTGCCAATTCTGTTGTCACAAAATTCTCTTATCTTAGCTAAAAATCTCTAAAATTTTGTTTAGTCCTATCAAACGACATTTCGTGTTCTGAAATCGCTAAAAGTGATAGGATTAAACTAAATTTTAGAGATTTTTAGCTAAGATAAGAGAATTTTGTGACAACAGAATTGACACCAATGACCAGCAAGACTTAGACGTTAAAATCATTTATAATAATACGTTTTTTATAAGATAATTTATTTTTCCAGACGCAGTCTATGTACTTGTACAACCACGATGGTAACAGCACCAAAACCGAAATCTTTGTACAAACTAAACTATTTAGGCAATACGTCGATGTTGTCACTTGCGCGTGAGTATACCTTTATTCAAGTTTTACCATCTCATAAATTTATACATCTTAATTAAAGAAAGCAAATGTTCCTTCTATCGATGACTGTAGAGTTAATCGTTTTCTATATGGCAAAAGTTTTGGATGTTTCAAGATCTGGTCACGCAAAATCTTATTGGATTTTTATTCTCAATAGCAAATGTAAATTGAATAATGTTGCAGACAAGGCTCAGTTTTATTAGACAGGCACTAAACACACAGTTAGTGAAATAAAATACTATGAAAACATATATCTGTCTTCTTTTCAAGTATATACATGCTTAAAAGAATAATTTACAAAATTTAAACATTAGCTATCTGAATTAAAAGTCTTGTATCCTTATAAATTTTTATAAAATGATTTTCTTTTTATAGGACTCAGCATATTAAAACTGAAAGCAATGAGCAGTGCTTCCAAGACTTGGGCGTGACTTCTTTCAATATGAAATCCACATGCGAGACCACAATGGCACAACGGACTCTATATGTTTTCGACATTGAAACAAGCAAAGTGATTCAAAAGTCGTTCGAAGTGCCGGCCTGCTGCAAGTGCAGAGTTTCTTACGTCTAGACGAATAAATTTAATTAAACAAACCATCTAAAGTGAAAGCTATATTAGATATACTTAGCAAAAATATCAAATATGGATATGGTGTTTTAGAAAATTCGTCGTGATCCAATGTTTAAGAGTTATTTGAATAGACTGTGTAATGTATTATTAACGGTGAATTTATTTATTTCTTCTTACAATTATATTGTCATCATTAAAATAACTCTTAATATGCTAATATAAAGTAGTTGGTCTAACCAACTTGTACGTTTTGAATCTGTATATTGTTTATTTATATTTAGTAAGTAAGTAAATCTTTAGAAATAGTGTGTATTGATAATCTTTGCTGGCAAAAAATTTTATAGTATAAAATAATATTAACAATATTAAAAGACTGCGTATTATTGTACAATAACTGTTGTTATTATTTTGTAAAAGAATAAACAAATGTGCATATAGATTTATTTTTTATTCGCGAATATTTATCCTTTCGGATATGACAGTCCCATCATACTCCATCATCTCTAGTACCCTTTATATTTTATTTATATTATTGTTAAATAGTTCCAAAATCTTCTTAAATATTATTTCGCCCGATAATACATCTTTAAGAAATATTTTTACTTCGTCAAAAACCACTATTACTGCACCTTAAATTATTTCCTTATATGTTACTTTTCTGATACAAAACTTGCTGATTATCGCTAACAAATTACTATGCCAACTGCAGTTTCATGGTTTCCTTTTTAACATTGCATTACGCAACATAATGTTTCTTACAATATAATATATCGCAACACGTTATTATATATATATATATATATATATATATATATGTATATAAAGGGAAGTGATGACACACACTGAGTGATAATCCACGCCTAAAATAATGCACTTAGAAACGTAACATTTGCACAGATGTTCCCTTTATGACGTAGGCAAGAATAAGTATCTATCGAGATTCCCACGAGCTAAGCAATATACAAATGATTTATACAGAAAACTTACAAAGTTTCTTACAGCTGATTTCATAAATACTTTAATAACTAATAACCATTTACACGTTTTCACATTTAAATTTATAGTACTTGATCTTTAAATAATAAAAGATTTTTTTTTTTATATTACACAATACATAATAATAAACATACATATCAAAGAACCGATTCGAACCACTGGTTGGCAAGAACACGTCTAAAGCTGGAGGCGCTTGTATTAAATAAGTCTAGACTATCTAAATTAGCAAAATTATTTGGTTTAGTAGTCGTTTCGCACGAATTTGTTCGCACATATCGTGCGAATAGACACTTTTGTTAAATAATACTTTTTTGGTTGTCGTTGCGCACACATGGTATATATTTTGTGCGAATCGTTCACATCTGAAAACGCAGGTATCCATTCACACGTCTTCTTTTTTATGCTAATAAAAGTAGAAGTATTGTACATTCACGCAGGAAGGTGATAGTTTTAAATAAAACAAGGTATACCAATAAATAAAAAAATATAATATTTTTTAAAAACCACTTTCTTATATAACAGTCCGTAAAATACATATACATATTACTTATATAAAACTGAGCTTTTATTAAGAGAACATTTTGAGAGAACATATAAATGTTACTTATATGCACTTGAAAGTAGTGTGTTCACGACTGTATTTTGATGTTTTTTATTAAAAATACAAAACGTGCGAAGACACCTGCCTTTTCAGACGGGAACGATTGGCACGAAAATATATCCCACATGAGCAAAACGACAACAAAGAAAAATATTTATATAGCTCGCAGTTCTTACAAAGAACGAACCTTTTCTATAATTAATAGTGGCGCGAGCAACATGCAGAGGATAAGGTACCTACTCGTACCGATCTAGTAGGAACCCTTAAAAGTAAGTTGTTAAGCAGACGGGGAGAGTCAATTTTAGTTTGGGCTATCTTTACTATAAGTGTGATATCATCCGCGATCTTTCTCCTTTCAAAAAGTGGGAGTAAGTGATGCCGATAACATCTCACCTCATAACTATCGTCATATGACTTACACTTATATAGCATGTATCTGGTAAATTTACGCTGTACTGCTTCCAGTCTTTCTATATGCACGTCGTGGACGTCTGTGGACTACAAATTTGGGAGCAATAATCGAGGGTGCTGCGAACGTAGAGCAATACAAAATGTTGATGGCTTTTAAGCTTGAAAACTGAGAGCATGATCTCATGACAAAACCTAACGCTTTATTAGCTTTGTTAGAAACGTGATCAATATGTTTTTCATAAGTCAATTTGGCATCATGTATTACACACAGGTCGCGGCTTTCATTGACTCGCTTAAGTAGTACTCCTTTTAAGGCATAGTTAAATTCGTATGGATTAGGTTTACGAGAACAGGTTATTGAGTAACATTTTGAGGTATTTATATCTAATCCATTAAGTTGGCAATAAGTTTCGGATCTTTGGAGGTCCTAGGTAACAGATGGATATTCGATCTTTTTGTATACCTTTATGTCATCCGCGTACATAAAAATTGCGAGTTAAGAAAACAGGACTTGACAGCGTTAATAAATAGTTTAAACAACAAAGGCCCAATTAATGAACCCTGCATAACACCAGAAGGAACATTATGCCATATTGAGATTGATCCATTGACAACAACTACTTGAGATCTGTTTTCTATATACGAACAAAACCATCTAAATAGGCTCCCGTGTATACCAGCACGTAAAAGTTTTTGAAAAGTATTTTATGGTCTATACGATCAAATGCTTTACAATAATCGGTGAAAATAGCGTCTATTTCACCACCCATTACCTTATTAGAGATCGTGAAGTCTACAAATGTTAATAAATTAGTGGTTGTTGATTTATTTTTGATGAATCCATTTCGTTCGGATATAAAAAAATATCTTAAGTGTTGAATACCTGGGTATAAACAATTCCTTCCAATAGTTTAGTGAATATGCATAGTTTCGATATCGGTCTTTAGTTCTTTACATTGCAATTATCATCGCTTGTATAATGAGGTAAGCGATTTAGTCAGTTGATCGGCACAGTATGTGATCCGGGCCAGCTCGCGAGGTCTACTGTCGTACGTCATCAACTTATGTACCATGTCAGGTTGTACATTTATATCACAAATTGTATATGGGCATTGTAGTGATTCCCTATTACTATCAAGTTGAGAATTCTGATGTTGGTGATTTTATGGGGATAGAAATGCTGGCTGAAAATAAGTGGCGAAGATGTTACAAATCCCCTCATTAGTGTCGGCTGTAATTCTTAAAGTCTTCATATGTAAGGCTAGAAGGGAGAGAGATAAACCCTTATTTATTGGATTTAATAAATCTCCAAAGCGTTATAGGATTTTCAGTTTTAGACTTCTCTGCGATTTCAATGAAGGCCACATGATAACATTCGTCCTCTACGCGTTTTGCTCTTTTCCGCAGCAAACTGAAAGTAATATAGTCGCTTGCACAACTGTAAAGTTGTCTTCTATATATCGTGTTATAAATTAATATTAGAGACTTCTATTCTATTTGGTGTATAAGTAGGTAACATCTGTATTAATTGTAAAACAATAAAATATGACGTATAATAATATAAAACAAAGATAACAGATGTAGCTTGGTTTAAGTGCCTTCTTATAAATAAGTAATATTTAAGTACTATCTAACGACAAACGATATAGTGGCCTAGCACTATGCGGATGCTAGCAAAATCGTCCCATCTTTTGCTAGCGTACCTAGTTATATTCGCGCTGTTATAGATATGTAATGCATCCTTTCCTGCATACCACACATTCCCTTTTACACAATTAGAAAATATATATCTTTTATAGTCTAGCAATTGAATTCACTCTTATTATAAAAGTAATCCTAGACGTTAGTTATTCTTATTCGAATTACTTTTTTATTAAATCTAACCTTATAGAGACTCATAACAGCAAGTTGATAACAGAGCCAAAAAGCTACACAGATTATAAGGCTGACAGCACAGAACGACCTAATACACATCTGATAACCCTACGCATAGCACACAGCTCATAAGATAATCTGCTCGGTTGTTGTTGTTACAAGGTTTAAGGGAAGAATTCGTCTACTCCGTATTTAAGATTCACCGACAATGATGAAACAGTAATATTACATTACGTTGCAACAATTTGTTTCTTGTGATATAATATGTCGCAACGCGTAAGGGTAAACACATAACGTAGCAATGTTTACGTCACAAACGGGATTCAGTGGTAATATATACCTTAGTTGTGTATTTCACAATCGGGACGCTGTAAAGACAAGTTTTTACGTCACAAGAAGGAAAATTCAGCACATTTATAACCGTGCTGTAGTACGAGTTCATTCAGTCATTAACTTACATTCAAAGCAACAGCATCTTAAGTTAAGCGTTAAATAATTTGAAATTGCCAATCAAATACTTACGTGTGTAAGTGTCTTACTAATTAAAACCAAATAGTGAATTAAAATGGCAGCATCTAATTTCGTATTTTATGTGGTAAATATTTTCAATTTATATTAAAATTGTTTATTATTTTGTTCTATTGATTAAAATATGTGACAATTATTAATTATTTCGATTTATTGATTAAAACAAATATTATATTATATGATATACTCGATGGCGTAGTGGTTAGTGTAACCGACTGCCGCGCTTGAGGTCGCGAGTTCGATTCCCGCACGAGTCAAGCATTTGTGTGCATGAACATGGATGTTTGTCTTGATCTGCGTGTTTCTATGAATAATATCTATGTATTTACGAAAAAAAGGATATATGTATGTTTATCTATTGTCTTGTACCCATAGTACAAGATCTGCTTAGTTTGGGCTAGATGGTGTTGTGTGAATGTGATATTATAGAATATTATTAGTTACATAATAATTATGTGAATCAATTTAATGTCACTGAGCTTAAAGTTTAGATAAATATAAAGTTAATATAATTGTTTATTTTTCAGGCTGTTGCTTTTGTTTTGGTGGTCTGTAGTGCGGCTCCATCTCAAGGTAAGATAAGTCAATATGTTCATGTTTTATTATTATTTCTAGTGTCATCACTAGAAATAATAATAAAACATGAAATTATTCTATTTAACACAATTAATTTATTGGGAAAACACGTGTTTGATATTATAATAACAAATACGTATTTTGCAAATACATTTACCGTAGATAACAAATCATTATTGTTAAATATTTTCCTACAGCGCTCGTAAAATGAATTACTTCTTTTATCATGTCTTTGATCTCCAATGAGTAGTGACACTCTTAGAAAATTAAAAGTAAAAAGTTTCTTTTCAATATACCTATATATTTATATTAATTGCAATAAGAATTTATATTAATTTCATTCCGTCTCGCTCCGCGGTAAGTGCCGGCCGTGTCTCGCATATCGTACCCAATACGTCATCGGGCCGCGCATCGCCGATCGAGTGTTTAAGTGTACCGCCTTTTTAGCTGAGCATAATTCCACAGAGTAGTCTACAATTCAGAGACTTCTTAAACTATGGATAATTTGAATAGTACTTATAATCAGTGTGAAGAAAGTGAACAGGTTAACCTTGGCGAAATGAGCATCGATGGTTCACTCATTGAACATGAAACACCTCCACCTCAAATAACATTTCGGAAAGTTACATCTAACTCGGACATTCAATCTCTTCGAGACGATTTTCAATCATTTCAGTCATTTATTTTAGCAAGACTTGATGGCTGGTTTTCAAAGCAAGAAAATATGATGTCTAAATTCGCTGATGAGTTTGGCGAAATTAAGTCGTCCATGAACTTTATAAATTCGCACTTCGAGGAATTGAAAGTCGCGACTGAAAAAGTAACAGCGCGGGTCGAAGCACTGGAACAACGCTCGCAATCGTATATAGTTGATTCATCCAAGATAGCTGTTTTGGAATCGAGGATAGATGTTATGGAGCAACAAGCCCGTATGTGCAACGCAGAGGTTCAAAATGTACCTGAAAGACGTGGCGAAAATCTGCACACCATTTTGGAGAATATTGCTAACCTTGCGAACCATCCATTGAACAAGCAGGAAATTGTTTCTATTCACCGGGTACCAGCTGCCAGTAATAATACCAGACCTAAAAATATTATCGTTAAATTTTCAAGCCGCTCCCTACGTGACGATTTTATATCTGCTGTACGCCTAAAAAAGGGCATTACCTCTGAAGATATAGGCATTGCTGGTTCACCTCACAAGGTCTATATTAACGAACACTTGACGTTGAGAAACAAGCATTTGTTTTGAGAAGTCCGGCAGCGAGCAAAGCAACACAATTATCGATTTGTATGGGTCAAGCATGGAACCATTCTGGTTAAAGCTAACGAAACCTCGCCTGTCATTGCTATACGGTCTGAGCAGGATATGTGTAAAATCAAATCTAGTACCTAAAGTATTGTGTATAACTAGTATAATATGTATCAATCAAATATTAAACTTGTTTGTTAACAGTGAGTGCAGTCTCTGTGTTGCTAACTACTCTATACGTTTACTTTCATTAGTTACCTCGTACTGGTTGAACAAAAATTGTTTTATGTATACCTACTTATTTCAATTATTAAAAGTCGTATTTAAGCAGTTAATATTAATGTTACAAATAATTAACGAAATGTTATTTATAAGTTTTCTATATTATGTTAATATCGGTAAAACTAGTTTCTGTGTTAATAATGTAATCATAAGAGTTATTTTTTATTGCGATTGCTACTTTTGTGTTGCAGTGTCAGTAATACTTTTTATAGAATGTAGTGATAAATGTTAGATAAATTGTCTATTTATTATCAGAATTGTAGGGGACTTAGAACGAAACTTAATACGTTGTTTATGAATACTTTAGCTGATTCCTATGATATAATCATATTGTCGGAAACATGGTTATTGCCAAACATCTCAGATAGTGAAATTATGGATTCCCGATATGTAATTTACCGTTGTGATCGAGATAGGGCAGCGACAGGTAAATGTGACGGTGGTGGTGTGCTTGTGGCTGTTCGCAGTGGTATTTCAGGTGAACGTTGGACCCTTGGCTCGAAATCCGGCTATAATTTGCCAGGTATGTCGTTACCTTCAAATATAGATTATGTTTTACTGAAGTTACATTTAATGGGAACATGCCTATTTATCTGTGGTGTATATATACCTCCCAAACAGACCCAAGACACATATGTCACATTTTTGAATGCTATAGAAATTGAGTTGACCCGTGCTAGTAAATCAGATGTTTTTTATATTGCAGGAGATTCTAACTCACCTCTTATGAATTGGCATGACGTGGCTTCTAATAGTACCCAAGATAGTGTTATCAATAACCGTTTTAATACATTTTTTCAATCTACTAGGAGTGTGCAGTGTAATACTTTAAAGAATAACATGAATCGTATCTTGGATTTACTTATCACCAACGACATAAATTGTATATGTGAACCAGTTCATAACGTATTAGTGCCCATCGATCCGCTACATCTTCCTTTTTATGTATTGATTACGTGTAATGTTTCAACTAAGCCCTTAAAAACGACACCTACATCTAAATATTGTTACTTAGAAGGCAATTATACACTTATTAATGAGTGTATAAGTAACACGAACTGGCATGATATTTTCAATGGTCTTTGTGTACAATCTGCGGTGAATGTATTTTATGAAAAGATCTATGAAATCATCAAACAGTATATACCACTTCGAGTTATAAAATCAAGTGATTTTCCTATCTGGTTTAGTACTCCACTTAAACACATATTTAAAGATAAACAAAGAGCGTGGACTAAATGGAAAAAATATAACTCGAAGTTGTACTATGAAGAATTCTCTATATTTCGTGCCAGGTTTAAACTTTTGAGTAAACAATGTTATGAAAACTATATTCAATCTGTAGAGGATAGCATAAGGGGGGATGTAAACAAATTTTGGACATTTATAAAAAATGTTAATAAGAAGTCGGGTGTTCCGTCTTCCATGAAATATAGTGGCCGGGAATCTGATCAACCGGAAGTTATTGCTGAATTTTTCTCTAGCTTTTTTGGATCAGTATATGAACAGGGCGGATTTGGAGTGGATCTCGAATCTTTACCTTTTAATGACAATTGTAATTTCATTTTATCAAATTTTTATATTACGAAAGAGCTTATTGTTAAAGAACTTAAACTTTTAGATATTACCAAGGGTCCAGGGCCGGATGGTCTGACGCCGTTCTTCTTAAAGTCTACTGCTGATACCATTGCATTGCCTTTACATATATATATATATATAATACAATATTGTATAACAATAGTTTACGTGAAGGTTTAGTTCCTGAAATTTGGAAGTTGGCGAATATCATACCTGTATTTAAAAGTGGCAATAGGAATGACGTCACCAACTACCGTCCAATTTCACTATTATCAACCTTATCAAAGGTCTTAGACGTCTAATACATAACCACATTTATCCTTATTTACATAATATTATTATTGCAGAGCAACACGGGTTTGTAAAGAAGCGATCAACTATTAGCAACTTAGTGTTGTATGTTAATTTTTTATTTGACGGTATGGATAGAAGAGTACAAATTGACGCTGTTTACACAGACTTCTGCAAGGCCTTTGATAAGGTGGATCATGATTTGCTACTTAAGAAGCTAGCTTTTAATGGAATCAGAGGAAATTTGCTAAGATGGTTCACCTCTTATATAAAAAATCGCTCGCAAAGAGTCGTTATCAATGGCTTTACTTCTGACAATATTATAAAGGTAACTTCAGGCGTGGCGCAAGGCTCCATTTTAGGTCCTCTCCTTTTTGTATTATTTATTAATGATATAAATGAATGTTTTAAGAATTCACATTTCTTACTGTATGCTGATGATTTGAAGGTTTACCGTGAAATCACTTGTTTAAATGATTGTCATAAGCTTCAAGACGACTTAAATCGCTTGTCTAGTTACTGCTTAGACAATAAACTTCACCTTAGTGTTTCAAAATGTAAATCAATAACGTTCACGAAAAAATATAACAATTCCGTCCAGGACTACTTCTTGTCAGACAGTAAATTAGAAAAAGTAACCATCGTGAAAGATTTAGGCGTATATCTGGATAGCAAACTCCATCTTGATGACCACATTAACCACATCGTAAATAAAGCGTACCAGATGTATGGGTTAGTGATGCGCACTTGTAAACCTTTTAAACGTCAATCTACTTATCTTCTGTTGTATAAGTCCTTGATACGATCCCAGTTAGAATATGCAACATGTGTTTGGAATCCTTATTATACTAAATACAAAGACCAGATTGAAACAGTGCAACGAAAATTTTTACGATCCATGAACTACAGATGTTATCGCTCTAAGTCCTCCTATGATAATCTACTATTGAAGTTTTCCTTGCCTACATTAGAATCACGAAGAACGTTTTTAGACATTATGTTTTTATATGACATCTGCCATAATAGATTTAACTGTAATAAGCTAGTAAATCAAATAAGTATTCGTATACCTCATCGTTCGACACTTCGAAGTACACGAAAATGTTGTCTGTTTGCACCAAAAAAGTGTAAAACCAATGCAGGAGAACGCTGCCCCCTGCGTAGGATAATGAATGTGTATAACACTAGTTTTACTGACGTTGATATATTTGCATGTCTGCCCTCTAGTTTTAAAAAACACATAAGAAATATAATTACTTCTGAATAGAGTTACAAAATTTGCTTATATGTTAAGTATACTATGTAATTGATAGTGGAAAGTACTTTCGGTAAAGGTACATTCATTGTTAATTATTTGCGGACAATGTAGTTGGTTTCACTGTAAGTAAGTAATTTGTCGTTTATATGTATTAGCTTAAGCTACCAGTGTAACTGTTTGTTGTCCTAAACAAATTAAAAAAAAAAAAAAAAAAAAAAGAATGTAAAGTCAATGCTAATCATTCCTACATTAAGAAAGAATCGATCTTATTATAAATTAGTCACAGTACTACTTAGACAATAAGGAATGTATATGTGAATGTAAAATTAAACCTTACTTAATCTGTTGTCAGATGTAAACTCTGTTCTGCCGATCCCTGCGTCGTGTAAGGATCAGCGTTTCTGCTCCGTCAAACCTGAGGGTTACGATCTACTCGAAGAGAAGATCAACAACGCGCTGCCACAATTTCTTCTAAAGGTACGTAATTAAACATGAGATTGTGTCTCGTATATATTATCAGAAACATCGCCAACATGAAACATATCGCTACAGTAGCATGTTTAGTAGTAAAATTCACGAGAAATAAAACTATTAACACTAGAACTACTGGGTATGGGTCTCTTCTTAGTGAGAGAAGGTTAAGCCCGCAGTCCACCGGATTAGCTCAAAGCTGGTTGAATGACTTCTCATACCTTTAAGAATATTATGGAGAACATTAAGACAATTCATAATTTCTTCCGCAAACGATAATTAATATATTGATACGCACGTTTAGAAAACTCGCAGGTGGCAGACCAACGGTCACCCACTAGGACATCGATGCCTATATTATTTATTATTACCATTTTATTCAAATGTCTTGTATTGTTCAGGATTTTGCTGATCGATATGGACAAGAGACTCCGAGTGAAGATTCAAAACTATCACCAGAAGAAGACTGGCACAATTGTCCTTACGAGACTAAGGTACTACATTACACTTTTCTAACTATAACTTTCTGTTCGATTCAACTTATGTATGGTAAAATCGTCCATTTAAGAGGAAACACCACGGGCGAGGGAATTGAAAAATTGGTATTTTAATTTAATTTTTTTGGACCGAAAATACCTATTAAAATACACAAAATCAACGTTTCGTAGTCCCCTAATTCCTTCTCCAACACTTGACCGATTTAATTACCTTTTTCATTAAAAATTAAAGAAAGGCTTTGGCCGTGTTTCTATGTTTTCCTTTTTTATATAATCTACTCAAATTTGTTTGCTGGATGTTTGAACACAGCGGAAAATCTGGCCAATTTTTGAGGTTTGAGATTGCTCATGTCTCTTTTAATAATTAATAAATGAAAAAAAGGAAAACGTAGAGACATGGCAACAGAGGCCATACATTTTTTGTGAAAATATTATTGCTCTACTGGCATTATCCAGGGAGGAAACAGGGGACTCCTATTGTATGGGAAAGCGGCCCTTGTGTTTCCTCTTAACCAAGTTAAACTGTTATTGTTTCTAAGCACAACAACGTGCAACATATAGTAAATCAATTGTTATTCAAGATATCACCCGCACTAGGGGTAATTCCTGTGTCGCGGGGGACTTTACAAACATTCAAAGAAGAGACAATGAACAGCTAGACTTAGACGTTAAAAATAATTTATAATAATACGTTTGTTATAAGATAATTTATTTTTCCAGACGCAGTCTATGTACTTGTACAACCACGGTGGTAACAGCACCAAAACCGAAATCTTTGTACAAACTAAACTGTTTAGGCAATACGTCGATGTTGTCACTTGCGCGTGAGTATACCTTTATTCAAGTTTTACCAGCTCATAAATTTATACATCTTAATTAAAGAAGGCAAATGTTCCTTCTATCAACGACTGTAGAGTTAATCGTTTTCTGTATGGCAAAAGTTTTGAATCTATCAAGATCTGGTCACGCAAAATCTTATTGGATTTTTATTCTCAATAGCAAATCTAAATTGAATAATGTTGCAGACAAGGCTCAGTTTTATTAGACAGGCACTAAACACACAGTTAGTGAAATAAATAGTATGAAAACATATATCTGTCTTCCTTTCGAGTATATACATGCTTAAAAGAATAATTTACAAAATTTAAACATCAGCTATCTGAATTAAAAGTCTTGTATCCTTATAAATGTTTATAAAATGATTTTCTTTTTACAGGACTCAGCATATTAAAACTGACAGCAATGAGCAGTGCTTCCAAGACTTGGGCGTGACTTCTTTCAATATGAAATCTACATGCGAGACCACAATGGCACAACGGACCCTATATGTTTTCGACATTGAAACAAGCAAAGTGATTCAAAAGTCGTTCGAAGTGCCGGCCTGCTGCAAGTGCAGAGTTTCTTACGTCTAGACGAATTAATTTAATTAAACAAACCATCTAAAGTGAAAGCTATATTAGATATACCTACTTAGCAAAAAGATCAAATATGGATATGGTGTTTTAGAAAATTCGTCGTGATCCAATGATTAAGAGTTATTTGAATAGACTGTGTAATATATTATTAACGGTGAATTTATTTATTTCTTCTTACAATTATATTGTCATCATTAAAATAACTCTTAATATGCTAATATAAAGTAGTTGGTCTAACCAACTTGTACGTTTTGAATCTGTATATTGTTTATTTATATTTAGTAAGTAAGTAAATCTTTACAAATTGTGTGTATTGATAAACTTTGCTGGCAAAGAATTGTATAGTATAAAATAATATTAACAATATTAAAAGACTGTATATTATTGTACAATAACTGTTGTTATTATTTTGTAAAAGAATAAACAAATGTGCATATAGATTTATTTTTTATTCGCGAATATTTATCCTTTCGGATATGACACTCCCATCATACTCCATCATCTTTAGTACCCTTTATATTTTATTTATATTATAATATCGCCCGATAATACATCTTTAAGAAATATTTTCACTTCGTCAAAAATTACTATTACTGCACCTCAAATTATTTCCTTATATGTTACTTTCTGATACAAAACTTGCTGATTATCGCCAACAAATTACTATGCCAACTGCAGTTTCATGGTTTCCTTTTTAACACTGCATTACGCAACATAATGTTTCTTACAATATAATATATCGCAACACGTTATTGTATATATATATGTATATAAAGGGAAGTGATGACACACACTGAGTGATAATCCACGCCTAAACTAATGCACTTAGAAACGTAACATTTGCACAGATGTTCCCTTTATGACGTAGACAAAAATAAGTGTCTAATAAGTGTCTGACATTTGCGGGACTCGGTATACGTTTTTTTAATAAACTGCCTATTAATATAATAAATTTACCATTACTGAAATTTAAAAGCGCCGTTAAAATACAACTTATTCGCAAGGGTTATTATTCAGTCAACGACTACTTAAATGACAAAAACTCATGGAACTAGTTGCTTGTTGCATACAGGATTTAAAGATCTGTATTACTTTTAAGTCGATTTAGTAATGTAGAGGTACCTCGTGATTATTTGTGAAGTTAACAAGTAACTTGTTTCTTAATTTGATTATTATTGAAGAATATAAATGCATAACCGCATTTAGTCACGGACTGCCTTTGCATTGTCACAAAGTGTAAGTGTATGCGCCATCATGCCATCTTAGTGCCTATTTTAGATTTATATTAAAACATATACCTTAGCCCAAATTATTTAATATTATTAAGTTATTACTGTTTTTATCTTTAGTTTTTTATAGTCTGTAGTATATGGCATAATGGCTGCAACACCTTGTTAATCTGAGTTGTAAAATACTGAAATTATATTTAATTGGCGATTTAAAAGAGTGGCCGTGAGTTTCTTGCAGGTTTCTTCTCATAGGCTCAACCCATTGCCTGAACCTAGCAACTAACCTAAATGTAGCTTCAGTAACTTAGTAAACTCACTAACCCATATATTTTGACGTTCATAAGTGTAACTTTGTGACCTAAATGAATAAATGATTTTTGACTTTGACTTTGTCCATCGAGATTCTCACGAGCTAAGCAATATACAAATTATTTATTTAGAAAACTTACAGTTTCTTATAGCTAATTACATAAAAACTTTAATAACTAATAACCATTTACACGTTTTCGCATTTAAATTTATAGTACCTACTTGATCTTTAAATAATAAAGGATTTTAATTTTTTTTATATTACACAATACATAATAATAAACATACATATCAAAGAACCGATTCGAACCACTGGTTGGCAAGAACACGTCTATAGCTGGAGGCGCTTGTATTAAATAAGTCTAGACTATCTAAATTAGCAAAATTATTTGGTTTAGTAGTCGTTTCGCACGAATTTGTTCGCACATATCGTACGAATAGACACTTTTGTTAAATAATATTTTTTGTTTTTGTTATTGCGCATACATGGTGTATATTTTGTGCGAATCGTTCCCATCTGAAAACGCAGGTGTCCATTCGCACGTTTTCTTTTTTATGCTAATAAAAGTAGAAGTATTATACAATAGCGCACGAAGGTGATAGTTTTAAATAAAACAAGGTATACCAATAAATAAAAAATATAATATTTTTAAAAACCACTTTCTTATATAACAGTCCGTAAAATACATATACATATTACTTATATAAAACTGAGCTTTTATTAAGAGAACATTTTGAGAGAACATATAAATGTTACTTATATGCACTTGAAAGTAGTGTGTTCACGACTGTATTTTGATATTATGTTTTTTATTAAAAATACAAAACGTGCGAAGACACCTGCCTTTTCTGACGGGAACGATTGGCATGAAAATATATCCCACATGAGTGAAACGACAACAAAGAAAAATATTTTAAAAAGTGTCTTTTCGCACGACTTTTGCGAACAAATTCGTGCAAAACGACTACTAAGCCAAATATTTATATAGCTCGCAGTTCTTACAAAGAACGAACCTTTTCTATAATTAATAGTGGCGCGAGCAACATGCAGAGGATAAGGTACCTACTCGTACCGATCTAGTAGGAACTCTTAAAAGTAAGTTGTTAAGCAGACGGGGAGAGTCAATTTTAGTTTGGGCTTTCTTTACTATAAGTGTGATATCCGCGATTTTTCTCCTTTCAAAGAGTGGGAGTAAGTGATGCCGCTTAAATCTCGCCTCATAACTATTGTCATATGACTTACACTTATATAGCATGTATCTGGTAAATTTACGCTGTACTGCTTCGTGTCTTTCTATATGCACGTCGTACTGTGGACTCCAAATTTGGGAGCAATAATCGAGGGTGCTGCGAACGTAGAGCAATACAAAACTTTGATGGCTTTTAAGCTTGAAAACTGAGAGCATGACATGACAAAACCTAACGCTTTATTAGCTTTGTTAGCAACGTGATCAATATGTTTTTCATAAGTCAATTTGGCATCATGTATTACACACAGGTCGCGGCTTTCATTGACTCGCTTAAGTAGTACTCCTTTTAAGGCATAGTTAAATTCGTATAGATTAGGTTTACGAGAAAAGGTTTTTGAGTAACATGTTGAGGTATTTATATTTAATCCATTAAGTTGGCAATAAGTTTCGAATCTTTGGAGGTCCTGTTGTAACACAAGGCAGTCAGATGGATATTCGATCTTTTTGTATACCTTTATGTCATCCGCGTACATAAAAAATTGCGAGTTAAGAAAACAGGACTTGACAGCGTTAATAAATAGTTTAAACAACAAAGGCCCAATCAATGAACCCTGCATAACACCAGAAGGGACATTATGCCATATTGAGATTTATCCATTGACAACAACTACTTGAGATATGTTTTCTTTATACGAACAAAACCATCTAAATAGGTTTCCGTGTATACCAGCACGTAAAAGTTTTTGAAAAGTATTTTATGGTCTATACGATCAAATGCTTTACAATAATCGGTAAAAATAACGTCTATTTGACGACCCGTTACCATATTAGAGATCGTGAAGTCTATAAATGTTAATAAATTAGTGGTTGTTGATTTATTTTTGATGAATCCATTTTGTTTGGATTTTAAAAAAATATCTTAAGTGTTGAATACCTGAGTATAAACAATTCGTTCCAATAGTTTAGCGAATATGCATAGTTTCGATATCAGCTCGCTGAGGTCTACTGACGTCATCAACTTATGTACCATGTCAGGTTGTACATTTATATCACAAATTGTGTATGGGCATTGTATTGATTCCCTATTGCTATCAAGTAGAGAATTCTGATGTTGGTGAGTGGATGAGGATAGAAACGCTGGCTGAAAATAAGTGGCAAAGATGTTACAAAGCCCCTCATTAGTGTCGGCTGTAATTCTTAAAGTCTTCATATGTAAGGCTAGAAGGAAGAGAGTTGAACCCTTTTTTATTAGATTTAATAAATCTCCAAAGCGTGTTGGGATTCTCTGCGTTTTCAATGAAAGCCCGATAACATTCGTCCTCTACGCGTTTTGCTCTTTTCCGCAGAAAACTGAAAGTAATATAGTCGCTTGCACAACTGTAAAGTTGTCTTCTATAAATCGTGTTATAAATTAATATTAGAGACTTCTATTCTACTTGGTGTAAAAGTAGGTAACATCTGTATTAATTGTAAAACAATAAAATATGACGTATAATAATATAAAACAAAAATAACAGATGTAGCTAGGTTTAAGTGTCTTCTTATAAATAAGTAATATTTGAGTACTATCTAACGACAAACGATATAGTGGCCTAGCACTATGCGGATGCTAGCAAAATGGTCCCATCTTTTGCTAGCATACCTAGTAATATTCGCGCTGTTATAGATTTGTAATGCATCCTTTCCTGCATACCACACATTCCCTTTTGCACAATTAGCAAATATATATCTTTAATAGTCTAGCAATTGAATTCCCCTTTATTATAAAAGTAATCCTAGACGGTAGTTATTCTTATTCGAATTACTTTTTTATTAAACCTAACTTTGTAGAGACTCATAACAGCAAGTTGATAACAGAGCCAAAAAGCTACACAGATTATAAGGCTGACAGCACAGAACGACCTAATACACATGTGGTAACCCTACGCATAGCACACAGCTCATAAGATAATCTGCTCGGTTGTTATAGTTCAAGGTTTAAGGGAAGAATCCGTCCACTCCGTATTTAAGATTCACCGAAAATGATGCAACAGTAAAATTACATTACGTTGCAACAATTTGTTTCTTGTGATATAATATGTCGCAACGCGTAAGGGTAAACACATAACGTAGCAATGTTTACGTCACAAACGGGATTCAGTGATAATATATACCTCAGTTGTGTATTTCACAATCGGGACGCTGTAAAGACAAGTTTTTACGTCACAAGAAGGAAAATTCAGCACATTTATAACCGTGCTGTTATAAGAAATCATTCAGTCAATCAGCATCTTAAGTTAAGCGTTAAATAATTTGAAACTGCCAATCAAATACTTACGAAGTGTCTTACTAATTAAAACGAAATAGTAAATTAAAATGGCAGCATCTAATTACGTATTCTTTGGGGTAAATATTTTCAACATATATTTAAATTGTTCATATATTTTGTTACATTGATTAAGATATGTGACAATTGTTCAATCTTTCGATTTATTGATTAAAACAAAATATTATATTTTAAGTTACATAACAAGGTACATATTATGTGAATCGATTAAATGTCACTGAACTTAAAGTTTAGATAAATATAAATTTAATATAGTTGTTTATTTTTCAGGCTGTTGCTTTTGTTTTGGTGGTCTGCAGTGCGGCTCCATCTCAAGGTACGATAAGTCAATGATGACACTAGAAATAATAATAAAACATGAAATTATTCTATTTAACACAATTAATTTATTTGGAAAACACGTGTTTGATATTATAATAACAAATACGTATTTTCCAAATACATTTACCGAAGATAACAAATCATTATTGTTAAATATTTTCCTACAGCGCTTTTATAATGAATTACTTATTTTATCATGTCTTTGATCTCCAATAAGTAGTGACACTCTTAGAAAATTAAAAGTACAAAGTTTCTTTTCAATATACCTAGTGTAATAATTTATATTAATTTTAATAAGAATGTAAAGTCAATGCTAATCATTCCTACATTAAGAAAGAATCGATCTTATTATAATTTAGTCACAGTACTACTTAGACCATAAGGTAATAATCTGTTGTCAGATGTAAACTCTGTTCTGCCGATCCCTGCGTCGTGTAAGGATCAGCGTTTCTGCTCCGTCAAACCTGAGGGTTACGATCTACTCGAAGAGAAGATCAAAAACGCGCTGCCACAATTTCTTCTAAAGGTACGTAATTAAACATGAGATTGTGTCTCGTATATATTATCAGAAACATCACCAACATGAAACATATCGCTACAGTAGCATGTTTAGTAGTAAAATTCACGAGAAATAAAACTATTAACACTAGAACTACTGGGTATGGGTCTCTTCTTAGTGAGAGAAGGTTAAGCCCGCAGTCCACCGGATTAGCTCAAAGCTGGTTGAATGACTTCTCATACCTTTAAGAATATTATGGAGAACGTTAAGACAATTCATAATTTCTTCCACAAACGATAATTAATATATTGATACGCACGTTTAGAAAACTCGCAGGTGGCAGACCAACGGTCACCCACTAGGACATCGATGCCTATATTATTTATATTTATATACCATTTTATTCAAATGTCTTGTATTGTTCAGGATTTTGCTGATCGATATGGACAAGAGACTCCGAGTGAAGATTCAAAACTATCACCAGAAGAAGACTGGCATAATTGTCCTTACGAGACTAAGGTTTATATAAGGTTTATATAATTACACTTTTCTAACTATAACTTTCTGTTCGATTTAACTTATGTATGGTAAAATCGTCCATTTAACCAAGTTAAACTGTTATTGTTTCCAAGCACAACAACGTGTAAATGAGTTGTTTTCAAGATATCACCCGCACTAGGGGTAATTCCTGTGTCGCGGGGGACTTTACAAACATTCAAAGAAGAGACAATGAACAGCTAGACTTAGATATTAAAATTATTTATAATAATACGTTTTTTAGTTATTTTAGTTATTTATTTTTCCAGACGCAGTCTATGTACTTGTACAACCACGGGGGTAACAGCACCAAAACTGAGATCTTTGTACAAACTAAACTGTTTAGGCAATACGTCGATGTTGTCACTTGCGCGTGAGTATACCTTTATTCAAGTTTTACTAGCTCACATAAACTCACAGATCTTATTTTAAGGCAAATATTCCTTCAGTAAACGTATGTTTATAGAGCTGCTCGTTCCTTGCATGGCAAAACTTTTGGATCCATCAAGGTTTTGTCACGCAAAATCTTATTGGATTTTTATTCTCAATAGCAAATCTGAATTGAATAATGTTGCAGACAAAGCTCAGTTTTAGTAGACAGGCACTAAACACACAGTTAGTGAAATAAAATAGTATGAAAACATATATCTGTCTTCCTTTCGAGTATATACATGCTTAAAAGTATAATTTACAAAATCGCAACATTAGTTATCTATATGTATATTAATACGTGAACGTTAACACAGCAATAATTTAAAAATACATGATCATAGACCCCTAAGTATAAACGAAACTATAATGACAAGGTAAATATTGAAAATATCTCGGGCTTACATTAGATAACCAACTATCCCCGCCTGGGCATCGCAGCGCCGTGATTTGATCGCGGCAGTCGGATCGGTTGCTCTCTCGCTCCCGGCCGTAATTCAGTCTATGGTCCGGAGTGAGAGATCGTGGAGCGCCGTCGCCTCCTTTTGCGAGGAAGTGATTTCCATCAAGGAGGTGGCGGAGCGGGAGAGGGAGCGTTTAAACCCTATCCCCAACCGCAAAGCCGGGCGCCGGAGGGCGCGAGATGACCTCCAGCCACCCTGAGGTTTGACCTGGGGGTGGCGGGCTTTGTGGGCCTGCCCGCCACCCGTTCAGCACCAGGTCCTAGAGGCGGCGTGCGTGTTCCCACGCGCGCCTCTGTGTCGAGTCCGTCTCCCCTCTAGGAGGGAGACAGTAGGGTATTTATAGAAGTTAGTACATAATAATAATAATATAATAATAATGTATTTATTTTGCTTCAAATGTGGTACACAAAGATGTTACAGAATATAAATTAGAACAATACACATTTCACCCGTAATACAGGTATGCAAAATTATATGTCAATTAAACTACTTAATTACATTTTTATTAAATAAATTAGGTACATGATAATATTGAATTTGAGATTAATTATTATTGTAAGTAAATTCATTAAATCCAGTTCATTTCAATAAAAATATTATAATATTTTAATCAAATTATATGTAAAATTAAGGATTTTTCTTTTTCGTTTACATGTCAAAATTAATTGAATTAAGTGAGTAGAAATAATTAATAAAAACAAAACATGCATAACATTAAATTAGGAATTTTAAAACACCGAGTTTCAGTCGTAATACAATGTCTCTTAAGAAGTGCAGTAACGACAGGAACTATTACTTAAAAAGTCTTTGATGGAATAAAAGCTTTCCTGGATAAGCCATTCCCGCAAAGCACAACAAAAGTTCTTATTTGGTAAATTCACTATCCTCTTGGGCAAGGAATTGAAAATGAGTGGTGCCATATAGACACAACTTTTCCTAAATAATTCCAACTTGGGCACAGGCATTCTTATGGATAAGTGGGTGACATGTCGCTTATTCGTATTGTCGATTTTTTCAAAAAGGTAACTGTAAGATTTGACAAATTTAGCCACTTCATAAATATAGATGCCAGGAACAGTTAATAGCTTATTCGATTTGAAAATAGGTTTACAGGACTCCGACCATTTCATACCGAACAATGCGCGAATGCATTTTTTTTGCGCTATAAAAACTCTTAAAATTTCGCTCGAGTTGCCCCATACAACTATGCCATAACGTATTATAGAGCAAATGTATGAGTGGTAAATCATTATGGCAGTTTGCCTGGATGTTGTTTCTTTAACTTTCCGTATGGCAAAAACGAACTTATTTAATTTTGTGCATATCTTGTCAATATGTTCCTTCCATGTAAAATGAGCGTCTAAATTTATTCCTAAGAATGTTGTACTTTGTATTTGCTGAACTTCTGTATTTTTATAACTGATATTTAATTGAATAGGTTTACTTTTGTAGGTTTTAAATTGTAAGAGTTTAGTTTTTTCAATGTTAATTTTTAATTTATTTACATCAAGCCATTTTATGACTTCTTTTAATGTTCTATTAATATCAGATTCATAGGAATTTTCATTTTTACAATTCATGATGATTGATGTGTCATCAGCAAACAAGACACATTCGTGAGAAAGTGTGCGTGGTAAATCGTTGACATAAATCAGGAATAACAAGGGCCCCAAAATGCTGCGTACTTTGGGTCTCTTCGCGTAGTGGCCTGCCGTTTCATACGGCGGGCCGTAACCTCGGCGGGGTCGCGACCGCATGCGAAAGCGATTCGCGCGGCCTCGTCGATAGTGGTTTTGTCGAGGAACACCGTGGTATGTTTAGTCGGTATTCCGGGAGGTACATCTCCTTTCCATCTTTCTTTTACCCCGGCGAGTCCGACATAATCCCTCCGCCCGAACAAAAACAACATATTGAAAATGGGTGCTTTTCGTAGTATAGCAAGTATTCCACTAAACGTGCGCTCCACCGTCTATAATTCCTTGGTAAAACCTCATATCGACTATCTGGTAAAGGTATGGGGATCAGCCGCTAAAACACATTTTGACAAATTACAAAGAGCACAAAATAAATAAATTAAAGTCCTGTGTCAGTATAATAATTTAACCCCAACTCGCAAAATTTATAATGAAACAGAATTATTTATATTACACAAAACTACCCGTATAATATATCTATATTAATACAAAAAATCCTCAACAAATCCATACACACTCATATATAATTCTCAAAACACATACACACGCAGTTCAAGACGTACCCATAACATAATATTATATAAACCTAGAACTAACTATGGAAAATGTGTATCTTGAATCAAAGAGCACAGATTTACACCTCATTGCCCAAAAATGTGAAAAATAGTACGTTGTTATTGTCATATAAAAGATTATTAAAACAACAAATATTCAAAGGCGTAACTAAAAAGTAAATATATAATTTATTACCTACAAAAATATTAACTTGATACATATAAGCCGGTCCCTATATTTGCTCAACTGTAATTAGCAAACAACCGGTTATTAGTGAAGACCACAGAAGTGTTTAGATTTACCTACATACCTGTTTGGCAATTTTTAAGATATACATGAACCTCAAATAATTTTGTACTATGATTTAAAATTATTTCTTGTTTTAAGTGATTTGTAATCTTAGAGAAATAAAGAATTCTAAACCGAAAAATAAAATATTATGTTTAGTAAGCATAATGTTTGCAAATATATACTGCGACGGGACAGTAAGTATGCCTATTTCTTTAATTCGATCGACTTTTTATTAGCCCTTTCATCTGCAAACTGCGGTTTCATATCATAGGTACATAATCTTAATTGATAAAATGCAATTAAAAGAAGATGGTACATGGAGATCAAATTAGGCAACTACATCTGCTATTTTTGCAGTATAGACCACAACGCTGGTGTTATCACAGGCCTATGAATAATAATGTTATTACACATTATATTCAAAATACACAAGAAAATGAAACATACATAAAATAAGATAAAAATCTTCTCCCTAGCCTTTATTATTCCCAAGTCACTTGGGATCGGCTTTCTAGTCTAACCGGATTTGAATGGATATCAGTTTTTACACGGAGCGACTGCCATCTGACCTCCGCAACCCGAAGGCTAACGATACCCTAAGGCTAGACCAGTATCAGATTATTAGAGGGCTCTGATTTCCCAATAACAACGGCCATAGATGCTCATAGCAGCCGGGACTTACGGCGTAAAGTGCTCACTGAGGCACGGAGCAGGCGATAATTGTCAATCAATACGCACATAATTTCGAAAAGTCATATAACTCTCGAAAGTCAGACGAGACGCGCGACGTGGGTTCGAATCCGAGACCCTCTGCATTGCAGTCTGTTGGTCTCACCAATGAGCTATCGCTGCAGGGTAATATGTAAAATAGGATAAAAATAATAAATATAAAATGTATATGTATGAATAGAATAAAGGAAATTCTTTTTGCATTTGATTTGATAGTCCAATTTTTAATATTGGCTCAATTGGGCTATCAAATCACATGCAAAAGGATTTGCATAATTCCAATAAATTCAAACCCAAAATCGTGGTTCTGAACCACACACTGATAAGCGTTCAAACAAAACACAAATAAACTCTCAGCTTTAAACATTAGAATAAATATGCAAGAATTATGCAATAGTAACGTAACACTACATTACATAACATAATGTTTCTTAATAATACGTCGCAACATGTAATCATATACATATATAAGACATCATGGCTCATGCACTGTCTGACTCATCGAACTCATCTGCGTTTAAACCATTGCACTTAGAAACGTATTAATTTGCATAGAGGTTCCCTTTATAGTGTATGTAGATCTTATCTTATCTTGTGTGGAGGCCAGTCAATACAGACTGGCGACACTTCGACCCAGTGGGATCTTTTGTGTCGACTTCCCCAATAACGACTGCCATAGATGTTCATGGCATCCGGGACCGACGGCTTAACGTGCTCTCCGAGGCACGGAGAAGGCGATAATTGTCAATCAATACGCACATAATTTCGAAAAGTCATATAGCTTCCGAAAGTCAGAGGTGCGTGACGTGGGTTCGATCCCAAAACCATCTGCATTGCAGTCTGTTGGTCTCCCCACTGAGCTATCGCTGCTCCTTATAGTGTAGATACAAATAAGTATTCATAGAGATTCCCACGAGATGGCTTTAAAGTTGTGTTATCGTGATTAGAGACTTATGATTATTGCTATATATATGGCAGGAACTTAAGTATATAATTTATATTTTTAAGCTCCTGTCATATATAGCAATGATCTGCCTTTTTTATTAAAAGACCATGTATTATTTTTGAACTTATGATTATGAATTGTAAGGCGTGATCTGTTCAAGTTGAATTATAAGTTATTTAGGGAAATCCTGTTATTGGCTATATAAAATTGTGTTACACTTATATTGTTAAACAAATTTCCACGCTGGTGGTTTTCTTAATAAAAATAAATAAAATATAATAAAAATTAATATTAATTATAATTAATGACTGTTGACATGATTCTTTTAAAACTCTCCCGTAAAGGACATGGAGCATTTGGTGGTTTTCTTAATAAAATAAATAAAAATTAATATTAATTATAATTAACGACTGTTAACAGGATTCTTCTAAAATTGACCCGTATAGGACAAAGAGCACTTAAAAGCTAAATCCATGCGGCCCAGTTAAATTCAATGCAATTCGTTTATTATTCTTAATAATGTATACACTTATACATTATGTATATATTATTCTCTATAATGTATACACAGATCTAAAAAGAAACAATTATGGACCCCGTCGGACACGTCAAAATTAGGAGAGAAGAACGAACGAGCTTTTACTCCCAACTCAATATGTTTTATAGATCATAGAATGTATCATCTATAAAGCATATTGAGTTGGGAGAAAATGCTAGTAAAATAATAATAAACAACGAATATTAATACAATACAAAGATAATAGCTGCAGCTTGGAAGTGTCTTCTTAGGAATAACAAATATTTTAATATTAAGAATAACAATTATTTAAAAATATTTGTGTAAAATGACAAACGATTGCCATAACCTAGCGCTATGCGAAAGCATGCGAAATGGTAGCAAAAACCCTTTAACAAACACTGCGGAAAAGGAGAGGCTGCACTATTATAGAACGTGCAGGCAGCCTACTGAAAGCACATTGCAACCCTAAGAAGCTCTGATAACCCTACGCATAGCAGAGTCCCATTGTAAGGTAATTTGGTCGGACTGTCTAGGGTTAAGGTTTGATCGAAAAACGCATTATTTGCGTATATTAGTATCTATACTAATATTATAAAGCTGAACGGTTTGTTTGGTTGAACGCGCTAATCTACGGAAAAGGTTCGAATTGAAAAAATATTTTATTGTTGGATATCCCATTTACTACACACTACAATGAAAAGGAGCGGAGCATCAATGAAAAATATTGCATAAACTCTTATGTGAAGCAGACGAAGTTGCGTGGGTTAGTTAGTATTTTATAAAATTTAACCCCCGGACTAGTGTGGGATTCGAACCCACATCAATCGGCGCAGTGGCAGTGGCGACGTGACCAGCTAAACCACAAAGCCATCCTTGCTGTCAATTTGCTTAAAATGATGCAAGCATTTATAATGTTGCTTGTAATATGCTGCAACACATATGAGTAAACACATGACGTAGATACCGATGATTACGTCACAGACAAGATACAATTTTATTATCGGACCGCTGTAAAGACTAACATCTACGTCACAAGAAGGAAAATTCAACACGTATATAACCATTCAGCCATCACAGCTGAGTCAGTCAGCTTATATCAAGGGAAGCAGCATATCAACTAAACTGCTAAAACGTTCAACAGTTCAAAATTTATTTATACAATTGATACGAAAGGTCGTACTTATTAAAATTATATAAACCAAATAGTGATTAAAATGGCAGCATCGAATTTCTTATTCTTCGGGGTAATTTTTTTCTATATATTAAACATTGTTTATTTTTTATTTATATATACCTACATATCGACGGTTAAAATAGTTACATTTAAGTACAATAATACAATTACATACATACATAATTCAGAAATAAATTTTTCAAAAAAGCAATTTTTCTGTATATAAGTAATTATCGCAAAAATGGAGTTTTAGTTAAACAGTCTTTCAACCGTCGATATTATATTATGTGTCTAGATTAAATCTCATTGAGCTTTGAAGTTTACATAAATATTAAATTCGGTGTTAATATAATTGTTTATTTGACAGGTTGCTGCTCTGTTTTTGGTGGTCTGTAATGCCGCTCCATCGCAAGGTAAGATAATCCACTAATTATACATAAACTAATAATAAACCTTAAAAATATAACACGATCAACATATGTGGTAAACACTCGTTTGACATTAATATTCTGTAATTATAGTATCGATTGTCAAATATTTTGACAATGCTTTCTTATAATTGATTACTTATCATGCATCTAATTAAATTGTAACTAAAATCAAAACTATAATATTCTGTAATAATTTATATATTAATTCATTTGCCAAAGAGTAGTTGTATTTTCTCATTTACAAAAATATTGATTACTTAGGTACATTTAAGAGTAGCGATAGCTCAGTGGGGAGACCAACAGACTGCAATGCAGAGGATCTTGGGTTCGAACCCACGTCGCGCACCTGTAACTTTCGGAAGTTATATGACATTTTGAAATTATGTGCGTATTGATAGACAATTATCGCCTGCTTCGTGCCTCGGAGAGCACGTTAAGCCGTCGGTCCCGACTGCCATGAACATCTATGGCAGTCGTTATTGGGGAAGTCGACACAAAAGATCCCACTGGGTCGAAGTGTCGCCGGTCTGTACTGACTGGCCCCCCGACACAAGATAAGATAAGATAGGTACATTTAAAAATAAATTATGTTTGCTTTCACAATACAGGTATTTTAGCATCAATTCTATATCCTTAGATATAAAATCGATGTCAAAATTCCTGCATTGTGTAAACCTCAATAATATTTTTTTATAAATTAGTCTTAATATTTGGCCAGTGTGTTATTATTAAATAAGTATTCATGTAAAAATAACCTTACCTTATTTTCTCAGATATAAACTCTGGTCTGCCGATACCTGCCTCGTGTAAGGATCAGCGTTTCTGCTCCGTCAAACCTGAGGGTTACGATCTACTCGAGGAGAAGATCAACAACGCGCTGCCAGAGTTTCTTCTAAAGGTTCGTAAATAAACATGAGATTGTGCCTTGTATATATTATCAGAAACTTATACGACATTAAACATATCGCCTGGGTAACATTTTTAGTAGTAAAATTTAGTAAACGTAAAAATGTAGAGGTTGTTAATTTCGTAAACTTACTGAATTTAAATTTATGTTAGTTGCTAGGTTCAGGCATATAAACCGGCACACTGCTTGGCACGGGCCTCTTCTCAGAGAAGATTAATACCATAGTTCACCACGCTGGCTCAGTGCGGGTTGGAAGAATTCACATATCTTAGAAAATATTATGGCAAACTTTCAGACATGCAGGTTCTCATTCTTCATCGTTCTTTATCGTTAAAGCGCGCGATATTTAACTCATTAATACACACTTAGTCACATACCTTAGAAAAGTCAGAGATGCCATGGGATCGAACTCGAAACCTCAGCGTGCTAGTCGAACAGCCTCCCACTAGGCTTATATTATTATTCTTTTAAGTTGAGTTTATACAACACTGTTTAAAATTAAATCCTTAAATTTATTTGCCTTGTATTGTACAGAATTTCGCTGATCGAAATGGGGAAGAGCCTCCGAGTGAAGAACCAATACTATCACCAGAAGAAGACTGGCACAATTGTCCTTACGAGTCTAAGGTATATTATATTAAACTTTTCTAACTATAATTCTCTACTTTATTATACTCGTGTATGGTACAGTACAGTACTAAAGTTTGAATATTTATTTTGTAGAAGCACGTGTAACAATTACTAACAAAAAGTATTTTTCCCAGACGCAATCACTCTACTTGTACAACCACGGTGGTAACAGCACCAAAACTGAGATCTTTGTTCAAACTAAACTGTTTAGACAATACGTGGATTTTGTTACTTGCGCGTGAGTATATCTATATTATATATAGCCCTAGCCTTTCGAGGTTATATAAATACATCCATTTTATTTAAAAAAGGGAAAACGTTCCGTCAATCAACGGCAATAGAACTGATGATTTTGCATGGTAGAAGTTTTGCGTCAATCGTGAAGCTTTGGTTTGATACCCGAATCAGTCAAAATATTACTAAAATATAATTTTCAGTAGCAGATCTAAATTAGATAATGTCCTTGCAGATGAAGCTCACTCTTATTACCCAGAATCGAAAACATAATATTCACATATACGCCTTTGTCAACCATCTAAAGGATGTACAAACCGCAAGTGTGTGTTATTAAGTATTCATAATTTCATAGTTGAGCCATCTATTGATGTAGGTCTCACGTTATAGAAGCGAGCATATTGTCGCCGGTTACTGAGCACAGTTTCCTACTCTTTACTGCTTATATGCATTTCTTAACAGAAAAATAACGCATTGCCTGACGCGGTAAACGCTTATGCCTACGGGGCAGTCTTCAGTAATATTGTCAATATCGTAACAATCATTTAAATATAAAACTCTTGAATCAGTCTTACAAAGTGATTTATTTTTACAGGACCCAGTATATCGAAACCGACAGCGATGAGCAGTGCTTCCAAGACTTGGGCGTGAGTGCCTTCGGTATGAAATCCACATGCGAGACCATAATGGCGCAACGGACTCTATATGTTTTTGATATTGAAACAGGCAATGTGATTCAAAAGGCCTTCGAAGTGCCGGCCTGTTGCAAGTGTAGAGTTTCCTACGTCTACATCTAAAATGAATGTGGAATTAGATATACTTAGCAATATAAAAATAAACGCCTCATTTGTATAACATACTTATCCGCGCAACTTCGTCTGCTTCACATCAGAGAATTTTTCCCGTTTTTGCAACAGTTTTCATCGATGCTCCGCTGCTATTGGTCGTAGCATGATGTTATTCAGCCTATAGCCTTCCTCGATAAATGGGCTATCCAACACTAAAATTATATTTCAGTACGAACCAGTAGTTCCTGAGATTAGCGCTTTCAAACAAACAAACAAACTCTTCAGCTTTATAATATTAGTATAGATAAAGGATAAATCAGTACTTCCATATTCTGTCTAAATAAGATAGTGAAACAGCATTTCTAATTGCCTGCACGGATGGCGTACTGACAAAGCGCCGAGTGTTGTGGGTTCGATGTCCTGTTTACGGCACAAAAGTTTGTGTGATATACAAATGGTTGTTCGTAGTCCGAGTATTCTTTGTGTCTGATGCTTGAATGTTTGTAAACGCCTCGTAATACAGGAATAATTCCTAGTACAGGAGGTGTCTTTTATTTAAAAAAAAACGCTGAAGAATATTTTATGTTTTAAATCTGTATATTGTACTTAATATTATATTATTTATTTAGTTAGTATATCGTTGAAACTAAGGTATATGGTTATACTTTGCTGGCAAAGTAATTAGTCAATAAAACTATACATATAATTTAACTGACATTGAGTTCCTTTGTAAAAGACATTATATTTTTATACTTATAACAATTGTTCTTATATTAAAAGAATAAAAAGATTAATAAAAAATGTATTTGGTATTATTTATACAGCAGTTTGACCACCTTGTTCGTCCCGTGTTTTAGGTTTATGCGAATGTTTACAATCAATTGTGAGTCCTGGGTTCGATTAACGGCTAATTATTGAAATTAAACTACTATATACGGATTTTATCGCGTTGTTTATTTAGCACTGTATTACAAAAATTTGAAAATATTGCACTACTACTACTATTGATTTTATTTTACTAATTTATAAGCTAATAAAATTATTTAAACTATTAAATCTATTTATTTTAGGTTTACACTTTCCCCGACGTTTCGGTTGCTTTTCAGCAGCCATGGTCACGGGGAGTCTCCCCGTGGCCATGGCTTTAATAGTTTAGACCATAGATTTAATAGTTTAAATAATTTTATTAGCTTATAAATTAGTAAAATAAAATCAATAGTAGTAGTAGTGAAATATTTTCAACATTTTGTAATACAGTGCTAAATAAACAACGCGATAAAATCCGTTTATAGTAGTTTAATTTCAATGAATAACATTCGCGTAAACAGAAGACAATATAACGGCTAATTAGTTGCTGGACTCATATGGTAAAAAAATACACTACTGATTTCTATGAAGCGCTGTATTATGTTGAATCTAAGACGTTGTTTTCAAAATGTGAGTGTCTGTGAGTGAATGTGAACTCCTAGGAAATATACAGGCTACTGAAAATTTCTGATTAAGAAATCTAATAACGATTATACCGGCCCCAGAATCAAAACCATTTCTGCTGCTGGTACCTAGGCTAAATAAACAATGCATAAATAATTTCATTTTAACTTTTATTCTGTGGTTATATTATCACTGCATATTATAAAGTCCCACGCAGCGTCTGTCTGTCTGTTCGCAATAAACTCAAAAATTACTGAACGGATTTTCATGCGGTTTTCATCAATAGATAGAGTGATTAATGAGTAAGGTTTGGGTTTATGATTTGTTTAGGTTACCTTACGAGGGCGGGGCGGATCGCTAGTATATATAATATAATAATATCAGCCCTGTTTAAAATTGGTCCCACTGCTGTTTAGCAGACTTCACACATATTTGAGAACATTATGAAGAACTCTGAGACATTTAGGTTTTCTCACGATGTTTTCCCGTTAAAGCGATACCTTTAATGCTAATTAACTTTTTAATATGCACATATCCTTGAAAAGTTAAAGATGCGTAATGTGGGATCAAACTCATGACCTCTGCGTGGCAGTCCGACGGTTTTCCACTAGGCTATCACCGCTCTGTAGTTATTAATTATTTTTAATTATTGTACATATTATATTGTCACGTTTATAGTCTAGCCCGCTTTAGAGGCGTGGCTGACACAGGAAAAATCTAAGCGGAGATCATTTAAATTCACTATTCTTCGCAATTACAAAAATTTATTAGTTAATACAACAATTACAACTAGGACAGGGCGTGGCTCTTAAAAGACTCGCTACGTGGTCTTTGAGAAGGACCACTTAATTTTAAGTCAGCAGCGCAGCGGGAGTCCGTGTCCAGGCCCGGTCCATCTTATATAGCGGCCGCCACCGACAGGCAAGAAGAGAGGGAAGCCACCCACCATCGGCCCGCGCGCAGCTGACGCGGTGGGAGCGGTTCTCGTGATATCTTAGAAATTATTTGCTTTCTGGACACAATTTTGGGAACTTAAACAACAAGCATATTTAATCATAAAATTTACTAAACGGTGCGTATGCGCAGTTCATTGTACATACAAGTTAATTTTGCAGAATAATTTATGCGAGACACGGGTTGATATTTCGTTATCTTAATAAAACAGAGACTTATCTCGAAATTTGGAAGGCAACTTGAACTCTAGCTGACACACTATTAGAGTTCAAAATGCCTAACTTTACGAACGAACGAACGATTTATTATCACAATTTAAAAAATAAAATATGATTATAAGATATGGGACTTTTTTATTGAGTCATATTGAGATTAAAAAAGTATAGTTATCTCTGTAAATGTGGGGTGAATGCAGCCAAACATCAGGCATAGAGAAGTCTAAGAAATTAATGGTTTTCATAAGTTTAGGTCTGTATCTGCATTTATTTCAGTTACGCGAGCGGCATTGCACAATAAAACAAATAAACGGATTCGATGCGGATTTCAGAATTTGGTAGATTAAGGTTTAATTTAGTTATCGATTGAAATTAAACTACTATATACGGATTTTATCGCGTTGTTTATTTAACACTCTATTACATAATTTAGAAACTGTTACACTACTATACTGTACTATTAAACTTTACTAATTTTAAGCTAATTAAATTATTAAAACTATCAAATCTATTTGTTTTTAAGTTTACACTTTCCCCGACGTTTCGGTTGCTTTTCAGCAGCCATGGTCACGGAGAGACTAAGATGGTAGTTGTCTCAATGTTCCAGTGTAGTTATTTCAAAGTACCCGAACATAATTTAGTTATTGGTGTTTCTATTTACGCAGAATGAGCTCAAAGTATCGAGTTAAAAGTCATCAATGCCTTTCAATAGAACCAGAAATGTGCTATATGATCCACGTAAATAACATATAATTAACGCAGAAGAGGTGGCAGCGAAAAACTAGTTAATAAAATGACACTTTATAAAACCTTAGGTGGCGAACTGCCAGTGTAATACACCGCTACCTACCCTTTGGTAAAAAAGGGGTCGGGCTAAGAAGAAGTCATTGTGTGTAACTCTTAATAGCAGCGCCCATAGTTAGGAAGTTGGCGGTTTTAGGCACCTCCGTGCCTCCAAAAGCTCGTAAATCCATTGGTACTGCGCCTGATCGACAGCAATCCGACACTAGTGGAGAAAGCACTAGTGTCGGATTGCCGTCTCATCGGATCATGACATATAAGGAAACAGAAAGTGCGTTTGTTTTTATAGACTACTAGCGCCCGCCTCGGCTTCGAACGGGTAGTATAAAACCTCAATAAATTATACCTCTAAACCTACCTCAACCGCACGAAAATCCGTTTAGTAGTTTTTGAGTTCATCGCGAACAGACATACACGGCGGGGAACTTTGTTTAATAATATGAAGTGATAGTAACTTCTGCGTGGATGGCCGTCGCGACTGAAATTCGGTCTGGGGAACATATTTAGGGGTGTTTTCTATAGGCATGAATTTATGCTTTTCTATATTTATCAAAATACACTCATTCATTGAGAAAGTCGTCATACTACGCATACCATCATTAGTTGTATTACTTGTTATTAGAGACGGGCATATACTGCCAAACTAATACCAGAATAGATTATGCCAAATTGTACGGAGAATTGCCGTTATAGTTAGGGCTTAGGATTTCCAGCTACGTTTACTTCGGCTTTTCCCGTCTTTAACAACACGGTAATAAAAAAAACCCGACTATTCCAATACGCCCAAATTTATCACACATGTATGTTTGAATAGTCTATTTTTTTCGGAATTTGTGTTTGCATTTTTTATAGCACGACGCGAACGGTTTCCTCATGCTTCCAACTATCATCATAACAAATTCAATGAAAGAGATTCGACTTAAATGAATAAATAGGTAGTGTTACATATTTTTATTTTTAACTGGTATAAATAAGATCATATTCTTACTTTGTTTGCGTTAGCGGTACTTTAGCCAAGTGCCTAAATCTTGATATAATGCCACCAATCCACCTGCTGGACCGATTATAATTAATTTTTTATTGTGATAAACGCTGTGGCGCAGCGGTAGTGAATGCGACTGTTGTGCATGCGGTCTGAGGTTCGAATCCCAGGTTGGGTTCAACAAAAAGAAATTGGTTTTTCCTGATAAGAAATCACAACAGCAGCTCGGAGTTAGGAAGTTGGTGGTGTTACACATACACACCCCGTGTCTCGAAAAACACGTACAGTCGTTGGACCTGCGCCTGATTTCTCTCCGATCGTGTCGGAATTACTGTCCCATCGGATCATGAAAATTAGGGAAGAGAGAGTGCAATTGTGTTGACGTATATACTTGTACACTCTAGTATCTCCTGCGTAGTTGGCCAGTCTCCGTAACATTGGCGCAAATGTTTGCACATTGAAATTTAGGCCCGGTATCCATCAAAGCAGAGAAGAGATATGTTTTGAATAAACCAATCAGATTTCATTATATCCACAGGTGCTCTCCGCTTCGAGACGAAAGCAAATAGCTCATTTTCGCCCCATTCCCCGCTGCCTTCTCTCCGCGCCTCGCACACGCAAAAGCGTCATTCGATTGACTGGTTTTCAGCTCTCACAGCTCACATCTCAGCTACAGACAGCTCACATCACCTCTCCGCTTTGGTGGAAATAACCTGCCAGCTTCGCAGCTCTTCTCCTCTCGTCTCCTCTCCTCTCTGCTTTGATGGATACCGGGCCTTATTATACTACTAGGTTTTAGTGCCAGATATTTTATCTTAAAGGTGTCTGCCCACTACCCCGTCTCGTACCATGACCCTGCTAGGATCGTATCAGAAACGATAAGCAACACGATACGCCCTGCTATAGGAACTGCTGGTTGGTGACGGTCTAGTGGGCATAGTCTTATAGATTTCCTTACAAAGAATATTTTTTTGCCTGACACGTTCCTAGCACGGTCATGATATGAGATGGGGTAGTGAGCAGACTCCTTTATTCTTTAAAAAGGACAACTGCCGCACCAGGACTAGTTCCTGTGTCTGCGGGGGATTTAAGGTTAATTGTTTCTGCATGTACTATGCAAAAACAATTTACCCTAAAATGACCCCGTAGGCTCGATAGGCAATTAGATTAAGTACATTTTATATAAATATCAAAAGTATTTACAATTGAAGCAGCTTAAAAACAGTTCAGTAACTAAGATTTATATTGAAAATAGATTTTGCCTGCGGCACCGCTCACATAAATGTAGGTTTTGTCAATTTTCTTTCGTCCTTTTTTGTACCCCTGACAACGTGTTTACGAAATTTCACGATGAACGGTCTAGTAGTTAAGACGTGAAAGCGTAACAAACAAACTCACATTCGCATTAATCTACGTATATATAATACGTGAAGCAAAACCTTTATACCACTTTTTACGAAAATTGCGCGAACGGAGGAGTATCAAAGGAGATGTTACATTTTCGGCTACAAAATGTACGGTACGTCAAAAAAGAGGAAATATTACCAGAAATCAGAGAAAAATGCTATTCCAAGAATTTACTTGTAATTGAGATTGTACAAGACGAAAATATTTTTTTTGTTATTGCCATATTCAATATGGCGGTACAATGGATTGTAGCATTAGATAATGCGTTCAGAAATTGTATAAGATGAACTGATAGAAGATAAATATCACAAAGATATAAAATAAAAATACTTTGGTATATATACCTACATTGTAGCATATTGCGACTACAATACAAATAAATATAAGTAATTGTTAGAACCCAAACCTTATGATAAAAGTATATTTATAGAACTGCACCAGTCTTACAGGTCCTGTGCATTTCGGAACGAAATATTCTTGATGACATTTTGACGTTAACACTTGACAATTATGTTTCTGTCAATGATTTCTTAGTCATGTATTGTCGTTTGCGCGTGCGCTTAGATTTTCGTGACTTCTGCTGTTATTTTGTTTTACTCGTTCTGACCGATTCCCTACGACTTTGGCTTTGTTTAACGGTTTGTTCTCTACCATCTAATTCGGCAAACAGTATAGAGGGCTATTATTGCAGTTGCGTATGTGGAATGCGAACTGTTGGATGTTGTGCTCATGTGATGACAGTAGTCTGGTACCTTGGCTGGGCTCGGTACCAAAGTAATATTGAAGCCCCAGCATCATTTCTTGACGATGTGTTAATACTAGAAGGTAGTGATGAGATGGATTGATACATAATAAATATTAAAAAACCAAATTGTTGTTTCATTTAAGTGTACCTATTTCAGTTCCTTGTATTCATACGTTTTTACTTTTTATAAACTAGTCGTGATGTAATGACAATGTGAACTTTCCAATGGTGCCTATTAGAGAGTCGTAAAACGTGGCAACACGCTTTATAGAAGCGATTCAATTCACTGACTAGTTTTTTTGTACTTTATAGGTTATGTAAATGTCATAGCTTTAAGGTCATAATATTCCGCCATGATTGTTCAGATAAACGTCAAATATTTTCGATTTTTATTTTGTCCATCTTCAATATTGTTTTAATGTGGATATTTTTAGTTTAAATATGTTTATGGGTTAATTTCCTAGGATTTTTAACCACGTACATGTTGTAGCCGGAGTTCCATACAAAAATGAAACGTCTCCTTTGGCACAGTTAAACGAAACCTAATATTTTTTTTAAATTTGCATTAGAAATACATTAAATTAATGAAAAAATACTACATGCACACAACCATGCATTTGACACACGCAGTCAAATCGCATTCGTAGTATTTCGCCGACGTTTCGGGTGCTTTTCAGCAGCCATGGTCACCATAGCACCCGAAACGTCGGGGAAAGTGTAAACCAAAAATAAATAGATTTAATAGTTTAAATAATTTTATTAGCTTATAAATTAGTCAAATAAAATCAATAGTAGTAGTAGAGTAATATTTTCAAAATTTTGTAATACAGTGATAAATAAACAACGCGATAAAATCCGTATATAGTAGTTTAATTTCAAAAAATATAATTATATATAATAAATATTCTAGGGGTCATGGGATGGAAGTTGAGATTGCGTGGCATTTCAAATATAGCCTCACAAATTGGCATAACTCTGATACACATTTACTAAGAAAAGAATGAATGATACATAATATTTATTTAGTCTGCCGAATCACGCGGATGCTGATTCGCCAGATTAAGTAAATATTAGGATACACTTAGTGATTCACGGTTAAAACATAATCCATTTATGACGTGAACCGTGGGTTTTTAAATTTGCCTCATACAACACCTTCGATCGTAAACAATGACGTAAATTTTTAACCTATAAATATAACATGATAAGTCTTAGATATTCTGTGGCTATTGTTTTCAAGAATGTTTCTATAAGACAATATATTGATTTTCGAAGGGATAGGTATAGGTGCCACACAAACATATTTCACCTGTTATATTTTTAAATACTACGTAAGGTACTCATATGCCTCATGTTAAACCAATAGGGAGTGCCTCAGGGATCATTCTGGTACCCATCCTATGTGATATTTTTAAGTGATTGGTGGTGGTTTCATATGCACTGGTATTATTGTTATTCTTATTAAACATAAAAATAATATTAGCCGAAAAGATTTAAGCACTACGCTGGCCCAGTGTAGATTGGTGGACCAATAATTAACTATTTAGTACGCATGTAACTTAGAAAAGTTCGTGCTCTAGAATTGAACTTAAGAATTCTGCGAGGCATTACAACGGACTCCCACAAGGCTTTAGCTGCTGTATGATTTATTTAATATGTTCAGTAGTAAGCAGTTCTTTACATATAAATAAGTTGAAACACCAATGACTAAATTATGTTCGGGTACTTTAAAATAACTTAAAGTACCCGTACGTTAAAGTACACTGGAACTTTGAGACAACTACCATCTTAGTCTCCCCGTGACCATGGCTGCTGAAAAGCAACCGAAACGTCGGGGAGAGTGTAAACTTAAATATAAATAGTTTTAATAATTTAATTAGCTTCACAATTAGTAAAGTTTAATAGTAGCAGTATGTAGTGTAATAGTTTCTACATTGCCAAACTCTAAAGTGTCAAATAAACAACGCGATAAAATCCGTATATAGTAGTTTAATTTCAAAGTTCTTTACAATTTCATAAGTAACATTTTCTGTTTAATTTCTAACTTTATTGCATTCCATGATGGGAAAAACCTCTTATAGCTAGTTTTGGTGACAATTATGGGCCCTGTTGGGTACAGCAACAGTAAGAGGAGGAGAAATTTTGATCTACTGTTGTTCGTTCTTCTCGTTGTGATTATGATTTACTACTCTGCATTGTTTATACGCAGCAACAGGTTTTCGTCAGTGTATATTCGCAGATCTAGTTTGACTTCATTTTGCAACCTAAATAGATTGACTTTACGACTGCATATTAGAACCTCAAGTAAATATACCCTTATAGGTTGCTAGCAGCGTCTGCACTGTGTGGACTGACTGGTGCCAGAACTGTGATATACTACGGTCTTAGGTACCTTAGCTGACCTTTTTCTCTGAGGCCTACCACAGTGCTTTATATTACAAAACAATAGAACAAAGACCTGCATATCTAATCCGACTCTTATTTTTATTACAACATTATAATAATGATTTATTTGTTTTAAAACCACAGGATGTGTAGGCCTATAAAATATGCTTTGGTAGGTAATTGTTAACAAATCTATATGTAAATGGCAAAAATTAATATTTTTCTTATGTATTAATGCTTAATATTTTTCGATTTTCTTTTCTTTTTGTTTTGTAGCTATTGTCGAACTTTAGTGTTACTAATAAAAATATGGAATCAGTTAGTTATTTTTACATCGAGAGGTAAAGACATAAAGTTCAGTATTTTCTTCTATGTTTGCCAACCGGTTTTGCTATTACTTTTGTTTTTTGTTTAATAGCTATTGACAAACTAAACTATTTATATACTAAAAGTTATTGGAAATCGTATCGTGTTGCTGAGAATAGAAGCAGCACGGATCCTGGAACTTTGCTCGGTAGACGCCACTTTATATGACACTAGCTTTAGCTCGTGGCGTCGCTGGCGTAAAATTAGGTTAGGTTAGGTTAGGTGTATCAGTGTTTTTTTCTTAACAAAATGTAGCCTGTTTCTCGATCATGATATAGCTTTCTGATGGTGAGATATTTTTTTAATCAGTTCAATAGATTTTGAGTTAAATCATTGCAAACAAACAAACACATAAAAAGTCAAATGTTTCCTCTTTATAATATTAGTATAGATATACCACTAGAAGTGATGCGTGTAATTGCACTCGAATAATATTCGAATATAAATTTATAAAATTTATAAAGTAAAAAAAAAATTCAGAACTTACTTTGCTAGGTCAAGTTCGCAGCGCAAGTACTTGGTTATAGTGTGGTCAACACATTCGAATGCAATTGTACACAACGCCACCTTATGACTATAGTTGGCAAAATGTCGGTTAAATTACTGTATGAATGGCTCAGATGTTTAAGAGGTCGTCTCGTCACTGCCACCGCGCCGGATGTTGTTCGATCGATCCCCACACGGAACAAAACATAAACAACTCCCGCGAAGCAGAAATTATTCCTAGCGTGGGTGTCATCTTTAAAATTCCTCTGCTAAACCTAACGGGAATAAAGGTATCAGATTATGTACATTAACATTCGTTTCATTTTATATAGGGGTAGGAAAAGTAGACGATGTGGTAACTCCTTACTAATATTATAAATGCGAATGTCAGTTTTTAACACGCTTTTATTAGCTTGGTAATGTATCTATGAATCTATGTATTTGTAGCGGCTGCTGACGCTACAAATTTATATACAGGGTGTCCTGTATTTAACGGATAACCTGGAAATGTCTTATAGTGGAACTGATGGCCGTTCAGAAAAAAATATGAGAACAAATCTATCCTAACTACTACCTGAGATATGTTTTTTTTTTTAATTACCATGTATTACTTTCTTGTATACTACGACCATAAATAAATGAAATCCATCGGTTTTTTGTTGTTTTATTATTAAACACTAATTATGCTAGTAGATAGACAGTCAAAAGTATGCTATGCTTATATAGCTTGCAATTTTTTTCTTTTTTTTCTGACCTGCCTTCAGTTCTACTATAAGACATTTCAAGATTATCCATTAATTACCGGACATCCTGTACAAGGCGTGCTATTGTGTGTGCGCAGCGAAGCAGTCGTCTCCCCACACCTGCTCAGCTAGGTAGCATAATTATGTAGTTTATTTTGCATATCTATTATAAGTTTCTGGTACCAGTAAAGAAAGTATATATCAATGTGACCATCATTTCTTATACCTCATATTGCCCCTACATATTTATGAATCTATGTAACAGAATCTTTGAACGTGATTTTCACCTCTTTCAAACCGACGGATTGATACATGATACACAACTTACACTAACACGAGCGAAATCAAGGTCCAGCTGCAGGCAAAAGCTAGTACAAAAAATAAAATCAACGTATTCTGTAGTTTAAAATACAAAAACCACTTAATCGGTAAACATTTAAATGCAGGTGAGCTGTTATGTGAGTCATCAAGTTATCAAAACGTCTACTTTTTAATGGAGCAATTTGTATCAAGGTTATACTCACATAAGGTGCGTCAATAAAATGACTCATACGTCATCAGCGTGGAAGTCATCGCCCGGTATTTTTTGGCGATAAAAAAGTAACAGTAATTTTATTTGAAAGCGGCGGTAGATTATTACAAAAACTTTGCTTATAGATTTATCATATGTTAGTATAATATCAGTTCAGATCTAATTCACGACATCCTCGCTTCGAATTTTAACATAGCTTTTGTATATGCCGTCAGTTTCATCGTTTGAATTTAATATAGCACTACAGTTGACCTGATATCTCGTTCAAGTAATTGTTGAAAGCAAATTCTATACTTTACTTGAAACTGTTTTGTAGTAACGTAACAAACTGACAGAGTTACTTTCACATGTATCTTAACAGTATGCGATCCATGGTACAATAAGCTAAATTAAAATATTAAACTGTTGGGAGTCCAAATATTATATTAGGATATTTTATGCATATCCTTTAGTATGAGTTATTGGTAGTTGATATTATTAGTAGGTTTTGTGTGTGTTTGGTTAGGTTTTCGCCTCGCCTTGGTGGTGTAGCAGTATTGAATACTACAGCTGTGCACGAGAGTCTCGGATTCGATTCCATTCATTGTAGGTTATGGGTATTTCCTCACTACTAAGAACTCCTTAGCATCGAGTAGTCTGGATCTGCTTCTTCTATGCGTTGTTCGAGATTAAATTTTTTCCTTGTGTAAGTCTGGATGCTTGTTACTCATTGACTGAATTGATGAACGGATTTTGATGAAATTTAATATGTATATATATTAATATTTATAAATCTACTCATTTTTGAGTAGATATATAACACCTCATTTTACAACCCGATGGTACGGATGTGTCGACTGTACAATGATTTATTATCGGAACATCGTAACACTTTGGACATATTCAACAGCTGATTCCCAAAATTTAAAAGTAATGTTAAACATATTATGTCTAATGTATAATACTATAATTGTTGAGTATTAATACGATTCTCATTTTTTCTTTTCTTTATGTTTTATCTGCATTTTGTTTTCAATTTTTTTTGTTTTACATAGATAATTCACGTTTATAACGTTATTTCATCGTTCGCAACACACTCCATTGTGATTATGTAGTGTACTCATAATTAGGAACTTAGTTTAGAACATAACTGTAATATGTATATTTTATATTCAAACCTACTTTACTAAAATAAATAAATAAAGACTTGGCATCGACCCATACCTTTACCAACTATTTTATGACGGAATGAATAAGCCAGCTTGCTCTGGGATGAAGCACCTTCACACAAGAAATTGATTTGGAATAGAAGCACTTACTGTAAAAGTAAAAGTTCCAGTGGTTCACATAGCTCTCAAACTCATTTTTTTTAAACCATCCTTTTCTATTCTGTAAGTCGATAATTTGTGTGTTATTTTTCTATTGTTTCAAACGATCATCGGTAACCAACACTGACATTCACTGCACAGATGGCGAGTGATTAAAGTGACCGTTTCGCCACTGTCGCCGAGCCCAGTGCTGTGGGGCCGATCCCCACACAGGACAAAAATTTGTGTGTTTCACAAAGAGTTGTCCCAATTCTGACACAGGAACACGCAGGAATTAATCCTAGAACAGCAGTTGTCTTTTTAAAAATAATATATATTCTAGTCTATACTAATATTATAAAGCTGAACATCACGCTACGACGCACGGGAGCGGCGCAGTAATCATAAACGCGGGTGAAACCACGGGCACAGCTTGTACTTATATACAACAAATGGGCGTATGGTCATTAACTATCTTAGATATATAAAAAAGACATATATTACTTGTATTACCTCGGATCTTCATCTTATGCCACACGCCATTGCCACCACCAACAAATGCATGCTCTTATATCTATTTTCATTGTTTGCTAATTAATGAATATGTAAATAGAACCTTAAACCACACAACAGAACAGAAGGTACCTAAAATAATTCAAATATAATAAACAATGAAAATAAAACAATTGTTTAGATACATTGCTTAGAATAGTTACGGCACAAATATTATGTAGCTTTACTGCCTACAATGACTATTAATATAATTTATATATTTATAATAATCCTTACTTTTAGGTATTATAAATGCATTGTTATTTTGTTAGTTTGACTTATTTTCAGATAATAATGAGGCAATAAATAAACATAATTTTTGCATAGAGATTTTATGAACGGAAAAGTAACCTTATTGTGAAAATAGCATTGCGCAATAAATTCTAACTTCAAATCTTTACTAATATCATAAATACGAAATGTGAGTTTGTTTGTTAAGCTTTCTCACCTTAACTACTTGATCAATCATCATGAATTTTCGCATACACGTTGTCAGGGGAACGAAAAAGGACATAGAGTACCTTTCATCTAGAACTAAGTATTGTTACTAGTCTAACCTAACGTAAACTTAATGTATTATTTTTACGACCGATGCCGCGAACAAAATCTTTTGTGACCTCGATGGCGTTAGTGGGTTCGATTCCCGCACAAGTTAAACATTTGTGTGCATGAACATGGATATTTGTCTTGATCTGGGTGTTTCTATGTATAATATGTATGTATTTACAAAAAAGACGTATGCATATATATATATATGTTTATCCGTTGTCAAGTACCCATAGCTCTGCTTAGTTTAGGCTAGATGGTGTTGTGTGTATGTATGTGATAGAATAGAATATTATATTATAAATACGGACCGGCAATATGTACCATCAGCCATTCCAAACACCATTCTGTTCTATTTGTAAAAAAGTATTTATATATAATAAACTGCCCCACTGCTGGGCACGGGCCTCTTCTCAGTGTGAAAGCAAGCGATAATTAACTATTTAATACGCATATAACTTCGAAAAGTCAGAGATGAGCGCCTTGGGTTCGAACTCGAGACCTCCGCGTAGCGGTCTAACGGTTTCCCATTAGGCTATAGCTGCTAATACCTAAAAATAATACACATAATATGTACATATGTTTGAAAATTTTAAAAGCAAAAAACACAATTTAAATATTTGTGTTGCATTTAATACTAAAACATTAATAAAAGTGTGTTTTGGCTCCCAGAATATATGTATAATCATTTACCAAAGCTTAGCTAGCAGGTAAAATATTTATTTTTTCGGAGCAGCGATAGCTCATTGAAGAGACCAACAGACTGCAATGCAGAGGGTATCGGGTTCGAACCCACGTCGCACATCTCTGACTTTTGGAAGTTATATGACTATTCGAAATTAAGTGCATATTGATTGACAATTATCGTCTGCTCCGTACCTCGGCGAGCACGTTAAGCCGGCGGTCCCGGCTGCCATGAACATCTATGGCAGTCGTTATTGGGGAAGTCGACACAAAAGATCCCACTTGGTCGAAGTGTCGCCGGTCTGTACTGATTGGCCCCCACACAAGATAAGATATAGGTCAAGTAGTAGTTTTGTAAGTAAATTAAGTAGTTTTAAGTATTATGTGTAATTGCATGCCGCAAGGCCAGGGTACAGTGTTGCCTAACAATTTATGTAACTACCTAACATCCCATGTAGCTGTATTTTGCAATTGGAATACATAAATACATTCGTTGGATAACCATATGCAAAATATTGACGTATATTCTAAAACACAGCTATAAAATTACCGGGCAGTATATTTCAACCATTTACTGTATTAAAAATAATGCGCGGTTAGAAGATAAGAGAAAGTATGGACGGAGTGATATCTTGCTATAACCCACGTACGCATGCACCTATGTAAATAATATTTACGTCACAACGATGTATTTGTGTCCATTTTCTTTCGTCTTATTATAAGTTATATAGTAATACATTTAAAAGGCTTCTGATTTGGATATTGATAAGTGAAAACGGATTTATCGAACATCTGTTTATCTATCTATTATATGTATATATTGTCCTGGTTTTAAGGATTTCGTAATTGAGAAACAAGCAAACCGTACCAAAAATCTACACATACTATCATATTTACAATATAAATGGGATATATTATTAATTTCACTATACCTATTAATTATTTTTATATAATAAACGCTGAAATATATAATATAAATCCTAACTAACATTATAAATGCGTTCTTTACTCTTTCGCGCCTTAACTGCTCGACTAATCATCATAAAATTTCGCATACACGTCGTCAGAGGAACAGAAAAGGACTTAGGGTATACTTTATCCAGAAAAAAATAATGTTACTAACCTAACCTACATTAACACGAGTGAAGCCGTAGGCAAAATTTAGTGTAATGATAATAGTAAGTGCTACAGTTTTCAAGCATCGTACATACTTTAAATTCGTGAGTCGTAACCAGTATGAATCACTACAAAATTGTATCGTATGAGTGATATGATTCAAAGAATTTCGCGGTACTTTAACAATAGAGAACATACAAAGAAGTAGTGCGCAAATGGAAATACCAGCATTGATAGATTAGATGCGACAAGATGAAAGAGCCAATTCATCCCCAGAAACATGACGTCATGTCATAACGGTTACTAAATTATTATGAAATCACAAGCAGTGACGAGATTCGTACACTTTAAAAATGACACTACAATTTTTTAACAGCGTCAATCATCTAGTGATAAATTTAGAACTAGTGTTGCTAAAATAACATTAAATGTTGAAGTATTATTTCACTAAAGCGCATTAACGGGTGAAATTTATACTATGTTTTAATTCTGTGTGCCAAATGCCAATAAGAACCTGTCCGAGAGTTCTCCATAATGTTCTTGAAAATTCTAAAATATGTACAGTCTGGCAACCCGCACACGTAACAACTATTTGTGGTTTACAGATATTATTGTACCGTGTGGAGATCAAACTCACAAAACTTAGCGCAGTAGCAATGACGAGGTAACCGCTTAAACGACTACGCCATCCGTGACACCGACTGGTAACAAGGCAATCAACTTAATAGAAGTATTTTTTAAAATACAAATTGGTAAATACTGTAACTGGAAAGAGCACATCGAAAGTCTCTGCCTAAATTTAAACAAATTCGTTTACGTCTTATATCGCTTGAGACTAACAGCTTCTCTGGACATAGCTCTTACCGTCTACCATGGGTACGTTTTGTCTAAATTAAGATATGCGCTTACAATATGGGGTAACTCAGTAGAAGCAAATAAAGCATTTGGTTTTCAAAAGACATTTCTTTTGGGATAGAACAGACAGAAAGCTTTAAAGAATATTTTAAGCAATACAATATACCACACTTACACTTACTTAGTCAGTACATATTAGATGTTTGTATTTTTGTACATAAGCATCCTAATTTATTCACTAAACACAACGATACCGTGACTAGACCAAGTAGACACACTAACAAAGTTTTAGTCCCTAAGCAAAGAGTGAATATATTTAGTAAAAATATGTATTGCATGGCTATTCATATTTACAATAAATAATAAAATAGTTTTAAAAACAAAAATATGAACGAGTTTAAAAGAGTGTATTCAAATTATTGATTAACAAATGCTTCTATAGTATAGAAGATTTTTTAGATTATAATAAATTATGTATCTGACATTTTATATTTATTTTTCTTTATGTGACATTTTCTATTTTCGTTTTTGTGTTTTGTTTTTCTTTGTTTATTTGATTGACATTTTATATTTTGCTATTTATTGTGTGACATTCTGTATTCAATTGACATGTTATTTTTTGCTATTCTGTATGTTATATGTTTACTTGATGATATAATTAACATGTTGCATTTCAACTTATTCGATATTCTGAATTTAACACTATCTAATTGTTAGACTAATTTGTTAAATTAATAATATAAAATATATCGAAATTAATTCTTTAAAATAAGAATGCTCGCAGAAATTAGGAATTCATCAGATAAAACCTAATTGTTATCAAAAACATTTGTACGCCAGTTAAGAGGAAACACCACGGGCGAGAGAATTGAAAAATAGGTATTTGTAAAATCTATTGCTGTCGCGCAGTGCCCGCAGAGCGTGATAGAGACAACTGCACCTTGGACCGAAAATACCTATAAAAGTACACAAAATCAACGTTTCGTAGTCCCCTGATTCCTTCTCCAACACTTGACTGATTTAACTACTTATTTCATTAAAAATTGAAGAAAGGCTTTGGCCGTATTTCTATGTTTTTCTTTTTTTATATAATCTACTCAAATTTGTTTTCTGGATGTTTGAACACAGCGGCAAATCTGACCAATTTTTGAGGATTTTGTAGGCTCATATCTGTTTTAATAATTAAATAATGAAAAAAAGGAAAACATAGGGACATGCCAATAGAGGCTATACATGTTTTTTTTAAATATTATTGTTCTACTGGCATTATTCAGGGAGGAAACAGGGGACTACATTTGTATGGAAAAACGGCCCTTGTGTTTCCTCTTAATGGCAGAATATAGACAGAACTACCATGTATTTTTATCATCATTTGTGTGCTCATGTTCTGACAAATATGATTTATTATATTATTATTAAATAAAAAATGAGTCCCTTATAATCATATAATATTTAATGCGATTTAATAATTATAGATTTTAAATGGTCACTGCCAACGATTAATGGTCTAAGAAAACGAATAACACAAAAAGTCGTCCTGGAAACAAATACATCTTTTAGTAATCGCCTTCATATCGCCCACAGCAATAATCGTTGAACGAGTGGTAAGAGTTTCACAATGTTGACAGCACGGATAGTAAAGTGGATTAAATGGTCGCCTCGTCACTGCGCCGAGTGTTGTGGGTTCGAATCCCACACTGGACAAAAAATTTTATGATCCACAAATGGTTGTCCTGAGTCTGGTTGTTCTCGGTTGTTTGAATGTTTGAAAAGTCCCGACGACACAGGAATTATTACAAGTGCGAGTGTAGTCGGTTAAAGAAAAAAAAACTCTTTTAATAGATAGGTATGTTTTGGCCCTAACGTCTAAAGTTATCGAAAACTACAATGTTTTTGTTTTTGCGTAGGGGGTAGAGCCTGTAACAAATTAATCGATTTTAAAAATTATTTCCTTTATAGAGAGCTCCTGTATTCCTATTACCAAGAATAGGATATATATGTAATTAGCTGTAGTATTACTCGTTTATTTAACTGAAAATTTTGCGAAAGAATTTATCTCCTAGGGGGTTTTAAATTAACAAAACTGATTTGGTTAGTCTCGTTAGAGGTAAGTGTAAATATAAATTTAAATAGAATAACAGGTTTTTTTAATAAATCGCTATTTAACTTCCATTAGCAATTAGATTTCAATTCTATAAACTTATTTCGAAAATAATTAGCTTCTATTAAATATTGGTATTTTCCATACAATTATCATGACTATAAATATGCATATAATATCAATTTAACAACAAACAAAAGTAAAATAAACCTCTAAAATATTGCTTTAATAAATAAATTAATTGAAATTCAACTACTTAACAAGAACTATTTCTGAATTTATTTAAACAAAGAAAACACTACTTTTAAACTGTTACGACGAAATATTTATTAAGTACATCGCAGTTTTTTTAAATCACCATTATATTTAAAATTCTGTTAATTCGCGACTCATATCGGTAAAGTGTGAACTGTATACTACTACATAAACACCATTTATTTGTTTCCCGCTGCAGGAATATAGAATGAGCGTTCTAATAATATTAGCTTCAAAAAATAAAGCCAGAGCTATATAAGCTCTCCGTTGTTAATTTTCACCATCAGTCGCGCTATCACCGTGAACAGGCAACATCTTTAAGTATTAAAAAAATTTATTTTTCTGAAATGGCGGCGACATGGCAATACGTAATTTTCGCGGTAAATATAATATAAATTTATTGCAGTTCAAATAATATAATATAATATATATAATAAATTATCAATATATAACATTTAATATTTGTGTGGATTTAATTATATTATATTTCGAATTTGTCTGTTGGTTTGACACTTTGACTTGTCAATGATTAAATAATAACACTATATTATATTTATTTTTATTAGCATACCAACAGCATGCATACATTACAATAGTAAAATACTTTATAGAAAATGTTGACATATATGCCAATACATAAAGGATTTACTAAATACAACACAAGATTTTTTATAATTGCTTTGGATATTTATTACGTCAATACAAAATGAAATATGTAATGAAAACTAAACACTAATAATTAGAATCTTAAATTGATTTTCAGATATTTTTGCTGTTGGCAATCACCAGTGCAGCTCCAGCATCAGGTAATTAAGGCTTTTACGTCATATTTGTATATATTATAGGTTATTTCTGAGTTATTTATTTATATTCTTTGACTTATAGATCAATAATTTACACAGATGCCAGTGTTAAATAGGCGTACTTAATACAATCCATCATAGTGTATATGTGTAGCACAGAGAACACTATCCAATGTTTTTCAAAAGATAAAGATTCTTTGGTGATAAATATATAATTAAAATATACCCACTAGCACCCAGAACGGACATATTTAAAATAGTATATTTCTATTAAGGTGTTCAGGCTACTATTTACTTTAATTGTTAATCAAAAACAATTTCTTTTAACTATCGCAGTGTAGGCATAGACAAATATTAAAAAGCTCTAAGTATAAATAGGTGTCGTGCAAGAGCTTCAGTGCGCAGGTCGGATTCGCACTTGGGTAGATAATACTTTTATCTTTTCAGTAACTATATATTCTATTCTATATTCTATCACATACACACAACACCATCTAGCCCAAACTATGCAGAGCTTGTACAGTCAGCGTCAAATAATTAGTGACACTCAGGGTATTCAAATAAATAGACGCAACCAAAAAGTCAATAATATCGGTACAAACAAAGTTTCTTTATTGTTGTCAACAATATAGTAGCTCAAAAGGTCGTGACGTTTAAAATGTCATATAGATAGGTTCAGTCAAACCGCCAAAAATATAGTTACAGTCATCCCGCCAATGGTATCCAAGCATTCTAAGTGTTCAAAAATATGGAACACATTAGAAAAATAAACTTTACTGCTATATATTTTAATTATTATTTCTCACATCAATTAATATTAAAACACAAAATGAAAGGGTAGAAACTACTGCTTTCCTTTTCATTTTAAGCATGACGTCATAGACATGTCTTTTGTTTTGTAAAGAATTTCGTGTATAGCCGTTTACGATACCTATATTGTAAGCAATAAACAGCTGACTGAAAATAGATGTAAACCTCATTGATAATGAGTATGAGTATATATCTCATAGAACAAGAGCTTATGCTTATGCTTATCTATAATTTAATATCATGTTCATGTCACAAATTTATATTAATAGGAAATTATTCCGTATTTAATTTTACTTGTGTACCTAATTAAAATGAACACATGCCTTCTTAACGACAAAATGAGCACTTTCGATCAAGTCACTTTCGAACGTACTAAAAACTCATCGGGTGTAAAAATAAACAAAATTTTTTTAGCTTTAATTATCTTTATTTTAACTAAAATCCTGTATAGCCACCGTCTGCTAGAATTACGTCAGAAAGACGTCTTCGCATAGATTGTACCACATTGTAGCAAAAATTGTCTCCTCTCATAGACTCCCAAACTTCTTCGACGTGAGTCCTTAAATTTGCGGTAGTTCGTGCTTGAGTACTGTCCCATACCTGAACCATTTTGCCCCACAAATTTTCGATCGGGTTTAGGTCGGGACTATGAGGTGGCATCGAAATTAACTCCAGGTCCCTGTTACCTTCCAAGTAATTTTGAACAACTCTGGAGTTGTGCACGGAACTATTATCTTGGACAAACCTAATCCTTTCATGGGGAAAAAAATCCTGGCTGTTGGAAGCAAAATGTTTTTGAGGATGTCTTTATATCGGGGGCCATTCATTCTTCCTCCCACCTCGACTAGCTCTCCTGGTCCACTTTGGGTCATCCATCTCCAAAATCCTAAGGTTATTCGACACAGCGATTGTTAGGGAGGACATTTCTTTCATCATACCTTGTGTTTGATGTTCGGTATAGAGATAAGCGTCCCTGGGCAGACGAACAAAAACCTATTTCGTCTACAAAGATCACATTATCAAAATTGAAATTTAAATAATTTCTTGCGAATTGTAAACGCTGCGCTTTAAGCCTTGGTGTTAATATAGGCTTTTTAGCAGGAATACGATGACGTAACCCATGTTCTCGCAGGCGTCGTCTTATTGTGCTCTGTGATGTGCCAAATTCCACAGACATGCTCCTGGAGTTTATAAAACGATTGCTAATAGCTCTCTGCCCTATATTCCTGTTTTGATTTGGGCTTGTTTGACGTGGACGACCAAATGAAACATGGTTTTGCAATACACCATCACTTTGCCATCTCTCTAGCCAACGGTATACGGTGTTTCTCTAAATAAAATACAGAACGAGTTATGAATAAAAATTAGATTCAAATTCGACAAGATAGGTAGAATTATTTGCATCTCTTCAGATTCTCATTTTCGCATTCATTTTATCTTTGTTTTCGACTGCTTACCATCAGGAGCTGGCTGTATGGTTATTTGTCACCTTAGTAGTATAAAAATGCAAGAAATTATCTGATTTCTGTCGACTGTACTAAGGTGGTGAAAAGAGATTCCGAAGACATGAGAATCCGAAGAAATGCTAATCTGAAGTAGTTCGAATAATTCGATGGGTAACTCATCTAAAGCGATACTTACGGATATTGCCAGTTCATTTGAAATATCTGTTACGGAGACACCTTCCTCCCTCAAATATCCCTTATTCACATAATATCAGATTCGCAAAATATGAGATTCTCAAAATAGCAGATTCGCAAATAGGTATTATTTCTAGCTTGCTTTAGTATTGCACTTGACATTGATATGGCTGATAGATAATTAATAAAATGACATACAATGATAGATAATAGAATGACATGCAAACAACACTAGATTGCGTAAAGAGGTTTTCATCTTTGGGAAACCGTTTATTTCTATAACATGCTAGTTTAATTTTCTAAGGTGTTCCATATTCCACTTAGAATGCTTAGATACTATTGGCGGGATGACTGTAACCATATTTATGGCGGTTTGACTGAACCTATCTATATGACATTTTAAACGTCTCGACCTTTTGATCTACTATTTTGTTGACAACAATAAGGAAACTTTGTTTGTACCGATATTATTGACTTTTTTGGTTGCGTCTATTTATTTGAATACTCTGAGTGTCACTAACTATTTGACGCTGACTGTACTATGGGTACTAGACAATGGATAAACATACATATATACTTTATTTTTGTAAAAACAAATAGATTGTCTTCTAATATGTTTATAATAAGATTAAAGAAATATCAGTTTACAAATATCATTTAAAGACAACTGAGATAATTTATATTTCATTAGCTTAATTTTGAACTAATTTTTAAACAGCTTTCCTTTATGTCATATTAAAGTTTTTGTTTATAGCACTTGATGGAGTACTCGTAATTCCTGAAAAATGTAAGGGACCTGGGTTCTGTGCATTTAAACCTGAAGGCTACGACCAACTGGAGAAGAAGATTAACAGCGTGTTGCCAAAATTTCTATGGAATCTTAGCAATAAATAGAATTACTTCTAATAGATAATAATTTATAGTCTTATTTTTTCCTTTTTTTTTCCGTTTTATAATCTTTAGGCATAAGTTAGTTTGATAGAATTGTGTAATTGATAATATTGTTACAGTAAATAAACAGTATTACAATCATAACAAATTTTTGTAAACATAGATTGTTTATAGACAGATTTTATAACAAAAATAAATTGCCATGATTTGCCAAAAGATGGAATTGAAAATTAAAAGCAACAGCTCTACCTACCTATCTTTTAGCAAAACGTTTTATTAATAAAAATATTTATTATTTAAATCTGTAAGTAAGGGGAAAAATAATAATTCGAATTGCTTTTTTTTTGTAGATTTGCTTTCCTAATGTGTACTTACCCTAGAAAGTGATGGGAAACAAAAATAAGTCCTTAATGAAGGGCTTGTTATTCTTTACTTCTCAACTGCAGTTTATTTTAAAATGGAGAAAACATTAAACCAAAACTTATGTGAATAAAATATAAAAGCAGTATTTCGATATAGATTAGATACTAATGTGTTCCTAGTATTTCAAAACTGGCGTCATAGTCATAATAAAAAAATAAATTCTCCACATTTTTACACTACTGTCTCTTAGTAACAAACCCTGTAATAATTATATCTTTATGCTTTCCCATGAACACTTTATCAGCTTAAAAGATAGTGAATACCTATTGATTGCCCGACGTTTCCACCGACTTGCATCGATCGTAGTCAGGTTATAGTATTGTATTAAATATGTATGTGTGTAAATTGCAAAAGTCTAAAATGTTTACAGCTGAAAAAAATATAAGTTTTAAGACATTTTATTCTCATATAAGATATACCTATACAATTACTTTCATGAGAACATGGTTTATAAACATTAACAAAGGCCATCGTCACAAAATAACAAAAGAATCGAAAGTTATACAGTTATATAGTTTGTAGTTAATACATGAAACATAATAATTGTAGGTACATATTAGACCTGTTCAACGCATTCACTTACAATTTTTTATCCTAATGATAATGATGAATGGTTGGTGATTATAAGTCGAGCAAGTCTATTTTTAAATTCGTGTTTACACTTTTTATATCCGCGGGTATTCGGTTATAGAACCGCGCTCCTTCGTAAGTAATCGTGGTTTTGCCGTAGTTCGTACGAATTCTCGGCAATACGAGATAACTAGCGCGACGCGTGCGAATGCCGGGGCTCGCAACCTTTTTCCGTTTGGTGAATTCTAAGTTTGTGTGAATGTTTTTTAACCGCTTTACGTATAAATGTGCAACTAATGTATGTGTATAATTGCTAAATTGTCATTAGCTTAGTTTCACTATAGATTTTTCAGTTCGCGTCCGATAATGGTAGTTAAACAGCATTTTAATAATTTTATTTTGAATTACTTGTAGTTCAGTTATCCTTGTTTTGGCAGCACTGTCCCAAATTTCAATAAAATATAGTAGGTGCGGTTTTACAAGCGAATTATAAATTATATAACGTAGTTTACGCGGTATGCGTCGAACGATATGGCGAAGGGAGCCGCAGAGCGTTACCAATTTTTTTTTTGATATAATCTATATGTGCCGTCCATGTTAAGTATTAATCCATATGCAAGCTAAGTTTTATTTCGTGATTTTTTTGTTGCACAGGTATGTTGTATATTATGAGAGCAGTGTGTGTTTTAGCTTTAACCCTTTCGCTGTCCCGCGATAGACACAATAGAAAATCTATTGTTATGTATCATATGTGATTCATCTGACAGGGAACCTGTTAAATATAATGTAACTAGTTTTAGCAATGTTAATAGTTAGAAGGTTATACTGTAGCCAGTTATAAAGGATATCTAGATCTTGTTGAGCTCGTGTAACTATGTCATTGATTGATGACCCAAAGTAAAACAAACAAGTATCGTCCACATAAAGGGCAATGTCTCCATTTAAACCTATCTCATGCATGTTGTTTATGTAGATTAAAAAGAGTAAGGGACCTAAAATTGAGCCATACGTTACAGGCAATGGGTCACTTTTAAAGTTACTATCTATTTTAACTACTTGAGACCTTTTTGTTAGGTACGACTCGAATATTTGTAATGATTTACCAGCAATGCCAATGATCTCCATTTATTTAAATTGTTTTCATCAATTTCTTTAATAGTAATTTGAGACTTATTGTGCCGAAGGCCTTTTTTAAATCGATAAAAATACCTACAACTATATTTCTTTTGTCAATGGTGTTTTATTTTTGTTATAAGATCAACGGTTGTCGTGAGTGTGTTACTTTTCGATCGCCACCCATATTGTCGTTCATATATGAAATCAATTGATGCTAATTATTTTTCTAACCGTGTGTGTAATACCTTTTCAAGAAGATACTCAAGCATTTGATAAAATTTGATGGTAGCCTCTAAAGCAGCAGTATGGTAAATAGGAGCATCCACTTACATGTACATAAATAATCAAGACAAGACATGATTGCAGTCCGTAATTTAATCTAATTATTTAAATAAAATGTAGTAAGTAAATTTCGAATTTCACGAAACCAGAATTCAGAATAAGACTCAAAAGAAAGCTTAACGGAACTGTCCATATTCACGAGTTGTCTTCATTGCACATTCTTCTTGATTAAAATACGACTGAATGTTACAACAATGCAAATTCCAGCTTGAACAAGGTGTAACATTACAAAAAAATAAAAAAAAAAAATATCCATGTATTAAAAAAAACATAAGTGTTAGTATTTGTCATTTAATATCCTGTGATCTGATGCAAATATTAGTGCCATGGATGATTGCCGTTTAAATAATCATCTATATTATAATATGCTTTAGAAATTAAGCAAGTTTTAATTTTAACTTTAAATGTATTCTCTGGTAATTCTAGAATATTGTTACGGCTAATGCGCTCTGTCGGCACTGTGGGGTAGAATCGGCGGTTTCTAATAATAATTTATTACAGCACCATCTATTGACATCTTACGGAACTACGTATTTGTCGGTACGAGTTCAGTGGAGAAAACGCTGGCACATTCTCGAACCATCGCGCTGTTGCGTGCCGTGTGTGACGTTTTCTGGAAAACTTCAGAAGCGCTTTACCCGCGTATAAATAGAGCGCACGCGCACCGCCGAGTCAGTTTACTATCGTAAGCGGTCAAGTGTTCATCGAAGCGAACGGAAGCGAAAATACTACGGAGTTTGAAGTAGTTACAGTGGAAAAGTGCAGTATAAGTGTTTGTTGTGTATTAAAGTTAATTGTGTGCTAGAATAAAACGTGTTTTAGTCGGTAATATTGTTTTATATTCTTATCCGTCGAACCCAGCACGTAACAATATTACTCGGGATTTTATTATAAAAACGTATACCAAGACCCATGAAGGAACCATGAACTTTATGTAGACGGTAGAATGGAACACATAATTTATATTTATTTCTAGTATTTATGTTATGTATGACACTATTTTTTATGTATAAATATGTATTTTGACGGACATGCATGATATTAAAATAAATATATTGTGATGCTACAGTTAAAATACCTATATTCTTAAATTTTCTCTGAGCGGGATTCTAGTTCCTAATTGATAAATTGCACGCACAGCTCTTTTTTGCAATATAAAAATACTTTGTATATCAGTTGCTTTTCCCCATAATAATATTCCATATGACATAACGCTGTGAAAGTAACTAAAGTAAACTAATCTAGCTGTATCAACGTCAGTTAATCCACGGACTTTTCTAATGGCGTAAGCGGCCGAACTAAGTTTCGCTGAGAGACAAGATATTTGCGCACCCCACTGTAACTTTGAATCAAGTGTAATGCCCAGAAACACTGTGGATTCTATTGCTTCCAGCACCTCACCGTTCAATGTTATGCTAGGACTAAGATGTTTTACATTAGGCAGTATGAATTTAACACATTTTGTTTTTTGGGGTTCAGTACTAAATTATTTAAAGTAAACCATTTTGTTACTTGAATCAATGCACTGTTTACTTCGTCAAAATGGTCGCTATAAATAAAATAAAAATAATATAAAATCTCTTTATTTCAGGCTCTTTTTTTTTAGGCCTATAACATTGTTAGTAGTACAACTTAAAAAACTTAAAAACTATGTTAGTTAAATTTGGAAATTAATTTAATTTAAGTATTTACCACCCTCTGGGGCCCCGGGCACAAGCACTTGTGCTTGAACCCAGTGCCACAGAAGGGGGCTGTCCAGCTTGTGGCTAAGCACGTTCAGGATGGTGTTGGCACTCCCACGCGTACGGAACATTAGCGAAGCGATGCGGCCTCGCAGCACAGTGTGAAAGCCATCTGTGTGCGCGTGCGCAAACATCGCAGACGCACTACAGCAGCGCGGGAGCCCCGCCAGTACCCTGAACGCGTTATTATATTGTATTCGGAGAGCGTTGATGGCCCGCTGCGTGTAGTTGACCCACAGAATGCAAGTGTAGAGAGTTTGGCAGAATGCTTTAAACAGAGTGATTTTCAACTCAAAACTACACCTCGCAAGTCTGCGTGCCAACATGTTACAGCGGACCGTCATCGCCCTCCTCTCTCTTTCTATATCTCCATCATCTTTTAAACCCTCGTTGACCACATGGCCGAGGTATTTAAATTTACTCACTCTTCGAAGAGCGACAGCATTAAGCAGCACAGGTGCCACATCCCCCAGTTTACGACCCCTGGCTTGAAATACCAGGAGCTCGCTCTTCTGAACATTGTACAGGAGACCGTGTACCCTCGCATACTCCTCACATACGCCTAACAGCTTTCTGAGCGCGGCTATTGATGGGCTGAGCAACACCATATCATCTGCATAACTAATACTGTTCATACAGTGACCATCAATCGAGCATCCTACTCCGGTGTCGCTCAGCTCAACAATCAGCCTGTTCACGTACAAGTTGAAGAGCGAAGGAGATGTTAACTTCCCCTGCCTCACTCCGCACTCCAACCCGTACTCGTCAGAAAGTTCACCAAACCATTTGACCAGGTTAGTTTGATGGTTGTACCAATATTTAAAAATATTAATTAACTCACCCGGTACACCTGTATACTTCAATTTACGCCAGAGAATATCATACCTAACCAGGTCAAAAGCCCTGGAGAGATCAAGAAAGGCTGCATACATAGGCGTGCTCCTATCTGTGTAATACCTGACGGTCTGCTTGAGAGACATAACCGCACATTCTGTCGAAAGTCCTGGTTTAAAACCAAACTGTGCGTCGTTTAAATTTAGGTATTCTTTAAGCTGTCTCTCAAGCAGGCCATCAAGCACCTTAGCTGTGGTTGTAGCTAATGCTTATTCCTATTTACTTTAAATATTAAAGAAGTATCGTCAGCAAACAGTACAACGTCACAAATATTGTTCAAATAAAAAGGTAAATCGTTTATATAAATTAAAAATAAAAATGGGCCTAAAATCGAACCTTGCGGCACCCCTGGCTTTACAGGTAAGCTATTTGATTTTGAACCATTGACATCTACACACTGAATCCTTTTATTCAAATACGACGTAATTACATCCAGTGCATTACTCTGAACACCGTAATGCCTTAGTTTCCGTATGAGCGTATCATGACAGACGCAGTCAAATGCTTTTGAGAGGTCGCAAAAAACACCAATAGCATTTCGTGAGCTTTCCCACGCTCTGTATATATGTTTGAGTAAAGTTTGTTAAAACATTCTGTTCGTTTCGGTGTTAAAAATCGGTTGATTAGTTTTTGAGCTAAATCCTTACAAACAAACAACCAAATATTTCCTCTTTAGAATATAAGTACAGAAGTATAGATAAAAGGATCGCAATCAAATGCAGATTTATTAAATACGCATAAAAGTTCGTCGTCACTCGGTTTCCATATCTGCATGAACGAATCTTCTCACCTGCGACTGTTCTGGAGTTTCTGACACTCTAATAGCTGACTGCCGCTAAGCTTGTTCTTCTAAATGAAACTGTCTTTGAAGGGGCGCCTCAGCAGCTGTTAAAGCTCTCTAGGGTTGAGATTATTTATTCAAACTTCGTTGCGTTTGATGAGACGTCTCAGTTGCTCTTAAAGTTGCTTGGTGTTCAGCTTGTACATCTAAACGAATCTGCGTTTTAAGGAGCATTTCATTAGCTCTCAAGGCTCTCTGACGGCTTGTTTCTCTAAATACACTCGTGTTTGAAGGGGCATATCAGCTCGCTCTTGTAGAAGCCTAGCAGGTGGTTTTGTCCTCCAGTCTTTCCTGGCTTTGAGAAAGTGTCTCATCTGCTCTTAAAACAGCATGTCGCTGCCTCATTAATTTCGCATGAACGAACGGTTCTCGGGGTAGAGCAATTTCTGCTGCCCGTGCCTGCGATAAGCTCCTAGATAAGTTAGAAGAACGTTTGCGAGGCATGTCGAAAAAAGTAAATAAACTCTTAACGAAAAGAATACAGTAAAAACAAAAAACAGTAACACAGGCTAGGTAGTAACCTAAAAATTAAAACAGAGAAACTATTACTTAAAGATAAAAATAAACAAAATAAAAATGAACTAAATAATAGAATTAGAAGTAAGATAAGGAACTTAAAATAATAAATAATAAACTATCGCTCAAAGTAAAATAAACAATATAAACTGTAAACGTAAAACAATTACAATATTGTAAGGAATCAGAAGTGAAACAGCCTATAAAAATAAACGTACTTTTTACCACATACCATACAAAACAAATCCAAATATTGAAGGCATAGGCTTAAAGTTCGCATACCTCACAATGACTGTTGGCATAGGTACAAAGTTTGCATACCACACAGATTTAACACCAGATTATCCTGCCGATGTGCACGTGGCGGCTGTCGGTTGTCATTGACACATTAATTTTGATTTGCTTAATTCACGTGTAACCGTTCGGCCGTCCTCTATCATCTCTTCGAACCACAGAATTACATAAAATTAGCTTGAATAAAAAAATAAGATGATTATTTCCAGGCCATAAGATTGTATCGCTCTTACCATCAATCACACATCAGTTACACCTCAGTCGATTCTTCAGTACTCATAGCATCTGGTGTCACTATTACCTGTAAACGGTCCTCCAACACTTTCAACCGTAAGACAATATTCTCAAACGATTGACGGACAGTAGCCAAAAAAATTACTGCGCATACTCGAATGGCTTTACAGATCGCGGAACGCTCGCGATCTTGGACGTAAAACGCGATCTTCAGCCACAATCGTGCCAATTACGTGACAGCGTCATGTAGGTAGACCTAACCTTAAAAGAGAATTTTATGTGCAAACGCCAGAACCTAGTTCTATTAGTTGTGAGCAAAGGAATCTTTATCCTACTTCTGATTTTAGTAATCAGAAGCGAAATAGCCTAAAAAAATTACAAACGTACTTTCATTGTTAAATATATAATCATTCAATTTTGCAGTATAGTCATTGTAACCATTAATTAAAGAAGTACATAAACAAATAAAGTTAAACATAATAATTAATATCACCCAACAACTATCACACCGCAAGTCCGTTCCGTCCGCCGCTCGATGTCAAAGTGACTCGTTGCGCACAGAACACGCTTTTATAACCCGCTCGATCGGATGATTCGTGACGTCACTTGTTTACGACGCCTTCCACAACCAACAATATTATTAGAATATTAGTAACAGATAAATAAACGATTACAAATCAATATTTGTAAACAAATGAAGCGGAAATGTGTATTGCTATGTCCCATTAACACGTTCCCCGAAGTTCCTTTCTCCAAACTTTACGATTATTTATCAGTTTAATATTGCCATAGATCATATAAAATGATCTTACTTTTTAAAATCTGTTTAGCGCCATCTATCAGATTTTGGAGTGAATTAATTATATTTAGTACATTGAACATCACAAATTGATATCTCGTTTCAGCGCCATCTATTGACTTATTATAATACTAAACGTTAGAGGTACTTTAATATAAGAAATATATTTTTATTTGATATCAACACTATATAATACCAAACTTCTTACGACAATTTTGTCAATTACGTATAAGTGAACAGACATAGCTTAATTAGCTGAATGCGATGTCTGAATGTTTATATTTTGAGATAAATGATGCCTAACCTAACCTAACTTGGGAATAGATTTTTATTTGGGATATCTGATTTCTACTGGGATACAGTAGATCCCTTTTTCTGTACTCCAGGCATCACGTTGTAATTTATTCATATCAGTACGCCGAGTTGTTATAGCGGACGAACGTCTATAAGTTATTTTTGTATCCCTCAGGAACAGTACTTATTTTCTGGATGAAAGGTACCCTATGTCCTTTTCTGTACCCCTGACAACGTGTGTGCGACATTTGATGATAATCGGTCCAGTAGTTAAGGCGTGAAAGCGTAACAAACAAACAAACTCACTTTCGCATTTATAATATTATATAGTTAGGATAGTTAGGATTAGAATGAACATGCGCAATCACTATCTGATGGCTTTTTACGTTTTCGAAGCGTAATTTGTGATTCAACATTAAGATGACTTAATTTCAATAAGACGGGTTGGGATCCTTCGGCAAATGTCGATGACGTGACGTAGCGCAAGTTGTTGATAGCGGCTGGGTTGGCGATCTCTGCCCGCTCATGTTCGTGGCGTAAAATAGTAATGCACACAAAATAGCAACTTACGCTATTAGCAATAGTAGGTGATCGGCGGCTATAGTTCTCTAATGACAGGGGCTTGCGCTTGCGGGTCGTGGTGTGAGCGAGTGGAAAAATAGTGACTATTCTGTTCTCGCGGGGGCGAAGGCGGCTCGCAGCGCGACGACACCGGTTAAGCGCGCTCGTCTGGTATGCCGTACGCAGGAGCGTTAAAACGTAATTTGTGATCACTGTTTTTGCAATTTAGGGATGTAATTAGCAAATAAATAAGGAGTGAATTTGTGAAGCACTGATTTAAATACTTTTAGCAAAAAATACACGTCTGCTCAATGTGACGACGAATTTAATTCTTTTTAGTCCAGTTTTTAGTTTAGTTTTATTCCAGAAAATCTTTTAACTGATAATTGCTACAATGTTATTTAAATTGATTTTGGATATCATACAGTTTATTGTTTGTCTGACAGAAAATTTTGTTAGATATTCGGTGTGCACTAGCAATCATGAGGAGAAAAATATAACAAAATTTAACACGCTCAAACGATTTTATAATGTTTTAATTTTACACATTAGAATATATCAGTTACATAGAGCATGCAAGAATATTGTTATTAGTAAATAAAGCAGGCAAATATTTATTGGTTAATTGGTCCTAATCCTTAAAATTGGAAGGCAAGTAGAAGAAAAACAGGCATTATAGATAAGTTAGAGAGGAAAGCAAGCACTTGTTCCACGGACAAGAGTAGCGCCCTTAAACGCTAGAAGATGTATCAAAAGCATAACTAAGCACACAAGAACAACAAACGGGTACTGAGATCGTTTGCTGAACAACTTTATTTGCTGCGATATCGTAGACGTACAGGCTATGTTTCCCGAAGGTAGTTTTACATGTGGATGTAATGCCCATACTACTCAAACCAAGATCTTGGAAGCATTCTTCTTTGCCATGCTTGGCGAGCGGGATATATTCATGCCTGTAATTATAAAAGTATATGTTACTACGTTTTAAGTTATAATATGAGTGCTAACTGCCTCCGTGGCGCAGCGGTAATGAATGCGATTGCTGTGCATGAGGTCTCGGGTTCGAATCCCGGGTTGGGCCAATAAAAAGTTATTGGGTTTAGGTTGGTATTTTTTCTGTTAAGAAATCTTAATAACAGCCCGGAGTTAGGAAGTTGGCAGTGTTGGACACCCCCAGTGCCTCGGAAAGCACGTAAAGCCGTTGGTACTGCGCCTGATCTCTCTCCGCTCGTGTCGGATTACCATCCCATCGGATCATGAGAGTTAGGGAACAGAGAATGCACTCGTGTTTGCGCACACGCTTGTGCACTATAATATCTCCTGCGCAGATGGCCAGTCTCCGTTAAGATTGGCCGTCTCCGTTGAAATCGGTCTGGAGGACATTATTATTAATATGAGTCTTTATACAATATAATATCAGCCCTATATTAAACTGTCCCACTGCTGGGCACAGGCCTCTTCTCAGTGTGAGAAGGGTTAGGCCATAGTCAACCACGCTGACCTAGTGCGGATTGGCAGACTTCACATATCTTCGAGAACATTATGGAGAACTCTCAGACATGCAGGTTTCCTCACGATGTTTGCCTTCACCGTTAAAGCTAACGATAATTAACTATTTAATTCTATTTACGCACGTAACTTCAAAAAGTTAGCGATGCGCGCCTTGGTATCGAACTCGGGACCTCTGCGTGGCAGTCCAACGGTTTACCACTAGGCTATCGCTGCTTACTGAATATGAGTCTTTACTTATTTTAAAAGGCAACCACCGCAGTAGGAATAAGGCCTGTATCACGAATAAATTTACAAACATTCAAACAACGGATACAAAGAACATCCAGCCTCGAACAACTGTTTTAAATCATATAAATGTTTATCCCATTTGGGGATCAAACTCACAGTACTCGGCGCAGAGATAGTAGCGAGGCGACCACTTTGCAATCCATGCAGTCAATATACTTTTTTTTACGAGATATAATACACACAGATATAGCATGAACAATGGGTCCATAATTAATTTTTTTCATTATCTAATTATTATTAGAATGAGGTATCTTCAAAAATTACATCACTGTTTCCAATCATCCGACAAACAAATCTATCGAAATTAATGAAATAAATAAAAACGTACAGACATAGCCAAACATTCTTTGCATATTGTTAATGAAATAAACATTAGTTTAGTTATGAAAGAGGTAATAGAGAAATACGAGATGATTCCAGAGATATAATCAGTCCAAGCTGTAATTTCAATTTCTCTGTCTAACACATTGATATATTGTTCGAGGCCAGCGGGCCAGCAGTAGCAGATATATTGCTATTTTAAGGAGATTTTCTTAAAATGTTTTGGTGCCGCTATTTTCACTCAACACATTATTTGTCGTATAGAAAACTTTTGTTCGCGGTCGTAGGTACACGTTGTGGGACGAAGAGGTTTTAGTTACTCATTTGTGGCAAGAACGTGTCATCTTTCAAACATATGATTTTAAGTGATAGAAACCATTAAACTGAACTACACTACTACTAACTAAGAGTCACAAAAGATATGCTCCAAACATTTGCTTTTAATGCGCCGAAGCGAGCGTTTACGATATAAATTAATGACTATTTCGTAGTAGAGTTTTGCTAGTTCCATTGGCTGGCTTGACCAGAGAAATAGGAATTTTATCCTCTCACAATATATTGACGTAAAGGTATAATAGTACATGAACTGTTGCGTTATTTTAAGTAAGTGAAAGCGTTGGACCCTATCACATCCTCATCCTCCTTCACCTGCCTGCTTGTTCACTTTACATAGATTTTAGTTACTGCCTACAATCAGGCAGACTGTTTGCTTGTGTTCTATCTATGCAGTTTACGGTAGGCAAGGACTAGGTGTATTCCTTGATATGCTATGAGTTGCTTCTGTGAGACAAAAGAGTGTTGTCTAGAAAACACAGCAATGCGCATAAGTCTCGGTTACCGTTCACAACCAGGTGACCTGACGACCCATCTTACACTAAAGGTAATAATAAAAATCACGTACTGCAACAAGTGACATTTATTATTACCTTTCTGATTATCTGAATATATGAACTTAAAACTTATATTCGTGACCTTTGTACATAATAAACTAAGAAGATAGAGTTTCGTAAATGCGTCACATCAAATCAGTTGTTTGTATAACACAAACAAAAATGAGTAAAACCAAAACGCAAATGAGTAACACACCAATTTATTTGATTGCTTACTTTGAGTCATGGATATTTTGAGTGCTAGAGCTCACTGAAGTCAAGTATTCGTTGTTAATACGAGTGAGCTGTCGTAGCTGAAGAAGCACCACACTCTCACACGAACTTGGCTTAAGATTATTATCACTGCTATTGGATTTCGCCTGGTATCTTTTGGAGGGTCACACCTAAAAGGGTAGATCTATTCATCCCATATTTCTTTTGCCTACGATTGTCAGTACAAACGGTTATTAGTGTTACAAGCGATCGTAGGCTGCGGTAACCATGCATTTGACACACGCAGTCGAATCGCATCCGTAGTATTTCGGCGTTGTTCGGCTGATGTAGTACTATTCTTCGTAACTATGGTTACATATATCAATATATAATTACATATATCAGCAATATCTTACAGGCAACCATCGGGTGAATTGGAATGATAAATGCTATTCATATTATAGTATATTTACGTATTTATATGTAATAAAGAAAAAAGAAAATAAAGTAGCAAGCTTAGAAATATCGTCAATGAAAAGATATTTAAGTAAATAATAATTTGTTTGAAAATGATAGGTAAATTAAAATGTATAGCCTTGACGAAATCTAAATGAAATGTGATTATAGGGGTATAGTTATAGAAAGAAAAACTTTAATTACTATCAAACGTAAAATTTAAATAAATTATGGTGGAATTTTGACCACTTGGCGAACGCTAATTTTTATTGATATGACTATTTAGAAACTATAACATAACCTCTGTGTGTGGATATCCATATATAATGCTTCCTCTGTGGCGCAACAGTAGTGAATGCGACTGCTACATATGAGGTTTTGAGTTCGAATCTCGAGTCAAGCCACCAATATATTATAGGGTTTCCAAGAAATTGTCATTAGCGCCTCGGGGCTAGAAGGGAAGCAAGGCGGAATTGCAGACCTACGTGCCTTGAAAAGCACGTTAAGCTGTTCGTCCTGCACCTGATCTCGTTTCGTTCCTAATAAAATTATAAAAAAAAACGGAAAAGGCGCTTGTGTTTGCGCACACACTTGTGCAATGTAATCTTCTTTTTTTTTCTTCTTCGCAGATGGCCAGTCTCCATTAAGGTCAAGGTTCGGTCTGGTAGACATTATTAATTATTGTATTAACAAGTACTCACGCGCAACGCACTGTTGTGATATATTGCTGCATCCATGGTGTCTGAACGACCAGTTTCGTATCGTTGGCATGCTGGTATATATACAACCGTTCTCTCTAAAACAGAATAACCATATAGAATATAAAATTATAAAATATCTTATTGTTAAATATGTTATTATAAAAACACATTTAAAAACAAATATTAAATTATTGAAAACACACCGGTATGTACCGGACATACCGGTGTGTTTTTAATAATTATAAATAACCATCAACTTTATTTTCATTCATACTTTAAAAAAACCATCAAATCCTAAAAACTGCGAATAATAAATAACGCAATTGTGAGTTTCTTTGTTACGCTTCCACGCCTAAACTACTAGACCGATCATTATAAAATGTCGCATACATGTTATCAGGGGTACAAACAAGAACACTACCCTAGTACCATTCCTCCAACAAAAAGGTAATGTTACCGAGGGAAGATAGTATTTCAATAACCCTCTGTTTAGGGATCTACGGGAAAGTACCTTCTCAATATGCATGCCATGTCATCTATCACTACCTTCTGCATCACATACTTGATTTGAGCACCTAAAACGAGCCTTATAAGGTGCGAACCACAGAGTAATGGCATTTGGCATTGATGTGGTGTTGGCATTATGCTATCCCTTTCTTACTTCGAACCAAACATATGTGAGCGATGTGTAATAGCATGAGAGCATTGTTAAGGCTCTTGGTGACGACCGTTATGACTAACAGCAGAATGACTTCTTACGGCCGTTTCCAATATTCAAACTAAGTTTACGGATAGATCACTATCCTCTGTTACCAGTAAGATGTTATCTATCCATAGTCTACGTTTCACAATCAAGGATAAGTACTATCTATCCCTAGCGAACAAGAGATAGCTTTGTCCTCTCATCTATCCGACCCTTTTCAAACGTTTCGTTCTTTGCTACTACGTAATTCTTATTACACTCAATATATTTTATTTTAATTAAGTTATTTTTAATATGTGTATTTCGAAATGTTTATTAGTGTAAAAATTACTTTAGAACAAAGAATTAAAAAAGTATAACAGTTTTCACGAACTATTACTTGCTTTCAATCAAAATCTATCACGAAACAAAACGTTTTGTAGCTGTACTGACATTTGGTTCAGGAAATAGGACGCTTAGACGCTCCCAGAACACTTATACTCAGAGAGTAGACGCTACACTTTGTTTGTTTGTATTTTTAATTTATACCATGATTTCTGTAAAAATAAAATGAATGAGTCTTATTTATCATAAAACAAAAGGCATTCAATAGAGTCTATGTTAAAATTAAATATATCTTTTATATGTCACACTTATATCTGGTTGTATCAAAGTATTTAATTGATTCACAGTACTTTTATTGAGTCTAAATCTGTATGCAAACTCGTAGTCATTTAATTTTGTCATATAATTCACACGTGGCTTATATTCCTTGTTTAACGGTATATCAGAAGTATCACTGCCTTCATCACAATCTTATATCATTTGAAATAATTCCATATCACTGTCATCGCTACTATAATATTCCATTATTACTAATACAAAGAGTATTTAATATTAGTAAAATTAATTTTCAAACGGCTATCCGCATTCGTAATCGCTCCAAGTTGACGGATAAACAAATGATGTTACTAGAGTTAGCTCCGCCTACCGGAGAGTAACATGAAACTTTTATTGAAATGCAAGTAAGACTGATTTGTATGAGCGCTCCTATCTCTAGTAACCTATCCATCCTCCGGATGATAGATAGACAACTTCGGTAGGAAATGCTATCCGACAGTAGGTTATTAAAAAGCAAGTAAAGGCAAAAGGATAGATTTGTTTATCTCTAGTAGCTTGAACTACAGATAGATAGGTTATTGGAAACGGCCGTTAGTCTATAATCATTTTTATTTAAAAAACGTTTTATGCAATCTAGAACATATGTGACATAGCCTTTGTTTCTCAAAAATAATGTGGCATCCTAATCTTTTGAATTGTTGGATTGTTGATCATAATTTCTATACAATAACGCCTCGCATGCATTGCCTAAGGCCGGATTGATTTTCCTGTCGGGCATAACTAGTGTCGTTGATATTTTCTGAGAAGAAATTCTATAGCAGCTGAGTCTGTGTCTTGTAGACGAGAATAAGGTCGCACCTTGTTATAATATCAGCCCTGTGTTAAACTGTTCCACTGCTGGGCACTCGCACATGTGTGTGCTATAGTCCACCACGCTAGCCAAGTGCAGGTTCGCAGACTTCACATGTTTGAAAACGTTATTGAGAACTCTTAGGCATGCAGGTTTCCTCACGATGTTTTCCTTCACCGTTAAAGGAAGCGATAACTATTTAATACGCACATAACTTCGAAAAGTCAAAGATGCGCGTCTTGGGATCGAACTCGAGACCTGTGCGTGGCAGTCCAACGGTTTCCCACTACACTATCACTGCTGTTACCTGCACCTTATTACTTAGGAAAAAGTCAAAAGTCATAGCTAGCGAAAAGTGGATGTAATGCTCGTACACGTGTATTACAACCTCTTCTTGTCAGCTATGTAAGGAGAAGTCTGCTTACCCCTTCAGGAATATCCCCCTAGAGTGACTATCTCTGTGTTACTATTACTTAAACAAAGAGCAGGACTTACTTTAGTGATATACGGGCAGTTATGCCAATCACTCCAAGGCGACAGGATCTCTTGGTCTGCGTCTGGTTCGTGAGTCTCGTCTACACTACCAGAATGATCCTGTAACAAAATATTAATATTATCATTGAATAAAGCAAAATATTTATTTTGCTTTATTCAATCTCATTACTTTATAAACTTTGGTGTTGGCTCGGGATACTCTTCACCTATTAGTTTAAACATATAGTACGGTTGATGAAAGTTTTGCGTCTGAACGCCGCCGAAGGAGGAATTGAACTGCCTTTCTCCTTTAAACTGTTTAATACACATATGACGTGGCAGTCTAACGCAGAACAACACAGCAGTTCAGATCTCTCGCCTACTAGATAGATTGAAGTAATAAATCGAAACAACCTGATGGTAGTTTTGATTTTCCAACTCATTTTGCAGAAAAATGAGTGTAAAATTAAACTCAGACAAATGATTAAAGGTTATTTGTTAGAGTCAAATTTGTATGCGTATTTTTCTAGTTTTTGTTTTCCATAGGAGCGAAGTAGTACTTATAAATTTAGGTGAAACCGCGGACGACAGCCAGTTCTAGATAAGATGCGTTGGTGTACTGTTTGTTAATATAGTATATATAATACCGTGTGTATAATTAACCTTGTCCGATCCTTAAAGGTGTTATACAGTAGCTTATTATGAGTACGTAAGGGACATCCTTTTATAAAAATCGATCAAAATAATTACCCCAGTAAATTTAATTTATTTAAAATAATATGTTAATATATTACCCATGGCAACACCGACAACTTATTAATCATAATACCTAGGTATCACTAAAGTCCATAAAGGTTCACCTACCTACCTACGCCTTAGAAAATGCCACCAAAAGTATGCCACGCTTCGCGTCCTTGTCAAGTTTAGTGAAGTGTTGCTAGACTGTGCGAAATTTCAGTAATTTAAGGGTAAAAATGCTGATCAATACTGTACTTAAAAATATTATAAAGTCGTTTTACGATGATATAGTTCTTTTTTTGTTATTTTTCTTAGCATGTTTATTAAGAGAGAAACAAGCCCTTATTGGATCGAAAAGAGTTTATTATACACACTATATATGTGTGTGTTGCAAAAATTAAATAGTTTTAGACTATCTCTTCAGTTTTATAATATAAGTATAGATATAAGAGTTTGTAAAGATGCATGGATGCTCGTTACTTAACCTTGCGTATACCACTGAACTGATTTGGATGAAACTTGGCTCATAGATAGATAAAGTTTTGAAATAATACACAAGATGATTCTATCACAGTTGACGTTCCTGTAAGATTAAATGCGAATATGAGTTTGTTTGTTTGTTAGTTACGCTTTCACGTAACTACTCGATGGATCATCATGAAATTTCGAATACACGTTGTCAGGGATACAAAAAGTTATATAGGCTACCTTTCATCCAGAAAATAATCCTGTTACCGAGCAAAGCCGCCGTCAGAAGCTAGTATTAGTATAAATATGATGGGACTTTCTAAAGGTATTTAGACGTTCGTTACCCAAACATGTGTTTAACGTTAAACTGATATGGATAAAAAGTGGCACACGGATAAATTAAGTTTTGAATTAACATATAGGATATTCTCAATCCAGTATGCGTTCCAATAGAAAACAAAGCAAGTAAATACGTCCGTAATAATAAAAAAATACTAATAACTACTCTGCCGTCATAAGGAAAAAAGAGCTACATAAAATATTTTTCTAAATTAAGATTTTTACCTATTTGGAATCAGTAAAAATGACGCAAGTGCCAATTTTAATGGGTTTTGTTTTATTAGTTTCTTATTTTCCCCTTATTACGGCAATATTATACACACACCTTGCCCAAATGTGTTAAAACCGCATCATTTATCTTCGGTTCAAGCTCATCATACCCTTCTGGCTTAATGTGACAAGTGTGCTGGTCCTTACATTCTTTAGGGACCTTGATAGTTTTGCCATCTGAAAATATGGAACAAAGAGTAATTTACATGTGTACATATAGTTACATTATACATATGTTTACATTTACATATAGTTTTTGTAGTTATAATGATAATCATAGTTAGAAAAATACTGGACCCTCTGTGAGGGATAGAAGTCTTTTCGGAAAGAGGCATTTCGAGGAGGATCAGGACTATTGGCTCTATATGTTTCAATAGTCCTGAACCGACCGTGGCCAGCCTCGGTAGGTCGCCCATCCCACTTTAGATTAAAACTCTCTAAACGCCTTTTCTCCAGCCATCCAAAAACTCCTTTTATTTTTAACACACGATGCTATTTTGCTAGCATTACTATCTTTATGTCACACACTGTATATTATTTGGATGACTAATTTAGGTCTATCTGTAAGCGAACAATTCAATCCAAAAAGTCTAACAAAGATTTTCACTTTTACATTAGCGAGTATGCAAACGATGATTACCCAATGTTAAACATTTACTGTAAAAAAATTACCTTCACTAAAATAACATTGGTCTTGTGACTCAAGTATCCGCCTAATATATTTGAACATGTTTTACGTACGTCCACACATACGCTGAATTTACCTTCTGTCAATTTTGATTTAAGCATGTACCTATTAAGGACGCAAAATATTTTTGGTGTGGTCGACCATTATTTCCTTAATTACGTTATTCATAAGTAAATTAATTACCATGACCAAAACTGCGGCTAAGTTCAGCATAATCTAAAAACAGGTAGGTAATGAAAAAGCGCCTCCTCTAATAATCTCGCATCGTCCCTTAGACTTTACATTAACTGTACACATCACTAAAAATATTACGTACCCTGAGCACTGGCAGGCTTATCGTCAGAAGGGGCACCACTGCCGGCTGCCAAAAACACCATTAACTGCATGAAAAAATATTGTGTGTGACACTATGACATAAAATAATAAAAAATGATATTTTTGAAAATATACATAAATATTTTAAACAACCAGAAAATAATTATTATTCCTTTTTTATATCAAATTGTCAATGGGTAGGAGCTATAGTAATAATAAAAAATGTATATTTACCGCCAATATCACGACACCCAAAGCCACCATTTTGTAAAAAGAAATAGTATTTAATTTTTGAACGCTCAGCAGCAAATGTTACAATTATGTTGCTTCAATGAACGTTCCAAAGATACTGATGTTAAATGTTATGACAAAGATTTTATACTCTGTATTTTCCTCCTCTTTGTAGTTCGTGTGGTTACATCTAAATATATAAAAGGATACACTGACTAATATAGCAACGCATAGCCTAAACCCCTTGCTTAAAACCCCGATAAACATTGGAAATATTACACAGAAGTTTCTAATACAACGTAGACGAGCAAACTAAGCAATGATATAATATGCAACTCTTAAAGGGGTGAAAAGAGGTTCGAAATTACTGAATCTGGCGGTTAGAATTTTTTTTTGCGCAAAGATTCAACTTATACAGTGAAATCATTTTAATATGGATGCTACATCTATTCTAATATTATAAAACTGAAGAGTTTGTTTGTTTTCTTGGTTGAACGCGCTAATCTCAGGAACTACTGGTTCAAATTGAAAATTATTTTAGTGTTAGATAGCCCATTTATCGAGGAAGGCTATATAACATCACGCTACGACCCACGGGAGCGGCGCAGTAACTATAAACGCGGGTGAAACCGCGCGCATGTCTAGTCCCTAATAAAATGATTACCCAAGATACCACCGCTCTATGAGTGAAACGGGGGTTTGCAGTATATAACTACTTGTATACAATTGTAACCGAAATTCATGCGATCGAAATTGCAAGTTCTTTTTAATTTATTTATTAAACTATTTACAGATTTATGTCATTACAGGAAAACCTAATGCGACATAGTGGACATTAACACATTATAATAAGAACTATAAATTTTGTGACAGATTTTGTAATGTCACCCTCTCAAATTTCGCCAACGTACAGCAAAATATATCTTATAGTTGTGCAATTACATTTAGCATCCGAACAGAATGCACCACTGCACCGGTGCGTATTTCAAAACATTTGTGCGAAGAACTGGCAGATCTAACAGCCTTCCCCGTGGCCCCTGTCGTAACCTGGACTTAGGTACAAGAAACTGGAGCGATGGTAATATTGTTGGGTTGTTCAATTTGCCTGTTATGATAAGGTATATGTATTTAAGCAAAGCATAGTGCCGTCTCACCTCGAGTTTATAATATCCAACCATTTCTAACATGAAAAAGCGTGGATACATAAGAGGATAGAAGGGGTATACTCCGTATTGCTTCAAGTAAAAGTACCGGGTGAACTTGTTTTTTATTTTCTCTACCGGGATGATAGCTTGTACATATTCAATGGCACCGACGACTTCATAAATTTGGCTATACTAGCTATACTAGCTATACTACTACTATGAGTGGTGACTCTGGTAATTACAGTGAAGACATTGTCATTTCACCTTCATGCCGGAACCAGACTTGATTTTGGATCATGGTGTTTTAAGTACCTACATCTATTATGTAATAATATATAGTTATTTAAACAGTACTTAAGAATCTAGTAAAAACTAGTTGCTAAAATTTACTCATGAAACTGAAATGTTTAATAAGAAATCAACACATATATATGTAACATAATTGTTGTAACATAATCTGCGATTACATTTAAGAATTTATAGATAGTTAAGAAAAACTGATAGAAACTAGTTTTACTATGATTATTCCATAGGTAACATAATATATCAGTTTCAAGAGTTTATAACTTTATTAAAATTATTATCTGTGATTTTATGATAACTTAAGTTTAAGCATGAAAAGCACAACATTATTTTTATTATAGTTGCTTGAAACACAATCTCTGATGACGTGGGTTAAATTAGTTGTCTGTGATTATACCATGGGTAATTATGTAATCAATGTGATTAATTTTATTATAATGTAAGGTTCAAACAATGTGATTCGTTGCAACTGTATCTGTGATATAATAAGCGTTTTAAGCTCTGCAGTGTCAGCGACATATAGTTATACATTTTATTTTAGATTATTCTATAGGTAAACGTTACTAATCTGTGACATGTAATGAATCTGTGATTTATTGGAAATAGGTACATCTGTGATTTTTTACGTCTTTTGATCTATCTAGTGATAGTTATCGTTATTATAATATTGTTGATTTGTTTATTTTATTAAAGATTTATTCAATTTATGCAGCAGGTTTTTGTCAACTTTCACGTGTCATGAATCATGGTCATCCCATCAGTTATAATATATAATATTTTTGATCCAATTTAACTTTTAAAATGCTAACACAGGAGAATCGCAATTCATTTGGAATGAATGTACTCTCCAATATGTAATTGAGGAAGTCGAATTTTGTAAACAAACATGTCATATTTAAAAAGATATAGGCATCAATAGAGGGCCGTGCGGAATGAATTAAAATTGTTTTTTTTTTCAAATTTAGCAAGTTTTATGGGAAACCAATGCTTTATATGTTACTCGCCAAACACCAATTATTTTTAAGAGATTTTGGCTAAGGTTGTTTTGTCTTTTTTAGATATTTTCTCATTATAGTTTTCCAGCACGGCCCTCTATCCACATCGATATATCATTTGTTATTACGAATTCACCATATCTGTTGCGGCACATATGTATAACGTGTTAATAGAGCACATTCCTCGAGTTTAAGAAACTTTTTAATATGCTGTATATTTTTCAAGTTACACGGGGGCCGTGCTGAAAACGGTTGGCTGGCACGGCCCTCTTTTTTTTTGAGGTACATTTAAAAAGAAACGGGTACATATACTCTTAGAGGCGAGTACATTGCATTGGTGCACTCTTAAAATGCAAATTCTGGGGGGCCGTGCTCGGCAAACGTACATCGAATTTTAATCACTAGGCGGCCGCTAGTATTTGTAAAATAGCCAATCATACAAATTCTGTGTAAGAATATTAGAGGTTTGGTTCCACCACACAGGAATACCTAGTGTAGGCCATCAAATGCTATTACTATTTGTAATCTTTAACAAAATCATTCATTAGAATTGCACGGATGTAATTGACGTTTATTCTTCCACAAGCTACGAGTATATCTAGTGTGTCATGGACTAGCGATATTCTAAATACTTATTTAACAGCTATTTTAATACAGTCTACACTTGGGCCCAATCCACTTTCCGCTATGTGGCAGCCATTTTGTTTTTTTCGTTGAAATATTCTTTAGGTGAGTACAAAAAAATTATATGTCACATAGTGTTGGTCTCTTCAAAAGGCAACAATGCTGTCTACTGTCTATATTACAAAAAAATATGTTCACGTTCATTGAAATTAAACTACTATATACGGATTTTATCGCGTTGTGTATTTATCACTGTATTACAAAATTTTGAAAATATTACACTACTACTACTATTGATTTTATTTTACTAATTTATAAGCTAATAAAATTATTTAAACTATTAAATCTATTTATTTTTGGTTTACACTTTCCCCGATTCACGTTTCCATAATTTTTGACAAAAACATGATACTCAAAAAACAAACATTGGAATCACCCATTGTATATTAACTGCAGCTTACAGCGGCACAACGGCGACTACACACAATAGGTTTTTAATTATGTCTGGTTTTCCAAGACTATTCCAACCTGTCAAGACAGCCATATCAGGTAAGGAACATTGGTGTAGGGTATCGAAGGCTCGAGAAACCAGGTACGTATACAAGAGCCACATATTGCAATGGCTCAGATTATAATAATTATAATAACTCACTAAAATATTATTGACTTAAGGCATATATGTACATACTTATTTGTAAATAGTTAACGCAGTTTGTGAATAATTACAGCATTGTCTTTCCTCATACACAAATAAATAAGTGCCTATCACAGAGTAACGTATTTATACAGTTTATTATTATGTATATTGAATATTATTCATTATTAATATAAAATCCAAAGTAGAAAATCAACTTTGGATATGCATTTTATTTTTAAATGCTCCCTAGGAATAATTCCTGTGCCGTGGGGAACTTTACAAACATTCATACAACGTACACAAAGAGCACCCAGACTCGAAACAACAATTTGTGGATCACACAATTTTTGTTCCGTGTGGGGATCGAACCCACAACACTCAGCGCGGCGGCAGTGCCGAGGCGACCACTTAGCCACTACGCCATTAGTGCAGTCATTTGCGCCATAATTATAGCATGGTGTCATAAATATAGGTGACTAAATATACTGTGGCGCAAAACTTATCACACCAAATGATATAGGTACTGTCTTAAGCTGGCTAATATAAGACGGTTAATATACATATGTATAAATATAAACAAAAAACCTGTATTCGCAGAAATGAAGAAATTATTCTTTTGAACAAAATAAATAATATAAAATTAGACACAAATTCGAACACCATTGTTTTTTTTTTTTTTTTATACTACTAAGTTGGCAAACAAGCATACGGCCCACCTGATGGTAAGTGGTCACCGTAGCCTATGGACGCCTGCAACACCAGGGGCATCACCTACGCGTTGCCGACCCTTTAGGAAAGGAAGTGGGAAAGAGAAGGAGCGGGAAGAGGGGAAGGGGGTGATTGGGCCTCCGGAACTCTCACTCACCGAACGAAACACAACAGCAGGAATACTGCTATTTCACGTCGATATTCTGTGAGAGGGTAGTCCTTCCCCGGTCGAGCCGGCCCATTTATGCTGAAAACAGCGAGGCTCTACTACTCAGACAGCGAGGCTCAACTAACCTTTTTCTCTTCGTCACAAGATTATGAATCTAATTTCTTTTATAATAATATGTAACGGGTATTAACGCGATCATGCATAATGTTTAGCTTTTTTATGCTTGACGTTTCGACCAGGTTACACCGGCCGTGTAATAATATAATAAATAATGGTCACAAGCTGACAGCTTGTGACCATTATGCATGATCGCGTTAATACATTACATATTATATATTTTACTGGAACCTCTGCAACTCCGTAGGGACATTGCCTCATTGGCATGTTTCTGCAGAATATACCACGGGGAGTGCTCTGAAGAGTTATTCCACCTTAACCCACCCTCCCTTTCCTATCCAGAACAACGCGTGCCGGGCTCAGATGCCGTCCTTACACGATAAAGTCAACGTTCTGCTCCGCAGAGGTCTCGAGTTCGATCCTAGGGCGCGCATCTCTGACATTTCGAAGTTATGTGCGTATTAAATAGTTAATTATCGTGAGGAAACTGCACGTCTGAGAGTTCTCCATAATGTTTTCAAAAACATGTGAAGTCTGCCAATCCGCACTAGGCCAGCATGGTGGACTATGGCCTAACCCTACTCACACTGAGAAGAGGCCCGTTCCCAGCAGTGGGTCAGTTTAATACAGGGCTGATATTATTATATAGGTATAGGTGTCATAATATTGAATAGTGTGCGTTATACGTAAGCAGTAACAACTAAACAGACAACCATTAGAGGAAAGAATCATTATTAGTAACTAAATAATGTAATACTGAACATATTAAACTTACTGGAACTACTAAGTGAACTTTTCTCTTTACATTCACATCCTTAACCATTACAATTGTGCAAGTGTATGAAACCGTACACTAAGCGTTATCAACATACCAGGAATTTGCTGTTATTGTTGTTTGTTTATTAACTGGCATCCATAGACATTAATACGACTAATAATGCATAAAGGAAAATTATATTTGTTAAGTTGTTTCCATTGTGCAGCCCGAATGAAATAAAATAATAATTCCCGAAACCGATTCATCGCTGCCTACCAGGTCTAATTGTAAATATTATACAAATAAATAAAATCAAACTGTCTGTTTGTTTTGTCAAAATAACAGCTTTTTACTGAATGCATATAAAAGTACCTATATACGGCACTTATATCAACAAATAAATTTTTAAATTTCGGCCTGCTTGTATGTTTGTACCTGCTGTTTGAAACAGCTGAACCGATTTTGACGGGGCTTTTACTGACAGATAGCTGATGTTACAAGTAGTAACTTAGGCTACGTTTATTTAGAAAAGAATTAAGGTTCCGCAAAATAATATACCACGTGGACGAAGTCGCGGGTTACAGCTAGTTTATCAATAGTCTTTCGTGCAGCATAGATATAATTACCCAGATAAGTCGCTCCATGAGCAGATATTTCGCTACGACGATGTATCATACATAAACTGTTCCACTGCTGGGCACGGGCCTATTCTTAGTGTGAGAAAGTTTGGCAGACTTTACATATTTTCGAGAACAATATGGAAAACAGACAGCAATAAGACTGTGTGTATAACTACAATGTAATTTCATTTTGAAATAAATTATTATTAACTCTCAGATATGCAGATTTTCTCACGATGTTTTACTTTAAATTTTACAATATATAATAATATCTTGTAAATATTTCAACTGTACAATACACAATAAATCTTGTTGCCGAAAAATTAATATAAGTTAAGTATATATATATATATATATAGTATTGTAAATTGAAATACCTATATAAGGGGGTGGCAAAATTTTATTCCGTCACTCACGTTACGCCACTGAAAAAGAGGTAACTACAGTTCGGACTGATTATACCTCTTAAATCATTACTTAGTATTCCCCTGTTTCCTCCTCCATAATTAAATTATATAAAAAAAAAACTATTCAAGAAGGATTTTGACTATGTACCTACGTATTTTTTTATTTATATTATATACTAATTGACCCGCGCAACTCCGTCTGCGTCACGTAAGAGAATTTTCTGTTTTTGTAACACTTTTAATTGATTCTCCGCTCGTATTGGTCGTAGCGTGATGTTAGATAGCTTATAGCCTTCCTTGATAAATGGGCTATTTGCTTATTCTATAATAAAATGGGCTATATCAAAAAGTTATTGGGTTTTCCTGTTAAGAAATCTCAATACGAGCCCGGAGTTAGGAAGTTGGCGGTGTTAGACATCCCCGTGCCTCGAAAAGCACGTAAGGCCGTTGGTCCTGCGCCTGATCTCTCTCCGGTCGTGTCGGATTATTAGTCCCATCGGATCATGAGAGTTAGGGAACAGAGAGTGCACTTGTGCACTATAATATATTTTGCGCCGATGACGAGTCTCCGTTAAGATTGGCCGCCGTGACCGAAATTCGAAGGTCTGGAGGACATTATTATTATTATTATTAAATGGACTATCCAACACTAAAATAATTTTCAATTCCAACCAATAGTTCCCAAAATTAGTGCGTTCAACCGACCAAATAAACTCTTTAGCTTTACGAGTATAATATTAGGTATATTAAGTATTTGTTTTTTTAGTAAGTTTGTTTGCTGCATAATTAAAGATTGCAATATAACCAAGCTTTTTCTGTATTGTTTTAAGGTTCTTAGTCCTTATAAAAAATAATTCTTAAAAAACAAAAATATGGGAACATTTTAGTGACCTTCAAATTATATGTTTTCCTTTATTGTTCTAGTGTTAGATATAAATGGCAGTAGTAGTTATTATATGTTTATTCTTTTTTGCTCTAGTGTCATTATTAAGGGCGATAACATAGGAATATTTGTGTGTAGACGAAACACTGCATTTCCTCTTAATATACATACCTAAGCGCATTACCCAGATGCACTTGCTGACGTCTTTCTTCATCCTCGATCCTTAATTTGAAATTGCGTAAAACATTGCATACTAAAGACTAATAAAATTAATTGCAGTATTTATATGTTTACATAAACATAATTATTAAATATTCATTAACGTAATAAGGTAATACTTAGTACCTATACCTATACTTATAATATTCCATAGGATGACATGGTTTTGCATAAGTTGTGTGTTCAGAAAAGATATTTAACGTCAGAGCTAATTTAACGACAAAGATGAGAATCACCTCAGGTGCAAATAGACGCTATTGAATCCGTCTACGAGGTGCAATTCTGGACTCCAAGCTATTTCGGCGAATTTCTTCATAGAAAAATCTTTGCACGATTCGAGAATCAATTGGAATTCGGGAAACAAATCAAATTTACTACCGCTGTACCTCAGGCAGGAGGCAGTCTAGTGTTTATACAATAGATTATGATAACATAATAACTAATCATATGATATTTGTAACAATCTCAGAATGTATTAAAGGCTTCGTAATCTTTAGCGCCTTTCTAGAAACTATAAGATAACTGTTAAAGCAATTGCATAACGTTTTAGTTAAAGAGTTCTGTAATATTTTATTATTTAAATTGCCATGAACAGCAGTAACAGAAGATCGCTTCGGTTATACGAATGGTGTACTATAATAATAATATAAATAATAAATAAATATTTATTCACCAAATAAAGAAATACACATTCTCAGATGTTAATTAACAATATAACTAAGTTCAAGTTCGATCAAACAGCACGCACCAGCGAGTTTCTGAACTAATATGCGAACTAAATTAATTAGGTACCGCTTGTTTTAATGTTGAAGGAAAACTTTGTAAGGAAACCTGCATGTCCGAGAGGTCTTCATCATATTCTCGAAGACATGCAAAGGCTTCCAAACCACATCATGCCAATATGATGGAGTCTATACCCTCTTCTTATTAAGAAGAGACCCTAGCTTAGAAACGAGCCATTTAATTTACAAAGATCGTTAAACTGTGGCAATAGCTGGTCATTTTAGCGGTTCATTGCTGAACAAAAGTTTCAGCAATAGATTATACAGCTATCCATGTTTTGACATATTTTGTACCCATCCAGTTCATATTACATCAATCGCGTGTGTACTGTAAAGCGATGCGTCATAAAATCGATGTCCTATGCCACGCTCTCTTATCCTGACATTTAAATCATGAACCAATGAAATAAATGGCTTGTTATTGTGACATTTACATTGCGTCATAATATAATTGAGGATAATCCCATGTTCCCCTTGTATAAATACTTACATTTATTCCTATCTATAAGCAAACGCATATATATATTCTATAAGGTGTAAAGTGCAGAGTAATTAACTTAAATAAGTCGCATATAAAATAAAATTCAAGTTGTCAGAAGTTTAATGAGTTTATAGCAGTGTGTAGAGTAAAATTTGATTCGTACATAATGACTAAATTTACTGAAGTGTGCCTGGTAAGTCTAAAATTTGATTTAATAATTAAGGATAAGTACGTTTTCTTTTAAAATATTATAAATTGTGTTATATTTAAATATAACATAGAGTAGTGTTTAATTATTCTGCTGATACCTAAAGCTTCTTAACTGGAAAAGTGCTAGTAAATAACCTTTGTACAGAAGGTGTGCAGCCAAATAATCTAATATTACATTACTACGGTACAGGGGGCTCAGAGCTCAGTAGCGGGGCGATCTGTAGGCAGATACGAGCAACTTAAACTTTGATGACCACACTCTTGCAATACCTGCGCAGTCAATTAACCCACTAAACTAACTAAAACTTATTAGTATTAAAATCATTATTGAATAAATGCCTACCATTTTTGCCACGCGGAATAAGTTTGCGTGCGATTGTATATCTCTTGAGAGTGTTATTGAGATTTTCTGCTTGGAAGTTTACAGTAGCCCTCTGTTCCATGACATAATTATAAAATCATAGCTGGCAAAATGTAGGTGTAAAGCATAACGAGTTAATGTAAAATAATATTGTTTGAAAATCTTCAGATTGTGCTATGTGGGATCCTGATTCCGCTCGCATTCGCCGATGCAGAGTTAACTTGTAAGTAATGAAATTACTTAACCATATATGAAAGGCACCATTCACTAAATAGTACATCTATATATTAATACGTGAAGCAAAATCTTTGTACTCCTTTTTACGAAAATTCCGCGGACTGAAGACTATGAAATTTGGCACAGTTAAAGTGTATATAGAGAAGGAGGGGCGAATCCCAATATTTTTATAAAATGTGCATTAGAATTACATTAAATTAATGGAAAACACTACACGCACACAACCATGCATTCGACACACGCAGTCGAATCGCGTTCGTAGTATGTCGACATTGTTCGTCTGACGTCGTACAATTCTTTGTAACGATGTCAGATTATGCTTATTTATATATAATAGAGAAATACAGAAAACAAAGTAGCAAGTTTAGGAATTTTGGTCGAATTTTGACCACTAGGTGACCGCTAGTTATAATAAATTAGCCATCCCACTGTAACAGTATTTTTCTGGATAAAAAGTACCCTATTACCTTTTCTGTAGCTCTGATAAAGTGTATTCGAAACATGAAAGCGTATTTGTTATGCTTTCACGCCTTAACTAATAGCCTGATTCTCATGTTTCGCATGAAGCGTTAGGTCAATTTCCATTTTTTCTGGGTGAAGGGTACCTTCCTTTTGTATCTATTAATCTGTATAAAAATTTTGTTTTACTTAATTGTGTGTGTTCTGTACGAAATAAACGTGATTTCTTACTTTCTTCCTTATGACCTTTTCTGTACCCCTACAACGTGTGCGAAATTAGATAGTTGAATAGTTAAGGCGTGGAAGCGTATCGAACAAATTCACATTCGCATTTATAATAGGTACTAGTTAGGATTATAATTATCCTGGTATTAGAACTCCAACAAAAGTCAACAATTATATATAGGTTTACAATATTACTTTTAATTCATTAATTAAATAACAACTCTTGAACTACATTAAACGCTCCGGTACAAGTATATACAAATATACTAGCTTATACTTAACCCGGCTACTCTTCGCTGGGGCTCAGTCTGATATTAATGATTAGTAGTAGTATTCCCTTTCCCGTGATAACATCGAGATAAAAGTATATATTAAAACCCCATCTTGAGTAATTATTCAATATAACAATACAACATAGAAAAGCTAAATATTTATTTTATAAAAAGGGAACAGATATTGGCATATAAATATGTAAAAATCTGGATTATAAAAGCCTTAGAAATAACATATATTATTAAATTATGTAAAAATACTGTAAACCAATAATATTATTTATGAATTGTTTGTTTTCAGTCTCAATGCCGGAGTACTGCAAGAATAAAAATATGAAGTTTTGTTTCAACGACACCAATTATCCTACTGAAATAATTGACACGGTCTTAGCAGATATAAAGAACTTCGTAAGTGTATTTAATCCTAAGTTGTAAGATCACAACTATATCGCAAGAGGTTTTACAAATATTCACAGACAAATTTTTGTTTTATGTCGCATTCGAACTCACAACACTCGACCAGATGGCGACCAATTAAATTACGCCATCTGTGTAGTCTAGTCCATTTTCATCAGCGAAGATTTATTCGCTTCAATGTTGGCTTCGTTCGTATTCCGGATACAACTTAACTTACGGGATTGCAAGTTTCTCTTCATCTACTAAAATAATAATAATAATAATGTCCTCCTAACCGAATTTCGGTCACGGCGGCCAATCTTAACGGAGACTGGCCATCGGCGCAGGAGATATTATAGTGCACAAGTGTGCGCAAACACAAGTGCACTCTTTGAAATTAAACTACTATATACTATATAGTGTAGTCTACACTGGAACATTAAGACAACTACCATCTTAGTCTCCCCGTGACCATGGCTGCTGAAAAGCAACCGAAACGTCGTGGAAAGTGTAAACTTAAATACAAATAGATTTGATAGTTTTAATAATTTAATTAGCTTAAAATTAGTAAAGTTTAATAGTATAGTTAATAGTAGTGTAACAGTTTCTAAATTATGTAATAGAGTGTTAAATAAACAACGCGATAAAATCCGTATATAGTAATTTAATTTCAATGAATAACTTTCGCGTAAACAGAAGACAATATTATACAAGTGCACTCTCTTTTCTCTAACTCTCATGATCTGATAGGACGGTCATCCGACACGACCGAAGAGAGATCAGGCGCAGGACCAACGGCTTTACGTGCTTTCCAAAGCACGGGGGTGTCTAACACCACCAACTTCCTAACTCCGGACTCGTATTGAGATTTCTTAACAGAAAAACCCAATAACTTTTTGTTGGCCCGACCCGGAATTGGAACTCGAGACCTCATGCATAGCAGTCGCATTCACTACCGCTGCGCCACGGAGACAGTTAACTAACACATTCTAACGTGTAGTCAAAATACAAAAAAACAGAATGAATAATGAAAAAATGATAACAATTTCGAGCGTTTCGTAGACAACATTTTTTTTTTATCGGACAATAATGTTCGCCTTTGTCCATTGCTGTCCGCGGATATTGCGTCGCTCAATCTCAACGGACACGGCAGGCAATCCAAATTCCAACCACGACGTTTCGGTTCTAGTTATTGAAGTGTTTAATTATTTTAAGACTCGTCTACAATGTAAACACAAACACACATTATTAATATAACTGATGCTTACAATAATGTTTACATTTATTACAGACGTGCACATCCTAACAAGTGTACACCCACGCGAGATAAAAAACAGCGTAATCCAAACAAGGTTTTCCCAAGTCTCGATGTTCTTTCCGTTCATTGTCTGAATGTTTGCAAAGTTCTGCGTAACAGGAATTATGCATTCATCTATTTAATAAGTCAATATATCCTTAATGACTTTATGAAAAAGGATTATGCCAGGATGTCAGGAACTGAATATCGGCTAAAATAAAAATTATATTATGCTTGCAGGAGGTTGCCAAAGAAAATGATGTAGGCCAAATAGAATACGCATACCGTCAAGGAGACTCGCTTGATGAGCATGACTGCCTCTCTCAGTCAGTTGTAAGTATATCTTCATAATTATAATTGAGATTAAATATGAAGTGGCCGCTTCGTATAAAGAAAATCGGTAACGTTCTGGTTTTCATACTAACTGTTTCATCAATATTTTTTGAATAACCAATCCGAATAGGTACTATGTTCTTTTTCGTGTATAGTTGCCTGTATTTAAGTTGGTCATGTTATTATGGCGAATTAAAAGAACGAATACGCGAAACCACTAAGCGATATAAACTTAAATACAAATTTTATAAAAGGTTATTACTCGAAATGTAAATACTTTTTTAAATAACCATTGCAATTCGTACTAAAACCACGAAATTAGATGTAGGACATAAACGACAATTTCATAGCTAAATACCAAATATTTATATAATCTAACTGTCTACTTCGGTGGCTCCGAATATAGATGTTAGTCCGTGACTTCATTTGTGTGAATTCTTAGTAATAGCAACGAGTTTTAAACATCACAACACTTTGTGTACATAGTACGACAATATAATAACCTATTTCAAAAGATCATAACTTTAAAACTACAAGATCTCGGACAGTATACTTTAGTGTTTTTGTTAATTAATAACCACCTCTATCACCCATACCATTGGTCCAGTACTTACGTGGCACTGTGTATGTATATGTATATTTAAGTCTCCAGTAATAATATATAACGTTATAACGTTACAAATCTTCGTGTAGTTTTTAAAGATTTCTTGCATTTTGGGTTGTAATAATTCCCTAGTATTTTTTACTAACCACCTGAACTAGGCTAGGATGCTAGTATTAGGAAGGGGGTCACGAGGATTTGGGCTTAGATGATGATTCATCTAAGCCCAAATTCTCGGACTGATGAATCTGACTGATGTCAGAGTGTAAGACAGGACTTTTCTTCTTATATATATTGATGCTATTGCTTGCAGACTGACCCCATTTATTACGTCGTCGACGAATCTGGAAGAGACCGAGTAGTTGTTCAAAAGACTGGCAAGTTTGAGCAGCGATACAGCGTCAGGTGGTGCGCGTAAGTAAACAAAAATAAAAATAAATAAAAGACATGTTTATTCATATAAATCACAAAGTGATTCTTATGAATGTCAAAGTAACATGTATGAACGTCGACGTGGTACTCATGAACGTCAAAGTAACACGTATGAACGTCAACGTAATACTTATGAACGTCAAAGTATCACTTATAAACGTCAAATTTAAACTTAATAATGTGAATTTACACTTACCTGGCAACCCATGGTCCGCAAGGTAAGGACGTAGAACCAATAAGAACCGACAAGAAACTCATGGCCAATCGTTTTAATATTGTTCTTTTTACAATTCAGTTACATAAGGAGTTGCAGCCATTACACGGTCTTTCTTTCTTTTGAGTCTTATCCTGTATTCTGGTTTAGTGGAATTCGATAATTTACTTCTACATTTTATTTAAACAATTAGATTAAACTACGGACTATAATCACGTCTTGTCTTGATTATTTATGTACATGTAAGTGGATGCTCCTATTTACCATACTGCTGCTTTAGAGGCTACCATCAATTTTTATCAAATGCTTGAGTATGTTGAGTAGTAGTTCATGGAGAAATGGTTGCAGCACCTTACAGTTATGATTTGTAAATGAAATATTATTGTACACTTGGCGATTAAAAAGAGTGGCTATGAGTTTCTTGCCCGTTCTTCTCATGAGCCCTACACACCCTAGCTTTGCTGAACGTGGCAGTAAATGTAAATTTACTGGAAAAAATTTACGTGTAACTTTGACATTCATAAGTGTTACCTTGTAACCTAATTTGAATAAATTTATTTTGATTTTGAACACCATTTATCACGTACACGTAACACGCAATAAGTAATATTCAAAAGCTAGCGTCTGAGTAGTTTAGGGAAGGAAAAAAGCATCCACTTACGGATATACAAAATAAAGATTAAAAATCTATAACCCGACTACGTAAAAAAAGGGGTATAAAAGGGAAGAATTTAAAATTTATATAGCCCATGTCACTCGGGCCATTATTATGAATCTATTGACACTCGGTTCAGTAGTTTAGGCGCTACGGTGGAACATACAAACATACATACACAGACTGCCAAAGTCATTACCATAGATTACAATACTGTATAGATAGGCAACTCGAGCCTCGCTAGAGGTCTGCATAAGTGCTGCCGCCAAGTAGCAGTATCATGAACTAAACTGAAGTCGTCAAAGCAAGCTATACATACATACGTGTATATACGTATATATAGACACGTGCATTACTCCTTTAAAATTTTCATAATTTTATTGTAATTTATATGCTGCCTATATTTGTACGCATACAAAAATAGGCAGCATATTAATCAAGTTACAAAATGAGATTATATGGGGAACATGAAAAAATAAACAAAAAATAATGTGTATGTTTTTTATTTTCACTTGTGAGTCATATAATAATTATGCGCAGCGACTTTAACAGCATCATCACAGTCCGTTTACCGTCTACAAGCTTCACCAAACATCCTGGTACACAACATGATCTTTAAGCCATGATGACAAAATTGATCAAATTCACCACATAATAGAAGTCATTCAATCGCATTTTTAGGTACTCTCGATGCCTGGCCGGAGGAACTAAGTTTATCTCAACGTACTAGGTTGTAGAAAAACCACAAATACACAGAAAAACAAGAAATTAACTTTGAGCAAACGTATTAATCGAAAATTTCCCTGTTAGAAATCGTCGAACATGACGTGTCAAAAATAGTGTTGCTAGATGATCTAAATATTTCCACTAAATCTTATTCAGTTAAATATTTTAATCTGCATTGATATTACCTGTTTAGCTCTATTGTAATTTTATATAACATTATTGCTGAGATTTTAGATATTATTTATACAAATTATCATCTTCATTGATTTAAGTTGTTGTAGACTAAAATAAAATATCCCACAGAATTTTTAATTTACAACACTAAAGTAGACGCTACCGTATTGTAATCTATGGCTACCGCAGCAAAATTTTGTAATATCGCCATCTATTGAAAACTATATAGTAACACAATTATAACACAATTAATTCATGATACTGCTAATAGAGGCGCTCTTGTCGAAAAACGTACCCGTACATTTGTTCGTAGTTACCATAACAAATATAATAATATACCATATAAATATACCATAGCAATAATAAAATGTTAAAATTTGAGACAGATTAATTGCCACAATCTACAAAACCAAGTCCAACCATCCTCTACCGGTAGCCAACGAGACAAGCTATTAAAACATCGCTATTTTGATTGGTCATGCTAAATTAAATGCGGTAAAAAGGATAATATAGTTTAATGCTGACAAGAGTCCAGTATATCAATAAACTAGATGTGCCCACGGTTTCACCCGCGTTTATGATTACTGCGCCGCTCCCGTGGGTCGTAGCGTGATGTTATATAGCCTAGAACCTTCCTCGATAAATAAGCTATCCAACAATAAAATAAATTTTCAATTCGAACCAGTAGTTCCTGAGATTAGCGCGTTCAACCAAATAAACAAACTCTTCAGCTTTATAATATTAGTATAGATACTGCATGGATGGTTTAGTGGTTTTGATGGGTGCCTCGACACTGCCGCCGGCGCCGTGTCCCTGGTTGTGGATTTGAGATCACACGGAACAAAATTTTGTATGATCCACAAATGGTTGTTCTGTGACTAGTTGTGCTTGACGTCCTTTGTTGGAATGTTTATAAAGTCCTCAAAGACACAGGAATTATTTCCAGAGCGGGAGACGGCTTTAAAAAACAAATGACGGTACATATTTTTTACATACACAATTGGTTAGACTTTAAACGATTTTCACAAGTGTATGTGATATTGTAATAACTGCTGGTGAATCTTAATAAATAAGAAAGAAGAAAGAAAGAAAGAAAGAAATCTTTATTGCATACAGCTTTCAGGTGGGCACAATGTAAATGAAAATAAAAAATAAAAAAAAAGTACCAGTTACATACACAATATTAAGAAGTAAGAAATAAAAAATAAAAGATACAGTGACATAAAATAATTAAATCTCTTGAGACACATATGTCCCACAGCTGCAGCAATCAGGACTCCAGTTCAGCATTTGCCTGGTCCAAAGAACCAGGCACTGGTCTTCCACTGGAGCCTGTTATTGTGACGTACGGAAGCCAACAAGTATAACGATAGGTATATACATAGTTATATATAATTTAGAATTATGTACATACTAATATAATTATTCCAGTCAGGAGGGTCTGATTACCGGGAGGACGCAGCATTTCCTGGCATCCACTGTGAAGGAGAATAAGATGGCATGCGAGAACAAGTATATAAGCTACGATTTCCTGGTGCTGAAGTTAAACCCTGACCGAGACGGCAAATGGAGGATGGAAAGGGCTTCTGTCAAGATACCAGTCTGCTGCGCGTGTAGATACGAAAAAGATTAATTGATTGTACTTTGAAACTGTTCGTACAATACAATATGTATTATGGTAAAATGAAAGCCTCAGGCTTTGTATACATATGTAACTATTAAAATATTAAGTGCTAATGCTTGTTGTTATTTTATAACGTAAATAAATAATTACACATACGTACCTGCCTATTGAAAATGAAATATAAACGCAATATTAAAATAAAATATAAACGCAATATTAAAATAAAATATAAACACAATTTTCAAAAGCACATTTATTTAGATTATATTGCACTTAAACATTATTACGTGGCGGCCACGCAACGGAAGACGCAGCAGGGATAGGGCTCCCACATGATGGACCGACGACCTGGTAAGGGTCGGCGGAAGCAGTTGGATGTGGGTGGTACAAGACCGGTCTGTGTGGAAAACCTTAAGGGAGCCCTATATCCAACAGTGGACGTCTTCGTCTGAGATGAAGATGATGATACATTATAGTATAACAAGAGAATGAATAAAGTATAAAATAAGACTTATTTAATTTATCTGTAAATTATATATTTACCTAAAAGATAACAAAAAATAAAGATAACTAAAAATAAAAATATAATAACTTTACATCTACCCTAATATGGCTATTTAATTTATTATGTAGGACAAGATTTTGTCTTACCAAATACATCCAAAAATAAATTTTATATTTTATTAACAAACACATACGTAATAATAATTTAATATCATAATTTTATAAATTATAAGCCTTTTCACAGAAAGGGTCGTTCAACTATAACTTAAGTACCAATAAGGTAAAGGTTTGCTATGCTTATTTTAGATGATATATTATGCTCACTTTAGATGACAAGGCGGAGTTAAGAATTACTAAAATCTTGCTTAAGTTATACTTGAACGGCTTCAAAGGCAATATTTTTGTCAACGATTCTATCATTAATTTTAATATATTAAGCATTTTATATATTACTAGTTAACCCGCGCAACTTCGTCTGCGTTACATAAGAGAATTTTCCCCGTTTTGCAACATTTTTCATTGAAACTCTGCTATATATATAGCCTTATAGCCTTCCTCGATAAACTAGGTATCCAATACTAAAAGATTTTTTTAATTCGAACCAATAGTTCCTGAGATTAGCGCATTTATCCAAACAAACTTTTTAGCTTTTATTAGTATAGATATTACTGGAAGAAGGTGCTACCCCGGATCAGCAGTGGTACGATCAGTGACATAAGTAGATAAATATATGATAAGATTTTAATTTGATTTATCAATTTAAAATCTTATACAGAATAACGGCAATGCCTAATTTTTTACTGCAGTAACAGTTGAAGGATAGTTATTTTAATCACATTTAATTACCATAGAACAATGATAAATACGGTTTTATTTATAAAAATCTGGTACAAATTATTGTCTTACATTTACGCTTAGAATATTTTGAAACTATTTTACTTTATTAAACACTAGCTTAAATGAAGAGAAATGCCTATAGGTAGGTCTATCGTGTAGTGGCCTGCCGTTTCATACGGAGGGCCGAAACCTCGTCGAGGTCGCGACCGCATGCGAAAGTGATTCGCGCGGCCCCGTCGATAGTGGTTTCGTCGAGGAACACCGTGGTAGGTTTAGTCGGTATTCCAGGAGGTACATTATCTTTTCAACATCTTTCTTTTACCCCGGTGAGTCCGACATAGCCCTTCCGCCCGCCCCCGCGGAGAGGTATGAGTCAAAGCATTACCCCAAGTTAAAAAAAAAAATGTTAGTAAATGTACTTTTTTTAAATAACATATTGCCTAAGTTACTCGCTAATAATATAACTTTCTAATGGTGAAAGAATGTTTCAATAGATTTCTAGTTTAACCCTTACAAACAAACAAACAAAAAATCAAATCTTTCCTCTTTAAAATATTAGTATAGTATCGTGCGTATTAATTAGTTAAATATCCCTTGGTTTAACGGCGACGGAAAACATCGTGAGGAAACCTGCATGTCTAAGAGATCTCAATAATGTTCTCAATTACATGTGAAGTTTGTCAACCAGCACCAGGCCAGCGTGGTGGAATGTTACTCAACCCTTCCCACACTAAGAAGTCCGTGCTCAGCACTGGGACATTTTATAAACAGGATAAATATTAGATATATATTTTTATAAATAGTAAAGGAGTTTAATTTCAATACTATTACAAACTTGTTATATCTATTCAGCTCCTTGTTTCGCTGAATGTCATGTACACTTCTAAAAGCTCGGCTTGTCTGACTAAAATGCTCGATACAGAATATATACAGGCTGTCCGGTAATTAATGGATAACCTAGAAATGTCTCATAGTAGAACTGGAGGCCGTTCAGAAAAATGAAAAATAATAATAAAACAATTAAAAAATATATATATATAATAAAAAGTGCAAGCTATATAAGCATAGCATATTTTTGACTGTCTATCTATTAGCATAATTAGTGTTTAATAATAAAACAACAAAAAACCGATGGATTTCATTCATTTATGGTCGTAGTATACAAGAAAGTTATACATGGTAATTAAAAAAAAACACATATCTCAGGTAGTAGTTAGGATAGATTTTGATTCATATTTTTTTCTGAACGGCCATCAGTTTCACTATAAGACATTTCCAGGTTATCCATTAATTACCGGACACCCTGTATAACACTATCATGCCGTTAGCGTGTTTTAGTGAGCTCATACATAACATCCAAATGAAATTGAAGAATATAATACACAACATTATATTTCTCCAAATTATATATTACTAGAATTTCCCGCGGCTTCGCTCGCGTAAATCTAGGTCAGGTTAGTAACAGTACTTTTTCCGGATGTCGTTTTCTGTTCCCCTGACAACGTGTTTGCGAAATTTCATGATAATCGGTCGAGTACTTGAGGCATGAAAACGTAACAAACAAACTCACATTCACGTTTATAATATTAAGTTTCTTTTTTTATGGCCTAGGAGGCAAACGGGCCGACGGATCGACTGATGGTAAGCGATTACCGCCGCTCATAGGGACCCGCAACACCAGGAGTCGCAAGTGCGTTGCCAACCTTTTTAATTTGCCTCCCCCCAAAATGGAGGGGAGAGGGTTGGGCCTCAGGTATCCTCACTCACTCGCCAAAACACAACGCAAGTGTTATTTTACGCCAGTTTTCTGTGAGGCCGTGGTATCACTCCGGTCGAGCCGGCCCATTCGTGCCGAAGCGTAGCTCTCCCACGGTGAAACAGTTACAGTAAATGAAGGGTATCAATACTCTTTATTTACTGTAAAAAACTTGCCTCATACTGATTACCGTAGCCACGCCACTATTCGGGATTGTTTACTATTATATCAAAAATGTTCATCAAAAGGTGAACACTTAGCTTAACCAAACATGTTCAAACTAACCTATACAACCTACTGACGCGGGCACTAGAGTAATCGTACGGAGATATGAGGTACCTCCTACTGTGCTTACCAGCTTACTACATGCCCAAACGGTACCTACGTCATCTGTCAACGATCGTTAGCAGATTGTTCGACTAAGCAAGACATATTCTTTTTCGTTTCCAATCTTCCTCTAGCAATATAAATACTGAATAATTAAAAATTAAATATCAAAATAATAACTGCTTTAAAAACCGTATATCAATATTGCTCTTATAATATAATAATAACTTAGTCTACAGTTAGTACACAGGTAAATTTTACTTTAAAGGAATACCCTAACTACTGATTATAAAATAGCATGTAAGATAAGAGAGAAGTAAAGATAATAAACTATTTTATTTATTTATATTTAATTGAATAATTTCATAGTATCTAGTCGGATGAGGGGTGATAAACCACCACTGATTATTATTAGTTGATATTATCCAATTCATTATATTAAGTTCTTCTAACGAAGTGTCATTGCATTCAATATATTCAATTACACCTCAAAAAAAGTAAAATAATAGTGTATAGTACTTATTCAAATAGAGAACCACCACATTTGGCAAGTCGGTTAAAATACATAAAATCTATTGCAAGAATGATATTATGTAACTTACTTAGAGCTGTACTTATGGCTAGTTTCACAATATTCAAATTCAAGTTATTCGAGTCATAATTCGCATACTGTCTTACACTTGTTGAGTTATAAAAGAAGGTCAGCAGTCGCCAGGTCTAGATCATTTTAGCACTGCAAGATTTTTTACAGCATCTGTTTAATATATAGGTAATCAATATGCATATTGGTTGATGTAAATATGAGGGCATATATTTTAGTTTGTCCGGTACCTACTGCTATAAGTACAAGAAAAAGGCCTATACCTTTCGTATCGGTCAGACCACTTACATAAAATAAAATAAAATAATATAGTAAAATAAAATAAAATAGTCATCACAACGATTAAGACTTTTAAATTGATTACCTGCATATTACAAATATGCTGTTAGAAATTCAGCTGAGTTAAAATGACGTAGATCTGGCGCCTCTAAGATCTTTTACTAATATATAAAAAAGAAAACATACGCGTGTAGCAGAAAGGAAGAACATATAAATCCGTATACATTATTTTTACAAAAAGATATTATTTTGTTATTATACATTCTACCTAGCAGCTGACTCTGGTGACCACTTTGAACCCGAAAATTACCCAGCGAAATTTTGATAATTTGCAGTTGTAATGCGATTGTTTTGATAATTAAATAATAAATAAGTAAAAACAAATTATTTTAAATATTATATAATATTTAAAATAATTTGTTTTGATCATCATCACGGTCCTAAAATATGGCCTCGGAAAGCACGTAAAGCCGTTGGCTCTGCGCCTGATTTCTCTCCGGTTGCGTCGGATTACCGTCCCATCGGATCATGAGAGTTAAGTAACAGAGAGTGCACTTATGTTTGCATACGCACTTGTGCACTATAATATCTCCTGCACAGATAGCCAGTCTCCATTAAGATTTGTCACCATGGCCGAAATTCGGTCTAGAAGACATTATTAATATGTAAATATAATTGCAGCTTGGTATTTGTGAAACATACCCATAATAATATATACACATGCAAGTGTAAATATGGTAATAATGCACAATGCCAATCTTGCTATAACTTTGCCTTGGATCATTCTGTGCAGTTAGATTGTAGCAGCACCATTTGTGAGCTCCATTTCTTCTAATACCACCGCCAAAGAATCCAAAGAGATGTGTTCCTCTGAGTCCTGAACATAAAACAATAATGAAAGCCTCACGCCTATATCATCAATACCCTGTCGGTTAGGCCAAGGTAGTGGTTTCTGCGTGTATAATGTTAGGATCTCGTAATAGGGCACAAGCCTGCCTTTGAGAATCCGTGTTGAGAATTCCTTGGCAGAATAACCTTATAAAAACGAACTTCGTAATGGAATTCGAGGCTCCATGCACGACAGTCACTTACTAAGCCGTCAAATCTTTTGACTGTGATTAAACTCGTAATGAATACGTATAGAAGTCTGCTTAAAGCCCTTGGATTTAAGTTCAACGGCGATTTTGTAAATGGCCCACCAACCTAACCAATTAAATAAACCAACATAAATAAATAAAATTATCTGTCGACTGTCAGTCATTTTATATTGCTTGCAAAGTTCATGCTAACTGTTACCTATAAGAACCTATAAGAAATGATTCGTCAGTTTATATACTTACTGTGTTATACTTTAGTTACTGCTTGCGTTTTTTCGTGTCTCAGCATGACCTTTCCTTCCTTAATAAGGTCTTAAATGGCTTAGGACCTTCCGTAAATGAAGAATTCAACGCAAGAATAATTTTTCAATTGGTTTAGTAGTTCGGGAGCTACTGAACCGATTTGAATATTATTCAGTTCAGAAATCTCGGAAATCTTTGTGCTTGCAAACAAACTCTTCAGCTTTATAAAGTTGTAAACTTATACTTACGCATTCATCAGCGGACTCGAAATCATCATCAGTCACAGATTGGATATCGCTTTTGTTACGTTCGGTGGCGACGTAATCCCCCAGTAGCGCCTTCAACTCAGGTTTATGGCGTACTAGGCGCCACGCAGACTTGTTACCATCTTCCTTTTTCATAGGATTGGCCTACCAAATATAATTTACATATTGAGACCATTAACTAAAAAAATTAAGGATACTAAAAGTTTACAAAGTTTTGACGAACTTATATGGTGGGCACAAAGTTATAAGTGAGCGAATAAAGTATTCTAACAATTTTATATTACTAGTTTTTTTGTCCATGGCTACGCTTGCCATCTTGCATATCAAGCCATTGTGATAAAATTTCTATACATCGGAAAAAGTACTTTTCTTTTAATAAATAGTACCTATTTCTATGCACGCGAAATTTTATGATGACCGATCTTGTAGTTAATGCGTGAAAACTTGGCAAAAACTTACATTCAGATTTATAATATTAGTAAGGACTGCCTGTCTATCGTGTACAGTACATTTTCTGAATAACAAGTATCGTTGTCCTTTTCTGTACCCCTGACAACGTGTATGCAAAAGCGTAACAAACGAACAAACTCTAAAACATTAGTTAGTTATCAATGACTACGAATGCCTTATGTTTTTTACTTAACACAATTAACTTTAATATGACGCAGTTGTATCGCGGAATGGGTTGTCGGCTGATTGCATTAGTGTGAGCGTGTATGTGTGGTGTGTGCATGTATTTATACTTAGGTATGTGTGTGTATCTCTATTAAATCAATCATGTATCATGTCATATTAGTCAGTAATAAATGTTTACTCATGAAGAGAAGTGTTTCCTTTAAGCATCCGGAACGACCTACCTTATATATGTACGAGCATCCCGACCGACCCGGCAGTGGACAATTTCTAGTTTGGGAGTTGCCGTCTGTGAATTCCTACATCTATGATTTAGACTATTCTATATTTGTTGATTGAATATTTGTTGATAGAATCCATAGGTAAAGGTATAAATCCGACTTGTCTAGGTAAGTATCTCCCTCTTACAGGATTCTAGTGTAAGAGTGATGACACTGTTACTACATTTTATCCGGAAAATAAAAGTTTGGAGTCCTTGTCTGCCCTATTTCTTTCATTTTGCCCTATATTTAAATTATAGGTAGAAATAGATTGAAATATCATATAATTATCTACCGTGTTAATAGAGTGTTGCCACATACCTTCATATCGAGCAAAAGTCTGGCAATCTCAATGCTGTGTTCTCTGATTGTATTACCACAGACAATCTGCAGTGCTGTGTTGCCGGCATCGTCAATAAGGTCGATTTCATTCTAAGAAAAGACAAAAACGTAGAGTTGCTTTTAAATTTATAAGAAGAATATAATTCACATCATTTAAAGATAATTTACTGAAGCTTCGGGTTCGATGCCGGTGTCGCTAAAAGTATTATTAGGAATTTTTGTCCAGACATTCGCAGTAGTATCTCGGTGTCTGAAACTGTGACCGATGAGCGGATGGCCGTTTACCGAGCATTGTTCTAGACACAATACAGCCTCGTACCCTATTACGTAGGACCTAAAATAATAGGCGAAATTTGGCTGTAATACATCTTTGCGCGTACGTTCAGTGATATAAACTTGAGACTATCAATGTATGGAATTTAATACCGTATGTGTGACATAATATTAAACTCCGCTAAAGAGGAATCAAATCCAAAAGGTGTTCTAGTAAGTATTCTTATACCTCAATAATACTAAATGGAGAACATATTATTTCACAGCAAAGTGTTAACGACAACGAGTTAATAAACAACACGGATGATGAAGCTAAATCTGCAAGTGCTGTGATTATTTCTAGTCGCGTTTCACTACTAGCGTTCGACAGTGGTATAAAGTGAGCATCTCTCCACCAGCGCCATGTGCAGCGCCGACTGCTCCTCTGCAGTTCGTACCTAAGGGAACAAACGACTCACCAGCGGTATGAAGTCAAGCAGGGTTTTAGTGACGGCGAGGCGGTCGTCGTAGGCGGCGAGGTGCAGCGGCGTGCGGCCGTACTCGTCGCGCACGCGGTGGCTGGCGCCGTGCTGCAGCAGCAGCCGCGCGCTGCGCTCCGAGCCCTCCACCACCGCCATGTGCAGCGCCGACTGCTCCTCTGCAGTTCGTACCTAAGGGAACAAACGACTCACCAGCGGTATGAAGTCAAGCAGGGTTTTAGTGACGGCGAGGCGGTCGTCGTAGGCGGCGAGGTGCAGCGGCGTGCGGCCGTACTCGTCGCGCACGCGGTGGCTGGCGCCGTGCTGCAGCAGCAGCCGCGCGCTGCGCTCCGAGCCCTCCACCACCGCCATGTGCAGCGCCGACTGCTCCTCTGCAGTTCGTACCTAAGGGAACAAACGACTCACCAGCGGTATGAAGTCAAGCAGGGTTTTAGTGACGGCGAGGCGGTCGTCGTAGGCGGCGAGGTGCAGCGGCGTGCGGCCGTACTCGTCGCGCACGCGGTGGCTGGCGCCGTGCTGCAGCAGCAGCCGCGCGCTGCGCTCCGAGCCCTCCACCACCGCCATGTGCAGCGCCGACTGCTCCTCTGCAGTTCGTACCTAAGGGAACAAACGACTCACCAGCGGTATGAAGTCAAGCAGGGTTTTAGTGACGGCGAGGCGGTCGTCGTAGGCGGCGAGGTGCAGCGGCGTGCGGCCGTACTCGTCGCGCACGCGGTGGCTGGCGCCGTGCTGCAGCAGCAGCCGCGCGCTGCGCTCCGAGCCCTCCACCACCGCCATGTGCAGCGCCGACTGCTCCTCTGCAGTTCGTACCTAAGGGAACAAACGACTCACCAGCGGTATGAAGTCAAGCAGGGTTTTAGTGACGGCGAGGCGGTCGTCGTAGGCGGCGAGGTGCAGCGGCGTGCGGCCGTACTCGTCGCGCACGCGGTGGCTGGCGCCGTGCTGCAGCAGCAGCCGCGCGCTGCGCTCCGAGCCCTCCACCACCGCCATGTGCAGCGCCGACTGCTCCTCTGCAGTTCGTACCTAAGGGAACAAACGACTCACCAGCGGTATGAAGTCAAGCAGGGTTTTAGTGACGGCGAGGCGGTCGTCGTAGGCGGCGAGGTGCAGCGGCGTGCGGCCGTACTCGTCGCGCACGCGGTGGCTGGCGCCGTGCTGCAGCAGCAGCCGCGCGCTGCGCTCCGAGCCCTCCACCACCGCCATGTGCAGCGCCGACTGCTCCTCTGCAGTTCGTACCTAAGGGAACAAACGACTCACCAGCGGTATGAAGTCAAGCAGGGTTTTAGTGACGGCGAGGCGGTCGTCGTAGGCGGCGAGGTGCAGCGGCGTGCGGCCGTACTCGTCGCGCACGCGGTGGCTGGCGCCGTGCTGCAGCAGCAGCCGCGCGCTGCGCTCCGAGCCCTCCACCACCGCCATGTGCAGCGCCGACTGCTTCTCTGCAGTACATACACATTTACATGTAAGTGGTCACAAAATAAAACGCTAGCAATACCAATCTTGTTAGATAGCTTGCATTTTACAAGCTTGAGTCTCTGCTCCCTTTACGTGCACATACAATAATTTCCGGACAAAGCTCCTCCATCTTTCTCTCTAAGTTGGCTTACGTATATTTTATACGTCCCGAATCCTGTGCCTTGGCAGTTCAATGATCTCTTCACTTGACTATTTCTAATTAGGTTTTCATGCGTTAATCATGTAATTGGTCAGTTTTCTTATTGATATACCTAAATGATATAACATAAATTTGTACGGGACAACTTTAAATAATAGATTTGATTGATTATCAAAGGTAATTGATAAAATAATGATTTACAAGATGATTAATAATTGATAATGAAATGATACAATGAGTCCACGCGGCGTTGAGCGAACGCGTACTAACCTAATTTTTAATATAATATGCACGCGGTACAAAAATGCTAACAAAATGAAAAATTGTACGGTTGCACCGTACAGAAATCAAGACAAAATTGTAAATTTCAACATAATTTAGGCAGTATGATTTTAACATAATATAAATAGGTAGCAATCAAATGCTTGCAGATAATTTTGTGTAATACTTACCGCTATTGTACTCGTTCAAATTACAGGGCACTTCGTTTTTCTTGATGGCATCCAATAGTGGCTCGAGACAAGACTTGTACTTGACAGCGTAGTGAACAGCGTTTAAGTCGTCCACATCCTTCAACATGGGATTGGCACCTGGCATATTAAACAATTTATTTTAACACACACATGCCAACATAATTTATAAACATTTAACATAAACATTATATGCGACAAGGGATCCAGGTCAGTATAAGCTATCCATAACGACACAACAAGAATTTCAGCAGTTCCCTGTCCATAGAATATTTAATACTTTTTACAGTTTCATTATATATTTACAAATCCAACAGCCATCGGCTGAAGGGCTAAAAATATCAAACGTCTTTTTGTGTGATATGACCCCGAGCCAGCGTAGTCAGAGAGTTGAAGTGGTCGCTTTGATGTTAATGGTCAAACTCGCCATCTGAGCGACAACGAAGCCGTTAAGTTTGTTATAGGGGCGCTATGTTTTCCTGGATTAAAACACTTTCTCCCAGTTCCTATAAAGGCAAATATACCCCGTATCCGAACGGAGACTACCTACCGTCCAAGAAACTAATTGGTAGAGCGTGACATAGGACTGTAAGTACACAAGGCCATTCCAACGTACTGGTATTGGGAGTTCGATACCTATTCTTACGTATGATGTTAGTCCATTTATTCTCGACTGGCTTTAGCCCGCAGCTTTACTCGATTTCGGTACTTTTTCTAGATTAAGGTACCCGTTGTCCTTTTCTGTACCCCTAACAACGTGTATGTGAAATTTCATAATAATCGGTTCAGTAGTTATGGCGTATGAAAGCGTAACAAGAAACTCACATTCACATTTATAATATTAGTTAGGATTGATTGATATGCCTATTGCAGATGAAATAACCATACATCGAAGCCTTATAAACAGTAGATATTATCTTATATATATTTTCTATAAATATATAATATTAACTAATAAGTAATTGTGCCTAAACAGTTATGCCTAATTAATATTGTGCGTAACTATTATTAGATGTAAAAGTACCTATGCCATGTTAAATTATGACATATAATTTTAAGCGAATAAATAGGGAACCCTAAATGCCGCGAGCGTAATTACAAAATAACGCTCGCGGTATATCTATATCTCCTTTCTTCATTCCCTTTGTGGAAAATATCTTTAAAAACCAGACTAAAAGTGTTCATTGAAACCTACACACAAGCAAAAGCTTTGTGCTCGCGAATGCTCTTGGTGTGGCATATAACTTACCTTTAGCAACGAGTAGACACACGACATCGGGCATATCGTTGAGGATTGCAAGGTGCAATGCTGTCTGTTGCATGTCATTAGAACAGTCTAGAAGGTGCGTCGCTTTCACATTGTCAATTACTTTCACAATGTAGTGCAGGCTGGCTGGGCTACAAAACAGCGTCATATGTAGAAGCCTGGAAAGGTTAATTTAATTTGTATTTTTCGCAACAGCATTAGTCTACTGGGACTTTAATACTGCTTTTTGCGTTGGACTGCTACGCAAAGGTCTCCAGTTCGATCTAAAGGCACGCACCTGTGACTTTTAATTAGTCAATTATCGCTTGCTTTAACGGTGAAAAGAACATTGTGAGGAAACCTGCAAGTCTAAGAGTTCTCCATAATGTTCTCGAAGATATCTAAAGTTTGCCAACCCGAACTAGTCCAGCGTGGTGGCCTAACCCTTCTCACATTAAGAGGCATCCAGCAGTAGGACAGCTTATATACGGGGCTGATGGTATTATTATATTGCCGCAGTTGCTAATGAGCTAATGACTGTTGGTACATATTCGCATAAGACTGTTACTGCATGTCAACTGTTAAAGAGGCTTAGGTACATTCAGGCTACCTCTGCCAACATTTTTCCTTTTCACCCACAACACTCGTGGCTAGGCGACAACTTAAACATTCTTAAGTTTCTTGTGCACATTTAGACATTTATACTTACGTATCTCCATTAGACAGTCGTATGTTGAACAGTCTATCAAAATAGCTTCTGATCTCCTGCTTCTTAAAATATTTGTTGGTTTTAATCATTTCACATACATCTGTCACCAACTGCAATAACAAAATATAACAAAATTACTAAAATATATATTATGTATGCGCATAGTATCACACTAGGCTATTTTGCGAAGTTCTTGCGTTGAGTTACTGTTTAAGCGACTAAATGTCATTTTCATATTTTCTCTGAAAGTCCTATGAATTAAAATTGAATCTCATATAAACAGAAAATTATTCGGAATTATTTTTTTAACCTGCTTTGGTGTTACAATATGGAATCATAAGGAGCTTTCTAACTGGCAAAAGTTTCACTGCAATATGTGCATAATAAGCTATATACACTTTAATGCGTTGATCATAATAATAATAAACTCTCGAAGGGCCTCTACCTACATTTTGGACCTATGTCCCATGTAAGCCTCCCAAAGGGCAGGGCTTTTTTTCCCAAGGCATTAAATTAGGAAAATACCCGTGAAAGAGAAACGAATAATAATAATAATATTCTATCACATATATTTGTCTGCCAATAGCCGGTATATACAAATAATATTGTCGTGCATTGCACAGTGTGGGTGTTATTGTTAGCAACGTTCTACTATACTATATCGCAGCTACACATTGTAAGCTCCTGAAGAAACATGATTTCACTATCTTTAAGGGAGATGCGGAGATTGCGTTGAGACGTCGCAACGGATCAACACATTGTATGCCACATCTGCGCTGTGACAATGCAGGGCTTCGCAGCGCAAAAGGGCGACGCACGCAACACAATGCACTAATGAGGCATCACTCTAAATTAATAATATTGTTCGGGCCTTTCCGTCCCACGACGGCTGCCCACGCCGGCGCGGCGCGCGGTGGTGCGGGGCCGACGCTCCGCCCCAACCGCTCACTTCGATACCATATTCCGTTACCGACACTCGCGCATATTTAATTGTTTGTAAGTACCAATTATTATACATTAATTATGCCAGTTTTTACAGTCCACTGGCTTTTATTTATAGACCTAGGTTAACGTTAAGGTCGTCAACATGTTGGTCTTTCGAGCCTTTCACAGCTCGGTTTGGAGAAATCGAGATCGTCGACAGTTGGCAGTTGCAGTACCGACGGATTTCAAAATTCAAATCGCCGTGTCATGGTCACAACGGATTTTTACGTCACCGTTACAGATTTGAAAGAACGAGATAGAAGCGAACTACGTCCATCGCTGGAGTCTTCGAGTACAACGGGTATACATCGATCGTGCTGGTTTTATTATTATAATTACGCCGAGTCTTCGCTTCGAGGGAATTATTCAGTTCGTCCTGTGGATAAGGATACGGGTCTTTCGTTTCGTTTCTTTTGTGTTCCAATTAATTCCTTTCTATATCCTTTTTACCATACTTTTTTTTTTCTTTTTCCATTGGTTAACGTTTTAAATTTTAAACATCTATATCGATTTCTTGTCTCTTTTGAGTTAGATATAAAGTACATTCTCTTTAGCTTACGCATTGCATGTTGCTAGTCGTTATTCTATTATATTGTGATATAACGGTAAATCAGCTGTGCGCATATTTCTACGTCATAGTAGGTATCAGCTGGCGTTGACGTTCGACCCGAGCCTCTCGCTTTCAAGGTCACGCGCCTGTTCATTAGTAGATTGATATATTTATTTTGTGCATTGTGCAGTTTTTATATCCATCTATTGTTTTTGGGTAACTCGTTAGTTATTATTTTTGCCTTTATAATTGCTTAATCTTTATCTTCAATATGTCCAATGATTAGGAAATATCAATTAGAAAGCGTAGTACTATGAAAGCAAAGCTTACGAACTTTGGCAATTTTAAGTATAAACATACTGCTTAGCTGCGAGTCTATTTCTTGTTTACAACGTATTGAGTTGGAAGGGCGCTTGAGTAAATTTGATGCCATATACGATGAATTTGACACGTTACAGATGCAAATCTCAGTGCTCATGGACAAGCCAGACGAGGCATATGCGGAGCGAGCCAGGTTCGAGGCTAGCCGTACAAGCTTGGAGTCTGCTGGTCACTAGTGACGCTGGCGATAATGGGTCTGTAGCGGGCTCAGCATGCAAACAATCAGGTGAATTGCTCCAACTAAATTTAGTTTGCCTAGTTTTGATTGTGGTTATCAGTACTGGCTTAAGTATAGAGATATATATGTATATGTCACTAATCCATAACAGTAGTTGCATTGACGACATAAGCAAATTTCACTATTTCCGTGCGTCGCTTAACGGCGATGCACTGAAGTTATTTAAAATATTGATTTTAAGAGTGAACACTATCAAATGGCCTGGTATTTGTTGTGTGACGTGACAATAATAGTCGGCTTTTAGGAAATAATCACATGCAGGCATTGTTCAATGTTGAAAGAATTTCTAAAGAGTCTTGTAATTCTTTACAGCATTTAATTAACTCCATTAATAAAAACATTAGAGCGTTGAAAACATTTAACGATAGGCTCGCTGAGTACCGGGATACGCTGGTTGTGGTGTGCATCAGAATGGCGGGTGTAATGTTACGAATCAGCATGAAATAAAAATGTATCAAATCTACCTAGAATCTACCTATAAAGAAAGTAATTCTACCTCTTTGAGTTCAGAGATAGCACAATAAGAAAGTGAGCCGCCAACCTGACGTCAGGTCCGCGGGTGTATTTCTGTTTCTGAACGAAATACCAATTGTTTAAGTATGGATTCACTTCCATATAAATCTACCTGTATTCTACCTTACAATACTACAAACAAATATTAAATCTAAGGAGTAAATGAAGCGTAATTTGAAAATAAAATTTAGAAATCATTAAATAAAATAACAATATAAAAATAGCAATAATTAATTGTAACAAATTTGCTACTATCAATTTGCCAGGCGCTTATTAATTTCTAAATTTTATTTTATTATACGTTTTGTGCTATCTTTATAGGTAGATTTAGGTAGATTCAAGGTAGATTTGATACATTTTTATTTCATGCTGATTCGTAACATTACACCCGCCATTCTGATGCACACCTGGTTGTGTACATGATCTCCATTAAACTAGATTCTGTCACCAGTAAAGATTGGGAGGAACATCGTAACACGATAGAAAAATCAGTTTTGTTCTTTCATTATAAAAAAGGCTGATTTATTGGAAACATTAGAAAACAAACAATCAATGAAACATAGTAATAGTAATCTAAACCTAAGTTATTTGTTGCTACCATTAATTAAAACGTTTAGCAGAATTATACACAAGTTGATAAATTGCCTATTAAATGTCCATTGTGTGACAAACATCATCTTTTGTACACATGTGAAGAGTTTCGTAAGTTGTCTGTTGACAGTCGGGTTTCTAAAGCAATAGAGTTAAAGGTTTGTGTGAATTGTTTACGCTTTGGTCATTAGTAACTAAACAATGTAGATTATCACGATGTAAATATTTTAATGAGAAACGTAATGTCCTTCTACATGTTGACAAACCGAAATCTACCAATTTCCAAGACCTTATGCCCAGTTCCAGTAGTGTAACCCTATTTACTGTCGTTTCTGGAGGGGCATCTTTATCTACTTGCACTCCAGATAATGTCATGTTATTTAACGACACACCGATACACCATACTACTGCTTCGTATGTTTTGCTATCCACAGCGATGCAATGGTGAAACTCGTGGACAACTGGGGCAATAAGATGGACGCCAGGATCTTGGTCGATAATGGTAGCACGGCCAATTTTATTACTCAGAAACTAGCCGATAAGCTGAATTTGCCTCGACGTAGCACGAGTTCCACAGTAACAGGTATTAACACTCAGACTTCTACTACTACACAGTCTTGTAATTTAGTTATAGAATCATGCTGCAGTAGTTATAGAACTAGTATTGATCGTTTCTTTTTACCTGTAATAACAAACGCATTGCCGTCTGTTTTCATTGATGTCGATAAAATTATTTTTCTATCAAATGTATAGTCGGCTGACCCGTTATTTTACAGTCCTGAAGTGGTTGATATACTGGTGGGAGCAGAATTATTTTGGAGTTCTGTTGGTACTGCTTTTATAACTTTAGGTAAAAATCAGCCTACTGTACGTGACACTAAATTCGGGTGGATAGTATCAGGTTCTATTCCTATTTCATCGCATCTATCGACATCACAGTCACAAATCTGTAACCTTTCACTAAGTCAACTTAATAATACATTAAATAACTTTTGGGAGATTGACTCCGTCTCTTCAAAATACTCATTATCTTATGAAGAGCAAGTTTGTGAACATAATTTTAAATTGAATACGATCCGTGATCAAACTGGTCGATTCATAGTTACCATGCCTCTGAAGCAAGACCCCAGTGTGTTAGGCTAATCCTTCAATACGGCGAAGCGTCGTATTTTTGTCAACGTCATCCCATCCCGCCTTTAAAGAAAGGCATGTCACTTTCATGCAGGAGTACGAGCACCTGGGACATATGACCGAAAACAAAACATTAGGGAAACCTCATTCAGGTGGTATTATTGTAGATTTCTTGCCACACCATGGAGGCATTAAGGAGTCCAGTGTTACCACGAAGCTTCGAGCGGTCTTTAATGCCTCAGCTGCAACTACATCTGGATTCTCGCTCAACGATATCTAAATGGTAGGTCTCACAATCCAGAATGATCTATTTGCTATTTTGATACGCTTTCGTTAACACAAATACGTCAATTCTGGAGACGTGGAAAATGTATCGGGCAATTTTATTGACACCAACACAGCGACCCTTACAACAAATTATTTTAGAACAGATTCAAATTTACCTTTAAAGACATACAGTTTGAACACCGTGACGTACGGTACAGCGATTGCTCCTTATTTAGCTACAAAATGCTTGGTAAGTCTTGCATCTGCAGCTTCTAGCTTCTGCAGCTTCCAGCTTCTTCAGCTTCTTCTTCTTCAGTTGACGTCTTCGAGGACATTGCTGCAATATCCATTTTTTAACAGTAGCGTCGACTATGCCGCCAGCCCAGTGTTGATAGCCAACCACCAAGGGTGTGGGTGTAAGGTTATAAAGTCATACCTGTGCTTATTTGTTTGCTTGGCTGTTAAAGCCGTACACCACATCGAGCTCGTTACAGATCTGACTAAAAAGGGTTATAAGGCTGCTCTTAACTGTTTTGTGGCTCGTCGCGGCAAGCCCAAGAGTATCTTGTCAGATAACGGTACCAACGGTGCATGTAATGAATTAGGGCAATGTTTGCAAGATGCTTAAATTGACTTTGAAGTCAGGCAATAAGGCATAGAATTTTCTTTTATTCCACCTTTTACCCGCCATTTTAATGGCATCACTGAAAGTGCAGTTAAGTCCACCAAACATCACTGAAAGCGGATACTAGTTTTAACTCACAGCACTTGAGGAAATGTCCACGTGTCTAACACAAATAGAGGCTATTCTAAATTCTCGTCCCCTCAACCCTCTTTCCTCTGATCCATTAGATTTTACCTTTTTAACTCCTTCCCATTTTTTATTGGCAGACCACTTACATCTATTCCACATCCACAAGTTTCTGATGCTACCATTGAGAGACTGGAGCGCTACCAGCAAATATAGCACATCAGGCAGTATTTCTGGAATCGTTTTCATTTAGAATATGTTTCTCTGCTCCAGACCAAAACTAAATGGACCGCTTCCACTGGCCAGTTATCCATGGGGACACTCGTCCTAATCAAGGAGAGAGGACAACCGCCTCTAGTGTGGCCACTGGGGCGTGTTATTTAAAAACTATCCCTGGCAGCGATGGAGAGACACGCGTTGTCAAATTGAATACCAGCAAGGGGACAATGCTGTGGGCGTTCAATAACGTCTGTCCACTTCCCATCTGTTGAAGACTTCAACCCCGGGCAGGATGTTCGGACCTTTCCGTCCCACGTCAGCTGCCTACGCCAGCGCGACGCGCGGTGGTGCGGGGCGGACGCCCCACCCGCGCACTTCACTTCGCTACCATATTCCGTTACCGATACTCGCGCATTTTTTATTGTTTGTAACTACCAATTATTATACATTCATTATAACAGTTTTTACAGTCCATTGAACTTTATTTATAGACCTAGGTTAGGTCTTCAACAAGGGCTGGACGGAAAGAAAATTTATTTGTTCCGTTTCTGCCATTTGCTCCCTAAAGATAAACAAAACATGAAATTAATATTTTTGGGATGAATCCTAACTTATATTATAAATGCAAATGTGAGTTTGTTTATTTGTTTGTTACACGTTCACGCCTTAACTACTCGACCCATCATAATGAAATTTCGCATACATGATGTCAGGGGAACAGAAAAGGACTTAAGGTATCTTTTATCCAGAAAAATATACTATTCCTAAGCTAACCTACATTTATGCGAACAAACCCATTGGCAAAATCTAGCAAAATAGAATGTTACCTTTTTAACTTCGGCCCCGTCCTTCGCGTTGAAGAAGGCATCATATTCCGTTTTAACCCAACGGTGCGGTGTGTCATCCATTTGTGGTTCCACTACTTCCAGATAAGGAACCTACAAGAAATAGTATGTTTATAAAAAGATTGATTGCCTCAGTGGCGCAGCGGTAGAGTATGTGACTACTGAGCACGAGGTTTCGGGCGCGAATCCTAGATCAAGCCAAAAAAGTTATTAGATTTTTCTGATAAGAAACTCTGATGGCAAATCTCCGTTAAGATTGATCGGTGTGACCGAAATTCGAACAGGAGCTTTATAGGTGTACTTGAACCACTAGCAATGTCCAATTTTTAAGTAAACAGTCACATTAGTGATGCATGTCAGAAAGTTATTCAAATGTTTTTCCAGCATTATACTTATATATAAGTGCGTGTGCTGTGTCTCCTACAAAGTACTAAATGCGTTGTGTTCTACCATATGAGAATACGGATAATTATGCGTAAGTATCTCTCATTCGAACTATTTGAATGTTCAAATGAATTTTTTGTTGATGTTTGTTATCCAAATGCATTGTTCATTAATTTCATTTAACCTGTCAAATACCACTAACGCCGATCGCGTCTACGGACTTGTACACGTCAAACCCCGGTGACCCGATATGGGGTCGAGCACACTCGATAGTGTATTGTTTACGTTTGCATTAGTTATTTGAGCTAACGTAAAAATTGCACGACCAAGTGTGCTCGACGCCATATGGAGTCACCGGGGTTTGACGTGTACAAATCCGAAGTCCGGTTTTGACGCCGATAGGCGTTACGGGGTTTGAGCGGTTAAACTCTACGTTTACGTGGTTAGATTTGGGTAACGTATTATTTTCTGAACAATATCACATATTCAGCTTACCAAAATGTGGCTATAGAGGTAATAATTCATTCAATTGGCTACACAATCAATTGCAACAGCATAACATGACATGAAATATAAAGGGATACTGTTATTCATAGGTACCAATTAAGCGTAATATACTACTTTTCTTTTTTTTTAAGAGAACTCTCGCACTAATTGTTTTTTTTGTGTCGTGGGGGACTTACAAGCATTCAAACAACGGATTTAAAGAACACCCAGACTCGAAACAATCATTTGTGGATCACACAATGATTGTCCCGAGTGAGATTCGAACCCACAACACTCGACATAGTGGCGAAACGATCAATTAAACCACTACGTCATCCGTGCAGTCAAAATTTGCTGATAAAACGTCAATATATTGCTGAGTGTTAAATTATAGCCGATTACGATTACCTGTTCAACGGTCCTGTCCACCGCTGTGTAGAACACTTCATGTTCCGGTTGGATTGATCCAATTTCTACGTGCTCTTTGCTCACTATATCCTGTAAAAATATTATATATAGGTAGGTACTCTGTAAAAATAGTATCTTTATAAAAAAACTAGCTTTTGCGTGCGACTCCGCCCGCGTGGTACCTACTTTAATAAAAAGTAGCCTATGTCCTTCCCAGATTTTGTACTATCTTTAAACCAAATTTCATCCAAATCGATTGAGTGGTTTAGCCATGAAAAGGTAACAGACAAAGACGGATCGATATATAGACAGACAAGCAGAGTTACCTTCGAATTTATAATATTAGTAAGGATTATAACCTAAATCTTACGTTTTCCGCGAATGCTATAGCTACATTGAAATTAAACTACTGTTTAAGGTATATCGCGGTTTAATTCAACAACACTACTTTTAGATCATTTAACCGAATTAGCTAATTTAAGCAAACAAAAAATGTATAAGTAAATAAACTTTATGTTTGAGAAAAATGTCTTTAAACTACAAATGCTACTACAACATAAATAAAGGAGATGTTTCATTTTGGGCTTGCACTATGTACAGTGCATAGAAAAACTGGAAAATATCAGGGATTATCACAAAAATGCAGTTGCATTTATTTAAATCAGAAATAATGTTTAAATAACGAAAATCTAAGTCCGTATGAATTTTAATATGACCACACTGACAGATAAGGTGCCATGTCATACGATAACTGCGTAGGCGCATTGCTGATGTTGGTATCATTGTGTTTACTCCACTATATTTTTTTTGTAAAATAACAATAAAATAAGATCTTAATTCGTTTTATTATAATCTCATACTTTCGTGATGTTCATGTAGCGAGATTGAGAGTAGCTCAATGCCGCTGAGAGGCCGTAGCAGTTAGATGCATACGCAAAATACAGTTTCTGAACGAATGAACCATGTACTGTCGATATTTTTGACCGTTTATGTCAAAGTAGTGGAGGGAGACGTTGACGGTTGAAGTTGAACTTATTCAGTTTCGCGCTTCTTGAATGTGTTTAGTGTTTTGAGCTTTATTTTACGACACCGCTTTTCTTTGGATTCTGTCTGATTTCTTCTATGTTGACCTGGCTTCCGTTTTAAGGATTCTGCTTCTCATTGTGATTTGGACATTGTCGTGTTTGTTACACCGTTTCATCAATTCATCTTCAGGTATGTAACAATATTGTATTTTCTAGTTGCTTTGCCCAAATATCGTTATGTACCTATGTGCTGTTTTATTTTCTACAATTAAGATGCATCAGCAGGAATTCGTATTGTATCTCTTGGAATGCTCATCCCCATATTTGTTTTTTCTCGTATGGATCTAGTTTTCGTGTTGATGAATTTACTTTTAAAGCATTTAGGTAATAATATAAATAGATGGAACAATATTTTCTTTTTATAATTTCGCATTTATTGTTACTAAAATAGCTTTTTAATAACCTTACGTGTTTTTTCTTCATTGCAGTTTTATTTTGGCAATGATGAATTGCATATATACACTTCTGACATAGCAGAAGTGGACCAACATTATGCTGTCAGCAATTCGGGTCCTGAAATAGTTTCTGTCTTGGAACAGAACTTCCTTAGCCATCAGGTAAGAATAATTACATGATCCATCTAATCATATAATTGCTACAATATTTGTATTGGACGGATGATAATTTGATTTTGGTTTGTTTTAGAATGGTGAAGTGTATGATGGACTGTTATGTTCACAATGTTTTGACTGCATCATTGTGGCAATGTCTACTGTTGACATTCTCCGGGGCATGAGCATAATCTTCAGCATTGCCACAACACAATTGTGTGTGTCACATGTCGCACTTCATTATTTGAAAGGAGAGCTCACTCTCTTTTCCATAAAGTCTGGCAAGATATTTCATAGCAGAAAACATTGCTCCAAGAGAGGTATATTGTTTCATTTATTTAAAAAATAATAAGCTGATATGATATGATTGATTATCAAAATATGTAGAAATTCTTTCACTGTTGCAACTGACACATACATATTTATTGAATTTAAAAATGATTCTTGATTTAATCTGATATTATTAATTAGTTCTTAAAACTTAATAATAATCAATATGTCGATATTATTACAAATTGTAATAATGATAATTGAATCAGAATGACCTTAAATTAAAGAATCATATGTATTATATATTAATTTAGTACATTATTACATATTCATCATCTGCAAATGGAAAATTAAGTACCTATCTGATATAAATGTAATTATTTATCCTTGTTTTAGATACCCGAGGGAGGATTGTTATGTTTTCTTGTTGGCAATATACACAGCGTATATTGCAGCAACAGGGAATCATAGCTTCTCCTCAAGAGCTTGAATGTGTATGGTGTCTACAGTCTCTCACCCAAACACACAGATACAGTATACCAGAAGGACCTGAGAGGGATGAAATTATGACTAGGATATATCCTAGACTGGTATTGTGTCTACTTATTTCACTAATAAAATTCAATTAAGTGCAAGTAATTATACATCAACACCTAATATTCTTTTGTATAACTCAGATTCCACCCGGAGGACTGATTTGCTATGCTTGTTGGGTATCATCAGTAAATGTGGATGAAATGCCACAAAGAGCAGGTCCTTCTACTATCCTGCTTCAAAATACTTTGTGTGCATGGTGTAGAACACCACTACACCAAAGGCACACACATATTAACATATTAGACAGCATGGTTCATTTCAGGAATATCAGACCAACTGGAAGTTGTAGCACAAGCAACCGTATCCCAACTTGAGACACTATTAATTCGAGGTCGTATAAAATCCTACCATACATCAGGACGAAGGATCAAGTTGGAATGATAAGACCATCAGTTATTATTGCAGTTGTGTCTCAGGACAAAGAACGATGGGTTGCTGTGCTCATATTATGACAATTGTGTGGTACTTAGGTTGGGCTCGGTATCAAAATAATATAGAAGCTCCGGCTCCTTTATTGGATGGAATATTAATTAGACATAATTTAGGAAATGAAATAGATGAATTAAATATTTGTACTAAAAATGATGTTTTATTTATTTGCCTCATATTTCATATGAATTTCTTTTATATGTAAAAACCTAAAACATACATTTCCTGACTATAGTTTCATCTCATTGATGTCTCACAAATGAATATAGGCCTTCACAAATAATTGCACTGTATCAAGGTGGATAGTACATATGATTGGTACAGTCTTATGTATTCTGTTACAGTAATATCTGCTTATTAATGCATCAAACAAATATTTAAAATCCTTGTTTGTGTGAGATGCCTGCATATAAGAAATAATAATAACGCTTTCCCTGAAGTACTATTATATGTATTAGACTCAATAAAATGTTCCAAAATAATTAAGTAAGTACTTACAAAATGAAAATGGTAAGACATTGTGACATAATATTAACACAATATCCTTACAAATCACTCGCTGCAAATCACCCTGAATCATCTCAAATTGTGACGATTTCGTATAATACAGGTAAAACCAAGAAATACTTAAAAAAGTAATACTATGTTGTATATCCTATAGCCCATAAGAGGAGACCTATGATTGACTTTTTGTTAAATATTCATGTAATAAACATAAGTCATGAACAGGACTGCCTAAAAAGTAAAAAAAGGCAAATCAAGTTATTAGGTACACTTGTTCACCTGTAAAGTCTCCTAATGATTAAATAACTATATAATTCTGTACTATTTCTATATTTTCTATTAGCGTACATACAGAACTACAAAAATCAGACTATCAGTAGCTGACAAAGTGAAAGAATATGTCAAACTGACAGTTACTGTAATTTCCACCTTGACTCTCATGTCCGACCGCCATGATTATTTTTGTTTGTTGGGTTGCGATCCTACGCTAAGTTATTTAGAATTTACACAGGAATGCTATAGAATTATGGAAAAGTAACAATTGAAATGGGTTACTATGTGGGTTAGCTATATTTCAGTTAGGTGTACAATGTGCAGGCCCAGGCTCCATACATTTCTGAAACATCTCCTTTATCAAGGACAAAGAATAATAAAATAAAATATTAGTAAGTACATTTGTAACCTTGGGGGAAGGCCTATGTCCAGCAGTAGACGTCTTTCGACATTTGACAAGTTATATTTATAAACCAATACAAGTATACATTTATAATTTCCCCTTGCGTTAATAGCACTATACATAAATAAGCTTATAATTAGGCCCCTAATGTTCGTGTCTGCGGTGCGTTACATAATTTTGAATCTCTAACACTACTATTAATGAACTTTACTGCAATTTAAGCTATTGAAATGAATTAAAACTATTTATGTTTAAGTTTACACTTTGCCCCGAGGTTTTGGTTGCATTACAGCAGCTATGTTCACGAAGAGACTACTCAGTGTTCAGTCTCCCTCAAACAAACAACGCGACAAAATCCGTATAAAGTGTTTAATCTGTATAATTTGTTCCCAAAGAAATATACAGAGCTGAACAGCACCCACATATCGCCAGATATAATTTAAGGTCACACGTAATAGGCGGCGATCCTATTGCCGTTTACAGAACACAGTTCCAAACTCCACGGTGCTGCAAATTATTTAAAAAAGGTCCAGTAGTCCGGCCCGGGTATCGAACCCGAGACCTCACGCACAGCAGTCGCATACAATATCGCTGCGCCAAAGAGACCGTTTAATTAGCTGTTTAAATATTTATGTTTATCATCTAGGTCTACATTGTGGAACGCAAACAAAATATTGAGTATGCACACTTACTTTACTGTTGGTTGCTAAAGCTGAATCCGTCACCATATTTTCCAAAGCAAAGTCAATGCACTGGTCTAAAGACTTCTGAAAAATATTAATGTGGTTTTTAACCCGACTTCAAAGTAACGCTTGTTTCGCGAGCAACTTTGCAAGGCCCTCCAGAACGTATTTTGGTTACGGCAGCCAATCTTAACGGAGGCTGGCCATCTGCGCAAGCGATCTTCAAGTGCACAAGTGTTTGTGCATATATAAGTGCGCAGTCTCTGTACCCTACCTCTCATAAACCGATAAGATGGCCAACCGATACGACCAGAGAAAGATCAGGCGCAGGACTAACAGCTTTACGTACTTGCCGAGGCACCGGGTCCTGAAGCAACGCCAATTTCCCAACTCTGGGCTGCTACTGAGATTTTTTGTCAGGAAAACACAAACTTTTTGTTAGGCGGACCCAGGAGCCAGACCTGGCGACTTTATAAACAAGAATGCAACGAACACAAACAACACGCAGATTCCAGAGTTGTGTTGTTCATTGTTTTGAATCTGGGTGCTTTGATACACATCATGGATGTGTTAACTCAGGAGGAGATATGATGCTTACCCTCTCGCCTCTCTTTTGGCGAGAGGGTAAGCATCTGGAGCATTTCTCCGAGTTAAAAAAATAACAAAAAAGATGAGATCGGCCCTACATTATATAATATACCTACACTCAATGCATTTACCTACATCTATATTAATTTCGTATTTGAACATAGATAACTTTACTTACATCTACTGGGAATTCTTCGTTATAATTTTTGAAGTATTCTGGAATATAAACAAAAATTACTTTATACAATACAAAGCAAAAAAGAAACAATTATAGCAGTCTAACAAAAGCACTGCATGTTGGTGGCAGTAGGTTACGTTTAGAATGTAATTATGTGTGTTCGGCCCTAAGTTTGAATTTTGGACAGTATAACTGGGTTTTGCGATAGAAAATTCTCAATAGCAGCACAGAGTTTAACCTTTTGATCGCCAACGTCAGCTATACTCGACATGCGCAAGCGTGCCCTGTGAGCCAACGTCGTCTATACTTGACAAAAAACAGGTCACAGAAAAATACAAAATAAACATATTAAATCATTACTTTTCTGTGTTTTATTTATCCAACTTAAAAATTGAATCCCCAATTATTACTTAATTGTACAGGACATGGAGGTGACGTTATGGCGTGGCGTTACAAAGGTAAAAAATGTCTGTGAAGCGGTATAATCTCGCCCTCTATTACGGCAGAGAGAGAAACAGGATTACCAAATTTTTATATAATACTCTTTTACCTATGCCTTCGGAAATACACGGGCCTACCATAAAAGTAAATGCCGAAGTTTCGGATGGATTGTTTGTACCATGAAACACGAAAGTCTTGGATGACTGTGGTGACCTTTCTTTAACATCATCCTTTGAGGCCCATCCCTACGCCAAGTAAACAAAATCGAATGCCGGTATCGAGTTCATATTGACTTAAGACTAATACGTGATTAAATAATCCAGCAAAATCAAATTTTAAAGTTATCATTCGATTTGTTTAAAGTATAGAATAATTCGATCATAATCGATAATCGCCAATCCCATGTGAGGTTTACGCCCAAAAACACATGCAGTGATCAGATACCCTACTGCCGCGCAACCTTACGAATTACGATTCAACTTACGCTGAAGGAATTCTGTCATGTCAAATTTATCGGTAGCCTCTTGTAGCGTTGACTGTTCGCTGGCTGGAGGCATGCCGTTGGTTTGGCTCCACATAGGATCTGAATTCAGTGGCTGATTTTGGTCACAGTCAGCCAGAGAACTAGGCACGTGATACTGATGTGCAGAAGACGTAATCAGAAGCTAAAATTAAATCATTTGTATAAATAAGTAATTAAACACCAGTCATTGTTCATGTAATCTACATAAACATACAAATAAATAAAATTTAAGTTTCTGTTCGTAATGTCAAAATAACAGGTTTCATTAAATGTATACGAAAGTAGGTACCTATATACGGTACTAATATACAAAAAAACTAATTTTATTTTTTTTGTCTCTCTGTCTGTTTGTTCCGGCTATTCTCTGAAACGGCTGGACCGATTGTGATGTGACTTTCACTGGCAGATAGCTGATGTTATAAGGAGTAACTTGGCTACTTTTATTTTAGATTTATTTTTGTTGAATTCCACTCTGGTCGAGTCGCGAGTAACAGCTAGTTCTGAAATAAACTATGTTGCATACGAATAACGGATTTTATCGCGATGTATTTCAATTGGTTGCCAAGGTCACGATGACTTCATTTTATTACGATTTATTTTAATTGGTACCTAGTCATGGTCACGGGGATTCCATTTTATTGCGATTTATTTCAACTGTTAGCCACGGGAAATCCCCGTGACAAAGTCTTGATTATATACCACTATTTACATAATCGTTGCTACTTAATTTACTACTAGCGAAATATGTGTTTGAATTGTTCCGCGGTAGACTTAATAACCCCGATATTCCAAACACCAGGCTGCGGCAGGTTTGAGGGCGACGTTTTCGATGTCCCGGTGGCTCGCACTAACATTGGCAAGTTTGCTCCAGTTACAAGAGCCGTACGTTTATTAAATAGCGTCTCACAAAGGCTCGACATTTTTAATTGTACGTTGGCGGAATTCGTGAGATTGACCCTCGAGTTACTAAGGAAGTAATGTTAATTACATTATCGCATTAGGTGTAAACCTGTTATGATAGTTTAAGATTGTATATAAAATAAATACTCTATTACAATAATGCCTCTAGGTTAACATATTTAATTAAATTTCGTATAATCGTAATCTATTTTAAACGCAATCGTATATATTTGTTTTTACTGCAGATAATCAGCAAGAATACAGTGACAACTTTACTGAATGTAGCCAAGCGCTATTTACGCACGTAGTTGAATATTGTCAGGAAGATAACAGTAAAGAAATTAAAAGTTTTCCTGAACGTAGTCAGTCTATATTACAAAACTTTACATTGAAAAGGAAATTTGAAAGTTCTCGTGCTTGTCTAGACATAGTGTCAGAATCAACAAACAGTAGCCTTGATGAAATTACTGATACTGAGGAACGCGTCAAAAAGAAAATAAAAATAAATAAAATGCAAATGGTACAAAATAAGGATTCTGTAAGTCAAACCAAAACAAGTCCTGAATGTTGTGCAGCCAAAAAATATTTTAACGCATTATTTGTAAAAGATTTAAGAGCCAAGCTGAATACAGACAACGAACTACCTCCAATTTACGCCCAGTTCGAACATGATTTGGGTATAATGGTAGCTTTAAGACTTAGAAATGTACCCGCGAACAGGGGTTTGGAATGCTATGAAAAATTAATTGGCACAATACATGTATGAGTATGATGTGTATCGATCTAGCGGGGCCACTCGAGCTAGACCGAAAAAACTAGTGGCAATGCTATATTTGTTCAATGTACCTCACGAATTTATTAACAAGATCCAATGTACCTCAATTATTATGATAGAAATTACAATAAATCACCTCATCCATCCAGCGGGGCCCGCGGTTTTAATATGCTCGGTATACATAAAAATTATACTGATCCTAACTTGTTTTGTATAGCACTCTTGTTTATGAACTACAATAACATTAAAATTAGTAAGTAGGTACCTACTAATTTAAAAAGTACAACCACTAAACATTTGCAATCAATACTCAATATATGAAAATAAAAGAGTTTGTCGCGAACTAAAAAACTATGATAAGCCTAATTAAACTCCAATTATAACTAATTTTAATGGACTGATAATTAGTATTCATATTCAGTATTTCACTCGTCATTTCACAACAAACAAAATAAACTACCGCAAAGTTCGCGGCGCAAACACAAACAATTTATGACACGACTATGACGCGGCAACATTTCCAATCGCAGTACGAAACCGAATTCAGTTTCGGTTTCGGCTATAGTTTCAGCTGAATAACAGCCGAAACCGAAACCGAAGGTTCGGTCGGACACTATATTTAAGTTTTAGAATTGCATCTATCTGTTTCCCAAATAAATAAATCTTCAGCCCATTTCAAAGCAGTGCTTAAAGCTTCCAGTGCCTCTGAATTTTCTTACACCTACCGCTTTCCCACGCGATCCTCTCGCCTGTCAGGATTACAGCGTGCACCGAAGTAACATGTGTCCGGATTAGCGAGGTTCTACTGTATTTTTAAAATACATGCTGTATGCAAAGCACGGTAATAATATAGTTACATAAAAAAGATGAAAACCGCCGCTCACTAAATTTTTTTGTAATGGAAAATATTACGCTGTAAAAATGTTGAGAATTTCTGACTTGCTGTATATTTTTTAAATTAATGGCCACACTTGAAATTGACTTCAACATGTTTTATTAGGGTATAACAGTGTAGATAAGTTGTTAATATTTAGTTTTGTCGTGTTTTTCAATACTTTTTATTTGCCGCGCTAGGTGCGACATTGGCTTCACTGAATAATTTTACATGACGCCTCTGGCACGGCAGTGGCCATGAATCGGTTAATATATGTATATTATATATTCTATCACATACACACAACACCATCTAGCCCAAACTAAGCAGAGCTTGTACTATGGGTACTAGACAATGGATAAACATACGTATATATACCTTTTTTTGTAAATACATCCATATTATACATAGAAATACCCAGACCAAGACAAACATCCATGTTCATGCTAAGAATAACGAGATGGGTGTAAAAACCCAGGATTCAACCTATTCGTCTTCATGTGACCTTTTTTTTGTATCAGCTTTTTTGTAATGTCCCACTTCCAAATCACTCTGTTCGTGGATTTCCCCTGATCTTATGACCTTGTGACCCCTATATCCCGAGGGTCTTTTGACCCTCAGGGCCCATATTCAAACTCGACCGAGGGATGACCCCAAGGTGTCTGTACACCAAGTTACAAGTCAATCGGTCCAGTGGTTCCGGATCTATGCCTGTCACTAACAAACTGTCACTAATAGACAGACACACAGACCCACATAGTGTTTTCATTAACCTCTTCGAAGAAGACTCAGAAAATAATAAACGACCAGATACAACTCGTTCGATTTAAAAAAAATGTTTAGTATTGGATAGCCCATTTATCGAGGAAAGCTATAAACCTATAGCCTTCTTCGGTAAATGGGCTATCCAATACCAAATTTTTTTTTACAATTTTTGCATTTTGATATATTTACATATTATATAGCCATATACCATCAGACTACGAGCAATAGGAGCGGCACGTCTATGAAAAATGTTGCAAAACCGGAGGAAATTCTCTTATGTGAAGCAGACGAAACTGCGCGGGTCAGCTAGTGACTTTATATTGCACAAGTTCCTAATTGGAGACCACGACTCGATAAACATAGCAGAAAACGCCATTCAACTAACGACAGTTTAACCTTATGTTAAGTATGTAGTTTATGATATTGTACAACCATCATAATGTTTGCCTTCTCGTATTTTGTGTTCACATATTATTTGTTGTACTTTAAAGCTAAAAAGAAATTTATTATTTATTTTCCCTTATAAGCGATAGGAATTTGATGTAGGTAATTTGAATGGAACGTATGCCGAAATGGTAGGGTACCATAGTAAGAATAAAAAATAATCAATTATTTAAACTTACCTCATTCAAATACAAAGAAGGTTCTGCATCCGAAAATATGTCCTTATCTACAGTTTCGACGGGCTGCTAAAATTGAAAATAAAAGAGCCTTTGAATGTTCATATACCATCAAACTATTGAAACTATAAATGCCAAAAAACTTACGTTGTATGGTACAGGTATGGGAGGTTCCGGCTTTCTTTTCAGCGCTCCACCTGAAATAATATAAAATTCATAAAAATATTACCGTCGTAAAAATTATGAATTGTAACGTACGGAGAAAACGCCCACACTTAAACAGTGTTATGTCCCAAAGACTATCGTGCATCCTCTTTGTCATTTGATAACAGATTAAAAATGGTAGTAGTAGCAACAGTTATCGATATACTTATAAAAAAAAATATATGACTGTATCATATACATAAGTAGATACTTATATCTAGGGATAGAGGTATCCTTTTAAGCATAAAATGATACCTGTGTGTAATATGTAAAGCATCGAACTTGCCATCGTAAGGTTGTGTATTTAAATACGGACATGAACACAACTCCTAACACAGCACACACTAGCTGGAGGGGTTAACAAGAATTCTAGCAAAATTGCTAATTTTTAATAAAGCTTATTTTGTATACTATGACAGATTAACTGTCAATTGTTGGAATTCCAGACATAATTAATAAAAACGTATTGTGTCTGGCCGTCGCGTCGGAGTGTCACTGGCACTCAATGGGTTAGTGAAACAGGTATACTTTATGAACAGAAGTTTAAGCGCATGTCATCTTCACGACATTGACACGCCATTGATAAGCCTTGTAGTAATCGGGTGTATATATCATATTTTCAATCATTATTTTCTTGTTGATATAAAATCTTACTTTAAGAATTTATCTTCATCTAAGGCATTAGATAACGATTCCATTATCCATGTCTAAAATGTAGATATTTGTACAGTAGATTAGAATAAGTATAAATTATATCTACATTTTATTTTATGAATTATTTTATAAATTTATTAGATAGTAGCTGTAGCCCGCGGTTTCGTTCCGGAATAGTACCTTTTCTCGATGAAAGATCTTATGACCTTTTTTGTGTCCCTGACAACGTGTATGCGAAGTTTCATGAGGATCAGTCGAGTAGTTAAGGCGTGAATGCATAACAAACAAACTCACATTCGCCTTTATAATACTCTAGATGTGCCCGCGAATTCACCCACGTTTTTTATTACTGCGCCGCCCTTGTGGGTCGTAGCGTGATGTTATATAGCCTATAACCTTCCTCGAACCAGTAGTTTCTGAGATCAGCGCGTTCAAACAAACAAACTCTTTAGCTTTATAATGTTAGTATAGATATTTGTTATCTGAACTTACTCGGTAAGCTATTCACGGAGGAATAGGTCGAACACATTTTCCTTCTCTTGATCTGCTTGTATGCTTGATCAGCTTTGTACTTGAATTCTTTCGGCTCACTGGTGAGCCCATCTGAGGGACGTACCAGCTCTATGTACACTTTAACGTCTTCTGCTGTCTCACGATCCTTGTAGGTAGGAATCCTGTTTGAAAGACACAAGATTTTGTTAATTTTAGTTTTAATCAGTTCCAACCAGCATTAGGAATAGTTCCTGTGTCGCGGGGACTTTACAAACATTTAAACAACGGACACAAAGAACACCAGATTCGGAACCATTTGTGGATCACACAATTTTTGTCCCGTGTGGGATTCGAACCCACAACACTCGGCGCAGTGTCAACGGCCAGGCGACCACTTACACCATTACGCCCTCCGTGTACTTACATGTACCTACCGTTTAACAGACTTAGGTACCAGTATATTCCCAAAAGAATAGCCAGTAGGTCTATCCGACTATCCGAAACTTTGGACCGAACGAAAACGAGATGGGTGTAAATATCCAGGATTCAACCTTTTCGACTTCATGTGACTTTTATTTTTCGTCAGCTTTGTTTAATGTCCCACTGTTGGGTTAAACCTCTCCCTTGAACTTCCAAATAACTCTGTTGGTAGATATTCCCTGACCTTATGGTCAAGGGATACCCACTTTTGATTTTTCACACATAGATATAGGTATCTCGGGGATCTTTTAACTCACAGGGCCCATATTCAAACTCGACAGAGGGATGACCCCAAAGCGTCTGTACACCAAATTACAAGTCAATCGGTCCAGTGGTTTTGGAGCTATGCCTGTCATTGCCTGTCACTAACAGACAGACACACAGACCCACATAGTGTTTTCATTAATCTCTTCGAAGAAGACTCAGAGGTTAATAACTTCCAATCATGTTTCTTCGGATTTCTCCGTTCATATTACCGTTGTTCGGACTTCTTATGAAAGGTTTTTGGGCATTCAAGAAGTAGGTCGGTAAGCTACCGAAATTCAGGACACGTAGGTATAAATGTGGCTCACGGTACAAACAGATTACCAGAAACATTCGCATTTACGTTTTATGGCATGCCTACAGCAGTGGACTATACCGACTTATCGCCTGGTACGTTTTAGGTCCAATATAATAGGTGTGCATATTGCTATAAAATGTCCTCATATAAAAACCCAATATGGCGCCTGACCAGAAAATCGTACCGGCACCTCATACATAGCATGCAAACACGTGCCACGGATCCAACAAAGCGTCCGAGCTTAAAGGCTTCATCGTCTTCTTTAAAATCTCTGTATTAGGGAGTTGGCTGAACACACGAGTATGCATAAAAGATTTCGTCATCATGGATTTCTTCACGATCACAACGATTTAAACTACATCCCTCTCCGAGTATACGCTAAAAAGATATGTCATAAGCACATATGTTACTATGTACAAGCCTACAACAAATGCTTGGCATCTCATGCATCTTAGCAAAAACGATATCTCTTGTCTTGTATGTATATTAATAAAAGGTTAAAGTATTGGCACTACATTAGCATACCGAGTAGTTAAATAAGAATAATATTAATATCTAGGTATCTTAGTGGATTTTTGTCATCATAACAAAGTCGCAACGCACCTGCATACAATAGCATACTGGTAATGCACGTCGGTTTCCAAGAACGGAGCATTCTCTGTCCAAATCCTCTCACCGTTTGCATCCAACTCAAAAAACTGAACTTTTATGTTATCTGCAAAAGAGTAATGTTTTAATTTTTATACTACCAAGTTTTAAAGCACCAGTATGCAATAAATGTTGTTCAGGTCACTCGAAAATAAGTACGTTGACGTCAGCCACAACGCGTTATTTAGTTAGTAGTATTTATTTCATCACTAGCCTTTGACTGCGTCTTCGCTCTCTCGTCTCTTCTGTCACCCTAACAACGTGTGTGCAAAGTTCCATGATGGTCGATCGAGTAGCTAAGGCGTTAAAACGTAACAGACAAGCAAACAAATAAACAAACTGACATCCACATTTATAATATTAAAGATTACATTGACTGGTGCAGCTACTTATGTCGCAAATTAGTGACCTTGGCGGCCATCGCCAATGACGCCTGGAGGTTACCATAAAATTGAAACTATGACAGCCTGTGCCAGTCAATTGACAGTGCTTTAAGATTATGGAGGTGCTAACAACAAAAGCCTATACCGTTGCCTTCTAAGGTCCAAAGATATAATAAGACGAGATACATTATAAGGATACAATTTAACTACCGTGACTGAAAATGTGCTAAGTCATTGATCAGCAGCCCTCCCTTAAACAAATGCGATATGTTGGCGGTGGTGTTACTATAGGTATTAACTCGGCCGCCGAAACACTGGGATCTCGAGAATCGATTCAGAAACCAGAGTTATTCGTTCCTGTTGAATTGTCTAACCCGCTTGAGTCAAATATATTATATATTCTACCACATACACACAACACTATCTAGCCCAAACTAAGCAGAGCTTGTACTATGGATACTAGACAATGGATAAACATACATATATACTTTTTTTTTTGTAAATACATACATATTATACATAGAAACACCCAGACCAAGACAAACATCCATGTTCATGCACACAAATATTTGTCTTGTGCGGGAATCGAACCCGCGACCTCAGGCGTGGCAGTCGGTTACACTAACCACTACGCCATCTAAATGATTTGCTGGATCGATTAATTTTATTAGAACTTGCACATCTCCAAATTATTGCCCGGTTTTTAAGGACCTTGTTGGTTAATGTTATGTTTAACTATGAACTATGGCCTAAGACTATAGTCTTACCAATACAAATATTGAGAAGAGCCCCGAGCCCAGCAGTGCAAAAATTATTAACAAAGCTGATATTATTATTATATAACTATGAACGACGTATCATAAAGACAACTATAGCTGGCGAATATATTTATGATACTTACTTTTCTTCACTTTGTCTACTAAGAGAAAAAGATCTTGGCCGCCCAAGGCGCTTGCAGACGAAGGTGTCATACGACATATCTTCAAATTGTTGGTAGCAGGACTTCCTAAAATAAAAACAATTTTTTAAAAGGAAGGCATAGGCATATTTAAGATAACATTCTTATTGAATTTAGGTTAAATCATAGATTTAAACTATAGATTCGATCTACTACGTCTAAAGGTTACCTTTCTACCTTTCTGGATCGCTAAATTGACATACTACAAACAGTGCTAACGTGACATCTGAATTATAAATATAGTTTTACTACTACATTGATACTTAAAATGATTCATTATCGTTCTCTATCATGTGTGAGCTTAGTCTTCGACGGCATATATCAAGAAATATTTTGTTAAATTTTCTATTTTATATTTATTTTTGTTTATCGACGACAAATCACTGAACAAAAAAATAACGGAGGCTCGCATTCGAGCTGTTACATTGTACCTGTATTTGTTACCGGCTCGGATAAGAGCCTCCAAGTGCGCGCCACTTTAAACCTTATTTTACTAACCTTAACGCATAAAACTAATTGTTTATCGGCTAAGAATGGATTTGTTTGGGTAAAGGACATTATCATAAGGTATTACGAAGATATAAACATACGATAGGTTGAACTAACAACATGGCAATAAAAGCATTCATACACAGTTTTACTCCTCTTTCTCGAAAGGGGTAAGTAGAGGTCAATTACACACACATTTCGCCAGCAATGCTTTTGAATTCTATGATTTTAGACTATTGCACAAGGCCAAACTTAGTGCGGATACTAAGAATTTCTCGACGGGAAACTCCAATTACACTCTGCCCGAACTAATCATTGGGACCTAATGCGCAGTATATCGCATTGCTACCGCTGCGCTATTGAGGCACTTCACTATACATATAAAAAAATATAAAAACACTACTTACTCAAGTCGTATATCGGTTTAGAAAATACTGGCTCACATAACTCCTCACCAGTGTGGATGTCATAGGCGCTGAATTTTAGCCGAACTATATTTAAATCTATGTTTTTTGCCCTCTTTTCACATAGTGCTTGAAGCTGGAAAAATAATTATATTTAATTAGTGTTCGGCTAGTAGCCGAAATTTAAACTTAATCATAATAGAAGACTGAGAGAAAAACATACGAGAGAATATGCACTTCTCGAAATAAATATTTATTCTATGTATATAATATAACTAATTTGTACGACAGATGCACATGACATAAATGGACCAGCAATGTATTAGACCTTAAAGAATGGAACTTGTAACACTTTAAATTATTATTACATGCGTAAAAGAAGATAATAATAACACCACTGTTGTCCGCTACCTATCGGAATGGTTAGAAGGACGCCTGCCTGGCTAACTAGTTCAACATATCTTTCTTAATACTATTGTGCTATTCGTTATAGTGGCTCTAAGGCGAAAGAAGTCACAACACTTGAGTAGAGATGGCGCTGTGCTTAATTACCTACTATTCCTTACAATCCCACCACGCAAGCAAACTTTGCAGTACGTGTTAGTATATAATATGCAAGTGCCAGTTTTTATTGTTGGATCGCAGCCCGCCAGGCCCACACCCATCCTGGTCTTAACTACCTCCCTTAGTGTTGTAGGGTCACCACGCCACTTTTCTCTACAATATACTGTATGTTCAAATATACCTACTTACATCGTTATCATCGCCATTTTGGATTCCATTTCTCGCTTTCAGTCTATTAAGTAGAACCGTAGGCACGTCGTTTTTTACAGTCTTTATAATACTGATACCGCGAAATCTACAAAAGAATATTTATATTAAACCTTGTACAATTATTTTCTTTTATTATATAGCAAGTAAAATATATCTGGACTAAGCGAATCTCTCACATACGATTGATGCATTTTGTGAAGAGTTTATCATCACATAGCACTCTGTGGCTAATCGAATACTCTCAAAAACTCTGAGAATATAGATCTGAAAATGTAAATGCAGCATATTTCTCCCGATAGGGTTGACGTCATTGCCGAATTTATTTGGAGACTATCATACCTAGGTCTTAGGAAAATAGGTATTACCTATTTACCTTAGTAGTAGGTGTAGTTAACGCACATTCGCGAGCTTTATTTTGAGACCACAATATCATTAGGGTTTAAAACCCATACTGGAAATCTATATGATATTGCCAAATATATTTATATAAATTTTAAATTTAGTCTCAATTCTGCTTGCCGAAAGGGTCAACGCTTTTCACAACAATCTTCAAAAACAATAGCAGGGGATTAATACACCGGTATTAATCCCCTGCTATTCTTTTTGAAGATTACTAGTAATTTGGGTTTCAAATTACTAGCATTCTTGTTAACCTATCCAGCTAAGCCAGAATGCTTGTGTTAGGAGTGGGTTCACTTTAGTAGTGCAATGGATGGGATTAGAACCCGCGACCTGTCGATCGCAAGTCTAATGCCTTATCCATTGGGCTTCAGCTATTGTCCCCGCCAGTTATGGTTTTAAATCTTACGTAATAGGGGGTGAGCCTATTATCTACCGGGCACATTGCCAAAGTCCGACCTGTTACTAAGAATTTCTTAAAGAAAAACTCGCATCCATGACCGCACTCACACATAAGCTGTAAAAATACATTAATTTGTTTTAGGTATACCGTTGTTTGAATATTTGCCATGTCCTCCGCGATACAGGAATTCTGCCGTCATAAGGAAAATAGACGTGCTTATCGAACAGTTTTTTTCGACATTATGGTTTTACATATTTGGAATCAAGATAAAAAAACGAATCTGCCAGTACACTTATTAAAAATATTTTTTGCTTGATACGTCTTTTTCCCTTATGACGGCAGAATTCCTGTATCGCGGAGGACATGGCAAATATTCAAACAATGGACACAAAGAACGCTCTGACTTCTAACAATTATTTCTGGATAGTCCAAATTTTTGTTCCATTTGAGGATCGAACCCAAGGTACTCGGCACTATAGCAGTAGCGAGGCGACGAATTAGATCACTACACCACCCGTGCCATCAATGAAAAAATATTTTATTATTGGAACTTACGCCACTGAGTAGCTTCCATTTTCAGGTACAGACTTGCTAACGGCTATATCTTGGTCGTCTTCAGCGAGCTTGTGCGGATGCTCCTCGGTACTGTTACTTTCAGCCAACTGACACATTAACAACGCCTGCCCTCCATGGTTCACCAGCTGTAAAAATACTCTTTATAATTATCAGCCATATTCCTAACAAAGAAACGGAACGCACCATATTTGGACTTTATGATTACAATTTACGAAATGTAAAATTCGAATTTGTTATTACTTATTTGATCTATTACGAACTAACATTTTTGTAATACCTATGATTAAACATTTAGGAAAACTGCTTTCGGCAACATATTATAGCACAATATTAAAAGGTCCTCCATAACGAATTTCGGTCACGACGGCCAATCTTAACGGAAACTGGCTGCTCAGTAGATATTAATGTGCACTGGTGTATGTGCTAATATAAGTGCACTCTCTGTTGCCTAATTTTTATAACATGATAGGACGGCAATCTAACACAAACGAAGAGAGTTTAGGCGCAGGACCAACGGCATGACGTGCTTCTCGTGCGTGGGGGTGTCTAACACCGACAACTTCCTAACTCCGGGTTGCTACGGAAAATTTCGTGAGTGGAAACCTCCATAAGTCCTCCATGTGTGTAATTTTTAAAACATGAGGACCTGTAATTGGCTTTCAGATACTTATTGAAATGTATTGTCAAACTAGGATAAGCTGTTGGACTTCCATAAATAAATAAGTCCTTATTGGTCCGATCCGAGATTCAAACGTGAACACAGCAGTCGCAAAGACTACCATTGCGCCACCAAGGCAGTCGGAGTCGTCAATATTATTAAAGAACTTACACGTCTCCAGGTTGAAAGAAAAAGGTAGAACAAAACAGGAGACACGAATAACTTTCTAACTTATACAGCAACTTCGACATTACCTACCTACCGGTTATTATACAATTGAGGTACAGAACAGTCTTACCTGGACAGCAGGGTATGTTTTCTCTTTGTTCCGACCAGACGACTTGCCGAGTAAGCATCCATGTGTGCCTGCCATTTCACTGCCATACCGGAACCTAATACGTTTCTGGGGCTCCTCTATGATTTTCAGGAAAGGCCTGGACGCTGTGGACAAAATATACATTATCATTTTAAAATATCAATACTAGTCAATTCATATTTTTTAATTTTATTTATAAGTTAGATGCAAAGGTGAAAAATGTTTTTTTATACAAAGTCCTTTCTCTACCAATGTAAGTAGTGAGCTGCAAAAATGCATAATTGCACACCCTCGTCGAAACTAAAATGGTACAAGCCGGTAATTGACGCCTTCTAACGGAAATGGATGCAAGAACTGTTAAGTAGTTTAGTTATATAGTAGTAGATACCGGTCACTACTATAAAATTGAAAAAAGTAGATAACTTAATAACCCAATATTGTTAAATTTATTTTAAACAATTCTTAAATCTATATTTACAAAAGTTAATTTTAAAATAATACTTTTGTTACATAAATGAAAACCTGATGGTAAAACTAATATTGCCGTAATTTATACAGTATAAGTTTTCATAAAGTGCACATATGAAAATGAGTGAAACTAGACATCATTTTATCGCTAAGAAAAATAATAAAAAAAATTACAAATTAGGTCTTGTCTAATCATTTGCCATAAATTACTAAACATACACTTGGACTGCAAGTGCCACTTATTTTTCTGTAAAGATACGAAAGGTATAAGTAATAAATAAAAAATATCAAGTAGAAATCAGCACGTTTATTTAGTTTCATCAACCTACAATAAAAGTTTTAATGTAGCAAGTTTTCAAAATGACTACCACGTTGTTGTAAACACATAGTACTTCGCAGCAAAATCTGTTGCGATGCTCGTCTTATCATTTTTGGATCTTCCTTTATGGCACTGGCGCAGTTTAAAATCTTCTCCTGCAGTTCTGTCTTACTATTGATAGGAGAGTTATAAATTCTCTGCTTCATTGTCCCCCAAAGAAAATAATCAAGGGGTGTCAGATCGGGTTAACGCGTAAGCCACCCGACAGGCCCTTGCCTACCAATCCATCGATTGGGATAGCTTTCATTTCAATACTTGCGAACTATTCTTGCATAATGTGCAGGGCATCCGTCCATTTGCAAAAACATTCTACGTCGTGTTCGTAGGGGTACATCTTCCAAAAGTAATGGGAGATCATCCCTTAAAAGTTGGAGAAATCTGTCTGCAGTTAATGTTCTTGGGAGTATTAATGGACCAATCAACATATCATCAATAAGAGCTGCCTAAACATTGATCGAAAACTTCACTTGAAAAGTGGAAGCTCTTTTTAGCTTCGGGTTCTCTTCTTTAGGACTCCAAAAATGTAAATTTCTACAGTTTGTAATACTGTCTCTTGTAAATTGGGCTTCATCCATCCAAAGAATAGTTTTTGCAAACACCGGGTTATCTCTTGTTTGTCTCTGAATCCATGCGGATATAACACACCTTAGGATTGCGTCAGTTCCTTCATGCAAATGTTGCACTCGCTGATAGTGATAGGGATGTAGATCTTCTTTCTTTAAAATGCGCCACACAGTAGTTTGCGATATGCCATGTACCATTGCTAATCGTCTTGTACTGATATTTGGATCAGCAAACAAATCACGCAGTACAGCTTCTTCAATAGAGTCGTCGATTATGCCACTTGCATCGCGAAGATCTCTACTTGGTCCAAGTCCAGTAGTAGCTAATCTTCTATGAACATCTTGAAAGTTACGAGCAGCTGGTACTGATCGTCTCGTTGGAAACGTAGCTAAATAAGTTGTACGAGCACCTCTTGCACTTCCATTACACAGTCCATAATAAAAATGCATATCGGCGATATGCACCGGAGGAAAATCACTCAAACGGGGCATCACAAAACAAGAACACATAAGTAGCAGCGGCGAATGATTCGGAGCGACTGATTCTTTCTGTAGACCTGACCCGCAATTTATCCCTTACCCTGCACCTCAATCCCACCCCAAACTACCTGAGATAGATAATGCAATTTTCAAACAAAGATGCACGTGGTGGCAACAAGGTCTTTGTTTAGCCCTTCATAAAAACTGTTTTGCTTGGGATACAGGTGTGGTTTTTATGTTGTTTTAAAGCTTATTAGATACAGATTAACGTCCATTAATAAAAACTAGGGGCAATGGCGTTTTCTTGAGTTTTTTAACAATGTTTAAAAAAACATTGAACGAAACTCAGTTTTGGTCTAAAATGTTCCTTATTTTTATGCCACCGGTATTTTTTTGGATGTGAATAGTATACCATCGTTATTGCCTACACATTGCGTATTATTACTGTTTTTGTTTCAACACGATTAACCACCTGGTTCAAAAGTTACAAAGTTTTCTTGGTACAAGGTCCATAACTACTAAAGAAAAAATATAAATAGGTATAGGTAAATCGAAGAATATTATTTTTTATATTTTTATTATTTTTCCTAGCGATAAAATGATGTCTAGTTTCACTCATTTTCATATGTGCACTTTATCAAAACTCACACTGTATAACAACGCCATCTAGTTCATTATTAATTCTAATGAGAGTGTTCACAGGATTGTAGACCTTAAGTTATCCATGGAATATTGGTACATAAAAGATTATTTTATATCGTAAACCCTATTAGGTCCAGTACATATATATATATATATATAGACACGAGTCGTTTTACCTACGAACAGTAAATTTTTGGCACATATTCTATGAACGATGTCAAAATTTACCATAACGACTCATTCCCTGATATAAGAAAAAGCTAAGAGCTATCCTGGAAAGACTGTCCCAAACCATTATGCGAAGGCGGATGTAACGTTCTTAAAATATATGATATTTTATGGGATATCAACATAAAATGTAAAGAATATTAATTAAGGGGAATCCCCGTATAAGAAAACGGTTGTTATTAAAGGGTTTTGTGATCACACTGATCACTCTATCGTAAAATAAATAAATATATATCTACATACATTGAGACAAATAAATAAAATGTTTAATTCCTTACTAATAGGCATTACAAAAGCAAATGTGAGTTTGTCCGTTTGTTTGTTACGGTATCACGCCTTAACTAGTCGAACTATGATCATGAAAATTGGCATGCACGTTCTCAGGGGAGCAGAAAAGGACATAGGGTACCTTTCATCCAGTAAAAAGTACTGTTACTAAACTTTTTTTTTGACTTGGGGTTAGGCATTGACGCTTACCCCTCCGCGGGAGCGGGCGGAGGGATTATGTCGGACTCGCCGGGGTAAAAGAAAGATGTTAAAAAGATGAAAATGTACCTCCCGGAATACCGACTAAACCTACCACGGTATTCCTCGACAAAACCGCTATCGACGGGGCCGCGCGAATCACTTTCGCATGCGGTCGCGACCCCGCCGAGGTTTCGGCCCGCCGCCGTATGAAACGACAGGCCACTACCCAAAGAGACCTACCCAAAGGACTCACTCTATAATATTCCCTACTGTCTCCCCTCTTGGGGGGAGACAGACTCGACACAGAGGCGCGCGTGGGAACACGCACGCCGCCTCTCGGACCTGGTGCTGAACGGATGGCGGGCAGGCCCACAAAGCCCACCATCCCCAGGTCAAACCTCAGGGTGGCTGGAGGTCATCGCGCGCCCTCCGGCACCCGGTTCTGCGGTTGGGGAGAGGGTTTAAACGCTCCCTCTCCCGCTCCGCCGCCTCCTTGATGGAAATCACTTCCTCACAGAAGGAGGCGACGGCGTTCCACGACCTCTCGCTCTGGACCATAGACTGAACTACGGCCGGGAATCTAACCCAACCTACATTTACGCGATCGCATCCGTAGGCAAATTCTAGAAAGTAAAAATAAATAATAAATAAATAAAAATTGTTTATTATCATTTTCTTTTAATATGCTATTTTATAATCAGTAGTTGGGGGACTCCTTTTAAGTAAACATTACCTGTGTTAGGAGACCCCGCTCTTCACATTACAGTTATAAGATAATTGCACAAGTTTCACAATATTTAAACAAATGGGTGATAAATATAAACTTAAGTATATAACTAAATTTGTTGAGTAAATGAGTGTATGTATGTATATGTAAGTATGTCTGTGGGTGTGTGAATGTGTATGCGTTTGCATGTGTGAGCGTGTGTATGTGTGTACGTGGATGCATGTGAGTATGGGTGTGTATTTGTGAGTGTGTACGTGTGTATGCAATATTATTAAGACAACAATTATTATGAAATTATATACAATAACTCCTCAGTACTATTAAAATTTAAGTTTTTAAGCCAAAGCATTAATGTTTTTTTGCACTCATGATATGTCAAAGGGTATAATATATTATTTTATTTATTTTGTTATATAAATGGGCCGATTGCCTATCAAATTGTTTTCTCGCGAATGTTGTAACAACGGTGCAGATAGGGATAACATAATGATTGTGTCTTTTCATAAGAAGTTGGGAGTCAAAATAGGCTTTGTCCTTCCCCAATGTTATTAACCTCTGTCTTCTTCGAAGAGGTTAATGAAAACACTATGGGTGCGTTCCACTTAGCGCTCACGACGCTCACGCTCACGACCACGGTTTAACCCGTTCCACTTGCTTCCGAGCGTTACAATTGTAAACTCAAGTGGAACGGATAATGGCGTGTTTTGAGCGTTGATGTAAATTGAGTGAATTAGAAAAAAAAAAGTCGAATGCTTAAAGAGTTTTAAAAGGTTACAATTTGTACCTAAGTCTGACCAGATAAAATAATTTTCTTTGTCGCCATCTTTGTTACCAACTTTATATTGAAAATGGCGCCAAATTTCGCTCACGACGACCCAAGCGTGAGTAATGACGTCATGAGTGACGTTTTCGCCGCGACCACAACGATCGCAGTCGTCATGTGGAACGGCTAAACGAGCATTTTAGGCGTCGTGAACGCTAAGTGGAACGCACTCTATGTGGGTCTGTGTGTCTGTCTGTTAGTGACAGTTTGTTAGTGACAGGCATAGCTCCGGAACCACTGGACCGATTGACTTGTAACTTGGTGTACAGACACCTCGGGGTCATCCCTCGGTCAAGTTTGTATGGCCTCTGTGGGTCAAAAGACCCCCGAGATACAGGGGTCACAAGGTCATAAGGTCAGGTCACATGAAGACGAAGTTTTAGCATTTTATTTTAAAACTGAGTTTTCAGATAAAAAGTCACATCAAGATTGTTTACCTTAAGTTAAGTACCTAACTAAATGAAGTATAGCTAATTGGGATAAGTTTGGTTTTAAAATGCAATGACTACAATACGATAAATAGTAATAATAATAATATTCTATCACATACAACACCATCTAGCCCAAACTAAGCAGAGCTTGTACTATGAGTTCTAGACAATAGATAAACATACATATATACTTTTTTATAAATACATACATACTTATTATACGTAGAAACACCCAGACCAAAACAATCATCCACGTTCATGCACACAAATGTAGGTATGACTTATGCGGAAATCGAACCCAGGCGTGGCAATCGGTTACACTAACCATTACGCCATCAAGGCCTATAGTCCATCTGAATAAATGAGTAATTATTCATCAATCGTTTTACTTACCAGCTGCGTAACTTCGTCGTTCACATAAGAGAATTTTCCCCGTTTTTGCAACATTGCCCATTGATGCTCCGCTCCTATTGGTTGTAGCGTGATGTTATATAGACACTAAACTTTTCAATTCGAACCAGTAGTTCCTAAGATTAGCGCGTTCAACCAAACAAACTCTTCAGCTTTATAATATTAGTATAGATATAGCGGACAAGTTTATATAGCGACCATGACCTAGACCAGCGACAAACGAGTGCGACTGCGCAATATGATAGACTCACTATGCGCTTAGGTACTTATGTCGCTGACTGTAGGTACAACGTGGTCTGATTCACGACATTCAATACTGCATGTGATAAAATCTACACCACAGTATATACAGAGTGATTTTGAAATCGTGTAATTCCTTTTAACCACGCATTCTACTGGTGATATAGAATAACCCTGACCATATATTTTTTAATTAGAATTATTTTTTTTTTGAAAAATTTTTGTACCGTTTTTTTCGTGAAATGGTGTCAGATAGTCATATGTTAACCAACCGAGGCAATTTTAATTTTTTACTAATTAAAATAAAAAAACATATTAATAATTAATGTCGTAAATAATAACAGGCGGTCCTTTTTATTGCCCCTTATTATTTACGACATCGGTTATTGTTATGTTATTATTTTTAAATTAGTAAAATATTAAGATTGTGTCAGGTGGTTAAAATATGACTATTTGAAATCATTTCATGAAAAAAATCTGTACTCTAATTTTGCCGAAACCATTATTCTAATTAAGAAAAAATATGGTCAGGGTTATTCTATATCACCAGTAGAATGCGTGGTTAAAAGGAATTACACGATTTCAAAATCATCCTGTATACATATATATATATATATATATATATATATATATATATATATATATATATATATATATATATATATATATATATATATATATATATATATATATATATATATATATATATATATATACACATATATATATATATATATATACACATATATATATATATATATATACACATATATATATATATATATATACAGTATTGTAACTCGGCCGTATCCTATCCTAATAATTACCGTGTCTACACCCTGTATAATAAAACTAGCTGACCCGCGCAACTTCGTCTGCTTCACATAAGAGAATTTTATCCGTTTTGCAACATTTTCCATTGATGCTCCGCTCCTATTGGTCGTAACGTGTTGCGATGTTATATAGCCTATAGCATTCCTTGATAAATGGGCTATCCAACACTAAAATAATTTTTCAATTCGAACCAGTAGTCCTTGAGATTAGCGCGTTCAACCAAACAAACAAACTCTTTACCTTTATAATATAAGTATAGATTCAATACCTCGGTTCATTAAAACATTATAATTATGTTACGTCAGTGTAATATGTCTTATAAAAAGTGCAACATTTTCATTTCTTTCAACTCCTGCTCTAGATATAATTACTGTGCGCGAAACAGGAATTATTCCTAGAGCGAGAGTTGTCTATTTTACTTCGGGAGACTTTCAAACAACAAGCATTCAAACAACGAACACAGAGTTCACCCAGACCCGGAACAACTATTTAAGGATCACACAAATTTTTGTCCCGTGTGGGGATCGAACCCACAACACTCTACGCAATGGCAGTGGCGAGGCGACCACTTAAACCACTACGCCATCCGTGCAGTCAGTGCTTAATATCTATTAGTTGCGGCACACCGGCGGCCAGACAGACATTTTTCATTATGTCTGGCGTTCCAAGAGTTGACTAATTAAAAACAAAAACTTTTGACTTATTTAACCATTGGTAGAAAGAAAGAAAATTATTTAATTTGGTACACAAAGGGCACATCCAAAATAAGAAGAAATAAAATATAAAAAGTAAAGTATGTAGGTATGTGATAATTATGTTACATGCTATCAAAAACAAAAGCACCTTACTTACCTTGTTCCAGCTCAGTCAAGTGTGGCACTTCTTGCGACGGCGAACTAAAAGGAGAATAATTCGACGTCCCATGGCTGGAGGAGTCGCTCATATCATAGTCACTTTGTACTGCAGTCATTGTTTAAAGTCTTCCACAGCTTCAACTACTTTTAAACTCCAGCACTATATATGTTTTTTAAATACACTACCACGACCTATTTGTAGTCGAACGACTGCGAAAATGAAATATTAATTCTTTATATTCCAATTTTATATAATTGTAATTGACGTGAATCACAATGAATGTCGACGTTACAAGTCGTGGATAAATACACTTTGATCAAACTAAATATAAATCAGTGTTACCACATTCGGTATCACTTTCACCCCTAAACCGAACTTTGTTAAAATTAGTTTTGTAAACAAAATATTTTGTTTCTAGCTTTTACATCCTTCTTACCATGTTATCTTAAATTCTGTTTAAACAGAATTAATGATAACTCAGTTTTAATCATGACGTAAAATAGTTTATTATTTATTTGTATATATTTAGTTTATTTATCTAGGTTTAGATAAAGTTCATACATTTATTACTTACTATTCTGATATAGTAAATAAACCAAATCTAATAAAAAAAATAATCGCAATAAAAATAAATAATACTAACTAGGTACTATTCTAATATATTTGCCCTAAATTTAACTTATAAGTCAAACATTTATCGGTAATATAGCAATACATTAAAATACTGACGACTAATAATACAAAGTGTAAAATAGCAGTTTCATACAATATTTTTCTCAGCTCTATTTACCATATATCGAGGTAATTGCGCACAGTTGGCAACTTCACGATGGCTCGGGGATATTCGGGGAAGATCATACCATAGACAAATTCATACCATAAACAAGTTCTGACGGTAACCAATCACCGACCTTATGGATGAATCCTTTAATACCAAGTTACTCTTAATCATATTATCGTGTAAAAAAAATTAAGGTCGTTGAAGTGAAGCTGTTGTTTTGCAAGATACGACCGCCATTACACATTTTACAGTCAATTTAAACGATTACCATTACAGCAACTTTAAAGTATGGTTATGTTCATCAAACCCCCGGATTATTTATTTATGTAGATATGTATTATCATGTGAACATATATTTCAGTAAAAGTGAACATCATAATATGCTTACATAAAATTAGTACCTACATATGATTTGGAGACATTATATTATTTAGTTGTAACGTTTTCATGACTAATTTTATTTCTGCTGACCGGATTAGATAAAATCTAAAAATAGAACGATAAGCAATCTTATCCTCTAGCCTACTATGTGAAAGCACGACTTTTTGTTGCTTTTTATTAAGCTAATAAATCTCTCGGGCGTTAGTAACTCTAATAATAAACACGTTTAGCCATTTCACTATAATTGTGATCAATCTGACTGATGCGGGTTGCAGACCGTTAAGTTAGTGTTGTACTATAATTTTCAGACTGTTTGCGGCCGGTTGCATTCTCCAGAATCTAACTGGCAGTTCGGGATCAGTGAAATCGATAGGTAGGTATCGAGTTTCAAATGCTCAGAGTAGCGCTATGCCTAAGAATACGGCTTATAAATGAGGCTAAATGAATTCAATTAGATACAATTACTTAATAATTGAAAAAAGTTAGTGATATGTAATATATCTACATATAAATTTTATTTTTGGTACATAGTTTAGTACAAAGTTTAACCTGTTTATAATTATGTCAATTTACAGACCACGTTACGCCGTAGGGATATATTTGGCACCTACCTTTACTAACACGTAGAGCCGACGTCAAGGGGCCGCAAGACAGGAACTCTAAATAGGCATCACATAGTAAAAGAAATTAAAAAAGTACTTTATTGTTTAATGTAAAACTATACAGATTCCGATTTGAAATACAGAAGGATAATAATACACATAACATGCTGGAAAATAGATTTACTTATTTAAAAAAAACTTATTGTGTCTTATTTTCTGAATTAAATGCATATGATAATTTGATAATATATAATTGGGTAATTTCAAATATAATAGTTAATACCTACGACTCACTGTAAGCTAAATATTCTAGATAACCTGGTTTCTTACTGCACAATTAATGTCAATAAACGATTTATGATTATTCATGTATTTAATTTACAATGAGTTTGTATTAGTAGGCTTGTTTGCGTAACATTTTCTTTGTTTTTCCAATACAAAAGATTTAGTCAAAATAAAATTCAATAAAACATTCAAAATTTAATATCATAACTTTTTAGGTTTAGTGGTCACTATATAACCTCTGTTTTGGTATATGTTTGAATTGGAGGACACACAGCATCTGCCCAAATATTGGCGGGTTCAATGAAGGTAGCTTTTCCACTCCACAGAAGTTAGTAAGCTAACCTTGATTTGTTCCCACAACGTACACATATTGTGATAAAATCACCAATCACACTCTTTGAACGCCAGTCAACGCAAGTCATACAGGATTGTTTTTTATCACATTGTGGCTTACGACATGTGTTCATGAGGTCTGGTGCTGTTTCCTGGGTAACAGATTTTCTGTTGCTTGTACCGGCAGCATAGCTATTTCTTTTTTAAATAGCTCGCTTACGCGCAAATTACAATCACCGTATTGCAGCTAAAACTACGTTATTCGCTTTGCATCATCTGCATGCTTGTATCCCAGCAACGAAGGGTAATTTTGGTACAATTATTATATCATGTTCTCGACTCTGGCCCAATGTTGCTGTAACAAAATGTTATATAGCAACCACTTACCTTTATGCTAACATTCCATCCGTCCTTTTTTAGGCCCAATCAAATAAAATTTCAAATTCATAAAATTAAAATGCTTATAATCTACTTCTAACTCTTACAAAATAATTAAAAATACAATGCACGTTTTTGGGTGTCACAAGTATACTCATAAATCTAAAATAGCACATCTCTTACAACAGACGTTTTCCATGACATAAAAATACTCACTATTTTGAAATATTGTTGTATATATGCCTTATTAAGTAGATTGTCGTTTACAAGCAATAGTGATTGTCACAAATTACGCAGATACAGATTGCCCGAATAATGCTATGCACGAAAAATCGGCAGAATACAATAATTATATTGGATCACCGTGATTTGGTTAAGTAAATTACTGCATTAGCTTTAATGCAAAACGACGTTCGTTTCGTAAGTTTTTATTGAATAGGCCATCAGTATCTAACCAATTTGTAATGAGGAATTGGGTAAGACAGCGTTAACAAAAACTATCTACTTAGTTTATTTATTGCTTTTAAGACACTTTGGTGATGCTTACAAACCAAACACACGTCTGAATAACCTACGTTAATATTGTCAGTCATTTACACGAATGTTATATATGTATTTACTATGTTATTATTTATTATACATACTTATTTACAAAGGATACATATAAAAATAATAAAAAATTATTAATGATTTGTTAGTTCAAAATATCCTTCCTATAAGTGATTTGAATTCATGATACTTTGAGCTTGTCTTTTCTGACAACGTGTATGCGAAGTAGGCTTATTCCCAACGGCCACCACTGAAACTGCAACTACTGGTGGTCGTTGGGACAAAATTTTATATTTGTTCCTAAGCGCCACGACTGGAGGCGGTTGGGAACAGATGTAATAAATAGAACATACATACCTAAGAATTTTGTCTTGCGGTCTAAAACAAAAATATAGATTCGCTTGAATTATTTTCTTACGTATGTATATCTTTTTATTTAGAATGTAACTCCATAAGGGCTGTTGGGCCAATATTTAATATTTTGTTCTAACTGCCACCGCTGGTGGCAGTTTGGTGGCGGTCGATGGGAATAATATTACCAGTTAAGCCTCATTCATCGACCCCCACTGAGAGCGTTTGGGAATAAATATAAAATTTCGACCCAACGACCACCAGTGGTGACAGTTTTGGCGGTGGCCGTTGGGAATAAGCCTGCGAAATATCATGATGATCGGTCGAGTAGTTAAGGAGTGAAAGCGTAACAAAAAAACAAACTCACATTCGCATTTATAATATTAGTTAGGATGTCAGCTAGCTTTGTATAGCGTTTGTCGATTTCAAACAAGTGAATCCTAAAATGGAACAAGACGGTGAATGAGTGTATATGCAAGTCGAAAGGGAATACCTGACACAAAGATTTCATACTGTTCTTTATATTTTTTAACGATTAATTATATGTTATTTAACATTAAATAATAAAAAATGCTGCGGCTAGTTACTGCGAGCAAATGTAAACGAAATAAGAACGATATTCGATTTTCTTCACTAACTTGTGTTCTACCGTCAGTTTGCTTTTAATTTGACAACAGTTTGTAATTATTATACCTCTTAGAATTTCAATATAAAATTGCAATATAACAAGTCTATTTATATGCTGATTCTCAGGGTATTCTTTTATACTACAGACTAGAATTATTATAGGTAGTCTGCGAAGCCTCTTTTAAACTTACTCGCAAACATAAATGTAGGATTACATCAATACTACCGAATGGATAATTTTTTTAAATTTCATCAATTATATTTTAAGTCCTACATAATAAGAGGCGGGCCTATGACCATATACCGGGCAACTTAACAGAAAAGTCAAATAACATTTTACCTGGTTATTGGAGTTTTCTTATTAGGGAGACCCAATAACATTTTACCCGGAATCGAAGCCATGACACATGAACATGAACGACAGTCCGCTGTGTCACCGCAGCGCTTTAAAAAAATAATCTCGTCATTTATTTCACAAATACAACATGATTATTCATCAATAATCTACTCAGTATTACAACATATAAAAGGATTTATTTTTAATATTCTGCAATGATTACAATAACAATTATAATTATGAACTCTTATTAATTATGCTTATAATTATTTCGCTGTCTGCGTGTCCTGTCATTCAATGTATTTCCTTATTATAGAGGCAGCGGTGGTTTGCCCCATGTCTTCCAATATTAGCGCCAAAGATTTCGATGTGATGTCGTCTCTGGAGTCCTAAACATAAAATAACATAAATGAGACTTAGCTAAACTTCTGTGTGACTTAGGCCGGTGTTCAACATCTAACGTTAGAATCTTTCTTGAGTTTACGAATAATGTCAATTCACACGTACTTTTATTTTTTTATTTTACTTGGCATCATTTTTTAATATTTAGTTTTGTAGTGTCAATTTCGACTGCAATTATGATGCGATGGTGTAACAGTTTCCTCGCGGCTATGACATGTCCTCCTTTTAACGAGGTTTAAAGAGAATTCTCATTTCACGGTAAGCAGCGGCTTTGCTGTGTCCTGACATTGCTGAAGTCCATGAGCAGCGGTTACCATTTCCCATCAGGTCGACACGGCATAAATTCGTGTTATTAGCAAGCAAGATCAGCATTGTTATAAAATACATCTCTTACTGTTGTAATAATGACTATATCGCAGGGTGACTTTACAAACATTCAAACAACGAAGACAAAGAACACGCAGGTTCGGTATAACTATGGTGGACACAAATTTTTGATCCATGTGAATATCGAACCAACAACATTTGGCACACAGGCAGCGACTATGAAACTGAAACTGTGTGTTAAAATCTATTTATGTAATAAATAGGTAACAGTTCAGTACCATTTTCTTCACTGTTAGTTAAACTAATTTGTTTTGTTTATTAGCCAAGGTCGAGCATTATATCATTGAAAAATTGGAAGCAGCCAGTGTTTTTTTTTAAATGTAAATCCATACCATTGTTTTTAAATTTTCGATAGGGATTATAGTCTTAGACAAACGTTAGTATAATCATTACACAGGGCTACAAAAATAAAATAAAAATTTGCTGCAGCCCTATTTGTTTCTGTGGTCGATAAGGATGGTAATGTACGATATATTGATATACGTCATTTTAACTCATCAGCTCTAGTTTACCAACTACACTCATTTTGAGATTTTCAATAACAGTCATTCTTACAATAAAACTAATTAAATTTATCTCATTATTTCATTATGGCTAGTACGTCCAGATGTTGTGTTAACGATCCCGATATGTTTTGTTATGTTTATGGTGAATACATATTGAAAAATCAGCGAATCAATTACAGACAATGTGATTCACTTGTATTTTGATTAGTTCGTCATTGAAATTTGAAATCAAGATAAAGTGTGGGTGCTAATCCGTGCAGTGCAGTCTTCAAGACAATTTAATTCGAGAAAATCGCTAAGACAATTAAATCGATATTTTTGTAAAAATTGCATTTATTTTAACTCATGAACTAGAGCTGATACAAAAAAATCAGTAATTTTTTTGATACCACCATATAAGATATACTTAAAATCAAGTCTAAAATCCCAGGCACCAAAATGAGTGTAGGCCAGTGTTATCTAATATATATAAGTAGTGGGAGACCGTTGGACTGTCTCTAGTTCGATCCCAAAGCGCGCATCTCTGACATTTCGAAGTTATAAATATGTATATTACATAAAAAGTGCGTACAAAATAATTAATTACTGCTTAGTTTAACGGTTACGGTGAAAAATCGTGAGAAATCCTACATGTCCGAGAGATCTACACAATGTTCGTGAAAATATGTGAAGTTTACTAACCCGCACTAGGCCAGCTTGGTGGACTATGGCCTAACCCTTCTCACACTGAGAAGAGGCCCGTGCCCATCAATGGGACAGTTTGGTACAGGGCTGGTATTATTAAATAAGAGATATAAGTGTAGAGTAATATAAAGGGGTCATATACCGTATAAGTTTTAATTTACCTTAAGATGATTGAGCAGGGTAAGCGCAGGACTAGGCTGCGTGGCGTACCACTCAAGTAACGCATCGAGGCGCAAGCGCTTGGCTAGCGGCCGCCAAGTGCCCGACGCGTCCAATAACACCGACACCTCACGAGCGTACACGTTCAACTCTTGCAAACCCATTTCCGAAAATTCCTGAAAGATACACTTTATTATACCTTCAATCCTTAAACGTTATTAGACTGTCGCGATTTTTACACATAGGTTTTACAATAGGTATTAGGTAAAGGATCTAACTCGCGATGAAATAATGATTGATATGACTCGACCGACTTACATTGATCCCGTGACCACGATCGATACAAGTCGGTTGAAACATCGGGCAATCAATAGGTATTTATAACTTGTTAAATACGTCATCGCAAGTAAAACCTGTTACTTAATTTTGTATAAAATCCTTAGTTTTTTAGCTGTGTAGACATATTCATACACACATTATACTCCATTTGGTTAGGTACTTAACTAAAGGTAAACAATGTTGATGTGACTTTTTACAAAAACACATATTAAACAAATAAACTACTGCTTAAACTAACGGTTCAATTGATTTAGTAATCGTTATTGTTGTATTTACATTGATCTTTAGCAGCATTTTATTTTTAAACTGAGTTATTAGATAAAAAGAGACATTAAGTTTGTTTACCTTTAGTTAAGTACCTAACCAAATTGAGTATAGATACACATATGTATTTAGTTTATAACCATCACTTTATAATCTGAACAGTTTATTATTAAACTACTATTATGGCATTTCGAGTTGTTTTTTTTTTAAACACTATGTTACATAGTTTGGAAACTTTAAACTACTATTGTTAAACACTTTTACTAGTTACTGTTTACTTCTATTTAAGCTATTTAAATTATAAATCTATTGAGATTTAATTTTACACTTGCCCCGACGTTGCGGTTGCTTTTCAGCAGCCAGGTTCACGGGAAGATTATGATGTTGTTTGTCTCAATGTCTTGAAGTGTAGTTATTTTAAAGTAACTGAACCTAATTTAATTATTGGTGTTTCTCATAAAACAGCAACGCTTCGAGTATCTCGCAAAAAGCACTGATTCCTACCAAGAATGTGTCGCGAGGCTATTAAAACCAAAAATCATCCTAACTTCAATAAAGAAGATGGTTGGAATGTACAACCTTGGGATCAGACAAACCCAAGAAGAAGCAAAACACAGTTCTACGCCATGATACTTTAAACTCATTTTGCGTAAATAGAAACACTAATATTTAAATTACGATTAGGTACTTTAAAATAACTACGCTTCAAGACATTGAGACAACCAACATCTTAGTCTCCCTGTGAACATGGCTGCTGAAATGCAACCGCAACGTCGGGGCAAGTGCAAAATTTAACCTAAATATTAACATTTAAATAGCTTAAATATAAGTAAATAGTAACTAGTAACAGTGTTCAACAATAATATTATAACGTTCAAAATTATGTAATAATAATGTTGAAAAATAAACAAAGCGCAAAAATCATTATAAAGTAGTTTAATTTTAATGTATAACATTCGCTTAAATGTAAGACAATATAACAGGTCAGATTATTTATTTATTTATTTATTTGGACAACCAACAAAAACATACATCTTAAAAGCTAAATTACAAAGTCAGTGGTATACAAGAGTTGGTGCTGCCTTAATTACAGGTTGCGACGGAAAGCAAAATACAAACGATAGTTGGGAGCATAAGGCTTCCTAGAACTTAAAACTTATATAAACAATTTCTTACATAATTAGTATATATTAAAAAAAAACTTTATACTACCGTATCTCAGCTTAGTGATTATATTTTCTTTTTAAAAGTTGATTTGAAGATTAAAACTTATGAAATATTGTGAAAGAACTAAAACAAATATAGATTGTTCTATAATAAGTTACTATTGCAATTAAAATAATATTACTTATTTATTTAATTTTGTATTTAAATATTAGTTGACATATATAATGTTTATGAAATAATCATAGGATATGTCTAATAATGGGAATCTAAGCTAACTAATGTAAGTGATGAAAATATAAATAAACGGCGATCTAGGCACCCTCATAATCTACTGGGTTTATGTGCCTATATTCAGCTTGTTTTCTGGCTGGACAATCAGTTTCACCCGTCTTGTGGTTGCTAGGCTTCTTGAACGAGAGCATGAAGCACATTTAGGGTATAACTAGTCAGATTATAAACTGACGGCATATTGCGAGTCGACTACAAAATTTACAATGTAAGGATATCATTTTAGTTAGATTGTAATCTTACGGCGTCCAGACGTTAGATTGTGTACTAAAGCGCATTATAGACCAATTAGTGCACAGTTCAACAATCTTAACAGTTTTCAGAGGAACTATATCGTCCGATAAATTGTGAACTTTGATTAGTATTATTTGTGTCGATAGAAAAATTGCACATGTGTGTGTCTTTAGTGCACGTTTGTAATTAACCGTTTGAACGCCGTAAGATTACAATCTAACTAAAATTAATGCCTTATATTGTAAATTTTGTAGTCGATTCACAATATTCCGTCAGTTTATAATCTCACTAGTTATACCCTAAATGTGCTTCATGCTCTCGTTTAAGAAGCCTACCAACCACAAGACCGGTGAAACTGATTGTCCAGCCAGAAAACAAGCTGAATATAGGCACATAAACCCAGTAGATTATGAGGGTGCCTAGATCGCCATTTATTTATATTTTCATCACTACAAAAGTGCTTTCCCCGAGCAAAGTCGCGGGGAAAAGTATTTTTATAAATGTATACTTACGCCTTCGTCGGCAGACTCAAAATCATCTTCGGGCTCAGATTTGATGTCGTCTTCGTCCATAATATCCGTAGCGATGTAGTCCCACAGCAACGCCTTTAACTGAGGCTTGTCCCGTACTAGACGCCATGCAGACTCGTTGCAATCCTCTTTTTTCATAGGATTGGCCTACCAAACATATTTGTATTCAGAACATAGTAATCTACCATACCTCAGGTTTTTGCAGGAGTCTACAATGTGTCTAGATGCATTTAAGGCAGACATCTTGCTGTAGGCTTACGTGTGTTCGGTATAAAATTTATTTTATTATGACCACGTTAACGTAACATGGTTTGTAACGCGCGCTTTGCTGTCATCTGTAGTGTGATGACGGATGCGAAGCCGATACAAACATATTGCGATAACGTGGCTATATTAAAACTCATTAACACAAATTTACAAAAAGTCGGTTCAATACAACGCATGGAAATAGACGCATTTACACATATACGTATGTATGTACAGCTAATCTCGAACAAAATCTGCTAAATATAGTATTTTTTTATTTTATTCTCTCATACAACACCGTCTCGCCCAAACTAAGCAGAGCTTGTACTATGAGCACTAGACAATGAATAAACATACATATATACTTTTTTTTGTATATACATACAGACCAAGACAAACATCAATTTTCATGCACACAAATGTTTGACTTGTGCGGGAATGGCACCCGCGATCTCAGGCGTGGCAGTCGGTTACATTAACCCCTATGCCATCCAGGCCGACAAAATTCATAGAATTAGATTAGAATGGCGAGGGAATCTCTGAAACCAATGCACGATCCGTGCAGTCAGATTCAAATCGGCAAAATTCCAGCATAAGACCGATTTGAAATCATTACATATATATACATACATACATATTTATTTATCATTAAACACAAATTAACTACATTATAGTATATAGGTAGTATACCAAACAGTTGCATAGTAAAAACTTTTATTTATTATATTTTATTTTTCTGTATATTTTGTGTTAATAAGATTCGATATAGCCACGTTATCGTAACGTGTTTGTATCGGCCTCGCATCTATCACGACACTACAGATGACGGCAAAGCGCACGTTACAGCCATGTTACACAAACGTGGTCATAACAACATAAATTTTAAACCGAACACACGCAAACCTACAGCAAGATGTCTGCCTTAAATACAGCTACACACATCTTAGACTCCTGCAAAAACCTGAAACATAATAGATTAAGACATTCTGAGCTACAAATATCTACCGTTTTAACACAGTGTTGCCACTTACCTTCTTTTCGAGCAGAAGTCTGGCAATTGCGATAGTGTGCTCTCTGATTGTGCTACCACAGACAATCTGCAGCGCTGTGTTGCCCGAGTCGTCTATAACGTCGATTTCATTCTATAAACAAGAAATTAAAACAATATTTGTATTTTATATATAGAAGCATAACATCCCTGACTAAAAAAAGAACATTCGAGACCAAGTCGGTCGAAACTTACGGCAATAAATAGATATTAATTCCATTAAATGAAGAATCCAAGATAATGCATTAAGATTTAGACCACTCTTTTCTATTCGCAAGGAATTGCCAGTAACTTAAACATCACATTTTTCTAATAATCAATCAGTAAAAGAAAATAGCGTTCTTAAGTAAACTAAATTAAACTAAATTATTTCTAATAATAATAATAATAAGTAATTATCTCTAGCCACTTACTTACATCTGCATATCATATGCAGCGCCGACTGCTCCTCTGCAGTTCGTACCTAAGGGAACAAACGACTCACCAGCGGTATGAAGTCAAGCAGGGTTTTAGTGACGGCGAGGCGGTCGTCGTAGGCGGCGAGGTGCAGCGGCGTGCGGCCGTACTCGTCGCGCACGCGGTGGCTGGCGCCGTGCTGCAGCAGCAGCCGCGCGCTGCGCTCCGAGCCCTCCACCACCGCCATGTGCAGCGCCGACTGCTCCTCTGCAGTTCGTACCTAAGGGAACAAACGACTCACCAGCGGTATGAAGTCAAGCAGGGTTTTAGTGACGGCGAGGCGGTCGTCGTAGGCGGCGAGGTGCAGCGGCGTGCGGCCGTACTCGTCGCGCACGCGGTGGCTGGCGCCGTGCTGCAGCAGCAGCCGCGCGCTGCGCTCCGAGCCCTCCACCACCGCCATGTGCAGCGCCGACTGCTCCTCTGCAGTTCGTACCTAAGGGAACAAACGACTCACCAGCGGTATGAAGTCAAGCAGGGTTTTAGTGACGGCGAGGCGGTCGTCGTAGGCGGCGAGGTGCAGCGGCGTGCGGCCGTACTCGTCGCGCACGCGGTGGCTGGCGCCGTGCTGCAGCAGCAGCCGCGCGCTGCGCTCCGAGCCCTCCACCACCGCCATGTGCAGCGCCGACTGCTCCTCTGCAGTTCGTACCTAAGGGAACAAACGACTCACCAGCGGTATGAAGTCAAGCAGGGTTTTAGTGACGGCGAGGCGGTCGTCGTAGGCGGCGAGGTGCAGCGGCGTGCGGCCGTACTCGTCGCGCACGCGGTGGCTGGCGCCGTGCTGCAGCAGCAGCCGCGCGCTGCGCTCCGAGCCCTCCACCACCGCCATGTGCAGCGCCGACTGCTCCTCTGCAGTTCGTACCTAAGGGAACAAACGACTCACCAGCGGTATGAAGTCAAGCAGGGTTTTAGTGACGGCGAGGCGGTCGTCGTAGGCGGCGAGGTGCAGCGGCGTGCGGCCGTACTCGTCGCGCACGCGGTGGCTGGCGCCGTGCTGCAGCAGCAGCCGCGCGCTGCGCTCCGAGCCCTCCACCACCGCCATGTGCAGCGCCGACTGCTCCTCTGCAGTTCGTACCTAAGGGAACAAACGACTCACCAGCGGTATGAAGTCAAGCAGGGTTTTAGTGACGGCGAGGCGGTCGTCGTAGGCGGCGAGGTGCAGCGGCGTGCGGCCGTACTCGTCGCGCACGCGGTGGCTGGCGCCGTGCTGCAGCAGCAGCCGCGCGCTGCGCTCCGAGCCCTCCACCACCGCCATGTGCAGCGCCGACTGCTCCTCTGCAGTTCGTACCTAAGGGAACAAACGACTCACCAGCGGTATGAAGTCAAGCAGGGTTTTAGTGACGGCGAGGCGGTCGTCGTAGGCGGCGAGGTGCAGCGGCGTGCGGCCGTACTCGTCGCGCACGCGGTGGCTGGCGCCGTGCTGCAGCAGCAGCCGCGCGCTGCGCTCCGAGCCCTCCACCACCGCCATGTGCAGCGCCGACTGCTTCTCTGCAGTACATACACATTTACATAATAATGTTAATTCTAATAACGTGCCTGGTGTTCCAGAATAAGGCAAGCCCAATATATTTGTAACTATACTAAAATAATAATACTTCATGTACCGATTTAATTTGAATTTTGGGGCAGAGCTCACCTATGTATTTTAAGGTCATGCTAGTGCTAGATTGATTATCATACAGCCTAAAGCTGAGCTGTTAGGCTTGTACAAAAGTACCACCAAAAAGTGGTAGCAAAAATAAGCAGAAATTTATGAACAACCATTATAATGCATTAACGTGTTTTATCGTCCCTTCAAGTGCTATGCTCTGTTTAGATTACGATTACAAAATATATAGGTATGTAAATTTCCTTATCTTCTCGCGCTACTATGTGACACTTTCTTGTATAATAATATTGAGAATATTAATATTCTAATCATATAAAAAAAGTTAAAATTCTATAGACTATTTTCTAACAGTAAATATATATTGCAAAGCATCTGTTAGAACATATATTTGTAGGCAAAAATAAAACAGTTAGGTTCCTAGTATTGAGCCTTGTGGTACGCTTATTGCGATTTATATACCACTTATATTTCAGAAGATCTACTTCTTTTGACATTAATTACATGAGCTACTGAATGTCACAGTAATCTGAGTTTTCGCAAGAACATTTGATGTTCAACGCAGTTAAAGACATTAGCGAGTTCACAATATATGCCAGTGTTTTAAGAGCGTTTACGCGAGCTGGCCTGTTCAGAGAAGCAACGTTGCAAATGAGTGTCATGTTTTTAGATTTTAAGCGTTATTAATTTGAAACTTTGATATTCATATTTTGAGATTTTAATGTTACGTATCCTTAGTGTAAGCCCGTGCAGTAACTCTGTTTTAGCGGTTCAACTATATCTACCAATGACAAAACATACTATCCCAGTTCTAATGGTATACCATATAAGCATAATAATTTTATATTGCTTATATTAATAACTGTGACCCTAAACATTACTTAATTTTTTTATTAATATTCTGTAACATTTCAATTGAAACAACAGAAATAGCAATAAAGCTCTCAGTTCGACAAGCTGCAAAACAACGTGGTTGTTTTTGATACTGAGAGCATGGATGAGGTCCGCTTGTATTCTTTCAATCTACTTACTCGTAATTCAACATCCAAAGCTAGACCGCGTTCAAACAAATGATGTACTTTATTTTTGTTTTTACGTAGGGTAATGCGTTGACGCATACCTCTCCGCGGGGCGACGGAGAGGTTATGTCGGATACACCGGGGGAAAGGTATCCCGGTAATACCGACAAAGCCTACCACGGTGTTCCTCGACATAACCAGAGACGGCGGGGTCGTGCGTATCACTTTCACAAGCAATCGCAACCCTGCCAAGGCTTCGGCCCGCCGTATGAAACGACAGGCCAATCAAAAAGACCTGAATGTGAAAGTCCAGTAGCGTGCACAGGATTTTAAGACAACCCTGTCTCAGTCGGCAGAAAATTTTAAAGTGTCACTTACCAAAAATGTTCACTGCATATTGGTTTAGGTTCGTCGTCGTATCGAGTAAATTATGATGTGTGTGATTTACCACCACTAATATACATAAATTGACTGAATTTATGAACATATCAATTTGCGGATATTCGAAGTGACCTTTCGGCGCATTTGTCTGATGTTCTGTATTTGCAAAATAAATAATATCTAACAAAAAAAATAGTCGGTCGTATGTGGTGCGTGTACGGAACTAAAAGCTTATATTTTTTTTTTATTTCCACACGTCTATCTTTCAGTAAGAATTTTTGCAATACGGAATCGTAAAAGTTAGGAACGCGTTTTATTGTAGTAAGAAGGTTTTTTCCTATTGATATCATGAAAAGTTCTGTAAGTCGTTCCTGGCCTCGTGTATTCCTTAAATAAGTATGTATACGTTTTAGCGACGAAAAGGACCTTTCGGTTGAAGCACTGCACTGCTCGCAGGAATCGTAACAATAAATTTTGCCAAACGCAGTACTTCGGGAAATACTGTATTTAAGTTATTTTCGTATAAATGTTCTATAATTTTATAAATACTAAGGCTTTTGAATTCGGCGGTTTTATAAACACATTTGAGCTCATTGATAAGGCGGTCTAAGTTAAAGTTGAATTATAATAATACCTAATAATAATATTCTACCACAAACACACAACACCATCTAGCCCAAACTAAGCAAGGCTTGTACTATGGGTACTAGACAATGGATAAACATACATATAAACAATTTTTTTTTGTAAATTCATACATATTATACATAGAAACACCCAGACCAAGACAAACATCCATGTCCATGTACACAAATGTTTGACTTGTGCGGAAATCGAACCCGCGACCTCAGGCGTGGCAGTCGGTTACACTAACCACTACGCCATCGAGGCCGACATACATTATAATTAATGATTTATGAACATCTACGAATTGCGTTACTAATTCAACCGGAAAATTGACATTATAATTATTGAAATTTTCGCACGACAGTAATTCAAAAAACTTTATTTTTTTTAGATTTTTATAACAGTCACGACATTCGTTAGATATATTGTCTACAATTTCAATTAAGATCCGCTTAAAATAAATTTTGGCGTCTACAACATTGCGTTTCGGTTTTGGCGGTCCTGTTATACTTTTTACGCGTTCAAAAATGATTTCAAACTTAGATCAGCAGGCCTTTTCATTATTATATTTCGGTATTCACGTATTTAAATGTGTTTACTTGCAGTGCAGTTGCAGTTAAGTTTCGATCAAAACAGCTCTTTTCGTATTCACGTAATTTTGACAGCTGATGTTTCAGATACAAAATCCGACGTAAAACTTAACTGCGACTTCATACGGACTGCATCGAAACTTGATCGGTGCGTCGAGATATTACGTGAATTAGCCTACTGAATGTATCCAAAAACAATTCAAATTCTTTAATTCTTTTCACGCAATAAATTACATCCGACGTCTTTTTTTGCATAATTTCGTAAAGGATATCAGTTTCCGCGAATATTTCATTAAACACATGGATAGAGTAAAAATTGGAACACAAAGTCTTTTAAATTGTATAACAATAACGAAGCCTGACTTAAAGTCTCGCCATCCCAGGTGCCTACATTTTCCACGATATCCTCAAATAACTAAATTAAATTAGTAAAAGAATTGTAAATCACATTTACAGTACGCGAATTGTAAGTCCACCGAGTGAATCACTTGTTTTTTATCACTGAAAGATAGTTTTAAAAACGCGTCACTTTTTATTTCCTGTATACACACACCATCTGAACAACTTTCACAGTGAAGACTTTCCATTTTTCACTCTATAAAAACGTTAAAATGTTAAATGACCTGCGACAACACAAAACAAACAGAACAAATATTATCAAGTAAACATCGCTGTTGACGAGCTCTCACAAATTTTATTTTATAAATAATGTTATAATCAATATTAAGTGGAACTTTTATGATAAATAAGTAGACAATGGACCAGTAATATAGTGACAGTGTTATCTTTGGTTAATACAAACTATTTAACAAGAAAGTGCACAATACTATACAGTGTCAATAAACACATAATATCAACATTAAACCACTACGTGGATATATCTGGATAATATAATAGTGAGTAAAGACATTTATTAGACAATAACATTATATTCCAATGAAGTAACAACGGCTTACAGTGAAATAAGTGAACAATAATTTTAAAGAACCGTTGAAGAAAAATTTTTCATTCAAAAATTGGCTTTGTATAACAACTAGCGCCTCGGGTGGAGAGTAGCTAAATAAAGTTTGACACTAACTTTGGAGTTGCGACTGCAAAAAATATAATTTTGTTATTAAGATTTTATGAAAGAGCCATCTAGTAGTGAGCAGCTAAACAAAATCAAAATCAATCATATTTGACATTTTTGATGACACTGTCGGTAGTGTTGCTATTGTACAAAAATAAAAGTACATGATTTGGTAATACCATTATATAAAATTAAACCGTAATTGGTAGAAATTAATAGTATATTGGAGAACATTAGTTATTCTTGACTCATTTTTCTACAAAAAACTTTACAAAATGAGTTACTTTGATAACGTTACACTGCGCACTCGGCCAACTTCCGAACCTGCAATAGAACCATTTGAAGAATGTAGTAATTACAATGATTCGACAATAGAGGGCGACACCAATAACAGCGTGCCTAATATTACTGTGGATGACGAACATGAAGAAATGGAAGAACTCAAACGACAAATCTGTGAACTTAATAACCAGTTGCAGGCGGCTCATGAAGAAATAAATAATCTTTCTATAGAAAACACAGATCTAAGGAAGACGATGGAAATAATGAATAATAAATTTAAAATCGTACAAAAAGCGACCAAGAAGTTAGCTAGCGAGACAATAACACCAAATAAAAAACTAAATTGCGCACACCTCTCAAGCAGATCATTAAGAAATCATACCAATCTGACAACTCCAGATACGGGACTCCAGAGTTATTCACCTCCACTCAAGGTACTCCTCAGAATAAACCAGGACAACCAGTGAATCAAAGGAGAATAAGTTCTACCATTGAAGAAAAAAACAAGCTCTGCATTATAAGCACCAACCGATCGAATAAAATATTACCAATTGCCGAAATCACTTTTCCATGCCATCAAATTTGTCATTTTCTTTTACCAAATTGTGGCATAAAAAACTTATTGAGTAACATTGACACTAAACTATCTGGCTATACAATGAAGGACAATTGCATCATATTTATTGGTGAGGATGACTTCCAAACAACGAGTAATTACTTTGATTTAATAACAATCATTCGTGAAAGTCTATCAGTTATAAAGCATACAAACGTGATATTATGTTTACCTACATATAAATATGGTTACTATTTCGGAATGTACAATTTCAGAATCGAAATGTTTAATAATCTATTATATAAGGACATTCATATTGATAATTATGCTACACTATTTGACTCTAATTTAGACTTACTGTGCTCATATTCGATGTTTCAAAGACAGACTGGTCAAATTAACAATTATGCCGTTTCAAATATTTTCTCTAATCTTAAAAATTTTATTTCAACTGATTGTAATTTAAATATTCAGAAGGTTGCGAAGGAATCAGTGTCGGAAAAAGATGTTTTGTATTGTGACTCACCTTTATCCTTTACTTCATGTACTACTGATGTCCTCAACCAAAATTTTTTTCGTGTATAACTCATTATGTGTATTGCATCAAAACATTAATGGACTGTTGCCCAAAGCTGATGTAATGACAGAACACTTAGATACGCTCTTGAGGAATGGAAAATGTGTTAGCGTTTTATGCTTTACAGAACACAACATGAAACAAGCTGATCTTGATTTTTTGAATATACCAAATTTTGTTTTAGCATCAAGCTTCACTAGACTAAAGCGAAATGGTGGCTCTTGCATATTAATTAAAAATCACATTAATTTCAAAGAAATAGAAACTGTGAAAAAGTTAAATATTCCCAATGTGTTTGAATGCTGTGCAGTAGAATTAACTGATGACAATGTTATCATTTTGTGCATCTATCGAGTCCCTAATTCAACTAAGATACATATTTTCTTTGATAATTTAACGAACATATTGCAACAGTTTTGCTATAAAATAAACCAAAAAATAATAATTTGCGGCGACTTTAATATTGATGTTCTTCAGAATACTAAAACTTCTAAACTGTTTAAGCAACTTTTGAAGGAATTTAATCTGAGACTAGAAATAAATGAACCAACGCGTCCTAGTAGTGGTACATGTCTAGATAATTTTCTCCACAACATAAGTGGAAGCAAAAGTGAAATTTTGGAGCTGGGTGTGTCTGATCACACAGCCCAACTTATGAAGTTCCCGGTACAACAAAAGTGTATTCTACCATTTTATTATATTTATAAACGGGATTATAGCAAAGAAAATATTAACCTTTTCAAGAAATATATCGCCAGCCTCAGTTTCTCCGAAGTCTATGAATCTGAAGACGTAAACGAAGGGTTCAATTCATTTTTTGAACTATTTAAATTAATATATGATTTATGTTTTCCACTTGTCAAACGCAAAATTGCTACAGTTACTAAACCTAAGTGGATAACACGCGGAATTAAGCGTTGCAGTAGAACCAAACGATCTTTATTGTGGAAATATAGATTAACTCGAGACAATGACTCTAAAGTGGCATTCAAAACTTTCTCGAAAAGATATCAAAATGTTATCAAACTAACACAGAAAGCACAGAATTCTTATTTTATTGGAACAAGCTCCAACAAGTCGAAGGCAACTTGGAAAGTTATTAAATCTATAAAGTCAAACATTCCTAAATCTAATATAAATGCGATTAATGTAAATGGCAATTGTATAACAGAACCCAAAGAGATAGCACAACAATTTAATGACTATTTCATATCTTCAGTTCAAATGAATGCTAATTATTCAAAGTCGAACATTTTTGGCATGTCAGGATCGTATAAATCCATGTTTATGTCACCAACCGTACCTAAAGATATAATTACAATAATAAATTCTCTTAAAAACACCAACAGTACAGGCTATGATGATATTAGCACAGGAGTAGTCAAGTCGGTTGCTCATGTCATAGCACCCATATTAAGTGACATTATAAACAAATGTATTCAGAAAGGCATTTTTCCCGATAAGTTGAAGATTTCAATAATAAAGCCATTACACAAAAAAGACGACAATACACAAGTTACCAATTATAGGCCAGTTGCACTTATACCAATATTTTCTAAAATTTTTGAGAAGATCTTATACAATAGTATTAACAGCTATTTAGAAAATAATAATGTTTTTTGCAAGGAACAGATGGGCTTCAGAAAAAATAGAACCATTAATATGGCTATTTATAACTTTTTGGAAAAAATTCATCATAATATGGATAACAGAAGACCGGTGATGGCGATGTTTATGGACATGACTAGGGCATTTGACTATGTAGACCATAAAATACTATTAACTAAGCTCGAAAGAAATGGTATCAGAGGCAATGTGCTTAATCTGATAAAATCATATTTGGAAAATAGAAGTCAAATTACACAAATTAACAGAGTTAATATAAAGATCAAAACCGAGCTAGTTTACTGCTCTAGCTCTAGAATACTGCCATGTGGTGTGCCGCAGGGTTCTGTGTTGGGACCGTTACTTTTTATTTGCTATATTAATGACTTTCCTCGGGTTATCGAACATCAAATGTCACTATTTGCCGACGACAGCACTGTTATTTATGACTCTGGCACTACAAAAGAAATAGAAGCGAAAATAAACAATAGCCTTACTCCTATTATCGATTGGTTAAATGCAAATAACCTTAAAATAAATCTAACCAAAACTAAAGTTATGAAATTTAAAATTAGGCACAAAAAACAATCACAGTTTCAATTTCACTATAAGGGGAATGAAATACTTGAAGCTAGTGTAACGAAATTTCTTGGACTACATATAGACAACGACATGACATGGAGAACTCAAATTGAAAGTGTTTGTGGAAAACTTAGTAGATTTTCATATGCTCTCTATATGCTGGGTAAAATTGCCAATAAGACCGCCCTACTAGAAGCATATCATGGTTATGTCGCCTCAACTTTGCGGTATGGCCTCATATTTTGGGGTAATGCACCTAAGGTTCAAGAAGTACTTGTTGCACAGAAAAAATGTATCCGAGCTATTTCTAAAATAAAACAAAGAGAATCATGCAAGCCACATTTTCAAAAACTAAATATATTAACCTTACCGTCACTTTATATTTATGAAGCCTGTATTTTTATAAAGCAAAACATGAATTTATATAGATTTGTAGAAAGTAAACGGCGCTCGAATAAGTTACACGTGTTGGCAACAAAAACAAACTTTCATAGTAAAAGCTTTTATGCAATGGCTCAAAAACTTTACAATAAGTTACCAAGAGAAGTCATCTCATGTAAGAACATTAACGAATTTAAAAGGAATTTATTCAAATTATTAGTTAACAAGGTGTATTATTCTGTTGACGAATATTTAAATGAGAAATTTTGATTGTTTTTATTCATGCATTAACTAAATAGAATCGTTTTTCGTTATCTTATGTGACATGTCTACTGAATGAATTTGATTATTGCTGTATTGTTGAATTGGTGACATTATTGTTTTTATTTTGTATTCTTTTCTTTCTCATTTTACTCTATTATAATTTGACATGTTATCTAAATTAATAATTATTGTGATTGCCTAGTTTTGAAGATTTTTTTTTTGATATTTTGTATGCTTTTTGGCGGAACTCAGCTTGGATCTTATTTATCATCATAACATCTACTTTATGTACCCTGTGTTCACGAAATAAATGAAATTGAAATTGAAATTGAAATATTAACAATGGCGACTTCTTAGAACTCACATAAAATTAAACAAAATACCTACGACAAAAATAATAGTTCCTTTTAGATAACGCTAATCAAATAAACCATGCTACTTTTCACATCGGTTGCATAACATTCGTCGTACTTCGGCAATTCTCGTGAACTTTCGTTATGTTCGAAGGCCACTGAACACGTCATATGCCTAATAAAGAAAGTTTTAACATTGTGTGACAAATATTTATAGGAACGCACATAGATATTTTTGTATCCGTCTCGATGCACACATGCAAAGAATTATGCAATATTAGTTCATGTCTATTCCGTCGAATTAGGTACCTTGCAGCGCTAGTGCAGCCAGTACCCGTACGCGACAGTTGGTGCTGATATTATGAGATAGGTTTTAAGAAATTTAGTTTATGGAAATTAATTATTCGTCGATAAATATAAGTATTGGACTTCGAAAATAAAATATAATAAATAATATAATAAATATTTATCTGAGTTAGAGAGGAGTAAAAGGAGTTAGGGTAGGCCAGGCAGTCGGATTGGTTGCCTTCTCGCTCCCGGCCGTGGTTCAGTCTATGGTTTCGAGTCTATCTCCCCTCTAGGGAGGAGACAGTAGGGTTTTATAGTGTGAAGAAGTGCCTATTTTGGGTAGGTCTTGTTGTGTAGTGGCCTGCCGTTTCATACGGCGGGCTGAAACCTCGGCGGGGTCGCGACCGCATGCAAAAGTGATTCGCGCGGCCGCGCCGATTGTGGTTTTGTTGAGGAACACCGTGGTGTAGGTTTAGTCGGTATTCCGGGAGGTACATTTTCATCTTTTTAACATCTTTCTTTTACCCCGGTGAGTCCGACATAATCCCTCCGCCCGCCCCCGCGGAGGGGTATGCGTCAATGCATTCCCCCACGTAATAAATAAACAAAGGCAGTGTCTTTTTGTCTTTACGAACCGCACGCCACTGCTAGGTACTTCAACTTTCATCTATTTTTCATACCCATTAGTGATAAGGGTTGTACACCCCTAAAATTTTTTTTAAATCTTTTGGTCAAAACATTTTTTTATGGCAAAACGTTTGCCGGGACAGCTAGTCTTATATATAAAATTCTCGTGTCACAATGTTCGTTCCCGTACTCCTCCGAAACGGCTTGACCGATTCTCATGAAATTTTGTGAGCATATTGAGTAGGTCTGAGAATCGGCCAACATCTATTTTTCATACCCCTTAGTGACAAGGATTGTCCAACCCTAAAATTTTTTTAAAATCTTTTGGTCAAAACATTTTTTATGGCAAAACAACGTTTGCCGGGACAGCTAGTAATTAATAAAATATGAAAACTTTAGTGGTCGTCTCGCCACTGTCACTATGCCAGGTGTTGAAAATTAGAATCCCACACGGGACATAAATATTTTGTGATCTACAATTGGTTGTTGTGTTTCAACGTTTGTAAAGGCCTCTGCGTCAAACAAATAGGGTATTACACCCATTTTTAAAAAGTGTCTCAATTAGATTCTATAGTGCTAATGAATCACTAAAAAATTCACAAAGTTTTTATTTAATCAATAATTGCCACAAAAGTGCATTAAAATTTTGCATTTTCAGATTTCGCGCTTAATTTGACGAATACGTTGGACGCAGTGGAGCCCTAAGGTATTGCTTTGTGGTCATGACGTCAGTTGGCTGTGTAAACAAATGCAGTGATATTTTGTATGTTATGTTAATAGTTTATATTTTAAAAATGAGTTATTATTCTACTTATCGTTGGTGTGCTGTTCCTGAATGCAAAAATGAAAATAATAAAATGCCTATAGAGATTAAAGGTACGGTGATGACATCTTAATTTACACAGCCGTATGACGTAATAACATGGCGACTACTATTTAATGGTGTTATGAAACAGATTAAAACAACTGAAAACACTGAATTGAATTTTAATATTTATTTTGCTATTTTATGAACTAAAACTATCTCAATGATATATTTTAGATTTTTCTCATATTGAGTAAAATACCCATTAATGCTATTGCGGGAGATGTCTTTTAAATATATTTTTTTTTATTCCTGTAGCTATGCAAAGTATCTTGTTGAAGTACTTACCGCTGTTGCAGTCGTCCAAATTGCAGGGCACGCCATTTTTCTTGATGGCATCCAACAGTGGCTCGAGGCAGGACTTATACTTGACAGCGTAGTGCACCGCGTTCAAATCGTCAATATCCTTCAACATCGGATTAGCGCCTGGAATATTACACTTAATAAGTCCAACTTCACTTCAAATATTGATAACCAATATTCAATTTATCTCTTTACTTTTTGTAAAAATATTTAAGGATGTTAAAGCGACATCAATTTTTTTTAAAGGTAAATGGCGGCAGTAACCAAAAAAAATAAGTGTTTTATTTTTGAAATCCTAATTATCACATACGGTTCCTAATTTTAAGAAACAAGTAATTATTATTATGTATATTTGAATTGTGATTAAATGAACTACTATTTGTGACAGAGTAGTACTTTAATTTTAGCCACTGTGAATTAGTTTTTGACACATTATTCATACAATATGTGTCAAAATTTATTGTCCGTATGCAAAACGACTCGTTACTTGAATAAAGGGGCCGGGCCTAAATAGATTAAATAATAATTACGAACCGGACGATCGGTATTCGTTGAATCACATGCAAATGCAGAAATGTTGAATGTTAGTGGTGCAGCCACAGTATAAAATGATGCTCTTACCTTTAGTGACGAGTGAGGACACAATTTTGGGCATATCGTTTAGGATTGCAAGGTGCAATATGGTCTGCTGCCTATCGTTGGAACAATCGAGAAGATGTGTCGCTTTCACGTTATGGATTACCTTCACGATATAATCCAATGTCGCCGGACTAGAAAACATCGTCATGTGGAGAAACCTGAAATTGAATTACTTTATTTATTAAGGATTCATAGCCACATATTATAAGGTTCCTAAGCACAAATAAAATATGTAAAGATTTTTATAAAATTCACAAAGTATTGATCTGGATTCTCACCCTTATTCTGAATAAATAAAAATTCATGGCTTTAAAATAAAATTGATTTTACATACATATATGTGATAAATAACTAATATCAACTCGTGTGTTACACAAAATCAACTTGAATGCAACTGTTCTTTGAACAATAGCAAGAAGTAAATCGCACTGCGCATGTGCAGCGTTTACCTTATCTTTCTAAAAACAATTAATAAAATCCTAACCAATATTATAAATGAGCTTGTTTCTTTGTTACGCTCATCATTAAATTTCGCATACACGTTGTCATGGGTACAGAAAAAAACATTAATCCAGTAAAAGTGCTGTGCCCGAGAGATATAATTTTTTTGACAAGATCTATATTAACGCGAGCGAAGCCGCAGGCAAAATCTACTAAATTATAAAATTATTATTTGATACTTACGTATCTCCATTAGACAATCGTATATTGAATAGTCTTTCCAGGCGACTCCTGATCTCTTGTTTCTTGAAACCTTTTTTGTTTCTAATCATTTCACATAAATCTGTCAACAACTGAAATTACAAAACATAATTAGATTTACGGAACTATAGACACATACATTTTTACAGCAACATACGTAGCTAAACATTTGGGCTAGATGGTGTTGTGTGTATGTGATAGAATATATATATATATATATAATATATATATATATGTGTGTCGGAGGAAGCTATGAGTCGGGTTGATTGTTGTTTGCACGTATTATTAACAATATAAATTGTCTACATTATAATTACTTTTAAAATTCTTGATTTAATTTTATTTGATTTGTTAAATTATTCTATAGGTTAAAAAACCTTATTAATCTAATAAAAGTTATGAATATTGTAATTCACGTAACGACCAATCAAAGCAGAGCGTGTGCTTGGATGGGGTCGAGGCGCCATCTTTACTTTAGGAAGGCCAACAGTTATTGAGACACATTTTTGAACGATAGCGGCTGATCGAGTCGGAACGTTGAGTTGTGAGTTGTGTAAAACTGTGTGTGCTCGGTCTTAACTGTTATTTTTCATGCGACATTATTGTAAAGTGAAAATATTGTTTATTCTAAATAAAAATAGTGTAAATCCGGCATCGTTGTGTTTTGTGCTCGCATATTACCCAGATGACGCCCACTTAACTCGCAACCACTAATGACGTTGCCATAGAGAACAATACTTCTCCGACATATATATATAATATAATATATTTAGAATATATATAGCGATAGCCTAGTAAGAGACCGTTGGACTGAAGTGAGGCAACCTGCAGGTCTGGGAGTTCTCCATAATGGTCTTGAAGATATTATGTGAAGTCTGCCAACCCGCACTGGACCAGCGTGGTGGACTATGGCCTAACCCTTCTCACACTGAGAAGAGGCCCGTGCCCAGTAGTAGGACAGTTTAATACAGGGCTGATATTACTAATTATTCTATGAAATAAAATCCTAATTATTATTATGTATAGTTGAATTGTGATTATATGAACTACTACTTGTGACAGAGTAGTACTTACTGATTAAGCATTCATGTTGAAAGCAACAAGGCTCGACTGTAACCAAAGACACTAGACTACACTCGATATGGGGGAGTCATTATTCTCTATACTGTTATACTCACAAGTCTTCTTTATTTTCTTGTTTTATAATTTATTTATTTATTAACGCACAAAACATAACAATTATAATACATCTTTTATCATAAATACATTGTTTAAGTCTGGATAATGACGTAAGTAATATGTGCACATAAAGAAAAATAATAAAGATTAGGTACACAAAAACGATCTCTGGTTTATGAATACCTAATATTGCAAGAAACATACGAGTTTAGATTTGGGTGCCTCTGCCGGAGTCAGAACCATCCAAACCCAACCTACTATAGAGGATGTCTTTCACTATTTTAGTATATTTGTTATAGTGTTTATAAAGCACTCCTGCATTAAAATCATTTATCTCGCGGGGGCTTTACAAACTTTGAAACAACGGGTCATTATGTCCGTTGCTTAAATCTTTGTAAAGTACTGGTTGCGGCACAGGTATTATTTCTACATCCCAGACCCGGAACAAGTATTTGCGGATTACACAAATGTTTGTCTCGTGTGAGGTTCGAGGTTTTTAAGAGCAGCGATAGCTCAGTGGGGAGTCCAACAGACTGCAATGCAGAGGGTCTCGGTTTCGAATCCACGTCGCTCACCTCTGACTTTCGGAAGTTATGTGCGTATTGATTGACAATTATCGCTTGCTCCGTGCCTCGGATAGCACGTTAAGCCGTCGGTCCCGGCTGCCATGAATATCTATGGCAGTCGTTATTGGAGAAGTCGACACAAAAGATCCCACTGGGCCGAAGTGTCGCCGATCTGTACTGACTGGTTGTGGAGAGTCGAGATTTGGGGACAAGACCTGTCTATAACTGGTCCCAGAAGGTGCCTTCGGGCACTGGAAGGTACAGCGGCTCCCCTAATATAACCAGTATGGTTGGTGTAGGGGAACGCTATATCATAAACTGGGATAGTCGTAGAGGGGGGATGGCCTCCCACACAAGATAAGATAAGAGGTTCGAACAGATAATAGTCGATGCAGTAGAAGTGGCGAGGCGAATACCTAAACCACTCGGCTGTCGCGTATGTGGATCGAACCGACAATAATCGGCGCAGTGGCGAGGCAAATACTTAAAGTATTACCCCATCTGAATAAAATTTACCTTTTTGACTTCAACGCCATCTTCCGCTTTGTAAAAGGCACTATATTCAGTTTTAATATTTTCACTTGGTGTCATCTTGGTTTGCATTTGTGGTTCCAAGGTCCTTGCCCCTTGGAAGCGAGGAACATCCGAATCAGGACCCTATAAAAAATAGATTTATTAAGGAACTATAACTGTAACCGTCGAATTATTCGATTGTTTTCGAATGAAATCAAATAACAATCAATATTTTCCAATTTGTATTATCAGCTTAATAATTTTGGATATAACCGGCAAAGTGGCATTTAATGATGAAATAAAACTTGTCAACATACGCAATGTTATAAAAATAGTGCATATTTGCAAAGTACTTCACCCGTGTATTGCACTGTAATTGGGATTGTCATAAAATCAAAGTCAGGAAATTCAAATTATTTAATTATAACTGAAATTTGCCTGTCTTGCGTACAATACCTCTTTCAATTGTACAGCCGGTTTTCTCATCATGGACGGTGCCAACTACGACTCATCAAAAGTTTATCGCAATCGGCACTTTAAAAATGTGATATGTTTTTAATGTTATCTTGTTTAAAATAACAACATTAATTCAATCTCACACGCAATAAATAACAAAGTACTTATAAATAGTTATGTAAAAACTCTAATAATAAATTTTACTATTTATATGGTATCTTCTATTTCTATTATTCGAAATGTAATATTAATGTTTGTTTTCCCAAAAAACTATTAGGTTTTAAAAGAAAATAGTTATGATATCAGGTCTATACTAATAGGTCAATAAGTTGTTAAACTTATAAATATTTATATTATATATGTACTAACCTCCTTTTTAATATAAACCGGTCGACCAGAGTCTGCTACCATATTCGATGACGGGCGAAAGTCAATGTTCTCTAAGGTTTTCTGAAAACGAAAACGTTCTATAGACTTTGGATGTACAACACATTAATTTGAGTAATCCAAGTATACAATATTTAACTTACATCCCCCGGGAATTCCTCGTTGTAACTCTTCAAATATACTGTAAAACACAAATATCACCATTACAGTACTATTTTTGTGTGTATGTTTTCTTTTACCTATAAAATGTCCATTTTATAGGTAAAACAATATTTCACAATAAAATAAATATCTCATACAGAACAGCCTAGCTGATTTCATCATGAATGGGCCGGGCCGGCTTGACTGAGGAAGGATTACCCTCTCACCGAATATCGACGTGAAATAGCAGTATTCCAACTGTTGTGTTTCGTTCGGTGAGTGACCGTGCCGGAGGTCCAATCATTATCTTGCCCCCTTACCGCTCCTTCTCCCTCCTACTTCCTATTTCTCTTCTCCCTTTCCTAAAGGGTCGGCAGCGCGCAAGTGATACCTCAGGTGTTGCAGGCCTCCATAGGCTACGGTGACCACTTACCATCAGGTAGGCCGCATGCTTGTTTGCCACCATAGTTGTATAAACAAAAACATCAAAGAACTTTGAAGAAGCTAGTTTCTATTGAGATAGAATAATAAAAAGATAAGAGATAAAAAAAAAACATCAAAGAACTTTGAAGAAGCTAGTTTCTATTGAGATAGAAACTAGCTTCTTCAAAGATCTTTAATGTTTTTTTTTTCAGCAACAACACGACGCAAGGTAATCTGCCTGCGTCTATATATACGGTGACGATACTCTCTCAAACTGCCTGGTTAGAAGGAAGTAGATGATATTATATAATAATAACAATAATATCAGCCATCATAAACTCTTCTACTGCTAAGTACTCTTCTCAGTATGAATCGCGTTAAGACTTGGTTCTCCTTACTGACAAATTTTGGATGTGTACAGGCTGGCAAGCTTCACACATCTTAGGAAGAACTCATAGATATACAGTTTCCCTCACAAATAATGAGATCTAACTCCTACTCTCTGCGTGTCAACGGTGTTCCCAATAAACTTCGTCATACATTTAATGTTGGACTGCCCACAGAGGTCTCGAGATGATCTAGGGATCGATCCCAAGGCGCGCATCTCTGACTTTTCGAAGTTATGTACGTATTAAATAGTTAATTATCGATCACTTTAACGGCGAAGGAAAACATCGTGAGGTAATCTGCATATCTTGTATTTTATATGAATAAATAAATAAATCTCTGAGAGTTCTCCATAATATTCTCGAAAATATGTGAAATCTGCCAATCCGCACTGGGGCTGCGTGGTGGACAATAGCCTAATCCTTCTCACACTGAGAAGACGCTCGTGCCCAGCAGTGAGACAATTTAATACAGGGCTGGTATTATTATACACATTTAAAGTATAAACTTACCGCTAAAGAATTGCTTCATTCCTTCAGACAACATTCGATTCTCCGGCTCAGCGTCAATTAAATTCTCGTGTAATTCGAAGTCAGCCGAGTTCAGATGCAAAGGTGCAATATGCGGTTCACTGACTGGCAGCACACTGCCAGCCCCGCTCCACATTGGACTCGATAGCGGTGATTGGCTGGATTCTGATCCAGCCAATGCGCTTGCCAAGTCACACTGGTTTGGCGACGTTGGGTAATGGAGCTGAAATTGAAACAGTAGTAGTACAGCATTGACTTATTGACTTATTAATTTACGGACACTATATAGTTATTTAGATTTATTTATAAGCATTTATATTTTGTATATTTTATACCAGACGTGCCCGCGGTTTCACCGGCTTTTATGATTACTGCGCCGCCCCCGTGGGTAGTAGCGTGATGTTATATAGCCTATAACCTTCCTCGATATATAAGCTATACAACAAATAAAAAAAATCTATTCGAACCAATAGTTCCTGAGATTAGCGCGTTCAACCAAACAAACAAACTCTATAGCTTTATAATTATAGTATAGATGTAAGCATTTATTAATATACTAACCTGAGTCATTGAATACATAGATAATGCCGGCGGCACTGATGGTATGTCTTTAATGTCTTGTTCCAAAGCATCGATCTGGTGCTGCAATAAAAATGTGTAATTATAGTTTTACTCTGAGGGTTGTGCCCAGCTGTGGAACGTTTTATATACAGGGCTGATATCAATATAATACAGACATACATAAATTAACTGCACGATTTTCGACATTGCTACCGCGCCGAGTGACGTGGGACCAATAAAAAAAAGAAACCAGCACGGGACATAGCATAAGTGATCAACTGATCACAAATAATTGTTCCGAGATCAGGTGTTCTTTTTATTAGTTGTTTTTAGTGTGAAGTCTTGTCTAATTTCTTAGTTAATCAATTTTATAAGAAACAAATTATGAAAAAATTCCTTTTCATTACGCATGCAAATATTTTTTCTTATTCATTCATTTATTCATAAAGTATAAGCTTACAGTATAGGTACACCAAATCACTTATATCTATGCTAACTATACTAAAATAAATTATATAGTACTACAATGTTAACAGGATCTTAGACTAACAAAAAGGAAATAAGATAAAAATAAAAACAAAAATAACCTCTATGTAGGAACTATGATATTACATTTTACATAGGTAAATATAAATATGTTTTAATATTACATTCCGGGTGTCAAAAAATATGTCTGCATCTGGACTATATTGCAGGAACTCGTTAATAAGTCGAATTGCTCTAGCCGTGGGGCTGTTCTCAGCTTGTGGAGAGCGCCACATAGGTGGATAACTCAGGAGTCTATGCTGTCGTCTTCCCACACCACGCATATATTGGTCGGGAACGTAGAAATGTATCGATTCTCGTACAACAGGGCTATCTACTTTATCGGCTAATATCAGACAATAATTTAGTATATGTGTGGATTCCCGCCTAAGTTGAAGTGTATCATAACCTACCATTCCAGACACAAACATGGAGGGATATAGAAAAGGGTAGTAACCGTATTGACGTTTGTAAAGATATCTACAGAATTTACGTTGAATTTTTTCTAGCATAATATTATACAATGACTCTTTAGGGCTCCAAAGTATTGCATTATATTCTAATTTACTACGGACATATGCATTGTATAACTGTTGTACAGCTTGAAAGTTCTTAAATTGTGACGATATTCTAATAATGAAACCAAGGCATTTATTAGCGTTTTTGCAAGTTTGGATTATGTGGCCATGAAAATCTAATTTGCTGTCCATTATAACACCCAAATCCTTAATTGAGCATACACGTTCCATAGGTGCGTCATCAAGATTATACATATTCATAATTGGATTACGGGATCGAGAAAAGGTGATTGTTTTACATTTAGATTTATTTAATGGTAGCTTATTTCTAATACTCCACTCAATTACAGCGTCAATGTCATTTTGTAAGACTACACAGTCATTGGCATCGTTTACAGAAAGGTACAGTTTTAGATCATCTGCAAACATAAGGCATTTGGCTTGAGAAATAACATTAGGTAAATCATTAATCATTATTAAGAATTGCAAAGGACCTAGTGTACTACCTTGACTTACCCCTGATCGGGTATAAAACTCTTTAGACTTATATCCTTCTGCCTTAACGAACTGTTTTCGATCTTTTAGGTAATGGGCCATAAATTTTAAGAGTGAAGTTGAGAATCCCAGTACCGAAAATTTGTTTAATAGCACATCATTGTCTACTAGATCGAAGGCCTTCTGAAAATCAAAGTATGCGGCATCTACTTGACAGCCAGACTTAACCCTAGTACTAATATAATCAGCAAATTCTATATGATTGGTCAACGTGGAGCGCCCAGGACGAAATCCATGCTGGCAATCCCTTAATTGTCCTTTGATTTGTTTGTGAATTGTATAATTAAGAATTGATTCAAATATCTTTCCAAATACACACAATACAGCAATAGGTCTATAGTTTGTTATGTCCGTGGACGACCCACATTTAGGTATTGGCGTGACCCTGGACACTTACTAGGATATAAACATTGTCTTAGTGAAAGATTATAGACGTGTAGTAGCGGCACTTCTAAGGCTGACAAGCAATCTTTTATTAAGAAGGCAGGTATATTGTCAGGACCACAAGCTGTTGATGCTTTAAGTCGTCGTACTGCATACCTAAGCTCAGTAAGTGTAACTTGATCAATAGACACTGTAGATACAGGCAGGCAGCCTAAACGGTTAGCCTCTTCCTCAGCTATCCTCACATCTAACAACGGCGAAGCATCATGGAACACTGAACTAAAATATTTAGCGAACGAATCTGCTGCTTCTTGACCTTCTACAGCTTGACTATTATAAGTATATGTTTTTACATGTTGCCTATTTTTACGTTTTTCTTTTACATATTGCCAAAAACTAGAGGGTTCTATACATATATTGTTTTCAACCTTTAAAATATATTTTTTGAATGCTGTATTCATGAGATCCTTCACTTTAGTTCTGTAGTATTTAAAAAGTTCTTTGTTAAACTCTAATCCATAGCATTTAAACTTTTTTAAATTAAAATATTTTAATTTTATATAATATATTATTTCTTTGGTACACCATTTTGGATATATGTATTTATTGTTGTGAACTATGGTTTTTAAAGGCACGTGTGTACTGATAACGCTGTTTAGTTTATAATATAGTATATCTACGGCTAAGCTTACATTTAAATTTTGTTGATCAAGTAGTTCCGTCCAATCAATATTAGCAATATCTGTATACAAGCTATGTAAGTCTGTTTTACGAAAGTTCCACTCCATACTTAAATAATTGCCTGGTACCAGGGGCGACGGATTGCTTGCCCTTCTAGGAAGCGTGAGCAGTATCTCTAAAGGAGGGTGGTATGCATCCATAGGGACTAGATGTTCAGTTTCGGATGATACTTTAATACTATTGTAATCAAGAGTAGTCAATACGAGATCCAAGATGCATCCATATTTATTGTCAATATTATTGCATTGTTGCAACTTACAATATTCCATAAAATTATTAAATTGAGTTCTAACAGTATTATTGCACGATTTTAAATTGAAATCACCAACTATCAGAAAAGGATACTCAGCATACATGCAAATAGCATTCTCTATGCATGTTAAGACATCAAGATATTGTTTACTGCTGTAACTGGGCGGCAAGTAAACAACACAAACCATTAACTTAATACTTTTCCAAGTAATAATAGCGAACAATAATTCGTAATCATCAGTTAAGTGATCTACATTTGTGACTCTTTTCATATTGTAACAGTTCTTTGCTGCCAACAGAACACCGCCCCAGCCAACATCACCAGGTCGGTCTTTTCGTAGAACAACATATTCTGGTGGAAATAGTTCCGCGTCATGAACAGAGCTATTGAGGAAGGTTTCTGTAAGGATGACAATATCGCTACATATTGTTCTAGCATTATTGTAAAACATAGCAGTTTTTGTTCGGAGACCTCTTACATTTTGATAATATAACAATATTTTTTTATTATATTTATTATTGGCATAATTCTCCTTAGTTTTGTGTACAATAGTTTTATTAGAAGATATATTACTACCATAATTACTGTGCAAGAAAAAACTTAGGACATCTATCATCTGGTTTTGTAGATTGAGATATAAGCACTGAATCTCCATAATAACTATAATCAGCAACAATGTTACATAATATATTGTTATATATATGTCTTAATCCTACACCAGTAAGCTTGCCAGTATTTAATGAGAACATATCAAAAGAAACTATGAGATTTGAATCATAAAAATATGCATAAGGGTTATTTTGAAGCTCTAAATATAAAAGATTATTAAATAATTCTATTTTGTAATTATATATGGGAGCGCCGCTTACATAGGTAGGTGTACATATAATTATGTTTGTGTTAGAAATATGTTGCAAGGCTTCTCTAATACATTTTATCAAAGCTGTGTAGTCAGCAGAAGAAGTTTTAAAGTCTTGTTCACCTAACATAATAATACAATAGTCAATCATACTATAATTACGTAATTTGTAGTCTAAGTTCTGAAGTAAGCGTCGTATGTTACAATTCGGTGATACATAACGAATATAATCAAACTGGTTGAATGTCGCTTCCACAGATTGTAAAGTACCGCAAACACTATTCGTTAAAATGCATAATTTGGGTTTTCTGCCTTGTTTCTGGGATACGTTATCTAAATGTTTCTTACGTTCAGTTTCAATTTCTGTACTGATCACGCCATCTGTTTTCGTATAGTTGAGACGTAAAGTATTACTTGTAGAACCATTTTTATTATTTAGTTCTTCAGATTTACTAAGAGATGGCGTTATTTCTACCGATTTTTGGTAGATCTGTTCGCTTCTGAGATCTTTTATAGTATCAGAGAAATCCAATTTGGATCTCATTAGACTCTTTTTCGGCTGACTTTTGGGTTTTATAGGAGTTGTTTGTTTGCATATGTGTTTTAGTTGTTCAATTTTTAATTTGTACTCACAGATTTCCTTTGCCTGTTTGCTATTTTCTTGTAGAAGGTTCTCTATCTCATTTTCCGCGCTCAATAACTTTTCCTGAAGTTTATACAGTTTGTTTCGCATATCGTTAATGTCGTCTATTACGTTCGTATTAGTAGCAGGTATACTTCTGTTTAGCTGACCAGACGGCGTCGAGTTAAGAGATGAGAAATCATTATCATTGCCATCTGAGCACATCTCAGTAAGGCCATCAAAAGAGTTATTTGTTGGGATGTTAGTAATACATCTACGAATCGTAATGTTGTTCCTTTCCGTATCAGGTGAAACAGGGATAGACATTGTGACAGGAGTTGTACTAGCTAGTGCAATAAACTGATCCATTAATTGGTAGTTAAAGTTCTGTACTCACTGATTTTGTTCGAATAGTCTTTTCTTAAGTGTTCTTATTCAAAGCACTTTATTTACAATTATGTTGCACTAAACAACTGTCCCACAATATCACTTATAGAAACCAAGTCCATTAACACTTTTATGTATACAAAACAGTACTTTACTTAAGTTATCTATTTTTATGAATTATGAATTACGGAGAAATACTTAGAGTCGTGTTTACTAAGCGCCACTGATCAGATTAACTGTATTGTCACTTGTTATATTAATAGTTTATTTCACTGTACTGTCACTTGTTTAATAATTGTTTATAATTTAAATAACTGTCCCGAAACATAAATGTCCTATAATACGCTGTCGCTTATGACGCGGAGCAAGCGTTATAGTAGCACGTGCAAGATGACGTAGCGATGCAGGTGCGCGCGGAATAATTCCAGGAATTAAATTTATATTTTGATTTTACGAATTGAAATTAAATTAAAATACGGATGCACACGTCTAATCGCAAACGCTGTCCCAAAAAATATTATGTAAACATATGGAGTAGGCTGAGACTACGGATCTTAAATAAGATATAAAGCAATACTTACATTAGCTACAGAAATGGGTATATCACAACCGCTCTTCAATGACCCACCTGAAATAATATACGACTGATATTCAATACTGCCACAATTATTATAATTAGTAATCGAAAATATTTTCTTAGCTATGACAAATCTCACACTATAACATGCACACAATGTGCTTAAAATAGGCTATGTAATACATACTATTCACATCTTTACCTAGTCTGGCCATAAATATTGTTACAATAAAAAAAAACTGACATTACATTTAAATTTGGAATCTGTCATTCTTATGATGTCGCCAATCGGTGTTAAATATTTTTGTGATATTAAAATGGAGTGGGGTGATAAAGAGAAACGAATTGCTGTGATAGCATTACACAAAGTAGGTATGGAGCCAAATGCAATTTTTACTATACAGAATGCCTCTGTACATGTGTATGTCAATAAACTTCTCCTTAAACGACTCGATCGATTATGATGATTTTAGTTTACCTGTAGATGTTTTAGATTCACAATTGGGCCCAGTAGATGTCGCTGCGACCGGGTTGCAAGATAAAATTTGGGATGAACAAATCTTTTGATTCCCCTAGTATTAATATATATGTAGATACATAAAGAGAATCAGACATACAGGGCACGCGTACGGTTTTAATATAATAAAGTGGTAAACTGTGTTTATAGGAAGTAAACGTTTAAACTATATAACCATTTTTAAATAGCGCACGCAAGCAGGTCTCATATAAGGTAACAGGTTATTGACATCCCAGGTGTGATATATTTACAATTACCAAGCGAGTTTGGCCCTTGACTTAAAAGTTATAAATATGCTAGCACCCTTAAACTTTCGTCTTGGACTACGATTTTACCTTTAAGCGACGCTTTACTTGCATGTGTTTTATCCTATCAAAAAGCTAACGCTAAATTGTTCGATCTCAAATCTAGGATCTAACAATAGGCAGATTGACTAAAAAATAAAGTATTTATTGCCACCTAGTACATTCACATAGATTGCTTATATGACAAGACATAAAAATGTATTTCACAGTATGTTTGAATTATTGGTCCCAAACTAAACTAAAGCTTGTATTTTGGGGAACAATGTTCCATCATGGATCGTACATTTTATACAATTATGTATTTTATACAAATAGAGTGAACGTTGTCGCTGTACCTAGGCACTAGGTAAAACAAACAAAAAAAGAAACAAAGTTAAGAGGTATATGAATGTGTGAGCGTGTGTATGAGAGTGGGAGCGCGTGTGTTGGTGCGTGTGTGATTGAAAATAGATTTTAGTCCGTCTTGAAGACTAGCAAAAAAATAATGGACACGTATTTTTCTTTTGTCACACAAACTAATAATAACGAAGATACAACGGGTTTAAATTTCATGTTACGTCACTTTTCGGTACAAATTTTGGTACAAATTTTATAGGACAGTGACGTCACCAGCCCTCACTCCCAAACTTTAATGCGTTACCTATATCTTAGTAAATATTTCATGTTTTGTTAAAACAAAATATAGGTCTCCAATATTTTTTGCTAATATAAAAGATGGACTAATTCGAATCACTTATTTTTAACCCTGTCAACATGCCTATTGGCGCCATCGCAGGTACATAAGTAAGTGTCACTTAATAAGTAATACGTCTCCTGACCAAAGCATTCCGAAACACGTTGTATGTTATCTAATACCCAGACAAATCTCTTAAGTATATAATAATATGCAGATTCACTGTCCAAGTGCCCGTGGACATACTTAAAGAAGTATTAGGAATTCGATAAAAATGAATTTTATAAAAAAATACATATTTATTTAAATTTTCGAAAATAGAATTGTTCCGCCATTCTGTTTTTGAATAATAAATGCGCCGCATCAGAGATCGATTTCATTAACTAAAAAATATACACTGCATTTCACCAGCCAACACGCTTATAAAATCAAATTCTGTAAGGTATGTAATGCAAACATATATTTGCCGCACACTTGGCCGATTTTACTGTAAAGTTGTTTTTTTTTTATAATAGTGTAAATGTGCAATCTATAGCCTTATTGAGGATTTGCAACATATCCTGGTTCTTGGTGGAGTGTATTCGAAACCAAGGTATAAAATGGAGGATTTTTTATATTGGTTTTGAAAATCTGAATTTTACACTGACATCAGATGCAGTATAAAGATAAATTAGTTTAATGTAGTTACCATTACATAATATTTCTTTTTTAATAGTTGATAAGTTGATCTATATTTCTATTATGACGGTGAAAGATTTGTATTTTTGTTTATAATGAATAAACTCAAAACTACTGGACTGATTGTAGAAATTCATTCGATTTTAAAAAATCTATCTAATCTATGTAACATCACGCTGCGATACACAGGAGCGGAGCTGTAATAATAAACGTCGATGTCCTTACTAATAAAAAATCTAAACTAATATTATAAATATGAATGTGGATTTCTTTGTTTGTTACACTTTCATACCTTAACTACTTGACCGATCAACTTAAAATACACAGTGCTAGTATAAAAAAGGACGTAGAGAACATTTCATCCAAAAAAAGAAACAAAAGGGTAAAAGCTTGTCAGTAATACTTTTATATTAAATGGTTTTTATAAAAACTAAACGCACTTACTTGAGGAACTACCAATAGAACAATAGGACGAGTTAGTTTTCCTTTTCTTGATCTGCTTGTAAGCTTGCTCGGCTTTGTACTTGAACTCTTTCGGCTCACTAGTGCGCCCATCCGAGGGTCGAACCAGTTCTATGTACACTTGAACATCTACCGGCGTCTTGGGTTCCTTGTATGGGGGCGTCCTGTGTAAGTAATACATAAAACTTACGTTTAATTAAATAAATTTTAAGTATAATTTAGTTCAAACGATATGTTAATGTTACGGCTAGTGTGGCACTGTGGGGAAGACTCGGCAGTTCCTTCTAATAATTTATTACAGCACCATCTATTGACATCTTGCGGAACTACGTAGTTGTAGGTGCGAGCACAGTAGAGAGAGCGCTGGCACATTCTCGAATCATCGTGCTGTTGCGTGCCGGGTATGGCTTTTCTAGAAAACCCCAAAAACGCTTTACCCGCGTACAAATAGAGCGCACGCGCACCGCCGAGTCAGTTTACAATCGTAAGCGGTCAGTGTTCATCGAAGCGAACGGAAGCGAAAATAGTACGAAGTTTGAAGCAGTTACAGTGGAAAAGTGTAGTATAGTGTTTGTTGTGTTTTAAAGTTAATTGTGTGACAGAATAAAACGTGTTTTAGTCGGTAATATTGTTTTATATTCTTATGCGTCGAACCCAGCACGTAACATTAATATGCATGTATGAGCATCAATGTTTCGACCTAATCAAAATATGCTTGCATTATAAAATAAGTATTACTAACTGTTGATATCTTTATCTGTCTCTAGTTACTGAATTTAAGGTCCCTACATGCATATCGTTCTCGAGAGAAAGTTCAACATACCTGAATACAATAGCGTATTGATGATGTACGTCGCTTTGCATAAACTGACCGATGCCGGTCCAACCCCTCTCTCCGTTTTCATCTAACTCAAAGAAGCGAACCATTATGTTCTCTGAAAAGAAGAAAGAAGTGTTTACTATACTGTTATAGTTGATTGTGACCGGTTGCAATATTTCACCGCTTAGGCCGACAGCCTATTCTAAGTCATTAATTCAGCCGAATTGAAAAAAACCAACTTTAAGGAGTCTTCCCACTACACCGTCACATACCATGACCGTACTAGGAACGTATCAGACATGAAAAGCAACACGATACGCCCTGCTATAGGAACTGCTGGTCGGTGACGGAACGGTCTAGTGTCTATTACAAAGAATATTTTTTTGCCTGACACGTTCCTGGCACGGTCATGGTATGCGACAGAGTAGTGGGCAGACTCCTTTACACGGATTTTATCGCGTTGATTATTTTTTATAAAAATCTATTATTACACAATTTTGAAACTTTACTATAATATTGTTAAACACTTTTACTAGTTACTGTTTACTTATATTTAAGCTATTTAAATTTAATTTTACACTTTCAACATCATAAACACCATTCATTCAATTATGATCAAGTACTTTGTTTTTACTTGGGGGAATGCTTTGACGCATACCTCTCCGCGGGGCGACGGAGAGGTTATATCGGGCTCAACGGGGGAATGGGGGAAATATACCCCGGTAATACCGACTAAACCTACCACAGTGTTCCTCGATATATCCATAGACGGCAGGACCGCGCGAATTTCTTTCACATGCAATCGCGACCCCGCCGAGGTTTCGGCCCGCGCCGTGTGAAACGGCAGGCCACTACATAAAAAGACTCCCTCTACTGTCCTCTCGTGAGGGGACGAAGACACGACACAGAGACGTGCGTGAGAACACGCACGTCGCCTCTCGGACCTGGTGTTGATCGGCTAGCGAGCAGGCCCACGAAGTCCACCACCCCCAGGTCTGACCTCAGGGTGGTTGCAGTTTATCTCGCGCCCTCCGGCGCCCGGTTCTGCGGTTAGGGAGAGGGTTTGAGCGCTCCTTCACCTGCTCCGCCGCCTCCTTAATAGAAATTACTTCCTCACAGGAGGCGACGGCGTTCCACGATCTCTCACTCCAGAAGACCGAACCACGGCCGGAAGCGAGAGAGCAACCAATCCGCTGCCGCGAGCAACTCATGGCGCTGCGATGCCCAGGCGTGGCAATCCGCCAAAGTGTGCAGTGCCGTGTCCCTAACAACATCGCGGCAGTCGCTACAGTGATGACATCCGAGCGTCTCCTGTCGACCTATGCAACACAGGAACTAGCCCAAACAACCGTGGCCAGTCATTACCTGTCTCAGCCGAAGGTGTGAGCGCATGCCGCCTTCCAGCCACTCCTCAAAAACGGGACTTACCGCCATGATCGTGGCGTGCCCGATGTTCAAATACTTTGAAATAACCACTAATAACTAATATTGAGACAACCAACATCTTAGTCTCTCCGTGACCATGGCTGCTGAAAACCGAAACGTCAGAGAAAGTGTTAAATTTATATATAATATCCGCGAAAACGTATATTTTTAAAATATTAATATTATGCAGGTAACAGCCGAATAATATTGTCTGCCGATTACATGAATGACTTTATCTCCCCGCAAACATGGCTTCCAACCGAAACGTCGGAGAATTTGTAAAGGAGAATGCGAATGGAATCAAGCGACTTAGGAAAATAGTATCGGTATAAATATTATAGTGTCAAGATGAAAACAACTGTTTAAGATTCGTATTAGTATATAGTTTAAGAAAAATAAACATCATGTACGTAATATGCATGAACTTAGTAAATCAAAATGTAGAATCTTACTATTTATTCTTTAAATAACAGTAAGATTAAGATCTAATGAAGCTATTGCGTTCAGAATATACATATATATGTACGCAAACACAATTTAAAGACTAAGTGACTTAAAGTACCAAGTAGGTACTCCATTAGGAAGGGAACAGTTAATACACCGACAAACAGAACTTGCCATAGTGGTGACATTTAATGGAGTCTCTCTCTCACAATCACTTTTCACAAGGAGTCTCAGTCTCACAGTAAGTAAAAAATATATTAAGTAGTCTTTTTCTCAAAATACATGTAGTTAATACAGCAATTGAGCACAATAACACACACGAAAAATAACAAATTCAAACAAAACTGAACATACAATCTGTTTGTCATTTATTATTTACCGGCGCCAACATCGGGCGCCAACGACACGAATGACAAGTAAGGTTACAGTGTTGCCAAAAATAATAGGAAAATAATCGATTTACATTTAATTAAAAATCGATAACTAGCCGCCAGCTTCAGCCTTTGAGATTCAAAGCTAATGTTTTATTTAATTCGTACTAGACCTTCGTTTAGTTTGAGGCCAGTGAAAAAATTTGTTTACAGGTACGATACGTACACACGGCCACACATCAAGTTAGACACCCTATATACGCAAATTACGTTTACTGCAGCCGAAGGTTCGAAAAAAAACCCAAAGTTACTTATAAAATAACTAGTTTATTATAAAAGAAATTACAATTAATTTATGTGAAACCTATTCGATGCTAGAATATGGAATGACAATTTATTAATATAAAATACATAAAATTGGTTCGCGGCGTAGGCAATAATGCAGGTGCAGTTTTGCTGAGTCGGCGATCGAAGTTTCTACGGCGTCGCGGCGCGGCCGCATGTTGGCTGCGTCGGCGTTTCCGTCCTGTCTTCTATATTTATTATAAAATTCTAGTAATTGCTGCGTCGTCAATATCGGTTAGGGTTCCGTACTTAACACCTCCATCCGCAGAACAGCAACTATTTTGTCATATTAAGAGAAAATGTTGCTGGAGTCTCTTTACGCTTCTTGGTTATCTCGTCATATGTGTGGATCTTGAGAGTCTGCTGTTTCTCTTTGTTTTCTGAATTGAGATTCCAACATTTGTATTTGCGGATTATCAGGAATATGACAATGACGGCTGCACATACTACGATGGTATATAGTGGTATCGTGGTATGGTATAGGGCAGACGACTGAGTTTTCTCTATCTCTATCGGTTTTTCTAATGAGACTTTGTTCTGAATGCTGTGGAGTTCTTCTAAATTTACTGATCTGGATCCAATGTGAGCAAAGATTTCAGTTTTGTTCAAATTTTCAAAAGGAATCTTCGATAATTTTAATGGTTGACCCTTTATCTCATCCTCGTCGTTAATTATAGTAAACTCTGGTGTTTGGATGTAGCAGCCCATGGGAATAGTGGCGAGGTAACTTCCTCGTAGCGTATTGTAGTCTCTTCTGCCGCAAGTCAATTGTATCTTGGTAGGTCTCGGTAGGGAAAGTACGTAGTGTTGATCATCTAATTTCTCTATTGCTTCTTTAGACAGCGAAATCTTAGTCAATTGACAGGTGTTCTTCAGATTTTGGCGGGTGATCAGTTCTTGGATACAATCGGGCTCTGCTCGGACCTGGTGACTGATCTCCTTTTCGCAGAGATGTATGCTGCTGTACTTCGGGCATTCAGCCTCTATGTACACGAATGATTTCTCGTTTGTTGCTATATAAGGAGTGGGAGGTATAAGGGCTAATTGGTGTTCATTAGGGACAATGGATAACTTATATAAATCGTATATCTCATGGGAAACTATAGGAAAATTGTAGACTATTACTATTCTTTTTTCAACAAAGTATGAACCTGGCTTAATCAGATCATAGTATTCTCTTAATTCTAAATTTACTATTTGATCTTGGTCATATAAGGATCTTAATTTATCTATCATAGATTTTAAAACTTCTACATCTATCATGGAGTGGTGCGTACTAGAAGCACGAATAAATGCTAAAATATTCTCTATTCTAATTATTTCTAAAAGTATATCCTCTACATTATTAGTTATTATACCTAAGATTTGAGAAAACTTAGTGAATCTCACGAGATTATAATCCTTGAGGGCATCCCTTTCTAAAAGTAATTCTAAAGATGCATTTATTTTTGCCTGGTTTGATGTTAATTGTTCTAGAACAGCATTATGTTTTGACATCCATTCTTTACACAAGCTTATATGGTTATTGAATTCGGAAACTATCTTATTGTCATTACCCTGCAAGATTCTAATAGCTTCATTGTATTTTACGGCATCTTGATAATCTAAATTGCCAGTAACGCTTTTAATTACTGACCCTAAGCTATCTATCAGACCTCTTTTAACTCTTATAGGTTCTAGAGATTTTATTCGATTAAGAACCTTATTAAGTTTATTAGTAAGGTAATCAATTTGGTATTCATAAATGGTGTATGCTCCTTTACTAAGTTTAGTCTCGAACATTTTAAGTTGAGTTTGTACCGAATCTATCTTATCTTCAATGTCTGTTAGTTGTATAAATTGTATAAAGGAATGGTAGTGTGTCGTTAGTCTGGTTGGTCCTAACTTGTACGGTAGCAATCCTGGTCCGTCAGCTAAAGTCTCAAGTCTTATGTCTTGAAGGTGTGTCGCCTGTATTACCGGAAGCATCAGAATCCTGTAACAATTGGTTTCCTTTAGGTACTCTCTTTAGTCGTGATTTAGCTACAGGGCCACGTTTCTTTGATGTGTAGATATGGATTGGTAAGTCAGCTAGAACTGTGTCTTGTGTATATCGTGGTGCGACTTTCTGGCGACTGGCGAGAGGATTTTTAATAAAGACTTGTTGTTGAGGTGTGTACTCTACTTCTGGTTCGCGTGATTTATTTCTATTTTCGATAAGAGCTGTCCGATTGGCAAGAGAGGATTCATTGATTAAATCATATACCTGTTTCATTTGCTGTCTATGATTCTGCGCGTATTGCTGTAAGATATGTTCAGTAAAGTCAATGTTAATTGGATCTCTGGGGTCAAAGTGTCCAGTCAATAGGTCAAATGGCCTACACTTGGTAAAGCTGTGGATTGAACTATTATATGCTATGATGGCGTATGGTACGAGATTAATTACTGGTTCATTTTTATGTTGTAACTTAAGAATTCTAATGTGTTCCAATAATGTCGAGTGAAAACGCTCTATATTGCCATTATCATTGGGACTATGGGGTAAAGTTTTATGATGGACGATTTTGTGAATACGCATGAATTCCGAAAACAATTGATTGGTGAATTCTGTGCCATTGTCAGTAATAATAGTCATAGGTAGTCCATGGTGAGTGCAAAATTTTAATAGTGATTGGATTATACTTATAGCTGTACCATCACGTAAGTGGTATGCCTGACCATATTTCGTGAAAACGTCAATAAATGTTACGTATTTTTCTGATTCTACTGTGAATAAATCCATGTGAATAATCTCTAGTGGTTTCGTTGCTGGTGGTACTATATTAAGATATGGTCGGATTGGATTCCTATCGTATTTAGCTTGTCCACAGATAGTGCATTCGTTGATGAATTTAGCGATCTGCTCTTTCATTTTTGGCCAGTAATATTTTCGCGAAAGAGCTAAATAGCACTCGTTTATACCACGGTGGTTTTACCATCATGATAGTGCTTAATGATATCTTGTTGCCGCAGGTATTCTTTGACATTCTCTAATTCGACCTTAGTTAATACTAGTTTGAGAGAGGAGCTTTTGAATTTATCTTGTATGACAAGTATTATTGAGTACATAGCCAGAGGCGGATTTATTAGTATAGCTGTTTTGACCTTTGGATTGACATATTCTTTAATAGCGTTAATGACATCTGATTCTAAATTTGATTCTGAAATCTGAATTGCTGTTCTTGTATGACCTTCAAAAGGTTTAGTCACTGTCGGTCTTCGTTTTATGTCTCCGACTATTGTAAAGTGGATTTGTCTGTGGAATTTATTAAGAGGCTCATCTGTGATAGGTACTTCTAAAATAGGTTGTTCATGGCTAGTATGTACGGTGTCAGTCGAGGAATTAGTCTGGTTAGCTGGTACATTCAATTTATTGGAAACTTCTACTCTGGGTTGGTTTGTGTCAGTCAAAGAGTTAGGATGTTGGATTGGTGATTCTGAAGGGTTATTGATCATTGAGCTTAAGTCTTTTATGCTTTCAATTACGGAGTTAATCTCGTCAGTCTCGTTATTATGTATCTCAATGCGTGACAGGGCATCAGCATTGGTATTGAATTTTCCCTTTTTGTAAACTACCGTATAGTCGTATTTGCTGAGTTTAAGTCTCCATCGCGTCAGTCGTGAGTTTGGCTCTTTTAAATTTACCATCCATTGCAAGGGTTTGTGGTCAGTCAATATTTTAAACTTTCTTCCAAACAGATATGGCCTAAAATACTTGGTGGCCCATACTATAGCTAGCAATTCTTTTTCTATTGTGCTATAGTTTAGCTCGCTTTCATTGAGTGTACGAGAAGCGTAACACACTGGTTTATCAGACCCTATTGGTCCTTGGGATAACACCGCTCCAATAGCGACGTTTGAAGCGTCTGTTGTGAGATTGAATTCCCTATTGAAATCGGGATACTGTAAGATGGGGTCATTAGTTAGTAAGGTCTTACATTTATTAAAAGAGTTTACATATTCTGGGCTATGGACTACTTTGTTTCCTTTCTTGAGACAATTGGTAAGGGGCTTGGTAATGCGTGCGAAGTCCGGAATGAATTTTCGGTAATAACCGAGAAGGCCTAAAAATTGTTTTATTTCCTTAGGAGTGTTCGGTATGGGATACTTTTCTATGGCTGAAATTTTGTCGGGATTAGGCTTAATGCCGTCTCTACTAATTATATGCCCAAGATAGGCAGTTTCTAGCTTCAAAAACTCTGACTTGTCCATCTGAATTTTGAAGTTAGATTCTCTGAGTCTTTGGAAAACCTTTTCCAGGTTTACCAGGTGTTCCTGGAGTGATGAACTGAACACAATTATATCATCTAAATAGACCAGACAGATGCTATTTTGAAGACCTCTAAGAACATTGTCCATTACTCTTTGAAAAGTAGATGGACTATTCTTCAATCCCATCGGCATTCGCAGAAACTCGAAATGCCCATGTTCTACGTTGAACGCGGTCTTGGGTATGTCCTGGAGATCCATCTCTACTTGGTAAAAACCACTTGCTAAATCTAAAGTCGTGAAGTACTGACATCTTCCTAACTTGTCTAGAACGTCGGTGATGTTTGGTATGGGGTATTTGTCATCTATCGTCTTGTCATTTAATTTACGGAAGTCGACCACGAGACGCCACTTTTGTTTTCCGGAAGCATCCATCTTTTTGGGTACAACCCAAATAGGTGAGCTCCATGCAGAGTCAGAAGGTCTAATTATACCCTGCTGCAACATTTTAGAAATTTGGTCCCTGACTTCTTGTCTATGAACGAAAGGATACCGATAACTTTTGGTGTACACAGGGACCTCGTCTGTTGTACGAATCCTATGCTTAACCTTGTTTTTGAAAGTCAATGGCTCCCCATCGATATAAAAGACATCTGCGTAGCGACTACATAATGTTAAGAGATTAGCCTTTTCTTCTTTATTAAGATGGTCAGTACGTAACCGCGATAATACGTCATTTACACGGTTTGAGTTCTCAATTTGTGTGCATTTAATATTGAATATGTCTGCACAAGCCGGCTGATCTAGATAAAATATAATATCATTGGATGATGGGTTTTCTATTTCTCCATAACCTCGGCCGTTAACTACGGTAGTAAGACATTCACGTAACAAACAACCACAGAAAATCTGTTCGTCAACTAAAACTTCGCCATCCGGGGCGTTAATAGGTATTTTAATTGTTTTACAACTTTTAGCTGGAATAATGTCTTCATATAGATTTATATTACGAGAGTTATATAACTTAATCGGGTTTATTGCATTTCTTGTTACTAATTTAAAATCCTTCAGGTTTATATTGGCTTCCCATTTAGACAGTATATCTAAACCTATTAAGCCATCAAAGTAATCATGGAACCGGTATACAAAGAGCTTAATACCACCTTTCTCGTTAAATTCGTTAAAACACGGTAACGTTATAGAATGGTCACTTCTGCTTATACCATGTATGTTTGCTACTTCGAAAGGGTCGTAATTTAATGGGTAATCAGAAAAGAAGTTTTGTACGGCCTCGGGGCATATAAATGACTGGTTAGCGCCAGTATCTATCAAAAATTTTAACGGGGGACAAGAGATTTCTATGTATGGTAATTGTCTTTGGGTTTGCAAATTAATATCTATCCTTGCTCGTTTGATATGTTGCCTGAGAGAAAATCCTGAGGTTGACCTGCATGGCTAGGACCTGGTTGTGGTTCTATCTCGTGTATAACTTGATTACTATAGGTTGTATCATTATAAGTCATGTTAGGGTCATAGTCATAGTCGTAGGAATTATTATAGTCGTTACAGTCTGTATAACATTCGTATTCAGGTTCACAGTAATATTCAGCAGGATAATAGACATCGTTGGGCAATGATAATTCATTTACATTTAATTCACGTGACTTAAAATAATTATTGGGTGGCGGATTACCTGATTTTTGCCAATTGTGACCTGTCATCATGGGCAACGGTTTAGGGGAAAAATGTTGAACACCACTCATGGGTTTCGCGCCGACATTTTGTGGTGCGTTATTCCTAGGTGGTAGTCTAAACATATTACTCTGAGGGTGGTAATTATTAGGCTGTACACGGAACATTTGCTGTGTTCGTGTAGGGAAACGATTCTGTTGTTGGTTATTCATATTGAATCTAAAAGGTTGGGTTGGAGGTTGATAGGGGCGCTGTGCCATAGGGGCTGGCCAATTAGGTACGGGATGTCGTGGAATAATTTGCGTATTTAACGGTATGTTAGATGGCATGGTAGGCTTAGGAGCACTATGAACCTTTGGAACATCGTTACGTTGTTGTAAGTACATAATGTTCAGCTCTTCCTGCACATACTCTAGAGCTTTTTCTATTGAATCTGGACGCATGCATCGTATACGCGATCCTAGTGGTTCTTTTAAACCTCGCACAAAAGCTTGCATCGCTACCTTCTTATATAATGTCCGTTTAGCGTCAATAGTCGTTCGTAAAGTCTCATGTAAAGTCACATACGTCATTATTGTACTAAACAAGGTTTGACATTGGTCATAAAATTCCTGTGGGGATTTATTACCCTGTGTAGCTAAAGAGAGGTCGTTATATAACGCAGTTTCATCCCTTTGGTCTGAAAAATTGTTGATTAGACCTGTTCTAATCCCTTCCCAAGTATCTGGGATGCCGTTCGCATTGATAGTTGAAGCGGCAGACCCTGTGATTTTATTTAAAATGCCGTTCAGTAAACATAGATTACCTAGCTCGCTGCCCGGCTCGGCGCTAGCGTACTGAGTTACGATTTGGTCGCAAATGTTAATAAACCTTGTTAATACATTATGATTTCCATCAAATTCTGGCACAAGGCGTAATGCCTTATAGATTACATCGGGATCGTAAGGCATTTTTATTTCAAATAAACTACTCAAACTAGAAACTAATTCACTATCTAATTCTCTATAACTATCTACTATATGCCGGCGAGCCTGTCTCGATGCAGGGTCCCGGGAACACAATTTTTCGGGGCGAAAAATTTTGGAAATAAAACTAATTAGGATAAAGTAGGAAGCAACACGAGAAAGATTCAAGTGTACTTACATATAATATATCATCTCTGGTTCTTCTCCGTGAATCGATGTCTGGATTCCCCGCTCGGCGCTGCAGCCTCGTAGATTCAGGATACTCGTACCGTGGCTTGATAGCCACCCGGGCGACTCGCGAACGCGAATATCGATGTGAGATGCTTCTAATGCTCGCGAACCGGCCCGCGAGTATCCTACCGACTGCGCCAATTACGTTTACTGCAGCCGAAGGTTCGAAAAAAAACCCAAAGTTACTTATAAAATAACTAGTTTATTATAAAAGAAATTACAATTAATTTATGTGAAACCTATTCGATGCTAGAATATGGAATGACAATTTATTAATATAAAATACATAAAATTGGTTCGCGGCGTAGGCAATAATGCAGGTGCAGTTTTGCTGAGTCGGCGATCGAAGTTTCTACGGCGTCGCGGCGCGGCCGCATGTTGGCTGCGTCGGCGTTTCCGTCCTGTCTTCTATATTTATTATAAAATTCTAGTAATTGCTGCGTCGTCAATATCGGTTAGGGTTCCGTACTTAACACGCATAACTACGTTTCATACAAAATAGAGAATTGTCAGAAAGGGACAGTACATAGTGGTGTCGATGTTATGGTAAGGATAAAGCGTAACAAAAATATAACGCACTCTCTCGCACGATTCGCAGCGTTCAACTTATAATAGTTCAAAGTCCAAACAGTCTAAGTTGATGTTTTGCAGTGTGTACAGGTCACGATTTCTTGGCAATAAATACTATATATTTTATTCCATTATTTTTCATTAAAATTATTTATTTTACTCGTTAGTTTGAAATATTATGTTATGTATGTATATTATATTATGTTTATAGTATGAGTTTTTTTATAATTATGAACAAAAATCATCAATACCATGAACTTGTGTCACAGCTTAGATTTTATTCATCAAGCGATACTGCATATGGTCATTCCCCTTTACATATCACAGTTCAAAAGTAATAACAAAAATCAATATGGAATCTGGATCTATGCCTATGATAACTATGCATTGATGTGTATTTACAATACGCGATAAAATTCGTATAAAGTAGCTTAATTTCAATATTAGCCGAATATTCGACCTACCTAAGTTACCTTCGCTCTACAAAAAACAGTAGTTAAAACCTTAGTGTCACATTCTAGCTGGAGAGTAGTTCTTCTAACAACTACTTCCTAGCCACTATTGAAAACTAATTTGTGACGAATGAGCGTATTGCAATCTATCGGACATAACTTCAGATTTTGCGCTATTAATAATTTCTTGACAGAAAACCCCAACAACACTCGGCCAGCCCCAGGTATCAAACCCGAGACTACTCAGCTATGTCAAACAGTGAATATTGATTAGTTTGGCCGTACTTTTGTTACACATATTTATCACAAATTTATATTATTATAAAGCAAACAAAGTTCTCCACCGCGTCTGGCTGTCTGTTCGAGATAAACTCAAAAATTACTGAATGGATTTTATTGCGAATAAACAGTGATTCATGAGGAAGGTTTAGGTATATAATTTGATTTATACACCTAAACGTTATAACCTAAATCTATTTGATTTTATACTACCCGTGCGCAGCCGGGGCGGGTCGCTAGTACTAATATGCGTCATCAAAACGTCATTTATCACTATACAAAGCTGAATGAGGCCAATTTTTACATAAACCGGGCTTGTAAGAAGTATCTCTAGCAACTACTTCCTATTATGTAGGATAGGTAGGATGAAATAAGTAGAACTATAAATAGAATTAACGACAAAAACACATACCTATAACTCAAAAAGAAATATTTGTTCAACGATTTTTTAAGTGCTTTTTGTGCAGATAAGTGACTCGTTATTATGTAGCCACAGGAGAGACTGGTGCAAACTAGCGCATAACAGGGATATGTGGAACAGCGAGTGGGAGGCCTTTGCCCTGCCGTGGGATAATACAGGCTGAAATCTTCTATATATGAATACGTAACGTAAGCGTCGCTTGAAACACAGGTCTAACCTAGTTCAGGCAAGTAGCTTATAATAATTTAAAGATGTAAATTATCCTTTCTTGCCATAACTATAATTTTTTTTTTGTTTTTAACCTAATTTATTAAGACATTGAGTTATTGTTAGATATTAAGATTTAATTTAAAGTTGATTTAAGTCCACTATTGTCGGGCACGCCACGATCGTGGCGGTAAGTCCCGTGTTTGAGGAGTGGCTGGAGAGGCGGCATGGCGCCCTCACCTTCCGGCTGACACAGGTACTGACTGGCCACGGTTGTTTTAGCCGGTTCCTGTGTCGTATACGCCGGCAAGAGACGCCCGGTTGTCACCACTGCGGCGACTGCCGTGACGTTGTAGAGGACACGGCGCTGCACACTTTGGCGGTTTGCCCCGCCTGGGCATCGCAGCGCCGTGATTTGATCGCGGCAGTCGGTTCGGTTGCCCTCTCGCTCCCGGCCGTAGTTCAGTCTATGGTCCGGAGTGAGAGGTCGTGGAACGCCGTCGCCTCCTTCTGCGAGGAAGTGATTTCCATCAAGGAGGTGGCGGAGCGGGAGAGGGAGCGTTTAAACCCTCTCCCCAACCACAGAGCCGGGCGCCGGATGGCGCGCGATGACCTCCAGCCACCCTGAGGTTCGACCTGGGGGTGGCGGGCTTTGTGGGTCTGCCCGCCATCTGTTCAGTACCAGGTCCGAGAGGCGGCGTGCGTGTTCGCACGCGCGGCTCTGTTTCGAGTCCGTCTCCCCTCTTTTTAGAGGGGGGACAGTAGGGTTTACTAGTGGCTTTAAGAAGTGCCTATTATGGGTAGGTCTCTTTGTGTAGTGGTCTGCCGTCTCATACGGCGGGCCGAAACCTCGGCGGGGTCGCGACCGCATGCGAAAGCGATTCGCGCGGTCCCGTCGATAGTGGTTTTGTCGTATTCCGGGAGGTACCTTACTATTATTCCATCTTTCTTTTACCCCGGCGAGTCCGACATAATCCCTCTGCCCGCCGGCGAGTCCGACATAATCCCTCTGCCCGCCCCCGCGGAGGGATATGCGTCATTGCATTCCCCCACGTAAAAAAAAATAATAATAATAAAGTCCACTATTGTACTCCATTTTTTAGCCGAATAAATTTTATTATTATTACGTAATATGTGAAGCAAAAACTTTGCACCCCTTTTTACGAAAACTGCGCGGACGGAGGAGTATGCAATTTAACACAGTTAAAGTTTATATAGAGAAAGAGTGGCGAATCCTAATATTTTTATATAATATGCATTAAAACTGCATTAAATTAATAAAAAACACTACACGCACACAACCATGCATTTGACACATGCAGTCGAAGGTTAAGTAAATAATTATTTTAAAAAGATAGTTATAACCTGTATAGCCTTGGCGAAATCTAAATGAAATGTGATTATAAGGGTATAGTTATAGACAATAAAACCTTAATAACGATCAAACTTAAAATTTAAATCAATTATGGTCGAAATTCGACCACTGGGCGACCGCTAGTAATAATAGTAAGGGGCTCATGGCACTTGTGTTTTTGTCAAAGTTGCATTTGTAAGTGGTTACAGATTTGTAATAGTGAGTTTAAAGCAGAGGTTCCCAAACTTCTTTTCTCATAGACCACTTTCAAAAATGTTCTGGTTCCGGTAGACCCCCTGCAGGTAGAAATTTAATCCGCTAAGTAAAATCGGTATATCGAGTCTCTACGGGCTGACCTTTCTTTTTTCAGCGCGTGGTATTCCTCAAAATCTCAAAATATCCGTCGATCGACGTTTAAACAAGTAACAGTCGCTGAGCTTCTTTAAATACATATTATCTGCCTACGTTGATAGGTGAAGTCAAGCCAACACTTTAGTTCTTCACTATCGAAAGCAAATAAATTTTCGTGGACCCCCGCTTACGAATTATTAACCCCCATTTTTTTTTTCACGCCAACATAGACCTGTTGAGGCTGAGGGACAGGGTTCCAGACTCGACAGGGTTCCACTTTGGGAACTAAGGGTTAAAGCTTTCACGTTGAATGATATCGTGCAGCACTTAGAAGAAGTTATGACTACTTCTAAGTGCCTATAATAAAAAACTATAATAACTTTAATATATATATTAAAGTTATTATAGTTTCTATATTATATAAAACGCCTCAATCCTAACTAATCAATATTATAAATGCGAATGTGAGTTTGTTTGTTCGTTACGCATTCACGTCTGAACTACGACCGATCATAATGAAATTTAACATAGGTAAACGTTGTCAGGGTTACAGAAAAGGACATATTATGTTACATTCAGAAAAAAGTACTATTCCCGAGGGATATCAAGTATTATTATAAATCTTAATTTCGCAGAGTGTAAAACACAAGACAATGTTGCATTTTATATAAGAGTATTAATATATCTACGTTTTATACCCTTCCCTCTCTCCCCCCACAGGAACGGATAATTAAAAGTGTAAGTACGTGTGTACGTATAGAAGAAAATTATAAAGATAAAGATGAATTTGGTCCTTTGAATCAGTTCTACGAGTAATGTTATAGGTAACTTACTTTTGTTAACTTTCTCCACTAATATGAAAACGTCTTCGCTACCCGAAGCGCTCCCAGACGAACGACTGATGCGGCATATCTTCAAATCGTTAGTCGCTGCACTTTCTGAAACATAAATAATACTAGGTATATGATTAAGTGCACGTATGACATTGTGGTTTCAATGGTCACCTCGACACTGGCACTACGTCGAGTCTCGTGGATTCGATCCCCAAACGGGAAAATTTGTTATTATAGATTAGCTGGAGTAATAGTAAACAGACCAATCTTAAGAAAAGCGAAAAGATTGACCCGAGAATAAGAACTGAGGAAAATATTTGGCCCCCTTTCAAACTAGGGAATAATCCCTAGTTTATTATTATATTTCTAAGTACCAAATTACATGTGAACTGTTAATAAATCAGTTGTGTTAAAATGACGTATTTGTCGCTTTTGGGATCTTGCACGATAAGGCCTTCGTTTTCCCACCAGCCCTCTCTGAACTAATGTTACTACACGATGTTCGATATCCTACTAATATAAATGTGAAGTTTGTAAACAATTCAATGTTTGTTACTCGATAACAAGCAAATCATTGTATGGGTTTGGTCAGAATTTGGAACACAGGTAGGTACCTAAACTTATATCGGGCAAATATCTATGAGTGTATTTTATATATAATTGTTAAGATGTAATTGCAAAGTTAAGGGTTCATTAGTAATAGCAAAGTTATGGGTTCATTAGTAAAATGTTATTGTTTCTCCCAGTATCCTATGGAGGCGAAGCCGCGTGCAAAAACTAGTCTTAAATAACAAAATCACTTACTCATGTTATGTATGGGTTCAGAAAACACAGGATCACAAATCTCTTCACCGGTGTGCATGTCATGGGCACTGAATTTCAGTCGAACTATATTCAAGTTTATAGTTTTCGCCATGTTATCACATTTTGTTTGAAGCTAGAAAAATAAATGTTATTATTGTAAGTATATACGTACCGCATTTTGTACAGAAGTACATGATAATGAAATGATAAGCTGATTCATTGGAAGGAGACTGCCCGGCTAATCGCGGTTATTCGTTCGAAACATAAATATTTATAAAAATGGTCATGTGCTCGCACGTCTAATCAGGCGCACCTACATCGCGCAACTGCGACGATTTTACACATTAGGCGCTATTATGACGGCCCTAAGCAGAACTGAAACAATTAAAAAATAAACCGCTTTGCTTAAATAGTACATTTGTTCCGATATACGGTCTGGCAGCATTCTGCGCTCACCCATAGTCCGCGTAAAGCTTTCAAGGCTACTCAAAAAAATAAAAGCCTACAGAAGTTTGAATCTGTGTATCTGTCATTTCATTACCAAACTCGCTTTCGAATTGGCAGTGAAAATTTGTTGCCACATTAGCTATGGCAATATTATGGTTGTTATGGCTTCGAGTGCGTCATTTTTTACAGGAAATCATAACTGCGAAGAGACCCGTACGCTTCTGTGGATAGACCTTTATCATAAACGCGAAAGTTGTTTTGTTTATTGTGCTTAAACGGCTAAAGCCGGGACGGAATATAATCTATGTATAAAAGCTTCGTAAACAAAGTTGCGTCTTGCGAAAAAGACTTGCTATAGATACCGACCTATAGCAATTCTGCCATTTTATGATTAGATGTAATAACCCTGTCCATTTTTACATTGAACTTGAAACTTAGGTAGAAAAGATAATTGTCATAATATTAGCTACCGTATGCGGGTTTGCTTGCGCAAAATGTCACTCAAATATAGCTTTTATTCTCTGAGATAGTATAGCTTTAACTATACAAATAACTATTATTGAAGTGTCTGTTTGTAATGTCCAAAGATTTTTTTTACTAAAAGCATATAAAAGTATATAGGGTACATAAGCAAAATACTAAAAAAATATTTTTTAATTTTTGTCTGTCTGTTTTCTCCGGCTAATCTCTGAAACGGCTTGACCGATTTTGACGGGCATTTTCACTGGCAGGTAGCTGATGTTATAAGGAGTAACTTAGGTTACTTTCATTCTAGAAAATTAGTCGCAGGTTACAGCTATTATTATTATATTAGTGAAAGAATTCCTAGAATTGGTTCTGTAGATTAAACCCTATGTAAGTTCCTTCTAGTATAATTTAAATGTCAATGTTGCCTGCTATAAAAATTATAATACAAACAGTCGTAATGCCTGATTCCTAAAAGCCATCCTCACCATAAGATAATGAGGACTTTTATATGCTATTTGATCGCATATAAACAATAGACTTGTTACAGGAAGCCCGAACTTTCATAACAATGCGTTATTATAAGCCAAACACAACCGACGACTGTAAGTAAATATTTGCAGTCTAAGGCCCGTAGTAAACGTGCTACCTATAGTAACAACAATCGGAACTTGATAAACTGACCTAACGATAAGAGCCTGCACAGACGAGAGACAATAGCGGACAAAATGTCTGCGGTCTTATTAGTAGGTACTATAACAACGTTGCACTTTGTCCGCGTATACTGCCAGGTGACATGAAGTATTGTGGTCCGCCATTGTCCCTAGCCTGCGCAGGCTGACACTCCACAGTAGGAACACTGACAACTTAATGACGTAGTGGTTTAAATGGTCACCTTGCCACTAACACAACGCCTAGTGTTGTGGGTTCGAATTCCATACGAGGCAAAAACTGTATGATTCGCAAATGGTTTTTACGGAATTATTTGTGTTTATTGTTTGCGATATTCCCGCGATAACATAATTACTCCTAAGGTGGGATATATAAAATAGAATAGAATACAAAACAGACTATGAAAATCAAATAAAATAAAAATATATACTTAATAAACGATCTTCATGTAAATTGTCAACGCTATCCCTAAAACACGCCATTTTAATACTGCGGAGAGATTCGTCCCCACACAGTCGCAAAATCGCCTATCACCGCTATTAAAACAGCGGCAACTGTACTGCGTTAAGAGCGATTACACATTGCGATTGCGAACGATGCAATCGCGGGACTGCGTCGCAACACTACCGACTTATTGGTGCTTATAGAGGGCTGTATCGATTCAAGCGCTCGATTGTATCTAAGCATTCACTCTATTAAAATTCATATATTTAAAAACTTGTCACAGATAAACCGCTGCTTAAAGTCGTACGTGTGGGTAAGAGTAGACGAATAGCGAAGCGAATTTTATAGCATAAACGCTGCAAAAAATCATCGAGTGTATGATCTAAAAGCTATTAATAATATTCTGAACAGGGAAGTAAAATTATTGCCATAAAGCTAAAATAAATACGTACGGACTTGTAAACAGGCGATATCTTTTCTGCAATATGTGGCTGCAATGTTTTCGACTATAGCCCGTCCAAATTAAATAATTTAAATGCATCAGCCATTCCAAACATATTTATTGGCATATGCAAAATATTGACAGGTATTAATATATCAACTCTTCGAGGATAAAATGTAGTAAAGCCAAAATACTACTGTCCGGGAGTGCCATAAAACAAAAAAGCAGTTTTACTTTTCTCTTTATTCTTCTTGTCTTTTTTTATTTGGTAAACGTAGCTTTATGTCTTTATGTTCTATAATTATGAAATTATAATTATATTTTACAGCATTTTTGGCGAGTTAATGTATTATTTGTACTATTATGCATTATTTTCTTAGCCAGAAATTAACGCAGCATAAAACTTTTATTTTAAAAGTTTTCATTTTAAATACACATGTTAATACAGTTCAAAAATGGCTTCGCCATAACGGCTTTACAATATTTCATCCTCAAAGGGTCAATATGTCTATACATGTAATATGTTTGTTATAGGTGGCAGTATATTGCTACCACATATTGGAGTTAAATAATAAAAATAACTTAAAATTTAAAATAATTAGCAAAATGACTCTGTTTTGCGTAGTGGCAAGTAGTCAGTGGAGTCGAATAGTAAAAGCTACTTCCAATTACTAATATGCATGTGTTTGTAAGTGACATGAAAGTTTTTACTCTGACCGCCTTAAAATATACTTTTATACATGCCGCTTAAAGAGTTTCAGACTAGTTATAAACTAGGTACACATACTTATAAACGGAATGTAAACTATAGATAAGATAACTTCCGGCCTAACTTCACCATCGCATAGTGCCGGTGCTACGATAAAAAAAAGCTTGCAATAATATTCTATGTTAAACAAAAATATAACGGTACTTACATCCCTGGAATTCAAATTTGGATTCCTATTTTTTTCTATAAGCTTCTTAAATAGAAGCGCCGGCACATCTTTCTTTGCAGTGTGGATAATTCCAATCCCGCCGAATCTAAATAACAGGAAAAAAAATCATTTTAATTATATTATGATGATTAGATTATATCAGTGGCAGTGCTCAATGGATAAGGCATTGTACTTGCGATCAGCAAGTCACAGGTTCGATTCCTACCAATGGGTAGGAATCGAACCTGTGATTTGCATTACCAACGTGAATCTTATCCTAATACAAGCATTCTAGCTTAGCTTGAGCGATTATTAAGAAATAATACTAGTAATTTGTCACCCAAATTGGTAAAAACTTATTAAAAACGAACCTGTGAAAGTTGTCAATTTATTTGCCTATAAATTATGCGTATGACTTGATCAGATATTCTACTGAGAGTTTTCAGACCGCACCTTGACTGGCCTTGACATTTAATTACTGGCATCACTTTCCATATATTTTCATTAGTTCGTAGACGTCGCCACTAACGGCGCTTTAAGATAACACATCTTAAAGCGAATGATTCATCATTAATTTCATTCATTATTCATCAAATAAAGCCTAAATAATATTATATTTGTAAATTTGGGATTTTTCTTTGTTTATTGCTCTTTCACGTCTTAACTAATCGACCAATCAAGAAATTAGAGTGGCGCATAGGGGTATCTTTCATCCGAAAGCGATCGAAGCCGCGGGCAAAAGTATTTAAGTACATAATTTGAATAGTAGAGCCTCGCTCATTTCAGCATGAATGGGCTCAACCAGGGAAGGACTACCCTCTCACAGTATATCGACGTAAAATAGCAGTATTCCTGCTGTTGTGTTTCGTTCAGTGAGTGAGAGTGCCGGCGGCCGAATCACCCTCTATCCCCCTTCCTGCTCCTTCTCCTACCCACTTCCTTTCCTAAAGAAACGGCAACGCGCAAGTGATGCCTCTGGTGTTGCAGGCGTCCATAGGCTACGATGACCACTTCCCATCAGATGGGCCGTATTGGCCGCTTTTGTTCCAACGCAATTGTACAAAAAAAATATGGAGTGAAAATACGCATTATTAGGTGAATATACACATATAGAACAAAATTAGTGCTCAGTATCGGTTTGATAATTACCGTGAGGAGTATTATTTAGAGAGGAGACACAAAGCAGTAAAATGAAAGCCTTTTTTATTATTTAATACTTATTATAATAACACAAAAATAACTGTTTGCCACGTTTGACTACAAAACCACTGGTTCATATTTTCATAGACATTATCGTATGAATATTAGTTACAGCCCTGGGGTTAATAACATTTATTACTTGTGAAACAAAATAGGAGAACAAATTATGTCATATGAAAGTCATGCCAGTCATAAATGACCGCGAACAATATGTCTTCGAACATGCCTGTCTTTTTTAGTTGTTTTAAAAAGACAACTCCCGCACTAAGAATAATTCCTGTATTGCGAACGACTTTACAAACATTGGGCAACAAGGACACCCAGACACGGAACAACTATTTAAGGATTACACAAATTTTTGTCCCGTGTGGGGTTCGAACACACAACACTCGGTACTAGGAATCCCATCTTTTTGTACGAGAAATGAAGTATATTAAGGTCGGTGAAATAATATGAACAGTATCTTAGAAAAGTAAATATTATTTTAGTCCTATAGGTGAACTTATAGCTCATACCAGCGGTTATGAAAACAATACTTTGGAAAAAAAACAGATAAAAGTATTAACGAGCTAAAAACAGTATGATACTGTTTTCAGCAGTATGGATGGAAACCCTACTCGGTGCGGCAGCAGTGACGAGGCAACCACTTAAACCACTACGCCATCATACGTCAAATTAATTTTATTAGTCACAAGGGTTGTTATCTTTATATCACCAATTTTAATCTATTGTGTCGCCGTAGCACACCGGCGACCAGACACAACAGGTTTTCGATTATGTCACGGATTCCAACAGTTGACAGGTATTTTTATGAACTTAAAAATATTATAAACTAAACGATTTACAATTCAGGACTTGAATCTGCGACATCGGAAAGTCGTGTCATAGCAACTAACGAAATGCTAGATCTTTTTTTTTTATTATTGTATTTATTTAGCTTTAGTACGTAATTATTAGCCAGAACTGTAACACGGAGCGGAGACCTGGTGACCTATAACACAGGTTTCTACCTAGCTTAAGCACCAGTCCTCCACAATACTTTCTTGAAAAACTGTATTACATTGTAATAACCTGAAATATTGTGGTGAGAAAATAAACATATTTTATTATTTTATTATCATTTCTACTACCCTAATTATTGCGAATTCGAGTTTGTTTGTTTCTACTCGGTCGATTATTGTGAAATTTCGCAAACACGTTATAAGGGGTACGGTACCTTTCTTCGAAAAAAAAGGAACGAAGTCGCGGACTAGTAGTTCTATAAACTACCTGATAGACGGTACTTAACATTGTCTAGATTCTTATGTAACACACGAGACAATATTTCAGACCCTGACGAAAGCTGATAGAAGAAGAAAAGAACTACAATGTACAGTCACCCTGAACTCACGAATGAAGTAAACATTTTAATCAAACTTTTTTTCCATACGGAACAAATATTGTATTCAGTTATATACAACGTTTGGAATTATTAGGGGCGCACAAACTTATGAAACATCCACGTTTACAAAACTATGTAGGTACCTAACAGATGTTTATTAACAATTAAATCTTTTAGCCTATGTCTTTTCTCAGGTTTGAAACTATATCTGTACCGTATCTGTACTGTATTTCATCTAAATCGGTTAAGTGGTTTAGCCGTGAAAATGTAACAGACAGACAGACAAACAGACAAAATTACTTTATTATATTTATAACTTATACTTTCATAATATTATAAAAAGCAAAGAAGTAAGGATTGACAAGTTACAGTTAATATTATATTTTGCCACAATAGATGAACACAATATTTTGGAATAATGTTATTAACCTCCGAGTCTTCTTCGAAGAGGTTAATGAAAACACTATGTGGGTCTGTGTGTCTGTCTGTTAGTGACAGGCATAACACCGGCACCACTGGACCGATTGACTTGTAACTTGGTGTGCAGACAGCTTGGAGTCATACCTCGGTCGAGTTTGAATATGGGCCCTGTGGGTCAAAAGACCCCCGAGATATAGAGGTCATTTCTTTTACATTTAAGACGAAGAGTATGAATCCTGGATTTTTGCACCCATCTCGTTGACATTTTAATTGAACATGTTCCGTAGACATCATAATGTGGGTGACTGTACCTACATTGACAACTCACTACAAAATACAAGGTTAGATGACGCATTAAGGAAGAAGTACTTCCCCAGACAGATCACTTAACATTTAAGCGGAAACTAATTAAATCTTGAATTTACAATTTCCAGCTCACTCTCAAATCTTTACCAACAAATAAATCATTTGAAGTGTTTGTTTGTAATGTCAAAATAACAGCTTTTACTAAATGCTATATACGGTACTTATAACAAAAAAATTTTTTTAATTGTTGTCTGTCTTTATGTCTGTTTGTTCCGGGTAATTTCTAAAACGGGTGGAACTATTTTGACAGGACTGGCAGATAGCTGATGTTATAAGGAGTAACTTGACTACTTCGATTTTAGAAAAATTAGATTTCCGCGCTAATAAAATTCCAGGCGGACGAAGTCTCGTGTAACAGCTAGTCCAAAATATAGTAATAAACGGTGTTTAGAATCGTGTATATCCATGGCAAAATTGGATTGAAAAGGAATTTTGGTTGACCATCCAAAAACTACCTGGGATAGCCTAGTGAGAGACCATTGGACTGCCACACAGAGGTCTCGACTTCGATCCCAAGGCGCGCATCTCTGACTTTTCGAAGTTTTATGCGTATTAAACCATTAATTATCCCTCGCTTTAACGGTAAAGGATAATATCGCGAGGGGACCTAGCCAGCGTGGTGGACTATAACCTGACCCTTCTTACAATGACAAGAGGCCCGTGCCCAGCAGTGGGACAGTTTAATACAGGGCTGATATTATTATATTACTAGTTTTCCCCGCGGTTTCACCCGCGTAAGTCCCGTTCCCGTGGAAATATCGGGATAAAAAAGCCAAGTTTCATCGCAATCGATCCAGTAGTTTTTGCGTAAAAAAGTAACAAACATCCATACATCCATACAAACTTTCGCGTTTATAATATTAGTAAGGATTATTACATATCCAGAAAAATATTTAAACCTACATATTTAGTAATAAACAGTACCATGAGGTGCTGTTTATTACTAACTAAATTTTACCCGCGACTTCGCTCTCATAAATGTAGGTTACGTATGTAACAGTACTTTCTGCTGGATTAAAGATATGTGTTTTCTGTTTCCCTGACAACGTGTATGCGAAATTGCATGATAATCGGTCAAGTAGTTAAGGCGTGTAAGCATAACAAACAAACTCATATTCGCATTTAAAATATTAGTTAGGATATTTTACGAGCTCTAAATATTTCGTTTTAGGCTTGTAAACGAACAGCACACTCCGAAAGGCTATGAGATGTATGAAAAAGAAAGAATGGCACTTTCAAACTAGCGTCCATTTTATACCCTCCATATAGCTAAAACCTCAGCTTTGCTAAAAGGATATGGATTTGGCGGCATTGAGATCTTGTATTATTATATTATTGGTAAGAAAGAAAGAAAAATCATTTATTCAGCAAGCACGTATTGCTATAAAGGTTACCAGCTCAGCATGTGCTAGGCATTAAAGACCCATCACTGGTTTTTAGCTGGCATCCAGCAGTGCTACACGGACGGTGGTAGGCACACGATATATAAATAATATAATAGGTAGAAATACAAATAAGTTTACGATTCTGTACTTACGCCACTTTGTAGCTACCCTGTTCAGGCACCAGTTGGCTGACGTCTCGATCCTGTTCATCTTCAAGGAGCTTGTGAGGGTGTTCCTCAGGGTTGTTGTGTTGAGCCAAGTGACATCTGATCAAAGCCTGTCCTTGGTAGTTTACAAGCTAGAAGAAGAAACAGGTTTAACATTAAAACTAAACAAAACTGCTAAAGATTCTGTTGGACGTGCAATGCAACGTTATTGCAACTCGTGGCTTGTACCAGAGGTTGCCCTGATAACGTAGAAGTAGTAAAAGTAACAGCTGTGCCTGAGCTCTCGTGTTTGGGCTCTGGGTCGACCCTGGGAAGTGTTATAATGTAAGTGGCAAAGAGTCTAGAAAAATAATGGCCCAGGCAATAGGTAGTCCCCTATTGCCTGAGCCCTGAAATATAGTTAACAAAGTGTTCTATAAATCTTTGCCTGTTACATTGTAATCGTTTTTGTTAACTGTTGATTATGTATGACGCTTTTACTTTAACTCTACTTACAATAATTGTTGTCCAAAGATTAATGAGGGCCTTACTGGCCAATGCAAAATATTAGGCACAATAATACTGCAGTCGCATGTGGTCATTCTATGGAACAAAGCGTCATAAGATCGCCGTTATTCATAAACGCTTTGTTTGTTTTTACACAAAGCATGCACATGTGCTACGCAGAGGGTTGTAAGGAATTTAGAAAGCGGCAATATTTATATTATATCTTTATGAACATTTAAAGGTCAGCGGAAACGGCACAGCATTTCAACCATAATGTCATATATTACTCGTCGCCTATATCTTCTTGCTGTGAGTGCCGCCGTAGCTAAGGCTGATTTAGAAAGACTGACGAGATCTACGTACATTGAGAAACTATCTATTTGTAAATATAAGCATCTTCTACTAATTTACTTTTTTAGATATATCATATATAGGTTGTCGTATGCAAAAAAAGAATTTAAGTTTTTATTCAGCCAAGAAAATGTGTGTTCTTTCTCGTAGATACGTCATGTGTGATATTATTGGTATACCTAAATGAAACAAACAAGATACCTATACTACTATAATAAAGCTGAAGTTGTTTATTTTATATCGCGCTAATCTCTGGAACTATCAACCGGATGAGTATTTCTTTTTGCATTTGATAACCCTTAGCTAGCCTTATTCTTGAGCAAGGCATAGGCTACATAGCATCACGCTACGAGCTACGGGAGTTAAGTAGTAATCAACGTAGGTAACGTACGTACGCGGGCGACAGATAGGTTAGTAATAAATAGGTACATAGTTTTCCTCATACTAATAATCATTATATATATTGAATATAAATATTTTATTAGCTATTGAACGATCAATAATTACACAAGATGGTGGTCGTGGTAAACTAAAAACCAAATAATTTGCCTCCATAAAATTTCTTAACATCATCATCAGTTTCATCAGATTAGAATTTGGAAGGAGAGGGTATCTTGCTCTTAATCCTACATGTGCCTTTTTTTTTATTATTTGTGTGATGCACAAGTATTTGTTCTGAATCTGAGTGCACTTTGTGTCAATTATTTTTGTGTCAGTAAAGCCCTATAGCAGCGATAGCCTAGTGGGAGACCGTTGGACATCTACATCTACGCAGAGGTCTCGAGATCGATACGTTGGTATCGGGGCGCGTCTCTGATTTGAAATTATATGCGTATTAAAAAGTTAGTTATCGTTAATATCGTGAGTAAACCTGCATGTCTAAGAGTTCTCCATAATGTTCTCGAAAATATGTGAAATCTGCCAACGCGAACTGGGCCGGCGTGGTGGACTAAGCCATAAGGCCTTAGCCTTCTTACATTGAGAAGAAGTCCGTGCCCAGCAGTGGGACAGTTTAATACAGGGCTGGTATTATCATATATATAAAGTCGTACGCTACACAGTGCCTCAGCGCGGCAGTTGTCTTTTCACAAAGTAAAAAAATAATATTATATTTTTTTGTTAAATCTTACCTCTACAGTTGGATGTGTCTTCGTTTTGTTGGTGCCATAAGACTTGCCGAGCAGGCATCCATGCGTGCCAATCATCTCACTGACATATCGAAACCGAAAGTGATTCTGGGGCTGCTCTATGATATGCAGGAACGGGGCTGTGTACAAAACATAAGTAATTAGTGGCAGAGCCCGCAATTGCGAAATATTGGTTACGATATGAATGACCCGATTCATCCGCAGAATTATTATCCTACTAAACAAAACGCGCGTAAGAGTTGAAACACTGTTACTGAGTTTTGTCTAGTAAGAGTTCTGGAGGCCGATATACATTATCTTTCACCCCATCTTAATATCGTTCACCCTATGGTCGGCAACTCACATTGATACCCACCAGGGAATATGGTATCACTCGCAAGTACTCATTAGTAACAGTTTAACGGGATGTATGCTTATTTAATAGCCTAACCATTTAGTAAAAAAGTTATCTAGACTGGACATGGTTTTAAGAGATCACAAGTCCAATAACAATAAATTAAAACTGTTTAGAATTATCCATATGGTACAAAAGCTTTATTAATGAAGTATTTATTTTATTAGATGCTATTAGTCATTTATTATATAGATAAAGGACTATGCAATCAGCATTTGCCTGTAAAATAGCAAAATGCCTATCAAATGCAATGCAAACAGCAATTTTATTTTATGTATTTGCTATTCACATAGTTCTATAACTATAGAATAAACAACTCAAGGCATCGCTTTAGATGAAAAAGAGAGGTAAAATTTTAATCCTAGACATAAGATCATGAATACTTTAATTGGCAATTGCAAATTCTATGTATCTAGTTTATGAGTGGTATTTTCCTCGTTCCAATTAACAACTATATTAAATACTATTATAAATGCGAAAGTGTGTTTCTTAACGTGTCCTTCTTTCACACAGGATCAGAGTAACAAATGAAAATGATTTCTTGCATAGAAATCTATACTAATATTATAAAGCTAAAGAGTTTGTTTGTTTGGTTGAACACCCTAATCTCAGGAACTACCGGTTCGAATTCAATAATTCTATTTGTGTTGGATAGCCTATTAATCGAGGAAGGTTATAGGCTATATAAAATCACACTACGATCCACGGGGGCGACGCAGTAATCATAACGCGGGTGAAACCGCGTGCACAGCTAGTACTTGGTTCTGAAATAGGCCATTTTATATCAAGAAAAAAAGCTGTGAGATAGCAATTATCTTCTGAACCAGGGCAGCCCAGTTAGGTGGGTTCTGTCTTTGTTATTTAAGTGTTTGTAAAGTCAACCGCAAGGCTGGGAATAACCTAATTTATTGTGCAAAAACAACATAAATTTAATTTTCATTTTAAATTTGAAGCTATTATTTATTATTAATATTACAATAATAAGCAATTTATCTAATGGTAATTACCCAAAACTGTTATTTTGTCATTGTTTTCCAATATGTAAGGAGTAAGACTTCCACTTTTAATTCAATTTGCGTAAGTTGATTTAGTTAATATTATAGCTCCTTGTTTCTTTGTAACCATAACCTGATCCCTTAAATTGATTGTCATGACCTATGATAACATTCTTAAACAGTTACAACAATTTTATTTTAATACTTTACATTTAGTTAATCCTGACATCACATTACTTAAAATTATTTTTATGTTAAATAGCCTTAATAATGCCAGATAAAATTATGATTTATATAAATGCTAAACCTAATGCGTGTTTAGAAATAGTAAGATATATAAATTAACAATACATGCATGTTGCAAACATTGATAAGAACTATGTGCTAACAGTTGGGTTTTCCACATGACTCACGGATGTTGTGTTAGATGCCCTTTACATCACAAGACAAGTATATACCTAATACTCCTGATATTAACAAATTATGTGTTCCAAGTATTTAGCAACATAGTAGTCTGATATAGTGGTATTAAGCTGACGGTGGTCTTATCATAACCATTCCACACAGTTTCCGAGTTTCCGTGTTAAAGACACTTTCTCCTTGCTAGGAATTATTTCTGTATCACAGGGGATTTTAGAAACATTCAAACAATGGACACATAGAACATCTAGACTCGGAACAACTATTTGTAGATCACACAAATTTTTGTTCTTTGTGGGATTGGAACGGACAACACTCAGCGTAGTGTCAGTGGCGAGGCGATCACTTAAACCACTACGCCGTTCATGCAGTTAATTAAATTCAATAATTTATAATGATTTTATATTCTGTTGTAATAAAGCTCCTCCCAATTACTTCTCTTAAATAAATCTGATAAGGTAAGCATTCAAGCAGACATTGCTTCTTCCACTTTCATGCTTGCTTTATCTTTTTAATCTAGATAGCACTTCAGTTACACATGTTTGGATATATAGCCTAAATATAAAACTAGATATAGAACTTTGGTTTATCAATTTGAGGACTTATACAATTCGAAGTAAAGATAATTAATAGACAATTATGTCACCACTCCTACATGCAATAGAACGAGAACAATAGCCTCATTAGAAATTTCAAAAAGCTGTTACTTGAGCATTCTGGATTAAATAAAAGATGATATTGTAAGAACATTTTTATTTTATAATACTCATCCTAGACAGTTTCTAGATCAGACTATAGTCAATACAAGGCATTTTTTAAAGACAGTTCTGCACTAGGAATAATTCCGATATCACGGAGGACTTTACAAACATTAAAACAAAGGGCACGACAAATACCCAGACTTGTAACAACAATTTATGGATCACACAAATTTATATTCCATGCATTCATACAATGTTATCACTAGCATACCATTGCTAAAAAGTTAATCACTGTGCTTTCATCATAAAGGACAAAGACCATTGGTCCTCCTACAAACAGCACAGTGTCGCCATGAGAAGCTCTCAAAATACACATTGCAAAAATGCACCACTGCTGCTGTCTTGTATAGATAAGAGGAACTACACCAGCCATTTTGCTTATTTTTATATATTGCAATACTATACATACCTGTATTAAAAATTTGAATAATAAATAATCAAATATAAAAGACCAAAAATATAGACTAGTAGCTCACAAATAATTAGATCCTAATTATAGCCTGCAACTGCCTATGGCTATAAATCTACATACATTCACATTCATATATATATATATATATATATATATATTAACTTGGGACCTAAATTAATTTTATTCAGATTTTCTCTAATGCACATTATGCACTACAACTACAGTTTAAAGAAATGGAATCTAAGTATTCATACTTTTACACACAAAGATTTTGAGTTGAACTTTAAGCTATTATTAAACCATATAAAATTAATTTAATTATTTAGAACAGCTTTTAAATAATGTTCAGATCAAATATAATATGTGTAAACAATAACTCATTTACCATAATGTGCTGTAAAATACTAGATAATTATTTGACTTAAAGTGGCACATTGACATATGCATCAACAGTCATACTGTTAAGATCTATACAAATATCATTGATCATAAATAAAATAACAGAATTAACTTTAAAGCTTAGCCTATTCCTTGGTACTCTATTTGTAGGTAATCATTGCAGTTTCTCTGGGCTAAGTTTCAAACAAATTTGTTTGTGGTTTCTCCACTTTCATTTCACATTTCATAATAAGAGTTTTAGACAGGTCACTTAAAATTGAGACTATGCTTATTTATATGTCATTATAAATTAAAATTATATTTTCATAATATCATACTAGAGAATCTTTGAAAACAATAACAATTAATACATAAGTCTTCCTAGCTAATAGTATTTTATTAACAAAAGCATTACTATTTACAAGTTTATTAACCCATGGAAGTAAATACCATAGACACTAAAGCGTATACTGTTTTTTTATTCGAAGAAGTTCTCTTATCAGTACAGAAACAGAAACTCATTGTACTCACCAAGTTTTAGAAACTGTCTTTTGTTGTCGGCGCATGTTAATTCCGTTAGATCTGTCGTTAACTGTGGTACTTGTTGCGACGGTGAATTGTAAGGTGAATATTTTAAATAAGATGTCCCAGAGCTGGAAGAATCGCTCATGTCGTGGTCACTTGGACTTGTCGACATTGTTCAAGATCACTTTCCTACAGCTTCAATAACTTTATTATACTATACAAAGCACTATTACAATTACTCTACAAACTGTTTTCAAGTAAATTCTCACGTGGATGAGTTGTAAATAACTAGGTATCACTTTCACGACCCAACCTTAGAATTTGCGTCTGTACGTAAAAGCAAACCATCAATGTTTTGCAGTATAATTTGACATCGCAATATGACAGAATGTAATGTTACCACATTTTACGCCACCGTAACCCCAAATAATGTCAAAACAAATGTTTACAGAACTACATATTTTCTTAATAAACTAATTAGTTTTTCTCCTGAATATATATTACCTAGTCAGCCTTATTATTACATAAACAGGAGTTGCATAGTTAAGTTAAAGCAGCGTACCGTAAAAGTATGTATGTTGTAGATTGAAAATTTTTAGTTCATATATTCGAATAAAACACAATAAAATTATTTATACTATATAATTACGCTACACAAATTTTAGACTTATACACGAACAATATTTACTTTATTCATTGTCACCTAATATATATTTCTCCAATATCAGGGTAATATTACATAGCTGGTATCATTTTTGTAGAACTGAGCTCTGACGTTTTGTTAATAAGCCGGGGAAGAACCAGTCAATGAGTCACAAAATTCCCCGTATCAATAAAGAATAACAATACCTATTACACATGTACAGTGTGAGTTATATGTACTTATATACTTTACGAAGTGGCGTGCGTGCTTCCAAATGTCTTGTAAAGAATGTATTGTAAAGTAAATGTAATACATTACTTACATTTACTTTACAATACATTCTTTGAGTGATATCTGATAACCGAGATTAGATGCATTTTGTATGAAATTAATCTTTTAGGTTAAACATCTTTTTCTATCTATAATGCAAGTAGACTGTATATATGTCTATGTATAATAAAAATGTAACGACTTTTTCGGTACACGTATCACGAGAATCATCAAAACATATATTTCTAGGGACCCGTACTAAAATAGCGAAGATGGAACCATCATATTGTAGGTTATTGACCGAGTAGCTGCGATAGACTGTCTGTCTGTCACAGTTGCTTGCCTCAGCAATTACTTATGCTGTTTATTTGGAATTCAAAATATATATAAATAATGCTCTACTAACTTTATTGCAATTGAAAAAGTCGTCCATATATTATACTTAATGCTTTCTGAATAAGGCGCGATATAGGATAAAAAATGTACTTGCTCAGTATAAAACATATTTATACACTTTTTATATGTCATAGAGACTGACAATACTAAAAATACCAATAATAGGAATTTATATGAAAATTACAGAAATACTAAAAGCAGTTTTAAAGAAATCAATAAATATCGATTAAATCCAAACTTAGTTAAGCAGATGGTGTCAATTGTTAACTGAATAACATCCTCGGTGGTGACCAGTGTAGAATACGAAAATCTCGAGCCCTATGACATCTGGTAGGTACACACAGCGACGCATCAACCTAGACGGTTTGGACTTTGAACTACATATTAGTGTAGTATGTATGTAGTTCTAAGATTTCTTTTTATTTTGTTAGGTACAAAGTTGAGAAAGAAACCCTAATAGCATAAGCAGTGGTGGCATCGTTACCGGAACGTGCAGAGTATCGTCTGCCCGGCCAAATAGTTTTAAATATATTCTAATCAATGACTGACGGGTATGTAACCATAAAGTAGTTAACGATTCAATTTGTTATAGATCACTAACTCAATTAAAAGTATAGCATTGAAAATGGAAGTGAATGGGTAAACGTTTAGGAGTAGGTATTAAGTAATTGTGCTAGATCATCATAGATGATAAATGCATACGTAAAATACGTTTTGATTCAAGCCAGTTACGTAATTGCTACTATTAAGTCAACCATTGTTAATAGCATATATTTGATGATTATTTGTTTTTATTCTAATTCCACGCAGGCGATGCCGCGGAGAACAACTACTCAAGGCTATATTCTGGCATAGCTAACTCCGCACTTGTTAGAAAAACAAAGCTAATAGGTAGGTATTCAATTAGGTTCTTATTTGTAATTTTCTAAAACATATATGGGTATTTAGTTATTTTTATTTGGCGCAGCCTTAGTGGCGTACCGATAGTAAATCCGACTGTTGTGAATGAGGTCATGGGTTTGAATCCCGGATCGAAGCAGCCAGAGATCATGTATGAAATTCTTCTGTCGAGTAATCCGGAGCTAGGAATATGGCGGTGTTGTACGTCCAAATGGTTCAGAAATACATAAAATCTATAAAAACGTTAGCAGTAATAGGCGTAGGCGTAGGCCTGATCTCTTTTCGGATTAGTTATAGAGAGCATTTAAGTTAAGTCAAACTATAGGCCTTCGTTTATAATTTATGCATGGAAATTCATGAGAGTGACGCCACGAGTAACAACTAGACATGGCCATACACAGATATAGCAGATGCGCTTTCGAAGTTAAATAAAAATATATCTGTTTCATTGCTACGATTGTGTATATGTATATCTTATCTTTTTCCTGTTTTGGCGGATTTTGGCCTTGATATATTAACGTCACAAAACAAATATTATTAGTATCTACTTACTTAATGTCAATAAACTCTTGCATTCGGCTGAGTTCTTGCAATATTGCTGAGTTGCTGAGTTCTTATTAATTTCTTTTTAAATGTTATTATAGGCAAACGAGCAGACGGATCGCCTGATGGTAAGCGATTACCGCCGCCCATGGACACCCGCAACACCTGAGAAGTCACAAGCGCGTTGCCAGCCTTTTAAATTTGTCCCCTTCCCCCCAGGAAGAGGGGGTTGGGCCTCCGGTACCCTGACTCACTCGACGAAACACAACGCAAGCGCTATTTCACACCGGTTTTCTGTAAGGCCGTGGTATCACTCCGGTCGAGCCGGCCCGTTCGCGCCGAAGCGTGGCTCTCCCACGGCACAAAAATTGAATCATTGAGTCATCCATCTGTCTATAGACTAGTCACTAGTGTTCTTTGCGGCTGTACGTGCAATGATTTTTTCATATGAGTTATATTTTCACGTGTAATGATTACGTTATTACGATTTATATTATTTATCCTTCTTAAAAATATGGCGTTGTATAAGTTATAGTGATATACAGGTAGACCTTGTCGTGGAATAATTAATTAGATAGCTCGTTTTTTGTCGTTTTGTTCGTGTATCGTAGTTTTGATTATAATTTAATTGCGATCGCACACAAAGTGTGCGAAGACTTACCTGATGAGGATGTTTAGCGAGTTCAGTAGTAGATAGGCAACACTGCAGATGTCAATCGTGTCGCTTGTTCCGAGATCGAGTTCTATCAAGACTCTTGGTTCAAACGTCAATTGGACAGGGCTTCATACGCTACCGAATTGATTAAAATTTCAAATACTTATTTTGCATACACAAGATAATTTTATACATTAAGAATTTAAAGTAGGTATTTTTTAAATTTAACCTAGCTCATCATTGGCCACAACGTCTGTTGTAGATGTTTGTTGCAGCGCTTGTAGGTTTACTAGTTATTATGACATCGCCGTTGATGGCTATGTAGCCCTATTGCAGCACGGCAATTCTTGTCAAGTACCTAGCTATGTTTTTAAACTGACCAATAACTATTTATTTCCCAATGTTTTCTATGTAATAGTTCAACGGTCTTCCTTTAAGGCCATCGTTGCGATCGCAGTAGCAAGAATAATATAATAGGTACTTACATATTATTTTATAGAAAATATCTTTGGGACATAAAAGCCTCGTATTCACTAGGCAACATTTGGCGCACTACATGTTGTACAACATGTTGTTCAACGTGTTGAAAATCAGCGCGCAACTTTTTAACCGAATAGAAGGTGTTCAACATGTTTTGATGGAATGTGTCAAGAACAAAGGACAAGGGCGCTTCCCTTGTCCTCATGAATGAGTTAAATTGCAAAGTTGTAGATGTTGGTGTAGTACAAACTGTTTTGGCTCATCCGTCGTCCGATGAAGAAAGACTATTTTGTAACCTATATATTAATCAGTGTTTTTCTTAGATGTAATTTTATATGTAATTCATATTGTTACAATAGCTATGGTTACCTAAGTAATTAATTGTAAGCTCTATAATTTGTTTGTGTTATGATGGGGCTGTCATGTATATTATACCCATGAGTCCCCAAAAAGTAAAGAAAAAAACTTTTGTTTACAAACGTTGTCTGTCTACACATGATTTCGCTCGCATCAGTCATCGACAACATGTCGCCAGAGGAACTAGTGTTGATTTTGGGCAGTGGTAATAATTTTATCTAAAATGCATCAAATAGAAAAATGCGACGTTGGTGGGTTAGAAATTACTTACAAAATAAAGAAAATGTATTCAGTGATCTCCGCGTGATTGATGGATCTTTTATAAATTATACCCGAATGAGCAAAACAGACTTCGAGATACTGTTATAAAAAATTGAATACTTATCAATTAATTTGAGCACTCGTTCGTTACACCACACAGACATTTCTGCGCGTCACATCTCCACTCAACAACATTTGATGCTCAACTGCATTTTGCACCGAAACAAACAACAAGCCGCGCGTCATGTTGCGCGCCAGCTGGCAACGTCGCGCGATGTTGTGCAACGCTGCCGAACATGTTGAGCATCACGTGTTGCGCGTCCAATGTTGCCTAGTGGATACGAGGCTTAAACATTCTAGGTCCAGAATTGGACATTAAAACGGAAAACAACACAATGCCTACAATTAGCACGCTATATAGCTTTATATGCATCAAATAACTTGATTGAACAAACGCAATGGGTACTTACCTACAATACTTGCAATAAAGCGAACTTTAAAATCATTAGATACACCGCATGTCGGCAATTTCCTAGAACGCCTCTTCCCATTTTAACTGTTTCATGTGTCCTAGTCATACCAGCTAGATAGGTACCTACTAGTTGTCGCTGAAGTTGCTAATGTTGCTATAGCCTGCGCAGTTTCACCCCTCCCGCACCTCGCTTTCCCCGGTACCTACGCCTGTTTTTAAATAGTTTTATTTGTCCTACCCCGTTTGTTGATGTTTTTCTTATAGTTTTTTTTATCAGTGATGCTACTCGAAGCTACTTTAACATACCTATTATATTGTATTTTCCAATTATAAGAAAACTAACAGCTGAATTAATATTATAGACAGAGATGATACAAAAAAAAAGACCAATTACCAGTTTTCACAGACAACAGATTAAGTAGGTAAGTGTAAATAATAAACACTATATGTTAACAAAATGTGGATAGCAATAATAATTACTCTATTATTTAAAAAAAATTAGGTTTGCGAGAAATAGTCACAATCACATTAAAATTTGTTGAGTTGGCTGTTACTATATTATATAAACAAGTCTATATCAACACTCTCTCTTACTCTCATGCTGCGTTGAACATACGACCCGCTCGAATTACAAATGAGTTTTGCCTTTAATAATAATAGTTAACTCATCCGGTTGATGCTATTAGAGTATTCAGGGCAGACGCCACTTTTCATCCATAGTTTCCACTTTCCAATATACCGGGCCATTAAACACCGATCCCTATAGCCCACACTTATTAGAGTACGTATGTAGCAATAGTCTTAAGCCTGCTGCGGCTAGTGGCACCATAGGTGTGCCATCTCACTTTAGATTAAAACTATCTTTACCCGTTAATAAAAGGTCCATATCTGTCCTTCACATCCAATTTCCGAATGCCTTCTTGGTAGGTAGACTTGTGATCGCCATGTTCTGGCTTGTGTGAACTAATTTTTATAGAATTATATCAGGTTTGTTGATGTGGTTGGAGGTGAGAATATTAATAAGCAACTCAAATTGCCAGTGTTATATTTATAATACAAAGCTAGCCTGGACGAGCCAGCCAACATAGGTAACCAGCTGAAGTGTTTTATTAAATAAACATCTGTACTCTTGAACTATGATTAAATCAACTATCTTTTAGGTATTAGGCATTCCTATAAAAACCCAAATTATAATATAATATTCTATCACATACATACACAACATCATCTAGCCCAAACTAAGCAGAGCTTGTACTATGGGTACTATACAATGGATAAACATACATCATTATATACCTTTTTTTGTAAATACATGCATATTATACATAGAAACACTCAGACCAAGACAAACATCCATGTTCATGCACACAATGTTTGACTTGTGCGGGAATCGAACCCGCGGCCTCAGGCGTGGCAGTCAGTTACACTAACCAATACGCCATCGAGGCCGACATGACAATTTATTAAAAATATTAAAGATAGAGAAAATCTAGATCTCGTAATTGTGTATCGACTTATGTTGCTGCCTGTTCGTGTGTATACAAACCCGAAATTTTAATAGCTTGGGGCACTAGATAAAAATCTTTAATTAAATAAAAAAAAAAATTATAATGCAAATTAACAGCGTACAGCGTTGTGACTGGCCACCAGTGTGCCGCTGCGACTAAATAGGTATGTGTCATATATGATATGTGTCAAAATTCTAACTAATATTATAAATACAAATGTGAGTTTGTTTGGTACGCTTCACACCTTAACTACTCGATCGGTCATCATGTAATTTCGCATACACGTTATCGGGGGCATAGATAAGACACGTCGGGGGTACAGGAAAGGACATAAGGTACCTTTCATCCACAAAAAAGTACTGTTCCCGAAGGACAGAAAATTGACATAACCTACATTTACGCGAGCGAAGCCGGGGCCAAAATCTAGTTTACTATAAAAGTGTATTTAGTTTGTTGGTGGGACTGTGGATTGTACTTCAAACGTTCATTAGATTAAATAAAAATCAAACCTGTTTTTAATTTATTTTAATAATCATTCTTATATACGTAATATATTTCTTACAAAACTCGGTTAATGATTATAAACATTAAACCAACAAAAAGAATATACTTAACTTTGAATACATTGTCACATACTATATATGGAATGATTTTTATCACTTCATTATTAACGATTTTCGTTAAAAAATGGTGTTAATTTTAAAATGTAAATCCATACAAATAATATCTTTGTGACACAGATTACCTTACAAACAAATGAAACCAAAATATTTTAAATACAATATAAGCATAATAATAACAATTTTGTCTAATATTGTATTAAGTGTACAAATCGCGAAGTCTAAAATGTTTTACAAAAAGTTCTTACCCCCAAGAAATACATATGTTTTAATTAGGTAACACAGATAAACTAATTTTGAGTTAACTCTCAAAATTAATTTATCTGTGACCGCAATATTGTATGTTTTAGGGGCAAGTAAGTGATTTCTCATCTCCCATAAACCCATAACCACTTTTAAAGGTACATAACTAAAGGTTAACATTATATATTGTAAATGGCTCTAATATAATTTTGTACAAATTTAAATCCATAGAAACACATAAAACATTGCATTGTAAACAGTTCAACGACATTCTACATGTCTGAAAGTAAGGTATTTACATAATGTTCTCGAATATATGTGAAGTCTACCAACCCGCACTAGGCCAGCGTGGTGGACTACGGCCTAACCTTCTCACACTGAGAAGAGGCCCGTGCCCAGCAGTGGGACAGTTTAATACAGGGCTGATATCACTTTTATAAAGGCATAATGCATTGTAGGAACAGAGTTTTAACATTTAATCTTAAGAATAAACACATGCGCCGTTCGGCATTTCTATGAAATCGCGTAATATTTTGTTATTGTTTATAGATACAAACAAAATAATATGAATACTAGGTAGACCATTTATTTAATATTAAGACAGACCGATGGCTTAGTGGTTTTAAAGGTCGCCTAGCTAATGCCATTTCGCCGAGTGTTGTGGGTTCAATCTCAAAGTTTACCTCCTACTAACTTGGCAAAGATACATGATACGACTGGCCCGATGATAAGCGTAACCGTTAATCTTGCTCTTTTAAAAAGGCATTTACCGTATTAGGAATAATTCTTGAGTCGACTTTATATAAATTCAAACATTGAAAACTAAGTATACCCAGATTGGGAACAACTATATGCGAAACCCACAAAATATCCCGTGTGGGAAACCCAAAACAGTCCTACTCACAGCAGGAACACTACTGCGATATTTTATGAGGAGATGGTACTTTCTCATTCCGGTTTAATTGGGCATCCCGCTGCGTCTTACCACTAAAGATAATTAACGATTTTATTATTTGATCAGTAATCAAATCACACAATGGAGAGGTCGCTTTTCTACTAGCGTAAGCAACAAAAACGACGAATTCGCTGTTGGCAGCAAATTGTTTCTTTAACCCGTTAAGTCTTAGAATACTAAACATAATTAAAAACCTATTGTGACTGGCCGCCGGTGTGTCGCTGCGACTCAATAGGTTAAACTTAACATTTGATGACAATAGTTATTTTTAAACACCGATGAAATTCTTTATAAACATAGTGAAGAGAGCACCCAGACTCGGAAAGCCGGCACATGCAAATATTGTGCCATATTGAGATTGAACCCACTACTCTAAAAAATAAAAACAATTTATTTGAATATCTTATGTACTGATCTTGCACACATTACATTACTTACATACGCAGTCTAAGAAATGCCGAACGACGTGGCAATATTTTGCTTATAAAATCTTATCTTAACGAGATTATTGTTCATTCCTTGAGGAACCTATTTCTTTCTCAGTGATGGAACAGCCTAAGGTTGGTGTGAGCCATAATGATGTTGTGTTCGTTGCAAGCTTCAATCACTTCCTTGTCATTGTTCGAGCCCGATGGACTGCCGATGTATTCTACGCCGCACTGTTGATATAAATATAGTTGTATAATGTTAGTGTCACCCTAGTATTATAACGGCTTATTGCAGGAGGTTTTCTAGGCATCCCACAGTGCATTGAGCAGAAGACAAAATTAAAAAACACGAGTATCTATTTCCATGAAATTCTGTTTATTTTTGTAAACGTCATTAGGTATTACAAAACTCCAAGCAGTTAATAATCTGTGGCTTTACGTATTTACTTAGTTTTAACTACCCTCAATAAGGTATTTGAATTGTAACAAAATAATCACTTTATTATCATTCCATAATTGTTATTTGTACGTATCGCACATCATAAAGAAAATCCTACATTATTTGATAACCAATTATGGAGATCACAGGCCAAGGTACCTATGTACTTTTTAAATATTAATATAAATAAGGCTTGAAATGTTTCTACATGTCCTTAATCTTGCTGAGTATAATTCATTTATCATTAATGTATTATCAAACTTTGATGAAGGTTTTAAACAAAAACGTCAAAAAACGTGTTTATGATTTTGCTTCTAATTAGTTCTACCTTAAATATAGTTTCATATTTACATTCATTTGTTTGCGTCTATTTGCTACTAATTATTTTATATTATTTTATTGAGGCAGTGACAATTCTATAAAAAACTCTGATCTTGTTGAAGTATGGATAGAAAACGAAAAAAGTGAAAATCAAATTGACGAAATAATGACCGCAAGCAGACATTTTTGTATCCAAATGAGCAAAAAATGAAAAGTTAGTCAAAAACGCCATAGACTTTTACAACGATACAAGACTTAGTTACAGCAGAAGATATGGTTGCCACATTGTCTAATAGCCGATACAGTGGACCATGAACAGCCTGGCCCTAGTCGTCCACGTGGTCGGCCACTCAAGCCTTTTGGAGAAGCATCTTTTAAAACATAGAAAAAGCGGTTTGTCTACATATTACACTGTTGGATTAGACTTTTTGAATGTCTTCTGCACATAGCCTACCTACTACTCATATAAACTTGGCAAGTTATAGAGATAGTCGAAAATACAAAGAAAAAAATTCAATCGGAATTTAAATCTAAAATGGGTCTATTAGTTGATAAACAGAAGCTAGGATATGGCTCCACAAACGATACTAACACAGCTAGACGTTTCTTTTGTCACGCGGACCGCGCGAACCACGCCCTGTCTATATTTTATATTGTAAAGATTGTGTTACTTGTAATCTAACGCAATAAAAGTGTATTTGTTATACCTTCTCTCATTGTACTTTCTAATTATATCTACATTTCTCTTAAAGTAAACCCTAAAGGTTACACTTTATAAATACTGATACATCCTCTGAGATGACCGGAATTAATAAAGAGCTGATTATCAAATTTTATATCATATTAAGAGTGCTAGCAAGTGGATATAACAACGACATAGATAAAATTATAACACTTTTAGACGAGATTAGGCAATTATACTTAAGTCTGTATGAATGGTATTATATACCTAGCACTGTTCACAAGGTGCTGGTTCACGGGTGTGACATAATCGGTGCGTTTACATTGCCAATCGGCCATTTATCTGAGGATGCACTTAAAGCGAGACACAAGGAGGTAAGAAAACACAGCTTATCACACACTCGAAAATGCTCGAGAGTAGACTCGAATAAAGACCTTCTGAGAATATTGCTGTTTACTTCTGAATTTCTTATATCTAGCAAAAAAAAAAACATCATAAAAAGAATAAATGATGGAGAGTTTCTAAAATATGTCATCTTAACAGATGCGGCATCCACTTCCTACAACCGACGTCGATTTACCTTTTGGTCAAGAATCTTCAGATTCAGACTAACTCCAAATCGTTTTTTATGTTTTTTTATTAGATTATAGATAATAGATTCTTTTTTAATAATTTACCACATATAAATAGAGGTATGACTTCTGACCCACTTATTTTTGACTACATTCAATGCACTGTGCGTCACCTAAACTCGTTTCGTTGTTGGGAAGAAATTGAATGTTGTGGCCTAGGCAATTTAAACTGTATTGGCTAGTTAATAGAGTTTAATTTTTCTAGGAACGAATACTAGTACCGGCTAACATGCGCCCACCATGCGGCGGCCGCAGAAAAGTTTTCACGGCGTCTAACTGTATCATCGTCTAAAAATTTTGTTATTAGAAATATTTGAACAAGGAAAATTAACGCAGTAATAGGTCTAAACTAGCACATTAGAACTTAAGGTATTTTGTCTATTTTGTTTTGTGACTACTATATTTCAATGCAATGGTTTTCTTGAAAATTTATCAAACGTTTTTCTTTCAAATGGTTAGTTCATTAAACTCTTAGTCTTCACAGTATGGTGACATCAATGCGCCATATATATTTTTATAACAAGTTAAGACCTATTAAATAAGCAACTATCCATGTAAGTATTACAAAATATTATTAATTTTGAATTGTTATTAGTAAATATTGGAGGAAATAGTTCGTATGAAAAATACAATGTTATTAAATTCCTACTTAATTAGATTTCATAATAACTATAAACTTTTTTCTAGTTATTTCAGTAAAAGCAAATCCTGTGCCCGGGGACCACAAATATTACAACTACAGTCACAAAAACAGACTTGGCATATTTATGGATCACACTTTGTTTTTGTCTTGTGTGGATTTCGAACTCGCTACACTTCACTCACACCGATGCCATGCATTTTTCAAGAACGCATGGGCTATATCTATACTAATTTTTAAAAAGCTGAAGAGTTTGTTTGTTTGAACGCAGGAATCTCAGGAATTACTGGTTCGAATTGAAAAATATTTTAGTGTTAGATAGCTCATTTATCGAGGAAGGCTATAAGCTTATATAACAATACGCTACGACCAAGAGGAGCAGTGCAAAAACGGCGAAAATTCTCTTATATGACGCAGACGAAGTTGTGCGTATTTTTATATGATATCACGTAATAAAATAACTGACCTGTACGGCTCTGTCGATGTTATCTCTGAAGGGGAAGAAAGCATCTGAGGCGAGTGCCACGCGGTCTATCTTGCTGACCCATTCCTCGCGTTCCTTGTCGCTAAGAAGGGCGGGGGCCGGGCCCTCGAACAATGTGTTCCATTGCTCTAGCGGCAGATCGGAACCTGTATGATATAATATTTTAGTTTTAATAATATAGCCAATTAATTTTATGTAATGTGAATACAATATTAAAGTTATATATGTGGCATGTGGTACTGAGTAACTCGCCTACGATACCTATATACACAAAATGGCATCTGCAAAAATGGTTGTTAATAAGATAAGAATGTTATAAGGACACAGATTTGTAATTTAACAATATCGATGACTTAATTATGCGTTAACTAAGATGATTTGTGGCAATGGGCGTTGCTTGACCCTCTGACCCTAAATATACCTACTCCACATATGTAAAATCCAGGTAAAATATTTTTTGATTCACATGGCTGCTGTAAAGCAACCGAAACGTCGGGGCAAAGTGTTAACTTAAATATAAACAGTTTTAATTAATTTAAATAGCTTTAATTCAGTAAAGTTCAATAACAGTAGTGTTAGAGTTTCAAAATTATGTAATAACAGTGTTTTAAAATAAACAACGTGACAAAATCCGTATAAAGTAGTTAAATTTCAATGTATAACATTCGCGTAAACATAAGACAATATTAAATATTATCAATATTCAAACTAATAATGCAAATGTCAGTTTATTACGCTCTCACGCCTAACTACTCCACTGACCTGATAAAATTTCGCATACACTTTGTCAGTGGTATAGAAAGGGACAATTGTTACGTTTCATTCAGAAAAATCCAGCAGAGCGTTATGCTTGTACAAACACTGTTTAAGCTGTGTTGACTTAAGTATTTGGCTCTAAAATAGATCTTTAAGGATTTTGTATTGTATACTGACCAACAGTGCCGTTAACGTAGTTGTCGATAGCATTAGACTGCACGGCGCGGGTGACCCCCTGCCGGAACCTGAAGGCCAGCACCCTGGGGTGGCGCCGCATCCACCACAGCGTGGCCTTGCCGCCCGCCAGCCGCGTGCAGTGGATACGGGACTGCTGACCCGCGCCTATCCCTACCACCTGACAACAACACACGATTCAAAATTATTACGACATATTATTACAATGATATGATTGGATTGTGACAAATTGTGTCAATTTGGGTGATACCTTATTACGTAGAAATACCTAGTCAGGTCATAAGTTCTGCCAAAACCTTATTATTACTTCGACTAATTTTAAAAATAGAACGTTAGCGTTTGCAGAAAATAAAAAAGAAATTCATTGTTATTCATTTTCAAATATGGAGTGGTCGAAGAAGGAAGATCGCGACAAGACAGTCGCGGTTGTCGACTTGCACCGTTGTGGTTACGCGCCAACAGAGGTTTTCAATAGTCTGCATAAATTTGAATTTTTATCGCACTATCAAATGATACACTGAAGATTCAAACTTCAAAGATCGTAAGGGGAGCGGCCGACCCCGCACAGGTAAGACACCAGTGGTTATCAAAGCAGTGAAGCCGTGAATCCAACAAAATCCTGTGCGTAAACTAAAAATCTTAGCTCTTCAGACGGGGCTAAGCTGAACTACGGCCAAAAGAGTGTTAAATGAAGACCTGGGGCTATGAGCTTATCGTAAAAAGACCGGACATTTATTGAACAAGCGTTTGCAAAACATTAGACTAGAAAGATCCAACGCTTTATTACGGCGGTACGCGGAAAAAATACCGCGAAATTTTGTTTTCGGGTGGAATATTTTTCGACATCACACCATCGAAGAAAGTTATAACAAACAAAATGATAAGGTATGCCCACAGCAGTAAAGAAACAGGTGCGCGTATTTCGAGGGTCCAGCGAGGGCATTATCTTTCGTCATTTATGGTTTGGCTTGGAGCCTCATATTTAGCATTAACTAAGGTGTTTTTCTGTGAAAAAGGTGTGAAAACCAGTGCCGTGGTGTAGGTACTAAAATACCATCCTAACGAACTTAGAGGAACCTTTCAAACAATGTTCAAAAACAGACATTGGATATTCCAACAAGGACTCTGCACCTAAGGCACGAAGTACGCAAAACTGGTTGATCGCCTGTGGAATTGACTTCATCGGGCATGAAGACTGGCCCTCTTCTTCGTCCAGATTTAAACCCACTGGACTACAAGATATGGCAACATTTAGAGGAAAAAGTCTGCGCTAAACCTCATCAGAATTTGGAGTCTCTCCGAGCATCTTTGGTGAAAGCAACGACAGAAATAGATATGAATGTGGTGCGTGTTGCGATCGATGGCTGGCCGCGTCGATTAAGACAATTCAAAACGGGGGAAGGTATTTCGAAAATGTAGGTTAATAAAATTGTATTTTACATTTAATTACCTATCAATTCATATATATTTTTAATAATTATCAAGAAGTGTATCATTAATTATATTAAAAGATTTTGACAGAATTTATGACCTAAGTATATTTCATGTCCTTTAAAATGCCGATGTTTCCGGCCCACTTTTCGTACTGTGTAACACATTATTCCAAAATTCTGAAGTTCGGTTCGTAACCATTTACCCTAAACCCTTTCAAGAAGCAGTCCAAATAGCGGAGTAATGTAATTCTGAAAGAAAGAAAGCCAAAGAAACTTAGCTGTAAATTTTTTCGTTCGGCCCGAAATTTCGGCTAAACATTTTCGTGATTAATGTTCTAACCTGTCCATCACGGGCGTAACAAACAGAGTTACTTTGCGTGTACTTGAGTGCGATGGTCGCTACGGTGAGGTCCCGCACAGCGTTGGACGGCAACTCCTTCTTGTTGGTGACCACAGTTTTGAACAAGTCCGCTGTGATCTTAGCGTCGTTGCGTCTCTGTTCCAGTGTGAGGCCGAAGATTGTCTTATGTTCCATTAAGTCTGGCTCGTAGCTCGCGTCCATCTAGAAAGTCATTCGATTAGTTCGTATTAAGTACAAAGTTTAATCTCAATAAATCCGTATAGAGTAGTTTAATTTCAATTGTGTGACTATTAACCTGCAAAACGCAATAGCTGCCTCCTTTCTTCTTCTTTAACAGCTCCAAAGCTTCAGGCGTGTATCCAGGAGCCACGATACCATCTGACACCTCCCTGGAGATAATCCTGGCGGTGATGGCGTCACACACGTCGGAGAGAGCGACGAAGTCCCCGAAGGAACTCATGCGGTCCGCCCCGCGGGCGCGCGCGTACGCACACGCAACTGGCGTCAGCTGTGGCAGGAGGTCCGCTACCATACATACGGAGGCCTGTGAACAAAGTTTTCATGGTAAAAGTATTGTTTAATGGTATGTTTATTTGTAGCGTAGGTATACAAAAGAGACCGCGTATTAGAATATGCCCTAGGATGTTTTAAGGATCCGTTCTCCCTTGTCAGCAAAAGTAAGCATATTACATCATCCAAAATAAGCCTCCTCCACCCTTCATTGGTGCTTATGTAATACTTGAACGGACCCTAACAAAAAATCAAGGGTGGATCTCGCGTAACAGTAACTAATGTATATTTATTTATTTATAATATTACTTAAAGCTGCAAATGCTGCTGTGCAGGTCTTGGGTTCGATTTTTGAACTCGCAATGTAGTTAGATTTTACCTCAAGTTTCAGAAATTATTTTTATTTATTATCTTCGAAAAGTAAATTCGAAAGAAGCTCTATCTATCTGTCGGTCTGTCTATCTGTCTCTCTGTTACCTATTCAGGGCTAAACCACTCAACCGATTTGGATGACATTTGATACAAAGGTAATTGGAAAACCTTGGAAAGGACATATGGTACTTTTGACTGATGTAGGTACCACGCGGGCGAAGCGCAAAATCTAGTTATATATAAATATATTTGGCATGCAATATATAAGTTGTATAAAATCCTATACTAATATTATAAAGAGAGAGTACGAAGTTTATGCGTAATATGCGGACCACAGCACCTATTTGAAAATATTCACAATTTGAAAGGTATCACACGTAGCCCTGAACACATGAAAAAAAAATATATAAAGATATCTAAACCGTTCTTAAATCCACTTAACACATACAAAACACTTCATCAAAATAGGTCCAGCCGTTTACGAGAGCCGCACAGAAGATTTATATATATTTTTGTCGGCCTCGATGGCGTAGTGGTTAGTGTAACCGACTGCCACGCCTGAGGTCGCGGGTTCGATTCCCGCACAAGACAAATATTTGTGTGCATGAACATGGATGTTTGTCTTGGTCTGGGTGTTTCTATGTATAATATGTATGTATTTACAAAAAAAAAAGTATATATGTATGTTTATCCATTGTCTAGTATCCATAGTACAAGCTCTGCTTAGTTTGGGCTAGATAGTGTTGTGTGTATGTGGTAGAATATTATTATTATTATTATTATATATAAAGATCTGTCGGGACAGTATATCATATTCATCTTCTGGTTACTCTAATAAATATGTTACATACCTCTTCCTCAGTAAGAGGCAGGCCTACAGCGGCGCCAGCAGGCGACACGTGCTTGAAGCTCGTAGCAGCGGGGAGCCCTAGGGCTTCCTTCAGCTCCTTGACCAGCTGCCACGCGTTGAGTGCGTCACACAGGTTTATGAACCCGGGTGAACCGTTCAACGTAGTAAGGGGCAAGTGGTCGCGGGTAGTGAACACTTGAGCTGGTTTCTGGTGAGGGTTCATTCCTAGAAAGCAAGTACATAAGGTAAATTTTTAGGCCTTACACTAGGTAACCTTTGCAATTGGAAAATACGTATAGAATACTAGATGTGCCCGCGGTTTCACCCACGTTTATAATTACTGCGACGCGCCCGTGGGTCGTAGCGTGATGTTATGCAGCCTATAACCTTCCTCAGTAAATAGGCTATCCAACACTAAAAGAATTATTCAAATCGAACCAGTAGTTCTTGAGATTAGCGCGTTCAAGCAAACAAACAAACAAAATCTTTAGCTTTATAATATTAGTATAGATAATTTACAAAAAACTAAATTGAATTGATTAAACTTTAAAAAATTAAGGCTATATTCTGACGATCGTGCAGCCCTAATAGTATATTATGGTTACGTCCAATCTACTCTAAGATATGGGCTGTTGCTGTGGGCTAATTCTACACGCAACGATCGAGCGTTTTTAGTACAGAAAAGATGTATTAGAGCCATAAGCGGTGTGGGACCATACGAATCATGCAGATCACGATTTAAAAAGTTATGAGTGCTTACTTTGGGTTCTTTATATATAGTTGAGATTGCAATGTTTGTTCGAAACCACCCACTACTTTAGCCAAAGGTTAATTAAAATAATAAATATATGCAGGGGGATTCTACTAAATTAAGAATGGAAAGATATTACAACGCGAATGTGTGTTTGTTTGTTTATTTGTTACGCTTTCACGCCTAAAATCCACGACCGATAAGCATGAAATTTTGCATACACATTGTCGTGGGTACAGAAAAGGACGTAGGGTACTTTTTATCCAGAAGAAAGTACTGTTAATTACCTAACCGACATTTAGGCGAGCGAAGTCGCTTGAAAAATCTAATTATTATTATAAACATGGTGTCCCAGAAATTGACGTCAAGCCAGAATTAAGTAACAGGCTAAGTTATAATAGCTATCAAAAAATATAAAAAAATCTAAGATAGGTAAGTATTTAAAAAAATATAGGCATATAAAAAATATGAAGAATTTCTTCTCTTTGTGACGGTCTTTTCACTCCTGTTACTACAGAAATTTACTATATGAATTATTTTTCTTTGTTATGTAATCTCGAAAAATGCTTTTTTAAGCTCTCGATTTTAATATTTGTACGTGTGCGCGCGAGACGTAGCTCTGCCAGGATATCCCAAGAAAAATCTTCGGCAAAATCTAGTTTTATATAATTCAGTTACTCTTTCAAACGATATTCGTTTTCTAATAAATATAAGTGTTAAAAAAGAAGCATACATCTCTATGTATGCTCCTTTTCTTCATTATAAGGTCTTTATGTATTGTCTCTAGCTACCAGTTTGCGATATATGTTTATTAATAAGACAAGCTAGAGAAAATACACAAAGTACATATAAAGATATAGGTTAAAATATATATCAGCTGATGTAAGACGACGTAATCGATATCTCAATTTTATTGGGTTATCGAGGTCACATGACATTCAATACATCTAGTTATTCATAATTAGTACAGAGTAATTTCAACGGCTTGTCTAATAGGTAAGTTAGATACACTACACAACAACTAATAAACCATTTAATTGTGTTTATAAAAGAGTATAATATTTCTTTACAATTATTTACTTTTGCATTATGAGTATTGTTACTGCATACTTTTCTATACTAATATTATAAAAGAAGCGTGAGAGCGGAATAAATGCTGTAGAAATGAGAGCGCTGAGAAATATATGTGGTGTGACTCTGAAAGATAGAATAAGGAATAGTGTGATTAGAGAGAGATGCGGCTTAAAAGTGGATATAGTGACGAGAATAGAAAAGGGTATGTTTAGTTGGTTTGGGCATGTAGAAAGAATGGACGAGAATAGACTGACTAAGAAAGTTTATAAGGGTAGTGTGAATGGAACAGTAGCAAGGGGAAGACCTGGGCGAACGTTTCTTGATCAGATCGGAGACGTTCTGGATAAAGGCCAGGTTAAAGCACTTTAAACCGGCGAGCGTGTATGAGGAATGTTATGAAAGTGAATGAAGCCAGAGAAGTGTGTCAGGATCGTAGCAAATGGAAATCTGTAGTCTCTGCCTACCCCTCTGGGAAACAGGCGTAAATTTATGTATGTATGTATGTATGTATTATAAAGAGATAAGATTTGATTTTTTGTATGTTTGTAAAGATTAAACTCCACTAAACAACCGATTTAAAAATTCTTACGCCATTAGGAAGCTGTATTATCACCGAGTAACATAGGATATATTATATTTTAAAAAAGTACTGTTGCTAACATTATCTAAACTAACCATCTTTTATGCGAGCTTTTGCCGCGGACAAAAGCTAGTGATATAATATATTGTGAAAATATGTAACACATAATATGTAACGGGAATTAACGCGATCATGCAACCGGCAGACTAGCAGATCAGCAATTGCTGAACATATACTGGAATCGGGTATTAATCATTGGATAGAATTTCATCTTTCGGAAGTCCTCTCCACCGATCGCCACTTTTATCCAAGAGTAGTGCGAGAAGCTATTGAAATAAAAAAACATAGAAATTTCAATAGGGAAGATTGTTTCAAATTATCTGCGACGTAGAATCCCGTGATTAATAATAAGCAACTTCGCTGTTTTGCCCAGTCGGGTAATTCACAGAATACGGATATGTCAAAAGTGAGGGTGAATCAAGATTCTTCTGCCTCATTAACGGAGACATGACATCGCAGCACAGACAGCTTGTGACCACGGCCGGTGTAACCTGGTCGAAACGTCAAGCATATAAAAGGTAAACATTATGCATTATCGCGTTAATAGCCATTACATAACTATACTAATATTATAAAGCTGAAGAGTTTGTTTGTTTGTTTGAACGCGCTAATCTCAGGAACTATCGGTTCGAATTGAAAAATTATTTTAGTGTTGGATAGCCTATTTATCAAGGAAGGCTATAGGCTATATAACATCACGCTACGACTCACGGGGGCGGCGCAGTAACGATAAACCGCGGGAACATCTAGTTATATATATATATATATATATATATCTCTTGCAACGCGAAAGTTTAAAAGATATTATATGTAACACATGTTTTGCCTGACATATCATGCAATAAATTTGAGACATAGTCTGATAGGCACAAAGCTACAATTTTCAATGAATTCTTTACCAAAAAAATATTACCATTAAGCCATTTATATCATTGAATTTTAAATAATCGGTTATTGGTATTATCGGTACTTGTTCATCTAACATCCATGCTAATTGTTAATTCTATAAATTCAAAAGTAATTCAGTTTGTTTCTTTTACACAGCTAAACAGCTGTCACGATTTTAACAAGATTTGGAAAGAAGATCTTAGCATGGCTTTTGGAAAAGGAAAATGCTTATTGAACAGAATGAAGTGCCAGTGACCAGTGTAAAAGAAACCCTTTTGATTTGTTTTAAATAGAAGAATAATAATTCATGATAATAAAGAATTATTCATTTAAAATATATAAATATTATAGGGACAGTCGGAAGTCGAAGGTGACTGGTCTCTGATCAAATCAGAGACATTCTAGTTAAAAGCCAGAATAATAGTACTCTGAACCGAGGATTTTGCATGTAGCATGGCAATGGCGCAAGAGAAGTAATTATGTCACGATTGCACCACTATCCCTCCTGAGTCTAAGCATGCTAGTCGACTAGCAAGATGCAAGTGTTCGGTCAAATAAGAAGTGATGTTCAACTTACCATATCTTAAAGTTAGTTGAGATTCACCAGCGGAATACTGTCTGCGGAAATAGTCTGAGATGGCGAGATCATACTCCGATGTATGTGTGAAAGCTTTCAGCGCCAACCTCTTCCTAAGACATAAATAATATTGTATTAAATGTGGATATGTTATTATTTGAAAATGAAAGGGTAAGTTTAACTGGAAACAGTCTCGACAAAACATTGTATAGTCAATCGAAATTAAAGTTAATATAATATCTTTGAGTCGATATTCCTTTGCATATCTTCAGCCTTTTGACTTGAACTGTTTGTTACTATTGAAAATACAAGTACAGAAAAGTGTCGATAAAATTCAACGTATGTAAAATCAATAGAAATTAAACCTTTTGGAATAGGAATTGAGTTAATATTCCTTTGCATAACTTCAGCATTATTGGCTTGCTGTTTATGATACTATTTTATACATAAGTACAAAAACAATATCGACAAAATACAATGTAAAATCAATAGAAATTAAACCTTATAAAATAGGCATTGAGTCGATATTTCTTTGCATATCTTCAGCCTTACTAGCTTCAACTCTATTAGTATTCAAAATGTAATTACAAAAACAGTGTCGACAAATAACATGGTTTAATCAATCAATACTAAACCTTGTACAATATAAATTGAGTCGATATTCATTTGCGTATCTACGCTTGACTGGCTGTTTATGTTGCTATTCTTAATGATTGCTTGATAGAGATATCACATAACACTTACGTGACAAACAAGCGGTCAATCTAGCATTAAGCTATTATATACTGCTACTAGAAAAAGATACGGTTTAAGAAGGGATCAAAGGCTCCTTGCTGATCTAATGAAGTAGTCACTGCGCTGTGTAGTTTTACTTAAACTGCCTCTTGAGTCATATACCACATTTCCTCGAACATATAACTATTTAAGGCATTTATATATTTAAGGTGTTTTATCGAAATCGACGATACCCAAACAGACTGGTATTAAATGATATGCCTAGATCTACGAAATATAATAAAAATTGTCTAGCTATGTGTGTTCGCATCTATAACCTAGGCTCGCATTAAAATATTGAATGACAATTTATTTATAAGAAAATTACACATTAATGGATAAGAAATTTTAAATACTTGTAATTATATTGCATGCTATATAACAGTAGCTAAACATTTATGATTTACTTATATCTAAATTGATGTAACATCCTTAAATACCGTGATTTTACGCAAATAAATATATTATTAAAATTATAACGACACGAATGACGTATTACAGATTGACGAAAGATAAAACGATTTCAGACAAGCAGATAAATACAAAAAATCTCTTAACAGTGTGAACTGCTGCAATGAGCTGACTATATTAGCAACAATCTACTCAAAAGATATAAGTTTAATTTTAACACGTCACTGATTGGCCTTACAGAAAACGAGTGATAATGATTTTCTTTATCAGCAACATCGACAGTTTAATATTAGGTCATATTTTAGATTACTCAGAGCAAACATATAGTGTTTACAAATACACAGAAAACAAAAACGCATAATTATAATTAATGTTTTACCTGAGGCAAACCTGTTGGTCCCATTATTTCTAGATAAGCTAGACCTGTCAATAGACATAAGTATTTTAAGTAAATCTAATTTCAACTGTATTTTAAACATCTACCAAACACCGACGATGTTTGATATCGACCAAACACCGACCTCAAATAACTGATGCGCATATTTTCATTCGAACGATATTCGAATACACGTAATATCTACTTGGCATGTTCAAAGATGAAGCATACGCTTATGTAAAGCATTGTCTCTTCATTTAAATATAAAGAAAGATATATGAGCTCTGTATATAAAATGTAACATTGCTGGGCACGGGCCACTTCTTCATCTTAGAAGGGTCAAGCCATAGTCTATCAGTGACGCTGGCCCATTGTGGCAGTGTTAGCAGACTTCACTTATCTTCGAGAGCATTATAAAGAACTTTCAGACATGCCGGTTTCCTATCGATGTTTTCCATCACCTATAAGGCGAGCGATAATTAGCTTTTTTATACGCGCCTAACTTCTGACTTTTCGATCACAAGATCGAAGTCTAAACTTCTGCGTGGCAATCCAATGATCTCCGATCTTCTATTAGGTCTAACATACAAATATAGTTCGAATGCAATTGTGCACTCCGATTGCGTCAACGCGCTTAGTAATACCTATATACCAAACTCATACACACAACACTATCTAGCACAAACTAAGCAGAGCTTGTACTATGGTAGGTACTAGACAATGGATAAACATACATATTATATTCTTATTTTGTAGATACATATTACATATTATACATAGAAACACCCAGACCAAGACAAACATCCATGTTCATGCACACAAATGTTTGACTTGGGCGTGAATCGAACCTGCGACCCCAGGCGTGGCAGTCGGTTACACTAACCACTACGCCATCATAAAAAGGAAGCAAATAATACCTAGTGTCCAAAGACGTCTGATGATCCTTGCTTTGCTTCAGTTCTTCAATAACTTTGTCGTAATCCTTCGGGTCGCAGATGACAGTAACTCTGTCATGGTTCTTAGCAGCAGCCCGCAACAAGGTCACACCACCGATGTCAATGTTCTCGACCGCATCGGCGATGGTGACACCTGGCTTGGAGACAGTTTGTACGAACGGGTACAGATTGCATACGACCACGCTGATCATGTCAAACTTCTGGCGTTTCATGTCCTCCTGGTCGGAATCTGTGAGCCTGCAATAATATATAGTTCATAAGGATTGTACACATGGATTTTTATATTATAAGCATTACGTAGCCAGGTAGGTAGACTAAGGCCATATAACGAAGTCTGTCTTTAGTCAAATTACGTGTACTTAGATAAAATGTGTATTGCCTGCTACCTTCATATACCTATATTTATATTAGACTAGCTGACCCACGCAACTTCGTCTCCTTTGCATAAGAGAATTTTGCTCGTTTTCGCAACATTATTCATTGATGCGCCGCTCCTATTGGTCATAGCGTGATATTATATAGCCTATAGCCTTCCTCGATAAATGGGCTATCCAACACTAAAATTCTTTTTTAATTGAAATTAAACTACTATATACGGATTTTATCGCGTTGTTTATTTCGCACTGTATTACAAAATTTTGAAAATATTACACTACTACTGATTTTATTTTACTAATTTATAAGCTAATAAAATTATTTAAACTATTAAATCTATTTATTTTTGGTTTACACTTTCCCCGACGTTTCAGTTGCCAAGAAAGACATACGAGGAAGCGCTAAGACCTTAAAACAGGCAAGTTTAAAAAAAAAAAAAGTCCCCGTGACCATGGCTGCTGAAAAGCAACTGAAACGTCGGGGAAAGTGTAAACCAAAAATAAATAGATTTAATAGTTTAAATAATTTTATTAGCTTATAAATTAGTAAAATAAAATCAGTAGTAGTGTAATATTTTCAAAATTTTGTAATACAGTGCGAAATAAACAACGCGATAAAATCCGTATATAGTAGTTTAATTTCAATGAATAACATTCGCGTAAACAGAAGACAATATTCTTTTTTAATTCAAACCAGAAGTTCCTGAGATTAAGCACGTTCAACCAAACAAACAAACTCTTTAGCTTTATAATATTAGTATAGAAGTATGGATTTTGCCCGCGGCTTAGCTCGCGTTAATGTAGTTTTTGTCAATTAATTTCCATCCCTCAAACACAGTTCCTTTTTTCTGATGCTCAAATATTCATGATGGTCGGCTCACTAGTTAAGGCGTGAAAGCGTAAAAAACAAATAAAATCACTCACATTGGCATTTATAATATTAGTTAGGATGTAGCTTTCTACTAATATAAAATTTTCACGTTAAACAGCTGATCGATTTTAATGTAATTTGACGTAAAAATATAATAATAATATTCTACCACATACACACAACACTATCTAGCCCAAACTAAGCAGAGCTTGTACTATGGATACTAGACAATGGATAAACATACATATATACTTTTTTTTTTGTAAATACATACATATTATACATAGGTAAGTACGAAGACTAGATACTTTATTTATATTTAAAAGATAATCGAGAGCGATGTTATGGTAATAAATAATTATATATTTTAGTACACTGCTACGAAGATTTTAAATATAACTTGCCTTAAGGTTCAAATTATTTATTAGTTATAGCAAATATCATCAAAGTCAGTTTAATATTTAGGTAGCCGTGAAAACATTATAAATAGACAATAATAACTATTAAACCGATAATACCAGTATCGATATATAATTTCCTTATATTTAATAATCTATTAATATTATACTTAATTTAAACAATATTACTATAAACTAACCTAGATAATATTCCAGCGTGCACAGCTGGGTGCAAAGTCTTCACACGTCCGCCGAGCATCTCAGGAGCTTTCGTGATGTCCGAGACTTCGGTGACGGTGAATCCAGCATTGCGAAGGGTGGTCGACGTACCACCGCTAGCCACCAAACCGAGGCCAATGTCTGACAAACATTTGGCCAAAGGCAGAAGTCCTGCCTTGTCTGATACGCTGAGAAGAGCTGTGGAAAATAATGATATTTAACTGTGTCTCTTTGGGTCATTTGTCTTATAGATTTTGAGATCCCGGTTAGATAACCGGGTCGTGTAAAATATTATGGGAATATACGGTTGACAATTATCAATAGCAGCTGCTTAGCATTTTAGGCTTGAGCATTACCATTAAGATTTAAAAATAAAAATTATAATTATATAATAGTAATCAAGAGAGAATAATATGAGGTCACTCACCTAACTTTCCATTGGCTGCCATCTTGTCGGTCTGAATCGTTCTGATAGAATGACCACAAAAGATAATTGTTCACAGCGAGTTTATATTAACTGCGTACACTTGACCTTATGCAGGGGTTCCTGATAACAATACAGTCTTGTTTACCATTCAATAGGGTTGTAACTTAAAACTAGGGACGAATAGATTATTGTCTCCTTTAAAATAATGGGATGATGGGAAAGCAACAATAGCATAGACGGAGACCGTTATACTGCCACACAGATGTCTTGAGTTTGATCCTATGGGACGCATCTCCGAATTTCAGAATTACAACTTGCTTCTACAGTGAAGGAAAACATCGTGAGGAAACCTGCATGTCTGAGAGTCCTCCATGATGTGCTCGAAGATATGTGAAGTTGCCAACCCGCACTGGGCTAGCGTAGTAGACTTTACCTAGCCTTTCTCACGCTGAGAAGAGGCCCGAGTCCAGCGGGCACATACACGGCTGATATTATTATTTATTATAAAATAATGGGACACTATAACGGTGGACATACACTAGCAGCTTTAACTGTTCATAGTTGAACATCATACATCGTGCTAGAAATCGATTAAGTGGTCACTGTCAGTCAGCAATTTAACTGCAGTTGTTATAGTGATGATCCTGTAATAGTTTTATAGCAGTTTGTCGAATTTTATTAACCTAAATAGCTGTACTATCGAAATACTAATTAAATTTATTTGTGTTTGATAAAATTTAAGAATATTTAAGATGACACTAAATATATATTATGAACTGTTGATCTCATTTATGTAAGTGAACTATGTATTGTTCATATGAGAATAAAGAAACTTTTAACTGAAAAAGTCGTCCATGATGTTCATTATCCGAACAATACAATGGTTGCCCGACGAGACGGGTAGAGGCAACATTTCCTAAATTTGGGGCTAGTCAGTGAGTCTTGTCGTTCGACCGAACGACGTGATTTTACCTTGCTGCTCACCGCTCGGATTGGTGTCGAGTATGTCAATGAATACAAGACTGCAACAAGCTGATCGCGTATGGGTTACAATAAGGCTCATAGTTGCCTGAATTAACTTGTAACTCACGGACTAACTCGGTACTATTAGACTAAATATAATTATCAATTAGCCGAAAGTTGACTGTAGTGATATTGTGACGTCAAAGTAGACGTATTAGACATTAGGATAACTATGAAATTGCCGTTCATCTACTACGTCGAATTTCGTGGTTTCTGTACAAAAGCAAAGGTTATTTTAACATTTATTTATACTTTGAGGACAGACTATACGTATATGTATATTATAAATAACATGTATTATCAATAATAAATATCAATAACCTATTATACAATTTGTATTTAAAGTTCTATCGCTTAGTGTCTGCCCATATTCGTTGTTTCAATTTGGCATAATTACCTACATGATGGTTGTTTTTTTTGTTAATTTAAGACAAACCAGTATGGCAGAAGCAACTATACATGGAAAAATGAATTGGAAATGGTATATTTGATCGATGGAAACGACTATTCAAAAAATATTGACGAAATAGTTAATATGACAAACCACAATGGTACCGATTTTCTTCATACACAGCGGCAAATTTATATTTAAAACACTATTATTTCACAAATTAAACTGCCAAAATATGAAATGCTTGGTGACTACCCTAAGCAGCTACGATATTAGTTTCGTGATGTAAATAACACAGTTATTGCTCTGTGACAACACAACTGAAAATTGAACAAACAAATAGCTACAGGTTACGAAATATTCCGATAGCATTATATCATATTTTATTTAAATATATTAACGTTTGACGTATGTAATGAGATAGGTAGATATATTTTAAACATAATAATTTATTTGATAGGACTGTTCTCATGCTGAAGAGTCGTACAGATAGTACGGAATTAAGTTGCGACATGCTTTAGATTTTGTTTCCATTTTTATTATGCCTTTCAAGGTGATAAGCAGTTAAAGCAGCGATAGCCTAATCAGAAACCGTTGGACTGTCACGCAGAAATCTCGAGTTAGATGCCAAGGCACCTCTAACTTTTCGAAGTTATGTTCGTATTAATTAATTCATTATCGCATGCTTTAACGGTGAAAAAACCTGCATGTCTGTCTGCCATAATATTCTCAAAGATATGTGTCTGCCAAGCCGCACTGGGCAAGGGTGGTGGTCTACGGCCTAAACCTTCTCACAATGAGAAGAGGCTCGTGCCCAGCAGTAGAACAATTTCTAGGGCTGATATTATAAGCAGTTATGTAGCCTACGGACGCGCGACCACCAGCGGTATTACACACATGTTGGCAACCTATCAAGAAGTTGTTGTGCTGTAAGCACAAAGGGTAAAGATCAAACTGAGCTGCTGCTGGCAGTAGCATATCCTGCCTGGAAGAACCAAGGCATGACTGTCTTAGAAAATGCGACTGCCATGTATAAGATGGTATGGTCTATTGCCGAGACTGACAAAGTTTTATGAGGAAAATCTCAATAGCACCATGGAGACTGGAACAGTGTCACTTAGACAATAATAAGCTTGTCCCCTATTACGTGGAAACTAGTGAAATAAGGTAATGATACGCCTTTGATCTGCCCCTTACGTTAAGGCATAAAGCTATGAATGTATCGACACACATGTCTTGTTTTAATGAGGCGTAGGAGGTGGATCCTTCTCTAGTATGAGCAAAATAGAGCTTTAAAAGTGGACACTGCAGTGACCTACCTCTTTAAATTTTTTTATGATTGTTTGCTCTGATTTGCTGTATGATTAGTATATAGAATATATGTATAGAACCATAGAAAAGTATAAATTGCCCACATAAAGTTTAATCTATACCATTAACAAGTTTGGTATGGTAATAAATTGAGACCATGGACAATTATTTGAAACAGCTAATATTATGTATTTATTTACTTGGTTGTTTATCAGTTTATTGTTAATTATTCGCTCATATTTGCGTAAAGTCAATTGCGTCTATTATTAATAATATAAATTTGTTGTTTCGTAATAATTGTGGTATAAATGACGCATGAAATTCATAACTATCTAAAGATTGAATGGAATAATAAAATAATCTTACAAAACAACAAAGAAATTTCATTCATGTTAAAAATGCATGCAATATTGTATTACATTATGAGGAAGATATACATATTATGAAAAATACTCATAACCTTTTACATGCCTTTTCTTTGTCTTATTTTTCAAAAAGACATATTTTGTCACATTAAAAGTTTCTTGCTTCCTTTTGCACCTGTGTGTAGTGTTAGTCTTTGTAGTGCAATTACAGTAACATATTTTAATATTTGTACTTTTGTATGAAAGAAACGATCATAATATGAGTTATGAATACTTATCAAATTTGGTCAGATCACGGGTAAAAGGTTATTAGTATTTTCAAATCATTCTGTATAATATAGCCTGTACCCAACCTACTCAGTAAGTGAGGGAAAACCTGACTTCTGGCTGTTCATGGTCTGTGTTTATATCCCTGAATCAATATAATTAATCATGGAGATAGACTAAACCCTGGGGACCATAAGCTATTTCTTCAGTAATGCCATTCAATTTCTTATTCTATTCTTTTTTGACATCTTCAACAAGGTCCAATTACGCCATTACTCTGTCATTTAGGTACACACGGCACAATTTGAGTTGTAAATAATAGTTTCAAATAATATTGTGCACAACATAAAAAAGTATACTTAACTAAATATGTTGTATGTTTGATATACGAATTTGGCAATTATTAACATAATTTTAAATTGCTTTATTAGTAATTCAATTCTAGTGTATCTAGCATGTGCCATATGATATAAACCAGTTGATTAACTTAAGACCTGTGATGATATATTCATTAGCTGCAGAACAAACATTAGCATACTAAGGAATATTAATTTGGTACTTTGGTTACTGATATGTTAACACTACTGAGCTGAATAAATAGTTTGAACAGTGGCAATTATTGCGCAGTCCACAACTTATTCTACCGAGTCTGGGTGTACTTTGTATCCAGTACCCTATAAAGTCTTGAAATGCGAGACATAATTAAAAACGATATTCAGGAGCGGCTAAATAGAGTAAATATGCGATTTGTAAAATCTCTCAGGACACGGAGTCTGATCTCTGTTGCAGGTGTTGTCCTTTTTAAGCAAATTTTGTTTTAAATAACAGTACCTAATTAATAATTCTGTACAGCAAGGCCACTCGGAAGCTAGTGTTGAGTTATGTAGCGGTAATAATATTTTTATATTCCGTACATATTTACGAAACATTACAATTATTTTGGCGGTAGCTGTTGCATCCGTTTCAAATTCAGGTTTCCTAAATAAATTTAGGTACTTACTTGTAGTATTTTTTACTAAAAGGAAACTAATTCTATGCCAGGGTTCACAAATCACACAAGACAAGTAACCGCTTTGATTAAAGAGTTTTTGACTGCCTATTTAAGTACCAATAGTAATATACCAATATTAGGTTATGTCGCACATGTGTAATTAATTGACGACTGACGTTTATGTTAAGGCATTTATTAAATTTACCTATAAATCTTCTGTTACAGTATTCTATCGAAGTAATATGAAGTAATCGAGTTTTATTATAAGAAATCTGGTACAATTTTTAACTTTTATCACTGGCTTTTAGCAGTGTTAGCTATTAAAGACAACAAAACAAAATACAAACATTACAAACACAGCGTGTGGCGTGTGCTAGTGTTGCCCAACAATCCACAGAGTACATTCAGTACATTTAAGTTAATCGATATAGTATGCTACAATATCTTTGTTTATATATTATGTATGTTATAAATTATAATAATATTATATTAGTTCTGTATTCTGAGATTATATCTTATAATAATTATATCTCTGTTATATCGTAACCATCATTTACATTTACTTATTTTCCAAGTTCCCCTTCAGTCATACTAAATATCCAAAAAGTCTTTTTTAGTTTAAAGTTAAGTTTTAAAGCAGTATCTTCGAGCAGTAACTATCTATTTTCTTTGTTTAACTGTTGATAATAATATAATAATAATTTTATTTTATTTATTTATTTATTTATTGTTAATGACAAGGGTTAAAGAAACCAATTACAATAATTAACATAGATTACAAACTGATAACGATAATTACCCAGATAAAAATACAAAAATATTGCTAAATATCTTATATTTCTTAATTAACAAAAATTAAGATGCAATTCACTTTTGTTGATTAAAGGAAGCAAAACAGATCAAAGCAATTAAACTGAAATTGTAGTTGTAGCACAAAGCACCAAAACGGAATAGAGCAGTGTGAGTCTTCATGAAGTGCACATATGAAAATGAGTGAAAACAGACATCACTTTAACGGCAGAAAAAATAAAATAAAGATCTAATAAAATATTCTTCGATTTATACCTCCTATTTACAATTTTGAAGTGAAAACTTCTTTAGGCCCGTTGAGCACTTCTGAGCGTCATCGTCACCGAACGCTTTCCATGAGCTATGTGTATACTGTGTATATATGTGTACTTTTAGGGTGAACAAAAATCGTGAAACTCGCGTCATCTTCACCGCACGCTAGTTACTTAGTTTTCTCTTCTATCGGCAGTTCCCAAAGACTGCCCTGCATTTCTTTTTAGTAGTTATGATACATAATACCAAGACACATACATTATACCAAGAAAACCTTGTAACTTTTAATCGTGTTGAAACAAAAACAATAATAATAATGAATGTGTAGGCAATACCGACATAATACTATTCACAGCCAAAAAACTGCCGGTGACATAAAAATAAGGAACATTTTACTGCAAAACTGATTTTCGTATGTAAAGTGTTTTTTTAAACATTGTTAAAAACTAAACAAAATGTCCCCATTGCTCCTAGTTATTATTAATCGACAATAATCGCTATCTAATAAGCATTAAAACAATATAAAAACCACATCTGTATCCTAAACAAAACACTTTTTGTGAGGGGCTACACTAAGACTTAGGCATATATATCAGTCACCACGTGCATCTTTATTCGAACATTGCATTATCTATCACAGGTTGTTTGGGTGTCATTGTAGCTGGATGAGGCATGAGGTGCAGGGTGGGGGATAAGCTGGGCCCAGTCTACAAAAAGGATCAGTCGCTCCGAATCATTCGCCGCTGCTATTCGTGTATTGTTGTTTGCGATGCCCCGTTTGAGTGATTTTTCTCGCATATCGCCGATATGCATTTTTATTATGGACTGTGTAATGGAAGTGCAAGATATGCTCGTACAGTTACTTAGCTACATTTCCAACGAGACGACCAGTACCATCAGCTCGTAACTTTCAAGATGTACATAGAAGATTGGCTGCTACTGGACTTGGATCAAGTAGAGATCGTCGCGAGACAAGTGCCACAATCGACGCCTCTAGTGAAGAAGCTGTACTGCATGATTTGTTTGCTGATCCAAATATCAGTACAAGGCGATTAGCCATGCGTCATGGCATATCGCAAACTTCTGCGTGGCGCAATTTAAAGAAAGAAAGGCTAATCCCTATCGCTAGCAACGAGTGCAACATTTGCATGAAGGGGCTGACGCAATCCCAAGGCATGTCATGTTCGCATGGATTCAGAGAGAAACATAAGGTAATCCAGTGTTTGCAAAAACTATTCTTTGGATGGATGAAGGCCAATTTACAAGAGATGGTATAACAAACTGCAGAAATTTACATTTTTGGAGTTCTAAAGGAGAGAACTCGGAGCTAAAACGAGCTTCCACTTTTCAAGTGAAATTTTCGATAAATGTTTGGGCAGCTCTCATTGACGATATGTTGATTGATCCACTAATACTCCTAAGAACATTGTCTGTAGAGAGATTTCTTCAACTTTTAAGGGATGACGGGCAAGGGCCTGTTGGGTGGCCTGCGCGATCACCCGGTTTGACGCACCTTGATTACTTTCTGTGTGGGACAATGAAGCAGAGAATTTATAACTCTCCCATTAACAGTGAGGTAGAACTGGAGGAGAAGATTTTAAACTGTGCCAGTGCAATAAAGGATGATCCAGCAATGATAAGACGAGCAACGCAATAGATTTTGCTGCAAAGTACTATGTGTTTGCAACAACGCGGTAGTCATTTTGAAAACTTGTTACATTAACAGTTTTTTGTAAGTTGATGAAACTAAATAAACGTGCAGATTTCTACTTATTATTTTGTATTTATTATTTATTCCTCTAAAACCTTTAGAGAAAAATCAGTGGTACTTCTAGCCCAAGTGTATGTTTAGTAATTTATGACAAATCGTTAGGACCTAAGTATCAAACTACGTGAGATTAGATATGAATGAAATGAAATGAAGAATGTTTGAACAAAGATGTACCTGGTGGCAAGGTCTTTGTTTAGCCTCTCATAAAAAGTGTTTTGTTTTGGATACAGATGTGGTTTTTATGTTTTCTTAAAGCTTATTAGATACCAATTAACGTCGATTAATAATAACTAGAGGCAATGAGGACATTTTGTTGAGATTTTTAACAATGCTTATAAAAACACTGTACGGAAATCAGTTTTGCTGTAAAATGTTCTTTATTTTTATGTCACCGGCATTATTTTTGGTGTGAATAGTATTGCGTCGGCATTGCCTACATAATCACTATTATTATTATTTTTGTTTTAACACGATTAACCACCTGGTTCAAAGGTTACAAGGTTTCGATGGTACAAGGTCCACAACTACTAAAAAAAATGTAAATAGGTTTAAATCGAGGAATATTTTTAGACTATTTTTTTTAATTTTCTACCGGTAAAATGATGTCTAGTTTCACTTATTTTCATATGTGCACTTTATGAAGGCTCACACTATATTATTATCACAAGCGATTGTTTATGCTACCTATATTATTTAGTTGAAGAGCATTTCTGTATACGTCTAATATGACAGTTTAAGATAATAACAGAAATGTCTCATGTCAATTGTCAAATTTTATTTTCATTGATTTGATCTTGCACCGAGCATGCATGGGTTATAGATTGGTTATGTTATTGAGTTAAGAAAAATTCCATTATTTTATAAATATGTCTCAGACGGAAACACCAAAACCTCCAGGGAAGAGCTGGAGAGAAATTAATCAGGAAAGAAAAGCTCTAAAACGTCAACGAAATGAGGAGAAGATAGTTAAGCGAGAGAAGAGGGCTGCACTTGAACAGGTAGCCGAGGCTAAACAAAAAGAGGAAATCGAGAGAGAAAAGAAGTATGCGGAGATTTCGACTGTTAGTATAGCCATTCCAGGTTCTATATTGGAGAATGCCCAGTCTGCTGAATTGCGCACTTATTTAGCTGGACAGATAGCGAGAGCGGCTTGCGTATTTTGTGTAGATGAAGTGATTGTTTTTGACGATATTGGTGATAAGCTTAATACAAAGAAGTCGAAATTAGAAAATGCAAGTGGGGTAACAGTGGCTCGGAAAAGTTGCGTTCAGTTGGCGCGCATTTTGCAATATTTGGAATGCCCTCAGTATCTGAGAAAACATTTCTTCCCTATACACAAAGATTTGGAATTTGCTGGTTTACTAAATCCTTTAGATGCGCCACATCATTTACGGATGTCAAATGATTTTCAATTCAGGTAAATATCCTAATAAGATAATATATCATGTAAGTAAACTTAGTTAGAAAATAATTGGCATTTAGGGAGTAGCAACAGTTAGGTACAGCCTAGGATTAGAATAAGGCAAGGGTATAAATTTTAAAATAAAATAAATTAATTATTCCTGATACCTCTTTATTTTTCAATTTCACTTACAATTGAATATGCTTTCAACACTCAATGAAAGCATGCTACTTCTATATAATAAACTATTTATATTCGAGGTAGAGCCTAAATAAATATTAAGGCAAGTGAGGCCTTGGGCCTATTTGAAGGTACCACAATTGAAATGTTAGCTTTGGAGTATATATTTCACTTAAACATCTTTTGTCTTAGTCCAGTGAGAGATCATTGGACTGATGCACCTTTGACATTTTAATGTTACGCACATATTGAATAGCCAATAGGTAATTAACACTCACTTGTAATGCTGCCCTTGGTGAAGGAAAACTTTATCATAAAAGCTTCATGTCTGATAGTGCTCAATAATGTTCCCAAAGCTATGTAAAGTGTGTGAGCTAATATTATAATTTATCTTTTTATTGCATCTACAACACTAAAAACACTTAAAATATTACAGAGAAGGTATAACAATGAATAAGAAGGTCAAGCCTGGTAAAGGTTCTCAAGTCAATGTGGGTCTCCTTCAAGATGTCTCTACAGATAAACTCCTGAATCCTGGCATCAGAGTTACAGTGAGAATACTACCCACAGGAGAGGGAAGTAAAAAAATCAAAGGCAAAATAGTCAGTCTTACCACACCAAGAGCTGAAACAGGGGTATACTGGGGATATACAGTCAGAATTGCAAATAATCTTAGTCAGATCTTCACACAGAGTCCCTACAAAGATGGGTATGTACTTCTGGCAACTTATTTTTATAGTGTATACCAGTTTAATATCACATCATTTCATTTACAATTAGTCTGTTGTCATTTTGCCCTTTACTGGGTGTGACTTTTGTACATTTATAAGCTAGATGTTAATAAACAGAAGTTTATGTTAAAAATCTTTCAAAGCACATTGACAGTCTCAATCACATTCTCTTTACCCCATAAATACCAATAATGTATCCATATAAATTGCTGCTTGTGATATTGTTAACAGTCAATCTTTCTAGCACACAATTGTCTTTGCCTGCATTTACCCATAGAATAGAGTTGTTTATGAAACTGCTGTAACCTTATTGAGGGTGCGCCTCCATGTATAATTGATATTCATTAAAGCCAGGACCATAATCAGAAGATGGTCCAATGACCATGACATAACATAGACATAACATGACATGACCCAATGGTCTAAGGCATTGTTGCTGCCATTTAAACTGCTAAGGGGTTATGTTATATGCATCTTTATATCATTAAAATTTAACCAGTTAACAGTTTGGTATTTCTTTGGCAATATGATTTATCTTTTTGATCAACAAATTAATCTCCCTGTATGCAATGCACCTGTGTAATTAAATATTTTATTTTTTAGGTATGATTTAACTATTGGCACATCTGACAGAGGAACACCCATAGATGACTTGCCAAACAAAGAACTAAAATACAACCATGCACTAATTGTGTTTGGAGGCTTACATGGTATTGAGGCAGCTCTAGAGAGTGAAGAGCAAATACAGGTGGACGAAGCAAGCTTACTCTTCAACCATTATGTCAATGTTCTCCCAAACCAAGGATCAAGGACAATAAGAACTGAGGAAGCGGTACTTATTGCATTATCCAGCCTCAAAAGCAAATTACAAGCCAACAATGAACCTATGGTTTTCTCAGGAGCTGGTATTGCTGCCAGTTCAGTGTTCCCTAAAGCTAAGGGAGAATCTGCAAATTACGCTGCTGACAGCAGTTTAGATTTAAGCAAATTTGACTAATAAATAAGTTATATAAATATTCTACATTTTATTTAGAAACCTTCAAAACATATAAAAAATATAACATATTTAACCCTTATAATTATTGGAAGACTTCAGCTGTGATTAGGAATGTTTTATCGTTTGTTAATAGCGTCTTGGACTGTGTTACGCAGTAGTTTAATGGTGGCAGCTTGATCTGGAGCCCCAATGACTGCTGTTCCTGATACTATCATGTTGGCTCCAGCCTGGAAAACATAATGAAAAATGTTGTATTAAAGATTTTCAAAATAAGTTAAAAACATAAATAAGTTTGTCATATTTTTTACACAAAGCACTAATACTAGATAGTGCTTTTAAATTTATTAAATTTCTGTAAGTAGGAGTTTGTTTGTTATGCTTTTACACCTTAACTACTTGACCAATCATCATTAAATTTGGCCCACACACAGGGAGACAGAAAAGGACATAGGGTGCCTGCCTTTGATCCAGAAAGGAGGAACTGCTCCTGAGTGAAATTGTGTGTACAAGCCATACATATTCGCAAAGTCTCAAACCAGATACGCATTTGTCAATAAATTCTACATATTCTTAGGACCGTATTTATATAACAAGTTGAATAAATTATTTAACATATATAATGTTAGATAAAAAATGTAGTATTATGTTAATGGAATAACTAGGAAATTAAATTACACAGACACAGAAAAACTGCTAGAAGACAAAATTATATTGATAGTAAATTTAAAGTTGTATATTACTTACTAAACGCCATTAATCGTAGATGTACTTTTGACTGTTAATATTTGTATTAACAATGCGCTAGTGTAAAATAAAATGGCCCATGTCTAACTTATCACCAGATATCCAGATATAGTAAAATATAACAGTCAAAAATAGTAAATGATCACCAAAATTCAAACCACTATATATATATATAAAGAGATCAAAATAAGTCGACGGAGCACCGCATCGCAGGGCTCCTATTTTTGGGTAGGTTTAATGACCTGACATAACCTAACCCTTCCTAGACGAAATGCAGTGATTTGAGGCGTATATATGCTCGTTAGTAATGATATATTTTAGTAAGCATATTTCGCTGCATAATTAGTATTTTTGGTGGTCATTATATTTAATCCCAAATAAAATTTTCAAGTGATGTCCTGAAACACGTTTATCCTAGTTCAGGCAGGTTTAAACATAACTTTTTGACCTTCATTTATATTGTATACACTATAAATTAACGTAGTTTAAGAATTAATTTTAATATAAGCTTAAATTATATAAGGCGGGCATGCTTTAACACTGTTGATATAATATGTATAATATGTATGATGTAGTGTAAGGATGAATCTTATTTTTTCTGTCAATTATTAAATATTATTATATAAAAATATTATTCTTCTACTTAGCCTTTATTATATATGTCGGCCTCAATGGCGTAGTGGTCTGTGTAACCGACTGCCACACCTGAGGTCGCGGGTTCGATTCTCGCACAAGTCAAACATTTGTGTGCATGAACATAGATGTTTGTCTTGGTCTAGGTGTTTCTATGTATAATATGTATGTATTCACAAAAGAAAAAGTATATAATTATGTATGTTTATCCATTGTCTAGTATCCATAGTACAAGCTCTGCTTAGTTTGGGCTAGATGGTGTTGTGTGTATGTGATAGAATATAATATTATATTCCCAAGTCACCAGAAAAGCCCTAGGTCGGCTTTTCTGGTCTAACTGGATTTCAGCGGCTGCCACCTGACCTCCACAACCCGAAAGCGATCGATACCGTAAGACAGACCAGCGTCAGGATATTATAGGGCACTGAGTTCTCAATAACGACTGCCACAGATGTTCATGGCAGCCGGGATCGACAGCTTAACGTGCTCTCCGAGGCACGGAGTAGGCGATAATTGTCAATCAATATGCACATAATTTCGAAATATCATATAGCTTCCGAAAGTCAGAGGTGCGCGACGTGGGTTCGAACCCGATACCCTCTGCATTGCAGTCTTTTGGTCCCCCACTGAGCTAACGCTGCCTAATATTATTATTAAAATAAAAACATTATTATTATATTTATCATCATCATTTTCCAAATTTGGCAAGTACTTACCTAATAATTTAAAATAAAACCTTTGTTAACTATTACATCATAACTACACACATACCTACTATTGAAGATATAAGATTAAAGTAATTTAGCATACAGTTTCAAAGTTACATCATTTGAAGAGCATTTTAGACAGGCTTTATTTTTACTGTAATGTGAGGCTGCAATATACTGGCCAGCCATAACAATATTGTATACATCCAAAAGATTATATTTGGAATGGCCAGTGCATTCAAAATTTCAAATGTTGAAGTTACATATTACAGTAAAAATAATGGCCATTTAAAAGCCCATTAATTTAAAAAAATTACTACAAATTTATTGGCAAAATAGAGAAATCATAATGTTAACCTACATTTGCACAACAGCTGATAGTAGAAGGTCCTACTCCACCATCCACTTCAATATCCAATAATGGATAATGTTCTCTCAAGTATTGTACTTTGGCCATTTGATCCTCCATAAACTTTTGTCCTCCAAAACCAGGCTCCACAGTCATTATGAGGACCATGTCTGACATAGAAATGTATTTTTCTACATCAGAAACTGGAGTTCCTGGCTTGATAGCAAGGCCAACCTGTAAAGAACAATAGTATTTATTTAAATTGTAGTTTTTGATTTACATATGGGCGTTTTTCAAAAAAGATGTACATTTGCAAATTCAGGTTGTCCTAGACTTTAGCAAATTTTTAAAATTTTTGTGTGAACCATACTCAAATAAACGATATATTAATTTAATAGGTATATATTTAAGTTACAAAATTGAGTATAATAAGCAAACCAACTCTCATTGATATTAAGTTATCATAAAATCATCAACAAAAAAAGTGCAAAATGTTCATGTCCCACCTACATGTTTGAAACTTTTATGTCTCAGGTAAGCTTGATTACAATAAATAGCTTTACTGTTTTAGGCTCTGTAAAAGTACTTTGAAGTTATAAATACATTTTAGGGCTTTTTAATTTCATTTTGGACTTAAATTATCTCAAAATATTAAATTTACTACTGTCCTAGGAATATGAGATAACCGGAATTCCGGCAATCGTCACAATACATTTTCAATATTTCGACACATTATAACCCCAAAATAAAGCAGTTTTCTCATACTTGGCAACATTTATGTTGTCTATGGCATAGCCGCCATTATGAAGCTACCTTCAGTGTCAACGAAATCTGTGACGAAAGTGGGTGCGTTACGGTGGTGCCGAATCGGAGTTCCAGATAGTTATAGGAATTAATGAGGTATGTAGCACTTTATCCAGTTATTTACACTAATACAATGATATTTTATTTCATAATTTATTATAAAACAAGTACAAAGTTGTCATAAAATTGATACAACAGCTTGAATTATTTTTTGAAGTTTTGTCGGTATGAATTCGTCACATCAGGTTCGTCACGTATTGTATAGCCGGAATCGATTTGTGACGCACCGGAGCTAATAGGCTGTGGTTACATTTGAGAAAAGAGATCGGGCCAACACGATCCATGCCAAGTCCGGATTCTATTATAATGAAGTATAATGAGATGGAAGGCTTATATTTATCTGTAATAAAATTAAAAATTAAATGTATGGAACCTAATAAATATAGCAGAATTTAAACAAATATTTTCAACAGCTTTATAATATTATTAGGATATGTGACTAAATGATCGTATTCAGAATTTTCACAATATATCAAATATCGTAAAACAATATAACGAGTGTCTGCTACTTTTCAGTGAACATGGCCCTCACGGCAGCCGAAAGAGCCAAGCGGTACAGAGAGAAACTTAAACAAAATCCTGAAAAATTTGAAGAACAGCGGCAGAAGCAGCTACTACGACTTAAAAAGAGTCGAAAAAGAATTAATGACTTAACAGAAGAAGATAAAGAACGTAGAAGAAAACAATGGCGGGAATAAAAGAAAAAGCAGAAAATGAAAAAGAACAAAAAAGAAGAAGTAGATCAAAGAGCTTCGATAACGGCAAATTCATCAAAATCTACAAACATCGCAACTGCTCAATTAAAATTTCGTTACAAAAAGATATGCAGGAGTTATCGAAGAGCTTTAGAAAATATTAGAAAAATGAAATTAAAAAATGAAGCGATTCGCAAGAAACTGTACCGTGAAAAAATTGCTCACGAGGAAAAAGTTGGTGTACTCCAAAAAAAAATAGATAAACTTACTGCGCGACAAGAAATAATGGAGATATCACTTCGCAAAACTTACAGTACTGCTCAATCGTTACAAGAAAAAAGACTGCTTAAATCTATCGCGGTAAACCATATTGTCAAAAACAATAGATCTGTCAATGCGGTTGCTTCGTGTCTGGGGCTAAAAGGCCGTATAAGGCAAAGTAAGAAAAAAAATATGTTGAACAAAAAGATTGAAGAAGAAATAAAACATTTTTATTTAAGAGATGACATAAGCCGAAATACAGCTGGCAAACGTAAAACAAAAACTAGACGAAAGAAGAAGATGCAAATCAAATATTTAACTGATACTTTGCAGAATTTATATGAAATTTACAAAAAGGAAGGAGGAACACATAGCTTTATGACCTTTTTTCGTTATAAGCCGTATTACGTTTTATCACCTACGGCCAAAAATAGAGATACCTGTATGTGCATTAAGCATAGCAATATGGAGTATCTGTTCATGGCACTAAAACACAAAAATGTTTTAGACTTTAGGAACCTCGAAGATGTTATTCAGAAGTCAGTTTGCGACAAAAACTCGTATGCTTGCATGTATGAAAAATGTGAAAATTGTAGGAACCGAAGCCTACAATACAAAGAAGATATGAATGAAGACGAAATTACATATTACAAATGGGAAAGAGTTGTCCATACATACCAAAAATTAGGTAAAAGTATTAATACTAAGAAAATGGTCAAACAACTGCGGACAGGACAAGTTCAACATATAATTACAGAATTTAAAATAGAGCTAATAAAATTTAAGACACATTATTTTAACTGGAAAGAACAGCAGCGACAATATCAAATTTGCATTAAAGGTCTGACTATTAAAGAAATTGCTATTTTAGTAGACTTTTCCGAAAATTACGATTGTAAACTAGGGACCGAGCATAAAAAAATAGCATAACACTTCATTGTGGTATGATCTATTGGAGTGACAAATCACAGTCGTTTGTGACAATATCTGATAATATGTGTCACGAACCCAATGCCATCTGGGCACATCTCTTGCCCATTTTACAGTTTGTAAACAGATCAGACCCAACAATTGAAATCATCCATTTTTTTTCTGACGGCCCAACGTCCCAATACAGACAGAAAAAGAACTTTTTCCTCATCAACTTATTCACAACAAAATTGAAACTGAAATATATTACCTGGTCATTTTCAGAAAGTGGCCATGGTAAGGGAGTAGCTGATGGCATTGGGGGTGCAGTTAAAAGACAGTTAGATAGGCGTGTGGCTTATGGACATGACGTGACGAATGCAGATGATGCGTACCAACATTTGTCTACCAGTATGAAAACTGTTAAGTGTTTCAAAGTCTCTGAAAATGACATCGAAAATATGAACAAAATCATTCCAAGAGATCTTAAAGCTGTCCCGCAAACAATGAAACTCCATCAGGTTATATCTGTTGATGCCGGTCAGATTATGTATCGGCAATTAAGCTGCTTTTGTGGCGATAGACGGGGACTTTGCACTTGTCTGAATCTCGAAACTCATTTATTTGATTACCGGAGTCAAAGCGACATATTCTCTGTTTCTGGGCTTGACATGGCACCTGGCTATAAAAATTATGATATTACATCAGACTCACTCCATCAAGATGCTCAAATGTTTTTGAATGATAATCGAAACGCGGCTTCTATTGTTGAAAAGGATTTCAATAGCCACGAAGTTCAGACAGTCTCTATTATTGATCTCGATAATGTGCGTTGCAATAGAAGTAGTGAAGGAATTGTGAACGTTACGACTGTCGAGGCCTGCAGTGAAACCGACCAAAATGATTTTATTAATATTGTAGACCTCACCATTGAGCCCTGCCAGAAACCTAATCAGACTAATTCCGTTATGGAACTGGATTTGAAAGTTGATGATATTCTCAATTTTGACATTTTTGACAACATCATAGAAAATCCTAAGCCAGGGTTTGATTTAGTTTCAGATACTGCAGACTGTTTGTTAAAAGATGACGTAGGCTATTTGACAGAAGAAAAAGAGAATGAAAATAAGAATGAAAGAACGAATAATTCATTGGTGTCAGATAAAGAACCGTTAAAAAAAAACCTGGAAATATCTTCACCAATAAAAGAAGAAAAACACAGATCAAAGTCACTAAAAACTTTAATTAATAGATACTTTATGTGCCATATGTGTGAATTACGTAAACTACATGTTATTACAGAGATGACGAAGTGTATCGCTTGTAAAAACTGGGTATGCAGATCATGCTGCAATCAACCAGGTATTGATTTTATTTGCGACCAATGTTTTGAAGACTGATTTAGCGATAGAAGGATAAAAACTTTAATGATAGGCAAACTTTCTACATTCCAAATGAACAAAACCTAAGATTAAAAATAAATAATAATTGTTTAATTATTTACTTATAATAATAATAATATAACTTGGTAGTAGATATATGTAGCAGCTGAGTAATTTTTTATGTATCCATTTAATTTTAATTGCTTAAATAGTAAAAAATAAAAAGAAAATGAGCCAAGTACAGGTTTTAGTAAGAATATGTTTTTAATCTAGAAAACAAAAAGTCGATCATATGTAAACTTAGCTTAATTTTTTCCAGTTAGTTACTAAGAATTCCAGATAGTCACTGTCTCATATTTTTGCCGAGATGTAAATTAATATTATATAAATAATATCTAGTGATTAGATCATATTTTGTAGCAATAGTAATCTCTGAATTTGTTATTTATATTATTTGTCATTTCTAACGTTCAATTACCATTTAAGTATTAGAAATATAATATTTTAATAGTCGAAAAGTTCCTATTGTGACGATCTCGAAAGAAAAATGCGTGCTAAGCCATAATTATAGTAATTTACTTAAGTTTGGATGTTGTTATCAGAAGATTTGAAGATTATTTAATGATTAATATACAATAAAATATTATAAAAACTTAAATTTTTCGTTTATTTACATGTTTCCCTTGTGACGAACCGGAGCATATTTCTGTGAATAGTCGGATAAAAATTAAGATTATCACGGTGTTTTTCATAAAACTGATCATATTTTTATTGTTTTAGTTATATATAAGTATATTTTATCAAATGAGATGAGAAATTATAGCAAAATTTCTATAACTCTAAAATGACTTCCAGTTCGTCACATGTACATTTGTTTTGAAAAACGCCCATATATCAGTGACTGGCTGATAACAATGCAAAGTGAATTTATTTTATCTGTCATGTTTTAAAATGCCAGACAAAATTAAAAACCTATTGACGGCCTCTATGGCGTAGTGGTTAGTGTAACCGACTGCCAAGCCTGAGGTTGCGGGTTCGATTACCGCACAGGTCAAAGATTTGTATGCATGGGTATGGATGTTTGTCTTGGTCTGGGTGTTTCTATGTATAATATGTATGTATTTACAAAAAAAAAGTATATATGTATGTTTATCCATTGTCTAGTACCCATAGTACAAGCTCTGCTTAGTTTGGGCTAGATGGTGTTGTGTGTGTGTTAGAATATTATTATATTACTATTGTCTGACCATCAGTGTGCAACTGCTACTCAATAGGTTAAGTATGTAACCAAGTTAATTATTCATATCTTTGACTATACTAATTGTTAACACCTTCAGCTAAGTGAAATGTTTGTGTTAGGAGTGTTTCTTGTAGTATTTCAAAATAACAACTTGTCTTCTTAATTCACATTAGCTATTGGAATACAAGTTGAAAATTATAATAAAAATAAATGATTAGTTATTTTAGGCTTCTGTGCTAGTGATAATTCCTATTTAGCAAGGAACTTCAAACATGTTCAATAAAACACCCAGGCTTGGAACAATTATTTATGAATAACATTATTATGTTTCTTTTGACCAACTGAACCCATTTAGTTTTAAACTTTCTGCATAGTCTAAGAAATATATTTTATTAAACCAAGCTGAAGAGAGACAGTTAATTTATGTCAGTTAGATTTCCTATAAAGCTATTAATAAGGATTTACTATACCTTCATTCCATTTTCTTTTATTTTTCTACATACATCTGGTACATTTTCAACTGGTTCAATATGGAATGTGTATTGGTTGACTCCAGCTTCAGCCATTGGCACAATCCACTGAAATGTAAATTAATTAAACATTAATAAAAACATAAGTAGCACTTGAATTTTGTTATATTCAGTAATAGTGTGTTTTGCAATATAATATGTGATAATTTACACAGGCAGTAAACACTAACCTGTTCAGGTTTTGAAACCATCATGTGTGTTTCAAAAAACACATCTTTGATTTTGTTACGAAGGCATTTCACTACAGGATGACCAAGTGTTAGATTAGGCACAAAATGACCATCCATAACATCTAAATGTAAATAATCAGCTCCATTATCCAATAGTTTCTGTGATTCTTCGTATAATCTTGATAAATCTGAATTTAATATTGAAGGACCGATCATTGCTTGTAAACGACGTGTCATTTTGATAAATTTGAAAATACGTTCTTGTATTTCCTGTTGCACTTTTCTCTAAAATATGTGTTAGGTTAGAAATGTTAATGAACCAAAGGTGACCGGGATGTTATCTTGCCGCCGCAAAAAGTAGGTAAACTTCGATGATAAGATCGCCAAGTTCATTATTGTTGTCATGTTGACAATTTAAGTTGAAGTTTTTATTGCAATGTTGCCAGTGCACTATATATAATCTATATGATAATACGTGAAGTAAAAACTTTGTACCCCTTTTTACGAAAATTGTGCGGAAGGTGGAGTATGAAATTTTGATTTTCCACAGTTAAAGTTTATATGGAGAAGTGACGAATCCTAATATTTTTATAAAATATGCATTAGAAATACATTAAATTAATAAAAAAGCACTACACGCACACAACCATGACTTTGACACAAGCAGTCGAATCGCGTTCGTTGTATTTCGGCGTTGTTCGGCTGGTGTCGTAGAATTCGTAACTAAGAGTGAATACTTTATTTATAAGTATGAAGGTCTTTTGAATAAACATAAGTAATGCAAAAATCTATATCAATTCTTTATAAAACATACATCATATTTATGCATTATGTATGCATAAATGCATAAATATGATGTAGTAGAATAACAGTCACAAGTAAAATGAACTAATGTTTAAAATCGGCGTAACTTTTATTTATGTTTTTGTGGATTAGATAATTTCTGCACAACACGGTCCAATTATGAGAGCTAATTTCTGCAATTGATATCAACCGGGATATAAACAATAGGGCGTCAGAATAGATACATTCAGCAACAGAAGTCGAAACGTGCAATATGGAGCACCATCTTTCAATATTATAAATAATGTTTATTTTTATAGGTACTTATAGTAAAGGATAGTTAGGTAGTTGATATTGTGGAGGAACAGGGTGTAAAGTCCTTCCAACACAAAGGGAGGATCCTCCGACCAGGCTGGTTGATCGTGCCTGGTGGGCCGCGGCCCGACGGTTGATGTCGGGAGCTTGTATATATACTCAGTCACTGTGTAAACTTCACTTGTGCGATGCAGAATAGTATGACGTCATGTGAAGTGTGATTGTATCGCCATCTGTTGAATGTAAGCTGAACTTCTTCGTCTGTGTGGAGTCGCCACAATATAATCACAATTTAAAAATACAGATAAATTCTTATTATTATTGTTAATTTATAAAAATACTTTTATTTAAGCTACCTACTTATGTTGCTGACTGTATTTATTAGTAATTACAAACCATCTCGGTAGCTTATTTCACTCGGATTTAAGACAGATTTTTGACTAGATTCTCAAATTATATACCCAAATTCAAACAAATATTATTTTTTAACGTGTTTTATCAGACAGATTCAATTATTTATTAGATCAGATTGAAGAATCAAGCTGGTGTTTTTTATTGTTCTAAAATAGAAAATTATGACATAATAATTATATTCAATCTTTCGAATAACCAACCTGAGATTAATGCGTCTAAACAATAGTAATATCATTCATAAATGTTGCTATTTATTTTTCACAAGAATTGATTCTCATATCTACAAAATATCTTTGACTTGAGATCATATTGTTTGATTACTCGACAAAATAAAACATTAATAGTAACTACGTAACTCTATACCTACAGCTAAGTATTGATATTTCATCTGTAGAACAACTTAGAGTTATTTCACATATCAGCCAATTTTGTTTCACACATTCGTTAGGTAGTGTGTAATGTCTAATAAGACTACTTTAGTACTTATTCTTATCTATGAAGACATAATTGACATCTAAAAACACGTAAGCTACGGCCGCATAAATGACCATAAATGACAAAGAAAACAAATGGGGTTGCCATTTGTTTTCTTTTACTAAGATTTCCCCGATGGCTACTTGAGTAGACATTCGAGCTTGATAATATGTTACATGTAGGTTTATTTAAGGTACCAGTAATTTACTTCCGAGTCCTATATTAAAAAGTTTCAAGGTGTATAGATAGTGTATGTTTATCTTAACCATCTAGAGTGGTTGGATCTAAAGTAATATAGAGCAATAACTTAAACTTTCTAAAAATCAATGTTGACGTTGAAGAAAATATTATTTATTACATTTTCTTTATTGTTTATTACACGATGTAGAACAAAGGACTATTGTAGTGCTGATTATTGTGAGAATAGTAAACAACACACATTGTGCAAATATCCGGTAAGTTTTGTCTGAGAGTTCAGGATAAGAATTGATTTTTTTGGCAATTTGTTTGGGTTCTGTTATGGCGAAGTACATATATGTATTCGTTTGCTGACTATACGCCAACTGAAAGAATAAAACCTACTCGATCAATTGAGGACAAATTGTATTAGTATGGTATGAGTAGGCAAAGTTAAGAAAGTACTTTCAGCAATTCCTGATATAGCAGCCCAGAGAAACCTGTAAAGTACTTATTTAAAAAAACATCGACCATTAACCGGTAGAGGAACCACGTGATAAACCTGTATGTTGTAAGTTGTAACTAGATTTACTTCGACTGTACTTCTTTGAAGGTGAGGTCCATGTACCTACACAAATATGAACTACCATAAACCGCTCTCATACACACATACATATTTACTGGCGACTCATCAGAAACATTCTTATTTATAAACATTAATCAACGTTGAATGTTCTTTGAACAATATTTAAGCAACAGCGAGGGGCCGCTGATCAAAAAGCTAACATTTAAAAGACTATTGAGTTGAGAGGCGACTGACTAAGTATTAGAAAGCGATATTTTTATCTAAGGCTGTTAGTCGACAGTAGTGTTGAGAAGCAAAATATCCGCAAGTAATACGGAAAATAAAAAAATAATACTTCGTTTTTAATTATAAGTATAAATGTACGTTGTATACATTTAATTATGTCACGATCACCCGACTCACTATATCATATTCCTACTCCGTCGTCGAACAAAATAGTGTTGTACTGTGTTCCTGTTATGAATAGTATATTCAAGAGTTTCATAACAACGATATGAAAGGAACAAGTGTTCTCTTTCTCCTGCATTATTCATCAGCGCAGTGAAGCCACTAGACCAGGTCATCATCAAGCGTGAATTATACTCCTGCTATGACAACCTTTATAATTAATTTCTACATTAAATCTTACAGTCTGATGATGAACCCGGTAGAAATTGTTTGTCTTTCGAGCGAACAATTACAAGTGTCATGGATAAACGATTGCTTTTGGATAAGATAAATGCTCGTCGGAATAAAGTTGCTAGTGGGGAAATCAGATCTCTACCTCCAGCAGCCGGTATGAGGAAATTGGTAACGTGTTAAGATTGTTCCTCAATTAAAAATCCTTTAGCCAACGAATATAAGAGTATCTCCCTACGAACAGTATCAGCAAAGGGACGAAGGATATATCATTAATACCATGATTCGAATAGGAAATGCAGCATCGATGGTTCGAAAAGCTCGGGTCACATACCTGTATTGCCTGCCATCACCTAAAAACATAGAGTAGATAGAGTTATGCTACACCCTTAGTTTGCCATCTATGTTTTTAAGTTCCACATTATTATGTGGGACGAGAGCGGGCAAGTCTATTATTATCATCTATTAGGCATAGTTACAGACTCCGTGCTCCTATTGAGAATTTATTGATAGAAATATCTAATAATACCTTGCCGAATCGGATTAAATACTCAGCGATACCTTTTAGAAAAACCACTTCTACGAAAAAACCATTTTGAACAAATTACTTCCACGTAACAGATTGGCTCCTAATAAAAGATTCCAATAACACTTCCTTCGTACTAGCAATTGACCGGGATCTCAAATTACCCGAAGAATCATTAATTTCTTTCGTGGAATAGGAAATCATGTAATGATGAATGAATGTTTTGTCTTTTTTCAGGAATGGAATACAGAATTGGAACTGTCAGCACAGCGATGGGCCGATCAGTGTGTAAATCATCAAGTACCGGATTTAAAAGATACATGCCGGGATTTAGGTTGAACATAATTTTGTAGATAATACGTTCTTTTTAGTATTAGTTGCCACAGTTTTCAAGTACAATAAACGTAGCCTAGTTTTCCGTAAATATTTATTAGTTTATTAAAGTTAGGCTAGACACTGTAGATAGGGTTTTGAAAGCACACCGATGTTCCAGGTCCTAGAAAGCTATTAAAATGATGAGCCCGCTCTCTAAAATGTTCGCATTTGATGAGCTTTGTCTTTTTAAGAGCTTTTCTTTACGAAACCTTTGTTCCGAAAACCGTCAAGAAAGTACTCTCGTAAAAGACTAATATAAGATTTTTATACTGTTTTGTCTATACATTCTGCTATCATATTATTTTCTGAATTACAACCTGTCGAACTTATTTGCTGAGGTTCAACCTGTGGATTTAACTTTATAAAAGAGGACTAATTTTACTTAAATATCTTAATCAATCTTAGATTAACGGAACGGGGCGCAATAGATTGCCAAATAATAAAATGTAATCGCAAGGAATATAAGATAGTTTGCCAAGGCTTCAAACCTCTACTTTTTATTAAATTTTATATTTGGTTATTTTCTAGCTTTGCTATACAGCTGATGAATCTTTGTAGTACTTTATATATTTAATTATTTATCGTAACATCTTATTATTAAACCAGCCCCTTTTGCTACTTATAAGAGAGGATCAATTTAATTCTCTGCTGCATCTTCTATCGACATTGCCAATGACTTATGACAATCAAACTTTTGGTATTATATTATTATTTATATCCAAAATACTATAGACATAATACATATTTGATCTGTAATGTATCAGTTCTTATTCTGAAGATATAAAATTGGTTATGTATTCCAGTCAACATACGTGTGGGTCAAAATATCGCCACAGTACAAGGGGACTCTCCAGGTTTAACTCCCGTGGCACTGGTGGACGTGTGGTATATGGAATTACTCAAATTAAACTCTTCGGTGATATCGCGATATTTTCCGTAAGTAAAAAGGATACATACAACTAGACGTAACCTTCGATTTACTTCGAGTTCGTTCTGTTGTAACGCCAGCTTCTTCTAAGCTGAAGAGCTAGAATGAATTGTAGTATAGGGTTTCGTGTTTTCCATAGCTTATCATTATAATGTTGACGACTTAACACATAGCTAAGTCCTTTACGTCTTTTACGCCCTTAGTAAATAACAGGTATGATTCTCAGTATGTATGTCTTGCAGATCATCTGACATGGAGGAATCGCATTACGATTATTTTACGCAACTTGTGTGGGAGGAGACAACAGAAGTCGGATGTGGCGGAGTTAAATTTCAAGTAATAATATTTGTACTTCACAATATATTCTCCATTAAAGTGGTTGGTCACTTTTTAGTAAAATCACCCAAACCTAACAGAAAGACTGAAGGTTGCGTGATCCTTTCTTGTAGACGCGGTTACAGACTCATTGAAAATAACGGGACCACGCTTAAATCTGGGATTTCGCCTTATTTGCAGAGGCCCACACTGAGAAAATATCTCGGCCCTACAGACGTCTGTGGTTACATAACTTTGTGTTTTGTTCCTACGATGACTAGAGTGAGCAGGCTCCTTTTGTTTCCGTAATCATTTTCTTTTTTGTTTTTTTACAAATGCCGTGTTGTTAGTAGGAGACAAGTAAGCGTAATACCTTGCGCTGTCAGCGTAGCAACTCATATTTTGAAGGGTAGGAACACATCAGTGTTACTCTGTACCGAAGCCTGGTGTGGCAGCCAACCGAAATGGCATCATTTCAGTGCCTTAATAAAATTGTTCTAAATATGTATTGTTTTAAAATTAAGCCTTTAAAAAGATTAATTTTAATTTTCACATAGCTCGATTTAAACGAAAAGAATGGAAGCCAATATGATGAGATGACTGCTTAATTAACCAGTAATATCAAAGAAAACCCTATTCTCTCCACTTCCCACTCTTCGGGGCACCGCGCTACCACTGCAGGATAGTCTTAACATCCTAGGCATAGACATCCGCCACGACCTTAACTCTAGGGATTACATCGAGAGTGTAATAACCACAACTGCACGCAAACTCGGGATTCTAAACAAGGTGCGGCGTTTCTTTACTCCTGAACAGCGGTATCTGCTGTATAAGGCCCAAGTCCGTAGCAGCATGGAGTACTGTTCGCACCTTTGGAATGGTTCCGCTAAGTACCTACTCGATGCCTTAGATAAACTGCAGCGTCATGCCGTACGTATAATCGACAGCCAGGAGGTTACGAAGGACATCGAACCGCTACAACTTCGTAGAAACATTGCGTCCCGCGTTTTCTATCGCCTCTATCATGGCGAATGCTCCGAAGAGTTATTTGACCTCACCCCACCTTCCCCCTTCCTTTTGAGAACCACACGTGCCGGTCTTCGTAATCACCGATTGACGGTTAGCACAATCCCGTCTCGCACCAAAAGGTTCAGCAATTCCTTTTTATGCCGTATCATACAACTTTGGAACAGTCTTCCGGAACACACGAGGTGTTCCCTCCCTTCTATGACATTGGGTCCTTCAAACGTAGTGTGAAAAAGCATCTGGTCAGACCAGCTTGACACTGACGACGACTAGAAGACATCTATCTTCTCCTCTTCGTCACTGTCTCTGGACTTTAATTGGGCTTTCCATCAGGTCCGTTACAATCACTGCCGTGCAAAAAAAGAAAAAAAAAATAAGTTACCCACGACACCTGTCAACGATCATTGGCAGACTATTGTTAGCTTTTGCGAAATTGTATTTCTAGTAGGTACGTAGTTTAAATGTGTGTTCTGTGTCTCTAGCGTGTAATATTTGAGTTATAGAGTTTCCAATATACTCAATATAATATAATTAGCTTACTTCACCGGTACTTTGTCAGTGGCAGGCAGTCTAGTAATAGTAATACTGTTCTTTACCTCTAGCGTCTAATTTTTGAGTTACGAAATAGTTTCTAAAATACTCAATATACTTGATTACGTTCGAGATTACGGTCTCAAGCAAGGCCTAGTAAAATTAAAATATTTATTGCAGGAACGCTTGGATGTCGTAAAATACAGGACTATTTATAGATTGGTATGCAACTTCGCTCCTGCTGGTAATCGTCGAAATAAATCAGTATATTCATGCGGCTCACCTTGTTCTGCATGTCCTGATGGCGTTTGCGATCATGACTATAGAGCCTTATGTGGTCTGTATAAATATCTTTGTTATTATAAAACTATGTAGTACTATTGCCCGCGGCTTCGCTCGCGTTAATCTCGAAATTTTAATCTTTTTTTTTAGATTTATGATACCCTACGTAATTTTCTGTACCCGTGACAACGTGTATGCGATATTTCATAATGATTGGTCGAGTTGTTTAGGCGTACAAACGTAACAAACAAACAAACTCACTTTCACATTTATAATAATATTAGGTAGGATTTTTATTTAAAAAGAGAACGCTACAATTGTGGAAGTGTTAGTTGGTAAATTAATGGCACGCTTTGTCAAGTTAGTAGCCGTTGTTTAATCAACTTCAAGAGTTGATTATTTATTGTTACAAATGAACGTTAATGGCAGTTTTACTATCACTGTACTCGCACTATTTATGGTATGTCGAAGTATAGCATAATCTAGGAGGTAAAATCTCATAGAAATGAGCTCAGCGTAATATTATGTTCTTTCAAATGCGTACGAATTTAACAATTATTATGTCTACCTGTATTTTTGATTCTTTAGGATAGACATGTCACGTACAGTGATGTGGGTTGACATGGTACTTTATATTATATTACTATTTTAGAAAACAAACCTACATCTATTGAAGAGATTACTGATAAAGATACGTATGATGAGGAGAACTCAGCTCAAACGCCACCTTTACAAGAAACAACAGCAACTAATAACGTTTCCAGTGCCGTGGTTGATACCATATTTGAAGCTATAACTATGTCTAATCAAGACACAAATCCTGACATGGAATCTCTAACATTTGATTATTTTCCCCATTTGTATGAACCTAATATTTTAAGGGAAAGTTCTACACCCATATCTAAAGACGTTTCCAATAAAGATGCTTTACTAAACGAATTTATTGAATTGCTAAAGAAGAAGCTGAATAAAGACCCTAGTATTAAAGATTTGCTATTGACCACACCTGCAGGAAGTGTGGGTGTTTCCGAAGCTTCATACCACGATGAAGGCATGTCAGCGTTTATTAACAGAATTTATAGTAAAATTAGCTTGACTTCTACAACAACTACGACACCGAAGGATTATGTGAATTCTACATTACTTGTTGACTTGATAGAAGCTGTAATCTTCAGGAGCAATGGTATATGAGTTATTCTAGTATCTTATTTAAATATCTTAACCAACACTACTACGATTTATTAATTTATTAGGACGCAGGTATATGAATATGTTTTGTTTTAGACAAGATGCCTACTACTGAGGCCCAACAGGAGACTCAAGCATTACCTATAGTCAAACCTGTAAAGGTGCAAGCGGAACTTGCAGAAGTGAAGGAAAATAGAGAATTTTCTGGTCATTACTTTTTTCCAGAGGAGGAAGAGGAAAGTACCAGTGAGACCACAGAAGTGTATTATGACAATACGAACATAGCTGAATCTGATGTGGAGATGGAAATAGAACATTTGAAAATGAGTTCAATTACGAGAGATTTTCTGGATGACATTTTTGAGTCTGATACATCCACAGAAAGTACGAGCACAATCAATACGTTATCGCCGGATAATATAAATTTGTACAAAAGTGGATACAGAGTCATGAAAAAATTTTTAGAGAGAGAGAAACTAGTGACCGTTTATTGATACAAAACTAACGATACATTTTTACATGATAAAATTTAACAGTTTAATTTGTTGTTATTTCAGAAATAGGTAACATTGCTTTCAATAGTGGTATCTATGTAAATCAACAGTACCAAAAAAAAAAAAACCAGCGCTTGAAGAGAAAACGAAGACATCAAGGTCTTAGTAGACGCTTATTAAAGAATAATGGTAGTCAATGGAATAAATTACCCAACGTATTATATACTCCAGATTGCTATAAGAGAAGCATCCATAAAAAATACCTGAGTTATAAGGTCTTATTGCAAAAAATAGCAACTGATTTGAAGAAATTAAAGTTAAATAAAATATTTCATTGTACACATAATAGATCAGCAAAAATATATTTAAAGTCACTGTTACTATTTTTTGGATTGTTATTGCTTTATTAATAAATATTACAAAGCCATTTAATGTGATTGGAATTTTTATTTACGGACTACATATTTATGTAAGTAAGTATAATATAAAACAAAACATAATACACGAGGGACCAGTGGGCGTAGTGGTACAATTACATAAACACTTGTTAGTATTGTTTGATATATTTTCGTAGGTTTTGATTATCTTATTTAAAACCAAATAATAAAGATCAGCATAAGACATGATCTTGGAGTCACTATTTGACAAAGTGCTTTCTTGCCTTTTTATCCTTAAATGTTTGTTACTATTACAGTCATATATTTTAGGTAGACTTTCAGTTACACTATCAATATCTGAGTTAAGTAGAATTGTATACGCTTCATATGAATGAGCAGTAACGTCTTTGTTATCAGGATTTTGCCTTCGTACTTTAAGAGATCGCTTTTCACAATATTCTTCATCTTCCTCATCCGTTTCAATAACCTGTCCATATTGGTCTGTAACTGTATTTTTGCCTTTATTTTGATCAGATGCCGTGCCTAATTTGTTTCTTTCCATGAAATCACGAGTACAAGTAGAGGTTCGAGTACAACCTTCTACATATCCAGGTGGCGTCCTAGAACCAAAATCTATGACAGGCCCAAGTTGTTTACCATCTTCAGCGGTCCCCGTAAATGCTGTCCAGGTACAAGTTAGTTTACGAGTGCAATGTTTTTTTCGAATGTATGGAGTATTTGCCGTATATTCTACTGTTGTTTCAGTTGTAGTAGTAACTTTATTGGCTTTAGGGGCTTTAGTTGTAGTAGCGGCTTTAGTCGTGTCAGCGGCTTTAGTGGTATCAGCAGCTTTAGTTGTAGCTTTAGTCGTAGCGGCTTTAGTCGTAGCGGCTTTAGTTGTAGCTTTAGTCGTAGCGGCTTTAGTTGTCGCAGCGGCTTTAGTCGTCGCAGCGGCTTTAGTCGTCGCAGCGGCTTTAGTCTTAGCGGCTTTCTTTGTAGTAGCGTCTTGTCTTCTGGCATTGAGATCCCTGTAATTATCGCTAAATTTTCGCAGGTACATCAATTCGTCAAAAGATAAATATTTTTCTGTCTTTTGTGACTCACTATCATAGTCTGTATAGTCTCCCCTATTCACTGTAATTGGTTCTGTTGCAAAAGTCCTAAAAATTGACTGCATGTTTCTTTTCGTTTTGCGGTTTTTCCTATTTGTTAGTGTTGTGTATTTTAATGCTCTTAATTCAGGTGTCTTTTTATAATTTAGTTCTTTTATTTTCCAAAAAGGCTTTAAGGTAATTTCATCTTTATGTTGCCGTCTTTTCCTTAAGCTCGAGTCAAAGGAACGATATAAATAGTCTCGATCTTGTTCGTTGTATTGTGGATGAATTTCATGCTCTATTTGTTCGTGAAATGAATCAGATTTTTCTGTTACAACAATTGTTTTGAATGTTTTACTCATTTTTGTATCATGAAATTCTTTTGGCGTGGAAAATTCTTGTTTAGTTTTGTGGTTGCCACTACGCACCATATATGGTATATTGTTATAAGATAAAAACGAGTCTTTTGTTACTTCATAGGGCATACACTTACAATTATTGTTACAATTATCAACTGTGGTACATAGAGTTGGACAAATAGTGGGACATGTGGAGGGACATATTACTGTAGTACATGGACACAAACTGTTCGCAAATAATGAGTTTATAAATGTTTCAGTTTGACATGCCGTCGATTGACGATAGCGGTTATAATTTCCTCTTGTGCATTGGTTATTATTACAACAATTATTTTGTATTTGTCCTGTTTTGCGAGTGCAGTGCTGATTTCGCATATATTTTCTATAGTTGGGACTAGATATTAAATAAATAGATGCGGTAGTGGTATCATATTTTCTAAAATCTTGATTATTATTATTTTCATGAAAATAGTATGCTGTTGGGTTTCGACTAGTAATCTGTTGGTGTCCGTGATACAAACGTGAGTGACCTCGTTCGTGCTGATAATGGTAGTCATCATCATTCACATTAATTGATATATTGTGGAAAAGACTTTTCCTCATATTTTGCTTATGTAGTTGTGTACGATGGACGGCTCCTATAAAAGAGAAATATGTTACCTTTTTATATTAGTTAGAAGCATTGCTAACATATGGTCTATACACTGGCATAATATTTTTTTAATTAGTTTGAAATTTTGACCTCTGCAAACTCGTGTAGTAGCTAAGCATGGGACACAATGTTAAAGAAATGCCCGCTCTCACGGTGCAACAGTTCTTTAACATTACACTCATTTAATCAAGATATATTAATTTTATCTGTTCGATGTCTTTAACCGTGCCTCACAGCAAACATATTAATTACATTTTAATTCATACATTATTCAACTTTCCAAAGAATCTTCAGATCTTCGAGACAACAACTACTATATAAAAAAAAGCAATGACTCACCGTAAGTATTGGTTGTTAATATATGTCGTGTCTTTTGATTTCTTTGTCTCTTCCTTTTTAAATTTGTCTGTCTTAAATTATTACGAATAGGGTCAATTTCGTGCCTCACTGGCTCGTTTGATAGATTAAGGATTCTGAGTAAGCTGCTCACTGGAGGTTCTCGAGTAGTTAATTTTCTTACTGTAAGCAAACGGTATGATTAATCACTTCGTTGTCTGTATTTAAGATTCATTAGTATGGTATCTCTGTAACTGCCCTTTTGGCAATATTTGGCTCCTTTGATTTTTTTTCTGGCCACTAACCACACGAAAAGAAAGAAAGAAGAATATTTATTTGGCTTTCTTGGCGTCTTTAATATTTATAGATCTGATATCGTAATGCAATAAGCTTAGCGGCATTTACAAACTCCTATTTTTCTCGGTAGTTATTTTTAATGCTCCGTATCAAAATGGTAAACATGGAATAATTCTGGCCATCTGTCACAGCTCATTTATGCAACTATTAATGCTACTATGTCTACTAGTGACTGAGCGAGCTCTATTTATCAGTAATGGTAGAATTAATATTTTGCTACTACTTATGAATAATGTTCGCTTAACTTTATTGCATATAAAAATTAGATTACATTGATATGTTTTATTATTGTAAAAGGAGGAGGAGGTTGCCGAAAGAAAGATAGAATATGGTTTTCTATTGTGTTACCTAATTTTTTTTTATCCATAATCTAAAGTGCTATAATTTTTTTTTGTTCTAATCATCATTTGTCCGAATGATAACTTTCCCGTACTTAATGTCACATAATATCACAAGTCATAAAATTAAAATCCTTAAACACAATATGCCCTAAATTTATTTGTCATAAATATTATTTAAATAATAGACTTAAAACCGTTTTCAATAAAAGTTGTAAGTCCTAAATTCAAATTATTTAATGTTTATTTATCCTAATAATGATTTTAAAACTAATTTGTATCACCAAGCTTGGCTTTTGTCACGGCTCCGGCTCTGCGGGTGTCGGGCGGTCCCGCGCGTGCTAATCGTCGCAGACGGCTTTCACTCACCACCGCACTTCGGCTTGATGGTCGGCAAAGCCGGCCAGCCTTAGCGCGACTGCTCGCTCGCAGCCTCCTACTCCTCAGCCCGCAGGCTGTCTCGCCCCTATGCGCCTACGCGATTTTAAATTACACTCTAGGGGTAGGGCAGACAAGACTGCGTGGAGTAGGATTCACAGCGATTTGTTTTTGTCACTACAACCTACTTTTTAGCTAATGTTTTAGGACTAACAATTTTATTATAAATTAACATTCGGAATAATACACATTATATAATACAATACTTAGGATATATGACTTTATTTCATGCAAAATTAGGAGATTAAATTATTATAAGTACCCAATATTATAGAATAGTTTTAGATGTAAAAATAATTATGTAAATCGAAATTTCAAACTTTGAACGTTATGGTTTCTGAAGTTTATAGCAAACGTGTTATGAATAATGATTTTTGGACAAACAATTTTAGAAGAAGAAAGGGAGTACACACCATAGAATATCTTAAGCAGAATTATTACTTCAAGTGCGGTGTTATATGACAGGTCTTCATTTGCATATTTCAAACTATGTATATTTTATTTACTTAATTAAAATAGTTGTGTATGCTAATTTAAATGGCTAGATGATATGAATATATTTAATAGGTAGATGTTTTTTAATGCAACGCCAATTTGTTTTAATTATCATAATAAAAATAATGGACTTCCTGTGGAGCGAAAGTAAACGCGATTGCTATGCATGAGATCTCGCATCAAATTCCCATTTCGGGTAATGTGTTACTGTGTTTTTTCTGTCCAGTTATTCTCCGAATTTATTCGACAATTTAAACACTTCTATTTCGTTAGACCTAAAGACAATTGGCGGAATATGGGCGTACTACACTTCTGTTTGCACATTTGGGGATATAAATTTAATATACTTGAATATACGTACTTGTAGCAGAATCTTCGTTATCACATAGTCCTTTATAGTCATCTTCAGTTATCCGATGAACTTCACACTGCGTACTTGGATAACCTATAGCGTAGACTGACCTGCCGTGAATGTTACCCTTCGGTGCAAAGTTACAAACAAGTCTTTCTATCATTACTTTTCTGTCGAATAACTGAAACATTGAATTGAGGATCAGTGCTAATACGAAACGACTAAGATACCTCTATGTCTAAGAGTTTTTCATAATGTTCTCGAAGGTATGTGAAGTTTGCTAAAAATATAATGGCTATGAGGATGGGTGTTTGATGGATCGGCATAATGGTAACTATGCATGAAAAACGGCGTCTATCTTGAACAATTATAGCAACAATTCGGATGGACAAACGTTGACTCGCCATCTCACGAGATGGGCTCCCCGAATAGCCACCATAGCCATATACGCCTTAAAAGCAGTAGAGGGCAACACCGGTGTGAGCGGCTACGGGTGTTGAGCGGTGCGGCGACGGTTTCACTATTACGGGTCTCGTGACGACGGAGACCCGGAACGTGTTTCCCCGTAGTTATGTCCTCGAAAATGATGATGACCTCCTCCTCCGAGCATATATATATTTTTTTTATTCTTTTAATATTTATGGATGATTTTCCTTACAAAGGAATGTCAGCCTCATCGTGCCCTAATATTATTTAAGGAATCCGAGGAGGCTCACTCTATAGAGTCTTGTACCATATTCCTTTTTCAGTACTGCGTTGGTCAAAATACTCCTTAAACTTAAGAAAACAGGTTTTTTTATTAGTCCTATTATTTCGGTGTACCAGACATCTACATGGATTAAAGAGCCTTCTAAAATTGCGAACCGGGCTAATCTGTCAGCCTCCTTGTTTCCTGTTAATCCAATATGGGATGGAACCCATTGCAATCGCAAATTAATTCCAGATAAGTTGTAAATCTGCTTAATGATTACGTAGGCTATCGGTGCACCTCTATAACCAGAGGCGCATCGAGCCAAATGCAACAAAGCACTTTTACTATCAGTGCAAATAACAACATTTTGATAAAATTGTGACAGATATGTTCAAGAGCCTTTGATATTGCAATTAGTTCCATGTTCATTAAATGAAATATTTGGGTCTGGTTTATACATGGTTGATACTCCATCACTCACACTAAAAAAAGCGCCCCTACAGCCATTGACATCTTTGTATCTATCGGTATATATTGAATACCAACCAGCATACAGGTGTTGTCTTCTGTTTACGCGAATGTTATTCATTGAAATTAAACTACTATATACGGATTTTATCGCGTTGTAATTTCAAAGCATACAGGTGTTTCAATTCATCAAGTACATTAAATTTTGGTGATGTAAAATCTTGTTTACTTTTGGTTCCCTTCACACAATCTAAATTATATCGAATTACTTTGTCTAAATTAATGTAAATAATCCATATGTCTAAAGACAACATTTCTAGTGGAATTGAAGCACAGATATTGTAATCCCGACACTCATCATATGTTGTTAAAAGTAGCGATCGCTTTTTATTATACATGTTACACAACACAATCAAATGAGCATATCACAAAATTATCAATTTTAAGATTTATTTGGTGTCTTCTTCTACCTCTACTAAAAAGACTAATTTTAGACTTCAGTAATTTAACAAAAGAATTAGGAGCCTGTTGTAATTCAAATTTACAATATCTTATATCCTTGTGCCTGATATAAAGGACAAAATCATCAGCATATTGAGAGACAATCACATTTTGGATTTCATTACAAATCTTATAGGTAACTAGATTAAAAAGTAAAGGTGAAATTGGGTCTCCTTGAACTATGACTCTACTTGAGGTTCTGGTATCAATTATACACCCACCGCAACTTTTCATTCTCAAACGCCTTTGACTCAAGAAATGCCAAATATAATTGCATACTCTAAAACCCATATCTAGTTCATCTAAAACTTGAACTACATTTTCTATTAATACATTATTGTATGCATTTGAAATATCTAAAAAGCAATCCACCGTGGGATTGTTTTCCGTAAACCCTAATTGAATATAAGTTACTAATCTTGCAACACAATCTAAACAAGACTGGCTTCTTCTAAAATCAACCGTATGAGACGATAATATAGATTGCCTCTCAATATACCATTCCAATCTTTTACATAATATATTGTGAAATATTTTACAGAGGCACGACATAAGAGAAATAGGTCTTAATTTTGGCTCAGTGCTCTGGGTTATACCAATTTTAGGTATGGCAATAACGACTATACCTCTCCATTCGTTTGGTATAATACCAGTTTTAAAAATATCATTATACAATCTAAGAAGAAACCCGTTTAGCATTATCTGGAAGATGGAACACCATAGAGTAAGTAAAGCCATCATTACCCAGGGCAGTATCTTTCTTTTTTATACAATTCTTTAACTCTTGTATTGTAAAGGGTATCTCAATTAATTCATTGCGTGTCTGAAAGTTCGGAGGTCTATTCGTTATGGTATCCGACGTCAGTGTATGTAAAAGATCCCTTAATTTTTCTTCGGGAACAATAAACTTAGATTGTCGTAATCCTTTAACCCATCGCATCTTACGCCACATATCAGAAACGGAACCATCTTCATCAAGACTATCACAATTTTTTTTCCAATTTCTGGCTTTGACTCTAGCAATTAAACTCCAAGCTTCAGTAACTTTTTGTTCTAACTAGGTAAGATTATCAGGAGTTGGATTTCTTCTAAATGTAGTTATTTTATGTTTCAAACTCTGAGAATTCCACTGAAAAATATTGATAAACCTGTCTTTATGATAGTTAGCCATCGAAAAGGCTTAATAATAATTGCACAATGTTCCTCCTGATATAAATTCAAACATAATTACCTTAAACTCTTCATACCTTCAATATCGATACAACCTTCTCCTTAAATTTACTTTGTGATAAAACTATTTCTTTTACTTTCATTTAAATATTTAAAATTATCTCCTTAATTTTAAATTTTCTTTGTTTCCGTTTTACTATTTCTTCAACTTCATTCGGATTACAGTATGTTTCTTCATTGCTAATTTCCAAAGGAGAGTTATGGAGATCTTGTTCCATGCATATATTTACAGATGTCATCCGGTTCTTTTTCTGGCCCGTTATTTTAGCTTTTGTAGCAACTTGACGTACATTCTGTCCATTGGAAGCAGTTTCTCCTTCTTCTACATTTAAAATATCATCCAAAAATGAGCATATAACATCACTGCCTGAATCTCAATGTGTTACGGACAGTAACACATTGAGATTAGATTAATATGCATTTTATTAGAAATTTTTGAGGCTTTTCTATAGGGTACATTATCTTTACTCGTTACATCTCGTATATATTTTCATTTATAAAAGATGGACATGACTTGTCCAAGGCCATATGCCATTGATACATGTATATTCAGTCAATTTGCAATTCTCGTATCTTTTGCCACATTTGGGACATACATAGGTGTTTACCTAATGGACAAAAAAATTTTATATGTCCAAGCTTCCAACAATATAAGCACTGATTAACGGGAAACATATAACGTTCTACTCTGAATCGGCATCCATAAGCATACAAAAACAGCGGTAAAGATGGATTTTCGAAGCAAACACGAACTGTTTTACTGTCTACCCACTTGTTTTCCTCACTTATACGTCTTAATCTCTTCACTGATAAAATCTTACATGAAGCGAATCTAGCGCTTCTAATATTTCTTGCTCACTTAATCCAAGGTCCACACTTTTAATTATTCCATAGGATAAATGTAATTGGCTGACAAGCTGAATTCTAATATCCATATCTAATAATTTTTTACATTTTAATATCTTTTCAGCTTGATCTTTGCTCGAAAAATGTACAAATACTTTATACGGGCTCTTGTATAATAATTTATATATATATATATATTACTAATATTTTCATCGTTTAAAAGTTTTGCCAATTGCATTTGTTCTAGTAATAATTTTAAAGAAGTTAAACATACTTTAAACAATTCTTCAACATTCTGGTTTTTTCAATATTCCTATTCTCGATAACAGACTCACTCCTCCTCAGACTTTTTACTGGTCTCCGATATGTCACCGTAGTGAATCCCTCCTCATCCTTCTCACTCTCATATTCTTCTGTCTTCTTTCATTTTCCGGAATTTTCCTCATATCCAATTCGCTATTTCCACTTTTATTAGTAATTTCCAGCACTCGTTCACAATCGTTTATTATTTCAGAAACACTTTTGCCCGATAATACATCATCATCACTACCTTCAATAATTTTAAAATGAGGGTAGGTACTTTGGAATTAAACGCGCACAAACGGTAAAAATAATCGTAACTACGTGCGCTTGCGTCAAGGTCTCACGCGACGACTGTCCGATCATATAGCTCTGGCGGCCTCCTTTTGACCCACCGACCAAAGCAAGTCAGAGTTGAGAGTCCTACAGGCGCTCTACCAGTAACAGAAAGCTGGGGAGGAGGACATAACCGACCCACTAAGGCACTCTGGACCACAGAGTTACTAATCACATTCAGCTCACCACAAGCTGCCCTGCGGTTTGTGTACTTTTATTTAACCTGGTAATACATTTTTTGTTTATATCACAAGGTGAAGGTAATATTTTAACAGCCAATTTATACTTAGTCTCATGATGGATAACGACTGCCCTATATATAGGGTATATTATCGTTATTATTTATAATAGTCATTTTTTACGGTATTTTATGTATAAAGACTACGAGTATAATACGATTATATATATTTACATAGAATTTAACTTTGCCACATCCAACGAATTCTGTTTCAGCCCATATTAGCTGCGTAAAATAATTTGTGTTGGAATCTCGAGATCTGCAAAATAGATTATATATTGTTAATTATTATTATTTAATACTTAATACGTTTGTACTTAGCGTCCTCCTAATATTCATGAGGCCCATTCAATAAAATAATCAGTCAGTATCAATATTTGACGCAATTGATATACGTCAAAGTTTTGCGATATATTGATGTTTAGCGGATTTGAAAAATTCGAATATTAAAATATATAAAATTTAACTTTAAATCGATTATTGTCCGAGACAGTCTACTTAATAAAATATGAGTAAGTAATCAAGGTAGAGATATAGAATTTCTCCTGTATAGCCTCAATCACAAAACATAATCAACACAGTAGATGGCGCAAGAATGGCGCAGGGAGTAGCGGTTGCCTCGCTACTATCAACGCGCTGAGTGTTGTGGGCTCGAATCCCAGACGAAACAGTTATTTATGTGATCGAAAACCGATGGTTCTAAGTATAGATAAACTTTGAATCCGTTGATTGTATGGTCGTAAAGTACTCTACGCGGTATAGGAATTGTGCGAGAGATGATTATAAAAAAAAGATGTATCACATTAGCTCATAGACAACATAGAACACTATATTTTTTTAGTTCCGTGTAATACAGCGCGAGCTTGTAGCTTTCTATCAAGCAACTTACCAAACTTCGTACTGTGCCTCTAGCTACTGAGAATTATCTAATAAAACCTTTTTGCCCTAACCGAGAATTGAACTCATGAGGGCAAACTTATGCCACAAAGCAATAATTAAATTAACAGACAAAGTTATCAGCTCTCAGATCTCCATAGTAGATACTGGCAATTTACTTAACTCGCAGTTCTGATTTTAATATTCTTGAGATACCTTTGGTTTCTGCATAGTAGTACATGGCGTAATAGTTTAAGTGGTCATTTCAGCACTGCCACTGCGCCAAATGTGTGGATTCGATTCCCAAATGAGACAAAAAAATGTGTGATGTACAATTAGCTGTTCCGAGTCTGAATGTTCTTTATTTTCGTTGTTTTATGTCCCACGCTACACAGGAATTGTTTCTAGTAAAGGAGCTTTCTTTTGTAAAAAGAATTATAAGAAAACAATACTTTGGAGACCTATCCTTGAGAAACCATTCTAAGCAGATATATACTTACCGGTTGTAGTAAGTCACAGTTCCGGCATAATCTAGTATTTGTATGAACCACATCTCGACAAAACTCTTTACGTTGAGACCAGGCGACGGACCAACGACGCTACCAACGTTTTGTCCTACTTTAACGTTCTCTAAAACAACAATTATTATATTGATACACGTCAAAATTATTAATCAGAGATTCAACATTTCGAATCGAACCGAGACCTCCTGCACAGCATAATCATAAACACCACCGGTACGCCATTGAGGCAGTCGGGATAGATAATCGTCAAAGATTTATAATAAAAATTTATATAATGAAGAATTGTGTTTGGAAGTGAAAACGCAATGGGTTTCGATGTTACTTATTTTACAGTACTGCGTTTGAAGTTAATAATAGGGCTTAAAATATATGAAGTTGCCGCTTTGTATGTAGAAAATTGTGGTTTTCATACTAACAATTTCATCAATACTAATTGAATGGTCAATTCGAATTCTGTTTTCTTTCCCATGTATACTTGCTTATATTTAGGCTACTAAATGTTTGTCTTAAAATAACAAAAACATGGTTCATGTTTTTGTAATTATGGCGAATTAAAACAACGAATACGGGCAGACACTAAGCAATATAACTTTAAATACAAATTGTATGAAAGGTTCTTAATACTTATTATTAATAATACATGTTATTAACAATATATAGTCTATTTTAGTAGTATAAATGAATTTATAAAATAACCATAGTATTTTGTACAGATACCACGAAATTACATGAGCGGCAATTTCATAATTAAATACCTAATGCATACATACAAGTCTCAGACCTATGTATGTATATCCCCGTAGGAGTACGCAGTGGTGTTTTACACCCACATATCGCTAGTCATGGTTTTAGGTCCAAGGTAATAATTCTATTAGAAAGAAAAGAAGAAAGAAAGAAAGAAAAATGTTTTATTTGAATCTCCATACATACATAATTTAAAAGAAAAACAGGATCAAATGGATGGAGATCAAATTAGGCACTGCGTCAGCTATTGTTGCAGTATAGACTACAACGCTGGTATTCTCGCAGGCCTACTAAATAATAATTTATTTTAAACCAGACTCTGTGCTACTACGAAGAATTTTTTGACAGGAATGCCCATAACACTTTGTCCCATTTAAGAATCGAATCCAAGATCTCATCATACCCTACCGATGCGAAATCGAAGACTGCTCTGCTTCTAAAATTGTTTTAGAACACTATAATTACTGTTCGGATCGTTATCTAATACACTCAAATGGAGATTAATTGATTGCGTGTCTGTAATTAGAATTATTAGAGTAATTACAATATCCAAACCTGCGCTAAGCTACTCATATTTGAATATGCTTTATGGTTATGTATACCTTAAGGTTATGACTAATAAGGATTGATGTGCAAATTTAATATTAGCCCTGTATTAAACTGTCCCACTATTTGGCACAGGCCTGTTCTCAGTTTGAAAAGGGGTAGGCCATAGTCCACCACGCTGGCGCAGAGTTTACATATCTTCAAGAACTTTTATGAAGAACTCTGAGACATGCAGGTTTCCTCACGATATTTTCTTTGAGCGTTAAATCGAGCGATAACTAACTATTAATACACATATAACTTCGAAAAGTCAGAGATGCGCGTCATGGGACCTAACTCGAGACTTCTGCGTAGCATTCTAACTCTCTTCTCTTTTCCTTCTAGTATATCGCTGTTTCTATAATAATATAACATAAGTTGTTACTTGTTCAATGATTGAGACGAACGTCAATCCTACTTACCTAAGTCTCTACATTCGTCTTTTCTATCTGGATTTAGATAAGGATCACACTGGTCTGCCCATCGTTGAGCAGAGTTTGCTAGTTCTGTCGACCAATGCTGCAAGTATAAGAATGATAAAACTCTGTTATCTCGCTAATTATATTGTTCTTGGAGATATTAATTGTTTAATTAAATCATATTTGGTTACCCAAAGTAGTTACTTTGGGTCTATCTGAGGGAGTATCTGCAAACATAATCAATGACTTAAGCATCTGTACATTCAACAAATTTGTAACAGTATTTATAAATGTTCTAAAGTAATTAATTGTGATAAAAAATATATTTCTTTTACTACTACTGCAGCAAAAGATTAGGTTTAACCATTGTTGTCTATGATAAAGATCATTCAAAATCTTCTATATGTTTATCTACTTATGTCACTGACTATATCCCTATTTTAATTTACTTATGAGAGTAAGAGATGACGTTGTGCACTTGCTGTTGTGAATAACATGCATAGTTTTACGCCTATATAACCTTGAAGGAGAATGAAGAGGAGTCTTATATCTCTAACTATGGATCAAGGTCCCACGTAATAAGAGGTCCAGATATAGACGTCTTGCTGCTACTCGTACTGAATATTCTATGCCGGAAAAAAACTATAGCACTCTGCCCGACTCGGACATCAAAACCAAAACGCCATGCTTAGCAGTCATATCTACTACAGCTTTGCTACTGTGGCAGTTTGTTTTAAATAAAGTTGTAAATAATGCTACTGTAAGAGACGGCGGAACGTCTATTAACCTCTATTGCCAGAAGTAGTAATAAACTTCTTTCTTAATAGATACATAGCCACGACAGTCATGCTTCACACAATTGGAAGGCCATAACATAACCACTAGAAAATAAATCTATACTAATTGTACGGGCCAACGACCATACATTTGCCGCAGTCAGAATTTTACGTCCAACGTGATGATTTTGTAATCATTAATAAATTCGTTCACTTTCAGCAAGCATATCGTGTACTCATTAACATATCAATAATTTATCATAATTTAGCATAATTATCAAGTTTGTCGTATTATTTCAGTAATCAATAAAATAGTGCAACTATTAATATTATTTATCATTTCTATCACTTATCAAGAAGTGTACGTAACCCGCACACTAATATTATAAAGCTGAAGAGGTTGTTTGGTTGGTTTATCGCGCTAATCTCAGGAACTACTAGCTCGAATTGTAAAATTAATTTAGTGTTGGATAGCCCATTTATCGAGGAAGGCTATAGGCTATATAACATCACGCTACGATCAAAAGGAGCGGCGCATCAATGAAAAATGTTGCAAAAACGTGGTAAATTCTCTTATGTGAAGCAGACAAAGATGCGTGGGTCTGCTAATACTTTATATAATCGGTAACCATTAACTTCCAAGCTTGCTGCAAAGTAATTTCTTTTGAATTCAGATGTTGTTAACGACTACAATAGTTTGAACCGCTTTAGTCAGTGTACTTAATTGTTATGTGGGTTTAAAGATATTGCCAGTGGCTTAGTAAAGTTGTTCCTTGAAGCATGCTTGTTTGGAAAATATTGACGGTATATAAACACCGTATGGCGTTAAGGTTTTCTTTGATAATTATTACTACTGTTATACTATATGTATAAGACAGGTCTAACCTTATTCTTGTATTGAATTTAACCTGTCAAGTCTTTGAATACCAGATATAATTAAGAGGCTATTGTATCTGGCCACCGAGCTGCCACTGGGTCTCAATAGGTTAAAATAAATAAAATCCAGTAGAGAATATAATCAGATAATATTTGATATAGATATCCTTAATACTTTCACTTACAATTTTCTTCATGTTAGCTGCTTGAGGAAGAACTTTAGATTGCCCCATAGCTATGAAGTTTCTTCTTTCATTAATTTTACTAACAACTTCCTTGATGTCTTGATCGGATAGTAATGCTGTACTGTCGTATGATACACATGCTGCACTGGGACCTGGTATCTGGGATCCATCAAATATTAAACAACGTTACAATAAGTAAAACACAATTTCATAAGATCAAATAACAAAATATCACAAATATAAACATACTATATATTGACAAAGTGTGTGGTTAGAACATATTTCACAATAATACGTTTGAAACGCACTTAAAACACTGATACATCCAAACAGTACAATAAATTTAACAATTATCATAATTTATTAATATAACAACACAAAAATAAATATGTTCAACAACGATTTAATATTAAATTGTGACATTCATCGCTAAACATCTATATGGCTACGTTACAATCCAACAGGGTACCTCGGTAAAATGCACTATTTTGTATCAATTGGTTATGTTTTTTGTGTTTTATATTTTAGTACTAATAAATTATGTCTCCGACACGAGTAGCTATGTTTTACAAAGAATAATTCAGGACGTCGGAAGAGATACAAACTTAAATAACAATCATGAAATTTTGGAAGGTAAGAACCAAAATGACTTGAAATGTGAACAATTTTGTCATTACTTAAGTTACTTACACAAATTTCCTTGTATATGTTACAGATTTACGCAATAACACATTTCAAATTACAACAGAAAAATCCTTATTTACAATTACGAAATATCAAACAAGTACAAGAAGTTCGAATTTAATCATTAATCTTTTCGATAGAAAATTGTCAGATGAAATGTTATCAATTAAGCAAAATATATGTGGTAGAGATGCTTCTACGAAATGTAAAAACACAAAATTTAACATTGGTTCTCCTATATTAGAAATTAAAAAGAAACGACCAGCTGTCGATCTAATTTCTAAGACTGATGAAATTGAAAGTTATGCTGAAGACTTTGAGTTCAGACACCTTTTGCCCCAAGAAGAGGTTAAAGTCTCTTCAAACATAAGCATTCCCTTAAAAGTGAAAAGCTGTAATGATATAGAGAGGCAACACAATAAATCGAAAAATAAACTTGTTGATTTAAGAAGCTTGTCAGGTCATGCACCATCTCATATGAATGACCTGCGTATGGGTGTGCCAACAACTTTTAAATCCTGTACTTGTAGCCAAAGTTCATTAAATCCAACCCCACCCCAACCAAGCTGTTCCAGTAAATTAAACTATCCCACCGTTGGCACAACTTCTCATAAATGCGATGGCTGTACAAGAACTACGGTTTCGTTTACGCTAATGCCATATTATTTTCCTTACCAGCCTAATTTTTATTATCCACCGAATATTTTCAATAAAATACCCGATGATTATTTATATTATTATGACGATAAAGAAAAAGAAGATGATACTTATAGCGACGATGATGAGAGTGATAGAGAAACAACAAAAAAGAAAAAGGAGCGGCATGATAAAGATAATGTAGTTGACATCGATTACGACGTACCTCGAGATCAAAAAGTAAAATGGAATACTGCTTTTTTTGAAGCTCGACCGAATAGATTAGTGAAAGATCTAATAGACGATTTAATAAGGCTTTATCCGGATTCAGTTATTAAAAAATGTTACTGTTCGTCATCTTCAAATTATTCGCGTAAGATACTATCTAATTTCATTTGTGTAAATTGTTTGGTATTATGGTTATTAAAGTTATATATTTAATAAATATTTAGAAATAAATTTGATCAGTAACCTTTCTATAGAAAATACTAAGAATAATTATAGCAGATCAAAATATAAATTGTTAGGAAAATATTGTATTTTACTACTTACCTATTTTGCATATCGTTTTGTATATAAAATTTTTGCTTTCGTTAGCATAGAGCTTTCCTGCGTCGTAGGCGAATACACAATACAAAGTAATTTTATTAAGTGAATACGGTAATTAATGTATTGCACTTTAAAAGTCGACGATTCTTTAGCGTAGGTATAATATCAAGCTATTAAAGTATTATAAGACATAATAGATTCGTAATACACTGCTTCTGTGTTAAAATTGCTAGACAAACCTTAGTATAAGCAGCTGACCTAATTACTTCCACGTTATTCAGTGGTAAGACTTTAGAGTATACACAAACATACGTGGCTTATATACTCTAAGGGTAAATAACAGCAAGGGCATTGCTTAAAAGGATTAGGATTAGGATGCGAATATAAGTTTGTTTGTTTGTGCAAATGGTACCCATATAAGCAGTCGTTATTTACCATGCTCGTATAAAAAGAAAAAGTAATACTATCAAAACGGTCACGTACAAGAACGACAAATTAAGTAAGTAGTAAATAGTAGTTTTATTTTTCTAGTTTTATTTATTTTTGTTTTTCCTTGTTTATTGTTCTGCTTTTATTTTGTATTTCTTCATTTTTATTTTTATTTTTTGTTTAATGTGTCCTTTTTGGGTACCAAAATAAATCATTTTTCTTTCTTTCTTCTTTCTTTCTAAATGAAAACTCAAACTAAAAAGGTTCCATGATAATTAAAAGTTTGTAAATATTAATAAATCCTCGAATTATTGCGTTGGTTACGAAAATGGCTTCGTCCAATTTTAACAGTTTTAAGCAATTAAGCTGGGTTATAGTTAGGTTTAAATATTGTTCTACCCCGTGCTAATAGGCTAGCCGTCGTGACTAATAGACAATTATTAAACAAATTTTATGGTTTACGCATTTGTGATTAATGTTTTCGAGTTTGTTAAAGTTGTTTTATGGCAGGGAAACGTGTATCAGTGGAACATGAGCGGCACAATTTTTTATATCATGGATGAACTTAAAATATGCTTCAAGCGTTCGGTTTGGCGTGCTTTGCCAACTGTCGATTATGAAGAATGCAAAGGTATTTGCGTCGCGAATTTAAAGTAGGTTTAGTAGTATATCAACAGTCGATGCCGCGAACAGAATGACTTCGTTCGTGCTCGAAAGTTATGACACTGAGTGTAATAAGCTCTGGCTACTTTTCACGAAAATAAGTCATTATTTTTTCTATAATTATTATACTTGACTGTCCTGTATGTTTGTAGCTTAGACACAAATAGAAAGCCGTAGTGAATGGGGCTGCTGTGTGTGAGAACTTATGCTTGATTTTCGGACTGAAAATATGTTATTGGGTTACGGACGAACGAAGTTGACAGCATGAAGTTTGTGACAAAACCTTTATCACGTGGTATCTGAAATCTAGCCTGGCTAAATGTACGTGTGTAGTTATTCTCTGCTTAAACCAAATATTTTATTAATTAATCATAAAGGAAGTAGGACATACCTGAACCCACGGTTTAAGCATTACCATCATGATAGTTGCTTAATGCCTATAATAACAAACAGACTTATGCTACTTGTCTGTATATCTTATTAAGTGCACAGGCGTATTCCACCCAAACATTTAACCTGCCCTTTGACAGGAGTTCGCATACTAGCCGTTACATTTGTACCGTGTACCTGTTTGTTAGCGGCTCGGATACGAGCTACCAAGTGCAGCGCGCACTTGGTAGCTCGTAACTTTAAACCTTATTTGAATAACCTTAACGCTTAAAACTGATTGGTTATCGTCTACGAATGGATTTTTTGGGTAAAGGACGATATCATAAGGTATTACCAAAATATAAACATCATCATCTCAGCCGAAAGACGTGCACTGCTGGACATAGGCCTCATAAATATAAACATACGATAGGTTAAATCATACATACTCACTTTACGTTTGAATTTGGTGACCTTTCTGAACGTTAAGTTGGCCTCTGACCCAAAATGACATCTGAATTATAAATACAGTATTATTATGCTCGCTTTATTTAAAACTAGCTTTTAACCTTAGCGGGGTCGCGATTTGCATGCGAGAACGATTCGCGCGACCGACTCTGGTAATGTCGAGTAACACCGTGGTGGGTTTAGTCGGTAGGACCGAGACGACATCGTCTTTCCCCAGGTGAGTCCGACAAAACCTCTCCGTGGGGCGGCGCGAAGAGGTCTACGCGTCAATGCGTTCCCCCACATAAAAATAAATATGTAAGAAACAATTTTTTCTTGATGAATGGTACCCTATATACTTTTCTGTATCCCTAAAAACGTTTATGCGTATTTCCATGATGATCGGTCTAGTGGTTGAGGCGTGAAAGCGTAACAAACAATTAAATAAACTCACATGCATCACATTTATAATAATACGTTTGGATGAGGATTGTACACATCGTTCTCTGTTAATCTGTAAATCTTTTCATCCAATCATATGTCGACTATGTAATAGGGGGTAATTAATCGTCTAACAGTCACATTTCCAGACACTAAGTAAACCTGTGTGAAACAAATCTGGAACCTTCCCAATGAAATGTACCACAGAGGTTTATAATTAAGTTGAAGAGTAATCTGACTTAGGTCCCATTTAGATGTCACTCTGCCTCGTTGCATGAGGTCTGTCTTATTGGTAAGGTTGAATTTCAATTTTGAATTTCGTTCAATAGTTAAGAATAAGTGTTTTATCTGAATCCAGCTTTGCTAGCTTATCCCTAAACTCAACCAATAAAAATGTTTTACATCTCGTTTATGTGACATTGTGTGAATCGATTCTCAGTTAGGTACTGCATAACAGTTTGGGGTGGAGTCGGCATTACCGCTATGTTACACATAGAACGAGCCCTGAGATCCGTTCTCAAAGTCATGTATAGATAGCGCCCTTTTTCTGTGCGGCTGGACCGCACAGAAAAAGGGCGCTCTTGAAGTTCCACCCCAGCCAGCCAGTAACGGCAAGCAGGGAACGAGGCCCTAACCTACTCTCTGAGGCGTTCAGGACTGCAGTGTCGCCACTCACATTCAGCTCACCACAAGCTGCCCTGAGATTTGTGCGCTTTTATTTAACCTGGTGATACATTTTTTTGGTTATAACACAAGGCGAAGTAGTGGTAGTTTAAAATCTAGTGTACTGTGCCCTCCGATATCGCGTTACTCTTACCTAATTTTAACTTAATTAAATTAAATTATTGTTTCTTTTAATTTATTTATTTTTCTGTATCTATAATTGTAATTTACATATAATATTTAATTAAATAAAATGTTATCGCGTGGTTAGTAAGTTGTAAACTAAAATGATAGTTGTCTCAATCTAATCTTAGTCTCCCCGTGACCATGGCTAGTAAAAAGCAACCGAAACGTCGGGGAAAGTGTAAACTTAAATATAAATAGTTTTAATAAATTGTTTAGCTTAAAAAATAGTAAAGTTTAATAGTAGTAGTATGTAGTGTAACAGTTTCTAAATTATGTAATAAAGTGTCAAATAAACAACGCGATAAATCCGTAAATAGTAGTTTAGGTAATTTCAATGAATAACATTCGTGTAAACAGAAGACAATATTAAATAAAATATTTAATTTTGAATTAAAATGTATACATAATTGTATTGTATTCTTTTTATTTTTTGACATTTATCTTATATAATATTTTCTCTTATTTACTTAGCCGCCCTTCAATAGTTTTTTTTCCAATTGCTTTGCTTAACCACAATTGGATCTCAAATTGACATGTAAATTATTTCTATTACTATTATTATTCGTATTTGTAATTTGATATACAGATATCAAATTACAAATACCAATAATAATAGTAATATTATTTAAGTAATATTTATTAATTAAATAGGCACAACTACAGAGTTGTGCCTATTTAATAAATAAATATATAAAGTACGTATTAAAGGCATAAAGATTTTGACCTTTGCCTTGTCTAATATTGTCTATGCATACAAGCCGCAAAAATGTAGAAACGTTTATTTGAAACTTTGATTAAAGTGAGTTTTATAGTAATATATTGATTTTAATATTCTATTAGGTGTAAACTTTGCTAAATACAGATTCGGTCGTTTCGTTTCGTAGACGTAATAGGGATACCGTGAGTGTAGTGAGTGAAACTATATGAACAAAATATGTGCAAAAAGTGAGTGTGGGTGAAGACCACGGCTGGTGCGACTCGATCAACGAGTCGTCGAACGCATAAAGGTAAATATTATGCATGATTGCTTTAATTCTCGTTACGAATTATACAACGTATTAATCTATATTCTCGCCAAATGAACATAAAGTACAAAGGCATATTTAATCATATACATATATTTAATTATACCTACTGATCTAGAATAACTTACTACCCGTACCTACCTACTATTAATTGTTGATTTTTGAGGTTAGTAAAGTCTGCGTTTTGACTTTGTAGTAGGTCGTAGTGACGCTCGTCGGTGTGATATTTGTTATGTATCAATATAAAATTGAAATATTTATATATGGTAAGTGCGTTTTGATTGATTTGTGTTCACTATAACGAGTACAGTCAACTTTGTAATTACGGCGAGAATGCTGGTCGTTATGTACGATGTAAGTACATGACACACAAATCTGTGCAGCCTGTTCGTCTTGAAATTTGAATTTGGAATATCCACATCAGGGTGCCGATTGCGAGTTGTTTTTACGTTAACGCGATCGAAACGGTTACCGCATTTGGCTCTCTGCTTGGTTAAGAGCTTGGAGCGAAACGAACGTCATAAAGGTGACGACGAACGTACCTAAAAAAAATTCGCACTCGGCTCTCTGAATAGAATACACGCTGTCCACCGCGGTTTCACGCACGCTTATGATTACTGCTTCGCACCCGTAGCTCGTAGCATAATGTAAAAAGCCTAAGTTACTTTCAGATAAAGTAGCTTTCTAATGAAGCGATCTAAATAAATCGTGTTTTTGTTTGCATTTAGGTGTAGTTATTACAAACAAAAATACAATCTTTATCCTAATCCTAACTAATATTATAAATGTGAAATTGTTTGTTTGTTACGCTTTTACGCCTTAACTACTCGACCGATTATTATGAAATTTTGCATACACTTTGTCAGGGGTACAGGGGAAAAAGTACTGTTCAAGAGGGATAGGAATTTATCGACGATCTACACTGACACGGGTGAAGTCGGGGGCAAAATCTAGTATTTGAATAAAGAAAAGTGAGTAAATAAAACCGCGAATGGAGATAACGCAGGTTAATATCTGTTTTCTATGACATTTTTAGGGTGCGACCCAAAGTTTATTCAGCATTTTAGTAGCATGGGTTCATAAAATGTAAATTGATGCCCTAATTATCTTGGTGCCCGAGTCCACCATAAAAAAACCTTTTACGAGCGGTGTCCTTCAACTGTGGTATATAGAATTTCATGTCATAAAGTATTATGAATACTGATAAATTTTGAGGATTCATATCCAGCAGCTATATCCTAGTGGGGGAGACCGTTGGACTGTTACGGAGAGGTTCCGAATACGATCCCTAAGGCGTGCAATCTCTGACTTTTCGAAGTTATGTGCGTATTAAACATTTAATTAGCGCTCGCTTAACGGTGAAGGAAGACATCGTAAGGAACCTGATTGTCTGAGAGTTCTCCATAATGTTTTCGAAGATATGTGAAGTCTGATAATCCGCACGGGTCCAGTGTAGTGGACTATGGCGTGACCCTTCTCACGCTGAGAAGGGGCCCGTGCACAGCAGCGTGACAGTTTAATACGGTGATATAATTATATTATATTATCTTTGCTTGTAATATAAGTGACAACTAGAAGACAAAGATAATTATGGCGAACGTTTCAGATTTAATACATTCTGGAAAAAGGCTTTATGAGTGTCGTTAATCGAAGAGCGCATATGATGAATGGAATATGAGAAAGTGGAATAAGAGATTTATGTCAGGATCGTTGGAAGTGCCCATCTGTGAAGATTTCGTATTTACTTATAATTCCATTTGAAATTTTATAGTATTTATTGTATTATTTATTTATTAATAAGATCTCCTACACTGGGAGTAATTCCTGTGTCACAGAGGAATTAACTAATATTCGACGAGGCGACCATTTAGACTACTACGCCTTCAGGTTACTGAGCTTGGTTAGCTGTTAGTTTTCTTACATACCGTTGTAATTATATAGCTTATCTTAATACATAAATAAAAAGAAAATCGGTGTTTTCTGCGACTTGTTTGCCGGATACCCATCCGGCAAACAAGTCGCAGAAAACACCGATTGACTTGTTTGCCGGATGGGTATCCGGCAAACAAGTGGGCGTGTATGTCTAGATGCGGTGGTAAATAATGCCCGTTTCTTATTTTGCGGTTATTGGTGTACGATCATATCCTATTGAATATTTTAATCGTGTAACGGTAAACAAGGTTTACTGAAGATATTAAACTAGATTAATTTCAAGCGGTAATTGGTCTATTCGGTTGTGGGCACTTTCTAGTCGGCGTTTTAAACTGTTAATCTGCTCATTCTTCTGTCTAATAATGTCACTTTATTATCCTGTTGTAAGGTCAGGAAGGCTATTTGCTATTGACGACGGACTAGTCGCGATTGAATCTTTTATAACGCTGCACGACATTGAGATTTTGTTTCTTTTTGGACGATGCTTTCCAGACTCATTTTTATTGTGTTCAACTTTTTAGTAAGTATAACATTGTGCATTAAAATTTTTGGACCCGTGGCGTCTTCTTTTGGCAGACTGAAGTACTACGTCACTCGTCGATAGAATGTTGTTTATTGGTTTAGGTCTTTCTTAATGCCCCGCAATTTAATCGGTCTCTCTTAATAACCCATATTTTATCAGGTCTTTCATAATTATCTTTATTATAATATTAGGTCTTTCATAATACTCCGTCATGTAATATTTCACTTTGAATACTGATTTTATTGGTCCAAGATTCTTATAATAATTCGGTATTACAATACACTTCTTTGTTGAAATGGGCATTAAACAAGAATCGCAGTAATTTGTTAAAGAAACACATTGTTTACCACTAACACCGCGTGGAAATTTCACTGATATATTATGACGTTGATAATAGTCACTTTTAGATTTTGCAAACAATACTGATATTATGTATAGAAAACACGATATTTATAAAACGTGAATAATATAGTTTTACATAAGAAAGCTTATTTCATGCTTTCTTTTTTTAAATACAACTTCCCCACTAGGTATAATTCCTGTATCGCGAAGGACTTTCCAAAATTCAAACAACGGATACAAAGAACACACAGACTCTCGGTACAATCATATGTGGATCACACAAATTTTTGTCCCGTGTGGGATTCGAACCCACAACAGTCGTCGCGGCGGCAGTGGCAAGGCGACCACCTAAACCACTACACAATCCGTACAAACATTAGGGTAACTAGCCGTCTGATAAAAAAGGCGATAGGTACGCAGGGAAACATAACATACTTTCAAGCAATGAGAAACTTAATTTGCAAATATCTTTTATCTTGTGGAATAGTTAAAACTTTCAATATTGTTAAGGTGTTTGCAGTTGCTATACATATGTATAGCAACTGGGCACTTAGCTTCATCCTGATTATATAACCTTTTCTGTTATTATATCACAAAAGACAACTGCCGCGCTAGGAATAATTTTTGTGTCGCAGGGGACTTACAAATATTCAAACAACGGACAAAATAACACTCAGGGCTTGTCCCACCACCTCCAAATAGCATTTATCTATAAGATAAAAGTCTCGCCATCTCTCTTCTTTAACCTAACAAGAGTGAGACAGCATGCCATTTATACTTTTACTTGTGGGAGTAGCCATCAGACTCGAAACTATAATTTGTGACACACGCAAATTGTCGTTCTGTGTTGGGATCGAACCCACACCATCCAAATTAAACCACTACGCTATGCAGTCAAAAGTCTTTTGGTGTGACCCCGCCCTCAAGACCTTTGACTTTTCGAAGTTATGTGCGTATTAAATAGTTAATCATCTTGCGGTAAAGGAAAACACCGCGAGGAAACATATCTGAGAGTTTCGAAGATATGTGAAGTCTTCCAATTCGTACTGGCCCAGCGCGGTGGACTGTCGGCCTCGATGGCTTAGTGGTTAGTGTAACCGATTGCCACACCTGAGGTCGCGGGTTCGATTCCCGCACAAGTCAAACATTTGTGTGCATGAATATGGATGTTAGTCTTGGTCTGGGTGTTTCTATGTATAATATGTATGTATTTACAAAAAAAAAGTATATATGTATGTTCTCTCTCGCACGAATCGCAGCGTTCAACTTCTAATAGTTCAAAGTCCAAACAGTCTAGGTTGATATATCGCTGTGTGTACCTACTAATGTCTCTTACATTGCTGAAATTTTAAAATGTACTTCTTAAAAAAAATTGTTGCGTTCTTCGCGTGTTACATGAGCGTTGAATAAGTGAGAGAGAACTTTTAGTTGCTTTGCACAAACTTGTAACATTCGAGTTTTTATCAATGTTACGAAAATATTATCGATTGTCAATCGCTTCTTATTTTTGTTTTGTTTAGTATTACGTCAATCCATCTTTGTAAGGTCAACATCAACACTAGATGATATAATTATTCGTAATTTCAAATCTATTGCTGTGCTTCAAGACACCTCGCCTCATTGGAAGTTGTACATTGTACTAGCTCAGTACAATAAAGAGGCAATTCTTACAAACTCATTTCAAATTCATGTCCTACTTAACACTAGCCAGTAGACAATAAAATTTACCGAAACAAATGTCAGAACATCGTGTATTAAACGCTAATATTGATTTATTCGTAATGCTCCCACGATTTTTGTTTGCCTTTTATTAAGCGATCGTTTTCCTTCAGTAATTGAGTCTGAAAGGTTAAACAATATAAAATAGGCGTATAATTTATAATTTTCTCGTATCTATTGTACAAATAATACGGATAAAATGATATGTTAGGTTATAGTATAATGAAGTAGTTTACTTTAAATTGTGTTAACAACATTTGATTTGATATTAGTATAAATAAATGTATAGTTTGGCTGCACAGATGTCGTAGTGGTTTTGAGTGGTCGTCTAACAACTGCCACTGCGCCAAGTGTTGTGAGTACGATTCCTGTACGGGACAACTATTTGTTAATCAACTCATAATTGTACCGAGTCTGTGTGTTTTTGTATCCTTTATTTCAATGTCTGTAAAGTCAACGACTTGGTTGACATATTTTTCATAGAATATGTGTCAAATATTATCTGCCCGTAGGTAAAACGACTTGTTTTTAAATATAGAAACCGAGCCTACGCGAACCCGGCTTTTCAAATCATTGCTTTTGCTATCTGCTACCCGTAACTTCTAATTAATGCTGATTCAGTCAACCGCAGTGATGGCATTATGCTCTTTGGTGCATCTTCCATTGGCTAAATGCAAGCCGGTCAAAGAGCAATATTGTAATAGTTGAATTGTACATAGAGCTCTTAAAGCTGGCCTTCCTAACAGAGTGCCGGGTTGTTTTCGTTAGCGTTGGAATTTAACAGAGTCCTCTCGTCTTCTCAATTATTTATTAACAATGGATTTTGCTTTGCAACTAATTGGTCGAATTATCTATGCTATTATAAAATTGTTATGGGGCTGTTGATATATTATTAACCACGAAATGAGGTGTACAGAAAATGTAATTATTATAGATAACGACTTAATACTATGTTCACATCCTAACTAATATTATAAATGTGAATGTGAGCTTATTTGGTTGTTACGCTTTCACGCCTTAACTACTCAATCGATTATCATTCAATTTTGCATACACGTTATCAGAGATAATTAATATCAGCCCTGTATTAAACTATCCCACTGCTGGAGACGGGCCTCTTTTCAGTGTGAGAAGAGTTAGGCCATAGTCCACCCTGGCCCAGTGTGGGTTGGCAGGCTTCACATATCTTTAAGAACATTATTGAAAACTCTTAGACATGCAGGTTTCTTTACGATGTTTTCCTTCACCGCTAAAGCAAGCGATAATTAATTATTAAATACGCACATAACTATGAAAAGTCAGAGATGCGCGCCTTGGAATCGAAATCGAGACCTCTGTGTGGCAGTCCAACAGTTTCCCAGAGATACAGGAAAGAAAATAGGATACCTTTATCCAGAAAGTACTTTTTCCGAGAGATGGAAACCTACCTACGCCTTAGAAAAATGCTGCCAAAAGTATGCCATGTGCCGCGTCTCTGTCAAGTTTAGTGGAGTGTTGCTAGACTGTGCGAAATTTTAGTAATTCAAGGGTAAAAATGCTGATCAATACTGTACATAATAATATTATGAAGACGTTTTACGATGATATAGATTTATTAAATTATTTTTTTAGCATGTTTGTTAAGAGAGAAACAAGACCTTAATAGATCGGACAGGGTTTATTTTACACACTGTCTATACATTTATATTACAGGACCACCCAACATTTTTAACTCTACTTAGAGAATTATTACACGAAATTCGTTTTTAGAAGTTTTAGTCCGCCACAAAAGCTCTCGCGGTTGAAATGTTTGCTTGATGAGTTCGTTCGTACTTTGAACTTAATGTATAAAAAGGTATAGCCTCACTAGTCACCTGGCCTGAATTTAAGTAATCTAACTATACAAGTCATGACTCTGACTACTGTCGAGCCGTCTAGTTTTCATCACAGGTCGTTTGCCTCAATTAGAATAGGAGAGGTCCTATTCTAATTGAGGCAAACGACTTGTGAAGTATAATATTACCTATATTATACTTCACAAGTCGTTTGCCTTATACTCACACCACGATGCCTCTGGTTACTATACATATATTGACACTCTTATTGTATTATTTTATTAGGTACTTGGTGTAGAGTGATTTTTAAATGCACGTATTACTTTTTAGATTTTCCTTTCTTCAAGCGAGTCGTTAAAAAGTACCTCCGTAGGACACCAAAGTAGACACTTCGACACCTCTTTGGATCTTTTGGTTCGTAGACCTTATTTACCACGAGACCAGTGATCCATATAATAAAAATGTATATTATCTTAAAATTTATGTTTGAAATATGAGCAACAACAAAGGTGGGTACACTTTTGTGCCAGGTATAAATACAAATTTATACCTTACACTCACATGCTCATAATGGAGTAGGATAGGAGAACGCCCTTAGATTGTATACATACATAGATAGCCCTACAATCAGTAGAAAGAGCACAGTTGTTTACTGGTGTATGTAATTATGTAGATATACATATAAAGTAGCTTTTAGCTTTTTGCAGAAAAGTTATTTGAACAGACAGATTACATTTTTATAAATTACATTGTTCTCTGACATAACAGAAAATATATGAAGGAAAAGCGGAAGCATCAAAAACTCCGCAAATTCTAAAAACAAAATACAGTGGCAACTAAACAAGGAAATTATAACTCCAAATATGTAATACAATTTATAAGGAGCACGTGTAAAAAAGAAATATCTCATTTCAAAAATAACTTCGTATCCAGTAATTTGTTTTGTGTAAGCTTTCACGGCAGCTGACACTAAGGCGAGTGGTTTGATTGCTCAGGTTGCATCTGTCTTAATAATCACCTCGCTCGCTCAGGTCAAAACAAGGTACATTCAGCTGTGAAATTCTGTTAAATCCATGGAACACATAAGCGTTAAATGTGTAAATGTGCATTACGCTAAATATCTTCTTTTTTAAACAACTCCCGCAGTAACCATTATTTCTGTATCACGAGGGACTTTACACAGGATAGTATTTAACTGTTCTTCAATTTTTTGCCTTTGTTCCACCAAAAATACCAATTGCACAGCAAAATATGCTTACCAAAAATACTAACTGCACAGCAAGATATATTTAAAGAGATCAAACTAAGTCGACGGAGCAGCGCTTCGCCGTGCCCCTATTTTTGGGTGGGTTTAAGAATGAACCTAACATAACCTAACCCTTCCGAGACGGAATGCAGTGATCTGAGGCGTATATGTGCTCGTTATGATATATTTTAGTAAGCATATTTTGCTGTGCAATTAGTATTTTTGATGGTCATTATATTTAATCCCCTTTACAAAAATTCAAACAACGGAGATAATAGAAGACCCAGACCCGAAACAACCATTTGTGGACCACACAATTTTTTTGACTCGCGTGGTATTCATATTCACTACACTTCATCACTATGCCGTCCATGCTACGACTGCATGAAGTTATTAGTTGAAATTTAAGTTAAACATATTCACCACGTGAATATCATATTTATTTATGTTAGACAAGCCAACATTATACATACTAAAGTACCTTTAAACTAATTCTAATACATACACTAAGATAGGCATGTATACTGCACCGAGAGGTTGACTAAACATTTAGGTAAGTAGCTAAAGTTGAAGACATCTCATACACTAAACAAAACGAAATTAAACTATAAAGAAAAATGAAAACAGAAATAAAAATATCAATAAAATTTTAATGTTTGCGAAGGATTTTAGTATTATTCAGTATATATATCTTTCAAGAATCCAAGAATCCGCTTGAACTAAAACTACTCGTGCGGCAATCACTGTCTTCATAAATCTTGGTACATCGTCACTATGTTCGGAATATTCGATCTCCAAATAAAACTATAGTAGGTCGAACTTCCCTATCCAGTAACGTCTACCATGAAGCGTAAATGTCTAAGTTTCGGGCCGATTTACACACGACACATGTACTGTGAAATACATTAATTCCGAAATTCTGCCTGAATTTCAGTTAATTTTATTTGGGTTAATATATTTATGGTTCACCTACAAGTTTAAGTCCTAGATTATGTGATACACCACCTCTTAACTTTTAAAAACAGTTACAGTGATACTAAGTTACCATTCAATTTACTGCAGAAGAACATAATGTCAAGTTGTAAATGGTGCTTTCAATGTGAACATACTTTACCTTGTGTCTCCAATTTCGTTTGTTAGATAATATTTGTGTTCTAACAACAAGCTTCTAACAAGCTAATTTAAGAATGAACTTTATTTTGCAACAGCACACCGAAAATACAAGTCACCGTAGCGATGGCGAGGTGTTCTGCATATTTTTCTGTGAGATTTTCTCGTCCGAAAATAATGCATGGAAATAAACATGGTCTGGTCACATGTCAGCTGGGAGATTCTTTAAAGTTAAGGATATAACCACTTACTATTATAACTAAAGCAAGCGGCAATAATATTTATTTATCTTCTTACTATTCAATGAACATTACATTTACAAAAGAAAGTATTTCATATAATTCAGTAACAAATTTTTGTGTTTCTGTCATGTTTTTTATGGATAGTTGAATTAGTAGTAAAATGATAAGAAAATATGATTTCGATAAGTTATAATATAAGTATTTTTTATACTCAACTTTAAAGAATCAATCAGCTGATTAAATTATATGAAACTATACTCACTTAACTCAACTATAAGATAAGATAATATTATAAAATAAAAGATTTGTATTTTGTTTGTAATGAATAACCTCAAAACTACGAACCCGATTTTAAAATTCTTTTACAATTATAAAGCTATATTATCAAGAAGTTACATATAATATCACGTCACGTATGTGCATAGTATACGCTAATACATTTTATATTTAACTAGCGATTCTAGATGAAAGTTACCCTAGGTCCTTTTCTGTACTCCTGACAACTGTATGCAAAATTTAATGATTATCGGTCGAGTACTTGAGGCGTGAAATCGTAATAAACAAACTCAAATTGGCATTTATAATAATAGTGAGGACCTAGCTTTTGCCAGCGGGTTCCTTCGCTCGAAAATAGTACTTTTTTTTAATGAAAGAAAATGTCTTTTTGTGTTCCTGACAACATGTATGCAAAATTGCATGATGGTTATTGATGATTATAGTTAAAAAGAGAATGCGTCACGGACCAACTCACATTCGCATTTATAATATCAGCTAGAATTTCTGGTAGATTAGTTCATTGCGAGTTATACTTCCAACTCTTTGAGACGTAAGTGTTCAAATATTCGAATCCTCACATAAAATTGGAAACCCTATGATTGATTACACTGCCTACATTTTCACCCTTAAAGGAATACATTGTGATGTCGTTATACCTTTACCTATTCTCAAAACGATCTGTAAGCAAAGTGCCTCCTTTGCAAGAGAGATAGTATTAGAATGGAAATTGCTGTATAATTGTAGGTCAGACGAAGGGTTTTAAGGACGTCATGGCGTTTCTCTTTCTCTAGTAAATGTTTTATCACCTTGCTTGTTTAAGACATTTTCAGTAGTAGCACATAGTCTGAATATATGAATGGTAGTTGATAACATTGTCGAATCCTCGTTTTGCCTTAAGGTTACTCGAAGCTGACGAAATGTGGATTTAAAATACACCCTAAGGAGTAATTTAATATATTAAATCCTAACTAATATTATAAATGGGAATGCGAGTTTGTTTGTTTGTTACGCTTTCACGCCTTAACTGTCCGACCGATCATCATGAAATTTTGCATACACGTTTACAGGGGTACAGAAAAGGACATAGGTATTTTTTATCTAGGAAGAAGTACTGTTCCCAAGGTATAGAAATTTATTACATACATATACATAAACTCATTTATTACCTTATACCAATACTGGAATGCATTTATTAAATACTAGCTTTCGTCCGTGACTTTGTATGCGTGGAATTTGGAAGTAGATACCTATCTATGCTTGTCTTTTTTTGCATGTAAGAATAAGAACAAGCCGATCTATACACATGATGCTCGACTTCGTTCGACGTATCAATATGAAATATGAACCAGATTTTAAGATTGTCTAGCAATAAAAATGGGTAAACCGCATTCAATTTCGTGCAGTTGTTTTTGCGTGATACGTGTACAAGAATATACAGACAAAAAAATTCAAAACAGCACGGCCGTTTGGCGACCGTGATCGTCAGCGTCGTATTCTACCCTCACTCGTTTTTAGAGTTCGAAAATCTTCTTATACAACAGCTTTGTCCGTCTGTCTGTTATACAACTTTCAACTCAAGAACCGTAAGAGATAGAGACTCGCGGTTAACGCCATTCGACTCAGCTTAGTCGATGTACCTCGAAATGACTATGACCTTTGATCTCTGACCTCAAGGTCACGTGATACTATTTTTCGAACTCTAAGATTTACGGGAATTCATTGCAGTTTCTCACTTGTTTACTATACTATCTTTATGTTGGTTATGTGTTGAGATAATGGATAGTTTTGCTCGATCAATAAGTGTTAGCTCTAACATAACAGATATGATAGACGCGTGTGAACATATTTCCTCATATTTTCTATAGTGGTTGGTGACTGACGCACGGATTGCGTAATAGTTTAAGGAGTCACTATATCGAGTATTATGGTTTCAATCACGTTTCAATTCATAATATGATTTGATTTTCGATAACAGTGCCTGTCCCAAATATTGAACTCGAGAATTCAAGCACAACAATTGCATTCACTATTGCTGCGTCACTGAGGCAGTCGGCATCTCAAATAAGATTATAAATAAAGCCTTTTAAATCAAGCTTTCAAAGGAGCTCCTCGTGCTAAATACTTATAGTAAGAGATAGCAATGTTTACTCAACAGTGATTGGTTGGTAAATAACTGCTTGCTGAGGTACGCATCTTTTTTACAATTTGAATGTTAAAGGCTTTCTAAAAAGTTTGCTTTTCATAAGCTGTATATTTACTATTTAATCTATAGTTTTTTCCATTTTTCCATTCGTTTATTATCTTTTTGACAGCTCACGCCTATGAATTACCGTTTTATTTTTCGGAATAATGTTTTACAGTGATGTCGTACTTTATTGACGGGTAACGCCCACTTAGTGAAGTGCCCTGTGCATAACAAACAACCACAGACTATAAAACAGATCTTGAAATAAGATAAATCGATCATATGAAAAAAATAATTTGACTTTATGTAAGTATTATTTCTGTAAAAATAAATAAAAGAAAATAAAAATAGTAACTATGACTCCATAATTACTTATTTGCAAGGAATTAAGTCGAAATCTTGGAATTTAAGTTTTGGAATTTAATGCGCGTATACGTTATATTACTTATAGATAAGTATAAATATTTAAATTTTAATGATTTATTTTATTTATTGATTTCATATATAATTAGAAAAAAACTAGTAAACGGATACTTAATATTTATACAAAAAATATGTCGATGCATTAAATCGATTAAAAGTTCTTCTTAAATAAAATCGATTATTATTTCAAATCGAATCGATAACGGGTGTGCGTCACTAATATCGAACTGTCTCGAACTGTCAAAAGATAATAAACGAATGGACAAACTATACTTTATAGATGCATAACCTCAAGTTTGTTCATTCCCAGTGAATTAGGCAGAAGATTCACAGTTTTGACTGCACGGATGACGTAGCGGTTTAAATGATCGCCTCATTACCGGAGTTGCTATGCTGAGTGTTGTAGGTTCGATCCTCACACATGACTAAAATATGTGTGATTAACAAATAGTTCTTTTGAGTCTGGGTCTTCTTTATGTCCGTTGTTTGAATGCTTGTAAAGTCTCCCGCAACATAGGTATTAGAACAAGCGCGTGAGAAGTAACAAAAAAATAAGTTGTATGCGTATGAAAGCTACTGCAGCCGATTATTATCAATCAGTTTGTGTGTTTATTTGCCAATTGTATAGCTACCATAGATTGCCATTACGCAATGCGGGCTATTTGGCCTCTTCAAGATAAACATCAACTCAATATATATATTTTCGACCTATTTTTTTACAGTTTACTATGTTTATGTCATACTAGGGGTCTATGTTTTATGACTACTACACTACTCCTGTGGCTCGAGCGTGATAATATCTAATCCTTGTTTCTCCTGGATAAAATAGCTTTCTAATGGTGAAAGAATATAAAAATCGGTTCTGTAGCTTTTAGGTTTAATCATTACAAACAAAACTACACAGCTTTCCATTTTATAATACTATATAATATATATTAAATATAGGTCTGATATGTATAAAATGCGTCAGTTACAAACTTAAATACAACCTGGCATTAATTGCTCCCGTGGTTTTATAAAAGGTTTAATAAATCGACCGTCTCTTTGATGTTACAAACGGTCTAGCTAAAACTTCGCAGTCTGCTAACGATCATTGACATTTTTTTTTTTTTTTTTTTTTTTTTACGTGGGGGAATGCTATGACGCATATCCCTCCGCGGGGGCGGGCGGAGGGATTATGTCGGACTCGCCGGGGTAAAAGAAAGATGTTAAAAGACAATGTACCTCCCGGAATACCGACTAAACCTACCACGGTGTTCCTCGACAAAACCACTATCGACGGGGCCGCGCGAATCGCTTTCGCATGCGGTCGCGACCCCGCCGAGGTTACGGCCCGCCGTATGAAACGGCAGGCCACTACGCAACAAGACCTACCCAAGATAGGCACTACACAATATAAAAGCCCTACTGTCTCCCCCTAAAGGGGAGACGGACACGACACAGAGGCGCGCGTGAGAACACGCACGCCGCCTCTCGGACCTGGTGCTGAACGGATGGCGGGCAGGCCCACAAAGCCCGCCACCCCCAGGTCAAACCTCAGGGTGGCTGGAGGTCATCGCGCGCCCTCCGGCGCCCGGCTCTGCGGTTGGGGAGAGGGTTCAAACGCTCCCTCTCCCGCTCCGCCGCCTCCTTGGTGGAGATTACTTCCTCGCAGAAGGAGGCGACGGCGTTCCACGACCTCTCACTCCGGACCATAGACTGAACTACGGCCGGGAGCGAGAGGGCAACCGATCCGACTGCCGCGATCAACTCACGGCGCTGCGATGCCCAGGCGGGGCAAACCGCCAAAGTGTGCAGCGCCGTGTCCTCTACAACGTCGCGGCAGTCGCCGCAGTGGTGACAACCGGGCGTCTCTTGCCGGCGTATACGACACAGGAACTGGCCAAAACAACCGTGGCCAGTTAGAACCTGTGTCAGCCGGAAGGTGAGGGCGCCATGCCGCCTCTCCAGCCACTCCTCAAACACGGGTCTTACCGCCACAATCGTGGCGTGCCCAACGATCATTGACATTGGTACAACAATAAATAACTATAAATAGTGGCTCTGAGATATATTTTCGCGATTCGTAATATAACAAGTCAAATAGTTTTACTCAAACTTTTTAAATAACTTAAAAGGAGTAACTTAAAATCGCTGCGAACAGTATAAGCACTTTATTTTTAAGTTCCACGCTGACAAAGTCGCGGTTTACAGCTAGCTAATAACAAATAACATAAAAGCGTTTGATATCTGGTAGTGCGAGTAAATTTCAAATGACAGAAAAAGGATACACGTGCACCATGCATGCAATCTGTGACGTACCTGCTATTTAAATGCAGCTGTCCAAGAGAGATAGCGATAATGCCCTCTCTGTATATTCCCTTACTTTTTCTTATATCCAAATTAAAAATTTTAATAACTCCCTTATTTTGCAACCAGTTTTGATACTGCTTGCACAAAATATCTTTTTCCGTTGCTATTTGGTCTTATGTGTAAATTATGTATAAATTCAAACGTAGGCAACTACCCTATTGGGTACTGCGTAGATTATTAATAAGTATACCAAAGTATACCAGTTAGTATACCTACATGTAAGTAATCATAATATCATCATCATCATCATCATCATGGCAGCCTTTTGGTTATCCAGTCTTGGATGTAGGCCCCTTCCCTCTTCTTCTCAGTCTCGACCTCCATGTCGTCGGATGTCGTCCACCCAGCGCTGTGGTGGTCTTCCGCGCCCTCGTGTGTCCGCTCTGGGTCTCCATTCTAGGACTCGTCTTGTCCAGCGGCTCTTGTCCAATCTCGCAATGTGCCCTGCCCATGTCCATTTTCTTTGTGCTATTACGTCCATAATGTCTCTTACTTTGGTCTTACTTCGAATCCAATAATTCCGTTTCCGGTCTCGTAGGGTGATCCCGAGCATAGCTCTCTCCATGCCCCTCTGCGCGACTCGGAATATATTATATATATTATATGGTATCATAATATATTATATGGTAACTGCCGATTTGACTTTTCCCGTGTTCGATTTTCAGGGTGGACAAAGTGTAATTCAATCTTTGAGCAAGGTAAATCGCTCTATCGAACAGGCAGCACGTTAATAGGCCAACTAAAAGTTAAACATCAATATAAATAAGTTTGTACTTAGCTCAAAATACAGACTAAGTTGGCTCGCTAAACTTTCCTTTTGAAATATAACTTTGTCTAAACTTGTACACTTTAAGTACAATTCTCTTTTAGTCTTTTACGTGTATTTAGATTAGCTTATACTTTGGATGGAATTTCATTATCTCTAGTTTGTTAACCATTTTGAATGAAGGTGAAGTCATGTTCGGAGGACTAAGATATATTTAAGCTAGTTTAAGCAGTCTGTTGTTAATTCGGTTATAAGTTTTATGTATCTACGTTATATATTTGAGACTTGTAGTGTGATTTTATTTATTTTTGTATTATAATAAAAATAATTTTTGTTTTATTTTAGATGACACCTATAAGCTTCAGTAAATACAAATTGATTTAAATCTTTGTTAGTAATTTCTACGTACATAAGGCCCGCATAAACGTATTTTAAAAGTATAAAAAGTAAAATAAGAATAGATTTTGCACTCCAAACATGTAAGTTACTAAGAGAAAAATAGTGTGGTGTACAAAAACGTGGCGTATTATTAGATAGATTATTAAAAATGTTTTAAAATTGCAATTAAACAAACTTTATACGTATACGTAACTAATAGTAGTTTAAAGTTTCAAAATTATGTAGTAATAGTGTTTTATAAAAAATAAACAACGCACAAAATCTGTATAATGTTTGTTTAATTGCAATGTATAACATTTACATAAACATAAGACAATATTATGATATATAATTCCAAAAAAAGTTGTTTATCTAGCACAAAAGTCCTCTAATCAAACTAAATGAAAGTATCTGGCGAGCCGGCGCTGGATGATGTAGGAAATTTGTATGTATAATAACTCGTATTGTAAACTATCGCGATTCAGGCTCTAGTACAACCTGTACAAAATAGTGTGGTACTGCGTACAGCGCCATCTCTCGTCGCAAGATGTAATTTCGTCGTATAATGTGTGGATTCAAACACAAAGCACTTAAGTCATAGAAAGAGCTTATAACTTTTACTAATTATGGGACGTTCTGCAAAATATTAGGTAGAAGTAGTTCAATAGTACTCTCTCAGAAAATTGGTTTCAATAAGAATTATTTTGAGATTCTCGGTTACATACTATATTGAGTTTATTTATTTATTTATATATTTAGGGCCACCAGCGATTACCACAACAATACAATAAAAATAGTATAATGTGAGGCTTGCGTCAGTTGCGTAACCTTTTAAGGCGGCCACAACATGTACATTTAATTGAGCTTCCTCCTCCTCCTCGCGTCGTATTCCTTATTACTGAGGGTCGTGACTCCCCCGCTGAATCACTTTCTCATTGACTATCTTTCTCCATCTGTTTTGGTCTTTTGCTTCGTGGAGGGCTTTGTGAAGATTGGTGTTTAGCGACGGTCGGATTTGGTCCGAACATCTCGTTGGACTGCGGCCTCTTAGTCTTTTGACGTCAACCTTGCCTGTCACCATCAGCTGTTCGATGTTGTGACCGTTTTTGTGGGCAATGTGTCCGAAAAATTCCAGTATTCTGCGTAGACAGATGGTGGATAGTATGGTTTTTATATTTAGATCTCGCAGAATAGACGCATTGGTGCGGAAGGCAGTCCAAGGGATCTGTAGCATTTTTCGCCAATACCACATTTCAAAAGCGCCGATGCGGTCTCTATCAGCTTTTTCCAGGACCCATGTCTCAGAGCCATCGCTGAATATGGAGAACACCAAGGTCAATTAATTGAGCTTAGCTTAGTAAATATCGAAAAACAGTTTAAAAGAAATATTACATAACAAATAAAAAAATATTAAAATAAAATAATTATCATGTTTAAACAAATAATTCACAAATTCTTGTTCTTAGTCGCTGTCTTCATTGCTGACGGTCGTGTCCAGTAGAAGTATAATCTTTGATCAGTTCTTGCATTACAATTTTCCACTTGTTCCTATCCTCAGCGGTCTTAAAAGCTTCAGGTATTGGCAGGCCGGCTAAATTTTTTACTAAGTCTGACCAACGGGTAGAAGCGGCCGCGTGGTCTTTTCCCGTCTTCCTGTTCAACTACCATCAGCTTTTCCAGGTTGTCAGGGTTCCTGCGAACTATGTGTATTATACTAATTCATAAATTAGTATAATATTATTTATAAAAGTAGAATTACGGTGTTAATATTCAAAATACTATCACATTACATCACAATACACAAAAGACAAAATTACCAAATTTAAAAGTGTTAGTTAAGACGAAAATTAAATTAAAGAAAAATATATATATCAAAAGCTGCTATTAATTAATCTAATTAGTCAACAAAAATAAATAAATTATCACTTAAAATGATACATTATAAAGAACTAGGTATTTTAAGGAACTACATATACGTTCTAGCCAACTCCCTTTCGGAAAGCGGTTAGCGAGTCAAAGGGAATAAATCAGTTTAATGACTATAGAAATAACTTTGCTTTTCATAAGCCTTTGAGAATTACTATGACATACAAACTTGATTTTGTTGCTTGTAGAATTAGATGACTTATTATGTAAAGTTTATTATTAAGCTTATTACTAACTTTGAACCGTAGCGAAGAACTAATGCCGGCAATGGCACTCTACATTCACGAGTTGTTTTATTCAAATGAAGGTAAATTAAATATTGGCATAGAATTTTTTATATTATTTTCGTTTCTGTTTTTACTGTGTGTCACAGTGTACTTATCGCCACAATAGAAAGCGAGCGTAATTTAATTTACTATTGTGATATTTTATCACAAAATAAACAATCTCTCTGCATCACTTATCACACGCATCACCGCACACGTGCCTAGACAGACAGTTTATACATATGACTGATATTATTGTAAACAATCTCTAGAGAATTTACTTTCACAGCTGTCTTGCACGAGGTTCGGATTCGATTCCCGGATCGAGCAAACTTATATATAGATATTTTTTTAAAATAAAACTACTCTATACGGATTTTATCGCGTTGTTTATTTAACACTTTATGTAGCACTCATGGTCTGGGTGCTGAAAAGCAAACTAAACGTCGGAGAAAGAGTAAAACTAAATAAAAATTGATTTAACAGTTTTAATAATTTAGTAAGCTTAAATATGAGTAAAGTTTAATAGTAGTAGTGTAACAGATTCTTAATTATGTAATAAAGTGTTAAATAAACAACGCTATAAAATCCGTATAGAGTACTTTAATTTCAATGAATAACATTCGCGTGAACAGAAGAGAATATTATATAGATATTTTATCAAAAAAAATATCAGTAACAGCGCTGAGTAAGGAATAATGTTTGCCGGTTTTAAAATTAATGAACAGTTTTGCGTCTCACGGAGTAATGTGGACAAAAAGACATAGCGAACCATGGCAACATGTAATGCACCTTTGTCTACGTTTCGGTGTAATAAGCTTGTAAAAAGATATTTTACGACGGCACGGATGTCGAAGTAGTTTATGTAGTCCCTTAGCCTCTACCACTATCGCGGTAGTGATCGAGCGGCTTAGTGGTTAGTGTAACCGACTGTCACGCCTGAGGTTGCGGGTTCGATTTCCGCACAAGTCAAACATTTATGTGCATGGATATGGATGTTTGTCTTGGTCTGGGTGTTTCTATGTATAGTATGTATGTATTTACAAAAAAATGTAGGTATGTTTATTTATTGTCGAGTACCCTTAGTAAGCTCTGCTTCGTTTGGGCTAGATTGTGGTGTGTGTATGTGATAGAATATTATTATTATTATTATACTATGTTCGAATCCCACACGGGTGAAAAATGTGTTATCCACAAATGATTATTCCCAGTCTGGATGTCCTTTGTGTCCATTATTTGAATGTTTTTATAATCTTTCCCGATATATACATATATTATTGCCAGTGCCAGAGTTAACATTAAAAAAACATAATGAAAATATAATATAGGTACTCGCTTTTACCCACGGCTTCGCTCGAGACCAATACTTTATTTCTCGATGAAAGGTTGCCAATGTCTTTTTTTGTTCCCCTGACAACGTGTATACGAAATTTCATAATGATCGGTCGAGTAGTTAATCCGTGAAAGCGTAACAACCAAACAAACTGACTTTCGCATTTATAATATTAGTAAGAATCTTATAAGTGCTTTTATGGTCTTGCCACATTATAGTAGGTATCACTCGTACGTTGCGTATAATAATTCGTTTCAGGCACTTTATAAGAAAAATCCGTTAAATTGATACCAATACCCAAAGGCTCTCTCGATACTTGCGTACCTGACGATAAATTCATAGACGTAACGTTTGACATTCATGAGTTATCCGGTGACCCAAACGAATATATGATTCGAGTCTTGAATAATGTTTACACTTAATGTAATAGAAGGTACGTTAAAGAAGGCACAGGTCCCATTCCAAGTAGATTGGACGTCCATTTTGGTGAAATATGGCAGATTCTATTTTACGTCATCCTAACTAATATTTTATTAATGTGTATGTGAGTTTTTTCGTTTCTTACGCTTCACGCCTTAGCACCTCGATGAATCATCTTGAAATTTTGTATACAATTTGTCCGGGGCACAAAAAAGCACATAGGTACCCTATGTGCCTTTCATCTAAAAAAACGACTGTTACTAACCTAACCTACATTTATGCGAGCAAAGCCGCTGGAAAAATCTAGTAATATTATAGATGCGAATGTAAGTTTGTTTGTTACTCTTCCACGCCCTAACTACTCGACCGAACGTCATAAAATTTCTCATACACGTTATCAGGGGTACAGAAAAGATTATATGGTACGGTTGCCGAGCAAAGCCGTAGGCAAAAGCTTAGTATTTCTATAAATGTTTCATTGAAGTAAACGTTTTGAATTATGATAATGTATTTATAAACTATCCTTAAATAACCTATTCGTTGACTATTACTGAATTAAAATTCTTCCTTAATACAAATTTTAAGCGATTTATTTTGCTTATTGTACCTACCGTCTATCACCATCTATCAATATACCACACGGATAGCTGTGGCTTAAGTTGTCGCTTCACCAGTGCTAGTGCACAGTATGGTAGGTTTTATAAAGACAACAATTTGGGTGGGCCACTAAAAATTGAGCCGATTCTGGTTATTCTTTATGCCTGTTTTACCAAACCTGAACGTTGTGTCCAATGTTTGCAAAGACAAAATATATTTTTTAAATAGGAAAGGTATTTTTTTAAATAAGGTTGGATGAAGCAATACCGCACGCCTGTTATCAAAGTTGATATATAAATGAAACGACACACGATGCAATTATCAAGCACGTAGCAAGCTACATGCGCGTCAGACTTGCGCGCAGCTTGCTACGTGCAAGCAGCCCACGCATGTACTTCATCTTCATGCCATCCGTGTACTGTTCACGAGTCATTATTGTGCTATCATTTCACTTCTATATAAAAGGTTGCCCAAAATATGAATGCGCTAAATCAAGATAGTGATATTTATTAAGTTCCATTAATAGTTGCTAGATTCAAGTAAGATGTTGAGTTCATAAGAAGGTAATTTTATGAAACTTACGTTGCTTTTACTTCTAGGTCGCATAAGTTATTACACTGTTATTACAGCATTTACGTTACTTTAAATTGCTTCTGTTTGCGTCTAAGTAATCAGTAATCACATCGTTTCATTTTTCTATGACGCGAGAAAAGGCAATCAGACAAACTTTCTAACGTAATATTTAAAATATTTGGGTCTTTGTGTATAAGTTTGCAATTACATGGCCTTAGTAGCAACAGGGATTTGAGAATTCTACTCGTTTAGTTGTAATATACTCATGTTTTCTATTCAAAAACGACATCTCCCGCACTATGAATAAATACAGCGTCGCGGGCAAATCAACAATTTTTGAAACAATGGATAGGAAGAACATCCAGTCTTAGAATTAGTAGGAGTGTAATAGTGATTCATAACAGAACGCAGTATGGGGATGCCGATAGTAGAGACCACTTAGATCTTTTCCATTTTGGTCACTGACTTACGAAAGTTGTCTGGTAGTTTTCTCTTCGACGACGCCTTAAAATACATTGTTCTTTTAAACAAGACAACTTTAGCATTAGGAACAATTTCTGTGTCGCAAACGTTAAACCGACAGAGACAAAGATAATAATAATAATAATAATAATCTTTATTACCAGTTTTACAATTTTTTACATACAATGTGCTAAGTCAAACGTTATTCTTACAAATTGTAGGTTATTACAGTGTTGTGACTATCTGACACCCAAGCTAAGATTGAACTTGTGTTATGGGTGTCAGGGCTCTCAAAAATTAACTCCTTTATTATAATACGTAAGTACGGCGTGTGTGACGTGGTGTTTTACTTTAGGGATAAATAAAGATATCTTACATGCAAAAAAAATAAAAGTAATAAGAAGTAAGTATCTGTATAGTGTGTTTTGCGTTAGAATATGTGTGTGTGCGTGTGTGTGCGTGCGTGAGTGTGTGTGTATGTGTGTGTGTGTGTGTGTGTGTGTTGTGTATGTGTGTGTGTGTTGTGTGTGTATGTTATAATGTGATTTATAGCTTTAATGTGGATATAGTTTTGGTTACACTCTATTATCTATCTATCACATGCTTCAAGTATTCTTTCAACCTCTCCATAGCTAAGACCAATGATAAAAGATGACCCATTTGTGCACTTAAAAACCTAGTACCTACTGAAATTATGTTAAAGATATATGTCATGTTTCTAGTAAGCGTAGAGCGTAGAGCGTACGTAGTTTACAAGTACATGTTTATTTATACTCTTGGCAGACATTAAATCTTTTTAATTATTGTATCACCGTGTTGTGTCCATGCGGTGTATATCCTTGTGGCCTTTGTATTGGCAGAGCAGACTTCTAAGAGTCTTTTGTGTTGTAAGTCTACGTACAACTGTTATCAGTTAAGTATGTGTTTTATTATTATTATTTCAATTTATGTTTTCTATTATTATTTTACTTATGCCTGGATTGGAGTCTGTGTGACCGACGACGTAACAGCACAGCTCAAACAACAAGTTCTAATAATTCTAATTAGGGAAATAATTTCTGTATAAAATGTAGAAATCAACCAAGGATTTTCTAAATTATTAGTTAAATGGATTAATTTATTATTAATTTAGGCTGTATAAAGTTTGTTTCATACAAACTTTATACCTAAATCCATTTAAGCTTAAACATATGCATAAGCATAAACATATGCTACAAAACAAAAGTAATTAATCAAAGATAGCATATAAGTCATGTGAGTTGTGCAATGCGTGGGATTTGAATCCACGACCTCCTATCGTTGGTCAAAATACTTATTCACTGGTCTAGGAAACAAAATAAAATTAAGAAATTGTTTTATACTAGCTTTTGCTCTCGGCTTCGCTAGCGTAAAATATAGCCTATGTTAGTCGGAGCTAATATAGCTTTCTAATGGCGAAATAATTTTTAAAACTGGTTGAGTTGTTTTGAGTTAATACCTTTCAAACAAAAAACTAATCTTTCTTCTTTATAATATTAGTATAGAAAATTAATCAACTGATTGATGTCAATAATGCCGTCTTATCTACCCATAGCCTCCTGAAAGCAACAAATGAAATATATATAACGATTTTTAGAAATATATATAACTAGATTTCGCCCGCGGCTACGCTCGCGTAAATGTAGGTTGTATGTCAATTTTCTATCTCTCGAAACAGTAGTCTTTTGGATTAAAGTACTCTATGTCCTTTTCTGTACCCCTGACAACGTGTATGCAACGTTTAAATTCTAAAATAGTTTAAATTTAATGATGATCGGTCGAGTTGTTAAGGCTCGAAAGAGTAACAAGCAAACAGACAACATTCGCATTTATAATATTAGTTAGGTTAGGCAAATATACATTCCCGTCTCGTGTTAGTCAATGAAAACGTAGTTTTTTAATGTGTGCAGTAAGTTTTGTGCAAAGTCTGAAGCGTAAAATGAAGGGGGCTTACAAACTTGGTCTTAGGAATTTACTTATGCAACTACATAAAGTGTTGCAGGAGCTCGTTCGCATACAATCTTGCACTTATTCTCGTCGTCAAGCAAAACGACGTTTTACGTACAATGACATGTGCGCTTGCATCTTGTATCTTGCAACATGTTTGTTTAATATAATACCTATGATAATAAAAGTAGATTGCTTCGGTCATTTTGTTATAGTGTGGGTAGTACGTGTATTTCGTTAGCACACTCAAGACACTTGCGAGGTCCTTGGCTGGCTTAACGGCGGTAGATTCGGCTTAGCTTGCTTTTATTGGTTTCCACATATGTTCAATGCTCACAGCCCTGTTAATATGAGTCTTTTACACAGTGTGCACACAATGTCTTTTTTAATATGTAGCTTATGTTTTGTGTCTATTTAATAATGCCTCTATGTCTGGTCTGGTATTCCATTCATGTTACGTCAAGTAAATTTTCTGATAACTAAGGTCTATTCACGCATATCAGAGCCGTGCCCGGAACGTTACAGGGCTCTGTCACCGTGCCTGTCCGGGGACGGACGTGTGTGAACGAGTTCATATAAAACGTACACACCGATATTTTTTGCACGGTCCGTCCACGTCCCGGGCACAATCCTAATGTGTGTGGATAGACCTTTAATGTGTTTGGAATATATAATTTTAATTAACTATTAATAAATAATAAGAGCAGCGATAGATCAGTGGGGAGACCAACAGACTGCAATGCAGGGGGTCTCGGGTTCGAACCCACGTCGCGCACCTCTGACTTGCGGAAGTTATATGACTTTTCGAAATTATGTGCGTATTGATTGACAATTATCGCCTGCTCCGTGCCTCGGAGAGCACGTTAAGCCGTCGGTCCCGGCTGCCATGAACATCTATGGCAGTCGTTATTGGGGAAGTCGACACAAAAGATCCCACTGGGTCGAAGTGTCGCCGGTCTGTACTGACTGGCCCCCACACAAGATAAGATAAGATAAGATAAGATAACTATTAATAAATATATATTTCTTTTTTTTAAATAAAACTCACTCACACAGCTGAACTCTTATGATGTTGGGACTGTACATACATTTAAACAACATAAATAACAACTATTTGTGGATTACACAAATTTGGCAGTGGCGAGATGACCATTGAAACATCTATGGCATCCGTGCAGTGTGTGTTTGTCTGCCATAGCTGTGTATCTCAGCAACTTTAAATAATGTGTTGATTAATGAATTTACAAATTTTTGTATAATCGTAATATAATATGGGTGTAATAATTCTATGACATATAGAAAAAATAACGACTAAAATACTTTCAGGTAGGTGTAGTTATATTCAAAGAAATAATAATAATAATCTTTATTTGCTAGAAACACAGTTACAAAGATGTTTAAATAATAAAATAAGCACAGCATGACTCACCGTATGATATTAAGATAACAGTAATACTGTATGAAATGAAATAAATATTGTCCTTAATTAATTAGCATCGTGAATTTGTCATGAATTAAATTACATTGAATAATGAATTATAAAATTGTATTAAATTATAAATAAAACATACAACATCATTATTTATGTTACATTATTAATTAAATTATGTATAAGTCTATAATTTTTTTATATTTACACATTATAGTACATGTATTTGTGTGTATTATTATGAGCATAGCTATACAAGTTAAAACATAACTAGCTTAATTAGGATTATAATAGTTTCTAAATAAGTCTGGGTTTTTGACACTAACAAATACTTATTTATGTTTACATAACATAAATTCAGAAAGTGTGTAAAAGCAGTTATTTGTGAGCCATTGCTTTAATGTATGTATGAATTATGTCAGAGGCAATACTCGTATACTTTTTGATATTTTGTTAAATACTAAGTATGCTCATACAACAGCTATTTCTTTTGTGCTGAGTAGTTGATGTCATGTTATACTGTAGTTTACTAGGGTTTCGTATAGAATTAATATTATGTCCTCTTACTTTTTGAAAAATGTATGAATGCTTTTTAACAAATAATCCGATTTCAATTATGTATATTGAAGTTAATGTTAGCAATTTTAGTCTCTTAAATAAAGGTCTACACGAGTCTAGTGGGCAGCACCACAAATTGCCCTTATACATTTCTTTTGTAATATAAAAGACCTACTGATATCTGGTGAGTTGCCCCCTAGTAGTAGCCCATACCTTAGTATTGATCCGACGTAACCATAATATGCTATTAGTGCCGTCTTTTCACCTGCCAATTTCCTTATTTTATTTATTGCATATACAAATCTATTTACTCTGGTAGAGACGTGTTTTACTTGGGATTTCCAATTGCAATTTTTATCGATTGTTATACCCAAAAATGTAGCTTCGTCAAATTCGACAATTTCTTGGCCACGATGATAAATTTTTAATTGATTAATTTTTTTATTGTAGTTGCTAAATTGTATTATTTTTGTATTATTTATATTAACAGTCAGATTATTTTCATCTAGCCAATTAGACACGTGTTCTACTGTAGTGATTACACTTTGTTTGTAGTCAGAGTTAGAATTATTTTAAGTAACAACTACAGTAATGTCGTCTGCGAATAGTGTGCATTTATGTATGTTGTGTGACCTTAGGGATATGATTTATATATATAAGGAACAAAAGTGGCCCCATTATGCTGCCTATTTATGCCGAATAGAGTTACCTGACTTCGTATGTTCATTATTAATTTTGTTTTAGTTGTAGTAAGAATAGCGAATAATCGAAGAAAAGAGCTGAGAGCTTAATGAAGCATTATTCGAGAATATATAACAAAACAAAAAAAATCTAAACGTAAATATCTGTAGTAATAGGAGTGAAAAGACCGTAGATATATTGGATATTTTTTTAAATCTCTAATATTTCTAAAATACGTATCTTAGATTTTTTTTATTTTTCTGATATCTATCATAACGTAGCCTGTTACATAACTCCGGCTTGACGTCGACTTCTGCGACACCCTGTGTATCATACCTGTCTACAATCGATCGATACTAGTTCTCCACGTTAGTTACAAAAGTACAAAGAAAATTATATACATATATTCATGTAATATGTATTTAATTTCTTTAGATATGTATGTATATACTTATATACCATGTAATGATTTACCCAAATATATTTTTTGTCAATCTATACTTATAATAAGGATGTTGAGTTTGCTTGTTTTCCAGCCCAACATCAGCTTTCAAAAAATATTATTGCTTTTGATATGATATATGTCTTGATATTACTAAATTCATAAAAATGCTATATAATATCACGATACGATCCAAGTATGCAGTATTTATAAGCGTGGGTGAATCCGTGCCGGACAGTTAGTTTAAGTATAAAACTTCTCGACTTTTCTAGAATATCTACAGTAAACAACAAACAATAAACTTTGATCCGTTTACAATATTCCATTGTTACCACCCTAGTTTTGCGAACTACGAACTTTCCAACGCACGTTACTTTTATTTTTATTGCCATGTTCAGCTTTTATCAATGGAAAATCACTTCACTTTGCTGGTATTTATTTTGAGTGTAATGGTTATTATTTTGTGTGGTGGCCTAGAATGGTTACATTTATTTCTTTGACTGATGTTTACAGATCAGCGAGTTATTTATTAGTTACCTACACGCAATTTTTCTTAAACAATAGTTTGGAAAATGCGGGAATAATGCACTCAACTCATGCGGAAATGTAGGTGTGCGTAAAAATTTAAATACATTTTTTTAAAGATAACTTAAGAAAGAAAAACATTCAACCAACGGACACAAAGAACACTCAGACACGGAACAACTATTTATGAATCACACAAATTTTTGTCCCATGTTGGGGTCGAACCCACAACACTCGGCGTGGCGCAGAGGCGGGGCGATCACTTAAACCACTACGCCATACGTGCATTCATATATATACACATGTACATATTGTATATTACGTACATAAGCAAATACATATACATAAGTATATACAATATATGTTTTAAATTTTTCCGGTAGTACAATGTAAAAGGAAAGACAGTAAGAGGCAGACCCAGAAGGGGTCAAGGTCTTTTCGTATACTGAGGTCAAGGTGTTGGCCGACGATAATAATAATAAAAATTTATTGTCTTAAAAAGGGCACAAACAATTTATATATTCCCTAGACCCTGACATTAGGATACCCTGTGTCGTGGGATCTAGTCTCTTTCAATCCGTAGATAAATAAGACAAAATGTTTAAAATGAATGTAAAATAAAATAAATTTTTCATACAAAAATAGTGCGTGTGTGTGTGTATTGTGTATGCGTGTGTGAGTTAGTGTATGCGTGCGTGTGTGCGTGTGGTGTGCGTGCGCGTGAGGCGTGTGCGCGTGCGTGTGTGTACAAGTTTACTTTGAGTGGATCTACAACGCTTGCTTGAAGATCGAGAAAGGGAGCGTATACTCCAACAAGAGCAAAGCTTTTAAGTATGAAAAAGCTAAATAAAATGTAACCTACTTCTTTCTTATTTACTCCTCGTTCATCATCTATTTTTGAAAATTATTTCTTGGCACTTTAAAATAAACGTTAGGTTCTTTCACATTAACCTGTCAATTATTGAAAAGCCATAATTGAAAACCTATTGTGTCTAGCCGCTGATGTGCCGCTGCCATTTGATCGATTAATAATATTAGTACGCGCGTTACATAGATATGCCCTTGTTTATTAAGATTATCAAATCGGATAACAGGTTAAAAAAATATTGACGGTGTATTAGAATATAATCATAGATTATGCGTGTATACCCAATTAATATTTCTATTTAACCTTACTAATATTATAAATCAGAATGTGAGTTTGTTTGTCAAAGTCAAAGTCATTTATTTGCCAGAATGTAGGTGTACAGCAGAGTATGGTCTTAAATCTAAAATGTCCCAATTACATTCAACCATTACAATGGTATGCAAATATTTGTTTAATTCACACTAAAAATCTATTGTAACTATTATGTATTTAAAAAAAAACATTCAATAAAACGACAAATGCACTCCCTTAAATGCTAGTATCATTATTATTAATTAATCATTCTCAAAGTTATAATAACATATGTCTGTTCAAAAAATAAAATGTCAATTTAAATATGTCCATAAAATAAATATGTCAAAGATTTTATTAATATCATTAAAATACCTATGTCAGTGATCAAACTTCTCCGCAAAATGACATAAATTCATTGAGATCATAAAAACATTTTTCTTTTAGCCACTGTGTCAACTTTGTTTTAAACTTTGTTAGACTTTCACGCCTTAACTACTCGACCGATCATTATGCAATTTCGGATACACGTTGTCAGGGTACATACGAGGACATAGGTATTTTATTCAGAAAAAAGAGAATAAAGTACGGTCCCGAAAAGCTAGTAGGTATATCATGAAACGATATCGAAGATGTATCTGTACATTGCAGATTTTTAGTAAAAAACGTTCTAGCATCTATAATTATTAAAGGTAAATTTGTAGGTCATTGCCTACGTCTTCGAAAATCATGGGCATGAATAAATTTTACTCCACAGTTAAGCAGTTTTAAAAGTTAAAATAGCTCAACATTCAATTCAAAATCTAAGCTATGTTTCAGCGAATTCCATTAAATAAAAACTAAATATTTAGTATACAGTATCATTGAAGTAAATGTACAACATTATACCAAAATCAGTTCAGCGGCTTAGCTAAAATATATTAAAAGCAAAAGAAATAAAATTAGCCTTTGAAAAACAAGGTACTGCTGAGTCCAGTGAACATTCACAATATTAAATTGTTTATGTGAATCTTTTCTTAACTTCATAGCTTATGATATATTATGCATAATATATTCAACATTAGGATTGTTTGTTACATTACGCTTGTGAGGTACGACGAAAATAACTGCGTCGTCTTTTATGTTTAAAAAAATAGAAATAGAAATATTTATGAGAGAATGTAGGTTTACAGATTATGATGTTTACATGTTTGTCGGAATTCTTATACATTCTCAAGCAAAAATTAATACAGTTGTTTAAATAAAAGGGGGATAATAATATACACAAAGTAAAAATGCAGAAAATAAATACTAAAGTTAGATACTTTTACAAACAGTGGCAAATTGGTAGTAACAATATTAGCTTGGTATGTATCAAAATCAAAATCAAAATCAAAATAAATTTATTCAAATTAGGTTACAAGGTAACACTTATGAATGTCAAAGTTACACGTAATTTTTTTCGGGGAAACTGTAAACCAAAAAAAAAAAAAAAAAAAAAAAAAAAAAAAAAAAAAAAAAAAAAACAAAACATTGATTTAATAGTTTCAATAATTTTATTACCTTATAAATTAGTCGAATTCAATAGTAGTAGTAGAGTAATATTTTCAAAATTTTGTAATACAGTGATAAATAAACAACGCGATAAAATCCGTATACAGTAGTTTAATTTCAATGAATAACATTCGCGTAAACAGAAGACAATATTAAATAAATAATAATTTAAAAACCAAAAATTACACTTTATTAAAAAAAGTAGAAAATAATTTAATAATTTTAATGTAAAAATGCGTGGGGTTTTTTGTTACGTTGGCAATGCTTTGACGCGGGGGCGGGCGGAGGGATTATGTCGGACTCGCCGGGGTAAAAGAAAAGATGGAATAAGAAGAATAATGTACCTCCCGGAATACCGACTAAACCTACCACGGTGTTCCTCGATAAAACCGCTGTCGACGGGGCCGCGCGAATCACTTTCGCATGTGGTCGCGACCCCGCCGAGGTTTCGGCCCGCCGCCCATATAAAACGGCTGGCCACTACGCTAAGAGACCTACCCAAAGAACTCACTCTCTATTGTACCCTCTGTCCCCCCCCTAGAAGGGAGACGGACTCGACACAGAGGCGCGCGTGGGAACACGCACGCCGCCTCTCGGACCTGGTGCTGAACGGATGGCGGGCAGGCCCATAAAGCCTACCACCCCCAGGTCAAACCTCAGAGTGACTGGAGGTCATCTCGCGCCCTCCGGCGCTCGGTTTTGCGGTTGGGGAGAGGGTTTAAACGCTCCCTCTCCCACTCCGCCGCCTCCTTGATGGAAATCACTTCCTCACAAAAGGAGGCGACGGCATTCCACGACCTCTCACTCCGCACCATAGACTGAACTACGGCCGGGAGCGAGAGGGCAACCGATCCGACTGCCGCGATCAACTCACGGCGCTGCGATGCCCAGGCCGGGCAAACCGCCAAAGTGTGCAGCGCCGTGTCCTCAACAACGTTGCGGCAGTCCCCGCAACGTTGTTGAGGTGACAACCGGGCGTCTCTTGCCGGCATATACGACACAGGAACTGGCCAAAACAACCGTGGCCAGTCATTACCTGTGTCAGCCGGAAGGTGAGGGCACCATGCCACCTCTCCAGCCACTCCTTAACCACGGGACTTACCGCCACGATCGTGGCGTGCCCGATAACCCCCAACCCCACGCTTTTACATTAAAATTACTAAATTATTTTCAACTTTTTTTAATAAAGCGTGAATTTTAATTTTTTAAACTATTATTTATTAAGTTTTGTGTAGTATATTTAGTAAGTTTTATAAGTGTTTATATCCACCTGTATAGAGTAAACTCTGATTTTGAGTTCTTAGAGCCGGTGTTCGAGTTCTATTTTCTTGAACAGTTGGGAATAGCTGCTGTTAGTTTCTACAAGTATGGCTACCAGTATATAGATGCAGGGAAAGGTTAGCAATTTATAAGTTTTAAAAACCGGTACACAGCTATCTGTAGCTTTTAAGTGGAAGATTGATATTTATGAGATTTGAAAACACTTTCTCTGTAGCTACTGTTTCCCCAAAAGACCACACCGAATCTTAAGACAGAAACCACTAATCCATGATATGCTATCAGTACTGTGTTGACGTTAACTTTTTTTGCGAGGTTATAAAGAGCATATGCAGATGAATGTAGTTTTTGCATATATTCTGTTTGCGGCTTCCACGTTAGCTGGTAATGAATAATTACGCCTAAAATTTCGCAATATTGACGCTTTCTACAGTTTGTCCGTCATAAGAATTAATTTAAGTACCGACGCATTTAAGCGAAAATTAAAGTCATTTCTAGTTGAAAAGGCCTATTACAATGTAAGCGACTTTCTAAATTATAAATTTGATTTCATATGATCAAGTCCTGTTTAGATTAATTTGAAATAAAATTTAATACTATTATATATTGAGATTTAATACAATTTTATATTACTTTGACATTGTAGGTATACATTTATAGACTAATTATTGTTATAACTAATTCTTAAAATTATTTAAAAATTCTTATAATTAATTCAATTTGATTATTATAATTAACACACATTTACATAAAAGGTAGTTATTATCAGATAAATTGATAGAAATAGATCACTGATACCAGTTTATCCATTGGCATATTATGTTTTACTCACAATTATATTTGCACGCCATTGTACATGGCAAACATGTCTAGAACATTCTCTCACTGTATATCTTGCATGCGATTTTATTGTATCTACACACGTGTTTGAGCGAATAAATAAATTATTATTATTATTATTAGTGATTTTAATTTGATCAGTACGTTGTCGTGGCAGTGGTTGGTAATAATGCATGATCTTAGTCTTTTCTACGTTAACTACAATGTTGTTAATGTTTAGCTAGGTTATTATATTATTAAGAGTATTATTAATGACCTTCTCATAGTCATTCCTGTTGTGGCATTTGATCAGTATTGCGCTATCATCAGCAAATAGGACTGTTGGGTGACGGATTTGACGGGGTAAGTCATTTATGTAAATTAAGAATAATAACGGGCCAGCAAGTACGCTTCCCTGTGGAACAACAAGTTAGAGATGATATGTATTTTTGTTCACGTCGTCTCGTTTTCGTATAAATTCTAGAAATTTCTGTGTATTGTACACGTCCATCCAGATATGATTTTAATAAGTTGAGGATATTGCCTCGAATAGGAATCATAACAATCAAGTTTTGTAAAAGTGTATCGAATGCTTTCGACGTGTCAGTAAATACAGCACATATGGGTGTCCCGCATACGTTAGTCATTATAGACTTTATAAGTTCGAATATGGCCATATCAATATTTTTATTTTAACGGAACCCTTTCTGATCATTACACAATATATTAAATTACATGTATTGTATTGTAAGCGGTTCAAATATTATTATACACTAGACTTTGGCTGCAGCTTTGCTTGCTGTAACGTAGATTTTGCTTATAAATTTCTATCCCTCGGGAACAGTATTTTTTGCCGAGGGATAGATAGTTACTCTATGTCCTTTTTTGAGCTGATTTCATGATGATAGTTTGAGAAGATAAGCGTAAATAACAAACCAACTCGCATTTCCATTTATGATATTAGTTACGGTAAAGTATTATAGGAGAGGGGAGAGGCCTATGTCCAGCAGTGGACTGCGGTGGGATGATTAATTGATTGATTGAAAGTATTTTGTAGGTTATTTATTTCAAAACTAGCTATTTTATTTAAAAACTATTTTGTCCGCGACTTCATACACGGCCTACGGGAGATTTAGAAGGTACCTATTTGTGCTTTCCTTTTTGCCTGTAAGTAGAAGCTGATCTTCATATATAATACTCGACTTCTAGGCAACGTATCAAGATGAAACATGCACTAGATTTTAAGTCAGACCTCCAGCAATACAACTGTCAAAACCGCATTTATTTTCGTACTATAGTTTTTGCGTGATACTCGTCCCGCACAAACAGACAGTCAAACATACAAATTTAAAAAGCTTTTAAACAGAACGCTCTCGTTATTTTTTGTTAAATATCTGTTACATAGCATATATACATAAATAACAGCAGCGAGACCGTTGGACTGCCACGCAGAAGTCTCGAGCTCGATCCCAAGGATGAATATCTGACTTTTCAAATTTAAGTGCGTATTTAATAGTTAATCATCACTCGCTTTAACGTAAAAGAAAATATCGTGGGGAAACCTGCATATCTGATAGTTCTCCATAATGTTCTCAGAGATATGTAAAATCTGCCAACCTGTACTGGGCCAGCAGCGTAATGGTCTATGACCTAACCCTTCTCACACTGAGAAGATGTCCGTGCCCAGCAGTAGGACAGTTTAACACAGGGCTGGTATTATTATTAAATATATTCTTTGTGCAGACATCGAACAGTTACAATTAACTATAATTAAGTATATATAAATAATTTAACATAAATACCAACTGTTGTCACTGAAATGAATAATTACTTTTTATACACATGAAAAACAATGTCTATTCTAAAACAAAAAGCTACAAATCACTATAAAGCTAAGTAAACAATATGGCACGACAAACAAAATAATTGTGATAGATATCTACACAAACTCTTTATCCTGAAGCAAACTTTATCGTAATACTGTTTTCTCTTCGTTTTCTATCAACTATGAATGTTTGTTCTCAATACTATTCTTTCGAAATAGCTATCAAGTTGGTAAATAAGTATTGAGTATGTTGACTCAATAGCTCTTGTATATGACGCAGGTGATATACGCAAGTTCTACTGTGGCAAGTGGCAAGAGCCACTATAGTAACTGAATTGTTTAACTTGCTTGCCTAAAGCCCGCGTGAGTTTCTTGCGCATACAGCCCACGCGCGAACTATGCGCATGCAGCTCACGCGCGAACCATGCGCATGCAGCCCGCTACTTGCATCGTCATCCTAACTAGTATCATAAATGCGAATGAGAGTTTTTTTAAATATTCTTTCACATATTACATATTACACACTATCTAGCCCAAACTAAGCAGAGCTTGTACTATGGTACATTCTCGAATTTTTGTATTGTTACATACCGGGTATGACGTTTCTATAAAACTCCTTAAACGCTTTAACTGCGTTTAAAAGGGGAAGGCCAGCGGTCGCCGAGTTTAGTTTACAATCGTAAGCTGTCAAGTATTTATCGAAGCGAACGGAAGCGAAAATACTATGGAGTTTGAAGCAGTTACAGTGGAAAAGTGTAGTATAGTGTCTGTTGTTTTAAATTTAATTGTGTGCTAGAATAAAACGTTTTTGTCGGTAATATTGTTTTACATTCTTATCCCTCGAACCCAGCTCGTAACAATATTACCACTTCTAACAGCAGGTTTGGTAGATAGAAATATCAACTAATAGTCCATTATGTAATGGCTGTTAAGCGTATTTTTTAAACATTACTACCAACTTGGGTTACCTTCGTATTACTAGTATTTTTGTTAAATCTTTTAGCTACGCTAGACTGCTAGTGTTGAAAGTAGGTTCACGTCGGTGGTGCAATGGGTGGGAATCGAACCCGCTACCTCTCGATCACAAGTTTAATGCCTTGGGGCAGAAGCCCAGTTGATAAGGCATTGAACTTGAACTAAAATTATTATCCTATCCTAAGAAACAGTTGTGTATATTGGCAGAATTCTAATTACTTTTGCCTTAAAATCACACAACACGGAGAAAACACGGTGTAACGTTTTAAATTACATCAAGTTCCATGTAAGTGGTATTACGTACGCGGGACCTAATTTCACAGGCAATTCCCTCGGCAATAGAATTTAAAACTAGTTCTTATACGTAAGTATAAGGTTAACATCACACATGTAAATGTGTCATGTAAACTTACTTATATTTATGTATAAAATTACTTGTAGTTTAATATTAAGTCATATTCGTGATACAAAGTAGCGATGGACAATAGTTACTGCAAAATCGTATGATTAAATAATAGGGTTTTAAATTAAAGAACATGATAAAATGCGTATAAAGTAATTTAATTTCAATGTACATAACAATCGCGAAAACGTAAGACTAAATTAAAAAATCGTACATTTCAAAAATTTTAATTTTCTGCTTTGGAATGTTGATCCATTCGTTGTTGTTATTTCATCTCTATGTATATAAAAAGGCAAAACAGCTCAGTACTATTTCCTGCTCTGTTGGTGAACCGAATTTTTGTTATATTATTGTGTAATCATTGACCTGCTTTAGTGTTATCAATAACTGGGAGCAACTGTTCCCAATGTTCGTCAATAACTACTAAAAATATGAACGAATGTAAAAGAGAGGCCAAAAAATATTGACAATATGTAAATCAATATGTTTTCGATAAATTTCAATAATTATTAAAGTCAAATTTTGTGCATTGGGCGAACACAAAATTTATTTATTAATGGTTAACATGATGCGACAATCTGCCAGTCTTCAAAAATCCGGTCCTTTGCAATAGTCCGTCTCGACAAAACTAATTATAGGCTAAATATAACCACAAAGTTGTTTAAAAGTTATACGATCTCAAACATTCACAGTATGATTATTAAGATATAGATATTTATAGCCAGCCAGTGACTTTATTAGACTGCTGACGACGATTCCAAATTACGATGTTATGCTCCAATTAAGACCGAGGTCAATTTAAGTAAACTCACCGCGCCCATTTACTTGTTTATTATTTACCAGGTACAGTATTAATTTGATTTTGCGTATACTTACCTAACAATTAATAAAAATCTATACATATATATTTACACCTACATTTCCTAGGTGTAGGTAGAGCGGTATAACGCCCGAAAATCTGCCGCTATTAAGAGTCTCATGTCGAAAAACGCACAGGAGTCGCATTCTCTACTGCTGCGCTAATGAGTCAGTGAATACGTTATCTATACGTATATATACGTATCTATCATTATACATAAATGTGTAGGGATAAGGAAAGGGGTAGCTAGAATTCCTATTCACCTACTTACCCCTTTTGGAAACCAGGCTACGGATTGCCACTTGCAACGATCCTGGCATATCACTCTTGCTTTATTTTCTACCATTATAATCTTAATACACACTAGTCAGTGTAGGATACTCACAAACTAATCTTTCTCTAGAATATCTCCGATCCGGCGAGAGAACGTGTGCCTAGATTGTTCTTTTAATACTAAAATATTATCGTTACTCATAATTACATAATTAAATCATGCCTGTAAACTAGATCAGGACGAAAACAGACCTTCTTTTCATCAGCTATATTTTAAGTAAAGTACGGGGCGAGCCTATTCCCTGCCGAGTAGATCCAAACACGATAGTTTTACAGAAAATCCCTAACAGAAAACATAGTAAAACTTTGCCCGTCTAGGGATTCGCACGATCGGTTGCAAATCGAATAAGTACCTTTAATGGACAAACTTTTGCCACTGGATATCAATCGAATCAGCAAATTGATCATTAGATTACGTAAGACACGATAGTCAGTTGACTCATTTGTAAGGTATTATAAATTTTTCTAAAGCCAATTCTTGTTAGTACTCATAAGTCCGAGAGTGATTCTCTACTAAACTATTTCTTAAATGTAGCGGTCGCCTAGTGGTCAAAATTCGACTAAAATTGATTTAAATTTTTAGTTTGATCGTTATTAAGGTTTTATTGTCTATAACTCTACCCTTATAATCATATTTCATTTAGATTTCGCCAAGGCTATGCAGTTTAATTTACATATCTTTATCAAACAAATTATTATTTACTTAACTATACTCTTTCATTGACGATATTCCTAAGCTTGCTACTTTGTTTTATATTTTATTTATTACATATAAATAAGGTATGTAGGTAACCGTAGTTACAAAGAATTGTACGACGTCAGATGAATATCAGTCTTGACTGTGTATGTCAAATGCATGGTTTTATGCGTGTAATGTTTTTTATTAATTTCATGTATTTCTAATGCATATTTTATAAAAATATTAGGATTTGCCACTCCATCTCCATATAAACTGTACCTGTGCCAAATTTCATACACCTCTGACCGCTCAATTTTCGTAAAAAGGGGTACAAAGTTTTTGCTTCATGTATTAATATATAGATATTCTTTGACACGCAACGTCGCGTTCTTCGGATTTCGCGTGTAGGCCAGGCTCTTAACGTAATTGATGAATAGGCTGATTCTGTATTACATCAATAAAAATGTTACGTATTCTAAAATCTAAAGAGAAAGATATTTTGAAATTAATTGAAATTAAAGGAAATGGTGTTTCAAAGCTAGTAGACAGGGCGGTAATTATCATGGGTTTCATTACTAAGGATATCTTTGTATTAAGGAAAAGACATTTTCTTTTCACTTTTCTTTTTCTCCTAGAAAAGTCTAGGAGTAAATCAACTTAGTAACTAATTAAAGAGAAGTAAAAGCGTTTTTAACAACAGAAAGTAAAAACAGTTTAACATTGACTATTTAATTATGTGAAAATTAATTACTCTCGTAAATCCTAATGTATGAATAGTAAAAGCATTGTTAATGTTTTCTCCCGTTGAATAAATGTTCGACATACGCTTTTATTCCATTTTTGCTTTCTTTTTGTAGAGACTTAGTATTCCTTTCCCTAGGTATTACTCATTAATTACTGAACCTTTAGAATTGAAAGCGGTCTTGTCCATTCTTGTTTACCATATTTGTTGTATAAAATATACGGGCTGCCTGACGGTTCGGTTCTTAACTTTTAATTACCTCAATTAAAACTTGACTGTTGCCTTGCCAGTAACCATAGTAACCAATTGTTATTGCCACGGGTACTGCAGGCAAACTCAAATAATAACAGCCGATCTAGAGGTGAGTTTGGTAGTGAGATTTAACAGAATTGCACAGCTGGTTTCTGATGATATATGATGTATAGATAATGAATATTTATTAGATAGAGAGACCTTGAAATATCAAACAATACCGTATAATAATAAAAAAATATATAAATTTGAGAACTAATCTATTATTAAAATAAACAAGTATTGTAGTATGTTATCTCGATATCGATACCTTTAGCTATAAATTTCTTAGCATTGTTTATATCTCAAGAAAGTTTTATATATGTAATTTATTCATAGAACAAAGCTGATCCAATAATAGTTTAAGTAGACAGACATAAAAATAAAAGCATAAATCATGTCATATTGCAGATAATATATTTCTTTGTAGAATACAAATGTAAAAGCTTATTCATGTATTTGGCATAGATGATCTAATAAAGTATTTATTTGAAAAGCATGCAGTCTATTTAGAGGACATAAACATATACGAAGGAATTGGTCGGTTACCGAAACGGTGTGTGTAAAAATATCTGCTCATCATCCATCACTCGGTGTGAATTGAATTTTGAAACACTACTACTATTTGATCCAAAGTGTATCAATCAATGAGCATCGTGTTTATTTATACAAAATCTTTAGTCGACTGTGTTTTATTTACGGTGGTGATGGGTGATGTAAGACCTACTTAGCTGGCAACATTGGCTTTTTCCTGTTTACTAACACGAGGTACAAGGTTATTTGCGAGAGAAGATTCGAAAAATTAAGATCTAACAACTAATATAGCCGTTAATGTGGTTTGAATAGTATATAATATAGTAATTAAATTGTTGAGCAGTTTGGTTGAGGTGGCAACGTTTAGTTCGAGGGGTCTAAACGCTTGAATCTAGTATAGAGAGCTCGCAAAATGCTTTATCGTCGTTTTGTGTGATCAGAAAGCTGTTTTCTTTATAGTCTAAAGAATCATGGCAGCTTTACCATTCAACGTGGCAATGCTGAAAGCTTAGGTACTGCGTTATGGATACTGACAAATTCTATGACCCCTATACCAGTCATTTAAATATTATCTTTTTTTTATAATTACTATTTGTCTACATAAACATATATAAATATAAACCGTTTGAAAGTGCTTTATCGATTGATTAGCTATTGCCCGCGGCTTCGCTCTCGTAAAATTAGGTCAGGTTAGGTTATGCAATAGAACTTTTTTTAATAAAATATAGCATATGTTACTCGGTGATAATATAGCTTTCTAATGGTGAAAGGGATCGAATCAGAAATGAGGAGATCCGCAGGAAAACAAAAGTTGTCAAGATACCGTAGCACGCAGAACTGATGGCCGTTGGGGCTAGAAAGTTTCTGGAGTGGCGGCTACGCACCTGAACACGCAGCAGAGATAGGTACACAAGGTGGATACACGACCTAGTAAGGGTCGTGAGAAGCGGTTGGATGCGGGTGGCCCAAGACCGGTCTGTGTGGAAAACTTTGGGGAAGGCCTCTGTCCAGCAGTGAAGGTTTTCCGGCTGAGATGATGAATGGTGAAAGAATTTTTAAAATCGGTTGAGTAGTGAGTAGATTTTGAGTTAAATCCTTACAAACAAACAAACATACAAACAATTTAATCATTACTCTTTATAATATTATATTATTAGGATAGATATATTAACAAAACTTTCTACTATCATAAATGAGTTGGTGTGTTATGCCGGTAAATAAATTTCACCAACAAATTTTACCTCAGTTTTACTTTAAATACATTAAACAGAGGTAAAGCGGGTGCAGGAGTTACACATGGGAGCACATACATGCCTAAGCGACATGGTCGTGATGACGCTAGTGGCCGTCCGAACCTGAGCCGAGGGAGTGGTGCTCACTCGGGCAGTTCTAAGATGTGGAGAGAGGGTAACCTTGGAAAGGGTATCCAATGCGGAGGGCGTGGCAGCCCCGGTAGAGGTCAGTTGCGTAAAGAATGTCCAAAGGAGGACCTTAGCGCGACACCCTCGGGGAGTGGTTGTCAGCCCTCTAGTCTCGGGGAGGCTAGCAAGGAGCAGTCGGGCGAGGCACACCCTATGGGGGAGCCAAACTCGGCTGCATACTCTGCAGGCCATACCCGGAGTAGGAAGAGGCGTAGCGGGTATGCCAACTGTAAGCGGCGTGAGCTGCAGCGGCAGATGGTACTGGCATCCGGTGCAGCCAAAAGGGTTAGGGTCAGCGACGAAACCGTCGCTCAGGTCGGTGACAACAAGCGGGCCAAAACGCAAGGTGACTCCTACAGGGATGCGCTGACGGGAGAACAAATGGCCGTTGGCTCGCAATGGCCGGACGCTCTATTAGCTGCAGAGCCTATATCGGTGGCCTTTTGAGACCTGTTAGGGCCACGCTAGATCCCCTGCCGGCTATTAGTGTCGGTGCACTGCTCGGAGGAGCTCTGCACATAACATTTATTTATTTATTTATTTATAGTTAATTAAAACGATAAAGTCAGTTACATTAATTAACATAGAATATCTAAATACAATCTAAAAACTTATATCTAACATAATTTATACATACAGACAAATAAAATATAACAAATAAAAAGAAACAAAATTTAACACAATGTCGTTAAAAAACAATTAACATATATACTCTTAAGTTACTATTCACTAATAAGGAATAGAAGATATCCTGTCATACCTCTTCTCGCAGAAAATCAGACATTCTCTCATAATCTTCTTCCATTTATCCGCAAACAAATCACACTCAGGGCTAGCATCCAAGAGAGCGTTGAGCGCCTCCAGAAAGCGACAAATTGGGGACTCTGCCCTGGCAACTGTACGACAGGCCGGTCGAGCAAATAATTTATGTCGACAACTTTGACGGAAGGCAAGATATCGGTCAGGCACATACAACCTACATAGCAAGTTATGAAGTTCCAGACATTTGACTCGCCCTCGAAGGATTTTACCGGCCGTAGTGAGGTGTGTTAGTCCTCTTCTAACCTCCAAAGAATTAAAACCCAATATCCCTAGGAGGTAGTTTGTCGGGTACATATAGGGAAAGTAATAATACACCCTTTTGTGGAGATACCTAAGAAAAGTCTTTTGCATCTTTTCAATAATTAAGGCATGAGTTGACGTGTAGGAATACCAAACACATGAACAACTCTCGAGTTTGCTTCTGATAAGGCTGGTATAAAGATGTTTGATCACATTCGGGTTATGGAAGTTACTTGAGTTCCGCAAAACAAAACCTAGTCGTCCATAAGATGACTTAGCGGTAACAGAAACGTGATTCCTAAATGTAAGACTACTGTCAAAAGTTACCCCTAAATCTTTGATGTTCATTACGCGTATTATGTCATTCCCACCCAATGTGTATGTATGATTAACCGGATGTAACTTTCTACTGTAAGTCATAACGAAGCATTTATTCACGTTGAAAAGCAGCTTGTTTTTGGTACTCCATTGAAAGAGCGCATCAACATCCCGCTGCAAATCCATACAGTCTCGAGAAGTCTTGATTTCGAGAGCTATTTTAAGGTTGTCTGCGTATAAAAGGCATTTCGCAATTTTAACCTCATTAATAAGGTCGTTAATCATAATGAGAAACAAAAAAGGACCTAGCACTGATCCCTGGCTCACACCTGACCGAGTGTTGTAAGGCTCAGAGTCGAGACAACCATGCCTTACAAATTGTCTACGGTCCCGCAAGTAGTCGGCAAAGAAGTAGAGCAAGCTTGGCGTAAAGCCCATGTTAGCCAACTTTGTTAACAAAACGTCATTATCGACTTTATCAAAAGCCCTACAGAAATCAAAGTAGAGGACATCAACTTGCCCACCCATATCCAAGCATCTCGACACGTAGTCGGTATGGATCAATAGATTGGTATCAACTGAGCGACCTGATCGGAAACCATGTTGAGCGTCAGAAAGATAAACATCTATTTGTTGATAAATAATCGAGTGGAGCACGTGTTCGAAAAGTTTGCCAATGGTAGGGAGGATGGCAATTGGTCTATGATCCACTACGGATGTCTTGTCTGTTGTCTTTGGGATGGGTATGACACGTGATAATTTCCACTGTTTGGGATAAACACCTGTTCTAAGTGCCAAATTGAAAATGTGGCAAAGCGGGGTAGCAAAAGCATCCTTGCATCCCTTAAGCACATATGCGGGCACGTTATCAGGCCCGATTGCACTACCCGGTTTTAATTTTCCGATCGCTTTTAATACGTTCGGTACTGTTATGACGGGCAACGAGATATAGCCGCCCTCAATATACAAATTTAAGTTACTCGGATCTAATTTAGGTATATCTGGCAAGAAGACTGAGGCAAAGTACTGAGCAAATGCATCGGCAGCTTGGGCCCTTGAATAGGTCGCGCCGTTAAGAGTAACATTTGGCTCAAAACTGCCCTTCGACCGCAGGCTCTGTATGTGCTGCCAAAACTGCAAAGAATTTTTCCTAATATTGTTTTCTATAGAGAAGGTGTATGACGTATAAGCGACCTTAATTTGATATTTTAAATTCCGACGCAGAGTATCAAACTCTGTGTATATGAATTCGCAACGTGTACGTTGCCACTGTTTGTGTAATTTACGTTTACGTTGTACACTTTGAATAAGTTCTCTGTCAAGCCAAACAGAGTATCGCCTAGATCGGGAAGTAAGTCTCTTTTTCTTGGGGACCGTAGAATCGAAGATATTATACACGATTGTGTAAAACATATCGGTGGCGGTACATGCGTCATTACAATTAAGAAGATCCTGCCAGCGAGCTGACCTAAACTGCTCATATAGAGATGCAAAGTCCGCCTTATAGAAATTCCAGTCCCTGCTCTCATCAATGTTACTAGGATCTACCATATCAATGCGTTTAGGTTTGATAGCGTTTACCATAACATGAAGTGGAGGATGATATAAATCAATTGGCACTAACTCTGATCCTATTATATGCTCACAGGTGACATCAACGCCCTCTCGAGTCAGAACCATGTCTAACTTAGTTCCTCGGAAATTCATCACCTCATTCCTCTCAGAAAGATTACAGAAGTTTAAAAATTAGCAGTAATACTGATTAATATTTAGTGATGCACTTTTTAGATTAAGGTCACCAAAAATTATAATAATACTATTTAAATTTGCAATTATGCTCTCAACTTTACAGAACCACGCCATGTAATCATCGTCTGTAGCGGAAGGCTTGATATATACTACACAAACATTTATATTACGGCTATATATATGAAGCGTAGCCCATAAATCCTCACCAAAATCAGTCTCAAATTCACGTCGCCTTCTCAAAACGGCCCCAGGGCTTGCAGCAAGCAGCACACCACCTCCCAGTGTTGCTCTGTCTCGCCGTAGTATGTTCCAGCTTCCCCCTGACACCTCCGAGTCCTCAACTGATTCATCAAGATAGGTTTCGGTCACAGCTACAAGATCATAATCAGCGAGCATCAAGCTGGTTCGCCATGTCGTTAGTTTAGTTTTCAATCCGCGTACATTTTGGTATAAGAAACACAGGTGGTTTGTGCGTTTACTGACGGTGCGTGTATTTAAAATACTAGGTGATTTACTTCGGTTCTTAATTTTCTGTAGATAGGTATATTTATTCTTACTCCTCTCTATATAAGGCTTTTAGAACGTAGAGTTCTCTTTAGGCGAGCAGAGGTAATTAACATCAGGTTAGCCTCCAATAGGGCTAGTAATAAGATTGTCGAGTGGCGTATGTCTGATGCGATTACCTTGTCAGATCATAATTACATATACTTTAAGTACAGGACGCTGGTTCCGGCTCCTACAGAACGTAGAGGGAATCCCAGAAATACGGACTGGAACTCCTTTAGGAGTGACCTCAAAATAGATCTAGAGGATTCTAAGAAAAAGCTCAATTCTATATTAGACATCGAGTTTACGGCAGACAAATTGATCCAGACCGGCCTGGACAAAGAACTGCCCTGAGAGGGTACTGTGGTGGACGCCAGAGTTGGTCAAGCTGCGGCTAGAAGCAAGGCGAGCGTTTAACAATGCTAGGACCAGCAGGGACTACAGCGGTTACGCTCGTTGTTTGTCAGTAGTAATCATTTATCGATCAACCCAGGGAAAACTACTATAGTGCCGTTTACTAGAAAGAGGGATCTAACAGTGTTGAGAACTCTATGTATGGTACGCAGTTACAATGGTCTACGGAGGTGAAATATCTAGGCATGACCTGAGATAACAAACTTACGTGGAAACCTCATGTGGACAAAGCCATAGAGAAGGCCTAGCGGGTCTTCGGCATAATTCGTTCTACTTATGGGAAGACCTGGAGGCTGAAGCCCAAGGTCATCAAGTGGCTATACACGATGATGATAAGACCCATACTCACGTATGAAAGCATTGTCTGGTGGCCAAGAACTAAACTAGTTACATGCAGGATCGCGCTGTCAAAGGTGCAGCGATTGGCCTGCATGGCTATAACAGGGGCGTTCCCGACTACGCCAACGGCAGCGTTACAGGTCCTGCTGGATCTAACGCCGCTACACATTGTTGTGGAGTCAGAGGCGATAAAGACATAGACTATCTGTGCATGGGCTGTGGAGCGTCAACTTGCTGGTATCTCGACACACAAAATTGGAGATTTCGAAGGATCTCAAAAGGATTATGAGCATGGGATGTGACAAAATGCAACCAATGCACATATTCAAAAATAATTTTAAAATAAAGGTCCCACGAGGTACGAATTGAGACAAGGTCTACAATCCCCTGACAAGGATTGTCACATCTGGTACCCCGATGGTTCCAAAATGGAAACAGGTTCAGGCGCTGGTATTTATGTCAACTACTGCAAGGTGAGCCAAAGCATGGGCAAATATACAACGGTCTTCCAAGCGGAAACCTATGATATAATTGCGTGCTCAGGAGAATATTAACATTAATGTCACTGACAGTACTGTGTGTATTCTCAGTTCAAGCTGCTCTCATGGTTCTGGACTCTTGTAGGGTGGACTCCAGACTGGTCTTGAACTGTGCCCTTAACAAATTTGGCAGGCAGAACACAGTCAGACTAGTGTGGGTTCCGGGACATGCAGGAGTGCAGAGCAATAAGGAGGCTGATGAATTATCCAGAAAGAACTCGGAGCAAATGTTCGTGGGCCCCGAGCCACTCGTAGGACTGTTTGAGAGCACCGTCAAGGCAGCTTTGAATGCATATGGCAATGATAAATACAGGCTGGAGTGGATGCCCCTTAGGGGTCTGGAACACTCCAAGAAATTCATTGCAGAGCCACGGGCTTCACCCGGAAGTTCTACGGGTATAACAAGAGCCAAATACGCCTGCCCACAGGAGCGTTCACTGGTCATTTTGGCACAAATGACTTCCTGTGCAGATTGAGATTGACAAAAAATTTGATCAAAAATTGGTTTTTACAATTAATAAAAGGTGAAGCACAGGTTTTTTCTTTTAATAAGGTGTATTGCCTCCACGTGCCCTTATTACAGATTCTAATCGGATCGGCATAGATCTAATTAGGGTTATTAAACGGTCTTGCGGAATATTGTTCCATTCTTGTGAAATCGCTGTTCTTAGTGCTACCACTGTTGTGGGCACAGGATTTCTCGCATATACTGCTTTTTTTAAACTGTCCCAAAAATGCTCAATGGGAATAAGATCCGGGCTGCGTGCTGACTAATTCCTGGTACGTATCCTAACCTCTTCGCAATATTGTCGAACTTGTGCAGCGGCGTCGGGTCGGGCATTATCTTGCATTAGAGTAAAATTTTCACCTATTAATCCCATGTAAGGTACCACGTGAGCTTCTAAAACCTCTGTTATATAGCGTTGTGTCGTCAAAACACCTTTTCTACCGTTTTGACGAACCATGTCGATGAACACAAGTTCCGTTCGCCCGATCATCGAATTGCCACCCCACACCATACACCATACACGAACCGCCACCAAAAGGAACACGCTCCTCAAGGCAACTTTGAGCATATCTCTCCCGACGTCGAAGATAGACTCTTTTGCGACCGTCTGCACCATTTAAACATGTCCTGAACTCATCGGTGAACAATATGGACAAGTATTTCTCTTCAGTCCAATTAAGATGTTCACGCGCAAATCTTAAACGAGCTTGTCTGTGAGCTGCAGACAGCTTTGGACCATTTACTGGTCTAAAAGGGGTGATTGCCGCTTTTTTATTGTTCGTGCACTCACGTTTACTCACCACTTACTACGCACCGGTGGTTGCTCAAGTTCTGCCGGTACCGGGTCTCTTTTTGTACGAACCTGTCTCTACAAACCTTCGGTATAGTCTAGAAATCGTGGACTGGTTTAAATTTAAATTAGCAATAGTTCGTTGATCCAAGCCTTCCCGCACAAATGCCACAATTTGAGCAGCTTGTTCGGACGAAGTATCCATAATTATGATTACGAAACTTTTGTTGAGTTTAAAAGACTAATAATCAATACTAATTTGTAACAATAATTTAAATGGCAAATGAAAAACAAAGCAGAAACAATTAATTTCAAACTTTACTCCTAATAACACACGAATTTGAAACTACGCATACATTTTATTTTCCCGGCTATAATTTTATTTTTTACTGCAGTTCTATTTTTAAATTTTCTTTTTTTTATGGTTAATGGACAGTCTAGACATTTTAATTAGTCTAGATAGTTTAATTTTAAAAGTCTGCACACTTATTAAAAAATATTAATTCGAAAGTAATCCTGAACTTTGATGCAGTTTATGAGTCCGTTAGTGTATTATAAATGCGAATGTGGGTTGTTACCCTTTCAAGCCTTAACTACTCGACCGATTATCGTCAAATTTCGCATACACGTTGATAGTGGAATAGAAAGGAACATATGTAAGGTATCTTTCATTTAGAAAACTACTGTTTTACTTTCGGGCAAATACTAGCTATATTAATGAAACAAAACAGAGAAACTAACTTAAAACTGTTATTTAATTTAAATTTCGAATGTATTAGGTTACACGTCTTAATTATGCCAACAAACGGTCTTCATTTAGTTATCAAGTTGCAAGCTCTTAGTCTACAACGTTAGTTTTAATGAGGATCTTATCTTTGTGCAATGTTACATACATATATAAGCAGCTATAGTCTAGTGGGCCGTTAGACTCATCCGCAGAGATCTCGAGTTAGATCCCAAGCTACAGACTTCTGACTTTTCGAAGCTATGTATAGATTAAATAGTTAATTATCGCTCGTTTTATTGGTGAAGAAAAACATTGTGGGGATACCTGTATGTCTTAGAGTTCACTATTAAGTTCTCAAAGATATACGAACTCTTCCAATCAGTACTGGCTCGGCAAACGCATCTCACACTGAGCAGATACCGGTGCCAGCGGTTGGACAGTGTATATGCAGGGCTGATAAACATTTTGTTTAGTCTCTGATTGTGTGACCTTATATTTTGTTATGACTCGATGTCAGACCGATGACTGATCCGTCCAAAGAGGGCTTGTTAAGTTTTCAATGATGGGACTTGGGACACGCACACGAACACGCACACGCATACACATACGCACACGCACAAACATACGCACTCGCACTCGCACGCGCACATTCACACGCATACGCACGCGCACACGTACGCGCACACGCACGCGCACACGCACGCGCACGCGCACACGCTCACGCATTTTATATTCTCTATTTTCTTTTTATAATTTATATGGAAACATCAATGTATACATACCTAAATTAATACCAAACTGTTAAGAAACCTGTAAGTGGGGTCTAGTACCCATAACCCAAGTTAGATCTTATCTTGGGTACCAGTGTTCAATAATTACTGTATCTTACAAATTTATGCTTAAAAAATTAATTTCATTTCATTATAAATGACGAAGTGAAATGACACCGTGTGTACCATATCCACTCATAACATAAGGCATAAGCCACATAAAATTTGTGACTGGCAATGAAGAGGCGAGCTCCAACTTTTTTGTTTAGAGGCAACTCCTGCACTAGGAATTATTATTGTGTCGTGAAGGACTTTGCAAACATTCAATCAACGGACACAACGAATACCCAGACTTGGAACAACCATTTGTGGATCACACAAATTGTTGTCCCATGTGGGATTCGAACCCACAACACTCGACACAGTGGCAGTGTCGAGGCGACCACTTAAGAGCGTTTATTCCGACGGAGCCGATATCGCGGGTTTTTATTGTTCTATTATGTTACAGATAAATAACAATGAATAAATAACAAATTGAAAATCTGAAAGTTCCATTGTTAATTAATGGAATGTTAAAGAGAAATATATGAGCTACCATAATGGTAGTAGATCCTCGCTGATTTCAGCACAAATGGGCCGAATCGACCGGGGTAGTACTACCCTCTCACAGAATACTGGCGTGAAGTAACGGTACCCGTACTGTTGCATTTTGTATTGGTGAGTGAGAGCCGGAGGCCCAGTTACCCCGATCCTTTTCCTATCCTTTCCTTTGTCCTTGCCCTCTTTCATTCCTTTTTAAAGGGCTGGCAACGCACTTGTAACTCCTTTGAGGTTGCGGGTGTCCATGGGCGGCGGTAATCGCTTACCATCAGGCGATCCGTCTGCTCGTTTGGTATAACATAAAAAAAAAGAAATAAAAGCGGATGAACTTAAATTGCGCATTTTCGTAAAATCTGTAGTATAGGGCGAGTTAATGACTTACTTGAGCAATAAAACTAATCGTTCTATAATGCCGTAAATGTGAACTATACAACAATAAGTTGTATAGGACAATGTATTAAAAAAATGTGTACTTCATTATTTTTAAGAAAACAGTAGGTCAAAACAGAGCTTCTAGCACAATATCGGCGCGCAAAACTGCTCTTAATTCTAAAAAACTGCTGTGATTATTAAATAGATACATACATATTTAGGAACGTTAACATTCATATTACGTCAAAAATGGAATCTAAACATTTTGTTTGTAATTGATATGATTTTTTTAAAACGATCTGTAAATCTCGAAGCGCGATGCCATCTCGGCCATACCCAAAGAGTACTTTTGTATTACTATTATTAGAGACCTATCTTAAATGTTTTTGCATCTATACATTGAAGTCATGGAGTTTAAAACGATATGCTATAGATACGTAAGTAGTTATTGATGTTGTGTATATATATATATACAGGGTGATTTTGAAATCGTGTAATTCCTTTTAACCACGCATTCTACTGGTGATATAGAATAACCCTGACCATATTTTTTCTTAATTAGAATAATGGTTTCGGCAAAATTAGAGTACAGATTTTTTTCATGAAATGATTTCAAATAGTCATATTTTAACCACCTGACACAATCTTAAGATTTTGCTAATTTAAAAATAAAAACATAACAATAACTGATGTCGTAAATAATAGGGGGCAATAAAAAGGACCGCCCGTTATTATTTACGACATGAATTATTAATATGTTTTTTTATTTTAATGAGTAAAAAATTAAAATTGCCTCGGTTGGTTAACATATGACTATCTGACACCATTTCACGAAAAAAACGGAACATAAATTTTATGCCGTTGTTATTATTTTTAAATTAGTAAAATATTAAGATTGTGTCAGGTGGTTAAAATACGACTATTTGAAATCATTTCAGGAAAAAAATCTGTACTCTAATTTTGCCGAAACCATTATTCTAATTAAGAAAAATATGGTCAGGGTTATTCTATATCACCAGTAGAATGCGTGGTTAAAAGGAATTACACGATTTCAAAATCACCCTATATATATATATATATATATATATATATATATATATAGCCATTCTTATAGGTAGTTATTTTAGTATTACAAATTCGATAAAAGATGGTTGTCTTTATTGTATACTACAAGAGTGGATTAAATGAAATGCTAAAACTTGACAACCTTCAAATGTAAAAATGTACTTCGAATTTGTAATACTGCATATATATTTTCAGAAAAACGAGTAAAGAAGATTATAATCATGTTACTTTTGACTCTTTTATTAAATTTTGTAAATTGCTGTTCCGCCTTTAATTAGAATATGCCCTCATCATCTTCACAATCTTTTCTACCGTTAAATATTCTTTTAATAATCTTCTTTATGTTCTTCACAATTAATAAAATTAAAATCAAGCATCATTAATGTTATTGTGAAGTATTTAATATGATTTAAACATGATTTACACTCAGAAACACAACACTTTTAATCAGACATGATAATAAGTACACAAACAAAATAGTCAAAATTATACAACGTTCTTTTTGCATGTAATTCACAATCACTTAAACGAGTAAACCGGAGGAACCGTAGCTCAACTCAACGGATTAGATTCGAAAAAAAAACACTTGATACAGAAAACAGCTGATTAGAACAAAATAATGCCCACACGCAAAGATACGGCAGCCATTCTTTATTCAAAACACGCCGTCCACAGATAACAAAAATAATCTCTGATATATGTTAATTTTTATTAAGCCGCCATCTATGAATTGAAGTAGCAACACGTTATAATACTATTAAGTTCAGAAGTCTTAGAAGTTAATAGGTTTGTATGACTTATTTTACTATATTCTAATTGGCCTCCTTATTTCTAATGTTCTTCCATCGTTAATGTACTAAGATTGTAGACCCTGCCCATACCGCGCTAGGCCATGGGTTGGAATCTTCCCTACATTCATGAAAATCTTCACCGCTAGCTCCCTCTGTAAAATGTGCGGGAACTAAATTCATCTATGTTGCAAGTATAAAATATATAATGAATTTCCGTAGAATTTGTATTAATAGTGACCTTTGAATTCTACTAAAAATCGGCAAAAATAATATTAATTCTACAATTAACTGAGATCAGATAATTCTAGTAATTATTTTTTCCGTTAGAAAAGTGTGAAAATAAGCTTCAGACTTAATTTAAGTTTATTTATTTAAAGAAATGGTACAGGTGTGGTAGAAATACGTTTTATGGTCTGGTGTCAGTTGACATTTCAAAAAGATAATGGCGGCCGGCTTGTTTACATGCTCGTGCGCATTTACTTTTGTTTTCCGGTGTATTTGATTTGTTTGCCGTGATATTCGCGTTGAGTTGAGCTTTAGTTCCGCCGCGTATTTCAGGAATCCAAACACTTTCATCGGTCTTTCCACAGTTCATTAGGCAGTTATGACAAATCATAATAGCAATATGAAATAAATACCTATTTTGTGATCTCGGTCATTTTTTAATTCTGTAATGTATTGTGAATGTGAGAAAATGATGAAAATAAAGATTACTTGTTACTTTACAGCATAGTTTTATTTTAATACCCAGTTATTTAAATAAAATTAAATTCAGAAGCACAATAATAAACATAAATAAGCGAAATCTATTGTCAGAAAAAGATACTACCACTTTACCGCACAATTTGTAGGTGGCGATACTATCGCTTAAAATATCGAAGTTGCCACTCTATTACCCAATATAAATATACTTCTCTGTGCTTGGCGCTCTCAGAGGGTGGACGTAGGCAACGCTTGTCGCCGCGCCCGCCATATTACGTAAAAATAGAATTTTAGTACCTTTATAACGCGGCTGAGCCTTCTTGCACCGTAAGATTTTCCACTACTTATTTTTTTATAAATACGAAAAGTTGATGTATCTCGATTTACATATTATGTATTCGACTGACGTGTTGGTATAGAGTCTAGCGATTACTATTATGGCGCGATCAAATATAGCCGGACAGGATTTGTAATGTAACATATCTATATATCGCACCTTGAACGATATATAATAAACCCAAAAAATGTTCCTACATAATATTATGTCCGTTATAGACTTTAATAGCATCCAACCGACGTATTCCAATCCAAAAAATACTCTTTCTTTTTATAGCGTAGTAGCTCACACCGGATATCCGCTAGAATTGTATAGAAAACGTTCGACGTATGTGTCATATTCATCAAGTATATTTCTAGTAATCTTTGTGTAAAAGAGGAATGATGTAGAGATGAATAGTTTGTATGGTTTAAGGAATCTAAGTAAATATAAGTATATTTATCAGTTCTACTCATGTCTCTCAATAACTAAAATACCTTGTTGTAAAAATCAGATAGTAATATTATAACGCTGAAGAGTTTGTTTGGTTGGTTGAATGCGATAATCTCCGGAAGTACCAGTTCGATTTCAAAAATTATTTTTGCTCTGTTCTTAAGTACAGTGGTTTTTGTATTTGTTGAGGAAGGTTATAGGCTATAAAACATTAATCTATGACCCACAGGGCGCGTACAGTAAATGTAAACCACGTGAACTAAAACGTAATTATGTGTTATTTTCAGATTACAAAAAATATGGGTAAAAGGAACAAAGCCAAAACGTATGGGTATACTAAAAGAAAAATGAGTACTTTGGCGAATAATTTGAAACTGGCAAGAGAGGCTAAAAAGAAGTAAATTTTATTTGTTGAAGTCAATCTTTTCTTAGTAATAGTGTTATATGATATGTCTTACATCAAATTATTTTATTACAGAAAAATACTCTCTTATTCAGCAAACTCAAAGGCACTAAATTGTACAGATTCGATTCTACAAAACCAAGTAATTTTTGATTAAATTTTGATATGCTTTTCTTTATATGCGTTCCACTTCGCAATTTTAGTTGTAAATATTTGGTATTGTATTATATATATTATTATGTTACTGTAAAAGCCCGAAGTGCAGTAAATTCCAAGTTTTACCAACACGGATTGGTAACAGTCCGAAGTGGCAACATGATTTCATATGTCAGGTTAGGTTTGTTAGGTTTCTTGTAATCATAGAGACAGAAATAGGAGCCTCCGAAGGTGAACTCAGTCGACATATATTCTATGTAGACAGACAATACCTAGCAGTAGATTTACACAACTTATAATGGAAAACATAAAAATAAAAACTGTGGTTTCAATTATAGCTAGGTATCCTGTGTCGACAGAGCCCGCCTTTGGAGGCTCTTATTTCTGAATTAAAGGTCACAAGAAACCCAACAAACCTAACCTAATACGCGAAATCAAGGTGCTATTTCGGACTTTTAACAAAATGAGTTGTTATATCTTAAGACATTAATTATAAATTAAGATTTCTCGCACTTCGGTGTTTTACAGTAACATAATTCGATATTTTATAGATAGAAGACGCATTAGTAGGACCGGATGTACTACTGATTTCTGTAAAGATAGTCTGGTCAATCAACCTTTTGGCATAACTTATACTAACACTACGCTAACTCCTATATGTAATAACCACATTGATTATACAATAGTGAATATTATTTGTTGTCATTACGAAATTGTACTGGGTGTTTCTTAGTATAGTGAAAACCTCTCAGGGGGTGATTAGACTTGTTATTATGAACAACTTTTGTTCTGGGATATTGAGGAAATCGCGGAAAAAAAACCTGCTGTTCCATACATTTTATCGAGGTCAAAGTCCAATTTTATATGGAACAATTTTATATGAATGAATGTCTAGCTTCACCCCCTGAGAGGTTTTCACTCACTCCTATATTTACCAACGACACTGATGATACCATGGTGAATATCTCTTTTGCTTAATTTATGACCCTTTAAAACTGTCGCTGTGCACAAAAGTGTTTTATACGGTCAATAATAAAAATTCATAGTCTGTTATCAGCAGCTGATTAGATAACTTAAAGGAATTACAATATTTCAACCTATACTATTTGTAGTCATAATAACTTGTCATTTATAGTTTTAAGGAAATTGAGATTGAAATTGCTCCAGAACCAGAATTACATATTCAAGGTCATCGGATAGTAGATTTTCAATTTTTTATGAGTCAAATAAAAACGTTAAACAATCATAATAAAGCTTTTGGCTGCACCATAGACAATATAAAATTTATAAAAGAAAATAACAACGGACTAAATTCAGATTTTACAGTCAAATGCAGTATGTGTAATACTGAATTCACACTGCATACAACTGATAAATCCGATGATAACATGGATGTCAATCAAGGTGCTGTAACTGGAGCTATGATGATTGGTGCGGGCATGACAAATTTAAACGAAGGTCTATAGAAATAGACTTGCCTACAATTAAACAAAAAACGTACTCGAAATGCCATGACGAAATCGCAGACTACTGGCAAAAAACTACTGAAAAATGCATGCTCGAGGCTGCCAAAGATGATGAAAAAGAAGCATTTGCATGTAGTGACGTCAAAAATGGAATTGCTGCAATTACGGTTGTGGCTGATTGCTGTTGGCCAAAAAGGTCATACAGAATCAACTACTTAGCCACATCAGGAGTAGCAGCAGTAATAGGCTATAGAACAGGCAAAGTATTATATACATTAATGTCAAAAATAAATATTGCGTTATTTGTGCTGGAGCAGCTACCAAAAAAGTGTCACCAGCCGTTTATGACTGCCAAATCAATCATCAAGGTTCCTCTACGAGTATGGAACAAAATATCATCGTAGAAGGTTTTAAAACCTCCGTAAAAAATCGTAATTTGATTTATGGCACACTAATTACGGATGGTGACGCCAGCACCTATAAAAAAATCGTAATATGTCGACCTTACCCTAATCTTCAGGTCCAAAAAATTTAATGCTCCAATCATCTCCTTAGAAACTACGGTGGCAAAATACTAAGCCTAGTCAAAGATACGTATATTCCTTTGGCGGAACGAAAGACACATACGACAGATAGAATGAAAAGGCTTCGGTTATCTATAAAATCAGCCGTCCGATGCCGAAAGGCACAAAATGACCTAGTAACAGACCAAATAATCAATTTGAAAAAAGATATTCTAAATAGTCCATACCACATTTTTGGCGATTACAGCAAATGTGACGCGTATTTTTGTACATAGGACAGGAAAAAGGAGGATAACCTTGTAATTAAACTGCTATCACTCTTCCGAAAGCTTATCAGTTCCACGACACAGATTGCTCTACATTCAAAAAGTCTGTTACATAATGTTAATAACAATCGCGCCGAACAATTATCATCATCAGCGTAGTTGCTAAATTAGTTCGTGGAAACGTATCAATTTTTCACTGAAAAATTCTTATACCGCACTATGTCATGCAGCATTAGTTTCATTCAATACGGGATTATATATATATATATATATATATATAATTATTATTGAATGAAACTACTGCTGCATACCACCCACAGTACATATTATACAAATCCAAAAATAATAAAAGCCCAGGTATGTACTTGAATAATTTGTTAATATAAGAAATACTTTCTTTTACTGTCACAACACTCACATAACTTGGTACCAAAACTTTAAACATTTAATATGCTATATAGGGAAAGATCTGAAAGACATGGAGATGGCTCGGTTAAAATTGAAACAGAAAAGAAAAACGTGACCTTGCAAGCAAAGATTACGGGTTACTGATATCGATAAAAGCAATTATGGCAAAGAGACGCACCCGACATGACACAAAAAGAATATGAAGAGGCTTAAAAAAAAATTCATAGAAAACCTTGAAGAGCAGGTATAATTTTTAGTTTTTTTTTATTAAATTACCTCCAGTAAATGTAAAAATACTAAAATATATACATGTCAATAATTGCGTTAATAATTATACAACATAATTTTTATTATGAATTATATCGTATAATTATTTATGTGGAAGATCTGTGATGACAACTTACTACGTTACATCTATTGTAGCTAATTATTAGGCAAGAATTGGAAAGAGATACTGTCTTGCAAGCCGAAAGCGCACTCTGGCTTGAGTTAAGGAGGTGTCTTTTGACGGCCTCAATGTTTAGTAAAGTATGTAAAAGACGCGATAGGACCAGCTCAGCACCTCTTGTCAAAGCTTTGCTTTACACATACAGCCTTGAAAGCGTTGCAGGCATAAAACACGCCAAAGAAAATGAAAAATTGCACTGGTACAATTAGCAAAAGAACAAAAAATAAAATTCAGAAATGTGGCCTTTTTGTCGATCAAGAGCTGTTTTTTTTTGGGAGCCTCACCGGATGGTCTGTACGAGAAGGGCATTGTAGAAATAAAGTGTCCCAGTTCTACATTTGGAATAAATGCAGATGAAGCAATTGCACAGAAAAATAAAATTTTGGAACCAAGATGATTCCGTGAATAAATCACACGATTGGTTTTATCAAATTCAGGGCAATTACATATTACCCAATAACATATTTGTCTCTTTGCAGTATGGACAGTCAAAGCCTTTCAAATGAAAATAGCAAAAATTTACAAAGACGATGAATTTCGGAGCCAGATTATGGAAGCAAAATTGATAAATTTTTGCAATAAATGTCTCTTACCTGAGATTGTAGATCCCAGAAAGGCGCGGTCAATGCCTCTAAGAGAAACAGTTTATTGAGAGCGTTTATTCATGTTGTCGCGGGGGACTTTACAGACATTCAATTAACGGACACAAAGTACACCCAGACTCGAAACAACAATTTGTGGATCACACAAAGTGTTGTCTCGTGTGGGGTACGAACCCATAACACTCGGCGCAGTACTAAACGGCGAGGGTGAAACACCGCCAATCCAATTGTATTTACAAGCCGGCTTATCAATATTGTAAGTGAGGCCCGGTACAGATAAAAGGGATGGAGTGGAATGGAGTGGCAAAAGAAATACTATTTGATAAAAAAGACTGGTCGATCTCGGTTTTATGGACTTGCAATCATCCTTTTCTATCTACAACATCAAATTCCATAATGGTTCTGGGCGTGATCGCATTTTGCTCGCATACGATGCTATATACTATCATAAGATGTAAATGGATGCTCCTGTTTTACTATATTTACTTTTAGAGGCTAATAACACTTCTTATCAAACAAGATTAATTGCTTGAGTATAATCATAGTAAAGTAAATAAAAGGTGTAATGGTTTTGCAGCTCCTTTCAATGTTAAATGATATAATATGTATAATAAAATCAGAAGTATTGTTAATTTTGGCGAATAAAAAGAGGGGCGGTGGGTTTTATTGGCCGTTCTTTCTCATAGTTCTACCTCTTGCTTTGCGAACGTGGCAGTAAATGTAAATGTAGAATCAGTAAAATATAAATTCTATAACTAAATTGTAAAAAAGTGATTTAAGATTTTTTACGTGAGTTATTTCTTACTTTTTTGGTTTTGTATTTAGTGTTATTCGTAGGTTTTCATGCCTTTTACATAATAACAATATATGTATATTTGAAAATTGACAATTAATTAGATGAAAATAACAAATTAATTCTATCAGAAGTATCAGATAATAAAAACTGCGCCAGGTAAATTAGGTTCGATTTTAGGCCCATTTTTATTTTTAATTTATATAAACGATTTACCTTTTTATTTGCACAATATTTGTGACGTTGTACTGTTTGCTGACGATACTTCTTTAATATTTAAAGTAAATAGGAATAGGGACCATTTTGACGAAGTAAACAGTGCATTGATTCAAGTAACAAAATGGTTTACTTATATAATTTAGTACTGAACTCCAAAAAAACAAAATGGGTTAAATTCATACTGCCTAATGTAAAACATCTTGGTCCTAGCATAACATTGAACGGTGAGGTGCTGGAAGCAATAGAATCCAGTGTTTCTGGGCATTACACTTGATTCAAAGTTACAGTGGGGTGCGCAAATATCTTGTCTCTCAGCGAAACTTAGTTCGGCCGCTTACGCCATTAAAAAAGTCCGTGGATTAACTGACGTTGATACAGCTAGATTAGTTTACTTTAGTTACTTTCACAGCGTTATGTCATATGGAATATTGTTATGGGGAAAAGCAGCTGATATAAAAAGTATTTATATATTGCAAAAAAGAGCTGTGCGTGCAATTTATCAATTAGGAACTAGAATCTCGCTCAGAGAAAAATTTAAGAATATAGGTATTTTAACTGTAGCGTCACAATATATTTATTTTAATATCATGCATGTCCGTCAAAATATATATTTATACATAAAAAATAGTGACATACATAACATCAATACTGGAAAGAAATATATATTATGTGTTCCATTCTACCATCTACATAAAGTTCATGGTTCCTTCATGGGTCTTGGTATACGTTTTTATAATAAAATCCCGAGTAATATTCTAGAATTACCAGAGAATACATTTAAAGTTAAAATTAAAACTTGCTTAATTTCTAAAGCATATTATAATATAGATGATTATTTAAATGACAAACATCCATGGCACTAATATTTGCATCAGATCACAGGATATTAAATGATAAATACTAACACTTATGTTTTTTTTAATATATGTATATTTTTTTTTTTTTGTAATGTTACACCTTGTTTAAGCTGGAATTTGCATTGTTGTTACATTCAGTCGTATTTTAATCAAGAAGAATGTGCAATGAAGACGACTCGTGAATATGGACAGTTCCGTTAAGCTTTCTTTTGAGTCTTATTCTGAATTCTGGTTTCGTGAAATTCGATAATTTACTTACTACATTTTATTTAAACAATTAGATTAAATTACGGTCTACAATCATGTCTTGCCTTGATTATTTATGTACATGTAAGTGGATGCTCCTATTTACCATACTGCTCTGCTTTAGAGGCTACCATCAAATTTTATCAAATGCTTGAGTATGTTGAGTAGTAGTTCATGGAGAAATGGTTGCAGCACCTTACTTACAGTTATGATTTGTAAACGAAATATTATTGTACACTTGGCGATTAAAAAGAGTGGCTATGAGTTTCTTACCCGTTCTTCTGATGAGCCCTACACCCTTGCTTTGCTGAACCTGGCAGTAAATGTAAATTCACAGAAAAAAAATTACGTGTAACTTTGACATTCATAAGTGTTACCTTGTAACCTAATTTGAATAAATTTATTTTGATTTATAAAAAATCGTTGTTATTCTGTGAAACATCCTCCTACTAAACAAGTAATAACTAGCTTCATTTAATACCTTTATATGCATTTGCATTTAAAATAATTAATTTGAATATTGTCATAATCGACGTATACGTAGATAAAGAATTTCATGAATGGCAAAAAGGATCAAGATCATTATTCCACGCGACGTCGTCATGATGCACCTGGGTTTCACACTGGCGGTGCGTGGGGTGCCGCGGTTCTACAAATACCTAAACTCGATCTGCCGCGCGAGGCGAATACGCTCTTAAACCACTACACCTTACTATGCTTACCGTACATTCATTTCTTATCTCGAAGAAAACATACGTGGTGGACGTGAACGTGTATTGTTATAGGCGTTATAGCGCAAGCGCTCGTATGGCGTATCCACGTCATTTCAGAGTATCACAACGATTTGTGTGTTAAGGACAAGTCAAGGCAAAGTAAAGTCAAAGTCAACCCAAAGTCAAAAATTATTTATTATTGTAGATCACAAAGTTACACTCATGAACGTCATAATATATAGATCAGCGAGTTTACTTAGTTACTGAAGCTACATTTAGGTTAGTTGCTAGGTTCAGGCAAGGGGTTGGGCCTATGACAAGAAATCTGCAAGAAACTCAGGGCCACTCTTTCAAATCGCAAATCAAACATAATTTGATTTTTCACAATTGCAATTGCTAAATAGCTTTCGCCCTAGAAGATTTTGTAAATAAGTACTCAAGGTGAGGTTCTTCAACCTTGCACGACGTCATCCCATCGCTTGCGAAAGTAACAGCGCGAGAGCTATAAATGTTCTTTATTTCATTGAACTTTATGGCTTTTTGTCTACCTGTTATAAAAAATACATGAGTGAGTAAACTACTTTAGTCTGACAAATAGTAATAAATAGGTCAATATAATCACGGCACATATTATATAAATGCTGTGTGTATACCGAAATAATGGTTATATAATTAAATAATAAATATTTTAAAATGGTGTAAATAAATATTTCGTGTTAATTTTGCGGATTTATTCTTGTATTTCGTGTATCATTGACAACCTAGTTTTTCTCCGCGACTTTGCTCTCGTGAATCGCGTAGGAATGTAGCTCCTTCTTATGTGTTAATGCACCATAATATATGTTAAATCTGTGTGCTAAGTTTTACTGAAATCCATTTAACAGTTTACGTAACAGACTAACACCAATTGCTCATTTATAATATTATTTAATATAAAATAAATTCTATATTTACATAATTAACTACTTGAAAATATAGAATAGCTACATAGAAAATGTTCACAGGATTAAACTTTCAAGTAATAGCGCTATTTCGCACTTCAATAATATAAAGTTTACAATTACATTTATTTTGAATGAATTGGTTAACATCCATTCATTCAAAATAAATAAATAGGTGAACTAATTTTATTAATGCCTTAATATTACGCCATTAGATTGTCGAAGAACTTATATAATTTTATTTTAAGAGAATACTCTGAACGCCTGTCAGCGCCAGAATGTAAACCGGTAGACCGAATGGAATGTAATTGAAACTCCACTTGAGTTCGCTCGGCTGCCCCCGAGCGAACTACTTGACATCTAATTATTTGACAACACCCAAAATACAGCTATGTTGATTACCGCCAGCTTTATTGCTTACTGGTCTTTAAAGCACGTAGCTGTAACGTGGAACAAGATTGACCACCTTTTAAATACGTTACTCAGAAACTATATTGCACGCTTTCCAAAGATTTAGGAAAACGTTCATATTTTAGTTTTGGGCATTAAGGGTTCGAACCCTACACGGAACAAAAATTTGTGTGCATATGGTTGTTCTGAGTCTGGGTGTTCTTTGTGTCCGTTGTTCGGATGTTTGTAAAGTCCTCCGCGACACAGGAATTGTTCCTAATACGGGAGTTGTCTTTTTCAAAAGAGAAAAAGATATTTGTTCATGGTTCACGCGGTACTAATGGTACAGATATTTGTAATCGCTCTTGAATAAAGTAGCTGACTCACATTTTTTAATATTCACTTCTAATAGTTATATTACCCAAACGCTGAAATACAAAGAATTTTTGAATTCTACTGATATATAAATAAGATACAAGCGTTTTAAAAACTGATAGTAGGGGTAATTTTCAAATGTCGAAAAAAGGATATGCGATACAAACTGTGACGTAACTGCTATTTAACTGCAGCTGTGCGGGGGAGATAGCGAGACATAATCACTACGACCCCACTTTTTCTTATATACAAATTTAAGATATTAATTACTCCCTTACTTTGCAACCGATTTTGATACTGTTTGCACAATAAGATTACTTTTGGTTGCTTTTTGCTCTTGTATTTGTTTGTATTTGTATGTAAAATAATGTACAAAATCAAAATAAGACAACTAACCCATTCTCTCTACTACTAGACTAGAAGTGAGTTCATTCGTAAATAGTAACACAAATAATTAAATCGAAATAAATTGAAAACGAAATTAATTGTTTAAACAAATTGAGTCGAACACCAACTTAGTCTTCTCATTGCTGTTGAAAAGCTTTCAAACTATGCTGTACTGTTTAAAATACTTAATGAATAAATTACAATGAAATGTGTATATAGTAATTTAATTTCAGTAGGTAGTACTTCGGTAGCCGGAATTCAGTCACAATGGAAAAAGCCTTGTGCCTGGCCCCGACCGCCAAGCATTGAATATTAATGTAAATCTGTATTATGCAGAGAAATCAAGGTAGCAGTGTAAAGTCATGCATTGTTTCTAAAATATATTGATCTAATACAAAAAATAAATACATTTTGTATACGACTACCTGTATTTCATATCCTATGTATATTTGTATTATTATAAACGTGAATGTGAGGTTGTTTGTACCTTTGTTACGTTTTCACGCCTTTACTACTTGATCGATAATCATGAAATTTCGCTACACGTTGTCAGGGGTACAGAAAAAGACGTAGGGTAACTTTCACCCAGTGTCAAAGTAATGCTCCCGAGTGAGCGAAGCCGCGGGTACAAGCTAGCATATATTATAATATATATGGATTACTAGTGGTTTCACACACGTTCATGATAACTGCTTTACTCCTGTGGCTCGTAGCGTGATTTTGCCTGTGTTGTTTCTAGATTAAGTTAGTTAGTAAATGGTGAAAGAATTTTTAAAGTCAGTCATGTTGTTTTTGAGTTGTTTCATTACAAACATACAAAAATAAAAATCTACCCTCATTATAATATTGGTATAGTACCAATACAACAGTGAAACGATGCATTTTCACGGTTGGTAACCAAGGTGTATTCAAAACTAGCCATCAGCTTTTAGAATTATTGTGTCAATGTCCGGTAACTTACTGTACTTAGTATTGCGATACCTCCCTCTATATTTCATCGAAAAAGATTTAGGTCCAGTGATATAGAAAACAAACCAATTGGTTTGTCTTCTATATAGGCCGAACTGCCTGGCAGTTGACAATTGTCAACTGCCAGGCAGTTCGGCCTCTGGATCTGTGTGTCTAGTTTGGATCAAATCATTGGAATATTCTAGATCACAAATGTGTAAAACATTTGTAATCTAGAAATATGGACAATAGTTATTTAAATTTCTTAATGGCTTTTTCGGTCAAGATATTTTCAGACAGAGTCTGGAATGGGCTCGCCCCCCATATTCAAAGGACTTAAGTCCTAAAATCATGCTTGGCGAAATGTGGGTGTATTAAGCCTCTGTCTACCTCTTCGGATACAAAGGCTTGAGACTAAGTATATTTACACCAGTATCATCCAAAATGAAAGTACTTTAATTATTATCTAAAACCGTATGAAACGCGTGTTCAATTTAATATATTTTATGACATGTCTTTTTACTTATTTTGACATGTACAATTTATATGACAAGTATTATTTTAACTATTGACATAATTAATTCTAGCCTATTTATTGATTATATACATTGTATTTAGAGAATTAAATAATGATTATAGACTACGAGTATATTACTTATTGTGATTTTAAATTTAAATTTTTATGTGTGATAACTGATAATATAATAATGGATGTATTAATGATTATGCTGTCTATGGAATCAGTTTTCTGATATAAATAAATTATTATTATTGCTAATTTTGAAGCGTTTATTAAAGCAGTGTCTACGTTGTGCCTATTAGTGGATGCTTACGTTATATTAGTAATTTAAGTGCTTAGTAAAATTATCCAGATTCTGCGGTTTGTGTTGTGAATGATACATCAGTAACTTAGTTTATTCAGTTATTACATTGTGCCTGCGGCTCTACTCGCGAAACTCTAGAATTTTTTATAAAATGCCATCCCCCGGGAGCAGTACTTTTTTCTGAATGAAAGGTATCCTATGATCTTTTCTGTAATTCTTAAAACGTGTATGCGCAATTTCATGATGATTTGTCAAATAGTAAAGACTTGAAAGCGTAACAACTCGCTGATTTCAGCATGAATAGGCCGGCTCGACCGGGTGAGGACTACGGGTTCTCACAGAATATCGACGTGAAATAGCAGTATTCCTACTGTTGTGTTTCGTTCGGTGAGTGAGAGTGCAGGAAGCTCAATCACCATTTTTCCCCTTTCCCGCTCCTTCTCCTTCCCACTTCCTTTTTCTCTTCTTCCTTTCCATAAGTGTCGGCAACGCGTGATGCCTCTGGTGTTGCAGGCGTCCATAGGCTACGGTGACCACTTACCATCAGGTGGGCCATATGCTTGATTGTTACATTAGATGTATAAAAAAAATTAAGAATATAAATAAGTGATCAAACAAATTTACGTTCGCATTTATAATATTTGTTAGGATTGCTTAAGGTATAAGTTAATGTGTGTTTTTATTTTTTTAATTTTATTTTATTCGGAAAACAAACAGTTACTATTACTATTTTACAAATCTTATAAATTATCTATAAACCATTTATATGTTTTTGCATATGATTATCTAAGGCTTGATAGATTTTACTTATTTTGCTATACAAAATTAATATTGATATAAAATTTAAAAAATTAAACAATTACAATGCTGATAGGAAAATGAATTACAATTGAGAAGTTTAAGGCACCGATTGAAACCATTGATTGGAAAGCGTGTTGATATAGTTAGATGGACGTGTGTCAAATAAATCAAGTTCGGGGCAGTCAACCAGTGTATTGATAAGATTTGCTGATCTTTCAAAAAATGAGTTGTCTCTATAGTTAGTGGTACCGTGAGGAACATTGAGGAGAATAGGTGTTCTAACCGATCTGGTGGGCACTCTGAGGTGTAACATAGAAAGGAGGTAGGGTAAATCTATTTTAGATTGGACAATTTTTACCAATAATGTGACATCTGCAACTTTTCGCCTCTCATATAGTGGTAGTAGGTGGTGTCTCTTACACCTCCTCTGATAGTTATTGTCGTATTTCTGGCATTTGTATTGAAGAAATGTTGTGAATTTGCGCTGTATATATTCTAATCTATTTATATGAACATCATACTGTGGATTCCAAATTTGGGATATATACTCGACGATACTACGAACATAAGAACAATAAAGAATTTTAATAATTTTTAAATTGATAACATGCTCTCATAATGAAACCTAAGGTTTTGTTGGTTTTTTGGCGAAGCTATCTATCTACGTGCTTTTCATAAGTGAGTTTTATGTCATTTACAACACCTAGGTGTCGAATTTAATTTATTCTATTAAGTAACGTGCCTTTAAGAGTATATTTATAATCTAAAATGTTGGGTTTCCGACTAAAAGATATTAAGAAACATTTTGAAGTATTTATAAATAAATTATTATCACGACAATGTTTTTCGAATCTGGTAAGGTATTGTTGTAATAGGAGACAGTCATTAATAGTTTCAATTTTCTTAAAATTTTCATATCATCTGCATACATTAAAAATTGTGAGTTTATGAAACAAGAACTAATATCATTAATAAGTAAATTAAATAATAAAGGGCCAATTAAGGAACCTTGCGGAATGCCAGAAGGGATGCTATTCCATGTAAATATTGCACCGTTCACTGCGACCGCTTGAGATCTGTTCTCAATATAGAAGAAAGAAAGAAGTCAACCATCTAAATAAATTGCCATGTATTCCCGCACGTAATAGCTTCTGAAAAAGTATTTTATAATCGAACCTATCAAATGCCTTACTGTAGTCAGTAAATATAGAGTCTACTCGTCCACCTGATACCGTATTAGTTGTAGTAAAATCGATAAATGACAACAAGTTAGTTGTCGTCATTTATTTTTTACAAAACCGTCTTGCTCGGGTGTAATTATTATTGTGTTCGATAGTGTATTATAAACCTGACTATAGACCAGCCACTCGAGTAGTTTTGCAAATATACATAATTTAGATATAGGTCTATAGTTAGTTACATCTACTCTGTCATCACTTTCATGAACAGGCGTGATCAAGGCCGACTTCCAAATAATGGGTACAATTCCTTCCGATATCGAACGCCGAAATAAAATAGTAAGCGGCCCAGTCAATTGATCAGCACAGCTTACATTCAATGTTGGTGCTATGTGGCTATACCAGCTCCTTTAGTGAGGTCTATAAGTAGATTTGAGTAACTTGCACAACTTAACAGGACATATTTCAATGTCGCATATTGTTTGAGTACAGTTCGAGTTTACATGGTTACTGTTAGAGACATAAGAGTTGTGATAAGTTAACGCGGGTAGGAATTGCGACTGGAAGTACATAGCAAACAGATTACACATATCACCATTTGAATTCGCCAATCTATCTTCGTATGTCATATTGGAAGGAAGAGTATTACTGACTTTTTTATTAGATTTAATGTAACTCCAGAATAGTTTAATTGTTTTAATTATTGAATATTTTACATTTTTAATATACGCGCGATAGCATTCTTTTTCAACGCGTTTAGCACTTTTTCGAAGTAAGCTAAATGCGATATAGTCACCCGAGTTACCTTATGTACGAAATTTTTTATGAACCTTGTCTTTTCTTTGAGAATTTTTTAAGACATTTATTATAACAAGGCGGACAAGACGAGGAATTAATGAGTCTGTGAGGTATGAAATCTCTTAAATCGTATAGATAATTTTAAAAACATTCCACAGGCTCCTCAAGTGATTTATTAGTCAAACAATCCACCTAGGCTATCTCATTTAAGGTTGTCCTAATTTGATCATAGTCTCCACGTTCATAAAAATATTTTAATCTCGGATTACTTTTAAGTGATTTAACATTGGTACAGGTTAAAATTACTTCTAGGGCTTTATGATGCACATCTTCGGGCACTAGCGGACTTTCACAGGAGGATATTTCTAACTCGGTATTATTTGAGTTTCTACATAAATTATATTGGTTTAAAATGCATTTGGATAGTGTGTCGAAAAATTAACCTGGGCTGAACCTGAAATACCTGAAGGCTCTAGGCAATTACCTATATCCATCCAGTCAACATTACTAATATTAATATCCCCCATAACTACAAAGATGTCATTGGGACATGAGTTAACAGCAGTTGCCAATCTATTCGCAAAGTTACTAAGCTGAGAATTAAATTGAACTGCACTGTTTTTCAGTACATAGATATAGCGTACACAAATGTATTTTACGTGGTGGGCAGCGATTGCTCCCGCTGGTAATTGTTACCCAAATATCCTCTGCTGAGGAGCTCCATCCTGGAATGTGTACTGCGGTGAGCCCCCGTCGCACTGCTAAGAGTACACCACCCCAATATTTTTCTAGAGTATTTGAATAATTTCTATCGCGACGCCATACTAAATACCTGTCGTCAAAAAGTTCACTGTTGCTAATACCATCAAGTAACCATATTTCCATTAATGAAACAACATCGTACTGGTTCATAAGCAAATTACGTTTAAATATATGTGTTTTAGTTCGCAAACCTCGAGTGTTTTGATAATAGATATTAAAAGAAACCATAATTAAAGTTAATTAAATAAAAAATAAAGCAATTAGGCAGACTAAAAAGATCCACAGTATAATGATCGATGTGTACATGATCATTAAAGCGCGTAAAATAGAAGCTTAATAGTTGCGAAATATAACAACAGCTTGGTAAAAGGCAGATATGTTATTTGTTTATATACATTATTATATGGCATGACGCAAACGATACAGCATGAATTAGTAACAAATCCACTGTTTTTATCGTTAATTTAATGCAGTGTACTAAATTAATTATCCAACAATTACAAAACTACAAATTATAAATCAAAGGTTGGGTACACCTAAAAACATAATGTGTTAAAAGCGGTGTGATTAGAACACGCAGGTAGTAATATAAGCTCAGTTCGCCGCAAGCCGACGATGGGTAGCTACGAAAGCTTGCGCGGTAGGATGATAATAGTATGTAATGCGAACTTACTTGTTTGGACTGGCTGAGCGCTCCACTATGACTCACACGACAAAGTGATGAACAAAAGACTCTAATATTGACAACGGTTCTCAAACTATACACAACATTGTAAGCTAATGTTTTGAAACAAAATTGAGATGATAGACTGTGTATAAATGTATAAATCCTTTTCGCACTTTATAAAAAACGTGGGTGAAGTATCTGATTATATATCACAGACACGGGGTGGTGGTGTGTTAATTGCTGTGAGATGTGATTTAACCGTTATAGAAAGGTGTGACTGGCGCAGTACTGCGGAGGATATTTGGGTTTCTGTTATTATGAAGAGGTCTAGACCCGCGGCGACCTACAATGTGCATATCTGTGGCGTTTATTTATGCAAAGAAAATGCAGGTAATGCTTATAACACACAGTTACATAACTTCTCTAACCGTCTAAATAATTTAATGATGACTCATTTACTTGATAAATTTATTATAGTGGGTGACTTTAATTTTGGTAATCAAGTGGATTGGGCTGAAAATATTGATAGTATTGGCCTGTCTCCTATAAATTATACTAGTAGCTATCTTACGGATTTTTTTGATTCGGTTGAAACCTGCAGTTTATCGCAATTAAATAATGAGCGTAATGTCAACGGTAGGCTTTTGGATCTGGTTTTTTCTAACAGCCCTGTAACAGTACAAGAATGTGATATGCCACTAGCGCTGCCTGTTGACTTACACCACAAACCTTTACTAATCCAGGCTGACTTAATGGAGCTGCATAAGCTTGAGGAAAGGAAAAGTACCAAGTACCTCTTTCATCGCGGCAATTATGATGCTATTACATCTGCCCTTGATCAGGTTAACTGGCCTGAACTGTTGAGCTCGCAGTCATTAAACCACGCTGTTACAGCTTTTTATAATAAGTTATATGAGATTCAAGAACTATATATCCCCAAGAAATCAATACGACACTCATCGCATCCTCCCTGGTACACTTCTGCTCTGATAAAGGTACTAAAAGAAAAGCATAAGTTTCACCGCAAGTTCAAACAATATAAAAATATGTCCGATTATTATTCATTTTCTTTATTGCGTGCTAGGGCTGTCCGGTTAGAACATGAGTGTTTTAATACCTACATGGAAAAAGTGGAGGCTTCAATAATTACTAACCCCAAGTGCTTTTGATCATTTATAAAGAGTAGGAAGAATACTTCTAGGTACCCTAATGTACTGCGATATCAAGATATATCTGCTGAAACTGGACCAGAAATAAGTAATTTGTTCGCTAAATATTTTCATTCCACCTTCCAAAGTAAAAGTACAGTATCAAATGACTCACGCTCCACAAATTATTTATGTGATGCTTATTCTAACATCAATTGCATCAGTTCTGTGCAGGTATCGCATGAATATGTTCTAAAAATGCTAAAATCGCTAGATCTTAGTAAATCTGGTGGTCCAGATTTAATTCCGCCGGTATTGATAGTAAATTGCGCTAAAAGCTTAGTTGTGCCAATTTGTATTATTTTCAAACGTTCCTTAACGGAAGGACCAGTACCGCATATATGGAAATCAGCCTTTATAACACCCATCTTAAAGAAGGGGGATAAATCTGACGTTGAAAACTATCGCCCTATTTCGAAATTATGTTTATTTGCCAAAGTTCTCGAACGCATTGTGTATAACCAGGTTTACTCAGCTGTACAGAGTACTCTAGGTGACGCACAGCATGGATTCCTACGCAAGCGATCAACCATATCAAATCTTATTTTGGCTACTGACTATATTACAAGCGGGATGGAGCAACGAGCATAGGTAGACGTAATCTACACAGATTACAGCAAATGCTTTGACCGAATTGATCATACTGTGCTCCTACGTAAGCTTTGGGCGGCTGGTATACATGGTGACCTATATCGCTGGTTCTGCTCGTACATAGATAACAGGACGCAAGCTGTAGTTTTACAGGGATACACTTCTGGCTGGTATACTGTCCCATCTGGCGTGCCCCAAGGGTCGTTACTGGGTCCTCTTTTATTCACTATCTTCATTGCGGATATAAAATATTGTTTTAAAAACTCATATATACTCCTATATGCCGACGATATGAAAATATTTAAAATCATACGTAGTTTCGTCGATGTCATGCAACTTCAACAGGACCTAGACTGCTTCGTCAAATACTGTAAACGTAATATGTTAGAGTTGAATGTATCCAAATGTTCCCATATTACTTTCTCGAGACAAACATCAAGTATTGGTCATGGTTACAAACTTGACAATAAATCTGTCACCCGAGTCCACCACATTAAAGACCTTGGAGTAATATTTGACGATAAACTATTATTTGACAAGCATGTAGACAGCATAGTAAAAAAAGCCTCAAAAGTACTAGGATTCGTACTCAGATCAACTGCATGCTTTCGTTCCTTAAAGCCAGTGAAAATATTGTACTGTTCCTATGTACGGTAAGGTAAGGTGGCTACCTTGAGTATGCCTCCCAAGTGTGGAATCCACAATATCAAATTTATATATCACGAATCGAGGGTATACAGAGAAAATTCTTGCGATGTCTAGATTATAGGGCTCAACAATTCTCAACGGACTACGTTGACCGGTGTAAGCGATACCATTTTTTACCGCTTGAATGTAGACGTAATTATTATTTTTATTATTTATTTTTGCATCAGACACAACGATCCATAATTTAGTTAGTAAGTACACTTAAAAATAATGTTAGTAGGAAATTAGATAATAATCAGAGAGAAATACACATTACACAATACTATTATAACTTAGTGGCACATAAAATAAAATAAAAATACAATACAATCAATTTTGTCATATAAAATGTAGAATGTCCGTAATCAAAATTATAAATAAAATAAGTCAGTTACAATAAATTTAAGTTAAAATACGCTAAAATTGAATACTATAATTATTAAAATTGATAAATGATTAAAAACTATAAACCATTTTAAAATTCTAAATAATCTCTGGGATACATTTTTACCTGCCCCACGCCCGATATACGGGTGCATGTAAGGCCTGCCAGTGCTGCATAAAAGGTCCGTCCAACCTGTTTGCAACAACGCTAAGAAGGCTGTTGCCGCTGCCCCGCACTCTGCTAGCTATCGAAGTCGCCCTCTTGCGCATGCTGGCATAAAAACAGTCAATGCGTACGCTCGCGAACATTCCCGATGCGCTGCAGAAGCGAGGCAGGCGCAACAGCGCCCTCAGCGCGTTATTATATTGAACACGGAGAGCGCTGTAGGATTTCTGCAAATATGACACCCACAGACTACTCGTATAAAAAGATGTGCAATAGGCTCGAAACAAGGTGATCTTGACATCCTTGGAGCTACGAGCAAATCTGCGGGCAATCATATTCGCCCTCACCGACAGCGCCCTCCTTTCTCGCTCAATATCATCGTCGTCCTTCAAATCGGACGTCACAATATGGCCCAGATACTTAAAAGTATGTACTCGCTCCAAGGGCACCCCACATAGTCTTACTGGTGGAACCTCCGCCGGACACTTAGAACCCGCATTGAAAACCATAAGCACGCTCTTTTTCACGTTATATTTTAGGCCATGTGAATGAGCGTACGCTTCGCAAATGCTTGTTAGCTCTCTGAGTCCCCCTATTGACGCGCTCAGCAGCACCATATCATCAGCATAGCTGATGTTGTTAAAGCAAACATCATCAACATGGCATCCAACATGGCGGCTGCTGAGCTCGGCAACAAGTCCATCGATATACAGATTGAAGAGCGTTGGTGAGCTCAACCCTCCCTGCCTCACCCCGCACTCCAACCTGTACGAGTCCGACAGAGCTCCCGACCATTTAACATTATTGACCTGGTTCCCGTACCAGTGCTGGAAGATTTTAACAACTTCCGGCGCAACTTGCCTATCGAGTAACTTTTTCCACAGCACTTTGTACGAAACCAGGTCAAACGCCCTGGACAGGTCGAGGAAACAGGCGTAAACAGGAGTGTTCCGATCCGTGTAATATCTGACAGCATGCTTTAAACTCAGTATAGCACTATCTGTGGACAGTTTGGGCCTGAACCCAAACTGATTATCGTGCACAGTTATTGTATTGTTTAACTGAGCATTAAGCATGCTGTCAAATACCTTCGCGATTACTGTCGCTAATGAGATCGGTCTGTAATTGTTCTTATCTGAAATATCACCCGTTTTATTCTTAACAATTGGTACTACAACCGTCCTCATCAGCTCGTCCGGCAAGTACGAATGGCGAAGGCAGAACGCAAACAGCATGGCCAAAACACGCGGCAAGTGGGGACCTGCATGCTGTAGATGCTCGATGCTGAGTCCGTCATGTCCTGGAGACTTACCCCTGGTCATACACCCTATGGTCTTAGCTATGTCCGCAGCTGAGAACTTAACTCTTGGTTCCAGGACAGTGCACTGTGACTCAGCATCGACCACCTCAGAGGGTGGAATACTGCTTGGCTCGACACAAAATTGGGATTTAAAAACATTGGCGATATCCCTTTCAGCAGACACGCCATCGACGCTCACCGGCAAACCAGGCCTAAGGTTGTGCTTATTTGTAGACTTCCAGAAGTGCTGAAAGTCTTTTTTAGTGTGCAACTCAGCTAGGATGTCCATCTGGATTTGGTCTTGGTGATTTTGGCACCACCTTAGTTTAGATTTAAAGATCTTTCGAGTTTCACACATTTCCTCATAAATCACGCCTGACGTAGGTTTGCCACAATTAAGCCACTCGTTAAACCTAAGCCTAGCATACGAGTGAGCCTCGCTGACGTGTTTATTCCAACCCACCACGCGCTTCGGCCTCCTACCCATGACTCGTGTATCCCTGCTAACAATGGCGGCTTCCCTTAGAGCGGTTACTACTTCCCGATACAGGCAATCAATTATTAGATTGTGGTCCGAATCACTACACATGCGATCACAACAATGGGACAATACGCGAGGAAAGTCAATATTTCGCAATCGCCGATGACATTCTTGCCTGTAGGTGTAGATAGCATCTGAGCTTTTATCTCCCCACACAACTAAGTTGTCGTAGGACATACTTCGCTTTGCTTTCGGCCTAATTATATCAAGATCGCATTCTATCAACAATGGGTAGTGATCCGACCACATAACATCGTACTTAACGCTAACAACACGAACAGTTTTTAAAGACGATTCTGTACAGAGGCAATGATCAAGCCATCGCCTTGCCCCGTTACAATCACTAACATACGTGTACGTATTTGACGTCAATCCCAGTCTATCTACATCAACGCATGAAAAGTGATTATCACTACAGTAGTTGATCAAGTCCGTAAAAAATAGTCCATGCGGATGTGCGTTAAAGTCACCAAGACAATAAACCGCCTCCACATCACTACTGTCCATAATCGCACTTATCAGTCCTAAACAATGTGAGAATTCCGGCAGGTTACTCACTGCATCCGTGGGCATGTACACACTCATCACAATGAAAGACCTTTCACTTGTATCTACACGTATCGCACACACTCTCGGGTTATCACTCGGAACGACCGACACTTTAAACGCACTTTGTCGCCATAGCAGAGCAACCCCTCCATAGGGTCGCCCACGCAGCATGCCGGCAGACGTGTCGACAGCCGACGTCCCCGTGCTGTTGAAGTCACCATGGATGGTGCTCAGGAACGGCAGCTCCTCCGGCAGCAGCCAGCACTCCTGGAGCGCTATTATGTCACACGTTGCACAAAGTTCACGAACGCCCTTAATGGAACGCTTAACACTCTTACAATTAAAGCTGGCAAATCGTAACAAACTATTATCAGTCATTGTTGTTGTTTACAGAGCCGACCTTAAGTGAGTGTTCGTCCTTATGTCTTTGACTATAATGCACAAAACGTCTGAATATTATATTTTGCGGCCAGATGTTCTCATCCAAAAATGCAGGTACTTTGGATTCAGGTATAAAAAACTTGTACGCATCATAGTTAACTTTTTTTCGTAGGGTAAATTTTTCCAATTTAACTACTTCGCATGTTTTTATTTCGATGTGCTTTATGATGTCAGCTGTATGTGAATCTTTGTGCACATTCGTGATAAACATCGGTACTTTCTTTTCAGCAGCTTTAAAGCACCCTACTGTATCTTTAGCAACCCCCGCTTTCCCAGTGCAACGGTACTTTTGCTTTGGTTTACGATGCGTTGCAACGGTCCATCCATCATTCTCCTTTCTAGGCAAAACATTACTGTAATGTGGCACTTGTTTACCATCTACGATCATTCGCTGCGACTGTGACGTAACACTCACAGCTGTTTGTACCGGCGACGGCGAGCGAGCCCGCGCCAGAGAAACGGTTCTCGACACTGATAACGGCCGCTCCTTCTCAACATACCCACCGCTTTGAATAATCGGATTTTGTGTATCGGCAATATGAACCGAGAGTTTTGCGACACTTTCTTGGTTTCTCGGACTTTGCACTGCATTTTTGGAAGCCTCCATACTTCTGTATGACGAGTTACCAAGAGAGACGTCTCCGTTAGCGCCCCCTCGTTTCAAATTCACACACTGGTCGCTCCGTGCATGCTCGATCAATGATCCAAACTTGAGGTCATACTGAAGATCCATCTTGAGTTTCTCCAATTGATCTAACGTCACACTTGTTGATTTCAGTTCTCGCACTTCATCCTTGAGTAATGTGAGATCCTTTAGCAACTTAGTCACATCCAGGTGATCAAATGTGACTGGGGGCAGATTGTCAAGGTGTCGCGCAACGAAAATCGGGATCACATCAGGGTCAGTAGACTTGAACAGGCCAATTATATCGGCTAAGTCACGGTGTTCTTTGCCCTTTTGCTTACGTTTGATATTCCTTTTGTTGGTCGGAACAGATTCAAAAAGTAACGCTTTTGAATTTTTGATTTCATCGTTACTAAAAGCCGACGAACATATGCGAATTAAGGTATCGTCATCACTCGTCGACAGCTTATTTTGCACGTAACATAGCAGTTCGTCAATAACAATATTACACTGAGGACACTTTACTGTGGCGGACATTTCGCTCGACGCAAAAACCGATCGTAGCAAAAAGCAAGCGACGCGTACGGCTGCGCGCGCGCGACTGAATAATAATATATCAGCGATATCTGTTATTTGGCAAACATCGCAAATGGCTCTATTGACTGTCCCGATCTCCTTTCTAATATCTCATTGCGTACTAATCAATTAGGTTTTAGAGAGCGGCCCTTGTTAGTGGTCCCATTTGCTGCAACAAATTATAGACGCAATTCTTTCTTTTTGCGCAGTGCTAGAAATGTCAACAATATACTAACAAAATTAGATATTGATATATTCTGCAACAGTTCAAAATCAATAAGAGACAAACTTAATAAAGATTTCTTTTTAAATGAAGGAAATGTGTAAGATTTCTGATTTCTTTTCTCTTTAATGTTCTTTTATATATATTTTTTTTTTTTGTAGATATACTTTCTTGTGACTTTGTAATGTACTTATATACTTATAATCTTTTTGTTTATTTTACTTGTATACATGGTTGAATAGTATTATATAAGTATTTGGCAACATGCAAATAAACAAGTGCTGTAAAACCAATATGTGAAAGCTTGTAATTAGCAATATGTTTACCTACTTAAGTCTATATATATCTTTTGTCATTAGTCTGTAAGCTTTCCTAACAATAAATAAATAAATAAAATAATTTTACAGTGCTTTACCCAGATTTATTGGAAATTATGTTCTTTTGCCAAATTCTTCGCTTTGCTCAGTAATATTTTATTAGACGGTGTTAGATGGTCGTTGACGTAAAAGTTTGCTGTTGAGGAAAAGTCCAAATGAGATACGTTAAGTTGCTTTGTCTTGCGAGCAAAGACTATAAATTCTTCTTTCATGTAGTGGTTATTAAATGCTACCACTAAAGATCTGGGGTCATTAGGAATTCTGGTAGGTATTCGAGCCAAATAATTTATATCTTGCTTAGTCACGGTCTGGTTACACAACGAACCAATCTTCTCAACTATATCGTAGAGGTTTTCATTTTTATTTTCGGGTATACCTCGAATCTCCACATTATTTGCCCTGGCCCATTGATCTCAGACCTGCAATTCCTGGGTAAGTCTACCAACTTTGGATTGTAGAGTAGGAACTTTACTTGCGACTTTCTCAACGTTTATCATCCTTTTCTCAATGTTATTGACTTTCTCTGTAAAGTTGTTAATAAGGTGATGTGCCATATCCACAGAGTCCTTAAGTGAGTTCAGCTCATCCTTTATAACCTTCATGTCCGCTACGAGAGCGGGCGAAGATGTAAGCTGGAAAACAATCTTATTAAGTTGATCTTGTATCTTATCCAATTGGCTTGGTTGAGGAGAAGTTGCCACCGTGGTCGGTGATGGGCTAGACTTGCATTTTAAGTAGCGCCAGTTATTTTACCTGTCTTCAAGCTTTCGATATGCAACTTCCGTAACTTCAGAGCATTGAAAGTCATAATGGCGCTTACAAACACTGCAAACAGGACCCTCCGTATGCTGAGTACCGCAGCTAGCACAGACGAACATTCTGCAAAGAAATTTGAGAACCACTGATATTTTTATATACTATCAAGCGTGTGTCCACTTGTGATGCCGCGAGGCGACTGATTATTATTTGCTATACGTAATGGATTTATTACATTGCTTCCTGATTAATTAGAGCATTGCACGCTGTATACCTAATATTTTTATCTAGTATATCACTAGACTATAGCTCCAAGCTTTTATAAACGGGAACAGTATTTTTTCTGGATGAAAGATCCTTATCTGTACTCCTGATTATGAACATGCAAAATTTAATAAAAATTCGTAGAGTAATTAAGGCGTGAAGGTGTAAAAACAAACCATAATATACGAGTATATACGCGTATATTCGCAATTAGTTGTACCTTGGTAGGTGACACTCTTTTATAAACATTTTTAGTCGAAATTTGAACGTAACTTATAAATGTTTGTTTTTATTCATTGTTGCTTTCTTCACTGCCTCTGCATCTAAATATTTACTATACCAAATCTCACAGTACTCCGTTATTGTCAATTGTTGGTACCCTAGACATAATTAAAAACCTATTGTGTCTTACCACCAGTTTGCCGCTGCCAGTCAATAGGTTAAAAGGGGGTACAAATATTTCTATTATCATTGTGATATGACTGCGTATTTTGGAGACTATAATTTGCCGGTAATGTCATTCAAGCGAATCATACTATCCTCCATAACTTTGCTTCTATTAAACTGATTTGGATTAACCATGGATTCAGATTTTAAGTTGAACCCCACGTTTTGGCCTGCGTCCATAACGTGAAAGCGTTATGGCTATGGCTATTGAGACCACGGATTTACTCTGATTGCTTCATATATTATCGATGATTAGTACATATGGACGATTTTTCCTTAGTTGTGACAGTTGCAATATAACGATTAAAACGCGAATATGAATGTCCACCCTATTTTCTATAAATTGATTCTGGCTAATAAAATTTACACTAAAACGCAAAATTCGCGATTGTATAATTACTTATTATCATGGGTCGGGTCAAAATTACGTTAAGCCCCTGACAAATTTAACGCTTCGGTAGTATTTAGACCTGTTTCATGGAGATAAATGAATCGTTCTCAATTAGGTTAGCTTCGAAGGTTCCTTGAGAATCTATTGATATAAACTAGAAAGCAATCAGGTGCTTTAGATTGGCAGCTGACCTGAATATCGTAAGAAGCATATAACGTTAATTCAGTTATAATAGGTATACTGAGCTTCGCATGCGTGGTATTTATACATATATATTTGGCTCACAAAACAAGTTTCAATCGAAAGGAAATAGTATAAAACACATTTTAGCTCTAACTATGTCTGCACAGAATGTATCGAGTTAGCTGTGTCAGTTGGTATAATTTTTCCATAAAACAAGCTATGATTTGGTATATCATAGTCTATGTTAGTCTGGAATAGCGTGGTCTGTTATTAGTGAACGAATATAAACTATCTTGTTTTGTTTCGTGCCATTATTTCTTACATATCAATAAACATGTTTTACCTTTTTACAATATATACCTTTTATAGATGGTATAGATATACATGGTAAATATGGATATACATACCTACGTTCTTAATGTTATGTGCTGTAATGGTCTCCCGGTGGTCATATAGTTTTGGCAATGTTTGGCATTTCAGCAATTGACATTACTAGTGATTTTCGTACAATATATTTACTTTTACCATAAAAGTTTATCTATATGTTTTTATGTAGGGAATAATCTCTAGAATTACTAAATCAAGTGTATAATTATTTCACTTGTTTCTAAAAGAATTTGTAGACGACGTAAGTAGCTGCGCGCGGGTTACATGCGCAAACTACTCGTGCCGACTACATGCGCAAGCTATTCATGCAAGCAACTTGCGCGGATGGCTTGCATCTATCGTTTACACGATGCAAATTGACGCAGGTGCCTCATGAATAAATACGAATCCCATGAATGAAATAATCCACATAAACTGACGAGCGAAGCGGTAACGTGAAGCATGTATAAGGTTTCTTGTCCTGTAGGAATATATTATATTTGTAAAAGGTAGTCCTATTAATAATAATGACGTCGATGAGTTGTATAGAAAGCAATATATTTTCGATAATACATACCGACGACCAATTTGTTACACAAGTATAAAAAGAGTCTCTCGTCCTCATTTCGTAGGAGTTATCACTATAATAACACAGTACTAGAGATTATAAGAATTATTAATCGACTTCTCCTCGGTGTGTTCGTAGTAATATATCTTTGTTTCATTCACATTTACCACAATCAGTCATCCTTAACAGATTAGAGTAATATTAACTTTGAAGATTGGTTTCTTTAAGTCGTGTGAAAAGAAATTATACTTACTAGATCGGACCAAACTATACATATTATAAGTTTCTAATTAAACACTTAAATTTCTCTTGCAATGTTTTAAGGTGTATTATTTTAGTCTATTGCCGTCTTCTGGGCACACCAGACTCCAAACTGCTATTAAGAATTTCATGATGTTTAATCAATATGAAACCTTGCCCTGCGGGTGAAAAGAATTTGTTATTTTCTTATTTTTTATCGTTTACTAGCAATTTGGATTTCAAATTACTATTATTCTTGTTAACCCGTCCAGCTAAGCTAGAATGCTTGTATTAGGAGTGGGTTCACGTCAGTAGTGCAATGGGTGGGATTTGAACCCGCGTATTGGACTTGCGATTGTGCGGGAGATTAAGCGGTTGTAGAGGAGAAGGATCCATTGGGCTACCGCTTAAAATGTCACGGTCGGACACAAATATTATGACATATTTATATTTTATTTTGTTCCTTTTGTTTATTGAGCAGCGATAGCTCAGTGGGGAGACTAAGAGACTGCAATGCAAAGGGTTTTGGACTCGAACTCATGTCGCGCTCCTCTGACTTTCGAAAGTTAAATGACTTTTCGAAATTATGTGCGTATTGATTGACAGTTATCGCCTGCTCCGTGCCTCGGAGAGCAAGTTAAATCATCGGTCCCGACTGCCATGAACATCTATGGCAGTCGTTATTGGGGAAGTCGACACAAAAGATCCCACTGGGTCGAAGTGTTGCCGGTCTGTACTGACTGGCCCCCACACAAGATAAGATAAGATTCCTTTTGTATTAGAAATTGATTTAGACCGCGGCTTTGCTCGCGTGGAGATAATAATTATTTTCTAGTTAAAGGTAACCTATGTCCTGTTCTGTAGCCCTTACAAAATATATGCGACATATCATGATGATCAGTCGAGTAGTGGAAACATAACTAACAAACAAACTGACATTCGCTATTATAATATTAGTTAGGATGATTTAAAACGAAAAGAAGCTAGAGTCTATACAAATATTATTTAAGTATAAAAAATGGAAGTAACTTTGACGTTTCGAGCTAATGTTCTAAATTACTTTTAGAACTGTACAACTGAGTTCATAAATCAGTCATAGGGATTGACATAACAGGCATCTGTAGAATATAGGTGCCAGCTTAATATTAAGTCGACAACAAATTAGTAAACATAATACAGATACTTGCGTAATATGTTATTTTGCTTTTGATATCATCTATATTGAATAAAAGAAACTACTACAGAGCAGGGATGCTGTTAATTTCTAAGTCTGTATACAATCAAAGTGCCAATATCTGCACGGATTGCGTCGTGGCTTAAGTAGTGACCTGCATCGAGTGCTATAGGTTCGATCCCCACACGGGACAAAAACTTCTGTGACAAATCGTTTTTCCAAGTCTGAGAGTTCTTTGCGGCTGTTGTATGAATGTTTTCAAAGTTCGCCGCGATACAGGAATTGCTCGCAGTAATAAGATTTTCATAAAAAAAAGTTAAATGTAAAAATTGTGACAATGGCGCAGGCTATACTACATAATATAGTAATATTGTCGAACTGATGATGTTAATAATAATAATAATAATGTATTTTTAATGTATTTTTATAGATATATGTATATTTAAAAATGAAAAATATATTGAAAATATTTAAATAAAGAGAATAATAATAATCTGCCCATTGCATTGATGCTATTAGAGTATTCAGGGCAGACGCTGTTTTTCATCCATAGTTAGCAATATACCGGTCCACCAAACACCCATACCCATAGCCCATATATTAGAATCCATACGTAGCAATAGTCCTACGCCTGCTGCGGCTAGTGCCGCTGTAGGTGTTCCATCACACCTTTGATTAAAACTCTCGAAGGGCCTCTTCACGTTGGACCCATGTCTCCGTGTAAGCCTCCCAAAGGGCCAGGTATTTTCTAATATAATATCTTAGAAAGTACTTGTGATAAGAGAAACATAATAATATTCTACCACATACACACAACACCATCTAGCCCAAACTAAGCAGAGCTTGTACTATGGATACTAGACAATGGATAAACATACATATATATTTTTTTTTTGTAAATACATACATATTATACATAGAAACACCCAGACCAAGTGTTGTCTGCACTCCACTGATGTTGTCCATCACTCGACACGAATATTAAAATTACTTTTATATCTTGCGGCGTGCAGTATTGCTGCTCAGTTTAGTTGCTTTTGTACTAGACTAAATTTTGCCCGCGGCGTCGCACGCATAAATGTAGGTTTGGTTAGGTAAGTAACAGTATTTTTTTATGAATGAAAGGTACCCTATGTCCTTTTCTGTTCCTCTGACAACGTGTATGCGAAATTTTATGATGATCGGTCGGGTAGTTCAGGCGTTTAAGCGTAACAACCAAACAAATAAACACAGTAACATTTGCATTTATAATATTAGTTAGGATACCATAATACCTACTATAAAAACTGGTCGATACATCATAAACAAAAAAAAAGTTTTAAAAAGTTATAAAGCATTTCGCAAAGGTAGTTTCTAGTTGCTTAAATCGCTTGATGATATGATAAACAACCGTACGGCCCGGCTCGCCTGATAGAAAGCGAGTACCGATACGGATATGGATATCAATGAATACTCATTCCAAAATCTCTGCTTATAACACAGTTAAAAAGAAGGAGTGTATTGTTATATCAAGGGAATTAATACAAGTGACATTTTGAAAAATAATTATTACGAAATGAAACAATGTCATTCCTGTTCAAGAAACTACTCACGCTGGCTTTAGCCATTAATTATGTAGGTATATTCTTATGTGCGTACTCTCCTTGTATATGTGTAGTCTAAGAATCTGACCAAAGAACTTTTAGGCCAAATGGTATTTAGGATCATTGACGACAATCTAACTTTTTTTTATTTTAATAAAAAACATTTTAATATCTGTGTAGCCAAGTACGGCAGCGGTGATCATAGAAAGCACTGAGTTTTCACTCTTGTGAAGGCCCAGTGAAAGTCAAACTGTCTTGAAATTTGGTCATGTCATTGGGTTAATTAAACAACAATAATTTCGATAAAATATTTTATTATATACCTGGAAATACGAATGACTCGTTAGATAAAATATCTTCTTAATTACGAGTCCCTAATAATATTATTTAAACCGCAGTCACTGTGGGGTACTGAGTAACCCCACCTCTCTCCTTGACGGGTATTTGCATACCCCCACTAGTCTAGTAGTTTTAACATTTAGGACCCCAATTTTTGTTTCGATAGGGTAATTTTATTAACTAGTTGAAGTGTGTGCGCACTGAAAGCGCACGGACGGGCGCGACGGGTGTGTATGTGCGCGTAGACAGCACACCACGTCTTATTGACGCGCACGACGAACAAGTTGGGGCTCGATGTAGTCGACTGAGGCAGCTACTCGTTGTACCCCGACGAGTGATACCGTTAACGCCAACCATTTCTGCAACAATAAAAAAATATATATTTTAGGTCATTTAAATAACAACTATTTTTTAAATAAACCGACCGCAGAGTTCTCGAGTACCAAGGCACACATCTCTGACTTCCCTAAGTTTTATGCGTATTCAATAGTTAATTATCCTTCGCTTTAATGGTGAAGGAAAACATCTTGAGGAAACCTGCATCTCTCAGACTTCTCAATAATGTTTTTAAATATATCAGTTTTCTAATCCGCAATAGGCCAGCGTGGTGGGACTATGGCCTAACCCATCTCACACTACACCCAGCAGTTCATATACAGTGCATACATTATTATGTTATAAATGACAAGTTCCGCAATAGGGATCAAGCCTTATATCGCGGTGACTTTACAAACATACTACTTTAACACAAATTTGTAGACCACACAAATAACTGTTCCTTGACGTGGCGGCAGCACCTAGGCAAGGTTTGCCAGCTAGACTACCTGTATAATTAAAGTACTGCGTGACAATTAATATAAGGTAAATTATTTTACTTCCTCTATGGTCATGTGAAATAATGGCTTAACTGTTCAATCAGGCAAAGTATTATTGGATTATCCGTTGGTTAATTTTGCAAGAGACATATCGGATAATAGGCGGTTATTAAATCTTATTGGTGAATTGTGGGTAACTTTGTTACTTACCAATGTGACTAACAAGCAGCTCGATTAATGGTAAGCAGTTACATTAGAATTAAAATTAGATGCATAACTAACGCTAACTTTCGCGATTAACTCTTATTAAAATAAATTGCCTTGATACTAATACATGGCATTAAGATTAGATAGATTACAAGATATACTGGGACATCACAGCGCATAACAGAAACATGCAGCTGAACTAAGTTTTTAAGCTAGGTGCTTGAAAACTCGGGACAGCTGCAAGTTCCTGTTGGGGTCCGATACTACCCCAGTTGAGCTACTTGATGCGATTTTGCTTAGATTACATGAAACCTACGAGTACTGTACCTCTTCTCTCAAAAATAAATATGTAACTACGACTTTTGAGGTGTCCCAATCTCCGAATGTTTACATTAAGTATATATTAATTAGTCTAGTACGAACACGGTTCCTTCCTTCGTATTAACGACACAAAAATCTAAGAATAGGTGATAATTTTAGTATCAATAAATAAAATCAGATAAAAACGGCTACGCTTCGCTGTGGATTAGTCTGATATTAATTATTAGAGAAGTAAATAAAAGTATTCTAGAAATATTTTCTATTATTTTTGTTTTGTGTAGGAAATCTTTGACGCGTCCCCCTACGCAGGGGCGAGCGGAGGGGTTATGTCGGACTCACCGGGGTGAAAGAAAGATGGCAATAATGATACTAACGGATCTCCCGGTAATAGCGACTAAACCTACCCTATACTATTGATTACAATAGTGAGCGTGTGATATATGCTCTTACAGTTTCACAACGTTTCAAGAACGAGGTTAGGTTAGGTTAAATTAGTAGTGGGGTGTGTGGCCAGAGAACCTCCTAGTGTGCCTGACGGCTGCTGGTCCTTTCTACATTTCTCGTGGATTGGAACGGCAGTCGTTGGGCCGGTACACCCCGGGCAACTCGGGTAATAATGTCTTTTCGGGGGCATTATTACTCGTGGCTAATACTCTGGCACGCGCGTAGGGAACCCGGGGCAGTTTGTCTCGGGGTTATCGGCCCGCGAGGGCCGCGTTCGGGGGTCTCAAATCCACGTGTTCCTCTGAATAGCAGAGGACACGTGGATTTGAGACGGGGGGGATAGAGGAAGAAAACCTCTTTAAAAAATCACCAGTGGGAGCCGTAAGGCCCAACAAGAGGGGGTCTCTCGCGAGACCGCCAACTCGTAACCCGGACCCGTAGGCGTCCGGAACGAGGGCCGCCACCTTTCGAGGTGGGGGTCGCGGAGAAGAAAACTCCTTAAAAAATCACTAGCTTCGTTTCCGCTCCTCAGCTCCCCTGTAGCAGGGGACTCCGAGGTTGCGGGACCGACCGTCCACTCCAACTCAGCTCTCCCACATTGGGGGACCCGGGGAGGAGTGGGCCTCCTCCAGTTTCACGTTCCCTTGCACTCCTCTGTTATCAGGGCTGGCAAGGGAACGACTACTGGAGGCTACCCTGCCGCGCAGGGTTGAGGGCTGCCAATAGCTCTGGCTATTGGCCGCATTAGGCGGGGGCACATAGGGGAGGGGAAACCTAACCCTGCCTCCGTCTTCATATCGTTACCCGTTGAGTGTCGTTGATCACGTCTAGCGGCTCAACGGGACCGAGGGGCTTGCCTTAGTTGGCCGGCCCGCGAGAAGGAAAACTCAGACCACCCAACAGCGAAGTTGTAAAAACCTCTGGGCACCTGCCGTCCCCCAGTAGTATGTAGGCCTTCCCCCGGAATGAGCGTCACCCGGGGGTCGACTCTATATCGTCTCATATCGTGGGAACCAAATGGAAAATCTTAAATCAAACACACCCGAAGAAGTTAAGGAGAAGAAGACAGAGGAGCACGGAGTCCCATTGCGGGACTCCAAAGGGCGCTTTAAGCGTCCTTCAAGAGCACTTGCCAGTGATGGCAGAGGAATGGGGGCATATACGCCCACGTCGTTGGCGTCGACGCCTGACAGAAGCCGGAGGAGCTCTGTCAGCCTCGGCGTCGAGTCCGGATCCGAGGACCTGGACTCCAACGACCTCAGCGGCCGGGCTGCTAGGACCCGGAAGCGCAGCAGGTCGCAAGAAGCGGAGAGCAGCGCACCAGCCACTAAGGTGCCTGCGAACAGGGGGGTTTCGCCGTCGCGATCAGTGACCCCTACTCCGTTCAATAGGCGGGCATTGGTCGCCCGCAACCGACAAGAGGGGGAGCGCGCAGCAGAACAGTTTGTTGCGCAGCTCCTGGACGAGACCCGGCACCCGAGCTCGGATGTAGACCTCGTCCAGTCCGCCGCAGACTCTGTGGCCGCCATAATTACGGTGGCCACAAAGAGTCAAAACTTGAAGGGCACTTTCACCAATGCCCTCAAGAAGGCGGCCTCTCACCTCCAGGAGGTGGTGCATACGCTCGCGGAGCGCACCACCTCTGACGAGACGAGGCGGTTGCGGGCGGCAAACGACCGCCTTGCAGGGGAGGTGGCTGAGCTCCGCGCTGAGCTCAGCCAAATTCGGGAGTCCATGCGGCAGCCGAATGTCATACCTCGGGGGGCAGAGGAGCAGCGCTCCCTGCTGACTGACGCGCAGCTGCGCCAGGTCATGTCGTCCGTTGGGACCATGATCAACGCGCGGCTGGGGAGCCTGGAGGCAAGATTGCCTCCGGAACCACGTTGCCGTCCACCACTCGCAGCGGACAACCGTGCGTCCGCTGCTAGGGACCCAGTGCCCACGTCGGTCCAGCGGTCCTACGCGACGGCGGCGTCAGCGTCGGTCAGCGTCCTCGCAGGGTCGAGACCTGCGGCCGGGAAGAAGGGGACTTCCAAAGCCCCTTCCCAGTCCCAGAGGGACTTCCCGCCCTTGAGGCCGACTCCTGCGGGCCCAACTCGCGCCCCAGCGCCGAAGGAACGCGCACCCGCGTCAACCACGGGTGCGCCTCGACAGGTTTCTGTGCCTGGTCCGTCTGCGCCTGCTAATAAGGGCTGGCAGACGGCTGGGGAGAAGAAGGAGCTTCGGCGTCAGAAGAGGCGCGAGCGCAGGAGCGCTGCGAGGGCTGCGGCTGCCGAGCGGAAGGAAGGGCAGAGCAAAAAGGCCAAGAAGAAGAGGCCCGGGAAGCTCCGACCGCCAAGATCGGCCGCCGTTGTCATAACGGTGTCGCCGGAGGCGGTGGAGCGCGGCCTTTCATACGCCGCCGTCTTCAAGAAGGCGCGGGAGAGCGTCGGTGTGGCGGACTTGGGCCCCACCGGTGCCAGGACCCGCCTCGCCCAAACGGGGGCTCGAATTCTCGAGTTCCCCGGTGCGGAGGGCGCAAAGACGGCGGACACAGTCGCAGAAAGGCTGCGAGGGTTGTTCGGGGCAGAAGAAGGCGTCAAGATCGCCAGGCCCGTGAAGTGCGCGGAATTCCGAGTCGCGGGCCTGGACGATTCGGTCACGCCTGACGACGTCCGGGAGGCTATCCAAGCCAAGACTGGATGCCGCCTGGACGACGTCAAGGTTGGCGCCATCCGCCCCGGTCCCGGCGGTGTCGGAGCCGTGGTAGCGCAGTGCCCCGTCGCAGCAGCCAACACTCTGGTTGCTGCAGGAAGGCTCCTCGTGGGCTGGAGTTCCGCCAAGGTCTCCTCGTTGGCGGCTAGGCCCGCGAGGTGCCATAAATGCATGGCCGAGGGGCACGTGCGCGCCAATTGTAGAAGTGGCTTCGACTGCAGCGGACTGTGCTTCCGCTGCGGCCAGCCGGGGCACAAGGCGACGGACTGTTCCGCCGACCCCCATTGCCCCGCGTGTGCGGCGGGTAAACTGCCCGCCGATCATTTAATGGGGCGAAGGGGATGCAACCCTCCCCGGGCTTCCAAGCCTAAAAACGTCGCGGGTAGCCAATCGACCCAAGCTACCCCCGTCGTCGTCGCCGCTCTTCCACCGTCGCGGATGGAGGAGGATGTGGTTGCAGGTACGTCGGCCCAATAATGGACCACGACTGCACCCTCCTCCTCCAGGCGAATCTCAACCACTGCGCCCGTGCGCAGGATCTCTTCCTGCAATCCATGGCGCAGTGGTCGATCGGTGTGGCCGTAGCCGCGGAGCCCTATTATGTTCCTCCCCGCCCAAATTGGGTGGGTGACTGGGACGGCTCCGTGGCAGTCGTCAGCTCCACGGCTCCGCGTTCCCCGCCCTTGTCGCTCAAAGACAAGGGCTCGGGATACGTGGCGGCCGAATGGGGGGGAATACTCGTTTTCGGGGTCTACTTCTCCCCCAACCGGAGTCTGGCTGATTTCGAGGTCTTCCTCACATCTCTGGAGACCTCGATACGGCGTTTGGCATCAGGCCGCGTCCTGGTGATGGGAGACTTCAACGCAAAGTCCGAGGCGTGGGGGTCTCCCAGAACGGACGCCCGCGGTAGAGCGGTGGAAGAGTGGGCGAGTTCGGTGGGCCTCTGTCTGCTCAACAGAGGCACCACCGACACTTGTGTTCGGCAGCAGGGCGGGTCGATAGTGGACCTCTCGTTCGCTAGCCCTGCTGTCGCACACAACGTAAGGAACTGGCGAGTCCTGGAGGAGGTCGAGACTCTCTCGGATCATCGCTATATCCGAGCAGAGATCTCCCGGAATCCCCAGGACCCAGTTAGGGGTCACATGGCGGACAGAGCTCCCCGATTTCCGCGGTGGGCTGTGGGTCGTTTGAACCGGGACCTGTTGGAGGAGGCAGCCATAGTGCAGTCGTGGCTGTCTCCGGTGCCTCCCGACGAGGGGGTCGATGCTGCGGCGGACCGCATTCGCGTTGCGCTTACGCAGGTTTGCGATGCGGCCATGCCGCGCGTCCGACGTCGGCCTCCTAGGAAGGAGGTCTACTGGTGGTCCCGGGAGTTGGTGGACCTCCGCGAGGCCTGCATTCGTGCCCGGAGGTCCTACACCCGCAGCCGGCGGCGACGCCGCGACGATAACGGGGAGGGCCAGCTGTACGAAGCGTACCAAGCAGCGCGTGACGCTCTGAAGCTGGCCATCTGTCGCGCCAAAGAGCAGTCGCGGCAGGAGATGCTGGAGGGACTCGATCGTGACCCCTGGGGTCGCCCATACCGCGCGGCGCTGAGCAAGCTCCGCGCGACGGGCCCCCCCCTTACCGAGTCCCTTCAGCCTAGCTTCCTCACCGAAGTGGTCGAGGGCCTATTCCCGCCACAGGCGGAGCACACGCCCCCGGCGATGGCCGCAGAGGCCGAAGTCCGGGAGGCCGACGAGGAGGACGTGGTGGTTCCGCCTGTCACGGAGGCGGAGATGGGGGCGGCCGTTCTGCGCATCCGCTCGAAGCGGACCGCCCCCGGGCCGGACGGAATTCCGGCCCGAGTGTTGGCCCTTGCCCTTGACCACATGGGCGACCGCCTCAGGGAACTGTTTGACGCGTGTCTGTCGGCGAGGAGGTTCCCTGAGTGCTGGAAGGTGGGGAGGCTAGTGCTCCTGCCCAAGCCGGGGAGAGCCCTGGACTCGGTCGCGGCCTACAGGCCTATCGTACTGCTGGACGAGGCGGGGAAGTTGCTGGAGAGGATTCTCGCTGCCCGCATCGTCCGGCACCTCGAGGAGGTGGGGCCCGATCTGTCGGACGCCCAGTTTGGTTTCCGCGCCGGGCGTTCGACGATCGACGCCATTTTGGCCCTGAGGGCCGCGACCGAGGAAGCCGTCAGGGGAGGCGGCGTGATGTTGGCGGTGTCCTTAGACATCGCCAACGCATTTAATACTCTGCCATTCGGCAGCATCGGGGAGGCACTCCGATTCCATGGGGTGCCCGCATACCTGAGGCTGCTGATGGCAGACTATTTGGAGCGGAGGTCCGTGATGTGCGAGGACCGAGCAGGCGACGTCGTGCGCAGGGCGATATCGCGCGGTGTTCCACAGGGGTCCGTCCTTGGCCCTCTCCTGTGGAACATCGGCTATGACTGGGCCCTGCGCGGAGCCTTGCCCCCCGGGCTGAGCGTATTCTGTTACGCAGACGACACGCTGGTTGCAGCCCGGGGTCGCAACTTTGAGGAGGCGGCTCGCCTGGCCACCATGGGGGTCTCTCAGGTGGTCGGGCGAATCGAGGCGCTGGGGCTTAAGGTGGCCCTCACCAAGACGGAGGCCCTGTTGTTCCATGGGCCCCGTCGCGGGCCGCCTGCCGGCGCCTCGATCACCGTCGGCTCGGTCCTCGTACCGGTTCAGGCCCAGATGAGATATCTGGGCCTGGTGTTGGATGGACGATGGCTCTTCGACGAGCACTTCCGTCAGCTCGAGCCCAAGCTGGACGGCGCGGCGTCCGCCCTGGGGCGATTATTGCCCAACCTGGGCGGACCCAGTTTGGCGTGCCGGAGGCTCTACACGGGGGTAGTCCGGTCGATGGCGCTGTACGGCGCACCGGTGTGGGCGGGGTCCCTGACCGCCCAGAACCGCGCGCGGTTAAGCCGACCGCAGCGCACTTTGGCGGTCAGGGCAATACGCGGTTACCGCACCGTGTCCGCAGACGCGGCATGCGCGCTGGCCGGTACTCCCCCGTGGGATTTGGAGGCGGAAGTGCTCGCCGACGTTTATCGTCGAGCGGCCGAATTTCGGGCAGGCGGAGGCGGTCGCCCTCTGCTCGAGCAGGTGCGCGAGTGGCGCGAGGCCGCTCGACGAGCCATCGTGGCCCGATGGTCAGTCCGGCTGGAGGCTCCACGTGCGGGTTTTCGCACGGTGGAGGCGCTCCGGCCGGTCCTTTCGTTGTGGGTGTGGCGACAGCACGGGACCCTTTCCTTCCGGCTGGTGCAGGTATTATCCGGGCACGGGTGCTTCGGATACTACCTGCACAAGGTTGCGAGGAGGGAATCGAGTCCCGCCTGTCACCACTGTGATTGTGACGAGGACACGGCGCAGCATACGCTGGAGTTCTGCCCGGCGTGGGCGCAGCAGCGTCGTGCCCTCGTCGAGACCATCGGTGCGGATCTCTCGCTATCGGCCATAATCCGCTCCATGGCCGATAGCGACAGGAATTGGAATGCAGTCGCCTCCTTCTGCGAGAACGTCATCTCGCAGAAGGAGGCGGCGGAGCGGGCCAGGGAGGAAAGTCTCCTCGCTGACCCGATCCGTCGCCGGCGAACTGGGCGGCGTCGGCGCGCCGATGCGCGCCTGATGCCACCCTGAGTAGGGCTGAGGGTGGGAGATCGGGGTATTTACTCTCCCACCCTCACCCTTCTGCGTAGTGGCGGCGTCTCTGGTGCACCCAGACGCCGCCGCCAGTGTTGGTGCCCGCGGGGCGCGGGCTGTCGCTGGGTGGGTCGTTGATGTCGTATCAGGTTCCAACGGCCCACCCGTCACGGTGAGGTGACGGTGCACAGGGGGGTTTTAGTCGGTATGCCGGTCGTGTCATCTTGACCGGTGAGCCCGACATAACCGTCCCACTGCCCCCCGAGTGGGACGGTATGCATCAGGAGCATTTCCCCCCTCAAAAAAAAAAAAAAAAAAAAAAAGGTTAAATTAGTAGTAAGGAGGAAGAAGAAGAAGAAGAAGGCCTCCCAGGCTCCCCCGGTGAGCAAGAAAAAGGGCCTCCGCCCAGCTGACCTGCGCCCCCCGCGCTCCACCGCCGTTGTGGTGGAGCTGACGGAGGAGGGGCTCCGGCAAGGCGTTAGCTACGCAGGCGTCCTCCAGCGGGCCACACAGGCCATGAAAGGCAACCTTGCCGAGATGGGCCTCGCTGGAGGCCGCCACTGGGGCCAGAATCTTAGAGGTCCCAGGTGCCACCTCCGGCGACAAGGCGGACAGGGTGGCCGAAACAATTCGGTCACTCTTCACGCCTGAGGAGGTCAAGGTCTCCCGCCCGGTAAAGTCCGCAGAAATGCGAGTAACTGGGCTGGATGACTCGGCCTCCTCCGAGGATGTCGCCGCTGCGGTGGCACATGCCGGAGCCTGCCCCCTGGCGCAGGTCAGGGTGGGGGAGATGCGCCGCGGCGAGAGTGGCCTGTGCACGGTGGTGGTGCGCTGCCCCATCGCCGCGGCGAAGAAGGTGGCGGCCGGCCGTTTGCTGGTCGGGATGGTCTCGGCTCAGGTGAATCTCCTGGAGCCGAGGCCTAGGCGGTGCTACCGCTGCCTCGAACCGGGGCACGTGAGGCAGCAATGCACCGCTGAAACTGACCGCAGCGATCTCTGCTATCGCTGCGGTCAGCCCGGCCACAAGGCCGCCGCCTGCTCCGCCGCAAAACCTTCCTGCAGCCTCTGTTCTGCTGCAGGAAAGCCGGCGGAGCACCGGATGGGGAGCAAATCTTGCTCCCCACCGAGACGACGTAGGGCCAGAGGGGCGGTCGCCGGGACTCCGGCCGCCCCGGCCCCGTCCCAAGCAGGGAGAAGTACGGAGGCGATGGACACCTAATATTAATTATGGCCCATCGCCTCCTACAGGTGAATATTAACCACTCCGCCAGGGCGCAGGATATCTTGCTGCAGCACATGGCGGAGTGGTCAATAGACATCGCCGTGGTCGCCGAGCCTTACTGCGTCCCCAGCCGAAACAACTGGTTTGGGGACCTCGGAGGCTCGGCGGCCATTGTTTCGTCCGGTCCCTCGCTCCTGGTGATGACAGACAGGGGCGAGGGATATATATGTGTTGATTGGGAGGGAACCGTCCTGATCGGGGTGTACTTTTCTCCAAACCGGCGCCTCGCCGAGTTTGAGCAATTTTTGGGCGCGGTGGGGGCCGTTATTAACCGGTACCCATCGCGTCCGCTCGTGGTGGCGGGGGACTTCAATGCCAAATCAACGGCTTGGGGATCCCCTGTCACCGACGCTCGCGGCGACGCGCTGGAGGAGTGGGCGATTGCGACCGGTCTCGTGGTTCTTAACCGGGGATCGGTCGCCACGTGCGTGCGCTGGCAGGGTGAGTCCATTGTGGACATTTCGTTCGCAAGCCCTGCCGTAGCGCGCCGCGTCCGGGACTGGCAAGTGCTGGTCGAGGCGGAGTCACTGTCGGACCACCGTTACGTGCGGTTCGACATCTCCGCCTCGCCGGCGATCCCGGACGATCGCCCCAGGAGAGTGCACACCCCGTCGTCCCCACGATGGGCGTTGAAACGTCTCAACGTAGACGTGCTGGTGGAAGCCTCCATCGTCCAGGCCTGGACCCCAATGGGCGAAGGGCCTGTGGAGGTTGAGCTAGAGGCGGAGTGGTTCCGGGGCGCAATGACGCGGATTTGCGACGCGTCGATGCCCCGGGCCAGTGCTCGACCTCCTAGGCGTCAGGTGTACTGGTGGTCTGACGACATCAGTCAAAAACGCGCCGCGTGCATCGCGGCGCGTCGCCAGTACGCCAGTACGTCGTAGTTACGCCGACGACACGCTGGTCACGGCCCGGGGAGAGGATTACGGGGCAGCTGCCCGTCTTGCCACGGCAGGGGTGGCCCTGGTTGTCGGTAGAATTAGGATGTTGGGACTGGAGGTGGCGCTGGAAAAGTCCGAGGCCCTGTTATTTCATGGGCCTCGGCGGGCGCCGCCACCAGATGCCCACATCATAGTTGGAGGGGTCCGCATCGGGGTGGAGCCGAGTATGAAATACTTGGGGCTCCACCTCGACGGCCGCTGGAACTTTCGCGTCCATTTTAGCCGCCTGGCCCCCCGGCTGATGTCGGCGGCGGGAGCGCTTAGCTCTCTGCTGCCGAATATCGGGGGGCCGAGTGTCGTCTGCCGCCGCCTCTATTTGGGGGTGGTGCGGTCGATGGCCCTTTACGGGTCGCCCATTTGGGCCGGCGCCCTCGATCGCCGAAACATCGCCCTCTTGAGGAAACCTCAGAGGGCGATGGCGATCAGGGTGTCGCGGGCGTACCGCACCGTCTCCTTTGAGGCGGCGTGCGTCCTGGCGGCATCGCCGCCCTGGGATTTGGAGGCGGAGGTCCAAGCGTCGGTGTATCACTGGCGCGTGGACCACCGGCTCCATGGTGAGGAACCCACTCACGGGGCGGTGGAGACGCGAAGGTCCCAGGCTCGACTGGTCCTCGAGGCCAGGTGGGAGGAGCGACTGGCCCAGCCCCGCTATGGGGTGAGGACAGTCGAGGCTGTCCGTCCGGTGCTAAGGCAATGGACGGACAAACGGCGCGGACCGCTCACCTACCGGCTTACTCAGGTGCTCTCCGGACACGGCTGTTTCGGAGAGTACCTGTGCAAGATAGCCGGTAGGGAGCCGACAACCAGGTGTCACCACTGCGAGGAGTGCGACCGGGACACGGCGCAGCACACGCTGGAGGAGTGTCCGGCGTGGGCCGAGGAGCGCTGTGCCCTGGTCGCCGTGATTGGCCCCGACCTCTCGTTGCCGACCGTCGTATCCATGATGGTCGGCGACGACAGGTGCTGGGGTGCAATGAGGTCCTTCTGCGAGGCTGTCATCTCGCAGAAGGAGGCGGCGGAGCGGGGGCGTGAGGAAGATCCTTACGCCCCGGACATCCGCCGCCGGAGGAGGGGGCGCAGGAGACGCGCTTATGTCGCTCTCCTGCCCCCCACCTAAGGGTTCTGGGTGGCAAGGCCTCAGGGGACCCTGCCACCCGTGAGTAAGAACCCATAGAGGGCGCGCGCGGTGTTCCCGCGCGCCTTCTAACGTCGAAAGGGGAGAGCGGTGAAATGCTCTCCCCCGGGGACGAGAGGAGGTCGGGTCCCATTGACCCGGCCGGCACCCATACGGGGGGCCTGCTATGGATGAATCTTTTTAGACTCCCAACAGGCCCCCCCCCATGGGTGAGAGAGGGAACACCCCAGGTTTTTTTAGTGGGTATCCCAGCACTAGGCTGGTGAGTCCCACACGCCCCGCCGGTGCCGTCCCCTAGCCGGCGGGTAGTGCATCAAGCATTTTTTCCTGGGCAACAAAAAAAAAAAAAAAAACAAAAAAAAAAAAAAAAAAAAAAAGGTTAAATTAGTAAGGGGTGTGTGGCCAGAGAACCTCCTAGTGTGCCTAGCGCCTGCTGGTCCCTTCTACACTTTTCGTGGATGGGAACGGCAGTCGTTGGGCCGGTACACCCCGGGCAACACGGGTAATAATGTCCTTTCGGGGGCATTATTACTCGTGGCTAATACTCTGGCACGCGCGTAGGGAACCCGAGGCAGTTTGTCTCGGGGTTATCGGCCCGCGAGGGCCGCGTTCGGGGGTCTCTCCACGTGTTCCTCTGATTAGCAGAGGAAACGTGGATTAGAGACGGGGGGGAATAGAGGAAGAAAACCTCTTTAAAAAATCACCAGTGGGGGCCGTAAGGCCAGGGCCGGTTGCATAGGCGTCCTGCCCAGCCGGACGGTTTTGGGGCGGGTGGATCGGTCCCGCGTGGACCCCCATCCGGCTCAATACGGGGGAATAGAGGAAGACAACCTCTCTAAAAAATTACTAGTGAGGGCCATTTGGCCGGGTGAGGGGTCTAGATTCCTTGCCCAGTTGGGCGGTCTTGGGGCGGGTGGATCGGTCCAGTATGGACCCCCATCCGGCCCAACCCGTAATCCTGAACTGACAGGACCGGGGGCCTTCGGGCTGCGAGGAAGAAAACCTCTATAAAAATAACCCAAAGCTCAAGCTTTGTGGCCCGGCGAGGGGCTGTATGGCTGGGGGGAACCCAGTCATTAGGGCCACCCCAAATTATCATGAAAGATGTCGGATAAAGGTTATGAACTACCCCAGGAGGGTACCAGGTGCTCCGCGCCTGGAGAATCCCTCACGGAGCCTTCTGGCTCCGTCTGCCCCTCGTATTCTGGGGGGGGCAACCCACATCACAGCGCCGTGCCGCGCGAAACTACCGGCACCGAAACAGCCGCGGAGTCGGACACCGATTCCATGATGAATGTCGCCTTGGGGCTAGTCCCGGGCAAGGCGACTCTAGCGCGAAAGCGCAAACGCCGCCCTTGTCGAACCAATTCGGGAACCGACGGGGAATCGAGTGCGGCGCCCGTACCCAAGGTCGGGACTTCCCGAAGAGGGAGAGACCGGCCGAGTACACCAGGGCCATACGGTCGGGCGAAGGCAGCCGAGACGGCTGCTGCGAAGCGTGCAGCCGCTGAGCTGTGCGCGGAGGAGGAGGTTTGCAGTGCTCGCTCAGAAAATATGTCCCCAGGGGAGCAGCGCCACCCCGAAGTCGGTGGCAGAAGCGGTGCAGAGGGTCCTTGATGGTTCCGAGATTGTGACGAAGGTAGCGTCCAGGTCTCGGAACCTCAAGGGTACCTTCCAGAAGCACCTAAAGGAGGCGGCAGCTGCAACAAAGGAGTCGGTCGAGTACCTGGCCGACAAATTCGCGCGGCTGGAGGCGGAAGTGGCTGAGCTACGCCGGGAGATGGTACGGCTCAGGGCTGAGACCCAAGGGCGGGCATCGAAGCAGGCGCCCCAACCATCGGGGCAAGAACTGGACCTGCAGGCGACGATGTTTAAGTACGTAGACGCCCGCATAGCAGGTCTCGGTGACCGACTGCTACCGGCACCAAGTTATCGGTCGCGGTTGCAAGCCACGCCGCCTACGGCCGCCGCCACTGCCGCCTCTGTGGCTGCTAAGGCCCCGTCGGCAACATCGATGCCAGCACCGGAGGCCACTCCTGCGCCCTCAGTAGGTCGCAATAAGGCTGGGAAGGGAGGACGGCAGAAGCCTATCAAAGACTTCCCACCTCTTCCAGCACCCAGGGCTCCTCTGCCCCAGACCATGCGGCGAGGCCCTAGTGGACTTGCGCCCACTGCACCGCCCGCTCCCGCGCCTGCCAACCCTCAGGGTGAGGGCTGGCAGACGGTGAGGAATAAAGGCAGGACTCGCCGCGGGAAGGCCAAGAGAGCCGCTGCTGCTGCGGCTGCTGCTGCAGCTGCTGCTGCGGCTGCCTCTGCGACGACCGCAGCCGCAGTAAGACCTGGCCCCGTAAACCAAGGCGGGGCCAAGAAAAAGAGGCGGCGGCGAAACAGACTCCGAGCGCCAAAGTCAGCTGCCGTGGTTATAACGGTGCTACCGGAGGCGGCTGAGCGCGGCCTGACTTATCAGGCCGTGCTTTCCACGGCGAGGCGGAACACCGGGGATATTACAGACCTCGGAGCCAGGGTCCGCCAAGCCCATACAGGAGGCCGCATCCTGGAGTTCCCCGGAGCTGACGGAGGCGAAGCGGCAGACACCATTGCCGCTAGGCTCAGGAGTCTGTTTCCTGAGACGGATGGTGTGAAGATTGCGAGGCCGGTGAAGTGTGCAGAGATGCGCATCACCGGCCTTGATGACTCGGTGTCCGCGGAGGACGTCTCTGGCGCCATTAGCGCCAGAACTGGTTGTGCTGCGGACGCCATACGGATTGGCACCATCCGTCCCGGCCCAGGGGGGGTCGGCGCCGTGTGGGCGCAATGCCCTGTCGCCGCGGCCAAGCTGCTGGCTGACGCCGGGCGTCTACTCGTGGGCTGGAGTTCGGCCAGGGTCCATATCCTGGCCGCTCGGCCCATGAGATGTTTTAGGTGTGGGAGAGCTGGGCACGCTCGTGTTAAGTGCCCTAGCCCCGAGGACCGCAGCGACGCCTGTTATCGCTGCGGCCAGCCTGGGCACGTCATTGGAGCGTGCAAGACAACCCCGCACTGCCCGGCGTGTGCGGCAGCTGGTCGAGCAGCTGCCCATTTCCGTGGCGACAGAGGGTGCAAATCCCCGCCCATAAAACGCGTTGAGGGGGGCAGCTCATCGGCCCCGGCTGCCGCCCTATCAATTGAAGTAAGACCGCCCTCAGCGGTGGAGGAGGAGATGTCGACCTAGTCATGGACCAAGACCGTGACTATCTCCTCCTCCAGGCGAATCTCAACCACTCCGCCCGAGCGCAGGACCTTTTTCTGCAGTCTATGGCGGAGTGGTCGATCGGTGTAGCCGTAGCCGCGGAGCCATATTACGTTCCTCCCAGCCCCAATTGGGCAGGTGACTGGGACAGCTCCGTGGCAGTCGTCGTCTCCACGGCGCCTCGTTCACCCTCCCTCTCAGTAAAGGAGAGGGGTGCGGGATACGTTGCGGCCGCGTGGGGAGAGGTCACAGTCATTGGTGTGTACTTCTCCCCCAACAGGAGTCTGGCAGACTTCGAGACCTTTCTCAACAACTTGGAGGCCTCGATACGGCGGATATCATCTAGCCGCATCCTTGTGATGGGGGACTTTAACGCAAAGTCTACTGCGTGGGGGTCCCCCCGCACGGATGTCCGAGGAAGGGCGGTCGAAGAGTGGGCCGATGCGGCGGGCCTCTGTTTGTTGAACAGAGGCGCCGTCAACACGTGCGTGCGACGACAGGGGGGGTCGATAATGGACCTCTCGTTTGCTACCCCTGCCTTCGCCGCACGCGTAAGGGGATGGCGTGTCCTGGAGGAGGTAGAGACCCTTTCGGACCATCGGTATATCCGTCTGGATGTCTCCCTGCTCCGGGACCCTAGCAGGGGTCATCGCCCGTCGGCGGGCAGAACTCCTCGCTTTCCGCGGTGGGCTGTTAAGAGGCTGAACCGGGACCTACTGGAAGAGGCAGCCATAGTTCAAGCTTGGCTGTCTCCTGCACCCCCGTCTGGGGAGGTAGACGCCGGGGCTGTCCGCTTTCGCGACAGCATCCAAGCTGTTTGTGACGCGGCCATGCCCCGAGTGCGACACTGGACCCCGAAGGGGGTCTACTGGTGGTCCCAGGAGCTGGCGGACCTCCGTGCGGCCTGCATTCGTGCCCGGAGGTTATACACACGCTGCCGAAGCCGTCGCCACCGCGATGAGCGAGAGGAGAGCCGACTGTATGACGCGTATCGCGAAGCGAAGGTGTCTCTGCAGTCGGCAATCTGCCGCGCCAAGGAACGGGCGAAAAGTGAAATGTTGGAGGGTCTAGACCATGACCCCTGGGGGCGCCCATATCGCGCGGCGCTGAACAAGCTCCGTGCGCGAGGCCCCCCCTTACGGAGACCCTCCAGCCCAACTTCCTCTCCGAGGTGGTCGAGGAGTTATTTCCTGACCGGGCAGAGCACGTGCCCCCGGCAATGGCCCCATCGGGAGGCCGACATCGGGAGGCGGAACTCAGTGCTACCCCGGTTACAGATGCGGAGATGGGGGCGGCTGTCTTGCGGATCCGCTCCAAGACGACCGCCCCTGGACCTGACGGTGTGCCGGCGCGAGCTCTCGCGCTGGCCCTCGATCACCTGGATGTCCGCCTCGGGGAACTTTTCGACGCGAGCCTGGTGTCGGGACGATTCCCTGAGTGCTGGAAGGAGGGGAAGTTGGTGTTGCTGGCCAAGCCGGGACGGCCTCCAGAGTCGGCCGCGGCGTACAGGCCCATAGTGCTGCTGGACGAGGCGGGGAAGATGTTTGAGAAAATTCTCGCCACCCGCATCGTCCGGCACCTGAGCACGGTCGGTCCCGACCTGTCGGACGCTCAGTTCGGATTCCGGGAAGGTCGTTCGACGGTCGGGGCCATTATGCGCCTGAGGGCCGCGGCCGCGGAGGCGGTCGCCGGCGGCGGTGTTCTGTTGGCGGTGTCTTTAGACATCGCCAACGCGTTTAATAGTCTGCCATACAGCTGTGTCCAGGGGGCGCTCCGATATCACGGGGTACCTTTTTACCTGGAGCGGCTGGTGGCAGACTATCTGAGAGGCAGGAGTATCCTCCTCGAGGTTCGAGGCGAGGTTTGGCGGCGGCCCATGTCGTGCGGTGTCCCGCAGGGATCGGTTCTTGGTCCGCTCCTGTGGGACATGGGGTACGACTGGGTCCTACGTGCTGTCCTACCCCCCGGGCTGAGCGTCATCAGTTACGCTGACGATACCCTCGTCACAGCCCGTGGGGGTAACTTCGAGGAGGCGGCCCGTTTGGCTACCGTGGGGGTTTCCCAGGTGGTCGGGCGTATCGAGGCACTGGGTTTACGGGTGGCTATTAACAAGACGGAGGCCCTGGTCTTTCATGGGCCTCGTCGCAGTCCACCCCGCGGCGCCTCGATAATGGTGGGCTCGACGCGCGTTCCCGTCCAGGCCCACATGAAATATCTGGGCTTGGTGCTGGACGGAAGGTGGCACTTCGGCGAGCATTTCAGACAGCTCGCTCCGAAGCTTCTCGGCACTGCGTCCGCCCTTGGGCGGTTATTGCCAAATTTGGGCGGGCCCAGTGCTGGTTGCCGGCGACTCTACGCGGGGGTTATCCGGTCGATGGCGCTTTACGGCGCACCGGTGTGGGCGGACTCCCTGACCGCTCAGTGCAGGACTCTCTTGCGGAGACCGCAGAGAGTCATAGCGGTCAGGGTAATACGTGGATACCGCACGGTGTCGGCCGACGCAGCTTGCGCGTTGGCCGGAACACCCCCGTGGGATTTGGAGGCTGAAGTGCTCGCCGAAGTGTTTGCAGTGAGTGAGGCGGTGCGGGAGGAGACGGGTTGTCGTCCCCTCCCGACAGCTATAGAGTGCGCGCGCAATCGAGCCCACCAGGGCATGATTTTAAAATGGAAGGCGCGGCTGGAGGCGCCCCTGGCCGGTTTCAGAACCGTTGGGGCCCTCCAGCCGGTATTGGAGCGGTGGGCAGGGCGGCAGCATGGGACCCTTTCCTTCCGGCTAGTGCAGGTGTTGTCAGGGCACGGTTGCTTTGGCAAATACCTGCACACGGTCGCTAGGAGGGAACCGATTCCCATCTGCCACCACTGCGACTGTGAGGAGGACACGGCGCAGCACACGCTCGAGCAATGTCCTGCTTGGGCGGTGCAGAGCCGTGAACTCATTGAGGTTGTTGGTGAAAATCTCTCGCTGCCGGCCGTGATCAAAGCCATGGTCGACAGCGAGAGGAAGTGGGCAGCGGTCGCGTCCTTCTGCGAGGACGTCATCTCGCGGAAGGAGGCGGCGGAGCGGATCCGTGAGGAAAGTATCCTTGCGGATCCGAGCCGTCGCCGGCGAACCGGGCGGCGCAGGCGCGCTTACGCGCGCCTTATGCCGCCGTAATGAAGGCTGCGGGCGGGAGAACGGGGATCTCCCGTCCGCCAGCCATTGAGTCGGTCCGACGCCCTATGTAGTGCCGGGGCGTCGCCGAGGAGCTGTAGACTGCTGGATGGGTCGCTGAGGTAGTAATTGTTGCCAGCGGCCCATCCACTATACAAGGCAGCGAGCGTGCACACCGTGGGGTTTTGGTCCGTAGGCCCGAAGTACGGGAGAGCCGGACATAACCCTCTCGCCTCCCCTTGTGGCGAGAGGGTATGCATCAGGCGCATTTCCCCACGTAAAAAAAAAAAAAAAAAAAAAGGTTAAATTAGTAACAGTACTTTTTTCCGGACTTAAGGTGTACGGACTAAACTCTGTCCTTTTCTGTTCCCTTGATAACGTGTATGCGAAATATCATAATGATTGGTCGAGTGGTTAAGCCATGAAAGCGTAACAAACAAACAAACTAACGTCGGCGTTTATAATGTTAGAATCGTAATAACGAATCGATTACATACGGGCGTATAACAATATTGAAGATTTCCAAAAATGATAAATTAAAGAATAAAACAAAATAAATAATCTATTTTGTTAACGGTATTTAACGTTACAATATATGTGTAGTAACGTTAAATACCGTTATCAAAGTATATTATTTTTAATTTATCATTTTTATAAACCTCACAGCTAGCAAACACAGTTAGAAAATTAATAGTTAAATATGGCCAATTATAAGTTTTCACGTGTACATAATTATATAACTTAACCTTTTGGTAACGTAATTATATATAGCAACATAAGATTAATAGTCTGCACGGTTGACGAAGTGGTTTAAGAGGTTACCTCGCCACTAGCTCACCGAGTGCTTTGAGTTCGATCCCTACACGGGACAAAAACTTGTGTAATCCGTAAAAAGTTGTTCCAAGTCTGGATGTTCTTTATGTCCGTTGTGTGAATGTTTGTAATTTGCGAGGAAAATGTCTTAAAAAAACATGCAGGGCAGTCCTTGGGGACTGCCGGTAGAAGTGAAAACTAAGTAACTAGCGTGCGGTGACGATGACGCGAGTTTCACGCTTTTTGTTCACACAAAAAGTACACATATGTATATACACAGTATGCTATATAGCTCATGGAAAGCGTTCGGTGACGATGACGCGAGTTCCATGATTTTTGTTCACCCGAAAAGTGCTCAACGCGTCTTAAGAAGATTTCACTTCAAAAATAAATGTTAAGTGTTTCACCATACTCTTACTGGATTTAAAGTAATGTATACTCTGAGCCACTAGAGTCTTAAAATCCACTAATATGGGTCACGGTTACCTTTTTACCAGTATCTAATTTTATAATGGTTTTAGTGTTGAAATCGGATTCAAGGATCTCTTTTCTCGTCTTGAATATTGAACTAGCATTTCAATCGTAGGCTCCCATTACAGAATTAAACTAGTTAGGAAAGACTTCAAAGATGGGAAGTATATTTCTTAAGCTTCTGCCTACGACTTCACCTGAATAAATTCTGCGGCAACTGGCAATAAAGTTCCTGTCCTGTATTAATCCAGGGCAACGAATTTTTTTAATAACAATGTATTATTGTAAGTAAGTGTCTATGAACTTTATGTTTTAATTATACCGAATTTTAATGCTTGAATTTTAATCCTAGTGCAGGAATTTTCTTTCTTAACAATAAAATAATTATAATTATAATATTCTAATTAGTAGCAGCGATAGTCTATTGGGCGAACGTTGGATTGCCACGTAGAGGTCTAATGTTCGATCCCAACAAATCCATCGTAAGGAATTCTGCATATCTAAGAGTTCCCCGTAAAGTTCTCGAAGATATGTGAAGTCTGCCAAACTACACTGGACCAGCGTGGTGGACTATAACCGTGTGCAGTGGGACAGTTTAATATAGGGCTGATATTTTTATACAATTTAATTAGTAAAAATAAGAAAACGATTCGCCGCATCAGTGAATATCCGTTTACATCCAAATTGGTAACTATGTCTGTTATTGGTCAACTTAGAAGAGTTAATGGCATAGTACGCTCTGATTTATTTTAGTGCGGAACTTTTATGTGATCGCATCCATACGATGAGTTTACTGCTCTTCGGCAAACCCATCATGGTGTAATCTTTAACGAGTTTAAAAAGGTAATAAACTACTATCTCTGTAAAGAGTTGTTTACTGTTTTATGTCTACAAGACGCAGTATGTCGACAGTTATTTTGATTCCAATAAAAACTATGTAGTAACAAATACTTCTCCCGCCCTAGGAATAAATTCTGTGTCGCGGGCGACTTTACAATCATTTAAATAACAGACACAAAGTACATCCAGACTCGGAATAACCGTTAATAGATCAAACAAATTTTTGTCCCGTGTGGGATTCGAACCCAGAACACTCGGCGTGGTGGTAAACCACTACACCATCCGTATCCGCCATACTACGTGAATATGAATATTTTGAGCTTCGCAGCTCTTTCATGTTTCAGTTCAATTAGTGTATGTATGTGACGAGCGACGACTAATTAATATAATTATTACACTTGTTGTAATTTAGCTTATATATACACCTACAAAGTGTATAAAGACAAGTACCTCTACCAAAATATATGAGTTGTACGACCAACCTATTTCAATATTATGATTGTACAGTCAACGATACAAGTATTTAAATTACTTTATACGGATTATACAATAGAGTCTTTTTAATCAACTCTATAAGAGAAGTAAAGTCAGAATTTGAACTTGCTAGCTCGACAAACCGTGTAACCATGATAACTGACTAGCTGTTCCACAGGACTTCGTAGGCGTGGAAATTAAAAAAAAAAGATTTTAATTGCGGATCCCTTATTATTACATACTAAAATAAAAATAACCTAAGTTACTCCTTATAATATCAGCTATCTGCCCGTGAAATTCTAGTCAAAAAGACAAAAATATTACAATATGATCGTTCGTATATCGTTTACCTACCTATACTTTCATATGTATTTTGTAAAAAGATCTTATTTTGACATTGTAAACAGACACTTCAATTTATTCATTTGTTTGGATGATCGTGGTAAATAAATAGGACTAGATTAAGTTATTTAGATCCGAACTTTAACATATTATTGCGGGCTGCTAGGTATTTGGCGGCCTCGATGGCGTAGTGGTTAGAGTAATCGACTGCCACGCCTGAGATCGCGGGTTCGATTTCCGCTCAAGTCAGACATTTGTGTGCTTGAACATAGATGTATGTCGTGGTCTGGGTATTTCTATGTATAATATGTACATATGTATTTACACAAAAGAGTATATAGGTACGTCTGTTTATCCATTGTCTAGTACTCATAGTACAAGCTCTGTTTAGTTTGGGTTAGATGGTGTTGTGTATGTGATAGAATATTATTATTATTTGAATATCAGAGTTAGCAATAACTACAGCATTGATAACTCTTTCTAGAACCGTGCCACGGATACGCGTGCCACAACGATACGCTAGGCAGAGTCTAAGTTTATAAAATGTATTTCATTTTACGTTTTTGGCCATAGCTTTTACCAAAAATATTTGTGTATATGTAGTCTATAGTGTACTACTCTACCATTGTATTAAAATAGGCTCCTAGAATATCATTTACTTTTTCCTAAGGCTAACAATTTTTGGGAGTTGCAACGTACTGTATATATCTTAACTAGGTAATATTATATAAGCGAATGTGACACACCTTACTCGACTGATCACCATGAAATTTCACTTACACGTTGTCATAGGAACAGAAAAGGGTACCCCTATGTCCTTTTCTAGGATTCATATGAGGTATCCTATCCAGAACCATAAATAAATGTCATAATGTTACTCGAAAGGACAGAAGTACTATTACTAATAAAAAAAATCACGTGGGCGTATGCTTTAACACATGCCTACAACGGGTAGGGTATGTCGAACGCAGCAGGAGAAAGATATCCCGGTAATACCGACTAAACATACCACGGTGTTTCTCGACATAACCAATGTCGGCGGGGCCGCACGAATCACTTTTAAATGCAATTGCGACACTGCTACTAATCTACATTTTCGCTAGTGAACCGCGGGCAAAATCTAGTATTCTATATTTTTTTATGTTGTATATCTTTAATTCATTCCTATCTTAAGCGATTTTAAGGTTTAATTCATACTTTTAAATCTTAAAATCGTTTAAGATTGTTTAATTTGTGAAAATGTTTGCTGGCAAGTGAATTTGTTGTTTTGGAACGTAACATTTCGAAATCAAACTTTTTTGTAAACGAAAGACGTACCTAAATGATTAATGAAAAAAGGTAATGTAAGTTCTTAAGGCAATTTTTTGAGATATAATTTACTTATTCTCTGACTTTTCAATAAAAGTAAATGCTCACGTGTTTCTTAATTTAGTAAAAACCCTTTTAACGTGATTTTTCGATCATGCGTAACTTTTTTAGTGCCACACGTGATGACAAATAAAAAATATTTATTCTCGCACGATAATAAGGCGACATAAAAATGGCGGTCTTATGGGCGGCAAAAGTTAAAGATATTACTGATCACTGAGTATTACTTTCAGTAATGCTTTGGATATGCAGAGATAGAGTTAGTGCATTGGATGAGAAGGAATAAAAGAGTAAATTAAGCAGTTACTTGAATTTTACCAAAGAAGATAATCCCTATATTATAGGTATTTACAGGAATTCTAATACAATATGTGCCCACGGTTTCACATGCGTTTATGGTTACTGTGCCGTCCCCGTGAGTCGTAGCGTGATGTTATATAGCCTATAGCCTTCCTCGATAAATAAGCTATCCAACACTGAAAGAATTTTCCAATTCCAACCAGTAGTTTCTGAGATTAGCGCTTAAACAAACAAACAAACTCTTCAGCTTTATAATATTAGTATAGTTAATTCCAAGAGCAATATTTATATGTTACATTTTATTGTTTACAACTACAAAAGGCAGACTTATACAAAAATTTAGTTTGCCCATGAATTTTACTCGCTACTATTATCATCTTTAGATTTAGCCTTCGCTCGCATAAATGTAGGTTACGTTAGATTAGGTTTAATTGTAACTTTTTCTGGAATAAAGGTATTTTAGGTCCCAATCTGTTCCCCCGAGAACGTGTAAGTAAAATTTCACGTTGATCGGTCGAGTAGTTAAGGCTTGAAAGTGTAACAAACAACAAACCACATACGCATTTATAATATTAGTAAGGATAAGAAAGTTGTTTAGTCGTAGGATAATAACATTGTTTATAAAGGATAACGTTAATCATCTCTTCATAACAAAAACTTCACTGAGTTTACCTGATATTTATATTAATGTCTTACGTTTACGCGAATGTTATACATTGAAATTAAACTACTTACTTTATACAGATTTTGTCGTGTTGTTTATTTTAAATACATTTTCTTACATAATTTTAAACTCTAACACTACTGTTATTGAACTTTTCTACAATGCCATTTAAATTAATTAAAACTATTTATATTTAACTAGCGGACCCGACAGACGTTGTCTAGAAAAGAAGAAAAAAACAAAAAAAAACTCAGCCATTCTCGAATCCACTTGAACACACACAAAAAAATTCATCTAAATCGGTCCAGCCGCTTAGGAGGAGTTTAATTACAAACACAGAAGATTTATATATATAAAGATTTTACACTTTTCCCCGACGTTTCGGTTGCTTTATAGCAGCTATGTTCACGGGGAGACTAAAATTGTATCGCGATGTTTATATTACATTGCGAAGAAATCTGTATAAACCAGTTTAATTTCAACGATATTTATATAGCATACTTTTGAGTGCCAGTTATATAACAAGGTTATTGTATCATGTCTAGACATATACCAACGTCTACATATTTAAAGTTTTGTTTGTTACATAAAATGTTTAATTTCAAGAAGAAAATAAATTATCATTCAGATGATAATTTATTTTCTTGATATGAGAGATTCAAAAAGTTCGAGGATTTTGTAAAATAATTGATAGAGCCAATTACATTAACTTAGGAACACTAGTTGCTATCTCAATGGCCAAGAATAACCTTCCACAATATTATATGTATGTCAATGCTTTAATTCATTACTGTCATAATTTATCTATTGGCAGTATAAAAATAATAATATCAGCCCTGTAACTGTCCGACTGCTCGGCATGAGCTTCTTCTCACTGTTAGAAGGGTTAGGCTCTAGTCCACCACACTGGCTTAGTGAGGGTTAGCAGACTTTAAATATCTTTGAGAACATTATGGAGAACTCTCAGACATGCCGGTTTCCCCATGATATAAAAATTGACTTATCTTGAAGTATGTGTTGATTGAAAAAGCAAGCTGCCAACGAAGATAAGTCAATTTTTACCATCCGTCAAGTGCCAATTACCTTTACAAGATGCAGGGGTCTATAAAATAGATTGTGACTGCGGACTCTCATACATTGGTCAAACCAAGAGAAGCATAGGCACCCGTATAAAAGAACACATAGCTGACGTAAAACACAAACGCTCGTTGAAGTCTGCTGTGTGTGAACATGTACAACAGGGGACCAACCACTACCTGAGATTTCACAAACCACCGATTCTCGCTAAAGAACACCGATTCCTGCCAAGGATGCTTCGCGAGGCTATTGAAATCAAAAATCATCCCAATTTCAATAGAGAAGATGGTTGGAATGTACCACCAGCTTGGGATCCAGTACTTCAAATAGTCAAACCCAAGAAGAAACAAACCACAGCTAGACTTCATGATACTTTGAGCTCATTCTGCGTAAATAGAAACACCAATAATTAAATTATGTTCGGGTACTTTGAAATAACTACACTGGAACATTGAGACAACTACCATCTTAGTCTCCCCGTGACCATGGCTGCTGAAAAGCAACCGAAACGTCGGGGAAAGTGTACACCAAAAATAAATAGATATAATAGTTTAAATAATTTTATTAGCTTATACATTAGTAAAATAAAATCAATAGTAGTAGTAGCGTAATATTTTCAAAATTTTGTAAGACAGTGATAAATAAACAACGCGATAAAATCCGTATATAGTAGTTTAATTTCAATTAATAACATTCGCGTAAACAGAAGACAATATTATCTCAAACCCATTATCAAAATTATACATAACTATAGCAACACATCTTAGTTTTAAGAAGCCACGCTTACATTGTGTAGTTTCCTTAATGCTATTTTGAGCGGTGAAAATACTACAGCATGAAAGTGGATATAGTGACGAGAATAGAAAAGGTACCTATGTTAAGCTGCTTTGGGTACGTAGAAAGAATGGATGAGAAAAGACTGACTAAGAAAGTTTATATGGCTATTGTGAATGGAACAGTCGCAAGGGGAAGACCTAGGCGAACATTTCTCGATCAGATCGAAGACGTTCTGGATAAAGGCTAGGTTAAAAGCACCTTAAATCGGCGAGCGTGTATGAGGAATGTTATGAAAGTGAATGAAGCCAGAGACGTGTGTCAGGATCGTAGCAAATGGAAATCCGTAGTCTCTGCCTACCCCTCTGGGAAACAGGCGTATATCTATGTATATATGTATGAGAATACTTCCATGATTTTCTTTTACTGGACAAAATTAAAAGATGTTGTATTGCCATATGCGCAATATATGTGTCTGTACTAATGGTATTAAGAGAGAATTCAATGAGTTTGTTTGTATGTGGCTAGAAATCTTTTGAATAAATGCGCCTAATTGAAATTTTGCCCTGTTTGAAAGTTTTATTATTTCAGATAGACATAGGTTATATATTAGCTAGTCAAATTAAATTTGTCATGTCTTAGAATAACACATAACTATAGATCTATTCTATTGGACCACCGGTGTGCCGGATAATTTTAAAATGTTAGCTCACACAATACTAGTAAAAATGTACCAAAACATTTCTTTCCGTTTCGAGTCACAATGGTAGACAGATGTTCTTGTTGGCTAAAAGCCATTCTTACGGCTCACATCACTGTCTACGTGTAATGGATAGCCCACTATAGCTGCCCTGAAACGATTTCGAATGACCAATGCCGGCATTTCGAAAGCCATCTATTCGGTAACGCTGACTTTAATGGTAAAGTATACAGATCACACCTGTATATTCTTAAGGGCGAGGCAAGAATCAACACTCATACAACGTAGCGAAATATTGTTACTATGGATTAAATTAGATTTACTCGTCTTGAAGATTCTAATATTTTGAAACATAGACTCGCGATTTCCTGGAAAATGGTACCTCATGTTCTTTTCTGTACCCCTGACTACATGTATGTGAAACTCCATGATAATTGACCGAGCAGGTAAGGCGTGAAAGCCTAATAAACAAGCAATGCACATTCGTATTTATATTAAAAGTTAGGATAATTTATCGAATGATTCCACGCTATGTGTGGTGCTAGACTATCCCCTGTGCCCTACTTGAAAGTTGCGCACTGGATTACGGTCAATTTTGACTGAATCTGTAACTCATTTGGTCGACTGTGAGCGAACGAGAGAAATAGTTGTAGGCTCCCTGACTTACTTTCACTATGTTTATGTATTCTTATTCATATACGGTGAAGGAAAACGTTGTGAGGAAACCTGTATGCCTGAAAGTTCTCCATAATGATCTGGAAGATATGTGAAGTCTGCGAGCCCGCACCGCCAGCGTGGTGGACTATGGCCTAACCCTTCTCATAATGAGAATACTAATATTATATTCAATAAACCAATAACGTAAACTAAATACCCACGGAATCGGAAAAAAAACATCTCAGTGTCGTATATGCGCGAGGGTCTTTCTATTTACTGCAGTAGTTTCCCTCTCCCGCTTCTTTAAATTTAATTCTAAACTGCTCGTCTACATTTGTACATTCAAGTCTATGAATGATTCATTATTGCCTATTTCTTTCAAGAAATTCGTAGATAAAATCTAATTGAGACAAAGGTCAGTCCTTGGCATTCTTCAGACATGTTATATTTAGTACATTTTTTTTTTATTGAGACCTAATTAAGTTAGTTTCATTCTGATACTCTTTATACGAGATACAGCACTTCCTTTATATATTTTATATATTATTTAATAATAATTGTATCTTGTTATTAAACGGGACTTCTTCGGGACGTTCTTTTAGCCAAGGTTAGCACATAGATCTTTCTGAGAACATGTCTATACTAATATTATAAAGAGGAAAGATTTATTTTTTGTTTGTTCGTAAGGGTTTAACTCAAAAACTATACAACCAATTTTAAAAATTCACCTTCGAAAGCTTTATTATCACCGGGTAACATAGGCTATAGGCTATATGCTATTTAAAAAAAGTACTGTTGCTAACCTAACTAAATCTAATTTTATTTGAGCGAAGCTACGGGTAAAAGCAAGTAATTCTAAAGGTTATAATTGATATTTAATGGATATCTAATAAATTTACTATAAAAATAAATATGAAAAGGCAATCCATGAAGCAGGACTTGACGACCTCGATAAAAAGTGTTTTTACTTTACCAACTAAGCTATTCATAGTTCTACATCACGTTTGTTTATATTATTTGCATTTTTTCGAATAGTGCGAGAATTATAATATTAATCTAAAAAATAGGGTTTGACAACCGCAAAGGGTAGACACAGGCTATCTTATAATAGGATATGAGTCTCCTAGCATACATAGTCTCACGATTATACCTGCGAAAGTTTGCAGAGAGGTGTATGCACTCATATTTAGCCAGCTATAATATTGCCGGTTACCAGACACAAGTCCAAACTCCGGTCTAATTCTGAGAACTTCTTGATAGAAAAAGCTTATTAGGATTACTGATTGTGAGTGTGTCGGAGAAAGAGTTATTACACTTCTCCGACACACACTCACAAACAGGAATCGACCTCGAGACTTGCTCACTAGTGTCATAAATCCGCTCCTCCACCAATGCTAAATGCCAATAACACACTATCAGATGCAAGACATAAAATTTGGGTACTTTTATTGGGTGTACTTATGTCAAACGAAGAATTTAAAATTTTCATCAATCTCCAATTAGCGTGTGGCTGTTCAATGGATACGGGCCTGCTTCAATTTGCATCAAAAACCCGGTGCATTCAAATCCAGCCACGTCATTTAAACTCTCATTCCCATTCGTTACTTTACCGATTCGTTGCCTATTCTAGAACTCATTTAAATACTTTATCTTGCATAAAGTTACAATGAATATAAAATATATTCTCAGCATTGGGTAAAGTTTTAATCTAGAAGGAAATTAATGAAACCTTAAAGAAGTGATTGAGTAACTTTGGAATTAAATAAGTTACAACAGTGTGGAGGTGGAATTGAAGAACTTTTTCATCATGTTTAAAACATGCAAGTTACTAACTTTATCAATGGAACATAATAATAAAAAAAAATGATTCACTCTTCCTCTACTGTCTCCTTGTGGGGGGGACATAAACACGACTCAGAGGCGCGTGTGGAATACGCACGACGCCGCCTCTCGGACCACAGTGTCTAACATAACATAACGTACATTTACGCGACCAAAAACTAGTTCAGAATTATTTGGAACATTGAAAATACATTTTGTTTTATATTATTTGTAATTTTCATTATAGTAATAAATTATTTTTATTATTACGAGTCACCAGACCAGAAAACAATAGTTCTTCTGCATATAGAAACTTATAGACTAATATAGCTGTACACTGCAGAAAGGTGTGTGCTACACACAATACAGTACCAAATTATGTGCCTGATCTATATCGGGTTTCGTTTTCTGCAATTAGTCCTCTAACTTGAAACACTGTGTGGGGTATCATATATCCAATTATTGCTAATAGAACTTGTAAACGGAGGCATGATACCGTTAGGTGATTAGTAGTATGTGTACCTTACGCCATCAGCTCAAGTTTGCCGCAGGGTAGAGATAATATAATATTATATGTTCTAGACCAGAATGCAACCAAAAGATAACTTGACAACACCCATGGCGCAATGGGCAAGGGCTAAAGGGTCGCTTCGCTACAACCGCTGAGTGTTCAAATCCCATCTAGGACAAGAATTATTTCTGTACCATGAATATTTGTTCTGAATGTATTTTATGTTTGTAAACCATCGGCAGTTCAGGGGTTGGTACCAAATTTTGGTGAGGTCTTTTGAAATAAGATAAGATAAAATTAGGTACTACAAGATATCCTAAAGATTCAATATGTAACAAAAGCCCAAAGAATCAGCACTGCTATTTAACGTGGCAATGCTGCCAGTCTTTTGGGCACATTACCAGTTCACAGCGATTCTGACGAATTCTACGACGCCTAAACCATTGTCGTAAATATTTTGTATTATAATTTAACATTTATTTACTTTAACCAATAAAAATTACATTATTAAATATATAATTATAAAAAAAAACAATTATTATAAATAAATTATAATAATAATTAAGTATTATAATTATTATTAGTATTTTTATAATTGTTATATTTTTTAATACGTATGCAAATATATATTAGATTAATTAATTTTAAAATGAATAATGTAAATATGTTTTAAATGAAAAAGCATAATTGATGAATATTTAAAAAAGTATAGATATGTACACATTTTTAACTTACACACTTAACGTTTCATATATCAATTTTGATATAAGAACACTATACTAATGCTATATTTGAATCCAAATATATACTATACTAGCCATAGAAAAAGAAGCTTCACACTTTCTGTAGCCTGTTTAACAATAACATAGTTAAAGAAATAGTTAATATAATTCGTATTCCAAAACGCAAATACAACAAAATGCAAATTCAAAAGTCTCGTAAGACGAAAACGTTTTGACAGCGCAATAAGCAAATTAAATAAACACGTGGGTATTTCAACTAGGTCTCCTGTGATCCATTTAATTGTAGAAATAATGTCTGTCTTCAGAGAAAGCAGCTTTGAAACACTCGCTTCATGTCTTTGTGTGCCCTCCACTTATCTTTTATATTGTTTTTAACGCTAGTTACTGCTATCGAGAAAATTCGAGAGAAAATTGGGCGCCTTGTCAAATAAAGAGGAGAGTCAGGCTGAATCTTTAATGAAAGTTTCGAAGTACTGTGGCCTACTTTGATTACGCGTTTCATAGAATCAATGAATTACTTTTTCATTGCCAGTGTCTAAAATTTGTATTCTAACAGGTATAATATTAGAATAATTTACCTTTTTTTTAAAACATTCATTTTATGTCGAAAATAGTATTATTATAATTATTTTAACTTATATTATTTTTAAGTTATATATTTAACTTATATACTTTTATATTTTTATTATAACATCAAGTGTTTCCAATTATAAGTTTCCAGAAGATGGTACGTGATATACTTTTATTTTGGCTTAAGTTGTTTATTATGTCATTGTCGTGTGTCATCATAGGCTTGCTTTAGTCATAGAATTAATAATGCCGTGTCCTTAGAATAATAATTATAGACATAGAAACCATGTTAAAATAAAAACTGTATAACAGCTCTCTTATTCGCATTTAGTAATACAGAGTACATGAGAATGAGTTAAATAAAAGCACCTCATAGTTTATATTATTTTGAAATGAAAATGTCTATTGGTTCTAATTGGTTTTAATTATGCAAATAAATTCAAAATACGCGCTGGCCATAATGTTTCTCGCGAAGTTAGATCAACTTGACATGGTCGCATTGTTATGACTCTGAAGTTTTATGAACGGTTTGGAACAGTTATATCTGCAATAATAAGTAAGCCGGTGACAACCTTCTAAAGTATGGAACTAGGGAATATTCCCTAATAATATCGTAATATATAGTTTTTAACATTTGCAGAGAGTGTAGTCTGGTTTATATGTTTTATAGTAAAATATATTAACCAGTTTAATACAGTTGTCTTTCAAAAATAAATACTATTACTATACATTTGTACTTGTCTTTCTTATACACCAAAATGCATGCTAGAGAGAGTCCGATATTCGTCCACTACCCTACCTGTATTTCATTGCACTTTCGCAAAACCACAAACAACACAATAACAAAGGTATTAAGTCTAGAGCCGGGTAATCGATCAATTGCACTTTAAAATAATGATGTGCGAATAAAACCTCCTCTTTTTACACATTCATCTGAATTTTTTTAATATACTATTGTTAAATTAATTGTTGTACTATCAACTATTTAATTTAAGAATTTTGTATGAAATAGTTACATTTCAGTATATAACATTCGCGTAAACGTGAAACATTCTTAGATTACAGTATGTTAAGAATACCAACGTAGCTTTTTTTTGTTTGTTTTCGTTGTTGGACGCTGATGGCCTTTACAACTCTACGCGGATTATCGGTGAGCGCTATCCTTTCTTAAGTATACTATATAGACAACGTTATACGCCAAGTGTCCACAATGGATCTCGACTTCGAATGATGTTGGCAACGTAGATTTAAGGTGATCTCCGGGATTAACGTACGAAGCGTATTCCGGCCTCGGTGACGAGGGCGGAACCACAACGACTGTATATGGCTCCGCGAGTCGTGTATGCTCTGGCTTGAGCGAGAACCTATGGTGCATGAAGATAGAATATCTTCTTAAATAGAAACGCCTGCAGGCATTTGAAGTAATGGCTTGTTCGACTATACGCGAGTAGGTATATATACGATGTAAGTTCAAAATACTTAATTCAATGTTCATTATGGTGTTAATTCAACACGCCTTGACTTTACAGACTATGCAGACAATTAATGTATTATAACGTTTATAAAAGTTGTTGGCTGTATGAATCTCGCAGCGGTGGTGACTGCGCAGTGTTATAAGGTTTTTGTCATGGAATTCTTGGTAGCACGAAATCTGCTGGACTACACATCACTTAGAACTGGTAAAATATTGGCGTAATGTACAGAGATATATATGTATGTATATTATATACCCTTCGAAAGCATAGGCCTCTGCCTATCCATTCGAGAATATATCTATACTATGTTTTCCCATAACATCCCGTAAACAACCGATACTAGCCACCCGTGCGCGTTGCTCTGATTATATATATGTATATTCAAAATTATTGTAGCTGAATTTGTGTCAATAAAGACTTATTATTATTTACTCATGTATAATATATTATATAGTCCGTAATCGAAAATCTCAAACCGACTACATCTAAAAGTTTTTAAACTTTCGCGATTTGTACACATACTTAATATAATGTTAGACAACGGGTCTTACTCGCGATATTTTATCCACCGATCGTCACTATTACTCCAGGATAGTATGTGAAGCGGTTGAAATTAAGAAATATCGTAACTTCAACCGGGAGGATGGATACCGTTTGTCTACATCTTGGAATCCAGTCATCAGCAAATGTAAACGTCGCCGTAGTGACTTAGGTAGCCATTGTGTAGACGTCGTTAGTGTTGTGTGTCGAAATACCGACAGTGCGAATATAAATAATAGTGACCAAGTGAGGGTAGTTGCCGAAACTCGCACTTCACGAAGGCGCCGCTGAGCTCACATCAGTCAACCCGTGACCACGATCGATGCAAGTCGGTCGAAACGTCGGGCAATCAATAGGTATTTATTACCTTTTAAATACTTTATCGCGAGTAAGACACGTTGTCTAACATTATATTAAGTACGACTACATCTATTAACTAACCAAGCAACCAAACTGTCCCATATCTGAGCACGGCTTGGTGTAAAAAAAGTTAGGCCTTAGAATATCACACTGGCCAGTGTGGCTATCTAAATTTCATATATGCCTTAGATAACATTATGGAGAAATCATAGAGGTGCAGGTTTCCCTACGATGTTATCCTTCACCGTTAAAGCGAGCGATAATTAACAATTATAATATACGCACTTCAAAATATCAGAAGTGCATGGCAGTCTAACGGTCCCACTAGGCTATCAGTGATATTTTTCTTCTAACTAATAATACATAATATAAAATATAAATTATTATACTCTAGACTCCAGCTAAATTATAATTTAAAACAGGGCTTATATATTTTCGAGCGAACGTTTTAGTTGATTAGTGCTTTCGTGATATTATTTTTTAGACTATATTAATTTAGATAGTGTCTTTATTATTATTATTTATAGTGTCTCTTATTGAAACTTCTTATAAAAATTAAATAATATTTATATGAAAAATCTTTTACATTTATTTTAGTTTTTATTGCTTTTAGTAAAATATTCACTTAAATTCAAATATAATTATGAATTGACTTTTCAATTGCTTCTGATTAAATCTTACACTTTCTGAATTTTGAACTCAAGTTATTAATAAATTGTTACGGTTGAAGGAGTTGGGCAAGTCCTTCGTTGCAACCAGCGTCCAACCAGTCAATAAATAATGAATAAGTAGGTACCTAAAATTAACAGCTGCGATTTTCTTTAGGACAACGGCGATCACTAGATGCAACACACATCGTGTTGACAAGTATGTGCACACACACAAAAGCACTTTCTAGTTCTTATAGAACTAGCCGATAGATCTTATTTTATCCTAAAAATGTGTAATATGTAACAACATACTATGAAATAGGGTCATTATTTTGAAGCTAACTTACTGAACATTGAAATGAAATGAAATGAAATGAAATGAAATGATTTATTTTCGCAGAAAACACTGTTACAATGATGTTAACAAGTCCGTATATATGTCTCAAGTGTTTCGGCCTGGTGGCATGCAAAATTCACATATATTTTATATGTACTAAGAATATAAAATAAATTTAATTAATTATATATTTAGAAAAGAACGAAGAACATAAATTCATTGCATATAATCATTAATTAGAGTAAAACCTAGTCAAACATAAATTATTTTAATTAAGACTATCATTCAAATAATCATCTAAATCATAATAACATTTATTCAGTAATAAGACTAAGTTTTTTCTTGAATAATTTAAGATCTCATTGCTTTTATGTCAGTTGGTAATTTATTATATATTACAGGTGCCATATGAAATATGCTTTTACGCATTAAGGCTGTACTGGTCTGCCGCATACAAAGGCGATATATGTCACGTTGCTTCCTGTTATAAGTTGTTGACGCTAGATTATATAAGTTTGGGTTCGCTTTAACAAAATTAGATACTTCATAAATATATAGGCATGGCATTGTAAGTATCTTATATTTTAGGAAAAATGGCTTACAAGAGTCAGTTGCTTGTAGCCCAAACATAGCTCTGATGCACCTTTTCTGTGCCTTAAATATTATGCCCCTGTCCGTCGAGTTTCCCCAGAAAACTATCCCATACCTTAGGACTGAAGCTACCAACCCATGATATGCCACTAGGAGAGTGTTAACACTTGATATTTTTGCTAATTCGTGAAGAGCATATACTGATTTATTAATCTTTTTGCACAATGTTTCAATATGAGCCTTCCATGTTATTTTGTCATGTACAATAAGTCCAAGAAATTTTGTCGATTCGGTTGTGCTAATTTGTTCGCCTTTGTAGTTGATCATATGCATAGCAGGCTTTATACGTTGTCTAAAGTGGATTAATTTGGTTTTGCGTACGTTGGCCTTTAAGTTATTAGTATCTAACCATTTAATTATGTCACTTAATGTTCTATTTATATCACGTTCATATGTTACTTTATCATTGCATTTAATTGCAACAGTGCTATCATCAGCAAAGAGCGTAATAGGATTAGAAGTCGCATTAGGAAGGTCATTAATATACATTATGAATAGTAAGGTTTCATTCAAAACGGTGTGTAAAATATTTAGCTTTGCTAAAGTGACGTAGGTCTGGCGGCTCTACAATTTCAGACACTTTCATAATAGGATGGAAGAGCAGTTCGATATGACCAAGATACATGGATGAATCATTGCCAACTTGCTTTCGACTTTACACACAGTTTCTGATAATTGATACATACATTCATTTTCAAGTGAATAAAAACTTTGATTCTCACTAAAAGGCACGCCCGGTGTCGCTGGAAATTGATTGACTACGACGCGGCAGGGCTACAATTTTGTCAAAAAATCTGGTAGGACACCAGCGTATATGCGCACTTAGAATACAATACATTTTCTCGTCTAAAAACTCAGTTGGCTGCCAACGAGAGCACCCGCATACTTCCATATGCTCAGTAAGAACACTTAAGAACTTTATAAATATTCATAACTAATCCATAACAACACAGAATTTTACGATTACTTTATAAACATTCATATAAAATAAAAGTGCTGTAGGCATCATATACTTTTTAACAGGTGCATTTCAAGCGAGTGCACTATTTAATAAAGAAACTTATGAGATACAGGATAAAATGTATGCATACGGCGCTATTTTTATATCTAACTCGTGAAACGCATAATATTAAAAACTCGAGGTAATAAAATTTAAATGGAGAATATTTTACATACTGTATATTTGTATACCTTTGTATAAGGTTTTAACCACAATGAGTTAAACGTTTTAGAGTGATTGAATAATACATATGCAAACATCGTACAAACAATATAATAATAACACATCCTAACTTAATATAAAAAATGCGAATGTGAATTTGTTTGATCGTTTGTTACGCTTTCACGCCTTAACTCCTCGACCGATCATCATGAAATATCGCATACATATTGTCAGGAGCACAGAAAAGGACATAAGGTACCTTTTGTCCAGAAATGAACGGTAGTTTATTTTAATCGGGTTCGTTTCATCTAGGGAAAAAGCACTGTGCCTGAGGGATATAAATTTATTGACGAAATGTACATTAACGTGAGCGAAGCCGCGTGCAAAATATAGTAACAATATAATATTAGTAAACACAAGTTATTAAAATTCAAGTATGGCAACATCAAATAACATGAGTGTCAATATAAAAGGAATTTAATATTTATTATAGACTTCCCTTTAAAATAAGTTAATTTATTATGAATTTTTATCTGATAATTGCTGAAATGAATTTGCGCCGCAGTCTCGTGCGCTTAAGCTTTTATTGGGATATTTGATTGTTATAAAACAATTATTTTATTACTCACTTATATATGTACAACAGCTGGTACAACCTACGGGCAAAATTCATTTTGAATTCGAGCGTATCGTATGTTCAACACGGCATGCCAGGGCGAGGTCGTCTTCGCGGTGTCTTTGGACATCGCGAATGCCTTTAATACCTTGCCCTGGAATTGTACTAGGGAGGCACTCATCTTTCATCGAGTGCCGACCTACCTCCGCCGCATAGTCGGGGCATATTTGTCGGAGAGGGTAGTCGTCTACCCGGGTCACGACGGTTGGAGTCGGCGAGAGATGTCGTGCGGTGTTCCACAGGGATCGGTTCTGGGTCCACTCCTGTGGAACATCGGTTACGACTGGTTGCTGCGAGGTGCGCTCCTCCGTGGCGTCGGCGTCATTTGTTACGCCGATGACACGCTTGTCACGGCGAGGGGTAAGTCGCACCGGGCGGCGGCCATACTGGCGACCGCTGGGGTCGCACAAGTCGTTGGTCGTATCCGGCGGTTGGGCCTCGAGGAGGCCCTGTCCAAGTCCGAGGCCGTTTGTTTCCACGGCCCTTGGAAACGGCCACCTCCAGGGGCCCATATTATGGTAGGAGGGGTCCGCATCGGCGTCGAGTCAACCCTAAAGTATTTAGGTCTCTTGCTCGACAGCCGATGGGACTTTATAGCCCATTTTCGTCGTTTGGCCCCCATTCTTCGGCCATATGAAACGGCAGGCCGTAACCTTGGCGGGGTCGCGAACGCATGCGAAAGCGATTCGCGCGGCCCCTTCGATAGTGGTTGTGTCGAGGATCACCGTGGTAGGTTTAGTCGGTATTCCGGGAGGTACATTATTTCTTTTCCATCCATATTTTCATTCCGTTTACCCCGGCGAGTTCGACATAATCCCTCCGCCCGCCCCCGCGGAGGGATAAGCGTCATTGCATTCCCCCACGTAAAAAAAAAAAGACTTGTTTAATAGACAAATCAAAAACTTGTGTAACTCTTTCTTTATGTCTAAAAACTAGTTGTGATGGCGTCTATTTCTTGCTATTATCTTGTTATTTAAATGTCTTCTTCTATTATTTACACTAATTTATTCTGCTATCTGTGTAATGTGTGATCCTAATTTAGCTGTAAGTTTTACTTACATTGTAAAATAAAAAATAAAATTAAATGATAAAGTTGATGATGTAATACAAAATATTTATTCAATCCGAAATAAATCTCGCGTCTTTTCATTTCTATTAGTCGTAACGCTTACGACCAAATTATATCAAATCCAAAATGGAACAACAATAATTAAATAACCATCAAATCAAATGCAACGCCACCAAAAGAGACCGCGTAAATGACTGACAAAATCCGACCAGAAGATAATTTATTAACCCACTTATACAATAGAATAGGGTCTATAAAGGAGAGGTCATTTTGTACTGGTTCTTACGATAAATGACGTAGGTAGATGTTTATAGCAGAGCTCCTTTACAACGAAAATGGGGGAATGATTGATGTTGTCCAAGTACGAATCCTATAGAAAAGGCCGACATGAAAATTCCTTGTTCAGTCTCGTGTCTTTGTGATAATAATGGGCGTAAATCACGAACTTTTTAAATAAATTTACTTTCAAACTCATTAACCACTTTTATTTTATTAAAAAGAAAATAAACCTTCAGAAACCTATAAATACTTATGATGGTAGCATAATCGTTTTATGTGTTAAGCACTCGGTTCGTTTAAACGTCATACGTTGCGTTGATCGTATTAAGATTGCCGCGTACTATTTTATTACAAACTAGTATCTGCCCGCAGCTTCATTCACTAGGGAAAATAACTTTTTCTGGATGAAAAGTACACTATGTTTTGATTGATTTTATAATGATTGGTCAGGTAGTTAAGGCATGAAAGCGTAACAAATGAAATCATATTCACATTCATATACAAGTGTAACAATTGTTGGTAAACCAATAAATAAATAATATTTGTTAGGATGAAGCAATTTTTACGTTGAACGCAGCGTTAATTGCAGCATAAGACGCGTGTTATCTTGAGCCAGCAAACGGAGTACGTTTGGTTGTGAATTCAGGGTAACATAGTTATGTAGGTAGGTATGTGAACTATAGGTTAGATTCAATATAAAGGTTTACAACATTCTCGTAGTTAAATAAGTACATAGGTGCCTAGTCTCATGTCTATACGTCTATATCTCTGGAGAGGTAGGCAGAGATGTAATTTAGCTATATATATTATTTTTTGGTGGAAACCCCCAATAAGATTTTGCTTACTCTTACACAACTATGTTACCTTAGCAAGCAAAATTTTATTGGGTAACTTTAAAGCTAATAAAAACTGACAACTTTTTTATAATTTGAAGGTATATTTTGTAATCATATAATATAATGTAAGCAGACTTACACTTTTTTCTCCGAAGAAGAAGAATATCGTGTTTATGTAGTACATCCATATTTCTTTTATGTAATAGAAGACGGGCATCAACGCAATAAGGCTAGGTATTTACGTGCCTTCTTGAAAGGCTTGCCGTTTCGTCATAACCATATTAGTCATAAGCAGATACCCATATTTTGTCAGCTATTCAAACTCACAGCACTCACAGACGACCAAAATTTTCTGTCATATTGCTAACGAGGCTGAGTACATTCATTTCTTCGATAAACAGATGTCTTAAATGCTGTTTATTTAAACCAAACTAATATAATGTTTATTTTTTATATCATTACGCAGCAACGAAATATATTTTCTTTTAAGATGGAAATTCATACTTGACTGAATAATTTGCTTTAACCTTGCCTTAATGGTTATCGCAAAATAGTCTAGCTCAAAGGTAAGTGAGTTAAATTATATAATTAGCTGCAATTGATACCGTATTACAGACATTATCAAAGCTTTTTATTGGTATTTCTTTATATTACTGATATTGTCGTATAAATAGAATTATTGAGCACTGTTGTAAAAATTATATCTGTGTCTTTATGGTAAAGTTAAGAGGTTCAATAGTAAAAATCATATTATCCCGGACGTTTCGGTTGCTTTTGAGCAGGTCATGGCCGCGATATTATTTCAGCATTTGTGTTTTGAAGTGTAAAGCTTGAGTATATTTTTACAAAAATTAAGATATCTACTATTCTCGCGTATGTACAGTCAATTGTAATAGTGCATGGATATTTTAAGTTGCCAAAACCTGTGAACACTCGAATTAGAATGAATACGAATGAAATAGATGGCGTTGTTTTAAAAATATTGCAACGCGCACTCATTTTAGCAAATAGGTGAAATTTATTAGAAATTATAATCACAACCAAACTAATGTTTGCCTACGAACAAAATAGCGAGTCATCGAAAGTATCTATAAAATAAACAACACACTATAAATTTATAAATTTATTTGTAATGATAAGCATTCTAGCACTCTAGGAGGATAAGAATTGTTTAATATCAATTTATCAAAAATATGTTTTTAAGAAATTTACTTCTTTTTATTTTATATTAATGCACCGCCATCTATTATGATATAAATAAACTACTTACCAGTTATAATATTGATTTCCGTAAGATAGCGTCTATTAACGGCTTATATCATTTTAGTTTTGAAATGGGTATGCATTTTGCAGCTCACTGTACATTGTCGGTGTCATAGAACGAATTTGTTAAAAAAGCCTTTACCGCGTAACTTGTGTATACCTACCTAATGGAGTGGCGGTCAATATAGATCTTTTTACTTATTCTTTGAGTGAATTCGCAAAAATCTGCATATGTGTGGTGTTATAGAAAAAATATCAAATTACACTCATAAAATGCATCAAAGTTCAGAATTACTTTCGAATTGATATTTTTGATAAGTATGCAAACTTTTTAGATTAAACTAAATGAAAATGTCGAGACTGTCCATTAATCAGATAAAATAAAACAAAATTTAAAAATAGAATTGCTGATAAAGTAAAAATTATAGCCGAGAAAATAAAATTTATGCTTAGTCTCAAATTCGTGTGTTATTAGAGTAAAATTTGAAATTAATTCTATTTGTTTTTTTTTCATTTGCGATTTAAATTATTGTTACCAATAGTATTGATTATTAGTCTTTTAAACTCATTAAAAGTTTCGTAACCATAAATATGGATACTTCGTCCGAACAAGCCGCTCAAATTGTGGCATTGGTGCGGGAGAGCTTGGATCAACCTACGATTGCTAGAAATTTAAATTTAAACCAGTCTACTGTTTCTAGAGTATACCGACGGTTTGTAGAGACAGGTTCTTGCAAAAGGAGACCCGGTACCGGCAGAACTCGAGCAACCACCCGTCGTGACGACCGATTTATTGTTTCAACTTCTCTACGAAATCGTTTCCTCACGTCAGTAAACATCAAAACAGAGCTGAATGAAGTGCGTGGAGTAAACGTGAGTGCACGAACAATAAGAAGGAGGCTTAAGGAAGCGGCAATCACCCCTTTTAGACCAGCAATTGGTCCAAAGTTGTCTGCAGCTCATAGATAAGCTCGTTTAAGATTTGCGCGTGTATATCTTAATTGGACTGAAGAGCAATGGGCTTCCATATTGTTCATCGATGAGTGTAGTACAAGTTTAAATGGTGCAGAGGGTCGCAGAAGAGTCTATCGTCGACGTGAAGAGAGATATGCTCAAAGTTGCATTGAGAAGCGTGTTCTTTTTGGAGGCGGTTTGTATATGGTGCGGGGTGGCATTTCGATGATCGGGCGAACGGAACTTGTATTCATCGACATGGTTCGTCAAAACGGTAGAAGAGTTGCTTTGACGGTACAACGCTATATAACAGAGGTTTTAGAAGCTTATGTGGTACCTCACATGGGATTAATAGGCGAAAATTTTACTTTAATGCAAGATAATGCCCGACATATTATATCGGCAGATCCCTCTAATAATTTATTACAGCGCCATCTTTTGAATACTTACGGAACTACGTAGATTCGTCGGTACGAGTATAGTAGAGAGAACACTGGCACATTCTCGAATCTTTGTATTTCTACATACCGGGTATGACGTTTCTAGAAAACTCCGGAAACGTTTTAACCCCGTATAAAAAGCGAAGGCCAGCGCTCGCCGAGTCAGTTTACAATCGTAAGCGGTCAAGTATTCATCGAAGCGAACGGAAGCGTAAATAATACGGAGATTGAAGCAGTTATAGTGAAAAAGTGTAGTATAGTGTTTGTTGTATTTTAAATTTAATTGTGTGCTAGAATAAAACGTTTTGGTCGGTAATATTGTTTTATATTTTTATCCCTTGAACCCAGCTCGTAACAATATGTACTTACTATAATTCATTAGAGTCTGTCGATTTACTAGCTTAGGGTCGAAATTATTGTTTATATTGAAATATTTGCATAGCATTTTGTGATTTACAACTAATAGTTACATCAATTTGAGAACATGCGGATAATACAGAAGGTTTTTGTAACATATTTATTGTAGGCTTTTGCGCTTACATACAGACAATTATCAGACAAAAGGTACATAAATGATAATTGTCCGGCCTGTGATTTCATTTACGTTACACAGAATTATGTAAATCGGAACAATTATGTATATGTGTATGAGCATGAGTTTAAGATGTGTGTGAGTAACGGCTGCCATTTAGCCGTTGCGCTTTTTTCCAGAACTCATTAGCAGAAATATGCCTAGTATTGACTTGTAGATGGCAAATACAATATTAAATGCCTCCTTATATACTAAACTAGAATCGCGATACGTACATAAGTAAAGGTCAATTTAGACGAAGCAAAACTTTTGTAACATATATAATTTCATCCTTGTTTTTTCACTAAGTAAGACAAATATAGCACTAGTCTTACTTAAAAAATCTTGCCTAATGTAAATGAGCCTTTAGTGTGATTATCGCATGAACTATGCAAGGAGAAAAAGTTTAAAGTTACAATTTTGATACTTTTAATATCAAACTAGTACAATGAAAACATTTTCTATCATCATGTTAGATATATTGATGAAAGAGTTGGTATACATACCTACATAGCGGGGTAGGCAGAGGTGTAATCACAGATTTCACTAACCATGTATTATCTTACATGAAATAGGAAGCGAGCCTATAGCCGTTTACCGAGCACAGCTCCAAGCTCCGTGCTATTACTGCTATACCCCGCTACTTCCGCGTGCACCCATAACTCCTCTGTATCCACCACTTCGTAGAACCATACTTGGTGCTAACTCTGCTAAACCCCGTCTTAGCAGAACCTTAAATAGATACTCTGATGTCATAGACGTGCACGTAGACTCGATTGCCACATTCCTTAAAAATATTATCAGTGTGTTGTAAACTCTAAATATGTAAACTCTAAATTTGCTGTTTACCTAATATTTAATATTTAGTGTTATATAATATACTAGCTGACTCGCGCAACTTCTTCTGCTTCACATAAGAGAATTTTTCCCGTTCTTGCAACATTTTTCATTGCTGCTCTGCTTCTATTGGTCTTAGCGTGATATTATATATCCTATAGCCATCCTCAAGAATGGCACTAAGATAATTTTTCAATTCGAACCAGTAGTTCCTGAGATTAGCGCGTTCAAGCAAACAAATAAATAAACTCTTCAGCTTTATAATATTAGTATAGATTATTTTATTGCATATTAATTTTATAGTTCTTATTTATATTGCCTAAATAATTATTTACAAACATATTGGTTCTAAATTAATTTTCGAAATTTCACTTTATTAACTTTACAAAACTTGTGCATGCTGTGCTTGCCAGTAAAAGGCTACTATACTATTTTGTAAAAGAAAAGTGTATTAATGTAAGTAGTTGTTGGTAAGCCTAAATAAATAAATAAAAATAAAATAAAACATTTTTGACAGTTTGCCGCGAGAATCGATCCTGATATCCGGCCTGGTATCGGATTAATTTCGTAAAAATATTGGAGGGCTATGATTTTTCTTAAAGACTTTATTACCTTTTAAACTAAATATAGTGAATATAAATAGGAAACTATTATATTCTATAGACCAGTTAACGGTAAACTGTACCGTAGACTGGCGAATATAGTTGTTGTTCATATAGTTAGTAAGAAGTACATCGTACATCTGTAACTTTTCGAAATTATGTGCATATTAAATAGTTAACAATCGCTCGCTTTGACGGTAATGGCAAACATTGTGAGGAAACCTGCATATGTGAGAGTTCTCTATAAAGTTTTTGGAGGTATGTGAAATCTGCCAACCCACACTGGGCTAGCGTTGTGGACTATGGCCTAATCCTTTATACACTGAGAAGACCTTCATGCCCAATAGTGAGACAGTTTAATACAGGGCTGATATTACTAAAAAGGAGAAGAGGAGGTTGAAGAGGAGAGGGTCTCTGGCATTCCCAGACCTTTTGGAATCGGCGCTTGTGCCGAGAAATATGGTTATATATACATATATGAAGATCACTTACCAGACATTTGAACACCTTCGCATACGCTAGATCGATGTCGTGACGGCGTGTCCAGCCGGATGCGAAATAAACACGCAAACGCCTAAGAAAAACAAAAATATTACAGATTACAGTAACTAATACTTTAATAGGTATGAAATATAGTGCATCACTGCCAAAATTTAGGATTACAAATAACTATGCACATTTATTCGTTTCGGAATTTATTAGTATGCAAGTGGCTATAAATGATCTATTTTTTCTGTTTAATTTACAAAAAGACTATACTTGTCCAAATAATACGTGAACTTATTTTACGGAAATAAAATATTGGAATTTGAAACAAAGATTTTTTTGGAAATTATGTACGATAAGAAAGAGAATTTATCCAGTGGGACATAACCTGCGACCTCAATAAACCATGCCGTCACTTTACTAACTAAGCTATCCATTGTCCTACAGGCTTTAAATTTGCAGCTTTTCTCATATTGTTATACAACTATTAAAGAAGAATCCAGCATTAATATTATGTAAATTTAAAAAATAAATAAGGCAGTAATAAAACACAAATGATGTTTAAAAGGATATTACTTGTTCACAAACTATATATGAGGTAAACGCTTAGGATGAAACTATAAGTGTACCTAGTCATCTGAGAACTCATTTTGCAGCCAAAGTCGACCAAGTCGAAAAAACGCTTCAACCGAGACACCGGCACGGCATGCCGAATTAGTCTGTCGAAGTCGGCAAACGGATCAAAGTAAGCGAGCTAGTAAGAATTACTTTTTAAGTACTTCATATGAATCACCTTAATTAAAAAATAATTTAGAAAAGTATTGTTATGCTTTATGTATTTACTAGAACATGATTGAATAATTTGTCTATAAAAAACCAATCATACTTATAGAATGCACGACGCAAGAAACTAGCGGGAGTTACATATGCAAGCTTCTCACTACGGTGTCGGTCATTTACACTATGTAATACTAGCGCAAGTGCCTCATCTTTGACTGAACGGATAGCGCGGTCGCCAGGCCAATTATTTGTGCGATCTACAAATGATTGTGCTTTGTGTTCCTTAATTGTGTGTTTGTAGAGTACCCGACGCAAAGAACTTGATCCCTAATTCGTTGCCTTCTATATATGAAAAACTAAAATAAATTACTTGCACATATTATTACCCGTGTCGAGATCAAGATCCATTATTATCTTATACTGCATGTTCCTTTGGAAGCTCTGATGTCAATGGCAAATATACATATTTTATCTAGTCACTGCGACATTTGCAGTTCATTTTATTTAACGAGACGCAAATAACGTCTTGCCAATACTTTATAAAATTGAATTCAATATCCGCACTTTGTATGACTGTGTACCGTAAAAATAATATTTTGCAGTCAAATTCATAATGGCAGAATCTGCGTATTATTTATTTTATACTAGATCTTGCCCGCGGCTCCGCCTACATAAATGTAGTTTATAATATAATATCATATCATATAATACGTACGGTACGTTTACGCGAATGTTATACATTGAAATTAAAATAAAATAGACATTAATTAAACCATTTTATACGGATTTTATCGCATTGTTTTATAGAAAAATAAACAACGCGATCAAATCCGTAGAAACTGTGTGTCAATTTTCTATCCTTCGAGAGCAGTACTTTATCTGGATGAAAGTCAAAGTCAAAAATCATTTATTCATATAGGTCACAAAGTAACACTTATGAACGTCAAAATATATATCCTTTTCTTTAGCTCCGACAATGTGTATGCGAAGTTTCATGATGATCGGTCGAGTAGTTAAGGCGTGAAGGCGTAATAAATTCATATTCGCATTTATGATATAAAGTATCATGTTTCACTACATAAATATATATCTCTCTGTACATACATAAACAGGCAACCACTTGTAACAAAATAATTGTGAAGGAAAGAATCGAATCCTACCTTCACTATCGCATTAGAAAAAGATTTGCGATACTGAATAACTCTAACGGTGTACAGCCGTTTCGTGGAATCCAAACGTACCTACTCTAATTTTTTATATTCCTTCTGAACACATATTCGTGGGTGCATCGGTACTACGGTCTATTCGGAATCATTTCGTTACGATCGATTTCCACGCCAAGTAAAGCCTCATTTGTTCTATATTAGGACTTCTTTAAATTAAATCTTACGTGACTTATATTACAATAATTTGACCAAAGATTGATATAAATTACGGAGAATTAACATATTTAATAAACTTGAAATTAGTTATTGTTACATAAAAGAGTAATATTATAATCTTCTTTATATATATAATTCGTCTGTACGTGTGTTGACAGTGAACTCCTCTTAAACGGCTGGACCGATTTGAATGAATTTTTTTATGTGTGTTCAAGTGGTTTCGAGGATGGTTTAGATATGTTTTTTTTTGTTTATACAGGACAACCGTCTGTCGGTACAGCTAGTAATATAATATCACATACACACAACACCGTCTAGCCCAAACTAAGTAGAGCTTGTACTATGGGTACTAGACAATGAATAAACATACATACATATAAATTTAATTTAGTGGTTGGTATTTGTTTTATTTTTTATTTTTCTAGTTTTATTATTGTTCTGTTTTTATTTTTATTTTGTATACTTTTGGTTTCTGTTCTTTAATTTTTTGATTTCTTCATATTTTGCGTGTGCCCCTGTGTGCTAAAATAAATATTTGCTTTCTTCTTTCTTTCCTTCTCTTCTTATATATACTTGTTTTTTGTAAATACATACATATTATACATAGATATTACAGACCAAGACAAACATCCATGTCCATGCACATAACATATTTGACTTGTGCGAGAATCGAACTCGCGACCTCAGGCGTGGCCGTCGGATAAGCTGACAACTACGCCATCAAAAAAAAAAATAGTTAGTCGAATCTGTATTCTATAATTTACATGAATATTTTTATAACAAGTAACATTTGTTTTGTGCTCAGCATGTTTAATTGTTATTATTGTATTGACTGTTCGGATGGTGTAATCGTTTAAGTGGTCACCTCGCCTCTGCCACTACGTCGAGTGTTGTGGATTCGAATCCTACACGAGACAAAACTTTGTGTGATCCACAAATGATTGTTCTGAGTCTGGGTGTTCTTTGTGTCCGTTGTTTGAATGTTTGTAAAGTCTCCCGCGATACAGGCATTACTCTTAGTGCGGGAGTAGTCATAATGTTTTTTTTAAATTAACCTTATAAATAAATAAAAAATATTTAGTATTATAATTATCTGTATTTTTGTAATTATGTTATATTTTTTTACTACGTTTGGAAATATAAATAGTACTAGAATAAGTTTCACACAATGTACTACATTTTTTTGTCAATAAATACAATTTTAATAAAAAAAATTAAAAATGTTTTATTTTCGGTAACAAAAAAGTAATTTTTAACAGTTTAGGTAATTTGAGTCACTTGTTAAGCAAACAAAATGCTTGTGATAGGTGGCTTCGCTCCTCAGAAGAACCGACGCGACGTCGGGTACTTATATAATAAACAAATTAGAACTGTAACATTTATAAAAGAAAAGTAATTAAAATATAAACGGAAATAAAATAAACAATTTAGAAGCAAATACAGAAGCTTGTATCAATGATACACTGTACCAGATGCGTGTACGATGTGTATGTGTGCGTGTATGCGTGTGAGTGTATGTTTGTGTGTGTTTATGTGTGTGTGAGTGTGTAAGTGTGTGTATGAGTGAGTGGATTAGGCCTACTGTAACACTTTCACTTTGCTCATAGCTTAATGTTATCAGCCAAAGTGTTAATGTTTTCTTACATTCTGCGTATGTCATGTCGTGCAAATGTCGATTTGACTACGAATGGGGGTGCTACTATGTAGTTCCTTCTAACATTCGGTCTTGATGAATTACAGGGCAGAGATTTATGCTTTTTTAAAATAATTTGCAGAATGTATAATTTTCTTATTGACAAGAGACCTGCGATCAGGTATAGATTATCAGTAGAAAACTTAAAAGACTTAAAAACATAACCTTTAGCATAGCTCTCTGAGCCTTTTCTAAATCTAAGAATTTTGTTTTTGTAGCACCATCCCAAACTGTTACACAATATGTTAACACTGACTGAGCTAACGAGATGTAAATTTGTTTAGGAGATTTGAAATGGTTACGTGGCATAGAGTTATAAAAATTTAAATTAATTTTCTTAATCTATTCATCATCATTTCTGTGTGCATATGCCATGATAAACGATGATCAAGTTATTCAGAGGTATTTTGTGTGTTGGACTTCCGAGATAGCTTCACATGAACAGTTCTGATGGAGGTCTGGTAATGTTATATTTTATGAAACAAATGTAATACGATTTGGACGTGGTAAGAAGGTTTCGGTCTAGCCACATCGCAATCTTTCCCAGGCCCAGTTCAGCCATTTGAAACACTTCATACCAGGATTTCGCAGCGAAAATAATAACCGTATCATCTGCGTACGAGAATACATATCCACTACTTAAATATATGTTGCAAAGGTTGTTTGTGTACAAAAGAACTAGTGTCGGACCGAGTACGGTACCTGGTCCGACTCCGTACGACACCGTTTCCTCTGAGCTAATTCTGTCCCCTATTTTGACTTGTTGTTTTCTGTCGCTAAGATACCCTTTAAATAACTCCAGAGGTGAACCTCGTATACCTATGTCTTCTAGTCTGTGTAAAAGAATTGAGACAAAGACAGTATCAAAGGCTTTTTTCAGGTCGAAGAAAACAGCCAGACACCTGCTTACACTGTCAACTTTTTCAGGGGTTATGAGTGCTTGATTTAGAGCAGAAGGAAAAACGCCTTGTTCAAAGCACAGGCTAGTCAGATATGAGATTATTGGGGCAACTATATCAGGGGAGGCTTTTAAAAAGCTCGCAGGTATTTTATCCCATCCTGTAGTGCTGTCACTTTTCAAGACATTATTACTGAGCTGACTTCGTTTGGATCTGTATTTAGGAGCACGAAAGAGAAAACAGGAGTATTTTTTATTTCTTTAGTGCTATTGTATTGGGTGTTGGTTGGATGTTATGTTATTTGCAAGAAGTTGGCCTGTTTTTGCAAAGTAATCGTTTACAATGTTAACCGACTCTTGAGGAGTTTCTGTAATGTGTAGCAATTCCGAGTTAGTTGATTTAGTAGGTTTTCGTTGAGTAATATTGTTTATTGTGTACCACAGTTTTTTGAGGTTCTTTTTTGTTTTGGATAGATGTTCACTGTCGTATCTACGTTTTTGATTCTTAATAATGCTATTATAGTAATAGCGGTATCTTCGAAAGGTAATTTTTAAAATGTTGTTGAACGGATCTTATTTTAGTCTTTTTTGCATGTTGTTACGATTTAAGATGCAGCGGAGTAAACCACTAGGAGTAGTCACTTATACTAATTATTAGCTTTTATAATATCGATATTTCAATTCCCGATTGGGTAGAATGTTAAAATAATATTTATTATACATCTATATGTGCCTACGAAGGTTAAACAACAAACGTCTTTGTCTTTATTTGTGTTTCTATTTCAGATTTGCTCTACCATTTTCAGGTGCTTAATTGACGTCGTCGCGCCAGTTCTATTCGTGACTAGCTAACTATTGGTGCCGAAGTTAGGGTGTTATTTTGGAGAGTGCTGAAATATCATTTCCTAGATTTTATTTGCGAATTTGCTCGCGTTAATGTAAATTTTGATAATAAATTTCTATCTCATACTAGTTTTTCTGGATGAAAATCAAAGTCAAAGTAAAAATCATTTATGCATATAGATCACAAAGTAACACTTATAAACGTCATAATATATAGGTAAGTGAATTTACTAAATAACTGTAACATTTACGTTCATTGCCTAGCCTATGAGAAGAAGTTTGCAAGAAACACACGGTCACTCTTTTAAATTGCTAAACAAATATAATTGCAGTATTTTACAATATATCAACAAGGTGTTGCAGCCATTATACCATTTAATATTAGTGACAAGAAAAAACTAAAATAATAACAATAATAACTCAATAATAATATAGAGATGAAATCATTTAAGTTTAATTATATTATTAAATATTAATCTATAATAGACAGTAGGATGGCATGATGGCGATTACACTTACATTTTGCGAAAGGCGGGTGAATGTTACCCTATGTCCTTTTTAACACGCTTTTATTATTTTGGTAGGTATCTATGAATATATGAATCTATGAATTTATGAATCTATGTAACGGAATCATTGAACGTGATTTTCACCCCTTCCAAACTGACGGATTAATTTGAAACTTTGCACACTTATCGAGGACCGATGACAATACAATAATCAGCAAAAAAACTAGTTTAAAAAAATAAAAGTAAATAATACCTAGTTTAAAAAATAAAAATATTTAATTATTAAAAAACTAAAAAACACGTTTTGATAAAAAAAGTAGAAAGTAATTTAATAATTTTAATGTAAAAAAGCGTGGGATGCTTTCTAAGATATTTTGATAAGTCAAAGTCAAAGTCAAAAATAATTTATTCACTTAGGTCACAAAGTAACACTTATGAACGTCAAATGGGTTAGTGAGTTTATTTTATTTACTGAATTTACATTTATGTTAGTTGCAAGGTTCAGGCAAAAGGTTGAGCCATTGAGAAGATACCTGCAAGAAACTCAGGGCCACTCTTTTAAATCGCCATCAACTTATAATTTCAGTATTTTACAACTCATTTATGTACCAGGTGTTGCAGTCATTCTGCCATATGTCACTGTCCATATAAAACTAAATTCTAAAATAAAGAAAAGTTGGTAATATTATGTAAAAAGCATTTGAGATTTGAAATCATATTTATCAGTACGTAGCCATTTGTAATAGACAGTAGTATGGCATGAGGACGCATACACTTACACTTTGTGACATGAAAAGGTAGTTCGTGACTAAATGTAGTTAAAACAAAATTTACGTTAATACTTATAAAGTTTGTTTAAAAGAAAAGAAAGATACTTTAACACCACCAAATAAACACGAAGTACCTTCATAACCCCATAACCCCCACCCCACGCTTTTTTTCATTAAAATTATTATTTATTTGTAACCCTAACAACGTGCATGCGAAATTTCATGATGAAGTAGTTAAAGCGTGAAAGCACAAAAACAAACTCACATTCGCATTTATAATATTAGTTCCTAACTAATATTATAAATGCGAATGTGAGTTTGTTTTTGTGCTTTCACGCTTTAGGATATAGCAAGTTAACTTGTTCTGTAATTTTGTTAACCACTAAACATTTCAATGCAATTCATCGTGATATCGGACAACATATAGCACCCTTTTTTTCTATACCTATTATAGACAGCTCTTGAACAAGGAATAATTTCTGAGTCGCGAAGGCCTTTGCAAACATCCAAACGACGGACACAAATACTACATAATAGTAATATTTAATATGAATCACCTTATAATTGTACATTTTAATGTCAGTTCCGAATTGGCTACACATAGGTCCAAAATGGAACAACACATAAGTTCTATAGAGATTCAAGCTTGGCTCAAGTTCATGTTTTAGTGGCGGAAATGAACCTGTCAAAGAAAGACATTAAGTTGGAATCCTATTCGGTCAAATTCTAAGATATTCCCAAGAGTTAATTATGTTGAATGTTTTTATGTTGTATTCTTTCGTACTGAAGGTAAAATAACTAAAATAGTAATAATATCATTTGAGCAAAAGTCATCGCAATCGCCAGTTTATGTAATTGACTAGCTTTTGCTCGTGGCTTCGCTCGCATAAAAGAAGGTTAGGTCTAAAAGTACTAAATAAAATATACCTAGCTTATGTTACGGTGATAATAGTTTTCTAATGGTGACAGAATGTTTAAAATCGGTGATGTAGTTTATCAAATAAACACCAAACAATATATAGAAATGCCATCGAACAAAATGATCGAGACAAATTTAAGTAATTAAAAATTCTGCTCGTATATTATGTAATTTTTCTATATGTGTGCTAAAAGACTGGAGCAATTTTGACGAAACTTTTGAGTGTATTTGTGCAGTAAATTTTTAACCTCACAATTATTCCTTCGGGCAGAAGGTCGACGCTAGTACAATTTTATAGGCAATATAAATATATCAACAAAGTAATCATTATTTATATATTATGGTTGATTCGATTATAATCGAATCAACCATGGCTTAAATATAGATTATAAATTTTGTTAATGTTTCTAATGTATAATTAATAATTATTATACATCAGAAATATTCATTAGTACATCTACTTAGCTAAGACTGAAATCCAGATATGAAAGGAATAAAAAGCCTAATATCGAGACAATTTATTATGTACAGGGTGTCCCAGAAGTCTAAGATATTTATTTACCTTTTGAATAATTTACTTTTGCTATGTAATCTCGAATAATAAAAAAAAAGTCGAGAGTTTTAAGAAGATTCGAGATTACATACCAAAAAAATTAATTCAATAAAGTAAATAGTTATTTGTAGTAATAGGAGTAAAAAGACCGTCAAAGGGCGTAAAATATCTTGACTTTTTTAAAATGTTTAAATTTAAATACGTTACTTAGATTTAAAAATTTTTTTTTTTTTTTTTTATTGTTATTATAACTTAGCCTATTACCTGATTCCGGATTGACGTCCACTTCTAGGACACCTGTGTACCAAATACTATTTAACTTTTTTATGTACATGTGTGTGTTCAAAGTACCTATATGTAATCCATTTTCGATATGATTCGAGTAGATTTAATTAGGAAACATTTTTTTCTTATTATGAATCTAATTAAATTTCATGATGTTTATTTTTATTTCTTTAAAACTCGATGTATCAGTGACATCGAGGTTTAAAGAAACTTATTTGGTTTTGTTTAAATTATATCTTGTTCTTTGTCAACTGAAGTTGAGACAGATTTTGATACTCATTGATACACAGTAAGTGCTACTTAAAGCGTAAAATATATTTTTTTAATTATAATCTATTCAATTTCATCGCAGTATACACCGGCGCTCGTAAGCACCGGTGTTTTCTACAATGCTAGAAACAGCTAAGGGTTACGGACTGGCTGTCCTCAAATCCTGGGATAAGATTCTCATAAAGGTGACTAATCTGGTGTCTAAATAATAATAACTAATGCTCAGGCTGCAACTGAGAGATCTCTCAGTTGCAAGTGAAGAGCAATATTGCGCCTTTACTTGCCTGAGCATAAAGTAATATTATTTAGACAGACACTAACGATAACCTTCTTAAAGCTGACGAATTAGTTGTCTCTCATATATTCAAAATGTTACCGTAGACTATACAGTCTCCTGAGTTTGACTCCAGAGTTTCATACAAAGAATACTGTACGGTTCGAGTTGATACTGTGTCGATCCCTCGTCGAGTTGATATGTGTGCTATGTGTTATGAGTTATGACCTTAAGGCGTATGGTTGAGCGTTAGTAGATAAGTAAACGAACTTTCCAACGCTCATTCGTACGTCGATCCATTAGAGCTAATAAGCCTGACTGGGCTGGGTTCACTCTACGTGTGACCTTTCATGCTAACCAGGTGCGTCGTCGAGATATGATAGCACAATTCCGTGCCTTCCGTTCATGAAAGCTACTTGGCCGCACGAGACAGCTTTTGTGTGTATGTTTTCCGGAAAACTAACATTGTCTTAGAGGTAGCAGATAAGGCACAGTAGTACAATACTTCAAAAAGTAATTTGACTGCATGGATGGCGTAGGTGATCTCCTCGCCACTGCCACTGCGTCGAGTGTTCGAACGGGTTCGAATCCTACACGGGACAAACTTTGTGTGATCCACAAATGGTTGTTCCGAGTCTGGGTGTTCTTTGTGTCCGTTATTTTTATGTTTGTAAAGTCCCCCGTGACACAGTAATTATTCCAAGAATCAAGCGGTAGTTGTTTTTTTTTTTAATTAACATCATCGTATACTACTTTTATAATAGAAAACGCAAGTTAGGATATTGCACCCGCCAAAAGAATCCAATAACCTTAAAAGACCAGCGTTGAATAAATGCTTACAGGGGCGTTGAATAGGAAATGCGATGGCTTAAAGAATATTTATGGGCGCGGGCCTGAACTGCGCTTATTTCATTATTATTAAGGGTCGGCGATGCGCCACTCAGGTACTGTTCTCAGGTGGCCGTTGGCTTACTTGTCTTCTTAATATAAAAAAGTGACATTAAATCTAAATACTAAATTAGAAAAGCATGCACGAAGTGGTTTAACTGGTTGTGTTGCCAATGCCTCTGCACTAAGGGCTCGAATCCCTCACGGGGTAAAAAAATTGTGTAATCTTTAGATAGTTTTCTCGAGTCTGTGTAGTAGCGCCTCGCTGATTTCAGCATGAATGGGCCGGCTCGACCGGGGAAGGACTACCCTCTCACAGAATATCGACGTGAAATAGCAGTATTCCTTCTGTTGTGTTTCGTTCGGTGAGTGAGAGTGCCGGAGGCCCAATCACCCTTTTTCCCCCTTCCCGCTACTTCTCCTTCCCACTTCCATTCCTAAAGGGTCGGCAACGCGCAAGTGATGCCTCTGGTGTTACAGGCGTCCATAGGCTACGGTGACCACTTACCATTAGGTGGGCCGTATGCTTGTTTGCCAACTATATAGTATGAAAAAAAAGAACTGACATTTTGTATTCGTTGTTTGAATGTTTGCAATGTTCCCCGTGACATATGAATCGACCCTTTCTCTGTCAATATTTTGTCTCTCGAGTATACCCAGTGCGGGAGCTGTTTTTTAAGAAATATACTAGACAAAACATTTCCTCTCAGTCACGGATCGAGTGGGAATATAAATTATTGAGAATAAATTTAAAAAGGAACAAATAATTTTACATATTATGGATATATATAACAGAAAACATATTTTGTGATATGAGTGGCTGAATTTTATATATTAATATATATTATATTAATATACTGATATATTAATTGCAGATACACTTTCCATCAAATGCAGCTCTTGTAACAAACTTTTAACTGTTTCAACAGTTTTGTGATAAATAACCTACTTTCCAACATTTTAAAATGCTACAAGAACTGCATATGCAATCTAACTGCTTCTAAATACCTATTGATTCTTATAAAAATAAACGTCATCAATCAGTAAATTAAATTGCAAATTCAGTAAGATTAAATTTCTCCTTGCCTGAATTTATGACGGTTCGGTTAGTTTAAAATGAATATTACGTTATAAATAATTAAGCGGGCCGTTTTCTTGTAGCAGTTCGACGAAGAAAGTGAATCTACGCCTGCGCAGGCCGTTAACACGTAAGGGCAGAAAACATTGTCTGAAAAGTTTGAGACCCAAACCGCATATTATAGTGAGTGAGAGTGCTGGACGCCCAATTACCGTCTTGCCCCCTTCCCGGTCCTTCCCCTTCCCACTTGCCCAAACTCATTTTTCTCTTCATTCTTTCCCAAAGGGTCGGCAACGTGCAAGTGATGCCTCTGGTGTTGCATGCGTCCTTAGGGTACGGTGACCACTTAGCATCATGTGCTATGTATGTTTGCCACACAAGGTGTATAAAAAAATATATATATTTTTGTTAAAATTTTATCTACACGAATCGCGTAGTGGTTTAGTGGCTCGCCACTGCACTTGTTATATATACATTTATACTATAGTCATAACAGGACTGGGCACGAAATTGTTGCGCAATGGCTACGGAGATATTATAAAAAAGTAAGTTTATTTTATTCAAGGAGTTACTTATATTTTAAGGTAATACGTTTCTTAAATTTAAAACGTCCACTTGTGCAAAGTATTTGTTAATACCTAGATTATTAACTAGATTTTGCTTGCGGCTTCGCTCGCAAAAATTTAGGTAAGTAACAGTACTTTTTCTGGATGAAAAGTACTCTATGACCTATTCTGTTCCCCTAACAACGTATAAGAAAGTTTATGATAATCGGTCGCGTCGTAAAAGCGTGAAAGCGTAACTCTAATTCACATTTATAATATTAGTTAGGATGTGAAAATAATTATATGTGTTTACTGTTGTTTTACGGGCAAATCTCTGCCTTGATCTTAAAATAATTATATGTATATACAGATATAGATACCTGATCCACGGGGAAGGATAAAATATGCGCAAGTTAAACATACATACATGCATTACATGCGCGAGACCCACGTGTCGAGCGTTCACAATATGCATACAACTTCGTCAAAAGCTACTTAACAAAATAAATAGAAAATAGGTTGAAAAGAGAGAAGGAAATATATACTGAACTGTTTTGTCTTTGCCTAACTATATTTATGTATGTACAAATTTAATAAGTCTATATAACCTTTAAAAGAAACTCGCAACGAATAAAAACAAAACGTGTGTATTTTAACTTTTAGTTTGCGATTACAAGCGAAATCTTTAGCACTAACAGCTGTTTCAAAGAAACTTTAGCAGATAACTTTACTAATTTGTTTCTGAACATTATAATTATGTTTCTTTCATAAGAACTAAAAACTTTGTGAGAAGAATATTAGTTTATATTGAAAAGAGTTAAGGCACAATGCAATCCACTTTACTACTATGCAGAAAACTGTTTCTTTTTATTAAAAGTTCAAGTACTAGGAATAATGCCTGTGTCGCGGGGGACTACAAACATTCAAATAACGGACACAGAGAATACCCAGACTCGGAACCATCATTTGTGGATCACACAATTTTTTATCCCGTGTGGGATTCGAACCTACGATGCATTGGCAGTGGCGAGGCGACCATTTAAACCACTAAGCCAGTCGTGCAGTCAGATGCAGAAAACAGTAAATAGAAGCAGAGGAATGTCGACAAACGAAGGACGCTGGTCCTTCAACAAACATTTGTTGCACAAACTACTAGATTGCACCAGAAAAACCTATGGCACTTAGTAGGTATAATTACAACATAACATGCCTCCATGATTGGCATCACTGACAGCCTAGGGGGCTGTATGGACACCAAAAAGATACATACACTCATGTGTTCTCACACTGCAGAAGCATCAGCAACCAACGGATTTCTGAACAATCCATAAACGACGAAGAAAGTACTGTGCATCATCGGTCGGCAAAACAGTAGATCTGAGATATTTGGATGGAACCAGGATGGTATGAGTAACCAGATAAATTATGCGTTAGTCACTTACGCACAATGATCCAACCGAGATGTTAAGTGCAGAAAACATACAGCCACCTAACTAACGCAATCTGGGCAAATATTGGATCAATCTGATGTAACTCGCCTGAGAAAGTACTTCAAGAAGCCAATCTTATATATAAGATTAAAACAGTTTGGGCTAGATGGTGTTGTGTGTATGTGGTAGAATATTATTATTATTATTAATTACTGTGTTTTTCGGCAGTTTTAGGCTTCAATAGGAGACGCTGTGGAGATAATAGTAGGCAAGTGTAATTTATTAACTTGTTCTTTAAAGAGTCGTCTTCGCACAGTGTATTTACTCGATCATTAAATAAATAACGATCTAACATCATAAAAATACGATGATATTAACGGCCACTCCTACAGAGTAAAAGTAAAAGTTATCTGAAAGATAAATCACATGCTGTCTCACTCATGTTAGGTTAAAGAAGAGAGATGGCGAGACTTTTATCTTACAGATAAATTCTATCTGGAGGTGTTAGTGCAAGCTCTAACAGTTATTTTTTGTACTTAAAACTTAAATTATTAATCTATCTTAATATGACTGTAGAATACTAATATTAAAAATAGAAATGATTTGTTTTTTTGTACAAATCATTTCATTTTTTTTTCTTTTTGTAAAGCAGCGATAGCTCAATGGGGAGACCAACAGACTGCAATGCAGATTGTCTCGGGTTCGAACCCACGTCGCGCACCTCTAACTTTCGGAAGTTATATGACTTTACGAAATTATGTGCGTATTGATTGACAATTATCGCCTGCTCCGTGCCTCGGAGAGCACGTTAAGTCGTCGGTCCCGGCTGCCATGAACATCTATGGCAGTCGTTATTGGAAAGTCAGCAGTATAATATCCTGAGACTAGTCTAGCCTAAGGGTATCGTTAGCCTTCGGGTTGCGGAGGTCAGGTGGCAGCCGCTCCGTGTAAAAAACTGATATCCAGTCAAATCCGGTTACACTAGAAAAGCCGACCCCAAGTGACTTGGGAATAATAAAGGCTAGGGAGAAGAAGATTTGTTTTTTTGTACGTTTGTTTGTAATGTATTCTTAAACTACTGTATTTTTTAGATAGATAGATTTTTAATCATACTCTTCTTTTTCACCATTGGAAAGCTACTTTATTCATAAATAACATAGGCGATATAACAACACCACTACCAGTCATGGGGGCGGTGCAGTAAACATAACATGAGTGAAGTTAGTCACTAATATTCTATCAACCTTACTAGGTATACTAAATGCTTATGTTATAAGTAGATTCACATGTCAGTAGTGCCATGACTGTGCATCGAACCCAAGCTCAATCGCAAGGCGCTTCAACCATGGAGTAGTTCCATGGTTAAGGCGCCGTTTCGTTATTAGATTTTAGGTTTGTGTTACATCAGAAAATACCCTTGAACACACAAATCAGACCTTTGCAAAGGCTTTAGTCTAATCCGCTTTCTCAAAAGCTAGCTTTAACAAACACACATGTGTTGGAATCATATAGCCTTGAATTATTCGATTTGATCTTAGCTTAGTTTTGATATATTACGTCTGTACCTCTGTAGCTAACTCCTAACTAATATTATAAAATGAAATAATTTTTATTTTTGCGTCATCACGACATAGTTCAACAATTATTATTATGTAGGTACAACAAAAATAACTAAATAAAAATACAAACAAACAAAAACCTTTAAAGACTTGTGTGTTTCTTTATTTGTTTGTTACGCTTTCACCCCCTAACTATTCGACCGATCATCATGGAAGTTCGCATACAGTTATGAAAGGTACAGAAAAGGACACAGGGTACCTTTTATTCAGTAAAATAGTACTGTTTGTGAGTTTAAATTGACATAACCTAAATTTACGCGAGTGTAGCCGCGGGCAAAATATTGTGAAACAATATAGCGACCATCAGCTAGTATAGGATATATAACGCAAATTCCTGTAGCTTGTTATTAAGGAATGCAATAAAAGCAACATGTGAAATATATGACAGAGCTGCTTTTAAAAAAAAATTGCATGTTACTGACTGACTTCTGTATAAACGTATATGTGTACCTATTATTTTATGTATATCACTGTACTGACAGTCTCGAGGTATTACATGCGACTACAGTGCGCGAGGTCTTGGGTTTAATTCTGGGAAAGACTGATCAAGTATTGAACCTATGCAAGCATCAATAAGCTAGTTAGAAAATTTATAATTATTATCGTAATGGGTAATGAAATTAACATACGTGGTATCTTATTGTTAGAATATTGAGATATCCTCACTGATACTATAATTTGTTTTTTTATTTTTTTGTTACGCGTAGACGCCTTAGCTATTCAACAGATCATGAAATTTCACATATACGTTGTCTGGGATACAGAAAAAGATATGGAGTATCTTTAAATTAGAAAAGTATTGTTCGCGAGGGATATAAATTTAATGACAAAATTTAAATTTGCGCGAGCGGAGCCGCTGACGAAATCTAGTATCTCCATATTTTGAAAATGCTATGGTTATTAAAGTGTATTTTCTTGTTGCCAATATGGCCGCACAAGTAATTTTAATAAAGGCCTTTTCCGTTATGTTCAAGTATAGCGCCAGACAAGATTTAATAAAAACTTGTAAGTGTCAATAACGATTTCTTGTGAGCAGCTGGACTTTAAAAATATATACGCAGACAAATATGTCCTTAAGAATTTATCTTTGTTTAAACAATTTTGAATATACCTATACTATTTATTGAGAAGAGATCCGTGCCGAGCAGTGGGACCGATTATATATATGGCTGTTCTTATTACATAAAACAATTTATGACAGCTTTTTTAATGTTGGTAAAGCATTTACGAAATTTAAGCGAATTTTTCATCCAGATACGATAATTAATTGGGCATTCAATAAAAAAATAACGGCTTCTCCATCCATACGCTATCAACATTGTATGTATATATTAAATTAAGTATCCTCATAATTTAAAGTTTGTAAGTACTGACAGACTATCCGCTTAGATCTTATATAACTTAGGTCATATATAGCTGTTTGTTTATTTATCTTGTTATAAAGAAAAGGCCCCAAGAATGCGAAAAATCTATTTGTAAAAACAAACTTTGATTCAGAAAGTGTGGTACAGACAATATCTTTTCGTCTTTTAGTGTTAGTAAGGTTGATGTTATACGTAAGCGTTGCGTGCTGTTTAAGTACAGTGTACATTATAAAAAGCTGTCGGACAGTTAATACATTACAATTTTCATACAAAAGATGTGTGGAAAAGCGGTAGGGTCGTCGGGTTGCTACTTTTAAAAGCACTCTTTGTGCTCGTTCAATATTTAACATGAAGGATTTTGCGCTACCGCCCCATGAAGTAATGCAATATCGTATTAAAGACTGACATAATGCCTTATAGATCTGTATGATCAGTTTGTGATCAGCAATAAGTCGTAATTTTTTGAAAACAAATAATAATTTGCGTACTCTGTTAGTTAAAGCAGTTATATGTTCTTTAAAGGAGAGTGTGTCGTCTAATATAACACCTAAATATTTAATATTAGTAGTGTTTGAGATAACAGGACATGTGCAAGCAATAATGTTATAACAGTAATGTGCATATAGATTAATGTGACTTAAATGAGGTTGGTGTCTACGCATACAAAATTTAATAAATTTTGTTTTTTCATTATTCAAGGTGAGCATATTATATTGAAGCCATTTGTTTACTATATTAAAACCGCACTGTGCATATTCATAGACTTCCGCAATGGTGTCAGCGGAAAAAAGGAGCGCAGTATCGTCTGCGTATGAAACAATTTTTCCATGATGTAGACTTAGATTACAGAGATCGTTAATGTACACCAGAAAGAGGGTACCTCCGCTTCCTTGAGGAATACCGAATTGGGGTAATTTCAAATCGGCACTGACGACATTATCTATCTTGATACATTGGTAACTACCTTGTAGATAGTCTGTGAGAAGCTGTAACTGTGTGCCCCTAATTCCTAGTGCCCCCAATTTTTTTTTAGAAGCATAGGCACAGACACGGTGTCAAATGCCTTCGCCAGATCAAGGAAAATGCCAATTATCTGCTTACTCTTCTCAAGTTCCTCTGAGATATAGCTGTTTAAATGATGTACTGCGACTGCTGTTGATAACTTAGGTCTAAAACCGAATTGCATGTCGGAGAAGAGGGAGTTCTTTTCAATATATGTTACTTATCTTTTATTAATAATTTTTCCAGTATTTGGAGAAAGAAGGTAATAGTGAGATGGGCCTGTAGTTCGTCACGAGATTTTTATTACCCGATTTATGTATTGGTATTACTATTGCTTTCTTAAGACATTTGGGAAAGATGCCACCCGAGAGGCAATTTCGAAAAATATGCGTTAATGGACGCACCAGAATGTGCTTACAAGCTTTGAGAATATTAGTGGAGATATTATCCCATCCTACTGCACAATTATTTTTAAATTTAATATTAGGTTACAAAGGATTTGCCACTTTTAAGATGGGTATAAGGTCGCGAGAAAGTATCGCTTGTGTTTCTACCGCATTGATTTTGAACTTTTTCAGCTAGTGTTTTGCCAACGTTTACAAAATACCTATTTATGTTGTTAATAGAGGACCACGGAGAGCCATGTGTTTTCAATAAACTCGTATTTGTCTTATTTTTGTTAGATTTGAAAGTAAACTTTTTAACGTATTTCCACAGTTGTTTGCTGTTATATGAAGCATGATGTAATTGTAATTTTTCATATTCTATTTTTATGTTTTTCAATAGATTATTACAGACATTTCTGTATCTCTTATAAGAAATTTGTAGGATAGAGTTATTGGGACACTGCTTGGCTATCTTATGTAGTTTGTCGCGGTTTCGTATGCATCGAACTAGGCCCGGGGTTATCCATGGTTTGATATTACAATTTTTCTTACTTATTTAGTTACTATCGTGTTAGCTAAAATAGCTTGTTGTACTTTATCAATAACGTACGACATGGAAGTGTAGTAAACTGGGTTAAAATCAATGCCGCATATGTCGAAAATAAACATGAGTAACCTTGAGGTTACTCATGTTTATTTTCGACCTTAGTTGTGGGTGATGTATATGCTTAGACTGCGATAATTCAAGTGTAAGTAGAACAGCGCAGTGGTCAGTTATTGATGAGTTAGCGACAAGTGTTAAACACGGAAGCCTAGTTTTAAGCATAACATGATCTAAGCAAGAACCACTTATGTGTGTCGGGTAAGTATGTGCTGGCAATATGCCATAGTACGCACAAAATTTTAAATAATCATGCGTCCCAGTGTCATAATTCTCACTATTTATGTTAATATTTAAGTCACCGGTTATAATAATAGTTTTATAAGATGAAAGGCTTTCTAACGTATTACTTAAGGCATTAATAAACATATGTACTTTTCTAAACGATGATGGTCTATAGATTGCTATAATCGCGATATCAGTCCGATCTATTTTAATGACGAGACAGTTGCAGTCTTGGACTTCCGGCTCCTCAACTGTGGCAGCTAGGGATTTTTTTGTATACACTACCACGCCATCATTCTGATTAAATAATAACGTAGTATTAAAAGTATTTTTATTGTATTCTGGTAATACTGGTAGATTGCAAGTTCTATTAGACAGCCAACATTTAGTGAGAATAATGACATCACATTCTATACTAAGCCTGTGTATAAAAACGGTTAAACTATCTATGTTCTTATATATACTACGAATATTTTGGGTTAGTACCGTTAATGGGTTGTCATAATCGGAAAAGGAATGTCTGCAATTTTCAGTGTACTTTCGATTCATAAATGTGATTATTGTCTATATCATTAATTAAGTGTTCTGCCATAGATTTAAAACTAAAGTAATTAATCAAAAATACCCTTAAAAGTTAGCTCTAAATAAGAAATAAGAAAGGCGGCGCTCTTAGGCCTCGTTTCAGCTATTTTCTTCGCCGGGCATTCGAGATCACCTGTTTTGTGGCTGCTAGGTTCCTTGAAACGCAAGCATGTTGCACATTTCGGTGAATCGGACTTCTTAGTGCATTCACTGACCTGGTGTCCTAGTTCACCGCAATGTCCACACGTGTAGATGGTCTCACGGCAGGTCTTTGCGGCATGTCCGTACTGTTGGCATTTGAAACACCTGGTCACAAGGGTGAAGTCACGAACTGGGCAAGATGTCCAATTAATAAATACCCGATCCTGATTGATAAGAGCCTTCCTTATGCTAGGTGGAACTTCTATAATAAAGTTGCATGTATGTGCCTCCTTTTTTCCTGATTTGTGGCTGAGTTTTATAGAAGACAAAAATGTTTCACGGCTTAGATTAGGAAGCTTGTCAGCTATATTTTGCTCATATATGCAATCGTAAACTTCTTTATCACTAAGGGCAGATGGTACTCCTAAAATTATTATCCTTGGTCTTCTTTTGATTGTGTACTCCATCTTCAGTCCGACACTACTCAGTTGGGCTGATTTTCTCAACTTTTCAATATCGTCCTTTGTTTCAGTGCTTATAATGACGCCTCCGTTCTTGGTCTTACGCAATCCCCTCACATGCAATTTCATCTGCTCAGGACATATAATCTTCTGCACCAATGATTTTGTGTCGTCACTAGATTTTAATTTATCACTCGGATAAATTGCGATAGAGGTCAAATTTTTAGGGCGCAATGGAATATTTTGGCTAGATTTCACCATATCAGCAAAGGACACATTTTTTACGACTGGTTTCGTGCAACTTTTCTCTATGGTCTCCTTAATCGAATTTTTAAAGTCATTCAAGCATTCCGTCAGCTCTTGTTTTTCTTTTAAGGTATCGTAAGAGGTGCTAATCATTATAGCATTTTGTTTTAATGACTGATAATGAACTGCCATTTGGGAAACCCTACTTCCAATTTTCCTCGCTAAGGTGTTAATCTTAAATTTTTGGTCAGAGTTAAGCTTCACCTCTGCAGCAATAGTACATACCTCATTCAGGCATTTTTCAATTGAGGACATCCAAAATTTAATGTCACTATTGGTCAGGGCTTCCACGGTATGATCAGCGGCATGATCTTGCGGTTGAGGAGTGCTGGGAGGGCTTCGTGATTGAAAGGGCTATTTTCAATATTATCCATGATGTCACTCAGATATTATACATACTATCGTTATTTATATCAAACGTCGCATAAAGTGTAATCTAGGTCACAGATTTAAATGAATATAATTTCAACATGTAAATAAAATAATTGTTATGTAGGCACGTCTGTTTGCTTCGAGCTCACAAGTATGATGATGAATTGAATGTCAAATGTCACTTGTTAACGCCTCTCTTGTTTGAATATCGGAGTATTGCTGATTTCGATAATATTTACCACGCGTGTTGTGTTCAGTAGTCATTGAATGGCACACAAAATATTTTTAAACTCTATCATTTGTTGTAATTTGGAAGATAAAGGAAATCGAAATCTCACTCGTGTGTATCTTGTGTTGTTACCTACTTGTGTTGTTGATTGTACCAACACTAGTAGTGTAGTCAGTCGTAATTTTAGCTGAAGTTCGTTCAGTCAGCAAGATAAGTAACTGAACAGTTAACTAAGTAAAAGTATATAATCAATTATAAAGCTTGATTATTATTCTGTGTTTTTAAACTGTGATTATATCAACTATCTTTTAATTATAATCGCTATAAAAATTAACATTTATTATCATTTTGAGAGAAAGTTAGTTAATTTAAGTTAAGTCGATACTTATGTTGCTGATTGTACGTGTGTTTGAAGTTCGACCTTATGCTGTTAGCAATTATATTGAAAAAGTTTTGCTTGTATCATCTGGAGCGTCGAGAAAATCTATTTTTGCTTTGTTGTTATTCTACGATGATATTCTCGCATCCTATACTTTTTGGAAGGTAGTTACAATTTATAGTATTGCACGCGGCTTCGCTTGCGTTATGTAGATTTTGTAGATGATGATGATTGCTGATAATGTAGATTTATACCTCGGGACCCTATGTCCTCTTCTGTATCCCAGACTAGCTTTGGCTTGCGTCTTCGCTCGCGTAAATATATATGTAGGTTAGGTTATGTTAGCAATAGAATTTTTCCAAATAAAATATATTTACTCGGTGATAATATAACTTTCTAATGATAAAGCAATTTTTAAAATTCGTTGATTAGTTTTTGATTAAAGCCCTTACAAACAAAGAAACGAAAATGAAATCTTTCCTCTTTATAATATTGGTATAGACAACGGGTATGCGATATTTCATGATAATCGGTCGAGTAGTTAAGGCGTTAAACGTAACAAACAAACTCACATTAGCATTTATAATATTAGTTAGGATAACAACACTCTATTGTGAATTCAGCACTGTCTATATCTAGATTATCATAAAAGTCGGTACAGGCAGTTTTGAGAGTAGCTCAATATTGTTTAATCAACGAACTTAGAGAAAATTAAGATCTTAATAATGAACGTCCCACGTGTCTAACATTAGCTCTCGCCGACGGCGTTCCAAGATATATTGAGCTATATTTTATCAAAACTTTGTCCATATATTTATTTTTTGTAGTTTTTGTAAAAAGCCAGATCCCGCGCTAGGAATAATATCTATGATAATAATAATAATTTAGTATATATCTGTGTAGCGGATGACTTTACGAAAACATTTTTCCGACGAGGTTCATAATTGTTTCTCTCTACATTTTTAAAAACTGTATGTACATGATGGAGTGCAATAAATGAATTGATTTGAACTGATAATTTACGCAACGGATAAAGAACACCCAGATTCGGTATTTGTGAAGCACACAAAGTTTTGATCCGAGTGAGTTTCGTACTTATGGTAAGGCAACCACTTAAAAACTACACCATCTCAGTCACACAGTTCCTTTAACATACCTGTAATATAAACTATAAGCTATGACAGTGGCATAAAAATTGCCTTACCAGACAACATTCTTGACATAAAATATAATACAAGGTGTCTCAAAAATCGACGTCAAGCGGAATCAGGTCCCAAGCTAAGTTATAATAGCTATCAGAAAAATATAAAAAAATCTATGATACGTATTTTAAAAATTATAGGAAATTTAAAAATATCAACAAAATCTACACCCTGTGGCAGTCTTTTCACTCCTGTTACTACAGATATTTACTTTATGAATTATTTTCTTTTGTTATGTAATCTCGAATAATACTTCTTTAGGCCCTCGATATTTTTTAATTTGAGTAAAGAGACCGTCACAAGCTGTGGCTTTTTTGATTCCTATATTTTTTTAAAAACGTATCTTATTTTTTTATATTTTATTGATAGCTTAGCCTGTTACCTGATTCCGGCTTGACATCGACTTCTGGGGCACCTTGTATATACATATGTGTAGCCTAGTTGGACCATTTGACTACAAGTCAGAGGATTCAAGTTTGACCCAAAGTTACGCATCTCCGACTTTTCGAAGTTACACGCGTATTGAATAGCTAATTAGCATAGCATTAGCATTTTAGGGATGAAGGAAAACATCTTGGGCAATCCTGCCAACCCACACCGAATTAGCGTGGTGTAGACTATATATAAACAGAAACAAGTGCAACATTCTTAGTTGAATAGTTTTGGTTATATGCAATTACTTGGACGAATAAAATTACTGCATACTACAATAAGTAATTTTTAATTTTATGTAAGTATGTCAGAGATTTTATGAAATGATAATATCTTGAATGTTATTTTCGGTAAAATAAACCCGGCGTCCTTTCCCTAGAATAATAGAAAGTGATTAAAGTCAAGCACATTGTAAAATAAAATCCTCCATACTCCTTGTAGCTCCAGATTTATGTTCAACTTCGTTTAAAGACTGTAAATACGTTCGTTTTTTATAAATCCTTTAATACAGCGAAATTGAAGTTGACTTGCGACCCGATATTTATGTGTATTTGTGCTGAGAAAATATTATTTTTCTAATATGGAATTTTCTACCATTTTGGAAGTTAATCAGTCAATTCTTAGAATACCAGACATAATTTAAAATCTATTGTGTCGGGCCACCGGTGTGCGTAGCGGTTTGAAAGATTTATATGAACGTATAATACACCTTTTGAAAGAATTCATCAAAAATTTGTTGATAACCGCTATTGCCGAGTTTTGCTATTTAGAGATTGACAAATACTCACTTATAAAAATATTAGACTTTGCCCGCGGTTTCGCTCTCCTATAGTTATTAGTAATAATACTAGTAATATAAGTAGCAGTACTTTTTCTGGATGAAAGGTACCCTATGACCTTTACTATGAGATGAGTTCCTCTAACAACATATATGAGAAATTTCATGATGACCGGTCACTCGACCAGTCATTTCACGCCATAACTTTCAGTTAAGGTGTGAAAGCGAAACATACAAACAAACTTACATTCACTTTTATAATATTAGTTAGATTATTAACCTCTGAGTCTTCTTCGAAGAGATTAATGAAAACAGTATGTGGGTCAGTGAGTCTATCTGTTAGTGACCGTTTGTTAGTGACAGGCATAGCTCCGTCATCACCGATTGACTTGTAACTTGGTGTGCTTGGGGTGATTCCTCGGTCAAGGTCGAATATGGGCCCTGTGGGTAAAAAGACCTCCGAGATATACGGATCACAATAATCATAAGGTCAAGTGATATCCACCAACAGAGTGATTTGGAAGGGAGAGGCTTTTGTCCACCAGTGGGACATTACAAAAAGCTGATGAGAAAAAAAATTCACTTGAAGACGAAGAGGTTGAATCCTGGGGTTTTACACCCATCTCGTTATATATATAAAACACATGATCAGTGTTTCCATGTTTATCTTATATGCATTGTACCTTGCCAACCGACCCGAGCCTTTTCAGTAGTTATGTTACTTAAATCTGCAACGAAAGCCCGATTTTGTCACCAGAGAAGTGAACTTACGTTACTGTAGTATACATTTTGTTTAATGGAATAAAATCAAGATATATTTTATACTATAACAGCCTGAGCTCGAGCGCATGGTATGAACCGTACCGAACGGTGGCTTAGAGCGGTGTGGTGAGAGATAAGATTTTTATTTAATGGTTACGTAAATATATTAATGAAGAATGAAATTAATATTTATGGTACAACATAAAATAATAATAATTCCTTTTAATATAGAACAATAGACAAAGTAATGAGATTTTGAAGGCCTCTAAGTACTAGAGGAACTTTAATAAACTACAGAAACTTTAATCATTAATATCTACCTGCGATTGATAAAGTCCCTCTAACTAAGTACGGCAAAGCGCTTACTGTTTCTTGCTGTGACTGAACAATGTGAATGGAAGTGTTATCCCTTAGAATAGTAGATAGGTACTTAAGTTTATATTGTAACAATACATAGCTTTGGAGTCGTCCTGAACTCTGTACTATCATTACTACCTGTCTTGAAAGTTTTGAAATACATTCCACCAATGCTTCCATTTTATTTGTAAGACATCAAAAGTCTAGTAGCAATAGGTAAGTTTGGATCTTGTCCTAAACTATCTCGCTCGTTCGCTCGCTCACGTTATTGTAGATTTATGTTAAGATATTTTTAGAAACTCATATAGTATTCTGATGTATATACAATAATACTGTAAAGTTTCATCAAAATCCGTTCAATAGTTTTTGCGTGAAAGAGTAACATCCATCCATCCATTCTTACACAACCTTTTACATTTATAATATTAGTAGTGTTTTCTATCATAGATCGCGGAACACGCTAGCTAAATAATTACATTTCCTTCATTCCTAATAATATTGTGGCACTGACGGTGTTGCCGTCAAATGCATTAGTGATATGAACCCACTTAAGTATACTACTAATTAATTAATTAGTAACCCAAATTAGAAGATGGTATGTCATTACTGCCATGGAAAATGGGTAGGCCTTTGGTGTGGGACGCAACTTGTGTCGACACCCTTACGCCATCACATCTTTCTAGCACAGCGGGTTGCGCTGGTGCTGCTGCTGCATCAGCGGAGACGCTCAAACGGCGTAAATATCAAAAACTTTTTGTTGAGTACATATTTGAGCCGTTTGGTGTCGAAACGCTGGGGCCATGGGATCCAAGTGCTAGGTCTGTTTATAGAGACCTAGCTAAGCGGCTCTTCGACGCTTCGCGTGATCAGAGGGCTGGCATTTTCTTTGCACAAAGAATAAGTATTGCCATTCAACGTGGCAATGCTGCCAGTCTTCTAGGCACGTTGCCAATTGACGACGATGCGGAGGAATATTATGACGCTTTTTGATTGTGCAGTTTTATTTTTCTCTTTAGTTTATATTTTTCTTGTAAATAATTTGTGTATATATTATGTTAATTATGTCATTGATTAAACAATACAATGTTAAAAAAAAACTAACGAAAATTAGAAGTAGTCTTATTTTATAAAAAGAACTGATACCTAATATACATATATGATAACCAATTTATTTTGTGTGTTATCTATGATTGTGCCAAATGTGTATTTTATGTATGTATAAATTTTGATATATCTATACTAATATTATAAATGTGGAAGTTTGTGAGGATATATGGATGTTTGTTACTATTTCACGTAAAATGTACTGAATCGATTGCAATGAAACTTAGTATGTAGATAGCTGAAAACATGGATTCACAGATAGGCTACTTTTTATTGCGATTGCCTACGGTAACGGGATTAACGCGGGTTAAACCGCAAAATCTAGTTTTAATATACCTTGCCTTCTCTTGACAGTAAGTTATATATTAGTTTTACTATATCAAAGGCTTGTGCTCTGCTTGTGTAAAGCTAGTGATTTCTATGTACTATATACGCCTAGAAATCTATAATATACGCATAAAGCACAATTGTACAAAGTAAAGTAGCAACCATATAAGAGTATTTAAATACCAAGGGTCGTGTTCACCTGTTTCATTCGATACTAGCTGATAGCATAGTTTTATAACTTTATGATATATGACGCATTTAATCGCAGTAGACGCGAATTTCAATATATGAATAGCTTAGACGGTAAAGCGACTACCCAGTTTGTTAAGGCCGCAAATTGAAGTCCTGCTGCATGCATTATCTAACAACCTTTATATGTATTTCATGTACAATGTGTCGTATAGTTGCATAAGAAGTCAAAATATGAGTACATTCATATTCGTTTATCCTAACCTGCAACAGAATAAACAACATTTATTTTTAGAAGACATTCCATGTTTCGCAACTCTACAGCAATAAAGATTCCAATCTTGAAAAGTAGTTAACAGTGTTTATATTCTGTCTTACTATTTCTGAACTATTTAAATGTTTGACAGGCATACTTGCGTTATTAAATACATATCAATCAATATAACTCTACCATGAGTGCTTTTAAAAGCTTTTGTATAATTCAATTCGTAAAGGTCATATCAATATGTAATACAAGGAAGTTATACTACTTTTACGATATAAGGTTAACAATAATTGGATATCATTAGGCGAAATATATTATTTACTGACCTCACGTACGGAAAACTAGCAATGTTACTTAAGAATCTGCTTACGCCGATAACAAGTTCACTAACTTGACTGAGTATACTATCGCTCGTTTTCAGGTCACTAAGTACTTTAGACTCATTAAAACATGTTGTTTAGAATATGTTTAATATCTACTATAAAATATATTCTACAATCTAAATGTGCAGTTTATATAACTGCACATTTAGATTGTATGTATACTGATTAAAAAGACGAAAAATATCTGCTTTAAGATACTAGAAACAAATGCCAAAATTATCATTATGTGATTTGTTCTTTAAAATTAACGATGGTAATAAAATAATTGCGAATAGAGGAAATCAGCACGCACCTTGGATTGTCTATCTCAATTTTTACTAAAGAAAAAGCTTGACTATATATAATTTCTCTGCTGATGAACAACCCTGTAGTTGAATAAAATATGCATCGACCCGTGTTTCGCGTCAGTGTTAGACATCCTCAGGACAGATTCGTAATGAAAAATATTAAATTATTTGTTTGTAAAGTTACCTGTTTAAAGCCGCGTCTATATCGGGCGTTCATATAGCAGTATATGATAGGATTGTAGCAGGAATGAGACATCGCCAGCCAATGGCTAGCGAACCAAACGTAGGGCATGCCGGGCCACATGCCCCAGCTCTCGTCCTGCTCGTGTATCGTCCATAAAACCTGCGATGAAAAATATGAAATAAATCAATCAAAAGTAAATAATATCAACATAAAGTTATCGAAAAAGTAGCTTCGATTCCCAAACGGGATAAAAAATTTGTCTGAGACACAAGTAGTTGTTCCAAGTCTGGTTGATTTTGTGTCCGTTATTTCAATGTTTTAAAGATCCCTGCGATATAGGATGTATTCCTAGAGCGGACGTTGTCTTGTAAAATTATAAAAATATTTTGTGAGCTGAATATATTGGTACGTTATAACATTTCCCATACTGTTTTATAAAAATATATATGGCGTTGTGAAATTATTATACAGTTTCAACACCTTTACAACTAGTCGACCGGTTTTCAATAAGTTGAAATGCTGTTATAATAAGTGTTAAATTTTAAGTCATGCAAAGCATGAAATAAAATAAACTGTACACGAATCAAGAAAACATTCACTTTAAACGTTATACACACAGGTCGTATGATGAAATTGAGCAGATTTTGTAGTAAAGGACGACTAAAATAGATTGAAATCGTTACACAGTGAAAAAGTGAAAATACCGTGACGGCCTTTGAATAGTGTGGCTAAAACTGGGCTGATGACAACCCTATCCGTGTGTAATGTCGACACTACAAAAGTAATAAATACCTAGAACTTGTAAGAGTTGCCTATATTTCGGAGCTTCTTTTAGTTTACTCTTTTAGAAAAAGAAGACGTATCATAAATTCTTCAAACTTTTTAATAGATATACATATTGAAATACCATCGAGATTTCTGCGGCAGATAGTTAAAGTATCGTCTAAGAAACAAATTTCATTTTTCTTAGCGTACCTTGATTATCCAAAACTTTTAAGACTCTTAGTAGTTTTAGTATGAATGAGAAAAATAACTATAATATTTTCTTATTCAACTATTGGGTTTATGTGTGAGGATGCTCATTAATCATTTTCATTTGAAACATTACATTATTCTGTGTACTAAAATAATTATGTTATAAACATGGGTGTAATGTATGTACATTTATTTAAAGGATTAAAAATAAAACCGTTCTGTAAGTGACATTACAGTGTCAATGAAATTAAACTACTATATACGGATTTATCGCGTTGTTTACGTCGGTTGCTTTTCAGCAGCCATGGTCACGGGGACCCCGTGACCCTGGCTGCTGGAAAGCAACCGAAACGTCGGAGAAAGTGTAAACCAAAAATCAATAGATTTAATAGTTTAAATAATTTTATTAGCTTATAAATTAGTAAAATAAAATCAATAGTAGTAGCAGTGTAATATTTTCAAAATGTTGTAATACAGTGCTAAATAAACAACGCGATAAAATCCGTATATAGTAGTTTAATTTCAATGAATAACATTCGCGTAAATAGAAGACAATATTATTACAGTGTCAAATCACTGAATAGGCAGGTTGGCGTAAATAGCAACCTATATCTGCTTAACAAATTTAACGACAGGCAAGTCTTAATTTAATAAAGGTCAACGTTCCAGAAAATAGCCTTTTATGGGGATGACGTTTCTATAAAAGCTGCCTACTTATTCGTGTTTTTAGCCTCGTCACTCATGACAATCACACCGCTACTGAATTGCGGACTACAGTTTACAAACTTGATTTATAGCTCTTTCTCTTTCTCTCTCTCCCTCTCATCGCATACCTATGTCACCAGTAAGATCACATCTGGTGTGGTCTAATCACAAAGGACGAACTTTTTGCAACAAAACCAAGATGTTCTTACTTTATTGATGAATATGGAATATTGGATGCTTTTTGCTTTTTTTGTTGCTGGCTGTTTATTACTTACCTATACGTACATAAAATGAAAATGTTCAAGTAAATGTTAATGCGATCGACACGTTTATGTCATTTGGCCCTCTCCAAACTCATTACCAATTAGAGAGCCAAATGCGGTAAACGTTTTGATCGCACTAGGCACCCAGACCGCAACGCTCTAAGCGTAATTGCTTCGAGCGTATATTACTGACATATATTTGTTTAGTACTAGTACGCTGGACTTCAAAAGATGAACCATTGTTACTTCGCCGTTTTAAATTTAATAATTTTGCACTGAGAGCGGTGGTGACTGTACTTAGACCTAATATTAGTGATGAACAACAATTTACTTATGATGTCGATAAAATCTTCAAAGAATTTATCGACCAAAATTGTAAAAAAATGCGTTGATGCTATAAGAAGCAAAACAAAACTGTCCCATTGGAAAAATAGTCCAATAAGTATATATTAGGGGTAAAATGCATTTTAAAACATGTTTATCCTTTAACCATCGCTTAGGATAGCCCCAAAAAGAATTTCAGTGAAAATCCAAGTGTCTATATTTAAAAAAAGTTAATAAATTCATTTCCAATTAACCGATCAAAGGCGAGCCGTCCTTTTCAGCATACACTGTAATTATATAAAAATATTCTTTATTCCTCCCCATACTATACGATTAAACTATTCTAGCGCTTTACGATAACATTAAGAAAATATGTTCAAACGTTATCAAATCATAGTCAAACATATTTTCTTAATGTTATCATATAATGTTTCCAAGCAGAGGTTTCGATTTTGATATTACAACACGCACCCGCTTTTCCCTATGTACGTACTATATAGTAAATTAAGGCTCACTTTAACGATGAAGGAAAACATAGCGAGGATATCTGCATATCTCAGAGTTCTTGATAAAGGTTTCCAAAATGTGAGAAGTCTGTTACAGCGAGATCGACTATGGCCTATCTCTTTTTATATTGACAAGAGGCCTGTATTGATATTATCAATATACATAAATAAAATAAAACCGTTTTTAACTGGACTGGACTGAGTAACTCATTAACGATCAGTCCAAAACGTTAGACCTAAAAGTTGAAATTTGCACAGAGGTTCCTCTTATGATCTAGATAAGGAATAGGTATGAATTCATCCAGATTTATCGAAATATCCAGAGGATGGCCAATAAAGAGCATTTTTTCACTTTACTGTTGCCTTGTATATATCGTGCTATACCTACATATGTATGTTATTGCTTGAGACTTCAAATTTGGCAAATTTAGCGAGTTTAGTGATCACCTACCGAGTTGATCATTAAACTCTTTGTGCTTTCAGCATTTTTCAAAGTGCTCCCGGGGTAGGATAAAAGCAGCTAACAACTAATGTCTAAACAGACAGAGTCGAACGCAAAGACTAGAGTTATTATATAACGACAAGTAAATGAATGAGTACTTGCAATGAACATGTTGAGAGGCAGCCAGCATATCGTGAACACAGTCACCACGATCACCATCATTTTGATCATCTGAAACAACATCACTGTTATAGTTCATCAATATACATAAGAAGACAAGACAAAGTCCAAACATACATCCAATAACATTTTCGCGACATGGAAATCGAATGTGGGCTCTTATTAACTACTGGAAAGGTAAACTTAAAGTTGTGCCACGAGACTAATGTGGCAAAAATTATATCATTATCTCTACATATTATAAAACTAAGTTCCCCGCCGCGTCTATATGCCTGTATGTTCGCGATAAACTTAAAAACTACTGAACGGATTTTCATGCGGTTTTCACAAATAGATAGAGTAATCCACGGGGAAGGTTTAAGTGTATAATTTGTAAACGTTTTGTACAACCCGTGCGAAGCCGGGGCGGAACGCTAGTATTAAGTAAAGTTTATTCTCGTTTCCAGTTAGTTTATTAGTAGGATGTGAAATTTTTATTGATACACTACAAACTTTAATTAATTCAAATTTTGGTGTGACTGCGGCGAGCCATCGGCGCGCGTTTGTTAAATCACTATTTTTGGTGTTTAATTAATCAAAGGGTTACACCAACAAATATTTATTGGATTTGTGTGTACAAATCCAATAAATATATTAATATTATATAGTATCTTTGTTATATAATATAATACATTTGTGTGATCCACAAATATGTAGTTATTCTGAGTCTAGGCGTTCTTTGTGTCCGTTGTTTGAATCTTTGAAAATTCCCTGCGACACGAAATTACGTTTAGTGCAGGAGTAGTCTTTTTATAGATTCAACAGCAGCTTATACTTCTTTATCATCTACATTACATTATAAACACATTGTTTTTAACTATATTCGAAACAAAATCTTCTGAGTAGACAATTTTAAGCCAATTTATTTGACTTAAAAAAACTTGGTAGGTAGCAATTTGCTAGTACTACACTTAGTACTAGTTATTAATTGGTTCTTTGTCTGCGATTTTCGGTAAGGTAAGTCTCAATTTATTAAGTTTAGTGACTGTAGTCTTCTTATAAATCAAATCATGCGCTGTATGACTACAGCCCCAACAGAAGGCCATGCTTCTTCGAAGACCAATTAGACCTAGATTAGAGACACTCATACATTAGTTCGAGTTAGTATGAGTAGTATGTCATCACAGTGCAATCTTACTAACTACGACTTTTTAATAATTGGCCTTCGAAGGAGCATGGCTTTCCATGGTCCACCCACCTTAGTACATTCATGACCTGTCATTTCTTTCACCCATATATTTCTGATTCGATTCGCCGTGGATCTAAATCAAGTTCAATTTTCACCTAGTCAAAATTAGGTGATTTCTATAATCTTTATTGTTGAACCTGGCTACACAGGTATTTTAATTATATAGTGAGAAAAGACCCATGTGAAAAACCTGATCAAAATAAACTAGTCTGCTGCTGTTTTTAAACTTTTTCTAATCAGGGAGTTATCTTACTTAATAATATTTTTTTTTTGTTAAACACGACGTGTCTCAATGCTTAAAAGTATATATTCAATACTCCAACCACATCTATCAATGATCAAAACGAGAGAAACACGATCACAATCGCTCTAAATTGTGTTAAATAAAATCCTTTGAATCCTTATATAATAATTATATATGTATGGTACACATTCAAATAGATCTTCGTTTGTGAGTAAAATGTATTGATGCATGATTGTCAAATTGAAATCCCAGATTCGTACATAATTTATTTAATTAAAATTAAACAGAGCCTTTTGTAGTGAGAGTTGTTTGATGAACCATTGCACAAATATTTATTGAAATTTTTGTGATGGTTATATGTATATCCATATTATATATCTCTGCAAAAGATTGTCTCGTAGGTTCCGTGGTATAAGTCGGCACTTATATTTGCGATTGTGAGGTCTCCGCTTGGTTGCTAAGTACCATTAGGATCGCCCGTTAGGAAATTCCGAGAGGCAGCGCGGATTTTGGTAATGTAGACGGTGATTGCCAGTCAAATCCGGTTAGACTAGAAAAGCCAATCCAAGTGACTTGGGAATAATAAAGGCTAGGGAGTAGAAGACGGTGATAGGTCACTCCTATTATAATCTTCTTACTGCTGAATGGGTATATTATGTTAGTATTCAAAACTAATCAAAAAAGTTATTGGATTTTCCGTCAAAAAGTCTTAAAAGCAGCCTGGAATTAGGAAGATGGAGAGGATTGTCTCTCTCTCTCTCTAGTTGTGACGAATTGCCGTCCCATCGGTTTATGATATTTAGGAAATAGAGAGTGTACTTTTGTTTGCGGACACACTTGTGCCCTATAAATGTCCTGCCGAGATGGTATGTCCCTGTTAAGTTTGGCTACCGTAACCGGCATTCGGTCTGGGGGACTTTAATCTAGAATCTAATTCATCTGAATTATATCGAAGCAAACTAAATTTATCTTTACTACAGTTATTCTATTTTTTATTGCTGTTGGTAGTGAACCAGTCGGCGGCTAAATAATGTTTTCTTGACTGGCAAATATGATGTCAAAGAAACACAATCAAATTGCTATCCAACGCGTACATACTTAAACAATTAATTTAAATAATTAAATTCAAATTATTGTATTAAAATATATTATTAGTATCAAATTCAGCATAATTAAAATGATTTTTTTGTTTGTTTATGTCAAAAAGCTGTATGTTTATTGCGTTAAAAAATGGGTTTATTTCAAACATATGTTCTTTTTAAATTTCCTTTAAGGCATTGACCTAAAAGCTGTTTCTGATGCAAATAACCTATTCTGACAATGGGATCCGTTTTTTGCTTTATTCGGCACAGAAAAGAAAATAGTTTGCGGCACAACTAACAAAAAATTAACCAAATGTATGTGAACAGTTAATGTTTTTTAAAAGACAAATAAAGACAGATAAAATGGCTATAATTAGAACACAATCTTAATATGGACCGTGCCAAAATCTCTTAAAGTATTATTATATGCATCTGCCAGAAGGTGACAAAGCTTTACATTTGCAATGCACTATATCGTTTTGTCACAGGCGGAAACGTAATCAGATATGATAGAAAATGCATTGCAACTCGCTTTTCCACATACGAAGAAATCGTGAGCTAGTTATAAAGGTAATACCGAAAATAAATAGGTAATTATTTATTAATTTTATACGTAAAAGAGAAGGAAAATAATTTACCTATTTTCCTTCTTAATTACCTCGAAATGCGAGGAGCTTACAATTTTCTATCGTGTGTGATTCCGTTTCTGCAACAAACGATGTCTTTTGTAACAAAATTAATTAAGAGAAATTGTTAGCGCTCAGCTCATGCTGATCGTGAGTCGAGTGCGAGGTGCACGTGCCAGGTGTTATTAGATTATCCAAGGGCACAAATAATAATCAAATGCTATTGCTTGATCGGTTTAACTGTTATTTTTTTAAATCGGTACCTAACTGCATGCCGTTGGTTTGGGTTTGTGTATCAACTTAGTTTAACACAAAGTATTTTAGTTACTTATAGAGTAGAATACCAATACAGCTCTGAGGTTTTCAACTGATTTAATCTATACATTTTAGTATAATGAGCGGGAGAGATTGTTTGTTTTTGTTCAAAATTCTTTTAGCATTTAATACCAAACAAAATTCTTGAGAAGCGTTGAGTGAAGTAGTAATTATAAAGGTTGGTGAAATCGTATGGGGCAGTTTGTTTTTAAAATATGTGAGATTGTGGTGAATGGTCAGACTGTATTTCACTACAAGACATAGAGAAGAAGAAATAACCACACTTTTAAATAAGCGAGTATGCATACGTTCGGTTGTTTATCTACTAAAGAAATCTTAGTTTTGCTATGTCTCTGGGATCTTTTACAATTTGAGTTTAAACTAATTTCTTATGTTGCCAACTGAACAAATTTAACATAATAATTATAAGTGCAGACGGTCGTGAAACACAGCTAATTTAATTAAAAACGTAATCAACTTCCTTTGTTTGCTCACCTGTTCTCTCTTTTCTTACTTAAGGGGACAGTTACGTAAATGCACTTCAGCTTAGGACTGGTAGTGTATTGTTGCGTTTGAACTCTTAGGTCGAGCAAAACGTACCAACTGTATCGAAGTTCCTATTGAGAAATTCTTCATCTGTAATTATGTTTTGAGCGATTACCAGGAATTTTTTGCCGGCCTCGATGGCGTAGTGGTTAGTGTAACCGACTGCAATGCCTGAGGTCACGGGTTCGATTCACGCACAAGTCAAACATTTGTGTGCATGGACAGGGATTTTTGTCTTGGTCTGGGTGCTTCTATGTATAATATGTACGTATTTACAAAAAAAAGTATATAACTATGTTTATCCATTGTCTAGTAACCATAGTACGAGTACAAGCTCTGCTTAGTTTGGGCTAGATGGTGTTGTATGTATGTGATAGAATATTATTATTATTTTTTGTTTATACATCAGCAACAAAAGACACTAACACACGCAATCACTTGTGCACTGACGCCCTAGCCCGCCCGCAGGCGACACTATAATGGTAGCTTGGTAGCCAAGTAAAAGGGTAATACATCCCCGAGCAAGTCGGTTCATGTCATCAATGCAGTCGCTGAATAATTGGCAACAACCCACTTTTAAACTCTTGGGCCTATGCGCAACCCTCTTTAATTTAAAAACATTTTATTCTATAAATTTCTCTTTGTGTAATGATAACCTCGTCGGTTTTGTAGTCGTATATTATACATAATTATGTCATCGGAACATGAAGCTCTGTTCAAATATCGAATCGGACCAAAATACCTAATCGTTCTATCATACATAACGACAAGTTGCCGTTGGTTCTATGCCTGATCTCTTTCCGGTCGAGTCATATTGCCGTTCCATCATTAGGTATATGACTGGCCCGTAAGTCACGTACCTGTCACAGTGTCTACTGCTTAGTGGACCAAGTATGTCTTGTTTGCTTTCTTAGTAGTAACCTCAGTCAATTCCTTTCACGATTTCCCAAAGGAAACATTCCACCATCCATCCACTACAAATTTAATCACTAAACATTATTCTCTTCATTTATAATTATGTATAAACAGTATTTAGCTTGATTAAACTGAAACCCGACCTCAATACGCTTTGAAATTATAAAGCTCGGAAGATAACTGAAGCCAAAGCTGACTTTGATTAATGACATGACCGAGCAATAACTAACAATGAGAAATACGAACTGGCACGGTGAGTTATTTGTACAATAGTACAAAGGTACTTAATTATATACTTATATGTATAATTCATAGACATGACATAGCGTCTAAGATATATGATTATAATTATAGGAGATGGTAAAGCAGGTCTATAACTTGCAGTCTCAATAAACCGTGTTTTCGATTAGCCAACTATTTATAGATATTGGTAGCGACTTGGTAAGTTGATGCAACAGATATGGCTCTGTTTGGTGAGTTACGGATGTAGTTTCAGTTCCAGCGACGCACCTGTAGGTGGGTGAATAGTAATTCAAGGCTGCGAGTTAGCACACCGTGGTTGGTTTAATTTGTAGGATCCAGGATTCTCCATCTTTCTCCGGGAGAGCCCGACATACCCTTTCCGTTGAGAGGGACGGGCAAAGACAACATTAAAAAAAGCAGGTGCGGCTGACAATCGTGACTTATCCAAATTCTATGTTTATTGTTTTACGTATTAGAATATTGTAAGTTTATAACATATCTGTTATAAATTTATAATATACGAAGTGAAAATTAAATATTGTAAAGAAATAAAATATACGATGAACTGTCTTTGTACCGATAGGTATATTTTTTGTATATTTTGTATTTTCTCAGTTTTCGTGAGCCGCGCGTGACTCACCTTATCTCATACCTGTCGCGCGTCACTTGGTGATAGATGCCCAATGCTTGCCAAAACTTAATATTATAAATACGAAAGTGAGTTTGTTAGTTAGTTACAGTTTCAAGCCTTAACCACTCGACTGATCATCATAAAATTTCGCATTAGCATTGTTAAGGGTACAGAAAAAGACATATGTCCTTGACATTCCATCCAGATGTATCTCAAGCGAAGCCGGGTCAAAAGCAGTTTATTTTTATATATCAGAACATTATAATAGGTAGGTACAAAAAGACCTTTTCTGAGATTTTGTAATTTTCTCAGTTCTTCGTGAGTCATGCGTGGCTTATATCACCACACACCTATCTCCGCTCTGATACGCTGCTCGCTGATTCGCTTTTAATGTTTACCAAATAAGGCAATAATAAATTTACCCTCACGGCGCTTACACTATTCATGGTCCAACGATAGTGAGGATACGTTTGTTACTGTATTTCGCATCTAAGGCGATGCTACGCGTCATCTATCGTGTATATATTGTATAGCTATGCGATCAGCAAGCACCGTTACGCTTGCAGAGAATATGATGAGCTTTTATATTGAGACACGGTTTGTCGAGGTCGCAGAATCAAGTCCTGTTTCATGGGTTGTCCCTTTGCTCGTTTTTAATTTATAAAACGCTTGAAAATAAAGCTAAGTATACGTAGTATATTATTTCCTTTGCAAATGTAATATCTAGTTTATTAAATATATAAAAATTAAAAAGGGAGAATAGTCCTATCGCCAAGAAACTTAGCGGGCAAAAGTTTATAATTATAAAATTTATTAATAACTAGCTGACCCGTCAGATGTTTTCCTTTCTTAAACGAACTGTCAAACTCGCGAGGTTATAAATAGTCGTTTAATTTTTGTGTAATTATCCAATTTACTGCGCAATTTTCTTAACTTTCTTTTAACCCGTAAGAACCTTTAACAAAGTATAAGAAAAAAGATGAATGAAATCGGTAAAGTCGTTCTTAAGTTATGGCGTGACCAAGGGAAACAGGGATTCATTTGGATATATGTATATATAGATTGCAGTTCTCATCATGATTAGAAACATACATAGTTTATGTCATTTAAAATACTCTATATTTTGCGAAAATATTTGTAAATTCTATTTTATAGCACTGTTCAGACGCAGAATACAGGAATTTTAATTTAACGAAACTTCGTTTATTATTTTATATTTGCCAAAATATTACCGCTTGCGGAAAATAACTCAAAATTTGATAATGAAAAGAGACAACTGGACTCCCCAAAGAAATTACGAAAATATTTAGAAAACATTTTGATTAAAATATGAAGCAAAATAGCAAAAGCTTCGAAGGAAAACATACGACATTTAAAATTTCTTTGAAGGAATGACAATATTTGTCATACCTGATTCGCGGTTTCGCTTTTATTACCTGAAATACTTTAATTATCGCATTCACAATATACTCTTGCAATTCACATCAAAGTCAGAAAACACTAAGCAAAATCAATATAATTAGAGCCAAGCTGGTTACAGCGAGAATGGGCCGGCTCGACCGGGTAAATACTACCCTTTCACAGAAAATCGACGTGAAACAGCAGTGTTTCACTGCTGTGTTTCGTTCGGTGAATGAGATTGCCGGAGGCCTTAGAATGAGGTGACAATTCTCGCAGCTTACGAGGGACCTGCAGAGTATCCGTAGAGTCATTGTGTGAGTGGCGCGAGTCGACCCGGCGGCCAGGGAGAGCCGTAGAAACGGTGCTCTGCTGGCCGCCCACGGTATAGTCCAGAGGCCCAACCGAGTCTAACCAACTTGGTAGGCTGCCTCATCATGCCGCGCATAATCTCGAGGTGGCTCGTCGTGCCGGATGGTGACCGGAGGGTGGGTCCCAGTGACCGCTTTCGGGAGGGTACGGGGTCCTTCCGTCCGTCGGATCGGCTATCGCCATACCACACAGTAATATGACGAAACTTGCTCTGCGCCTTGCCCCACTTTGCTGCGAGAATAACCGCCCCTTTTTTTCACGCTTTCCCTTCCTTTCACTCTATGGCAGTACGAACAAAGCATTGTCGTTCAACAGTAGCCAATCGCCGTAACCCCACCGCTGCTTCCTCTTCCTGGGTAGTGAAGTTTATTAACATCAGAGGACTCCACGCTAACCTTAATGCCGTCCATCACCACAGAGGAGTTTTAGTTTTAACGGAGACACAAATACGCCGTACTGCAGACATGATTTACCTGTAATATCTCGGCTAGGTGCTAGAGGAGTGTTTCCTCGCGTCGCCGTCTAAACTGCCTAGAGGACCCTTCCTTCTCTGTCCTTTGGGTATACGTAGATCATGGCTCTTTCAGCCAAAACTACATGTGCCTCTACCGATCCCATTCAGTAGACGCTGAGACAACTCGATTCTTTGATTACCTGAGTCAGGCGGCAGACGACGCGCAGGTGCAGTTTTCAAACGCTGAGTTGGTGTTCTTGGGAGATTTCAACGTCCACCACGAGACCTGGTTAGGTTCTCGCAAAACAGACCACGCGGGACGAATTGCCCATGCGTTCGCTCTCACGCATGACCTGTCTCAACTGGTACTCCAGCCCACCCGGATACGGGACATTGCAGGTCAGGCGCCCTCTCTGCTCGATCTGCTGCTGACGAGTAACCTGAACCGGTACAGTGTGTCGATTCGTGCCGCTCTGGGCACTTCAAACCCCTGTCTGGTTTGTTTCACAGCTGTTATTGTTACGCCACCACGACCCGAGGAGGCAAGACGACGACTGTGGCACTACTCGTCAGCAGACTGGGATGGAATGCGGGAGTACTTCGCATCCATCCCTTGGGCTCAACGCTGCTTTGAGAACAGGGATCCATCAGAGAGCGCTACTGCTGTCGCTGGTGAAATCATTCTGGGTATGGAATATTATATTCCATACAGTGATGTCACGAGCGGCGGCAGGAAAAGGCCCTGGTTCGGTCGTGAATGCGCTGATGCTGTTGAACGCAAACAGACAGCGTACCGCGCTTGGAACAGGGCTCACGCTCTCCACGACTCTAACGTGGATCACCAAAAGGCAGCGTTCAACCAAGCCACAAAGGTCTGCAAGAGGGTATACTTAAGCGGATGACCAGCGCGTCACACGGTTCGGCCAGGAACTCATGGCGCATCCTACGGTCAGTTGTAGCTATTGGCGCCTGGCCAAAGCCGTGCAGTCCAACTTCTGCCAGACCTCGCTGCCCTCTCTGAGATATCCGAATGGATCACTGGCTCATCGGCCGCAGGAGAAAGCAGATCTGCTTGCAAATCTTTTTGTGGCCAACTTCCGAATCGATGACTGCGGTTCGCAGCCGCCTAACATTGCCAACTGCGGCAACACTATGCCTGATATATATATCAGGCAACGTGACGTTCGTGCGATACTGCAGTCTCTCGATGTTTGGAAAGCCAGTGAACCTGACTGTATCCCAGCTGTGGTCCTCAAAAAATGTGCAGCGGAGTTGTCTCCCATATTTATGCGCCTATAGCGGATGTCTTACGCCGCGAGCACTGTGCCTGAGGCTTGGAAGGAGGCGAATGTTTAACCGATTCCCAAAAAGGGGGACCGTTCCGAGCCAGGCAACTATCGACCCACAGCTATCACCTCGGTGCTCTCCAAGGTGTTCGAGCGGATTATAAACACCCAAATTTGCCGCTATCTGGAGGGTCACTCGTTGATCAATAATCGCCAATACGGCTTTCGGGCTAAACGATCAACGGGTGATCTTTTAGCGTTCGTCACGCACCTCTGGGGTGAGGCTATGGACAAGCACGGTGAGTCTTTGGCTGTCAGCCTAGACATAGCCAAAGCTTTCGATAGAGTCTGGCACCGGTCTCCCCTTGCCAAGCTTCCGGTCTATGGCTTGCCCCTTCAACTGTGCACCTGGATTGCAAGTTTCCTGTAGAAGCGTTGTATTCGGGTCCTTTGCGACGGTCGCGCTTCCAAATTTATGCAGGTCAATGCAGGAGTGCCTCAGGGGTCCATCTTATCCCCTACGCTCTTTCTTCTGAATATCAATGATATGTTGAATCTCGGCAACATACATTGTTATGCGGACGACAGTAACGTGCATGGGCAATATCTCGGACGTCCTGGGGCCAAAGAGGCTGCGTTGAGGGGAAAAGGCAGGATCTTGTCGTTTAACTTGACCAGACCTTGGACCGCATCTCTGAATAGGATGCCAAGAACTTGGTCCAGTTCAACGCCTAGAAGACCCAGGCATGCGCGTTCTCAACAAAAATGTCTCCGTTTCTTCTCCTCCCTTCTCTAAAGAATACTCCATTGGTGATACGTGACAGCCTCTCCATCTTAGGTATGGATCTTTGCCACTCCCTTAATCCTAAAACCTATATCGAGAGCAAGCTTCGCGAAAAGTCGGAGTTCTGAACAGGGTGAGGCGGTTCTTCGCGCCTGGGCAGCTGTGCCTATTGTATAAGGCACAAGTACGCCTTTGCGTGGGGTACTGTTCCCATCTTTGGGATGGCTCCGCGCAGTACTCGCTAGCCGCTCTTGACAGGTTACAGCGGCGGGCTGTCCGTATCATCGGAGATGCAGAGGTCACGAGTTCACTAGAACCTCTGCAACTACGTAGGGACATTGCCTCATTGGCATGTTTCTACAGTATATACCACGAGCAGTGCTCTGAAGAGTTATTCCACCTTATCCCGCCCTCCCCTTTCCTATCCAGAACAACGCGTGCTGGGCTCAGACTCCTTACACGGTGGAGTCGACTAGAGTGCGTACCAACAAGTTTGGGTCCTCATACCTCTGCCGAACGATCAAGCCATGGAATTCTCTGCCAAGGCACGTGTTTCCTTCTTCCTTTAATCTTGGGTCCTTTAAGCGGGGCATGAAAAAGCAACTTCTCAGGCCGTCAAAGTAGAGACCTCAACATCGCCTCGGCTGCTATGAGGACGATGTGGAGGCCACTGCTTTTAAACCACGACTGCTTGCCATCAGGCGGAGAGCGGGCGTTCTGAAGATGAAAAAAAAAAGAAAACAGTGCACGATACAACACTACCTGCCTTGCAAACATATATAATTATACATACATTATGAACACAAATGCATTCTATTTTCAGTTTTACTTTAGTAACTCTTTAGTCCAACTATATGGTATAAGTATATTAAATCTATCTGTTAAACGCCATGTTAACTGCTATGGTTGGTTGAGTAAATTAGCAACAGTTGATGAAATCACTTGACATGAGTTACATTTCGACTTATCGTTGATTAGCCTTCCAGAAACGGGGAACGACGCCTTATAGAAACCAAAAGTGATATACGACTATATAAAATCGGTATCATATAATCGATATCAAGCATACTCACTTATTAACTAAAGGTCTTTTAGTTTGAATTTTGACCATGCCGGCCAATCTCAATGGAGACTGACCATCCGCACAGGAGATATAGTGGAGAAGTTAGTACAAACAAGAGAGTTTGCGAACAGACTTCTCAAGGTGAGACAATAAAGAGCTATTCCCTCACGTTCAGAGTGCGAAGGGGAGGCAATTTGGCTTGAAAAAAGAGAGACAGAATGTTAATAATATTGGCGGTTTAATTATATGTTTGCCAAGGGACGGGTATGTGTCCGTGTAGTGTACCGTCAACTTCCTGACTCCGAGCTGCTATTGAGAAATTTTTGACAGAAAATCCATAAACTTTTGCACAGTAGTCGCATTGTCACTAAATTAAATTATTACATAGATATGTAGTCCGTCCTGTACACCCTAGAAGCCACCACAGTAACACATCGCCAGCCATATTTCGATAATTATGTTTAAGGGACCACATGATAAAATGCGAGACTATTGTCGGTTACCGAGCACTTTGCCAGACTGCCAGCAGAAAATCTATTAATACTTTGGCCCAAACAGTGTCGTTAACCCGAAGATTTTAAATAGTAATTATTCTGTTTAGCGAAGCTAAAATTGCAAAAAAGTACTTGAATGTGGTTCAGTAGTTGATGAGCTTTTATGAGTATATACAATCATCTTCAGGTATAAAAAAAAATAAGTGTTATGGACTATGCTACTTCGTAAAGTACTCGAAGCTATAGTAAATTTAACTGTTAGATTTTTAAAAGGTTTGGTTTAACCTAACCTAACTATCTCAGATACATGTCTGTATAAATATTTGCTATAATCTTGACTAAAAGAAATTATTATTTCGTTAGCAGCATGTAAGTACTTGCAGAAAGTTAATAGCAATTTCTATTATCTTTGAAAATTTTCGTGCAGACGAAATAATCTTTCATCAGAAAAATCCACTTCAGCTTACGAATAAAATTTAATAGTCAATTCAATTCTCATAAACAAAGATAAACGAATTGGAGGTCATGCAAAATAAAGTAGTGAAAACTCTTTTTCAGTGTCCATACTACATCCACTAATGACTACATATTATAAAAAAAAACAAGCAACATATTACGTAGTCCCCCGCTATGTCAGTCTGTTTGCGATAAACTCAAAAACTACTAAACGAATTTTCATGCGGTTTTCACCAATAGACAGAGTGATCCATGACGAAAGGTTTAGGTGTATAATTTGTTAAGGTTTTCTAGTACCCGTGCGAAGCCGGGGCGGGTCACTAGTAAAATATAGAATGAGACCAAAATAATAAAATAATGACTATCAATCAACTAAATGCTTACATCACATGCATCATAATTAGGAAAATTATAAGCAAAAGCCTACACACTAATTTGTCGTTAACAGAGATCTCACAGATTAGTAAATGCAGTACTCAACGAGCTAGTTTACTTGTTCTGCCGAGAGTGCGAATAAATTATGGTAAAAGAAGTATCACCTTCGAGGTATATAGTGCCTTTTTACTATAAACTTTAAGTATAAAACATGTGAGCTCATTCTAAATTACAACAGTACTTGTTAGAACACTAAAAAGCAAAATCAAAAAGAGATCTGTATATACGTTAATTCAGCATTTGATTACTTATGTATAATGTATGTGCATGGCGATTTTTAAACGATATTTACTTATGTTTCATTGTTCTTCTCATGTAAGTGACTTTTTTTAAATAAAATTCTTTGAACACAAATTGTTTCTTAGAAGCCTAGTTAGATACCCTTAGACTGCCACGCAGAGGTATCGAGATCAATCGAAGTTATGTGCATATCAAATAGTTATTGATACTAGCCTTTACAACAAAGGAAAACATCGTAAGGAAACCTGCATGTCTTAAAGTTCTCCTTATGTTAACAAAGATATGTGAAGACTGTCAGCCCGCACTGGGCCAGCGTGGTATACAATGGACTAACCCTTCTTACATTGAGAAGAGGCTCGTGCCTAGCAGTGGGACAGTGTGTTTATAAGGCTTATATTATTACTGACCTTTCGCTTAGAATGTTGCAGTCGTGTATCTCGTGCGTCTTGTGCTTCGCCAGGCGGTCGACCGCCCCAGACTGCGCAGGCAATCCGTGCGTACGTCGCAATAAGTGCAGCCAATGGCAAAGCGAACTGCAGTACCAACAAAGCGCACGTGTACTGAGCACTCTGTCCCGTATGCTCCCACTGTTCGAGGCAAATATCTCTGTGAACATTCCGCAATTGCTCTTTATCTTTTGGTTATGTATTAGTATTATATATGTAGTACACTATATGAGCCGTATAAGGGATCAAAGTCAGTCCAGCATGAACAGGTATACATATGTATATACGGTATATGAGTGTAAACTAGTGTTAGGAGGTCGAATTATAATTGGATATTCGAAACTTGATTTAATGATGCGCCCAACAATTGTGTTTTGACTTTAGTCGAAGGTGCTTTGAGCTGTCGAAATTCAGTTATGACCTTTTTATGGTCTTCCGTAATATTTCTGTGTTCGTCATATTGCATAACTATATACTGGTACATTTCTGGGGATTTCTCTTAAAATTTGCTAGCATCATGTGCTACGCCACTTGAATAATCGTACAGTTCCCAATTCCGCAGTTGTATTGGCTTTGGGCCAATACATAATCAAATAATATATCAACATCAAAGTTTAATGCAAAGTCGTTAGAGTTTAGAATATTCCGATTTGTTCGAAAAGTCGTATATTTCGATTTTAATCGATACTACCCTTTGCTAGATTATACGACTTGCTGATTGCATACGTACAATGTCGATAATTAAATAGCCAGACGCACTAGTCACGTGCTCTATGAAATCCCCATTTTTTTAAATAACAATATCCTTTAGCAATAGCAAAAAGGACACAATCCACTTGCTTCTGAATATACTTAATAATTGCTATTACGCGGCCAATAAATATAGTTAGTTGTTGCGATTGCCGGATAGCGGTCGTGGCTATCGTTTAAAGAACTCAAATGCGGAACAGTTTTATCGTGGTGATCCGGGCTCTGATCAAATTTAACTATGTGGGGTGATCTTTATTAGCGTTTTTATTTATTACAGCTTACAATATTCTACAGTGATTAGGAAAGATTGTCTTAAGTTAAACATAATTATAATTTGCTAGAAAATCTAATCTATATACGGTATCAAAAAGCAACAAAAGACAATGATTCTTTAAACTTAACAATATTTATAAATATGTTGAATCTCGTTGACAGTTAAAAAATCTTGATAAATTACGTCAATTTGTAATATGAACTACTTACGCTTGACAAAATTGATGCCATGTTGTAGGCCTTTGAAGTTGTGACACTACAGAGATTGGTGCCGCTGTTGCTAAAGCACCTCCCCATACAGCTGCAACCACAGTCTTAGCAGCCGTCTTCCCCAATCGAGGCTTCAACGGCCGCATAATAGCCATATACCTATCTATAGATATAGCCAACAATGTATATGCACTAACAAGTACTGACACAGCTTGCGAATAGTTCACTATCTTACACATTAACAAACCAAATGGCCAGTATCTCAGCACCAACATGGACACAAATGAGAATGGTACGCAAAACAATGTCATCAATATATCACCAACTGCTAAGTTTACTATAAAGTAGTTCGTCACTGTTTTCATACGCGGTGAAGTTTTTACAACGAAACATACAAGTCCGTTTCCAACTAATGCTATCAAAAACACAGTTGAGTACATGAAGTATATACAACTTTGGAAAAATGGAGACGTAAGAAAGTCTTCTGAAGTTGCACTGGGAGAGCACACATCGTAATCTGGCCATGTCGTATTTCTGTATGATGTGTTTAAATTTTGTTCTTCATATCTATTCGTAGATGTTTCAATCGCATTGTAAACGGTAGTACTTTCATATCCCACATCAAAGGTGTCTAACATTATGTGTCGTTTTCCTTCTTATTCTCGCATCTTCAAAATCTCCTTGTTGCTCTTGTGCCAATATTATCTGGAAAGAAATAAACTCAGTTACATACATAGTCTTATATATATGTATAATATATATATATATAATATATAATATTCTACCACATACACACAACATTATCTGGCCCAAACTAAGCAGAGCTTGTACTATGGGTACTAGACAATGGATAAACATACATATATACTTTTTTTTTGTAAATACATACATATTATACATAGAAATACCCAGACCAAGACAAACATCCATGTTCATGCACACAACTATTTGTCTTGTGCGGGAATCGAACCCGCGACCTCAGGCGTAGCAGTCGGTTACACTAACCACTACGCCATATACATAGATATATATGTAGGAAAAGATACATTACGCCCACAATTCGCTAGCTATTGGATTTTAGTTTATTTTTTTATACTACCAATGTGGCAAACAGCTTATAGGTAATTTGCGCGTTGCTGAATCTTTAAAAAGCTTTAAACACCTTTATGAAGGACCCCGTACTGTAGTCTTGTGGGAAACTTCGGCAAGGAGTTCATTTCAGAACCTGAGCGTCCGTGGGAGAAAATTCCTTTGAAACCGTTTGGTGCGGCACCAATCGCTAGGAGGGAATTGAGTCCCATCTGCCACCACTGTGAGTGTAAGGAGGACACGGCGCAGCACACGCTCGAGCAATGTCCTGCTTGGGCGATGCAGCGCCGTGAACTCCAGGACGTTGTGGGAGAAGACCTCTTGCTGCCGGCTGTGATCAAAGCCATGGTCGACAGCGAGAGGAAGTGGGTAGCGGTCACATCCTTCTGCGAGGACGTCATCTCGCAGAAGGAGGCGGCGGTGCAGATCTGTGAGGACAGTATTCTTGCGGATCCGAGCCGCCAACCGGTACGCCAGCGCATAAGGCAGCGCATAATTCATTTAATATACCTAATAATAATTTAAATATAGATTTTCGGTGTGTACGTATAATTTATTTGTAATATAAGCAAAAATAAGCGGTAATCGCTTAGTGAGGACACTGTTGTACTGCCACGCAGAGATAAAGAGTTCAATTCCATGGCTTGCATACCTGACTTTTCGACGTTATGTGTGCATGGTTAATTACCGCTCGCTTTAACGACAAAGGGAAACATCGTTATGACGTCTGCACGTCTGAAATTTCTTTATACTGTTCATAAAGATATTTTTTTGAAAATGAAAATTCTTTATTCGTCGCAAAACAGTTACATTAATTATAAATGAGACATCCGCAGTAAGTATTTAATAATACTTGTGTTATATGTTATGCCTGTCAATCTGCACTTGGTATGCGTGGTGGAACTTTATAAAATGTCCCACATCCGTTTATAAGTGCGACTGGTTATGTTACTATGTGCTGGTAAGATGACAGATGTATTTACAACAAGAAACGACATTTTAAAAGTAATTTGCTTTAGAAATACTTATTATGTTAGATTACAAACAATATTGAAATGTATATTGTTATGTTATTATTTTATTGAAATTGAATCATAAAAATAGCCGTCCACAAGGAAAGGTCGTCCTAAAAATCTGTATAAAGTTTTGATTCATTGTTTGAAAGGTCAGCTTTCAGTAAGTATAAGAGTTTTTCGAAACAGAATAAATAAGTACTTGATTGTAAAACTCTTGTTATCCTTATATTGCTTGCGATTTATATAAATATTGTAGTAGTAAGTATGAAATTGGCGATATGTACTGAAAAATTGAAACTCTATTTTTCTAAGACGTAGATACTATATTTATTTAATCGAAATATTTACCCTCATTATCTATACATTGCTTCCATCTAAACGGAAGTCATTTATGCCATTACAATAGAACTACGGGAATCTAGATTCGACAAACTTCATTTTAATTCTGCGCTAGATAGCGCTAATGTTGTAAATTAGGATTTAATTTCATCAATGTTGGTATTTATAATGCAAACAGGACTCACATTAGGGCGAATTTATTATATGTTGTTATAGATTAAACTTTACACAGTAATTATAACAAGTAAAAAGCTTAAATGCTACAGTTTTTGCGATAAACAAACAAATAATCTTAAAAAATGAATGATTTTTGTACAAACACGCCGTTTTATTTTTATATTTTGTATAATTTCTTAGTAAGTCCCGGTCATATTTTAAGACCGTGATAATATTAATCTTTAATGCTTTCTACAAAAGGTTATTCAAAATAAGTATAATACATCTAATCAAACAGATTAGCATACTTTGAAGCACTATTGATGCGATGACTATAAGGGAAACTTCACTTCATTAAACGGAGGAATAGTTCAAAACTTCAAATGCGTGACAATAACTCAAATACCATTAGTGTTTCTCCGTTTGTTTGGGCGTTAAATAACAAATATCAAAATCACACACACGCATTCAGATAATTCTATATCTGTCCTAATATTATAAAGAGGAAAGATTAGTATTTTAGTTTATAATAATTAATAAATTTAAAAGATAGAGGACCTATTTTAATAATTATTACACTATTCGAAAGTTACCGTGTCCAGTAGTAACATATATATAACATCTTGCTACTAGCCATGGATGCGGAGCAGTGATCGCAAATGTGGGTGAAACAGCGGAGACATCCAGTATTTTATAACACCAGCTGTTGCCCTCGTCTTTGCCCGCCCAGGTACAGTACTTTTTCTTGATGAAAGATACCCTATGACTCTTCCTGTACTCCTGATAACTTGTATACGAAATTTCAAAATGATCGGTCGAGTAGTTAAGGCGTGGTAGCGTAACAAACAAACAAACTAACATTCACATTTATAATATTAGACAGCAATAATAGTCTTTCCAATTTGAATACCGTAACTAATAAAAATAGCTCAATTGCTTCCATATTTATTTTGCAATTCCATCTTGGCTTACGTCATACACGTATGTAACACATCATGCAGATGTGTTTGGTACGTCACGTCAGCAGATCACCGTTGCCCGTATTATTGCTACATTATGCGTTATTACGATACATTACATTTGTGTACGTAAAACCATGAGAGCTCTAATAAACCCGACATTAAATTCTGAGGCACGTTCTTTCGTTCGAAATGTGCTTTCACGTAAACTATACAAGTCAGACAGATTAGTCGTAACTTCTTACTTTTTATGCGATTGAACATTAAGGTTGGTACGAGATACGCGTAATACGTATCGTGATTTTGTCATAGTAATTACATCTAAAATCTAATAATAAGCTAATTTATTATATTTTTTATTGCTTTGGGAGGCAAACGAGCAGACGGATCGCCTGATGGTAAGCGATTACCACCGCCCATGGACACCCAAAAGGAGTTACGAGTGCGTTGCCAGTTCTTTAAAAAGGAATGAACGAGAGAAAGGACAAAGGAAAGGATAGGAAAAGGATCGGGGTAACTGGGCCTCCGGCTCTCTCACTCACCGGTACGAAACGTACAGTACGGGTACCGTTACTTCACACCGGTATTCTGTGAGAGGATACTACTACCCCGGTCGATGCGGCCCATTCATGCTGAAACCAGCGGGGATTTTTGTATACTGGGGTAATGGTAGTGTATGCGACTTTTGTTCATAAGGTCTCAGCCTCGTTGCCTGGTTCGGGTATATATATCGAGGATAAATTCGCGGTATCAGCACGGTGTCTGGAGCTGTTCCTGGTAAATGGCTATCGTCTCGCTATCTTAACATGGAACCTACAGAACCTACAGAAACATAGTTGGCGAAATTTAGATGTACTGCAGTTGTACCTACTCCTGCTGAGATTCATGCGTGAAACTGTATAACGAAAAAAAAAAAAAAAAAAATATATTTATTTCTGGCTTCATTTTGGTACAAAATTGTTACACTGTTTCCCACATTAGGTTTCCCTGGAATAGGTATAATACATACAAACAACAAAGACATAGATAAATTCTTTTTCTTCCGATGGTAGCTTTTCACTCGCATTAAGATTTAAGCGTCATGTGCTGAAATTTTTCCTTAGCCTCTTGTTATGTCCTATTGCTGGGCAAAAGCCTCTCCTTTGGCAAACTACTCTGTTCGAACATATTTCCTACCAGTCCCTTTCGAAGACGTCCAAAAATACATTAAAATACCAATTCAAATAATATTTTTGGTAAGAAATATCCAAGACTTGAGTATATTATTATGAAATCTTTGCAGAACGGATATTTACGTTACACTTAATGTTAGATTCGATATTTGACCTAAACTTAGTCACTTAGCCACAATCTGCTTTTGACATTTCTCACATTTAGACTCGCTGAGGAACGATATCGGTTTTTTTTACATGTATATATTTGTGTAAACTTTTATGTGCCATGCTCAACATTACAATCGTCGTGGGTGTTTTAATCGTAAAAAATGTACTATCTTGGTACATAGGGTTAATTGTTAATACTAATTCCCGTGACTTATTTATACGTTACTAAACATCTTTTATTGAACTATTTTTCATAATTCATTACATATTATATTTTAATATACAAATTTAAAAGCCTTAAGAAAACACGTAATCATAAAAGAAAGCAGCGGCGTTACCAAACAATACAGGACAGGTGGCTTTGTAGGCGGGGCGGATAGTATTTTAAACTTAAATATGTTGAGTTTTGTAAAAAGTGGTATAATAAAACTTGTAAAGTAGTATGACACGGGTAATAAGTTGTAAGTATTATACTTTGCAAGTATTTCTCTAGATTATGACAGCTGTTCAGCTACAAACAATTACTTTTATTGCTTTCGTCACGGTCGTCCAATAGCCGGTGCCGGTTACGCAGCAACTAAGTATAAGGGTAAGTTTGAAATCATTCACATGAACTCACACTATAACTAGTAACTATAAGTCGCGTAGGGACAGGCCGAAAACTATCAAGTAATTTACTCAAAGCGGGATCCGACAAAACGAGGACGGAAAAGCTTTCAAATTTTCCATCGGAGCGATGAAGAGCCAAGTAATTACGATCGCGTTAATTGAAGTTGACCTAAGATCTCTTATTGAAGATACTGCCTTATTTGAAATTAACTTCCACGTCTTGTCTGAGGTAAGGCTTCTATCAGAACGATAGGAGCCGGATTGGAGTCATGGCTAATACGACCATATTTTCATTAACACGACATTACATACTATCAAAATGTTTAACAATACAGGGCTTTAATTAATTATTTATTTTTTGTAAACGTGGCCATGGCACACAAACTTCATCTATACCAAAATCCTAACTTAATATTATAGCTACATCCGAATCTGAGTTTGTATATTTGTTTGTTACCCATTCACGCCTTAAATAATCAAGCGATCATCAGGAAATATCGTGTAAACATTTTCAAGGGTACAGAAAAGGTCATTGAATGCATTTCATCCAAAAAAAGCTTTGTTAATAACCTAACCTACATTTACGCAAGCAAAGACGCCGGCAAAATCTAGTAGGTAATATAATAAAGCTGAAGAGTTTGTTTGTGGTTTTGTTAAAACATGCTGATCTCTGGAGTTAACAGTTGGAGCTAGAGGAGTTCATAGCCAGTTGCACTCACTGATCGGTAAACGATTAGCGAGGTTAAGCAACGTCGGGTGCGGTCAGTCTATAGATGGGTGACCGCTTAGTGGTATTTCATCTGAGCGTCTCCGTGCTTCGGAGAGCACGTAAAAAGTCGGTCCCGGTTGTTGCCAAATTGACAGCGGTCGTTAAGCCATGTCAGAAGCCTTGAACAACTCTTGACAACAGTTGGCCACTAACAAAACGAAAAGAAGAAGAAGTTAGATCTAAACATTTTTTAAGAAGGTTATAATGATATATAACATCGCAGTAACATCTACGGTAGAGAAACAGTAATCTTAAATGTGGATCAAACCTCAGTAGAATTTTTAGGTTATAAAATGCGCACTACGATTCGCTAATAACTGGCGATAAAAATATGGCCTGCAATACAAAAAAGCATAAAAATAGCATAATATTAAAATATTACAAAGTATATTTATTGTGTTTGATAATGGCGTCCCCGGTCTACATAATAGAGCAAACAAAGCGAGAATAATGAAGTTATTCAGACCTTATAAAAATAGCTTTACCTAATCACCGCGCCAAAAGTGCTATTCAAAATAGAATATGACAGGTATTCACAGAAAACGACAATAGTGGTACAGTTACATTAACCTCGTAAATACCAACAAAATTAACATAGATTAATATGAGTCAGAGAATATATTTTAAGTTTTATAATGTGTCCAACGTAATTATTAAGTTTATAACACGATCATAAACTTTTTTATTGCTGTTCACATAATATTGTTCTGTAATAACTAATCTGTAATGGATTTGAGACACTACAACGTAACACTATTTTGTTAATTTGACTAAAACCTAATTTTGCGGTTGAAATGGACGTTATATGTGACTATGTATATTTTATTTAATCTAGACAGAAATATAGATACAAATCTATCTCCGATGCTTTATTAGCGTATTTCTTCCGTGAAACATTGTAAACTCTAATGATGTGTCAATTTATTATTTAAAGGATCAACGGCATCGCGTAGCATTGATTACGTTTATATGAACACATTAAAATTGATTGCATTTTATTATTTAGATGTATTGGCTGGTGTTGACAACGCGAAAGCCGAATCGTCACACATTGATTGATATGATTAATTATTGATGATATTTAAAATTGATGTTACATAAATTTTACGACGAAGTTAAAGGAGTTTAAATTGTCACAATCAATATTAGTTAAACACTACGTAGCAATAACGTATAATTCACATTTCAAACGCAAGATTCTGCAATGATCAAATCATTAATTTGCACGGATGGTGTAGTGGTTTAAGTAGCCATGTTGGCCAACGCGAATGTTGTTGGTTCGAATCCCACACGTGACAAAAATTGTGTGGTCCACAAATGGTTGTCCCGCGCGATACATAAATTAATTATAGGGCGAGGGTTGTAACTTAAAAAAAAAACGGGGCTGTCTTTGGGGACTGCCGATAGAAGTGAAAACTAAGTAACTAGCGTGCGGTGATGATGACGCGAGTTTCACGCTGTTTGTTCATCCAAAAAGTACTCATATATACACAGTATACATATAGCTCATGGAAAGCGTTCGGTGACGATGATGCGAGTTCCATGATTTTTGTTCACCCAAAAAGTGCTCAACGCGCCTAAAGAAGTTTTAATTTTTAGTCCAAAATAAATCGCATTTTGTTGAGCAACAACTACAAAAATGTAAAGCTAAGCTTCCTCGTGATAATAGTAAGGATACGTATGAACCTTGGCTTTAACATACTACGAGTACTTGACGGATGCGAAGCTATTTCCATTAGTACTTGCGCGAATCTCTAGAATTCAATTTACAAGAGCAAGATGTATATAACACCAGTTCTAATGATTTGATAAATGTTAATTAATAACTCCTGTTGCAAAATCCAGAGTCGGATATCCCATTAAACTGTTTTGGAATATAATTAAATTGCTTTCAACGAATTTAATCTTTTGGACATTGCACGGCCCCCGGAGCTCAGACATAATCTTTTTCATTACATTTTATTGCTGCTCACACCAAGAATAATTAATCTGAGAGATTTTGGTTAATTGACGAGCTCATTGCCATTTATATTTTTCATTTTTGGATATAACTTCTCACGTCTGCTACAACGCCTGACAAAATGTCTAATAAAAGTAATTCAGACTTAGCCTTTCATTTCACAAAGTACTCTCATTTCAAATTTACTACGCACGCCTCATATTGGAAATCCACGGCAGTCACTTATTGACAATAAGCAAACAATTAGTATAGGTACTATAGTATACATCGATATTTAGGCTTCATATTTCACATACGAACTAATTGATATGACGTCATTGTCCACTAAATGATTCATCTGGTCCATGAAATTATGACGTTAATTTGTGTGTGTAAGTAAACTAAATAAAATGGGTGACACAACATATAAGATAGAATACGAAAGAAAAATAAGAAGTAAACTAAATACTGAGGACGAAGCCTAAATAATCTATACGTTGTGGAGATTGTTTAATAGGGCGTGACTTCTAAATTTGAAATAAAGAAAGACAGTTGCAAATTTAAGTAAGTGCCGTGACGTTGTTGCGTCAGCGTCATGTGAGGCAGTCTTAATGTGGTGAGGCATTTATTTCGGTATAAGTACATTTACAAAGCGGATTGTTATTCGGAGCTCGAGAGTGGAGGCGTGCCAATTGCAAAACTGTCGGTTTACTTGTAGAATTAGAATTTGTAACGGTAATAGCAAATATATATGTTGAAATTAAACTACTTTATACGGAATTTGTCGTGTTGTTTATTTTAAAACACTTACATAATTTTGAAACTCTTACACTACTATTATTGAACTTTACTGAATTTAAGCTATTTAAATTAATTAAAACTATTTAAGTATATTTAAGTTTACATTTTGCCCCGTCGTTACGGTTGCTTTACAGCAGTTATGTTCACGGGGAGACGAAGACCATCTTAATCTCCCCATGAGCATGGCTGCTGTATGTGTTTCAATGTATAACATTCGCGTAAACATAGGACAATATTAAATATATACGTTTACTAAAAGTATAGTATTTATGATAGATAGGTGTATGTGTGGCGTTACCAGGCGGGATAAGATCAGCGAGGAGTACGTGCGAGGAAGCCTGGGTGTACGCGACGTTGCTGATAAGATGCAGAAGAGTAGGCTGTAATGGTATGGGCACGTAAAAAGGAGACCACCTGACTACGTTGGTTATTTAGCACTACATGTTTCACTCACAGGTCAAAAATCCAGAGGCAGACCCAAGACAAGATGTAGTGCATAAAGATATGAGTGAGTGCCAAGTGACTTAAAATGAGATCGAAGGTAGAGCAAAGTGGAGGCAGAAAATCAGGAAAGCTGACCCCACCATGTGGGTCTTACGCTAGGAGGAGAGAGAGAGATAGTATTTATGATAGAGTCTAACCTAGACCGATGTCAGTGACGCTCTGCCTGTTATATATTATAATACTAGCTGTGCCCACGGCTTCACCCGCGTTAGTGATTACTGCGCCGCCCCCATGGGTCGTAGCGTGATGTTATATACCTACCGTGATGTTATCTCGGTATATCAACACAAAAATAATTTTTCAAATTGAGCCATTAGTTTCTGAGATTAGCGCGTTTAACCAAACAAACAAACAAACTCTTCAGCTTTATAATATTAGTATACATATAATTTCTTTCAATTATTATTATTTTCATTTGACATGATTCTTTTCTCTAATCTATGATGTGATTTGGTTTTTCATTTAATTACATGTTACATACAACACCTTATGAACTTTGCTATTTATGAATAAAGTTTTAATAATTATTCAAATAGTGATTCCCATCTAATATTTATATATTTTTGGATAGACACATTTTGGGCAATAAGCAGTTAAAATTAAGAAAAACCATTAAGATTAACAAAAAGGATTTTCTTAATCTTAAATATTTCATTACTAGAGTTGCAATAACTTAATAAAATACTAGTGTTATGTAATCACTAGTATTCATGTTAAGTCCTCCAATATAGGACAATGCAGGTGGTAGTGGCAGTGCTAGGAGTAGTTACACGTCTATAGTGCATTGATTGGCAATAGCAACCGCTTGTTTGCAAAGCCGATGCCTTCACTATTGAGTTTCCACCGTAAGCCGTAATGATCGTATGAGAATACTAAGCAAAACAAATACAATACATAAAGATATTACTCAGATATCTCTATTCACTCAGTACTTTATAAAGAGAAATGGCACGTATCAAGGTATTTGCCTGCCTGCTCACAGACGAAGCCACATAAAAATATTTTTTTTTGTCTAAATAGCACCATTCCAGTACGGATCATTTAGACCCTAATTTTATTTACAACCAAGGCTAATCTATTCATCCATCTACGTTTCTGAATAATTCTAGATATTTACCAATTACATGAAGATTGATGACGTAGTACTTTAATTCACGTTAAAGTTCGGTAAACTTCGAATAGCCTAGAAGGTTTTTATAGATTATAACTTTTTAATTTTCGATATTGGATCTCTGATAACCACGCCTATGTGTTACGTCTTGTAGATTCATCCATATGTATGTATGTACATTCGGCTATACTTTCGGCAAATTTATTCTTTTGACAAACAGTATGAGTACATTAACTGAAAGTTCTAAGAATAAGACACATCTGGCACAATAGGGTTGTTGCTCATGTTGTACACACGGCTACACATTAAGTTAGACACCCTATATACTCATAACTACCCTACATACAAAATAGAGAATTGTCGGAAAAGGACAGTGCATAGTGGTGTCGATGAAATGGTAAGGATAGAGCTTAACAAAAATATAATGCACTCTCTCGCACGATTCGCAGCGTTCAACTTCTAATAATTCAAAGTCCAAACAGTCCAGGTTGATGCGTCGCTGTGTGTACATTATTTCATACACAATAGCAAATAGCAATCATAAGAAATCTTTTTGTGCAAATAGTATCTAAATTGGTTGCAAAATGTATTAATTACTCCCTAAGTAAATAATATTTTAAATTTGAATATAAGAAAAAGTAGGTTTGTAGTGGGCATCTGTCGCTATCTCTCTCGCACAGTTACGATAAAGTCACAGTTTGTATCGTGCAAACTTTTTCTATTATTTGGTGATACAATTACCCCTGCTACTAGATTTGAATCGCATGAACCTTATTGATTTTAAGTGAAAAAGGCGCTTGAAATCGTAAGCTAGCAACAGTCTCCATCCAAGTTTCGAGTATTTTATTGCATAAACCTGCTAACTTATGAGTTCTAAATAAAATGTCGTTTCTCTGCTGTCGGGGAGAGATTAAAGACGTTTTGGATCCAAAATCTGATTAAATCTAGTTATTAACAATTCTGTTACTTTGTTGCATATCTGAAGATGAAACGTATATATCCTGTCCGATGGTGCTCATTTATATAGTCTACTGTAGCTACTTGTTATCGCCACAACGCGAGTGTGTATTCTATAAAAATGAAAGTCGCTATGTCACTAGCGCAATAAATAAAGTCTTGTTAGATAATAGCACAGTGCTTCTCTAAAGAGTCGGGAAACCTTCCTCATCAACATCATACTCACAACGCTAGATTATTTTGCTTCAATATTCTGTATGATGGATACTTCTCTGGTAGGTCTGTTTATTTCCGATGCACATTTAGCAGAACGCATACGACACAACGCATTTTACATTGTTCAATTAAAAGTGTATTTTTGCTTATACTATATGCGCTTAGGATTCCTTGCAGTTGCTTACGCAAAGCATACTACCGCACATATTGATGCGGTGGGCTATCGCGGCATACACGTACATCCATTCCTCTGCAAAACTTACATTAAGCAAGGATTTCGCTACGACCTACTTCTGAGCTTGTTTATTTACCTCACTCTACACTTTGTAGTGATACCGGCAATCTTGACAACTTTAAGATATATGTTATAAGATAAGTATTAAGTTTACATTACTTTATTTCGTGTTAGTGGCTATTAATTGCAGGCCCAGCTTAAGTCCAAGGGTAATCAGGCAAACCAAAGTCAAAATGTCAAAAATAATTTATTAATTTAGGTCACAAAGTAACACCTATGAATGCCAAAGGGGTTAGTGAGTTTATAACATTTACTGAATTTACGTTTGTTAGTTGCAAGATTCAGGCAAAGGGTTGAGCATATAAAAAGATACCACCAAGAAACTCAAGGCCACTATTTTAAATCGTCATAAATTTACCGAATTTGTAGTAAATGTTTGCGTATATTTTAATGAAGATGACTAAGTCTAAATAGCAATCTAAAGAAATAGAACTATATATAATCAGATTTTAGGAATTCGTCTGGAAAATATAAATCTCTTGTCGAATTGTAAAGGCGGCACAAAATACGTTCCCATGTCTCATTAAGTACATTAAATTGCCGTTTTATGGTTCAGTCACGTACGGGTACATTACACAGAGGCCGGTATAGACTTCTAAGTAATTGGGCCTAATTCTAGGTAGGACGTAAACTTTATTATAATATTGTTAATGGTTCTTCAATCCATAATATTATTTTGACGAAAATAAAATTAAGGTAATAAAAGGTATTGGTTGCTACAAGCCCTAGCGAAGATGCTACCATAAAAATCGTATATAAAAAAAAATATGATCTGGCATCCGAAAGTTGGTCAGTTTGTTGTTAAATTTACATTTATATGTTGCCAATTTCAGAAATGCAAGAGCTTTAAACCTTTGAGATGAACTGGCAAGAAACTCATAGCCATAATTTTCATGGTAATATGTTCATTATTATCTATATTACAAATCGGATCTTAGAAATGGTAGAGCTGCAACCACATACTCAAATCAAATCAAATCAAAATAAATTTATTCAAATTAGGTTACAAGGTAACACTTATGAATGTCAAAGTTACACGTGATTTTTTTTCTGTGAATTTACATTTACTGCCACGTTCAGCAAAGCAAGGGTGTGTAGGGCTCATGAGAAGAACGGGCAAGAAACTCATAGCCACTCTTTTTAATCGCCAAGTGTACAATAATATTTCGTTTACAAAGTATAACTGTAAGGTGCTGCAACCATTTCTCCATGAACTACTACTCAACATACTCAAGCATTTGATAAAAATTGATGGTAGCCTCTAAAGCAGCAGTATGGTAAATAGGAGCATCCACTTACATGTACATAAATAATCAAGACAAGACGTGATTATAGTTCGTAGTTTAATCTAATTGTTTAAATAAAATGTAGTAAGTAAATTATCGAATTCCACTAAACCAGAATTCAGAATAAGACTCAAAAGAAAGCTTAACGGAACTGTCCATAATCACGAGATGTCTTCATTGCACATTCTTCTTGATTAAAATATGACTGAATAATGCAAATTCCAGCTTAAACAAGGTGTAATATTACAAAAATAAAAATATATACATATATTAAAAAAAAACATAAGTGTTAGTATTTCAATTTCAAGTCATTTAATATCCTGTGATCTAATGCTCGGGATTTTATTATAAAAACGTATACCAAGACCCATGAAGGAACCATGAACTTTATGTAGACGGTAGAATGGAACACATAATTTATATTTATTTCTAGTATTGATGTTATGTATGTCACTATTTTTTATGTATAAATATATATTTTGACGGACATGCATGATATTAAAATAAATAAAGTAAACTAATCTAGCTGTATCAACGTCAGTTAATCCTCCGTGGATTAACTGACGTTGATATCTTCTTGATTATCTTTTCTAATGGCGTAAGCGGCCGAACTAAGTTTCGCTGAGAGACAAGATATTTGCGCACCCCACTGTAACTTTGAATCAAGTGTAATGCCCAGGAATACTGTGGATTCTATTGCTTCCAGTACCTCACCGTTCAATGTTATGCTAGGACCAAGATGTTTTACATTAGGCGGTATGAATTTAACACATTTTGTTTTTTTGGGGTTCAGTACTAAATTATTTAAAGTAAACCATTTTGTTACTTGAATCAATGCACTGTTTACTTCGTCAAAATGGTCCCTATTCCTATTTACTTTAAATATTAAGGAAGTATCGTCAGCAAACAGTACAACGTCACAAATATTGTTCAAATAAAAAGGTAAATCGTTTATATAAATTAAAAATAAAAATGGGCCTAAAATGGAACCTTGCGGCACCCCTAGCTTTACAGGTAAGCTATTTGATTTTGTACCATTGACATAGTAGTGGTGTATCCACAAATCATTCGAGCAATAAGTAAAATTTAAAATTTGACGTAGACCACAACGCCGGCACTACGGTGGCAGTGGCGAGGCGACCATTTAAATCATTAATTAATCGCCTCATCCCTGCCGATACAAAAATTCACAAATGGTTGATCCGAGTCTGGGTGTTTTTAGTATCCGTTCTTTGAATGATTGTAAAGTCTGCCGTGACTCAGGAATTATTCCTAGTGAGGTAAATGCCCATGAACGACAAAAATAAAAAAATATAGTCTTTTTATTTTTGAACTTTATCTTTTAACATTTGTTGAACAAAGCTGATGCTGATATATACAGCTGTTTTTTGTAATATGAAATATGCTACCCATAATAATATTTCACAAGAGATAGCACTTTGAAATTTACTACAAAGACTAATCTGGATAAATCAACGACATTACATCCCCGAACTTTCCTAATCACGTAAGCAGCCGAACTAAGCTTCGCTGACAGGTAAGTTATGTGTGCACCACACTGCAGTTTCGAATTTAAGTTATCTCCAAGAAACAATGTAGATTGTATTGCTTCCAGTGCTTCAATGTTTAAAGCTATTAGGATCAAATCGTCTCACATTCGACAGAGTGAGACTGAACTTAATAAACTTTTTTGGTGTTCATGTGACAGTTACAGTAAACCATTTCGTTACTTGAATGAGTGCCATGTGGCTTACGTCAATGAAATATTCTCTATTACTATCTACTGTAAATATTATCGAATCGTATCGCTAGCAAACAGTACATTGTCACAAATATTTAAAGTAAAATTATCAATGGTCAATAAAAATGGACTCAAAATAACACCCTGCGTCAACCCTATAATTAATAATTTTTTTACACCTTGATTTCTCTTACATATATATGTCGTTATAAAATAAAACGCTTTACTCTGCCTAGCATAATATAGTCTAAGATTCCCTTTGAGTGTATTGTGCCAGACCTGTTTAACATACGAAGTCAAATGCTTTTGAAACTATCTACTATGCGACCAATAAAAACTTATTTTGTATATTTACGCAAATGTTATACATTGAAATTAAACACTATATTATATGGATTTTTCGCGTTATTTATTTTACTTTAAACACTTTTATTAGTTAGTTTGAAACTCTAACACCGTCACAGAACCTGAGAAAAGCCGGCCACAGTCGAGCGCCAGCCTGCCATATGTAAGGGGTGTCATTGACAAGATTGGCTACATCTTGAAGCGAGCTTTAATCAACACATACTTCAAACCGCCAACGAAGATAAGTCAAATTTTTACCGTCCGTCAAGTGCCAATTACCTTTACAAGATGCAGGGGTCTATAAAATAGATTGTGACTGCGGACTCTCATACATTGGTCAAACCAAGAGAAGCATTGGCACCCGCATAAAAGAATACATAGCTGACGTAAAACACAAACGCTCGTTGAAGTCTGCTGTGTGTGAACATGTACAACAGGGGACCAACCATTACCTGAGATTTGACAAACCACAGATACTCGCAAAAGAACACCGACTCTTACCAAGGATGCTTCGCGAGGTTATTAAAATTAAAAAAACATCCTAATTTCAATAGAGAAGATGGTTGGAATGTACCACCAGCTTGGGATCCAGTAATACAAATAGTCACCTAAGAAGAAGCAAAACACAGCTAGAATTCATGATACTTTGAGTTCATTCTGCGTAAATATAAACACTAAAGATTAAATTATGTTCGGGTACTTTACAATAACTAGGTACACTTCAGAATATTGAGACAGCTACCATCTTAGTCTCCCCGTGAACATGGCTGCTGTAAAGCAACCAAAACGTCGGGGCAAAGTATAAACTACTTAAATATAAATAGTTTTAATTAAATTAAATAGCTTCAATAGTAGTAAAGATCAAAAATGGTAGAGTTAGAGTTTCAAAATTATGTAATAAAAGTGTTTAAAGTAAAATAAATAACGCGACAAAATCCGTATACAGTGTTTAATTTCAACTTATTATATCTCGTACGGTTTCATTAGTTTATAATATTAAATGTTGGATGCGTAAATTATACAACGTCCCGCATATAAAATTGCAGTAACTATTAACTGTTTCCAATTTCTTTTTGTTCATAACATTAAAGACCGGCTGTCGCTACTAAACCAAAAAAAGAAGATTAAATGAAAAACGGAGTAGCAAAACATACTGAACTGTTCGCCTTTGCCTATTTATATATAAATAATTTAATATTCGTTACTTCTGACTTAATCTCCCTACATAAATTGTGGCTTTAATAATTATCGGTAATATCGTTGAATGAGTACCAATTAGGGTAGAATCATCGGTATGATTATAAATAATATTATTGTTGTGAACTCGATTTCACGTTTATTATTACCACCGGATAAAGCCGTCAATTTGCCTAAGCCACCTGAAATAATGGTGATATATATATATCACGTGCAATGATTTGAGTTTTGTCTTTGTCTGTTTTTTGAAACATTTACATACAAAAACAATTGTCTGCATTCAGATGAGGTATATGTCTGTCTCTCGCGCGCACGTGTTGCTCGTCTAAACCAACGTTGCGTACGCACTTCGCGCGGTCTAACATTACTCGTGTCGTGAACCGTTGTGTACTGTGCGCTTTTCTGTTTCATATTTATTAACTACTCGGCATTTCCTCTGACTCTGGTCTGTAATTATACCATTAACCACTTTTTTACAGACCTCAGAAGCCCATATAGCTCTTATGCCGTCGAATTCATTAATACAGCCAGGGAAGCCAAAGAAGGCTAAGCCGAGGTAGAGCCAGCTTCGAAAATGTTTCAGTAGTGGAGGGTAATGTAGCTGTAATCCCTGTGTTAACACCGAAGGAGTTGATTCTATTCGCTGCAGGAAGCGACCAAATCAAACTGGCGCCAAGCTATTCCAGTAAACATGTACTCATCACTGTATAATTTATTATACTAAAATATAACAGCCAGCTTAATGACCTTGTAACCTTTAGGGTTTACTTTAAGAGAAATGTAGATATAATTAGAAAGTACAATGAGAGAAGGTATAACAAATACACTTTTATTGCGTTAGATTACAAGTAACACAATCTTTACAATATAAAATATAGACAGGGCGTGGTTCGCTCAAGGCTTGCTTCGTGGTCCTTGTAGTCAGGAACACTTAACTGAAGGTGTGGAGCCGGGCCGGAAGAAGAAACGTCCAGGACGCGATCGGGCTTATATATCGCTACCGCCGGGCAGGAGGGGAAGGGGGGCGCCAGCCACCACTCCGACTCACGCGCAGCCGTCAAGGTTGCGCGGTCCGCGTGACAACCTCTCAGATTTTTCAATGCCCTCCAATAATGTCCAGCTTGTACAACCGCACATAAAGAGTAGATACACGTCCCCTAAAATCTACCATAGCTATATTTTAATTGACGAGGATAATCATGGACCAGAATATATCAAATACCATTGCTGCTCTTATTTTAATGGACGAAGAACAACTGGCAGCTGTGCCCACATTATGTGCGTAGTTTGGTTTTTAGAGTAGGCTAGGCACCAAGATGTTGTTATCATAAGAACCCAATACAATATGCCTAACCCAGGAATTCAACCCGAGATCTTATGCTACTGCAAAATTATGCCACGGACCAACGAGACATAATGGCTTCAGAGCTTATAGACAGTTTGTCTTTTCCTGGTTTTTTATTCCACATGGTATTGGGTCAACCTTCTTTTTTTTCTTCTTCCACTTCGACCTATCCTTGACGTCATCTTCAGAAGCTTATACAAAGTTATTCTTAGTATAGTGAAAACCTCTCAGGGGATGATTATACTTGTTATTATTTTTACGTGCTGGGTTCGAGGGATAAGAATGTAAACAATATTCCCGACTAAAAGACGTTTTATTCTAGCACACAATTAAATTAAAAACGCAACAAACACTATACTACCACTGTAACTGCTTCAAACTCCATAGTATTTTCGCTTCCGTTCGCTTCGATGAATACTTGACCGCTTACGATTGTAAACTGACTTGGCGAGCGCTGGCGTTCCCCTTTTATGCGCGGTTATAGCGATTCCGGAGTTTTCTAGAAACGTCATACCCGGTATGTAAACAATACGAAGATGTGATCGAGAATGTGCCAGCGTTCTATCTACTCTACTCATACCGACGAACTACGTAGTTCCATAAGTATTCATATATATATAATAATTTGTTCTGGGACATTGCCGAATACGAAAAGAAAACAGCTGTTGCATACGAAATTGGACTTTAACCTCGATAAAATAAATGGAACAGCTAATATTTTTTCGCAATTTCGGCAATGTCCCAGAACAAATTCAATTTACTTAGAATAACCTTGTAGATAGTTACGTAAGTAAGAATTCTTTAGTTACTTTTTATACGATCTGTTTTTAATTAGAACTTTCACGTTACATTGATTTACGAGTAGCACGTCCTGCTATTTTAACGGCATCATAATTTCGTATGTCGATTTCAAACTGTTGCTGTTTTAATTTGTTTACATAGACATTTCCTAACGTCGCCGGACATTCTATCAACATCTTCGAAGGATTTTAATGGATAGATGATATATAGTTAATGTCAGTTGTTCTATTAGCGAAAACATATACAGAATGCGCCAAAGGTCAAGGAAAACGAAAAAAATCTATAAGAAAACTATACTAATAGTGTTATTTGGGTACATCACGATGCCCCATACTCTGCAATTTAAGTTGTGGTCGTAGGTATACATGGTCACAGTTTAAGGTTAGTAGCTATTCAGTAATATATTTCTTTGTTTACACATTTCACGATACATGGCTGACTAAAATATCTCTACAGCATTTTATTAGTTTCGGTTAAGTGCTTTGCAGTCAGGTTTTGGTTTATTCTATACTAAATTTTGCCCGTAGCTTCGTTTGCAGTTTTCTAGATTTTAACAATAAACCACTGTATGTTACTCAAATTGCAGCATGCCCAATAACAAATAAAATGCTAAAGGTCTATCTACACGAAGACAGTATCGCAAAGCAAGTTAGTATTACCACTGTACGTGTGTATGGACGGCTATTGTTTCATGAAACTATTCCCGTGTAAATGCCCTTAGTCTCGTGTTCCGCTGCAACACGAGGCGTCGGTACGAGTTGTCAATAAAGTAGCACTGACACCTTGTGCGCGTGTTAGACACTTTTCAATCCTGTTTTCCTCGTGTAGCGAACGATACAATTATTCTTTCCGTTTGAATGAATAAAGCATTGGACTGTAGAAGCTAGGTGATTTGTTCTTAAATGTATTTATTACTAGATTTTCCCTCGCGTAAATTTAGATTAGGTTATAATTTATTTTTCAAGTATTTATAGTACTCGTATATGGGTTCGTAACAGTACTTTTCTGGATGAATCCTATGTCCTTTCCTGTTCCCCTAACAACGTGTATGCAAAATTTCATGATGATAGGTCAAGTAGTTAAGGCGAAAAGGCGTAACAAACAAACTAATATACGCATTTATAATATTAAGTTAGGATTACTTTTTAGTCCTCTTTCTCTCTTCTAATTTGTTGTGTCCGACAGGGTTAATAATGATGTAATTCGTTTCTAAGTTCACCTTTGTGTAACATTAATGGAATGCATTGATTTTCAACGTTATACAGCTTTTAGTGAGTTGTTAATTTAACACTTTTATTACATATTATGTAGGTACATATTTGTCATGGAACGCAATAAAATATTGAGTTGGGTACGTGTTATTTACATATGCCGATATTTTATATTTATTATTTAGTATTGTTTTTTTTTATTGATTAAGTGCACCTTGAACCGACGGGCGTGTATGAGGAATGTGATGAAAGTGAATGAAGCCGGAGAAGTGTGTCACGATCGTAGTAAATGGAAATCCGTAGCCTGCCTACCACTCTGGGAAACAGGCATGAATCTATGTATGTATGTATTGTTTTAATAATTGTAACGTCTAAAGTATAATTTCTTACATAATGTTTTTAATATTTTTGATATATTAATTTTGTCCTATTTTATGTTATAGCTCTAGCGATTTTAAAAATGTCAACCGTTAAGTAGTGCATGTGGTGTTACCCAATAAATTATTGTTACACTTGTAAATATACCTAATCAATAATTCTGTAATGTGTTGTGTCAACAATTTGTGGATAACCTTATTAATAAATAAATAAATATGTTAGAAGGGTGCGTCAAAGCACTCCACGTGCTTTTAGCACGCCCATGCGGTAGTTACTATTTTTGAAACCTAGATTATAATAATAATAATTGAAATTAAACCACTATATACGGTTTTTATCGCGTTGTTTATTTATCACTGTATTACATAATTTTGAAAACTGTTACACTACTACTACTATTGAATTTTACTAATTTACAAGCTAATAAAATTATTTAAACTGTTAAAACTATTTATATTTACACTTTAATTTTTAATTTAATTTCATAATAATAAATTTCCTTCCTACCTTTAATTAAAACTCTCGAAGGACCTCTTCACGTTGGACCCATATCTCCGTGTAAGCCTCCCAAAGGGCTAGGTATTTTTCTAATATATAATATGTTAGAAAATACCTGTGATAAGAGAAACATAATAATATTTTATCACATACACACAACACCATCCAGCCCAAACTAAGTAGAGCTTGTACTATTGGTACTAATGGATAAACATACATATATATTTTCTTATTGTAAATATATACATATTATACATAGAAACACCCAGACCAAGACATACATCCATGTCCATTGGATCCATATTTTTGTTATGTTTAGTTATTTTAAGTGCTTCCATTCAGTTTGCACTTTTATAACATCAAAGAGTTTGGATACATCTTAAGTGGTTGCTATAATCGCAGATTTTCATCTGACATATCTATATGCTCATGAAATTGAATGTATATATATAATAGCTTTTGCCCGCAGCTTCGCTTGCTCGCGCCTCGCGATAAAAAGTATTCTATGGGTTAATTTAGAATAAGGCCTGCCCGCCACCCTATCAGCACCAGGTCCGCGAGGCTGCGTGCGTATTCCGCGGAGGGGCATGCGTCAATGAGAGACTATATATTTTTTTTTTCAACTTTTCCTATAAATTTCCATTCTTTGGGAACAGTACTTTTTTCTGGCTGAAATGTATCCTAGGGCCTTTTCTGTTCCCCTGACAACATCTATGCGAAATTTCATGATCGTCGGTCGAGTAGTAAAGGCCTGAAAGCGTAACAAACAAACGCACATTCGTATATATAATATTAGTTAGGTTATATAATGGTGACAAGTTCTTAATGATCAAGGAAACTTATTTAACCCTAGAGTGGGCTAGCGCGCCCACTCTGGGGGTGAACATTTACCCTTACCAAAAATACGCTAATAATTCGTAAAACAGTTGCCCGTTAAGTTAGCGCTTTTTAGTAGCTGCTTCCACTTTCGTTCGTAACTCGTGCCGAAAGGCTGGACACCATCAGTGCTCGGGGAGCCGCTAGAGGAGGAGGTGTTTACCATCAGTCGTCGCCAGGCGGCAATGTATTTACCGCGCGCTTACTCACGTAAGTAAAATTTATGCCATGTATTTTTTGCAATATTGAAATGTATACATGTGCATTTATTGTAAAAACTAAAAAATCCTCTTTAGTTTCAGGATTTAAAAGTATCACGTTATTAAAATGAATAACAAGATGGAAGATCATATAGTGTCTTGGTTTGAAGAAATATCAGATTTTGAAGATAATAGTTCAGTTTGTAAACGAGAATGTATCTTAAAAGTGATCGATCTAGTCAGCAAAGTGAACATTACACGGACACAGAACAGTCAGCAGACAACAACGATACTGACAAGGAAGAACCTTCTTCAATTTATGTGCACTTTGAAATACCATCTATTCGAGGCCTATTGACATCTACTTCAGAGAGAGGCCACAGCCGTTTAGCAGGTACCACAATATGTCATCAGCGTCTCACAATATGTCATCAGTCTTTATATAATTTGGTTTTACGGCTGCTTATCACCTTGAGTTGCAGTGGCCAGCCGCATACTTTCCCTTTTTTTTACTCTCACACTAGGTTTAAATATTGTGTCGCAGAAAACTTAACAAACATCCAAACAACGGACATAAAAGACACCCAGACTCGAAAAAACTATTTGTGGGTCACATAAACGTTTGTCCCGTGTGTGATTCGAAACCATAGCATAGTCAACCTTTTTTCAAATGACGAACTAAGCTTTAGAACCTCTCTTTCTACACACGTTATCGGCAAAAGTGGACTTTCCTGTAGCACGTAAGAACTTGCTTTTGCTTGAATTTACTGACTTTAGTAGTAAATAGATGAATTAAATTTTAAATTCCTCTAAATAATTAATTGCAAATTAATTTTAACTATCTTTTTGCATAGAAAATTTCGATTACTTAATCGATTATACTAAAAATCTTAAGACTTGAACGAATTATTGCTTTTTGTGCAGTCCTATGCAATCATAAATAATTAAAAAAAAAATTATCTGTCAAATAACCTCAGTTTTCGACTAAAATTCTTCAAACTAAACAATAATTTATTAATCAAACGGCAATTGCTTTAAAATGTCATGTGGTATAATGTGAAAACCTTGAAAATACGGATTAACGTACTAATCTTATTCCATTAAGTACGTAATTACGATAAATTAAAAAAAAAAAATGGTTTGTGTTCAATATCATTAGTATGGATTAGAAAGGATACTTAAACTGGTCAACGAAAAGGGGCGGCAAAATGCTCCCTACGCGCCCACTGACGTTTCGCGGAAAGACGCGCCGACTCTAGGGTTAAAATATTAATCGAGTGCCGTTTTTTTACCTTGTTAGATAAATTAAGAGTGATGTAATGAGATTTTTCTTGTAAATAACTGCTACCCAGAGATTGTGAAATTGTGTATGGGCTGGCTACCTTTTAAAACATCAGATAAACGAAATTCGATACAAAAGTGAAGCAATTTAACACTTTTATTCATCTGACAGTTTATATTGTTTATGCTGTATTTTATCATATGAATAGTATCAACTTTTAGTTAGATAAAAGTAAAAAATGTAAAAAAATAAATCTATAATACTGATATTTTTGCATCGCAAAAAATAAAGCGAAAATATAAAAACATATATAAACACATATATCATAGACTTATATATACTCCCGAAGGGCTAGGCAGAGATCTATGTATATTACACAAATTTAACTATGAAGTATTTTTAAGTCTTACAAAATAGAGGATAAGCCTGTCTCCGTACCGGGCACACTACCGTGCAGCTGATAAGAATTACTTATCTGGTAAATTCTATAACAGTTTGCTGGACTGGACTACATTGACTCCGAGCCCGCATCACCAACCGCAAATATAAAACTTTTGTTGTGGGCCAACAAGCCTTTTAGTTATAATTCACTTAAAATTTATAAGTAAAATAAATATTTATGAGAAAGGTCTAAATGCTTTTATATTACAAAATTTTGCATTAATGGATTTTATTCATAAATTACTATCCCTCGGGCACAGTCGTTTTTTGCATGAAATGTAAATCATTTTCTGTACCTCCAACAACGTGTATGCGAAATTACATGATCATCAAACGAGTAGTTGAGGCGTGAAAGCGTAACAAACAAACTCACATTCGCATGTATTATATAAGTTAGGATCATCTCTTTCTTTAATCTCATTCATTTAAATCGTTCAATAGATATACGATCACAAACGGTAATTTATGTATAGATTTATTTATTGTAGGGACTCGTTTAAAGCATAATATCCGTAGGTAATATATTATTCATTGTAACCTGAATAAACAATCAAAAAGCTAATATGTAGTCTAAACAAAAGCTTTGTGTTCGAAATTAAAAGATTTCTCAAATTATTGCTTACAGCTAGATAAATAGTATTCTTGTTCAACCTTCCAGCTAAGCTAAAATGCTTCTTTTAGAAGTGGGTTCATTTCCGTAGTATAATAGATGGGACTTGAACCAGCAACCTTTCGACCGCAAGTCCAATGAGCTTAAAGCTTAATAGTAACGATAGCTTCTTAGTATAATGCATCTCATAAATTATTCATCTTTAATACAAGCTTCCTCCGAGAAGATCACGCGTTGAACAAATTGAAGTCAAGTCCTTGACTATCATCAAATTAATATTGATGCTAACTAATATAAAATCAGTCTTCGATCTCGCGAAATGTGTAATCGACGGTGAGTGATCAGAAGGCTTTTGATAAAGAAAAGGCAGTCTTTGTGGTAGATTTTCGGTTGACAGTGATGTCGAGGAATGGCTACTATGCTAAGTAAAGCAGCCATATTATATTTATTTTTTGTATTTAATTATTTAATATCTGTAAATACTGTTTTCAAAAAGATTATTTACTTACTAACCTATATAAATAAATTAAATTGTTAAAGAGGTTGTAATTGTAAATTAATAATAACATTGTATATTTTCTGGCGAAACTTTAATTAAATCTATTTAAACATTCAACTGTTAAAGGGTTACCTTCAACATTATTTTAAAAGGTTAAGTTGAATGTTATCAATTATAAATATTAGGTATGTCTCATATTTTGTATTTTTTGAAGTGAAATCTTCTCTAGGCTTATTGAGCACTTTTTGGGTGAACAAAAATCATGGAACTCGCGTCATCGTCATCTAACGCTTTCCATGAGCTATATGTATACTGTGTATATATGTGTACTTTTTGGGTGAACAAATAGCGTCATCGTCACCGAACGCTAATTACTTAGTTTTCACTTCTATCGGCAGACCCTATAGACCGTATGCCGCATGTTTTTTTTGATGATCGAGGCAAACATGCATTTTGGATATTGTCAATTAATACTATCGATATTCGAAAATAAATTTTAGTAAACCTGCAAGAATAGTCAAGCAAATTTAGCAATACCTGTAATTTTTATCTTTGTACCGATGTAGTAGTTTGTAGTCGCCTTGCCACCGACACTACGCCGAGTATTGTGGGTTCAAATCCCACACGGTACAACAAATTGAGTGATCCACTTATAGTTCTTTTGAGGGTGTACTTCATGTCTGATGTTTAAATGTTTGTTAAGCCCCCTCGCGATACAACTATTATTTATAAGAATTTAGTTGATTTTATCAATAAGAAAATACGAGAAAGTATTATGAATAAAATATTGACAGTATAGTCAACGAAGAATTTAAAAGGTATTAAACTAAAAACGAAGATGCAAACAAATCGTGGATTATTATAATGTGAAGTAATCTTTCCATTAGCGTGAGTGTTCCGAAACTTTCTTGAAAGTCAGCTTTTGGCGAGACGTGACAATATTTATTTTATCAATATCGTAATCTCACGAAATAACAATATTATTTTTAGAATTTATAATGGAATAATCCTTCGATGTAACGGTGTTAAGTGTGTTTATTATGTCGTAAATTTTAAGTAATGTCGTTTTCATCAATAAATTGATCTCGCGAAGAGTACTTATTTTCTGGATAAAAGTTATGTCCTTTTTTGCAACCCTGACAATGTATATGCGAAATTTCATGATGATCGATCGAGTAGTTAAGCTATGAAAGCGTAACAAACAAACACATATGTATTAGCACTTTTTATATTAGTAAGGATGTGTATGTAGTCATAATACTAAATATCCAAACCGGACGTGTCAATCTGAATTCAATTCGTTTGGAAATGTTCAGCAAATGTTTACTCTCTTATGATTGGACGTGTGTTTACGAAAGATAAAAGGATACAAAATATATAAAGAACTGTTCATTATTTTGTCAAAGTTTTTGCTTGGCAAATAGAGACTTTAGCATGAGATATAAACAATTGATTATATCACTATTGATTTCCGAACCAATTGCTTATAAATATTTTTTGACTTTTGTCGGGTGGCGTAGTGGTTCTAGTCGTCACCTCGCCACTGGCACAGCGTCGAATGCTGTGGGTTCGATTTCTATACGGGATAAATATTATATGTGATAAATAGATGTTGCGAATGTTCTTTGCCTGTTGTTTAAATGTAAATGTAATGTAAAATAGTATTTATAAAAGGTAAGAAACAATGAGAAAGCATTGTTTTGTCTACAAGTAAAAATCAACAGGCTGAAATAGTGACAACGCTTAATAGGTAAAACCTAATCAAATATAATATAATAACATTCTTTTTTTTCTTTTTATTATATTATTCTATCACATACATCAGCACAATCTAGCCTAAACTAAGCAGAGCTTGTGCTATGGGTACTAGACAATGGATAAACATCAGATATACTTTTTTTTTTGTAGATACATGCATATTATACATAGAAACATCCAGACCAAGACAAATATCCATGTTCATGCACACAAATGTTGTGCGAGAATCGAACCCGCGACCTCAGACTTGGCAGTCGGTTACACTAACCACTACGCCATCGAGGCCGACGAATCAAATGTAATATTGTGCTCATTATTTGATACTAATGCCGACTTATTTTGCTATGCATGACCCGTTGAACTGTTTAGCTAGATACCAGTCTGTTTTGTAGCTGCATAATAACGGAAAGGTAATAAACCTATACAGCTTAAGACTTCAGCTATTAAGCTCAATTTTTTCGAGAAAATCAAGGGCTTAAAGAAGCTTTATTCGAAATTACATAACAGAAAAAATCTTTATGTAAATTTCTGTAGTAACAGGAGTGAAAATGCCTTTAATTTTTAAAATACGTAGCTTTGATTTCTTTTATATTTTTCTGATAGCTATCATAAATTAGCCTGTTACCTGATTCCAGCTTGACGTCGACTTCTGGGATACCCTGTATATTGGAATATATCGCCGAGTATATTTTGTTATGTCGTTTTTAAACTGACACTTTATTATTATCACAAGCGCCGATATATATTTATATTACGCCACGCGTAATATATATATCTTTGAGTTGATCTCAAGTTCAGGGTTATTATTAGTTAAGAAACTAGAACATTATTTTTCTCATAATAAAGTAATTAGGTATTGTCTGCACGGACTTAGACTGCATGGATGGTGTAAAGATTTAAGTAGTCGCCTCGCCACTGCCGCCGCGCCGAGTGTTGTGGGTTCGATTCCCACACGGGACAAAACTTTGTGTGATTCACAAATAGTTGTTCCGAGTCTGGGTATTCTTTGTGTCCGTTGTTTGAATGTATTTAAAGTCCCCCGCGATACAAAAAATATTCCTAGTGAGCGAGTTGCCTTTTCAAACAGTAAAAAAAAATAACACATAACGAAGTTTGTAACAATATAGATAGTACTTTTTATTTCTTTGTTAAAAGATTACTAGCAATTTAGGTTACAAATGACTACTATTCCCCTCCAGCTAAGCTAGAATGTTTCTGTTAAACATAAAGGCAAGAAGAAAGGAAAAACGGGATAAAATATTAAAAACGTGGAACAACAACACAGTGAAACATGGAAGCACTTCCATTGATTACGTGCACTATGACGGTCAGGCACTAACAATCGCTTCTCAACTAGCAATTTCATCGACAAAACTAATTCGAGTATTTAAAAATTGTATGATCGCGCTTCCGTTTGTGAAACAATTCGTTTTCACTTGTAATAATTCGAATTATAATATACTAGCCACCCGCCCTGGCTTTGCACGGCTAGAACGAGACCTTAACAAATTATATACCTAAACCTCCCTCATGAATCACTTTGTCTATTGATGAAATCCGCATGAAAATCACTTTAATAGTTTTTGAGTTTATCGCGAAAAGACAGACAGACAGACGCGGCGGAGTATTTTGCTTACGATATGTAGTGATTCGAAACTTGATTAGGTGATAGGTCAAGATCGGTTGTGTTTTGAACTTTTCGGCGATGTTTCATACAGTTAAGTTATTAAAATTAATTAAAACTATTTATATTTAAGTTTATACTTTTCCCCGACGTTTCGGTAGCTTTACAGCAGCCTTGGTCACGGGAAAACTAAGATCATGAGAGCTGTATATAATTATTAGCTATCATAGCTATTAAAATTATTTAAATAGTTTTAGTTAATTTAAAGAAGGCCACCAGACTACGTCGGAAATTTGGCACTACGGCTTGACCTCCCCGGTCGGACACCTAGAGGTAGACCCAAGACAAGGTGGAAAGATGTAGTGCTAAACGACAAGAGGGAATAAAAATTTACTGACGATGATGTCGATGACAGAGCGAAGTGGAGGAGAAAAATAAGGAAAGCTGACCCCACCATCATGTGGGATACATAGGTAGGAAGAGTTTTAGTTATTTAAATAGCTTAAATTGTATAATGTAAACAACGCGACAAAATCCGTATAAAGTTGTTTTAATTTCAATGTATAACGTTCCCGTAAACATAAGACAATATCATGATGAAAAGATAAAGTTAGTAGACGGATATTTCTGACAAAGAAAAACATCTCATTACATCTAATAGTGACATTAGATATCTCTAATGTCACTTTGACAGTAGCCGTAGTAAGCATTTATCATTGCCATGGTTACTGTTAGGACCCATAGATAAGACACTAAATAACTGAGGTAGAACCTCTCAGAATCGCGTTTGGCATTGAGATTTTATAAAATTACACATAAGCTTATACCGTTTTAGTTTTATATCTTTACGTAGCTATCGTGAATCACCGTTCAGGCTGCATCATAATATTGTAGAAGTTCTGTTATAAAACTATTAATAGTTTCGTTTTCCAGTAATTATGAGGTCATAATCAAACCGTTAATATATACATAACGACAGGAGGTAAATTTATTAACAGTATATTTATACAAACTGTGAATAATGTTCTCTTTTCTTTGTTAATGTTTATGAATGTTGAAATTAAAATTGTTTTAATGAAATTTTCATGATATCAGTTGTTATATGCACGAGATACACTAGAGATTGCTAGTGTGTTCAGAGTTTATACAAACAACGTTCTCTATTTATAAGGAGAGAGCTAAATTTAGTTTTATGTCGCCCTTGTGGTTTGATACATACATTACTTGGGACCGATTTCGTTGCATAATGTAAACGTTTGAAGATTCGAGAACAGCTCAAGATAGGTATATGAGTTTATAAACTTCGTAAATGATAATTGTCCCTTTAGAATAAAAGTGCGTTTAGTATGCCTGAGGGCAGCGGCTAGGCGATCGGTTAAAATACTACCCATCCGTGCATCAAAATATGTACAATTAAATATCTATTTAATGTTTCAGAGTATTCTCTTTTATATGTTTCAAGGTGTTCGTGACTGCACTTGGGGTTAATTCTAATTCATGAACGATTTAATAAGGATTAAAAAAGCGATCAAAGAGCAGAGCCGGCTCTTTAATTAAAAAATATATATATCTGACCTGTGTGGGGATCGAACCTGAGGCGATATTACCCGACCCTGTAAAGGATATACTGTCATAAAATCAATTATTTTTAGAGAAACAGATAAAATTTAGACATTTATAAGTTAATATATTTATGTTTGTATGTTTACAGTTGTTCCAATAGGTATAATAATATATAACGTTGATATCAAAGCAGCACATTAGTGAGCGGATATTAAATTGAATATAAAGACTTTTGCAAGGGTCTTTGCACACCGGCGAACAGCGGGCAAGAAGATTGGACAGACCCCACTGACCTCTAGCGAACTCAGATGAGAAAATTCCTTGCGTTACTGCAAGTTTTGCCTGCATCGCTAGCATACGCCGGTTACCTCCGATGTATTTTCATTTGTGTCTTGTTTAAAATATATTACCATTATGGTAATATCTTTTCACGTGGAAGATATTCTCTTCTTTTACAAAACAGTGCATAAAATATTGCCAGCATATTCTTCGGTGAAGTATGCGCTGTATACATAAAGATCGAATCCGTTAAGCAAAAAAAAATTATCATAGCAACTTTTGCCTGCAACTTTACCCGCATGATGTACTTTTTTCGAATTCAAATATTCAAATATCAAAAATCTGTTATAATTAACTATAGTTACCTAGTTATACGTCACATGTAAAGTCTCTATTAATAATATATAATACATGTAATAACACATTCTCGGACACAAAACCACTTTTGATAATTTGTGATATGGCACACAAACTTTCCATACAAAGTGACATCATGTCTGGGGACGTATTGCCACATTAGGTACACGGTTTTAAAAGTATTTATTGCGGCAGTAACGGTCAGAGACGTAACCGCCTGTAGGCGGACATTCATACCAAGTGAATTCAAAACCGTGTGTTACGGCAGGCGTGTTTGATGTGGCTCTAGCGGTCTGTATTTTAGCCTAAAACGGCACAGAGTCATATACTTCCTATAAATGCTATGGGAAATAGTCGGCCGTGGACGGAGTTTTACTTTTAGTGTATTTCAAATCGCCGCCTACTTCCGTCGTGCCATATTATGAGGGTCATAATTCACGTCTCTCGACGTACTGTCCGGGAACGTGATAGCAAGTCAATTTCAAGCGAACATTTCGGCCTTATTCCTAATGTCAACATCGGTCAGGGAACATGTGTACCCAGCGTAAAACCTTTAAAAGGATATTCAATCCTTTTAAAGGTTTTACGCTGGGTGATAATAACTCAGATAGTGAATGAGATAGGATTTCTCTTTTTACCTATATATTAATTTCGATTAGATAAGTTTAAAAATTCCTTTAAAAACTAGCAATCACTTCAATGACGGTCACCCACGTTTGCCTTATCCCTAGCCCTAGATGTATTCAAAATGAAATCTAGAAAATGGTTGGACACACTTGTGTTGCTTCCTAGGAGTCTGCCCACTACCCCGTCTCATACCATGACCGTGCTAGGAACGTGTCAGGCATAAAAATATTCTTTGTAAGAAAATGTATAAGACTATGCCCACTAGACCGTTCCGTCACCGACCAGCAGTGCCTATAGCAGGCCGTATCGTGTTGCTTTTCGTGTCTGATACGTTTCTAGCACGGTCATGGTATGAGACGGTGTAGTGGGCAGACTCCTTTATGGACTACGAAAATCAAAAGATAAACCCGATTCTTTTAGTTCCTGCCTTCGTTTGAGGTTCCGTATTAAAAAAAGGAAAATACTGTTTCTTTATAGAGCAATTTTGTTGTCGATCAGTCAGTTTTTTAAGCCGTTCTTTATCAAAAATTACTGTGAATATAGTCTTGTACACGTTTGTATGCGGATTGTATTGTAAAGAATGGATAATCTTGAAACACGACAATTAGAGCTATTGGGGGATCAAAATACAAAAAAAATGATTCTCGATTTTTATGAACATGGTAAATATCATGTTCATAAAAATCCTGCTTATTAATCTGTTAGTGCTCAAACAAGAGACAAAGAATTTTAAGAATGAGACAATTTTTTTTGAAATACGGACTTGTAATAATTCCTGTACCACGGGGGACTTTACAAACATTTAAACTACGGACACAAAGAACATACAGACTAGGAACAACCATTTGTGGATCACATAAATTTTTGTCCCGTGTGGGATTCGAACCCACAACACTCGGCGCAGTATCAGTGGCGAGGAAGTGGAAAAAAAAATTTATGGATGACTGCTTAGTGGTATTTCATCTGAGCGTCTCTGTGCTTCGGAGGGCACGTCAGAAGTAAGTCTCAGTTGTTGCCAAATTGACAGCAGTCGTTAAGCCATATCAGAGGCCTACGGGCTACTTGAACATCTCTTGACAACAGGTTGGCCACTAACCACACGAAAAGAAGAAGTATCTCGTATTTACACGAAAAAATAATGTCCATTCTGAAATCTGTATTGAATACGCATTTTAAAATGGTTTTCAATTATTTGTAGGCATTGTATGGAAAACATTCAGATATTGTGTACCTATTATTCAAAAAATTACATATGTTACGTACTACCTGGCAACTTTGATTTTGAATTTTATTTTGGGCTTCATTTAGCTGTATTATAAGGTATTTCAGAATTATCCATTACTTCCGGGATAACATTATATATTACATTATATTGATATGAAATGAATATATTAGTAGTATTTGAGTATTATAGATGCTATAATAGATCTCTGCATGAACATGCCGAAACTATGATTCAGATCCTGACTCTATCGCTCTTGTAAGACATCCTGCTAGTGTTCAACTTCCAATCTTATATTTCGTATTGATCTTAAGATAAGATAAGATTTACTTGAAAACTTATGTGAGGCTAAACGTTTTCTAAATAAATTGAATACGTATACTTATATATCTTTGTTACCTTTTATTTCACATTAAGTACCTTTGATATATATTTATTTTGGAACATTTTATTATATTTTTCATATCTGTTCATTAATTATTTTAGACAAAAATTTTCTTACTTTTTCATTTGGAAGATTCATAATGTTTTATTAAAAACACCATTTCGATTTTCTGTCTACGACAAATAAAGATTGTAAGGAAGAACTGTGAAATGCGGACATATTATCCTTTGAGACGAAACATTTTTCTGACAGTGATTGACAGTTTATTGTGGCTTCTTTCTTATTTCCTTAATATAAATATTTTATCAGTTCTAAGAAAGAATGTTTATTATTCCTTATATGATTATATATGTATATATATTTATTTTAAATGTATAAAATTGATATTCTCTACTGCCTCGTTGATTGTGGCGGATCGTAAGGTCTCGGTATAATTTCACAGGTCGTGACAAGTATGATCTTTTTTTTTTAACGGCTCTACTATATTACTCTCATTCGAGCTCATTCCAGACATCCATTCAGCCATTGAAATAGCATGGTATCTGGAATAAGCTTGGTCGAGACTAATAAACTCGCCTTAAAACACTGTTAGTCAGTAATACAGGTCTACCTGAGGCAGAGGTGCACTACGGCAATAAGTTCATGGGCATTAGATGGTACAGATAAAATAAAGTCATTTTTATATACCTATAGGGGCAAAGATTTCTGGTAGGGTATGCACGCCCTACCCGAAACCTCTGCGAGGGCACTACATTTCATTTATAAATGTTTTTGTGTGTATATATATCTGTATAATATATTGTAGTATTTAATAAATAGATTTCGATTATATAGATTTACTTGAAAACTTATGTGAGGCTAAACGTTTTCTAAATAAATTGAATACGTATACTTATATATCTTTGTTACCTTTTATTTCACATTAAGTACCTTTGATATATATTTATTTTGGAACATTTTATTGTATTTTTCATATCTGTTCATTAATTATTTTAGACAAAAATTTTCTTACTTTTTCATTTGGAAGATTCATAATGTTTTATTAAAAACACCATTTCGATTTTCTGTCTACGACAAATAAAGATTGTAAGGAAGAACTGTGAAATGCGGACATATTATCCTTTGAGACGAAACATTTTTCTGACAGTGATTGACAGTTTATTGTGGCTTCTTTCTTATTTCCTTAATATAAATATTTTATCAGTTCTAAGAAAGAATGTTTATTATTCCTTATATGATTATATATGTATATATATTTATTTTAAATGTATAAAATTGATATTCTCTACTGCCTCGTTGATTGTGGCGGATCGTAAGGTCTTGGTATAATTTCACAGGTCGTGACAAGTATGATCTTTTTTTTTTAACGGCCCTACTATATTACTCTCATTCGAGCTCATTCCAGACATCCATTCAGCCATTGAAATAGCATGGTATCTGGAATAAGCTCGGTCGAGAGTAATAAACTCGCCTTAAAACACTGTTAGTCAGTAATACAGGTCTACCTGAGGCAGAGGTGCACTACGGCAATAAGTTCATGGGCATTAGATGGTACAGATAAAATAAAGTCATTTTTATATACCTATAGGGGCAAAGATTTCTGGTAGGGTATGCACGCCCTACCCGAAACCTCTGCGAGGGCACTACATTTCATTTATAAATGTTTTTGTGTGTATATATATCTGTATAATATATTGTAGTATTTAATAAATAGATTTCGATTATATAGATTTACATAAGCCAGCGGACTAGGGTATGCAGTGCTTATTTGCTTGTATGAAGCGATGTTTTTGTTTAACCGTACAAAGCCAGAGTGGGTCGTTTAAGTGCCTCTAAGCACGTTTTAGCTATCGCATAGCCGGAGCCGACTAACCAGTTCCATAATGAGTTGCCTGCTGAGTAATTTATGCCGGTACGTGTAAAAGCTTTTATAGGTACTTAATCTATGCATTTGGTTACAGGGTGTCCGGCAAGAAGACTACTAGGTAGCCGGGGTGGGCGCAAAGGTATGTACTATATTTTAATTATTTTTAAGGTAATGAGATATATTGTTTGCTGGTGAAAGATATAGGCCATTTCACTCATTAAGTATACCGTGGAAATTTATGCGGCCGAAGCTGCGGGCAAAATTTAACTGAATATATTATTGAAAATATTTACAATAAACAACAAAACTTTTACAATTTTGTGAGTCTGTACCAGCATCATGTGAAAATACGAAATGTATTTCAATGTAGTTCTTACAGTTTTGTAGATTGAAAGTTAACTTAAAATATATTAAACATCATCTAATTTCGTTGACAACCGAAAATATGGTCTTTAGCGAGAGTCCATAAATGCGCAGGCAAAAACGTCACTAGCAAACTGCCCACGTGGATTAAGTCGCGAGCAAATGTTCAGTTTAGTTTTATATCATTTTATAGCGCCGCAGTACATTACGGAAGTATCTACTACTATTTCGAAAGCGGGTTTATCAGACGGGAAAGGACAATGAAAGTTCATATGCAATGTAATAATATTTTTCATTCCCGTCGAAATGGTGGCAACCATAACGGTAGTACTACTAGCCGTACTGCTACGTGAGTATAGTGTTACTTCTTGAATTAATGAATTAAATATTTATAAGACACACATATTACAGAAAATTCTTAAAATCCAGACAACTTTTTTTACTGACATGCCGAAAAGGGTCCTGCTAAGCCTATGATGACCGCGGCGCTGATTTTCAGCTGAGGCTCATGGAAGCAAGGACCGTATAAATACAATAAAATTATACGATTGTTATTAAAAATACCTACATTACTAGTCGATTTTTTTTTATTGACAGCACGATGGCACTTGTTTGTTATTGTATCTCGCCACTGTCACAACACCGAGCGTTGTGGACTCAAAACACACAGGAGACAAATCTGTCTTTTGTTTGAGTCTTTGTTTTGTAAATAGAGTTGAAGACATCTTTAAAAAAGTGCAATATACGTACAACTGTTTGTTGCGTTACTAAAAAAATGTAAATAGAAGAGATTAATCATTTACTGCTGGATTTTTGCTTGATTAGATACATATATCAACTTTAAGTCACCTTTAATAATTATTAATTCCTTACATCTTATCTTATCTTAAATACGGGGGCCAGTCAGTGCAGACCGGCGACACTTCGACCCAGTGGGATCTTTTGTGTCGGCCCCAAGATCTATCCTTTAGCTATCTCCTTATGAATGTACTGCATCGGCCGCAGTGTACACTTCAGAGGAAGAAGCCTGAAGCCTTCGGGGTTTGGATATGCCAATCACATCAGACCCATTCTCAATCCAGCCAACGCAACCATTCACTCAGTAGGTGCGATATGGACTCGTCCTGTTTACCACAGGCTCTGCAGATCAGATTGTTTGCCAATCCCAATCTGTACAGGAAGTCGTTGGTGCCAAAATAGCTAGTGAACGCTCCTGTGAGCAAGCGTATTTAGCCCTTGTTGTACCCACAGAGCTTCCGAGTGAAGCCCGTGGCTCTGTTTGCAATGAATTTCTTGGAATGTTCCAAACCCCTGAGGGCCTTCCACTTTAGCCTGTGTTTATCATTGCACTGTGCATTCAAAGCTGCCTTAACGGTGCTCTCAGGCTCGAAGCCCAGAAACGGTTGCTCCGAGCCTTTTTTGGTTAATTCATCAGGGTACTCATTACCCTGCACCTCTGCATGCCCCGGAACCCACGCTAGAATTCCTTACATAATAATAGGTTTTAGTTTTACTAGGAGTGGGCGTCTACTTTGCGCTATAGTAACAACGTACTAGTAACTTTGCAAATCCACCGTAAAATAAGAGAATACTTATTTCCCTCAAGTAAAATATATGGTAATGCATGCACTCCTACGTGATTGGAGTGGATGACAGGCTTATGATATGAATATTCAACAAAGATTCTACTAATAAAGTGCATCAGGGAGAATGCCACGAAAAATTCAATTGCCTCTTACCCCGCAGTTTATTTTTGTTCTATTATGCAAATAAACTTTATAGCCGTCGGCACTTAGGCAGATACATCCATAATATTGTCTTCTATTTACGCGAATGTTACTCATTGAAATTAAAGTACTATATACGGATTTTATCGCGTTGTCTCCCCGTGACCATGGCTGCTGGAAAGCAACCGAAACGTCGGGGAAAGTGGATTTTATCGCGTTGCTTATTTATCACTGTACTACAAAATTTTGAAAATATTACACTACTACTACTATTGATTTTATTTTACTAATTTGTCAGCTAATAAAATTATTTAAATTATTAAATCTATTTATTTTTGGTTTACACTTTCCCCGACGTTTCGGTTGCTTTTCAGCAGCCATGGTCACGGGGAGACTCTTTGTAATACAGTGATAAATAAACTACGTGATAAAATCCGTATATAGTAGTTTAATTTCAATGAATAACATTCGCGTAAACAGAAGACAATATTACACTATTAAACTTGACAAATTTTTAAACTTTTAAGTTTCGCCGAGACTAATTGCAGCCACATATCACATACCCGGCTGTATTTAATTTGGTCATATATTAAAGCATGGTAATCATTTACGTTGAACTTGAAAACGGATACCTATAAATCTGGGTCTAGACTAACCGAGCTAAGTAGAGTTATTGCCATAGCCTTTCTGCCACTGAAGCGTGAAATTTATTAAACCTTTGTTTTTAAATTACTAGAAATTAAATGAGTGCAGTCATTTTGGATCAGGATGGCGTAGTGGTTTAAGCGGTCATCTCGACATTGCTATTGTTCCGAATGTTGTGGATTCGAATTCCGCACGGGACAAAAATTTGTGCGATCCACAGATGGTTGTTCCGAGTCTGTTCGAGTCTGTTCTTTGAATGATTGTAGAGTGCCCCGTGATACAGAAAATATACCCAGAGCGTAAGGCTGCAGGGCTTTAAAAAAAATTATAGTAATAAATGTTCAAGTGTTTTGTATCAATTCTTTTTTATTTTACATATTAATAGGCGGTCAGGAATCCTATAATAGCTACAAAATCTTGTACATATGAGTTGTAAATGACTGAAATCATAATTTAATGGCGATTTCAAAGAGTGGCCGTGAGTTTCTTGCCTGTATCTTCTCATAGGTTTAACATTTTAAGGTAGGCATACTTGTGTAGTGGCCTGCCGTTTCATACGGCCGGCGGGCCAAAATCTCGGTGGGGTCGCGATTACATGTGAAAGTGATTCGTGCGACCCTGGGGACCCTCAGTATGTCGAGGTAGACCGTGGTAGGTATGGTCGGTATTAACGGGATATCTTTTCCCCGGTGAGACCGACATAACCTCTCCGTCGCCTCGCGAAGAGGTATGTGTTAATGCATTCCTCCACGTAAAAAAAAAACGCTCGCCATTTTGCCTGAACCTAGCAACTAATATAAATGGAAATTCAGTAACTGCACTAGATACATTAACTAATAAACTTTGACGATAAGTATTACTGACTTTAATGAGTAAATTATTTTTGACATTGACTTAGTAAACAGAATGTTTTGTCTCCTTTGGTCAACTTGATAGTAAGCGCTATGAATAGCACCTATAAAAACTAGTAACCCAATTTAAAGAATCGTTTAGTGTGTTCTTTCCATAGATGTATTGAATATCGAAACACGGAAATTTACCCAGTGCAGACGCTATAAATAAAAAAATAAAACTGGTATGTTTAAGCTTGGGCAGTCATAATAACTACCTATATTAAACAGTAACAGAAATAAAAAAATAGAACATTTTAAATGAAAAGATTATTATCATTTTTGTTTTATAAGTGTTCTGAGTCTCGACATTTCACCTTCCCCACGTTGTTGCCCTGTTAACTTTTACGAAAACGTAAAAACATCATGATTCACAATAACGTTATTCTTGTCCAGCGTGGCGATTGAATCTGGAATGCTCAGTACCTTGTTACTGGCCAAGTGACTTTTGAAACAACTGTTCTACAGTCAGAGGGTTACGTATTAATGTTATCAGAACGCCTCCAGGAAGATTATGTCCGTAAAACTATCCAAATGTTTATCCTAACAATTAAGTACCCGAAAGATTGGTTAACATTTTGTTCAAACTCTGATTACGCCACAATTTCTATACCAACTGAGTTGTTTAAGCCCTCACCCTGTTTACATAAAACTTGAAAATCCAATCTCTGATACTCTACAAGGGAAGGGATTCGGCTGTTTAGAATTTACGCTTCAATGCCAGGAAGGCTGTGGTAATAAGTTTTACTATTTGGCTAGGTTGGTTAATATAGGACTTGAATGATTACCACACTTATAATAGACTAGTTTATTCTCACGGTTTCGCTCGAGTAAAAGTAGTTAAGGTTATGTTAGTAACAGTACTTTTTTTGTTAAATAAAATAAAGCCCGTGTTACTCAGTGGTAATATAGCTTTCTACTAGAGAATTTTTCAAATCGGCTGTTATCTTACAAATAAACAAACAAACAAAAAATCAAATATTACCTCTTTATAATATTAGTATAGATGACCAATGAAAAACTTCGGTAATCAATAGCATGATGTACCTATTCGTATATTAACCAGTAGCGGTAAGTGGTAATGCCACGCGACCGTTACGAAAAAATCGAATGATTCAAAAACATTTTGATCTTGCATTCGAGTGACGATCTTACCGTTGACAGTTATTATTTGTGATTTTTTTTATCGAATATTATATTTGTATATTATTAATTTTATGAAATAATCAAAACGGGCTCTGGTGGCAATTGTAAATTATTTATAACAGAGGAAAAATACAACCCACGAAGCAGGATTTGAACCTGCTGCCACGATAAACCGTCTCATCAGACCCTGAAAAACTTACCTAGTTGGTAAATGATTGTGTCATTTACCAACAAGGTAAGTTTTTACTTAAAACATTATACTAACATAATAATAATATTCTATCGCATACACACTACACCATCTAGCCAAAACTAAGCAGAGCTTGTACTATAGGTACTAGACAATGGATAAACATACATATACACTTTTTTTTGTAAATACATACATATTATACATAGAAATATCTTATCATGTAATAATATACTGCAAAAACAATTCTGTCCAACCTACAACCTTATAAAAATACATTATTGAAAGAGAAATAAAACAAATTCCACACCAAGTCGCTACCCAAAAAATAAATAATGTTTATTTCACCCCTGCGAATGTCCTCTCCGCAGGGAACCTATTTCTCTCACTTCCGGCACTTTTATTTCGTTCTGTCCGACCATTGAAATTGTTCCGAAATTCATCTTTATAGCAATAATAATTATCTATGTTTGCTGATATTATAAAGCGAAAAGATTTGATTTTTATTTATTTTTAAGGGTTTATCTCAAAACCTAATCAACCAATTTAAAAAATTCTTACACCATTATTACAGTATATTATCAAATTTAGCACCGAGTAAAATAGGCTTCATTTTATTTAAAAGGAGTACTTTCACCGACGTAACCTAACCTACTTTTACGATCGAAGCCGCGAGCAAAAGCTAGTGCATCTATAAAGCAAAAATAATTATAATCGAATAAAATTGTAAGAACTTTTTAATTAAAATGTTTTCATGTTTTGTTTTGTAGATTGGTTAATCAAGTCGTCTAGGTAACTGATATTTATTAGATTAATAAGGGATTATGTACATCTTTGTACACTGGTTAAAGGTTAAAAGTTAGGTAAATGCTATATTATCAAGCTTTCTGAGATGATAGCGTAGTAGTGGCTCTACTGCTAATGAGTTTAATTCTATCGCTACAAAGTTACTCTAGATAGGTCCAAGTGACCCTTTCGAAAGAACATGTTGACTGAATGATAAGTACATATTTGTAGTCCGAAATTTTCAAATACCAGCAATGACATAAAAAAAATTGTTTGCTGTCATACGTAATGATATTTCTTTATTTTGAAATACAAAATAAAAACAAATTTGCAATTTTACAGCACTTTTAGTTAAAGTATTACTTAATTTATGTAATTAATAATTCTTTACAGTAAAATAGTAAGTAGGTACTTAATAACGTTATTCATGCGTAAGCTTTAATGTTCATCTACTTAAGTCTTGCCGTATCATTTACAATATGACGTCATGTCGTGATATAATACGCAGCAGCAATCCACAACCCTGCCAACGTTTTTTATAGTCAAATTCATAATGCAACACGCACCGATATAAAAGTCGATATCACTCTATAGTAAAAATAACAGCATATATTATGATAAAACTGCTGTTGGCAACGGCCATTACACCAAAATAATGGCCAATCAATCAAAGGTTAAAACAGATTAAAACTCGACTCAGTAAAGTACCAAGAGATTTTATATACAATAAAGCATAAAGCCTAAATTAAAGCTAAAATAAACCCGTATAAAAGAAAACCCGCGAATATGACTGCTGAAAAGCAACCGAAACATCGGGGAAAGTGTAAATTTAGTTGTAAATTATTTTAAATGTTTAATTGCTCAAATAGTATTATAGGGGTTCAGTGGTATTGTAATATTTTCAAAATTATGTAATACTAGTTTTCCACGCGATTTTATCCGAGTAAGTCCCATTCCCGTTGGGATATCGGGATAAGTAAAGTAGCCTATGTGTGACTGCAGGTCTCCAGCTATCGCAATCGGTCCAGTAGTTTTTTGCTTGAAAGAGTATAAATAAATAAATAAACATATTTCTTTTTTTTATTATAGATTTTCACACCCGTATGAGTAAGACATATGTACGTCCTAATCTTTGGATGAATGGGGAGACTGTCTGTGAACTGGTAATTTAATATTTATTATAACTCATCCGGATGAACGGTCATAAATCGATAAAGTAAAGCAGCAGCTAAAACTAAACAAGAACCAAAGCAAAGGTATGCACTTTAATTACAATAATTTCCAAATTTAAATTTGTTTCCGAATTCGCTCGAAAATAGATTGCGGTATAAATATCTATATTTAGATGATGTCCCCAAAAACGGTAGGCAACCTTTGTTAATTGTCAAAATCAAATCTTTTTCGAGGCAGCTGTGCACCGCTTGTATAACGAATTTAAGCTCGCACGGTTAACTTCAGCGACAGTTGTAAGCTGTTGCGGTAGAACGTTGAGTTAATGTACTTATGTACTACAGGAGACAACTCAAATAAATTGTTTATAACTCGAGTAAAAGTGCATGTACTTTAAGTCACTTAGTCTGAGCCAGACACTTACTGCAACGACACGCTACAATGCAATATTTTTGAAGTGAAAACTTCTTTAGGCGCGTTGAGCACTTTTTGGGTGAAAAAAATCATGGAACTCGATCATCGTCACCGAACGCTTTCCATGAGCTATATGTATACTGTATATATATGTGTACTTTTTGGGTTAACATAAAGCGTGAAACTCGCTTCATCGTCACCGCACGCTAGTTACATAGTTTTTAATTCCATCGGCAATCCCCAAAGAGTGCCCCGCATGTTTTTATATTTTATATATGCCTTCCACTGTATTGTTATGTTATTTTAAAAATATGTGATGTACTAAATGCATGTCTATGTGAAACTTTACTTACGAGTACTTGTGTCGGTTGTGGAACCCGGGAGAATTTTAGATATTGAAACAATAAATACAAAGAACATCTAAATCCAGGATAAATATCTATGGCAAACAACCTTCAGCGCATTGGCAGTTCCAGTTCAATGCAGGTGTTTTAATACATATTTTTTTTATAAAAGTTTAACTATTTCGTACTACTTTTGTACAGAACTGCGATCAAACTTTTTAGTCAATGTGTGAATGCTGATTTGGAACAAATTAATCCTAATCCTAACTAATATTATAAATACAAATGTGAGTTTGTTTGTTACGCTACCACGCCTTAACTACTCGACTGATCATCATAAAATTTCGCAGGGTACCCTTTGTTTCGACAATTTTTCGTCCTAATTTAATTAATATAGGCATAACAAGTTAGGCTTATTTTTTTGTCATAATAATACTTTGACATACCTAATTGTTTTTTGGCATACTATTTCAGTAGGCATAAATATCATTTACGCTAATGCTTTTTGTCCTAATTTTGATCGCCATAAAGTTATAAGGCATATATAACTTGGGTACCATAATGTAACAATAGGTTAGGGTGCGGCGAGGGGCCCTTGAGCCACCCCTAACATGTTTACTTTATATAAGAAAAGTATTTTATTAAAAACAAAAACAACATTTACAAAACTTCAAATTTATGCTTTAGAATAGTATACTTAACAATTACATATAATGCTTATAGTAATTATGCTTAAAAAATTGTGCCTAAACAGTTATGCCAAATGAATATTGTGCGTAACTATTATTAAGATAAGTATAAATATGCCATGTTAAATTATGACAAATAATTTTATGCGAATAAATAGGGAACCAATTTCGCATACATGTTGTCAGTGGTGTCGAAAAGGACATGAGGTACCTTTCATTCAGAAAAAGATCTGTTTCCGAGGGAAAGCAATTTATTCACACAGTCTAGATAGCCGCAGGGTTCTGTACCCAAAGGGTGCCAACGGGGTTTAGTAATAGTACTTAGCTTCCGCTATCCGTCTGTCTGTCTGTCAGCGGGCTGTAACTCATGAACCGTACCTAATAGGTAGAGTTAAAATTTACACAGATTTCGTATTTCTGTAGCCGCTATAACAACAAATAATAAAAAGGACATGTTGTTATATTTTGTACGTTGCTACGGATTTCTTTGCGTACAAGTTCGATTGTCAGTTTTAAACACTGGATAAAAAAACATACATATAGATACTTAGTACAAATAAAAGTAACGTCCATTTTAATAATCATCGTATTTTCGACAAATTTATTTACGTTTACATACAAAGTGGGCTAATTTGAATGAAATATCAACATTGAAATAAATATTCGTGATACCATTCGATATCGAGAATTAAATTTGCGAAGTAGCGATTTTGTTAAATAAGTATTTATTTTATCTACTTGATTTTCGTCAAGCAAACAATTTAACAAACTTTTAAGTAAAGCTCAACTCATACCATCAAGGAAAATAGATAACATTTGCAAGATTTCACAAAAGGTTTGGATACAATTTGTTTAGCGAATTATAACTCCCTCTAAAGTTTTGGAAATTTGAGAATTTTAATTAATTTTGGGCTTATTTATGGCGCATGACTATTTGATCTGGTTAGATTTGTAATAGCTTCTGTAAGGCATGGAATCATATACATACGTCAGAGAAAATTTTGTAGCTTTGTATTATTAAAAAAAGCCCACAGACCATATCATGTAGATGTGCTCTATTTGTTGAGTGTCTCTTGACAATTTTTTCTCCTTGTATTCTATTAAGATATTAAAAAGAGTACTCTCTCGCGTTTATTAATATTAGTGTCATGGGAGGCTTTTCAAATATTCAAACAACAGGCACAAAGAACAGATCAGACAAATTTTGTCTTCGCTGAAACAGTGGCAGGTAACTTAAACCAATACGCCATTTATGTAGTCGTAATGTATTTACTATATAATTTTATTATTATATTAAGACTGATATGTATATTATATTATATTGTATTACGTTTACGCGAATGCTATACATTAAAATTAAACTGCTTTATACGGATTTTATCGCGATATTTATGAACAGTTTTTATTCCAATATTATAAAGAGGAGAGATTTGATTTTTGTTTGTTTGTTTGTAAGATTTAACTCAAAAACTACTAAACCAATGTTAAAAATTCTTATACCATTAGTAAACTATATTATCACCGAGTAACATAGGTTACATTTTATTTAAAAAGTTCTATTACTAACATAACTTTAACGCGAGCGAAGCCGCGAGCAAAAATTATTAAAACCATTCAGATTTAAATTTACACCTTCTTTGTCGTTTTGGTTGCTTTTCAGCAGCAATGTTCATGTTTGTTTTCTTAAATTAAGAATAAAATTATATTATTTCTAAAATATAAGTTTACAATATTCTCTACATGAATAGCTAATATAAGTAAAAATCGGTTACCCAGACCGGCATTTATTATAAACAAGTCCCTGTTTTCTGTGTACATATATTCTTTACACACTGGATTCCATATACCGTCCATACTTTATATGCACGATGTTCCACTTTTATATTTAGTAAACAAGCATTTTTACTATCAGTTTTAAATTCAGTGTATTTTATATCTAGGACTACATTTTGTAAACCTATATCAAGGAATTTCTGTATAATATTTATATAGACTCACGTACGTGTACCTATGTCTTCACACGGATAGGCCGGGTTGTAATTTATTGACAGAAATTTTAAGAGACAACTGCCGCACTAGTCATAATTCTTGTGACGGGAGGTACGAAGATATCTTAAACTGTAGGAAAAGACATGTACAACTTGAAAAATACTAAACTAAGTAGTCTAAAATAACATTTCATAAATGTTTAAAGTTTTTATTATCCTAACTGTCTGACTAATATTATAAATGCGAATGTGAGTTTGTTTATTATACGCTTCGGCGCCACTTCTCTTTCAGTCATCATGAAATCAAAATCAAAATAAATTTATTCAAGTTAGGTTACAAGGTAACACTTCGGAATGTTAAAGTTACACGTAAATTTTTCCCTGTGAATTTACATTTACTGCCACGTTCAGAAAAGCAAGGGTGTAGGGCTCTAAAAAGAACGGGCAAGAAACTCATAGCCACTCTTTTTAATCGCCGAGTGTACGATAATATTTCGTTTACAAATCATAACTGTTAGGTGCTGCAACCATTTCTCCATGAACTACTACTGAACATACTCAAGTATTTGATAAAATTTTATTGTAGCCTCTAAAGCAGCAGTATGGTAAATAGGAGCATCCACTTACATGTACATAAATAATCAAGACAAGGCATGATTGTTTAATCTAACTGATTAAATAAAAATGTAGTAAGTAGATTATCGAATTCCACGAAACCAAGGTCGACCAGTCACCACAAGTAGCACCCGTTCACGAGTACGATGCATGGGCCAGCCATCGCCCCCTTCGCCATATTGAAGGGAAGGGAACGACCCGGTCCATGACGCCACCACAATGAAAAGCTCCTTGAAATAAAGCATACACATTGCCAGGGGCACAGAAAAAGAAATAGGGTATTTTACATACAGAAAAAGTACCGTGCCAGATCGAAGCTGCGATCAAGAGCTAGTGACTAATAAAAATAATTTTTGCTAAATTTATATTAACGGCTTTGTCTTTGACATTTGTGAGTTTGGAATAAACAAAAATAAATAAAAGTAAACTGCTATTACACACGAAACATTACTTAAACCCTGGAGATACACGTCGCCTCTGCACAAATAGAAATTCTAACTAGCGAGCGCTGAGGTCAAACAACAATTAATACAAAAGTAATATTAACAAAAAGTTTAAAGTCAGCAAACAGAAATTTATTCTCAGTAATTAATATAACAGAAATTAAAAAAATGTTTCTTAGCTGCCAAATTGCTTTTATTTTACAAAAATCCAATTTAGTGACTTATGCAAAATAATACAGTTAAAATAAATTAAAAGATCCATCTTGGTCGTGCTCCTTTAATAACTTTTATTAAAACAAGAAATGATAATTTACTATATTTACAAAAGTATCATCAAAGGCAATCGGGCAAAGGCCCAGTGTTGATAATTATTTTGTGCCTGTAAATGAGGAACTCGCCTAAAATGTACATGCCATTGAAATTAAACACTTTATACGGATTTTATCGCGTTGTTTATTTTACTTTAAACACTGTTATTACATAATTTTGAAAACTCCAACACTACTATTATTGAATTTTACTACTATTTAAGCTATATATTTTCTAATTAAAACTATTTATATTTAAGTTTACACTTTGCCCCGACGCGCGACGTTTCGGTTGCTTTACAGCAGCCATGTTCACGGGGAGACTAAGATGGTAGTTGTCCCAACGTTCTGAAGTGTAGCTAGTTATTTTAAAGTACCCGAACATAATTTCATCTTTGGTGTTCCTATTTACGCAGAATGAGCTCAAAGTATCATGAAGTCTAGCTGTGTTTTGCTTCTTCTTGGGTTTGACTATTTGAATGACTGGATCCCAAGCTGGTGGTACATTCCAACCATCCTCTCTATTGAAATTAGGATGTTTTTTAATTTCAATAGCCTCGTGAAGCATCCTTAGTAGGAATCGGTGTTCTTTTGCGAGTATATGTGGTTTGTCAAATCGTAGGTAGAGGTTGGTCCCCTGTTGCACATGTTCACACACAGCAGACTTCAACGAGCGTTGGTGTTTAACATCAGCTATATGTTCTTTTAAGCGGGTGCCTATGTTTCTCTTGTTGTGTGGTTTAAAGTAAAATAAACAACGCGATAAAATCCGTATAAAGTGTTTAATTTCAATGTATAACATTCGCGTAAACATAAGACAATATTATGTACATGCCATATAAAAAACAACGTAGACGCGTATTTAGGGTTGTTTTTAAGGTTTGGCCCCAATCCTAATTTATTTTTTATTATATATAGATAACTAACTAACCGCACTAGGCATTATTGAGGCATTACTGTGAGTCATCAAAATGTATTCGGTATACGCAAGATTGGGTAAGAAACATCTTCACAAACTATTCCGCATACTTACATATAATCGCTTGTATTCCAGAGTAGGCAAAGGCTACATATTTCCTCTGCTACGATCATGCTTTATCGGCTTTAATTATATTTTTTGTACGCTCATTAGTTTACGTGACTCTTAATCTAACCTTTATTTAAAAAGTGTTTAATGTCATTAGAGACCGTCAGCCGAGGTTTTTAGCTTGCAGCTATCCCATTTACATTAGCCATATATTATACAATATTATTTTTAAAATACAGTGCCTGAACTAAGAACTAGGTAATTCCTATGTCGCTGGGGACTTTACAAATATTTATACAACGGATACAAAGTACATCCAGACACAAAACAACTATTTACAGACCACACAAATTTTTATTCCATGTGGGGATTGAACCTATAACCCTCGGCGTAGTGGCAATGGCACATGAAATTGGTTGCTCTAATCACATTTAGACTACACGCAAGTACAATTAAAAGCAGCGGCAAAAACAGCCCGCACACCATGGGAGCGTAAACGTTGTGCGGGAAGCGCACCCGCAATTTTAAACTTGTTAAAATGTATTGTTTGGATCGTATCTAGCTTTGTAAAAGGTGGTAGAATAAAAGCTTTTATGTACGATCTAAACCGATACGAGTAAAAGGGGATTAGTATTTTTATTTAATCCTCTAAAGCTAATGGTAGTAGTACTTCCACTGTTATTGCGTTTAATTTGTATAGAAGCTTCACATACCAATATTTTCATTCACTATCTTTCGATTTGATTTTCGTTAATAAAGGGGGAATAGTATTTTTATTTAACCTTGTTTCACCAATGGTTGGAGTAATTACATTGTTGCTGCGTTATATTTGGTGACTAAAGGTCGCTCGCCACTGTCGCCGCGCCGAGTGTTGTGGGTTCGATCCCCATACGGGACAAAAATGTAATCCATAAATAGTTGTTCCAAGTCTGGGTGTTCTTTGTGTCCTTTGCTTGAATGTTTGTAAAGTCCCCCGCGACACAGGAATATATACTAGTACGGAAGAAGTATTTAAAAAAAACTTACCAACATTTTCACACCCACTCTTTTATCCCATCGCTTGCAATAGAGATATCACTCGCCCATTGCCTATCACTATGGAAAGCAAATAAAGATTCCTTTCCTTAGGCTTGACAACACGTAGGTATGTGTTGTGCAATTTTGTTAAATCTCACTACTAAATTCACATTCGAGTTGGCAATTGTAATTGAGGTTTCGGCTACTATTCAATTACAATTAGTTACTATGTTTTAACTATGGCAATTACAATTTGCAAGCTTTGGTGATTAATATAAGCAGCGATACCCTAGTGGAAGACCATTGGACTGCTAAGCAGAGGTCTCGAGTTTGATCCCAAGGCGCGAATCTATGACTTTTCAAAGTTATGGGCGTATTGAATAGTTAATTATTGCTCTCTTTAACGGCAAAGGAACACATCGTAAGGAAACCTGCATATCTGAGAGTTCTACATAATGTTCCCAAAAATAATTGTGAAGTCTGCTAACCCGCACAGGACCAGCGTGATGGGCTATGGCCTAATCCTTCTCACACTCAAAAAAGATCCGTGTCCGGCACTGTCATAGTTGTATAATACAGGGCTGGTATTGTAAATATAATAAGCTATTTTGTTTTTCATTTCAACGAGATAATCTGTAAGATGTTACAATGACACTATTTGGGAATAATGTAAAAACCAATACCAACTAACTTTTTATACTGGTGAGGCAAGAATCGTGTTCGAGAAGAGTGTTTAACAACATAGCCTGGGTGATATAGATAGCTAGAACTTATTAGCTACGGTAATCGCTTACTTTCAGGTGAACTGTAGGGTTGTTTGCCAACTTGGTATTAGAGCAATACTTTGGGGAACACAAATATTGGCTTAGCTAGCAATGATTTTCTTCTAATAATGAGTTTTCTCACTACATTATTTCCAACCGCTGTTGTCTCGAAATCGAATGTGGACGACTAGCCCTCTGTAAACCGATTCGATTCGGTTTTGTATCGATTTGGGTTCCTCATACAGACGGAGATTTTATTGTCGTGTGTCGGTTACCGTTTCAAACCGGCCATGCTGATACTGAGCATTGCCGATATAAAAATCTCATTAGCACTATATTTGATTCGAGATACGAATAATGATCGCATATACGCTAACGCCTACGCTTTTGCACGATAACGCGATTTTATTTAACTCTAGTCTCTGCCCACAGCATTGTTTGTGCACGTCCACAAATTACCGAGATATAAAGTTTTATATTAGATGCGTTTCAGGATAATACCCATAAATGGTCTATCTGTGTACTATATTTTATACTAGGTATCCCGCAGGAATACCAAGCACTTTTTCCTGGATGAAAGATACTCCGTGTATTTTCTGTACTTCGTTACTACGTTCCTCACTGGGCTATCGCTGCTATATACCGATTCAAAATAATAATAATATGGCTCCATTTACAAAATCAATTCTATAAATTTATAACTCATATATTACATACATTCTGTAAATAATTCTGCCGTAATAAAATGACGTAGATCTAGTGGCTCGGGGAACTTGTAATTTACATACACATTTTGTAAAAGAACATTTAAAAAGAAACCATAGTAAACAACAAGGCTTAGAAAAAAATTATCCTAGAGGTAGAAGATCCGTACAATTTTGATGACAAAATATATAATACTAGATTTTTGTCTGCGGTTTTGCTAGCGTTAAAATAGATATTGTAAATTTTTCCCTCCTAAAAGTACTTTTATTCTGGGTGAAGGCGTGCAAGCGTAACAAACAATTTTACATTCGCATTTATAATATTAAGGATAGTAGGTACCATTTGCAGTTTATGTTTAAACAGTGAAACTCTAAACCAGTAGAAACATGGCCATGAATGAGGGATAGAACAAACAGAACTCGATGACTAGTTCGGAAATAAATTGACCTTGTGTATTAGGGACTGAAATGTTTATAGTCTTGACCAGATTAAACAAACTACAAAGGCAGATTATACCTTGGTTACTTGTAGATAACGATGATTTTGTTTTTAAAACATGAGTTCATGATTAAATATATGAAACATAGTAGATCAGTCATATTTTGCCATTAGGTCATACACATTTTGAGCATAATAAAATAAATAATGTATAAAATATTAAATTATTTTACATAATTAAGTTTACCTAGTTATTATTATTTAAATAAATTTATTGAAATAAAATTAATCAAATTCAAATTATGATTGCATGGATGGCGTAGTGGTTTAAGTGGTTGCCTAGCCACTGCCGCCGCGCCGAGTGTTGTGGGTTCGATCCCCACACGTGACAAAACATTGTGAAATCCACAAATGGTTGTTCCGAGTCTGGGTGTTATTTGTGTCCGTTGTTTGAATGTATTTAAAGTCTCTCGGGACACAGGAATAATTCCTAGTGCGGGAGTTGTCTCTTTAAAAACAAATCAAAATAGTTTGTTACATTTTAACTAAATACTTAGTTAAAGAAATTCCTTGATAATGAGCATTTCTGCCGAAGTAAATAAATAAGATAGAAATATGATAAGCAAATTTTGTTAAACTTTGTATTTTAGTTTTTCTCTCGTGCGTAGTCAATACGACTCTTTTGGATTAAATTCCCAGATAGTGTAAATTACTGTTGCGTTTTTTCTGTTCAGAAATTCTCAGCAGCTATACAGGGTCTGGTTACAAAGACTCTACTTACGTGTGAGCTAAAACCTATGCCGGCGAAATGTGGGTAATACGCTTCTAAGTAAAGCTATCCTATCCTTATAATAGAGGCATGACAGGGACAGACAGACAAATTAAATGAAAAATACCAATAACCTTTTACCCGTGTCTTCTTTACATCATACCTGACAACTTGGAATCTAGTTCTTTTTACCAAAAAACACGTTTAAGAAGTTTAAAGTTGTATGTGACCCGACTCCCGCACTACGCCTTCCTCCATGCGGTGTGTTTGGTTAAGCCGCTGCTTTCTTTTGTGACCGCGCGTAGTCCTAAGTCTCAGTCGTGCGATTGGAATAACCAATCTCAAAATTTATATTTTGTTTAAAAATGTTAATTATAAAATATAGTAGAACAAAAGTTATTAAGTAAGGCACAAACGAGTCACGAGTCTGTTGGTATTTTTTAATTAACTCTGCTCTGTTTGTAATTTTTTTATACTAGCTGTTTTTAGCGTTGCGTTGCAATGTGTTAATTGAAATACTTTTGGATACACAATATGTTAGGGATTTCGTCTGGTGCGTAAATCAAAAAAAGCGGGTGCTTTCCCAGTTGCCGCTACGCATGAGCAAGCAACATACAGTTGTCTATTTTAGAAGCATATACATAATATCATAATATCAGCCCCGTATTAAACTGTCCCACTGCTGGGCACGGGTCTCTTCCCAGTGTGAGAAGCGTTAGACCATAGTTTACCACGCTGGCTCAGTGCTGTTTGGCATACTTCACATATCTTCGAGACATAATAGATAAATCTGTTAAAATTTAAAATCTTACGATGTTTTCTTTCACAGTTAATGCGAGTGATCATTAACTATTTAATGCGCACATAACTTCGGCAAGTCAGAGGTTGGCTTCGAATTCAAGATTTTTGTGTGGCAGTCAAACGGCCCACTGAGTTTTCGCTGCATTTTTGTGAGAATGTGAGCATGTATTTTCCAAAACCAGTCCGCGCACTTAGTGATTTTCGCTGCGTTGCTAGTCATTGCAAATTCGAGTTCCTCAGGAAAATGTTACCGTTTGAAGTCTAATGGCATATATCTGCCGAAATCATTGGGACGAGGAGCAACAGCATTTCTTCTCTTTTAAAATTTCGTTTTACAATTGTAGCTTCGATAATATTGTCCTTCATATTTATTAGTAAAAGTCTGGTACCGTTGCAATGCTGTGGGCTGATTTGTCGGAGAAGATAGGCTCGGCAATTTACTGAGTTCACTTAAGACTGCGCCGAACGTACGACGCGGTTGGACTGAATGACAGAGCTCGATATTCAAATCGGCGCACGGCCAATAGTAGTAGTATGTAGTGTAGGTAACAGTTTCTAAATTATGTAATAAAGTGTCAAATAAACAACGCGATAAAATCCGTATATAGTAGTTTAATTTCAATGAATAACATTCGCGTAAACAGAAGACAATATTATGTCTTTTTAAATAAAAAAGGCACGAAAGGTCAAAGGCCGTAGAATCCAATTTGAGATCTTTGCGTGGTAGTTCAATGGTCTGTCTCTATCGCTGGGTGTGTATTAGTTAAAGCACACAGCTATTTCCGAGGACTGATATAATGTACAGATAAGAACTTTTAGTCCTGTTTATCTCATTATAGCATCTGACAAACTGCGGGCTCTCATATCTTTTATACTGACAACGTTGGCCGTCCCTTATACATACATAGTACATATAATAATCTTTGATGTCAACGTAACGAATATGTACGTAAACATATAAACGCGGTAACCACCTAAAGGGAAATGTTATTCAATTTGACGGGAGCTACACTAGATTTAGCTATTGCTTGGCAAAATATTGTTAGCTAGTAATAATATAAGGCTTTATAAACGCTTTGCAAATCTGAAGTCACAGCGGGTAAATACAACTGCAGTGGATGAGGTCTCGGTATCGTTCGGATGGGCAGTGTTATTGGAATTTTCAACCCAAACAATCTCTCAATCTCTCAGTAGCAGTTCAATCTCTTAGTAACAGCACCAAATCTAGCACTGTGCTCGGTAGACGGCAACAGACTGGAATGGACTGCAGACAGCTGGCGAAATATGGTTGTAAAAACAGCTGCCTACGGTTTTCCATATATGTAAAAGGAAAATGATATTTGTATAATCTCGATAATATTCATTGCTTATGTTAAGTATTTCTCATACTACGCAAGCGTCACCGTGACTGTGAACATCTGAATGTGTAAAATACGACTTGCAATCTATATAAGACTGATATTATGCTGTGCGAATGTCAATTTGTTTGTTCGTTTGTTACTCTTACACGCTTGATTTCCAACTACTTGATCGACGGTCATGAAATTTCGCATACACGTTGTCAGAAGTACAAAAAAGGAAATAATTATGGTATACCTTTCATCTAGAGAAAGAAATATTTCCGAGGGGTAGCTTTAAATAAAATATACTAATACATAATAATTAACATACAATTTTAAGGCTATAAGAATAAATTAGATATTTCATAATTATTACATAATTATATTAATAGCTGTTATTTAACTTTAACATTAACTTACAGGCAAGGAAAATAAAACGTGTGGCCTTCAATGTTTATATAAGGTTTAACTAAATAATTTCATACGATAATATATTGACAGGTTGCTAAGTGCAAGGGTCTCCAGAATCAACTCTGGATACTCTTGCAGCTCTTTGAGTTATAAAATTTCATAATAGGTTTAAATGAAGTAAGAAAATCAGGTGAGAGCATCGAAGTTCGTAAAGAATACATTCTATATTTTAACGATGATACAAATGGATGATTTTGCGAATGGCATAGTGCTTTAAAATGGGAGAGGCCTATGTCCAGCAGTGGACTGCGGTGGGCTGATTGATTGATTGATAGTGGTTTAAATGGTCGCCTTGCTACTGCCAATATGCTGAGTGTTTTGAATTTCTAAACAAGACAAATATTGTGCAATTCCCAAATCATATACTACATTTTTTTTTTTTTTACTTGTGGTAATGCTTCGACGCATACTCCTCCGCAGGGGCGGTCGGAGGAGCTATGTCGGACTCACCGGGGAAAAAGAAAGATGTTGAAAAGTACCTCCCGGTAATACCGACTAAACCTACCACGGTGTTCCTCGACAAAACCGCAATCGGCGGGGCCGCGCGAATCATTTTCACATACAGTCGCGACCCCGCTGAGGTTTCGGCCCACCGTATGAAACGGCAGGCCACTATACGATAAGACCTAACCGTTGGTCACCACTACTTTTAAAATCCCTACTGTCTCCCCCTAGAGGGGTGACGGACACGACACAGAGGCGCTGAACGGATGGCGGGCAGGCCCACAAAGCCCGCCACCCCCAGGTCAAACCTCAGGATGGCTGGAGGTCATCTCGCGCCCTCCGGCGCCCGGTTCTGCGGTTGGGGAGAGGGTTTAAGCGCTCCCTCTCCCGCTCCGACGCCTCCTTGATGGAAATTACTTCCTCACAGAATTAGAAATCATATTCTAAATTAAGCCAACTGTATATTAAATTTATAGTCCCATATTTTGTTACTTTTCATGTTTTATTTATAAGTGGTTAGGTTTGTTAATATTAGTTAAGTTGTAAATTATAATTGTTGCTTTGTTTATGTAATTAAAGTCACTCATGAAATAAAAAAAATATAATAATAAAGTCAACTGTAATACTAATTAGCAAATGGTTAGAGCTGTTAAAAATTGTTTATAGCCAGATAGGTATTGAATACGTTGTATGCCTATATCTTTCTAAGGCGTCGCATACTTTAAAAACAAGTAATGTATGCAACTACTATTTTTTGTTTACGCTATATCAATACGTCAACCCTTTTTGGAGCTACTGCGTATAAGGATCAATTCTTTCACGTATAAATTAGCAAGCGTCGTTTACGGTAGGACCCTTGCCTGACCCGCATTCCAACCGTTTGAAGAATGTCTCCGTTGTTGACCTGGTATTTTACGTTAAAGCACCTTAAGATATTGTCAAGTTCGATAATATTGCGTATTCCGTACTCGGGCTTTTATAAAATAGACTCGTACCTGCTCTGAAGGAGTAGGCAAAAGCGTATGATACCCATGCTTCTTCATTTAAGTATATTATACATCCTACTTATTAGGGAGCGAGCCTTTTGTCGTTTACCAAGCAAATTGCCATAGTCCATACTGCAAATGTGAATTTCCTATTAGAAAAGTACATAGTCCAAACCATTTTGCCGATCCCAGAAACATAACCTTAGGGCATCCCGATCACATATAGACACATATAAGTATATAAGAAAAGTAAAAACTTGTATCACGAGACAACAATACTGTACACGTAAAGACAAAACGTTGTCCCCCAAAAGCTTATTGTGCGCGATGTAACTGTTGCATATTAGGAAATATAGTTAAGGGCTATGTGATAATTTCTTATTCATTTTGCTCACGCAGAGTTGTTTACCATTCTGCTGATGCTTTTATGATATGGCAAGCGCTTCAAACGTCGCTATCCTTTACGTTGTACTGAAATAGAACTATGCTAATCGTCTCGTACTTTTCACGAGTTTGGTCTCTTAACACCTTTTTACTTTTATGATTTCCGTGACCTAATATTGCAGAAACAACATTTTTTCGGGGTAAAAGGTAGACTATGTCACATTTATCACAAACTTCAATGCCAAAAAAGATTCACACATTATCATTCTGCTTTATTAGTATTTCTGTTATAAAGTTATCTCTATGTAAAAGCATTATAACAGAAATTACTTAAAATGAACCTTGCTGATCTTCTAGTACGAAGAAGCTTCTCCGCTCAATTATTTTACCGCTGACTAACGTATAGTGTAGCAGTACGTAAGCAGCTTTTATTGTAATGCGATAAATACATGTGTCTGACCCGAAGACCATTCGAAATATCGATCAAAGATTTAATTAAATCACATAAGTAATTCCGGCGACTACCTACTTCATACAAACTTACAAACATATACAAACTTTAACTCTTTACAATATTAGTATAGATAAATTAAATTTGTGTGCCGCAGAAGTTGTACAGAATTTCTTACGGCATTTGATTCAAAGTTTGTCAAGTTTGTCGCAATAGGGTTAATCCCTAGTGACCTAACCAGAACTGTGGACCTAACCCTAAGTTACCTACATACATAAACGAGACAATTATACCATAAAAAACGCACACCATTAATAATTCAACACACAGTTATTCAAGATTCACTGAATTGATTTTTGCATTCCAGTGATTTTACTTATTGGAAAGTTATCTAATGACCAGTGAATAAAACTTATAACAAGTACAAGGAGCTGAAATGAAATTACAGTTAGAGGAGCGAAAAATACGAGGATGATAATGAATTTTTCTATCCCAATTCACATTAATTCTGCCATATCATTTGATTTAAACAGTATTGTTATCTAAAATCTTTACTTAAATCTGTAAAATATATGAAATGAATGATATATGAATATTTTGGGAAATATATATATATATAAAACTTGAAAATATTGATTTCATATATTTATTATATCATTTAAGTCCCCGGCTTCGTTCACTTTAATGTAGATTTTATCAATAATTTATCCCTCGAGCACGGTACTTTTTCTGAATGAAACGTAGACTATGTCCTTTTCTGTATCTCTAACAACATGCATGTAAAATTCGATGATGATTACTCAAATAGTTCAGGAGTGGCAGCATAATAAACTAACAAACTCATACTCGCATTTATAATATTGGTTAGGATTACCCAGTTTTAAAACTTATATGCATACGCTTACTACCTGCATATACTATACAAAATAGGGTCTGGCTGCGCTGGTACAGTCTTTAAATAGAACGTTATCACGAACACGATCCCAAGAAAATCTAATCTCTTTACCCGCATAGCCAAAATGTATACAGAAAAGCAAAGGCGAACTGCTTTTAGTTTTACTGTAGAAGTGTGAACACACACAACTGGTAACCATTTTCAAAAATAAAGAGTATCAGCTAACAGATTAGTTACTTTATGTTACTCATGAGCGTAAAAACGTTTAAAGTTCGTTTAATCCGCGTATTGTGGTCGATGTTATCTATACCAATATTATAAAGATGAAATATTAGATTTTTGGTTTGTAAGGTTTACCCAAAAACCACTCAACCGATTTAATAATTAATTCACTATTCGGAAGCTATATAATCACCGAGTAACATAGGCTTTATTTTATTAAAACAAAAAAAGTACTTTTACTAACATAATCTATCTTATTTTTACGGGAGTAAAGCCGCGGGCAAAAGCTAGTAACTGAATAGTTTAAAAGTATCCCGACAACTAATTATAAATTTAAACTAAGTTAAGACCACCTGAGCAAATAAATAACTTGTTATAAAATAATAAAAAGAAGACCTGGAAATACGTAGGTACTAGTTGCTAATTTGCTATTAACTGGAATGACAGAAATAATTAAAAAGCAATTGTGTCTCGCCAGCCGTAGGCTATTGCAGTTCAAGACGTTTAAATTTCTCGTAAATTGTGTAGCATTAAGGTCATATTATTAAAGGTCAAACTCTGTATCTTGCTGGCAAATTAAGATAACCGATAACATCCGGGTTTAATTATAAATATGAACGAAAATTAAAATTAATTATTTAATCTATTTTAAAGTCAATGTCAAAATCATTTATTCATTTAGGTCACCAAGTAACACTTATTAACGTCAAAATATATAGGTTAGTGAGTTTATTACATTTACTGAAATTACATTTATGTTAGTTGCATGGTTCAGACAACAACAAATTGTAATTTTATTCCACACCTAGCCGCAATATTCAACGGATGCATTGATGTGGGCATTTTTCCAAATTTTATGAAATGTAGTAAAATAATACCTTTAAAAAGTGACACTAGTAATTTTAGGCCAATTTCAATATTACCTGCTATTAGTAAAATATTTGAGAAGATTATATTACAGCAATTAGAGAGCCACTTTAGTGTAAATAATTTATTTCATGCAGATCAATATGGTTTTAGAAAAGGCCGTTCTACGATAGATGCGGGTGTTACGCTTTTAAGACATATATTCAGTGCCTGGGAAAATTCGCAAGATGTCATTGGCGTATTCTGTGATCTTTCTAAAGCCTTTGACTGCGTTGACCATCATACGCTGTTGCGAAAACTCGAGCATTATGGCATCAGAGATACTGCACTTGACTTAGTTGGTTCCTACCTAAGCAATAGACTACAATACGTTGATATCAACGGAAGTAGATCTTCTGGATTACCAGTCACAATGGGCGTGCCACAGGGCTCAATTTTAGGACGCTTTCTGTTTTTAGTGTACGTAAATGATTTGCCGTTGTTCGTGCAGGATTTGTGTGACATTGTTTTATTTGCAGATGACACATCTCTTATTTTTAAAGTAGACAGAAAAGCAACAAATATAACAAGTGTTAATGATTCGCTCGCGCACATCCTGAACTGGTTTACGTCGAATAATTTACTACTAAACTCTAAAAAAACAAAATGTATCAAGTTTACATTGCCAAATGTAAAGAGTCCTAACATAAATATAAATTTAAATAATAAAATTATTGCTTTCGTACAATCAACAGTTTTTCTAGTTTTGACTTTAGATCATAAAGTTCAGTGGGGCGCTCATATATCGTGTCTTGCAGGGAAACTTAGCTCAGCCGCATATGCAGTTCGGAAAGTAAGACAGCTTACTGATGTAGATACCGCGAGACTAGTATACTTCAGTTACTTTCACAGTGTCATGTCCTATGGTATATTATTGTGGGGCAAGGCAGCTGATATAGAGACAATTTTTATTCTTCAAAAGCGTGCAGTACGTAGCATTTATAATTTAGGACCACGAGTTTCCCTGAAAGATCGATTTAAAGAAATAGGCATACTTACTGTTGCGTCGCAATATATATTTGCTAACATTATGTTTATTAAACATAATATTCACTTATATAATAAGAATAGTGATATCCATAACGTAAACACTAGAAATAAGCATAAGTTAGTAGTCCCATATCATCGTTTACATAAAGTTCACAATACATTTGCTGGACTCGGTATACGTTTTTTTAATAAACTACCTATTAATATAATAAATTTACAATTACTTAGATTTAAAAGCGCCGTTAAAATACAACTTATTCGGAAGGGTTATTATTCAGTCAACGACTACTTAAATGACAAAAACTCATGGAACTAGTTGCTTGTTGCATACAGGATTTAAAGATCTGTATTACTTTTAAGTCAATTTAGTAATGTAGAGGTACCTCGTGATTATTTGTGAAGTTACTTGTAACTTGTTTCTTAATTTGATTATTATTGAAGAATATAAATGCACAACCGCATTTAGTCACGGACTGCCTTTGCATAGTCACAAAGTGTAAGTGTATGCGTCATCATGCCATCCTACTGTCTATTTTAGATTTATATTAAAACATATAGGTACATATCTTAGCCCAAATTATTTAATCTCTATAATATTATTAAGTTATTACTGTTTTTATCTTTAGTTTTTATAGTCTGTAGTATATGGCATAATGGCTGCAACACCTTGTTAATCTGAGTTGTAAAATACTGAAATTATATTTAATTGGCGATTTAAAAGAGTGGCCGTGAGTTTCTTGCAGGTTTCTTCTCATAGGCTCAACCCTTTGCCTGAACCTAGCAACTAACCTAAATGTAGCTTCAGTAACTTAGTAAACTCACTAACCCATATATTTTGACGTTCATAAGTGTTACTTTGTGACCTCAATGAATAAATGATTTTTGACTTTGACTATTCATATTAGTATAATTTTATACGTAAGGATTGCTTTTTTTATTTGCAACATATATACCAATGATATTATAACTTTTCTTTTTTCTTTAATTTTATTAAGGACAACTTCCGCACTAGGAATAATTATTGTATTGCGGGGGACTTTACAAACATTCAAACAACGGTCACAAAGAACATCCAAACTCGGAACAACCATTTGTGGATTACACAAATTTTTGTCCCGTGTGGGATTCGAACCCACAGCACTCAGCGCAGTGGCAGTGACGAGGCGACCACTTGAACAATTACGCCATACGTGCACTCTTCAATAAGACCACACCTAAATGTTACCTGCTGTAGTATCATTATATATTGTAATCAAAGTGAAGAAGAAGACGCTGTGAAGCAGAACAAGGTTTCAGTATCTAGATATATATATCGGACAAATTTCAAATAAGAACAATAGAAAATACAGATTTTATGATGCGACGATTGATGCGCAATAAATTTGTTGAATTAAGGTCATGTGCAACATAAAATGTATTAAAATACTTAAAACAGCCAATCTTCTGGATGTATATTTGCCGGTTTAATATCACAGATTGGTAGATATGATTCATCCAGCATTGCGAACAGTATAAAGAATACTTATGAAATCAAATTTCATCGCAATATTTTACTTGCAAACAAGAGATATATTTTATGTCAAGGTCTTCGAAGTAGGTGGATCCGTAGTCACGGCTACGGATTAACCCCTCTACAACTAACAGAGACATAAATATGTGTAGTATGTAGTAAGTATTTATATATTTTCTTTATGGGACGATTACCCGATACAGGGTGTCCGGTAATTCATGGATAACCTGGAAATGTCTTACAGACGAACTGATGGTCGTTCAGAAAAAAATATGAAAAAAGATCTATGCTAACTACTACCTAAGATAATATGTGTTTTTTTTTTAATTACCATGTATAACTTTCTTGTATACTACGACCATTTATTAAATGAATGAAATCCATCGGTTTTTTATTGTTTTGTAGATATACAGTCAAAAGTATGCTATGCTATAATAGCTTGTACTTTTTAATATATGTATATATATTTCTTTTTAATTTTTAATTTCTTTTATTTCATTTTTCTTAACGGCCTTCAGTTCTACTATAAGACATTTCAAGGTTATCCATTAATTACCGGACACCCTATATATACATAACAGGCGCAACCTCTATGGTTGTGATTGTTTTACAGGATTGAGTAGACTTCTAATATCCGACTTCTCAGATAAACTTTTTGTTCTTAGCTAATAATATCTGCCCTGTAAGTAACCTGTCCCACCGCGGGGCACGGGCCTCTTCTCAGTGCGAAAAAGGTGAGCCCATAGTGCACCACGGCCTATAGTGGCCCAGTGCGGGATGGTAGACTTCACATATCTTCGAGAACATTATGGAAAACTCTCACACATGCAGGTTTCTTCACAATGTTTTCCTTCACCTTTAAAGCGAGCGATAATGAATATCTAATACGCACGAATTGAACTCACGACCTCTGCGTTGCAGTCCAACGGTCTCCCACTAGGCTAACACGGCTAAGTTCTCAGCTAACTTCAGTCTTAATCGTGGAAGATGTTGATAATATGTACATGATTCTTATTGAAATTGAATTCAATTTTATAATCTAAATAATATTCAAATTTTATTTGAAAACATTACATTAATATATTACATATTAATGTAATTTTTTATTTTTTTATATATGTACAGATTTTACTGCACGATAGAGTGGTCGCTTCGCCTCACTGCTACTACCCCAAGTGTTGTGTGTTCGTGTGCCTTACATGGGATAAAAAATTGTGTGCTCCACAAATAGCTGTTTCGAGTTTGGGTGATTTCTATGTCGGTTGCGGGAATGTTTGTAAGGTCTTAAAAATAAAATAAAACTTAACTATAATTTATTTCGTAGACACTTGTTACTCGATGCTGGAACACAATTTAAGGTTTTGATATTTCTATAAAAGTAGTAGTGCTCTTTTTTTTTTTAGTGAATGCTTTGACGCACATCCCTCGCGGGGGCAGGCGGACGGGTTATGTCGGACCCAAAAAGAAAGATGGAATAAGAATAATCTACCTCCCGGAATACGGACTAAACCTACCACGGTATTCTTCGACTAAACCACTATCGACGGGGCCGCGCGAATCACTTTCGCATACGGTCGCGACCCCGCCGAGGTTTCAGCCCGCCGTGTGAAACGGCAAGCCACTACACAATAAGACCTACCCAATATAGGCCCTACTTATTTAAAAGCCCTACTGTCTCCCCCCTAAAGGGGAGACGGACACGACACAGAGGCGCGCGTGGGAACACGCACGCCGCCTTTCGGACCTGGTGCTGAACGGATGGGGGGCAGGCCCATAAATCCCACCAACCCCAGATCAAAACTCAGGGTGGCTGGAGGTCATCTAGCGGCCTTCGGCGCCCGGCTCTGCGGTTGGGGAGAGGGTTTAAACGCTCACTCTCCCGCTCCGCCGCCTCCTTGATGGAAATCACTTCTTCACAGAAGGAGGCGACGGCGTTCCATGACCTCTCGATCCGCACCATAGACTGAACTACGGCCGGGAGAGAAAGGCAACCGATCCGACTGCCGCGATCAACTCACGGCGCGGCGATGCCCAGGTGGGGCAAACCGCCAAAGTTTGCAGCACCGTGACCTCAACAACGTCGTGGCAGTCGCCGCAGTGGTGACAACCGGGCGTCTCTTAGTACGGGCGTATATGACACAGGAACTGGCCAAAACAACCGTGGCCAGTTAATACCTGTGTCCGCCGGAAGGTGAGGGCGCCATGCCGCCTCTCCAGCCACTCCTTAAACACGGGACTTACCGCCACGATCGTGGCGTGCCCGGCACTGGGGTGTACAAGTTGCTCCTTCCAATTCGCTACTAGGACCTGGTGGAGCTCGGACCTTGCCGCTTCGAGAGCGGGAAGAGCCGGTCCTTCACCCTGAGCTAGCGCCTCCTAGCGCCAACGATAGAGCGACGCCAGGAGCGCCGCTTCCAGGTCCCATGGCATCGATCCGGCAAGGAGGCTCGCAGCCTCAAATGAGATCGTACGGTAACCACTTATCAACCTGACGGCCATTGCGCGCTGTGGCGCACGAAGCGCCGACATGTATCGGGCCGTCAGGCTGTCCGCCCAAATGGGGGCCCATACAGGGCCATGGACCGCACGACCCCCTCGTACAGCCTCCGGCAGGAGGTGTTTGGCCCGCCAAGGTTGGGCAGCAGGCGCGAAAGCGCACCTGCAGCGCCCCGAAGCATGGGGGCCAAACGACGAAAATGGGCTATAAAGTCTCATCGGCTGTCGAGCAAGAGACCTAAATACTTTAGGGTTGACTCGACGCCGATGCGGATCCCTCCTACCATAATATGGGCCCCTGGAGGTGGCCGGTTCCGAGGGCCGTGGAAACAAATGGCCTCGGACTTGGACAGGGCCACCTCGAGGCCCAACCGCCGGATACGACCAACGACTTGTGCGACCCCAGTGGTCGCCAGTATGGCCGCCGCCCGGTGCGACTTACCCCTCGCTGTGATAAGTGTGTCGTTGGCGTAATAAATGATGCCGACGCCATGGAGGAGCGCACCTCGCAGCACCCAGTCGTAACCGATGTTCCACAGAAGCGGACCCAGAACCGATCCCTGTGGAACACCGCACGACATCTCTCGCCGACTCCAACCGTCGTGACCCGGGTAGACTACTACCCTCCCCGAAAGATATGGCCCGACTATGTGGCGGAGGTAGGTCGGCACTCGATGGAAAATGAGTGCCTCCCTGATATAATTCCAGGGCAAAGTGTTGAAGGCATTCGCGATGTCCAGAGAAACCGCGAACACGACCTCGCCCCGGGACACCGCATACTCCACGCAGGCTCCTCACACGCTGCACTGCGTCTATAGTGGAGCGCCCGCGGCGGAAACCATATTGGTTCTCCGCCAGATCCGGACCCAAAGAAGACAGATGCTGGACGAGGCGCTCCGCGATAATAAACTCAAACAGTTTAGCCACCTCGTCCAGCAACACAATGGGCCGGCAGGCGGACGGACTGTCCGCCGGCCGCCTTTCCTTTCTAATCAGGACTAGTTTCCCCACCTTCCACTGGCATGGAAACTGGCCCTGCGCTAGACACTCACTGAGTAGCCCCCTGAGTCGGGGCGCGAGCTCCTCAAGGTCCAGGGCCAATGCAAGACCTGGAATGCCGTCGGGCCCTGGAGCGGTGTTTATCGAGTGAAGTCTCGACACCGCCGCTCGCAACTCTACCTGGGTCACTTCGGGAATCACGTCGTCGTCAAAGTCCGCGCTGGACGCCATGGAAGGCGGAACCATCTGCGGAGGAGTGTGCTCCGCCCGTGAAGGAAACAGAGCGGCCACCACCTCCTCCACCAAATGTGGCCGGAGACTCTGGGACAACGGGGGCGCCCAGGAGCGAAGCTTGCCCCTTACCATTAGGTATGGACGCCCCCAGGGATTACGGTCCAAAGTCCCCAGCAGCTCTTGACGGGCCTGATCTTTGGCCCGCTTGAGTATCTTCTTGGCCGCTCTGTAGGCCTCATACAATGCCGCCTCCCTAACGTCAAAATCCGGAGGGTGGCGACGCCTCTTGCGCAGCCGGATGTACTGGCGTCTGGCCGCCACGCAAGAATGGCGCAGGTCGGCAATATGGCCCGACCACCAGTACACCCGATGCCTGGCTGTTACAATTCAAGGAACTCTGGGCATCGCCGCATCACAAACTTGAGTTATGGCCTCCCGGAACCACTCGGCCTCCATCTCGACATTGTCAGGCCTGGCCGGTGCTGGCACCCAGGCCTGAACGATGGAGGCTTCCGGGTGGACCGATTTAGCTTCTTTAAAGCCCAACGCGGACCGCCCGCAATCGGGGCCATTGGGACTGGGGGGTCGGAGGTCTGGGTGGAGACGTCGAACCGTATATAACGATGGTCCGACAACGTCTCCACCTCCTCGACGACGCGCCAGCCTTGGACACGGCGTGCTAGTGCGGGGCTAGTGAAAGAAACATCAATGACGGAGTCGCCCCGCTGACGCACGCACGTGTGCACTGACCCACGATTGAGGACTAGCAGGCCGTTTTCTACGGCCCACTCCTCGAGCAATTCACCCCTCGCGTCCATGGTCGCTGAACCTCAAGCCGAGGATTTTGCATTGAGGTCCCCGACGAAGAGCACGTGCCGAGAGTGGCTTCGAGCGACGACGACGTTCAGTTCGAGGAGATACTCCTCGAAGTCGGCGAGAGTTTGGTTGGGTGAGAAGTAACCGCCCAGCACAACCGCTTCTCCTACGAGTGCTGCGACGCAGCCCCGTCCTCGGACGATATTCTCGAAGGACGGGGTGCCGGCGGTGGCCGGCGAAATTAATGCCACCAAGCCATCGAGGTCCCCTACCCAGTCAGCCTTGGGAGGGACAAAATAGGGCTCGGCTATGACGGCGACATGAATTGACCACTGCGGCATGCCCTCGACGAGAAGGTCCTGAGCCCTGGCGCAGTGGTTTAAATTTCTTTGAAGGAGACAGAGGCGTGGAGGCATTACGTCTCCATACTGACCTCCGCCCCTCCAACCGCGGGAGCGGCGACCCTTATTGTTACCGACGACGAGGCAGGCGACTTGCGGGGTAGTTTTTTCTGGGTGGCGGCGCACTCCTTGCCACCCGCCCGGTGCTTCGCTGGTTTGCCCACCGCCGCATATAAAATACAGTGCGGCGGGGCCTCACATGTAGCGGCCACGTGCCCAGGCTGGCCGCAGCGGAAACAGCGGCCGGTGCAGTCAGCCTGCGAAGGGCACTTGAATCCTACATGGCCGCTCGAAAGGCAGCGATAGCACCGGGCAGGCCTAGGTTCCAAGGCCTCGACCTGCGCCGACACCCAACCCACTAATATTCGGTGGCCATCGGCCAGTTTTTTGGCGGCGGCCACGGGACAGATTATAATAGCCGCTCCCATTCCGGCGCGGCGTTTAATTTCGCCACACTTGATTTGATTAACAGGGCACCCTCCGACCTTGGCTACGGCGGCGACGACTTCTTCTTTAATGACAGAGTCATCCAGGCCCGTAATACGTAAATCAATATATTTTTGCGGCCTGGAGACGCGGACCTCTTCCGGTTCAAAAACCTGGCGGAGACTTTCCGCCAGACGGTCCGCTTGGTCGCCGCTTGTGACTCCCGGCACTTCGATCAGGCGGACACCGGTCTGGGTAGTCCGGCATCGCAAGCCTGCCGTTATTCCCAGTTTACCGGGGTTGATCGCCGTCCGCGCCTTAAGGAGCTCCGCGTAAGTGGTCCCTCGCTCGATGGCAGTCGGCTACAGTGTGAGAACAACTGCAGTGGAACGAGGGGCCTTGAGCTTCCTCGCCGCCTTTTTGGCCGTCTGCCTAGCCTTCTTAGCCGCCTTCTTACGCTTCTTGGCCTCCTCCTTCCACTTGCCAACGACCTCCCAGTTGTCGGCTTTGCGTGCATTGGCAGTTGGTCGTTCCACAGGAGGGGCAGGGCGCTCCTTGGGAGCTACAGGTGCGCGCTTTGCCTGCTGTCTTTTCCTGCCCTTCTGACAGGCAGGAACACTTGTGACGTCCGCTGGAACAGCTGCTGGGGGCCGCGAGGCCCTTACTTTGGTCGCGTAAGATGTTAGCGGCGCAGACGTCGGGGGAGAAGGCGGGAGAGGCTCTCTCCGATCTGCTGCTAATAGAGGGCGCAGCAACCGGCCCTCCAGAAGTGGTAGTGCTTCAGTCGGGCCGACCAAGTTCCTGATTTATTCGTAACCTCTTATTTGGGTGTATTTTATTTATTTTGAGATGTAACTTTTTATTACATCATTATGCCGAAATCATTATTTCCAAAATTTTCATGAGGCGGAAAACTTTGTCTGTGGAATAAAAAGGTACTTGTATACTTTTAAAACAGGCTACAAAGAGACTTAAGATTGTGTAGGTATAATTATTGTTTGTACATACGGTCGTGATAAAATTCTAGCGTGTTAATTAATTTTCAAAATTCATTCAAAGAAAATCAACTACATCAAGTATCAGACAAATTAAATTCATCTACTTATACAAATATTTGATTTTATTAATTAATACTAGACTATAACTAATATTAGGTCTTGACCTATGATATTGCCGCTTTACTCTTATATCAAACTAGATTATGTCCGCGGCTACGCTCGCGTTAGTGTAGATTTTGTTAATAAATTTCTGTTCTCGAGAACAATATTTCTATTAGGGATGAAAAGTCCTTTATCTGTTTTACATGATGGCAATGATTAGTAAAATAGCTAGCAGTTATATAAAGCTGTTAGTTATGCGATCCATTTGCGACATATACACAGAATTTCACTTGCATATGCTTATATGTACATTATTTTATAGGTAATAAAGTTAGGGTGGTTGGATGGCAAATCTAAGTACCCACATAGCCTCGCAAACGAATTTTTATGCTCTCATTATTAGAGGGTGGTTTATTTTTGTAAGTGAGTGAACTCAGGTGTCTGTTACTGTAAGCGTTCGTAATATCGTAAATCGTTTTCGGCGATATTTTATATATTTTTTTAACCAGATTTGGCTCGCGACTACGTTTGTTTGAAGGCGATTAGAATTGCGACGCACTTTTTTTCTAGGTGAATGGTAGCCTGTGTTCATGCGAAATAGTAGGATGATCGGTTGAGTAGTCAAGGTGAGGCAGCGTAACAAAAAGACATTTGCATTTGTAATATTAGTAAGTATTAGATAAAAGGTTTAATTTTCAATGCATTTTAAGTCTTGTCATAATAATCAGGCTTTTTAAGTGCATTCACTATATATTGTGGTTTATGTAGGTTATGAGGGTTTGGACCGTGCATCAAGCACGCTTGTCTAATGTGGTTGGTGCGCAGTAAACCTCTTACAGACCGCATTAGAAACTCAACAGAATGTACTAATTTAAACAACAAACATTACTGATGTACGCCATTCAGCGGCCTTTGACACTGACACTGGATATATGTGAACTTTAGATTCATCTATCAAATTATTTTAGACGGTTGGAATGGAAATGGATGTCGTAAAGCAAAGTTAGTTCTCATGTCCAATAAAGTAGTTTGATTGCTTGCTGAGACGATCACGTCTCACATTGCGATTGCACTGTATCAATTTTCAAGAAAATGGAGCTTGGGAATATGATTCGTATCCCAGACTCATTTTATTACTCTCCTATGATATACGGTACCGCTGCGTATTGTATATTCGGTTAGTGACCTGGTGCAAAAGAAAGTAACAGAAGTAAAAAGAACAACCCTATCAAATGACATTTTATAGGCATTTCTGACAGATAGAAAGCGTGTTTTCCGATATATAGTAGATATCCCAATATTATAAATGCGAATGTGTGTTTGTTTGTTTGTTACATCTTCACGCCTTACCTACTCACCCCATCATCATGAAATTTCGCATACCCGTTATCAGGGGTACAGAAAAGGACATAGGGTGTCGTTCACAGAGAAATAAAAATCTGTTCCCGACAGAAGCAAGTATTACATAATCCAAATTCCGTGGGAGATTTAGTATAATTTAGTACCAATTTTTTCGATTCGAATCGTATTCAAGAACGACCGACAACTGCGTAGTCTATGCGTGGTATGGATACGTTAGCGTAGATAATAAGGGTTGCGCAATTAATGAAAGCGATACACTATTTTGTAAAGTATGCCATAACAAGCTTTGAACACTTGCAACAAGCAATCAAAACTAGCAATTAGGTATATATTTTAATTTCCACCTCATTTTAGAACCTTGGTAACCTAATATCACCGCTCCACCAGGTTTTCATTAGGCTACCGCTGCTCCTAAATGAGCTCGATTTCAGTTAATTAGTCAGTTTTAGTATTGGGATCATTTCCTTATTTAGTCAGTGTTAATTGGTTGGATAGTCGTCGGCAAACTCAATTCAGGACGAACATAATAATCTATATTAAACGCTCTAAGGTCAACCGGTGTAATTATGCATATGAAACCACTAGCGTTTGCCTGTGACTTCACCTACGTGAATCGCACAGAAATGCATATTAGTATATAGATATACTATTTGTAAATCTAGGGTTTAGCCTCGACTCATGGATGGCGTAGTGGCTTAAGTGGTCACCTTACCTTTGCTACTGCGCCTAGTTTTGTGGGATCGATCTCCACTCAGGACCAGCATTGATCCACAATTGTAGTATGCGGCAGTAGTGACTATCTAATATAATAATAATAATGACAGCCCTTTATATGAACTGTTCTACTGCCCGTGACGGGCGCCTAGTGTTGTGGAATCGATCTCCATTCAGGACCAGCATTGATCCACAATTGTAGTATGCGGCAGTAGTGACTATCTAATATAATAATAATAATGACAGCCCTTTATATGAACTGTTCTACTGCCGGTGACGGGCGCCTAGTGTTGTGGAATCGATCTCCATTCAGGACCAGCATTGATCCACAATTGTAGTATGCGGCAGTAGTGACTATCTAATATAATAATAATAATGACAGCCCTTTATATGAACTGTTCTACTGCCGGTGACGGGCGCCTAGTGTTGTGGAATCGATCTCCATTCAGGACCAGCATTGATCCACAATTGTAGTATGCGGCAGTAGTGACTATCTAATATAATAATAATAATGACAGCCCTTTATATGAACTGTTCTACTGCCGGTGACGGGCGCCTAGTGTTGTGGAATCGATCTCCATTCAGGACCAGCATTGATCCACAATTGTAGTATGCGGCAGTAGTGACTATCTAATATAATAATAATAATGACAGCCCTTTATATGAACTGTTCTACTGCCGGTGACGGGCGCCTAGTGTTGTGGAATCGATCTCCATTCAGGACCAGCATTGATCCACAATTGTAGTATGCGGCAGTAGTGACTATCTAATATAATAAAGTCAAAGTCAAAGTCAAAGTCAAAAATAATTTATTCACTTAGGTCACAAAGTAACACTTATGAACGTCAAATGGGTTAGTGAGTTTATTATATTTACTGAATTTACATTTATGTTAGTTGCAAGGTTCAGGCAAAAGGTTGAGCCTATGAGAAGATACCTGCAAGAAACTCAAGGCAACTCTTTTAAATCGCCATCAACTTATAATTTCAGTATTTTACAACTCATTTATGTACCAGGTGTTGCAGTCATTATGCCATATGTCACTGTCCATATAAAACTAAATTCTAAAATAAAGAAAAGTTGGTAATATTATGTAAAAAGCATTTGAGATTTGAAATCATATTTATCAGTACGTAGCCATTTGTAATAGACAATAGTATGGCATGAGGACGCATACACTTACACTTTGTGACATGAAAAGGTAGTTCGTGACTAAATGTAGTTAAAACAAAATTTACGTTATTACTTATAAAGTTTGTTTAAAAGAAAAGAAAGATACTTTAACACCACCAAATAAACACGAAGTACCTTCACATAACTAAATTGACTTATATAATACATACATTGTTTGAATCCTGTATGAAACAAGCAACTAGTTCCATGAGTTTTTATCATTTAAGTAATCATTGATTGAATAATAGCCCTTCCGGATAAGCTGACTTTTAACAGCACTTTTAAATTTTAGTAAAGGTAAATTTATAATATCAATCGGTAGTTTATTAAAAAAGCATATACTGAGTCCCGCAAATGAATTGTGAACTTTATGTAAACGATGATACGGACCTTAATAATAATGACAGCCCTTTATATGAACTGTTCTACTGCCGGTGACGGGCGCCTAGTGTTGTGGAATCGATCTCCATTCAGGACCAGCATTGATCCACAATTGTAGTATGCGGCAGTAGTGACTAACTAATATAATAATAATAATGACAGCCCTTTATATGAACTGTTCTACTGCCGGTGACGGGCGCCTAGTGTTGTGGAATCGATCTCCATTCAGGACCAGCATTAATCCACAATTGTAGTATGCGGCAGTAGTGACTATCTAATATAATAATAATAATGACAGCCCTTTATATGAACTGTTCTACTGCCGGTGACGGGCGCCTAGTGTTGTGGAATCGATCTCCATTCAGGACCAGCATTGATCTACAATTGTAGTATGCGGCAGTAGTGACTATCTAATATAATAATAATAATGACAGCTCTTTATATGAACTGTTCCACTGCCGGTGACGGGCGCCTAGTGTTGTGGAATCGATCTCCATTCAGGACCAGCATTGATCCACAATTGTAGTATGCGGCAGTAGTGACTATCTAATATAATAATAATAATGCCATAATAATACGAACTGTCCCACTGCCGGTCACGGGCGTCTTTTCAGTATGAGAAAGGTTAGGCATAGTCCAGCTATAATAATGTTACCTATGTGGTTTAAATAATTATGTACAACATTTGCCGCGTTATTGAATAACCAACACTCAAACATGTTTACAATTTATAGTAGGCAGGATTTGCATTAATTATTATTTTAGTACTAAAAGTTCTACAACACATTTTGTCTTTTAGTGATAATGAAGCTGAATTTAGTTTTCATTTTGACTAGAGGGTAATTATTTCGGTTGACCTTATATAAATGTGGTGAGGTTCGACTGTCGAAACACAGGAATTAATTCTAGTGTAGATTTTTAAATAATCTATAAATCTAAATAATAATCTGCCTTTCTAAATTATTTTTGTTAACATGAATCACATATTTTACATGAGAAAACATATTTTCAGCTCACATGATCACTTGAAAATCATTCATATAATTTATTATATTTCAGATTTTTAGCTTTTTTATTGATTACATAAAATTTTTATTTTATGTCTTATTCTAACTATACCGTATAATGTATGTCTAAATCGGATTAGTCCTTTACAATGTATAATGTAATAAAGATACACATACAGACATGATACCTGCCAATACACCAATTCTTTTTTAGACAGTCTTGTATAAATAATAAAAAAGAAATTGATTCATATGTTGGTCATGTAAAGATAGTTATGTTTAAATATTTTGATAAAATATCTTCATAAACTAAAATAAATTATTAAGTATGGTAAATCAAGTAAACTCAATAACAATGATTTTATAGTAATTTTAACTGATTAGTTGCTGATTAATGTTTTTAAGCCACTGAAGAGATATTTAAAAGAAAATTACAACCGTCTTGAAAATGGCAAAATAACAGCTTTAATATTTTATTACAAACTTTATTTTATAATCAAGCCAAGTGCGGGCGGTGCAAATTAAGTTCCCTCTCAGTAAATTATTTTGAGAATTTTCTTTATATATTATTATTATAAAAGTAAAACATAATTAGCTATATTTTTTCGATGTTTTCTTAATTATATATGATTACTAGTATGACAACAGTTGCATCGCAGCTTATATGAGATGATTGAATAGTCTTATTTGAACTTTCTTAATTAATCGAAGAAGATACCACCTATGTAGAGGTGTTATTATTATTAAAAATATTATTGTGCAAAACAAAGACACCACATTCAAATCTGATATAAAATAAACGTATAAAAATGATTTTGCGCATAAAGGCCCAATTTTCAGGCTAAGTTTGAATAAAACACGTCCTATTAATTGATTAATGTTTATTTATAGTGTATAGGCCCTGATTACGGTGGAAAAATGGTGCAGTAGCAATCATTTATCGATCAACCCGGGGGAAAACGACTGTCGTGCCGTTTACTAGGATGAGGGATCTGACAGGGTTAGGAACTCTCTCCATGTATGGTACGCAGTTACAATGGTCCATGGAGGTGAAGTATCTAGGCATGACCTTAGATAGCAAACTAACGTGGAAACCGCATGTAGACAAAGTCATAGAGAAGGCCCAGCGGGTCTTCGGCATGATTCGTTCTACTTATGGGAAGACCTGGGGGCTAAAGCCCAAGGTCATCAAGTGGCTATACACGATGATGATAAGACCTATACTCACGTATGGAAGCATTGTCTGGTGGCCAAGAACTAAACTAGCTACATGCAGGATCGCGCTGTCAAAGGTGCAGCGATTGGCCTGCATGGCTATAACAAGTAACAGGGGCGTTCCCGACTACGCCAACGGCAGCGTTAGAGGTCCTGCTGGATCTAACGCCGCTATACATTGTTGTGGAGTCAGAGGCGATAAAGGCGCTACACAGACTATCTGTGCATGGGCTGTGGAGCATCAACATGCCGGTAACACGACACATAAAATTGGAGATTTCAAAGGATGTCAAAAGGATTATGAGCATGGGATGCGACAAAATGCAACCAATGCACATATTCAAAAAGAATTTTAAAATAAAGGTCCCCACGAGGGACGAATGGAGACAAGATCTACAATCCCCTGACAAGGGTTGTCTCATCTGGTACACTGATGGTTCCAAAATGGAAACAGGATCGGGCGCTGGTATCTATACCAACGACTGCAAGGTGAGCCAAAGCATGGGCAAATATGCAACGGTCTTCCAAGCGGAAACCTATGCTATAATTGCCTGTGCTCAGGAGAATATCAACAGTAATATCACTGACAGGACTGTGTATATTCTCAGTGACAGTCAAGCTGCTCTCAAGGCTCTGGACTCGTGTAGGGTAGACTCCAGACTGGTCTTGAACTGTGTTAAGGCCTTAAACAAACTTGGCAGGAAGAACACAGTCAGACTGGTGTGGGTTCCGGGGCATGCAGGGGTGCAGGGCAATGAGGAGGCTGATAAATTAGCCAGAAAGGGCTCGGTGCAACTGTTTGTGGGTCCCGAGCCATTCGTGGGACTCTCTGAGAGCACCGTCAAGGCAGCTTTGAATGCACATGGCAATGACAAACACAGACTAGAGTGGAAGGCCCTGACCCCTCAGGGAATCTGGAACACTCCAAGAAATTCATTGCAAACAGAGCCACAGGCTTCACCCGGAAGTTCTGCGGGTATAACAAGAGCCAAATACGCCTGCTCACAGGAGCGTTCACTGGCCATTTTGGCACCAACGACTTCCTGTGCAGATTGAGATTGGCTCACAATTCGATCTGCAGAGCCTGTGGTGAACAGGACGAGTCCATATTGCACCTACTATGTGAATGCGACGCGTTGGCTGGATTGAAGATGGGTCTGATGGGATTGGCATATCCAAACCCTGAGGACTTCAGGCTTCTCCCTCTGAAGTGTACGCTACGACTGATGCAGTACATTCATAGGTAGATAGCTAAGGGATAAATCTTGGGGCCGACACAAAAGATCCCAATGGGTCGAAGTGTCGCCGGTCTGTGCTGACTGGCCCCCATACATAAGATAAGATATAGTGTATTTCGAAACACAGTAACTGTGTTTCTTGTATGGGGCTGGTATTTTCTCATACAAATTGGTCATGAACAATCGGATGAAGATAAGAATTTAAAATAATCAGTCATGTTTAGAATAATAAACAATATTGCTATAGATAATTACTGTGTCGCTGGAAACTTTATGAATAAAAGAAAAGTAAACGCAAAAAAAAACAAATGAAATTGCGCATTTACTTAGTTTTGGCATCTTAACAAATTATTTTTTATTGTTTTGTTGTTGTACACGTATGTACACACGGCTACATATCAAGTTAGACACCCTATATACGAATAACTACGCTACATACAAAATAGAGAATTGTTGGAAAGGGACTGCATCGTGGTGTCGACCAATCACGGTGCACTATCGCGTGCGGCGACGACGATGTTGTGCTTACACACACTGACGCACGTTTCTTTGCCATTGTTGTTTTTCGCCGTCCGTTAGCATAGAGAAGACATTATATAGCCGTTAGTCAAACAAAACAGTATCGTCGAGCGAACGCTTAGTTCGTCCGACGATACTGTGACGTCGTGAAAGTGCGACTTAAATATTTATTTGGCGCCACAATTATTACCACAACAACGGGTGCATAAGTACTTTAAAATAAATAAATTTATTTTATAGCACGGACAGATGCATAATTACAAAATTACAAATTTAACTTATTTATCAAGTTACCTAGTTATTTACTTTGAGCAGTTTGATACTAAAGATCGGCAAATTAAATAATAGGTAAATCGAAACGTATATCAAAATGACTACACACACACACAAACGACTACAGGTTTTTTGATTTAATGAATGTCTTATAATTACTTATTATTATATTTTCCATTGCATAGATAAGAAAGGAAATAATGCAATACATTTTTATCGCTTACTTATTTAACTTAATACTTCAACATTTTTATAAATATCATGAGTAAATGTAAAACTTATTATTTTTACTCTTTTATACCAGTAATAGTGATAATTATAATAACTATACTTTTTTGTAAATACATTTATTTATTAAATAAGCACAACTACAGATAACAAATTACAAATACGAATAATGATATAAATAATTTGCATGTTAATTTGAAATCCGATTATGGCTGATTGCAGCGTTTAAAGAAAATAATTTACAATCAAAGAGCAGTTAGGTTAAGAAAAGAAATAAAAATAAATTCCAATTAAAATTATAGAAAAATTAATAAATTAAAGGATACAATAATTAAATTAAAATAGGCAATAAAAAATAAGTCTTAAAATTATTGTCAGCGTGGACTATCTACATCTCATCTACATTCTACATTTTCTCAGGTACACACACACACACATACATCTTATCTTATCTTATCTTGTGTGGGGGCCAGTCAGTACAGACCGGCGACACTTCGACCCAGTGGGATCTTTTGTGTCGACTTCCCCAATAACGACTGCCATAGATGTTCATGGCAGTCGGGACCGACGGCTTAACGTGCTCTCCGAGGCACGGAGCAGGCGATAATTGTCAATCAATACGCACATAATTTCGAAAAGTCATATAACTTCCGAAAGTCAGAGGTGCGCGACGTGGGTTCGAACTCGAGACCCTCTGCATTGCAGTCTGTTGGTCTCCCCACTGAGCTATCGCTGCTATACACACATACATACTCGTATATATTACAGATTTTTTGTCCTAGTAAAGTATACTCGCAACGGCGCGGCGCGCGGCGTGCGCTCAATACAGTATTAGATCGAATCGATCAATTTTCATGTTAGTTGAGCGAATTCACAAAGGCTACGTACTGGATATTAAGTTATTGTTATAGATTTAAGATATTTTATTATATTACTGTTATTAAATGTTAGATTTTAGTTATGTTACTATACTATCACATTAGGTTAAGAACCTGTAATGATAGATTAATAGTTAGAAATGAATAAATAAATAAATTATACATAGAAACACCCAGACCAAGACAATCATCCATATCTAAGCACATAAATGTTTGACTCGTGCGGTAATCAAACTCGCAATCTCAGGCGTGGATAATGTGTAATGGACGTATATTAATCGGACGCTAGCGCAAATCAGAAACCAAACTTGTATAATATAATATTCGCGCCGAGCTAAACTTGCTCAGTAAATAATATACATATAGATACATGTATGGTACTTGGATGGAAAGCCGCGTCTCGTTCAGCCTGAGCAATGAGACAAAATAACAAAAATATAACGCACTCTCTCGCACGATTTGCAGCGTTCAACTTCTAATAGTTCAAAGTCCAAACAGTCCAGGTTGATGTGTCGCTGTGTGTACAACGATAAAAAAATTGTCCCATCAAATACGACACCACGCTTTTTGTTGGTAAGGTGATTGAATAAACTTTGATTGAATAAAATTCGTAATCAATAATAACGCGCCTAGAAAAAATTCAATCCCACCATCGCAATAAAATCCAGAAAGTATAAACTACGAGTATATGCTTTCTGAATTTTACACTATTTAAAATATAGTTCCCAACTAGTCTTAGCGTCACACCACGTACATATGTATTCCCGTAATGTAAAAAATATTATGAAAGCTAACCTTCTGATCAAAATTTATAACCAACACAATTTATTAATAAATAACTAAACGCCGAGATAAGCTCTTAATTGAAGATACAGAACAAATTCTGTTTGTTTTGCCTTCATAACATCAAAGCTGGCTAGTAGGAAATTAAAACGGTAAATAAATTAATACGACAAAGAGGGAGAATTACGGTCCTTCGTCAATAAGTTGGTCAAAGGTTTCTAATAATTTCGTTAGGCCATCTTCGTTAATTCGATTTGACAGTTGCGATCGACGCTGACCTGTTTCATTGATTTTATTAAAAAGCTAATCGATGCGCACTCGAGTGTATAAAATTGAAACAATAAAAAGGCAGTGATGCCCAATCTTATTATATATTAGATTTTTGCCGCGGCTTCGTTCACATAAATGTAGATTAGGTTAGGTTAGTAACAGTACTTTTTCTGAATAAAAGGCATCCTTTACTGTTCCCCTTACAACGTGTATGCGAAATTTCATGATAATCGGTCTAGTAGTTAAGGGGTGAAAGGGTAACTAACATATTTATAATATAAGTTATGACATTTATGACATCAAATTATCAAAAGATAATTTTCGTCATATTCTACTTTTCTACTAGAATTATTTATTTTGTTATAAGAATACATAGATGAGTTATTAAAAAATAGGTTAATTTAAAAGCTAGTTGATGATGATGTTTTAATATTTTAACACTTATTCACGCGTGAACATTATTTACACAGATAGACCAAGTCCTGTATTAACGGATTAACATAAAAGATTTTGATCCCGATGTACATTTTCGTGGGTTTTACGTAGACGAAGCCCTTGGCTGAAGCAAGGACAAGTTATGTTATAATAATATTAAAAGTAGTGAACATTCTATAGAGCAAATGGTAATTAATAACCATTGCCCATGAGCGGTTGCAGTACCAAAGACTTCATACGCGTATTACCAGGCCGCAAAATGTTCTCTGTACCTTGTATTGGTAGCGCAATAATTCTATTAATTATTATGCGAACGAAATATTCGTATATATAGCCTTCTAGGTTCCGTGTGTGTAATGCACAAATAGTTGTTCTTTGTTCGGATGTTCTATAAGTCCGTTATTTAAATGTTTGTAAAAACCTATACATGAATTATTCCTACCGTGGGAATACTTTTATGACAGAAAAAAAAAAGATTTGATGTTTGGTAAAACAAATTACATATCTAAACTATTTTTAAAACCATGAAGATTTACACTTTCTCTGACTGGTAGCTTTTAATTTTTAAACAGCCGGGATCAAGATTAATTCCTGGGATAAAGTAAGTATTAAATAGTTTAATTCCAGCATTGTAATTAAATAAAAGTAAATTGTTTCAGAGCTCCGTAGCACTGAACAAAGTTAACCAGATAAAAGCCGACATAAATTGCCTAACAGCCACTCACCTACATTTCACTAAATTGTTTTATCCCGTAAGTACATAAAGCCTTCCTGGAAGAGTTTGATCGTCGGACTAGGAAAGTCTTGAAGTATATTCGTTCCACCTACATACATAACATGAAGAACCTACGCGAAATATTATGAATATTTCCATGAATGAATCATGCCTGTGGTACTGATTACTACGTGATTTCATCTTCGAAGTTGCGAGATTGATTTTGCCATCGTATTGTTTTTTTTATCTATACTAATATTTATAAAGGTGATGTTTTTATAATCGATAAGTTTGGAGCTACTGAATCGATTTTTAACCCCCGACGCAAAAACGACGGGGTGTTATAAGTTTGACGTGTCTGTGTGTGTGTGTGTGTGTGTGTGTCTGTCTGTGGCATCGTAGCTCCCGTACGGATGAACCGATTTTAATTTTGATTTTTTTGTTTGAAAGGTGAATTAGTCGGGAGTGTTCTTAGCTACGTTTGATAAAAATCGGTCCAAGATGGCCGCCACCACAAAATGGCGGATTACATATTTTTTCACAACTCCCTCAAAATGGGTATCAAATGAAAGGGCTTGACGAGTAGAATACTATACACTATGATAAATTTCAAATCCAAGATGGCCGCCACCAGAAAATTACATTTAACGCTTGAAAATAAACAGCTTCTCAATAAAGCGAAGATGCTGGCTAAGGAGAAATTTTTTTCTTACATTTGGGTAAAAAACTGCAAGATATTGGTGAAAAAAAATATTACTTCCCCTACGTATACCATCAAAATGGAATCGGACTTGAAAAAGATATCTTAAAACTGTCATTAATTCGCCGCCGCCGCCTTATCTACTTTATATCACAATTGTACAACACAGCAAGCTTGAGAAACATTGGTACGTCGACCGGTTACTATTCAATAACAGTGAATACCTACGACGCTTTTGTTCTCGCATCGCTCGGGACCGGTCTTGCGACCTGCGCTAATTACTGCCTTATTATACCTTACGCTCCTAAGTTTAAAGCTGCTTATTGCAAATTATGTTTCATATTTTTATTTTATTTGTTACCTTATTTTAAAATATATTTTCTTAACTTTGTTTGTCACATTTATGACTTACTTTATTCGTTAAATGCCGTATTGTACTTCGATAATAGTGCGGATAGCCTTTCATTTGTATATTTGCCGCCTCTTACTCCTATAATATATTATGGAATCGTATCGTTCTGTATGCATTGGATCTCGGGTGGGACACAGTCTGTGAGTTTATTTGATAGATTATGTAATGTATTGGCTGCTAATGGTTATTTCTCGCTTAACTTTTTATACGGATAAAAATGCCTGTTAAAATATACTACCAAAATGTTCGCGGCTTGCGAACAAAAACATCTGCTTTAATAAGAAATGTGTCATTGAATAACTACGACGATGTTTGACGGAGACGTGGCTTAAGGATGATTTTTGCAGTACGGAGTTATTCGGGGACAACTATGTTGTTTGGAGACGCGATAGGGATTACGCTAGCACTAACCAGACATTAGGAGGTGGAGTGCTTATCGCAGTCCAACGTGAGTTTGTTGTCGAGATACGCCAAGACTGGTGCTCCAGTGCTGACGACATGTGGGTGACATTGATACTTAAGTATTCAAAGCCGAAAATGTCCTACAAACTACACCTATGTGTTACATATATTTGTAAACAAAATCAGGGGCGTTCTTTGTGCACTCAATTGGCTTCCTTTTATAATAGGCTAAATGATATTGTCATGGACAACATTTCAGACTCCTTTATTATATTAGGCGATTTTAATTTACCTAACTTGGTATGGGATCAGTCTGATGATGGATTTTCCCTGAAACCATGTAATATTCAGGGGCCAACACAATTAGAATTCTTTGATATTTTAAATAGCTGTAATTTACTTCAATATAATTCCCATAATAATTTAAATAACCGTATATTGGATTTAGTTTTTTGTAATAATCACTTATTAATTGAAAAATGTCTAGACCCATTGGTGCCAGAAGACCCCCACCATATTGCCATTTCTATTTATGCAAATTTTGTTGAGTATCATTCACTACAAGCTCAGTCGAGAACTAAATACATGTATCACTTGTCTGATTTCAAGTCTATATCGAAACATTTAGATAGTTTTAATTGGATTGAAGATTTGTGTGCGGGTACAGTAGATGACGCTTTGGCATTGGTTTACTCAAGGCTGAATAACCTGCGAGATAGGTATACACCCACCAAAGTGACAAGAACAACAAAGAAGTATCTCCCTTGGTATAAGACCCCGCTTATTAAAAATTTGAAGGAGAAATTTAAGTATCATGCGAAATATAAAAAGTATGGCAATTTGTCTGATTTTGAATCTTTTGTTATATTGCGTGACCGTGCAAAACAGTTGGAAAAGGATATGTTTAATATGTATACTACATTTATTGAAAACACGATTTCTAAATCTCCTAAAGCCTTCTGGTCCTACATAAAGAGTAAACAAAGTTGTAGTGCATATCCAGCCATAATAAAATATGGTCAGAGCTCGTCAGGGCTAGGGAATGAAATCTGCAGTATGTTTAACGATTTCTTTTTTAGTAACTTTCGTCAAGGTGACAGTATCAGATGCGATGAGGCCGATACAAATGATTATTACCAAAACCATTCTGTGGCTGATATTAGCACGGTCGAAGTTTCTGAACCCGAGGTTTTTAGGCTTTTGAAAACCATAGACCTAAATAAATCGTCTGGCCCGGATAGCATACCTCCTATACTTATAGTCAGCTGCGCTCCAAGCCTTACAGTACCAGTAACTATTATATTTAGACGTTCTCTCGGCGAGGGTATAGTGCCTCTTATATGGAAGAAGGCGTTTGTTACTCCGGTACATAAAAAGGGTCCTAAAGACCAGGTTGAAAATTATAGACCAATCTCCAAACTATGCCTGCTAGCTAAGGTCTTGGAAAAGATTGTACATTCTCAGGTCTATCATGCTATTCGCCATGCACTCAACGAGTATCAACATGGGTTTTTAAAATATAGGTCTACAGTATCAAATCTTCTTGTATGCACTGACTTCTTGACGCACTTTATGTCCCAACCTTCTCAAGTAGATGTAGTCTACACAGACTACAGCAAAGCGTTTGACAGAATAGACCATAACGTTCTTTTGCAGAAGCTATTACAGATGGGAATCAGAGGTAATCTTTTCAGATGGTTTACCTCATATATAGAGAACCGTTGCCAGACAGTTGTTCTGAATGGCTATAGCTCATTAGCTGAAAAAATCCCTTCAGGAATTCCGCAAGGTTCTCTCCTCGGTCCTTTGCTATTCACCATCTTTATCAACGATATAGGCTCTTGTTTCACTCGCTCTAAGATCATTCTATACGCGGACGACATGAAAATCCTATGCCCTGTTTCAGATATGCAGCATTGTAATGACCTTCAAAGAGATCTAAATAATCTAAATGATTATTGTATAAAAAATCGTCTTGACTTAAATGTATCTAAGTGCTTTGTTAGTACTTTTACTCGAAAGCTAAATCCTTTCGTTTTCAATTACGAATTGAATAACATAATAATACATAGGTCGAGCACAGTTAGAGATCTGGGAATCATATTTGACCACAAGCTGCTCTTTGATTTTCATATCGATAATATTGTAACTAAAGCGACTAAGGCACTTGGCTTCATGCTTAGGTTTTCTTATGATTTTAAAAATGTAAAGACTTTCAAGATCTTATACTGTGCGTTTGTTCGCAGTCACTTAGAGTATGCCTCGCAGGTGTGGAATCCGAGTTACAAGGTATATATAAACAGAATTGAACGGATCCAAAAACGTTTTCTGAGATTCCTACAATATAAGACGAAAACATATTTACCAGATTATATCACAAGGTGTAAAAAATTCCATTTTTTAACGTTGGAAGAGCGCAGGCGCATTGCTGACATTTCATATCTTGCAAAGATCGCTCAGGGAGCAGTCGATTGTCCCGAGCTGTTGAGTAAATTAGGTTTAGTAACCCATTCGTCACGGTTACGAAGGCCCACTCTTCTGCACATTCCCTCTGCTGGGACAACATATAGGCAGAATTCATTTATAATACGTACATGCAAGTCATTTAACGAGATCGCGCGACAGATAGATATTGACTTATTTGATACCAGTGTTTCGAAGCTAAAGAAAATGTTAATTAATGATTGCTTTTTATAATATTATATAGGCTGTATTGTTACCTACGTTGTGCATAACAGAAATGCTGTGGCAAGTTTAATTATGTTTAATTTCTATTTTTTTTTTTGTTTTGAACCTTTGTGCCTTATATTACGTGTGCATGTTAATGTACATACCTAATAATTTAATGTATTGAACCGTCTACCGACAGTTACTTTAAATCTAGTTTATTTGTGATTCTATCTGTGGAAACTTGTAAATGGCCTTCTTGTATTTATTTTTCTTCTTATTGTATAAGCTAGCTGTAAGTTTTCCTATTAAAATAAAATAAAATAAAAAATAAAATAAAATTAAAATTGTTTAATATGGGTATCAAATGAATATTGTGTCGGGGGTTTTTTAAATTTTAAATTTATAATAATTATTTGATCAATAGAAAGCTACTTTATTTAGAAGTAACATGTAATAAAACTATGAGTTATGGAAATGGAGCAGTAATCATAAACGTGCGTGAAACTGCAGGGGACAGTCTTACATGAAGTACGGCCATGAATGTTCAAATTGGCAATACTTAGCGCATAGCCCAGCTATTCCCTATTGCCAAAACCCTGTTCTATTGAAGATAAGTAATTTTTCTTACGTGTGTTATTTGGTTAACAAACTTGTAATAAAAAATCATTTTGTCACAGCGTTCAAACTATATTATCGATATCGAATATCGAATACCGAACGAATTACAAAGCAAAAAAAAAAAACAGTTCATAAAGTTGGATGTATACGTAGGTCTTTCAGTAAGGAAAATGGACTAAAGATGAGAATAAATATAGTCAGTAATGCTAGGGTCGCCGTCGTCGATTTGGATAAGGGCAACCAGGCATTACACATTATTTTTATTATGTACCCTCATGCCCCTCGATAGACTGAAAATTATAACACGTGTTGTGACCTGCGCAGATATACGTATACATGTAGAAGAGCTGTCTTTGTGTACTGTAATACCCCGCACTTACGCGATAGGTGGGATTGAACGATAACCGCGTAAGTCAAATTCGCATAAGCCAGGATACAGTTAAGCATATAAATACATATTGGATTTATAAATATAAAAACACCAACTGCAGTTATTGTGATGTAGAAGGCTTTATAAAATCTAAGAAAATAGTTTGACGGCTAAAGCTCCCATAATTTCTCTCTATTCCTGAACAATAGTGTTGGGACAGTAAGTCCAAAACCGATAATCGAGAGTTGTGCGATAATCAAACAAAAGATGAATTGACAAGATTTGAAAATTGCGTAACTCCGAGTTCGCGTACTTCAGGGTTTTTGGCGTTTAGTGTCAAACGTTTGGAGGTAAGATGAGAATACAGTGAACATAGTGATTAGGAGAGAAAACTGTCTTATTGATCACACGTATGCGCTTATGTTTGTATGCAGTCATAGTTCGAATACCAAGTCGGGAAGAATTTATGAGCTTTTGAATATTGACAGTAGCAGCTTGAATTCTAGATATGTTTCATTTAGAGGACTCGAGTGTCATCCAATGGCATGCACCTCTGATTTTTCGAAGTTATGTGCTAAACAGGTACATAGTTTATTATCGGTCGCTTTAAAGGCAAAAATAACATCGTGATGAAACGTTTTCAAAGATATCGGAAGTCGGCTAACACACACCAAGCTAACGTGGTGGATTATGGCTTAACTCTTCTCACTCTGGGGAAAGGCCTATTCCGAGCAATGGGACAGTATATTTACATGCCTAATATTATTATAAATGGTAATAATTATTACTATGAATAATCTCGCTCTTAATCACGTGGAATCTAAAACTATAGAATGTAAAAATGTGTGTGTAATAAATGACTACCTACGTAGACTGCTGTATCAGTCTATATATAGTATACATGTATAGAAAGTAATTTAATCTATTTTAATTATAAACGCTAATAATGTTCTTAAGGAACTCTCATCTCATTATATCATCCTAACTAATATGATAAATGCAAATGTGACTTTGTTTGTTACGCTTTCATGCCCTAACTACTTGACCGATTATTTATCATTAAATTTTCCACACACGCTGTCAGGGGTACAGAAAGGGACATAGGTTACCTTTCATCCAGAAAATAAGTACTGTTCCCGAGGGATACAGAAATAACTTATAGACGTTCGTCCGCTATAACAACTCGGCGTACTGATATGAATGAATTACAACGTGATGTCTGGAGTACAGAAAAAGGGATCTACTGTATCCCGGTAGAAATCAGATATCCCTAATAAAAATCTGTCCCTTGTGTCTTTCATCCAGAAAAATCAAACGAAGCCGCGGCACAAGCTAGTTTAAAATAAATTAGAATATTTTTGTTAACTGTAATTTTAGGTCTAAGTACCTAAAATGACAGAAATTACAGTAAATTCACACTTTAATTAAAATTTTCTAGGAAAAATAAACGAATTATAAATAGATAATCATATTTCCGTCCTAGATTATGATATAAAATGAGATGAAAGAAACGTTCGCGAAAACATTCAGAAAACTTTCATTAATATACGACATGTTAGTAGATTATTATACATATTAGTATTTAGACATATTTTTATAATTTCGTCAAAGTTACTTAAGCAAGTTAATATACCTAAAATTATCAAGTTTGTTTAACCAATTTTAAATATGAACTCGTGTGATTTTTGTAATTAATCAAAGTTAATCAATTACATAGATGTAATTATAAAAGTATAAACTTTGTGTATACAATATAAAATAAACACAGACGGCGCGCGGCGTTTTAAACTTCTGGCAATAATATGTTTAAGTTTTTAAGCAATTATAATTAACTGGCTTTTGCGCGCGGCTCCACCCGCGTGGTACCTGCATCAATAAAAATCCTAGCTTATATCCTACCCCAGATTTTAAACTTTATCTGTTCCAAATTTCATCTAAATCAGTGGAGTGGTTTAGCCGTGACAAGGTAACAGACAGACAGAGTTACTTTCGAATTCATAATATTAATTAAGGAAAAAGATTAATTTATTTAATATGGATTGTAATTATAACATTTTGTTATCTAAACTGAATATTGCGACACCATTTTATTAATTTTATTGACTTAGTTTTTACTTTGACGTTCATAAGTGTTACTTTGTGACCTATCTATACGAATATTTTCGACTGATTTGATTATAATTAATGTGATATGCGTTTTAATATATGATATAATATAATATTGGGATATCGTTTCATTATCTTAATGCATTGCAAATTAATAATATTAAGTAGGCTATAAGTATTTATAGAATACTAGCTCTTGCCCGCGACTTCCTCCGCGTGGAATAGTAACTTCTGGCAGCATTTTTAATAAAAAAAAAAACTATTTTGCAAGTACACTTATAAATGCTTTGGTTTACTGCAAAAAGCTTATTTTAAAACATTTTTATATACTTAGTTTTTTGTTGTCCATCCTTTGAAAACATAAAGATTTTGTTTTTTGATAATCGTGAGCGGCGTGCTCACGATTATCATAGAGTTGACCACGGAAAACAATTTTGTTTATTATTATCATAAATGCTGCTTTTAAGGGGAATCTGCACTCTTATAAACTGAAATGGCAAATTGCTCGGCATTACCGGGTTACTAGGAATTAAAACATTTTCTCTTTTCGCCATTACATAGCCTTTGTGCGGCAAGATTTCTCATTGACAGGACTGGAATACCAACTTTCAGCCTTAACTTATGGGAAGGCACTCCCGATAATTCTAAAGAGTCGAGATACTCTATAGGGTACGATGGCACTTGTTCAGTGTTCATAACATTGTCTACTGAGAGTACATGACAACATCTCCCTCAACATCTGACATAATTTGTTCTTTTATCTGGCCTATTATCTCATTTGTTACTCAAATTGACCTGTTACACAACCATTCTCGATTGCCTATACTTATTTGTAAATCTGGATAGACATATTATAAATCATCTGTGTTATCGACAGATGGACAGAATTCACGTCTTAGTGTTATCATGCTGTTACTGTCTGTAAGCATACAATCTTATCCGACTTTAAGAAGAGCAGCCACATATTGCCTGAGTGAGAATCGTTGTGCAGTTGTACTCGTATATTTGTAGTCAGATAAAACATTTTTACGTGTACCCATAATACACACCCCTTAAAACAGGAACTTATTTTATCTGCCGGTGTACCTCTAGTAATAACCGGCAGGGTCTGTCTAAAGTCACATGTGAAAGGTACCATAATTTCTCCTAATCGAAAGATATCAAGAGCAACCACCCTGGTTGCTCTTGATATCTTTCATGGTCCGATATAGCGCTTCGATAGCTCTTTTGTGGGACATCGTACATTTATCCCTTTTCAGCAGCCATGGTCACTGGGCAAAAGCAACCGAAACGTCGGGGAAAGTGTAAACCTAAATATAAATAGTTTTAATAGATTAAATAATTTTATTAGCTTATAAATTAGTAAAATTCAATAGTAGTAGTAGTGTAACAGTTCTCAAAATTATGTAATGCAGTGATAAATAAACAACGCGATAAAATCCGTATATAGTAGTTTAATTTCAATAATTATACAATGTTTGCATTAAATTTACGTATTGTAAAATTAGACAGATTTGTTTGGGCTTCCATACGAACATTCATCGCCTATTTCATCCCCATATAGGTCAAAATTTCAAAATAGCTGGTTCAAATATTTACTTATTTACTTGTTATCAAGTGTCTAAATACAACGTCTCATGGTTTTATCTGCGATAATGACGAATTCCCATACAAACTTTCATTGCTTATTTGAACCCCTTCTTCCCCTCTTTGCCAACAAAAGATTACCAATTTATTTTTCCAGGGTCTAGCCTATCTAGGTACCTAATTTCATCAAAATTTGATTGTTGTTTAGGCACGATAAGGAGGAATTCCCATACCATATTTCATCCCTTATTTCAACCCTTTTATGCCCTTTTTACAACAAAAGGTAGTCTCTGTCCTATCCCAAGATCTATTCTACCTCTGTACCAAATTTCATCAAAATTGGTTGTGGTTTAAGCGGGATAATGACGAATACCCATACAAACTTTCATTCCTTATTTCAACCCCTTCATACCCTTTTTTACAACATAGGTACCATATGTCCGTTCCCAAGATCTAGTCCATGTCTGTACCAAATTTCATTAAAATCGGCTGTGGTTTAAGCGGGATAGTGACGAATGCCCATACAAACTTTCATCCCTTATCTCAACCCCTTCATACCCTTTTTTACAACAAAAGGTACCATATGTCCTTTCCCAAGATCTAATCTATGTCTGTACTAAATTTCATTAAAATCAGTTCAGTGGTTTAGGCGCGATAATGACGAATTCCCATACAAATTTCCATCCCTTGTTTCAATCCCTTCGTGTCCTTTGTTACAACAAAAGGTAGCCTATGTCCTTTCCCAAGATCTACTCTACCTCTGTACCAAATGTCATCAAAATTGGTTGTGATTTAGGCGCGATAATGACGAATTTTCATACAAATTTTTATCCCTTATTCCAACCCCTTCATGCCCTTTTTACAACGAAAGATAACTATGTACACGTCCAAGGTCTAGTTTATGTCTGTACACATTAGTTGTGGTTTAAGCGCGATAATGACCAATTCTCCTATAAACTTTCCTCCCTTATTTCAACCTCTTCATGCCCTTTTTTACAACAAAAGGTAGCCTATGTCCTTTCCCAAGGTCTCCTCTATCTCTGTACCAAATTTCATCAAAATCGGTTGAGTGGTTTAGGCTTGAAAGCGTAACAGACAGACAGACACAGTTACTTTCGCATTTATAATATTAAGTAGGGAAGTACTCTCCTCCTAAACCACTCGTAAAAATTAATATTCTTTTATAAAATTCGTTCCCGCACTAGATATAAATACTGTATCCGCGTGGTATAAATATTTAGTGCGGAAGCGAATTTAAATTACAAACATAAAACAACTGGCAAAGAACACAAAGACTCGGAACACCAATTTAAATTTTTGTTTCGTGTGGGGATCGAACCCACGTCTATCGGTGCAGTGGCAATGGCAAAGCGCTACTTAAACTAATACACCTACCGTGCCCTCATTATATACATACATAGATATAATGTTAATAAATATCGATTTAAAATTTGTCAAAAGATTTGATCCGAATTAGTTATTTTGCTAAACTGTTGTTGACAGATATCAAGAATAGTCATCATATATATTATAACGTATAAACCTAATCAGATTAAGACCAGCCCAAGTAATTATTAGGGCTGGTCTTATTCTGTGACCACACAGAATTTACACTTAGTGTACAGGAAAGTTCTAGTCTACTATTCCTGCAAGTATGGTTTAATTAAAGTCCCTAGCCCAGACCATTAAGACTCCCTCCTGTCTTATGTACAAAAGAAAAGTAATGAATACTTGAACAAGGAAAAAGTTTCTTTCATTAAACAGTTGGTGGTGTACACAAACTCTATAAAAATTTGATTGCGAACGTCAAGCGTATTAATTTTCTTTGCTATTGGGTATACTTAGTAAGTGAGAAAATTAAGCAAAGAAGAAAGGTATGGCGAGAATTGTAACAAAGGGTCATTAAATATTCGTTTAGTTTGTCCTTTTATGATCCAGCCATAAAAATGTAGAAAGAAGCATTTGTATAAAAATATTTCTTACTAGCTGTTCATCGTGGCTTCACCCACGTTTATGATTACTGACCGCTAACGTGGCTCGTAACATGATGTTATAAAAACTATATAACTTTTGGATAAAGCAACTTTTTAATAGTGAAAGAATAATTAAAATCTGTCCAGCAGTTTTAAGTTTTTTAATATTAATAATAAAAAATAGCCGCATACGCAATTCGGAAAGTAAGACTGCTTACTGATCTAGATACTGCGAGACTAGTATATTTCAGTTACTTCCACAGTGTCATGTCCTACGGTATATTAATGTGGGGCAAGGCAGCTGATATTGAGACAATTTCCCTGTTCACACGAGTTTCCCTGAACAATCGATTTAAAGAAATAGGCATACTTATTGATGGGTCGCAACGCATATTTGCTAACATTATGTTTATTAAACATAATATTCACTTATATAATAAGAATAGTGATAATCATAACGTAAACACTAGAAATTAGCATAAGTTAGTAGGCCCATATCATCGTCTACATAAGTTTACAATACATTCGCATTCACAATAAAAGCTTCGTTAAAATACAGCTCTTTCGGAAGGGTTATTATTCAGTCAACGACTACTTAAATGACAAAATCTCATGGAACTAGTTACTTGTAGCATTCAGGATTCAAAGAACTGTATTACTTATAAGTCAATTTAGTAATATAGAGGTGCCTCATGATTATATGTGATGTTATGTTATCAAGTATCCTGCTTGTCATTATGATTATTATTGAAAAATATAAATCCTCAATCGCATTTAGTCACGGACTGCCATTGCATTGTCACAAAGTGTAAGTGTATGCGCCATCATGCATCCTACTGACTATTTTAGATTTATATTGAAAAATATAACTAAACCCAAATTATTTCATTTCTTTGATATTATTAGTTTTTTTAAATCATTAGTATATATTATAATGGCTGCAACACCTTGTTGATATGAGTTGTAAAATACTGAAATTATATTTAATTGGCGATTTAAAAGAGTGGCCGTGAGTTTCTTGCAGGTTTCTTCTCATAGGCTTAACCCGTTGCCTGAACCTAGCAACTAACCTAAATGTAAGATAGGATAAGATAAGATTTTTATTTGCCAAAAATATATATACAGGTTTCCTTATACAATCGACTTTAAGATGTACTTATGTATTAAAATTACCAAAACATAATTTGTAGATTAAGGAAAAATTGCTCATGAACTCCACACTAGGTCAGGCCTGTCTCGTGGAGTCCTTGAGTGGTTCCAGTAATAATTTAAAAAAAAATTACAGTTTAAGCAAGTTAGTATTAGATAAGAAGGCATAGAAAAATTGAGGAAACAATATAGGTAGTGTGCAAAGCGTATAATTGCGTGTATTTGTGTGTGTGTGCGTGTGTGTATGTATGCCTTTGTGTGTGTAAATATTTTTTTAGGATCTCACTTTTAGGAAGCTTTTGGTTTCAGAATATGATAAAGTAAGAAGCCATTTATGAATTATATTCTTGACCCGATATGTTTTACACGAAACAAAAATTTGTGTGATCCACAAATGGTTGTTCCAAGTTTGGGTGTTCTTTGTGTCTGTTTGAGTATTTGTAAAGTCCCCCACGACACACATTATTAAAATTAATCCTAGAGCGCGAATGTCTGTCTAAATAAAAATATTAATATTGGTTTCATTTCAAAAAGTTTTACATTATATAGATTAAGGTAAAACAAATGTATCATAGATAGAGTATAATTTTAATGCCATTCGGAATAGGCTATAAGGCTTAAACGCTCTTATGAAATGATAAGGTTCAAGGTTACCTTCCTAAAACTCAAACCACGAGTTATAAATAGTATTATGTAAGTTAAGTAAAAGAGGCAATTCGGTTCTATTACTCAGTAACCTTAAGGAAAGCTTACCGTTGCTTTGTAATAAAATGTTTACTGTTGAGGGTTAATCTTGAAAAAACGTATAAAATCCTTATTTCTTAACATAAGTGTCTCATAAAAACTAAGAGTTATGTATCTGATTTATCTTGGCTTCGTATTCTGTCTTTTTCAGGTAAACATGAGTATGAATCAAGCTTGTGGTAAAAAAGTTGATGGTTTGTAACATTAAGACCACCACATACAAACACCGAAGGTGGAGCGAAGGAAGCGAAGCGGTACCGCTAGCGTTATTGTTGTATTGTTCGACTTAATATGACCCACTAATTTTTACTCGCGGCTTCGCTCACGTAAATATAGGTTAGGTTATGTTAGTAACAATAGCTTTTTAAAATAATAATTATTTAACCTATATTACTTGCTGATAATATAGCTTACTAAAGGTGAAATAATTTTTAAATCGGTTGTATAGTTTTGGAGTTAACCCCTTACAAACAAACAAACAAAAATCAAATATTTTATTTTTATAATATTATTATAGGTTACACATATGATCCGGTACGATCTTCTGTGTTGTGTTTCATAACATTATAAAAGGAGACGGGCGGAGTCCCTTAGTTCGTCAGGCCCATCGTGGACAAGAGTGAAAATGTAATCAAATTACTGCTAAAAACATACAAATGACCATACGTAAAAAAAATATATATTAATGGTGGTATTAAAGAGATATTTGAGTTTATATGTATAATTCTAGGTTATAATAATGACACCATTTTGTAGGTACGAAAATTGTAGGTACATATTTGTTTATGGTTTATATAATTATAATAAGTAAATCATATATATTTTATAGATAAAAATATTTTAGGTATAAATAGTAATATTCATAAATACTATTTTATTGCTCTTTGATTAGTAACTTGCGTGGGAAAAATGAGGCTCAGCCCGTAGTGACTGTAATTAATATCTTGAGACAACTTAAATAAATAATAATAATAAATAAATAAAAATATCCAATAACAACAAAGCCAGGTCAATCGAAGATGCAGTTTCAGAATCCAAATAAATAGCCAGGTCACAAATAAATAACAGTCGCAAAAATAAGTACTAGTTTATTAACGTTCACTGCGCACGAGTGCAAAGTCAACACGAATGTAACTTGTTGCTATTTTTGACAGATTTACTGTTCGTTATTGCCATTCCGTTTATGTTATTGAATATAAGCCTTTTGATCCAATATAAAAATAAAATAATATTAGAAGAAGCGCACGTATAAACATAAAGTCAAACGCCAGTAATTATAGTTAAACATACCTTACCGTGATTGATATTTAAATTATTATAACTGTTTAAATTGACAATGGAGACCATGTATTGTATATTAAAAACATTAATTTAAAAATAATAAATAGTGCCCTTATATATTTTTAAGGCTGGCAACATTAAAAACTCGAAAATGCAACTGTTTCTAGGTTTACAGTACGTTTATTACCTTTTTTCGTGATATTCATATCTAAACCATAGATTTTTCTGTTTACAGTAATTAAAAATTAACAAAATAAGTACTTTTTTTCTGTATACATTTAAGTTGTGTCCGTTGTTTTTGTGAGGGCCGAAATTCGCCGATGTCCTTTCGCCACCGGTATCGCTCCGCCTTGTCCTGTTTGTATGTGATGGGATAAAGGTGTAATTGATACTCTTATAACACTTGGACACGATGCGGGTGACATCAGAAACATACTTAATATAATGCTCGTAAACGGGTCTTAGCTTGCATCGTGTATACAACCGACACTCGACACGCGTGCAAGTGGACTGTCTTTGATAGGAAAGCACACAAAGCCGTTGATTGGAAAAGAGATCAGACATAGCCTGATCTCTTTTCAGTTGTTTTGGATTGCCATCATATCGGACTATGTGAGTGAGGAAACGGAGAATGCACTTGTATTGACGTACATATACTGCTGCAATATTATATCTTTTGACATTCGGTCAAGAGAACCTTACGACGTGAAAATAAATACATATTTGCACGCTGTAATGTATGTCCTATTAGATTAAACATATTTATTTCATAGTTTAAGATAGACGGCTTTTAAGGAAACAAATTAAAATACATAAAAACTAATACTTATATGTTGTTAAACTGTCAATCTCCTACTTGTTCGAAGTCGGATAAAGATATCTCGTTCATTAAGTGATTTGTTGGGCAATCTCTATGCATAATTTACTTGCCTTCAGTTTCTTGCAGGTATCTTCTCACAGGCTTAACCCTTTGTCTGAACCTGGCAACTAACTTAAGTAAGCTGATTAATTCATAAACTTTGACGGTCATTACGTACTTTGGGACTTAAATGAATAAATTATTTTTGATAAGATGTTCTTACGTTTACGCGAATGTTATTAATTGAAATTAAACAACTATATATGGATATTACAGCATTAAAAAAAAATAAACAACACGATAAAATCCTTTTAAAGTTTCAAATTATTTTTGACATTGATAAATTGCCTAAACTGTTACACAGTTACACATAACACTACACTTTTCCTACGTAATACACTAGCTAGGTTACTACCTAGGTAGTACTCTACCTAGGGCAAAATCTAGTGCTCTTACAAGATTTTGCTCGCAGCTTTATTCGCGTTGATATAGATTTAGTTAATAAATGTTTATCCTTCGAGTACAGTGTATTTTTCTGGACGAACGGTACCCTATGTCCTTTTTTATGCTCTGAAAACGTGACGTTCGACTAAATAAGCCGTGTAAGCATATTCAACTAACAAATACTCAGATTCGCATTTATAATATTAGTTAGGATGTTTTAATGTCGATTAAAACATCCTCTAAATTACTCAGAGATAGTGTTGCTTTCTAATAGTGTAATAATTTATTGAATCGATTGGAAACTTTCAGAGACTACCGCCAACATACAAACAAGTAAGTCTTAATTAGTATAGGTATACAAACATACAACAGCAAGTTAGTCAATGTCATTACCTTATAGATAATGTGTCTTTGTCATAAGTTCTCTTAAGTTTAGAAACTAATAATAATAATCATGTGCCGTATTAGGTACAAAATGTTCGATAGCAAAAGCCTTTGTCTTGAATCCATTATGTATATAATATTATGTTTGTACGGTGTCGTACACTTGACAGGTGATAGTTGGTTAAGTGATAATTGGAGTGCAGAATGAAAGTTCATAAGTTATGTAAAAACACTTCACGATACTTTAATTAGTTATATTACAGTTAAGGGTTTGGCTATGCTTTCACGATCGCGTGTGGATTTGCACTGACTAATTTTATACTAAATTGTACTTTATTGTGTTAACGTAAACTGACGCCTCAGTTGGGACCGCAGTGTCAGCAATACCGTGCATGTACAGTGTAAGACTGTACAATGTTGTTGCAAATTAGTTAGCATTACCATTTCAATACTTATGTTTAATGATATGCTGTACCCCAGGTCCAAATGTATAGCAATAAAGGCGTGAGTACAATTGCGTTGATATTTTTTATAAAAGATTTGAATAGTGTAAGTAAAGATACACAAGCTCAATATTTTCTTTGTGATTTGACAATAAATGAAATATTTTTACAAAAAAAAAAGCATTTGTCGCGTCATAATAAGTTTTATATTTTCAATCATAAAACACTATAAATCTACTAAAACACAAAATTTGATAAAAATACACTTAATGTTGCGTTAAATTAAACAAAATATTATAAATGTACCAAGTACTTTTTGTGATAAATTGAGAATAAACAGTTTTTTTGCTCTCCTCTAAAGTTTGCATATTCTTCTAACGCCTAAGATATTCCACTGGGGTGCGATTTGGGTATGTATGTATGCATATAACATAAACGTTTTTGTCCTGTCTGTTACTGTTACGCAATACTGTTTGTAGGGAGGTATAAGATCTATCTTATACCTCCCTACAAACAGTATTGCTCTATATACTCTAGTATCAAAAGACATGAAAACTATATAGAACACTGCCAACATAAGGTTGTTATCACAACTTAGGTAAAGCTGTAGATTATTCTCCAAATATGTCATTCAAACACAAGATTGGATCAAACGAATATATCAAAAGTAAATAAACATAATATAACGTGTTTAAAATCCATAAATATACTTATTCTATAAGCAAAAGGAATAAAGTAGGGTAAATGTGAGGTAGGATAGGAGTACTGATAATCTTAAAAAGGGCTGGCTTGTACACAGTGTGTACATACAGAAGACTTGTTGTTGCGACTTCAATAGGCTTATTGGTTAACATTCAAGAGCTTCCATCTCTTGATCTGTTACACAGGTTTTTCTACTATAGAGTCCAGTCAAGTCAAATATAACAATTCTCAATCCTTTGTCTCCACAAAGGGTTGAGAATTGTTATATCTGTACTGTGTTATCTGATGTATACTTCACTTTGTGAAAGAGAGAAATACATATTTATTATTATTATCAACAAAGCAAAAATTTTCACTTTAAGACGGCACTATAAGTTTGAAAGTACCACCTGAAATATATTCTCGACAGGGTTCAAGCTACATCAATGTCAGATTTTTACTTTTATCAGATACTAATTTAGAAAAAGAATTTAATTTTGACTTTGATAAATTAAAATTAAAATCTCTATCAGCCATAGAGATTTAATTTTAATTCATTCATCGACGTTTGGACGCTGGTATTAATAAAATGTTTTCATTGTTATGCCTCGATATGGTTTAAAAGCAAAAATGCCATGGCATGCTAAAGGCGCGCAAATAAATTTTTATAAATAGTTCCGCTTGCTCTGGATGTGTGGAGTAACGCGGAAGAACCGTATAAAAAATGATCGCATCCATAGCAGTCTTCATGTCCGTGACATAGCAGATAAGCTGCAAGAGAGTCGCCTACGCTAGTACCACGTTTTACGAAAACATGGCCTGTACAAAGCATGAACAATGGCATATTACGTGGGGAACAAATGTCTTGCCATGCTACTTCCACCTGGCCCGAGTAAACGGGGAAGACCCAAGAAATGCTGGCTTGACGTCGTAAGAGATAACATGCGTGCCAACAACCTAATACCACAGGATGCTGAAGATCGTGCGAAATGGAGGAGACTTAGCGGGAAAGCGGACCCTGGGTTCCAACGCCAAAGCCGCGGATGCAACCGCGATAGCCGCTAAAATGAAGAAGAAGTTCCGCTTGTATAAACAAATTGCCCGCATAAACTAGTCATTACACTCAAGTATGTTTACCAGTTCGCGTAGCGTTAACTTTGAGTCAAATCAATGGTAGCTCGATCCTTCAAATTCCACCCATTATACTACCAAGAACCCACTCTTAATACAAACATTCTAGCTTAGCTGGAGGAGTAAACAAGAATACTAAACCTAATTCTGATTATTAACCTCTGAGTCTTCTTCGAAGAGGTTAATGAAAACACTATGTGGGTCTGTGTATCTGTCTGTTAGTAACAGGCATAAACGCCGGAACCACTGGACCGATTGACTTGTAACTTGGTGTGCCTAGAAGATACCTTGGAGTCATACCCGAGATATAGGGATCATTTCTTTTAATTATTTTTACATTTAAGACGAAGAGGTTGAAGTTTGGGTTTTTATACCCATCTCGTTTATTATTATAAATGCGATGTGAGTTTGTTTGTTATGCTTTCAAGCCTTAACTACTCAACCAGTCATCATGAAATTTCATATACATGTTGTCAGGGGAACATAAAAGGTCATAGAGTATCTATTATTCCCAAAAAAGTACTGTTACTAATCTAATTTAACCTAAAAATAAATCTAGTAACTTACAATCCAAATTGTTATTGTTATTTAAGTTTATTAGTACGTTGGTCGATATTATCAATACATATAATAAAAGAGTAAAAAAAGTGTGTCTGTACATTGAATATATAAAAAAAAAAAACGGTTTTTTTTATATTGTCAGTTCTGGGAAGATAAATAAGTCATATTACAAACGAAAAAAATGTTCTCATCTTATTAAACCTACATTGTAATTAAAATTAAAATGGCAGGTAACGTTGGGGGTCCACGTGCACCATGCCTGCCACCATGCAGTCACGCAAGGGCATATTATACATACACACTTGAGTTAGTGAATTTTCTGACCCCAAGTTGTAATAAATACCAATGATATTGTGGGTTTGCAACGAATTATCTCATAAAACAAGAATTTTCAGGTAAATGACTGTTGGTATTACATTGTATTTGGGTAATACAACAATACAGTTTCGGCTTCGGAAGCGTTTCCCTTACACCTGGTATACAAGAGTGACGTCTGATCAAAATTGTTCAGTCTGATGAGCATTATCTATTGCTATATGTATAATTTGATTTAATGTGGACATCAAAGCTATCAGATTATAAGCTTTTAGTGTACAATTTTTTTTTTACATTATTTACATCGATAATATATCGCTGAAACAAGTTACCATTCTACAGAGTTAATTGCCATAGTTAATGATAGTATTTCAAATTTCAATATAGAAAAAAGGGAAATATATAAAAAAGTTGTCCACAGCGTCACTAATGAGGAAGGAACGTTATATTTCTTAGATGCTCCGGGGGGCACTGAAAAAACATATGTTACAAGAGCAGTCCTGGCTGAAGTAAGGCGACAAAATAAGATTGCTGTTGCAGTAGCATTTTCAGGAATTGCTGCAACGTTACTTCCCGGAGGTGAAACGGCTCACACCATGTTCAAAATCCCAATCGATTTAGACAGAACCGAAACACCCACATGTTCTATAACGCGAAATTGCGATAAAGCGAAAGTGTTACAAGATTGCTGTCTCATCGTTTGGGATGAATATACCATGGTCAACAAAAAGCCGTCGAAGCCGTGGACAGAACGTTGCGAGATATTCGCCGGGATGATCGACCAATGGGCCACGTCACCTGTCTTTACTCCGGAGACTTTCGGCATACTCTTCCCGTGATAAATAAAGGGACAAGGGCAGACGAAATTAATGCCTCAATAAAAAAGTCATACCTCTGGCCACAAGTACAACAACTGAGACTAAATATAAATATGAGAGTTCATCTTGGCCATGATTCACATGTCCAAGAATACTCCAGCATGTTGTTACAAATTGGAGAAGGATCTCTCCCTGAAAATCATGGTCGGGTGGCGATTCCTGGCATGCTGGGTAAAGTTGTGGCTTCAGAGGCAGAACTGATACAGGCAGTATTCGGACACCTCAATTCCATACCGAGCCAAGATAATGTTTGGTTACGTGAGCGCGCGATACTAACGCCTCGCAATGACCAAGCAGGTGCAATTAATCAAAAAATTCTAGCGGAAATTGTTGGGGATGAAGTGGTATACAATTCTTTTAATAACGTATTTGAACAAGACGATGCCACCAATTACCCTATAGAATTTTTAAACTCTCTTACGGCAAGTGGTCTGCCAGCTCACATAATCAGTCTTAAAGTCGGTGTACCCATAATGCTAATGAGAAGCAGAAGAAGAAGCAGAGATTCTGACTGGCTGTGCTATGGGTGAAATTGTATTAATACCTCGTATACCACTTATTCCAAACAATTTCCCGTTTCAATTCAAACGCATACAGTTCCCTGTGACTACTTGCTTCGCCATGACGATAAATAAGTCACAGGGACAGGCGTTCAAAGCCATTGGTGTGGATTTGAGGTCTGGTTGTTTTTCCCACGGACAACTGTACGTAGCGTTTTCACAGGTCAGTAGCGCTGCGGGTTTGTTTGTATAGGCTCCTGAAGGAAAAACAACCAATGTTTTGTATAAAGATATCCTATGATCTGTTTCATGAAGTCCACCAGTGGTCACCAGCTAGTGTACAATAAACAAGTTGCCTGTTTGTTTCACTTTACACACACAAACGCATCAACCGAGCTCCTTTATTAATATTCTTTTAACATTTTACCTTCTTCATAATTAACATGCTATTTAAATATTCCTTTGTTTCATCAGCGCTTTGGTTAAGTTTTTTTTTATCTTTAATTGTATTGCGATCGACCCACAATATTACCACAGACTAACTGAATTCAGTTTGTTAATGAATACAATTTTTATTGTGGGCTAGGTTACAGAGTAAGATGGGTTAGGAAAGTTCAAGCTAGTCATTGTATTAGTCGGGTCGGATTGTCATCTTAGCTGCAAGTGGTTAAAGTCATTAAAAATACAGTGTTGCACTCGTAATTATGGTTATTTCAATGTTTACGTTTTTGGAAGGCATTTGTAATGCCTACATATTTCTTTCGTCTTTTTCTTCCTATATCTCATACCCCTTGAGCTCGATTTTATAAGTAACCATGTAGGTAACCAAATAGGCTATTGGATTTCCACATAATATCATCTGTTATCGAATTTGATATTCCAAGCTAACTGGTACAGTAATAGACTCCAGATAGACGTATCTCTACATTACATTACAGTGGCACGCGGCACAGTAACAAACACGCAGATCGAACTATGAAGTTAAGCAACATTAGCACCGCTATGCACTTATAAGGGTAACCATTATGAATAATAGTCATGCCTTCATCTGTTAGATAGAATTAATGAGGATGACGTAATGGTTTAAATTGCCGCCTCGCCGTTGTCGCCGCGCTGAGTGTTATAGGTTCGATGCTCACACAGCACAAAAAATGTGAACCACAAATAAATTGTTCTGAGTCTGGATGTTCTTTGTGTCCGTTATTTAATTTTTTTTAAATCTCTCACTGCTCTGGAATTATTCCTAACTAGCGGTCGTCTTGTAGTCAAAATTCGACCATAATTGATTTAAATTTTAAGTTCAATCGTTATTAAGATTTTATTGTCTATAACCTAACTCTTATAATCGCATTTCATTAAGATTTCGCCAAGGCTATACAGGTTAATTTACCTACCGTTTTCAAACAAATTATTTTTACTTAACTACACTCTTTCATTGACGATATTAGGAATATAATATATATTATATTAGCTTGCTACTTTGTTTTCTTTTTTTCTTTATTACATATAAATAAGATACAAGTAACCATAGTTACAAAGAATTGTATGACGTCAGACGAACAATACCGAAATCCTACGAACCCAATTCGACTGCGTGTGTATGCATGGTTGTGTGCATGTAGCGTTTTTCCATTAATTTAATGTATTTCCAATGCATATTTTATAAAAATATTAAGAATCGCCACTTCTTCTCTATAACCGCTTTAACTTTAACAAACTTCATACACCTCCGTCCGCGCAATTTTCGTAAAAATTGGTACAAAGTTTTTACTTCACGTACCTATTAATATATAGATGTGAGAGTTGTAGTTCAAAAATAAGAACTTTCATATCTCTAGTTCTAAAATACAATTGCCCAAAATTTGTCAAAGGCAACAATAATAATTATTTATTTATTTCTCTTTCCACAAAGGTTCACAACGATATAATATGTACATAAAAAACAGATTACGCAATACAAAGATTTATAGAATTATGAGCCTTTGTGAGAGACTGAAGTCCATACTACGGTAACCCTGTGTTACGGATCACCAGGCCCTTACTCAGAACTGTAGGTAAAAGTATTATACAATGGAAAATGTAGCCATTCGAGTATTTATGAAATAGAATGTACTAGAAGAATATATAATAATAATAATAAAATACTTTATTTCTTTATCAACAGGTTAAAACACAAACGTTGTAGAGGCCTTCTTTTAAATATATGAATACTTATGTCAGAAGACCCCATTAAGAAGTTAAATATACGCTGTGTGTGTGTTTTGTTTGTTTTGCATGTGTGTGTGCGTGCACGTGTGTGTCTTTGTGTGTTGCGTTCTGTATGTTTCAAATGTGTAGGATATATTAGGAGGGTACGAAAAGTATTTATTTGATTAAATATTATGTGTTTACATCGTTGTCTCCTATAATTCGTTGATATTCATTACTCTGTGGCAAAAAAGACATTCATTACATTAAAGACAGTCATAAGGTCGGGTTTGTACATCGGGTATATTTAAAAAAGTAATTATATGGTTTCGACTATTCTGAGGAGTTAATTTTTTCTTTTCTTGCATTAATTACTAAACAGACCTTGATCCAGGTTGATTAATATCGGGCACGCCACGATCGTGGCGGTAAGTCCCGTGTTTGAGGAGTGGCTGGAGAGGCGGCATGGCGCACTCACCTTCCAGCTGACACAGGTACTGACTGGCCACGGTTGTTTTGGCCAGTTCCTGTGTCGTATACGCCGGCAAGAGACGCCCGGTTGTCACCACTGCGGCGACTGCCGCGACGTTGTAGAGGACACGGCGCTGCACACTTTGGCGGTTTGCCCCGCCTGGGCATCGCAGCGCCGTGAGCTGATCGCGGCAGTCGGATCGATTGCCCTCTCGCTCCCGGCCGTAGTTCAGTCTATGGTCCGGAGTGAGAGGTCGTGGAACGCCGTCGCCTCCTTTTGCGAGGAAGTAATCTCCATCAAGGAGGCGGCGGAGCGGGAGAGGGAGCGTTTGAACCCTCTCCCCAACCGCAGAGCCGGGCGCCGGAGGGCGCGCGATGACCTCCAGCCACCCTGAGGTTTGACCTGGGGGTGGCGGGCTTTGTGGGCCTGCCCGCCATCCGTTCAGCACCAGGTCCGAGAGGCGGCGTGCGTGTTCCCACGCGCGCCTCTGTGTCGAGTCCGTCTCCCTCCTAGGGGGGAGACAGTAGGGAATTTTTGAGCGTGAGTCCTTTGGGTAGGTCTCTTCGGGTAGTGGCCTGCCGTTTCACACGGCGGGCCGTAACCTCGGCGGGGTCGCGACCGCATGCGAAAGTGATTCGCGCGGCCCCGTCGATAGTGGTTTTGTCGAGGAACACCGTGGTAGGTTTAGTCGGTATTCCGGGAGGTACTTTACTATTATTCCATCTTTCTTTTACCCCGGCGAGTCCGACATAATCCCTCCGCCCGCCCCCGCGGAGGGATATGCGTCATAGCATTCCCCACGTAAAAAAAAAAAAAAGAAAAAAAAAATGGTTGTTTAATATAATGTTCAGTATACAATCTTAACCACGTGTCAAATAATTTTGTTTAGTTGAAGCAAATTTTACAAATAGTGTGGTTAAATGGCGTAGCGGACAAATTTATTTATTTAACTTAAAGCTAAATACAAAAGTGTTAAGTCAATATATTAAATGTGCACCCTCACTTACAGAAGTCTACAGCATGCAAAGTAAAAACGTACATACAGTTACAATTTACAATGTTACAAATAATACTGTTACTAATAATTAATTAAAATAATGAATTACAAATAATGAAATACACATAACGAAATACAAATAACGAAATGCACATAATGAAATACAAATAATGAAATTACAAATAATAATTATTATTATTCAATATTAATTAAAGTCTTGAGCGATATCTTATTATTCTTTATTATATGTGTGCATTGGCAATGTTCGACATTTCATGTGCAATATACAATAGCTAGTGCGTAATCACCAGGTGGTATGTTCTAAGACATTTGATATGCATAAAAAGATATTTACGCAGCCCAGATACACCAACTATTTTTGTTCGACTTTCGTAATAAATATAAATATAGCACATTTACAAATTACGTTTCTCTGACACATTTATCATTGGACGACTGTCAAAAATATTAGTAACTAGATTTTTCACGCAGTTTATCTTGAATCTAGCGGGAACGCATACTAAACGAAAAGGTATGCTATGTGTTAATCCATAATAGTATACCGATGTGCGAAGAGTCATCAGAATCCATTCAACGGTATACGTGTAGTTGGATAAGAAACATTGATTAGACTGCACGGATGATGTATTGGCATACGTGATAGTCTTGCCACTTAAGTTACGTTGAGTGTTATTGGTTCAAATCCCACAAGGGTCAAAAGTCCACATATGTTTATTACGAGTCTGTGTTTTCTTATATATATATATATAGCCCTCGCGATATAGGAATTAATTAAAATGCGGGAATTGTACTTCTTAAAAAAAACAACTTAGTCTACAAACCTTAATACATACATAGTAACGCCTATTTTTCGAAGAGGTAGGCAGAGACTACCGATTCCCACTGTTATGATCATGGTATAGGTACGTCTTCTGCTTCATTCACTTTCATTATATTATTAATGCATCTCGTTGGTTTAGGCTACTATTAACCTAGCCTTCCATAAAAATGTTTTTATATGATCAGAGAATGTTCAACTACTTTATGGCTATTATATAAAAAAATACAAACCCGCACAAAGAATTATTGCGTATTGGGATCAAACCTATTGCACTCAGCGCGCAGGCAGTGGCAAAGCAAGCCCTTAAACCACTAAGCCACCTACCAATCACGACTACTATCTATAGTAGGATAGGATGTTTTGAGTCGGTCTATTTGGACTTCATTGCCTGGTTACAAGGATAAATAAAAGTGTTTGATATTTGTTAATCATCATCTTACCCGATGTTATACATTACACGGGGCTCGCTCATATTTACGTCAATAATGTATATCCCCATCTTATCTCTTTACAATGTATACACGAGATCATTTTGTATATTTTGCAACTGTCGGTTATAGAATTTGTATGCTTCCCGTAATCAATTCAAAATTCGAGATGTTATACTTTAGTGATAATGGATTTATAATAATGTTACATAGCAGAATTATTTTAGTAGAAAATATTAAGGAATTAGAATCCTAACAAATGTTATCAATGCGAATATGAGTTTGTGAGTTTGTTACGTTGCCTTATAATCGATGGACCATCATCAAATTTCATACACACGTCAGATGTCAGTAGTACAAAAGATGACATAAGCTACCTTTCATCCAGAAAAAATTCCGTTCCTAAGAAATAAATAACAAACATTCCAAGTTCGGATCTTCTTTGTGCCCCTTGTTTGGATGTTTGTAAAGTCCTTCACGACACAGGAATTAGGTATTCGTAGTGCGAGAGTTGACTTTAAAAATAAAATGTCTCTATAATTGTAACTGAAGGCGTTGCTAGCAACAGAAATAATATGTTTTATAGATAGCATCTTGCACGCTTACTTAAAAATATTCTTTTACTATGTATCGTGTTGTGCACTGTACTGAACTGTATCAAATGTGTATCCAATCATCCGTCAATTTTTCAATAATACTACTGATATTGCTGAAGTCCACGAGCAGCGGTTACCACTTTCCATCAGGTGGGCCAGTTGCTCGTCTGTCAACAATGGAAAAAAAAAATAAACAAATGTTCTTTTCTGTACCCCTGACAACGTCCAATTACCTAATTAATACTCGGTAAAACACAGTAAAAGTAAACATTTTCAATATGAATAACTTTTTTAATGATCCAAATCATATAAAAATGTAAACACATCTAAGAAACATTTAAATTGATATTTCTTAAGAAGTCCGTCATAATGTGGGAAACAGTAATAGTTAATGACCCATAGCATCGCTGCATCTCTTTTCCATCTAAGCGAGCCGATAGTGACCGGTATATTCAAGGTTATTCACAGCATTCATGCCGTAATATTATTTGTATATTGGATTCACGAACACCGAACACGATCGCATTGACGAACATATCTTTGTTGCCAGAGAGTAATCGCAAATAAACCATTTTGATTTTACTGGTTGCTACTAGTATAAAAACATTCCTATAACATTTTGTTTTATTACATATTTAGTCGTAATAAATATAACATAGATATATAGTTTTCTCCTCAAAGGAGAAGTGGTGCATTACATCCACCTTTCGCTAGTTTAGGTGTCCTCCCCATGTAGAGGTGGAAACCAATGGCAAACGCCGTCCTGCTGTTAAAAATTTCAAAATTGTAATACCCAATTAGACTTTGCCTAATCCGAGCATCGAAATCGAGTCGCTGACGCCGATATAGCCCTGTCGTGTAATCCCTGCTAGTATTATTAATTCGAAAGTAACTCTGTCGGTCTATCTGTCTATCTTACCTTTTCACAGCTAAACCACTCAACCGATTTAGATGAATATTGGTGCAGATATAGTTTAAAACCTGACATAGGCTCAATTTATTGATGTAGATACTACGCGAGTGGAGCCACGCGTAAAAGCTAGTAAATTATATTTAAAGGGCAAAATTAACAACATATCATACGTTTATTTGACCATAATATTGTCTTATGTTTACGCGAATGTTATACATTGAAATTAAACACTTTATACGGATTTTATTGCGTTGTTTATTTTACTTTAAACACTGTTATTACATAATTTTGAAAACTCTAACACTACTATTATTGAATTTTACTACTATTTAAGCTATATATTTTCTAATTAAAACTGTTTCTATTTAAGTTTACACTTTGCCCCGACGTTTCGGTTGCTTTACAGTAACCATGTTCACGGGGAGACTAAGATGGTAGTTGTCCCAACGTTCTGAAGTGTAGCTAGTTATTTTAAAGTACCCGAACATAATTTAATCTTTGGTGTTCCTATTTACGCAGAATGAGCTCAAAGTATCATGAAGTCTAGCCGTGTTTTGCTTCTTCTTGGGTTTGACTATTTGAATGACTGGATCTCAAGCTGGTGGTACATTCCAACCATCCTCTCTATTGAAATTAGGATGTTTTTTAATTTCAATAGCCTCGCGAAGCATCCTTGGTAGGAATTGGTGTTCTTTTGCAAGTATATGCGGTTTGTCAAATCGTAGGTAGTGGTTAGTCCCCTGTTGCACATGTTCACACACAGCAGATTTCAACGAGCGTTGGTGTTTAACATCATATATGTTCTTTTAAGCGGGTGCCTATGCTTCTCTTGGTTTGCCCAATATATGAGAGTCCGCAGTCACAATCTATTTTATAGAACCCTGCATCATGTAAAGGTAATTGGTGTTTAATTTCAATTTATTTGACCAACTAGAGATAGACAACTCTCGCAAGTTCCATGTCAAATATATATCTATGGTGGACACGTTAACGTTGTAGCAGAACGCTACTCCAGTCCTTAAATACGCTGCCAACAGCGACAATAAAGAAAAAAGAAAGAGAGAGAAGATTAATGTATACTAACAAGAAGAAAATGTGCTCAGGTGGCCGATAAACTCAATTAAACGTGTACTTTCTTGATAGTTTGTCACATCTTTTAAAGGATAATCTTTAAACATTTTTAATGTGAAATTTGTAACTATCGCAGCTCTTATCGTGAACTTTATGATACCTTAATAAAATATCATGATTGGGAGTCAACTGCAGAAGACATTGAAGTTGAAAAGAATTTATTTGTAAAATTATCATCTACACCCACGACGTCATTTAGATCTGTAAAGACGTCGTGGGCGATCAATGTATATACATAGCCCACGGAAGTGAAGCCACAGCCTATTCACGTAATTCTGAATCTTCAAAAGATGATAGCTGCAACGTACCTTAGATTTAAGTTGAACCCTAATATATTATTCTGTTAAAACCCTTCAGTGGTTTTTGAGTGAAACAAGTACAAACAGACATATAAAATAAAAATAAAAATCTTAAACTAACAAAACAATAAACTAATTTAAAAGGAAAAGTCTCTTTGGAAAGGCCGTTCCAAAGAGACGACATCAATTAATTTAAAAAATAATATATCCAATGTGCTGGTATTTGCTCGGTACAGTTTTGTAGAAACGGAATACCATTCTATAATTGTTTTTGTTAGTTTTATGTTTCTGTTTTCCTTCTTTATATAAACTTTAACTATGGATTTTACACTACTCCGTGAAGGTCTATGTAGCATGTATGTAGTAAGCTCAAATATTTATATATAGATATATCTCAGTGGTGCCAATTCTGTTGTCACAAAATTCTCTTATCTTAGCTAAAAATCTCTAAAATTTAGTTTAGTCCTGTCACTTTTAGCGATTTCAGAATACAAAATGTCGTTTGACAGGACTAATCTAAATTTTAGAGATTTTTAGCTAAGATAAGAGAATTTTGTGACAACAGGATTGGCACCATTATCTAATAATTTAATATTAAACAAGTACCTTTTTCTCTTGGTTACGTAAGTTGCAAGCATTTTCTCTGTCGCGTAACAATGATATAGCGGTTTTAAAACTGCCCGGGATTTTAAAAGAAAAGTATACACAGCTGGCTCGTCTTGGAACGGCATTGACGTGCCCCTAATATAACTTGTAGGTCCTACTTTAATAGTACGGCACGTATAAAGTAGATAAGGCTTGTATTATGGCTGTGCAATAAATTTTTGGGGTATTCTTGTACGCTTTTATGTAACAAAGGTATATGAGCAAGCCTTTTAGATTTATTGGTAGCAATATGCTGAACGTGTACAATATTGGACTGTCTACGATACAAATAGAACACAGTACCGCAGACGGCCATGGTAATAGTGTCCGATATTGCTTGAAATTCTACAATTGAAGGCACATCTTGAAAAATGGTTTAATCAACGTAGGTTACGGTTGAAATTCATAATCAATCTAATCGAAATTTTAGATTAAAAATTAATATGTAATACTAAATAATTTACTACATAGATGATGTAGGTAGTGTTTTGATTGGTTGCATTGCGACTGCGGCGAGTCTTGTAAGTTCGTACACATGGGGCAAAAATGTGTAAGATCCAAAAATTGTTGTGCCGAATTTAGATGTTCTGTATTCTCGTTGCTTAAATGTTAGGAAAGTCTCCCACGACACATGATTATTATATTTAGCGCGTTAGTTTAAAATAAATAATTTTGAAAGTACATTTCAAAATTATTTATTTTAAACTTTCGATATAATGCTCAAGAAAAACAATCCGGAAGAGACGAGCCCAACACGCACTCCAATAATTGTAACAAAAAAGGTTGACAATAGCGAACCCTTTTTTGATTGGTGGACACCACTGCAGAGTCTGTTCGTCGTATCATTATTTATTTTATTACATGGACCGCTTACCCTGCTGAAAATCTTTACATAATAAGTTAAGAATTTTAGGTTAATTATTGCATGCTTGATGATACCAAGCAATGCCTAATGCGATTCGCGTTGCCGAGCACTGGGCTAAAATCACTCGTTGCCATCGACACGATAAGAAGAAGAAGAAGGTTAATTATTTACTTATATTTATAGTATGTTAATGCCTGGGTGCCGCAGTGGTTGAAATGCAATTGCTATGCATGAGGTCTCTAGTTGAATGACTAAGTCGAACAAAAATTTCCTTAAGAGAATTCTCAGTACGGCAATAAATTTGTCCTCTTTTTATGGGACTACGATCATAGTTGGCGAAAAGTGAACTCTGCCTATTTTCGATTCTCAATCTACGACGATATATAAGACTATTTGTGTATCATTATTTATATTATTGCATAGACACAGCCACCAGTGCCCCCACTGAAAATCTTTACATTATAGGTTAAGAATTTAAAGTAAATTATTCTCTTAAATATATAGTTAGCGAATGCCTTGGTACTATAACGGTTGTAAATGTTTATGCTTCTAAGTAACCAAGGAATCTAGAACCATGCACGATAAACTGTAATAGGCAAGTCCTCAATAAAGTGTGACCTAAAATCATAGCTGTCAAAATGTGGATGTAATATACCTAGCAGCGATATTAAAACAAAACAAACAAACGACAAAAAACACAATAAGAAACAAAAAAAAAACAAGGTCCATAACCTTATGACGAAAAGAAATAGGTTAGTATGTGCTTATTACAATGGTGTTCCAATTTATGTTTAATTATATTTTATTAATATTGTTCAAAAAATAATTTCTTAATTTTTGCGAAAATAGGTTTTTTCATTTATGTTTCCGTCTTATATTAACCAACTTAAGGCAGTATATCATTTTATGTGATAAGTTTTGCGCCACTTTGTATATGTGACTAGAAATAAGGTCACACTTAAGTTAATTAAAGCAATTATTGAACATGTTTACAAGACGTTTTCGAATCCTCTTATCGCAAGAATTCAAACGGTCACGTCACCTTCCCACTTAATACCTACTCGTCATTTCTGAAAGGTTTAATTTGCATCCACAATGACTCGTTTATATGCACAGCGTAAAACAAAGGTATATTTAAGGGTCATAACGTGCATATATTATGATAAATAGTAATGTCAGCCATAATGGAAAGAGAAAGTCATCACTATTTTGGTCATATTTTAACGTAGCATAGCATAATAATTTCAAATGATAGCATCGATAACCTAATGGGAGTCCATCGGACTTAGCTGTTGGACAGAGGTTTCGTTTTAGATGCCAAGGCATCTATGTCTGTACTTAGCTGTTGTGTGCCTATAAGATAGTTAACTATCTTATTTTTAATTATCGGTCGCTTTACCGGTGAAGAAAGTACATCGTGGATAAAACTGTATGTCCGAGTGTTCTCTATAATGTTTTCTGACAGGTGAAGTCTGCCAACTCACACTAGGCCAACATGGTGAACAACGCCGAATTCTTCTCCCACTGAGAAGATACCCGTGCTCAGCAATGGGATAGTTAACATAATAGGATAATTTTATTATTACTTACTAAATTTATAACACTTTCATGTCGATTTTAAACTGTTTATGTTCTTTTTTACTGGTTATACATTTTTGTTATCGCCAGACAGGGCATCAATATTATCGAGGATTATACCAGCTTTATCTGCAATTAGATTGGATTTGGGATGGACTTATTTAATGGGATCCCTTATACGATCATACTCAAATATGACATAATCATTTTAACACATTGTATATCTAAAAGAACACCGGTCAAGTGCAATTCTGCGATCCCAGAGGATTAGGCAGAGATGTGACCTTCATTTCGACAGCTTACTTCGCTGGCGACCCAAAGTAGATCTGGGAATCCGACATTAAAGAGCGCCATTCTTTCCTATTTTGCTCCAAGTCAGACTAATCGATCACATTCATCTCTTTTAGTTCTTTAGCCAGTTCTTCTTTCTAGCGGTACCTTGGGCGACACAGAACGACGATTTTGTCAGCTATAAATTTAAATTTCATGTAAGCGGGCGAGATTACAGCCATCTACAGGACAAACTTTTTTAAAATTCATGAATTCACTCCGCTTGAATACCGATCGCAAAATTAAGATTGTACTTGATACTTACTGACTTTGTAAATCTGTGCTAGTTAGGGACATAGTTTTTTATTCTGTAATCTTTACATAAACGTCTATCAATTCTAATTATTTTAGATTTTTCGCTTCGGGGACTTCGGAGATAAATTACTAAATAACTGTATTTATTTTTATTCACAAGTCGAAATCTATGCGGTATATAAAAAGAATACTAATATATTTTATTATACTGAAAAATAATGATAACGCGGTCATCTTCGGTATTAATATAATTATTATTTTTAACAAACATATTTTAGATTTTTTTAATTTGAAATAAATATTCATTGAAATTAAACTACTATATACGGATTTTATCGCGTTGTTTATTTAGCACTGTATTACAAAATTTTGAAAATATTACACTACTACTACTATTGATTTTATTTTGATAATATATAAGCTAATAATATTATTTAAACTATTAATATTATTTAAATTATCTATTTATTTTTGGTTTACACTTTCCCCGACGTTTCGGTTGCTTTTCAGCAGCCATGGTCACGGGGAGACTCCCCGTATAACATTCGCTTAAACAGAAGACAATATTATATTGAAATAAATAACTAAGCCAAGTTTAATAATTATAATATCAGCCTGTATTAAACTGTCCCATTGCTGGGCACGGGCCTCTTCTCACTGTGAGATGGGTTAGGCCATAGTCCACCACGCAGGCCTAGTGCGGGTTGGCAGACTTCACATATCTTTGAGAACATTATGGAGAACTCTCAGACATACAGGTTTCCTCACGATGTTTTCCTTCACCGTTAAAGCAAGCGATAATTAACTATTTAATATGCATATAACTTCGAAAAGTCAGAGATGCGCGCCTTGGATCCGAACTCGAGGCAAGAATAATTTATAAAAATGTTAGGCTTTACCTTTATATTTCCAATAAACAATTACATAATTATACTTTTTAAATTTTACTATTTTTTCTGTTCAGTTTAAACTTATTGTTTAATAAACATTTAAATATTAAATCAGTAGCGTTAGTAGGTGCTGAAATAAACAGTAGTGACAGGCAGACGGGCAGACGGACTAACAGAGACAGACACACCATACGGTACCGCTATCACTACGTTTCCGTTTTATTTGGTACGGTATTTTAAAAACGTGTCAGTAAATTAAAACATTCACAGTTTCATAACAAATCCACATAAAAATACGGCGGTTTTAACAAAAATTACTATTTGTTAGGCACATATCCTTAACAAACAAGCGATAAAATAGCAAAACGTTTGTAAACGATAATTAAAAAAATTAAATCTAAAGTACCTACATTATTTTTACATGCCATGTCACACAGGTATTAATTTAGCTATAGCGAAAAGAACATTTCAATCACCACATCATGATATCGATAAACAAATTATAATCGATTGGTTCTGAACCAAAACAGAAAGGAGAATCAGAGATATATCTTTTCAAGCTCGATTTAACCAGTTACTTTCTGCAATATGATAATCTTATAGTAAGAAAAATGTTTAACAACAAATCTCGAGCTGCTGGAAGCAAAATCATAAATATTTCATGGTGTAGGGCTTTTAATTAATGCTGTCGTCAGCTTAGCAAGTGTTCATAATTTACCGCTGTTCTACTAACGCTGCGATCCAAGATGCAATGGAGCCCCGTTGCTTACAGTGTTATATTACAACTTAGCCTTTTTAGTTATATATATATATTATATATATATTCAAATCTTACTTTTAGCATCTAGTATTGAACACTATTTTTTCGCACAGACAGTTTTGTCAGCGTGAATCTTGGGAACACAAATAAACGACTAAAAAGTATCCTATTTGTTTATCCACGAGATGACTTATGAATCACATCTAATGCTCAAAACATCTTCACAAATATGCACATTAATCATATAAGTAGGATTTATTAATAAAATAATTTTGTATACTCGGTGTTTTTTTTTTTTTTTTTTTTTTTTTTACGTGGGGGAATGCAGTGACGCATATCCCTCCGCGGGGGCGGGCGGAGGGATTATGTCGGACTCGCCGGGGTAAAAGAAAGATGTTGAAAAGATAATGTACCTCTCGGAATACCGACTAAACCTACCACGGTGTTCCTCGACAAAAAACCACTATCGACGGGGCCGCGCGAATCACTTTCGCATACGGTCGCGACCCCGCCGAGGTTACGGCCTGCCGTGTAAAACGGCAGGCCACTACGCGAAGAAACCTACCCAAAGGACTCACTTCTATAATATACCCTACTGTCCCCCCCCTAGAGGGGAGACGGACTCGAAACAGAGGCGCGCGTGGGAACACGCACGCCGCCTCTCGGACCTGGTGCTGAACGGATGGCGGGCAGGCCCACAAAGCCCACCACCCCCAGGTCAAACCTCAGGGTGGCTGGAGGTCATCTTGCGCCCTCCGGCGCCCGGCTCTGCGGTTGGGGAGAGGGTTTAAACGCTCCCTCTCCCGCTCCGCCGCCTCCTTGATGGAAATTACTTCCTCGCAGAAGGAGGCGACGGCGTTCCACGACCTCTCACTCCGGACCATAGACTGAACTACGGCCGGGAGCGAGAGGGCAACCGATCCAACTGCCGCGATCAACTTATGGCGCTGCGATGCCCAGGCGGGGCAAACCACCAAAGTGTGCAGCGCCGTGTCCTCAACAACGTCGCGGCAGTCGCCGCAGTGTTGACAACCGGGCGTCTCTTGCCGGCGTATACGACACAGGAACCGGCCAAAACAACCGTGGCCAGTCAGAACCTGTGTCAGCCGGAAGGTGAGGGCGCCATGCCGCCTCTCCAGCCACTCCTGAAACACGGGACTTACCGCCACGATCGTGGCGTACCACAAGGCCTAATTTTAGGACCTTGTATTATACTCAATAATAATAATAACTTTTATATTTTTAAATGTGTTTTTTTTATAATTATATATTTATAAATGTAATTTTTATTGATAAATAGTAAATAAATGTGAATAATAATAATAATAATGGCAACACCAGCATAAGTGACACTACAAAATTTTCAGCTCTCTTTATTTTCCATAAAAATATATATTAATTTGGCCACAATTTCATCATTAAAAGCATAATTTATTGTAATAAGTCTTCATTTTAAAATAATATATCCATAAAGAAAATATCAAGCAATATACAAACAAATAAAACGGACATATAATGACAACACATGTCAAAATGAAAATTGTAAATGCATGAATAATAATGTCACGCGAATGCTAACAAGAGCAAGGGCACAAAGAAGACCCCCGGACTCGTCGCTCAGCTCCACCTCGCAGCCGTCGGCACCTGCACCCGCGACTACGACGGGCAGTGAAGCGTCGAGCTCATCAAGCGACGAGTATTTCTCCCCACCGACGTCGCCAACACCTGTACGTTGGCAGGGGAGACGCCGGCTACCGTCCTGCTTGGGACCCCGAGCCCCGCCGGCCTCGAACAGGGCTCCCGCTGTCAGTGGTGATGTGCGCCGCATGAGATGGACGAAGTCGATAAATGAAAACGTCATGCGGGGCATATTTTGTGGCTACAGAGGGAGGAACCAACCTCAGTGCGTATCGTAATCGAATGCTGCCTTTGTTTCAGGCTCTTGAACCAGGCTTCAACGTCACGGCACAACGACTATCGGATCAAGTGCGAGTTATCCAGCGCAATCAGATGCTGGATGATAACGTACTTGATAGGCTTCGCTCAGAGTGTTTACGTACGAGTCGTGCCATTCACGACTAACCTGGTGTAACAACAGGTAGGGTTACGTCATTGCCCCACAACATTACCAGCGAGGATATGGATGACATGACTAATAATGTAAGCATCCAGTACAATGATGAGGTAAGGGTAGCTTTGGAATGTGCGATTCGGGAATATCGGTACACACCCCATACCATTAGGCCTCGACTGCTGCGGTTGCCTACGCATAAACAAAATATGGCATTGGTAGGTGCCCTTGACTCGCTATTACCTAGTTATTTAGACAATAGCGAGAATCTCAGTGATACCCATTCAATCCTGTATTGTGCTGCTGTAGCGGCATGTCGTACAGCAGGCGTCAAGTCCCTCTGAACGACACTGCTGTATGGCGAAATGCTGCTCCGGCATGGCAATGCAGGATTGAGCGTTGTATCGCTGAGGCAAGGGCACCTTTTGGTAAAGTAATCTGCTTTAGGGAGTGCAATACTCGCCCTAGAGTGATGCGCTTTGTGAGCCGAGCTTTCTTGGAAACTGACATCAGCCCACAAGACTACACATCTCGGGTCACAGAGAGCATTGACTTCCTGAAGCAGAAAGTTTATGCGTGGGCAAACCGTTTGCGCAGATACAAAAAACGCGTGGACTGGTATACCGTGAATTGCGCATTTCAAAGTGACTAGAGATGTGTTTATAGAAGCTGGGAACGACCGGATCAATGCGTGATTGGTGGGCGGCTGCCGGATGCTGATACCACAAACACCTTTTGGCGTAGCATCTGGTCGGTACTCATGGGCCACACAGAGGGCAATTGGATCCGTGATGTCGAGCGAACGACTGAACAAATTCCAGAGATGGAAGACGTAGTCATTGAAGACCAGGATGTTACCACTGCAGTCCGTTCGTTATCAAATTGGAAGTCTCCAGGTCCGAACGGGCTGCATAACTTCTGGCTGATGTGGCTACGTAGTTCGCATGCTTGCTTGGCATCGCAGTTTCAATCATCCGTAGAATCTGGGTCGTTGTCAGATTTTATGACCACACAGTTACGCACCTGCTCCACAAAGCAGGTAATACTCATGAGCCTGGACATTATAGACCGATCACTTGTTTACCATCGGTCTATAAGCTTCTTACATTTATTCTGAGAGCCAAAATTTCAAAACATATTGAAATCAATTCTATTATGTCGGCCTCTCAGAATGGTTGTAGAAAGAGGGCTCGTGGTACGAAGGAACTTCTCATTGATATGGCCATTAGTCAACAGGTTCGCCGTAATCGCAGGCGTCTGGCGACATGTTGGATAGATTACAAGAAAGCGTTCGACTCAGTGCCGCATACATGGCTCTTGAGGGTGCTGGAGCTGTATAAAGTAAATACAACTCTATGCGCCTTCTTGACGTTATGTATGGAGCAATGGAAAACGGCTCTTTACTATCCAGGGTATCGACAGACCCAGGCGACCAGCGACCTAATACAGATTAAGCGAGGTATATTTCAGGGCGACAGTCTGAGTCCTCTTTGGTTTTGCCTAGCGTTGAACTCTCTCAGTACATTACTAGTTTTTATTTATTGTAGGTTGATGAACTAAATAAAACATTTTCTACTTGATATTTTTTAATTTATTACTTATACCTTTCGTACCTTTACAGAAAAATAAGTGGTACTTGCAGCCCAAGTGTACGTTTAGTAATTTATGGCAAAGGATTAGACAAGACCAAATTTTTTACCTGAGATAGATAATGCAATTTTCGGAAAAAGATACACGTGGTGGCGGCAATGTCTTTGTTTAGCCCTTCATAAAAACTGTTTTGTTTGGGATACAGGTGTGGTTTTTATGTTATTTCAAAGCTAGATACAGTTAGTTTAGTTAGATAGTTAGATAGACCTAGTTAGATACAGATTAACGTCAATTAATAAAAACTAGGGCAATGGGGACGTTTTCTAAAACTTTTTAACAATGTTTAAAAAAACATTGTACGAAACTCAGTTTTGGTCTAAAATGTTCCTTATTTTTATGCCACCGTTATTTTTCTGGATGTGAATAGTATACCGTCGTTATTGTCTATACATTGCGTATTATTACTGTTTTTGTTTCAACACGATTAACCACCCGGTTCCAAAGTTACAAGGTTTTCTTGGTACAAGATCCATAACGAGGAATATTATTTTTTTTTTTCCTAGCGTTAAAATGATTTCTAGTTGCACTCATTTTTATATGTGCAGTTTATGAAAACTCACACTGTATAATTTATGTACGTTTCATCTGATTGATCAATCTGTATAATATTATATTTGGTGTTTATATTGACTGTTTTGTTCTAGCTGAGCGATGTCAAAACATAATACGAGTTATACACGATCTCTATCTTTATATATACATATAATTCTTCTGTACGTGTGTTGACAGTGAACTCCTCCTAAACGGCTGGACCGATTTGAATGATTTTTTTTTGTGTATGTTCATCAAGTGGATTCGAGGATAGTTTAGATTTTTTTTCTTTTTTGTCCATACAGGACAACCGTCTGTCGGGACAGCTAGTATCATATAAACTACTATCTTTTGGCCGCAGCTTCTCCGGGGACAGTACTTTTCCTGGATAAAAGATGCCCTATATCCTTTTCTGTACCACTGACAACGTTCATGCGAAATTTGAGTGATCATGACTTACGGTGTGAAAGAAACAAACAGACGGACTTACTTTCGCATGTATAATATTAGTTAGAATGACGGAAGCGTATCTATGCGACTCAATGAGGTGCGACAATTGACACGAAATAAAAGATCAAAGTGAACAACGCATCTCATCACAAACTAAATGTATAACAAAAATATCTGGTATTTATTTTATAGCCTGCCTCGATGCGCAGTGGAAGTAAATGCAACTGTTATGCATGAGATCTTGGGTACGATTACCATGCTAACTTAAATTAAAACCTACAGGTAATATCGGTTTTTCATTTAAGAAATTCTCAGCAGCATATAAAGCAGTTTTGAATTGTGTCCGTTGATGGCTATAACTCCGTCACCTTTTAAGTCAGCCACAACTAAATTAAGTCGTGTTCTTCTCGCTAAATCGTGATACTGATATTCTAATGTGGAATAATCTTTGAACCATTCATTATTTTTCCGGTAACAAATGCGTCAATATTTTGAAAAAAGTTTATAGAAAATAAACTTCACAAAATAAGTGTTTACAAATCGTTAACGATTATTTTAAATCACAAGTCTTTCGTCACCCACTTTAACCCTATTTGTCGCGGCTAATTGAATCTAAAGTGTTTTGTTGTCGTCCAGAATTTGTCGAAGCTTATTTTTGTTTTACAAGATTTGAACTTGGCAAATAGTTTTTATTGAGGATGAACACAAGATTAAAATTATTTACGAAGTCAGATATTTCTGTTTTTTTATAAGAGTTCAAATTAAAACTAATTATACAACAGCTGTAGTTTGGCGTGCCGAGCGAAATTTTTAAACTTGGATAAGATCGGAGATGTGTTGGAGGAGTTCCAAAATTGTGTTTGGCCTACAAAGACTGGTCGTCACAATAGTATTAACCATGCAGCAGTATACAAAAAACGTTCTCGTCAACTATAAAGCATCGTAGAAATAACAAACCGACGAATCACGAGTCGTAATCGTGCACTGAGATTTTCCCGAACCGGAGACCAAAAGAGTAAATTTGCATTTACGTACGAGTATATAAAATGCTAAGTTTTGCTTGAATGGTGACTTTTATTTAGTGTTGCAGTACACTAAATACGTTTGTAGTTGCTGATTCAAAAAAGAGTGATTTTTCTATGTTTATAACGAGAAAAAAAAAACAATTATTTTATATTTTCATATATGACTTGTCGCTTAAATAATTTTTTATTTACTTTGATCATAAAATGAAAACAAGAAACGAAATAAAATTAAATCTTTTAAAATTTACAAATAAGGCCTTTTCATATTTGACTTTGTAGCCTCCTTAAGTTTTATTTACCTCCACATTCCGCAATTAAAATCAAAACCAGCAGTTGACAACATTTTAAAATTAGAACTTGTCTAAAACAAAAATACTGTTTCTTTATTTTCCTATACCGAGTAAAAATAGATATTTTCCAATTTATTATTATTATTTAGGAGTAAATAAACAGAACTAAAAATTATATGATGACGTCATATATACGACTGTATAAGTATTTTACTGTGCCTTTGTTATGCTGCAAAAAAGATTGGATATCAAAATATGACAATGTCATGATTGTCATTTATGAATATAAATAAAAACATTGTGGCTGTTGTAGACCTCGTCGTAGTTTATTCATTTATTACTACTTACCAACCAATATTATAATGTATACGATGAATCCTAATGAGGATTAGGTACACACACGCCAATAAAAGATTTCAAACATTGTTTTGTACCAGCCGGCAAAAACAGAATTTATGAATAAAAGCAGCCGTATTTTGGGAAATTAAATTATATGGGTGTCTTTATTCTGAGTCTAATTTCATTTAATATAATAATTATTGCGTATGTTGAAAAATGAAATGTTGTCAACTGGTTACGCAAAAGTTATTTAAACTAATTTAATTTTTAAATTAACTACATTATTCACTGCTGAGATAAGCAGCTACGAGAGATAAACGAATAGATAAAGACGTCTCCTGATAAAGTTTACTTCTTATGAATCTTGATGGCTACTAAAAAGCTTTTTAAGCTAAGCGATGACATATTTAGGTTATTGGGATGATTACTCCATATAATTGAATTTGAGAAAAAATGGACATTATTTTTTTTGTCAAATTCTAAGTGCAAACTAACGAAAAAACTTAAAATAATAAATATAACATATTATTTATATATTGTTTTTTATTATACAATCTACATTATCGCATTAGGTATATACCTGTAATGATAACTGTATGTGTAATAAATAAATAAATATTTAATAATGACGAACAACGGTTAATCGGTTTACTAATAGTTTCATTAAATTAAATTTTACTAGATATAATAGCTACGTTATACAGTAGAACAGATATCTCTTATCATAAGCTCTATTATTTTTTTTTAACTTAGCAACAAGTCTAAATGTCAATTCGGTTACCGTACAAAACTCACTAACTCATTAACTTTGACGTTCCTAAGTGTAACTTTGTGATCTAAATGAATAAAAGATTATGGAATTCCACTTCAGTTTTTAAAAATAGTGGAAGCTGGATGATTGCCTGAACTTTCCTGTTCTGATTCTAAACAAAATTCCAAATTATACACATAATATGCCTCTGTACATGTTAGGCGGCGTCTGACACTGCGAAAAGTGACCGTTAACGAGATTTTATGCGAAGAGCTGTACGTGACCTTTGAGCACGACTAACGCTTTCAACAGGAACGGATTGTTGTAAACTTTTGGTATTTTGGGTTTAAGCCGCAACGGAAACGTTAATTTCAAAATTCAGCATCCCGGAAATACCCGAAGTATAACCTTTTTGCTTTAAGTTCTCGAAGTATTGGGCATTCAATGGTATTAAATAACTACAACCACCATACAATTTGTAAACTAAAACAAAATGGAAAACAGTGTCAATACATTTTGTTTAAGGTTTATTTATAGTACGTATAATGAACGACATACTTTCACTTGACAACAGTTTATAATTCAGCCCCTTAGTTCACAAAAAACAATGGAAATATCCAATAGCGTAAATCTTGTTGTCATACCTCAAATATCGCAGTTTTGTGTTTTGTATTCTTATAATAATTTATAATTTATTTAAAATGAAATTACATTGTAGTTAAACACACAGTCTTATTGCTATACACGATGACAGTATACATTAACTACAATAATGGTGGGTGGAGTACTGTTCTCCTAGATAGGCTACTAAGCAGCCTGTGTTAAGGAATAATATCAAATATGAACGTGGTATCTGGTTACTGCTTATAGACGTTTTTGACACCAATTAGAGCATTATAACGATAACTCAGTTCTACTTAAATAATTTCCAAAATCTCTACTCATCGCAGAGTTTATGTAAGTTTATTTAGCCAAAATCTGCTTGAAAGGCCTTTACTTTTAAGGAAATACCTACACCATTGTTAGGTTTCACTACCCTACAATTACCTTAAACCTTACAATTGGGCTACTGTAGCCTCAACGAATGCAATATTCACTACATCCTACGTGTCTTTAGCTTTGTAGCCACAAACACGATGTAGGAACCGGTATGTTTATTCACTACGAGAAATTCTAGTGCAAATTTATTCGAAAATAATCTGACTAAGCAAATATTACAACATTTTAAAAGGAATAAGTAAGATTTTAGAGTTATTTTCCGTCATTAATAACTAATGACGTAAAACATCTTTTAAAAACTTACCTCAAAAGGGTTTTGGTATATAAAAATAATACTAGAAGTAAAAATTGCCTCAAATGATTGCAGTCTTATTTATGTAAAGATGAACAACTCATTATTCAGCGTTCGGACGCCGACGTTCAGACAGAAACCTTTTATCATTATGTCTTGATGTGGTTAAGCTGACAAGCTAAACAAAGATATCTGATATTTAGGTTCCATAGAATGATTTTATCAAGTGGCTAGACGAAGTAGGATTAAACAAAATAAAGGAATGAGTCATTACGTCCCCGAATAAATCCTAAAAATAGCCAAGAGTTACTCCAACACATTCGTAAACCTAAACACGTATAAATTAAATAACTTTTTACAGTGGAAATACCTTACTAATTCGAGTAGCGCTAAAACATTCAGAGTTAATCATATGTGTGTAAACGAAATTACAGCGCTTCCAATTACGTCCAGTGTAGTTACTTTCCTCTTAGTTCTGAATTAATTTTGTCGTATATTTATATAAAAATTAATATCTGTCTATTTTTAACATATATTTGCCCTACAAATCATCAGATTACAAGTTTTAAACTGAATGCATTTATTAGTAAACATAGTGATGGCGATCAAAGCATGTCCAGCTATTTTAATCCTTAATCATTGCCTGATTAGCAACTTTTCTTAGATTATAGAGAGAAAATATATGTTAAAAACTTCGCTAATATGACTAATATTCGCTAAGCTTTTTGCACATACATATTTTTTATATGTTGTTTGGGCATGTCAATCAAATATAAAATAATAATGGAGCGAGTACACTGCCCTGCGGCACTCCGAAAAGCTTCTTCGGTGATTAGAAGTATGTGCATATAAATATACATGTAAAAGTAAAAAGAGTATAAACTCTTTCTAATTTTATATTAAAAATAAATCCTAGAGTACGCCTCTAATTTCATATGAGTTCAGATTTAATAATTCAAGTAAATGATTGAATAAATGTTATTATTTTGGCAAATCTATTGTTCACAAATTACGCTGTTTTTCTGTTTTTAAAAAGGAGTATATTCTTTTATGTAGTAATTTTTTAAATACTGTAATAAGTTCGATTGACCGATAAGTGCCAGGATCTTGTCTGTCACCCTTTATATACAGAAGACTTCAGCTTTCTGGGAAAATACCTTCTTCAATACATTTATTGATCATGTGACTAACTGTTAGCGCCATAATCAAATATATGGTGTTCACCACTTTAGTGCTTATATCATCATATGCGGCACTGTTGGTGTTTTTGAGTGAATTATGTATTTCATGACGTCAATAAAAGCCTGGGTGTCAAATGTTGAATGACCACTAGTAGTTTGTTTATTGTTATGATTAATGTTAGTGTTAGTTGATTCAATTTGTTTTATAAAATTCTAGCGCCTGCGGCTTCGCCTGGTAATAGTGCTTTTATCTGGATAAAGATAACCTATGTCCGTTTCTATAACCCTGGCAACATGTATTTGTGAATTTCATGATGATCGATACAGTAGAAAAGAAAATCACATTCGCATTTATGAATCCTCTCTTTTTACTAGTATGTATAAGACCTTTTGGGAGTTCTTGTTCGAACATGACACCAAAAAATTAAAAAGGCCTTGCAACAGAAAAGGGACCCCGAGTTTTGTTTCAATTGCTACATATATCGTGTTTTATTTATAATGTGTCAAAGTTAGTTCTACGCCTTTATTCCTTTTTTTTTTCCCTGGCACCCACAGGACAGGCTATGCCTAGTGTGGGGCCGCTGATAAACTCTTTATGTAATGATTAATGGCAATAAACTGTTTTTATTTTATTTTATTTTATTTTATTAGTGTCAGTTTCAGCCAGTATCAGGTTTATTTAGTTCTATAGTAAAAATGTGCACAACAAATAAAATATGAATGGAATAATATTATCGCTTTTGCAGCAGTCTTTTCTCTTTCCTATTCTGAATCCCTAATGACTTAAAATAATCATATTTGTGGTTTTGAACTGCCTAGGTTAAGGATAAGGGCCTTGTTTCTTACTGATGTAGTTTCAGTTCCAGTAACCTAACCACCATTCAAGACAGACAGTAAGTTGGCACACCATGGTAAATTTAGTTGATAGGACTTTTCATCTTTCTCCGGTAGGGCCTAACATACCCCTCCGCTCCCTCTATTCTCAAGGAGATGGATGCGTTATTGCATTCACCCAAGTTAAAAAGGGGGCCTATTTGTTTGTCGTTAATGAAATTATAGTTCCGGCGATGTAGCTGGCACACCGAAGTGGTTTTAGCTGGTAGGCCCAAATTTTCGGGAGAGCTCGATGGAACTCCCTCGTGGGAGAAGAAGGAGTGCCGTTGTGCCGCTGTTTGTTCTTGTGGTATGAGGTTATTCATAAGACGCATTTTCCTATGAAAAAGCCAGTACTATTTATTTGTTTAAATACGTGTCATGTTTTTTGTAGAATCGGATAATATATAGTTATACTTATAGATGACTATTTGAAAATGCCGACCAGTCTGTCTAAAGGAGTGGATCTCCATTCGGTTCGGCCATGGTGCCAAATGAACGCGAACGTGCCGATCCGCCAAAGATGAGTTAAGCCTTAAAGCCGAACGAAGCTTCATTAAGCCCGAGGCTATGTCGATAGAATAAACTAAATACATTTATGTAGATGTTATATCCAGTGTCTATAGTTGTTAAATAAAAAGTACTGATTTGGAAGAAACTTGACGCACAAATTGACCACGTCCTGGAATTATTAATAGGACACTTATTATGCCGCTATGAGTTACCGTGAAATACACGCAGGCTAAGCCTCCGGCATAAGCTATTTAACTATAGATTGCGTCTTTTGGTAAAAAATTTTTTAAGTAGCATGAAGAAAGAGCGACAATATAGCTTACATTCTCAATCATACAAGTGTTGTGGAAGACATAATGAGAAATGTTGCCTATAAAAACAATTTTACGCAATACTCCTTTTAAAAACAAAAGAATTTAGCTATATGTATTTTTGGTTAGGCATATAAATCACCCCGAGTTACATTCAAACATAGCCTTACGCTTATACGCCTGAAAGGTTAGGACCGGTTGTATTACACCAGCACTTAACCAGTAATGATTCTAGATAATGTCTGTAACTGAAAATTTATTTACTGAAAAATTGAATAACACTGCCCATTCCAGGATTCAAGCCCGAGGCCTTATTCATAGCAATTGCATTCACTGCGACTGTTGCACCGAGGCTAAAGTATTTTTATTACAAATTCTAACAATTAAAGCAATGAATTGATTTTGTTCTCTTACAATAACTTAGCTTTGTCGTAAAAATCTATAAATCATAATATATAATAATAATCAAAGCGATCTGAACTCCGGCATGTAAACCTCATGTGAACGGTATTCTAACAATTTAGCTTTGCTATTCGTTCGGTCAATTGGCATTTAGTCGAGTAATTGTTGCACGTGTCGGCCTCGACAAAAGACAACCCGACTGTACTAAAATAGAATAGCTTAAACAAGTTCATACCAGTACAGGAGGCAACAAATAATAATATTCCCCAAGAGACACAATTAAACAGCATTGAGGCAGCCATTACAAAAAGCAGCATTTACGTAGGTTTTTCCTTGAGGTCAACAAATTGCTTTGGGTTTGTATTTTACACTTGACTTCAGGTTCTGTGAATCATAAATAATCTAAGAGGAATCGTCAAATGTATCCAAACATTTTCGGCTTTGACTATTTCTTGTATGGTGTTCTTGTAAAATCTGTTAGACGTATCATCTATATCTATCTATCAAAAATTAATATTTTGTATAAGATAACTCCTGAGAGTTATCTTACGATACTGATATCACAATACCTGAACGATATTAAACCAAACGTTGCTTTATTAATCCACATACTCTTTAAATTTTTAAAGGCGTGAGTGTATGTATGAAAGTAGACACATTAGAATTAAAAGGTTTTTAAATGTAGCCATATTTGAAGACATTTTCAGAAGGAATATTTGCCAAACATAAAAAATAAACATACCGGATTTATTACCAAGCAACCCGGCTACTTTAATCTCTGTGTATTCCTCGCGTATATTTTGCCTTTTTACGCTGTGTGTGTAATAAAAATCCCAACCTATGAGTTCATATCAACGACCCGCGACCTAGCATTTAGAACCATAAAGCATTTGTTGTTACCACTGCCGACGAGTAAGCGACAGGCGAAAGATTATTTTCTAGTGTATGAAAAATATAAATGATACGAGAATAAGAATCCATGTTAATATTATTTACTCAAATTCTTATATTATTTGTTTGTTTCTATGTCTATTAATACCTGATCGATATCAGTTTTATCAGCGAGCAACTTTCGCACGAATACGGACGCAATGAAAGAACAGAAGAGGACTATAAAAACATCAGGAAAGTCACATACTGTGCAACTGCTTCACTCTTTAAGAAATTGGTAACTGAGCTTTACAAGGCAATTGGAGCGCAGTACCCAGTACACTGTCACACACGCTTGAAGCCCAGTGAAAGAGCAGTTTAGATACTTCAACTCGTTTCAGCTGTGCAATTCTGTTAAATCTCACTACATAAACCACATCTGAGGTAGTTGATTTTCTCATAAATTCAATAAGTATATTGTTGAACAAAAATACTCATTAGTTACTCTCTTAACAACAGTTAGTTACTATGGTTACTGGTGAGGTGACAATCGAGTTTGAAATGACTTTTTAGGGAATCAGTATTGCATATCTATGCTCACTTCGCTGCTCGTTAATCTTCGCCGGTGGGACAACTGCTTTGCGGATTAACTAAAAAACCCGATAATATTAGAGAGTGATTATATACATACGTTTTCAGCTGATAATGTTTTATAAAAATCCAGAATCCAGAATCAGTTCTCAGGCATTTATTTCCTTTAATAATTGTAACATAATTATAATTTATATTAATAGTTTACATACATAGTTATACAATATGCATACCTTATGTAATTTAATGCAATATCTGCTTATACACTTTTACTTCTCAAACTTATCCGATCGCTACCCAACGCACGACTGTCCGCTATCGTTCCGCGCGTTAATTTTATACTATCAAGCGACATGGCAGTCGAGCAAAATCAGTGTTGCCAACAGAAAATAACGGGTACAATTAAACATATTCAAATAATGCTTATACATCGCTACACTTTATTAAATATTTCTATAAAATGTTTATATTCTACCTATAATTGCTAACATAATGTATATATCATGTTTTGTATAATATCATTGAGTTTCATATAAGCTGCTTATAAAGGTTTTAGCGCCAGGTGAAATTTATAATTAGAACTTTAAGTCATAGATGCCTTCGCACTTCTGAATGTAATTCTACGCTTTACATTCAGAAGTTAACTTGCGCAGATTTTAGTTTAATAGTCGTTTTTGACATACATCGTAGAGCTACACTACCTATGCCATTTTAGCACAACAATTTTTTTAGGGTAGTTATACAATATGTGGGAAAACAACATGCAATGTATATTAGCTAGTTTGAAAGTGGGCCAACTTTTATTTTATTTTCTCAGTGTTAATTGACTTCCTGAATCGATCTGTTCGCTGACAAATTGTCTTAAAATAGTTACCCAAACAATATACATATGTATATATTCGAAACAAAATCTGAACATTTGTTAAAGTATAATTTAGCTACATACATGACGTTGTAGTATTAGAACAGCAATGAGGTAACGGAACTATTAGATGGTTATTCATTTAATAGTTCCATGAGTGATAGCAAACATGTTACGTCTAGCTACTACGTTAGACGTATGTAATTCATTTCTGAACAATAATAAATGAGTTAATTATTTATGATTTTGAGTACTTAATAAAACAATTATAAATAAATGAACTCATAAAAGTACTATAATTACGCAACTATTGCACATGTTTATTTTTTCATCTGCTTGGAAACAAATACCTACCTATACAAAAGTTTAGTGTCACCGAAACGTATTTCTTAGTATCTATAAACTATTCGTTTTCCTTAATATTCAGATAATACTATATTTGAGGTAGAATTCCGATTTCTATAAAGGACACCGGCAGAAATAGGCTTAACATAACTTCATGTTACTCCAATGCCTTATTATTCAAAATTCTTTAGATATTTTTTGATGCTCTGTCCACTAATATTTTGTAGATTTACAATGGGATACTATTTTATTAAATTAATAAAACTTTACCGTACTTTTATTTACTGGTTTCGGTTGACTATGTATGAAATAACAATTAGGCAAATCGATATTCCCTTCACTTTTCTTTTGAGTATCAGTGTTTCAGGATATTGTTAGTATTACATACACAGATCAATTAATACATAAAAATATAGATTGAGTTGTAACTTACACTTTATTTCAACCCATTTCAATTTTTCTTTAGATTGGAATCGATGCTACCTGAGACTTATTTTATTTAATGGCTACTCAAAAATGATTTTGACAGTGTCAATTATTGTCAAACTACTCGACATTCGCTTGCTTGCGCGCCGCTTGCTGTTCTCGCATTGTGAATACTTCTCGTACTGTGTGTTTTTATAGTGTACTGTGTTTTCTTGCCGATTTTGGCGATATTTTATGGACTCTGGCGTATATTGCTTTCACCAATGACCCACGCATTCTCATAACAGATATTGATTTCTTGTATTCGACTGACAACGGCTTGTTTCAACGGATTTCGATCACAATGCATACGCAACAGAATCATATGATGACATATCAGTGCAAAAACATATTTTTCCTATATTATAGTTGATAGTTTTGTATGGTATGATGATTGTATGGTAGGTAAAAGAACAGTAGATTGTTGTTGTCATGTAATGGTCATAATTTATTATGGTGCCTTAGCTGAGCAAGGTTTGAACAAAACTTAATACCGCCTGCACAGTTTTTAGATGATATTTTAATTATCTATGATGATGGTAATGATTAGTGATTAATAAAGTGTAGAAAGCAACGAGTATTTTATTTATGCTCTCACTATCATATGACTAAATAATCAATAGTCGATAATGATGATCACGATAAACTACATATATAAGTGTTTAGTTTTGATAATATAATATATGTTTATATTCCAGTACATAACACACCTCAAATAATTCTTAATTACTTGGTGATCTTAAGATCTTTAAGACTTTTAAATACATATGTATGTGTATTTCATTTTTCTTTAACAGTAAAGTAGGTCGGCACTCGATGAAAAATGAGTGCCTCCCTAATACAACTCCAGGGTAAGGTGTTGAAGGCACGACCTCACCCCGGGACACCGTATCCTCCGCCAGGCTCCTCTCACGCAGGACTGCATCTATTATGGAGCACCCATCTAAGTCCGGGCCCACAGAAGAAAGACGCTGGACGAGGCGGTCCACGATGATATATTCAAACATTATACCCACCTCGTCCAGTAACACAACAAGTAGGCAGACGGACTGTCCGCCGGGCGCCCTTCCTTCCTGATCAGGACCAGTTTTCCCACCTTCCACTGGCGTGGAAACTGGCTCTGCTCTAAACACTCGCTCAAGAGCCCCATGAGACCAGGCGCGGGCTCCTCGAAGGCCAGGGCCAACGCAAGGCATGGAATGCTATCGGGCCCTGGGGCGGTGTTTTTCGAGCAAAGTCTCGACACCGCCGCTCGCAACTGTACCTGGGTCACTTCGGGAACCACGTCGTCGCCAATGTCCGCGCTGGACGCCATGGAAGGCAGGACCATCGGCGGAGAAGTGTGCTCCATCCGTGAAGGAAACAGAGTGGCCACCATCTCCTCCAACAACTGTGGCCGTAGACTTTGGGACAATGGGGGCGCCCAGGGACGAAGCTTGCCCCTGACCATTAGATATAGACGCCCCCAGGAATTGCGGTCCAGAGTCTCCAGCAGTTCTTAGTGGGTCTGATGTTTGGCCCGCTTGATGGCTATCTTCAACGTCTTCCTGGCCGCTCTGTAATACAATTCCGCCTCCTTGACGTCAAAATCGGGAGGGCGGCGACGCCTCCTACGAAGCCGGATGTACTGGCGTCTGGCTACCACTCAAGAGTGGCGCAGGTCGGCTATATGCCACCTAACATAACCTAACCCTTCCGAAACAGAATGCAGTGATTTGAGGCGTATAGTTGCTCGTTATGCAGTGCAAAATTTGCTGTGCAATTAATATTTTTGATGATCATTATATTTAATCCCTTAAAATAGTAGTAAAGTTAAACACTTTTTTTTTCACTACTTTGGTGGCAAACAAGCATACAGCCCACCTGATGGTAAGTGGTCACCATAGCCTATGGACGGTGCAATACCAGAGGCATTTCTTGCGCGCATTATATATAATAATGTGTGTAATTAATTAATGTATTCTAAAAAATCTGAAAGAACTTGTGAGCAGTATAATGAACAATCTTTAAACGTCATCAGCTAAGTAAATAATACGAGTAAATTATAGATCGATAGTAATGTGTAGGATTATCTTCTTTGTTCGCATAATCAATTTAAAGTTTACTGTTGTTTATTTTTTTGCTTTCATTCATATGTTGTTCTTTTGACTTAAATTCAAACTTAGTAACAATGTAAAATTATGATTTTCATCAACAAATCTCACCCAACAGAACTCCTAAAGTCAAAATGCACGGCATGACAATAGAGCCAAAAAATTAATCACAGTCAGTTGACACTTCATAGCAATAAGGATTATCCATTGTCATTTCTCCAATTCACCATTTGCTGATTGCTGATAAATGCAGTTTCTGCAAAGAAAATTCCAGTTCAAAAATCCGCGCCATGATTTACCCCTCGTGCAGTTTCATTAACATTACTATTTCCAGGTGCAGCAAATAACATTAAAGAAGTCCAACCTCCAATAGAAAGAAAAGGCTATTTGTTCCAATATTATAGTTATGATAGATTAAGAATATAAAAATTGCTTGTCCTATGTCAAATAGCCCGTTCAGTAAATATGTTGCAACTCATTGAGACACTACACTTCAAAACATTGAGACAACCAACATCTTAGTGTCCCCGTGAACAGCAGTTCTGCTGAAAAGCAACCGAAACGTCTGAGCAAGTGCAAAAATTAAACTTAAAATATTTTTAAAATTTAAATATTTTAAATAGAAATAAACAGTAACAGCGTTGAACAAAAGTAGATTAAAGCTTCAAAATAACGTAACAAAAAAAAAGCAACGCGCCAAAATCCGTATTAAGTAGTTTTATTTCAATGGATAACATTCGCGTAAACGGAAGGCAATATTAGAGCTTATCTCATCATCGTTTCATCTATTTAAGTTCAAACCACCCAACGGGTTTCTAAGCGATCGATGTTGTGCCTATGCCTAATACCACGCCGTCGCGTTGAGTTCGTCACCTGCATATATAGTAAGAAATGTCTTTATAAAATCAATGTATGTTTTAATGTTATATGTTTAGTCTCATCTTGTTTGTTTTAGGGTGAATGGGCCAGCTTATCCGGGTGAGTACTAACTTCTTCAAAGACATTGACGCACAATACTTGTTAATGTCCAGTTGCATTTTATTTAATAAGTGAGAGCATAGGAGGACCTATTAGCCCCGTGATCCGCCTCACTCCTTGTTATCAACTAGTAAAGCATGAGTGATGTTGCTTTAGCATATAGGCTTCAGTAAATGCTTACTTTGAGCTATGTGTGCCTGTTTGAAAATTATTTGTAAATAAACATAAATAAAAACGATCATCCTACTAGATACAATTCCTAGATTAAGTTTGAGCCAATGCATAGTACATTAAAAACGCGAACAACTATACGTAACATTTATAAAACCGGATGCTCGACCACAACGTACGGTGGGCGAATATATAGACATACGTCTTATAAACATAAATAATATTATTGTTGCCCTTTCGCCGTCTTGATACCAATCAAGACGGCGAAAGGGCAACAATAATTATATATGTAAGTTGTTTATGATAATAATAGTGGTCTATTCCATACCTCCACTGTATTACCACCCATTATTATTAGCCTATTTGATCAAACTTTGGAGTCGGTAACCATTATTCAAACTCTACTTCAATTTAGATACAATCCTTTAGAAAGGAGTCGAGCTTATTCCACTATCCCTTTCTGAGGCAGTCCACCTACCAATAGAGATTGATGCAACTAAATATATACAAAGATCTCCTATAAATTTCACGCGAATGAAAATGATGAGCGTATGTAAGCTTGTCATATTTAATTAACGCCGTCATCTGCCACTGAATATTGCTCTGAAATTGACAATTAAGATAATAGTGCACTTCACGCATTATTAAATGTTAACGATTGTAGATCATTAAAATATCATAAGTAATTACGAGGTAGTATGTACATATTATATTTTGATTTGGTTTTGAGAGTGATTACATATTTATGTATCTATCATGTTTATGGTATAAATGTATGAATTAAGCCTACGTCGTTGGTCCAGTGACATTCGTAGTGAGCTATGTACTCCTGGCCGGAAATTGTCTTTGATGTGATTTGTGGGGCTTTTATTTATTTGTCGGTCAATATATTATTGGGTTGATCTGTGAGAAAAATTTAAAATGTTTATAGGGTCTATGTATCAATGCCTTAATAGAATTAAGTCAAATCGGTAGACGGTGGCTCTCTGAATCACTATATATTAATTGTAACTGTAAGAATACTAGTGAAAAAGGTCAATACCGGATAGGGCTGATGAGCGGTGCAGCGGTGATTTTGCCATTGCCGGGTTTGTATAAATAGAGAGCCGCAGTGGATTCCACCATAGTTACCCTTGAAAATTACACTCAACCGCCGAACATGCAGATCATATATATAACATAAAGATGTGGTAAATTCGCTCTGGCCAGTCGACCAAGACAATTCGAAATTTAGCCCTGCGGACGCTCTTAAAGTTACACACGTCAGCCAGCCAATAAGATAACTCAGAGAGAAAGCCCTGCCCAACTCTCTCCGGTTCCGATTTAGTACCTTTTTTTTCCCGTTAAGACAACCATAGTCACAAAATTACTTACATAAGGATATAAATTAAAGATATATAATATAATAAATAGAATACCAGTGCGGCGAAATAAAATAGTAGTTAATCGTTTATAGCTAAGATGCCAGCTCTTAGACAATCAAAACCGCAGGGTCGCCACTGACATTCAGCTCGCCATTAGAATATATATATATTCTATCACAAACAAACAACACCATCTAGCCCAAGCTAAGCAGAGCTTGTACTTCGAGTTCGAGACATTGGATAAACATACATATATACTTTCTTTTTTGTAAAAGGTAAAGGTGATATTTAAAATCTGATACACTTTGAGATTGCGGTAGTCTCATGTTAAGATAACCATTGCCCAAGATGCATTTATTTTTACTAGTATTCGCTCAGTGGTCGAAATTCGATCACAATCATTATTGGAAATGCCTGAAACTTAAATGAATTACAATATTTCTAACATTAAAAAAAAAACTTATACAGTTAAAATCCATAAATAATGTTTAAAAAAGAAATATTGATAATACTAAAACAAAAACCAAATAATATAAAGGAACTCGATTGACAAACAGAGGCAGAGGTATAGAACTATTTTGTCTTAAACTATTAATATAAAGATTATTATTACTTGCTTCTTTCGTTTCACTGCAGGGCAATATATGATATTTTATTTCATTTTATCGGAACGACGCGATGTGTGTACTCAGAACTAACTTTCTGATTGCTTCGAAGAATATCTAACAAAATACTTTAGAGTAGATTGTTCTACGTAGCAATCTTTTGAAATATGTTTCTTGTATAGAAATCAGTCACTTGATGTCACTTTTCAATTTGTCTATTTACGTTCGAAGCCATACGTCTTCAGATAACGTTCTAAGGAAATTGAAAATTTAAGACTACCCGTCTTTGGTTTTTGTGTTACATACATATACTGAGAGTATTATAAAGAGTTTAGACTTTAGAGTAACTCGGACGGCGCGGCGCAGACATTAAATGGATAGGTTAAGGGAAGATTCACGTATTACAGTCAAGGTGCCTAATTCGTGTTTTTACTAAACACCTAAACAATAATTTAATATCAATTTACTCGAATCGAATCCGGGATCTCATTTGCAGCAATTGCATACATACCCGCTGCGCGACTGAGGATGAGATAATTACGTCAATATCAGTTGTAATAGTCACAATTACAATCAAATTAATTCTTAGTCTAAATCAAAATTACAATTAAATAGTACTACAATACTTTATCTTCATTAGTATGTACGGATGGCGTAATAGTTTAAGTGGTCGCCTCGCCACTGCCACTTCGGCGAGTGTTGTGAGTTCGAATCCCATACGGGACAAAACTTTGTGTGATCCACAAATTGTTGTTTCGAGTCTGGGTGTTCTTTGAGTCCGTTATTTGAATAATATTAAATGTTTGTAAAGTCACAGGATACATTCCTAGTTCCTTGTATTTTCTAAAGAAAATATTTTTTGATTATAACTTAAATGCATACTTACCTATATCTTACAAAAAATATTTTAAGTTTAAACAAACACTATAATTGTATGCTTGGATATCAGAGAGCAAGAAACTCGAGCGCTGAGCAACTCTACTCGCTGAGAAAAAGAATGTGTTGTTTTCGTGCTCTGTAGTCAGCATGAGACAATCGCCATTCACAAATGATCACATAAATAACAAATAAACACGAAAATTTGTGAGCACGCTGCGATGTTTGCCATTCTTGTTTTGCAAATTGTGGAAGATAAATTTACTATAAAAATATATTGGTACAAACAATTCTAATCATAGAAGCCTTACTGCGTTTAAGTATGGTCTATTAGACGTTAAATTGACATCTGGCTCACAATGCCAATATGACATCTGAATTATAAGCACAATATTATTCATACTTACTAATATTGACAACGGTACACTATCGTTTTCTTTCGTGTAGATGTGATGTGTAAGCTCATTCTTAGTGTAGACACATTTTCGTGCGATCTAAGTTTGGTGAGGGATCTTCATGTACATTTAAATTATTTAAAATGTTACTAATTGTGTCCACAAATTGCAATTTACCATGATTTCTGTGCATTTATAATGTCACTTCTGCAATAATAATGATCACTGATTTGACGAGAGACATAAAATGAAAAGTCTTTTTTAACCTTAAGCAAGTCAGAGAATATCGAAATTCCTTACGTTACTTTTAGAAGAACAACGATCATTTTGAGTTTGTATGAGCAAACATCAAGATTATAGATGCTGTGTTGACTATATGTGTTTTGTTATCATAAAAGGTCTTATTACTTTCTACAATATAAATACTTTCTCATTTAAAAACTTTATTAAAACTCTAGGCACTCGGAAAGACAACAGTATCAAGTTTAAGAATTGTTAAAGTATACTAGTTTTTAAATTAAAGAAGTTTAATGATTCCTTTGCTAACGATACTGCGATTTGATACTTAACGCCACGATAGATAGAATAGGTATATAGACAGATAAATATAATATATATAATATTAGTTCTGTATAAACTGCCCACGGGCCTCTTCTCAGTATGGCAAAGGTCAGACCATAGAACACCGCGCTAGCGCAGTCCGGGTTGGTAAAATTCACATATCTTTAAAAGCATTATGGAGAGCTCTCAGACATTCGGGTTTCCACACGATGTTTTCCTTAACCGTATATATAGATATTTAAGAAAAATGGCATGAAAATTGTTTAAAGTGCATGTGTCGATGAACATGATGAGATTTTTCTATCTGTTGGTAGCATTTCTACTATAGAAATAATTAACGAGGAATCATACATTACGCCTGATCCTGACTTGTAGCGTAAGATCATCCATATCATAATAGCATCCATACCATACAATACCATACATAGCAATGTCGACTTTGCATAAAAAAGTGCCGGGCTCGAAACGCCAACGGCAAAGTCTTTAATTATAACTCATAATTCAGATCATGTTCTTACAGCGTACTTAAAAAACTCTGCTTCTATTTTTGCTCTTCGTTTTACGTCAATATTTTTTTTATCTTAAACATAAACCATTGATAAGCACAGCTTTTACTTTTGGAATTTTGTGAATTAACCTCATCCCAGAAATACAATACAATGTTATCTAACTGTATATACCTACTATAGAATCGACGAACTTCGGCACGTCGCCAGTCAAGAAGCTTCAGGCAAAAGCAGGGCTGAATAGAACCTTGCGCCTAACCACTCTTCATCTGGCACTATTAGCTCCGTCTTGATAGAACCAGCTAGATTTGTGATAGTATTATCATCTGAAATTGCACTTTTGTAATTGGAATAGAGTTTTGTTATCTATCATTATCATGTCAAGAATTGAAAGGTTACTGTTAATTGTTGAAATGCCAGAAATAATTCAATAGTTGTGTGTCTGGCCCCCGGGGAGCCGCTGCGACTCACTAGGTTAAATTATACGTATGGGTGTATCAAAGTCTTTTTGTATTTCAAATTAGTCACCTATGATCATCATTCGATGTAAAATAATGTTCATATTATATTGTTAGAAATTAAAATCCATAAATTATAAATATTTGACAGCGTAGCAGCATGTTAGCGATGAAATATTTTGTAAATTAAACAAAATGTATGTATATATATGTATGTTATCTATTGTTAATTTTATCGAAACAAATTAGGTATGATCTGTTAGCCTAAGACTAGATATTTTAGAGTATAATTTTTTTAGGTCTCATCCAACATTGTATTGTTCTTATCCTAAATTATTTTAATTAAAAATGCTTCGAAATGTTTGCTACTTGGATATTTTTAAGCCTGTATTTTAAAGTTATCACATGATAATAAGTCTGTGATTTTAGTATATTAAAATTGAAGGTATTATCGAAAGCACTGCTAAGACATAAACATGATTAGCAATCATATTTAAATCAAATTTAAAATATTTCTAATAAAGTTTCAAGTATACAAAAACTGAGAAATAGTCACACATGCCGTACCAAACTTAATAATTTCTTTACATATTAAACCTAAAATAATCAAATATACTTTAAAACCAAAATATAGGTTACGCGTCCCACAGTTGCCATGCTTTGTTATTTTGCGGGCGTCTAAAGCGATCGGAATGCCTTATCTTAAGCTAAGGTAAAACTCTTTTAAAATGTTTTGCCTTCCCTAGTATACGTTTCTACTATTGTATCCAATATCTTATTATCGCCTTTACTCGAAGTCCACGAGACAAATCTCAGCGCGCTGTGTGCGCCAAACCTTTCTATTTGCACCGCAACTCCCGTTTCGAGAGCTGTTGTGGCTGTGGCTTCTGGACTAGTCTAAGCTCGTTTCAACTTCCGAGAATTTCAGAACTAAGACGGGCAAACTAATATCGCACCATATATTCATCGAAATAAGTTGCTAATGTTGCATTTCATTTTAATAGAACGATAGCTTCGATATCACTCAGAAACTTGCGATTTCGAAGGGTGTAGCGAAGCACTTGAAGTTTCGTTGTAACCAAAGATTTCGTGCCAATTTAAAGAACCTTAATTGCTTATATTGTATGACGATTATGTTACATAGCGGTCTCCTCTGACTTTAATTTAATCAATATTTAACATTAGCGTAAATACACAATAATTAAACCATTATTAAACCTTTGATATAATATCAGCACTGTATATAAATTGTCACACTGCTGGGCCGGCCTTTTCTCAATGTGGGAAAGGCTATACTTCACCATGCTGCGCCAGTGCGGGTTGGCAGACTTCACATATGTTTAAGAACATTATGGAGAACAACTAAGACATGCGAGTTATCTCACGATTCACCGATTAAGCAAGCTATAATTAACTAATTTAAATAAACTTTTACTACATAATATATCATGAAAATTAGATAATACTCGTAGTTCCTGTCTTCTCAACTTCATTAATTACAGTAGACATACACAGAGTCATGTCTGTAGGTAGATACATTACACTCGCATTTCGACCGTTCTCTTTTTCAGTTTTCCACCGAATCACACGGTCGCAGAAATAATAAAGATCTTGTTATCTCTGTACTGAATGTAGTATATAGTCTCCACGTACAAACCAACACAAAAATCACTACTAGTGGGCCGCAGTTTCACGCACTGATGACGTCATGTCTCTGAAACTTAAATCAAATTTGTGCCGGCGCCGAGCTGTCAACAACCCTATTGGAATTAGTTGTAGTGTAAAAAGACAGCAAATCTTTGCATATCATTTAGAACCGTGTCATATCCGCACCACGACAACATTTTTATTGAAATCTGAGAATATAAAATCATCACATCCAAAATTTGAAGAAATAGCACAGAGGTATATTTTTCTACTAATCCGATTTTACCTACTATGAATGTGAAAGTGATTGGAATGGAGTATGTATAGTATGTTACATGTGTGTTTAGATATTTCGATGTTTCTTGCTCAATCAAGCGTAAACCACGTTTTGCACATAAATATCCTATGCCCTGGATTAACATACAATATACTTTTTGTCTCGGTATACGTTCCCTCGCGATACACATGGACAAGCCGCGAGCAGAAAAGTTAGTAAGCAATCTTGTATTCTGTTTCTAGTTTTATCTATCTTTAAATACAATATTAATATTTATGATAATGTCTCACAGGTATTTTTCTAACGTAAACGGTAGAAAATACGCAGCAATTAGGGATATGAGTTTAAAGTAAAGTGCCTTTTGAGGCCAACTAAAATGTTCAATATGGAACGTAAGATATCTGTGCTCTAGATCTAAATGTCTCATGGATCAGTTTAATTATATCTATATAAACTAGACGGAAAGCGCGCCCAAATTAGATAGAGAAAAAGTCAAAAACATCCAAGAAGAAAGAAGACGGCAGACATTGCACTTAGCATTTAACTTGTTGTGAACACTGGTAAGTATTTATACTAAAAGAAACTACTGTTTATTGAAATTAAACTACTATATACGGATTTTATCGCGTTGTTTATTTAGCACTGTATTACAAAATTTTATTTGAAAATATTACACTACTACTACTATTGATTTTATTTTACTAATTTATAAGCTAATGAAATTATTTAAACTATTAAATCTATTTATTTTTGGTTTACACTTTCTCCGACGTTTCGGTTGCTTTCCAGCAGCCATGGTCACGGGGAGTTCGTGTAAATAGAAGACAATATTATGTAAACTACTGTTTGCTGGAAAACTTGACAAATACGTTTATTGGATGTGTGAAATACAAAGTTTCTTGACCAATTATTGTAGCAGCGGTAACAAAACCGTTATCTATCGCTATCCAGGCAATGGGTACAACGCCATCTAGTTAGAAAATAAAAGCCTTGGTGAATTGTCAACCTTTAATTATTGATTGTATGGTTCCTTGGTTGGCGTCGTGAACAGATAGGTAGCTGGTGGCGGTAAACGGCGCAGCATGAATCTGCATATGCTCAGCAGTTGATATTACAAAATAACTTAGTAGTTAAAAGCTCATAAATAATGGTAAAATAACAAGTCTTAAATAGATGGCGCCGATAACATAAAAGAACGTTCAAATAAAAATGGTAATTACGTCTTTGGTCGTAAAACAACACATTCACAGTAAAAAGCTCCTTTGATCTATTTGTTAAAGTTATGTTTCACCTTGGCTGATTATTATTTATGTTCTTTTTGAGACATTACAATACATTCACGGTACGTTTTTGGATTTAGACAAAGATTGATACCAATATAGTAATAAAATGAAAGGTTTAGAAAAAATCTGTGTCATATTAAAGAAAACAGACGCACGTTTGTATGTTCGAAAATGTATATTATGATGTAGTACATCGTCATATCGACAACTCTATTGCCGACAACGAGTTCGATATGATATCCAGACATCGTGCTGCTCTTGAGAATTTGTTCAATTAAACTATAACACTTATGACTTATCGATTGCGCTCAAGCCAAAACGCATAAGTTTGGAATAGCATTTAGGTGAGATGATAGTTTCAAGTAAAGATTTGAGCCTTTAAGAAAGCTGTGTTATCTCGAGAGTTAAATAATACTTGTATTTTTCTTTAAGGATTGCAACTGTAATGTCAGTCCTAAGCCTATACCATCCCTCTTGTTTTCCAATAAAATGTATTTAAAGTAATGTTCTGTATGCTTTTCTAAGTTAATGTTGTTCTTATTAAAATGTCATTGTAATCGCTTTAAACATAATATATGTAAAATCAGCTTGTTAGTATGGACGTCATTATAATACGCATTCAATATTTACTTTAGGCTTTCGCATGCAGCATCAATTACTAATGCTCTCGCCATGTTTTAGCTAGTTTAATGTAATCTAGACAATGTAAGTTACCAAATTTTATTGGCCTCAAACATACAGCTAAATTTCATACGTCACGCCTGTCCCTTTAGAGATAGCGGTACATATTACACACACATTTCGCCACCTATTTTTTTAAGTACCATATAATACAGGGCAAGTCTTTTCCCGAGCTGCTACTGAGAATGTTTTGGTAAAAAACCGTTGCCACTGAGCAACAATGGATAGAGTAAATGTTGTTACCTAGCCATTTTATGACTCTGTAACAAAAATTGCAAATGTAGCTAAGATAAGCTAGTGACAATCTAAAAAGCCTAGCCAAGCAGGTGCACTTTTTCATAATCTACTTTGATATATTTGTGTGTCTTGTTTCCTTTCTGTTTATACGGTAGTAAGTATATATCTATATATTAATACATTAAGCAAAAACTTTGTACCCCTTTTTACGAAAATTGTGCGGTCGGAGGAGAGTGTGAAATTTGGCACAGTTAAAGTTTATATGGAGAAGGAGGGGCGAATTCTAATATTTTTATAAAATATGCATTAGAAATACATTAAATTAATGAAAAAGCACTACACGCACACAACCATGCCTTTGACACACGCAGTCGAATTGCATTCGTAGTATTTCGACATTGTTCGTCTGACGTCGTACAATTATTTGCAACTATGGTTACCTATACCTTATTTATATGTAATAAAGAAAAACAGAAAACAAAGTAGCAAGCTTAGGAATTTTGGTCGAATTTTGACCACTAGGCGACCGCTAGTTATTATTAAATCTTTGGTTTATTTATTTAATTGTATGTTAATTTGTTATTTTGAAGCAATTTGGGCTACAAATTACTAATACTATTGTAATTTCCCAAGCTGAGCTGATGGGCTTGTTATTAATGGGGTTTGTCGGTAGTACAAAGGGTAGAATATGGACCAACGAAAAGTTGTGCCACCAAGAGCAATGGCAGTAAATGCCAGGATTATATAAAAATGTTTCCAAAGCTATACATAGATGAACATAGCGGCCAGATGACGCTTTAAACCCACAGACAAAAATAGTAAAAAATGGAACGAATTATACGCATAATAGGCATGATGATAGTGTTAAAAATAAGTGATTTTATTTAGTCCATCTTTTAGATTAACAAAAAATATTGGACACCTGTTTTTTTCTTTTAACAAAACAATAAACATTTGCTTAGATATAACGTATTAAAGTTCGAGAGTGGCGTCTATTGACGTTTGTAAAATTTGTACCTACAAGTGACGTAACACGACATTTAAATGCGTTGTTTCTTTGTTGTTATTAGTTCGTGGGACAAAAGAAAACTAAATGTGCCCAATATTTTTTGCTAATCTTAGTTTTAGTTTTAGTTTTAGTTAGACGTATGTTATCCGCACTTAGCCACGCAATTGGGCCATTGTGCGTAAGTGACCGACGCGAAAAAGTTGTTCGGTTACTCATACCACCTCAGCTCTGTCCAGAAAGACAATAGGGGACCGGTGTTGCACAGCACTTCCTTCATCGTCTCCGGACCGTTTAGTAGTTTCGCCCGTTGGTTGCTCACGCTTTTGCAATGCAGCAGCACGTGAGCCGGTGTCTCCTCGGTCTCCATGCAGCCTCTACATAAAGGGCTGTCAGTGATGCCGATGTTAAACAGGTGTTTGTTGAGTGAACAGTGACCCGTTATTATACTCACTAGATGACGTAGGTTTTTCCTTGAGGAACGCAGCAGTTTGCGTGACAGATGTATGTCTAAGGATGGAAGGGCTTCCTTTGTCTGTCTACATTCCTTTGTTTCTGCCCATTGTTTTTTATGTAGTTTCGTGGTTCTGTCACATAACCATGTTTTGAGTTGGCAGAAGGGTATCGGGACAATTGGTTCGGGTCCTACCATTTTAATGCTCGATCCTCTCTTTGCCAGTTGGTCTGCAGCGTCATTGCCAGAAGAGTTGCTGTGGCCGCGTATCCATTGCAACGTTACCCGATTTTTTGTTGCAATTCTTTGCAGCTCACGGTGACACTCTAGGATGAGTCCACTGTTAAAGCAGTTGCTTTTCAGAGCTTGTAATACCGCGGCACTATCCGAGATAATGCGTATCGTCTTATCGCTTATACCCCTTGATGTAACCGCTGTTGCAGCCCGTGTGATTCCAACACATTCTGCCTGGAAGATAGTGTTGAGGTTTCCCAGGGTTGTTGAGTAATTGATGTTTAGGTCCTGGGAGAAAACTCCGACTCCTGTTCCTGATTTTGTTTTAGATCCATCCGTGTATATTCTCACTTCGTGTATACCAGAGCTATCTTTGAATTCTTCATGAAGTTGGATGTGGTATTTTTTGTCGAAAACATAAGTTTTTGGTATGATATCACATGTCGCCGCTATCATTGGAATTTCGTTGTATACTAACTCCTTTAGGCGTGCATGAGTTATCCTACTGTCCTGTTTCCAGAGCCCTACCTTTTCAAGCCGTATGGCAGCTGTAACTGCTTCCTGCTGTATGATTAGGTGTAGGGGTCTGAGGTTTAGTATGGCCTCCAGCGATGCCGTGGGGGTTGTTCTCATACAGCCTGTCGTCGCCAGGCAGGCGAGTCGTTGTAGGCTTTGTAGTTTTTGTGTAACTGTGCTTAGAAGAGTGCGGGGCCACCAAACTATGGCGCCATATGTTATCATTGGGCGTATTATGGCCGTGTAGAGCCACAAGGTTATAGATGGTTTGAGGCCCCATTTTCTGCCTATTAGTCTTCTGCATTGCCAGAATATTGTGCATGCTTTGGTTATTTTTGTGTTAAGGTGCTTACTCCAGTTGAGCTTATGGTCGAGTACTACGCCCAGATACTTGACTTCTTGCGATAGGGTAAGGTCAGTTCCAAATAATTTTGGCACGTTAGTTAACTGAGTTTTCCTTTTATGTGTGAAAAGGACCAGTTCTGTTTTAGTCGGATTCACCGTCAGTTCATGATGGTTACACCATTGTTCCATGATCCTGAGGGCTGATTGCATGCGATTACAGATTATGTTTTCTGAGTCGCCTTTGATCAGGATGGTTATGTCATCCGCGTAGCCAACCGTGTAGTAGCATCTGCTATTAAGGCGTTCTAACAGGTCATCTACCACGATATTCCATAGCAGCGGCGAGAGTATTCCTCCCTGGGGACAGCCCTTCGCTACTATGCCTCTCGTGGTAGAGTTCACCGTGAATTGTATGGCCCGCATCTTTAGAAGTTGATCGATCCAGCCACTAGTGGTTCTATCAACACCAAATGTGATGAGTGATTGGTTAATGCTGTTGAATTTTGTCTTATCAAAAGCTCCTTCTATATCGATGAAAGCCCCTAGTGTCATTAATTTGTCAGATAATGCTGTTTCTATTGTTCCCACAACAGAGTGCAGCGCTGATTCCGTTGATCTGCCTTTTCTGTAGGCGTGTTGCAGGCGGTGTAGTGGCTTGAGTCTTAGAGCACCTTCCCTTAGATACCGATCAGCTAGCTTCTCTAGAGTCTTCAGCAGGAAAGAGGTTAGGCTGATCGGTCTGTATGATTTCGCCTGTGTGTAATCTGACTTACCCGGCTTAGGTAAGAAGATTACTTTGACTTCTCTCCACTGGCGTGGTATGTAGTTGTGCGCTATCGATGCTCTGTATATGTTGAGCAGGTGTGGCACAACTGTTGTTTGTCCCCATTTCAAGAGAGCTGGGAATATTTCGTCCAGGCCCGCAGATTTAAAGGGTTGGAAGCTATCTATCGCCCATGATATTCGGTCAGCAGTGACCATAGATTTGGCTACTGTCCAGTCCAGTGTGTTGCTAATCTTAAAGACGAATTAAAATCTTTTTTTTAGTCATCATGCCTCTGACTTTAATAATTTTGTCATTTACCTTGTAACAGCTGTGCTTCAACGAGGATAAGATTAGAGCATTAGATAGTTTTGCTATCAGGTCAGTCCTCGACAAAAACTAGGCTCACTCAAATCGATGTTTTCACTATTACACTCTTGTATTTTTACTATTTATTCTAAGTTTAGACAGTTACACATCTATACTAACTAACGGTACTTCGTGTTTTTCGCAGTTTTACCCGCGTTTACGACAGCCATATTCATTTTTAAGTTTCTTTTACAGGGGGTTTAGGTTACTTTCTTTTTCAGGTGCCCTTTAAGGTGTTGAATTTCAGGTAATCGCGAGGTCACTATTGGCTTATTGGTTTCTGAAAGTACTATACGAAATTATGAATCGCGATGTCTATTTAATATTTTTCTGCCACTAATTTGGAATACCCGTTATACCACCTTAGGGGTAGAACTAAAATCCGTTTTTAGCTTATGTCTTCTACCTATAAACTACATGCTAACTAATTTCAGTTTTATATGTCAAATAGTACTAGTAAAATAGGCTAAGTCAGTTGCAAATATAAAATAAAATCAAATTTATAATTTTCCATAATATTATATTTAATAACGTTTGCCAAAGTCTAGTAATTTTGCAACTTATTCAAAGTAAGTCGTCATACTTTTGCGGGCGAAAATGGATTTGTATTTGAGCTCACCCTGGCCAGGTAAAAATAATTTATTTGATATTCTACGTGCACAAACACAAGAGGCTGGCGATATGAATCTAGTGTTCATTTATCCTTAGGACTTAGCTTCAAAAGCCACTTGATGTACCTAAATCAAGATTCGGATTAATTATCGTTGCTTGAAAATCGAGTTCGTTATCCAATTTAATAAAAGGCTTTATATAAAAATTTCTTTTAATTTTACTTCAAAAGGACTAGACAAGGGCAACACATTGACAAGGTGTTTCAGCATTGTAATTATTATAATGTAGTTCATTATTTTTTTTAATTAATATATTTATTAGTTATTTATTAAAACGTGTTTCAGCATAGTAATTATTATGATGTAGTTCATTATTTGATGTACTATTTATTTATTAAAGTGGTAAACATATAATTATTATCCTAACTAAAATTATAAATGCGAATGTGAGTTTGTTTGTTTGTTACGCTTTCACGTCTTAACTAATCGACCGATCATCATGAAATTTCGGACACACGTTGCCTAGGGTACAGAAAAAGACATAGGGTTATCCATTGTAAAAAAGGTACTGTTCACGAGCAAGACTGTGGAAAAAATCTAGTAAGATATATAATGTTATCATTCTTGAAAAACGTGGTATGGTTTTATAGTAAGGTATAGGCTTAAACACCTCATAAATTATTCAGAATTAGTAAGGCTGACTGTGGAATAAATTAAAGGTGTTTGCAATTATATTTGTTAGTGTATAAAATCTGACAAACAAGTTACTGGAGTTTGAAAACCGAGGCGTAGTAGAGTTTACAGATTTCCTAATAATGTTTTCGCTCTTTGTTTACTTAGATATCTAATTGTTAAGTCACGCATAGTTTCGTAAGGTAAGATATGGGTACAATATATATGGCTTGAGACCTCTGCGTGGCAGTACAACGTACTTGGCTATGCTATGCCTACTTTCTACAAAAAGGAATTATGAATGATACGAATGTGTATTGATATTAAAACTCATTTTTGATTCAGCTGTGTAGTACGTGCGATTGAAACGTGGCTTCCACGCATCGGTTTGATGTCCTAACAATTCGTACACATTCATGTGTGCTGTCAGTCATCACAAGATCGCGCGAGCAACGTGTTGCGAAATCGTATTGAAAATTTTATTAAACGGCCTGTGACATTCTGTATATTATCATATATATTCCGATGGAATGTCTCCAGACATTTAATATATGAGCAAATCCAATATGCGAAGCTTATACGGCGACATGATTTACTGTAAACCTTTTTTAGTTTAAGATTGTGCCTTAGAAAAATCTTCTCCCCAGCACATAGATTTAGACACTTGGTTGTTTGTGAACAAATATCATATTCACTATTTTTGTGGCAATCCTGTAGGATCCCACAGGATTGCCACAAAAATAGTGAATATGATATTTTCCTAATACTTTCGTATAGATATCCGTATCGTATATAATACTATTCGCACAAATATCTAAATTTTATCTGCTACTAATATGATAAATGCAAAAGTTTGTAAGCATGTTTGGATGTTCGTCAATAACACGTAAACTATGAAACGATTTCGATGAAATGCAGCACAAAGATAGATGATGTCCTGGATTAACATACAGAATACTGATGCCTTCTCACGGGGAAAAGTTTAGTGTAGTAAATAATTATAAACAAATTAGAGCGATGTATGGGCTCTTCGTAATGGGCGTGAATTACGCGGGATTCTCGAAAGCAAGTTTACACATTTATTTAGCCAAGAAAATTCGGATAGACATTTGGTCAAATTGTTAAGTAACTTTTACAGAAATGTTTAATTGAAGACGGTTCAGCGAAATTTAAGGGATACTAGTTTAGAGTAACATTAAAACAACGCAGTGTGATCTTGTCCCCTGTCCCCACATTGAATTTTAGCATAATTAGGCTTAACCGGGCTGGAACGTATCTCGTATGCAATAGGATTATATCCACAGATTTTATTATAATACCTACAGTCTTACGCCTTCATAATTGCTGAAGGTGCAAGCAGATATGTCAGATCGCCAGCCATGCTCTGACTCCTAAGTATTTGAGGGGTTTACCCTTTCCTAGTGTAACCTTTAGAGTGGTTTCTTTCGGAGATCTGTTAATATAAAAGGAACAGGCCACGCCGTAGGGGCGTGGTGTCCCTAGGTGAATTTAATGCGAGAGAAATAATAATATAAGGTATGATAATTACACTTTTAATGTATTTAGATTACAAGTATAAGAGTAACAATCTTTACTATATAACTATAGTCAGGGCGTGGTTCGCTAAATACTTGCTTCGTGGTCCTTGTACAATCAGGACACTTAACTGAAGGTGTGGAGCCGGGCCGGAAGAAGCGCGGTCCAGGACGCGATCGGCTTATATATCGCTACCGCCGGGCAGGAGGGGAAGGGGGGCGCCAGCCACCACTCCGACTCGCGCGCAGCCGTCAAGGTGACACTAGTTTGTCCAGGTTCACACATGTTACTATTCAAAACCGAGAAACCAAATAACAGTTTGATCTGGAATTCGTACCGACCATGTGTTCGACTTAGAGGACTTTTCAAATACTCCTGCAAATGGAACAAAAAATGGTGGACCACACAAATTTTTGTTTCGGTTGGAGATAGAAACCACAACAGTCAGCGCGGCAGTGGCAGTAACGAGGTCTCTTTTTAACTCCTGCGCCACGCGCACAATCTATTATTAAATTATGGGATTAAATATAATAACCATCAAAAATACTAATTGCACAACAAAATATACTTACTAAAATATATCATAACGGGCACCTATACGCCTCAAATCACTGCATTCCGTCTCGGAAGGGTTAGGTTATGTTAGGTTCCTTCTTAAACCTACCCTAAAATAGGAGCCCAACGAAGCGGGGCTCCGTCGACTTAGTTTGATATCTTTAAATAATTTTGGTGTGCAATTATTATTTTTGGTAAGCATATTTTGCTGTGCAATTAGTATTTTTTGCTGTGCAGTTAAATACTTTCTTTAAATTAGTACAGTATCACATGCATACATAGCATGCTTACATGTGTATATAATTACGCATGTTTTGCTAAGGGGTAGTCGAAAATTAAGTTTCTTTTTATCACGGCTCTAATACGTCATATTATTTTTTTGTTTACCATGTTATGTTTGAAAGACGCTTTTTGAATTGGAATGACCTTTCTATTTTGAAAGGAAAACGTTTATTGAGTTTTCCTTTACAATAATGGTTTCATTCAGATTTACTTTGTATATTTTACTCATTTTGTGAAATAAAACAGTAGTAGTCACAATGTTACATTTAAAAAGATTTTTATTAAAAAGCAAGGTAATAATCACGAATATTTCTGTCTGTCTGTGTGTTCACCAAAATCTTAAAATTGATACTAATGTATAGCTAAAATAAGGACATATTTCATCTGAATCATTTAAGTAGTTCTTTAAATACCAGGTCATGATCTAGGCCATAGCCATAAAGATAAAGTGTTATTGTAATATTCTGTCAAGAAAATTTCCGAATCATCACGTGATCTGGAATTGTCTCCGGTGGAATAGACTCTTCTCTTACGTGAACTAAAACTATCGCGGGCGAAATGTACACATAATATAGGTACTTTTTGTTCTCCTTCGAGGATATAGGCATTCGACTATGTATTTATGAGACTGTGTATTAGGGTGTCAGCCAACAGTGATATACTGTGCACAGTTCCAGAATCTGGGCTGCTACAGATATATTTAAAAAAAAAGTTAGCCGGTAGGGAGCCGACAGCCAGGTGTCACCACTGCGAGGAGTGCGACCGGGACACGGCGCAGCACACGCTGGAGGAGTGTCCGGCGTGGGCCGAGGAGCGCTGTGCCCTGGTCGCCGTGATTGGCCCCGACTTCTCGTTGCCGACCGTCGTATCCATGATGGTCGGTGACGACAGGTGCTGGGGTGCATTGAGGTCCTTCTGCGAGACTGTCATCTCGCAGAAGGAGGCGGCGGAGCGGAGGCGTGAGGAAGATCCATACGCCCCGGACATCCGCCGCCGGAGGAGGGGGCGCAGGAGACGCGCTTATGTCGCTCTCCTGCCCCCCTCCTAAGGGTTCTGGGTGGCAAGGCCTCAGGGGACCCTGCCACCCGTGAGTGAGAACCCATAGAGGGCGCGCGCGGTGTTCCCGCGCGTCTTCTTACGTCGAAAAGGGAGAGCAGTGAAATGCTCTCCCCCGGGGATGAGAGGAAGTCGGGTCCAATTGACCCGGCCGGCACCCACACGGGGGGCCCTGCTATGGATGAATCTTTTTAGACTCCCAACTGGCCCCCCCATTGGGTGAGAGAGGGAACACCCCAGGTTTTTTTAGTGGGTATACCAGCACTCGGCTGGTGAGTCCCACACGCCCCGCCGGTGCCGTCCCCTAGCCGGCGGGTAGTGCATCAAGCATTTATTCCTGGGTATCAAAAAAAAAAAAAAGGTAAGTACAGCTACGGGCACGCCACGATCGTGGCGGTAAGTCCCGTGTTTGAGGAGTGCCTGGAGAGGCGGCATGGCGCCCTCACCTTCCGGCTGACACAGGTACTGACTGGCCACGGTTGTTTTGGCCGGTTCCTGTGTCGTATACGCCGGCAAGAGACGCCCGGTTGTCACCACTGCGGCGACTGCCGCGACGTTGTAGAGGACACGGCGCTGCACACTTTGGCGGTTTGCCCCGCCTGGGCATCGCAGCGCCGTGATTTGATCGCGGCAGTCGGATCGGTTGCCCTCTCGCTCCCGGCCGTAGTTCAGTCTATGGTCCGGAGTGAGAGGTCGTGGAACGCCGTCGCCTCCTTCTGCGAGGAAGTAATTTCCATCAAGGAGGCGGCGGAGCGGGAGAGGGAGCGTTTAAACCCTCTCCCCAACCGCAGAGCCGGGCGCCGGAGGGCGCGCGATGACCTCCAGCCACCCTGAGGTTTGACCTGGGGGTGGCGGGCTTTGTGGGCCTGCCCGCCATCCGTTCAGCACCAGGTCCGAGAGGCGGCGTGCGTGTTCGCACGCGCGCCTCTGTTTCGAGTCCATCTCCCCCCTAGGGGGGAGACAGTAGGGTTTAATTAGAAGTGCGTGCCTTTGGGTAGGTCTCTTTGTGTGGTAGCCTGCCGTTTCATACGGCGGGCCGTAACCTCGGCGGGGTCGCGACCGCATGCGAAAGCAATTCGCGCGGCCCCGTCGATAGTGGTTTTGTCGAGGAACACCGTGGTAGGTTTAGTCGGTATTCCGGGAGGTACTTTACTATTATTCCATCTTTCTTTCACCCCAGCGAGTCCGACATAATCCCTCCGCCCGCCCCCGCGGAGGGATATGCGTCATTGCATTCCCACACGTAAAAAAAAAAAAAGAAAGGTTAGTACAGCTACGGTTAACGAATATACAACCAACGACGTTGTCCAAATATTACAATCTACAGGTTTTCATTCTAGGTGATGTTTAACTAAAATATATTACAATTGTTAATACTATGTCACAAATATGATTTGATTTTATTTTATTTGTAATACGGCTTATTAATGTTTTTTTTAAGTTATGCGGTGTCATCGCAAATATATCAGTATCTTCAAACTTTTTATTATAATATCAACAATACATTGCATTAAATATGAACAGCATATTAATCTTAAGAAGCATAATTAGACATTTGTTTCTCCATGTACTATCACCTTGAGCGACGGTTGACCACTCCTAAGGTTAAAATCGCTTAGCAGGCCAACACTTGTTTGAGTTTTTTTACAAGGGTTTTTTTAAGGGCGGAGTCACTTAAAGTCTTGTGAAAGCGAATTTTTTTCTGAAATGGTCAACCGTAGCTCAAGTCGATAGTACATATATTTCACTTCAATCTCGTTTATGTAATACAATACAATACACAGAGTATTTGCTAATCCGTTTAAGTCAAATTGCATTTACCGTTATTGCTATTCCTGGAAAGGACTTACTGTAATCTCATCTTACGGAGTAAGTGACTAAGATAATAAATATATTTCAAACGTTTTGTGATGAATTTGTAAGTTCAACAAATAGTTGTTCAGTGTATGGGTGTTCTTTCGAGTCTGGGGATTTAATACCAGAGCAGGAATTGCCTTTTTTCGTAAATCCTTATATTGCCAATGTAAACAGGATAGCTAAAAGCTAATATAACATGGCATACTTTTGCTTGTCCTAATTATATTTTCGCGTAATATATTTACGCATAGCAACTTACGCATAATTATTTTTAAGCGTAATCATAAATTTGTATTGTATATTACCACAATGACCGCTTAGGGTGACCCAAGGGTGACACACCGCGACAACCTGAACCTGTTTCGGGTTATAACTAATATAATAATAATAATTATTATTTATTTATTCCAATAAAAATTACAATAGTATAAACACAACAAGAAAATACACTATGTGGCAACAGTTTCGTAGAAAATGATGAAACGTTGGCAGCTATACTAATAAAACATCGTATCACAGGTGCCAGAAGAACTAAGATAATTATGTCAACCTAAACTGTATCCCAAAGAAAATTATGGCAAAGTGTTATTATGCCAAAAAAATTATGCTATGCCAAACTATGCCAAAGCATATTAAGGGTAAAACATTATGCGAAAAGAAGGGATCCCCTTTCAAAAGGTCTCTGCACGTTGGACAGTGTAAGCTTTCCTAGGAATATACTTGTGATACAAGAAACATAAGTACATTAAAATTAGATTCCTTCTTTATTGTATTTAAAAAGACACCTCTTACATAATGAATAAATCCTATGTCGGACACATAGCCTATAGGCTATATAACATCACGGTAAACGTGGGTGAAACCATGGTGGACTGCTAGTGTTGATATAAATGTAAATGTTTGTGCCTGCAGGCAGTCAAAGTAAAATGCCAAGTTGAATTTCTCGATACATGGTCTTAGGTTGACGCGAATGTGAAAAAATTGAAATGAACGTATGCAAAGCGTTATTGCTTCATTTTCCCTGTACATACGTCTATCGAGAACTGGCATTTTTGTGAAGAGGCTTTAATCATAGAGTCCCCTGAAATTCCTAAAACCATGACTACACTTATTGTTACACGCTGTATAGGTATATAGAGATATGCTTGTATAAAACACATCGGTCTGACTAAAACGTTGATCCAATCGTTATTTTGATACATAGCATTGCATCATGTCAGTTTATTTAAGCAGGAGTGATGTAATCCTATGTAATAAAAATAGGTTTGGACAAAATAGATACAGCGACTTTTCGAAGTTATATGCGCATTAAATAGTTAATTATGGCTCGGGGTAAAGGAAAACATCGTGAGGAAACCAGCTTGTCTGAGAATTCTTCATAATGTTCTCACATACAGTAAAATCTGCCAACCCGCACTGGACCAGCGTGGCCTTGCCCATTTTATAATGACAAAGGACACGTGCTCAGCAATGTAATAGTTTATATACAGCGCTGATATTATTTGCATGCAAAAGTGAAACCAATGAAAAGTTAAAAAAAATAATTTATATTTGTTTTATTTATATTTATTAATTGACTAGATGTGCCTGCGGTTTCACCCGCGTTTATCGTTACTGCGCCGCCCCCGTGGATCATAGCGTGATATTATATAACCTATAGCCTTCCTTGATAAATAGGCTATCCAACACTAAAATAATTTTTCAATTCGAACTGGTAGTTCCTGAGATTAGCACGTTAAACCAAACAAACAAACTCTTCAGCTTTATAATATTAGTATAGATATGTCCGTGATGTACTTTATAGTGACCTACTCCGCTTACAAAGGCTTCGGTGAAATCACATCTACATTACCTAATGGGTACGCAGAAGTGTTAAGTATCACATCCGTGGATCCTTCAAAACTTGTAGACGAAATGGTTTTCGATAACAATGTTTTGTAGGACCCACGTAGTAAGCGAGCTTATTGCCATTTGACAGGCACAGTGATAGTCCAGACTCCGTTCTGCTACTGTCAAAAAAGCAGAAATACAGAATTTTTTGCATACCCTACTGCTGCGCTGCAGAGACAGAATCCTCAATATAATTCAAGAAACATCCTAAGTAATATTACAAATGCGAAAGTGAGTTTGTTTGTTTGTTAGTTACGCTTTCACGCCTTAACTCGTACAACAACCGTTCATCATAAATTTCACATACACGTTGTTAGGTACAGAAAAGGATATAGGGTATCTTTCATCCAGAGAAAAGTACTGCGCGCGAGGGATAGAAAATTGACGTAATCTACGTTCACGCGAGCAAAATCCTGTCTTAAATATAATTCAATCAACATATAAACGTAACCTAATTTATGCACAAACTACATTGCGGTTCTTTGAAACTCTTTCAACGTGCTTTCATAGAAGAATTCTTTAACCCCGATAATTACATGGATAAGCAACAGTAATTAAAAGATTATAGCATGTAGTGGCATCCGAAGTTGTTGCAGATGAAATAGTTTACATTAAACCTCGTCGCGTCATTCACAGTTTATTTAGATTTAAGTCGTTCATAAATGTACCTTTTAAAATTGCGGGTACAATCCATCATTATAGCATTCAGAAGTTAGTAATTCGTAAGCATAGCGTCAACATGGTTTATCAGTGGTTGAAGTGGTCGCCTGGCCACTGTGATTAGGCCGAGGGTTGTAGATTTGATGCCCACACGGAACAAAAATGTGTTGAATATTTGAATAATATATGTGTAAAATTTTACAAAAGAAAGTATATATAAATGTTTATCCATTGTCTAGTACCCATAGTACAAGGTCTGCTTAGTTTGGGCTAGATAGTGTTGTGTGTACGTAATAGAATATTATTATTATTATTAATTTAACCATCATTTTAAGTGTGAAAATTTGTTCAGATATTTGTATGTTTGTTACTTAATCAAACTTAAATCATTGAACGAATTTGGATGAATATTGGCATAGAATTGGCCTTGACCGGAATTAACATTTAGGCTATTATTTTTTAATTATGCCTTCTCGTGAAATTCCTACGAGCGTAAATGTGGATAGAAATTTAATTTAATGTTTCTTATATTACGACTTGTCAGCTATATATATATATTGTAAAAAAGCTGAAGAGGTCAAAAAACTCTTCAACAAATATAGTTTCATGAAAATTGCCCGTTTTTGCTACTAAATATATAACGGAGAATGAGGTCCAGCAGGGTTTTAAAAGCTGTGACTCACTATTAGTACTACACTATCACTCTACTCACTATTCTCAATAGATGGATCACTCATTGCAAATAATGAAACACGCTTTCGACAACTCAAATCAAACAAAATTTATTTAATTCAGGTTACAAAGTAACAATTATGAATGTCGAAGTTACACTACATTTTTCCTGTGAATTTACATTTACTGCCACGTTCAGCAAAGCAAGGGTGTAGGGCTCATGAGAAGAACGGGCAAGAAACTCATGGCCACTCTTTTTAATCGTCAAGACATTAAACACTTTTAATTATTAAGCACAAGCTTAGGTAAAGCAACACAGTAAAAGTGAATATTAAATTTAGTACTCACAAGATTACAATTTGTTAAGAACTCTTGCCTCGGAGAGAACTCGTAATAGAATGCTTGACTACACAACGCCAAACACACTTAAGATGGTGGGCGTTGTGAGGTCAATACACAATAACAATATTTTACTATTATTTTAACACACTTCCTTAATAGCTACTATAAAATCAACAGACTGTTTTTAATATTTAGAACAATTTAATTTCAGTTCAAATGTTTTAATAACAGGATGTTTGACACTTCAATTCAATCTTGAACTTGAAAGTATTTGAATTACTTTGAACTTAACAAAAATATCTAGAAATCAATTCGTTATTAATAAATAATGCGATCATGTTCAATGTTTTCATACCTTTCTGGCAGTCTCTAAGTAGCACTGGCCATGACTACAAGTTTCTTAAAGGTATATAATAAATTTAATTGTTTAATAGTAGTAGTAGCTTAATGGCTTTAAAATTATCTAAATTATGTTTTTCAAATGAACCGTGATGAAGTATGTTAATGCCTACTTTTGACTATTTTCTTACTTCATTTTAAGCTAAGCCAGAAATTCTATAACTTACAACCTTGCCTGGCTTTTTCCTACGACGTCCTAATAGAGGGTTTTCGTGATTCTTGATAGGTACTTATAGCCGATTTTTCAATCGTCACTTAATTTTTATTTGAGGATTTTTTTTGACATTTTGACAGTTTTGTATAGAAAATATGTCAAAGCATCATATTTATTCTTCAACTAAAAGTTATCTGATGATTGAATGATCAGACTTTAGTAAAATTACTATTAACATGTGGTCCGATTGCGTGAGTTTCTTCAATGAAGTCCTACGTATGAAAAGCAATCTCGCATATATACGGCAGTGGAATACCTTTTGAATGCTCTGTCTCTAATCTATCCATGTTTTCAGCATACAAAGCCTCCGTACTCCGTATAATGTGACAGCGTAATTAATTTACATTACATTCGGAAGATTAAGTATATAAGCACGGAGTTCATTAAATTTGATCCAGTTTAACTTATAAACTGTGAATCTTTTTAATTAGATGTCATTAACGCTACTATAAAGTAAATTAATTCTATGTCTAATTAAAATGTTGAAGTCTAAAATATCAGTGGCTTATATCAATTAAGTCAGATCAATAGGCTGTAAATAAATCGACGAAAAGCTAGAAAATTCTTATTAGTTTTTTAAGGGCTATATGCATATTATATATATATATATATATATATATATATATATATATATATATATATATATATATATATATATATATATATATATATATATATATATATATATATATATATATATATATATATATATATATATATACATATATATCTGTAAGAAAGTCGATGCTCACACTAATTATGTATTTTTATTTTATTGTATTTACAATTACTAAAAGAGCATTAATTAGAATCTTTGGATTATCACTACATAATATTGTCTTCTGTTTACGCGAATGTTATTCATTGAAATTAAACATGGAAAAATTAAAAAAATTAAATTGAATGTACCACCAGCTTGGGATCCAGTAATTCAAATAGTGAAACCCAAGAAGAAGCAAACCACAGCCAGACTTCATGATACTTTGAGCTCATTCTGCGTAAATAGAAACACCAAAGATTAAATTATGTTCGAGTACTTTGAAATAACTACACTGGGACATTGAGACAACTACCATCTTAGTCTCCCCGTGACCATGGCTCTGAAAAGCAACCGCAACGTCGGGGAAAGTGTAAAATTAAATAAAAACAGGTATAATAGTTTTAATAATTTAATTAGCTTCATAATTAGTAAAGTTTAATAGTAGTAGTATGTAGTGTAACAGTTTCTTAATTATGTAAAAGTATGTCAAATAAACAACGCGATAAAAACTGTATATAGTAGTTTAATTTCAATGAATTATCACTACATATTATAAAACAAAGTCCCTCGACGCGTCTGTCTGTCTGTTTGCGATTAACTCAAAAACTACGGGACGGATTTTCATGCGGTTTTCACCAATAGACAGAGTGATTCACGAGGATAGTTTATGTGTATTATTTGTTAAGGTTTTGTACTTCCCGTGCAAAGCCGGGGCTAGTAGTCTAGCTTACTTATACGTTACAGAGATTTTACTCTTAAAATGTATCCCACATTTTTGTCCAGTGAGCGGATCAGACTGGCAACATTCGACCATTTAACGAGTACCACAGTTTTAACTGTTCATATCCTGATAACTCTCTATGATGATAATTTAATGTGTTTATTTGATTCTGAGCATATAAAAATATTATGTTTGGTGATACAAACTTGTATCAATCACGAATAACTGTTTTTTGTACCCGTTACTAATCTTTAATTTAACCTGGATAGAGGGCGGTTATATAAAAATAGAAATAAAATATCCATGAAGTCAAACAACTTTGATTCCATTAAAGTTGCTAGTTAAAGGATATAGCTATATACATAAAACAATCTTAATTTATAATTTAGTGATTTAATGCCAAGAAAATACATTTGTGATGTTGTATTTTTTACATTATCAACGCCCAAACATTATTTACAATAATTAATTTATTCTGTATAACAAGTATATGTATTTTTCTAATATTAACTACCTATATCTATAGGTAGTTAATATGTGAAAAATACCGGCAGATGTATAGACAAACATACAGTTGTCTGTCTATCTGTTTCCTGCCGTGTCTTATATCAAGATCGTTTGTAGTTTCATCATACGGCATCCACCGTAAATATGAGTCAGAAAAAACATAAACAAACTTTTGTTTTATAATATTACCGTGGTTATCCCCGTTGCGATATTTCTACACGAATCTAAATATTAACGCAATGTCTGGTACTTTTAGCAAACCAACTCAGCTCAACTACAGATAAAATAAATAAAGACATCCCGTAATGACAAAGATACGGTTTTTAAAATACGAAACCACCTGTCTGAAAAGCTTTGCGGAAAGAAATACGTTAAAGAAATTGTTATACAACAAACAATAGAAAAGCTTTTCGTTACGTGTTGTAAATCTGACTGAAAAAGGTTTGGTCATATTAAAAGATTGTAACAGAAAATCTGTTTTACGTTATATATGCATTTTAAACCACTTTTGACATACATCCAAACTGATATTATAAACGCGAATGTGAATTAGTTTTTTTGTTTGTTACGCTTCACGACATCGCATCAACCACTTCACCGATCGTCATAAAAGTTGGCATACACATTGTCAGGGGCACATAAAATAATATAGCTAACCTTACATCCAGAAAAAGTACTACCGCCGTGCGAAGCCTGGTACAAAAGCTAGTATATTCATATGTTATTAGTTTATAGATTAAAGGGGATTCTAAGCATGCAGTTTTTACTGCAATGTGTAGCTGAAATAATATAATAACAAATAGCAAATTACCCACATCAGTATGTTTCTATTTAACGCATTACTGTTTTATATGTTATGTTTATTCAGTGCTGTAAAAAATATGTTCACAAATAAACAGGGACTAAAATTGCAGACACAATGTGTATAACTTTTATGTGTAGATTTAAGTTTATCGCAGACATATTATGCTCGGCGTTGGCACCGTTTCGCCTCCTAGTTACGACGTCTAGCAATCCTCAACGTAACGTTATAGCATCTACTAAACAGTTCATTATCACTAGCGTATCTGCTAAGGGATGCCTCGATTACTGCTTGGTAATAGCTTGTTAAATACTTATCGAAAAACTTTTGCTAATATTGTCTTCTGTTTACGCGAATGTTATTCATTGAAATTAAACTCATTTATACGGATTTTATCGCGTTGTTTATTTAACACTGTATTACATAATTTTGAAACTGTTACACTACTACTACTATTGAATTTTACTAATTTTAAGCTAATAAAATTATTAAAACTATTTATATTTAAAATTGTTTACACTTTTCCCGACGTTTCGGTTGCTTTTCAGCAGCCATGGTCACGGGGAGACTAAGGTGGTAGTTGTCTCAATGTTCCAGTGTAGTTATTTCAAAGTACCGGAACATAATTTAATCATTGGTGTTTCTATTTACGCAGAATGAGCTCAAAGTATCATGAAGTCTAGCTGTGGTTTGCTTCTTTTTGGGTTTGACTATTTGAATTACTGGATCCTTAGCTGGGTGGTACAGGCGAAAATAGTGGCGGTATCTTTGAATAACCCCAAAAGCCCGCTAGTTCCCTAAAATGTTTGATCGAGAATATATGTATAATATTTTATTATATTCTAGCACTAGGCTGCTATCTGCTTTGGTAAACTAATGTATTTAGCATCGTAACAGCCAAGTGACATCGAAGTTAATACGTTAGATTTAATATTGTTTACTGGAAATACATTTCCATCAACTTGCCTTTTTCTGAAATTCTGTGCATTTTTATTATACAGCCTACAATCTACGTCTCTAAGCTTACATTTATTCATCGCTCTCATATAAATAGCTCTCTTGTCTCTCACCTGAAGTATCCTCCAGGTGACAAGAGGTCCAGTTCTAAGCGTAGCGTTGAATATATGTAATCTTGGTGACGTAGACTTGATCACAACGGCTGGCTACGAACATGTCATCTATTAGGCGCATGCCATACAAAAAGTTTCTGACACAGACATGTCGCGGTTGTTTTGTTATCCCTTTCTTATTTTAAATAAAACATACACATGTTTGGTTTAAAACAAGAAAATGCAACGTAAAATAGTATGGTATTGCACGGGCGCTCATCTGGCGTATGCAAGTCTCCCACGCGAAAGCTACACGCAATTTTAGCAGGGCTTGCGTTAAGACGCCTCGAGTGCCGGCAAGAATGTAGTAATGTCGATTAGTGTAGTTTAGAGAATTCTATATAGTTATATTATCCAACGTTGCCGCGAATGTTACACGTTGAAATTAAACTACTTTATACTGATGTTATATCTGTTCATTTCAACAATACTACTTTGAAACGAATAAAACTTACATATGTTTACTCTTCGCTCGATGTTACGACTACTTTTATCAGCCAAGGTTACAAGTGGCTTCACCGAAATAGATTGTAGTGTTTTAAGAATTAACAGCGATAAAATCGTATAAAGCAGTTTAATTTCGATTCTAAACGGATTCAGCTCAGGCGATACGGCGTCGCTGAGCTGACGCTGATATATTAGTCGCAACTTTTAGAACCAATATTTGTTATAAACAAGTTACATAAAATTTTTATTGTAACTAATGTGAAAATCAGTTAAACGTAGGTCTTTAGTTTTAAGTTATCTTGCTCCGTACTGCTACCGGAAATGCTCATAAATGAAATAATATAATGAAATGCTCATCAGCATAGAATATATCAATCTGCATAATAGGCCTAATGATTATTGGTCTTGGACTCTTTTGCGCAGAACCTAAAAACAGATCTGTTTGTAGATAAAAATACCTATGTACATGCTTAACTAGCGATTGCATGCCTAAACACCCATATTATGCCAATGGGTTAAATAAGTAAGTATGGAACTTTTCGTCCGAAATTTTGGTAGTATGAATCATGCTATTTCTACCTCTCGCAAATGTAAAGAAAGGACACATACATATAATCCGCTTTCACAATCACAAACATGTGTATGTAATATTAGTGTTGATTATATTACTTACTTGAAACAAACTTCTACACAAGATTGTACCAGGCAAACATAATATTGTAGGAGTAAACGACGCAAGTGATTTACATCAGCTGTAAATAATAAAGCTGTTCCTTTGAGCCACGAGAACAAAAGCACTGCAACGTGTAAGTTACTTACATAATCAACCTAACAAATTAGGTAGTTTGAAATGGATTGAATAACTTTGTACTTAAAGGATTCTGTATTTGGTACCAAAGTATTCACTGCATTAACATTAAAATATGCCAGAGAAACAAACTTCTTTATCCCGCTGTGGCTTTTGTTAGTGATATAATTGGTATAAATAAATCATATTTGTTTAAGAAGTAAATATACGGTTTCGAATAAGGCGTTACTTGGCGAAAATCTACTGTAATAAAATAATTGGAAAGGAAGTAACCGCCACGTAACTGCAAGTTAGGGTACACCCAGATGCCGTACAGCTGTCCCTATCAGAGGAGTTCAGAATTGTCAACCTTTTTCTATTTCAATAGTTGGGATGGGCAACCCGAGGCTGCATAGTAAGTTCCTCTCTTCGCTATTTTTTTGTATATGAAGTAGCACTTCTTACTTCCACAATATAATTTTGCGCTGAATCAGGTTCCAGGCACTTATCTCACTTCGCTATCAGCAGGACAGCAATGTTATCTATACCGCTTGCACATTTATAGCATAAAGCTGCCTTTTTAGAAGTCTCTTCTCCATTTTTGACTACAAGCAAATTAAAGTCTTGGTGATGCAGGTATGCTAAGGACGATACGATAGCCAATATCCATTAGGCGTTCCGTAAATTTGTCTGCCACTGTCGCAAAACTATTATAGTTATACGGTTGCCTCTTTAAACCTAGACTTTGACAGCTGCAAAATGCGGGATACACATTCACAACCGTTTGGTACACAATCGTAATACTATTATCATACTGGGTACAGAAACTTGACATGACTATATATGTAAGGCCGGTTTAAAACCAATTAAACCAATCCGTTTAAAACCGAAATAAACCATTTTTCCGATTTAATAGGGTGGATATTGATGACTATGTTTTTCTTAATTATAACTACATTGCCTTAATTTTACCGAGGTAGGGATATAACGGAGTATCTATAAACTGTGTAAAGGTTTTTAGATGTATGATATACTTAGCTGATTTAGTTCTAGTTGGTCCGTTCGACCAAGCGAGGTATTATCTACCTAAGTAATAAAAGCTCTATTGATAAGTTAAAAACTCCATGTTGGAAAAATTGTTGTTCATTGTTTTCAAACGATATAAATTATTAATTTGATTCGGTTTACAAACTTAATTTTTCGCGTAGTAGGTAATGAAAGTAAGTACTTTATATTGATTTCCTATAAACTAATTAAAATGAAACATGGCGTCAGGTGAGCAAAAATTGCCCATAATGAAGTGTAAAACAGTTCTTTTATTTTTTAGGCGAGTTTTCAACCATTTAAAACGATTTATTTGGGGTATTAAACGGCAAAATTTTATTTAAAACGTAAATCGGTTGTTTTACATCTATAGACATGACTCCAATTACAGCACAGAACTTGGAAATATAAACGGTAATTGGTACACATTACATAACCGATTTTGCGCGCGCCTTCGCTCGCGTAAATGTAGGTTATGTCAATTTGCTATACCTCGGGAACATTATTTTTCCTGGATAAAAGGTACCCAATGTCCTTTTCTGTACCCCTGACAACGTACATGAGAAATTTTATGGTGATCGGTCGAGCAGTTAAGGCGTGAAAGCGTAACAAAAAATAAACACATTCGCATTTATAATATTTGTTCGGATTACGTGGAACTTAAAACATAGTCGCTGAAATGTAGGTTTATTACATCTCTGCTTACCTCTACGATGATACAAGCGTGAGACTATGTATGTATGTATAAGTGATATGTATCGTATGCGCTACGATTTTATCCTATATGTCCCTCATCACATTAAATTGTAATTATTTTTCACTATCAGCTTTGCTGTAATCAAGATTTAATGTTTAGATGTCGTGTGTGCTTTTTATGGAAAAATATGAAATAAATCATTGTTAAAAAGTGCATTACTGTGTTATAAACTAGCAGGTTTCACTCATATGTGTATAGTATATGTCCATTTGTAATAAAGTAGGTACCTTTCGAATAACGAAAATATGATTCAATGACCGCATCCTCGTACTTATTATATGATTGAAATTAAACACTTCATACGGATTTTATCGCGTTGTTTATTTTACTTTAAACACTGTTGTTACATAATTTTGAAAACTCTAATACTACTATTATTGAATTTTACTACTATTTAAGCTATATATTTTTTTCTAATTAAAACTATTTGTATTTAAGTTTACACTTTGCCCCGACGTTTCGGTTGCTTTACAGCAGCCATGTTCACGGGGAGACTAAGATGGTAGTTGTCCCAACGTTCTGAAGTGTAGCTAGTTATTTTAAAGTACACTTCAGAACGTTGGGACAACTACCATCTTAGTCTCCCCGTGAACATGGCTGCTGTAAAGCAACCGAAACGTTGGGGCAAAGTGTAAACTTAAATACAAATAGTTTTAATTAGAAAAAAATATATAGCTTAAATAGTAGTAAAATTCAATAATAGTAGTATTAGAGTTTTCAAAATTATGTAATAACAGTGTTTAAAGTAAAAAAAAAACGCGATAAAATCCGTATAAAGTGTTTAATTTCAATGTATAACATTCGCGTAAACATAAGACAATATTATTATTATATGATCTTAAATAATTACCTATGTGACCCCAAGGCACCTCGGACTTTTCGAAGTTATGTGCGTATTAATTAGTTCATTATCGATTGCTTTAACGAAAAAGGAAAACATCGTGAAAACCTGCATGTCTGCGAGTTCTCCATAATGCTTGTATTCATATGTGAAGTTTGTCAATACGCACTAGGCCAGTTTGGTGGACTATGGCCCTAACCCTTCTCACACTGAGAAAGGGCCTGTTTCCAGCTGTGGGACAGTGCTGATATATATCATAATCCTAACTCATATTATAAATGTAAATGTGAGTGTGTTTATTTTTGTTACGACTTCACGCCTTATGTAGTCGACCAATCGTCATGAAATTTTCCACACACTTTGTCACGGATATCGAAAAGGATGTAAATAAATAAATAATAAATAAGTATTCTACCACATACACACAACACCATCTAGCGCAAACTAAGCAGAGCTTGTACTATGGGTACTAGACAATGGATAAACATACATATATACATATTTTTTTTGTAAATTCAAACATATTATACATAGAAACACCCAGACCAAGACAAACATCCATGTTCATGCACACAAATGTTTGACTTGTGCGGGAATCGAACCCGCGACCTCAGGCTTAGCAGTCGGTTACACTAACCACTACGCCATCAAGGTCGACATGTAAGGTACCTTCAACCAGGAAGAAGTACTGTTACTAATCTAAACTAACATAACCTATATTTACGCGATCGAAGCTGAGGGCAAAATCTAGTATCCAATAAATTGCATTAATTTATTAAAGTATGAATGGAAATGGGATCTGCTCCGTTACGGATAAATTAACCTATCGCGGGACATAACGGACTCCCGGCTCTCGCAGCGCCGGCAGTAATGACGCAGCGCTCACTGATTTCCTAGAAACAGCTCCGCTCGCTTGCTCCGTCGCGCGGACACACGTTGCCCGCGGGGCGGGCTCCGTCGCCCGCGCTGCGTGCGACGGGAAACTCGCCTTACGCAGCGCTGCTCTAAAGATGATGATAGAAAACAGCACCCCGCGCGGGCGCCCGCTCCGTGCACCCGCTTAACGCAGCGGACGGCCTTAAGATCATTCATGTTTTCGCTCGGGTCTCGCGTATTGGAGACACGCAAGCTGTTCATAGAAAGTCTAGATCTATTGAAACGTTAGGCATTTTATGGCAATATTTACAGTAGATGTTAAGATATTTTATATAACCTTGCATACATCCCTCGTTTAATCTGTACAACTGACGTGTTAAAATGTATAAAACTGAACTTACACAACTGTATAAAAATAACACAGCGGCACTTAAGCCTGAAGCAGCCGTCAGCCCGACTGGGAAAGTGCCACCCTATTCAATCAAAACTTCTCAATTCTTTATTTTACGTTCTTGCTTTTTTCCTAAGTTTAACAACGTTTCGTACAAAACTTTGAGTCCGTTTGTTATGACAATTGAGCATTTTCGATTATTTGAAATGAAACCATAACTTGCCAGTCTATGAAAAAACGTCAAATTGGATTAATCTGAGTGGAATAGTTAGAATACTTGAAACCTTTTTAATTTAAAGTTTGTTTCGTTGTTATCTGTTGTGATTGCCCACGTTTTCTGAGAAGACATGGAAAATCACAATTCAATGAACGAGATAAATTTTTAAATCCGTTAAATTCAAATTCAAATCGAACAGTTACGCGCCGATTTACGCACAAATTTAACCACTTATATCGTTTTTCGACGCAGTTTATTTTGTTTATTATACTTTTAAAGACATGATCATAGTAAGCCTTCATCGATATAGTTGTTATTCAAATTATTAAATCTTATGAGCATTAATCTTTTATTAAAAAAATATGTATAAATGACATTATCTTTTCAGAAAGAAGAACAGCATATATTATCTATAAATTGGTATTAACACAGCAGTTTTAGGCAGAAATCTGTCATGATATTCGTAAAACATATCAACAAGTATATACGGCAAGTTCATCGGCTTAGGTAAGCTCTCACGCGCGGATGCATTCGCGTATTATCTCCCCGCTTAAGTGTCACGGTTAAAGAGAAAAGTTGATGTTCAATTAATAAATATCAAACAAAATTATTAAAGTGAAATGTAAAAACAATTGCCTTAGCTTGGATTCGACCTTGAGAACGTCAAGGTCGAATCCAAGCTAAGGCAATTGTAATACTCGTTCTAGAACTGCAACGTTAAGTAATCGACTGACTGATGACTTACGCAGATTATGTTGAAGTATATTTTGATAAATAAACTGAGGGCCACAAAACAGACGTTCTAAACGAATACGTTTAGCGCGGCAACCTCTTGCATTAGGCGTCAGATACATATACATGACATAACGCCAGTTGACGCCAGTACGTTGAGAGTATTTGCTTGAAGGGTATGATCTGAGGCCCTCAGGTAATGCTTCTTACATAAATTATACATATTATGTGAATTACTGTCATTCTTAAGGTCAGCTATGACTGTCATTAAATTTCAATGTCGTTTTGCAATATAAACTACAAATTGATGAATTGATACACGAAGGTCTAAACAGTTACATATAAAAATAAATTTTGCAATACCCACATGTCCAAAATATGATGGTTAAGGCCAGCCATACTCATAAATCACTCTAAAATATTTAACAGTTAGCTAAGTATTCATTGGAGACAAAACAGAAAAATATAATGTTCAGTGTGTGTATTATAACTTTACAACACCAATCAGGCGAAAAACTTCTTTACGTTATTTTAAGTGGTTATTATATTTAAGCGTAGGGCTTATTATATATTATATACTCAGTGATTAAATTTTTTTGAATTACCAGCATATTTTAAACCCTATTTAATGCCATCGGTTAGAATCGCCTCGGATACAAGAATCTTTTTATTTTAATATTGACATGTCGTGGAATACCAGACATAGTTTAAAACGTGTCTGGCCGCTGGTGTGCTTTTGCAACTCAACAGGTTAATCATTTGATTTCAATTTTATTATTTAGTGGATCTGTTTGGCCATATTCTATCCACTAGTGTGCACAAATTATTGTCTCTAGGAAATAAAAGCTAGTTATGAAACTTAAAAAGCTAGGTTAATACATTGTCAACTACATATATTGACTTATTGCGGGTTGGCAGATATCCCTCAGAAATCTGTCCAAGGGTTTTCTGCCAACCCGTTTATAATATTTTTCTTTGTCGACTTCATACATACCCTCAAAAAGTAATACGTATAGTTTAATAATACTCGGAATCTCTGCAGGACATTTCATCGATTTGCTGCGTACGCCTAGCGTACACAGTTACGTTTTTTTTACATTCCTCGCCCCCACAGTTAACTTATCTTACCCAAAAATACTTGATTCAACTGTGGCTTTTAATCATGAGTTCGAGGTCATAAATATTTGGCTCGTCTTCGAAAACAAGTTGATTTAAGCCATTGTCAACAAAGTGAAGTAAATAGTAAAACGTAAATTACAAACTATCTATGTCGATGATTTTTACGTGCGAATGATTAATGATGTTTCCTAATGCACACGGACGAGCATTCATTCACCAACTAAAAGAAAAGACGAAGATCCTGTCTAACAAGGAGGTCAAGGTTTAGCCGATCAAGAAATATGGCATATGCTCTACCGACAAGAGCAAGGCTCTTAAGTATGAAGAAGAAGAATGCCCTTTAATATTGTGTAATTTAATGCCTTACGTTGATATGAATGTTATACAGTGGAGTTAATCTTCTGTATGCGACTTAAATAATAAAAAATATGTATTAGTATCTTAAAATGAATAAAGTTATAAAGTCCGTATAAAGTACTTTAATTTCAATTATGTAATTTATGAAATATATAATGTTAGTTAAAGCTATTCTCAATAACATCAATAAAAACTACATCCAAACAGTTATTATGGATACAGCGTACAGAGACAAAAAAAGAAAAAAAAACTATGAGAAACGATTTTTTTATATACGCACACAGTATAATATAATTATTATGTTTGCTCACTGCGATACACTCGAGTATGATACGAGTTTGCGTAAACTCGTGATAGAACACATCTCGAAGCATATTATTTGTATTCGGGGTGAAATCGAAATAAGCCATGTCCATAATGCTTCTCCCTAATAACAGAGGAATGCGGCATTTAATTTTGTATTGCTTGGCACAAATATGCAATAATGTATGCATGCCAGCTGTCTACCCATAACCGCAGAATTGGGGCGAAATAATTTAACTTGCTTTAGCAAGTTAAATTATTTCGCCAACTTCATACTTTAACCCCTATTATATTTATATAATAGGGGTTAAAGTATGAAGTTGCCGTTGTATAATAATATATACTTTGAATTGACATAAAACCTTCATGGTGTGAGATTTTCGAGTGAAACAGTTTTCACATGATACCTTTAAGATTCATCTTTTAAAAAATGTGCAAAATTCGATTTTCGACTTTCATTTGTATTTTTTATTCAGCTTAGACGGGAGAGATGCAAATCCGAGTCATTTTTGAATACGATTTCCGACGCGGTACTAACGCGTCAGAAATGGTTCGCAATATCAACGCTGCGTTTGGAGAAGAGACTGCTATCAAACGCACCGTGCTTTTTTGGTTTAAACGCTTTCGTAATGGAAACTTCGACTTGAAGAACGAACCACGTGGAGGATCGCCCACACAGGTGAATAACGCTTAATTAAAGGAGATGGTGGAAGCCGTTTCGAGTCAAACTAACCAGAAATTAGCGGCATGGTTTAACGTTGCCCTACCTATGTAATATTGGCTCATTTACATCATGAAAAATGGGTGCCTCATGATTTGAGTGATCTGCAGAAAGAAATGCGCATTGAAAATTGTGTTCCCTTATTGAATCGGTACAGAAATGAAGGAATATTGGATCGAATTGTGACATGTAACGAAAAGTGGATTCTTTACGATAACCGTCAGCGAAAAATACAATGGCTGACTCCAGTTCAAACGCCGCAACTGAGCCCTAAAGCAAAGCTTACCAATAAAAAAGTAATGGTAACTGTTTAGTGGTCTTTTCATGATGTTATGCACTAAAGCTTTCTCAGGTCTGGTCAAGCAATAACAGCAGATGTTTACTGTGCCAAACTTCGAACAATTATGTCAAAACAGCCGCGACTTGTGAATTTTCACCATTATTGCTCCATGATAACGCAAGACCCCACACTGGATGAGAAACCGTTGTAACTCTACAGGAGCTGCAGTTAGAGCTGCAGTTAGTTAGTCTTCCTCCATACTCGCCACACCTTGCTTTAACGGACTACCATTTTTTTGTGATTTGAACAATTTTCTACGTGCTAAAACATTTTCTTCCCAGGAAGCAGTACAAAATGCTTTCACACAGTTTGTCGAATCTAGATACCTGCAGTTTTATAGTAAAGGCATAAATGACCTTCCGTTTAGATGGCAACCATGTATAGATAATATATTTCGATTAAATAAATATGGTACATCTTAGAAAAAACGAGTTTTAATGTTTCAGTAGAAATCGGCAATTTTATACTTTAACCCCTAATATTTTGTTTTATAACATTACGCATGAACTGTCCACGTGAGATTATAGTGCGGTAGCAGATATTTCCACTGATCTTAATCTCCTTTTTTAAAACCTTGCATATGAGTTTGTTTTATTTTTGTAGATTTACTTAAAGCTTTTTCTGCGAAAAAATATTGTGAAAATATCGCTGATGTATTAAAACTAATATAAACTCGAATGTGAGTTTGTTTGTTTGTTACGCATTCGTGCTATGTCTACTCGATCAATCATTATGAAATTTCGCATACACGTTGTCAGGGGTACAAAAAAGGACATAGGTACTTCAAGGTGAATTCAGAAAAGGTACTGATCCCGAGTGGTAGAAATTTATCGTCGTAACCTTACCATTAACGCGAGCGAAGCCGCGGGCAAGATCTAGTTTACAATGTATTCCATCTAAACCGAAGTAAAATACATACTGCTGAAGAATTATTGTTTCTTAAGTAAAGTGCAGTATTTGATCGAATACGGTATGCGTACAATGGTTTGTTTATTCTAGAAGATTAAATCATCTGAAATGTAAACTTTGAGTTGCTGTGGCTTTCGAAATTCCTCATTTCAATTCAACTCATGGAATTTGTAATTCCTTGTAATACTAAATCTTATACCTATGTACACAAATAGTAATTGTAAACATTTTGCACATTAATTGGATAAATCTTGTCAAAAATTTACTTTTAACCAATTAAACCATTTTAGTAAGAAAGCTGGTTAAAAATAAGCATGTAGGTATCTATATCTATATTTTTCTATGTTTTAAGTTTTAAAGTTGGCAGGATATCGTTATATCTACTACATTATTTAGTTCTTTGTATGACTTGTGGCAGCATTTTGCGCTTATGTGTACGATCGTAATGTCTTGGGCTCCAATACCGTGTAGGGAATCATGTAATTCTGTTTTTTAGCTACATAGTCTGAGGCCTATATCCTTGAAGGGGTAGGCAGAGGTACTAAACCCACATTTCGCCAAGTATGTTTTAAGGTCCCACGCAATGAAGTGCAGAGTGCCTATTGGTGCCAGACTATGTGCTGCTACTGACAATATCTTGACAGAAAAATCCAATAACACCAGACACAGAATCACCGAGGCTGCTAGTATTCTATAAGTTAATATCATCATCATCTCAGCCGAAAGACGTCCACTGCTGGACATAGGCTTCCCCCAATGTTTTCCACACAGACCGGTCTTAGGCCACCCGCATCCAACCACTTCCCCCAATTCTTAAGGTCTAAGGTCTTTGATCCACTTTGTCCGGCCTACCCCTGCTGCCTTAAGATAGAAAATAGAAATGTATCACAATAATTTCGTTGTACCATTACTTTCATGATGCGTGCCAATGAATATAAAACATTTATTCAAGATTAATACACGTAAAATATATTTTTTACACACACTTTTGTTGAGAAAATAAATCAAATGACGATACCTATGAGTTGTGAAGAAAATTGCTGATCTTATCGAATTTCTAGTAGAACCAAATGTGTTTGCAAATAGAAAGTTATCCATCTGAATACTAGTAGTATGAATGTGTAGATAAGGCAGATCAAATAAATTGATATATGTATTTTTCATTACGTCCATATACACATCATCACAGATTTAATTCAATTCGAAAAATATACTGGGTGTAAGGGGCAGTGTACCGAAAACTGAAATATTAAATTTAGATCATAATTATGAGTAAAAATCGTTGAAATTTTCTTCAGGAAAAGATATAGACATTTTGTTTCTGCAATTTTTCATTTTCATAACATAAAATTCCATACATTTTATAAAACAAAAAATTACCACATTTTAATAAAATACAGCAATCAGCTCAGCTGTTTATATATTATTTAACTGCAACAATTACTTTTTAATATATTAAGACCTATTCTCATCTATATTGTTTCGTAATAAACATATAGAAAGTACGAAAGTCGTATTCACACGGTGATTAATATTCTCGCAAGTCCTTTCTTTTAATAGCAAATACGTGTCGACCCTTTGTCACTTACCTGTTATTATCAACTCACAGATGTATGATGAAATGAAAATGCCTCAATATTAGGATTTCTCTAGACTATTATTACAATAAATCCGAGAATCCTTGTGAGTGATAAATTGAATAAGGAACAACTGCCAACTGATAATATGTCAGCTGTCAAATAAGTAAACTCGGGACTGCAGATGGGACGTGACCCATGGTATTTCCTTAAGGTTGGGTTTAATTTTCCATCTATTGATGAAAATTCATGCTACGCTTACTGTATGGATGTATCCTAACTGATATTTTAAATGCGAATGTTAGTTTGTTTGTTAATTACGCTTTCACGCCTTAACTATTCGACAAAACTATATAAGGGTACTTTATATGCAGAAAAATAGCGAATGAAACCGCGGGCAAATTGTAGTAATATTATAAAACTGTATCGTGGCTGTGTGTTTATATTAGATATACTTTCCTAGAATTAGCTTACATATCCACGAAACTAAGTGCATGTCCACGGGACAGTGACTATATCATCAGGAAAAGACGTAAAACGACAGTGAACTTTTTAAAAATTTTATTTTTATTGTCTAGTTAGAGGGACTGACCTCGAAATAATATTGTTCAGAAGTTTAATTTGTCTGTTTCTTTAAGTCGTTATTGAGCTAAAATCACTAAACAGATTTTGACTCAGTTCTTATGAGCATCAGCTTAGTGTTGTCTTTTAGAACCGCTCAGTAGAACCAGCGATACGACGGATACAGTGATTTACACAAATCACTCGTAAGCAAAGTGTAGTTCACGCGTTCCAAGTCACGGACTAATGTTAGCAGACAATAAATTTTCATCTGCCAATAGAGAATGTCAATAAATGTAAAAGGAATGTTAATAGCTAGTGGCAAAACCATTCTTTCGTTGCCAGCCGGCCGTGTCAGACATAAAACGCAAACGACCGTGTAAACGATACTCCTACACCAATTTATATTTCAGTAATGCCTATTCGTGCGATTCACTAAGTGTATTTTTGTCGCCATTGGTTTCAACTATTTCGGAATTATACTTCAAGTATTCTAATGCTGTGTGCTTCGAATTACCTCGAATATAACGCTCATTTCGAATCGTGTCGATGTCAAAAGATACATAAAGCAGAAATACTCTCTAATTTAGCTAAAATAGGATACCTACCGATTGACGATGAAAATATCAGTTAGAAATCCACCTGACAGAAAACTAAAATTCTTTATTCACGTTTACAATGTTTCAACTATTTCCAACTAATATCTTTATGAAAATGTCAGTTTGTTTGTTACGCTGCCACGCCTGAACTACTCGACCAATCGTCTTGAAATATCGCATACATATTGTTAGGGGAACAGAAAAGGATATAGGGATTTCTTCCAGAAAAACCATACTGTTCCCGCGCGAGCTGAGCCGCAGGTAAAAGCTATTGGACGTATACAGTGGTCAGCCTTCACATTTGTGTTAACTCTGGCAATTCGCAAGTACCTTCAATACGTAATCATTGTTTATCTTTTATGGCACGTGCCGTGCTCATCGATAACTCTATGAGATCTCATTAATACCACGTATTATCTGGTAATATTACGATATTTCCGCAGCGCGACGTATGTGCTGTCATAATTAGATTTCCTGCTGATATCATACGGTTATGATAGAAACTACCGTATTAGATATACACCAACGAGTATCATATCAAATTCTGGCTTGTTGGTCGTTTCGCGCGAATGTGAAAGTGTCGACTCACACACATCCATATAATTTTGAGTGGCACGAACCGATCTGAAAAAGACTTGACTGCAGTGTAGTAGTTTATGTGGTCGCCTCGCCACTGCCGAGTGATTAAATTTTTGTCCCGTCTGAGACTCGAACCTACGACATTTAACGTTGTGGCAGTGGTAAGATGATCACCTAAACCACATCGCTATCTATGCAGTCAACTCAGTGTATGACTTAATATTATGTTATGCGAAACGGAGTTCATCATTCCAGGTTTACATTAACCAATTAAATATCGTATCCATGCTATCATTCTACACTAGTTAAAGATCAAGCTATATCTCAGTATTTACTTCATTGATTTTTATAAATCATACTCTAGATTTAGAATCGATAAGTAAGCAACAAGTGTACCAAATTTCAACAAAGTCAGTGCAATAGTTTTTGCGTAAACCACGTCTAGACAGACAGACAAAGTATCATAAGTATCAAACTATTTGTGAAAGTATCTGTATGTCTAATGTTTACTACCATAATTATTTTTTAAATTCAGTTATTGAAACATCAAACCTGTCCTTTCTTTAACCCTTAGACCTTACAATTTATAAGATTCTAATTTCAAGATATACTCAATACAATAAAATAGACACATTGAATCGAATAACATAAATACTGTTTTCATTTGCACCCATTACATACAAGCTATTTTTCTTGATATGAATTATTCTGTACACTTGCCCAGGTATCGTGCACGTCCTAATATATATCGCAACGAATTCTTAAAGAAAAATTACGAATAGTAGAATAAGTCTAAGTATGATAAATATATCAATGAAATACATAATAAAAGGAAGACCGCTAATCTTTAGATAAGTCAACACAAACTGACATACATATGGAAACTGACATCCAAACTGACATGCAAACTGACATGCAAACTGACATACGAACTGACATCCACACTGACATTCAAACTAACATACAAACTGACATCCAAACTGACATCCAAACTTACATGCAAAATAACATCCAAACTGACATACAATGCAATAATAATAATTCAAATAATATTATATTAAAGAAAACTAATTTAAATAATTGTAATTTTTTTTTTCGTATTCAATGAAATCAATATATTGCACCAAAATATAGATAGACTTAATAATAAAACGAACTTATTGACATTATCTTTAGATCAACTTACAAACGAAGGAAAAGCCGTAAACATCCTATGCATAACCGAGCATAATATGATCAGTGCTGACAATCAATTTATTAATATCTCCGGCTTTATACTAGGATCATGCTACTGTCGAAAAACCGCCGAGGTGGTGCATGCTTTAATGAGTATTAAAAGTCACCTTAAGTACAAACCAATCGAAGATTTAGGCGCCTTCTGTGAGATAGGTGTCATTGAGGTTTCAGGAATTGAACTTATAGATTATAAACTATTAGTGTTCTGTATTTATAGACCGCCTAGAAAGCTTTAGGGGCACATAAATACATTTTTTGAAAAAATTATTGCCTTATTATCAAAATATTTAAGTAATTTTGTGTGGTGATTTTAATATGAACATTATCAATAATTCAAGACTATCAACAAATTTCTTAAATCTATTATCTTGCCATAATTTAGTGTGACACTTAAATGTGCATTGAAGAAACCAACTCGATTAGTTGGTGAAAGATGTCTTGACAACTTTATACATAATATTTATTTATTTATTTAAGGACAACCAACAAAGCATACACTAAAACATTGTAATGATACATACACAGAAATCCATTATATAGTGATGCCTCAATTATAGGCTGCCACGACATGCATTAACAAAAAATTAATTACTTATAATCTATGCTCGTATGTAAGAAAATCAAATAAATGATGAAAAAGTGATATGACTAATTACACTAATTACATCCAATAAACGTGCAAACAAATAATGGCGTTAAAATATAAAATACCTAGATGTAAAGCCAGAATACTTGAATTTGCACTGTCTGACCACACAGCGCAACTGCTTACGTGCCTTGTAAAAACTAGTGTAGCCTTCAAGTACTGGTATATTGAAAAACAAGATCTCCAAGAGGATAGCATAAATACATTTATAAATTGCATAAACTCTTAAGTTTTAGTGAGAGTTTTGAGTATAACGATCCTATTAAATGCTTTAATAGCTTCTATGACACATTTCTTTTATTCTACCGTTTGTGTTTTCCTGTGGTCAGAATAAAAATCAGTGCACAAAACGACCAAGGTGGATTACAAGAGGAATCAGGAAATGTTGTAAACGCAAGAGAGAACTTTTATGGCACTACAGAAAAAGCCGTACTGAAAGAAGTAAAAACGAGTTTAATGCATTGCCGAGTAGGCTTAACCGAATAGTAAAATTTACAAAAAGGATTCAAAATGACCACTACATAAATACGGTTCGAAATAAGTGTAAAGCTAGTCGTGTAGACACTTATCAACAACACTAAGTCAATATTATTGATGCGATTGTTGACGACCTTATACAAATAGCTAAATTATTTAATGACTTTTTTATTGACCAATTGATAAAAATAACCCTTGACAGCAATATATCTTACCCTGTGAATATATCAAATTGTATATTTATAAAACCGACATCACCAAATGAAATACATACAATTATATTCAATCTTAAGAATACTAATAGCACTAGGTATGACGATATATCTAGGTTAATTCTTAAAAAATTATCAGCCAAAATATGTGGTGTACTAAGCCATGTTTTTAATCAGTGTATGCATCATGGTGTATTTCCTAATAAATTGGAAGCTACAATAATTAAACCATTGTTCAAGAAGAACGATCCACGATTCTATGAATTGTTACCGACCTATCGCACTCATACCCACTATTTCTAAAATCTTTGAAAATATTATACATGAGCGTATTTACACATTCTTTGAAGGGTACAATCTGTTTGCAAAAGAGCAAGTCGGCTTTAGAAAAAACAAGTGCATTCATATGGGTGTTTATAAGTTTCTAGAAACTGTTACTCAAAATGTTGATAAAAATATACCTGTATGTGCACTATACATGGATCGATTCGATTATGTGGATCATAACATACTTTTACACACGCCTTTGCCCTAATGTAAGTAGAGAAGTACGCTTTCTGTCGGAATACAGAGAAATTCACTTGAGAATTCCTCAAGGAAGCGTACTTGGACCACTTTTATTTAAAATATATATTAATGACCTTCCAAAAATAACAAAGCATCCCACTATTTTGTTCGCTGATAATAGCATAATCGTGATCACCGGTAAAGACAAATCGCTTTTTAAATCTGACATACATAATACTCTTGATAATGTTATTCAATAGTTGACATCAAATAATTTAAAATAAAAGAAAAAATATTTTAGTGTTGGATAGCCTATTTATTGAGGAAGGTTATAGGCATATAACATCACGCTACGATCCACGGGGGCGGTAACGATAAACGCAGGTGAAACCGCGGGAACATCTATCATGGATATGTGGGGTCTATACTAAGATACGGTATCATATTTTGGGGCAACTGTACTGAAAAAGAAAAAGTTTTTAAAGCACAAAAGAAGTGGATAAGGGCAATGTGCCTAAACAAGCAAACAGATAGCTGTAGACCCTATTTCAAAAGTCTTGGAATACTAACTGTACCGTGTCTGTATATTTTTGAATTAATACTGTTTGTTAGGAGCAATATAAATACATTTGAACATTATAAAAGTAAGCGCCTCAATTATAAAGTATGTTGCCCTCAGCACACAAGCTCCTTAATGACAAACAGTGTTTTTTGTATGGCGCCACGAGTGTATAATCACTTTCCTAAACATTTACTAGAAATAACGCATATCAGAGAATTCCAAAGTAAAGTTAAACATATTATATTGTTAAATAAAGCGTATTATAATATTGATGAATATTTAAATGGTGTAAAAATTGTATAAGATGAGCTATATTGTATTGTGTACCCTATGACTTATGTATTTATTTAATACATTATTACTATATTACTTTTGACATTGCTCGGTATTAAATTGATATTTTATTTCAAATTTAATGAATGTTTGGTGATATTAACATATTCTAATTATTAATTTGTTATCAATTAAAATTATGTTAACATCTATTGCACGCCTTAAGTCAGATAATGGAGAAACATTTTTCTATTGTATACCACAACATAATTGTAATAACCTATTATCGCAATAAATGACATTGAATTGAATTGAATAAAAAAAAACGCGTGATTCAGTGAATGAACAATCAATCATTGACTATTTTTCTACCTTTAGGATTGGATTTTATTTTAAATGGTTACAAATTTATATCCATTAAAAAAGAAATATCATAATCAGAATACTCTATAGACAGTCTTGCGTGGTAATACATAATATAAAATAAATATAGGCGTCGAATTGAGAGTAACCTCTTTTATCGCGGGTTAAAAATATATGATTTAAAAATCTCGACCCCATTACATTTTTATTATAAATACAGATAACTAAAAAGACTTGGTTGTGATGAAAAAATTTGAATAATATTGGTTATATAACTGACGGGTGCCTTGTTGCTTGCGGGTGCGATCGTGGACGAATTACCAGGTCGTACAGAAACTACTATTGGATTTTTCTATAAGGCATTATACTTAAATAGCAGCATTGAGATTAAAATGTGCCCCGTATATAATAATAGGCTCGCTCCCTACCACGTGGGGCCACAAAACATAATGTGGTTGTAATACAAAGTTTATTGTACCCAAATTTCACCCACAGGGTTATTTCTTAGACCTTTTCCTGTGCAAAATTTCATTTAGTACCTAATGAAATAGTAGACAAAGTAAATAGTATATCTTTCTTCCAAAGATTAAAGTAGATATGTCTAACAAGGTTTAAAAAAGAGGATTTGTTGCACTTTCTTTGTATCAAGTTAGGTTTATAAGAACATACTTTCAAAGTTTGGAAATAGGATATAATGTATTATGTACGGAATTCGTTTTTCTGCGATGAGTAAGTTTTGCTTAAAAGCTTTTAAGATGAGCATATAAAAATGTTTTGCACGTATGAGCACCTTAACATAAATAAAAATCCTCTTTCGGTACTAAGACATCCTACTAATATTATAAATGTCATAGTTTATGAAGATGTTTTGATGTTTATTACTTAATCACCGTGGACCTAACACATAAACCTCCAGCGGGAGCGGCCTGACACAATTGCTTTTTAATTATGTCATGGGTCAATGAATCTTTATGAAAATTGGCACACCGCCATGTCTTGAATAATACATCATTATGATAATATAATATAATGAGGCGCTCATAGCCAGTTGTACTCACTGATCGGTATACCATTAGCCAGGTTAAGCAACGTTGGGTGTGGTCAGTCTATAGATAGGTGACCGCTTAGTGGTATTTCATCTGAGCGTCTCTGTGCTTCGGAGGCCACGCAATAAGTCAGTCCCAGTTTTTACCAGATTGACAGCAGTCGTTAAGCCATGTTAGAGGCCTTCGGGTGGCTTGAACAACTCTTGACAACAGGTTGGTCACTAAGCACACGAAAAGAAAAGAAGAAGATGATAATTTTTGTCTCAAAATAATTATTGGCAAGTGAGGAACTAGCCATGCACCTTCGGATTGCCCACTTGTGTTGTCAACCTTTTGCTATTGCTATAGTTGGGGTGGGTAATCCGAGGGTGCGTGGCGGGTTCCTTTCTACCCCATAAATTTTATTACAATGGACTTCCACCATGTAACGCCTACTTCGATTTAATATCATTTTTGTTTCATTATCCTTTCCCGTGAGTTTAACGCGGGCAAAGCTAATAGCAGAATCTAATCAAAGATAAGCAAAGATTTTATCGTATAGTATAGTATTACCTAACAAAACAGCCTTCGAATCCGACCTAGAATCGACGCCAAAATTGAGATTTTGAGAGATGAGATTATGAGTAATAGCAAACATATACCACGAGACCAAGATAGATAATGCTATAAAAATGTTTTAAATGTAACCATGTAACTACAAAAGTACAATTTTCTTCGGCACGAATAGTCTATAAACACGATTTACCTATGTAGCCTTTATGAGCTGTATAATTTTACGACTGGTATCATTTTTGATAGATTTATTTTAATAGATGCCGTTATTGGCAGTTAGGTCCGTCTTGACGTACAAGTGTCACCTATTAATATCCACCCTGGTTTATAGCTACCCTTTGTCGTTTTATGAGATATCGAATAAATTGAATTGGCTTCGATGTCATCATATTTTTGTGGCTCAAGCTTGTATGTACATTTTGACTGCCTCTGTTGAAATTGAAATTGCCGGGACCGGTCAGAAAAATTGTTTTACTGACTGATCCTGAGACATTGGATTGGCTAAGGGATAATATGTCAAGAAGCCCAAAAATTTAAATCTTTAACCCCTATGTCAAAAAGATGCAGATTTCATTTTTCTTTTTTATTTGCAAAGAAATACGTGTAGAGTTTAAGTTTCATTTGCCTATAATCATGAAATCTCGGGTCCGGTTCATGGGTTGCCAAAATTTATATTGAATTACAGTATAAGACTATTCTAAGTATCAGATTTGTGCCCGATTGGTAGCAACAAGTTCTCCTTCTATTACGTGAGACCTTCAAAACATATCTGGCAAAATATAGGTTTTATACACGCCTACATACTCCTTCGGATTCGTATGTTAATTAGTAATCTGTTTAGACAAACTTTGTGTTCATCTTGTTTACTTAAGTTAACAGTATTAAGAAAAGACTCTTCTTGAAAATAAATATTAATTTATCCATAATTTATGTATTATATAATTAGAAGGAAGGAAAACATCACATGGATATTTTAATTTTAATATATGAGCTTCCGCCTTAATGTTCTCAAAGCTATATTAAGTCTGCTTACCAACACTAGGATAGCCTGGTGAACGAACGAAAGCAGTAGTCATATGTAAGACAGTTTATTAATAGGATTGATATTATTATTTTAAGCTCTCTCGATGCAATACCGTCGGGTAACAATATAGCCATGTAGGATGAATTTTCGAACGCTTGGATGCGTACCAAGTAATTTCTTTTAGAAGTAATATGTTAACAATGCTACGACGTGGAAAGTTGAATAGCCTTATCGAGGTTACTTAACTTCAAACGCAGTATAGAATTAATATAACAATTTGAAATCCATTCCAATTTACTTGGTTTCTCCTGATTTTCTTCTTAGTAACTACATAATACGGAAATCAATAGCCCTTATACATAAGCGTTACTAAGGACCTATTTACTGTACAGCTTTAAACAGTTTCCTTAATAATTTGAAGCCTTAATGAAATTCTCTGATACATACTTATATTAATAAACTTTGATATAATGCGAAACAAACCACTATGGAACTTATACTACGGGCGAAATTGATCTTCGGAGCTCGAATTGAATAACGAAATATCTAACATTGATCATCATTTGTTTTTCTCATAATAGAATAGTTACCTATCTGATCATTTGTATTTTATTGAACTTACTTACTTTATTAAATTTCATATGTTATTGTATACCTTTAAGAAAAACCATTAAAAAGAAACTTTTTTGTGAAAACAGTTTTAACATTAGTTGCAAGTTGAGAAATAAATAGTTATAAAAATTGGTCGATTAATGGAACTATATTAGATTTTAGTTTCCTATATAAAACCATTCACTTTATATACAGCTTGTCCAGAAAACTCTTCTAGATAAATATTGTGTGTTTTTTTATTGTTGCCAGTCAAAATAGTCATTTTAATTACTATCAGGTGGAGTGTAGTCACACCCCGCCTGATATTAAGCAGTCGTGTAGTCCACGAGCAAAGTTCTCAGATGTTATGAAGACGTGGTATAGAGATACCCCTACCTCATTACAACTGAAGTGGTGCCGAGGTCTCTAGTTTAATGGCCCAGGTAGTAATTTTCTTGCACCGCTTGAAGCACTCAGTATCGAAGTATGAATTACGTGTTTAGCAGAGAATTCGAAGTTTTAATAGTTCGGCAAATATGTTGGTAAGCTCTAATCGGCTCTACTGGGCATCTAAGCCCTAAGTGTTGTTCTGAACATGAATAAACTTCAAAGACTTTATTTTAATATCATGTTTCGCCTGTTTCAGTTCGGGGAGAACAGTACAGGTTGCGTAATTAGTCAAATTCAATCTATATTGATATTTATATCAAGCTAATATTTGGTATCGTGAATAAATAAAATATGTAAGGAATTAATTAATTCTCGTTATGATTCATTATTTTGTATATAATAATAATATTCTATTCTATATACTATCACATACACACAACACCATTTAGTCCAAACTAAGCACAGCTTGTACTATGGGTACTAGACAATGGATAAACATACATATATCCTTTTTTTTTGTAAATACGTCCATATATATATACATTGAAACACCCAGACCAAGACAAACTTTTATATTCACGCACACAAATGTTTGACTTGTGCTGGAATCGAACCCGCGACCTCAGGCGTGGCAATCGTTTACACTAACTACTACGCCATCGAGGCCGATGATCTGTAATTAAAACTTAACTTACTAAATGTATAAAATACTATCTGTTATCGGGGACTTCATCCGCGTGGAGTTTAACAAAAAAATCTAAAATAAAAGTACCCTAATTTACTACTTAACATCAGTTATCTGCCAGTGAAAGTCCCGTCAAAATCGGTCCAGCTGTTTCAGAGATTAGCCGGAACAAACAAACAGACAAATAGATAGATTTTTTATATAAATATCGTATATACTTGCATGTACATTAAGTAAAAAGCTGTTATATTGACATTAAAAATAGACACGTCAATTTTATTTCTTTGTATATGTATATTATTGTTGTCTATCGATCATACTCGTATGTCAGCCGCTAACCGTCGTCTGTGGAACGCCGTATCGTCCATTCCTTGTTCTATCACTTGCTTTGAAATGTAATGTAATGACAAGTACAGATTTAAAAGCAATCATAACTAATTATAGAACTTTATTTTACACAATTTTAAGCCGAGGTCCCAGTTCTAATTCCATTTAAACATTAAAACATAGTATTAATTAGTTTTGGGAATATACAGAGCAGACGATGAGTGATATGATCACAGGAGTGACTATAATCATTAGTAAGTGGCAAATTTTCTTCCCTTTTTTTCCCGTATCGGATCAACAAAAAGTTATTGGATTTTTCTGTTTAGAAATATCAATAGCAGCCCGGACTTAGGAAGTTGGCGGTGTTAGACACCCCCGTGAATTTGACAGCACGCTAAGCCGTTGGTCCTGCGCCTGACCTCTCTCTGGTCGAATCGGATTACCGTCCCATCGGATCATGAGAGTGAGGAAACAGAGAGTTCACCTGTGTTTGCGCACACGCTTGTGCACTATAATATCTTAGATAGCCAGTCTCCGTTAAGATTGGCCGCCGTAACCGAAATTCGTTCTGGATGACATTATTTTGAACCCTTACACTGGCACCTGGCCTTTTTTAAATTACTCAAAGTCAAAGTCAAAAATCATTTATTCATTTAGGTTACAAAGTAACACTTGTGAACGTCAAAATATATAGGTTAGTGAGTTTACTAAGTTACTGAAGCTACATTTAGGTTAGTTGCTAGGTTCAGGCAAAGGGTTGAGCCTATGATAAGAAACCTGCAAGAAACTTACGGCCACTCTTTTAAATCGCCAATTAAATATAATTTCAGTATTTTACAACTGAGACTAACAAGGTGTTGCAGCCATTATGCCATATACTACTGACTATAAAAAACTAAAGATTAACAATAATAACTTAATAATATTATAGAGATTAAATAATTTGGGCTAAGATATGTACCTATACGTTTTAATATAAATCTAAAATAGACAGTAGGATGGCATGATGACGCATACACTTACACTTTGTGACAATGCAAAGGCAGTACGTGACTAAATACGGTTGAGGATTTATATTCTTCAATAATAATCAAATTAAGAAACAAGATGCTTGTTAATGTCACAAATAATCACGAGATACCTCTAAATTACTAAACTGACTTATAAGTAATACAGATCTTAGTATCCTGTATGCAACAAGCAACTAGTTCCATGAGTTTTTGTCATTTAAGTAGTCGTTGACTGGATAATAACCCTTCCGAATAAGTTCTTTAAATCGATCTTTCAGGCAAACACGTGGTTCTAAATTTAAAATGCTACGTACTGCACGCTTTTGAAGAGTAAAAATTGACTCGATATCAGCTGCCTTGCCCCACAATAATATACCGTAGGACATGTCACTATGAAAGTAACTGAAATATACTAGTCTTGCAGTATCTAGATCAGTAAGCTGTCTTACTTTCCGAATTGTGTATGCGGCTGAGCTAAGTTTCCCTGTAAGACACGATATTCGAGCGCCCATTGAACTTTATTTACTATATTAACTACTATTTGAACGTACACGTCAGCATTACAACAGTAATAAAACTACTAAAATCGCTCGATCTCGATAAATCAGCTGGACCCGACTTAATACCTCCATCTTTTCTACATAAATGCGCAGATACTATTGCTATTCCACTCTATATATTATTTAATAAGTCGCTCTCAGAATGTACTGTACCAAGATTATGGAAGAGGGCATTTATTACTCCGATTCATAAAAAGGGGTCCAAATCTGATGTAACTAATTACAGACCAGTGTCTAAACTATGTATAGTGTTTCAAAATTTTTTGAAAATGTCGTTTATAACCAGATCTATCCAGCCTTAAAAAATAGTTTTAGTAGTTTTCAGCACGGATTTCTCAAGGGGCGTTCTACAACCTCAAACTTAATTCTACTAAATGATTATATAACAGAAGCTATGAGTAGAGGTAGTCAAATAGACGTAATTTACACCGACTACACGAAATGTTTTGATAAAATTGATCATACCATCTTACTAGCTAAGCTACAGTTGATAGGCATCAGAGGTGACCTGTTGAGATGGTTTTCTTCTTATATAACTAATCGATCCCAAGCAGTAGTGATTAATAATTATGTGTCTAGCTGGGTAATGGTGCCTAGCGGAGTTCCCCAAGGCTCACTTCTTGGCCCTCTGTTATTTCTGATCTTCGTAAACGACATCGACCAATGCTTCCATCATTCTCGCCTCCATTCCTTTGCGGACGATATGAAGATTTTCAAATCAGTCTCAACGCCTGCCGATTGCCTCGCTCTCCAATCAGAGCTATCACGCTTAACAGATTATTGCATCCAGAACAAGCTAGATTTGAATCCTACCAAATGCGTAGTAGTTACCTATAGTAGGAAACCTGTTGTATTACCATCAGAATATCATCTAAACGACCATAAACTCATAAAACTCCGTAATGTCCGCGATCTTGGTATTATACACGATTCTAAGTTGATTTTTGATGATCATATTGATATTATAGTTACTAAGGCTTTGAGAGCGTTAGGGTTTGTGATGCGAGCATCTAATAGTTTTAAGGAGGTTAAAACTTTTAAAATCTTGTATTGTACTTTTGTGCGTAGTATATTGGAATACGGAAGTCAGGTCTGGAACCCGAGATATAATACATATGCAACTCGAATTGAAAATATACAACGCAAATTTATAAAATTTCTATGTTATAAGTTGAAAATAAAATATAAGTTCGATAATTACTACAAACTATGTGCTAAATTTTATATCTTGCCGTTAGCCAACCGCCGTATGATAGCAGATGTCGTGTATCTAATGAATTTGTTATATGGCAAAATCGATTGTCCAGGTCTACTTTCCAAAATAAATTTTAACGTACCTACGAAAAGCACGAGACGATATAAGCCTATTCACCTGCCTTTAGTATCCACAAATTACAGACAGAAAACATTTCTCTGGCGACCGAGTGATACTTTAAACGAACAAGTAAGAAAGTTCGACATTGACATTTTTAATACTCAACCGGATGCAGTGAAGCGCATGCTCAGTCTTGATTTTTTTGCAAGGTATAATTCTGATTGATTTTACTTTATTTGTTATATTTTAGATGTTTAAGTGATAAAGTAATTACTGTCCACGCATTGTTATTTAAGAATTAGTCGTGGAGACCTATCATTGGCTCTCTGTTGCATATTTTTTACACTACTATGTATTTCAAAGCTGTTGGTCTTCCTAACAAATAAATAAATAAATAAATATTCTAAAGTTAATCCTAAAAAAACTGTAGATTGAACTAAAGTAACTAAAGTAAACATATTAAAACGATGCATTTTACACGCTCAGAAAATTGAGAACACTCGGTACTTACTTAAATCTAAGAATAGATGTAAAGCTGCTTGGAATATTATAAAAAAGAATAGCATGCATAAGGATATTATACCTGAAATTAGTTCCATCACGATTGACCAGTGCACATACACTAATGCTGACACAATAGCTAATCATTTTAATGAATTTTTTATTAACTTGACAAATAAACCTATTGACTCTAATTCAAATTCTGACATTAAGTACAAACAAACAATTATTGACATATCTAATAGCATTTACTTAACCCCGACTGATGCTCTTGGTGTATATAAAATTATTAATTCTCTGAATTCCACTAATTCAACTGGTTATGATGAAATTAATACCAAAATACTGAAACGTTGTTCTCAATTTGTAGCCTTTCCCATTAGCCATATTATTAACTTGTCATTTATTCAGGGTGTGTTCCCCAAAAGATTAAAAATTTCTATAGTCAAACCATTGTATAAACAAGGAGATAAAAATGATATGAGCAACTATCGCCCCATAACTTTAATACCTGTAATCGCAAAGATTTTTGAAAGAGTCATGTATGATAAATTAAACTCCTTTGTGACAACTCATGAAATACTAAAAAAGGAACAGTTTGGTTTTAGAAAAAATAAATCTACAACCCTGGCGTGTTTTACTCTCATGAAACTGATTACTTCCAATCTTAATGAAAAGAAACCAATATTATCTATATTTCTAGATATGTCAAAAGCATTTGACTTCGTAAATCACAAATTGCTTCTGTACAAACTCAATCGCTATGGTATTAGGGGTAATGCTTTAAATTGGTTAGATAGTTACTTAACTAATCGCCTACAATGCGTGGAGATATCCAATTATACAAAATCTGAAAAAAATGTTTGCAGTTCTTCATTTCGCCAAAATTCTTGTGGTGTTCCGCAAGGCAGTATATTGGGACCCTTTCTGTTCCTACTTTACATTAACGATCTACCTAATGCCACTACCCATAATTACATTCTATATGCTGACGATACCACCCTTAGTATTGAACTTACAGATAATAATATTCCTAAATTCCAAGTCGAAGTCAATAACACATTAAACAGCATAATAAACTGGTTACAAGATAACAACTTACACGCAAATATTAGCAAAACTAAAATGATTCAGTTTCAATGCTATAACAGCAAACGTTCGCAGTTAGAAATAAAATATGCAAATGACACTGTCGAAGAAGTAGAAAATGTAAAATTTTTGGGTATAAGAATAGATAAACAGTGTAACTGGAAAGCACATATAGATGAACTTTGCGCTAAAGTACAGAGATTTGTTTTCGCTCTAAGTAGAATAACACACGTAGCTGGTACTGATGCTGCCTTACTTGCTTATCATGGGTATGTTTCTTCTATTCTACGCTATTGCATTATAATATGGGGTAATTCTGTAGACGTTATCAAAGTTTTTCGAGCCCAAAAAAAATGTATTCGTACAATGGGTAAAGCCCAACCATTAGACAGCTGTGTGCCTTTGTTTAAAAAGTTTAATATTTTACCTCTCCCAGCCTTATATATACTCGAAATTTGTATTTTTGTACATAAACATATAACTTTATTTGAAATGCATAATGATGTTGTAATTAGAAAAAGTCGTAAAATTCATAAATTATATGTACCACAACAGAGAATTTCACTGTTCTCAAAGAATGTTTATTGTATGGCAATTCGTGTTTATAATAAACTACCTGATGTTTTTAAAACACTTAATTTTATGACATTCAAAGGCAAATTATTTAATTTTTTACTAGACCAATGTTACTATTCCATTAATGACTTCTTGAATGCAAATATTGAATCATTTAAATTAGAACATGACATTATATAAAATTTTGATAACATTGTTGCTTTAGTCTATGATTAGTTAAGATTTGTTTTTTAATTAAGTTTTCTACTGACCATACTGACCATTATATTTTGTAAAAATTTGTACGCCGGAAACGGCAGAATATTATGGACATTCTAATCTGTAACACCTTGTAACAACAATATTCTGGCAAATAAATGTATTATTATTATTATTATTATTATTATAATAATTTCATCATATAAGTTTATATTCACGTTAGGACTCTTTACGTTTGGCAATGTAAACTTGATACATTTAGTTTTTTTAGAGTTTAGTAGTAAATTATTCATCGTAAACTAGTCCAGGACTTGCGCGAGTAAATCATTAAGAGCAAGTAAATTTGGTGCTTTTCGGTCTACTTTAAAAATAAGGGATGTGTCATCCGCGAATAAAACAATGTCACACAAATCCTGTACAAAGAATGGCAAATCATTTACGTACACTAAAAATAGAAAGGGTCCTAAAATTGAGCCCTGTGGTACACCCATTGTGACTGGTAATCCAGAAGATCTACTTCCGTTGATATCAACGTGTTGTAGTCTATCGCTTAGGTAGGAATCAACTAAGGCAAGTGCTGAATCTCGGATGCCATAATGCCAGAGTTTTCGCAACAGCGTATGATGGTCCACGCAGTCAAAGGCTTTAGAGAGATTAGAATTTTCCCAGGCACTGAATATATGTTTTAAAAGCGTAACAGCAGCATTTATCGTAGAACGGCCCTTCCTAAAACCATATTGATCTGCATGAAATAAATTTTTAACACTGAAGTGGCTCTCTAATTGCTGTAATATAATCTTCTATTATTGTATTATTTATATTGTATTGTATATATAATATTTTACTAATAGCAGGTAATATTGAAATCGGCCTAAAATTACTGGGGTCACTTTTGCAACCATTTTTAAATAAAGGTATTATTTTACTACATTTCATTAAGCTTGAAAAATGCCCACATCAATGCATCTGTTGAATATCGCGGCTAGGTGTGGCGCTATATTAACAATAATACTTTCAACTAATTTTAACGAAATACCGAGAAGTCAGCTGATTTTTTTAAATTAAGCGACTTTTGTACTTTAATTATATCATACGGATGTACACGTTCAAAACTAAACAGTATCTTGCACTCTTCCACGTTGCTCCTAACTAAGTATTCTGCTCGAGCTGGGCAAGACCTAAGGGTACTAGTTGTGTTTAAAGGTATATTTGCGAAGTAGTTATTGAATGTATCGGCTACTTCCAAATTATTCTAAATTACGTTATTATTTATATTCAGTTCAAATTTATTATCATGCACTTTGCTGCGACCTGTTTCATTGTTAATAATGTTCCATCTAGTTATAAGTTTATTATTAGATTTTAGAATTTTAGTTTGTAGGTAAAGGGACATGGCATTGGCACAAGTCTTTTTAAATAGTTTTGAGTAATTTTTAACATATTGAATAAAATTTGGATCGAAATTGTATATTATGTCATACTTTTATATATCCCAGATGTTGCCCAATCACAAAACTTAATCTTATTATTCTGACTAAAGGTCTTATATTTAAAAATATTATTATATTTTAAAGTAATTATCTTATGTAAAGACTCATATAGTTCGTCTGGATTATCCAGAAAAAGGTCCATATAAGGTGACTCTGGTGTTACAACGGGTATTAAGAAAATTTAAGCGTTCATAGTCTTCTGTAAATTTTTATTATTGGACCGTATGCTTATACCATCCTTGTGGTAAAAATATGACTCGTAACCCTACAGAACAAGCAAGGTCCTATATTAACAGTGTAACCTAAGCCTATCTGCGACTGAATTTGTAATTAATCAACGTCAGTACTTAGCCATCCATTCAGCCATTCTACTAAAGCATACAAGCAAGTCAAGCGTATTTCTACCATAGATACTAAGTCAGTTTGATAATTTAAGTTCGTAATTGTGGTTTACTAGGAGTAAAATTAAAATTTTGTTACAAAAAATGAACTCGATGGTAGCTGAAACAAAGCGTACAAAAAATTCTTTAGTTAGTCCAAAGAAACTAAACTCCTACACTTAGAAGTAAATAATTTTAAGTCAACTCATCTAATTAAGTGCATTTTCGGACGTTTTACGTTGCATTTTCATATGATTTTGTTTTGATCATTTCTTAAAACTATTTAATGATCTGCGTCGACTGTTTTAGTTGCTTATCTTAGTTCAGAATTTTAGTTATTAAACAAGAGAAGACTCATTCTCTGGCTGACTTATCGTCGCCTAGCTCCTATCAAATATTGCGCCGAGGTTTTCTTTATGATGTAAGACTAGATTTATAAAATTCTGATGGGATAAAAATAGAGCTTTTGCTTAAATTTGTTTTGTTATTATATTATGATATAGCTTATTACTACCGACTTTACTTTTACCATATAGATAAGTAATTATAACAAATAATAACCATAAGATAAAGATCACTTAACATTTAAAGTCTATGCGGGAAGATTCGCAGGCAAAAGCTAGTTAAGAATTATTCCAAGATGCAAACCATTCCGAAGAATAATCACTAACTAATCATAATACAAAAGATAAAATACCGTCTTAAGGGTGGAGTTTCTTATTCATCATCCTTCAGGTCATATTATCCTATAGAATATAACTTAGTACTGTTTCAGTAGCGCAGCGGTAGTGAATGCGACGGCACGAGATTTAAGGATCAATTCCTGGATAGTACAAAGTATCATTGGATTTTTCAATAACTCAATTCTCAAAAGCGGCACGAATGCACAATAGCTGGGTATGTATGTGAACTGTCCCATGCATATCGCTTCTGAAAAACGTACTGAATTCGGCTATTAACAGTATTCCACAAAGCGATTGCCATGGTGTCGTACCATATTCTTATAAAGAGCTATTATTATATGCGCGCGAATGACACAGCACGAAACAGTCTATAGCTTTGTCTTGAAGATGGTAAGGACCCCGATGTGAACTTGCATTTACTGACTCTACATATCGACTGGCATAGATAGATGTTCATGAAATCTAGTAGGTACCAATGCTCGCTGAGACGAAGAAGATTCTAATTTTTATACACCATACCCATAATTATTTAAAAATGGTGGCAGATCGATCTATATATATTATGCGAACGCTAGTGTGTCATTGCCGGGTTTCCATATTTTGCCTTAGGCATAAAACTGTAGGTAAGTTTATACTGTAATATAAATTTGTAAACAATCATTTGACATAATTAATTTGCGGCTCAATGGTTTATTTTATCATAAACCATTAACCAATAAACCATTGAGTAATTATCATTAATTTGATGCATGATTTTATCCATTTATTTATTTCCGAATCTCAAAACAAAAAAAATTAAATCGGATAGGATTAAATTTTGTTTTGTATTATAAACGTGACTACTAATATTATAAACGTAAAAGTTTGTGAGGATGGATGGATGGATGATTGTTACTCTTTTACGCAAAAACTACTGAACGGATTTTGATGAAACTTTACAGTATTATTCTTTATACATCAAAATAACATATAGGCTACCTACTAAGAAACTATCTTAATATAAATCTACATTAACGCGGGCGAGGCCACAGACACAATCTAGTAGTTCATAAATCTATCTGCTCCTTTAATTTTAGTAGATCAATACATGCATTTCAATAGATTAGTACTTGCACTTGTGAGTAACTCTTTGTTGGTTTGAACTTATTCTCACTAATGTTTGCTGGATACGGGCATACCAAACTAAACAGCAGCCCGTTTCATATTATCTTGATCGTATGATCGCACGATAAAATATCGACATATTTTATCTCACAAGAATTTGACCGTTTCAGTTGAACCAGTCACCGCGTCGCCGATGCTAATAAGATCTTGAGTCCTAAACATACAATAAGGTTCAAATTTCTATTACATGAGACGGAACCGAAGGTACAATAAATAGTACACTATCATTCCCTATGATACAGTAGTAAAATTATAACAAAATCCTACAATAATAATGTCAGGCGACCTACTATGGACTCCTGCATGCTAGCGATAAACTACAGAATATAATAGCTCGTAATACTACGCGCTGCATTGATATGCATGGATGGCGAAGTAGTTTATATGGTTGCCTCGCCACTGCCACTGCGCCGAGGGTTGTGGGTTCGATACCTGGTTAAAAAATTATGTAATACAAAAATAGTTGTTATGGGTCTGGGTGTGTTTTGTGTCCGTTGTTTGATAATTCGTTAAGATCCTCACGAAAAGGGATATATGTATTCCTAGTGCGGGTGTTGACTCTTTTAAACTAAGAACTAAGGTTCCTAACTAATATTAACGTGAGTTTCTTTTTTACCCTTTCACGTCTTAACTAACTGTCAGATCATCATGAACTTTCACACACAGGATATATCTTTGGTGCGGGAGTTATCTCTTATAAAATAAATTAAGTAAAACAATATCCAACATCCCCGGCGCGTTTCTTCTAGCGACAAAAGTAATAAAATTTTTATTTTAAGTAATAGACGGTGCCGAACATATAAAGCATTATCACGTGTCATATTTGTAGTGATCTGTAGCTAGCACAATTATTCTATTATTTTTATTTTACTGTTACTGTTACGATAAGTTTTTGATCGAACTAATCTCTTGTAAAGTTACGAAGCTTTACATATATATTTTAGCTTTATTATTTCAGTTTTGATCTAAGCTCTAATTAGTGCATAAAGTGGCCGCCTTAAAGTGCTATACAACTAAACATACCAGAAACTATTACATGCCTATATCAACTACTGGTGATTCTTAAATAAATACCTAGATTGTATAGAATATAAATGCAAATGGGGCGTGTAATTCTTTATGATAACCTGATGTCTGATATGTTCATACATATTTTCATTCGCACACAATATTTTTATTCATTATTTAGATAAAAATGCCACAGGTGTGGGTGTGATACTCGAAATAGATCTATAATTAGAAAATCAAGTCTTAATATTATTGTAGACCAGACGAATTAGTAGTAGTTATTAATTTTCTGATTGCTATCGAACTTATAGCTTATGTATTGGCAATGCAAAAAATACATATTATGGGACAATACAGGCTGAAAACAAATAATAATAAATAAATTAAATAACAAATAAATGATAATATATTAGCTGACTCTCGGTGTTTCGCTCATGTTTATGATTACTGCTCCGCTTCTGTAGCTTGTAGCGTGATATTATATAGTTTAATTTGCTTCTAGATAAAGTGACTTTCTACTGGTGAAAGAATTTTAAAATCGGTCCTATAGTTTTCCAGTTAAGTTATTACTATTACGATTATTGTTATTATTACTATTATTATTACTCATACTTCTGCCGAACGATCATGGCACGGAATTCTCTGCCAAGGCACGTGTTCCCTTCTTCCTTCAATCCTGGGTCCTTTAAGCGAGGCGTGAAAATGCACCTTCTCAGGCCGTCAAAGTAGAGACCTCAACATCGCCTCGGCTGCAATGAGGACGATGTGGACCACACGACTGCTTACCATCAGGAGGAGTGTGATCATTTTGACGATCAAAAGAAAATCTTATAACTCTATAAACTTATTATATATCTATAAACTTCTCTTTATAATATTAGTGTATAATTATATACGTCTATATTAATTACAAGGCAGTCGAATGCTAGCGATGCAGATTCTGACTTTAGTTAGCGGTCTGGAAACTGCACATTACTCAATTTCTTTCGTCTTCCTTTTATCGCGAACATAATTATGTATATGTCCCTTGTAGGTAACACAATCTATATGTATGTATTTGCTGAAACCGCAGGTGGCTTTTTTTTTGTATACTAGCTTACCCGTGCAACTTCGTCTGCTTTACATAAGAGAAATTTTGCCGTTTTTGCAACATTTCTTATTGATTATCCGCTCCTATTGGTTGTAGCGTGATTTTATATAGCCTAGCCTTTCTCAATAAATTGGCTATCCAACACTAAAAGAATATATATAATTGGAACCAGTAGTTCCTGAGATTAGCACGTTTAACCAAACAAACTCTTCAGCTTTATAATATTTATGTATATAGATATGAAAGACTCAGTAAAACCTTCTCTGAGGTAACGTTTAAGCCAGAAACAGCTCGATTATGACAGATTTGCAATTTTCTAAGATTGTATTAAATTAACCTTGTGCTATGTTAGTCGTTACAAGTGTGACAGTCAGAACTTTTTAGGAACTTGCTATATTTTCAGGACCTGCGGTCATTGCTCCCCGCACTGATAACTCTGTGATGCCAATTTTTTCAGGTATACGAGCAGTACTCGCAGTAATCGTTCCATTCGTTGCTATCACATTACACAGAGGCATTTGATTGATGGACGGATGTAACGGGAAAACTAGACAGCACATATGTCCTCATGGATCCACGTGTTCAAATTTTTCATCTATATAATATAAAATGCAATAGCCTTCAGAACTTCAACGCAGGATTCTCAAGTTAAATCTCAAAGCTTCTGACTTTTTCACGTTATGTATGGCATTATGAAACAGTTAATTATCGCTGGCTTGAAAGGTAAGGGTTTTCCCTTTTATGAGAAATCCGGCATGTCTAAGAGTTTGCCTTGACGTTGCCGAAGAGGTATGAAAACTACCTGGACTATAGTCCAGGGTTTATCATGCTGAGCTGCAAGAGGCTCATATCTAACATTTGACATTTTTATTATTATAAAAAAGCAACTGTTCTAATCGTTTCTTAATTTTATAGTGGATTAGACTTAAGAAAATTCAAATCTTAAAAACGATGAAAATGTTCCTGTTTGTCATTTTCTGACACCAATAATTATTAAGATTTAAGAATTCAAATACAAATGACCAAAGGTTCAAGAATAACACAAAAGAAAAATGCATATTAGTGATTTCATTCGCCTAGTGCAACTGGAACACGGTAAATAAAACTCGCTATGACACCCTGTGATTTCTTTCTGTAGAATTTTCAGTCACTGTTCTATACAAAATTTTGAAACGTGGCATGGCAGTGAATATTTCTACAGAGCCATGCGAAAAAATCCCGATGTTGAGAAAATATTTCGCCCGTATACTAATCGGACATGTCACTGCGAGAAATCTGAAAGCAATTCGAATATAGAACATGTCACGTACGCGAGCTTTTAATACCTATGATAATATTGGTTGCTCACACCAATAATCTCTCGCTCGTATTTATTTTGTTACTTTGGTAACACTCGAGCGTGTTGCCATCGTAATAAAATTGAATGAAATGTTTACCGCGTGTGACAATTACAAGTTCATTTTATTGGACATAAAACCTTATTTGTTAGAAATTCAATCATAATAATATGGTTGTCGTGTCATGTTGTAAATATACCATATTGGGTTCATATCAGTTTGCTGTATAATTAATCACTACATCAATCTTGCAGGCACGAGCAATAAATGCAAAAATATATTTTATATTCAACTTAAGCTAAATTCAGCTGTTTCATGTCTACTGCCAATCTAGAAACATTTCTGTACCGCGGGGATCTGAAACATTCAAATAACGAACATAAAAAATAACCAGATCGATGATGAAATCATTTGCGGATCACACAATTTTACGTCCTACGTTAGATTCGAACCCATAACACTCGACGATGGCGAGCCGATCATTTAAATCACTGCGCCTTCGCGCATCAGTGCAGTAATGTTACTTTGTTAATATAAATTTGTATGCCATAAGAAATTTTACAATTAATATGTACCACTTAGATTTAAACCACCTGCATTCTAAACAAATAAAAATCATCTACAAACAAAGAAGCTTTTGCCCACGACGTCGTACGCGTAATTTGGAAGTTTATCTATATCTTTTGACTTCTAGTCGGCGTATCAAGATAAAATGCAATTTATTTTCGAGCAGTAGTTATTGCGTGATGCGTGTTCAAACATACAGACAGACAGACAGATTTAAAATATATTTTTTGATATCTAGTTTTCTTTTAAAGCCCATTAATTGTCTTAAATTTTTCCTATGTACATACACGTATCGACGATTTTATTATAAATATATATGTAAGTTATTTTCATATAAAAAATCTGGCATACAAGTATTAAATCTGGCTGATGTTTAGCAAGTACAAACAATAGACCGCTGACTTTTCAAGAGAGCAATCTATACGCTGCTAGCGCTATGAACAAAGAGTACTAGTTGACCTTTCTTCTGGCTGCACACAAATTTCGTTATACTAGAAACCATACTCGTCATAAAAACACAACCTCAATTCTGTACATAATTAAGTTTAAAAATGTTTGCAAAAACGTGACCTGTGACCATGACAGCTAAAATCAACCGAAACTTCGAGTAAATTGTAATTAAAATTATATTACGTACATACACAGTCTTACGCGTAAATCTGCGAGGAGATTTAATAAAAACTATATAATATCAGCACTGTCCCACTGCTGGGCACGGGCCTTTTCTCAGGGTGAGAAGGATTAGGCCATAGTCCTCCATGCTGGTTTAGTGCGGGTTGGCAGACTTCAGATATCTTTGGGAACGTTATAGAGAACATTGAAACATACAGGTTTCCACACGATGATTTCCTTCACCGTCAAAGCGAGCGATAATTAACTTTTTAATTCACACAACTTCGAAAAACCAGAGATGCGCGCCTTGTGATCGAAGTCGAGACCTCTACGTGGCAATCCGACGGTTTCCCAATAGACTATCTCTGCTTCGAGTAAATGTAAATAAAAATATAATACGTACATACATAGTTCCATGCATAATTCTTCTGAAGGAGATAGGCAGAGTCAAAAAAAAATTATTCATTTAGGTGACAAAGTAACACTTATGAACGTGAAAGAGATTAAGTTGGTGAGTCTACTTTTAGTATGAGAAGGTACCTACAAGAAATTCACGGCCACTCTTTTAAATCGCTATCAAATTATAATTCTAGTATTTTACAACTAATTTATGTACCAGGTTTTGCAGCACCTCGTATATATTATCCTACTAATATTATAAATGCGAAAGTTTGTGAGGATGAATCTCTGTATGTATGTTTGTTACTCTTTCACGCAAAAGCTACTAAACCATGTATGTATGATTGCGATGAAACTTGGTATGTAGATAGCTGAAGACCTGGATTCATACATAGGCTACTTTTTATCTCGATATTCCCACGGGAACGGGACTTACGTGGGTGAAACCGCGGGGAAAAACTAGTTATATCATATATTACTGACTAGATACATAAAAATATAATTTAAAACAAAAGGAAATGTAATAATATTCTGAATATTTCTCCAGCTGTGGATTTAGACCTACGTAATAGGGGACTAGTCTACTGCTGACTACCAGCAAAGTAAGAAGAACAGTCACTTACTCACACAAGAAATTCTCTGTAGCATTACTCTCTGGCTGGTACTGGCAACGTCTTGACAATAGAATCAAGTAACCAACTAAGGAATCAACCCTGAGACACGACATCAGTCGCATTTACAATCGCTATGGCACGGCAGCTGTATTAATCTGTCTCAGAATACCAGGCATAAATAAAAATCTATTGTGACTGGCCACCGGTGTTCCGCTGCGACTAAATAGATTAAAGTAATATTAGTGTTTAAAATTAACAGCGATTAAATCCGTATAAAGTAATATAATTTCAACACGAGATTTAATTTCTTTGTTGTTTGTGAGTAAGTACACATATTAAAACGACGCCTTGTAGCCACAAGGGTAGCATAATCCGCTTATATTGAAACAATGATACTGAAAAATAGCCGTTTTGGTTGTTATATCTAGAGGAAAGTCCCAATAAGCTTTAGCAATAGAAGCTAATAACAAAATTGCTTAATACCGTTGTTTAAATCATTATTTTATACTATACTTTATGGATATAGTGACGAGAATAGAAAAGGGTATGTTAATTTGGTTTGGGCATGTAGAAAGAATGGACGAGAACCGACTGACTAAGAAAGTTTATAAGGCTAGTGTGAATGGAACAGTCGCAAGGGGAAGACCTAGGCGAACGTTTCTTGATCAGATCGGAGACGTTCTGGATAAAGGCAGGTTAAGAGCACCTTAAACCGGCGAGCGTGTATGAGGAATGTTATGAAAGTGAATGAAGCCAGAGAAGTGTGTCAGGATCGTAGCAAATGGAAATCCGTAGTCTCTGCCTACCCCTCTGGGAAACAGGCGTGAATTTATGTATGTATGTATGTATGTACTTTGATTTCTTTCATTTATTGTCATTTTATTCGCATTTCGTATCAGATTATGCTTACGACTTCGTCTGTGTAATTATTAATTCATTCATTTATTTAAAAAGTCGACTAACATCGTGCCTTTTATACACACATTGAAATAACGGACGCAAAGAACATCTAGACACAGAACGACCATTTCTATTTTTATTGTCTTGGTCTGGGTGTTTCCATATATAATATGTAGGTAACAACAAAAAAGAAATTATATATGTATGTTTACCCATTATCTAGTGCCCATAGTACAAGCTCTGCTTAGTTTGGGCTAGATGGTGTTGTGTGTATGTGATAGAATATTATATTATATTATTATTATTTCTAGGACACAAATGTTTTGTCTCGTGTTAGATTTGAACCTCAAGCCTCGAAGTAATGACAATGGCAAGGCAACCATTAAAATCCCTACACCATTCGTGAAACTTTGATTTTTTGGATTATTATCAGATTTATTTGATTATTATACTAGATTTTGCTTGTGACTTTGTCTGCGTAATCATTTATATACACACTATCCTCTATATCTACAAACCTACTAAAAAAATAGATGAAATGTCGACACTAAGCTACCTTCTAAAGTCTAAACCTAAAATTGTTGAGTAATATTTAAATACTGACGAAACAAAAAGACTAAAACATAAATACGTTTTAAATATTTTACAGCCTTGTAAATATGTTATAATATCTTATATAGAAGGATGACTGACTCGGTGGTTCAGTGGTATCGAATACGACTGCTGTGCATGAAGTCTCGAGTTCAATTCACGGATCGGGCTTTGTCAAGAAATTATCATTAGCAACAGATAACTACGGCTAGTAGAAGTTAATGGCATCGTTCTTTATTACGGAGCACCTGAAATAATAGCGGGTAAAATGTCGGTATTATAATTATATAGAACCATTGTGTAGTATAATTACTAGAATTGTAGCGTAAAAAGACACACTAAGGTGGTTTTTGTAATGAATTATTATAGAATATCTATCAATAACATCATATATTGCCACTGAATTGTTAGGAGGATGATGGACAAAGATGTATTTCACTTTTACTCGTATTTCGCCAACTACATGTGTCCCACGGCGAGCTCGCTATCACATACCAAACACATTTCCAAAAGCCGAGCTGCTATTAAGATTCCTCTCATCTTAAAACTCGATATTGAACACATTACTCTTTGATCAGTAATCCTTGTCTGTGCGTTTTACCCGTCGAGCTAGTTCTTTTATAAACAATAAGCTTTGAGTGTCATTATTTGCGTACAACCTGAGTGTTGTGGGTTCGGTCCCCACACCAGACAAAAATTTGTGTGATCCACAAATGGTCGTCCCGAGTCTGGGTGTACTTTGTATCCGTTGTTTGAATGTTTGTAAAGTCTCCCGCGACACAGGAATTATTCCTACTGCGGGAGTTTTCTTATAAACTGTAGTTTCTATTAAATAAAACTACTATCATCACATCAAACTAGGCGCCTAAATATTATTTCTAAGTAAAACAACTAAGCTCAAATCGCTAGATTTGAGCTTAGTTGTTTTACTTAGACTTATCCTAATTTAATATTATAAATGTAAATGTGCATTTGTTTGTTTTGTTTTTTTTTTCATTTTAACTACTCGACCAGTCATTATGAAATTTCGCATACACGCTGTCAGGAGTACAAAAAGAACATAAGGTACCGTTCATCTAGAAAAAGTGCTATTTCCGAGTGAACGAAGCCGCAGGCAACAACTAGTTCTTATATACACTTGTAACTAAATATCGGTATTAATAGTCAGCTATTCACCAATTATTGCTAAACACACTAGTCTTAAATACTAAATCGTAACCACAGAAAACTAAGCAGAAATCTGGATTTTTAAAAGAGAGCTGTTTTTTTTACATTTTTATTGGATCATACCTATTTGTACCATTCATTCAGAAAAAAAAAATGTTCCTGAGCGAAGCCGTGGGCAAAAGATAGAATTCAATATCTCTGCTATTCATAATGGCGTTGAAGCTGATAATAATTATTATGAACATACGCGTCACAAACTTTTAGTATTCATAAAAAGAAGGAAGAGACCCACTATATTGGTATTGACATTATACAAATCAGCCATTTACATAACAGAACTTAAAAATATTAGTATTATAGTAATTTTTAGTTTAAATGTGCATAAATAAATAAGTTTTGTATATACATCATTTATAATTTAATTTTAGACTAAAATTCATAACTGTAGTTCTGTGAAACAGATGATTCTGTTTACGATTTCATAATTAGTTCTAAATTTATTTTAAGCTATTTAAATTTCGTGATACAACACTCGAAACTTAAAAGTAAAACTATAAGGTCACTCATTTCAATAATCTCACTCAGTAAATATTAGATTTATTTTAATTTATTTATTTTACATAGCTAGAAATATTCAAGTCGACTCATTAGTACCTATAACCAGAATAAATAAACTTGTTTAAAATTATCTGTGATCAATTATCACTAATAAACATATTTAAATTAATGACATATTTTGCAGTGTATATAATATGTAGGTTTTCAAAACGAAAACCCTTAATTTATCATTAAATTACTGAGTAGATAATATTATAACAAATAAATATCAATATAATTTGAAAATACATAAAGATTTGTGTGTAAAAGAAAATGGTGAATGTAAAAAAAATTATAGTTGATACAGTTTCATAATTGTCACAGTAAAAAAGTCCAACGTATTATCAAACTAAATATAAACATCTAAAAATGCTTCCCATAATCACCTAAATGGAAAAAAAATTACAGAAAATAAAATAATGTCCAAACTCAAATTAGCCGATGTCAATCTATGGAAAATTACTGAGTATTCATGGCATCAATGTAAATTAACTTAATTACCTGAAAGACGATTTTCTTGAAACTTCACGAGACACTTGTCACTCTCGTTAGCAAATTAAAAAAGCTTTCCACCCTTTATACTAGTCAAATAATTAGTTAAGAAGTTATTTTTATTTATATTGAACACTTCACAACACAGCATAAACACTTTTATTTTTGCTTTAATTACTAGACAGGTCGTTAAGAATAGTTTGAGTACAACTTATATATTAAATGTCACATACACAAGCACTGATATTATTCAAAGCTTATATAAACTACGTGCTAGTGAACTCGCGTAAGGAAAATTCGCGTTGCGGCTGGTGAGTCGAGACGGGCGGACGACTCGCAGCGTATTCGAATCTGTCCCTTGAAAGCGCGAAATCCAGAGGCGGGCGCGCGCCGTTGTGCTTCCATTCATGCCGCTGAAAACTGCCCACTGGATGCCACAGTACTACGACCCATTCACTCTTACTAATTCAACTGTTACCTCTCTCTTTTATTATCAATTCATCACTTAAAGGTATAACTTTAAAATAGAGTTCATGTTTCTGATACTTACTTTAATGCGACACGTTTTGAACGATCATTTATTATTCAAGAAAGGTCTTCGGTGCGAGGCGAATGTTCGTCCGAAATAGAATATAGGTTTTATGTGAGCAGAGCAGGCAATTGGGGTTAGAGTTGAAGCAAGTTGTTTATTCATTTACTCATATATATATATATATTATACTTTAATAATAAAACTATACATTTACTTAATAATAATAATAACATATTTCTAAAGAGTTAGAAAATATCTGTGATAAGAGAAACTATAAACTATAAATATAGTATAAGTTATAATAGGAAATAATTAATTGAGTATTGTAAAAAAACATCTTGTTTAGTTCCTCAATTGTTTATAATATGTTTATGACAATATATGGTTTATTTTTTATACTAGCGATGTAGTGACTATCTTGCATTATACGTTTACTTCCTAAAGTATAATTATATCATACATACATTATGATTTATTTATAATTATCTAATTGTGTTATGTATCAAAGTTATAACCATCCTAGTATCGTCTTTGTCTCACTAGTTCCTGTAATTAACTATTAATGTTGTGCGGGTAGAGTTATTAAGGGCATTAACATGTTGTACATTTATGTGTTATGTGATTCTTTAAATATGTCCAAAATATTATTTAATTTGTTACTGACGCGACGCAATGCAAATCCTGTATACATTAGGTCTCGGTTGCGATTCCTGGCTTAGCAAAAATTTTATTGGATCTATCTGTAAAGAAATTCCAGTAGTCGCACGGAATCTGAAGCTGAGCCCAGTAGACGGCATTAAGCCCCTAAAAAAAGGGGTTAAAATCATTAGGTTGGCGAAATGCGGGCCTATTAGTCACTCTGCGTAGCCCTTCAAGAGAGTCGATGTATATATACTATGATTATGGCACCTATTATCGGTTCAAATAGATTTATACTAATACTAATATTAGAAAGCTGAAGAATTTGTTTGTTTGGTTGAACGTGCTTATGTCAAAAACTACAGGTTCGAATAGAAAAACTATTTAGTGTTGGATAGTCGATATTATCGATATTATCGAGAAAGGCTATAGGCTATATAACATCACGCTACGATCCACGGGGGCGGTGCAGTAACCATAAATGCGGGTAAAACCGCGGGCACAGCTAGCTGCGTATAAATGAACTTATTGAATTAGGTAATGACTTCTAGATGTCATTATATATTTTGAACCGTACGAAAGAGATTTAAAAAAATATCAACTAAATAGATTCATCTGGACCCACACTCACAATGGTTTTCAGAAATTTCGTTCGTTGGTCGGCAGACCAACAGACAGATAGAATCTCTGAATAAACCATTTTGTGTTATGACGTAACAAAGAAGCATCCTTGTACCACCACCACACAAAACCTCCCAACGTTTTAGTAGCTTAAACCTTAACTTTAAGACAGATTCATCCAAATTCATTTAGTAAAACCAGAGATACGGAGCATAATGTAATCCAGTTGAATGACATCGCGGGCGATGTTGCGGGCAAATGCTAGATCTAATTATGTAGTATCGACACGAAACCGACGCGGTTCGAAACGCGAAGACAGCCCACGTCACCTGCATTGTAACAGACAGGTAATAATCAGAATAACCACCTGGCTATAAATAAATCTTTCATATTTCTAATTTAACTTTTCAAAAACCATTTAAATTATTAATTACGTATAGGTATATTCAAAGTTTTAATTGGGTTATGAGATAATTAAAGGGTAATAACAAACGAGTTCAAAAAGAAGAAGGTTCTTAATTCAAAAGGTGACATTTCATAACTGGTGTTACAAGGATTTTTATAAAAAGTACCTAATACTCGTAATAAAAAAGGTTCTGTTTGCATAAAGTTTTTATTGAGTTAAGGAATTTTCAAGGATTTTCCGAATATGATGAAGGTTTCATGAGGCTCTATTATACAGCAATCAACACTTTAATTGTGTATGGATAGTCGTAGTAGTAGTTTTCTGACCAAAAACTACACTGAGACTGAAGACTTATTAACCTTATCTATCTTGTAGGTAAAGGGTCACCATATATTGTACATACACGCACACACATACATACATAGACACACACATAGACGCGCGCGCGCGCACATATATACACGTAAGCATACACGTACAAACACACACATCCATAACACACGTGAACTCAAACACATACGCGCGTGTTAGATATAATTATTATATATAGCTATGTATTTCATATTGGTATGTAAACATTTATAAAATAATAATCCATTGATAATTAAATACAGTAAACAATATTTGTCGGTAGTTAAATAAAAAGACCTGAATCATACTTGTTTGTCGTCGCCTATAAAAACGAATGTTCCAACCGGATTGACTCACTTTGTATCGAGACGTTGACTGGTACGGAGCTCTCTGAGATTCAAAAGGCGACGGACAAACATAAATTAGAAGATAAGTATAATTATAATTACTATGTAGAAGGTTATGAAATGATTTCCATGTAAAATGATTTTGATACCAAATTATGCTAAATAATAAGTACATTATATTGGTCTGTTACATTTTAGAATTATGTATTTTATTATAGACTATTAAATATAGTTGATATGCATAATATCGTTGTTATTCAATTAATGTTGCCCAATCATATATTTCTTTTATTTTTGTTTTAAAATAATAATGGAATATTAAGTATATTCAGTATGGAACTAATAAATTACACCTTTAAACATTGGGTTTCATTTTCATATTCTATTACGCGCGTACTCACGCATAACTATTTAAGTAAGTAGTCCCAATTGCATGTCTGCCACGTTCGATGAACAAAAATGGGAAATCCTTTGTGAGGGCGCTGGTACCCATAACACAAGTTTAATCTTATCTTATATTTCTATACCAGAGTTCAATGCAACACTTCTATACAAAAATTGTTTTATTGTATTTATGTCATTGTATTGTGGCTATTTGGAACAATAAATTATTATTTATTAATTTTATTATTAGTCAGCAACTTAAGTTGATATTTTATTTACCGAATTTTGAATGATTTGAGTGTACTTTTGTTATTTAATTATAACGCAGTACATATTAGTTATATACAACGTGTAACAGAAAGGTGTGGTCATAATATCAGCCATTATTTCAAACTGGTTCACTGCTAGGCACGGGCCTATTCTCAGTATATATATATATATATATATATATATAAAGTTTACTATTTTTTAAGTTCACAGCCATCCTTGTTCCCTTTTCTCATAATCTTCAAACTGCTCGTTATAGCCATGTAAACCAGATATTGTTTGTGTATCGGCTTATTGCTAAAATGCTTGTAAATTTAATTTTGTGACGTTAAGCCATGAGCAGCTTACCTACAAAGTAAAGCAGCAGCAAGGATTGCCAAAGTCAGTTTAAAATTTGCTCCTTAGTTTTATTCTTATGATTGACTAGCTGTCCGTCGCCCACGTTCAAGTTTTCTGCTCCGCTCCCATGGCTTATAACGTGATGGTGTATAGCCTATGTTTCTATTTGATAAAGTAGCTTTTTAATGGTATCTTACATTATCTTGTGTGGGGTCCAGTCAGTAGAGACCGGCGACACTTCGACCCAGTGGGATCTTTTGTGTCGACTTCTCGAATAACGACTGCCATAGATGTTCATGGCAGTCGGGACCGACGGCTTAACGTGCTCTTTGAGGCACGGAGCAGGCAATAATTGTCAATCAATACGCACATAATTTCGAAAAGTCATATAACTTCCAAAAGTCAGAGGTGCGCGACGTGGGTTCGAACCCGAGTTCGAACTCTACATTGCAGTCTGTTGGTCTCCCCACTGAGCTATCGCTGCTCTACGATTTCCCTCACGTTTACGATTACTGCTCCAGTCTAATGGCTCGTAGCATAATTTTATAAGTCCTATGTTACTTCAGGAGTTTTTAAGTTTATTCAATAAAAACTAATACATATATAGAAACTAAATGTTGTTTACGTTCGTAATATAAACAATCTTTTCTCTTTATAATATTGATGCATGGTTAGTGAGTCGGTATTGCTTAATTAATTCATTTAGGACAAAGACGTGTCGTTGCAGTAAGCATTTGGCTCAAACTAAGCCAGTTAAAGAGCATGCACTTCAACGTGTGTTACAAATAATGTAGTTATTTCCTCATGTACAATAACTCAATGCTTATGATATACATATATTCTTGCAAACATATTATCTTAATGCTTGAATTTCTTAGTATTAACTATTGAGTTTGCTATCAAGAGTATACAAGATTATGGCTAATGTGATGTATGTAAAATAAAGTCTACCTTTACCGTATTCTAAGTAAAGCTTTTTCTTAGTACTCATTGTCAAAATCATATAATGTCAATAACTTTGAAACTGCAATTTTTACGCCTTGTGGACCTAAATATACCTACTGTTAGCTATTATTGACTAAAATTAAAACATATCACACATATACTATATATACATGGTGTCCCAGAAGTCGATGTCAAGCCAGAATTAGGAAACAGGCTAAGTTGCAATAGCTATCAGAAAAATATAAAATAAATTTAACCTACGTATTAAAAAAATAATAGGCATTCTAAAAAAAATCAAGAAATCCTACACCCTGTGACGGTGTTTTCACTCATAATGATCTCCTGTAATCTCGAATAATGCTTCTTTAAGCTCTCGATTTTTTCGATTATTCGAGATTACATAACAAAAATAATTTAAAAACTAAATATCTGTAGTAGGTAACAAAACGGTATATATATATATACCAGTCAGTGAGTGGTACTTTAAGTTTATATAATATGGATGAATATGAATATATAGATGAAGGTTTTCATTTAGACTAAATGAAAACCTTCACCCCAATGGGTAGCAAATATGTATTAACCACGTTTAACCGCTATAATTTAAGGTCCTACCTTTTAAGGGGCTACGGGCTGCTACTGAATATTTCTTGATAAAAAATAGAACTTGTGACCCCACAGCAGTTGCATTTACTACCGTTGTTCCACCGCAATAGCCCAGCAAAAACATATTTTCATATATTTTATATTTTAATATACAGAATGTCCCAAGAATCGATTTCAAGCCGGAATCAGGTTATTGGCCAAGTTATAAAAGCTATCAGAACGATATAAAAATAACTAAGTTACGTATTATATAATTATAGGCATTATAATAAAAATCAAAAATATAAAAATCTCAACTTATATATATCGTCGTATAGAGAATCGTACAGAAGGCTCGAAAAATTCTTGACCTTCGGAAGGTCAGCTCTTGGTGGTGGTGCCCCATCGGATCTCGGAAACGGTGATATCTACGGAAGTTGTTCTCGAACAAAATCTTCTTAAAACCCTGGCAATTTTTAGGGAGGGGGTAACAAAAACACATGGCTTCCATACAAATAAACATGGCCGCCATACAAACTTTGACCTCTAATATCTGCGAAACAGTTAGAGATAGGCGGGGTGTTCAAACAAATAATTGTCATAGAAATGGACGAGATCTTTCGAGAAAAGGTAATTTTCAAGGTCACCGGGGATCATCGGTGATTTTTGGCTCCGGGAGTTTTGAAGATCCGTGAATCCGAATCTAAAATTAGCTTTTTGATTCCTTTCCCCTCTCACTGTACACCCCAAAGATGAATACCTATTTCCCTAAGGTATTTAATTTGATATGGATTAATACTGATTCTGTCTAAATAGCTTTTTAATTACCACATTATATGTGACCATTTTTTGTAGAAATAAGAATGTGTATAGTAAGCTCTCGTTAAAAGATAAACAAATGCCATCGCGGACTCTTTTATAGATCTATAATAGTGTTTTGTGGTATTCATGATATTTTTGAAATGAAACGCCAGGTACTCGTTGCAACACTTTTTGTAAAAAAATATACTGGTTGCTGTAAAGTTACATAGTATTTTTGAAATTAAATGCCAGGTACTCGTTGCAACACTTTTTGTAAAAATATATACTTTGGTTGTTGTAAAGGTTTCCAATAAACATAAACATTTTTAAATCTCAACCCGTTCTCATGAATGAGAAGGCCGATTATTAAATTCGTTTTCACACGTAATATTTTTGATCGATTTTTATAAAAGGATGTCACTTACGTACTCATAATAGGCTACAGTATAACACGTTTATGGATTAGACAGGGTTTATTTTACACACTGTATAGGCATTATAATGTGGTCTATAATTTTTTTTTTAAAAACCCTTATTAATGATGAATAATATATCTGTTTACGATTATTAATAACAAAAAATATAAGTTACCTATATCAAAATAGATTTAGATCGCTTTATTGAAATCTAGAACGAACATCAAAATGTTCAACCGGTCTACAATGTTATATAGATATAATAATAAAAAAATGGCAATATACGCCGCTTCTGCGAATACCTGTACGAAAAAAATGGCTAGCCTAAATTAATCTGAACTGTACACGCAATCGGTATGATTGATAGCACGTAGCATTTGCGCCCTTAATACGACTTCACTTACCTCTCCATCACAATGAACGTAGGCGTATATTTTTACACACTGATTATTTCATAAAAAAATTCTCAGAGGTGTTTCTAGATGACAAACCCATTTTGAGTTCTCGGAAGGCTCTCAAATCTAAGGCCTTTTTTATATGTGTGCCCATTAGGTGGCCATGTCAGTTGGTATTCAAAAGATCGGATGATCAGATGATAGGGACAACTTCTTTAATAGCAGCGCATTTGTAACATTTTATACATTTTTATGCATAAAAATTTACAAAATTTACTTTCAGGATCATCTACATTCTTATATGACTTGAGAATTAAACCATCTATACTAAACGTTTTACTATCAGGTGCGAAGATTACTTAACCCTCTACAATATCCACGGAGACTAATACAATCTCACATAGTATTAAAATCAAATATATAAAAATATGAAATATTTCATCGCCTATGAACGATATTTAAATATATAAAAAAGGATACCACGGTAGCCAGAAGCTTAGCTGTGAATACTATTAACAATAGCGAAGTCGATAAAACGCGCTTTAGCTCACTATAGCCACAGGTAGCTGTTCGCCATTATATGAAATAAAAACAAATCTGATACAGACGAAGGTTTTTACGTTTTAGATAAGACAACACCGTGAAACTGGGTCCCAACGAAAATAAATGGCGTTTTGTAATTCTCCTGTATCAGTACCGTGAGAGTGACATAATTATATTTAAATAACGAAAACAAAATATCACTCATATTCATTACAATTTTTCTAACACATGCAATTGCATGCGAACGCAAATCATAACACTCGGGGTACCCACTGGCAGTGTGGCCTAAAACATAATTATGCTGTACAGTCAATTTGACCATACACCATCAATTAACATACATCATCACAGTTTTAAATAGATACCTTCAGGTAAGTTCAACACTCGTACCCTAAATTTAAACAATATATACAATCTAAACAGTTTTACGTGAGCCATACTGAAAGCTTTGCGTAAGTCATAAATAAAACTATTCATAACAAAACTAATTTATTTATTGCTCATTGAGATATTTTCTGATATATTTTAAACACGTCTTAATTTGTTTGAACGATTGGAAGTTATCGTTGCGGCTTTTGGTTTTATAAATGTGGAAGCATTACATATTTGATTTAAAAGAAAAAAAAAACATAATGATGGGACAGGTGAAGGCTACGCAGCAGAGCAGCTCAAAAGGTTTTCTTTAAGACTTTAATTTAAGCTCACGACACGGGTTTTGTATTAGATGTGTGTGTAAATTGTCTCACTACTGAGCACTCTATCAGTATGAGAAGGGTTAGGCTATCGTTCATACGCTGCGTGAAATATGAAAGTGAAAGCGTTGACAATCGTGAACTCGTGGGCAAAGTCTGCTATTCACAGGTAATTTAATCAGAAGTATATAAAAGAACATGAAAAGAAGAATTCTACTTATTTTCTTAGCAAAGCAAACAAAAATAAAAAACAATTAAAATAACAGAATAGATATAAATGCCACGCTGCTCTAGTACGTGAATATTATGTAACACCTTTGGAAATGCAAATTTCCTAACAATTATTATATAACATAAAATCATAATTGCGTGTCAGTCTAGTCTAAGTTTGTGCGGCTGTCCAATGGTCTTACGCTACTTTTCTTTGTATTTAGATTCAATATATTTGATCACCAAGTAACATTCACTATCATATTGCTATTAACTGTCAAAGGCTATGTAATACAATGATTATTCCAAGTACGGGAAACGTTCACAATAAAGCAATATAGGTGTCACTTAAATTCTACCAGAGTTTGTCACATATGCTTTTGAAGTGAACACATTCCCAGAAGTCCCTCGGGCGAAATGTTGCACAGGTATATCAAATATTTTGTGAACGATTTATGTATCTACCCATTCAATGTTTTGAGAAGCTCGCTAAAACAAATACAAGACGAACTCTATTGCAAAATAAAGGAATTTCGTAGAACGTATCTATAACAAATTGTATTGTATTTTTATACTAAAAGGATGCAAGAAACATATATTTGGTTTCCGTATTACCTTTATTTATTTGTACTAGCGGTTGCCTAGTTGTCGAAATTCAACCACAATTGATTTAAATTTTAAGTTTAATAGTTATTAAGGTTTTATTGTATAGAACTATACCCTTATAATAACATTTCATTCAGATTTCGATCTATACAGGTTAATTTATCTATCTTTGTCAAACAAATTATTATATTGATATATGTAACCATATTTACGAAGAATAGTACGACTGCATGTGTCAAATGCATGGTTGTGTGCGTGTAGTGTTTATTCATTAATTTAATGTATTTCTTATGCATATTTTATATAAATATTTGTATTCGTCCTTCCTTCTTCATATAAACTTTAACTGTGCCAAATTTCATACTCCTCCGTCCGTGCAATTTTCGTCTTCAATGAAAAATATATTAAATAAAATGTATCATTAGTTGATTGTCTACATTGTTGTTTTAATTTCATAACTTACGCGAATATCCAAATATAAGATCAAACTCAGTTTAAGAAGCCTCTTATTCAACTCGATGTTTCCAGAGTAAGCTTTCGCTTTTAGAAACAGTATTTCACGGCGAATTTAAGTGAATATATATATTTTTAAAATTTATTTGTATTTAAAATGTAAAACATTTGCTTACTGCTTTTTAAAACTTTACAGCTATTCTAATACACATTTAACGCATATGCTCATTAACATTCAAGATTCCAGTCTTTCTCTGAATTGAAGTGCTTTAAGCAATTTAAGCATTTAAGATCTGCATATTTGTTCCACTAGCATAAATGTAAGCTGATGTTCACTGTTGAATAACCACATTTCTGCAGTTAAGTCCCATACCGATATGCAGCATTATTTCTTACGACTTTGAAAATAAACAGTTGTTTTGTCATGAGCTAATATGATAAATTCAATGTTTAGTTGTGCTATATAAAGGATAAATGAAAAACAGTAATAATATAATCTTTTGCCTATATCTTCTTTATGATCTATAACAACTTGTATGCAGCTTGCTTGACGTCCGTACGTAACGGTGGTCTCCATTGAAAATCAGCATTGCGATATCACGTCAGTATTATCGCAACGTCAATGCTGAATGGAGACCGTTAGTTGCCACATTATTTATGTATTTATTATAACAAACTTATTTAACAGCGATTTTATTTTTATTGTACTATTTTATAAGAAAATTTATGTAGTTATTATTAAGTCTATGTGGCAATTAAGAATGTTTTTATTTCTTTCTTTTAACTTTTGCCCTACTACTTCTTACAAAAGTCTTGTCTTCTGTTTACGCGAATGTTACACATTGAAATTAAACTACTATATAATACGGATTTTATCGCGTTGTTTATTTATCACTCTATTATATAATTTAAAAACTATTATACTACTACTACTATCGAATTTAACTAATTTATAAGCTAATAAAATTATTTAAGATATTAAAACTATTTATATTTAGGTTTACACTTTCCCCGAGGTTTCGGTTGCTTTTCAGCAGCCATGGTCACGGATGGTAATAGAGTGATAAATAAACAACGCGATAAAATCCGTATATAGTAATTTAATTTCAAAGTCAATAATCTTTAAAAAGTACAACACAACAAGTTTAAAATTGCAAGCGCCTCGCGTCCCGCATAATGCACCTCTTGGTGCCTTAATTACATTAGTGCAACCAATTTCAATATTTAAATATCTATTTGTATTAAAAATCAAATAATTAATTATGAAAAATGGCAGACAAATGTGGTGGTATTTTTGATTAACTCTGTATACATAGATTCACACCGAAGAGTTAGATAGAGGTATATTACACTCAATTTTGCCAGCTATGTTTTAAGATTCTATGTAAAGTACGGCGGAAAAATATTTTTGTTGCTCATTTACTGTTAATCATTGAGGAGTTTTACTAATTACTTTCGACATCCATCAATGAACCTAGATCAAATATAAACATATAAGACTACACTGTAAATATGTCCTTTCAAATCATCATCATCATCCGGCCCAAAGATATCCTGTTGTATAGGCACCCCCAAGGTTGTCTTTACAGACCAATCTTGGGCCGTCCGCATCCAACCCCTTATCGTGACCCTTACTATCGGTACGGGTCGGTCCACCTTGTCGGAGTGTACACCTGCTGGGTCTCGCTTTCTTCTTTTTCAAATAAATTATTAAAATCGGCTCATAAGCAAGCAACAAAGTGGTCAAACGTACATTAAAAAATAAATAAAGTAAGTGTAAAAGTCTCATCCTTTCTGAAATCCGGTAAAAATACTGGCGCTTTAGTTTAAGTTTATTTATTTAAAAAAGATGACTTCCACCCTGGGTTCAAATTCTTGTATACCGGAGACTTTATAAATATTCAACAAAAGAAGAAGACCTCAAGTTATCTTGAACTCGGTAAACTATTTGTAGGCTACATTTTCCCGTAGGGGATTGGACTCATAACTCTCGCCGCAATGACAGCGGCAAGGCGGTGATTTTTGACATTATGAAAGGATTTACTGGACTTACTTTCGATACGATTCGAACTTAATCCTAAACACACGTTATCATAAATTTATAGACAACTAGATTTGATGCCAGAAAGTTCAGAAAATATAAGATTTTTTGAGAAAATGTTTATTTTCACCAGTAAAATGGTGAATAAGTCTATATATATCGGTCTATATATACGGCTGGTTCGATAATAAGTGATTACCGTGATCCATAAACAGGTTTCTTTACGTAGAATTAATCCGGTTCCCATAAATCATCTATACAAATAAATAAAATTGAATATCTGTTTGTAATGTCAAAATAACAGCTATTAAAAGCATCTGAAAGCATATACGGTACATATACCAAAAAAATAATTTTAACACTTGTTTGTCTGTCTGCTTGTTCCGGCTAATCTCTGAAATGGCTGGATCGATTTTGAAGGGACGTTATATTAAGTTACTCCTTACTAAATTTAGGTTACTTTTGTTCTAATAATTCACGCTGACGAAGTTACGGGTAACAACTCGTATAATAACAAAATTAGCCATACATAAACTGTACCACTGTTGGGCGTGCTAGAAAGGGGCCTGTGAGCCTTCTTAGTGCAAAAAGAGTTAAACCACTATGTTATCCGCGCAGTCATTACTATGATATAAGTTTACCGCCTAGATTATACGAGTATAAAAAGACTAATTATGTCATTAAACAATTATTATATCTTCACTACAATACTACATATTAGCCGCATCTATCTATCTGTTTGCAATAAACTCAAAAACTACTGAACGGATTTTCATGCGGTTTTCACTAATAGACAGAATGATTCATGAGAAAGGTCTAGGTGTATAATTTGTTGTTTTGTACTACCCGCGTAAAGCCGGGAAAGGTCGCTAGTTATCTGTATATACCTGAAATACATGAAGGCGAAATTCTTGGTAATGAAAATATAGAAACAATTAAATGTATGGGTCAGGTTCATTTTCCGACGTTAATGTATCGTTCTTTGATGAATAGAACTTCAATATCACTAATAGATTTCGGTGTAAATGTTTAGTTAGGTACGTCAATAGTTGTTATTCGATATCGTTATCAAATACCAGTTACCTCAAGAAAGCGTACGCAATCATATTATTATGTTTTCCTTTATTGATGTAGATTCTACTAAAATTGGTGTGAATGTGTGTGTTTGCGGCTGATCGATTAAACTCGGTTAAGATTTTTGAGTAAAGTTGGCAAAGTTTGGTGTAATAACGCCTCAGTCGTGGGTGTAAGGATGTCATTAGAGATATACAGAGGTGAGTCTGTGAGTTATGTATGCTGTATCGGCATTCGCCAGGCATTTCCATAATACCATAACAATCGAAGCACATGAGTCGATACACATTTGCAAGATTAAGACATGGTCTTTTCATAATTTTTTGAAATTATAGCAAATGTTTGTAAAAAATAGTTAATTTAAATCACAGTTCTCAAATTTTTTACTGACTAAAATACGATAAGTTGTAAGTTTAGCAACTTATGTTGCTGACTTTACAAAGGCACCTATTCTTACAGAATTAAAGCAGTTAAAGAGAAAGAAATTCCTAAACGAGTTGGAGCCATGAATCTTATGTACGATAGTCGGACAGACACTTACTATTACGTCACTTGGCCAATAAAAGCATATACCTAAATCATGATGGGCAATTTTTTATGTCATAATTAGGTGCTTGCTACTTGCGCAAGGTAATACATGCATAAGTTACCGCATACGCTACTTGCATGGGTGGCTCGCGTCTGCCGCTTACACGATGCTCTTACCACATGCGCAATTGCGTCATCTTGGGCATGTTATCCGCATCATAAAAATAAATAAAAGGTAATAATATGTGCCATAATAAATATACAATTATTTTTGCCGGATTATACTTATATTAATATGCTAAGCAATCATTGAAATTTGGTATTTCAATATTGCCTCAGTGATCTTAATATAGACGTAATATCCTGGAATTTTCAATATTAATTGATAAGTCTTCCGAATTCATAGAACCATTACCTACTTGAGCCTTGTTTGCTATTTCTTAGCTGTTTTTATAAGTTTGATAAACAACGTATCATTTATTTTTATCCGCAGTTCTCAACCAACGGTCATTATCTTCGTCTTCTTCAGAATTAAGTTGGTTTTTGGTAGTATACGTAATTAAATACAATAAAAACTTAATTTGAGCGCAACTATTAAGTGTTTACTCCGTAATTAGTTTCTAAATACGATGTAATTTCAGAACAACAAAACGCCCCAGTTGAGTAATTTATGGAACACAATTAATAATACTAGAATTCACTCCACTCAAGTAATTAAATAGCTTAATTCATTCTTTAACAGAAACAAAGCTTACTTGCGAGCTCTTTTGTAATTACTAGTGGCGCCAATAAATGAATGATAACGAGACGTGTTTTAACTTATCTATAATATAGAATAGCTCTACCTTAATTATTTTAAGATTTCGACGGCCAACTAGTTTTCTTTTTTTTTTATATAACTAAATTGGCAAACTATCATACGGCCCACCTGATGGTAAGTGGTCACCGTAGCCTATGGACACCTGCAATACCAGAGGCAACACTTGCGCGTTGCCGACCCTTTAGGAAAGGAATCACAAAAAAAGGAAGTGGGAAGGAGAAGGAGCGGGAAGAGGGAAAGAGGGTGATTGGGCCTCCGACACTCTCATGCACCGAACGAAACACAACAGTATGAATATTGCTATTTCACGTAGACATTCTATGAGAGGTTAGTCCTTCCTTTTTTTTGACCGCGAGATTCTCGGCCCCTGAAGGATGTCGGTATACTCACTAAAAACCTGGGGTGAGCAGACCCTCCGCTGACAGGGTGGGGCGAGATGGGGGCAATCACCATCCCGCCCCGGTGGTTGGCCCGGCTGATGGTAACCGGGCCTCAGCACCTATGGAATGGTGACCTTGCTCACCAAGGCCACCCCAAAGACGTGTGGGGCCATGCAAGCCGGTAGAGAGTCCCCCGACTCTGTACCAGTGACCCCACTATACAGGAGCGAGAAGGTGAGCAAATCGCCTCCTCCTCGCTCCCGTCCGTCTGCACCGGAAAGGGTCAGCGAGGAGATTGTTCTCTCTGACCCTCTCCGCGGTATCCTTCTGTGCCATGACAGCCTCGCAGAAGGAGACCACTGCCTGCCACGACCTCTCGCCGCCGAGCATGGCGTTGATCACGGCCATCGTCCAGGCGTGGCTTGCCGCCCCCACGCACGGTGGAGAGGAGGGTGGATAGGGCGGTGATTCGGGTCGCTGACCTTCCGACTGGTGCGGATGCTTTCCGGACACTGATGCTTCGGAAAGTATTTGCACCAGATCACGAGACGGGAGGCGACCCCGGCCTGCCTCGAGTGTAGGGTGCCGGAAGACACGGCGCTCCGCATGCGGGCCGCAGCGGTACACGCTTTCGGCCATAATAGGCGGGGATCTCTCCCTGCCGAGCGTGATCAACGCCATGCTCGGCGGCGAGAGGTCGTGGCAGGCAGTGGTCTCCTTCTGCGAGGCTGTCATGGCACAGAAGGATACCGCGGAGAGGGTCAGGGAGAACAATCTCCTCGCTGACCCTTTCCGGTGCAGACGGACGGGAGCGAGGAGGAGGCGATTTGCTCACCTTCTCGCTCCTGTATAGTGGGGTCACTGGTACAGAGTCGGGGGACTCTCTACCGGCTTGCATGGCCCCACACGTCTTTGGGGTGGCCTTGGTAAGCAAGGTCACCATTCCATAGGTGCTGAGGCCCGGTTACCATCAGCCGGGCCAACCACCGGGGCGGGATGGTGATTGCCCCCATCTCGCCCCACCCTGTCAGCGGAGGGTCTGCTCACCCCAGGTTTTTAGTGAGTATACCGACATCCTTCAGGGGCCGAGAATCTCACATAACTTCCCTTCTCCCGCCTCCCGGAGAGAGAGGTATCCATAAAGGATTATCCAGGGTCAAAAAAAAGGAAGGACTAACCTCTCATAGAATGTCTACGTGAAATAGCAATATTCATACTGTTGTGTTTCGTTCGGTGCATGAGAGTATCGGAGGCCCAATCACCCTCTTTCCCTCTTCCCGCTCCTTCTCCTTCCCACTTCCTTTGTTTGTGATTCCTTTCCTAAAGGGTCGGCAACGCGCAAGTGTTGCCTCTGGTGTTGCAGGCGTCCATAGGCTACGGTGACCACTTACCATCAGGTGAGCCGTATGATAGTTTGCCAATTTAGTTATATAAAAAGAAAAAGAAAAACTAGTTGACCGTCGAAATCTTAAAATAATTAAGGTAGAGCTATTCTATATTATAGATAAGTTAAAACACGTCTCGTAATGATTCATTTATTGGCGCCACTAGTAATTACAATAGAGCTCGCAAGTAAGCTTTGTTTCTGTTAAATAATGAATTAAGCTATACCATTTTGATTCCTAACTCGATCCCTTATTTAATTACTTGAGTGGAGTGAATTCTGGTATTATTAATTGTGTTCCACAAATTACTCAACTGGGGCGTTTTGTTGTTCTGAAATTACATCGTATTTAGAAACTTAATTCTGAAGAAGACGAAGATAATGAGCGTTGGTTGAGAACTGCGGATAAAAATAAATGATACGTTTTTTATCAAACTTATAAAAATAGCTAAGAAATAGCAAACAAGGCTCAAGTAGGTAATGGTTCTATGAATTCGGAAGACTTATCAATTAATATTGAAAATTCCAGGATATTACGTCTATATTAAGATCACTGAGGCAATATTGAAATACCGAATTCCAATGATTGCTTAGAATATTAATATAAGTATAATCCGGAAAAAATTATTGTATATTTATTATGGCATTATTACCTTTTATTTATCTTTAGCATTACATGATGCGGATAACATGCCCAAGATGACGCAATTGCGCATGTGGTAAGAGCATCGTGTAAACGGCAGACGCGAGCCACCCATGCAAGTAGAGTATGCGGTAACTTATGCATGTATTACCTTGCGCAAGTAGCAAGCACCTAATTATGACATAAAAAATTGCCCATCATGATTTAGGTATATGCTTTTATTGGCCAAGTGACGTAATAGTAAGTGTCTTCTCTTTTCTTTTTCTTTTTATATAACTAAATTGGCAAACTATCATACGGCTCACCTGATGGTAAGTGGTCACCGTAGCCTATGGACGCCTGCAACACCAGAGGCAACACTTGCGCGTTGCCGATCCTTTAAGAAAGGAATCACAAACAAAGGAAGTGGGAAGGAAAAGGAGTGGGAAGAGGGAAAGAGGGTGACTGGGCCTCCGACACTCTCACGCACCGAACGAAACACAACAGTAGGAATATTGCTATTCCACGTAGACATTCTGTGAGAGGTTAGTCCTTCCTTTTTTTTTTGACCCTGTATAATCCTTTATGGATGGAGAAGGGAAGTTATGTGAGATTCTCGGCCCCTAAAGGATGTCGGTATACTCACTAAAAAGCTGGGGTGAGCAGACCCTCCGCTGACAGGGTCAGGGGACTTTCCAAAGCATCGATGTCCGGAAAGCACCTGCACCAGTTGGAAGGTCAGCGACCCGAATCACCGCCCTACCCACCCTCGGAGGACCGGGCGAATGGCCTCGACCGTCCACTGGCCCGGGACGGGTGGAGCCAGGTCCTCCGTCCACCGCCTCAACAGGGCGGCCCGCGCCCGTCGCCGCATGCGTGTGACCTCCTCCCACCCCGGGGGCTCCCCGCGGGACCTCCTCGCCGCTACGAAGTGGTAAACTTCGTCGAGGATCTCCGCTTGTAGTTCCCAGGGGGGATCACTGGCCAGCTCGCACGCAGCCATCCAAGACACCATCCGGTAACCGCTTATGGCCCTCGTCACGACGACCCGCTGCGGACGTCGCAGCAGGATCTTATTGTCGCGTCGTAACCCTTGCCATGACCGCTTCGCAGACAGTTGTGACCGCTTCATGGAAACGGCTGGCCGCAACGTCTATCTCCAACCCCTCTCCACCGGGTGCATGGGGGCGGCAAGCTACGCCAGGACGATGGCCGCCTCTGCCGCCAGTTTGGCGTCGAGGCAACTCACTGACCAGCGCGGAAAATCCGCCCGCACCACGCGCCGGGACCCTCTTTGACTGTCGGAGGTGGAGATCTCGAACCGTATGTGATTGTGGTCCTAAAGCGTCTCCACCTCCGACATCACCCTCTAGGCCCGGGCACGTGCTGCGAGCGCGATACCCAGCTCCTTTAGGTCGACCTTTTCCTGTGCCGCCCTGATAGTGGCGTCAGCGTACGTAATCCCCTTTGCCACGGCGTCGGGCTGCAATGACAGCACGACTGCCGCGGATTTCGGGGACTTCAGTGCTGTCGCCACACTCTTGGAGGCAACAGGGGCAGCAGGCCGGGCTTTGGCGGTGGGGGCACGGGCAACCTGGACAGGCGCAGATGCAGTGGAGGGGGAGGAGGACTTTTCCTTCGCTTTTCTCTTTCCCTTTGCCATTTCCCTTCCCAGCCACCGTCACCCATGTTTCCTGAGTGACAGCGTTAGAGCTAGAGGGACCCGCGGTCGGTGCTGCTGCAGGAGCGGCGACAGCTCTTGGGGCCTGCTTGGCATCCTTGCCCGCCTCGTGTCGGTGGCGTGGCGTCTGCCCCCATCCTCCTGGCATCCGCTCTCAGCGGCGGGAGGGTAGTCCTTCCTCGGTCGAGCCGGCCCATTCATGCTGAAATCAGCGAGGCTCTACTACTCAATCTTCATAATTATATACTTCTAATATGACTGTTTCATGAAAGACCTTTAATGTACTAATAACTATTACTGTAGGCACATTACAACTATGTCGACTTAATATTTCAGACGTACTTACAACCTCAATTAGAGTGCTGAATTATCATTCAATGTTTTCACTTACATATTCCTGTTTCCATGTGTGTATATGTTCATGCTCACACATGCTTAATATTGTATTATAAATACTTTCGTAATTATTGAATAAACAAGCATTCTGAATACGCAATCGTTGTTTTCATTACATTGGTTATACCTCTATAATGTTTTACAGACCAAATTTTGGTTAAAGCGGCCAATCTTAACAGAGACAGACTGTTTGCAAAGGAAATAAATGTTTGTTAACCGATTACCTATTGCACTCCATTTGAAATTGTTTGTTATAGATATACATGAAATAAATGGTATAATTATTTCACACTACAAGTAAAGTTATTTACCACAGTCATATTTTGTTTTCCTCTCGAGAGAATACATAATAACGACAGATTTCAAACTTTAACTAAATTTCGTCTAGATTAAAAAGCCTGAAACTGCCTATAACTTGAAATAAATAATTTTTCAAACCATTTCCTAATCATGAATGTGAAATTATTATTCACATTTATTTCAATGATGTAAAAGTGTATTTGCAAAAATGCACTTTTCAGGATATAATCTTCAATTTAGAAAATCTGTTTAGCAATCTAAATCTGATCTTTCTGGTGCTTTTTATTTTAAATAAATCTCGATTATACATGTCGGCGCAAGTCCACATAACCAATTATTTTACTACATTAATTTACCGCTAATTGACTTATAATCAGGTCTCTATAATATTGTCTTATGTTTACGCGAATGTTATAGCTATATAAGCTCGAGCTTTGCAGACTACCACCATCACACCCAGGATTTATAAGAGGTATGTAGACGATACTTTCACAATATTACCAACAGATAGTGTAAATGCATTCCTAAAACATCTTAATTCCATTAATAATAACATCCAATTTACTATGGAATTATAGGCAAATAATTCATTAGCTTTCTTAGATGTACTTGTCATCAGGAATCCTGATCATACTTTGAGCCATACTGTGTATAGGAAAAATACCCATACAAACAGGTACTTAAACGGTGAATCTCACCACCATCCTAAGCAGTTAGCTACCGTGGGAATGTCTTTGTTTCAGAGAGCCCACGGGATCTGTGACAAGAAACACCTGGACGCCGAGCTTCAACATGTCAAGCAAGTACTGCAAGACAACAAGCTCCAATAGCCGCGCCGCCGTCAAAGATCCCGAGAAAAGCCAGCCACAGTCGAGCGCCAGCCTGCCATACTACCATATGTAAGGGGTGTCACTGACAAGATTGGCTACATATTGAAGCGAGCTTGAATCAACACATACTTCAAGCCGCCAACGAAGATAAGTTAATTTTTACCATCCGTCAAGTGCCAATTACCTTTACAAGATGCAGGGGTATATAAAATAGATTGTGACTGTGGACTCTCATATATTGGGCAAACCAAGAGAAGCATAGGCACCCGCTTAAAAGAACATATAGCTGATGTTAAACACCAACGCTCGTTGAAGTCTGCTGTGTTGTGAACATGTGCAACAGGGGACCAACCACTACCTACGATTTGACAAACCACATATAGTCGCAAAAGAACACTGATTCCCACCAAGGATGCTTCGCGAGGCTATTGAAATTAAAAAACATCCTAATTTCAATAGAGAGGATGGTTGGAATGTACCACCAGCTTGGGATCCACTCATTCAAATAGTCAAACCCAAGAAGAAGCAAAACACAGCTAGACTTCATGATACTTTGAGCTCATTCTGCATAAATAGGAACACCAAAGATTAAATTATGTTCGGGTACTTTGAAATAACTAGCTACACTTCAGAACGTTGGGACAACTACCATCTTAGTCTCCCCGTGAACATGGCTGCTGTAAAGCAATCGAAACGTCGGGGCAAAGTGTAAACTCAAATATAAATTGTTTTAATTAGAAAATATATAGCTTATATAAATAAATAGTAGTAAAATTTCAATAATAGTAGTGTTAGAGTTTTCAAAATTATGTAATACCAGTGTTTAAAGTAAAATAAACAACGCGATAAAATCCGTATAAAGTGTTTAATTTCAATCAGGTCTCTATTTATTTACTAAGATTATTTCATGATTACCATATTGTTTAGTCAAGGTTTACCAGTTATTGCTTAAAATAAAAGTTGTAATGGTTTGTTGTTCTTCGAGACGACAAACTATTACTCATTATAATTAAAACATTCAATTTTAAGTAATTAAGCAATTGCTAAATTCATAACTTGATTTTTAAGTAAAAACGAATTGATTTCTAGATATCTTTGTTAAGTTCAAAGTAATTTGAATACTTCCAAGTTCAAGATTGAATTCAAGTGTCAAAAAGCCTGTTATTAAAACATTTAAACTGAAATTAAATTGTTCTAAATATTAAAAACAGTCTGTTGATTTTTGTAAAGAATTAACGTAATTAAATTAGCTATTAAGGAAATGTGTTAAAATAATAGTGAGATATTGTTATTGTGTATTGCCCTCACAGCGCCCGCCATCTTAAGTGCGTTTGGCGTTGTGTAGGCAAGCATTCTATTACGAGTTCTCTCCGAGGCAAGAGTTATTAACAAATTGTAATCTTGTGAGCACTAAATTTAATATTCACTTTTACTGTGTTGCTTTACCTAAGCTTGTGCTTAATAATTATAAGTGTTTATTGTCTTGGCGATTAAAAAGAGTGGCCATGAGTTTCTTGCCCGTTCTTTCACCCTTGCTTTGCTGAACGTGGCAGTAAATGTAAATTCACAGAAAAAATGTAGTGTAACTTCGACATTCATAATTGTTACTTTGTAACCTGACTTAAATAAATTTAGTTTGATTTGAGTTGTCGTAAGCGTGTTTCATTATTTGCAATGAGTGATCCATCTATTGAGAATAGTGTCGTCAGCTCTGCTGACGTCACAGATTTTAAAAACCCTGCTGGACCTTGTGCTCCGTTATACACAATACTCATCCATATAAAAAAAGACCTTGAAGCTGAACTACATAAATCAATTCTTTTATCATTCAGAACAAAAATTCACAAAAAGAATAAAAATATTTCTTAGGTCAAATATAGACCAGGATGCTACTATTGTGGAGACTGGACTTTAAAATAAACCGAAACTTTTGTTTAACATTTGATGACTAGCTTCAAAAGTTTACTAGAATTAATTTATGTGGCTTTATTTTAGTCTCTAGTTTAGATTCAAGAATAGGTTTATAGAGTTAATTCATGCCTATTCCTTCTTTTTCCATTAGGTGAACGTCCGTTCATCTATACTTATATTAAAAAGAGGAAAGATTAGATTTTTTATTTGTTTGTTAGATCTTAACTCAGAAACTACTGAAGCGATTAAAAAAATTCTTTCACCATTAAAAAGCTTTATTATCACTGAGTACGTTAGGCTATATTTTATTTTCAAAAAGATCTTTTACTACCATAACCTAACTGACTTGTACGTGAGCAAATCCGCGGGCAAAAGCAACTCTATTATATAGATGAAGCGACCAAAATTATATCCATTACTTAGACAGTTCATCTCTATAAAACACTTAACGAATTAGAAATTTCGGAAAGGTGTAATATTTCGTTTTAGAAACGGATTTTTACTTTTTCGACCAATCGTAAGCAGGTCGTTTGTTCACTTGCCACTTTGGCAGTACAAAAGACTATAAATAACAAAGACACATACTTTGCCATAAATAATTTACATTTCATATTTATAGCTTTAAAACCTATGCTATTATAATTTTCCAAAAGTTTATTAAGTTTTATTTATGACGACCTTTCTCCTATGAAAATATAGCCTATTATATTCCTATTATCTGATTGTATTTTAACCGAAAACGTGGCTATAGTTTCGATAAGAACGACCGACATAATTTCCTAGTAGTTATTATCGTCAAGGATGCTGTTGGAATGAAATTTCTGTTTAAATAATAAAGACAGCGTCTAAATGAACTTGACATGATAAATTACCGCTCTGTGCTAAGATTTGTTCTCTTTAGCAAGAAGGTTTATAAGTATTATTAAGTTTCATTTTTAAAACATTAGTCCAATATAACTATGTATGACAAGGTTGTAAGCTCTAAAATCAACTCACCTTTCTTTACTTACTATAAGTGATTACTAATTGAATATATACATCAATCAATTTAACGTCATACAAACCTACGTTCAGCTGTGACTATAAGCTAATTAATTGATTTTATTAAAGGGAATGTAAATTAGTAAATTGGTTTCTTATTAGTTGGTTTGATATAAATTCCCTTGATTTGTTGTTAGTATAGCGACACTGTTGACGCGTTATGTGGGGGACCAATGGGGGGTAATGATAAGTGTTGTTGTGGATGCTCAAATGAAATAAGTCTTAATAATATATATCTTCTCCCTAGCCTTTATTATTCCCAAGTCATATCACTTAGGGTCGGCTTTTCTGGTTTAACCGGATTTGACTGGATATCAGTTTTTACACGGAGCGGCTGCCACCTGACTCCGCAACCCGAAGGCTAACGATACCCTAAGGCTAGACCAGTGTCAGGATATTATAGGGCACTGACTTCCCAGTAAAGACTGCTATAGATGTTCATGGCAGCCGGGACCGACGGCTTAACGTGCTCGCCGAGGCACGGAGCAGGCGATATTATTGTCAATCAACACGTACATAATTTCGAAAAGTCATACAACTTTCGAAAGTCGAGACGTTTCGAAACCCTCTGCATTGCAGTCTGTTGGTCGATATACTATATATATTCACTAGTACCAGTTATAATATGATAAATACATATTGAGCAACGACCTAACTCAGTGGTTACGGGAAGACGACAGCCGTGCGGCCGTACAGTATACTTGCGCCTGACTACACAAAACTAAAGCGTCAGCAGCGTCGTTACAGTTAGCAACTTAATTGATCTTATTGATGGCAAATATTCTCTTAAAATTCCTCTCTCTAACCGATATGATGTCTTGCTACTCACAATATTATCGTTCGAGCGAGGTACATCCACCTCGGTCGAACGATAATATTTGACTTACTTTTATTGGAATGGATGTTTCTATGGTGCAAAAAGTGATAAATTTGATTTTAAAAAGAAGGATCTATGCAGCGTTACATGTACGTGGAGTACAGTAGTATATGTCATGTATGTTAGCAGAATTGGTCGGTCCGCCATATAAGGATACAAGGGGGTATTGGCTGTGCCTAAGTAAGCGCGCAATACCCCGTTATATCATTTAAACGGGGTTCGATCAATGCTGATAATGTGCCAAGATGAGACATACGATTACCTTCACTAATAGAATATCATGTCCTGGCTAAATATGTATATAAGTTACATATCCTAACTGTTTCATCGTTGCAAGGTAAAACCGCTGAAGCTAATTAAAAAGGTTACCTACAAGAGATTGCTTTTAGCGTAAGACCGCCCTTTGTACGTTATAATATGCTATCCCTTTGATGTAGACTGAATTCTACATGTGTACAATAAAACTTATTTATTCTATTCTAATTACATGAAATTCGGACCAAAGGATTTTCGTGATGTAAACAATAGATTCCAAGGACGAACAAAGAGTTATTTCAAATACATTTTAGTTAGCAGCACGAAGTCAATGAAAATGTGAAAGGCAAGAGGCTTGTTCCCAATTTCTTTGGATCTAAATCTATACTCGGCGAAATGTGGTGGTGTAATATTCATTTACAACATCGACATAAATAAATACATAATTTAATTGGTAAATATTAAAATGTACTAGTGTTCGCTAATAGCCGATATTCGACCATAATCATTATTGCAAATTCGAGGAAAACATAATATATAAATTTATATAAAAACTAATTATTTTCATTGTATTGCTGCAAAAAAAATGTAAATTGTTTGACAAACAAAGGAGAAAATGGTAATGAACTATTTTATCTTTGTCTATATAAGTAGAATATACATCCATGCTAGGTTGTCATAGATCAAAAGTTATGCGTAAAAATATGATTTAATACAACTCATGTACAATAGCTTTTATTAAGATTAACCTCTTTCGCAATACCAAGGCCTACATGATTATTAAAATGAAATCCACGCAAGCAATGCTTCAGGGAACATCTAGGTTCTTTTTAGCTGTGAAATACTCTGATTGCAACGAAAATCAATAAAATACGAAATATGATGCACGGCGCATTTCGAATATCAAATTGAAGTGCACATTTACGGGCGTCAAACATTTATTTAATAATATAAAATATCTTTCAAGCAGTGTAAAGGATCTTTGATTCCAATTTCAATGATTATTAATATTTCCATATAATTAAACTACAACTATGGATTTCGCTTTATTTTGTTTAATGGAATTTTCCATTTAACCTAATGTTTTAGATATCTTTCAGTACGTTCAGGGTAGAAGCTTTTGTGTAAACTTTTCTGCATCAACTGTAAAACAAAATGTAACAATTTGTAAGGGAAAGCTGTGAACTGCCTCGGTGGCGCAGTGATAGTATATACGACTGCTGTGCATAATGTATCGGGTTCGGTTTCCGAGTCGGGCAAATTGTTATTTGGTTTTTTTGTCAAGAAATCTCAGCAATAGGCTAGCTACCAAATATGTGGGAACTAAAAACATAGTTGGCGATCGGGCAGGCTTTGTATTTGTACTAAAATACACTTAAGTACTAGGTCTACAAACTGTTCTTATAGGATCGCAAATCAAAATTATGTGTTATATAATTTAATAAAATCAGGATTATTCTTTACTTGAGCCAAAAAAAGATACATAAAACATTCATTGGTTTTGCAATTTTGAGAAGTTAGTTTATCACTGCAGTGTAAATACGGCAGCACCGTTAAACAGCAATATCAGCCGACTGAAATGAGCGTACACTCAGTCACTCAATTCCCTTAGCTACCACTTAAGAAACTTTCATGAACATTACCAGTCCTAATTACGAGCTTTTCCATACCCAGATCTGCTATTATCATATGACCAGTACTTGCGCGGATGTAAAGATTGTGCTGTGTCACAAAGGGCAAAATTAGATATTTTAACCAATTTTGTTCCATATAAAACAGCTTTTAACCTTGTACAATACGGAGACACAGAATGCCAGAGGAGAATCATAACGGCGTTACATATATCATTGCCTCTTGACATTTTTACCCTCTGTGAAAAGGTTGAAGAGCCAATAAACAATTGCAAAAAGTTTTATTTGATGTTGTAACCATGGCAATATTGTCACACGATCCTGCCTCTAAAAGCACCATAGATATAGCAACACGTGCTTTTGCCCGCTGCTTCGGTCACTCGGCAACACTAATTTCTCTAGTTGAAATATATTCTATTTCCTTTTATGTATCTCTGACAACGTTTATGTGAAATTTCACGATGATCAGTCTAGTAGTTAGGGTGTGAAAGCGTAATAAACTATACAAACAAATAAACTCACGTTCACATTTATAATACTACATTTTGCTCGTGGCTTTGCTTTTGTAAGTATAGATTAGGTTAGGTTAGATTACTTTATTCTAGATAAAAGGTACACTGTGTCCTTTTCTGTACAACGGACAAAGTGTATGCGAAATTTCATGATGATCGACTTAGTAGTTTAGGCGAGAAAGCGTAACATACAAATAACAAATTTATAATATTAGTTAGGATATAACATTTCAGTTGTTGTTACAGTATGAAAATTATGTCCAGTTGTGACGCATGACGAATTTCTCACAAAAACTAAAACACTAATAAACGAAACGACGATAATACGTTAAACTAAAGAACCTTCTATAGTACAACATATAACACATAAATTCACTTCTGTATGACTGCGAGAAATCCATAGAAGGCAGAAGTGTCAGTCTGTCGTATTACATGTTAATTTTGTTAGCTGTGTTTATACAACGTGTCACAGATATAACGCACAACCTCAAACACCCCAATTAGATTATTAAATCGTAATAATAATATAATCATTAAAATGTTACTTTTATGTACATTCTTAAATATTTTAATTTAACGAATTACTTCTCCTTATTGTGCGCGGGTAGTATAGGTATATTACAATAAATCTTTGTTGAGGACACGGCGCTGCATACTTTGGCGGATTGCCCCGCCTGGGCATCGCAGCGCCGTGAATTGATCGCAACAGTCGGATCGGTTGCCCTCTCGCTCTCAGCCGTAGATCAGTCTATGGTCCGGAGTGAGAGGTCGTGGAATGCCGTCCGTGTGAGAAAGTGATTTCCATCAAGGAGGCGGCGGAGCGGGAGTGGGGCGCTTAAACCCAACCGCAGAGCCGGGCGTCGGAGGGCGCAAGATGACCTCCAGCCACCCTGAGGTTTGGGGGTGGTGGTTGTGGGCCTGCCCGTCATCCGTTCAGCACCAGGTCCGAGAGGCGGCGTGCGTGTTCCCACGTGCGCCTCTATCTCGTGTCGGTCTCCCCCTCTAGAGAGGGGACAGTAGGGCTTTACAGAGAGTTTTGCTCGAAAGGTGGGTCTTGTTGTGTAGTGGCCTGCCGTTTTATACGGCGGGTCGTAACCTCGGCGGGGTCGAGACCGCATGTGAAAGTGATTCGCGCGGCCCCATCGATAGCGGTTTTGTCGAGGAACACCGTGGTAGGTTTAGTCGGTATTCCGGGAGGTACATTATCATTTCAACATCTTTCTTTTACCCCGGTGAGTCCGACATAATCCCTCCGCCCGCCTCCGCGGAGGGGTATGCATTCCCCCAAGTAAAAAAAAAAGGTATATACAATAAATCTAACATTTTTGCCTCTATTGCTTCAAAACCTTATTGCCTTGAATTATGATACATTTTCGTTTATTTCGACTGTTCAAAGAAAAATATTACTATAATTTACGTTATTTTAATTATTTTAGGAAAAAAAGAAACCTATATTAAAATGTCAGAAATGGATTCAGTAGCCGATTCTGAAGAACTGAAGAAAGTACTTTCAGGAAGTGCGTTTAATATGTTACACGTTGTATATCATCATATTTCTGCAGTTCCTACTTATACTGAGAATTTCTTAAGAGAAAATAAAAATACATTATTACTAGATCCAAGTAGTGAAGTTGGGATTTCACATTTCTTGCTGGGAATAAAAAAGTACTTGTTTTCACCGCCAATGCTCTAGCGGCTTTAGCACCGTAGCTCATAATCCTTATAATAGGTACTACAAGCCTCCATAGTTTAAAATAATAGGCATCTTATATCTAATAGCCATTTTACCTTGCAGATGCTTCGAAAGAGCAGAGATCTTTCGACCGATGGCCACTATGACAGGCACTATATAGTCTTCATAAATATTAAAAATAATTCATATCAAAATTTAAAACAAAATCCTAACGAAGTCTAAGTCTAGAAATTAATAATACGATATTAATTTCCAAACTGCCTAACATGACAAGCAATTCGTAGAAATATTGCTGGCGCCGAATTTCAGTTACTGATGAAATACTTTGAATTCATAACAATAGAATGACGTCATAAGAGTTATGCCCTAAAATAATGACATGAGATTGCTAAGTCATGGAACCTAAATTTCCATTCTTATTATGTCCAGAAGCCAATATAAGCGTATGAAATAGTGACTCATTCAATATCCGCTTCTTATTTAACCCAGTTGTGAGGTTATTATTTCATAAAGACAACTAAATTGCTTTCTTGTTAAAAACAAGATATGCCAAGGCCGTAGGAATTAACTGACGTCATCCCGAAACTAGAAAATGTCTTTTCTCATATCGGCCGAACTGCTCGTACATACACACTCATGCTACGGTCAGATGGCGATTTTCCCCATATACCGAATACGAGATTATATCGAATAGAGCAGACAACAGAATATACAATGTGCCTTTAATAAATTTAAAGAATGTTCAGACGCAGTCAATGCGGGGAATTCCCGTGTTTGTGATATATTTTGTACCGTATATACTGTCCGAGCTTGTTACCGAGGAAGCCGCATCCCAAAACGATTTTATCGAATACGACATGCAGTAGCGTTTATGTTTATGTTGTATAGTTCACACTACACACATTTTTTTAAATATAATCTGGGTATCGAAACCACATCCTACGCCGCAGTTGTGAGGCCGCCTTTTTAAACCACTATTCCATACGTGCAGTAAAATGTTTACCACAAAAATATTTTATTCACTCACACGTACCTACTCACAAGCCATATTTGCTAGTCAAAACTTTGTCAATGCCGACACGGTGGCCGTGAAATCCTATGTCAAGGTTGGCCTTGGCTATAGACGTAGATTATATATATAAATAATATAGATATTACTTTATCATACTATCATGATGATAAGCAAGCATACAACTCTCACGCAGTAATCGCTATCGACCATGCAAAGCAAAAGTTCATAACACGCTACGCTGCCACCGGCGATAACGAAATACATAGCTCAGGATAACTCACTAAACCATTTACTGATTCACTGAGCAGTGTGTTCTAAAAGAGCTCTGTGAATTTACCTTCATAGCTCTCGACACAACTCGATGGATTTGATCGTGGTATTTGCCATACATTTTCTGAAAAGCACTGCTGATGAAAACATCGGCACACAAATGGTACAAAATTTATGGTAAAACGTGCCTACTATCATCGGTGACGGTTTTTCTCGCCAATTCTTATTTACTACAAAATCATAAAGCAAGGTTATGTTAGTTTTGATTTCAGTAGTACTTCCCCAATGGATTGAGATTTGGATTTTTCAAAACTCATTACAAACACTAGGAATAAATCCAGTGTCACGGAGCATTCATAAAAAACACCCAGACTCGAAACAAACATTTGTAGATCACACATAATATATGACCCGTCTGGGGTTCAATCCCACAACACTCGGTGTAGTGGCAATGGCCAGGCGATCACTTTAACCGCTACGCTATCCGTGCAATCACAGACACATCTTCTGCTATTTTTTTATAAGCAGGATACAATATTATGTCAACATAATGTCTATTGTAAGGTAAAAGTGGAATAATTGCCCTAGGAGTATAGATGCCCCGAAAATTGTATTGATAATCTCGAACACAACACGATCGCAGTTATTAACCTCCGAGTCTTCTTCGAAGAGGTAAATGAAAACACTATGTGTGTCTGTGTGTCTGTCTGTTAGTGACAGGCATAGCTCCGGAACCACTGGACCGATTGACTTGTTACTTGGTGTGCAAACACCTTGAGGTCATCCCTCAGTCGAGTTTGAATATCGGCCCTGTGGGTCAAAAGACCCCTGAGATATAGGGGTCATAAGGTCAGTGGATATCCACCAACGGAGTGATTTGGAAGTCCAAGGCAGAGGTTTTTGCCCAGCAGTGGAACATTACAAAAAGCTGAAGAGAAAAAAAGGTCACATGAAGACGAAGAGGTTGAAGCCTGGGTTTTACACCTATCTCGTTACTTATGTAGCTGCAATACATAGTCTCATACACGTCCGCACACTGCGGTGCTGAGGGACAAATTGCGCGAGTTTCCGTGCCACTTGTTTATGTATGAGCTGCATTCGCTGAATGCGCGCGCTCAAGCTTGTTACGTCATCTTTACAATATTGTAATATCCTGTGATTGGTCGATTGTAAATTCCCTTTGTATGTAATTTCTTGTATGACTAAATCTGTGTATATAAATCGTATTCTACAACATATCGGAAGTTTTACTCTGCATCTCTGGACATCAAGCTACAGTAAATCCTGTCTTTCACTTATATTTAAAGCTTGGACACCCCTGCCCTCGATACGCGAGCGTCAGCCGCGTGCATTAGATATTTAGTGCGTAGTAAAATAAAATAGCTGAACTTGGTCACGGACGACGTGAATTACGAAAACAACTGTTTTTTGAAACGTGTAAATTTTCATTTCACAGGTAAGATAATTACATTTTTTTGATTATTGCAATTATTTAGTGTGATTATTAATTGTGAGTGACGGTATTAAATTTTATTAGGCGTGTGTTTATTAAAAAATAGCAGCGTCTATCCCAATCTAAAAGGATTGACACTGATATCCTGTCAAATCCGGTTAGACCAGAAAAGCCGACCCCAAATGACTTGGGAATAATAAAGGCCAGGGAGAAGAAGAAGTATTAGTAATTATAATGTTTATTTTATTAATCCCTAACGGTTCACGGACGACGTGCATTACGAAAACAACTGTTTTTTGAAACGTGTAAATTTTCATTTCACAGGTAAGATAATTACATTTTTTTGATTATTGCAATTATTTAGTGTGATTATTAATTGTGAGTGACGGTATTAAATTTTATTAGGCGTGTGTTTATTAAAAAATAGCAGCGTCTATCCCAATCTAAAAGGATTGACACTGATATCCTGTCAAATCCGGTTAGACCAGAAAAGCCGACCCCAAATGACTTGGGAATAATAAAGGCCAGGGAGAAGAAGAAGTATTAGTAATTATAATGTTTATTTTATTAATCCCTAACGGTTCACGGACGACGTGCATTACGAAAACAACTGTTTTTTGAAACGTGTAAATTTTCATTTCACAGGTAAGATAATTACATTTTTTTGATTATTGCAATTATTTTGTGTGATTATTAATTGTGAGTGACGGTATTAAATTTTATTAGGCGTGTGTTTATTAAAAAATAGCAGCGTCTATCCCAATCTAAAAGGATTGATACTGATATCCTGTCAAATTCGGTTAGACCAGAAAAACCGACCCCAAATGACTTGGGAATAATAAAGGCCAGGAAGAAGAAGAAGTATTAGTAATTATAATGTTTATTTTATTTATTAATTCCTTCCCCATAGTCATAAATTCATTGACGCGTCTTTCCCATATGGTAGACATCTATCAACAAAATAGTACAGCAACAAATACTTATTTTTTTCGCTTATATATAATAGTTACTCTCCATTACCCATAATCGTAATGTAGATAAAAGACGTGCTTTTGAATAGAAATAATAACTTGCTTAAATACTATGACCATTTGGAAATAATGAGCCAATTTTAAAATGAGGGGCATCTATCCCACTTTTACCCTAACTGAAGAAACACAAAAAAATATAAATGAGCAGAAATACTGCTAAATGATTCACAGCCAGAATAATTACGCCATTAGATGAATGACTGAGTACTTGTGTCTACAGTGTCAACATATCACTTAGTTTTGTATGTGGTTTCACAACCAGAGCAATTCAATGACAAATGGGTCATCTCATATATCCTAAAATAGAATATAAATGAATTCATTTTATTAATATTGAAATTCCAATTATACTCAAACAAATTACATAAACTGCCTCTCGACTAAATATTAACTGTAGCTCAACGTCAACCGCAGAGATACATAGATAGCTAGCGCAATTGGAAAACGCTACATCAAATTAGTATTTTAATAGCAATTCATCGTTTGCGTAATAAATAGAAAATATTGATAGTATAATACTTTTAAAATTGCAATTCAATCTGGATTGGAAACTTCGTCAATTTATAAAATCGAATGAGAGCCATCTCATAGATATTTGATCGAGTGATATTGGCAATCTGCCTTTGTTCTCTCTAATTACAAAACTGCCTCGTTTAATGTTTGGTCTAGGTTATTACACTGTTACAATTGCCAACAAATCTTCGAAGATAGTTACAAAATAAAACTACATAGTCGTCATCTTGAGGCACTGCTTCTGCAAATGATATAATTAGAAGCATAACACGATAAGATTTAAACTACGTTCTTGTTATTTTGCAAAGTATTTCATTGACCTTGATTCGCATATTTGTGAAAGCTAAAAGCCATTTTCATCGGGTTATCTCACTATTACGCGCAATAAATATTAGTATCGTGTCAATAAATTCGAAATAACACATAAATATTTCGATGAAATGCCGGTGTAATATTTTCTTCCGCGAAGTAGTGAACATTATTACGATTATATCACTTTATTTAAAAAAGCCACAAATAATCTTTCTGTACTTCAAATGTATATGCTCTGCGAACTGAATGTGTCATAGACGTCGAAAAGGTGATCATTTTGGACGCTCATGTCAGATACAATTTGACAGAGGTTAACTCGCAGCACAGCAACATCGTTGAGAATATTTCTTTGTAAAATGAGATACACTTGTTATGTCCAAACATAACAAGCGTCAATATATCACCAATACGAGATATTCGATTACGAATTTACCTGTGGAAATAAATAAATCCGCTGAGTTATTGAACTGTTATTTGAAACGCACTAAACAGATTAAGGCGAAAAGGCTTTTAGCCTATACAAAGTCTTAGCCTTTATGATTACAAAGTTTGGTAATAAAAACAAATAAAGAATCGGGCTTATCGATAGATTTTCTACTAGGATTGGCAATATAAAAGCTCCTGTCGACCTAATTCCCAGAATACCAATTATGGCAATAATATTAGAGGTACGTTTTCTTCTCAGAATTCTTTACCTTATATATAATATATTTCTTATTGTTGTCTTGATTATATGCCAATGCATATAATGAAGACTACAATAAGAAATATATTTTGACTAAAAATAGGTATGGTATGTATAAAGGCCCAACACAAACATCGGTTGATTGCCTGGATGGCAAAATAGTTCAAGTGGTCGTCTGGCTACTATTACCAAGTGTTGCAGGTTCATATCCAAACGGGGCATAAAATTTATGCGGCACAAATAGTTCCGAGTCTATGCGATCTTTTATCCATTATTTGAATGTTTGCAAAGTCCTCCGTAACACAGGACTTATTACTATATATACTACTCACAACAAAATAAGGGCCACTGGGATTTTTTGCTGTACCATGAAAACAATAAAGACATTAAATATTTTAACTAATGTAACTACAAAATAATGTTATTGGTTATAATATAGGCTAACAATTGTTTAAAATAATGATCATCAATTGTTTTTTTTAAATACATAATGAAATTGGCTATTTTGAATGAAACACATAAACAAAAGAAATCAACGGAAAAAGACAAAATACTGTTCTTGTCACTTTTTTAGTAACGAGTATGTCCTCCTCTCTTAGCAATACACTCCTGAAGCCTCGTATGCATACTCTGGATCAAATTTCCCACGTTTTCATCTGGAATCTCCTCCTATGCAGACCACCAGTGTTGGGGAGAAGTCTACCCAGCGCTGCAGCATTTTACATTTACTAGCTTCGGGGCGACTTGGGCGAAGTGAGGCCTAAAGCACCATTTTCTATCTAGGTGCAGGCCCAAATATTTCATTTGGGCCCGCACCGGCACGTCCTGATTCAAAATCTTTAATTTCGCCCCTCGGGGGGCACCGTGACGCAGGCCGTGAAATAGGAGGGCCTCCGTTTTGCTAACGGAGACCCTCAGGCCCAGCATTTGAATTCGCTCTATGACGAGCGCCGCTCCGACCTCGTCCAATCGGGCCGTCGTCTCAAAACTGCTCCCCCTCGCCATGATGAGGGTATCGTCAGCGTAAAAAATCACACCCATCCCGGGGAGGAGCTCGCCGCGCAACAGCCAGTCGAAGCCGATGTTCCACAGGGTCGGACCCAGAACCGAACCCTGTGGAACACCACGCTCTATACGACGCTGGAGCAGACGCCCGTCGGTGCCCTCCCAAACGACGTACCTCTCATCGAGGTATGCCTCCAGCAGCCTCCGGAGGTACAGGGGCACTCCATGGTATCGGAGCGCCTCCTTTAACGTCTCGAACGGCAGACTGCCGAAGGCGTTCTCAATGTCGAGCGAGACTGCCAGAACCACATCTCCCCGGTCTACGGCCTCCGTGGAGAGGGCCTTTAGGGTGACCAGCGCATTCGTGGTCGATCGGCCCCCTCTGAAGCCATACTGTGCCTCTGACAGTCCCGGTCCCACTTCCTCGAGGTGTTGAACGAGACGGCCCGCGAGGACCCTCTAGGCTGTTTTGGCCGTTTCGTTCAGCAGCACCAGCGGTCTGTATGCGGAAGGCGAATCCAACGGGCGTCCCTCTTTCCGCAACAGACAAAGACGGCCGGTTTTCCAGTCCTTCGGGAACTGCCCGGACCTCAACCACATATCGAGCAGTCCCCGATACGACTCCCGCAGTGCCCTCAGTGCGATGCTCAAGACTCGGCCCGGAACGCCATCCGGGCCTAGCGCCTTTTTGTTCGTCGACAGCCGGTCCAAGGCCCGGTCCAATTCCCCCTCGGTGACAAGGGGGATATCCACGATATCATCCGTATCAACTCGAGGAGCCATAGTTGGGGGAGCGTGCCTCGCAGACTGGGGGAGCAGGCTCTCCACGACCCTCAACGGGACATCCTCTCGGAGAGTCTCGATGATGGGAGTGCTGCGGGCGCGGAGTTTATTCCGCACCGTGAGGTAAGGGCGCCCCCATGGATCCCTGTTGAGGCCTTCCAACATCTCTTCTCGGTCCTCGGCCTTCGCCCGGCTGATGGCCCGCTGCAGGCTCTTCTTGGCCGCTCGGTAATCATCCCGCAGCTGGTCTTCGACGAACTCGGCGCCGTAGCGACGCCTACTCCTCATAAGGGCCCGCCGCGTTCTCATGCAGGCCGCCCGAAGTTCCGCAATTTCGGGTGACCACCAGTATACTTGGCGACGCGGCGGGCCCCTCCGGGCCCTCGGCATCGCAGCATCGCATACTTCCTTTAGGGCAATGCGTAACCGTCCTGCGGCCGCGTCCACATTCGCCTCGGTGCGGTTCTGCACACCCGCGGATCCCCAGCGCTGGACTATAGCCGCCTTCAGGGCCATCAGCCGGGCGAACTGGCCGAGAGCCCATCGTGGGAAGCGACTACAGCCCCGAAAGCGCTCCGCGGGTGTTAACGGGGTGGAGACGCTGAAGCGGATGTATCGGTGATCCGACAACGTCTCCACCTCCGTTACCACTCTCCAGCCGTTCACTCGGCGCGCGACAGCAGAGGTTGCGAACGAGAGATCCACAATGGAACCACCATGCTGCCGCACGCACGTCCATGTGTTGCCCGTGTTTAGGAGCGAAAGACCGGAGAGAAGCAACCATATTTGTGTGGTCCTCCCCTTGACATCCGTGGCGGGGTTACCCCACGCCCTGGACTTCGCGTTGAAATCGCCGAGAACGAAGGTTGGTCTCGGCGACTGCCGTCGAACCGCAGCTCCGACGGCTGCGGTTGGGGGAGAAATACACCCCCGCGACGACGCAGTCCCTAAACCCCGCCACGACAAAACCACTACCTCTTTTTATGATGGAAAGGGGAGGACCAGAACCTCCTCTTGACACAACCGCAACCGAGTTATCCCTATCGCCGGCCCAATTGGGCTGGCTGGGGACGAAATACGGTTCGCTGGCCACCGCAACGTCTACGTCCCACTCCGCCATGGACTGCATTAACAGGTCCTGAGCACCGGCGGAGTGGTTGATGTTCGCCTGAAGGAATCCACAAGACCGACTGGTCATGTCTCCATTGTGGATCCCTCTCCCACCCTGACGGTATTCGCCCTTGGCGTGGCCTGCGAGCCTTGGCCAGCGCCTCCCCTGACCTTGGGGGGCTTACACGCCCGCGTCCCCATGACGTGATCCGAGGGCCTTCCGGCCGCCGGATATCAGCAGTCTCCGTGGGGATCGCGATTTTTGCCTCTCCATCGAGGGCGATGCGAATTTACTCAGCCAGACAGTTTGTCAGCTCTGGGGTCTGCGTCTTCGGCAGCTGTAGTACCCTTGAGCCAGTGGCCCCCTTTCGAACACGGAGTCCCTCGCCGACGCCAAACTCTGATAGGTTTATGGCATTTTCGGCCCGCGTCAATATGTCGGCGTAAGTGACGCCTCTGCGCTCCGCTGCTGGATCCAGTGACAGAATTACCGCCGCCGTCTTCTGCCCCTTAGGTATTTTTGGTACCAACGTCTTCTTTTTAGCTACAGGGTCCGTTGCAGGAGCAGCGGTGGCTTGGCCGCTCTTCTTCTTGGGCTTCTTCCGGACCACTGTGGCCCACGTTTCTGCCTGAGTAGTGGGTCCAGTTACATCCATCGGGCGTGATGGCCCGGCCTCCGGCTGCCTATTAGCCGCTGGCAACGGCCCCTGCGCAACTTTTTTCTTCTGGCCCGTTCCTGACTGGGCCTTTTGCACCGCCTTTTTTCTATCGGCAGCCAGGGGCGGCCGGATGATCTGCTCAGGCAGGAGACGGTGTTCAATGCCCTCAAAGAGGGCATTCACCATCGTCCCCACCGAACGCATCAGGGAGGCCTCAAGCCTTCCGAAATGCTGTTCCAAGTCTGTCTCAGGGACCGGAGTCGGCGGCACTTTCACAGCAGCAGTCTTCTCCTGAAACTGCCTTTTGAGGGATTTGTTTTCCTGTAGTGCCCTTCAGGTGGTCGGATTTGGTGGCCACCTCGATGATGCCCCCAGCGTAGAGACCCGCTTTGGACCTTACATGCTCCAAGTCCCTACTGCTGAGATCTGCAATCTCCTCAGCCGTAACCGCATCGTCAGAGTCGTCAAAGACTGTGGTTTCTGACGGGGAGTCATCCACTCCCATTGACGACTGGCGACTGAGCGAACTCTCGAACTCCTGCTCTCGAGAGTCATTTTCTCTACGCCTTAACTCCTGCCGGGCCTTACTCAACCCAGCTCGGTGAGCCACTGGTGCGGCTCGACCACGCCCTGCGGTGTTTATCTTCCGTGTGGGCTCCGTATCAGTCTCTGACTCGGTAGCCACACTCGCATTCTTGCGCGTTCTAAGCGCTCTCTTCCGAGTAGAGGGAACCCTAAAGATTCCCTCGCTCACTGACTGCACCTCCACGTCTTGAGGTATTGTACTCCACGTCATTTTTGTTTTTGTTTTGCAATTCCATAGTTTTCCCACGAGTATGGGACAAATACTCGTCCGCCCGGGCAGAGATCCCTGTACCCGAGTAAGCGTAAATTTTTAACCCAACACAGAGAGAGTTTTTAAAGAGGTTGTCTTCCTCTATCCCCCCGGTTTGGGACGGATGGGGGTCCATGTTGGACCAATCCACCCGCCCCAAAATACGCCCGACTGGGCAGGAAACCTATGCTTCCTATCCCGCCCCGGCCTAACGGCCCCCAGTGGTGATTTTTTAAAGAGGTTTTCTTCCTCCATTCCCCCCCGCCTCATCCACGTGTCCTCTGCTAATCAAAGAAACACGTGGAGAGATCCCCAAACATGGCCCTCGCGGGCCGATAACCCCGAGACTAGATGCCTCGGATTCCCTATGCGTGCCGGAGTATTAGCCACGAGTAATAATGCCCCCGAAAGGACATTATTACCCGAGTTGCCCGGGGTGTACCGGCCCAACGTCTGCCGTTCCCATCCGCAAGAAATGTAGAAAGGACAAGCAGCCGTCAGGCACACTGGGAGGTTCTCTGGCCACACACCCCTCGGTTACGACACACGACGGACGAGCCTGGGTTGCTTTGTTAGTTAGGAAAAAAGGCGCATAGTGTAACCACGCTTCATCATAAAATGCTGAACTGGGGTCCTGATTGCCGCAGATGTTACTTATTATTTACTTTACTCTGTTTTTGTTTCTTTCTTCTTTTTTACTTTTCTTGTAATTATTATTTGTTTTTATTCTTAAAAACATTGTGCTCACCTAAAAGCTGTTAAGCAAGAAATATTTATTTGTTTCTTTCTTTCTAAAACTTGCTTTGGGCCGGCGCTGTGTATCAAATTCATATTTTGCCAGCAATCGTTTTACCCACGTAATAGTTTTGATTGTCGTTTACCAGGCATAGTCTCAAACTCTGTACTGCTACAGTACTGAGAATGTGTTGACAGATAAACCAATAGAACTTTGCCTCACCCCGGTATCGGACCCGAGACCTCATGTACAGCAGTTGCAAACACTGTCTTCAGCATTAAGGCATTAAATTCATATATAAGCTGTCGTAAAACTGTAAATCTAAACATATATGTTGATTCGAGTAAGATTTTTAAATTAATTATGAGAGTTAACTTATTGTTTCGGATTCCAAAACTATATTTATTTTTCTCCAAGTCTGTTTTTTGTTTGAGGTTTACGCAAACATTACTGAACGGATTTCAAAAGGCAATGCGGGAATAAAAACTGTTTAATAAATCTATTGTTGTCGCGCTGGGCCTGAACGAAATATCAATGTACGAAAGACACTAACTACACCTCGGAATGTTTAAACATTTGAAATGATCATCTCATATTTTCCTGTTTCGTCTTCCAAAACTAAACTATCTATATATTTTCTTCTTATATAAGCAGACTATGTTTTTACGTTTTAGTTTTTTTTTCATTTAATTCATTGCCTAGATGTTTTAAGACAAAGTCAAAGTCAAAAATTAGGTATTTATTTAGATAACAAAGAAGCACTTATAAAAGCCGAATTTTTCTGTTAGGGAATAATATTCAATATTTAATGAACTTATATTTATGTTAGTTATGTTAGGCAGAGAGCAACCCTTCGTTCGAACTCATAACAATTTTTTATAAAACAAAACAAAAATAAGTTATTTAATTAATATAAAATCTAATTTAAATGATTAGAAGTTATTATATTTAAGCTCAACACATTAATTACCTTTTAGGTTTACAAAAAACGAATAAATTTTTTAGCAACTGGAAATTTATAACACCTAATTTTCTTGACAAGAATCACAAGAAATAATTTCATGTGTTTGTGACACATACATTTAACTAAGCTAAACTAAAGTACCACTAAAGACATCATACAATCTGAAGTAATGCTGTTCTTAGAGCGAGAACAAACAATGCATCGTTGTTGTTTGTTGGCGCTAAACATTCGACCCAGAGACATTCAGCATCCTGTAATTTCGGTAATGATAATTGAGTGGATCCTCCAAATATCAACATTCTACATTTTTATTGTCATTGTTAGTTGTTATTATAATTATAAATTTCATAGGTCTTGAATCAAGAAGTATTCAAGATAAGAAAAATGCCTCATTGGCCAGCGTGGACTTATCCTTGCGATGCTTTAGTTGCCACACATTGGGTAAGCTACAACGCCACGCCGTCTTATGTCAAATTGTAAAATAAATCTGTTTGGAATTTTTGCTTATTTGTGGGAGCTGCATTATGGGCGCTCATAGTTAGTTGTACTCACTGATTGGTAAACGATTAGCTAGGTTAAGCAACGTTGGGTGCGGTCAGTCTATAGATGGGTGACCGCTTAGTGGTATTTCATCTGAGCGTCTCCGTGCTTCGGAGAGCACGTAAAAAGTCGATTCCCGGTTGTTGCCAATTTGATAGCAGTCGTTAAGCCATGTCAGAGGCCTACGAAGGCTTTTCAATAACTCTTGACAACAGGTTGGCCACTAAACACAGGAAAAGAAGAAGATTATGCAGATACCAGTTATATATATCAGCCCTATCAAACCCACTACTGAACACGAGCCTCTTCTCAGTGTGTCAATTTAGTAGAATGTGACACCAATATTGATGATAAAGTCTTTCTGGTATAGCAGCTAACTCCTTTCTGTTCGTTTGCCCGATTCGTCTGATAAGGCATAAAATATATACTAAGCGATATTAACACAGAATTATTTCAGAATACATAAACTATGTATATAAAATTTTATTGACACTGTATGGTTGATGATAAACATCATATCAACCAGACCGATTTTTATCAAAATATTGGTACCATGATAGTATACCTGTAAAGATGAATAGCGCGAGCATTCACGGGATATTGAGAGCACCTTTGCGAACTTTGACACATCCTTATGTGACAAGTGCTCGTGCTATATTACTCCTTCCACTATCTTGGCGCATTCAAATGTCATTTGAAGCTACACACAAAAATCCCTGGGGTCCGGATAGCACCCTGCGCTAGTAATCGCTGGTTAAAATAGCTTAAGGTTACGCTTAAAATTTAAGCCAGGGTTTATGGCTTTTGTTATGTGGTAAATGTCGCGTAAATGACAGGCGAAAGGCAAATTCGCGGGCATAATAATTTATTTAATTACATAGCTAATTTGCAGTTGAACTGTTGTACTCACAATGATAATTTCCGGGTTAACAAAACTAATAATAACTTTTAAACATTTTGCGTTTGCATTCAAATGGCATTGCGTTGCATGATATATATATATATATATAATATGTAACGGGTATTAACGCGATCATGCATAATGTTTACCTTTTATACGCTTGACATTTCTGCTAATGATCTGTTCGCAGCTACAGTATCGTCCTATTATAGATTCTTGTTATTAATTACTATATACCTAATATAAAGGACTGACTCCACTTCTCCTACCTGTTTCAGGATGCCGATCGGAAGCTGCCGCCGGAGGAGAGGGGAGTCCTCGGCAGATCGAATTTTCCGGAGGAAAAATTCTCCCCTAACGAGGGGACACGGTGTGTCACGCGGACCGCTCGCGCCATGACGGTTGCGCGCGAGTCGGAGTGGTGGCTGGCGCCCCTCTTCCTCTCCTGCCCGGCGGTTACGCATATATAAGCCAATCGCATCCTGGATCGCTACCTCTTCCGGCCGGCTTCACATCTCAAGTTAAGTGTCCTGATTCCTGAAGGACCACGAAGCAAGCCTTTGGATGAACCACGCCCTGATTATTGTCGCGTAGGAAAGTTATTATTGTTTAACTCATACAACTTATTCTTTGGTAATATATTAAAAGTGTTAATCGTCATCTCATCTTTGATTAATCTCTAAACAAATTTACCTTAAGACACCACGCCCCTACGGCGTGGCCTGTCCTTTTCTGGATCAATAAGATCCCTAGTTAAAAAACTCACTAAAGGTTACAAGGTTACACCGGCCGTGGTCACAAGCTGACACAGTGACACAGTCAGCTTTAGTATAAAATTATATTTTTATTTGATATCTACACTATATAATACCAAGCTTAAATATAATTATTTTGAGATAGCTGTGCCTAACCTCACCTATCTCGGGAACAAATTTTTATTCGGGATATCAGATTTCTACCGGGATACAGTAGATCTTTTATTTTGTACTCCAGGCATCACGTCGTAATTTATTCATATCAGTAGGCCAAGTTGTTATAGCGGACGACCGTCTAAAAGTTATTTTTGTATCCCTCGGGAACAGTACTTATTTTCTAGATAAAAGGTATCCTATGTCCTTTTCTGTACCCCTGTCAACGTGTGTGCGAAATTTGATGATGATTGGTTCTGTAGTTAAGGCGTGTAACAAACAAACAAACTCACTTTCGCTTTTATAATATTAGTTAGGATTATTTTCATACAGTTGAGTGAATTTAAATCTTTTAATTTTCATTGGCTTTGTTGTATATTCAATTTTCACATTCAATGGGAATTTTACAAATTGGAGTCTTAGCTCAAAGATTTTAAATGTATAGTGATTACCTACTTTCTTATTTTATTTAGATACATAAACGTGATTGTTTGTCCGTTTTACATAACATAAAAGATTAAAGAAACCTGATTTCTTTCAACAGATAGCTCTCGAAGGATTTAGACACATTTGATCTTCAGCATTTCTATCCATGCATTTTCTAAAATCGCCTCTAGCGAAAGCGCTTATGAACTATTCGATATCTATGGAAATGTCAAGCGACTGCCAAACGTACCGCGGGACTTCGAAGCCGCTCGTATTTGACGCTCCTCGTACCATGGTAATTTGAGTGAACGACATGTCAGGACTTGTTCAATTGTAGATATTTTTTTATTACTTTAGTTGATAGACAAGCCAGTTGCTCATTTGATAGTAGACGATGGTAGCCGTTTATGAACATGGTTGTGTTCATTTAGCTTAGCAATATTAAAATAATATCTTCAAGCCTTACAGTAAAGCAACCAGAAACGAGACTAGTCAATCTTTTGCCGTCTTAACATTAGATCATATTCAACTTCAATAAATCTTCGGCTTTATGTCACGGCATCGGACCACCTAGAGTTTAAAATTGATTTTATTTTTCATATATGGTGGAAAATGATATTTCGTAATACCAGAAGTATTTTATGCGCGTTGCAACTATAACAAAAATAATAGTTAAAGATGGAATTAAATAAAAGGAATAAGACAGATAATGTGTGCCACCGGTACTCTTATCCTCCAGGTCTAAAATATGAATAGTGATATTACTCTTAACGGTTTCCTCTAAAAAGGTAGCCTTTACCCAGGCCAGCAGGCTCATTCTAAACAACGACACCAATTGCGAGCGTTACTACTTCTAAAATTTAATTAACTCCTTCTTAGCGTTTCGGTGGCAATTGCTTAATATTATATGGTTTCGGCCCAGAATGCAGCCACCTTGATTGCGTCGTCTGAGGCAATCATCAAGTCCTTATGCATACAGTTGTTGGGACACTGAGCACAATATAAGGTGCGACATTGTTTGGGTTGATTCGTCTATGACTCGTAATAAAAATAATCGTTTAATAAATTTGTTCATGTCCTATATCACTTAAAAATAACTGAAAGACTTTTGAAACAGTTTCCACGATTTTATAGCTTGTTCAAATGAAAGCTAAGTTATTTCTATGAGTATGTAAATGTGCTTAGTGCTGACGCTACCTGGCGTTTCTTAGCGGCAGTTACTTTTTATGAATATTATTATGGTTTACTGATGATTCGCTCAATTAAAAAACGTAAAACCTTGTTACAAGTCAATTCAGACGGGTGACATCACTGTTTAGTAATAAATACTTTTAAATAGTAAATGTTACAAAATTAAAAAAGAAACCATCTCACTTGTATAATATTAGTTAGGAGTACTTGTACAAATAGTAGGAATAATATATATATATATATATATATATATATATATATATATATAGGTATATATATATAAACTAAATAAGAGGCGAAGAGTTAAGAGGAACGAAGGATACATCGCAGTGTTCGTGTGCATGGTGACTAAAACCGTACACCTCGAGATTGTGCCAAAAATGGCTTTTATGGCTGCCTTAAAACGCATGTCCGCACGCCGGGGTAAGCCACATTATGTCTATAGTGAAAATGGCACTAACTTTGTTGGGCTAATAAAATATTACACCAACAGTTAGCAGAGCTGCACAAAATATTTACCGACGAGTTTCATACAGAGATGAATGAGATGGGAATTCAATGGCATTTTAATGCCACCGTTTGGCCGAGTGCAGTTGGCTTATGGGAAGAAGCGGTTTAAAGCCTGAAGCACCATCTTTCTCGTGTTGTTGGCGAACAAAAACTCACTTTTGAATATAAGTAGCTAGCAATGTACTTGTAATTACTAGCCCAACTCAAAGCTTGCCTCAACAGTTGGCCACTTTGGCCACTTTGCACACTCACAGAAGACCCAGATGATTTGAATTATCTCACACCATTACAATTTTTAGAGAGTGACCCGGTACTTACTATCTTGGAAACAGATCAAGAGGAAAGAACTAGATGGAATCGAACTCAAAAAAATAAATAAGAATATTTGGGCTGCCACCAAAACTGTCCAAATATCTCGCTCAATTGTCAATAAGAAGCAAATGGCAAAGGCCTCACGAGAACGTTAGAGTTGGCGATATTCATTCATCATTCAATTCAATCTGCCCGCTAAGAAATGTGCTCTAGGCCGAGTGACTGAGGTACATCCAGGTTCTGATAGACTAGTCCGGGTTATAACTCTGCAAACAAAAATGGAAACATCAAGCGCCCAGTGATAAAGTTGTCGGTACTCGTATCGGACCCAAAATCAATTTTAGATAGCGAGCAAGATTCAGACAAACTGAATACCAAAACAAAGAAAACCCAATAAATATAACTAGAATGGCGTCTAATTTCATAGTAACGATTCTCACATTATTTTTCTATATGGCGTCAGTTTTTGGTGCCTAACAGTCGGCATCTCCCTATACTTTAACAATGAAACAAAAAGGACTTTATATCGACAGAATTTCAAGCATTCAGTTCATATGCGACGAATGGAAGTTCGTCGTGTATTACGATATGAACCCTTATTGGGACGGTGCGGCCACCGTCGAAAAATATTTAAAACATATAAACGACGTTTGTGAAAGAGAAACAAACAAAGCACTATCTGACATAATCTTACTGCTACTACGTCACTCCTATGACGAGTTAAAATATTACAATGAGATACTCCTCAGTCAGCATTTCGGCAAACACATACGCAGGTGACGAGGGTTCATAGATGGTGTTGGTTACATCGCCAACAGTTTATTTGGAATCTTAGACGAACTTTCGCTGACCAATACAAACAAGACATTTCTCATATAAAAGAAAGCCAACATCACTTAGCAGTCTTGTGGCAAATCAGACTTCGGTAGAAGCAGAATATAATCTCTTAAAAATAACTGAAGAGTCGATAAATCGCCAACATAAAACAATCAATAAACATTTATTTAAACTAACGAAAGCCACTATCACCTTGAACAAATATCTGCAAGATTAAGAAAATATGACCGAACTAGCACTATTTACTATCATAGCAACAAATATGCTGACGAAGTTGAAAACATTACGAGACACGCTAATCGTTACTATAACACATATACATCATGGAATATTCAGCGTCCATTTACTATCACCGAAGCAGTTAAGAGATCAACTCAGCATTATCTCAGAACAATTATCGCGAGAGCTATCCTTGCCTATAGAATACATACAAACTGTATTTACTAACGAAAATTTTTAATTTTTGAAGGTCAAACCAAGAATAACAAAGTTGTACCTCATATTTGACATCAGTACACCTCTTATCAATGGAGAGACTTACGATCTATACAAACTCATTCCAATACCGCAACAAAAAAGCAATATATCACGCGCCATCGTGCCGATATCAGGTTACATTCTGGCAAAGACGGCAACAAACTTACAGCAATGTGTACAGTATGACGTAGTCTTTGCCATTGTCAAAAACCCATTTATCAATAAATCAAAACGACAGCCTATATATCAAAGATAAGAGCACAAAAAGTTGTCTCACAAACAATACAGCATGTCGTAATAATTGGATGGAATTGAGTAAAACAAATATAAATATTAATTTTGTAATATTGTCTTATGTTTACGCGAATGTTATACATTGAAATTAAACACTTTATACGGATTTTGCCACGTTGTTTATTTTACTTTAAAACACTGTTATTTCATAATTTTGAAAACTCTAACACTACTATTTAAGCTATTTAATTTAATTAAAACTATTTATATTTAAGTTTACTCTTGCCCCGGCGTTTCAGTATTTAGACAGGTAGGTAAAGAGCATTTAGACAGGTTCAGAAGGCAGTCACGTAAACCTTTCGTTCCTTTTATCACAAAACAAATCTACACAATTACATTAGACCCGTTTTACGTCAGCTATGTTTAAAAAGAAAAAGAATATCTAGATATTTTGATCTACGAATATAACTCCCGTAGTTGAATTTTTTTTTTCAGTTATACCTATCCCTATAAAAAGAGTTTCGCAAGAGAAATGCAATAAATTACATTGCTATATAAACTGTAACAAGGAAACGTGTACTAATATTTCAATCATCTAAAACGTTTTGTACGATATAATGAGTATATTTTGTTTTTGTCGTATTGTAAATCATGTTTATGTATAAAATATTATTTGTTTTATAATCACGATTAAAACATCAACGTATGTTATTTATTAGTATATTTTAGCTTTCATCTTAGTTTTAAAATCTTCATGAAGTATATTATATATAATTATAAAACTCTAACGATGTTGTATCTACATTAGAGATATTTATGTACAACTATATTGAAACGTATGTTTTGTGAATTGTCTATATATATAATTATGAACTAATATTGAACGTTCAAATGATTCACTAGGAATGCACGGCAGAACATCTAATAATAATGTCCTCCAGACCAAATTTTGTTTACGATAAACAATCTTAATGGCCGTCTGGGCAGGCGATATTACAAATTCACAGGTGTTGCCCTTTAAGGCAGACGTGTGCAGCGAATATAATAATTAATATTATTATTGTGAGGCGCGGCGCGAGCCGGCGCTCGTTATTTCTGTTACCATGAGTGACACACTCGTGGCAAATGGACTGCTGGCGTTCATGCAGCAGAAGCTGGACGTGATGGACGAGGTGTCCGTCATCCAGATCTGCGCTTCGAACTATAGTTCCTTTTGTTCCTTCGAATTATAGTTTGATACCAGCTGCTTAGCAGCTACAATCTCTTCCTGGCTATAGCCAGGAAGAGATTGTAGCTGCTAAGCAGCTGGTGTTCCGGTTGTTGAACAAGAGCGACCAGATGGTGTCTCGTCGACGTGACGGGACAACGAAGAGTCTGCAGGACGTCATAACGCTGCTTAAGGAGGCCGATCCGGATGACGTGCCGACAATTGTGGCGAGAGACTTATACAAGTTACCTACGGTCACTTTCGATCACGTCGACGTCACTAGCTTTTTAAAAGACATCGCCTCTTTAAAGGCAAGTTTAGCAGAAGTGCAGATGAAGTTGAGTGCATCGGAGGTCACTGTTGCAGATTTGCGCATCGAACAAAAGGCGTTGCGCAAGTCTGTGCCAATAACTGGGTCACCGACGCGTGTAAACAGTGTGAACATGCCTCGAGGTGCATGCCTCAACACATCGGCGACGAGTTATGCGTCAGCGGTTTTGTCGCCGGCACTGACTGCTGAGCCTGCGTTATGCGCCGCAAGCGCGTCACGCAGACCCGCTCCCGCACCCACAGCTGACCCCACGGTCACTGCGAGCGCCCTTGCTAAGCCCTTGCCTACAAAAGCAACGAACCGGGATACCGAGGATGGTTTGGTGACGGTGCAACAGAGGAGGCGTCGGTCGCGAAACATTCAGAACGGAAGTGGCAAAGCACCTGTGGACCCCAACCTGAAGGTGCGTGCCGCGTCCTCGAACACGTCGGTGTACATCTCGCGCTTGCACTACACCACTGTGGCGGAGGACATCGCGAAGTACGTGTGCCAAAAGCTGAAGTACGTGGCGAGAGTGCAGCTGAGTCAACTTTAAAGCTTTCGTCGTGCGCGTACCTGACTGTTACCTGCACAAGGTGTTGGATGAAAGCTTTTGGCCGCAAGACGTGATATTTCGTCGCTTTCGTACAAGTACTAGCCGAGCGCACTAGTATTAAGTGTGCGAAGTGAAGTTTCACTAACATAGTATTAAGGTGTATTTACTAATATCAAATCGGCCTCGAAGGCGTAGTGGTTAATGTAACCGACTACAACGCCTGAGGTCGCGGGTTCGATTCCCGCACAAGTCAAACATTTTTAAAAATAATAATTTATTTCCTTAATATCTTCAATATTATGCTCTATCATTATAAGCTATTTAAATATAATAATAATAATAATATAAATAAACTAATCATTATTCAAATAATAAATCTAAATAAATAAATTTGTCGGCCTCGATGGCGTAGTGGTTAGTGTAACCGACTGCCACGCCTGAGGTCGCGGGTTCGATTCCCGCACAAGACAAATATTTGTGTGCATGAACATGGATGATTGTCTTGGTCTGGGTGTTTCTATGTATAATATGTATGTATTTACAAAAAAAAAAAAAGTATATATGTATGTTTATCCATTGTCTAGTATCCATAGTACAAGCTCTGCTTAGTTTGGGCTAGATAGTGTTGTGTGTATGTAGTAGAATAGAATATATTATTATTTGAGTGCATGAACATGGATGTTTGTCTTGGTCTGGGTGTTTCTATGTATATAATATGCATGTAGGTACATTTTATAAAAAAAAGTATCTAGGTATGTTTATCCATTATCTAGTACCCATAGTACAAGCTCTGCTTAGTTTGGGCTAGATGGTGTTGTGTGTAAGTATTATAAAATATTATAATATTTAAATCTAGGTTAAGATATTTATCTATGGGCCTATGCAGCCCGAAATAAAATAATTTGATTATGTGCACAAGTATGTACGCAAACAAAACTATCTCACTTTCATAGTCAGTCAGTCAGTTCGAAGGGCAATCCGACAAAACTCTATGGTCTTGTCCGATTGCCTTTGATTGCTTGAGAAACATCTGACGCAGGACCAACGGCTTTACGAGTTTTCTGAGACACGAGGATGGGCAACATCGCCAAATTTCTAACTTCGGGCTACTGTAGAGAATTTATTTTTGTTGACCCCACCTCGGATTCGAAGCAGCTATCTCGTGCTCAGTAGTCACATTACTACCACCTGCGTCTAATAAATAACATGTGACATGCCATAATATATAAATAGTCAATCAGAAAAGTTTACTAATAACATACAAAAGTTGAGTTTTCCTGCCCGCAAGTTTTCACCATAAATTGCCAATACCATTCTAGGACTTTCCGTGAAGCGATTGAAATACGTAAACATAAAACTTTTAATTGGAATCACGGCTTTAAACTATCTGCGATGTGGAATCTAGCAACTTTTATTTATTATGGTTAGTTTCTGGGCAGGTCAACACAAAAACTAGAAAACAAGCAATCAAATGCATCTTAACTGCTGGAATTGGCTGACTGAGTTAATAACAGTTGTTATTAACCTATGAGTCTTCTTCGAAGAGGTTAATGAAAACACTATGTGAGTCTGTGTGTCTGTCTGTTAGTGACAGTTTGTTAGTGACAGGCATAGCGCCGGGACCACTGGACCGATTGACTTGTAACTTAGTGTACAGACACCTTGGGGTCATCCCTCAGTCGAGTATGAATATGCGTCCTGTGGGTCAAAAGACCCTCGAGATATAGGGGTCACAAGGTCATAAGGTCAGGTGATATCGACCAACAGAGTGATTTGGAAGTCCAAGGGAGAGGCTTTTGCCCAGCAGAGGGACATTACAAAAAGTTGACGAAAAAAAAGGTCATACGAAGACGGAGAGGTTGAATCCGGGATTTTTACACCTCGTTGTTTTGCCTGCATGGATGCTGTAGTTAAATGGTCGCCATGCCACTGCCCCTGCGCCGATTGATGTGGTTTCAATCTATATAGTAGACTCGGAATAGCTGTAGTTTTTTTTTTATTTGTTTATTTACTTGTTTGGCATAAATTACAAAATTCAAATTTCCTCGCCAAGCTACACAGCTTGTTGGCGAGACTACGCTCGTTAACAATATTCTTTATAGCTTTATTACTAAATAAAGCGAAATTCAAGCGTCGACTGCACCGTGGGAGTGAACCTCAATTATCCTAGTATCACCTTCGCTGAGCAGTAGACACTTGAGTTTCGATTTTAACAAGTCTTTACTTATTTTAGGTTCTGTTCTTAACATTTCTATATTATTATATATTTTAGAGACTAGATATTCATTCATTCGTTCTCCGTAGTAATTATTAGCTTTTGGTTTAAGCGGCTTTCTTTGTGTTACCTGTCTTGTATTATATTTGTTATTTACGTTAATTTTGTATTTATCTGTATAATACTGTTCCATGGCTATTAAAAAGTTTACTTTTAAATCTACCGGCAATATTTTACATACAGGATATAATTTGTCATAGTCGTTATTGCATATTGTTTTTACTTTTCTACTAACTAAATGTTTAATGAGCCTCGTCTGTATACATTTCATTTCTTTTATGTATGTAACAAATGTACGTCCATATATGCTAAGCCCGTAGCTAAGTACTGAGTCTGCAAGAGCATAATACATATACCTTTAACATCGTAGATACGCTTGTATATAACTTGTTTAAGTTGATAGCATTTACCCAGGACTGGTTTAAGCCTGTTGCAGAGTTCATTTACATGCGTTTTCCAATTAAAATTACTATCCACAGTTAATCCTAAATATGTGTATTTATTAACTGACTTTATTTATCACAGTTACAGTTTATTTTATTCCTATGTAAACATTCATATATGTGGCCTATTGTTATTAAATTATTTTTTCAATGGTCTTAGCACGTTGATTATAAGGCGAGTGTATATGCATGTACTTGGTTTTATCGAGATTTAAACTGATTCCGTTGTCATGTGCCCACTGTGTTATATATTCAAAGTCAGTTTGTATATTCTCTTGGGCCTCAGACAGTACTTTAGATGCAGATATCAAGCACATGTGACCGGCATACATATACACCCGGCACCTTTGTATAACATTTGTAACACTGTTCAGATGCATTATATAGCCCACGGAGCCTCCCCCGCAACACCATTTACTACCGTACGTATTTTTCTGTTAGCAAGATAGTTCTTGAATCAATCGTTCGTGAGGCCGCGGATGTCGCATTCTTCGATGGCCTGTAGTAGCACATTATGGTCTAGGGTATCGAATGCTTTTTTGTAGTCTATAAAGAGCGCTATAATCTGCTTACCTGAGTTGAGGTTCCCGTTGACATGGTCCGCGAACCGGGTCAGTGCTGTGGCTGTGCTGCGACCCTTCCTAAAGCCATGCTAAGCATCCGACAAGATGTTATGCGACTCTAAGAAGTTATTTATTTGACCGACAATTAACTTCTCGACAATTTTATCTACCACTGGGAGTATTGCAATGGGTCTCTAATTGGTATAATCCAGGTGATTCCGCGACTTATAAATAGGTGAAATAACTGCGTACTTCAACTGATCCGGGTATACAGACTGACTCATACACATATTAACAAAATTGGCTAATATTGGGCTTAGAGTTTTACATAAATATTTTATATCCCACACTCTTATTTTGTCTATTCCGGGCACTTTCTCAAATGATAATGTATTTATTATTTTTTCTATATCTAATGCGCTAACCTTTCTATACCTAAAGCTGACTAAACTAGGACTAATATAATCTTTTCTATTTAAAAATCTTTTATTACAATTATGTTTAAGGTTTTTTATCTCGTTTAAATTTTCCTGCTTACCCAAATACCTTAATATTACGACATCTAAATTTGGTTTAGTGATATGTTGTTCCGAGTCTGGGTGTTTCTTGCGTCCATTGTTTCAATGTTTGTAAGGTCCCCCGCGACACAGGAATTATTCCTAGAGTGCAAATTGCCTCAGTTCAATAAAATAAAAATAATATTCTCAGAATAAGCACACCATTAGTGGTTATATGTGTGAGTATGTGGAAGGAAAGTTAAAATATTAAGGTGCATTTGAAGTTATCCACCAGAGAGTTAGCTGACATTTTTATTTTGCTTGTAGCTACAGCAAGAGCAAATCTGCGAACTGCTGACTACCTTTTCAAGAAGTTTCAAAAATATGTACGAAACTTCATTCCGTGCTTTCGAGATGCATCGAAATTGAAAACCCCATAAATGTAAGAGTTGTTTAGTAAATTGGAGTTTAGCTTAAAATGTAAGCCATGTTTCATTGAGTTTTGTTAATTAGACCGACTTCTTCGATGCAAAGTGTGATCTATATAAATAACTAGATTTTGGCCGCGGTTTCACTCGCATAAATGTAGGTTAGGTTAGATTGATAACAGTACTTTTTTCTGGATGAAAGGTACCCTATGTTCTTTTCTGTTTCCCTAACAACGGGAATGCAAATTTCATGATGATAAGCGAGTAGTTAAGGTGTGAAAGCGTAACAAACAAACAAACTCACATTCGCACTTATAATATTAGTTAGGATATCGCAAGCAAATTGTTGTTTGTTGCGAACGAAGTCGCAGCCAAATGATAGAGAGTCGTATAATACAATTTTACAGTTTTTATTACGTGGTACAAAACAAATATGATATACTAGTTTTCCCTGCGGTTTCACCCACGTAAGTTCCGTTCCCGTGGGAATATCGGGATAAACAGTAGTCTATGTGTAAATCCAGGTCCACATCTATCTACATACCAAGTTTCATCGTAATCGGTCTAGTAGTTTTTGCGTGAAAGAGTAACAAACATCTATACATCCACACATCGGTACATCCATACAAACTTTCGCGTTTATAATATCAGTAAGGATAATTTCAAAGACAGATTTCGTATGACTTGGCACACGAATAACACAAATATTCATATAATTTACATCTGTAGCATTCCAAACAAGAAACAACAACAAAATTAAACATAAGATAGAAGAGAGAGCCAGAGAGAACGAGGTCGTTAGGTAACTTTTAAAGCAACTTATAAGTCTTCTACGGCTGCCTAGTGGAACTCAATGATAAATAATTTGATTTTAAATTGCGTAAATGAACTACTGCATTTATATTTTGATTGCATCGATGGCATCGTAGTTTAGGAACTCGTGACATAATGAATAAAGAAAGGAATAGGTACAAGCGAATGGTTAGTGATGGAGCCTGGAGAATAAGCCAGAATCGCAAGACATATCAAATATGATTGTTCGATTTTCTCTATAGAATCTATATGTATAGTAAAAGAAAACATTAGCATTAAACATGCCCTGATTAAGTAACTATTACAAAAATCTTAATTGGTATTATAAATACGAATATTTGTTTATTTTTACGCTTTCACGATCACAATTCTATCGTTATAAAATCTCGCATACAGATATACGGTAACGGTACGGTAACATACGGTTCATGGTTACGGAAAAGGACATGAGATCTTGAAGTGTTTCTAAATGAGCGAAGCCACGGGCAAAAGCTAGCTTACCAATGATCCCTTACAAAAGCTAATTGTAAACGGGTAATAACGTCCTGGCTAAAATCCTTGAATTATGAGGAGACCGAGAATCTACTTAAGGTCCCTTCCTAAATAGCTGATATACACACTCATGCACGTACATTCACACTCACATGCGTAGGCGCAAACATACACACACACCCTCACATACACACACACCCACGCACATACACACAGATCCTCACATCCCTAATTATAAACCTTATAACAGTCACAATACACCTAATTCTATTTACATAATGCTTTTCTATTATCCGCTCAAACCCCGTTGACGCCTTAAGGCGTCATCAAGTTTGTACCCGTTAAACCCCGGTGACGCCTTAACTAATGTTATACTTACCTGATGTACTTACCGTTGTCCACTTCCGGAGTCTGGGGAGGCTGGTTATCTGTCATACAGGTCTCCTCGTACAGAAACTAGTCTCTCACATAAATTTAATCTCATGTATCAGTGTAGGGGCACGTTTTGCAATCTCCAAATGGGTTTTGGGGACTAGATCGCTGGCTCTCTTTCCGTTCGCTTATACTGCGAACGGTGGGAGTGCATTGGGGTCGTCTACCTGGGGCCTGTTGGGGATTGTAAAGTGGTCCCCAATTGTCTTATTACATGTTTGCATCAACTGTTATATTTTTACCACTATATGTATCTTTTCTATGTGAGAAAAAATTATAATAATCCTTTTTAGTATAATAATTATTTAAAAATTTTGGTCTAGAGAGAGATGTATATATTATTAGCGCGTGATGTTAACGTCAATATTGCCGGTTTGTATACTTTTATTATAGTGTAGATTCCAGCCTTCATAAACTCACATTTAGGTATGCAAGTATTTATGGTTCATAGCGTACGTCTACGACATGAAACCTGTTATATTTTTTAAATCTATGAAGTACTTAACACAATGTCTACTTGTACAAAATAAAATAATCTAGTCCATTGCAAAGTATTTCATTTTCCCGTGATCCTATGCTTAACTTACACACAATTTAATGTGAATTTTATTAAAAACGAGTATATTGTAGAAAATCCTTCTTACATAAGTACTTCATTTCACATACATACTCGTATTGTCTTACTCCGTGAAGGGAAACAGCATTAAATTGCTTTTAAAAGATAATACACGAATTTACGGTCCCGAGGATCAGGTAACGTAATTACATACATTTAAGCTGATTATGTTACATATCGTATACTAGCTACATATCACAGATTACGGAATACTTCGCGCTGTATACTGCGTGTTTTATAATATTTATTCTGCTCTTATGCTTCTTTTGCCATACCCAACTTCCACTACCATGCATAAGTGTAGGTACTAATAGTCCTCTATGAACAGCCAAACGTGCCTTTTCGGATACATTTCGACTGTTCATAAAAGCGCGTAGTGCGCCATTCACTTTATTGCCAGCAATCGTTCTTCTTTCAATATCTCCCTCATGTGTACCATCCCTTGTAAACAAAGTACCTAGATATACAAACTCTTTCACTTGCTCCACTTGTTCTCCATCAATCATAATATTGCACATCGTCATGCACTCCTCCCTTTCAAATACCATTACTTTCGTCTTGCTTACATTTATTTTCATTCCTTTACTCTCACAAGCATCATGCATAATAGTTACCATCGCCTGCAACTGTTCTGCCGATGACGTAAGTATTACTTGGTCGTCGGCATAAAGTAGACATTTGACAAGTAACTCATTAATTCTTAATCCCCATTCACAATCTTTTAAATCTTTCAAACAGTTGTCCATGTATAGGTTAAACAGCCAGGGTGACGCTACACATCCTTGTCTAACACCTTTTTCGATGTTAAACCATTCTGTGTAAGTCCCATTTATCCTAACACAAGCTCTGGAATCGTCATAAAGAGATTTCAGAGCTCGTGTGAGGTTACTATTCACTCCATACATGGACAACACCGACCAAAGTTCATTCCTCACCACTTTATCATAAGCCTTTTCCAGATCCACGAATGCGCAATAGACCTTTTGACCTTTGGCCAAAACTTTCTCGGCTACGCTCCGTAAGGAAAAGACCTGATCCGTACATCCCATACCCTTTCTAAATCCCATTTGTGCATCCCATATTTCCTCGTCGGTTACTTTCACAATCCTTTGAATTAACAATTTCGCATACAATTTACCGACGACGCTGAGCAAGCTAATGCCTCTATAGCTTTTGCAATCTTGCTGTGAGCCCTTTCCCTTGTATGAAGGTACTATGACGGCCTTGCCCCAATCATTAGGTACACGGCCGGTATTCCAGCACAAGTTAAAAAAAAGGCGGCACAACTAATTTACTATGAGACCCTGTCCAGCTATCAGCATTTCGACTGTAATCCTATCATAACCACTAGCCTTTCCTAATTTCATGCTTTTCAATGCTTTCATTATTTCATATATACTAATAGGGATTTCATCATTCCTATCATTATCATTCATTTCGAAACTTTGCCCTTGCCATTCCTCTCTTTCAAATAAACTTTCAAAATATTCCTTCCATCGATTCAGTACGCTCTTTTCTTCATTCAGTAAACTTCCATTCTTGTCTCTAATCGATTTCAGCTCTGTGGTTAGGATTTTACCTCGAACCGAGCGAATGGATTTCCAGAAAAACTTTGCGTCTGATGGATCAAACAATGGAAAACTTCTTCTTCTTCTGTAGATGCAGGCACCCCGATAACAACTACACTAGGTTTTCGATTATAAGCATTCTCGATTTTAAGGTCTGAGTTGGTTATCTGCACGGATTGTTTAATCGTCTCGATGTCGTCTTTCGTATCTGTGCTGATTATAACACCGCAATTCCTTGTTTTGCGTACTCCTCTCACTTGTAGTTTGTTGGACAATGATTTTTTGGACAAGTGATATCGTTTCATCGCTTGATTTTGAAGCGACTGAATAAAATTATTACTACCTTGTTTAACTTTATCAGCAAAGGAAGTGCCCGTGGCAGGTTTCGAAGAATCTTCAACACTCCGCTTAAGGTCCTGCAGTCGCTGTGATAGATCAAGTTGGTCTTGTAAAGTCTGGTTAGAGGAGTAGGCTTGTACGGCTTTATACTTAAGGCACAGGTATTGCACTGCCATATGCGAGGTACCGCTGTCAAATTTACGACATAAGCTATTTATGTGCAATTTCTGCTCAGAGTTCAGTTTTCCTTCGGCTGCAACAGAGCTCATTGAGGCACTGCTCAATGGATGACATCCAGGATTGAATCGCCGGCGTTGAGATGACTTCAAGAACATTGTATCTTTGGGTCGGGGCTTTAGGGTGCGGTGTGAATACAGCTGCGGGCACCGGCGTTGGCGGCGAGGTGCGTGCTGTCCTGCCACTTCGGTTAAATGGGCTATTTTCCATTTTAAAACTGTTTTTCTTGTTATGTACTAAACATTTCCACAAGTTTGCTATCGTACCTATTATACCGAACATGTGACATGGTTTGCGTTATTGTCAAAACGAGGTCACGATTCAATAAATTATTATATGTTTATTTCAATAGCAGTTCGATACGTCCGTACTAAATGAAGTCATAAAGGAAACATTCCGATCGATTATAGTTATAGAACTATGAGATCAGTAGATGAATATACCGAATGTATGTATATAGTTATATATAGTCAAAAATGTGTTTTGAGATAAATAGTGATAAAATCCGTAAAGCGTAGTTAAATTTAAATTTAGATTGGTATTATAGTTGTGAAAATAGCTATCTGTTTGTTACTTTTTAACCGACTTTAATAAAAGGAGGAGGTTCTCAATTCGACTGTATGTTTTTTTTAAATGTGTTTTGCCTCATATCTTTTTCTAGCTGAACTGATTTTGATGATTCTTATTTCGTTTGAAAGCTGGTGCTTTCCATTTGATTTCGACCAAGATGAGACTATTAGTTTTTGAGTTATCCTTAATAATGCGTATTTGGTTGACTTCGGCTACATTGATGATGTTCTCAATTGTGGCCGATGTAAAATAAACAAAATAAACTACTGTGTATGATGGTTTGGAAGCCCTTCGCAGTATTTAGAGGTAATCCCATTCTAATTTGGTGATCTCTGATAAAGATCTTCGGTTTCTGCCGTGATTGCTGCAATCACATACATATATGTATATATATTGTTTACACAATTCCAAATTGGTTTTTGATAATGTTTAATAGTATAGGGTGTAGTATATATATATATATATATATATATATATATATGTATATATATATATATATATATATAATTAAACTCGACAAGGTATACACAAAAGCTAATAACAAAATTATTTCTATAATACAACTTTTAATATGACGCTGAAGCCATTAGGCACCGGATCTCCAGAATAAAAGATATCATCTCAACCGTATTTGATATTATTATGAGATGCACTAGGCCAGACATGATTTAAATGGCATATCCCGTTTTTTTCTGTCCAAAACATTTTTCATGTAAGCCCGCATTTTCGAAAGTCTATTATTGCGTTCTTCGCAAGTTTCTTTTGAAATGGCCCTGGAGGTAGATTTACTATTTTGAGATAATCATTTCTCCCCTTCCTCGTTTGTCTCATTTAAACAGCGCTGTCTCATATGAGTAGCGCGTTTAGTAGGTCTACCCATATTCAGACAAATAAAATCAGTTATCGAACTTCAGATTTATTAAAATCGTAAAATAAACAACAATTTAACAAAAAAGAAAGCCGGTGACTTAGTGCATGTTTTGATTTTTCTTCGAATTTTTGTTTCTTTACAGCCACACTTCTCAACCGATATAGATAAAAACTATTATGAAGATAATTTAAAACCCAAGGAAGGACAAAATTGATGTTTTAAAATTATCGCAGGTGTCTGAAATAATATAATTATAATTATTATATTTACTTGTAACTAATTATCAGTAATTGTAGACAGCTATTCACTAATCACTGCCAAACACATTTGGCACAAATATTCAGTGGTAGGTACAGTTAACTAACGGATGAAGCTAGATTTTGTAGTAATGATTCGAAAAAGCTTTTCACGTGATTAATGGATCATAATTTTTATTATTAAGTACCTAACCTTTTTATATCAGGTTCCAAGAGAAATTTAGCATTCAGTAAATCCTCCATAATAGGATTTTTATTCATAAGTAACATATGTACTTTAGAAGGTACTTACATCGTTCGTTACATCAACAATATTTTGCATTCTTACTCGTACTTACATGTAGTCTTGCCATAAATATTGTTACAAGGAAACACCTTTCTTTTTATTGCGTAATAAATGTATTACTATAATATGTATTAGTTTATACATTAATATAATAACATTAAAAATATATGGAGCTCATTCAAAATGATCTCCATGGGCTTTCAGTCCTTTTAACGTTGAGGCCAGTTATCAATAGAAACACGCACTCTCTCCATAGGAAAATTCTTCACTGTCAATTTTATGGGTTGATTTAGAGACTCGAAATTATCATGGCGTTTAGAGCATAACATACTCTCTAAAACTGACCATAAATCATAACCCAACAGATTAAGATCGGGACTACATGACGTCCGGTCTTCAGCTCTGATAAAGTCCGAAAGGTTCGTTTTCAACCACGCTGGGTGGATCGAGCTGTATGACTTGGTCTTGCTAAGTCTTGCTGGAAAGATCATTCTTGGTTATGGAACATGGTGTTGTTAAGAGGTTTGACCAACTTCTCAAGAATCGTATCTTTATACAATTGTACCGATGTTTTCAGACCTTTTTCACAAAAATATGGCTCAGTCACTCCTTGATAGTTAACACCCCACCAAACCATCACTGAAGTCGGATAATGTCCACGTTGTACTCTGCTGACTAATTGGGCAGCTTCTATGGAGCTTTGAGCATAAACTTGGTCATTCTGCTGGTTAAAACATTGCTCACTAGTAAAAAAAACTCGTCAGTAAATAAGATATTTCTGTGACCTCCCTTTGCGTACCGCTTAAGAAGTTGTTTTTATTTTAACACCCTATTCATTTTTAAACTATCAGTTAAATAATGACCAGTGCGTTTTTTATAGGCTGCAGACCTAACATACCTTTTAAAATACGTGAAATGGTTTTAGGTGCTATATTCATTTCCCGAGATAAAATATTTTGCTTTCGGATAGAATACGAGCTTGGCGCAGCGAAGTTATTGTTTTCTTAGCACTTATATTTATAATAAAATCAATAAACTTATGAATATTTACTCTATATGTAGACAGAAATGTAAAAAAGCTGTCACTGACTGGTTGCATAATCTTGGTTATGACGAGACTGAATATCTCATTGTTACTTTAGAATAAAAGGATTAACTGGTATTCGCACCCAAACCATGCACATATACACACACACACACACACACACACACACACGCACACGTACACACACAAACATACACAGATACACACGCACACGTACACACACGCACACGCACACGTACACACACACACACACGCGCAGAGGCACACACACAGACACATGCATACACATGTTACATTTATGTCTTGTTATTATATTATATTTTATTTACTTTAGTTGTATGTTTAGTATATTCATAATTTAATTTAGGTTAATTTCTAGACTCTACCGTACATACTTATAATGTTACCATATGTGATTTCGATAGAGTGAGAGCCTGGGGATTTGTCACATAGTTTTCGAACCTACTACAGACTCCAGCTCTCACAAAGGTTTATTTTATGACTGCTACTATACTCTTTCTGTGTTTAATGTGTGCACCTTTTGAGAGAAATAAATTAATTTATATTTGATTTTGATTTTCTCTAAGTCGTAAATAAATAAACGTTACCAGGATAATTTCTAGTTATATAGTTCAGCACAGCAACTAACGTCAGATATCGGGTAGTAACCAGTAAAAAAAATCTATATGCAAAGAAAAAACTTACAAAATACAAATGAAAAAGGCACTGATAATATATATATAAAATACTTATTTACTTAACCTTTAGTATATTAAATAATATACACTAAACCCTTTCTAAAAAATTTACATTTGAATAAAGAAAACTTAATTCAAATCGGATCAGTCATTTTTGAGAAAATCGCAGACATACACACATACATACATACGGCTAGAATACAGAACCTCCTTTTTTTGCAGTAAGTTCATATGGCCATCATTTTCCATATTCTGAAAACTAACAATATAGATTTTGGTAGCATTATGATGATTGAAAATTACTTTTTCCTTCTGCAATGATCAATAAATTGTATTGTGATTTTAAAACTTTCTCTTCTAAATTGTAAGTAAAAAAAATTATGTAAAAAGCCTTCGTATATCGCCATGCAACTGACTTCTTCTTTTCGTGTGGTTAGTGGCCAACCTATTGTCAAGAGTTGTTCAAGCCGCCCGTAGGCCTCTGACATGGCTTAACGACTGCTGTCAATTTGACAACAACCGGGACCGACTTTTTATTTGAGACGCTCAGATGACCGCACCCAACGTTGCTTAACCTCGCTAATCGCTTACTGTTCAGTAAGTGCAACTGTATTTCCGGTAAAATATAATAAAAAAGCATGTACACACAGAAGGTTATGTCGTCAACCTGTGCAACGCTGCACTCACGTAATTTGTATGAGTATGATAGATGGCACTGCTTTTCGCTTGTATAAAGAAAATTTATGTAAAATGTTCAGATATCCTTTCTTTTGGAATCATTGCCCAAACATGAGTAAACATAATGACAATGACAGATTCCAAAATCAAATGTAATATTATTATGTATTGGTAACTGTATGTATGGTTATGCTAAGTATATATAATATCAGCCCTGTATTAAATTTTCCCGCTGCTAGGCACGGATCTTTTTTCAGTGTAAGAAGGGTTGGGCCAATGTCCTCCACGCTGGCCCAGTGCGGTTTGACAGACTTATTTGTTGTCTGTATCTATTATTTATTACCCGACTGCGTCAGAAGGAGGGTAATGTTTTTCGAGCGTATGTATGTATGTGGGTATGTATGTCCATTTCTTTGGCACGCTCTACAGCCCAAACGGCTGGACGGTTTTTGACATATGAGGTGTCGTTGAATTTATCAGAATTGTGGTAGTGACATAGGTTATATAAATTTTCAAAATGACTCACGCAAATTAAGAAAAAAGGGTAGGCAGTTTGTTTTTTTGTCTTACGTTAGCAATATGGGTATCAAATGAAAGATCTTGAAAAGACCATTTTAAAAATATATGTATCAATCACATTTATATTACTGTTTTAACACAAATCGTCAACAAGCGTACCAATTATATGTATATCGGGACGCCCGAAGTATCATTTTCTAGCAAGAATCTATTCAAGTCAGGCATTCAGGAATGACATTGCCTGTACTTAGTAAATAACTACATATGTATGTATATTCAAATTAGTTAAACTAAATACTTTATGGTGCTGCAGGCCCCCGCCAAGCAACAAACAATAGGCCAGGACAAAGAATACTTTGTTATCTACGGGCAAAGAAAGATCTACCAAAACTAAGTTTGTTACCGCATGCGGCACCATAAAGTATTTAGTTTAACTAATTTGAATATACATACATATGTAGTTATTTCATTATTTGATAAAGTAAGCTTACAAAACAATGCATTAGTCAGTCGAATTTTATATACTAGATGTTGTGATACTTGTTTTTCTCTTTTCAGTTCACTTTTAAGCAGTCGGGTTTTTTGTTTTTATAATAATAATTATGTAGAACTTCTCAGACATGCAGGTTTCCTCACGATGTTTTTAAAAGTGAAAAGTTGCGCGCCTTGGGATCGAACTCGAGACCTCTGCATGCCAGACCATCGGTCTCCCACGCAGCTGTTTACAATTACTACTATACACGAGTGTATTGTAAAATGTACATGTGTAGACAAAAATAAAAGTAACTGAACACAGACAAAGAAACTGAACTTAAACCAATATTACTAACTCTAAGAAATTTGAATGTATATTATGATGCAATCGTTATTTTTAATGTCAGTTAAACTTTAGGGACTTAGAAGCGACGCGACGTCGTAGACGATTCTGTAATGGCGGAACAGATAATTATTATATATGTGCTCGTAAAGCGTGGAGAATACGCAACATATACGAAACGATGCTACTGCGTCTAATGTGAAACTTACTAGTACTACTTTGAAATAGTAGGGTACTTTGAAATAACTACACTCAAACATTGATACAACTACCATCTTAGTCTCCCCGTGACCATGGCTGCTGAAAATCAACCGAAACATCGGGGAAAATGTAAACCTAAATATAAATAGTTTTAATAATTTTATTACCTTAAAAATTAGTAAAATTCAATAGTAGTAGTGGTGTAACAACTTCATAATTATGTAATATAATGTTAAATAAACAAAGCGATAAAAGCCGTATTATTTATATTATATATATTAATTTCAATCTAAATCTCGTTATTCAGACATAAAACAAACGTAGAAAGATCATTAATTTTGATATAGACATACCGTAGACATACAAACGTAATAAATTTCAATACATTTTTTTCAATACTTGGGTGTGGTACTATTATTTACCTGTATTATTGTTGTTTTACAGGACATACGTAATCCACATACACACACGCACATACACGCGCACATACACACACACACACGCGCGCACAGACACACACACACGCGCGTGCGTACACACACACACGCACACACGCACACACGCGCACACGCACACACACACCATAACTATGCTTCGGCAACCTATTAGTTTGTTATAAGTAGATACCATTACGTTTAGAAATTGGCTTTTAAATTTGTACAATTTTTGCAAGGGGATGAGCTGCATACCGAGATACAGGTTACCACCTAGTTCGGTGGCAGATGTTCCCAAGCTGTTTACAAAGTTTCACTATTCCACTCATTGTTCATTTATTCTAATTTTTTAAACTTTGTAATGATGATTTTATTATTAATAAAGTTTATTATTATTATTTATTATTATTACTATGAATACTCCGATGGCATAAACGTTGGTGGTTCACCTGAAATTTAGGTTCACGTACTTTTCGTTCCATAAATACATAATTGCTGTTTCTAACCAATCGTTTTTTTATTTTTCCTTTTGTAATGCATTGACGCATACCCCTCCGTGGGGGCGGGCGGAGGGGCTATGTCGGACTCACCGGGGTAAAAGAAAGATGGTAATGATGATAAGAATGGACCTCCCGCTAATACCGACTAAACCTACCACGGTGTTCCTCGGGGCCGCGCGAATCATTTTCACATGCAGTCGCGACCCCGCCGAGGTTTCGGCCCACCGTATGAAACGGCAGGCCACTACCCTTTGGTCACCACTATTTTTAAAATCCCTACTGTTCCCCCTTCCCTCTAGAGGCGAGGAGAAGGAAGCGACGGCGTTCCACGACCTCTCACTCCGGGCCATGGACTGAGCCACAGCCGGGAGCGAGAGGTCAACCATACCAACTGCCGCGATCAATTCACGGCGCTGCGATGCCCAGGCGGGACAGTCCGCCAAAGTGTGCAGCGCCGAGTTCTCAACAACGTCGTGGCAGTCGCTGCATTGGTGACAACCGGGCGTCTCTTGCCGGCCTATGCGACACAGGAACTGGCCAAAGCAACCGTGGCCAGTCATTACCTGTGTCAGCCGGAAGGTGAGGGCACCATGCCGTCTCTCCAGCCACTCCTCAAAAACGGGTCTTACCGCCACTATTGTGGCGTGCCCGGCACTGGGGTGTGCAATTCGATTTCTCCATTCTTCCACCAGGACCTGGCGGAGCTCGGACCGTGCCGCCTCTAGAGCGCGAAGAGGCGGTCCTTCGCCTCGAGCCAGCGCCTCTTGGCGCCAACGATAGAGCGACGCCAGAAGCGCCGCTTCCAGGTCCCAGGGCATCGATCCAGCGAGGAGGCTCGCTGTCTCAAACGAGAACCAGAATCGAGTATTTTAAGGTATTTAACTCCAGTAGGTATCTATATTTTTTTGATAACATTAGACTATTATACGAGTAGATAATACAAACTTAGTTGCGGCAAAACAATGTTATAAAATATCTTTACGAGGTGTGCAAGCACAAGTTTATGACAATATGTTTAAAAACTTGCAACTAAGCAGATAAACTTGCACCTCAAAGCTTTTTAATAAATTCTAATGAATGCTACAAGCACAAAGCTGAAATCAGCTTAAATTTATAAATAGCTTTATTCTGACAAAATGCAGTTGGCAAAATTGTTCTAAACTGTTTCCATGAGATTTATGTCGTGAACAGAAGGTTCAAAATCTTCTGGTCATTCTGATATAGCTCGTTATGATACTGTTCTAGCAATTGAACAAAAGACGTATTGTGAGAAAGTTCTACAGTGGCCTAGGATTTGAATTACTTGGTCGTACACCTCACAGATATTGTAGTAATAAAAAGCAGGAGTTTGTATATTTATTTTTGTTTTTTAATCCGTAGTCAAAGAACTATTGCATTCGAATAGAAGTACCGTGGTAACCAAATGTGCTATAACGCTGCAGCCAGTAATATAATTTAAAACATCCTTGTGAGAAGTCGATTGCTCTATGTATGTTTCAAAATTACAAATTTTTTTAGTATAAATAGTAAAAAGATAGTTATATTAATCATAGCTTAAAAATACAGAACAATACGTTGTATTTTTAATTAGGTACTAAAGTATTATTAGTATGAATGCACATGCTACTTATATTGCTGACTGTACAAAGGTGTCAGCTCACCCGGCAAACACTTTTAATAGGTGCAAAAACAGTAACATTAGTGCGTGGTTAAAATACTGCTGAGTTACTAGACGTTAAATTTAAAATGTTGCTTTATCGGTGTTATAAGCTGCATAATATTTTATTATTATTAATTTTTATTTTGGAAACAGAAAGATACCTTTTGAAAAAAATTAATGTTCAAATTAACTACACTTAATCCAAAGCTGTTGGTTTTCCGAGGAGTATGTTATAACATACTCGTCGAAAACCACTTGTCCTATTAGTCATAACACGCAGCCTGCGACTGTTTACAGAGATTTCGACTCTCGCTAAAATGGCGGTAATATTTGCTGTGGATGAACGAATTTAATAAAAAGCAGTACACAGTTTTAATATTAATATTCTTTTTGAATTTTAGTTTTATGACTAAACTTAATAAAAACTATACACCGCTTTTTACTTATATTCTTTTTTTAAATCAGTTTTATGAAACTTTATGAAAATGTCTTTATGACCAATGTTGGCAAGATTTCAATTTTAATTGCATAGACTACCACATTAATTTTTACATATAAAAGCTTCAGTATCATATTATCTTTTTTATTAGTTGAAGCATTGTTAAATACAATATAGCACAAAATGATTTTAAAACTTTTGTTGTGTTGTAGATTTGTGTTAAAATAATATTTCTTAATTTTGTTTATTGAAATAATGTGTCCAAAATATTTGCAAATGACAAATTCATCAATCCATAAGAGTTTTAATTCAATTTGAATAGTATTTCATAATATAATGGAATTTTAGATACGATTTTCTAACTTAAATGATTAAAAATCGCATTACGGCGGAGCACCATGTTAGGACATAGCAGCACTTTGTATAGGTCCGTTGTCTAGTAATCCTATCTACGATATGATTTGATAACCTAACTAATATTTTAAATGTTAATGTAAATTTGTTTGTTTGTTACGCTTCCACGCCCTAACAACTCGATCGATCATCGTGAAATTTATCTAACACATTGTCAGGGGAATTAAAAAGATTATAGCCTAAATTTTAGCAAGCGAAATATAGTAAATAATAATATTTTGGTAGCGTCGCACTGCTACAGTGCATTCCCTTGTATCAATTTAACAAATTTCAACCTTTAATTCTGCGAACTGTTATTCTGCTTACCCAATAGTACTAGGAGCGCCATCGCTATGATTTTCTAAACAAACAAATTCAGCGCTGAAACATGTAGTCCTTACTTTGTGGCAGCCTTCGGCGCTTTGTTCCAACTTAACTGCATAGATGGCGACTCTAGTATCGAGTTAAATTATACATTTGCATTAATATATAGGTATCTAAGGTGAAAGTAATGAAATTAATATACTACAGAATATTTATTATAGGTACATAGTATTTTGGGTATGTATTTAGTTTCAGTTATTAGAGATTGAGTAAATATCAGTCGACCTCGAGGTCGTGGGTTTGATTCCGGGTCGGATAAACTATTATTTGGATTTTTCGTTAGTAAATTCTAAGGAACGGCGCAGAGTCTTGTAATTGCTTTATTTTTATGCCTATGCTTAACCTTCGGTGATACACAGGATGCTATCTTAGTATTATTCGTTAAACAAAAATAGTAATTATAAAATAATATGCAGTGACTTTGGACATATTTATATTGTTTTAATTACTGGTTTTACAATCGACATAAAGCTGGGTTACTTCCGTTGATTGTGTCCCATGCTTTTGATGCAAATTTGACAATGACAAGTTATAGATAGGAGCGAGCATCAGTCTTCGCATTTGGTACTGTCAGTATTAGTCAATGTACATATTCTTTTTTTTTAGGTAAATTGAACAGATGACGGTCGCTTTATCCGTCGGATGAAAACAACCGCTAATGCTCGTAGTTGTCTTGTGCTCCTCGTAAGCGGGTTCTCTACGAACTCAACCCTGACTGCGTGTGCAATAGCCCAGCAGAGATGTGAGTATTTTATTTTTATTAGTGACATACTTTTTATGATTGTGACCAAATTTTTATGATTTTGTAACATTGTGTACCAGCTAATCTAGCTGCAGCCTTATATTGAGGTGATAAAGACTGTTCGACATAATCGGTCATGTTAGTTTTATATCACAAAGCATTATATCTATAACAGCGATCGCATTGTAGTCGCAAAGAGAAGACCAGACCCAGCATGTTCTAAAAAAACAGACACACAACTTTTGCTAGACGACACTTACCATATCTAAGCACACTAATTTACAATACACTTAACTAGGTCCTGAGAATACATCCACTCATCCTATATATTACTAAAATCGCAATAAAAATACCTTGCAACCCTAGATTACAAAGAAACAGGAGACCTACTAAAACATCTGTAAGGTAAGTTAATGTAGCTACTACATAAACATGACACACACACACACATGCACACACACGCACACACACACGCACACACACACGCACACACGCACACACGCACACACGCACGCACACACACACACACACATACATACACACACACACACACACACATGCGCACACGCACGCGCATTTTTCCAACCTCTCCACTTGCAACTTTTGAATACATATTATTAAAATAAAACAAAGAATTTGTTAAAGTTGCACTCTTTGTACATTTATGTTTTTATGAATAAATTACTATTATTATTATACTCTTTATTTAAATCTTTTCATTATATTTTTAATTTTTAAATATACATATATAAAAAATCTATGCACACATAGTACCATTTGTACACACATTGTATTTGTACATTGTAACAATTTTGTATCATTCGTTTTGGGGAGGAACTGATTGTCATTATACAGCTCACGCTAGTTTGGGAATCAGGGCTTACACTTTAATTGTATATACCTTTTTGTTACAATAAAGAATTTATTATTATACTCTTTATTCAAATGTTTTCAATATACTTTTCATTTTTAAATATACATATAGGTACCTATAAAATACATTTAAAAATATAAAATATATGGTACCCCACCGGCATCGGGAACAAGGTCAAGCTGCCGGTGGTTAGGATTCCAGAGATAGGAACCTTCTCACAATGCGTGCCGTGCTTCTGCATCAAACCCTTGATCCAAGCACCCAACGCGAGCTTCTTTAGATGGTGATCGAGGCTCTTGGCTATTAGACCATTGACAGATGTGACTATCGGCACAATGATTGCCGAATCTACATCCCACATGTCGACAACCTCACGAGCTAAATCGAGATATTTAATTTGTTTACCTTCTTCAGCTTTCGCGAGATTACCATCATGCGGAATGGTGACATCGATAATTTCTTTTTCATTTTTCATTGCGCGGCGCTCTGATTGATCTATCGCCACAATGTCAGGTTTGTTGGCCACAACAGTCCTGTCTGTGATGATAGTTCGATCCCAGTACAACGTGACGTGACCATTTTCGAGAACTGATTCAGCTACATACCTGTAGTACGGCACGTCAAAATCTACAAGTTTGTATTTCAGAGCAAGTTGCTGGTGAATAATCCTGGCTACTTGGTTATGTCTGTGCAAGTACTCGCCATTAGCAAGACGAGAACAACCGGAGACTATATGCCTGAGACACTCACCAGGTAGGTGGCACGCCCGACAAATGTTAACCGTACAATCCCTCAAGATATACATATCTCTGGTAGTTATTCGTCTTGATAACTTCGTCCGCAATAGCACAGACGAAACTTTCGGTTTCCCCAAAGAGATCACCGAAACGTAGCCAGTTCACAGAGGCTAACAGGTCTACATCGGCTCCATATAGAGCTTTGTAGAACCTACCGTAAAGCTCTTTGCTCTGCCATACATCCCTGCGATCATTAGTGCTAAGTAATAGTGCTTGCGCCAGTTCTATTTAGCCAAACTGAGGGGGGTGAGTCCGGTGTCCACAGCAACTACATGCCGATGCATACCCACGTCTGCCTGGAGAAAATATTCTCTGAGGTTGCACACCTCACGATTATAAAGGGCCTTGGCATTCAGAAAGCCTCGGCCTCCACATTTCTAGGTGATGCATACGGTATGCCGTCAAGAGTGTACGGACCTGCCGGTCCAGGGCATCCTAAAGTATAGTTTTTCCTAAAAACAAGCTCATGTGGCGTAAAATTTATTGTTCAGTGTACATTAGTATTGTAAGCTAACATAGCGGTATATACGTAATTTGACCAAGTCTCGGGATTTTGGATCTGTATTGGACTTAAGGTACTCCTTTAAAGTGGAGTGGCTCCTTTCTAAGGCACCTTGTGTCTGGGGATGGTAAGGGGTTGACCAGATTTGTTTCATTTCGGTTAATGACGGATATTAAATATTATTATGATAAATGTGTATTTCTATGCCAGTGTTATTGAATAAGTACAGAATTATATTATAGATTTTGGTAAAAGAGTGTTTATCTGTATAGGACTTAAGGTACTCCTTTAAAGTGGACTGGCTCCTTTTGTTTTGAAGAGCATTATTTAGTCTGAACTCTGGTAATTTATTTTCTGGTTTTGGAAATGACCTTGGTCGTGATGGTCCGGGTTCAGTGGTGGAGTGAGATTTCCTGTTAACAAATTGTAAAATCTTTTCTTCTTCGCTTATTGCCTCATTCAAGGTTTTCGGGGATCGAACCCGAACATTGTTCGATAATCTTGGGTGTAAACCAAGGACAAAAGTGTGAAGAGCTACGTCCTCCATTGCACTTGTTTTGCCAGAAAGGTCCATTTTCTTGGTATTAGATAAATTAATTTCAGTTAACAACTGGGATAAACATATCGCTAAACAAAGGGAGTACTGCGTAACCGTTTCATTATTTATTTGCCGACACTCTTGCAGGTCGATTAATAAATGAGAGTAGCATTTTTGCTCGCCAAATTGTGTATTTAAAAAGTCTTTATTTTAATCCCAGTTACTAAAATCTTTGATCGAACATGCAGTTTCCGCAAGTCTTTGAAGTTGATCTAGAGTATATCTAAACAATATGGGTTTTTGATTCGTAGAAGCAAAATTATAAGCATTGGAACAATTTGTGATAAAAGGTGTGAGCTTGTCCCTAGAACCATCATAAGGTTATATTCAAGATTCAGAATATTCAAATCAACCGACTCGGAATGAAAAGCAATAGGTTTTGCGAGTTTTTCTTGAGACATTGTAGCTTAATAATTTCCAATAGTAAAAATATAAATTGATACTATTCGCTGTAACAGGATGGTAAGATTTAAACAAAGAATAATGTCACACCAATTCTTCGAACTTATGCGAGCTAAAGCGTTATCTCTTTGTTATGATTGAACGGACGGCTCTATTCTTATCTCAAGGCCTGAGTTACGGCTGACAAATGAATTAAGTTAATTGATTTAGCTTATAAAAGTTACTCTTTGAGGTCACTAAAGCACTATAAATTGCACTGCACTGGATACGATTTGCACTGGTAAGTATGAATGATTGAAGTAACTCACATAGAACACAGGAACACACCCAGCAGGAACATAGTATACAGCTTCTTCTAGAATCGTCTAGCAGAACGAGACTTATGGAAATAGCACTCTGGATATGGAAGTCGAAGTTGATTTAAGTGCAGAAGTTTGGGTATTGCACTCCGCGGTAGGGTACTACTGTTTCTCAACTCGACTGGAACTCGCAAGAAACTCGAACACTGGATTATGTCTTACGTCGCGATTTTTGTTAGGAAATGGTAAGTATCTTGGAAACGACACCAGATTTGGAAAATATTAGAGTTCACTTTTCTCACTGGAATATCACTCACTCCGCAGTCGAGTTTTAGTTCAGAATTTATACACTCGGAGGATACCGGGGAATTTGTTATCCCTTGCCACTACCACCAATGTTACAACACAAACTAGAAGGCCGTTTTAAAAAAAAGATATTTGGAAGTTAAAAGACTAGTAATTTGTTCTTGATAAATAATTACAATAGATATTTTGTACTACCGTGCACCGTGGAGGATCGAACTGGACTGGCTGGGATTATGCTACTGTCTATTGCATTGAGTTAGAGAAAATGATGAGTAAGGGATTTATATGTTAGGGATGGCAGGTTCAGTAGTTAGAGTGGCCTGTAACAATAGCCTATCAAGCACGGTATCATCAAACTGTGGACTGCGTTCGATAATCCGCACTTGATCCGATAATCGCTGTGCTGAAACGTTGACGCTTGGTTCAAGGGCCTGAAACAGAACAAGCATGCGGCTGTGATACGCAGTGAGGTTAGTTCCTCCCTCTGTAGCCCCAAAATATGCCCGCATGACGTTTCCATTAATGGATTGAGTCCATCGCATGCGGCGCACATCACCACCGGCAGCGGGGGCCCGATTCGAGGTCGGTGGGTCCCAAGCGGATCGGTGGTCGACCTCTTCCCCGCCGAGGTGCAGGTGACGGTAACGAAGCGGAGAGAAATATTTGTCGCTCGAGCTCGACGCAACTGCAGCGGCCGGCGATTCTGATCGAGACACCTCGGAGCCGAGGTGGAGCTAAGCGACGAACCCGGCGGTGGTAGCGGTGCGGCTCTACATCTGGCTCTTGTTAACATCTTGTGGTGTTAGTAAAATTAAATTCAGTGTCGGTGAAAATTTTTATTTTTGGCTTTGTCATTATATTTGTAATACTAAATTCTGATAAATGTTTGCTATTGTGCCTGTAATTTTTTATATTTATTGTGCAAAGCGTCTTATTGTTTTTAATTAGTATAAAAATAAATGGATTTATATAAAAAATAAACTTAAAACTGAAAATAAAATATTTGTCTCTAAAAACACACATTATTTTATTATTTTTATAATGTTAGTTTCAACAAATCGGGTCATATTATTGTTTAAAAATTACGGACTTTGTAAATCCCGTATTCACAAAGTCCGTAATTTTTATGTGTAATAAAGGTTTAACAATATCCTCGATAGATGGCGTTAAGTATATATCATTATTTTATTACTCTATCTTCGTCGTTTGAATTGGTTATTGATTAATAACTACTAACCATGTTGGTTGAGGTTGACACGTAGTTTTTAAGGGAGGGGAGGGAGGGAGGCACGTTTTTATCACGTGGTCGACCAGGGAAGTCTAAGTCCTGCGGAGATAAAGATAAATAAACACACACGATCTTTAATTCAAAAAGACAGAAGTTAATATAATATTATCTAGGTTAGAGGCAAAAGTACACGAAACTCAATTTTTACACAATAAGAAGTATCTCAGGGCGTGTTTCTAGAAAAGACTTCGGTGCAAGGTTCGGCTTGAGCACAGATGAGACACTTATCTTGATGAGCGTCGTGGCAGGCGAAAGAGCGCGATCCCGGGCGTGGTAGCACGTCATCCACTGGCTTTAGCACCACGGACAGCTTATCTTTGGTGTGTATTACGTAATTAAATAATTAATCCATATCAAATTTATTCAAATATTTGTCATACTATCGTATATTTGATTGTCTTAAAGATTCGAATAATTCAAATTTTAATCGATAATCGCCCATCACTACTTATGATATACGGATGTGACTCCTAAAACATTTCGCAAAGAAAATGATGAATGAGCCGATTAATATCAAAATGTTAAAGTTATTAACAAAGCAAATGGGTCAGCGTTTCTTTTCAGAAGTATAACAATAAAATGTTAGTAAGTTCTCGAAGCTCTTTAGTTAAGTAGCGACTCTTGCATAATAATTCTCAGATTTAATGCTGTGCGAAGGAGGGAAGCGCAATACTGTTCAGATTAAATGTGCAAGTAGCTTTGTAATACTAGAATATTATTCGAGTATTAAAATTAAATCATATGCATGGCTTAGTACTGACTTGTATTGTAGGATTTTTTTATATTAATTTATATTATGTAGTTAGATTTTGCTCGCGGCCCCGCTGGCGTAAATGTAGGTTATGACTATTTTCTGGCCATTAATACAATGTAAAATAGACGTCGGGCACGCCACAATCGTGGCGGTAAGACCCGTTCTTAGAGAGTGGCTGGAGAGGCGTCATGGCGCCCTCACGTTTCGTCTGACGCAGGTGCTGACCGACCACGGTTGTTTCGGTCGGTACCTGTGTCGAATAGGCAAACAGGAGACGCCCGGTTGCTATCACTGCGGTGACTGCCACGTCGCTGTGGGAGACACGGCGTTGCACACATTGGTAGGTTGCCCTGCTTGGGCCACGCAACGCCATGTCATGCACGCGGCAGTCGGTAGAGTCATCCTCTCGCTCGAGGCTATGGTTCTGTCCATGGTTTCGAGCGAGAGGTCTTGGGATGCCGTCGCTTCCTTCTGTGAGGAGGTGATGTTAGTGAAGGAGGCGGCGGAGAGGGAGAGGGAACGGTCAATCCCTCTCCCTAACCGCAGAACCGGGCGCAGGAGGACGCGAGACGACCTCCAGCCACCTTGAGTAGAAGCCTGCGGGTGGTGGACCTATTGGGGCTGTCCACCTCCCGATCAGCGCAGGTCCGAGCAGGCGGCGTTCGTGTTCCGCGCACGCCTCTCGATGTCGCAAGGGGGACTAGGTCCCCCGCTTTGTCTTTGTCTGTGTTTTTGATGGTTGTGTGGGACCCGCCACGTCCATCGGTGGGTCGAACCTTTGGCGGGGTCGCGATTCGAATGCGAGAGCGATCCGCGTGGCCTCGCCATAAAGGTGTGAGGAACACCGCGGTGGTTTTAGTCGGTTCAGCCCAAATCCATCTTAGGGGCTGGATCCCGACATATCCCCATCGCCCGCCCCTAAACCGGCGATGAGGAATGTGACTTGCACATTTCCCCGCGTAAAAAAAAAAAAAAAAAAAATGTAAAATAGACGTCGAACCATATTTGCGTATATGAGGTACATGCCAACAAATACACTGACAAAAACGCGCGGATAAATTTTTTAACAACCCGTTTTTAAATTAAACAACTTTATACGGATTTTATCGCGTTGTTTATTTTTTATGAAACACTATTATTACATAATTTTGAAACATTAAACTGCTCTTTTACTAGTTACTGTTTACTTCTATTTAAGCTATTTAAATTATATAACTATATAACTTTAATTTTACACTTTCCCCGACGTTTTGGTTGCTTTTCAGCAGCCATGTTCACGGGGAGACTACAACCAGATTTTTTTTATATGTTATGCAGAAGCGCTGTAGCTTTATACAATCTACGCAACGAAAACTTGCACACCATTTACCATTAGCTATCAGAGTTGCCTAAAAGTAAACTATTTTACACAAGAGAAAAATCGAATGTTTAAACAAAATTAAAATTTGAACAAATCATCATTTCAGCCGCTAGACGTCCACTGCATGACGGGCTTCTTCTTTTTTTGTTAGAATTCGTTGGGGCAGCTTGGCATCTGAAAATAGGTTTATATTACATGTGACAAAAGTCTGACCTGAAACCTAATGATATGTGGGTGTTATATAATTTTAGTGTATAACTCACACCTACAAAGTTACACCTACCCCGTTAGGATTATATGCAGTATGTATTCCGATAATTTTAAACACCTACTATAATTATGCGTATTAAGTAGTTCATTTTCTCTCGTTTTAACAGTGAAGGAAAACATCGTAAGGAAACCTACATATCTGAGAATTCTCCATAATGTTCTCGAAGATATGTGAAGTCTGCCAACCCGCATTGGGCCAGCGAGAAGAAGCCCGTGCCCAGCAGTGGGACAGTTTAATACAGGGATGATGTATAATGTTATATATATTATACATATATTGTCTTTACTCCAAATATGAATTAATTTTAAATATACCCATTGCGATTCGTACAGAAACCAGGAAATTAAACATAAGAGATAAACGGCAATTTTATAGCTAAAGAGCTAATGTGTAACGTGTTGTAACGAGAACACATTGTGTTGACGACATTGTAGTGAACCAGAAAATTTCCATTAAACATTAGACGCAACTGGGTCAGGCAATAGGATTATTTAGTTGCCAATCCTATTTATGTATAGTACAATAAGAAATATCGATTTTATTATAAACCGAGATATAAGAACGATCCATAGTTCCGAGTACTAAACGTCTATTTATTAATTTCTCAATACAGGCAAGTAATATTTTTCTCAACACCTATTTGAAAGACTCTGAAAAATGTAAATTAAATATAGTACGTGTACTACTTCCTGTATAAGTATAGGTATTTAATTTTGATCTTTACTGAGTTTACTATACAGTTTAGACAGTAGGGCAGTAGCGCCAGAAAGCATTTTTTGAAATATCACCACCCCGGCTATCAACTCTCTTATTTACTACTCTCTTATAAATTACTAGCTTTCGTAACAGTAGATCAGGTTATGTTAGTAACATTTTTAAATAAAATATAGTCTATATTATTCGGTGACAATACAGCTTTATTGCAGTGAAATTTTTTAAATCGGTTTTGTAGATTTGAGGCAAATCCTTACAATCAAACAAACAACAAATTTAAATCTTTTCTCTGTATATAGTATAAACTTATTAAGCCAATTTCCTTATTGTGTTCATTTTTCGATGCCAGAAGTAGATATTTTATTTTATAAAAGAGATATTTCAATTTATTTATTTTATTTATTTATTTGTTAGGAAGACCAACAGCTTTGAAATACATAGTAGTGTAAAAAATATGCAACAGAGAGCCAATGATAGGTCTCCACGACTAATTCTTAAATAACAATGCGTGGACAGTAATTACTTTATCACTTAAACATCTAAAATATAACAAATAAAGTAAAATCAATCAGAATTATACCTTGCAAAAAAATCAAGACTGAGCATGCGCTTCACTGCATCCGGTTGAATATTAAAAACGTCAATGTCGAACTTTCTTACTTGTTCGTTTGAAGTATCACTCGCTCGCCAGAGAAATGTATTCTATCTGTAATTTGTGGATACTAAAGGCAGGTGAATAGGCTTATATCGTCTCGTACTGTTCGTAGGTACATAAAATTTATTTTGGAAATTAGACCTGGTCAATCGATTTTGCCAGATAACAAATTCATTAGATACACGACATCTGCTATCAAACGGCGGTTGGCTAACGGCAAGATATGAAATTTAGCACATAGTTTGTAGTAATTATCGGACTTAATTTTATTTTCAACATATAACATAGAAATTTTATAAATTTGCGTTGTATATTTTCAATTCGAGTTGCATATGTATTATATCTCGGGTTCCAGACCTGACTTCCGTATTCCAATATACTACGCACAAAAGTACAATACAAGATTTTAAAAGTTTTAGCCTCCTTAAAACTATTAGATGCTCGCATCACAAACCCTAACGCTCTCAAAGCCTTAGTAACTATATATGATATCAATATGATCATCAAAAATCAACTTAGAATCGTGTATGATACCAAGATCGCGGACATTACGGAGTTTTATAAGTTTATGGTCGTTTAGATGATATTCTGATGGTAATACAACAGGTTTCCTACTATAGGTAACTACTACGCATTTGGTAGGATTCAAATCTAGCTTGTTCTGGATGCAATAATCTGTTAAGCTTCATAGCTCTGATTGGAGAGCGAGGCAATCGGCAGGCGTTGAGACTGATTTGAAAATCTTCATATCGTCCGCAAAGGAGAGGAGGCGAGAATGATGGAAGCATTGGTCGATGTCATTTACGAAGATCAGAAATAACAAAGGGGCAAAAAGTGAGCCTTGGGGAACTCCGATAGGCACCATTACCCAGCTAGACACATAATTATTAATCACTACTGCTTGGGATTAGTTATATAAGAAGAAAACCATCTCAACAGGTCACCTTTGATGCCTATCAACTGTAGCTTAGCTAGTAAGATGGTATGATCAATTTTATCAAAACATTTCGTGTAGTCGGTGTAAATTACGTCTATTTGACTACCTCTACTCATAGCTTCTGTTATATAATCATTTAGTAGAATTAAGTTTGAGGTTGTGGAACGCCCCTTAAGAAATCCGTGCTGAAAACTACTAAACCTATTTTTTAAGGCTGGATAGATCTGGTTATTAAAGACTTTTTCAAAAAATTTTGACACTATACATAATTTAGACACTGGTCTGTAATTAGTTGCATCAGATTTGGACCCCTTTTTATGAATCGGAGTAATAAATGCCCTCTTCCATAATCTTGGTACAGTACATTCTGAGAGCGACTTATTAAATAATATATAGAGTGGAATAGCAATAGTATCTGTGCATTTATGTAGAAAAGACGGAGGTATTAAGTGGGGTCCAGCTGATTTATCGAGATCGAGCGATTTTAGTAGTTTTATTACTGTATCAATGTCGGACACGGTTCTGCGTTCAAGATCAGAGTTGTGTAATGTTAAAGTTGTTGCTTGAGAAGGCTGCAGAAAATTAGATGCAAAGTAATCAGAAAAATGTTACAAATAGTCTCCCCTGTGTTTGCAACTAAGGAACCGTACATTATGGAGCCGGGTGTACTGGCTGATTTATGATGTGCTTTGATGTAGGTCCAAAAATGTTTGGGATTTCTCTTGATTGACGCTTCGACTGATTTAATATGTTTGTCATAACATTCTCCCTCCAACCGCTTGACCCTTTCCCTTAACAGTTTAAATGTTTCATAATCCGATCGATTGCCATATATCTTAAATTTCTTATTATATTTATGCTTTTCTTTGATACATTTTTTCAATGGCGCCGTATACCATGTAGGAAATAGAATTCTAGATTATATATTCTTCTTTCAAATAACAATAGCACGATTGCAGTCTTGTAAAAAATGGATGTTCCTATAGAGTCATAGGAACGACGTGGCGGGTAAAATCTAGTAAATAGTAAAACTATAAATTTTAAAGATCTAGAACGGTGACTTGATTGTATTTTTATAAGTTTTATTATATAATTTTCATCTTTTAAAGAGCGAGCTTTTGATAAAATGCTTTAGTTTTTTATAGCATTCATTTGCATTTCAATTTGAAGGTAAAGCTAAATTCAAATATAGAATCAAATTTATACCAGCTTGAATAGTAATAGTGTTTTCTTTTGTTTTCTTTTCTATTGAAAGAATTCTAAAAGCCAACTGTAGGCGTCTAGCTAGACTTAATATTTTAGTTTCTTTTTAAAGACAAATCCTACACCAGGAATATATAGTTATTTAAATAATTCCTGTGTAGCGAAAGACACTACAAATATAGAATTACCCAGACTTGAACTAATCTTTTGTAGAACTACAAATAATTGTGCTTTTTGGGATTCAAACCCACAACACTCGGTGGTCGGTCGGCAGTGGAAGTGGCGAAGCGACAAATTAAACCGCTTCGCCAACCGTGTAAAAAAACTGGCGATAAGAATTATCGCCAGTTTATTTTAAGGTGCCTGTTATTATCATCCTTAGATGATGGCTGCCACCGATGCCGTTTCTCGTTCATTTTTGCGTGAGGAAACTGTTTGGAGCTCTGGGATTCATTAAGCGGTTTTCGTCGCAGCGCACTATAGTCAGCCAGTCATTTTGTCGTTTTTCAGTTGCGCCGTTTTCTAAGTTATCCAAGCGGGTGCTTTTCTGTTGGGAGGCCCCAACTACACATCAATGAACGACATAATAATAGTGAGTGGCATAACGTTTCTGCGGGAAAAAGCGTCAAGAACTTCGGTCCCAGTAGGTACTTTGTATTGTGAGTTAGTTCGAGGCAAATTTTGTATGGACAAGTTGAGCGCAATCTGTGCTTCGGTCCCGTTATAATAATTCTTCTTCTTTAAATATAATAAACCTTTTAAAAGTCAAATGTAGGTTAAGTAAATTTTTTATCCCTCGTGACCAGTACTTTTTCTGGATGAAAGGTAGGTGAGGCGTGAAAGTGCAACAAACAAATAAATAAACAAACTCACATTCTTATTTATAATATTAATTAGGATGTCAAATGCCTATAGGATCTATAAAATTGCTAACCAAAGTAATACATGTAAAATTGAACATAGCTCAAGACAAATCAAGTTAAAACGTTTTATTTTTAATATTCTAGTATCTAATCTTTGTAGTACCGAGCTACAATTATATGCGCATGTAATAACTTAACAAACTCTATTTGACATTTGGCAAGGAACGGTGATAAATTTTATGATATTGAGATTTACAATGATGGTGCGGTGGTATAGTGTGGTATTGAACTTCCATCCGTTAGTAACAATTCATTGGCAATTTAGTTCTTTTTACAGAGAAAAATGCAGAGTATTACAAGTACCTACAGTTTCCTACAATGGTAATAGATTCAAGCTTTCTCTTGTAATTATCTGATAAAGAAATTTAAGATCGAAACTCCATTATGAACAATTTTTATTACGAGATTCTCAGGTAAACGTAGTCTTCAATTGTTACTGACATGCTAATAGACAGAATAATAACAACAAAATCCAGAATATAACGCATCAAAGAAAATCCCGCTAAGAGAATATTATGTTATTAGAGATGAGGCATATACAATTGCCTTACTAAATAAAACTACGGTATTTAAATAATTGTGTTAGAAAACGTTATCTCGTTGGTCCCGTAGCGTAAGTTTGTATGAGACTGTGAGGGCCTCCGTTACAAATTTGGGTGGCATGATGTAAGTGGAATTTTTTATTAAGAAATTCTTGCGTCTCTCTACTCTGCAGAAGGCGATAGGCTCATAGCTAGCGAAATGTGTGGATTATTCACCTTTGGCTGACTCTTCAGGACTATACGAAAGTCAGTTTTTGTGTTACAATATTAGGTACTTGGTATTTTAGAAAGGGATGGAAACATTTATTAAAATTAAATCATTATTTTATTAATATTTTCCGAAAGTAGTAGCTAGTTATTATGTACTTACTTCACGTGTTGTTTGTCTGTTCAGAATTACAATTATGTTGTTGGCTTATAATTATCCTACAAATTGTTTCAATAAAATTATTTGCAAGTACTAGACATCTGTTGAAATGTCCAAATTGTCCTTGTAGGTGCACCATGAAGGATGATGATGGGAAGGAGGAATAAGGAATGATGGGTGCAACTGCTGATGCGATTGCCGTGGGTACACATTGGGCAGAACATATCATCAATACATATAATAAAGGAGTAAAAAAAGTGTGTCTGTACATTGAAGATATAAACAAAAAATATAATTAAGGGGGTTTAGAAAACGTAATAGAGCAAGAATCTGAAAAAAAAGTTTGTCTGTCTGTCTGTTTGTCTGTTTGTCTGTTTGTACACGCTAATCTCTGGAACTGCTGGATGGATTTGAATGAAACTTTTTTGTTATATAGCTATGATGTCTGAGCAACATCTGGGCTATAATTGATCTTGGAAACTGGAACAGCTGATGCAGAAACGCAACAGACCAGCCTAACTATAACATATACATAAATGACGCCATAGCAAAAGTTGTCTGCTGAGTATTTTCTATCGTCGTAAAAAAATTGAAGATCTGGAACATCTGATGTAGAGCTATATAGCCCAGTTACACTATAACATATACAGGAGTGACGTCTTAACAAAAGTTGTTCTTTCTGGTGAGCATATTCTGTCGATGTAAAAAAATGAAGATCTGGAACATCTGATGTGGAGCTCTAAGGACCCAGTTACACTATAATATACTGGGTGTAAGTAAAACGCTTCCAAAACGAAGACAGGTAATAGTACTAATGATCAATACATATAATAAAAGAGTAAAAAAAGTGTGTCTGTACATTGAAGATATTAACAAAAAAATAATAACTAATACGATACCCCAAAAAAAAAAGGGAAAAGAATACATTTCTAAATTTTTTTATCGTTTTTTGTATATTATCTGTTCTGGGAAGATAAATAAATCATATTACAAACGAAAAAAATGTTCTCATCTTATTAAACCTATATTGTAATTAAAATTAAAATGGCAGGTAACGTTAGGGGTCTACGTGCACCATACCTCTGCAGCCACGCAAGGGCATATTATACATACACACTTGAGTTAGTGAAATTTCTGACCCCAAGTTGTAATAAATAGCAATGACATTGTGGGTTTGCAACGAATTATCTCATAAAACAAGAATTTTCAGGTAAATTACTGTTAGTATTACATTGTATTTGGGTAATACAACAATACAGTTTCGGCTTCGGAAGCGTTTCCCTTACACCTGGTATACAAGAGTGACGTCTGATCAAAATTGTTCAGTCTGATGAGCATTATCTATTGCTATATATATAATTTGATTTGATGTGGAAATCAAAGCTATCAGATTATAAGCTTTTAGTGAACATTTTTTTTTACAATATTTCCTTCGAGAATATTTCGCTGAAACAAGTTACCATTCTACAGAGTTAATTGCCATAGTTAATGATAGTATTTCAAATTTCAATATAGAACAAAGAGAAATATATAACAAAGTTGTCCACAGCGTCACTAATGAGGAAGGAACGTTATATTTATTAGATGCTCCGGGGGGCACTGGAAAAACATATGTTACAAGAGCAATCCTGGCTAAAGTTAGGCGACAAAATAAGATTGCTGTTGCAGTAGCATCTTCAGGAATTGCTGCAACGTTACTTCCCGGCGGTAAAACGGCTCACACCATGTTCAAAATGCCAATCGATTTAGACAGAACCGAAACACCCACATGTTCTATAACGTTGTTTGGGATGAATGTACCATGGCCAACAAAAAAGCCGTCGAAGCCGTGGACAGAACGTTGCGAGATATTCGCCGGGATGATCGACCAATGGGCCACGTCACCTGTCTTTTCTCCGGAGACTTTCGGCAAACTCTTCCCGTGATAAATAAAGGGACAAGGGCAGACGAAATTAATGCCTCAATAAAAAAGTCATACCTCTGGCCACAAGTACAACAACTGAGACTTAATATAAATATGAGAGTTCATCTTGGCCATGATTCACATGCCCAAGAATTCTCCAGCATGTTGTTACAAATTGGAGAAGGATCTCTCCCTGAAAATCATGGTCTGGTGGCGATTCCTGGTGTGCTGGGTAAAGTTGTGGCTTCAGAGGCAGAACTGATACAGTCAGTATTCGGACACCTCAATTCCATACCGAGCCAAGATAATGTTTGGTTACGTGAGCGCGCGATACTAGCGCCTCGCAATGACCAAGCAGGTGCAATTAATCAAAAAATTCTAGCGGAAATTGTTGGGGATGAAGTGGTATACAATTCTTTTAATAACGTATTTGAACAAGACGATGCCACCAATTACCCCATAGAATTTTTAAACTCTCTTACGGCAAGTGGTCTGCCAGCTCACAGAATCAGTCTTAAAGTCGGTGTACCCATAATGCTAATGAGAAACCTTTCTCCACCGAAGTTATGCAACGGGACCCGGCTTAAGGTTACTGCTTTACAGAGCTATATCATCGAAGCAGAGATTCTGACTGGCTGTGCTATGGGTGAAATTGTATTAATACCGCGTATACCACTTATTCCAAACAATTTCCCGTTTCAATTCAAACGCACACAGTTCCCTGTGACTACTTGCTTCGCCATGACGATAAATAAGTCACAGGGACAGACGTTCAAAGCTATTGGTGTGGATTTGAGGTCTGGTTGTTTTTCCCACGGACAACTGTACGTAGCGTTTTCGCAGGTCAGTAGCGCTGCGGGTTTGTTTGTATTGGCTCCTGAAGGAAAAACAACCAATGTTGTGTATAAAGATATCCTATGATCTGTTTCATGAAGTCCACGCGAACGAAGTCGCGGGCACCAGCTAGTTAAAAATAATTGTACCATCGACTGGAGAAGAAGAAGAAGAAAAAGGAGTTATAGACCTTAAATATTAAAACTATTTCACCTCAATATGGCAAAATTCTTATAATGTCTATATGAGACTCAAACAAATTGCTCTATAAGTACTTTATTTAACTTGAAACGCATTACACACGCACGTACATTTCTAGAAGCGAAATTATAAGCTATCGTATTCTTTTATTATCAGAAATTGCCGGTGTCATTGCAAACTCTTCTCGTGGAAAAGACGTTTATATTTACCCATAGGTATCCTAATGAAGCCTAACTTCAACATTTCTAATCTTGCACCAGTAAATACATATTGAATAATAAGTTTGGAGTGTTGCATAAAACTCTTCATTAGGAGACCACCTTTAAATCTTTTTGGAAGAATAAGAGCATCAGTTTCATATTTTTATATAAAACTGATGGTAAATATGAATATGACCAGATATTTTTAAAGTGCTTATGGAATGATAATTATTAATAAACTTGTTTTCATTTTAGTAATCTTGAAGTAAATTTTTGCTATTCCATTGGTGTGGGTAGGTACGGTCAGTGACATAAGTAGCTGAACGTTAAATAAATATTTTATAGAATTGTTTGTGACCCAAAATTATCTAATGGGTATTTTGTAATAGGTAATTATTTGTAATTAAAAAAACTACCTCTTAGTTGTTGCAGCAAATAAATTGAAATTATCATTTTTGTGTATGACAGAGAACCTCAAAATCTCATGACTGTTTATCGACTTATTTCAATGAAAAAGTCACCTCGCCACTAACATTGCGTCGAGTGTTGTGGGTTTGAACCCCACACGGGGCAAAAATTTGTGAGATCTACAAATGGTTGTTCCGAGTCTAGATGTTCTTTGTCTCCGTTGTTTGATTGCTTGTTAAGCCCCCCCGCGGCAAACATATAACCCAGAGTGCAAGTATTTAAAAAAATAAATTTCAACCTTCGTTTTGTATATTGTACTATTGAACAAATACGATTTGCAAATTAATCCAATTGTTTCTTGTATAAATAGTGCAATTGCTATAGGACGTAAAGTTTTTTCACAGCGTAGTAAGTAGGTACTTTCTAAATAAAATACTTTATTTAGACACAAAAACGAAATCGTATGCGGTTTCTGCAGTTTTATTACTCAAGGATTACCTTGGAAATGAAATATACGGATTTTATCGCATTGTTTATTTAACACTGTATCTATTACATAATTTAGAAAACTGTTGCACTACTACTACTATTGAATTTTACTAATTAAATTATTAAATCAATTTTATTTAGGTTTACACTTTCCGGGGAGGTCTCCCCGTGACCATGGCTGCTGAAAAGCAACCGACCCGTCGGGGAAAGTGTAAACCTAAATATAAATAGTTTTATTAATTTTATTAGCATAAAAATTTGTAAAATTGAATTGTAGTAGTAGTGCAACAGTATTCAAAATTATGTAATATATACAGTGTTAAATAAACAACGCGATAAAATCCGTATGTAGTAGTTTAATTTCAATGAATAACATTCGCGTAAACAGAAGACAATATCAAGGATTACCTTACAATCATTAGATTATGAGGTAATCCTTGAGTAATAAAACAAGCGGCGTATCAAGTTGTCAAGTATTAATAATAAGATACATTTGAAATGCTGCTTCGAAGCCGTAACAGCATGAAATAATTGGATGGTCGGAGACATAATTATAAATATCCATAAATATTACTTTAAAAAAATGGTATTCTGTTTTGGACTGAGTAAGTGCCGCTGTTCATAAACAGTGTCACTATAAGATTTAAATGTTTACCTACCTAACATTTAATGTCCTAAAATAATAACACTTTGAATACAACTAAATTAAATTATCTATACTAATTTTATAAAGATTAACTCAAAAACTACTAAACCGATTTTAAAAATTCTTTCTCTATTGGCTATAGTAGCTATAGTATTACTGAGTAACAAAGGCATTAGACATGAGCGAAGCCGCAGGCAAAACCTAGTTAAAAAAAACATTAACTATTTCCAAATTCCACGCATACGAAGTAACGAGCAAGATGTTTGTTAGTGTATTATATAACTTATATCCTACTAATATTATAAATGTGAAAGTTTGTGAGGATGGATGGATGTTTGTTACACTTTCCCGCAAAAACTCCTAAACCGATTGCGATGAAACTTGATATGTAGATAGCTAGAGAGCTGGATTAACACATAGGCTACTTTTTATTCCGATATTACTACGGCACCGGCACTTACGCGAGTGAAACCGCGTAACGCACCTAGTTGCTTAATAAATTAATAGGATCACAACTGTTCGTTTTTTGTTTTCTTATTGTATAAGACAACTTCCGCATAAAGAATAAATCCTATGTCGCGACACTTTACAAACATTCAAACAGCGAACACAAAAAACACCCAGACTCGGAACAATCATATTTTATGAATCACACAAAGTTTTGTCCCGTGTGGGATTCGAACTCGCAACACTCGGCATAGTGTCGACCATTTAAAATATTACGCCTTCCGAGAAAATGAAAAATGGATCACTAAATCGAATAACTACTGTTAGTATATTTACATTCTCGAATGTGTTCCGAAAGGAATCTCTTGATATTAAATTATGAATTGCTCAGATACCCTCTTCTGTAGCATAAAGATGATTAGAATAACGGCAGCATTCCCGCACAATTGAATACCGGACTACACTATACTGTGAAAATAGCTTTTATAAATTAGCCTCGATGTCTTAAAGCCAGTTATTTGTAAAATTAGCGAATTTTACTAGTGCTCAGTTTCTTAACCTCTGAGTCTTCTTCGAAGAGGTTAATAAAAACACTTTGTGGGCCTGTGTGTCTGTCTGTTAGTGACAGGCATAGCTCCGGAACAACTGGATCGATTGATTTGTATCTTGGTGTGCAGGTATCTTGAGGTCATCCCTCGGTCGAGTATGAATATGTGCCCTGTGGGTCAAAAGACTCCCGAGATATAGGGGTCACAAGGTCATAAGGTCAGGGGATATCCACCAACAGAGTGATTTGGAAGTCCAAGGGAGAGGCTTTTGCCCAGCAGTGGGACATTATAAAAAGCTGATGTAAAAAAGAAAATACTAGCTTTTGCCCGTGGCTTCACTCGCGTAATAGTAAGATAGTTTAGTCAATCAATCAATGAATTAGCCTATGTTACTCTGTGATAGTGTAGCTTTCTAATGGAGAAATAATTTTCGAAATCGATCTTTTATCGTAGTTTTTAAAAGATACCCCGGTAGTACCGACTAAACCTACCACGGTGTTCCTCGACATGACCATAGACGGCGAGGCCGCGCGAATCACTTTCACATGCAATCGCGACCCCGCCGTGGTTTCAGCCCGCCGTGTGAAACGACAGGCCACTACACAAAAATACGTTCTCCACTCCGAAGACACAAAATACGCCGCCACTCAGACCTGGTGCTGATCGGGTGGCGAGCAGGCCCTCACAGACCACCACCCCAGGTCAAACCTCAGAGTGGCTGGAGGTCAACTCGCGCCTTCCGGCGCCCGGTTTTACGGTTAGGGAGAGGTTTTAAGCGCTCCCTCTCCCGCTTTGCCGCCTCCTTGATAGACATGTCTTCCTCACAGAAGGAGGCGACGGCGTTCCACGACCTCTCGCTCTGGACCATAGATTGAACCACGGCCGGGAGCGAAAGGGCAACCGTACCGACTGCCGCGATCAACTCACAGCGCTGCGATGCCCAGGCGGGGCAATCCGCCAAAGGGGGGCAGCGCCGTGTCCTCAACAACGTCACGGCAGTCGCCGCAGTGGTGACAACCGGGCATCTCTTGCCGTTCGGATATTAGGCCTGAATTACATACATGGTACGTTTACGTGGGATTCACAAGAGCGGAATAAAAACATTTCGGTCACTAAGCCGATTTAAAATCCAACTAAAGAACTTGATAAATTTCCTTGGGTTATGGAAGCAAAGAAAAATGAAACAGCCAAATTTTTTTAAATTTGATACCTTTGCATTCCGCTTGGATAGCTCTGCGGCAGAGAATAGGCATGCTGTGCATCAAGTTTCATATTCTTTTCCCGGATTGGACAAAACACATCTTTATATCAACACAGGGTTTGCCGAGACTATTGCCCATTGTCGTCTTACAAGTCTCGTTCTTATGACGTGGGTCCTCAAAAATAGTTAACGAAATGTAGGTACACACATATATACGTGTCTGTTTATCCGTGTGCGACTAAATACGTATTTACAAGACGAGTATGCTCTGCAAAGAGCAGTATGTACATAGTCTAGTAAGACTATTTACATAGTCTCTAGTTATCTGGATTATTTAAGATACAGCGGCATTTATTATATGCAGTTTATAAACCTAGCTGGTGCACAAATAAACTTGTTATGTGATTTTATTTTTCGATATGAGATTAATGAAAAAAGGATTGAATATGAATCCCGGAACTGAAGGTTTGTCAAGAGAATAATATTATTCCATGTATTTGCAGATGGTGTTTAAATGATTAAAAACCAATATTTTTCGTAGTAAATAAAATTACAACTTCGACTAGTGGGCAATCATTGGATTGCCATTCATAGTTCTGGACTTCGTTACTAAGGCACGTACCTCTGGCTTGCCAAAGTTATGTGCGTATTAGAAAACATCGTTAGAAAATCTGCATGTCTGAGAGATCGCTAAGATGTGTTCGAAGACATGTGAAGTTTGCCATTGTGGTGGACTATGGCCTAACCCTTCTCATACCGAAGAAAGGCCCGTGTCTGGGCACAAAATTAGCCCTGTAAATAAACTGCCGTAGTGCTGGCATAAGGACAGTTTAAATCCTGAGCTGGTATTATTATAATACAATTCAATAACTACGATATGAGTTCTAATACGAGTAATAATGTTATACGCGTTGGGAATAGGGCTCTGAATTTAATATAACATTTAGGCTTGTCTGTTGTACTAAATTTAGGTTATTTTAATGATAGTTTATGCTTCAGAAGAGCGTTTTGAAAATCTCGATGCCGTTATTAACGAAGTTTAACTATACATACGATCACGAAAGATTTAATGTTATTACATAAACTAATACCTATAGTGGATTTTTAAATAACATAGCTAAGTCCAGAATGAACTATCATTCTGGACTTAGCCATCCATCCACCAGGATGGAGGATGTCGTAGTGGTTTAAGTGGTCGCCTTTCCACTGCCACTGCGTCGAGTGTTATGGGTTCGAACCCACACACAGGATAAACATTTGTGTGATTAGCAAATAGTTGTACCGAATCTGGATGTTTTTGTGTCCGTTGTTTAAATGTTTGTAAAGTGTTCGCGACACAGGATTTATTATTTTATGGGTGTTATTAGTATGGGTGTCGTAATTAATAAAAAAACTAAAAAACACGCTATATTAAAAAAATATAAAATAATTCACATCAAAATTATTAAATGTAAAAAAAATATCAATAAATATAAAAAAACTGGTTTAGGCGTCGTAGATAAGGTAATGTAAATTTTCTGGATTAAAAGTACGTCCTTTTGTGTACTACTGACAACGTGTATGTGAAATTTAATGATGTTCGGTATCAAACAATGAGTTTGTTTGATACCGAACCGTTTGATATTCGCATTTATGACATTCAATATTTTTCCAAATAAATTCACTATAGTTCAAGTCACTATAGTTTCATTACATAGAAAAGTTAATAGGTTGATTTGTAGCTGTGTTATCTTTAGCTTTCAATCCTGTTTTTCCTACATATTTTGCGTCGTATAGTATAATAGGCCATAATTTTTTTGGTCGAATCTACACCGGCTATAGCTTATGGCAGTACCAGGGAAATAGGTCTAGGGAGAATGAATAAAACGATTAATCTTTCAACTTACATTTTCCTCACTATGAGTAATTCTTGTGTCGCGCGGGACTTTACAAACATTCAAACAACGGACACAAAGCACACCCAGACTCGGAACAACTATTTGTACATCACACAAATTTTTGTCCCGTGTGGGATTCGAACCCACAACATTCGGCGCAGCGACAGTGGTGAGGCGACCACTTAAACAACTACGCCATCTGTACCTACTGTTGTAAACAAAAATACATAGTTAATGTGTTATGTATTACATCAACATTTCACCTTCGATATTTTATATCCCAAGTAGTGAGGCGCTTGCCGCCACCGAGAAATCACGACAAAAAAATTCAATAATATCAACGGTAACGTATAGAACAGGGCCCTAAAATAAATAAGCATATAGAAAAATTGAAATGTGAAACGGGTCGAATAGTCTTATTAGTTTTCTGTGAGGCATTTTTTGTAGCAACATCAGTTTGAAATCGTGCCTAGTAATAGACAATAAGCTGTATAACAATTGTTTATTCTTGGATCGCTATAGAGTGCAGTGGAATATGTTGTTATGGCATGCATAGGGATTATGTCAATTTATTTAACACAGCAGTTGCTTAATGATATTGTTGTGCAATGAACGATGAACATAAAATCAATTTAAATTATACTGGATTCAGTCTGTATATAATCTGTTCTACTGAAAAGCGCGGGCCTCTACGCAGTGTGAGAAGGACTAGGCCATAGCCCACCCCACTGGCCCAGTGCGGGTCGGCAGACTTCATGAATCTCGGAGATAATTATAGAGAACACATGTAGGTTTCTTCACTATGTTTTCCTCTACCTTTAATTAACTAATCAATACGCACATAACTTAAAAATGATAGAAATGAGTGCCCTGGCTTAGAACCCAGGACCTCTGCGTGGCAGTCCCACGGCATCCAACCAGGCTACCACTGATTGATATTGACAACACTATAAATAAGTGGATTTACTGCATGCCAAGTAGTTATGGCAGTATACACAATCGGCTTCCGTATTCGAATACCATTTGTATGGAAATATGCACATCACTAGTGTTGATATTGTTCCAAGGTAGCTTATGTGCTCTATTTTGGCTTGATAGGGGCATTAGGTTGACAAAAATTTTTATTTGTACTCTTTTGGGTGACAAAATGCAATATTACATTCAAAATTCGAACACTAGATATTCCATAATATTGAAAGCCATGCACAAAACTTTACCGTACATTCATAACCGATTTATTTCAAGTTACAAATTTGGGCGACAAATTCGTTACTTTTATTTATTCCATGTATATATTGGATGAATTTTTCATGATCACAGCCTACAGACCCTATAGTCTTATAAATCCTAATCCTAATCCTAACTAATATTATAAAAGCGAAAGTGAGTTTGTTTGTTTGTTTGTTACGCTTTCACGCTTTAATTACTGAACCAATCATCATCAAATTTCGCACACACGTTGTCAGGGTACCTTTCATCCAGAAAATAAGTACTGTTCCCGAGGGATACAAAAATAACTTTTAGACGGTCGTCCACTATAAAATTCGGCCTACTGATAGAAATAAATTACGACATGATGCCTGGAGTACAAAGAAAAATCAAAACTTAACCTAACCTACTTTTACGCAGGCTAAGCCGCGGGCAAAAGCTAGCAATATAATAAAATTATACACCAGGTACGCCTACGGTGAGGTTCTCCAGAGACATTTACATTATCCCTTATCCGATCTTTATTTGTGGAAAAAAAAATATATAAAAACAGTTCTAAATCAAGGTTTGTTGTGACACATTGCCTTAGTGTCCACATCTTTCGCATGTTGGTACATGACGTAACAAAAGCAATTTTTTTGGAAATAGCGTCGTTTTATGGAGATCAATTTTTGCCGTAATTGGGCAAAAACAATCGGGCAGACGAACTTATTTATATTAGAAGAATAGCCTGTTTGATTTAGATACTTTCAAGAGAGAGCTTATAGCTAGAACTTAAAGCTCAGTGTCTTCTCCTTGGTTGGCATCGACTAACTAAAATAATGTTTTGCGGTATATGTATTGCTTTGTATACCTAATATACAAGAGTTTCATTAGCATGTATTAATAGGATACGAAGATGATGGTTGTATAATATCATGATATAGCGTCAAGGGGTAGAGCAGAAAAATAGCTAAGTTAACAAACGGACGACAAGGTTTTCGAGGTCACAGGTTTGATTTCAGTTACATAAATAGCCTTTTCTTCGTTTACGAAATTTCAATTATTTAAATTTTTATATTTGTTCGTCATTTCTTTTTAAAAATTGCTATTGAAATATGGGTGTTATCCACAAATAGTTACTCCGAGCATGAATTCTTTTTGTTAGCTGGTTAAATGTCAATAAAGTCCCCCGCGACACAATAGTCATACATGGAACAGGAATACCCTTTAAAAACAAAGTTGGTCATTGATTTCACATAAAAAGTTCCATAAATGTAAATTTACAGAAGAAATCTTTTATTTTATTGCCCTATCCAATTGTAAATCGTAATTCTTTTACAAACGACCCTTTAAAACTAAGTCAAAATAATTGGATTGTACGGCCCAGAATGTATTTGTTAAGTTATGTTGTTAAAGGTTGAGTTGACGTAAACCACAGATATCAATTATATACGATGTTTATTGTTCGACTGATTACAATACGATAGTTTGGATGCTAATCCGTGGCTATTGCTCAAACGTTATGAGTCAACTGACTTTATAAATAATAAAATATATTAAGTGCCGAAAGTAGGTAACGGCGCGTCAGCTAAATAGTCTGTACGTTAACCGTACATGCTCCCGAGGGAAAAAAGTGGGATGAGCATCCAGTACATATTAAATGAAAGCTTATAAAATATAAAGATTAAGTATAAAAATACAAGACCAAGTATAAAGTGAAAATAGTAATTATTACGACGACAATTCATCGAAACTAAATCTCTTCGTCGGTTCGGTGCGGGGTGGTTTCGGTGGTGCTGATTGTTGAATTTCGCGCATCTCGATGTCCACTCCAGCATTGTCCTGTCCTATAAAAGTGCGCAGCCGACGTGTATTGTTCTTTGCCTTGATTTTCCTTTTCCTTCGTTTTATTACGATATACAAAGCAAACGCAGCAATTCCTCCCAGCAACACAGTAGATACTGTATAATGATATATGTCATGGCTAGTAATGTACGACGTGACCGGGCTCACTGATAATATTTCATGCTGCTGTTGATATCTCAACTCCCTGTCAACCTCAGAGAAGTTCGCTGTGCTGGGTATTCCGATTGGTGTGATATTTAGTTGAGCGTTCTTCCAACCAAGGTCAAATATGTTATTAATTGTGGAGTTTGTGATGGGCTGGTCGATATCTGGATTCATGTAAAATTGACTTCCTAGGTGATTATAAGTGAAAATCGTTGCATCTTTCTTCTGTAATGTGCATTTCGGTTTCAAAGCAATTACACCTGTCCCGGTAATGACCGCCGGCGTAACTTGATCGCTACATATGACACGCATCATTTGTTGGTCGCATAATATAAATAACCATACATTTGGTTTATGCAATTTGATCCACGTTTCTTTACACATGACGTCACTGATGACGCATGATAATGACGTCTGCTGACTAAAGACCTGTGCTTCACAAGGTGCATTTATATCGTGCAAATTATACACGGGTTGATGTGAAACGCAAATATATTCGTCCATTCCTGACAACGTACATTGCTGCATGTCTTGTATATCCATAGTAATATACGAGTTCTTCATGAAGTTGATGGCAATAAAATTTGAATTAGATTGAACTAACTTTAGATGTCCTTGTCTTGAAAACGGTATCGGGATAATGCGGTAAATCTTGTAGTCTTCGTCACTCAGTAATGGAATGTGCAGTTCAAAAAGAAAAAAAGTTGTTCGTTATTCGTGCCTTTACATGTATGAGGTCATAGATGTTCTTGAAATCGCTTTGTCCATTCTTCACAGGTAACGATAATCCTTGCGGCAGTTTCGCCGATATAATGTTCAGCTGTTCCGTTAGTTGAGAGGCTGATAGCAGGTGTGTATCTAAGTGACCTCTGTAGATATTCCCCAAGGCGTTCATAAGTAATTCCAAAATGCGATTTAGGTCACTTATTATTAAAGTTGACGTCACCGCGGCTGAATTAATGTCATTCATGGCATACAACATTTGCGCTCTGTTTTCTATACGAGTGATTACGTTGCTTGTTTGGTTCATGTAGGCTTGTATGGTGTCGAATTGCTTATCTATAAATTCTGTGTTTGTTTTTATAATATTATTTTCAGCTTCTACAATCAGCGTTTGATTTTTTATAAGTTGCAACAGGTAATTATCGTTAAATTGCAAGATCTTTATGTCCTTTTCATATTTTTCGGCAAAGTCGACGTCCAACGTGCCAAAAAGAGTTCTAGATAGCTTTCCAACTCCATCAAAATAGCCTCGTTTTTGTCGTATATTTTGAGAGTGTAACATAGAGTTGTAGTCCTCCAAGTGACGTAGTTCGTGACGTAAGTGATCGATGACTGGTATACAGGATTGATATTCGTGTACTATATTTTGACAAAGTGTATTCATTTGACTTATATACGTACTAATCTTCTCTGTGCTTTGCCAGTATGATGTTAAATTGTAATAGATTAGTAGTGTCCACTCGTCATGAATAAGATGTAATTTACCAGCTTCGTCGAAGTAAATAGGATGGCTGCTTTGTATTGAGGTAACTTTATAATTACCGGCCGTCGGTGCTGATCTTGCAATTCCTGACATTGCCAGAATTATCATTAGAATGAAAGAAACAATTTTATACTTTCTGGGTTTTATATGCGTATGTTTTGCCGATTCAGCTGGCTTCTCTTCGCTTTTTTTCGTTTCTATTGTAGTAGATAATTTTTCAGATAGTGGTAATGGCGATAGTTTGCTGATAGGGCGTTTCAACTGACCCTTTTTTGTTTTAAGGGTTACAACCCTAACTATCCCATCAGTTCCAGGATGTAATTCTAACACTCTTCCGAGAGCCCATCGTCCCGGTGGTAAGTGTTCATCTTTTATTAGTACCAAGCTTCCCTCTTTCAGGTTTTCTTTGGCTTGATGCCACTTGCTCCGTACTTGTAACTGATGTAAATACTCTTGCGACCAGCGTCTCCAGATATGGATGTTCATTTGTTCAACAAGTCGCCATCTGTTTCTCAAACATGTATTGATCCTTTCTTCCTCTTGTGGTAGAGACAATAAGGGTCCCCCAATGAGAAAGTGACCCGGACTCAAATATTCTAGGTCTTCAATATCCTCGGTTAGGGGGCACAACGGGCGAGAGTTCAAGCAGGCCTCGATTTGCGTAAGTAACGTGTTAAATTGCTCAAAAGTAAGCTTCTGCTCTCCCAGGACGCGGTGCAGGTGATATTTCATCGATTTGACCGCAGCTTCCCACAATCCGCCAGCTGACGGCCAAAGGGGTGCGTTGAAGTGCCATTGTATCTGTTGATGGCTCGTCTCGTCAAAGAATTCAGATGTATTCAATGTTCTATGTCGTTCTAGATCCTCGTGAAGAAGTTTGGCAGCGCCCACAAAATTGGTGCCATTATCAGAGAAAATGTGTTTCGGAGTGCCTCGGCGTGCGCACATCCTCTTCAAAGCGGCGATAAAAGTTTCCGTAGTTAGGTCAGAAACTAATTCTAGATGCACGGCTTTTGTAACCATGCAAATGAAGACGGCTATGTAACCTTTACAAGTTTTCACACCTCGCCCTTTATTGATCTTGACGTCCACATGTCCAGTGAAGTCGACACCCGTGTTAGTAAAGGGTCGTGAAGGTGTCACACGTTCTTTTGGTAGGTCCGCCATAAATTGTTCGTTCTTGCTATTCTTAAACCGATGACATCGAATACATTGGCGCAATTCCCTTTTCACAGTCCTGCTTCCGCCAACAATCCAATATTTCTGTCGTAAATATGCAAGAGTAAGACGTGCACCTCCGTGAAGGGTATCCCGATGAGCCTCTTGTATTATAAGTTCAGTTACTCTTCCATGAGCAGGAAGAATAATAGGACATTTTGATTCGGGTGGCAAGGTTGAATTAGTAAGTCGCCCCTTTACACGTAGTAAGCCTTTCTCGTCTAAAAATGGAGATAATTTCAAAAGGCTGCTTTTAGTTGACACTGCTTTGTTCTTAGTTAATAACTCCATTTCTTCCCCGAAATACTCTCTTTGGACAGTTCTCATTACTATCTCGTGTGCTTGCAATATTTCTTCTTGTGACAAATACAAAACCTCCCTTTTGTCACAGTCGGTTAAGTTATTTTTATATCCAATTTCTTTATTTCGTTTGTTTATAAATCGTACAATCCACCCAAGCACTCGGATTACACGATTGTAGTTACTATATCTTGTAAGTAATGTGTCGACTATTTCGCAACGTTGGCAAATTGTAAGACAGCATTTGTTTTGTTTCAACCCATGATTTGTTGAGTAGGTCATGGCGTTTACGTTATTAGTTTTGATAATGTTATTGTTTAACCAATCGGGACCGTACCACCAAAGTTTAAAAGTAGTAAGTTGCGAAGGCGAAAGACCCCGGGTTGCACAGTCAGCGGGGTTATCTTCCGACTTCACGTAACGCCACTGCTTCGCAGGAATGACATTGTTTATCTGTGATACCCTGTTAGCAACGTATCTCTCCCATCTGTTTACGTCGCCCTGTATCCACGCTAACACTACCATAGAGTCGCTCCAGCAATGTATTTGTAGATATTTATGAGATAGGATCCGTTTTACTCTTTCCATGAGTTTGGTCAGTAGCAATGCTCCACAGAGTTCCATTTTAGGCAAAGTTATCATTTTGCTAAGCGGTGCCACCTTCGTTTTCGCAGTTATAATAGTAGTTATATAAACACCGCTGCTATTTGTGACTCGACTATAGATGACACACGCGTAGGCTTTCTCGCTTGCGTCACAGAATCCATGTATTTCCAGGTTATCTTCGCTACATTGTAACCATCTTGGTATAGAAATTTCCTTTGTCAGTGGAAGGTCCTTTCGTAATGTTTCCCACTCCGTTTGTAACGTCATAGGCAGAGATTCATCCCAGTCGATTTTACTAATCCAAACCTTTTGAAACAGTAATTTAGCTCTTATTGTTATAGGTGACAGGAAACCAAGAGGATCGTATAGTTTACTGATTTCACCCAGCAATACACGTTTCGTAAGTATTTTCTTCGTTGACAAACTCCAGTTGTAAGAAAACATATCGCTGGTTTGATTCCATCTCATACCCAACATTTTTGTGTTTGATGTTGTGTCCGGTTTAAAATCGATGTTGGTATTAGAACCGCCTTTTTGATCATTCGGCAACTCGTTTAAGATTGATGGTTCATTGCTCCTCCACTTCCGTAAGTTAAAACCTCCTGATTTTAACAATGCTATGAGCTCTGAAACTAGGTTTTTTGCTCTATTTAGGCTATCTTGACCATAGACTAGATCATCCATATAGAAATAGTCTCGCAGCACATTCGCCGCGTCTGGATAGTTTTTCTCATCTTGTGCGAGTTGAACCAGAGTGCGCATCGCAAGATAAGGTGCGCTTTTCATCCCGTAGGTGACGGTGCATAATTGCCAATCTTGAAGCGGTTCTGAAGGCGACATTCTCCATACTATTGTCTGAAGATGATGTTGTTTATTATTTAACCAGATATGACGATACATTTTCTCAATGTCAGCTATGAAAACATATCTGTAACTCCTCCAGTTGATTAAAAGCGTGAGCATATCTTTTTGCAAATTAGGCCCCGCATACATAAAATCGTTGAGACTGCAGTTATTATTTGTTTTGTATGACGCGTTGAAAACCACTCTAAGTTTAGTTGTTGTGGACTCAGATTTCAACACGCCGTGATGGGGTAAGTAGATGCGGATTCCATTTTCTTGAGTTACAGGTTTCATGTGACCCATTGAGATGTATTCGTTCATGAAGTTATTGTACTCGTGACCAAGTTCTTTGTTGTTTTGCAGCTTTCTTTCGAGTTGTAAAAACTGAGCAATCGCCTGACGCCTCGTATCTTTTAAGTTAGCCTCGTAGTTAGGTTTCATGGGCATTTGTACCACGTATCTTCCGTCGGACGCTCTCTCCGTAGTGGAGGCGTAAAACTTTTCACAAAATTGCTCTTCATTAGAAGATGAAACAGTGTCAACGACGTCCTCTGTTTCCCAGAAACGTGACATATTTTCTAAGTCATTGAGCGTCACAAAACAGTTAAACGTTTTTACGTTGCCACATAAGATCCAACCCACTTTAGTTTGTTGTGCTATAGGAAAGCTGCTATCACTCCTTATGACGCCATTTAAAATAAGCTCAGAATAAATATCAGCCCCCAAGAGTAGGTCGATCGGACCCGAGACATTGAAGTGTGGGTCAGCAAGCTTCAAATTTTCAATATAATGCCAATTTTCAATAGAGAACGATGCTGTTGGCAAGTTATTCATCAGTTTTTTCATTATAAGAGGTTCTAAATTAAAACCATAGTTCGAATGTATTGACTTGCATTCTAAGTGCATTGACCCTTTACAATTGCCGCTTAGCGACCCGACACCAGACACGACGGCGCTCATTTTTCGTCGGGGTAACCTGAGTCGCTGTGCGGCGTTTTCAGTAATCAGACTCACTTGCGAGCCTTGATCAAGCAAGCCTCTTAGATTTATGTAGTTGCCGTCAGCTGTTTTGACCTGTAGAAGCATCGTTGTAAGCAAGACTTCTTTCTCTTCGTTTATGACATTGTTCACGACCCGGGACGACGTGACAGAGTTTGTTGTTTGTGAGTTGTCAACACGCTCATTCTGAGCATCATGCATAAGTGTATGGTGTGGCTTGCGACATAGCTTACACGTTTTTTTCGATAAGCATTGTTGGCCTCCATGGCTAAATAAACAATTATTACAAATATTCAGGTCGCGAATTACGTCTTTACGCGCCATTATATTCATAGCCAAGAATTTTTCGCAATTCATTAAAACATGGTCCGTTTTGCAAATCGGGCAGTTTTTAGCTGTCGTGAATAAGGTTTGTGGCGACTTATAAGACTTGTTAAAGTGCGATGACCTCTGTATGTTATATTTATTATAATTGTTGCGGGCTTCATATATTTTTTTCGGCTGTTTATCTGCAGTGAGATGTTTTGTCGACGTATATGACTTTTGATTACATCCTGATAAAGCTTCCAACGCCATAAATTTGGACTCTAAGAACTTCATTAATTCATCTAAATCGGGAAACTCTCTCGGTTGTTTGAGATCTTTGATGTATTCATTGTACGTGGCACTGTCTAATTTCTGAACCATAAGATAGACAATGATTGGATGAGACTTCGAAATATCCAACCCAATGTTCTTCAGACCATTCAGACATTCCAGTATGACGTCATGTAGCCTCCTCACGCTTGTAGCAGTCGCTTGTTGGATGTTAGGTTGATTCACTAGCGTATTCATGTATGAAGTGAATAGGAGACGCTTGTTATCATATCTATGCGTGATTATCTCCCAGCATGATGTATAATTTTCGGCGCTGATGCCCAAGTGATGCACCAACTTTTCAGCTTCACCCTTAAGTTTTGTCTTTAAATTTTGCATTTTCTGCGCTTTTGAAAGTATAGGGTTGTTGTGTACACTTTCGATGTAGAGGTCACGAAAGGTTAACCATTGGTTATAGTTACCATAAAAATCGGGTATTACTATTTTTGGCGTTGATTTCTCATAGTATGTGTTATTCCATATTTTATTTTGAATTTTCTTTCGCAAGTCGTCATATATGTTTTCAGCAGCGCTATATTTTTCCTGGTATGACAAATCTTCTTCTTGTAAAATATAGTCAAGTTCCCAATTCGCTTTCTCAATGTGTTCCCACTTACTTCTTAAGATGTTCAGCCCATCTTCTAACTCCCACTTTTCCATAGATTTGTTTAAGTCTATCTTTTCTACTGCTCGTTGAAAGGCCTTGAAGTTGCAGTATTGCCGTCGCAGTAGATCTTGCTGCTTTTCAGTTAGTTCACGAGTTTCACGAGAGGGTGTGTAAAAAGCTATGTCATCAAAACTAAACTTCGAGGATAATTCACCTTTTGCGGGAACCACCGACGGAGACAGCTCTGCCATACCCGTAGTTCCTGAGGGTGGTCCAATGTTTTTTGTACTCACGGATGGTAACTCCGCCTGGCGTTTCAAAATGTCTTGTAAGACTTCTTCATACAGTTGCTTTGTTTTGTTATAGATATCATCAGTAAAATACTGGATGTCCGTTGTTCCGCACTCTTCCAATACCTGATGATTGTGTATGAACTGCTCCCAGCTCTTGTTAAGGCGAGAAAGACGTTCCTCTAAATATTGAGCAGTTTTCCTAGTAGAACTGTCTTTCTTGTAATTGATGCAAATTCTCTTCAAGTTGTCGAAAATTGCTTCTTGACTGTTGATCAAATCTGCTACGTTCTGAGCCATTTTGTTGATGTTAGATCGATAAAGTTCACTGTAGGCAATGTACTGTAACCTTTGCCACGGGTACTAAGTTCACTTTTCACGAAGTTTTTCGCGAAACGTCAGATGTAAACACGAATGTCATTTGTTTGTGCTCCAACTTCGATATGTGCGACCTCGTCTCAATTCACCTGGGGCGACCCTCTTGTGGGAGACCAGATGAACCGATTCGCTATCGACAAAAGACACTAGACACACGCGCATACACTTTTACTGCTCGAAGGACCAAACTTGATGTACGGCCCAGAATGTATTTGTTAAGTTATGTTGTTAAAGGTTGAGTTGACGTAAACCACAGATATCAATTATATACGATGTTTATTGTTCGACTGATTACAATACGATAGTTTGGATGCTAATCCGTGGCTATTGCTCAAACGTTATGAGTCAACTGACTTTATAAATAATAAAATATATTAAGTGCCGAAAGTAGGTAACGGCGCGTCAGCTAAATAGTCTGTACGTTAACCGTACATGGATGTTGGCCATTTGATTAACATGAAATGATTTAAACTTTAAGTTAATTTATAGTTTGCAGGATATCGCATTGAATAAGATCGTACGATATTTTGATTATCCGCGTGATGAAGTAATAAGTGACGTCAATAGTTGGTTTTATTTTAATCTATAAAGTAATCTGTGTTGTTGCTCTGTTGCTATTTCTACCATGAATACTTTCTTTGCATGCTTATTTACGTAATATTGTACAAAAAGTATGTTAAAATGAGAGCGAGAGACAAGACTTCCATAATACAAATTTTGCTTATAGGTATTAGAAGTTGAGTATTTTATCGGCCTCAATAGCTTAGTGGTTAGTGTAACTGACTGCCATACCTGAGGTTGCGTGTTCGATTCCCGCACAAGTCAAACATTTGTGTGCATGAACATGGATGTTTGTCTTGGTCTGGGTGTTTCTATGTATAATATATATGAATTTACAAAAAAAAAAGTATATATGTATGTTTATTTATTATCTAGTACCCATAGTACAAGCTCTGCTTAGTTTGGGCTAGATGATGTTGTGTGTTTATGATAGAATATTATTATTATATTATTTTATAGGAAAAATAAACAGATGTAAGATTTATTTTCCAAACATACTAAATAATAACAATGGGATGGGAAACCTAGACTGTTTGGTCTTTGAACCATTAGAAGTTGAACGCTGCGAATCGTGCGAGAAAGTGCGTTATTTTTTTTTAAGCTCTATCTTTACCAATACATACATCGACACCCCTATACACTATCCCTTTCCGACAATTCTCTATTTTGTATGTAGTGTAGTTATGCGTATATAGGGTGTCTAACTTGATGTGTAGCCGTGTGTACTAACCACAACATTTTAAAATTTTTATCATCTAAAACGTCATCTCCTCCACTAGCAAAAACGCCTGTGACTTTGTGCGACTACAAGTCATAGCAACAGTTCCACAAACATGTAATTTTTTGTGTATTAAATGATTGCTATTATATTTTAATTATTATTTTGAATATTTATGAGTCAATAGATATACAAGTGCCATTTAAAATGATTGGCTTATTAATTATGAGCACTAACAATAAATCTAGCAGAAGTTAGCATTGGTAACTTATTCAGGTTTATCACATACGCTTGCTTGCCATAGAAGTATATTACTATGTTCATACTTCTAGACACTATTTGGCCTAGACCAAGAAATATATTGCTAGTTTCAACAAGAAAGTCGTATAAAACTGTTACTATAAATTTACTTGACTTTGATATTATATTATCCTTTTAGACTACATTCGTCTTTATATTGACCTAACCTAAAGAAAATTCTAGAACGTCACAACTTCTTGCTAATTTTATGAGAGCGTTGGATTCTTTAGCTGATTTGGCGCTTTTATTTTTGGTTTGCTACTACGATTACATATTTATCTTTAAAATTAAACTATACTGATTTTGTCGCGTTGTTTTCGGTCACTTTGCATGGTCACGAGGAGACACAGAGTCTCTCCGTGACCATGGCTGATGTGCAGCAACCGAAACATGGGCGAAAAGTGTAAACTTGAATATAAATAGTTTTAATGGAACTAATCTTCTCACCTGCAACTATTCTGGAGTTTCTGCCACTCTAATAGCTACCTGCCGCTGGGCTTGTTCTCTTAAAATGGAACTGCATTTGAAGGGGCGTCTCGTAGCTGTTAAAGCTCTCTAGAGATGAATTTGTTAATTTCAATGGCGTTGCGTTTAATGAGACATCTTAGTTGCTCGTAAAGCTGATTGGCTTTCAGCTTGTACATCTAAACGAATCTGCGTTTGAAGGAGCGTTTCATTAACTCTCTAAACTCTGGCGTTCGGCTTGTTCCTCTAACCATAATTCTGTTTAAAGGAGCGTCTCTCCGCTCTTATGAAGCCTGGCGGGTTGCATGGTCGCTTCCTTCGTAATTCAGCATGAACGGATGATTCTTGGGATCGAGCAATTTCTGGTGCCCATGCCCACGATGAGCTCCTAAATAAGTTAGAATTATGTTTGCGAGGCTTGCCGGAAAAAATAAATAAACTCGTAACGAAAAGAATACAATTAAAACAAAAAACAGCAATTACAGATTTGGTAGTAACCTAAAAATTAAAACTGAGAAACTATTGCTTAAATATTAAACTGAAAATGAAATGTGAAAAATAGAATTAGAACTAAGATAATAAACATAAACATAATAAATTAATAACTATTGCTCAAATAAAAAAGAACAATATAAACTGCAAACGTACAACAATTACAATATTGTTAGGAATCAGAAGTGAAACAGCCTAAAAAAAATATTGTACGTACTTTCATTGTTAAATAATAATCATTAAATTTTGCAGGATTCAAACATTGTCAGCATAGGCTCAAAGTTTGCATTCCTCACAACGACTGTTGACATAGGCATAAAGTTTGCATAGCACACAGATTCAGGACCAGATCATCCTTCCGATGAACTCATGGCGCCTGTCGGCCTTGTCGCCTGTCAATTCACGTGTAACCGTTCGACCGTCCTCTATCTTCTCTTCGAAACAACCGATTACGCAAAGCTCGCTTAAATAAAGAAAATTAAAATGATGATTTTGTTACAGACCTTAAGATTGTATCGCTCTTACCACCTCCTCAGTAGCCACACTCGATACTTCTGTACTCACAGCATCTGGTGTTACTTTTACCTGTGAACGGTCCTCCAGCACTTTCAACCGTGAGACAATAGTCTCAAACGATTGGCGGACGGTAGCCAAAAAAAAGACTACGCATACTCGAAAGGCTTTACAGATCGCGGAACGCTCGTAATCATGAGACATAAAACGCGATCTTCTATCACGACTGTGCCTATTACATGACAGTCTCACGTAGGTAGTCCTAAACTTAAAAGAGAACCATGTGATACATTTTTTTTTGTAAACGCCAAAATTTAGTTCTATTACTTGTGAGCAAAGGAATCTTTATCCCACTTCTAATGTTAGGAATCAGAAGTAAACATCAAAGAAAAAGAAATTACTAACGTACTTTCATTGTTAAATAATGATTCAATTTTGCAGGATGGTTATTGTAACTGTTAATTAAAGAAATACATTAACAAATAAAGTTAAACATAATAATTGATATTACCCAACAACTATCACACAGCACGTCCGTTCCGCTCGATGTCAAAGTGACTCGATGCGCGCTGAACACGCTTTTATAAGCCGCTCGATGGAATGATTCGTGACGTCCCTTTTTACGACGCCTTTCATAACCAACAATATTATTAGAATAGTAGAAACAGATAAATACATGGTTACAAATCAATATTTATAAACAAATAAATCGAAAGCATGTATTGCTATTTCCCATCACTACGGTCCCGCAGCTTCCTGTCTCCAAACTTCACTGTGTTTGTTTGTAATTAAAATTTTACTTAGTACATTCAATATCACAAATCGATATTGCGTTTCTGCGCCATCTATCGAGTTATTATAATACTTTAGTATTATAATAACTCATAAGATAGATGGCATTAGAAGCGCTTTAGTATAAAATTATATTTTTATTTGATTTCAACACTGTATACCTAATACCAAACTTCTTTTGACAACTTTGTCAATTATTTAACTAAGTGAACAGACATAACTTAATTAGTTGAATATAATTATTTTGAGATAGCTATGCCTTTTTTTTTTTGTTTTACCTGCGGAAATGCAATGATTCATATCCCTCCGCGGGGGCGGGCGGAGGGATTATGTCGGACTCGCCGGGGTAAAAGAAAGATGGAATAATAGTAATGTACCTCCCGGAATACCGACTAAACCTACCACGGTGTTCCTCGACAAAACCATTATCGACGGGGCCGCACGAATCGCTTTCGCATGCGGTCGCGACCCCGCCGAGGTTACGGCCTGCCGTGTGAAACGGCAGACCACTACACAAGAGACCTACCCAAAGGACTCACTCCAAAAATTCCCTACTGTCTCCCCCCTAGAGAAGAGACGGACTCGACTCAGAGGCACGCATGGGAACACGCACGCCGCCTCTCGGACCTGGTGTTGAATGGATGGCGGGCAGGCCCACAAAGCCCGCCGCCCCCAGGTCAAACCTCAGGGTGGCTGGAGGTCATCGCGCGCCTTCCGGCGCCTGGCTCTGCGGTTGGGGAGACGGTTTAAACGCTCCCTCTCCCGCTCCGCCGCCTCCTTGATGGAAATCACTTCCTCGCAGAAGGAGGCGACGGTGTTCCACGACCTCTCACTCCGGACCATAGACTGAACTACGGCCGGGAGCGAGAGGGCAACCGATCCGACTGCCGCGATCAAATCACGGTGCTGCGATGCCCAGGCGGGGCAAACTGCCAAAGTGTGCAGCGCCGTGTCCTCTACAACGTCGCGGCAGTCGCTGCAGTAGTGACAACCGGGCATCTCTTGCAGGCGTATACGACACAGGAACCGGCCAAAACAACCGTGGCCAGTCAGAACCTGTGTCAGCCGGAAGGTGAGGGCGCCATGCCGCCTCTCTAGCCACTCCTCAAACACGGGACTTACCGCCACGATCGTGGCGTGCCCGGCACTGGGGTGCACAAGTCGATTCCTCCATTCTTCCACCAGGACCTGGCGGAGCTCGGACCGTGCCGCCTCTAGAGCGAGAGGAGGTGGTCCTTCGCCTCGAGGCAGCGCCTCCTGGCGCCAACGGTAGAATGACGCCAGAAGCGGCGCTTCCAGGTCCCAGGGCATCGATCCGGCGAGGAGGCTCGCTGCCTTAAACGAGAAGCTGTGCCTAACCTAACCTATCTCGAGAACAGATTTTTATTTGGGATATCAGATTTCTACCGGGATACAGTAGATCTTTTGTTTTTGTACTTCAGGCATCACGTCGTAATTCATTCATATCAGTAGGCTGAGTTGTTATAGCGGACGACCGTCTAAAAGTTTTTTTTGTATCCCTCGGGAACAGTACTTTTTTTCTGGATGAAAGGTACCCAGTGCCCTTTTCTGTACCCCTGACAATGTGTGATGTTTAGTTCAGTAGTTAAGGCGTGAAAGCGTAACACACAAACAAACTCACTTTCGCTTTTATAGTATTAGTCAGGAAGTTAGGATTAGGATAGTTAGGATTAGGATAGTGTTTAAAAATAAACAATGTGACAAAATCCATATAAAAAAGTTTAATTTCAATGTATATAACATTCGCGTAAACGTAAGATAAACTTTTCTGTCAACTGCAAGCCTAGATTGCATTTTGACTAGAGTAAATTCTTATCACTATTATATTCTGTGTTTGATTTAAAGTCTCTTACTAGTGGGGAAGCCTAAAACTACTTTAGTGAATTTACAGAGCGGCAGCTGGCTACGCTCTAGTACAGTCACCGCAGCGTATTAAACTGTCCCGTCAAGCATGTTCTGTAAAGCGATGCGCTTTTAGAATTGTAGGTCAATTTAAAGTCTTATGTTACTTCCATGAGTAGAATTTAATAAGCTTGTGCAACTGTCAGTATGTGCGCTATTGTATTCGAATTGTATTAGAACATACGTAGTACTAATGTGTAGTATTTAGTTTCGAATACAGATTGCAACTACGTAACTGTAATATACATAAGTGCGTTGCGTGTTTGACCATGCAGAGTGGATATCGTCTTGTGTACAATTATATATGTGGATCACTACAGCAGGGGCACTAACATTAATTATTACTTGTGTTGAGCCACAGGGTCGGGTGAATATGGAAAATAATGAATATGGAGAATAAATAAAATATCCGATATCAAGTAAATATTATATTGTATTGTTACTTCCACAATTTCTCAATATTCAATATTCTCTCTACCGAAATACGAATGTAAAAAAGTTTTAATAGAAGGCCTTCCTAACATATGAAGAGACAGAAAGACTTCTTGTGAGTGATCTTTCAGTTTCTTTACACACACACACACACACACACACACACACACACACACACACACACACACACACACACACACACACACACACACACACACATATACATACGCACAAGAGCGCTCGCGCGCTCATTCACATATACATATACTGTGCTGCATAGCTTAATTTACTTAAATTTGTTTTCTTTTTCTTATATTTTCATATTGTTTTTCACTTATTAACTATTCTCTAGTACAATAATTTTAGACCCAGTTAAATTACTATTGTAAAACACCACAACTATTTTATGGGTTAACTTATTATTGCAAGGGATGGCGTTTGTGTCGGTCACACAGTTCTTACTAGCTCAGACACCATCGTTTTACTCTATCAGTTTCATGTAAAATCTAGCTTTGTCCATTATATGTTACTATAAGATAGACAAACTGTACCTATTTTTAGATTAAGAAAGATTATTTTTAATATTAAAAAAAAGCAAGGTTAATATAAAAATGCGACCGTCTGCCACCCGGTTACCCCGTGACTGGCATGACGGTGCATACGCCTTACAAATATAGGTAACGTATAGGTAAGTATGTATGCATACACTGTACTACTAATATTATAATGAGGAAAGATTAGATTTTTTGTTTGTTTGTTTGTAGGAATTTAACTAAAAAATTACTCAACTGATTTAAAAAAATATTTTGTTATTAGAAAGCTATATTATCACTGAGTAACAGACATACATTTTATTTAAAAAAAGTGCTGTTACTAACTTAACCTAACCTACTCATAGGCGAGCAAAGCCGCGAGCAAAAGCTAGTCAAATTTAAAAGTAAATATAGAATGTCAATAAATAGTCTATGTGTTAAGTTGCATACTGTTAAAAACGAATTTCTCTACCAAAACAAATTCTTAATTTGATCCACGTCGCTATTATTGTTGGAGCGAGTCTCATGCGCAAGAAACACTGGAGAACAAAAAATATATATTTTGCTGCAACATTAATTTTGTTACTTATAAAACAAGTATAAATACGTTCATCAGTCATACCCGAAATGTATTTACTTTGTATGGATAGACTCTGGTTCTTGAGACATTCAACAAAAAGAACGGTTCCATCAGGACATTAGAACAATAAAAGAAAGATACCAAGGCCGATGGGACAGCCATATTATGGTGGCAGACTATTTGACTTGAGTTTAATAATGGATTATCCTAAACATAAACACAATAGAAAAGCTTACAGATAAAGTTTTCTAATATTTGTTTTTTATGATTTTTTGCTAATAGCATATTATGTATTAAGTTTTCTTGTCGTTATTATGTAGCCGCTTCTAAAATATATGTAATTGTATTTTATTTCGACCTTCTTTCAAGCAAATAGTTATAAAGTCTTATCTCATAAACTAGAGTCAATTTAACAAATCTGATATTTTTCTCGTATTCAGCATACGGAACTTATGTAGTGTAGTGTATACATGCTCCCTTATATTAACAAATGAGTTTGCTCCATATCAGTAAGTCTCAAGTTATTGTCTACGTTGCTTTATGCCTCAACCGATGTGTTTTATAAATTTATAAATATAATGATTACACTTTGAACATGAGACTCGAGCAGTAGTCTTTTATTTCTACACCCGAACCCATCTCACTTACACAAAATTTACTTCAACTTAATATGCCGCAAAATGACTGTTTTCCAGTGAAATTAGCGCAGGCTACATGCGCGAGTTAACGGTATGGTTTACTTGCGTGGGGATCTAACGTCTACACGATTCATACAAAGCGAGCACGTGCTAAAGCACTACAAGACTATCATGCGCAAGTTGAATTTCGCGTCATATGCAACAGCCATTAACGTCAGTTCAACGGCCAAGTTTAGATATTTATCAAATAAAACCATAAAGCATACGTAGGTATAAGTAAATAAAGATGTAAATTTTCTTATAGACCATAAGCGTGTCTTATTCGAAAATTGGATTACAAAGTATATTATTATACAAGCCTACTTGCAATAAGAAACATTTTTATGTTTATTGTTACACATTATCAAGTTTACTACATTTTAGCCATTCAGTTATTCATATAATATTACCATTCATGTATTCTTCAATATACTAGCAGCATCCAATCAGTAAAGGATTCAATGCTTTTTTAAGGATGTGATGTATTTGTTTCTCTTTCACGGGTATTTCCCTAATACGTTAGGAAAATACACGGCCGTTGGCTTACACGGAGACATTGGTCCAACGTGAAGAGGCCCTTCGAGAATTTTAATCGAAGGTCGTACATCTATAGCGGCACTAGCCGCAGCAGGCGTAGGACTATTGCTACAAAATGGACTCCAATATATGGACTATGGGTATGGATGTTTGATGGACTAGTGTATTGGTAACTGTGGATGATAAAACGGGGTCTGCCCTGAATACTCTAATAGCATCAATTGAATGGACAGACAGTGACTCGCCAACTCACTAGATGGGCCCCCTGAATAGCCACGATAGGCATACAAGCCAGCAGCAGAGGGCGGTTCTCTATTGTGTTCCCTAACTTTTTTATCCATAATCTAGTGTGCCATAATTTTCTTTGTCCTTATTTTCATTTGTCCGAATAATAACTTGCCCGAACTTAATATCACATAATATCACATGCCATAACATTGAATTTCCTAAATACAATATTCTCTAAATTTGTGTGTCATAAACATTACAACCAATAATATACAAAAGACTTAAAACCGTTATCAATAAAATTTAGGTCCTTAATTCAAATTACTTAATGTTTATTTATTCTACGATGTCGAGTAGTTAAGGCGTGAAAGCTCATATTCACATTTGTAATATTAGTTAGCACATCTTTCTCTGTAATAAGTACAAAGAAACATAGTTTTACATTTTAATTCACCGAATCATTTCGTGTAACTTTGAACTACTAACATCAACACTATCACTATTCGAAGATTCCGGAGGTTTTTATAGGCTATAAATAAAAATGTCGGGTGTCTGTCCGATACAAGTACCATTAGACTTCTAATTATTAGCTTCCTGGTAGTAAAATAAAGACAACAAATTAACTGGCTATCGAACTCATCCGCTATGCTGTATAAATACGGTTGTTGAAATATTGGTATGACATCTATACAGCGGTTCGGTGTGGTATGGTAGATATATTATAAGAAACACAATTCCTGATCACTTTGCAATAAGTCTTGAAATTAAACCTAACAATAACGACGCCCATTCAAAAAAATAAAATGATTTTATAACTTTTGATCATAATTAAGTATTATCTTTTATTTCTTTTTTTTAGGGGCTTTGTCACTTAGTTGTAATGTCACCCCATAACAGAAATCATCAAGTCATCAATCACCGCACAGAATTTACGATTAGGTGAGGTACTAATATCCTTCAATAATTCAAACTTGTTGCATGGGATGTGACCAGAATGCATCCTTAACAAAGCTACTACCTGTCGCTGATCTATCTCTCCTCTGATTTGCGATTCGAACCATGGGGAACGAAGCAGTTCAGCTTGTAAGGTTTTATACCAAACTCCTTTTGACTTTGACCTTTCGTTAAAATATGTGGCATGAATATTTTAGTTATTTTTGTTCTCTGCACACTTTTTTGACATGACTAAGCCATTCTGAGTATAACGGTATACATGGTAACTGTATACCTTCATAAGCTGCTTGTTGGGCTGTTACATCTGCTTCTTTGTTGGCCATGATTCCGATGTGAGAGGGTATCCACTGCATAGTGATAGTTTTATTTAAAGCCTGTATTTTACTAATCGACACTAAAGTAGATATAGCTATCGGATGTCCTCGAAGACTCGAGGGAACCCGAGCCCAATGTTGGAGACTGCTCCTTGAGTCCGAAAAAATAACAACGTTTTGATGATTTACAGTCAATAAGTATAGTAATGCTTCCGATATCGCTATGAGTTCACAATGCATTATAGAAATATTAGAATTAATTTTAAATTTTACTTTAGTATTAAGTTGAGGATCAAAAAAAAGCAGCTCCTATATCTGGGCCGTATTATACAGTTTTATTCCTTAGAATATGCAGCAGTTCGCTATGATTATGTATATTTAGAATTACACTGCCTGTTTATTTCAAATAATAAACATTTATATTTTTATTACAGTCTCTATCATACAAACCAGGCGACTTATTAAAACAAACACTTTTTAAACAGGCGGCGTTCTTTTTTGAGCTGTTAGCTGGTTATTATATTTAAGCGAAGTGATATGATAATATACTCTCTTCGAATTACCAAAAGAAAATTCAGAATGCCATCTGTTAACATCGACAAAGATAATAAAACCTAAAAATATGGTGTATTAAAGATGATTTATTACTTCACTGCATTATTTAGTAGAATAGTTTGATCATGTTCTATGCTGACTGTCAAATGTTGCAGGAATAAAATTGTGTTTCGTGTTTTTGCGAGCTATCACCTGAGAGAACGTTAAAATTGGTTTATAAGTTAATAAATATTATTTATTGGTTAAAGGTATGACAGCATCTTAGATAAGAGATATAAGTAAGGCTGAAAATGTCAGAGGTGCCTTGGTAGCATACTTGAGACCTCTGCGTGGCATACCAACGATCTTACACTAGGTTTTCAATGCATCAAGTTTTAAAATATTATAGTTATAATGTTTTTGCCGACTTTTATAAAGTCAGGCAAAAAGAGGTCATTGTCATTTATTTTTCTTCATAGGAATAGTCGTGAACTTATTATAACTGAACATGTCCCCCTAGTATTAGTTGAAAACTCATTAAACTTAAGTGTAGCTAGAAATTAAATACTTATGTAACGTAGTTTTAGGACTAATTGGATAGTTGCCTTTTTGGTTTGGATGTAAAACTATTGCTTAAACTAATGGCTCTAAATTAATATATTTTAGCTTTAGTTAAGTAGGTATATAGAGACTAGCTGTTACCCGTGACTTAACAAGTGTCGTATTTATTTACGGAAATCTTTATTTTGTTTAAAATAATGTTAGCTTAAGTTAATCTGCCAGTGAAAGTCCTGTCAAAACCGGTCCAGCCGTTTCGGAGATTAGCTGGAACAAACAGACAGACGAACAGAAACATCTTTTTTAATTAATTTACTTTTAAATGCCGTATGCATATGCATTTATTAAAAAGCTGTTATTTTGACATTACAAACAGACAATTTTATTTTATTTATTAGTATCGAAGAGCTGCTGTGATAGGTTACCAGTTTAACGGTAAGAAACTTTATGAACTTACTAACTGACCCGCGCAACTTCGTCTGCGTCACATAAGAGATTTTCCCCGTTTTTGAATCATTTTTCATTGATGCTGCGCACCTATTAGTCGTAGCGTGATGTTATATAGCTTGCAGCCTTCCTCGATAAATGGGCTATCCAGCACTAAAAGAATTCGAACCAGTAGTTCCTGAAATTAGTGTGTTCAACCAAACAAACAAACAAATAAATCTTTAGCTTTATAATATTAGTATAGATATGTTAATCACCTCCATGGTCACAACTGTCACTTATGTTTGTAGCCGATCGTAGGGTTTCGGTCTTGGTTCTCACGTCGAATAAAGTATTGTTGGTTTTTTGGTTAGGTTAGGTTAGTATTCGGGGGGGCCTGCTATGGATGAATCTTTTCAGACTCCCAACTGGCCCTCCCATTGGGTGAGAGAGGGAACACCCCAGGTTTTTTAGTGGGTATACCAGCACTCGGCTGGTGAGTCCCACACGCCCCGCCGATGCCGTCCCCTAGCCGGCGGGTAGTGCATCAAGCATTTTTCCTGGGTATCAAAAAAAAATAAAGCTTAGGTTAGTATTGTCGCCTACCAGGTGTCACCACTGCGAGGAGTGCGACCGGGACACGGCGCAGCACACGCTGGAGGAGTGTCCGGCGTGGGCCGAGGATCGCTGTGCCCTGGTCGCCGTGATTGGCCCCGACCTCTCGTTGCCGACCGTCGTATACATGATGGTCGGCGACGACAAGTGCTGGGGTGCAATGAGGTCCTTCTGCGAGGCTGTCATCTCGCAGAAGGAGGCGGCGAAGCGCGTGAGGAAGATCCTTACGCCTCGTACATCCGCCGCCGGAGGAGGGGGTGCAGGAGACGCGCTTATGTCGCTCTCCCGCGCCCCACCTAAGGGTTCTGGGTGGCAAGGCCTCAGGGGACCCTGCCATCCGTGAGTAAGAACCCCTAGAGGGCGCGCGCGGTGTTCCCGCGCGCCTTCTAACGTCGAAAGGGGAGAGCAGTGAATTGCTCTCCCCTGGGGACGAGAGGAGGTCGGGTCCGATTGACCCGGCCGGCACCCACATGGGGGGGCCTGCTATGGATGAATCTTTTCAGACTCCCAACTGGCTCCCCCATTGGGTGAGAGAGGGAACACCCCAGGTTTTTTAGTGGGTATACTAGCACTCGGCTGGTGAGTCCCACACGCCCCGCCGGTGCCGTCCCCTAGCCGGCGGGTAGTGCATCCAGCATTTTTCCTGGGTATCAAAAAATAAAAATAAAAAGTATTGTTGCCTAGGCTATGTTGAGGAACACCGTGGTAGGTTTAGTCGGTATTACCGGGGTATCTTTTCCCCGGTGAGCCCGACATAACCTCTCCGTCGCCCCGCGGAGAGGTATGCGTCAAAATATCCGTCCAAGTAAAAAAAGAATAGGCTCGTCGTCTATTAAGTGGAGCGTAAACATTACGTAGTAAGGCATCTTTGCCCAACCCTTAGTGAATATAGGCTTAAAATTATATAATATATTCATATATACCTCGAAAGAGACAAAGGCGCGTGCTTTGGAATAATTCAATGAAATGATGTGAGGTGATGCCTTTCACGTTTCCTGTAACTATAGCATTGACGTAATTCCTTGTCACGTTGTGTAAACTAAGCACTTTACTCTATCTTACATATTGTACAAGACTGTGTGAATTATGAAATCACTAATAAACGAGACTTACTATAAAATAGACATTTACTTAATTACATCCAAAACCATGAAGCCAAACCAACTACTACATGGCGACCCTGCCTGTTAAGAATTTTTGACGAAAGAAGATACATGAAGAAGCAAGATTTGTAGGTTCAAGGACGTCACTCTGAAGATGGGTAAAAGTTATTCCAAAGAAGAGGTCGTGATAGAGCAAAACACAAACGGGGAAGCCAGTGCCTCTACTAACCAATCCATTGGCAAACCGATAAGTGTTGTGAATACTTTTAATCACAATACTTGTTGGAGCACTTTTACCTCATATAGAAAAGGTGCCAAAGGAGAGCAATAAAAATACTTCGACGAGAACTCAACGTCAGTTCATTTAGCAGTGTCACCCGACCTGAAGTGGCTTCATCAGCTTAGAGCAGGAGGTATCCAGGGATGAGCTCGGCCCAAAGTAGCAGCGGAGTCCAGGGAAATGCCCGGCCCACGGTGTCCAGGGTATAGCCCGGCCCAAAAATTACTACCTGCAGCAGCGACGCCACATAGTAGCCGCCACGTCATGTTCCTGGTCCTCATCGCAGTAGCCTCAACGCACCGTGTCACATCGCACCAGGTTAATTATTTTAATTTAGCGTAATGTTATAGGGTTTTGTAGTTTAAATTTTAATATGTTACTTTATTATGCCTTTAGACTTATTAATTATTTTATATATATAATTATTTATCTTGTTAAAATCGGCCATGTACGGAGACAGTCATCCTATACAGCACAGCAAAAAGTATTGTCAGCTCAAGCAGAGTATTGTAAATTGGAGTATATTTTGCTCGAAGTACAAAGAAAATTGAAAATTCTGAGCCGAACGTTTACAAACTATTCATTCAATTATAAGGAACATTCATATTTTATATAACAAAATAACTACTTTATGTACAATGACCTCAACATCGTTGGATACGTCTACAAAAATGGGTAGTGAATTATTTAATTTAAAAACAGCTATCGCGCTTTTGCCTATTATGACAGGTAAGGAACAAGACACCTTGCGTTTAATTGATGGTATATAGTTCTATGATAACTGATAGTACTAAATGTCTATTAATAGAGTTTATTTTAAAGACGAGGTTGTCTGAGAGTGCGAAATTGCGTTTAAAATCGACTTAAACAACGATAGAGAATTTAATTCATGATATGCGTACATTTTTAATCCAGAAAAAATCTGCTGTTGCAATTCAGTCGAAAATTTTAAGTAGTAAGCAGGGACGTAGGTCTATTGAGCAATTTGGTGATGAACTCGAAAAATTATTTGTGAACTTAACAATTGCACAGGCGGTTCAGATGGTTTAAGAGTACAATTATAGCTTCCCGGCATTTTGATTCTTTACCAGAGGCTATTAGGATAGCAGTTCTGCCGTCGTTTCGAAAAGTGCAATAACTAAGTTAAAGCTAGTTTCGAGAAAAACGCGGTTAAAGATTTTGTTAAGGATTTAAAATGATGAACGACTCGCTTTAGATAAATAATTACTTTAATACAGATCGATTTACAAAATATAATATTTGTGTGAGCGCACAACACGTCCGTCGCTGACCGAATCTGTAGGCGAGCCGCTCGGGGTGCGGCGGCGGTGCGCCCGATCAGACGTGTGCGTCCCCCGCCCGCCGCGTCTCCCGCCGCGGTGGTCCACACGTTAGATGCGTGAACATCCTCCGGCGCGTTGAAAGCTTTAGCTTTCAAGAAGTAGACGAGGTCCGGAGCCTGGAGACGACTCCCTCTGGTTCGTTGTCATCTTTCGATTCTGAAGTGGGCAGAAGACATAGTTTATTGATAGCCCTTCGTATAATGCCCCTCGAAGTAGTGACGTCAGCCACCCTACTGACGCCATCGGCCCCCGGGAAGAGGCGACACACACGACCCATCCGCCATTGTAATGGCGGTAAGTTGTCCTCCTTCAATACTACCACGTCCCCGCAGGCGAGGCCTTGTTGCTCGGTGCGCCATTTGGTGCGCTGCTGCAACTCGGAGATGTACTCGAGGCGCCATCGCTCCCAGAAGTGCTGCCTTATTTTCTCAATAAGCTCGTATCTGTTTGGTCTAGTAGCAGTGATGGGCTTCGTCGGAATAGACGTAAGTGGTCTCCCAATTAAGAAGTGGCCTGGGGTCAGAGGAGAAGGATCAGTAACATTGGACGAGAGAGGAGTCAGCGGACGTGAATTAAGGATAGCTTCGATTTGCGCAAATAGCGTTGCTAGCTCCTCAAACGTCAAAGTAGCATTTCCAGCTACACGTTTTAGGTGAAATTTTGCTGATTTAATTCCAGCTTCAAATATACCACCGAAGTGGGGAGAATATGCGGGGCTAAATACAAATTTTATTCCTTCTGAAGTAGCATAATCACTAACAGACTGACGGCTGGATCTAAGCAACCTACCTAGTTCATTGTTTGCACCCACAAAATTCCTGCCGTTGTCGCAAAAAATCTCATGACATTTTCCTCTACGTGATATGAAACGCCTTAGGCATAAAATAAAAGCTTGAGTACTTAGTTCACTCACCAGTTCCAAATGTATTGCCTTTGTACTGAGGCAAACAAATAAACATAAGTAACATTTAGTGATACGATTACCACGTCCTTTCCGGTTACTAATCATGAAAGGTCCAGCAAAGTCAACTCCACACGAGTAGAAAGGAAAACAAGCATTCGTACGCGCTTCAGGTAAATGACCCATTATTGGCTGCATCGTATTCGCTCGTAGGCGAACGCAAATAATACATTGTCTAACTACTTGCCGCGCTAAATATCTTCCACCAATAGGCCAGTATTTATCACGCACTGACGCTAACAGCAGCTGTTGACCTGCGTGGAACAAACGTATATGTTCATTAATCATTAATAACTTGGTAAAATGATGTTTTGAATGTAATAGTATAGGGTGCTTCTTATCGAAATTATAATTTGAGTTTCCTAAACGACCACCCACACGAACTATATCGTTTGAATCTACAAATGGAGTCAACTGTAGTAATTTACTCTTTTGTGGTAATTGTTTTCCTTGCTTAAGTAACCCAATTTCAAATGAAAACGATTGTAATTGGCATTTTTTTATTAGTAACATCACTGAATTATTTATTTCATCTGAACTTATAGGGCCTGAATATTTATGTTTGTTTTTATTGCAATTGTTAACAAAACGTAACACATACGCAAATGTTCTACTTAATTTGTTGAAACTGGAGTACCTTTTGAAATCTATAAATAAACTACCGTCATCAGAATTGTCTACTGCAGTTATCAACGAATGTACCTTTAACTCAGGTAAGTTTTGAACTACGAAAGAATTCTGTGGCCACTCTGAACGTTCCTTCTGTAGGAAAGAAGAACCTTCCCACCACAAAGAAGAAGATAAAAGGTCCTGGGGTTCAACCCCCCTTGAGGCCAAGTCAGCTGGGTTCATATTCGTAGGTACATGCCTGTGTTCAAAACCACTTGTTAGCTCGTTGATTTCATTAACCCTATTGCAGACAAACATTTTAAGATTTCTTACATCAGTTCTTAACCATCCTAAGACAACTGTCGAATCTGTCCAAATAGTTTTGTAAGTTATATTAAATCGTAATGACTGTATAATTTTATCACATAATCTAGCGCCCAGCAAAGTACCGAGTAATTCCAATTTTGGTATAGTAATAGGTTTTAAGGGTGCAACTCGTGCCTTGGCGCATAAAAGCCTAACAGTGACCTCATTTTTGTCATTCATTGACCGTAAGTATACACATGAGGCATATGCTTTCTGTGACGCATCAACGAAACAATGTAATTCTATTGACATAGGGTTATCGCAAAGAACATTTCTGCTAATTTTAATATTAGAAATGTAGTGCAAATTAGAAATAAATTTTAACCACTTATCTAATAAATTTTGTGGTATGGGGTCGTCCCAATTTAATTTAATGACCCATAATTGCTGTAAAAATATTTTAGTTTTAATAATGCATGCACAAATTAATCCCAACGGATCAAATATTTTACAAATAGTAGCTATTACAACTTTCTTTGTAACAATTTGCGGTGGCGATTCCACTTTCGAGGGAAACTGAATGATGTCGAGTTTTGGAGAATAATTCAAACCTAGCACGCTGGATTCTTTAGTCAAATCTACCGGGTCGAATACACTATCATCACAATCAAGTGCCTGCAAGCAGTTAGTACGAATTTTTCTTAAGGGAAAACATGCTGAATCCAAAATTTTCTTAACATTCACATATATATGCTGTAATTCACTTTCACTATTCGCACCCGTATTTAAGTCGTCAATGTAAAAATCATTTTTTATTATGTTCGCGATAACGTCATCATTACACTCCTTAGCTAACTGTAATAAACATCTGGTGCTCAAAAACGGAGCGCTGGCCATTCCATACGTTACTGTATTTAATTGTAGAATCTTTAAATTGCCGTTATTATTTGGTTCCGTACTAACGGATGAATCCCTCCACAAAATTAACTGAAGGTGACGTTGAGATTCATGCAAGGCCGTTTGTCGGTACATTTTCTCAATATCTCCTAAGAGAACAAACCTGTGCCCGCGAAATCGTAACAAAATTGAGAATAAATCGGACTGCACTACTGGACCTACAGCCTGTATGTCATTTAATGACTTCCCAGATGAAGTTTTGGCTGAGGCGTCAAACACTACTCTCAATTTCGTCGTTTCACTGTTCTCGCGAAGTACACAGTGATGTGGAAGGTAATTGCCAAATCTTCGGCGATCTACTTCACTTAAATGACCTAATTCTTTGTATTCATTTATAAATCTAGTGTATGACTCCTTAAGTTTCGGATTTTTATTTAATTTTAATTCTAAATTTAAGAAACGTTTTTTAGCCATGTAATATGAATCACCAAGACTAGTTTCAGGTTCCTTTAAGGGCATACGTACACAAAACCGACCGTCGGATAAGCGAGTTGTGTTTTCTATAAAGTCAATTTCACAAAACCGTTCCTCTAATGAGTATGTTTTTGTCTCTGCAGGTAGTTCTTCAATCTCCCAAAACTTCTTCAGGGAATTATCAATATTCGAAAACTGATTGAAATAACAATAGACCTCAGACTTGGATTGACTGTTACCGAGTGGGCCGGCTATTAACCACCCTAATTGTGATTCTTGTAAAGTAGGTTTATTAGACCCTAACTTAATTTGATTTGTCCCAATAATGTTCCAAAAAACGTCAGCTCCTAAAAGCATATCTATAGTGGAAGGCTGGAAGAACCTTGGATCTGCTAGTTGTATACCACACGGAATATCTAACTCGCAAATGTCTATTTCAACGCTGGGTAAAATACCTGTTATCGTGGGCACTAATAAACAAGAGACTGGAGTGCTAAACGTAGATGAACAAGATTTAATCGTTACGACACACTTTCCTAAAATGTTAGTTTTAATATTATTAAGACCGCAAACCTTTAAGGTTTCACTATAATTCTTATTGAACCCTAATTTCTCTCTCATAGCTTCGGTTAAAAATGACGATTGACTACCAGTGTCCAATAATGCTCGCGCCTTAACCTTTTTATTGTTCAACTCATCAACGATTTCTACCTGCGCCGTACACAATAACGTATAAGTCATCGTTGTAGCTGATAACGTAACCGGTTCATTTTGTTGACTATTTGCATTTTGTTCTGAAGAAGTATTCAAGTTATCTTTATGAACCAAAGTGTTGTGTTTACCTTTACATATTTTGCAAGAACCCTTTAAACGACACTGATAACTATTATGGCCACTACGTAAGCACTTAGTGCACAATTTTAATCTTTTTACTTCGCACATTCTATCGTCATAGTTCATTTGTTTGAACTTCGGACATTCATAAACAAAATGATTCTGGCTACAAACAACACACTGATATTTTCCCGTTGAATCCGAAGCAGCCAAAAAAGATTTCACCTGTCTTTTATTTTGAGAGTGCATAATTCGCCAATTATTATGTTCCTGTTTATCGGATCTATTATAATGCGTTGTTTCCAAGATGTCTGCTCGGTTACGTAAGAATGAATAAAATTGATCTAACGTTGGTAAATCCGATAGACCATTTCTATATTCTTCCCATTTTATACCAGTGGTGGAGTCCAACTTTGCTGAAACTATGAATATCAACAAAACATCCCACTGATCAGTAGGAAGCCCGAGAGTGTGCAAAGAACTCAAGTTTTTAGATAAGTGATCAATTAAATATCGCAACGCTTTGAATGATTCCTTCACAATTGGTTCAATACTTAGTAACGACTTAATGTGGTTATTTATTAAGATATTTTTACTATTATAACGGTTACACAAAATTTGCCATGCCTTTTCATAATTGTCAGCGGTAAACTCAATTGATCTTATAACGACAGCGGCACTATTTTCTAAGCTTGATCTAAGATAGTGATATTTATTAATTAATGGAATAGAATCGTTTTTATTAACGAGGGAATCAAAAGTGTCCCTGAACTCAAGCCATTTCAAATAGTTCCCGTCAAACTTTGGCATATTTATAGTAGGTAACTTTATAGAATTCATGGAATGTGAACATTGATTGGACATACTTTCGTCATGTAACGATCCCTTCTCTAAATTCGCACATTCAATCAATTCTTTAGCCATGGAAAGAAGAGAAAAGAATTGTGATTCTATAGAATCCCGCTCATTTAACTGTTCATCGTCATTTGAAGAGAGTAATTCAATATCCGACTGTATGACGTTAAAATCAGACAGTAATTCTTGAAATTTATCAACCCGCAAAGATATTTCTTTAACTTGAATGCTAGTTATCTTTTTCGCACCTACCTGGGTTAAAACATTCACATAATCTTTGAATTTTGTTAGCCTACCTTTGATTATGCTACGCTTTTTGACAAGCTCCTTTAAAGATTCTTTTCCTTCCCTGACTAATCAATAAAAAAAGAAATTGAACAATGAACTAGGCAAGATAATGAAATGATCAAACCAGTTATAACGGTTCCGACGCAGTGATCCAGCCGCCCTGCCGTGGTTACCACTCGGATGCTTGATGGATTCGCCAACCACAAGCCAAGCACTACGCAAGAGATAATCTGGAATTTACATAAATGTGTAACGTTAATATTTAAGTATGTTAATAACTTTTTATGGAGGGTAGGCGAACCAAAAAATGACTGGGCAAAATTGAATAAATAGCTACGTTTAGATTTTAAATATTTAACTAGGAAGTAAATAGCGTAACTGGTAATATAATTTTAAGCTAAAACCATCATCCAATGGGGTTTCTAACTTTTAAATTTTGTGAAAAGACAAATAGGAATGAAAATGATAAAGCGATAGGTATGTACCTATAGGCAAGCTTTCGCAATAGCCGAAGCGTAAATTACAACGAAGAATAGAAGTAGTGCACTGGAAATACTATCCTGTAACGCTATCGGAGCGGCAAGCCGTACGCATATCGAAAAGGAAAAATGAGAAATAGTGGATAGGATAAAAGGCCAACTTCCCTTGGGTATGCCGCCAGACGTCCTCCAGCAGTCCTCAGCAAAGTTTTCACTCCACCAGGGCAGAAGGCAGCATAAGCAGCAATCCAATCCAATCTCTTTGTTCCGTAAATTCAAATCCCAGTAACGGTTTTCCGTTGTTCTTCGATGGTTATCCGAAGATTACAGCTTTGAGTCGCGATTGTAAACGGTCGCCACAATGTTAAGGATTTAAAATGATGAACGACTCGCTTTAGATAAATAATTACTTTAATACAGATCGATTTACATAATATAATATTTGTGTGAGCGCACAACACGTCCGTCGCTGACCGAATCTGTAGGCGAGCCGCTCGGGGTGCGGCGGCGGTGCGCCCGATCAGACGTGTGCGTCCCCCGCCCGCCGCGTCTCCCGCCGCGGTGGTCCACACGTTAGATGCGTGAACAGATTTTATTTTTGATTTTGTTTATATCTCCATATTTTTTTATGGTTTCGACTTGAAAATTTCACTACATGATATATAAAAGTGTGGAGAAAATAATATAGTACTTAATGTTTGTAAATAAATTTATTTCCGCTATAAAAATACAATAAATATTATTAGTATTTATAAATAATGTTTACTAGCTAATGGTTAGGAAACCCACATGATGTATTTTTGAGTAGCAATAAATAATTTTTATTAACATTTTTTTCCTAACCATAGGTGCATTAAGTGTCTTATTTCTGCAGTTAAATTTTTATGTCATACATGAATAAATAGAAGCTTGCAAAACAGTTTTTTAATGACACTTGGTTATAATTGCTACTCAGTAACGAAATTCATGTTCTAGTAAGAAACGGGAAAGCTATGAATGTAAAAATGTTGTTAACATTTAATTTACTAACTAGTAAATGAGGTTTACAAAGAAAGAAATATGCTAGTTATAAATGCAATTACTGTATAGTTATAATAAGTATTTATTGCAGATAATATGGTTAGTAAAATTACTTAATAGCTTGAATAAGTTTCCTTTTTTTTTTTTTTTTTTTTTTTTTTTTTTTTTTTTTTTTTTTTTTTTTTTTTTGCATATCCCTCCGCGGGGGCGGGCGGAGGGATTATCTCGGACTCGCCGGGGTAAAAGAAAGATGGAAATAATAGTAATGTACCTCCCGGAATACCGACTAAACCTACCACGGTGTTCCTCGACAAAACCACTATCGACGGGGCCGCGCGAATCGCTTTCGCATGCGGTCGCGACCCGGATCTCCCGGTCTCACTCCGGACCATAGACTGAACTACGGCCGGGAGCGAGAGGGCAACCGATCCGACTGCCGCGATCAAATCACGGCGCTGCGATGCCCAGGCGGGGCAAACCGCCAAAGTGTGCAGCGCCGTGTCCTCAACAACGTCGCGGCAGTCGCCGCAGTGGTGACAACCGGGCGTCTCTTGCCGGCGTATACGACACAGGAACCGGCCAAAACAACCGTGGCCAGTCAGAACCTGTGTCAGCCGGAAGGTGAGGGCGCCATGCCGCCTCTCCAGCCACTCCTCAAAAACGGGACTTACCGCCACGATCGTGGCGTGCCCGGCACTGGGGTGCACAAGTCGTTCCTTCCAATTGGCCACTAGGACCTGGCGGAGCTCGGACCTCGCCGCCTTGATTGCGGCAAGACCCGGTCCTTCGCCCCGAGCTAGCGCCTCCTGGCGCCAACGGTAGAGCGACGCCAGGAGCGCCGCTTCCAGGTCCCATGGCATCGATCCGGCGAGGAGGCTCGCAGCCTCGAACGAGATCGTGCGGTATCCTCTAATCAACCTGACGGCCATGGCGCGCTGTGGTGCACGTAGCGCCGAAATGTTTCGGGCCGCCAGGTTGTCGCCCCAAACTGGGGCCCCATATAGGGCCATGGACCGCACGACCCCCTCGTAGAGCCTCCGGCAGGAGGTGTTTGGCCCCCCAAGGTTGGGCAGCAGGCGCGCGAGCGCACCTGCAGCGCCCCGAAGAATGGGGGCCAAACGACGGAAATGGGCTGTAAAGTCCCATCGGCTGTCGAGCAGGAGACCCAAATACTTAAGGGTTGGCTCGACGCCGATGCGGACCCCTCCCACCATGATATGGGCCCCTGGAGGTGGCCGGTTCCGAGGGCCGTGAAAACATACAGCCTCGGATTTCGACAGGGCCACCTCGAGGCCCAACCGCCGGATACGACCAACGACTTGTGCGACCCCAGCGGTCGCCAGTATGGCCGCCGCCCGGTGCGACTTACCCCTCGCCGTGACAAGCGTGTCGTCGGCGTAACAAATGACGCCGACGCCACGGAGGAGCGCACCTCGCAGCACCCAGTCGTAGCCGATGTTCCACAGGAGCGGACCCAGAACCGATCCCTGTGGAACACCGCACGACATCTCTCGCCGACTCCAACCGTCGTGACCCGGGTAGACGACTACCCTCTCCGATAAATATGCCCCGACTATGCGGCGGAGGTAGGTCGGCACTCGATGGAAAACGAGTGCCTCCCTAATGCAACTCCAGGGCAAGGTATTAAAGGCATTCGCGATGTCCAAAGACACCGCGAAGACGACCTCGCCCCGGGACACCGCATCCTCCGCCAGGCTCCTCACATGCTGGACAGCGTCAATTGTGGAGCGCCCGCGGCGGAAACCATATTGGTTTTCCGCCAAATCCGGGCCCACCGTGGACAGACGCTGGACGAGGCGCTCCGCGATAATAAACTCGAAGAGTTTAGCCACCTCGTCCAGCAACACAATAGGCCGGTAGGCGGACGGAGAGTCCGCCGGGCGCCCCTCCTTCCTGATCAGGACCAGTCTCCCCACCTTCCACTGGCGCGGAAACTGGCCCTGCACCAGACACTCGCTGAGGAGCCCCCTCAGTCGGGGCGCGAGCTCCTCGAGGACCAGGGCCAATGCACGACCTGGAATGCCGTCGGGCCCTGGGGCGGTGTTTTTCGAGCGAAGTCTCGACACCGCCGCTCGCAACTCTACCTGGGTCACTTCGGGAACCACGTCGTCGTCAAAGTCCGCGCTGGACACCATGGAAGGCGGAACCATCGACGGAGGAGTGTGCTCCGCCCGTGAAGGGAACAGAGCGGCCACCACCTCCTCCACCAGCTGTGACCGGAGACTCTGGGACAATGGGGGCGCCCAGGGGCGCAGCTTGTCCCTTACCAATAGGTATGGACGCCCCCAGGGATTATGGTCCAGAGTCCCCAGCAGCTCTTGGTGGGCCAGATCTTTGGCCCGCTTGATGGCTACCTTCAATGTAGTTTTGGCCGCTCTGTAGGCCTCGTACAATTCCGCCTCCCTGGCGTCAAAATCGGGAGGGCGGCGACGCCTCCTACGAAGCCGGATGTACTGGCGTCTGGCCACCACGCAGGAGTGGCGAAGGTCGGCAATATATGCCGACCACCAGTACACCCGGCGCCTAGCTGGAAAATTTGTAGGCACTCTTGGCATCGCCGCATCGCAAGCTTGCGTTATGGCCTCCCGGAACCACTCAGCCTCCATCTCGACATTGTCAGGCCTGGCCGGTGCTGGCACCCAGGCCTGAACGATGGAGGCTTCCAGGAGGACCTCCCGATTCAGCTTCTTTAAAGCCCAACGCGGACCGCCCCCAATCGGGGCTCTTGGGGCTGGGGGGTCGGAGGTCTGGGCGGAGACGTCAAACCGTATATACCGATGTGAATAAGTTTCCTTAACATATCTGCAATAACTCGAACTTAATGCAATTATACCTAGAAAATACAGATTACAAATAAGGAAATATTCTAATTATAAATATAATAACTTTACTTATTGCAGATATACCTAGTTAGAAAAAATACTTAAGAGCGTAACTAACTTATTCCTATCTACAGTTACGTCAGTCTTGATAAGTAAATCATATAACACGGACCTAGATATACTTAGTATTAAATCCGGCTCCGTCATTGATACGCAAAAACTCACTAAAGAGTATAATGTAGATCTCGCTCTGCTGATTCCGAATATGTACTAAACTCAATTCGGCTCAAAACTCGAGTTATTGCATTTTTCGTAAGGACGGCAGAGTTGATGAGCATACGTTGTCTCCAAACGAAGACCATGTCATGAACTTTAGGCTTCAAAACTGATTTTTTACAATCGCGGTATTTCATAGTCAAATAGAAGAATCAAAAGATCTCACCTGAATCGAAATAACTATCAGTCGAGTAATAGTCACTTTAAAACAAAATATTTGCATGTCTAATTTTAGTAACAGGTTCATGCACATGGAAATGGAAGCTCACGCGGTAAGGTACCGCGTGAGCAAACGGAGCCACGCAATACTTTTACGCAAAGTAACAATAATCCAAGTTCACATGTCAGGCATTTTTCTCGCCAGTCACAAGAATCAAATGATTTAAGTGCACCAAATAAAAATTATTAGTTTTTTCGTTCCTTTGATTAACAATAAAAATGTTTGTTATAATAAATGTAGTATAGTTTCTCTTGATGTCATTTCGGGTAGCTGCGCCAATTTTTTAATAAACAGCGGTGCGCATTAAAGTATAAATGGTTGAATAAATACATATTAGATAAGCTTTGTTATGACAATATAACTATAAACAGGGTAGGTGGACAGTTAATGTCCGAAGGCTACATTTATTTAGATTTAGTTTATGATGTGTGTTTCTAATCAACAGTTTTACGTTTTTAAGAATTTATGTTGTGTAGGTGATGGAATATTAGGTCATAATTTTTTGAAGCGATATGAAGCTGTCATTGACTATGACTATGAATATTTGCTTAAAAATAATGGTAATAACGTATATATTAGTTTGGAATGTGATAAGAAGTTCCAACACGTTATCCCACCCCGTTGGGCGTTAGGCATATTCCTTGTAGTTTTCGTAAAGATATTGTAGTATTAGCGAATTAAATTTGTTCAGGAGATTTTGTAAATGGTTTAATAGCGAAACCAGTTAGTAATTATATTCCATTAAGAATTTTAAACACGAAAGATGAGGGCGTAGAAGTCGATTTATCTAACTTATGTATTGATCGTCTTAACGCGTTTGATGTACTTATACCGGATTAGTATTAGTCTTTTTGATTTACTCGACTTAAATTATTTTAATAAAGACAAAAAATAAGTATAGAGAATATACGCCGATGTCTTCCACTTGACAGGAGATAGGTTATCGGTCAGCAATTTAATGGAACACACGATCCAATTAAACGATAACGTAACTGCGGTTTATGTAAAGCCTTACAGAATTCCGCATGCTCTTAAAAATTAAGTCCATAAGCAGATTCAAGACATGTTGGATAACGATATAATTGAGGAAACCTCATCTGATTGGTCGAACCCAGTGTTGTTAGTGCCAAAAAAGATAAATCTAATGAAAAGAAATAGAGGCTTGTCATCGATTATCGCCACTTAAATACGAAAATTCAAGATAACAAATTCCCGTTGCCCAACATAAGGGACATTTTAGATTCATTATCAGGTAGTATTTATTTTTCTAAGCTGGATCTTTCTCAAAGTTATTATCAACTTTCGCTTAATGAAAACTGCCGAAAATACACATCTTTTAATTTAGACAAAATGTATCAACTATCTTTAGAAAAAATTCTCGTAAATGTACAGCTTTTACAGCAGGAAGGCAGTATCAAATGAAACGTTGTCCTATGGGTCTCAAAACAAGTCCCAGTGTATTTACAACACTTATGACCATAGTAAAGCCCAGCCTTAACTATAAAAAGTGTTTTATTTATCTAGACGATTGTATTGTCATCGTAAAATCGCTAGCTCATCATAATAAAAACCTAATTAGTATATTAAACCGCTTATGAGAAGTAAATTTAAATTAAAACCGATGAAATGTGAATTTTAAGGCATGGAATCGTCTACTTAGGTCATAAAATAACATCAGACAGCATTTTCCTCGATCCATCGAAAATAGAAACATTGCGCAAGTATCCAACACCTAACTGCGCAGACGATGTAAAACGTTTTGTTGCGTTTGCAAGTTATATAGACGCTTTATACCACGTTTTTCTGATATTGTCTATCCTATGAATGTGCTGTCTAAAAAAGGTGTTTATTTGTTCGTCAGATTGTCAATCGCCATTTTAAAATTTAAAATTAGCCTTATGAATCCATCAGTTTTAAAGTATCCAAATTATTCAGAAAATAATATTTTAAGTTACAAACAGATGTATCAAAAATAGGTTTAGGTGCAAACAGTAATGGAAAAGTAGTCACGTATGCCAGCCGTAACTTAAAACTTACCGAGATGAGATACTCCGTAAAAGAATTATAATTACTTGCTATCGTTTGGGCTATAAATCATTTTAAGCCTTATTTGTATGGTCGAAAATTCAAAATTTATACTGACCATAGACTACTTATTTATTTATTTAATTTAAAGGATCCGTCTAGCAGATTAACGAAATTCCGTTTATACCTTGAAGAATATGATTTTGAGGTAGAATATGTTCCAGGTCGAAACAATGTGGCTGCAGAGGAATTGAGTCGAATTTTTGTAACATGCAAAGACTTAAAAGATATTCAAAATAAAGTAGTCAGTGTTTTAACCAAACAACAATGTAAAAATCTGGCAATGAGTCGCATCAATGACAAACAGATTAATGAGACTTCACCAGTTAACAGGTCTGATCAACTAGTTGCTGTGGAAATACTTAAAAGACTTGATGCTATAATAGAATTTTTTTCTGGTTATTTTATGGAAAAAAGTTTGAAAATAAAGATAATATTATTTCAGATGCTAAGCTACGCATATTTTTCCTTCGGATTCTGCGATATATATAGACTTCAGATCGTTATCAACCATAAAGGTGTTAGCGAGGGATTTAGATAAATTTTGTAAAAGATTAGCTATAAAAGAGTTGCTAATAAATAAAAATAAAAATGCTAGCATTATAAACCTTTTATTGAGTGAGCGTAAAAAGTTACGACTAAATTTCCCTCGTTTTCTGATAATTCAGGGAATAACTAGAATCTATAATGACGATGACAAAAAAGTTATACTCAATGATTTTCATTTATTACCCAGCAGTGGCCATGCGGAGGTGAATCGTATGAAAATACAATGAAAATTCAATTTTGGCCTATTATGTTTACAGATGTAGCGACATGTGTAAAAAAATTTAAGAGTTGTCAATTACAGAAACATACAAATAAGAACGTTAAAGAACCAATGGTTATAACGTATACAGCTAACTCAGCTTTTGATAGGATTAGTTTAGATTTAATGGGCCTCTTAGATATAGATAACTAATAATAAATATATTTTAACTGCACAGTGTGAACTGTCCAATTTTGTTGATGCATACCCAATACAGCTAAAGGATACGAAAACAGTTTCAAGGACTTTCGTAAATAATTTCATTTTATTTGTTATGGTGTTCCCCGAGAGATTTTAACCGATAACGGAACTGAATTTATGTCATCAGTCTTAAAAGAAACGTGTGATTTATTAGGCATTAAACAATTTATGTTTTAATTCTTCACCTTATCATCATGAAACATTAGGCTCTATTGAACATTCACATAAACATTTGGCAACTTTTCTCAGTATACAATGTAGTAATAATAGAGACAATTGGAGTGATTGGATTCTTTTTTGGTGTTTTTTCCTATAACACAACAGGACATACCGAAACAAAATATACTCGTTCGAATTAGTGTTTGGCAAACTATGTATTCTTCCTAGCAAATTTATAAAGCCATATTGATCCATTGTTTAATTTTGACAGTTATCCCATAGAACTGAAATATAGACTACAAAAAGCTCACGCTGATGCCAGGGAAAAATAGTTAAATAGCAAATATTGTGAAAAAGTACTTATGATAAAAATCTACATGTTGTTAACTAAAAAGAAGGTGATTTAATACTGATAAAAAATCAAACTGGTACTAAACTTGATAATATTTATAATGGTCATTACAAAGTAATCATGGATATTTCACCAAATGTAAAAATATTTATAACTGCAAAAGAATATATTATCCACAAAAACCTCACCAAATTATTTCATTCTTAATCAGTTTCAATTTTGTTTCTTTGTACTGTAATTTTAAGTACTATATTGGCTATTTTGGATTGTATAACTTACAAGTACAAGTATAGTAAGTGTATAAGTAATTAAAAAAAACAACCCTCTTCTTTTTCCCTCCATTACGGAGAAATGTGATGGTCGAACTTTTCAGGGGAGGTGTAAGGTGATGCCTTTCACGTTTCCTGTAACTACGACATCGACGTAATTCCTTGTCACGTTGTGTAAACTAGCCACTTTACTGTATCTTACATATTGTACAAGACTGTGTGAATTATGAAATTACTAATAAACGAGACTTACTGGAAAACAGACGTTTACTCAAACCGACTACTACATACAATATTCTAAAATAAATGTTTCTTAAAGAAGGGGGAAAAGTGATAGTCACTCCTCTAATAGGCATCGTAAAACATCTTCACATCACTGGCGTCTGATGGAGTGTCCAAAAGACTTAATAAATTGCTATTAATTTGCCTTGCTTCATCAGATTTCTAAAACATCCGGATATTTCCTCCAAAATGAACACAAACAATCTTTAGGCCCAGTGCAATTTGCAAGCTGGGATCTACTAGAAAAATCAAATGTGAAGTTGTTTCGTTAGTCCAGATTGATATGACAACCCAAAAGATCAACATTTACTGCAGCAACGAAGTATTCAACACTAGATTTTCCACAGCTTCGACGGCGTAAATGTAGGTTAGGTTATAGTTAAGGGGTGGAAGCGTAACAAACAAACTCACGTTCGCATTTATAATATCAGTTATGGATATTCGATTAAAATTACAACCGCTTACTCTTCGATACATTCGATATTTTTTCGTAGCAATCGCACGTCGCTAAAAGTGCGTAGTTACTTTTAAATGTCTAGACAAAACCAGATGCCTCTAACAGTAATGGGTACTTCAATTTTACTAGATGTCTGAACTCTTACGTATTTCAGAATTTAACAATTATGTTTTTTAATTTGTAAAGGAAAATTTAATAATCTTTTATTTCTGTAATGCCCTTCTAATGGTTATTGGTTAGTGGATCGGACAAACAGGCTTAACCAGAAATTCACACATTCTACATTCGTCGTTACAAGATGCGTCTTATCTTGTTGTTTTTGGGTCCGTTGTTTGAATATTTTAAACTCCCCTGCAACCTAGAATTTATTAAATGTTTAACGAAAAAGACTAAGCAATTTTCAACTGGCTTGAGTGTTCTACTAAATTAATGAAGACGAAAAGATCCTAGTCAAAAGATTGTCTAAAGTATAAGAATGTCTTATTTCCAATAAAAAATGACAATCAGTTTGGTTATTGGCGGTCTTTTTACTAAGCTCAGGGCTATTGTCGCCAAGATAAATAATTTAGTAGCTTAAAATTTAATTGAGAATAAATCATTATAAAATTTGTACAAGATAGTTTAATTTCTATGAGATTTTAAGCTAACATAAAGCTTACACTACACATAATTTAACATAATATTTCTTTTAATTTAATACTAAAAGTATCAAAAGTCTTGTCTATTTGATCTTCGTTAGGGCTTCGTTAAAAACAAATCGACATGTTTTCCGGCATATAGATTACAGGCCGAACCTACTTCACTGGCCGGAGACAGATCTAGGCTACTGTATGTGTACTATGGTAAAACCCAAGAAGAAGCAAAACACAGCTAGACTTTATGATACTTGAGCTCATTCTGCGTAAATAGAAACACCAAAGATTAAATTATGTTCGGTTACTTTGAAATAACTTGGGAACTTTGAGACAACTACTTACCTTCTTAGTCTCCTCGTGAACATGGCTGCTGTAAAGTAACTGAAACGTCGGAGCAAAGTAGAAAATTAAATATAAATATTTTAATTAATCAAAATAGCTTAAATTATAGTAAAGTTCAATAATAGTAGTATAAGAGTCTCAAATTTAAGTAATAATAGTGTTTTAAAATAAACAACGGGGCAAAATCTGTCTAGAGTGGTTTATTTTATTTTATTTCATTAGTATGATATCATCAATCATCATTTTCATTATTCGTAGGAACTTAAACGCATGATCAAAATTATTCAAATAGGCTTCATAAAATACTGTACTTAATTTGTTTAATCAATATTTGCTACGTCTTTCTTTCACATCGAATTAACTTTATATATACTAGTACCTATAATAAAACTATCTTGCCATATGATTTTACATATATACTTATTAAATCCATTTGACCTCAAGGCCATCAGAGATCCTCATTATATTATTATCTGTCACATTAAAGGGTTTCATTTTATACTTTGGGTAGGCAACCTAATTTCTTTTCTGTTTAATCTAATTTAATTTTCTAATCATAGATACACCGTAGTTAATTTAAATATGGTTATCATTCTGAAAGACAAGTTACCATCAGACGCACAATGCGTACATGACATCTGAATTATATTAAAACGTCGCTCATTCATATTTGAATAGTAGGCACGCTATCGTTCTGTCTAACGAGTCCACACTGTGTTGAATGGGCTCACTGTACATAGTGTATCCGTGCACTTTAAGTACAGGGTGAGTATACCAACGTTTTAATCTTTCCGAAATCCTAAAAAGGCTGGTAGTCACCCTGCTGACTCTACCTTTATCTCCTTTTATTAGATAGATTTTTTTTTAATATTTATGGTACTTTTATTTCATAAAAGGAGCTGTAGTACAATACATTAAGACTGCGCCGAGCGAAATGTGCCAAAACAGGCGGTCACAGTTAAGTTGATAAAATCATCACTTTTTGTTTAATACAAATATTAAATATACATATACCACAAAAATGAATGTCTTTACAATTATTCCTTGTAAAAAACTTAAAATAATTAGTATTTTCGCCTACAAAATTACGTAAATTTGCACGATAAAAGCAAAAACATAAGCTCGTGTTAAGTGATTTTTAGATTATGACAGTAGAAATATATCCTATTTTATACCTTAAATGAAACATAAATAGTTTATTAGAATTTGTCCGTCTCAAATATTTAAGTTATTGGTTGACAATAAAGATAAATATTTATCAATAAAATGCGGTGACAAACGTAGTTTTGGTAGATCTTTCTTTGCCCATAGGTAACAAAGTATTATTTGTCCCCGCCTGCAGCACCATAAAGTAATTAGTTTAACTTATATTATAAGCTTACAAAACAATGCATTAGTCAGTCGAATTTTATATACATAGATATTGTGATACATGTTTTTCTCTTTTCAGTTCATTACTTTTAAGCAGTCGGGTTTTTTGTATTTATATAATTTTATTTCAGGCTTTTTAGTTTTATTAACCGATAAGTTATTTCAGTTGCTATTTATGTAATATTATAATAAAACATAAAATATACATAGTTTTATTTTAATATATAACTAAGTACAGGCAATGTCATTCCTGACTTGAATAAATTCTTGCTAGCAAATGATACTTCGGGCGTCCCGATATACATATAATTGGTACGCTTTTTGACAATTTGTATTAAAACAGTAACATAAACGTGATATGATACATATATTTTTGAAATGGTCTTTTCACGATCTTTCATTTGATACCCATATTGCTAAGGTAAGAAAAAATAAAATAACCCCCTCCCTTCTGTTTTTTTATATGCAGGCGCCATTTTAAAAATGTATATAGCCTATGTCACTACCACAATTCTGATGAATTCAACGACACCTCATATGTCAAAAACCGTCCAGCCGTTTGGGCTGTAGGGCGTGTCAAAGAAATGAACAAACATACACATATACATACATACGCTCGAAAAACGTTACCCTCCTTCTGACGTAGTCGGGTAAAAAAGCTTTTCAAATCCCCCATACAATTTTTTTATGGCGGCAGCTCGCCGATTTGAATGTCGAGCTCTGTCATTCAGTCCAACCGCGTATTACGCTCGGCGCAGTCTTAAGTAACTTATAAATAACAAACACCTAAATAATAATAACTACACTTAACGCTTAAAGTACTACCTATCCTCTTAAATAGGCTACATAATAGCCTGTAGTAAAGAAAAACAGTGCCACCTCCTCGGATATTGAAATACGGTGTTTGAAAATTACAACATTATCAATCGTGCAAGTACTAACTATTCATTCATTTTATTCATTGTGTGTGTGCGTGTGTGTGTGTGTGTGTGAGTTTGAGAGTGTTGTGTGTGCGTGTGTGTTGTGTGTGCGTATGCGCCTGCGCGCGTGTGTGTGTGTGTTTGATTCTTTTGTGTGTTTGTGTTATTATAGAAAAGAACGTATAAATGATTCCGTTTCATCATAAGTTGTTTTTTGAAGAAACTCTTGAACAACTTTTTTAAATTCATAATATGATAGATTGCAGATAAACATTGTTGCATTTATTTTATTACATAAATATGGACCAAGATAGAAGTAAAATCTTTTTGTGAAAGAATATTTATTCCCAGGCAGGAAGCAAATTTTATCTCTACGACGGCGGTTAGTGAGCATAACGTATGGCGCATTACGATAGGAGTGGCTGGAGAGGCGGCATGGCGCCCTCACCTTCCGGCTGACACAGGTTCTAACTGGCCACGGTTGTTTTGGCCGGTTCCTGTGTCGTATACGCCGGCAAGAGACGCCCGGTTGTCACCACTGCGGCGACTGCCGCGACGTTGTTGAGGACACGGCGCTGCACACTTTGGCGGTTTGCCCCGCCTGGGCATCGCAGCGCCGTGATTTGATCGCGGCAGTCGGATCGGTTGCCCTCTCGCTCACGGCCGTAGTTCAGTCTATGGTCCGGAGTGAGAGGTCATGGAACGCCGTCGCCTCCTTCTGTGAGGAAGTAATTTCCATCAAGGAGGCGGCGGAGCGGGAGAGGGAGCATTTAAACCCTCTCCCCAACCGCAGAGCCGGGCGCCGGAGGGCGCGCGATGACCTCCAGCCACCCTGAGGTTTGACCTGGGGGTGGCGGGCTTTGTGGGCCTGCCCGCCATCCGTTCAGCACCAGGTCCGAGAGGCGGCGTGCGTGTTCCCACGCGCGCCTCTGTGTCGAGTCCGTCTCCCCTCTAGGGGAGACAGTAGGGTTTTATCTGACGTAGTGCCTATTTTGGGTAGGTCTTTCGTGTAGTGGCCTGCCGTTTCATACGGCGGGCCGTAACCTCGGCGGGGTCGCGACCGCATGCGAAAGCGATTCGCGCGGCCCCGTCGATAGTGGTTTTGTCGAGGAACACCGTGGTAGGTTTAGTCGGTATTCCGGGAGGTACATTGTCTTTTAATATCTTTCTTTTACCCCGGCGAGTCCGACATAATCCCTCCGCCCACCCCCGCGGAGGGATATGCGTCATAGCATTCCCCCACGTAAAAAAAAAAAAAAAAAATGGTGCATTACGATGTTGGATACGATTGTTGTTTACGTTGTTGAATATAAAATTGGTTTGAAAGTTGCAACCTTTGCAAGCCGTATGGCTCTGTCCGCTATTTCTAATGGGTAGATAATAGTTTTACACGCCCCACCCCAACAAGAGATACAATAAGTAATTATAGATTGACAAAGTACGTAATATACTTTAAGTATTATAAATTTGCTAGCAACACACCGAAGGGTTTTGAAAATATAAATTAGTTTACGCACTTTGCATGTCAAGATGTCTATGTGAGGTCTAAAAGTTAAATTTCTATCTATAACTACACCGAGATACTTTATATTATTAACGCTGTTAATTAGTGGACAGGTAGGATGTGTTTCAAAATAACATATGTGCGGTGAAAGTGTGATTGGGGTTATGGGTTGAGAAACAGCGCTAATCGAAAAGGTAATTAATTTTGTTTTACAGGTATTAAGTGTTAAAGTATGAGATAAAAGCCAGTTAAAGGCAGATGTAAAGCCACTATGCGCTATATTTTGGAGATCAGACCAAGTATTTGCGAAAAATGTAATTGCAGTATCATCTGCGTAAGAAATTATATTGGAGCTTGGGATCTTCAGATTGCAAAGTTCATTAATGTAGACTAGAAACAAAGTTGGTCCGAGTACGCTACCTTGCGGTACACTGTATTCTATAGGAAGTTCGTTACTTAAATTATTATCAATTTTTACCATTTGGGTTTTTCTTGTGAGATAACTTTCAAAATACTGATGCTGAGGTCCTCTGACACCTATGCTTTCAAGTTTTGCAAAAGGGTATCGATGGGTATGGTCTCAATTATGTTTACACAGAAAAGATGCAGATATAACCACGCAAAGTAATGACTTAAAAACGACCCAAATAGGACGGATTTAAAACAAAACAGTTTACCAAAATCCTGTAAAGTATTTAAAATGCAACTATTTGAGTGACAACTATCTCGTTCATACTAGCTCTTTTTATATCTATTGCATTATTTATCTGTTTACATTTTCAACACGTACGCAGTTAAAAACCAAATAATCAGAACCCTAAGGGCTTCTACAACATCAATGTTATTGGTATCACGTCGGGTACTCTCAACACGTGGGAATCACCGCGGACATGAGTTAGTTATATAATATTGTCTTAAGTTTACGCGAATGTTATACATTGAAATTAAACGGTGAGAGGAAATGCAATTTGAGCAAAATTTTGAATGAATTTGCGAAAATATCTAACAAGACCTAAAAATTGACGTATACCATGTATATTAATTAATTGGTCGGGGAAAATCTAAGACACGATGAATTTTCTTTCGCCTGGGCGAACCTCTGAGGCATTAATTTCGTATCCTAAATACTCTATCTTACTCTGCAAAAATTAACACTTTGATAGATTTACACTCAATTTTGCGGATAATTCCTTCAATCTAAAAACATCTTCTAACCGATCCAAACACTCGTCTGAAGTCTTTCCGTAAATTAATAAGTCATCTATATAAGCAGTAGCTTTTTTATATCGAGATGAACCAAGAATTTGATTCATCATTCTCTGGAAGTCTGCAAGCGCGTTTGCTAAACCAAGTAACATCCTATTGAATTCGAATTGGCCATCTGGCGTAATAAAAGCTGTTAAGTGTTTACTCAGAAATTGGTACCTGGTAGTAATCTGACGCCAAGTCGAGGGTGATGAAGCAAGCCTGACCATGCAATCGTGAGATTTCGTCTTCAATTATAGGCATAGGGTATCTTTCTTTACAGTAATGGAGTTAAGCATTCTGTAGTCTATACACTCCTTCTTGCGAATTAGAACAATGGGACTAGTGTACTCAGATATCGACTCACAGACTATACCAGCCTGTAACAAGTCATCAATCATCCCCCTTACTTTCTCTCGTTCATGGTGTGACAGTCAGTAAGGGCGGTAGACGATTGGACGCTGGCTTACAGTCTTAATACATTTAAAGCTAGGCTTGGAACTAGAGATATACATGGTTTTCTGGACCTCATTAGCTTTTTTCTGTTTCTGACCACCGTCTTCCTGCCTACCGATGCAATTTTCAGATTTATGACCTACTGTAATAGATACAATGGTTGTATCTCAACAAAGGTTTTGGGCACCGGAGGTATGAATGTCCCTTCTCTTTGCAGTTATAACAGTTCGAGGTGTCATGCGTTTGCGAATGGTTTAGTTTAACAGCATTCGATTTTTGGTTAAAACTATTGGTTGTACTATCAATAGAAGATCGCTTTCTAATATTAGATCGCCCCATATAGCTCACAGAATCTACATTACTCATCAAAAACTGCAGTAAGTGGTCTGGTTGGGAGCAACGCAGAGCTAACGCACTAGATTTAGTTGTTCTTTCGCTAATACCGTGTATGATACAATCTATCGCGCGTTTACCCGTTATATCACATTGGTTAAGCAAAGCCAATTTCTAATAGTAATAGACGTCAATTGGTTCACTTAAGCGACTTCTTGTTTTTGTCATATTCTCCAGGGTTAAGCCATAGTTCTATTCGCACGGGAACGCACTAGTAAATTTTTCTTACAATTCGTGTCAAGAAAGTAGTATTTAACCCCTCGTATCACACCTTAGCCAAACCCTGTACCTTCTGCATTGCAAAATGAGTGGTAGTACGATCATTCCAGCCGTACACTGACGCACATTAATTCACTTTCGTTAGCCAAATATAAATACGTTGATTCCTGATGGAAGGTTCAAAATTAGGAAGAATATTCTTGAGATCCAACCTCTTCCCAAGCGGTGCGTTATCTGTCGGCTGCGATGCCATAATGTTTTTGAAGACATTCAAAAAGCTTACAAAGTCATCAAAAGAATATATAGGACTACGTGACCTTAGTTTGCATCTGGCTGGTTGACTCGGTGACGAATCAGCACGACTTGTTGCACGTTGTGGTCCCTGGTCCCATTGCGCTGTCTGCTGGGGTTGCATCCACGGCACCGCTTACTCGGGCCAGAATACCCGGCTGTAGCCTGGGCACGGCGTAGTAGCTCACTGGTCCGTGAGCGTTCCCTTTCCTACCAGCATTTTTCCAAGTCACGCAGACAAGCACGTTCACGCTCCAGTTCTCGTTCCTGATCGCGTAAGGAACAACTGCGACTACGGTGAGAATAACTGCGTGCGAATCGAAAATTTTTTCAATGTTTACTAGAATTTCGCCTGTCGTTGTCCTGCGTGAACGTAGGCTTATTTGGTCAAGAATAAAGTTCTATTCTAGAACCTGATCGAAGGGTGATCGAATGGTAGGTGGTGACCTACCAGGTCCAATTGTGTGTATATCAAAGCCATCAAGGGAACCACTAAACCACACACAAAATTTAATAACAATTATTATAATTTTTTTATATAAGTATAACAATAACCTTTGAAAGGACAAGACTAGTATAATTATACGTCAATGTCAGATTTCTGTTATACAAATACATAGGGAATATTTCGCACGTTTGTTGAGAGCTGAGCGGTTTAATATTCTTTTATAATTGCGACGATCGTGACGATGTTACATTTTTTTTTTTTATAACACACGTACTGTACTTATAAGCTCACTGTAATGATTTTTGCCAATAATACGATTTAATTATCTGCCGGATGAATCACGAAGACATAGGTCATTTTCGAGTTGAAAAGACCTTAGATAGAATAAAGAAAAGCTTTTGGTTCCCAAAGATATCTAAATTCGTAAAGAAATACGTAGAAGCGTGCATTGAATGCGCATAATGAAGTCGAATACTCGCGAAAGTCACTTACATCCAATTCCCAAAGTATTATACTATTCCATACACTGCATATTGACCACCATGGGCCTTTCGTAAATTCAAAAAGAGGTAATTGTTATCTGTTAATAGTTGTAGATGGATTTACAAACTTTGTTTTCATAAAGCTGGTTTGGAACACAAAAACGCAGAACGTTATTAGAGTATTCAACGACATTTTTAGCACTTTCAGAACACCAGACAGATTAATTAGTGATAGAGGCAGTTGTTTTGCCTCCCACGTATTTAAAACATATCGCGAAAGCGGCCTCGATAGCGTAGTGGTTAGTGTAACCGACTGCCACGCCTGAGGTCGCGGGTTCGATTCCCGCACAAGACAAATATTTGTGTGCATGAACATGGATGTTTGTCTTGGTCTGGGTGTTTCTATGTATAATATGTATGTATTTACAAAAAAAAAAGTATATATGTATGTTTATCCATTGTCTAGTACCCATAGTACAAGCTCTGCTTAGTTTGGGCTAGATAGTGTTGTGTGTATGTGGTAGAATATTATATTAAACATATTTTAAACGCAGTGGCAAGTCCGAAATCTAACGGTCAAGTCGAGAGGTATAAACGTACCATTCTCGACTCGCTAACAGCACAGAACCTGAAATACCACGAAAGAGATTGGGATAATCAATTGGGCAAAATTCAGTCGGAACTTAATAACACCCTTCAGAAAACCACTCACAGGAGTCCAACACTCCTGCTGAAATAATGTTCGGTACAGGCATTAATAGTGAAAGCAATCCTAGCTTAAATTAAATTATAATTGAAACTCGAAAAGACACTGACTTAGCTACTATTCGCGATGAGGTTAAAGATAATATCGACAAAGAACAACAGAAACAAACGGAATACTAAATATAAAAAGGGTGAATTAGTCAAAATAACTAAAACTACATTCGAGGCTGATGGGAAGAGCAAAAAGCTCGTTCCCTCGTATATAGGACCATTTCGAATAACAGGCGTTTTAGGCAATTACAGATATCAAATTGCTCATATACCTGGATTCGTCGGGACGCAAAATAAGCGAGAAACCACGGTGGCGGCCGATTGAATGTTACCTTGGCTTCATATTGCCGCGTTAGATCTCAATGATGACGACGCCGATACTGACGTTGAGGGCGGTACCGTATTGGATAGTAATTCTTATAGTGATGACGTTAACTAAATATATCACACACGACTTATTTTGCTAACTTCGTACCTTGGATAAGCTAAGCTAAGAAATTGTACCTTGGCTTAGCTTAGCTAAGAGTTTGATCATAAATAAGCTCTGCTAAGCAGTTGTACCTCGGCTTTGCTCCGCTAAGATTTTTGATTAAGTCTTGCCAAGATATTGTACCTTGGCTTCTGTTTGTTAAGAATTTTGACGTTTGTACCTTGGTTTGGCTCTGCTAAGAGGCTGTACTTTGGCTTTGCTTCGCTAAGACTTTGGAGTTTGTACCTTGGTTAAGCTCTACTAAGAGGTTATACCTTGATTTTGCTTCGCTGAGAGTTTGAGTTTGCACCTTGTTTAAGTACTGCTAAGAGATTGTACCTTGGCTTTGCTTAACTAAGAGTTTTGAGTTCTACTTTAGCTCATCTATGGTCGAGAGATTCTAAGAGTTTGTAATATGGCTCTAAAAAGGAGCACACAAGATTAGTACAATTCTGGTGATTTATATACATGTTAGTCAATATTTGTATTTATAAATTATGTAGAGATAGAATTTTTGTTTTTCTCTATTTGTAAATTGAATTGTCAATATTTTTTAAGTCAATATGCAGAAGGCTAAAAAAAACCAAAACATTGTTGCCTTATTGTAATGTCACTATATACATAGATATATATTATATAATATCTTTCTTGCAACAACTATGTTAGAAAGTAACAGTTAAGAAAATAACAGCTGGCCAAGAGTTAGATTAATCATTTGATTCGTGTATGGGGACATACACGGTGTCGACGGTCGAGTGTTAGATTATGTATTTAAAATACTGTGCTAAAATTAAAACATTTATTTTATATAAACATATAATCACTAATTTGATTTTGTTTGAATAAATTGTTAGATTAAGTATGTATTTGCAATACCGTTATGAAATTAAATCATTTATTTTATACAAATTGTTATAACACGTATTTGAAATACTGTTCTAAAATTAAAAAAAAATATTTTGTATAAATAATCACTAATTTGACTCTGGTTCTAATAAATATAACTGTCACTCATTTGATTAGAAAGAACATTTTGGAGCTGGATATAGATGTCAAATATAAACCGTTATGAATATATTTCTGGGCAGCAGGATTAATTCAAGTTCTGGCTCCCAAAGAGGGAACACGTCTCTATCTACCTGCAGAGTGACCAGTGATTATAAGTGTAGTGCTATAAGTACAGTACGTGTGTTATAAAATAAAATACTGTAAGATCGTCACGAGGTATTTGATTGCTTGCCCGTATCCAGCAGGGACTTGTTTCTTACAAAACGTATAGATTTTCCATAGCTAGGGCCACACCGCACCTTTCTTGTGTCCACTCACAGTGTTCAATATCATTTAAATACATATCTATAATTGTATTTGTGTCTTCATCACTTATTCATTGAACAGTGTGTTAGCACGCCAAACACAAACATGATTAGCTTAATTGAAAACGTATATATAGGAGTATTACTAAAGCTATGGAGTATTAACTGTATAGGCTGATTCAATTTGAGTATAATCTCTTATATTGGGAACAATGTAAATTATCTGGCGTATGTTTATTGTGTTCAAACATAAGAAATGTTAGTTTGAAATAACACATTTATGAAATGGATTACCTCCATTAAAACGATTAAAAAAATTAAAGAAAATACTGTATTAAGTGACAATGTGGAAGTCTTAGACAAAGTGAGACGATCTGGACGTATTACATGAGGTCTGAAAAGCTGTATAAACCTCTGCTTACCAGTTTGAGAATATATACGTGAAGCCTGCAATACAGGATATCTGTGAAAATATATAAAGCAAAAACGCCTGACATTACATTACTAATTATGAAATCACATAATTAATAGTCTTCTTAAAAAAATACATTTTACAAGACTAAACGCATTTTCCAAAAATCATATTTTAACATGTTTAAAATTCTCACCGCCTCGTATTCCGCACAAGTTTTATCTCCCGTGTTGTTTATTTACTCCATTGCTTTCTTTTGCGACCACGTGTAGTCTTAAGACTAAGACTGTACGATTAAAACAACCAATTTCAATATTTGTATTTCTGTACGAAAAATCAAATAATGAATTAGGAAAGTTGGTAGAACAAAAGTTTTTAAGTAAGATGTAAATAAGCCACAGGTAAAAAGTACTTTTTATATAACTCTGTATATCTCGCAGTGTTTTATTAATAAAACCCTGGTCAATGTATTTGGATCACCATATACTATGTACGAAAACAGCTGTAAAATCGATAGTTCAACGTTGTTGTTCACAGAAGTAATAAGTAAATAAATACTTCATCAAAAAATAGAATAGCAATTAAACGGTAGAATAAGTTTTAATGGAAAGACTTGGTCTGTCTCTAACATTTCTGAATTTATAAAACTTACCTGTCTAGACATACTTTATTAAAAATATTACTTAAAATGGACAGCTATATTATTATTATTGTCAAATCTAAAAGAGCGATCGTAAATGAGAATTCATAAAATAAAATTGCCACGGTTGCGCAACGGTGTGTATTCGAATGTCAAAATTCAAAAATCATTTATTATTTTAGGACACAAGGTAACACTTTGTGACATATGAAAAGGTAGTTCGTGACTAAATGTAGTTTTATGTTTACGTAATACTTACAATGTATGTATAATAAAAGAAAGATACTTTAGCATCACAAAATAAACACGAAGTACCTTCACATAACTAAATTTACTTATATAATAGATACATTATCTGAATCCTGTATGAAACAAGCAACTAGTTTCATGAGTTTTTATCATTTAAGTAACCATTGATTGAATTATAGCCCTTTTGGATAAGCTGACATTTAACAGCACTTTTAAATTTGAGTAAAGGTAAATTATAATATTAATCGGTAATTCATTAAAAAAACGTATACAGAGTCCTGCAAATGAATTGTGAACTTCATGAATGCGGGGCATACCTCATGTTTAATGTCCGGGTCGGCCAAAATTATGCCGGACTGATGATGAGAAATTCTCAGCACGGAGTCTGGAACTGCGTCTGAAAACAGGCGGTTAAGAGGCTTGTCATGGGACGTGGGACTCAAAAATCATAGCTGGTGATATCTGGGCGTAGCACACCAAAGCTTACCAGTTACGGGGATATAAACGTCACACTAAGGATGTATGTACGTATGAGTGGAGAATGTTTTGTTAAAATCAAGAAAACATTTACAATACCTATTCACAACAAACGTATATTTGCCAAACTATAATTTACTCAATATTTTTAAAATTATGTAATAAAAATGTTTAAAATAAACAACTCGATAAAATCCATAAAAAGTAGTCTAATTTCAAAGTGTAACATTTACGCAAACGTTCGATAATATTATATAACCTATTATTACATAAATAATGTGCATGGCATATGTATTAAAATAAACAAAATAAGTAAGTTATTGCAGTTATTGTTATTTATCCATTGCTGCTGACATAAATTAACCTGACAATTATTGGAATACCAAACATAATTGAAAACGTATGGTGCCTGGTCGCCGGCGTGCTGCTGTCAAAAAACTAACTATTATTTTAGAGACGAGGTATGTAGATTTTTTGTTCCAATGTCGCTTTGCAGCTGCAATAGAAAATTTAACCTATTGAGACAGGTTATGCTACCATAAGCACTATAGCTTTCTCTCAGCCACGCTTTTTTCTATCTCGAAAATAATCCTCAAACATGTAAAATATTTAAGTTCCTGTGGGCAAACACGCTTTACTTTTATTATTTACTTTCAGCGTCAAACTATGAAAGAACATCAAATACATATATAGAGTATTTCCACATGTGCTGAACGTACTAAGTCCAAATTTTGCACAGAGTAGGTATGTGTTAATTAATTTTATTTAGATGCTACATGTCTTCGAGATTTCACTGTCAACTGAAATATATGACAGTATTTCCTGGGTCGTCATTATGATTTAGGACGATACAGGGCTAATTCTACGAGTAGTAACAAAGACATGACAGTATATACGGTTGTATTACCATGAATAATGACAAAAGGAACAAGCTACACTAGATGAAAGACCGTATTTGATTACACGAAATATTTTTCTAGCCGGAAAACTGGCGAAGGTCATGTCACGATAGGCTTAGATTGACGTGTGTGTTAAGTGAGTAAACCAGGGAGCTTAAGTCGGCGAAATATTTTTATATACTCCTTTGATATAAATAAGCACGAAAATATTATTAACTTCTTTAACATTTAAGAGGCTAAGAATATTCCCGCACCCGTCAAATGTTAGAAATTATGCGGTTTTTAAGTAAGATGTTTGTTCATGTACTTTGTATTTGGTCCCGTGACACGTAAATATGATAATGCACTTCTCCTGGTCTGTTTTCGTATAACAGTTTGCGCGCGTAGCATAACTCAATCTAGATAAGATAAAGCAGATTCTTTCAGGAGGAGCAATTAAAGTTTTCTTAACAGATTCAAACAAAACCGTCTAGCACCATTTACTACGTTTGTTTACTAGAAAGTCTATGTTTAAATAAGCTCATTTTGCTAGAGAAGTGTGATTACAACTTGGCAACCACTATTAACCTTATCTGTTTGTGATATTGTTGTTGGCTCTTCGACAAACCAATGGAAAGAATTATATCACGAGTTTCATATGAAGGTAAACACGTTTCTCAGTATGCTATAGACATTTGATTGCACGGATGACGTAATGGTTTTAGTTGTTGCCACTTGCGCTATGCCGAGTGTTGTAGTTTAGATGCCTACACAGGACAAAAAATTGTAAGATCAACATTGTGCCGAGTTTTGTAAAGTTACCCGTGACACAGAGTAATTATTCATAGCGCTGCTGCGTGCTGCATGCAATTGTAATCGATCCTTGATGAATATACAAAGTTTCAAGTTAATCGGATCTATTGAGTGGGTGTATATCGTGTTTAAAGATTCCATTATATAGATAGATAAGTAGATACAGGTCAAGCGTGTTAAAAATAGCAAAAGATACAGTCATCCTCAAAACGATTTATATGATATAAAGATACATTAAAATCAATGAATTAACCAGCTACATATTCATAAGTTGTTCATAATAACAAGTATAATCACCCCCATAAGAGGTTTTCACTGTACTAGGAAACACGCAGTAGGTATGTATTATTATATTCTATCACATACATTGAAATTAAACTACTATATACGGATTTTATCGCGTTGTTTATTTATCACTGTATTACAAAATTTTGAAAATATCACTCTACTACTACTATTGATTTTATTTGACTAATTTATAAGCTAATAAAATTATTTAAACTATTAAATCTATTTATTTTTGGTTTACACTTTCCCCGACGTTTCGGGTGCTTTTCAGCAGCCATGGTCACGGGGAGACTCACATACACACAACACCATCTTGCCCAAACTAAGCAGAGCTTGTACTATAGGTACTAGACAATGAATAAACATACATATATACTTTCTTTTTGTAAATACATACATATTATACACCCAGACCAAGACAAACATCCATGTTCATGCACACAAATGTTTGACTTGTGCGGGAATCGAACCCGCGACCTCAGGCGTGGCAGCCGGTTACACTAACCACTACGTCACTGAAATTAGGTACTAATTTTTGGAATCTTAAGGGCAAGTTTCATAGATTGCACTACGATTTTATTTTGAAACAAAGTTTGACTTTGATCCAAATAACTGTTTCATGGACGTATCAAACGCTGTTCTCACCAAAGACCAAGTGGTCAACAGACCTTTGGCATGGAAGTAAACTTTAAATTGATTTGAACAAGGTAAATAGATCCAAACATTACTCATCACTCTAATACGAAAATTGGTTTTATTATAATTACATACAACGGTCTTTAAAGAGGCGATCAGATCAATCAATCAGGTCTTTTCTTTTTTAGGAAAATTTATTTTAATCTACCCGTATTATTTATGCTCAGAATTCTCGTATTATAATTTTATGTATTACATGTGTATTACATTGAAATTGCATGCTGATATTGTCTGACAAGTTACTAAAACTGTAGGTCTACTATAAGAATGTATAGCCGAACCTGCAGGCGTAACGAAAATAATTTAAAATTAAGTTAATTCAGATTTCTTCATTTTAAAATTACATTAGGTACTCCATTGTTAGAACTACTTCATGTAAGGCTTTTGGACAATCAATAGATTATGCTTCGAAATTCATGAGACATTTCGGAATAAATGTGTTTCAGGGTACAAACAGCCGGCCCGAAACTTCGGCATTTACTTTTAAGGCATTTATTTTTTTAAGAACCTCTTCTGGAACCATTTGGTTTCAGTCGGGGTTGACGGTTCGGATTGCTCGACACAATCGGTTCCAGCCATTCTTCAGCGGTAACTTAATTCTTTGATTGTAATAATGCCTAGCCACGAATCCATTTTCCTATACAAATCTGTTTTCAATCACAAATAAACTTCGATTTTAATTTTAGTGAGAATCAATCAAGGACTATTTTCTTGAGAAAGCGCTCGAAGTGACAGCAGTGTAATTTGGTTTTCACATCACAAATGGAAATGGTAGCCATAAATAATGGATTATTGATGTTATATATTATATCGATTTTCTCACAAAAGACATCGAAACTTAAATAAGTCTTTTTGTACGCTTCGTTCTATACACTTTAGGGAAATCGCTACAGTTTCAGCAAAAGACAGATGTTACCGATGGACTTGGTTAATATCCGGAATAAGTTATCTCTCAGTCTACTTTTGCCTCTCTTCAACGACTGCTAAGAATATCTTTCTTACATTAAATGTTCTAAATCGAGACTTATTGCTAAACTGATTAAATTCACATTAATATATTTTAAATAATTAGAATAAACGTAATAAAATAAGACAAAGAGTTTGCATGTAATGATGTACCATTATAAGCTTAGAACTATGGTGTCTCGACTAAAATCAACCACCTTTTCAAGAATCGTATCTTGATACACGTGTGCCGAGGTTTTGACACTTTTGTCACAAAAAATATGGCTCAGTCACTCCTTGATAGCTTCCCAAGCCATCACTGAAGTCGGATAATGTCCATGTTGTACTCTGCTCACTGATTGACAAGGTTTTCTGTAGAATCTCTATAGCTTTGAGCATGAACTCGGCCATTATGCTTGTTAAAACATTGTTCAATAGTAAAAATTTTCTTTTCAGTAATTAATTTTTTCTGTGATCCCTCTTTGGGTACTTACCGCTGAAGAAGTTGTTTAGATTTTACAAACCTATTCACTTTAAATTATCTGTTATAAATAATGACCAATGCTTCTTTTATAGGCTGTAAGTCCTAAGTCATCTTTTAAAATACGCGACGTGGTTTTAGGTGTTATATATATATCATATTAATTTCCCAACATAAAATCTTTTAGTTTCGGACAGGATTTCTTCGAATTCTTTCCTTCACTGATTAGATCGCTTTTTCGTACGAATACTACATGGAAGCCCAGATCATTTTCCTATCAATAGCCCGGTACACCAACATTCGACAAATACCAAGCGGATGGAGAGTTTCAAAAATTGCAATTGGCGCCATACCTACTTTGTGTAATGCTATCACAGCAATTCGGTTCTCTTTATCACCCCACTCTAATTTAATATTAGATACAAAAATATTTAAGACCGATTGGCGCGAAAATGAGAAAACCCAATGAATATTCATATAAGAATGACAAATGCCAAATTCAAATGTAATATTATAATTTTTTAATTGTATCTATAGTTATGGCTAGACAAAGCCTTTTTTATACCTACGTGGGGAAATGCGCCTGATGCATATCCCCTCACCACAAGGGAGGCCGCCGACCATTACGTCCGGCTCTCCCGTACCTCGGGCCTACGGACCAAAACCCCACGGTGTGTCTACTAGCTGCCTTGTATAGTGGATAGGCCGCTAGAAAAGAGACCTCAGTGACCCACCCAGCAGACTACGATGCCTGGGCAACGCCTCGGCACTACAGAGGGTGTCAGACCGATTCAATGGCCGGCGGGCGGGAGATCCCCGTTGGTCCGCCTGCGGCCTTCATTATGTCGGCGTGAGGCGCGTGAACGCGCGCCTGCGCCGCCGGGTTCGTCGGCGACGGCTCGGATCCGCAAGGATACTTTCCTCATGGATCCGCTCCGCCGCCCTCTTCTGCAAGATAACGTCCTCGCAGATGGATGCAGATGCTGCCCACTTCCTCTCGCTGTCGACCATGGCTTCGATCACGGCCTCACGGAGCACGGAGCTCTTTACCTACAACATAGACGAGTTCACGGCGCTGCACCGCCCAAGCAGGACATTGCTTGAGCATGTGTTGCGCAGTGTCTTCTTCAAACTAGCAGTGGTGGCAGATGGGACTCGGTTACCTTTTTCTACTTTACTATTTTCCAAAACAATCGTGCCCTGACAACACCTGCACCAGTCGGAAGGAATGGGTCCCATGCTGCCGTCCTGCCCACCGCTCCAATATCGGCTGGAGGGCCCCAACAGTTCTGAAACCGGCTATAGGAGCCTCCAGCCGCACCTTCTATTTTAAAATCATGCCCTTGTGGGCTCGATTTCGCGCGCGTTGTATGATTTCCGGGAGGGGAAGACAACCCGTCTTTTCACTCACTGTATATACTTCGGCGAGCACTTCAGCCTCCAAATCCTACGGGGGTGTCCCAGCCAATGCGCAAGCTGCGTCGGCCTACACCGTGCGGTATTCTCGTATTACCCTTGCACTGAGCGGTCAGGGAGTCCACCCTAAGCCTAGACTAAGACAGAGTAAGACAGCCTAGACTAAGACTAAGGCAAGACTAAACCTACCTATCTACGGTTTAGTCCTACGTAATAGGGGTTGACACAGTAGGAACAACAAAAATAATTATGTGTGACCCGCCGTAAGTGGACTACATCGCACAGGAATTAAGTTAAAATAATGAAATACAAATACAAATAATGAAGTTGCGGTCATAATCTAGTCCATTACATACACACATAGTGTGTGCTGACTAACTAACTAAATGTGCTATACGCCCATTTCGTCAGTTATGAATTTAAGCCCTCGTAATAGATGGCGAGTTTTAAACTCTGGGCTGTTGATGAGAATTTATTGCTTGACTTTGAAAACGAAGACTGTTCTGCCCGAAGCGGGTTGCACAACAGTTGCATCCACTACGGCCCCACCACAGGGACAGATATACTAAAACTTTGCATAACAATGGCGATTAAAAACCTGCACTATCCCTGGTCTTGCTGTATAAGTTCGAGTTAATATTTACCTGCACCGTGAGGTCTTAGGTTTGAACTCCGTGTTTGGCAAAATGTAAGTAAGACTTTTGTTAGAAAATTCTATAAGTAAAATTAATTTACAATACTAATGGAAATTTTCACACTTGCCTTGTAGACGGTAATCGACTTGACTTCAATTTTGTGAGACCTATAAATATAACAAAATGAGGGAACCATACACCTCTGCCTACCCCTTAGAGGATAAGCTAGCGTAAGTTTATATTATGTTACTATTTATAGTTCTAGACATAGAAAATAAGATCTAGTCCGAAAAGGACCTAATCGTGCTTTGTAAACTAATTTTATACAAGTTACGTTTTATTTTAGTTCGTAGGTACCTTCTCCAAAGTCGTATAAAACGTTTTACAAAGAATTTTTATTTCATTAGCTGTGCTGTCTTGTATTTCTATCACCATCGGTCGTTATCTAAAACCATGGCGGCATTATTATGTTTAGCATTACGTCTGTTTTTTCGAATGCTTATTACCTCGTTCGTTCTGTAGTATATTATGTTTGCGTGCAATTGAGAAGACCCAATTGAAATTAAAAAACTTTATACAGATTTTATCACGTTGTTTATTTTTTATTGTACAAAATTTGTTTTTACACTTTATACTACTATTGTTAAATACTTTTTCTAGTTACAGTTTTCTTCTATTTAAGCTATTTAAATTACAAAAACTATTAAGATTCAATTTTAATTTTACACTTGCCCCGACGTTTCGGTTGCTTTTCAGCAGCCATGTTCACGGGGTGACAAAGGTGGTGGTTGGATTCTAAAATACTTTTCGTATATAAAATAAACATGTTGGCGGCTTACGGGTAGCCCCTGGGCCGCCGCACAGTGGTCTGAAAATGGAGCTCCATACTCATAGAATCTTAAAGTAAGGAATTCAAAAATAAAAAAATGTAATGTGTCTGTTATGCCTCTTTTGACGTAATATTAACGTATGGATGGTATTAGTAGCTCCACGCATCAGAAAAAAAGTTTTGTGTTTATTTTTCTATGGGAGAAAACAACACTTAAAGTACATTTTTTTTAAACTGAATGGAACTGAAGGGCTTGTGCTCATACTAGCTATTGTACCATACACGGCGATCAAGATCAAGATGACATACAATTCATGCACCTTTAGGTGCCGCTTTGCGCGTAGCAAATATTTGAAATATTGATTTTTCGATATGTGATTTTTCAAATCAATGACGTGGTTAAATGAAGCTGCCGATCGATTTACTTATACTATTGTTAGTGTATAGCTTGCTAATGACCTTCATGATGGCAGTAATTAAAAACAATATTGATTTTATACCTTTTTATTTTACACAATTGCATTCCAAGAACTAAGTAACTCATTTGTTAATCACCGTGATTATGTTTGAGTTACAATTAGATATTAATGATAATTGAGCATTAACCAGTTAAGCCCTAGCAGGCCGAATGGGCCCTAGTCACAATAAAATTCTTTACACATAAAAACTATTGAAATTAAACTACTATATACGGATTTTATCGCGTTGTTTATTTATCACTGTATTACAAAATTTTGAAAATATTACTCTACTACTACTATTGATTTTATTTGACTAATTTATAAGCTAATAAAATTATTTAAACTATTAAATCTATTTATTTTTGGTTTACACTTTCCCCGACGTTTCGGGTGCTTTTCAGCAGCCATGGTCACGGGGAGTCTCCCCGTGACCATGGCTGCTGAAACAGAACAGAAACAGAAGACAATATTACATAAAAACTATTGTTAACAGAGAGTATCTTCGCCCTCATCAGATTCCTCTAAATCAGAGTCCAACATTGACGCCCTAATAACATCGACAAATTCAATGTTCTCTTTGTCTACACCCGAATCGTCTCTAATGAGAAGAGGTCTCATATCATCAGTGACAGCTGTTTTTCGAGACTTTGTTAGCACAGGTCTTATGCTCAAAAGGTAGTGATCCAAAAGGTAGGGAAAAAGTATATAATATTTTATTGCCGTAGTGACATTCATTAAATTATTGAAAACTCACTCTGAGATCTTCTCCAACTTATTCACTTCTGAAGGAGTAGCTTTACATATATCACAAGTCTGCGATGAGGTATTTGATAGCTGAGAACTGATTTTGCCATCTATCATGGTCATAAGCATCGAGTGCTTAACAGCATGGCTTCCCATAATAGATGGTTGCAATGCTGTAATCTCAGCCTCAATCAGAGCCTGCTCTTCTACGATGTTTAACTTGTTTTCGTTTATAAATTTAAAATATATTGGTCTGCAGAACATTGTGGAAGACGGTTTTGGATTCTCCCATACTTTTTCTTCGCCACAAACTAAGCGCAGAGTAATAGCGTAGAGAATACTGGAATCGTCTTCGTCTACCATAGTTTGCTTATACAAAACTGAAGCACCATCGAAGTCCAACTTGCATGTAAGTTTCAACTCTTTGCCATCCAGTGATGATTCCACTCGTAAGAATTTTCTAAGCCTAGCCACAGTTTTGTCCAAAATTGCTTGGAGCTTTACTTTTTCTTCTCTTTCCGTGATGTATATGGTATCTTTATGGCGGTAGCAGTCCTTCTTCGCCTCAAGGATGGCAGTATCAGAAGGATACAGTGGTATTCCTTCTTCTTTTGCAAAAGATCTTAATGTTATATACTGCCACTTCGAAAGCTTTAATTAGGTCAAAATACCTAAAGCTTTATCAGAGGAATATATAGGCATAGTTTTCTTCAGCTTTAACAATTCCTTTATCCTTGTAGCCTCTTCGGGATGCTCCGAGACCAGTCTAATGATGTCTGCTACATCCTTGTTTTGTGCTTTTTAACCAGTTGCAAGGCTTTCAGTGGTATGCGTTAGGAGCTCTTCCACTCTCCTTCTTTTCTGTAGTGGGCTCAGCTCTGTAAATAGTTTTCTCGGACTCACAACTGATGTTAATGTACCAACACTGTACCTCTCCTCCGGTCTTTAGGATGTTAACGCACTCACATTCACACCAAAATCAGAGCTGGAACATAGTTGCTGCTCTATTGCCACTAAAGAAGGGGTCATCTTTTCCCTCATGACCTCAGACCATTTTATATTCTCTTGCAGCCATGTCTCATATTTTTTTATGAATGTACGTCTCATGCGATTACACGAGAGCCATTTGTTCCTCAACGAACACACGTAAGTTTGACAGAATTGTTTCAATTCCTTCTTTTCATTTTCTGACAAATCAACAGTATTGTCTCTCAAATCTTCAAATAATAAGTTGTTTCCCACAAACATGAAAATATCCAAATTGGTACCAAAACGGAAGGTTTTGGTACCATAACACAATAACAAATAGAAAGTAATAAGTTAGCGCGCACAAGTGCTGAGGGCTACTGATAGAATTAAGCTCAAACCATGGGTTGGAATCTTTCCTACATTCATGAAAATCTTCACCGCTAGCTCCCTCTGTAAAATGTGCGCGAACTAAATTCGTCTATGTTGCAAGTATAAAATATATAATGAATTTCCGTAGAATTTGTATTAATAGTGACCTTTGAATTCTACTAAAAATCGGCAAAAAAGATATTAATTCTACAATTAACTGAGATCAGATAATTCTAGTAATTATTTTTTCCGTTAGAAAAGTGTGAAAATAAGCTTCAGGCTTAATTTAAGTTTATTTATTTAAAGAAATGGTACTGGTGTGGTAGAAATAAGTTTTATGGTCTGGTGTCAGTTGACATTTCAAATAGATAATGGCGGCCGGCTTGTTTACGTGCTCGTGCGCATTTACTTTTGTTTTCCGTAATATTCGCGTTGAGTTGAGCTTTAGTTCCTCCGCGTATGTCAGGAATCCAAACACTTTTATCGGTCTTTCCACAGTTCATTAGGCAGTTATGACAAATCATAATAGCAATATGAAATAAATACCTATTTTGTGATTTTGGCCATTTTTTTATTCTGTAATGTATTGTAAATGTGAGAAAATGATGAAAAATAAAGATTACTTGGTACTTTACAGCATAGTTTTATTTTAATACCCAGTTATTTAAATAAAATAAAATTCAGAAGCACAATAATAAACATAAATAAGCTACATCTATTGTCAGAAAAAGATACTACTACTTTACCGCACAATTTGTAAGTGGCGATACTATCGCTTAAAATATCGAAGTTGCCACTCTATTACCCAATATAAATATACTTCTCTATGGCTCAAAAGTCCTATTTTTATACAACTACCCTCATTAATGTTCGCATTTCTCTAGTTAGGTACATATATTAAACTCAATAGAATTTTATTATGACTAGGGCCATTTGGCCCCGCTAGGGCTTAACTGGTTAATTTTCATATCATTATTATTGTAGCGAGTAGGCCAGTTTACTCGCACGACTCAACGCGGCACAGGATCATACGATTCTACGTCAGAGCGGGCCGTGTGCAAAACAACTCCGTAAAGGCCCGCCTACTGCAGCGTGCCGTGTGCAAAATAAGTCGGACTTAACTCCGCCTTCCGTAGCATGGCGCCCGCGCATTCGATCGACCGCTACCGAGGCAAGATGTCTGCCGACGCGTCTATTGTTTACACTAACATGGGCGCGTCAACACCTGCGCAAAATGGTCAAGCGTAAGCGTTTATTATTACTAATTAGTAGGTAGCAATTAGTATAAATACCTGTGTGTTTTGTATGTTTATTAATTACTGCTTTCTACTCCGAACTGTCAGTAAACTGTCAATCCTCGCTCTGAGTTTTTATTTAATCGCCTGCTGCCTATATATCTCCGCTATATTTATACGTAGCTATACTTACCTGCGGACATTGCAAGTAGTATATTTACTTAGCCTATACTACTTCACTGGAATGCGCGGGCGCCATGCTACGCAAGGCGGAGTTAAGTCCGACTTATTTTGCACACGGCACGCTGCAGTAGGCGGGCCTTTACGGAGTTGTTTTGCACACGGCCCGCTCTGACGTAGAATCGTATGATCCTGTGCCGCGTTGAGTCGTGCGAGTAAACTGGCCTACTCGCTACAGTATCTAATTGTAACTCAAACAAAATCTCGGTGATTAACAAATGAGTTACTTAGTTCTTGGAATGCAATTGTGTAAAATAAAAAGGTATAAAATCAATATTGTTTTTAATTACTGCCATCATAAAGGTCATCAGCAAGCTATACACTAACAATAGTATAAGTAAATCGATCGGCAACTTCATTTAACCACGTCATTGCTTTGAAAAATCGCATATCGAAAATTCAATATTTCTAATATTTGCTATGCGCAAAGCGGCATAATAAGGTGCATGAATTGTATGTCATCTTGATCGCCGTGTATGGTACAATAGCTCGTATGAGCACCAGCCCTTCAGTTCCATTCAGTTTAAAAAAAGTGTACTTTAAGTGTGTTCTTCCATACAAAAAAAACAAAACTTTTTTTTCTCATGCATGGAACTACTAATACCATCCATACGTTAATATTACGTCAAGAGAGGCATACCAGACACATTACAATTTTTTATTTTTGAATTCCTTACTTTAAGATTCTATGAGTATGGAGCTCCATTTTCAGACCACAGTGCGCTGCACCCTAACCTATTAATTATATAACTTGGGTAACAGTGTCTGGGTAACATAATGCCTTCTAACTTTAAACCAATCAAAATTATGCAAAAAGCATTAGCCTAAATGATATTAAATTTATGCCTACTGAAATAGAATGCCTAAAAACAATTATGTCAAAGTATTATTACGGCAAAAAAAAAGATGCCTTACTCGTTATGCCAAATTAAATAAGGACAAAAACAAAAGGTTGATGCAAAGGGTTTCCATTTAAATGCAGCAGTCGGAGGGAGAAAGCGAGATAACCCCATTACATCTCCTCTTTTACTCATATTCAAATGAAAATATAAATAAGTGCCTTATTTTGCAACCGATCAAAATACTGTCAGCACGAACAAAAATCTTTTGATTGCTTTTTGCGCTTTTGTGTACAAAATCAAACATATGTAACTACCCTATTATGTCGAAAACATGGAATTCGAATAAGTAGCTACTGATATAAATGCGATCATATCATGTTTTAATTTAGATATTTAATACGTCATATTGTTTATTAATTTGAATATTAATGAATTATTGGCGCCAAATGATATTGTGCTATATATGTGTAATATTAGCCCTTTATGCAAACTGTCTCATTGCTGGACACAGGCGTATTCCCAATATAAGAAGGGTTACGCCATAGTCCACCACGCTGGGATAACTTCACACATCTTCCAGAACTTTATTATAAAATTTAAGGACATGCAGATTTCCTCACGATATTTTCCTTCGCCGTTAAAAGCGATCGATGATTACTAATTTCATACTCATAGCTTCGGAAAGTCAGAGGTGCGCGCTTTGGTATCCATCTCGAGGCCTCTGTTTTTCCACTGGGCTATCGCACTATTACACTACCAAAATTCATCTCACAATAGTACGTGAGCCCAAACACATTAACATGAATGTTATATAACTAGTGAAATGTAGATATTACACCCATTGATATCTGTTTTAGCTCCCACGCAATAGAGTGCCTGACTTCTTAATCATCTCAACAGCGGGCACTCTCGTTCGTGTGGCCGGATACCATGCAATTTATTGTATTATTTGGCTTATTACGAACAAGAAACAAAGATAAATTAGTTAGTAGCTACTTTATAGGAATAGAAAAGATAGCTCTTTCTATGTTATGCAGTCCTGGTACGAGGAGAAAATATTTAAATCACTATCTTCACCTTCACCGAAATAATGCGAGTAGCGTTTCTTCCATGCAGACGTATTTCAATGTTTTCTCCCTGAATAATTAAATTAGAGCATGAACAAATTAAGACACAATCTATACACTGCTGTTCCTTTGTTCTTGTTGTTTTTACATAATTTCATTTTTAAAAGTCCTTTTAAATTACAAAATTCCTGCGATTTTTCTGCTGTTTTCAAACAAGTAAATAAAAACAAATAAAGTATATGAAATCAGGCGGACTTGCTTAAAATCCTTCCTATAGAAAATATTAACACCGGTTTAGTTATGAAGGAGGGTACAGGAGAATACGAGGTGATAATTTTAGAGGTATAGTCAGTCTAAGCTGCAGTTATTTCTTTTGCACATTGCTATTTCATAAGGGCCCAGCGCGACGGCGATGCATTTGGATGCATGAGGACATCCTAACTAATATTATTAATGCGAATGTGATTTTGCTTGCTTGTTACGATTTCACGCATACTACTCGACAGTTCCTCGTGAAATTTCGCATACGCGTTGTCAGGTGTACAGAAAAGGACATACAGTATCTTTCATCCGAAAAAAAGGTACTCTTACTAATCTAACTTAGCCTATCAAACATTTACGCGTGCAAAGCCGTGTTTTTATGAATGTGTTGATGCCTGTATTTCCTTTTAAACGTTTATCTATTATTTTTTAATTGGCGTGGGCAATCTAAGTTTGCTTTGCGGGTTCCTCTCTTCCCAATAATTTTATTACGAGGGATTACCGCCAAGTAACACCTAATTCTATTAAATGTATCTATCTAAACGTTACAACTCATAAGCTTAATGCAAGTTAATAATAACTTGAACTTTTAAAATATTGAAATCAATCCAGAACTTGGGCGTCGAGAGACAATTTTGAATATTATACAGGTAATACAGTTAACTTCAACAGAAAATATCAGTGTCTATTTCAATGCCGGATATTTCTTTTCTAACTTATCATACCGATAAAGCCTGTTGTCATGTCACTTCAAACGTCTTGAATAACAGGAAAAGAAAGTGAGTAAATATTTTTTGTTACTGTAGGCAATATACTATATCGGGCACGCCACGATCGTGGCGGTAAGTCCCGTGTTTGAGGAGTGGCTGGAGAGGCGGCATGGCGCCCTCACCTTCCGGCTGACACAGGTTCTGACTGGCCACGGATGTTTTGGCCGGTTCCTGTGTCGTATATGCCGGCAAGAGACGCCCGGTTGTCACCACTGCGGCGACTGCCGCGACGTTATTGAGGACACGGCGCTGCACACTTTGGCGGTTTGCCCCGCCTGGGCATCGCAGCGTCGTGATTTGATCGCGGCAGTCGGATCGGTTGCCCTCTCGCTCCCGGCCGTAGTTCAGTCTATGGTCCGGAGTGAGAGGTCGTGGAACGCCGTCGCCTCCTTTTGCGAGGAAGTGATTTCCATCAAGGAGGCGGCGGAGCGGGAGAGGGAGCGTTTAAACCCTCTCCCCAATCGCAGAGCCGGGCGCCGGAGGGCGCGAGATGACCTCCAGCCACCCTGAGGTTTGACCTGGGGGTGGCGGGCTTTGTGGGCCTGCCCGCCATCCGTTCAGCACCAGGTCCGAGAGGCGGCGTGCGTGTTCCCACGCGCGCCTCTGTGTCGAGTCCGTCTCCCCTCTATGGGGGAGACAGTAGGGTTTTATGTGCAGTAGTGCCTATTTTGGGTAGGTCTTTCGTGTAGTGGCCTGCCGTTTCATACGGCGGGCCGTAACCTCGGCGGGGTCGCGACCGCATGCGAAAGCGATTCGCGCGGCCCCGTCAATAGTGGTTGTGTCGAGGAACACCGTGGTAGGTTTAGTCGGTATTCCGGGAGGTACATTATCTTTTTTTTAACATCTTTATTTTACCCCGGCGAGTCCGACATAATCCCTCCGCCCGTCCCCGCGGAGGGATATGCGTCATTGCACTCCCCCACGTAAAAAAAAAAAAAAAAAAAAGGCAATATACTATATAATGCCTTTTTTATTGAATATTTATTTAAAATTGGTGTAAATAAACAATGTGTATCTATTCATAAACAATGTACATCCCAACTAATATTATAAATGTGAATGTGAGTTTCTTTGTTTGTTTATTTACCAACAAACAACTTGACCGATCAACATGAAATTTTGCATGCACGTTGTCAGGGGTCCAGAAAAGGACATCCCACCTTTTATCCATGAAAATGTACAGTTTTTGGATATTTATTTTTTGACAAAATCTAGATTAATGCTAGTGATGTCGCGGGTAATATCTAGCTAAAATATATTCTTCTTGTCTGTAGACAGGTTAATTTAAATAAGAATATCCAAAAAAAGGGGTATTTATTTTGAATTTAATAACGATTCTATCTAATGTTGTCTTGTGTTAACGCAAATGTTATATTGTTGATGGTTGTGTGGGACCCGCCACGTCCATCGGTAGGTCGAACCTATGGCGAGGTCGCGATTCGAATGCGAGAGCGATCGGCATGGCCATAAAGGTGTGAGGAACACCGCGGTGGTTTTAGTCGGTTCAGCCCAAATCCATCTTAGGGGCTGGATCCCGACATATCCCCATCGCCCGCCCCAAAACCGGCGATGGGGAAAGTGATTTGCACATTTGAACGCGTAAAAAGAAAATGTTATATTGTATTGAACACTTTATACGGATTTTGTCGCGTTGTTTATTTTACTTTAAACACTTTTATTAAATAATTTTGAAAACTCTAACACTACTATTATTGAATTTTACTAAGCTATTCAACTTAAGATGGTCCACCATCTTAGTCTCCCCGTGAACATGGCTGCTGTAAAGCAACCGAAACGTCGGAGCAAAGTGTAAACTTAAATATAAATAGTTTTAATTAAATTAAATTGAATAGCTTAGTAAATCCGTATAAAGTGTTTAATTTCAATGAATAACATTCGCGTAAACTTAAGACACTATTATGTTATATTGTTGTAGTTTATTTGAAAAACAGAATACCCCATTGTCATGGGGAGACTCAAGTCTGGCCATAATAGTATCTATTAGTAGTTTATTAGTTTCAATATAATTACCTAAAGGTTTCAAATAAAACGAGATATTATCCGTAATAAGTAGCTTTATCTAAAGTAGAGTTTATTCCTTGAAAGTAATAAAAAAGCCTAAGACCCATCTGAAGACAAGTTTAGCATTTTTATCAAAGCTTTGGACGTCAGTTAAATACTATGCGCTGCCGTGATCCGGCTCGAAGGACCAATGTACGGGAATGGGGTGAGATTAAGATAAAGTAGGATAAAAGATTTAAAAGATAATTTTATGTCAGTACTAATTAACTATATGTCAGTACTATTAAAACCAATGATATATATGGAATGAGTATAAATCGCGCGCGGACAGTGACAAACTACGTACTAAATAATTATATTATTGCACAAACGATCGAGCTATGTGCAGTGGTGTCGTAATTCTGCTGACTCTAGTCCTTTGATAGCATTGTACCTCTTGCCTCCGTACAAGTATATTTATCTTGGATCTGAAGCGTGACGTATTTCCCTATTACATGGTTTTAGATTTGGAATTCATTTGCCAAATAAGCTTGAGGCTGGAAGCAGTCGAACTAGTAACAATGTATGTTAACAATGTAGGTACTTTCAGTTGCGAATGTTATCTCGTTTTTATTCAAAAACTCCAATGCAATTATTATAACAATACCCATAACAGTTTTATAGCACGTCGGTAGTTTGCATAATAACTACAATAAAACTAGCAAAAATATCAGACGGGTCTAAAAATGTATAAATATGTATGAACTCGTAGTTTTCGTACTGTTTTAATTAAAATAAATAAATTGGAGCTTTTTCCTTGGATAAGGTATCTTCTGATACCTTGTCTTGCCTTGGATGGTCGGATGGAGCAGATTTTACTTTTGGCACTGACGAGCTTTAGATCATAGCCACGATGGCTGTCGCCATCTGCTGCAGTAGCGGCAGTGAGTGAACACAATCTTTTAAATACTCAAAACGCTCATAAACAATGTTCTTGCAATCCCACCATATATGTACATGTAGTGAAAACTATGATTACCAGAGTATTTTATTAAGAGGTGGTTCACCCATTTGGAGTACCTTGTTATCAGAGTCCGAGTTCGACATGGTACAAGTACGAAATTATAGTCTCCACACGGACTACAACCGTTTACTTATTTGCTCCCGATAACAAAATAACAAAATCATGAGTGATTGAGCCGATGATGGCAATGGATTAAACTTTGATTAAAGTACGGCAACGCGGTAAGTTCGATACAGGTTGGCGGAACGACCTCTCCTCGCGCTCGTGTCTCACCAAAAAGTGAAGTCCCTCCAGTCAAATGCGTCTCATGTCCAACAATGACAACTGACAGCTGTCAAACAAGACCTGCCATGCCCTGTATCGACCTCACCCAAGCATACTGCTTGACGTTTCTGATAAACGGTGATAGATGGCGTTATTCTAAATTAACGATAAATAATCAATAGCGACTCTAATAATTGTGCCTCTATTGATTCTGCGACATATATTACAATATTAAGAATGTATGAACATACACATACATATACACACATGTACACAGAAATATCTATGACTAAGTAAAATATTAAATAATAATTCAACACAATTGAGTAATACAATTGAGGTCGTAAGTACGTCCAAAATATTGAGGTGACATATGTAGTTGCTATGTGCCTAGTACCTACGTACTCAGCAATACCTTAATGTGCATTAATCTGGGTTTTACTAGACAGTTTGTGAAGCATCCAACCATGTTTGCCGTTGAAAAGATTCTTGAAGCATTTTGTAAATAATTCGAGTTTGTAAAAAGAGACGAATACCATATGATACCAAACTACGTCCTGAAAAAAGAAATTCTAGTAAAATTGTTTTATGACAAATTATATAATAATAATAATAATAAATATATAATATAATAATATTCTATCACATACACACAACACCATCTAGCCCAAACTAAGCAGAGCTTGGACTATGGGTACTAGACAATGGACAAATATACATATATACTTTTTTTTTGTATATTCGTACATATTATACATAGAAACACCCAGACCAAGACAAACATCCATGTTCATGCACACAAATGTTTGACTTGTGCGGAAATCGAACGCGTGACCTTAGGCGTGGCAGTCGGTTACATCAACCACTACGCCACCGAGGCCGACTTTACTTTATTGAAGGCAAGAGCAATATCTACGAAACGTCATCTGAGCAAAATGATTTTGAGATTTTCATTCTTACGTCTAAAGAAAATTCTAGTGTAGCATTACAGTTAAAATTGATGCCTACAGGACCAATGTCGTACGTCGTCAAAGAATACTTTACCGTCGACGCCAGGGCGAATTTTAGTAGGTGAATCTTTTCATATGCTTCTTGGCCGAAACTATAAATAGTTTCTACTCAGTTCTTTGAGAAGATGGTAGTTCTGTTTCTTTATTTTCTTTGTAATAAAAAACTACTTTCGCACTAGGAATAAAACGTAGCGGGAAACTTTACAGACATGCAAACAACGGACATAAAGAACACCCAGATTCGGAACAACTATTTGTGGATAACACAATTTTTTTTTTTGATTTGATCACACAACGATCTTAATATAGGTACTCTATAAAAAGCCTTACCGCTATCCCACTGCAGCTTTACAAAGATAGTGAAGTGCTGACGGTTAGACAATTATTTGTCTTGCACACCACACTCCGGAAACACAAAGCTCTAACATATGACCCAATTATGGCAGCACTTGGCCGAAGAAGAAATAGGATATGCGATCCTATAAGACACCATACTGTTATACTGTTTTCTTCAGACGAGAACCATGTTTTCTAGAAAATTATCTCTATAATAAACTCAACGCTTGTTAAACATATATCCTAAAACTACACGCAAATGTAAAAATGTTATTAGAAATTATTTACTGAATTTAAACTACGCCAACACAGAAGCCTTAATATCTATAGTGAAATAAATTAATATTATTATAATAACAACAGGCCGTATGACACATACATACTCACACATAAACTCATACAATCACACACACACACACACGCACGCACGCACACGCACACGCACACGCACACGCACACGCACGCACAACTTTTTGTTTAACCATCGTCTATGTAACTGTTTCTTGGTCTTCATCTTTATTTTACTCTTTCACCTTTTAAGATAGTTTTTATAAAGTTATTATGTTTTATCAAATGTCCCAAATTATTTTCTCTTTAAGCTCTATGACTTCTAAAATACATCTCTTTCTCAAAAATATTTAGCGGAGTAGCGGAAAATAATCACACGAGTTATTTGTAGGGACGGTTAGCGTCGATCGCTTACACGCATAGCAGAGTATATATTTCGCGAAAATACTTCAACTTGTGCATTTTGCCCGCGTCGTGTACAAGAGCCATTAATATAAATTAACATAATAACAATCAAGTTACATTTGCATACAATTAGTGCCGTTTTGATTAATTAAACATCAAAAATAATGAATTCTGCGTAGTCGAATTAGAAGTATTACATTACTACATAACCATCAATTAATTTATTCTGCGTATTGCACTTATTGTACTACTAATGTCATAAGTGTGAATGTGAGTTTATTTGTTTGTTACGTTTTCACGCTTTATCTAATCGACCGATCATCATGAAATTTCGTATACACGTTTTCAGATAAGGACATAGACATGCCTTTCATCCAGGAAAAAGGGCAGTAGTTCGCAAGGAATAGCTTAATAGCTTTCCCTTGGCAACAGTACTGTCTTAATCAATGTTAAGACAGCGATACGCTGACGTTACTCTTTGCCCTTTAGAGTGAGGCATGGGGCGTTTCCTGCCTCAGACCCCTGAAGCTCGTAGGCTGTAGCAGCGTAGGCTCATTGGCTACGTCGTAGCAACCACCTGATGATGTATAGTGTCCACTTTGCCAAAGGCAGTGAATTTTGGTACTGTAAATAATAATTGTAATTCACAAATATAATGCCAGCTCTGGGTGTATTTTATGTCCAATGTAAAGGTAGTGAGGTATAGTACTACAATAAATCAACTTCTAAGTCAATTATAAATAAATAAATAAAAAAAATACTTTTATTATTTTACAATCATTGATTGGAATTTTAAATGCATAAGAGTATTTTAATCATCTTATTTTTCGTAAATCGGATATTGAGGCGTCAGTTATTTATAAGTGACTCCAGAAGCTAGGTTTTGCCTTTTGGGCGAGTCTATGGAATAGACAGGCCGTAATTGTTGCAAAATTGAAAATTCTACAATGCTCTAAGTTTAATTCAGCAAGCCTTACGTTTACACGAATATGAAAGTTGAAATTAAACTTCTATATTTGGATTTGCATTTTATGAAGTAGGACTTGAACATTTGATTATCAAACCGTATCGTGGCTTTGCCAACTATGCTATTCATGGTCCTACGTCTGGGATTCAAATTTTCCTCTGTTTTGAATCAAAGCGAAAACGTTTTATTTTAACCGCAGATGTTGACTTTACCGAAAAATATAACAAGTTTTGTGGATGAAAAACATAAAAGCAAAAGACTCATTTTTATTCTAACACCGCACAGCTATCAAACATTTCACGTGTATAACAAATAGAGCAGATTTTTTGAAGTGTTCAAATATTTGCACGTGTTCCAATAACATTTTATGTGGGAATGTCACGTGTCATGATGTCTTTTGTTATATACGTGTATACATATATAATCTCATTCTTTCAAGGGGTAAGCAGTGATGTGTCTCACCCACATATTGCTAGTTATGGTTTGAGGAACCACGTCATAGTGGTGAGTCTATCGCGATCTACCAGACACTGATTTCTTGTTGCATTTAGAAATTATTGATAGAAAACGTAGTAACACTTTGACACCCAAGACTAAAACGAGCACATGTGGCATTTTATAGCGGTACGCCACCATGACGCATTTTGTCTGCACATAATGTGCAGTAGTTTAAATGGTTAACTCGCTACTGCTACTGCGTCAAGAAATGTGGGTTCGACACGCACGCGAGGCAAGCAACCATAAATATGTAGCTGTTCCTAGTCTGGGCGTTATTTGTGTCTATTGTTTGTATGTTTGTAAAGTCCCCCGCGACACAGGAGTTATTTCAAACGCGGGATATGTGTTTTCAAAAAGGTTGTTTTAGATGTTTGGTGCTTTGTGTTCGCTGTTTAAATGTTTGTAGAGGTCCCCGTTAAAACGAATCAATCTTAGGGTAACAGTAGTTATAAAAAAAAATGCAAATAAGAAATAATAGCGGTCTACCGTTATCATTTTGATGTAAATATTTTGCCTTTTCTTTTAATGAAGATTGATATTATAATATAATAAGTTTATGAATAATTCTCGAATTTCCTCACTCAAGATTTAAAATAATTACGGTTACCCTTAATTTAATTGGATCGCGTCTTACGGAGACAACATTTTATTGAACAATAATTTTAGTGGTTACCTTGCCTCTGATAATGCGTCAAGTCAATGCATTCAGTCCTGATACGAGCGAAAACATTGTATATTCTGCAAATAGTAGTTCTGAGTCTGAATTTTCTTTGTGTTTGGATGTGTTTAATGTTCCCGTTTGGAAATTGCTCTAGAGCGAGAGTTGCTTTTTTATAAAATCTTCAATTGAATAACTGCACGGCTGGCGTAATGATTTAAGTGGTCGTCTCATCACTCCCACCGCGCCGAGTATTGTGGGTTCGATCCCCACACGGGACAAAAATTTGTGTGATCCACAAATGATTGATCCGATTCTGGGTGTTCTTTGTGTACGTTGCTTGAATGTTTGTAAAGTCTCCCGTGACACAGGAATTATCCCTAGCGCAGGCGTTGTCTTATTAGAAAAAAAAATAGAAGTAATGGATCTTAGGCATACATAGAAAGAGTATTTATTGCTATTAGTATAACTAGCTGATTCTATCTCTATATAAAAATAGCTTCCAACTTTCTGTCATGCGGTATCTATATATTAATACGTGAAGCAAAAACTTTGTACCCTATTTTACGAAAATTGCGCTGATGGAGGAGTATGAAATTTGGCACAGTTAAAGTTTATACGGAGAAGGAGTGGCGAATACTAAAAATTTTATAAAAAATTCGTAAGAAATATAAAAAATGTTGAAACAAATTGCGCGGACGCAGGAGTATGAAATTTGGCACAGATAAAGTTTATATGGAGAAGGAGTGGCGAATAATTAAAATTTTATAAAAAAATCGTAAGAAGTACATAAAAATATTGAAAAAATTGCGCGGACGGAGGATTATGAAATTTGGCACAGATAAAGTTTATATGGAGAAGGAGTGGCGAATACTAATATTTTTATAAAAATGCATAACATATACATAAAATCATTGAAAATACTACACGCATACAACCATGCATTTCACACAAGCAATTGAATCATGTTCGTGGTATTTCGGCATTTTTCGGGTGATGTCGTAAAATTCTTCGTAACTATGGTTACATATGTACAAAATTATGTTGGGTAGGTGACTAAATAAAATGTGATTATAAGGGTATAGTAGGTATAGACAATAAAATCTTAATAAAGATCAAACTTAAAATTTAAATCAATTATGGTCGAATTTCGACCACTTGGCGACACCTAGTATCATTAAAGCCAGGTTAAAATAGGTTAAAACTACACGGCTGGCGTAATAGTTTTGTCCCCTCACCAAAGTCAAGTATTGTACGTTAAATCATCACGCGCGCAAAAAATTGTGTGATCCAGTAATCATTGTTCTGAACCTAGGTGTTCCTTGTGCCCATTGGTTGATCAGGTATAGCGTGGCTTTCTATTATTGAATTACTTTTTTTGAATTGGGTCCGTAGTTCCTGAATGACATTATTTTCCAACTCCTCCTATGTAAAATAATAATAATATCAGCCTCTTTTCATGTTTAGAAGGGTTAAACCGTTGTCCATCTCGTTGGCATAGTGCGAATCGATAGGCTTCGCACAGCTTTAAGAGCAATATGCAGAACTCTCAGATATACTGGTTGCCTCACGATGTCTTCCTTAATCGGTCAAGCTAGCGATTATAAGCTATTTAATATTCTCATAAAAATTGTTGTATAGTATAACGCCACTATCTTTGCCTTTTTTAATTTTGAGTTATATTACAATTCTCTGACGTTGTAATTTTAAAACTGAAACTTACACATGGGCATAACTACGACCACGCTGCCGAGTTAATATATAAAATCTACTATTGAAGCTTTTCTTTCTCGTGACTTACTTTTTGACAGGCAGCAGGGCATAAATCAATTTTCTAGTCTCATATCTGAATAAATTCGTCGTAACAAACAAAGCGATTCCAAATCTTAAATCAAAGCCAGGATTTGCGTATCATCCATTTAATTTAAATGTATAAAGTATAGGTCTAATTTGATATATTTGTCGCAGGCAATTCGTATGATTCCGCGTTTTACAAACGGCGTCGTCCGTATAAAACCGCTCGCTGTTTTAAAATATGCCAAAGGCAAATCGGCGACTCGTATATCGTAAGTCGGGGCTCCTATTTCTGGGTGGTCACAAAAAAAATAACCACGAAGCCTACGGTGGGAGCAGAGCTCCTACTTCCGCCTTCTAACCTAATTTATCCAAGTCAGAGTGCTAAGAGTCGGGACTCGGAGTGTTAAGTGACAAGGCAAATTACATTTTGCGTTTGGCATATTTTAAAACAGCGAGCGTTTTTAAACGGACGACGCCATTTGTAAAACGCGGGATCATACAAATAGCCTGCGATATATATACTTCAAAAGCCACTCTTCATCGGCTCAACAGGATTAGATACAACATTCAGTGTAACATTTATTTTCTAAAAAAATCATATATTGTAGCATTCTATTTCTTAAAACATTATGAAACGATTTTTAAGTCGCTATTTATTGTCCATAACTAACTTATATCTGAAGATTATTTAATCTTCAGATATAAGTTAGTTATGGAAAAAATAATTAAATTAAAAATATTATATATAGGTATATATTTTAAGCTAATAATAAACATTGCTGTGTCTGATGACTGGGCAAGTTTGTTTGGTTAAATTATTGCCTACATTTTTGTCAAAAATAAGGAGTCTTTAAATATGTATGGCGTAAATCCAGCACAGCGAGTCAATCAACTAGTACTAACAAAAAAAACAAAGAGCTACGGTGCAGCACCAAAAATAAAGTAGGTATTACTGTAGTTGAAACCATAAAATAAAAGTCTATAAGATTGTCATCATAGTTTATTTTTCATAATTCTTGAGACCAGCTTAATAAATTTACACATTTTAAAAAGTATTATGTACAAAACATCATAATTTCCACTTTAAGTATTTGTACATATAGGTCGACTTGTATTTACATAAGTAATAATAAATGAGAATTCTACGTTTTACATCCATAATAATTATGTACTAAATTATAAGTCAATGTTACACATAAACTACTAAACGCAGCGGCTAACAATTTTATCCATTAAATCAAAACACTTAGAAATATTCGTAAGGAAACAAAAACAATCGTAAATAATATGAAATTCAAGTAGTAATTGTAAGTCAATCATAATTTTCTAAACATGTAAAAACGTAACCTCTACAAAAAATACTTAATCATTGCTAAATCATTACAATAAAACATCTCAGTCAGTCAGTCTAAAATGTGTAATAATGAAGAAATTTACTGTAAAGGAAAATTTAAACACGAACAAAAGTCACGTTTGATTTATACATAATGTATATTTTATCCACTAAAACTTTAGAACACCAAATACTGACTGCTGTCTGAATAGTCGTGGCACAACGTCGCCGTAAAGTTCCAGTCAGACCTTTATATTAAGTTGGAATTGCATTATAAAAGCATTTTCATACAATTTAACAAATTTTCAGAACGCTTAAGAATCTGGGTAACTTTTTATGACTAGCAATGTAAATACATATATTATTTAATAATCTTTAAATTATATAGCGTGTTAAAGAAAGGTGTGGTGACAAATAAAGCCAATACATTATTTTCACATACATATAACATTTTCTTTTTTACTGACTTATTAATATTATATTTTTATTGTAGTTGATACTTAGACAACGCTAACAGCTGACTTGGAAGACCTCTGTGAACCAGAAATGGCCACGACAGTATAAATTATAACGCGTTATGAATTTGTTTCGATGTTTATATCTTTATATATATAAATATCGTTTCACGATGTTTGTGGTCGCACTACTCCCTAACCAGAATATTTTTAATAATTTTTAAACTTTCACGTTGCATGATATATATATAATACGTAACGGGTATTAACGCGATCATGCATAATGTTTACCTATTTTATGCTTGACGTTTCGACCAGGTTACACCGGCCGTGGTCACAAGCTGACTGGTGCTGCGATGTCATGTCTCCGTTAGTGAAGCAGAAGAATCTTATTTCACCCTCACTTTTGGCGTATTTTTGTTTGTCCATGTAAATGTGGTTTAAAATTATCCGCGTCGTGGAATCCCATGATTAATAATATGCAAATTCGCTGTTTTGCACAATCAGGTAATACACAGAATACGGACACGACGCACAGTGGGCTAAAATTGCGAAGTAAGGACTTAAGGATTGTTATTCGATTCTAGGAATCAATACAAATCTTTGGTGTTATTTAATTTTTTTTTATATTTCTTGTAATTTTAGAGATATAGGATCCTAAACTTTGTATGAAATGAAAGTATTCTACGTATAATTAAATACACTTTAATACTGTATTAGAAGAAATATTCAGTCAATATTGTTAAGTGACGTCATAAGCTATGACGCCACTTGTTTACGACAAAACACATTAGCGCGATGATCTTCATTATCGCGTTGGTCAATCAGAGTGCAGCAAAGAATGACGTGCCATTATATGATTGGCGACTTAAAAGCAGGTAAACAAACTGCACAGTTGCATATGAAAAACGACCTTCTTCAGTACGTCGTTACATGTCGTAATTAACGGACCACCCCATACATTTTATTCGGAATATAATAGATAATATTAAATTTCGTGACAATGTTTACTGATTTGGTATCAAACATTGATTTAGTTGTAATATTGAGAGAAAGTGGAAGTTTAAAAAATAATAATGGTTATACAATGCCATAAAATCGAGATTACCTACGGAATTAAACCAGAAAGACGATCAATTGCTAAAAACTTTCTGTGCTAAATATTGCTATAGCCTTGAAAGAAGGTGGAAAAGTGCTCATAGTAAAGAGGATTTGTTTAGAAGTAATAAGAATGAATGGTTAGCATCCAAAATAAACTGGCCAGATTTTATTACAAATGTCCTAAATAAATCATTAAATTTAAATCATCATGATGGCTCTGTTGCTAGTACATCAACTGAGTTTGAGACTCCTGAAAAAGTGTCCATCACTACATCAACTATGGTAAGTCCACGAAAACCATTTTCTGAAGTAGGCCGGTTTGCTTGGCAAAAAAAGAGACATACTTATGTATACAACTATGACTTCAGAAGAAATATCTTATGCACATATTAAAAAATTACGAGAAGATGGAAATTAAGATATTGCTGAAATACTGGATCACTTACGTAAGAATCCACAAGATGTCCAAATAGTGAAACAGTATTTTAGATAAAAATAAAAAACCATAATTTACTGCAGATGAAGCTTTAGGACTTGTTTTGGCCCTTAAGTTGTCCAAGTGGCAATATAATACTATGAGAAAAAGTATTAATGAAAAGATTATGGATCTATTCCCCTCTTACTACAGGGTCCAAATAAACGAACATAAAATAAAATGGCAGTCGCTTTTAGATGTAACGACTAAGAGAATACTCATAACAATAGATAGTAACGAGCTTAAAGAAATGACGCTAATAAGCACGTACAAATCAGGCAAACTATAAACAAAGAATGTCCGCAGATAGTACAGAGAGAAGTGAGGATTATTCAAGTATATTTATGGGAAGTTTAGTACCAATCAAAATTATTTCCGGAGACCAACTCGTATGGGAGAATGATTCACCAAATTCAGAATTTTCATGTCATCCTATGTTATTTTAAAGGAAGCTAAAACCACTCTTTTAAATGCAAAAAATGAAATAGAAACAGATATAAATAATTTAAAAGAAACTGAAATTAAAGATATAAAAGTTTTACATTCACTATTACTTACTATGATAGATGGCAAAACAACGTCAGTCTTATGTGATTCATCAACACAACGTTGTGATATATGTAAAGTAATTCCAACAGAGATGAATAATTTGGCCTTAGTTTTGGCGGAAAAAGTCAATAGTGATTTAATATTGTCTTCTGTTTACGCGAATGTTATTCATTGAACCGTGACCATGGCTGCTGAAAAGCAACCGAAATGTCGGGGAAAGTGTAAACCAAAAATAAATAGATTTAATAGTTTAAATAATTTTATTAGCTTATAAATTAGTAAAATAAAATCAATAGTAGTAGTAGTGTAATATTTTAAAAATTTTGTAATACAGTGCTAAATAAACAACGCGATAAAATCCGTATATAGTAGTTTAATTTCAATCAATAGTGATTTATTTAAATATAGTATATCATCGTTACATATGTGGATACGTTTTATGGAGTGCATCCTTATTGCCTATAAAGTAGAATTCAAGACATGGGTTGCAAAAAGCGAGAACAAAGCTGCAATGAAAAGTAGAAAGAAACAAATTCAAGAAGCTTTTAAAAACCAAACGGGTCTTTTGATAGATGTAGTGAAACAAGAACACGAAACCACTAATGATGGTAATACTGCGCGAAGGTGTTTCGCAAATACAGATATTACTGCATCAATTACTGGTGTTGACAAAAATTTAATAACAAAATTTGCAACTATTTTGGATACTATATCTTCAGGCCAGAGAATTGACACCGTTAAGTTTAAGCAATACACAAACGCCACAATGAATCTATACATAGATTTGTACAAGTGGTATTACATGCCCTCCAGTGTACATAAAGTTCTTGTTCACGGTGCAGATATAATTGAAAACTTCGGGTTAATCCCTATTGGAAAATGGCAGATGAAGCTGCTGAATGTAGAAATAAAGACTTTAGAAGGTACAGTGAAAACCATTCGCGTAAGTTCAGCACGAAGGCTAGTAATCAGGATATCCTAAATAACTTGTTGATTACTTCTGACCCTTACATTTCAACAAAGAGACACAAATGATTCGTAAACACAAAGTACTTTCGGAAGAAGCAAAAACTTTGTTGATATTATATGAAAATTTTAATGAAGATGATGATTTAGAAAATATTAAATTTGTTGATGTAGTAAACATAGACACAATATCTGAATTAGAGCCTGATAATGATGGTTGATTCTAAATATATTATACGACAACGGGGTAACGCGGAACGTGTGATGGGCACCTTTGTATTTATGTATGTGAATATATTGTACAAGTAAGAGTGTGTGAGTGGATAAGGCCTCCGGGGGATACCACTTATAAAAAATACACGCTTTGTTCTCTACCTCTAGGGTGGTGTGGAAAAGAGAATGGAAAAATGAAATTTCTCTAAAATCGAAGAAAATCGAAGCGCAACAAATAGCTGATAATTTAGCAAAAAAATCACACAATTCAAATCTGGAAACCATTTTTTGTGATATCTTGAGAATCAGGAGTTATTCAAAGAAATGTTAAATTTTTCATGCAAAAAAATCTATAAATATTTATATCTTCGAAACTATTAAGTATGATGAAAAATGCAAATTTATAAAAATGTCTTGTATTTAAGGGTAGAACCCAAATACGTATTCAACTTTTGAAGAATCGCATGTTGATTTTTATGAATCCCTAAGTCCACTAGCGTCCTACTTCAGCCTACCGTGCGACGTAGTGTGTGACGGTACATGGATAAACAAAAATATGCCAAAAGTGAGGATGAATTAAGATTCTTCTGCCTCACAAACGGAGACATGACATCGCAGCACCAGTCAGCTTATGACCACGGCCGGTGTAACCTGGTTGAAACGTCAAGCATAAAAAAGGTAAACAGATTTTTTTCTGTATTTCTGACAAAGATTTAAGTGCAGAACACGTTTGTCTGGTCAGCTAGTAAAAATATAAAATGTTCTACATTGTAACCAAATTTAAAATTATTTGTTGACGATAGCGCACATAGGTTACTTTACAGTGTACATTACGGCCCTGAGATATGACCACACCTTTATGTTACACGCTGTATAATAACAATCTTTAAAACCGTCATTATGGCAAACAAGCATAGAATACCTGACGGTAAATAAGCAACGTATCTTATGAATAAATTGCGCTTTGCCAAGCCTATATTTTTCTTCATGCTCTATTTAAAGAACAATATACCAGTCTTTAGAGAACATTTCTTTTGATGTAGTATCAAAATATGGTTTCTATAATATATTATTTTTGTTCATTCACTTTGTTTTGATTAATACCAATACATTCACGTGTTATTGCTGAAAATGCTGAGTGACCTGACTTCTTTCTCTCTTTTTAGTTTTTGCAGTCTTAGGGCAAATCAATCAAATCAAAGTGGCTCTTACCATGAATTCTCGCTAATATTATAAATGTGAACATGAGTTTATTTGTTTGTTACACTTTCACGCCCAAATTACTTGTTTGATCATCATGAAAGTTTGCATACTCGTTGTCAGGGTTACAGAAAAGGACATAGGGTATCTAGATGAAAGGTATTTCATCTAGAAAGAAGTACTGTTTCCGAGCGAGGATACATACAAATATAGGCTAATGCCTGCTTAGCTATGTCTTTTTCATTTATTCGCTCTCAATAATCGATAAAGAAATCAAGACATCTCCGATCGTGTGATATAAATAAGTTAAAATAAAATCAATTCAGATTTACTGAGAAATCAGAAATGGAATACGATATCGCGATATTACAATTTTTTCCTTAGAATTTAATTGGCAGCAAAATAAAATACGTATTGCCAAAAAATAGTAAACCCTCTTAATATTAATATTCAATTTAATCAAGACAATCCAAGATCGCTATCTCTCAAGAGACACATTGTTTGAATAGTGTGGACTTAGCCTAGTTACCAACGTAACTGATATACATCACTGTTATACTTCCCAAACACAATTTAAATCAAAATAGTTACAAGCTGTTTAGTAGATACAATTTGCTTTTCTTTTTTTTTCCCCTCCCTTCTCTGAAGAACACTCCACTGGTGATACGTGACAGCCTCTCCATCTTAGGTATAGATCTTTGCCGCGCCCTTAATCCCAAAACCTACATCGAGAGCGTCATTAGGCAAGCTTCGCGAAAACTCGGAGTTCTGAACAGGGTGAGGCGGTTCTTCGCGCCTGGGCAGCTATGCCTATTGTATAAGGCACAAGTGCGCCCTTGCGTGGAGTACTGTTCTCATCTTTGGGATGGCTCCGCGCAGTACTTGCTAGACGCTCTTGACAGGTTACAGCGGCGGGCTGTCCGTATCATCGGAGATTCAGAGGTCACGAGTTCACTGGAACCTCTGCAACTCCGTAGGGATATTGCCTCTTTGGCATGTTTCTACAGAATATACCACGGGAGTGCTCTGAAGAGTTATTCCACCTTATCCTACGCTCCCCTTTCCTATCCAGAACAACGCGTGCTGGGCTCAGATGCCATCCTTACACGGTGGAGTCGACTAGAGTGCGTACCAACAAGTTTGGGTCCTCATACCTCTGCCGAACGATCAAGGCATGGAATTCTCTGCCAAGGCACGTGTTTCCTTCTTCCTTCAATCCTGGGTCCTTTAAGCGGGGCGTGAAAAAGCACCTTCTCAGGCCGTCAAAGTAGAGACCCCAACATCGCCTCGGCTGCTATGAGGACGATGTGGAGGCTACTGCTCTTAGACCACACGACTGCTTACCATCAGGCGGAGTGTGGTCATTTTGAGGAGCAAAAAAAAAATAAAAAAAAAGGTACAATTATAATAATAGGTGTTTTAATAATGTGGTGCGCGCAAGTATGTTTTTATGCATGAATATGTGCAAAAATGTGTATTTATGTTTCTATGCGCTTTAGTGCGAGTGTGTGCGTGTGTGCGTGTGTGCGTGTGCAGATCATGACTTCCATTATTCGGTAACCACTTACAATTTGATTGTAAATCAATGACTTGTTGTCAATCGAGAACACACATTGCTATGCGGATGACAGCACGGGTGATGCGCGTTATACCAGCTATCAGAATTTCCCTCGGAGCATGATACAGGAAAAAGAGAGAGACAAGTTGTGTTCGACAACGTGTGTCTGAAGTCGAGGACTCTCTTGGGCGGGCGTCCGAATGGGGTGAACAGATCTTAGTTCGATTCAACCCCTCGAAAATAAAAGTATGCGCGTTCACTGCCAAGAAGGACCCTTTTATCATGGCACCACAGTTCCAAGGAGTTACTTTCCGTATCTGCGAGAGTATTGGGATCCTCGGCGTGGAAATCTTTTTGCTTTACAAAGCACAGGTCCGGCCGCACGTAGAGTACTGCTTACATCTCTGGGCCGGGGCCCCCAAATACTAACTCGATCCACTTGACTCCCTACAAAGACGGACAGTTCAAATCGTCGATGACACTAGTCTCACGGATAGATTGGAGTCGTTTGAGCAACTGAGAGAATTTGGGTCTCTCTGCGTGTTCTACCGATTCTTTGACTCTTTCACGGAGAGGGAAAGAATAAAAATGAAGAACTTTTTAATTTGGTACCAGCGGCCCTTTTTTATCACCGTACCACTCGACAACGAAGCAGGGTTCATCCATATCGCCTGGAAGCTTTCAAATCTAAGACGGTACGCTTTCAGCGATCATTTTTCCACGTACGAGCAAGCTCTGGAATGAACTGCTTGCTTGGGTGTTCCCGGGCGCTATGATATGTCCTTCTTGAAATGAGGTTTAAAGAGAATTCTTTTTTCATGGTAGGTAGCGGCTTTGCTGTGTCCTGACATTGCTGAAGTCTATGAGCAGCGGTAACCATTTCCCATCAGATGGGCCGCTCGCTCGTCTGCCGCCAATGGCAATAAAAAGTAAAAAAACATGCTTTTAATTTCCAGATAAATTAAATATTTCATAAACTGCCAACTTCTCGTATCAGAAGACTTAAATATAATATAATTATATTGTATTTGTTAACCCCTGTTTTATATAAAAAGAAAACATTTTTGCACTACAAAATGGTCCTGTTATCCGCAACTCTTTTATTTAACAAAAAGGGTGCGCTATTGTAAACTATAAAATGTCAATCCGAGTGAAAACGGCTACGAGCACGTACGCACCTTGACTTTCGTCTCTTTCATAGAAAGACGGGCTCCTAATTTTGAATGGATTTTAAGAAGAAACCTAACAAATACCTACTAGGGGGCGAACCTTGAGGGGCGAACGGGCTCGTAACTGTGAAAACGATTGTGGAAATAGAGTTTGATTTTGTGCTGCAATATAAAAGTAATAAATATCTATAAACTGAATCTGAGTACAATGGAAAGCTTTACTGTAATTTTTATGTGACAATTGTGGCGATTCTGTAAACTATATAATCCTACCTATATTACAAATGCGAATGTGAGTTTGTTTGTTTCTTTGTTACATTTTCAGTACTACTTGAGCGATCATTATGAAATTTCGCATATTCGTCGTCAGGAGTAAAACAAATTTATTGAAAATCTATATTAACGCGAGCGAAGCCGCGAGAACTAGTCTTTACATAATATAATAAAATTGTAACTGTTCAATGTCTGCATATAGGAGATATTTTAAAAAACACTGGCGACTGATCGCGACGCTGAATTTATGTCAACAACAATAAAAGAGGTTTTTTAATTTTTAAATACACAGAAAATAGCCTCGACTGCTTACCATCGTCAATCAATCGGCTCGTAAGAAAATTCTCACAAAAACTTAGGGGCTTTTCTCAGAATTCAATGTAATAACAATCCACAGACTTGGTCACATTCGTTAGCCTACTGGTGTTTCAGTTACAACACAACCGTTCATTTATCAACAAAATACCAACCGTTTGAACTTGTTTTTGGTAGACCTTGCAATGTTCCTTCTAGATTATGTAATTTAGTTGAACCTTTATATAATCCTGAAAATTACTGTAGTAGTCTAAGATATAAGCTGCAGCTAGCTAGTAGAGATGCTAAAAATAATTTAATTTTAAGTAAACATAAACGCAAAATGAATTACTATGACAAGAATGTAAATTCTGTTCAGTATAATAAGAACGATTTGATATTGTTAAATAACGAAATTAGAGGTAAATTAAATGCTCTATTTGATGGTCCTTACACTGTTTTAGAAGATTTAGGAGATAATGATTAATTTTAAGAAATAACAAATTTGATGTTGTTCACAAAAATAAAACCAAGCCTTTTGTATCTTAATATTGTATTCTGGTCCAATAGCATTTCTGTGGTTAAAGCCACGAGCAGCAGACATAAGCTTGTTCTTAATTTGAAACCTAGACTAATTTGTTTAATTGATAAGACTCATACATCAGCTACGTTAATGGAAGAAAGAGAACTATGTTAACCTGAGCGTATGTTGTTTGACAGTGATGACGTGCCCCGTCCCCGTGGGGGAGCGGCAAGGGTGTTCGGCGATGCGCATGTGGCGCAACGCGTGCAACACGCTTGTTGCGTCCGCGCCGACGACGCGTGGCAACAGATCGTCGAAGCCTCGCCGCCAGACTCACTCGAAATATTGTATTCAAACATTCAGTATCTTAGTATTGTTTTCATTAAAATACTTCTCATAAAAAAAATGTATAGGTATGTATGCACAATTTTTTTTTCTGAATTGCCGGAGATAAAGTGAATGTATGCTCCTTTATATTATTTAATAAGTATGATCCTTTATAACAGTTTCATACTTGGTGATGACTGCGTTAAGAACTTACGTGAACAATTTTATGTACTTTTATATTCATTATACTTTTCTTTTGGGAACCGAGCAGAAGTCTTCTACCAAACATTCAAACAGTGACCTTCAACATCTCATGGGGAGGTGTTTTTATAAGAGCTATAGAAGTCAAAACGATTATATTCAGAACTTGTGTCTGTTTGTATATTTGTACGTGCGTGCACAAAGTTCAACGCAGTTTTTACAGGTATATTATTGGAAGTCTAACTTAAAATCTGGTGCATGCTTTATCTTGATACGCCGCTCAAAAGCCTAAAATATAAATAGGTATAAGGCACCTATACCTAGATTCCACTCGTATGAACCGCAAGCAAAAGCTAGTCATGAATAAGAAGGATAGATTATCATCATTACATTAAGGTAGGGCAATGAAACAAAGATATTATCATACATCTGTGTATTTAAACAAAACTTGTTTTGGATGAATTACGTATTTATTTAAACATATATTTACATTAATAATTATATCATCTTCTTCATAGTTTTACTCAAATATGATGTATTTGTTATAATATTTTGTCCGATAAAAGAAACTCTGTACAGTATTAAACCTTAGGAATAGAAGTTTTAATCAGTATAATCTGAGTAAGTTATAGGTTCACAATTATTAATGGAATTTGTGCACCTGCATATTTCTAGCTCCGTACTTTTACTTGGTTAATAATTAAGTTATTTTGCAATTAAACCACTAACAAAAAACTGACTGTATGATATCATCTCTTAAAACTATTGCCGTTATTTTTTTGTCTTAAGTAGACGTTTAGATAAATTATAAATTTATAAAAAGAAAATTTATAAAATATGTTATTCTTACAAACCCTATTCCACAACAAACCCGAAACAGAGGCTGTATAAACATTAACCCTGTCTACATATTCCAATTCTGGACATTTAAATTAGGTCAATTACAATTACAAATACTTACAAGTGTTACATGTTATAAGAAGGTATTTAAAATCCGATCTTATTTTGTTTTAAAAGTAGAGAATTTTGACAGATGAGAAGACGAAATTTATCAAGGGGATTTATGTACAAGTACATATGTATTTAAATAAGATTAGTACACATAGATAACAAATCCACATTCAATTCGTGTTTTCCATTGACATACTATACATATAACAATGGTCATCTAAGTACTAAATACCTACCAAAGCGCGCCGGTTACTTTCACTTTTTCAGTAAGAGTTACCGAAATGAAAAATCTTTCGAAAGAATTATTTACATAGTATTATTAGCGTAAGTATAACTACATCAACGTTCGTCGTGAAGTCACAGCTATGAGAAACACATAAGAAATGTAAAAACAGTCACTTGAAACAATCACGGTTCCGAAATTCTAAAGCTATCAACATCGAAGAAGTAACAACGTGCTTTTAATATAACGACACTTCAAACTCTTGCGAAGTTCACTTAATAACTTTAATATGTTTCCCAAGAGTGTTCAGAGAGCGATAAAAGTTTGTTCAGTGATTTTAAGAAAAATGTGACCGAACGGAGACGGCTCTTGCAGGTGGTGAGGACGCGCTCGGTGTTGCCAAGAGCTTGAGTTGTTGGAGCGAGGTGCAAGTGCTGCACTTACTTACATTGGCCATGCCTGTACTGCGTGACATTCGGCACACGCATCCGACAACACCTCGCCGATCTATACCCGTACCGTTTGCACCAATCATTTCTGTGGACAAAATATACATTTTATTGATCTCAATAACCTTTGCAGTGCTATATTTGGATCAATGGGAATGCGTATGCATCCAAACACTTTTGTAACGGATACATTTGACGCGTATCAAATTAAAACAGTAATATCTATTGGATAAATTTGACTGGCGCAATAAAAAGCAAACGATACTTTTTACTTGTATAAATTTATTTTAGTTATGTTATTTTGGCAATATAGGTATGTCAAATGAGCTATGTACGATTATAAATTGCAATATTCGGATAAAAATTAGAAATATTTGGGAATGCGCATGCATCCTAACACTTTTGTACCTAACGGATATATTCGACACGTATCAAATTAAAACGGTAATATTTATTGAATAAATTTGACTGGTGCAATAAAAAGCAAACGATACTTTTTACATTTAATAGTTTTTTTTTTGGCAATATAATATGTCAAATGAGCTATGGACTATAATAGGTTGCGATATTCGGGTAAAAATTCAAAATATTTGAATGTTCAAGAGAATCTAAATGTTCGAAATATTGTTAAACATGTATAAATTATTTGATTACGTATTACTTTCGTAAATACGAATTTAGCTATATTATTATTTGGTAATTTTATTCACGCAGTCGGACGGTAATAAGAGCAAAACGCTGGACGCACGATGGCCTTGCAGTACCATAATTAAAACTTGAAAATATCATCACTGTCATACGAAACATAGTCCAGAACTATCGATCGAACACGATCTATCAATCAATTATCATCAAATTAGTCGAACAATAAAAATCTGTTACGACTTAAATCAACATTTTGATGCTTTTTTTAAGGGCAGCTTCCTCTCTATGAATTATACCTGTGTCTCGGAGGACTTTACAAACTTTCAAACAACGGACACAAATAACACCCAGACTCAGAACAACCATTTGCGGATCACGCAAAGTTTTGCCCTGTGTGGGATTCGAACCTAAAATACTCGGCGCAGTGGCAGTGACGAGGCGACCACCTTAATCATTACGTCATCCATGCAGTGAATTTGATTATGATCATATTATTGCCATTTTTTTCTGAATATACATTTATAAACCGCAAACCAGGCTGTATCAGATTACTTAAAATGGTTTCTATTTAAAGAAAGTAAACACAAAATTTGATTGTAAAATTTTAGAATATATTTTTCTCTCTATTTTGGTACGAATTTCACAGACGTGGCTGAATTTATAATGAATTCAAAGCTTTAGTAGCTAGGAGTTCATAGTATGTAAATTCTAAGCTACATTGCATCTGCATACGATCAATAATTATATAGTGCGTAACGTCAATTTGTTTTTTGTCTGTAATTCTGTCTGTCTGTTTGTTCCAGTATCCGCCTTACACAGTTTGGTATTACGGCTCTAGCCTTAACATCTAAGCTACGTTTAATCTAATCCCGTTAATAGGATGTATAGTGCATAACGATCCGTGTACATGCAGCCACGGTAGTAGTCCACGAAAGCAATTCTAATTTAATGAAGACATAAATTATTGAATTACGCATAGTTAATTGAACAAGGTAATAAGCTATAAATCATTCAGTAATAATAACGTGCCACGCCATGTCAACTTCATAATAAATGTTGTTTACCAAATGCAAAAAAGCAGATGAAAATTTGTTGTCGAATTCCCTGGAGTGATTAATGTGTTCAACATGTAAATTCATTCATTCATGCATTTACATTTCTGAGTTTTACATTTCATACTATTATTATATATTATTTCATATTCATCTTACGTATATATCCCCAACTAGCTTTTATCTGCGGCATCGCTCGCGCGTAGGTTAGGTTATGTTAGTAAAAGTACGTTTTTAAATAAAATATAGCCTATGTTACTCGGTGATTATATAGCTTACTAATAGTAAAATATTTTTTTAAGTCGATTCAGTAGTTTTTGAGTTAAATCCTTACAAACAAACAAAAATCGAATCTTTTCTCTTTATAATATTAGTATTGAAAATAAAAGAGGTAGATAGAGGTGTGTTGCTATAAGTATGATAGCTCTGCTTCAAGTTAATAGTTAAGCGCTATATTAGTCGACGAGGAATTACAGGCTGGCAACATCACAGCATTGTGCGTCAACGTATGTCGCTTCAATCCTTACATTTGACAGAAACTTTACCACTTAACGCACGCATTGTGTGCCTATTTATGTGACGTTTTATATTAAATTACTTTATAAAAATATCGTTATCTATAACGTCATCCTAGTACAATGCCATAGAACGCTATTTAGTCAAAGAATCAAACTATTTGGTACGTCTATCGTGTATTTATTGATCTGCGTATGTATGCAAAAATAGTTTTAAAATAAAACCTGAGAGCTTTTTTGATTGCCAAGTATACTTTATTTAGGCTTAAATGAAAAATACTAAGAAACATTTTGTCTTCTTTACATCATACTTAACAACTTTCGGCTGAGTGGACGATGATGATTTTGTATGAAAAAGTAGTCAAATAATTAATTTTGAAAACTGATAGAGCAAATGTTGTCATGTGATAAATACAGCAAATGTTATCAAGTGATATATAAGTTACAGGTAAACGGTTATTAGTATTTTAAATTAATTCTGTAAAATAATTTTAGATACCTAGTCTATAGCCAACCAGAAGTTTCCTCAATAAAAGCTACTTACTTTGACATATGCATGCCGCATACTCGCGAGTTGATGTCTAGTAACCATAATTCCTACTACTTCACGCTCACATACCTACATAATTATTCCGAAGTGCGCTGTCAGTATTCGTTGCTTAGCAACGACATTCCAACACGACATTCTCATCATATTCTGTGAGTTAACGTATTTGACATGTACCGTACAAAGTTCAGTAAGCCATTTCAAGTTGCATCGACTACGTTGACCGATTGTATTTCATACCCAATGACTGATTTACCATTTATCAAAGTAGCATTGCACTGGATATCGAGTAAACTTACTCAAGCATTGTTAATAGGAGCTACGATAACTTGCCCTTTGACAGAGACTCGCATACGAGCCGTTACATTTGTACCGTATATTTGTTACCGGCTTGGATACGAGCCACCAAGTGCGCGTCACTTAAAACCTTATTTTACTAACCTTAACGCTTAAAACGAAATGTTTGTCGGATATGAATGAATTCTTTTTAGGTAAAGGGCATATCATAAGGTATTACGAGAATATTTACATCAACCGTGTGATCACCGAAAGCCAGGCAGGTAGAGCGATATATAATCTATGTACATCTATATGATCCGAATTCAATAGCTGTTCTGTGTTTGAGTGAACTTGCTGTGCTTTGTTTGTACTACTTGTAAATGAGGTTTAGTAGTTATGTGATTATCAAATTTGTGGCAAACCTATGTACTCACTCCGGCAAGAGGAGACTCGGGCCCAAGCTAGCTCTCGGTGTTATTTGTCGGGTTTTACTCTATACTAAAACAGTTTCACTAAAACGTAGTTATTTACTATACGTATGGTATAATATTGAGACCTGAGAGAGATGTGGGTACATTTCGTTAGCTATTGCCTAAGGTTTCAAGTAATATGGGACGATCCTCTTGCCGGTTACTTGGTATAATTCAAGACTTCGTGCTGCTACCGAAAATATGTTGGCAGGCTAATTAAATAAGACTTTGCCTGACCCGAGCATCAAACCGAAAAGTCATGCATAGCAGTCGCAATCGCTAACACTGCTTCTCCGAAACAGTTTTGATGCTTAGTCCTGTAATATAGTAAGATGCTTGGGTTAAAGTAATCCCTAAGAATGCTTAGTGATAAGTTATACCTTATCACTAAGCTTTCTGAGGGCCACGAAATTAAATCTATTCACCGTTTTTGTCATGAGTGCGTAGCTGTACCGTATATGTTTGCATGCGTGGCGGATAGTTTTACAGACCGACATAATGTTATAGAGTACGTGCCTGGTATCTTATATTGTTTGAAGACTGTATATACTTTACAAACTATCAAAGTAACGAACTCAAACATCCAAACTTTAGGTACAAAAAGTGCCAATTAGAACAATAGCATTTTTTTAAAAGAATCTTTCGCTTTATGAATATTTGTTGTGTCGCAGAGGATTTCACAAACATTCATACAACGGACACAAAGAACATCCAGACCTAGAACAGCTATTTGTGGACCAAAAAAATTATTGTCTCGTGTGGATATCGAACCCCCAATACTCAGAGCAATGGCAGTGTCAGGCAGGCCACCGTGCAGTCAAAAAAGGGAATTAAACCCAATAGTAATGAATATGACGACTTTAATCACTGTGTCATAAGTTCAACAATATATTAACTTAGTAATATTTTATTAAAGTACTTCGTAAAATAACAACACGGAACCAACATAGCATTAAACATCTTATTTAATTCGATCACCGCGCCGTAACGAACATAATAAATTATGCTCATAATTCCTCGTCACTGATGAAGCCAAGGTAAATTAAAAGTGTAACTCAAATTGTCTCATGACGGTGAAACCACATAATATTTTATTTTTCACCTTGGGTTACGTTGGAATTTGTCAAATAAAGTTGGACGCATTACAATTTAAAATTCGAATTAATCGATGTTGATATAACGTTGCCAATCCCACAGTAATCCTCACCGGCATAAAAAGTTTCGTATACGATACATCCAGCTCTAGACTATTTTTTATAATATGTTCGTGTCATTTCATAATTATGTTTCATTACGTTTAAATTTCATCTAAATCCGTTCAACACGTAAATGAGTAACTAATATCTTAATATGATAACAAACATTTATCACTTAAAAAACAATGCTTTGTGTGTCAATGTCTTACTTTTACGCGAATGTTATATATAACTACCAATTATATGCGATCATGACTTATCTATATTTTAGACAATAAAACAGTTGTTAAAATATATAATTTAAGCAAGATGTTCAATAAATATCAAGTATCCAATCATGTTTAGCCTTCCGCTGTTGCGTAGTGGCAGTGATTGTGACTGCTGCGCATGAGGTCTGGGGTTAAAATCTCGGTTCACTTAACGGGCCAAAAAGTTAAAAGGTCCGGAGCTAGGCAGTTGGCGTTGTTAGATACGCTCCAAGAAAGACATTACTACAGCGCCTGTTTTCTCTACGGTCGTAACGGATTGGCGTCCCATTATGAGATTTGCAAACAGGAATTGCACTTGTGTATGCGGACACACTTGTGTACTTTAATATATGCAGCGCAAATGAGCAGCATTCATGTCGACCGGGCGACCGAAAAATAATGTATAAAACGGTCTAGTAGTTTTGAGTTTATTCATTACAAACAGAAATACAAAATTTTCCTCTTTATAATATTACTAGCTTTTGCCCGCGGCTTCGTCGGCTTTTTTTTGGGGTAAAAGACAATTTATCTTTCATTTGAACCCCTGACAATGTGTATGCGAAACTTCATGATGATTGGTCGAGTAGTTAAAGCGTAACAAACTCACATTTGCATTTATAATATTAGTTAGCATCGAAAACATAGACAGAGAACGTTTAGCTTAAAATACACACTTTACATAATGTATAGTTTATTTAGGTTTCAGGGATAATAACTTTAATAACAATCGTAAATATTTCCTTAAGGCAAATCTTAACAGATTGAAGTGCAGTCAAGAGCTTTACTTTCAGACGGTTTTAGCGTTATCTCTCTGCCCTAGCACTACTTTGTTTGGAACATTTTACTCTCACCGCAGAAACGCCTTAACGTGCCTTTTATGAATATAGTATTAGTTTGGCGACGAATAATTGGACATATTTAGTTGGCAGGATATTACCATATAAACATTTACATATGAATACAAAGTTATGCCTTACTGTATATAGATTGCCCGAAAATTTATCTACATTATATGTATGTTTATCCATTGTCTAGTATCCATAGTACAAGCTCTGCTTAGTTTGGGCTAGATGGTGTTGTGCGTATGTGTAGAATATTATTATTATTATTATTATTAAGAAAAAATTACTTACGCATTAGATAGTGTAAGAAAATGTACAATTTTCAATATGAGTGAGAGTGATAGTACTATATTAATAATTCAGATGTATTTTGAAGAAAATAACAAATATAACGACTAAGTTGCAGTTAAGTACATATTAATTCCTTCCATTAGAGACTAACTCCCGTTTTCTGAACTGGAAAAGTAGCAAATCTCAACTGAGTATTCCTGTTTTTACAGAATCAAATTTCATCAAACCACTATCATTTCAATATTTACTTAACTATATTATTATGGTGTTCAAATATCTACTTAAATTGTATACCTAACTATATACAAAGAATAAAAAAAATATAAAAAGATATATTTAAGTTATACTTAAGTAAAGTTTGAGTCGTTATTAACATGTAATTCTCAATGAAGAAACCAGAGTATGTCACGTGCGCATTCCCCACTAACAATTTCGAATGTATAAGTTTTCATCTTGTGATTTCTTGTAAATGGATCCGTAGAAATATACAATCAAAAAGTTTTTTCATATCTATTCAGAACGTTAAGAAAAGGAACAGAACTTAAACTCTCATACAATTGTTACGAAACAATATGGCGGCATCCTTAATAAATAAAAAAAGGTCATATGTATTTTTGCCACAAATAAGAAGTAAATAATATAGCTATTTAATTATAAATTTATTATTAGCGATGTGATAAATTTGACTTCACAAATATTTTTTTGAGTAAAACATGGAACTGGGTCTGAATGTTTTTTTTTGTCCATTGTTTGAATGTTTGTAAAGTATTTCTTGGCACAGGAATTATTCTTAGTCTCCAGCACTAAGAATAATTCCTGTTATCTTATATAAAACAAAAATAAGCTGATAATGTCGGCTCTTGAATTGTGTCACTATATTCCAAATACCACACGTAGTACCTTTAAAGTGTACGATAAACTTCAATGGAAAAGCCTAAAAAAGATTGTTCTAATTACTAGTTCATAATTTTATGTTGAATTAAATTATTTGTCAGCGGAAAAGTAAATAAGAAAATAAGTCTATTCGTAACTTGTTCCGTAAAATTGGTGAGGTTATTTAATTTTATAATAGGTACTAGGGTTCCTTCACGGCTTCATCTGGCTTTAAAATAATAAAGCGCGTTTCCATAATATACTTTTCAAATTATAAAAAATGTGTGTCTTGTTTTTTACCAAACTCGCATTATTTTCATATCTCATACATTTTGTTAAATCGATCAGTTTATTTAAATATAGAACACATTTTTGTGCGCATTAGCTGTAATTGTAACTTCCACAGGCATACTTCGCAGCGCGCCACTGCAAGGATGTCAAATGCCTTACCCTTGGACTTGAGAGGAAATAAGGGTACCAAAATATTTTGCTCTCGTTCTGGGCCTGAACGAAATGTCAATGTATGAAAATTATGACTACAACTTTGACTGATTATACCCAAGCAATATTGTAAAAATCGTCACCTCATATTCGCCTGTTTTCTCATCGAAAACTAAATCGATTTCAATTGTTTTATCATATTCGGAACAATTCAAAAAAAATAGTATAAGTGAGCAATTTATTTATTTTAGGAGGTTCTAGTACATAATAATAATCCTAAATAATATTACAAATGCAAATATGAGTTCGTTTGTTACGCTTTTACGTAATTAGTCGACTGATCATCGTGGCATTTCGTATACACGTTGCCAGGCTCAGAAAAGGACTTAGGGTACAACATTAATCGAGAAAAAGGTACTGATCCCAAGAAATAGCTAGTAAAAATATAAAAAGCAAAACACTGGAACATGATAATAGTGGTAAATATACATTATAACCTTATAATTTTGTGCTTAAGTGTAACTGTGTATGAACTACACACGTACCCGCATTTTCAATCTTACCACATAGTTTCATAACAGCTTCTGTTTTGTGGACTTTTCGCTTGAACTACATTCGTTACACTCAATATTATAAATAATGAAACATTCTCATCATGCGGATTAAAATAAAACCGACACACTTGCTACAAAACCATTAAACGTTAAATGCTTTCAATAATCTCCCCAAGCTTGTCGTAAATGGAATGTTTTCATATCAAATAAATGTACCTATGCATTTAACATAATAACTTTATTCTTTACTTGGGGGAATGCTTTATCACATACCTCCCCGCGGGGCAGCGGAGAGGTTAGGTCGGACTTACCGGGGGACAGGTATCCCGGTAATACCAACTAAACCTACCACAGTGTTACTGAGATAACCAGATTCAGCGTGGTCGCGCGAATCACTTTCACATGCAATCGCGACCACGCCATGGTTTTGGCCCGCCGTATCGTACCGTCGCCGGACAAAAAAATAACGGTTGGTTTTTTCTACATGACATCTACTTCTGTATATCGGTATTTTATATAATAAAATAAAATTATATTGATTTTAACATTTTAATATTATTATAAATAAATATTCTACCACATACACACAACACCATCTAGCCCAAACTAAGCAGAGCTTGTACTATGGGTACTAGACAATGGATAAACATACATATATACCTTTTTTTTGTTAATTCATACATATTATACATAGAAATACCCAGACCAAGACAAACATCCATGTTCATGCACACAAATGTTTGACTTGTGCGGAAATCGAACCCGCGACCTCAGACGTAGCAGTGGGTTACACTAACCACTACGCCATCAAGGTAATTGGCAACCGTTATTTTTCATGCCAGTTTATATAAAGTAAAGTCACTGATATTCTGGATATTAATATTAAGAACAAGATTGGGCTAAGGTAAAAATACACTGATAATAAATTATTGGAGTCCAATTTCAATACAGTATTGATATTTTGTTAATCAAAACAATGGCAATATTCCTTTTAATTCATTTTCATCAAAAAATTCAGTTTATATCAGAGCTTCTTGAATATTTCCGCGAAAAGTTTTGTATTCGAATGTACCAATTAACGAAAATGTTTAAGCAATTTAAACTCAACATTTTTCTTTACTTCCATTGTTAAAATTGTACTTATGGTTATTGTCAATCGTACGTTTTCGGGTCTATTCAAAGTGTTATTTTATTTAATTTTATGTATTCAAGAACAATATCTCTCTGAATTTCATACATTAATAGATAAATAATATTACGCACAAACATTTGCTTTCATCAAACAAATATAAATATACCAATATAATTAAACGAAATTAAATTTAACTTACACATTATAACCACACAAACACTAACTAAACAGATCAAGTTACTAATTATGAGTTCATTGTTGTTAGGCCCTCATTATCTACAATCATGAAACGAATCATTAGCTGTCTACATACACACACACACACACACACACACACTCACACACTACTCATAAATTGATATCAGCTTTCTAGTACGGGTTTTGCAGTGCCCGGTCTACAACAGACACAGTACATGACTTTATTAACAAAATAGTGGCAAAGTCAGATAAGGGACAAAAAGTGATGGATTTAGTTTTAGTTTCAACACTGTTTCAATTTCCGTTATTTTATACGAGATGGAAAATATTAAACGAACCTAATAATATATACTCAGCAAATAGTTTAACTAGGTTAAAAACAATCCATATGGATTGTTGTACACAGTTCGTTAAGATAAATATATATATAACGTATCTAATTTGTGGTCGCACATATTAAAGTCTCCTGAGGAAATGTACTATTTACGACACTTTTTCTCCTTTTCACTCTCTCACACGTGTGTGTGAGAGAGCACACGCACACAGACGGAACGTCGGAACGGAGAATGGAAACTGTCTTAGTTCATACATCTGCGAATTTCGCATGTTACCTTTAATTATTATTTTATATAGCTATCTATTTTATGAGGTCATTATTGCATCTGTAAAAAATGTATCAAAATCTGTTTAGTGGTTATGAAGTAACCCACTGTTTCCATTTATTTAGTTACAGTGCGAATGAGTCAGCTCATTCAGGAAATTACCACCCTCTTGCAAAGTAGCACTGTTATTACGCTTGGAAAATAAGAGCTTCGAATGATTACATACCTACCCCAGCCGTTGTTTTCATTTCATCTCATCTTTAATTTATTAGGATTCATGTGAGATTGATTCTCTTGGTATTGCAAGTTATTATAAACTGTAACTGCTGGCTGGCTGTATGCTTATTTGCTACATTCGTTATATAAAAAAGCAAAGAGTTTCTTTTAAATTTGTTTTAGAAGCACTCAAGGACTCCACAATACAGGCCCGACCTAGTGTGGAGATCATGAGCAATTTTTCCCTTAATCTACAAATTATGTTTTGGTAATTTTAATACTGTGAGTACATTATAAGGTTTATTGTTAAAGGAAACCTCTGTATATGTTTTTGTCCAATAAAAATCTTATATTATCTTATAGAAGTATACTGCGTACTGAAGTAGAAATCAAATTAGTATTCACTACGCGGAGATATACATATGTCATCCCGCAGAAAAAGTTTGATGTGCATGACGACTTCAAATTAAACTGTTTTTACAAATTTTTAATCTCGTGGTTGGTTTTCAGTAGCTATCATTGTTGCTGAAAAGCAAATGAAACGTCGGGAAAAAGGTGAATTCAAATATATATAGTTTTAATCATTTTAAACAGCTAAAATAGGATTCCATAAGTACAGTAGTTTCAGAATTTTCAAAATTATGTAATAAAAATGTTATTAAATAACAGGATATGTGTCGTATAATTTCAATTTATAACTTCGCGTAATCATAAGACAATATTATGTATGACGCCTATCATTTTGCCTACGTCTTCTCTTTTAATTTGTTACATTTACATTTGCCCTACATCTCTAGCTAATTCTATTTTATACAGTCTATTAACAAACAGATTGAACTTGCTTAGTGTTGCTGGGCAAAATGTGTGAGGTACAAACTAATCTCTTGATTAGCATGTACCTACATCATCTGTCAGCGATCGTTAGCTGACTATAAGGCTTAATTAAATCTAGACTTCACGTACTATATTACATTAGAAAATTCTACTTCAGCGTCAGCATTTTAGGCAAAGTATAACGCCTTTTATATATATCTAAATAAAATTTAAATAAGTAAATGTTATTGCTCTGTCTTGAAACCTCAGTATACAAAAACCAAATGAATGATATAGACAAAGTACTTTAGATTGTTTAGAATTGCAAATGGTAAAACTTTGAAGATAATAAACTTTCTTTATAAGAAAATATATTTTAGGAGACAAGAAAATACAATTAATTGATTATGCATTCATTGAATTTGCAAAAGTATTTTATTTACATAGATGTGCCAGAGGGCTAGAAAAAGGAGGCAAACCTTTATTGCTTAACTTTCATAACATTTTTCATACATGCTCTTCAGCTTAGGATACTTCTAATCTTCTGGCTTTTCACCAGATTTTTTTAATATTTGATCATTAAATTGCCAAAAAAACGACAATAGACAGCAGCCTAGCATACAAGCTCTCTTGGGAAGAATTAGGTTTAGGTTCTACCTAAACCTAATGATTCTCCCTTTCTTCTGGTATACCATATGGAGAATCGTTATGAGAGTTACCATTATTTCCTTGTTTAGGAAGAAGAGCCAGAGGCAGGCAAAAGTACGTACAATTCATTCATCTCATTGGAAAAGCGATTCGAATCTATTGCTATTAACCGGGAACAATTTCAAGCACCATACTACTCCTGTGAATTTATGGACAGGAAAATTAGTAATACTTTGTCAGATCAGTAAATTTAACTCGAAAGCTCATGCAAAAGAAGCACACTATTAAATTATTGATTAACTAAATTCGATGAACGATTTAGAGAACAAGTATCGTACAAAATCAATATATCGCATATTGATTTTGTAGGACACTTGTAATGAAGGCAATTTGAAATCTAACGAGTATGGTATGGACTTTATGAATTTGCGAGTATGCATATGTTATTTTTCTACATATTAAATATTTGCTGTAAAAAATACCAGATAGGCTAAAATGACGTGGGTCTGGCAGTTTTGGGATCTGGGTATAATAAATATGACTCGTATGGTAAAGTACAGGTAGATACAATTTACCAAAAAAATTTTATACGTGTTTATGTTGAGTTACAATTAGTTTATTATAATGGAAAATAATACTTCAAAAGAACTTTGAAATGCTGATTCCAACAAAATGCAATAAATAAGGAATATTAAGAGATATGAATTATAAATTACTTTTTACATATAATATCAGCCATGTATTAAAGTCCCACTGCTGGGCATGGGCTCTTTTTAGTGTGAGAAGGGTATGGCTATAGTCCACCACGCTGCCCCGGTGAGGGTTGGCAGATTTCCCATATATTTTAGAACATTATAGAGAACTCTCAGACATGCAGGTTTCCTCACGATATTTTCCTTCACAGCGACAACTTTAACTTTAAAGCGAGCGATAATTAACTATTTTAATATGCACATAACTTCTAAGCGTCAAAGATTGGTCATATCGCTTCTACCTTATTTATTACATATAATACTAAAAAATTACAAAAAAGGTGAAATATTAAGTAAAACTACAATAATTAATTGTCTTTCTAAAATATTCTTTTTTATAATTTGAATATGTACAATTAATCAAAACTTGCCAAATGTGAGCCTAAATGGTTATTGTATGGTACCTTCATTGTGTTAGTCGAACTTAATCGATTTTATTTTGTCAAAATGACGAAAAACTGAAATTGACTGTCCATGTACCAATAAAATGTATAATAAAAGCAATATACTAACTCCTAGTAACAAAAATGGAACCCGCTTATTTCTTTTTCTATTTAGTGTCATCGCCACGACTTTGCAAAATGTTTTGCAAAAAGAACTGTATGTGTGCAAAGGCTTACTATTCCAAGACACTGCAATATTCCTTTTCATAGGAATCGCATTTTTATTTATTTGCAACTAATATTGGCAGCATATCCCCGCAATAGTAAGCGATTAACGGAGTTTAATGGACAGCTGCAATGTCGTTATTTGCTCGTTACCGACATCGCAAAAATATTTTTTTGCCACCAGTGAATAAGTCATTTTTGGACCGATATACGAAATTTTTTTGATTGATTTTCACGATTTTTTTAACATTTTGCCTCATTAGGCACTGTGACGCGAAGGACTTTTCAAAACTCGGTACAACTATTTATGGATTACACAGATTATTGTCCTGTGTGGGTATCGAATACAAAACACTCGTCGCAGTGGCAGTAAAAATTAACATGGTGATAGCAATACCATATTATTGTGGTACCACTATCAACAGCAAGCGGTAGCACAATGATGTGGTGGTGTGGTGGGGAGCCCGACGTCCACTGCTGGACGTAGGGCTCCCCCAAGGTTTTCCTAGCAGGCCGGTCTTCAAGCCATCCACATTTAACCGCTTCACGCGATCCTTACCAGGTCGTCAAATTACCTTGTGGGAGTGCTACCCGTGCTACGTCTTCTAGCAGCTTCCTTTAATGGTATCATCAATATGGTAATTTTGACTGCGTAAATGGTATAGTGGTTTAAGTATTATGATGTGTTATGAGGTCATCCTCATAACAAAACCTAATTCTAGCTATTGAATACTGCACGCTGAATTACTATTATATACAACTTTCTAACATCAGTTATTAGGCCACGGTTCGCAAAGCACAATCACCAAACTTGATTGCAAGATCTTTTTATTGGCCATCATAATATTATCTATAATATTATATTTGCAGAAGCACACTCGGTGATAACTTGCATACGAATCCCTGTTCAACGAATTTATTTGCCCTGTTTTCATTTTACTGTAAATTATAATTTATGTTTTTATTGTCTCTAGTCCGAAAAAAGCCAACATTGTTTTATCGAATACAAGTAATAGACCTGACATATAGTTTCAAGTGTTTATAAAATTCCGCAATACAGAGACAATTAAATAATTTGAAATCTTTTACACCGCCGGTATTTGGAAAGCAGAAATCAAATATCCACTTCCCAAAAATAGCGTTGTATAAAATGTAATTAACCCATCAAATACCACCACGGTGACCGCAAACATTGGTGGAATATGTATTACGTTTATTTCATAGCAGTATTAACAAAATATTTAAATATGAATGGATGTAGTTTTGATAAAGATTTTGAATATTATATATATAAATACACGCAATGAAAACAAACACAACACGTTATGTTTGAAAGCCATTTCATATCAACTTATTCTCAAGAGAGTCGTGTGAACTCATTTCAACATTTGAATTTGTTTAACCCTTGTGTCTGCGTTGTTTGACGAAAATATAGTGCTTCTTTATAACTACGTACTACAGTGTTGTCCTTGGGCATCAGATATTTACTTTACAGTCTAGTAACTCTAAAATAAATGAATAAAATATACTAAAATCTCCTAATTTGACATTCTCGTAATCATCTGAGTAATCAAATTAAAAGTTTTGCGTCGATGTAATTTAAAAGTTAATTGGATTAAGTGACAGGATCTAACCAGCACAGCCTACCTGAGTAGTACTAGCAATTACCTTCCAAGCCACTCTTGTATACCTATATTTTCATATTGTGGTCAATATTAAGTTATAAAGAGAAAAATTACTAAAACTGGGTGTGACAGTTCAAAAGTTGCAATTCAAGGTTTGTGTAGTATCGCTTGCAAAAAAAGTTGCATTGGTTAACATCGACGTGTACCGAGAATCGTCTACTACAATTGATCGCTATACCGTAGTGTTCAAAATTAAATACTGTTATAAAGTAGCAATTTAAAAGTGCTTCAACTCGTTGTATATACCTAAACATTTTCAGGCAATTTTATTTTACTAGTAGAATTCCGATAACTACGGTACTTATTTGCTATGTTAGGTAATATTCGAACTGTCTAGTGAAATTCTCGAAAGCTCTAGTATGTTTCTGATTTGTTGTAAACTTTCTCACAGATATTGAGTGCTATGATGGTTTTATTAAACGGTGTTTGAATTTTTTCGTCAAATAATAGTGTATCATAGCTTTTGCCAGTGACTTCGATCAAGTGGAAAGTAAGTAAGTGACTAAACAAGATGAGATTTTGAAGAAAATCGCCTTAGTTTATTAGTTTTTCCAAATTATTTGGATCAAAAATATGTTTGTAGAATATTGTCTTACATTTACGCGAATTGTTATTAAAATTAAACCCAAGAAGAAGCAAAACACAGTTAGACTTTATGATACTTTGAGTTAATAAAAAGAGATTGAACTGATTAAATTATGTTCAAGTACTTTGAAATAACTACACTTTAGAACATTGAGACGACCACCATCTTAGTCTCTCCGTGAACGTGGCTGCTGAAAAGCAATCGAAACGTCGGAGAAAGTCTAAAATTAAATCTAAATCGTTTTTATAATTTTAGCTTAAATAGAAGTAAACAGTAAGTAGTAAATGCGTTTAACAATAGTAGTTTAAAGTTATCAAAATTATGTAATAATAGTGTTTTATAAAAGAACCGGTCCTATTAGAGAAGTAATATTTTTTTTTTTTTTTTGCTCGTCAAAATGACCACACTCCGTCTGATGGTAAGCAGTCGTGTGGTCTAAGAGCAGTAGCCTCCACATCGTCCTCATAGCAGCCGAGGCGATGTTGAGGTCTCTACTTTGACGGCCTGAGAAGGTGCTTTTTCACGCCCCGCTTAAAGGACCCAGGATTGAAGGAAGAAGGAAACACGTGCCTTGGCAGAGAATTCCATGCCTTGATCGTTCGGCAGAGGTATGAGGACCCAAACTTGTTGGTACGCACTCTAGTCGACTCCACCGTGTAAGGATGGCATCTGAGCCCAGCACGCGTTGTTCTGGATAGGAAAGGGGAGGGCGGGATAAGGTGGAATAACTCTTTAGAGCACTCCCCATGGTATATTCTGTAGAATAATGCCAAAGAGCCAATATCCCTACGGAGTTGAAGAGGTTCCAGTCAACTCGTGACCTCTGGATCTCCGATGATACGGACAGCCCGCCGCTGTAAAAATCTGAATAAGTTTATAAATATCCGTATGCGAAAAACGATTATCAAATACTGATGGACTCCACTTTGTATGGAATATCATAATAAACAGAGGTCCAACAATAATCGGATTCAATTAAAAATACTTTAGATGTTAAATAGGAAAACTTAGTGTGCCAAGTTTCATTTAAATCGGTGCCAAAGTTTTTGCGTGAAGCGTATTCATGCAGACGGACTAACGAACTGCTTACCACGATAAGTATTTACGAAACAAATTTCAACTTGAAACTTGAGCCCATTACGATTTTACAATATTATGTATAGATGATATATTATGTTGGGAATATGCGTGAAGCCGGGCGTGCTCACATATGTAATCGAATATATTTTACTAATTAGGTCCATTGTACGATGTAGTGTTATACCTAAGCTTATATAAGCTGATGAATGGTCCCGCTGGCTAGAAAACTGCTGCGATTAAGTGAGCGTAATATACACATTATTATTTGCTACACTCTCTCCTTACAATCTTTAAAGCTTGCATGAACGTAATAAACGTTAGTTTAAAGGTCTCTTGATATATTAGACGTCTCGAATACCGTTCTGCTAGAATCATCCTACGATTGCCCTTGGAGCATAATAACCCAGATTAGAGTGTAACGTAGCGTGTTGTATTTTGTCGCAAGCTGTGTGAAGTCGTATCAATTGTAGATTGAATTGAATTTACGTGAAGTAAATTTACGCATATTTTGTGATGACACATTATACAGAGAAGGTTCTAAACATGTTGTACAGTACCTTCTCTGGTAGCAAAATAATATGGAAATGACTTAAAAAGTATTCTTATTATATTCTTGACTTTATATACACAACTGTAACTACTTAATTTGAGGTCATATATAAACAGAATCATCCTTGTTCTAGAACGGATGACCCTCTTTACTAGCTCGTACGTTTATCTCACTATATAACATAATTATCGCAGGCAATTATTTCGTGACTGTATTTACTCGACCGGATAAATGCCATGGTCTCTTGGTACTTACAGGATATTGGCGTAAGAGTTCTAATACTGCTTGCGATTCATCCGGTTAGTTAAAGTTTTGGAGGTTCAATTTTTGATCCCTTTTATTATGTTCCTTTCATCCCAATCTCCTTTATTTGGGAGTGAGCAGCGTGCAAGGGTTACACCTGGAGTTGCAAGGGTTATGACCCTTTAGTTACGGTCACTGCTTACCATTAGTTAGGTAAGCTGAGTGCTTATTTGCCACATTTGTGGTAATTCTTATTATACCATGAATATAGTAAATGCGCATGCAGCTAATAAATCAGTTTTGTTTGAAAATCTTTGCAGTTGCAAAAACAGATTACCACACACAACAGATTTTCTTTTTTATGGGACGTAACTGCTCACTGAGTATAAATCCTATGTCGTGGAGAAGTTTACAGACATTCAAACAATGGACACAAAGAGCCCATACTCGGAATTTTTGTTTCGAGTGGGTACGCACCCACAATACTTTTAAATAGAAAAATGTACGTTTCAGATGAATGATAATAATCATTATAGGCTGGTATATTGTTCTTATTATATTGTAGTCACATTTGGTAATGAAACATAAAAAATAACTAGCGTTAAGTAAACACTTGTAATCAAGCTGCTTAGTCATTTATTGTTTAACCAATAAATAGACTAAGTATTACAATTTCAAACAATGACTAGCCAATGGTGCCAGTATTCTCACCTAGAAATTAATTTGCCTAACTAAATACATAGAACGTAAACTGAATAGTAATGAATTTTATTGAAATACTAGCTGATTCGGCAAGCATTGTTCTGCCATATAAATTCATTCGATACATGTACATCCTATGTAATCACCTAGCCGTAAAAAATATAATTTACGACCTATTCTTATACCTACCAAATAGACATAAAAGTCGGTCGAGCCGTTTCGGAGTAGTGCGACAACAAATACCATGACACGAGATTTGATTATAATGCAATATTTATGACCTATTAATTCAAAATATTTTTGAGGTTATCAAATAATATGGAGGATTATGGAGTTCATGCATTATATTATAATGTATGAACTCCATAATTCATGCCCTTAATGATTTGACCGATCATCATGAAATTTCGCATACACGTTGTCAGGGGTACAGAAAAGGATATAGGGTACCTTTCCTTCAGAAAAATATACTGTTTCCAGAAGGTAGTGGGGTAGAAAATTGACATACTTAACCTACATTTCCGCGAGCGAAGCCGCGGGCAGATTCAAGTTAAAAATATTTTTATAGTCAGTGTTTTATTCATATAATAAAATCATAAATAACATGAATATTCAAATGGTTATGCCCGCCACCGTTTGCTATAACATCTGGACGTGGAATACGCAAAACTGAATGCAAGCAAATATCTGATACCCATAAGAGCTCCTTCTATTGTCAGAGATTAATTATGTCACTCGTTGTTATAATTGATAGATATATTTTAAATCAAGGCAAATCCTAAAATTATGGATAACTGGTGGTTAAATACTCATACTATACCTTTATAGACACTAAAACCAGACTGTGGTTAAACAACAAATATTTGTTCCGGACGAGAATTAATTAGAATCGGTTTGTTGACAATGTTGCTCGAGGAATGCTGGCGAGCTCTTGTTTTCAATTTATTCTCATTTTATACTTGAGGCTTTACAATATTCAGTAGGTTTGAAATCTAGCGATTACGCAAGCCATGAAATACTTGGTAACTACATTACAACGTTCGTTACACCGTTCGTAACACTTATGTGTGTCAGACAGCTACCATGCATAAAATTAGGACTATCTACTATATATTAGGACTTGTAGATATTTCAAACTATAACACGAACAGTTAGAATTTTGTTTTGACTAGTTTAAATTCTGAGATAGTGCTTATAGTAAAGCTGGTAATTCAGCTCTAAATCTCGTTGATACGGTCTAAAACTCTGTTTGCGTATGTTTTCATATTTCTAAACGTCACAGCAATATCAGTACTTATAACGAGTTTGACAAAATACACAAAAAACACTTCACTTGCTTCTTTTCTTGAAAAATGATAAAATAGCTAGTTAGGTCAAGAAGTAATTTTTATTCCAGTTGATGTTTACCTGACCACCTTAATTCAAATACAAACATTTATTATTTATTGAACAGATGACATTAAGGAAATCGGTTAACATTCTATTTACTAAGAATGGTTGTAAAGGAAAAAATCAATTACATGTGTCGGAACGAATGAGGAAAAGAATAACGTACGTAAGTCGATCGACATATTCATCCAATTATTTCCAAAGTCTATTATACAAATACGACTAAAATATATTACGTTACGTGAATGTTCTTACCAGATAGCGGCACTCCCTCGCAGACACTGGATCGTGGATACGACCTGTTGCCGTCCTTCATTTTCAAGCACGATAGAACGCTGAGAATCTGTTGAAGGATAAAGCTTTGTATATTACTAAAGCTTATGCAGAAATATTCTACGATGTAACTGAATACATAGGACAACGTATGCGAGTGGTTTCCAATATATATATATACATACATAGGTTCGTGCCTGTTTCCCAGAGGGGAAGGGAGACACTACGGATTTCCATTTGCTACGATACTGACACACTTCTCTGGCTTCATTCACCTTCATAACATTCCTCATACACGCTTGCCGGTTTAAGGTACTCTTAACCTGGTCTTTATTCAGAACGTCTCCGATCTGATCAAGAAACGTTCGCCTAGGACTTCCCCTTGCAAATGTTCCATTCACACTAGCCTTATAAACATTCTTAGTCAGTCTTTTCTCGTCCATTATTTCGACATGCCCAAACCAGCTTAACATACCCTTTTCTATTCTCATCACTATATCCACTTTCATGCCGCATCTCTCTCTAATCACACTATTCCTTATTCTATCTTTCAGAGTCATACCACATATATTTCTCAGCGCTCTCATTTCTACAGCATTTATTTTGCTCTCATGCTTCTTTTGCCATACCTAACTATCGCTTCCATGCATAAGTGTAGGCACTAATAGTCCTCTATAAACAGTCAAACGGGCCTTTTCGGATACATTTCGACTGTTCATAAAGTCGCTTTATAGCAGCAATCGTTCTCCTTTCAATATCTCCCTTATGTGTACTATCCCTTGTTAGCAAAGTACCCAAATATACAAACTCTTTCATTTGCTCCACTTGTTCTCCATCAATCATAATATTGCACATCATCATGCACTCCTCCTTTTCAAATACCATTACTTTCTTCTTGCTTAAATTCATTTTCATTCCTTTACTCTCAAAAGCACCATGCATAATAGTTACCATCGTCTGCAACTCTTCCGCCGATGACGCAAGTATTACTTGGTTTTTGGCATAAAGAAGACATTTGACAAGTAACTCGTTCATTCTTAATTAATTCCCAATTCACAATCTTTTAAATCTTTAAAAAATTGTGAATGGGGAAGAAGACCAAGTAAGTCTTCGGCATAAAGTACACGTTTGACAAGTAACTCATTCATTCTTAATCCCCATTCACAATCTTTTAAATCTCTCAATCAATTGTCCATGTATAGGTTAAACAGCCATGGTGACGCTACACATCCTTATCTAACACCTTTTTCGATACTAAACCATTCTGTGTAAGTCCCATTTATCCTCACACAATTTGCCAATTCGCAATAACGTAACATTTCCAATACGCAGTAACGTAAGTTATTACTTAAATTTGAAGTCTAGGTAGAATGTTCTAAACTCGATTGCTGAAAACGTTTTTAGTAATTTGATGTTACGACTACAACTCAAACATAATAAAGCAATGATAAAACAGTTTAGTAGTTTCCTTCTCTGTTTGACAACAGTTTTTTTTATTTAGTATGTATTGAAGAGAGTGAGATATGTTAATCTATTTTTATATAGATACGTAAAGACAAAATAGTTAATCAAATGTTGACATTTGAAAAATGAATGAGAGTGCTTATATATTTTCCTCAAATTTTGAATAATGAGTAGAAGAGTAAATAGTGTCTCGTCGACCGCTCGCGGCATGGCGGCCGCGCGCAGGTCGAGTGGTAGTGGCTGTCCTCTCTTTTCCCCCCGCCGGTGGTAGCCGTCCTATATAATCAAGACCGCGCCGAGATGCCCCTTTCCGCTGTGCAGTCATCGTGAAGTTAAGTGGTCTTTATTATTAAAGTCCACGCAACAAGCCTCATAGAACCACGCCCTGTTTTTCTATCTAACTTCTAGTCTTTATTATTTGTTATAAATGTGTTTATATTCTAGTACAAATTGTTATAAAATATATAAATCTTTAGATCATGTAGAATATTCTTTGAATTATCTCTGCTTAGTTCACTTCCTAAGCCAACCACGCCTCTAAAGCTGGTTGACTAACTACATATAACGTCACAATAGTAATTGACTGCAGTCAATTTCTCATACTACTATGCTACCCGTGATTTATGAGGTCACCATTATCACTGGCGCCCAGTGTTGTGGTGAGGTGACCTCACGGGACAAAAAATTGTGTGATCTACTAATAGTTGTTTTGAGTTTGCGTGTTCTTTACGTCCGTTGTTTGAATGTTTGTAAAGTAAGCAATACAGGATTTAAACATAGTGCCATAATAAGCTCGGGAACAGTAATAAAAAATTTGCATATCTCAATGAACCTTTATTTATCGGCATGCGGCAAACACCAAAATATATATGCATAATAATATAACACGTAAAATTAAATAATTACTTGCCCAATAAACACTATATTATCTTAGGTAAAGTATTTGTACTTTGCAAAGTTTGACGATGTCGTCCAGTAATAACGGTTATCTTATTAGCAAAAACATTGCTATGCTAACTTATGCATAATTATTTTGTAAAGCTGGAGACGATACAACTAACACTATAGTAAGTGGTAACTGCCCCTCATGGACACATCTACGGTTTTTTGCTATCACAGAAGCGATTCTATGAAAACACAACCGACCTACTATACACAGATGGTCCAACAAACGTATATTTAGAATACCCTGAGAGATAGCCGGAGGGATACACGGAGAGATACAGTAAGTGTAGTGTGTAAAACGAACAAAAGGTGAGGTTGGATGAATACTCTTCTGCCTCAAAAATGGGGACATGATATTGTCAAACAAGTTAGCTTGTGACCACGGCCAGTGCAGTATGCTCGAAACGTACCTAAACAATATACATAAATGATCGCATAAATTCTCTTATCCTTATATATACGATCAATTATATACAAATATATATAGATATTGCCTTTCAATTATATTATGCACGACCTGCTATCTGAGAGTAAGTAGTTATCGTAGGCTATGTGAAGGAAACATGAGAGAAGAAATAGAAGTCACTTCAACAGTAACCATAGAAATCGACAATCAATAACAAAAAAAACCTATTTAAGTGAAACAACCTGTTTTATAATAAAATGTGCAAATCTGTTCAACAGAATGTAGTTTGTTACGAATATTCGCATACCCATCTGTAATTGCGTAGCTTCCACATCGATTTGGAGATCAGCATCCGCATCCGCATCCGCAATAATCAAAGCGAATGTTAATGCGGATCCAGATATAGCAAAGATTGCGACAAGAAGGTTGCGATAAGAAAGAAAATGGGTGGGTCGATGCCAGCGATGATTCTTCAAGTGAAGACGAGAATCAAGAAACATCAGATGCTGAAATTGCTATTCTACCTCAAACAAAATTAAGGTCAATGTAAAGAAAAATCTACTTAAATAGTTTACTATTTTATTATTAAATAGTTTACTATTAAGTAGATTTTTCTTTATATTGACCTTAATTTTGTTAGTATTTTCAATTATTCTCGATAAATATTAAAGTATTCATCGAGAAGAATTGAAAATACTATCAACAATAGCACGCGGATTTGTATTGTCATCACTAGCCAGTGTTCCTAGTAAAAAGTTGGTCAGGTAGTGCGTGTTTAATTTATGAACCTTTGCAAATCAGGCTTGAATTTGCAAAGGGTGATATTAGATATGTACTTTTTATTAAATACATTGCATAATTTTCATTAACATCTGCATCCGCAATTGCGGAGCTGCCGCTGCATCGGCAACATCCCTTGTTTGCAATATCAATTTTATGCAAACATGAGTTTCATTTCTAATAATAGGAGCAATGAAATAGTTCGATTTGTCACTCGTTGATTGACTGAAATATTTCACGATATTCTGATATTTTATTTACGATTCAATGAACGATTTAATAATACGTATGAAGAGCTACTAAATGTGTCTTATCGACAATTATTATTGATTGATTGTAACATTGATTCTGTTGATATTATTATATTAATAATATAAAAAAAAGATCCTGCACTAAAAATAATTTCTGATTTTACAAACATTCAAACAACGGACACAAAGGACACCCAGACTCGGAGCAACCATTTGTGGATCACACAAAGTTTTGTCCCGTGTGGGTTTCGAACCCGCGACACTCGGTGCAGTGACAGTGAAGAGGCGACCACTTAAACTACATACTACGCTGTACGTGCAGTTAAAAAAATAAACATTTATTATGATCTGTTTACAGACATTAATATGTATAATGTGGTATTTGATGAGCTTAATCGAGAATAATTTATTGGTTAAAACTTCAGATAAAATAATACTATACAAGTAGTTGAAACGTTATTTCAATATTAATAAGTATATTTATTTGCACGTGTTAGATATAATTAGTATATATAGCTATGTATTTCATATTGGTATGTAAACATTTATAAAATAATAATCCATTGATAATTAAATACAGTAAACAATATTTGTCGGTAGTTAAATAAAAAGACCTGAATCATACTTGTTTGTCGTCGCCTATAAAAACGAATGTTCCAACCGGATTGATTCACTTTGTATCGAGACGTTGACTGGTACGGAGCTCTCTGAGATTCAAAAGGCGACGGACAAACATAAATTAGAAGATAAGTATAATTATAATTACTATGTAGAAGGTTATGAAATGATTTCCATGTAAAATGATTTTGATACCAAATTATGCTAAATATTATGTACATTATATTGGTCTGTTACATTTTAGAATTATGTATTTTATTATAGACTATTAAATATAGTTGATATGCATAATATCGTTGTTATTCAATTAATGTTGCCCAATCATATATTTCTTTTACTTTTGTTTTAAAATAATAATGGAACATTAAGTATATTCAGTATGGAACTCATAAATTACACCTTTAAACATTGGGTTTCATTTTCATATTCTATTATCAGAAGTGGGATAGGCTTATGCTCACTGTTCTAACATGAATATTGTGATTTCAGAATGGATCTCCCTGCTTTACAAAAACTTCTTAAGGCGATTAAAGATGCTGTTGCCGGCACTTGGCGACGAGATGACGACGTTGCTCTGCCGATGTTCGACCCGACTACGAGCGACCTGGGTGCAAAGTCGTGGTGCAGCAATATCGAGACCCTCGCTAAAGAATTTGGATGGAGCAGCGTTGCGACAGTTGCCAAGGCAGGTAAGGTCCTAAAAGGGTCTGCATTATTGTGGTTCGAGACATGGGATCCTGCTGAGGGTTGATCATGGGAAAATTTATGTAAGGAGTTAACAGCCCTGTATCCCGAAAAGAGGAATTTAGCAGAAACACTTCAAAAAGGCAGTGTTGTACAATTCCGAGTCATGTGATGTGATTCCTATTGTGAATATGCTAGAGAAAAAATAAGGCTGTTACGTAATACAAGAATTGCTTTTACCGAGTTACAGTTGATTGAATTAGTGTATGGTAGCATATCTGACGTAAATGTACGAATGGCGTCTTTCAACAGCAGTGTTAAAACCACATCTGAACTTATAGCCCTGTTTACTTCATATACAAAAAGTAAGAAGCGATCTTCAGAGCAAAGCGGCAGAGACTCTAAGGATCCTTCTGGTTCTAGTCTTTATAAACGCCCTAGAATAGATACTCGTTCTAATAAAGTGAAATGTTATATATGTGGCAAATTGGGGCATACCAGGGCGCAGTGCCATACAAAGGACGTCCGGAGTATTACACAAACAAACAAGCCAGAATCACGAGAACCAAGACCTGGCGATTTTGTTAAACGATTTTGTACATATTGCAAAAAACCCGGACATGTAGATGCTATTTGTAGATATAAACCGAAATCTAATAATAATGATAATACTTCTATGACCGAAAAAGAGGTTAATTTTTTAGGAAGTGCGAATTTAAATTAACGTACCTCTGTTAATTTAAATTCGCACTTCCTAAACTATTAATAATATTTTCATTAAATCACTTATTGATACTGGGGCTAATTGCAGTATAATAAAAGAATCTATGGCACAGCGTCTTGGTTGTCACATTACTCCATGCAGTTTTCATATTTGTGGGATTGGTAAGGGTAACTTACATGTGTTTTCAAAAATAAAAGTACCAGTTAAATTTGTAGAATTGTGTATTGAATTAGATATTTTTATAGTTAGAAACTCTGATTGTCCTTACGATCTTCTAATAGGTAGGGACGCCGTTCAACATCCGGATGTTGAAATTGTCACAGATTCGTTAGGTTCTCGTTTAGTACGAAAGTACATACCGCAACATAGCCTTGAAATCAATTCCTTAAAAAAGTTTAGTACTATAGATACATTTTCAGAGGCATTAGCACACTTAGACGTCAGTTTACAGAATAAGATTAAAGCCATTTTTCATAAATATCCTTCCGTTTTAGAAGCAATTGGTAATGCAAACCGGTGAGTTAGAGATAAAATTGAAAAAAAGACGATGTGGTTTACTATAGACCATACCAATTGACCCCAATAGAAAGAGAGAAGGTTAAAAAAATAATACAAAGTTTGTTAATTAAACATATAATTAAAGAAAGTAATTCACCTTTTGCTAGCCCTATGATTTTAGTAAAAAAAATTGCTCAAACGAATGACCTTGAAACTCACTCTAATTTCGCAATTGCAAGCCGGTAACTTGGATAGTAACCAATATTTAATAAAAACAATTTATTGCATTATAAAATCAGTCCTGATGCTGAGCCGAGGTTGTATGTACCAAAAGGTATAATAGGTATAATATACCAATATAGGTTAAGCATTTTGAAACTATTTCACATGATAGCAACTGGTACGCCTAGAGGTAATGGTCAGGTCGAACGTTACGTAGCAACTATAGTCAATATGTTAAGTACTATGTGTATTGAGCCGTCAGAGTGGCCGAACGTACTGCCAAAAGTACAGCAATCAATAAACACCACAGTATAAAAATCTACTGGTTTTTCTCCATTGCGATTACTAATTGGTGTAGAAGCAAATATACCCGAAGTCCAATCTCATTTAAACGAAATTATTAATGATGTGGATTTGCAACCCAATATTGACGTACAAGCTGATCGTGAACTAGCCAAACAGAGGCTACAAAAAGTCGCAGAGAAATTTAAACAACGATTTGATTGTGTTAGGCGGAATAATAAAAATTACAATATAGGTGATTTGGTCTATGTTAGTCAGGATCAAAGGCGTAATGATAAATTAAAATCCAGATTTAAAGGTCCTTACGAAATTCTCTGTCCTTCCCAATGATCGCTACACTCTCAAAGGTCAAGGTAATGTAAGGAATTAATGTGACAAAAGAAAAATTACGATTTTGGCCAGGAGAATGGGTAGACGAAAACATTGCTTTTGAAAATGCCATTTAGGTATACGTAAACTTTGTGTATGGAATTGTAAGATGTAAAGTAATGGTACATATTTAAGACTTATAAATTATAACTGTTTAATGATTATGTACTGTACAGTGTTTTCATCAGTATGTGTACCGCTGGACGGCCTTCTATTTGGTGTCAATTATCTCACTGGCAGCGGGTGAATGTGATTGGCATGTCTATGTAGTTGGCAATTAGATTCTATAACCGCTGGTCGGCCTTCTATTTGGTGTCAATTATCTCACTGGCAGCGGGTGAATGTGATTGACATGTCTATGTAGTTGGCAATTGGATTCTATAACCGCTGATCGGCCTTCTATTTGGTGTCAGCTATCTCACTGGCAGCGGGTGAATGTGGCTGGCATGTCTATGTAGTTGGCAAACATTCGCTGTTACCTATTTGTTTGGTGGTGGTCTATCTCAATGACAGCGAATTGAAGGGGACCACCATGTCTATGCAAATAGATGAAAACAACAAAAAATAATTAATTATGACTTAGTGATGAAAACATTTAAGTTATGTCAATATGTAATAGAGAATATATTTTGATTGATAAAATGTGTTATAAATAATAGTATAGTAATAATACTTCGAGGACGAAGCATTGTCAGTATGGCCGTGTTAGATATAATTAGTATATATAGCTATGTATTTCATATTGGTATGTAAACATTTATAAAATAATAATCCATTGATAATTAAATACAGTAAACAATATTTGTCGGTAGTTAAATAAAAAGACCTGAATCATACTTGTTTGTCGTCGCCTATAAAAACGAATGTTCCAACCGGATTGATTCACTTTGTATCGAGACGTTGACTGGTACGGAGCTCTCTGAGATTCAAAAGGCGACGGACAAACATAAATTAGAAGATAAGTATAATTATAATTACTATGTAGAAGGTTATGAAATGATTTCCATGTAAAATGATTTTGATACCAAATTACGCTAAATATTATGTACATTATATTGGTCTGTTACATTTTAGAATTATGTATTTTATTATAGACTATTAAATATAGTTGATATGCATAATATCGTTGTTATTCAATTAATGTTGCCCAATCATATATTTCTTTTACTTTTTTTTTTAAATAATAATGGAATATTAAGTATATTCAGTATGGAACTAATAAATTACACCTTTAAACATTGGGTTTCATTTTCATATTCTATTACACGCATATGAGCATATTAAGATCGGTTTACAATTTTGTATATGTTACATATATAGGTTCAAGCCAACACGTACTGTTACGTTACCTATATTGCTAATATGAGATGGAATCCATTTCATAATTATTGTAATGTTAAAATGCCTGCGTAGCTCATTGGCAAAAGATGACCTAACTTATATAAAAATATAGTGAACATTTAGGAATTATGTGTTGAATTAAGTGCTAATTGAAAATAAAAAGCAATCAATCGTAAAAATACCGTCTGTAATACAATTGAAGTTAACATTGACAAAAAAAATACTAAAGTTTATCCTCTCTGAATAACACCCTGGGGCTTAAAAATGCTATTATTGTCACTAGCCCGTAATTTTACGAACAGCAAAGCAGTTTGCTCAGTGTTTACGCCATTATTTGCAAGAGAACTGCATCGCCAGCATGTTTCTACATAATCCAAAAGCGTAGTAGACCTAATATCATTCTAAAAATATTGTTACGTAGAATAGAATATAGAATAAGAATAGAACGCATAAAACATTAAACGACCTTTTGGTGCTATTGACCCACAGACCTCTATAAAAAGCCTAGAAACTTACCCTAAAAAGTGTGATTTTAACTAGTTAAGTATTGCCATTCGGGCCAACAACTTGGACCGCTAAAACCCTACCCTTCCTTTCAATGTCAACATTGTCCTTAAGGTCAGAAGTTAATGTGAAAGTATATGTAGTATAAGTAGTATTATGTAGTATCAGTAGTATAGTAAATAATTTTAAATGACTACGTTGGTCCATTTTTAGTGGACATGGGCGAGAATGCCGTTTTTATGCAAGACAATGCCCGCCCGCATACAGCTCAGATAGTGTTTGCCTATTTTCAAGAAGTCGGTACATACACTTGGAGTGGCCAGCACGCAGCCCCAACTTAAACCGCATTGAGCATGCATGGGACGAAATGGGACGACGGAATCCGCGCGCCAATCACGCTACGTGAAATGAAAGAATCTCTAATAGAGGAATGGCAGAATATTTTGCAACATCGCCTCAAAAACCTAGTAGAAAGTATGCCAAATCGCAAACCAGCAGTATTGCGAGCTCGCCGAGGCAACACAAAGTACTAAAATCCGTGAAAACGGCACATCTGTAACCAATCTACATTTACAAAAATACTGAAAAAACTAAGCATTTTTGTTTAATTTACATTTATTAAAAATAAAAAGCTTGAATTAATTTTTTTATTTTCATTTAAGCACATTAAAATATTCGTTACTTTAGTCTTTATTTCATAAATCTAGGTCAGGTACTTTTGAAGATATTGAAGATTTTCTTGCCGACTCTTTTTCTTTACGGTCCAGTGTAGATATACTACACGTTTTTGTAAAATTATCATTCTTTATAAAAAATGATAATTTTAAATACAAAACATTACGATAAATATCTATGGGATATTTATCATAACGTTTTGTGTTAAACATTAGTAAACCGTATGAGACGAGGCATTAAGCGACAACTAACCACTACCACTAACCCAACACAACTGTAAGTCTTTGGCCATGTTCTGTAGGTTGAAAGTATAACTCCAGTCGGACTAGTCTATATTTAAAAGAAATTTGCTCTCTCTTATAAGCTACACGATACTACATAATATAGTTTTACTCAGTGGCTTACCACGGCATTAAATCATAGTTATTTTAATTAAGTATTTAATACGAGTATGGTACTAACTAAAATCTCAATTTAACGAAAAAAATATGTCTACCCCAAAATTCATATCACTGACTTGAAAGCAGATTAATGTAATAGTCAATAACATAATCATATTCTTATTCTTAGAAGTGAAATTACGTTATTTTATTAAAGCGCTTTGAATGGCTATACTGTCAAATTACTATCTATCTAGTTAACTTGCCAATTGCTTCATACAACTTTGTCTCGTTTTGTACGAGGTATTATTCACGGCATTATCCCAAAATAACACATCTGAATCTCAAATTAATGAGCTTAGATATCCATCAATTTAGCGAAGTCTCTCGAGTGCGGGATTATGGGTATGATGACGCGAATAATGCACTTCACAAAAAGCTTTTTATACGTTTGCGTAAACGAATCGTGGTAATACTCTCGTCATCGTTGTGGAGGATTTCGCTTACACTATAGATACCTTGGGTTAAATATGTAGAGTATGTATGTATTCTAGAGATTTCTTTATGGATTTTGCACTAATTAACACAATTAAACGCACAATTTCACAAGGAATATACGAATGTGTTAAATTACAAAACGATTTCACAAAACAAATATTTTGGTAAATTATTTACTTAACAAACAATTAATTTTGTAAAACTTATTAATAATTATACTATGCGTTGTTTAGCCAATTAAGTTTGGCAAGTGGTATTTTATTTGTCTGTTAGAATTAATTATAAAACAAATTGTTTTTGGAACTATAATTAAAAAATATGTTTGTGGATTGGATGAAAACATAAATCACAGGTATTCCAGATGTCTTTTATATAACTTTGCCTTATGGTATCTAACAAATGACTGGATCTAGTATTTTACTATTACACATTGAAATGTGCTGATGTAATGGCAGGATCGTGGTCTTTACTGGCGATACTATAATATACGAAGGATAGCTCTGCGCTTAGTAGAAGGTAATTAATGAATGACAGAAAAATATTCAATCTCAATGTTAAAATTAAAATTTTACATCTACCTTTATAGGTATAACGTTATATAAAATCTGTATGATGTTCTGTTTTCAGGCATAAAGTATAGGGCTTTACTGTATAGGGTTTTATGGGGCCTATTTAAGAATAGAAACATATAAGCAGCCACAATATCAAACTATTATTTTCACTAAACCAATGAAACACGTGATAAAATCATTGTTTTTATTATTGGCAATCTTTTTAAACCATTTTGGATAAAAATATTGGCAATATATTAAATGTTTCGGTCTGCCGTAACATTTAATATATTGCATACAAGTTTATACTAGGCTCTGGCCTACTATAAACTTGTATGCTGCACGCCGCTCCTGTTTTGCTGAGTGTTGTAGGTCGCAAAGGGGACAATTTTTGTTGATCTGAGTGTGGGTGTACTTTGAGTCCGTTGATTGTATGTATATATGGCCTCCGCGACACAGGGCATAATTATTTGTGATGCTTTTTTTAGAAAGCAATGGATTTTAATTAAACTTTGTAATCAATTTATATAACACAACTGCAAGGACTGACCAACGACTGACCAACTTTGATTCTTCTAATAAAAAATGTTCCAAAAAGCGTCCCGATATAATCTGAGTATCATAAATACTACAAATAGTATTATCTTGATATTGTCTTACGTTTACGCATTAAAATTAAACTAATTAACACGGATTTTGCCGCCACAAACTCCGTATACGGTAGTTTAATTTCAAAATAATTTCCTGAATTATAATAAATGTGAAATGTGACCTAAAAGCGCATTTAAGATCATATTTGATGTTTATTAGACCAATCGGAACGCTATTTCAAATATATTTTACTATGAGAATTTTCTTCCTGATAGTTTTATAATAGGTATATTTCTAGATTTATCTCTTACGATATATTTTACTACAATCGACGCACATTAACTAAGAAATAAATTGAGTGCTTTGCAGTTACTTTATACAAAGCAAACCTGAATTTATTCATTTGAATAAGACAATCTGGCAATTAAAAACGGGCTATAACACTTTATAGCCCGCACTCTTTGGACATTAGGCAGGCTGTGTAAGGATTAAAGACAACAATCTATAACAATAGGTAGTCACCGATGAGAAAATATGGGATGCACAAACAGGAATTCGAAAGGGTATGGGATGTACGGATCAGATATTTTCCTTACGGAGCATATCCGAGCAAATTTTGGCCAAAGGTCAAAAGGTTTATTGCGCATTCGTGGATCTGGCAAAGGCTTATGATAAAGTGGTGAGGAATGAACTTTGGTCGGTATTGTCCATGTATGGAGAGAATAGCAACCTCACACGAGCTCTGAAATCTCTTTATGACAATTCCAGAGCTTATATTAGGATACATGGGACCTACACAGAATGGTTATTATCGAAAAAGGTGTTAGAGAAGGATGTGTAGCGTCACCCTGGCTGTTTAACCTATACATGGACAATTGTTTGAAAGATTTAAAAGATTGTGAATGAGGATTAAGAATGAATAAGTTACTTGTCAAATGTCTTCTTAATGCCGACGACCAAGTAATACTTGTGCCATCGGCGGAAGAGTTGCAGGCGAAGGTAATTATTATGCATAGTGCTTTTAATAGTAAAGGAATGAAAATGAATGTAAACAAGACGAAAGTAATGGTATTTGAAAAGGCATGACGATGTATAATATTATGATTGATGGAGAACAAGTGATAAAGTTTGTATATTTGGGTACTTTGTTTACAAGAGATGGTACACATGAGGGAGATATTGAAAGGAGAACGATTGCTGGCAATAACGTAAATGGCGCTTTACGCGCTCTTATGAACAGTCGAAATGTATCCGAAAAGGCATGTTTAGCTGTTCATAGAGGATTATTAGTGCGTATACTTGTGCATGGAAGTGAAAGTTGGGTATGGCAAAAGAAGCATGAGAGCAGAATAAAGGCTGTAGAAATGAGAGCGCTGAAAAAAATATATATGGTGTGACTCTGAAAGATAGAATAAGGAATAGTGTGATTAGAGAGAGATGCGGCATGAAAATGGATTTAGTGACGAGAAAAGAAAAGAGTATGTTAAGCTGGTTTGGGCATGTAGAAAGAATGGACGAGAAAAGACTGACTAAGAAAAATTATAAGGCTAGTGTGAATGGAACTGTCGCAAGGGGAATACCTAGGCGAACGTTTCTTGATCAGATCGGAGACATTCTGGATAAAGGCCAGGTTAAGAGCACCTTAAACCGGCGAGCGTGTATGAGGAATGTTATGAAAGTGAATGAAGCCAGAGGAGTGTATCAGGATCGTAGCAAATGGAAATCCGTAGTCTCTGCCTACCCCTCTGGGAAAAAGGCGTGAATCTATGTATATATGTACATAGTAATTATATATATTTTTAAAGACAACGCCCGCACATTGTATATTTTTTGTATTGCGCTAGGCTTTACCAACACTCAAACAAAGGATACAAAGAACACGCAGGTCGAAACAATCACTTTTATACCGTGTGGGATACGAACTCGGCATCGTTGCAGTGACGAAGCTTACTTAAACTTACTAGTTTAAGTACCTACTTACAACGTACTCGCCATCCCTGCACACAACATAATCGTAAATATGGATCCCGCAAAGCGAAATCAGAGGTGTATCATAGCCACATCTCTCCAGCTATCATTTTAGGTCTTATGTAATGAAGTGCGAGACTATTTGCAGGTAAGGTAGGACGGTGCGTTACTTCATTCTGCTAATGAAAAATTCTGAACAGGACAATCTAATATCACTTTGGCCGACACGGAAATCGAACACGAAACAATGTGCACAGCAGCTACGGTAAACTACTACGGTAACTACAGCTACGGTACTGAAAAAGTCAATTATAATAATGTACCAATGTACCTACCTTAATCTTATAACTTTTTTCATTTATAAAGCCCTATTATATTTTAAAACTAGCTGACCCGCGCAACTTCGTCTGCTTCGAATAAGACAATTTCCCCCGTTTGAGCAACATTTTTCATTTATGCTCTGCTCCTATAGGTCGTCGCGTGATGTTATATAGCCTAAAGCCTTCCTCGATAAATGGGCTATCCAACACCAAAATAATTTTTCAACTCGAACCAATACCTAGTTCCTGAGATTAGTGAGACAAAAAATAAACAAACAAACTCTTCAGCTTTATAATATTAGTATAGATTAAATATCTAAATTAAATATCTAGCCTTCATATTACGTGTAACGAAGAACTTATTTCATTCAAACTCCTTTAAAATTCCCTAAAAGTCATATTGACCCACCCAACATCCGTATTAAGCTTTTGTACCCCAATAACGTCGAGTTAAATAACTATTTCCATTAATCATGGTTCACCAGGCAAAATTAATGAAGTCGCCATTCCTGGCATAGTCATCATGGGTTTTCAATCGTAATAAGAAACTGGAGAGTTTTTAATTTATTATTCTATGGTATATGGTTTAGGAGAGTTTACGAGATATTAGAATGAGTTAAATATTTCAAAACGGCGAAACATTATTCAATTAAACTGCAGAAGATTAGAGATAGCCTAGTAGGAGACCGTTGGACAGTCAAGCAGAGGTGTCGGATTTAATACCATGGCACGCATCTCTATCGTTTCGAAATTATATGCATATCAAAGAGTTTATATCGCTCGGTTTAATAGCGAAGGAAAACGTTCCGATACAAAGCTTATATTCTGTTTGATTTATGTAAATATTTAATGAAAAATGTTCATATTCTTTATGAACATTTTTGGCAATTCACCTCACCTGCTTTGACTTGACCTTTGACTTTGCAAAGTTATATGCGTAATACGTATAAAATAATATTTGCTCGCTTTAGCAGTGAAAGAAAACATCGTGATTAAAACAGCATGTCTGAGAGTTCTCCATAATATTTTCAAAGTCCATCAAAGCGCACTGGACCTTTTAGGAGTTAAAAACACGTTACATACATACATACATAGATTCATGCCTGTTTCCCAGAGGGTTAGGCAGAGACTACGGATTTCCATTTGCTACGATCCTGACACACTTCTCTGGCTTCATACACGTTACAAAATTGACGTTTTGCACACTTGCAACTAAACATAATTGTTTAATATATCTGCGACAGAAATAAGCTCTATTTTTAGAGATGTTAACAAAATCTCTGTGAAATTTGAAACTACTATTTTTAAACACTGTGAATAGTTACTGTTTACTTCTATTTAAGCTATTTCAATTTCAATGCATAACATTCGCGTAAACTTAAGACAATATTATGTGAAAGTTCCGTAAACAACACTCTCTTAATTCATGGAGGCATTTTTAAAGTAAAAAGTTTCTATCGTGTTTGAAATTAACTTTTATTTCAGCTTTCCCAGGAACTAAGACAAATGACGCTCTTTCGTATTAATATTGCAGAATAATACTGTTTGAATATTGAGTCTTCTTTTTAATTATGTATGCTGTGTCGATATTTCTAATTTTATATCTTATTACGATTCCAATAAAGCTAATACGACAGTATTTGTCAACATTACTATACCTAAAAAATAATTTTCCAATATTTATAAAAAGACTTCGGCATTGTTTGACATTTCGCGTAATATTTTAATGTATAGTTTTGTTTCAGGGAGTGATGCGATTTTGGTGAGTTAATAATTAACAGTAATTTTTATTATCTTTTATAGTTTTTTAGACATACCTACTCGTATAAGATACATTTTGGTAAGAGCCAGATATGTAGATGGAAAACAAACAAATCTAGATGATTATGGTTTAGATGATCATGCGTTTTCAAATAATTTCTTCTTCAGTTTGAGGATAACATTATTTACACAAATATTATAGCTGTGTAATATGGTACCCACACCATTACAGCAATCCTTAGCACAAGTATTATAGTATTGTATCACATACTAAATATTTTTAAACAAGAACTATGAATTACTTTCAGTTTAATATTATTAATTCAATGAATATTTTCATATTAAATATTTTAGAGACATAATTAAAAGAAAATACCAGCCCTCTGTTCACCCGAAGCATGGATCACCCGCTTAACATTAATAAACGAGGCACAGGTTTCGTCATTACTAAAATATATATTTTTATATATATTTCATAAATATTACTAAAATATATATAAATTTGCACCTTTTATAATATTATGAAGTGCAATAAAGATGAAATTAAAAATTAAATATAAACCGGTAATTACAGCCCTGTGATCGAACAGCGACGAACATTTCATTTTTAATATTTGTTATCAATAATAGACTGAAATATTTGCAATGGACTGATACATTTAAATTTATTTAAACTATAAGGACCAGAGAAATTGTAGCGTGCTTAAATATTAGAGCTTTTGCGTAGCTATGCAGCTTAAGATCTTAGTACTAGCTTTTTTTTTTGCCTTTTATGGCAGACGAGCGAGTGGCCCACCTGATGGAAGGTGGTAACCGCTGCTCATGAACTTCAGCAATGTCAGGACACAGCAAAGCCGCTGCCTACCGTGAAAGAAGAACTCTCTTTAAACCTCGTTTGAAGAAGGACATATCATAGCGCTCGGGAAACACCGAAGCAGGCAGTTCATTCCAGAGCTTGCACGTACATGGAAGAAATGAACGCTGAAAGCGTACCGTCTTTGATTTGAACGCTTCCAGGTGATATGGATGAAACCTGCTTCGTTGCCGAGTGGTACGGTGATAGAAAGGGGCCGCTGGTACCAAATCAAATAGTTCTTCAGAGCACTCCTCGTGAAAGAGTCGGTAGAACACGCAGAGAGACCAAAAGTCTCTCCGTTGCTCCAATAACTCCAATCTATCCATGAGATAGGGCTCAACGACGATTCGAACTGCCCGTCTTTGTAGGGAGTCAAGTGGGTCGAGCTGGTATTTAGGGGCCCCTGCCCAGAGATGTGAGCAGTACTCCACGAGCGGTCGGACCTGTGCTTTGTAAAGCACAAGAAGTTGACCTGGTGTAAAGTACCGCCTAGCCCTGTTCAGTACACCCATCTTTTTGCTCGCTAATTTAGCTTTGTCCTTCAAGTGACTCCCAAACTAGACTTTATTCGAAAACGCTGAGGATCCCAATACTTTCGCAGATACGGAGAGTAACTCCTTGGAACTGTGGCGCCATGATAAAAGGGTCCTTCTTGGCAGGAAACGCGCACACTTGTGTCTTCGAGGTGTTGAATCGAACTAAGTTTTGTTCACCCCATTTAGAGGCTCGCCCAAGAGAGTCCTCGACTTCAGACACAAGTTGTGTTCGTCTTTCCTGTATCATGCTCCGAGGGACATACTAATAGCTGGTGCATCACCCGTGCTGTCATCCGCATAGCACTGTATGTTGTCGATTGACAACAAGTCATTGATATGCAGGATGAACAGCGTTGGGGAGAGCACCGAGCCTTGAGGAACACCAGCGTTAATGGTTTTGGTTTCGGAGCTACAGCCATCAACGACGACTGTAATGCTCCAATCATCCAGAAAGCTGGCAATCCATTTGCAGAGTCTCTCGGAGATTCCACAAGATGGTAGCTTCTATAGAAGGGCCCTATGCCAGACCCTGTCAAATGCCTTAGCAATATCGAGGCTAACGGCCAAAGCCTCTCCCCCTCCGCTCCATAACTTTGGAGAGCAAGGAAGAAATCGCTATCGGCCTGTAGTTTGAAGGATCCGACCGGTCACCCCTTTTCGGAATCGGGTGAACATAAGCGACCTTCCACGAAGATGGAACCCTGTTGGAATTGTAGAAAAGACTGTATAGGCGCGTTAAAATAGGGGTCAACTCAGGGGCGCACGTTTTAAGTACCACTGCAGGGATGCCGTCAGGCCGACTCGACTCGACTATGCATGTCCAGAAGTTCGAGCTCACGTCTAACCGCACGCTGCTTGATGCAGATTTTAGGCAAAGAGCTCATCATCTTCAGTTGAGTTTGAGGCAAAGAGTTGTACCAAAAGATTGGCCTTTTCTTTTGCACTATGGGCCAGACTGGCATCAGACTTACACAGTGGGGGGAGACTGACTTGGAAAATATTTCCTTGCGCAGCCTTAGCGAGCGCCCAAAAAGCACGACTCCCTGAAGGATATCTTCCAAGGCGCTCACCAATTCGGGCAACGTGTTCCGCCTCAGCCTTGGCAATAGCCTTGTTGCTGGATCTAGAAGCGGCATTAAATTTTCCCTTTCTCTCCTTGACATCAGGATCCCGACACTTCCTAGCCCTATTCCAGGCTAAGTATGCTGACTGCTTCTGGTGTACAGCATCCCTGCTGGCGTTACTAAACCAGGGGCGGCTGTGGCCGCCCACAGGTATTTTGGCAAAAGGGATGAATAATTCCATCCCTTGGTGGAGCACATCTGTGATGCAGTCAGCACAAGTGCCAGGATCCCCGGATGAGAAGCAAAACCACTTCCATGGGTAGGATGCAAGAAATTCTCGAAGTCCATCCCAATCTGCTGACTTGTATCGCCAGACTCTACGGTAACCAGTCACCGAAGAGCGATCTGGTCGCGTAACAGGGGCTGCACTGCGGATAAGGCAATGATCCGATGATCCCAGAGGAGCATCTACCTCCACCCTGTATCCTAGCGGATGTGTAGTCAGCAGAAGATCCAGCAAAGAAGGTTCATGGTTCTCGTTGTCTGGGATACGGGTGGGATGTAACACCGGTTGTGAAAAGCCATAGGCCGAGGCTATATTGAAGAGAGCCCGACCCACGGAGTCGGTAGTCCGGGAGCCCAACCACTCTTTGTGATGAGCGTTAAAATCGCCAAGGACCACCAACTCCGCGAATGGGTACCTCTCCAATATTTGATCAGTCAACTCTTGGACGTTCTCAAGTAGCTGAATTGACTCCGAATCACTGGCATGGGACCTGTAAAGGCAAGCGTAAACTCGGATAAGACCCCCATGGTCTACGCGTAGCCATAAAATTGACAGGTCCCGATGCTCGAGGCCCCAAAGGTGGCGGCAACAGATATCGCCCGTGACGAACACGCACACCCCAGATTTACGACGGAAAGAATGCTCCAACTCGTAGTCCGGGTATTTTAAGTACGAAATGTCGTCCGGTACGCATATCTGCGTCTCCGTTAAAAAGAGCAGGGCAGGCCGCACCGTCTCGAGATGGTGGTGGACGGCATCGAGGTTACTGTGTAAACCCCTGACATTGCAGAAATTCACGAGAAATGTGGAAGGGGTGTCCGCCGTAGAAAATTTGCTCTTCTTACCTTTCATGGTTTTCATAATTTATCAGAGATATGGATTGATGCATGGTTTGAGGTCGAGACGGTGCCCAAAGAAAGAGCAATGTTTTAGTGCGTGGTAGGCCCACGAGTTATGCAAAAAGCCGATACGAAGTACGGAAGGGCCCCCGATGTCCCCCGCACATAGCCGCCGGGTCCACTCCGGTCTCCCAATTCGGCACGATGACTACGTGACGGGATTTTCACCGGTTGGCGGGACAGCCTCCCGAGCAGGATGTACCCAGGTTCGGGTCTCCTACTAACCGGCAGGTGGCCAACGGAAACCATTACTACCGAGTCTCCCTGTACCCCGCACCGGCCTCCCACGCTCTTTGGACCCACCAGGCATCACACCTTGCTAGCCTCGAGCCTCACACCAACCCCGAACCACACTTAGGAAAAGAAGAAGAGAAAAAAGGAAGTGGGAAGGAGTTGAAGCAGGAAGGGGGAAAGAGGGTGGTTGGGCCTTCAGCACTCTCACTCACCGAACGAAACAACAGTAGGAATACTGCTATTTTACGTCTATATTCTGTGAGAGGGTAGTACTTCCCCGGTCGAGCCGGCCCATTCATGCTGAAATCAGCGAGGCTCTACTACCGGATAAAGCTAAAGTCGGATAAGCTCTGCTTAGTTGCACGACTTGAAATTACAGCGCAGTTGCACGGCAAGCAGCTTAAGCGGTCTCACGGGATATTATGGATATATTATTATTATATAACAATATTATGCAGTATGCTGGCTGTATTATTTCGCTGGTATCGTATCTACAATGTCAAGTGAAAACACAGCTATGCCTTTTAACGGCGATTGTAATATCAATTTCTATTATTTTAAAGACAGTTTGTGCTGTGAATTTTGCTTGTCACGCGGGAAACATTAAAAAGATTTAAACAACGGACACCATGTAGAGATTACAACTCGATACGGTGGCTATGGCGAGGTGATCATTCAATTCACTATGCCACCTGTTTGTAACGAAAACCTTTAAGTAGGCCACTAGTTTAGGTGCTAACAAATGTAAGTAAAAAGTAGTTTTACCTGCTGGAAACCGCGCCTGTATCTTGCATTCATGTAGCAGTATATGATGGGGTTGTAACATGAGTGCGACATCGCCAGCCAGTGACTCGCAAACCACACGTAAGGCCAGCCCGGCCATGAACCCCACTCGACGTCAGTACCGTGGACTGTCCACGCCACCTTAACAAACAACAAAACATATTATTGTAATTTTCAATTCTATCACTTTCACATTTATAATAATTATGTGCATAATTATTATAAACTAGCGGACCCGACAGACGTAGTCCTGTACACACGATAAACAAAAAATAAACAAATCTAAACCATTCTCGAAACTACTTGAACACACACAAAAAAATTCATCAAAATTGGTCCAGCCCTTTAGGAGGAGTTTAGTTACAAACACACACAAAAGATTTAATAAAGATGTGATAGTGAAAGTTTGTGTCAGTTAGTATTATCATTACATATAACATTATAAATAAAAGGTCCAGCAAGCAAAGCAAGAGTGTATAGGGCTCATGAGAAGAACGGGCAAGAAACTCATAGCCACTCTTTTAATTCGCCAAGTGTACAATAATATTTCGTTTACAAATCATAACTGTAAGGTGCTGCAACCATTTCTCCATGAACTACTACTCAACATACTTAAGCATTTGATAAAAATTGATGGTAGCCTCTAAAGCAGCAGTATGGTAAATAGGAGCATCCACTTACATGTACATAAATAATCAAGACAAGACGTGATTATATTCCGTACTTTAATCTAATTGTTTAAATAAAATGTAGTAAGCAAATTATCGAATTCCACTAAACCAGAATTCAGAATAAGACTCAAAAGAAAGCTTAACGGAACTGTCCATAATCACGAGTTGTCTTCATTGCACATTCTTCTTGATTAAAATACGACTGAATGTAACAACAATGCAAATTCCAGCTTAAACAAGGTGCAATATTACAAAAAAAAATATATATAGGTATATATTAAAAAAAACATAAGTGTTAGTATTTGTCATTTAATATCCTGTGATCTGATGCAAATATTAGTGCCATGGATGTTTGTTATTTAAATAATCATCTATATTATAATATGCTTTAGAAATTAAGCAAGTTTTAATTTTAACTTTAAATTTATTCTCTGGTAATTCTAGAATATTCCTCGGGATTTTATTATAAAAACGTATACCAAGACCCATGAAGGAACCATGAACTTTATGTAAACGGTAGAATGGAGCACATAATTTATATTTATTTCTAGTATTGATGTTATATATGTCACTATTTTTTATGTATAAATAAATATTTTGACGGACATGCATGATATTAAAATAAATATATTGTGATGCTACAGTTAAAATACCTATATTCTTAAATTTTTCTCTGAGCGAGATTCTAGTTCCTAATTGATAAATTGCACGCACAGCTCTTTTTTGCAATATAAAAATACTTTGATATCAGCTGCTTTTCCCCATAATAATATTCCATATGACATAACGCTGTGAAAGTAACTAAAGTAAACTAATCTAGCTGTATCAACGTCAGTTAATCCACGGACTTTTCTAATGGCGTAAGCGGCCGAACTAAGTTTCGCTGACAGACAAGATATTTGCGCACCCCACTGTAACTTTGAATCAAATGTAATGCCCAGGAATACTGTGGATTCTATTGCTTCCAGTACATCACCGTTCAATGTTATACTAGGACCAAGATGTTTTACATTAGGCAGTATGAATTTGACACATTTTGTTTTATTGGGGTTCAGTACTAAATTATTTAAAGTAAACCATTTTGTTACTTGAATCAATGCACTGTTTACTTCATCAAAATGGTCCCTATTCCTATTTACTTTAAATATTAAGGAAGTATCGTCAGCAAACAGTACAACGTCACAAATATTGTTCAAATAAAAAGGTAAATCGTTTATATTGAAATTAAACACTTTATACGGATTTTATCGCGTTGTTTATTTTACTTTAAACACTGTTATTACATAATTTTGAAAACTCTAACACTACTATTATTGACTACTATTTAAGCTATATATTTTTTTCTAATTAAATCTATTTGTATTTAAGTTTACACTTTGCCCCGACGTTTCGGTTGCTTTACAGCAGCCATGTTCACTCCCCGTGAACATGGCTGCTGGTAGAATTGATATTGGCCTAAAATTACTAGGATCAGTTTTACTACCGGATTTAAATAAAGGTATGATTTTACTATTTTTCATCAAATCTGGAAAAGTTCCCGAATCTACACACCTATTAAATAACCCACTTAAATAAGGAGCAACTATATCTATTATACTTTTTACGACCTTAACGGAGATACCCCACAGATCCTCCGTATTTTTAGATTCCAGAGATTGAAAAGCGTTGATAATATCAGTTGCGTTAACATAATCAAATCTAAATAATACTCTACACTTTGTTACGCTGGAATATAATAACCTCTCTGCGTCTATAGATGAAGAATTTAATGCGCTCGTGGTGGTAATCGGTACACTAGCAAATAAATTATTGAACACGTATGCTACATCGGCATTATTTTTGATCATTTTATTATTATCCATCAGACTAATACTATTGTCTCTTTGAGTTATCTTGCCACTAGCTTCGATAATAGCTCACCAGGTAGCTTTAACTTTATTAGAGGGCTGTTTGATTTTGTTACTGACGAACTTGGACTTAGCTAAGTTGCATACCTTTTTAAAAATTTTGGAGTAATTCTTAACATATTCAGTAAAAGTAGGATCAAAATTATATTTCTTCATACTATATAACTCATACATTTCACTCTGCTCTTATAAATACCTACGGTTGCCCATTCGTTAAATGACCTAGTTCCTTTAATAACTTTTACTTTAAACCTAAACGTATTATCAAATTCTTTCTTAACAATACCAAAAAAGCTGTCATACTCCTTATTAGAAGATTTATCTTCCCTTATATTAGAGTACATATTACATGAAATTTTATTTCTAAAATGTTTGAAGCGATTATTTGTTAAAGGCCTAACAAGTATATTTTGTTTAATATTATTATTATTAATGTTTGGAAACATTGCTAATTGTCCACAGTGATCTGAGGTTAAGTCAGTGGTAACTAATTTGTATGAAACGTTACAATCACTGAAAATGTTATCTAAACAAGTGGAAGACGTGGCAGTTATTCTTGTTGGTTCCAAAAACAAATTCGTTAAATTAAATGATTTAAATAAGTTTATAAGTCTATTAGCCAAGGAAGAGCCATCTAGTATATTAATATTAAAATCACCGCATACTAATATGTATTTCCTACTAGTTCTGATTTTAGTAATTACATCTCCATCACTGATTCAAACAGATTAAAGTTACTTAATGGGGGCGATATACACAAATAATTATATACCATTCAAGCTCAACACAGGACAGTTCTACGGTACGCTCTATAGACAGACAAGTTATGTCTTTACGTTCCCTGCAAGTTATTGTGTTTGCAACAAGTATTAAAGAACCACCGCGAATGGCTTGTGTTCTTGAAAAGGCGCTATGTACCATATAATTCATATTATTTAAAAAACTTACTTCATAGCTTTTGAGCCAATGTTCTGTTATACACATAACCTGAACATTGTAGGTCTCTAGAAATAAACTTGACTCTAAATCTTTGCCGGATAGTCCTTGTATGTTTTGGTGAGCAACACTCAATTGATAACCTCTATCCTTTGTCCCAACCTTAAGTTTAAATCAACTTTGTCATTATTTATAATAGAAGAATTGATTGAAATAGAGTTATTTACAGAAATTAAATTCATGGATACCCTACAGGTACCTGTGTCATTTTGTATATTATATGCTAATAATTTAGCAAGTTGTCATTTGTAATATAATGAAAGATACATATTATCTTTTGTCAAAATAAAATTACTAATAAATATATTAGTATCAAAATATAAAATGTCCTTATATTGACATGTCAGATTATACATACATAAATTAATGTCATGGATATATTTATTTTCATGATAATAAAATTTATGAATAAGTATGGAGAAAGTCATATTAGGGAAACAGAAGTTAATAATCTGCTGTTTTATGTGACTTTTAATTAAGCTACCTAAACCTATACCTAAATGATCAGAGAAAATATATACCTTTTCAATATTACTATTTACCACTGACAAAGCACTACCTATCTGATCAGAGACGGGACTGCATATTCTAGATTCATGTTTGATTGCTTGAGACTGACAAATATTTGAGTTTGATTTAAACAATTTGGACAGATACTACCGCTACTTAAAGCTAAGACTTAGTGATTCATGAGGAAGGATTAGTTGTATAATTTCTTAAGATTTTTTACCAATATTTATAATATAATTAATCCCTTAGGATATATTATATAGATCATTCTGTTCTATTTTTAATAAAGGCTTTCACGGTGTGCTCATAGTACGATTATTATCTCGTACGTTACATACCTTCAATATTCAATTTTATTTTATATTAAGTATTAAAAATACAAGGTGACAATTTAAGCCTTGTGGTATAATTAGCAGCATACGTAGCAGAACTTTTAACAAATCTGTATAAGTATTTTATGAATTGAAATCCTAATAATTATTCTGTATTTTTACTCTATTACTGCTATCTCTCTCTCTCTCTCTCTCTTTTCGGCTAATTATCGCACATGGTGGTGTGGTCAACATTCCTTATTTTCTTATTCCACTTCGCCCTTTCCCTGACGTCATGTTCAGAAGCATTGCATGCCTTTATGTCTGTGCGCAGCACATCTGTTCACGTGGTCTTGGGTCTTCCTCTAGGTCTACACTCTACTAATACTACAAAACGCTACTATTTGTTATAATTTTCAAAGATAGTGGCAATCGACATCGCGCATGATCTTTGTTTCTGTCTGCACCTACACCGAATACCCTTGTACAATAACATAAGCTCAAAGGACACCGGCAGAAATAGGCTTAACATAACTTCATGTTATTATATTATTATATCCAATGCCTTATTATTCAAAATTCTTTACAAATTTTTTGGCGCCATGTTCTCTAATATTTTGTAGATTTACAATGGGATAGTATTTTATTAAATTAATAAAACTTCAACGTACTTTTATTTACTGGTTCCGGTTGGCTTTGGATAATACATATACAGTGTTGCTATGTATGAAATAACAATTAGGCAAATCGATATTCCTTTCACTTTTTTTATTTGAGTATCAGTGTTTCAGTATATTGTTAGTATTACATACACAGATCAATGAATGCACAAAAATATAGACCACTTACACTTTCTTCAACGGAATCGATACTAACTGAGACTTATTTTATTTAATGGCAACTCAAAAATGATTTTGACAGTGTCAATTATTGTCAAACTACTCGACATTCGCTTGCTTGTGCACCGCTTACTGCTCTCGCATTGTGAATACTTCTCGTAATGTGTGTTTTTATTATGTACTGTGCTGTTTTGACGATTTTGGCGATATTTTATAGACTTTGGCGTATATTGCTTTCACGGACGACCCACGCATTCTCACAACGAATATTGGTTTCTCGTTTATTCGACTTACAACGGCTTGTTTTAACGGATTTTGATCACAATGCATACGCAACAAAATCATATGATGACTTATCAGTGCAAAAACATATTTTTCCTATATTTTAGTTGACAGCACTCTTGTTGGTAGGGAAGCGATCGAGCAATATTATTGTAATTGTGTGGTAGGTAAAAGAACTGTAGGTTGTTGTTGTCATGTAATGGTTATAATATCGTGCCTTAACTGGGCAAGGTTTCAACAAACTTAATAAAGCCTCTACAGTTTTTAGATAATATTTTAATTATCTATGATGATGATAATGATTAGTGATTAATAAAGTGTAGAAAGCAACGAGTAGGTATTTTATTTATGCTCCCACTATCATATGAGCCGATAATGATGATCATGATAAACTACATAAGTGTTTAGCTTTGATAATATAATATATGTTAATGTTCCAGTACATAACACACCTCCAATAACTCTTAATTATTTGGTGATCTTAAGATCTTTGTGACTTTTAAATACATGTGTATGTGTATTTCATTTTTCTTTGTCAGTAAATATCTCGTTACTCCCATTGAGCAGCTAGATGAATATTTTAGTTTTGAAATGTTAATAATATATCTATAAAATAAAGCAAAAATTATTTTAGTAACATTAAGCCCAGATATATATGAAAACTTGCCGGTTTCCTTTATTTTACAGTAGGTACTACCGTATAGCAGATTAAAAATATACGTAGGTATTTTGATTATTGATCTCTTAGTTCTGGGTAAAATATCAACATCTCTTTGCAGTATTATGTACTTATATATTTTCGTACTGCCTAATTAATATTTTAACGCAAATGTGATTTTGTTTGTATGTTTCGCCTTCACGCATATACTACTTGACCGATCAATATGAAATCTTGCATACATATTTTCAGGTGTACAGAAAAAGACAAAGGGTACTTTTTATCCAGAAAAATAGTATTATTTATTAATAAAATGTAAATTAACGCAAGCGAAGCCGGAAACATCTGGTATATTATAAATGTGAATTTTTTTTGTCGTTGACGTGATATTTTTGTATAATGATAGATTATGTGATTCACGATAATACAACTTTGTACATAGGAAAAATGCGCAAACGGATAATTTCGAAGAATAACTAATATATAACTATAAGTAAGATCACAAAATAACTCTTACACATTTCTATTACTTTCGGATATTATTTGAATGGTAACAAAGTATTATTATTCTAACTCTAAAACAAACTTCGATGTGGTCACCAGCTGTGGCGTCGCACGATGGATCGAAAATTGCTTTTCGAAGACATAGTGATCTTAGTTCTAAATATAATTTTATGTTGAAATGGATTCTGTTTCGTATTACAATGTTATCAAATATTACATGAATTAATTCGAATAAAAAAAGCGGTGTTCGAGTTTTTTCGCACAATATAATAATGTGTTACTACTACCTACGTAAGATCTGAAGATTTCTTCAAGCACAAAGTTCCCGTAATATCCTTATATTAACATATGTATGGTCATAGTATAAATATTTATGATTTTACTATATTATACATACTTTATATTACGGAAAATATAGTTGTTGGTTTTTATTGAATTTTACTTAAAATAATAATATATTTTCTTATTATTTTATTTAGCTTTATGTAAAGCTGTACGTATACGAAAAATGCATGTTTTGCGAATTAATGAAGGTTAATTTGTAAATTGAGTAAGTAGTGTATAATGTTCGAAATTCGAATGTAGTATATATTTACATATATGCTAGCAGATACAATTTAAACGAACATACAGGTGCACTCACAATAAAGATGTTGAGCGGTAACCAAGACATGGTGAAGACAGCAACCACAGTCACCATCATTTTGACCATCTGTGGAAATAATTAAATATTAAGAATCTGTTGACACCAACTTGAAAGTACTGCCTAGTACATAGGCTCCTTTGGCCCCACGTTGTAGGGATTTTGCAACAGTGAGCAATCTATTGAAATAAAGAAATATTAATTTAAGTATAGTTGATTAAATAAGCGGTCGATGTAGGATTAATTGTTAAATATGAAAGATTTTAAAGGAATAAAATCCATTGAATGTCATGACAACCATATTCGCACCTCGATGGACCACCCAATTAATAATTGATGCATCGATGATTTGTTGTATGTATGTATTGGCGGTGAAATCACAACATTAGCATTATAACATTTATCGTGCGCGTAGTGTATTTACTAACATAATATTAGTCAGAACTGAATATAAATTATCCAACTGCTGGGCACGGGCTTCTCTCAGAGTAAGCAGAACTAGACCATAGTCTACCATGCTGGCCCAGTGCGTGTTTTAGATATCACGATGATTTTCTTCATCGTTTAAATGACCGATATTTAACTATTTAATGTACTCATAACTTCCAAAAGTCAGAAGATTGAGCTCGAAGCTTTTGCAGAGCAGAGCAGTGGCCGCCTATTTGGCTATCGCTACATTTGGCTGTCGGCCTCGATGGCGTAGTGGTTAGTGTAACCGACTGCCACGCCTGAGGTCGCGAGTTCGATTCCCGCACAAGACAAATATTTGTGTGCATGAACATGGATGTTTGTCTTGGTCTGGGTGTTTCTATATATAATATGTATGTATTTACAAAAAAATGTATATATGTATGTTTATCCATTGTCTAGTACCCATAGTACAAGCTCTGCTTAGTTTGGGCTAGATGGTGTTGTGTGTATGTGGTAGAATATTATTATTATTATTATTATTTCCTAACATAGTTATAAGTATATTGATCAACATATCATTATTCTATTATAATAAGAAACACTTTTACAAAATCGCCTACCTTTCTCTTGGAGTTCTGCCACCGTGAATCACGAGCGTCTTGTGCCTCACCAGGAGGTCGTCCACCCCACACGACGTGTGCGATTCGCGCGTATGTGCACACAAGCGCACTCAGAGGTAATGCGAACTGCAGTACAAGAAGCGCGATGGTATACTGCCCACTCTGCTCAGGCGTTGACCACTGTTCCCCGCAGAAATCTCTGTTAAAATAGTAATATTTTAATAATTTAAATAGGGAAGATGGTTTTAAATTATCCACGACGTGGAATCCCGTAATTATTAATACGAAATTTTGCTTGTTTGCACAGTCGGCTAAATCGCAGAATACGGGCAAATCGGCTAGCATACGTAATAGGGATACCGTGAATGTAGTGTGTGACGGTACATGGACAAATAAAAAGATGTCAAAATTGAAGGTGGATCAAGATTCTAATGCCTCACAAACGGAGACATGACATCGCCGCATCAGTCGGCTTGTGACCACGGCCGGTGTAATATGGTCGAAACGTCAAGCTTTAAAAAGGTAAACATGCATGACCGCGTTAATACCCGCTACATATTATATATATGTATATCATGCAACGCGAAAGTTGAAAGTTATTAATAATATTTTCTGTTCAATAACATATTAACGCATTTACAAAATGCATTACAAGCTACTAATTGTATTAAATTCACATTAAAACTATATATTTTAATCTAAAGGAAAATAATTACAATTTACATATTGAAAAAAAAAGCTAACATATCTGTTACATCTAACATGTCATTGTATTGCCTGAACTGTAACATTTAATTAAGCTAATCAATAGTCCAAAGGAATGTACATTAGATTTTGCTTCACCAATACAGAAAGGCGCTCTATACAAATAATTATCTTGAGCGTATTTAAATGAAGCCAGCTGTATCTGTATATGATGGTTATAAATACGCTCATAAACCTGAAACATGACAGAGTAAACTTAGTAGAGAACTAGATTGAGTTGAATGTTAGTTTAAGTTTCTAGTATTGTTGGCAAATATATGTATATACATAGAAACCCTTATTTGGATCGTAGACAATAATTCTTTAGTAACAATATCAACGAACGGGCTCTTGTAACGAAGTACAATCCTTGTACAAGAAACCCATGTAAATGTAGTATTTATTGTTTGAGAAGTCAGAGTGCTCAAGTATCAAGGAGGACAGGAACACAGACATATACCGTATATTATATTTGATAGTCGTATAGTGGTTACTGTAACTAAAGTAAAACGCCCGAAGGGATTAATTAAAAATAATTTTGAATTTTGTTTTGAAATATAAATATGATCGAAAGATATAGCGATTTTTATACCAGTTTGATGAATGGATGTAAATTTACTTTAGGTAAATGACTCTTATGGTGCTGATGGCCAATGTGAGAGTAAAAATTAAGATGCCGTATTACTGATACTAACATAAAAATAAACTGCATAGAGTCGTGTATCACAATGAGAAAAAAATACCGTGATAATTAAAAAAGTACAATATACTTACACTTCACATACTTGATGCCAAAGGGATGGTCTCTGCAGTTCAGACACAATTGGAATAGGCGCAGCTGTTATAAAAGCCCCTACCCACACACAAATCACTACAAGCTTTGCAGCCGTTTTACCAAGCCGAGGCTTCAGCGGATGCATTATAACTATATATCTGTCTATTGATATCGCTAATAATGTATATGCACTAACAAGTACCGACACAGCCTGTGAATAGTTCACGGCTTTGCACATAAACGCACCAAACGGCCAGTACCTTAATACCAATTGTGAGACAAATGAAAACGGCACACAAAACAAGGTCATTAAAATGTCACCTACAGCTAAATTCACTATAAAGTAATTCGTTACTGTCTTCATACGAGGTGTCGTATGTACAACAAAACATACTAAGCCGTTCCCTAACAAGGCCACCACAAACACTGCACTATACATAATAAACACACATATCTGGAAGATATACGATGTGATCTCTTCGGTAAAGATATGAGATTCACACACAAGCGTAGGCTCTAACAAGCTCTCATTTATATACGTATCGTTGTCAAAGTTAGTAAAATTGTAACACTCTGAACATATTTGAGATGTCTTGAATGTATGGTTGAACAGCAAGACATTTTGTGTGGTCGAGTCGCTAGTGTAGACCATCCTTAAGTGATTGCATATCCACTAGATCGTACAGCTTTTCATTACCTGAAACAAATTATAATTATGATATATACAGTGGTCCGATTGGGAATATACCTTAATCTTACAGAAGATAGCAACTAAATATGCTGCTAATACGTTAATGCTAGCGTTTACTACTTTCTATGTTTACGCGCATGTTATTCTATTAATTTAAACTACTGTTCACGGCTACATTTGCATTTATTTAAAAAAAAAACACTACCTTTAGACAATTAAAACTCTAAACCATTTAATTTTACACTTTCCCCGATGTTTCGGTTTTTCCATGGTCACGTCTTCTGTCTCTTCTGTCGAAGACGTGACCATACCTGCTAAAAAGCAATTGTAATCCGTAAACAGTAGATTGATTTCAATATTCCAGCGTTTCTTCTCTGTAGGGCACGATTTACAGAATTTCGTAAAGAGCAAGAAATTTTGCTGTACAGTAGAATACAATTTCTTGACTTGTGCGATCGTTTTACTTATTGTTATGCCTTAGTAATATAAAATTAAGATATTACAAGAAGTCAGTTAAACGCAGCATGTGTTGGGGACAGTCTAAAATCATCAGTACTTTCTACAATGAGAGTTGAAAAACGCTCTAACTCTCTCTCGTGACTCAACTCATAATAAACGTTATCACAAAGTCTTTGAGCCGAGATTTGCCCGTCATTAAGTTGTTAACATGTTAATGAGATTGTTATTCTCACTGTTTTGTGTATAGGAAGTTCTAGATACTTGAATGAATCGGCTATGAAAATGGTAACTTAGAACACGAACAATGCAAATGGTGAATCAGCACTAGACTAGACTTTCCTCTTACAACTTGAATTTTTAATATAACCATTTAATTTACCACCATTTTAACACTTAGCTACCAATATTTACGGCATACTATAATATATAATGATATAATACAAACAATATAATACACATAATTATGATAAATATTCCAGACTTTAAATAAGTATAATATTTATAATTATATTATACGTATTCAAAGACCAAAATATCAATCACTAAGAAGATTTTCTATACGAAATCCGATTTCTGTAATTTCATATTAGCTTTATTCATTACTATATGCATCTCACGAGGAATGGATTGATAGGAGGACACTAGGATTTTAATAAATTGACTACCATGTAACAGACACAATACAAAATGTATTGTTCGCGGTCATTTATGACCGGCACAGTATTCAATGTGTTAAATATGGCCAAACCTTTAAATGACTTTAAAAGGTCTTCTAGAAAATATCTGATAGTATTTTATTTTAGCACAAGCACGCACTTTTTACAAGCTCTTGCCTGTGATTGTAGCCGTGTTGAAGTTTGCTTGATAAGTTATGCTATATATATACCTAGACTGGTAAACACATGAGCGTACACTCTGTACGAGGTTGAATATTGATGGGTCAATCATTTTAAAAATAGTCCGTACAAACTAGGAGACTGACAAACAAAATAGCGTTTATATATTGTTTCATCTGTCACGTCTTAGAATACCAGATATAATTAAAAATCTGTTGTGACTGGCCACCAGTGCGCCGCTGCGACTCAATAAATCATTTATAATATCTAAGTTATGTACACCTAATAATGCCGTTGTTGGAAACTCATGATGATTATTGATATGATTTCAGACTCAAACTTTAATCATGAATTGAGTGACCTTTCGCGACAAGATCACTACACAAACTTGATGTGACTTACATAACATTATTTGTAAAATTAATACACGACCGAAAGTTATTACTCGGCCTCGATGGCGTAGTGGTTAGTGTAACCGACTGCCACGCCTGAGGTCGCGGGTTCGATTCCCGCACAAGACAAATATTTGTGTGCATGAACATGGATGTTTGTCTTGGTCTGGGTGTTTCTATGTATAATATGTATGTATTTACAAAAAAAAAAGTATATATGTATGTTTATCCATTGTCTAGTATCCATAGTACAAGCTCTGCTTAGTTTGGGCTAGATAGTGTTGTGTGTATGTGGTAGAATATTATTATTATTATTCTCTTTATTTAAATATTTTCAATACATTTTTCATTTTTAAATATACATATATCTATAAAAATACATATCATTTAAAAATATAAAATATATGGTACCCCACCGGCATCGGGAACAGGATCCAAGCTGCCGGTGGTTAGGATTCCAGAGATAGGAACCTCCTCACAATGCGTGCTGTATCTAAAAGCACTGCCTTCTGCATCAAACCCTTGATCCAAGCACCCAACGCGAGCCTCTTTAGATGGTGATCGAGGCTCTTGGCTATTAGACCATTGACAGATATGACTATCGGCACAATGATTGCCGAATCAACGTCCCACATGTCGACAACCTCGCGAGCCAAATCGAGATATTTAATTTGCTTATCTTTTTCAGCTTTCGCGAGATTGCCGTCATGCGGAATGGTGACATCGATAATCAATGCGCGGCGCTCTGATCGATCTATCACCACAATGTCAGGTTTGTTGGCCACAACAGTCCTGTCTGTGATGATAGTTCGATCCCAGTACAACGTGACATGACCATTTTCGAGAACTGATTCAGCTACATACCTGTAGTACGGCACTTCAACATCTACAAGTTTGTATTTCAGAGCAAGTTGCTGGTGAATAATCCTGGCTACTTGGTTATGTCTGTGCAAGTACTCGCCGTTAGCAAGACGAGAACAACCGGAAACTATATGCCTGAGGGACTCACCAGGTAGGTGGCACGCCCGACAAATGTCAACCGTACCATCCCTCAAGATATATCTCCGGTAGTTATTCGTCTTGATAACTTCGTCCGCAATAGCACAGACAAACCCTTCGGTTTCCCCAAAGAGGTCACCGAAACGTAGCCAGTTCACGGAGGCTAACAGGTCTACATCAACTCCATATAGAGCCTTGTAGAACCTACCGTGAAGCTCCTTGCTCTGCCATACATCCCTGCGATCGTTAGTGCTAAGTACTACAGGCTTGCGCCAGTTCTCTTTAGCCAAACTGAGCGGGGTGAGTCCGATGTCTACAGCAACTACATCCCGATGCATACCCACGTCTGCCTTAAGAAAGTATTCTCTGAGGTTGCATACCTCGCGGTTATGAAGGGCCTTGGCATTCAGAAAGCCTCGGCCTCCACATTTCCGCGGGATATACAATCTCATCACAGACGAACGTGGGTGATGCATACGGTATGCCGTCAAGAGTGTACGGACCCTCCGGTCCAGGGCATCCAGTTCAGTCTGAGTCCACTTAAGTATGCCAAAGGAGTACATGAGCACCGGCATGACCCAAACGTTACAAGCGCGCACCTTGTTGCCACCTGATAAAAGACTTTTTAAAACTTTTTTCAGGCGACCAAAGAAACGCTCCTGCAACGATTGCTTCATGTCAGCCTCATTGATACTTAACGCCTGTGACATACCCAAGTACTTGTAAGTATCGGTTACAAGAAGTGATCTTAGGTTAATGGAATCCGAAAGTTGTGTTCCTTCGGATTCCACTATCCTGCCTTGTTTTACATGGATGACAGCACATTTGTCCACACCAAAATCCATACTGATAGACTTACTAAAAGTTTCAGTTACTTTAAGTAAATCCATCAACTGTAATTTAGTGTGGGCAAACAACTTTAAGTCATCCATATATAACAAGTGGGATATCACTCCACCACCTCTATGTAACCTGTAACCTAGCCCTGAACCCTCTAGTAATGTACTAAGAGGATTCAATGCTAGGCAGAACCAAAGAGGACTCAGGCTGTCGCCCTGAAATATACCCCGCTCAATTTTTATCAATTCGCCATTCCCAGGGATCTGTCGACATCCTGGATAGCTAAGAACCGTTTTCCATTGCCCCATGCATGACTTCAAAAAGGTGCGCAGAGTTGCATTTACTTTATACAACTCTAACACCCTCAAAAGCCATGCATGAGGCACCGAATCATACGCTTTCTTATAATCTATCCAACATGCCGCCATATCCCTTTGTTTACGGCGAACCTGTTGGCTAATGGCCATATCAATGAGGAGGAGCTCCTTAGTACCACGAGCCCCCCTCTTACATCCATTCTGAGAAGCTGACATTATTGAATTTGTATCAATATGTTTAGATACCTTGGCTCTCAAAATAGATGTAAGAAGCTTATAGATCGATGGCAAACATGTTATCGGTCTATAATTGCCGGGCTCGTTGGTACTACCTGTTTTATGGAGTAGGTGGGTTATTCCCGTGGTCATAAAATCTGGTAACGATCCAGATTCTAGGGCAGATTGAAATTGAGCAGCCAAACAAGCATGTGAGCTACGCAGCCATTTCAGCCAGAAATTGTGCAGTCCGTCCGGTCCTGGTGATTTCCAATTTGATAAGGATCGGACCGCACTAATTACATCCTGGCTATCAATGACCACGTTTTCCATTTCTGGAATTAGCTCACTTGCTCGCTTGACCTCCCGCATCCATTCCCCCTCAGTGTGGCCGACGGGTACCGACCAGATGTTCCTCCAAAAACGTATTTGTAGCATCAGCATCTGGTAGCCCCACATCGGCCACACATTGATCTGGTCGTTCCCAGGTTCTATAAACCCATCTTTGGTCACTTTGAAACGTGCGGTTGATGACATACCGGTGCACGCGTTTTTTGTATCTGCGCAGTCGATTTGCCCATGCATAGACTTTCTGCTTCAGGAAGTCAATGCGCTCTGTGGCCCGAGATACGTATTCATGAGGACACCAGTCCCCAGAAAAGCCCGGCCCACATAGCGCATTACCCTGGGCCGTGTGTTCCCTGCCCTGAAGCAGATCAGCTTACCGATGAGTGTCCTTGCCTCAGCAATACGCCGTTCAATCCTGCACTGCCAGGCCGGGGTGACAGATGTTTGTCGTATAGCAGGGACATGTGTGGGTAACTTGATGCCCGCTATACGACTTGCCGCCACAGCAGCACAGTACAGGATCGAATGAGTATCGGCGAGATTCTCGCTATTATCTAAATAACTAGATAATAGCGAGTCCAGGACACTCACCAATGCTATATTTTTTCTATGCATAGGTAACCGAGGCAGACGAGGCCGAATCGTAAATTGCATGTACCGGTATTCCTGAATCGCACTTTCCAAAGCATCCTTTACCTCCTCCTTGTACTGAATACTTACATCATTTGTCATGTCATCCACCTCCATGCTGGCACTATTGCCCGTCCGCGTCGCACCAGGTGATAGTTGCGTAACTGCGGGTTGGATGCGAATGGCATGGCTCGTAGGCAAGTATTCTGAGCGTAGCCTATCAAGCACGGTATCATCCAACTGTCGACTGCGTTGGATAACCCGCACTTGATCCGATAATCGCTGTGCTGAAACGTTGACGCTTGGTTCAAAGGCCTGAAACAGAACAAGCATGCGGCTGCGATACGCAGTGAGGTTAGTTCCTCCCTCTGTAGCCCCAAAATATGCCCGCATGACGTTTTCATTAATGGATTGAGTCCATCGCATGCGGCGCACATCACCACCGGCAGCGGGGGCCCGATTCGGGGTCCCGCCTCGGGGTCCCAAGCGGGTCGGTGGCCGGCCTCTTCCTCGCCGACGTGCAGGTGACGGTGACGAAGGCGGAGAAAAATATTCGTCGCTATTATTATTATTATTATTATTACTCAAAGATATATTTCTTGACTCTTATATGCGATTCCTTATTCAGCTTTCAAGCTACATTATATTCACGCGAAATTTCATTAAACTCGATTCCACTGTTTAGCCGCTAAAACTAATATATTACACCATCTTTATTTGAATAAATTATTTAAGGTTGCTACTAAACATCGGAAGAGCGACGTGAACGAGGATGCTAAATTCAATTACGAGCGCAAAATATGTTTTTTATGCAAAATAAGATAAATTACATCAAACACATCTCGTTTTTCTTAAGCGTTATTAGGGATATTAAGGCAATATTTTAACCGTTGTCAATATTTTAAATATCATTTAGGCAACAAATTGGCAGGGCCGTTTTTTTATTAGGACTTTGGTAATTTGCCTCTGAACAAAAATAATTATAAACTCATTCTTGTTTCACAAAGGACTACTCCTTTTTGCCTACGCAAAGACTATGAATTTGCACTTGCTACGATCAAAAAGCAGCAATGGCCTCCTAAGAGACTGTTAGACTACTATTATACAGAGGTTTCGAGTTCAAGCCCTACACGTCACCTTTAACTTTTCGAAGTTATATCCGTATTAAATAGAAGATTATGGCTCGCTGTAACGGTAAAAGAAAACGTTGCGAAGAAACCTGTGTGTAGCATGTCTAAGAGTTCTCTAAAATGTTCTCGAAGATTTGGAAGTCAGAATTATTATTATTAGTTATTATTACATTATATTAACATTTTGTTACATTAAATACAAAGAATATCTTAAGAATACGTTCAGAAAAAATACTGTTGCTGAGGGATAGCTAGTATAAAATAAGGTACGTCATTATCATTATCTATATAAATTCAATCCATCTGATTGACAGAATATGTTCACGCGTATACGTATATGCGTACTCATAGAGTTGTCTGACAGTTTTTTTTTAATCGTTTACTTTCTTTACACAAATAAAACATTTTACACAAAATGTTATGCTATGCATAGCTAGTATATCACAGCTATGTTCGTAATACTATTAAATAGTAAGCTACATTTTACATGGTATATTACTATTAATAATTTATTTACATTTAATTTTTTTACAATACACTTACAGTGTTTAAAAGCAATGATTATCGCCGTACACGAAAACCTCTCAGAACTTATTTGTGTACGGCGAACCGCACATTTAAAACTAAACAATAGGTACTTATAAACAATTAATACGTATTCAAATCATAATCACCTCGTTATTGAGTTAAAAAAACTTTTTCAATTTATACTAACAGCTTTTCGAACGTTTTCTTTAATGTATTTGATTATCCTCTGGTAGTTTGTTTATGTAATATGGAAACAGATAGTTTGCAACTCTCGTTCCATTACTTGTATTGGATTATAGGAGTGGCTTGGTGATGTAAGGGCGCCTTGCCACTGACACGGCACCGAGTGTTGTGGATTCGATCTCCACACGGGACAAAAGTTTGTGTGATACAAGTTGTTCCGAGTCTATTATGTTCTTTATGTCTATTGTAATCTTTAAAATAATATCTTCATATTAATAATTATAATAGTCTTTCTTACTAGTTCCTATAACAGCATTGCAAAATGATCTCTGCGTCGTTATAAACCATTTTGTTCACAATCGTATTTATTAAACAGGAGTAATCTCTTGTTGAATCTGGTTTACTTCCTTAGTACTTGATATTGACCTTTTTCAAATGGTAGCGTAGGAACTATTTAGATGAGAGGCAATATTTAGTGTACTTTGACCCGAAGAACATCGTACGGTTTTCCGGAATAAAGCTTATATTCTGGTTGATTTATGTAAATATTTAATGGAAACTCTTTATGTTATTCATTAACATTTTTGGCACCTCACTTCACCTGCACTAAGGCACCTCTGACTTTTCAGTTTTATATGCGTAATGCGTATTAGATAGCTAATTATTGTTCACCTGAACGACGAAAGAAAATATCATAAGAAAACCTGCATATCTGTAAGTTTTCCATAATGTTCTTGAATATATATGAAGATTGCTAACTCGCACTGCAGCGTGAATATATGGCCTAAATTGACAAGAGTCTCAGGAATACGTCAATTTATATGTATATATTATAATACCGACTTTTTGACCTTTACAGCTTTACAGCAGCATAGGTAAATAAATAATGTTCTTGCAAGAATAATAAAATTAATCGCTACATTAGATGCTTTGAGCAATTTAAACATAGGATTAATACTGGGAATATATTCAAAAGATATTGAATAATGAATATTGTATGATTTCAACACGGTGTTGTTTTTGTTTGGTAAAATTTAAAATATTATTATATTATATTGTCACTCGCTGAGTTCCTCGAACAATATCATACGAATACAGGTAACTCCTCGAAATTGATAAAGATAAAGTTACCGACATTATCAACTTTTGTTTACGCGAAAATTTCTCGTAATTCACAAACAACAGCATATGAGTACGTTATATGTCGAATATTGTATTATTACTTTTTGGAGCTTTTATCATTTCATACAAGACAAACAACTCTTACCTTCAAAGGTATTCTAATATGAAAAGTATGATTGTTCTCCGTAACTATGGCTAATATCTTTCTACCTATAACATAAAATATTATAATACTACATATAGCCATTACATTGTTTGTGATCGAATATTTATTTTGGTAATTGGATAAAATTGGGTTACTTTAAAGTCCTAACCTTATCAGCAAGCAGAACTTAGTCCTACGTGGAAGACCAATACACCAAAACGCTACTTAAAAAAAATATATATTCACGTTATCTCAGTTATCGTATTAAGAAACTAACTTTAGTGTCGCCAACTCCATCTTTTGTATTCCAGAAACTATACGAATTAGAAGGTAAATTCCTTAATACATTAAAGCTTATATAATATTGCCAGGCGTTGCCTTCAATTTTGCTCAAGCTTTTAACTATAATTCTAAATAATAAATTCTTAACCGACTTTGTACTTTGTACCTCTTTTAACGAAAATTGCGTGGATGGAGGAGTATTAAATTTGGCACAGTTGAAGTTTATATGGAGAAGGAGTGGTATTGCCTGATATTATAAAAATGTGCATTAGAAATACATTAAATTAATTAAAAAGCACTACACGCACACAACCATGCATTTGACACAAGCAGTGGAATCGCGTTCGTAGTATTTCGGCATTGTTCGGCTGATGTCGTAGAATTCTTCGTAACTCCATAGTTACGAACCTACTCCATATACGTATGTAACCATTTACATACGTATATGGAGTAGGTGACTAAATGAAATGTGATTATAAGGGTATAGTTATAGACCATAAAACCTTAATAATGATCAAACTTAAATTTTTAATCAATTATGGTCGAATTTCGAAAATCGATCCTAATTGGCATTTCGTAATTGCTCAATCGTACAAATGATTCCACAACAAGCTAACAATGAGAGAGTTTAGCTGTTATTTGAGACTAAGTACTAACAGCTGCCGAGGTTTGGATACAAATATAACGTAATTCAAAAACTACGGTTAATTCATTGAAGATTGCTTATTTTACAAACTGTGTGTACAATCGAAGAGCTATGCGTGTTTCTTACTTATTTTGTACGAATACGAATAGTAGTGTACGTAATATATGTTTACCTTTTTACCAAGGAAGTCGGTGATGACTAGGTGGTAAGTGAAAGACTACGTTACAAAAATATGTTTCTAATAGAAACATATTTTTCCACACATAGCTTAAACTACACGACGCAAGTAGCTGTCGCGCGCTGTTTGTACAAGCTACTTATACAGGCTTCATGCTTGTTAAACTCTCGTCTAAATTTAATTTTCGTAAGGCAAACTATGTGTTGATAAATGAGAGAATAAAACAAGTTAAATGGATTGACAGCTTTTCGCAGTGTGAGGATGTTAATGCTATGGTGGACGTGTTTTATAAGACACTGAATAATATTATTAGTGTAACGGTACCAAAAACAAAAATGGCTCGAAATAAATATCCTACATGGTTTCCTAAATCACTTATAAATATCTTGAACGAAAAGGAAAAACTTAGAAAGCGATTCCATAAATATAAAAATCCTAGAGATAATTACGAATATAAAATGTTAGGACAAAGATCGAGTGAGTTAATCAAAACTAGCTACAGGAATTACCTTAAAAACATGGAGGAAGGAATCAGACACAATCCAAAGCTGTTCTGGTCCTTTGTTAAAGCTAAAAGATCCGGCTCTAGTGGAATACCTATGGAAATGAAGCTAGAAGGTAACTTAGCTACATCACATGTTCGGGACGATATTAGCAACCTCTTTGCGAGCTTCTTTTCCTCTACTTTTATCCAGTCGGGCGACGTAAGTTCAGATCCTCCTGAAGAATCACATCAATACCCACAAAATGGTTTGGGCAGTGTTTCCTTTACTGAAACGGATGTGCTTAAGGTACTTAATAGATTGGATAGTTGTAAAGGAGCTGGTCCAGATGGTCTACCGCCACTGTTTATAAAAAGATGCGCAGTCAATTTATGCCTCCCACTTAAAATTATCTTCAATTATTCCATGAAATCATCCCAATATCCCTCCGAATGGAAATTAGCACATGTGGTACCAATATATAAGAAAGGTGAGGCAAACAATATTAAAAACTATCGTCCTATATCCATATTGTCAGTCTTCTCGAAAGTGTTTGAGTCTCTTCTGTGTCCTATTTTAACGTCTCACTCGAAAGTACAGTTAGCTCCACAACAACATGGATTCTGCGCAAATAAATCAACTGTAACGAATTTGGTTCTGTATGTCAACGATCTCAGCCAATCCGTAGACTCACATAAACAGGTAGACTCTATCTACACAGATTTTAGCAGCGCATTCGATAAAGTGGATCATAGACTGTTATTGCAGAAGCTCGCAAATCTTGGTATATTTGGCCAACTTTTGCAGTGGTTCAAGTCCTATCTCTCCAAAAGGAAACAAAGAGTTGTTGTTAGTGGTCATCAATCCACGCTCTACTTTTCCACATCTGGAGTCCCACAAGGATCCCACTTAGGGCCAATTTTGTTTATTATATTTGTCAATGATATAGTAAATTGCATTAAACACAGCTCTTGTTCCATCTATGCAGATGATGTAAAATTATACAAGGTGATTGAATCAGATACAGACATATCTCTGCTCCAAAACGACCTTGACTCGGTATATTCCTGGTGTATTATTAACAGAATGATTCTTAATCCTGAAAAATGTTACCATATAACATTTACTAAAAAACATAAAGCGCTTGAGTCGTCATATATCCTCAATGGAAAACTTCTGCAAAAAGTCAACACAATACGAGATCTGGGAGTGCTCTTAGACTGTAAGCTCACGTTTATACCACATATTGACAATATCGTCGTTAAATCTGGAAAAACACTGGGATTTGTAAAAAGAATTTGTCATGATTTTAACTCCACCCAAGCTCTCAATGTGCTGTACAATACGTATGTACGCAGTGTTTTAGACTACGCGTCGCCGGTCTCGAATCCTGCTTATAGAACACATGCGAATCGTATAGAGCGCATTCAAAAAAATTTCACGCGTTATCTACGGTATAAATCCAACACCCTTTCATATGATACGGATTACAGGGAGAGACTTAGCCACTTCAATATGATATCCCTAGAACATCGTAGGCTAGTTCACGATTTAACTTTACTGTACAAAATTATAAACGGCTTCATACAAGTCCCGAGACTGACCAAAGAAGTCTATATATCGGTGCCACGTGAGAGCATCCCCAGAGCCGATCGAAAATTAAATTTGTTCTATCCTCGCCCAGCTCGAACTAACCTCGGTCATTTTGCGCCAATGAATCGACTGATGAGAGCATTTAACGAAAATCACACTCGTTCAAATGACATTGACATCTTCTCCAACACTCTATCACAGTTTCGCAAACTACTGTCAACCTGTCAGCCTAAACAGTAAATGACAATATATTCTATGTCAAAGGAGTAACCCTACCATTTTATTTTTTATTTTTTAAGTTGTTAAATGTGTTTTTTTTCTTTTCTTTTTGTGTTTAGATTGAATATTAACCGTGCTTTAGTTTTAATTTTTTTTTTTTTTAATTTTATTAGATTTAGTTTTAATTTCATTTACAATAAATCCAATGTATTTAGTTTTGTAAGAGTTAATTTAAGTTAAGCTTTATTATTTTAATATTGTATGCATATTGTAGTTTTTAGTGAGTAAGTTCAATGAAAGTGCTGTGCACTCCTGTAAGTGACTGGTTCACTCCAGTATAAAAAGTATATGTAAAGTAATTTAATGAAAAGTGTATTAGTGAATAAGTCGTTGGGGTGCCATAAATAAATAAATAAATAAATAAATAAGCAGAATGCCAGAAGGACACTAATAGCTTCAGATTAATTTTGGACCATTACTCATTAGTCAGTGCTTTGCAAAAAGCATGCATATCTCTCTTTTTTCGTTGTATGAATACAATTATAAACTCTCAAATTACCACTATTAAACACTGCCACTAGCTAATGTTTACTTCTATTTAAGCTATTAAAACTATTTAAATTTAAGTTTACACTTTCCTCTATATTTCGGTCGCTTTTCAGCAGCTATACTCACGGGGAGACTTAAAAAAGTATGAATAACCACATTTGCCACAACTTACAAACAAGAGATTATTAAAAATTATATGTCATACCCTAAGGCTCTGTATGAAATCGACTTACTCCATGCAAACACAACATTTTGTCGCTGCAAATTTACATTTCCGTGATACAAAGGCTTCGTACGGACTATGTAATATGCTGTAAACCAAGTTTCGGTGTGAAACTTATTAAGCATTTGATCACATGATTTGAATGACAAGGCTTGGCATTATTTCTGAGTCTCATGAAATTATCTTATGGTACGAATTCGCAAGACAGCACAGATAAAGAAATTAACATGTGTTTATTGCCAAATTACCTTTCACAGGTGGCGTAGTGATTTTAGTGTTCGCCTTGCAACTGCCACTATGACGAGTATCATGGGTTCGATACCTACACGATACAAAAATTTATGTGTACCGGTTTTAGATATTTGTCGTGTCAGTACTTTCAATGTTTGTAAAGAACCCCGCGGAAAAACATGTAGTCTTTTTAAAAATGTAACAAATAAAATAAACCAAGGGATTAACAAATATAGTTAAAATGCACTATAATATTAATATATGTATATGTCGCATCCGGTCAACTATCAATGAACGGAAGGCACAAAATGACTATGTGACTTCCGTTCAACTGTCAACGAACGGAAAGGCGCCAAACGATTACGTGACTTCCGGCGTGCCTTGACGGAGTCATGCGTGGCACGATCGAGCTCACTTGTGATTAGACACTCGACGGAGCAACACACGGAACTTTCTTTCCGCTTCGTGATAGATTCAATTACAATAATTTAAATTATAGTGATTATTGTGTCTCAGTAACGGAATAAAAGTGTGCCTATAATTACTACACCACGTTTTGTTTGAACGATACCCGCAGCAAGCCCACATTATGTCCGAAAATAACGGCCAACACAAAGCGCTTCCGACATATATATATATATATATACCTACATCAGTTCCTTAGTACGTTACCAACACCAGGGGTTTAAATGGCAAATAACTACAAAAAATATTGAACATATGGTCAAATACATCTCAATTGTTGGTATTTGCCGACTGAATTAATATTCAGATGCAGATTTTAAACTACGATACCGATTTATACAAAAATAATACCTTATTTTAATCTAAATATCCATTATTTTTCTAATATGCAATCAATCCCAATAATGATACGGTGCAAACCCACGCCGGTCATAGGTAGCTCACATGCAATTGAAGGGTAAAGATACAATGCATCAGGTCAATGTATAATTAGTCACGCATCTTAGCTGCGTCTATATTTTGCGATGAATACTAATTACATTATCTCGTGTTTTTACCGATTAAATTAAGCCGTACCTACTACACCAAACTAGAGTATTTCGGTTGATTCCTTTTTCGTTTTTTAAAGGTGAACTTTGAAAGAAGATTATGCATAATTTCTGTCACGGGGGACTTTACAAACATTTAAACAACAGACACAAAGCAGACTCATACTGGAGAAAACTATTTATAGATCACAACACGAGGCGCGGCTAGCTGGGTTACCACTAATATACCATCCGTGCAGTCAGATTAAATCGGTATTCCATATATTTTTATTAGGAAGATAAAATACTGAAGCCCCAAAAGGCCATTTCACAGTTACAAGGATTTTATTTTTATAAATTCTGATACCATTTCAGTCAATCAATATAAAACGGTATGACAAAAATAGAATATAATTTAATGATGTACTAGATTTTGCCCGTGGTTTCACCCGCGTAAGTCCCGTTGCCGTGGGAATATAGGGATAAAAAGCCTATGTGTGAATCCAGGTCTCCAGCTATCTACATACCAATTTTCATTGCAATCGATTCAGTAGATTTTACGTGAAACAATAACAAACATCCATACATCCTCACAAACTTTCACATTTATAATATTGGTATAGATATCCTGCGATAAAAATACTGTGCATTTTTTTAATTCATAACGCTCGTCAATTCCTTATTAATTCTTTACTAAGTCCATTTCATTAAGGTATAGTGTCTAAAGCTTTCTTTTTAGTAGAAACACTCTATCCCAGCGTTACATATGATGCGAAATCATCATAAAATATCTTTAGACCTTTCAGAAAGTTGATGAATAGCATATTTTAGGAAAACATTTTCCCAGTAGATTTGAGAGGGTTGGGTCTTACACACATATTAAGACTGCGCCGAGCGTAAGACGCGGTTGGACCAAATGGCAGAGCTCGATATTCAAATCGGCCTGCGGCCGCTATAGTAAAATTGTATGGAGGATTTGAAGTGCTTTTTTGATAAACATGTATCTCTATTGTCAACCAATAACTTAAATATTTCGGACAAATTGTAATATAACTATTTATGTTTCGGTTAAGCTGTAAAATAGGATAGATTTCTACTGTAATTATCTAAAATCACGTAACACGATCTTACGTTTTTGCATTTTTCGTGCAAAATCACGTAGTTTTTTAGGCGAAATTATTAATTATTTGATGTTTTTTACATGAAGTAATTGTAAACACATTCATTGTTATGGTAAATGTATACTTTATATTTGTATTAACCAAAAAGTGTTAATTTTATCAACTTAACTGTGACCGCCTGTTTTGGCACATTTCGCTCGGCGCAGTCTTAATACGTTTACAACAAACAAACTCAAGACCATTTTCTTCACTAGATCAGTAACCTCAAGAAAAAGGCCAGAAGTTTTTAAAGCCTGCTAAGAACTTTACATAATCTGTTTGAAAAGCTTACGTAAGCTGCCTACAGGCTTTCAGTAATAACGAAACGTTCTAGGAAGCTGAACGGATTATATTAATATCTAATGAAGATTGAAATTAAACTACTATATACGGATTTTATCGCGTTGTTTATTTATCACTGTCTTACAAAGCTGTATGGGTTACCAAAAATACACAAGGAAAACGCTCCTCTACGTCCTATTGTGAGTCAGATCGACACACCAACTTACAGATTGGCTCAGCACGTAGCGAAGATACTCTCACCACTCAGAGGCAACTCAAGAGCACATGTAAAGGATTCATACCATTTTGTGAGTGAGATTAAACACCTATGTCTCACTAACAATGAAACAATGGTTAGTTTTGATGTACAGTCATTATTTACATGCATACCTATACATGACTGTATTGAAATAACTAAAAGGAAGCTAATAGAGTACAATATGCCTGAGGAATATGCGGAACTACTAAAGCATTGCTTAACAACTGGCTATCTGTTGTGGGACAATAAATTCTACATACAAGTCGATGGTGTGGCAATGGGCTCCCCAGTATCGCCTGTTGTTGCCGACATATATATGGAGGACTTCGAGGCTCGAGCTTTACAGACTGCCCCCATCACACCCAGGATTTATAAGAGGTTTGTAGATGATACTTTTACAATATTACCAACAGATAATGTTAGTGTATTCCTAGAACATCTTAATTCCATTAATAACAACATCCAATTTACTATGGAATTAGAGGCAAATAATTCGTTAGCATTCTTAGATGTACTTGTCATCAGGAATCCTAATCATACTTTGAGCCACACCGTGTATAGGAAAAAGACCCATACAAATAGGTACTTGAACGGTGAATCTCACCACCATCCTAAACATTTAGCTACCGTGGGAATGTCTTTGTTTCAGAGAGCCCACGGGATCTGTGACAAGAAACACCTGGACGCCGAGCTTAAACATGTCAAGCAAGTACTGCAAGACAACAAGCTCCAACAGCCGCGCCGCTGTCACAGATCCCGAGAAAAGCCAGCCACAGTCGAGCGCCAGCCTGCTATACTGCCTTATGTAAGGGGTGTCACTGACAAGATTGGCTACATCTTGAAGCGAGCTTCAATGAACACATACTTCAAGCCGCCAATGAAGATAAGTCAATTTTTACCATCCATCAAGTGCCAATTACCTTTACAAGATGCAGGGGTCTATAAAATAGATTGTGACTGCGGACTCTCATACATTGGTCAAATCAAGAGAAGCATAGGCACCCGCATAAAAGAACACATAGCTGACGTAAAACACAAACGCTCGTTGAAGTCTGCTCTGTGTGAACATGTACAACAGGGGACCAATCACTACCTGAGATTTGACAAACCACAGATTCTCGCTAAAGAACACCGATTCCTGCCAAGGATGCTTCGCGAGGCTATTGAAATCAAAAAACATCCCAATTTCAATAGAGAAGATGGTTGGAATGTACCACCAGCTTGGGATCCAGTACTTCAAATAGTCAAACCCAAGAAGAAACAAACCACAGCTAGACTTCATGATACTTTGAGCTCATTCTGCGTAAATAGAAACACCAATAATTAAATTATGTTCGGGTACTTTGAAATAACTACACTGGAACATTGAGACAACTACCATCTTAGTCTCCCCGTGACCATGGCTGCTGAAAAGCAACTGAAACGTCGGGGAAAGTGTAAACCAAAAATAAATAGATTTAACAGTTTAAATAATTTTATTAGCTTATAAATTAGTAAAATAAAATCAATAGTAGTAGTAGTGTAATATTTTCAATATTTTGTAAGACAGTGATAAATAAACAACGCGATAAAATCCGTATATAGTTGTTTAATTTCAATGAATAACATTTGCGTAAACAGAAGATCTAATGAAGATTATTATAATATCTAATAGTTACGCTAATCAAACCTAAAATAAACTTGTGCTCTGTTTCTATAATGTCGGCATCAACATAAATTCTACATCAAGCTTGTGGCTTATCATGAATAATGCAATTGTAAAAAATAGATAGTTTAAATAGTAAAAATTTACGTTTTGCCAAAATTCAACCAAAATATGATACTAGAAATCTGGCATTCGGAATATAGTTTGGTGGAAGAGCTATCCTTGTTGTTACCTGTCTAATTGGATATTGCAAACAAGAGCTTGCGGCACCGATTCTGCTAGCCATAGAAAACCACCTGTGTTCTATCTACAATATTCGTGTCCGACTTATTTTATTCTATACTTTCGCAATTTCTATATGTCTCTTTCTGATGATGGTTGTGAGCAGGTTGGTACGACTCTATTGACTACTTTAGCTCTTGCAGCTCAAATCAGATTAGCGTTCGTTCTGCAGAGTAGAATAGTCTTCTTGTTTCGCCTTAGTTGTATTGCCTTGACCTTGCTTCTACAATTATGTGAACCGCCATTCAGAGTCATAGTTATGGACTCTGAATGGTGGATACTAGTTACCGTCGATCAGATAGGTTAGTATCTATATATTTTCATCAACGCTAATCAAAATAGTAAGTAAGCGAAGTTTTTTTAAGGGGACTTCCGCAATTTGTGTAAGTCCTGTATCGCGGGGGCTTTACAAACATTCAAATATCGGACACAAAGAACACCCATACTTGGTACAACTATTTGTGGATCACAGAAATGATTGTCCCGTGTGGGGATTGAACCCACAACACTCGGCGGCAGTGGCGAGGCGACCGCGTAAATTAGTACGCTACTTTTGCAGTCAAAGATTTACGAGCATAGACTAGTAAATTCCTGAATAATATACTGGAATGATGATTGTGCTAAAGTTTTGTCATTAAACGTATCTAAAAACCAGCCAGATTTCATAAACTTTTATCCCACTTTTGATGCCGCCACACACATGAGGCTTGTTTTATACTGTAATCCAGTTAAAAAGTACGTGCCGGACGTAATCGCCCAATTGTAAATATATATGTATAAATGTGTTGAATAAATTCAGTGACGTTCGAATGTCACAGCGAAGTTATGCGCGGACACATTTATTTTAAATGACGTCATTACATGGGTTATGGGTCGGTTCGAAAACAAAATGGATGAATACATTTAATGTTTAACTAGGAAATCCTAACTACATTAATTTATTTAGTAACTACCGGCAACTAAAACACATTACGTTTTTCACATCGAATAATTTTTCAGGCCGCTTGGTCGCTTTTCACCATAATAATTTAATATTCGGTAAGTTGCTTGACTTGCTAATTTTGTTTTTCATTTGAGAGTTTCAAATGACGTTATCATGGTGAGCGTATTGGAAAATATTTATCAATAAAAATTTTAACGACTGCAGTGCACGTTCAAAATAATTATTTTTCAATTATATCTGACATTACTACAATTGATAGATTACATTTTTAAAAGTAATTTTATTGAAGACAGTGTCAAAACTCGTCATTTCTGCGATACTAGTTTTTGGCCACGGCTCCACTCGCGTTAATGTTGATTTTGTCATTATTTTATTCCTCAAGAACACTAATTTTCTTGGGTGAAAGGTACTCAATGTATTTTCTGTACCCTAGACAGTGCCTAAGCAAAATTTTACGATGATCCTTACAATTAAGTACACAGTAGATAATACTTAGAAGTAATCTAAAACTAACAATTGCGTAATCTACTAGGTACGTTATTCACAGAATACATAGGTATAAGGTATATACAGAATAAGTAGGTAGCCGTACAAACTGTGGTGATAACAATTATTGGATTAAGTACATAAATAAAGACGTATGAAGACTGCTGTTGTACTTTTGGAACTACTTATACAACATAATAAATCTAGGAATCGTCGTTTGACGGGCTGATGGATTCAAACTCTCTAGAGTTTGAAATAGGGCAGCGGTAGTGAATTCGATTGATGTACTTTTGTACATTAGTCGTATTCCCTACCTAACAAGGCAATAAGCATCATCAGCAGTAACATCTAATCAGTGTAAATATATTCAAGTAAGGCAAAAAATGTTCGCCAGTTTCTTCAAGTTGACTTAGGAAGTTTTCTTTAATGTAATCCAATTTAGGCTACATTTTGCTTTGGACTTGTCTTAACATGGACTTGAGGAAAAGTTTATTTTTTTTTTTAAATCGTTTCGTTATTTTTTATTTACCGAGCTAAATTCTGCTCGTGTGAATCCCATGGGAGTGGAAATCGGAATAAAAACAACCTAAGTGGTAGAACTCAGGTGAAACTTGGATGGAATCTGGACAAGATTTATCCAAATTTATTAAACAATGTACGCGTGATTGAATAACAACCATTCAAACATCTTCACAAACTAACATTTATAATATTAGTAAGAGTAATTTATGTATATACTTATTTATGTTTAGGTATTCTCTTCTCCGTGAAAGTGTGTGTCGTGGTAAATGTTATTTGCATTAGCAGAACTGGGCACAATATGCACGGTAAATGTCTATAGGCTCTTCCTACGTAATAAGATGTCCCAATTGTTTACAATCCACATAATAAACAGACGGGATTCATCAATTAATAAAATGAATATACACTATAGTCTTAAGTGTAGGAACCTAGTGAGTAAAATATTTTTGAACACGTCCAGTCCAGAGGCTATATTAGCTCCACGTGGAGCCCATATGATTGTGGTATATGATTGTGGAATTTAGTGTTGGAAGAACACGTGCACGTCTTGTTCTTTAGGTTAAATAATAAATAAAAATAAATAATAAATACTTTATTTGCACATGAAACATAATACAGTTAATCTATATTAAACAAATAAAAAATGTACATAATATTCAATTCACAATTTAAAGATAGAGTGTACGATGGTGTCTGAACTAGTATAAACTGTGTAACAGACAGCAATGCCCGCCCAACTTTGCGTTTTTATATTTAAGACATTGTACAATTAAATTTAAGGTCGGTTTTATGACAATAAATACAACAACATAAATTTTTAATTTTAGAGACCATTTAAAATTAATTTAAAGCATGCAATTATACAATTACAGTATTTGGTGTGCGTGTGCGTGTGCGTGTGCGTGTGCGTGTGCGTGTGCGTGTGCGTGTGCGTGTGCGTGTGCGTGTGCGTGTGCGTGTGCGTGTGCGTGTGCGTGTGCGTGTGCGTGTAATCAATAAGGTAAACATTATACATGATCGCGTTAATACCCGTTACTTATACATATACCGACGTAGGTCGTGGAGACCTGTAAAATTAGAAACTAAATCTACACACCAAAATAAGGTTTACTTACGCACGATTTATGGGTTCTGACTAAACTAAAAGCTATTAAAGCACCGAGCGTCAGCGTCGCTTGCAGGGAATGAGAGTAATTTGGCAACATTAAGGCTCCAGCGACCTGTACAGCTTAAGGTTAAAACTTATTAACGTCGAAGTTTAATAATAATTGGCATGTTAACAAGATTAACAATAATTAGTAAGATAACTTTTGAAATTACCGAGTTCCAGGTGAGTCCATGAGAAAATACTTTCAAGAAATTCACGGCCATTTTTCACATCACCTATTTTAATTAAGAAGTCGATTTGAATCGTGATAAATTTTTAAGAAAAATACTTTGTGCAGGCATTTCGGAACCATTAAAAGTTAAATTAAAGTATTGGGTCACGTTTAATGCAGCGTTTTGATGGTTTCTGCCGCGAGGCTTTAATTATAACAGTAATAAAATTTTTAACATACATAATCTCCAGCTTATATCCCCACGTAGTTTAAGGTATATTATATCTATATTTCGTCAGCTTAGGCTTTTTAGGTCACGCGCAATAGAGGGTGAGTTTAGTGTCATTTGCCGGACACAGTGACATTCATCGGACTTTGGAAATTCATAGCAAAGAATCGCAATTATCATACTCCTAAACATACCCGGAAATCGGATCCTTGACCTCATGCATAGCAATCGCATACAATACCACGTGACCACTTAGGCAGTTTGGCATTCACTTTTTTTGTTTTGGTCGAGAACAAAATGTATACCTATAGCAGTAAGTTTTATATAATTTCCTTTACTCATCTGGAGTAAAACTCTGAAGCATATTGTTTTTAGTTTCCAGGTAATAAAATTATCTAGCAAAGCATCGTACACAAAGTTAACTGTATGCATTTACAGAAATAGGAAAGTATATGTTTTTAATAACAACACAGAAACAATGACAGTTCTAACATAGCAATGTCTTACGTTCAAACTAAGCCTCTTATTTCAGAAAGTGGGCGCCATCGTTGCTTTACCCGTTTCCAGTTAATGTTCAGCGGAAAATACCCGATGAGGCGTAGAGTAAAGTTAAAATATACGATAGTATACGACAGTGTTTAGACTAGAGGCTTTTTATACTTATTTATTGTAGTGACGTCACCAGGCTGCAGTGGTAGACTCTCATTTCGAGCGATTTTTATTTTTGTTTGTTTGTTATCGGATTTTAGAAATACTGGTGTTAATATGTGCGTATAAAAAGTAATAACCAACCAATATTCTCGAACGAGTTCCCAATTCAAAACAATTCTTTGAAATTAGATTTATTTATTTTTATTACATTACCTATTTGCGTAAATACATCAAACCTTTTTAACCGTGGGAGAGTCACGCTTCGGTACGAATGGGCCGGCTCGATCGGAGTGATACCACAGCCTCACAGAAAACCGGTGTGAAATAGCGCTTCCGTTGTGTTTCGTCGAGTGAGTGAGGATACCAGAGGCCCAACTCCCTCCCCCTTCTGTTAAATTTAAAAGGCCGGCATGCACTTGTGACTTCTTTTGTGTTGCGGGTGTCCATGGGCAGTGGTAATCGCTTACCATCAGGCAATCCGTCAGCTCGTTTGCCAACAATAACAAAAAAAAATGTCTATGTCCCTAAAGAGGTAGTAAGAAGTATGTTACACCCACGTAATAGGGGATCAGCCTATTATTATCGTTTAGCTGGCACACTTAATGAGAATTTCTTGGCAGAAAAAGCTAATAATATTTGCTCGAAATCGGCTTAAGAATCGGACCCGAGACCACATACACAGCACTACATACTACTGCTGCTCTTATTATTCAGTAAACGACTACTTAAATGACAAAAACTCATGGAACTAGTTGCTTGTTGCATACAGGATTTAAAGATCTGTATACCTCGTGATTATTAGTGATGTTAACAAATAACTTGTTTATTAATTTGATTATTATTGAAGAATATAAATGCACAACCACATTTAGTCATGGACTGCCTTTGCATTGTCACAAAGTTTAAGTGTATGCGCCATCATGCCTATTTTAGATTTATATTAAAACATATACCTTAGCCCAAATTATTTCATCTCTATAATATTATTAAGTTATTATTGTTTTTATCTTTAGTAATTTTATAGTCAGTAGTATATGGCATAATGGCTGCAACACCTTGTTAATCTGAGTTGTAAAATACTGAAATTATGTTTATTTGGCGATTTAAAAGAGTGGCCGTAAGTTTCTTGCAGGTTTCTTCTCATAGGCCCATATAAACCCATAACATAACCCTTTGCCTAAACCTAGCAACTAACCTAAATGTAGCTTCAGTAACTTAGTAAACTCACTAACCCATATATTCTGACGTTCATAAGTGTTACTTTGTGATCTAAATGAAGAAATGATTTTGACTTTGACTTTGACTTTGCGCTAAATCAAACTATTGTTCTTTTCGAAATGTAAACTTGAACTTGAATATTGTTGTACAACCCACTTTTTCACTTCGGCCATGCGATTGATTGGAAAACTGCCTTGTACACTTCGTCCGTAAAACAAAACAGCGCAACCAAAGTACGAAGTAGTGCGATGGTGACGTGTTCTAAAAAGATTTTTATTCAAAAATGTTATTAATTAACTTTTTCTAGTAAGAATTTTTTTTTCTAGTAAATTCGGCTTATATTCTGATTATTTTTAATTTGAGTTATATTGGCAAGGTCAAGTATAGTACTTGAAGAGACATGGCGGCTAAAATGGTCCACTTTGAAGGCTTCAGTCCATTTCCAGACTCTTGTTTTGGAACGAGCGCTTACGTCTTAAAAACTTAATGTCTTAATTTCATATAATTAACTTCAGCAGTTTTAGCTCGGCCAGATGAATTAGTAAGAACAATGAATGTTCTATATATAGCCAGGTTAAGATCATAAAAGTACTCACGAATGGTAATTATAAAACATTATTTGAATTTCAGTGATAAGCGAGTTCTGTCCGTCGGGACTGTGGATAAATATATCTCGTGTCGTTGTGTGCTCATATGTGCTTAGAATAATAATTACGTAAGGACGCTCGGTTTATACTCATGTCGGCCATTTTTTAATTACTTTATGCATAATATTTGCGTCATGTTACTATATGCCAGTAAAAATAAAAATATGACAGTAGTCACACATTTTATAACTTATGCAACATGTAACATAATAAACTCAAATCCTAAAAGTAGTTTGTCCAGAATCGGCTACTGAGTCAATTCCAGCAATTTTTAATATAGGTATTTTTATCTCTAAAATAATTAAAACGAATTAAATTATAGTCACCCATTTATTAAACAGCTGAAATAAAATGTATCGATTCATGGCAATAAGGTTTTTGATGCAATACAGGCAATAATGTTAGATTTATTGTAATATACCCATACTATCCGCGCACAATAAGGAGAACTAATTCGTTAAATTAAAATATTCGAGTGCATAAAAGTAACATTTTAATGATTATATTATTATTACGATTTAATAATCTAATTGGGGTGTTTGAGGTTGTGCGTTATATCTGTGACATGTTGTATAATATATGAAATCTACATGTAGAGCAAAATCGTTTTCTTGTATGATACATAAAAACACATATGTATAAACATATAACGAGCTGCATCGGCGACTGCCCGGATGGCGTAATGGTTTAAGTGGTCGCTACGGCCCCTGCGCCTAGTATTGTGGGTTCAAATCCCACACGGGAAAAAAATTTGTGTGATCCATAAATGGTAGTGCCAAGTCTGGATATGTCAGTAGTTTGAATGTTTGTGAAGTCCCTGCAATACAGGAATTATTCCAGGTGCGAGAGTTCTTATTTAATGCAAACGTAATTTGGTCTCCGATTCAGTTTCCAGGTCGGACGAAGGACTATCTATTGGATTTTTGTGTCACGGGGACTGACATCGTGATACAAAAATCTTGACGTCGGTTCTTCAACAAAATGTCTGCTGAGAACCACTGTATCTATTAGATGACATAGGGCTCGTTCCCTATAACGCGCGACGTAAAACCATAGCTAGTGACGTGAAGGGTATAATAACTACATCTCTGTCCTTTGGGAATACAAGTATGAGACTATATAACAATATGTATATGACAAGTTGTAATATCTCTGTTGACAAGGATCAAATAACTCGTTGACCGATTCAAATCGAATACGACTGACGATCCATTGTATGTGTATATGCGACTGCATGTAACGATTAAGGAAATTTATAGGACAGGACCCTAGAGGGACTGTCAAAAGTTTTACAGTCAGTGACATAGTTCGATAAACATACCCGAGATTTTGAAATGCTCGATGATCTAAATTAATATTATAAAAAGGAAAGATTTTCTTGTAATGATACAAAAAGAATTTTGAATATCGGTTTGGTAGAAACCGATTTCCAAACATCTTTCACCCTTAGAAAGCTATATTATCACCGAGTATCGTACGCAATATTTGTTTTTTAAAGTACTGTTACATCTAATCTAACCTACTTTTACGCGAGCGAAGCCGTAAGTAAAAACTAGTAATGGTAGTTCCTCATGTACTGCAGTAACGGTTAAATGATAGTTATTTAAATTTCCATTCGTAAGATATTATAATGTTTAATGTTAAGCTGCTTATTTTGCGAAGTGTATGCGATTAATTTGCATAGAAACTATTTATTAAAATTGTAGATTCTTTCTTAATACAATAGTGTAATAATATGTCATAAGACTGTAGGATGCCAATAATGGAAGAAAAGACTGAAAAATAGGAAAAATGTTCCCGTACATTTTTCTCTGTTCCTTAGTAATATACTAAGGAACAGACAGAGACAATGTGTTTGCTGATATTCAGTGTGAATACACGAGTAGTTTATATATTTAAAATAATATTCTTGCACGATATTAATGTAGCCGCATTTGGCTTCTGTTTTAATAAAACTACTCCTACATTTGACAAACATTCAAACAAAGATCACGCAAATGTATTTGAGGCCACACAATTATTTGTACCATGCGGGGATCGAAACATAATACTTGGTTCGGTAACATTGGCTAGACGGCCAATTAATCCACTAAGCCACCTGACTCCTAATTTAGGTTAGGTTTAGATTGATACTACGCCGTAGACAGGAATGCGCAGTTAGGCATACAAGACGCCAAAGGCTTTATGCTGCAAGCTCTGTAAGCTGCGGTTACTATTAATTAGATACTATAATTGATGACCTGATTGACACCTGATTGACATCTACAATTGTGCATATCCACAGAATATCCATTTAGAATCAAATATTATTCATGACGACTAACATTACAAATGTGATTTTGAGTTTGTTTGTTACACTTGCACGCCTTTACTATTTAACCGATTATCATGAAATTTGGCATTCACTTTATCAGGGGTACAGAAAAGAATGTAGGGTAACTTTTAGCCCGAAAAGAAATACTGTTCCTTTTTTTACCCGGGTTAATGCATTGACACATCACGGTATTCCTCAACATGACCAGACTCGGCAAGGCTGCGCGTATCATTTTCACATGCAATCACGACCCCGCCGAGGTTTCAGCCTACCATGTGAAACGACGAAACTCCGGGTTTTTTACTTGGTCAAATGCTCCTGATGCATTCCGCCTCACTGCAATGGGAGGCGAGAGTGTTATGTCGAGCTCTCCCGAGACTTAAAACCACTACAGTATACCAGTTGGCTGCTTTATAGACTGTTACTAACGTAACCTAATCTCTCTGTCTCTGTCTCCTCTGGTGATCCCCAGGGACTGAACTTGGGACCCATTCTCTTTGATATTTTCATCAATGATCTACCAAATTGTCTTCTAAACTCGAAGCCCTACATATTTGCAGACGACTTAAAAATTGCATGCATCATAAACGATGCTCATGATGTCGATCTTTTATAGCAAAATTTGGATTATCTATATAAATGGTATAGAGTCAATCAGATGGAACTTAATATTACAAAATGCTATCACATAAAGTTTACCCGTAAACTTAATAATACTGTGTCTAAATATTATATAGGAAGTTGCCCGGTACGAGAGGTAGACGAAATAAGAGATTTGGAATAATCATCGACAGCAAACTTACATTTCAAGCTCATATGGATCAAATAGTTAAAAACTCATCCAAAATGTTAGGATTTGTTATAAGAAATAGCAAAGTATTCCATCAGCAACAAACTAAGATTCTACTGTACTACACTCTAGTTCGTAGTATTCTTGAGTATTGTCCTGCTGTATGGCGGCCTCATTATAGTACGCATATCTTGAGACTAGAAAGAGTCCAGAAGCGGTTCTTGTGGCATTTGGCATATTCAGCAGGAGTAGCTAAAACTCATAAAACATACCACGAGAAACTAGCGTTCTTAATATACCATCACTGCAAAAAAGAAGAATAATTCTGGACATAAATTTCATATTTAAGCTACTTCACAATGAAATAGATTGCCCGGAACTCATAAATAGATTAAAGGTAAAGATGCCCAACCGAAACCCTCGCTCTTCAGTAACACTCATGGTCCACCCATTTCGAACTACGGTTTTAGGTTTTAATTCGCCGATTCCAAGAAGGGAAGTAAATAAATATTGTACGAATCAGTAGATACAGTGTGAGTTTTCATAAAGTGCACATAATATGAAAATGAGTGAAATTAGACATCAATTTATAGCTAGGAAAAAATAATAATAATATTCTTCGATTTATACCTATTTATATTTTTTCTTTAGTAGTTATGGACCTTGTACCAAGAAAACCTTGTAACTTTTGAACCAGGTGGTTAATCGTGTTGAAACAAAAACAGTAATAATACGCAATGTATAGACAATAACGACGGTATACTATTCACATCCAAAATATACCAGTGGCATAAAAATATCATAACTACTCGATCGATCATCATGAAATTTCGCTTACACGTTGTCAAGGGTACCATTAATCCAGGAAAAAGTATGATTCCCAAGGGATAGATATTTTTGGCAAAATAGTAACGCAATTAAAGCCGCGGGCAAAATCTAGTATTAGGTACGATATATTTTTTATAAGCAAACACGTTAAGGTATAATATTATTTATTACAGAGGGGAAAACATATGTCAATCCCTGACATAGGATTTTGGACAGCTTAGTTGGCAATAAAGTCTGTCGACAAACAACGGCCTCGGTGGCGTAGTGGTTAGTGTAACCGACTGCCATGCCTGAGGTCGCGGGTTCGATTCCCGCACAAGTCAGACATTTGTGTGCATGAACATGGATGTTTGTCTTGGTCTGGGTGTTTCTTTGTATAATATGTATGTATTTACAAAAAAAAAGTATATATGTATATTTATCCATTATCTAGTACCCATAGTACAAGCTCTGCTTAGTTTGGGGTAGATGGTGTTGTGTGTATGTGGCAGAATATATTATATATTATATTATATTATATTATATATTTTTCCAAAGAATAAGTTCGATCTAACGTCTCAATTCCTAACGTGTGTTAAAGTTGGGAACACCAATACTTTAATCTGAACGACCTTTAAACGTCTTTGAACTAACAAGTTTCAACTGAGTCGTACACTTATATAGATTTTAAGAGTACAAATGCTAGATCAAGTAGACTTCTATTTGATTCAAAACTCGAACGTTGTAAGTCAGCTGGATTTAACCAATTAGATCACTTTCAATCTCGATACGACAGTGATGCTCATTAGTGCATTGCGTCGTTGCAGCGTCGACGCTGCGTCGTTTTCCATATATTTTTGTGACATGTCATATTAATGCGTTGCATCGTCGCACGCGACGTTTTAACGGATCGATGGACAAGAAACGAAGCAGGGGCCAGGGTGCTGCGCTGCGCTATCGGAGCTCCGGTGCGACGATGGAAATCCCCTTTCTCTACGACTATCCCAGTGTATGATATAGCGTTCCCCTACACCAACCGTTAGGTTATATTAGAGGAGCCGCTGTACCTTCCAGCGCCCGAGAGCACCTTCTGGGACCAGTTATAGACAGGTCTTGTCCCCAAATCTCGACTCTCCACCCTAACCTCAGAGATCCGGTTCTTGTCAGCGAGCTACCTCGTGCCCAAGTGACACTACCTATTCTCCAGATAGGTACCGGAGCAATAAAGCCGCTAACCACCCGCAACTCAGGGAGTTGCTAACGAAAACCTCACTGAAGCCGACAGAGAAGCCGCCTCCCATATCTCCAGTATGGTACCGGAGCTGTGTAAGGCACGTTCTCTTCCCGACATACATCCGTACGCCTGCCCAAATAGGCCTACAAGCAGGGTGTGGCCCGAGTCACTCCAGCTATGACTCTTACTTGCTGAGGAGGCAAGCGCCCGAGATGCGTTGCGGCAGTGAAACCACATTGCCACTTCGCTAAAGGCAACTCCGTGCCTCATGCGACCGACTGGTTCGCACTGGCCGCGCCTGTGTCCGACGCTCGAACGCAACGTGCTTGCCGAGCAAACGAACATGTCATCCTCAGCGGCCAACCACATACCGCTGCGAGTCCAACACCAATGTCAGGCACCGCGCACTCTTGTCAGCGGTCGATAGAACACGCCTTTCGAGGTGCAGTGGGCTTCCTGGCCCCGCAGTACCCTGGTCCAAAGGTGGAGACCCGTAGTTCTCCCCCCGAAACCTTATCTACTCGGGTCCTGAAGATAGTTCCGATCCATTGTGGAATGAAGACTGAAATCAGTGCGTGCGTCGCCCTTTTCGCAGCGCAGATGTGGCATACAAACCGTTGCCCGTCGCGACGACGCAACTCAACGCACTAATGAGGAATGTAACTTAACTAATGTAAAAGTAAGTTATGCATGTATCGGCGGCAAAATTCTTGCAATTGTCATTACTTCCTAGAATGAGAGTCAAGAAAATCCCTGATTGACTGCAGAGGTGTCGTAGGCAGAGTGATTTAAGTGGTCGCTTTGCTTTTGCCTCTGCGCCGAGGGTTGTGGGTGTGACCCCCCACGTGTGCTTCACAAATAGTTCTCCCGTATCTGATGTTCTTTGTCTCCATTCCTTGAATGTTTGTAAAGATCCCTGCAACACAGGATTTAAGCAAAGTGCGGTAGTTGACTTTTTACAATAAAAATTAGTCAGAAGTAACGATGAACTTAAATTTAAAATATATATTGTAGTTATTTGTAATATTTGTCTAGATAGGAGCAAATTATACATGTGCCTACTTAGTGAAATATGAGATCATAACGAAAACTCAAGTGATATAAAAAGGTGGCGCGTGGCTCGTGTAATGGTAATTTACAGGCGAGTGATAACATGATTACAGAAAAATGATATGATAGGAATATGAATGTATTTTCTTATATAACTTTAAAAAGACAGAGGTCGTTAGGATTGAGCTTGAAACCTCTGAATGGCAGTCAGTTTTCATCTAGGCTTTCGCTGCTTGTAGATATGTATACAGTCAAATTTTTATATTGCCTTTAGAATTGAGTTAGGCCCGAAGTTTCGGAATTAAAATTTAATGGCAGACCTTCTGTTTGTTGCATTTCATAAAACATGTGATGATAATATGTTATTTTCTCTTTTATTGCGACTAGCACTTGCCAGCAGCATTCCTTATTTTATAAGATGAAAGTGAAAAGCATTCATTTATAAGATGAAAGTCTCACCATCTCTCTTCTTTAACCTAACAAGAGTGAGAAAGCATGCAATTTATCTTTTAGATAATTTTTGCTTGACAGTGGTGAGACCAGCCTTAAGTCTCTGCAATCATATTAAATTCACTTCTGTTATACAAAATCATAAATTGTTTGAGATATAGTCTGTAACATATAGATACTTTTTCTTTTCAGTGTTTTTATTTACATAAGAAAAAACATATACCTATACTTTGTTTATTTTATGAAAGTATTTGCTTGTCTTTACCGAAATTACAAAGACATTCTCATCGCAATTTGGAACCTTAAAGAGGTAGTATCTATTCTAGCATTATTTACATATTTTCAATTCTTATTTCTGTATTCAATTATAGAAAGTAATCGATTGTACATAAAATTACCATAATATACACGTTTTGTATTCAATTATACCATTTGACAGCCCTTTTTTATATTTATAACTCAGATAGTTCTTCGTATAAAAACTATAACTTTTTTATGTAGTAAATGTTAGCTTTAATTAATATAATATGATTCTCTTTTAATTTTATATGACCCAATAAAATAAGATTGGCAAAGATTAAAACAATTAATGTGTAAAAGATAATATTGAAAGTTAAGTGAAATTTTAATCTAGAAAAGCTAAAAAGCAATTTTTAATTAATATTTTAAAAGCAGATTCATAACTGCTTTTAAACTTAAACTGTATTTAAATGCTGTCCGAGTATACCTACTTATTGGTTTGAATATTTCTTTGCAGTCTTGAACTTTATCTTATAAAGTTCTTTGCAAGCTAGCAATTAATACTAATGATGATATTATTTTTAATATTTCACTTTTAATATGACGCTAATTGTGGTGCTTTAAAATGTTCAGAAGAATGAGCATTATCACATTTAAATTATGCATCACAAGTTATATATTGGTGGTGATTTTAAAATATTACTAATTAAACATTAGCTATAAAAACAAATAAATAACATATGATTTCAAAAATTCTAGCAGCAGGTACATCGGATGATTGCTTAAGTATGAATGTACCAAAGAAACTCTTAAGCGAGTTGTTCGCATTTCTATGGAATAAACATAGAACTGAACGATATTTTCCAAAATTCAAAGTACAATCATTTAACTCGCTATTTTATATACACAGGTAAGTGACAGTATCATTCGAACATTTTTCCGCTAACAGTCCCTAGGGAAATCTTCTCACTACCAATAAATACCGCCTACATAATATAATTAGTGTAATTTATATTTCAACGCGTGAACCTATATTGAAATTCTCGCCAAAAAACAAGTACGTGTACGTGACGGCAACATACTTTTTTGTACAATTGAAGAAGAAATAGAAACTGAAGTCTTATTCTTGAAATATTATTGTTCATAATAAAGTACCTATCTAGACTCAGTGTCGTACAATTAGTAACTTCAACTTTTTTGCTGCCTATTGGCTTTGTCGGATAAGTACTGATGATTCTGCCAACGTCAGGGTGGAATGAAAATCAGAATATAAATGGATTCATAGGCAGTCAGTCAAATTACGATTGGCTGGTAGATATAGCGATGGTTCATCTTTAGGCTACAACTAAGATAACAACACTATTATTAGAAGTATAAATATGAAGTTGCCGCTTTGTATGAAAAAAATCAGTTACGTTGAGGATCTCATACTAAATATTTCATCAATATTATAATATAATAGAATATTCTACTATCACATGTACACACAACACCATCTAGCCCAAACTAAGCAGAGCTTATACTATAGGTACTAGACTACTATGGATAAACATACTTACATATATACTTTTTTTTTGTAAATACATACATATTATACATAGAAACACCCAGACCAAGACAAACATCCGTGTTCATGCACACAAATGTTTGACTTGTGCGGGAATCGAACCCGTGACCTCAGGCGTGGCAGTCGGTTACACTAACCACTACGCCATCGAGGCCGACAAAAGGCAAGGCTAATTGAATTCTATGTTTTTCTTTTTATTTGTTGTTGTTATTTATGCCACAATGGTCTACCTTAAATTTACAAAATCATCAACCATCATGTAATTATTGCGAATTGAAACAACGAATACTGGCAAACACTAAGCGATATAAATTTTAACACAAATTGTAAAAAGGTTATATATAAATATATATATAAATATATATATTTTTTTAAATAATAATTTTCTTTCTAGAAAACATGAAATTATATATAGCTGAATATTTCATAGCTGAAAACCGAATATTAGTAACGTAAAATTACTCTACCGATACTATCCTCTACATAAACGTCAAACGTCAACTTTATATGCAATCACATCCAAAATGTATTGAAAATTTATCGACGCTAAAACAGTATTCTGCTAACGATAATATTCTGAACTAACATAAAACCCGTTAAATCCGTATTCTCGCCCTTAGATAAACACTGAACCGTCTCGTCCTTAAACAATACTGAGTTTGGAATGAAACTGTGGGTTGACCAAACCTTAGTCAATATTTCCTTGTTCTGTTTGTGCCTAGCGTTTTATATTGGTTTAAGATTGAATATTAATGGTCTTCAGTAGCGTTATTTATTTAAAAATAATATCTGCTGAAGCTCTCCATATAAAAATAAAAGATTTCGTTGCCGTTTCTGTGGAGTATAGAATTAGTCGATATATTGATATCGACTTATTTCATATACTATTGTCTTACGTTTTCGCAAATGTAAGTAAAATTAAACTGCTTTATAGATTTAATCGCGATATTTATTAACTTCCTATATACTTATATATGGTGGTTGTCTCAATGTTCTGAATAATAAATCATCGACACAACCACCATCTTAGTCTCCCTGTGAACATGGCTGCTGAAAAGTAACCGAAACGTCGGGGAAGGGTAAATTTAAATGTCAATAGTTTTAATCATTTTAAATGTCTAAAATAGTATTATAGTTTCAGACGTAGTGTAATATTTTCAAAATTATGTAATAAAAGTGTTAATAAACAACGCGATATAATTCGTATAAAGCAGTTTAATTTTAATGACTCATACTATACTCGACAGAAACGAACATGAATTCTCTTATTTAATAAATTATTTGAGTACATAAGGTGTTGGGAATATGTGTTAAGAATTTATAGAAAAAGTAATTATACTTTTCAAGTCTTACTTTTACTCCTGAAACGCATCATCACGACAAAATTCTCAGTCATGGCATTAAAATGTATGTACGTGAGTGCTTAATAATGCCACGGGTTCTGCAAAATGTTTATTTATTAGTCATATTTAATTTTAAATTTATCGCGCTTTGGAATGTAATTAATTATCTGTAAGTGTGGTGACCCGCCACCATATTTAAAATATCCGTTTTTACCGAACAACACATTCATTTTGGTATATTTAATTGACAAATATTAAACTACAGCACTGAGATAGGTATACATAAGAAGTGTGTTGCTATTTTACCACTTTGTTTAGAAAACCTATGGAATAAAGAATTAATTACTTAAAACTAAGTGCATATGATTTACTTGGGTAAACTTCGACAGCTTGACAAGCTTGACAATTAGTAGCTAAAAGAAGTTGTTTAAAATATCTTAATAATATTTGCTGAAATAACTGCGCCCCGCAGTTTTATCCACGTAAGTCTCGACGCCGTAAGAATATCGAGATAAAAAGCTACTTTTTATCTCGATATTCTTACGGCGATATTAATCCAGGTCTTCAGCTATCTACATACCGTTTGATTCATCGCAATCGGTTAAGTAGTTTTTGCGTGAAAGATAACAAACATCTATCCGTTCATCCAATCACAAACTTTCACATTTAAGCCTAAAAGCGTATATTTTATGCTATATATCTTGGTTTTAAGTGTAAAACACGATGCGCACAAAACGGATGTACCTACGGTATGTCGGCTTCTTGTTACTCAAACTGGCTTCAGAAATCTGAGCGTTGGACGTCGAATCTGCGGGGGCGGTACTTATGTATATCACGTGCTTGAGCTAAGCTGTAAATAGTTCGACATTTGCAATCTGAGATAGTGTATAGTGAATAAATTAAGTGTAGATAACAGCGATCGCCTTGTGAAACATCTTTGGACCGCAAAGGTCTCAAGTTCCTAATCCTCTTACTTTTCGAAGTCATGTGCATATTAAATAGTTAATTATCGATCGCTTTAACGGTAAACGAAAATCGTGAGAAACCTGCATGTCTTAGAGTTCTCCATAATGTTCGTTTGCCAATCCACTCTGGGCCAGCGTGGTGGACTATGGTATAACATTGCTCTCAGTGAGAAGAAACTCGTGACAAGAAGTAGGACAGTTTATATACAGTGTTGATATTATTATTATGTGTATACAGATCAGTTTAAGTTCGCCTCCTCTAATAGTAAGTGGTTACCGTAATCTATGTTTACTTTGAGTACCAAGTAAATATAGATTAGACTTATAATTTGCACATTGCCGTCGTAATGGAAAAGTAATTAAGAGCTTTTTCACCTTGTGGGCCTGTCAGGAATGGCAATATCACTCATAAGTCTCATATCTTAAGGTTTTCAAATGTAATTTATTTGATTGGGTTTATTATAAAAATGTAAGGCGGGTAGGTTGGAATCGAAAAAGTTCAATACGTAATGGACATAGTAAAAGGACTTTAAATATATTCCATCTATGATAGAGTTTTACTTTACAAGAGATAGAGAGATGCAAGAGAAATTTAGATATGTGAAACTTCAGAACTCTTACTTACATATCGGGCAACGTTAGCGGCATGTAAAAATTTGGTAAGCGGTAAGTTTTCTAAGGTAAAACTTTTTATTAGAAATATTAAAACAACAGCAACTGTTTCTTTGAGGAATTTCATTTTCAGTTTTTACAAAGTTATCACTCCCTTTTATGTAAACTAATTAATTACTCTAGCTATAACAATTCATATTTTAAGAGTAATTTAAATCATTTATAGAGGGCAGTGAACAGCGGTATTGCCGCCGTTCTCCCTACAAGAGTTTGCAAAATGCTCTTAATGTTGTATTCCGGCGTTGAGTATGTTGTTATCAGGCAAACTAATAATCTTTATTTCTACTGTAAATGAAGAAGCAAATTTTTGATTTTCTACGTTTTACAACACGTTCGTATCCCTGCGTTCATTGCAATAGCCGTGGTTTTACGCCGTATAATTTTATAATTAACGATGATACAGTAATAATCAAGCGGACTCCTCTATATTCTATATTCCGTATATATAATACTAGCTTTTACCCGCGGCTTCGCAAGCGTAAAAGGGTTGCTTTAAAAAATATGACCTATGATACTCGGTGATAATAAAGTTTTATAAAGTTGAAATATTATTTTAAATTGGTTGAGCAATTTTTGTGTTAAATCGTTACAAGCAAACAGATAAACAAAAATCTAATCTTTCTTACTTATAATATTAGTAGGTATAGATATCAGATTTCATCAACATGTATGTATATTATGACTGACACTACATTACAATTATTTTATTTACATGTTGAAATATATTCATTTCAATCTGTGACCTAGATTACACTTTATGCGACGTTTGATATAAATAACGATAGTATGTATAATATCTGACTGACGTTATGGATAATATTGAAAATAGCCCTTTCAATCGGAGTGCGAAAACATCACGCAGCCCTCCCAGCACTCCTCAACCGCAAGATTATGCCGCTGATCATACCGTGGAAGCCCTGACCAATAGTGATATTAAATTTTGGATGTCCTCAAATGTAAAATGCCTGAATGAGGTATGTACTATTGCTGCAGAGAGGAAGCTTAACTCTGACCAAAAATTTAAGATTAACACCTTAGCGAGGAAAATTGGAAGTGGGATTTCCCAAATGGCAGTTCATTATCAGTCATTAAAACAAAATGCTATAATGATTAGCACCTCTTACAATACCTTAAAAGATAAACAAGAGCTGACGGAATGCTTGAATGACTTTAAAAATTCGATTAAGGAGACCATAGAGAAAAGCTGCACGAAACCAGTCGTTGAAAATGTGTCCTTTGCTGATATGGTGAAATGCAGCCAAAATATTCCATTGCGCCCTAAAAATTTGAGCTCTATCGCAATTTATCCGAGTGATAAATTAAAATCTAGTGACGACACAAAATCATTGGTGCAGAAGATTATATGTCCTGAGCAGATGAAATTGCATGCGAGGGGATTGCGTAAGACCAAGAACGGAGGCGTCATTATAAGCACTGAAACAAAGGACGATATTAAAAAGTTGAGAAAATCAGCCCAACTGAGTAGTGTTGGACTGAAGATGGAGGACCAAGGATAATAATTTTAGGAGTACCATCTACCCTTAGTGATAAAGAAGTTTACGATTGCATATATAAGCAAAATATAGCTTACAAGCTTCCTAATCTAAGCCGTGAAACATTTTTGTCCTCTATAAAACTCAGCCACAAATCAGGAAACAAGGAGGCACATACATGCAACTTTATTATAGAAGTTCCACCTAGCATAAGGAAGGTCCTTATCAATCAGGATCGGGTATTTATTAATTGGACTTCTTGCCCAGTTCGTGACTTCACCCTTGTGACCAGGTGTTTCAAATGCCAACAGTACGGACATGCCGCAAAGACCTGCCGTGAGACCATCTACACGTGTGGACATTGCGGTGAACTAGGACACCAGGTCAGTGAATGCACTAAGAAGTCCGATTCACCGAAATGTGCAACATGCTTGCGTTTCAAAAAACCTAGCAGCCACAAAACAGATGATCTCGAATTCCCGGCGAAGAAAATAGCTGAAACGAGGTATATAAATTCCATAAATTTTAATGAGGGTGCCTAAGAGCGCCGCCTTTCTTATTTTTTATTTAGAGCTAACTTTTAAGGGTTATTTTTGATTAATTACTTTAGTTTTAAATCTATGGCAGAACACTTAATTAATGATATAGACAATAATCACATTTATGAATCGAAAGTTTGTGACACTGAAAATTGCAGACATTTCTTTTCCGATTATGACAACCCATTAACGGTACTAACCCAAAATATTCGTAGTGTATATAAGAATATAGATAGTTTAACCGTCTTTATACACAGGCTTAGTATAGAATGTGATGTCATTATTCTCACTGAATGTTGGCTGTCTAATAAAACTTGCAATCTACCAGTATTACCAGAATACAATACTTTTAATACTACGATATCATTTAATCAGAATGATGGCTTTGTAGTGTATACAAAGAAATCCCTAGCTGCCACAGTTGAGGAGCCGGAAGTCCAAGACTGCAACTGTCTCGTCATTAAAATAGGGACTGATATCGCGATTATAGCAATCTATAGACCACCATCGTTTAGAAAAGTAGATATGTTTATTAATGCCATAAGTAATACGTTAAAAAACCTTTCATCTTATAAAACTATTATTATAACCGGTGACTTAAATATTAACATAAATAGTGAGAATTATGACACTGGGACGCATGATTATTTAAATCTTTGTGCGTACTATGGCATATTCCCAGCACATACTTACCCGACATACATAAGTGGTTCTTGCTTAGATCATGTTATGCTTAAAAATCCGAAGTCCGGTTTTGAGGCCGATAGGCGTCACGGGGTTTGAGCGGTTAAAACTAGGCTTCCGTGTTTAACACTTGTCGCTAACTCATCAATAACTGACCACTGCGCTGTTCTACTTACACTTGAATTATCGCAGTCTAAGCATATACATCGCCCGCAACTAAGGTCGAAAATAAACATGAGTGACCTTGAACGTGATATATGTGGCATTGATTTTACAATACCGATCCAGTTTACAATACCGCTGATGTTAACACTTCCATGTCGTACGTTATTGATAAAGTACAACAAGCTATTTTAGCCAACACGATAGTAACTAAACTAAGTAAGAGAAATTATAATATCAAACCATGGATAACCCCGGGCCTAGTTCGATGCATACGAAACCGCGACAAACCACATAAGAGATCCAAGCAGTGTCCCGATAACTCTATCTTACAAATTTCTTTTAAGAGATACAGAAAGAACAATGACCATTTTCTATACATGCGTTGACCTGTCAACTCATTTTTTTTTAGATCGCGTCTACTGATGACCTGTGTTGTACTAGTAGCAGTAGAGCCTTAAATGAATGTTATTGTAATCCAATTTTTTTTTGGAAGCCAGGGATAGATGATATCTTATAAACAATTTTGAAAGAAAACCTGTCAAGAATGTCATCGTGATGTACGTACATACTACGCCAGGTCGATAGCGATTCTAATCAAAGTATACACTACTTACTCTAGCGAAGAATGAGATGTTAAAAGAGTGGGAACTGGGCAAGAGAGCGTGGGATGTGTCTGGTGTCCCTTTCCACCTACTTATACAATACCGCCTGTGCGTCACTAGCGTAGAACTAATGAGTGATGAGGCAATCGGTAGGATGTTAATCAAGAAACCTGTAGCAGGTTTTCTATGAAAGAGCGTTTTATTTTTTTCATTTTTACTAAATAAACTCGATTTAAAACAATGTTTTCAAGAATTCAGTAACGATTGAGAAAAAGGTAGAATCGAAAAAGCACTTATTAAAAAAACTACATTTCGTAAAATACAGAAATGTTTTTTTTTATACGTTTTCGCAAACGGAACGTAATATTAGATTATAGATGGGTTCATTATGGCTGCGTTCTAAAATATAACTGCCAAAAGTGATTACTTTAAAAATCAATTACATTTTTTTCTGGCTTCTATTTGATAATCTACTTAGTATTTTATGATCAGCGTAAAATGGGCAATTATTTGGTATCAATTTCATCACTAGACGCGCTTATTTAATAAAATAGATTTGACAGGTCAAAAATGGACATTGTTCTTTCTGTAATAATCTATTGAAAAACTTAAAAATAGAATATGAAAAATCACAATTACATTACATTACACAAGTTTATTGAAAACACATGGCTCTCCGTGGTCCTCTATTAACAACATAAATAGGTATTTTGTAAACGTTGGCAAAACACTAGCTGAAAAGTTCAAAATCAATGCGGTAGAAACACAAGCGATACTTTCTCACGACCTTATACCCATTTTAAAAGTGGCAAATTCTTTGTCATGTTAGAGCCAGATGAAAGTGAGGTGAAACACCTAATATTAAATTTAGAAAATAATTGTGTTAGACCTAAGTTATCAACAGCAGACGCAGTACATCATTTAACCAGCTATATCTCAGAGGAACTTGGGAAGAGTAAGCAGGTAATTGGCATTTTCCTTGATCTGGCGAAGGCATTTGAAACCGTGTCTGTTCCTTTGCCTCTAAAAATATTGGAGGCACTAGGAATTAGGGGTACACAGTTACAGCTTCTCACAGACTATCTACAAGATAGGTACCAATGTATCAAGATAGATAATGTCGTCAGTGCCGATTTGAAATTACCCCAATTCGATATGCCTCAAGGAAGCGTCCACGGAGGTACCCTCTTTCTGGTGTACATTAACGATCTCTGTAATCTAAGTCTACATCATGGAAATTTTTTTTCATACGCAGACGATACTGCGCTCCTTTTTTCCGCTGACACCATTGCGGAAGTCTATGAATATGCACAGTGCGGTTTTAATATAGTAAACAAATGGCTTCAATATAATATGCTCACCTTGAATACTGAAAAAACAAAATTTATTAAATTTTGTATGCGTAGACACCAACCTCATTTAAGTCACATTAATCTATATGCGCATTACTGTAATAACATTACTGCTTGCACATGTCCTGTTATCTCAAACACTACTAATATTAAATATTTAGGTGTTATATTAGACGACACACTCTCCTTTAAAGAACATATAACTGCTTTAACTAACAGAGTGCGCAAATTATTATTTGTTTTCAAAAAATTACGCCTTATTGCTGATCACAAACTCATCATACAGATATATAAGGCATAGTGTCAGTCTTTAATACAATATTGCATTACTTCATGGGGCGGTAGCGCAAAATCCTTCATGTTAAATATTGAACGAGCACAAAGAGTGCTTTTAAAAGTAGCAACCCGACGACCCTACCGCTTTTCCACACATCTTTTGTATGAAAATTGTAATGTATTAACTGTCCGACAGCTTTTTATAATGTACACCGTACTTAAACAGCACGCAACGCTTACGTATAACATCAACCTTACTAACACTAAAAGACGAAAAGATATTAGCACACAAACATATTGTACCACACTTTCTGAATCAAAGTTTGTTTTTACAAATAGATTTTCCGCATTCTTAGGGCCTTTTCTTTATAACAATATAAATAAACAAACAGCTATATATGACCTAAGTTATATAAGATCTAAGCGGATAGTCTGTCAGTACTTACAAACTTTAAATTATGAGGATACTGAAGATTTGTTGATTGTTGTTAAATAAGTAATAACAAGTTCCATGATAATAATTATAATCTTGGCCTATTTTTGCATATATTTATATAATAAGTATGATTAATTGTATATAATTTAGTTCCTAGTAGTATATTGTAAGTGCCCTTAACGCCTGTGGCACAGGTTTACCCTAGTACAGGCACCCATATTATATTACCTATATTAAGGACTGTATTCATGGTTTACCACTGTAATCAATAAATAAATTATTATGTTTCTCTTATCACAGGTACTTTCTAACATATTATATTAGAAAATACCTGGCCCTTTGGGAGGCTTACACGGAGACATGGGTCCAACGTGAAGAGGCCCTTCGAGAATTAAAATTAAATTATTGTTATTATTATTGTTATAGTACTTTCAGATTACATTTTCAAGAAGGTATGTATGTTTACGTGTTGTACTGTATCATAAAACCTTTTTTTACCTACATAACAATCAAGCATATGGGGTGAAAACAATTATTTTTTTAAACGAGTTAGTTTAAATGTTTTTTAAGTATATTTAATAATTATTGTGAAAAATAAATTTAATTCAATTGGTCTATATTTTATAATATTATAATAGTAGTTTATATAAATTATTAACCATGTACATATAAACACAACTCTTTAAAACTAACTTATACACCTAAAATATTATAAAAATAAATAATGTATTAATAATAATAATATATCATTATTTTTGTGTACACACTAAGTTTAGGTCACAGATGGCAATACTTTTCAAAAACATTCAATTTATTTTACTATAATATTACTGCTCCATCTATACCTACGGTATCGCCGAGGAGATCATAAACATTAAAACAACGGATATAAAAGAGACCTTGACTCAGAATAACTACTTGAGTCACACAAAAAGCAAAGTTCGGTATGGCATAGTCGCAAAGTATTTAGTTTGAACATTGCAATATTCTTACAATCAGGTAAAGTAATGGAGAAAGTGTAAATTATTTTTAAATGTTTTCTGTTTAAGCTAGTTGAAACAGTTATTTAATTATTTACTTAAATTAATAAAGTTCAGAACAACGACATCCTAAGTAATGTTAATAGTTTGGCAGAGCCGATTTAGTACATGACATCTTAATTGAAACGAGGACCAAAGTTTCTTGCTGTATTGCAGTATTTATGATACAAGGCTTTAAAAGCTTAAATAAGAGTAACTGGTAAAATAACGGAATAGTGATTGTATAATACAAATATTTTCCTGCGGTATAGCTCGCTTTTTTCCTGGATAAATGGTACGCTATGCCTTTTTCTATGTCTCTGATAACGTGTATGCAAAATTTTATGATGAATGGATGTTAAGTAGTTAAAGCGAGATAGCATAACAAACAAAAACAAACTAGCAAACTCACATTCGCATTACACACAAAATTATATTAGTTAGGAAAGTAGTTGCCTGAAATTTCATCATTCATCAAAAATAGTTGTAAATAAAAAAATCAATTAGTATTTAAAAACTTGATTTTGCGACATTAATCACTTTATTTTACCGTAACGCTGTATTTATAGAGAATAACTTTGTCTTTGACTTGGTTGCGTAACGTACGTACCTAATTATAGTCACGAGATCTAGTCATTAGGGAAGATTCATTAACAGTTTTTTTATTAAAGTTTTATTGCGCCCTACAAGTTTCACAATAAAACTAAGTATTGCGGGCTCGTACTATAGAGAGAACTCCGTAAGAACTTCTACGCAATTATCATTTAAGGCAGCGGTCGGCAACCCGCGTCCCGCGTGTCTCCTCTTTGCGGCCCGCAACTGTTTTGTAAATAAGGTATTTTTATTTGGAATTATTTTAATATCGCGCTAAAACTGAAATCAACTCCAGCCGCGAATGCCGCCACTAGCTCACAAAATACTTCTCAACATTAGTGGTTGCTTTTTTGCATTTTTAACATAATCGATAAAGGCATACAAAATTATGAACATGTCCGACCCACCTCTATTTAATTTTGTCACTATGTGGCCCGTGCCTGCTAAAATGGTGCCGATCGCTGATCTAAGGGACTCATATAAATAATTTATATTGTGTTCAAAAGAAACTTCTTACGATTATACGACTTCATCAGTATCTCCGCAGTAACGCGACTGCAGTGCATGAGGTCACCGGATATATTAATAGGTACCTCGGGCAAAGTGTGATTGGGTAACAATTGTCAGCAGCAGCACTAAGTTTGGAACTGTGTCCAATATAAGGTAATAGGTTCGGGATCTAAATACGAAACTGACGAAATATGGGTGTAACACAAGCGACTACCCTTTTTTATGGTATAGGAGGCAAATGAGCAGACGGAACGCCTGATGGTAAGCGATTACCACCGCCCATGGACACCCGTAACAGTTAAAAGTCGCAAGTGCGTTGCCGGCCTTTGAAATTTGCCCTCTACCTCTGCTCAGAACGTGGAGGGGAGGGATTGGGCCTCGGGTAACCTGAGTCACTCGACGAAACACAACGCAAGCGCTATTTCACGCTTGTTTTCTGTGAAGCCGTGGTATCACTCCGGTCAAGTCAGCCCATTCATGCCGAAGCGTGGCTCTCCCACTATAAACTACTACATGACATAAACACCTTACATTTTAGCCCTTAAATATATGACTTGAGAAGTAAGGCAACTCTGTTTTGATAAGAGACTTTATGTAGATAAGCTATGATACCGAAAGGCCCTCTAAACCTGCATTATTTTTACTGCAATGTATGACTGTATTAAACATAGTTACTGGCCGTCAATAACAGCCATATTATAGAAGACACGTCACTATTTCGCTGTTGTCTATTTAAAGGGCTAAGCTTGGAATAGTCGATGCATTAAAATGTTTAAAACATGGTGAGTAGATGCTTAAACTGGATTACCACATTCTACGTTCCTCACATTTCTCTTTTACTTGATTAATTTTCATCGCATTTGTCATCCAAGGTTTTAATGCAATATAATTATGACTGCCAAGTCATAATTATATTGCATTAAAACCTTGAAACAGGCATTATATCATTAAAGTTGTTTGATATAAACCATCTAAGTTACTGACTAGACGGATTTTCCTTATTAAATTATACACTCATTTTCCCATTAAATCCTTCTTATATTTACAGAAAGCTGTAAATAATAGACCGAGTTTAATTAAGAACTCTAATTACTTAATCTTATATTTAATTCATGTGCTTATGTATAATGAACTGAACATTGAAATAATAAATTAATTTTCTTAAACTTGAACATTGAGAAGCGCCAGTCTTGTGAAAAACGTTTAAGAACTTGTTTGTGATAAGCCATTAAACCCTTTGATGTAAAAAGCTAAGTTTTGGTATTACTTGTCGATGATGTTGTCATATATGACTCTACAAATATTTATGATTGCACAGTTGGCAAAGTGGTTTATGTGGTCGCCTTGCCACTGCCACCGCGCCGGGTGTTGTGGGTTCGAATCCCATAGAGTCATACATACGTAAGTATTCGAATTTTGAACTTCGAATTTCTTACACATCATCATCAAGCAACAACATCAAGCATTAAAAAGATAAACATGCATGATCTTGTTAAGACTGCGCCGAGCGTAAGACGCGGTTGGACTGCATGACAGAGCTCGATATTCAAATCGGCGCGCGGCCGCCATAGTAAAATTTAATGAATTTGAAGTGTTTTTTTGATAACTATGTATATTTATTGTCAACCAATAACTTATATATTTGGGACGGACAAATTGTAATATAACTATTTATGTTTTGTTTCAGCTGTAAAATGCGATAGATTTCAACTGTTATAATCAAAAAATCACATAACACGAGCTTACGTTTTTGCTTTTTTCGTTGAAATTTACGTAATTTTCTAGGCGAAAATATTAATAATACACGGAGTAATTATAAACACATTCATTGTTATGGTAAATGTATATTTTATATTTGTAATAAGCAAAAATTGTTGATTTTATCAACTTAACTGTGACCGTACACACAAAACTGACAATCAACATTAGTTTTCAGTAATGAGCATTACTCATGGACCAAATTATTGCGGTAATATCTATAATATAAATAACGACGTATTAATCCGTTATAAATAACTCACAGTGAAAAGGACTATACCGTAAATGTATTTACGCTACGTTTTCATCTAGTTTATTGCTTTTGTAAGCGCTGAACTGCTAAATTAATACGACTTTATATTAGGACTAGCTTTTTCCCGCTCCCGTAAAAGTAGGTTAGGTCATGTTAGTAACAGTTCTTTATTTTAAATAAAATATAGCATAATGTTACTCGGTGATAATAAAGCTTCCTAATGGTGGAAGAATTTTTAAAATTGGTTGCGTGTGTTCGAGGTTAAATCTTACGAACAAACAAAAATCTAATCTTTCCTCTATATATTATTAGTATAGATATAGTAACAATTGGCACTGTGCTCGGTAAACGGCACTGTGTCACGGGGGACATTAAAAATATAGTATAATAATATTCTATCACATATACACAACTTCATCTAGTCCAAATTAAGCAGAGCTTGTACTATGGGTACTAGACAATGAAATGAATAAACATACATATATATACTATTTTGTAAATACTTACATATTATACATAGAAACACCCAGACCAAGAAAAACATTCATGTTCATGCACATAGATGTTTGACTTGTGCGGGAATCGAACCCGGCGTGGCAGTCGGCTACACTAACCACTACGCCATCTTAAACAGTGGACATAACAACCACATCTGTGACAAACATTTGATTAAAGTCATGTGGTCACAATTTAACCATAACAATATTGAAAATTGGGAATAACATATATTAATTTGCATTGAAACCATTTTTTTTTTAATTGATAACTTTAAGCTCTCCAATAAATACTTACATACCTATATAATAAATGCGAATATGAGTTACGCTTTCAAGCCTTAACTACTCTATCAACATGAAATTTTGCATAGACGTGTTGGGGGTACATAAAAGGACATAATTAAGGTACTTTTTATCCAAAAAAAGTACTGTTACAAACCTTTTTTGGTGAGCGGCATCCTGGTAATACAAACTAAACCTACCACGGTGTTCCTCGACAAAACCGCAATCGGCGGTGCCGCGCGAATCACTTTCACATGCAATCGCGACCCCGCCGAGATTTCGGCTCGCCGTATAAAACGGCAGGTCACTAAACAAAAAGACCTACCCTTTGGACACTTCCAAATTTTAACCCGGACAGTAGGGTTAAAATTTGACGGACGATACACGACACAGAGGCACGCGTGGAAACACGCAGGCCGCCTCTCGGATCTGACGCTGATCGGGTGGCGGGTAGGCCTACGAAGCACACCACTCCCAGGTAAAACCTCATGGTGGAAGGTTATCGCGCGCCTTTCAGTGCTGGGTTCTGTGGTTGGGGAGAGGGTTTAGGCTCTTAATTTACGGGTGGCAGGATCCCCTGAGGCCCTACCACCCGGAGCACCTAGGTGGGGGGCGTAAGGATCTTCCTCACGCCCCCGTTCCGCCGCCTCAAAGAGGTCCTTCTGCGAGACTGTCATCTCGCAGAAGGATGGATGTGTGTGGAATGTCCGATGATTGAGTCATCAAAGTCATCGTAAACGATTTTTGTTTTGATATTAATGGCTTTAATATCAAAACAAGTGTTCCACAAGGCTCGATGCTTTACCCAACAATACGAACATCGACGTGGTTATATGCAACCGCAGGGCATTTTATGATCGACGAACAAAATGAGCCGGGTACGAGACAAAGACTGGGTAGCCTTTGTTATGAAGCTGGCTCATGTTCATGCATTATAATGAGAAGCAACCGTACCTAGTGAGTAAAATTTCATTTTCAGTTAAACTACGTACGTAAAATATTCCCGAGCTCAAACTACATTTAGTTTGTTTTTTATTAAAATAAAAAATTAATATTAAAATGCTCATTTTGTTAGGAGTTTTGGAATCATGCTTATTATGTGGAGCTAAGCTCTCTCTCAATTTTAATTGGCTCGTTTTTTATATAAAGTTAATTCTATTGCAAACGTATTTCATTATACATGACACATAGTCTATAAATGCAGCTTTAAAATATTAAATACGAAATAATATTAAATGGTAACCAGAAGAATACATAAATCAATCAGTCATGTCAGTTATGAAAAAGAGACGAGTGTGTTGTGAGAGTCGATATAAAATTTAAATAAAATTGTGTTCAAATAAATTTGATACCGTCAAAAACACAATGTATTCTTTTCCACGGCAAAGCAATTAAGGTAAATATGTTTACTGATCGTTACAAACATTATAAGAAGTAATATTCACTTAAATAATAAATTAAGTGATATTTATAATAACTTAGAGACCATTACATTGCTTAAATTATAAAGTTCACAATTTAGTCAGAATTAATATAAAATCTAGATTTTATCCACGACATCGCTCACGTTAATGTAGATTTTGTCAATATTTCTATCCCTCGGGAACTGTACTATTTTCAGGGTGAAAAGTATATTATGTTCGTAAACAAATAAACTCACATTCGCATTTATAATAATAGTGGTTAAAGTATGAAGTTGCCGTTGTATAGTAGTAGATACTTTGAATTGACATAAAACCTTCATGGTGTGAGATTTTCGAGTAAAACTTTTTTCACATGATACCTATAAGATACTGCTTTTAAAAGAAGTGCAATATTTGATTTTTGTCTTTCAATGGTTATTTTTATTCAGCTTAGATGGGAAAGATGGATATTTCGAAAATCCGAGTCATGTTTGAATACGAATGCCGACGCGGAACTAACGTAACAGAAATGGCTCGCAATATCAACGCTGCGTTTGGAGAGAAGACTGCTAATGAACGCAACGTGCGTTTTTGGTTTAAACGCTTTCGTAATAGAAACTTCGACTTGAAGAACGAACCACGTGAAACACCGCCCACACAGGTGAATAATGCTAAATTGAAGCAGATGGCGGAAGCCGATCCGAGTCAAACTACCCAGAAATTAGCGGCATGATTTAACGTTACCCTACCTACAATATTGGCTCATTTGCATCAAATCATTAAGATAAAAATATATGAAAAATGGGTGCATCATGATTTGAGTAATCTGCAGAAAGAAATGCGTGTTGAAATTTGTGACATAGTAGTAAATGCATTCAGAAACTATTTTATCTGCCTTCTAGTAATAATAATGTCACTTTAAGTGATCCTATTGCGAGCATGTATAAAGGTTATAATGAACATGCCAAAAAAGCCTTGTTATTTTTTATGATACTTACAGCGAATACCTGAAAAATGTAGACAGATTTTTTGATTGATTTGATTTTTCTGTGTTATTATTATTACCTAACTTTAACTTAATTTAATCGAACTATTGTTTCTTTTAATTGATTTATTTTTCTATAAATTCAATTGTAATTTATATAAAATATTTAATTTCGACTTTTAATGTATAATTATTATATTATTATGTATTGCATTCTTTTTATTTTTTGACATTTATCATATATAATATTTTCTCTTCTTTACCTAGCCGCCCTTCAATTACATTATTTTTTTCAAATGCTGTGCTCAACCTTATTCGGATCTCAAGTTGACATTTAAATTATTTCTTATTTCTATTACTATTATTATTTGTATATAATAATAATAATTTGTTTTATTTTCATTAAACAGATTTATATTTTTTTGTGTAGTGATCGAAGTCACCTAGTAAGCAAACAATGCCTGTGACAGGTGATTATGCTCTTCCATAGCTAATAAAAACTAAAACATTAAAATAATAATTATACCTAATTTGTACTTAATACGTGAACTTTATTCTTTTATTCACATAACACTCGGCGCTGTAGCAGTGGCAATATGGCCAGTCACATAGTCGCTGTTCGAAGCGATGTCTTAAGATCCGATTTCGAGACGCCTTAATCTTTCTTACGACTTTATACATACGATATATATCATCTTAGACTCAAGTGTCACTTTACACCAGTCATCACAATAATAATAAATTAATACCATTAAGCTGTAAAATATTTTTGTTTAATCAAGGCCCGAAATTAAAATAAGCTGATTATTTAATCTACTTTGTTATTCATGGTATGACATCCATTTATTTATCTTTAAGTATTAATGATATGCATTTACGTTAAAAACACAATCAAAATATACATTTTCCTATAAATAATTTATTTAAGAAAATACATAATACAGCAATAATAAATGATAAATAGGACAGCCATTTTTAACATGCATTTATACATATATTGGTATATTACATCAAGATTAAAGAAATAGTTCTCACTTTTTTTAATTATTCTCATAAAAAGACCTTGTCTTTCCGGCGACTAAATGTAAAAGTGCGACTGCAGACTGCGACTTAATAATATTCGCCCATTGGTCGAAACTTAAAAGAAATCATTTTTGAAAATTTGAGGATAACGTAATTATATATAAAACAATTATATAATTTGCTAGTTTTATTCCTACTCTGTTACATTCGTTCGTCAATAGCTACTAAACCAAACAATAAAAGAAAATTGGTTGACAAACAGAGGAGAAAAAGGTATTGAGCTGTTTTGGTTTACCTATCTATATATAAAAGTAATAGTTTTCTTTATTTTTATTAATAACACTGAACCTCGCCCACCTGAAAATCATCCACACAATTAAACAAAAGCGACTACATCTCCGAATCTAAAAGAAGTGCGACTCGTGTAAGATATATATAAATGCCACTAAACCACCCACGTTTCAGTCTATTACCAGACAAACAGATAACCCTCTCATAAATTTTCCGAAAGACACTTTTTATAGAATGGAAAATGCAAAAGAATAGCCTCATATGATAAAAATATTTTATGAATCATAAAAGTCTTAACGCAAACGTCATTCAAAGCTGCTTTTAAAGGTCATAGCACACATAACAACTCGGAAAGGGATCGTCACCGTATCGCCTTTCGCCTCGCCATCAAATAGGCGTCAACCTAACGTAACCAAAGCGGATCAACAGCTCCGGTACGTCGCCGCGCTTACGCCGCGCGCAATTAAATCATATTAATATGGATATTTTGATCCCCTCCGCGGCTCTCGCAGCGTTAACACGTACTCTCATTACTCTAGAACATTTAAAATCATAACTTGTGTAAAAGTGAACGTTTCGGCTGCAAACACACATCATTGTGTAGCCTTTGTTATCAGCTTCAAGGTGCACTAATCAGATTCTCAATTGGTCAAGAAACAAAGAAGTTATCAACATATATTTCGACAACGACTGCAATATTATTTGAAACCATACCAGTTGCGCATGAGTCATCGCCCAACGAGTCGACGAACTGCGGAGCGACGTAGCGAGGTCAACGACCGGCCTTCGCTCGGCAAAACATCGGAGCACGAAGGACACACCCCCGGTCACTGGGCTATCATCGGCTGCTGTTCGGTAGTTCGGTGGACGCGGCATATACATCGAAGACTTACGAGACGGATATTGCGGTACGCGACATTTCTGCTACACTCTAGCGCAGCGGCGAAGTTCACAACTAGTGAGTAAAACCATTTCCTTACTACGACTCGGATTATCGTCTATCTTTAATTACAAATTGCCAATAACATATATATACCACAATGTTAAAGCGAACACCTCCTAATACTCCCGCGTCTTTGTACTCCTCCGAACCAAACCTTACGACAAACACCACTAGTGACATATCGAATATAACGTTAAGAAAACGGAAACGTGGCGAGGATGACTGGGAGTATATGGAGATTATGTTGAAAGAAATGAAGGGAATGTTTACTGAGTTAGTCACGAAACAAAATCTGCAGAATGATAAGATGGATACCTTACAGTCGGCCCTCGACGATATTCGGTCCCAAAACGCTGTAATCGGCATTCAAAACACCGAAATTAGATCGCAGAACGAAGAAATCCAGAAATCTTTAACATTCTTGTCTGGAAAATACGACGATGCCCTCCATCAAATAGGCAACTTAAAGTCGAAATCGAGTCAAAATCAAAAGCTTATTAAATTTCTAGAAGGTAAGGTAGACTTTTTAGAAAAACAGCAAAAAGCAAGTTCGCTCGAAAAAAAAAATCTGCCAACCAATCACCAAGAAACCAGTGAAACTCTTATCGAAACTGTACAAAATCTAGGCAATATCATCAAGCAATCCGTGAGTAAAACTAATATTAAAAACATTTTTCGTTTTAAAAACAAGACTGAGACAGTGGGCGCCGTTATGGTAGAATTCACTTCGGCAACTCTTAGAGAACAGTTCCATAAGGCTACTAAAACGTTTAATAAACATCACCCAGAAAATCGTCTGAATACCCATCATTTGGCAATGAAAGGACCGAAACTCCCTTTGTACGTGTCTGAGGTTCTGACCTCCATGACTAAACGCCTACACTACCTTGCACGAGAGCATATAAAGCATAGTGGATATGGACAAAGCTGGGTTGCTAATGGCAAGATATATACGCGAGAAAGAAGGGTTGCCTAGTAGGCTCATTAAGTCTGAAGAAGATCTCGAGAAATTGCGTAGAAAGAAATGACTAGATTTGTATATTTTATTGCATGCTTTTTATCTAGAACATGTCTCACATACATTAATGCAAATTTATATTTATGTTGTCAATTTAGAAATCGTCTTACAAGCTTTTCAAACCTATTCACTAAACACACCGAAGACCACTCCTAATACACATACAAACTCACACAAACTCACACAAACTTTCCCTATATATGACATCTATACCATATCACACTGTTCATTTCAAATCATATTACATGGGTACACACAAAAGTAGTTGCCTATTACGTTTATCCAGTCATATTGGTGCTAACTGCCTTACTTACACTATAATAATCATTCTATTTGTTGTATCAAATAGTGACGTAAACATGGATAATGTTAATATAAACATTCGACCAGCTACAAAATAACATGATTAATATCGATCACGTCTCTGTGTCTGACTGGTCTACATGCGACCTTGACAATTGCATTCCATCAAAATTTAAGCCTAAACACTGTCTCAAAATTCTAACACAAAACATAAGAAGTATATCAAAAAACATGTCGGGCTTCCATACTATTCTTGCTAGAACGAAACTTGACTGGGATATAATTGCTCTAACTGAGTGTTGGCTACCGAATACATATAATATTCCAGATATCACAGGCTATAACAGCTATGTAACAACAAATAATTGCACACAGAACGAAGGTGTAGTCGTTTATATACACAAAGATCTTAAAGTTATAGTGGAGGAACCTCCAGTGCTTGATGCAAATTGTCTCCAAGTAACCATTGACCCTAGTACAATTCTCTTGGCCATATACCACCCACCTGGCTATAAAGACACCGCTAACTTTCTGAATTCGTTGAACATAGCTTTGAATGCTGTCGCACGTTATAATAACATTATTATTACGGGCGACATTAATATAAACATTCATACAGACTGTCGCGACTCCGTCAAACATAGCTACCTAAACCTACTAGCGTCACATGGCTTGTTACCCGCTCATTCACTCACAACACGGCAGAATGCATGCCTAGATCATTTTATATTGAAAAGTCAGCTACCGGTCTCAACATTAGTCGCACATTCTGCTCTTACTGACCATGAAACCATCTTACTTTTCTTGGCTAAATACGTGTCTAAGAAACGAGCAAAAAAGTCCATAGTGCACATTAATAACGACAAATTAGATGCAGACTTGAAACAGTTAGACTTCAGTGAGGTATATACATCACGAGACCCCCATGTAGCAGCGGAGGCAATGATTCGCTTGATTAAAGATGTTATAGATTCCAACTCAAAAATAATTACACTCTCGAATCGTAAGCAAACCTTAAAGCCTTGGATTACGCCTGGCTTGCTGCGATGTATTAGGCACAGAGATAGATTGCACAGACAATTTAAGCAGGCGCCTACTAATGATACATTAAAAATAACTTTCACAAGATATAGAAACTTTTGCTGTAAACTATTAAAAAATGTTAAAATCGAATATGAAAAGAATTTAATTAGTAAAGCAGGTAGTAACACTAAACTAATATGGGCAGCTATAAATAAAATTACAGGCAGATCCAGCATTAATGAAAACTTTTCTTCACACTTATTAACGTCTCAAGTGACACCTGAAAGCTCAGTAGACTTCGTCAACGACTTCTTTGTCGAGTTAGGTGAAAAACTAGCCAAAAATTTCAACAGTGTTAGTAAAGACACACCTAAGACTATCGTTACTAGTAACAGTATACATTCTATGGCAATGTTACCGACCGATGAGCAAGATGTAGCCTCCTTAATTAAGACACTACGAAAGGATTGTGCTGTGGGTTGGGATAGAATACCTAATAGTCTCTTAATAAGACATGAGTTAGCCATAGTACCACCTCTAACATACATATGTAATCTCTCCCTCTCCACTGGAAAATTTCCCGATGCCTTTAAAAGAGCTACCGTGCATCCGATCTATAAGAATGAGGACAGAAATCGTGTCGAAAATTATAGGCCCATTGCAGTACTTCCAGCCTTCTCTAAAATACTAGAGCGGGTTATGAATCGTAGACTTGTTAGTTATTTGGAAAATAATAATCTTTTATCGCCTTCACAGTTTGGTTTTCGTACGTGTAAATCAACTTCAGACGCGGTCCATGAACTAACAAATCACGTGGTTACAAAACTGGATGGTGGGCAGAAAGCTCTAGGAATATTTTTAGATCTCGCAAAAGCTTTCGATACGGTTTCTGTACCGATTCTAGTGAAAAAGATGGAAAGCTTGGGAATCAGAGGAGTGCCATTGGAATTGTTTAAGGATTATTTGAGTGAGAGAACCCAAAGGGTGAAGATAGGTCGGTTTCACAGTAAGGAGCGCACGCTTACTTACGGTACCCCTCAAGGTAGCGTGATCGGTCCGACACTATATATATTAACGACCTGGGTGCGCTCTCACTTCCTAAAGAGAAGGTCATAACCTTTGCTGATGATACTGTACTTCTATTCAGCGCTAGTACATGGAGGGAAGTATACGAACATGCACAATCAGGTCTCAATATTGTGTGCAATTGGTTGCGTAATAACTTATTGACCTTAAATACAAAGAAAACTAACTACATGACTTTCTCTTTAAAACCGCCAACTCAAAACAATATTATATCTGGCACTCTCACTGCTCATTCGTGTAAGGAGCAACGAAGTATGTGCTCTTGTGAACCTATCTTAAAAACAGATACAGTAAAATACCTGGGTATAATAATTGACAGTCAACTGAGATTCCGGGAACACATAGAGATCCTTAGTAATAGATTACGCAAGCTGATATACGTCTTTAAAACTCTGAGACATGTAGGTGATAAAAATTTAATAAGATCGGTATATTTTGCTCTAGCTCAGTCCTTAATTTGCTATTGCATCAGCTCTTGGGGTGGCGCTCCAAAAACGACACTAGGACTGCTCGAGCGCGCACAAAGGGCCATCCTAAAAGTGTCATCTTTTCGACCTCACTACTATCCTACGAAACAATTATATAAGGATCATAAAGTTCTCACAGTGCGACAATTATTTATACTTAGTATCGTTATAAAACAACATTCTCTCCTGATTTTCAACCCCTCTCTGTCTGAAGGTAGAAGACGATTCAACCCAGTAGATCGACGCCGTATACACCTATTTACTACTTTCTCAAAACGCTTCTTTTGCCACTTAGGCGGCTACCTTTACAATAAAATAAACAAGGAATTACAGATATACAATCTTACTAAGATCAGATGCAAAACTCAATTAACAGTTTGGCTACAAAAATTAAACTATGATGATACGGAAAAACTACTGACAAACCCAGTTTAAAGTTATTACTACTGCCGTTTTACATACCCATACAACAAAACACACACACATACATCCAAACACATACAAACACACGTACTCGCACGCACGCACACACACACACACACACACGCACACACACACACACACACATACACGCACACACACACACACACGCGCGCGCGCGCGCACACACACACACACACACACACACACATACACACGCACGCACGCGCGCGCATAAATACATACATAACCAAAACAGACGAAATCACCACTATTGTTATTATCATACAACAATGTGTTTAATGCTCCAGTACATAATAAAAATGTATTTTATGTAGGATTGGGGTCCTGGTGTCCTGAAATACAGGCGTCAAGCCTAGCTTAGGCACCAGTCTCCCACAATATAATAAATGTGTAATAATAATTGTATTATGTGCCTTCTATATGTTGGACTATGTAAATATCGTATGTAAATATTGTGGTGAGAAAATAAATATATATTATTATTATTATTATTTTCTCACTTCTTCAATGATCCCTTTTCATCATTATTTTTGTTTGACTAACTAAACTAACCTACAAATTCAATACAATAAGCGCAACACGACTGTTAATTATCTTGTGAATGATAGCACGTTCGACAACAGTAGTGCATAGAGAGACGTAAGCGCAAGGATTGCAAGCTTGTCCCGAGGCGTAGCTAATAGGTAACGATTAGTGTACGTTGCAGTAAGGAGTTTCATACAAAGAATACTGCACGGATCGAGTTGATACGGTGCCGATCCGTTTCCGAGTTGATATGTGTGCTATATATGATATGACCTTAAAGCTGAAAATTGAATATATAATAGAAAATTATAGAGGTATTTCTATACTTAATACCATAGAGAAGGTCTTTGAGAAGCTTATCTACAATGCTCTGTATCCTTACATAAAAGCTCGCGTACCCAACTCGCACCATGGCCTTTTAAGACAACGATCTACAGTTTCTAATTTGGCATGCATTTCGGAATTTCGGACCACGGTGGGCAGGTTGATGTGATCTATACTGATTTTGAGAAGGCGTTTGATCGTGTGGATCACATCATCTTGCTCAACAAACTATTTCAACTTGGGATACGCGGTAATCTACTACGATGGGTGGAATATTATTTATACAATAGATCACAAGCAGTCGTAATCGGAGGCTATCGGTCAAATTTCATATAAATACCAAGCGGAGTTCCGCAGGGGTCTTATCTAGGCCCTCTTTTCTATAATTCGTACCTATTTGATCTTGCAGAATCTATAAAATTTTCAAAACATTTGATGTATGCAGATGACAAGAAAATATACCATAATATCAGGGGTATAAATGATTGTTTAGAGCTTCAAATATATCTCAATAATTTATTCGATTATTATACACGAAATAAAACAACTGTCAATATTAATAAATGCCAGACAAAAAGTTATACACGAAAAAAACAATCGTATAATTATCCGTACAAATTTAATGGTACCCCGATTACTAAGGTGAACGTAGTACGCGATCTAGGAGTATTATTTGACCATAAATTATCCTTTGTAGAACATATTGACCATATTGTAGCAAAAGCTTTTAAGAATTTTGAATTTTTGAATATTTAATAACATAACAGCACTAAAAACCGTATATTTTGCTTATGTACGTAGTATACTTGATTATGCTTCTCCAATATGGTCTCCTTGTAATCTGATACATAAAAATCAGATTGAAAGAATCCAAAAAAGATTTTATATTATTAAAATTTTCGTTGCCGCAATTCACCGTCGTCATATGAACACCATTGTAAGAGATATGATTTACTTAGTCTGGACGACAGACGCAAACTAATAGATATGTGTATCTTATATGACATATTAAATGGAAACCTAGAGCAGCGATAGCTCAGTGCGGAAACCAACAGACTGCAATGCAGAGGGTCTCGGGTTCGAACCCACATCACGCACCTCTGACTTTCGGAAGTTATATGACTTTTTGAAATTATGTGCGTATTGATTGACAATTATCGCCTGTTCCGTGCCTCGGAGAGCACGTTAAGCCATCGGTCCCGACTGCCATAAACATCTATGGCAGTCGTTATTGGGGAAGTCGACACAAAAGATCTCACTGGGTCGAAGTGTCGCCGGTCTGTACTGACTGGCCCCCACACAAGATAAGATAAGAAATGGAAACCTAGATTATTCCGAATTACTGTCACAGGTTACATTCAACGCCCCAATACGTTGCACATGAATCACACCACTGTTTTATGTGCCTCGACACTCCACAAATTACGCAAGTAACTGTGTACTCACCCACGTCGCTCGCACCTACAATACCTTATTCCAAGACGTAGATATATTTTTTTGTTCTAAAAACATCTTCAAAATCCAAATTACAAAAATATTGAAAAGTAAACAACTACTTAGTTTAAATTAGTCTACTTAAGCACAATCTATGTATTCTTTATATAAAAGAAGTATATATAATGTTTAAATAAAATCAAAAGTTGTACATCGTAATCTGTCCACAATGCTGAATTATATAACTTATTTAGGGAAACCTGTTATTGGCTATATAAAACTATGTTATACTCATAATGTTAAACTAATTGTTACGCTGTTGGTTTTCTTAATAAAATAAATAAATAAATAAATGATAGAAAATATGGGACAAGCGGGAATCAAAATAAACATGGTAATTTAACAAACTCTTATGCGGATTCTCATAGCGGAGTTCACTGATTTCTGTTTACGTTATTCTCGAGGTATTATTGCGTCAGGAAGCAAACTCTTCAATTCAAATATACTTCATCATATTACGAATAACAAGCTTGTAAGGAGTTAAACATACCGAACGCGGTGCGGCGCTGCGCGGTGCGTTAGTTGCCCAGCAGAAACGCGGTGCGGCGCGGTTTATCGGCAATGCTTACTGGCACTTCGTGTTAACGTTAGTACTACTTCAAGCATCATACGCAATGGACGTAAAAGAAGTAACTTGCTATATTTATTTATATAATAGATATAATTTAGAAAATACAGTAATAAAAGGATTGTGGGTGCATCCTATAAAAGCAGCAAGAATATCTATTGGGTGTGGTGCGGGTGGCAACCACCCCTATCGCCACGCCGCGCCGCGCCTTTCAACCGCACCGCACCGCGTTCGATGTGTGGAGCTCCTAAAACATTGTTATTTTACTCAATGAAAACACAAAGTAAAGTTACTCTTCCTTGAACATTTAACAATTTTAGTTTATTTTCAGACTACATTAAAAGCAATACCAGCTATAAACCGTACTAGCAATACGCGCCATTACTTACAAATTTTAATACTTTTACACGAAAACGAAAAAATCATAAACAAAATCTGAAAGTCGCGAAATGTAACAGATATATAGTGACTTCCACAATTGTAACATAGATTTCTACCGATTTTAAAAAAAACAACGTCAAGATTTTAGTTGTCTCAGATCAATCTATTTTAGGATTAGACACAGATAGAGAATATCACTCCTATTTTACTACTCCCACCTTTTGCATATTTTATATAAATATATAAAAGAATTAAATCGATTGTGTTGTTGTTGTGTTGAAAACATGTTATAAGCGACTGGCAACTGAGAATAATGGCCATTAGGGTTTTGTCTGCTTCTTATAAGATCTCTACTCGTCAAACAGGCTTCCACTAAAACTAAATTTGTATTTATTATAGTATTAAATTTTTCTTAACTTAATATTATAAATTGGAATTGAATGTGAGTTTGACTGTTAGTACTCTATCGATTATGATAAAATTTCGCATACACGATATCAGAGGTACAGAACATTTCACCTAGAAAAAAGTACCTACTACTTCCGAGCGAGCAAAGCTGCGGGCAAAAGCTAGTATTAACAAACAACAAAATTGGTGGCTCCAAGAAGAAGTTATACTTTTAATTATATATTTTCTTTGACTTTGACTTTATACTCTGGACTTAATTCTTTTTTATTCTGTTAGTTGATAAAATATTCTAATAAATGTGAAATTGATAAAACCCCAAGAGAGGTAAAACGATCATGTAATACCGTACGCAAATATTATATTTCCCCGAACTCATTCAAGCAAACAATTTTATAAGCCTTCTGGGTATACTAAAAACATAAATCCGTCCTTTAAAATAATAATAATAATAATAATAATAATCTGGCAACACTAAGCAACGTCTATGTATTTTTTGAGAAAATATTTTATTTTCAGTTTAAATTTTATTTTTGATATAAATCCATTTATTTTCAAATCATATTAAAACAATAAGACGCTTTGCACAATAAACATAAAAAATTACAGGCATAAAAGCAAATATTCATCAGTATTAAGTATTACAAATAATATGACAACGTCAAAAATGAAAATTTTCACAGAGACTGAATTTAAGTTTATTAAAATACAAGATGTTAACAAGAGCCAGATCTAGAGCCGCACCGCTACCACCTCCGGGTTCGTCGCTTAGCTCCGCCTCGCAGCCGTCGGTACATCGATCAGAATCACCGGCCGCTGCAGTTGCGTCGAGCTCGAGCGACGAATATTTTTCTCCGCCTTCGTCACCGTCACCTGCACGTCGGCGGGGAAGAGGCCGGCCACCGACCCGCTTGGGACCCCGAGGCCCACCGACCTCGAATCGGGCCCCCGCTGCCGGTGGTGATGTGCGCCGCATGCGATGGACTCAATCCATTAATGAAAACGTCATGCGGGCATATTTTGGGGCTACAGAGGGAGGAACTAACCTCACTGCGTATCGCAGCCGCATGCTTGTTCTGTTTCAGGCCTTTGAACCAAGCGTCAACGTTTCAGCACAGCGATTATCGGATCAAGTGCGGGTTATCCAACGCAGTCGACAGTTGGATGATACCGTGCTTGATAGGCTACGCTCAGAATACTTGCCTACGAGCCATGCCATTCGCATCCAACCCGCAGTTACGCAACTATCACCTGGTGCGACGCGGACGGGCAATAGTGCCAGCATGGAGGTGGATGACATGACAAATGATGTAAGTATTCAGTACAAGGAGGAGGTAAAGGATGCTTTGGAAAGTGCGATTCAGGAATACCGGTACATGCAATTTACGATTCGGCCTCGTCTGCCTCGGTTACCTATGCATAGAAAAAATATAGCATTGGTGAGTGTCCTGGACTCGCTATTATCTAGTTATTTAGATAATAGCGAGAATCTCGCCGATACTCATTCGATCCTGTACTGTGCTGCTGTGGCGGCAAGTCGTATAGCGGGCATCAAGTTACCCACACATGTCCCTGCTATACGACAAACATCTGTCACCCCGGCCTGGCAGTGCAGGATTGAACGGCGTATTGCTGAGGCAAGGACACTCATCGGTAAGCTGATCTGCTTCAGGGCAGGGAACACACGGCCCAGGGTAATGCGCTATGTGGGCCGGGCTTTTCTGGGGACTGGTGTCAGTCCTCATGAATACATATCTCGGGCCACAGAGCGCATTGACTTCCTGAAGCAGAAAGTCTATGCATGGGCAAATCGACTGCGCAGATACAAAAAACGCGTGCACCGGTATGTCATCAACCGCACGTTTCAAAGTGACCAAAGATGGGTTTATAGAACCTGGGAACGACCAGATCAATGTGTGGCCGATGTGGGGCTACCAGATGCTGATGCTACAAATACGTTTTGGAGGAACATCTGGTCGGTACCCGTCGGCCACACTGAGGGGGAATGGATGCGGGAGGTCAAGCGAGCAAGTGAGCTAATTCCAGAAATGGAAAACGTGGTCATTGATAGCCAGGATGTAATTAGTGCGGTCCGATCCTTATCAAATTGGAAATCACCAGGACCGGACGGACTGCACAATTTCTGGCTGAAATGGCTGCGTAGCTCACATGCTTGTTTGGCTGCTCAATTTCAATCTGCCCTAGAATCTGGATCGTTACCAGATTTTATGACCACGGGAATAACCCACCTACTCCATAAAACAGGTAGTACCAACGAGCCCGGCAATTATAGACCGATAACATGTTTGCCATCGATCTATAAGCTTCTTACATCTATTTTGAGAGCCAAGGTATCTAAACATATTGATACAAATTCAATAATGTCAGCTTCTCAGAATGGATGTAAGAGGGGGGCTCGTGGTACTAAGGAGCTCCTCCTCATTGATATGGCCATTAGCCAACAGGTTCGCCGTAAACAAAGGGATATGGCGGCATGTTGGATAGATTATAAGAAAGCGTATGATTCGGTGCCTCATGCATGGCTTTTGAGGGTGTTAGAGTTGTATAAAGTAAATGCAACTCTGCGCACCTTTTTGAAGTCATGCATGGGGCAATGGAAAACGGTTCTTAGCTATCCAGGATGTCGACAGATCCCTGGGAATGGCGAATTGATAAAAATTGAGCGGGGTATATTTCAGGGCGACAGCCTGAGTCCTCTTTGGTTCTGCCTAGCATTGAATCCTCTTAGTACATTACTAGAGGGTTCAGGGCTAGGTTACAGGTTACATAGAGGTGGTGGAGTGATATCCCACTTGTTATATATGGATGACTTAAAGTTGTTTGCCCACACTAAATTACAGTTGATGGATTTACTTAAAGTAACTGAAACTTTTAGTAAGTCTATCAGTATGGATTTTGGTGTGGACAAATGTGCTGTCATCCATGTAAAACAAGGCAGGATAGTGGAATCCGAAGGAACACAACTTTCGGATTCCATTAACCTACGATCACTTCTTGTAACCGATACTTACAAGTACTTGGGTATGTCACAGGCGTTAAGTATCAATGAGGCTGACATGAAGCAATCGTTGCAGGAGCGTTTCTTTGGTCGCCTGAAAAAAGTTTTAAAAAGTCTTTTATCAGGTGGCAACAAGGTGCGCGCTTGTAACGGTTGGGTCATGCCGGTGCTCATGTACTCCTTTGGCATACTTAAGTGGACTCAGACTGAACTGGATGCCCTGGACCGGAGGGTCCGTACACTCTTGACGGCATACCGTATGCATCACCCACGTTCGTCTGTGATGAGATTGTATATCCCGCGGAAATGTGGAGGCCGAGGCTTTCTGAATGCCAAGGCCCTTCATAACCGCGAGGTATGCAACCTCAGAGAATACTTTCTTAAGGCAGACGTGGGTATGCATCGGGATGTAGTTGCTGTAGACATCGGACTCACCCCGCTCAGTTTGGCTAAAGAGAACTGGCGCAAGCCTGTAGTACTTAGCACTAACGATCGCAGGGATGTATGGCAGAGCAAGGAGCTTCACGGTAGGTTCTACAAGGCTCTATATGGAGCTGATGTAGACCTGTTAGCCTCCGTGAACTGGCTACGTTTCGGTGACCTCTTTGGGGAAACCGAAGGGTTTGTCTGTGCTATTGCGGACGAAGTTATCAAGACGAATAACTACCGGAGATATATCTTGAGGGATGGTACGGTTGACATTTGTCGGGCGTGCCACCTACCTGGTGAGTCCCTCAGGCATATAGTTTCCGGTTGTTCTCGTCTTGCTAACGGCGAGTACTTGCACAGACATAACCAAGTAGCCAGGATTATTCACCAGCAACTTGCTCTGAAATACAAACTTGTAGATGTTGAAGTGCCGTACTACAGGTATGTAGCTGAATCAGTTCTCGAAAATGGTCATGTCACGTTGTACTGGGATCGAACTATCATCACAGACAGGACTGTTGTGGCCAACAAACCTGACATTGTGGTGATAGATCGATCAGAGCGCCGCGCATTGATTATCGATGTCACCATTCCGCATGACGGCAATCTCGCGAAAGCTGAAAAAGATAAGCAAATTAAATATCTCGATTTGGCTCGCGAGGTTGTCGACATGTGGGACGTTGATTCGGCAATCATTGTGCCGATAGTCATATCTGTCAATGGTCTAATAGCCAAGAGCCTCGATCACCATCTAAAGAGGCTCGCGTTGGGTGCTTGGATCAAGGGTTTGATGCAGAAGGCAGTGCTTTTAGATACAGCACGCATTGTGAGGAGGTTCCTATCTCTGGAATCCTAACCACCGGCAGCTTGGACCCTGTTCCCGATGCCGGTGGGGTACCATATATTTTATATTTTTAAATGATATGTATTTTTATAGATATATGTATATTTAAAAATGAAAAATGTATTGAAAATATTTAAATAAAGAGAATAATAATAATATTCTGTCACATACACACAACACCATCTAGCCCAAACTAAGCAGAGCTTGTATTATGGGTACTAGACAATGGATAAACATACATATATACTTTTTTTTTTGTAAATACATACATATTATACATAGAAACACCCAGACCAAGACAAACATCCATGTTCATGCACACAAATGTTGACTTGTGCGGGAATCGAACCCGCGACCTCAGGCGTGGCAGTCGGTTACACTAACCACTACGCCATCGAGACTGCTGAAAATGGTAATAGATAGAACAGCTGTGAACTAAGTATTACGTAACAGCATGTAATTTAAACTTGTATCAGTTTTAATTAATTGCTTCACAATAATTAACTAAATAGGCGAAAACATATTATTACGAAGACGAAGCAGGGATAGGCCCAAGGTGAACCGACGACCTGGTAAGGGTCGCAGGAAGCGGTTGGATGCGGGTAGGTTAAGACCGGTCTGTGTGGCAAACTTTGGGAGAGGCCTATGTCCAGCAGTGGACGTCTTTCGGCTGAGATAATGATATTATAACCTAAAATATTTAAAAAAATAGTTAAAACTTGCGTTGATTAACGGTACATAAGACTTATGACAAAAACCACTCGCTACCAAGGCGGTATGTTAGATTTGTAACTAAAACCCCACCCTGATATATCAGTATCGAAGGCTTGTGACCGAAAACCCCCAGCTTCGGTACGTAGGACTTTAAACTAAAACCACACCTGTCTTAATTGGTATATAAAACTTGGGATTAAAACCAAACTCGTCTATGGCAGCACCTCAGACTTGTGACTGTAACCACTCTCATGTTCCTTTTATTGTCCTCTACATTCCAGAGCCGTCGAATTCCTTTTCTATTGCCTCACGAGTCGTGACACATCAGGCACTGTGCCGCCGCACGTTCTGACATTCCCACCAATGTGTTTGTGTGTGCAGAGAAGCATGGATACTCAATGCGCTGCCGTTAGGTATATACCTAACGGCAGCGCATTGAGTATCCATGCTTATTATGCATTACGCATATGCGTAAGGTATGTTTTTTATATGAAATTTTAGTATAAATAGTAAATGAGAAATGTGCAAATGAAAAGGGTGATCTACAATTTCTTCTAAAGCCTTTAAGTTAGGTCAAGCTTAGTATACGAAATTACGTTAAACTGTATGTTTTTACATTTTAATATAAAAGGGTGGATGAAGGAAGGATGGCTACTTAGCACAAATATAATAAATAAATATGTAAATTACTTTGTAATAACGTTATAGTGACGTACGTAGCCAAACGCCCTTTGTAAGGGCTTTGGGCGAAGTAATGGTAACGTACATACGTCGCCACGCGCTTAACTTTTATATTTTATCCTTAATTATATCAAATATGACTATTTACTTAACACATTAAACGCCATAGAGAAAATACGATATTTACATTTTTTTTTGCTGTGCTTTGATGCATTATCTCAAGATTCGTGCTTATGTCCTAGTTCGGTTTCGATCTACGGCGTTTTGTCAGAAATATTCCTGAAACACGTGTTTAGGTGACCGTTGTCGCGCTGTAATGTGAAAATAGACAATTTCGTTATTATGGCGCCACGAGGTCGCGTACTCCGGTCACCTTTGGCCACCACTTGGTCCAGTTCAACGCCAAGAAGACCCAGACATGCGCGTTCTCAACAAAAAAGTATCCATTCCTTCCCTTCCCTTCTCTGAAGAACACTCCACTGGTGATACGTGACAGCCTCTCCATCTTAGGTATGGATCTTTGCCGCTCCCTTAATCCCAAAACCTACATCGAGAGCGTCATTAAGGAAGCTTCACGAAACTCGGAGTTCTGAACAGGGTGAGGCGGTTCTTCGCACCTGGGCAGCTGTGCCTATTGTATAAGGCACAAGTGCGCCCTTGCGTGGAGTACTATTCTCATCTTTGGGATGGCTTCGCGCAGTACTAGCTAGATGCTCTTGACAGGTTACAGCGGCGGGCTGTCCGTATCATCGGAGATGCCTCATTGGCATGTTTCTACAGAATATACCACGGGGAGTGCTCTGAAGAGTTATTCCACCTTATCCCACCCTTCCCTTTCCTATCCAAAACAACGCGTGCTGGGCTCAGATGCCTTCCTTACACAGTGGGGTCGACTAGAGTGCGTACCAATAAGTTTGGGACCTCATACCTCTGCCGAACGATCAAGGCATGGAATTCTCTGCCAAGGCACGTGTTTCCTTCTTCCTTCAATCCTGGGTCCTTTAAGCGGGACGTGAAAAAGTACCTTCTCAGGCCGTCAAAGTAGAGATCTCAACATCGCCTCGGCTGCTATGAGGACGATGTGGAGGCCACTGCTCTTAGACCACACGACTGCTTACCATCAGGCGGAGGGTGGTCAGCTTGACGAGAAAAAAAAAAAACCCGCATCCCGTATTCGCTCGTCGACATTCGAGCTGGGCGCACGTCTGTTTCGTTGACTGAATTTGTGTTTATAGATTTAGATTTGGATATATCACAGGAAGATTTGCGTGACATAGAATTGTTAGAAGCCAGTATATTTCAAGACATTGGACAAAGATGCGTCTCGGAGTTGGAGGAATTACAAAGTGAAGACGAAATAATATGTCCATAAAAAAAGCGCCAACGTCGTATCGTTCAAAGTGAATCTGAGAGCGATGTTACTCTGTGGCTGACTTTGTGGCAAAACAACTTTAGAAGCTCCCCGATGAAACGCACCAAAAATGTTTACAGTCAAAAGAACATCAGCCATTAGTCGATGCCTTTTCCGAGCAAACAGTTAAATTTTTTTCAATTTTGTTTTTAGCCCCCGACTTAAATATGACGGGGTGTTATAAGTTTCATGTGTGTGTGTCTGTAACATCGTAGCTCCCGAACGGATGAACCTATTTTGATTTTGATTTTTGATTTTTTCTATTTGAAAGGTTTGATTTACCAATAGGTCGGGAGTGTTCTTAGATATGTTTTATCAAAATCGGTTCATCCATTTCAAATTTATCAGTTCTTTTGTTAGCTGCGGTAGTAGTCTTATTGTGTTAGGAGTTTTTAATTTTTTTATTTAATCTTGTATTTATTCAAATCAGCATATTATTTACAGATAACACCTATCCAAAACATTGCATACTGAAATTTGAATGAAATTAATTGAGTCACTCTTTGTGTGTAAGCTTTCACTGGGCGTGGTCTAACGTGCGCTTGGCCGTTTATGTAATGCTTTTAATGTGTGGTATTAATATTACATAAACTTAAATTACCACTGACTGACTGACTGACTGACTTAGAGAAATAGAAGTCATACAAGGTGGAGTCGTAGGAAAAAGTAAATATAGAGGCATATAAAGAATCGTTCAGAAAGCTCGGGAAAAATACCTGACCTTAGAAAGGTCAGCTCTTGGTGGTGGTACCCCATCGGATCTCGGAAACGGTGATATCTACGGGAGTCATTCTTGAACAAAATCTTCCTAAAACCTTGGAAACTTTCAGGGGGGATGAAAAAAAACATGGCTTCCATAGAAAAAATCATGGCCGCCATACAAACTTTGACCTCTAATATCTCCGAAATGGTTAGAGATAGGTGGGGTGTTGTGTGTGTTCAAATAAATATTATAGAAGTCGACGAGATATTTCCAGAAAAGGTCATTTCAGGAGGACCTCCCATGGTCCTAGAGCGCTTAATTTTTGGTATCGGGGGTTTTAAAGGTCCCTGAAGCCGAATCTAAAATTAGTTTCCCTCTCGCAGTACACCCTCCCCTCAACCACGCGAAATACTAGTCACATTAATATAAATGTAATGTAAATGTGCAAATTATATTGTTTTCAGGCAAGAAACAACCATTTGCAAAGCAGTTTAAAAATTCAACACCAGGCGAATATTACAGTTTGTTAGTTCCTGATGAGATTTTAGTAAATATTGCTCACCAAACGAATACATTTGCTGAGCAAACCAAATTAAACACAAAGCCTAGGTCACGATCACATGCCTGGAATCCAATAACAAAGGATGAGATAAAACAGTTTTTGGATTAGTTTTGTACATGGGGCTAGTGAAACTGCCGACACTTTCCCTTTATTGGAGTAAAGACAACATTTTTGGACAAAGCCTTCCCCGTACAGTTATGAGCAGAAACAAATTTGAATTGATTTTACAAAAACTACATTTTCAAACAATGAAGCAGCCGATTCTTCAGTCCGAATCAACAAGATACGACTTCTAATTGATTCCTTGCACGAAACTTTCGAAAAGTGCTATGCTTCCAAAGAAAATGTGTGCGTAGATGAAAGCCAAGTGCCTTTTAGAGGTCGTATAATTTTCCGTCAATACAACAAAAGCAAACATCATAATTACGGAATTAAATTATTCAAGCTATGCACACTTCCCGGCTATACTTGCAAGTTACAGTTACATGCGGGTAAAATCAACGAGTTAGTAAACACTACTCCCAGTAATGTTGTTATGAATGTTTGTGAGAATATACTGAACAAGGGTCATACCATCGCTACCGATAACTGGTACAGTAGTTTGGATTTAGCAAATAAACTTCTCGAACAAAACACACATTTGGTTGGTACTGTAAGAAAAAATTGACAAGGCTTACCAAAACAAGTGATCGAATCGAAACTTAAACTAGGTGAGTCGGTGGCGATGGAAAATGAGCGAGTAATCTGCGTTTTGAAATGGAAAGACAAAAGAGACGTGCATATGCTATCAACGAAACATTCCAATGGATTCAAAACTATCAAGAAAAAGTGAAAGTTTTTTATTGAAATATGGATGTGTTACTATGTATTCTAAGCCATTTTCTATATATATGCTAAGTTCCAACCTAATCCGTTCAGGAGTATCAGCATTCAGTGGTAACAAACATATTCAAAAAAATAATTTGGCTTATCGTACGTTATAATAATAAGCCTGATTTTTATATAGCATATTTCAAACTGATTGGTCTGTCAAATCAATTTCTTTGTTTACAACAAATTGATTTGACAGACCAATCAGCTTTCTATTAATAAAAAATTGCGATATTATACATACATGGTCTCACGTCTATGTATATTACCAAAAGGGGTAGGCGATAAAAGAGAACGATCCCTCCGTGCTGCTGCTGAGACCTTCTTGAAAAACCCTATAACACTTTGTGCGATCTGGGAAACATATCCAAGACCTCACACATTACATACATTCTTTATTATTACGCATTTATTGTCTGGCATGTCGGGCGTCTCTGGGAACTCAGTCTATGAGTTCACACTGTCCAGTTAATTGACTGACAGTAAAGCCTTCTAGATGTAAATGGATTATCCTATTGTATAATATAACTCTTGACCAATCTGGGATCACAGCAGTCAATCTCAACCGGGATTAGCCAGATGACTGGTCTTAGTTAAGATAGTTACATTATCTATAATAGTCTAAACTAATAATAATATTTTATATTATAAGAGGAAAGATTCGATTTTTGTTTGTTTGTAAGGTGTTAACTCAAAAACTACACGACTGATTTTAAAATGAACTGTTACTAACATAACCTAACCTGCTTTTACGCAAGTGAAGCCGTGGTCAAAAGATAATTCTGTATAAGTTTGTGCATAAATACAATGCTTGTTCTTTGTATGCTCTTTGTATACTCTCACTCTCATAGTGCAATGGGTTGGCAATCCGACACAACCGCAGACAAATCAGGCGCAGGACCGACGATTTTATGTGCGTGCACCGCCAACTGTCAAACTTAGTTAGATTCTTTTTACTAGAAACCTCGGCACCGCTTTAGCTATGATAAGGACGTGGTGTGAAGGACTTTGTTCTTGGACTACATGACTACGCAGACGAGGCAGAGATTACTCATTTTAACAGGGAACAATTAAAAAAAAATCCGGGAAATCTTATAACGTTTTGTTAATTTGACCTGAGAATCGAAGCAAACTTTATGCACAGTTGCATTCACTACCGGTGCACTATCCAGGTTATATATTGAGTCGTAGCGGCACACCTGAGGCCAGATACAATACGTTTTTAATTATGTCTGGTATTTCAAGAATTAGCAGGTTAAAGTGTGTAATGAATAGAGTGGGTGTGTGACGATCGACCCAAAACCTATATTTATTTATAGATAAAAATTGTGTTTACCACATTTTGGAATCATTATTCCATTATTCATACACTTTTATTTGTAAGCCCGCATTACTTACACACGGCAACCTATGTCGAACTACGAAATTCAGTAGAAAGAATATTGTAAGAAAATTTATAGTCCCATACCTAAGAAGTTTTATCGTAATTGTGTCAGAGGAAAAAATGCTGTGTCATTTTGCAAAGTTTTCCTTTCGACAATTTCCTTTCCTAGCGGAGGTTGAGGTTTGGGTAATAGAAACTGAACAAATCACATTAGATTTAATTGGTACAAATTATTATTACAAAAACAAAAAACTTGACTGCTTAAAAGTAATGAACTGAAAAGAGAAAAACAAGTATCACAATATCTATATAAAATTCGACTGACTAATGCATTGTTTTGTAAGCTTACTTTATCAAATAATGAAATAACTACCTAAGTGTATTCAAATTAGTTAAACTAAATACTTTATAGTGACGCATACGGTGACAAACGTAGTTTTGGTAGATCTTTCTTTGCCCGTAGGTAACAAAGTATTGTTTGTCCCCGCCCGCAGCACCATAAAGTATTTAGTTTACGTGATATGATACATACATTTTTGAAATGGTATTTTTACGATCTTTCATTTGATACCCATATTGCTAAGGTAAGGAAAAAGAAACAACTCCCCCCCATTCTTATCCATTTGCGGGCGCCGTTTTGAAAATTTATATTGCCTATGTCACTACCACAATCCTGATGAATAAAACGACACCTCATATGTCAAAAACTATCCAGCCGTTTGGGCTGTAGGTGTAGGGCGTGCCAAAGAAACATAGAATACATACATACATACATACATACGCCCAAAAAACATTACCCTCCTTCTGATGTTCAAATGTTATACAAGAATATTTGAGGTATATTATAAAACAATCTTTCATGGCACATATTATAAACAGTAAAAACATGAAAACAAGGGATACATTAAGAAATAAATTTAAGGAAATAAATATATTAACAGTAGCCAGCCATTGATTTATATTATAAGAAAAGCAATATATATAATATATATACAAGAAACAAAAACAGATTATTGGTTCAATAAATTAATAAGTCATTTAAAGGTGTGTGCGCTTTTACAATAAACTCCCAAGTGACATTCAAAATCTAAGTTTTAATAAATTTAAAACAGTTGTAAAACGTAAATTATATTCGAAAGGTTATTACTTAGTCACTGAATATATAGAAGATAAAAATGCTTGGGATTCAGTTGCTTCCACTCACAGGTTATTTCTAATCATATTATTAAGCTAACTGTAATATGAGTTGCTGTGACTATTATTTCATGTGTTATTAATATCTATCTTAGATTATCAAATTTTTACTTTTTAAATCTTATTGAAATAAATAACTAACAACTACACACAGCAACTCATATAAGGAAAATAATATAACATTGAATTGTATTTATCTAAACATTTGGCGATTGAAAAGAGTGGCGATGAATTTCTTGCCTGCTTCTTCTCATGAAAGCTCTACTCCTCGAACAGGCTTTTTTCAATGCAAAATTTTTATTTCCTTCTATTTATTTTTATTATTATTTTTTATTAATATAATAGTGCATTGACGTGTCCAAGAATTTTTTGCACATTTTTATGGAAATAAAGATTTTTTACTTTGACTTTGATTATTACTTACAATGTTCATTGAATATTAAAATCTTTATGCCATAGTTATTAATGTGTCTGTGCGCAAGAACATCATAACTTTTTAGAGCCGAAAATCTTCGATGAATAATATAAATTTGAAATAAGTCAGATGAAATCAACATCTTCAATCTGTCTGAAATGCTCAAAAAGCATTTAAGGATTTCAAGAATACATGAAATCGGGCTACATCCCACTACACTGTTGCAAACGTTTTTCTACTGCAATAAGATATTAACCATTATGTCTAACTTTCATAGTAGGTACCTACATTTGTACTACAGTGAAAATGTCGTAGGTCATTCCAAGGCAATTTCTGCCCGTTTAGTCATACTATCAACTTAAATATATGTAGATCTTTGTACATTATGCTCCCAGCTCTTCCTTTTTTTTTAATTTTATTCCTCTATTTAATAATATATCTAGATTTACGGGTTGTGATGTTCAAAAAGCATTAATTATTAACTGCAGCAATCTTATTAAATTAAACTAGGTTATATCTTACTCCGAGCAAGGATTCCAGACGCGACGCACCGTCATTTAGACATGCACAGTGAATGCAATTCTAAACCAACATTTAAATGATTACTACTCTGAAATAATAGCATTAATTGTGACACTCTACAATTTCAGAGACTAACCATAATAATTGTAACACATCTCTAGAATAAAATGAGGTTTCTTCAATATTACGCTTTGTCATTTATTAAGTTTGGGTCCTCATACATCTGCCGAACGATCACGGCATGGAATTCTCTGTCAAGGCACGTGTTTCCTTCTTCCTTCAATCCTCGGTCCTTTAAGCAGGCGTGAAAAAGCACCTTCTTAGGCCTACAAAGTAAGGACCTCAACATCGCCTCAGCTGCTATGAGAATAGTGTGGAGGCCACTGCTCTTTGACCACGTGATCGCTTACCATCAGGCGTAGTGTGGTCATTTTGACAAGCAGAGAGTAAAATAAAGAAATTCTTAGCAAGTTTACACAGCTTCGACTTAATTGGAAAGCGTTTTTGTTTAATTACAATTAGAATATATTTAATCAGTCGCAGTCTTTAATCAGGTCTATGTTGGCGTGACAAAAAAATGGGGATCCACGAAAATTTATTTGCTTTCGATAGTGAAGAACTAAAATGTTGCCTCGACTTCCCCAATCAATGTAGGCAGATAATGACGGATATTTTGAGGAATATCACTCGCTGAAGACCCGAAAGTTTCTATATAAAAAAAAGAAAAGAAAATGGTCAGCCCGTAGAGGTGATCATATTTTTTAATTTATCCCATGTTAACTTTTTGGTTCGAATATACCAATTTTACTTAGCGGATTATATTTCTAGCTGCGGGGCGTCCACCGGAATCAGCTGAATTTTGAAATTGATCTATGAGAACACAGGTCTGGGTACCTCTGATTTAAACAATGGTCGCAAAGAACAAGTTGGAACAACTATTTGTGGATAACACAAATTTTCGTCCCGTGTGGGGATCGAACCCATAACACTCGGCGCCGTGGCAGTAGCGAAGTGACTACTTAAACCATTACGCCGTCCGGGCAGTCAGTTTTTAGGTAGTTCATATCCATCACTTTAAGGCTTTTATTACTAGGTAACGAGTTATTAAATATGTCAGCTGGAAGGATTTAGAGAGATTTATTAGGTGAACACATCTGAATAATTCTGGAGAAATTATACATTAACGCCGCGCTTAAGCCTTTTGTCTGTTCCGAATGACAACATCGCAAATAAGTGTCATGTTTATAGTATTAAATGTAATTAATTTATTTGGACTTTATTTTCATAATGTTTTTTAATACACTCTATTGACTAAGGTAAAAGTGAACCATGGATAGAATTATAATTATATTCTATAATAATATTCTACCACAAACACACAACACCATCAAGCCCAAACTAAGCAAGCTATGTAGCTAAGTACTATGGGCACTAGACAATGGATAAACATATATAATTATATACTTCTTTTTTCCTAAATACATACATATTATACATAGAAACACCCAGAAATATTTGAATGCGCAATGTATGCATAGTAAAAGAACTAAGAATTAAACCTCCAATAAATAAATTATGCGATACTGTCATTGAAAAGACCACAAGGTGTAATCGCTCTTAAATTTACTCTAAAACAAAACTGATACTGGCATGACTCTCTGCAGAAAAAGGTAGATATTTTTATAAGAAAAAGGGCATATTTAGCAGATAAAACGATACTTAGCTTATAGATATGGGAATAATTATTCCAATCCGGTGGCACCAGGCAAACCAAACCAAAAAAATAATAAATCTTCTAAGGTTCATTCCTTATTTGCTTTGGTTTTCCTGGTACGTATACTGTTATTATAATACACATTTTTATATATAAGCTCTGAGTTAAGTTGGTAACCAAAAGTTATAGATTCATTTTACCTACTTATAATTTCTACACAAAATAAGTAATATCGTCGTCTGTTTACGCGAATGTTATTCATTGAAATTAAACTACTATATACAGATTTTATCGCGTTGTTTATTTATCACTGTATTACATAATTTTGAAAACTGTTACACTACTACTACTATTGAATTTTACTAATTTATAAGCTAATCAAATTATTTAAACTATTAAAACTATTTATATTTAGGTTTACACTTTCCCCGACGTTTCGGTTGCTTTTCAGCAGTCATGGTCATAGGGAGACTAAGATGGTAGTTGTCTCAATGTTCCCGTGTAGTTATTTCAAAGTACCCGAACATAATTTAGTCATTGGTGTTTCTAATTACGCAGAATGAGCTCAAAGTATCATGAAGTCTAGCTGTGATTTGTTTCTTCTTGGGTTTGACTATTTGAATTACTGGATCCCAAGCACATTCCAACAGAAGTACATTCCAACCATCTTCTCTATTGAAATTAGGATGTTTCTTGATTTCAATAGCCTCGCGAAGCATCCTTGGTAGGAATTGGTGTTCTTTAGAGAATCTGAGACTCTGAGATCGAGAATCTGTGGTTTGTCAAATCTCAGGTAGTGGTTAGTCCCCTGTTGTACATGTTCACACACAGCAGACTTCAACGAGCGTTGGTGTTTTACATCAGCTATGTGTTCTTTTATGCGGGTTCCTATGCTTCTCTTGGTTTGACAAATGTATGAGAGTTCGCAGTCACAATCTATTTTATAGAGCCCTGAATCTTGTAAAGGTAATTGGCACTTGACGGATGGTAAAAATTGACTTATCTTCGTTGGCGGCTTATAGTATGTGTTGATTGAAGCTCGCTTCAAGATGTAGCCAATCTCGTCAGTGACACCCCTTACATAAGGCAGTATAGCAGGCTGGCGCTCGACTGTGGCTGGCTTTTCTCGGGATCTGTGACAGCGGCGCGGCTGTTGGAGCTTGTTGTCTTGCAGTACTTACAATATTACAATCTTATCAACAGTTAGTGTTAGTGTATTCCTAGAACATCTTAAATCCATTAATAACAACATCCAATTTACTATGGAATTAGAGGCAAATAATTCATTAGCATTCTTAGATGTACTTGTCATTAGGAATCCTGATCATACTTTGAGCCACACTGTGTATAGGGAAAACCCATACAAATAGGTTCTTAAACAGCGAATCTCACTACCATTCTAAACAGTTAGCTACCGTGCGAATGTCTTTGTTTCAGAGAGCCCACGGGATCTGTGACAAGAAACACCTGGACGCCGAGCTTCAACATGTGAAGCAAGTACTGTAAGTACTAATAAACAACGCGATAAAATCCGTATATAGTAGTTTAATTTCAATAGTTTTAATAGTTTAAATAAATTTATTATATTAGCTTATAAATTAGTAAAATTCAATAGTAGTAGTAGTATAACAGTTTTCAAAATTATGTAATACAGTGATAAATAAACAACGCGATGAAATCCGTATATAGTTGTTTAATTTCAACAAAATAAGTACTTTAATTTCAATTAAATAATTTTATATATAAAATAATAATTGGGTAAATTTAATTTGGATGCATATGTAATTAATAAAATCATTTGCATTATTTATATTCAACATGCTTATGCATCAACATAACGGCCTTTGCTCTTTTACATTTGTATACCTATATATGTATAAAAATATGTTAGAAACAAATAAAGTCCATCCAGAACAGATTGATAATATTTTCGGCTACCGGATGTGCCGGATGCTCACTGCACTTCTGATCGTGAACGTACATGATGTATCTCACCTGCAGCACATCTATAGGCATTCAAAATGAATCGTTATCATGAGTATGTACACATCGGCACAAATAAAGCTTTATCATTCATACATTTAATAAGGATTAATAATTTATATAAGAATCAGTTATTATTTATTTAGGTACATATGAAAAAAAACAACTTTAATATCCAAACGTATTCAATCAAACTTAGAAATATTATCATGTTGCCATGCATTTAAAGATTTATGAGCGAAACTTATAAAGCAATCAATTTGCCCGGATGACTGTTTTGAAGTAGCTACAATATTTATATTTAATTAGGGTTATGTTGTAAATATTAAAAATTTATTATAATCATATTATTTTAAATTTATTATACCGCCGGCGTGCCAGCTCATCTTGAACCTAATGTTGTCAGTCTTTTGGGCACACTATCAGTCGACTGTAATGCGGAGGAATTCTTTGACGCTTATTAAAGGGTTTTAGTTTTTCTTTTTTATTTATGTTTTATATAATACATTTATATTGTAAAAACGAGTGAAAACGAGGATTTAATATTGACATATCCATGTTGGGTATGTTAATATTAAATTATCGTTTTCTAGAAAGACAGCTCTCGCACTCGGCGATTGTCCTGCTTCGCGGGAGACTTTTAAACTCTTAGTTAAATAATAAAATATGCAACAAACGATCTCGTAGCAAAAGAACTCGACGAGTATTTGCGACACTGCGCAAATATTCGTCGAGTTGAGTTAGTAGATAAGCGACTGCTTATTTACACTATTTGATAAATCGCAGATACGTCGGCTAGCCGGTAAGGTAAGGTAGCCGTAATCAAATATAGCCTTATGGATGTCTTATATATGTAAAATATTTATTATAAATGAAGATACATATACTCTGGTACAAGTTACATAATAATATAATATAATACGACCTAACGTTATCCCATACATGCGCCTGAGTACACAAAACTAATGCATTATCAGTGATTTTATAGAGGGAATAAGGATACCGTGAAATTAATGTGTTGGTATATGTACCAGTGAGGGTGGATAAGAATTATTCTAACTTCCAAACGGTGCCAAATAATATTGCCGAACCATGCCGGTATCAGTCTATATCATTAGCATGACGAGTTCATGAAATACCAATGCTGTAACGACGACGCCGCTTTATATGACGTTGACGTTCAGACATGCATTTGTTCGTAAAGGTCTGCAGCAATCAGTGGCTTAGGCGTGAAAGAGTAACAGATAGACAGAGTTACTTTTGCATTTATAATAATAGTAGGAATAATTACTTATACAGCGATGGCCTTGTAGAAGACCTTTAAACAAAGGTTTCCTGCAAGGCTAACGCTGTACTTTATGGAGTTCTCCATAACGTTTGAAGATATGATAAGTCTGCCAACTCACACTGGGCCAGGGTGGTGGACTATGGCCTAATCGTTCACACTCAGAAGAGATCCGTGCTTAGCAGTAGGACAGTTTAAAAAAGGGCTTATATTATTATTACTTATTTGAAAGAACGTCAGTTCGATGTTGCTTCTTGGACGCCATTACCTAAATTACCTAAATACTATAAACATTGCACCTATAGCAAGTACAGGCTAAACGCAAGTACCATAACGCATATATCTGTTATTTATAAATGTTCGTTCACAAAGTAGTAGGTATGTAAAAAAAACACAAAATGCTTTATCATTATGATTCGGTGTTTACAGCATAGTCTATTTACGCGCAACATGAACGTTTCAAACCCTTTTAGGCTATTCACATCTTTACTTGAAAGATTTCTTCTTAACATCTCTAAGCGTTAAGTTCAATATTATATTATTATATAATAATATGTTTTAATCTTAATATTACATTAATGAACTATAACCACCTCAAAGTGAGACCTTACATTCTTATTTATTTTGAGGTAAACATGGATTTAGAACAAAACTTTTGTTCAAACACTGACTGCATCTAAACTATTCAAACTAGCGATCGGCAATAATTATCGATAAAAATCGAATCATTTGAATAATTAAACAAACAGGATATTCGAAACTTTGATGAATATTCGAATGCATTAAACTCCCACGTTGATTTATTATTTGACTTCGTGTAAGCCCTACGCCAATACGAATACGATACCGCGATTCAATTAATCATGAGGCGTGCGTCATGAGTATTGGTAATACTAGGAGAATGACTTACAAGAAAATAAATAATAATTCATGTTGCCGTGGGCCAGTCGGGTAAGTCAACATAGTCATGTAGTGATGGGCATAGAAATATGATGAGACCTAAAAAATATCGCGCTCATATAATTTTTTTTATCTTAATTCTTAGGTAATGATCAGAAGAAATTACGAAACATTTGACAGATATTGCGAAATAAAAGTCACTCCAGTATTAATATTAGGATATTATTTATTAATTTTAATGAACTTGAAGGCTAATGGCGATACCACGTCGTAAGCCGTTGACGTCCAGACATGCATATGTTCGTAATGATCTACAGCGAGCGTAATACGCGACGTATACGATATGTCGCATGTACGATTTCCCTAATGGCAACATTTTATACGTTCGATTCGAGTCATTCTGTCAAAGTTTATTCGATTCTCGAATGACTGCGACTTGAGAAATTCCTCCTGGTATCGATTATCGGTTAGGGTTACGTGTTATTAGCTTTTTCTTTTAAAAAATTACTAGCTATTTGTGTTGCAAATTACTAATATTAATTCGTATCTGACATTAACGCGATCACGCATATTGTTTATTTTTACGTTCTTGATATTTTGACCAGGTTGCACCAGCCGTTGTCACAAACTATCTGGTTTCGCGATATTATTTGGCATCGTTTAGAAGATATAAGAATTCTTATCTATCCTTACTTTTACATATACCACCACACAACATTCACGTAAACTTATTTCGTACGTAGGAACATTGCTGACGCTTTAGTTTTGTGTATTCAGGCGCATATATAGGACAGCGTTGGGTTATATTATATTATATTATGTAACTCATACCAGAGTATAATATGTAACTTCATTTACAATAAATATTTTCATTAGCCATCCACGAGTCTATATTTGATTACGTCTACACCTAAAGGTACAATTCCAAGATGGGCTGTAGACCGCAAACTGCAAATCACACCACTTGTTTCTTTGAATCTCTATGAAATTGATTCCGAGCCCGGCACTACGCGTAGACTGCGGTCGCGGCGCGCAGTGACCGCACACTGCAGCAATATTCTTTAATAGTATTCTTATATAGTTCATGTCTCGAAAATACGGTTGCTGAACTAAAGACACAGTTACATGAGCGTGAACAGGACATGCTATTGAATGATAACTTTATCTCTGGTGTGCCCGAAACTAAAGAGGAGAGTCCGGCTCACCTTCTTAACTTGATCTCCATTAAGCTTAGGGTTACAATCAACGAGCGTGATCTCGTGTTTGCAGAGAATATGGGTACGGTGTATCGCAACCGTTTCGAGAGTGCCGAATCCTCACAGTCACCGCGCTCGTGCAGCGTCGCCGTGCGACTGACGCGGCAAGCAGTGCACGTTCAGCTCCTGCGCGCAGCCCGAGTGCGGCACGGCCTCACCACCACCGACCTGGAGCTCGAAGGACAACCACTTATAGTATACGTTAATGAGTGTATAACACGTACCAACGGGAGGCTCTTTCACATCGTGCGAGAGGCCGAAAGACTACATTATAAATATGTATGGACTAGAGAGAGGCGCATATTTGTGAAGCAGCAAGATGGTATGCTCATTCAACGCATCCGTTCTGAGGCTGATGTACAGCGAATTTTTAGAACAGGAACGGTTTAAGTATTATCTCTTTGTGTGTCAATTTCTCTTTACTTACTTATGAATGTGGTTTGATTACCTATATTGCACGTGCATCAAATTTTGTTGAAATATCTCAGTGCTGTCTTCAGAAAAGGTTCAATTCTGCATTTTTTGTTTTCAGTTGTATAAATGTATGTACGCGTTGTATATGTGCTAACGTTCATAACAACTATAGTAGGTACTATTAATTCGTATATATATTTTTTTTATTACTTCGTATTATTATGTATATATTTATACAACATTTAAATTTAATCTATATGTGTATCTATTGTGGTGAATAATGGCAGTAGTAATATTATCCAATGACTAAAAAAATATTTTAAATTAGGTTACTGAACGCAGGCTCACTAGGTACTCACCATGATGAGTTTGTGGCCACAATGGAACGTCATGACGTCGATGTTGTGGCTATAAATGAGAATTGGTTGAGACAAGGCGAGGAGGGCCGTGCGCCTGTTGTACCTGGCTTTCGGCTACAGCATGTACCGCGCCCTATGTGCGTGCGCGGCGGCCGCGGTAGAGGCGTTGGATTTTATATTAAGCGAGGTATTAACGTGCGTTCTCATTCACATCCCATAGACTCACAACGTAATGTTACCGAGCAAATGTGGCTTATCCTAAATGTCAATGGCATTAAACTCGCTGTCAGTACAGCATACAGACCACCCTGGCAGGATGTAGATTCATTCTTGGACGCCTTAATGACTTCTTCATTATCTTTTTGTACATATACGGTGTTATTGGGTGATTTTAATGTTAACTGTCTAAATAAAACTGACAACAACACAAAAAAATTAGATACATTTTTAAAATGTTTAAATCTAACGCAAAAGATCACCTCACCTACACGTTTTACAGATCACAGTCAGACTCTTATCGATTTGATATGTACCGATGCTAAGGTGAATAATATTAATGTAAAACCAACCTGTATGAGTGCTTGGAGGGCATGCTTTTATATCTACGACTTTTCTCTTTAAAAGAGACAAGCTTCCACCTATTATCTTAACAAAAATAAATCTCGGTGCTGTTTCATATAGCTGATTTAAATAATTGCCTTGACTCTGTAGACTGGAGCATGCCTACACTGTCTCATGATGGAAATAGCATGGTAGCCTTTCTAAGCGTTAATTTGAATACAATTTTTAACAAATTAGACCCTATTAAAATTTATACAGTTAAGGAGAGAATAAAATTTATGATGAGCTTGCGTAACCAAGCCCGTGTCAAATATTTAAAAACTAAATCCTAAATTAAGTATAATTACTATAAAGAATTAAAACAACTTATAAATAAATCACTGTATTATGGAAAAACTGCTTACTTTAAGTATAATATAAACAATAACATAAAATATCCCCAACAGTAGTGGAAAACTTAAAAAATACTGTACTGCCACTTACAAGTAAAACAGATTTACCATCGCATTTTGAAGATCCGAACCAATTCAATACATATTTTTTAAACGTTCCTTCTAGCATAACGATGCAGATTTCATATCTCAAGTGCATCCAACGCTGCGTCTAAGTTTTCACTTAAAGCACACACCTCGCAGTGCAAAGACTTCAACCATCCTTGCGACTGTATTCCCATCGGACAAACAGATGTCCATAAATATCTGGGAGTTCTCATAGATAGCCACTTAAATTGGAAGCCACATATATCGGCCCTTAGTAAAAGAATTCGGAAATTGCTACCCATATTTAAAAATCTTCGCGACTCTGCAGATCATACACTTCTGGTTAAAATATATTTTGCTCTCTGTCAATCACTTTTAACGTACTGTATCCCAGTGTCGGGTGGGGCATCAGCAATGTATCTTCTAGAATTGGAAAGAGCGCAACGCGCTGTCATAAAAGTTATGTTTAATAAAATTAGGAAATACCCCACTCAAAAACTATACGAAGAAACAAATCTGCTCACCGTGCGACAATTATTCATCTTGAATTGTGTACTACGCCACCATAAAACTGTAGACCTCTGTAAAATACCTAAAATTAATAAAAGAAGAATTCGAACACCTGTTCCCACATTCAACACAATGTTCACTCGTCGCCAAATATTCTATATGGGACCATTTACTTACCGAGTCATTAACGACAAATTTCATATTTTCAGTTTAAATAAACACCGTCTGAAATTGATCCTAAAAAGCTATTTAACAGCACTTGATTATGCTACAACAGAAAACATTCTGCGAGTAAACATATAAACGTGAAATCAACGTGAAGGTATATACATGCACACACAAACATACATGTACGCACAAAACCTCCACATACATACAAATTAATAGATTTACGTACTTCCACATTCACACACACACACATACATTCACACACACATATATATACACACACACACACACACACGCACACACCCGCGCACACACACACACATACACACAAACACAATAAATTTACACGCCCAATCATCCTCATTTATGTCAACCTTCTGTATTTTTATTTTATTTTCTTTTAATTATCTCTTATTTCCATTTTGTTTTGTATTGTTATTTTTGTAAACTTACTGAATGGTTAATAGCACTAGCCAGGGGTGGAGGGTTGGTGACCTGAGACACAGGATACTCCTAGTTCAGGGGCCAACCCGCCATAATAAAACATAGCTACAACATAAAACCAATACCGTGTATATCTCAAGTTTTTAAGACTGTATGTATTATGGTGAGAAAATAAAAGTTATTGTTATTATTATTATTATTATTATATTTAACATATTATGAGTTTAACAGATTTAGTCAGACTGTATTCTCGTTAAAAACAGTGAGCAAAGAGAATATTGCAAAAATAATTTCTACATTAAATTCCTATGCCAAATCACTTTGTACATGTTTGTATTAAGTCTACCCTAGACACTGGAACTTCTTACGTCTATTATAAACACGTCGATAACAACATCCGCATTTCCTGATATATGGAAGAGGGCCATTGTTCGTCCTATACCCAAAATAATTAATCCCGTTGCCATAAAAGATTTAAGACCGATCAGCATCTTGCCGTTTCTATCCAAGGTGCTAGAAAAAGTAGTAAATACACAACTCACTTAATATCTCGAAGGTAGCAATATTCTGCCAGAGACTCAATCTGGATTTAGGAGTGGTCGTGGTACTACTACAGCATTGCTAGATGTGACAGACAATATATTAACCACCCAAGATACGGGAATGTGTACGTCGTTGGCCTAGTGCTAGACGGTCGTATTGTTATTCAGTACCTACTGGGTTGACTTGTATAACCAGTGTTTCTCAACGTTGTGCTTGTAATTATACCAATATAACAATGGATATTGTGAATACAAAGAAATGTGGTGTCTGTGAAGACTTACTCACTGACGGAGCCTATTGCTCCGTGTGCAAACGAGAACTACATTTCCATTGTGGGGTTCCATTACTGAGAATGGATACCGGAAGCTAGGTGAAAAGAAGCGCGAAATCTGGCGCTGCAGTAAATGCAAGTTGGCCAGCTCTGCCCAGCCGCCAACATCTCCGAGACCTGAATCAGATTCTGTCATTCTCCAGGAGATAAAAGCTCTCTCTGATAAGCTTGCTCCATTGGAATTTCTGAAGGATGAGATCGTTGAACTTCGAAAAGAATTTACTAAAATGAAACAGTCACTAAATGATAACAATAAGGAACTTAAGGCCTTTAACAGCAAAGTGAAAGACATGGAAGTTCGGCTTGTTCAAGTGGAGAAGTCACAAGACCAAATAAACCTTATACAATCCCGTTTAGAACAGTTGGAGGAAGAATCCAACACAAAAGAACAATGGGCTAGAATGAACAACGTGGAAATTAAAGGTCTCCCTCAAAATAATCACGAGAATCTATTTGAAATTGTAAGCAAAATCGGCAAAATGATAGATTACTCAGTGTCAAAAAGTCAAATTAACTTTATAACTACTAACCTAACCTAACCTACCCGGCAAAAAGAGCGTTTAAAACCAGTCGTGATATGTTTTTGCAACCGTTACGTCAAGGAGGATTTCATAGCCGCCGCCCGCTTGGCTTCAAAACCGTCGCCACTGACCTCAGGACAAATAGGCTTGCAGGGCAACCACCGGATATACGTCAATGATCACTTGACCATACAAAATAAAACGTTATTATCCAAAATCAAGAAAACAGCTATGGAAAAGGATTTTCGCTATGTCTGGGTGAAATACTCAAAAATTCACATCAAAAAGACGGACGCTTCGCCTACAATTATTATAAAAACGGAAAGAGACCTCGCAAAGATAAAATAATTCAACTCAAACATCACATAAGTTATAGAACATTTAGAGCATTATTTGTCTCCGAAAAATATAAAAAGTTTGAGAATAACTACGTGGAGAGTGCTAACAGCGTATTCCACCTACTATTTGTGTGTCGCTCAGCTGTGCAGTGTAAACCGGTCGGTCGAATGGATCGTGGTAACTGGAGACCTTGTCAAAGCGAATCACACTTTATTTACTATGCAGTAAGTATTATTTCTAATTACCTTACTGGCGTAGTTGAGATGTTTAAGGTATGTGTAGTCTCCTTTGTATTACATTTTAGTCTTTTGTTAGCTATAGTTTCGAAGTTTTGCTTGCTCGCTCGCTGTGTTTTACTGTGTTCACTAAAAAAGTATAAATTGTTTATTCCTACCTGCTTTGCTTTGTATTATTTAGATTGTTATATGTCTATTAATTACCCGTATTTATTGTTATGTAACTGCTTTTTTATAATAATATGTGATAGTTTTAGTATTATATACAGTGTTTTTGTGCTTTATTCTGTCAGTTGCGACCTAGGGATCTTAGTGTTTACGCTTAATCTGCGCTTTAAATCATTATTAATCTATGTGTTTGAAATATTACTGCAAACTAACTATAAAACAACAAATCGTGTGTCACAGCTATCGAGGTCTGATGCCCATAGTACATATCTAGTGTTGCTTTGCTTGTTGAAGTATTATAATATACAATTATTGACTAAGATTGTAGTGCTGCTTCGGAATTACTTATGTGGCATATATTATTATCATGCCGATAGGATTATAGTTATAAAATCCAATTATGCCCTCGCTTAGTATATACTACCAAAACGTACGTGGTTTACGCACAAAAACTAATGCTTTATTTCGTAATATATCTCTTAATTCTTATGACATTGTAGTATTTACTGAGACTTGGTTGGTCGATGGTATTCTTAGTGGCGAGCTATTCGATTCTAGATATAATGTTTGGCGGCGGGATCGCGATCACATTCGCACGGCACAGAACCGTGGTGGTGGGGTGCTAATAGCAGTACGTAAAGAATTAATTGCTTTTGAGAGAAGTGACTGGCAAAGTTCGGCTGAGGACCTTTGGGTTACCCTGGCGATAAAAAGTAGTAGACCTTCCGTTAAATATAATATAAACATATGTGCCCTTTACCTTTGTAGAGAGAATACTGGCTATTCTTACGTTGAACAGCTACAGAATTATACAGCTAAATTAAATACATTAGTCGTTACTCATCCATTAGATAAATACCTTATACTCGGTGATTTTAATTTCAGTGGTGACGTAGATTGGAGTAACTTAGATAATGGTTCTGAATTGATTCCTACAAATTATACTAATCAGGCCTTAATAGAATTTTTTGATTCTACAAATATATGTAATTTATCGCAGTTTAATAACGTACGAAATATAAACAATAGATTGCTCGACTTAGTCTTTTCAAATGAGTCCTTAATAATAAGCGAATGTCACGATCCGTTGGTTTTCACCATTGATTCTCACCATAAGCCAATCGTAGTAAGGGGGGACTTTATGGAGATACCTAAACTAGAGCACAATGCTGGCATAAAATACCATTTTCTTAAAGGCGACTACTCTAATATTAGGTTGGCGTTGGATAATATAAACTGGGTTGAGTTTTTGTCTGCGCAGTCACTACAAGTTGCTGTAAATCTCTTTTATAATAAATTGTACGAACTTCGAGATCAATACATTCCGAAAAAGTTTAGTAAAAATTCAAAATATCCGCCTTGGTATAATTCTGCTTTGATTAAAATTATAAAAGAAAAATATAAATATCATCGCAAATATAAGACCTATCGGAACTTATCGGATTATTATGCCTTCTCTTTATTACGTAAGAGAGTATCTGAAGTAGAGAAGACGAGTTATCGTACATATATTGACAAAGTTGAGTCATCAATAGTAGAAAATCCTAAGTATTTTTGGACATACATAAAAAATAAAAAGGGAAATAGTAATTATCCTAATTTATTAAAATTTAATGACATTATTGCTGATAGTGGGGAAAGTAATTGTAATGTATTTGCTTCATATTTTCAGTCAACATTTCAAAATTTAAATTCACCCGATCTTGACCTTTCTAACGTCGATATACCTTCTATGGGCACTGCAAGTATATGCAATGTTGACATATGTAATGAAAAACTATTAAAACTACTTCAGACGCTCGATCTTTCTAAATCAGGAGGCCCTGATCTAATACCACCAATTTTTATTGTGAGCTGCGCTAAAAGCCTTGTCCAACCTATAAGCACTCTCTTCAAGCGCTCATTGCAAGAGGGCTATATACCCAAGATATGGAAGTCAGCGTTTGTGACTGCAGTCTACAAAAAAGGTGACAGATCTAGAGTAGAAAATTATCGACCGATCTCCAAATTATGTTTATTCTCCAAAGTGCTCGAACGACTTGTACACACAGCAGTACATTCGGCATTACTGCGATACTTTGGTGATGAACAGCACGGATTTCTTACCGGACGTTCAACGACTAGTAACCTTATTTACTGCGCTGAAATTATTACTGAAGGGATGGAACTGGATGGTCAGGTAGACGTTATTTACACTGACTTTAATAAATGTTTTGACCGAATAGATCATCAAATCCTACTAACGAAGTTATTAAGGGCTGGCATACATGGCGACTTATACCGATGGTTTGTCTCATATATAGAGAATAGATCGCAAGCTGTAGCTTTACAAGGATTCGTATCAGATTGGATTTCTATTCCATCTGGCATTCCGCAGGGATCAATTCTTGGACCCCTATTATTTAATATATTTATAGCAGATATAAAATCCTGTTTTGTTAATTCAAACATCATATTATATGCAGATGATTTGAAAATCCTTAAAACAGTGCGCACGCTTGATGACTGCAAATTATTGCAAAATGATATAAATAGATTCGAACAATATTGCAAAGTAAATAGGTTACAGTTGAACGTGTCCAAATGTTTTCATATGACCTACACGCGCAGGCCTCAACCTATTGACTACCGTTATACTATAAATGAACAAAGGGTTGCCAAGGTTAGTAGCATCCGAGACTTAGGAATCATTCAAGATAGCAAACTTAATTTCAGCAATCACATAAGTAAAATAAAAGAAAAAGCTAATAAATCCTTAGGCTTTATTATGAGATCAACAGCAGATTTTAGTACTCTAAAGCCAATAAAAGTATTATATTGCAGTTACGTTCGAAGTCATTTAGAATACGCATCACAGGTCTGGAACCCCCAATATGACACATACAAGTCTCAGATTGAGTCAGTCCAGAAGAAGTTTTTGCGTCATTTGGACTTTAAATCTAGGCAACAATCAAATGGTTATTTACATAGGTATAAGAGATATCACTTCTTGACTTTGGAACTGCGCCGGCAAATAAATGACATCACATTTATTATGAGTATCGCCAACGGTATTATTGATTCACCGCAACTGCTATCCAAGGTCGGTTTCAGAATTCCTCATGCTGGATTAAGACAGCGTCCGTTACTGGAGATAAGATATACAACTGTCAATTACAGACGAAACACTTTCTTTTCCCGAAGCGCAGCTAGTTTTAATAGTATCGCCCAACATTTAGATATTGATATGTTTCATACTCAAACTGGGACCCTACGACGTATACTGAGCAGAGAGTTCTTTGGTAGAAATAGAAGCACAAATAATAACGATAAACATTGTTTATAGAACATATGTATCTATTTTAGTTTTTTTTTTTTGTTTTGTTCATAACTAGAATATTATCTTTATAATGGTACTTACAGCAGATGTCATATTTGTGGAAGCTTGTAAATAGCAATTGTTACTGCACATTTTGTTTTATATATGTATATTAGTCTGTAAGCTTTCTAAATAAATAAATAAATAAAATAAATAAATAAATATTACTGATTCTGCTGGACTATTCCAGGGCTTTTGATTCTATAAATTTATTACTCCTGATTTCTAAGATGGCGTACTACGGGTTCGATTCCGACACGATAAAATGATTCAATCTGAGCAATCGCACCCAGCTTGCGGAAATCAGGGACGTAAATGGAACCTGCTCTACGTCAGCTATAGCTGACGTGGATAAAGGTGTACCTCAAGGATCAATTTTAGGGCCTTCTTTATTCAGCTTATACAGTTCGGACATAACAAAGGCGATACAGAATTGTAGATTTCATATACCTATATGCTGACGACATTCAAATATATTTGTCTTTCAAACCTCAGGATTATGTGAATGCGATTACTGCCATTAATGAAGACCTCACAAGAATAGTCAAGTGGTCGAATCATCATTCACTCACACTTAATCGTAACAAAACAAAATATATGATTCTTGTAACCAATAATCAATTAGATAATTTGCCACGGTCGTCGGGTGTACAGTTGACTGTGATGAGCGAACAAATAGAACGAGTGAGTGAAGCTCGTAACTTGGGTCTGTTAATAGACGAAGGCTTGACGAAGGTTTGAAAGCTATATCTCGAATTGTGTGAAAAATTGTTTCTACCGTTTGAAAATGCTATACAAATTGCGTTCTTACATGAGCCAAGAATTAAGAATTCAATTAGTTGAATCTATAGTTTTATCAAAATTAAATTATGCCGAGTTTTCGGTTTTCGGTCCCAGGCTGTTAGCACGCACTGAAAAACTTTTACAAAGAGTTCAGAACGCCTGTGCAAGATTCTGCTTTAACATACCTTTTATTTTTTTTTGCTGGGGGAATGCAATGACGCATATCCCTCCGCGGGGGCGGGCGGAGGGATTATGTCGGACTCGCCGGGGTAAAATAAAGATGTTGAAAGGATAATGTACCTCCCGGAATACCGACTAAACCTACCACGGTGTTCCTCGACAAAACCACTATCGACGGGGCCGCGCGAATCACTTTCGCATACGGTCGCGACCCCGCCGAGGTTTCTGCCCGCCGTATGAAACGGCAGGCCACTACACGAAAGACCTACCCAAAATAGGCACTACTTCACCTACTGTCTCCCCCCAGAGGGGAGACGGACTCGACACAGAGGCGCGCGTGGGAACACGCACGCCGCCTCTCGGACCTGGTGCTGAACGGATGGCGGGCAGGCCTCAGGGTGGCTGAAGGTCATCGCACGCCCTCCGGCGCCCGGTTCTGCGGTTGGGGAGAAGGTTTAAACGCTCCCTCTCCCGCTCCGCCGCCTCCTTGATGGAAATCACTTCCTCGCAAAAGGAGGCGACGGCGTTCCACGACCTCTCACTCCGGACCATAGACTGAACTATGGCCGGGAGCGAGGGTAACCGATCCGACTGCCGCGATCAACTCACGGCGCTGCGATGCCCAGGCGGGGCAAATGGCCAAAGTGTGCAGCGCCGTGTCCTCAACAACGTCGTGGCAGTCGCCGCAGTGGTTACAACCGGGCGTCTCTTGCCGGCGTATACGACACAGGAACTGGCCAAAACAACCGTGACCAGTCAGAACCTGTGTCAGCCGGAAGGTGAGGGCGCCATGCCGCCTCTCCAGCCACTCCTCAAACACGGGACTTACCGCCACGATCGTGGCGTGCCCGCTGCTTTAACATATCTCCGAGAACCTATGTAACACCCTTCTTAAATAAATACCTTATGTTGAAAATTAAATTGCGTCATAAATTACATCTTGCTTCTCTTGTTCGGCGTAATTGCACATAAAACACCAATGTACCTGTACTCAAAAATTTCCTGGGTGAGCAGTCATCGCGAGCGTTAGGGTCCTCGGTGTGTGCAGCAGCTGGCTATACCCCAACACCTGCTGCACCACCCTGCTTCATTTCATGGCAGATTCCGATATAAAGCGACCAAAAGTTGGAATAACATCCCTCCGCCGATAAGAAGCCTAAAAAAATATTAACAATTTCAAGAATAAATTAAAAAGTTTTTCCCTACAAGACAAATAATGTATGAATCAGTCAAATGTAACTTATCAGATATTTAATCCAATCTATATATTATTTCCATATAACGATTTTTTTATTTTTTGTGTTCTACATTATTATTATTTAAACACGGTTGATATATTATATAGTTTAAATTAACAACTCACCTGCGGACGCTGTTTCGCATTTCACATAAATTTATATTTCTCACAACCGCTTTATGTTGTATAAACACTTAAGTAATAATTCTCCACAATTAGCTATATTCTCACTAATAAAATAAGGATATCAAAACAAAAACAAACAAAACAATACAAATAGCCTACCTACAACGCTGAGGTCGATTCACTTTGTTTAAGTTTTACTCTGCGCATATTAGTGTCATCGGTGACAATTATGCAATGAATTTTTTATTTTTATTTGTTGAAATTTATTTATTTGATAGTGACGTATTTTATTCCTACCTCTGTTCTCATATTTTAAAATGTACCTACCTAATTTATAAACATAATTTAATATGCCCTATACGTTTTCCTTGTTTATGTATGTAGTAGAACAACATTTATTGTATTTTTGTTGTAATGTTAATCATTTGTCTCCGTCCTTGCATCACTTATATCGGGTGACCAACTGAAAACCAGCGCTGCTGCACTTAATTTGGGTCCCCAACTAGTGCTGAGGTGGTGACCCTTTTCGGCGAGGACATACACACTTTTGTTTTATTATGTATAATTTTTCTTTTTGTTTATTTTGTTTTAATTTGTTGTGTGTGCTGTACGAAATAATCATGATTTCTTTCTTTTCTTTCTTTCTTTCAGTAGTGGTGTCCCGAACCGCAGAGAGTTCAGTACAAGAATGACATTGACATGACATTATGTCTCGCACGAAGGTACTGGAGTGACTGAGGCATGGTTTTATGCATTGTGCAGCCGCTGCATGTGGTCGGGCTTGGCACAAAAGCAACCACGACCGCAGCCAGCACAGCGGTCAACAGCAAGCGCTAGCCGCAATGTCACCTGCGGTTACAGTCTGCAGTCCATCTCGGACTTGTACCTTTATGCTAGCCGATGTGTCTGCGAGTTAAGTTAGTTCTTTTGCTACGAAAACGTTTGATGCACATCTTATTATTTAACTGTAAAATGCACGAGCAGTTCAATTCAGTGGTTGCCTCGCCTCTGCCACTGTGCCATGTTTTGTGTGTTCAATCTCACACGGGACAAATATTTGTGTGATCCGCAAACAGTTGTTTCGAGTTTGAGTATTCTTTGTGTCCGTTGATTGAAAGTTTTTTATTATTCCCGCGAAGCAGGACTGCGAGATCTGTCTTTTAAAAAAACGAGAATTTAATATTGTCATACACATGTTTTACAAAATAAATGTATTTTATAAAACAGAAATAAAAATAAAAAACTAAATCTTAAACCCTCTAAGCGTCATAGAATTCCTCCGCATCACAGTCGATTGGTAGTGTGCCCAGAAGACTGGCAGCATAAGGTTCAAGATGAGCTGGCACGCCGTCGCGGCGGTATAATAAATGTATTTTCAATACGTACAACAGAAGCCTCATTAAATATAAATATTGTAGAGCTACTTCAAAACAGTCATCCAGGCAAATTGATTGCTTTATAAGTTTCGCTCATAAATCATAATATTACCGCTACGAATATTTACAAGAAATCCCGTGTATTACGGAAATTCTTGTAAAGCTTTAAAAGACAAGAATTGTCTAAAATTTGCTAAGGAATAAAGGCAACATCACGATATTTCTATGTTTGATTGAAGTGGTTTTTTGTAAAGTATCTAAATAAATAGGTAACTGATTCTTATATAAATTATAAAGCCTTATTTCTTAAAGATAAAGCTTTATTTGTACCTGTGTTACATACTCATAATAACGATTAATTTTGTATGGGTATAGATTGCTGTAGGAAAGACACATCATGTACGTTCGCGATTAGAAGTGCAGTGAGCACCCGAAACATCCGGTAAAATATTATCTATCAACCTGTTCTAGATGGACTTTAATCATCGGGCACGCCACGATCGTGGCGGTAAGTCCCGTGTTTGAGGAGTGGCTAGAGAGGCGGCATGGCACCCTCACCTTCCGGCTGACACAGGTACTGACTGGCCACAGTTGTTTTGGCCGGTTCTGTGTCGTATACGCCGGCAAGAGACGCCTGGTTGTCACCACTGCGGCGACTGCCGCGACGTTGTAGAGGACACGGCGCTGCACACTTTGGCGGTTTGCCCCGCCTGGGCATCGCAGCGCCGTGAGTTGATCGCGGCAGTCGGATCGGTTGCCCTCTCGCTCCCGGCCGTAGTTCAGTCTATGGTCCGGAGTGAGAGGTCGTGGAATGCCGTCGCCTCCTTTTGCGAGGAAGTGATTTCCATCAAGGAGACGGCGGAGCGGGAGAGGGAGCGTTAAAACCCTCTCCCCAACCGCAGAGCCGGGCGCCGGAGGGCGCGCGATGACCTCCAGCCACCCTGAGGTTTGACCTGGGGGTGGCGGGCTTTGTGGGCCTGCCCGCCATCCGTTCAGCACCAGGTCCGAGAGGCGGCGTGCGTGTTCCCACGCGCGCCTCTGTATTGAGTCCGTCTCCCCTCTAGGGGGGAGACAGTAGGTTTTTTTATAATGTTAGAAGTGCCTATTTTGGGTAGGTCTTTTGTGTAGTGACCTGCCGTTTCATACGGCGGGCCGTAACCTTGGCGGGGTCGCGAACGCATGCGAAAACGATTCGCGCGGCTCCGTCGATAGTGGTTGTGTCGAGGAACACCGTGGTAGGTTTAGTCGGTATTCCGGGAGGTACATTATTTCTTTTCCATCTTTCGTTTACCCCGGCGAGTCCGCGTATACGTATCCGGTATGCGTCATTGCATTCCTCCACGTAAAAAAAAGGTACGGTAAGGTATGTAACATAGGTATATAAATGACAAAGAGCAAAGGTCGTTATGTTGATGCATACAAATGTTGAATATGAAAAATAATGCAAATAAAATGTATTAATTACATATGCATGCAAATTAAAATATACCCAATTATATAAATAAAATCATTTATTTAAAATAATTGAAATTAAAATTCTTATTTTGTGCAGCAGGTAAAGTTAATCTATAACTTTGGATTAAAAACTAAACTCAGAGCTTATATATAAAAATGTGTATTATAATTACAGTATACGTACCAAGAAAAACAAAGCAAATAAGGAATAAACCTTATAAGATTTATTATTTTTTGCTTTTGTTTTCCTGGTAATTATATGCCACCAGATTGGGATAAATATTTTCAATATTTTCTTCCCATGTCTATAAGCTAAGTATCGTTTTACTTGTTAAATAATATGTCCATTAAAATATCTCCTTTTTTGCCTAGTTTTAATTAAAAATATATAGATTAATAAGTTCAATAATAGTAGTACCTATTAGAGTTTTCAAAATTATGTAATAACAGTGTTAGAAAGTAAAATAAACAACGCGACAAAATCCGTATAAAGTGTTTAATTTCAATGTATAACATTCGCGTAAACATAAGACAATATCATGTATCAGTTTTTGTTTTAGGATATATACAAGAACGTTTATGCCTTGTGTTCATTTCAACCAACGACGTCGCAAAAAGGTGAATAATTTTGGGGATTTTAAATGTAATTAATTTATTTGAGTAGTTAAGTAATGTTTTAAAACGTAATGTGCATAATAAAAGGTTACTATGCACATTACGCTTTAAAACATTTTCATCTAACATTTACATAGTAACAACATTACAAAAATAAATATATCCATGATTCACTTTTACGTTTTCTATATTTTTTATGAACAAAGTGTCATATTTTGGTGTTATTAAATGTAATGAATTTATTTAAGCTTTGTCTTCAAGTCATTTTACCATGTGATGTGATATAGTGATGTGCATCACTCATCAAAACATTATGACCCAATATTTACACAGCAAAAAGGCTACAAAAATAGATATATCTATAAAATGTATTATAACCATTTTAGAATAATGTCCAAATTAATTAATTAAATTTATAAACTACAAAATATAATACAGATTTCCGTCGTTGCCATTCTGAATAGATGTAAACATTTAATTTCTCAAGAATCACACTAGTGTATGTACCCATAACATTCCTCAAAGCCAACTGACTCATTTAATAACTAATTACCTAGTAAGAGACAGCTTAGTGAGCGTTGAACTCCCACACAAAAGTCTTGAGTTCAACAAGTCGCGCATCTTGTGCTTCTCGAAATTATGTGAGTATAAAATAATTATTTATAGTTCACTTCCACGATGAAGGAAAACATCGTAAGGAAACCTGCATGTCTGAGAGTTATCCATAATAATGTTTTCAAAGATATGTGAAGTCTGCCAACCCGCACTGGGTCAGCGTGGTGGACTATGGCCTAACCCTTCTCACACTGGGACTAGCCCGTGCCTAGTAGTAAGACAGTTTAATACAGGATTGATATAATTTTTAATAGCTAGTATTAAGAGATCCTTTAAAATGATAGATGTCAAGCTACATAAAGTACTGATTAAATAGATTCTAATTTTTACTAAACAAAGACGCTATCCAATTATGTCGGAGCTGTGTTAACTTGTACTGTAAATTAATATTAATAAATGACTGAAGAAACCTCATTTGTTCTAGGGATGTGTTACAATTAGGTATGGTTAGTCTTTGGAATTGTTGAGTGGCGCAATTAATGCTAATATTTCAGAGCAGTATCTAATAATGTTGGTTTAGAGTTACATTTTCTGTGCACTCTAAACGAGGGTGCAGCGCTTCTGGAATGCTTGCTTGGAGTAAGATTAGTATCTCGTTTCATTTTAATGAAGATAAGCACTGCTGCAGTTAATAATAATATATTGAAATTAAACTCATTTATACGGATTTTATCGCGTTGTTTATTTCACACTGTATTACATAATTTCAAAACTGTTACACTACTACTACTACTATTGAACTTTACTAATTTTTAAGCTAATAAAATTATTGAAACTATTTATATTTAGGTTTACACTTTCCCCACGTTATAATATATTATAAAATAGAGGAAACTTAAAAAGAAAAAGCGGGGAACAAAATGTACAAAAATCTTTATTTATATGATGCTAAACGGGCAGAAATTGCATTGGAATGCTTAAGTTAATACCTAGAACAATAATTATAGGTACTATTACTATAATTTAGACATTTATAATGGATAATATCTTATCGCAGTATAAAAAGGGTTGCCAGCAATGCAGTGGGATATTGTCCGATTTCATGTATCCTTGGAACGAGGAACGAGGGCGCTAGTCGTCACGTAAACAATCGACTCCGTGTATTAAAATCTCTTAAAAATACTAAATACTCAAAGTGGACGTTAATTTCGAACTTAAATTGAACATAAGTATACCAGTGACTAGTGATAATGTTATCTTAAGAAAGTACTCAATATAAATGTAACAAATTGTGATCTAAACTCTTGGTGTGAATTAGTGTTAATTTCGTGTTAAACTCGTACACAAATACAAATTGAGGAACTTTCTATAACCTACGCATCTACTTAATGACTATTCAGAATAATATCAAGTATAATAGTGCAAACAATAAGTGAACTGTGAGAAATCCCGAAAGTGATAAACACTATGTCCGTTTTTTATTCAAATGGTACTATCAAATCACTTAATCCATAGAAACACAGCGCCATCTATTTAAATATTGAAGAACTCGCTAGACTACTATAAGACGACGTTACTAGCATGCAGACAGATAATATTGTGTTAATAACACATAGTGACATCTATAATCGAGTTAAAAACCGAATAAACATTACTCAATGAGCATTAACAAGAAGAGGTCAACTAATTTATCTAAGTAACTAACTGACCAGCTGGTCCCGTCGGTAGTGTTACCGATTGGGCGCCCACTGCGATTACATCGAGTTCGAGCCACAGTTGCCGCGAAGAGTTTTTGTGAATTACATTGTTGATTTATTCGCTAAGTAAAGTGAATAATATCATAGATTACTGTAGAAATTACCATATGTTATTTATATAAATACCAAAAAATAACTATGAATAGTTTTCTAGACAATATTACATTTCGTCGGCGACGAACGGCATCTGACCCGCCGATAGAAGACAATAATATAAGTACGGAGACAGACGAATGCACTAAATATAACAATACAAGCCTGCCGGACATATCTGATGACGAAGACGAAAGGGTCATCAAACTACAGGAACAAGTAAAAAAACTGACCATAGAGCTAAATAGTGCACATGCTGAGATAGAAACACTTTCCTTAGAAGTTTGCAATCTTAGAAAAACAAACAATGAATTGTATAAAAAAAATGAGTTTTATAAAAACGTTACGGATAGCCCAGTGAAATCCAAGAAATGCACACCAAAAAAAAGAAATAAATGTTTGAATGCAAATAAACAAACTCAAACAGTACAGAGTGTAACACATGATAACCAAAATCAAGATCGAGCAGAGCCAGTTGATAAATATAAGAACAAAAAAAGCTTTATTAGATCAAAGGAGAAAGATAACACCATAAAACATAAATTAACAATACTAAGCACTAATAAGAAAAATGACTTGCTCTCTATAGCCGAAGATACATTCCACCACAAATATGATATATGCCACTATCTAAAAACAAACGGCAACACAAAAGAACTGTTATGCGGAATAGAAACGAAAGTAAACAATTTTACTATCAATGACTTCTGCATCATATTTCTCGGAGAAGAGGATTTTAAGTTTACAAATAATTACTATGACATTATTTCTCACTTAAAAGAAATATTACAGGACATGAAACACACTAATGTCATAATTTGTCTGCCGACTTACAAGTATGCAAACTATACAAGCCTATACAATACTAGAGTGGAAACATTTAATAATTTATTATATCTGGATATCTTAACCCATGGACATGCATACCTATTAGACAGCAACTTAAACCTTAAATGCGACTACAGTATGTTTAGCAGATACTCTGGAATTATTAACAATACTGGACTACGGACTATATTTAAAGATTTACGAGAATTAATTATTAACATCACACAAAACATTGACTTTGAACACGGCGAAATAGATAATGATACAAACAACAAATCCAATAATGATACTTTTTTTCGTAACTAGACAACTATGTATTATGCACCAAAACATTGCAGGCTTATTGTCGAAATGTGACTGTCTTACAGTTAACCTACAAGAGCTCTCAGAAAAAAATATCCACGTAGATGTATTATGTGTCACGGAACACTTCATGGCAGAAGGCTATGAAAAATATCTCAATCTACCCAACTACTGCTTAGCCGCATGTTTCAGCCGGAAAGAAAGTAAGCGAGGTGGAGCATGTATACTCCTTAAGAACGGACAACAATGGAGAGAACTCCCTAAAATTGCTAAAATGTCAAAAGCCGGTGTTTTTGAGTGCTGTGCAATTGAGCTGACTAAGTATAGGACTGCTTTGGTATGTATTTACAGAGTGCCAAATGTTAGTAACTTTGCAGAATGTATTGAAATATTAGAAATAATGATGCGTGAATTAATTAAAAAATGTTATAAAAACATAGTTTTAACGGGTGACTTTAATATAGATATTATGAAAAAAACTAAGCAATCAGTGGAATTTGAATGTCTATTATTAAGCTTTAACTTGAAACTAGCAGTACACCAACCTACCCGACTTAAGAGTGGGACGTGCATCGACAATTTTGCGCATAATTTCGGTAAATCTTGTAAGGTTACCGTATTGGAACTCGCCTTGTCTGACCATACAGCTCAGATAATCAAATGTCCAATAAACACAGTAAGTAGTATCAGTCGATGGAGAAAGATAGAACGAGAGTATACAACCGAAAATATTAATAAATTCAAAAATTATATTGGTAGCTTATCGTTTTCAGAAATATATGAAACAACAGACCCCACATTAGCTTATAATAATTTCATAGATTTGTTCTCACTATTATATCAACAGTGCTTTCCTGAGCTACATATTACGGTCAATCTTAAAAAAACAACAAAATGGGTATCGCGTGGTATAAAAACTTGCAGCAAAATGAAACGTAGTTTATTATGGCAGTATAGACGGCAACCTACTATACACAACAAAAATCTGTTTACAAATTATTCTAAGCTTTATCGAAAAATTATTAAGTTAACACAAAAGGCTCAGAATAATCATAAAATAAAAACAGCAAATAATAAATCAAAAACTACCTGGCAAATAATAAACCGTAACCAATTAAATATACCAGTGAATCATATAAATAAACTTAAAATAAACGATGAAATTATAACTGACCCTAAAAGAATTGCAAATGCATTCAATAACTACTTTGTTGATAAGATTAATCCTATATTATGTTCCGGCGATAAAGTTACAAAACACATATCTAGCAGAAAGGAATCTATGTTTATGCCGCCAAGTTTGCCACAGGATATACTGAGAATTATTTTATCACTAAAAAATACACATAGCGTAGGGTATGATGGCATCTCCACGAGGGTAGTCAAAGCAGTAGCTTCTGAAATTAGCGGGCCATTAAGTCACATAATTAACTTAAATATTAATGAAGGTGTATTTCCAGATGCTCTTAAAGTCTCAATAGTGAAGCCTCTTTTTAAAAAGCTAGATCGGAACTTAATGGAATTCTATAGGCCAATTTCCTTAATAGCAGTATTTTCAAAAATTTTTGAAAAATTTATATATAAAGAGCTCAATACGTATTTAGAAAAGAAAAATATTTTATGCAATGAACAGAAAGGCTTTAGACAAAATAAGACCATTAACATGGCCATATATGAATTTTTACACAGCGTCATAACAAATATGGATAAAAATACGCCAGTCTGCGCTATTTTTTGCGACATGACACAGGCTTTTGATTATGTCCAACATGACATAATACTGCAAAAGCTGGAAAAATATGGTGTTAGAGGGAATGTCTTAAACATTTTTCGTTCATATCTCGTAAATAGGAAACAAATAACGCAAATAAATAGAATAAACCCTAAATCAAAATTAGAAGAAATATTTACATCTACTGAACGGGTAGTGAAGTTCGGTGTCCCACAAGGGAGTGTACTAGGACCTCTTCTCTTTACGATATATATAAACGACTTGCCTAGATCCAATGAACACCCTATGACACTGTTTGCAGACGACAGCACAGTTGTCATTCCTTGCAAAAGTAAGGAGATATATAAAAATGATGTCACTGAGACACTTATGAAAATTATAGAATGGTTAGACAATAATAATTTAAAAATAAACTTATCTAAAACAAATATTATGCATTTTAGCCAACGGCCATTGACATTTGATATTGACATTAATTATAATAGTAATCATATTGACGCAGTTAACTCAACAAAATTTCTAGGGCTAATTATTGATAGAAATCTCAATTGGAAAACACATATACAAGCTCTAAATCAAAAAATTTGTAGTAGTGCATACGCTTTGTACTCCCTGTCGCGAATACTTAGTTTAGATGCACTTCTTACAGCATATTATGGACTAGTTGAGTCCAACCTCCGATACGGAATAATCTTTTGGGGAAACTCAACTAATAAAGACATCGTATTTAAAGCTCAAAAAAGATGCTTAAGAAGTATGTTAAACTTACAAACTACCGACAGTTGCGTGCCCCATTTTAAAAAATATGGTATATTAACTTTACCTTCTCTCTACATTCTAGAAACCTTAATATTCGTTAAGACTAATACTAATCTGTTTCCTCGCATGGCAGACGTAGTACCAAGAAACAGACGTAATAAATGTAAGCTATGCTTACACACTGTAAGAACTGCACTTATGCGCAAAAGCGTTTTTTGTATGGCCCCGGTAATTTATAATAAAATACCTGAAAGCTGGCATGAGTTACCTGTCGATACATTTAAGAAAAAAATAAAATTATTCTTGGCTGAGAAAACGTATTATAGTGTCACCGATTTTTTACAGGATTCTTTATAACTAGTCTACTTTATAAAATATGACAAGATATTTTCATTATGTATAATAATTATATATATTTTAATTCAAATAATAAAAAAGAATAGCATTTGAGTAGTTAGTTAACATTTTTAATACTACTTAATTTAAACAACACATTTAATTTTTCTTTTTTTTTTCTTTTTTAAACTTTATATTATTTTGACATTGTAATGATTATTTTTTGACATATTTGTAATTCGATTAATGTCCTTATTAAGATTTTAAGACATGTTTAACTATATTTACTTTATTATTATATTAATTCTGTCAATGATTAATTACTATAAAATTAAACAACATTTGTACGCCACGGTGTGGCAAACATGTAAGAACAATAAGTACCTATCTTGTAACATCCTACATGCCTGAAATTGTATGTATACACATGTTTATGCAAATAAATATTATCTTATCTTATCTTATCTTATCTTATCTTATCTTGAAATCCTCAAATGATTTTTGAGGATTTCAGACAGATTGAAGATGTTGATTTTCTCTGATTTATTTCAAATTTATATCTTCCATCTAAAATTTTCGGCTCAAAGGTCTTTAAAGTTATGATGTTCTTGCGCACGGACACATTTATATAGGTATAAAGCATAAAGATTTCAACATTTAATGGAAATTGTAAGTATACTGGTTGTAAAATGTGCCATAAAAATAACTAGATTTCCAATGATAAATTAAGGATTTCTCTTTTGACTTATCTGATCTGTTTATAAATGGTTAGCTAAACCGAGCTTCGTAGTGCACTCTTGAAAATCGTTCAAACTATTGCTTACAGCTTTTAAGTAGTTGATGAAACATAGCCAAGCCTGTTTCGCTTACCAAGTTAAATATAAAAGAACCTACAGACGCTCTTTACCTAGAGGGATCTACGAATCAGTCGCGTGACGCGCGCTGCTGTAGTCTTCTTTATTTAATAACGACTGCCTACCTTCGTATGATAGAGACGTGTGCTCTTAATTATCTAATTTATTTTAGCGTATTAAAAAGAAAGATTTCTCATCATATAATGTTTAGGTGTACGAAAACTTCAAGATAGTAAAAAGGACGCGATTAAATTTTAAGGCCTTTTTCGGCTTTAGTTTTAATAATATCTCATTTACAATTGCGAATGTGAATGTGAATCTGTTTGTTTTTTACACTATCACCCCTAAATTACTTGACCGGAAATTTGACCTTGAAATTTTGCATACACGTTGTCAGGGATACAGTAAAATATATAAGGCACCTTTCATTCAGAAAAAAGTACTGTAGTACGCGGCAAAATCCAGTAGTTTATTGTAAAATAAAATACCTAAAACTTCTTTCACCAGTTACGGATACGACTTAAATTCACCAATTTACTATATCGCAATTTAAGAACGCCAGCAGTCATAGCAAAAACAACTTTAGTTCGTTGTTAATAAGACGTATTATAGGCTACGCGGTTTAACTGCAGGCAAATATATTTCTTAGGCATGTCTTGTCGCCCAATCTAAATTGAATTTTATTGATTCGTTGCGAAATTGTTATTTAAATTACTTCTTAAAACGGGCCTTCTGTTTAACATATTCTGTACCATCATGACCGATAAATTGTTACTCAATTGATCGAACAATCATTCAGTAATGTTAATATTAATACAATATAGATGACTCTAGATAATATTTCACAAACATAATACAGGAAAAGAAGATTCTACAATTGCCTATTTTAATACAATTGCCGCACGACCGGTCACGACTTGTACGCGAAACATTTTACAAACATCCATTTATCAACACATAGCTTAACTAGACTAAAAACATTGGATTGTGGATGACACAAATAAATTGATCAGTGTTGGACTTGAACGCATGATACTCAGTTCGGAGACAGGGCGAAAGACTGCTTGCCTACCGACTATCTGTGCCGTGAAATAGCATAACTCTGTGAATTATTTGTATAGTATGTATTCTGTTAAGTGTCCACAAGGTTGGCAGCAAGCAAGTGATATCCCTAGCGTTACATACGCCCATGACCTACGGTAACCGTTTACTACTGTTGGTGGCTTGTCTGGGTCTGTATCATCTGGGTTGTATAAAAACTTACAAATAATAAATAATTATAATCTATACTAAGATTTGTATCTTTGTTTGCATTGAATAAACTCAAAAAGTAAATATGCAATTTTAAACATTCTTGCACTATTTGAACGCTACTTTATTCAGAAGTCCGTCTCCTCCTTATTAGTTCACTCTTGACAGAGTGGTCGTAGTTAATGACGCTCCATTTTCATTGGCTTAAACAGGCGCTGCGATGCGCTTCCACTTGTTGCGGTCTTCAGCGTCTCTGGAACTTTGGACCATGGAGGTTTGTGTGGCAGCTTTGATAAGGTCTGTCCAATGCGTAGATGATCGACCGCGTAGCCGTTTGCCCTCCACCTGTTCTTGGACAACGAATCGTTCCATGGAGTGTCCTTTTCGAACAACGTGTCCAAAATATTTGAGGATTCAGAAGTAACATAGGCCATATAACGTCACGCTCCAAGCCACGGGAGAAGAGCAATAATCATAAACATGAGTGAAACCGCGGCGGACAGCTAGTGTTTATATCATTTCATAGTGGTCACATATTAATAAGTTTGTAATTCAAATATACATTTTCTATAAATAATTTGGTAAACTAAAACCTCCACCTGTCTGAAGGAGTAAGTAATTACAAGTGTAGTTCATCTACATATTGCCAGCTACATGTTAAGTCCTTCCTTATAGTGGGCAAAAGAGGGAAAGTTATTGGAGTCAACAGGTACATTGCCAATTATACTACGGGAAGGTTCGCCTATTCCGAGGCGACTGAATTAAAACAAAAGATTGAAATTTCTCTTATCTACCTGTCTATGTAAGTTACACGCAATAACCACTGGACTGATTTCGAAGGAAAATCTGTTCGGTTCACATACGCATACATATGGGACACATACAGACGGGACACCGTTTGGTTGAACAAAAAATGAGATGTATTGTTTATCCTCACAAACATAGCACACCTGGGCGCGTGCAGATAAGCGCTATGATATAAAGTGAATAAAACCTGATGACCTGACAAAATCCAGTAAAAGTAGCAAATAAATCTCATGAGTTGTGTACACTAATAAATACTAGCATATAATTAATATTTATATATTTGTTAGCATTTGCAGAACGGGGTTGCAAACACAGATAATAAGCGCTTTGTAAAACATTTACAATTTGCTTTTGATACGCTGAACAAATGTTAGTTTATGCAAATGTACGGTTTTGTAATGGAATACTTAATACCGGTCATATATTGCGCGATAAGTATCTAGGAAAACAAGGAGGTGGATATTATCTCGACCTTTTTATTCATGACCCTTGTTACCATCAACCAGTGAATTTTACGAAATTTCGCAAAACTTTGGAAAGTAAATTTTGTATTAATGTCGGATTATCTTGTATGCCAAACTGTATAATTATGTACCGCGATAGCGGCTACTCATCTATATGTATAAAAAGTCTACAAAACACGGGTTAGTTATACAGCGAGTTAGTTGGACTTGTGCCGCACTGAACTTTACAATTGGTGCATTGTGCGTAAGTGACCGACGCGAAGGTTGTTCGGTTACGCATACCACCTTAGCTCCATCCAGAAAGATAATAGGGGACCGATATTGCACAATACTTCCTTCATCGTTTCTGTATTATTCAGAAGTTTTGTCCGTTGGTTGTTCACGATTTTGCAGTGAATAGCATGTGAGCCGGTGTGTCCTCGGTCTCCATGCAGGCTCTACATAGGAGGACGTCGGTCAAGCCAATATTGCAAAGGTTTTTGTTGAGCGAGCAGTGGCCTGTTATTATACCCACATAATACGGGCACATTTATAATAACGTTCACATTTATAGTAATATTTTATGCACGCTAGGCAACAAGAGAAGTGTAGCGTAGCACCCACTTCGTTAATACCTGGTTAAAACTAGGTAGTCGGAGAAGTACCTATAAAAGATCAATGTAAATCATGCTTTCTCGTGTTCCTGTCTGTAGTAAAGTGGTTACTAAACACATAACAATAAAATAAATAAAAGAGGCAAAAATAAAGGTATTCAAATGGCTCAATACAATGACATATGACAGCACTGAAAATCTTCTTTTGCAATTTAGTTAAACACTATATAATATATAAATAATACATAGATATATAAGTATTAAATATATAATATACATTCATATATACATACAAATATTCATAATTACACATACATCACCCGCGGTTATCGTAAATTATATTACTTACACTTTCTATTTTCCCCGTAAATATGTATAATGAATAAGTGTTAAATTTTAGTTTAATAGTATAAAATTTTCTCATAAACGTTAACTTTAAAAGATGTCGACCGAGCAATGTGCCTCAACGTAAATTGTAATCGTCACGGTACCCACAGGACAGGCTTGCCTAGTGTGGGACCAATGGATAAGACCTTACATTGTAACATTTTTGGTAATAAATATTTTTTAATTTAATTAATTTGATTTAATAGCGCCTCCTTATTTTCATAATATATATGCAAACTTCTTGCACACGGCAGGTCACTTATACTTAAAATATAAATTAATAGTTTTTGCACGCGTCTTCGCTCGTAATGAAGATTTAGTCAATAAATTTCTATCCCTCGAGAAAATAACTTTTTCGGGATGAAAGGTAAGGTAAGGTAATATAGCTGTTTGCTTTTGTGTACCCCTGACAATGTGTTTGCGAAACTTCCTGATCATAAGTCGAGTAGTTAAGGCATGAAAGAGTAACAAATAAACTCACAACCCATTCATAATATTAAGTTAGGAATCATGTAGTATTACAAAATGCCTATTCGTGGAATTAAGGTCTTATAAGAAGCAATTAAGAAACAAATTGCCTCTCTTTTTTCAGTTACTTATAACAAGCGCAAAAGCATAACAAACAATAACACTCATATTCACACATACAAAATCAAATTCGGATTTTTATATTAATTTGTATTATAATATAAATAATAAATAAAAAAGAGAAAACCGTGCCATAAAAGAAAAGTCAATTCATTATGATTGCACATTATTATACACTCTAGATCAAGACACAAACTACTAAAATTATTTTTATCTTATCTTTCTTCGCAGAACGTCGGTAGTAAAATGAAAAACAAACGCATCCGACATCATAATCATAAAATATAGTATGGAAATCCAATTTTCCCTTAACATTATGGAGCGAGCCAAGGTAATAGTATCATGGTGGAACAAATCTGTAACATATACCAGTTTACAGAAAGACGCCGCACCGCTCATCCCCGCTCCGTTTTGCCCGTACCCCTTCACTCAATTTCAATAGAAACACCCACCAGCTTTCACAATATTTATTTTCGCTCGTCTCCATTCTCGGCGAACTGAATTCATATAAAAATAATTGAGCTTTGAAATGTTGAGATATATTATTATTTACTATTTCTAGTTAGAACTTTCCGATATCACAATTTAAAGTGCGACAAGTAAAGATGGATATTTGTTATCCATTCTACGAACTACACAGCATCAATAAACTTTATTTTTTTTTTGTTCTCCTTTATTTGTAGGGACTTCCCCAATTTTGACGATGACGCCCCTTAAACTTTGTTTTATAAACTATAAGGTTCATAAAGTAATAAATGATTATTATATTTTTTAAGGTTAAATCATGACATTTATGACTGTCAGATATTACTTAATAAGGTAAGGCAGTCTCTTGCTAATCGTAAAATAATTGTGTAGTAATATTATTATCATAGCAATACCAAACAGTAAACGTTACATATTAATTACCTCCTACACTAAATAGTATACTACTTTTATATTGTTGGCAAAAGGATTGATGTTACCACTGCTTATGAAGAGATAAATCTAACGATCGAACTTCTTTAAGTTTCCAGGAGATTTGTGAAAATAACAAATAACCCATAATCATAAAGAACGTTTACAAAGAGTAGTAGTATCTTGGAAGTGCATAAATTCATTGGTTTACGACTACCCAAACCAACCATCATTATCCCTACAAATTATGCAGATCAACTAGCAGTGGTTCCAAAAAACTGATTTCGAAGTTTTGTATAAACTTGAATTTATTGGAATAACAATATAACTTAAAACTTCACAGGACCAAAGTTTATTACAATCAACAGTTTATTAACTCATATACAGAATGATATCGACCAATTAGCTATAGTATCCACTCCTTAAAAATATTCGATCCCGTTTAAAAATATTAATTCATCAGGAAAATAGTACTAATTCAAAAAATATTAGTTTTTGGCTCAGACTTCACCCACATTTTATCGTATGTGGAATATCAAGTCATGACTCAACTGACATTACACTGGTATCGTCCTATTCAAAGAATCGTTATTAATGTCAGGTCGTCACCCAGTGTGAATAAAGCATTATCCAAACAACCAGCTGCAGGCAACTTCAAACAAGTATACTTCACTGGGGTTTGTTATTGATAGTACAGCAAGTTTGTTATCAAGACAAGCATGTAAACTTAATTAAGAACACGGATTAATCCTCGAGCTTTATTTAAGGAAAACGTTACACTGTGGAAGCATTTATAAGGTGAGTGTGGTTGGACTTTACGGATGTGAATTTCGCATGGTCCACCCATGCAAAATAACATAGCTATATTAACGTCTACGGGGTATGAATTTCATGTCTATATAAAACAAAAACATAACTCATCTAAGTTATCTCGGTAAGAGCGTTCACGATCAAAATATGTGCAATTGTTCTGTCTCAAAAAATATTAACAATATCAATCAGCAATGTCCATATTATCAATGACTATAACAGTTTTCTATGCGAAATGTCTATGCACTGTGTAACATTATGTTGTGTTATTAACAGAATGAGGCACGAGTTAAGGATGCTGTCCCCATAGATATATGCCTACTCAGCCCTAAATAACCTATATACCAGATGATGGGGCTGACATAGCATTTTACATAATACGTGTAAGGCAGCGTCAGAAACTTAATGGAAAGTTCTAGAACAAATTATGCTGACTTTTACTTATAATACTTGTTACTGGAAACCTTACATGGGTTTCCAGTAACTTCAAACGTTCTAGAACAAATAATGCATTATATGAAACCCGTGGAACCGACATTTTATGTACTTAGTTTATAATTAATAATTTAATTTAGATTCATTCTGTTCTCGCCATCGACTCTGTAAACACCTAGTTTTCCAAATAAATATATTTTTTGGAAATTCCCTTTCATTAAACCTTGACTCACGCAAATAATTATAATTTAAATCCCGAACAAGTCATGGCAATTCGTGGTATTTCGGATAGAGTGAAATGTTTTAGTTATTTATAAAACATAGACAACTAGATTCTGCCCGCCGTTTTGCTCGCATTAATCTAGATTTTGTCAATAAATTGTCATCTCTTGAGAATAGTACTTTTTTCTGGATGTTGGACACCCTATGTCCTTTTCTGTAACCCTGACAACGTGTATGCGAAATTGCATAGTAATCGGTTGACTAGTTAAGGCGTGAAAGGGTGACAAACAAACTCAGTTTCGCATTTATAATATTAGTTAGGATTCATATTATATGAAACTAAAATATAAAATATTTTGTCAATTACTTTATTTCTGTCGGGAATAGTACTTTTTTGGACAAATTACCATGTCGTTTTCAGGCGTAAGTAATAGATGATATAACAACAAAATCTCTAATATTAACAACATATAACAACGGAACCTATAATTTTATTTAATATAGCGATTAATTAATATAATAAACGACTGATATAATTTTAAAATAACTAATTTTTGTAAGCATAACATACATTAAATATAAAATCGTTTGACATACCACTGAAAAGATATAAAACTTATTTGGTCTAATAGGTAATAGTAACCTAAGTAGATATTAAACATAACTAGTAACTGATTACCATCTGCGCTAAGATAGGTCGACGGAGCCTCCTATTTCTGGGTGGTTTAAAAAAAAATAACCACGCAGGCTAAGGCGGGCGCGAAGCGGAGCGGAGCTCCCGCCTTAGCCTTCTAACCTAACCTATCCGAGTCGCGGGGTACTCTGAGTCGGGGTGTTAACCATAATGACGTTCTTTTATATATTAAACGTTAGACCTAACGATTTTCAATTAAATAAACAATATACATATTAAACGTTAGACCAAATGATTTTCGATTACATAAACGTTATATCAAACAACGTTATACTAATTAAGTTTTAGAATAAATAAATGTTATATGTAAAGAAATTATATCAACTGTTGGTATATCTCACGTTGATTATATCTTATGAACGATAATAAAATGAAATTAGACCAAATGAGTTTATACGTTATGAGACGCACCCCGTTTTCAGTGGCAAAATCTTACGAATTTACGAAAGCGTGAAAATGTTACAAACCAACTAACATTCGAATTTATAATATTAGGTTAGGATATGGATTTCAGTTGCTGATACTGTAAATATCTTTTGAGACAAAACAATCGCACATATTTTGATCGTGAATGCTCTTACCTTAAACGAGGTATGTTTTTTGCTTTTATATAGTCTCATTTAAATAAGATACTGATCCGAGTGAAAATAAGCAATAATATTTTCTATACTGTAAATATCTTTTGAGACAAAACAATCGCACATATTTTGATCGTGAATGCTCTTACCTTAAACGAGGTAAGTTTTTTGCTTTTATATAGTCTCATTTAAATAAGATACTGATCCGAGTGAAAATAAGCAATAATATTTTCTATACTGTAAATATCTTTTGAGACAAAACAATCGCACATATTTTGATCGTGAATGCTCTTACCTTAAACGAGGTATGTTTTTTGCTTTTATATAGTCTCATTTAAATAAGATACTGATCCGAGTGAAAATAAGCAATAATATTTTCTATACTGTAAATATCTTTTGAGACAAAACAATCGCACATATTTTGATCGTGAATGCTCTTACCTTAAACGAGGTAAGTTTTTTGCTTTTATATAGTCTCATTTAAATAAGATACTGATCCGAGTGAAAATAAGCAATAATATTTTCTATACTGTAAATATCTTTTGAGACAAAACAATCGCACATATTTTGATCGTGAATGCTCTTACCTTAAACGAGGTATGTTTTTTGCTTTTATATAGTCTCATTTAAATAAGATACTGATCCGAGTGAAAATAAGCAATAATATTTTCTATACTGTAAATATCTTTTGAGACAAAACAATCGCACATATTTTGATCGTGAATGCTCTTACCTTAAACGAGGTAAGTTTTTTGCTTTTATATAGTCTCATTTAAATAAGATACTGATCCGAGTGAAAATAAGCAATAATATTTTCTATACTGTAAATATCTTTTGAGACAAAACAATCGCACATATTTTGATCGTGAATGCTCTTACCTTAAACGAGGTATGTTTTTTGCTTTTATATAGTCTCATTTAAATAAGATACTGATCCGAGTGAAAATAAGCAATAATATTTTCTATACTGTAAATATCTTTTGAGACAAAACAATCGCACATATTTTGATCGTGAATGCTCTTACCTTAAACGAGGTAAGTTTTTTGCTTTTATATAGTCTCATTTAAATAAGATACTGATCCGAGTGAAAATAAGCAATAATATTTTCTATACTGTAAATATCTTTTGAGACAAAACAATCGCACATATTTTGATCGTGAATGCTCTTACCTTAAACGAGGTAAGTTTTTTGCTTTTATATAGTCTCATTTAAATAAGATACTGATCCGAGTGAAAATAAGCAATAATATTTTCTATACTGTAAATATCTTTTGAGACAAAACAATCGCACATATTTTGATCGTGAATGCTCTTACCTTAAACGAGGTAAGTTTTTTGCTTTTATATAGTCTCATTTAAATAAGATACTGATCCGAGTGAAAATAAGCAATAATATTTTCTATACTGTAAATATCTTTTGAGACAAAACAATCGCACATATTTTGATCGTGAATGCTCTTACCTTAAACGAGGTATGTTTTTTGCTTTTATATAGTCTCATTTAAATAAGATACTGATCCGAGTGAAAATAAGCAATAATATTTTCGCAACTAGTAATATTTTAATGTCTTTGTATTCTCGAACGTTTTGTATTTGTGTCTTTTTTTAAATGATTAAGTTATGGTAAGAAACTTTAAGGAGATTATGTCATTGTGATAATAATGTTCTAAAATTAACAACGCGATAAAATATGTGTAAAGTTGTTTAATTACAAAGTATAACAATCGCGTAAACCTTAATAAACAATATTACTCCAAAGAGCTTAGAAACATAATATTTAATACTAGCTGACCCGCGTTTTCGTACAATTTTTCATCGATGCTCCGCTCCTATTGGTCTTAGCGTGATGTTATATAGCCTATAGCCATCCTCGATCGATGGACTATCCAACACTAAAATAATTTTTCAATTCGAACCAGTAGTTCCTGAGATTAGCGCGTTCAAACAAACAAACAAACAAACTCTTCAGCTTTATAATATTAGTATAGATAATCGCAAAACCATATTTGCATTTAAGTCCATTAAAATAAGTAATAATATGTAGGTATATCAATTAAAAAAATATATATTAAATTATAATAGTGTCTTTCGTTTACGCACTAAAACTGCTTTACAGGTAATTTATTGCAGTTTATTTTAATTATAATTTATAATATTTGATTTTGTTTTTGTAAGGATTTAACTCAAACACTACTCAACCGATTTAAAAATCCTTTCTCCATTAGAAAGCTATATAACATAGGCCATATTTTATTTTTAAAAAGTACTTTTGTTAACAAAACCTAGCCTACTTTTACGCGAGCGAAGCCGCGGGCAAAAGCTAGTTATAAATATTTTGATAATTTATATATTTTACATTTTACCCAATGTAACGTTTTGACTAGTTTTTAGCGAATTTATCACAGTATACCGAAATTCTGTTAGTCGATTAACGTTTCCTCGAAGCAGCGATAGCTCAGTGGGGAGACCAACAGACTGCAATGCAGAGGGTCTCGGGTTCGAACCCACGTCACGCACCTCTGACTTTCGGAAGTTATATGACTTTTCGAAATTATGTGCGTATTGATTGACAATTATCGCCTGCTCCGTGCCTCGGAGAGCACGTTAAACCGTCGGTTCTGGCTGCCATAAACATCTATGGCAGTCGTTATTGGGAAGTCAGTGCCCAATAATATCCTGACACTGGTCTAGCCTTAGGGTATCGTTAGCTTTCGGGTTGCGGAGGTCAGGTGGCAGCCGCTCCATGTAAAAACTGATATCCAGTCAAATCCGGTTAGACCAGAAAAGCTGACCTCAAGTGACTTGGGAATAATAAAGGCTAGGGAGAAGAAGATTAACGTTTCCTCGAAACATCATTGACCGATAATATATTAGATGAAATAAATTAATTGCCTATTCACAATTTGCCAAAGTGCCAATGACCGACGGTATATCTCATTGAATGAACTTACAAGTAGCCATTTTCATGGGGTGACTATAAGGTTCTACGTGACCATTTCTGTTGCATAAAATAAACTGTGATGTAAATCAAATCAAATCAATCAAAATAAATTTATTCAAATTAGGTTACAAGGTAAAACTTATGAATGTCAAAGTTACACTTAAATTTTTTCTATGAATTTACATTTACTGCCACGTTCAGTAAAGCAAGGATGTAGGGCTCATGAGAAGAACGGGCAAGAAACTCATAGCGACTCTTTTTAATCGCCAAGTGTACAATAATATTCCGTTTACAAATCATAACTGTTAGGTGCTGCAACCATTTCTCCATAAACTACTACTGAACATACTCAAGCATTTGATAAAATTTGATGGTAGCCTCTAAAGCAGCAGTATGGTAAATAGGAGCATCCACTTACATGTACATAAACAATCAAGACAAGACGTGATTATAGTCCGTAGTTTAATCTAATTGTTTAAATAAAATGTAGTAAGTAAATTATCGAATTCCACGAAACCAGAATTCAGAATAAGACTCAAAAGAAAGCTTAACGGAATTGTCTATAATCACGAGATGTCTTCATTGCACATTCTTCTTGAGTAAAATACGACTGAAAGTAACAACAATGCAAATTCCAGCTTAAACAAGGTGTAAAATTACAAAAAAATAAAAAATATATACATATGTAAAAAAAAACTTAAGCGTTAGTATTTGTCATTTAATATCTTGTGATCTGATGCAAATATTAGTGCCATGGATTATTTAATTTTAACTTTAAATGTATTCTCTGGTAATTCTAGAATATTACTCGGGATTTTATTATAAAAACGTCTTGGTATACGTTTTTAATTATGAAAGAACCATGAAAGACGTATAAAGTACTTTCATTTCAATGTTTAATATTTGCGGTAACGGCCTCAATGGCGCAGTGGTCAGTGTAACCGACTGCCACGCCTGAAGTCGCGGGTACGATTCCCGCACAAGTCAAACATTTTGTGTGCATGAACATGGATGTTTGTCTTGGTCTGGGTGTTTCTATGTATAATATATAAGTATTTACAAAAAAAAAAGTATATATGTATATTTATCCATTGTCTAGTACCCATAGTACATGCTCTGCTTAGTTTGGGCTAGATGGTGTTGTGTGTGTCCAGTCTCTCACAAAGAAAATAGCTTTATATACACTGCTATAACCAATTTATTGTACTAATATTCTTTGTGAAGAAAGAAATAAATAAACTTATTATTATTATGTTTCTCTTATCACAAGTACTTTCTAACATATTATATTAGAAAATACCTGGCCCTTTGGGAGGACTACACGGAGACATTGGTCCAACGTGAAAAGGCCCTTGGAGAGTTTTACTCAAAGGTGTGATGGAACATCTACAGCGGCACTAGCCGCAGCAGGCGTAGGACTATTGCTACGTATGAATTCTAATATATGGGCTATAGGTATGGGTGTTTGGTGGACCGGTATATTGCTAACTATGGATGAAAAACGGCGTCTGCCCTGAATACTCTAATAGCATCAATGCAATGGGCAGACGGTGACTCGCCAACTCACTAGATGGACCCCCTGATAAGCCACTATAGGCATACAAGCCAGCAGCAGAGGGCATCACCGGTGCGAGTGGCTAGGGGTGTCGAGCGGTGCGGCGCCGGTTTCACCATCACGGGTCTCGTGACAACGGAGACCCGGAGCGGGTTTCCCCGTAGTTATGCCCTTGAAAATGACACTTCCACCCCCAAGCATATAGCTCTAGCGGCCCCCCTCTGACCGGCCGACCAAGGCAATCCAGAGTTGAGAGTTCTACGGGCGCTCTTGAAGTTTCACCCAAGCCAATCAGTAATGACAAGCTGGGGACGAGGCCCTAACCAACTCTCTGAGGCATTCAGGACCGCAGTGTCGCCACTCACATTCAGCCCGCTACAAGCTGCCCTGCGGTTTGTGCGCTTTAATTTAACCTGGTGATACATTTTTTGTTTATATCACAAGGCGAAGTTGATAGTTTTAAAGCTAGTGTACTGTTATTATTATTATTATTATTATTGTAATTTTACTTTAGAGTACCTATATATTATGTCATTTATTTTAATGATTATAGTTTAATTTTAATACGGGGCAATGCGTCCAGTCTTCTAGGCTACCAGTCGGCTGTGATGCGGAGGATTTTTATGACACCTATAATAATAGGGTTTTACTTTTACGTTTATCTACATTAAAAATAAATAAATATTAATTATTTATTTCTGCTATATAATATAATTAGGTATTTGGTATAAGTTAGTTATATTTAAATAGACTAATTCAATGAATTCCTTTTTGTAATTATTCTAACCTCGTGTAATATGAGTGACAGATTTTTCACGTTGCTTGCAAAAGGTCATTACGCCATCCGTACAGCTTAACATAAAAAGTGGTCTGATTTATTAACCCGTCAATTCTCGGAATGCCACTCCTAATTGATAACCTATTGTTTTTAGCCGCCAGTGTGCCGCTGCTACACAATAGGTAACAGAAAACCATTGTCCTATTGAGTCACAGCGAATAAAAAATTGAATTCACTATTGAACAGCCTTCCTAGGCTTATTCAATTCTGTGTATTCAAAAATATGAATTTCAAGTAAAGACATTGTAGCGAAAACACCATGTAGATACGTCACGTGTGGTTTCCTAGAAATCTAGAAATATGAAAAATATTTACAAACAGCATTGATAAAAAACGGAACTTGAAATTTTAGAAATAAGTTTGGGGTACTTAACGGTTTACGGATGATACGAGTAAATCTAGAAAACGTGACAGATGAATATTTTGGCCAGAAGTTCTATCAAATATTTTATATTGTGTTGTATAACACACGAAGTAATTTTATGCGAAGCGACTTACTCATGAAATGTGTGGATTTATCGTTGTATACAGTTTTTCTTTGTAGACAGTATAAAATCCCTTGAAAGCGTATGTATAAAATAGAGGATCTCAAAAAGCAATCTGTTGTTAGTAAGAATAGCAATACAATATAAATAATAAGTCACAAAAATTGAAGATTTGGCGAAATACATGTTACGGCTAATGTTAGAAGAACAACTTCATGGTTCACTTAGTAGGTATTATCCAAACTCTTTGGGTAAAGATCGAAAATTCAACCAAACTCAATTCGTATTCTGCGTTTACCCGTTCACACCTAGGTCTAACCAACAGGGGCTGGGTAATAGAGAGACATACGTAATAGAAGAGATATACTTATACCCATATTGCAAAGGGTTAGACATTTCGCCTAACTATGATTTCCAACGATGGCCTTGCCTAATAAACCGAATAACGTATAGCCCGATCCGAGTAATCAACCAGAACCTTATGCACATTCATTATTCATAAAAAAATAACATGCTGGGCTGTCTTTGGGGTCTGCTGGTAGTACTAAGTAACTGGCGTGCGGTGACGACGACGCGAGTTTCACGCTTTTTGTTCATCCAAATAGTACACATATATACACAGTATACATATAGCTCATGGAAAGCGTTCGGTGACGATGACGCGAGTTCCATGATTTTTGTTCACCCAAAAAGTGCTCAACGCGCCTAAAGAAGTTTTCACTTCAAAAACAACTTCTGCACTAGAAATAATTACAGTATCGCGGGGGACTTTACAAACATTCATATAACGGACATAAAGAACATTCAGACTCGGAACAACCATTTGAAGATCACACAAATTTTTGTCCCGTATGGGATTCGAACTCACAACACTCGGTGCAGTGGAATCCAATTCTCACAGGCACAGCAGTCGCATTCAATACCACGCTGCATTGAACAAAGTTGATACAGTAAAATACTCATTGTACAGATAGTTGATATTCTAATCTATTCTATCACATACACACAACACCGTCTAGCCCAAACTACGCAGAGCTTGTACTATGGATACTAGACAGTGGATAAAGATAGTATTTTATTTTTCAAAATGTTATTTTATCAATTTACTTTAAACAATATGGTTCAATGGTGTGGATGATGACCTCAACACGCTTCAATTTAGGTATGAGTCCAAATTGATGAATTGCTATTATCAAGTAAACATTTAAATATTTCCATGAATGTTATAATTATGACCGCACCGGCGCGGCTGGTTAATTACGGTAACGATACCTATTAAATTGTTAATTATCGCTGATACAGATACAGGTATATAGTAACAGAGTAAATATAAATTATTTGTAAATTTGGACGACCTTCCTTCCTTAAATAAACATTCACAAGGTAAGATTTCATTTCAACACAAATACTGTGCGGTTTTAAATCAGGTACCTATGTAATCCAATTTCTTTTTATTTAAAAAATAATAAATATAATATCAGCCGTGTATATAGACCGTCCCACTGCTTGGAATGGGCTTCTTATCAGGGTGTGAAGGGTTAGGCTATCGTCCACCACCTCGCTCACGGCAGTGGTTCAGTCCATGGTCCGAAGTGGGAGGACTTGGAACGCCGTCGCTCCTTCTGTGACTAAGTTATTTCCATCAAAGGGGCGGTGGAGCTGGTGAGAGACCGCTTGAACCCTCTCCTCAACAGTAGAACCGGGCGCCAGGAGGCGAGAAACGACCTCAAGCTACCATGAGGTTTTACCTAGGGGTGGTGGGCTTCGTGGGCCTGTCCGCCATCCGATCAGCACCAGATTCAAAAGACGGCGTGCGTGATCCCACGCGCGCCTCTATGTTGTGTCTTCGTCCCTCCACAAGGGGACAGTAGGAAAAAGTTATCTCTAATAGGGAAGGTCAATTTGTGTAGTGGCCCTGCAGTTTTATACGGTGGGCCGAAACCTCGGCGGGGTCGGGATTACATGTAAAAGTGATTCGCGCGACCCCGCCGACTCTGTTTAAGTCGAGGAACACAGTGGTAGGTTTAGTCAGTATTACCGGGATCATCTTTCCCCCGGTGAGTACAACATAACCTCTCCGTCGCCCCGCGGGAGGTATGCGTCAATGCATTTCCACAAGTAAAAAAAATCATCTACCACGCTGGCCTGGTGTGGATTTGCAGATTTCACATATCTTTAATAACATTATGAAGATCTCTCAGAGATGCAAGTTTCCTTTACGATGTTTTCCTTCACCATGTAAGAGAGTGATAGTTAACAAATTAATATATACATAACTTCGAAAAGGCAGCGATGCGGCAATCCTGCGGTCGCCCACTAGGGCCCACTATAAAACAATATCGTTTACATAAGATATTGTTTTATTCTGATGTTACGCTTTAATGTTATACCTTGTGTTACAGTGTAACAGTCAGGAATAACATTAGGTGATGTTTTAGCATAAGCTCAATACTATCCGAGTCCCAATTAAACAATGTACAGCAAAGTTATAGTTAGAACTTCAATAAACTCCAACTCAAAGCCCTAACTTTGACATTCATGTGGGATTGTAGTATGTGACGCGCCTTCCCTACTATCTATATATTAATACGTGAAGGAAAAACTTTGTACCCCTTTTTACAAGCATTGCGCGGATGGAGGAGCATGAAATTTGGCACAATTAAAGTTTATATGGCGAAGAAGGGGCAAATCGTAATATTTTTATAAAATATGCATAAGAAATACATTAAATTAATGGAAAAACACTTCACGCACACAACCATGCATTTTACACAAGCAGTCGAATCGCGTTCGTAGTATTTCGGCATTGTTCGGTTGACTTCGTAGAATGCTTCGTAACTATGGTTACATACATATGTATGTGGAGCGGGTGACTAAATTAAATTTGATTATAAGGTTATTAAGTTATAGACAATAAAATTTTAATAACGATCAAATTTAAAATTAGACCACTTGGCGACCGCTAGTACATAATAATAAAAGGATTCTTTGTAAGAAGATTCATAACACAATAGTTTACTGCCGAAGTAACATCTTTTATTTCGAACACACAACATTGCAGGATGATATTCGAGCTAGTTGAACAACTGATTATTGATGTTTACTAACATCATCTAAGCCTCTGCACAGTGATTTAAGAGGAGGCCCCGCTGCTTTCACTGCTTTGAGTTTTGCGGCTTACATCCACATATGAGACAAAAAAATTGTGTAGTCCACATGTAGTTGATACGAGTCTGTGTGTTATTTTAGACCATTGTTATGTTTGTAAGGTCTTCGCGACACAGAATACCTGTAGTTAGATGGTGTCTTTTAAAAAATAGCGCTCTTATGATGGATAGTATAAAACGAGGTGGTTTTATGCGGTGTAAAACACTAAAATATATCGACGAAGTAAATGAGCTGATTAACATTTCTTACGGCAATGCTGTGATATTTATTTATTTAAGGACAACCAACAAAACATACACTAAAACATTGTAATGATACATACACAGAAATCCATTATATAGTGTTGCCTCAATTATAGGCCGCCACGACATGCATTAAAAAAAATACTTATAATCTATGCTCGTGTGTAAAAAAACAAATAAATGGTGAAAAAGTGATATGATTAATTACACTAATTACATTCAATATATGTGCAAACAAATAATGGCGTTAAAATAACAAAACTAATGTCAAATTAAAAGAAACTAATGCACAATGTTTAGAAATAAATAATATTAATAAGGAAATTTAATTTAAAGATAATGAATTATTATAAAATTATAAATGTCGAAACGTTAAATTATAAAAATCAATAATTATTATAATTAAATTTAACTAGATAAGTAATTTAATTAAATCAAATTAATTCGAATAATGAAACAATTACATGAATTTATCGGCTAATAATGATTTGAACTTGGGCAAGGAGTAGGATAAGTCACGTGCTCCACAGCGCGCCATGGCCGTCAGGTTGATAAGAGGTTACCGCACGATCTCGTTCGAGGCTGCGAGCCTCCTCGCCGCATCGATGCCATGGGACCTGGAAGCGGCGCTCCTGGCGTCGCTCTATCGTTGGCGCCAGGAGGCGCTAGCTCGGGGCGAAGGACCGGGTCTTTCCGCAATAAAGGCGGCAAGGTCCGAGCTCCACCGGGTCCTAGTGGCGAATTGGAAGGAACGACTTGTGCACCCCAGTGCCGGGCACGCCACAATCGTGGCGGTAAGTCCCGTGTTTGAGGAGTGGCTGGAGAGGCGGCATGGCGCCCTCACCTTCCGGCTGACACAGGTACTGACTGGCCACGGTTGTTTTGGCCAATTCCTGTGTCGTATACGCCGGCAAGAGACGCCCGGTTGTCACCACTGCGGCGACTGCCGCGACGTTGTTGAGGACACGGCGCTGCACACTTTGGCGGTTTGCCCCGCCTGGGCATCGCAGCGCCGTGAGTTGATCGCGGCAGTCGGATCGGTTACCCTCTCGCTCCCGGCCGTAGTTCAGTCTATGGTCCGGAGTGAGAGGTCGCCGAGGAACGCCGTCGCCTCCTTCTGTGAGGAAGTGATTTCCATCACGGAGGCGGCGGAGCGGGAGAGGGAGCGTTTAAACCCTCTCCCCAACCACAGAGCCGGGCGCCGGAGGGCGCGAGATGAGCTCCAGCCACCCTGAAGTTTGACCTGGGGGTGGCGGGCTTTTTGGGCCTGTCCGCCATCCATTCAGCACCAGGTCCGAGAGGCGGCGTGCGTGTTCCCACGCGCGCCTCTGTTTCGAGTCCGTCTCCCCTCTAGGGGGGAGACATCCCCTTCCTCTACGACTATCCCAGTTTATGATATAGCGTTCCCCTACACCAACCGTTAGGTTATAATAGAGGAGCCGCTGTACCTTCCAGTGCCCGAGAGCACCTTCCGGGACCAGTTATAGACAGGTCTTGTCCCCAAATCCCGACTCCCCACCCTAACCTCAGAGATCCGGTTCTCGTAAGCGAGCTACCTCGTGCCCAAGTGACACTACCTATTCTCCAGATAGGTACCGGAGCAATAAAGCCGCTCACTACTCGCAACTCAAAGGAGTTGCTAACGATAACCTTGCTGAAGCCGACGGAGAAGCCGCCTCCCATATCTCCAGTATGGTATCGGAGCTGTGTAAGGCACGCTCACTAACCGACATACATCCGTATGCCTACCCAAATAGGCCTACAAGCCGGGTGTGGCCCGAGTCACTCCAGCTATGACTCTTACTTGCTGAGCAGGCAAGCTCCCGAGATGCGTTGCGGCAGTGAAACCACACTGCCACTTCGCTAAAGGCAACTCCGTGCCTCATGCGACCGACTGGTTCGCACTGGCCGCGTCTGAGTCCGACGCTCGAACGCAACGTGCTTGCCGAGCAAACGAACATGTCGTCCTCAGCGGCCAACCACATACCCCTGCGAGTCCAACTCCAATGTCAGCCACCGCTCACTCTAGTCAGCGGTCGATAGAACACGCCTTTTGAGGCGCAGTGGGCTTCCTGACCCCGCAGTACCCTGGTCCAAAGGGGGAGACCCGTAGTTCTCCCTCTAGGGGGGAGACAGTAGGGAATTTTTTTTAGAGTGAGTCCTTTGGGTTGGTCTCTTTGTGTAGTAGTCTGCCGATTCACACGGCGGGTGTAACCTCGGCGGGGTCGCGACCGCATGCGAAAGCGATTCGCGCGGCTCCGTCGATAGTGGTTTTGTCGAGGAACACCGTGGTAGGTTTAGTCGGTATTCCGGAAGGTACATTATCTTTTCAACATCTTTATTTTACCCCGGCGAGCCCGACATAATCCCTCCGCCCGCCCCCGCGTAGGGATACGCGTCAATACATTCCCCCACGTAAAAAAAAAAAAAAAAAATTATAGTAGGATAAGTCGATATTGTGATCACGTAAGCGTGACAGGCGACTATATTGTACTCGCAGTCTGCTGATGGTTGAGAAGTGCCCTAGATTTGTTTAAGAGGTTTTGGCGTTGAAAGCCTGGTATATAGACGAACAAGCGAGTTTATATGGCACATTAATATTTATTTGACCAAGTAAATGAGGGTAGTCAATATGGCTATTGTAAATTTCGAATAAGAAAAGATAATCCTAAATCAGTCGACGATTCTCTATGGTCATGAGCTTGAAGTGTTTCAACCGAGTCCTGTAGGAAGATAATTCATTAGCGATTTTGCACTGGTAAGACAAATCCACAGTCATCTTTTTTGAACGGATTTCAAACGGCGTTTATGTATATCGTAGAAAGGAGTCCAAACTACCCTACAATATTCTAAGCCTGATCTGACAAGAGAGTTAAATATTGATATTTTACTAGAAGCATGTTTAAACTCCCTACTGTTACGCAATATGAATCCAAGCAACTTAAAACCCTTTGAGACTATTTTCTAGACATGAATGTAAAAACGTAGCCTGTTATCGATGTATATGCCCAGATCCCGAATATCATCTCTTTCCTCAATTTTGCGATTGTTAATTATGTAATTTTGGAAATAAGGTCCTTTTTTTCTAGAATAGTGAACATGGTAACACTTGTCAACGTTAAGTATCATCTTATTGTCGAGAAACCATTGGAAAAAATGATCAAGGTCTTCTTGAAGTCTATGTGTATCATAATTATAGTCAATACGTTTTATGATTTTAAGGTCATTGGCATATAAATATATATCAGAGTGAGAGAAACAGGATCCTACGTCATTAATAAAAATATTAAAGAAAAGAGGGCCCAAATGAGATCCCTGAGGTACTCTTGACGGAGTCTCGTACAAGTTGGATTTAAAACCATTAAACACCACCCTCGAGAATCGATCGACAAGATAAGACTCACACCACTGTAATAAGTTTCCTGTTGTACCACAATAATATAGTTTATTTAATAATATTGCATGATCCACTTTATCAAACGCCCGGCTTAAATCGGTATAGATGACGTCTACAGGAGATCCATAATGTAAAGCATTCACCACATCCGATACAAAACATGTTAGATTTGTCGCCTTTGATCTAGCCTTTATAAAACCATGTTGCTTAGTCATAAGTATGTGTTTAACATGCCACGAAATAAAGGGATAGATTATAAATTCAAATACCTTGCCAAACACAGATAAAGGCTCACTTGACTTATATATCGGTACAACCAAAGCTTCTTCCTTTACCTTAGGGTAGCAGCCTGTACACAGGGACATATTATAAATCATAGAGAGAGGCTCTCCCAAGACCTTGCTATCGGTGCCAAGGCAACCTATCGGGTCCCGCTCCTTTACGAGAGTCAAATCTTTTTAAAGCATTTATAACAGAGTCCTTCGAAAATTTGAGTTGTTGCAAAACCTGTGTGTATTGAATTTGCTTAACCATGTTATATGCATGACTAAGAGTATTACCAGAGCTGGGATCGTAAAACGCAAAAAAACGCGAAGCAAATTAATTACAAATGTTTTTCCGTCCACTAGCTTTTTTATATCCACAGTTCATAGTTGACGGATATGTACTATTGCCGCAACGTTTATGCTTTAAAAATGACTAAAATAACTTAGGGTTAGAAGTGATGCAAGATTCTATATTATAATTTATATATATTTTGTATGTTATCTGTGTCAATTTAAGTAGCTTGTATGAGATATTATCTAGCGGATTTTTATATTTCGAATAATGAATACGGTACTTGTTTTTTTACTGCAGTAGACGAATAAGATGAACCATTTCGGATATCTACGAAAGTAAGGCTTTGACTTGGGTACATATATTGTTATTACTCTATAAATATTTTCATAGAATAACCTAACCATACTGTCAACATTGTCGCATCGAGAAAAATATCCTGCCATGATATGTTTTTAGTTTTTGAACAATATTACGGTTTTTCCCCCCTTGTGGCATCTTACACTTTGGTTTATGATTAGGGCCCAAGGTATCCGCGCATTTGTTACAAAGTAAGCTAAATTCGAGAGGTGGATGATATAAGTCCATGTTACACAATGGGTTATTTGACATAATGAAACATCAGCCAATACAAGGTCAAGAATTTTGTTTTTATGATCGACAATGTTATATTGATTGAAATTAAACTATACGGGGAGACCCCGTGACCGTGGCTGCTAAAAAGCAATCGAAACGTCGGGGAAAGTGTAAACCAAAAATAAATAGATTTAGTAGTTTAAATAATTTTATTAGCTTATAAATTAGTAAAAGATCTTATACTTAAAGCTATCAGTGTAGTATTAGACTGATATAATAAAGCTGACAGACTTACGACATTCTAGTGCAGGTGACTTTTTAAGCAGTAAATGTGTAATATATAGATGAAGTACCTATAGACTACGATAGCTGCTTATCCACAGATTTGAAGGAGACTCGTTATCAGTGCAGGAGATATACTGCATAAGTGTGTAGGCAAATACATATCGACATTCTATTTCCTCACTCTTATAGTCTGATGGAACAGTAATTTTAATATCAGAATTTTGCAGCTGCCCGAAACCTGCTTACAAATAGGCTTTAACCCTTAATCGGGCAGGACAAATAATTCAAATTTTCATGATTTAACCGTAAGTTCTTCTCATGTTAGGTAGTAGTGTAAATAAAATAAAGTATAAATTACTAAAACTGAAAATAAAAGGTTTTATTCAGGTGTTTTTTTTTATTACGTGGCAGATTGCAATAACGCATACCCCTCCACGGGAGCGGGCGGAGGGATTATGTTGGACTCGCCGGGGTAAAAGAAAGATGGAATAAGAATAATATACCGCCCGGAATACCGACTAAACCTACCACGGTGTTCCTCGACAAAACCACTATCGACGGGGCCGCGCGAATCGCTTTCGCATGCGGTCGCAACCCCGTCGAGGTTACGGCCCGCCATATGAAACGGCAGGCCACTACACGAAGAGACCTACCCAAAGGACTCACTCTATAAAATTCCCTACTGTTTCCCCCCTAGAGGGGAGACGGACTCGACACAGAGGCGCGCGTGGGAACACGCACGCTGCCTCTTTCATCTGGTGCTGAACGGATGGCGGGCAGGCCCACAAAACCCGCCACCCCCAGGTCAAACCCCAGGGAGGCTGGAGGTCATGTCGCGCCCTCCGGCGCCCGGCTCTGTGGTTGGGGAGAGGGTTTAAACGCTCTCTCTCCCGCTCCACCGCCTCCTTGATGGAAATTACTTCCTCACAGAAGGAGGCGATGGCATTGCACGACCTCTCACTCCGGACCATAGACTGAACCACGGCCGGGAGCGAGCGGGCAACCAATCCGACTGCCGCGATCAACTGACGGCGCTGCGATGCCCAGGCCAAAGTGTGCAGCGCCGTGTCCTCAACAACGTCGCGGCAGTCGCCGCAGTGGTGACAACCGAGCGTCTCTTGCCGGCCTATGCGACACAGAAACTGGCCAAAACAACCGAGGCCAGTCATTACCTATGTCAGCCGGAAGGTGAGGGCGCCATGCCGCCTCTCCAGCCACTCCTCAAAAACGGGACTTACCGCCACGATCGTGGCGATCCCGAACATAACCTTATTTAACTTTACCTACTTTTACGCGTACGAAGCGTGATAAGCTAGTTACTAAATAAAGTACCTACTTAATGTTCAGACCTTTAGGTCTGAACATTAAGTAAGTACTTATATAAGCACTAAACGTCCTAATTACAGTTCTAGACGCGTGCGGGGAACTTTAATAAATCATTGTGATATAATAGCAAATTTATTGAACTATTCGAGAAGTTCGTGGTCCGATACATACATTTAAGTAATTTAAAACTAAATTTATTTTAGCACAACGGTTTCATGTTCTATCTAATCGAATTTCCTAAAATTAAGTTTAATGTGCGCTGTTGAAGCAGTTTGACTTGTCTTTCTTTAAATAAGTCTGGATAAAAATAAAGCTGAGTGGACCACTAGCTCATCTGTCACTAAATTATTAAATAAATTGTTAATTTTAATATTCACTACTATGGACTCAGTAAAGAATGCCCGATGACACAGTAAAAAATACCTTTGGTTACCTAGATCACTGAATCGTGGCCAAGATGTAGATGATTTTTAACATTACGGTTTTGGAAGGTCTTGGCATATAAAAGCCACGATTTCAATATTTACGTAAGATGTACAATCTTATTACTGATGAACCTAGATGGTAAAATTGGTGAGCGATCACTAGTGAGTCGACTTTTGTTTTCTGAGTAAAGCTGAGTTCTGCAATAGTATTAAACTGTGACGCAGCCATTAGCGCTCACATCCGTGAGCTACGTGGAAATCAAGAAATATAAATAAATAACAAAAATGCAAAAAACAGAATAAAATAAAAAGTCATGCAATGTTATGGTGTTGAATGTATGTGTATAGTGTGTGTATATGTGTATCTGTTCATGTGTGTGTGAAAGTGGCATGTGCGTTTGCGTGGGTTGAAGATACATATACTGTGTAAATATGCTTAAATATATTTCATTAATGAAAATAATGAATACCTACATAAATATGTAAAATGCATATACTTAAAACATATTTGGTGATTTCTTATCTCACCAATAGTTCTTCATATTGAGTGAAAGACAGGGAGAGGAGCTAATTTTTGAGTTTTACCTTACATTTGCAAGTTCTTAAGGGATATATAGCATTTTATTGATTTAAGAAGTAATAAAACTGGTGACTGGCTGACTGGTAAAATATATTAAAGCCTGCAATAGTGTTGTAGTTTTCGGTTCCAGAAAGAGATATTTCTATGAAATCTGAATTACACATATTTATCCACGCCAAATTTCATTATGATAATTACTAAAAGTTTCAGTTACCTTGAGCTTGAGAAATTGTTTTGTTTTGCCTCGAGCAACTTGCAACTCTGTGAGTTGCAAGTTTCTCAAGGCAAACAATTTCCAGTCATCTGTGAATAATGAACGTGGGATGTAGCTTGACCGTCTTTTCATCACCGATAACTGTTTGAAACTCTATTATAGTAGCTGTAAGTAACGTAGCAGGTATATAATGCAGCACGGACATGCGTTTAATACAAGCTTTATTATTCGTTGTTTAAAAGTACTCTTTTTGTCAAGTGTCTCTCCACTGTTCCAAACTTTGTTATAAAATATATATTTACGGCCACTCCTACCACTAACAAGTAAAAGTTATCTGAAAGATAAATCGCATGCTGTCTCACTCATGTTAGGTAAAAGAAGAGAGATGACGAGATATTTATCTTATAGATAAATTCTATCTGAAGGTGGTAGTACAAGCCCTTAGAATTGTTACCCGGCGTTTATATTTTGTTTTGTTGCTCGAAATTTGAGTATTTACCATGACAGGCTTATCTCTTATGCTCTAAATATTCAAGTAACAAATTCTTGACAGAACAGTTTTATACAGTCTTTCTGGTATGAAAGAGAATATAAAATTAAAAGATGACTGGTTTAACCCAGTGGACCAAAACTTTTTCAAATAAATGGATTCCGTCAATATTCCTTTAATCTTGTCGTCTGACCACATTTGATATTTAATTGATTAAAAAGGGTCCGCTTTGTTTGTGGGAATTTTGGTGGTATGAGTATGGATACCAAAGCCTTAATTTTCTGAAAATCATACGAGTAGAAATTGTAGTTATGAGTTTAATAATGCGTCCGATGGAGAGGTAAAGGCTCATCTTTATTACGTGAGACTGTAAAAAGAGCTGGCAAAATGTGGGATAAGTAGAAGGGAGTCTATGTATAAACTTGTTAGACTGCATCCTTTGAGGATAACTCGTTCATCTAAATTGTAGAAAATATGGTTAACAAAAAGTTTCCATGACTAATACAAAAGTGTGTATGCCTACCAATAATATGATTTTGATTGTATTTTCGGGTTATATATTTTTAATCAAAAATAAATATTTAACCATTTAGTACTAAGCAAGAAGTAACAATAATATAAAACTTTCTGTAATTAAAGCATATAGCATATTTGTTCTTGTGCTCCAATAAAAGACAACTAATAGGAACGTTCAGGTCCGTATTCTTTCTACAACCTTTGGTTTTACAATTTACTCAATCCTCATAAGACGTCGTCTTAATATACCTAGCTAACTAAATGATAAACTGGCCTGCGTATAAAGTATATCTGAAAGGATGGAGTGCAAATACCACTAGAGACCGATGCTGACATTATATTAAATATTATGTTACGGCGTACTCGGATATTATGTCGGGTATTATTATTATCACAGGTATTATGAATTTTTGAAATAATGGTGGTTTCAAGGAGTAATTTGCGCCCATATTTGACATAATTTCTTCCACGCATATCTGTATCTGTAGAAAATATTCACATCAATAAAAAGAAAGGTACAGTTTCAAAATGTAGCCAAGTTTAATAGAAATAGAATGAAAAAAATATATTGAAAACGTTCTTCTATAACTTGCGTAATGTACATTATAATATAAATAAACTGTCCCACTGCTGAATATACATATTATGTAGGTACTTTCTCAGTGTGAGAAAAGTTGCGCCTACTACACTGGCCCAAAGTTGGTTGTCAGACTTCACATATCTACGAAAACTTTATGAAGAACTCTTAGAGATGCAGGTTTCCTAACGATGCTTTCATTCACCGCTAAAGCAAGCGATCATCAACTATTTAATAAGCACATTACTTTGAAAAGTCATAAGTGCCTTGTTATCGAACTTGACGCGTTTGCGTGCCAGTCCAACGATGTCCCTAAACTGAAACTATATAATATGACAGTCCAACGGTCTCTCTAATTTAACAAAATAAAAACACAGGATATTTTTCAATTTATGTTACATAGGTAAAATTCAACACCAACAAATATTAAATTCTTTTGAAATGGTTTTGCTGTCACATTAATATGCCGTTTTTGACTGCTCATAAGTAATTGTTGTTGTTGCTGCTGTATTACGTACAGAGATATGACGATGCGTGAAAACGTTCCGCTACGCTTACATCGACCAACAGATTTGAAATGTATCTCAATCAAAAAATCTTAGTAAGATGATAATTTTTTACTATGGTGACATCTCTCAGAAGTGCGGGGTATAACGAGAAAATCATGTTTTAATATTGTAATTTTATGACACAAGATAATAGTTTGTCTTTCAAAGTATATAATTACTTAATTTTTTATTAAATAATAGATTTTTGTTATTTATATACATAGTCTTGCCATAAATATTGTTAAAAGGAAGTATCTTTTTTTTCTATAGCATGAAACATTTATTAAGTAACGTGTGATAATGTAATGTAATAACTTAAATATATGAAGTTTATTCAAAATTATCTCCATTGGCTTTAATACAGTCCTTTAAAAGTTGAGACCAGTTATTGATAGAAACACGCACTCTCTCCATGGGAAAATTATTTACTGCCAATCTTATGGATTGTTTTAAGGACTCCAAATTATCATGGCGTTTAGAGCATGCCATACAAGAGTATGGCATGCTCTAAACCCACCATAAATCATAATCCAGATTAAAATCGGGACTAGATGACGGCCAGTCTTGAGCTCTGATGAAGTCAGAAAATATAGTTTTCAACCACGCTTGGGTGGATCGAGCATTATGAACCCGTACTGAGTCATGCTGAAAAAAAATACATAAAAAAATGATAAAGCCCTTCTTGGTTATGGAACATGATGTTGTTAAGAGGCTTAACCATCTTCTCAAGAATCGTATATTGATACACTTGTGCCGATTTTGAACACCTTTTCCACAAAAAAATGGCTTATTCACTCCTTGATAGTTAACACCCCACCAAACCATCACTGAAGTCAGATAATATCCACGTTGTACTTACTCTGCCGACTAATTGGACTAATTCTATTGAGTTTTGAACATAAACTCGGTTATTCTGCTTATTAAAACATTGCTCAATAGTAAAAAAAAACTCTCTGTGACCTCCCTTTGGATACCGCTTAAGAAGTAGTATTGATTTTACCACCCTATTCATTTTTAAATTATCAGTTAAATAATGACCAGTGCTCTTACAGGCTGCAAGTCCTAAGTCATCTTTTAAAATACGCGATATGGTTCTAGGTGCTATATTCATTTTCTAAGATAAAATCTTTTGCTTTCGGACAGGATTTCTTCGAATGAATTTGATTATGTACAAAAGAAAAACTACCAATGAAAGCGAATATTCCTCATTTTGAAGATTTTCTTCGTTTATCCGAAGACATTGGTGCCAATTCTGTAGTCACAAATTTCTCTAATCTTAGCTAAAAATCTCTAAAATTTAGTTTAGTCCTGTCAAACGACATTTCGTATTCTGAAATCGCTAAAAGTGACAGAACTAAAATAAATTTTAGAGATTTTTAGCTAAGATTAGAGAATTTTGTGACAACAGAATTGGCACCAATGTTTACCTTTTTATCATTTTGCTCTAGTAAACTACCTATCATACCAAGCTTACGAAATCATATTGTGCGGAGCACTCACGCAACGGACTCTACCACATTGAATTATACAGACAAACTGAGCTGAGTGATTTACATCTATGTAATAAACTACAAAGAAATGTGTGGTTGGTTCGAGTTTTTTTTTTTTTTTTTTTTTATAAAGGCACCCGCCATCGCAGGGTGTTGCAGCCTCCTCTGACGTGAGGATCAGAGACTTTATTTTAAGTTATTGTATTGGTTACTATATTTTGTTATTTGCTACTTTCTAAAACATGCCTTAATCTAAAATTTCTTACGTATTAAGTTTTTATACTAGTTTACAGTTTACTTATATCTTATCTATCTAATACTAACAGCCATTCAGGTGTGGTCAATTTGTGGAATGCATCAATAAACATATAGGAGCAATTTTTATACATTGGAATATATGTGATGTTTATATTAATTATTTACAAAATGAAAAATTTCTATGCTATATTTACATATATAATTATATGTTAATTAGCATAAGTTATGTGCTTTTATTTCTCTCTGCGACTATTTTTGCAAATTTTATACAGTACTTAATAAACATAATTCTACTTTTGTCATTACTTAGTACTGCTCCCACAGTGTAAGGTGTTATGTCTGTGTTTAGTTTGTTTTCGAGTGATAGTCTATCGCTCGTGAAGAGGGGGCAGTCAAACAACAGATGGGTGATACTCTCACCTTTGCTCGGTTCACAGGCACACGATGGACTCCCCTTACACTTGAATCTGTGCAAGTATTCGGAGAATCCACCGTGCCCCGTGAAAACTTGTGTAAGACTGTTGCTCAGCTCCACCCTCCTCACAATTCCATATGCCTCTACTGCATCTGGGAAAAAGACCTTCGTGGTACCAGCGACCTCCGCGTCCTGATACCTCCGATTCCATTCGTGAAGCGAGTCCTGCCGGATCTGTCGCTTGACGAATGAAACCGGACACTTATCATATTTCGGCTGAGTTTTGAGTCTCTGCGCAGCCTCTTTGGCCAATTGGTCAGCTCTTTCGTTACCCTCTAACCCGGCATGTGCTTTGATCCAGAACAAGGATATATCCTTGTTCTGGCTTTTGCTTGTATCTAAATATAGCCTGGCTTGGCTGGCTAGGGGATGGAGGGCATCGTAGCTGATTACAGAATCTAAAGCCGATCGTGAGTCACTGACGATTGCGTATTTTGTTTGAGCTCCTGTAGACGCCATCCTTGATGCTTCACATATAGCCAACAATTCTGCCTGGTATACGGTACAGTAAGACGGCAGTTTTAGTTTGGCGGCTTTGGTTTCCACCCCATTTATCCATACGGATAATGAGGCGCCAACCCCGCCACCAATCTTACTGCCGTCGGTGTAAATCACTGTACAGTCCCGAGTGTACTCGGCGACTTCCGCGTCACTTTGGAGGCTAACAAATTGTCGGCGTATATGCTTCGCAGGGTGGGGTCTCGTGGAGTACGCAACCCGGGTCTCAACCTCAGCGTGCCCTGGTGTCGACTCGGTTACCCCCCTCTTAGCCTCGTACAGGGAGGCGTTCTCCCTTATGCGTATGTCAAGCGGGAGCAATCCAGCCAGCACCAGAACCGCGTTCAGCGAGACTGTCCGGTAGGCCTTGCAGAGCTTCTGCGCAAAGAGTCTTTGTACAGTATTGAGCTGCCGCTGAACCATCTTTTTGTTCGTCGCTGGTGCCCACGCACTGGCCGCATACGTGATGATTGGTTCCACCGCGGCATTATAAATAGTCCTTACTACCTCAGGGTGAAGGCCCCAACTGGTCCTGGCGGCTTTCGATAGCTGTTTGTAGACACCCAATGCTTTCCTGCAGACATTTGCAGTGTGTGCATTGAACGTCAAACCGCTGTCTATCGTTAGCCCCAGAAGTTTAATCTCCTTAGACATGGCAATGTCCACTCCCGCCATGCTCAGATGTGGGGTGTCGTACTTCAGCTTGTTGGTTATTACCATGGCACAAGTTTTGTGTGGCGCAAAATTCAGCTTGTTTACGACCCCCCACCTCCGAACACATTCGAGAGTAGCATTACCCAGTCTCTGGATCTCCATTGCTGAGTCCCCCGAGAACACGAGAACTATGTCGTCCGCAAAGGCTTGACAATAGTCGCCTCGTTTCTCAAGGCCCCGCAGCAATGGGTCCAGTAGGAGATTCCACAGTATGGGACCACTTATTGAACCCTGCACGCATCCTTTCTGTGTCGACTTAGTATACTCACATCCAGCATACCTAAGTTGGACACGTCGGTCAGTGAGGTAGCTATTGATGAGGCATCTGAGTGCCCCGGGACACTGCTCCTCAGCCAACCTGACCTTTATGGCAGGCCACCATGCGCTATCGAAGGCACCCTCTATGTCCAGCGACACCATTGTGATGAGTTTCCTCTTTTTGAGTTCACCTCTCACATGGGCCACCAGGTCGTAGAGGGCGTCCTCGGTGCTGCGTTGTGGCATAAAGCCGTATTGGTGAGGGCTTATCCGTGGCACCAGATGCCACATCAGTCTCCGGACCATCATTTTTTCAAGGACTTTCCCCATTAGTGGTAATAGGCCTATCGGTCTGTATGCCTTGGGGTTGGTGTAGTTGTCCTTACCTGGTTTTCTTAAAATGACCACGGTGGCTTCTTTCCACTCACGTGGAAAATATTTTAAGTGAAGGCATTTGTTGAAGACCGCGAGATGTAGCCGCAAGTCACCCAGGATGACACGCGAACAGATATCCGCTGTGAAGCCGTCTGCACCAGGGGCTTTTTTTGGATTAAAGCTGACCATCGCTGATCTTAGCTCCTCCTCTGTAAATGCTGGGTCACAAAACTCATTTTGAGCCAGTTCATTTAGCCGGTCCGCTTCAGTTCTTATTCGGTGATGGTCAGAATCATCTTCCTCCTCCTTGTCATCGGGGTAAAATGTTTCCGCTAATATTCTCGCGGACTCCTCCCGCTCCACCATTCTTCCGTCTTTGGCCAGCGGTGAGTCCTCCTCTCTTTTTCCCGTGCATTTTATCACCCGGTATATGCCTTCCCAAAGGCTTTCCTTATCTTGGCGTTCACAAAAAGACTTCCAGCTTCGGATCTGTGCAGCCTTGGCCTCAGTCTCGTATCGAGCCTTTGCCTCCAGGTAATCATCAACGACTGCAGCTCTGCGGACAGTCGCTGCGCATCGGATCCTGCGTTTTCTGGTGACGACCACACGTTTCATGGCCTCCAACTCCTCGGACCACCATGGAATGGCTAATTTTTGTTTCAGTGACTTTTGTGGCATTGACGCTATGCATGCGGATGTAATTGATGTTGTTATTTTTCCTATTAGTACATCTAGGTCGTATTTAGCTCTAATGTTTTCTATTATATTCAGGTTTATGCATTTTTGTTCAAAAGTCTCAACCAGTTTGCTGTTGAAGAGTGCCCAATTGGCCTTCCTGGTGTTATATTTTCTTGTAGTTCTTTTGATCTCTTTATTTTTGTCACGCCGCAGTCTAATTTTAAATTCCATTCCATTGTGGTCCGAGCTAGTCAGGTCCTCCACGACCCTCCAGTCGTCAACCAGGTCCAACAGGTCCTCGCTGCAAGCGGTTACATCCACATAACTCGTCAGTCGCTTACCCCCTCTCACAGTATCAAAAGTGGGGGTTGTGCCGTTGTTGAGCACGTGGAAGCCCAGCTCAGCCAAGACTCCGGCCATTAGATCACCTCTTGAGTCTTGTTTTATACTGCACCACCACGGACTCTTTGCATTCGCGTCTCCGCCTATAATGATTTTTGAATGGCCTGTTGCGTGTATTATATTAGTTAGTTGTTCTAGGTACGCTTCTATGGGGAGGTCCGGCTCAAAGTAATACGAAACGGCAAGGAGCTCCCAGGCTTCGGTTTGCATTTTCACCACCACGATATTGTCGGTGGTGAATTGAGGGCAATGTACCACCCTAATACCGTCATCAAAAACTGCAATTGCGGCCTTTACAGTGCCCCCACTGCTACCGGTCTTCTGGAATATCCTCGCCCCTCCGTACGCCTTCATTGCCTTTATACCTCCCACATAGGGCTCCTGTATGAGAGCGAACGCGTATTTGCGCTTTTGCGCTTCGAGCATAAGTTCCGTGGTGGCCAGTTCTTTCCGCTGGAGGTTGGCCTGCACAGCTCTGTACAAAGCTCGGGAACTGCTTGGTACCACCTTAGCAGTACGCGACTTTTGCTCTGGCTAGCGCGTCCCACTTCCGCCGCACCGCACACTCGACGCTGAAGGCGCCATGCTCGATAGCACCCATCTTCGCCGAGGTACAGTTGCAACAGGTAGGGGCTGCGCCAGCGAGCCAGTCAGCGCACTTGTCCTTCAGGTGCAGCCCTCCACAGTGGCTGCACCTGGGTACGGTCTCCTTACAGAATCGTCTGCTGTGACCATATCCCAGGCACATGGAGCACTGCACGAGCGGAGATTGGTCCTCCACTCTGACTTTTTGCATGTCGATGTGCAGCGCTCCTAGGCCTATGGTCCTTGACCACACTGGGGGCGACACCCTCAGCACGATATGGCAAAGGTGGGGGTTCCTGGCTTTACGCCTGTAGCGCACAACTGCGCGATCGTCCTCCTTTTTGAGGTCGCAAAAGACCGCCCCATTCTGGTTCCTCAGGGCCATGATGACGTCCTCATCACTGAGGCACGTCAGCACGTCCCTAAGTACGATCAGTGGGTCTTGGTTCTTCACGCCCTCAACCAGGAGGTGATCCTCTGTGCCCTTCAGTCGTTCCCGTAATCTGTCAGTTTCGTCCTTGCTGTGACAGCCAACGATAATTTTCCGATCCCTGCCTTTTCGCACCCTTTCTATTGCGATGCCGCCTTCTTTTGCTTTCACAGAATCTCTGACCTTTTTAAGGACGTCCTCACCCGTATCATTTTCGTTTTTCGACGAAATAATCAGCGAGTGCAGCGCGGTCGTCGCGGGTGGCTGCCTCCTCGGCGTCGCTGCTACACTCGCGTAGCTTGACTGCTGTTTGTCCAAGCACTCTTGTAGGGTTTTCATTTTGCCCGACGTTTCTTGTAAGAGCTTTGTATGCTCTTCTAGGACTTTAGTTAGTTCTGTCGTTTCATTTTTGTTTGCCAGCGCCACTGGGTGAGGTGGTATAGTTTGCGAGGCTGGCTTCCAGTCTTCGCTCTGCGATTTACCGCTTTTTAGGCGGGCTGCCTCTGCCTCCTTTACGAGCTGGTAGAGCCTATCCAGAGCCGCAATTATGGCCTCCTTTATGTCCGTCCTGGTGTTTCTAGAACTGCTGAGGTGGGTCTTCGCTTTAATTATGCAGGCCTTTGCCTCAGCAGTCCTATCCCCACCAGGAATGGAGCTTTGGAGCAGGCTTTTTGTGGGGGCGGCTCGGGCAGTAGCGATTGGTGGTGGTCTTCTGGTCTTGCCGTCAGGTTTGCCCGCTTCCCACTCCCCTATGCTACGTCTAACTTTTTGTGAGGGGAGCGCCTGTTGTGAATCCACCTCTTTTTGGGATGGTCCTGCCATCTCCATGTCTTGCGGCGGGGTTTTGGACTGAACCTGCTCTAGTATCGGTTTTTTGGCCGGTGTGCGGTGACCAAACATTTTTATTGTAGTGTTAGTGAAGGGTTATGAAGCAGTATTGTCAAATGTCGAAAAGAGTGTATAAAATACAAAAATATACAAGAAAGAATAAAAAGCAATAAACTTTTTGTCTAAGTCTTAAATTGTGTATAATTTATACGAGTCTTAGAACTAATGACCCTTGCAATTGCAACAGGGGTCACAACAAATCTTATACATCTTATACTATCTATAGCTTTAGGATTTATTTTTGCTCTACTAAGTAGAGTCAGTCTTGGACTCTACGTAGAGACCCCAAAATAGTCACGCGGATTAGCCCTGGATAAGCTGATGGCTTTGCAGAAAACCGCGTCCCGCTACGACGAACGGTTACCGAGATATCGTGGATTCTAATTTTCCAAGATGGCGGACGGAATTTTGGCAGAGACTTATTTGCCTTATATCTCGGCAACCACTCGACGCAGATTGACGTGCGACGGCTCGTTCCGTTCGGGCTGAGTTCCTCTTCCCCGCGCAGAGGTCAAATTCAATGCGTTTTTGGAGTCTCTATGTAGAGGCGATATGTATTTAGCCCAATAGCCCAGCCTAAGCGAGTCCCGAACCCGAAAACCGCAATTTTCTACGGGTCAAATTGACCGAGTTATGGGTGTTTCAATATTCCAAGATGGCGACCAATATGGCAGCCAAAACCTTTGACCGGGTGTTATTTGGGACCTAATTACTCGAAATAGGCCGAGTTTGGGCTCGTTTTGTTCAGAAACCAATTTCCTTTCCTGTGGTAATATAATAATTTACAAATTTTTAATATTAAATGAGAAATTCGAAAATATTTTAATAAAAATAAAAATAAAGCAATAAAAATTTCGAAAAAAATGTAATTAAATTTGGAAATTGGTCTCTATACTAGACCCGCTATTGGGATGCACATGAAAATGATAGTCTTAATAATAATAAATAAAAACTAAAAAGTTGGTTTTTTCTCCCCAGGGGGTACAAAATTCTTAGAGAAAAATATGAGTGCAAAATATGGTGTTTACCACTTTAGCGCGCATCCGAAACCACCGAAAAAACAGTATGTAATAGATCGCGCTCCGGCGTCAGATAGTCTTAAAGTTTTGATATAAATTAATTTTTCACTGGAAAACTGTTCGTAGTAAAAATTTTCTGTGACCGGGAAATTGATGTGGGTGATGCACAGTACCTGGAGGCACGGCGTCAGCTTCCGGGCTCCCTTCCTTCAATGACCACGTGGCCACGTGGTTGCAGGTTTTTCCTCAATAAGTTCGTTATCCCTCGCCGGAAAATTCCGATCAAAGTGACCGTGAATAGGGCTCCCAGAGGTCCTTCCCCTGGCAGTCTCACAAACTTTGTCACTAAACTTGTTCTTAAGATATAACACTTTAAAAGGATGTTATAACCTATAAATCACTATTTTTCTGCGATAACTTTTTTTTCCGGTCGCGTGCGGGTGAAACTGCTTGCAGATTTAGATGCGCTTCGTTTTTCCGCTTCTAACGGTATATGGCACGGCCTTAAAAACGCACTTTTACCCACTATTTTAATATTTTTAGCGCGGAGCTACTGAAAATCGTGGTGTTTCCGGCGGCGGGATGCACGAGACTCTGGTTCGAGTTTGAGTACAATCACGAGATGTAACATCACGCATATATTATTCATATATTTTAACAGATTATTGTCATAATAGAACTGCTATGGCTTACTGGTATTGCACATGCCTTGCAGGAAATCGAGCTGTAGGAAGCTGCGTATATATAATTTCGATTGTGTGGTACATGGAGCTGGGGCATTACGTTGATTTTAATTCACCGGCAGAACTGCTCAATAGTATAATAATTGATGATAATTAATATTGTACATATTTTAAAATATGTAGGTAAAACAAGAATTGGATTTACAATGATGGGCGCGCACGGCGTTCAGTGTATTTATATACGCTTCATAAGAGCCTTTAATATTGTTATTTTATTTCTTATAACATGTTTGTAATGAATTGGAAATAATCAATAAAATGATTTTTAATTTTATTTTATTTGTAAGCCTCATGGATTTCAAGTTAAAATTGGTTGCTAGTCATTTTATCCTTAAGAACCTACTAACACATACAGAAGATCTTTGGAGGGGGGACGGGTCAAATTTGGTCATCATTCTTTATATTTGGACACAAATGTGTTTGTAGATATGCTTCAAGACAATATTAACATAACAAATACAAAAATGTATTGTCTATATTATTATAAGAAAATATACATAAATAAATTACAAAAATTTTAAAGATCTACAAAAATCAGAAATAGGAGCCGTGTTACTGATGGTTAGTACTTCAGACATAAATGTATTGTCTATATTGTATAATGTATGTATGTATATACATACATTATACAATATAGACCAACCAAGCCGAGTTTATTTACTTCCTTTTACCCATGATTCTCATAAAACTGCTAACTTTAGCGGAAAACCTTTTTTTAATGGCGCTTCTAAAAATATAATGATGGAAACGACACAAGGAACTTAGTTAACGTACTTTTTGCACGGATATGTACTTTTCGCTAACTTTCTTCCGCCTGTTCGAATAAGTGATAATAAGTTTTTAAAAAGGTTTCAAGTGAACAGACCTTAACGCTTGTTATTAATAGAAAATACTAATGAAATGCAGGAGCTTTTCGTTAGTGTTATTTTATTACTAACATTCGCATTTATTATATTAAGTTAGGATTTCTATCCTAATCCTAGGTGCATAGGCGTTAATTAATTCTGACACAAACATTTTTTTTTCGCTTTATTAATGCATTAATAAGCCTAATGTTGCATATAGACAAGGTTCTTGTGTTAGTACTTTGTGCTTCTGGAAAATAATCTTACGTACCTATTGCAATTTAATTTGCAATCCATTTTAATATAGCCATATACTTAAATTTTTATGTAATCATTAATTAAATAGAAAATTTAAAAAGAATTTAAAGTAAATTAAAATGTATAATTTAAGGAATAAATATTTTTGTATTATTAATTCATAAAGTAAATAATATCTTTTATACAACATAAATAAATATAATTATATATTAATTATGGAAGTTATTTGTACTTCGCAGCTCATGATAATAAACGGTTTATTTATCTAACCCAAAATGTTAGAAATATATCCGTGATAAGAGAAGTGTAATAATAATAATCGACATGTGGAATGTAGACTCGACGATCATTGTGCCCACTATTCATTTCGATCAATGGATTAATTGGCGAGAGTCTCGGCATGCTTGAGGCTTTCAGTACGAGAGCCTCGTGTTGGATGACTGGATCAAATCCTTGATGCGCAATGCGATATTGTTTGAAACGGCGCGTATTGTTAATTTAATTATTTATTACAAGTTTTGAATCCCCATTTTACCGCCTTAGCCGAACTACCTAACTACCAAATTGCAGTTTCACAGCTGTAGCATTGAAGATTTCGTGTTTAGCTAGTGAGTGAATGAGTGAGTGATATATATATATATAATAGAATTAAATAATCCTAACTAATATTATAAATGCGAAAATGAGTTTGTTTGTTTGTTTGTTACACTTTCACGCCTTAACTACTGGACCGATCATCATCAAATTTCGCACACACGTTGTCAGGGATACAGAAAAGGACATAGGGTACCTACCTTTCATCCAGAAAATAAGTACTGTTCCCGAGGGATATAAAAATAACTTATAGACGTTCGTCCGCTATAACAACCCGGCGCGGACCGCTCACCTACCGGCTTACTCAGGTGCTCTCCGGACACGGCTGTTTCGGAGAGTACCTGTGCAAGATAGCCGGTAGGGAGCCGACAACCAGGTGTCACCACTCCGAGGAGTGCGACCGGGACACGGCGCAGCATACGCTGGAGGAGTGTCCGGCGTGGGCCGAGGAGCGCTGTGCCCTGGTCGGCGTGATAGGCCCCGACCTTTCGTTGCCGACCGTCGTATCCATGATGGTCGGTGACGACAGGTGCTGGGGTGCAATGAGGTCCTTCTGCGAGACTGTCATCTCGCAGAATGAGGCGGCGGAGCGGGGGCGTGAGGAAGATCCTTACGCCCCGGACATCCGCCGCCGGAGGAGGCGGGCGCAGGAGACGCGCTTATGTCGCTCTCCTGCCCCCCACCTAAGGGTTCTGGGTGGCAAGGCCTCAGGGGACCTTGCCACCCGTGAGTAAGAACCCATAGAGGGCGCGCGCGGTGTTCCCGCGCGCCTTCTTACGTCGAAAGGGGAGAGCAGTGAAATGGTCTCCCCCGGGGACGAGAGGAGGTCGGGTCCAATTGACCCGGCTGGCACCCACACAGGGGGGCCTGCTATGGATGAAACCTTTTGACTCCCAACTGGCCCCCCCATTGGGTGAGAGAGGGAACGCCCCAGGTTTTTTTAGTGGGTATACCAGCACTCGACTGGTGAGTCCCACACGCCCCGCCGGTGCCGTCCCCTAGTCGGCGGGTAGTGCATCAAGCATTTTTTCCTGGGTATCAAAAAAAAAAAGAAAAGGTTGGGCATAATCTATTTCGGGCACGCCACAATCGTGGCGGTAAGACCCGTTTTTGAGGAGTGGCTGGAGAGGCGGCATGGCGCCCTCACTTTCCGGCTGACACAGGTAATGACTGGCCATGGTTGTTTTGGCCGGTTCCTGTGTCGTATCGGCCGGCAAGAGACGCCCGGTTGTCACCACTGCGGTGACTGCCGCGACGTTGTTGAGGACACGGCACTGCACACTTGGGCATCGCAGCGCCGCGAATTGATCGTGGCAGTCGGATTGGTTGCCCTCTCACTCCCGGCCGTAGTTAAGTCTATGGTCCGGAGTGAGAGGTCGTGGAACGCCGTCGCCTCCTTCTGTGAGGAAGTGATTTCCATCAAGGAGGCGGTGGAACGGGAGAGGGAGCGCTTAAACCCTCTCCCCAACCACAGAGCCGGGCGCCGGAGGGCGCGAGAGATGACCTCCAGCCACCCTGAGTTTTGACCTGGGAGTGGAGGTGGGCTTGTAGGCCTGCCAGCCATCCGATCAGCACCAGGTCCTAGAGGCGTATAGAGGTCGTGTATCCGTCACCCCCTCAGGGGGACAGCAGGGATAAAATTAGTGGTGCCCCATTGGGCACCTTTGGCAGGTCTGTTTGTGTGTTGAAACCTCGGTGGGGTCGCGATTGCATGTGAAAACGATTTGCGCGGCCCCGCCGATTGTGGTTATGTCAAGGAACACCGTTGTAGGTTTAGTCGGTATCCCGGGAGGTCCATTATTATCATTTCAACATCTTTTTCTCTTACCCCAGTGAGACCGACATAACCCCTCCGCTCGCCCCCGCGGAGGGGTATGCGCTAATGCATTACCCACGTAAAAAAAAAAGGGCATAATCTATTTCAAAATAATAACATTTAGCTAATTAAGCTATGTTTGTTCACTTATAATAATATACAAAATTGTCGTAAGAAGTTTGGTATAACCTATATAGTGCTGATATCAAATAAAAATATATTTCTTATACTAAAGTACCTTTAACGTTTAGTATTATAATAACTCGATAGATGGCGCTGAAACGCGATATCGATTTGTGATGTTCAATGTACTTACTAAATAAAATTAATTCACTCCAATATCTGATAGATGGCACTAAACACATTTTAAAACGTAGTATCGTTTTGTATTATCTATGGCTATATTAAAGTGATAAATAATCGTGAAGTTTAGAGAAAGGAAGTTAGGTGAACGTGTTAATGGGATATAGCAATACATGTTTCCGATAAATTTGTTTATAAATATTGATTTGTAATCGTTTAATTATCTGTTACTTCTTACTGTTACTTTTTATGTGCACTAATTACTAATATTCTAATAATATGGTTGGTTATGGAAGCGGTCGTAAACAAGTGTCGTCACGAATCATCCAATCGAGCGGGTTATAAAAGCGTGTTCAGCACGCAACGAGTCACATTGACATCGAGCAGTGGACGGAACGGACGTGCGATGTGATAGTTGTTGGGTGATATCAATTATTATGTTTAACTTTGTGGTTATGTATTTCTTTAATTAACGGTTACAATATTATAACTAACCTGCAAAATTGAATGACTATTTATTTAACAATGAAAGAACGTTTGTAATTTTTTTAGGCTATTTCACTTCTGATTACTAAGTACAAGTAATAGAACTAGGTTCTGGCGTATGTAATTAAAATTATCTTTTAAGATTAGGTCTACCTACATGACGCTGTCACGTAATTAGCACGATTGTGGCAGAAGAACGCGTTTTACGTCCAAGATCACGAGCGTTCCGCGATCTGTAAAGCCATTCGAGTATGAGTCTTTTTTTTGGCTACCGTCAATCGTTTGAGCATATTGTCTCACGGTTGAAAGTGTCGTGTGTGACACCAGATGCTATGAGTACTGAAGTGTCGACTGAGGTGGTAAGAGCGATACAATCTTAAGGCCTGTAAATAATCATCTTATTTTTTTTATTCAAGCGAGTTTCATGTAATCCTGTTGTTCGAAGAGAAGATAGAGGACGGCCGTGACACGTGAATTGAGCAGACCAAAATTAATATGTCAATGACAACCGACAGCCACCACGTGCACATTGGAATGATGATCTGTTGTTGAATCTAAGTGGTATGCAAACTTTGTGCCTATGCCAACAATCATTGTGAGGTATGCGAACTTTAAGCCTATGCCTTCAATATTTGCATCGATATGGTATGCAAGGCTCACACCTATGCCAACAATATTCAAGAAAATCAATCAATTGAAAATTAATACCAAGACTGTACACTGGGACTACCAGCCGTTGATTGGGCAGGTCCATCTTCCAAATCGAACGTCAGAAGAATCCGTGTTGGTTTTGGAAGGCGTCGTAAACAAGTGACGTCACGAATCATCCAACAACGAGTCATTTTGACGTCGAGCGGCGGACGGAACGGACGTGCTGTGTGATCATTGTTGGGTGATATCAATTATTATGTTTAACTTTATTTGTTAATGTATTTCTTTAATTAACGATTATGATATCATCCTGCAAAATTAAATGATTTTTAACAATGAAAGTGCGTTTGTTTTTTTCTTTAGACTTTCAGTTCTGGTTCCTAACAATATTGTAATTGTTTTACGTTTACAGTTTATTTGTTCATTTTACTTTGAGCGATAGTTTATCGTTTATTATTTTTAAGTTCCTTATCTTACTTTCAATTCTATTTTTCAGTGCATTTTTAATTTGTTTAATCTTTATGTAATAATTTCTCAGTTTTAATTTTTAGGTTACTATCTAACCTGTATTACTGTTTTTTTGTGTTTACTGTATTCTTTTCGTAAAGAGTTTATTTACTTTTTTCGACATCGAATTCGACATTTGCCTCGCAAACGTGATTCTAACTTATCTAGGAGCTTATCGCAGGCACGGGCAGCAGAAATTGCTCTATCCCAAGAACGGTCCGTTCATGCGAAATTAATGAGGCAGCGACAAGCTGCTTTAAGAGCAGATGAGACACTTTCTCAACGCCAGGAAAGACTGGATGACCAAGCCACCCGCCAGGATTCTATAAAAACGCGTATATGTATATGCCCCTTCAAACACGATTGTAGTTAGAGAAACAAACCGTTAGAGAGCTTTGAGAGCTAATGAAACGCTCCTTCAAACGCAGATTCGTTTAGATGTACAAGCTGAACGCCAAGCAACTTTAAGAGCAACTGAGACGTCTCATCAAACGCAACGAAGTTTGAATAAATAATCTCAACCATAGAGAGCTTTAATAGCTACTGAGATGCCCCTTCAAAGGCAGTTCCATTTAGAAGAACAAGCTCAGCGGCAATCAGTTATTAGTGTCAGAAACTCCAGAACAGTCGCAGGTGAGAAGAATCGTTCATGCAGAAATGCGAGCCGAGCGACGACGAATTTTTATGCGTATTTAATAAATCTGCATTTGATTGCGAGCCTTTTATCTATACTTCTGTACTTATATGATAAAGAGGAAATATTTGATTGTTTGTTTGTAAGGATTTAACTCAAACACAAATCAACCGATTTAAAAAAATGTTTCGCTATTAGAAAGCTTCTTTTTTTTACTTTGTAGATTGCATAGACTCATACCCCTCTGCGGGGTCGGACGGAGGGGTTATGTCGGACTCACCGTGGTAAAAGAGAAAGATGTTGAAGTGATGATAATGGACCTCCCGGAATATTGCTTTCACATACAATCGCGACCCTGCCGAGGTTTCGCTCGCCGTATAAAACGGCAGGGCACTACACAAATAGACCTGCCAAAGGTGCCCAAAGGGGAACCACTAATTTTATCCCTACTGTCCAGCTGAGAGGGGAACACGCACGACGCCGCCTCTCGGACCTGGTGCTGGTGGATTGGATGGCGGCCAGGCTCATGAAGCCCACCACCTCCAGGTCAAACCTCAGAGTGGCTGGCGGTCGTCTTGCGCCCTCCGGCGCCCGGCTTTGCGGTTGGGGAGAGGGTTTCAGCGCTCTTTCTCCCGCTCTACCGCCTCTTTGATGGAAATCATTTCCTCATAGAAGGAGGCGACGGCGTTTCCACGATCTCTCACTCCGTACCATAGACTGAACCACGGCTGGGAGCGAGAGGGCAACCAATCTGACTACCGCGATCAACTCACAGCGCTGCGATGCCCTGGCGGATCCGCCAAAGTGTGCAGCGCCGTGTCCTCAACAACGTCGCGGAGGCCGCCGCAGTGGTGACAACCAGGCGTCTCTTGCTGGCCTGTGCAACACAGGAACTGGCCAAAACAATCGTGGCCAGTCATTACCTGTATCAGCTGGAAGGTGAGGATGCCATGCCGCTTCTTCAGCCACTCCTCAAAAACGGGACTTACCACCACGATTGAGGCATTCCCGAACATAACCTTATTTAACTTAATCTACTTTTATGCGAGCGAAGACGCGGGAAAAGCTAGTATAATTATATTATTCTAAGTTCTGATACTACTTTTATTTACTCGTAAGAACTCACATCCACTGAAGATAATTAAATTCCTTTGTCGTGAAAGCCTACAAATATTCATACAAGATATACAAAGGCTAATTATATATGAGACTACCGTGTAAGGATCAAATAACATTATGGCCCGTGTATCAGCAGTGAAAAGAAAAATATATTGACTTACGTATATTTATATATTTTATTTAGATGTACATTTGCCAGTTTCTGTAAACAAAACGTGCTGGTTTATTTTGACTAACAAGGCATTAAACTAAATATAAAAAATATAAGTAAAATATAAAAATTAGTATTTAAAATAAAACTAGAATGACAAAAGTATTTTAATTCCAGCAGAGAATTTGCTATTTGCATTATAAAAAATAAAAAAAAATATATCCTTAGATTAAACTACTATATACGGATTTTATCGCGTTGTTTATTTATCACTGTATTACAAAATTTTGAAAATATTATACTACTACTACTATTGATTTTATTTTACTAATTTAGCTAATAAAATTATTTAAACTATTAAATCTATTTATTTTTGGTCTACACTTTCCCCGACGTTTCGGTTGCTTTTCAGCAGCCATGGTCACGGGGAGACTCTCTCCCCGTGACCATGGCTGCTGAAAAGATATTAACCAAAAATAAATAGATTTAATAGTTTAAATAATTTTATTATTTTTTATATTTTAGGTTCCTAAATAAAGGTTTTGTTATTAAAATAGGTATTTTTATCACAATTTAATTTATAATACGTGATTCTCGTGTTATTATTTCACATTATTATAATTCACTTGAGATGTAGGGCAAAACAGAATTTCCACTTCAACTGGAGCAGCCGGCTAGGAGAGAAACTCTCCCGTACAAAATACAAGCATATTATGTAGTGTTCTCGTGGAAAGGGTATTAACGTCCTTAAAGAGACGGTGTGCTATTAGTATGAGAAGGCAGTCGGTGCAGTGTAATCTTCGCCCCTTGACCTCGTAGTACAGTAATTCCTTATAAGAAGGTTTTGCAACGAGTACATGCGATATTGCAGAGCGTGATGCATGCGCTCATTTATTTTAGCTAGTTATGTACATTAGGAATTACACGAATTAAAGTTAAATAAAAGCAATTTAAACAAACAAAATTTTACTATAAGTATAATTGTTAGCAAAAATATCGCAATTGGGGTTGGCATTGATGAGCCCACTAGTTGTGGAAAGTACATGTGGTACAGAGAACGAACCGCGTGCCGCGGCCATTGGACACAGCCAGCAGTCGGTATCTTCTAGCACGAAGGAAGTTGTAAAGGGAAATTAGTCGGTGTTTATCTGCCCATGACATATTTTCAACAAAGCTGACTGCGCGGATGACTTATCAGTTGAAGTGGTTGCCTCGCCACTGCCACTGAATCGAGTGTTATGGGGTCGAATTCCACATGGGACAAAAATTTGTATGATCCACAAATGAGCAGCGATAGCTCAGTGGCTCTCCACTCACCAACAGATTGCAATGCAGAGGATCTCGGGTTCAAACCCACGTCGCGCACCTCTGACTTTCGGAAGTTATATGACTTTCGAAATTATGTGTGTATTGATTGACAATTATCGCATGCTCCGTGCCTCGGAGAGCACGTTAAGCCGTCGGTCCCGGCTGCCATGAACATCTATGGTAGTCGTTATTGGGAAGTCGACACAAAAGATTCCACTGGGTCGAAGTGTCGCCGGTCTGTACTGACTGGCCCCCCACACAAGATAAGATAAGATAAGATGATCCACAAATGGTTGCTTCGAGTCTGGATGATCGTTGTGTAATGTTTGTAATGTCCCCACACAGGAATTATACCTAGTGAGGGAGTTATCTTTTTAAAAAAAGAAATCGAAAAAAGGTGCCTGTCTTGTCACTTGCCTGCCTAATTTATAGCATTTTGTACCCTAGAGTTTATATTAGAAATTTTGCCTATGCCATGTCCATAGGCTTTGGTAACCATTTGCTGTCAAACGGGAAGCACAATCGTTTGCTAAGTCCCTTTAAAAAATATAGCGTTTACATTCCACATACTGAAAGTAGTTGTCTGACAACTTTGAAGACAAACTACTAAAATCAATTATATGGTGTCTGTCAACTTTACTAACGATGTTATAGAAATTTTTGCTAGTTAGTTTTATAAATATTTATTAGACATGTTTGGGTTTCGTCGAATAGTCCGTCCGTTTACACTTTTACGGAATTCACGATTTGATTTGCCCATATCCCACCGTCATGTCTGAGGAATTTTATGATTTACAAAACCTTAAGACCATTTCTTGTGTGCCTAAAATGGACGAAGCGTTTTACCAGTAGTAGTAACAATAGGCTGATTTATTAAATAATTGCCTATACACGTAAAACAAGCGTGTTGCGTGCACTTTAGCCGAAGTAATAAAAACTTGCATATTATGTTTTCATGAGATCAACTAATGGCTCGTTGGTGCAGCTGTTGTGAATGCATCTGCTGTGCATAAGGTCTCGGTTACAATACCAGGATCAGACTAGCAAAAAGTTATTGTATTTTCACACAGGTGTATCTCAAAAACCGTCCAGAGGTAAGATGTTGCTGTGTTACACGTCTCCGTACTGCGGGTAGCAAATAAAGCCGTTGGTCCCACGCCTGATCCCTCGCAGACAGTAGCAGATAGTATGACAATAAGAGTATAGGGAGCTCACTCGTTTTTCCGCACAAACTTGTGTGCTATAATATCTCATGTGTAGACGTAGACATCTACGGCGACCAATCATACGGGGAACTAGAGTTTTAGATTGGCCGCCGTGATAGAAATTAAGTCTGGAGGAAATTATTGCTTTCACGTTGGTAACCGGTTGGTATTTTACATAATATTACGCCTTTTAAACAATGTTATCAACACATTGCGCAAGAAAAATAGGATGAATGTAAATAGGATCAGATCGTAGACATTCTGGTAAAATACCTGGTTAAGAGTACCCTAAACTGACAATCGAGCATGGAGGGAATTAGGTACGGAGATGAAAGTTGATGGAGCAAAAAAAACATAAACCGGGATCGTAGGCCATGCTCCTTCGAAGGCCTATAGTTAATTAGTTGTAATTATTGCCATGTGATGACAAATGCCATCGAACTAATGTGTTGGTAATCGTAGCTTTTAAGTTATTTGCAATACACTAACTTCTTTAGTTTCTATAATAGTAAAGTTGCTTTTTGTCCTTAAGTGGTCGCCTCTCCCTTACCATTAGGACGTATTAATTAGTAACATATTAATCTTTATGATACAAAAGTTCAGCTTCCATATGATCACTTCACTTGATTTTTTTATATAACGTAGCACTATTCTATAAAAGTGTACCTTATTACAGGTGAAATAAAAATCAGGCAGAGTTTTGTCTGAACCTTGTAATCAACAACGAATGATATATAAAATGGCATGGCTACGGCTTCTTTTAACTCCCCCCCACTATCTGGCTGACAGTGTGGCTTGGCGGAAGGGGAAGTCAATATGACGGCTTGGCTTTGGCTTTGGCGACGCGTTGGCTGACGTCATATCCGTTACAACCTATTTAATTATAATTTGTACCTCGAAGTTTCTACGGGAACGGAATAAGAATGCTTTTATTTACTTCCCTAATAAGTAATATAGGAATAAGCCACTACGAATCGTGGTCGGTTTCAGCTAATACAATATAATGTCGAAATTTTTACGCCGGTTACTGGTCTTTAACACATCAGGACAGCCTACCTAACCGTCGGTATATTCGAATTTCCATTTAAACAACATTCGATTTTATGCATTTTAGACGAAGACCCGCTCACGCTCACAAATTTTACGTTAGGATAAACAGTGAATATTTTATTTAAGAGTAACTAAATAGACTCTCGGATTTTTCTGAAGGAGTAGATGAAGATTGGTTTTTATCATTATTAATATCAAAATATCTACATTCCTCCTGATGGTATGCAGTCGTGTGGTCTGCAAACAGAGCCCTTCACACCACGTCCTCACGTGACGTGGTGCCCACGTGGTCTCTACTTTGACGGCCTTAGGATACGCAATTTTACGCCCCGCTTTAAAGTCTCAGCTTCGAAGGAAAAGGGAAATATATATAATCCTATAACTTATGTATTTATATAATAAATATTAGTACCTAATTATGTTTTTAAAATCAATATAATATTCATGTTTTTTGTAGTAGACTTGAATATTAAGGGAAGATGTCATTGGCCTTTACCAGACACATACATACCTAGACTCGGTGATGCTAATGAGAATTCCAACCAGAAAATCTAGGCCTTTTACAAGACCTGTGTGTAGGAACGTATGGTTTTTTTTTTATATACTACTATCTTATCTTATCTTATCTTATGTATGGGGGCCAGTCAGCACAGACCGGCGACACTTCGACCCATTGCACATTGGGATCTTTTGTGTCAGCCCCAAGATATATACTATATATACTACTAAATTGGCAAACAAGCATACGGCCCACCTAATGCTAAGTGGTCACCGTAGCCTATGGACGCATGCAACACCAGGGGCGTCACTTGCGCGTTGCCGACCCTTTAGGAAAGAAAGTGGGAAGGAGAAGGAGTGGGCAGGGGCAAAGGGGTAATTGGGCCTCCGGAACTCTCACTCACCGAACAAAACACAACAGCAGGAATATTGCTATTTCACGTCGATATTCTGTGAGAGGGTAGTCCTTCCCCGGTCGAGCTGGCCCGTTTATGCTGAAAACAGCGAGGCTCTACTACTCATGATCTAGGAACTGGAGATTATTCCCTAAAGTGCAAACCTATGCCACGAAACAAATGAAGCAGATAATAGTAACTTCCATTATAAAATCCATAATACACTATCAATATCATAAATTATGCCTGGACATAAATTTTATTATGTTTCATTATATTCTTCGCCTAGCAACACGGTTTCTACGTACAGGTATTATTTTACTAACGCATTTGAATGCAATATGTAGAATTCCTTGTGAGCTAACCACGTGTAAGTCACCAACAGCAATAAGCGAAACACGGCCACGTACCACGTGCCACCGTGCACATGTGAGAAGACATTGTAGAAAAGATCTAGAAGAAGTGTCCCCGTGACCATGGCTACTGAAAAGCAACCGCAACATCGGGAAAAGTGTAAACCTAAATCTAAATAGTTTGAATATTAGAAAAGATTAACAGTAATAATAGTGTTTTAAAATAAACAACGCCTTAAAACCTTATAAAGTAGTTTAATTTCATTAATAATATTCGCGTAAACGTAGGACAATATTATAGAGAAGATGTTTACAAATTTATATGCATAATCCATACTTAATATTATAAAAGCGAATACGAGATCTTTTTGTCGGTTTGTTATGCTTTCACACTAACTAATCGACCAATGATCATGAAATTGCGCATACACGGTTAGAAAGAAATAGAGCGAAAAGTACTGTTCTAGAGGGAGAGCTAAAGTTATATAAAAATTATTTTAGTAGTACACACTCTGCCTGTTATTTTATTTAATTTGGGAAACAAACAGATACAATTTAAAAATAAAGCGTTTCCCCGCAATCTCGTCTACGTAGATGATAAGATTGTATTTAATTTACATGAATCCACTGTTCATTATATCGTTGGTTGTACTGAATAGAATAATGTACACCGTGACATGATATGCTCTATAAGATTTTAATAGTCATATTCAATATTTTGAATGTTATACCTATTTAAGGTATAAATAGGTAAAACATGCAAAATATTACCGACACAAATAACACCCAGATTCGTAACTATTTTTGTGAATCAAAAAATATTTTGTGCCATGTTGTGGTCGAACCCACAATACTCGACGCGAGGTAAGTAACGAGGCGACCATTTAAACCATTATGACATCCATGATATATATATAGAAGTAAAATCGTTAATTTACATGTAACATCATATTTATAAGTACATACATTGTTTAGTATAGTAGAATATATATAATAGCTATGTATTAAGATGACCCCTATGTATTAACCAATTTTCGGACTAATACCACCCGCGCACCTACCACTGTAACACCAAGTATTGACACTCGTGAAGTCTCAAGGAAAGCTAGACTGTCTTGAAACCCGCAATGAATTTAATTAGAAGTAGGAGGAGAAAAGCATTCCACTTCCCTTCTTAACAAAAAAAAAAACATTTGGATTTGGTATCATGACTTGACATGCCGTGCTTTTTAGGTGATAGCGGATTAACAGACGGACTGATATACAACGAAAAATTCAGAAATCAATGTTTTGGGTTCAATTAAAGAGACATATCGATGCCCCATCGAATAAATGTGTAATGGCTCATACCAAAAATCTTTTTTTGCCTATTTTGTTTCTACAGCCTATCCAGCACCTATCTAATTGTTTTTACAAGTTTTTGTCCAAAAATATCGCGATAATAAACAGTGAAATTTTTTTTCTATGAAAAAATAAGTTTAAAATCACACGTAAAAAATTACAACCAACGGATTTTGATAGATTTAAATTTTCTATAAATTTTACAAGTATAAACGTGTCTAAACATTGAAACGATTGACAAATTGCAATGTTTAATCATCACCTTCTGCACTGCGTATTACATGTTTATTCGTGTAAAAAATTGTTGCTACTGTTGGTTAAAGTATTGTACCAGAAATAAAAATTATTGTTTTTTGAGTTTGCATCTAATACAAATTATATTTTTGTTTTAATTCTTAGCTTAATATGATTTTAAAAAATGTTATGACGGAATAATAGCAATATCAGCAGCATACGTACTGTTTAATTTATTTGTGTTAATAATAATAATAATAATTCTTTATTTGTAACAGCAAGGTAAGTACAAACATCATGCAGCCCTGATTCCCAAACTAGCGTGAGCTATATGTTGGGAGTCAGTTCCTTCCCAAAGACAATTTAAATCAAAATAGTTACAAGCTGTTTAGTAGATACGATTTGTTTTTCTTTTTCTTTTAGTTAGGTACAATAATAATAATACGTGTTTTAATAATGTATGGTGCGCGCATGTGTGTGTTTATGCATGAATATGTGAAAAATGTGTATTTATGATTGTATGATTGTGCGCGCTTTCGTGTGAGTGTGTGTGAGAGTGTGTGTGTGTGTGTTTGTATGATGTTTGAGTCAGAGTTGCAACTTTTATTTTATTTCACAATATGTAGTAAATTTTCTACATCATCGTATCCTAAACGTTTAAGCCATATTATAATAGTATTTTTAATTTCATAGTTAGATAGGTTTCTTGTTTTATAGGTTGAATTAAGTTTATTATACAGTCTAGGTGCAACGTTATCATAATGTTGCTGGGCAAATTTGCTTTTTACTCTTGGAACTGGACAGTTATCTATTCTTTTACCAGAAGGATTTAGAAGGGGTACAATAGTCTTATGGTAATTACGTATACTTTGGTAGATAAATAATTTTCGCACAGTTAAAACATCAGCTTTTTCATAAACTAAATGTGTAGAGTGACGAAACGGAAGGAAAAGAAGTACTTTGAGCACAGCCCGCTGTGCTCTTTCGAGCTCAAGGAGGTGTGTTTTGGCCGCTGAGCCCCGTGAACATATACAATAGGTGACTACACATTCAGCTAGCGCTTTGTATATTTGTATCAAGAGTGTAGTATCTGGAATCAATCTCAAGTCTCTAAATATATATATAAGTTTCCTAAGTCTATTGCTAACTGTAGTTATATGTTTCTTCCAATTTAATTTTTCATCAATATTTACCCCCAAGTATTTGATATCTTTAGCTCTTGATAATGTAGGACAGCAACAATATGATGGCAAAACTCTAGATCGGTTGCACGGATAAGAGTGTATATGAAACAGAAAATTATTTGGTGAAGTCACCATAGTCTTGCTAAAACAGAGGAATTTGGTTTTGTTAGTATTTAAAGTTAATAAGCTGTCTTCAAGCCATGCAGTCACAATTGACATACCTTCTTCAGCTAATTGTCGTACATTGTCCCATGAATTATTGTGAAAAAATATGACAGTGTCGTCAGCAAACATTTGTATCTCTGCATCCTTTATTTGATATTTACATAAATCATTAATGTACGCTAAAAAGAGCGTTGGACCGACGGTACTTCCCTGCGGTAACCCATATGATATAAAATTATAGTTACTAACGTGATTTTCAACCCTAACATATTGCCTTCTTTCTGTAAGGTAGTCCTTAAACCACCAAAGTGCATTCCCCCTGATTCCAATGTTCTCCAGACGAGTAAGTAGGATTGGAATAGACACGGTATTGAATGCCTTTTGTAGGTCCAGGAATACTCCTATAGATTTGTCGTTTCTGTTAAGATGTGCTGTAATATTAGAGGTAAGCTGCAACACAGCATCATCGGTGGAACGATTGGCGCGAAACCCGTGTTGGTTATCACCAAGAATTTTATTGCTTTCTAGATAATTAGTCAGCCGTTTGTTCATGATTTTTTCAATAACTTTAGAAAGAGTACTTAAAAGAGAAATAGGCCGATAATTTGTTGGTAGAGCTTTATCTCCCGATTTATATACTGGACAAACAATGGCGCATTTAAATATTTTGGGAAAGACACCATGTTCAAAACTAAGATTAATTAGGTAACATATGGGTTATTATTTGATTCCGTTAATGTTTTATACTGTTATCTCTTTTTATGTTGGGGAATGCTTTGACGCATATCTCTCCGTGGGGCGACGGAGAGGTTATGTCACGCTCACCGGAGGAAAGATACCCCGGTAATACCCACGAAACCTACCACGGTGTTTCGACATAACCATAGACGGCCGGGTCGTACGAATCGCTTTTACATGTAATCGCGATCTCGAAACGACAGGCCACTACATAAAAATTACTCCCTATACTTTCCCCTTGTGGGGGGGATAAAGACACGACATAGAGGCGCGCGTGGGGACACGCACGCCGCCTCTCGGATCTGGTGCTGATCGGGTGGTGAGCCACCCACGAAGCCCACCGCCTCCAGGTCAAACCTCAGGATGGCTAGAGGTCATCTCGCGCCCTCCACCGCCTCCTTGATGGTAATTACTTCCTCTCAAAAGGAGGTGACGGCGTTTCACGATCTCTCACTCCGGACCATAGACTGAACCACGGCCGGGAATGAGAGAGAAACCAATCTGACTGCCGCAAGCAACTCACGGCGCTGAGATGCTCAGGCGGGGCAATCCGCCAAAGTGTGCAGCGCCGCCGCCATGTCCTCAACAACATCGCGGCAGTCACCGCAGTGATGACATCCAGGCGTCTCCTGCCGTCCTATGTGACACAGGATCTGGCCAAAACAACCGTGGCCAGTCATTACCTGTGTCAGCCGGAACGTGAAGGGGCCATGCCACCTCTCTAAGCTACCGCTTCCTGGCATCGACGTTAGAGTAACACCAAAAGCGCCGCTTTGCGATCGTGCGGTATCCTCTAATCAACCTGACGGCCATGTCGCGTTGTGGCGCACGAAGCGCTGAAATGTTACGGGCCGTCAGATGGTCCGCCGAAACTGGGGCCCCGGAGATGGCCATGGACCACACGACCCTCTCGTAAAGCCTCCGGCAGGAGGTGTTTGGCTCCCCAAGATGAGGCAGCAGGCACGCGACCGCACCTGCAGCGCCCCGTAGACGGGGTGCCAAGCGACGGAACTCAGCTGCAAAGTCTCATCGGCTGTTGAGCAAGAGACCTTAATACTTTAGGGTTGACTCGACGCCGATGAGGACGTCTCCTACTATGATATGAGCCCCTGGAGGTGGCTGATTCCGAAGGCCGTGAAAACAAACGACCTCGGACTTAGATAGGGCCATTTCGAGGCCTCATCGCTGGATACGACCAACGACTTGTTTAACCCCAGCGGTCGCTGGTATGGCCGCCACCCGGTGCGATTTGCCCTCGCCAAGACAAATGTGTCATCGGCGTAATAAATGACACCGACGCCACGGAGGTGCGCACCTAGCAGCACCCAATCGTAACCGATGTTCCACAGGACCGGACCTAGAACCGATCCATGTGGAACACCGCACGACATCTCTCGCCGACTCCAACCGTCGTGATCCGGGGAGACTCTACCCTCTTGGACAAATATGCCTCGACAATGCGGCGGAAGTAGGTCGCCACTCGATGGAAAATGAGTGCCTCCCTTATACAACTCCAGGGTAAGGTGTTCAAGGCATTCGCGATGTCCAAAGACACCGCGAAGATAACCTCGCCCCGGGACACCACATCCTGCGTCAGGCTCCTCACACGCAGATCAGCGTCGATAGTAGAGCGCTTGATGGCAATTTTCAATGCCTTGTTAGTCGCTCTGTAGGCCTCATATAGTTCCGTCTTCATGAAGACAATATCGGGAGGACGGCGACGCCTCCTACGGAGCCGAGTGTATTGGCCGACGCCAATACACCCAGCGCCTACCTGGGAAATTATGTTTACGTACTTTTTAAGAGAATTAATAATTTGAGTTTTATTTTTGGAAGAGGTCGGTGTCAATCTACCGTTATATTAGAAAGTTCAATTACTAATAAAATTGTAATCTATTTTTGCATGTATTAAGTGTTATTCTTTATTACGAGAATAAACGTGTAAATTTATATTACGCGATCGTGAAAGTTTATAATTTCCTCTAACAATAGCCTAATACGGTCTTATTTTCAAGGAAGATTTACATTTCAACATGAATAAAAACATTATATCTCAAACGGTTTGAGCAATAATTGCCTTGTCATAGTTCTATAGTACAGATATCACGGTCATTAAGTCACGTAACATCGGTGAATAGAGAATGTTTGCTTGTAGCAACAAGCAAATATAATCTATCTGTGTTTATTCAGCCAAGTTTGAAAATATACCTGTATCCAACATTTACTACGCGTTGATAAACAAATAGGATTTGCACTAAAGCCATTATAAGTCTATTTATATTAATTCTTAGAACTACGTTTCTAATGAACGCACAACGAAGTACGTATCTTGAATTATGATTTCGCAAGCAAATATTATTATACTGTTAAAGGCTAGCTTCAGATGTTATTTTCATTACTATATCAAAACGATCAAAGCTGCGTCATTTGTTTAGCGGCATATGCTTGCGTTAATTTTTACGCCTAATTCTTCGATCGCAGTTTCATATCTATGAAATAGGATTATAAGAAAACCTGTACGTTGCTAATATAATACTGTATTTTTTCCAACTAAACTATTACATTGTATTTATTTGTGCTGTATTAGATGTTGTAATTTTCCTTAACTCTACAAGCATTTCGTGGCTTTCAAGGTTCTTGAGAGTTTTATCGATACCAAAAAATACGTAATGAATAACAACTAGAAATAGGTCAAGCTTGTATTTTTCGATATTTTTATCTGTAAAATTCACACGATAGAGATGATACGCTCCAGTTAAAATTATACTAAATAATTTACTAAATAAACTGCTATGAAGCCCTAATTGGAGAGTTCTAGATCCCCTTTTGAAAAGAAAACTATTTATTGAAACAGTACAAGGACGTGATGTAATAGTTAATTGAATTCATATCTTTACTAGTGTTCAATTAATTCAGACACGGATTTTTTACTCTTAATTTACTCTTAAAAAGTAACCGATCTTTGATATACTTACAAAGGTTCTCATATCGATGCATTTGTATAAAAAAAGTATATATGTAGGTATGTTTATCCCAATGGATAAACATACCTACATATATACTTTTTACATATAAACTAAGCAGAGCTTGTACTATGGGTACTAGACAATTCTAGTACCCATAGTACAAGCTCTGCTTAGTTTGGGCTAGATGGTGTTGTGTGTATGTGGTAGAATATTATTATTATTAGTATTTGAAATACAGGGGGCCTACCGCGAAACGCGTTATACGCAATTGCGTTCGAGCTTATTCTTACCATGAAATATCATTCGTTCCGAAATTCGTAACGAATATCGTCGTATGACGTTTGTACGTCCTAAACCCTACCGCGAAGTGCTACGAAAGACGTGCTAATGTCACTTTGACAACCCGCTTTTCGTGATTTCAACCTCAAAATACACGGAAGCTCAAAAGGTAACTTTTTACTTTCGTAATGCGAATTTTGTTAATAATAGTGCTTTAATTGACCTGGGAGTGATTTAATCGTGCTCATGTTGATGTTATGAAGTGATATATAATATGTTAGGAATGAAACTTTTCGGTACTATGCTAAATCAATACTTTTCTAATACAAGCTTTCGACCTTAACATAGGTAATTTTATATGATATTTTAGTTGCAATGGCAAGATTAGAAACAATGTTTTCATTTTTGTCAGTCTCCATCACTATATCAACGGGACTCTGAGAACCCTTCAACGTGAGACAATAATTTTACTGGTTTACCAACATGAGAAAATAAGTAAAGGAGAAATAAAGAGAACTTAATTTATTTTAGGTGACTACATATCAATGAGTCCAGAAAGAAACGCTATAGGAGACTCTAAAATCCGGATACAACTAACACGCACGCAGTATAATATGAGGACGATATTTTATTTTAATATTCCTTTTAATTCTACATCATAATAAATGATTATTCTGAAAAATGTCGAACATTATTAAATAAGTATAAAAGACTACCAGGCAAACAGTGCAACGAGGCATTTATCAAAAGGTCCTACATTCCTTAATTATTCTAATTCTGCCTCGATGGTCGTAATGTCTACCGAGTTGGGCAGTCTTCGGCATCTTTTATTAGGAAATTCTCAGTAGTAGTACGAAGTCCGGCAATGTGTCTACCCCATCTGAGATATACAATATGTCTGGGTTCGGACTGTACAAACTTTAGGGGGTAATAGTTTGCTCTATTTTATCACTAAAATCATTCTACAGGTGGGGTCTAAACCCAACGGCCTCTGAATGGCAGCCATTTTTGTATTCTGGTTGACTTTTTCGTAGCGTCCATACTAAAAGTTATGTAACTTTGGAATTTAATGTCCGATTATCGTAAAACAAAAACTTTCCATAACGGAAAAGTATTAGCAATGAGATAAATAACTCAAATAATTTTAATAATTGCTGTATCATATTAAAATAAATGCTAAAAGATCAACTTTATATCAAAATTAACATTGTTTTTTTAGTTTTTTAAGGTTATTATAAAAAACACCCCTGAGAACTACCTCTTTTTATGCACGTGTCTCACAGATGGCAAGTTTACCTATCTTATCTTATCTGGGGGCCAGTCAGTACAGACCAGCGACACTTCGACCCAGTGGGATCTTTTGTGTCGACTTCCCCAATAACGACTGCCACAGATGTTCATGGCAGTCGGGACCGACGGCTTTACGTGCTCTCCGAGGCACGGAGCAGGCGATAATTGTCAATCAATACGCACATAATTTCGAAAAGTCATATAACTTCCGAAAGTCAGAGGTGCGCGACGTGGGCTCGAACCCGAGACCCTCTGCATTGCAGTCTTTTGGTCTCCCCATTGAGCTCTCGCATATAATCTAGTATTACATACTATGAAGTCTACATAATGTTGGCGTAATAAAATGATATAGTTATACAATTACGAAAGAAATAGTTATTTACCTATACTAATTATCAACAAGGAAAAGGAAAACATTGAACTATAATGAGCACATATGTTTTATTTAATTTAAAACAGACTTAAAAAAAAAGCGATTTGGTCGTGTAATACATCTCTTCTTATATCACTGAGATCCTATAGGCGTTGATCTATGAGCAAAGAGGTGACAATGTAACCAGTATGTTTTCTGTAAATTTGTCGATATTCACGCATAGGTCAACTAATCTGTACAAATTTTCATAATAAAAACAACCATGTCCTGTATTTTTAAAGTAGGTACTTCCATATAAATATCTATACTATAAAAATCTGGTGGAAGATATAAATCCTATAGGATGACGACAAGTTGGTTATGATTACCTAATACATTGTTATAAAGGGTTGCGTAAGCATAAGCGGATACTTCGGCTAAACGCTGTATAAGTAAATTTAATACTAAAATTTTTTTAGGTTTAAGGTGCATCTAAAGATTGAAAGATCGGCTTCAACACATCTAAAACCGGCCGACAACTAAATAGTACAGCAATTATTTTTATTAACTTTCTACAAAGTATTCGCTGACTGAAAGCCCTTTTAAAGGATATTTCTTCATTCAATCACGTTAACAAAATTTTAACCCAATTAAGGGAATTGAAAGAATAATTGTCGTCGGAAAAGCAAGAATTTTATTTCAAAGCTTCTTTAGTTTTCCACTAATTGGTGCGCAATGTGTTTATTCAGGCCAAATAGATATATCCATATAATATACCTGTGCAGACATTATGGACATAGTTATATAACTATGTCCATACTGTGAATGATCTATCTATTATATAACTATCTATCTATTATATAATCTAACTATCGCGGGATCAAGCTGCTAAGCCACACTATGAAGGTGTACGAAAGTTTGATTAAGAGACGACTAAGATCTGAGTGTTCATTATCAAATAATCACTATGGCTTTGTACGTGGCTTATCTACCACCGATCCTATGTTTGCTCTTAAAACAATTGCTGAAGAGTACCGCGCAAAAATCCGACCATTATATGTTGCATTCCTAGACATGGAAAAACATTTGATCAAGTCCCAAGAGATACGATCTGGTGAAGCCTTCGTAAGAAGAACGTCCCCGAAAAGTACATCACCATAAAAACTGACATGTACGGGAGTGCGAGGTCAATGGTTTAGACAGTAGTAGGAGAGACTAAACCAATAGCGGTCGCAGAAGGTAAGAGTAAATGAAGGCTCTATTTTGAGTCCATTCTTGTTTTGCTTGGTTTTAGATTCTATTACGGAGGAAGTGCAGGTTTCAGCTATGTGGACCTTCATTTACGGAGATGACGTTGCTATCTGCACCTATACATATGTATACACATATATATATAATACATGATTGACATATATATATATATATATATATATATATATATATATATATATATATATATATATATATATATATATATATATATGTGTCAATCATGTCTTTCTGAAATATTAAATACGTGTAGGCAAAAGCGATTTTATCTATAAATTATTATTTGTTGTCAGTATTTTCATATGACTTTGGAAGTGAAAGACAGGTTAAGATTCGCAGTTTGTTTTTTGAAACCAAACACCAATTATTTTTGAATAATATAATTACTAGTTGTCTATCCAACCATTGTTGTGCTCTAAGTAGCAGGTTCATTGATACAAGAATAAAATACAAAAGCACTTGCAATTACGCTCGTATATATAAATACGCTTACCAACGAACATAACGTTCAGTTTTGTAGATAACCGTAATGAAAAATTCACCTAGAAGATGCATTGTTGACATATAGTGACTTTTTAAAACAGCAGACAGACTTGCAAACTGTCAGTTATACGGATGGAATTTTCCAACAGATGAAATTTTCATTCTGGCACAGATTCTCATTATCACCAATGAAAGCGCAAACACATAGTGCTCCATCTATACCACCGACTCCATCAAAAGTGTCAGTAATGCTATTAAAATTTTCTAACAGATAAATTCTTAAACCATGTATCAATGTATTGAAATTAAACTACTATATGCGGATTTTATCGCGATGTTTATTTATCACTGTATTATCAATGTAAGCGTAAATATGCAGCACTGCACTAATTGCCAAAAAATAAAACAATTGTCAAATGCTCACTTTGAAATAAACAAAAAAAATGAATTGAAAACAAACAGGTAAAAGTAAATACTGTATTTAACTGTGAAATCTGCCTAATACGTAATATTGTTTAGATCCAAACATAAAAGAAAAAGTTTTGTATCCTAAATATAGTTTTAAGTTTTCTACGTCAAACTACTTGTAACGTCGTTTTCTGTTAAAAAAAAAACTATTTATTGTAAATAAAAGACCCAGTCTAAATATTGTGTGTAATAAATTGGTAGAACCTTGTTTGTAATTTCTCAGTAAATTTTATTACTATGTAGAATGTACAAAATTAATGTTAACAAAAAAACTGGGCGTAGCAGCGCTGTGAGTTTATCGCAGCAGTCGGATTAGTTTCCTTTTTCGCTCTCGGCATGGTTCAGTCTATGGTCCGCAGCAAGAAGTCGTGGAACGCAGTCGCCTCCTTCTGTGAGGAAGTAATTTCCATCAAGGAGACGACGGAGCGGGGAAGGAATCGCTTGAACCCTCTCCGCAATCGCAGAACGGGGCGCTGGAGCGCGCGAGACTACCTCCAGCCACCCGAGCTTTTACCTGGGTTAGTGGGCTTGTGTCGTGTGTCCGTCCATCAAAGGGACAGTAGTGTTAAAATTTAGAAGTCAGCATATGGTAGGTCTTGTCGTATAGTGGCCTGCTGTTTTATGCGGTGGGCTGAAACCTCGGCGGGATCGCGATTGCATGTGGAAGTGATTCGCACGGCCCCGCCAGTGTGGTTATGTCAGTGAACACCGTGGTGGGTTTAGTCGGTATTACCGGGATGTCGCTCACCATCTTTCGCCGGTGACACCGACATAACCACTCCGTTATCCCGCGGAGAGTTACGTAAAAAAAAAATTTGCTTGGCCTGCAGGCAAATGACTATCGAAGCTTAAGTTTGTTACTCACCTTAATATGTAGTATTATTTTCATTTCGTTTCGTTCTAAAAATTTGTAATTTTATCCGCCTATTCGAATATCTTCAAGACTTTTGAAATGTTTACTCCAGTCAAAACTAGCATAGTAAATTCAATTGGTTAGTATGTTTAACACTGAATAAACATTATTACAAAAACCTTTCTTTCGAAACCAGCCAGCGAACGGTCGTGTTTTACGTGCTCCCTGTGTTTGTAAACTTTTAAAACAATTTAAACGAGTAAGCCATGTACTCTCAGTGACGAATCTGTGTTAATTCGTGTTATAAAACGCAAGGAACCTTAATCAGCTTTTATAATTAACAAACAATAACACTAAAGTGGCAAAAAACAAAGAAACAATTAAACAACAAACAATTAAATAACGTTATAAATTTAAAAGTTGTGATGTGCCGTGTCGAACAGTGACTCCGCCAATTTGACCTTGCATACCAAACAAACAAATAGAAGTCACTTTTACTCTTCCAAGCTTGTTGCAACAAAAGATCGACATATTCACGCTCCTCATAAGAGTCGACGTAGCTGAGTGGATAAGCACGCTGCCTTAAGTGAGCGTAGGGGCGGTGGCTGACGTTCGAATCCACGTTAGGTCGCAGCTCTTTTTGTGGATTAATTTCGACTTAAATTATAAAATAAAGTGTACAAATAGCAACTATGTCTAAACTGGCCCGCACACCTCCCAATCAACATATTCCTTCTCGTTCGGAATCGGACATACAACAGCTATGTGCAGAAGAAATGTATTCTAAAAATATAAGCGCAACAAATATTACTCAAAGGACTAAACGCCGCTGCCCGTCTGGTGAATACGATATTACCAAAGACAACTTGGCCGACTTCAAGCAAGAGGAAGAGAGGAATGATTAACAATATAATGAGCTTACAAAATACGCGCCTCGACCAACTAGAGACTCATATAATAGCCATAAAAACCATCAACACCAAGATCGAACAAACTAATACGGAGATAGAAAAATCAATAACATATGTAACTGAGCAACTGGCCTCTCTGGATACTAAAATCACCTGTCTAGAAAAGGAGCGTAACACCATGGCGATCAAATTAGCAGCGGTGGAAGGGAAGCTGGAGTCATTCGACCACTCACTTGTTAAAACTAGCATTGAAATCAGAAATGTACCAAAAAGATCGAATGAAACAAAGAAAATGCTATACGATGCGTTGCTGGACCTATCTAAAATTATCAATGCGAGCTTACAAGTATCTGATGTACGCGATGTGATACGACAACCGTTCAAAAGAGAAAATCCTCGCTCAGCATTGATAGTTGAGTTCACAAATAGTCTCACCAAAAGTAACTTCCTATCGGCTGTTAAAGAGTATAATAAAGCAACACCCAATAATAAAGTAAACTCATCTCATATGGGCATAGTGGCCCCAACAGTACCAGTTTACGTTGCGGAACAACTGACCACTAACTCCAAGCGCCTCTTCTACATTGCTCGAGGTTTTGCTAAGGACAACAAATACCAATACTGCTGGACAAACAATGGACGTGTCATGGTGAAAAGAGACCAGAACAGCCAAACTATTGTGGTCAAGAATGAGTTACAATTAAAAGAGCTCTCCAGCCTAGGTATCGCATGACTAGTTCTAAAATTATTTCTGTTCTCTTCAACTTTTAAACTTATTTTCAATGCATGTCATCACTATTCTTTCTATATTATTGTTACTAGGTTAATGCACTCTACCATCCACACACACTACAGAACCCACGCAACATTACATCCCTATTTTTCACGCTTAATCAAAGCAATTCCAAAGTATTACAGTATGAAACTTTTAAATACGCAATACACTACCATAACAAATAACTCGTCCGCGCCTTTTTCATTAAATATATTTACTCTCGCCTTAAATATTTTTTACAGTTTCAATCAACCTTTAATTAGCTTTTCCTTATCTCAAAATGACTAATATTAACGATTTTATCGAAGATGTTGACTATTTTTCTGTATCAGAATCCCAGCTATGTACCCCAGAACAAACGAAAACACATATAAAATATCCTAACACTTTTCTTAAGATTCTTACGCAAAATATTCGATCCATAAATCGTAATTACTTAGACCTACTAACACTACTACAGCGCATTGACCTAGACTGCGATCTACTAGTTTTGACGGAATGCTGGTTATCGTGCAATAGTAACGCCTGTATTCCCGTACTACAAAACTACGTTACACACATAACCTCCAAACATGTAAATCAGAGTGATGGTGTCGTTGTGTACGTCAAAGATACCTTAATACATACGTACGAAAAAGCAGAACTTAACGACTCCGCCTCAGGCCTGATTATAAAATTAAACTCTGAGATAGCAATAATTTGTATCTATCGCTCTCCCTCATTTGACAATATTCACACGTTTCTCTGTGCACTTGATAATATACTTCCATCCCTCAACAACTACAAATCAGTTATTATAACAGGCGACACCAACATCGACATCAAACCAGAAACTTTAGACACACGGTCACAATTATATCTCACGAACTTGGCCTTCCATGGCTTTTTACCTGCACATACTTATCCCACGAGGGGTAAAAATTGCTTGGACCACGTAATGGTACGAACAAAGTCTAAAATAATTACTCTCATTTATGACTCAGCGGTGACGGATCATTATCCATCTCTGCTTTGTATCACTAAAGATAAATTAAAATCGAACTCGCTTAAAACGACAACTAGGGTTGACTACGAGGCTCTCGACATCCTTATGCAGAACTTAGACTTTTCCTTTCTCTTCTCTATTCCAGACCCCAATAATGCAGTAGATGCCTTAATACGTGTAGCTAAATATGCTATAGCCAAATGTACATCATTTTTCAGAGTACCTGCTAAGAAGAAGACACTTAAACCGTGGATAACCCGAGGTTTACTACGATGTATACGAAATCGAGACACACTTCATAAAAAACATAAGCAATCCCCAGATAACATCATACTGCTCATCACCTACAAACGATACAGAAATTTTTGCACAACTATCTTAAAGAAAGCTAAAAGGCGATTCGATTCTCAGCAACTGAATAAGGCAAGTCAAAACCCTAAAAAGCTTTGGGATACAATAAAAACAATAACCAATACACTAAAACCAAAACACTCTTCAACTCAATTATTATCCCTCTGTCCATCCCCATACCAGTCTTGCAATGAGGTAAACCAGTTTTTCATAAATGTTGGTAAAACCCTCGCTGATAACTTAGGTCTGAACCACACTTCAACACACATCCGCACTTCTAAACACTTAAATTCCTTTGTTCTAGAATTGACAGATTCTGATGAAGTTATAATAACCATTAAATCGTTAAGGATAAGTGCAGCCACAGGATGGGACGACATCCCTCTAACGTACATTAAACGCTATACCCAGGTTCTTGCGCCTATACTGAGTCACATTTTTAATACCTGTTTTCAAACGGGTATCTTTCCCACGTCGTTTAAGAAAGCAATTATCCAACCCATTTTCAAAGCCGGCAATAGCAACCTACCAAACAACTACCGTCCGATAGCAGTATTGAGCGCTTTTTCAAAAATACTGGAACGACTTATCAATAAAAGGTTGACTAAGTATTTGGAACACTTTAAATTACTATCCCCACAATAATATGGCTTTCGAAAACAAACATCGACGAGGGACGCAATTCACGACTTATTAACTCACATTGTAAAAAATTTAAACTCGCATAGGAAGGTGCTAACTATATTCTTGGATCTCGCAAAGGCCTTCGACACCGTCCCGATTACAACTCTTTTACACAAATTAGAAGACATTGGAGTCAGAGGCCTTCCACTCAAGCTATTCAGAAACTACCTCACTGGCCGAACACAAATCGTTACTATTGACAACCACAAAAGCGATGAACATCCCATATACTACGGCGTCCCACAAGGGAGTATTTTAGGCCCTACATTATTTCTTGTGTTCATTAACGACCTCTGTGATCTCAATATCCATAATGAGAAAATTGTTTCCTTCGCAGACGATACTGCCCTCACATTTGTCTCAGACTCATGGTCGGAACTACAAACTATTGCACAAAATGGCTTCAATTCTGCCTTAAAGTCGCTCTACTCACATACACTGACGCTAAATGCATCTAAAACTAATTTCATCTCATTTTCTCTTAATAAATTATCGCAACCAAGAACGCCTATAACTATAGTTGCTCATCGTTCTCCCACCGAACTAGAATCTCCATGCAAATGCCCAGCCATAAGTTCGGTTAGTGAGATCAAGTATCTTGGAAAAGTCCTAGACAAACACTTAAATTTTAGGCACTACATCAATATCCTTTCAGGCCGTATCAGGAAGCTAATCTACATATTTAAAACTCTACGATATGTAGCTAATCCTTTCATTATACGAAACGTATATCATGCACTTTGTCAGTCTATTATTGTTTACTGTATCTCTTGCTGGGGGGGTGCAGCAAAAACTATAATGATGCCGCTAGAGATAGCTCATAGAGCTATTTTAAAGGTTGCTTCATTTCGACCGATCTTGTTCCCAACAAACGAACTTTATAAATCGTGGAACGTACTCAATGTAAGGCAACTTTATATCTTACAGATAGTTATGCTCCAACACCGCCGAACGCCATTTAAGATAATTACAAAACGAAGAAAAGATAAAATTTGCACTATTCCACACGCACATACCTCGTTTATTAAGAAATTTGCCATCTATCTTGGACCATTTTTGTATAACAAAATTAATGCAATTTGTCCTGTCTACGGTTTGCCTTATTTCACTTGCAAAAAAACTGTTATGAAATACCTATTAACCTTGAATTATGTTGAAACTGAAATCCTGGTAATAAAGTGACAAAACATTTACAAATACACACACACCCACACACATACACAAACACACACACACACGCACACACCAATTCACATACAAGACTGCACACTAATTTAAATATAAGAAATGCCTTTGTGTAGATCATACATTTTTAACTATGTACAAATCTTGGCATGTATGACGTGTACCGATAAAATTCGACAACCAGAAGGGGGCCGGCACTTTAACTCCTTAACACAGGCTGCTCAGTAGCCTATCTAGGAGAACAGTACTCCACGCACCATTATTGTAGTTAATGTATACTGTCATCGTGTATAGCAATAAGACCGTGTGTTTAACTACAATTTAATTTCATTTCATTTTAAATAAATTATTATATTATTAAATATAGAAAACGTGACGATATCTGGAACTCAATTTTTAATAAGACCGTTGCAACGTAGGATTATTTCTTTAGCAAAAGTTTTGCGGTCTCTACGGCACTATATTTGGCAAACTAAGAAGAAGTTAGTAATTTGATCTCTATACGATTTGTTCCTTCGGGATTCTTGATATTGCTTGACAGCAATTTCCACCGTTGTTAAAACTTTTGTATTTAAATACGGAAATATTTTTCTTTGATCTCGCGTGATTTTTCGAACGTTATTCGTATCAAATGAAATTCTTTGGTCGACCGCCTTCTCGAAATTAACCATACCCAGCTCGATAGCCGATCCTACATGTGTATATATGAACATCGATAACTTGATGTACACACTCTGCGTATATAATTTTCATGATAAGCAATTTGAGTTGATGTGATGCATAAAAGTTAGTATTTTATTGGTATAATTAGTAGTCTAATAAAATGATATATTATATTTACGTTATGTTTAGTAAGCGATGTGTGGTAACGACGCTACAGCGCGTAGACGTCCCAACGCACTTGATGTCGCTGTAGTGAGCATTGGTTGGGTGAACGGATATTACCTGTTGCCTTTCACTCAGAAGTAAGTAAATAAGTTGTGGTGTCGCGTTATGTCGTACGTAAGCATTACTTTGAAGTCAAGTTGTTCACACTTTTCAAGTTTCTGCTGGGCTCTTCGAGGTTCTTACTACGTCTCCGCTAAATGTTTTTTCGAAATTGTTTTCTGTTTTAATGATCTTTTAATGATCTGTTTTAATGATCTAACCATAACAAGTAAGAATTGCAGATCGTGGAGTGTCAAACATTTCGGCTATGTCTCGTGACGAAGGATTATAGATAAAACGTTTATATATACATCTATAAAACATAGATAAAGTAAAATGTGTAAATTAATTCCTCCATCAGCATAGGGACGGCATCCAAACTCAAAGGTTTTATCGTTATGTCTCGATATATAATATACTCGAAAGACAATTAGATTAACTATATCTTTGCCGGGTAAACTGAGCATAGTTATAATTTTTTTCAATTCAGGCATAAGTCGCTATTGGTTTTTCGCTTTCAACTCGTAAGCATACATTTTACATGTATAAACAGGGAAACAGAAACAAACAAATACTACATTTTTTTTATTTGTTAGGAGTCGTATTAAAACTGATTTTAATTATTTATATGCGGGTAGACGATAAACCAAATGCACAAAATATCTTGAATTTGTTAAATAGTTAAAGACAAATTTGCCAACAAGATGGAAAGCAAGGATCTATAAGGATTTTGTCCTAACATATCTTCATTGGAAAAATACATTACACCACTATGTAGTAAACTGCAACGGTTAAGAGAACTTTAAACTGACAAGCATAAATGAAGAATTTAAAGGGAGTTAATGAACAGAGAGATGTGATGGAATCATAGAAGATAACAACCTCTGGCTCTCCAGAAAACAGGCGTCCGTTTGTATATTTATATACACATATACATGCACGTATGTATGCATTTAAGTGATGTACAGGTAATGTATTGTAAGAATTATTAGTTCCACAAACTTGCTGTATTCGGGTAACTCGATGCAATCAGGCTGGTAAAATAATTATCTTCCTAGAATATGTAAAGTTACGAGTAGTGGAAGGTAGTGTAGGTGAGACTTCACATATTCATGGAAACATTATGAAGAACTCGTAGATATGCAGTTTTCCTTAAAATGTTTTCCTTCTCAGTTAAATGACGATGACTAACTATGGGATATATACATAACTTCAAATAAGCTAACTATTCGAAGTGTTGTAGTTGACGTGAGATGAAACTTAAAACTTCTATGTGGGAGTCCAGCGGTCCACCCCCTAGATTATGGCTGCTTTTTCCTTTTCAATTTTCTCATAAATATGAATCACTGTATCTGACAATATATTCTGCCAATTGGTCGATATATTAACAAAGGGATATGCAGAGGTATCCTGCAGGATGAATGCGATCGTGAGAAGGAACACCGTGGTAGGTTTAGTCGCTAAGACCCGGGATTTTCCATATTTCCCCGGATGAGCACAACATAATCCCTCCATCCACTTCCGCGGAGGGGTATGCGTACGTGCATTACCACAAGTAAAAAAAAGAAAAGGCAGATTACACACACATTTTACCAAGTATATTTTTCTGGTCCCATCTGGAAGCGAGGTTTTTGCTGTTTACTGGGAAAAGACTTCGGCTGCAATTTCTTGAAAGAGTTTCTTGACAGAAAAACACTTTATGTATGTTTGGCTGGCAATCAAACACAAAATTTCATGACCGGAGTCGCCTATTCCCTACTACGGCTACACTGGCATCCGACCAACAAAATTGATTAATATTTTTATTGATAAATTTAAAAGACTACTCTGAATAATTATTTCATTTTATTAGAATCTATTGACGTAAGTAAGCATTCTATAAATTATAATAATAAAGTACCTATGTATAAATATTGAAATAAAGGCAAAAAAGACTGTTATAAACTACAACGTGTAATAAGAACATGTGTTCATGCTTCAAGGTTATATGCTGCGACCTGTGATTAACCTAAAATTCTTAATAACACTTTGGATTGTACACTTAAAAATTGATTCCTTTTTTCTTAAAGAAGTGATCACATACCTACTAGGAATAAATCAGGTATCGCTGGTGACACTATACAAATACTAAAACAATACACACAAAATACACTCAGACTCGGACAACTATTTGTGGACCACACAATGTTTTGTCCTGTGGACCGAAACCATAGTGTGAGGCGACTTAAAAGGCTACGCCACGCGTGCAATCGATTATTAAAGTTTTAATGTAAAATAAAAAAACGGCTATTTTTAAAGCTTGAAATATTAGTAATCTGGGCTTCTAAAATGTTAGTGCAGTAACTTTTCAACAAATAGAAACTCATGGATTTAGCTGTAGGGCTCTCAAGGGTGATCATGTTATGAATATGCCCGAGCAAAGAAGTTTGAAGCTAAATTACTGATATATTGACATTCAAATTCAAACATACTCGTAATTAGTTGTGTTTAAAATCATGTAAACGCATCGGTCGGTTGCGCCGCGCGCCGGCCGTCGAGGCTTGTGGAATGCTCACTGGTTAATGGTTGGCGAATAGTGGGGAGCGCTACGTTGGATAGACGCCGCGCCATGCGAATCGTGCTATAAATTAAATTGTGTAGCTACGTACATAGCGTGTACATATGTATATATTATATGATTTGTTATTTTAACCATGTTACATAACTGTTTATTGTTTAATTTTGTGCTGACTCCTTACGTCCGTGCGACATCAAAGATCCGCATTGAAAAGCAGCGGTCAGGCAGCGATCAACTGTGGGTCTCTATGGACAACAATACAGTAATATAGCTGAATGTGTACTAATTTGTCATAGATTGAATGTATATGTTTTTTTCTTTTCATCTATTTTATTTTAAGCTTCTTCTCTTTCGTACTGTCTGTATCTGTGGCAAATAAACGACTTTTCTCTCTTTCTTTCTAAAGTAAAAAGCAAATGAGGATATTTTTTGTGTTACTTTCGAAGTATTCATTTTTTATAGCTCACGATATGCTATTAATTATTATAAACTATACTTTAGAATCACACCTTTAAAATAAAGGTATCTAGTGTAGTGTATCCGTTATTTGTAAAGCACTCCGCAACACAGGATTATTGCTTAGGACGATAGCGATTACATTAATTACAACTTCAATCCACGTCAAACTAGATAAACGCAATTGCTAACCTAGCGATGAGATCTCGTATATATACTGACGAGGAACAACTTTGGTCCGTAGAGAAGCTCGCTCAAACACTCACAACTTGTAAAACTTTCAATACCTACTTAAGCTCGGGCCACGTTTGATTGAAAGAACTGAAGAAAAAGGTTGAATAAAAACTACATTGGAAGCAATCTACGTAAATACAGTAAGAGTAGAAAACTGTATATATACTCATACATACAGAGTCTCACGCTTATATTTCCGAAGAAGTAGACAGATGTATATTACACCTGCATTTCTACAGATATTATTTTAGGTCACATATAATACGCCAATCTATTATTTTTTGTTACAGTTCCAAATTAGAAATTTGACCCTGGAACCACACACACTCTAAGTACTACAACTAATGCCATTTTAGTAATCATAGGAATTGAACACCATTAAAACACTGAAATAATTAGCAGACAGCTGACAGACTAATGACTTCACATCACTAGAGTCCATTTTTAAGATTTTGTATCTTATATACTCTTACAACAGTATCTAGGACAGTATTCTATAAAAATATCTATATTCGATATTGAACGCTTTATATTCCTATCTCTACGTAATATATTATCAAGACAATCAAGATAAGGGATAACAAACAAAATCACGTACTTAATATATTTTGTAGGTATCTTCTTCAGAAAATAAAATCTATGCGGACGTGAACGTATATAAATTATCGGCAAAATAAAGCAAATAAAATGAATCTGGCATTGTCACAAAAATATAAAAGCCTTATAGGATATAGCCGCTTGAAGCATTTTGTAAAGACTTATAACAGAAGATTTTTTGCCATCCTCCGAATATCACCCAATGCTATGGGACCGATTCTATTACCACAACTACCTTCACGATTTACAAACCACCAACAGTGGCATAAATAATATTTACTGGACTTTTCCAGCGGCTTTAGGTTAGGTTAGAAACAGTACTTTTTTTGGATGAAAGGTATGTCTTTTTCTCTTTTTCTCACATTTGGGGTGCCACAAGGTAGCGTCTTGGGCCCTACCCTTTTTCTCATTTATGTTAATACTCTCTGTCAACTTTCAATGCCTAATTGTTAGATATTTGCCTATGCTGACGACACGGCTCTTATTGTAAGTGGTCCGTCTTGGAGTAGTGCAATTCATTCTGCTGAGAATGCGCTTAAAATTGTGATGAAATGGCTAAGTATTAATTTGCTCACACTCAATTTATCTAAAACTCGATTCGTTAGTTTTACAGCAAATTCAGCAACTCAACCAAAAACAATAAATCTGAAAGCTCACAGTTGCTCAATAACATCATCCAACACCTGTCTGTGTCCACTGATACAACGAGCATCAGATGTTAGATATCTGGGTGTACACTTAGCTGGAGCAAACACATAGACCAAACTACAGCTCGTGTTCGTAAACTTATGTTTCCTATAAAAAAACTAAGGCATGTTGTTGATATGCCTCTCTTAAAAACAATATACTTCGCTTTAGTTCAGTCCCTGATAACATACTGCATTGTAGTATGGGGAGGCACATATCGAACCTCCATGATCCGTCTGGAGAGAGCACAGCGAGCTATATTGAAAGTTTTTACGAACAAACCTTACCGCTATCCCACATCTCAATTATACAAAGATGTCTCAATACTAACTGTTAGGCAGCTCTGCATTCTCCATATCACACTATGTAAACACTCCTTACTTGCATATACTCCACCAGCGAACAAACGTCGTAACTATTACGTATGCCCAACAAATAAATTCAAGACTTCCTTAGCGGGTCGACACTTTCAAAGTCTTAGCTGTCGCCTTTATAATAGAATTAATAAAAAACATATTATATTCCCCTTGACAATGCATGAATGTAAAAAAGTGCTCACAAAACTGCTTCAAGCACTATCTTATGATGAAACAGAAAAACTTCTAGTCAGTGAACTATAGGCTCGTTCCCGCATGTACACATAGCATACATATGTCCTATTTCCACCCACACATGAGCGCACCATACACAGACAAACACACCCACCCACATACACACACGCACACACACACACACACGCACACACACACACGCACACGCACGCACACACACACACAAACACACACACGCACACACACACGCACACACACACACACACACACACACACACGCACACACACTAGAACTATTGCATGTTTTAATTTGTCTAATTAAATTTAAGTTTATTTTTCTTTTCTTATTAATTCAATTTAAATTTAACAATCTTTTATGTAAGTACATCACAAAATAGTTATGTAATCATTTGTACAACAATATAAAATTTTGAACTGATGAGTGTAGTAGGGGAGGGCGCTGGTGTACGAACACAGTTCTCACTAGCTCAGACACCATCGTTTAACTCTATCTTTATAAGTATCTTAATCTAATATTATGAAAGGTCTTGCTACATTAAGATAGAATAGCTGTAACACATTTTGGAAAATAAAGATTTATTATTATTTATTATTCTGTACCCCTGACAACGTACATGCGAAATTTCATGATGATTTGCCGAATAGTTAAAGCGTGAAATCATAAGAAACAAACTCACATTTGCATTTATAATATTAGTTAGGATAGCCGCTTGAAGCATTTTGAAAATATTTATACCAGAAGATTTTTTGTCATCCGTCGAATATCAGTACCACAGTTACCATCACGATTTACAAACGACAGACAATGTCATAAATAAACTTTATTATCAGACAGTGGAGGTGGCCCACAGGTGGGCAGTGGAGTACTACACCGTCATTTCACCACTTCAATTTAAGTTCCACGTAAAAGAGAATGAGATTATAGCAGTAAAATGAGCACTTCGCCAGAGTACGCGCTACTGAGAATTTTTGAACAAATATGCACCAAAATAGCTTGATCCTGGAACTAGAGAACCTCAAGCTCAGCAAGCTCAAATGCAAATTAAGGCCACTTGACAAAAACGCAGTCAACATAATACCTTATTTTTATTCAATGATTGATTCGAAGTCCCTCGACTTTTATTATACAACTAGCTTTTGCCCACGGCTTCGCTCGCGTAAAAGTAGGTTAGGTTATGTTACCGTTGGCGCCAGGAAGCGCTAGCTCGGAGCGAGGGACCTGCTCTTACCGCTCTAGAGGCGGCACGGTCCGAGTTTCGCCAGGTCTTGATGGAAGAATGGAAGGAACGACTTGTGCGCCCCAGTGTCTGTTCCTGTGTCGCACAGGCTGGTAGAAGACGCCTGGGTGTCATCACTGCGGTGACTGCCGTGATGTTGTTGTGGACACGGCGAAGCACACTTTGGCGGATTGCTCCACCTGGGCATCGCAGCACCGTGAGTTGCTCGCGGCAGTCGGATTGGTTGCCCTCTCGCTCTCAGCCGTGGTTCAATCTATGGTCCGGAGCGAGAGATTGTGGAACGCCGTCGTCTCCTTCTGTGAGGAAGTCATTTCCATCAAGGAGGCAGCGGAGCGTGAGAGGGAGCGCTTAAAAACTCTCCCCAACCGCAGAACCACGCGCCGGAGGGCGCAAGATGACCTCCAGCCATCCTGAGGTATTACCTGGGGGTGGTTGGCTTCGTGAGCCTGCCCGCCACCCGATCAGCAACAGGTCCGGGAGACAGCTTGCGTATTTTCACGCGCGCCTCTGTGTCGTGTGTCCGTCCCTCCTTAAGGGGAGAGTGGGCTTAATAAAGTGGTACGTAAAGGGTAGTGTTGCTATGTACTGGCCTGCCGTTTCATGCACCGGGCCGAAACCTCGGCGGGGTCGCGACTGCATGTGAAAGTGATTCGCCGATTGCGGTTTTGCCGAGGAACATCGTGGTAGGTTTAGTCTGTATTACCGGGAGGTCCATTATCATCATATACCATATTTCTTTTTACCCCTCCATCCGCCCTCGCGGAGGGGTATGCGTCAAGGCATTCCACATTAAAAAAGATATTAAAATAAAAATGATAAAAACAGTACTTTCTTTTAAAAAAATAACGTGGCCTATGTTACTCGGTGATAATAAAAATTCTTTCACTTGAAAGAATTTTTAAAATCGGTTGAGTTGTTTTTGAGTTAAATCCTTACAAACAAACAAAAAACAAATCTTTCCTCTTTATAATAATAATATAGAAATAAACTATAAGAAGTAAACTATAACATTTGGATGTATTTTACACAATATACGAAGTAAATTTGATTTTTTTAATTGCATGCTGTGATTGGAAATAGAATATTCTATTGCTTTACCTTGATATTGAACGATTGCGCAAGTTGCCAGTCGCTAGACAAAAGTTTAAGTTATGTAAATTGCATGTCTGGAATTTCTTAACAACAACACAGTGTTTTAAAAGTTAACTGTAAATTCCCTACATGCTCCAGAAAGTACGATAAGGCCTATTTATTTGCTATAATGGACTCCAATAACAGTCACTAGATATGGGAATTTAGTAACCTCAAAATGATCACGACCAAACCTTTTATTGACCAAGTTAGTCTTAGAAACCACACATAATTAAAAACCTATTGTGTCTTGCTACCGATGTGCCGCCGCGGCTTGAAAGATTAACGCGAAGTACAAGCAGCAATAGGTGGCTTGAAAACCTGAAATCTCTGTCAAGTGTACTATAATAAAAGTTCCTACCTCAGAACTGCCAATCTATAGATTACTTTAGGCGCGGGTAGAAAACAATTGCAGTGGTACTCAGCATGTATACTGATGCAATATTGAGATGAGATATTGATTAACATTATTCGTAGAATACGAATCAGTTCTTCCACGTACTTTGAAAATATGGAATACAATGCCAGCGCACGTATTTCCTTTTATTTAAATAGCTTTGTTAAACGTGTCGTGAAGAACTGTCCTATACTTTCTGTAAGGCTATTATGACAAAGATTACTGTGCCTCTTTTGCAATATTACTTTTGAATTACACTAGCTGCTAACCATTATTATTCTTATACACAAATAACGTATGCAAGTTAAGACAATTGTAGCGCGAGTAATTTTCGCGTGTATTAGCACAATCAGGCAACATGGCATCAATTAGCGGGGCAAAAGTTATTATTTTTATATTCTACACGGCTTCAATCGCGTTAATCAAAATTTTTTCAATACGTTTCTGTCTCTCGAGACTGTTCCCGAGAGATAGAAACTTATAAACAAAAGAAACAAATGTTCTATTTTCTTTATCACTGTCAACATATTCGTTTGTTTGTTACGTCTTCAAGCCTTACTTATTTGCAGAGGTACGGAAAAGAGCATAAGTTTATCCAGAAAAAGTACTGTTTCCGAGGGATAGAACATTGACATAACTTACATTTACCCGAGCAAAACCGCGGAAAAATATAGTTAATTTTAATTATTAGGATCTCTAAACTTAAATATTATGTTAAGTAGCTAGTGGCTTATTAGGTTTTCACGTATGACTGTTAGAACCGTCTATGTACATCCAAATATACAACTGGAGAAAGAATATCTTAATAGTCGCAATATGCGTAGGAACATTGTGTCATTGCTCATATAAAGAGACAATACAAGGCTCACTTCAGATCGTACGGTAAAAATAAATAGACGAATGCCATAGGATGTGACATTTGAATATGTTGCCTTTCAATAAAAGAGTGAACTGCCTCGTCACTTTACTGTGCTAGACAGTGCGCGCTACCGGACTCGGCGTTTAACATCAACTATTCGTAGTGTTATCAAGATGTATATGTGGCCTAGAAATTCTTATGACTCAAAATCCACTTCAGGTGGATCGAAAATCGGCCTGTGACATCGAGCCGTAGAAATTCACTGTCCAAAATTGAGTAAGTAATATACAGACAGGACAACGATTTTGTGTTTTCTTAAAATATTTTTAAATGGACCGCTTCTCAAAAGTATATTTGCTAATCATATTTGTCTCGGCGCAAAGTGGTATAAATATGAAGCCATTACGTCCCACTGCTGGGCAAACTCCTCTGTTCTTCTATCTCTCTATCTAAAGCCGCTAAAGACTTATCTTTTTTATTATACGCTTATATTAATTACTTAAAAGTAATATCTTTCTGTTGTGTACTTTGGCGTTTCATGATATATATGTGTATATGTATATAAGGTAATTCGTAACGGGCATTGACGCGATCATGCGTAATATTTACCTTATTGATGATTAACATTTCGACTAGGTTATACCGGTCATGGTCACAAACTAACTGAGCAAACATTATGCATGATCGCATTAATGCCAGTAACGATTTTTTTAAGACATTTTCCGCATTATGTATAATTTCTGTGTCGCAAGGGACTTTACAAACATTCAAACAACGGATACAAAGAACACCCAGACTTGGCACAAACATTTGTGAATTACACAAATCATTGTCCCCTGTGTGGATCGAAAGCACAACACTTGGCACAGTAGAAGTGGCGTGCAGAACGCTTCAACCATTACACCTATTACACCTATATTTAAAAAAATAACTAATCTGGCTTCTAGGTAACCAATAACGTCAGACGCAACGTAACCTAACGGGTAATAGCGGGAAGAGATTTATATTTCCCGTGCCACAAAACCACCTCACCCCAACGTAATCATTCTCGATGTTATCTGAAACGCTTCCCCCTTTCACTGTTAACATGATAAACCCCTAAGTTGCTTATAGGTACAATCGCCCAAACATTTCAATCAGATGTTAAGGCTGAATCTGAATTGTGATCGAGTGGTTACCTAATTGGAGCATATATTTTATCAGTAATCTCTGGTTTTATATAAATACGAGAAACGTTCAACCGTGTTGCTGACTACGCCAGTCAGTAATATATTTCTGTTTTAAAAAAGACAACACCAATAAAAAGACCTCACATACTACATTTTTACACAACGGTCACAAAGAAAACGCAAACTGGGAAAACAATTTGTATACAACACACGTTTTTGTCCCGAGTGGGAATCGAACTAACAGCACTTGGCCCAGTGGCAATGGTGAGGCGACGAGGTAAAACACTACATAATCCAAGCAGTCCAAATTGATACTTATGTTTTTCTAAAACGCGTTATCGTTACGATGTTGAATCCTAAATAATTGTAAATGCGAATATGACTCTGTTTGTTCGTTACGCTGTCACGCCTTAACTACTCGACCGATCATCATACAATTTCGCATACACGTTGTCATGGTTATAGAGAAGGACATAGGGTACCTTTCATCTAGAAAAAAGTACTGTTCGCGAGGGATAAAATCTAGCATTATTTAAGTTACAAAGCATCTTTTACACCACTTTCAATAAGGTTATACGTTACGATTTAAATGCAAAAACAAGAACCATTTAACAAAGCCATATTTCAAAAAGAGAATTAAAATTGACTGCTAGATGAGAGTGCAATTAATATTTTAAATTTGGTTTTAAAAAGAGTCGAGGTTGCTCAATATCACCCTTGCAACACCTACCTTCATATTATAATTAAAAGCGATACGTTACCCTGTGTATCGTGCATCCGTTTACTATGATAATAATATGAGAAGTACCGCTGCTGCCAGATTTAAAAGCCTTGTTTTATATTATTTATTTTTGAATGGATTTATGATCTTTGTATTGTATATTAGCTTAACACAGTGGTTTCACCTACGTTTATGATTATTGCTCCGCGCCCGTAGCTTGTAGCACGATGTTATATCCTTAGTTATTAGTAGTTAAAGTAACTTGCTATTGAAGAAAGAATTATTAAAGGAAAATATAAAAATAATATTAATTTATCTTTATAATAAAGGTGTTGATTAGTTTAGATGTAGATTTCGGTTGACGTAACATTTTGATGACAGTAAAAAGAAAATTGGGTCAACCGTCCTATAGAATACACTTCACATTTAAATCAAAATTAGTTTATACTTTAGATAGTTTATTATATTTTAATCCTTACTGGCTATCTGGGTTACTATATTTACTAGTATTCTCTTTCTAAATACCGTTTGAACCCCCGACCTTTCGATCGTAAGTCCCTGAAGCATTAAGCTACCGCCGTATCAAGATTTAACCTCCCAATTATAACTTATAATATAAGCCTTAGCCCTATTAAAATAACGGAAAACACGTTCATCAATAACATAATCGATAAACGCTTGAGAAATTATTAGGAAAGTATTACTATTGTAAAAGATTGAATTACATGGTACCTCTACTCTAGTTTATAATTGTTTACTAAATTAGGAATTTCCCTGGGAAACCAGCTAAACATATTAAAAAATCCATTTAATGATGATCAGAATTATTAAGTGAGCAAGTTCTTAAACAAAAAAATATTTAAGACTAGATTTTGCCGTGGCATCGCTCGCGTTAATGAAGGTTTAGTCAATAAATGTCTATCACTAGTGAACAATTCTTTGTTTCTGGATCCAAGGTACGACCTTTTTTGTACCCCTGACAACGTGTATGGGAATTTCAAGTTGATTGTTCGAGTAGTTACTAGTTAAGTCGTGACAGCGTAAAAAGACAAATTACATTACATTCACATTTATAATATTAATTAGGATTAGAAAGCAAGAATTCATACTCTTTAAAATTTAGAATCAGGTATTTGAAAAATAAACCGTGGTTAACATTTTGAAACCGCTCGTTTGTACAAGTGTTCTCTTTCAGTGAGCTTCGAGCAAAAATTGTAAAATCCACGTCGAGATTTTACGGTCGTTAGGTATATCTGTATATCTGTAGTATTCTCAAAATCGTTTCCGGCATTCGGTTAACGAATCCACTCTTTGTAGCAAATATCGTTTGCATGTCGGACATTTAACATAGATTTATATTTCTTAGTCCCGTTGCATTTGCAGGCTATTGCTAACAATTGTATGAAGCTTTAGTGTTATAAATCCGAGTGCTCTTTGTGTCAGTTGTTTAAATATTTATAAAGTAGAGAAACTATGCGGGAATTGTTCTTGTAAAATGAAAGAGAGTAAAGAATTGTTACTGTACTCAGAATCCTAAGAATCGCTGACGTCAAACCTGTCACCTTATACATTTGTACTGCGACTTTTAAATTAAAGATATTAGACTATCTCTCGCAGTTTTTGCTTGAATGAACGTAAGCTCTTTCGAGCAAAAAACTGCGAGCAAATACATGTGACGAGGAAATCCTAGACAGGTTTGCAACATATCAGAAAATTAATGGCCAGGTTAAGAACCCTTAAACCGGCGAGCGTGTATGAGCAATATGATGAAAGTGAATGAAGCTAGAGAAGTGTGTCAGGATCGTAGCAAATGAAAATCCGTAGTCTTTGCCTACCCCTCTGGAAAACAGGCGTGAATCTATGTACGTATGTCGTCTTCTGTTTTTTCAAAAGACACCTCCTGCATTGGGAATAATTCCTGTGTCGCCGGGTACTTAAATTCAAACAATGGACACAACGATTATCTAGACTCAGAACAATTATTTGTGGATCACAAATTTGTGTACCGTGTCGAACCCCCGGACGGACGGATGGAGGAGGGGGGGTGTGGAACATCGAACGGATCGAACCTTCAACGTTCGTGCAATGGCACTGTACAGGCGACTACTTAAGAGGAAACACCACGGGCGAGAGAATTGAAAAATAGGTATTTGTAAAATCTATTGCTGTCGCGCAGTGCCCGCAGAGCGTGATAAAGACAACTGCACCTTGGACTAAAAATACCTATAAAAGTACACAAAATCAACGTTTCGTAGTCCCCTCATTCCTTCTCCAACACTCAACCGATTTAACTACATATTTCATTAAAAATTTAAGAAAGGCTTTGGCCGTATATTTTTCTTTTTTTATATAATCTACTCAAATTTGTTTTCTGGATGTTTGAACACAGCGGAAAATCTGACCAATTTTTGAGGTTTTTGAAGGCTCATATCTCTTTTAATAATTAATTATTGAAAAAAAGGAAAACATAGGGACATGCTAATAGAGGCTATACATGTTCTTTTAAAATATTATTGTTCTACTGGCATTATCCAGGGAGGAAACAGGGGACTACATTTGTATGGAAAAACAGCCCTTGTGTTTCCTCTTAAGCCACTACGTTACCCAATTAGTCAAATAATATTGTTTTGTTATTGTACCAACGAGGTGATTATAATTATTATTATAATATAATATTCTATCGCATACACATAACACCATCTAGCCCAAACTAAGCAGAGCTTGTACTATGGGTACTAGACAATGTATAAACATACATATATACTTTTTTTTGTTAGTACTTACATATTATACATGTAATTAGTGGCCCAGGTTTCTAAACTGGCGGAGGCTGTATGTTGGTAGACAGTTTCGTCATTTAGGTAAGTAAAAAAAAGTACTCCGAATTCCAATCCAGTTTGTAGAGTAAATTGTGCCTTAAAACTATTTAAGTGTCCAAGATAATGTAATGTTAAAGTCAGTTACATGCATGATTACAATAACTAACAGATCTATATATCTTAAATATATAGCACATAGTTATATCACAGGACCCCAAAAAGTACGTAAGCAGGTCGTATATAGTCAAGGTAAAAAACGCCTTGTGTCAACTTCATTCTGAACTCAGTGAGACATAAGTATGACTTTTTACTGGCCCAGCAAATCATTACTTAGGCGTCCGTACTACCAAATATAATCAAGGTTGATAAAACACGATAAAGTCTGTAAACACTTGCAATAGAAGTGACAAAGGCTACATCAAGTTAATTAAAATAATATGTAATACGATAAACCCATAAAAAAAAAACAAATTGTTATTCAAAATTTAATTTTATGTTATTATTATTTTCATGTGGAAATGTATGTAATGGAGATAATGAAATATTATTTGCTGTCTATTGAACCAGCTTTTCTGTAATAAATACATTATTATTATTTAATAAATTTATTATATTTATTATTTTAAATTAATAATATTTATTATTTAAAAAAGGTATTGAAAATTAAACATGTCTAATCCCAACAAATATACTATAATATAATAATAAAACGATATAATATGAACATATGCAAATCCCGTGATTTATAGATTTCAAATTAGCATTTAGAATTCTTTCAGATCATCTATCCAAAAAATTTGGATACTTAATGAAAATAACTCACTGACTTGTGATGTGGTGTTTTTGACGATATGCAACACTGATTAACTGAGTGTAAAAAGAACTATTTCCAAACTATTCACTCATGAGACGGTAGGTACAATATAAATGTTTTGAATGTAGGTATCATGCAGTATGCTTTTTTGAAGCCTGGTTCGGAACTAACATTGGCCATATATAAAATGGTCGCAGCCGCTCATGAATTACTTTCTAAAATCGCTAAGATAAAATAATATTTTATGTAATTTTGTAATAGGTTACGATGGTAATAGCAAATCAGTTTGGAAAAATCCTTAAATAAATAAAGAATAAAAGAAACTGATATTATATTATATTATAAATGCGAATATGAGTTTGATTCTTTATTACGCATTTACGCCTTAAGTACTCGACCGAGCATCATAAAATTTTGGATACAACGTGTATCACCTCCCACAGGGCTCAATTTTAGGGGCCCTTTCTGTTTTTAGTATACGTAAATGATTTGCCGTTCTTTGTACAGGATTTCTGTGATATTGTTTTTTCGCGGATGACACATCCCTTATTTTTAAAGTAGACCGAAAAGCACCAAATTTACGTACTGTTAATGATTCACTCGCGCCAGTCCTGGACTGGTTTACGATGAATAATTTACTACTAAATTCTAAAAAAAATAAGTGTATCAAGTTTACATTGCCAAATGTAAAGATTCCTAACGTGAATACAAATTTAAATGATGAAATAATTTTTTTTTTCAATTTACAGTTTTTTCAGGAATAACTTTAGATCATAAAGTTCAGTGGGGCGCTCAAATATCGTGTCTTGCAGGAAAACTTAGCTCAGCCGCATACGTAATTCGGAAAGTAAGACAGCTTACTGATGTAGAAATGTCAAAATTTATGAATTAAAAATGTGATCGTCATACTTTCACCCCCAAGTTATCTGTTGACGCATAGTATATATTTAACTTTCATTTGATTTATTACCCGTTATATCCTGTATAACTCATTATTTCATGATACGTCGTAAAACACGAGATAATATATAGTAATGTTATTTTTTTTAAATACATAATTAAATAAGGCTGGACTTTAATGTACTAAGTAAAAATATTTTAACTGAAGTCAACAAATATGTACATCAAATTAATTAAGCAGTACCCAAAGTAAACCGTTTGAAAACTCATTACAACAGCAAATATCATAATATAACTTTAATTTAGTCAAAGTCAAAGGGCCTTTTAGAGCGCTTATATATTATGATCTCAGCTACATAATATAACGCCCTAAAAGAGCGCCCTAGACCAAACCTTATTATTGGTATAATTAAGATTTTTGTGTAGCACATCTTTTGTTGAATGTACACTAAAATATAAAAAATTATATATTGTAGTATACCTACGTTTAATAATTATATTCATAGCATGCTAATGAATAAAACATTAAGTAGTCAAAACATCTCTTCTCGTCTTTTATATATAATATATAAACTGAATATTGGTAACAGTACAGTAACTGCTATCGAATTTTGTTTTTATTCCTAATTTTATAATTATATTATTTATTCCTATACTTATCGTATCCTGTTCCAATAAATCATCAAGACAATTATTAAAACTACCTTATTCATTCGCCTAGTACGTTTCTCACACTTTTGTTTACGTATAATATTTTTAACTTCTGTTGAGACACAAGAATGCTGGCATTATAAATCATTCTCAGAAATAAATAATTTGAAAATGGCAAGGAAAATAACTTTTCAAATTACTATTTGCGAGGATAGCTTAGGAATGTATCAAACATTTATCAACCGTAAAATATTAATATAGTATTAAAGGAATTAACATAATAATTATTAATGTATTTAATTTAAAAATAATACTTACCGGAGATAGGTTTTGAAATAATCAGCTAAACTGAACTTTTCATCAAGTTTCATAGATTTTTACGTTACCACTTAATTTCAAACTTGAACGAGAATTTAAATAAAGTTACGCTTATCTTTAGCACATAAATATCACCAAGTTTTTATAATACTTTTACTTAACGACTGATAATTTTTAGCATACATATATTCACTGGTTTTTCGTGGGAAAACTTTTCCAAACACACTTTCACTGCACGTAGTTGATACACCTTCCACAACGGGGCGACAAGTGCTAGTTCACGCGCGTCAGTCGGCGATTGCGATATTTGTGAGATGAAGCTAGCCCCACAATTCGACGGAGAGCGCATGCTCGCTCATTTCACCATAGTGTCCGAGTTGCTCTTATAGTAATATTCCAATTTCTTAGAAAATAAGCTCATGTAACACTTATTTAATTGAAGCGTTATTTACATGGCTTCATGAATATTCGTCATTATACATATATTTCTAGCTGTAATACAAAAAATCTACGCAGATTCGTTTTAGACAAAGTACCGAAAACTATTACAAAAATGATAAGTTTGCAATGTCTATTAAGGCGTTTTATACACCTATTAATTAATTTAAAATAGTCCTTAATAGACAATTTAATAATGAACTACGCTAATGGCTATTGAGATTTTGAATTCTGTTTTAGAACTTATCTCTAAATTCGTAGCAATAGTGAAGTATATGTTGATTTAAAAGAACTTTTTATATTCAAAAAGCCACATTTTAAATTGATTTTATATTGATTTTATAATCTATGAGTAAATTTTTTTTGTAGCTCCTCTGTGTTACTGCATAATTTAAAGGTTTTTCTCGTCGTTAATTTGTAAATACATATATTAAATTTCCACCAAGTGTTAATTTAATAACCATCCATTACGACAAATAAATATTTTATTCATGCCGAACTTTAGTATAAATGAAGATTCTGCATAATTTACTTTAAAATGTTTTACAAAATCATGTTTACATTGTGCTTCTGATATTAAAATGGGATTCGAGTTCCGATTCGTAACTTCATTCAAAATCGCGTCATACGCTCCGCTAACTACAGTTTTAATATATATTATGTCATGTTAAATTGTATTAAAAAAATCACGACTTGTTTGTACATAAGATGCTGTGAAGTATATTGCTGATTTACTAAATTGGACATTTAGACATTTATTTAAATTTTAATTCTAATGATTTATCTTGTTTATATTGGCGTTTTGAGTCGCTTGTACAGAGCTGGATGCCAATTCCAGATCAGGCAAAGAATTGTTTGGTTTTTTATTAAAAATATTGTCTTAAGTTTACGGGAATATTATATATTGAAATTAAATTACGTAAACGAATTTTATTTTTTGGATTATGGCTGCTGAAAAGCAACCGAAACATCGGGGAAAGTGTAAACCTAAATCACTACATATTATGAAACATAGTCCCTCGCCGCGTCTGTCTGTCTGTTCGCGATAAACTCAAAAACTACTAAACGGATTCGCAAACGGTTTTCACCAATAGACAGAGTGATTCATGAGGAACGTTTAGGTGTATAATTCATTTGTTAAGATTTTGTACTACCCGTGCGAAGCCGGGGCGGGTCGCTAGTAAATTAATAATTGAAATAGCTTAGATAGTAGTAAAGTTACATTAGTAGTTTAATAGTTCCAAAATTATGTAATAATCGTGTTTTAAAATAAACAACGCGATCAAATCTGTATAAAGTAGTTTAATTTCAACAGACTAATAAGTTGAAACCTAATGTTGTACCGTTATGTGGATGTTATGCGGGGTACTCCGGCGGTTGGGCCTCGAGGTGGCCCTGTCGAAATCCGAGGCTGTATGTTTTCACGGCCCTCGGAACCGGCCACCTCCAGGGGCCCATATCATGGTAGGAGGGGTCCGCATCGGCGTCGAGCCAACCCTTAAGTATTTGGGTCTCCTGCTCGACAGCCGATGGGACTTTACAGCCCATTTCCGTCGTTTGGCCCCCATTCTTCGGGGCGCTGCAGGTGCGCTCGCGCGTCTGCTGCCCAACCTCGGGGGGCCAAACACCTCCTGCCGGAGGCTCTACGAAGGGGTCGTGCGGTCCATGGCCCTATACGGGGCCCCAGTTTGGGGAGACAACCTGGCGGCCCGAAACATTTCGGCGCTACGTGCACCACAGCGCGCCATGGCCATCAGGTTGATTAGAGGATACCGCACGATCTCGTTCGAGGCTGCGAGCCTCCTCGCCGGATCGATGCCATGGGACCTGGAAGCGGCGCTCCTGGCGTCGCTCTATCGTTGGCGCCAGGAGGCGCTAGCTCGGGGCGAAGGACCTGTTTTTCCCGCAGTCGAAGCGGCGAGGTCCGAGCTCCGCCAGGTCCTAGTGGCGAATTGGAAGGAACGACTTGTGCACCCCAGTGCCGGGCACGCCACGATTGTGGCGGTAAGACCCGTGTTTGAGGAGTGGCTGGAGAGGCGGCATGGCGCCCTCACCTTCCGGCTGACACAGGTTCTAACTGGCCGGGGTGTGTGGCCAGAGAACCTCCCCGTGTGCCCGACGGCTGCTGGTCCTTTCTACATTTTAGTGGATTGGAACGGCAGTCGTTGGGCCGGTACACCCCGGGCAACACGGGTAATAATGTCCTTTCGGGGGCATTATTACTCGTGGCTAATACTCTGGCACACGCGTAGGGAACCCGAGGCAGTTTGTCTCGGGGTTATCGGCCCGCAAGGGCCGCGTTTGGGGGTCTCTCCACGTGTTCCTCTGATTAGCAGAGGAAACGTGGATTTGAGACAGGGAGGGTAGAGGAAGAAAACCTCGGTAAAAAATAACAAGTAGGGGCCCGTAAGGCCAGGGCAGGCCTAGGTAGGTAGGTTAGGTTAGGTATATATATATATATGTATGTGTGTCTATATGTATATATATATATATATTTAGGGTTGTTAGGTTAGGTTTAGTTAGGGTTTAGGTTGCTAGGTTGTAGGGGCCCGTTAGGGTGGTAGGTTTAGGTTAGGGTTAGGTTTTGTTAGGTAACCTACCTACCTGGGTAGTTTACCTCTCTAAAAAATCACCAGTGGGGCCTGTAAGGCCCGGGCGGGAGCACATAGGGGAGGGGAAACCCAACCCTGCTCCAACCGACTCGTTACCCGTTGAGTGTCGTTGATCACGTCTAGCGGCTCAACGGGACCGAGGGGCTTGCCTTAGTTGGCCGGCCCGCGAGAAGGAAAACTCACACCACCCAACAGCGAAGTTGTAAAAACCTCTGGGTACCTGCCGTCCCCCAGCAGTATGTAGGCCTTCCCCCGGAATGAGCGTCACCCGGGGGTCGACTTTAGATCGTCTCTACTCGTGGGATCAATATGGAAAATCATGGAAAACAAAAACCCATAGAAGTTGAGAAGGAGAAGGAGCATGGAGTGCCATTGCGCGACTCCAAAGGGCGCTTTAAGCGCCCTTTACGACCACGCGCCAGTGATGATAGAGCTAGCGCGTCGACGCCTGACGGAAGCCGGAGGAGCTCCGTCAGCGTCGAGTCCGGGTCCGAGGCGGGCTCGGGCTCAGAGGCAAGTCGGCCTCAGAGCCGGTGCTCGTCGGCGACTGGAAGAGAGCGGGAGGCTTCCGCGAAGCGCCGGAAGACAACGCATCCGGTGCCGTCGGGCTCGTGCTCAGACACGGAGGTGGAGGTGGTGGAGGGGATGCCCTGTCGAGGTAGGGCTGGTTCCCCGATGCCGCCTCCCTCCACGAGGAGGCTCCCCGGGCAGCCTTTACCTGCCCGTCGGGATGCCCCGAAGACGGTTGAGGTCCTGGATGCGTCCCCCTCGGCTGGGGACTCGGTTGCCGACCTCAGGCAACGGTTTGAGGCTGGGGCCGAGACCGTCTTGAGGGTGGCGGCCCGGTCCGGCAACCTGAAGGGGGGGTTCGTCCGGGACCTAAAAAATGCCACGGAAGATATGAGGGAGGCCTTCTTCCACCTGTGGGGACAGACTTCCTCCGACCTTCAGAGGCGCTGGAGGTCGGAGAATGAGGGCCTGCATAGGCAGCTGGCGGAGCTCCGAGCGGAGGTGACGGCCATGAAGGCGGCCGCTGCCGCTGCCGCTCGGACCAACGTTGCCAAGACGCCCTCGGCCGCCGCCGTGGCGCCTGCCGGGAGGCCACGGGAGGAGTTCCCACCCCTCCCGCGGCGCCCAGCACGGCCCTTCACTCCCGCGGAGGACCGGCGTCCCGCCTGGGCGGATGAACTGATGCGGGCCACGGTGGCTCAGGCGCGCAACGTGGTTGATGCGTGCCTGGCCAACTATGGCCTCACGCCCGTCCCTACCCTGGGCCCTCCGCTTGGGGGCCGCCCCCGGATGGTCGGAGGCACGCCGGCTGGCCCGGCGCCCTCCGGCCCACCGGTTGCGCGGCAGACATCTGCCCCCACACCATCGGCCTCCTCTTCTAAGGGGAAGGGGAAGGGCAAGGGGAGGGCGACCGCCGCTGTGGCGCCGCGGCGCCCCGCCTCCCAGCCCCAACCCCCCCCGGTGGCCTCTTCTTCGGCTGAGCAGCCGTGGACAGAGGTCGTCGGGAAGAAGAGGAGAAAGAAGAAGAAGAAGAAGGCCTCCCGGGCTACCCCGGTGGAAAGAAAGAAGAAGGGCCTCCGCCCGGCTGACCTGCGCCCCCCACGCTCCACCGCCGTTGTGGTGGAGCTGACGGAGGAGGGGCTTGCGCAAGGCGTTAGTTACGCGGGCGTCCTCCAGCGGGCCACACAGGCCATGAAAGGCAACCTTGCTGAGATGGGCCTCGCTGGAGGCGTCTTCTTTAAGGTTGCCGCAACTGGGGCCAGGATCTTAGAGGTCCCAGGTGCCACCTCCGGTGACAAGGCGGACAGGGTGGCCGAAACAATTCGGTCACTCTTCACGCCTGAGGAGGTCAAGGTCTCCCGCCCGGTGAAGTCCGCAGAAATGCGGATAACCGGGCTGGACGACTCGGCCTCCTCTGAGGATGTCGCCGCTGCGGTGGCACAAGCCGGAGCCTGCACTCAGGCGCAGGTCAGGGTGGGGGAGATGCGCCGCGGCGAGAGTGGCCTGTGCACGGTGGTGGTGCGCTGCCCCATCGCCGCGGCGAAGAAGGTGGCGGCCGGCCGTTTGCTGGTCGGGATGGTCTCGGCTCAGGTGAATCTCCTGGAGCCGAGGCCTAGGCGGTGCTACCGCTGCCTCGAACCGGGGCACGTGAGGCAGCAATGCACCGCTGAAACTGACCGCAGCGATCTCTGCTATCGCTGTGGTCAGCCCGGCCACAAGGCCGCCGCCTGCTCCGCCGCAAAACCTTCCTGCAGCCTCTGTTCTGCTGCAGGAAAGCCGGCGGAGCACCGGATGGGGAGCAAATCTTGCTCCCCACCGAAACGACGTAGGGCCAGAGGGGCGGTCGCCGGGACTCCGGCCGCCCCGGCTCCGTCCCAAGCAGGGAGCAATACGGAGGCGATGGACACGTAATTAATTATGGTCCATCGCCTCCTACAGGTGAATGTTAACCACTCCGCCAGGGCGCAGGATATTTTGCTGCAGCACATGGCGGAGTGGTCAATAGACATCGCCGTGGTCGCCGAGCCTTACTGCGTCCCCAGACGACACAACTGGTTTGGGGACCTCGGGGGCTCGGCGGCCATTGTCTCGTCCGGACCCTCGCTCCTGGTGATGACAGACAGGGGCGAGGGTTATATATGTGTTGATTGGGAGGGAACCGTCCTGATCGGGGTGTACTTTTCTCCGAACCGGTGCCTCGCCGAGTTTGAGCAATTTTTGGGCGCGGTGGGGGCCGTTATTAACCGGTACCCATCGCGTCCGGTCGTGGTGGCGGGGGACTTCAATGCCAAATCAACGGCTTGGGGATCCCCTGTCACCGACGCTCGCGGCGACGCGCTGGAGGAGTGGGCGATTGCGACCGGTCTCGTGGTTCTTAACCGAGGATCGGTCGCCACGTGCGTGCGCTGGCATGGCGAGTCCATTGTGGACATTTCGTTCGCAAGCCCTGCCGTAGCGCGCCGCGTCCGGGACTGGCAAGTGCTGGTCGAGGCGGAGTCACTGTCGGACCACCGTTACGTGCGGTTCGACATCTCCGCCTCGCCGGCGATCCCGGACGATCGCCCGAGGAGAGTGCACACCCCGTCGTCCCCACGATGGGCGTTGAAACGTCTCAACGTAGACGTGCTGGTGGAAGCCTCCATCGTCCAGGCCTGGACCCCGATGGGTGATGGGCCTGTGGAGGTTGAGTCGGAGGCGGAGTGGTTCCGGGGCGCGATGACGCGAATTTGCGACGCGTCGATGCCCCGGGCCAGTGCTCGACCTCCAAGGCGTCAGGTGTACTGGTGGTCTGACGACATTAGTCAGAAACGCGCCGCTTGCATTGCGGCGCGTCGCCAGTACACTAGGTACCGCCGACGTAGGCGGTACCGTGACCCGACCGTGGAGGCACGGCTGTGGGGCGATTATGTACAGCGGAAGCACGCCCTGCAGTCCGCCATCAGTGAGGCCAAAACCCAAAGATGGGAAGAGTTCCTGGGGACTCTCGAGGCAGATCCGTGGGGCCGCCCGTACAAGGCAGTCAGGGGCAAGTTGCGCCCCTGGGCCCCACCGGTCACCGAGAGTCTCCAGCCCCGGCAATTAGAGGAGGTGGTCTCCGCTCTCTTTCCTTCGAGAGCGGAGCACACGCCTCCCGAAATGGCGCCGCCCGATATTGAGGAGGGCGGTGCCGATGCCGGGGCGCCAGAGGTAACAATGGCGGAGCTCGGCGCGGCAATGGTTCGGCTCCGGGGCAAAAACACCGCCCCGGGGCCGGACGGAATTCCTGGCCGCGCCTGGGTTTTGGCCTACGACGCCCTAGGGGACCGGCTCCTCAGGCTGTTTAGCGCCTGTTTGGAGTCGGGACGGTTCCCTGCCATGTGGAAGACGGGTAAGCTGGTCCTCCTTAGAAAGGAGGGCCGCCCCGCGGACTCTCCCTCCGCGTACCGCCCCATAGTGCTGTTGGATGAGGTGGGCAAGCTCTTTGAGCGAGTAGTGGTTGCCCGCCTCTCCAGGCACCTGGTGCGGGTGGGCCCCGACTTGTCCGAACATCAGTTCGGATTCCGAGAGGGCCGATCGACGATTGACGCGATCAGTCGCGTCAAGGCCCTCTCGGATGAGGCGGTCGCCTCGCGCGGGGTGGTGTTGGCGGTGTCCTTGGACATCGCCAACGCGTTCAACACCCTGCCGTGGGCGACTATTAGGGAGGCGCTCCGATTTCATGGGGTGCCTCCCTATCTGCGCCGAATAGTCGGGGACTACCTGCACCAGAGGAGTGTGTTCTGTGTGGGGCGGAACGGAGAGACGTTCCGGAGGGAGGTGTCGTGCGGTGTTCCGCAGGGTTCCGTTCTTGGACCGACCCTGTGGAACATCGGCTACGACTGGGTGCTGCGGGGCGCCCTGCCCCCGGGCGTCGGCGTAACTTGTTACGCCGACGACACGCTGGTCACGGCCCGGGGAGAGGATTACGGGGCAGCTGCCCGTCTTGCCACGGCAGGGGTGGCCCTGGTTGTCGGTAGAATTAGGATGTTGGGACTGGAGGTGGCGCTGGAAAAGTCCGAGGCCCTGTTATTTCATGGGCCTCGGCGGGCGCCGCCACCAGATGCCCACATCATAGTTGGAGGGGTTCGCATCGGGGTGGAGCCGAGTATGAAATACTTGGGGCTCCACCTCGACGGCCGCTGGAACTTTCACGTCCATTTTAGCCGCCTGGCCCCCCGGCTGATGTCGGCGGCGGGAGCGCTTAGCTCTCTGCTGCCGAATATCGGGGGGCCGAGTGTCGTCTGCCGCCGCCTCTATTTGGGGGTGGTGCGGTCGATGGCCCTTTACGGGTCGCCCATTTGGGCCGGCGCCCTCGATCGCCGAAACATCGCCCTCTTGAGGAAACCTCAGAGGGCGATGGCGATCAGGGTGTCGCGGGCGTACCGCACCGTCTCCTTTGAGGCGGCGTGCGTCCTGGCGGCATCGCCGCCCTGGGATTTGGAGGCGGAGGTCCAAGCGTCGGTGTATCACTGGCGCGTGGACCTCCGGCTCCATGGTGAGGAACCCACTCACGGGGCGGTGGAGACGCGAAGGTCCCAGGCTCGACTGGTCCTCGAGGCCAAGTGGGAGGAAAGGCTGGCCCAGCCCCGCTACGGGGTGAGGACCGTCGAGGCTGTCCGTCCGGTGCTAAGGCAATGGATGGACAGACGGCGCGGACCGCTCACCTATCGGCTTACTCAGGTGCTCTCCGGACACGGCTGTTTCGGAGAGTACCTGTGCAAGATAGCCGGTAGGGAGCCGACAACCAGGTGTCACCACTGCGAGGAGTGCGACCGGGACACGGCGCAGCACACGCTGGAGGAGTGTCCGGCGTGGGCCGAGGAGCGCTGTGCCCTGGTCGCCGTGATTGGCCCCGACCTCTCGTTGCCGACCGTCGTATCCATGATGGTCGGTGACGACAGGTGCTGGGGCGCAATGAGGTCCTTCTGCGAGGCTGTCATCTCGCAGAAGGAGGCGGCGGAGCGGAGGCGTAAGGAAGATCCTTACGCCCCGGACATCCGCCGCCGGAGGAGGGGGCGCAGGAGACGCGCTTATGTCGCTCTCCTGCCCCCCACCTAAGGGTTCTGGGTGGCAAGGCCTCAGGGGACCCTGCCACCCGTGAGTAAGAACCCATAGAGGGCGCGCGCGGTGTTCCCGCGCGCCTTCTAACGTCGAAAGGGGAGAGCGGTGAAATGCTCTCCCCCGGGGACGAGAGGAGGTCGGGTCCCATTGACCCGGCCGGCACCCACACGGGGGGGCCTGCTATGGATGAATCTTTTTAGACTCCCAACAGGCCCCCCCCACTGGGTGAGAGAGGGAACACCCCAGGTTTTTTTAGTGGGTATCCCAGCACTAGGCTGGTGAGTCCCACACGCCCCGCCGGTGCCGTCCCCTAGCCGGCGGGTAGTGCATCAAGCATTTTTTCCTGGGAATCAAAAAAAAAAAAAAAAAAAGGTTCTAACTGGCCACGGTTGTTTTGGCCAGTTCCTGTGTCGTATACGCCGGCAAGAGACGCCCGGTTGTCACCACTGCGGCGACTGCCGCGACGTTGTAGAGGACACGGCGCTGCACACTTTGGCGGTTTGCCCCGCCTGGGCATCGCAGCGCCGTGAGTTGATCGCGGCAGTCGGATCGGTTGCCCTCTCGCTCCCGGCCGTAGTTCAGTCTATGGTCCGGAGTGAGAGGTCGTGGAACGCCGTCGCCTCCTTCTGCGAGGAAGTAATCTCCACCAAGGAGGCGGCGGAGCGGGAGAGGGAGCGTTTGAACCCTCTCCCCAACCGCAGAGCCGGGCGCCGGAGGGCGCGCGATGACCTCCAGCCACCCTGAGGTTTGACCTGGGGGTGGCGGGCTTTGTGGGCCTGCCCGCCATCCGTTCAGCACCAGGTCCGAGAGGCGGCGTGCGTGTTCCCACGCGCGCCTCTGTGTCGTGTCCGTCTCCCCTTTAGGGGGAGACAGTAGGGCTTTTATATTGTGTAGTGCCTATCTTGGGTAGGTCTTGTTGCGTAGTGGCCTGCCGTTTCATACGGCGGGCCGTAACCTCGGCGGGGTCGCGACCGCATGCGAAAGCGATTCGCGCGGCCCCGTCGATAGTGGTTTTGTCGAGGAACACCGTGGTAGGTTTAGTCGGTATTCCGGGAGGTACATTGTCTTTTAACATCTTTCTTTTACCCCGGCGAGTCCGACATAATCCCTCCGCCCGCCCCCGCGGAGGGATATGCGTCATAGCATTCCCCCACGTAAAAAAAAAAAAAAAAAAGCGTACTCACAAAAGGCGCGTTACATTACGTAGCCCCGTCGGGACTACAGGTCTAATGATTGGTACGTTTTCACGATGAAACATGGCAGAATATAACGTGTTATAACCAGACAGTGAAATGTTATAGAGAATATTATTATATACTTTAAAGACGCAGATTTCATTAGAATCGCCTATTGAAGTTTTCTTTTCTTTTGCTTTTATGTTTACCAGTTAACAGTCAAGGTTTTGTCAAAAGAGTACAAGATAGATATATTCACGGTTTTCTTAAGATTTCGTTAATATATGTATACTACTTTAAAAGTCACGGTTAGAGAGAGAGTACAGGATGGATTTCTTCAAAATGTGATATTCAACGTGTCACAAACGTTCCTAAGCTTCAGTAATTGCTTGCCATTATGGCGGGCTGCATGCTCATTTACTACCTCATTAGAATTAAAATCTATATATATCAAAACACCACAGGCAACACAGCCACGTGAACGTATTATAATTAATGAAAGAGCTTAGTATAAACAGGCATCCATAAAAGTTTGAAATCCTTATGATTATGACATAATAAAAATTTTAATCAGAACGTGCCTTATACGAAGACACTCGTATTATAACAAAATGATTAACTGTACATGACTCCCTAAATCGTAACTAATAATATAAATGCGAATGTAAGTTTATTTGATAATTACGCTTTCACGCCTTAACTACTCGATCGATCATGGTGATATTTCGCACACACGTTGTCAAGGGAACAGAAAAGGACAGAGGGTACCTTTCATCTAGAAAAATATACTGTTACTAACAAAACCTAAACTACATTGACGCGTGCTAAGCCACGGGCATAGAATGGAATATTCTTTTTTTGTAATAGAGGACTTTCAAATATTATATCGTATAAAAGATAAGTAATTATGTAGACCCTTAGTTCCCAAAGTGGTCCAGGTGGACCCTCAGGGTTCTACTGGAGACTCGACGGAGGTCTACGTTGGCGTGACAAAAAAATGAGGGTTCACAATTCGTAAGCGGGGATCCACGAAAATTTATTTGCTTTCGATAGTGAAGAACTAATGTTGGCTTGACTTCACCTATCAAGGTAGGCACATAATATTTTAAGAAGCTCAGCGACTGTTACTTGTTTAAACGTCGGCGTCAATCGACGGATATTTTGAGGAATGCGATTAGCTAAAACGAGAATTTCTAAAAAAAAAATGGGCATCCCGTAGAGATTAGATAATTTTTTTTAGCACAATTTACCTTTTTGGTTCGAATATACCGATTTTACATGGCGGCTTAATTTTCTAGCTGCAGGCGGTCTATCGGAAGCTACTATATTTTGAACGTGGTCTATGACAAAAAAGTCTGGGAACCTCTGATGTAGACGTACATACATAACCTTAAAATATAAATCCAAGCCACTGACGCACTTCGCAGGTGCACATGCACAAACAAATACACATAAACACACACACACAGACTCACAAACACGCTTGCTGTTTATTATTTATTTCTATTTCGTTTACCTTTTTTTATTACCTGTCTAGTTTTATTTTTTGTTACGTACAGAGCGGGGTCTCCTAACACAAGTATTATTGTTATTTAAAAGGAGTACATCAATTTATGTATAGTGAACTAGATCGTAAATAAATTAAAATATTTTATTTTTAATTACTTCAATTGACTTCAATAGAACTGTGTCCGTAGGCAAACACAGCGCAACACTATACACTAAGGTCATCAATGCATGACCTTCATTCAATTGTTTTTTGTGAGCTCACAAAACACATTTACTCAATTAATGGTATCAGTCTTCAACAGATCTCTAAGAATATTCCTGACAGTTTTATTAAAAGAGTAATTCCAACTGTATAAAATATCGATAAAGATAATGTAATAGCATTATGCCTTTAGAATCCTAACAAATATTATAAATGCGATTGTGAGTTTGTTTGTTTGTTACGCTTTCACGCCTTAACTTTACTACCGATCATTATGAAATTTCATACGCATACATAACGTCAGGGCTACAGAAAAGGTCATAGAAAATACGTTTCATCCAGGGATAAGACCTATTCCTAAAATTTAGAAATTTTATGGTAAAATCTAGGAGAATATAAATAATAAGTTGAAAAGAAGTAATACGCTAAAGCCTATTTAAGCGTATTACTTCCATTTCCAACAGCTATGATTTAAAATTATAGGTATAAAGCGCAGTTTTTTTGCCGTACCTTGACATTGGCCAGGCTTCGCGCTGCTAATTTTTTTTTATTTTTTATTTATTTATTTATTTAAAGGTTATCCCACAGCATATACATATATACATATATTAGGTAATTATATCAATACACAGTCCTATGCATATGCCAATTATGGCTAATGAGAATTTTCCAACAGAAAAGCTCAAAATATTTAACCATCAGGGAATTAAGTCCGAATCACAACATCGAATCATCATCGCTACTAAATGTATTTGCAAATTTTCACGGAATCAGTGAAGCGATTATAATATATCATATGCATACGATTTTGGATTCAATAAAATGGAGGAAAACTTTACATAAAGTTTATTTGACTGCTTCGTTCTAAGCTTGAGGCTTGTCTCTTGATAGGCTCCAACCGATTTGAGTAGATACTCTGCTAAACCATACCGCACTTGAAATTACGTTTCCATTGCAATTTCCTATCACTCCGTCGGTCATTGACGGTCGGTCACTGAGGAATAGCGACTGTGGGTAAGAACATCGGCTATTAATTGCCGTGATAAACGATCTCAATGGATGCAGATACGTGCTAAAAGTAGCTGCTTTATTAAATCATGGATACTCTTAGACCACACTACTGCTTACTATCAGGCGGAGTATGATCATTCTGACGAGCAAAATAAAAAAATCTAAGGACAGTTTTAAGTGTAAGTTTTGTATGGGTTTGTGATTCTAGGATTTTTATAAATCAAAGCACACAGCTTAAAATTCAACATTTGAATTAACTTCCAAGTTAGTTAAAAAGTAGAAGTAGAAGAAAGTAGAAGGAAATAGAAGTATTAGAAAGCATAGGTAGAAAAAAATAGAAAGCAGAAGAAAGTAGAAGGAAAATAGGTAAATAAACGCGCGATATATTACGGTAAGCAGTTAAAGCAAGTATGTAACCTGAGAGTCAATTCCCGTAATAAAATTTACATGAAACAATTTTGCTCTAACGATGAAGAAAAACATCGTGACCTAACCTGCATATCTAAGAGTTCTACATAATGTTATTGATAATATGTCAAGTCTGACAACCTATACTGGGCGAGCTTGGATGACTACGGTCTCATTCTTTCACACTGAGAAGAGGCCTGTGCCCAGCAATGGGACATTTTAATACAGGCCTGATATTCTATTATTATTTTATTTAAGTTTATTTTAATTTATGAGAATTTAATTGTAAAGAGAAATAGCAAAAAGGCTGATGGACGCTTCCTGTGACAAGAGACCTAGTCTTTTTTCACGTAAAGAATAAGTATTGTCATTCAACGTGGCAATGCTGCTAGTCTTCTGAACACTTTACAGTCGACTGTGATACGGAGGAATTTTATGCCACCTACTAAGTTATTCCCTACTAGAGGGTTATAATTTTTCATATTAATTCATATTTTTTTTAAATGTAGTTATTTTTCTGGTATTAGTTATCTAATACTAATGTATACATTACTAATATCAGAAAATAAATATCTACTAATGTATGTAGTTATCTCGTATATGTGTGTGACACTGAGACTAGAGCCAAACTCTATTTTGAAAAGTTATCATAATGAGAATTGGCTATAATATGTTGCCACGAAGCTCTGAGTAATAAGAGAAATTGTTAGTCAACGTTACCGAATAAAATTTTACACGTTATTTGGATAATATTATGCTTACCATGCTTTCTTCTAAATTCTAACGAATTATTGTCTAAGGCTACCTAGAAGGTATGTTGTAGAATATGTTGTAAACGATTTGTCGGTCCTACAAATACCTCATAAATATATTCTACTAAAAAGACGTCACTTTCCACGAAAAACCAGACAAAGGAGCTGGATGGCTATTTTAATGCGAATATGAGGCTATTTGAATAACAAAACCAATCAATTATATGCCATATTATATCAATATTTACAATAGAAATATACCATTATTTTAAATATGAAATGATTTGTGTAGGGTAGCTGTGCATAAGGTCTCGGGTTCGAATCCTGGGTCAGGCCAACAAATAATTATTGTTTTTTTGTTTATGGAGATAGCGGTGTTACACATCCCGTGCCGTTGGACTTACACCCGATCTCTTTACCGTCGTCTAGGAATAGAGACTTGCACTTATGTTTGCGTACATAATTGTGCTTTAAAACATCTTCTGCGCGGATGGCCAGTTTCCGTTGAAATTTGCCACCGACTGAAATTCTGGTCTGGAGGATCTTGATTTGTAAAAGTAAGTTGTCCCGTGTGAGCTGCGACCCCTTAATACTTCGCTTATTAACCGTGGAAAGATGACCACCTCAACTATGGTGCATTTTAAAATGTTGTCTTTAAACGATCGACGTAAGTTGCATGACATGTTGTTTTTGCACATAATTGTTAACGGCAAAACGCTGTGCAGTGATTTGGTCCAGCAGTTATCATTCTCAGTTCCTAGGAAGTCACCTCGTTATCCCATTACCAGATCTTTCAACTTACCTTCTGCCAGAACAAACATCTTATTAAATTCACCACTGGTGCGTGCGTGCAACCTGTACAATATGTCTAACAGTAAAATTGATCATTTAGTTATTTTTCATGATTCTGTTTCAGTTTTCAAAGACAAAATATTGAAATCATTTGCGTAAACTGCCAGCTATTAATAGATTATTTTTAAGAACCATTTATTGTGTTATTTATATATGTAAGTATATATTTTTAACTTAGTGTGTAATTATTATGTTTTTATTAACTTTGAATCGCTTAGCTTCTTAGTCATAAATTTTATAATGTATTATAATTAGTTCATAACCCTTCTGGTGTATTCTGTACATGCCTGTTAAAGGTTTACATATAAGAACATTGTTACAACGTAATATGCTTAGTAGTGTTGTATATGTATACTGTTGGTGTGTCTATAATAAATAAATAAATAAATAAATAAACTAAATTTATAACCAAGAGATTACGATCATAGTTTAAATAGCTAGTCTTTAACCTCCACCTGCAAAATGTTATTAAAATGATCGATTGCATCAAACAAGACATGCGAACACCTGATATATTTAAGTTTTGCTTTAGCTAGGCTGTTAGTGTGCCTTATTGATAAACTAAGAACGCAGTTATTATAACCAATAGTCAATAATTGATTGATGATTGCGTGACCGATGATTTGTAGAATGCATTTGGCTGACCTTTTACCGTGCATCATTTATCTTCATTTGTGCACTCACTAACAAACAGACCGCGGTGACATTGAAACTACATTTACAATCAACCCTATTGTTTCAGTCAAAGCGGTAATATATGGGAATACAAAAATAGTTGTGCCTCGTCTGGATATTTTGGGGCCGTTGTTTGAATGTTTGTAAAGGGACACAGGACTTATTCCTAGTGCAGGACAAGTATTGCAAAAGAAAAATAAGCGTTAAAATAGGAAGAAACTTGAAGTGAACGACAGTTTTATTGACAGACTAAGAGCAATACCTTTTCTTGACGAGAAAGGTGTGACAAGAACGAAGCACCAATACATCCTATAGTTTGAAAGATCCGACCGGTCACCATTTTTCGGGATTGGGTGAAGATGAACGACCTTCCACGAAGATGGAACCCTGTTGGAATTGCAGAAAAGACAGTATAGGCACGTTAAAACAGGGATTAACTCAGGGTCAACTTAGCATTTACACTGCTTTGTTGAAGTGGTATAAGTTTACCCCTAGAGCCGATCGTAGGTTTAAAGAAACTTGTTGTTTCTTACAATGAGAAAGTATCGATTCGATGCATATTTCTTTGTCGGTTGTCACATAGTATGGTTTTAGGCCTGTTAAACAGAGAATCGCTATAGAGCGTTTCAAATACGAAGTCCCATTTGACAGACGATCGTTTAACAACGATAGTGAAGAGACCGTTTCAATCGACACATCACGAAATCGATTACCGATTAACTATCCAAACAAACTGTAATCGTGGGTTTAGAATCGAAACAAATATGATAGAAACGGAAAAACAAAAAAGGAGTCCGTCTGAGTTTGATATACCGAAAGAATAGAAAAGTCACAGTTATATATAACGTGTTTAATTGTAAAAAACAATCTGGACTTATTGATTAATGCCTAGTATCACATACTTACTTCATACTTAGTATAATAGTGAAATAAATGTGGTATAACAGATTATGATTTTCAAGACGACTACTCTTTTAAAACGGGGATATTTAAACCATACGTCCAATATCGCATCGTCAATTCCATTTTTTGATAAAGATAATATATTAAGGGTTTGCAGAATGGGATTTAAGGCACGTTGCAACGTAATAATAATTAATACCAAATACAAATTTACAAAAGTATTTCTCGGGTAATTGTGTTTTTACCTCGAATTAGTTCGATTTTATCCGATTCATATTGTCGCGTCACTATGACTGAAAGTAAAAAAATTACTCTAACCATGGTATTGTAGTAAAATGTTATTTTATTTTGATGTTTAAATTATTTAAGACTAATATCAATATAAATTATTAGTTGATTATGTTTGTGAAACAATTACATCATGTTTTGTATAGATTCTAATTATTTTTAAATAGTCTTTAGTAATCTAAATTATCATAAGTAATCATTGTTAATTTTAGTAATTTATATAAAATGTCCAGAGTTACGTGCTATGAAGTGTCAAAAGGGATTTCGTTTTTTTAATTGACTATACCTGTTATGTAAATTGCGGAAACGTCTTAAGTACCACTGCATGGATTCCGTCAGGCCCACTCGACTTATGAATTTCCAGGAGTTCAAGCTCACGCCTAACCGCTCGCTGCTTGATGCGAATTTCAGGCAAATAGCTCTCACACCTTGGGGTAGGTGGTATGACTCTTTAAAGGAGGGCCGCCCCACGGACTCTCCCTCCGCGTACCGCCCCATAGTGCTGTTGGATGAGGTGGGCAAGCTCTTTGAGCGAGTAGTGGTTGCCCGCCTCTCCAGGCACCTGGTGCGGGTGGGCCCCGACTTGTCCGAACATCAGTTCGGATTCCGAGAGGGCCGATCGACGATTGACGCGATCAGTCGCGTCAAGGCCCTCTCGGATGAGGCGGTCGCCTCGCGCGGGGTGGTGTTGGCGGTGTCCTTGGACATCGCCAACGCGTTCAACACCCTGCCGTGGGCGACTATTAGGGAGGCGCTCCGATTTCATGGAGTGCCTCCCTATCTGCGCCGAATAGTCGGGGACTACCTGCACCAGAGGAGTGTGTTCTATGTGGGGCGGAACGGAGAGACGTTCCGGAGGGAGGTGTCGTGCGGTGTTCCACAGGGTTCCGTTCTTGGACCGATCCTGTGGAACATCGGCTACGACTGGGTGCTGCGGGGCGCCCTACCCCCGGGCGTCGGCGTAACTTGTTACGCCGACGACACGCTGGTCACGGCCCGGGGAGAGGATTACGGGGCAGCTGCCCGTCTTGCCACGGCAGGGGTGGCCCTGGTTGTCGGTAGAATTAGGATGTTGGGACTGGAGGTGGCGCTGGAAAAGTCCGAGGCCCTGTTATTGCATGGGCCTCGGCGGGCGCCGCCACCAGATGCCCACATCATAGTTGGAGGGGTCCGCATCGGGGTGGAGCCGAGTATGAAATACTTGGGACTCCACCTCGACGGCCGCTGGAACTTCCGCGTCCATTTTAGACGCCTGGACCCCGGCTGATGTCGGCGGTGGAAGCGCTTAGCTCTCTGCTGCCGAATATCGGGGGGCTGAGTGTCGTCTGCCGCCGCCTCTATTTGGGGGTGGTGCGGTCTACGGGTCGCCCATTTGGGCCGGCGCCCTCGATCGCCGAAACATCGCCCTCCTGAGGAGACCTCAGAGGGCGATGGCGATCAGGGTGTCGCGGGCGTACCGCACCGTCTCTTTTGAGGTGGCTTGCGTCCTAGCGGCATCGCCGCCCTGGGATTTGGAGGCGGAGGTCCAAGCGTCGGTGTATCACTGGCGCGCGGACCTCCGGCTCCATGGTGAGGAACCCACTCACGGAGCGAAAAGTCCCAGTCGAAGGTCCCAGGCTCGACTGGTCCTCGAGGCCAAGTGGGAGGAAAGGCTGGCCCAGCCCCGCTACGAGGTGAGGACCGTCGAGGCTGTCCGTCCGGTGCTAAGGCAATGGACGGACAGACGGCGCGGACCGCTCACCTACCGGCTTACTCAGGTGCTCTCCAGACACGGCTGTTTCGGAGAGTACCTGTGCAAGATAGCCGGTAGGGAGCCGACAACCAGGTGTCACCACTGCGAGGAGTGCGATCGGGACACGGCGCAGCACCCGCTGGAGGAGTGTCCGGCGTGGGTCGAGGAGCGCTGTGCTCTGGTCGCCGTGATTGGCCCCGACCTCTCGTTGCCGACCGTCGTATCCATGATGGTCGGCGACGACAGGTGCTGGGGTGCAATGAGGTCCTTCTGCAAGGCTGTCATCTCGCAGAAGGAGGCGGCGGAGCGGGGACGTGAGGAAGATCCTTACGCCCCGGACGTCCGCCGCCGGAGGAGGGGGCTCAGGAGACGCGCTTATGTCCCTCTCCTGCCCCCCACCTAAGGGTTCTGGGTGGCAAGGCCTCAGGGGATCCTGCCACCCGTGAGTAAGAACCCATAGAGGGCGCACGCGGTGTTCCCACGCGCCTTCTAACGTCGAAAGGGGAGAGCAGTGAAATGCTCTCACCCGGGGACGAGAGGAGGTCGGGTCCGATTGACCCGGCCGGCACCCACACGGGGGGGCCTGCTATGGATGAATCTTTTTAGACTCCCAACTGGCCTCCCCCCATTGGGTGAGAGAGGGAACACCCCAGGTTTTTTAGTGGGTACACCAGCGCTCGGCTGGTCAGTCCCACACGCCCCGCCGGTGCCGTCCCCGAGCCGGCGGGTAGTGCATCAAGCATTTTTCCTGAGTATAAAAAAAAAAGGTGGTGTGACTCTTAGCGGTGGGCAGGGCGGCAGCATGGGACTTTTTCCTTCCGACTGGTGCAGGTGTTGTCAGGGCACGGTTGTTTTGGCAAATACCTGCACACGGTCGCTAGGAGGGAACCGAGTCCCGTCTGCCACCACTGCGGGTGTATTGAGGACACGGCGCAGCACACGCTCGAGGCATGTCCTGCCTGGGCGGTGCAGCGCCGTGAACTCATAGGCGTTGTGGGTGTCGACCTCTTGCTGCCGGCCGTGATCAAAGCCATGGTCGTCAGCGAGAGGAACTGGATAGCGGTCGCATCCTTCTGCGAGGACGTTATCTCGCGGAAGGAGGTGGCGGAGCGGATCCGTGAGGAAAGTATCCTTGCGGATCCGAGCCGCCGCCGGCGAACCGGGCGACGTAGGTGCGCCTACGCGCGCCTGATGCTGCCATAGCGTTGGCCGCGGACGGGAGAACGAGGATCTCTCATCCGCCAGCCATTGAGTCGGAGTGACGCCCTCTGTCGTGCCGGGGTGTCACCCAGGAGTCGTCGTCCGCAGGCATTTCTTGCCTGTGTTGGACACTGCTGGGTGGATCGCTGATGTAGTTTCAGTTCCAGCGACCCACCCACCATTCAAGGCAGCGAGTTGGCACACCGTGGTAGGTTTAGTCGGTAGTACCCGGGACGTTCCATCTTTACCCGGGTGAGCCCGACATAACCTCTCCGTTCCCCCTTTTCAGCGGAGAGGTATGAGTCAAAGCATTCCGCAACGATAAAAAAAAAAAGTTGGTATGACTGCCTCATCATCCAAAGTCGAGTTTGAGGCAAAGAGTCGTACCAAAAGATTGGCCTTCTCTTCTGTACTATGGGCCAGACTGGCATCGGACTTATGCAGCGGTGGGAGACTGTCCTGGCAAAAATTTCCTTGCGCAGCCTTGGCGAGCGCCCAAAAAGCTCGACTCCCTGAAGGATGTCTTCCAAGGCGCTCACCAATTATTGCAACGTGTTTTCGAATATGTCGTATGCTGGTATTGAATAGATCGATCTCTCAGTGTGAAGATAGATTATTAAAATATCAGCCCTGTATATAATCTCTCCCACTGCTGGGCATGGGTCTCTTTTACATAATAAGATTTTTAATTCTGCACACGAAGTACACAGCTGGATTATACAGCTTTAATGATGTTACAACAAAAAACATAGCTACAAATAATATAAGAATGTAGCTAAAACGAATACATAATATGTATATTAAAGCATATGCTAAGGTGAATTTATTTCCGCAAAAATACTATGAATCTGCTGTGACTATTCATAAATATATCAATATGAGAACAAATATCATTCTATTGTGTACACATTTAAAACAGTGTATTATTTTGGGACACATTATTATTGCTTGTTGGTATTCGCAATAGCTGCGGAGAGAGTAAGCAGACTTGTCGTATCATATACTAAACTTAGACAATTAAACGATTACTATGGTTATTAGGTATCTGTTTTTATCATCGCACTGCTGATGAAAATTTATCTATACTAATATTATAAAGCTGAAGTGTTTGTTTGATTGAACGTGCTAATGATATGATGCGCAAAAATATTTTTCAATTTCAACCAATTGTTCCAGAGAACAATTGGCCGAAATTGAAAAAAAAAATTTTTAGTCTTGGATAGTCCATTTATCGAGAAAGACTATAAGCTATAAAACATCAAGCTACGACTAATAGGAGCGGAGCATCAATGAAAAATGTTGCAAAGTCAGGGTAATACTCTTATGTGAAGCAGACGAAGTTGCGCGGATCAGCTTGTTCAGATATAATTGTAATAAGATTTCAATTACATGCCATCTGCTTAATCTTATTTATTTTGTGATACACGGCACATACTGTTAACCATAACTGCAATGTTCCATCATCACCCTATTTTTAGTAGTAGTCATAACATCCTTGACACCATTCAAACCAAATGGGCGCTGTCCTATAAATACAAAAGAATAAATCACGGAGCCAAGAGAGATCCGATAAGGAGCGCCCACCGTGCTTTCAAAGGGTCCAAAAAGATATGAAATTGGTGACTTCGGACCCGTTTCAAGCAATTCCATTACTTTCTATAGAGCAAGTGAAAGATCGTAATGGATGCGTCTAACGGCACTTTGAAATAAAACGCGTCACAAGAAATTTACGTAGACAATTTGTAAACATTAAACATCATTTTTCAAAAGTGCTTAAAAGCAGCGATAGCTGAGTGGAAGATCGTTGGACTCCCACATAGAGATCTCGAGTTATACCTCTGATATTTTGAAGCTACGTGGGTTTAAAAAATAAAACTATCGCTCGCTTTTATTGCGAAGTAAAACGCATGGGGAAACCTGCATGTCTGAGAGCCGTCCATAATGTTCTCGAAGACATGTGAAATCTGCCAAACCGCACTTAGCCAGCGTGGTGGACTAGAGCCTTTTTTTTTTCTTGTTACCCAGGAAAAAATGCTTGATGCACTACCCGCCGGCTAGGGGACGGCACCGGCGGGGCGTGTGGGACTCACCAGCCTAGTGCTGGTATACCCACTAAAAAAACCTGGGGTGTTCCCTCTCCCACCCAATGGGGGGGGCCAGTTGGGAGTCTAAAAAGATTCATCCATAGCAGGCCCCCCCGGTGGACTAGAGCCTAACCCATCTCACACTGAGAAAAGGCCCGTGGCCTGCAGTGGGACACTTTAAATACAGGTCAGATATTATTATTATTAAAACGTTATAGAACTTTTGCTTATGCGATTCTTAAAGTTTACGTCATTACTACTACTCAAAATTGTCATGTGTTATAAACACATGACAATTCATGAGCATAGTGTATAAACAAATTCTTACAAATAAAACATTACTTACTTTAAAAAAAATAACTTTAGTGACTATCTAGTAATAATCACAATTTAATTACGTTAATTACACAAGAGCAGGAATAAGTAATACTCTCCTCACGTGCCAGCGTCCTCGCGGCTGTCACCGCCCCTTGACGACGGACCAGCACTGACAGCATCAGACATGAGGTCTCACCCTTCGTCGGAACCTGTGGACATAATAATTAATCTCACATACTCAAAGCCCGAGTACCAAATACAAAAAGAACCATTCAGTTGAAATAGCAATGTCATCAGTCTATGCATCGAACAACACACACACAGTTATGTACAACTATAGTACAACAAAAAATGGTCGTACGCTAACGACCTCATACAAGCCTCAAGGGTCACCATCAGTAGGATTTACTCGGCTCATATTCTTACACCGAATACCATGTGCGCACCGAATACATCAGTTACAGCATGTCAACCACGAGACCCACTACAAGCTTTACATTTGGTCTATAGTCACCATAGGCACCACCGACATAAACCTCATTACCTGCGCCACGAGCCTGACCCTCAATGGTCAGCTCACAGTCAGCATGTGTCAAGGTCACCCCAAGAACACACTCAGGTTTTCAATGGGCCTATTCTAAGAATACAACAAAAACAAAAAACAACTTGTCATTGTTTGGTACATTGTCTGTCAGACACAAGCAAAACATCCAGCTTGCCGTAAGAACCAGCCAGCAGTTTTGGTTCGTACCTATCGTTAGGTAGAACGCTCATAACCTTATATGCGCCACGCATGCCGCAGTCTAGTTTGCCAACACTTTGAGAACTATTGATTACAAAGACTAAATCGTTAACTTTGAACTTTTTAGAATGATTTCATCTTGTTTACTTTTATTTTTATTTATTAATTCATCTGCGCGCTGGCTATGTAGCTCAAGGATCGTATCACGACTAGCGTTAGAGCCCTTACAAGTAATATCTCTTATCAAAGAATTTATCACCGGCTTAGTAGATTCAGTGCCAATCAACAAGTTTAACGGCGAATACTGAGTGGTCGTATGTTTAGTTATGTTTAGCACCAATTGTAATTTCCACAAAACCTTTAATCACTCTTTATCGTTGTTATTTACTTTATTCCTACCCATATTTAAAACAGTATGACAGTATCTTTCTACTTGACCGTTCTCCTGGTGCATCTCAGGCGTAATAAAATGTACTTCTATACCAAAATCTGTTCGCCAGTGTACAAAATTACGGTAGGTTAGGTATACAGGGTGATTTTGAAATCGTGTAATTCCTTTTAACCACGCATTCTACTGGTGATATAGAATAACCCTGGCCATATTTTTATTTAATTAGATTTATTTTTTTTGAAAAATTATTATTCCGTTTTTTTCGTGAAATGGTGTCAGATAGTAATTTTTTTTTTTTTTTTTTTTTTTACGTGGTGTATGCTATGACGTATATCCCTCCGCGGGGGCGGGCGGAGGGATTATGTCGGACTCGCCGGGGTAAAAGAAAGATGTTAAAAGACAATGTACCTCCCGGAATACCGACTAAACCTACCACGGTGTTCCTCGACAAAACCACTATCGACGGGGCCGCGCGAATCGCTTTCGCATGCGGTCGCGACCCCGCCGAGGTTACGGCCCGCCGTATGAAACGGCAGGCCACTACACGAAAGACCTACCCAAAATAGGCACTACGTCAGATAAAACCCTACTGTCTCCCCTAGAGGGGAGACGGACTCGACACAGAGGCGCGCGTGGGAACACGCACGCCGCCTCTCGGACCTGGTGCTGAACGGATGGCGGGCAGGCCCACAAAGCCCGCCACCCCCAGGTCAAACCTCAGGGTGGCTGGAGGTCATCGCGCGCCCTCCGGCGCCCGGCTCTGCGGTTGGGGAGAGGGTTTAAACGCTCCCTCTCCCGCTCCGCCGCCTCCTTGATGGAAATTACTTCCTCACAGAAGGAGGCGACGGCGTTCCATGACCTCTCACTCCGGACCATAGACTGAACTACGGCCGGGAGCGAGAGGGCAACCGATCCGACTGCCGCGATCAAATCACGGCGCTGCGATGCCCAGGCGGGGCAAACCGCCAAAGTGTGCAGCGCCGTGTCCTCAACAACGTCGCGGCAGTCGCCGCAGTGGTGACAACCGGGCGTCTCTTGCCGGCGTATACGACACAGGAACCGGCCAAAACAACCATGGCCAGTTAGAACCTGTGTCAGCCGGAAGGTGAGGGCGCCATGCCGCCTTTCCAGCCACTCCTCAAAAACGGGACTTACCGCCACGATCGTGGCGTGCCCGGCACTGGGGTGCACAAGTCGTTCCTTCCAATTGGCCACTAGGACCTGGCGGAGCTCGGACCTCGCCGCCTTGATTGCGGCAAGACCCGGTCCTTCGCCCCGAGCTAGCGCCTCCTGGCGCCAACGATAGAGCGACGCCAGGAGCGCCGCTTCCAGGTCCCATGGCATCGATCCGGCGAGGAGGCTCGCAGCCTCGAACGAGATCGTGCGGTACCCTCTAATCAACCTGACGGCCATGGCGCGCTGTGGAGCACGAAGCGCCGAGATGTTACGGGCCGCCAGGTTGTAGCCCCAAACTGGGGCCCCATATAGGGCCATGGACCGCACGACCCCTTCGTAGAGCCTCCGGCAGGAGGTGTTTGGCCCCCCAAGGTTGGGCAGCAGGCGCGAGAGCGCGCCTGCAGCGCCCCGAAGAATGGGGGCCAAACGACAGAAATGGGCTGTAAAGTCCCATCGGCTGTCGAGCAGGAGACCCAGATACTTAAGGGTTGGCTCGACGCCGATGCGGACCCCTCCTACCATGATATGGGCCCCTGGAGGTGGCCGCTTCTGAGGGCCGTGAAAACATACAGCCTCGGATTTCGACAGGGCCACCTCGAGGCCCAACCGCCGGATACGACCAACGACTTGTGCGACCCCAGCGGTCGCCAGTATGACCGCCGCCCGGTGCGACTTACCCCTCGCCGTGACAAGCGTGTCGTCGGCGTAACAAATGACGCCGACGCCACGGAGGAGCGCACCTCGCAGCACCCAGTCGTAACCGATGACGACCAGCGGACCCAGAACCGATCCCTGTGGAACACCGCACGACATCTCTCGCCGACTCCAACCGTCGTGACCCGGGTAGACGACTACCCTCTCTGATAAGTATGCCCCGACTATGCGGCGGAGGTAGGTCGGCACTCGATGGAAAACGAGTGCCTCCCTAATGCAACTCCAGGGCAAGGTATTAAAGGCATTCGCGATGTCCAAAGACACCGCGAAGACGACCTCATCCCGGGACACCGCATCCTCCGCCAGGCTCCTCACCCGCTGTACAGCGTCAATAGTGGAGCGCCCGCGGCGGAAACCAAATTGGTTCTCCGCCAGATCCGGGCCCACTGAGGAAAGACGCTGGACGAGGCGCTCCGCGATGATAAACTCGAAGAGTTTAGCCACCTCGTCCAGCAACACAATGGGCCGGTAGGCGGACGGAGAGTCCGCCGGGCGCCCCTCCTTCCTGATCAGGACCAGTCTCCCCACCTTCCACGGGCGCGGAAACTGGCCCTGCACCAGACACTCGCTGAGGAGCCCCCTCAGTCGGGGCGCGAGCTCCTCGAGGACCAGGGCCAAGGCAAGACCTGGAATACCGTCGGGCCCTGGGGCGGTGTTTTTCGAGCGAAGTCTCGACACCGCCGCTCGCAACTCTACCTGGGTCACTTCGGGAACTACGTCGTCGTCAAAGTCCGCGCTGGACGCCATGGAAGGCGGAACCATCGACGGAGGAGTGTGCTCCGCCCGTGAAGGGAACAGAGCGGCCACCACCTCCTCCACCAACTGTGGCCGGAGACTCTGGGACAAGGGGGGCGCCCAGGGGCGAAGCTTGCCCCTCACCATAAGGTATGGACGCCCCCAGGGATCACGGTCCAGAGTCCCCAGCAGCTCTTGGCGGGCCTCATCCTTGGCCCGCTTGATGGAGATCTTCAACGTACGTTTGGCCGCTCTGTAGGCCTCGTACAATTCCGCCTCCCTGGCGTCAAAATCGGGAGGGCGGCGACGCCGCCTACGAAGCCGGATGTACTGGCGTCGGGCTACCACGCAGGAATGGCGTAGTTCACCGATGTGGTCAGACCACCAGTACACCCGGCGCCTAGATGTAAAATTTAAAGGCACTCTAGGCATCGCCGCATCGCAAACTTGCGTTATGGCCTCCCGGAACCACTCGGCCTCCATCTCGACATTGTCAGGCCTGGCCGGTGCTGGCACCCAGGCCTGAACGATGGAGGCTTCTAGGAGGACCTCCCGATTCAGCTTCTTTAAAGCCCAACGCGGACCGCCCCCAATCGGGGCCCTTGGGGCTGGGGGGTCGGAGGTCTGGGCGGAGACGTCGAACCGAATATAGCGGTGGTCCGACAGCGTCTCCACCTCCTCGACGACGCGCCAGCCTTGGACACGGCGTGCTAGTGCGGGGCTGGCAAAAGAGACGTCAATAACTGACCCGCCCCGCTGACGCACGCACGTGTGCACTGACCCACGATTGAGGACTAGCAGGCCGTTTTCTACGGCCCACTCCTCGAGCAATTCACCCCTCGCGTCCGTGGTCGCGGAACCCCAAGCCGAGGATTTGGCATTGAGGTCCCCGACGACGAGCACGGGCCGAGGGTGGCTTCGAGCGACGACGACGTTCAGTTCGAGGAGATACTCCTCGAAGTCGGCGAGAGGTCGGTTGGGTGAGAAGTAACAGCCCACCACAACCGCTTCTCCTACGAGTGCTGCGACGCAGCCCCGTCCTCGGACGATGTTCTCGAAGGACGGGGCGCCGGCGGCGGCCGGCGAAATTAACGCAACCGAGCCATCGAGGTCCCCTACCCAGTCAGCCCTGGGAGGGACGAAATAGGGCTCGGCTACGATGGCGACATGAATGTGTCAGATAGTCATATGTTAACCAACCGAGGCAATTTTAATTTTTTACTAATTAAAATAAAAAATCATATTAATAATTAATGTCGTAACTAATAACGGGCGGTCCTTTTTATTGCCCCTTATTATTTGCGACATCAGTTATTGTTATGTTATTATTTTTAAATTAAAAAAATATTAAGATTGTGTCAGATGGTTAAAATATGACTATATGAAATCATTTCATGAAAAAAATCTGTACTCTAATTTTGCCGAAACCATTATTCTAATTAAGAAAAAATATGGTCAGGGTTATTCTATATCACCAGTAGAATGCGTGGTTAAGGACGCTGTTACATTTTCGACAAACTCAAATTTAGGTATATAAAGTCGCGCACATTGAAACAGAGACAGAGCGCTCGATTTTATACATCGCTTAAATAATCTTGGTCCTTGGTATAATTTTTTATATTATTGGAATTGATTCAGCAAATTTACTTGGAACTTTGAAAGCGCATTTGGTGACCGTACTATTTTAGTGATAATTAGGTTAGTATTCATGACTTGAAAAAAAGGAGGTACTTGCATCGACCTGTATGTACGTTTCTAGATCCAAGATTTTCTCAAAAACTACTGATACGATTTGATTCGGGTATTAATTTACTAACATATATTACATACACATATATCTAACATTTTGAAGCATTACATAAAGAGTTAATGAAATAGACATACTAGCTTGGGAGTAAAAATTGAAAGGCCAGAAAGAAGTAAATACTATAATATATTTAATATAGTTATGTAAGAAAAGTACAGAAGCATTAGTGTTATTTACACCCTGAGCTTTTAGGCATTATTTTGTTCACACAACACGTTTTTGTGTGTGTGTGAGCTATGGTCCCTTAGGTTCATAGACCTCATGTATCGGGGGTCAACCAGTTCTGGAAGTAAACAGTTATTGTAAAATTTTACTAAATGCACTTCCATATTTTCCTTCCAGAACTGTTCGTCTCTTTTTATAAATTCATATTTAATTTTTCCGTCGCCTGTCCACACCGCGAATATACATATATATTGACCAGTTACTCGTAATTGACCCTGAACTTGGTAGTACCATTTGCTTTTCTTATTGACGATGAAAGCGTCAGATTTGTACACCCAAAAGTCAATTTTCTTTTGCTTGATTGCTTCTTCAGGTTCTAAGTTGTATGCAGACGATGGACACTTTACTTCTACAATACCATGTTGGTATTTGCCATCTGGAGTAGCACCTAGAAATGAAAATTCACTATCGATGTGTAATCCACAGTCTTGTATATCTAAATTTAATGCGCTTTTTAATTCTTGAAGCGCTGTGTGCTCGTTCTTCTTGCCATGTTTAATTGATGGGACATTGCTCAGATCATTTCCATATAATATCTGTTTGACAAGAGGAGCACAATTTGTATTTGCACGCCGCTTGCAAACTCTAGCAAACCATGAAGCAGTTAATAGTTTCCGCCGTGTCTCTAGCCAGAGCGGGCTTGCACTCTGCAAGACTGTGCTTCTTTCTATATTATTTCTCTCTTCTGTAGAGAGTGACAAAGATTTTAAAAAGTCTTGTTTTGCTTTAGTGTAATCCAATGCATCCATGTCAGGTTTCTGACAAATTACACCATAATGAGCATCTTTCGCAGTGGCATGTTTTATGGTCTTTTTCTTTTTAATGTTCCTTCTCTTACTATTGTTGGTTTTGCGCTTATTTTCTAGCCGAATTATTTGTGCGCTTGCATCAGTCCCGAAAATAAATTTATGCACATAGGTTTGTAATGTGCCACCGGTATTTAACGATATGACTGCAGCCACACATCTTCCGCTGTATGACCCTTTTAATGAGTAATTGACCCTTTTTCCTCCTACGTACTTGGCAACTCTGGCATTGAAACTTTCGACCAAATTGTTTGTTTCGTTATACGCAAAACTACATGCATTTTGGGAAAGTCTATACGCCAAATCGGTAAGTTTTTGGAACACCCCAAAAGCTACTAATTCTGGAACAAAGTTTTCCGAGTTGGTTTTATTACAAAAATATGGTAAACAATGGCTGTGATCACCAAATATGTGGTAGGGCCCATTTTGGATATCCTTTTTTATGTTATTGGCCTTTTCTGCGAAAGGTATGTTTTGCCTAGACCAGTATTTTATTGAAGAATCAACTCCCCAACGCAACCTCAAATATTTTTCTTTGACAAGTTTCCTTGCTTTGATGTTATAGGATGAGGTAGTTGACAGTGCCAGCAATGCTTTACAATAATTGCGCAAAAGATGGTTCTTGCACTCTATTTTAGCGACAGTGAGATTTTCGTAGGGTCGGGCATTTCTAATGCATGAATAGGTATTAGCATCTCCATCAGCAATTAAATGTGAATAAATAAGTCCATGGTCGGATATGGAACGTTTAAACCCCTCGGTAATAATTGCAGCTTCCATTGCTGTTGAAGGGCCGCTGAAGTTCTTAAAACATCTATGTTCAGGTGCCTCAATTCCTTTGTTTGTTGATCGGGAACATATCACACAATATTTATTTTTCACCCCGCAGTAAAGCACTTTTTTGCTGTGCTGACCAATGATTGCCGCGGCGCCTGAAGAAGCATCGTAATTATTTCCGTATGAACGCTTACTCCAACACGCATCCGCAATAACAGCAATCAATGGTGTTTCTTGAGATGACATATTGCCGATATGTTTTGCATGCTCGACCTCTTCCTTTCCTGCCTCAGACATGCAATGATCCGCAGTTTTTTCCCACCACTGGGAAACTTGATCATGCGTAGCTTGGTATAACCGCAGAGGCATCGGTGAAATGTCGGCATGGGCAAGGACTGTATTAAGTTGGGTGTAACCGGCACCAGTAGACATTATTCCGGATACAACATCCTGATTAATGTCCATTTTAAGGTCGTCTTTCCGCGCTGTTTGAAGCTCAAACTTCTCACCACACATTTTGCAAGCAAGTTTGAATTTCGAATGCAGGCCATCTCTTTTTTCTTTATTTATCACTAGATGTTTCATACCGCAATCGAAAAGAGAAGTGTGGCTTCCTATTTGCATCATCTGCTCAAATAGGTAATCAATTTCAACTATTCTTTTGCCTTTTGGCTTAAATTGTACTACGCATTGCCGCTCCTGAAAATAAAATGACAATACTAGTAGCATGGTCAAAAAAAATAAAACAAACTTTGAATACTTTTATAAAACTTACAAATGAAATTTCATACTGCTCATCATGGTCTAACGAGACATCTATGCTGCTCTCCCTGTTAGCAAAAAACATAATACATCCAAATAAGTTACCTGACGAAACGTAATGGGATTGATAATAGAAAAAAATTGCTTAAACTATTACTCCAAATAACTAAAAACAGAAGACAATATTAATTAACTCCATAGTGAAAATACTTACATAGTCTTATTACTTTTGTTCACTGCTAAGTTTGCAGGTTTTTTTGGTCTATAACCAAATTTCCGAATACGTGGCATCTAAAAAAAAACGAAATAAACATTTTAACAATACATCGTACCAGTAGCTTGGCAAATTCGTACGTGACACTCCCATGATAAGCGGGTGGCGAGAGACGTTACTACCCGATGACGTTGTAGGCCGCTAGGTTTTACATTACCATTGGTCTGCAGATATCACTAAGTAAAATTGTAAATTAATTTATTCTGTTATATTGGATGTGAAGTCATTGCGCTGTATAAATATATGCATTCTTATGACTCGGTGTATTTTGCTATATCTATTTAATTATTATTAATATATATCCGCCATTTTGTATTAAAAAAAGGATGATATACTATATAATATGTACTTATTACATATATATATATATACAGGGTGTTTGGAGGGTGAGTAGCCATAGGATAATGATACATGTTACATACCGTTCGAAAGAGTATTAACTAGAGAAGTTTTTAAAAACATGTGTAAATGCCATACAGCGTAAGTTTTTTTTATTTTACCATGTGAAGTTGACATAAGGATGTTTTTTATTTATTTATGAAAGTTTGATACTTCACTGTTATTTCTTTTTGAATTGTTTGTATGAAATTATGATTAAATCTGAATAAGGTAAGACTACACTAACAAATGACATCATTTTTTTAACATTTCAGCGGTTATTAAAAAAATAATTAAAGTTTTTATACAAAAAAATGGAGATTTTCTAGAAAAATAGAAAAAAAATTATTACTCATTAAACTTAAGGCAAAATGTTATTTAAGTAGGCGCAACATGTAGCCAACACCATCACCTATCGACCATTTTCCAAATATATATATATATACACTTATTCATACCTTGCTTTTGTAAAGCTTAACATCACCCATCCATTTCTTGACCTACCCAACAGCTGCTTTACCTCACCCATCTATTTCTTGACCTGCCCTACAGCTGCCTAACCCCATCCATCTACTTTCAAGCCCCACGGCGTAATCTAAATCTTAACTATAGGTACTAAGAGCTGCTTAACCCCACCCATCCATTTCTCAACCTTACTGCATAGCCATTCGTATCCAAATCCCGATCTTACTCAACAAATTCTAAATCACATTCTAATAATAAATAATAGTATGAAACTCGTACTTACTTTTATTTCGGTTCGAAAAAGTATCAAATCCTTCACGTCACGATAAACGACGACTGTACCTACGACGCGCGACTTCTTCGTAATTTATTTTTTGTGATAGAGCGATATACCCGTGCTTCCACAAGCGCGTCTGAGCGCGGAATGATGAACCGCGAGTGAAAAATGTATGAAGAAATTTGCACGCGTTCTTATTTAGCTGTTAATTGAAAAATGTTATGATTTAGGTACAAAATAATTAGCTGAACGTATAGAGGACTATAAATGCCGTAATTTGTTATAAGTTAGAAGATAAAATATGCATACAATTTATCTAAAATGGTACCTACTGAGACCCTATTTTTGTTAATTTTCTGTGATTATTGTGATGGTGAAAACGGATTTATACGAAAATGTTGTATAATGTCATACAATTTTTATGATGCCAATCTGGAGATGAATAGATTATCTTTAAATTGAGACCATACTATCTTCACATTTGTGATTGCTTATACGTTAAAATGGTACCTGAAAAGCACTGTTATTTGTAGAAAAATGTAAAAGCGTCCTTAAAAGGAATTACACGATTTCAAAATCACCCTGTATAAACAGTCTACTACGATCATACACTAGACGCTTAAAAGTATTTTAAAAGAAAATGGTCTGGGTTATAACGCGTTTTAATAGGTTACAATCTTGTCTGCACAGGTTATATAGCAAACAGTTCTTACTTACGGTTACGCGTCAACTATTAATAGTACGTATTTTAATCCATTACATTATCTTAGCGGACCGAGTACCTACATCAACGTGTACTGCATCAAATGGTACTGGGATCTTTTGCCACGAAGATATATGCGGTAACGGCACACGAGGTACTTGTTTATGTGCAATGCACACAACGCAGTGTGTTATATACTTGACTACGAATCGCCTCAAACCCGGGAACCAAAAATATTTGAGAATTAAATCAACAGTTTTGTCTACGCACAAGTGTTCATGTTTGTCATGGAATACACGTAATAAACTTAAACAAAAAGCCTTAGGAACGTAACATAAATATCGTTCCTGCTCACCCGTAACAGCGTACTTGTAATATAACAGATCATTACGTATGACATAGCGATTCGAACCTCCACTAAAAAAACCTGGGGTGTTCCCTCTCTCACCCAGTGGGAGGGGCCTGTTGGGAGTCTAAAAAGATTCATCCATAGCAGGCTCCCCCGTGTGGGTGCCGGCCGGGTCAATGGGACCCGACCTCCTCTCGTCCCCGGGGGAGAGCATTTCACCGCTCTCCCCTTTCGACGTTAGAAGGCGCGCGGGAACACCGCGCGCGCCCTCTGTGGGTTCTTACTCACGGGTGGCAGGGCCCCCTGAGGCCTTGCCACCCAGAACCCTTAGGTGGGGGGCAGGAGAGCGACAAAAGCGCGTCTCCTGCGCCCCCACCTCCGGCGGCGGATGTCCGGGGCGTAAGGATCTTCCTCACGCCCCGCTCCGCCGCCTCCTTCTGCGAGATGACAGCCTCGCAGAAGGACCTCATTGCGCCCCAGCACCTGTCGTCACCGACCATCATGGATACGACGGTCGGCAACGAGAGGTCGGGGCCAATCACGGCGACCAGGGCACAGCGCTCCTCGGCCCACGCCGGACACTCCTCCAGCGTGTGCTGCGCCGTGTCCCGGTCGCACTCCTCGCAGTGGTGACACCTGGTTGTCGGCTCCCTACCGGCTATCTTGCACAGGTACTCTCCGAAACAGCCGTGTCCGGAGAGCACCTGAGCAAGCCGGTAGGTGAGCGGTCCGCGCCGTCTGTCCATCCATTGCCTTAGCACCGGACGGACAGCCTCGACGGTCCTCACCCCGTAGCGGGGCTGGGCCAATCTCTCCTCCCATTTCACCTCAAGGACCAGTCGAGCCTGGGACCTTCGTGTCTCCACCGCCCCGTGAGTGGGTTCCTCACCATGGAGCCGGAGGTCCACGCGCCAGTGATACACCGACGCTTGGACCTCCGCCTCCAAATCCCAGGGCGGCGATGCCGCCAGGACGCACGCCGCCTCAAAGGAGACGGTGCGGTACGCCCGCGACGCGATCGCCATCGCCCTCTGAGGTCTCCTCAGGAGGGCGATGTTTCGGCGATCGAGGGCGCCGGCCCAAATGGGCGACCCGTAAAGAGCCATCGACCGCACCACCCCCAAATAGAGGCGGCGGCAGACGACACTCGGCCCCCCGATATTCGGCAGCAGAGAGCTAAGCGCTCCCGCCGCCGACATCAGCCGGGGGGCCAGGCGGCTAAAATGGACGCGAAAGTTCCAGCGGCCGTCGAGGTGGAGCCCCAAGTATTTCATACTCGGCTCCACCTCGATGCGGACCCCTCCAACTATGATGTGGGCATCTGGTGGCGGCGCCCGCCGAGGCCCATGAAACAACAGGGCCTCGGACTTTTCCAGCGCCACCTCCAGTCCCAACATCCTAATTCTACCGACGACCAGGGCCACCCCTGCCGTGGCAAGACGGGCAGCTGCCCCGTAATCCTCTCCCCGGGCCGTGACCAGCGTGTCGTCGGCGTAACAAGTTACGCCGACGCCCGGGGGCAGGGCGCCCCGCAGCACCCAGTCGTAGCCGATGTTCCACAGGGTCGGTCCAAGAACGGAACCCTGCGGAACACCGCACGACACCTCCCTCCGGAACGTCTCTCCGTTCCGCCCCACACAGAATACACTTCTCTGGTGCAGGTAGTCCCCGACTATTCGGCGCAGGTAGGGAGGCACTCCATGAAATCGGAGCGCCTCCCTAATAGTCGCCCACGGCAGGGTGTTGAACGCGTTGGCGATGTCCAAGGACACCGCCAACACCACCCCGCGCGAGGCGACCGCCTCTTCCGAGAGGGCCTTGACGCGGCTGATCGCGTCAATCGTCGATCGGCCCTCTCGGAATCCGAACTGATGTTCGGACAAGTCGGGGCCCACCCGCACCAGGTGCCTGGAGAGGCGGGCAACCACTACACGCTCAAAGAGCTTGCCCACCTCATCCAACAGCACTATGGGGCGGTACGCGGAGGGAGAGTCCGCGGGGCGGCCCTCCTTTCTCAGGAGGACCAGCTTACCCGTCTTCCACATGGCAGGGTACCGTCCCGACTCCAAACAGGCGTTAAACAGCCTGAGGAGCCGGTCCCCTAGGGCGTCGTAGGCCAAAACCCAGGCGCGGCCAGGAATTCCGTCCGGCCCCGGGGCAGTGTTTTTGCCCCGGAGCCGAACCATTGCCGCGCCGAGCTCCGCCATTGTTACCTCTGGCGCCCCGGCATCGGCACCGCCCTCCTCAATATCAGGCGGCGCCATTTCGGGAGGCGTGTGCTCCGCTCTCGAAGGAAAGAGAGCGGAGACCACCTCCTCTAATTGCCGGGGCTGGAGACTCTCGGTGACCGGTGGGGCCCAGGGGCGCAACTTGCCCCTGACCGCCTTGTACGGACGGCCCCACGGGTCTGCCTCGAGAGTCCCCAGGAACTCTTCCCATCTTTGGGCTTTGGCCTCGCTGATGGCGGACTGCAGGGCGTACTTCCGCTGTACGTATTCGCCCCGCAGCCGTGCCTCCACGGTCGGGTCACGGTACCGCCGCCGTCGGCGGTACCTAGTGTACTGGCGACGCGCCGCGATGCACGCGGCGCGTTTTTGACTGATGTCGTCAGACCACCAGTACACCTGACGCCTAGGAGGTCGAGCACTGGCCCGGGGCATCGACGCGTCGCAAATCCGCGTCATCGCGCCCCGGAACCACTCCGCCTCTAGCTCAACCTCCACAGACCCTTCGCCCATTGGGGTCCAGGCCTGGACGATGGAGGCTTCCACCAGCACGTCTACGTTGAGACGTTTCAACGCCCATCGTGGGGACGACGGGGTGTGCACTCTCCTGGGGCGATCGTCCGGGATCGCCGGCGAGGCGGAGATGTCGAACCGCACGTAACGGTGGTCCGACAGTGACTCCGCCTCGACCAGCACTTGCCAGTCCCGGACGCGGCGCGCTACGGCAGGGCTTGCGAACGAAATGTCCACAATGGACTCGCCCTGCCAGCGCACGCACGTGGCGACCGATCCCCGGTTAAGAACCACGAGACCGGTCGCAATCGCCCACTCCTCCAGCGCGTCGCCGCGAGCGTCGGTGACAGGGGATCCCCAAGCCGTTGATTTGGCATTGAAGTCCCCCGCCACCAAGACCGGACGCGATGGGTACCGGTTAATAACGGCCCCCACCGCGCCCAAAAATTGCTCAAACTCGGCGAGGCGCCGGTTCGGAGAAAAGTACACCCCGATCAGGACGGTTCCCTCCCAATCAACACATATATATCCCTCGCCCCTGTCTGTCATCACCAGGAGCGAGGGACCGGAGGAGACAATGGCCGCCGAGCCCCCGAGGTCCCCAAACCAGTTGTGTCGGCTGGGGACGCAGTAAGGCTCGGCGACCACGGCGATGTCTATTAACCACTCCGCCATGTGCTGCAGCAAAATATCCTGCGCCCTGGCGGAGTGGTTAATATTCACCTGTAGGAGGCGATGGGCCATAATTAATTACGTGTCCATCGCCTCCGTACTGCTCCCTGCTTGGGACAGGGCCGGGGCGGCCGGAGTCCCGGCGACCGCCCCTCTGGCCCTACGTCGTTTCGGTGGGGAGCAAGATTTGCTCCCCATCCGGTGCTCCGCCGGCTTTCCTGCAGCAGAACAGAGGCTGCAGGAAGGTTTTGCGGCGGAGCAGGCGGCGGCCTTGTGGCCGGGCTGACCACAGCGATAGCAGAGATCGCTGCGGTCAGTTTCGGCGGTGCATTGCTGCCTCACGTGCCCCGGTTCGAGGCAGCGGTAGCACCGCCTAGGCCTCGGCTCCAGGAAATTCACCTGAGCCGAGACCATCCCGACCAGCAAACGGCCGGCCGCCACCTTCTTCGCCGCGGCGATGGGGCAGCGCACCACCACCGTGCACAGGCCACTATCGCCGCGGCGCATCTCCCCCACCCTGACCTGCGCCTGAGTGCAGGCTCCGGCTTGTGCCACCGCAGCGGCGACATCCTCAGAGGAGGCCGAGTCGTCCAGCCCGGTTATCCGCATTTCTGCGGACTTCACCGGGCGGGAGACCTTGACCTCCTCAGGCGTGAAGAGTGACCGAATTGTTTCGGCCACCCTGTCCGCCTTGTCGCCGGAGGTGGCACCTGGGACCTCTAAGATCCTGGCCCCAGTTGCGGCAACCTTAAAGAAGACGCCTCCAGCGAGGCCCATCTCAGCAAGGTTGCCTTTCATGGCCTGTGTGGCCCGCCGGAGGACGCCCGCGTAACTAACGCCTTGCGCAAGCCCCTCCTCCGTCAGCTCCACCACAACGGCGGTGGAGCGCGGGGGGCGCAGGTCAGCTGGGCGGAGGCCCTTCTTCTTGCTCACCGGGGGAGCCTGGGAGGCCTTCTTCTTCTTCTTCTTCCTCCTCTTCTTCCCGACGACCTCTGTCCACGGCTGCTCAGCCGAAGTAGAGGCCACCGGGGCGGGTTGGGGCTGGGAGGCGGGGCGCCGCGGCGCCACAGCGGCGGTCGCCCTCCCCTTGCCCTTCCCCTTCCCCTTAGAAGAGGAGGCCGATGGTGTGGGGGCAGATGTCTGCCGCGCAACCGGTGGACTGGAGGGCGCCGGGCCAGCCGGCGTGCCTCCGACCATCCGGGGGCGGCCCCCGAGCGGAGGGCCCAGAGTAGGGACGGGCGTGAGGCCATAGTTGGCCAGGCACGCATCAACCACGTTGCGCGCCTGAGCCACCGTGGCCCGCATAAGTTCGTCCGCCCAGGCGGGACGCCGGTCCTCCGCGGGAGTGAGGGGCCGTGCTGGGCGCCGCGGGAGGGGTGGGAACTCCTCCCGCGGCCTCCCGGCAGGCGCCACGGCGGCGGCCGAGGGCGTCTTGGCGGCGTTGGTCCGAGCGGCAGCGGCAGCGGCCGCCTTCATGGCCGTCACCTCCGCTCGGAGCTCCGCCAGCTGCCTATGCAGCCCCTCATTCTCCGACCTCCAGCGCCTCTGAAGGTCGGAGGAAGTCTGTCCCCACAGGTGGAAGAAGGCCTCCCTCATATCTTCCGTGGCATTTTTTAGGTCCCGGACGAACCCCCCCTTCAGGTTGCCGGACCGGGCCGCCACCCTCAAGACGGTCTCGGCGCCAGCCTCAAACCGTTGCCTGAGGTCGGCAACCGAGTCCCCAGCCGAGGGGGACGCATCCGGGACCTCAACCGTCTTCGGGGCATCCTGACGGGCAGGTAAAGGCTGCCCGACGAGCCTCCTCGTGGAGGGAGGCGGCATCGGGGAACCAGCCCTTCCTCGACAGGGCATCCCCTCCACCACCTCCACCTCCGTGTCTGAGCACGAGTGCGACGGCACGGGATGCGTTGTCTTCCGGCGCTTCGCGGAAGCCTCCCGTTCTCTTCCAGTCGCTGACGAGCACCGGCTCTGAGGCCGACTGGCCTCCGAACCAGAGCCCGCCTCGGACCCGGACTCGACGCTGACGGAGCTCCTCCGGCTTCCGTCAGGCGTCGACGCGCTATCTCTACCATTGCTGGCGCGTGGTCGTAAAGGGCGCTTAAAGCGCCCTTTGGAGTCGCGCAATGGCACTCCATGCTCCTCCTTCCTCTCCTTCTCAACGTCTTTGGGTTGTTGTTTTTCTGTATTTTCCATTTTGATCCCACGAGTGGAGACGATCTAAAGTCGACCCCCGGGTGACGCTCATTCCGGGGGAAGGCCTACATACTGTTGGGGGACGGCAGGTGCCCAGAGGTTTTTACAACTTCGCTGTTGGGTGGTCTGAGTTTTCCTTCTCGCGGGCCGGCCAACTAAGGCAAGCCCCTCGGTCCCGTTGAGCCGCTAGACGTGATCAACGACACTCAACGGGTAACGAGTTCATTGGAGCAGGATTGGGTTTCCCCTCCCCTATGTGCTCCCACCCGGGCCTTACAGGCCCCACTGGTGATTTTTTATAGAGGTTTTCTTCCTCGCAGCCCGAATGCCCCCGGTCCTGTCAGTTCAGGATTACGGGTTGGGCCGGATGGGGGTCCATGCTGGACCGATCCACCCGCCCCAAAACCGCCCGACTGGGCAGGAAGCCTAAGCTTCCCAAACCGGCCTAACGGCCACCACTAGTGATAGAGGAAGACAACCTCTCTAAAAAATAGAGAGGCTGTCTTCCTCCATCGCCCCGCGTGTTGAGCCGGGTGGGGGTCCATGTTGGACCAATCCACCCGCCCCAACACCCCAAAACCGCCTAACTGGGCAGGACGCCTACACCTAGACCTAAACTACCTAGGTAGGTAGGTTACCTAATCCTACCACCCTAAACCTAAAAAACCCTATTCCTACCACCCTAAACCTAACAACCCTAATCCTACTACCCTACCTACCTAGGCCTGCCCTGGCCTTACGGGCCCCTACTTGTTATTTTTTACCGAGGTTTTCTTCCTCTACCCTCCCTGTCTCAAATCCACGTTTCCTCTGCTAATCAGAGGAACACGTGGAGAGACCCCCAAACGCGGCCCTTGCGGGCCGATAACCCCGAGACAAACTGCCTCGGGTTCCCTACGCGTGTGCCAGAGTATTAGCCACGAGTAATAATGCCCCCGAAAGGACATTATTACCCGTGTTGCCCGGGGTGTACCGGCCCAACGACTGCCGTTCCCATCCACGAAAAGTGTAGAAGGGACCAGCAGGCGTCAGGCACACTAGGAGGTTCTCTGGCCACACACCCCATAGCGATTCGAACCTAGCTCAGCGTTACTTTTTTTTTAGTAGGGATAACGCTTCCTCTCTCACCCGCCTGAGCGATTCGTGCCCAATTAAAAGTTTTCTTACCTTAAATTGACGAACCTGCTTGACACTGCTCGGTCTCGGTGATCTAATTAAAGCATCAACTTTGTGTTCGCTCAGTCTAACCTGAGCCTCACAAATAATTCTACTTAAATATTCTATTTCTTTAGTTAAAAATGTACACTTTTTTAGGCTTATAGAAAAGTAAGCCTCTGTTAAGGTTTTTAGAACTGTTTCGAGTAAAGTGAGGTTATCTTCGATCGTGTCAGTCATTAAGATTACATCATCAAGATACACTAGGATATTACCAGATTATATGAAGGTTTTCAAGGTTTTACTGATGGTCTTTTGGTAAACTATCGGGGCATTGGCAAGGCTATATGGCATCTTACAATACTCATAGTGCTCTTCAGGCGTAATGAAGGCAGTTTTATGAATAGAATCGGAACTTACACGTAATTGATTAAAACCAGACACCATATCTAATGCACTGAAGCTTTTAGCTTTACCATGCATGTCTAAATGATTGTTAATCAACGGACGATGTCTCATTTTAACAGTTATTTGATTTAAAGCCCTATAATCAATTACCAGCATATCTGAACCATCTTTCTTTTTCACGAGTAAAATGGGGTAAATAAATAAATAAAATAAAATTTAAAATTAAAAACAACCTCTTATTCAGATTCAGGAATTATTTCTTTTTCTAATAAATCCTTTATTATGACACGAATGTGTAACTTCTCGTCATGAGATAACTTATACGGTCGGTAATATGTAGGAACATCACTAGTTCATTTAATTTACATTTGACCAATCTTAACTGTAGTAGTAGCAGTACCTGTTAGAAAATAATTAGAATACTTAGTTAAAACTTTTAACAAGCGTTCCTTATATTCTTCAGTTACTGGCATTGATATTTTATCTAAAACGGACGACGAGTACATGTTAATGATATTATTTACAACAGAACTATGAACGATACGCGGCATGTCACCGACCCTAATGCACGCGACGCCCTTTTATCGTTACCAAACGTTACCAATAATACGGGAACTTTCTAATGGCTTTTATCCACAATATAAAAGTCAATTTCTAACGTAATATCGTGTAATTGTATCGGTAACATAACTAAAGACCGCCCAAGCTGTGTAATAATTGACGAGCTGGTTTTATTTGACACGAGAAATATTAATTAAATCAGAGATGATTAATGAAACGCTTGAGCCACTGTCAATGAGTACATCGACGGGTATCTTTGATATGACGCCCGTAATGACACCAGGGTTTTAAAATCTACCTTAATTTTCTGCGACAAACGTTAATGTTATTATTATTTCTGACATGTTCCTTAACAAAACACCGGCTTTTCGTGTGACCAATTTTTTTACAAAATCTGCAATTTGTCTAATTGAGGCTTTGAAGAGGTAGCACTCCCGCTAATGTCGAATTTTTCAACACGTGAATCGAATTTAGAACGCTTGGAACAAGAATCGCGTTTGTGTCCTAATTCATTACAGAGCACGCCGTTTGAAATTTCGAAAGGCATTCTGCGTTTTAACTGATTAAATTATTTATTTGACACGTTATGAGCACTAGATTTATTTTAGACACCACATTTTACAAAGCTTGAAAGTATTCCACTATGCTTTTAGGCGTTAATTTGGCATTCATAGCGGCCGCACGAATCTGCGGGTCAGTAATATCCCGTATTGTAATTGCGGTTAATAGTTCACTACTTAAACCTTTAACAATATATAAATATAAGAATATACTATGTATTATTTATATTATATAGAAAACTTGTCAGACTCGGTACACATAACATTATACAAAATGTTCGTGATATCGATAGATCGTGGGCATAACGTCTTCAACTCAAGTTTGAAATTAGACCAAGTACGGGTGGTGCTAGTCCACTCGCTGAGCCAGGTTCGAGCTTCACCTACAACGACCAATACGAGCAAGACACTCACTGTCTTCCCACCTATTAAGGGATTGTGCTTTATAACCACCACATGTCAACGTCATGAACACTTGGATCAAAATCAAAATCTTTCTTTTATGCGGTTTAACATTCTGATGGATTCTAAATGTCCCGCGACGGGAATATCGTGATTTTCCTTAAGGATCTTCGAGATTTCACTGAGTGAAAGATAAATTACACTGTTATGGTAAATATGTACTGTTATGTTAGTCCCGTCAAATAGATAGTTAAACATGTTATAGATTATAACAAAAGAGTGTCTATCAAAAGAATTTTAAAGTCTAATGTGCTGATTGCACATATTATAGGATAAGACATTATGTATTATCTCGTTGCGTGTATTTTTTAAAGATTTAAATATATCTTGGTACGAGAAGTCATCAAAGTAGTGAACTTTCGTAAATAGAAACAGGTAAGTTTTATTCTCAATAGTAAGAGGTAGAAAGGTGTATAAGGTTCTCTCTAAGTTTAAGAATTCATTGCGATGAGGCTCCGGGCAGTTATCTAGGACTTCTTGGACATAAGGCATGGACTCGTCCATATCTATCTAGGTAGGTATAATTATTAATTTCTGAGTTCCTTTAAGTAGGTTTTGGTTGTGTTCCAGAATAGAGGTGTCATACGACTTTATAGACAGGTTTTTTTTTAAAAAAAAATTGACTATTAGTCATCCCAGGTAAGGTAAAATTTTTTCGTTTTTTGTCAATTGTCGGGATACTATTTCTATGAGATTTAGATTATCTACCTGTATTTAACTGAAGAACTGGTAACCGAAGAAATTTGTTGCCTCGATCCTTATTAAAATGTGCTAGAGTTGTACCTCACTTATTTACCCCTAAACAACTAGGTAACTAGGTATACTATAATAATAATGTTTATTTCACCACAGAGTATACCTCTGCCGAACAATCAAGGCATGGAATTCTCTGCCAAGGCACGTGTTTCCTTCTTCCTTCAATCTTGGGTCCTTTAAGCGGGCGTGAAAAAGCACCTTCTCAGGCCGTCAAAGTAGAGACTTCAACATCGCCTCGGCTGCTATGAGTACGATGTGGAGGTCACTGCTCTTAGACCACATGACTGCTTACTATCAGGCAGAGTATGGTCATTTTAACGAGAAAAAAAACATGCTCATCTGTGCCATTTCAAGCTAGAACAGGAAGAGCTTTTTGCCCTTTTTAACAAGATTTATTAAAAGCTGGAACACAGAAAATGTATGTCATGTTTTAAGTCGGTAAGTACAAACCCACTCGGTCGGTCTCATCATATTAGCTAAGGCTGATGGGACACAACGTGAGGGTGACTAAAAAGCCATACTGACGTAGCAGGCGTCACCTCGGCAGGCTAGTAAATGTGTTAACTTCTTATCAATAAAATAAAGATGCTTTAATTCTATAACATTTTCATACAATTAAAGTACTGCTTAATGACTTTATAATGTAACCTTAACTACTCGTTTAATCATGAAAATGCGAATATAAAAAAGGACATAGAGTACCTTTCATTCGGAAAACAGTACCGTTCCCGAATCAACAGACATTTATTGAAAAAAATAACATTAACGCGAGCAAATCCGCAGGCAAACTATAGTCTACGATAATTATCAATTTATGCTCCTTGTCTATAATAGATAAAGTAGCGTTTGAAATAGGATATTATATTGAGTCCCAGCTAAGACTCACTAGTCGATATCAAGTAAGAGTATTATAGCGTAATATATGCGCCGTAAGCTATTTTATGAGATAAATTCTACGTATATTAAATCTAGAACAGTTACAGCTAGTGCTATCTATCATCACTATGGGAAGACTCGATAGTTCCTTCTCATAATTTATTACAGCACCATCTATTGACATCTTACGGAACTACGTAGCTTGTCGGTACGCGAAGAGTAAAGAGAGCGCTGGAACTTTCTCGAATCTTCGTACTGCTTACATACCGTGTAAGGCGTTTCTAGGAATATCCAGAAACGCTCTAACTGCGTATAAAAGGGCGAGGCCAGCGCTCGACGAGTCAGTTTACAATCGTAAGCGGTCAAGTATACATCGGAGCGAACGGAAGCGAAAATACTACAGGGTTTGAAGCAGTTACAGTGAAAAAGTGTAGTACAGTGTGTGTTGTTTTAAATTTAATTGTGTGTTAGAATAAAACGTGTTTTAATCGGTAATATTGTTTTCATTCTTATCCCTCGAACCCAGCACGTAACAATATATTAATAATGTATGACTATCGGCTGCTATTTTGAAATGTGAATTGAGTATAATGTTTGGTTTTTAGTTCTTGTACCACTTTATATCTCGGCAAACCGTTCTGTAATATATGTGAATTATTTATATTGAACAAATAAAGCCATTTAGGTAATTAATCCGAATGACTTCACGAATGGCTTAGTGTTTTAAGTGGTCGCCTCGCCATTGCTACTGCGCCGAGTGTAGTGTGATTGGAAAATAGTTATTCCGAGCCTGAATGCTCTTTGAATTTGTTGTTGAAATGCTTGTTAAGACTCGCGGACGCAGGATTTAGTCCCAGTAGAAAGTAGTGCCGGAATCGGCTAAAACAAAATAAAATATAATATAAGACAAACAATATTAGATGTAGGCCTAGCTTCCAGATGAAGTGATATATAAATATGACTCTATGAGTTGTTAATTACAAACTCATACATCACAGAATTTACAATCACCACTATGCATATCATTACTCATTCACAATCACCACCATCTGCTCAAACATGGAATATTACACCTAGCTTGTAGAAAATAAGCTCTTGCTGTATTCCTATGTTCAGAAGTAATACCACTGCTAAGATAAGATACTATTCTGCTAGCAGGCAGTTCAATGATCTTTGTGGCGTACATTAGCAGCGCAGGAATTCTTTTCTGCAGGATAGGTAACTCGTGTCCCAGATATTGTTAGCTTGTAAACAAAACACCTACCAGTAAAAGTATCGTATGCTTACTTGTTAAATAAAAGAACACATTCAAGAATTTGATGATACGTAATATATTGTTCTGAAAAGTCTTTTTGTTTAAAAGGTAAACTGCCTATTTCAATTTATCCGGCATTTGCCTTTGGAATATGTACAAAAGTTAGAAGAATTAAGAATAAAAAGGAACATCAATCGAATCGGTAGAATTGGATACAAAACCTTTTCATGTTCCTGATAATATTTATTCGTAACAATTTGTAAGTAGAAATAATGTTTGTGATAAAATCCTATTTCATTCTGTAGGGGTCCAAGGCGTTTGTAAGTAAATACTACTACCATTTTCTAGAACCAACCAGTGTCTGATCCCTAATCCTACAATATATAATAAACGTAGATGGTTTAGAGTGACGAATAATAAATCATCCTCAAAACACAAGCTAAATAATGTCATCATCTCAGCCAAAAGACGTCTACTGCTGGACATAGGCCACCCCCAAGATATTCCACACAGACCGATCTTGGACAACCCGAATCCATGGAGAATTGGTACTCAGAGTTATTCCATTCATCAACTAATTACATTTTATATACGAGTACCTGCTTCTTTTTTTATAGGAAATATAACATCAATTCGTTAAGTATGTAGGTAGGGGGTAATATTATGAGACTACATACTATTGTGGGTGTCCAAATCATATACTTTATGGTTGATATGAATATATATATTTACTGGTACCAGCTACATATAAATACATATTGAGCTACAACCTAAGAGCGCGGTATATAATATCTGCGTATTTCCACCTGACTATATACAACTAAACCATCAGCAATGTCGCTACAAGTATCCCACGACATGAAAATCGACATCCAGTCATTATTAAAATATATAGGAGAAGCTTATGGGTCATGTCCTACTTTAAAATTCAATTTAAACGCTCGGTCAATGTAAAATTCCACTTAAAATAACGTTGTTATCGATATAAACGTTATTATGACTACATACACCTTGCTTTCATTTTTATTTTCGCGAGCGAGCTAAAATGCAGAAGACTGTGAATTATAACTGCATAGTTATTTCTGTTTGTATGTTGAAATAGTTATGGAATTCTAACTAATATTATAAATGCGAATGTGAGTTTTTTGTTTATTTGTTACGCATTCACGCCTTAACTAGATATCCAATCATGAAATTCGCATACACGTTATCAAGGGTACAGAAACGGACATAGGGTTCTTTTCATCGAGAAAAAGTTCTGTTCTCTAGAGATAAAAAGTTGACAAATTCTACATTAACGCTAGCGTAGCTGCGGGCATGGTAGATGATGGAGGTGTATGTGTAAAAGCTAAAGCACGACATATTCATGTATATAACATTTGAAAATTGGAATTGGAATTTCTGTATCAAAACTTTCTCAGTGTCACGCGGACCGCTCGCGCCATGACGGCTGCGCGTGAGCCGAAGTAGTCCTTTCTCCCTCCTGCCGGCGGTAGCCGCTATATAAACGCGACCGCACCTGGTTCCAGCCCCCTACCTGCCATGCTGCCTACTCAGTTAAGTTGTCTTTCAAGCTATCGAAGACCACGTCACGAGCCTTCTAGAACTACGCCCTGTTTCTCTTGTTAACGTGTAGTTAATATTTATCGTGTAGAATTACTGTTGATACTGTGCCGAGTTTGGTAAATTTTAATTAAAAACCTTGTAATTGCGAAGTGTAATATTTATATTAAATACTTACTACCTTTGTCGATCTAGCCCCTAAAAACCATATCGATCAACTATAACGTTATATCAGTAGAAAGTTTTGATAGAGAAATCTCAGTAATATTTTGCCTGATCCGGGTATCGAAGCGAAGATCTCATGCACAACAGTTGCATTAACTAACGCTACGCTACCGAAGCAGTCAAATATTTATAATTATAATCCCTGTAGTACAATCACTATCGCGATCATGTTTTTACGTAACCTTTTACATAGTGGAAACCATTAAAACAGAAATCAATGTTCGTAATATAACTTAGCATCGTACCTAAAGATTTCCCCGAAGAGTTCGGCACAGGCTTATACATAATCTGCCCATATTTTGCCAGTCGCGGCATAGGAGATTTTCTTTCATATATTTTTATATTGGTATCGACTCCATATATTATAATCGAAGAAAAGTACGAGCCCCTTAATATTTCAAAGCAAAAAAAATACATTAATCTAACTCCCAAAAAAGTTTTGGCACATTTCAGTAATGTACCAATGTAAATGCTGCAAAACTTTTTACCGATACAGTAACGATATAAACACATGCTATTCAGATTGCTTAGTTGTTCTCGTCTTATAACATTTTCGCGTTTTTTTTTCAACTTTTACGCGAGCGAAGCCGCGACCAAAGGTAGTCCTTTGGTCGCGGCTTCGCTTGCGTAAAAGTAAGATCGGTTAGTAACAGTACCTACTTTTATTAAATAAAACCTGTGTTATTCAGTGATAATATAGCTTTTTAACCTGCCCTTTGACAGAGGCTCGTATACGAGCCACTACAGTAACGTGTATTTGTACATTTTATACCTTATTTTACGAACCTTAACGCTTAAAACTGATCGTTTATCGACTACGAATGGATTTAATTAAGATAAAGGACATATCTTATGGTATAACAAAAATCTAAACATAGAATAGATTAATGGTGAAAGAATTTATGAAATCGCTAATATAGTTTTTGAGTTAAATCCTTACATCAAACAATAAAAACATCTAATCTCTCTTCTTTATAATATTAGTAAAGTAAAAACATACTAACCAGACTATTTGACTCTAACCAACGTGACGCCTATATGCCTTTTCCCAAGGTTTAATCTACACAGGCAGAAATCTATCACTCTTACGCCAGCTGTTTTAGGTATCGATCATAAGGATGAAATTTACTTCCTTTCTTTTTTATAGACACCAGTTACAACTCAGTATTCTGTTAAATATAAAACGAACTTTAAGTTTATGTTAATCATGGTAGGCCGTTGAGGAATATCGATATACTGTTTGGCAAGCTTAGATAAGATATTTATGAAATTTGTACGGGATAACTAATACGACATTTGGGAATCAAATAGAGACTACTTTATATCGGAATTTTCTTTGTACGAGGGTATTGCATTGATGCTTCGGTCTCACCAGAGGAAAGATGACGACGTACCGGTCCTACCGACTAAAAATACCACGGTGTTCCTTGATATTTCTAGAGTCGGTAGGGTCGCGACCCTACCGCGACTCTAGAATCGTTTTCTCACGCGAATCGCGACCACGCCAAAGTGTAGCTTACCACCTCCACGTACCTTATGGTGGCTGGAGATCGTCTCGCATCCTCCGGCGCCCAGTGCTGCAGGTAGTCTATGTCAGCCCCGACAACCTTATTTAACTTAAAAAATAGACTCGTTTTATCATTGATTATTAAATATGATTTTCCTCATCAATAAGTGAATATGACGCAGTTAGAATAGTCACCACAAATAAACTCCTTAAAAGATTGGTTTTTTAAGAAACCCGTTCATAAACTTTCTTACTACTAGACACATGCGTTTCGTCAGTACTACAAAGATTAGACCATCGTCCAATGTACAGATTCAGCGCGAGTTCATATAATTCTCTAAGAATATTAGAAAGAGCTGTAAGACATGCATTGATGTAAAATATATTACATCGTTTTTACTTTATTAAGTAGACATCAAATGAAAGCCCAATAAGTGACTAGTATAAAAGCTACATGATAAGATACTTGCCGATTTCCTAGAATCAATTATAGCCTTATAACGCCAACTTCAGTTATTGTAGAAACTAAATTAAATTCCATTTGCAAATACAATAAGTTTTTCCTCGAATCAATTACAGCCGCGTTAGACACGCCGATTTAGTTACTGTAAAATCGAAGTTAATTTGCTGTGAATTCGCAGTAAAACAACTAAAATGGGACTAATATCTATACTAAGTAAATTTGTCTAGCGTAATGGATAGATGGGCAGGACGGCCATCATTGACAAGCTATGGTTTTTCATTATACGATAAAACACACCTTCTTAAAGCTTTTAGTAAGTATGTTTATATTTGACGTCTTGCTTCTGTTAAAAGTTATTTGGCATTTGAATGCAATCGCAAAATGTCGAATGCAACGCACGCGTCGGAAAAAAATTTGGGATTTTTCTTCAAATGTGCACTGGCAGGCAAGCCCTCTTTTATTTTTGAGAGCTAGAAATTGCGAGTTGTAGGTGCAATGCTCTACTGGCTTACCTCCTAGTGTAGCCGATATTCGGAGGTATATAGGCTACACTTGTATTGTGCTCTTGTAGTTACTCCCCAATAGTTTGTTACGAATACAACGTTTTGATATTGAATTTCTCTCAAATATTCAAAGTAAATAAACTATCAAATATTTATAGGAAAAGAAGACTAAATCTATTGTCCGAAAATTATCTATTAATATTCCTAAATAATAAAGTTTCGTTCAGGTTTTGGGTTTCTATTAGTCAATCTCGGCCGAAGATCATAAAAAAGAAGTCTGAAGATAGCATAAACCACGTGAAACCATTTAGTTCACGGGGTTGATAACCACAGAAGAAATAAAGATAAGGGCTTCTGTATTTTCAGAATTTATCTATCGATTACCTCGTAACTCTAATAGCTAGAGAATGTGTCTGATTATCATAAGGCCGAGTCTTGATTCCGATACTGCAGCAACGGCCGAGTGAAGAAGATATTACATACATTTTTTTAATTTTTTTTATTTTAATTATGTGATTTCATAAATATAAGCCTTTCTGTAAACCATATAATAAAATGGTAAAAGGCTGATTTTTTACCCAAATGGAAAGTTAGCTGTTTCAGTACGCCAAAAATTACTTAAATTATATAAGCAAATACATCAAAACTATTACTAAAATGTGTTTTAAGAATATACGATTAATACAATCTATGTACTAAATGTAAATAAAAATGTTGATATTAAAAATATAAACGATGACAAGTTAACTTTATACATAAATCTATATCATTAAGTCCTAGTCCGTATTCAAAGAAAACTATAAATAAGACCACTTCATGAAGAAAAGAAGTGCTTCAGAGGATTATACCGCAAGTAAATAAAATATCACAGTTACCAGTGACAAAGCATCTTCTTCTCCCTAGCATATTTTATTATATTTTCTAGTCTAACCGGATTTGACTGGATATGAGTTTTTACACGGAGCGGCTGCCAACTGACCTCCGCAACCCGAAGGCTACCGATACCCTAAGGCTTGACCAGGGTCAGGATATTATAGGGCACTGACTTCCCAATAGCGACTGCCATAGATGTTCATGGTAGCCGGGACCGACGGCTTAACGTGCTCGCCGAGGCACTGAGCAGGCTAATTATTGTCAATCAAAACGGACATAATTTCAAAAAGTCATATAGGTAACTTCCGAAAGTCAGAGGTGCGCGACGTGGGTTTGAACCCGAGACCCTCTGCATTACAGTCTGTTGGTCTCCCCACTGAGCTATCGCTGCTCTTAAAGTGATAAAGCGTGTAGTATCGATACTAATATAATAAATCTGAAGAGTTTGTTTGTTTGCTTGAACGCGCTAATCTCAAGAACTACTGATCCGAATTGAAAAATTATTTTCGTGTGGGATAGCTCATTTATCGAGGAAGGCTATAGGCTATATAACATTACGCTACGACCCACAGGGGCGGCGCAGTAATCATAAATGCGGGTGAAATCGCGGCCACATCTAGTAATAAATAAATACGTTAAAGCTTCAAACATTACTTGAAACTTTTGATTGTAATGTAGCAAAATATGTTTCAAGGGCTGAAATAGATCGCCTCGTGATATAAATCCGTGTGTAGCGGTCGATGAGTTATTGGACCGCGCAAATAGTTATGTCATGCATACTTCTGTTAGTTCAAATTCATAGTAGGAACCACAGATTGAATTCATAGATGCACGATACGTTTAAATATAGTTACATTTCTGGACGATTTCAAGTTATCATCTGACATAGTCACAATAGCAACATGACATTTGATTTATATGGTCATATTTCTGGACGTTAAGTTCTCATTTGAAATACAATGGTAACATGACGTCTAAATTGTAAATGTATCACACTCACTTATATTGACAATTGTACACTATCGTTCACCTAATTGTAATTAATGTGTAGACTGTACTGTTTTTAGTGTAAACACTTTTTCGTATGATCTAAGTACAGTGTCAACACGAGTCACTTAAATGACGATGTTAAATTTATATTTTTTTGATCAATCCAAGATATCCCGCAAGTGGCCTTAACAAGTATTAATAAATAGCCGAACAACGAACATTAATTACTGAAGTAATAAATACATAGTGTTAGCAACTATAGGTAGAATATAATTATTATATAGAAATATTTAGTTAAATGTAGCGATGTATAAGCATTATTTGAATATGTTTAATTGTATCCGTTATTTTTTGTTGGCAACACTGATTTTTCTCGACTGCAGTGCTGGCAGACACTCGGAGCACCGGATGGGGAGCAAATCTTGCTCCCCACCGAAACGACGTAGGGCCAGAGGGGCGGTCGCCGGGACTCCGGCCACCCCGGCCCCGTCCCAAGCAGGGAGCAGTACGAAGGCGATGGACACGTAATTAATTATGGCCCATCGCCTCCTACAGGTGAATATTAACCACTCCGCCAGGGCGCAGGATATTTTGCTGCAGCATATGGCGGAGTGGTTAATAGACATCGCCGTGGTCGCCGAGCCTTACTGCGTCCCCAGCCGACACAACTGGTTTGGGGACCTCGGGGGCTCGGCGGCCATTGTCTCGTCCGGACCCTCGCTCCTGGTGATGACAGACAGGGGCGAGGGGTATGTATGTGTTGATTGGAAGGGAACCGTCCTGATCGGGGTGTACTTCTCTCCGAACCGGCGCCTCGCCGAGTTTGAGCAATTTTTGGGCGCGGTGGGGGCCGTTATTAACCGGTACCCATCGCGTCCGATCGTGGTGGCGGGGGACTTCAATGCCAAATCAACGGCTTGGGGATCCCCTATCACCGACGTTCGCGGCGACGCACTGGAGGAGTGGGCGATTGCGACCGGTCTCGTGGTTCTTAACCGGGGATCGGTCGCCACGTGCGTGCGCTGGCAGGGCGAGTCCATTGTGGACATCTCGTTCGCAAGCCCTGCCGTAGCGCGCCGCGTCCGGGACTGGCAAGTGCTGGTCGAGGCGGAGTCACTGTCGGACCACCGTTACGTGCGGTTCGACATCTCCGCCTCGCCGGCGATCCCGGACGATCGCCCGAGGAGAGGGCACACCCCGTCGTCCCCACGATGGGCGTTGAAACGTATCGACGTAGACGTGCTGGTGGAAGCCTCCATCATCCAGGCCTGGACCCCGATGGGTGATGGGCCTGTGGAGGTTGAGTCGGAGGCGGAGTGGTTCCGGGGTGCGATGACGCGGATTTGCGACGCGTCGATGCCCCGGGCCAGTGCTCGACCTCCTAGGCGTCAGGTGTACTGGTGGTCTGACGACATCAGTCAAAAACGCGCCGCGTGCATCGCGGCGCGTCGCCAGTACACTAGGTACCGCCGACGGAGGCGGTACCGTGACCCGACTGTGGAGGCACGGCTGCGGGGCGAATACGTACAGCGGAAGTACGCCCTGCAGTCCGCCATCAGCGAGGCCAAAGCCCAAAGATGGGAAGAGTTCCTGGGGACTCTCGAGGCAGACCCGTGGGGCCGTCCGTACAAGGCGGTCAGGGGCAAGTTGCGCCCCTGGGCCCCACCGGTCACCGAGAGTCTCCAGCCCCGGCAATTAGAGGAGGTGGTCTCCGCTCTCTTTCCTTCGAGAGCGGAGCACACGCCTCCCGAAATGGCGCCGCCCGATAATGAGGAGGGCGGTGCCGATGCCGGGGCGCCAGCGGTAACAATGGCGGAGCTCGGCGTGGCAATGGTGCGGCCCCGGGGCAAAAACACCGCCCCGGGGCCGGACGGAATTCCTGGCCGCGCCTGGGTTTTGGCCTACGACGCCTTAGGGGACCGGCTCCTCAGGCTGTTTAGCGCCTGTTTGGTCGGGACGGTTCCCTGCCATGTGGAAGACGGGTAAGCTGGTCCTCCTTAGAAAGGAGGGCCGCCCCGCGGACTCTCCCTCCGCGTACCGCCCCATAGTGCTGTTGGATGAGGTGGGCAAGCTCTTTGAGCGAGTAGTGGTTGCCCGCCTCTCCAGGCACCTGGTGCGGGTGGGCCCCGACTTGTCCGAACATCAGTTCGGATTCCGAGAGGGCCGATCGACGATTGACGCGATCAGTCGCGTCAAGGCCCTCTCGGAAGAGGCGGTCGCCTCGAGCGGGGTGGTGTTGGCGGTGTCCTTGGACATCGCCAACGCGTTCAACACCCAGCCGTGGGCGACTATTAGGGAGGCGCTCCGATTTCATGGAGTGCCTCCCTACCTGTGCCGAATAGTCGGGGACTACCTGCACCAGAGAAGTGTATTCTGTGTGGGGCGGAACGGAGAGACGTTCCGGAGGGAGGTGTCGTGCGGTGTTCCGCAGGGTTCCGTTCTTGGACCGATCCTGTGGAACATCGGCTACGACTGGGTGCTGCGGGGCGCCCTGCCGTCGGGCGACGGCGTAACTTGTTACGCCGACGACACGCTGGTCACGGCCCGGGGAGAGGATTACGGGGCAGCTGCCCGTCTTGCCACGGCAGGGGTGGCCCTGGTCGTCGGTAGAATTAGGATGTTGGGACTGGAGGTGGCGCTGGAAAAGTCCGAGGCCCTGTTATTTCATGGGCCTCGGCGGGCGCGCCACCAGATGCCCACATCATAGTTGGAGGGGTCCGCATCGGGGTGGAGCCGAGTATGAAATACTTGGGGCTCCACCTCGACGGCCGCTGGAACTTTCGCGTCCATTTTAGCCGCCTGGCCCCCCGGCTGATGTCGGCGGCGGGAGCGCTTAGCTCTCTGCTGCCGAATATCGGGGGGCCGAGTGTCGTCTGCCGCCGCCTCTATTTGGGGGTGGTGCGGTCGATGGCCCTCTACGGGTCGCCCATTTGGGCCAGCGCCCTCGATCGCCGAAACATCGCCCTTCTGAGGAAACCTCAGAGGGCGATGGCGATCAGGGTGTCGCGGGCGTACCGCACCGTCTCCTTTGAGGCGGCGTGCGTCCTGGCGGCATCGCCACCCTGGGATTTGGAGGCGGAGGTCCAAGCGTCGGTGTATCACTGGCGCGTGGACCTCCGGCTCCATGGTGAGGAACCCACTCACGGGGCGGTGGAGACGCGAAGGTCCCAGGCTCGACTGGTCCTCGAGGCCAAGTGGGGGGAAAGGCTGGCCCAGCCCCGCTACGGGGTGAGGACAATCGAGGCTGTCCGTCCGGTGCTAAGGCAATGGACGGACAGACGGCGCGGACCGCTCACCTACCGGCTTACTCAGGTGCTCTCCGGACACGGCTGTTTCGGAGAGTACCTGTGCAAGATAGCCGGTAGGGAGCCGACAACCAGGTGTCACCACTGCGAGGAGTGCGACCTAGACACGGCGCAGCACACGCTGGAGGAGTGTCCGGCGTGGGTCGAGGAGCGCTGTGCTCTGTTCGCCGTGATTGACCCCGACCTCTCGTTGCCGACCGTCGTATCCATGATGGTCGGCGACGACAGGTGCTGGGGCGCAATGAGGTCCTTCTGCGAGGCTGTCATCTCGCAGAAGGAGGCGGCGGAGCGGGGGCATGAGGAAGATCCTTACGCCCCGGACATCCGCCGCCGGAGGAGGGGGCGCAGGAGACGCGCTTATGTCGCTCCCCTGCCCCCCACCTAAGGGTTCTGGGTGCCAAGGCCTCAGGGGATCCTGCCACCCGTGAGTAAGAACCCATAGAGGGCGCGCGCGGTGTTCCCGCGCGCCTTTTAACGTCGAAAGGGGAGAGCAGTGAAATGCTCTCCCCCGGGGACGAGAGGAGGTCGGGTCCGATGGACCCGGCCGCCACCCACACGGGGGGGCCTGCTATGGATGAATCTTTTTAGACTCCCAACAGGCCCCCCCCATTGGGAGAGAAAGGGAACACCCCAGGTTTTTTTAGTGGGTATACCAGCACTAGGCTGGTGAGTCCCACACGCCCCGCCGGTGCCGTCCCCTAGCCGGCGGGTAGTGCATCAAGCATTTTTTCCTGGGTATAAAAAAATAAAAAAAAGGTTTACAATGTTGTCGGGCACGCCACGATCGTGGCGGTAAGTCCCGTGTTTGAGGAGTGGCTGGAGAGGCGGCATGGCGCCCTCACCTTCCGGCTGACACAGGTTCTGACTGGCCACGGATGTTTTGGCCGGTTCCTGTGTCGTATACGCCGGCAAGAGACGCCCGGTTGTCACCACTGCGGCGCCTGCCGCGACGTTATTGAGGACACGGCGCTGCACACTTTGGCGGTTTGCCCCGCCTGGGCATCGCAGCGTCGTGATTTGATCGCGGCAGTCGGATCGGTTGCCCTCTCGCTCCCGGCCGTAGTTCAGTCTATGGTCCGGAGTGAGAGGTCGTGGAACGCCGTCGCCTCCTTTTGCGAGGAAGTGATTTCCATCAAGGAGGCGGCGGAGCGGGAGAAGGAGCGTTTAAACCCTCTCCCCAACCGCAGAGCCGGGCGCCGGAGGGCGCGAGATGACCTCCAGCCACCCTGAGGTTTGACCTGGGGGTGGCGGGCTTTGTGGGCCTGCCCGCCATCCGTTCAGCACCAGGTCTGAGAGGCAGCGTGCGTGTTCCCAGGCGCGCCTCTGTGTCGAGTCCGTCGTCCCTCTAGGGGGAGACAGTAGGGTTTTATTTGAAGTAGTGCCTATTTTGGGTAGGTCTTTCGTGTAGTGGCCTGCCGTTTCATACGGCGGGCCGTAACCTCGGCGGGGTCGCGACCGCATGCGAAAGCGATTCGCGCGGCCCCGTCGGTAGTGGTTGTGTCGAGGAACACCGTGGTAGGTTTAGTCGGTATTCCGGGAGGTACATTATCTTTTTTTAACATCCTTATTTTACCCCGGCGAGTCCGACATAATCCCTCCGCCCGCCCCCGCGGAGGGATATGCGTCATTGCAATCCCCCACGTAAAAAAAAAAAAAAAATGTTTACAATGTTGTTCTGTTTTAATATATGTTCTAAATATGTGTGCACAGCATGTTTAAAACAGATACAATATAGTACAGTTAAACATATTTACACTATTAATCATATTTGACTATATTAACTTAGAACATTAGCAAATTAATGTACAAATAAGAAGAAAAATATTCTGTTTAACTTCAACATATAAAATTGGCGGTAATCCGATAAAAATTCTTTAGCTCCCGTGCTAGTCAAATTGTGTTACGGCGAGGTAAGGATTCTCACTCTAGAAATACCAACTGTAAGTTAATTGAGTAAGGACAGTTTTGTAATATTTATTGTAATATTTAAGCGAACAAAACATGCACGATATTTACTAATGAGTTTGGTGTAAACAGGTTGTATATCTACAAATAACAGATCATTTTGAAGAACGATTGTTAAGCATAGTTAAACTATTTTAAAATAATGTAATTGATAAAATATAAAGTTTATGTCAATGCAGACATGATTTGGTATTTATATGAATTTTGTTTATGGTAATATATAATGTATTATTTAAAAATAAGCATTATATAAATAAACTATAATAAATTTGAATAGCTTTAATAGTTTTAATAATTTTATGAGCTTAAAAATTAGTAAAGGTCAATAAAATTACTGAGGCTACATTTAGGTTAGTTGCTAGGTTCAGGCAAAGGGTTGGCCCTATGAGAAGAAACCTGCAAGACACGATATTTGAGCGCCTTACTTAACTTTATCATCTAAAGTTTTTAAATTTATATTTACGTTAGGACTCTTTACATTTGGCAGTGTAAAGTTTAGTAGTAAATTATTCGTCGTAAACCAGTCTAGGACTTGCGCGAGTAAATCGTTAACAGCACATAAATTCGGTGCTTTTCAGTCTACTTTAAAAATAAGGGATTTGTCATCCACGAATAAAACAATTTCACACAAATCCTGAAACCATATTGATTTGTATGAAATAAATCATTTACACTAAAGTGGCTCTTTAATTGCTGTAATAAAAAAAATATCTTGGACTTATCTTAGATAGTAACTTAACTTGGAAACCACACCAAGAAAAAATTAAACTTAAACTAACTTCTCTTACAGGGGCACTACGCAACATAACAAATTGTCTCCCTCGACAAGTGCGATATCTAATTTATAATTCTCTGGTTAAGCCTCATATCGACTACCTAATTGAAATCTGGGGTACAGCAGCAAAGTCTAATATAGATCCAATTCAACGGGTTCAGAATAGATTAATTAAAATTTTATTTAATTATAATTTTCGGACACCTACTGAAAAGATATACGAGGAAACAAAAATAATGAATATAAAACAAACGTACGTATACTACACATGTATTGTTATTCGTAAAATATTAAATAAAGAAATCCATTCGAATTTAAAGTTTGTAACAAAACAACAAACACAAAAGATTAATTTAAGACGTGCTAGTTACTTGGTAACTCGCCCACCAAGAACTAACTATGGAAAACGAAATTTAGAGTTTGAGGGCATTAAAATTTATAATAAATTATCATCAGAAATAAAAGAAGAAAAAGTTATTCCCGATTCAAAAAGCTACTCAAAATCCATACAATTAATACATGCAAATAAGCAGGCAAATAATATTAAAGAAAAGGAACGACATTTATATACTATATTATATCTATACAAAACACATAAATAAAATACACATAGAACATATAGATTAAGTAAATATCTCTAAATTAAAAATTAAACATTAGTAGTTTCCTAAACTAAACGCAAACAAATAAATGCAATATCCAAAATGGTCCATAAACTACATATATACTGAAAACATATAAATGGAATAATAAACTAAACATATAATAATCTTATAATAATAAAACCCAAATATTACAAAAAATCTAATGATAGCAGACTATGCCATCAATGCCACATCTATAATAATCGATTCATGCATCCATGTTCTGCTTGGCTGGGATCGAGTGTCATACTGACAATGTTATTTGTTTACCCACATCGTTATTATTTTTCTCGTTTTGTTTTTATTTTATTTACGTACCTACCTATGTGCGCTCTAAATATTAATCTTAGTTCTAAACATTGTTTCTCAGTAAGTGAATTATGTATGCAATTCTTTATGAGAAATAAAGTTATTCTTAAACCTAAAAAAATCCAATTTTAAATTAAGGTAGTATTTTACTACATTTAATTAAGTTAAGAAAAATGCCCATATTCATTAAAATGCCCCGTTGATTATAGCAGCTAGGTGTGGCGCTATATTGACAATAATATTTTCAACAAATTTTACAGAGATAGGAACCCCTGAATTTAGCAAATATTTTTTAATTAAGATACTTAAATACGTTTATTATATGATATGGATGTACACGTTCAAAACTGAATAGTATCTTACTCTTCCACGTTGTGGATAACCAAGTATTCTGCTCGAGCTGGGCAAGACCTTAGGGTACTAGTTGTATTTAAAGTTATTTTTGCGAAGTAGTTATTAAAGGTGTCGGCTATTTCCAAATTATTTGAAATTATGTTATTATTTTTCACAATACAAATTATTAATTATATACATAATATAAACACAATTCTATAAAACTAACTTATACCTAAAATATTATAAAACAGAAATAAAAAAGAAGAAAACTAAAACCCTCTAATAGGCGTCATAGAATTCCTATTGTTATTGTTTGTATTAAGTTCAAAGGTATTATCACGCACCTTGCTGCGTCCTCTTTCATTGTTATTAATATTCCAAATAGTTTTGATTTTATTACTAGAATTTCGTATTTTAGTTTTTAGATAAAGGGACTTGGCAGTGGCACAAATCATTTTAAATAATTTTTAACATATTGAATAAAATTAGGATCAAAATTGAATATTTTTCATATCATATAATTCATATAATTTAGATCACAAAACATAATCTTATTATTCTTAGTAAAGGTCTTACATTTAATAATATTTTTATATTCTAAAGTAATTATGTTAAGTAAAGACTCATATACTTCGTCTGAGAAAGGATATCCTTCCATATTGAGAACCTTGACACTTACTTTATTATTAAATTTCTTTAAGCGATTAGAGGTCATTGGTCTACATGTGACCTTATTCTCTTTAAGCATTGTATTTACAGAAAAAATCTACCCTTTGACCACAATGGTCAGATGTCGGTTCACTTAATATGGCCCGGCCGTATTTAGAAATTGAGTCACTAAATACATTATCTAAGCAGATAGCAGAATGTGAAATAATCCTGGTTGGTTCCAAAAATAGATACTTTAATTAAATGACTCTAATGAACTAATTAGTTTCACAGAAAGAGCTGACTGCTCAAGGAAATTAATATTAAAATCACCACATACTACTATATTCCTATTACTAAAACTCAAACGATTTAAAATATCCTGTACTACTGTTTCGAATATACTAAAGTCACTCTGCGGTGGACAGTACACACAAACTATGGTATGTTGCTCTTGTTCCACACAGGATAATTCATCAGTACGATAGAAAGATTTACTATATCTTTAAGTTCTTTACATTTTACATTATTACATAAATATATTAGAGAGCCACCATATATAGAATTCTCTTAAAAATGCACTTACAATTGAATAATACTCATTATAAATTTTAATTGAAAACTTTTTAACCAATGTTCAGTTATGCAACATACTTGAATATTATGTTTAAAAATAAATCTAATTCTAACTCCTTGCCGGATAGACCCTGAATATTTTAATGAATTAGTGTATGCCTGTCCTTTGTCTCGTTTAACAGTTTAAACTTCTAGATGTATCACTAAGATTTGTAGTAATAATACTACTATGTTCTATAACCTTCACTACTCTACTGGTAACTTGGTCCCTGCATAATATATTAAATGCTAATAGTTTAGCAAGTTGCTTTTTATAAAAATAAGGTAGAAACAATGTATCTTTAGTCAGTAAAAATCTACTAATAAACTTGTTAGTGTCGAAGAATGAAATAAAATTGTTATAACAACATATACAACTGCATTTAAAGAAGTTAATTAAGTTTTCAATATTCCTATTTTTGTTCTTTTGTTAATACATAGGACTATGGTAATGCACACAGAATAAAGTTACACCCTACCTTATAATGTGATGATTATACTTCTGTTAAATAGATTGCATCTTTTTTAGTGACATATAGGCTGTCACCATAAAGAAATGACTGTTGACTGAGCGTTTAATGTAGTCGTTTTTAACTTCTACTGAAACCTACAGGTGTGGGTGACAAAGATGTATTCATGTTTTCAGACCAAATAGGTGTTTGGTCTCAAGGCATGAATGTGTTTTTGTTATTGTTATCAACCAAATAAGACACAGGCATAACTTCATGATCAGGGGAGGAGATGGTATCACTGTTGACTGACTCCAAATCACAAACCGCTGACAGGTTTCAGCGGTAATATTAAAGTTAACCTATTGAGTCTCAGTGACATACTGGTGGCATGACTTGATATTTTTTATTACGTCTGGTTTACCTGACAGATTAACTGTGATAAATATTTAATTAATGAATTTAAACTGGCGATCATTCCTTAATTTTCAGACTAATGGATGAGTCTGATGATAAGTAACCGCGATAATGAAAGCGGAAAAGGGTAGACTTCAAAACAAATACAGAGTGAGGGAGTGGAAGGGAGCCGGCGAGAGAGGCAAATCCACAAACTCTCTTTTAATTGTAAGTCACAAAGTCCGAGGAGGGAGGTGTTGCGACAACGTGGATAACACGGGGAGTCGTAACATCAAAACCAGGCATAATAATAAAAGTCCGAGGAGGGAGGTGTTGCGACAACGTGGATAACACGGAGTCGTAACATCAAAACTCGGCACAATCGTAAAAGTCCGAGGAGGGAGGTGTCGCGACAACGTGGATAACACGGGAAGTCGCGACATCAAAACTCGGCACCGTTAAATAAACTAAGTAAATTAATTAATAACCGCGTCTCGACAGTTTAGTTGTATTAAGAAATGTTAAAGGCGCATCGACCTCGCTATGAGAATATTGTATATTGATACATACATGTATATTGATAAACTAAAACCATGTTTGGTATACGATAGAAATCATGATTCTAGTTAAGTAAATTCAGAGAAAGAATGTGATGACATTTCTAAAATAATGAATTGATAACATAATAGTTGTAACAGTGATTCTCATTGGTTGTTTTCAATAATTATATAATAATTCAGTGATTTAAAATAAATGTATGAATGCCATACATATTATGTAAAACATTTATAATAGCATTTTCTGCATGGCACCCAAAATATACAATAAAGTACCAAATAAATTAAAGGACCTTAATGTTAACGTATTTAAACGTAATTTAAGAAATTTATTATTTATTGCATAAATGCTATCTTATATAATTTGTTTTCTTTGTTTTAATAATCGTCTATCATGATCTAATTTAATTTGGCATGTTCTTAATTATTGACTTATCTATTACTATTCTATTATTGGAAATGAATTATTAATTAATTAATTTTTATATTTATTGTACGGATTTGAACTAACCTATTTATAATATATCTCACTTCATTGTTAAGAGACGCTTAATTGACATGTTAATTATAATATTAGATCCAGCATAATTTTAAAATTCTTATTAAGCATATACATTTGCATGTCTGACAAGACAGAGCATGTTGAGACAAAAAATACCTATCTGTAACACCTGATCGTACACATGTTGAGTCAAATAAATTTATCTTTAATAATAAGTTATAAACATTGATAAAAATAAGCATTGTCTCTATGTAACAGGATATACATAATAATTTCTTAAGAAGTACATAAATAAAATACATTAAATTATACTTATTACGAATATAAACGACGGTACTTCAAGCGATTCATGGCCACAATTTTGTGCACGAGTCGCTTGACCTGTTGTTATTAAACATAATCTAAAGCGAAGGGTCTCGCTTTAACATCAGGATGGCCGAGCTGTTAGCAACTATAGGTAGAATAATATTATATAGAAATATTTAGTTAAATGTAGCGATGTAGAAGCATTATTTGAATATGTTTAATTGTATCCGTTATTTTCTGTTGGCAACACTGATTTTTCTCGACGGCCCCACTATGCTTGATAGTATAAAACTAACGCGCGGAACTATAACGGGCAATCGTGCGTTGTGTGGCGATCGGATAAGTTTGTGAAGTAAAAGTATAAGTGGCGGATATTGCATTGAATTAAATCAGGTATGCATATTGTGTAACTATGTAAACTATTAATATAAAATATAATTATGTTACAATAATATTAAAGGAAATAAATACTTGAGAACTGATTCTGGAGTTTCCTTACAATAGGAACGGGCAATTATAGCAGGTGAATTCCTACCTTCGTGTAATCCCCTTGCCTTTTCTGGTATAAAGGCGTGAGATGTATGTATATGATTTGTTTGAGAACTAAACTTGTTCAACTGTTCAATAAATTCTTAAACAATAAGCAACAAATTTCTTAGTCACGGCACTTCGACAATCCCATAATTGGTGTTTAGCACATTAGTTTGAAACGAACAAAACAAGTAGTAAAACGTTGATATAGATTTAAATTAAATTAGTTCATACGAATTATATCGCAGTTTCAAGGAATTAACCTATTTAGGGTCGATTTTTCAATCGTCACAAAACACTATATAAACATTGTAGATATTGCGATGGTCTCAGAACATCAGCAGGAAAGGATAGAGATTTCCGATGGGCTTCTTTAATATCCGGAACAAGATCTCTCGAGATTTTCGATCTAGCTACGACGCTTTATATACATTATTTAAATGTCCGAATTGGACTTCGGTTATGCATTTTTTTTTTTTATTTCTATTCTATTGGCTATTTTCCTTACCTAACTTTTTTTCTTAGTATTTTGTCCTACTGCTGTGCAAAAGCTCTCCCTTGAACTTGCAAACCGCTCTGTTCGAAAATATTTTTACAACCAGTCCTTTCTTCTAATTTATTAAGCATATATAGAACTGGTAGCCGAAGATAATATGTACATATATAGCAATACATAGAGCCTTGCTTTTTATTTGTAATATCTATTTGTTATATAATAATAATATCAGCTCTGTATTAAACTGTCCCACTGCTGGGTACGGGACTCTTCTCACTGGGAGAAGGGTAAGGCCACCACTCTGGCCTGTGGGTTGGCAGACTTCATATATATTCGAGAACATTATGGATAACGCTTGGTCATTTTTTTTATACAGCTATGGTGGCAAACAATCGTGCAGCGCACCTAATGGTAAGTGTTCACTGTAGCCTATAGGCGCCTGCAACACCTGAAGCATCACTTGCGCGTTGCCGACCCTTTAGGAAAGGAAGAAGAGAAAAAGGAAGTGGGAAGAAGAAAGAGCAGGAAGGAGAAGGAGCGGGAAGGAGGCAAGAGGGTGATTAGGCCTTTGGCACTCTCACTTACCGAACTTATGCAGATGTTTCCCGTCACCAATAAAGCGAGTGATATTTAACTATTTAAAAAGCACATAACGTCAGAGATGCGCTTCTTAGTATCGAACTCGAGATTTCTGCATGGCAGTTCAACGATCACCCACTCGACTATCGCTGTCGCTTTAGTTATCAGATCAGTAAAATTTGGAGTACTGATTGAATTTTATTTCAAATTGACTATACAGTTATAGACACACGCATTTTGCACATGTTTAGTTTTTAAAAATATAAGTACACTTAAATAGTTAGTACACTAGGAATAGTTTTAGAAACATTGAAATTATAGCAACAAAGAACACCCACACTAGTATCTTCTATAATTTATAGGGCATGCAATCTTTACATGTGGGGAACGAATACACAAGACTAGGTGCCCTATAAATGGTGAGACGATGGCCATCCGTGCTTATTATGCATCACTTATGAACGTAAAAGATAATAATAATTTATATTTAAATTTACCTAAAGCCACGTTCATAAACGCAAATGAAATAGATCTTATGATCAGATCATGACGAAACAGGCAACGATGTCGGTGTAATATAATAAATAATTATGATTAATGGACTTAATTAGATGGATCGCCAATAATAAAATGTTATAATTCGTATCTCTTCCCTCTCAAATAATAAAAGTAATCTCATGGGCATAATATTACGTGGATAACGGTGTGAGTGCACATTAATTTCTATGTAATTATTTAAACTGCTTAGATTAAGGATAATGTGTAACTGTTTGTTTGACCCTAATAAACAAAATAAAATAAATAGAAAAAAAATATTTCTATCATGGCTTACGTGAAGTGAAGATGAATTATCTATACTAATATTATAAAGCTGAAGAGCTTGTTTGTTTGGCTGAACGCGCTAATCCCAGGAACTAGTGGCTCGAATTGAAAAATTATTTTAGTGTTAGATATCCCATTTATTGAGGAAGGCTATAGGATATATAATATTACGCTACTACTAAAAGGAGTGGAGCATCAATGAAAAATGTTGCAAACACGGAGCAAACTCTCTTATGTGAAGCAGACGAAGTTGCGCGGGTCAGCTAGTGCATAATAATATACATAATCAAATATTTAAATGTTATTGAGGTTTCCTGTCTAGAAATTCTCAGTAGAACACGGGGCCTGAAATTTTGCTCAGTATACAGCAATACACTCGCTCACTATTACGTAAGAATTAAAACGATAGTAAGCAAATTGCGAGTGCTATACACCTCTAACTACACTATCAGAGATAAAGGCGTGAGACTTTGTTTCTATGTAGGCAAACTGTGCCCGGTAAATGGCAATAGCCTCGCCCCCTATTATGTATGTAAGAATTAAAACGATAGCTAGCGAAATGTGGATGTAATAAACATCTGCTGACCCGTTCGGGTATAAACGCGTGAGACTTTGTTTCTATGCAGGCAAACTGTGCCCGGTAAATGGCAATAGCTTCGCCTCCTATTATGTAAGAATTAAAACGATAGCTAGCGAAATGTGGGTGTAATAAACATCTGCCTATCTGTTCGAGTATAAAGGCGTGAGACTTTGTTTCTATGCAGGCAAACTGTGCCCGGTATATGGCAATAGCCTCGCCACCTATTATGTAAGAATTAAAACGATAGCTAGCGAAATGTGGGTGTAATAAACATCTGCCGACCCGTTCGGGTATAAAGGCGTGAGACTTTGTTTCTATGCAGGCAAACTTTGTCCGGTAAATGGCAGTAGCTTTGCTGCCTATTACGTGGCACTTTAAATCATTGTTGGCGAAATGTGTATACAATATAATATATCTGCTTACTCTTTCAGTAATATAAGCGTGAGTCTATGCATAACATTTTATACATAAAATGTTTGAATTTGCTGTATAGGTATTCCCATCGTTAAAAATAAATTATTGCACTTTCAATCTCCTTGATATGGTCCTATCACTCTGGTTACTCAGTTATTATTAAACAGTCTTAAGTTCTGCACAGAAAAGGCTTATTTCTGCATTGCATAATTATGTTTTTTTGTAAAACTTGTACTGATATAATATGATAATAGAGGTTTAATGTACCTTAATTATCGTACTGTACATTGGACCGAGCGTGAATGAAGTATAAGGAATAGTGTTTTATAAGAACACAAATGTACATATAATATCTACATCTACACTAATATTATAAAAAGGAAAGGCTCGTATTTTAGTTTATTATAAATAAACTCAATAACTATTTGACCGTTATAAAGATACTTTATCTAAAAGTAACATAGGCAATATAACATCTATCGTATGAGCCACGGAAGCGAAACAGTAATCATAAAATTGGGTGAAACCGCGGAGAATAGCTAGTAGCCAATATCTTACGACTGGATCAGTTACAGGTTAGGTGGTAGTAAATCCGTCTGCTGGGCACACGGTCTTTGCTTCGTTCCAGGTAGAGTCTTTGGGTTTTTCTGTTATACAACTATAGGGGCACGGAGTCTAGTAGTACACGTTTTTAGATTTTTAATATCCTCTTTCTATTACAATACATACCTATATAATTAAAGGAAGTAAATATATTGTTTTTTAAAATATTTCATAATTTATTTATTTTAGTATAAATTCTTAGTTTTACAATTGCATCTTAACAATAACATAAAGTGCACTTATAGATTATAGATATTTGCCCGAATTAGGTTAAACCCGTGTTTCGAGCGACAAACTGCTTACATACTTTTCCCTTCTCCCTAGCCTTTATTATTCCCAAGTCACTTGAGGTCGGCTTTTCTGGTCAAATCGGATTTAACTGGATATCAGTTTTTTTACACGGAGCGGTTGCCATCTGACCTCCGCAACCCGAAGGCTAACGATACCCTAAGGCCGGACTAGTGTCAGGATATTATAGGGCACTGAACTTCCCAATAACGACTGCCATAGATGTTCATGGTAGCCGGGACCGACGGCTTAACGTGTTCTCCGAGGCACGGAGCAGGCGATAATTGTCAATAAATACGCACATAATTTCGAAAAGTCATATAGCTTCCGAAAGTCAGAGGAGCGCGACGTGGGTTCGATCCCGATACCCTCAGCATTGCAGTCTGTTGGTCTCCCTACTGAGATATTGCTGCTTATTCACTAACTGCTAAACTGCTTACATACTATTATCAGTATAAATAAATTTACAATATAATAACTTTTATAATAAACTAAAGGTAAGAATAAAAACAATTAAAATAAGTTTAATATTCTACTTTAAACTAAATTACCAAAATTGTATTGACAGATTGCAAGTAACTGCTCGGTTTGGTCATATGACAGAGTTTGAATATAAGTAGAAATTAAGTTTTTACAGCTAAAATGAGTTAATTTATAAATGCGTAATTCTCTATTTAGTCTATTGTACAAAAATGGCCCTAGAAATGCAAAAAATATATTTGTAAAATATGTTTTGAGCAAGATTGTGTGGTGCAGACTATATCTTGCTGTCACTTGTTAGTTATATAAGCGTTATAGGTAATCAATGCTTGTTGTTTTAGTATTGTGTACATAATTAAGATATGACATCATTACTTTGCAGGATTTATATAATAAGCTTATAGGAAATAGGAAAGGACGGCAGGTGGCTACTTTTAAAATTGCACTCTGAGTTCGTTCAAGAGTCAGCTTAGTAGTTTTCACTACACCACCCCACGAAGTAATGCAATATTGGATAATTGATTGACATAGAGCTAAGTAAACTTAAGTAATCAATTTCATATCTGCTACTGTTCGGAGTTGTAAAGACGGCACCCAGAATAAAAAAGCAAGTAATTTGAGTTCCTTAATCTGCAGATACTGGTATTCATATTTACCCAACGCGGGCTTCAAAATAGTCAGACATGAAATAAGACCAGACGCTAAAAGCAAAAGCTGTTATTGTTAAGGATTTATCCAATATTTTTCCATTATCACTTAATCTTCGTATAATATATTTGAACAAGGTGACGGTTTTATCCAATTTGATAGCAGCATCGAACAATAAAAGCGAGACGAAAGTAATTATGTGATATTAATGACATTCTGATCGTAAAATTTCTTGTCGTTATATTGTACTGGCTTTTGCCCGAGGCTTCGCTCGTGTATAAGTAGCTTAGGTTACGTCAGTAACGGTACTTTTTCGAGATGAAATACCTTTCTGTACCCTATGTCCTTTTCTGTATACCTGACACCGTGTATGCGAAATTACATGTTTATTGGTACAGTAGTTAGGGCGTGAAAGCGTAACGAAAAAACTCACATTCGCATTTATAATATTAATAAAGATTGCTCGATGTTCAAACAGTCTTAGATGTTTTTTTATTTCTACTTGATCAAGGTTGCTGTGATAATAAAACAGAACGATATCTACAAATTTATGATCAAATTAATAGTTTTACTAATGACTTTTCGGTACTTCTGCTGTTGAAGATAACCTTTATGCTGGGTTACTCTACTATACAACATTAGGATACTTATGATAAAGGATTTTAAAAAGGTTGGAAGTGTGTTATTCTTTAACTTATATATAGAGCCAAACATAACATGAGGATATAAACTCACTCCGTTTGATAGTATGGATAGCGTAGAGGTTTTCACCTTGCCACCGACACTGCGCCGAGTGTTGTGGGTTCGATCCTCACACTAGGCAAAAAATTGTGTAATTTGTAAATTCAATTTAATTTGCTCCGAGTCTAGGTTTTCTTTGTGTCCGTTGTTTGAAAGTTTTTAAAGTCACCCGCGACACAAAATTTTATGGATTCTGAATAGTGAGTAGATCCCATGAAATCGGAAGCAAGCCTATTGCTGCAAACAAAATATAATCAACGTCAAAAAAATGTATACAAATAATAGAACATTTTCAACTTAATGTTTATGTACAGCTCAATTTATAAAGTTTACTTAAATTCCTCGTCACTCTCAAATACTTATGGTTGCGCGAAATAAAGAGAATTACGATGAAATTGAAAACAAAGCCTATCGTTCATTTTAATAAGATCATTTTACCAATATTGCATTTTTCCTTATTTGTATTTTATTAAACTGGATAGCCGCTACGTTGTTTGATTCCGGGATCGTTATACTTTGCTATTCGATACTGTCTTTCAGAATTACAAAGTAGTATTTATCTGAAGCCTCGTGTCAAATGTTGACTTAAAGAACGATTTATAAATTGGGAGATGTCACACTGAAATAGTCTGATAATTTATTTGAATAGTAATTTTAACAGATAACCTGTGCAAAATCTGTTAGAACATCAAATTATTTTCCACTCAAAGATTAGCTGGTATTTGAAATATTAACCTTTAGATAAGGTAATATTTTAAGTAGTACAAGCTCCGCTTAGTTTGGGCTAGATGGTGTTGTGTGTATGTGGTAGAATATTATTATTATTATTATTATTTAACGTATTGAACCACAACGGCACACCAGCAGCCAGACACAATTCGTTTTCAATTATGTTTCATCATCATCATCATCTCAGCAAAAGGACAACGACTTGTGGACCTCGGCCGGACATAGGCCTCCCCCAAGGTCACAAAAGCTTTCCAAAAATAATTGAATCAGTACATACATAAGTCACTTTTATACATTTATTTTTACACTTTTCATTATATTTGGCATTCCATGATTTATATAATTATGTCAGAATCGAATCCCATAAACTGTTATTAATGCGATCAGTATTTATAATGTATCTGCCGTTTTTTTAGACATTTGCGTAATGAATTATTGTATGTATTATACACTCCAAAATCTAGTTACAATAATATACATGAACATGGACTAGCGATATTCTAAATACTTAAATATAAACTATTTTAAAGTACAAAAAAGTACAAATACACTCCAAACTTGGGTCCAATACACTTCCCCGCTATGTGGCAGCCATTTTGTATTTTGTTGGAATATTCTCAAAGTGTGTGAAAAAAAATAAGCTGGAGGTGGCCACTTTGAGCAACTGTTTTAGTATTGTAATTGACATTTAATATTGAAAAATGATTAAATAAAATTTAATATGTATGTTATGTGTTTTTAATGATTTCCTGTTTAGGGTTCCGAAAATGGCCTTATGTGCTCACGCATACGCTATGTTCAAACAACAATAATTATAAAGTATTAGACATACAATTCGAAATTTTATGTCTAACCTAACTCAGCTTAATATTTCTAATTTATTTACTTTTTGTCCAACACACTTAACACAACAACACAACGACCGTATTGGTCGTACACACACATACATCTTAAAACTTTTATTTTTGCCCGCATTCTTGATGGTTCTTTAACTTGTAATTTCTTGGAACGCCAGTCATAAGTTACAATCTATTTGCCGTGCCACTTCATGGGTTAATATCTATCACAGTTACAGTAAACAGGGTTACTGGTAACTCGACGTATTCCCGGCTATAATAGGTGGAGGAGCTAAAATGCAATAAATGTCAAACAAAAGGCTCTGCTATAAATTTGATAGTAGCTGACACGTCAGGATGACTGAGAGAATGTAAGCTATCGAAAACTTGTTTTCGTAACATTTTGCTGACAAATGGCCTGGGAGTCGCTGTGCTGACGTCGCAGTACAAATAAGTATGGTTTCCAGGTATTTGTATTCTCTCCAGTTGCAACGAAGAACCTTCGTGCATTACAGCTTTTAATTCAGGATCAGCGATTTGTGTTTCCGCTAGACGTTTAACAGTGACTAGTAAATGCAATTCCTCCCCACGAGATAAAGTGTCAGCTACGTTGTCGACGTTGTCTTTGCCAGAAATATGCCTTATATCAATTGTAAGCTGAGCTATGTAGTCTAGACGGCGGAATTGCTTAGGCGAACAGTTTCTTTTCCTGTCATGGAATGCGAAAGTGATCGGCTTATCGTCAGTATAAATGACAAAGTGCTCGCCTGTATCATGTGGCGGAAATATTTAATGGCCTCTTAAATGGCTAATAATTCCCTATTGTAAGGAGAGTATATGCTTTGAGAAGGTCTGAGCTTCCGGAAAAAGAAAACTAGTAGCTGCCAACCATCAGTATCAAACTGTTGTAACACGGCGCCGATTGCTATGTCAGATGCATCGGTAATCAATGCGAGTTTGGCATCGCAATCGGGGTGAACTAATAAGGCAGTGTCGGCTAGGCTTTGCTTACAATCGTCAAAAGCTTTTAATGTATCGCCACTTAAGTCTACGGAATGATAGCTTTTCACATTGCCAACTAGAAGATTATGAAGTGGCGCCTGAATTTAGGCAGCGTTCGGCAAAAATCACCGATAAAAATTGATCATGCCCAGAAAGCGTCTGAGCTGTCGGACATCTTTAGGAGGGGGAAAGTCACGGATGGCTACGACCTTAGTATCAAGTGGTTTGGTGCCTTTGGCCGAAATACTATAAGCTAGAAAGGTTATTTCTGGGACACCGAAAACACACTTGGCGACCATACCAATGTCCTTCATCCTACTGAATATGATACGCAAGCGCTGCTCATGTTTGGCTTCGCTGCGAGAGAACAAAAGAAAGTCGTCGATAAAACAGTAGCAGAGGAGTCCAAAGTCATAAGGGAACTCATACAAACCGAAAGGTGTTATAATGGCGGTTTTCGGAATATCGTCCGCGCTGACAGGGATCTGATTAAATGCCTTCACCAGATCGATGGTGCTGAAGATTCTGCAACCAGCAATGCTGTGAATAAAATCGTGAATGTGTTTAATCGGGTACCTATCAGGTATGGTTCTCGTATTGAGCATACGGTAGTCTCCGCATGGACGCCAGCTGTTATCCTTCTTTGGAGCAAGGTAAAGTGGTGATGACCAGAGGCTTTCCGAAGGTCTAGCAGTACCGTTGGCCAGCATAAACTGGAATTCCTGCTTGGCTATTTTCAATTTATCCGGCGCTAAACGTCGAGGGCAACCAGTAACTGAAGGGCCTGGTGTCGTGCGTATGTGGTGTCGAGGAAACTCGTCTAGAATGTTGTGATACCTAGAATTGCCAGTTGGGACTTTAACAGAAGCTATAGAGGAGACTGGTCAATTCACGGCAAATGCAGATACATTCTTATTACTATCTATTAATCGTTGGTTATGACAGTCAACGATTAACGAGTAAAAAGATATAAAAGTCTATTTCTATAATAGGTCTACTCACGTCAGCCACAACAAAACGCCACTTATTGTCTCTACGTAAACAAAGCTGGTAATTCGTCGATAACGACGCTCACGCAGTAGACAACTAGGGTAGACGCAGAGGTCGCTTCCAGTATCGACCAAGAATTGTGTTTTCGAAAACTTGTCTACGACGAACAGGCGACCAGTAGAAATTGGGCAACCGGAAGTAGCCATTACCGACTGCCCTTTGACTTTGCCGCATCGTAGTCACAAGGGCGGATACACTTCGCAGCCTTTTCGCCGAAATTGCTGAGGTACCAGCATAACGGGAACTTACGGTAATTAGATTGCAACCGTTGCCTTGAAGTACTGCAGTTGCCTGGAGGACGGGTAGAACGCGAATGGAGTTTGCTACTTCTCCCTAACGACAACTTCTGGGACTGCTTCCGCAATTCAGCAACTTCTCTCACCAGGTCACTGATGGCAAACCCAGGTTACCCACAACATCTCGTTCATGGTAGCAACCTTGGGCATTGTAGAGGCGAGGTCATTCACCCTGTTGGCTAAATCAGCCAACTCTTCCAGCGTAGCTGTAGTCGATTGACCGGCCAGCACCGTGCACCGTCTGGATACCATGCGGGAGGTGACTAATCCAAATCGTCTTCATAAATTTGTCCGGGACGTTATGGCCTGCAAGACTATGGAGATGGTGTAGAAATTGGGAAGGCTTGCGCTCTCCGAGTTCTTCGTGCATTAACAGCCGTTTAATTTTGTTTTCCTTAGACGCGCTAAGCCTTTAAGCTTAAGTTTAAGCCTTAAGCTCTGCTTAGAGCTTTTCATATCAGTCAGTCGCCGGTGGGTTGACGATGACATCCCTAACCTCCCTTGAGTGATGGTTGTCGAGGTGACCAATGACATAATTAAACTTGGTTTAAATTATTAAATATTATTATACCTAAATATATTATAATTAAATATAATTAAACCAGAAATTGCAAATTGGCCGTTGACTCGAGCGAACCAGATATCGGGCTCCTCTACCCAAAACGGTGGCACTCGCACGCCTACTCTAAAAACATCGACATGTTCCGTCGACTTCTTCCCATCACTAGCCAGTGCATCCTCAAAATCCTTGTCTACAACTGACATGGTTCTCCCGATATAGGTGACACCAGTGTAGGTAATGTGTCTACGTTAGGGAGTATAAAATGTAAATGACTCCACTCACGGTTACAGCATATTTATTATCCAGGTACCTACACATATACACCAAGGTTCAGAAGGCACTAGAGAGTATAGACAAACACAAGCACAGAATACAGTTCAAAGTTTAAGGCACTAAAACAACAATTCATAATATATATAGCGAACTATCCAAAAAAGTGTCGATAACTCGAAAAAAGTCTCCTAAAACTGACAACTCGTGCCGCTGACACATCGAGCCTATATACTTTACACCGTAGGTAGCCTACATATTTAAATATTTTAATTTAACGAATTAGTTCTCCCTGTGCGTGGATAGTATGGGTATATTACAATAAATCTAAAATTATTGCCTTTATTGCATCAAAAACCTTATTGCCTTGAATTATACTAAATTTTCGTTTATTTCAGCTGTTTTATAAATGGGTGACTATAATTTAATTCGTTTTAATTATTTTAGGGATTAAAAATTGCTGGAATTGATTCAGTAGCCGATTTTGAACAAACTACTTTCAGGATGTGCGTTTATTATGTTACATGTTGTATATATATATTTTTTCTATTTCGCTTTCTTTTTTACAATGTGATGGTTTATTTATTTTTATTTTACGACCGTTTTACATTCCGGTCTATTACTTTTATGTTGAAAGGTTTAGTTGTTCTATTGAGTCTTTACTCAATATGATGATGAAAAAGACTGGCCAGCTATGCCCAATAAAACTGTGAAGCAGGATCTACCTGAAGTCATAACATCCCACTTCACAGATCACTCGTTTCTCACAGATTCACAAAATCATGTACACTCGTCTCACATAAAAACATCATTCATTCATTCATTACTCCATAAATATTCAAATTTAAATCGATTACAAAGAGTTGTAGCATCCATACTTAGATTCGTTTATAACTTAAAAAATAAAACCAAGTTACAGAACGCCCTGTCAACTCAAGAGCTTCAAGATTCTTTGAATTTAATTTTACGTGAAGCTCAACTGGAGATGTTTCCTAAGGAATATGCTATCCTTAAAGATAGAAAACCGTTGCCTCGAAAAAATAGGCTTATTTCTTTAAGTCCTTTTGTTGACAAGGATGATCTCATTCGTGTGGGAGGGAGACTTGATAACTCGCCTTATGAATACAGTATCAAACATCCTGTTTTACTATGCTCTAAACATCATGTCACTAAACTCATATTTTACAAATATCATCAAGACTTGTTACACGCTGGCCCTCAGTTATTGATAGCAAATATACGGCAAACTTATTGGCCGCTTGGCGGCAGAAATCTTTCCAAATTTATTGTGAAACACTGCATTAAATGTTTTAAATATAAATCTCAAACCGTCCAACCTATCATGGGACAATTGCCTACCAGTAGAACTCACTTGGAGTTCCCATTCTTTAATTGCAGTGTGGACTATGCCGGGCCAATATTGATAGCAGATCGAAAGGGGCGAGGGTGTAAGCTTGTAAAGACATATCTATACATCTTTGTTTGTCTGGCAGTTAAAGCTGTCCATATCGAGCTCGTTACAGATCTTACCAAGGAGGGCTACATGGCTGCTTTGAACCGGTTTGTTGCTCGTCGAGGCAAACCCAAGAGCATCTTATCTGACAACGGAACCAATTTTATTGGCACTTGTAATGAACTGCACCGTTTCTTACAAGATTCAAATCTTGTTTATGAAGTTGCTCAAAAGGGCATTGAATTTGATTTTGCCCCTCCATATTCTCCACATTTTAACGGAATTGCAGAAGCTGCCGTTCGTTCAACAAAACACCATCTGAAAAGATTATTACAGTTGACACACTTCACATACGAGGAAATGGCCACTTGCTTGACTCAAATAGAAGCTGTGCTTAACTCACGTCCTCTCACACCACTTTCCTCTGATCCACTAGATTTTACAGCCCTTACTCCTTGCCATATTTTGATTGGACGATCACTTATAGCTGTTCCGCATCCACAGGTGACTGACATAAACATCGGCCGGTTGGAGCGCTATCACAGAGTGGAACACATAAAGCAGCATTTTTGGAAGCGGTTCCATTTAGAATATATATCTCTGCTCCAACAGAAGACAAAGTGGGCGTCATCTAAAGGACAACTGGCAGAGGGAGCGTTAGTTCTCATCAAGGAGAAAGGACAGCCACCGTTGCTGTGGCCACTGGGACGTGTCACGAAGGTCTTCCCAGGGAACGACGGGACAACACGTGTCGTCGAATTAAAAACGAAGAGGGGGACGCTGTTACGTTCTTTTAATAATATTTGTCCACTTCCATTAGATTGACGTATCAACCCGGGGAGGATGTTCACGCAGACAAGGCGTGAATCATAGACGGCGCTTGGGAATGCGCGGAGGGCGCGGTGCGGCGCGGGGCGATACAGCAGCGGCGGCCCCGCACTTCACTCCATCATCGACCACGGTCAGCGACGCGCGCGCACTCTCGTTGTACGGAGCCCTAACCAACATTATACTGTCTTGAACCAATATTATAATTGTTATAGTCCATTTCAAGTCTTTATTTTACGAGCCTTTAGTTAGGTCATCAACATGAGTATAGATATTGATTCGCAGCTCATAAGCACGTTTACATAATTGCAGAAATTCGTAAGCTTTGCTTTCATTGCACTGCGTTTTCTCATTAGTAACTCCTCGTTAGCCATTATAAAAAAATATTTTTAATCGGAAGAAACAAAGAAGAAGTATAGGTATATAAAAGTAATAACGCAGATTAGAAGCAAAAAATGGTGCAAAGCAAATAAATACTGTGACTAATAAACAGCAAACAGATGTTTTGTCGGAATGAATAGGCCAGTGACCTTGAAGCTCGCTCGCTAACAAGAAAAATAACAGAATGTACTATAATAAGAAACCGGTTCTATGTAGTTTTAATATCAGCACACTTTAAAACAGCGTCAATAATCACTTGTTTACTCAAAATCGAAACTGAACTGAAAAACGGTTGCAACGGAAATTTTTGACTTTGAATTTTAACTGAAAAATTGGAAAGGAATTTGGAACGATACACAAATATGCTTATCTTTATCCATAAGGCGGACTGTGTTGATTCCCACGAAGCAAGTAGGTGTCTCGGCGGGTTCGATCAGCTGTGTCGAGATTGACCACCGTCGACGTGAAGACTTCGGGAACTTGTAGACGTCCTCTCCCCGCAGATTTTCTAGGCGACCCCAACTCGAAGCTTGTCTGCCGTTGACTGCAACTTGTAATGACGCGGCGCTTTGAAGACTCGTCGTATCAAAGTCCACCAACGTCGCCCGTACTGCCACCGCGCGACCGTTATTTTTCGATGAAATACGTTACGCGGATATAAATAGAAGGCTTCGAAGGACCAAAATGTTGATGACCTAACTAAAGGCTCGTAAAATAAAGACTTGAAATGGACTATAACAATTATAATATTGGTTCAAGACAGTATAATGTTGGTTAGGGCTCCGTACAACGAGAGTGCGCGCGCGTCGCTGACCGTGGTCGATGATGGAGTGAAGTGCGGGGCCGCCGCTGCTGTATCGCCCCGCGCCGCACCGCGCCCTCCGCGCATTCCCAAGCGCCGTCTATGATTCACGCCTTGTCTGCGTGAACAGAACATATATATATATATATATATATATATATATATATATATATATATATATATATAATCGACGCTGGAAAGGCTAATTGTATTAACAGCCAATTTGGTCGAATATGAGTTATATACATCGTTGGAATCGCCTGATTTTTCTCTTTCGAATGGTCTAGGTAGCGATTTAATCTGAGCACTTTCATGGTCGTTAATACACCGGTGATTTTCAACATTTTCGTATATTTTTTTGTATTAAATCCATTCACTTTTTGACTTTGGTTCATAAATGGTACATGATAGTAACAAAACACTGATAAGTCATTTATGCCTGCTTATGTTTAAAATAAGAATTATTTTTAAAACACTTTACCATTCCATTTTTTGAAATATTCACGCAATTAAACATTTTAATGGTTGGCCATTATTTTCAAATTTAAAATAAGTCAATTTCCTTGTAAATAAAATATAGTTTATTGTCGTTTAAAACCTTTTACTCTTCTGCTAATAACAATCATTTGGACGTTAAATCAATTTTGTCGACAGCCCTTAATAATAAATTGATCGATCATACAATTTTACCTGAAGCTATTCTAATGTGTTTATAGTACATCAGCTACTTTACTTAATGCAAAATTAATTGCATTAGTGTGATTAACCCACCAAAAAAGAATGACAAATATGAAACTATGGTGGTTAGACGGTACTTCAAGACCGCCGTTCATGGTAGGCCGCGGCTGTTAGCTAAGAGCCGAGCGTTGCGCGGGCGCTTCAGTCACCCACGCACTGTCGAAGAGGGAGGTCACGCCCGTTGTCGCAGTACGCTGTTCATTAAAATTTTTACGACCTATGGCTTGCCCCCTCAACTGTGCACCTGGATTGCAAGTTTCCTGCAGAAACGTCGTATATGGGTCCTTTGCGACGGTCGCGCTTCTAAATTTATGCAGGTCAATGCAGAAGTGCCTCAGGGGTCCGTCTTATCCCCTACGCTCTTTCTTCTGCATATCAATGATATGTTGAATCTCGGCAACATACATTGTTATGCGGACGACAGTACCATGCATAGGCGATATCTCGGACATCCTGGGGCCAAACAGGCTGAGGTTGAGGGAAAAACGCAGGATCTTGTTGTTGAACTTGACCAGACCTTGGACCGCATCTTTGAATGGGGTGCCAAGAACTTGGTTCAGTTTAACGCCAAAAAGACTCAGGCATGAGCGTTCTCAAAAAAAAAGTCTCCGTTCCTTCCCCTCCCTTCTCTGAAGAACACTCCACTGGTGATACGTGACAGCCTCTCCATCTTGGATATGGATTTTTGCCGCTTCTTTAATCCCAAAACCTACATCGAGAGCTTCATTAAATAAGCTTCGCGAAAACTCGGAGTTCTGAACAGCGTGAGGTGGTTCTTTTCGCCTGGGCAGCTGTGCCTTTTGTATAAGGCACAAGTGCGCCCTTGCGTGGAGTACTGTTCTCATCGTTGGGATGGCTCCACGCAGTACTTGCTAGACGCTCTTGACAGGTTACAGCGGCGGGCTGTCCGTATCATCGGATATCCAGAGGTCACGAATTCACTGGAACCTCTGCAACTCCGTAGGGACATTGCCTCATTGGCATGTTTCTACAGAATATACCACGGGGAGTGCTCTGAAGAGTTATTCCACCTTATACCGCCCTCCCCTTTCCTATCCAGAACAACGCGTTCTGGGCTCAGATGCCATCCTTATACAGTGGAGTCGACTAGAGTGCGTACCAACAAGTTTGGGTCCTCATACCTCTGTCGAACGATCATGGCATGGAATAGAGAATTCCATGCCCTGATCGTTCGACAGTGGTATGAGGACCCAAACTTGTTGGTACACAAGGCACGTGTTTCCTTCTTCCTTCAATCCTGGGTCCTTTAAGCGAGGCGTGAAAAAGCAACTTCTCAGGCCGTCAAAGTAGAGACCTTAACATCGTCTCGGCTGCTATGAGGACGGTGTGGAGTCCACTGCTCTTAGACCACACGACTAATTATCATCAGGCGGAGTGTGGTCACTTTGGCGAGCAAAAAAAAACTAGAAAATTGAAAAGTAGGTAATAATGGAAACAAGAAAAAAACGAAGATCAATAAGAGAAAAGAAAGAAAACAGTTACGCAACGAGGGAAAAGAATACGCAAAAAAGGATGGTACAGTTGGTAGGGCTAAGGTAATGAAAGCTCATCCATGTCTCGATAAGAAATGTGGCAGATCTTGTCATGAGATAAGTGATGAAAGAAGACAAAGTTTGTTTGATTATTTTCATGGTTTGAGTTTAGAAAGGAAACGAGATTGGCTTATTTCAAATAGTTAAATAGAAGATACCAAAAGAAAACGCTCAAATGAAGCGTGCAGTAGGCGTCAATACTCCTTTTTATACTTCATTAATGAGGGCGAAGGTCGAAGACAGATATGCCAAAAGTTTCTGCTCTCTACTCTTGATATTACACAACGGTATGTATACCATACCCTCACTAATGCGCAATATAAATTATCAAAGACAGACATGGGGGTTAAACACATACCACCTAATAAAACTAGTGCACAAGCTAAAGACAGTGTTATAAATTACATTAAAATTTACTAGCAGTTCCCTCTCATTACTGCCGCAAAGACTCGACGCATCTCTATTGACCACAGGAATTTAGGAATTCTAGTAATCTTAACCAATTATACAAAACAGATTTTAGCTCAAAAGGCAAGGATTATGTAGGAGAAAAGGTGCCTAGAAATATTTTTACTCAGAATTTTAACATTTCATTTCATGCTCCAAAAAAAAGATAGGTGTCTCAATGCATCTCTTTTAAAAATAATCCTGATGGGTTCACTGCAAAAGAAAACTTGCCCACGAAAAAGAAGTTGAGGATTCTAAAAACCGTTTCAAGTACCACCAAGAAATAACAAAACAGGATTCGCAAACATTATGCGTGTCTTTTGATTTGCAGAAAGTACTTAACACGCCATACGGTGAGAGTATGCTATTTTATTATTCTCGAAAATATTCGGTGTACAATTTTACAGTATATGAAAGTCAAACTAGGGAATTTTATTGCTACTCATAGAGAGAGGCTGATGCTAAAAGGGGAGGTAACGAGATTGCGACGATTCTAAATAATTATATAAAAATTGTCGACCAGCGTCAAACAGTGAGGCATTTACTTTTTTATAGTGATTTTTGTTGTGGCCAAAATCGCAATAAAATAGTTTTTGCGGCTATTCACACAGCGTCACAATCCTGTAAATTTATAGGAACCATACAAATGAATTTTCTAATACCAGGTCACACTTCTATGCCAGTTGATAGTGTCCATGCAATTATAGAAAGGAGTATAGAACATTCGATAATTTATGCTCCTTCACAATGAGCAACGGTATTTCAACTTGCCAGGAAAAATCCAAAACCATACAACGGGCAAATAATGTGTCATCAGGATTTCAAATGGGATTCTATGTCAGAAAAGTATTTGAAAAATAATTTGTATGGTAAAATTAGTAAAATAAGAATAATTACATTTAAAACTAATAGCTAGTATTTTCGTTAAATTCAGCATGAGTGACGTAGCACTTACTGAAAAAATGTAAGTATTAGGTAAGAATAAGTGCCCAGGAGATGATTTATATAAAAACCGTATTCCTTTTCCTAAACATAAACATGCTGATTTGGTAAAACTTTGTAAACCTTTTGCAATCCCGCGCAAATATCACGAAGAGTATCTTAGTTTGCAAACTTGCAATGCTAGAGAAATTTTACCAGACGCTGATGTAGAAGATGTTGACAATTGAAGTAATATTAACTATATTTTTAAAATTTTATTTTGTGTCACTGAGGCAGCGCACCTTTGTATTTTAATTTTCTATAGTGTCAATTATTTTTAATATCTTAAATTTCATATTACCGTAGTATAAGTCTACTAAACATAATTGTTTTTGAATTAATACTTGTGATATCTAATCTCTTTAGCTTTAAGTACCTATATTTTAACCACCATTCCATTCCAATAACACTGATTGATCTCAAAATTTTGTATTTTAAAAGCCTTTAAGTTCCTATTACAGTAGTAGAAGTCTACTACGCATAATTATTTATTTGAATTAATACTTATGATATCAGATATCACTAGTATTAATTCTCTTTAGGTGTAAGTACCTATAAAATATTGCCCTTCCATTTTAATAAGACTGATTGATCTCAGAATTGTGTAGTTTTATTTTTTGTTAATGCATAAAGTTATGTTTTTAATTTTGTGATTAAACTTAATTATAAAATATATTTTTTTGTGTGATTTATTTTTACCTGTCACTTCTTTATGTCATTCATATTGGGAGATAATACCTAGAAGCTAACGGTAACTTTAGTTTAATACAAGATAAGATAATCTGGTTTTCATCGTTTGACTTGACCGGGCCCGTTAAAATATTTTACTTAGATGTGGAAGTATGCTGAACAGAATATAACACATTTTTCTAGTTCATTTTAAGCAGCTATTTGATCATTCAAACATCTTTTGCCGGACCACAGTGATTATGTTATTGTGATTTAGGTCAATTTTATCTAACCAAGATTACGTACTGCATTGTATTATCTCCAAAATATTGGATAGGAGGACACCTACATTATTTTCTATGTTTACATTTCATAGTAAAAGTTATTCTTAATAACTATTCTGATTTTCAATGAGAATACTTAAGTAGTTAATTAGTTATGAATTTTTTTGCAAAATTTAAAACTTTGAATCGTTCTACTGAATAATTCATACAGTGGTCGTTAATACAATTACCCTTTCCAGCGTCGAATATATATATATATATATACATATATATATAATAATAATAATAATAGTTTCTCTCTCGCATAGCTACAAAATTGCACAAAAGAAACTTAGTCTAGACATGTTTTTGCTACTATGTGAGAGACTGGTATCTGTACTAAGAAACCTGTATGTCAGATTACCAGCCTCTTCAGGCACTGGACTCATGCAGTACAAGTATGTCAGGTAAGTGGTAGTATAAACGTTACTACCAATTGGCAGTATGGATAAGCTTATGCGTTCGTGCGTGTGCGTGTATGTGTGTGTGGGCGTGTGTATCTGTACGCTAATTCAGAAAATAATGTGGTTTTCTGTCTCGTCATAACTGAGGGATTTCAGCCATCCAAGTTGTGACTATCTTTTTACAATTGAAGCGTGTGAGTGAGTAAATTCTGATCTTTTTATTAATTTTGTTATATAAGTAACCTCTTAAGAAGCCAAAAAATCTTGCGGAGAAGAGAGTAGTCTCTCACAAACAAGCGTCGAAAGCATTACACTTGTGATACTCTAAATGTTCGATGAAACACAGCGTTCTCCACATCACTAGATGTCAAAAGTAAGCTTAGCATGCTGCTTCAGAACGATTCCTAAAACAAACAGTTGCCTCACTGTCAGGACATCAGTAAACTGGTACAGTTCTATGGTGGAAAAAGAAATGGCAAAGATCGACTAATCTTTAGGACCGCTCTTTACTCTCTCTCTACTTTAATTAAGCTATTCTTACATGCTCCGCCCCACACAGTAATGTATAACTGTTATAAGTTAATGTATTAACTTATAACTGATTGGCAGAAGGCCAAATAAATCATTTTGATGACCTGTACGTCTGCTAGGTGCCGCAAGTTTTTAAATATAAACATTAATTGCCGCGTTCTGGAGGAAAGTAGATCCAGGTGGTGACTGAAATTCAGCGAATAGTCTAATACCGGTACGTTGAGATGAGTACAAGAGCAGGGACGACTAGGTGAGCATGTATGATGTATTATGACATGACAATGCATTTATCGGTAATAATTTGCTCTTGATCGTGAACGGCCTAAAGTGTTTTTTTCCAACGTTAAGAGTGAGTCCATTTCCTTTAAACCATGTAGTCACCGTATCAAAACCTAGCTGTGCGGACAAAAAGCATCATCTCAATAATCACCATGAAAAATGAATGCAGATGTCGTCAGCATACGTAACTATCTTGCCGTTTTCGAGAAGATTGCACAAGTCATTTATGAAGGTGAGAAAGAGTGTAGGTCTTAGAACGCTACATTGGGGCACTCCACAATCAACCGGCAGATCATCGCTGACGATATCACCAACCCTGACTCTTTGCTATCGGCCAGTTAGATAGTCTTTAAATAATCTAAGTTGGATGTCACTAATTTTTATTCTGCCAGTTTATTTAGTAGGAGTGGCACACGGACCGTGTCAAAAGCCTTTGCTAAGTCTAAAAACAGTGCTAACACCTTCTTCTTTCTTTTGGTCGAGTTTGCGAACAATGTGATTGGTCAGTAAATGTACGGCATCGCTTGTTGACATGCCAGCCCTGAACCCAAATTGAGACCTCGACAGAAAATGCTTGGTCTCTATATAGTAGTTTATGAGACGCTTTTTCAACAGCCTTTCAGCAATTTTATAAAGGCAGTAAGTATCGAAATAGGTTTATAGTTGTTGACACAGCCCGTGTCGCCACTTTTATGGATAGGAATAACCTCGGCTAATTTAAACTCTTTCGGGAAGACTCCAGAGCTGAACATTAAATATGTGTGTTTAGAGCTGGAACTACATATGAATAGACGATTTTCATTAAAAAAATCGGTAACGGTCATGTTTTCAATATATTTCTTATTTTTTAAAGCAATTCAAGTTTTGATGATGTTGTATATTTAGAGTTACACTAGGTCTGGTTTGTCTGATATTCCAAAACAGATCGATAGTGAGATACTCAGTGGATACGGAGGTGTTTAAAAAGTAATACTAAATTATTTTATTTTAAAATATGTCGAACTATCATAATATTTCTTTCAAATGTAGCATTTAATTATAGATTTCTAAATTTTCTAGCATTTACACGAATAAACTGACGAAAGAAGTATGTCATTATAAAATATCAGTGAATCGACATTTTATTGAAGCTACTTAATTTATTTGTGACTTTAAAATATATGAATATGATTGTGCATACAAGGTAAGCAATATGGATTTCATACTTTAAACATTGACTTTAATTAAATGTGGCGTACTTAATGAATGTATGAGATAAAATACTTAACGCAATATTTCATTCCAATATGCAATACTGTGATAGATACAGATAAAATATATGCTATCATAAGCTGGAATATTTAGTGATGTACCGTAAAAATGTCTAACCGAAACTTCGGGCCAAAACAAAAATAATTAACCATGAAGTTCCTTCGGGTTTCTTTATTTTAAAATGACGTTACTCCGTAGTTCGGACTACTTCAGAGTTAAGAACAATCAACAGGTTACATACCGAAATTCAGTACGAATTTCAAAATAAATGTGTTTCACGCTGCAAGCAGTCGTCCCGAAACTTGGTCATTTACGTTTCATGGCAAGTCTTTTGCTTCGACCCCGTATTTTATTGAATGCGACTACCGTACATTTATCGGGTGCAATAGCAGGTTGGGCAAAGTGTAATTTGATGTTTCTCCAAATTTCTCCAGCTTTATTTTGCGTCCCATGTGGAGGTGAGCCTATTGTTGCCTAACGAAATTTTGCTACCTTTGATAAAATCTTACCCGAAATCTGAACGTACACATAAGAAGCAATTAGGAAAATAATTGTACCTGTATTTTATGAATAAACTGTTACGAATTTGTTTGAGGTGTAGGTGTATGTACTATGTATTTTGTACCATACTACTAATGCTGCAATTCAAAATTGTTATTTTATAACCTGCTGCCCGAAGATGTGTTACTTGTAAGTAGTCTTATTGCGTGCTAAATATATAATAGTATAATATACAAATCGCCTCGCCAAGCTACATAGTTTGTTAACGATACACGCTCGATAAGTATGTATATTTTAAATCCTTAAAACTAAATTATAATATAATACCAATAGTAGCAGTACATTAAGGTCTAGTGTATCGTATTATCTATAAAAAGTGTTGTAAGCTGTTTACCTGTGTTAAGACTCCTGTTAACACGTTCTGCAAATCGAATCACTGCTATAGCTGTGCTACGACCCTTCCTGAACCAGTGCTGAGCATCCGACAAAATTTTATAACAACTTTTGGTAAAGTAAATAAGTTCTAATTATTTATTTACTTTACCAAAAATTTATTTTTATCAATTTTATCATCTATTACCGGAAGTACTGCAATAGGTCTATGGTTCGCATATTCCATGGCCCATCTTAAATAATTTGCCGTTGAAAATTAACAAAAGGATGATTTTTCGCATTTATTATATACTCTAAATCTACCTTTATTTAAAAGTCACCAAAAGATTAACTGCAAAGTAAATCCAAACGGTGATAAACTGATAATACATAATTATTCTGCGCCTCTTATCTTCAAGCGATTGAATGATATGATATAATATAAGAATATATCGCGTGCGATTGTTATTTATCATATAGTGTAGTGTGGACCTTTGGACGTGTTGTTATAATGGCGCCCCAAATCAAATATACTAAGGTAAAAATGCAATAGATATTATACCGCTCGCAGTCGTGTTTAATAGTTATGTGTATTTCTTGGCCCGCTATAGTGAGAATACACTTAAGATAACCGGATACATCTAGTAGTGTGTAACCGTTGTACATTTTGAAAAGCTTCACCTTATTTTAATTATTAAATCCTAGATGTAACCGTTCTTCGGTTATTAGGCGTTATTATAAAATGGAAATATTATCTCATCTTAGAAAAGTTATTTAAAAAAGACAACTTCCGCGCTAGTAATAAGTTTTGTGTCGCGGGGGACTTTACAAATTTTAAGATATCGATACAACCATTTGTGGATCTTGGTGCCCTATTTATTCGCATAAAATTATATGTCATAATTTGATATGGCATACTTTTATTTATCCTAATAGTAGTTACGCACAATATTAATTTGGCATAACTGTTTAGGCACTATTTTTTAAGCATAATTACTATAAGCATAATAATTGTTAAGCATACTATTCTAAAGCATACATTTGAAGTTTTGTTAGTTTTGTGTTTGCATTTAATAAAATACTTTTCATATATAAAATAAACATGTTGGTGGCTTAGGGGTGGCTCAAGGACCAGCATGCTGCACCCTAACCTATTGTTATATTATGGTACCCAATTTAACGCGTTACCAGCCGGCGGGCAGAAGCCAGGTCCGTAGCTGGTAACCGTTAGGGTTATAATGAAACACGCAGACTGATTCAACTGAGAATATATTTACAATTTTTCACCTATCTTATATCCCATTTATTAGTCATGCAAGTAACACTAACACTAATGTGTACAATAAACATTTTCACTAATCAGCGACAAGTAAACAAAAATCTAACATTTACGAATGATTTCTTAGAAATCTGTTCGCGAGTATAAAAGTAGTGCTACGTATAAAAGGCAGAGGAAAGCTTCGCGCGTCACCAGTGCGAATGTTGATATCGTCGCAGCTAGACGTATGATGCTCCGTTCGATCGCCTTCGCGCATCGCTTGGTTTCGGCGCGGCTAGTTGTACGATGCTCCGTTCGATTCCAGGTTTCTCGTAAAGCTATATGTTGCCTGTGCGTATATACATACGCCACACCAAGTTTTATATGCCTTATAATATAACTTTATGCCAATCAATATTAGAGCAAAAAGCATTAGCCTAAATTATATTTATGCCTACTGAAATAGTATGCCAAAAAAAATATGCCTAAATTTGTTATGTTAAATTGAATTAGGACAAAAAAAATGTCGAAGCATAGGGTTCCCGTGGATCACACATATTTTTGTCTCGTGTGGGATTCGAACCCACAATACTCGGCATAGTGGCAATGGCGAGGCGACCACTTAACTACGCCATTCGTGAAGTAAAACTTCAATATGCTTTTATATGCTTTTATTGTGTGTATACAAATATTCTGTCTTTGTTAGAAATAAAGAATATTCATTCAAAAATATTATACGCCTACATAAGTTTTCAAATGTTTTGGTGAACAATTATTGCTTTGCCCAAATAGGTAATATGTAGTAAATTTATGTTTTACAACCAAATTTTCTTTTGGTGTTTAGTATAGATAGCATTTATCTCTAAAATATGATTATATTATGCTTGTATAGAATTAATTGCTAATTAAAATTTATTTCATAATAAATCATTTATGCTGTCATATTTAGATATTACTTATCAATCTTGGAATCTAATATTTATATAATGATAATACTTTTGTATTATAAGAGATGTCGTCGAGGGTATTCTCGCTGAATTGTACAATGTAGTTATCAATATGCTCGATTATTATTATCTCCTATTTTTATAATTATCCTATTTACAATAAAAATTTGTACATCAAATTACTCGAATCACATTAAACAATCCAAGGTTTTTATAAGTTCCTAAATAACTTTTCAGTTTCTGAAGCACTATTGGATTTATCGATTTATTTTAGGACTTGAGAGATTAATACTATGATGTTTATATCTATACTACTATTATAGAGATGACATATTTATATTTCTGAATGTAATTAAAAAACTCATAAACAAATAGAGTGATTTAAAAAAATATTTTACCGTCATAATAATATCAGCCCTGTATGAAATTGTCACGGCACGGGCTACTTCTCCGTGTGAGAAGGTTAAGGCCATCGACCATGCTGGCATAGTGCGGGTTGGTAGACTTCACATACATTATAGAACTTTTATGTAGGTTTCCTCACGATGTTTTTATTCGCCGTTAAAAAGAGCAATAATTAACTATTTAATACGCATATAACTTCGAAAATCGAGATCGTCGACCATCGTCATATATGCGCGCCTTGCCATTACCAGCTACTTTATCCGAAAGTAACATACGCTATAAAACATTACGCTACAAGCCACGAGAGCGGAGTAGTATTCATAAACGTGGTTAAATCCGCGCGAGACTATCGGTTTGATATACCTATCTTTATTACCGGTGACACGATGTTATTATTACATAGAAGCAGATGCATAGTCGTTATTATTTGAACTTATTGAATCACTTTGAGTAGGAATGAACAAGGGTAGTATTATAGAAATGATAAACCTGGTGACTGTATGTCATGTACAATTAATATTTTGTTTATAGCTGTTCATCGACAACGAATGGGTAGATTCCAAAAGTGGTAAAACGTTCGACACTTATAATCCCCATGATGGCTCGATTATTGCCAAAGTAGCCGAAGGTGACAAGGTAAGTTTTTGATTTAGTTAAATATTCAGAATATTAATATACTTTTAAAGAGATCTTATAGTGATGGACCCTCTTGCTTGTATGTCCTTTTCTTTCACTGAAAGCTGAACTTTGCATACTCTACTTGAGGCAGCTTGATTGCGAAAATATCTCCAGTTTTCACCTTATAGATAAGCATGTTCCAAAATCATAAGTTTTGTTTATAAAGCCAGCGATTTCTATCTTCGATCCCGTTTACATTTTTTTAGATAAGCATGGAGTGACACCTTCTCTGTATTTCGCTCTGATACAAGTTGCCACTTATCATCAGGCAAGCCGTATACTCGCTTATCAGCTCTTGGCACGTATCAGATATCTATTATTATGTCGGCCTCGATGGCGTAGTGGTTAGTGTAACCGTCTGCCACGCCTGAGGTCGCGGGTTCGATTCCCGCACAAGTCAAACATTAGTGTGCATGAACATGGATGTTTGTGTCGTCTGGGTGTTTCTATGTATAACATGTATGTATTTACAAAAAAAAGTATATAATAATATGTATATTTATCCATTATCCCATAGTACAAGCTCTGCTTAGTTTGGGCTAGATGGTGTTGTGTATATGTGATAGAATATATTATTTATTATACATATATTATCTATTAAGTGATTATTACGTTTGTATGTAATTGATTTCTTAAAGAGCCTTCTTTTAATAAGTCACTTATAAAATTTCCGGTTGGTGTACGTGCACAAGAGACACGTGTAGCATTGCAAGCTACTAACTACTATTACCACATTACCAGGTAGCTCGGATATTTGTGTGCATATGCACCTTATTAGTGACCTATAATAATACTAAAGAACAAACGACTACATACTCTAAGCAAACAACTTTTAAACAAATAAATCTGTTCTATTTTAGCAAGAAATATCTATTGAGGTATGTAATTATTAATTGTGATTGTGATTCCATGTAATGTAATGTAAATTTAATCAAATTCTGACGGTAATAAACTGATACAAAGGAAACTACTATTAAATTTGACATTTTATTTTACTTTGGTATTTAAAATGAAATATGTCAGTTAGAATTTTGTAATCAGTACCCATTACAGTCTGCAGATTTCCAGTTTTAGTAGATACTAATAGCTTTCTTAAATCAGGCAGATGTTGACCTGGCAGTAAGCGCCGCGAAACGAGCATTCCATCGCAGTTCAGAATGGCGTCTAATGGATGCATCCCAACGAGTCCAGATCCTTACCAAGTTCGCTGATCTGGTGAAAAGAGAAAGCCAATACATAGCACAGTTGGAGTCAATGAACAATGGCATGGTGTGCGACATGGCTAATAGATTCATAGGAGGCTGTGATAACTATATTCGGTATATTGGTAGCTTAGCTGACAAAATCCAAGGATCTACAATACCTGCCGGTAAGAAAACTTCTACGTAATGTAATCTGTATCGATCCTTAGGACAGATAAGTTATGCTTATATACGTTATTAATTAGAAATAAAGTACTAAGTGAACATAAAAGAATATCAAATCAATCTCTATCATATTATATGAATAATAAATATTCAGGACCAAGTCTAATTGCTATTATTCTACTTGAAAAATGTGATACTATTAAGATTCCGATAAGATTAGTTTTAACATTGTAACGAATCCTAATGATACATTCGAATATTAAATAGGTATCAATTGTAATTTGATCATCATTATGAATTTCATTAAAATAAACATGCGAATCTTTCAATGTGCTTTGGATAGACGGTGAAACATTTTCTTATACGCTGAAGCAACCTGTGGGGGTGTGTGGACTTATTCTGCCTTGGAATGTACCTGTTCTAATGTTTGTCAGCAAAGTTACTACAGCACTAGCTGCAGGTAAGTAACTCAATAAAAATAATTGGCCATTTAGATAATTTATATAATGAAAACAGGAGCTCACCAGGTATTTCTTCTTCCAGGCTGTACAGTAGTAGTGAAACCAGCCGAACAAACGCCACTAACTGCATTATATCTTACCGCGCTACTGGCCGAGGCTGGTCTACCCAAGGGTGTCATTAATGTAATCAACGGGTATGGAGAAACGGCTGGAGTGGCCCTCACACACCACCCTGACGTTGCTAAGATTTCATTTACTGGATCTGCTGAAGTAAGAACTTAACAATTTCTTAAGAAAATTTAGTTCTACGAGGATTAATGTTTCTTAATTTTACTTACAGTAAAATATTTGCAGGTTGGCAAGTTAATACAACAGGCAGCAGGAGTGAACAATTTAAAACGGGTTACACTTGAACTCGGTGGCAAAAGCCCTCTCGTTATTATGGATGATGCGGACCGTAAGTTAGTTTGCACAACCCTTAGGACGGACATATAAAGACAGTTTCAGCAGTTCATGGATAAATAACGTAAACGTGCAACTCAAATGGACACGATATACTACTCTAGAAATAACTGCTAACGATTTGAACAGTTGGCAATTCAATTGCAGTTACTATTATTTTCAAATAGCAAAAATAAAGGATGCATTTAATTTTATTGCACAAAGTCACGCATACTATCAAAATGCTGTCCAATTTGAACATAAAAAAAATCGGATGGCAAGCTAGACAAGCGGTAATAATTTTATCAAAGCCGAGAGCAATCCGTATTTGTTTTGCAAATGCTAAATTGCATATCGGAATTTGCCATCCTATACTAACTCAGAGCGGTCGCAACTACTCAAACGATCTCTTATGAATTGAAAAAAAGGAATACCTCAGTTTGCTATGTAATCAATGCTTAAAGCGGTCAGTCATATACGCTTTATGCTGTTTATGACCAATCTATCCCAATTTCCCGGATTATGTCATGGACTTTTAAATCAAATGTCAAAAATGATTGAATTTAAGTTGTCGGTTTGCCCTTCTAATTCAAATTTGGACTTCTTTTATTCAAGATTTCAATATAATATCGTTTTTATTTGCAGTAAATCTTGCCGTGCCTTATGCTGCATATGGTGTATTTACTCACCAGGGTCAAATATGTATTGCTGCATCCCGACTGTATGTACATTCTAAAATTTATGACAAGTTTATTGAAGCAGCCGTTCAGTATATAAAAAGCATTAAGATTGGTGACCCTGCAGACCCTTCTACTACACACGGACCTCAGGTACTTATAATAATCTGGATCATAAATAAATATAATATACATAAAAGTTGCTAAGAAATAATATTTACTACGGCTCTTCTATGATGTAATAAATGTGAACTGAATATAATAAGTGCGTAAACTGCACGTTAGGGGCAAACATACCGTTTATAGCTCCTTTTGCATTATATGTAATATACTGTTGCATACGTGATTACATTAATGTATCTTTGAAATATATTTTATACGTAATTTTTTTTCTGTATTGCGGCACTGCCTCTTTTGGAATTAAATGGTATCGGTTTAATACTTTCTTACTATAATTATATAAGCTAGTAATATCAATCCAGATATATATAACTCCTAATCTTATAATACGAATTTATAATTAAAATATATTTCACATATTTTCTAGAGATATATAATGACTAGATTCTGCCCATGGATTCACTCGTGTAAATCTTACGTACTTAACGTAATGAATACGGAATAATCAAAAATATTAATCCTGGACATGGTCTACCTCCAAATATCTTCACAAATGTTACCTTTAGGTATATAGCTTTTGTAGGATAGTACTATTAATATAAAGATTGCATTGACTATAATAACCAAGTACAAATGTGTATCAACTTAAGATTAACCTGATTGTTCATTTTGCAGATTGATAAAGATATGATGGAGAAAGTGTTGGGATACATCGAAAAGGGTAAAAAAGAAGGTGCACGTTTATTGGCTGGAGGCAACCGCATCGGTACTAAGGGATATTACATAGAGCCAACGATATTTGCTGATGTTAAGGATGACATGTCTATCGCTAGAGAAGAAGTTAGTGTGTTATTTTATTTGTATGTTTGTTACACCCACGATTCCCCCAAAAGAATTAACAATATTTTACAAATATTTAGTCAAACGTCGTAAATATTTAAACATGCAGTCATAAATTAGCCATGGTTCTTTTATATAGACTATAAATTATTTATCATCACTTTGTGTAACCAACAAAACATTACTTACTTAAATGTTTATAAATTTTAAGTGCAATCTACCAGTTCCTACTTTTATAAAAGAACGTTGTTTCAATGAAAATTGAAACAATGTCCTATTTTTATTTTCAAATATAACTTCGTCGATGAAAAGTTGACAATTATATTGGACAATATGATCTATCTTATCCCGGACTGTAAATCGCAGTCTTGATAAAAATAAAACGACTACCAGTAAAAGCATTGCATGATATTGAACTTACAATATTACAGATTAACGTTATACATGTCCAAATTATATTGATGTATAAGATCAATATTGTACTTGGTAATTCTGATACGAGTACGATTGAGAGGAACTCTGAAATACCACTAAGTCTAAACCACTTATGAAAACAATATTTCTTTATGTATTTTTGTTTAGATATTTGGACCAGTGCAAAGTATTCTGAAGTTCGATACCTTAGAGGAGGTGATAGATCGCGCCAATGCGACTAACTACGGCTTAGCAGCCGGTATATTTACTTCTAACGTCACCAACGCGCTGCAGTTTACCAAGCATGTTGAAGCCGGAGTCGTTTGGTACGTAATGCTTATTATTAAGCTTCATTCGGAACTACAATATCAATCCTTGTATAAACTACAATATCAATCTTTGTCGGCCTCGATGGCGTAGTGGTTAGTGTAACCGACTGCCACGCCTGAGGTCGCGGGTTCAATTCCCGCACAAGTCAAACATTTGTGTGCATGAACATTAATGTTTGTTTTGGTCTGAGTGTTTCCATGTATAATATGTATGTATTTACAAAAAAAGTATACATGTATGTTTATCCGTTGTCTGGTACCCATAGTACAAGCTCTGCTTAGTTTGGGCTAAGATGGTGTTGTGTGTATGAGATAGAATATTATTATTATATTATTATTATTATTATTAACTACAAAAATAATTTAGTTCCATATGTTATGTTTATCTTCGTGGTTTTTATTATGATCAATATTATTCTCCATTGCCTTGATTTTTTTTTGTACTTCAGATTAATATTGATAAATATCTAAACTAATTATGCCGAAGTAAATGCCAATCTTATCAATGCCTTGCTTTATGATTAGATATGTTTAATATTAGTTTTATTTGAGGAACTAGCCGCAAGTGCTATTCAAATGATATCTTGTATTAATCGATTAGATATTACACTTGTACTACTTTGTTGCTTATCAATACGATTAATCAATATACGTGTGATTTTACTGTTTAAAATAGAGCTTGTAATTTTTGTATATTAATGATATTGTTTACTATTGTATTGATTTGTATTTTTTTGTTGTAGGGTTAACACATACTTTGCACTGAGTGCACACAGTCCCTTTGGAGGTTTCAAGGAATCTGGCTTAGGCCGTGAAAAGTGAGCATTTATACCTTTCTTTAAATTTCTTTTTGTACGTAACCAAGGTTATAAAAAAATATATAGCCCACCTGCTACGCCTGTTTCCGACATTGGATACGGTATAGTTACAAGCGTCGAGTGATATCGAAGATCTAGTTGATATAGTCAGCAACATCAGTACCTAAACATTTAACAAATTTGTAATGCAAAGGATTTTATGAACTAAAAATCTTAATAATTACTTTGTATTTTACTGCGTTTCAATTTGCTATATTTTATCTTACTGCTGTAAAAAACTAAATTAGTTATAATTATAAAATATAGAGGCAATCGAAATCACACACATGTGTGTGTAGACTTACGTTGCTAACTGTATATACGTTACATCGTGAATTTTCTTTTATCAAGTACATCTGTTAACTTATCGATAATAACTTAATAGATGTACCAGTAAAAACCTAAATTAGGTTTTAGTTAGTATTAGTTATAAGTTCATACATAATATGAACTAGCCCGGTAAAACTTTTGATCACAAACACGCGGTATTGGATTTCCTGGTAGAGCAACTTATTACAGTTCTCTTTTAACATATTATTCTGTTGCAATATGAATATATGTACAATATCTTACAGACGTAATGCTATGTTACATTAATTATAAATATTGATGTTTGTTTCAGTGGTTTCGACTGTGTGAATGCTTACTTGGAAGTAAAGACCGTGACTATGGCTTTACCAAACAAATTATAATTAAATTTATTATTACCTTCAACTGGTATATAATAAACTAACTATAACCTGTGATTTTGTTCTTTATTAGCTTGGAGGTAACTCAGCTTTCAAGCTATCTCCACATCAAATTCTTACAGATTTTTAAATGGGTTGTCACGTATGTACTTGTCAAATACCATACCATCATCCTTTATTGAGAAATTATGGAAATCATTAAGGTTCAAAAGGGTCGCAATTTTTGGTATATTATGTGTTATGTATATTACATTGACTTAGGTAAGGTAATGTCATAGATAATATTAATGACTTCTAGACTAAGTTTCGGTCATGGCGGCAAATCTTAACGGAGACTGGCCATCTCACTGGCCCAAGAGATATTATAGTGCACAAGTGTATGCGCACACACAAGTGCACTCTTTGTTCCCTATCTCTCATGATCCGATGGGATGGTAATCCGATACGACCGATGGAAATCAGGCAAAGAACCAACGGCTTTGCGTGATTTCCGAGGCATGGCGGTGTCTAACACCACCATCTTTCTAACTCCGGGCTGCTATACAGATTTCTTAACAGCAAAACCCAAAACATTTTGTTTCACATTCACTATCGCTACGCTATAGTCCCATCTCATAGTCGATAGCACAGATGATTTAAATAGTAATATCTATCCTGATCTACAAATAAGTATGGGCAATCGAGAACACAGACAGATGACAGATCCATTTTGACTCCATCAAATGAAACAGTAGGCCAGATAAACGAACAAATTATTGTGTGAGATATTGAAGGGGATGTTGTCGTGTACAGTCAAAAACAAAAGTCGAGGAGCATCGTAAGGTTCACATTCGCTTATGGATCCGAGCGAATATCTTTATATGTGTGATGTTTTAACGCAAACAATGAAGTGTTCCAGACCCCTAAGAGCCATCCACTCTAGCCTGTGCTTATCATTGCCATATGCATTTAAAGCTGCCTTGACGGTGCTCTCAGAGAGTCCCACGTATGGCTCTGGGCCCACAAACAGTTGCTCCGAGCCCTTTCTGGCTAATTCATCAGCCTTCTCATTGCCCTGCACCCCTGCATGCCCCAGAACCCACACCAGTCTGACTGTGTTCTTCCTGCCAAGTTTGCTTAGGGCCTTAACACAGTTCAGGACCAGTCTGGCGTCTACCCTACACGAGTCCAGAGCCTTGAGAGCAGCTTTACTATCACCGAGAATATACACGGTCCTGTCAGTGATATTACTGTTGATATTCTCCTGAGCACAGGCAATTATAGCATAGGTTTCCGCTTGGAAAACCGTCGCATATTTGCCCATGCTTTGGCTCACCCTGCAATCGGTGGTATAGATACCAGCGCCCGATCCTGTTTCTATTTTGGAACCATCAGTGTACCAGATGAGACAACCCTTGTCAGGGGATTGTAGAACTTGTTTCCATTCATCCCTCGTGGGGACCTTTATTTTAAAATTCTTTTTGAATATGTGCAATGGTTGCCTTTTGTCGCATCCCATGCTTATAATCCTTTTGAGATCCTTTGAAATCTCCAATTTTGTGTATCGAGTTACCGGCATGTTGACGCTCCACAGCCCATGCACACATATTCTGTGTAGCGCCTTTATCGCCTCTGACTCCACAACAATGTGTACCGGTGTTAGATCCAGCAGGACCTCTAACGCTGCCGTTGGCGTAGTCGGGAACGCCCCTGTTATAGCCATGCAGGCCATCGCTGCAACTTCGACAGCGCGATCCTGCATGTAGCTAGTTTAGTTCTTGGCCACCAGACAATGCTTCCATACGTGAGTATGTGTCTTATCATCATCGTGTATAGCCACTTGATGACCTTGGGCTTTAGCCCTCAGGTCTTCCCATAAGTAGAACGAATCATGCCGAAGACCCGCTGGGCCTTCTCTATGACTTTGTCTACATAAGGTTTCCACGTTAGTTTGCTATCTAAGGTCATGCCTAAATACTTCACCTCCATGGACCATTGTAACTGCAAACCATACATGGAGAGAGTTCCTAATACTGTCAGATCCCTCATCCTAGTAAACGGCACGACAGTCGTTTTCCCCGGGTTGATCAATGAATGATTGCTACTGCACTATTTTTCCACCATAATCAGGGCCTTCTGCGTGAGACTAGATACCGTACTCGAGAACTTTGCATTGACGAGTATCACCAAGTATATCGCATATCCGACCGTTAAGTACGGACCTTTGTTGGGTTGCTCTAGGAGTGAATTGACTACCAAGCACCATAAGAGTGGCGAGTGTACTACACCCTGAGGGCAGCCCTTAAGAAAGCCAAAAAAGAAGAAACCAAACAAGAAGAAAAACAAACAAAATAAAAGAAAATTTGGCAAATGTTGTCAGTGTGTCCAAAAGGTTCCAGCTCAGCCTTTGCTACGGATGACCGCAGCGCTGTTTTTCAGCTGAAACCCACGGGCTAGTCACGGACGATTATTCGGCATACAGTTTATAAACATATTTAATTTTAATAGTTAGAGTAAATATAATAGATATAATGTACAATAGACAGGCAATTACATATATGTGTAGAATTGGAGATCATATTAAAAACATTGATAGAATATATATGTATATGCATAGATATGTAATAAACATAAATAGATCTAGAAACGCAATACATATAATCAATTAAGTGCTGGATTTTTGTTCACATAAATATTATTTCTTTAGCTGAAACCTGAAAGTACTTACTTTAACTAGTTGGCGCAGTGGAGGAGGCAAATTATTCCGGAATCCACCTCTGAATGCAGTAGTTCTGTGCCTGGGTATGCTTAATGGTTGCCCTAGTCCTCTGCTTGTGTATTTTTGGCCATCCATTCCAATTTCTCATAGATATACTCTGGTTTTTTGTTTTTGACAGTTCCAAACATAAGAGTTGCCAAGTGAATATCCCTCCTCCATTTCATTTTCAAAATATTGCCTGCATTTAAAAATGGAGTTACATGGCTACGTTTCGGAATGTCAAAACAAAACCGTGCACATGCGTTCTGCACTCTTTGAATAAGGCTTTGTTTTCGCCAATAATCTTGGCCCGTACACCACGTCGAGGTAGTTAAACTTGGAAAGAACAAGCGAGTCAGTACGTTGTACACGAAGATCGGTACTAAGATATTCTCTTAGTCTATACAACAATTTGATACGATAAAAGCAATTGCAAACTACATCTGAAACATGTCGCTCAAACCTCAACGCGACATCCATAATAAGCCCCAGATTACGCGCTTCCAGCACTCGTTCTATTACAGATCCATTCATAACAATGTGGGGGTTTACCCTATCTACTTTATTTATCTGGTTTTTTAGATCCCAGGATTATGTACTTCGTTTTTGAAGCATTGAGAACTAAGAAATTATTATAGACCCAATTAAAAATGTTATTCAAATCTGCATTAATTTTATCCACTGCTAATTGCGTTTCGTGAGGTTTAAAATATATATAAATTTGCACATCATCCGCATATATATGAAACTTACAATATTTTATAACATGTATTATGTCAGTACTGTAAATATTGAATAAAATTGGTCCTAGCACAGAACCTTGAGCAACTCCCCTATTTAAGGATTTTACATCTGACCGAGAGGTCAATCCGTCATTATTGCGAATCTCTACGAACTGAGATCGATTACTCAGATAGGAGTTGAACCATCGTACTGTTAGGTAATCAAAACCGTAATATGTCAACTTTGACATTAAGAGTGAAATATTTAAGGCGTCGAAGGCTCTGGAGAAATCGAGTAGTACCAGTATCGTCGCCTGTACTAAGTCCTGAGCAGCAATGATGTTATCAGTAACGTCAAGTTAAGCTGTGGCTGTACCCCTATTTTATCTAAATCCTGATTGTTTGACTGGCAAAATGCTGTGAGTTTCGAGGTAATTTGTAAGTTGTAAGCTTACTACCTTCTCTAATACTTTGGACAGGCAAGGCAAAATACTGATCGGCCTCAAATCTTTAACTGAAGTTATATTATTAGTCTTCGGTAAAGGTCTAACAATAGCCGTCTTCCATAAGATTGGAAACTTGGCAGTCTGTATGGACTTATTTACTATAACAGTGATAAGTTCAAGTGCCTGTGGTAAGATTAAATTAACCATATCTATAGATAGACCAACTATGCATATGGCAGAAGAACTTATATTCTGGACTATTTTGAATACGTCACCTGAGTCGACTGTGTTAATTGAAAATGTTTTATTACTGAAACGATTAAATTCAAAATAACATAATTGGGATATGGAATTATACAAATTGCCAGGAATATTTAAAAAATGATTATTTATGTGGTTGGAGTCACTTAGATACACAGGAATTTCCGTCATATTATGCGATTTCAACTGGGTTCTTAAATTTCGCCATAATACTCTCGGTTTTTTTATATTTGAATTAATATTAATATTGAAAAAACTGTTCTTTTCATTATATATCGCCACATCTACTTGCTTTTTAAGGTCTTTGTAAAATTGCCTATGTACAGGTTTTCGCGTAGTACGCGCCTTAGTTAACGCTCTATCTCGCAGTCGCATCATTACCTTCACAGTGCTGGTGAGCCAAGGAGCAGGCAGTTCACGAATAACCCTCGTTTTCATAGGTGCATGTAAATCAAATATTAAATTTACCACCTTTGTAAAATCCTCGACAATATCATCAATATCGCTCAACAACCCCATTCTTTTCCAATTGATGTTGGCTATATCTTGCTCCAATTGATCTCTATTAATATCCTTAATCGGCCTATAGCACATTATTCTGGGTAAAATTTTAGGTTTTCGAAAAAGAAACTCGACTGAAATGAATGCATGACCATTAATTATTCCTATAGAGTCCACAGATACGCTGCGCACGGGAGCGTTTGTGCATACTACGACAATCAGTGTCTCACTAGTATCAGTAAAATGCGTAGGGTCACATACTACTTGTTTTAAGCCAGTACAATTTAAAAATATATTGAATGAGACATATTTAGTCAGTTTTATTATACAAATTAATGTTAAAGTCACCTAATAGAATAAGACAGTCATAATCATAAAATTTTGCAATAGTATCCATCAATGCGTCTAGAAACAAATTCACGTCAAGCCAAGGCGGTCGATAGGCAGTTCCAATAATTAACCTATTACCGTTCACTCTCAACTTCACCCACATCTGCTCCACCAAACGATGAATAGGATGGTCACAAGCGCTAACATTCAGACCACGTCTGATGTAAAAACCTACACCTCCACCGCGACCCTCGCGTATCCACAATGGTCGAGGGACATGTCTTAGCCGGTATTCCGGGACACTATGTAGATGACTTTAACACGCCTCCATATCTTTGGAATGTATCCAAAAGCTATACAGGCTCTGTATAATCTGCACAAATGCGGAACCAAGAGTGCAGCTCCTCGTTGTAGGATGATGGGTTTATCCCATTACAAAATTACAATCTCTTTTAAGTTAGCTTTTCTTTCTAGCTTAAACTCGAAACATAAGCTCGGTACCTACATATATTTATCTATTTACATTGATTGTTGGTTTATATTAAAGAATTTTAAGTAACTTAAGCAAGTTTAGTAGGTATATAAAGTAGAAGTTGTGATAATTATCTCGTGTTGATCTCTTTTTTATAAGTGATATGATTAGTAGGTCTGTTAAGTTTTCGTTATTTTTTAGTTACATATGATTATATAGATTTTAACGTCAAGAGCATAAGACATGATGATTTATATTATATACTCATAATAATTATGCCTAGTAAAGAGCACTCTGTTCTCTAATAATATTACTTTATAAAAACCCTTGTGGCAAAAATATAATTATATTTTGTTACTTTTAGAAAAAGAGTTATCTTTTAAGTATTTTAATAAAACATTTCAAATGTCATTTGTATGCAACAAGCTAAAAACTGTTTTATTATTACTTGTGTTTCTTAATTCTTTATTTGTTAATACATATTTCTTGATTAACAATGTCTGATTTTTTATTTGTTATAAATATAATAGAAAATAGCGGTAAAAGCTTGACATAAATAAATATTAAGAGGGTATCGCATATCTAAACTAGTTTGATGTTTCTTTGACTTGAGCAATGTAACAAATAATACAATTGAAAGTACCACATTCAATTGTTCAATAGAAATTATTGTCATGGAAAAGTATCGAAACGTGCACACTCCATAGTAGACTAGAAGATTTTATTATAGAACACTGTCGAAACTGGCACTTTCGATAGAAATGTAACCAGCGGTAACCAAGTAAAGTATCGAATATGCTATATTAAAAAATGTATAATAATTATTGAAAATGAGAGACAGTATAAAACAGTTAAATTTGCTGCCTATGACACAGTGGTTATATTGAATATTCGATTTTAATGTTTAATAAAAATCGAAATCTAAACTTAGAATCGCTCTCCTGTAAAGTAGAAGATTTATAGTTTCGATAGTTTACGTGGGGACCGTCATACTGTCGGTAGTTGAGTCTTGTCCTTGAGCCGTAAAAACTCTTCGCGTATGGATACGATAATTATTATAAAAATTTCGACCTCTAAAATATCGAGCTGGGCCATTCCTGTAACTGTGATTTTCACGAGAACTGGGGTTATCGTTAACACCGTTATACTTAGAATAATGACCACCTACGTACCGAAGATGAATGTCCTCTACTTTATCCACCTCTTTCGGCATGTCCTTGATAACTCGAATGGTTATAATAATAATCTCTTTTTCCCCTGTTAAAAGATTTATTAGTAAAATGCATGACGTTACCTGGAAAAGATAAATTCAAATACTCTTCGTCCTTTGCGACCTGTATAGCATCCTTTAAGGAGCTACAGTTGCGAGCTGCGACTATAGTGCTCAATCTAGAATTTTTAAACCATCAGCTAACCTTCTAATTGCTTATTTTTCATTTATTGGCTTTAAAATATCATATTTAGTTGATTCACCCTCTGCTTGAGAAAATGTCAAGTCTGTAAAAAGTTTTTCAAGTTCAGTGTCATATTCGTCTATAGACCTCCAACCTTGAGAAATATTTCGAAGGCGCGACTGAATAGCTATAAAAGAATTTTTAGGTAAAAGACGCTCACGCATGTCCTTGACAAGTTCTGGAACAGATTTGTATGTTGAAGCCATTCGCAACTTAGCATTTTCTGAAGTCTATTTTTTTAAATAAATGTTATTAACAAATACCTATCCGTCTCGCTCATCATGTCCAAAAACATTTCAATACCATCAATCAATCTTTTCGTTAAATCTTCCGAACCATCGATGACGGGCAACAAACTACAAGCCGTTTTGAACTCGAAATCCATTTCAGTCAATTTTATGTTAGAAAACGTAAATAAAAAGTAAAATTTCTACAACTAATTTGGGGTCTTTCTCTGTTTTTAAACGCAATAACCAATCATTAAATTTATCAAAGCAATTTTTCGCTTCATTAAACTTAATTTCAATAGTTTTACCCAAATATCTAGACGGATCTTCTTTACTAAATATTTCCTTATCTCTTTTAAAATATCATAATATTTATCTACTAATGTTTCCAACATAATCTAAAAATTGGTTACATTTATTTATCGATTATGTAAACTACATAAAAGTATAGTGAAGAAACTTTAAACCATGCAGGTGTGGCATACAAAATGCTTACGTTTCAATATTCGCGGCAAGTATTTAATTTCACGAGTGTTTGTGCATGATTCTTGCCAATTTACCGAGGAACGTAATTAAATTATTAATAATATGTCTATTCTATTTTTAGATTTAAGTACGTATTAATTAAAGTCCATAATTATAATTTCGGATGTTCCCGCGAGATTATTACACACATATGATAAGCTCATTTCGCACACTGATTCTTAAAATTTTCACTCCGTTGGGTATTTATTATTATCACTTTTGTTTCACTGTATAGTAAGTATTAGAAGTAACTCACGGTCAAGGTCGGCGAATTTACTCGGCGATAGTTTACGCATTTTGACATCCCCGTAGTGAAGCACTAATACGTTGCATAGCCTGGAGACTATTCTTCCTGGATCCATTGGCGATGGCATCTCTTGTATACACGTGCCAAAATGTAACAGACAGCCAGCACCACGAAAACAGCGACATTCAAAGCTGCATGTGTTTGCCAACATCTTTCAATGTTGCGTCGTTATTCCTTGGCGAGTTTTGGGTGAAGAATACCTCGTCCTTCTCAACCGTAGATCGACACATGGTTTACTTGCGCGTATTGCTGAATATTGAAACCCTAGGCCGGTATGGCAGGGTTGCCATGAGATGTTGAAGTTCACTATGTTTGGTAGTTAAATAAGACTTCTGCTCGGTTTCCAAAAGAAAAGTATAATGAATATTATAAAACTACATACAATTGTTCACGTAAGTTCTTAACGCAAAGTACAAAATATAAAACTTATATTGATAAAAAGGAGCACATTTATTAAATAATATAAAAGAGCATACAATACTTCAATGGAGTATAAACTGGACTGGTTTTGAGATGGACGATTAACAAAATTTATTTTGTACGTAGTTATTTATTACACGGTGGTTTTGTGGTGTGAAACAATGATTTAAACACTTACTTTTATATTTTATATTATATTTTTTAGTATGTTAGATTATTACAAACCTAGCATAAGCATCTCAATATCAGAGCATGGTACGTTCGACAAATATTTTGAGCAAACTGTCATAGCAATCCCATGCAATAATAATACCTCACAAACCATTATAAGTGCAATTTATATTCGAAATAACTCGCCTCTAGCAGTAAATGATTTACATTTTGGGATAATATCTCACTTAATAAATATGGCTAATCTGACCACGTGTTAGGCGATTATAATATACCAACACCTCAATGGATATCTAATCCTAATCAGATATTTTTAAGCAGTCTAGGTGTTAATCCTGTATGTGGGTGTCTGAGAGATTTCACAGCTATTTATGATTTACAGCAATTAAATTACCTTACTAATGTAAACGGTCGCATTCTTGACTTGTTAATCTCTAATATTGCTTGTCCTATTTATAAACCTAACCAGGATTTGTTAGAACCGAATGGTCATCAATCGCCATTTTATGCCCTATTTTCTCTAAATACATCCTTCTCAACAATACGACCGCTACATAGTCCTAAATATAATTACAAATGAGCCGATTTTACCCTTATAAACAAGGATATAGAGGAAACTCATTGGAAGACAGTCTTAAATAATCAACCAGCTGAAAAAAGTGTAGATACTTTCTATTTCTATGATAATATATCGACGACGCCCAAAAATGCAAATTTTCTGGTAAGGTTATCTAAAGCTCTTATACATAATTTTAACTATAAGAAAAAAGAGTGGGCTATGTGGAAACAGTATGGCAACATATCTGACTATGAATTTTTTTCTTTATATAGTAATCGATTTAAAACAGAATCCCACAAATGTTTTAGTAGATACATGAATAATGTCCAAATTGTATCCCTAAAAATGTTAAAAGCTTTCGGACGTACATAGCTAATCGTAAGAGTAGGTCGGGTATCCCAACCCGTATGTACTACAAATCAGATACTTATATCCAGCGATCCTCTCAAAATATGTAACATATTTTCATCCTTTTTTTAGTCAGTTTACGAGCCCACTAACCTCTTACCCGATTGATGCCCTAAGCTTGACATATCTAACAGCAGCTGTGACATCTTTCCAAATAGCCTACATTTCAGATTTTCCTCCGTACGTAAAGAATTAAAGACTCCAAATTTATCTAAAGGTCCGGGACCAGACGGGATACCACCCTGCTTCCTCAAATGGTCAGCTATGTAAGTCCATATGTAAGCATATACAGATCATCCTAATCCTAACTAATATTATAAAAGCGAAAGTGAGTTTGTTTGTTACGCTTTCACGCCTTAACTACTGAACCAATCATCATCAAATTTCGCACACACGTTGTCAGGGGTACAGAAAAGTACATAGGGTACCTTTCATCCAGAAAATAAGTACTGTTCCCGAGGGATACAAAAATAACTTTTAGACGGTCGTCCGCTATAACAACTCAGCCTACTGATATGAATGAATTACGACGTAATGCCTGGAGTACAAAAAAAATTATCTACTGTATCCCGGTAGAAATCTGATATCCCGAATAAAAATCTGTTCTCAAAATAATATTGGTACTATATAGTGTTGAAATCAAATAAAATATAATTTTATACTAAAGCTGACTGTGTCACTGTGTCAGCTTGTGACCACGGCCGGTGTAACCTTGTAATTTAGCTAATTAAGCTATGTCTGTTCACTCGGTTAAGGTAATTGACAAAGTTGTCAAAAGAAGTTTGGTATTATACAGTGTTGAAATCAAATAAAAATATTTTTTTATACTAAAGTGCCTTTAACGTCATCTATCGCATTATTATAATACTAAAGTATTATAATAACTCGATAAATAACGCAGAAACGCAATACCCATTTGTGATCTTGAATGTACTAACTAAAATTAAGTACTCCAAATACCGATAGATGGCGTTAATCACAGTGGAGTTTGGAAAAAGGAAGCTGCGAGACCGTATTGATGGCAAATAGCAATACATGCTTTCGATTTATTTGTTTATAAATATTGATTTGTAACCGTTTATTAATCTGTTACTACTATTCTAATAATATTGTTGATTATGAAAGGCGTCGTAAACAAGTGACGTCACTAATCATCCGATCAAGCGGGTTATAAAAACGTGTTCAGCGCGTATCAAGTCACTTTGACATCGAGCGGCGGACGCAACAGACGTGCTGTGTGATAGTTGTTGGGTGATATCAATTATTATGTTTAACTTTATTTGTTAATGTATTTCTTTAATTAATAGTTACAATAGCAGCATGGTCCTGCAAAATTGAATGCTTATTTAACAATGAAAGTACGTTAGTTATTTCTTTATTTTGGTGTTTGTTTTCTGATTCCTAACATCAGAAGTAGGATAAAGATTCCTTTGCTCACAAGTAATAGAACTAGGGTCTGGCGTTTACAAAAAAAAATGTTTATCACATGGTTCTCTTTTAAGGTTAGGACTACCTACATGAGGCTGCCATGTAATAGGTACAATCGTGTTAGAAGATCGTATTTTACGTCTCAAGATTGCGAGCGTTCCGTGATCTACAAAGCCATTCGAGTATGCGTAGTCTTTTTTTTGGCTACCGTCCGTCAATCGTTTGAGACTATTGTCTCACGCTTGAAAGCGTTAGAGGACCGTTCACAGATAATAGTGACACCAGATGCTATTAGTACAGAAGTATCGAGTGCGGCTACTAAGGAGGTGGTAAGGGCGATACAATCTTTTAAGGTCTGTAAAATAATAATCATTTTTATTCAAGCGAGCTTTGTACAATCGATTGGTACGAAGAGCAGTACGCGAGCGCGGGCACCAGAAATTGCCCGTACCCAAGAATCATCCGTTCATGCTGAATTACGGAGCCAGCGACAAGCTGCTTTAAGAGCTGATGAGACACTTTCTCAAAGACAGGAAAATCTGGATGACCATGCCAGGCTTCATAAACAGAATTTTGGTTGGAGGAACAAGCCGAACGCTAGAAAGTCTTGAGAGCTAATGAAACGCTCCTTCATACGCAGATTCGTTTAGATGTACAAGCTGAACGCAAAGCAGTTTTAAGAGCAACTGAGATGTCTCTTCAAACGCAATGCTGTTTAAATTAACAAAGTCAACCTTAGAGAGCTTTAACAACTATGAGACGCCCTTTGAAATGCAGTTCCATTTAGAAGAACAAGCTCAGCGGCAGGCAGCTATTTGAGTGGCAGAAACTCCAAAACAGTCGCAGGTGAGAAGAATCGTTCATGCAGTAATGCATGCAATGCAGTATAGATACATATATACTAATATTATAAACAGGAAAGATTTGATTTTTTGTTTGTAAAGATTTAACTCAAAAACTATCCAACCGATTTAAAAAATTCTTTCTCCAGTAAAAAGCTGTATTATCACCGAGTAACATAGGTTATGTATTATTGAAAAATAAGTAATGTTACTAACATAACCCAACCTAAGCTACTTACTAGAAAATAAAATATAAAAATGTGTTGAAGAAGTAAAAGTCAATCTTTTAACAGGTGACATAGCGTTCCTCCGCAGTTGGTCAGTATTGCCACGTTAAATAACAATGCTTATAACCTTAATAATACTTAGGTTTTAATGTTTATAGCTACAGTAGTGTCTATCATTCAAACCTTAGACAACATCACTATTTTACATGCAGATTCATTATCTTCTATATTTTATAACCTTTGAGCAATGCGACATTTGCATTTGAGTATAATTAATTTTATTTGGGGGTTATGGCGTTATCAGGCAGATGGAATGCATTTACACATAGCTCTCCATGGGACGACGGAGAGGTTACGTCGGGCTCACCCGGCGAAAGATGGCGACATCCTGGTCATACCGAATAAAGCTACCATGTTGTTCCTCAACATAACGAGAGACGGTGGGACCGGGCAAATCACTTTCACATGCCATTGTGACTTCGGCCCGTCATATGGAACGGCAGACCACTACACAATACTACCTATCTTTATTAGGATATAAATTTCATCTCAACGGCTTAAGACAACACAACTGAAAGGCGCGCGTGGGAACACGCAAGCCGCCACTAGGACCTGTAATTGATTGGGTGATGGGCAGGCCCATGTAGCCCACGACCCCTAGGTACAACCTTATGATGGCTGGAGTTCGTCTATCACCCTTCGGCGTCCGGTTATGTGATTGGGGAGAGAGTTCAAGCGCTCCCTATCCCACTCCGTCACCTCCTTGATGAAAATTACTTACTGTGAGGAAGTAATTTCCATTGATTTAAATTACTTCCTAGCAGTAGGAGGTGAAAGTGTTTCATGACCTCTCTCGCTCCGGACCATAGACCGAACCATGGCCGGAACGAGAGAGCAATCATTCCGATTACCGTGATCAACTCACGGCGCTGCGATGCCCAGGTGGGGCAATCTGCCAACGCGTGCAGCGCCGTGTCCACAACAACATCGGGGCAGTCGCCTTAGTGATGTTATCCGAGCGTCTCCTGCCGGGCAACACAGGAACTTGCCAAAACAACCGTGGCCAGTCATTACCTGTGCCAGCCAGAAGGTGAGGACGCTATGCCACCTCTCCAGCCTCTCTTTAAAAACGGTACGTTCGTGGCGTGCCCGAATATAACATAACTTAACCTAACCTACTTATACGCGGGTGAAGCCGCGGGCAAAAGCTAGTATTCAATAAATGTATAGTAAATGGCACATTTTCCACTATATGGAAAAAAGCGAACAATATACCAATTTACAAAAGCGGTTCAAGACACAACATAGAGAACTACAGACCCATATCCCTACTGTGTACTCTCGATAAGATCTGTGAAAGGTTAGTCCACCAAGAGTTGTACCCGATTATTCGGCATGTTATATTACCTGAGCAACATGGCTTTATGACAAAGGTCAACTATTACCAACCTTATGACATATACTAACTATCTATTTAAAAATATGGATGTCAGAGCTCAGGCGGAAACTATTTATACAGATTTAAAAAAAGCGTTTTGATAGAGTAGATCAGGAAATACTATTAAACAAAATTGCGTTTAATGGAATTAGGGGAAACCTGCTACGGTGGTTCTGTTCATATATTAGTAACCGTAATCTGGTAGTTGCGTGTAATGAGTACCACTCTGTCTCGTTCCTGGCTACATCAGGCGTTCCTCGAGGATCCATTTTGAGTCCTTTGTTGTTTATTATTTATTTAAATGATGTAGGTAACTGTTTCCTAAATAGTAAGTTTCTTAAAATATTCAACAAGACAGACAAGCAAGCAAGAGGACTTAAATAGATTATCTAACTACTGTGTTAAAAGTAAACTTATACTTAGCTTCTCTGAATGTAAATACATAAATTTTACCAAAAATACATATATCCTTAATTAAATTTAACTATACTTTGTGCAATGAAGCTCTTGTCAGAGAAACTATAATTAATGATCTCGGTCTTCTTCTAAACAGCCAATTACACTTAAACTTACATATAGATAAGATCATCGCCAAAGCATTTGAAATGCATAGCTTTATTATGAGAGCCACCACTGATTTTAATCGGTCCGCGACGTACCTGTATCTTTTTAACGCCCTAGTTCGCCCTCAAGTCGAATATGCTTGCACGATATGGGATCTATATTATTCTAAATATGATGATATTATTAAAAGGACTCAGTGCAAGTTTTTAAAAACTACGGAATACAAATGTCACATGAAACGTCTGCCATACAGAGAATCGTTAAAAATAGAATCTACTTACCTTAAAATCTATACGCCTGTCACTACATGCAATGTTTCTCTATGGACTTATACATAATATATATGACTGTCCAGATATAGTTAGTAATATTTACTACATAGTGCCCAGAACGGTTGTGCAATGAGAGGCGCGCGCTTATTCGCTTTTGCTACGATTCGTAGTCGCAGAAACGCGAGTGAGCGGGCGCCCGTCCAACGGTTGGTTAAAACGTATAACAAATACTTTATTAAAACTGATATATTTGCCTTACCTCGACATGTATTTAAGAAAGCCATAGTAGATAACCTTAAATCTCTAGAATAGTAATTACAGATTAGTATCTACTAACATAGGTCATTGATAGATAATGTTTAATAAGTTAGTGTACTAATACCTCACTGTATGTCTCCTTACTTAGTAGTAATAACTGAAAACGTAGTGGATTGTACATTTACTCATTGTTATACCTACATATGTTCCTGTTCGTAATATAAATTGTACAATTGTTTGTTTTCCTATGAAATAAAATAAAAATAAAATTAAAAACCATTATGTTAAGCATTATATTCTAACACTTTACTAACATAACACTTACATTAAAAAGTTATTATAAGTATTGAAATATAACTACTTTATATGGCTTATATCGCGGTTTACTTAAAAATGCTACATATATACAATTTTCAAAACTATTAAGTTATTGTTCTGACTATACTTTTCTACTATTACATACATAAATTCACGACTGTTTCCCAGAGGGGTAGGCAGAGACTACGGATTTTCATTTGCTACGAGCCTGACACACTTCTCAGGTTTCATTCACTTTCATAACATTCCTCATACACGCTCGCCGGTTTAAGGTGCTCTTAACCTGGCCTTTATCCAGAGCGTCTCCGATCTGATCAAGAAACGTTCGCCTAGGTCTTCCCCTTGCGACTTTTCTACTATTAAATTATTTAAATAATAATATTATTTAGTTACACTTTCCCCGACGGTTGCTTTTCAGCAACCAGACGTACAGTTATTTTAAGTGATAATAACTCTTGATCTTTTCTATATAGGACTTATCCGCATATCCACCGCTGTGACACCAGTATAGAAACTTGAATAAGCAGTGTTCACCAGGAAAAGCACTCGAGAAATTACGCTGAAAGTTAAAGAGTTTCAGAACTGTTTAATTTTCTGTAAGAAGACTAAGATATTTGAGTCAATCTAATATTGTACTTAGAGAGCGAATTAGGTACTAACAGATAACATTAAACAAGATGCGTTTTATCACAGTGATACTATGATACGAGTAACTTTAAAGGCCATATTAAGAATTAAAATAAGAAGTCTTTATTTGCAATAAACAGGGTACATTCATAATTGTTATAAATTATTTACAAGAGTCCAAGCCCATTTAGCCATTTCAAATGACATACAAATGTATTATGTTATAGTTATATCATTTACACAAACATATTAAACTTCACATTTTCAATATCAATAAGGAATAAAATTATATAAGGTTAAATCAATTATAATGGGTATTTCAAAAAAATCTTTAATACTGCAGAAATTACATGAGCAACCAACTTAATTTTGTAGTAAATTTATTTAAGGGTAATATTTTTATATGATTAGGGATTTTATTATATATTTTTATACACATGGCGTATGAGTTATTTTGCAGCCGACTGCTTCTCGGGATCCTGTTTAACACAAGCCTGTCTAGATTTCTTATGTTATTACGTCGAGTAACATCTTTTGCCCGTTTAAATATATGAGGCTGTTGTTTAATAAATTTCCCTACTTCTATTATATAAAGACAGGCCAAGGGGATTAGTTTTAGTTTCTTAAAATAAGGACGACATGATACATCTGGTGCAATATCACATATTGATCACACACAGTTTGTCTCGTACAGCCGTTGAGAGTGGTACTCTGTGCTAAATTGTCTTACACATTTGTAATCGCGAGCGCGCAATTATCGATCATAGTGCAACATAATTAGTTTTGTTAATCGTCTTTGTGACAGACGCTAATGGACTGAGTGAGAAAGCAATTAGCTAATAATTGTTATCTCGTTTCCGCACCGCATCTCAGGATCGTGACAGCGCGGGGACCTCACTACCTCACCGCTAGGTAAAAGGACAGCGCTATAAATTTGTCTCTCTCACCCCTGCACACTAACAACATTTTGTTGATTAAAGACGTGGAACTACGATGTCCTTGCAACGCACACCTCCAAATGTTTTTTCTTCGGATAGCGACCTTTATGCATCTGCAAACACTATAAGCGGCGACAACTACATTAAAACCCGCAAACGTAAACAAATAGATGTTGAGATGATTAATTTTGAAGAAAAATTTGATGACCAGATGAAAATATGGAATAAGAGCATTACCGAGTGTATTACAAACAGCATAGCGACCGCTGTTAATACAGCTTTGACCAGTGAATTATCCAAAATTACTTCTGCATTATCAGAACTGAACACTAATGTTATGAAACTGAACGCTGATACTATCAATCTTAACACATCGCTGAACAAAGTTAACTCTCGTTTGTGTGAAATGGAGAAATCCCTTCACTTTGCGCATTAACGACAGGATGGGTTTGACAGCCGATTGAAAATATTAGAACATAAAATTTCAGAAAATAGTTGTGCTATAACCCAAATTCAACAGCTTGAAACTAAGTTGTGTTCCATGGAGCAACGAGCACGGCAATGTAACATTGAAATTTCGAATGTACCCGACAAACGAGATGAAAATCTCATAAACATAATAGAACGTTTAGGGGACGCAATTAAAACACCTATACGGCCTTCTGATATTATATCTGTTCATCGCGTACCTCATGCTGATCAAAGTGATAGACGTCCTAAGTTAACGGACAAAACCGTGTTGTTGTGGACTTTGTGTAAGAATGGATAAATTTCGTTATGTACTAGCCTTTCTAGTAACTTCGATAACGTAGGAAGAATTGAGATTGGTCGATAATTGGTCACATCATTCCTTGGGCCTCCTTTATGTATAGGTGTTATCCTCGCTGACTTCTGAAAAGACTTGATCTGTACATCCCATACCTTTTCGAAATCCCGTTTGTGCATCCCATATTTTCTCGTCGGTTACTTTCACAATGCTTTCAATTAACATTTTCGCATACAATTTACCGACGACGCTAAGCAAGCTAATGCCTCTATAGCTTTTGCAATCTTGCTGTGAGCCTTTTCCCTTGTATAAAGGTACTATGACGGCCTTGCACCAATCACTAGGTACACGGCCGGTATTCAAGCACAAGTTAAAAAGGCGGCACAACTGATTTACTATAAGACCCTGTCCAGCTGTCAGCATTTCGACTGTAATCCTATCATAACCACCAGCCTTTCCTAATTTCATGCTTTTCAATGCTTTCATTATTTCATCTATACTAATAGGGCTTTCATCATTCCTATCATTATCATTCATTTCGAAACTTTGCCCTTGCCATTCCTATCTTTCAAATAAACTTTCAAAATATTCCTTCCATCGATTCAGTACGCTCTTTTCTTCATTTAGTAAACTTCCATTCTTATCTCTGATCGATTTCAGCTCTGTGGTTAGGGATTTACCTCGAACCGAGCGAATGGATTTCCAGAAAAACTTTGCGTTAGTCCGGAAATCTTCAGATAATCTTCTATCAAACTCGTCTTTCATTTCCTCTTTTTTCCTTTTAATCATATCTTTCACTATCTTTTTCATTCTTATAAACTTATTCCTAGCTTTATTTACATCCTCATTCGTTGCTTCTTATATTCTTTCATTGGCTCTGACAGATAGCCAGTCCAACCATGCGTGCTTCTTCTCACGTACTACCTCTTGCACATCTTTATCCCACCACGCATTCTTAGATTTTATCATTATCCTCCTCTTGCTCACACCGCACACTTCTGACGCTACAACAACCACTTCATACTTAAATGACTGCCATAATTCTTCTATATCATCAATGTCACTAAATCTTTCAAATCTTTCCCTCAATTTATTGTTATACTCGTCTTTCAATACTTCATCTTGCAAATTTTCTACTTTTATTCGTTCTTGGGCACTTGTTTGGGTAGGTATATGGTGTCGCCATCCTTTGAAGAGGCCCCGTATCCGGCTCATAACCAAAAAATGGTCGGTATGGATACCAATACCTCTATATACCCGAGTGTCCAAGACATTCTTTCTCACACATCATCTTTCATCCACTACAACAAAGTCAATCATACTACTTCTCACATTCTTTGCTTTCCTTGTATACTGATGGATTCTTTTGTGGGCAAACATAGTGTTTGTCACACAAAGACTTCACTCCAAACACAGCTCAAGCAACCTTTTCCCATTCTCATTCACACTTTCGTCTCCATACTTGCCTAAAACCCTTTCGTATTCTTCACGCTTTACTCCCAAACTAACCCAACCATTGAAATCCCCTAACATTATCAACCTCTCGTGTTCCTTGCATTTCCTCAGGACATCTCTTAAACTCTCCCAAAAATCTTCTCTTTCTTCCCGTGCACTCTGAGACATACCAGTTGCCATGTTTACGGGTGCATAGACCCCTACCATGAACACACGAGTAATCCCCACTTTCATTCTCATCCATAATAACCTAGCATTCACATATTCAAATTCTTTTACGCACTCATTCATTCTAGCAGACAAAATAACACCAACTCCCTGACAGGCTCTGGTATTGGTAGGCACGCCGGACCAATATGCCGTGAAGGGTCCATGCCTGGTGGTGTTACAACCTTTCTTTTTCGTCTCATTCACGTACAGGACATCAATCTTTCTCTCATTCATCATCTGACATACTGCATTCAATTTTCCATCCATCCCTCCTCCGACATTCAATGTAGCAAAACGGCTTTCCGTAGGCCACTGTTCGCCCTCACGAGAAACGAGACGTGACGGATGGCGGACCGCGTCGCCGCCATGCGGATAATTTGTATTTGTAAAATCCATAGGCGTTCCCACGATTGGTAGGGAAAATACTGTCCACTTCCGCAGAGCCCTTTACGGAGGTAAGGTGGATCCATCCTGTGCCCTGTGACCACCAACACAGGCACCCTCCGTTCAAGACCAGCTTTCCCTCTGGCCACGAATCCATCAGCACAGGTCGGTTAAAACCTTGGATCGGGGTTTATTTTCGGGTCTGCTCCCTGAAATTTGGTTTGACTTCGGAGTTTCGGAGACAGGTTGCAAGCCAATGCTAACGAGGCCCATCTCCCCGGGTGTGATTTCGGAGTTTTCCTTCTCCTAGACAGGTTGCAAGCCAATGCTAACGAGGCCTATCTCCCCGGCAGATATGATTGTATCGAAATTATAAATAAAATTAGTTATAGTGTGCCTATCATTCACGTCATGATCATGTCGTAGAACTAAAATATTTGAATTGTCTACATCGCGTACTAATGCAGGAACTCGCTCGCCCATTCGTCGTGTGCTTTGTACTTACAACAATTATTTTGGTCACATTGATATCAACGCGAATGGCGTGAGCATTTATAAAAAATTGTTGCTTGAGAAATTAAGTGATCCAAGCATAGCGCGCTAAATTTTAAATTTAAATTCTATTTTTCATTTCTTTTTTCTATTAAACTTATACGTTTGAATTGATTTATTTAAATGTTAATATAACTAACCTTGCATATACCTCCAACACTGTACTAATGTCCATTTATTTGTTTATTGGTGGTAAAGGATGTGGATATCACATTTACAAATATTGTATGAACTGATACTATAAAATAAAAACACATTGTGATGTTGTTTGTTACCCAAATAAATTAAAAAAAAAATATTGATCATATGCATCTCTTCTGAGCAATAAAAACTTTCTGTATATCTTTCTATATATTCTATATATCTTTCTAATAGTAATTCTGTTTATATCGGACTTGCTATTTAGTAAATTCATTGAAAATAAAAATCTTTCCTCTAAATTATATTAGTATAGATTGTCTACAAAGCACAGAACCATAAGGTGCTCGGTAACGGCCGTAACAACGTGCGGCGTATGTACAAGCAAGTAATTTGCCAAACAGTGTATTGGTTCACTTGAAAATGAAATTCATTCATAACGTCGCACTGTGGGCTGAAAATCGACCTCCATAGACATAGAAATGAAAGTTGCTAGATGTTCGTTTTGTTGACGGATATGGCTTCTATTAGCTATTATACATATAACAATGTCATCTGAGCTAACTCCGCACAAAAATGAATTTATTATAAGGTTTTTTCGAAAAAAATGTATGGAGCTAGCATGAAAAATCTGAATATCTCTGAACTTGCAAGGAAAACCGTAATATCCTCAGAGATGGTTATAGGACTAATTATTTGTGATTTTTTGACATACTTCATATAACGGTACCTGCTGCAGAATTTTTTTTAAAAATCATCTTATTTTTAATTAATTTTTTTTAACATTAAACGATTTGTTTTGGTGTATAAGTAAAGAAACAACACGTTATATGCATATAATACTAAATCTTCGCCAGTTATTTGTTAAAATATCAAGAAAATTATTTTTGCCTAACATAGTATATATGTTTTAAAACAGTTAATTGGATACCATTACTGAACTTTGCATACAGGTAAACTACTGAATAATAAATTAGCCTTCTAATGAGTTCTGAATAAGAGATTAAGTGATTTGCAATGTCGCACAATGGTAACTACGGATTACACTAATTAAAATCTTACAGGTAAGTACATAAGTAACTTAAATAGTTAATTAGTTATGGTACGAGTTCTAAGAAATATTTTCGACAACTGTCTAATGAGGTCGTTAACTAATGTTGGACTGAAATATAAAATGGTTAACATTTTGCATCATAATTTAGTTTATTCTAAGCTTTGTTACCCCTAACATATCACTGTGAAATTTTATAATGGAAAGTTTAAATACCAATTTAGACCTATTCGTTCTTCTAAAATGTAAGAGTACTTCATTTGATCATGAGGTATTGTTTAGTGAAGTTATATCCCGCCTAGACGTTTGTCTTTCCGTTGAAGATCAAGTGACTCTAAAAGAATTTTGTCGGAGATTTGTACGAGCTGCATCACAAAGGTGGCAAAAATCTCACCGAATTCTTGATACTTTTAGAAAACAATACGAAATTTGGCTGCAAGCAACTATCGATTGGCCAAGTTGTATAAATTTAGTCGCTCAAGAACCAACTGTTGCTGAGGGATCAAGATCAATCTCTCCAGAACCCTCAACATCATACTCTGTTGGTACAATGACAAAGAGGTCACGAAAACCATTCGAAGATCTGGAAAGCAAACAGAAGAAGAGAAGATCTGATGAGCATAAAACTGACAATCCCAGTGAATTGGCATATACAGCAGCAGCGCGTTTTAAGGAAGAAGGTTGTGAGGATATCGCATCTGTAATCGAATATATGCTGAAACATCCTGAAGCAGCCTCTAAAATTAAGGAAACGCTTAAGCAACCGGTGAAAACTATCTTATTTACACCAGAAAAAGCACTTGGATTACTCCTTTCATTAAAATTATCAAAGTGGCAATACATCACTTTACGAGAGTCAGCTATTCGGGAAGGTAGAAAGGATATTTATCCATCCTACTATAAAGTGCAACAAACCAAGCTGGCATGCTATCCTCCGAAGCAATCAGTGTTAGTGACCGATTCATCGGCAAGAATAACCCTTCAAGCTTTACTCGACATTACGGTCAAAAGAATCCTCCAAAGTTTTCCTAACGATGATGTGCAAAATAAGGATTTAAAATTGATATCTAAATGGGGTTTCGATGGTGCGTCAAACCAAAGCCGATACAAGCAGAAAATGGATAGCGATCAAGACGATTCAAGTATTTTCATGACTTCCTTGGTGCCACTAAAACTGACTGATGGAGACAATACTTTGTGGATGAACCCAAAACCATGCTCAGCAATGTATTGTCGTCCAGTTCAATTTACTTTTGTGAAGGAAAGCGAAGCAGTAGTCATCGAACACAAACGACGAATGGATGAAGAAATTAAGGCTCTCATTCCTACAGAGTGCAATAATAGAAACAGGGTGAATCATCACCTAATGATGACAATGATCGATGGTAAAGTCTGCACGTATTTGTCTCAAGCCAGATCAAGTTCATCATGCTATTTGTGTCTGGCAAAACCGACAGAAATGAACCGTTTGAGTGTAGTAACAGCAAAGACCGTATCTTCTGATATATACGAGTTTGGATTGTCATCTCTACACGCCCGTATAAATTGCATGGAATGTTTACTACATATTTCGTATAGACTAGATTTTAAAGAGTGGGCTGCGAGAGGTAACGAGCACAAAGAAATGCTAAGTAAGAGAAAAAAGATTATTCAAGACAAATTTAAAGACGAATTAAATCTATTGATTGACATTGTTAAACAAGGTTCCGGAACTACTAATGACGGCAACACTGCAAGAAAGTTTTTCAAATTTCCCCATAAAACTGCAGCCATTACTGGGTTGGACGAAGAACTAATAAGAAGATTTGCTGTGATTTTACAGGCAATAACTTCCGGGGAAAAAGTGGATATAATTAAATTTAAAGATTATGCCTTCAAAACAGCAGAGAGGTACGTGGAATTATATGACTGGTACTATATGTCATCAACCGTCCACAAATTACTTATACACGGGGCAGACATAATCGAGAAGAATGATGTTGTACCCATAGGAAGTCTCTCGGAAGAAGCATCCGAGTCTCGCAATAAAGATTTTAGGAGGTTTCGGGAACATCATTCGCAGAAAAAGAGCAGGCAAGATTCGAATCATGATATCCTTAATATGTTAGTTGTTTCTTCGGATCCTTTTATAAATGTACAAAGGCCCAAGTTAGATGCCAAGAAAAAGGAGGATTTATTTCCTGAAACCCTCAATTTAATTCAGTTTCAAGAAACTGACTTTGAGTTTCTAGGCAATCTAGATTCTGATTCAGAAATCGACGAGAGTGATAAGGAAAACTAGAAACTTTTTGTGCTTTTAATTATAATTCTATTCAATGTAATTTTTTCATGATCTTTCGTTATTTAGCTTTGGTACGTAACTATGTTTTGCAATTGATTTATTTTTAAATATTTTATATTACTATTCTTGTACCTATTTATATTTTTGCATACTTTTGTACCTATGTTTTGTTTTATATAAATTTTATCAACTATTAAAAAATACCTTTTTAATTTATTTTTCTTTTTATTTAATGCCTATTATTAGCGTTAATAAAATAACTAACTTATCGATTGATCTTTACTTTGACATTAGTAGAATTTAATGATTTAAAAAAATACCTTCATTTAGACATAATAATAAAATAATTAGACAGTTGTCGAAAATATTTCTTAGAACTCGTAACATGTCTAATTAACTAATTAGTTTACTTATGTACTTACCTGTAAGAATTTAATTAGTGTACTCCGTAGTTACCATTGTGCGATATTGCAAATCACTTAATCTCTTATTCAGAACTCATTAGAAGGCTAATTTAATATTCAGTGGTTTACCTGTATGCAAAGTTTAGTAATGGTATCCAATTACCTGTTTTAAAACATATATACTATGTAAGGCAAAAATAATTTTCTTGATATTTTAACAAATAACTGGCGAAGATTTAGTATTATATGCATATAACGTGTTGTTTCTTTACTTTTACAATAAAACAAATCGTTTAATGTTAAAAAAAATTAATTAAAAATTAGATGATTTTTTAAAAAATTTCTGCAGCAGGTACCGTTATATGAAGTATGTCAAAAAATCACAAATAATTAGTCCTATAACCATCTCTGAGGATATTACGGTTTTCCTTGCAAGTTCAGAGATATTCAGATTTTTCATGCTAGCTCCATACATTTTTTTCGAAAAATCCTTATAATAAATTCATTTCTGTGCGGAGTTAGCTCAGACGACATTGTTATGTGTATAATAGCTAATAGAAGCCATATCTGTCAACAAAACGAACATCTAGCAACTTTCATTTCTATGTCTATGGAGGTCGATTTTCAGCCCACAGTGCGTCGTAACAGTTATTTATCACAATCAAAATGAATGTGTTGCGGTAGGAAATGCGGTCGAGTTCATTACGTAGCTTGAGTAACGTGTTATTGGCTTTTACAGTCAATATAGACGACAGAAGCAGCCGACTAATAGAGGCAAGCATTCTGAGATGAGAAGACAACCCGTCTATATATGCCCTATGTAAAAGGATTACTGATAAGATTTTTTTTTTTTTTTTTTTTTTAATTTTGCTCGTCAAAATGACCACACTCCGCCTGATGGTAAGCAGTCGTGTGGTTTAAGAGCAGTGGCCTCCACATCGTCCTCATAGCAGCCGAGGCGATGTTGAGGTCTCTACTTTGACGGCCTGAGAAGGTGCTTTTTCACGCCCCGCTTAAAGGACCCAGGATTGAAGGAAGAAGGAAACACGTGCCTTGGCAGAGAATTCCATGCCTTGATCGTTCGGCAGAGGTATGAGGACCCAAACTTGTTGGTACGCACTCTAGTCGACTCCACCGTGTAAGGATGGCATCTGAGCCCAGCACGCGTTGTTCTGGATAGGAAAGGGGAGGGCGGGATAAGGTGGAATAACTCTTCAGAGCACTCCCCGTGGTATATTCTGTAGAAACATGCCAAAGAGGCAATATCCCTACGGAGTTGCAGAGGTTCCAGTGAACTCGTGACCTCTGGATCTCCGATGATACGGACAGCCCGCCGCTGTAACCTGTCAAGAGCATCTAGCAAGTACTGCGCGGAGCCATCCCAAAGATGAGAACAGTACTCCACGCAAGGGCGCACTTGTGCCTTATACAATAGGCACAGCTGCCCAGGCGCGAAGAACCGCCTCACCCTGTTCAGAACTCCGAGTTTTCGCGAAGCTTGCCTAATGACGCTCTCGATGTAGGTTTTGGGATTAAGGGAGCGGCAAAGATCCATACCTAAGATGGAGAGGCTGCCACGTATCACCAGTGGAGTGTTCTTCAGAGAAGGGAGGGAAAGGAACGGAGACTTTTTTGTTGAGAACGCGCATGCCTGGGTCTTCTTGGCGTTGAACTGGACCAAGTTCTTGGCACCCCATTCAGAGATGCGGTTCAAGGTCTGGTCAAGTTCAACGACAAGATCCTGCCTTTTCCCCACAACCTCAGCCTGTTTGGCTCCAGGACGTCCGAGATATCGCCCATGCACGGTACTGTCGTCTGCATAACAATGTATGTTGCCGAGATTCAACATATCATTGATATGCAGAAGAAAGAGCGTAGGGGATAAGACGGACCCCTGAGGCACTCCTGCATTGACCTGCATAAATTTGGAAGCGCGACGGTCGCAAAGGACCCGAATACGACGCTTCTGCAGGATGCAGGAGATCGGAACGGTGTTAAAGAAATATTCGATAAACACTATCTACACACCGGGCTCCAAAGTAACTAGCATGGTGGGCACACCAAAGGACATTATGCCTTTACAAAAATCAGGTATTTTATAGAAAAATATATTGCAGCTGCGGAAATGCTGAAATGCTATATATGCCAAACCAAGCGATTGCTGAGGAGGTCAAAGAACACATCGCCGCTGTGAAGAACCGGCAGACTAGCAACTCAGCAATTGCAGAGCATATTATTATACTAGAATCAGGTACTAATCACTGGATAGAATTTCATCATCCGGAAGTCCTCTCCACCATCCGCCACTTTTATTCAAGAGCACTACTCTTGAATAAAAGTGTCGTGAAGCTATTGAAATCAAAAAACATAAATAATTCAATAGGGTAAGATGATTTTAAATTATTCGCGTTGTGGAATCCCGTGATTAATAATACGCAATTTCGCTTGTTTGCACTGCACAGTCGGGTAACTCGCAGAATACCGGCACGTCAGTTAGCATACGTAATAAGGACACCGTGAGTGTAGTGAGTGTAGTGTGTGACGGTACGTGCATAAATAAAAACATGTCAAAAGTGAGGGTGGATCAAGATTCTTCTGCCTCACAAACATAGACATGACATCGCCGCAAATTCGCTAGTCGAAAGGTCAAGCTTTAAAAAGGTAAACATGCATGATCGCGTTAATACCCGATGCATTTATTATTATATATATAATATACTCTCAGTAGCAGCATCAATTTTGAATATGTACTGGGAAAACCGCTCACTACCTATTTCATAGGACCTCAAAACATTGCAGGTGAAATGTAGGTTTCATACATTTTGCCAATAGGGACGTATAGGTGTGCGTCTATGTAAGTATGCGAAATAGATTATTTAAAGGATGAACATTTTTCGTTTTATTTTGGAGTGATGCTGAGATCTTTCTCAGGCCTCAAGTTGTCATCATAATTATTACAGTCGGTTGAGCAGATTAACTATGTATTAAACATCAACAAGCAGAACTTATTGCCGCTTCTATACATATATATAAAATTGTACGATAAAGTCTGTACATAGGAAAGAGGATTTAAGAAAATTAAAGTGAGGGAAGGGAGAAAAATTTATCTAATAAGAGCTACAGACGCCGAAACAATTGTTTTTTGATTTTATATCTATCTGACTATCTAAATGTCTGCACGCACATTACGCAAAATCAACTGCACAAATCTAATGCAGTTTTCACAGTTCTATTTCTGGTGGTCTAACATAAAAATCTAGAGTACGATTAACGATACGTGCGTCGCCTAGAACTCAATTATTATGTGTTTAGATCAGCATCTGCTTGTAAACAAAGAAAGAAAAATACAGATATGTACCTACATTTTTATATTGGTTTTTAAAAGGAACAATTCCCGCACTATGAATAATTCCTGTACCGCGGACCACTTTACAAACATTCAAATTAATTTCGAATCGCATTTGAGTGTCTTTTTTCGTTATCTTTATTTTAAGACATTATTAAATTATTGTTAAAAGCGGGTATAGAAGTGATAAACTGATAACTCATTCAATATTATCGTGACACCGCTCGCAACATAATCATTTAGGTTTAGTCTTGTTATCGTCTTCTAACTCTCACGTAGCTGCAATCTTGTTGCTAGCAGGCGATAATAAGAATCCGGTATTCCTCTTCGATATCAATATTATAGTTAGGTATAGTAGTAGTACCGTGTTGACGAAAAATAAAAAGTACCTAATCTTATAATAAAAATAACAGTACTTCCATGTACAGACAGCAACACAAGTAGCTAAACCATTAACATTTTTTTTTTATTTACCGACTGTTTTTCTACAAACGTTTTCTATAATCCTAACGAATATTAAAAGTTCATAAGGTATCTTTTATCCAGAAAAAAAGGTACTGTTATTAATTTACGTTAAATGTTAAATGTAGGTTAGGTTAGCCTAACCTACATTTACGCGAGCGGACCCGCGGCCAAAATCTTGTTAATAATAATTGTTCTAGGTTATATGATAGGAGAATAATTACTATTTATCGTTGTTATGCTCCGTGAACATGGCTGCTGTAAAGCAACCGAAACGTCGGGGCAAAGTGTAAACTTAAATATAAATAGTTTTAATTAGAAAATATATAGCTTAAATAGTAGTAAAATTCAATAATAGTAGTGTTAGAGTTTTCAAAATTATGTAATAAAAGTGTTTAAAGTAATATAAACAACGCGATAAAATCCGTATAAAGTGTTTAATTTCAATGTATAACATTCGCGTAAACATAAGACAATATTATGTCTATTTATCAATAAAAAAATCCGCAATACGTGTATATGTACAGTGCCTAATCCTTGGGGGTGGAATGCTATGATAGGTTTATACAAATTCATTTTTATTTCTGAGATTTCGATTATGTGAAAGCCTACTTGGAAGCTCTACCAAAGACAATAAAATAATTTGATTATTAATTTATTAATATTACCTTCACACGGTTTAAACTAAATGAACCAGCTGTAATTCAAAAGTTTATTTGTGCCTCGTAAATTAGTAGTCTGAGTCCTTTACCAGGTTTTAGCTATCTTTATACCAGATTCTTACAAAATTGTTAAAGTGGGTTAGCTATGATAATGTACCTAAATAGGTTTGTGGATCTACGATATGAGGATATTTTCTGCACATCTCATAATTTTTATCGTCTTCCACGTTTAAGATTGTAAAATACTTATTAATATATGGTTATAATACTTATAATAAATATAATATATGTATTAGCATGGGTCTACAAGTATCTGTGACAAGTCACACAGTCTCCCTGTGACTATGACTGCTAAAAAGCAACCAAAACGTCGAAAACAGTAAACCTAAATCTAAATGGATAAGTAGTTTTAAAATGATATAATAATACGGGTTTTTGAATAAACTAGACGGTAAAATCCGTATGAAGCAGATTAATTTCAGTCACAGAGAAATGCCAACACGGGTGATAAATGAGTATGTTCGAAACGATTCAATCATCATCATCACTTCAAAACAACAAACATATTGTATTATACTTAATTGAAGTCTGTACTGTAACGATCTGTATGTATTATAAAATTAGGTTAAGGTATTTATCTATGGGCCTATGCAGCACGAAATAAATGATTTGATTTGATTTGATCGATTTGAAGTACAATCCGCCCGTAGTGAGTGCTAATCGAAGGATTTATAAGGAACAAAGGTCATGTCACGTGACAATAGTACTAACACGCTACCCAAAAACCCCGCACAAAACAAATGATGACATCCGCTCCGATTCCGCAGAGTGACTTCGCAGATTCACATACCGTCCACACTTACGTATCTTATAAGTACTTGCACAAGTAACGCCGGTACTTTAAATGTCATGCCAACTTGTACTTTGAATTGTCATTATATGGTTAAGGTATAATGGCCTTTATATTGTTATTATTTCTAACAGTTAATGGCTAATATAAACGACATAAACAATGAATTGGATTCTGACCCTGGTACTAACTCGTATATCTGTGATCCAGAGGACTGTCTAAACTATATGTGTAATTTTAAACTAGGTATCAAAATAATTCACGTAAATATATGTATTCTAAACAAAAATTTTGAACAATTTTGTATAATGCTATCGATGACTAAGATATCGTTTGACATAATAATAATACCATACCATACCATATATTTTATATTTTTAAATCATATGTATTTTTATAGATATATGTGTATTTAAAAATGAAAAATATATTGAAAATATTTAAATAAAGAGAATAATAATAATAATAATAAATAATCTGACAACACTAAGTAACGTCTGTGTATTTTTAGAGAAAAATATTTTATTTTCAGTTTAAAGTTTATTTTTGATATAAATCCATTTATTTTCAAATCATTTAAAAACAATAAGACGCTTTCCACAATAAACATAAAAAATTACAGGCATAAAAGCAAATATTCGTCAGTATTAAGTATTACAAATAAAATGACAACGTCAAAAATGAACATTTTCACAGAGACTGAATTTAAGTTTATTAAAATACAAGATGTTAACAAGTGCCAGATCTAGAGCCGCACCGCTACCACCTCCGGGTTCGTCGCTTACCTCCGCCTCGAAGCCGTCGGTACATCGATCAGAATCACCGGCCGCTGCAGTTGCGTCGAGCTCGAGCGACGAATATTTCTCTCCGCCTTCGTCACCGTCACCAGCACGTCGGCGGGGAAGAGGCCGGCCACCGACCCGCTTGGGACCCCGAGGCCCACCGACCTCGAACCGGGACCCCGCTGCCGGTGGTGATGTGCGCCGCATGCGATGGACTCAATCCATTAATGAAAACGTCATGCGGGCATATTTTGGGGCTACAGAGGGAGGAACTAACATCACTGCGTATCGCAGCCGCATGCTTGTTCTGTTTCAGGCCTTTGAACCAAGCGTCAACATTTCAGCACAGCGATTATCGGATCAAGTGCGGGTTATCCAACGCAGTCGACAGTTGGATGATACCGTGCTCGATAGTCTACGCTCAGAATACTTGCCTACGAGCCATGCCATTCGCATCCAACCTGCAGTTACGCAACTATCACCTGGTGCGACGCGGACGGGCAATAGTGCCAGCATGGAGGTGGATGACATGACAAATGATGTAAGTATTCAGTACAAGGAGAAGGTAAAGGATGCTTTGGAAAGTGCGATTCAGGAATACCGGTACATGCAATTTACGATTCGGCCCCGTCTGCCTCGGTTACCTATGCATAGAAAAAATATAGCATTGGTGAGTGTCCTGGACTCGCTATTATCTAGTTATTTAGATAATAGCGAGAATCTCGCCGATACTCATTCGATCCTGTACTGTGCTGCTGTGGCGGCAAGTCGTATAGCGGGCATCAAGTTACCCACACATGTCCCTGCTATACGACAAGCATCTGTCACCCCGGCATGGCAGTGCAGGATTGAACGGCGTATTGCTGAGGCAAGGATACTCATCGGTAAGCTGATCTGCTTTAGGGCACGGAACACACGGCCCAGGGTAATGCGCTATGTGGGCTGGGCTTTTCTGGGGACTGGTGTCAGTTCTCATGAATACGTATCTCGGGCCACAGAGCGCATTTACTTCCTGAAGCAGAAAGTCTATGCATGGGCAAATCGACTGCGCAGATACAAAAAACGCGTGCATCAACCGCACGTTTCAAAGTGACCAAAGATGGGTTTATAGAACCTGGGAACGACCAGATCAATGTGTGGCCGATGTGGGGCTACCAGATGCTGATGCTACAAATACGTTTTGGAGGAACATCTGGTCGGTACCCGTCGGCCACACTGAGGGGGAATGGATGCGGGAGGTCAAGCGAGCAAGTGAGCTAATTCCAGAAATGGGAAACGTGGTCATTGCGGTCCGGTCCTTATCAAATTGGAAATCGCCAGGACCGGACGGACTGCACAATTTCTGGCTGAAATGGCTGCGTAGCTCACATGCTTGTTTGGCTGCTCAATTTCAATCTGCCCTAGAATCTGGATCGTTACCAGATTTTATGACCACGGGAATAACCCACCTACTCCATAAAACAGGTAGTACCAACGAGCCCGACAATTATAGACCGATAACATGTTTGCCATCAATTCTTACATCTATTTTGAGAGCCAAGGTATCTAAACATATTGATACAAATTCAATAATGTCAGCTTCTCAGAATGGATGTAAGAGGGGGGCTCGTGGTACTAAGGAGCTCCTCCTCATTGGTATGGCCATTAGCCAACAGGTTCGCCGTAAACAAAGGGATATGGCGGCATGTTGGATAGATTATAAGAAGGCGTATGATTCGGTGCCTCATGCATGGCTTTTGAGGGTGTTAGAGTTGTATAAAGTAAATGCAACTCTGCGCATCTTTTTGAAGTCATGCATGGGGCATCATCCCCTTCCTCTACGACTTTCCCAGTTTATGATATAGCGTTCCCCTACACCAACCGTTAGGTTATAATAGAGAAGCCGCTGTACCTTCCAGTGCCCGAGAGCACCTTCCGGGACCAGTTATAGACAGGTCTTGTCCCCAAATCCCGACTCTCCACCCTAACCTCAGAGATCCGGTTCTCGTAAGCGAGCTACCTCGTGCCCAAGTGACACTACCTATTCACCAGATAGGTACCGGAGCAATAAAGCCGCTCACTACTCGCAACTCAAAGGAGTTGCTAACGATTACCTCGCTGAAGCCGACGGAGAAGCCGCCTCCCATATTTCCAGTATGGTACCGGAGCTGTGTAAGGCACGCTCACTTCCCGACATACATCCGTATGCCTACCCAAATAGGCCTACAAGCCGGGTGTGGCCCGAGTCACTCCAGCTATGACTCTTACTTGCTGAGCAGGCAAGCTCCCGAGATGCGTTGCGGCAGTGAAACCACACTGCCACTTCGCTAAAGGCAACTCCGTGCCTCATGCGACCGACTGGTTCGCACTGGCCGCGTCTGAGTCCAACGCTCGAACGCAACGTGCTTGCCGAGCAAACGAACATGTCGTCCTCAGCGGCCAACCACATACCCCTGCGAGTCCAACTCCAATGTCAGGCACCGCGCACTCTAGTCAGTCTAGAACTGAAACTTTTAGTAAGTCTATCAGTATGGATTTTGGTGTGGACAAATGTGCTGTCATCCATGTAAAGCAAGGCAGGATAGTGGAATCCGAAGGAACACAACTTTCGGATTCCATTAACCTACGATCACTTCTTGTAACCGATACTTACAAGTACTTGGGTATGTCACAGGCGTTAAGTATCAATGAGGCTGACATGAAGCAATCGTTGCAGGAGCGTTTCTTTGGTAGCCTGAAAAAAGTTTTAAATAGTCTTTTATCAGGTGGCAACAAGGTGCGCGCTTGTAATGGTTGGGTCATGCCGGTGCTCATGTACTCCTTTGGCATACTTAAGTGGACTCAGACTGAACTGGATGCCCTGGACCGGCGGGTCCGTACACTCTTGATGGCATACCGTATGCATCACCCACGTTCGTCTGTGATGAGACTGTATATCCCGCGGAAATGTGGAGGCCGAGGCTTTCTGAATGCCAAGGCCCTTCATAACCGCGAGGTATGCAACCTCAGAGAATTCTTTCTTCAGGCAGACGTGGGTATGCATCGGGATGTAGTTGCTGTAGACATCGGACTCACCCTGCTCAGTTTGGCTAAAGAGAACTGGCGCAAGCCTGTAGTACTTAGCACTAACGATGGCAGGGATGTATGGCAGAGCAAGGAGCTTCACGGTAGGTTCTACAAGGCTCTATATGGAGCTGATGTAGATCTGTAAGCGTCCGTGAACTGGCTACGTTTCGGTGACCTCTTTGGGGAAACCGAAGGGTTTGTCTGTGCTATTGCGGATGAAGTTATCAAGACGAATAACTACCGGAGATATATCTTGAGGGATGGTACGGTTGACATTTGTCGGGCATGCCACCTACCTGGTGAGTCCCTCAGGCATATAGTTTCCGGTTGTTCTCGCCTTGCTAACGCCGAGTACTTGCACAGACATAACCAAGTAGCCAGGATTATTCACCAGCAACTTACTCTGAAATACAAACTTGTAGATGTTGAAGTGCCGTACTACAGGTATGTAGCTGAATCAGTTCTCGAAAATGGTCATGTCACGTTGTACTGGGATCGAACTATCATCACAGACAGGACTGTTGTGGCCAACAAACTTGACATTGTGGTGATAGATCGATCAGAGCGCCGCGCATTGATTATCGATGTCACCATTCCGCATGACGGCAATCTCGCGAAAGCTGCAAAAGATAAGCAAATTAAATATGTATCTCGATTTGGCTCGCGAGGTTGTCGACATGTGGGATGTTGATTCGGCAATCATTGTGCCGATAGTCATATCTGTCAATGGTCTAATAGCCAAGAGCCTCGATCACCATCTAAAGAGGCTCGCGTTGGGTGCTTGGATCAAGGGTTTGATGCAGAAGGCAGTGCTTTTAGATACAGCACGCATTGTGAGGAGGTTGCTATCTCTGGAATCCTAACCACCGGCAGCTTGGACCCTGTTCCCGATGCCGGTGGGGTACCATATATTTTATATTTTTAAATGTATTTTTATAGATATATGTATATTTAAAAATGAAAAATATATTGAAAATATTTAAATAAAGAGAATAATAATAATATTCTTTATTGACATAAAATCGATACAAATATGTTATAGAATTCCCTAACACCCGCGCTAGTAAACACTGTGTTGCAGGTGTCAGTGTCTTCCCCTTATGTTGACAATAGATTTATATCAAATATAATACTTACTAGGTAATTAATTTAAAGAACAAAAATAAAATAAAAATAAAAGAAAATTATCTTAAAATTCGTAAGTGCATGCATGTGTGTGGGTGTGTGCATATGTGTGTGTATGTGTGTGTGTGTGTGTGTGTGTGTGTGTGTGTGTGTGTGTGTGTGTGTGTGTATGTGTCGTGTGTTGTGTGAGCGTGTGTGTGACTGCAGCATGCATTACACTTTTAATAGATTTTCTACAGCGTCATAGTCCATTGGTTTTAGCCAATTAGATATAATCATTTTAAATTCATTATTATTCAATTTACTTACTTTATGATTTTTGTTACATTTATTATACGTACGAGGAGCTAAATAATTATAGTGCCTTTGAGCAAACGTTGATTTAACACGAGGCACAGAGCAGCGTTCAACGCGCTTTTGTGACGTAGGTAGATAGGCAACAACTTTTTTGTGATATCTCCGCAACATTTCGTACACAAATATTTTCCTCACAGAAAACACTCCTGCTTGTTCATACAAGGAAAGTGTCGGATGCCTATACGGTAAGTATAAAAGTACTTTAAGTACCATACGTTGTGCCCGCTCAACTTCAATCATATGTGATTTTGGCGCACCGCCCCATGCGCAAATGCAGTATCTAATTATACATTCGCATAGTGCTCTATATGTTTGTACAAGTATAGTACCATTGGCAACTTCACGCAAGTTTTTAAAGATGTAAACAAGTTTTCTGGCTCTAGCTATCGTTGACATGAGATGTGTACTCCAGGTAAGTTGGTCATCGAGCGTTACACCTAAGTACTTTATATAGGTGACACGGGAAAGTGCTGCACATCTACAGTCCGAATAAATCTCTGCCTTATTGCACGGGAAGGTATGTATTTTGAGAATGTGCGATGCGTCAGGTTTTCCCACAGATGTTTTACTAAAGCAAACGTATTTTGTCTTACTGGTGTTTAACGATAGCAGACTGTTCTCGAGCCAGGAGGTAACCTTTGCCAAACCAGTCTCCGCCAATTTCAATACCTTGTTCCAGGTTTGGCCATGAAAGATCAACACTGTGTCATCCGCGAACATTAGTAGATCTAAGTATGGCAGAGTAGCTAGCTTGCATAGATCATTAATATATATGAGGAATAAAGAAGGTCCTAGCGTGCTACCCTGGGGAACCCCATATATACAGGTGGAATCAGCACTTTCACAGCCTGCTACTCTAACTAGTTGGTGCCTATCGGTCAAATAGTCTGTGAACCAGTCCAGAACCACCCCCCTTATACCAACGTTCTCCAAGCGTGTTATTAAAATTAGAACTGACACAGTATCAAATGCTTTTTGGAGGTCTAAGAAGACCCCCACACACTTGTCTCCTCTATCAAGATACGATACTATATTTGACGTTAGTGTCAAGACCGCGTCTTCGATAGATTTGTTTTCTCTAAAGCCAAATTGGAATTCACTTAAAAAATTTTAATTTTCGAGGTATTTCATGAGTCTCTTATTAACAATTTTTTCTTGTATTTTAGATAACGTTGATAGAAGGGAGATGAGGCGGTAATTGTTTGGCTCATTTTTATTACCAGATTTAAAGATAGGACACACAACAGCTCTTTTAAATATAGCCGGAAATGTACCGGTAACCAAACTCAGGTTACACATAAAGGTGATGGGTAGGACAATTGAAATAATGTTTTGTTTCAATATTTCAGTAGTAATTTTATCCCACCCGGGTGCACTATGCGATCTGAGTCCCATAATAATACCCTTCACTTCATAGGGGTCTGTAGGCATGAATGACATGGTATTTAATGGTGAGGTATTCGTAGCAGCTTCGCGTGATAATTCCTGTTCGGATTTGCTCATCTTGCTCAATAACTCATTTGCTAATGCACATCCAACTCCAGTGAAATATTTATTCACCTTATTCAGAGACTCTGTCGGTGTGGCATCAATATTTAGTAAATCTATTGTGAGCTCGTTGTTTTTCTTTATTTCACAAACTTCCTTTATGATTTTCCATGTCTCCCTAATGTCACCTTTGGTCTTAGTAAATGTTCCCTGATAATAATCTTTTCTTAATTGTTTTATAATAAAATTACATGTATTCCTATATTTTTGGTACTTACATATTTAGTAAGAGTATATCTTTCGGTGCCTTCATTATTTTCTTTTTTTTATGGTATAGGTGGCAAACGAGCAGACGGATCGCCTGATGGTAAACGATTACCGCCGCCCACGGACACCCGCAACACCAGAGGTGATACAAATGCGTTGCCCGCCTTTTAAAAAGAAGTACGCTCTTTTCTTGAAGGTTTGTAGGTCGTATTGGTCCGGAAGTACCGCAAGCGACAGTTCATTCCATAGTTTAGTTGTGCGAGGCAGAAAATTTCTGGAAAAGCGCACAGTTGTGGACTGCCAACCATCTAAATGATGGAAATGGAAATTCTGTCGCGTAGGACGATGGCGAAAAGAGGCGGCAGGAATCAGTCCGAACAATTCCTCGGAGCACTCCCCATAGTAAAAGCGATAGAAGATGCATAGCGAGGCCACATCTCTACGCATCGCCAAGGGATCTAGCCGATTTGAAACAACCGGGCAGTCGACGATTCGAGTCGCTCTCCGTTGAATGCGGTCTAGAGGGAGAAGCTGGTACTGGGGTGCCCCTGCCCAAAGATGAGAACAGTATTCCATATGAGGCCGAACCTGCGCCTTGTAAAGTAGTAGGCGGTGGCTCGGCGTGAAATACTGTCTCGATCTGTTGAGCACGCCAAGCTTTTTCGAAGCTAATTTAGCCTTACTCTCTAAATAGCCGTGGAACTGGACTTCACTCGATATGTCAACACCAAGTATTCCAATATTAGCTGAGGCAGTTTTGGGGATGTGCTCAAAACGAGGAGATACAACCAACGGAAGCTTTTTAGCGGTCAACGCGCAGACTTGTGTCTTTGTGGGGTTAAATTGGACCAAATTAAGTCTGCCCCAATCTGAGACTTTCTTTAAAGAGATCTCAATTTCAGACACAAGTTTGTTTCGGCTCTCAATGACGTTTTCCCGAGAGATGTTAGCGCGGCCGGTATAGAGAGCATCGCTCGTGCTGTCGTCCGCATAACAATGAATATTGCTTATTTGCAACGTGTCATTGATATGGAGGAGGAACAGAGTAGGCGATAGCACACAGCCTTGCGGGACACCAGCATTTACAGGCATGGAGTTAGAGCATTCACCGTCGACTGCGACCTTAATGCTTCTGTCTGCTAAAAAGCTAGTGACCCATTCGCATAATCTCTCGGGAAGCCCATAGGAAGGGAGCTTCGAAAGAAGCGCTCTGTGCCAGACACGATCAAAGGCCTTCGCTATGTCCAAACTTACCGCCAAGGCTTCCCCCTTTGTCTCGATCGCGTGTGCCCAACGATGTGTTAGGTATGCTAGAAGATCAGCAGCCGACCGACCCTTACGGAAACCGTACTGCTGGTCACTAAGCAGCTGATGACCCTCTAGGTACCGTAAGAGCTGACAGTTGATAACGGATTCCATTATCTTCGAGAAAAGGGGGGTTATGGCTATCGGTCTGTAGTTGGATGGATTTTTTAGCTTTGTGTAGCTTATCCCTTCTTCTTATGAATTTCACTATGCCTTTCGTTATCCACGGTTTAAGGGGCCTATATTTATTAGACTGTTTTACAATTTTGGCGTTATTAGTAATAATATCTAACAGTTTAGTTGTTATTATTTCCGATGCAATATTGACATCGGTAACTGAATATAGATTATTCCAGGACACTTCAGTAAGTGAATTTTGCAGAGTTTTATAGTCTATCATTACTTTATTACATGCAACATTCTTTTTTTGCAATTTTCGAACTATTAATATATAGTAATATTGGGCAGTGATCTGTTATTAGTTGCTCAAATACTACTGTTTGCCAACGATATGAACATTTAATCATGAAATGATCAATACATGTCTTAATGCGTGTAGGTTTGTTGATACCTTGTCTCATTCCGTGCATGGCCATCAGATTTAAGTAATTTTGGGCTACATGTCGGCCTCGATGGCGTAGTGGTTAGTGTAACCGACTGCCACGCCTGAGGTCGCGGGTTCGATTCCCGCATAAGACAAATGTTTGTGTGCATGAACATGGATGTTTGTCTTGGTCTGGGTGTTTCTATGTATAATATGTATGTATTTACAAAAAAAAAAGTATATATGTATGTTTATCCATTGTCTAGTATCCATAGTACAAGCTCTGCTTAGTTTGGGCTAGATAGTGTTGTGTGTATGTGGTAGAATATTATTATTATTATATTACATTAGATAAATTTTCAGGTAGTATGTCGATATTTATATCCCCAGTAAAAATCATGTTTCTTTGTCGGGTTTTGCACAAAATGTCGTCGAGAGATTCCAAGTAAGGATTTGGATTTTTGAAACTTGGTGGACGATAGGAGCAAATGATAACGTAGTCGGGCTTAATTGTGACTACAAGACAATTTCCTTCAACTATTTTAGGCTCATAGGCAGATGTTACGATTTCATTACGCACATACACTACGACACCATCGTTTTGATTTAGGCTATTTTTAGTCCAATATTTGCTATAATTATCCAAGTCCGGAGGTGAATTATTTAAATTTGTCCAACACTCAGATAATACAATTACATCCATATGCATATTTAGGGCAGAAATAAAGGTAACTAGGAGGTCGAAATTACAGTTGATACTTCTAATGTTAAGACTTAATAATTGTTATTGCACCGTGAGTTTCAAGATTACAATTAAACAGTTTTGAGCAAAAAATGGTGTCACCAAGGGATACACATTCAATATGTTGCGACGAATCTACTTCTTCTGTTACGTTGTGATCGAATTTTAATTATGAATTGTGGTGATATCGACAACAACAGCATTTGTGGCACCATAAATAATAATTCTTATATTATATATTTGTTGCTTACAATAGAGCTGTTTGTATTTTATTGGTATATAGGCATTGACAATTACGTGGAACCTAAAAACACAGCTGGTGAAACGCGGAGGTGCAATCCGCACACCCCCTCGGGGACACTGGTGCGAGACCATGTTTGGATGTATGTATGTGTTGGCATTGAATAAATCGTCTTTATTTAATTTGTATAAAGTTAGTTTGTTAGCAAAGCAACAACAGAGACGCAGTTACTTTCATCGTATCTTGTAGCATAAAAGTTGTACAGCCAATAATAATAAAACATGAGTATCACATTTGTTACGCTGTCGCAGCAATTTGTGACATATCAGACAATAATCATAATTAGTGACTTTATTATTACTAAAGTTATTCTTATTGACCCGTATACAATACAACCAAACTAGAAGATGCATAGTCATAATCTTATGTATCGTGTAATAATCTTTGTACTGTCGAAAGTAGTAGTTTAATTAGTGTTATGTATGATATTATATATATGTTAATGCTAATATAGTGAATGTGATTGAGAGGAGTTGTTGTTTGCTGTGGTGTGTGTGGATTGCATATAATAAGTATGTAAGGACATCTTGTAATTATATTTGTGTGTATAAACATGCACATTGAATAATAAAAGAAGCAAATAAGTAGAATGATAACATTTAAAACTATGATCGTGACAGAGATAGCTATCAGATAGGCAATCGGTAGGTATATTATTAAGTTGTTAATCAGGATGCGAGGTTGTTTACTGATAGGTGTAACGAGTCATTTCTCTTGTTGCTTCAGACTTTCAAAGTCAGACTCCTGGTCTATTCTCCTTGGCGGCGCTCCCTCTTTCTTTTTAATGTAAATTTTACCATGCGATGTCCAATGATAAGCGTAGCCGTTTAGTTTAGTAAACTCACGTGCCTGATAGAACAGCTTTTTTGCTTTGGTGGTAAGACTTTCAGAAATAAATATAGGAACGTTTCCCGCCATTTTTAGATGGGAGCTATTAAGTCTGTTCGTCTTGTGGTCGCGGTTGTACTTCTTAAGGTTTGTAAGCAGTCTATCCTTGATTACAGTAGACGTAAATTCGGCTGTTATGGGTCCAACGGTTTGAGGAGTCCTGTTGGTATTAATACGGTAAATATCTTTGACTTCATGAGTTTGAATTTCGGTGTTCACCGTATTTCCTATGGTTTTTACAATATTTATAAGGTCTTCTTTAGTCTCCCCAGTTACCTTAGGTACATTACGGATTCCAAGGCTTGAGCATTTCATGTTTCTTTCAAGATTCTCCACTTTATCCTCTAACGATTTTATGTATCCTAATGTACTTTTTTTTCGTGCTCTAACTGGGTCAACTTGTTCAATAGATCGTCATATTTATTGCTTAAGAATTCTACGGTAGTCTGTAGTTCCAGGTTTTGGACTTTTATTTGATCTAGATTGCTTCTTTGTTCCTTCCTGAGGATTGCGATTGAAGACATAATGTCCTCACGAAGAGATGTTAACTCAGTTGATTGTTCATAATCATGCCTGCGCTTCTGTCGTAGAGTGATTCTGTCCATAGTTAGCTCCGACTTAGGAGTTGTAAGGTTCAGAGCTGTGGTGAGCCATGGGTTCAGTATTACTTTTAGGTGAAGTTTGCTTCATCATTTCAAAAATTAAAGCGCGCTCCTGTCGTATTGGTCTGATTTGCGTTAACACACGATGCAATGCGTAATTCAACAGGCGCTTTTATTAAGAATTTAACCGATAGGCGGGGTCAGATGTTAATGACTCACGTGCGGTCGACAGGGATGGGTAGCGTGTCCTTGCTCTTCTCGTCTCGCTCGCCGCGGATCGATCACTTGCGACACTGTGCGCTCCTGGTACTTCGCGAGAAATAAACTTGCTAATTTTAAATTAAAATTTGAATTTTAAAGAAAAGTAAAGTAAACTATGTTGACATGTCTAAGCGCGTTGGCGGTCCGAGGGAGAGAGGAATTTGACAAACCACAGATTCTCGCTAAAGAACACCAATTCCTACCAAGAATGCTTCGCGAGGCTATTGAAATCAAAAAACATCCTAATTTCAATAGAGAAGATGGTTCAAGAAGAAGCAAACCACAGCTAGACTTCATGATACTTTGAGCTCATTCTGCGCAAATAGAAACACCAAAGATTCAATTATGTTCGGGTACTTTGAAATAACTACACTGGAACATTGAGACAACTACCAACTTAGTCTCCCCGTGACCATGGCTGCTGAAAAGCAACCGAAACGTCGGGGAAAGTGTAAAATTTAATCAAAATAGTTATAATAGTTTTAATAATTTAATTACCTTCAATATTATTAAAGTTTAATAGTAGTAGTATGTAGTGTAACAGTTTCTTAATTATGTAATAGAGAGTAATAGAGTGTCAAATAAACAACGCGATAAAATCCGTTTATAGTAGTTTAATTTCAATATCGTTTGACATTATTGTTCTTACGGAATGCTGGCTCAGCAGAGTAACTAATCTACCTACTTTAGATGGTTATGTAGCGTATCCCTCAAAAACTTTATTGAACCAGAATGACGGTATTGTTATCTATGCTAAACGGGCAATAAATTGTAAAATAAGTGAGCCATATTTTAAGGGTGCAAACTGTGAACAAAATTATTAGACTTGTGGCTATTTATCGCTCACCGTCCCTAAAATCTGTTGATGACCACTTTAACTTCGTAGATAGCCTGGACAATGTCCACAACACCTTAGTAACGCAACACTCGTTACTCGTTGGTGATATGAACATATATATAAATCATAATAGTACAGATTATTTTTCTGAGGATTATATTACTCTAAATGCTTTCCACGGGTTTTTCCAACTAATACCTGTCTCACAAGATCCAGTCTAAAATGTGTAGACCATATTTTTGTGAAATCTAGTCTTCCTTCCACTACTTTAGTTTTAGAATCTCATGTAACGGACCACAATCCCATTGCTATATTCTTAGACCAATCAAAACCTTTCCGAAATAATTGCTCATCAAAAATTTGTATCGACCACCATTTGGCAATTAACGACATCAAAAATACTGACTTCTCCTACATATTAAAAATAAATTATGCAAATTTGGCAGCAAATAGTTTAATTAACTTTGTCATCTATCATAACCTCACATACAAAAATTATGAAAGTCACTAGAAATAAAATCTTAAAGCCTTGGATGAACCCAGGGCTTATAAGATGTATAAGAAATCGCGATAAATTACAAAAGTCCAGAAAATCACCCGATAATATGACGCTTAAAATAACTTACACTCGTTATCGCAACTTCTGCAACAGTCTACTTCAAAAAGCGAAAATAGCATACAACAAGTCCCTCATTGAGAAACTAGGGTCTAACCCCAAGGCACTCTGGGAAGCAATAAAAAATGTCACTAACACTCATAATAGTAATAATATTCCTACAGAGCTTCTAGGTATAAACAACAACCCTAAAGAGTGCATTAATCGGGTTTGTAATTATTTCTCATGCATTGGACAAGATTTAGCCTATAAAATAATGTCATACGGTTCTACAAGCTGTACCGTACAATCATCTCCAGGGCTATCTGCTGTAAATGCTCCAAATTCTATGGTTCTACTTGAAGCAGAAGTAAAGACAGCAAAGTACTGATTGTGCTCTAGGCTGCGATGGTATATCTTCTTACATTTGAAACTCGCCCGAAAAGATCTCATTCCACCTGTAACCCATATTTGTAATCTGGCTATTACCACCGGCGTTTTCCCTGATGCCTTAAAAAAAAAAGGCTCTTATCCACCCAATATACAGGGGAGGGGACAGGGACTGTGTCAAAAATTATCGCCTTATATCGATACTATCGGCGCTGTCTAAAGTTTTGGAACGGATTATCAATAATTCCCTAAAGAAATATATTGAGAAATTCAACATCCTAGCTAAAAATCAGTACGGATGTCGATCAGGCATAAGTAATGAAGATGCAGTCATTGATCTTACCAACACCGTAGTCAACACTTTAGATAGTAATAATAGGTGTTTATGTATATTTTTAAATCTCTCCAAGGCATTTGACACAGTCTCAGTCCCAATCCTTCTGGAGAAACTGGAGACGCTAGGCGTACGAGGAACTACTCATAATTTTTTCAAAGATTACCTCATAAACAGAAAACAGAGAGTAGTAATTGGGGACCACATAAGTGATTAGTTTTTGATAACTTACGGCGTGCCACAAGGGAGTATTCTAGGTCCCACTCTCTTCCAGCTGTATGTTAACGATCTATGCACAATGGCTCTGCCTTATACTGACATATTCACTTATGCAGATGACACAACAGTAGTAGTGGGTCCCTCATGGTCACTAGTAAAGGACAGAGCTGAGTACTCTCTAAAACATATCATGGCCTGGCTAACTAGCAATCTGCTCACATTAAATCTAGATAAAACACTTTATGTGTCCTTTTCAATGTTCATCTCAAATTTTTCTCTCAAAGCCCATATTTGCCTTTCGGGAGAATACTGTATGTGCCAGGAAATAACGCGAGCTACAAGTGCAAAATATCTCGGTGTCCATATAGACAGCAGACTAAAATGGAATATTCAGGTTGACTCCGTTAAAACCAGGACCCGAAAACTCATTTATACTTTTAAATCCTTGCGTGACGTGACCACCTACGAAAAACTAAGAACTTGTATCTTGCTCTCTGTCAATCAATTATACAATATTGTATTCCAGTAAGAGGGGAATAGGCAAAAACTAAATTTTTGAAATTAGAGAGAGCACAAAGAGCTGTTCTCAAAGTTATGTATCATAGACCTATAAGATATCCTACTGCACAACTTTATACAGATAGTAAAGTTCTGACAGTGAGATAGCTCTTCGTTCTGAGGACGATATTAAGGATACACCAAAGTGTACCGCCGCCAGATTCAAATAAACGTAGCACTCATTTAATTATTCCCAGGGTTCGTTGTAAAACTTCCGCCGCTAGACAGCAGTATAGAAGTCTTGGCTGCAAACTTTATAACATCTTAAATAAAAAAGAAAACATCGTAAGTCTAAACAACTTTGAAATCAAAAATAGGCTACTACTTGGTTACTTTATCTACATTACGATAGCACTGAAGCACTACTAAAATATTATACATTTGCATATTATTATCCATCCACATACTCATCCACATCCTTACACATCCACATACTCACAACACACTCATACACATCTACAATCACTCACTTACACATCTTACATATTTCAATATAAATATTTAAATTCCTTTTTTGTTATTAAAATCATATAATTAACACATAGATAAACATGTATTTGTACTTAACTTATCCTTAAAATGAAAAATTGTTGATTCACTTTAGTGTCTATTGTGCTTTGTTTTGGCAGAGCACTGTCTCCCAAAATACAGGCTATAGCCTAGTTTGGGAATCAGTATTTAGTAATTTATTGTGCTAACTCTAAGTCATAGAATAAGTTCCACACATTGTATTCCATTTTTGTCAATAAACTTATTATTAATTAATGGGACTAATAAATGAATATTCTATAGTCGCATACTCCTGTCATCTGTAACGGACAGGCTATAGGATAACCTACTGGTGGTTACATTTATATTTTTGAAAAGTAAGTATAATTGACAATTAAGATAAACCAAGTGCTATTAGGTCTTTTCCGGTAGTGTCCTGCCGTTTCACACAGTGCAGCGGGCCGAAACCGCGGCGGGGTCGCGTGTGTAATTACATGTGAAATTGATTCGCGCGGCCCCGCCCATTGCGGTATTGTCAAGGAACACCGTGGTAGGTTTAGTCGGTGTTAGCGGGATGTCTCTTGTCACCATCTTTCTTTGCCTATAAGTCAATGCATTCCTCAAAGTAAAAAAAAGTGCTGGTAATATAAATACTTACTCGTTACTTAGAGATGTCTTGACGTTAAGAATTGGATAAAGATAATATTTGCCATACAAGGAACTGATAAAAGCTTGTAATAACGAAGACATTTTAGGTTACTCATTTAAAATGCCTACAATGCCCTTCTTAAACATATTCCTGCTCAAAAATATTATATCGGCAGAACTAAACTGCTTTTTGTAAGTGCCAACTAAACGATGCAAGGGTGAGCGTACGCCAGAGATGCTACGACATAAATTGATGGCAAACAGATGTCTTGTGCTAACTTCACGGCCATGCACAATACGAGGAGCCAGGTAGCCAGACCAGGTGTTCACAAGATCATATAATAATATAATAGCATGTATCTAAGTCGTCCTACTGCTAGGCACGGGTCTCTTGTCAATGCGACTATGGCCATAGTCCACTACGCTGATCAAGTACTGGTTGAAGGTTTCCTCGCTATGTTTTCCTTCAACAATAAAGCGAGGTATAGCGAACTATTAATAAGCACATAATTTCGAAAAGACAAAGGTGCCTGCCTTATGATTCACCTCGAGCTATGTAAATTATTATAAGGGCTTAGAAGAACATTAAGTAGTTTTACGTCTAGATTGCCTACCCTTAGCTTTCCAACATATTATGTTCTTATATAAATGCATGATCTCATACCTCAAAGTTTTAATCGTTTAGCCACAGTGCTTGCCCGAGCGACTTTCTTGTTGTTTGTTTTAGTTTAAAATCTCATAAATTTAGGCACTTTAACTTTGATCTTATATTGGTGTTGTAACAGTTTTGCTGAACTTAAACCTTTATAATACTTTTACTTTTGAAGCAATTAATCTATGTATACTAATATAATAAAGCTGAAGAGTTTGTTTGTTTGGTTGAACGCGCTAATCTAAGGAACTACTGGTTCGAATTGAAAAATTATTTTAGGTTTGGATAGCCCATTTATCGAGGAAGCGTATAGGCTATATAAAATTACGCTACGACCAATAGGAGTGGATCAGCAGTAAAAAATGTTGCAGAAACGGAAATAATCTTTGAAATTAAACTCCTATATACGGATTTTATCGCGTTGTTTATTTATCACTGTATTACATAATTTTGAAACTGTTACACTACTACTACCATTGAATTTTACTAATTTATAAGCTAAATTAAATTATTTAAACTATTAAAACAATTTATATGTAGGTTTACACTTTCCAGTGTAGTTATTTCAATGTACCCGAACATAATTTAGTCATTACTTTGGAATAACTACACTGGAACATTGAGACATCTACCATCTTAGTCTCCCTGTGACCATGGCTGCTGAAAAGCAACGAACAACGAAACGTCCGTATATAGTAGTTTAATTTCAATGAATAACATTCGCGTAAAGAGAAGACAATATTATGAGAAAAATCTCTTATATAAAGCAGACGAAGTTGTGCGGGTGAGCTAGTAAACAATATAAATTCCAATAATAATATGATATAATCATAAATTAATATATTAAATACATTTTCTAAGCGGCGTCTTTTTCAATTGTGACTATAAATAACTATCCATCAGGAACAGTACTTTTATTTGGATGAAAGGTACCCTTTAGCCTTTCCTGTATCCTTATTATATTAAAGGTTGAAGTATTTATTTTGCTGTTGTTGGAGACAAACTACGCAGTAAAACTTGATATAGTATTTGTGTTATACTTCGAAATGTCAAGTCCAGGTGTGATTCAGTTGGTTTAGTTTATAGGTCAGAAACAATTTTAGTGATCTGCAACTGATAGCTTAAACACTAGTACAACTTTATTAGAACTAGATTGGTTACAAATGGCTTGTTATACTACAGGCGTAATGATTTAAATGGTAGCTTCGCCGCTTTTACTACGCCTAGTGTTGTGGGTTCGAATCCCACTCGAGACAAAAATTTATGTGATCCACAAATGGTTGCGAGTCTGGGTAGTCTTTGTGTCGTTGTTTGAATGTTTCTAAAGTCCCCCGTGATATAGAAATAATACCTAGAGCGAGAGGTGTCATTTAAAAAAAGAAAATGTATAGGGACACTTAATACAAGGAGATTAGGTACCTTTAGATGTAACCGTGATTAAAGTAGGTAATATGCAACTGAGAAGAATAATATATACATATATCTATTGCACAAACTCAGTAAGAAAATTAAGACAAAGCATCGCATCTTCTACCTCATGTCACGGTTTATCACGTAGCTGCGCGTCGCTTTCTTTGTATTAACTTTATGAAACCATTAGATTTTGCTCGCGGTGTCGCGCTCGCATAAATGTAGGTATTATGATATTTTATTAACTTTCTGCATATAAAAATATTTTTTCTATTATAAACAAAAACAACAATCATAATTTACATCTTAACTAATATTAACAAACCTAACTACCTACTTATAAGTAAAACAAAATGAAACGGCACAAAATAGGACTAAATTAGGTTAGTAATAGTACTGTTTTCGGGATGAAAGGTACCCTATATCCTTTTCTGTTCCGCTGACAATGTGTATGCGAAATTTCATGATGATCGGTCGAGTAGTTAAAGCGTAATAAACAAACAAACTCATATTCGCATTTATAATATTAGTTAGGATTGTGGCAATCATTGTGACAGATAAGATAATTTATGAGAAATAGACTGCATTAGTTATGTGTACACTAAGGACATCGTATTCCCGATACGGTTTTTTAATTAATTTAATATAACTATTTTTCGTCAATGGTCAACAGGTTAAAAAAACTGTTAAATCGTCAACTGATTTTCAATGAACTCATTAGATCCGTATAAATTTAAATTATTGCATATTTTTTTTATTTTTTTTTTTACGTGGGGGAATGCAATGACGCATATCCCTCCGCGGACGGAGGCGGAGGCGGACGGAGGGATTATGTCGGACTCGCCGGGGTAAAAGAAAGATGGAAAAGAAATAATGTACCTCCCGGAATACCGACTAAACCTACCACGGTGTTCCTCGACAAACCCACTGTCGACGGGGCCGCGCGAATCGCTTTCGCATGCAGTCGCGACCCCGCCGAGGTTACGGCCCGCCGTATGAAACGGCAGGCCACTACACAAAAAGACCTACCCAAAGGCACTCACTTCTATTTAAACCCTACTGTCTCCCCCCTCGGGGAGAGACGGACTCGAAACAGAGGCGCGCGTGGGAACACGCACGCCGCCTCTCGGACCTGGTGCTGAACGGATGGCGGGCAGGCCCGCAAAGCCCGCCACCCCCAGGTCAAACCTCAGGGTGGCTGGAGGTCATCGCGTGCCCTCCGGCGCCCGGCTCTGCGGTTGGGGAGAGGGTTTAAACGCTCTCTCTCCCGCTCCGCCGCCTCCTTGATGGAAATTACTTCCTCACAAAAGGAGGCGACGGCGTTCCACGACCTCTCACTCCGGACCATAGACTGAACTACGGCTGGGAGCGAGAGGGCAATCGATCCGACTGCCGCGATCAACTCACGGCGCTGCGATGCCCAGGCGGGGCAAACCGCCAAAGTGTGCAGCGCCGTGTCCTCAACAACGTCGCGGCAGTCGCCGCAGTGGTGACAATCGGGCGTCTCTTGCCGGCGTATACGACACAGGAACTGGCCAAAACAACCGTGGCCAGTTAGAACCTGTGTCAGCCGGAAGGTGAGGGCACCATGCCGCCTCTCCAGCCACTCCTTAAACACGGGACTTACCGCCACGATCGTGGCGTGCCCGAAATTATTGCATATTATGTCAACGTTTTCGATTGCAACTTCGAAAATCGTTTTGTAGCTACTAATTGTATTAGAACAAAACTGCTTTCGTTATTTTATTAGTTGTTTTATGAGATGGAAATTATTTATACATTATTGCGAGTTGCGATTTGCGTTACGAAGACGTTGATAGAATTTATTAGGTTAATATTTTCAATAGGTTTTTTCATTCAAGAAAAACAGTTGATTCGTTAAAGAACAAAGGGCCGTGAATAAAATTAGTTTATTGATTTAACAACCACTTATAAGCAGTACATTACAAATCTATCGCCGTTTTTAGCGCAACCACGCTATGGCTCTTTATTATTTCTTTAAAGGGAGAGATTATTTATTGCTGAGAGAGAGAATTCATTACTATTAAATCTCCTGCTTTATATCGTAAATATATTATTTGTTGCGAAAAGAGAAAAACGGGCACAACCGGGTTTTAAAACAGTGATTTTACAACACCAACTTTATTATTTTCATTGCTAAGATGCCATTTCAGATAATTAATTACCAAAATGCTTTTAAAGGCCATTTAATACATTCTTACAAACCTTATAAATTATAAGCACATAATTATACACATTAGAATTTTGTTTAAGAGGCAAAGTAAGCACTTGGTGTATTCCTGTGTCGCGGGTAACTTTACAAAAATTTCCTTATTTTGTTTAAATATGGACAAGCTAAAAATGATAATGTACTGTTAGTACTATTCTAATCAACGCCATTTTGATTCGCCTATCAACTAGAATTTTCTATTTGATCGTCTTGCAAAGTAAGTAACTAATTTGTAACCAATGGACCTAAATTCAAGATAAATTTCAAATTTTATCCTATCAAATAATAATTATCGTGAGTTTCAAGATATTCGCTCGCCCGTAAACTTTGTGTCTCACGTACTTGACGGACTGTAGCAAATATAACTTTAATTTAGTTTTAAATTATTTTTCTCGGGGCTCTTGATTCTTAGGTAAACAAAGTATAGATGCCGGTCTTGTCAAACGTAATATTATATTCAATCGCTACGCTACGTTACTATGAAGAAGCCTACACAAGACAGGAGCGACTGTAGGACGCAATGAATATATTATTATGATTCCTTTTTTCCTTTGTGTTATGAGAACGGGAATTGTTCCCGCACTAGTTTAAATTTCTGTCTCGCGGAGGATTTTCAGAAACATTAAAACAAAGGACATAAAGATCACCCATATTCGGAACAGCTTTAAACTTTCAGACATACTTGTCTTTGGTAAACTTTCAGACATATTTGTCTTAAATTAACTTTCCAATTTGTCTACAACCCCCTTCGATACCGAGATTATCCCTAGTGTGCATGTTCTTTATAAAATAGAAGATTAAAATCATATTCAGCCTTATAAACGAGCTTCCTTTACGTTAAAAATTGCGTAACAAACCTAATTGGGTATTATTCCGTAATCTTTTCGTTGGACAATAATAAACCGAAAAGTTTTATTAGCAATTTGAAGGCCTCAGAGCTTTGGTCGACTTAACACAATTAATATTCAACGGTTATAACATCGGTTCATGTTTACCCACGGGAACACTGCGACTTAGCTTTCAAAATATAAATTAACGTGGGGTTACTGTACGTAAGAGAATAGTTCGGGCACGCTACAATAGTGGTGCTAAGACCCGTTTTTGAGGAGTGGCTGGAGAGACGGCATGGTGCCCTAACCTTTCGGCTGACACAGGTAATGACTGGCCACGGTTGCTTTGGCCAGTTCCTGTGTCGCATAGGCCGGCAAGTCTCTTGCCCGCCTATGCGGTTCTCACCATTGCGGCGACTGCCGCGACGTTGTTGAGGATTCGGCGTTGCACGCTTTGGCGGACTGTCCCACCTGGGCATCGCAGCACCGTGAGTTGATCGCGGCAGTCGGTATGGTTGCCCTCTGAAGTCGTGGAACGCCGTCGCCTCCTTCTGTGAGGAAGTAATTTCCGTTAAGGAGGCGGTGGAGCGGGAGAGGGAGCGCTTAAACCCTCTCCCCAACCGCAGAACTGGACGCCAAAGGGCGCGAGATGACCTTCAGCCACCCTGAGATTTGACCTGGGGGTGGCGAGTTTCTTGGGCCTGCCTGCCATCCGATCAGCACCAGGTCCGAGAGGCGCCATGCGTGTTCCCACGCGCGCCTCTGTGTCGTGTCCGTTTCCCCTCTAGAGTGGTGGGGGACATCCCCTCTCTCTACGACTAGTCCAGTTTATGATATAGCGTTCCCCTACACCAACCATTAAGGTTATATTAGGTGGAGCCGCTGTACCTTCCAGTACCCGAGAGCACCTTCCGGGACCAGTTATAGACAGGTCTTGTCCCCAAATCTCGACTTCTAGGGGGGGGTCTTATCGTGTAGTGACCTGCCGTTTCAAACGGTGGGCTGAAACCTCGGCAGGGCCGCGACTGCATGTGAAATGAATGTATAATAAAAATAAAAAAGTAAGAGGATAGTTAACAATGTAATTTTAAGTAAATGACGAATCTGATATTTTGAGGACATGATGTTCTCAATTCTCAGATATGCAGGTTTCCTCAATAACTTTAAAGCCCTATAACTATTTCATACGCACATAAGTTCGTCACATTTTTTTTATTACGTCAGTCAAATAATTACATTACTCAAACTTTAAGATATATATTTTTTTATAACTTTTGGCCACGACGATCTCACTTTTTCTTATACCCAAATATAAAATACCAATACTTCCTTATTTTACAACCTATTTTGATACTGTTTTCACGAAAAGGTTTCTTCTGGTTACTTTTTGCTCTTGTGTGTAAAATGTTGTACAAAATCAAACATAGGAGATCTTTAAACGTGTGGTAAAGGTTACCGCCGATGGAAATTGTCTGGCAATATCGATTATTCATTTTAAACAATTTTTTTTAATATACATTAATATCTGCCTTTTGTACAAGCAGGTATGCATACAGTCAATGTACATGCTAACACTACTTTATCTCATACATTTTATTTCTGTAAAATTAAGTAATGTCTGGGGGCCCTGGGATCTTGTTCTATAAATAGACAGATCGGAACCTGTCCCCTTAAACTAGAAACAACTACGCGTATAGTAGCAATATACAAGTATTTTGGTTGCAGTAGAGGTTAATAATTTATTTGAATTGGCGTATTCAACTGCATAGGCCCGCCGGCAGTTTGGCACTATTGTTCATTTCTAATAGGTAGCTATTGTGTTTTACTTCACTGTTCTGTGTAATACATACATACATATATCACAGAAGCATTTTATTAGTTGGCCAGCCTTCCGGGCACTTATTCAGACTTCATTCTATTGCGAATTTTCTAACAGAATAATTCGATAGCACCTTACCCGAGATTGTATTAAAACATATGCCACCGGATTGACGACAGCCTAGCGATAAATTGACTGCGTGGCTGGCATAGTGAGTTAAGTAGTCTCCTCGTCAATACCACTGCGCCGAATGTTGCTGAGCCAATCCCCACACGGGACAATTTCAATACATATCATAAAACAAAGTTTTCCGCCGCGTCTATACGCGATAAACTCAAAGACTACTGAACGGGTTTGCATGCAGTTTTCACCAATAGATAAAGTAATTAATGAGGAAGGTTTAGGTGTATTATTTGTTAAGTTTTTGTACTACCCGTGCAAGGCCGGGGCATGTCGCTAGTTATTATATAAATACAATAAGAAAAGATTCTTCGTCAACCCAATGGAAGCCATACTTAATTAATTTACGTTTAATAATACAAGATTTGGACACAAGGATACCAATTAAAATACAACTCTATCATTTCGGTAATATCTTAATTAAACATAACACTTCATTTTGCTACGAATCAATTTCATTTTAATTGGAAATAATAAATGTTTCCTTAATAAATATAGAGCTTGTTAACTCTAGCGATGGCTGCCCTAGTTTCAGCTTGTATTTAAAAAGGAGATGTGATTGTAGGTGTAAATTGGGGTTTCTGGATCAGAGAAGATCCAGAAACACCCAATTTACACCATTCAGTCATTCTTGTATTCTAATATTTCAATCATCTATTCAATCATTCTAGTATTCTAATATTTCAATGATTCATTTTATCATTCAGTTATTCGATCTAGTATTTCAAACACCAAACTCCTCAAAATTCAAGTATCTGTTCAACCATTCTAGTATTCTATTTTTAAGTAGATATTAAGTATTTGTTATACACATGTGAGACCTCTAAATAGCGTTTGTTATATGTATTCTTGAAAGGTTATGCATCCAAATTTACACCTATAATATGTTCAAAATTATATTCAGATTATCTGTAAACATTGTATTCATTGCTCTCCTAATGAAGTGTCATAGTTGTTACAATCATCATATATTTTTAAATATGGGGATAATAAACTATCAACTAAAATAAGAACACAGAGGAATTTATTTAAAAAAGTTTATTATCAAAGCACCATTTTCTAAAACACAAAACATTTTTTAAAGCACATCAGTCATGATATATACAAGTATACAAATCTTTAGAATATTTATATCGATCATACAGCCTTAAAATTAGAACAATTTTTATTTTCCCAATTGATTATGTTATTATTTTTTAAAATATGGTTTAACTAGTTCACTTTTTCATAACCGTTAGAGTAAACACACTTATCTCTTAAGAAATCTAAAATTAAATACTGATAGTTTGAATAAGGTATAAATCCTTAATTCCAGTATATTTTTCTGTTACGTTCAATCCAGCTAACTTGTCGTTTTTCTTGATTTGTCAAATGGTAAAAAGGAAATGGTGACTTAATTAAAAACATTTGCAATGTATTATTATACCATGTAGCCATTGCTTTTACTATAAATTCGTTTGCTTCTGTTTTAAAACCCTGAATGTCTACAATGGCAGTCCTGATAATCTACGTTCAATATTGCTCAGAGGTTTGTATTCCACAAGACGATCGTTTATAATCAAACAATATGCAGCAGTATTATCTGGTATTGGTGTAGAACATTCAATTTCCAAACGAACGTCTATTGGGCCTGTTTTAAGACTATCGTTTTGCCTTGAACAGTCTAAGATAAAAAAGGAGCCTTGCCTTTAAAGTCCTTTAGATTGAGTAAGGGATCTACTGGGCAGTTGTAATACGACTGGCGAAATTTCACATTCATCTTATATATGACGGCGCCAGCGATGGCTGAACGATAGGATCATGGTCCTCTTGATTTTGTGGTACAGGGTTCATTGCGTAGGCAGTGTAGAATAATAATTCCAAGTCGTTGTTTGTGTTATAACCTTACTTTATTAATTGACACTAGGTACAATAAATTGAATCAGGTAAACCGACAGTTTCGTTCTGGAGGAATGACCCGGTTGGTGTCTCAGAACAAAGTGAGCTCTGCACAAACCCCACTCCCCAATACGACTACGTCCACGTGCCGCCATTACAATAACAACTGACGTCACCGCGTTTACCGATTCCTCTGTACTACAATAATCAAATCAGCAACTTATTATTTAGCGAAATCGTTTTCCACGACATATAGTATACTGTATTTGTCCTCAGAAAACTTTAAGGCTAAAGGTTCATAAAGATAATATTGTGAATTTAAAAAAAGGGTCACCTTTGTCACTTCACAATGATCGAATATATATATAAGGCACCCGCATAAAAGAACACATAGCTGATGTAAAACACCAACGCACGTTGAAGTTTGCTGTGTGTGAACATGTACAACAGGCGAGAATCTGTAGTTTGTCGAATCTCAGGTAAGGGTTGGTCCCCTACCTGAGATTCGACAAACTACAGATTCTCGCTAAAGAACACCGATTCCTACCAAGGATGCTTCGCGAAGCTATTGAAATCAAAAAACATCCTAATTTCAATAGAGAAGATGGTTGGAATGTACCACCAGCTTGGGATCCAGTACTTCAAATAGTCAAACCCAAGAAGAAACAAACCACAGCTAGACTTCATGATACTTTGAGCTCATTCTGCGTAAATAGAAACACCCATGATTAAATTATGTTCGGGTACTTTGAAATAACTACACTGGAATACTGGACAACTACCATCTTAGTCTCCCCGTGACCATGGCTGCTGAAAAGCAAACGAAACGTCGGGGAAAGTGTAAACCAAAAAAATAAATAGATTTAATAGTTTAAATAATTTTATTAGCTTATAAATTAGTAAAATAAAATCAATAGTAGTAGTAGTGTAATATTTTCAAAATTTTGTAATACAGTGATAAATAAACAACGCGATAAAATCCGTATATAGTAGTTTAATTTCAATTTAAACAAAGATGTTTAAACAATTGAAAGGGTGATTGCGCTGTATATTTTTATGATAATAATTGATTTTCGAGCCTAAGTATTTTATAAATTCCTTATGAGGTTTAAGATTACCGTAACTGTCAAAAATATCAATATATTCATTATATTTTGCCAATGAGAACAAGGATTCTAGAACTATCAAAATTAATAACTCCACATTATTTTTAAAAGGGTATTTAGGCAGCTCATCTCTCATATAGACAGCTCTAAAATAAGGAATACTATTTCCATATTTTAATATGTCAATGTTAGTTACGGCTCGTTTAGGTAGCCGATATTTTAGTATTTTTGTTTTAATACGAAAATTCAAAAGTCCATCTTTATTTATGTCTTAATGTGATTTAAGGTGCAAACCTTTTCCTATGCAAAGAGCCTCCATTTTTCATTGTGTCTCTTCGATTCATCATACAGTTTTTTAGCCATCTTGAATTCATTTTTGGTTTTTGCAATACCAGCTGCACCACCTGCTAAGCCTTTGCAATAATCCTTATCTTACTCAAACACTATCCTAACGTTAATTCACATTTTGCCATAGCCATATCCTTGCAATAATCTTAACCTTACCATAGCCCATTCTTTGCCATAGCCTTTACTTTGCCATAACCCTTACCTTGCTATTACCATTACTTTCCATAAACCTAACCTTGCCAGAACCCGTACATTGTCAGAACCCTAGCCTTGTAGTAATCCTTACTTTGCCATAACCCTTAACTTGCCATAACCCTAACTTTGCCATAACCCTAACATTGCCAGAACCCTAACCTTGCTAGAACCCTAACCTTGTAATAATCCTTACTTTGCCATAACCCTAACCTTGCCAAAACCCTAACCGTGCCATGATCCTTATCTTGCCATAACACTACCCTTACCGTACTCCATACTTTGCCATAGCCATAACCTGGAGTCTCTGAAGCCTTGCAGTAATCCTTACCTTGCCATAACCGTTAACTTGCCATAACTTGCCATAAAAAAATATTTTTGTTTATATTATTTAATTACTGTGTTTTTGACAATATTGACTAGCTGGTTGCATTTGCGACGGCCATTAGCTTTAAGTTTATATTATTTTAGTGTAACCTTGCTGTTTTTTGCGGCATACCTTAGGACATAGCCTAGCGCTATAAAATCTAGTGACGTGCCCTGACTCAGAGCGCATTGACGACAAAAAACGTTACATGGTCTACGAACCCACACATACAAACACAACTACACATTCACACATACACAAACACACACACGCACACACATATACACATACAAGCACACACACTCACACACCCACGTACACACGCACATACCTCCAACTGAAGTCCAGTGTTGTAGCATTGACCCCCAGTGCGTAGGGCAATTGTGTTTAGACTGTGACTCTTTATAGCCACAAATTAAAAAACTAATATTCTATATTTTGTTCTTTTTTATTACATTTTAATTGTATAATCCTTTTAGCTTAAAATTTTCATTTTATTTATTTGATATTTTATACATACAATTATTATCTATTTTAATAACTGACGAGTACCCGCAATATGCTCGGCCACAGGACGCCTGTTACGCGCCAAAGCGCAGGAAATAAGGACAGAGTCAGTACAGACCGTACTGTAATGAGGCAGAGCAGAGAGTGGGAGGCGGGGAAAGCCAGTCCAATAACTGGCTCCCCCTCTGGTCAACCGAGGGCACCAACATCGGCGTTAGCCACAGGGGCAGGCACTAAATCGCCAAAAGGCGTCATCCGCCCAACTTCGGGCACCTCTAAAGCGCCTGCAGCGGTGTCGTCCAAACCTAGGACGGAGCCGGTGCGGACGCTTCCAGTGCCCAACCACCCAGTCGCCTTGAAGGAACTAAAATCGCCTTCTCCTCCCACGCAAGAAAAACCCTCGCGACTTAAACAGGCAAAGGCCAGCGTTACCAGGGCCAAGACAAAAATTGCGCAATCGCGTAATTTAAAGACTGACATCAAACAAGATATCACAGATGCGATTGACAAACTTTACGCAATTTTAAAGGCCTTGGACGCAGAACTAAAAGGCCGAATTGGCATGGACATCTGTCCAGAGCCGGCAATGCCAGAATCCTCTGCCCCTGCCAGCACCAGCTTCACTGACGTCGACATGGGTAAAAAACTCATGTCGAAGCTAGATGAGCACTCCATTCTCTTGAAAGAGAATGCGCGCAGTCTGGAGCTGCTGAAGGGCGCTGTGGAGACGCAGACCGAGAATGTCTCTTGAAAATGACATACGCGAGTGTGGCGGCTGGGCGGTGAGGACAGCCCTACACTCCGTTGTCATCACCTCAAAAGAGGCGACAGACACCGGTGACGAGGTTATGGAATAAGTGCGCAGGGTTATCGACACCAAAAAAGGAGAAGTAGAAATAGAAAGGTAGGAAGGGGAGAGACAGGAAGATAATCATGGGATGTAGAACCCTAGAAGAGAGAAATAAAATTAGGGACAAGATTAACAGGTCAGGGAAGCAACTCGTCGCTGAAGAGGTAAAAAACAAGGACCCCATGCTGGTTCTAACGGGAGTTTTGAGTGTCCACACGGTTGAGGACATTCTGGAAGCCCTGAAGAACCAGAATGGGGACGTTTTTCGCGGCCTCAGCGATGAGAAGGCTAGGGTAGCTGTAAAGTTTAGAACACCAAACACCAACAACGTCGTCCTGTCAACGTCACCGGTCGTCTGGAGGAGAGCACTTGAAAAGTCTCACCTTTGGGTCGACATGCAGGCGGTGACAGTGGAAGACCAGTCACCGCTAGTGCAATGCACTCGCTGCCTGGGATACGGGCACGGCAGGCGCTTCTGCAAAGAAGCGGTAGATTCCTGCTGCCATTGTGGCGGCCCGCATCTCAGGGTGGAATGCCCGCACTGGCTGGCGGCTGAGGAACCGTAGTGCCGAAACTGCGTGTCGGCCAATGAGCAACTGCCTCCACAGCGCCTTCAGCGGTGAATGTCCAATCAGGAAACGGTGGGAAGAGATCGCGAGGGCCTCGGTAGCATAAAGCTAAGGTCCTATCAACGGAAAGGACCCTCACAGGATACTGCAGGCAAATCTGCAAAGGCAGAAATTGGAAACCACCGACCTGATGCTAGAGGCTTCCAAACAGCATGCAGCGATTGCACTTTTGCAAGAGCCGTACGTGGGTGGCAGTAAAAGTATAAGCGGTGTCCGGGGCGTAAGGGTCTTCCAGAACACTGAAATCGGGGAGTGTACTGTTAAGGCGGCAATAGCCGTCTTCGACGCTAATCTTAGTGTGATACAGTACCCAGAACTCACCACTAATAACATCGTAGTGGTGGGGATCCGTACCGGTGCCTGGGAGATCACGCTGGCATCGCTCTACTTTGAGCCGGACAAGCCCATAAAGCATTACCTCGACCATCTGAGGAAGGTAGGGAAAGCCTCTAACATCATCATCGGTGGAGATGTCAATGCCAAAAGTATCTGGTGGGGGGCACCAACGACCGACAACAGGGGCGAAGCGATGCTGAGGGCCCTCAACGAGCCTACACGTCCTGAATCAAGGGGAAACTCCCACCTTTGACGTAATCCGAGGGGAGCGGCACCTGACGAGCTATGTCGACATCACGGTATGCTCAACGAGTGTTCTCGGCCTGGTGGATGCCTGGCATGTGCTTGATGACCTGACGGGTTCCGACCACAATGGCATAGAGTTCAAAATTAATTTACACAAGTCCAAGGGACATACAGTACACAGGACCACAAGAATATACAACACAAGGAAGGCAAAGTGGGTCCAGTTTCGTGAGAAACTGGGCCAATTACTGCTGAACACTACACTAAACAGGGACACGATAAAGAACATAAATACTATACAGGAAATTGAACACACCACGGTTACATACACTAACACTATAACAGACGCCTGTATACACGCAATACCACAAAAGAATTATTCAGAAAAAATTTCTTTCGTTGTCACCAGGAAGAGAAGGATCCGATGTGCCGCACCGGTCCGGAGGTCGAAGGTGGTGCAGGAGTACCTAGAGGAGCGGACAAAGTACCAGGCTGCGATAAAAGAGGCTCAGATCCGCAGCTGGAAGGGCTTTTGCGAAAAACAAGATCGTGAAGGCTTGTGGGAGGGGATATACCGGGTAATAGGTAGGACGTCGAAGCGGCAGGAAGACGTGCCTATGGAACAAGATGATAAGGTGCTGGACGCCGAAGGTTCGGCCAAACTCTTAGCCGAAACTTTTTACCCTGAGGACCTCACCGATCTAGACGACCTCGGAGATGGTGAGACGAGGAGGCGTGCAGCCGAGCTGGACAGCGAAAGCGGCGGCGTCCGAGACCCTCTGTTCACCGTGCACGAGCTCGGGAGATCGATGAGGTCCTTCAACCCCAAGAAGGCTCCCGGCGCCGATGCGTTGACTGCCGACATATGTATATAAGCGGTCAACAGCTATCCCGAACTGTTCCTGGCGCTCATTAACAAATGTCTTGAGCTGCATTACTTCCCGAAGGTATGGAAGGCGGCCACGGTCATCATTCTCAGAAAACTTGGAAAAACCACATATGCCACCCCCAAGTCCAAGTGCCTGTCCTGGGGAAGGTTTATGAGAAGATGATCGTGAACCGCCTGAAGTATCATATATTGCCGGGCATGAGCGCCCGCCAATATGGCTATAAAGCCACAGAGGAGCACTGAAGACTCCCTCTATACCCTCTTAGAACACATCAAGGGTAAGCTTCTTGAGAAGAAGCTGATCCTGCTGGTCTTATTGGATATAGAGGGGGCCTTTGACAGCACTTGGTGGCCTGCTATAAAGGTGAGGCTCGCAGAGGAGTCGTGCCCGGCTAATATACGGGGAGTAATGAGTAGCTACATGAGCGACAGGACGGTTGGAGTCCGCTACATGGGCGCCGAACACCGTAGAGCCACGGGGAAAGGCTGCGTCCAGGGCTCCATAGGAGGCCCCATACTATGGAACCTCCTGCTCGACCTTCTCATTAAGGGACTCGAAAAAAGAGGGGACTATGTCCAGGCCTTCGCCGATGACGTAGTCCTCCTCTTTGATGGGGATACAGCGCTGGACGTTCAGAGACCTGCCAACGCCGCCCTCGAGTATGTTCGGAGGTGGGGTGTCATGAATAAGCTGAAATTCGCACCGCACAAAACCTGTGCGATGGTTATCACGCGGAAGCTGAAGCATGACACCCCACGCCTGAGCATGGGTGGGGTAGATATTGGCATGTCTAAGGAGGTAAAGTTGCTAGGGCTCACCATTGACCAACACCTTACATTTAACACTCATGTCACCAATGTTTGTTTAAAGGCTGCAAACATTTACAAGCAGTTGGCTAGGGCAACAAAGTTTAGCTGGGGTCTGCATCCCGAGGTTATCAAGACCATCTACACCGCAGCGGTAGAACCTGTCGTCCTGTATGCCTCGAGCGCGTGGCGCGTTAACAAGCTGGGAGTGCGGAAGCGTCTCAACGCGCTCCAGTAGTGCTGGCAGAGGTGCTCCCTCTTGACCTGCGCGTACGCGAGATGGCCTCGCTATACATGGCTAAGAAGAGGGCGCACCTGCTAGCACTGAGAGATAGGGATGTCGAGTGGGTAGCATCGGCACTGGAAGGACCTCATCCTGGGAAGCCTGGTAGACGAGGCACAATACCTCGAATATAGAGGATACGAGGTGCGTATTTTTACAGACGGGAGCAAGATTGAGGGCAAGGAAGGAGCCGCGCTATCCGTATGGACTGGTGAGGCCGAAATCAAAACCCTCAAACTTGCTCTCTCGCCCTACTGTACCGTCTACCAAGCTGAGCTTTTGGCCATGTGTGAAGCGGCGAACGAGGTCAAGCGGCGAAAAGAGAGCGCTTTCGCCATCTTTAGCGACTCCATGGCGGCCCTTTAGACGGTGGTGGATCCCGGTTACCTTCACGTCCTTGCGGTCCAGACAAGGGGCGCTCTTAGTCACTGTACAATGCAGGGCAAGAGCGTCTCATTGTTTTGGATTAAGGCTCACGCGGGACTTAAGGGGAACGAGAGGGCCGATGCCCTGGCTAAGGAGGCCGCTCTGGGGTTGAAGAAGAAACAGGATTACGACCAGTGTCCGGTCTCATACGTGAAGCGAGTGATCCGTATGGACTCGCCGAACAAACGGCTTCAGTCACTAAGTTGTACTTCCCAATCGCGTCCTAGGCGTACAGGGTGATCAGGAAGATGGTGGTGACCAAGGAGGTTGCTCAGGCCCTCACGGGGCATGGCGGGTTCTCCGAGTATTTGGCTAGGTTCAAATGCAAGGAGAGCCCGGCTTGCAACTGTGACCCTAGTCCCTGTCGGCGAGTCAGTGGCACACGTCCTACTTGAATGTCCCGTTTTTGGACCAGCACGATTCGAATTGGAGATCGAACTGGGCCAAAAACTTAAAGCGCAAAAACTACCCAAACTGATGAATGAAAATAGGACTAGAGACCTTGTCCTGAGGTGTGCCGAAAAATAATAAAAATTGACAATAAAAGAAATAAAGAGGAAGAAAGACCATAACTAATAAATATTTTGTTTGATATTTATATAGTTATAATTGTAATTAGTTTAAGAAATAGGATTAAGGTAACAGTTGTCCTAGATGTAAGTACTAGAATTAAGGTGTAAATATGTAAAATAAGTTTCAACATAAATAAATAAAAGTGTTGATTGAGTCTCAAATCACCCCTTCCTCCCCAAAACCCTAGTAATAAATAGCTCGAATAGGAATGAAATGAATGAATGGTAAGGATGAAAGTTTGAGAAGCATAAATGATAGAACTGGGATGACAAAGAGATTTGGAATGGAAGTGTTACTCTAGGAAGTAAGGCCCGTTAAGGACAGGAATAAAAGTTAGCAGAAAAATAAATAAAATGTAAGAACGTCTCTGGCTTAGCCGATCGCCAGAGGGGAAGAACAGCCTGTGATGACGGGTATAAAAAAAAAACCCTTACCTGGCCAGACCCCTAACCTTGCCATACTGCACTTGCACATACGACCAGAACCGTCTTTCTTTTTTACTAAAATAATAGGGCTCGCGTATTCGGATTTGGATACCCTTATAATTTCCTTGTCTAGCAGATCCGAAAATATAATGTCACGAACTTTTAGCTTTTCTTGGTACAACAACCTATACGGATAATATGCAACGGGTACCGGGCTTGAAAGTTTAATTTACATTTTACCCGTTTTGACCGGTGTACTCGCAGTACCCGATATTAAAAATGGCAAGAAATCTTTTATTACAAACATCAATGACTCTAAATCAACGCCCTGAAGGGGTGTGGTGACACCATTTAAATCCTCTGACGCGACTACCGCGTTTATTTCACATAGAACTAAATTTCGTCAAAGACACGTTTATGGCACCACTATCTATTAAAACATCCACAGTCACTCCCTGGATTACCCCCATAGTACCAACAGATTTACTAAAAACTCCCTTGCATAAGTTAACATTTTTCTGATTAACTCTCTGACGTTCAACCCGTAACTTAGCGAAACAATTAGTATCCTTATAATAATAATAATAAAATCATTTATTTCGGACATAATCCATATGAGTTATGAGAGACTTATGCCCTATCTTCTTACAAAACATACACACGGCGTTCGAATATATAACAAAATATTACAACGCACGTTTTTACAAATTAAATTTTATAAATAGTGAGTACAAGTTCAATCCCACTTCTGATTTTAGCACCTTACACAAGTTCTATTAAAAAAACAGTACAAAGTTACACATACATTTATTATTTAAAGTAAATTTTTAACAAAACAACAATTATGGAACAATTAGCCGTTAATTTATTGTGAACACAAATTACATATATCAAATTACAAATGACAAGCAATTGGCAACGATCTTACCGATTGAAGCTAATGAAACAAAATGGTCAAAGCAATGTGCCGACGTCTTTATATAGGAATTGCTCGGTATTGCTACAAAATAAAATCCGTTGGTCTTGATTATCCTTATAGTATTATATATTTGTATTATATTTTTGTACTTGGGTGAAGAGGTCTCCAGCCGGCAGTGCTCGTTTTCCACCTCAGTGGTTTGGGGTGGAGCGACTCGTGCTGTACTTCTCGGGGACAGCTCACACGGGGGCGCTATACCTTGCTGGTAGCCTTTGTACCTGAACAAGGCATCCCCAACGTTGTGGACTCCGTGGCGGGTGGGAAGCCAGCAGGTGAACTCAATGATAGACCAGACGGACTCTGTCAAAACCAACTCCAAAGGTTTGACCTATAAGGGCGAGCAATTAGGGCCCTCTGGACCTATGGACGGACATGGTCGTGATGGCCCTAGTGGCCGTCCAAACCTGAGCCGAGGGAATGGTGCTCACCCGGGCTGTCAGCCATCTAGTCTTGGGGAGGCTAACAAGGTGCAGTCGGGCGAGGAACACCCTACGGGGGAGCCAAACTCGGCTGCACACTCTGCAAGCCATACCCAGAGTAGGAAGAGGCGCAGCGGGTGTGCCAACCGTAAGTGGCGTGAGCTGCTGTGACAGATAGCACTGGCATCCAGTGCAGCCCCTTCTAAAAGGGTAAGAGAAGTGAGCGACGAAACCGTCGCTCAGGTCGGTGACAACAAGTGGGCCAAGACCCAAGGTGACTCCTACAGGGAGGTGACGGGAGTCAAAATGGCCGTTGTTGCTGACAACTTCCCTGACGCTCTATTAGCTGCTGAACAGGTGGAGCCTAAATGGGTGGCCATTTCCTCTGCCGGCTATTAGTGTCGGTGCACTGCTCGGAGGAGCTCTGCACATTATATGTGAGGGAGAAAGAGCTGTACAGTGGCTTCGCGGTCTCGACGGGAAAACCGTTGGGAACGTGAAGCTCAAGGTGGTCAGCGCCAAGGAGCTTCCAAGTCCAATCAAAATGGCCAGGAAGACCAGGAATACTTGGTGCTTTGATACTTTCAGGGTGCTGACCATGCTGCAGCGCCTCAATCCCTCCTTAAGGACCTGCGAGTGGAAGGTGCTGAGCACGCAGATTGAAGAGACGCGCACCAGGCGCATCATCCTCGTGGACAGCGTTTCAGCCGCGGTCATCAAGGCAGGCGGCTTCTGTCTCCATGCTGGTATGGACAAGAGCATCTTCAAGATCCTCGAGGATCCGAACGTTCAGAAGATGCCAGTTGATGCCGGCGTGGGGATGGAGGCCCTGCTTTGATAGAATCACGGGCAAAGGACGGGGAGAAGCCCATAAATCCTGTGGTGGAAGAGTCAGTTACGGCTCTATACACCTCTTCGGCCTGCGCATCACCGAAGACTGACTACATAATTGGACATATTGACGGTCTGGATCTGTCGCCGTAGCCAGATGCTGCGGAGGCGATGTTGGTAGAGGAGAGCAGGGGGCCAGTAGTGGCTACCACCGAAGGCGCTAACATATAGATAGACCGTATGGCAGGACTAAGGTTCGTACAAATAAATCTTAATCACTGCATAGGGGCGATGGCCGTTCTGGCCCGCTACCTGCGGATGAATGAATATGATATTGCCCTGATTCAGGAACCTTATGATAAAGAGAGAAAGATCAGAGGCTTTAAAATTTTTCATAACTGTTCCACTAATGATATGAGGACATGTGTATATGTCAGAAATGGCATAAACGCAATGCCCTTATACAATTTCTGTTCTAGGGATCTTACGACAGTTAAGATCGATATGCGAGGGAGTGGAGGGTGGGATACTGTAATCCTAACCTCTGCATACTTCGTCTACATGGACAAGGAAATAGTATCTAGAGAAATAAAGGACCTTGTTGTATATGGCAGCCGGGAGAACCTGGACGTGATCCTGGGGTGCGATGCGCAACGAAAGCACACCACACAGTCTGGGGGAGCACGGATGTGGATGTAAGAGGGAATAACTACTGGAGGATGTGGTAAGTACCTCTTTACAAATTCTAAATAAGGGAAACAGGCCAACGTTCGCTGACTATAGGCTAGCAGAAATAATTGACATCACGTTAGCCTCCGACAGGGCTAGCACTAGGATTGTCGAGTGGCATGTGTCTGATGAGATTACCTTGTCAGATCATAATTTTATATGCTTTAAGTACAGGACGCTGGTTCCAGCTCCTACAGCACGTAGAAGGAATCCCAGAAATACGGACTGGAACTTTAGGAATGACCTCAGAATAGATTTGGAGAATTCTAAGGGTAAGCTCAATTCTATATTAGATATCGAGCTTACAGCAGACAAATTGGTCCAGACTGTGAATACGGCCTGGACAAACAACTGCCCTGAGAGGGAACTTACGTCCAAGAGGGTACCGCGGTGGAAGCCAGAGTTGGTCAAACTGCGGCTAGAAGCCAGACGAGCGTTTAACAATACTAGGACCAGCAGGAACTACAGCGGTTACGATCGTAGTTTGACCAACTATAACAAAGCTGTGCAGCAAGCCAAACGGAAGGCTTGGAGAGCACACTGAAAACATCAGTACGATTCCTGATAGAATGAGGCTCTCCAAAGCTATCTCGACTGTCAGAGCAAACTCATTGACAACCATTAAGGATGGCAATGGGCAGCGAACAGGGTCTGGTAAGGAGGCACTAGCAATGATGCTAAAAACACACTATCCAGACTGTAGGATAATAGAAAAGTAGCAGGAGGACCCGATCAGTCTGGTTGTACTAAGCTATCGTACAACCAAAAGTAGATTAGGACACGGCTAGGAAGATAGTGGATGAAGGGAAGGTCGGCTAGGCTCTAAATGGTTTTCAACCATTCAATTCACCTGGTCCAGACATGGTTTATCCCATCATCCTACAACAGGGAGCTGCACTCTTGATTCCGCATTTGTGCAGACTATACGGAGCCTGCATAGCTTTTGGATATATTCCAAAGATATGGAGGCGTGTTAAAGTCATCTACATACCGAAAACGGGCAAAGCAGACTACGAAGAAGCCAAGGCATACAGACCTATCAGTCTTAAGTCATTTTTCTTGACAGCCCTGGAAAAGTTAGTAGATATATATGTCAGGGATAGAATTCTGGAAATTTCCTCTCTACAGGCTACAATGTGCCAACCAGTCGAGAAAAGCCACTGAGACGGCACTACATTTTGTGGTAAATAAGGCAGGACATGCATTAGATAACCGGGAAGTATGCATTGCTGCATTCCTGGATATTGAGGGAGCTTTCAATCGGACCACCTTTGATGCCATTAGTGTGGCATCGGCAAAAACACGGCATAGAGCCAACCATTTGCAAGTGGATCGATTGTATGCTCAGGGGTAGAATCATTAGGTCTGAGTTGTTAGGAGATGAAATATATGCAACGACAACCAAGGACTGCCCTCAGGGTGGAGTACTTGCACCACTCTTATGGTGCTTGGTAGTCAATTCACTCCTAGGACAAGTCAACAAAGGTCCGTATTTAACGGTCGGTTATGCGGATGACTTGGTGATACTTGTCAATGGAAAGTTCCCGAGTACGGTATCTAGTCTCATGCAGAAGGCCCTGAGTATGGTAAAAAATGGTGCAGTAGCAATCATTTATCGATCAATCCAGAGAAAACTACTGTCGTGCCGTTTACTAGGAAGAGGAATCTGACAGGGTTGGGCACTCTCTTCATGTATGATACGCAGTTACAATGGTCCATGGAGGTGAAGTATCTAGGCATGACCTTAGATAGCAAACTAACATGGAAAACTCATGTAGACAAAGCCATAGTGAAGGCCCAGCGAGTCTTCGGCATGATTCGTTCTACTTATGGACAGACCTGGGGGCTAAAGCCCAAGGTCATCAAGTAGCTATACACAATGATGATAAGACTCATACTCACGTAAGGAAGCATTGTCTGGTGGCCAAGAACTAAACTAGCTACATACAGGAACGCGCTTTCGAAAGTGCAGCGATTGGCCTGCACGGCTATAACAGGGGCGTTCCCGACTACGCCAACGGCAGCGTTAGATATCCTGCTGGATCTAACGCCGCTACACATTGTTGTGGAGTCAGAGGTGATAAAAGCGCTACATAGACTATCTGTGCATGGGCTGTGGAGCGTCAACATGCTCGTCTCGACACACAAAGTTGGATATTTCACAGGATCTCAAAAAGATTATGAGCATGGGATGCGAGAAAATGCAAGCATTGTACATATTCAAAAAGAATTTTAAAATAGGGACGAATGTAGACAAGGTCTACAATCCCCTGACAAGAGTTGTCTCATCTGGTACACTGATGGTTCCAAAATGGAAACAGGATCAGGCGCTGGTATCTATGCCAACGACTGCAAGGTGTGCCAAAGCATGGACAAATATGCAACGATCTTCCAAGCGGAAAACCTATGCTATAATTGCCTGTGCTCAGGAGAATATTAACAATAATGTCACTGATAGGACTGTGTATATTCTCAGTGACAGTCAATCTGCTCTCAAGACTCTGGACTCATGTAGGGTGGACTCCAGACTGGTTCTGAACTGTGTTAAGGCCCTTAACAAATTTGGCAGCAAGAACACAGTCAGACTGGTGTGGGTTCCGGAGCATGCAGGGGTGCAGGTTAATGAGGAGGCTGATGAATTAGCCAGAAAGGGCTCGAAGCAACTGTTTGTGGGCCTTGAGCCAGACGTGGCACTCTCTGAGAGCACCGGAAAGGCAGCTTTAAATGAACATGGCAATGATAAACACAAATTAGAGTGGATGGACCTTAGGGGTCTGGAACACTCCAAGAAATTCATTGCAAACAGAGCCACAGGCCTCACGCGGAAGTTCTGCGAGTATAACAAGAGCCAAATACGCCTGCTCACAGGAGCGTTCACTGGCCATTTTAGCACCAACGACTTCCTGTGCAGATTGAGATTGGCACACAGTTCGATCTGCAGAGTCTGTGGTTAACAGGACGAGTCCATATCGCACCTACTGTGTGAATGCGACGCGTTGGCTGGATTGAGGATGGGTCTGATGGGATTGGCATATCCAAATCCTGAAGACTTCAGGCTTCTCCCTCTGAAGTGTACGCTGCGACTGATGCAGTACATTCATAAAGAGATAGCTAAGAGATAAATCTTGGGGCCTACACAAAAAATCCCACTGGGTTGAAGTGGCCCCCACACACAAAATAAGACAAGATAAGATACGTTACACGCTATTTTTTAAACATATAGAGTGTTTGATAACTAACTTTATTTGATAACCATGACATTGAAAGGTTATCGAAGGTTTTAGTATTATCTGTATTCCTCTTTATCAAATCTTATTGCCGTCTGTGCTATCAAAAAGAAAGTAATTACGTTGCTATCAACATTCGGTAATGCTAAAAAAAAATTCAAGTTATACATATATATCACTAGAATATTACAAAACTATATTGTAGGTATTGATGATTTCATACATACATATTGAAATTCAGTTGTACTACTACTTTAAATAAATACCTAGTTAGTTAATAATCGCTCGCTTTAACGGTGAAGTAAGATCGTGAGAAAACCTACATGTCTGAGAGTTCTCATGATTGTTTGAAGATATGGTAAGTCTGCTAACCTGCACTAGGCCAGCGTAGTGGACTATGGCCTAACCCTTTTCACACTGAGAAATCCCGTGCCCTTCAATGGGACTATTTAATACAGGACTGATATTAAAATACACTACTTTTAGGTTTTTATTTTGTAACTTTTGTTATACATAATATATATAATGTACCTACACTATACTAAAATAGCATACAACGCTCACGTATGACACTAACCTCACTAAATCCGGCATAAATTCTTTGTGCTTGAGCCGATTGTAATGAATATTTTTGTAAAATACATAGCTGAGATAGGCACCGATATAATAGACTTAATTTTGTCTACGGCTTCCCTTGCGTTAATCTCGATTTTGTCAAGAAATTGCTATTCCAGTATTGAAAGCAATTTCACAATGATCGGTCGAGTCTCGAGTAGTTAAGGTGCAGAATCTGATGTTAACATGTGTATAATTTTAGCATGGACGGCAGTTTGTTTATTAATATTTAAGCATTTGTGCACAGCAATAAAATAAGTTATCTTGAAACAAACTAAAAACAATATACAATTAACGGATAAATAAAATACAATATTGCCTACGTCACGAGCACACACGGCTACACATCAAGTTAGACACCGTGTATACCCATAACTACGCTACATACAAAATAGAGAATTGTCGGCAAGGGACAGTGCATAGTGGTGTCGATGTAATGGTAAGAATAAAGCGTAACAAAAATATAACGCACTCTTTTGCACGATTCGCAGCGTTCAACTTCTAATAGTTCAAAGTCCAAACAGTCTTGGTTGATGTGTCGCTGTGTGTACCTATTCCCAGGCGTGCCATCCAAAGCAAATGTTCGACCCAAAAGCATATTATTATCCATAGGTACATTATTTATTTCTGACGTCACGTAGTTATACAAACTAATATTAATAATATGTTCACCTATTTCGACTTACTGCTTGCCATCACCGAGGTTAAGCAACATCGGGCGTGGTTAATACTTAGATGGGTGACCGCTTTATCAAAAGTGTTAATGTAAATGAAGGCGCGTATTCGGAATAGGTACGCGCGTCTGAGAGTGCTGTTTATGTAAATAATAATAAATAATTGCAGTACTTTGTAAAGCGTTTATTTGTAGTGTAGTGTGTAATGAACTCATGTATACATAATATTCTATCTGTGTGTGTAATCACTTATAAATCTGGGTAATCCAAAATAAATGAGCAGTAATTAATCATCATTCTTGTGTTTCACTTAAACATCTATCACAACATTATATGGCGACCCTGCCAGTTCAAGTGAGGTCAACCTCGCGCACGCGCCGCGGTACCATTTCCTTATAAAGAAAGTGCAACACATACAATTTTTTGATGATCGTGACGAATTGTTTGCGCAATGGAAGATTACAAAATATATTTCTGTTATAAACAGACGTGTCGCTTATATCGTTGTCTTACCAAAATCCAAGATGTGTAATTCGCAAAACAATAAAGAAGAGGTCGTGGTGGCTCAAAATTCAGCCGCAGGACAAAATTCGGCTCATGTTGACCAGCTGATGTACCATGCCAACAACATCAGTATTATTTTGATGGTGATTGCTTTGCTGATAGCCCTTGGAGGTGCTGTTATAGCCTATCGGATGTACCGGAGGTGTCACAAAAGATTAGCAGAGAGGCAAGCTAATGAGATTATACTGAGGAGATATGCTAGTATTCTTCGGGGGCGTCGCAGACAAGACAATCCAGATGAAAGCTGTTATACGAACGACAAGACACGTGCAAAGTATGGTGAGCGCGGCAATTAAGGTGTTAACACCTTACCAAGTACGATCGTCGTATTAATATGAAGTGCGTAATCCAAAGGTCAATATAAGTGCAATTCCTGTCTTGAAAATATATAGTGCGTACCGAAAAAGGCGAAATAAGTGCGATTTCCATCGAAAATATAAAAGTGCGGTTTCAATGCGGTAAAAATAAAAATATAGAGTGCGTCACGTAAAAACAAAAAGTGCGTTTTTTCAGGTGCATAAGTGCAATGTGCGTAACGAAATAAATAATAAAAGTATGCATTTACCGTCGGTCAATATATGGAACTTTAAGCTAGTGATAAGAGTAAATTATTAAAGTGCTTGCTGGGTATTGGTATGTATTATTTTTATTTTATTATCTTGTTAAATTAATATTGAGATATAATTTATGTTAATGGCACAGTTTTTAGAAGAATTGTATGATGAGTTATTAAAAGTTAAAACATATTTAGTAAAAATCGGCCCTAGTAGGCGACAAGAAAATATATGTAAGAAAAAACTAAGTGAAGCTGAAATTTTGTACCAGCAATATAATACTTATTTAGAGGAAATTGACAGAGTAAAACAGTTTAAAGATATATCTGAAATTAAATTGATTGACAACTTGTGTAGAAAAATTGTCCAATTGTACTCAATTATTATTGATTTGTGTAAAATTTCTACAATGGCTAAATTCGATTTAAAGATTGCGCTTAGCTTATTACCAGTGATGAACGACACAGAATCAAACACAAGGCAGTTAATAGAAGGCATTGAATATTACGATTCTATATTAGAGGACGCTTCCAAAAATAATTTGTTACAGTTTGTTCTCAAAAGCCGACTGTCGCATTTTGCAAAATTGAGGCTTCGTGAAAAATACACTGATATATCGGAATTAGTTAAGGACATGAAATTACTTTTGTTACCAAAAAAGTCTTACACGGCTATTCAGAGCAAACTGCAGTCTGTTAGACAGAATGACAAGACAGTGTTAGATTTCGGTCAAGAAATATCGAGCCTATTTGTTGATCTAACGATTTCCTGAAGGTCATTCAGAAAGTTATACTGCATTAAAACGTGTAAATGAAAAATTTGCTATCAAGCGCTTTGCTGGCGGCTTGCGTAACCGTAGATTGAGCACAATAATAGCGGCTAGGAATTATGACTCTCTCAGTGATGCCATACAGGCTGCTGTGGATGAAGAGGTCTCATCGACTTGTGACTCATCCAATATATTGACAATGAGAAAACCAAATAGGAAATATTTTAGTAATTACAGGGGTAATCAAAGAGGTAAGTATTCGGTCCCAGGGTCGAGAGGCAGCTACCAAGGTGGGCATTCCCAGCAGCAGGGTGCTTCGCAAAGTTGGACACGTACATTTCGAGGTCGTTCATCGGGATGTGGTTTTCGAGGTAGGTCTCAGCATAACTATTACCGTGGTGATAAGCCATATATAAGAGGTGGACAGGTACGAGTTATAGCCAGGGATAACGACCCTGAAGTGCAAAACGAAAACGTAGTTAATGATAACGTTCAGCAGTTTTTTCGAGGCTCATAATAAGTTTATATTTTCGTATGATAATTCTTTAGTTGCTAATATATATTTAAACAGTGAAAATTATACATGGCTTATCGACACTGGCGCTTCAATTTCAGCTGTAAAGTACGATTGCGTCAGCAAGCAAAATATTCCAATACAAAAATGGAAAACTAAAATAAATGGTACTGGGGGCAAAGTAGAAGCCATAGGATACGCGTGTTTAAGGTTAACGACACAGGGACATAGTTTTAGTCACAAGTTTTATGTTTTCAATTCATTGCCATGTAAGGCAGATGGCATCATCGGGTATGATTTCTTACAGAGGTTTAGATCATGCATAGATTTAGAATGTAAACAAATTAGTTTATATAATTCATTTAATATCAAGATCACTTTACAATTAAACAATCAAGAAAAGCAGTTGTTTAATATTCCTTCTAGGTCAGAATCTATACATTATTTACAGGCAAATATTAACGAAGAATGTGTTGTTTGTGCGCAACAGTTAGGCGAAGGAATTTTTTTAGCTAGTACTTTAGTTTCACCAGTCAATGGCAAGATTCCAATTCGAATATTGAATACAACAGAAAAAAACTTAGTCTTAAATGAAATTAAGCCAGTAATACACAAGTTAAGCGATTATAATTTATGTTCATTCAATAGTGAATCTCGAGGCGCGGAACGAGTTAAGACACTATTATCAAACCTAAATTTAAAGCATCTGAATTTGGAGGAAAATATTTCTATTCAAAGCTTATGCACTAAATATGCTGACATTTTTTATTTGAAAGGAGATACTTTATCTACAACACCTATATACAGTCACAGAATACAATTAAAAGAAAATACCGACCCCGTCTATGTCAAGCCCTACAGATTGCCATTTTCCCAAAAAACTGAAATTAATAAACAAATTAATGAAATGTTATCACAAGGAATTATAGAACCATGTGCAAGTGAATGGTCAAGTTCTGTGCTTTTGGTTCCTAAAAAGCTTGATTCTACCGGAGAAAAGAAATGGCGCTTAGTTATTGACTATAGAAAATTAAATAATTGCATTAGGGATGACAAATTTCCACTGCCTAACATTACGGATATCCTTGATTCTCTTTCCGGTTGTATTTATTTCACCCATCTTGACTTATACCAAGGTTTTTTTAATGTAAATCTCGATAAGGACAGTAGAAAATATACAGCTTTTTGTTCTGGTCAGCACCAGATGACCAGAATGCCAATGGGACTTAAGACAAGCCCTAATTCTTTTTCAAGAATGATGAATATTGCAATGTCCGGGTTAACGTATGACAAATGTCTAGTTTATTTAGACGATTTAATTGTTTACGGTAAATGTTTAAATTCTGCTATAAAAAATTTATTAGATGTTTTTGAACGGTTGCGTAAAACAAACTTAAAATTAAATCCTATCAAGTGTGATTTTTTGAGAAAAGGGATGCTGTATTTAGGCCATGTAATATCATCAGAGGGTGTTTTACCAGATCCATCGAAATTAAATGTGGTAAAAAACTATCCTATTCCTCAAAATTCAGATGAAGTGAAACGGTTCGCTGCATTTGCTAATTATTTTAAAATTTATTAATTTAGCATTTGAAAATTTATTAATAACTTTGCACAAATAGCACAACCTTTAAATAACCTTTCAAAGAAAAACACCAAATTTGAATGGACACAAAATTGTCAACAGTCATTTGACCTGTTAAAACAATTATTAGTCAGTCCACCAGTATTACAATATCCAGATTTTTCGAATAACAACAAGTTTATTCTTCAAACGGACGCATCGGGGTTTGCCCTCGGAGCGGTATTAGCGAATGGGAATGGAAAACCCATTGCTTATGCGAGTAGAACACTTAATAAAGCGGAAAGAAATTATCCAACTATTGAAAAAGAATTGCTTGCCATTGTCTGGGGGATTAAACACTTTAGGCCATATTTATATGGACGTGAGTTTAAGATTTTAACAGATCATAAACCTTTAGTGTATTTATTTAACATCAAAGACCCATCTATAGAATTTTGTTAGAAGAGTATGACTATTGTGTGGAATATGTGAAAGGATCGGACAACGCAGCTGCAGATGCATTGTCTCGAATGGTTGTAACGTCGACTGAGTTAAAAGAGATGCATGAATCTGTCTTACACGTGCTTACAAGGGCACAGAAAAGAAAACTAGGTACTAGACATGACAATTCGGATACTATAGTTACTACGGATGACTGGTCTGATCAGCCAAACATTGTGGAAACTCATAGTAAGCCGAAAAAGTCTATTGAGCTGAGGTTTATTAATAATCAAACTTTATGCAAATTAAGAAGAGAAAATATGATAGAGGAAGAAAGTCAGTCACTTTTATTTGTACCAAACGATATGATAATATATATAAAACCGGTATCTCAATCGCAACTGTCGCCAGGCGCCTTTGTGAGAGAGCTGGTAACACTTTGTGAAAAGTTAAGCATAAGTGAAATATATTTTTTAGAAAATAAATATAATGGTACATTTATTAAATGTTTGGTACAACAAATAAAAAAGTCGAGTCCATGGTTAGGTCCACGGTTATGTATACTTAAAGATATAATAAGAATAGAGGATAAGGACGAAAAGAGAGTAATTCTTAATGACTTTCATCTGCTACCTACAAGTGGCCACGCAGGTATCAGACGAATGATCAATAATATAAAAAAATATTATTTTTGGACAGGACTCGAACGTGATGTCACTGAATATATAAAAAAGTGTGTTCAATGTCAAAAACAAAAATATTCTGTTCGTATAAAAGAACCTATGTCAATTACTTCTACGGCCTATTCTGCTTTTGAAAAATTGTATTTAGATATCGTAGGACCAATGGATAAGGATGTAGAAGGTTACTCATATATATTAACACTCCAATGCGAACTGTCAAAATACGTAGAGGCTTATCCCTTGAAAACTAAAAGTAGCGTAGAAGTTGCTAAAAGTTTTGTAAATAATTTTATTCTACGCCATGGAATACCTAGAGGAATTGCGACTGATAGGGGTGCCGAATTCATGTCTGCAACGATGCAAGAAACTTGTAAATTACTTAATATTAACAAAATTAATTCGACCGCCTATCATCACGAAAGCATAGGGTCTCTTGAAAATTCACATAAACATTTAGGAGCATTTTTGAGAATACAAACAGATACACATCCGGAAACGTGGAGTAGCTGGCTGCCTTATTGGTGTTTCAGTTATAACACGTCTATTCACACTGAATCAAAATATACTCCCTTTGAGTTAGTTTACGGTAAAAAATGTAACTTACCCAGTAACCTAACTCAAATGGTTGAACCTTTATACAATTATGATGATTATCCGTTACAACTTAAATACCGACTTCAAGTATCTTCTAAGGAAGCACGCGATAATTTAATTAAATCTAAATTTTCTAGAAAATTAAAATACGATAGAAATATAAACCCTATTCAATACAAAAAGGACGATTTAATTCTTGTTAGGAATGAAACTGGTAATAAGCTAACCAATATTTATTTAGGACCTTATGTTGTAATAAGAGATCTGTCACCTAATGTCGAAATCTCAAGAGATGGTAAAATAGATATAATACATAAAAACAGAACCAAATTGTATATTCCAGATAGTACATAATTATATGAGATATGCTTATTCTATATTTAGTATTTAAGATGTAATAAAAATACATATTCATTTCATAATGTAATATTAACATGTGAACTATCATATAATGTTCATGTAATGTATAAATAAGTAAATGTAATTAAACTATAACCATGGTGTATGTTATAATAAAATAAAACTTTGTTTTATTTTATTATTTCCCCAAGGGGGGTGATGTAGTGTGTAATGAACTCATGTATACATAATATTCTATCTGTGTGTGTAATCACTTATAAATCTGGGTAATCCTAAATAAATGAGCAGTAATTAATCATCATTCTTGTGTTTCACTTAAACATCTATCACAACATTATAGTAGAAAATAATATAATAATTGTAGCGTACATAATGAACGACTTGCTTAACTACTTCTAGTTCACGTGGTTACCTGTAGAGGCGCTGCTGAGCCTATTAATTATGTATGCCTAACAGAGAGCTATGTTATTGTCTTAAGGGCGAATTTGCTATGATAACTTTTAAATTGACGCTGCACTGCACTGGTAAAATTCGATTTATTATACTTAAACAAAGATTTGCGTGCCATTTAAATAGGGCAAAATTTGTTCTGCATCTACCGTTGGCTGGCGTCCGGTTAAGGTGGACACAGTCAAGCCTAGACTATTAGACGGTGTCCGGTTTGTCCGAATTTTGTTAGGCTTTTTGAATATAATAATAATAATATTATTATATAATAATAATATATAATACATATTCCGTTGCTTCATGCAATATGTTAATTTTATCTATATCTGACGCCACATGACTAAATACACCAATATTATTCATAATAATGTTGATCTATTTCGGCTCATTGTTTGCCAACGGCCATACTACGTTGAATACACCGGTTCTCGTCCGATCACCGAAGTTAAACGACATTGTGCATGGTTAGTACTTAGATGGGTGACCGCCTGGGAATACCACGTGCTGTTATTACGGCTTCTTTATTTTCATTTTGTGCAATAATAAACATTAAACTAATATGAAATATATTTATAAGATTTAATTATCCAATCTAGAAGAAATTAAGAAGAAGAATTTCGGGGTTTAACACAAAATATATGTATACTATGTTGTGTATGTTGACGAAAGTCGGACACAGTTAAGCTTTTTGGTTGCGTATGCAGCCAAATTAGCAATCTGGCAAAATTAGACGGTGTCCAGAATGTCCGGCTTTGTTAAGCTTTTTAAATTTGACCATTTTCTTTTACATTTATTATGTCTTGGTTTCCGCTCCGCCTGCCTCATCTTGTATCGCTAGCGCAAGCGAGCGGACTAATATTGTAGACCCATAAAAAATGCCGTGACTAAAATTTACGGTTATGGTTTTTGCATTTTTCTCAATTCTCTTATCAGTTTTTTTATAATTTTGATATACTTTTTTTAGTATTTCGGCAACATATGCGTAAAAATTGTATGTAAAAGTTTATTTTATTATAGTTTTCTGTTCTTAGTTCTGTAGCTGTTTTGATTTTATAGTCATTCTGTGACCTTTGTGTTAACTTTATTATTTTGTTTAAACGTTTTGTATAACATATGAACAAGTTTTTGTTGTGTTTACTTGGATGTTTCCTGTATTACCAAAGTAAATTTATTTTTTGTTATGCACATATTTTAATATTTTTTTATATCCAGGAAAGCTTTTTCGTGGTGCTCTTTTTATTAATATAAGTAGCAAACACAAATAAATAAAGATACAGATAAATAATAATTCGTGAAAATAATCAAATGCATAATTTGGATCAGTCGTATTGTAAATTCGTAAAAAGTAGGTAAGTGATTTTAAGCATTGATTGAATTTTGTCATGTTTTCTTTACTGTAATTTCTACTTTGTATAAACCAATGTGAGAGAGAACAAGTTTCTTTTCTAGACGGTGACAGGGCAGAACCAAACAGAGATAGAAAGATGACTTGAACGTCTTCGAAAGGGGCTGGCAGAGACAATATCTTCGAACAGAGTGGTATTAAAATCCAAGGGGCAAGAGGCTTTTGCCTAGCAGGGGGACATAGTAAACGGTTAAGAGAAAAGAAAAAGCAAGCACTGTTTATTATCATTTGTAAGTTAAACAATGCAAATCACTCCTCACAGTATACTTTATTTTGATCCTTAACACATATTGGAATTTTCCAGGAAAGTGTCCTAGCTCCAACGCTCTTCCTGGTATATATTAACGACCTATGTAATGTAATATTGTCTTCTGTTTACGCGAATGTTATTCATTGAAATTAAACTACTATATACGGATTTTATCGCGTTGTTTATTTACCACTGTATTACAAAATTTTGAAAATATTACACTACTACTACTATTGATTTTATTTGACTAATTTATAAGCTAACAAAATTATTTAAACTATTAAATCTATTTATTTTTGGTTTACACTTTCCCCGACGTTTCGGTTGCTTTTCAGCAGCCATGGTCACGGGGAGACTCTTTTACCAAAAATAAATAGATTTAATAGTTTAAATAATTTTGTTAGCTTATAAATTAGTCAAATAAAATCAATAGTAGTAGTAGTGTAATATTTTCAAAATTTTGTAATACAGTGGTAAATAAACAACGCGATAAAATCCGTATATAGTAGTTTAATTTCAATGACCTATGTAATCTTACCTTACAACATGGAAAGATAATATTATCCTATGCTGATGACACCACCCTAATTTTTACTGCAAAAACTACCAAAGAACTATACGAGAGCGCCCAGTCTGGCTTTAATATTGTCTATACCTGATTAAATAATAATCTTTTAACATTAAATGCTTCCATACGCAAAAATCAATTCACTGTTACTGACACTTATATGTATACAGGGTGATTTTGAAATCGTGTAATTCCTTTTAACCACGCATTCTACTGGTGATATAGAATAACCCTGACCATATTTTTATTTAATTAGATTTATTTTTTTTGAAAAATTATTGTTCCGTTTTTTTTGTGAAATGGTGTCAGATAGTCATATGTTAACCAACCGAGGCAATTTAATTTTTTTCTAATTAAAATAAAAAAACATATTAATAATTAATGTCGTAAATAATAACGGGCGGTCCTTTTTATTGCCCCTTATTATTTACGACATCAGTTATTGTTATGTTATTATTTTTAAATTAGTAAAATATTAAGATTGTGTCAGGTGGTTAAAATATGACTATTTGAAATCATTTCATGAAAAAAATCTGTACTCTAATTTTGCCGAAACCATTATTCTAATTAAGAAAAAATATTGTCAGGGTTATTCTATATCACCAGTAGAATGCGTGGTTAAAAGGAATTACACGATTTCAAAATCACCCTGTATACGCACACCATTGTCCTCTCTCCTACCACAATCTGTCAGTGCCCTTGTGTAATTGTCCTACTATCCAGGAAACCAATAACGTAAAATACCTAGACATCATAATCGACGATATCCTCTCTTTTAGAAAACACATAGATAGTTTGGTAAGTAGAGTTCGTAAATTAATGTATGTATTTAAAAAACTGCGAGCTATAGCCAATTTAAAATTAAACATTCAAGTGTATTTATCGTTATGTCAATATATCATCCAATATTGCATAACCTCATGGGGTTAAGCACAAAAAACAATTTTACTGCTCCTAGAAAGAGCTCAAAGTGCAATTCTAAAAGTAGTGACAACCCGACCTTTCCTTTTTACCACAATTATGTTATATAAATCATGCAAGGTGATGACTGTTCGCCAAATTTTCATATACCTTTCACGTAGATGTTACTAACAAAAGACGAAAAGATATAGTCTGTGCCTCATAATCAGGTTCAAAATTAATTTATTCAAATAGATATTTTTCTCTTCTAGGTCCATTTTTATATAATAGAGATATTAAGTATTTTTTTATTAAATGATGTTAACTGTAAGAACATATTACATAATTATTTACAAATTTTGTCGGATGAGCAAACTGAGCAATTAGGTACTTTAAGTATGTCAATAAAAATTTTGCTGATCTGTCTTACTCGTAGCACATCATTAGTATTGACCCACTTATTATCGGTATTGCTAGTTGCTTATGCAGGTTATTAAAATGTTATTATTGAATTGTAGTTATGTAAATTTATATTGGTAAAATAGTTTGTAAGCACTTCTTCGCCCGAGCCACAGGTTCAATCTAGTTCGGGCAAACAACAACAAATGTATTTTATAAATTAATTAGTTATTTATTATAAATTATTGTACCTATTATTTAAATAAATATTAATATTACATTGAGAATACGAACAATACATACCTATTATTTTATTTTTTGCTACATGTAATGTGTTAATTTTATCTATTCTTGACGTCACATAACTACATACGCCAAAATAGTTGATATATTCCTCTATTTTAGCATGATAGCCTCCAACGGCCATACTACGTTGAATACACCGGTTCTCGTCCGATCACCGGAGTTAAGCAACATCGGGCGTGGTTAGTACTTGGATGGGTGACCGCCTGGGAATACCACGTGCTGATGGCTTCCTTTTTCAATTTTTGTGCAATAATAAATATAAAATTCATATGAAATATAGTTATAACATTTAAGCTAATGTATTTATAATTTCGGGGTTTAAAAACAAAATACTATGTTGTATGATGACGAAAGTCGGACACAGTCAAGGTTTTTGATTGCGTATGCAGCCAAATTAGACGATAAAATTGATAATGGTGGCACTAAATTGGAAATATTCCCTTTAAACTTCAATAGGCCCTGAAAGTATTTAGCTAATTTTAGATCCCATGTGATAGGAGGCAAGCCGGGCATCATATCGGGCACATTTCTACACATAGTGCTACCATTAACAATTTCCTTAAAAAAAAATACAAAACATTGCCTTTTATCATTAAAAAAATGACCACCTTTCGACGGTGTAGTATTAATATGTAATAACTACAAAACCATGATGTTACCGAACGCGAAAAAATACGGCTCATTTCTATACTTTTTAATATTGGAATCAAAAAGTTACTTATATTTTTTTTAAATGTAAGAACCGCTTGTGATGTTGATAATGATGGCAATCATATATTTAGGTTAGTTTAGGGATATAAATTCAGACAGAATATGCAATAAAGTGAAAATCGCTAGAATGTAAGTTATGAGATATTGATACTTCACCGTCACTTTGCTTTAGGAATCCTGATTCGTAAGGAACTTTACAAACATTCAAAGAACGGACACAATATGCACCCTGATTCAAAACGACTGTTTATGGATCACACAATTGTCTGTCTCGTGTAATGATGAAAAATAACGCTTCATTGCTAATCGGTTTCCTAATAATTCTGTAGATAACGTTGTTGTTAATTGTTATACTGATAACGAGTTCATTGGGGGCTAAAAGCATGTTATTCATTGATGACGACAGCTGGATTATCATTAAAATTATTGATAGTTATCTGTGTTTGTTGTATTCAGGGTTGCTAATCATTAAGGATAATTAGTTAGTTGGACGTGTGTTATCCGCACTTAGCTCCACAATTGGGTCATTGTGCGTAAGTGACCGATGCGAAAAGTTGTTCGGTTACCCATACCACCTTAGTTCCGTCCAGAAAGATAATAGGAGACCAGTCTTGCGCAGTATTTCATTCATTGTTTCTGGACTGTCTGGACCTCGGTGTCCATGCAGCCCCTAGATGAAGGGCTGTCAGTGATGCCGATGTTGAAAAGGTGTTTGTTTAGTGAGCAGTGGACTGTTATTATACCCACTAGGTGGCGTAGGTTTTCCCTTGTGGAACGTAGGAGTTTGCGCGACAGATGTTTGTCTAAGGATGGAAGTACATCCTTCGTCTGTCTTGTTTTTGTCCACTGTTTTTCGTTTAGTTTCGTGGTTCTGTCGCATAACCATGTTATGAGATGGCAGATGGATATCGGGACAATTGGTTCGTGTCCTACCATTTTAGTGTCCGAATAATTAAGGATAAGCTGGACTGAAAGAAAAACAAGTAACGAAGTGTTAATAAAATTATTGGGAAGAGAGGAACCCGCCACGCAGCCTAGGGTTGCCCACCCCAACTTTTGCAATAGAAAAAGTTTGACAATACCGAACTCTTCTGAATAGGGAAAGCCAAATCATGGGCTTACTCCAACTTTCAGTATTCCGCTTCGAGCACAAAATATGCACAAAATATGAGGTATCTTTAGGACCGTTTGGCAACTTATGAGCCTGAGCTTATTCGTTGCCAACTGGTTCTGCGTTCAAAACGTTATATTGCAGTAGTTCGGGTGGACAATCCAAGGGTGCGTGGCGACCTCCGCGAAGTAAAGTCTACTTCTATTCAATAAATAAATGTTACATAAGGTTAATAGGAAAGACTGTTGGATATAATCATAGGTAACAGGAGAGAAAACTTTATTGGCCAATTGAAACGAGAAAAATAATTTTTAAACCATCTTAGAAGGAAAGTTAAATGAATACGAGGGAGGGGAAGTCTTAGACGTACCGCCATAGGCTGCACCGGACACAGTTACAGAAAACGTAAAAATCGAATTTCTTGGCAGGAAAATCTAAAATCTATTGAAACTATGCAAATCAGTCATGTTCCGTACCTTTGCGCCACCAAGGCAGCCGAACTATCTATACTCCAATTTCTAGTACGCAAGTAGGCAACCCTAATCACAAACGCATATTATGATCTCAATCTGGTGGTATGACGTGGGTATATTTCACATGTTTTGAATACACTGTTTGTCCTAAACATCAATTACATCACATACATACGTCGACTCATGTCTGTAAAACCCAAAGGGTTGTGGAGGTCAGGTGGCAGCCGACTTATATCCAAATCCGGTTAGACTAGAAAAGCCGACCCCAAGTAACTTGGGAATAATAAAGGCTAGGAAGAAGAAGAGTTCAATGGGTGCCTATTGACTCCATGACGCTACTAAGATTTTCTTCACAGAAAATCCCAATAACACTTTGCTTATCCCGGGTATCGAACTAGAGACCACATGCACAGCAGTTGTATTTATTACCACGTAGACACTAGTTAGGTCTAAAATATACTGAGACTAGCTTTTCCCCGCGGCTTCGCTCGCGTAAAAATAAAATATGGATTAATTGGTGATAATACAGCTTTCTAAAGGTCAAAGAATTTTCAAAATCGGTTGAGTAATTTTTGAGTTAAATCATTACAATCAAATAAACAATAAATGAAATATTAGTATAAATTCTTTGACCTAATTCTATAGCATAATACTTCATAATCCATTCTAGTGTAACTTTTTTTTACGCTGGAAATGTGCAAATCACATTCCCCATCGCCGGTTTTAGGGCAGGCGATGGGGATATGTCGGGATCCAGCCCCTAAGATGGATTTGGGCTGAACCGACTAAAACCACCGCCGTGTTCCTCACACTTTTATGGCGAGGCCACGCGGATCGCTCTCGCATTCGAATCGCGACCCCGCCAAAGGTTCGACCCGCCGATGGACGTGGCGGGTCCCACACAACCATCACACATACAGGAAAAATTCACAAACACACAATATTTACACAGACAAAGCGGGGGACCTAGACCCCTTCTGACATCAAGAGGCGTGCGCGGAACACGAACGCCGCCTACTCGGACCTGCGCTGATCGGGTGGTAGATGGCCCCGCACCCGCAGGCTTTTACTCAAGGTGGCTGGAGGTCGTCTCACGCCCTCCTGCGCCCTGCTCTGCGGTTAGGGAGAGGAATTGAACGTTCCCTCTCCCTCTCCGCCGCCTCCTTCACTAACATCACCTCCTCACAGAAGGAGGCGACGGCATTCCAAGACCTCTCGCTCGAAACCATGGACAGAACCATAGCCTCGAGCGAGAGGACGACTCTACCGACTGCCGCGTGCATGACACGGCGTTGCATGGCCCAAGCAGGGCAACGTACCAATGTGTGCAACGCCGTGTCTTCAACAACGACGCGGCAATCGCCGCAGTAATGGCAGAGCGGGCGTCTCCTGTTTGCCTATTCGACACAGGTACCGACCGAAACAAACGTGGTCGGTCAGCACCTGCGTCAGACGAAACGTGAGGGCGCCATGACGCCTCTCCAGCCACTCTTTAAGAACGGGTCTTACCGCCACGATAGTGGCGTGCCCGGCACTGGGATTGACAAGTTGTTCCTCCCTTTCTGCCACTAGGACCTCGCGAAGCTCGCGCCGCCGCACCTCGATATCACGATGCACTTCACCCCGTAACAGTGCCTCCTGGCGCCATTGAAATAATTATGCCAGGAGCCCGGCCTCTAGGTCCCAGGGCGACGATCCGGCAAGGAGGCTCGCTGCCTCGAACGAGATGGTGCGGTAGCCTCGAATTGCTCTGACGGCGATGACGCGACGCATTTTTGGCCGTCAGGGTGTTGGCCCATACGTGTGCTCCGTATAGGGCCTTAGCCCGCACGACCCCATAGAGCCTCCAGCAGGAGGCGTTTGGCCCCCCTAAGTTGGGCAACAGGCGCGCTAACGCGCCTGCAACTCCCAGGAGACAGGGGCCAAACCCCGAAAGTGTGCAGCAAAGTCCCACCGGCTGTCGAGTACGAGTCCCAGATACTTGCTACCTGAGGAAGACCAGTTTCCCAACCTTTCACTGACTTGGGAACTGGCCCTTCTGAAGACACGATGTGAGGAGTCCCCTGAGTCAGAGCCCGAGCTCCTCAAGGGCCAGGACCCACGCACGGCCTGGAATGCCGTCGGGTCCTGGGGCGGTGTTCTTCGCACGAAGTCATGTCACCGCCACTCGTAATTCTACCCGGGTCACTTCGGGAACAACGTTGTCAAAAGTCTACGTTGGACGCCACGGAAGGCGAAACCATTGGCGGACGAGTGTGCTCCGCTCTGGAAGGAAACAGAGCGGTCACCACCTCTCGCAGGAGCTCCAGACAAAGACTCTGGGACAAGGGGAGCGCCCATGGGCGAAGCTTCGATATTACCATAAGGTATGGACGCCCCCAAGGTCAGTCCAGAGTCTCTAGGAACTGCTGGCGGGCCCGATGTTTGCCACGCATAATCTCAACTTTCAACGATTATTCTAGTCTACCTACACCAATATCAAATAATGAACTTCGAATGATTCTTGTATCGCCTGCTATTGTCATTTTTAATTTTTTATTTATTTATTATTTAAAAACTTACAACTATCATTACAAGTTACTTTCTAATGCAATAGTGTAGTTACTTAAAATAAAAATGAAAAATGACACATGACTTACAAGACAACTGTTAGGGTGAGAAAGTACCGGTAGCTTAGAGTGCATCCAAACAGAGATGAACTGAAATATGAATGGATTAGTAACATAGATAGATGTTTACCTCGCATTTAGATCGCTATAAAATCTACCCCGTTTGTACCCAACCCGTTTATCCCTGTTTTATTGAAAAACATGTATATATTGGGATACCTAATATAAATAATTCTGACTTTAGGGCTTCGACCAACCAGTAACTTTTGTCACGATGAAAAAATACCACTTTTCACACATTTTCTCTTTAAGGCAGTGAATACAATTTGTGTGTATACATTATGAGTTAGTTAACACAAAAATTGTGTAACTGACGTGACATGGATGTGACAAAATTTCGCTGTCACGTGTCGCTGCTGTATTCATGACATGAATAGTTTTCTATTGTATATCGTATGTATGTGTTAGCGCGGTTTGTTCCGCATTCATTCCTAATGTTTCGTCCCAAGCGTAGAAATACGTATTCGTCCCAAAAAACGTTCCTTATATGCCCCTAAATTTAAATAAATATTAATTTCTTAGTGTAATTCCTCTTTCGTCTCAGATTATGTTCTTTTTTGTCCCTCTTTTTTTGTATGGAGTTTTTGTTGTACCCTCAGCCGAAAAATATTTTAAAATACCTCGTTGATCTCTCAGTAAAATATCACTAACCTGACAACAAAAGATTTAAAATAATTTTAAATAATGTTTTGTTTTGTTAACCATAATATAAGTACAAAAATGTAGGGCGAAAAAGGAATAATTTAAAAAGAGGGGTGAATGGGGAACATTTTGGAATGTGGGACTAAATGTAATGCAAATGCGGAACAAACCGTTGACGCAACAAGATGACGTGACAAATAGTTGCCGTGACAAAAGGCTTGATATTCGGTCAGTATTAAATACTAAGTATTAAGTGTGTCAGGATCGTAGTAAATGGAAATCCGTTGTCTCTGCTTACCTCCCTGGGAAACAGGCGTGAATCTATGTATGTATGTATTAAATAGTAAGAATTCATGACAAGGCTTCGTCTTCTTCAACGCTAGATAAGGAAATATGAACATTAATTTACTGATATTGAAACTGCACCATAGTGATGTTGATTATCGTAGCGCATTTTTTTTAGTTGATCATGTTTCTTAGCCAAATTATAAACACATTTATCAAAAGAGGTCATTTTTGAGCGACGCATTACAAAGATATTTGAAATTATTTTTTGAGCCAGGGGAATAAAAAACGATGACAATGGAATCAAAATTAAAACAACAGCAATAAACCTACCTACTATTTATTTAATAATCAGTCTCTTGATCACAGATATTGGTAGTTTTAATTATTATCAATCACTTTATTCTTAAGTAATAATTATAAAATATATATCCTATATATATATATATATATATATCCTAGTCCTAATCCTAACCACAGATAATATAATACTATACTAGTACAGATACTCAATCCCATACAAAAATCTTGGACACGCCTAACTCTGGCTATTCTACTTGCTATTTTGGTACCTATCTTTTTATACTAGATGGCAGCACAAAACTAGCGCCACTGCTGCCATCTACCCATAACAAGTACACAAGTTCCGAATCCTATTTGATACCAGCTCATAAGAAATGGCGTTGTGACAGTAAAATAGGTACTTGACTGTTTACCACGGATAGAACATAATTAAACGAGCCGATGCATAATGTGCGCAACCTTGAAAATAAAAGTTATCTACCTATAGTATTGTGTGCCGAAATGCGTACGATCAAACTTTGGTGATTCTCATTTCTCATTTACTCGGTCGGATTTTCGTGAATATATCGTGTTGCTGTCAAAATTTGACCTTGTATATATTTTTTTCATATAATTTTAATGAATGCCTTTTCAAAAGTATTAATAAAACAATATACTTCATTATGTATGCGGGGCGGTATGTATTAGAGGCGCGGGCGCGCGCCTGCCTGCCGCGTCGATTTTCAACAGAGTCGAAGCGTAACTGAAGTTTTATTATGAAATATTAATTATCTGCTTAATACTTTAATAGAAGTTAAAGCTATTAATATAATTATTGATATACCTCCTATTAAACACAATGTATTAATAGTTTAAAAAACAACTGAGTTAGTATGCTTTACGCTTATTAGGTAGTCATGGCCCGTAATCTTTTAACAATGTCATAATTATTGACATTGTATTCTTTTGCTTTTATATCACTATTAATTATTGATTTCCCTACAAATTTAAAGTCACGTAACAAAACAATAGATAGGTAAGTACTTACTTAATGAATATTGTGGTACTTAAGTAAATAAAGATCACATTATTATATCATGATAAATGCGATATTACTAATCCTAAAACTCTATTCGTGCTTTGGTATGATTTTATTTATATATTCCTGTCTAAATAATAATTATAAGGATATGGCGAGATATATTTTTTTCATGTAATATAACTATTACATCCGAATATTTATTACAATGTCACCCAAGCCAGATATGAACGCATTAATAGTAACTAGATAAATAATGATGAATGTGATCAGTGAGTGATGTGAGTAAAATAGTAAATGGTATTATTCGAAACGAAATGTGATGTCATAATATCGTCACGTGACGTCGACAAAAGAAAGAAGAAAACCGCGACCAATTTTTAAAAATATTACTCAAAATTTATATTTTTGGAAGTAAAACTAATAGTAAACATCGATTCATACTTAGCCTTGTAGCGCGGGTCTTACCCTGCCCACCCCCGCACCCGCACCCGGCGCGTGCGATCCTGTGCCATAAGATTTCGTTTTGTTGTTGTAGGAGACCCCGATCACGGTAATGTTATCTAACAGTACTCTATCTTCATACAAACGCATATGTTTTAGGTCTTAAAAAACAACCATGACCTTTTTATTTTTTTATTCGTTGGGGTAAATAATTTCAAATACATGATGAGAACACCCAATGCTGAAATGCATTTCGTTTTGGAGATACGACTTCCTTTAATATTTTTTGGGAATTTAAAAATGTTCAATATATGAGGATTAAAGAATAATTTTAGAAATCTACTAGTTTCTTCTTATGTGAGATTTAAATAGTCAAACAATATTTAGATTTGTTGTGAGTTTTTATCTTGCATTGGAAATCATTTACTCTATCGAATAGGAACAGAAAAAGGAATGGTTGTTTTTTAGGTTCTAAAACATACTGTGAAACGGTCGGAACGCTAGTCATACCTACGCGCGTCGAGGTCGGTCTTTTCGTACATCTCAGTTGAGGCGCAAATATTTTCCAACCTCAATTATATAAGGTTGTTTCTTTATTAAATCTACTAATAAAAAATATAACATGATTTTTATTGAACATTTCTTATTTATAAACAACAAATTAAATTATTTGAAATAAAAAATATTATATTTGCAATCACTGAACTAGAAAGAAACTCAAGTAGGTAGATGAAATTAAAATACTGTAAGTGAGCAGCCCTCTCGCGTATTCGCGGACCGCTCGGCTGTAGTTAATTATTTCAAGGACAGAGCCGAGTTACAATAATGTTAGATAATATTACCGTGCTCCGATTGTACATAAACTAAGACATGTAATAATATGTCATTCGACTGATTTGATTTACGTAAAGCAATGCTATAGAGATTCTCTAAATTGAATAAAATCAATTGTTTATCTATCTTAATATAGACAGATATTTTGTAAAATCTGGTTACGACGTTCCTTGATAATAAATATTTGTTAGATTTAACTAGCATCAACAAAAATATAGTAACAAAAAGGCAGGTTAAATAAGTAATAGGTACTTTATTTTCAGATAATGTACTTTCTTTTTTACCTAATATAGTAAATATAGTCTATTCGTTCAAAATAAAGGTCTATTATGCAAATAATACCAAAAATTGCGTAAAAACCTAATTAACAAAGCGGTATAAACAAATAACAGGCGTTAATTTTATAGAATAATTATTATGATAGGTTACTTAATATTTAATTATTTTTAGTAAAATGCTGCTATGTTTACTAAAACTCCATTTCTATCGGCATATCTATCGTAAGTTTGTAATTCAATTCAGAATAAGTAGGTAGCACAGAGATAATGATAATATAACGCCGACGACTGCGTTATACTGCCGCACAAGCAAACGGAATTTGACAATAGACGTTACGAGAATCGACCAGGTGTTTGAAAATAATGCTATGTAGTACAACGAATATAAGTACAACAAAACGTTTTATTTAATACATTGACATTTGTTAAGCATACATATTTTTCGTATTATAAGTAATTTCTTATCAATTAGTATCAGTAGGTAATAAACAAATATTGAAGTAAACCAAAAGAAGGGTATGAAATAAAAACATAATGTGTTTTGTAGACTTGTATAAACACATAAATATATAAACACATAATAGGGGAGTAAGGGGAGAACGGCATAACATCTTACCGTCCCAACTGTCAACCTCTCCTGCCCGCGGTGCTCCCTGCTAGAGAACGGACGAGGCTCTGGCGACCGAGCAATGGCGGTATAACCATATACCCGGCTGGGCAACTAGCTAGAAGAGGCTTCAGCGACCTTGGGGCTTAAATAACTCCTAAAGTGACTGGCGCAGAAAGCAACGGGGAACTACTGTACTATAATCCCCAAGAAAACCACAATAAACAGTTTTGATATGAGTAGTACGATATCATGTGCTCCGATTGACCCTCGGCGCCATTGCGATTCCGGGTTGCATGGTGGGAAATATGCTGGCCACTTACTTGTGGACCACCAGACAGGAGGTGGAAACCATGCTACTGGTCACGGTACAGGAATAAAGAAAACCCTACTTCGGGAACAACTTCGCGTGGGGACTTGGAATGTCAGAGGGCTGCTGAAACCGGGCAAGCTGGAGACTGTGGAGAGTGAGATGGCAAGATGTGGCATTGACATCTTGGGGCTCTGTGAAACGCATCGACGTGGTAAAGGTCATTTTACTACTTCAAATGGAAACAACATGTAATTCTCTGGTACTGATAATCAGAGCGATAATGGAGTGGCTTTTATTATACCTAAAAAACTACAGAATTCAGTGAAAGGACACCAGACTCCAAACATTAGAGTGATTGCAATTAAACTTGATGCTAGCCCTGTACCGATTAACATCGTTCAAATATACGTGCCTACATCTCAGTCGGACGAAATAGTATCAGATCAGTTCTATGCTGATGTGGATGATCTGTTGAACACGATACCTTCCAGAGAAGTGATCATTGTGATGGGCGACTGGAACGCTAAGGTTGGATGCACCACTAGTGATCCAATCAAAGGCACTGTTGTTGGGGGATATGGTCTTGGTAACAGAAACGACAGGGGCGAAAAATGTCTACAGTACTGCATAGAAAATGAGCTAACGGTCATGAACACTTGGTTTGAAAACCACCCGAGGAGACTTTATACATGGACCTCTCCATCAGGTCATAGAAATCAAATCGACTTCATAACAATCAAGTCCAGATGGCGGTCGTCTGTAACAAATGCAAAGACTTTAACTGGCGCCGACTATGGTAGCGACCGCCAACTGCTGATAGCAGACTTTAGACTACGCTTGAAAAGGGCGCGGGCGAAAACTCAGAAGCCCGTCTCACTCAATAAGCCGACACTAGTCCATTTTCGCAATTTAGTTGACACGAAGATCAAGTCATTGAAATTAGATCCATTCGACTCTAGCGAAGCTGACTGGATCAGTCTCAAGAAGTTAGTTTTAGATACCGCTAAAGAGTGCAATGAGTTACACAAAACTATTCATAAGAAAGAGGAATGGATTAGCAAAGAATCATGGGCTTTAATTGAGGAGCGAAAGTTGGTTAAAAGCGCAGGACTGGTAACAGAAGCTCAACGTGATCGCTACAACCAACTGCATGCTGAAGTCCAATGATCGACTTGTAGAGATGTAAATGAGCACATCAATAATATATGTGAAGAAATTGAGAGATATGCAGACAGGGCACAAACTAAAGACCTCTTCTTAAAAGTCACATAACTGACAGGTGCCTTCAAAGCAAAGAGTTGGACACTTGAAGACAGTAACACCCTTACAGAACTAGAGCATGTTCTTGAGAGATGGAGGACGTACTGTTATGACCTCTATCGTGATGAATTAGGACTAATGATAGAAAGAAAATGGGATGACCACATGAAGTAGAGGACGCAATCAGTAAACTGAAAAATAAAGCTGTTGGCTCGGATGGCGTATCCGCATCGATGCTTCAAAATCTTGGTGTTGAAGGGACCAAAATTCTACATCAAATATGCAATAAGATATGGAAAACTGGCCAATGGCCCGTAGACTGGACCCAATCTGCGGTCATCCCACTTCATAAGAAAGGATCATCTAAGAAGTGCGAAAACTATCGTACCTTCTCACTAATGTCTCATGCAAGCAAAATCATGTTACGCATCATAAACGCTAGACTGGCACCTTACACCGATTACCAGATACCGCGTGAACAAGCTGGCTTTGTTGCTGGCAAGGGAACGCGTGAACAAATATTAAATATCCGGATGCTCATTGAGAAATGCCGCGAATTTAATAAATCACTGGTCATGTGCTTTATTGACTACGCAAAAGCGTTTGACTGTGTTCAATGGAAATGCATGTTTGATGTGCTCATAGAGATGGGCGTTCCTCCTCATCTCACTTTTCTGATACAAAATCTGTACCTTGATGGAAGTAGTTTCGTGAAATTGGAAAACCGTATATCCAAGTCTTTTCATACTGAACATGGCATACGTCAAGGGTGTATTTTGTCTCCGAAGCTATTTAATCTGTACGGTGAAAATATAATGAGGAAGGCGCTAAGTGATTGGCATGGCGGCGTTACAATAGGTGGTCAGAAGATAACAAACCTAAGATATGCGGACGACACGACAATAGTTGCTTCAAATGAAGGAGAAATGGCAATTTTACTTAAGATAAATGAAGAGGAAAGTGCCAAGCTCGGTCTCCAAGTTAATCATACGAAAACTAAAGTTATGATGGTGGATAGAGCTCAACTCCTTCCTAGCTCAAATATGCTCGAAAAGTATGAAAAAGTCAACGAGTTTGTTTATCTTGGGTCGTTAATAACCAATGTGGGTAGCTGCACTGACGAAATTAGCCGACGAGCTGGCATGGCTAAAAGTGCAATGACCAACCTAAAGAAGATATGGAGGAACCGAGATATACATCGCAAAACTAAAATTCGTCTGGTTCGAGCTCTCGTGTTCTCCATTTTTTTGTATGGTGCTGAAACATGGTACATCAAAAGTCGTGACAGCAATAAGATCGATGCTTTTGAGATGTGATGTTGGCGGAGACTACTTCAGATACCATGGACCGCCATGAGGACAAATGAATCTATTTACAAGAGCTCAACATCACAAAGCGGCTTACAACCATCTGCGAAGAGCGGGCCCTCAGTTTCTTTGGACATATCATGCGGTCACCTAAGCATTGTCTAGAGAAACTCTTAATATTGGGTCAAATTAACGAAAAACGCGCAAAAGGTAGAACACCAAAAAGATGGTCGAAAGTTATAAAAAACGCAGTACGCGACACCTTGCAGCAAGCAGTCCACGCAGCTCTCAACCGCTCTCATTGTGGAGAGACATCATTCATGGTCGCGATCCTCAGAATTGAGGGAACGAGGAAGAAGAAGAATAAACACATAAAGAGCCATCTAGCGTGCTATATGTAAAATAAATGGTAGATTGACGATTACCTATGTGTGATGTAAAAAATACCGATTTAATGATATCTTTAAATCATAAAATAAATGCGTTTATCTTGATGCCCGTTAATTAAATATATACAATGTTTATTTATAATAACATTTTATGGTCCATTTCTTTCCAATAAAGCATATTAATTGTTCTTAATTTTAACATCGGAACTCATAGTGCCATCTATGATCTATTTTTGGAACTGTTTGCTTTTTGTTCTGGTTGGTACCCCATGTCCTAACTAATATTATAAATGCGAAAGTGAGTTTGTTACTTTGTTACGCTTTCACGCCTTAACTACTGAACCAATCATCGTCAAATTTCGCACAAACGTTATCAGGGGTACAGAAAAGGACATACCTTTCATCCAGAAAATAAGTACTGTTCCCGAGAAATACAAAAATAACTTTTAGGCGCTCGTCCGCTATAACAACTCGTTCTACTGATATGAATAAATTACAACGTGATGCCTGGAGTACAAAAAAAAGATCTACTGTATCCCGGTAGAAATCTGATATCCCAAATAAAAATCTGTTCCCAAGATAGGTTAGATTAGGCATAGCTATCTCAAAATAATTATATTCAGCTAATTAACCTATGTCTGTTCACTTGGTTAAGGTAATTGACAAAGTTGTCAAAGGAAGTTTGGTATTATACAGTGTTAAAATCAAATAAAAATATAATTTTATACTAAAATGCCTTTAGCAGAAAAGAATTATCGATTTGTGATATTTAATGTACTAACTAAAATTAAGTACTACAAAATCCGATAGATGGCGTTAATCACAGTGAAATTTGAAGAAAGGAAGCTGCAGGACCGTATTGATAGGAAATAGCAATACATACTTTCGATTTATTTGTTTATAAATATTGATTTGTGACCATTTATTTTTCTGTTACTAGTATTCTAATAATATTGTTGGTTATGAAAGGCTTCGTAAACAAGGACGTCACGAATCATCCGATCGAGCGGATTATAAAAGCGTATACAGTGCTCGACTCGATCGAGTCACTTTGACATCGAGCGGTGGAGGGAACGGACGTTCTGTGTGATAGTTGTTTGGTATCAATTATGTTTAACTTTATTTGTTAATGTAAGAAATAAAGTTAAACATAATTAACTTTAATTAACGGTTACAATAATCATCATGCAAAATTGAATGATTATTATTTAAAAATGAAAGTACGTTAGTAATTTATATTTCACAAGTAATATAACTAAGTTCTGGCGTTTACAAAAAAAATGTTTTCCACATGATTCTCTTTTAAGGTTAGGACTACCTACGTGAGGCTGTTATGTAATAGGCACAATCGTGGTAGAAGATCGCGTTTTACGTCTCAAGTTTGCGATCGTGCCGCGATCTGCAAAGCCATTCGAGTATGCGTAGTCTTTTTTTAGGCTACCGTCCGTCAATCGTTTGAGACTATCGTCTCACAGTTGAAAGTGTTGGAGGACCGTTCACAGATAAGAGTGACACCAGATGCTATTAGTACAGAGGTATCGAGTGCGGCTACTGAGGAGGTGGTAAGAACGATACAATATAAAGGTCTGTAAAAAATGTATTATTTTAATTTTTTTATTCAAGTGAGCTTTTAATTATCGATTAATTCGAAAAGAAGATAGAGGACGGCCGAACGGGTACACGTAAATTGAGCAGACCAAGATTAATGTGTCAATGACAACTGACAGCCGCCACGAGGTCATCGAAAGGTTGATCTGGTTCTGAATCTGTGTGCTATTCAAACTTTATGCCTATGCCAACAGTCACTGTGAGGTACGCAAACTTTGAGTCTATGCCGAGAATGTTCGAACCCTGCAAAATTTAATGATTATTTAACAATGAATGTACGTATGTTATTTTTTTTAGGCTGTTTCGCTTCTGATTCCTAACAATATTGTAATTGTTTCATGTTTGCAGTTTATATTGTTATTTTTTCTTTGAGCAGTAGTTAATCATTCATTATTTTTAGGTTCACTATCTTACTTCCAATTCTATTTTCACATTTCATGTTCATTTTCAGTTTAACATTTAAGCTATAGTTTCTCAGTTTAAATTTTTAGGTTAGGTTAGTTTTTAACTTTTTTCGGCATGACCCGCAAACGTAATTCTAACTTATCTAGGAGCTCATGCGGGCATGAGCACCGGCAATTGCTCGATCCCAAGAATCATCCGTTCATGTTGAATTACGGAGGCAGCGACAAGCTGCTTTAAGAGCTGATGAGACAATTTCTCAAAGCCAGAAAAAACTGGAGGACCAAGCCTCCCGCCAGGCTTTTTCCATTAGAAAGCTGTATTATCACCGAGTAACATAGGTTATGTATTATTTAAAAAGAAGTACTGTTACAAACATGAACTTGAGCTAAGCTACTTACTAGAAAACAAAATATAAAAATGGGTTGAAGAAGTAAAAGTCAATCTTTTAACAGGCGACATAGCGTTCCTCCGCAATTAGTCAGCATTGCCACATTAAATGACAATGCTTATAACCTTAATAATACTTAGGTTTTTATGTTTATTCTTACAGTAGTGTCTATCATTCAAACTTTTAGACAACATTTCTACTTTATATGCAGATTCTTTATCTTCTGTATTTTATTACCTTTGAGCAAAGCTATTTTTGCATTTGAGTATAATTAATTTTATGGCGATATCAGGCAGATGGAGTGCATTGACGCATAGCTCTCCGCGGGACGACGGAAAGGTTATGTCAGGCTTACCCAACGAAACACGGCGACATCCCAGTCATACCGACTAAACCTACCACGTTGTTCCTCAAACAGAACCAGAGACGGCAGGGCCGGGCAAATCACTTTCACATGCCATTGTGACTTTGACCCGCCATATGGAACGGCAGACCACTACACAATACTACCTATCCTTATTAGGATATAAATTTCATCTCTACGACTTAAGGCTACACAACTGAGAGGCGCGCGTGGGAACACGCATGTCGCCTCTTGGGTCAACTGCAACTAATCGAGTGATGGGCAGGCCCACGAAGCCCACTACCCCTAGGTATAACCTTATAATGGCTGGAGTTTGTCTATCGGCGTCCGGTTATGCGGTTGGCGAAAGGGTTGAAGCGCATCCTATCCCACTCCGCCGCCTCCTTGATGAAAATTACTTACTGTGAGGAATATTACGCAGTCGTGAGGCTTACACAATAAAACACCGAGATAGTTTTTTAACACACACAGTATATACTTTAAGACACAGTATATATTTTAACACACAGTATATATTTTTAACAGAGTAACGTCCTAATCGACAGTTGTAACAAGAATGAATATTTTTAATCTCCTACCTTATTTATATTTTTCTATCAGTGTATCAAATGGAGAGTTCAATATCCATTAATTACATTTTAAGGTGTAAAATTAGTACAGTAACAAATAACAATGATAATTATTAATTATAGAAATAATCAAATGTAAATATGCGATTATAAATAACAATTAAATATAGGTGATACGTCACAATTGCTGTGCGACTATTGAGTACTTGCTAACAGGAAGTAATTTCCATTGATGGTAATTACTTCCTCACAGTAGGAGGCGACAGCGTTTCACGACCTCTCGCTACGGACCATAGACCGAACCATGTCCCAAACCAGAGAGCAAACATTCCGACTATCGCGATCAACTTACGGCGCTGCGATGCCCAGGCGGAGCAATCTACTAACGCGTACAGCGCCGTGTCCACAACAACATCGCGGCAGTCGCCGCAATGATGTTATCCGGGCGTCTCCTGCCGGCCTATGCGACACAGGAACTTCCCAAAACAACCGTGGCCAATCATTACCTGTGCCAGCCGAAAGGTGAGAGCGCCATGCCACCTCTCCAGCCTCTCTTTAAAAACGGGACCTATCACCACGTTCGTGGCGTGCCCAAATATAACATAACTTAACCTACTTTTACGCGTTCGAAGCCGCGGGCAAAAGCTATATTTCAGAATATTACAGAAAAAGAGATCCTGAAGAATTCCTCATTATCCGTCCACATTAATCCCGAATGTCGCATCTGAAACTAATATTTCAACTGTGGCTACAATTCCTTACTAATAACATAGCTGGAATAGTAAAATATCTGTTTGAAAATTATGTTATTACTGAATCGATTTTGATTTAAGTATTCGATTGCCTATAAGCTTGGAAAAAATGGCCAACTCTATAATCGTCCTGACCGAATTTCGGTCACGGCGGCCAATCTTAACGGAGACTGGCCATCGGTGCAGGAGATATTATAGTGCACAAGTGTGTGCGCAAACACGAGTGCACTCTCTGTTCCCTAACTCTCACGATCCGATGGGACGAATAATCCGACACGACCGGAGAGCGATCAGGTGCAGGACCAACGGCTTTACGTGCTTTCTGAGGCACGGGGGTGTCTAACACCACCGTCATAGGATGAATACGGAACAACCCCTGAAGATCACTTGAGCGCCCTTATATCGCAATGATAACGCGGATGTTATTATTTATAATAATATTTGGTAAAAACTGACTACAATCCAACTTTTATAGTCACGATAAGAATTCCAGAATAAGAAATGTAAATAACTAAAATATGTTTATTTCAAACGAGGATGTACACACTGCTACAAAGACATTAAAAGTATACTATATAGCTTAGTATGTATTAGGTACTTTGTATACCGTGGCGCAGCGGTAGTGAATGCGACTGCTGTGCATGAGGTCTCGGGTTCGAATCCCGGGTCGGGCCAACAAAAAGTTATTGGATTTTTCTGTTAAAAAATCTCAATACGAGCCCGGAGTTAGAAAGTTGAGTGTTGGTCCCGCGCTTGATGTCTCTCCGGTCATGTTGGATTACCGTCTATTCGGATTATGAGAGTTAGAGAACAGAAAGTGGACTTGTGCACTATAATATCTCTTGCGCAGATAGCCAGTCTCCGTTAAGATTTGCGGCCGTGACCGAAACTTGGTCTGGATGACATTATTTTTATCTATGACATTACCCAAGTCAATATAATATACCTAACACATATGACATAACATACCACAAACTGCGGCCCTTTTGAACATCAATGTTTTCTCCAGTTTTTAATAGAGTATGTCTCAAATTATAGCTAAAGTATTGACGTACTCGTAAGTCCTGTAAAGTACAAGACTACTATATAAAATTATGATTTTAGGGAAATAATATAGTTGACTTAGGCATGCAAACACTGTTTTTTTGTAATATGTATATGGCTTGAGGCTTATCCATACACAGAGACAATGCAATGCAAAAATCGGCACAACTTCTTACACATCCACGTTGTTGTGGAAGGTGATTGTGGACAGCTGTTAAGTGCTGAAAATGTAACTAAAATTTAAATAAGAATGCCATGTTTATTAATAATACTTATAATCCATATTATAATATCGTAGATAGACGAAATATCAATTTGATAGGTACATACATACATGACTTAAAAAAATCTGTTAGAATATGAAGTTGAAAGCTGAATTCACTCCCAGCTAATAAAGAACACAATCATAGGTTATGGTTAGTCTATTCTATACCAGTTGAAGATAATATTAAATTTAATCATAATTTCTTTGGTAGTGCCATAGTCACGGTCTTTACTTCCATGTAAGCATTCACACAGTCGAAACCACTGAAACAAACATTAATATTTATAAATGTAACACAGCATTACGTCTGTAAGATATTGTACATAATTATATTCATATTGCAACAGAATAATATGTTAGAAGAAAACCGTAACACGTTTCTATACCAGTAAATCCAATACCACGAGTTTGTGATCAAAAATTTTACTGGGCTAGTTCATATTATGTATGAACTTATAACTAATACTAACTAAAACCTAATTTAGTCTTTTACTGGTACATCTATTAAGTTATTATCGATAAGTTAATAGAAGTACTTGATAAAAGAAAATTCACGATGTAATGTATATACAGTTAGCAACGTAAGTCTAAACACACATGTGTGATTTCGATTGCCTCTATATTTTATAATTAAAGCTTATTTAGTTTTTTACAGCAGTAAGATAAAATATAGCAAATTTAAACGCAGTAAAATACAAAGTAATTATTAAGATTTTTAGTTCATAAAATCCTTTGCATTACAAATTTGTTTAATGTTTAGGTACTGATGTTGCTGACTATATCAACTAGATCCCCGATATCACTCGACACTTGTAACTATACCGTATCCAATGTGGGAAAAAAGCGTAGCAGGTGGGGCCATATACTTATTTTTGTTACTTTGGTTACATACAAAAAGAAATGTAAAGAAAGGTATAAATGCTCACTATTCACGGCCTAAGCCAGATTCCTTGAAACCTCCAAAGGGATTGTGTGCACTCAGTGCAAAGTATGTGTTAACCCTACAACAAAAAAATAATCAATACAATAGTAAACAATGTCATCAATGTACTAAAATTACAAGCTCAATTTGAAACAGTTCACACGTATATTAATTAATCGTATTGATAAGCAACAAAGTAATACAAGTCCAATAAATCGATCAACACAATATATAATTTAAAACGCACTTGTGGCTGCTTCCTGAAATAAAACTAATATTAAACATGCCTAATTATAAAGCAAGACATTGATAAGATTGGAATTTACTTTGGCATAATTAGTTTAGAACATTTTCAATATTTCTCTAAAGTATAAAAAAAACAAGGCACTGAAGAGTACTTAATATTGATTACAATTGAAACCACAAAGGCAAACATAACATAAGGAACTAAATAATTTTTATGATTTAAACAAGGATTGATATTGCAGTTCTCAATGAAGCTTTATAATAAGCATTACGTACCAAACGACTCCGGCTTCAACATGCTTGGTAAACTGCAGCGCGTTGGTGATATTAGAAGTAAATATGCCGGCTGCTAAACCGTAGTTAGTCGCATTGGCGCGATCTATCACCTCCTCTAAGGTATCGAATTTCAGAATACTTTGCACTGGTCCAAATATCTAAACAAAAATAAATAGAAAAATATTGTTTTCATGAATGGTTTAGACTTAGTGGTATTTCAGAGTTCCTCTCAATCGGACTAGTATCAGCATTATATATATTAATAATATTGTAAGTTCAATAGCATGCAATGGTTTTACTGGCAGTTGTTTTATTTTTAACAAGAGTGCGATTTACAGTCCAGGACAAGATAGATCATAGTGTCGAGTATAATCGACAATTTCTTCATCGATGAAGTCATATTTGAAAATAAAACTTAGTACATTATTTCAATATTTATTGAAACAACGTTCTTTTATAAAATTAGGAACTGGTAAATTGCACTTAACTTTGTAAAGATTTAAGTAATGTTTTGTTGGTTACACAAAGTGATGGTAAATAATTTATAGTCTATATAAAAGAACCGTCGGTTGAAGTATACGAAACGTGGCACTGAGGAAAAAGAACTTAAAAAAATTTCGCATTAATCAAACCATCGCCAATTTATGACTGCATGTTTAAATATTTACGACGTTTGACAAAATGGTTGTATAATATTATTAGTCCTTTTGGGGGAGTCGTGGGTGTAACAAACATATAATTCAAATAACACACTAACTTCTTCTCTAGCGATAGACATGTCATCCTTTACATCAGAAAATATCGTAGGCTCTATGTAATATCCCTTAGTACCGATGCGGTTGCCTCCCGCCACTAATCGTGCACCTTCTTTTTTACCCTTTTCGATATATCCCAACACTTTCTCCATCATATCTTTATCAATCTGCAAAATGAGCAATCATGTTAAACTTATGTTAATGTAAATTTATATTTGGTTATTATGGTCAATGCAATCTTTATATTAATAACATTATCCAACAAATGCTATATACCTAAAGGCAAAATTTATGAAGATATTTGGAGGTAGACCATGTCCAGGATTAATACTTTTGATTATTTTCTTATTCATTACGTTAGGTACGTAAGATTCACACGGGCGAATCCGTGAGCAGAATCTAGTCATTAAGTATATATCTCTAGAAAATATGTGAAAAATGTGTTAATGGTAAATTCATATTATAGGATTAGGAGTTTTATATATCTGGATTGATATTACTAGCTTATATAATTATAGTAAGAATCGTATTAAACCAGTTCAATTTAATTTCACTGGAGTCAGATGCCGTCATACAGAAAAATAAATTACGTATTTACCTATATTTCAAAGATACATTAATGTAACCACGTATGCTACAGTTTATTACGTATAATGCAAAAGGAGCTATAAACAGTATGTTTGCCCCTAACGTGCAGTTTAGCACTTATTTTTTTCAGTACACATTTATTACATCATAGAAGAGCCGTAGAAAATATTGTTTCTTAGGCACTATTCTTTTTATCAATCATATTATTATAAGTACCTGAGGTCCGTGTGTAGTAGAAGGGTCGGTAGGGTCACCAATCTTAAAGCCTTTTACATACTGAACGGCTGCTTCAATAAACTTGTCATAGATTTTAGAATGTACATACAGTCGGGATGCAGCAAAACATATTTGACCTTGATGAGTAAATATACCATGTGCAGCATAAGGCAAGGCAAGATTTACTGCAAATGAAAACGATATTATTTTTATATGCGGTAAATCTTATATTTTTTATTATATTAAAATCTTGAATAAAAGAAATATGAATTTGGAATAGAAGGGCAAACCGACAACTTCAATTCAATCATTTTTGACATTTGATTTAAAATAAAAGTCCATGACATAATCCGGTAAAATGGGATAAAGTGGTCATAAACAGCATAATGAATAACTGCTTTAAGTATTGATTACATAGCAAACTGAGGTCTTCCTTTTTTACCAATTCATACAAGATCGTTTGAGTAGTTGCGACCGCTATGAGTTAGCATAAGATGGCCAATTCTGACGTGCAATTTAGCATTTGCAAAGCAAATACGGATTGCTTTCGGCTTTCATAAAATTATTTCCGCTTGTCTAGCTTGCCATCCGATATTTTTTTGACATTATATATGGAAAGCGTTTTGATAGTATGCGTGATATCGTGCAATAAAATTAAATGCATCCTTTATTTTTGCTATTTGAAAATAATAGTAACTGCATTTGAATTGCCAACTATTCAAGTCGTTAGCACTTATTTCTAGAGTAGTATGACGTGTCCATTTGAGTTGCTCATTTACGTTATTAATTATTGAACAACTGCAACTGTCTTTGTATGTCCGTCCTGAGGGTTGTACAAACTAACTTACGGTCTGCATCATCCATAATAACGAGAGGGCTTTTGCCACCGAGTTCAAGTGTAACCCGTTTCAAATTGTTTACTCCTGCTGCCTGTTGAATTAACTTGCCAACCTGCAAACATTTTAGTGTAAGTAGAAAAAAAACAATAACTCTCTTTAAACTAATTATTTTTTAAAAATCGTTATGTTCTTACTACTCCAGAGCCAGTAAATGAAATCTTAGCAACGTCGGGGTGGTGTGTGAGGGCTACTCCAGCTGTATGTCCATACCCGTTGATTACATTAATTACGCCCTTGGGTAGACCAGCCTCGGCTAGTAGTGCGGCAAGATATAACGCAGTTAGTGGCGTCTGTTCGGCTGGTTTCACTACTACTGTACAGCCTGGAAGAAGAAATACCTGGTGAGCTCCTGTCTTCCATATTTCAAATTTCTAAATGGCCAACTGTTTCTATTGAGTTGCTTACCTGCAGCTAGCGCTGTAGTTACTTTGCTGACAAACATTAGAGCAGGTACATTCCAAGGCAGAATAAGTCCACACACCCCCACAGGTTGCTTCAGCGTATAAGAGAAGATTTCGCCGTCTATACAAAGCACATCAAAATATTCACATGTTTATTTTAATGAAATACATAATTATATGGTCAAATTAAAATTTATATTTAACATTCAACTAATAAAAGACTGAATCTAAATATGATCGTATTTTAAAGTAGAATAATAGCAATAGATTTAGTCATTAAGTTTCTTTCATTCATTTAATATGATAGATATTAATTAGATTTACTTTTATGTTCACTAAGTAGTATATTAGAAATTAATAAAGTTATTTTTAATTTTTACGGCATTGGTAGTGAATATAAGCATAACTCATCTGTTCTAGAGATCGATGCAGATTTCATTACGTAGAATTATTCTTACCGGCAGGTATGGTAGAACCTTGGATTTTGTCAGCTAAGCTGCCGATGTACCGAATGGTGTTATCACAGATTTCTATGAATTTAGTAGCCATGTTGCACACCATGCCATTGTCCATGGATTCCAACTGTGCTATATATTCGCTGTCCCTTTTCACCAAGTCAGCGAACTTGGTCAGTATCTGGACTCGTTGGGACGCATCCATAAGGCGCCATTCTGAATCGCGGTGAAAGGCTCGCTTTGCGGCGCTCACTGCCAGGTCTACATCTACCTGATTTAAGAGAGCTATTAGTATTTACCAAAACTGTAAACCTGCAGGCTGTACCGTGTACTGTTTATAAAATTCTAATTGACATATTGCATTTTAAATATAAAAGTAGAATTAAATATTGTATTTAATAGTAGTTACTTTTATATCATTTAATTACGTTACAATTTAATATAAAAATTTTATTCAATTAACATTGAAATGCCTCAATAGATATTTCTTGCAAAAATAGAAAAGTTTTGGTTCCCAAAAAAAAATTTGCTTAGTTTATGTAGGTCGTTTATGCTCGTCACTAGTGTGGTGTACGTGCAAACAAATATCTGAACCGCCTAGAAGTAGTTAATAAAATCTTCCAACTAGACATATCACTTGTGCTATAAGTAAGCAAAAAGTATGTGAGTAACTTCTTAAAGAGTGTCCTTAGTAATCTCTTAATAGATAACTGATACGTGCCACGAGCTGGCAAGCGAGTTTAAGGCTTGCCTTGTGGTAAGTGTTAGACTCTCGCTTGGAAAGAGAAACATTAATCGTGTCACTCGGATGTTGCTCAATTAACAAAATCTAAAGGGATCGAAGATAGAAACCGCTAGCTTCATGAACAAAATTTATAATTTTGAAATATGCTTTTCTAGTGAAAATTGGAGATATAATCAGTGTCTGGCTGCTCCAAGCTAGCTGCGAAGTTCATACCTAGCTTTCAGTGGCAGAAAACTTTTAAGCAAACGGGACCAAGGGATTAAATTTCTTTAAAATATAATAATAGGCTAACAAATTTACAAAAATATTTGCTATCTTGAAAACTTACCTTGTCTCCTTCGGCTACTTTTGCAATCACTGAGCCATCGTGAGGATTGTAAGTGGCGAACGTTTTACCACTTTTGGAATCGACCCATACGTTGTCGATGAACAGCTAAAAACAAAACATATTAGTTGTAAATTACAATATCGTAATTTTGTAGTGCTGTTATTATGCGAATAGGTTTTATTTAATTGGTTGAAACGGTACAATGATTGTCTAATCTTATTATTTACGTCGAAGAAGAAGAAAGCTACTTGATTCTTGTTATCGCTTACAGCTAAGTTTAATGTTTGTGTTAGGAGCGGGTTCACCAGGTTTATCATTTCTAGAATAGGTAGTATTATAGAAATGATAAACCTGGTTTTTCATTCGTAGTCAAAGGAGTGATTCAATAAGTTCATATATTAACGTCTATGCATCTGCTTCTACATTATAACAACGTTGTATCAACGAGTAATAAAGATATATTAGTCTAGCAGTCTCGCTTGGTTTCACTCACGTTTATGATACTCCGCGCGCGTTGGTAATATTTTATAGCTTACTAGCTTTGCCCGCGGAACTTTGAACGCGGCACTAACCTAGATTTCGTCACTAAATTTCTATCTAACAATAACTTTTTTCCTGGATAAAAGGTACCCTAAGCTCTGTTCTGTACCCCTGATAACGTATACCTATGCGAAAATTCATGAAGATCGGTCGAGCAATTAAGTCGTGAAAGCGTAACAAAGAAATAAATAAATCCTAATATTTATATAAAATATGCATTAGAAATACATTAAATTAATTAAAAACACGCGCACAGCTACATCCATTTGACATACGCAGTTGAATCGCGTTCGTAGCATTTCGGCATTGTTCGGCTGATGTAGTACCTACTATTCTTCGTAACTATGGTTACATATATCAATATAATATAATGAAATATATCTGCAATATCGTACAGACAAACTTTGGGACGGATTGGAATGTTATATGCTATTTATAATATAATATATTTACGTATTTATATGTTATAAAGAAAAAAGAAAGAAAATAGCAAGCTTAGGATATCGTCAATTAAAAATATAGTTAAGTAAATAATAATTTAAAAAAAGTAAATAGTAAATTAACTTGTATAGATCGTAATCTAAATGTAATCATAAGAGTATAGTACTAGACAATAAAACCTTAATAACTATCAAATTTAAATTAATTATGGTCGAATTTCGACCACTAGACCACCACTAATCGTACTTAATAGGCATCTATCCTTTTGAGTATATACATATAGCCGTTAGGCAATCAATGTGGGTTTGTAGGTAACCTATTTTTAAAAGAACAGTCTAAATCAACTTTTCTACATATTCCCATTTCCTACATATTTTATTAAAAAATCCACTTACGCACTAGGAATAGATCCTATGTCGCAAGGGTATTACAAATATTGAACCATCGAATTCAAAGAACACTCAGGCTCGGTACAATTATTTGAGGACAAACATTTGTTTGTCCCGTGTATAAATCGAGCCCGCAGTACTCAACACGGCAGCAACGGCGAGGCGACCGCTTATACCACCAGTCGTACATAAAGTTAATGAAAAGGACATGCAAGAGAACACTTTCAAACAAAATAATTAGCAGTATAGTATTACTAGACTTCATAGTCAGAACTTATTATTGCCGCGTTTTACGATATAACAAAAACGTACTTGGATGACTTTACTTTACTTATTATTTTATGACGATTTGATTGTGAGTAAAAAGGTCATCAATGATGTCATAATGTTGGCATGTGTGTAATACAAATAGGCCTTAAAAATTGAAAAGTCATCGTCGTGCTTATAAAAACTCTGGATTGTCATTGTAGTAATTTGACGGGCCACTTTTTATTGCAAATAGAATTCAAGCATATTGACGACTACATTGCACAATTCAGCGAGAATTCCGTCACCGACATTCCTTATAATACAAAAATATTATCATAATGCTCATTTGGTGGGACCAAGATTTATAAGTTATACCTAAAGAACATGCTAAAATAAATTATTAATTATAATATATAAATTTAAGTTAGCAATAAATTCTACAGAAGTATAACATATTCTTATTTTAGAGATGAATGCTATCTATACTTATAATTAAGATTGAATTTAATTGATCGTCTCACCATTGCCACTATGCCGAGTATTGCGGGTTCGAATCCCACACGAGACAAAAATATGTGATTCATGGTTGTTCCGTTGTCTGAATGTTTGTAAAGTCCCCCGCGACACAGAATTTATATATATTAACCAGCACAGAAATTTTAATTTCTTAAATTTTTTTTTATACGATCTAAAATTTTTACAACATAGTAACGGCTAATAGCCAACGAGCGGTTACATGTAGGAATAAATAATTAAAATAAAGTGTGATTTATCCAAATGTATGATGGCTGAACTTAGATTTACCCGGCTAATCCTAGGTGTGACGTCACTGCAACTAGCCAAGAAATACACACAACTATTAAACACGACGATATTGCATTTTTACCTTAGTATATTTGATTTGGGGCGCCATAATTCCAACACGTCCACAGGTCACACAACACTAGTAGATAAATAAGAATCGCACGCCATATATACATACATCGTATCATTTAATGGCTTGTAGATAAGAGGAGCGAAATAATTATGCATTGTCACTGTTTGGATTTACATAACAGTTTATTGCTTGGGGATTTAAAAAAATTGGTGGAGCGAGTGTCTATAGATAAGATAAGATACGTTTATTTATAAAAACATGTGTACAGTTGATGTTACATAATAAAATATTGGTTTCAACATGCTTGATTGCCTTATTTTAGACATACAAATTTTCATGCTTTAGTCATTGTTATCATTGTTTGCAAACTCAACAATATCATGATAATTCTAATTTAATAGTCATATAAAAATAATTATATTATAAGAGATAATATAACAAATCAGTGGGGAGACCAACAGACTGCAATGCAGAAGGTCTCAGGTTCGAACCCACGTCGCGCACCTCTGACTTTTCAAAGTTATATGACTTTTCGAAATTATGTGCGTATTGATTGACAATTATCGCCTGCTCCGTGCCTCGGAGAGCACGTTAAGCCGTCGGTCCCGGCTGCCATGAACATCTATGGCAGTCGTTATTGGGAAGTCAGTGCCCTATAATATCCTAATACTGGTCTAGCCTTAGGGTATCGTTAGCCTTCGGGTTGCGGAGGTCAGGTGGCAGCCGCTCCGCGAAGAAACAATTAGGGATTGGTTCTGATAAAAATTGCGACTTCTAAAATATACAATGAAGGAAGCGTCAATATTTTATATTTTTTGTAATATGGCATGCAACTGTCGGTTATTTGTAAACCAAACATTGCTCATAAGCAACGTTTTTGCTGTTTGAAAGCAATGTCATTAACTAGGTACGGAATTACCCCAAAAAATTATACCATATCTTAACATAGACGCGATCAAACCATAGTAAGCTGTAAGGAGTGTGGGAATGTTTACCTTAGTGGACAGTTTGTAGAGAGCGTAGGAACTGCTACTAATTATTTTACACAATTACGCAATATGTGCTTTCCAATTGATTTGCCTATTTATTATCAGTCCGAGAAATTTGGTTACACTTACATCATTTATTGCCAGATCCGCATATTTTATGCCAAGTGGTTTTATATGACACCTTTGAGAAAAATGCATTATTTGCGTCTTACTAATATTAATTGTGCGAATTTTGTTGTTTAACCAATCTATAATTATAGAAAGGGATTTATTAATTTAATTTTCATAAATTTTGTTTACATGGTATAATGACCGTACTGTCAATTGCAAAAGGGGTAATCGGCTGGTTAATCGCTTTAGGAAGATCGTTGATATAGATAACAAGCAGCAATTGGCCAAGCACGCTACCTTGAGGAACCCCGTATGTGATAGTACGCTCATAAGACGTGTACTTGATTTTTATATTGAACATTAGAATTATATATAAGATTTTTAGTTTTTATATTAACTCTTGTCATTGTTGTGAAGTTGTGATCTGCTTTCTATTTTTTAAATATGATGTTATTAGATTAAGCACGTTACCTCTTATACCGAAGCATTCCAATTTCTTTTAAATATACTATGATCGATATGGTCAAAAGCTTGCGTCATGTCACAGTACACTGCGCAAACCATTCCATCCAACATTTCTTTTGTCAACATTTGTCATTACTGTATTTTAAAAAATATTGATAGCCATATTTATAGTTGCATTTTGCCTAAAACCTTTTTGTCCGTCACAAATTAGTTTCTTGGTTTCTAAGTATCTATACAGATGAAAGTAAACATATTTTCCAAAAAAAATTAAATAATTGGTATTAGTGCAATTGGCCTGTAATTAAACATTAAATGTTTAATATCTTTTTATTCCCAGATTAGTTTATTCCCAGATAGTTTAAAGAAGGCTATAGTCTTCTTTAAACTATTTGGGAATATGCCTGCATTAATACTTAAATTTAGCAAATAGCTTAGATGAGTACAGATCAGATCACCTACTGATTTTAATGTTCTAGTTGCTATTCCATTATAGCTTATACTATTAGTATTTTTGAGTTTTCTTATTATGTTCAGTATATCTTGTGGTACACTAAGAAACAGAAACATTGAATTTCTATTACAAGTTATAGTTGATGTAATACTTTTTGCATCCTTCACACTTTCGGGTAGCGGTACGTACCACTTTATCTACGAAATAGTTATTATAACTATTGACTATCTCTTTTGGATCTGTAACAATGGTATTATTTATATTCAAAGTTTGAATAGTATCTGCTGGAGTATTAAATTTTGCTTTGTTTATTATTTGCCATGCTGATTTGGATTTATTATACGATGTATTAATTTTATGAACATTTTGAGCTAGTTTGGTTAATATAATAATTTTTCTAAATTGCTTTGAGTAATCTATATATTTTATTGTTGTATCCAGTGACGGCTTTGATCTATATGTCCATAGTAATTGTCTTTTCTTTCTGCTACAATTCTTTACATTCATATTAAATTTTATTTAATGATTTTACAATATTAAATTACTATAGCTACAACAGTTACTCAAAGTGGCCACCTTCAGCTTGTAGACACGCTACAGCTCTGTACTACTTGGGTTGATGAGCACCTTAGAGTTCCAAGAAACAAAGCTTGCTGACAGCCTAATGAAGCCAATTATCGTACCGTCGATGTAAGTGGTTTCAGCACTTGTAGTAGCGATGGTGGGAGAGATGAGAACTAACAATTTAAAATATAACCATTCGCCGTGGATCGGCCGCGATGGTGTAGTATCCAAAGGCGTCAAATCAGGTGAGTGAGATGGACACGCGCCATATCGCTTACCTGATTTGACGCCCTTGGATTATTTTTTGTGTGTCATGCGAAGCAAAGGATTAAAAGGCTATAGTTCCAAACACCAAGGAAGAACGTCGCGAAAATTATGTCAGTCTCTGAAGAAATTAGATCAGATTTAGACATGATTAGGGGCTTATCAACCCAAATCGTACAGAGCTTTAGCGTGTCTACTAGCTGACCGTGGCCACTTTGAGTAACTGCTGTAGCTATTGTTATTTAATATTGTAAAACCATTAAATAAAATCTAATATGAATGTCAAGTGTTTTCAAATTTTTCCTGTTTAGGGTTCCGACAAAGACCTTTTGTGCTTGCGCATAAGCTATATTCAAACAACAATAACTTTTAAATTAATAGACATACAGTTGTAAATTAAATGTTGTATTGTATGTTAGCTCAACATCTGTCGACCTAGTACAAAAATAACACCAAAACTTGGGAGATCATCAATTTTTTTGTACCCACATAGGGAATATTTCGACGAAAAACAAAATGGCTGCCACATAGCGGGGAAGTGGATTGGGCCCAAGTGTTAAGTGTATAAAAATAGTTTTTATATAAGTATTTAGAATATCGCTAGTCCATGACCGGACACACTGTATATATGCGACCTATACCATTGTGTTTTAAAGAAAATTCTATGCATAGTCTGCCATATTTATTTCTTGTACGCCGTGGATCAAACGTCCGAACAAAATGCCCATTGACCTTTGTTAACACAATTCTCCAAACTATGTAGTACATTTCCGAAGACATTTTGCCATTCTACAATTATTCTCCTTCATAAAAAGGCGATAAAACTGATTTAAACAATTATCGCCCCATCAGTCTAATATCTCATTCCTACAAAACCTTTATAAAAATATTAGAATGCCGAATTTCCATTAAACTCGAGTCTCAGCAACCCCCAGAACAAGCTGGGTTCGGTTAAGGCCTATGTACCACTCATCAATATCTTCACACTCCAAGTAATTTAAAAGTGCATCGAGATATTTACTTTTTGTTTTTTTTGTCTTATTATCTCGAGTAATGCTTCTTTAAGCTCTTGATTTTTTTCGATGATTCTATATTACATAACAAAACAAATATTTCATAAAGTAAATATCTGTAGTGACAGGAGTGAAAAAACCGTCACAGAGTGTAGATATATAGATATTTTTAAATGCCTATAATTTTTAAAATACGTAACTTAGATTTTTTCCTGATACCTATTATATTACAACTTAGCCTGTTACCTGATTCTGGCATGACGTCGACTTCTGAGACATCCTGTATATATGTCGGTTGTTAATTTTGTTTTCATACTTCTTTTATTTACTTTAGTTATTAGTTTTGCATACTGAGATTGTCAGCGTTAATAATAGTTATCAAGTCAAGTGGCTGTCAGTGGATGGTCGAGAGGGGAGTTCGTTGGTTGTCGTTTGTAAGATATGGTGTATAACATTGTAAGAGTGAAAATAAAAACTAAACTGATTAAATTCGCTTCAAATCATTATAATTCCTTCCCACATCTTTTGGGGGCTCGTCCGGGATATAAACAAGGATTGATTTGAAGAGGATTGAAGACTGAAGACGAAATTGTAGAAACACGCAATATGAACATAACCTACAAATTGTGCCGGTGAGAATTTCGAAGATTATTTTCCCGTACCTTATTTGCCCGTTCAACATCGAGTGTCAGTTCAACTTATTTCCCCGTTAAGTGTTGCTACTTTATAAAATTCAAATGGTCGAAAATGTTGTCATTTTATGGAAATTGGTCGAAATGGTAGTTTATGATGATGAATAGAAGACTTTTACTGTTGAAGATTTTTAAAGAAGAGAGTTGTCTGATGACTTTAAGAAAACTATCGTTTTGTACAACGACTAAAAGAAGATCTACCAGGAATCATAAAAGTAGTAACAATACGAGTATCACGATGCCACCGAAGAAAGATGAAGAGGAAATTGAAAATGAAGAAGAGGAGCACGTACAAATTTCATTTAAGGATTTAGAAAAGTCTATGAATATTTTTACTGGGGATGATACTTATCCGATCGAAGCGTTCATAGATGAATTTGAAGACACTGCACAAATTATGAATTGGACTAAAGTGGAAAAGTTGATTTATGCTAAGAGGCTCTTAGATGGAACTGCCAAGCTGTTCTTACGATCTCTGGGAAAAGTTAAAGATTATGCGAGCTTAAAAAAAGCACTCAAAGAAGAATTTGGGCCTAAGATTAATAGCGCCGTGATTCACAAGAAACTAGCTTCACGCAGAATGAAGAATGACGAAACTTATCAACAATATTTCTTGGTTATGAAAAAATTAGCATTACATGGCAAAGTTGAAGATGCTGCACTTATCGAATACGTCATTGATGGTATTCGTGACGTGAAAACAAATAAAGCCATCTTATATGGTGCGTCAGATATAAAAGAGTTCCGCAAGAAGTTAGACATCTATAGTGACTTCAGGAAGAAGATGTCTAGTAGACCTACACATTCCGGTCACTCATCTGCTAATCATTCAACTCGCAAGACAAACCACGTGAAGAGGTGCTATAACTGTGGAGACTTAGATCACCAATCACCTGCTTGTCCAAAGGGAATCAAATGCTTCAAGTGCAATGAATTTGGCCATAAATCGACAGAGTGTACAAATAACAAAAATAAGAAGACTTTAAATATTCAAAGTAAACATGAAGAAGAAAAAGTTCCGTATAAGAAGATAAAGATAAATGATATAGACATAACATCTTTAATAGACATCGGAAGCGATGTCAATCTAATAACAAGGTCTGAATTCGAGAAGATCAAAGAAAATATTCAGAATTATGATGTGAATTCAACATTATGTCTAACAGGTATAGCTGGCAAAAAAGTTTACACCGAAGGAATATTTACTGTCCCAGTACAAATTGACTGTTACTCCACGGATATCAAGTTTCATGTTGTAAAAGACGACGCGATTCCTGTTAAGATAATTATTGGAAACCCTATACTGAAAGACTTCGAAGTTAATTTCACTCCAGATGGTGTCTACATGGAGAAGATTATACATCTAACACTTTTGATGGAAGAGAAGACTAAAAATCAGGTGTATGATGTAGAAGATTCTATATACAAAGACAAGATTTACACATTATGTAAGGAGTATAAGCCTGATGAGAAGAATAAAGAAAGCAATGTTGAATTAAAAATAATACTTACTGATGAAAATCCTGTTTTTCAAAATCCAAGACGACTGTCACCTCTAGAAATGGATATAGTAAATACCCAAGTAAAGGAATGGTTGGATGAAGGAATAATTAAACCTAGTAAATCTGATTTCGCATGTCCGATAGTTTTGGCAGACAAAAAAGACGGATCACGACGAATGTGTATCGATTATCGCCGATTAAATAAGAAAATTATAAAAGAACGGTTCCCACTGCCCTTAATTGACGATCAGATTGACAAGCTGAAGGAGGCCAAAGTATTCACATCCTTGGACTTAAAAAACGGGTTTTTGCACGTGAGGGTTCACAAAGACAGTCAAAAATACACCTCCTTTGTCACGCCTCAAGGCCAATACGAATTTTATAAAATGCCGTTTGGATTGTGTACAGCGCCATCTGTTTTTCAGAGATTTATCAATGATATCTTTCACGACCTAATAACCAATGGGACCGTACTAACTTATTTAGATGATCTAATAATTCCGTCAAAAACAGAAGAAGAAGGGCTTGAAAAACTAGAAGATGTCCTAAAAAGGGCAGAAGATTTTGGACTAGAGTTCAATTGGAAGAAATGTCATTTTTTAAAGAGAGAAATTCAATACTTAGGTTACATTATCCACGACAGCGAAGTCCGACCGTCAGAAGAAAAGATTCATGCTGTAGCAAAATTTAAGAAGCCCAGAAATGTGACGGTTCAGTCATTCCTTGGACTGACAGGTTATTTTAGGAAGTTTATCAAAAATTATTCATTGATTGCGAAACCAATGACGGATATGTTGAAGAAGGATGCCGTATTTAACTTTGATGAAAATTGTGAGAAGGCTTTTATAAAACTAAAGCACATTTTGTGCAGTTCACCCGTTCTCCGAATTTACAACCCTGAATTGGAAACGGAAGTACACACAGATGCTAGTGCTGATGGATACGGAGCGGTTCTCTTACAGCGAAGTCCTAAAGACAACCAACTACACCCAGTTCATTACATGAGCAAGAAAACGACCCCAGCTGAAAGACAGTATCATAGTTACTATTTAGAAATTTTGGCTATTGTTGCCGCTATAAAGAAATTTCGAGTGTATCTTCTGGGCATTCATTTCAAGATCGTAACCGATTGTTCTGCTCTAACGATGACACTGCAGAAGAAAGATTTACCACCAAGAGTTGCTCGCTGGGCTCTACACTTAGAGGAATACGATTACGAGATTGAGCACAGGTCTGGATCTAGGATGAAGCACGCCGACGCATTAAGCAGACATCCCGTCTGTTTAATACTTACTGAAACCACAGCTCGGTTGAAGAAAGCTCAGGACGAAGACAATCATATAAAATTGTTGAAGAAAATTTTAGAAAAAGAACAATATCAAGATTATGTCGTACAAAAAGAGATACTTTACAAGGAGAAAGATGGCAATAGACTGATTGTTGTACCTAAGAAGATGCAATATGAGATAATTCGAAAAAATCACGAAAAAGGACATTTTGGAGTTACAAAAACAGAAGAATTAATAAATAGAGAATATCACATAGATAATCTACAGGACAAAACAAGAAAAGTTATCAAGAATTGTGTTGAATGCATTCTCATATCCCACAAAAGGGGTAAAAAAGAGGGATTTCTACATCCGATAGACAAGGGTGATGTTCCATTATCGACATACCATATAGATCACCTTGGACCATTGACATCGACAAACAAAAATTACAAGTATGTCCTTACGGTTGTAGACGCTTATACAAAATTTTCCTGGATTTATCCCGTGAAGACTTTAACCACTGAAGAAACATTAGTAAAGTTAAGACTGCAACAACAAACTTTTGGTTCGCCTGAAAGGATTATTACTGATCGAAATGCGGCGTTTACTTCAAACGATTTTCAAGAGTACTGCAATAATGAAAATATTACTCACTATACTATCACTACTGGGCAACCCAGAGGAAACGGTCAGGTAGAAAGAATGCATCAAATTATCATTGCCGCACTCAGTAAGCTTAGTGCTGATGACCCGACCAAGTGGTATCGCCGAGTTTCCAGAGTACAGCGCTGCTTGAATGGGACTTATCAACGAAGCATAGGAACGACCCCGTTCGAATTACTTTTTGGCACAAAAATAAGAGACAAAGACGATGAACTCAAGAAACTAATAGAAGCGGAGAACATACAGATTTTTAATGAACACAGACAAGAGCTAAGGAAAAAGGCGAAAGAATCGATACAAAAAGTACAAGAAGATAATATAAAAAACTACAATAGAAAGAGAAAAGAAGCGATTTCTTATAATATTGGCGATTTAGTAGCCATCAAAAAGACTCAATTTTCGCAGGGAAGTAAGTTATTTTCCAAATTCTTAGGACCTTACGAAGTGGTTAAGAACAAAGGAAAGGATCGATATGTCGTGAAGAAAGTTGGGCACACTGAAGGTCCAATTAATACGACAAGCTCTGCTGACTTTATGAAATCTTGGATTACGTCAGAAGATAATTCATCCGGGACAGATGAATGAACGGGATGGCCGTGTCGGTTGTTAATTTTGTTTTCATACTTCTTTTATTTACTTTAGTTATTAGTTTTGCATACTGAGAATGTCAGCGTTAATAATAGTTGTCAAGTCAAGTGGCTGTCAGTGGATGGTCGAGAGGGGAGTTCGTTGGTTGTCGTTTGTAAGAATATGGTGTATAACATTGTAAGAGTGAAAATAAAAACTAAACTGATTAAATTTGCTTCAAATCATTATAATTCCTTCCCACATATATGTAGCTATCACAATTATGTTACTAATAGTCTTGTAGCTTCTGTAGAAAACTTATGGCTACTATGGTTCCTATTGAGACGACAATCCCGTTAAAGATGAGTTTTTTAACCGAATAGCAATGCTGTTTTCTATAAATAATCATTCGTTATTGTCTGACATGCGTATTAAGTTTTTGTTTGATTAAATCAGTGGATTAAATTGATTTAATCTGTCATGTTATGGTCATGGGTTTTGAACAGGATACATTAGATAAATATAATTATAGAGCAAAATGTTCTCTACAAAATATCGATAGTACATACTTACTTCCTATTTTAAGGTAGAAGTCTTAAAATAGAATACTTAATTTCTTAAAAATATTAATTTTATTAACAATCTACGTTTTCAAAGAATCCAAGACATCCATGGATTAGAACATGAATAAAAGTTGTTAGACTGTCGCGACTTGTACACATACTTAATATAATTCTAGACAACGGGTCTTACTCGCGATAAATTATTTAAAAGATAATAAATACCGCCTCACACTAGAACCTGCTGTTGTCTGCATATTGAAAGATCAAAGACTATGAAATATCTTGGAGTCATCCTTGATCATAGATTAAACTTTGCCCCACACATAATTTCACTGACCTCTAAAATAAGGAAATTAATTTTTGTATTTAAGAGCCTTCGACACATTGCAGAGGCACAGACAATCAGGCAAGTATACCTTGCACTTTGTCAGTCTCTTCTCACGTATTGTATCGGTGCGTGGGGTGGAGCTCCAAAATCAGTTATGATTGGCCTAGAAAGAGCACAAAGGGCAGTCCTAAAGGTGAGCACATTCCGGCCATTACGCTTTCCAATACAGGAGTTGTACAAATGTTGCAAGGTCCTCACAGTTAGGCAGCTGTTTATTCTGAGCACTGTACTCCTACAACACTCAGATACCTCTTATCAGTTGATTTCAAGACGACGCAAGGACAAAGCCTGTCAACCATTTAAATTTAACTATACTTTTACCAAAAGATCTATCTGTTACTTAGGTCCTCACTTGTACAACAAATTAAACAGGAGGCTAAACCTTTACCCATTACAAAAATACCAGGTTAAAAAACTTGTGTCAGAATGGATTATGGGTATCAGCTAGACTAGAATCCTTATTACAAGTTATCTATGACAACTTAGCTAGGATGCTGGTTGCGACATTATATTGTACATATTAATATTAAAAAACAAAGAATGTGTGTCAAACAATGTACCTATTTTATGCAATAAATTATTATTATTATTATTATTATTATTACCTATTGATTGCACGACGTTTCAACCGACTTGCATCGATCGTGGTCACGAGTGACTGCAATCAATAGGTATATATTACCTTTTAAATACTTTATCGCGAGTGAGACCCGTTGTCTAGCATTATATTAAGTATAGAACATGAATGTCACGAAGCGTACACAATTTTAATCAGGATCAATATTGTGATCCGCAGATAAGAATTTCTAGGTCTTCTCCCTAGCCTTTATTATTCCCAAGTCACTTGGGGTCGGCTTTTCTGGTCTAACCGGATTTGACTGGATATCAGTTTTTACACGGAGCGGCTGCCATCTGACCTCCGCAACCCGAAGGCTAACGATACCCTAAGGCTAGACCAGTGTAAGGATATTATAGGGCACTGACTTCCCAGTAACGACTGCCATAGATGTTCATGGCAGCCAGGACCAACGGCTTAACGTGCTCTCCGAGGCACGGAGCAGGCAATAATTGTCAATCAATACGCACATAATTTCGAAAGTCATATAACTTCCGAAAGTCAGAGGTGCGCGACGTGGGTTCGAACCCGAGACCCTCTGCATTGCAGTCTGTTGGTCTCCCCACTGAGCTATCGCTTTATAGGTAAATCTACAAAATTGCGTGACAATGCACAAAACGATGTAACGTAGTATTGATTATAATACAACATAAATAATTAAGTGATTAGTATGTAGAGTCCAGTGACAAACATCATGACTATTAAAAAAAATATTGATAACGTGCACACATTTGCGTTCATGTGTTTTTTTATATAAATTAGTTATATTTGTATTTACGTTAATAACTTCCAGATAGTCCGTTCTTGAATTAAAATTAAAGACATGGAAACCGTTACTTATCATTGATATACACGTCGGATACTACATATAATTATGAGATATGTTTGTCAAGCTACTGTACACACGGCTACACATCAAGTTAGATACCCTATATACGCATAACTACGCTACATACAAAATAGAGAATTGTGGGAAAGGGACAGTGCATAGTGGTGTCGATGCAATGGTAAGGATAGAGCGTAACAAAAATATAACGCACTCTCTCGCACGATTCGCAGCATTCAACTTCAAAGTCCAAACAGTCTAGGTTGATGTGTCGCTGTGTACATTTATTTTACCATACCCATAATTTTAAAGCCGCGAGCAACAGTTAGTATACAAATACTAGCTGTTGCTCGCGGCTTTGCCCGCGTAAAAGTACGTAATGTTACGCTGGCAACAGTATTTTTTAAAATATAATATATAGCTATATTACTCGCTGACTATATAGCTTTCTAATGGTCAAAGAATTTATAAAATCGATTAAGTCGTTTTTGAGTTAACCCCTTACAAACAAACAAATCAAATCTTTCCTCATTATAATATTAGTATAGAAAAATGGTACACTACTATGTAGCATTTTTTTTTTCTCATATTTCTTTATTTATTTATTCATAAAAATATAAGCTTACAGTATACACCAAATCGTTTATATCTATGCTTATAATACTACAATAAATTACATACAATGTCAACAAAAACTTAGACTAACAATGGAAATAAGATAAAATAATATTAGTAACAACAAAAACAACCTTTTTGTTACGTGGTGAATTGCATTGACGGTTACCTCTCCGCGGTGGTGGGCGGAGGGGTAACAATAACAATAATAATTTTATTTCAGATCAATGATCCATATAGTGTTAGTATCAACTTAGCCTATTGTTAGTAATAGATAATAAATAAAATAAACTAATTAAAGACACGTACATCTGCACGCATGTCTACGCGCTCAGTGCAGTATAAATGGCCCATAAAAATTTTCTCCCAGAGTTGCCAGGATATTCTTGGAACTATCCCTAACTCGCCAAAGCATTGACGCACATCGTTTAGTGTCATCTAGCCTTTCTTCCGCAAACATGCCCGAAGCGCTACAGAAACGAGGTAGTCCCAACAACATTCTTAGCGCGTTATTATACTGGTCGCGCAGAGCGCTGTAAGCTTTCTACGTACAACTCACCCATAGGCTGCACGAGTAAAACGACTGGCAATAAGCCCGAAAGAGAGTCAGTCTGTTTAGAGCACTTTGCAAACCTGCGAGCAAGCATATTCCATCGAGTAGCCAACATTCTGCGCTCCCTATCGATATCCTGACCATCTGTAAGAGAATCTGTAACCACATGACTAAGGTATTTTAATTCAGTGACGATCTGAAGTGGAATTCCTAGTAACTTTACAGGCGGAACATTTACGGGTGTATTGTTGCGGGTTTTGAACACGATTATTTTACTTTTGGTGGCGATATACCTCAAGCCACGAAGCTCCCCTATTTCCCACAGATGGTCAGTAATTTTCTTAAACCACCAACCGACGGGCTAAACAGCACCATATCATCGGCGTAACTGATATTATTGATCATTGTTCCATCTATAGAACAACCAACCATAGTGCTACTCAGCTCACCAATCAGCCTGTCTATATATAAATTAAATAAACTGGGTGACGTTAAACCCCTTTGCCTCACTCCACACTCTAAACCATTTGGCACAGACTGGACATCTGCCCAACTAACATATTTTTTCTAGTTTTTATACCAATACTTAAATATATATATATATATAAATTCAGTGGGTCATAATTAACAGGTCAAAAGCAGACAGATTTGACAGATTACGAAAACAGCCATAGACACGTGTCTTCCTGTCTATGTATACCTAACAGTCTGCTTAAGACATGGATTGCACTTTCAATAGATAAACCGGGTCTAAAACCAAATTGGGCGTCATGTGCCTCTTCAACAGCCTCTCAAGCAGACTGTTTAGCTCCTTACCGATGACCGTAGCCATTGAAATAGGTCACTAATTATTTTTGTCTGATGAGTCACCTGTCTTATTTTTCATAATGGTAACTATGACAGTATTTACAAGTCCATCAGACAGGTAAGAGTGACCCACACAATAATTAAATAAATCAGTGAGTATTCTGAGCATATGCTCATCGGCGCATCTTAAATGCTCGACACTCAGACCATCGTGCCCGGGTGACTTATATACTTACCTCTCTTCATATTATTCAACACGAATTTAATTGCCTCGATGGAGAATCTTATATGGGAATCAACCTCACGCAGAGTCCGAGTGTCGCGCACAGATGTAACTGTAGCACTACACTAGCCTCTAGGGCGGATTAATCCAATGACCGGCCCATAGTAATGGGCCGCGATGAAGACTGCCTCAAGGAGGCCCACTCCAAGAGGCTCCCTCACCCCCTACACCAGGGAGGTGAGAAGATAACCCCGAGAGAGGTATCGGTATAGTCAGCGAGCAGCAGTAATAGTAAGAACACTCCGAATAAAGAAGATCTACAAAGAAGAATCCTCCTGGCTTTTATTCTCCACCAAACCGGCGCACAAATGCGCCTATAAGGCACAATTTTATTGAAAAAAGCCGTTAGTACAACTTGTTGTGATTCTATTGCTTTGTAAAATACTCCTCTTTTGCACCTGTCTGTATCTAAAAAGGCCAGCCCTCTGGTCACGGGAAGCGTCGATCAACCTTTTTGCTATTTTTCTTTATAGAGCACGGGCACTTACCAGTACTCATGCTCCATGTGCCCCATGACCCTAGCTTTTCGACTCCAAATGGCTCAAAAACATTCCTACCAGGTTTTTTTTATTTGCGGATGTAGCGGCAGCACCAGTACCACCCGCCGTGCTGGGAAGATGTGATGGCGTAAGGGCGTTGACACACGTTGCGTCCCACACCAAAGGACTACCCATCTTCCAAAGCACAAATGTCATACCGTCCGGTCTCTTCCCATCGTCACGTGCCAAACCATTAGGTACAAGGTAAGCTGGCACTCCAGCGGTGACAAGAGCATGGCGGATAATGTCATTAAGGTTGGCGTGCCGCGAAAAACGACCGGCATTCCCGCTACATGATATGCCATGGTAGCCAAGGCCATCGACGGCCTCCCTACAGTGACACCGATGCGGAGAAACACAAAAGTATTATATCCTAAAAGCGATACCCCATACAATAATATTACACAAGGCAAGCCTCTGACCGCCTACTAATTGATGGCACGGATGGCGAAGTGGTTGTTTGATCCATGAATTATTATGTCGTGTCTAATAATTACATGTTCAAACTCATTTATTATTCAGACAAATACCTAACAGTTATTTGCGTAGTTCACAAATAATTATTGAAGTTACAATATTAGGTCTTTAACTATGAAATTGCCGTCTACATATGTCCTATATCTAATTTCGTGGACTCTATACAAAATACAATGATTATTTTAAAATTCATTTATATTTCGGGAATAAACCATATATATTATCAAAACATGTATTATTAATATTAAATATCAATAAACTGTTATACAATTTGTATTAAAAGTTATATCGTCGAATGCCTGCTTCAATTCGTTGTTTCATTTCACCATAATTACATAATGGTTGATGTTCTTTTTAATTCAGGACAACTCATAGTGGGCTAAATACATGACAAGCCACATAGAAATCGAATTAGTGATTTAAAAAAATGGAATGTTATATACAAACCCATATTAATAGCCATAAGCTTAGAGGCATGTTCGGTAATAGCAAGACCCTATTTCCCCGAATCACACCCGAAAAGGTTGCAAATCAGAATAAACTTGTAACTATTTGTAAGTTCCAACCACCCACCCACCATTCAAGGCAGGATTAAGCACACCGTGGTAGGTTTAGCCGGTAGGACCCGGGACTGTCCGTCTTTCCCCGGGTGAGGCCGACATACCTTCTTCGCTCACCTTTTCCTATGGTGATGGTACGCAGGGATCAAACCTTTCGTAACAAGTAAAAAAAATTACTTGTAACTATATGACTGTGACTTTTGTGTATGTTAACTAATGTGAATCCATAGTTAAGGCGAACTCACAAGTGCAAAACATACATGACCATGCTTTTTGTATACCATATAAAGTAACTATTTATTATTTTTTATTTATGTATAAAAAACATGTTTATGAGAACATGGTAGTGCATAAAAACTCAATTGTAGATACTTAGAGTTTTACAATCACAAAAAGTTTTGTACTTACTAGGATTTTATTTTTGGTTAGTAATAATATTATAAATGTGAATGTGAGTTAGTTTGTATTTTATAATTTTACGCCTTAACTACCTCACTGATCATCATGAAATTTATTCGCATACGCGTTCTCAGTGGTACGTAAAGGATATAAGGTACTTTTTAACCAGTAAAAAAGTGCGGCTCCCGAGAAATAGCTAGTAAATTTCCTCTTAGCCTTTTATAATAGCACACGTCATTTTAAAACTATCACGCGCATAGCGATTTCTGGTCTTACTCCCTGTTCGCACTAAAAAACATGCAACATGTGATGTTTCGAGACATATCGTATGTAACAAATCTCATAACATGTTTTGTTGTTAGTTGCGTTCACACTAATGACAAACAACAAAACTTTTGAATGTATCTCAAGATTTATTGTTATCTGTGTTAGCACTTACCGATGTTTAAGATTTGTTATTGTTTTGTCGATGTATCTGTCTAGTTGGACGTTCGCACTGTTAACATTATTGATATGTCAAACATGTTTCACAATAGAATGTTGTTATACAGTGCGAACTCAGTGCGATACATTGTCAAAAAACAAGTATTTATACATGGTTTTAAGTGAATGTTTAGTCAGTGCGAACTCACGGTTAGAAATACCTATAAATTACAACTTCATAGTTTTATATTTTGCTTTGTTATTTTGTAAGGCGCTAAGATTTATGTTTGCTAATGTTTATACATTATTGTTTTGAAAGCAACATCCAGACTTGGAACAATCATTTGTGGATCACGCAAAGTCTCACACAAAGACCTAATACACTCGGCGCTAATGGTAGTGGCGGGAAAGCCACCTAAACAATTACGTCATCCGTGCATTCAAAAAAGTACTTTAATATTTCGTTCGTTGTGTCGAAAAGCAACGTAACGCCGTCGGTTCTATGCCTGATCAGTGATCACTCTCCGGTTGTGTCTATAAGAATTAATGAATAAAGACTGCATTTGTGTTTGCGCACAATTCTGTCACTAGGTACAATATTTCCTACGCAAGACTTAGTCCCCGTTAAGGTCCGCCACCGTGAATGAAGTACGCTATGGCAGACATTATAAATTAATATTAGTTTGGGACATCGATCTTATTCGCAGTTATTTTGCTGATTACTCTTCTTTGTAAAATGGAGTGTATATTATTTTAGTTTTTAAACTAGTTATTTTCGTCAGATTTTTATAAATGCCAGCAATACGGAGCAAGCCTATTGCCCTCATTCTGTACTTATAATGAAAGTTTATTATTAGAAAACCCTAATAAGAGTTTGCCCAAGCCTGGAATCGAACCTGAGACCTCATAATGCGGAATGTTATTCCATGGGACTAAAAACGCAATGCAAGTTTGTAAAAATTAGTGAATTTTTGTCACTATAAAATATTTAACGTAACAATACACAGGTAATCATAATATTGTGAACCTTAAAATAACTAGATTTTGCCCACGGCTTCACTCACGTAAATTTACGTTAGGTTAGGTTAGTACCAGTACTTTCTTCCGGATGAAAGGTACCCTACGTCCTTTTCTATTCCACTGACAACGTTTATGTGAAATTTTGTGATGTTCGGTCGAGTAATTAAAGCGTAACAAACATACTTACATTCGCATTTATAACTAGTTAATTTTTAATAGTAATTTATATGTATTTCTAAAACGAGAAATCGCTATGCGCGTGATAGTTTTAAAATGACGTGTATCATAAAAGGCTAAGAGGAACTTCAATATTTATTACTTACTATTATTTCTCGGGTGCCGCACTTTTTTACTGGTACCTTATGTCCTTTACGTACCACTGAGAACGCGTATGCGAATAAATTTCATGATGATCAGTGAGGTAGTTAAGGCGTAAAATTATAAAATCCTAGTAAGTACAAATTTTTTGTTATATTGTAAAACTCTAAGTATCTACAATTGAGTTTTTATGCACTACTATGTTTTCTTAGACATGTTTATTTATACATAAATTAAAAATAATAAATAGTTAAATATCTTAAACCGTATTCATAAAACTTACAAGACGGTTATAACATCGTTTAATTAAAGTTCTAAAAAGTATTGTACATAATAATGCATAAGAATGCTAGTTTGCCTAATAACAATACTGTATTTATATAAAGCATTGTTATCGTTATTACAATACCTTTTGTTTTTTTAGATAGGTTTACAGAATATTTGTGAATAAAGAATTTTACCGTATCAAGTCTTATCTAGTCTTAACTACCGATCAGTATAAAACTGTAAAGATTTACCCAAGGTCGTCACTTCAATCGTTCTGCAAAAAGTTGGCTATGGCATAATTTTATTCTGATTGTGACAAAGAAACGCCTCTGGAATAAATGGACGAGTTTTATTTCCAAATGAAAAAAAATACCTAATGTAAAGAAGAAAATAAAATTTCAAAAGCTTCGTGTAAGTAATGAGGCCGATGAAGCAACTTGTCTCCCAGGACAATGATTTGCCATTTCCACTGCGCCCAATATTGTGGGCTTAAACCCCACGCGGGACAGAAATATGTGTTATACACAAATGTCTGTGCTGATTCTGAGTGTTCTCTCTCTCTTAAAGTCTTTCGTGACAGAGGATTTATTCCTAGTGTTTATTCCATGGTTAATGAAACCGATCAAATATTTAAAGATCGACTATGTCTTTCTCCTGCCTCTCTCAGCGTAGCTTTCTAGTCAAGAAAATAATCAACCAGGCGGGGATTGGCTACGCGCGGGCGCCGCGCGGCGCCCGGGGACCAATAAGCGGACGTGCGTGCGTCGGCAGCGCCATCAATATTTAATATTATGTTTACACACTCTATCCGACATTTTGTACGGGCTGCACGCACAAAGCTCTGTAAACGATTATTCGCAATAAACCATATAACCATATTTGAACTATAAAAAATATACGCATCATTCCATTCTCTATTCGTTCCTCGTCGATATCCTAAGTAACAGTAGGTAGGTACCTAATAAAAATGTTTATTGAAATTAAACTATTTTATACGGATTTTATCGCGTTGTTTAATTAACACTTTTATTACATAATTTTGAAATTGTTGCACTACTACTATCAAACTTTACTACTTTTAAGCTAATTAGATTATTATAAAGTACCTAGTTTTATTTCAATGAATAACTTTCGCGTAAACGTAAAACAATATTATAAAAATGTTTGTTGACCCCACGGCCACGATACAGTGATTATTCCTAGTGTAGAAGATATATAAATATTTAGTTATGGCAGAAATGCGCTGAATATTATTAAGCTTTCTTAAGATCTAATTGATATAAAAGAGCATACATAAAACGATTTCACGGGTAACTCGTCTGCACGTTGACGATCAAAATTCCTGACAACGGCTTATAGTATGTTGACACAGAAGGTCCGTATTTACAGGATCGCTTTAACGGATCCGTCGGGGATAATGTTCACACTATATTTACTAGACTGGAATCAGTGTACGGCCAACTTTTCTTTTTCTCTAACTTTATTTTTCTTTCTGGCTCTCTCGTGCCACGCCCTGTGCATCTTAGATCCGATAAAACGGATTAGTGTTTAATACTGTTGTGTGTGGGAACTCGCTCATACAACTACATACGCCTTCATCATATAAAAATGTATACGATAAAACGGACTGTAAAAAGGAACGCTATATATTTTGTCAGGTCGATATTTTTTTACTGGATCTTGAATACTGTTATGTGTGTGAACTGCGTCATACAACTACATCCGTAAAAACGTTAACGATAAAACGGACCTGTAAAGCGGACTGCTGTGTAAACATTCACTTAAAACGACATAAGTCACTCCATTTTTTGTATTTACTAAAACAAAGTATATATGTATGTTTATCCATTGTCTAGTACCTATAGTACAAGCTCTGCTTAATTTGGGCTAGATGGTGTTGTGTGAATGTGATAGGTAATAATACTTATTTGTTCTTCGCTATGGAAAACATATTTTCTTGGCTGAAAGCGATGCGTTTGAACCTGTAAAGTAAAAGACTAAGAAGGCAGAAACTACTACCACTTGAGATTAATAACTGCGCTGAAGAAAGAACAACACATAGTAAGCTAGTAAATTTATCACTGAAAGATCTCCCTAAACTAAGAGCCGCTCTTAACAATAGAATATCCAACACAATAGTTTGTAACAAATCTACAAGATTTTAAAGTGGCTACTTAGTGTAGGTATGTAAACAATCTAAGCTTTAAGAATATCAGGCGGGTAAGCATTTTGTTTCACACCACTTATCTTAGTCAGAATACAAAGGAAATTTGGTTAAGCTCCCTCCATCTTTAATTCGGTCTCCTTAATACTCTATTGTAATCTGTACAGAGCGTTTGTAATCTGAATTTAGGACACGCACTTATTCAAGTTTATATAAAAAGCTTAACATCCCATTTAGAACCGCTTGTATGTAAATGATTAAGCACAGTTTATACACTTTAAAGGATAACAAAACTTTGTTGTTGTATATAATTTTACTGTTATTAAACCTGTGCTACCTTTTAGCAGGTATATACAATAACTACGTAGTAAAAAGGTAAATTAAAATATGATTTATGTAAGATTTTTTTTCCCTTTAAAGGGCAACTTCCGCAATAGGAATAATTCCTGTGTCGCGAGGAACTTTACAAACAATCAAACAAAGAACACCCAGACTCGGAACAACCATTTGTAAGTCACACAATTTTTTGTCCCGTGTGGGATTCGAACCCACAACACTCGGCGCAGTTGTAGCTGTGAGGCCGGTGAGGCAATCACTTAAACCAGTGTCATGCATAACAGTCAGTACATTTTTTTTTCCTTAGAAATTCTTCTATTGAAAAAGTATTACAATATTGCAGTAGATGGTGCTGTTCTCAAATAGCACACTAAGTGAAAGAAAATATTATTCCGTCACACGCAGAAAATTTAGCGCTAGAATATAAAATACTTAGAATGTTCTTAAGTTCCTGCAAGCTTTTATCAGCTAATAAATATATATCAAATCTTTTAAATGTTATTGTTTACTTTGTTTTCAATTAATATAGTTTATTTTTAACTATTACTAAATATTTCTGGTAAAGGTTATTTATTTTTCAAACTAATCCATAAACAGTCAAACTGTTGAAATCAATATGACATATAATTTAATCTGTCATTCCGTTTCTTGTTGTGATTCGTGAATGTGCTTCGTTTGTGTTTTTATGGATTTTTCGACAACTGTATAATTATCCCAATTAATGTATCGAATTTAATTATTTTAAACAATAAGTAAAACTTAATTTAGTTTATTGAACATTTCATTTATGGTACAGCCTCTGAGTCCATCTGTTGAGAATGTTTGTAACTATTTTATTTTTTTATATTAATTAAACGTAATTCATGTAAAATAAATCATTTGCAGTTATGTAAAATTCATTAAAATAATTATTTCGAATATTAAACTATATTTTAAGACTTATTTTGTACTAAATTCCATAGTTTGTTATAAGGGAAGTTGTATTTGTTATAACCGTTTGTAGGCGTTATGAGGCCGATATAAAATGCAGGAAGAAACTGTTACCTATAGGCTGATTTCTGTAAAATCGATGGTGTCGATGATGATGATGTGTCGAAAATAAATTAAGTAGTATTGACTGTGTATTTTTATTATAATGGATTCCGAATATCCGACATCCTGGCGTGTCACCGACATACACAATACAGTTTATATCGCCAAGATTATGGCAAAACCTGGCGATATGAACTTTATTGAAAACTAACGCAATCGAAAATAACATCTTTTCAGATAGCAAATTATTTGTCACGATTTGGTCACGATATTAATGTGGCAAATAATGGTTTATTCAATAGTTCTTGCCAGTGCATCTGGCCAATCCTTATTCCAGAAATGGCATTTAATCCGATCCGCTAATGACCACTTAATCATATAGGTATCGTCATAAATGGCCATCATTCGCCGTGGGCCAAACCTGTGTTTTATCGTGCCCCTTGTCAACGCGAGGATTTCGGCGACTGGGACCGCAATTAACTCGGACTGCGGTCCCAGTTGCCGGATCCATTTAATTTTAATATTTTTCTTCCTGCAACTGGGACCACTCATTAATAAATAAAAAAATCGATTGTTCAAACAGTACAGTCAAACGAAAAAATGTTCAAAGTAATAATTAAAAAAACATTCAAAAATATCCTTTTGAATCAATCCATCGCCGCGTACCAAGCCGTGAGGTTCAAGCTGAGCCGGCACGCCAGCGGTGACAAGAGCCCGACGGAGTATGTTATGCAGGTAGGCGTGTCGTGATATACGACCAGCACTCCTGCTGCATAACAGGCGATGGTGATCAAGACTGTAGACGGCTTCTCCCCAAAGACACCAATGCGGAGAAACACAAGGAGTACCTAAGCGCAAACAAAAAGCAATATGGAAGATTGTATCGTCCTACATGGTACCTATGTTGGTCACCTGAAGCCAAAGGTCCGACTCCCACTCTCCCACAGCCAGCAAACGGGCATGTTCAGCAGCACAGGACGATGTATTTATGAGATTTCCTCGAACTATGCATAACGGCCCATCCCACAGTCTCTGAAAGAGTCGGTTTTCGGATCTCTATAGCGTTCACGGCGTCGGTCATGCACAGCACTTCAGGATTAACCAGTGTAGGTGTCAAGATTTTCCTAGTCAATTCCTTCGTGCTATAGACCGAAGATAGGAACACTGGTAAACTTACATCAGTAATTTTTCGAATGCCGATAATAATTAAAACTTTATTGTTCAGGCTTATAGTTTTTTTTCGCTCCATTGCGAATAGTATTTTTTCCTTAGAGTTAATAAAATATGTTTGAAACTTCGGAAATCTTATCAGTTAGGTACGCACGAGCCACCTTCAATGGCGTACGCTACTCTATTGTATGCATTGTTCGTACATTTCCTAAGTCCCTCGTGTTGTGTGTTTCGTCTGAACTACCTATCCTCCTAACAAATAAGTTCTAAATAGTAATCCGATATCTGTTAACATTTCATGATTATTATAATTAAGTTCGTAATATTTATGACTCTGAAATTGGATCGATACATCGATAGTTTTTATTACAAGTATGCCTCTGATTTCTAATTCAACATCGACAGTTATTGAGACACATTTGAGTGATAGCGACGGATCGAGTTGGGACGTTGAGAGTGTATAAAAATTAAGTAAGATCAGTGCCCTGAACCCACTGCTCGGTCTTAACTGTTATTTTTCATTTGTCATTATTGTGAAGTAAAAATATTGTTCATTCTAAATAAAAATAGTGTAAAACCGAAATCGTTGTATTTTGTGCTCGCATATTACCCAGATGATGATAATCCGCAACCACTAATAACGTTGTCATTGAAAACAATACTTCTCCGACATAGTATTTTAATGTTTTGTCTTAAATCTTGTGATATATTTTTATCATAACATTGGATGTATTTTGTTTAGAATTATTTGACGATATAAAAGCTTGATATTATGATATTTAATGTTGGTAAGTCGATGTACTTTTTTTTTCCATGAATGCATTATTATGCATTATTTATTTACATTATTTATTTATTCTTCTTTATGCATTATTTATTTACTTTCATAAAATATTGGTATATCAACTTATTCATAGGTTTCTCATCCAATTTGTTTGGCCAATATAACATGAAGTTCATCTAATTTCTTGGATAAACAGCTGACTAAGATACAATAATCATCGGGTAGTACTATAGTCAGTCAATGATTGTTGATTCAAATGTTTAACATTGCAAAAACAGTAAATTTCTATGGTTTCATTCTCATTGCTATTGACATCAACAAAGCATCAATGCCATAAACCTATACTTAAAATGCCATAAAATTATATAATACGCAGTAATCACAGTTCATAGTTCCGATCAGTAACAGAATTAAAAAATCATTAACATTGAGTAATGTTTTTTTAATTATGTAAATTTAGGCAACAGAAGTGACTATAGGTACGCTTCTATGTCATTATTATCATTGTCTATCATGTTTGTACAAAATGATGTACTGTGATATACCGAAGTTTCAGGTATTTTGAATCAAACATGTCTTACTCGTTCAGTGTCATTTATTTAAATACCATCAAAACTTATTAATAAAAATTACAACAATATGCTCAATTGCGCAGTACCTAATAATAAGTTGCAACCGATGCAATATTCGTACACGTGAGTTTTAACTTATTGCCAAACTAAAATACATAATATTATATTATAACATTACAATACGGTAGGTACTTAATAAAATAACTGACTGACTGCACGGATGACGTATTTGAGTGGTTGTTTCGCCATTACTACAGCGCCGTGTTGTGGTTTCGAAGCACACACGGCACAAAACTTTGTGTGATCCACAAATGGTTGTACCGGGTGTTCCTTATGTCCATTGTTCGAACATTTGTAATGTCCGCAACACAGGAATTATTCCTATTGCCTTTATTTTTTATTTAGTTGTCTTTTGTAACCTAACTGATTATACGTATTTGTGCGAACCGCAGAGCTCGGACCAAATCATACTAGCTTCCTGTGTCGTACACTGTATTTATTAACTACTCTGTAGTACAAACATTAATGACATACGAATAGCACCGTATTAGACAAAAATATGACTTTAAGTCCATGCTAAATTATACATGTACTAATATTACCAAGAAAAGGATTTGTATGTTTGTTTGTAATTAACAAATTCAAAAACTACTCGACCGATTTAAAAACGTCTTTCACCATTAAAAACTACTTCATCCAGAAGTAACATTTATATTTATACATAACATTACGCCGCGCTGTGAGGGAGCAAAGCACAACAGAGGGGAACAGCAAGTATTACATACGAGAAAGTAGATATCTCTTCATTAACTGTTACAATTGATGTTTTCGGTGCAATATTAGGTATCGGCTAATTCTTATAGTAGACACACACACACACACACACGCACACACACGCACACACACACACACACACATACACACACACACATACACACACACACACACACACACACACACGTTAGGCAGGGCCACTTAGAGAACCAATATGTAAATAAGATCTTAATCCAATTGCGTCAGCAAATATTTTGGCCCATGGCATCTATTAGCTCAGATAAGTAATTCACTTCAGGTTACTTTAATTGTCATTAAGTTCACCTATATGTTTTTCTTCATTTATGACATACAGTCACCTATTTATATATCAGGGCACCTATCAATCCAATCTCCTTTCACCTCCTAACTAAAATGTATCTTTAATACGTATTGAGACATAGATAAGAAATAAATTTATTTATTTTGCTGTATATGAAAACACAATAAAATTTGGAGCGACACTGCTGACGCTTTAGTTGTGTATAGTCTGGCGCCAGTATGCTGTAGCGCTGTGCGGCATTTGTCTCCCCACAACCACTCAGTTAGGTCGTAGCTCAATTATTTATTTATATTATTTGTAATTGTATCCCGCACACACGGACATTCACACGCTCCCACAACATACACCTGTCACACATACACCTATCACACTTACTGCCACACCTACTCACACTACACATCCTCACAACACACCTACAGTCGCACGCCACACTCATTCACAATATAAACCCAGATGGATGTCTACTGTTCCATTAAAATCAAATAGGAAATAGAAATAAAAGAAAATCAATTTTTAAAATTGGAATTGTGAATTTATTTATGTACTTTAAACAAATGTAATCCACTGTTAAGCAACATTGTCAAACAACGTCAAAATTTAAATACGTACTCTTGTGTCAATTACCACGACTGAACACTGTCAGCCAAAATACAGGCTCTTGCCTAGATTGGTAAACAGTCTCAGTACATTTTAGTGGAATACATACTGTATAGTTAGTGCCTAATAACCACGTACCCACAGTGAATGTATTCTTTTGCATCAAATAAACATTTTTATTTTACCAGTAAACATATATCCATGTCAATCATGAAACATTTTATTTGTACACCTACATGAACATATCATAAAATCCCTACAAACTTAAAGCAATATTTCAATATAACTTGAATTAACTTCAAAAGCGTGGGTTGCTTTCTATTGCTATTTTATGACTTTACCTTTGCGAATATCGCAAAAATATTACGCCCACTGATATTAACCAGTCTGCAAATGTTTACGCTGATGTATAGGTACTTCGGCGTAAACATTTGCAGACTGGTTAATTTATTACATAATAGTTTTAACTTTGGCATTAGTAGTCATTTCAAAAACCATATTGTTATTATAAAATTTATTATTATTATATAGTAGGTACTCTAATAAAATCGGTATAAAGTAGTTTAATTTCAATGTTTAATATTTGCATAAACGTAAGACAACATTGTGACAAATACCTTAAAACATTTCAACAGTTAAAACTTCGCTCAGATATTGAGTCTGTCTATCACTGTACCTATCTCAAAAGTGTCTGAGCTGTCTCATTACTAAAACTTAAATAGTATCATAATATTTCAGTGAATAGTTTGCATTTCGAACTCAATACTTACTTCGGTAGTAACTATAAATACAATAATAGACTAATAAGTTTTGACAAACAAAATTCTAGAAGAGTTTCGTAGTGAGATGAGATATTGGAGAACTCCAGTTATGTCATATTATATCTAATAGCACCTGTGTAGATATCTTGTAATTACAGAATATCAGATAGCATACGATACATAAATAACGTGGATGACAGACTTGGAAGTAATTTCAATAATGAGATGGTATGGAATTATAGCACTGCTAATATTACCAGTCTAGGTAAAAATATCTAGAAAATAGATAAAATTGGATTATTACTTGAATTAACTGAATACTACTGTAGTAATCAATCTATCCAATCACATTAACATTGTTTTAAAAATACATAAATATTATGTAGCGTCAGGAGGCTTACTGATTTTGTATTAAGTAGCCAGAGTTATGCCCGCGTCATAATATTAGTACGTTCTCTTCTAGCAGTTTTTAATTTATAAAAGGATTATTTATCCTTTTATAAATTAGTTATGACTTTAGTCATTTCACGAACCATAATATTGTGACAGTCTTCAGATATGACTAATATAATCTAAATTATTTGAGACTTGAATAGATTTTGCCCGTGGCTACGGTCGCGTTAATGTAGATTAGGTTGTTCGTAACTCGAGCAGTACTTTTTTCTAGATTAAATGTAGGACATAGTGGAGGTATAGGCACTTTTTCACATAGTAATGAATAAAAAAGCACATGTTTCATATAATCAACATTTATTGCTAAGTCTTAATGTATGGTACATTTGGCTAGAGGTTTCATAAAGAACAGTCTACAAATTATAATCAGTCTCAAAATTTCGAAAAGTTTTTCAAAATATGTCAATAGTGCCCAAAGCTCCCCATGGTTCCCTACGGCTCAGGAACCCCATGTGGAAGGTTTAGACATGAAGTATAAAGCAATCAATATCCATAAACCAATCATAAACAGTTATATAAACTCAAATAGTATCTAAATCACAAAAGTATCAATAAATAGTGAATATTTTAATATGTTTAACATTTTTACTTATCTAAGATGACTATTAAAGGTTTATTGAATGTATACTTAGAGTTACCACGTTTGATATTATTGCTTGCCTTTGGTTCTGGTAATTAAGTTTTGATGTCATCTAGTGGGACGCTGGCTATGTCCTCTATTCCAGAAAACAGAAATGTATTTCGAATCTTGCTCAGTCTCGTAAACTTAATTGTAGCCATGGTATTACTAATTTCTTTAATTCGGTCGACATAATGCACAACAGCCTTATTTGTATCAAATTTCACGCGAATATAATCCGATAGAACACGATCACATTAATGAGCTTGTAGCTTTGTCAATCCTTATTTAAGCTTAGAAGAAACCGTTATGTACTTCACCAATTTTCTTCTTCTTCTGCGGTGAAAATTTGCGAAGATATAAATCTGGATGAAGAATCATTTACATAGCCTTGTTTAAGATATCGTTGCAAGTCTGTATGTTTTCCGGAATTTTGCGACGCATCCATCCTTCATTTTTAACTTAAACGGCATCTTTCTGTAATAAAATAATTAAAATATTGTAACAAAATCAGGTAACGTATAATAAACTGTATCATTCTATACACTACATACATATAGGTGGGAGTATTGGGCATGCCGAAACCTCCCTCAACAACAAATGTCCATTGCTCCCTCTGCATAGTTTTCCAACTTAATATTCCTGTAAATATTTTTGGTTATACATTAGCAAATATATAATGGAAATATAAATAAAAAGCACATAACTTATGCTGGTTCTTTGTTTATATACTTCGAAACCACAGCAACATAATATTTACCTTGACCAGCGTCTTACCTTAAAAAGCATGTGTGTTTGACAATTGAACGAAATTACAGGTAGTGTATGGATGAACAGTGTTGCGAATGGGTAAAGTAAACTACAGGGAAAGAATAAATTCTAAAATTGGATTGGAATAACAGTGGGGTGCCCATGTCTCCCGAATGCCCAACCCTACCCTATCTCCCCTACATCCAATCATATCATACAATCATTTTCTGTTGCCCTGAAAAATAAATGCGAAATTTCATGACGATCGGTCAAGTAGTTAAGGCGTGAAAGCGTAACAAACAAACAAATAAAACACAAACAAACTCAAATTAGCATTTATATTATTACTAGTTAGGATTCTAAGATACTTAAGTTTTGGCAGGCGCTAATATTTAATGTTGTTCAGAAAGGTACAGTTATAAAAGTAACAGAAAAATACTACTAGCTTTATAAAGCTTTAGCCTATACCAAGCTTTATTTAAAAAAGAAACGAGAAATATCTTTTTCTAAAAAACCTTTATCAATATACCTTATAGGTACACAAGGCTACACATCAAGTTAGACACCCTATATACGCATAACTACGCTACATACAAAATAGAGAATTGTCGGAAAGGGACAATACATAGTAGTGTCGATGTAATGGTAAGGATAGAGCGTAACAAAAATATAACGCACTCTCTCGCACGATTCGCAGCGTTCAACTTCTAATAGTTCAAAGTCTAAACAGTCTAGGTTGATGTGTCGCTGTGTGTACCTATAAGATAATATATTGATAAAGATTTTTAATATACAATTATTGCTACATTTTATTATATGATATTATCCCAATCTGCTGTTATGAATGTCTAATAACAAAAGATAATCCTCGTGAACATATTTTAAATCTATTCACAGTCTTCTGAAGTGAAGATATGACAATAGTTTCGATATTGATATTGCTATTATAGAGTAGGTATAATAGAGATTTAAAGTCACGAATAGTAGTAGTAAGAAAATTCACGCTTTATAATTTAAAACGTCGCACAGTTTATAAACAAACAATGTTATCAAAGATATGACATGCCAAGTGCAAAAAATATTAAAAAGACAATATAGCTCCATCTCTATCGCATTAAAACAAGCAGAAAGTGAGCATAGCGGTCACGTTCTGATGGATATAATCAGTATGGTAAAGCTTTAGATAGCCGCAATTATAGCCGATTTGAGCTCAATTTACACCGCCGCAGAATGGAATGGAAGCGACTTTTTGCAACAAAATTGTACATAGCATATATAATAATGATCTTTATGTCAATTGTATAAAGTACAAACTAAATTCGAGCCACAAAAAGGTCAGCGCGTCTTAGCGTCTAGCTACTGTCGGCGCCGCGCCTTCTGTGGGATCCACGGGATGTGGCGCGAACGGGGAATCGGTCGTGACGGTCAGTGCGGTGCTAGCGTTTATGAAAAAGGTTGTGTGGTGTGTAGTCGTGCTATGGAATAAACACATGGATTCAGAGAAATGGTTGCGCGAATTCGCTGGAATGCGTGGGAATTCTCGAGCATTCCCGCGAATTCGCGTGCCTTCTAGCGTCATGAGGCGAAATAGACCCTTCCACTCCATTCCATTTCTTTAAAATCTTTCTTTTCTCTCAATATCTTATAGACAACGATCCATCCATAAATTCCATCTAATAACAAAGAATGCTCTCAGCTGAATACAACATAATTGCGTTACCTACCGACGAAGGGATAAATAAATTCATCTTATAGGCTGATAATTAAGGGAAAATCTTGCTGCTATACCCGTTATCGTGTAGCTATGGCAAAATCTTGAGTTTAGTTGAGAATAACGTACGCGCGTTGATTGATTGATGGACTCGGTTTATACACGTTTACTGGCTGATCACGTAGGCATTTATGCTGTATCTTAAAAGAGATGTAATATCCAATATTTATATTATGTAATATAATAATATCAGCCCTGTATTAAACTATCCCATTTCTGGACACAGGCCTCTTCTCAGTGTAAGATGGGATAGGTCATAGTCCACCACGCTTGCTTAGTGCGAATTGGCAGACTTCACATATCTTCGAGAATATTATGGAGAACTCTCAGACATGCAGGTTTCCTCACGATGTTTTTCCTTGCTCGTTAAAGCTAACGATAATTAACTATTTAATAAGAACATAACTTCGAAAAATCAGAGATGCGCGCCTTGGGAACGAACTCGAGACCTCTGCGTAGCAGTCCAAAGGTTTCCCACTAGGTTATCGCTGCTAATTTTAGAGAAAATGTTATATCTATATGTATATTATCCTATATACTTACGCCTGTATTGCCCTGAAGGGTGCGGCAGAAGTAAGACACATCGCGCTAAAATGGATTTATAAACCCCAAGTAATGAGATCCAAAACTATTGCCGGTTACTCATACATAGACATAGCCAGATTTCGTGCAGTAATGTTTACGTTTTGTTATCATCGGGTTTGCGGTTTAGGCTGTTATAAACTACAGCTAACATACATATGACTAGTATATCTAAGGAAAATCCTGCGTCTTCATGCACCACATGTGTATTATACCCTTTTTTTAATTCTCTAAGCCAAAAACGAAAAGTACGTAAACAGCCTTCGTAATGTTCGGGATGGAATGCTACATTTTCAGGATATTTTATTGATCGCCATGTTTTATTTTGTCAATTTATCAAAAGTTATTATATTATATTTCTTCTGTAGTCTGCGAGCATACTTGAGCTCATACTCCTTGCTTTATTTTGTTCTTTTGTTGCATGGTTGACTTACAATGAGTAGGCTTAAATGGAAATACACATAGGACATACCTATTAATATAATGTATAATATATGCCCGATAATTGATGAAATATTTATCAAAACAGTATCGGGGTGTAGATAGAGTTACGAAGAACATTCAAACCTATCAATAGGAATTGATTATTTGATATTTGATCGATGATTAATAGCATCGATATTAATAGCAATAAAAAAACAGCTTAGTCACAAAACATAAAAATCATTTAATAATATTCACTGATATTGCATATACTCTGTATACGGGAAATGTGGCGATTGATGCACTAAGGGCACCAATACCGTGAAAAATCGAGGCGACTATCCTTTTTTAAATGGATGGTTGCTCTTTTATTTTGTAACTAAGTCTATACTAATATTATAAAGCTGAAGAGTTTGTTTGTTTGGTTGAAAGCGCTAATCTCAGGAACTACTGGTTCGAATTAAAAAAGTATTTTAGTGTTGGACAACCTATTTATCACTATACAGGGGGTCCGGTAATTAATGGATAACCTGGAAATGTCTTATAGTGGAACTGATGGCCTGAAAAAAAATCTATCCTAACTACTACCTGAGATGTGTTTTTTTTAATTACCATGTATAACTTTCTTGTATACTACGACCATAAATGAATGAAATCCATCGGTTTTTTGTTGTTTTATTATTAAACACTAATTATGCTAATAGATAGACAGTCAAAAGTATGCTATGCTATATATAATAGCTTGCACTTTTTAATATATTATATTTCTTTTTTTTCTGAACGGCCTTCGGTTCTACTATAAGACATTTCAAGGTTATCCATTAATTACCGGACACCCTGTATTACATCACGCTACGACCAATAGGAGGATCACTGAAAAATGTTACAAAATCGGGGAAAATTCTCTTATGTGAAGTTACGCGGGTCAGCTAGTTAAATATAAGAATGTAATTATTGCCACCTATAATGTGTACGTAATAAACCAGTGTAGTGATAAAATGAAAGGTAGAACGGTATTTCTTATTATTAATACTTATAAAATTACGTAGCAGTAAACTTACACCTGGGGCCCTATTACAAACTTTTATAAAACCTGTCGAGTTCCAGGCAATTCAAATAACTGCCTGGTTTTGTTTCGTATTTTATTTGAATAGTTGATCGTCTTCATTTGTCGCTGGCCGATTTGTGACGTGACAGTGCATCGTTCAAAAATATGACATATATATTTGTCGGTAAGTAACGGTTTTCATTTTATCGTATTTTCTATGATATTATAATTAAAACTATTATTTTAGGCAAAAAATAAAACAAATATATCATATCATGAATTTTATTATTATATTTCCTAGTACTCATTTTAAAATTATATTTTTCTGTATTTTATTTAAGACTTTTTATGTGAGATGTTACCTGTATGGTGAGAAATAAACATTATTATTATTATTATTATTATTTGCAGCATTAAACAAAATATTATAAGTAACTAATATTCGGCTACAGAACGTCGCGCGTTGCCGATTGAAATGTCATTTCCAGATACACATTAAAAGTTGCTCTACATACATCGACTTATAATATCTTACTCTACATAATTATTATCTAGTTTTGATATCAATATTATGTACCTAACATGTATAAATAAATTGTTATGTTTTATAAATAATCTTCAATAATTATCACACGTTATTTTTTTTAACAATTGAACGTGTCTAATAAACTAAGAAACGTCTACAAAACAGATGATTATCAGAAAGTGATCAGCCATCGACAGTACTTACAAAAAACAGGTGCATGCGATTTTTGACCTTATTGACATTACTCAGAATTTATCATTTTATTAACGTATTAATGTCAGATATCGGTCATGAATTGTCAATAAGGTCCAAAATCGCAAAGCACTATCGCTGGCTGATCACTTTCTGATAGTCATTTGTTTTGTAGACGTTCATTTATTTTGTAGACACGTTCATTTGATTTACATAAAAAGAAAATTCCAACTTATTTTAGGTAATTATAATAATAATAATAATTTGTTTTATTTTCATTAAACAGATTTACATTTTATTGTGTAGTGATCGAAGTCACCTAGTAAGCAAACAATGCATGTGACAGGTGACTACGGTTTTCCATAGCTAATAAAAACTAAAACATTAAAATAATAATATTACTTAAAATAATAATTATAATTTGTACTTAATACGTGAACTTTATTCTTAAGTACTGCGAATATACTTAATTACAGAATATGTATAGGTACTTAACATTTATAAGCATTCTCACTATAATGTGTGTATGTGTGTGTGTGTATGTCCCCGTGGTACAACTAGTTAGACATAATTCCAGCGTTGTACTACGGGTCATAATCATAAATTGACTGAATTTTATTGACTAACCATAGGAAAACATTATTTTATACATAAATAAAGCAATACAAAATGTACATGACACATGTAAATACATATAAGATTTTTTTACTTTATTTTATAATTTATTATTATTAATATATTTTTATTAAGTAATGTAAGTAGAGCATATATCATGGCGTCACATTAAAATTTCAATCGGTGTCACGAAGAGGAAATGAAATTCCTTCTCGTACCTAATGTGCCTATCATCCCAAATTTACTGAAAATCCTGAAAAGCATAGTTAAATATTTATGTATTGACCAAGACCCAATATTTATGTATTGCGTCTATATTAGGTTGCACAGAAGATGAAATGCTTTAAGGAGTTGTCTCGCCATTGCCACTGCGCTGAAAGTTGTTGGCTCGATACCCACAAGGGATAAAAAATTGTGTCATCAACATACAGTCGTTTCGAATCTAGGTGCAACTTGTGTCTATTTTTTGAATGTTTGTAAAAATCCCAGTGGCGAGGTGACCACTTAAACCTCTAAACCGTCCAAATAATTAGAATTATATCTTCTTCTCCCTAGCCTTTATTATTCCCAAGTCACTTGAGATCGGCTTTTCTGAACTAACCGGAGTTGATTGGATATCAGTTTTTACACGGAGCGGCTGCCACTTGACCTCCGCAACCCGAAGGCTAACGATACTCTAAGGCTAGACCAGTGTCAGGATATTATAGAGCACTGACTTTCCAATAACGACTGCTATAGATGTTCATGGTAGCCGGAGCCGACGGCTTAACGTGCTCTACGAGGCACGGAGCAGGCGATCAATACGCGCATAATTTTGAAACGTCATATAACTTCCGAAAGTCAGAGGTGCGCGACGTGGGTTCGAACCCGAGACCCTCTGCATTGCAGTCTGTTGGTCTCCCCACTGAGCTACCGCTAGAGAATTATATGACAGCTTAAAATTAAAGATTCCGGCTGATGCAGCGGGAATTGGACCGGGCCTTGGCCCGGCTGTCGACGAACAGAAAGGCGCCAGGCCCAGATGGCGTTCCGGGCCGTGTCTTAAGCATCGCACTGAGGGTACTGCGGGAGTCATATCGGGAACTGCTCGATATGTGTTTGAGGACCGGGCGGTTCCCGAAGGACTGGAAAACCGGCCGTCTTTGTCTGTTGCAGAAGGAGGGACGCCCGTTAGACTCGCCTTCCGCATACAGACCGCTGGTGCTGCTGAACGAGACGGCCAAAACTGCTGAGAGGGTCCTCGCGGGCCGTCTCGTTCAACACCTTGAGGAGGTGGGACCGGGACTGTCAGAGGCACAATACGGCTTCAGAGGGGGCCGATCGACCACGGATGCGCTGGTCGCCCTAAAGGCCTTCTTCACGGAGGCCGTAAACCAGGGAGATGTGGTTCTGGCAGTCTCGCTCGACATTGAGAACGCCTTCGGCAGCCTGCCGTTCGAGACGTTGAAGGAGGCGCTCCGATACCATGGAGTGCCCCTGTACCTCCGGAGGCTGCTGGAGGCGTACCTTGATGAGAGATACGTTGTTTGGGAGGGCACCGACGGGCGTCTGCTCCGGCGTCGTATGGAGCGCGGTGTTCCACAGGGTTCGGTTCTGGGTCCGACCCTGTGGAACATCGGCTTTGACTGGCTGTTGCGCGGTGAACTCCTCCCCGGGATGGGGGTGATTTGTTATGCTGACGACACCCTCGTCATGGCGAGAGGGAGCAGCTTTGAGGCGGCGGCCCGATTGGCCGAGGTCGGAGCGGCGCTCGTCATAGAGCGGATTGAAATGCTGGGCCTGAGGGTCTCCGTTAGCAAAACGGAGGTTCTCCTATTTCATGGCCCGCGTCGCGGTGCCCCCCGAGGGGCGAAATTAAAGATTTTAAACGAGGACGTGCCGGTGCGGGCCCAAATGAAATATTTGGGCCTGCACCTAGATGGAAAATGGTGCTTTGGACCTCATTTCGCCCAACTCGCCCCGAAACTAGTAAATGTAGCTGCAGCGCTGGGTAGACTTCTGCCCAACACTGGTGGTCCGGGGTCGTCTTGCCGGAGGTTGTACAGCGGGATCGTGAGGTCCATGGCGCTGTACGGCGCCCCAATCTGGGTCGACGCTCTCACTGCGCGTAATAAGGCTCTGCTAAGGAGAGCTCAGCGGGTCATCGCGGTGAGAGCCATCAGGGGGTATCGTACAGTGTCGTGGACGGCTGCTACCATCCTGGCGAGCGACCCGCCTTGGGAACTGGAGGCGGAAGTTCTTGCAGAGGTCTACCGACACCGCTCGGTGGCGCGGTCTCGGGGCGAGGAACCGGTCGTGGGTGAAATGCGGGCTGAGGCTCAAAGTGCCCTCATCCGGCGGTGGAAAAATGAACTGAGGACCCCCACCGCCGGAGTCGAAATAGTGGAGGCTATCCGGCCTCTCCTTGAGGAGTGGCTGAATCGTCGGCACGGAGTGCTGACTTTCAGATTGACGCAGGTGCTTACCGGACATGGCTGCTTTGGTAAGTACCTGCATCAGATTGCCAGGAGGGACCTCACCCTCCTGTAAGTCGTGCGGCGCGCACATTGATACGGCGCGCCATACAGTAGAAAGTTGCGCTGCCTGGCAGACACAACGGAGCGACCTGACCGCCGTCATTGGCGGGGACCTGTCGCTGGGACGAACAGTGAGCACCATGCTGGCCAGCGACAGGTGCTGGCAAGCTGTTGCCGACTTCAGTGAGGCAGTAATGCTCCTGAAGGAGGCTGCGGAGCGGGAACGGGAGGCCGACGTCAGTGCGGACCCACTCCGCCGAGCAAGGCCAGGGAGGAGGCGACGCCGCTACGCTCACCTCCTCCCCCCACCTTAGATGGTTGTGTCTTGGGTCGTAGCCCTGCCAGGCTAACGTCTGAGTGCTGGAGAGAGTTCGGAACGGAGATCCTCCGGCGCTCCATGATAGACGGGAAGAGCGCCGCAGTTAGGTTTAGTCGGTATTCCGTAACATCCGGTGAGTCCGACACTACCCACTGTTGCCGGTGCGGTTTTCCGACCGCATCGACAGGAGTGGGTGTGCGTAAGAGCATTCCCCTGCGAGAAAAAAAAAAAAAAAAAAAAAAAGGTGTATGGGGCATGCGGTTGGCCCCAGACCGGTCTGTGTGGAATTCATTGGGGGAGTCCTATGTAAAGATGATGAAAATTACTTTAACATATAAACCGAAATATTTCTACTAAATCTTGAAATATTGATATAATTCCATTTCTTTAAAAAATATTGTTCATAGCGAAGTTTTGCTTTTTATAAGTCTTCAAAGTTGTTTTACAGCTACAAAAATACTGCTATATTTTCTTCTACAAATCCTTAATGGTGAAATGAATTTTATAAGCTTGGTGAATTCAGAACTATTCGAAGAAGTTCGTTCTACAAAATTGTAGATTTAGGATTTTAATATAGTATATTTTAACAAACTGATATTTTATTTTTAATATAATTAAATAATAATTATTTCCTATGCACAAGCAATAATTCCTGTGTCGCCGGGAAAACAAACATACAAGCAACGGACACAATGAATACCCAGACTCGGAACAGCAATGTTTGTCATCACATCACAATGTTTTGTCCCGTGTGGTGATCGAACCCACTACACTCGGCGCGGCGGCAGTGGCCAGGCGACTACTTAATCCGAGCAGTATCGTGCAGTGCACAGAACATTTCTGTTTTAGGTAATATTATGTAACCGTGAACACATCTCGTGATTTAATTTGAGCTTCTTGTGATTAGAACAAACTTATCAAGTATTTTTGTCTAAGCATCCAAGCCTGACATTAATCTGTTAAACGATTTGTTTAATCGAAATTAAACTACTATATACGGATTTTATCGCGTTGTTTATTTGACACTGTATTACATAATTTTACTACTATTAAATTTTACTATGTTTAAGCTTATTAAATTATTAAAACAATTTATATTTAAGTTTACACTTTCTCCCCGTGACCATGACCACGACCAATAATTTAAAACAAAATAAATTAATACAAAACATACAAGCAACGGACACAATGAATACCCAGACTCGGAACAGCAATGTTTGTCATCACATCACAATGTTTTGTCCCGTGTGGTGATCGAACCCACTACACTCGGCGCGGCGGCAGTGGCCAGGCGACTACTTAATCCGAGCAGTATCGTGCAGTGCACAGAACATTTCTGTTTTAGGTAATATTATGTAACCGTGAAAACATCTCGTGATTTAATTTGAGCTTCTTGTGATTAGAACAAACTTATCAAGTATTTTTGTCTTAGCATCCAAGCCTGACATTAATCTGTTAAACGATTTGTTTAATCGAAATTAAACTACTATATACGGATTTTATCGCGTTGTTTATTTGACACTGTATTACATAATTTTACTACTATTAAATTTTACTATGTTTAAGCTAATTAAATTATTAAAACAATTTATATTTAAGTTTACACTTTCTCCCCGTGACCATGACCACGACCAATAATTTAAAACAAAATAAATTTTAAACCAAGTCTGGTATTGTATACTTGATAGATTAGGCTAGAAAATATGTATAAATGTGTAATTACATTTTATTTCTATTTGTTAAGGAAAATAATTACAAGAATATGTTCGGCAAAAGTGGCTGCTTTATACGTGAATAAATTACTATTTGTAACAACCAACCATTAGCAGAAACTTCTGGGTAGGTAGTGGTTTATTCCCATTCAGTAATATTGCTGAATGGAAAATGAATCATCGATTATTGAGGCCGAAATTGGAAGAGGCCTATGGCTAGCAAATGGTTGTGAAAGGCTGGTTGACTTATAGGACCTTTATTAATTGTGTTTATTTGAAAGTATATTATTACTATATAATAAATATGCTGTGCACGAGACATCTTGAGTTCGATTCTCGGGTCGAGCAACGTATTATCAGGTTTTCCTTTGAAGAAATAGTTAGTTGCAGCATGGAATCTGAAACTGTATCCGGTAAACAGCAACCCTATGATTCTTAAGTTAAAATAGATTCAGAACATAGTAATTTCAGTTTTCAGTACGCCGTCCCTTACACCCAGTATAGTACTAATGTAATTACGTACATTCTGTAACATAAAGATGTTTAAGTTCAACACTTCTCTTCACCTAACAAAACGTCTAGTGAAGTGAGAGTAAAAGTATTTTCAGATAAGATAAATGATTCACATTTTTGCACTGATTGACTGCTCTTGTCAATGTTTTGCAATGGTATTAGCTTCATTGTTTTCAATATAGGCTAACACTTTTTGCACAGCTGTCTGTGCAAAGCCTTGTGAAATATACTTGACTATATATGTATTATAAAACAAAGTCCCCCGCCGCGTCTGTCTGTCTGTTCGCAATAAACTCAAAAACTACTGAAGGGCTTTTTATGCGGTTTTCACCAATATAGTGAGTGATTCATGAGGAAGGTTTAGATGTATAATTTGTTAAAGTTTGTAGTATCCGTGCGTTTGTAGTAACTGTGGCACACTACAACGTGTTTGTCTAGAACTGTTTGTTTTATATAATTTAATCATAATATGTCGAATGAACTCTTGTTTTCATATGTGAATAGCGATTGCCGTCAATACTTGGGCAAGGTTCTCCACCATAGCAGTGTTGAAATTTCATTTTATCTCACCTTGGAATGGCGTTCATTCATCACGATTTAGTTATAGATTCAATATTTCCTACTACCATATATCTTCGTATAAATGTTAAATATATGATTCTAATTTCTAATGGCATCCTACCTACTTAACCAGGAAAAGTGCTTGATGCACTATCCACCGGCTAGGGGACGGCACCGGCGGGGTGTATGGGACTCCCAGGCAAGACGTGCTGGGGTATGCCTACTAAAAAACCTGGGGTGTTCCCTCTCTCACCCAATGGGGGGACCAGTTGGGAGCTTAAAAGATTCATCTATAGCAGGCCCCCCTGGTGGATGCGGACGGGTCAATCGGACCCGACCACCTCTCGTCCCCAGGGGAGAGACTGACCGCTCTCCACTTTCGACGTTAGAAGGCGCACGGGAACACCGCGCGCGCCCTCTCGGGGCTTTTAATTTACGGGTGACAGGGTCCCCTGAGGCCCTGTCACCCGGAGCCCCTAGGTGGGGGGGCAGGATAGCGACATAAGCGCGTCTCCTGCGCCCCCTCCTCCGGCGGCGGACATCTGGGGCGTAAGGATCTTCCTCACGCCCCCGCTCCGCCGCCTCCTTAAGGAGGCGGCGGAGCGGGGGCGTGACCTCATTGCGCCTCAGCACCTGTTGTCGCCGACCATCTTGGATACGACGGTCAGCAAAGAGAGGTCGGGGCCAATCACGGCGACCAGAGCACTGCGCTCCGCGGCCCACGCCGGGCACTTCTCCAGCGTGTGCTGCGCCGTGTCCCGGTCACACTCCTCACAATGGTGATACCTGGTTGTCGGCTCCCTACCGGCTATCTTGCAGAGGTACTCTCCGAAACAGCCGTGTCCGGAGAGCACCTGAGTAAGACGGTAGGTGAGCGATCCGCGCCGTCTGTCCGTCCACTTCTTTAGCACCGGACGCGCAACCTCGACGGTCCTCACCCCGTAGCGGGGCTGGGCCAGACTCTCATCCCATTTCGCCTCAAGGACCAGTCAAGCCTGGGATTTTCGCGTCTCAACCGCCCTGTGTGTGGGTTCCTCGCCATGGAGCCGGAGGTCCGCGCGCCAGCAATACACTGACGCTTGGACCTCCGCCTCCAAATCCCAGGGAGGCGACGCCGGCAAAACGTACGCCGCCCCCCGCGACACCCTGATCGCCATCGCCCTCTGAGTTCTCCTTAGGGGGACGACGCTTCGTAAAGTGACTTTAAAAAAAACCTATTTTGTTTTTGTTGAAAATGACATTAAATGATGAAATTATTGCGTGTTGGTTAGATCGATGAGCATTCTTCAAATGAAGAAGATACGTTTAACGAAGATTGTAGTTAGTGATGTGGCAGCAGATATTGGGGAAGATTTTATACTACCTTGTGACTCCGCATCTGACTCCGAAATTGAAGGTGATGAAGAGGCGAATTTAGCGAAGGAAAATGCCGAATCTCAACCTAAGAGCACACATTGTGATTCTTCGTCAGACGATGACGTTCCTTTGAGTTGCGATCAAGACCGAGGAAAAAAGATGGCCACTTGCTATATTTTATACATTACTGGACATATCAGCATCCAATTCATATATGCTATACCTACTTATCTAACCAATCGGAAAAGCCTGAAAGCCGTTTTACATTCATGAAAATGGCGACTAGACAGCCTTCGAGACCACACATGGAACGTAGAGGAAAATTACGTCGATTCAGCGGATCATAAAACTATCTCTTTGTTGAGTGCTGAAACTCGATCAAGAGGCACTTCCTGGCTCTGCAGGATATAGTGCAGAAGCACCAGAAAAGTCAGCAATACGCAAGTACTGCTCTTTGCATAATGCAAAAAAGAAACGTAAGACTTAGTACTTATGTTTCATGTGCAAGAAGCTCATTTGCCTGGAATGCTCCTACATGACGTGTTTATTTTGCCGTGAAAAATGTGAACTTTGATTATTGCAATTTTATAAAAATATGTCCGTTATGATAAAAATTTGTTTTAGGTTATTTTTGTTGATTACTTTTAAAATTAATGAAGATTGTTCCTAATATTCGGTAATTTTTGTTACTGATCTCATTTTATTAGAATGTTATATTTTTTATAGTTTTCTTACTCGTTTAAAAATAAATAAATTTTTTTTAAAGATAGGCGTTTATTTTGAAATATTTTCTAATTTCAATATAAATAAAAGATTCAATTTGTTACCCTACACCATAGTTTTTGTTTATATGAGTTCAAAGTACCGGAGTCTGAGAGACTCCAGGTAGGCAGTTATGTTTCTGAAATAAGGGGTAGGTAGTCAAGGACCGCAGCGGCTTTCAGCGGCACACCAATGGATTTTTAATCATGTCTGGTATTCTGTACTTGACAGATTAAACAAGTTACACATTTACTTAAAAGGTGAATTCAAAAATCCCATTTCCATTTTTTATTACAGCGATAATGATTCTGTATACAAGCAGAGACTTTTATCTCGCCGAGAAACCGATGTGAGCTCATGTAACTATGCATGTTTATATAGTAACCATTCTACGTACAAATTCAACAGTGCTGAATCTCGGTTATTTTCATTGTCGTCGGTGCGATCAAGTGCGATTGGGATTAGTCACCAAAATTGTCTTCAAATCAGTCCACTGCCTTTGTCTGTTTATATAAGCGTTGCTATAAATATTTTGTAAGGCGCTAAGATTTATCTCGGTACGCTAATGTAGAAATACAGCTCCCGCAATATGATTAACTGCTGTCTTCCAGGAACTTTAAAACATTCAAATGACAAGCAAAAAGAACACTCAAACTCGGCACAACCAGGTTTTCTTCTGTACGGAGATTAAACCCACAACACTCGGCGCTGTAGCAGTGGCGAAACCCGAAAATAGAAAAAATAAGTCCATTCTTTTTTTTTATTAATTTGTTTTATAATATATTAGAACATTCGTATTTAAATACAGTCTCATGAATAGAACATAATATAACTTATGACAAAATATGATTTATTGTATAACTACAATTACAATTTCTTCGGTAATGCCATAGCAACCGTCTTGACATCCATGTATTCCAGTAGAGAATCGATACCGCTGAAAACAGAATACTTATATTAGATTAAAAATAAAAATATTTTTAATCCTGCCTGCCTAGTTCCCCCGGCTTCAACTGCACTTGCATCTGCTGCTAATTGTGGATAGAAAAACCCAACAACAACTTTGCACCCAGTAACTGAATTACCGAGTGTAAAGTGTTGTGGGATTTTTCTATTATTAACTTTGTGATGCGTTTCTTTGAGGAGTAGAGTTTCCAGGCTCTTTAAAGAGGCATTGTATTTTCACCAGAGGGCCGATGTGTTATTTTTCTTACCCACTTAGCATGAAATGTGATAAGTAATGCACTTTATATTGCATCTATGTATCTATAGGCAGGCCTAAGTAGTACAAATAAGCGGTGACGCAGTGGTTGTGCTTGCGGTCTCGAGTTCCGATTCAGGACTGGGCAAACAATTGTTATCGGGTTTTTCTGTCAAGTCTAAATAGCTATTTAAAGATAAGTTGACAGTGTTGCACACCCCCGTGCATCCGCAAGCATGTAAAGCCGATAGTCTTACACTTAATCTCTCTCTGGTCATGTCTTAGCACTTGTATTTGCGCATCTGTTTTGCGCAGATGCGACCAAAATTCGGTTCAGATGGTCCTTACAGTAAAAAGAAACTTACCCTTCACGGCCAATCCCCGACTCCTTGAATCCTCCAAAAGGCAACTGTGCACCCATACTAAGGTATGTGTTGACCCTGTAAACATTGAAATGCTGAAATCTGAAACCTGATATTCTTACTCGGGATTTGCCAAATTCAATTTGTGAGTTGGTTTAAGAAAGATAAAGATAAATTCTTTCAAGAAATCTGATTTACAGCCAAATAATGGGATCGACTTTCTAGGATAGACATGATTAGAAATAGGACTCCACTAGAATTGTGATGAAGAAGGCTAGGATAAAACAAAAAAAACTAGCTTCGGTTGCACGAATAAACACATAGAGGACTTCATATTTCGTTCGGGAATTGCTAGCGCTGAAAGTTTCTAAGACACAAGTAAAACTGAAAAGGATTCCTCACCAAATGTTGCCTGCTTCAACGTGCTTGCTGAACTGCAAGGCATTCGTGAGATTTGTTGTAAAAATTCCGGCTGCTAAGCCGTAATTAGTATTGTTGGCGCGATCAATCACTTCCTCTAAAGTTTCAAACTTCAAAATACTTTGTACTGGTCCGAAAATCTGTAAACAAATATTTAGGTTATCAGGACTGCATCGACAACTTCAATTATTACTCATGATAGTTTTTTCATGAGATCTCTAAACATAAAAGCAAAGTTGTTTTCTACTATTATTACCCATTCCGAAACAATGCGATTACAATAACGAATAAAAAACAAGAAATATATTCGGTGAAATGTACCTCAAACAATTAAGTACTATGAAATAGTCAAAGCTGTAAAGCAAACACAAAAGAGCTCTACATCATATCATCTATCTGCCTTTCAGAGCTCTTTTGTAACCCGAGTAGTATTGAAATAATAATTCATGAAAACACTTTCATGATAATGATTTTACTAAAATTCGAATATTTTAATACAACTTTTGGTGGAAAACCTCTGATCCCATTTTCGCAGAATTATCCAAAATGTTTTGCTCACACCCAGTCAAGTTTTGTTATTGATGAGATTATTGGTCATCGCTAACAACAACTATTAAGAAATTTGCTACAGTTCACAAGATCTTTCACACAATGAGATTTGTATTTGTTCATTTAAATATTGCGCGTAGCGTGCTCATTACTGAGCTGTGACAAGATGAGAGTAAGCAAGTTGCGAATGCAGTAAAAAATAATAGCTAACAAACACGCATATCGATATGACCGCAAGTAACATTCTATTTTCACATATAGCAACACAGATCTATATTGACATTCCAATTGTAATTGAGTCTATCCTAATCCTGATTAATATTATAAATGCGAATGCGAGTATACATATTGGTTAGATCGTTACGCTTTCATTACGCGACCGATCATCAAGAAATTTTACATACACGTTGTCAGGAGTACAGAAAAGAACAAAGGGAATATTTTATCCAAAGTCAAGTCAAAGTCAAAAATCATTTATTCGTTTAGTCCACAAAGTAACACTTATGAACGTCAAAATATATGGATTAGTGAGTTTACAAAGTTACTGAACACATTTAGGTTAGTTGCTAGGTTCAGGCAAAGGGTTGAGCCTATGAGAAGAAACCTGCAAGAAACTCACGGCCACTCTTTTAAATCACCAATTAAATATAATTTCAGTATTTCACAACACAGATTAACAAGGTGTTGCAGTCATTATGCCATCCATATATATCCAGAAAAAAGTACTGTTACTAACCTACATTTACCCGAGCGAGGCCGCAGGTAAAATCTAGTAATATTATAAATGCGAATGTGAGGTTTTTGTTTATTTGTTACGCTTTGACGTTTTAACTAATCGATATATCATCATGAAATTTCGTATACACGTTATCAGGTCTACAGAAACGCCATAAGCTAACTTTCATCCAAAAATATACTATTTTCGTATTAAATATGAGTAGAAACTATAAACATTTATAAATTACCTCTTCCTTTGCAATGGTCATGTCATCTTTAACATCAGCAAATACTGTAGGTTCTATGTAGTATCCTGTAGTGCCGACTCGCTTGCCTCCCGCCAAACACTTAGCCCCTTCTTGTTTACCCTTCTCGATGTATCCCAACACCTTGTTAAACATTACGTCATCTACCTGCAAAGATTAATTCATCTTCCTGAATTAATATGGACAAGGGACATGATATAATATACCTACGTAACATCATGACTGTTTTTTAGGGACACAATGTATGGCTTTTGCAATATTTTCAACTAAAATATTATTACTAGTATTGTTGTTGTATTGTGTATGTATGTTTGTTTTTAATCGTAAGTGTTGTATACATCTGTAAAGACCACTTTGTACCATTCCTGTTTTAAATTATAATTGAATAGTGAAGTGTCGACGGTGTAACTTTAAATAAATAAATAGGTCCTGTTTTGTAAATGTAAGAATATCTCTATAGATATTCTTATCGATCTCGATCTATATTGAGAAGAACAATATGCTGACTTACAATGATATTTACTGTTATAACATGAACCTTGAATTACTCATCTGTTAGAGTAATTCATATCCATTGCAGATATGACGTATAACACGCCTTCCTTATCATCTGGATCGTTGTTATGGACTGAATGCATGCGTTGTTACCACTTCTATCATATTTATTCTTGTACTATCTTCCTTTAAGTCAAGTGTGTCGTTATCGTAGGTATTATGGTTATAGAGATCCTTAGATTGTATCAACATTATTTAATTCATATATCTATATCTACCTATTTATATTATGATATATAAAAACTAAGTTAGGGGATACGATTAGATTCTAGACGTAATTTACCTGCGGTCCATGTTGTGTTGTAGGATCAGCCGGATTACCAATTTTGAGAGATTTAGCATATTTGACGGCTGCTTCTACAAATTTGTCATAAATGCCGGACTGTACAAACAAACGGGAAGCTGCTACGCACACTTGTCCTTGATGTGCGAATACTGCGTGAGCAGCAAACGGGACCGCAATGTTTACTAAAAGTAAAAAATAATAAACATAAGGTAAACCTATAAATAAAGAATCTGTGCAAGTTTTGTTAAAAATACTTATAAAACTGTGTAACTGTATCTAAACGAGTAACGTAACGTAACGAGCAACATGGACATATATGGAGCCGTGGACATAGCACCTTGCGAACACTAATGGTGCAATGGCACTTGACAAATGAAGCTCGAAACAAATTACGGTGCACTTACAATCAGCATCATTCATAATAACAAGAGGACTCTTGCCGCCAAGCTCCAGACAAACCCGTTTCAAATTGTTCGCTCCGGCTGCCTGTTGTATTATTTTGCCGACCTGAAAGTAAAATATTTTTACCATTGTATTTCATATTGATATTATTTAGTTATTTAACCTATTTAATCGCAGCGGCACATCGGTGGCCACACCTCATAGATTTTTAATAATGTCTGTCATTTTAGCAATTGACAAGTTAAGTATCGTATTTATTTAATATTCCCTATTATGTCATAAGTTACAATAGTTTTCTTATTTTTTGGTAATCTTAACTTAGACAGGTTACTCTACAATTCAAATAATCCAGATCACACTTACTTCAAGTGATCCAGTAAATGATATCTTGGCGACATCAGGGTGATGTGTGAGAGCCGCACCAGCGGTCTCACCATATCCGTTGACAACGTTCACGACGCCTTTAGGAATACCAGCCTCTTGCAGCAATGCTGCTAACGCTAATGCTGTCAGTGGAGTCTGTTCTGCTGGCTTTATTACTACAGTGCAGCCTGAAACAAGATTCATTGCCTTAAATACTACAATTGCAAATCATGGATATTGTTTTCTATTTTTCGAATTTGATTCTGTTGAAGCCTACTAAGATCGCACGTATAATGAACATAGCATTATTTAGAAAAAATAAGATTAAATAAATTTACCAGCGGCCAATGCAGTGCAAACTTTGTTGATGAAAATAAACATGGGCCCATTCCACGGCAAAATCAATCCAGCTACGCCCACTGGCTGCTTCAATGTATACGTAAATAAATCACCATCTGTGAATAATACGCTGTATTAGATTTTAGATCAACTAGTATTTGTGTTACTCTCATACTGATATCCACTTTACCTGCAGGAATAGTATCACCATGTATCTTGTCTGCACAGCTGGCTAAATACCGCACATTCTTGATCATAGCATCAATAAAACGATCCAAGAAGGTACGAATCATGCCATTATTGTAGGACTCTAGTTCAGCAAGGTATTGTCTATCTCTGTTCACTAAGTCACCGAACTTGTTTAAGAGTTCCCCTCGTTGTGACGCGTCCAGCTGACGCCATTCTGAATTGCGATGGAATGCTCGTTTTGCTGCGGCAACTGCCAAGTCTATGTCCGCCTGGGTACAGTAAAAGTAGCTCAAATGAAGTCTATCGTTATTAAGTGATACTGGATATATATATCGCAGATATGGTCTGTCTCGCCATTTATTGTATACCTTCTCGAAATCCATGAAACTGAAGAGTGTGAATTGTGTTCATTAAGATCATGAGATGAACAGCTAAATAAATCTAAGTGAATCCTAAACTTGAATACTAAATGTTATACTTATCTTTACTAATACCTATTATAAAGACAAACAAACACAAAATCAAATCTTTCTGATTAAATTTTTTTTTTGCGTGTTGGTTTGTAAGGATTTAACTCATAATTACATAACCAATTTAAAAAATGTTTTTTCATTAGAAACCTATATTATCACCGAGTAACATAGGCTATATCTTATCTAAAAATAAAAGTATTGTTATTAACATAACCTAAAGTAACGTCACTGACAGGACTGTGTATATATTCTCAGTGACAGTCAAGCTGCTCTCAAGGCTCTGGACTCGTGTAGGGTGGACTCCAGACTGGTCCTGAACTGTGTTAAGGCCCTAAACAAACTTGGCAGAAAGAACACAGTCAGACTGGTGTGGGTTCCGGGGCATGCAGGGGTACAGGGCAATGAGGAGGCTGATGAATTAGCCAGAAAGGGCTCGGAGCAACTGTTTTTGGGTCCCGAGCCATTCGTGGGACTCTCTGAGAGCACCGTCAAGGCAGCTTTGAATGCATATGGCAATGATAAACACAGGCTAGAGTGGATGGCCCTTAGGGGTCTGGAACACTCCAAGAAATTCATTGCAAACAAAGCCACAGGCTTCACCTGGAAGTTCTGCGGGTATAACAAAAGCCAAATATGCCTGCTCACAGGAGCGTTCACTGGCCATTTTGGCACCAACGACTTCCTGTGCAGATTCAGATTGGCACACAATTCAATCTGCAGAGCCTGTGGTGAACAGGACGAGTCCATATCGCACCTACTATGTGAATGTGACGCGTTGGCTAGATTGAGGATGGGTCTAATGGGATTGGCATATCCAAACCCTGAGGACTTCAGGCTTCTCCCTCTGAAGTGTACGCTACGACTGATGCAGTACATTCATAGGGAGATAGCTAAGGGATAAATCTTGGGGCCGACACAAAAGATCCCAATGGGTCGAAGTGTCGCCGGTCTGTACTGACCGGCCCCCACACATAAGATAAGATAACATAACCTAACCTACTTTTACACGGGCAAAGTGGCGAGCAAAATCTAGTATGTAATATGTACCAAACCACTTACGGAGAGGCAAAGTCAAAAATATTTTAGCGCTAAATTCAGAGAGCCTTCGTAAAGCCTTTATAGGCAATTTGTCTCCTAAGACAATTATCATTAAACCTAAATATAACTGTCAAGTTGATACAAGTCTGCCGAGTCATAATTGATGGTACATTCATTGGTATTTACCGCATAACAAACCTCGTCATTTTCCCTATTGCTATATGTATAAAGTTTCCTGTTTATAAGTCATTATGAGAACTATGTATGCATGCAAAAAATTCAAAAAATCTGTTTATATGCAATACTAAATTATGCCTGCGGCTTCGCTCGCGTTATTATAGATTTATGTTAAGATAGATTTTAGTAGCCGTTTCATCAAAATCCGTTCGGTAGTTTTTGCGTGAAAGAGTAACAAATACCCATCCATTTATCCATCCATCCATCCATCCATCCATCCTCACAAACTTTCACATTTATAATATTAGTACGCATTTGCTTTGTTATAAATTTAAATATAAAAATCCTTTCCTATATCGGGTTTTAGAAGTTGAAAGTGAAGTGCACTGGACTAATGTAGCCAAGGACATCTAGTTTACATCTTAAAAACGACATCATACCATATGCCCTCTAATTCATAGATCATATTTACTGAAACACGTTTGTCTTTTTTCTTATATTCGTTTTTGTACGGTAATTTACCAACTTAGGCCTTCAGTAACATCTAATTACACTCATCAAGATTTTTTGTCAGAATAGCAATAAAGGTATACTAGATTTTAACCGACTTCAAGAAAAGGAGGAGGAGGACACCGACGCCATTAATAACAATAATTGTACATTATATTATTCTAATAATTTGATTAATTGAAAAATAAATTGATTGTAAGTTGTAGACATAAGAAAATGCAATTATTTTGTAACTGTATAGTGCATTGTTTGTTTTAACATATTCCTTTTTGTAGTCGGTTTTCTTTGTTGTTAATATATAATCAAGTAATGTTACAAACCTTATCTCCTTCTGCAACATTCGCGATAACAGCTCCATCGTGAGGGCACCGAGTTTCAAATGTTTTGCCGCTCTGTGCATCTACCCACTCATTGTCAATGAACAACTGAAAAATTAAATAAAATGTATGCCAAGTACGTCTTAGATGCGCATGTTTGTTTATAAAAAAGACAACTCATGCATTAATGGTTAATTCTATGTCGCGGGGATCTTTATAAACATTCAAACAATTACCAAAAAGAATACCCAGACTCTCAACTCAAGTATTTGTAAATCTCCCATAGAGTGCCAATGCTAGTCTATTAGTAATCTTAGATACCGTATATTTCTAGGACACCATCTTTTGATCCTCCATAGGTAGTTGAATATAATTATCACAGAATTTTAATTATTACACATATTGTGTAACAAAAAATAATGATTTAGAGACACAAAATGCCGATTTACACTTGACCGGTTTAATAACATATTAGGAATTTTTATTTATACAGTAAATCTTAAACTCAACAAAATGATAAAATAACAGAGCATTCGAATTTCAATATTATTTTCTTTTCTAACTTGAATTTAATTTATTAAGACTAAAGGACCTTAAATTTAAATCTGATATAGTAATATACGTTATCATAAATGCTTATGAAATAATTCATGCTCATTTTGTAGATTAATTGAAACCGATATTTTCTCGCTGCTACTCTCAATTTTTTCTAATGAATTTCTTTTTATAAATATATTCATGTATCACCAGTTAAAGTGCCTAACAAAACAGGAAAGTGGAATAGTAGTACACCAAAAATCTCTACAGGTACCTTCTAAACAACACGTCAAAATATTCAAAACATCTTGTCAAGTGAGTTACGGACGACAATATTGTTGAAGCCTAGAGGCCCACATAATATAGACACATCGCTTAACAAACAACTATCCTACCAATATAAAATCCAGTCGTGATAGTTAATATTATTAAACATCGAATTACCTTCGTATATTTTATTTTAGTAGCCATATTATCACTAAAACACTACTGCCTTATACCGAAGTAAACACCAGCAAACAAGTTTGAAACGCGACTGAGAGTTTTTATTCATTCGTAACGCAAACGCTACACCTACACACACACCGTCACACCAGCATGATATGTATGAGTGCAGCGTTTATCTGCCACGATATAATCATGACAACATCTATTCAATATACAAGCATATAAACGACTTTAATTGGTACCAGACTATTATACTCTAACAAAGAAATAACAAGTCCTGTTTTTGCTTTGTTCATATTAGTAAATTTCGGTTTCAATGAATTTATTCTTGATGTAATATTGTGCAATTCGCGCAGCCATTTTTTACGTCAATCTGTTGTGTATAAAGTTTTATTTAATTTTTATCGCTTTGGTACACGATGCGACGTACTAATAAAATATTAATACTTTTTTTCTGATATGTTGTTTGGTCCCAAGGCACGCAACTCTAAATTTTCGAATTTATGTGTGTATCAAATAGGTTGTTATCTCTCGCTTTAATAGTCATGGAAAACTTTATGTCTGAGAGTTCACATAATGTTCTCGAAGATATGTGAAGTCTGCCAACTCGCACTGAGCCACCGGTAGACTATGTCCTTAATCTTCTCATAGGTACTGAGAATAGGCCGTGCCTAGCTGTGAGATAGTTCATGACCAGGGCTAATATTATATTAAGTCTATAATATATATACATATAGTTTTTTTTAAAGACTGAAGCATATGTTTTTAAAGACCGCTGGGTGCACCGGTCCTCATTTAATGCAGCAGAAGACTTTACAAACGTTAAAATAACGGACACCAAGAACATCCAGAATCGGAACAATGTTTCGTTTTCGTGTTGAATCATTATTAACTATGTTATCAGTGCATTCAGTTTAATTCTAACTATATTTTAAATGCGAATGTGGGTTTGTTTTTTGTTACGCTTTCACGCCCTAACTACTCAACCGATTATCGTGAATGAACAATGCCTATTACTGACTTAGTTTTTTTATGGAGAGCACAATAGGGTTTAAATTAGTTGTGGAATAATTATTGTATAATATAATTATAATATTAGAATAAATAATATCACTAGCTGATCCGCGCAACTTCGTCTGCTTCACATTAGACAATTTGCCCCGTTTTTGCAACATTTTTCATTGCTGCTCCGCTCCTATTGGTCGTAGCGTGATGTTATATAGCCTATAGCCTTCCTCGATAAATGGGCTAACCAACACTAAAATAATTTTTCAATTCGAACTAGTAGTTCCTGAGATTAGCGCGTTTAAGCAAACAAACAAACTCTTCAGCATTATAATATTAGTATAGATTTATAGATATTACTAAATGTGTGCCAAGAAACTTATTCATAATTTATATTTTAAAAGTTGTTTCAACGTCTAACTTGTCAAACTGTAATAGATAAGACTGGCAACTGCCAGTAAAAAAATCATCAATAAATCGATTAACAATATAATTATAATCATATATCGTTAATCGATTTAATATTTTTTCTACTCATAATGATTTGATTAGTAACTAGCAAAAACTTACTTGGCCATTAGACACATTAACATTGTTTTCTTTTTGAGGGATTAAAATTACTTTTTTAGTATAATTATGGACGTGAAAGACTTCTAATCAATCTCAGATTATTAGTTAAGCACTCATTTATCTAATGCAATAACAACTAATACAATTTATGACTGTCCACTTCTAGGCCGGTGGCATTATGAAGGGAGGGCATTGTTCTTTCGCGAACACGTTGTTTGGGGCACAGACAAGGCCATAGGGCCTGTTCCCGAAAGATAAAAAATTAACATAACCAACATTTACGCGAGCAAAGCTACGGGTAAAATCTAGTATTGAATATATGATTAGTAGACTGCGCATTCCATTATGTTCATTCCATGTTTATAGTCTATCATCGTCATTGTGTTATTTGACAGTGCTGGACTAGGATAAAAATTGCTACATTTCATTCCATGTTTATTTGTACTAGCGGTCGCCTAGTGGTCAAAATTCGACCACAATGCCTAAGCTAACTACTATGTTTTCTGTTTTTCTCTATTATAATATAAAAATAAGGTATAGATAACCATAGTTACAAAGAATTGTACGACGTCAGACGAACAATGTCGAAATACTACGAACGCGATTCGACTGCGTGTGTCAAATGCATGGTTGTGTGCGTGTAGTGTTTTTTCATTAATTTAATGTATTTCATAAGCATATTTTATAAAAATATTAAGATTCGCCCCTCCTCTCCATATAAACTTTAACTGTGCCAAATTTCATACTCCTCCGTCCGCGCAATTTTCGTAAAAAGGGGTACAAAGTCTTTGCTTCACGTATTAATATATAGATAACTATTTGTTATCACAAAATTTTTTTCTTTTACTTTCGTTTAATATATCCTTACTTTTTAACTAATATTATAAATTCTAATGTGAGTTGATTTATTTGTTACGCTTTCGCTCTTTAATTACTAGACCGATCATAAAATTTCAAATACACGTTGTCTGGGTAAGAAATTTGGAAGAACTTAATTACGTGTTGAAACGATTTCAATGATGTTGGCACACTGGGCTTTGTATCCCGATATACTTTAAAAGCAAAAAAAGGCAAAGCCATAGACATAAACTAGTAATTCCATATTTTTTTACTTTTCTTGTGTTGTCATTTTCGTGAGTGATATTATGCACCATATCTCCGATTCTAACGTGCCTAGAAGCGTGCTATAAAAATATGAATACCGTATCAAAACCCGTTTTTACCTGTAGTTTTTGCATGCTGTCTAAATAAACGGAAAATAATTTAAGAAACATTGTTACGGCTTTAGACTGATATTCGTATTAGATTAGCCTCGATACATTTTTTAATAAATACAATCTTTTATCTAAATATATATTCTTTCTATGCATGTAAGAAGAAGCTGATACATACATGATACTAGAATTCTATCTTGATACAAATTCATGAACATTTTTGAAACTTAGAATCTGAGTTTACCTTCAGCTATATACAACTATAAAAACCGCCATCAATAACGTGCAGAAATTTATGTGTGATGCACTTACAAACATACAATATACAGACAAACATTTTTAATAACTCTTTTGGCTTCTTCGGCTCATAGAGAGAGACAGAGAGAGACAGAGAGAGAGAGAGAGAGAGTGCAGACATGGACTACTTAATTAATTTTATTATATGTATAGATATGTATTAAATACAATATATAAGAAGTAAAATAATTAGCAGGAACTAAGGTAATATTCAGAACACGTATTAAACATAAAAACATGTTTAATTTATTTATGTCATTAAGTAACGTAAGCATCTATGTATACAGAGTGTCCGGTAATTAATGGATAACCTTGAAATGTTTTATACTAAAACTGAAGGCCGTTCAGAAAAAATGAAATAAAGAATAATAAAAAAAAAAAAATATATATATATTAAGAAGTGCAAGCTATATTAGCATAGCATACTTTTGACTGTCTATCTATTAGCATAATTAGTGTTTAATAATAAAACAACAAAAAACCGATGGATTTCATTCATTTATGGTCCTAGTATACAAGAAAGTTATACATAGTAATTAAAAACCGGACACACTGTATATTAATACGTGAAACAAAAACTTTATACCCCTTTTTAATAAAATTGCGCGGACGGAGGAGTATGAAATTTAGCACAGTTAAAATGTATATGGAGAAGGAGTGGCGAATCCTAAATTTTAAAAAAAATATGCATCATAGATACTTTAAATTAATGAAAAAACACTACACGCACACAACCATGCATTTGACACAAGCAGTCGAATCGCGTTCGTAGTATTTCGGCATTGTTCGGCTGATGTTGTAGAATTCTTCGTAACTATGGTTACATATATGTATATGTGGAGTAGGTGACTAAATGAAATGTGATTATAAAGGTATAGCTGTAGACGATAAAACGTTAATAACGATCAAACTTAAAATTTGAATCAATTATGGCCGAATTTCGACTACTTGGCGAACGCTAGTTAGTATAATTACACTACCCATCGTAGATAGCCGGGTTTATACAAGACTATGACTACACGGATGACGCAGTGGCTTAAATGGTCGCCTCGCCACCGCCACTGCGCCGAGTGTTGGTTCGAATCCCACACGGGGTAAAAAATTGTGAGATCCACAAATGGTTGTTCCGAGTCTTTGCGTCCGTTCTTTGAATGTTTGTAAAGTCCCCGCGATACAGGAATTATACCTAGAGAGATGGTTGTCTTTTTTAAAATTAAATTAAATTACTTTAATTAATGTCATTAAGTAACGTAAGAATAGTGTCAATAATTACACAATCTACATATAGTAGATAGCCAGGTTTCTATAAGTCTGTGTAGATATTACTTAAAAAGCCAGCGAAGATGCCGTCTATCACTCGCTTTTTAACCAGTCAGCGACAGAAGTCGATAAACATTCCCGAGATTCTGAAATGCTCTTTCATCCTAACTAATATTATAAATGCGAATGTGACTTTTTTTGTATGTTACGCTTCCATGCCTTAACGATTCAAGCGATCATTAAAAAAAATTGCAAACGCATTGTCAAGGCAACAGAAAAGAACGTTTTCTGTTGCCCTGACAATGCAGCACCTTGCAGAGCAGACCTTTCTTCCAAAAAAAGTGCTATTATTCACCTAATCTTACCTACATTTATACTAGCGAAGCTGCGGGCATAATCTAGAACACAATAATAGAAATGCGTCATATTTTACTGAGATATATGTATTATAATAATAAATATTATTTTATAAAATACTGTTACAAAGGAGAATGCTCATATTACAATGGCGCCGAACTATCGCTAACTGTCCTGGAATGGATGCGATTATACGAACGAAAATTGGACATTCAATAGTCCTATTTAATTAAGTACTTTAGATCTAGGGTAAAATCATTAATTTATATTGTGGGGTTTTTGTAGAAATAATATCTTTATTTCAGTTTTAAGGTTATATCAAATGTCACAATATTTTAAGCTTTCATTGCCCCGTAGGTATATAACGAGAAATAAATAGGTAGCAGAAAATGCCACAAAATAATTGGATTTTATTAAGCATAAACATATATTAAATTTTAATATAAATTAGGCATATTTTCTCGTGTTTATTCTCATCAAAAAGCGAAACAAAGAGTGAGCATTCTCCTTTGATTAATGTTCAGCTTCTTATGTCGCTGACTGTATCACAGTAATCTGTAGTTTACGGTCTATCGTTATTGACATTGATAGTTTACAAGTCAATTATAATACAATAGCAATGGCAATTAGAGCCAGCATTAGATAATACTTCAAATTAGTCTTAGATTATGACATTTTCATATTATTGTAAGCCGCGATAAACAATGGTTACGGAATGCCCTCAATTTATAATAAGTGCCTTTAAATTTTACAGTGTCATAAAAAATAAATCCATATAAGAGAATTTATTATTTTAAAATGGCGGCTATAAGCGGCGGTATCTCAATGGATAAGGCTGGACTTGCGATCGAGAGGTCGCGGGTTCGAATCCCACCCATTGCACTACTGACGTGAACCCACTCTTAACACAAGCATTCTAGCTTAGCTAGAGGGGTTAACAAGAATACTTCTTCTTCTCCCTAGCCTTTATTATTCCCAAGTCACTTGGGATCGGCTTTTCTGGTATAACCGGATCTGACTGGATATCAGTTTTTACACGGAGCGGCTGCCACCTGACCTCCGCAACCCGTAGGCTAACGATACCCTAAGGCTAGACCAGCGTCAGGATATTGTAGGGCACTAACTTCCCAATAACGACTGCCATAGATGTTCATGGCAGCCGGGACCGACGGCTTAACGTGCTCTCCGAGGCACAGAGCAGGCGATAATTGTCAATCAATACGCACATAATTTCGAAAAGTCATATAACTTCCGAAAGTCACAAGTGCGCGACGTGGGTTCGAACCCGAAACCCTCTGCATTGCAGTCTGTTGGTCTCCCCACTGAGCTATCGCTGCAATGCTGAATGATATACAGGTGGTTACTTGCTTTAATAGTAGGTAATGTTACATGTGCAAGCCACTCACGTCAGCTACATGCGCTAGTTAATCATATGAGTTCATATGCGATCGGCTGGTGTTCGTTGTTTTCATGATATAGTGTCAAGTATAAGTAGCTTATAATAATTTAAAGATGTTAAAATTGTCATAATTGTGATTATTATTTTGGTTATAAACTAGTTTATTAAGGCATTAAGTTATCGTTAGATACATACATATATACATACATAGATTCATGCCTGTTTCCCGGAGGGGTAGGCAGAGACTACGGATTTCCATTTAATTTCTAATAAGCGGAATTTAGAAGCGGCGAACTTAATGGTTAAGGCATTGGACGATCAAAAGGTCGCGGGTTTGAACACCACTCATTGCACTACCGACATGAACCCACTTCTAACACAAGCATTTTAGCTTCGCTAGTGCTTTTTTTATTTTGTTTTATCTGTCTGCATCTTATAAGTATAATGGTCCCACTAACCAAAGATATTATATAGCCATGGATGGATTAAATTTTAACAAGGATGTAGTAACTTTCGTTTTTTCCTGTAACATCAAGAAATTGGAATACAGTAGAAAACGATAAACATAATCACTCTAGAGTGTCGAAACCAACTAAATGTCTCCATTGTTATCATGATATATCTATACTAATATTATAAAGTTGATGAATTTGTTTGTTTGCTTGAACGCGAACGCGATCGTGTTATTCACAATAACACATTTCGCCATACAATCTTGTATTATGCCAGCGACGTTTACACAGCGATTTACTATATAATCTACAGGGTATCCGGTAATAATGGATAATTTGGAAATGTCTTATAATGGAACTGATGGCCGTTCAGAAAAAAAAATTAAAAATATATATCCTACCTACTACCTGAGATATGTGTTTCTTTTTTAATTACCATGTATAACTTTCTTGTATACTACGACCATAATTGAATGAAATCCATCGGTTTTTTGATGTTTTATTATTAAACACTAATTATGCTAATAGATAGACAGTCAAAAGTATGCTATGCTAATATAGCTTGTACTTTTTAAATAATATATATTTTCTTATTTTTGTATTATTAATTTTTTTCATTTTTCTCAACGGCCATCAGTTCTACTAAAAGACATTTCAAGGTTATCCATTAATTACCGGACACCCTGTATACTAATATTATAAAGCTGATGAATTTGTTTGTTTGCTTGAACGCGCTAATCTCAGGAACTACTGCATACTGGTTTGAATTGCAAAATTCTTTTTGTGTTGGATAGCCCATTTATCGAGGAAGGCTATAGGCTATATAACAATATGCTACGACCAATTGGAGCGGAGCATTAATGAAAAATGTTGCAAAAACGGGGTAAATTCTCTTATCGTATATGAAGCAGACGAAGTTGCGCGGGTCAGCTAGTATTGACGTATTGTTTAATAGTGTTCGGGCACGCCACAATCGTGGCGGTAAGACCCGTTCTTAGAGAGTGGCTGGAGAGACGTCATGGCGCCCTCACGTTTCGTCTGACGCAAGTGCTGACCGACCACGGTTGTTTCGGTCGGTACCTGTGTCGAATAGGCAAACAGTCACTGCGGTGACTGCCACGTCGCTGTCGAAGACACGGCGTTGCACACATTGGTAGGTTGCCCTGCTTGGGCCACGCAACGCCATGTCATGTTCTGTCCATGGTTTCGAGCGAGAGGTCTTGGGATGCCGTCGCCTCCTTCTGTGAGGAGGTGATGTTAGTGAAGGAGGCGGCGGAGAGGGAGAGGGAACGGTCAATCCCTCTCCCTAACCGCAGAACCGGGCGCAGGAGGGCGCGAGACGAACTCCAGCCACCTTGAGTAGAAGCCTGCGGGTGGTGGACCTATTGGGGCTGTCCACCGCCCGATCAGCGCAGGTCCGAGCAGGCGGCGTTCGTGTTCCGCGCACGCCTCTCGATGTCGCAAGGGGGACTAGGTCCCCCGCTTTGTCTGTGTTATATTCTGTGTTAATTTGTGAATTTGTCCTGTATGTGTGATGGTTGTATGGGACCCGCCACGTCCATCGGTGGGTCGAACCTTTGGCGGGGTCGCGATTCGAATGCGAGAGCGATCCGCGTGGCCTCGCCATAAAGGTGTGAGGAACACCGCGGTGGTTTTAGTCGGTTCAGCCCAAATCCATCTTAGGGGCTGGATCCCGACATATCCCCATCGCCCGCCCCAAAACCGGCGATGGGGAATGTGACTTGCACATTTCCCCGCGTAAAAAAAAAAAAAAAATTGTTTAATAGTGTTGAGCAACATTGCATCGATATAAAATATTTTCTACTAGATGTACCCGCGGCTTCGCTCGCGTACATTTTGTATTTAATAATCATCAATGGGCTTATAATAATACTAATAATATCAGCCCTTTATAAACTGTCCTATAAGGTAATAGTTAATTAAGTCATGCCAAGACAATAATAATTAATTTATTACAAACAAAATTCGGTATCAACCATCTTCATTATTTCTTTAAGTTTCTCAACCACGCATCTCTTGAATTGTCCAGGAGATAGTATAAACAAATCGATATCTGTAAATTATACACGCACAGCCTAACGCCTCGATATCGCCACTTATGGTCAGTCCCACAAGTAACAAGTATTATCCGAAAGATAAATCGCATGCTGTCTCACTCATGTTAGGTTATAGAAGAGAGATGGCGAGACTTTTATCTTATAGATAAATGCTATTTGGAAGTGGTGGGATAAGCCCTTGCAGTTTGAACTCTTTCGTAAAAGAGACGAGACTACTGCCATTTACCGGGCACAGATGCTGTTGCTGTTGTCGGGCGAGCTGACAATTATGTGAAATGTATGAAATATCGATGTACGTACTTTATAATAACCTATGTATAATATTACTAACGGTACACCTTGTCGCGTCTGTCTGTCTGTCCTATTCCTACAAACAAACAAAAAATCTAATCTTTCCTCCTAATAACATTAGTATAAATATAGACTATACGTGTTTTGCTCTTTGTGACTTGCATATTCCAGTGTTGAAGCGCAGCTGCGATTGTCAATTGTCTTGTTTGTCATTTTTTTCACCGACTCATGATTACATATAATTGCAATAAATTACAGGGCGCTAAAAACGGTCTACAGTGTTCTATTTATCGGATGGCGTAGCTATTTACGTGGGTATCACACTGATATCATTATTACCATCGCATTGATGTGCAGCTCTTGCACAGGTAACGTTGTGTCAATGATTGATGCGCATGCAAACAAGTAACTTGCATGATTAACACGTGACTTGCATGGTTATTTAACTTGCATGCTGCCGCACCGGCTACTTGCGTCATTTACCGTAAAATTTTACTGCAGTATTTTAAGCAGCCACCTTGCTACTATCAGACCGCCACGTGTTGTGAATTCAAAATTAAATTCTATGTAGGTACAGATAGATGCAATATTTGTATGTAAGTAGTCCGATAGCGTGAGTTGAGTTAGTGGTATTCACATTCATAAGATACTATTGCGAGACACGATCGCGTAACGTTTCCAGGCGATATTCTGTGGCTGATGCTATTGTAACGTTTATCAAGACTTTTTATAAAGAACTGTAATTTTAACCTATAAATGAATACTGGAACGCCTCAAATGACTCCGCTTACAGGTTATATTTATACGACGCAAGTAATATGCATGTAAATTTTAGCATTTGCGCTATAGACATAATTATGAATAAATTAATTAAATTTATTTGGCTGGAAAAGGAGTATATAAAATAGTGAACTTAAATCAACTTTTTTTAATATATCACTAGCAATTCATTTTCGTACAATAACTCTTAGACAACCCCGCTTCCCCTCTCGTGTATTATCATTATTGCGCTCGCGGTTACACGTGGTAGGTGTATCCGTCTGGATACACCTACCACGTGTATATTTTGCTTCATAATAACAGCCGCAGGGTCGCATTGACCCATGCTTAGAAATTACGTCATAACTATTGATTTTATATGAAAACGTTTTATTTGGCATAAAGTAAGTATATATTATTGAATGGCGTTTTTATACATTATGATAGCATGGGTTTTGACACGTCTCAGGTTGTTTTTTTTAGGGTTCCATACCCAAAGGGTAAAACGGGACCCTATTACTAAGACTCCGCTGTCCATCCGTCTGTCTGTCCGTCTGTCACCAGGCTTTATCTCATGAACCGTAATAGTTAAACAGTTGAAATTTTCACATATGATGTATTTCTGTTGTCGTTATAACAACAAACACAAAAAAACAGAATAAAATAAATATTTAAGGGCGTTCCCATACAACAAACGTGATTTTTTTGCTCGATATTGATAACGGCAACGGGTAGACGCTTGAAATATTCACAGAATATTGAGTGATATTATAAACTTTAAAAATAAATAATTAAATTAAAATAAAATAAATATTTAAGGGGGGCTCCCATACAACAGCCATGATTTTTTGCCGTTTTATAGATAATGGTACGGAACCCTTCGAGCGCGAGTCAGACTCGCACTTGGCCGGTTTTTTTTCCGTTTCGGATTAGCGTTTGCTGCGAATTCGATGGTTCATAGATATATGCTTACAATTGGGAATGCTTTGGTTGAAGATGCTGATTTTCAAGAGGAGCATGTTTCCGCAATTTTTCTTCGGTTCTACTTCTGGTCCTTTATCTTTTACTGCTGACAACAGCGAAAACGCTTTGTCCCGTATACTAAATGATAGGTACTAATTGCAGTTATAATGATTTTAGCGATGAGGAAATATTTAGTGATCACAATAGTTCGACTGGTATTGAAAAAATGTTTGCCACCCCAGATCTACCTACCTCAGATGATATTTTGCCAGGGTTTTCAATAACGCTTCAGTCTAACTATTACTTTAGAAACAATAACTGCATGCGTGAGGCCAAACAACCTCCCGCCAGAAGTCGCACAATAATGCGTTATATTATCAATGTGTTATTTGACGCTTAATGTTACAGGCGTAAATAGTAAATTATATACGATGTTGTCATTGGAAAGTCAGTAAATCAATCTAATTACCTCTGAGAGCTTGGCATAGAATTATGTCTACCATACGCTTAACAGCGAATTTACAATGAACGGATACCCCGGAAATTGCATATGAATAACATCTAGGGTGTTTGAACTGCCGCCCGGTGACGATGCCTGGAAGATCTGTGCCACCAGTCTCCAACGTGGCATTTAAAAATAAGCGTTGCAACTTTTGGCTCTAGAAAAAGATCGCAAAACGAATAGTATTTCTTATTATAGTAAAATTCCGGTTTGCCACACATGTTCACTAATTAATAGCCCAAATTGCTTAGATAAGAATTAATTGTACCTCATTTTGTAACTAAAATTATCTATTTAGGTGTTCGAGCCTACGCTTGAACCACTTGAGATTACGCTTCAATGAAATCAATACTCTGTCTCGCTCTAATGCATCATCCCCACTGTGTTTGCACCGTTGCTATCTCTTTCTCTCAATGCAGCGCGGTAGTGCGGCGTGGGTGCCGCGCTCTTCAGTACGCTTTTGAATTTCGATCCGCTCGCACGTGTCATCGTTCGCAATCATACCGTAAGTACTTACCTGATTTATTTTTTACTCAGATCAACCTAACTACATACCGCTCGGCGCCCTATGGCCCAGCGACGTCTGGTGCTCTCTTTGACACCCGAAGCCTTATCGCTCCCCTACGGGATCGAGACGACCTGTTACATAAAGTCACCCATACGACAATATGCTAGGTCGTATATCAAAGGCGACGCGACGTCGCATGTCTAAAGCGCTACGACGTCGCATGACTCAGGCGCTACGACGTCGCATGTCTCAGGCGACACGACGTCGCATGTCTAAGGCGCCACGATGTCGCATGCCTGAGTCGACACGACGTGATTCACCTGAGACAACACGACGTTGTATTCTCGAAGCGACACGACATCACATCCCGGATTGGGGATAACGCTACGAATTAAGCTCGAGACAACGATATGTAATATATCAACTGAGATTAAAGTGGACAACATAGTCCTGCCCGCAAATCGCAGTTCCACCTTTTTCCGTTCAGATACAGTATCAACAACTGAGTTGGTCATTATCTCTCTTCCAGATCATGTCTAAAACAATTACGATGGGTGAACTAGCAGCACAACCTTGTCCAGCTGGAGAAGAGGAGGCTTTTACAACCCTCGTAAGCATAATAGATGAAAATTTCCCCGATGATTGGCGCTCTTGGGAAGTTAATGACCTCTCGTTTCGTGATCTTTTCGGTGATGACGTTTCATCAAAAGTTGAAAGTAAATTGAGATTTGCAATTCCAACCGCTGATCTGGGTCGAGCTTTCGCACCTGACTCATCTTCTCTATCTGAGAGAAAATACAGAAATATCAGAGCGAAAATCTTGCACTGGCCCCTGGGGCGAGCCTTGGTTCACTCACCTCATAGTGTTATGTCAAAAATTCATGGCTCAGGTAAATACTACTACGCATTCGTAGAAGCCGTCCGGACCTTGCGAAGTAAGCTAACAAATCGCAGCAGGGCCTCGTCCGAACTACAGCAAGACCAACAAGCTTCTATTAGCCGTTCACCTGTGCCGTCTACTTCTGATACACCTACCCCCAATCGCTCGACAAGCGCTCGCTCACTCGGGAAGAAGCGACCCCACGAGCGGGACGTAGAGGCAGAAGATATCCCATACAAACAAGCCGCCATGTCTCATGGCCAAGGTAGTAGCGATCATCTGCTGGTGACGGTGCTAAATCAACAAATGGAAATGTTCAACCGTCTCATACAAACCCAAAACAAACAAAACGACAACATAGACAAGATTCTGTCAAACCTCACGCCGCATAAAGACACTCCAAACCCTTCCGACCTTAACGCGTCTTTTGACTCTGTACCCGACAGTACACAATCCGATAACGAAGACGAACCAACTCAGCACGCTTACTACACTGATAACGTCTTGTCAAAAGAGGCAGAACTACGAACGAAAATATCGGATGCTCAAAGAGAGCTCGCGATTTTACGGTCAAAGAGTACCGATTCTTTTGATTTCAACCCCATTACAACCGTAACAGAATCTAAAACGACTATAACCGATCCAAGCTTCCTAAAACAAGGCATAGAATGTCAACAATTCGGTCAAGAAGGATGGCGAAATGTTAGATATTCAGAGATACAAAAGCAATTCCAAGCTTCACCCGCATTCTGTGCTCTCAAAGTTAATAATCTACTAGCCAGCGTAACACCAACATGGAAGTCTTCCTCTGTGCTCGAAAAGTTTGACCTGACCTTAGGCGCAATCACACACGGACTGCTACAACAACGAAAAATATTTCAAGAGTTGTTAGATCAACTGCCCGAAGAAATGAAAAATAAGATTGGCACAGACTTCCTAACTACGGACTCGAAGTTCAGGAAGAAATCGGACGCCCTCTTGCAATATGTTTGCGGCCGAAGGGCAGAAGTTATTGAACAGAGGAGGAATATTTATAAAGTACAAAATAAAGCGCTGAATGAAATCTTGCACGGCATACCCCCTTCTGAAACACACCTTTTCTCTGATGAAGCATTATCTAAAGCAATAAAATACTGTTCTAACAGCGATATACAGAAGTTTTTTCCATACCATAATAGAAAGAAATCATCCAACTTTCAGTCAGGAAACAAACAAAGAAGTGCACGATCACAACAGTTCACGAATCGCCGCTACAACAATCCAAAAGGTGGCACTAAGGCTGCCCGCACTGCAAACCAACAGCATCACTACAGACCACAACTACAAAAACAACCTCAAACACAACGACCTCATCAACCTAAAAAACCCTGGGGGGATGGGAAAAGAAAGTGACTCATTCAGAGCGGGGCGCTTACAAAACTTTGCAAAATATTGGAAAGCAGCTCCGAAAGTAATTCAAAATTTTATCACGGGCTACAAAATCCCTTTCACATCGAAACCGCCTATCCGGCAATTCTCTCACAAAAACATGTTTCGATTCCGAACCAGAATTTCGCCAGTAATGGAAAATCAGATTCAGGAACTCTTGGAATCGAACATTATTCAAGAGAGCCCTTACCAAAGCGGGTTTCTATCAGAAATATTTCTTCGAAAGAAGACGAATGGTACTTTTCGTCCAATATTCAATCTAAAAGGTTTAAACGAATATGTGCTGGCGCCCAAATTTCGCCTTTTAAATCACCTAAAGATACCCACACTCCTGGAAAAGAACAATTATATGATGAAACTAGACATCTCGCAGGCCTACTTCCACGTGCCGGTCGCCCCCAGTCACCGCCGGTTCTTGTCTCTCAGCTTTCAAGGAAAGGTGTACCAAATGACATGCCTCCCATTTGGATTAGCAAGTGCACCAGCAGCCTTCTCCAAAATTACGAATTGGATCGCCCACAGACTAAGGGAACAAGGTATAACAATATTAGTTTATCTAGACGACTTCCTTCTCATTCACAAAGACCCAGCCGTTTTACAAAATCAAGCCAAATATGTCGTAAAATACTTGCAGAACTTAGGATGGCAAGTAAATCAAGAAAAATCATCGCAGATTGCTACAACAAGATTAGAATACCTAGGGATTGTGTGGGATACAAAATTAAACCGAAAGTCGCTATCAGAACACAAAACAGTCCATCTCCTATCTCACCTAGAACAATTGACAAAAAGAAGGCGCTGGAGCTGGCACGATGCAAAAGTAATTTTAGGAAAACTGAACTTTGCTTCATTCGCGATACCTCTGGGACGACTTCACAGTCGAGCTCTCCAACGAGAGTCGAATCGTCTACCAGCACGACAACCCAACCTCCGTTTCACGATGACTTCTCGTGTCCTACAAGAACTATGCTGGTGGAAAACGAATATCCAAAAGGACTCACCAATTTTTATACCAGAACCTTCCATATTCATAACGACAGACGCGGCCGACAGAGGCTGGGGTGCGGTAGTAAACGACCAAAGACTGTGGGGCACATGGACCGTAGCCCAGAGAAAATGGCACAGCAACCAAAAGGAACTTCACGCCTTTTACGAAGCCATACTACGAGTCTTTCCTATGTTGAAAAACAAGATCATAATGTTGCAGACAGACAATCGAACCACAGTAGCTTACATCATGAAACAAGGCGGAACCAAATCCTTGAGTCTGCTGAACACCTCTACAAAAATCCTGGAACTTTGTCAGACTCAATGTTGCCATGTAGTTGCTCGATACATACCGGGGATATACAACAGGTTGGCAGACAGCCTGTCACGGGAAAAGGGTCTTCCAGAATGGCATCTGAGTCGTCAGACGACCCTAAGAATATTCCAGAAATTAGGGACTCCCGTGATCGATTTATTTGCGTCAAAGAGATCCGCTGTAGTACCGACGTACGTCAGCGAGGATGCGAGGGACACACACAGTCTTTTTACAGACGCCTTCAGCAGAACGTGGGGATTCGAATTGGGTTGGATCTTCCCTCCACCGTCATTAATACCTCGAGTCATACGCCACCTGAATGTATCAAAAGGCACATACTTAATTGTGGCTCCGAGTTGGAACAAAACTTTCTGGGAAGCCGATCTGAAAAGGAGAGCTTTGTGTCCTCCTCAGCCCATAACAGACCTGAAATCGAACTTGACAGACCTTCGAACGAATCTTCCACCGCCACAGGTAGAGAACCTAAATTTATTGGTTTGGAAGGTACAGGCTGGACCAAACACCTAGCAAACTGGCCAGAAACAGACTTAAATCTCCTTGAGGCGTCCTGGAGAAAATCCACGTTGAAAACGTACAAACCAGCATGGCTTCGATGGCAAAGATGGACTTATAACAATAATATATCCACGAACGACCCTAGTCCAGCTGATCTGGCAAGATACATTTGCCACCTTCATAATGTCGCAAAACTTGCGCCACGCACAATAGCATTACACAAATCCGTTGTAGCTACCCTGGCCAATCCGCAACGTACAGAAGAGCTAAGCTCAAGTCACCTTGTTAAACACGCACTGAAGGCAGTCTTCACAAGGAACCCACCAATAAAGAAACCTATACCATGGAAAATAAACGATCTAATGGATTTTCTCAAAACCTATAAAATTAAAGAGAACAGCCTCTTCCAAATTTTTAGACATACCTGTGCCCTTCTCCTACTGGCATCAGGAAGAAGAGTACATGACCTCACCTTGTTAAGTATAAAGCAAGGCTCTTTCATCGACAATCAAGATGAAATCATTCTGTGGCCGGACTTCGGCTCCAAAACCGACACCGGTACCTATCGACAATCCGGATGGGTTATAAAGTCTAGTGGCGACGAGGGTCCTCTGAATATTGTATCCTGGATTAGAAAATCTATTTCAGCTTCCCAAGCGCGTCGCCGCGATAAAAACTTGAACAGTTTATTTATAACTACAAGGGGAGTAGCGAAACAGGCATCGCGTAGCATTATTGCAGGATGGATGCGCACGATTTTCCGGGAGGCTGGTATTTCCGCCTCTGCAGGCAGTTTCAGGGCGGCAGTTGCATCCGAAAACTGGACAAATAATAGATATGATATCGACGAAATCCTGAAACGAGGTAACTGGAGATCGAAAAATACATTCTTTAATCACTACTTTCGAGAGACTCCCAACGTTAACAGCTCCAGTAACAACAACGCCGCCACGAGAATTTTGAGTGATGATTTCTCAACATTATAAATTAAGACATACACATTTCAAAAGAAAATTATTTTTGTTGTGTTAGTGTTTTACTACTTAGTGATTCCATTCATTTTGTGATTATTACAATCAATAAACATGTTGGCCCGTTACTTTGGTTACTTCTCTTATCCATTCCTGATATTAACTCGTCACAGTACGCACTAGCAGCGCCGGCAGAATATAAACACGTCTCAAGTGGTTCAAGCGTAGGCTCGAACACCTAAATAGAACCGTTTTCCCCCCGAAGGGTAGAAAACGGATATTTAGGTTTCAGCCGTAGCTTGAACCACGCCTTCAGGTACCTTGCCGGCTTCTTCAACGCTACTGAAGAGCGCGGCGCCCACGCCGCACTACCGCGCTGCATTGAGAGAAAGAGATAGCAACGGTGCAAACACAGTGGGGATGATGCATTAGAGCGAGACAGAGTATTGATTTCATTGAAGCGTAATCTCAAGTGGTTCAAGCTACGGCTGAAACCTAAATATCCGTTTTCTACCCTTCGGGGGGAAAACGGTTCTATTTTCATAACATGTGGTTCTTTTTCAATGTACCTATTCATAAATAATACAACAATGTTTTTAAGGGAGGGTCAAATAGACCCTTGAATAGTGATTATGTAAAAAATATTTTGAGTATTAACCAAGGGTTGGTTGCCCTCTCGCTTCCGGCCGTAGTTCAGTCTATGGTCCGGAGTGAGAGGTCGTGGAACGCCGTCGCCTCCTTCTGCGAGGAAGTGATTTCCATTAAGGAGGCGGCGGAGCGGGAGAGGGAGCGTATAAACCCTCTCCCCAACCGCAGAGCCGGGCGCCGGAGGGCACGCGATGACCTCCAGCCACCCTGAGGTTTGACCTGGGGGTGGCGGGCTTTGTGGGCCTGCCCGCCATCCATTCAGCACCAGGTCCGAGAGGCGGCGTGCGTGTTCCCACGCGCGCCTCTGTGTCGAGTCCGTCTCCCCTCTAGAGGGGAGACAGTAGGGTTTTTATAGTGTGAACTAGTGCCTATTTTGGGTAGGTCTCTCGTGTAGTGGCCTGCCGTTTCATACGGCGGGCCGAAACCTCGGCGGGGTCGCGACCGTATGCGAAAGTGATTCGCGCGACCCCGTCGATAGTGGTTTTGTCGAGGAACACCGTGGTAGGTTTAGTCGGTATTCCGGGAGGTACATATCTTTTAACATCTTTACCTTACCCCGGCGAGTCCGACATAATCCCTCCGCCCGCCCTCGCGGAGGGCTATGCGTCACTGCATTCCCCCATGTAAAAAAAAAAAAAAAAGAGGGTTAAATCGCATTTAGTCACGGACTGCCTTTGCATTGTCACAAAGTGTAATTACATTATTATTTTTATTATCCTTATTATTTCATCTCCTTTTCAGTAATTATTTATTTAAAATTATTGTTATAAGTTTTAGATTTATATAGTCAGTAATATATGGCTGCAACACCTTCTTGATATGAGTTGTAAAATACTGAAATTATATTTAATTGGCGATTTAAAAGAGGGGCCACAAGTTTCTTGCAGCTTTCTTCTCATAGGCTCAACCCTTTGCCTGAACCTAGCAACTAACCTAAATGTAGCTTCAGTAACTTAGTAAAGTCACTAACCTATATATTTTGACGTTCATAAGTGTTACTTTGTGACCTAAATGAATAAATGATTTTAACTTTAACTTTGAATTTACTTACGCGTCTGATTTTGCCTTCAATAAAATGCTCACTACAAATTACGTCGTAAGGTTTTGAAGACCATGGAGACCCATTAAAAAAATGTTACATCATATAAATTATAGTTAAAATTAAATTAAGTCGATTGATAATATCGTAATGCAGGTTATGTTGGTTAATTATTTCTTTTACAGCAGCTACATATTTTCAGTTTTTCTTTCGTTCTAATTTTTAGGACGCTTCAAGTAAATTTTAGAATTAACACCGTATATTCCATCCGTTGTTTTTTGCAGTTCATAACACAATAACAATGATCATTCATTTAAAATAGTTATCATTTTGTTTGAAACTCCAACGCACTTATATTCTGACAATATACATAATAAGAACACATTTATCCCCACGAGGGATAAAAAATTGTGTCATCCACAAAGAGTTGTTCCGAATCTGGGTGTATTTTGTGTCTGCTGTTTGATTTTTGTAAAGAGCCCAGCGACAAGTTGACCGCTTAAACCAATAAGCCATCCAATTAATAAGAATTATAAGACAGCTTAAAATTAAAGACTGCGGCAAACGCAGCAGGGGTGGGCCCTCCACAAAGGGAACGGGGGAAAACGGAGGGAAACGGTTGGATTCGGGAGGCGGTCTGTGTACTAAGCCTTAGGGAGGGGGCCTACGTATGAGATGATGAAAATTCGCTTTAACCTACGAGTATAAACCGATATATTCCTAAGAAATCTTGAAATATTGATATAATTCCATTTCTTTGAAAATTATATCTCATAGCCGAGTTTTCTTTTTATAAGTCTTCAAAGTTTTTTACAGCTACGAAATCAAAGCTATATTTTCTGATACAACTCCTTAATGGTGAAATCGAATTTTATAAGCTTGGTGAATTCCAAACGATTTGACGTAGTTATTTCTAAAAAAAATTTAATTAAAGGATTTTAATAGTATAATTTAACAAACAGATATTTTATTTTTAATAGCGATATCTCCTATGCACAAACAATAATTCCTGTGTGGCCGGAAAACGAACATATAAAAAACGGACACAATGAATACCCAGACTCGGAACAGCAATTTTTGTCATCACATCACAATATTTTGCCCCGTGTGGCGATCGAACCCACTACACTCGGCGCGGTGGCAGTGGCAAGGCGACTACTTAATCCGAGCAGTATCGTGCGGTGCATAGAACATTTCTGTTTTAAGTATTATAATGTAACCGTGAAAATATCCCGTGATAGTTTAATTTGAGCTTCTAATAATTGGGACAGAGTTCTTAAGTATCTTTGTTTTATGCTGGGGCTACGGGCTACGGCGAATATTCGTGTTAACATGATGAGTGTGGCCGGCCAGATGGGATTCAGGCAAAAACGATGTATTATCGGGGCCCTGTCGATAAACTGGCGCGCATCAAAGGAATATGGCGCGCCAATATTCGTTTGGGTGGCTACACCTACGTTCGTAGTTCGGTTTCTATGAATAGTAGTCATCCATCATCTCCTCTTTCTTCTCTTTTGCATATTATTTTGATACTTGTACAACTGTAGTAAATAATAATTTACTGACATGTAATACCTTTTCCTCCATTTTGAATTACCGCCTACGTCTCGGCCGTACAACAGGTCGAATAACATAACCCGACACGATATGTCGCGTAAACGCGACACGAATCTTCGCCCGCTTAATGTAGACAAGAACATCGCGTATGCCCGTACACGATGTTTTTAGCGCGCCAACGCCACACGAATCTTCGCCCGCTAATGTAGCCCCAGCATTAGAAATCCAAACTTAACATCATACTGTTAAATGTTTTGTTTAAGATTGGCTTAATCATCATAAACAATTAACCTATTGATTCGCAGCGGCACACCAGTGGCCAGACAAATTAAATTTACAACTAAATCAGAGACTCTGACTCTGATTCTAAGACTTAACAAATTAAGCCAAGAAATATAAACTGTTTAGGCACTAGATGTGCCTACGGTATCACCCGCGTTTATCGTTCCGCCGTTTTCGCGCCGCCCCCGTGGGTCGTAGCGTGATGTTATATAGCCTTAAACCTTCCTCGATAAATAGGCTATCCAACACTAAAATTATTTTTCAATTCGAACCAGTAGTTCTTGATATTAGCGCGTTCAACCAACCAAACAAACAAACTCATCAGCTTTATAATATTAGTATAGATTACAACAGTATTATAAGACATTTTATTTCTATTTGTTAAGGAAATAATAATGTGAATATGTTACGGCAAAACTAATACTGCTAGGCTGCTGATTATACGTGAATAAATTACTATTTGTAGCAACAAACCATAAGCAGAAACTTCTCAGTAGTGCATTAATTTATTTTATTTTATTTATTAGGGACAAAAATCAATTACATGTTAAAATATTACACGATAGTGTTTTACATTAAATTATCTAATATATAATCGAAACCATTATCCACGTATTAACAATGGAAAATGGAAGTGATGGTGAACACAATTGAATAAATTTAACAATTTTTGACAAACAAAATCTAAAATGAAAAGTTGTACTTAACCTAAAGTGATTGAAACAGTTCAATAGCTTTTCTTTTGAATTGTTGATGAGTGAGAGAAAATATGTCCAGTTGAATAATATAAGTATTGTATGCTTCAACAAGTCTACGAAGAGGCGCACGCACTCCTTGTTTCTTGTTTATTCTGCTTTATTCCCATTCAATAATATTGCTGAATGGAAAATGAAGCATCGACTAATGAGGCTGAAATTGGAAGAGGCCTATGGCCAACAAATGGCTGTGAAAGGCTGGTTGACTTATTGGATCTATATTAATGATGTTTATTTGTAAGAATATTAATATTATGGTACAATGAATATATTATGCAATCGACAACTCAGGTTCAATTCCCGAGTCAAAAAGTGTTATCAGGATTACCTTTCAAACAATGATCGGTAGCAGCTCGAAATCTAGAACTGCCCCCGGTAGACGGCAATAACTACCCTATGATTCTTAAGTTAAAATACCTAAAAACCATAACTCACGAATTGTCTTTTTTATTTGCTTAGTATTGCGTATTTCAGAAACGATTTTTTCCGTGGAGGAACGTGGTGTGGTGGGCGTGCAACACAAAGGGATGATCTTCCGACCAGGCTGGGCGATCGTACCTAACGGGCCGTGACCTGATGTTTGATGTCAGGAACTTGTTTATATAGTAACTCGCTGTGTAAACTTCGCTGGCATGATACAGGATTGTATGGCGAAGTGTGTTATTCTGAATAGCACGATCTCTTGACATTTTTCGAAACTTGGTCTGTATAGAGTAGCTATAATTTTACTTCTCGGCTGCCGCGTTCATTTCTCTTTATTACTTAATGGTAGAAAATATCTGAGATACCAATTATAAATATAGTAAAAATCTCTTAAAATATGCCGATCGCATTGACAACTACGTATAGTTATAACGTTATAATATTATTTACTCTACTTCTAGTACGAAATAGCAATAAAGCAGCCTGTATACGGGACATTACGGCTGCACAGCCGACTTACACCCGATTATTGTTCACCATAGCACACAAAAGTCTAAACAAATAAAATCTCATTTATCATTTAAGATCACAAGGTAACAACATAACTTCAACCTCGCACTTGTGTGATTACTGATTAGGGAATTTTTAACGTCTACTGTAGTCACATTAAGTTAAGTATAATGACAACATGTAATTTTATCTTTTAATCAGCAATCTTAGCTTGGTGAAAAATACTTTTATTATAATTTGAACTGTGACTCACTACAGCGCGTGTTATGTACTTACATAACAAACACTTCTAGGCAAATAAATGTAGTAATACAATATCTAGTGTATCCCTTTTACTATTAATAATAATAATTGTTTATTTCCAAAAACATGTGCATACAACAATTATATTTTGGTTGCATTATTTGGCTTAATCTAGATTGAGTGAGACACCTGTGTCCAAACTAGATAAAATAAGTTATATTTATTTCAGACCTCAGTGCTCTTCCTTAATTTATAGATATTTTAGTAACCCTTCAGTAAAATAGATAGGTAATGCAGAGAACTAAAACAAAAAAAAAACTTAAACGTGTATGCCTATACTCCATTTGGTTAGGTATTTAACTAAAGGTAAACAATCTTGATGTGACTTTTTACACAAACATATATTAAAAGAAAAAGAAATAAACTACCGCTCAAACTAACGGTTCAATTGATTTAGTAATCATTATTATTGTATTTACATTGATCTTTTGCAGAATTTTATTTCTAAATTGATAGATGATAGATAAATAGATAAAAAAGACACATCAAGATTGTTTGACCAATACCCGACTCTTTGAATCCTCAAAAAAGCAACTGTGTACCCTTAGCCTTACTGACCTTACTGGGTCAACACATACCTTAGCAAGGGTGCACAGCACACACAACAATATTCTGACACACATTGCTATTTACTGTTATAACATGAACCGTGAACTACTCATCTGTTAGAGTAATTCATATCCATTGTAGACATGACGTGTTGTTGTAGATATATCCCGCCTTTTTTATTACGTGGCTCATTGTTATGGACCTTATGTATGCATTATTAACACTTCTATCTTATTTATTCTTGTACTATCTTCCTCTAAGTCAAGTGTGTCGTTATTGTAGGTATTATGGTTATAGAGATCCTTAGATTGATACCTACCTATTTATATTAATATTATGATATATGAAAACAAAGTTGGGATACGATTAGATTCTAGACATGATTTACCTGCGGTCCATGTTGTGTTGGAGGATCAGCCGGATTACCAATTTTGAGAGATTTAGCATATTTGATGGCTGCTTCTACAAAGTTATCATAAATGCCAGACTGGACAAACAAACGGGAAGCTGCTACACACACTTGTCCTTGATGTGCGAATACTGCTTGAGAAACGAACGGGACCGCAATAATAATAATAATAATAATAATAATAAACCCCTCTGGGACAGTCGTTATCTCATCATGAGACTAACGCGATATCGGAGGGCACAGTACACTAGCTTTAAAACTATCACCTTCGCCTTGTGATATAAACAAAAAATGTATCACCAGGTTAAATTAAAGCGCACAAACCGCAGGGCAGCTTGTGGCGGGCTGAATGTGAGTGGCGACACTACGGTCCTGAATGCCTCAGAGAGTTGGTTAGGGCCTCGTCCCCGGCTTGCCGTTAGTGGTTGGCTGGGGTGGAACTTCAAGAGCGCCCGTAGGACTCTCAACTCTGGCTTGCCTTGGTCGGCCGGTCAGAGGGGGGCCGCTAGAGCTATATGCTTGGGGGTGGAAGTGTCATTTTCAAGGGCATAACTACGGGGAAACCCGCTCCGGGTCTCCGTTGTCACGAGACCCGTGATGGTGAAACCGGCGCCGCACCGCTCGACACCCCTAGCCACTCGCACCGGTGTTGCCCTCTGCTGCTGGCTTGTATGCCTATAGTGGCTTATCAGGGGGCCCATCTAGTGAGTTGGCGAGTCACCGTCTGCCCATTGCATTGATGCTATTAGAGTATTCAGGGCAGACGCCGTTTTTCATCCATAGTTAGCAATATACCGGTCCACCAAACACCCATACATTAGAATCCATATATTAGAATCCATACGTAGCAATAGTCCTACGCCTGCTGCGGCTAGTGCCGCTGTAGGTGTTCCATCACACCTTTGATTAAAACTCTCGAAGGGCCTCTTCACGTTGGACCCATGTCTCCGTGTAAGCCTCCCAAAGGGCCAGGTATTTTCTAATATAAAATGTTAGAAAGTACCAGTGATAAGAGAAACATAATAATAATAATATTCTACCACATACACACAACACTATCTAGCCCAAACTAAGCAGAGCTTGTACTATGGATACTAGACAATGGATAAACATACATATATACTTTTTTTTTTTGTAAATACATACATATTATACATAGCAATGTTTACTAAAAGTAAAAAATAAACAACTTTTATACCCTAGTGCAAGTGCACACTTATATGCTGTCACTCTGTATTTTGTAAGTACCTAATACAAACTTACGTCTATATACCCTGAAGATACAAGTAGAGGTATGTCGTTACAATTTTGCCAACTTATCAGTGGCAGAGCTGGTGCTATTATACACTAATATACTGTGCAAGAATGGATAAGAATACGAATAAAACTATTTAACTGTAAAGGCGCATGCAACAGCTGTGATAATGGCACCTTCCGAGTGCTACTGGCACAATGGCACTTGACAAATGAAGCTCGAAACAAATTATGTTACAGTGCACTTACAGTCAGCATCATTCATAATAATAAGAGGACTCTTGCCGCCAAGCTCCAGACAAACCCGTTTCAAATTGTTCGCTCCGGCTGCCTGCTGTATTATTTTGCCGACCTGAAAGTAAAAGATTTTACCATTGTACTTCATATTGATATTATTTAGTTATTTAACCTATTGAATCGCAGCGGCACATCGGCGCCCACAACTATTATGTTTTTAATAATATCTGTAATTACCACAATTGACAAGTTAAGTATCGTATTTATTTAATATTTCCTATTATGTCGTAAGTTACAATAGTTTTCTTAATGTTTGGTAATCTTAACTTAAATAGGTTACTTCACAATTGAAATAATTCACGACAACGTTCACGACGCCTTTGGGAATACCAGCCTCTTGCAGCAATGCTGCTAACGCTAATGCTGTCAGTGGATTCTGTTCTGCTGGCTTTATTACTACAGTGCAGCCTGAAACAAGATTTGCTGTCGTAAGACCAAAATATTCCTATAAAACCCAATATTTTGTAGCCTTCGATTTAACGCTGTTCAGGCCTAATAGTAGGTCTGGTCAGACTGGTATAAACAATATTAGATTTATTAAATTACCAGTGGCCAAAGCAGTGCAAACTTTGTTGATGAAAATAAACATGGGCCCATTCCACGGCAAAATCAATCCGGCTACACCCACTAGCTGCTTCAATGTATACGTAAATAAGTCTCCATCTGTGAATAATTGACCGTATTAGATTTTAGATTAACCAGTATTTGTGTTACTCTCATACTAGTAGCCACTTTACCTGCAGGAATAGTATCACCATGTATCTTGTCTACGCAGCTGGCTAAATACCAAACATTCTTGATAATTCTTGGATCGATACAGCGATCCAAGAAGATACGAATCATGCCATTATTGTAGGACTCTAGTTCAGCAAGGTATTGTCTGTCTCTGTTCACTATGTCACCAAACTTGTTTAGGAGTTCCCCTCGTTGAGACGCATCCAGCTGACGCCATTCTGAACTGCGATGGCATGCTCGTTTTGCTGCAGCAACTGCCAAGTCTATGTCCGCCTAGGTAAATACAGCGAAGCATCAACCTAGACTGTTTGGACTTTGAACTATTAGAAGTTGAACGCTGCGAATCGTGCGAGAGAGTCCGTCATATTTTACTTACTTTAAATTTGTGTGCTGTTGGTATGAAAAATCTAATTATCTCTTAAACGGCAATTCGATTAATGTATATTAACGTGAGCGAAGCCGTGGGCAAAATGTAGTATTTCATATAATATAGCTTTTATGAATTCGTTATATTGCATTGTTTGCATACATGTGACTAAATATGATTAATGACTTGTAAACTAATAAATATATAAATAATCTCATAATGTAAACAGGAAACTTTATACATACAACAAGAAGGAAAATGACGAGGTTTATTATGCGGTAAATATCAATTAATGTACACACAGCGACACATCAACCTAGACTGTTTGGACTGTGAACTATAAGAATTTGAACGCTGCGAATCGTGTGAGAGAGTGCGTTATATTTTTGTTATTTTGTCTCATTCACGCTAAATGGGACGCGACGCTCTATCCTTACCATTACATCGACACCACTATGCACTGTCCCTTTCCAACAATTCTCTACTTTGTATGTAGCGTAGTTATGCGTATATAGGGTGTCTAACTTGATGTGCAGCCGTGTGTACAGTAAAAATTGTTCAAATGAAATATATTTTTATTGAGTGCTGTTGGCAGGTATGGTCTGTCTTGCCATTAAGTCATAAGTCATAAGTTATTTATTTCATAACAATACAGATTGTGTTGAAAATATTTGTTACAATTAAATGTTTTAAAAATTAATAATAACTATAAACTACACGAAATTCAAATTACATAAAATTCAAGATATACTACAATATTATAACCATAATTTTAATAATAAATAAAAAAGATGTCAACAGGTTATTAATAATACGATAAGACTACTGTTTGTCATTGATAAACTCGTCAACACTATAATAGCCTTTCCCCAATAAATATGTTTTCAGTTTATTTTTAAATAAGTTTGCACTATAAATACTTTTAAACTCTGTGGGCAGCTTATTATATAGAGAAATTGACTGTACTCTTAAACTATGTTGCACTACATTAAGTTTTGGTTGTATTGTTGAGGGTAGATCTTTTCTACGAGTGTTATCTCTAACCTTTCTTTCTTCGTCAGTTTCAATTTTATTGAGATTTTTAACTAAGTTAGACAATAGAACCAAAATATAAAGACACGGAACTGTTAAAATTTTCAATTGTATGAAATGTTCTCTGCATGAATCCGTTTGCTTAAGACGTAGCATTGTTCTAACAGCCCTTTTTTGCATGATAAATGTCGTGCTTATATTATATTTATAACTATTCCCCCAAAATATAATGCTATATCTAAGCTTACACTCAACCAAAGCAAAGTATACCATCCTAAGTTGAGCCACCGTAAGTTCTTCCCTCAGACTTCTGATTGCATAGCACGCAGAACTAATAGACTTAGTTATGGCCAGTGTCTCTTGCTTCCAGTTTAACAGAGCATCTATGTTGACACCCAGAAATTTTACATTATCTACGACCTCAACTTTTTTACCGGAAGATACTACTTCAAGACTGGCATCATTTCTTATTGTAGACTTAAATAATAAACATTTTGTTTTATTTATGTTTAGTTTTAAATTGTTTATACCAAACCATTCTTCGAAAACTTTTAATGCTGTATTAACCTTGGCTTCTAAATCAACCATATTACCCGCAGATATTATTGCGTTTGTATCATCGGCGAAAATAATAAGTTTAGTGTCTGATATACGGCTTTTTACATACCCAACCAAGTCATTAAGAAACAAGATGAAGAAAATTGGGCCTAAAACAGATCCCTGAGGAACACCACCGGATACTGTGGTTAAGTTGGATTTACAAATCTTTTCTTCTCCGTTTACCACTGATCTGACTTCTATATACTGTCGCCTGTTATGCAAATATGACCTAAATAACTCTAAGACATTGTTTCTAACACCATAGTATTCTAATTTGTCCAAAAGTATGTGGTGATCAACAGTGTCAAACGCGGAGCTAAGATCCAGGAAAATACCTTCTACTTTACGCTTATCATTTAAATTACAGATGACTTCATCAATTAAAGCTTCTATGGCATCTTTAGTACCTACCAATTTTTGATATCCGTATTGCTCGGTATATAACACACTTTGAGATCTTAAGTGCCTCATGAGTCTATCCTTCATAATTTTTTCCAATAACTTCGACAAAACTGGTAACAAGGAAATCGGTCTTTAATTCGAGGGGGCTGTCTTTTTACCCTTTTTATGAATTGGGAGAACTCTTGCAATTTTAAACTGATCTGGAAAAAGACCTACTTCTATGCACTCGTTAAAGAGTGATGCTAACGGGGCTGCTAACAAATCAATATTATTTTTAATGACAGTCAAAGGTATCTCGTCAAAGCCAACGGATGATTTACTGACCATTCTGTTCACCATTTTATATATCTCGGAGGCCGTCACTCGATCGAAACTCATATTTATATCAACTCTGTCAATACTTTCATTTAAATATGTCAAAGCTAATTTTTTGTTACATGAATTTAAGCATACAGAGTTGTCAAAGTGTTTTGAAAAGATGTTAGCCACATCAAAAGCATTGTTAATGATTGTGTTATTGACTTTAAGTAAAATTTGTTCATCATCAAATGTCTTAGTGCATTTACGCCGCAAATTGACTATCTTCCATATTTCCTTACTAGAATCGGATGCTTTTTCTATTTGATTCCTTTTTGCAATGCTAACAACCTTTTTGTATAGTCTGACATACCTGTTTCGATATTCCAGAACCGACTTATCACATTGTGTCTTATCTATAGTGTTAAGAAAACGTTTCACTTTGCTGGCTACCTTTACTCCGCTCGTTATCCATTTAGATGTCCCAAATTTGTATACCGTACCCATTGATTGTATACCGTCTCGAAATCCATGAAACTAAAGAGTGTGACTGGTATACGTTAAACCTCATTAGACAACTAGCTAAATAGATCTAATTAATATAAGTAGTAAAAATATTATTAATTTTATATTTTGTTTAGCTTTCTTTTATATCTACTATTATTAATTCATATTAAATATTAATAACTAAGCAGTGTCATCTCATATTAGTATATATAATTACTGGTTAGCTTATCATTAGTAAATGTATTAGAAACTCATTTTATGTCATGTATATAACTCCAGACTTCAGTGTAATTAATTGTTGGCAAAACTAAAAAAAAAAAATCCTACATTTGCATACTACATAATTATTGTTATATAATTTGTAGCAAATCACTTACGGTGAGGCAAAATATAAAATATTTTAACGCTATATTCAAAGTGCCTTCGTAAAGCCTTTGTAAGCTATCTGTCTTCTCAGATGATTAACATTAAACCTAAATATAACTGTCGAATTGATACAAGTCTGCCGAGTCATAATTGATGGTACACGGCTATACATCAAGTTAGACACCCTATATACGCATAACTACGCTACATACAAAATAGAGAATTGTTGGAAAGGGACGGTGCATAGTAGTGTCGATTTAATGGTAAGGATAGAGCGTCGCGTCCCATTTAGCGTGAATGAGACAAAATAACAAAAATATAACGCACTCTCTCGCAGCGTTCAAATTCTTATAGTTCACAGTCCAAACAGTCTAGGTTGATGTGTCGCTGTGTGTACATTAATTGATATTTACCGCATAATAAACCTCGTCATTTTCCTTCTTGTTGTATGTATAAAGTTTCCTGTTTACATTATGAGATTATTTATATATTTATTAGTTTACAAGTCATTAATCATATTTAGTCACATGTATGCAAACAATGCAATATAACGAATTCATAAAAGCTATATTATATGAAATACTACATTTTGCCCACGGCTTCGCTCACGTTAATATACATTAATCGAATTGCCGTTTAAGAGATAATTAGATATTTCATACCAACAGCACACAAATTTTTCGTGGAAAAATATAATACCTTCGTTTTTGTGCAGAATTAACTCGGGTGTAATTTTTGTATATAGTAATAACTAATAGAAGCGATATCCGGTAAAAAATCCGGCACTTGCAAATTAAAATCTCTAAGTCTATGAAAGCCGATTTTCAGCCCACGTGCGGCGGCTCACTCACAGCCTCCTGCTCCTCAGCCCGCGGGCCGCCTCGCCCCTACGCGCCTACGCGATTCTAAATTACACTCTAAGGGTAGGGCAGACAAGACTGCGTGGAGTCGGATTTACAGCGATTCGTTTCTGTCACTAAAACCTAATTTTTATCAAATAATTTAGGACTAATAATTTTATTATATATGTACATTCGGAATAATACACATTACATAATACAATACTTAGGAAATATGACTTTATTTCAAGCGAAATTAGGAGATTCAATTATTATAAGTACTACTCGATATTATGACAGATTAGTTTTAGAAGTAAAGATAATTATGTAAAACAAAATTTCGAATTTATGAACATTATGGTTACTGAAGTTTATTGCAAACGTGTTATGGATAATGATTTACGGACAAACAATTTTAGGAGAAGAAAGGGAGTACCTTGTGGCTTCGAGGCCCACATGGAACAAAAAGTTGTGTGATCTACAGATGGTTGTTCCGAGTCTGGATATTCTTCGTGTCCGTTGTTTGAAAGTTTATAAGCACCGGCGACGGAAAAATTAAGAATTTGATTGAAATGGCGTTAAACTTTATAAGGGGTCGGATATAATTTCTATTAAAGAAACACGTAACAAAAAGGATGATATCTGAATTAAACTTTTTCGTTGAAAGACTTTACTTTCTTGTAGCCCTTGCACAGGTAACATTGTGTCAATAATGGATGCGCATGCGAATAAGTAACTTGTATGATTAACTTGCGCATGTGGGTCGCACGGTTATGTAACGCATGTCGTCGCATCAGCTACTTACGTCATTTACCGTAAAAGTTTACACCAGTAGTTTAAGAAGCCACATTGCTACTATCACACCGCCACGTGTTGCGGGATTCAAAATTAAATTCTATGTAGGTACAGATAGATGCAATAATTGTATGTATGTAGTCCGATAGCGTGAGTTCAGTTAGTGGTATTCACATTCATAAGACACCATTGCAACACACGCACTCGTAACCTTTCCGTAGGATGTTCTGTAGCTGATGCCATGCATGATAGAAATAGTGTAAACTTAAATATAAATAGTATTAATAGTTTTAATAATTTAATTAGCTTAAAATTAGTAAAGTTTAATGGTAGTATAGTAATGTAACAGTTTCTAAATTATGTAATAAAGTGTTAAATAAACAACGCGATAAAATCAGTATAAAGTAGTTTAATTTCAATCTATAAATGAATACTAGAACGCCTCAAATGATTAAGCTTACAGGTTATACTTATATATACGACGCAAGTAATATGCATGTAAATTGTAGCACTTGCGCTATAAACATATAAATAAATAATTAAAATTTAAAAATCCCCCGACACGTAATTAATTTGTTACATTGAGGGAGTTGTGAAAAAAATATGTAATCCGTCATTTTAGGGCGGTGGCCATCTTGGACCAATTTTCATCAAACATAACTAAGAACACTTCCGACTAATACACCTTTCAAGCTAAAAAACAAAATGAAAATCGGTTCATCCGTTCGGGAGCTACGATGCCACAGACAGAAACACACACTCACACACACACAGACACGTCAAACTTATAACACCCCGTCGTTTTTGCGTCGGGGACTAAAAATAACAAACTAAATCAAATTTATTCGGCTGAAGAAGGTGTACATAGAATAGTGAACTTAAATCAACTTTAAATTAAATATTAATAAACTAGTTTATAACTAAAATAATAATCATAATTATGACAAGAAAGGATATTTTAACATATTTAAATTATTATAAGCTACTTATACTTGACACTATATCATGAAAACAACCAACGCCAGCCAATCGCGTATGAACTCATATGATTAACTAGCGCATGTAGCCTACGTGAGTGGCTTGCGCATGTAACGCTATCTACTATGAAGGCAAGTAAACACCCATGTATCATTCATCATCATCTCAGCCGAATGACGTCCGCTGCTAGACATAGGCCTCCCCCAAGGATTTCCACACAGACCGGTCTTGGGCCACCCGCATCCAACCGCTTCCTGTAATAACGTGACAAGTCTTTTTTTTTAAATTTTACTAGGAATTTGGGTTTCAATGTACTAGTATTCTTGTTAACACCTCTAGCTAAGCTAGAATGCTTGTGTTAAGAGTGGGTTCACGTCAGTAGTACAATGGGTAGGATTGGATGCCTTATCCATTGAGATACCACCGCTTATAACAGCCATTTTAAAGTGATCGTCGAGGATAAATGAAATCCTCTTAAATGGATTTATTTTTTATGACACTAAAATTTAAAAACACTTATTATAAATTGAGGGCATTCCGTGACCATTGTTTATCGCGGCTTACAATAATATAAAAATATCATAATCTAAAACAAATTGAAGTATTATCTAATGCTGACTCTAATTACCGTTGCTATTATATTATAATTGACTTGTAAACAATTAATGTCAATAACGATAGACTGTAAACCACAGAACACAGTGGTACAGTCAGCAACATAAGTAGCTGAATATTTGTCAAATTAAATTAAAAAGCTTTATTTTATTTATCGCAGTAAAATATAGGGAACTACTATTTTAGTGTATGATAGCGCACTTCAAAATTCGGGGAATATTAATTATCGACTTATTTTGCTGACTACAAAAAAGCGAGTGACATACTGCATACTAAGCGAGTGAACAGTACGCTTCAGAACATGGTCTCAGGTACAACTCACGCAAAAGTGAGGTATTGATTTTTAAGGCAGGGAATCGGAGGCCCATTACTGTACCTCCAATCATGATAGACGGGAATGTACTGAAGACTGTACAAACCTTTAAATATTTGGGCCATGTAATATCGGAAGATCTTAAGGATGACCCTGATGATATAGAGGGGGAACGTAGGGCGTTGGCAGTGAGGAGTAATATGCTAGCCCGCAGGTTTGCTCGATGTACTAATGAAGCAAAATTAACTTTTTTAAGGCATATCGCCAATATTTTTACTCGAGCGCCCTGTGGGTTCGGTATACGCAACGAGTCTACAACGTCCTGCGTAAACAATACAAAAACGCATTCAGAATGTTGTTGAAGCTCCCGCGTCATTGCAGTGCGTCGCAGATGTTTGCAGTTGTGCGCGTTGACGGCTTTCACGCTTTAATGTGGAAAAAAGCAGCGTCACTTTTTCAGAGATTGCGTAGTAGCACCAACAACTTTCTGCAAATGATTGCCTTCCGTAATAATTGTCCTATACAGGCACACTGGATGGGCATCGTTACGGGAAAACTGTAATGTATAATTAATTTATTTCTTTTTACTAACATAGTTTGTAAGAAAATTGTTACTCATATGGATTATGTCCGAAATAAATGTTTTAAATTATTATTATTATTACTGCGTCTTCGCTCGCTTTTAATAATACTTTTTTATTTAAAAATAAATCTCCCGCGATAGGAATAATCCTGTGCTGCGGGTGACTTTACAAACAAGGGACACAAAGAACACCCAGACTCGGAACAACCATTTGTGGACCACACAATTTTTTGTCCCGTTTGGGATTCGAACCTACAACACTCGGCGCAGTGGCAGTGATGAGGCGATCACTTAATTCACTACATCATCCGTGCAGTCATAATCTTGTTTAAACCCGGCTATCTACGATAGGAAGTGTAATTATACTAACGCTTACATTACTTAATGACATAAATAAATCATGTTTTTATTTTTAATTTGCTTTCTACATATTAGCTTAGTTCCCGCTGTTTATTTTCCTTCTTATATATTATGCTTGCGTTAGAAATGAATAAAAACTGTCAGGACGTCGCGTTGCCAACTTGTTTGCTGGTGTTTACTTCAGTATAAGGCAGTAGTGTTTTAGTGATAATATGGCTCCTAAAATAAAATATACAAAGGTAATTTGTTGTTTAATAATTTTAACTATCACGACTGGATTTTATATATTATTATTGGTAGGATAGTTGTTTGTTAAGCGATGTGTCTATATTATGTAAGCCCTCTAGGCTTCAACAATATTGTCGTCCGTAACTCACTTGACAAAATGTTTTGAATATTTTGACGTGTTGTTTAGAAGGTACCTTTAGAGATTTTTATTGTATTATTATTTCACTTTCCTGTTTTGTTAGGTACTTTAACTGGTGATACGTAAATATATTTATAAAAAGAAATTCATTAGAAAGAAATTGAGAGTAGCAGCGAGTAAATTATTGGTTTCAATTAATCAACAAAATGAGCATGAATTATTTCATAAGCATATGATAACGTATATTACTATTTCAGATTTAAATTTATGGTTGTTTACTCTTAATTATTAAATACTATATATAAATGAAATTCAAGTTAGAAAAGAAAATAATATTAAAATTCGAATGCACTATGTATAATTTGTCATTTTGTTGAATCTAAGATTTAGTATATAAATAAAAATTCCTAATATGTTATTAAACCGGTCAAGTGTAAGTCGACATCTTGCGTCTCTTAAGCATTATTTTTTGTTACACGATATGTGTAGTACTTAAAATTCGGTGATAATTTTTTTCAACTACCTATGGCGGATCAAAAGATGGAGCCCTAGGTGTACCTAAGATTAGTAATAGACTAATTGTCACTCTATGGTTATGGAATTCCAAAAGGAACATAGGAACTCTTATGTTAATGTTGCAATGGTCAACAACTTTGAGTGCACGGACGACGTAGTGACTTAAGTGATCGCCTCTCTATTGCCTTTGCGTCGGGTGATATAGCTTCAATCCCCACACGGGACAAATAGTTGTACTGAGTCTGGATATTCTTATAGGTCACTGTTTAAATGCTTATAAAGATTCCCGCGACATGGGATTAAAAATTATTTACTTTACTTGACATACGATTAATAATTATTACTTTTTTCAGTTGTTCATTGACAATGAGTGGGTAGATGCACAGAGCGGCAAAACTTTTGAAACTCGATGCCCTCACGATGGAGCCGTTATCGCGAATGTTGCCGAAGGAGATAAGGTTTGTAACTTCGCTTCATGAGTATAATTTGATGTTACCGACGGTTTAAATTGCTAAATTACCATACAAAAACGAGTATAATAAAATGGCAAACGTGTTTTACTAAAATTAATCTATGAATTAGAGGGCATATAGTATGATGTCGTTTTTAAGATATAAACTACATGTCCTCGGCTACATTAGCCCAGTGCTCTTCACTTTCAATTTCTAAAACCCGATATAGGAAAGGATTTTATATTTTAATTTATGACAAAGCAAATGTTATCCTATACAAACCGCATTAATAAGGCATAATCGTGCTAACATTATAAACGTGAAAAATTGTGAGGATGGATGGATGGATGAATAAATTACTACCAATAGACGCTAAAAACTACTCAACGGATTTTGATGAAACTTTACAGTATTATTGTTTATACATCAGAATAACATATAGGCTACTAAGAATCTATCTTAACATAGAGCCGCGGGCAAAGTGTAGTATTACATATAATATAGCTTTTTCGAATTCGTTATATTGCATTGTTTGCATACATGTGACTCAATATGATTAATTACTTGTAAACTAATAAATATATAAATAATCCCATAATGTAAACAGAAAACTTTATACATACAACAAGAAGGAAAATGACGAGGTTTATTATGCGGTAAATATCAATTAATGTACACACAGTGACACATCAACCTAGACTGTTTGGACTTTGAACGCTGCGAATCGCGCGAGATAGTGCGTTGTATTTTTGTTATTTTGCCTCATTCACGCTGAACGGGATGCGACGCTCTATCCTTACCATTACATCGACACCACTATGCACCGTCCCTTTCCAACAATTCTCTATTATGTATATAGCGTAGTAGGGTGTCTAACTTGATGTGTAGTCGTGTGTACCGTCAATTATGACTTGGCAGACTTGTATAAACTCGACAGTTATATTTAGGTTTTATGTTCATCATCTGAGAAGACAGATAGCTTACAAAGGTTTTACGAAGGTACTTTGAATATAGTGCTAAAATATTTTATATTTTGCCTCACTGTAAGTGATTTGCTACAAATTATATAAGTATAATTATGTAGTATGCGAAGGAGACCAACCACCATGCATGGGACCCTGTCCTGGGCGTGAACAATTTCATATTGTAATAACAATATTAATTTTCAGTAGCCTAAGCTAAGTAGAAAACATTATTATATGAAGTTTAGTAACGAGTTCGTTAAATAATAAAATAAAACACAAATAGCAAACTCCAAATCACGTCCATATCCACTATACACGGACGGACACATGACGGAAACAGAATTGACAAATAAGTCAAGTGTTGCTAGAATATGAAAATAAATTACCCAACACACTTTACAATTTTATTATATTTTATCAAATATCATACTATTTTTACATTAATTATTATTGTCGAATTCAAAATATGAATATAGTAAATAATGAAAAGAAATATCAACGTTTTTTCAGATTTCGTTAATATTTCTAAATGTGATTTTTCCACTGTTTTTTTAGGCAACACAAACAAGCCATTTGGGTTGTCCATTTCAGTTACACATTTTAAAACAAATGAAATAATTTAAAAAGTATTTTTGTCATACCTACGTCAATTTCATACGACTGGATAGTAGCCAATATTTTTTATATAATAAAACAAGACTTTTAGTATTTTACTTTGTTTATAAGACGATTGTCCACGTTCAAGCCGAATATGGACGGTCTCCTTTAGGATAAGATTTTATTTTTGGTATGCCAACTGTAATTTACCCTGGACTCTGGAGTAATATAGATGACATAAAATGAGTTTCTAATACATATACTAATGATTAGCTTATCAACCATCAATTATATATAATAATATGAGATGACACTGCTTAGTTATTAATATTTAATAAGAATTAATAACAGAAGATATAAAAGAAAACTAAACAAAATATAAAATCAATAATAATTTTTATTACTAATACTAGTTAGATCTATTTAGCTCGTAGTCTCATGAGGTTTAATGTATACCATTCACACTCTTTCGTTTCATGGATTTCGAGACGGTATACAATAAATGGCGAGACAAACCATGTCTGCCAAGAGCATTTAATAAAAATATACTTCATTTGAGCTATTTGTACTGTACCTAGGCGGACATAGACTTGGCAGTTGCTGCAGCAAAACGAGCATTCCATCGCAATTCAGAATGGCGTCAGCTGGACGCGTCTCAACGAGGGGAACTCCTAAACAAGTTCGGTGACTTAGTGAACAGAGACAGACAATATCTTGCTGAACTAGAGTCCTACAATAATGGCATGATTCGTACCTTCTTAGATCGCTTTATCGATCCAAGAATTATCAAGAATGTGCGGTATTTAGCCAGCTGTGCAGACAAGATACATGGTGATACTATTCCTGCAGGTAAAATGGCTACTAGTATGAGAGTAACACAAATACTAGTTAATCTAAAATCTAATATGGTCAAATATTCACAGATGGCGACTTATTTACGTATACATTGAAGCAGCCAGTGGGCGTAGCCGGATTGATTTTGCCGTGGAATGGGCCCATGTTTATTTTCATCAACAAAGTTTGCACTGCTTTGGCCGCTGGTAAATTTAATAAATCTAATATTGCTTATACCAGTCAGACCAGGCCTACTTTTAGGCCTGAACAGCGTTAAATCGAAAGCTACAAAATATTGGGTTTTATAGGAATATTTTGGTCTTACGACAGCAAATCTTGTTTCAGGCTGCACTGTAGTAATAAAGCCAGCAGAACAGACCCCACTGACAGCATTAGCGTTAGCAGCATTACTGCAAGAGGCTGGTATTCCTAAAGGCGTCGTGAACGTAGTCAACGGATATGGTGAGACCGCTGGTGCGGCTCTCACACATCACCCTGATGTCGCCAAAATATCATTTACTGGATCACTTGAAGTAAGTGTAATCTGGATTATTTGAATTGTGAACCTATTTAAGTTAAGATTACCAAACATTAAGAAAACTATTGTAACTTACGACATAATAGGAAATATTAAATAAATACGATACTTAACTTGTCAATTGTGGTAATTACAAATATTATTAAAAATATAATAGTTGTGGGCGCCGATGTGCCGCTGCGATTCAATAGGTTAAATATCTAAATAATATCAATATGAAATACAATGGTAAAAAATCTTTTACTTTCAGGTCGGCAAAATAATACAGCAGGCAGCCGGAGCGAACAATTTGAAACGGGTTTGTCTGGAGCTTGGCGGCAAGAGTCCTCTTGTTATTATGAATGATGCTGACTGTAAGTGCACCGTAACATAATTTGTTTCGAACTTCATTTGTTAAGTGTCATTCTACCAGTAGCACTCGGAAGGTGCCATTACCGCAGCTGTTGCATGCGCCTTTACAGTTAAATAGTTTTATTCGTATTCTTTTCCATTCTTGCACAGTATTTTAATTTATATAAGTGTGCACTTGCACTAGAGTATATAAGTTGTTTATTTTTTTACTTTTAGTAAACATTGCGGTCCCGTTCGCTGCTCAAGCAGTATTCGCACATCAAGGACAAGTGTGTGTAGCAGCTTCCCGTTTGTTTGTCCAGTCTGACATTTATGATAAATTTGTAGAAGCAGCCGTCAAATATGCTAAATCTCTCAAAATTGGTAATCCGGCTGATCCTACAACACAACATGGACCGCAGGTAAATCATGTCTAGAATCTAATCGTATCCCAACTTTGTTTTCATATATCATAATATCAATATAAATAGGTAGGTATCAATCTAAGGATCTCTATAACCATAATACTTACAATAACGACTCACTTGACTTAGAGGAAGATAGTACAAGAATAAATAAGATATAAATGTTAATAATGCAGACATTTGGGTCCATAAAAACGAGCTACGTGATAAAGAAGACGGGTTATATCTACAACAACACGTTATGTCTACAACGGATATTAATTACTCTATCAGATGAGTAGTTCAACGTTCATGTTATAACAGTAAATATCATTGTGTGTCAGAATATTGTTCACGTCACTATTTATACACATTCGAGTAAACGTAATAAAATAAAATATTACGTCACTATACAATTATAATTTAAAACAGTAACGGAATGGTACAAAGTGAAATGCCTTTACAGGTGTATACAACACTTACGAATAAAAACAAAAAAACATGATAAAACAAAAAAGAAATATTCTACACAATACAACAATTGGGACAACTACCATCTTAGTCTCCCCGTGAACATGGCTGCTGTAAAGCAACCGAAACGTCGGGGCAAAGTGTAAACTTAAATACAAATAGTTTTAATTAGAAAAAATATATAGCTTAAATAGTAGTAAAATTCAATAAAAGTAGTGTTAGAGTTTTCAAAATTATGTAATAACAGTGTTTAAAGTAAAATAAACAACGCGATAAAATCCGTATAAAGTGTTTAATTTCAATGTATAACATTCGCGTAAACATAAGACAATATTAAATAATCTTTTTGTTGAAAATATTGCAAAAACCATACATTATGTTCCTAAAACATTGTCATGATGTTACGTAGGTATACTTTATTGCCTCTGCTTCTGTGTAACTGCCTCCATGACGCAGCGGTAGTGAATGCGACTGCTGTTCTTGAGGTCTTGGGTTTTGAATCCTGGGTCAGGCCAACAAAAAGTTATTGGGTTTTTCTGTTAAGAAATCTCACACCCCCGTGCCTCGGAAAGCATGTAAAGCCTTTGGTCCTGCGCCTCATCTCTCTCCGGTCGTGTCGGATTTACCGTCCCGTCGGATCATGAGATTTAGGGAACAGGGAGTGAACTTGTGTTTGCGCACATACTTGTGCACTATAATATCTCCTGCGCGGATGGCCAGTCTCCGTTAATTAAGACTGGCCGCCACGACAGAAATTTGGTCCGAAGGACATTACTTACTTCATCAGTCCATTGTCAATATTAACTCAGGAAGATGAATTAATCTTTGCAGATAGATGACGTAATGTTCAACAAGGTGTTGGGATACATCGAGAAGGGTAAACAAGAAGGGGCTAAGTGTTTGGCGGGTGGCAAGCGAGTCGGCACTACAGGATACTACATAGAACCCACAGTATTTGCAGATGTTAAAGATGACATGACCATTGCTAAGGAAGAGGTAATTTAAAAACGTTTATAATTTCTATTCATACTTTAATATGAGATTCTGCCCGCAGCTTCGCTCGCATTTCTATTCCTCGAAAACAGTACTTTTTAGAGTTCGAAAAATCTCTTATACAACAGCTTTGTCCGTCCGTCTGTCTGTTATACAACTTTCAACTCAAGAACCGTAAGAGCTAGAGACTCACGGTCAGCGCCATTTGACTCAGCATAGTCGATATACCCCCGAAATAATTATGACATTTGACCTCTGACACGGTCACGTAGTATCACGTAACCTTTGTAGATTACATTGAACCATTTTCTCGAACTCTAAGATTTACGGCAATTCATTGCCGTTTCTCACTTGTGTCTGGATGAAAGTTACCCTATGTCGTTTTGTGTTCCTCTGATAACGTGTATGCGAAATTTTATGATGATCAATCGTGTAGTTAAAGCATCAAAGCGTAACAAACAAACAAACATCTTATATTTGCATTTATAATATTAGGTATTAGACTTTGCTTTTGTTTTTTGGTTAGGTTATTAACAGTACTTTTTTCTGGATAAAAGATATCCTTTGTTCTTTTCTGTACTCCTGACAATGTATATGTGAAATTTCCTGATTAAGGCGTGAGAGAGTAACGAACAAACAAAAAATCTCACATTTGCATTTAAAATATCAGTTAGGATTAGTTAGGATTAAGATAGATTCAATTACAATTAGAATGTCAATAATACAGTTGACAGATCTGTGTTGCTATATGTGAAAATAGAATGTTACTTGCGGTCATATCCATATGCGTGTTTATTAGCAATGATTTTTTACTGAATTCGCTACTTGCTTACTCTCATCTCGTCACAGTTCAGTGACGAGAACGCTTCGCGCAATATTCCTATGAACAAATATGGCTCTCATTGTGTTAAAGATCTTGTGATCTGTAGCAAATTTCTTAATAATTGTAAAGTACATGTAGCGATGTTCAATAATAATCTTTTCAATAACACTGGGTTGTGAGCGGTTGGCGAAATGCTCAACATTTTGGATAATTCTGCGAACATGGGATCAGAGGTTATTCCACTAAAAGTAGTATGAAAGCACCTCGAATTGTATGTAGTAAAATAATTATCATGAAAGTGTTTTAAAGAATAATTATTTCAATACTACTCGGTTTACAAAGGAGCTCTGAATGGCAGATTGATGATATGATATGATGGATAGCTCTTTTGTGTATATAACGATAGCTTTGTCTATGTCGTAGTACTTAATTGTTTGAGGTACATTTCACCGAATATATTTCTCGTTTTTTATTCGTTACTGTAATCGCATTGTCTTAAAATAGGTAATAATAGTAGAAGACAACTTTGTTTTTATGTTTAGTGATCTCATGAAAAAACTATCATGATTAATAATCGAAGTTGTCGATGCAATCCTGATAACCTATGTATTTGTTTACAGATCTTCGGTCCAGTACAAAGTATTTTGAAGTTTGAAACTTTAGAGGAAGTGATTGATCGCGCCAACAATACCAATTACGGCTTAGCAGCCGGCATTTTTACAACAAATATTACGAATGCCTTGCAGTTCAGCAAACACGTTGAAGCAGGCAACATTTGGTGAGGAATCCTTTTCAGTTTTACTTGTTTCTTAGAGGCTTTCAGCGCCAGCAAATCCTGACCGAAATATGGAGTCCTCTATGTCTTTATTTGTGCAACCCAAGCTAGATTTTTGCTTTATCCTAGCCTTCTTAATTCTAATTCTAGTAGAGCCCTATTTCTAGTCTAATCATGTCTATCCTAGAAAGTCGAGTCCATTATTTGGCTGTAAATCGTATTTCTTGAAAGAATTTGCCTTTGAAAGTCGACATATTACTCTCTACTTACTGTAAAACTGAGTAGTAATTTAATGCGACTCACGAATTGAATTTGGCGACCTTACAATCCTGACTGAGAATAACGGATTGGTTTCAGATTTCTAAGTGATTGTTATTATAAATAGTGCATTTCAATGTTTACAGGGTCAACACATACCTTAATAAGGGTGCACAGTTGCCTTTTGGAGGATTCAAGGAGTCGGGTATTGGTCGTGAAGGGTAAGTTTCTTTTTACTGTAAGGATCATCTGGACCGAATTTTGGTCTCATCTGCGCAAGACAGATGCGCAAATACAAGTGCAAAGACACGAGTGGAGAGAAATAAAGTGTAAGACTATCGGCTTTTGCATGCTTGCCGATGCACGGGGATGTGCGACACTGTCAACTTCCTAACTCCAGGCAGCTATTGAGAGTTGACAGAAAAACCCAATAACAATTGGTTGCCCAATCCTGGACTGGAACTTGAGACCGCACGCACAACCACTGTGTGACCGCTTATTTGTACTACTTAGGCCTGCCTATAGATACAAAGATACAACATAAAGTGCATTACTCGCGCATTTCATGCGAAGCGAGTAAGAAAAATAACACATCGGTCCTCTGCTGAAAATACAATGCTTCTTTAAGGAGCCTGGAGCACTGCTCTACACAGAAACAAATCACGGAATTGATAATTGCTCTATGTATAGAAAAACCCAACAACACTTTGCGGGACCAAAGTATTGTTGGGTTTTTATATGGAACTAACTGACACAAAGACCTCATATTAAGTCGTAGATAGAAGTGCAGTCGATGCTCCTAGACAGGACATATTATGCTGATGTAAGTATTTTGTTTTCAGTGGTATCGACTCTCTACTGGAATACATGGATGTCAAGACGGTTGCTATGGCGTTGCCGAAGAAATTGTGAATGTAGTTACTTATATAATAAATCATATTTTGTCATAAGTTATATTATGTCCTGTTCATGAGATTGTATTCAAATACGAATGTTCTTATATATACATATAAATTAATTAATAAAAAAAATGAATGGCCTTGTTTTTTATATTTATGTAAATTAATGAAGTAAATTTCAATGTAATTATTAGGAGGGGTTTTCAATGTATTCTCGGTATAAGCATGAAAGAATAAGCAGAAAATTCTGAAAAAAAATATTTTCCATGTAGTCCCCCATCACCACAATACACTTATTATAGCAGGAAAGTAACATTTCAAAACCCCCAAAAATATATTTTCTTCCTTGTCTGAAAAATGTTCATCAATTGCCTCCTGCAACTCTTTATCGTTGGAAAAACATTTACCTCGAACATCTTTCTTAAGGTTTAGGAACAGAAAGTAATCACTAGGGGCCAGATCTGGGCTGTAGGGTGGATGATTGATTTCTTCAAATCCGCATTCCCGCACAGCAGCCTTAGTAACGCGCCCTGTGTGAACCGGCGCGTTGTCGTGAAGAAGCAAGACACCTGCGGTCAATCTTCGAAGTCTTTTTTTCTTTTACTGCCTCCTTTAAATTACGTAGGGTGTTTGCGTAAGATGCGGCAGTAATACTTTAACCCTTTTTTGTGTACTCAATCAGTAAGATACCCTTAGAATCTCAAAACACATTGGCCATGAGTTCAATACTTTCTCTACCCCGTCTAAATTCACTAAATCACTTTTGAATAGTAGATAATCAAGGAGCAGAATCTTGGTAAACAGCCACCATTTCTTTGTAAATAACTTTTTGAATCTTTCCTTGTTTTGTAAGGAATTTTATCACAGCACGATGCTCGATTTTTTTCAACATTGTCGAATCTGTTATCGTAGTTGCCTTTTCGTAATTATATCTTGAATACTAAATAATACTAAATTTTATACTTAAGTACATACTTAAGTATAAAATTTTCTCAAAGAGTGTCTTTAATTAATGAGATAATTTAATTACCCTCTTCATTAGTATATCACCTCGATACCGAGAATACATTGAACGCCCCTCATAATTGTAAATGACTGCACGAATGGTGGTATAAGTGCTCGTCTCGCCACTACCGCCGTATCGAGTACTGTGAGTTTAATACCCACACAGAATTTAAAAAAACTGTGGTCCAAAAATACCTGGTTATGCCGAGTCTGAGTGTTCTTTTTGTCCAACGTTTGCAAGTTTTAAAGTCTACCGCGAGACAGGAATTAATCCTAGTGCGGAAGCTTTATTTTTATAGCAACAAAGTGTAAACATTAGCTTACATATATTATCTTAGCGCCTGCATTGGCGCATTCATCGCGCATTGGCCTGATTTAAAGGCGATCATAGCGCATTGGTCTGATTTGAAGGCCACGCAAGCGATTTTACTGAATAATCCCAACCGCACTTTCTGTGTAGTCAGGTTTATCATAGGGGATAGTGAAAATTACCGGGATTTAACACTGGTAAAAGTAAATAGTTAGTGTATTAACATACTCGTAGTTACATGAGCGCACATCTGTTTTCCGACGAGATAACAATCTCTGCTTGTATACAGACTCCATTATCACTGTAATAGCAAATAGAATTGGGATTTGTGTATACGCCATTAAAGTAAATGTGTAACTTGTTTAATCTGTACCAAACATAATTAAAATCTATTGTGTCTGGCCACCGGTGTGCCCCTGACTGTCGCTGCGACTCCAAGGCTCATCAGGTAGGATACCGTAAGAAATTAGAATTATAGTTTTGACAATCTTACGTAGTATGTATACGGTAATAGGAAATATATAAAATCCCACTGTATATTTGAATGAACTTGCGTAAAAGCTCAGCGCCTCTATTGCCAACAACCTTGGCCATGTATTTCCATTCAAGATTCACATATAAAAAGAAAGAGTTCACAAGATATAACGGCGAATAAGACACTCTTCGGCGGCGCAAACACTATTTTGTTTTTCTTTTGTTTCAATTTCTCTGCATTACCTATCTATTTTACTGAAGGGTTAAATCAAATCAAATCAAATCAATTTATTATTGCAGATATGGGTACATTTAAGATGATACATGTATATTATATAGTTGCTTATGCCATATTTTACCATTGTGGTGTGCAAAGTGGTTTAATATTGACATAAAAGTTAACTAAATGTCACAGAAATTTATAAATGTCATGAAATTAAATATTGGTATCATAAAAATAATAAATGTCAGATAAGAAATATAAATACAAATTAAAATTATCATTCTTGATACTTATAAGCTGTAGGAACTTATAAATTCTAAATTATTGTAATAATTAATCAATTTTGCTATCTAAATATTCTGTTACATTGTAATATGCATTGGTATACAAGAATTGCTTTAATTTGTATTTAAATGAATTAATATTATTACAGTCTGTTATATTTCTTGGTAAGTGGCTGTATACTCGTGGTGCCATACATAGAATACTTCTATTAATTTGTGTTGTTTTATTATGTGGAAAACATATTTTGTTTTTACACCTCTTGCTCCTATATTGTTCAAATAGAGTTTTATGTGAATGAACAAATACGGCAACTTCAAAAATATATATACATGGGAGTGTCATTAGCTTTAGATCGATAAAGTGAGGCTTACAGGACTCTGTTGATTTAATTTTACAAATTGCTCTGATACATCGTTTTTGAGCTTTGAAGACAATATTATTTTCTACAGAGTTGCCCCAAAAGATGACACCATACCTTAGAGTTGACTCAACATATGCATGATAAGCCATAATGACAACATCCTGACTTACAACTCTACCTAACATATAGAGTGCATAACAGAACTGGTTTAGTTTGGTACAAATATTTTCCACTTGGGTTTTCCAATTGAGATTACAATCAACGTAAATACCTAAAAATTTTGTATTTTCTACTCTAGAAATTTTTTGTTTATTAAATTAAATTTCAAGATTATGCAAATAATTTTTCCTATTTCTAAATGTCATCATAGTAGTTTTGTCTAAATTCATAATGAAATCGTTACAATTAAGCCATTAAAATATTTTATTTAATGTCAAATTCATGTCAGTTTCTAAATTGTATCTATCTTTACTGGCAAACATAACAGTACTATCGTCGGCAAATAGGACCATTTGTGATTCTGTAGCTTTAGGTAGATCATTAATATATATGATAAATAATAAAGGTCCCAGTACACTTCCCTGTGGGACGCCTTGTCGCACATCGCGATATTGGGATGAGTACACAGTTTCCCTCTTTGTTTTGGGGCATATTCGAACAATTTGGGTACATTGTTTTCTGTTTTCAAGATAAGATTCCAGAAGATCTAGAACATTGCCTCTGATGCCATATGCCTCTAACTTAAGGAATAGAGTCTTATAATTAATATAGTCAAAGGCCTTTGTAAGATCCATATATAGAGCAGAAATTAGTTGTTTATTGTCTAGGCCTGACATTATTCTTTGTGTAAATTTATAGATTGCCAAGTTGATTGACCTATTTTGCCGAAAATCCACTTGTTCCTCAGCAAAGAGATGATTTTTTTCAAAATATTAATACAGACCTTGATGTATAACCTTTTCAAACACTTTGGATAAGACAGGAATTAGAGCAATAGGTCTGTAACAGCTCATATTATTTTTGTCATTCTTTTTTCTGGTTACTAAGATATCTATAAATTAAGGAAGAGCACTGAGGTCTGAAATACATATAATTTATTTTATCTAGTTCGTACACAGGTGTCTCACTCAATCCAGGTAATGCAACCAAAATGTAATTGTTGTATGCACATGTTTTTTGGAAATAAACAATTATTATTATTAATAATAATAAATTTAGGGATACACTAGGTATTGTATTACTCGGGCACGCCACGATCGTGGCGGTAAGTCCCGTGTTTGAGGAGTGGCTGGAGAGGCGGCATGGTGCCCTCACCTTCCGGCTGACACAAGTAATGACTGGCCACGGTTGTTTTGGCCAGTTCCTGTGTCGTACACGCCGGCAAGAGACGCCCGGTTGTCACCACTGCGGCGACTGCCGCGACGTTGTTGAGGACACGGTGCTGCACACTTTGGCGGTTTGCCCCGCCTGGGCATCGCAGCGCCGTGAGTTGATCGCGGCAGTCGGATCGGTTGCCCTCTCGCTCCCGGCTGTAGTTCAGTCTATGGTCCAGAGTGAGAGGTCGTGGAACACCGTCGCCTCCTTCTGCGAGGAAGTGATTTCCATCAAGGAGGCGGCGGAGCGGGAGAGAGAACGTTTAAACCCTCTCCCCAACCGCAGAGCCGGGCGCCGGAGGGCGCGAGATGACTCCTCCAGCCACCCTGAGGTTTGACCTGGGGGTGGTGGGCTTTGTGGGCCTGCCCGCCATCCGTTCAGCACCAGGTCCGAGAGGCGGCGTGCGTGTTCCCACGCGCGCCTCTGTTTCGAGTCCGTCTCCTCTCTTTTTAGGGGGGGGACATCCCCTTTTCCCTACGACTATCCCAGTTTATGATATAGCGTTCCCCTACACCAATTAGAGGGGGGACAGTAGGGTTTATATGTGAAGTGAGTGCCTTTAGGTAGGTCTCTGTGTGTAGTGGCCTACCGTTTCACACGGCGGGCCGTAACCTCGGCGGGGTCGCGACCGCATGCGAGAGCGATTCGCGCGGCCCCGTCGATAGTGGTTTTGTCGAGGAACACCGTGGTAGGTTTAGTCGGTATTCCGGGAGGTACATTATCTTTTTCAATATCTTTCTTTTACCCCGGCGAGTCCGACATAATCGCTCCGCCCGCCCCCGCGGAGGGATATGTGTCATGGCATGCCCACACACATAAAAAAAAAAGAAAAGGGTTTGTATTACTACATTTATTTGCCTAGAAGTGTTTGTTATGTATGTACATAACACGCGCTGTAGTGAGTCACAGTTCAAATTATAATAAAAGTATTTTTCACCAAGCTAAGATTGCTGATTAAAAGATAAAATTACATGTATATGTATATTCCTAAGAGTCGACACATGCGTATTAGGTTGAACCCGTTGCTTAAACTTAATGTGACTACAGTAGACGTTAAAAATTCCCTAATCACACAAGTTTGAGGTTGATGTTATGTTGTTACCTTGTGATCTTAAATGATAAATGATATTTTATTTGTTTAGACTTTTGTGTCCCTCCGGCCGTGATGGCAACTGAGTTTGGCAACCAGTTGCTTAAAAATATTGGATATTCTTTTTACTCAACCAGTTGCCAAAGACGAATGTCGATTCTTGATACGCACCTAGTTGCCAACTAAGATTTTCTCAAAAGGTGTGGTTACTTAAGAAGAATTACCACTCTCAGTTCGTAACCAACATCAGTTGTGGAAATCAAAATAAGGACTAAGGTCTGTATTATATTAAATTAGGATGTTTTCAATCAGATGCATATAAAATTTGGTTTCTATTGAATTTGTTTGATTAAATTTCTTAAGAGTTGCGTCATCGAAAGGGAACAAGGGTAGGTACATTATGTTTCAAATAATAATATCGTGAAAACAACATAATATAGGTGTCTATGCCTTTATTCCATGTAATTACCTAACTACAGCTTAAAGTTACTGAAAATTAACAACTAGGTTCCCCATTTGCAACAAAATTGAAATTATAAGTACACTTCGAATTTAGTAGGTAGTTAATATGTCTTTAGAATGGGATAACAAATGGACTGATAATTTCGAGACAGTGTCCGACACTAATTTTGTTTTCATTTAAAGTTTTTATCGCTAACCCAATTTCCTCATCGATCTCCTCGTACTCCTTCTTTTTTTTAGGTGTAATTTTTTTCAAATCATAGTATGTCGCTTCAGATTCTAAAACATCGAGTAGATGTGCCAACGTTGGATTTTTCTTACCAATAAAACTGTTGATCTTTCTATGCCATCCCTCTATATTGTTATTAGTTCTAAATTTTTCAGTTTCACAACAACAAGATTCAGCAAAAAAATCTTTATTAACCCACTGCTTTTGGAAATATTTATTAAACATATTGATTTCCTCACCAACAGGTCTTTTTGCCATTACATAATCATATCCTTCTCTTAAGTATTTTTTTGGTAACCGTGCAATTCCAATACATCTCGCCACATGCCTTTTTTTTACTCTAGTTTTTATTTGTAAGGCCTTCGCCTTTTTCCATAACGCATGGTTGAAGTGATAGTAACATCCCTTAAAAAGTATACCAGGAAATATGTCTTTAAATGCATTAATTGCTGCAATTTCGAAATCTAATGTAATTTTTTTTGGATTCCAGGTAGGAATTTGAGATTTAATTATACTGTACAAAATTTTATATGTGTTATTTCTTTTATCGGGAAGAAGTGCGAAAAATAATGGAGTTATGATATTGTTAATTTCATCATAGCCATGAATGGTATACAACTGTTTAAAGGCTTTTGGGCAACTTCTGAAAGTGCCATCAGCAAAGAAATGATTGAAATTATTCATTTTTGTTGTCACATCACGAATACAAAATACAATGATTCTAAAATCTCCATCTTCATATTCACAAAGATAAAAATGTTGGTACTTCATGGGTATTTCAACGTCCGTAGCATTTGAGAAACGCATTTTTGTGGTACCAACTACTTTGTTTCGCCCATTGTAAAGGTCACTTTTCACACTGCTGAACTTTGGTATATCGCCGACGAAATTATATCCATCGTTTTTTAAATCACGAACCATATTGTCGTATTGTTTGGGGATTGATTCAAAATTGCAACTACTCACTCTCTTGAGATCATCCAATTTTTTCAAAAATGTGGTTTTCGCAAAATTACGTCTGCAATCGGTTTCGTGTGCTCTTTGCATTATTATCTCATTACGAGTATTTAAAGTAATATTACCTCTGCATCCTTTTGTAAGGCTACATTTCCAAAATGAGTTTTTATTTACATATATTTTTTTACGGCTGTAACGCCTACCATCGTACAACGCAGAAACACCTCCTCTTCTTGAACTAATGAATTCAATGTTAGATGTATTTGGGTATACATTTAAAGTAGACATGTTGATGTCTCCGGAACAGACTATTATACTGGTCTTAAATCGTACACATACTCGTGCAGTAAATACAGTAATCTAATGTGTATTACACATATATTGCAATTAATCGATAACCTCAAGAGGCAAATAAAATGATAGATGTCAACTACGTCAGTAACAAAAGAAAATATATTCTGAACATCTGAAAAAAGTTTGAATTCTTAAGTCTGAAAAAAGTTTGAATTCTTAGCAGATTTGGTTGAGTAACAAGAAAGTTTTTACTCCTTCGGCAACTGGTTGCGAAACTGCAAAGGTAAAATATTATAGGTGCGTATCAAGAATCGACATTCGTCTTTGGCAACTGCTTGAGTAAAAAGAATATCCAATATTTTTAAGCAACTGGTTGCCAAACTCAGTTGCCATCACGGCCGGAGGGTTTTGTGTGCTATGGTGAACAATAATCGAGTTTTAGTCGACTGTGCAGCCGTAATGTCCCGTATACAGGCTGCTTTGTTGCTATTTCATACTACGAGTAGAGTAACTAATATTATAATGTAATAACTATACGTGGTTGTCAATGCGGTCGACATATTTTAAGAGATTTTTACTATATTTATAATTGGTATCTCAGATATTTTCTACCAGTTGACCTTTAAATAATAAAGAGAGATGAACGCGGCAGCCGAGAAATAAAATTATAGCTACTCCATACAGACCAAGAAGTTACAAAAAATGTCAAGAAATCGTGCTATTCACAATAACACACTTCGCCATATCCTGTGTCATGCCAGCGAAGTTTACACAGCGAGTTACTATATAAACAAGTTCCTGACATCAAACATCAGGTCGCGGCCCGTTAGGTACGATCGCCCAGCCTGGTCGGAAGATCATCCCTTTGTGTTGGACGCCCACCACACCACGTTCCTCCACGGAAAAATTCGTTTCTGAAATACGCAATACTAAGCAAATAAAAAAGACAATTCGTGAGTTATGGTTTTAAGGTATTTTTAACTTAAGAATCATAGGGTAGTTATTGCCGTCTACCGGGGGCAGTTCTAGATTTCGAGCTGCTACCGATCATTGTTTGAAAGGTAATCCTGATAACATTTTTTGACTCGGGAATTGAACCTGAGTTGTCGATTGCATAATATATTCATTGTACCATAATATTAATATTCTTACAAATAAACACCATTAATAAAGATCTAATATGTCAACCAGCCTGTCACAGCCATTTGCTGACCGTAGACCTCTTCCAGTTTCGTCCTCAATAGTCGATACTTCATTTTCCATTCGACAATATTACTGAATGGGAATAAAGCAGAACAAACGCCGGAGTGCGTGCGCCTCTTCGTAGACTTGTTGAAGCATATAATATTTATCTTATTCAACTGGACATATTTTCTCTCACTCATCAACAATCCAAAAGAAAAGCTATTGAACTGTTTAAATCACTTTAGGTTAAGTACAACTTTTCATTTTAGATTTTATTTGTCAAAAATTGTTAAATTCATTCAATTGTGTTCACCATCACTTTCATTTTCCATTGTTAATCCGTGGACAATGGTGTCGATTATATGTTAGATAATTTAATGTTCAACACTATCTTGTAATACTTTAACATGTATTTGATTTTTGTTCATAATAAATAAAATTAAATAAATTAAACCACTACTGAGAAGTTGCCGCTACCTAATGGTTTGTTGCTACAAATAGAAATTTATTCACGTATAATCAGCAGCCTAGCAGTATTAGCTTTGCCGTAACATATTCCCATTATTATTTCCTTAGAAATAAAAAGTCTTATTATACTGTTATAATCTATACTAATATTATAACGTTGATGAGTTTGTTTGTGTGGTTGAACGCGCTAATATCAGGAACTACTGCTTCGAATTAAAAAATAATGTTAGTGTTGGATAGCCTATATATCGAGGATGGCTTAAGGCTATATAACATCACGCTACGATCCACTGGGGTGGCGTAGTAACGATAAATGCGGGTGAAACCGCAGGCACTTCTAGTACATATACAGTTTATATTTCTTAACTTAATCTGTTAAGTCTTAGAATACCAGACTTATTTGTAAATTTTATTCGTCTGGCCACCGGTGTGTCACTGCGAATTAATAGGTAAATACTTGTTTATGATGATTAAGCCAATCTTAATCAAAATTTTTAACATTTAATAGTAAAATGTTAAGATTGGATTTCTAATGCTGGAGCTACATTAGCGAGCGAAGATTCGTGTCGCGTTGGCACGCTAAAAACATCGTGTACGGTTACGGTATGCGATGTTCTTGTCTACATTAAGCGGGCGAAGATTCGTGTCGCGTTGACGCGATACATCGTGTCGGGTTGTGTTGTTCGACCTGTTGTGCGGCCGAGACGTAGGCGGTAATTCAAAATGGAGAAAGTGGCGTTGCATTATTGTCAGTAAATTATTATTTACTACAGTTGTACGAGTATCAAAATAATATGAAAGAGAGAAGAAAAAGACGATGCTGGATGACTACTATACTATAGACTACTATAGAAACCGAACGTACAGACGTAAGTGTAGCCACCCAAGCGAATATTGGCGCGCCATATTCCTTTGATGCGCGCCAATTTACCGACAGGGCCCCGATAATACATCGTCTTCGCCCGAATCCGATCTGGCCGGCCACCCTTATCGTGTTAACACGAATATTTGCCGTAGCTCGCTAATGTAGCCCCAGCATAAAACAAAGATACTTAAGAACTCTGTCCCAATTATTAGAAGCTCAAATTAAAACTATCACAGGATATTTTCACGGTTACATAATATTACCTAAAACAGAAATGTTCTATGCACCGCACGATACTGCTCGGATTAAGTAGTCGCCTTGCCACTGCCGCCGCGCCGAGTGTAGTGGGTTCGATCGCCACACGGGACAAAATATTGAGTCTGGGTATTCATTGTGTAGGTACGTCGCGGCCCTGTAGCTCAAACAGACGGCGTGGTTTTAAAATCTAATAAAAACTTATAGGTTTTTCTAGATATTTAATTACGCTAGGTTTATTCTTAAAGATTACAGTCGACATTATTATTTAACTTTAATTTTGTTAGTAATACCAAATAATATACTTACTTAATGAAATATTTATTAAATTACTGAACAAAATATTTTCTTCATCAGCAAATAAAAATATCATTTTCAACATTGTAATTAACTGTTATATCAAATAAATTTATAAAGTCTAATAATCACAATTTTACTATGGCACTTGTTTTTAATATCACATTAATGATTTATTAACAATAATAATAATTAAAATAAACTAAAAATAATTAAAATCAACTATGAATCTTGTTAAAACAAGGTAAACAAAGGTAAGGTTTAGTTGGACAGCTTCTACAATAAGGGGGTGCGTGTCAGAAAACCTCCCCGTGGTGCACCCTGGGCACCAGCAACAATGCTTTTCATTGTTGCTGGTGGCTAATATTCTGACAACCGGTGCCATTTGTCGCGTTTGGCACCGGAGGCGGGGGGATGGACGTGAGTCCCATCCCCAAGCCGGAGGCCCTATCTTGGGCCCGGCTCTCCCAGTACCGCTCTGTCTTAGAGTGGACATGGGAGAGCTCCTTTGACGGGTTCGGCGTGCACTCACCCTGCCGCTGAACAGACGACGGGGTCTCTTCTCGTCATTCTGACGATTCTTTCCCTCTCTTTGTCTCCCTTTTGTTTTGTCCCATGTTTTGGTTTTGTTCCCCCCTTTTTGGTTCTGCGTCCAAATTTGTTTCTTGTCCCCTTTTGTTGTCCGTCGTTGTCCCCTCCCCTTTCTTCTGACTTTTGTCCCCGTTGTCACCGTCTAGAGCATATCGTAACCCCGTATTGTGCAGTGTCGTGGATCACGTCTCGCGGCTGCTGACGGGACCGAGGGTCTTGGCTTCACCGCCCGGACTGCGAGGGAGTGGCCCTCTATAAAAACCACCCCGAATCTCAAGTTGCTGCCGCACGGCGAGGAGATGCATGGCTGATGGGTAGTTCAGTCACTAGTGCGGCCCCCCTCAGGGCACCGGCCGACCCCCTGAGTGTAATAGGCTTGCCCAGGTATCGGGATCTCTGCCTGGGTCGACCACCCTTTCTCCCATTCTCGTGGGATTCATTATGGATACATCAACAAAATCAATTTTACAAAAGAAGTCGAAGGTAGTAGAGTGTCGGTCGCGCACGCCTAGTTCTGCGCGATCAGAAGATGAAGAGTATGTGCCGTCGGAGCACGAAGTCGAAATCGTGTCTCCGGATGCGACTCCGGATAGGGCTCCACGCAAGCGGACGCGGTCTGCTCAGCGATCGGAGTCGGACGGCTCGAGTGAGGACGCGGTTCCGGCTCCGAAAGTGGCGACAGCGCGACGCGGACGCGGTCGTCCGCCCACCCACGGTAAATACGTGGGTCTGGGTCAGGCCAAGGCTCAACTTGCCGCTGCATTGCGGAAGGCCGACGCCGAGCAGCGATCACTCGACGAGGACAGTGCAATTGCCTTGGCAGCCCAGCGAGTCGCTGCTGGAAGGAAGCAGCCGATGGTTAAGCCGGATACCGATGATCTGCCGGTAGCACAACTTAAGACTCGGCTTAGCGACGCCTTGGAGGCAATCCGCCTAGTGTCCAAAAAATCGAAGGGTCTAAAAGGCACTTGCCAAAAGACCCTAAAGGAATCGATCGAGGCCATTAGGGACATTACGGAGGCCGTCTTTTGCCGCACGATGAATGAAGAAGTGCAAATACTCCAGTCGGAAAATGCTCGGTTGTCGAAAGAAATAACCGAGCTCAAAAGACGCCAGGAGGAGTTCGAGAGGAGGCACGACCAGGGCGCGAACAAGAACGAGTCGGAGCTTGTGGCTCTGGTCCGACAAGAGCTTGCCGAATTTCGCGCCAATCTCTCAGTCATAGAGGGCCGGCTACTACGCCCTCCTCTGGCCGCAGACAGAGCCAGAGTGCCTCCCCCTCCTTCTCCCCCAATGTCTGTGCCGCCAACATGCGTGGCTAAATTAAGGTCCTCGCAGCCTCCTGCGATTGCTCCAACGGCTAACACAACAGCTGTTAGCCAAAAGGGCAGGAAAAGGTCGCAGGCTAAGCAGGCACCCGTAGCTGCCAAGCGCCCTGCCGCTCCCAGCGTACAACCCGCTACTGCCACGCGCAAAGCCGACGACTGGGAGGTCGTCGGCCAGAAGAATGCGGAGAAGAAAGCGGCAGCTAAAAAGCGGAAGAAGGCGGCCAAGAAGGCCAGGCAGGCGGCCAAAAAAGAGGCAAGGAAGCTCCAGGCCCCTCGCTCCACTGCAGTTGTTTTAACACTGCAGCCGGCTGCGATCGAGCGAGGGACAACATATGCGGAGCTCCTCAAAAAGGCGCGAACAGCTATCGACCCCGGCAAATTGGGGATAACAGCAGGCTTGCGGTGCCGGACTACACAGACCGGTGCCCGCCTTATCGAAGTGCCGGGAGTCGCAAGCGGCGACCAGGCGGACCGCCTGGCGGAAAGCCTCTGCCAGGTTCTGGATACAGAAGAGGTCCGCGTCTCCAGGCCCCAAAAGTGCATCGATTTGCGCATAACGGGCCTGGATGACTCTATAAATAAAGAAGAGGTCGTCGCGGCCGTCGCCAAGACTGGAGGGTGCCCTACAGACCAAGTCAAGTGCGGTGAAATTAAGCAGGGCCGTTCCGGAATGGGGACGGCCATTATTAGCTGTCCCGTCGCCGCCGCCAAGAAATTGGCCGATGGCCGGCGTCTTTTGGTAGGGTGGGTGTCGGCGCAAATTAAAGCGCTGGAGCCCAGGATCGCCCGGTGCTACCGCTGCCTATCCAGCGGCCACGTGGGTGTCACGTGCCCGTCACGGGTTGACTGCAGCGGCCGCTGTTTCCGTTGCGGTCAGCCCGGTCACGTGGCCGCAACGTGTGGGTCCACGCCGCACTGTGTTCTGTGTGCAGCGGTAGGCAAACCAGCGGAGCACCGGGCGGGTGGCAAGGGGTGCGCCGCCACCCAGAAAAGACTACCGCCAAGGCCGCCTGCCTCTTCGTTGGCGACGTCGAGGGTCGCCGCTTCCGCGGCTGGAGGGGCGGAGGTTAGTATGGAGACATAATGCCTCCACGCCTCCGTCTCCTGCAGACTAACTTAAACCACTGCGCCAGGGCTCAGGACCTTCTCCTCCAGAGCATGGCGCAGTGGTCAATACATGTCGCCATAGTAGCCGAGCCCTATTTTGTCCCTCCCAGGGCTGACTGGGTAGGGGACCTCGATGGCTTGGTGGCGTTAATTTCGCCGGCCGCCGCCGGCGCCCCGTCCTTCGAGAACATCGTCCGAGGACGGGGCTGTGTCGCAGCACTCGTAGGAGAAGCGGTTGTGGTGGGCGGTTACTTCTCACCCAACCGACCTCTCGCCGACTTCGAGGAGTATCTCCTCGAACTGAACGTCGTCGTCGCTCGAAGCCACCGTCGGCCCGTGCTCGTCGTCGGGGACCTCAATTCCAAATCCTCGGCTTGGGGTTCCGCGGCCACGGACGCGAGGGGTGAATTGCTCGAGGAGTGGGCCGTTGAAAACGGCCTGCTAGTCCTCAATCGTGGGTCAGTGCACACGTGCGTGCGTCAGCGGGGCGGATCAGTCATTGATGTCTCTTTTGCCAGCCCCGCACTAGCACGCCGTGTCCAAGGCTGGCGCGTCGTCGAGGAGATGGAGACGTTGTCGGACCACCGCTATATTCGGTTCGACGTCTCCGCCCAGACCTCCGACCCCCCAGCCCCAAGGGCTCCGATTGGGGGCGGTCCGCGTTGGGCTTTAAATAAGCTGAATCGGGAGGTCCTCCTGGAAGCCTCCATCGTTCAGGCCTGGGTGCCAGCACCGGCCAGGCCTGACAATGTCGAGATGGAGGCCGAGTGGTTCCGGGAGGCCATAACGCAAGTTTGCGATGCGGCGATGCCTAGAGTGCCTGCAAATATTCCAACCAGGCGCCGGGTGTACTGGTGGTCGGAACATATTGCCGACCTGCGCCACACTTGCGTGGCGGCCAGACGCCAGTACATCCGGCTCCGTAGGAGGCGTCGCCGCCCTCCCGATTTTGACGCCAGGGAGGCGGAACTGTACGAGGCCTACAGAGCGGCCAAGAAGACTTTGAAGATCTCCATCAAGCGGGCCAAGGATGAGGCCCGCCAAGAGCTGCTGGGGACTCTGGACCGTAATCCCTGGGGGCGTCCATACCTCATGGTAAGGAGCAAGCTTCGCCCCTGGGCGCCCCCCTTGTCCCAGAGTCTCCGGCCACAGTTGGTGGAGGAGGTGGTGGCCGCTCTGTTCCGTTCACGGGCGGAGCACACTCCTCCATCCATGGTTCCGCCTTCCATGGCGTCCAGCGCGGACTTTGACGACGACGTGGTTCCCGAAGTGACCCAGGTAGAGTTGCGAGCGGCGGTGTCGAGACTTCGCTCGAAAAACACCGCCCCAGGGCCCGACGGCATTCCAGGTCGTGCATTGGCCCTGGTCCTCGAGGAGCTCGCGCCCCGACTAAGGGGGCTCCTCAGCGAATGTTTGCAGCAGGGCCAGTTTCCGCGCCAGTGGAAGGTGGGGAAACTGGTCCTGATCAGGAAGGAAGGGCGCCCGGCGGACAGTCCGTCCGCCTACCGGCCCATTGTGTTGCTGGACGAGGTGGCTAAACTCTTCGAGTTTATTATCGCGGAGCGCCTCGTCCAGCGTCTTTCTTCAGTGGGTCCGGATCTGGCGGACAACCAGTATGGTTTCCGCCGCGGGCGCTCCACAATTGATGCAGTCCAGCGTGTGAGGAGCCTGGCGGAGGATGCGGTGTCCCGGGGTGAGGTCGTCTTCGCGGTGTCTTTGGACATCGCGAATGCCTTTAATACCTTGCCCTGGAGTTGCATTAAGGAGGCACTCGTTTTCCATCGAGTGCCGACCTACCTCCGCCGCATAGTCGGGGCATACTTATCAGAGAGGGTAGTCGTCTACCCGGGTCACGACGGTTGGAGTCGGCGAGAGATGTCGTGCGGTGTTCCACAGGGATCGGTTCTGGGTCCGCTTCTGTGGAACATCGGTTACGACTGGGTGCTGCGAGGTGCGCTCCTCCGTGGCGTCGGCGTCATTTGTTACGCCGACGACACGCTTGTCACGGCGAGGGGTAAGTCGCACCGGGCGGCGGCCATACTGGCGACCGCTGGGGTCGCACAAGTCGTTGGTCGTATCCGGCGGTTGGGCCTCGAGGTGGCCCTGTCCAAGTCCGAGGCCGTTTGTTTTTACGGCCCTCGGAAACGGCCACCTCCAGGGGCCCATATCATGGTGGGAGGGGTCCGCATCGGCGTCGAGCCGACCCTAAAATACTTGGGTCTCTTGCTCGACAGCCGGTGGGACTTTACAGCCCACTTTCGTCGTTTGGCCCCCATTCTTCGGGGCGCTGCAGGTGCGCTCGCGCGCCTGCTGCCCAACCTCGGGGGACCAAACACCTCCTGCCGGAGGCTCTACGAGGGGGTCGTACGGTCCATGGCCCTATATGGGGCCCCAGTTTGGGCAGACAACCTGGCGGCCCGAAACATTTCGGCGCTACGTGCACCACAGCGCGTCATGGCCGTCAGGTTGATTAGAGGATACCGCACGATCTCGTACGAGGCTGCGAGCCTCCTCGCCGGATCGATGCCATGGGACCTGGAAGCGGCGCTCCTGGCGTCACTCTATCGTTGGCGCCAGGAGGCGCTAGCTCGGGGCGAAGGACCGGGTCTTGCCGCAATCAAGGCGGCGAGGTCCGAGCTCCGCCAGGTCCTAGTGGCCAATTGGAAGGAACGACTTGTGCACCCCAGTGCCGGGCACGCCACGATCGTGGCGGTAAGTCCCGTGTTTGAGGAGTGGCTGGAGAGGCGGCATGGCGCCCTCACCTTCCGGCTGACACAGGTACTGACTGGCCACGGTTGTTTTGGCCAGTTCCTGTGTCGTATACGCCGGCAAGAGACGCCCGGTTGTCACCACTGCGGTGACTGCCGCGACGTTGTAGAGGACACGGCGCTGCACACTTTGGCGGTTTGCCCCGCCTGGGCATCGCAGCGCCGTGAGCTGATCGCGGCAGTCGGATCGATTGCCCTCTCGCTCCCGGCCGTAGTTCAGTCTATGGTCCGGAGTGAGAGGTCGTGGAACGCCGTCGCCTCCTTTTGCGAGGAAGTAATCTCCATCAAGGAGGCGGCGGAGCGGGAGAGGGAGCGTTTGAACCCTCTCCCCAACCGCAGAGCCGGGCGCCGGAGGGCGCGCGATGACCTCCAGCCACCCTGAGGTTTGACCTGGGGGTGGCGGGCTTTGTGGGCCTGCCCGCCATCCGTTCAGCACCAGGTCCGAGAGGCGGCGTGCGTGTTCCCACGCGCGCCTCTGTGTCGAGTCCGTCTCTCCCCTAGGGGGGAGACAGTAGGGAATTTTTGAGCGTGAGTCCTTTGGGCAGGTCTCTTCGGGTAGTGGCCTGCCGTTTCACACGGCGGGCCGTAACCTCGGCGGGGTCGCGACCGCATGCGAAAGTGATTCGCGCGGCCCCGTCGATAGTGGTTTTGTCGAGGAACACCGTGGTAGGTTTAGTCGGTATTCCGGGAGGTACTTTACTATTATTCCATCTTTCTTTTACCCCGGCGAGTCCGACATAATCCCTCCGCCCGCCCCCGCAGAGGGATATGCGCCATAGCATTCCCCCACGTAAAAAAAAAAAAAAAAAAAAAAAGCTTCTACAATAAGTCATTTTTTTTTGTTTTTGTCTTAGCCTATTTGCTGCCCATGATGGGTACGTTTTTTGCATAACATTGACGACATGTTCTTCTGACTTTTCTGGCCAAACCGTCTTTTTCCCAAGGTGTGTTTTACTCATTTCGGTCTTTATCCAGAAAATATTAAATTCTCCTTTAGTTTAGGACTTATGACTATTTTGGGCAGGCGCCTCCTGTTCTTTCGGATTGTTCATACCAAATGAGTTTCATTATTTAGCAGAGACCTGGCTGATTAGATGCTTGTATACCAGTTATCGGTTTTTTGGGTGTACTCAAGAAAGGATAATTTATTGGAAGTGAAAATCGATGTGGTATTACTTCAATGAAATGGAGACACAAAAGAGAAGTGTTAATTTTGACAACCAAACACAACAGACAAATTTGTGAAAATAAAAAAGTGCCAGGGCAATGTGGGTATAAAGCCACAGATTATAATCGACAACAACATAGCCAAAGGCGCAGTCGACTTATCAGTTCAGATGGCAACATACTCGTCCTCGTTGAGAAAATCAGTAAAGTGATACAAGAAACTGTCTATTTATTTATTATTCAATACTGCGATGGTAAATGCTCTGACTTTATATAAGTCGGTGACTAAATAAAACATAGGTACAAATGATAGAATTCCGAAGGTTTGTATTGATGAAACTTTGTGAAGATCCACAAAATGCTCCGCTTATAGAAAGACCGAAAAAAGGTGCGGCTAGAAAAGTCAGAAGAACATGTCGTGAATGTTACGCAGAAAATGTACCAATCATGAGCAGCAAACAGGCTTTGACAAAAACAAAAATGATCGTATCTTTCTGATTGATTCGGCCGCATCTTCTTTTCGTTTCGCTGAACGTCTTCTTCTGAATCTATTTGGAAACAACGGTTTAGAAGTTTTATATCAATGTTTTTTTACTGTGTTAATTCCTCTTGTATTGACTCAAAGTTTTATTGACTGGTCGTATAAATCGCTGCGGCCGTGGCACGCTTGCGGGGTGAGCTGTAACGTGACCCCCGGCTCGAGCCAACGGCAATTCTGTAGTCCTTTGAAAGAAGCCACGCGACCTCACGCTAACGGACTACTTACATACAATTATTGTATCTATCAATATTTTAGGTATAAGTTAGTTTTAAAGAATTGTTTATATTATGTATATAATTTATATCATTTTGATGTAATAATAATAAATTCATATAAGACTGAGCTGAATAAACATTATTGTATCTATCTGTACCTACATAGAATTTAATTTTAAATCCCACAACACGTGGCAGTGTGATAGTAGCAAGGTTGCTTTAAATACTGCAGTACAATTTTACGGTAAATGACGCAAGTAGCCGATGCGGCAGCATGCAAGTTGAATAACCGCGCAAGTCACATGTGCAAATTAATCATGCAAGTTACTTGTTCGTTACCTGTGCAAGAGCTGAACAGCAATGCTTTGGTAGTAATGATATCAGTGTGATACCTACGTAAATAGTTACGCCATCCGTGAAATAGAACACTGTAGACCGCTTTTAGTGCCCTGTAATTTATTGCAATTATGAGCCGGTGAAAAATGACAAACAAGACAATTGACAATCGCAGCTGCGCTTCGACACTGGAATATGCAAGTCACAAAGAGCAAAAATCGTGTAATCTATATTTATACTAATATTATTAGGAGGAAAGATTAGGTTTTTTGTTTGTTTGTAAGAATAGGACAGACAGACAGACGCGGCGACCGTACCGAACTTTGTACCGTTAATAATATTATACATAGGTTATTATAAAGTACGTACATCGATATTTCATACATTTCACATAATTGTCAGCTAGCCCGACAACAGCAATAGCATCTGTGCCCGGTAAATGGCAGTAGTCTCGCCTCTTTTACGAGAGAGTTCAAACTACAAGGGCTTGTCCTACCACCTCCAAATAGAATTTATCTATGAGATAAAAATCTCGCCATCTCTCTTCTTTAACCTAATATGAGTGAGACAGCATGCGATTTATCTTTCGGATAACTTTTACTTGTTACTTGTGGAACTGGCCATAAGTGGCGATATCTAGGCGTTAAGCTGTGTGTGTATAATTTACAGATCGATATCGATTTGTTTATACTATCTCCTGGACAATTCAAGAGATGCGTGATTGAAAAACTTAAAGAAATAATGAAGATGGTTGATGCTGAATTTTGTTTGTAATGAATTAATTATTATTGTCTTGGCATGCCAAAACAAATACTTCTAAAGTTACTCCTTTTTTTGTAATAATATTAATTTTGTTGACAACGATGTTGGTTGTGCATATATTTAAGTACTTTAGTAATAAGCCGTTTAATTTATCATTTTGAACAATTGTTTGTCTTACTTTGCTACATACGTACTTTTTACAAATTTCTCTTCGTTATCCCAAAGTGAAAAAGGTGTATGCGAAGTGTTAACGAGAAAAATCTCTAAAAGAGGCGTGGCAACAATCGGTATAAAAATGTATAAAACCGGCTTACTAAAATTAGTAATTAACGTTAGAAGAAGGAATGGATTTCAAAGTGAAAATTATGTGTTCTAAATATTTACCGGTTTTCATATTGCGTAGATATTGGTTCTCAAGTAGTTCTTTGACAAGTTAGTCTCTAGCTTACTAGGAGAACTTATATTCCAATGACTAGCGCTCCTGACGGATTTAACTTAGGAATCAGACCAGTAATTTTTGGAAAACATTTTGGTCATAATCCTAACTAATATTATAAATGCGAATGTGAGTTTATTTGTTCATTTCTTTGTTACGTTTTCACACCCTATCTACCGGACCGATCATCATGAAACTTCGTATAGGCGTTGTCAGGGGAACAAAAAATGACATAAGGTACCTTTTAGCCAGAAATTTTATTACTATTAACTTAGGTCACAAATTACTAGCATTCTTGTTAGCCCCTCCAGCTAAGCTAGAATGCTTGTGTTAAAAGTGGGTTCATGTCAGTCGACCTCTCGATCGCAAGTCCAGTGCCTTCTCCATTAGGCTACTCACCTAAACATATTCGATTCTCTGTCACCTAATTATGGCAGTTAGTTTTTTGCTATTGTTATATTTTATATATCGCATCATGATTGTATATTATATCACCTTATTATTATTTATTAAACACAAATGGGTGTACTTATGGGTATTTGAATTATATCGGGGCGTATCCATAAAAATACGTTTAGATTCAACTCAAAGTCAAGTCATTGTTATTATTCAATTAAACCTTAGCTATATATAATGGACCGTTGGACTACCACGTAGAGTTCTCGAGTTCGATCACAAATCGCGCATCTATAACTTTTTGAAGTTATGTGCGTATTAAATATTTAATTATCGCTCGATTTAATGGTGAAGGTAAACATCGTGAGGAAACCTGAGAGTTCTCCACAATGTTCCCGAAGATATGTGAAATCTGCCAACACCCACTGGGCTTAGGGTAGTAGACTGAATAACTAGCCTAACCCTTTGGGACAGAGGCTGATATTATTAGTATTATAAGCCCATTGATGATTAATAAAAACAAAATTTACGCGAGCAATGCCACGGGTACATCTAGTAGAAAATATTTTACATCGATCAACACTATAAAACAATATGTCAATATAATATATCATGATATCAGTGGAGACATTTAGTTGGTGTCAACACACTAAAGTGATTATGTTTATCGTTTTCTACCGTATTCCAATTTCTTGATGTTACAATATATAACAAAAATTACTACACTCTTGTTAAAATTTAATCCATCCATGGCTATATAATATCTTTGGTTAGTGGGACAATTATACTTATAAGATGCAGACAGATAAAACAAAATAAAAAAGCACTAGTATTGAACAAGTTTTATTTAAATAAGTAGTTTAAAACACATCATAAGGTAGAAAAATCTCCTCTTATTTAATAATTACATTAATGACAATATACGCTTTCTTTTTGTAATACTTTTAAAGTTTCTTGGGCAGAACCATGCCAACCAGTTTGACCTCCATGTATTCCAGCAAAGAGTCAATACCACTGAAAATAAAGATACACATATTAGCACAATATAAACTGCAAGTACACTTGCATGTTGCGCTTATCCTAAGGTTTCTGGTTTAATATCTGGATTGTGGAAAGTAGCATGGGGGTTTTCTATAAGAAAATTATTAACAATAGCTCGGAGCTGAACAAGTGCCAAGCAATAGGTTCGTCTACTTTATGTGGTGACTAAACATAGCTCGTACGGTATAGATCTAATGCATGATCTGCTTAACATGAAAATGATATATTTATCACGCCAAAGACAAAATGCATGTGCATTTACACAATTCAGCGGCTCTCCTAAGGAAGATAACATCATAGAATACAGAAATCAAATAGCTTTGTTGTATTCAAATAAGTAAGGCTCACTTTACTGCCAGCAGACGGCAGTAGTGTCTTTGCTTCTTGCGCTATAAGCCCAGCGACTTCTTTTACCACTAATAACTAAATTGACGAAGCACTAATATAGTTATTCCTGGAATTACAGCGTACTGGTTTCAATAACAGTTTGCCATTAGACAGTCCTTTTCCTAGATTGGCACTTTAAAATGTAAAAACAGAAAGAATTAAAAAAAAATGTTTATTTGACACATCCTACAAACACATAATAACAAGTATATAAACAATACATAATATCTTACCACTCACGGCCAATCCCCGACTCCTTGAATCCTCCAAACGGCAACTGTGCACCCACATTAAGGTATGTGTTGACCCTGTAAACATTTTACAGAATTACTTATAGAAGGTCTCACCTAAATTTCTGGTGGCAAAAATATCGACCGTAAACATAATGGTGAATTTTTAATCTGAACTTAATAATTCTAATTAATTATTTTATATAAGCTGGGGTCGTTCAGAAAAAGAAACAAAGGCAAGTTTTATTTTTGTAATTTTCATGTAGACTATATATGTAAGTAACACTGATTCGTCAGTCCCAGAGCGTAACTTCGCGCCTGCGTTTAAAATGGTCTACGAGCATAAGTGTGTATGAAGCATGTTTCATTAAAGACAAATGGGAATCATCTTGAAATATCAAACATCAAGTGTAATTGGGACAATCGAGTGGAATATCTAAAATATATATTATATATCTAAAAATGTAAGCCTTATAAAATCGCAACTTCAGCTTGTATAATTGCAAAAAATGTCAATAATTAAAGTTGCATGCTACAATTGAATTAAATTCCAAGGCATTCGACCTATAAGTAAATTCAAGAACAATCTATATTTCTATGTATAATATGTATGTATTTACAAAAAAAAAAAGTATATATGTATGTTCATCCATTGTCTAGTACCCACAGTACAAGCTCTGCTTAGTTTGGACTAAATAGTGTTGTGTGTATGTGGTAGAATATTATATAATTTAATTTATATAATCCTTACCATATGTTGCCAGCTTCAACATGTTTGCTGTACTGCAAGGCATTCGTAAGGTTTGTTGTAAAAATACCAGCTGCTAAGCCATAGTTGGTGTTGTTGGAGCGGTCGATCACTTCCTCTAAAGTATCAAACTTTAAAATACTTTGTACTGGTCCGAAGATCTGTAAACAAAGAACTAGTTTTTAGGACAGTAAGTATTTGTACTAAATCAATTTACAGAATAGCAAGACGGATCTGATTTTAATATTTGGCCTGGTGATAGTATAATGACTGATACAAAGTTATAAAGAACTAAACCACATAAAATTAATATTATAGAATAATATTATTTTTTTATCTACACAAGAAACTGTTTATGGCAGGCATTATTATTGCAGTGATCAAGCTGACAAATCAGTTTCTTAAATCCATAACCCTTCAAAAAAACTTTGCTGTAATGTGACCGTTTCATAAATTTGTTACTCAACTACTAGTTAATATTTCTATAATATTCGAGTCAGAACATGTCTACCGTCTGGACACCAATGCCAGAATATACCAAACTTTTGCAGCTACTGCCGAGGGAAACTGCTTTATGTTGTATCAGGCAATCATTATCTGTGATTATGCAGATTAATTGAACCATCGTACCTTATTAATATACCTACTATATTCAAAGTGCGAAGTGACAGTACTGGCTCCTGAATTTTATTGCTCGCAATTAAAACAAAATTTACCGTAATTGACTTCTTCGCTGATTACAATATATTATAACTTTTTAATTTTAAGACATCGACAGCAACTATATTGTAGACGCATCCAATTCTAATAGAATCCATATTCGATATCAAGAGATACCACAAGCATCTATAAATTACCTCTTCCTTTGCGATGGTCATATCATCCGTGACACCTGCAAATACTGTGGGTTCTATGTAGTATCCAGTATTTCCGACCCGCTTGCCGCCAGTCAAACACTTAGCTCCTTCTTTTTTACCCTTCTCAATGTAGCCCAACACCTTAAACATGACGTCATCTATCTGTAAAAAGAAATTGTATTCTTTAGTAAATATTGACAAAGGACATGCAGAATTACAACTTACTTTCATGTGAGTGTTAGGATCTCTATACCATAATAAAACTACAACATGGCTATTTATTCATAAAAACAAACAAACAATATTACCATTAGATACCAAATCATTGTACAGTACTGTGTCAAACGTATCTGCGATAGCTAAAACATTTTATTATTGAATAAATTTATATTTTCAATATTTATTTTATGTGCGCCCAAAAATAATGCTAATAATAAATAATCGCGGTGAAATAAATCATATAAAAACGATAACAAAAGATCAAAAACAGCTGTCTGCTGATTTACATAATTACCTGTGGTCCATGTTGTGAGGTAGGATCAGCCGGATTACCTATCTTTAGAGACTTAGCGTGTTTGACGGCTGCTTCAACAAATTTGTCATAAATGCCGGACTGGACAAACAAACGGGAGGCTGCTACACACACTTGTCCTTGATGCGTAAATATTGCGTTGGCAGCGAACTAGACCGCAACGTTTACTAAAAAATAAACATTATAGTATTAAGTACCGATGAAACCGTGCGAGACAATAAGAAAATGTAATGAAATTATTTTAAATACACACGGTCCCTGCGTTTTATTCGCGGACGACATCTTCCTATTGGTATCATGCCGGAATAATATAAATTTAAATAACCAACTCGATACTCTCCTAAACAATATAAAATCCTGGATGAACCTACATAACTTAGAAATAAACTATTCCAAAACCAAATTGATAACTTTCCATCCGCCTCAAAAAGCGCCATTAAATATAAATTTTGCGTTCCAAGATCAAAAGTTAGAAGTAGTTAGCAACTTTACCTTATTAGGCTTAAACATAGACACCCATATAAATTGGAAATCTCATATAAATAAAATTAAATCAAAATTAGCTAAGTTTTCATATGCTCTCCGCGAAGTAAAAAAATCCACAGATATCCAAACCGCACTCGTCACCTATTACACCTATGCTTACGCTTGGCTCAGCTATGGCATTATCCTATGGGGAAACAGCACAGAGGCGCCATCACTTTTTATCCTTCAAAAGAAACTTATACGAATACTTGTACACATAGAAGATACTGATAGCTGTAAGCCACACTTTATAGAACACAAAATATTAACGCTACCTAGCCTATACATTTTAGAAATATGTAAGTTTGTTAGAAGTCACCAAAGTTTCTATACAACACGAGAAGACAGAGACATAAAAATAGATTAAACCTACCAAGCTCCCGTCTTAAAATGCACTCATCTAGTCCACATGTCATGTCGATAAAAATATATAATAAGCTACCCCCGCAAATAAAAAATGAAATTAAAGACAGTATATTTATAAAAAAATTAAAACACTTTCTATTAACTAAATGTTACTACCATATAAATGAATACCTAAATGATAAATGTATATGAAACATAATAAATGGAAATTTAAATAATTATTTATAATAATATACCTAATAACAACATAAATACAAATAAATTCATAATATATAAACAAACATGACATACATTTATAATAATAATATCTGAGACATTTAATTCCTTTTCTTTTTTACAAACTTTGATAATAACGATAATCTACAATAATATATAATTAATAAAAATATTAAAACATATAAATAAAATAATATAATAATAATTATATAATAGAATACCATATAATAAAAATAATTGTAGTAATATATCTATCTAACTATAGTAAGCGCACCTTAATAAAATTACCTATATATTATAATAGTCAATAAATATCAATCATAAGTAAAATATGTAAATAATAAAATATGTAAAATTCCTCTTCTCTCCTACATCTTGCCGTGCCGACAAGGCCCACACATGTTTCTTATATTATACCATTGTAACATCTATTTAACTTGTGGATTGCAATAAATGTATTGAGTATTGAGTAAAAGCATGCAAATAATAATGTATTCACCATCCTTGAGTTTGCTAAGTGAATAATTTCGTAACGATACAAATAAGCATGGCATACTCGAGGAGTTGTCATTCTTTTACAGGAGACCAGCGTAACATTGTTACCACATTTCCCCCTCTAGGGAAGACTGTCAGCTCGTCCACCACCCAATTAAGACAAGGCATCGTATATTTGGTCGCCACAATTGCTGTACATTAAAAGGTGCACTTACAATCAGCATCATCCATAATAACGAGAGGGCTCTTGCCACCAAGCTCCAGACAAACCCGTTTCAAATTGGTCGCTCCGGCTGCCTGCTGAATTAATTTTCCGACCTGAAAGAAAAAGCAAATAATGCTTTCTACACACGTCATACACAACATTAATTTGTCTAAATAACCCAAAAATATTCCCTGCTATGTCGCAAGCTTGATGACTCTCTTAATCTTTTGCTATATAAATGAAGTATTGCAGAATTCACATAAACTTACTTCAAGCGATCCTGTAAATGATATTTTGGCGACATCAGGATGATGTGTAAGAGCCACACCAGCGGTCTCACCATATCCGTTGACAACGTTCACGACGCCTTTAGGAATACCAGCCTCTTGCAGCAATGCTGCTAACGCTAATGCTGTCAGTGGAGTCTGTTCTGCTGGCTTTATTACAACAGTGCACCCTGTAACAAGATTTTGATCATTAAAAAATATCTTAGAAAATGTGCTACTTATAATCATATAAATATTCACTATAATCTCTATAATCATATCAATTTCACACACATAGCTTCACACCAATATTCCGGCAAGGTAGGCAGATACTGTAGGTAGTTATCTACTTAATACGCTTGACTTAATAAAAATGAAAGAATGGAATTAGTCGATGTGAGGCGGAGAAACCAGTATCATATAAACAAAAAATTTTGGGCGATTTACGGCTAATACTAGTTTTAAATAATCCCGGTGTGTATCAATGTTTCATATCTTACCATAAAAGCTAATTAGTTATTGATGAAAAATATCTACATCAATTTGAAGAATGCAATAGGATCTTGAGTTTAAATATAGGATAAAGAGACCTATAATAAAACTCAGGATTAAAACATTATATGGTGGCTACTATAGCAAATTTAAATGTGTTTACTTCCATTTTTGTTAAATTCATCCACACCAAGGTCAAGTATGGATCTAGGGACTTTAATTTTACGGCAATTCTTAGCCTAGCATCATTTTAAAAAGACTTATCTATACTAATATTATAAAGCTGAAGAGTTTGTTTGTTTGTTTGCTTGAACGCGCTAATCTCAGGAACTACTGGTTCGAATTGAAAAATTATTTTAGTGTTCGATAGATAGATTTATCGAGGAAGGCATAGGTTGTATAACATCACGCTACGACCAATTGGAGCAGTAATGAAAAATGTTGCAAAAACGGGGTAAATTCTCTTATCTTATATGACGCAGACGAAGTTGCGCGAGCCAGCTAGTATATTATAAAGTAATTAATTTACCAGCAGCCAAAGCAGTGCAAACTTTGTTGATGAAAATAAACATAGGACCATTCCACGGCAAAATCAATCCTGCGACGCCGACTGGCTGCTTCAAAGTATAGGTAAACAAGTCACCATCTATAAATAATAAATTCTATTAGAATTCACATCAACCAGTCACATATACGCATTAGTGTCTTATAATAGCTACTTTACCTGCAGGAATAGTATCACCATGTATCTTGTCTGCACAGCTGGCTAAATACCGAATATTCTTGATCATAGCTTCCATAAAGCGATCCAAAAAGGTACGAATCATGCCATTATTGTAGGACTCTAGTTCCGAAAGGTAAAGTTTGTCTCTGTTGACCAAGTCACCGAACTTGTTTAATAGTTCCCCTCGTTGAGACGCGTCCAGCTGACGCCATTCTGAATTGCGATGGAATGCACGTTTTGCTGCGGCAACTGCTAAGTCTATGTCCGCCTTTAAACAATAAAAATAGATTTTAGTTTTGATTAATAATATTGTATTATATAGGTATGCTTTGGACTAAGCAACGATAGCTTAGTAAAGGAAAACATTGTGAAGAAATCTGCATGACGGAGAGTTCTTCATAATTTTCTCGAAGATGTGTGAAGTGTGTAATGGACAACTATGGACTAACCCTTTTCAAAACTGAGAAGAGGCCCATATCCAGCAGTTTTGCAGTTTATATTCAGTATTGATATATAATATAAGCGACAACTAGGTTAGGTCTTAAAAGGTACCAAAATACGGTCTAACTTGTAGGATGCCTATTTTGTTTGAAATAATTTTGCATGTGTATTTGATTTCGTCCACTTTTCAGTGACATACAAATTCACTCAAGCATGCTTTTTTGTAGGTATGAGAATGAGATAGCGTGTTACAGGTATTATAGCTTAACGAGACTGTGGTAAAGTCTCTGATCATTTGTATTTATATTCATAAGTATACGATATAACGATACGATACGACATAACGATACAAAACAGGCCATAGCTTTATAGCTATGTACGATAAGTCAAAGTTACAAACCTTATCTCCTTCAGAAACTTTAGCGATGACAGATCCATCATGAGGACAGCGAGCTTCAAAAGTTTTGCCGCTCTTTGAATTCACCCACTCGTTGTCGATGAACAACTGAAAAGAAAATAAGTTGATGTCACACAAATTTTGTCACATAAATATTCACATTTTTATAAAACGTAATAGGTAATTATATTATACAATTCATTGAAAATCCTTATACAATAGATTAATATAAAAAAACACGTTTTCAAAGCAACAATGGTGAAATTAAGTCACGCCTGCATCCCCAAAGGTGCATTCCACAGCCGAATTTCGATCCTATTGCCGTCTACCTAACATATTTCCTTTAACAGAAAAATACAGTAACACTTTGCCCTGCCCAATCCGGGAACCGAAGCCGAGACCATACAATCGCTTGTAGACATCGGCACAATAATATGACACGCGGCCAACAAGACAGTCAGTTAATAAAATTAAGCTGCAAAAGTATGATTAATAGCAGTCATCGTTACTTTAAAATATAAATATAGTAGGTATATTATTTTACTTAGTTTTAGATAATTTACTATTCAAAAGCATACATTTCTAAAAAACTCTATCCTGGATTTCTGTCTGAACCACAAATAGTTCTGAATCTGGAACACCTACTTGTGGTTCTGTTTTTCACACATCACTCAATTTTTGTGCCATGTTGGGATCAAATCCACAACACTTAATGCACAGACAGTGATAAGAATCCTTAAACCACTATATCATGTTACTTATGACAAATAACAGAATATAATAAATAACAGTCATCTGTATGCTATTAAGAAATCTATTATATCCAACAGTAACACCTTTTGAACTGGAAATAGTAGATTATCTTAAGGTATATTTTATAGGAATAAACTATATACACTAATATTATAAATGTAAAAGTTTGTGAAGATGTATGGATATTTGTTACTCTTTCAAGTAGAATTTACTGAAACGATTGTGATGAAACTTGGTATGTAGATAGTTGGAGACCTGGATTCACACAAAAGTTTTTTATCCCGATGTTCCAACGGCAACGAGACTTACGCGGGTGAAACCGCGGGCAAAATCTAGTTTCTAATAATATTATTGACTATGGTCTATTAATATAAAAGATAACTCCAGCACTAGGAATAATTCCTGCTTCGTAGAGGACTTTACAAACATTCAAACAACGGACACAAAGAACATCCAGGCTCGGAACAACCATTTGTGGATCACAAATTTTTGTCCCGTGCGGGAATCGAACCCACAACACTCGGCGCAGTGGCAATGGCGAGGCGACCACTTAAACCAGTACATCTGCTGTGCAGTCAGATTCTGCAATACATAATTATTTAAGCATAAGTATATTCTTTCAGATTTATTTTTTATTCGATTTTAAGGTGACAGTATATAAAGTAAAGCTTCTATTATAATAAATTTTAATAATCTTAAAATAAATCAAAACTAACAACGTTTAATATTTAATAAACCAAAAACCGTTGTCACAGAATATTACTTGCTAAGATATTATTTAAGTTTTAAAGACCCTTAGATTATTCAATAAAATATTAAATACACTTCTAATAAAACAAAAAGAAAACCAAGCTTTTATTATGATACAAAAATAATTAAGCATTTGCAATAGATAAAACTATTAACAACTATTATATTTATTAATATTTTAAATAATAAATTACCTTTGTATATTTAATTTTAGGTGCCATGTTATCTTATCTTATCTTGATCCGGGGGCCAGTCATTGTAGACCGGCGACACTTCGACCCAGTGGGATCTTTTGTGTCGGCCCCGAGGTTTATCCTTGAGCTATCTCCCTATGAATGTACTGCATCAGTCGCAGCGTACACCTCAGAGGGAGAAGCCTGAAGTCTTCAGGGTTCGGATATGCCAATCCCATCAGACCCATCCTTAGTCCGGCCAACGCGTCACATTCACACAGTAGGTGTGATATGGACTCGTCATGTTCACCACAGGCTCTGCAGATCGAATTGTTTGACAATCTCAATCTGCACAGGAAGTCATTGGTGCCAAAATGACCAGTAAACGCTCCTGTGAGTAGGCGTATTTGGCCCTTGTTGTACCCGCAGAACTTCCGGGTAAAGCCCGTGGCTCTGTTTGCAATGAATTTCTTGGAGTGTTCCAGACCCCTAAGGGCCATCCACTCCAGCCTGTGTTTATCATTGCCATGTGCAAAGCTGCCTTGACGGTACTCTCAGAGAGACCTACGAATGGCTCGGGGCCCACAAATTGTTGCTCCGAGCCCTTTTTGGCTAATACATCAGCCTCCTCATTACCCTGCACCCCTGCATGCCCCGGAACCCACACCAGCCTGACTGTGTTTTTCCTGCCAAGTTTGTTAAGGGCTTTAACACAGTTCAGGACTAGTGCTGAGTCCACCCTACAGGAGTTCAGAGCCTTAAGAGCAGCTTGACTGTCACTGAGTATATAAACAATCTTGTCAGTGACATTGTTGTTAATATTCTCCTGCGCACAGGCAATTATAGCATAGGTTTCCGCCTGGAAGACCGTTGCATATTTGCCCATGCTTTGGTTCACCTTGCAGTCGTTGGCATAAATACCAGCGCCTGATCCTGTTTCCATTTTGGAACCATCGGTGTACCAGATGAGACAACCCTTGTCAGGGGATCGTAGACCTCGTCTCCATTCGTCCCTTGTGGGGACCTTTATTTTAAAATTCTTTTTGAATATGTGCATTGGTTGCATTTTGTCACATCCCATGCTCATAATCTCTTTAAGATCCTTCGAGATCTCCAGTTTTGTGTGTCGAGTTACTGGCATGTTGACGCTCCACAGCCCATGTATAGATAGTCTATGTAGCGCCTTCATCGCCTCTAACTCCACAACAATGTGTAGCGGCGTTAGGTCCAGCAGGATCTCTAACGCAGCCGTTGGCGTAGTAGGGAACGCCCCTGTTATAGCCATGCAGGCTAATCGCTGCACCTTCGACAGCGCTTTCCTGCATGTTGCTAGTTTGGTTCTTGGCCACCAGACAACGCTTCCATATGTGATTATGGGTCTTATCATCATCGTGTATAGCCACTTGATGACCTTGGGCTTCAGGCCCCAGGTCTTCCCATAAGTAGAACGAATCATACCGAAGACCCGCTGGGCCTTCATTATGACTTTGTCTACATGAGGTTTCCACGTTAGCTTGTTATCTAAGGTCATGCCTAGATACTTCACCTCCGTGGACCATTGTAGCTGTGTACCATACATGGATAGAGTTCCCAAGCCAGTCGGATCTCTCATCCTAGTAAACGGCACGACAGTAGTTTTCCCTGGGTTGATCGATAAATGGTTACTACTGCACCATTTTTCTACCATACTCAGGGCCCTCTGCATGAGACTGGATACTGTGCTCGGAAATTTTCCATTGACAAGTATCACCAAGTCATCCGCATATCCGACCGTTAAGTACGGACCTTTGTTGAGTTGTTCTAAGAGTGAATTAACCACCAAGCACCATAAGAGCGGTGAGAGTACTCCACCCTGAGGGCAGCCTTTGGTGGTCATTGCAGTCATTTCATCCCCTAACAACTCAGACCTAATAATTCTTCCTCTGAGCATACAATCGATCCACTTGCAAATGGTTGGCTCTATGCCGTGATTTGCTGATGCCACACTAATGGCATCAAAGGTGGTCCGATCGAAAGCTCCCTCAATATCCAGGAATGCAGCAATGCATACTTCCCGGTTATCTAATGCATGTTCTGCCTTATTTACCACAAAATGCAGTGCCGTCTCAGTGGATTTTCCCGACTGGTAGGCACATTGTAGCCCGTGGAGGGGAAATTTTTTCAATGCTCCCTCCCTGATATGTCTATCTACTAACTTCTCCAGGGCTTTCAAGAAGAACGACTCTAGGCTAATAGGTCGGTATGCCTTGGCTTCTTCGTAGTCTTCTTTGCCCGGCTTCGGTATGTAGATGACTTTAACTCGCCTCCATATCTTTGGAATGTATCCAAAAGCTATGCAGGCTCTGTATAGTCTGCACAAAGGCGGAACCAAGAGTGCAGCTCCCTGTTGTAGGATAATGGGATAAACCATGTCTGGACCAGGTGACTTGAACGGTTGAAAACCATTTAGAGCCCAGCCGACCTTCCCTTCATCCACTACCTTCCTTGCAGTGTCCCAATCTGCTTTGGTTGTACGGTAGCCTAGTTCAACCAGGCTAATCGGGTCCTCCTGCTCCTTTTCTATTATCTTACAGTCCGGAAAATGTGTGTTTAGCATCATTGCTAGTGTCTCCTTACCGGACCCTGTTCGCTGCCCATTGCCATCTCTGATGGTTGTCAATGGGTGTGCTCTGACAGTCGAGATAGCTTTGGAGAGTCTCATTCCTTCAGGAATAGTACTGATGTTTTCACAGTGGGCTCTCCAAGCCTTCCGTTTGGCTTTCCGCACAGCTTTGTTGTAGTTGGTCAAACAGCGAGCGTAACCGCTATAGTCCCTGCTGGTCCTAGCACTGTTAAACGCTCTTCTGGCTTCAAGCCTCAGCTTGACCAACTCTGGCGTCCACCACGGTACCCTCTTGGGCCTAACTTCCCTTTCAGGGCAGTTACTTGTCCAGGCCGTATTTACAGTCTGGACCAATTTGTCTGCTGTAAACTCTATGTCTAATATAGAATTAAGCTTACCCTTAGAATCCTCCAAATCTATACTGAGGTCACTCCTGAAGGAGTTCCAGTCCGTATTTCTGGGATTCCTTCTACGTGCTATGGGAGCTGGAACCAGCGTCCTATACTTAAAGCATATGTAATTATGATCTGACAAGGTAATCTCATCAGACACATGCCACTCGACAATCTTAGTGCTAGCCCTGTTGGTGGCTAACGTGATGTCAATTACCTCTGCTCGCCTACAGTTGACGAACGTTGGCCTGTTTCCCTTGTTTAGAATTTGTAAAGAGGTACTTACCACATACTCCAGTAGCTTTTCCCCTCTTACATTCACATCCGTGCTCCCCCAGACTGTGCGGTGTGCGTTGGCATCGCACCCCAGGATCATGTCCAGGTTCTCCCGGCTGCCATATTCAACAAGGTCCTTTATCTGTCCAGATACAGTTTCCTTGTCCGTATAGTCGAAGTATGCAGAGGTCAGGATTACAATATCCCGCCCTCCGCTCCCTCGCACATCTATCTTAACTGTCGTAAGATCCCTAGAACAAAAATTGTATAAGGGCATTGCATTTATGCCATTTCTGACATACACACATGTCCTTATATCATTAGTGGAACAGTTATGATAAATTACACCTCCTGTCCCACCCAAACCTCTGATCTTTCCCTCTTTAACATAAGGTTCCTGGATCAGGGCAATATCATATTCCTTCATCCGCAGGTGGCGGGCCAAAACGGCCATCGCCCCGATGCAGTGATGAAGGTTTATTTGTACGCACCTTAGTCCCGCCATTTGGTCTGCCTATGGTGGCGTCTACGGTGGCAGGCACTGCTGGCCGCCCCCCTCACTCCCTTCCTCCATCATTGTAAATATTCTAGTTTAGAAGGATACTCATCTTTTTTACTAATGATTTTTTCAATTTTTTGGGTTTTGTCCGTGTATTTTTTCTTTTTTTTTGGTATAAGTGATGTTACGATATCCAGTTTATCTATTTCAATGGCTTGATGTCTTATTTCTTGAACTATCTTTTTTGCCAAAAAATAAAATCCAGTATGGTGTTTTCCCACAAAATGAGCAAATCTATTGTGCCATGCCTCTGCATGATTTTGTGTCCTGGGTATATTTTCCTTTACTAGTAAATACGTACTCCAGACTTTGGGTGGAAATGGTGGTGGTGAACTTGTAGTGCCCCATACATAATTCTGAGCAAACCAATTAGCTATAGTATCTGTAACAATCAAATAATATTGTTGGTTAAAAAATTAATATGCTGTGCAACAAAAGTTAGTCACAGAACCGAATTGCTGCAAAACCGACTTCACGTAGTCTTGTTTGTCCTACCCCTAGAGTGTTATTTAAAATCGCGTAGGCGTGTAGGGGCGAGGCGGCCCGCGGGCTGAGGAGCAGGCGGCTGCGAGCGAGCCGCCGCGGCTGAGGCTGGCTGGCGAAGCCGGCCAACAAGCCGAAGCTGCGGTGGTGAGCGAAAGCCGTCTGCGACGATTAGCACGCGTGGGGCCGCCGGAGGCCCGCAGCGCCGGAGCCGTGACAGAAACTCATTCAACACATCATCAATTTATGCTTTAGGATATTATGCTTAAAAAAGTTATGGTTTAGAACTTTATGCTTAATAAATTTATGCTTTACAATATTATGCTTAATCATTATTATGGTTAGAGAAATTATGCTTAAAAAATTATGCGTAAGCTGTTATGCGTAATTATATTATGCGAAAATATAATTATGCCAAACAACATTATGCTAAGTTTTATTAGGTCTTAAAATTTTATGCTAATGGATAGGGAACCGCATGGATCGTGGTCACGGGTTGATTAAAAAAAACGTTTATTACGAAATACCTTCCTTTAAACGATATTTAGCATTTACTTGATCGTCGCGTATTTCATCAAGGGATATGAAATTCACAACAAGCACAACTGGGGTTGGCAACCGTAGGTACTTTATAGTAAAGTGTTGTACGTGATTTCGGGTAAACGTAATTTATACTTTAGTAGGAAATAAAGGACGTGAAGATACTTTATTTTACTTATGTCCGCTTTTGCAGGTTTTATTTAATTATTAACTTAAAGCAACGCTATATAGATTCCCTAAATTACAACTTGCCTTATTAATTAATATTTGTTAGATTTAACTAGCATCAACAAAAATATGGTAACCAAAAGGCAGGTTAAACAAGTAATACTTTATTTTCAGATCATGTACTTTTTTTACCTAAGATAGTAAACATACTCTATTTGTTCAAAATAAAGGTGGCAACCCTAATCACAACTGTGTCTAACTAGCTTTCAGGCCCTTTGAAACAGATTTAGTCAAGTTGCGTCTAGTGATCAAATAATACTAGAAATTGCGTAAAAACCAAACTAACAAAGCGGTATAAACAAATAACAGTCTTTAATTTTATAGAATAATTATTATGATAGGTTACATATTATTTACCTAACTATTTTGAGTAAAATGTTGCTATGATTTACTACATAAAACTCCATTTCTATCGGCATGTCTATCTTAAGTTTGTAATTCAATTCAGAATAAGTAGGTAGCACAGAGATAATGATTATTATAACGCCGACTAGTCCGACGACTGCGCTATATCTACTGCCGCACAAGCAAATTAAATTTGACAATGGAAGTTACGAAAACCGACCAGGTGTTTAAATACCTATAATGCCATGTAGTACAACAAAACGTTTTGTTTAATACATTGACATTTGTTAAGCATACATATTTTTCATATTATAAGTAATTTCTTATTAATTAGTATCAGTAGGTAATAAACAAATATTGAAGTAAACCAAAAGAAGGGTATGAAATAAAAACACAATGTTTTTGTAGACTTGTATAAACATATAAAAGAGCCATCTAGCGTCTCATCTAGCCCTATAGGTAAAATGAAATGATAGGTAGATTATCTATGTGTGATGTAAAAAATACTGATATATCGATATCTTTAAATCATAAAATAAATGCGTTTACCTTGATGCTCGTTAATTAAATATGTATAATGATTATTTATAATAACATTTTATTGTCAATTTTCTTCCAATAAAGCATTTTGATTGATCTTAATATTAACATTGGAACTCATAGTGCCATCTATGATCTATTTTTGGAACTGTTTACTTTTTGTTCTAATTGGTACCCCCTGCCTATGCTTTCCTAGTGCATTGCATTGCATTGCAATACACTAGACACATACACACACACATATACACATATATACACACAAAAAGGAGATAGATTTATCAACAAAGCTTATCTTTCACGAGTGTTTATGATATCGGTATCATGATGACTCTTCATCTTTTCTACCAAGTACGTACCATGAAGTTAGTAGTATGTTGACAGATTAATATCTATTTATCTCAATACAATAACAAGTCAAGTGTTAATTACTTATTAGTAACCTTGATAGTTTATGAATTTATCAATGGTGCAATATTGTGCAATTTTATTCAGGGTGCTAGACCGTGATGGGCCGATGGGACACTTTAAATATGTAAATATTTTGCTATTAATATGTTGTCTTCCATATCGAATTATAAATAAATAAACAAATATTCTACCACATACACACAACACCATCTAGCCCAAACTAAGCAGAGCTTGTACTATGGGATAGTATTACCGTGACTATGGGTACTAGAGAATGGATAAACTTACATATATATTTCTTTTTTTGTAAATACATACATATTGTACATAGAAACACTCAGACCAAGACAAACATCCATGTTCATGAAATGTTTGACCTGTGCGGAAATCGAAGCCGTGACCTCAGGCGTAGCAGTCGGTTACACTAACCACTACGCCATCGAGGCCGACGAATAACATAATCATAACCATAATAATCATAATCATTTATTCAATTTAAATTGGTACAAAATGATACAGAGCTTAGGTTACATCGTAAATGTATATTATAAGGTGTGCCTGTACTAGGGTAAACCTGCGCCACAGGCATTAAGGGCACATACTGTATAATATACGTAGATATAAATTCTGATACAATACTTATAAAACATTATTATTTATATATAAAAACTTACGAATTCCATTATAAACTAAGTGATTACTATTATTACTATTATACTTCTTAACCCTTTCAGACCCGGCGAACACGATTGTGATGTTTGTTTATAGCAAAAAATTTCATAGTGATTTTATGAATATCTAAACGGGCCTAACACCGTACGATTGTGACGCGTATGTTCTTTCATTAGAGCGAGCGAGATAAGTAGCTTACCTCGCGTGATTCAAGTTTGAACTCGTTCATTTTCGCCTCGACGCGAGCAACGGCCAGCCGACGTGTGAGTATATATTTTGTCACGTAAATAATGATTCCGTTAAATGTTATTGTTAAATATATTAAATAGTGAATAGAATTATCTAAATACGAATAAATATCTGTATTGTTTTAGGTATTTCTGATTAAAATCCTAGTCTAAATAATACCGTCACAATTGTATTGTACCGGGCCAAAGCATATATAGTCGGCAGAATGACCAGTCGGTGGAATGCGATCAATGAGGACGAAATTGAGGAGCTTTTGGAGCGATCCGATTTAGAAGACGCTGACGACGAGAATGACGAGATATTTTGTCCCTTTGAAGACCAGTATTCATCGAATGACTCCGAGTCAGATCAAGAGAATGAACAGGCAATGCCAGGTCTCCAGCCCCAAAGCTCAAGCAAATGGTTAAAGAAAAGGTTCCGTAGCAAGGATTTACCTGACGAATTGCCTGAAGAGTTACCAGATCTTAAATCACCAGCAGAATACTTTGAAGCTTACTTCACGGAAGATCTTTTTGAGCAATTTGCTAATGCCACTTCTCAGTATTACATCGCCGATAAAGGACAGCCTATGCGACCACATTGTACTCCAAGCGAAATAAAAAAGTGTTTTGGTGTCCATGGTATGATGAGCATTGTGAAATGTCCGCGTATGAAGATGTACTGGAATCAAAAATTTAAGTATGATCCGATAGCTAATACCATGTCTCGCGAGCGTTTTTTTCTACTGCGAGTAAATCTGCACGTTGTAGATTACAATAACGTAAGTGACGAGCAGAAAAAAGCTAACAAGCTTTGGAAAATACAGCCAGTTATAGATGTAAGAAACCGTTGCCTTCAGCTGCCACGCACCACCTACAGGTACTCCATCGATGAACAAATGATTCCTTTTACGGGAAAAACATCTGAAAAGCAGTACGTACCCAACAAACCTCGACCAGTAGGTTTAAAAAACTTTCTTGTGACGACTCCTCAAGGATTGGTGCTGGACTTCGAGATCTACCAAGGTGCAACAACAGATTTACCGGACAGGTCTTTCGGATTAGGGCCTTCAGTTGTATTAAGATTAGCCAGAACAGTACCACGAGGAAGCTTATACTTTGACAGGTATTTTACAACTGTCCCACTGTTATCAGAGTTAACAAAACGTAATCTAGATGGGAAAAGACTTTTACGAATTTAAAAAAGATAGAGATATGAAGCGAGGTGATTGGGAAGAAGTTTGTAGCCCTGATGGTAAATTATGTGCAGTGAAATGGATGGATAATAAAAGTGTATTGATGGTTTCAACAATACATGGCGCTGAACCCAAATCTTCTGTTTCTAGATGGGATAAAAGGACAAAAGTTTACAAAAGCGTACCCTGTCCATCAATCGTCCAAAATTACAACAGCAACATGGGGGGCATCGACCTGTGTGACCAAATGATGGAGACGTACAGAACCTGGTTTAAAACTAAGAAATGGACTGTGAAAGTGATTATACATATGTTTGATCTTGCAATCGTGAATTCTTGGTTCGAATATAAAGAAGCTGCTAAAAGAAATAACATTCGTAAATCTGACATAATGGACCTCTTGGCCTTTCGGTTGTCTATTATCGATTATTTGTTAGATGGTCCTGCTAGAAAGCGGAAGCGTGACGATCTGGAGCTCGCTGAAATGCCGGCTTCCGAAGAGTATCGACCTGCAGTCCTACCATCTATAGATAGAAGATACGATGGTTTCAATCATTGGCCTGTTATAGATACTATAAAAGCCCCACGAAAATGCAGACTGGCAGACTGTTCAAGTAGATCTCGCACGCGTTGCACAAAATGTAATGTGTATTTGTGTCTCACGAAAGATAAAAATTGTTTTTTTAATTTTCACAACAAATTGTAATACCCATTTATTTTAACATTTTTCATTTGTGATTTTAAGTTTTAAGTAATAGATTTGATCTCAAAATGCCATACCAAATAAGTGATAAAGCAAGAGGCTCAGTAACTAACAGACTGATTTTTATATAATTTGTATTTGTAGTTTATGATTCGTTGATTTTTGATAATATTTTAATAAAGATTATTGAATATATAGTAACTTTAATTTATGGAAATTACCTATTTTATAGCAGTAAGTTACAAATAAATCATCAAGACCCACGCCCGTGCCAATTATGACGCCCATGTAATATAGGCCAGCTCAACACGATTGTGAGCATCACAATTGTGACGGTGGATCAAATAGGCCCGAGTTAATACAATTGTACGCCACCTGAAAAAGCAAGATGGCGGCCTGAAATTACTGAAATATTAAAATAACTGCCTACATAGGGTCTCGAATAGCTCCAATTACTACTTTATTTCTATAAACTTTGTTTTGTTATTCTTTGGGTCTGAAAGGGTTAATGAGCTATTTTATTGCGTAACACTTATTGAACAACAGTCATCAAATTTTCAGTTTGATCGTAGTTCAAGGTTTGTAAATATTGTTGAACTAATTGCTTAGTGTTAGCATAATTTTTGTCATAAATCGCAGTAATTTTGTTTATATTATTATAAAGAAATGGACCTAAAATGTGAAAAATCTATTGGTGTAAATATATTTAGATTGAGACTGAGTAGTACAAACAATATCTTTCCGCCGCTTAATGTTAGTTAGTTCCGGGTTATAGTCAAGATTAGTATATTGTTTTAGTATGGTGTGCGTTATAAAAAGCTGCCTGACTGTTAGTACTTTAGAATTTTGGTACAAAAGGCATGTGGGATAGCGAAAAGATCGATGTGTAGCTACTTTAAGAAGTGCTCTTTATGCTCTTTCAATTGGAATTGAAATTTAATCTATAGTAATATTATAAAACTGAATAGTTTGTTTGTTTGTTTGGTTGAACGCGCTAACCACAGGAACTACTAGTCCGAATTGAAAAATTATTTTAGTGTTGGATAGCTCATTTATCAAGGAAGGTTATAAGCTATATAACATCACGCTACGATCTATGGGGGCAGCGCAGTAATCATAAACGCGGGTGAAAGTCTATACTAATATTATAAAGCTGAAGAGTTTGTTTGTTTGGTTGAACACGCTAATCTCAAGTAAGCAAGTAATGGTTCGAATTGAAAATTATTTTTGTGTTGGATAGCCCATTTATCGAGGAAGGCTATATAACTTCACGCTATGACCAATAGGAGCGGAACATATATGGAAAATGTTGCAAAAACGGGGCAAATTCCCTTATGTGAAGCAGATGAAGTTGCGCAGGTCAACTAGTAGATTAATGTGTGTGTATCTTAACTAGAACGCCATAAATTATTTACAAACTTACCTAAATTTTATCTTTGTAAACAAACAGCACAATTTTCGTTGTCGCTGTTCCAAAGTCCATAGCTGATAACCAATTTAATTAATAAAAAGTAGCGCAGCTCGATGAAAATAAATAAAAAAATACTCGTAACGGGATGAAAGATACTGGTCTCAACAAGGATTCCTAATGTGACCAGTGATTAAATATAACATGAACTGTATTTTATTGAGTAAATAAAGTTATTATTATTCCCTTTATTGCCTAATTTAACAATAATAATTATAGTTTTAAATATATAATTATAAAAACACACATTTGAAAATATAAAAACTATGAAGACCCACCGGCATCGGGAATTGGATCCAAGCTACCGGTGGTTAGGGCTCTAGCGAGAGGAACCTCCTCACGATGCGTCCTGTGTCAAGCAATACGGCTTTCTGCATCAGAGACTTAATCCAGCTCTCTAACGCGAGCCTCTTCAGGTGGTGATCGAGACTCTTGGCAATCAGTCTATGAGACTGATACGACTATCGGTGCAATGATCGCCGAATCCACATCCAACATAATAATAATAATATCTTTATTTGCAGAAAAATATGATTGTAGGTTTTCCAAGTTTTAAATAGGTACTAATTACAATAAAAATGATTATAGTACTGTCCTCCTAAATAGGCTACTGCCTGTGATAAGTAGGTACAGTGCCGATCCCTTTAACAATCGTAGAAAAGAAGTATGATTCGTGTCAATTAAAAGCAGCATTTGTACAGATTTGTACAGTTTTTTAGAACATATCGACAATCTCGTGCGCCAAATCCAGATTTATTATTATTAATTTAACTGATAAAGATTCTTTCTCCATATCCGCTCTAAGAAGTATAAAATAGGTACTACGGCTAAAGAAATGTCTAGCTCAAATCAATATTAAGATAAAGCTACTCATAATAGAAGTTTACTGTGCAGTGCTAATCAATGCGTCAAAAATGCATATATATATGTATAACGTCAAGTGTTTGTCTGCATATCATTTATCTGCATAATATGATAAGTGTATGGCATAATGAGTATTAAGTACTCGACAGACATATACATATGTAAGTAGTACTTTGTCGCTCGCAGAAATAGTCTCGATAAATATGGATGGGCACTGAATCCGCATTTACAACGACCGCGTCCTAACTCTGGAGATCTCAAATGGTATCTAAAGATCTACTGACATGCATTAACCATTAGTTATTTACTTAATATTCTTCTTTTACCCTACTTTAGTTAGATATACCAAATTTCCGTATAAAAAGGAAGTCATTGAATAAGAAATTGAACGTAGGACATTACCTACTTGTATTACATTTAGACGAATGTTACACTCAAATTTGCCCATAAATTTCCAAAACATTATTTTCTTTGCAGACGCCTGCCAGTCCTATAATTTGTAATTATTTAGCCAGCCGACCATAGCGATAGATTTTTTGAGAGATTATAGTTTGGTCTGTGCGACGTCGTGTTAGTCGCATTTTAACAGCTAGAATCTCTTTATGAAATCGTGACTACCTTAAATACTAAAAAGCAAAAAGGACTTCGTTCATACGATTCAGATTATATACAAAAGATAACATTATTTGAATAATTATAGCGTTTTAGTTAATGCATAAGCATTCACTAAGCATGGGCAAATATGCAACGGTCTTCCAAGCGGAAACCTATGCTATAATTGCCTGCGCTCAGGAGAATATTAACAATAATGTCACTAACAGGACTGTTTATATTCTCAGTGACAGTCAAGCTGCTCTCAAGGCTCTGGACTCCTGTAGGGTGGACTCCGGACTAGTCCTGAACTATGTTAAGGCCTTCAACAAACTTGGCAGGAAGAACACAATCAGAATAATGTGGATTCCGGGGCATGCAAGGGTGCAGGGCAATAAGGAAGCTGATGAATTAGCCAGAAAGGGATCAACTGTTTGTGGGCTCCGAGCTATTCGTAGGACTCTTTGAAAGCACCGTCAAGGCAGCTGTGAATGCACATGGCAATGATAAACACAGGCTAGAGTGGATGGCCCTCAGAGGTCACGAACACTCCAAGAAATTCATTGCAAACAGAGCCACGGGCTTCACCCGGAAGCTCTGCGGTACAACAAGGGCCAAATACGACTGCTAACAGGAGCATTCACTGGCCATTTTGGCACCAACGACTTCCTGTGCAGATTAAGATAAAGATTGGCAAACAATTTGATCTGCAGAGCCTGTAGTGAACAGGACAAGTCCATATCGCACCTACTGTGTGAATGTGACGCGTTGGCTGAATTGAAATTGCGATGGGATTGGCATATCCAAACCCCGAAGACTTTAGGCTTCTCCCTCTGAAGTGTACGCTGCGGCTGATGCAGTACATTCATAAGGAGATAGCTAAAGGATAGATCTTGGGACCGAGACAATACGGTCTGCTCTGACTGAACCCCGTATATAAGATAAGATAAGATAACCCAGTTACAATGTCAGACATCTCAAATCGACTGCGATACATTGGTATTTGTTTGTTGTGCACTTAGAGATAAGAAATTGTATTTAGGTATTGAACGGTAACAACGATTTAATGTGACTAACAACATCTACAATCTATTGACTGAGCAAATTATGTAATAGGTATTAACATAGTAAACATGCTTTTGTATCCAATATGAGCTTATAATTGACGTTTAAGCAGCGATAGCCTAGTGGGAGACCGTTGGACTGTTACGCAGAGGTCTCAAGTTCGATCCCAAGGCGCGCATCTCTGACTTTTCGAAGTGAGGTTCGTATTAAATAATTAATTATCGCTCGCATTAACAGTGAAGGAAAACATCGTGAGGAAACCTGCATGACTAAGAGTTCGACATAATGTTCTCTAAGATAGGTGATGTCTCCCGGTCCGCACTGGGCCAGCGTGGTGGACTATGGCCTAACCCTTCTCACATTGAGAAGAGGCCCGGGCCCAGCAATGGGACAGTTTAATACAGGCCTGATATTATAATTGCCGTTTACTGAGCAATTCCAGACTCTGTGCTGCTACTGAGAACTACGTGACAGAAATACCCAATAACACTATGCTCTGTAGATTAAAATTATTATATTTTATTATTATATAGTATATATTATTATATAGTATTCTACTACCTACATACATTATATACCTACTACCGTTCTACTGCTAAGAAGTTCAATAAAATCATCTACTACTAGACTTTGACGTTAGTACAGTTACTTAGTTTGTGAGCTAAATACTGACTGCATGGACTACGTAAAGGTTTAACTGGCTCGTAAGCTCGTGATTGCCAGTGCGCCGTTTGTTGTGGTTTCGATTGTTACACGGGACAATACATTTTGCGATCCACAAATATTTGTTTCGAATTTAGATGATCTCTGCGTCCGTTTGAATGTTTGTTAAGATAGTAACAGAAAGAAAGTAGTAAAAAACGTAATATTTCCTACATTTATGAATGACATTTGTGTTAACAGTGACTACAGCATACCAAGCACAGCTAGTTCTAAGTCTTTTTTTAACCAATAAGCTGGTATGTTGTGTAACATTATGTTATTGGGCTTTTCGGCTAGGATTTTTGGCAAGACAAAGTCTGGAAACATTTCCAGTTGACGGCAATATGCTCGTGGTTGTCGTGACGAAGGTGTGTACCTAATCCCTCAAATATGTATAGGCCTGATATTACTACGTGACGTGCTACTGTCGCGCTAGATATATTCCCTGTATATTTTACAAATATTAAAATATAAAAAGACAAGGCTTTATACTCAGAACAATTGTTTGTGCTGAGGGAGATCGAACTCGTGCGACATATTAGCAGTATCGAGTTGATCGCTATGTCACTCAACTAATGTTGGTTATAATATATATATTATAGTTACTAATATCAGCCGTCATTAAATGAATAAGATGCACTCCGTCCTCTTATTATTCAATTTATCCCTTCAAGTGGGCTTATTCGGTCACTGGTAAATTTATTCCTTGTGTATCGAGCTTGATATGTTTCCCGTCTGAGGGAATCATAGACAGTTTACGCTGCACGTCTCTTCATGCCGATAAGTGAACATGTATTGATGCAGTACTCTGTGCAACAAAAAATAACAATGCTATGTTGTCTTACGTTTACGCCAATGTTATACATTAATATTTAACTACATTTTATACGGCTTCTGTCGCGTCGTTTATTTAAAACACTTTTATTGCATCATTTTGAATTAATAGCAGTGTCATAGATCAAAATGATGTTATACAAGTGTTTTAAAATAAAGAACGCGACAAGTAGTTTAATTTAAATTAATATTTGAAGATAAATTCATATATCATGAATTTATGGCTACAACTGACATGACTCAATCGAATCACGTACAAAACAGTCACGGTAAAATATTAGATCTCGTTTTACATTCCGTAACGACACCCGTTACTGTAGTGGAGTCTTGATCCGGTGCGATGCTTAATGCTTTTTTTATACTAGACATATCTGTACACTGCTGTAAATCATCTGCACTAAAAGAAAACGAAACAACACGATACAATTTCTTTAAAACACACTATCCCCAATGTAACTATGAATTGTCACAAATACCGTGGCATCAATATTTCCATTCAAATTGCGATGAATACCTGAATGCATTTTATACACATCTTTGGGACGGACATTATTATTGATAGAAACACCCCTAAATTGAGAACTAAAAAACAGGCCTTCGTGGTTTTCATATTCATTGATAAAAATCGTAAAAGAGAAAGACACAATATACCTAATTACATGCACTACAACTCTGACTCAGCCAGCGCAGGTGTCGATATCGTTAATTTATTTGCCAGACATTTCTCATCTGTGTACAGCGACCCTATGATGGAACTATTTACCCTTAGTTTCCCTGAGTCCTGTGCCAACATCTCATCGATCGTTGTGTCACCCGAACAAATCAAAACCGCACTTAAATCTGTTGACATAATAAAGGGCGCGGGCCCCGATGGCATACCGCCTATCTTTATTAAAAACAATAAAACCTTATTTCGACCCCTAACCTTTATCTACAACAAATGTCTTAGTGTTGGATATTTCTCTCAAATTTGAAGATTGCTCACATAGTACCTATATACAAATCAGGGGATAGAACAGATGTAAAAAACTACAGGCCTATCAGTATTCTCCGTTGTTTTGCAAAAATATTTGAAAGCTTAATCTACAGGCACATAAGTTTCTATCTGAAGCTAATGATAAGCCCAAGACAGCACGGTTTTGTAACCGGCCGCTCTACTTCCTCTAACTTATTAACCTACTTATATCCACCATATAACTTGCTCATTTAATAACCTGAGTATAGGTAGATTCATTGTACACTGATTTTGCAAAAGCATTTGACAAAGTGAATCACAGTATTCTATGTCAAAAAGCACAACACCTTGGTATTCATGGCTCATTGTTACGATGGTTAATTTCTTACCTTTCCCATCGCAAGCAAATTGTTAGAGTGTATGGATTCGAATCCCACTCCTTCATAGCAAAATCCGGCATTCCTCAAGGTTCCAATTTAGGGCCTCTGCTTTTTATATTATTTATAAATGACTTAGTAGATTCTATTCAAATTAATTGCGTTGCTTACGCGGATAATTTAAAAATATACAATCAAATAAAGTCACCTGAAGATTGCATTATGCTACAAAATAATATAGGTCTATTGTACCAGTGACGTGTAGATAAAAAAATGTGTTTAAATATATCAAAATGTCATGTTATATCATTCACTAAAAACCAATCTCCCATACATCATCCATACAGCATAGATAACGTAATGTTAACACGCCAGAACGCGATCAAAGATCTTGGAGTATGGATTGACTCCAAGCTTACATTCACCCAGCACTATGGGCACCTGGTGGTGAAGACAAATAAAGTCATGGGGTTTATATGGTGCATAATAAAACCATTTCGGAATCCGGAGAGCATATTACTACTGTATTTCACATTGGTCATAAGCATACTGGAATATGCATCTCTAATCTGGTCTCCCTTCTACCATATACACATTGACAGAATAGAGAGCGTCCAAAGACGCTTTCACCGCTACTTAAGCCCTAAATTTGGTATAAGACGAAAATTACCATCCTATGAGTCGAGACTTAAACATTTAACAGTCCAGGCGCAAGACATATAAGTACTCCACACTTTATAAGATTATTAATGCCCACTGGGATGCGGGCGAGTTATTGAGGCATTTTTCCCTCAAAATAGGTGGTAGTAAATTTCATTCAGAAATCTATTTTCTCAGTTTCACTTTAAACGATCCTATTGCGAGAATGTGTAAAGATTATAATAAACATGCCAAATGCCTTGATATTTTTTATGATACTTACGGCGAATACCTAAGAAAATGTAAACTGATAGTCCACGCTGATAATAATTTAAGTTGCCATAAGATTTTTTTTTTGTATTGTTATGTTTCTCTTATCACAGGTACTTTCTAACATGTTATATTAGAAAATACCTGGCCCTTTAGGAGGCTTACACGGAGACATGGGTCCAACGTGAAGAGGCCCTTCGAGAGTTTTAATTAAAGGTGGGATGGAACACCTACAGCGGCACTAGGCGCAGCAGGCGTAGGACTATTGCTACGTATGGATTCTAATATATGGGCTTCAAGCATATTGTGCGCGGGCAGTAGTGTGAAATTGGTATAGTTAAAGTATAGGCAATTAAAAAGGAATTCAAAATAGTATGAAAGGAATGGGAGAGCCTTCATCTCCGCTTCGAAAAGCTTACTCTCTTAGGCTATCCGCGGTTCTCGGTTACTATTTCTTCAGGTAAGCTGGCTCATTCAAACTGTAACCAAATAATTGACAACTTCAGGCTCTGTTACTCGTTTTTGATCAAACATCTTGACGAATATCTCAAAACACGCTTATAAGTTTATATAATATTGCCAACCCTGTATGCAACTCTCTCACTGCTGGGCATGGGCCTTTTTCCAGTGTGCGAAGGGTTAAGCCATAGTCTAACTCGCTGGCCTAGTGCGGGTTGGCGGACTTCACATATCTTCGAGAACATTATGGAGAACTCTCAGACATAAACAGAATATACCTATCACAAAAAAAATGCCTCATTATGTATTTATCCCATCTGTTCTATACCTGCGTAGCAATAAACAAATAAACATTATGCTGTTATACCTATCGTTATATTGATATTGTTTTAGTATTTCTTTTTTGCTTTGTCCGCAAATTTGAACGCGCAGAATTTGGAAGTATTTTCCTATCTATATTTTTCACCTAATATTTCACGTCTAGGCGGTGTTTCAGTATAAAACCTACACCAGATTTTAGAATAGACCTCTAGCAGCTGTGATTACCGCATTCAATTTTGTGCATTCGTTTTTGCATGAAGCGCGTAGGAACATACAGACAGACAAAAATCTAAAATAAATGTGTTGTCTTCTATAGCTTTTACAAAGATACATACATAAGTACATTGTTTTTTTTAAATGTCCCCTACGTACAAACATCGTTCAGTTGCAATTTTATCATATGTATAGATATTGATTTGTAAGCATATGATTATAGACATGTCATACTTATGTTTTATCAAATCAGTCAAGGGTATATAATTACAAAAATTCAATTAAATAGGAACTCTTGAAAATTTAATCAAGGTCATAAGAGTTGCTATCTTATAACCGTTATTATGTTTTCAAGAGAATCATCATCATCTTTAAATGGGTTCATAGGAAATGTAAATAAAGTACTCCATTTGATATGAGTGCACAGTGGAGTGTAAAGCAGTATAAAGCGCTTTATTAAGAAAGAAATTATTAGCGCTTAACATCTTGCGCAAGAACGAAACCATCAGAAATCATAAATATTTATATGTAAACATAGATAATATATGAGATGTTACAATTAATGAATATGTCCATCTATATCTTGCATTGAAACGTACAAATTTCATACCGTAACAATATGCTCAAGCTCAAAACAATAAAATTTTTAACTAATTTTACCTTAAATAATAAGTACTTCAATTACTTTAATAAACAATAAATTAATATTTATTAATGAACAGTAATTAACAAAAACATACGACAACGCATTACAGATTGTGTACCTACCTACGTGTCTACCTTTACTCCTCGCGCATGCGATAACATTGCTTCAAATGAGATAGTGGTATGGTCCCTTGCCAAGTATAAATGCAGCAGCTATATATAGCACCAGTAATGAGATACTTATTAACCAGAAGGAGGCTCCCTGGAGAACATTCCACCATCCAATACAAGTGCTACTAACTGCCTGCCATTTACATCGAGATAGAAGTTGTCGCATAACGTAGAATAGACTGGCACGGTGGGGCAGTAGTAGTATACGCGATTACTGTGCATGAGGTCTCGGGTTCGAATTCCGGGTCAGCGCAGCAAAAAGTTATTGGGTTTTTCTAACAAGAAATTCTCAATAGCATCTTGAAGTTAGGAATTTGGCGGTATTACAAACCTCCGTGTTTTAGAAAGAACGTTTAGCTATTGGTTGTATGTTTGGTAAAGCAGTGATATCTCAGTGGGGAGACCAACAGACTGCAATGCAGAGGGTCTCGGATTTGAACCCACGTCGCGCACCTCTGACTTTCGGAAGTTATATGACTTTTCGAAATGATGTGCGTATTGATTGACATCGCCTGCTCCTTGCCTCGGAGAGCACGTTAAGCCGTTGGTCCCGGCTGCCATAAACATCTATGGCAGTCGTTATTGGGAAGTCAGTGCCCTATAATATCCTGACACTGGTCTAGCCTTAGGGTATCGTTAGCCTTCGGGTTGCAGAGGTCAGGTGGCAGCCGCTCCGTATAAAAACTGATATCCAGTCAAATTCGTTTAGACCAGAAAAGCTGACCCCAAGTGACTTGGAAATAATAAAGGCTAAGGAGAAGAGTTTAGCTGTTGGTCCTGTGCCTCTCTCACCGATCGTTTCGGATTGCTGTCATTGCGAATGGATTATGAGAGTTCAGAAACAGAGAAGGCACTTATATGTGCGCACACTTGTGCACTATAATGTCTCCTGCGTATTTATGTAGAAGATATATTATAGTATAAATATTAATACGTGAATCTTAATTGGGGCGATCAATCATCTCTGTTAAGATTGGCCGCCCCGATCAATATTCGGTCTTGAGAGCCAAATTTTTTTATGGCCTCCTATGAGGCAAAGGGTACCTAGATACAAAAAAGAGCAAGCTTGTCATAAGAATGACAACATAAAATATATTTTTGTGCAATGCTTATCGTGTTTAATAAAATCACGTGCAAGTAGGTAAATATAATGAAAAAGAATTGTTATTATTTTGTCTTTGAAGATAGACAAACAGTACATAGGTACTGTTTTTTAAAGAATAAGTACATGAAGATTTTAAACTGTATGCAACCTTCAAGTAACCATTCTTTACTATGCTTATAATCTTATAATTATATTATCTTGAAGTTATAAACTTGTTTACACTTATCTACAATACTATGCATTATTGATATACATAGATATTAATAAAGGCCACGATATAGTTCTGAATTAAATTGAAAGCAGCCAATAAAAATTGTGTTAGGAATGCCTACTTATATTCGAACTGTTTAATATATATAGGTATATCTGTATAATTATGTCCGTGAAAGGCTAGGCAGAAGTCTATTGTACCCAAAGTTCATCAGCTATGATTACTAGAGTCGTACGAAATAAGAGGCGAGCAATGCCGTATAACCGCGAACTTTACAAATACCGTGTTGTTTTTAAAAATTTAATTAAAATATGATTTTAACATATTTACCGACTTAAACTCACGATCAAATCAAAATCAAAATTAATTTGCGTTTATATTTGCCATTATGGCAAACATAAACGCAAATTAATTCAATCGATTAAGAACCTGGGTACTTAATCGTTTCTTAGTTTAATTTGCTCGGCGAATTGCTAGAGGGGTTTTACAAATTACTTGTATTCTTATTAACTCCTGCATCAAAGTGGAATGCTTGTGTTTGAAATGGGTTGGTTGAGAAGCAATAAGTCAGTAACCGAACCCAGGGCACTTGATTGCTACCGCTGCTACGAAACAGAGCTTTGCATACAACATAGTGAGATTGTTAATTGATAAGGATCGCCTTTGCGACTAACATAACAATAGTAAAGGTAGTGTAGTTCACCGTGATGATATACAACCAACTCTATTTGAAGGCTTCTGCCGCACTTAAAAAACAATTTTGGTGTTGCGGGGGACTTTACAAACATTCAAACAACAATCACAAAGACACAGGCACAAAACAACAATTCTTGGTTCACAGAATTTTTGTCCCATGTCGTGATCGAACCCATAACACTTAACGCAGCAGCATTGGCGAAGCGACCACTGAAACTACAACGCTCAATATTATGGGTAATGTTGTTTTAAATATTTACTATGATTTAACAGCTAATAATTTGTTGGCTAGACATAGCGTCACAAAAATTGTGATTCTAGATAAAGAATCGTGAAGTTTATTATAGCGATGTTGTCATACATATAAATACTCTTTTCATCTCAAAATACTTTTATCCAAATAGCTCACCGCAATAAAAACAAAACCAACCTTCAAATGATATCCATAACTCGACCTCGGACGGAAAAATATGGCAGTACCTATATCCCGAGTTTCGAATACAGCACGTGATAACGTTATACCTACCAATAAATAGGCTGTTAGGAAGCTAATAAAATGACCCCCAATGAAGATAAAGCAAGTAGAATACGCGCAAATAAAACCAGTGATGGTGACTGTAATAAACTGCAGGAATACATAACGTTGTCCACGTAACTTTATATTGGGAGTAAATTTTTCATGTCGTACTGTGTTAAACTTTTAGTGAACTGGCTAGCCAATTTAATTATTTGCTAGGCTACGTTCAAGTTACGTTACACTGTCAACTGCTTGTGTTACACCGTTTCCAATTTGTAAACATCGATAAATAAATCATTTTTGTGTCCGCACGCTCGTCCTATCGTTAATTGGTACCTATTGACACTGCCACAATTTTAAATACTCCGATGTCGTATTATAGCTCACGCACATTGAGGAACTAGTCACAGCCACAAAACGCGACCACTAGTGGCTCAGTCAAGCTACTAGACGCAGCTACTAATCGCAGCCGCTGGTGGCTTAGTGGCGGCCACTATTCGCCGCCACGTAGCCGCTACTTTTGGCTAAAAAGCTTTTGACTAAAACATCAAAAGCCGCCGACATCGTGACATGCATTCGGTTGCGTGCTTGTAGCAAGACTAATTTGTGTTGGTGGGAACGCGGGCACCGAGAAGAAGCCTAGGCTAGGCTACTGCGGCCGAGTGTGTGCGCGATTCGAGCGACAAAACGCGGCCACAAGTAGCGAGCTTGGGCGACTCCCGCAGCTTGTGGCTCGAGCGCGGCCACTCAAACGTTCGGTTTGCGTCGATACTATACAAAATGTTTGAAAAACTCGTCCGCAGCTTGTGGTCGCGTCTAGTAGCCGCAACTAGTGGCTCAATGTGCGGACCTTACTATAATAAAGGTCGTAGCCGACTTATACAATACCGCTCCAACACCGCTCTCGCACAGCTAAGCCAAACGGAGAGGTCACTACCCGCTGTCCACGCGCTTACAGCTAGCAGTTGACTAGCTGTCCCCGCGCTTACCGCTAGCAGTCGACTACACTGTCCACGCGCCGACCGCATACGCTTTTCGTGACAGACACAGTCTGTGATTAGTCTTGAATGAAATAGCTCGTATTTTTTCGCTATGTCTTGATTCACAATGCACGATCTGGCGATCATTGCTATTGCACTTGACGATGAAGAGAATAGCTTGGGAAACAACAAAAGACGAAGATTTAGGGTGCATAAAATGCTTAAGGCAAGAAATGCAGAAGGAGAATTTTGCAACATCAAGAAGCATTTACTGGATGACGAAGAAAAATTCTTCATGTATTTCCATATGGATCGGTACTTATGTGACTACCTACATATTATCATTTATGACTGACTGATAATCTAGCAACGTGCTTCAAGCGAGCAGTCTGCGTGCATATACATCGCGCAGGCCGCCCGTTTGAAGCGCGCGAGCCTCCCACCCGCTTGAAGCGCGCGATAATTTGTGAAATCAATGAAAATTATGTCTACAGAGGATGCCCTAAAGCTCAAATTTCTATTAACATTATTATGCCGTGTGGAAGCGGTGTTGTATAAGTTGGCTGCGACCTTTAGTCACCTCACAAAGTTTTCTGGATTCGTATCCCATATAGAACAAAAAAAAACTGTAATTCAAAAACAGTTGTTTTTTATGTGTGTTATTTATGTACTTTTTATGTTTATAAGATGACATATACTCCATTTGGTTAGGTACTTAACTAAAGGTAAACAATCTTTGAAATTAAACTACTAGGTATATACGGATTTTATCGCGTTGTTTATTTGACACTTTATTACATAATTTGGAAACTATTTTCAGCAGCCATGGTCACGGGGAGACTAAGATGGTAGTTGTTTCAATGTTCCAGTGTAGTTATTTCAAAGTACCCGAACATAATTTAATAACAACATTAACATTAGTGTTTCTATTTACGCAGAAAGAGCTCAAAGTATCATGAAGTCTAGCTGTGGTTTCTTTCTTCTTGGGTTTGACTATTTGAATTACTGGATCCCAAGCTGGTGGTACATTCCAACCATCTTCTCTACCGAAATTAGAATGTTTTTTTATTTCAATAGCCTTGCGAAGCATCCTTGGTAGGTACCGGTGTTCTTTAGCAAGAATCTGTGTTTGTCAAATCTCAGGTAGTGGTTGGTCTCCTGATGCACATGTTCACACACAGCAGACTTCAACAAGCGTTGGTGTTTTACTGCTATACTGCCTTAAGAAAGGAGTGTCACACATTATTTTTACTACATCTAAATACTTATATGTAACTATGGCTATTACTTACTTATTATTATTTACAGTAAAACGACGATCGCGTACAGAACAAAAAGGGTGACACTAACACTATTTCATTCAGTTTCACTTGTTTCACTTTTTACACTTATGACACTATTTTTCAGAATGTAATTTAGTTGGCGTATATCGTCTAAGTCTATTCCTTTCAGATCTACAGGCTTCATTACTGCGGCGTCAGCATATACTTGCGGTAACTTAGGTAAGTTGATAATCGGTACTGACATATATTCCGTCAGCAGTGAGTAAGATTGTCGTCCTTGTATATGGGCATTTTCTATATAAACCTCACACTGTTCATCTACAGTTAATATATATGTAAGTGCCTCGTATGCGCTCCTTCGTGTTGTCATTGCCACATGGTTGTGAAATAACTTGGTAATGTTTTGAATAAACTATCCACCTATCTGGACCAATCCTTTGGATTTTTAGGTATTCTGAGTTTATTTTACGTGGAAAACAGCGGTACAAGGTAGGATGATATTTCAATAATTGTTCAATACAAGTTTCCTCAGTGTACTGGATGATATTATTTTCAGAGCAAAGGTATTCCTTAGCTGTTATCTCTCGGTATGGTTGGTCAATCGGACGATATCTTGTCTATTTATTTATTTATTTATTATAGCCACACCAACAGTATACATATACAACACTACTAAGCATATTACGTTGTAACAATGTTCTTATATGTAAACCTTTAACAGGCATGTACAGAATACACCAGAAGGGTTATGAACTAATTATAATACATTATAAAATTTATGACTAAGAAGCTAAGCGATTCAAAGTTAATAAAAACATAATAATTACACACTAAGTTAAAAATATATACTTACATATATAAATAACACAATAAATGGTTCTTAAAAATAATCTATTAATAGCTGGCAGTTTACGCAAATGATTTCAATATTTTGTCTTTGAAAACTGAAACAGAATCATGAAAAATATCTAAATGATCAATTTTACTGTTAGACATATTGTACAGGTTGCACGCACGCACCAGTGGTGAATTTAATAAGATGTTTGTTCTGGCAGAAGGTAAGTTGAAAGATCTGGTAATGGGATAACGAGGTGACTTCCTAGGAACTGAGAATGATAACTGCTGGAGCAAATCACTGCACAGCGTTTTGCCGTTAACAATTTTGTGCAAAAACAACATGTCATGCAACTTACGTCGATCGTTTAAAGACAACATTTTAAAATGCTTGAGTCTTTGGTCATAACTGCATCGATGTGATATGCCTTGTGAGATAAAGGCCAAATGTCGTGTAAACACTCTTTGTATGCGTTCTATACGTTGCGAGTGTACGGCATAAAAGGGACTCCAGATTGTACTCGCGTATTCAAGGTGAGTGCGAACGAGCGCATTGTACAGTATCATTCTAGTTCGCACCTCTCTAAAACCTTTGGTATTGCGCTTCAGGAAACCAAGCATCTGGGCCGCCTTACTCACAATTTTATCAATATGTGATATAAAACGTAGCTCACCGTCTACCGTGACCCCAAGATCCTTAATTGCAGGGACCGTTTGTAGTTGAACTGTCCCAAGTTTGAACTTAGAATCCATTTGCTGTTTTTTTTTTGGAGAATCTCAAGTGGAAACATTTGCCTACATTAAGCTGCATATCATTTAGTTTGCACCATTTCTCGACTCTATTTAAATCTTGTTGAATAAGAAGAATATCATCGGTTGAATTAAGAGGTCTATAGAATTTTAAATCGTCTGCAAACAGTAGGCATTTGCAATTCTGTATGACAGCTGTTATGTCATTGATGAAAATGGAAAATAATAAAGGTCCCAAATGGGATCCCTGGGGAACACCGGAGACAGCAATGTATGGATGCGAAACGTAGCCATTGACAGAAACCACCTGAAGTCTACCAGCCAAATAGGAACGAAACCAGTGCAATAAGGAGCCTGATATGCCATAATGGTTCAATTTTGAGATCAGAATGCTGTGATTGACCTTATCAAATGCGCTTGAGAAATCGGTATATATCGCGTCTACTTCCTGACCTCTATCAAGCTGCTCAGAAATATCTGATATAAAAGAACAAAGGTTGGTGACAGTCGAGCGGCCATGGCGGAATCCATGCTGTCTATCGGTTAGCAACGCATCAACATGATTGGTTAGATGGGGGCAAATAAGAGATTCAAAGAGTTTAGAAAAACATGACAAGATAGCAATAGGACGATAATTTTTAGCATCGTCGAGGTCGCCCTTTTTGTGTAATGGGAGTATTCTAGCTCTTTTCCATTCGTCAGGAAAACTACCCTCTCTCAATGAGTGATTAAATATTAAAGCAAGCGGCAGCGCCAACACTTTACCACAACGCTTAATAAAAACTGTGGGTAAACTATCTGGACCCGCGCCCTTAGATACGTCTAGTGTTTTTATTTTGTTGAAAACTTGACACTCGGTTATGTTGATGTTAGAAATATGCCTGTCGTGACCAGACAGATTAAAATCAACTGGAATGGAAAGCATATTATTTGCGTCGGTATATACTGATGAAAAATGACAAGCGAACATGTTCGCAATTGCAGGCAATATAATTGTCCCTTCTACTAATAGGAAAGGAAACTCAGGAATAGAGATACATAGGAAGAGAGTACAATTTATAATAAGTATATGTAACATTATCAGTTAGTGGTACTTCAATGATAAAAGTGATTTCATCACTTTTAAGCTACCTAAGTTTTTACACATAAAGATTCTTCAATATTAATAAGAGTTTGATTGTTTACAGAATACATTAAATTATCATGTTTACTTATCTGTTCTAACAAGTTTAATAAGTCGTTGGAATTTATTACGGCCTTATGTAATACAGACAATTTACTAAAAGCCAAGGCCGTTTCTAACTCACCAATTTTTATATAGATAGTTCTAAAGTTTACAATGAACTGGTAATCCTAATACAGGTCATATAAATTGAATGATTATGACTTGTATTAAGATTATTCACAAGGCCTTCAATTAATTTAAATGCGTGCGTTCATTTTACTAGTATTTTCATTAATGATTTCCGTAGAGTTTAGGAAATGATCCACCATTTCAGCTATCACAGTGAATTTATTTGATATTGCCTGCTCTTTTGTTTGAATGTTATTAATGAGTTAGTCATATCTAATCGCATCTGCGTGGTCAAGGTTACCTGTTATAATTTTAATAAATGATCCTAAAGGATTTATAAGGCCACGTTTAAATCTTTTGGAAGGTATTACCTCCTGTAATTTTTCTACAGTTTCATTACGAATATACTCTACTTGTGTTTTAAGATTCATAAATTCATCCATATATAACCTATTAGGGTGTAGCATTTGAATAAATTCAGAATATTTTTTAATATTGAAAGGCAAATCTGTATTTTATGCCTTGTAATTTGATAATTTTTACTATAGACCATTTATCGTGTTGTACAAAAGCTTGACTTAATTTTACCGGAAGAATACCAGGATTTTGGTTACTCTCTTATCTTTTCTTTTTGATCATTTAACCTTTTTGAAATAAATCTATAAACAGCTTGAGTTCTTTTCTTATGGTCCTTAATTAGTTTCTGTGTGTATGCTTTATCAAATTCGGAGTCAAATGTATAATTTAATTCGGTGTGACCAAATGCGACTTCAAAAAGTGTTAAATTTGTGCTACTATGAATCGTGTTATTATAAACCATAACAGCATAAGTCATCACAGACGCTGCGTCTGTGAATTTCCTTTCATATTTGGCTAACCTATACACTTCTATTATCGTAGAGTGAAAATGTTCTATTAACCCCATAGAATTTGGATTGTTGGGTGTAGTGATATGCAATTTTATTTTATGTATATCTAAGTAAGTTCCTTTAGTAATTCATTGTTAAATTCAGTACCCGGGTCAGAACTGATATTTTGTGGTAACCTGTAGAATGAAAAGTATTTCAATAATGCTCTGACTACTTCAGGCGTTGAACGAGACGGAATTTCTATAGCTTGGCCTAATTTACTGAATGCATCGATAAGCGTTAAAAAGTATTTAGATTCTATACTAAATATATCAATAAAAATTTCCTGGAAAGGTGTCTTCTGGGTTTGTGTAAGTTGTAATGCTGGTTTAATGGGATTTCTGTCGTATTTAGCGCATTTGCAATGTTCACACGCATTAATAATAGCGGTAACAGTCTCATTTAAATTTTGCCAATGATAATTACGATGAATTCGTTTTATAGTTTCTGAAATCCCGCGATGGCAAGTTTTGCCCTCGTGTAATTTAATAACGATCGCTTTTTGTTCTTGTTCATTTTCTGCATATACTACTTGCTCGGTGCATTTATAAAAGTTTACCATACCTTTCTTAAATTAGGAAATTACTAAAATGCTTTTTATGTGCCGGGTTTTCAAAATAAATTAAGTATTTAATTATTGGTTACATACTGGGTCCTTTAAGCGGGGCGTGAAAAAGCACCTTCTCAGGCCGTCAAAGTAGAGACCTCGACATCGCCTCGGTTGCTATGAGGACGATGTGGAGGCCACTGCTCTTAGACCACACAACAGCTTACCATCAGGCGGAGTGTGGTCATTTTGACGAGCAAAATAAAAACAAAATAAAAGAAAAACCGTTCGCGAAGTACGTTATAACACTTTTCACAGTTTTCAAACGCGACTTTCCGCGAAGGCTAACAGTGGCAATCCTACCGGCTGCGCCAGTTTGATTTCGGGAGCGTCGAAATGGCTTTTTAAAAACTAAAATAAAAGTAACTAAAATGGGAATCGAATTAAGATTTTATTATGACGAGCCGGGCTTTACAGATTCTATGTAAGACTAACTTAATATACCTACTTATTCTAATGCATCAACACCGGATGACATCGTGGGCGGTGGTCGTTCCAGAACATTCGAACATCACGCCACGTCTAGCTGATAAGGAAGTGTAGCGTACGGGATACTGCACCTGCACTGACTTATTGCAGCGTAAGGTTATAGGGAATATAACTACCTACCGAATGGAGTATAGAACTCGGTCATCCACTATCCAAGTACTTACTGACACACAAAAGTATAATAAATACATGCCTATGTTATTTAAGTTTAAGTAGTTATTTGTTATACTTGCGTCGTAAGTTCCATAATAATTTTATATTTTATTTTGATATTTACATTAAATTCTATTTCCACCGGTGAAAATGAATTGTGAATCGGAATGTAGTTCTATAGTATCTGTGAACGTATGTAACTTTTGTCAATGTCAATGTCAATTTGACAATAAGCCTAAGACGCATCAGCTGGTTTAAATTGGTTTGAATGGGATATAATTTTAATTACGATAAAATATAAATAATGACGCTGAATAGGATATTACTGGGTAAAATTAACACAAAAATATATGGCATATTTGACTTTTCGTCAAAACCGGCAGCTTCTGAAGTATTAACAGCATATTTAACTCAATGTAATGAGCCTCCCTGGACATCGTATTTTGTTAAGGTAAATTATTGTCTATTTCATAATAAAGCTTCATTTATTATATAATATTACGTGTTTTATGAGTACGGTTGGTTATTAAAACAGTTAGGCCAAATTAAACAAAAAGATATTCCTTTTTCAAAACAGTTATGCAACTCAAATTGTTGTCTAATATTTACGTGCTAGCAGATATATTATTATCTGCAGGCTACAACGGTTGCCATAACTTAAAATTTACATTATCAATGTATTGCATAAACTTGTTACAGTTCTGAGTAAATATTACTTACCTACAATAGTTTAAGTCCTGACATCAAGGTAATACCAGTGAATTAGACAATAAAGGCAGCAACCTCATTGTAACATCTTATATAGATACGAAACAAAATACAAAAATGTCACTTGTTTAATAAAATTGTAATCATAAATTACTCATCTATCCTGGTTGATCTGAGCAAAATGTACAAACAGAGTGTCATGTAATGTTAATTATAAATCTACACAAACAACAAATTAAAATAAATTATTTAATAGAATATATGTTGTTCTTTTGCTAATATGATAAAAATCTTTACCTTTATTTCAGTAACCATATCAGAAGTATGATGTGCAAAATATGCTTAAATCAGAATAACTATAACTTCTGTCCTTTTTTCTAGTACAGTAGTGTTAAAAATGATCAGTTTGGCATGTCAAACTTCAACTGGAAGGTTGGAAAATCAAATTATCAGATATTGAGGACTGGCTGCTTTCCCTACATCAAATATCACTGTTCCCGGAGAAAAGAGGAAGATTTGGATACGTCTGACAAGTTTATGAGAGTTATAAAGATAGTTAATTTAGGTAAGATTGTTGAAAACATACTTTTTGATGGCTTTACTTATTTTTGAATGCTTGGATAAACTGAACATGTATAGAGCATAATAATTAGTACATACTTTTTGGTTTCTAAAATGTATGAGCAGAGACTACAGAATTAATACTTTTTCGTTTCTGGCATGTGTTAGCAATAGCATAATATATATAATTATGCAGTCTACAGAATTAAATTTGCTATAAAATTTATATAATCATTGTTCATTCACATTATATTTTTCAAGGACATAGCAGATGGCACAGAGTTGAAGGCACTTTTAGTCTGGCTTTTTTATTGTATGTTCTATTTCATTACCTGGTACCTCAATATTAGGTACTTATATCTAAACAATTATGATTGTTTCTAACTTTAGGCAGGTGTCTCACTAAAGTCAACATCAGTAATCTTATTTAATAACACTTATAATATGTCAAAGATACGCCAGTTAAATTATATTGTAATTTTTCTTTTACCTATTGCCACATTAAGCAAAGCAAAGTATGGAAGTAAATAACTCACTGAGACTTTTTTGAATTACCATACATACTATTTATTTTACAAATCATTTCTATAAGGAGCTGGAAAGGCACATCATTTATCTACTATTAAAAATGTTTAAATATTAGTATATACTAATTAATTGTCTATAATTATAGCTATACTAAGCTAAACTAATGAGCCAAATTATTATAATAATGTAAGGCCCCTATTGAAATAAAAAAGTAAACACAAAACAGTGACACACAAAATAAAACAAACTGGTTTTTTTAATAAACAATTAGACATTGTCTTCTAATAAAGACCTAGAGGGCACGGAAACGTTTGTCTTCTATACAAGACCATGGGTTATGGTTAAATTGCAGTGTCAGACTTAATGTAGATTTTGAATTATGTCTGGTATTCTAAGACATGACAGATTAACAGGTGTTTAAATAATATGATCAATATACAATTATGTAACTGCTTTTGTTTTGTACTTACAGGTATACCATGTTTATTATATGGCCTCGCAGCTACTCAACTTATCAGACATGAAGAGATTGTGCACACATCCAAAGGATCCGTCACAATATACTTTTTGTTACCAGAACATAAAGGATCATCTTACTAAGTATTATACAATATCATTGTATATGGTATTATAGAAGCACAAACATGCAAGGATCTCTAGCTGTTATGGAGAAGAAATTAAATTGAAGAATTATTGATTTTCAATTACATACTAAACTATGATAATTTATATGGACCATATTGGGGAGAAAACAATTTAAAAATAATATATGATCAAGAAATCAAATTGTTGTATTTTTACCAGCTATTTATTATGATATATATCAAAGACAAATATCAAAGTATATAGAAAGAAGATAAAAAAATATTAAAGTTAGCAAATGAGACAAGCCATTACAATAATATTTCTCTTTTCACACATTATTTACTCACAGAGAAGAAAGTGGGCAATGCCTGAAAAGGTAACTACATTGCTACTGATATTATTACATTAGCTTCCTACTGAAGTTTATAGTCATTATATACATCATATAGTATTATTTTCTACCAAATCTATGAATGCTATGACTATACCAAATATGGCATAAAAATAACAAAACAAAAGGTATTAAAACTAATTCATCCTTTTGGGAATTTCAAACGATAAAGTTAAGAATACTTATGTCATTGTACTTAACATAATGTTAGACAACGGGTCTTACTCGCGATAAAGTATTTAAAAGGTAATAAATACCTATTAATTTCCCGACGTTTCGACCGACTTGCATCGATCGTGGTCACGGGTTGACTAATGTGAGCTCAGCGGCGCGGCGCCTTCGTGAAGTGCGGGTTTCGGCAACTACCCTCACTTGGTCACTATTATTTATATTCACACTGTCGGTATTTCGACACACAACACTAACGACGTCTACACACTGGCTACCTAAGTCACTACGGCGACGTTTACATTTGCTGATGACTGGATTCCAAGATGTAGACAAACGGTATCCATCCTCCCGGTTGAAGTTGCGATATTTCTTAATTTCAACCGCTTCACGTACTATCCTGGATTAATAGTTACGATCGGTGGATATATATCTGGATGGAATACTTCGAGGAATATACATACTATATACAGTCTTTATGGAGTATTTCTTCAGTGCTGTTCCAACTTTGTCCGTTACTCCTTTTATATACGGCATGTATGCCGGCACTCTGCTGACCCCAGGTTGGCTATCCCTTTTCCTCGGACGGTGTATCCTACCCTTATATCCGTTGCGTCTAAGTACCTCCTGAACATGTGTGAGCTCACTTTCTAGGTGTTCAGGGTCACAGAGGTCATACGCTCTGTTCGTCAGTGACGCTACAACGGATTGTAATTGTCGCGGATGGTGATGCGAGTTGGCGTTAAGATACCTGTCAGTGTGTGTTGGTTTGCGGTATACAGTGTGTCCCAGGGTGCCATCTTCTCTAACTGTTATTTTTACATCGAGAAAGGGTAACGATCTGTCCACCTCCATTTCGTAAGTAAAGCGGAAGTTAGGATGTATAGAGTTCAACCGCATTGCGAATTGTTCTACTTCGTGCTTGTTGCCTTTCATGATACAAAATATATCGTCGACGTACCTCTTCCATAGTTTTACATTTGAGGCCTGCATGTCTATGGATTCCTCGAAGTATTCCATCCAGATATATATCCACCGATCGTAACTATTAATCCAGAATAGTACGTGAAGCGGTTGAAATTAAGAAATATCGCAACTTCAACCGGGAGGATGGATACCGTTTGTCTACATCTTGGAATCCAGTCATCAGCAAATGTAAACGTCGCCGTAGTGACTTAGGTAGCCAGTGTGTAGACGTCGTTAGTGTTGTGTGTCGAAATACCGACAGTGTGAATATAAATAATAGTGACCAAGTGAGGGTAGTTGCCGAAACCCGCACTTCACGAAGGCGCCGCTGAGCTCACATTAGTCAACCCGTGACCACGATCGATGCAAGTCGGTCGAAACGTCGGGAAATTAATAGGTATTTATTACCTTTTTAATACTTTATCGCGAGTAAGACCCGTTGTCTAACATTATGTTAAGTAGGTATGTGTACAAATCGCGATAGTCTAAAAACTCTTATGTCATTGTATCTATACGCATTTTTTATGTAGGTAGTAATAATATATAATGTGGAATAGAAAGGTGTGCTCATATTTAAGCGTTACAAAATATAGTCCCTGTACAATGGTAAACCGCGATATTAATATGTATATCAGAATAAAAAAGAAATACTATATTTGAGTAAAAGTAATGTAAATATTTTTACTAACATTTTCTTTTTTATTGACTTAACAAAATCAGCACATTCCCGTCGATACTTAAACACTGACAGCTGACGTGAGTGACCTATGTGTATTAAAATATGGGATAGAAATCTGAATAAAATGTATTTTGTAATATATTCTCCCTCTACTGCAATGCATTACTCACATAGCTTGTGAAGGGCCACCCACTAAAAAAAGTATGTCACGTATTTGCCTTCGAAATGCTCCTCTACGGCAGACTTCAATTGTTCTTCGTCCTCAAGTCTTCGCCCTCGAAGGTCTTTCTTCAAATTTTTTAATAGGATGTAGTCGCTGGGTGCCTGGTCTGGACTGTAGGGTGGATGGTTTATTTCATTAAAGCCAGTTTCACGCAGTGCTTGCTTCGTAATACGCGCCGTATGAACAGGCGCATTGTCTTGCAAAAACAAGATTAATGACTTTGCCCCTCCTTTTCTCTAAAATCATTTTATGCACTGTTTTCAAAAGCACAGCATAGTACTCGGCGTTCACTGTAGTTTTTTTTGGAAGGTAGTCAATTAGTAATACTCCTTCCGAATCCCAAAAAATGGTGGCCATGACTTTTGGTGTCGACTTTTCTTCTTTAAATTTCTTCGGTGGCTTCCCCTTTTTCTATCCACTGCATTGATTCCTGTTTCAATTCTGGATCATATAGTTGAATCCAGGTTTCGTCTACAGTGACGATACGGGTAAAATTTCATCTAAATTGTCCTTGCATAGGTGCAAAAACTCCAACGAAATCACAACTCGACGCTGTTTGTCGAGCAGTGTGAGCATATTTGGCACCCAACGCGTAAGTACTAATTTTATTCATGTGCATGTGGTTGTACAAAATGTCTCCACTGCGTTCCTTGCTGATGCTGAACTCTACTGCTATCTGTCATATTTTTACTCTTCCAATACAATTTTTGACTTTGGCGATGTTTTCGTCCGTGACGACGGTGTTTGGGCGCCCGGAGCGATCATCTTTAAAGGACTCTCAACCCTGATGAAATAATCATGGCCAACGTTTTATCATGGCAGACGACGGTCCAGATTCCCGGATACTGTAGACATTTAAAAATGTCTTTGGGTATTTTCCCCTGTTTTACAAGGAACTTTATCACGGCATGATGCCTCAATTTCGTCAAATACAGCGATTACTCAGCCATGGTGATGTTTACAGGTCGATAACTCTGAATATAACTAATTACCCTAATTAGACAAAACTTTCCTTATATACAAACTAGTTGTCATTCAAGTAGTGATAGTTGGTGGGGGTAATTAGCATGACTGGAAGTACTCTACTCCGTATGCTTACACTAACAATCTTATTTTAAAATAGCTGTCTTAAACTTTATAACATCGGTACCTAGGTATCGACAGCATCGGTCAAATCCGAATGTTACTGATTTTATTTAAGCAGATACATATCACTGATAATGTCATAGCTACTTTAAATTAATAATAATAATATAATAATATTCTACTACATACACACATCACCATCTAGCCCAAACTAAGCAGAGCTTGTACTATGGGTACTAGACAATGGATAAACATACATATATACTTTTTTTTTTTTGTAAATACATACATATTATACATAGAAACACCCAGACCAAGACAAACATCCATGTTCATGCACACAAATGTTTGACTTGAGCGGGAATCGAACCCGCGACCTCAGGCGTGGCAGTCAGTTACACTACCCACTACGCCACCGAGGCCGACAAATTAAATATATAATTTATCGTAAATAAAGATGAAGGCAATTAATCGGGGTTTGCCAAATAATTTTAAGGGCGTGAAAATACATGCGTCGGGTCGGTACCTCTGGGCATCTAGAAACAGGAGTAAAATTAGTTCAAAGATGATTGAATTGTGCAGTTGGTAAGTAGCTAGATATTAGTTAATATTAGTTATCTAAGGTATACCTACTACATAAGATGACATGAGCAGGCATGCGATCCGAGACCTGATATTATAAGCTCACTAAAGCACTCTGAAGTCGCGTTCAACTGCTAGACTGAATATACTGGTTTTAGCATTTTGTGACAAGTTGGGTTTTTGAACTTACTTAGGTAAAGTAAGGTAGTGCCACTGATTTAGTTTTTTTTTTATCTTATTTATGTTGACTAGATACAGATTCTTTTATTGTTGCGATTCGTCAAACGATCTTTAAACACACTTTTATTTTACATATTGTGCTTTGGTATAGTTACTGAAAGAACGTGTACAGTATCGATGGCGTAAAATGGACAGGACAAAAATATTATTGACTGTATTGCCGCACCGTGTTGAAATAGGAGTACCTAAGATTTGCTCAATAAATAAAACGCTTACTTATAAGCGTTTTATTTAATAAACTTCAAATGTGAATATAAATTGCACTTGAGTTCACATTTCTCATTTATTAAACTTATACCAGAGTCCTAACCTAAAAAAAATATACCTACGTGAATATATACGTGGCCCTCAATAATTCACTTTCTTAAACTTTTTACTTGTACATTTTTGGACACATTCATGCCATCAGTACCTATGCAGACGACAGACGATTTACACACTTGTAATATAATTATAATGTTTCGTCATTACAATTATCGTAGGTCGTGTCATTACCGCAGGTTTTTTCGCTCCGATCAATAAGTAGGTATTGATTAATCACTAAATAAAGAATCTTTTTCTAGATCTAGATCGTATCTCCGATTCGTGTAATAATAATTGACATTGAGATATCGCTAATTTGTTTCAACAACGCATAAATACTGAATTCTGAATATGACAAATACTTACGGAAAAAAATATCTCTAAGTTTACGTCAGGTAATCCAGTAAACTTGATGGTGACAGGCTGTTGAGCTCTTGAAACGATGATGTGAATATCGTTACGCACCAACAAGCCTAGAGTGCCACCCGCACTCCCATCCGGCGTCTTCTACTGCGAACGCCTTAAATGCGAACAATCACTTATGTATATAAGCGTGAACATACAAATAGCGTTCTAACGTATAAGAAAGGTATTTAAGTAACAGCGATATAATTATCGTTCAAGATTCGAAATTTGTGCAAAATCTTCTAAACCTGCTTAGACTATAATTTTATGTACCTATACTTAAAATAAATCTGTAGAAAAGTCGTTTTTATACTTACATCGAAAATAAATAAAATAAATCAACTGCCACGCCTGAGGTCGCGGGTTCGATTCCCGCACTAGTCAAAAATTTGTGTGCATAAACATGAATGTTTGTCTTGGTCTGGGTGTTTCTATGTATAATATGTAGGTATTTACGAAAAAAATAGTATATATGTATGTTTATCCATTGTCTATTGCCCATAGTACAAGCTTTGCTTAATTTGGGCTAGATGGTATTGTGTGTTTTTGGTAGAATATTATTATTTCCAAAAAAATAGCCAGGGTGTTAACGGATAAACAACAGAACCCATTTCCAGCATTTTTGGAATTTTGTCTGTTTGTCTGTGCACGCACCATGTAAAATGTACGAAACTAATGTAGATTGTACGCAACTTGAAGTATTACTTAGTGTCATCGCAATCGGTTCACTCTATCAAATGATATTAGATAATATGAATTTAAAGTGTTCAAGAAGTAAAATAACATACGCAATTCAGTTACTTGCAACGCCATCTTACGATTAAAAATAGGACTAATGTTGACAGTTGAAAATGCTGGTACGGTGAATATAGGCACTAGCAGCACAAGCGACTCGTTGACTAAATATTTTTAAAAGACATTTCTGTACTCGTTTTATTCCCTAATGTCCAACAAATGTGATAAGGTGTCCAACAAAGTGTCTCAATAAAGCTATTGTCCTGGTTAAACAAGACAAAACTTGTAAAACAGCCTTTAAATTTATCAGGATCCACTGGGTAGGTAAATTCCAGCAGACTTCACGCCATTTATAGGTTTTTCTGTACTTGTGATTCTGTTTTAAACACCTTTGTATAAAGGCCTACGACATCATATGCTGTGTGTTTGGCTCCTAGCTTATTAACCATAAAGGCCTTCAAGCCATCTGAAAACGCACAATAAATTCATACAGTCTTTGACAAATAATCGAAGCGAGGGTAATTGCGGACCATTAACCCAAGGCGTTACAAAAAATGGAACTACAATAATTTGTAGGTGAACAAAATTTCACATTGGCAATACATAATATCACTTTTATTCTATCACTTACTTTATTAGATATTACATTCAAAATAGTTAAGGCTAAAAATAAGATCCAAATTCACAAAAATATTTGATTTCATTTACCTTAATATATAATAATAAATATTTATTGTATAATATACACATTTTTATCTTAGTTAGTCTAATTTCATAATTTATATTTATATAATTAAAGAACTTTTATAATACTACAATTTTCCTAGAATATACTGTAAACTATAAAATTATATAATAAGACCTTTTTGCACACCATTGTTATGGTAGAATGTACAGAATCATTATTGTAATTATTGACTTCTGTTGTATGTACTACATTCTGGCAAATATACGAATCTGAAATCTTGAAAATCGTGTGCCGTGAATGTATGCTCGGCACTAAAAATGGCGGAAAGTAACACGTGAACGCGGCGGCCGGGCGCAGAGAGTAAGGGTTATCTAGATATCTGTTAGTCCGTATTTACCCCGCGTCCGAAATTCCTCCATCGTCTCCTAATTTACTTTCCACTATGGGGTGTCATAGGCTGCTTACCGCATTGATAATATACCGGTTGTCTTTAAGGTCGGTAAAATAAAGTACGTATACAAATTTATGTCACAATGTCATCCATTGCCTTGTAACGATAGACTAGTTCTTCGTAAAATATATCAAGACATAACAAAGGGCACTGCAGCTCTTCTAATATTAGTCCAGCTTCTTGAGCCATTATTCCTGATATATGTTTTTCAATTATCCTCCGTTCTCATTTTTCTTTTGAAATATTCAAGCTGTCGCATTTTTTTAATTGCGTAGGAAAATGCTTTGTCCTCTATGTGGATACGTTGGCTTCGAAGAAAAATTCAAGAACTTTGATTTTTATCTGACACTTGCCAGTGATAACCCCTATGTTTGTATATACTTTTGTGGTTGATTAACTTCTTCTTTTATTTCACGCCAGAAAAAAGTACAAAGAAAAGTTACACGAAGCTGCTAAGAGTGAGGAAGCTGATTCTCTTGTATCGACGTTTCCTCTGCTGCTGCTAGGATTAAACATGTCATTGTGTATCTTCGAGTTTTGGTACAAGGTTCTCAAAAGTGGCTTAAGAGCACACTACCTTGTCGCTAGTAGTCTTTTGACAAAGGCGTGAACAAAAATTACCCATCAATAAACATGGTAAAAAAGGGCAAATTCTTTCTACCGTTACGAATAAAGTTACACTTGAACGAATGCCGCAATAATACACTCCACATTGATAAACTAACTTAGATGCGCTAGTTAGTTGTCACTCCTTTGTGCTTGGCCCCCAGGGCGGTGCTGATAGCATAGTTACAAGATATCAAATTAGTATTACAGATAAGATTGAATATGTATAATACGTGCGTATTTACAAAAAAGAAGTATACGTATATGTATGTTTATCCATTGTCTAGTATGGGTACTGAGTACCAGCTCTGCTTAGTTTGGGCTAGACGGTTTTGCGTGATAGTGTGTATGTATGTATGAATATTATATTATATTCTTTATTTCAATCTTTACAATACATTTTTCCTTTTTAAATGTACTATCGACTTGAGTGACGGTTATATATAAAAATATAAAATGCATGAAAAAATAAAAAACTAAATGATAATTATTATTAAAATTTTATAAAAGGGAAGCAAAATATTGCATGAGTTAGGTAAAATACCTTTGCTGGTATTTGGAGAGGGAGATTTATATCTAACTAGCGGTCGCCAAATGGTCGAAATTCGACCATAATTTATTTAAATTTTTAGTTTGATCATTATTAAGGTTTTATTGTCTATAACTATACCCTTATAATCAATCACATTCTTTTTTATTTAGTCACCTTCTCCACATACTTATGTAACCATAGTTACGAAGAAATCTACGACATCAACCGAACAATGCCGAAATACTACGAACGCGATTCGACTGACACATGATGAGACCTGGCCATACAAACCTGTAGGAAAAAACAGACACACACAGAGCAGGTCATACTTTGCCCTCAAAAACGTTTTTTTTTTCAAATAAGATAAAGGAAAATACTGTATTGTAATTTCTTGTGTTAGGAGTGAATTTACGTCATCCTTCTGCGAGGACGTTATCTCGCTGAAGGAGGCGGCGGAGCGGATCCGTGAGGAGAGTATCCTTGCGGATCCGAGCCGCCGCCGGCGAAATGGGCGACGCAAGCGCGCCTATGCGCGTCTGATGCCGCCATAGCATTGGCCGCGGGCGGGAGAACGGTGATCTCTCGTCCGCCAGCCATTGAGTCGGAGTGACGCCCTCTGTCGTACGGGGTGTCACCTAGGAGTCGTCGTCCGCAGGTATTTCTTGCCTGTGTTGGACATTGCTTGGTGGATCGCTGATGAAGTTTCACTTCCAGCGACCCACCCACCATTCCAGGCAGTGAGTTGGTTTAGTCGGTAGTACCCGGGACGTTCCATCTTTACCCGGGTGAGCCAGACGTAAACTCTCCGTTACCCCTTTTCAGCAAAGAGGTATGCGTTAAAGCATTCCACAACGTTAAAAAAAAGGAATGAATTTACGTCGTCATTACAATGTGTGACTTTCGAACCCACGATCTTGATTAAGGTATGGGGTCCGTCTGAAAGCTAATTATTTATAATCGGTATAATGATGGTAAGTACGTATGTAATGAGTCATTACACTAATAACTTAACGATAAGCTTCCATGTCGTGTTTTGTAATAGAAAATAAATTTACCTGAGTATAGAGTTCTTCTCTCTAAAGAATAATCCATTCATGGCGAGAATTATTTCTAATTGTGGATGGAATTTATAAAGATCAAAATCCGTTCTATCGAAATTATATGTAGTTTTGTTAAGCATATTTTTAATTGCTTGCATACAAGGCATCTTGAAAAATTTTCTATTCGCGCCATTAAATATACTAGTTCGAACTCTTTAGTTATGTAGTGGAAATAACTAATAATTGAAATAAGCAATTGAGGTCAATTTTGAATAAGTATTATATTAATATGGATATGCCATTAAATTAATGTGATTTTATTTTATATATCATATTCCTTGTGAGTCTGTTATAATATATAAATGCTATGTAAAACCTAGCATGCGGCATACATGGTTATAAATTTTCTAATATTTATTAAAGGTTTTTTGGTAATAGAGTAGGTATGTCTATACTAAGATATGGCATGATTATCATTAAAATTATTCGTTCATCGATAATAACCTAGTATTATATATGATTAAGTGATTCAAACTATTGCAGTAATAATTAATGTTATATAATAATTATATGTAGCTACTATATTTAAAACTGGTATAACTGACCAGTTAACAATTTGGCGGGATAATGTTTAATTTTTCATGAATATATTTTTAAACTTCTGTGTTTTCGAGAATTCTGCATAAATAAAAACATCTTAGCCATTTTACTTCTGGTTCTCATACCGATTTTTAGATTCTTTTTATTCATTTAATCATAAATAAATTTTTAAAAGAAGCATAAACAGCATCCCGTTTGCTTGTTTTTCAGGCTTTCGAAATATGTGAAGGTTTGCTAATTGACGGAAGATTGTTTTTAGGTTACTGGAAATTTAATATTATGCTGACTTACCATATTTCTAGATTTATTTGTAAAATACTACTTTGTTAAGTAGGCCCTAGGTACCTTATTAATGAATTCCGCCCAAAATACCTTTTAATTTGTTCTTTACAGTAAGATGTCATAGAGGAGTTTAAAAGAGAAGATTACAAACGAAATTAGGTTAGGCCAATGGTCGGCAAACTTATCGACCAAAAGAGCCAGGTAGATAATACACAATTGAAATCTATTCAAAGAGCCTTTTTTACATCAGCTTTGCTTTAGCAGAAGAGATAATTACGTAAATAATTAGGATTAACAGAACACTCTCGATGTTGCCTAAGTCTTAGTTTAACTAACAGTAAATAAAATAAAGTTTGGTATTTTACTTATAAAGCATGATAAGTAATATTCCATGCCTGCATTAAACATTTCGCGGAAGAGCCGCAGCCGAGGAGTCAAAGAGCCGCATGTGGCTCGCGAGTCGCAAGTAGCCGACCACTGGGTTTAGGCTATCTATGAGAAGTAAAGTCTGCAAGTATGAAATATCATAGCGATAAATACAGCCGCGTATCATTGTGTTTAATAGTGCGTCTTTCAACTTATGCATGCCCAACTAATAAAGAAAAATTATTTGTGCGAACGAAACGAAAAAAGAAAATTACCGCGGATTAAGAGCATTTTCTTTTCTATACTATTTTATAATAACATATACTTATAAGTAAAGTTTAAACGTAAAAGGAATTCAATTACTTTAATTCAAACATTTACAAAAAACAATCTTGCCATTTATGACACTGAAATAGTAACATACTCTTACAAGAGTATAGTGCTACTTCAGGCTAACCGGCTTGTTCATATCTTCCCTTGACACACAAATATTTAGTGTGCCGTGGGCAGTTTTATTAACATAATATTAAGGTGTAGTTACTATCATTAAATTTTATAATATGTAGGTAAATTTAAGTTAAGGTATTTATCTATGGGCCTATGCAGCCATCAGCCAGCATGTAAATAGTTATTATATCGACACGAAATAACCAGCAACGGCAAGCTCTTACACTCAAAGGTTTACAAACATTCACTTAGTGGTAAATAAATAAATAATTATGATTATATACTGCGAGGCATTTATTTTCAAAATTTGCTTAAATTCCTTTTTACATAAGTACATAATTTAGCAGCAGACGATCTATCACAATTAAGAGTAACAACATTTTTGAGTCTTAAAATATTTACGACACAATTATAAATTGACGGCGACGTGATTTCAGTAAGCATATTTTATATTTAATTCCAACTATAAACATATTTAAGGACGAGCCATGCGGCTGGTTCTTCATCACTCTCGTATGGGACTAATTGACATAATTTTAAGATTTTGGTAAGCTATATATGATACAATTATAAATTACTGCCAATTTTATTTTAGTGAATAAAACATATACTTTAATTGATTTTGCACTTAGTGACCATTTTTGGATGGGTTTCAATACTTTCAATACATAAAAACGTGTTATTTTTAGCTGCGGTTAAATTTTGATATATTTTTTATAGAATATGTGTCATAAATTAACTGATCGTAGAAAAAGCAATTAGTTTTTTTGGATATTGAAACTAGCCATTGATGAACATCAACGTAACTAAGAAGATTCCGGTTATATAATCATCTTGATACATATTTAGCGTAGGTGCCATCAATCCTTATTATGTATTAAATAGATCAGTGAAGTCCAGTTATAATGTGAGCAAATTATATTATAATCTAAGCAATAATGCACAGTTGGCTTCAACAGATAAAATAAATTATTAGCTGTACTGGCGCAGCATGTTGAAATAAGAGTAAGATTTACTCATTAGCTGTGAAAAACAAACATCTAAATTAATTTATGTTATTTAATTATACACCGACACAGAAGAAGACTGAAGCAATTTCATTTGCAAGAGAAATGTGGGCTGTGCTGATATAGATATTACATTACGGGTCGAATCTGCCTTTTTACCTTTTCAAACATACAAATTTAGACACATACACACATTAACACATATAATAATGAAATTGATTGTACTTACTGTGATTTTACATAAGTATGCTATGATTGCATACTTATTTAATCACAATCATGACACAATTTTAGATGAAATATTAGAATTTGATTAAAAGCACAAGTTTAATTTGTACCATAGGACAACAATATTATTAATAAACACTAGAACTAATAAATAAAAGAAGAATAAACATAATTGGTCACTTACTCAAACATAAAAAGTTTATTACGAATATTATTGAGGAAAAAGTTACAGACAGAAAGATCAATAAGAAGATATATAGATCAAAGAAAGAAAACGTAAATGTAAAGACGTATGTACTTATAAATAAAGAATTAAAGGACTTAACAATGGATCAAGGCAGATGGAAATTGCTACACTGACTAGTGCGATGAGATAATTGCAACAATAATCAAAGTTTTTAAAGTTACTACACGAAATACTTACTGAAGAAAACGTCTCAAGCTCCACGTTTGGTAGTCCCGTGTACTTAATAGTAACAGGTTTCTGAGTCCTCAAGATGAATATGATAATGTCCTGGCGTACCAAAAGGCCTAAAGATGTGAGGTGCCATCCACAATCCCAACATGCGTCCCCTAATGCGAATGCCTTTAAAAAATTAAACAAAAGGTAAGAGCAAGAGTACACGATGCTTATATTGATAATGCTTGATGTATGCTAATGAATGACCAAATAGTATAACATAAGAAAAAATATTAACCTCTTGAATAACCGAAATATTAGGTTAAACACATGTATTATGCATGTAAGTAAGTAAGGTCTTTCAGACAGAATGTCGGTCACGGCGGCCAATCTTAACGGAGACGGGCAACCTACGCAGGAAATATAAATATTCACAATTGTGGGCGCAAACACAAGTGGGTGCACTTGTGTTTGCGCCCACAATTGTGAATTTTCTGTTTCCCAACTCTCATAATCCGATGGGATGACAATCCGATATGACCAGTGAGAGATCAGGCGCAGGACCAGAGGCTTTACATTCTGGCACGAGGGTTAGTAACACATCTAACTTCCTAACTCCGTCTTGCCATTGAGAATTTCTAGTCAGAAAAGCGCAATGTATAGTAATAGTAATAGTATCTAGATAGTTACATTAAAAGTAAATAAATTAATAAGTACTTAGTCACAAGTAAGTAATATATGAATTCCATGGTTATTACGCTTTTGATCGCCACAGTCATGTATACATGACAAAGCAAAATGTGTGCAGTACGTCACGGTCACGACTACATGATATACCTTTAAACGCCAATAAATCTTTAAAAAATGCATTATTTTTCTTATTCGTGTAGTTAGTTATGTAGCTAGACTCATTGCAATTTATATTATGTGTACTGCTTATTATTTATTTCATCCATATTAGCATAATATCATAGAAACGATGTAGGTATTAAAGGATGAAATCGTAGCTTGGCGCCGAGAGCACGCTTTTGTTTCTGATGTGGCGGTCAAAGAGTTAAAGACAAAATTGTCTGACTAATCGATTCCCAAACATCTGATGCTAATAACATAACACATTATCTAGTGTTTATTATTATTAGGTGTCTGTGTATGCGTAAGATTACTAATCACATATTAATAATCACTTTAAAGCAACACGTGACACGTGCATTTGCACGCGTTTTGCATTTTTATAATGAGCCATTATGTCATTAAGTACGTAAGTAACGATTAATCATAAAAATATATTTTGATCTTGCACTGTTCTTTTATCATCATAATCATTTTCCACAGTGTGCCGCACCTTAGAGGTGCTCAACGTTCTTCGGTATGCTGGGCTAGTATACCGAAGAACGTTAACGTACGTGATTTGTTTGCTGATGAATGAAAGATCATGCGAGAATATCTGTTATTTTGTGAGAATATGTAGGTATACTAGGGAATCTACATCTTTTTATTTTTATATTAATGTAAATAACGTAGAAACCTCACGGTTAAATGAACGATAAATAAATCATCACTAATTACTCTTTCCAAAAGTCCAGCTTATCTCTTTCTAATGATAATAATAACTCTGACTCAGACTGAATTGGATGCCCTGGACCGGCAGGTCCGTACATTCTTGACGGCATACCGTATGCATCAGCCACGTTCGTCTGTAATGGGGTTGTATATCCCGCGGAAATGTGAGGCCGAGGCTTTCTTAATGCCAAGGCCCTTCATAACCGCGAGATGTGTACTTCAGAGAATACTTTCTTCAGGCAGACGTGGGTAAACATCGGGATGTAGTTGCTGTGGACACCGGACTCACCTTGCTCAGTTTGGTTAAAAAGAACTGGCGCAAGCCTGTAGTGCTTAGTACTAACGATCGCAGGGATGTATCTCAGAGCAAAGAGCTTCACGGTAGGTTCAACAAGCCTCTATATGGAGTCGATGTAGACCTGTTAGCCTCCGTGAACTGGCTTCGTTTCGGTGACCTCTTTGGAGAAACCGAAGGTTTTGTCTGTGCTATTGCGGATGAAGTTATCAAGACGAATAACTACCGGAAATATCTTGAGGGATGGTACGCTTGACATTTGTCGGGCGTGCCACCTGCCTGGTGAGTCCCTCAGGCATATAGTTTCCGGTTGTTCTCGTGTTGCTAACGGCGAGTACTTGCACAGACATAACCAAGTAGCCAGGATTATTCACCAGCAACTTGCTCTGAAATACAAACTTGTAAATGTTGAAGTGCCGTACTACAGGTATGTAGCTGAATCAGTTCTCGAAAATGGTCATGTCACGTTGTACTGGGATCGAACTATCATCACAGACAGGACTGTTGTGGCCAACAAACCTGACATTGTGGTGATAGATCGATCAGAGCGCCGCGCATTGATTATCGATGTCACCATTCCGCATGACGGCAATCTCGCGAAAGCTGAAAAAGATAAACAAATTAAATATCTCTATTTAGCTCGCGAGGTTGTCGATATGTGAAATGTAGATTCGGCAATTATTGTCCTGATAGTCATATCTGTCAATGGTCTAATAGCCAAGAGCCTCGATCACCATCTAAAGAGGCTCGCGTTTAGATGTTAGATCAAGGGTTTGATGCAGAAAGCAGTGCTATTTATTAGATACGGCACGTATTGTGAGGAGGTTACTGTCTCTGGAATCCTAACCACTGGCAGCTTGGACCCTGTTCCCGATGCCGATGAGGTACCATACATTTTATATTTTTAAATGTACTTTATATATGTATATTTAAAAATGCAAAATGTATTGTAGAGATTGAAATAAAGAGTATAATAATAATATTCTATCACATACACACAACGCCATCTAGCCCAAACAAAGCAGAGCTTGTACTATGGGTACTAGACAATGGATAAACATACATACATATCTTTATTGTGAATACATACATATTATACATAGAAACATACTTATTATACTTTTTATATTATGCCATTTCTTTCTTTTCATCTTTTCTTAGGTCAGCAATGCGCAAATGATTTACCTGGTACAGCGAGCGGCCATAAGCTACAATAACCTATTAGGCGAGAAGAAGAAAGAAAGAAAGAAAGAAAAGTAATTTATTAAACACACCAATAAAAACACAACATATCAACATGGCAACAGTACAATTGTTTACTATTTCTAATAATTACTAAAATTAAAACAAAAAAAGAAAACCAAACAAGAAGAAAACAAACAAAAAAAATTAGAAAATGCAATAACATAAGAGTAACCGGAAATATAAAATAAAGACTATGTACGCTAAGAAACTGATGCGATATTTCGCAAATTCCACTCGGATGTCTAGTGATTTGATACGGCGATATCCTCTATTAACAGTCGAGTCAGTTTAATGCAGACTGCATTAAACTGACTCGACTGTTGGTAACCGTCTTGTCAGTCATCACAAGACGTTGCTGAATGTTTTGTTCAGCATCTGCGAGTTTACGGTTCCACGCCCCAACTACTCGACCGATCGTAATGCAATTTCTCATACAACCTGTTCAGGGGTACAGAAAAGGACATAGGGTACCTTTCATCCAGAAATAAATTACTGTTCACGAGAGATCAAAATTAATTGATAAAGCGAGCGAATCCGCGGTCGAAAACTAGTAAAGTTATATTTTACAAATAATGACAATCAATTACAAATAGTGTCAATCCGATAATAATATCAATGAAATAAAATAAAGATAAAAGACATTAAAGCCGGAGATTTTTAAGTAATCCACCAAGATATCGGTGTCTGAATTTACACCGACTTTAGTGACATTATTTGTTTATATGCTTCAATGCACGTTACTACCTTTATTACTTATTACATCTAAATTAATTATATATAAGCGAGCTACAGACGAACCTTGTTTCTTATCTTAGTTCCAAGATAACACGGAATCCACAGTTGCAAGCAAGCGGCAATGCCTAATAAACAAAACAATATGTCGAGATTCCCATTGTCCAGTTTCTAAAACAAAGAAATCATATCAGAACATGGAACACATTATATATAACATAAGTTACCTATGTATGTTTTAAAGCAGCAATTGCTTTGTAGCAGACTGTTGGACTGCTACGCAGAGGATTTGAACTCGATGCCAAAGCACGCACCTCTGACGAAGCTATGTGCGTCTTAATTTAGGTAATTATTTCTTGTTTTAACGGTGAAGGAAAACATCGTGAGGAAATCTGCATATGTAAGAGTTCATTGAAATTAAACTACTATATTATACGGATTTTATCGCGTTGTTTTATTTTGTTGTTTTGTTGTTGTTGTTGTTCTCCCCGTGACCATGGCTGCTGAAAAGCAACCGAAACGTCGGGGAAAGTGTAAACTTAAATACAAATAGTTTTAATAGTTTTAATAATTGATGTAGCTTAAAATTAGCAAAGTTTAATTATAGTATAGTAGTGTAACAGTTTCTTAATTATGTATAGAGTGTTAAATAAACAACACGATAAAAACCGTATATACTAGTTTAATTTCAATTAATAACATTCGCGTAAACAGAAGACAATATTATGTAAGAGTTCTCCATAATAATCTGGAAGCTATGTGATATCTGGTAACCCGCACTAAGGCAGCGTGGTGGATAGTTCACCATGCTTGCACTGGGCCTTACCCTTCTCACACTGAAAAGAGGTCCGTGCAGCAGTGAGACAGTTTATGTACAGAGCGTAGATGTATTTATATTATACCTAGTCTTGCCATAAATTTTGTTACAAGAAAAAGATTTTTTCTATTGCATAAAATATTTGTTACTGTAAACATTAAACATATATGAAGCTCATTCAGTCCATATAGTCCTTTAAACGTTGAGGCCAGTTATCAATAGAAACACGCACTCTCTCCTTGGGAAAATTCTTCACTGTCAATCTTATGGATTATTTAGGGACTCCAAATATTTATGCTTACAGCAAATTAAATATAATATTATTAATATGTTAATTGTTACAGTATTTATGGCTAGACTAAGTACTTTTATTATTATTGTTTGCAAGAAACAACTAAACGACTATAGAGCAAACCTGCAATCGAACTAACTAGTAACATACCTCGGCAATTTGGTATGCTATCAGACAGATAGCGATGGCGCTGAACATCACCTGGTAGACTAACGGCGGTCCGTACACTGAGGACACAGTTTTCACAGCCCTGCAAAACATGTAACTGATAAGGGTATTACCAATATAAATAAATGTGTGCGTAAGGCTCTCTGCTCGCTGCAATGTGATTCTTGTTATTGTTGTTTGTTATATTCTCATAAGAGAGATATATACAGACGCTGATAAAATGATCTGTAAGGTTTTATTCTTTAAACCACTCAGAGTTTGTGAATAACATCGCTTTTAGAGAGAATTGGTGGCAAGAAAGACTAGTTACTAAGTACGTCAAATAATAACCATAGGCTAGTACCCAATAGTAATTAATTCATAAAAATACTGCAAAGTTCTTACGCAAACACTGAGAGGTGCATATTCACGATCTTCCCCATTCTCTTGTTGAGTATGTGTTGAGCTTCCATTCTGCGTTCATCGTAACGAGAAAGTAATGCCACAGATTCGTCCAAACCCTCAAATAATACTTCAAAATCCAATATGATCATATCCATTATGACATAGTAATGTAGTAAAATGTGGAAAAGCGTGTAGATGTAGACTGTAAAGAAAGTTTTTATACTTTTGTGTTAATCACACTAATTTTTGCGAATGAAAAGTCACTGTAGTATGGACTAATTGCTTATTAGAACTTGGTTATTAAAAACTTGAAACTGTTCATGCCCTGATCAAAATTGAGCTGTATATTGTACGCTAACAAGAACCTCTTTGGATGTTCCTTAGGTTTTAATTATTAATAAGTAAAATGTTAAAGCTATGTAGTATGTACTGCTGTGCGTAAGAACATAAAATGTGGTGATTCTGTGATTATCTACAATAGCATAGTACATCATAGTTTTAGGCAAGGTCCAAAGGTGTTTAAGATCTTTGTCAGATGAAGAGGTCTTAGATTTGACGTTGGCTGAGATAAGAAAACATTTGGTAATATATACAAATATTCCCTTGCCAAATCAACTGCCGTGCATGTTTTTGATATATTACTGTTTTATTAATAGATTTAATAGATTACAGGTACTTTGCGACACATTCAAAAAGCTTTTCTTATAATTTATAATATAATTCGCGCTTCCAAATTTATGCAGGTCAAAGTAGGAGTGCCTCAGGGATCCGTCTTATCCCCTACGCTCTTTCTTCTCATGATATGTTGAATCTCGGCAACATACATTGTTATGAGGACGACAGTACCGTGCATGGCCGATATCTCGGACTCCTGGGGCCAAATAGGCTGAGGTTGAGGGGAAAAAGCAGAGTCTTATCATTGAACTCGACCAAACCTTGGACCGCATCTCTGAATGGGGTGCCAAGAACTTGGTCCAGTTCAACGCCAAGAAGACCCAAGCATGCGCGTTCTCAACAAAAAAGTCCGTTCCTTCCCCTCCTTTCTCTTAAGAACACTCCACTGGTGATACGTGACAGCCTTTCTATCTTAGTTATGGATCTTTGCCGCTTCCTTAATCCCAAAACCTACATCGAGAGCGTCATTAAGCAAGCTTCCCGAAAACTCGAAGTTCTGAACAGGGTGAGGTGGTTCTTTGCGCCTGGGCAGCTGTGCCTATTGTATAAGGCACAAGTGCGCCCTTGCGTGGAGTACTGTTCTCATCTTTGGGATGGCTCCGCGCAGTACTTGCTAGACGCTCTCGACAGGTAACAGCGGCAGGCTGTCCGTATCATAAGAGATCCAGAGGTCAGGAGTTCACTGGAACCTCTGCAACTCCGTATTGTATTGCCTCATTGGCATGTTTCTACAGAATACTACGGCAAGTGCTCTGGAGAGTTATTCCACCTTATACCGCCCTCCTTTTGCGTGCTGGGCTCAGCTCCTTACACGGTGGAGTCGACTAGAGTGCGTACCAACAAGTTTGGGTCCTCATACCTCTGCCGAGCGATCAAGGCATGGAATTCTCTGCCAAGGCACGGGTTTCTTTCTTCCTTCAATCCTGGCTCCTTTAAACGGGGCGTGAAAAAGCACCTTTTCAGGCCGTCAAAGTAGAAGCTTGAAGCTTCTACTTTGACGGCCTGCATCGCCTCGGCTGCTATGAGGACGGTGTGGAGGCCACTGCTCTTAGACCACACGACTGCTTACCATCAGGCAGAAAGTGGTCATTTTGACGAGCAAAATAAAAAAATACAAATTAATCTTTAAAACCACAAACCACAAAATGTTTGAACGAAGAGGATAATCAAAAATGATTGTACGCCCACAAATATTTCGTAATTAGGTGTTCTGTAGGGGTCGTCGTGTGGTAACCACATGGGGAACTGCAGCGGTCTGATGGTGTGCTCGTTTTGGGTCACGAACAGAGTTTGGTAGCACAAGCTTGCAATCGGCATCAGTACGTAGAGGCCGCTCACAAATGAGACGAACACAAACCATGCCCAACACAACTGCCATATTCGTAGCTGTCCCTCCAGGAAAGGTTGTCTAAAACAAGAAATAAGTTTAAAACAGTTCAGGCTTGTATTATATTTGCTTAATTAACAGGTTAACATTATTACTAGGATTCAACTTCGACACTTTACTCTCTATAAAATGTCATCACATCCTAACTGTTTATTCTATTATGTGTTATGTGTGTGTGTATTATAAAAGCACATTCTTAATTCAAGACTAGATTTGGTTGGCTGGATATTACACGATGGATAATACTTATAAACATAGATTTCTTTTTTACTCATGCTATGCTCCTGGATTGTGCGATTACTAGAAATTATTATATATTGCTTATTTTGGTAGCTTCTTACTACTTACCACATTGAACGCAATGCCGGACAGACCGGAAACAATACATTATCTATTGAAACTGTTAAATTAAATTTAATGTGTTAAGGATTTGTCGTCTACACACCTTGTTATTTTTTTGTGAATTGGTCTACACCTGGTCATCATAATAGTTAAACTTTTACTCATCGGATATAGTTGTATTTCTGATTGGTGTACCGCTTTGAAATACGGCTGTTTAGTGCAGCTGGAATAGTAACTAAATAGCAATATGTGATTATTACCTGTATCTAGCGCCCATATTACGAATAAATGTGTAATCGTCGTTCATTTTCTCAATGATATCAAAAATGTTATCTGTATTCGTAAATATACTAATGTACACCATAGGAATGCATCCGAGGATCACGGCGTAACAGAAACATTCCGTGGCGTATGAGTAATCCTTTACTGACAGATAGTGCGATATAAATATGATTTCCAATACTATAGCTACTATAGAGAAGCTAATCCCAATAAAAGGCCACACGAATCTGTAGACAAAATTGAGTTTAGTCAGCCATCTTATATCCCCCGATTTCTGAATTGAGAATGGTATGTTGGTAACGACTCAAATTCTATATAAACGTTATTTTTTGTATATGTGTCAAGTTTTCATAAACTGTAATACGATGTAGGTATTTGAACATCATATACTTATGTATATGCTCAGTTGGTAAAGGTTTGATGAAATTCGATTCTATTAAAAATATTTGAGAATAATAATCGTTTGATACTTTTCTCAAATCAGAAACAACAGGATTAAACTTGTATAATTTAAACGAAAATCATTGTAACTTTTTAATGCATTAATTTGGACAAGTGTAATAAGAATTAAACAAGGTACCTTCTTGATACCTAATTTACAATTGCATACAATTTAAACTGTGATTCGGGTATCACATCAATTTATGTATGACAATAAGTATAAGCGTGTACCCAATACTGTAAAAGGGAGTTCATTGTTTTGCCATCGCAACGGACAAAGAACACAGAGTCCCCTTGTGATAAGCACAATAGTGTGTCTAGGATTTATAACAATATGTGTGTGAAGGAGTGTTGAAATCCTACCAAAAGATAAACAGATTTTAAAGATTTAACCTTTGATAAATTTCACTTAATAAACTTTACAAATTAAATTAATAAACATTAACAAATAAATAGACCTGAAGAGAGATTCTCTTTTGTTAAAAAATATTCCATTAATTGCGAGAAAAATGCGTAATTGTGGATGAAAATTATGAAGGTCAACATCTGGCCTGTGAAAATCAAATCCCTTTTTTTGAAGAAATTCTTTAACTACATTTACGTAATAATTCATATCGCAGGCTTATGCGCACGTTATAATAACACTACCTTTCATGATCTTCTGTGACATTTAGATACTTACATAATAACCAAGAATTACATATGATTGGTTGATGCAACTTATGCGCCGATAAAGCTCAGTACAAGATAATTAAGTACGTCCATTAAGTACCTACAGAAATTATTGTTCTATCGTAGAAGATTACCTTCTTAAGGTAATTAAACTATGGAATATGTAATTGAACATTTTTCTGTAATAGACTGAAAAGTAGAGTTGTTACAATAATGATGGTCGTGGTCAATTATTATGAAGCATAAATCAGGGTGAACTTGATGATATGCCGAAATACACATGGCACAAGTGGCATAAGGCAAAAACTATAAAATATTTAAGTCTGCCCAGACGTAAACAGATGATACGTTCTAGATTTTATAATTACAAATATGCTAAAAATAAGTGTAGCCTGGCAAAATACAATTATCACAGAATTCAGTAAAAATGCTACCACTTTATCATCTCATAAATATTTTCAATTTAATTCACCTAAACATTACATGTATACACATAAAAAATATACACACATACACATTATATATACTAAAAATAAAAGCATAGCTAGATTCTATCGGGTCCTTTGCATAAATACATTTTCACCTAGACAAACAAAACTAAATAATGCGCTACTTTGCTTCCCCGCAAATGCTGTCTTACATTACGCATTCTTATCCACACATACAAATGCTTGATATAAATATGTTATCAGATGAGCTCGACTCTGTTGGAACAACTAAATCACATAAATTAAGCGTACCTGAAACATGCGGCTCTCTCATTAATAATTTTCGGGGGTCTACTAAGATATTACATTTAAACATAAGAAGCGTCTATAGCAATTTTGACAGCATTGAGATATTTTTGAGTAACATAAAAACACAATGCGAAATTGCAGTTACGGTTCCCGCAGTTAAAATGGTGAGCTCGGTTTTACCGTGTAAACTAACCCCACCCCAAACCATTACGTTGGGACCACCGAAACGGTCAATTTTGTGGATGCAGGACTCCGAAAACCGCTCGCCGCGTTGTCTTCACACTCTAAAAGGGCGATCATCATTAAAAAATTTTACTTTGCACTCGTCTGTAAAAAACACCTTGCCCCATTGATTAATCCCACAGTTCAAATACTGACGGGAAACTCTTAAACGGTTTGCACGTTGAGGAATTCGTACAACTCGTCGTCTTGACATTTCCTGGTCTTCGTGCAATCGATTACGTATAGTTTGATCACTGACACGGGTACCCGTTGTCAGCCGTAGGTGGTGTTTTAACTTACGGGCCGTTACTGTACGATCACGACGAGCACTTAGTTGGACGTACCGATCCTCGTGCGCCGTTGTTACACGAACTCTACCTGAACCGGGTCTTCTGGCAACACTGCCGGTCTCTTAGAAGTGATTCCATACATTTTGGACAGCTCTTCGAGAAAAACCCAACTGCAAACCCACGTAACATTGAGAACGTCCTTCTTGAATCATAGTTGGCTCTGGTTGCTGTAATTGTATCCATGTGCCTTCGTACTGGTGGCATGATTAACGCGAGATGAAAAATGAATCAATTAAAATTGAAAAAGTAAAACTTTTTCCTAAAATAACCGAAACAAGTTAAGAAGACAATCGAAGAAAAACATAAGAATAACATCCAATTATTTTTTTCCTAAAATGATGGCTAATACTTTTCAAATTAGGAACACGAACACCAGCTTAAAATAGATCAAACACCAAAGAGTTCGTAATATCAATATAATGCTACTTATCAGTTACTTTCAGTTTACTAAAGTGCACTTAAATGTAAATAAACTAGGGGCCCTTATTTTGTTTTGAGTAGTATATATTACAGGTAAAATATATGAATTATAGTTAGGTATATTTTGAAAAGAACTCAGTCAGTAAATATTCCGGTGATACAAACTATAAACTGTTTTTGTGTGTTTTTGTTATAGTTCATCAAACAGTCGCTAATAAAGGCAGATTGACTGCTCAAAAAGTCTCTTAGAAGAACGCCGAGTGGACCGGTGCGATTTCGTGGAGCCCTTGAAGGTCCTGGGTTTGGTCGCTTCCTCCTGACAGAAAATAGAGTATTTACAATAGGATAATAACGATTGATCGTCTAAATTATCTTGACGTAACAGTGGTCATACTTACTTTTTTGCCTATCATACATTTTTGATCCCTTTGTCAGAGGGTCGATAGATATCCCAACGCCTGAGTAACCCTGATATCAAGCATAGGTCACCTATTTGTACCACTTATAGTGTGACGTTTAATGTTTGCCAACTTGATTACATAAAAATACTTTAGAAATATAAGTAGACCTGGCGTTCTTTTGGATAAATTTACCAGATTTATACAAAAAAAAAACTCAAGTTTAAGCAAAATTCTGTACCAAAACCTGACTTTTTGGAACATGTTCATGCACACAAATGTTTGACTTGTGATCGAACCCGCGACCTCAGGCGTGGCAGTCGGTTATACTAACCATTACGCCATCGAGGCCGACTAAATTTATTTATGTTCTAAAATAACTAAATATGCGTTACCCAAAAAATATTTTTAATTTTACTGACACCGAGTTAATAATTTGGGCTTATTAACAAAAACTGTAAAATTCCAAATTATACTTACTTATGCATATATCGTATATTAATCGTAAGTTAAGGAATAGTCAATCGGTATAATTATGTGCAAATGCACAACTATGGATACCAGTTTCGAATTGAAAAAAATATGAATACGTAGTTAGTAAGTAAAGGTCATTATTGTGGGGCTAAATAAGGTACTTTAAAGATTATAAAATTCACTTCTAACGACCAAAAATGGGTTACATATCGTAGACTTCATAGCGTATGATTGTTTTAACTTAGTATTATTGTTATAGATAATTCATGTAACTTATACTTCTGCAATATATATTATAAATTAATTAAATTGTTTTTATAAGAAATCATCGAATTCCTGTAATTTATAGAATTTTAACCAGGCTTCTGTACTTGTCGCCTCTATTATACGACCACACCTTAAGAATGCACGCTGTATTTATTTATACAATTGTTTAAGAAGAGCGTAGTATGAAAATGGCTACAACAAGGAGATTTTAAATAATTTAGAATAGAAAAATCTTTTCTCTTTTTAATATAGCTTTAAATATGTTGTAAATCTTGATATATGTACAGTGAAAAATATACCAAACCTTTCGTCTCATAATTATTACTAAAATGAAACAAGAAAACTTTTTTCACATGTATAAATAATATGTTACAAAATCTACAACCGCGCCGATTCACCAGTCTCAAGCGCTGCTTTCATTTATGCATTAAACGATGCGTGGAACATATTGCGATTGCTTCGTACTATTGTATTACATATAAAACAAGTACACTTTGGTTTTTGCTTCGAACGCAGCGTCGTCAATCGCAGCGTGAGACAGTTTAGTTTATCTTGAGCGATGTAAATACGCGGCAAACTGAGTGCCTTTGACGCATGCTCCTACGCTCCCTGTTACGCATAAAAGGAACGAGCGCTTTATAGTCCCTAAACGGATCATGAGCGCCTGGGCATGAGTGCCTTTCTTAATAAAGCAATGACTGTTTATTAAGAAAAATTTAAATCGCTTTTAACTAGTAACTTATTAATTCCTACTCGAAAATAATTATCTTTCAAATCCTATAACTAACTGTTTATGAATAGATTAAGCAGCCATAGTGACGCTACCGAACCTATACATATGTATACAACTAATACTTTTTTCGATGCTAAACCATTCAGTATTTATATAAGCTACCTTCACATAAGCTGGCTCTTTAGTAGTGATGTATAGTGATTTCAGAACTCGAATGAGGTTGAGACTGGACTGAATCAAGACTGGACTAGACATGGTGGATAATCAGAAGTGATTCCGAGGATATATGTATGGTTCTTTAAAATTAGTTTTTCTGGTAGCTGTGGACAATCTGTTTATGGATAAGCTTGTAAAGAAAAAAGCGTCTTGATATTTCTTTCTAAGTCTTTTCATAATCTAGGAAAGCTCATTAAAATTTTTAACCGCGGGGTAAAAGTCTGGGCATGCATTGTCAGGAAAGAATCTGATGCATATAACCGATACAGAGACGAAATTTTGATGTTCACCCATTCCATTTTGGTAGGTTTGGTAACACGCTAATTATGTCCTTGCAATACTCTTCTTATTGCAAGCATGTCACATAAGCATATCTGCAGAAACTGCTTGCCATCAGATGGATCGTATGGTTGTTTACGAACATAGTAATCATAAAAAGGCTTGAAAATATGTTTTCAAATTTACAATTGTATTTAAGTTCTGCTCATTTTAAATAAATTATTAATAGTGTGTGTGTGCAAAATCTGAGATTTTCACACGGCGAGCAGGAGCATACTCGCTGTGAGTAAAAATAGAATTATTAGATGTATACTGTGTGAAATAGAATCAAAAGGGCACTTCATTTATCTTCAAATGTCTTATACACTTGAGATTGGCATTAAAATTTGACTGGCATGGTATTTGGTAAGTACAGACTGAAATAATTGATTTTGCAGCGGCGAATTGCTATTTACTTTTGTAATCCATATTATAAGATGATTAAGTCATTTAATGGAAGTTGATTTTATGAAAATAATATTACAAGGTATTCCAATATATTGTAAAAGCTTACACTTTAGCCTACTCCATTCGAATATATATAGGCGTGATAAACTTAAGGTCTATTTGTCTCTAAAAGCAATCTAAGCTTACTGAACTCAAAACAATTTATTTCATATCAGGTTCTGTGATATAATATTGGCCAGTCACTGATATAATGACAGCAATCTGAAATTTGTAAGATATGAACGTTTGGAACTATACATAGCTATAACAAGCATTACCATATCATATAAGTATGTTGATGGCTCTTTCGCTTTTTATTACTTGTTCACACCGCGTTGTCGTCGCCTGAGCAAGAGGCGTTATGTGGTACCGATTAATTAAATAAGATATTATTTTTTCGAAAGTACAGTTCGTCTCTACCATGATTGTTGCTCTGGTTGCTGTTTTGTTGATACCTTTTCTGTTAGTGTATATTTATAAAGATGCATACGTTCGACCAAAGAATTTCCCACCAGGTGAGAAAATTATAATAATAATATTCTACCACATACACACAACACCATGTAGCCAAATCTCTGCAGAGCTTATACTATGGGTACTAGACAATAGATAAACATACATATATGCTTTTTTTTTTAAATAAATAAATATGCGAATTCCAAAAAATATTTTTATAATTTTACAGACCGAAGTAAAAAGCTGGGCTTATTAATAAAAACTGTAAAATTCCAAATTACATGTTCAAAATAATACAGATTTATTGAATACTGATGGCTACTGTATATTTTTATTAGGTGTTAGAATAATGAAGAGGATAACCTAAGCAATGTTATTACACTAAAATTACATATATTGTTATTAATTGCTTTTAATGAATAAATTACATGACAGTTTCTTTCAACATTGAACATTTTATACTTAATCTTCATAACTTGACATCTACTGTTTGGAAAATATATAAATTAAAATACTTAAACATTGTCGCATAAAACTCATTTAAAAAAGTGAATACGTGTTATATTTATATAAAATTTAAAAAACATTTATATCAATTATCTGACAGTATACCAACATTTTCTCAAAAATTTTAACAATATTTGTCTCTTAGTCATGTTCTTACCTGACCAAAAGTGTTCGTTGCTCAACGTCTCGGTTTTGATGCCAAAGATTCCAATATTCTTGGAAATCGTTACTCCTTGTAGATGTAGATTTAGTGGACTTAGTGAATGCACACACACATGTCTCCTCGAGGGGATGAACAGAACGAAGTTTTTTTGAACCCATTCTGAGACCCTTCAGAGTGCTCGACTTCAGCCACAAGCTGTGACCGTGTTTCCAATATTATGTTCCGAGCTGTATCTCAATAGACAACAAGTCACTGATATGTAAAAAGAACAGCGTTGGTGAGCGTACCGAACCTTGTATCAATGGTTTCGATTTCATAACGACTAGAATGTTTGGATCATTCAGTAAGCTAACGATCCATTTTGCATAATTTCGAAAGAAAGATTCTGTGCTACAATTTGCCAAATATAGCGGCTATATTACGGCTAGCAAGAGCCTCGCCTTTGCTATCCAAGGCTTCTGCCCTACAGTACGTAAGGTACATTAGAATATAACCAACTAAACAACCGTGACGTAATATAACTGGTTGATGGCAAAATTTTACTGGTCTGGTCTTTCCCCTTTTTAGGCATCGGGTAAACTTTCGGCACCTGCCATGAAGATGGTACCCTGATGTTTTTGTAGAAAAGCCAGTATATGCGCGTTAAAACAGGGGTCAACCAAAAGGCGCACACATTCTTCACTACTGCTAGAAAGCACCACCATTAGTCTCGTTCGTCGTACCGACATTCAGGATCTTGAACTTGCACCCGACCACACTTTTTCTTAATTAGAATTTGTGTAGTGAACACTCACATTGTAAGTTGAATGGTGGTGTGACTCCTTTATTATCGAAATTCAAATTTGAATATGTTGGAACGCACTTTAGACCAAACTATCATCGGGTTCACGCAGAAGTGGGAAATTTTTTATGCAACTTTAGACCTAAAAGCCTGAAGGGTGTCTTTCTAGTCGCTCGCCAATTCTGGAAATGCGTTTTGCTTTGGCCTTGACAATAGCTCTCTTGCTGTTCTTAGAAAAAGGCATTAAATTTTCTTTTTCTTCCTAACAAAAGGATCTTGGCACTTCTGGGTCCTAGAACAGTCCATAAAAGCCTACGGCTTCAGGTGCACAGCTAGTTTGAGAAGGGATTCTCAAATTAAATTTTAATGCAATCCAATATGTCTGCTCTTAGATACCTATACTAGTTGATTGTATTGAATTTTGGAATTAACTTAATTGAAGGTATAAATCCGTTGAAATCTTTTCATAAGGTTCAAAAATATCTATCTGCTCAATGTGCCTCCAAAATGATGAATAGCAAACCAAACATCGTACTTGACTTATGATATTGAAAATCTTACTTATTATTTTATGGTATTTATACCTATTGTTATTATTATTGCCTTTGTTTGGTTTGTCTGTTATTATATGCAACATCAAAATTAAATAGTATTCAAAATTATCCTATTCGATAAACCAGCATTATTGTCACACTACCGTGAATTTCGTATTGTCATTTAACAAATACATAAATAACCAAATTTGCTTTTTCTTCTTTTCGTGTGGTTAGTGGCTAAACCTGTTGATAAAAGGAAATTGGATTGTTTAAAATTATCGTCGAGATAAAATTTATCTAGTAATATGAAATAGTATATGCTACTAGACTATCAAGTAGGCTATCCCAATAAACAAGTACACGGCCTATCATCAGCTACAGCGGTAAGCAATTGTACGAGAATTGCTTACCACCTAGTAAGGGATTGCTTTAGCCTGTGAATGCTTGCAAGACTATTAATGATACCCAGATTTGCAGGTTTCACAGGCATTAAGCCAGCTTGCGTGTTGAAAGTTTCTCAGTAAACGAACACTGAGCTGCCCGCACAAAGGCAAAAGATCATATTATTCAGCTGCTGCTACTAGGCTTCTTCTTTAAGGAGTTTTGAAATCTGCCGTAGGCATAACGTTTATTTTTGTGCAATTTTCAATAGAGTTATTACTAGTTAGACTTACTACTACCTCAAATTACTCAAATTGAAATATTATCATTATTATTATGATACATTACTGGATGCAAATATCAGGAAAATTGTATGTGATAATTTTAAATCTAGACGAGACGTACTTAAAATTGTTATTGAACTGATATTGACCGTTAGACTTCACATAAAATAGACAAAAAAAACGAGTATAAAAAACGTCGCATCTTAGCCAAACTTATTTAAATATTTCCCGCTAACAAATATTTATCTTCACTTTAACTTCTTCAGTAGGTATCTACTTACTTCAAATAATTATAATATGCATTTTAAATACAAGTCAAATAATCAACAGTGCCTCGTATTGTTTTTATTTACTTACATTGCATGAAAATTGTATATCTTATGTACTTGCTAGAAAGGTCATTGTAAATACAAGTATTGATTAAAAATTATTCGCGCTCAACGTGATGTCGATTTCGATCACTTTATAATTTAGAGATAAGTAAGTAAATTTAGATCATTATATAATATTGAGATAAGTATGTTTTTATAACATGATGACGCATATTATTTGCGTATTGCATCATATTATGCCTGTTTATAATGCAACTGTAAAATGCAATCGTAAAATTTTATATATTTAGTAATTATTTAAATAATATACATTTATATTAGATACGTACAATAAAAGTGAGTTTATTAATAGATTGAAATCTTAAAACAAAACTAAGGCTTTCCTTTTTCCATTTTGAGGATTGTATTCAACAAATCTGATGAGTTTAAATTCGATTTTATAACTAGTAGCCAATTCATGAATATTATACCCTTCCTTCGTCTTCATTACCAAATCATCTATAGACATCCTTACTGATATTATAAATGCAAATGTCAGTTTGTTTGTTTGTTTTCTGCTTTAACGCTTTAACTACTCAATTAATTAAGATGAAATTTTGCATGCAACATTTATGTAAAATTAGAATACGTATGGTAACATTCATCCAGGAAAAAGAACTGCTAAAAAACCTAACCTAACCTAAATTTACGGAATCGAAGCCTCAGGCAAAGTCCAGTTTGAAACAATTTGATAATGAAGGTTGTGTATATAGTAACAGGCTGGCCAACGAAAGATACACAGTCTGTTGAAGTTATCCAAAACCGTCAACCGCAACTTGCAAAAGGCATCGTCGGCCCCAGGGCGTTCCGTTTGGGTGGACACGTGCGATATCGTTTCTTTTCCCCTTCAAACCAATCTTGGTTTGAAGGATTGGTAATATAAGAGATAATATGCAATGAATAAAACGTGGTAATAATAATATAATAATAATATTCACCACGTTTTATTAATTGAATATTATCTCTTACATTATCAATCAAATGACGTGCTGTAAAAATAAATATTACCTATTGAAATTAAAGTCATTTATACGGATTTTAACGAGTTGTTTATTTAACATTGTATTACATAATTTTGCCTTTCGACCGCAACCGATACGTCGCGGAAAGCGTAAACCTAAATATAAATAGTTTTAATAATATTATTAGCGTAAAAATTAGTAAAATTCAATAGTAGTAGTAGTGTATTAGTTTCAAAATTATGTAATACAGTGTTAAATAAACAACGCGATAAAAACCGTATAAATGAGTTTTATTTTAATAAATAACATTCGCGTAAACAAAAGACTATATTAAATATGCGCTCGCGTAAAAGTAAGTTAGGTTAGATTATATTAATAACAGCAGTTTTTTGCAACAGAATATAGCCTATGTTACTCAGTGATAATAGAGCTTTCTAACGGTGAAAGAATTTTTAAAATCGGCTTAATAGTTTTTGATTTGAATCCTTACAAACATACAAAGAAATAATTAAATCTTACCTCTTGATAATATTAGTATAGATAAGTAGCACGCTTTTGTAGATAACCAAACAATAGGAACATTCTAAAATCTCGAATCTGTATATCAATCATTTTCACTGATTATAATTCAAATTGCAATCAAATATTTGAAATTTGATCTGATACCGCCACGATTGATAAATTCTGGTCAATCATGTTGACAGTTAGGTTATTTAAGCGGTAAGAAAGTATATTCTCGTACTGCTTGAACAACCTGGCAGCATGTTCATTCGTATTTGCGTTAATACGAAATCAAACAATCAACAACGCTTTTGTGTAACAAAAATTGTAATATTTTTTACATAATATTATTTTTAAATCAAATAAAGCCTGCCTTCCCCTTGTTAAAAGTTACAGATCCTTTTGTCATTAAAATATTAACAAAAGGAAAATAGAAATATTTAGTAGTCTCGCAAAAATAAGAACCAATAAAAAGGGTTAGAAATAATTTAGTGCTTTTACACTGGTAAGCGATTGCTTATTTTTATATATATAATTCTTCTGTACGTGTGTTGACAGTGAACTCCTCCTAAACGGCTGGACCGATTTGAATGTTTTTTTTATTTTGTCTATACTGGACAACCGTCTATCGGGACAGCTAGTGTAGTGTAAGTGTAAGAATATATGTGTATGTGTGTGTGCGTGTGTGTATATGAATAGGATGACTGAATATATAAATTAAATTGAATCAATGTTCACTTGTTTTTATTCACTCTGTTCCTACGTGACTGATGACGCAATTAAGATGAGACTACAAAACGCAACACCATTACATTGTAAATATTTAATAATCATTATATTTATCATTCAGGTGGAGACAGATATTATCCATGAATATAAAAACAAAACTAATGCTTTAAATACGGCTTTGGTTTTATGTAAGACTGCGAGTAATAATTTGAACTTTGTCAGCTTAAGGGTATCAAATGGCAAAGTGCAAATGTAATCTTTGTCCAAATATCACAGTCATGCTTATAAAACTCTGTCATACATTATGTTTTACTTTTATATAATACTAGATGACCCACGCAACTTCGTCTGCTTCACATAAGGGAATAATTTTCTCCGTTTTTGCAACATTTTTAATGTATGCTCTACTCCTATTGGTCGCAGCGTGATGTTATATAGCCTTTAGCCTTCCTCGATAAATGGGATATCCAACACTAAAATAATTTTTCAATTCGGACCAGTAGTTCCTGAGATTAGCGCGTTCAACTAAACAAACAAAGTCTTCAGTCTTATAATATTAGTATAGATAGAGGTTAAGCCCGATAGACGACAATAAGCTTGCCCCCTATTACGTAGGACCTTCAAGCATAACTTGCGAAATGTCGGCGTAAGAGTCCTCTGCGTACCTCTGCTCCTCTGTTTATACCTATATACATATGTATATCAAGGATGAATGAATAATTATCTTAATACTTTTGATTTTAAACTGTACCACTGATGAACTCAGTCTTTGAGAACTCTCAGACAACAGTTTAAGATTATCGCAGTCTGCGTTAAAATAGGTGATAATTAACTACGTTACACGCAGCCTTAACTAAACAGTCAAGTCACAGTTTTGAGCCTGCGTAGCTCTGTGTGGCAATCTGTCTCTGGTTCTACTATTGTATGGATAGCAACAAATACGACATTTTTAAAATATTTTTATTTTCCATCAGGTCCTCCGCGTCTGCCTGTGTATGGATCTTATTGGATCGTCCTCGCCAATTCATTAAGCGACCTAGCAGTTTCTTTTCGCAAGCTAGGAGATAAGTACCAAACAAAGATCCTAGGACTGTACATGGGACCGGTGCCGACTGTCGTAGTAAACGACCCTGCCCTTATAAAGGAGATGCTTAATAGAGAAGAATTCGATGGACGCCTGGATATAATACTCTTCAGATTGAGATCATTTTGGAAAAAGCTTGGTAAGTTTGCAGAGAACAATCATGCTCTGCAGTATTCTATACAATTTATGGATGTATAGCACTCACTTATTTGATAGAAAAATGGTAGATGTGATCTGCTGAAATTCTAGCTTGTTTTGGTAGCCGGCACTCGTCACATTACTAGGTGAGATAGTTAGTGATGACTCCATAACAACGGAACTATTAGACGAGAATCCTTATTGTACATCATCCAGCTGCTGACGCCCCTTTAAGCTTGACGTGACGTTACTGAATTATATAGGCTGGTTAGCTCTTACAGCACCGAGATCCATTCTGTTTTATTAATTTACTCATGGATTTGCTAATTCACGTATATGGGATAAGTGCATTTAATAAAGCCTTATGTTCTTATACAGAAAACCCTACCCTTACCGAAGGTTAATGCATTCAGTAGTTACAATACTTAATCAGATCTAATAAAGATTCGCTTCGATTCCCGCACAAGTCAAACATTTGTGTGCATGAACATAGATGTTTGTCTTGGTCTGGGTGTTTCTGTGTATAATATGTATGTATTTACAAAAAATAAGTATATAATTATGTATGTTTATCCATTGTCTAATACCCATAGTACAAGATCTGCTTAGTTAGGGCTAGATGGTGTTAGGTGTATGTGATAGAATATTATTATATTTTATTTTTACCTACGACATCGATATTAAGCTAGTTAACATTTTTCTTGTAACTTTATGACTATTAATATTATTATTATCTTTATTACTTATGTTCATATATTTATTTCTTGCTAACAGGAATATTCTTTACGGATGGCTATTTCTGGCACGTCCAAAGAAGATTTACCTTTAGATACCTCAGAGACTATGGCTTCGGCAAACGCGACAGCAGTTTGGAATCAGTGATCAACGAGGAATTCAAAGAAATGATAGATATGAGGCTGAATGGACCTAAGTATCCAGCTGAAAAGGTATAACAATATTAAAATTTATTTATTTAAAATATATATCAAGGCATCACGCACTTTGTATATTCTTGTGTCGCGGGGGATTTTACAGACAATTATTACGCCATCTATATATATATTGACTATATATAGTTTGTATTATACTTATTCGAATACATCGTTTGTACCATTAAGCTATGTTTATTTGGTCGATTGTCAGGACCTGGGAGTTAGTTATAGTAGATAGTAATGTCCGTGTCGGACAGATTAGTTTTTAATTTTTATGTTAGGATACTGCTACGTAGGAGCCTTGAATTCTATTTGATCTAATCTTCTATTTCGTTAGAATTACTTCATAGCTGTTAAACTGTTGAATTGTTTATATCATTACAGCTTTGCCTAACCTACAAACTGAAGTCTAGATATACGTATAAAACTTATAAACGAAGACCATAATTTACCAATTGTATAGATATACCACTAGTAATTCCAGACAAATATAATTCTAAAATTTATTTATAATGTTTTCAACTCGTTTTTAAACATATAAAACTTTCAAAGTAAATTGTATGGCATGGCAATGGCACCGTCTGTACAAGTTCCATCCCAACAAAAGACAAAAATTTGCGTTGTTCATAATTTAAATTTGAGTCCATGTTGCAACATTGGTGTCATAAATTACGAATAATATCAAGTGCAGAGAAATGTCCTTTTAGATTATTAATTGAAAACCTATGGACCTGAAACTCAATAGGTTAAACATGGCATTTTAAAATTTTTATATGTGTATATCTACCCTGTAATAAATTTTATAGATAACTAGCTCCTGCTCAGGCTACCTAGTCGTCACTATATAATATTAAAATCAATCGCTGCAGTTACGCAAATTTGTATCTGTATGACGATATGGTAGCTGCTGTAATTTTTTTAAATGAAGTTTGGCCTTTTACGCGGTTATAAATGATAATATAACTTTCTAATGGTGAAAGGATTTTAAATCGGTTGGTTTTTAAACAAAAATGTTAATCTTTCCTCTTTATATTATTACTAGTTTTTGCTCGCTCGCGTAAAAATAGGTTAGGTTAGATTGCCGCGCGTACGTGCGAGGAGACACCGGGGTGGTTTTAGCCGGTAAGAGTCCGGCACGCCCCTCCGCCTTTCCCCAGGCGGAGGTAGTCCATGAGGATTTCCCTCCGTAAAAAAAAAAGGTTAGCAACAGTACAATTTTTAAATAACATAAAGATACTCTAGGTTACTACCAATTATCACCGAATTTTATAGCTTTCTAATGGTGAAAGAATTTTACTTACTTTTTAACTTTTTAAATGAATTTTAGCCTGTTACTCGGTGATAAATGATAATATAACTTTCTAATGGTGACATAATTTAAAAATAGGTTGCGTAGTTTTTGAGTTAAATCGATATAAACAAGCAATACTTACCTCTTTATAATATTATATTATATAGTATCGATATAAAGTTTACAGCATGACTTTTTGTTTTAGGAAATCGTCAATGGAGATCTTGTGTTTCTTCCATTCTTCTTTACGGTGCCATTTACGAACGGCATGATGCACGTTCTAACAAGAAATACTCTGCCTAGATCCGAATACAAAGATCTCTGGTCTATAGCTCGTGGTACTCTATTATTCCAAAGGAACTCCACCGATATGGGTGGTGCGCTATCGTTGACGCCTTGGCTTAAAGACTTAATGCCAAATTACAGTGGTTACAACAATTTGGTCAAAGGCAACCAGTGCCTGTTGGATTTCTTTTTGGTAAATATAAAAAACGATGTTACTTCATCTTAATATTTTAAGCGGCGGTAGCCTAGTGGATATGGCATTGAACTTGCGATCGAGAGGTCGCGGGTTCGAATCCCACTCATGGCACTACTTACCTGAACCCACTCCTAACACAAGCATTCTAGTTTAGCTGGAGGAGTTAACAAGAATATAGTAATTTGGAACCCAAATTGCTAGAAATCTATAAAAAACACAAAAATATATAAGATTTTCGTAATAGATTTAGGCCGTTAGTAATATGGCAGAATTAATAAAAATAAATGAAAAGCTATTTATTCTAGACTAGCGACCCGTTCCGGCTTTGCAAGGGTAGTACAAAATCCAAACAAATTAAACACCTAAACCTTTCTCATGAATCACTCTACCTATTGGTGAAAACCACATGAAAATCCGTTCAGTAGTTTTTTTAGTTTATCGCGCAGAAAATCCGTTAAGTAGTTTTTTTAGTTTATCGCGCAGAAAATCCGTTCAGTAGTTTATTAGTTACGAAAAAGAAAATAAGAAAACAACCTTAAACTACAGTATTTGTTAATAGCCTCTATCTTATTCATTATTTTATTTCTTCTTTTCAAAACTTTCATCAAACTTTATCTTCTTCTTCTTTCTCTGTTCCTTTTTATAACTTTTATTTAATTGCATTTTTCAGAAAATAGTGAAAGAAGTAAGTGACACGCACGACCCATCATATAATCGTCATTTCCTCGACATGTATCTCACTAAAATGCAGCAAGAATTCAATGAAAAGGAGCGCAGTACATTTTCAAGTAAGTAAATAAGAAATGTAAAATGTTCATTTTAGTGACATTGAAGCTGTACATAATTGATAATAATTTTCTCTAAAACTGCGACAATATCTTAGAACCCAGAATAGAAGGAATATAACAATATATGTTGAACGGATATCTTTAGTCTACAGAAACCTTTCGCCACTGCGCCGAGGGTTGTGGGTTCGAATCCCACACGCGACAAATTTTGTGTGATTCACGACACGGGAATTGTTACAAGTGTTGTGTTGAAAAAAAATCAACCGTTGTTACCAGCTATCCCTAGGTAACAGATGTTTGTTGTAACGGAAATGTGCAACGTGTATGCGAAATTTCATGATCATCGATCTCTCAACCGACTAGCATGAAAAGCATGCGTGAAAACGTAACAAACGATCAAAATCATATTCACATTAAGAATATTGGTTAGGCTTCGTGCAATGTGTCGTATTTACTTTCATTTAGTCAGCCATTAGAAATAAAAAATAGCAATAGAAATATTTATTTGCATAGAAAGTAGGTTTACAAATTGTGATGGTTACATTTTTGTCAGAATCCTTATACATTCTACCTTACGATATGCAAAAAATAATATACTCATAAAAGGGAGATAATAATATACACAAAGTAAAAATGCAGAAAATAAATACTAAAGTTAACCTGATAAAGATACTTTTACAAACAGTGGCAAATTGGTCGTAACAATATTTAATATAATGCGTTCTTGGATACGAGTCTTTCTGCACAAGACGTTTGAAAACGATAGCAGTGTTGCCAAATAATTGAACACTTTCGGAATTGGTACTTTTTTTTTTTTTTTTTTTTACAATTACTTTGTAAATAGAAAGGAAATCGAACATTTTTAAGAACTGTTTCCAATAATAATAACATGGATCGGAAACAACTTAAATGGGGTTGCTGCACTAAGACTGATCATGATGACAACTATGTTTGTTGCTGCATCTGTAAAAAAGCCCATCATCGCGCCTGCTTATCAATTGAGGTGACAGCTACACAGGCGTCAACATGGCGGTGCTCGACTTGCATTACACCTGTTAAAACCAAACAAAAAGGGAATCGAGGGAATACTAATAATATTACCATAAGACCCGGCAAGAGACAAGCCTTAAACTCCCCTCAGGGCGCCGAACCTGAAGTCCAACTTACACCAGCCCTTGTCGAGGAGATAGTACAAAATGTTATTGCAAAAGAAATGGGTGATTGGATGACTCAATTGATGGGAACTGTTACGGATACTCTGAACCGCGAGATGCAGACAATAAGAGAAGAGATGAAAGATGTAAAGGAGTCAGTCCAGTTTATAAGTTGTCAATACGATAATATTATAAAGCAGCAAAAGGAAACAGAGGATTTGGTCCAGCGTCTTAAATCTGAAAACACACAACTAAAATCTTCTGTCCAGGATTTAAGAACTCGAATTAATTACCTTGAACAACATGCGCGAGCAAGTAATGTTGAAATACAGTGCGTCCCAGAGAAGAATAATGAAAACCTTCTCAACATCGTTTCTAACCTGGGGAACGCGGTTAGCTGCCCAGTCAAGGAATGTGATATACTGAAATGTACACGTGTAGCTAAGCAAAATCGCTCTAGTACCAGGCCCCGGTCAATTGTTGTCCAGCTATCTACGCCAAGAATACGGGATACTTTCTTGTCGGCTTGTATGAATTATAATAGGAAACATCCTACAGACAAGCTTAGCACTAAACATTTGGGGTATTCGCAGACCCAAATGTCTCCAATATTTGTCTGTGAACATCTATCCGCTACAACTAAAGCTCTACACGCCGCAGCTAGACTGAAAGCAAAGGAGAAGAATTATAGGTTTGTCTGGGTGCGAAATGGGCGGATCTTCTTGAAGAAAGATGAAACTGCAGATACCAAATTTATCAATGACATAAATGCATTAGATAAATTATCTTAGATGGACCTAAATTTTTCTTTTTTTTTTTGTAATTATTGTATAAACCATGTATTTTAAAATTATTCTACTACATTCAGTAATCTGAACATATATTACCAAAATGTACGTGGATTAAAAACTAAGACGCATATATTCTACACAAATTTATGCTGCGCAAACTATGATTTAATAGCATTAACGGAAACGTGGCTTAATAGTGGTGTTTTAGACAGTGAACTCTTTAATGATAATTACGTTGTATATAGGAGGGATAGGGAAACTTCTACGATATGTAATAATAAGAAAGAGGGTGGAGGAGTATTAGTCGCCATCTCTAAAAGATATAAGTCTCAACGTTTATTTGAAAATGAAAGTAATTGTGAGGACTTATGGATCAAACTTGAAGTTTTAGATACTAAAAATAATGTTCAACATCTGGCTATATGTACCGTGTATTTACCACCCCCAATAAATAAAATTAATTTAAATCACTATATAAAGAAATGTAATCAATTCTTGGAAAAGTGGGATGGTTATGTATGTATATTGGGTGATTTCAATCTGGGCACTATAAATTGGAACCAGCTGGATAATACCGTTGCAAATTTACCTACGCTTTGCCACACATTTATCGACTTTCTACATATTAACAATCTCCAGCAACAGAATAATATCTTAAATCATAAAGGCAAAGTTCTTGATCTTGTTTTATCTGATATAAAAGACTGTCATGTGAATTTATCCAGCGATGCTTTGTGTACCATAGACCTACATCACCCACCACTGGATATTTCTGTCGCACTGGTGGCTGACGCTAAACTAACACAAGTTCCACTGAGAAAACTTAACTTCTATAAGGCTGATTACCGTGGTATTTGTGACCATCTGGATGGGATTGATTGGTTCTTATTGTTAGGCAACCACGATGTTAACAGCATGCTTACAGAATTCTATAATATCTTAAATAATGTTATAAAACAATTTGTACCATATCACAAACCTAAAAGCAATAGATACCCAGTCTGGTTTAATCGTCCTTTAATAAAATTATTAAGGAAAAAAGACAAATTAAGAGAACGTTACAAGGTTTTTAAAAATCCTCTGGATGCAATTGAAGTTAAGATTCTCAGAGCAAATTCTAAAAAAATGGCCACTTCATGTTACAGAAATTATATAAATACTATAGAAGAAAATTTAACTAGTGATTGCAGAAGCTTTTGGTCGTTCCTGAAGGCAAAGAGAGGTGGGTCAGGTATATACCCGGCTAACATGTCGGATGGCTTTAGATGTGCTAGTGATGGGGCGGTTATAAGCAACATGTTTGCGTCTCATTTTGCATCTGTCTATAGTCAGGAAAGTCATTCAAATAGGCCAGCTTCCGATAAAGTGTTGCTTCAAAATGCTCAAATTGGCAATTGTTTTGCGTCAATAACTATTGAGCCTAACATATTATTAACTAAGCTTAAAAACTTGGACAATACCAAGGGGCCTGGACCTGACGGTATACCAAATTTATTTTTGTCTTCATGTGCTACCAGTCTTGTTACCCCACTTTCTTTAATATACAATAAATCATTAAGTTCTGGAATATTTCCAGATAAATGGAAAGAAGCCAGAGTTGTACCAGTACCCAAATCAGGAAATACTGAGCTAATACAAAATTATAGGCCGATTTCTATTTTATCTGGTCTAGCTAAAGTTTTTGAGTCCATGGTCAATTCTTACATACAGCTTTATTTCAAACATAGCCTAACAGATCACCAACATGGTTTCGTGAGAGCTCGATCAACATGTACAAATCTCACTTTGTTTGTAGAGACTTTGTCGGAGGCCCTGGATAGCCATAAACAAGTGGATGTAGTATATACCGACTTCAGTAAGGCCTTTGACAAAGTTTCTCACAAAATCCTATTGCTAAAATTGTCTCACTACGGCTTTAGTGGTATATTTCACAAATGGATCGAGTCATATCTAAGCGACAGAATTTTCCATGTGGTCCTGAACGGTTATACTTCCAGGTCACATAAAATCACATCTGGCGTTCCACAGGGATCACACCTAGGGCCAGTGCTATTTAATATATTTGTCAATGATATCCCAGGTTGCTTTCGAATTTCTACTCCATTTTTATTTGCCGATGATCTCAAAATTCAAAAAGTCATAAATACAACCACAGATGTCAATGATCTTCAAACTGACTTGAATGCACTTACTGAATGGTGTTCATCTAATGAAATGTTACTAAATGTTACAAAATGTCACCACATTAAATTCACGCGTAACCACAAAATAATTCCATCAACCTACTGTATTCAGGGTAGCATTATACAGGAAGTAGATTTTATCAAGGACCTAGGTGTGACTCTTGATCGGAAGTTGACATTTATTCCCCATATGGAAAATATATTAACGAAAGCCTCTAAAATGTTGGGTTTTGTAATGAGGAACGGCAAAGTTTTTCGTTATCCTAAAACCAAAATTCTTTTATATAACTGTCTTGTTAGAAGTGTACTGGAGTATTGCAGTGTAGTGTGGCGCCCGCATTACTCTGTTCATAGCCTTCGCATTGAACGGATCCAAAAACGTTTTATGTGGCACTTAACAAACACAACAAGATCGTACAATGCCATCAAGAAGTTCTCTTACAGGGAAAAACTGAGACATTTTAAAATGGACTCACTCGATAAGCGAAGAAAAATGTTAGATCTTATATTTTTTTACAAGATTGTGACAAATAACATAGATTGTTCACAACTTCTTAATAAAATCAAACTCCGTGTACCATATAGGTATCCACGTTCTAAAATCACGATATTTTACCCACCATTAAGAAAAACTGTTCTGGGATCTAATTCTCCAATACCCCGTTTAATTAAACTGGCGAATGAATACAGTGGCTCGCTGGATGAATTCAATGATTCTTTGTCTCATTTCCGCAAAATTCTAAAAGAAGTTATAAGCAACAAATAGCTTTCCGTAGCACATGAATTGTATATGTATGTTTTCTTCTTTTTTTATATACCTATTTAGTTAACCAAATATGTATTGCATGTGGTGTTTGCTTTTATATGGTTGTACATTAAGATACGAAATTCAAATGTAATTATATTTAGCGTAAGTAAAATGTAACAACTGTTAGCAAACCTAAATAAATAAATAAATAAATAAATAAATAAATAAATAAATAAATAAATAATGTATCATTCAAAAAGTCTGTTACCGAGCATTGTTAGAATAGGCGCGTAGAAATTGGCTTTATATTGCTTATAAAATGAATCTTTACAAGTGCAAAGATTGATTTTCTTAAAGCACATAATAACGCCACGATATGTATCCTAGCGTTATCGCCACTCCAGATACTATTCTTGACATAAGACTGTTTTTGTAAAGGGCATAACATTGCTAGCTGTTAATAGATGTCAAGTCACGATCATAATAATGGACAGTAATTAGCCTTAATATTGTTGCGAGGGTAATTCATTAAATAATATTATTAATAATAATATTGTACTATTCTACTACATACATACAACACCATCTAGCCCAAACTAAGCAGAGCTTGGACTATGGGAACTAGACAATGAATAAACATACATATATACTTTTTTTTGTAAATACATACCTACATATTATACATAGAAACACCCGGACTAAGACAAACATCCATAGTCATGCAATGAGAAGAAACCTGCAAGAATCTCACGGCCAATCTTTTAAATCTCCAATTAAAGATAATTTCAGTATTTTACAACTCAGATTAACAAGGTGCTGCAGCCATTATGCCATATACTACTGACTATAAAAAAAACTAAAGATAAAAACAATAATATTAATAAATAATATAAATATTATTTATTATGATCACATGCTTATAGGTATTTATCACATTTGCGATTCTATAAACAAGGAAACATTGGTCTGCCAGCAGGTCTTGTAAGAACCTATTTATTAAGGCTAATTCTCTCTAATCTTTGCAGTGGATCAGTTGGTATTGACATGCACAGACTACATGTTCCCTGCAGCGGGCGCTGTGCAATTAGTACTGTCATTCCTCGTGGAACGGATGCTGCTGCAGCCCGAGATTCAGGAGAAGATACACGAGGAGATCGACCGTGTGGTTGGCAGAGATCGCCTGCCCACCCTTGATGATCGACGGAAGTATGATGTGACATTTATTATCTAGTTTTACATTTCATATAGCCTTTTGTTCTTCCTGACTGTCTTCATAGTTCTATGACATAAGCTACGAAAGGGGAATGCCTATTCTCCATAGTGTCTCAAGCCACAGATGGACATAAAAAATTACTAAACAAAATTAGTGTTTTAAGGTCTTAACAGTATGAAATATCTAAAAAATATGTTCATATTGACGCCACTATTTTAGAAATACCTATAAAAATCAAATGTATTGAGGTTATTTTTCTATACGAAAATGTGTCTGGCTGTGAGATAATTCTCTTTTCTCAATGATTTATTATTTAATTATGATAGGAGGTGTGTTTGTAATATATTTTTATCCAGTGATACATAATAGGGTATGAAAAAACAACACATTTGTTATTTTAAACGTCTATATTCTCTTCATTGTCATATTAACAAATCATCTAGGAAAGGCGCAGAAGGGCATATATTGGACTCGTATCTTGCCCAACCTGTATACCAAAGCACAGTTATATTACGTGCACAACAACCTACCGTGCGTTTTCATATTATACTATTACAATAATATTATTGTTATTGTATAATAATTGCATTATGTCAAAATATGTGTTTAAAGCTGGCAATATTTTGCAACAACTTCTCGTTTTTCAATTGACTTACTTAATCGTTTTTTCAACTTACTCTTTACTTACTCTTTTAAACAATTTTTTTGTAAATTGCTGTGGCGTCAATTTGAATCAAAGTAAATACTGTTGTTTAACGACAAAATCAACTGGAAAGAATTTTTCTCTAGCCTCTTGTCCACACTCGTAGCCTCAGATGGACGTTCCCCTATAGATACCGAATTTTATGAAGCAGATTTTTTGAATCTACGCTGAACAATCCTCCTTATATTGACTGCACGTGTCGTAGAGGTTTGAGTGGTCGGCTTACCACAGCCACTGCGTCGAGTGTTGTGGATTCGATTCCCACACGGGACAAACTTTATGTGATCCACAAATGGTTGTTTCGAGTCTAGGTGATCTTTGTGTCCGTTATTTGAATGTTTGTAAAGTCTCCCGCGATACAGGAATTATTCCTAGTGCGGAAGTTGTTTTTATAAAATTTTAAAGAAAATGTATTAGTTTTCAATTCATTTTCTTATTAGTATTTTAAACAGAAGCATCACGACCTATAATATTCTCTCTCTCTCTCTCTCTCTTACTGGCTAGGTAACCCATATGGTGATGGGCCAGCCTTGTTCTTTTTAGGTCTCGATGACCATTAATATGACATTTCTGCACTTTCAATTTGTAAAACAATAGTTTATTTTTAGTGTCAATTTAAAATAGTCGTTCATAGTAGTGGCTTCTATGGCAAAATTTTAATACCAACTAATATGAGATTTTCTCTATAGCATGCCGTATATCGAAGCGTGTATCCGAGAGACTATGCGGTATGACACCGTTGTACCACTATCAGTTCCTCACCGTACTATGAGCGATACCACGCTAGGAGGATATGACATACCAGAGGTAAGTTCTAAACATTCGCAAGCTGCCCATGATCCCAAAACCGGTTAGGTATACCGAATACCTCCTTTCTATTAAGCAAATGTGTGAACTCACCAATTTAAAGTAATAATAAACTAGTCAACAAGTGCCTTTTCGGTCAACTTTTTTCAGCAGTCTCGAAAAAATATGAACGATTTGGCATTCGAATCGGAATGGCATGTAGATGATTTTTGGAAAAATTCTAGTACCGCTTGCCAAAATTTCCAAAAGCTAAAAACAATTAAGAAAGTAATGGGATTTAGTTTTTAAATATTTTTTATTGTTAAAGTGTCCGAAGTAGGCGTGGCTTGCGGAAGCCAGAGTACCTGTATTCGGCCGTATTTTCATCCCTTTGGGTAAATTATAAATATTGGTCCTACAATTCCGGGAGTCGAGACATTGTTTTTTTTTTAAATTCTCCTCCTTTTGAATATTTTCCTAGATTTGAAAAACCCCAATTAGTTTTTGAGGTATTTGCAAAAAACTAAACCCCATTTTCTTTAGTTAATTATTTATAACTTTTGCAATTTTTGCAAGCGGAAACCGGATTTTTTCAAAAATCTTCTTTATGCCATGCCGAATCGAATGACACCTCATTCATAATTTTCCGAGACTATTGAAAAAAGTTGACCTAAAAAGCTCTTGTTGACCAGACTATAAGTATGCTTAAGCCTTCAGAACCTTATATTATCATATACTCTAGATTTTACCCGCGGCTTCGCTCACGTTAATGTAGATTTTATCAATAAATTTCTATCCCTCAGAACAATATTTTTTCTGATGAAAATGTCCCTTTCTGTACCCTACAACGTTTATGGCAAAATTTTATGATGATTGGTTGAGTCGTTGAGGCGTAAAAGCGTAACAAACAAACAAACACACATTCACAATTCACATAATATTAAGTTAGGATTGGGTTTTATGGTGGATATTTAAAATGGTAAAGCGTACTTACTCTGTTTTGCCCAGCTGTATTTCATTGACAACTTACGAGTGTTCCGCGCATATTAAGCAGATCCATTTTTTTGTAAAAGTTGACTATATAAAACAGCAATCACTACACTATATGCGGCAGATATAAAATGGTATCCTACCCGCTGACAACATAGTGCCCCTACTTGTTTATCTGTCGGTAAAATCACAGATTTAAACGCGATATTGCTGTCCCCTACGTCTTTTAGTAGGCAATGTTCTGAAAATTAGATAGATACATATATATACAGGATATCCAATAATTACCGGACACCCTGTATAGGCGAAAATGGCCACCTACTCTATTTTAATTTACTCTACCTACTTGAGTTTCTTTCTAGTTTATTGATCGTAAATATAATATTTTGTATTTAAAATAATGAAATTTGTTTTGTATGAAATATGAAGTGTTCAATAAAAATCATGTTGTGTTTTTAGATTAGTAGATTTAATAAAAAACAACCTTATATATTTGAGACTGAAAAATATTTGCTTCTCGACTGAGACGTACAAAAAGCTTTATTATTAAATTTAATAGTGTAAATAAATCCGCATTCGGATAAAAGTTTAATTAAAAATAAGTTTGTTTGCAATTGCACTTTGCCATAATTATTATGTAAGAACTTGTACTTATTTCAATAAAATATTCACAAATCGCACGCTTACTGCTGACAAAACCATCACACCGTCCGTTCGTCACTGCGGCGCATTCGCGACTAGTTGTGTACTGAGTGTATACTAACCTCGAGGCGCGTAGGTATAACTCGCGTTCCAACCGTTTGTATGAAGATAGAATACTGTTAGATAACATTACCGTGACATAAGGTACCTTTCATCCAGAAAAAGTGCTGTTACTAACATAACCTATATTCACGCGAGCGAAACCAATCTAGTGACAAATAAAATTTAGCTTTGTCGCATCATTGATTAAGTACCTATCAATGATGCGACAAACCTAAATTTTCCTTCACTATTGCCAATTGTATTAGTATTTTAAGGAACTTACATATATTTCACAGAACACGATGGTAAGCCCAAACTTGACAATGTTGCACATGGACAAAACAGTATGGGGTGACCCGGAAAACTTCAGACCGGAGAGATTCATCAAGAACGGGGTAGTTGACCCCGCCAGTGACAAGTCACTACCATTCAGCGCAGGTACGTACACATTTTACTTAAGGTTAACCTATTGTGTTGCATCGGCTCACCGGTGGTCAGGAACAAAAGATTTTTAATTATGTCTGGTATTCTAAGACTTGACAGATTTTTATCTACACTTTCACCGTTGAGTGTTGTGGTTCGAATCCCACACGAGACAAAAAATTGTGTGATTCTGAAATGATTGTTTCGAGTCTTTTTTTTTTTTTTTTTTTTTAATATTCTACCACATACACACAACACCATCTAGCCCAAACTAAGCAGAGCTTGTACTATGGGTACTAGACAATGGATAAACATACATATATACTTTTTTTTTTTTTTTGTAAAAATATCCATTCAATTCGTTTCCTTTGAACACAAAGGAAACGAATTGAATGGCATCTGCAATACAATTCAAGGAAACATCCTTGAATTGTATTGCAGATGCCATTCAAGTAAACACAATCAACCTATTCTTTACTTAAAAAGTAAATGTACTTGACGTATGGAATAATCACACACAATATGAATATGTTTTGTATTTAAGATTGTATGAACTAAGTGCTTAAACATAATTTTTATTTGTTCGCAGGAAGAAGACTGTGTCCAGGTGAAACATATTCTCGTCAATCTATGTTCCAAGTGTTCTCTGCGTTCATGCAAGCGTTCAAAGTGTCTACAGCTGATGGCAAACCCCTACTGAAGCTATCTAAACGAATGCAAGGCATCATCACTACGATACCGGAGTTTTGGGTCCGAATTACTCCCAGAACATGATTGAATTAAACTGAACTTATAAAGAAATTTCGACGAAATTACGATGTTCATGTTTTTGTGACTAATCGGTTGTGATATTTAATTTAAATACTTTAGCTACTTTTATAATTGTTTAACTAACATACCTATTGTCTTAGATAAACTAAAGAAAACACTGTGACAGGGCAAATATTGCTTGCTGACTCTAAAATAAATGATTGATATAGAGCTCGACTGTTCATGTTATTGCGATTTACGCAATCGGATAATAAAAAATTAAATACGTAATTCATCGCATCGCCTCTCGCCATCGCCATGTTTTCGACGGCATAGTTGTATAATTTGTCTATATAATAAATTATAGCAACTAGAATAAAAACGATTTCGATATAGAATCTAATTTACGTGAAGCAAAAACTTTGTATCCCTTTTTACGAAAATTGCGCGGACGGAGGAGTATGAAATTTCACACAGTTGAAGTTTATATGGAGGAGGAGTGACAAATACTAATATTTTTAAAATATGTATTAAAAAACATTAAATTAATCAAAAACACCGCACGCACACTACCATGCATTTGACACACGCAGTCGAATCGCGTTCGTAGTATTTCGGCATGGTTCGGCTGATGTAGTATTATTCTTCGTAACTATGGTTACATATCTTAAGTACCTATTGCAATTTCGCGGTATATATAATAACGATCAAACTTAAAACTTAAATCAATTATGGTTGAATTTCGACTACTTGGCGACCTCTAGTAATATCTGAATCTACTTATACAGCAAGCGTATGAGAGTTTTATAATTACTACTTTCTGTTACGTCACATAATACGCAGGTAATACAATAAGTCGTGACGTCATATTTGTGTGCGTTTTCGTACATAACAAAAATAAATGAGACTGAAATTGTTATAGGTAGGTATATATTAATAATTGTATTTGTATAAAATCATTAAAATGTGTTATATAGAAATAAAATTGTTATACTCCACATTTATAACATCTATAATTAATACTTTCATAGTTTTATAGTACTCTGAAACAATAATTATATTATGACGTTATAACTATTGTATACACACATAAGTACACAACAACTTGTAATAAAACTCATATTATGCAAATAAAATAAAGAAATTTAAACAAACTATCAATAATCGGCAAATGTTTTATTTCATGGTTGAATATCTTGATAAAAATTATTGTGCTGATTATATTTTGAACTGGCAATAATAATTATTTCAAATATATATTATGTTGTTAATCTTTACGTAATATAATTCATGTAAAATCATACAAATATAAGATACGAATAATATGTAGATATTATGTTTATTACCTTTGAATGTTAAAATAATTATGAACTGATGTCAAAATACGGAACACATGACTCAAGGCCTCTCTCCTCTTATTGTAATAAACAACTAGAAATTAGGACTTCTAAGTCAATATTTATCCTGTATATCTGACACGAATATCAATAAATGTTTATTTTGCTAAAGAAAGATTAGGATATCACTTTATACAGAAGATACTTTAAAACAGTGAGAATAATTAGTATAATAAAATAATATAGGTACATTGTTCATAATGTGGAATTGCCTAAACTCACGACTCATGTGTTTAATAAATATTATAATAATATCCCTATAATTATATAGGTAATATAGTAATTGTCTTTCTATATATTTAATGCAAACTGCTAAAAAATTCATTAACCCATATCGAACGTAAATTTAAGCGAGCCGAAACTCAATATGGTAATTAATGTCGACAGTTATATACACAAAACAGAATTTCTGTAGTTACCTCATGTATCAAAAAATACTTATAAAAAGAAGTCTCATTAAAGAGTTATTGCAGTTGGAAATGTTGCCATTCCTAAAATAGCAGGCGTTTAGAAGTTCCTACTACTTTTGAATATTTTTATTGCCCGTTTGCCAACAATACCATAAAAAAAAATCATAGTCGATTTGAATCCTCATTAAACACTTTTGGTCAGGGTAGAACAGAAACTAGCCATCTGCGCATGCGATATTACAGTGCACAAGTGTGTAGCTCAAACACAAGTCTACTCTCAATTTCCTAACTCTCGTTTTCTGATTAGAAGGCAATCCGACACGACAGGAGAGAAATCACGTGCTGAATTAACAGCTTTACGTGCTCTCCGAGGCACGGAGGTGTACGATACTGCCAACTTTCTAACTCCAGGCTGCTATTGATAATTTATTTACAGAAAAACCGAATAACTTGATGTTAGTCTGACTCGGGTATCGAACCCCAGATCTTGTGCGCAGTGTTCATGGTACAATATAGCTAAAAGCAAACATTTTTTTTAAAGTACTCCGATTTTTAACGGTGCCAAATACCAGGTTCCTAAATAATAAGAATTGGTATAATTTCTGTACACGGTGGACTTTACAAACCCTCAAACAACAAACACAAAGAAAACCCAGAGTCATAATAACCATTTGTAGAACACTCATTTTTGGTCACCTGTTCGTTTATAACCTACAACAACGACGAGGCTTTAACCAATACGCCAACCGGGCAGTAAAGTATCAAATATCTATATTAATACTATAAAGCTGAAGAGTTTGTTTGTTTGTTTGCTTGAACGCGCTAACCTCAGGAACTACTGGTTCGAATTGAAAAATTATTTTAGTGTTGGATAGCCCATTTATCGAGGAAGGCTATAGGCTATATAACATCACGCTACGACCCACGGGAGCGGCGCAGTAACGATAAACGTGAGTGAAACCGCGGGAACATCTAGTTTAAGATAAAGTGCGCTTAATCATAATAATCAAAATTACAGTTACATGATTTTAGCCTTTTAAGTTCAAACGTCATCTACGTTATAAAATACGGCGGAGCCGCTCTCGTAATGTAGATTATACCAATTTTCTATTCCTCTTTCTTCTCGATAAAGGTAGTCAATTTATGCAATACATTCTGGAGGCACTATCACCCTCTGTCCCCCTTCCCGCTCCTTCTCATTTCCACCTTTTTTCCTGAAAGGTTGGCAACGCGCAAGTGATACCTCTGGTATTGCAAGCGTCCATAGGTTACAGTGATCATCAGGTGGGTTGTAGGCATGTTTGCCACTTCAGTTGTATAAAAAAAATATATACATATATTTTGAACAGTTATATTTTCAGAACATAATAATAGAGATTTTATTGCAATAACTACTCGTGAATTGTAATCGCCTTATCTTCATTAATATAAACGGTTATGCTACCTAATGTAACGTTAAGTGCAAATAAGTCAATTATAAATTATATTAGTCTATGACAACAAATCTTTTATCTATCCTAAAAATACATAGACTTTTCTATACATTATCACCACTTGCAGTTTTATTTTTGTTGCCGTAATAGGTCGATTAATGTTAGTGGTGTAATATTAACAGCTGTATAAGAACTAAAAGATTTCAAGTCACGATCATAATAAATATGAATTATCGACTTTTTTGTCGTTTATTTACAGTCATTAAACATAATACGGTTGCGTGTTCGGTCAATTACTAAGGTTATCAAGACAGAGGGTAAGTAATCAGATTTATTATTTTTATCTGCTTATATAAACATACTTCAATATTTGCGTGTGTGCTATAGAAAATCAACAAATTGCTATAAATACAAACACGTATATAATTTTGGTATAAGCTAATTGCTGATTTTGTAACATATGCAACGGATTCTATGTAAATAAAAATTAAGTGTTTCTTTGTAATGTCCCAATAACAGCTTTTTAATAAATTCATTTGAAAGTATATACAATACTTACATCAAAAAATCTATTTTATATTTAGGTATGTCTTTCTGTATGTGTGTTTCGACTAATCTCTGAAACGACTGGACCGATTTTGACGGGTCTTTCATTGGCAAATGTTATAAGGAGGGACTCAGGCTACTTTTATTTTAGAATAAAATTACTGCACTACTACTAACCATACACTTTTTTTGTTAAATTCCACGCAGACGAAGTCGCGGGTAGCAGCTAGTAGAACAAAATAACATATATTATTTGGTAGGTAAATATAATGTTTTCTCTGTAAATATCGTAGACGATCGAAACGAACTGATGCTAAAAGCATACGGGTGTAATGGATTACGGTAACCGCTTAGTGGGTGGTAAGCCGCTATCGATTAATTAAAAATATAAATTCAATTAAAATTTTAGGTTACTGTGATAATTGCGTGTGCAGTATAAGAATTCCTAGCAAAAGAAGACATTGGTCTGCCGTAGCGTCTTCTTAAATTTATTCCGCATATATCTTTCACTTGATCAGTTGCTATTAACTAGCACCGATAACATGATCCCATGCTAACCCCTATCTAACTCCTACTGACGATATTCGTGGAACAACTGCTGCTGCAGCCCGAAGTTCAGGAGAAGATTCACAAGGAGATCGACCGTGTCGTCGGTAGAGATTGCCTGCCCATCCTCGATGATAACAACGCGGGAATGTAGGTTAGGTTAGTAATAGACCTTTATTCTGGATGAAAGATCTTTTTCTATTCCCCTGACAACGTGTACGCGAAATTTCATGATGATCGGTCGAGTAGTTAAGACGAGAAAGCGTAACATACAAACAGACTCACATTCGCATTTATAATAGGTATTAGTCAGGATATTTCATTCAGCCGACTGCTTTGATCTGCCTGATAGCATTGGCTAGTCAATCAGTCATCTTTTGTTTTTAATTTGTATTTTGGCCTCTCGAAACCTCTGATATTACTTTTCTTACGCTATGATAATACTTTTTATCTTTCAAAAACTGGTATTCCTTTAATTTTAATAATATTTATTTATTATTTTTTCATAAAAAGAAACTCTAGCAAATTTAATATTTAATACCTAGTTAAAATGCATTTTAGTGATAGCATGCCATATATAGAAGCTTGCATCCGCGAGAGCATGCGCCTTGGTACCGCTGGGTGTTCCTCACCGTGCTATCACCGATACTAAGGTATAATAATGTCAGCCCTGTATTAAACTGTCCCACTGCTGGGCACAGGCCTCTTCTCATTGTGAGAAGGGTTAGACCATAGTCCACCACGCTGTCCCAGTGCGGCTTGGCTGACTTCACATATATTCGAGAACATTATGGAGAAATCTCAGATATGCAGGTTTCCTCACGATGTTATCCTTCACCATTAAAGCGAGTGTAAAATAATTATTTGATACGCATATAACTTCGAAAAGTCAGAGATGCGCGCCTTGGGATCAAACTCGAAATCTCTGCGTGGCAGTCCAACGGTTTCCCACTAGTATATCGCTGCGATACTAAGTTAGAGGGATATAATATACCAAAGGCAAGCAAGCGCCAAATATTCACGTTAATTTGTTAAATGTCTAATCTAGTTAGATCAGGTGATCATTCTAAATATGTGCTCTTTATAAAGCGACTGTTCAAATTCTGCATTTAAAAGGAGTTTGTAACATGCATTTTTATTCAAATAGAAAAAGTATACCTATTCGCTTGATGCTAAGCGATATTTTGTTGCTGACTCACGAGTGATACAGCTTAACATAAATTATCATCTAAAATGAGTCATTACATATATCAGTACATATATAGTAACGTATATAACAGACAGTACATAGCTTTGATTGCTTTAAAAATAAAATAATATTTAAGTTACAATTACGTAATATAATAATTGTTCTGCAATTGTACTGACAGTCGCAGGCCGCGCGGCCCATATTCTAATCAAAAGGTTAGCTTGAATAGATATAAGTTCAAGTACATAAAATGAACAAAATAATTGTAATAACACAATATAAAATAAACAAAATAATTGAAAACGAATTAAATAAACAATTTCACAAATATGTTTCACATTTCAAAAAAGCTCTCGTCAAACGAAAACTACATCCATACTCTTTAAGATATAACCAAGATTTTTGTTTTCTGATCATCAAGGAGGGTGGAATCGTGTCAACCAGGGGGCTTTCTTTTGTGCTCTTTAAACATAAATAAACAACCGATAAAAAACCCGATGGTAAAAATCTTTACCGTTTTTTATTTACAGCGTTTTAAAAAGCACCTATAATTTGGCCCTGTAGATTAGAATACCTCCTTAAATTATATAGGTAATACAATTAATCCTAAAAAGAATATTACGTCAATGATTTGAAATAAATAATAATGGGCATAGGTGACAGTAGATATTAATATTATATGCCATACATGCTTAATATTTATAAAGTGAACTAGAATATTAATGTGTGAACATGGCTGCTGTAAAGCAACCGAAACGTCGGGGCAAAGTGTAAACTTAAATTTAAATAGTTTTAATTAAATTAAATTAAATAGCATAGTAAAGTTCAATAATAGTAGTGTTAGAGTTTTCAAAATTATGTAATAAAAGTGTTTAAAGTAAAATAAACAACGCGACTAAATTCTTATAAGGTGTATAATTTCAGTGTTTAGATTTTTAGGAGTGTCTTATACCAAATGTAACAAAAAATAATGACATGTTTCAAATTAAATACTTCGTAAAAATATGTCAGACGTTTATTCGTTTTTAAATTGTTTATAAAATTGTTCGAATACGAATATTTTTCATTTATTCGACGCTAATTTAAAATTTCTCTCTAGCCCTATCCGTAACTCGCAACCGTATTCAACCAATTTGGAATCGGTGCCAGACAACCAGCCAATAAATAATTACTTAGCACCAACTCCGCGTTAGCTTAATTTGATTGGGAATTTAGTTGACTAAAAATATTTGAATTTAGTTTTATGTGAGTTATAGAGCATTCACACTAACTCGTGTTACAAAAAATACTTCATATTTCACCTCTAGTACATAGTAGGTACATATTACCACAGTGGGTCAACCAGGTCCTTTTAAAACCACAAAGATGATCACAGGCTGCACTCGGATTAGGAACTGTTATCATCCTTGATTTTTTTGACTATGTTATAATCCTTTGACATGTTATCGTGACTTGTAAATTGGTGACCTAGAAAAATCACATGTTCGTCTTGATCACAATTAACAAAAAAAGTTGTGAGCTGGTTATCGGAAAGTAACTTAGGATAAAGGTACCAACATTTACGACAATAAAATTAAATTCAACTCTATTTTGAACAATTTCGAGATCGGTCCTCAAGCCCAGACTAACTAATAAAACAAGCTAAATAAAAACTTGTAACATTTTACAAGTTCTAAAAGTAATTTTACGTATGGCAGGTAATTTGACAAAATTGTAATGATTGGCATAATGTTTTTAAATATGTCTGTAGTCGCCTAACCCGCACTATGACTAATGCCCTGTCGTTATAACCTAACCCTACTCGTTCTCAGAGAACACTCTAGGCCAACCGCGGACCAGTTCATAAAAAGTGCTGATATTCTAACTAATTTTAAATGCATATGTGAGCTTGTTTGTTTGTTACGCTTTTACGCCTTAATTTCTTGACCATATTGAAATTTCAATTTTGGATACACATTGTCAGGGGTGCAGAAAACGACATAGGGAAGCTTTCATGTAGAAAAAAGGACGGTTCCCGAGGGATAGCTAGCTATTATATAAATTAATATGTAACACTACGTTAGCCTACAGCCTACTATATTAATATTATAAAGAGAAATATTTTATTATTGTTTGTAATAAACAAATTTAAAAATGCTGTACCGATTTAAATGAAAATCAATTTTCGAAGCTACTATTTCCAGAAATCATATAGACTTCAAGCTATATAACATCACGCCACGAACCATGGGAGCGGTAATCAAAAACGTATGTAAAACCACAGGAAACAGCTAGTCATGGATAAAGTTCTATGTAAAATAGAACTATCGATATTTATGTATTTTTATTTTTCAGTTTGTTGCGCGTCCGCGTCATTGCATGTATTGTTTTATACATTTACAAATATTATTTGCTTTACCGTAGGATTTATAATGTTCGTTTGAAAATATAATTTAATCGATATGGATTTAACTGCACATCAGTTCATTACACCGTAAAAAAGAATAATATACGAATGAATATTCGTGCATAAATCTCAAAAATAACGTAGAGTAGATCAAGGAAACTGCGCTTTATTAGATAATTTTATTATTATTCATAAACGAAACATACTAGATACTACTATAGAGCAATGCCCAAAATTTTCCTAAATCATTTTACTCGTGACTTGGACCGCGCGAGATACAGTCGCCTGCGACATCATCTATCTAAACCAACGTAATAGGAAGCATATTGCCAGTAGTCCAAGAAAAAAACGATTTATTTATTTATTTTAGGTACACACGGCTACACATCAAGTTAGACACCCTATAATCGCATAACTACGCTACATACAAAATAGAGAATTGTCGGAAAGGGACAGTGCATAGTGGTGTCGATGATTACATCGACACCACTATGCACTGTCCCTTTACCATTAGGTAAGGATAGAGCGTAACAAAAATATAACACACTCTCTCGCACGATTCGCAGCGTTCAACTTCTAATAGTTCAAAGTTCAAACAGTCTAGGTTGATGTGTCATTGTGTGTACACAAAACAGAACAAAGCACAAGTAGGTTGGAATATAAATACATATTACAGTTATGTTCTAAACTAAGTTCCTAACTATGTGTACACTGTATGATCACAATGGACTGAGTTGCGACAGCAAAATTACGTTATCAATATGACTACAAAATGCGGATAAAACATAAATAAACACTATTGGAATACATGCTATATTAGACGTACTTATTTAAAATAATTTTGTAGGAATTAATTAATGTAACTCATAAAATTACATAATTATCTAGTAACTAAATAAATTTACCTAACTAAACTTGAAAGCTTTTTCACATAGCATGATATATAATATTTACAAGTAATTTGTAACGGGTATTATACGATCATGCACATTGTTTATCTTTTTTATTGCTTGACTTTTCGACCAGGTTACACCGACCGTAATCACAAGCTGACTGTTTCGGCGATATTATGGATCTGTTTGTTAGGCAGAAGAAACTTTACCCATGCTCAATATTTAAATATTTTTATTTATAGTCAACGTGTGCTAATGCTGCAATTTACCCGACTAATTATGTACCTATATACAGCGAAACTATTAATATCGCTATTTCGATACTTAGTCTGGCCATAAATATTGTTACAATAAAAAAAACATAATATTACATTTGAATTTGGAATCTGTCAATTTTATATAAATATTCATTGTTTTTTCATTTATTTTTGTGATATTAACATGGAGAGGGTGGTTATGGCATTATACAAAGAAGGTAAGGAGCCAAATGCAATTGTTGAAACTCTCCATTCACTTGGTATTAGTCGAATGTTTGTGTACCGGGCTATTGATAGGTACAATTAAACCTCCTCTGTATGTGACAGAAAAAGATCTGGCCGTCCACGTAGTATTCGTACGAGAAAGGAGATTAAAGCAGTGAAGGAAAGAATTTGAAGAAATCCTATCCTAAAGCAAAAAATTTTATGTCGGGATATGAATATATCACCTAGAACCATGTCGCGTATTTTAAAGGATGACTTTGGACTTACAGCCTATAAGAAATGCACAGATCATTATTTAACTGATAATTTAATAATGAATAGGGTAGTAAAATCAAAACAACTTCTTAAGTGGTACGCATAGGGAGGTCACAGATTTTTTTATTTACTAACGGCAATTTTTTTACTGTTGAGCAATGTTTTAATAAGCTGAAATACCGAATTTATGCTCAAAGCACAATACAATCTTCCCAATTAGTCAGCAGAGTACAACGTGGACATTATCCGACTTCAGTGATGGTTTGGTGGGGTATTAGCTATCAATAAGTGACTGAGCCATATTTTTGTTAATCGGCATTAGTGTATCAAGATACGATTCTTGAGCAGGTGGTTAATCCTCTTAATAACACCATTTTCCATAACTAAGAATGGTCCTTTCAGTGAGACTCAGCACCGGGTCATAAAGCTCGATCCACCCAGGAGTGGTTAGAAACAAACGTTTCGGACTTCATCAGAGCTGAAGACTGGCCGTCGTCATCAATGGCCTGATCTAAAGGTTATGATTATTTGGAGTTCCTAAAATAATCCATAAGATTGGCAGTGAAGAATTTTCCCGTGGAGAGAATGCGTGTTTCTATTGATAACTGGCCTCAATGTTAAAGGACCGTATTAAAGCCAATGAAGATAATTTTAAATGAGCTGAATATATTTTTAATGTTATTATATTACTGTATAAACTAACACACATAACAATAAATGTATATGTTACTGTAAAAGCCCGAACTAGGGTAAATCCTAAGATTTTCCAGTAAAACCTAAGATTTACCAACAAAAATCTGAACCGTTTTATGATCATCTTTTACTTTGAACTTTGACCACTATTCACTTAGTAAATCTTAGGATTTGCCTCAAAGACACGGTAAATGTTGAAATAATCATAAATCGAACATTTAATATATCATACACTCAATACATCGAGTGTTCAAAATATCGGGTGAACGACAGTACTAAAAAAAAGATTCACTGGTAAAACCTCAGATTACCCAATATTTGGGTTTTACAGTAACATATTATTAATAAATGTTTTATGCAATAGAAAACGAAAAGATTTTACCTTGTAACAATATTTATGGCAAGACTAGGTAAATAGAGCATGAGCACTGGGATTCCATGAGCATATCGACTCCAAACAGCTTTAATACATAATATTTTAATAATATAATAATAATAATAATAATATATTTATTTGCCAAAAAACACGGTATACAATGATCTTACAATTCAATAAAGCACATACATGTTTTGCTAAGGATACATAGCATGCAAATGTTAGGTAATTACGCAAATTATTACAATTTAGAATCAAAAAAAATTTTAAGACTAGAAATTATTTTCAATTAGCCATTTGTATAACTTAATACCAAAGTGTCTTGTATTTAACAATTTAAAGTGATTAAGAATCTTGTTAAAAATTAGGATACACGTCGCGATACAATGAATTGTTGTTGAACTTCTGGGTTTTCGGGATACTATTTAGAACCAGTCTATTTGGATCTCCTACTAGATTCTCTTATTTTACCTACTAGATTTTATATTTGCGCTGCTTAAGAGTCGCCGCTGATGTAACAGTAGACAACGCGTCCAAATTTTCCATTTACCTTGAAAATAATTTGAGAATATTGATGTAATTTTGCAATTTGGCAGTTTTTGATACTGTAACGAATAAACAGTCAGAAGCACAGTATAAAAAAAAGTATGAAGTCATTGATTTAGTTAAGATCTCTCAACGGTGACACTTATATAGTTTTATTATAGAATAGATTGACATAATTTAAATATTAGTAATATTTTAAATTATATTTAAAACCAATAGTACGAATATACTTTTGATTTCAATGCTGCCAGTAAACTCGTAATATTAGATGAGCTCGACAGCTCAGTGGTTTAATTATTCAACGTATCACTGTGTCATCAGATCGTCCATTTTTGTCAATATAAGACAAAAACTAGTATGACCTAAATATTGATGTTTTTAAACTGGGAATTATATTTTGTTTCTGTTGTTCGTAGGTTCATAAGGAAACAGTTCCACGCAATTATTAATATTATAGCTAGTGCGCTAGTGGATATGTTTAAAATAGTGATTACTTAACTATATTCAATACCTAGAAAATTAGATTTTCCGGATTAATATTGCATTTAAACTACATGTAGTATGTGTTTATTTTTTCACAACTTGAAGCACTGATATCACGATACTTTTGATTATAACACTGCGGGAGGTGAGAATTTTCTTAATCATCTTCCCCGTTTCGTCCAGCAGCACTATGAGCCTGTACGCCGCGGCCGACTCTGAAGGCCGTCCCGGCTTGGCCAGCAGTACTTCCCCTTCTTGTAGCATTTAGGGAATCGTCCCGACACTAGGCTTGCGTCGAAAAGTTCTGTGAGGCAGACATCCAGGTGATCGAGGGCCATCGCGAGAGCTCGCGCCGGCACACCGTCAGGTGACCTAGCTTATTCGCATAATATGTATAACAGACAGTGGAGGTACTACAAATAACTTCAGTCCTTCTTTTCATTGAACGCCTATGACTAATGCACTGGCTGCTCTTACCAAACTTATAGATTCAATTTTATTGCAGAAATTAGTGAAAGCGGCGAGAGACACCCATGATCCAACATATATATGACCGTCATTTCATTGACATGTATCTCACCAAAATTCAGCAAGAACTTACTGAAAAAGAACGCAGCACATTTTCTGGTCAGTGAATAGAATACTTTGAGACAATATAATGTTTTAACTATTTCCCCTACCCACAAGAATTATTGCATGATTAAGATTCTCTTGAGTTTAAACATTAGAATAAACAATATTTTGAAGCATAAAATACAAGAACATTTGGATAGATTTTGAATGACTGTATTTTACTTCATAATGAGAGTTTATGTCGGACTCGCCGGGGTAAAAGAAAGAAGTTAAAAGATAATGTACCTCCCGGAATACCGACTAAACCTACCACGGTGTTCCTCGACAAAACCACTATCGACGGGGTCGCGCGAATCACTTTCGCATACGGTCGCGACCCCGCCGAGGTTTCGGCCCGCCGTATGAAACGGCAGGCCACTACACGAGAGACCTACCCAAAATAGGCACTACTTCACACTATAAAAACCCTACTGTCTCCCCCCTAGAGGGGAGACGGACTCGACACAGAGGCGCGCGTGGGAACACGCACGCCGCCTCTCGGACCTGGTGCTGAATGGATGGCGGGCAGGCCCACAAAGCCCGCCACCCCCAGGTCAAACCTCAGGGTGGCTGGAGGTCATCGCGCGCCCTCCGGCGCCCGGCTCTGCGGTTGGGGAGACGGTGTATACGCTCCCTCTCCCGCTCCGCCGCCTCCTTGATGGAAATCACTTCCTCGCAGAAGGAGGCGACGGCGTTCCACGACCTCTCACTCCGGACCATAGACTGAACTACGGCCGGGAGCGAGAGGGCAACCAATCCGACTGCCGCGATCAAATCACGGCGCTGCAATGCCCAGGCGGGGCAAACCGCCAAAGTGTGCAGCGCCGTATCCTCTACAACGTCGCGGCAGTCGCCGCAGTGGTGACAACCGGGCGTCTCTTGCCGGCGTATACGACACAGGAACCGGCCAAAACAACCGTGGCCAGTCAGAACCTGTGTCAGCCGGAAGGTGAGGGCGCCATGCCGCCTCTCCAGCCACTTCTCAAAAACGGGACTTACCGCCACGATCGTGGCGTGCCCGAACATTACATACCTATATTAATTAAGATAATTTATCTTAAAGATAAATTAGTAGCAATAAAACTAATGACAGAGTTTATCACAAATTTCGTGTATATCACAAATTAATATAAACAGAGGAATACTAGCCATTATTAGGATAGCACAAAGAAGTCGACTATATATTAGTATATCCTAAAATAATAATAATAATAATAATAAGTTTATTGACAAAGAAGGAGTACAATGTGTGGAACTTATTCTATGACTTAGAGTTAGCACAATAAATTACTAAATACTGATTCCCAAACTAGGCTATAGCCTGTATTTTGGGAGACAGTGCTCAGCCAAAAAAACAAAGCACAATAGACATTAAAGTGAATCAACAATTTTTCATTTTAAAGGTAAGTTAAGTACAAATACATGTTTATCTATGTTTTAATTATATGATTTGAATAACAAAAAGGAATTTAAATATTTATTTATTATTGAAATATGTAAGATGTGTGTGTGTGTGTGAGTGTGTTGTGAGTATGTGGATGTGGATGAGTATGTGGATGAATAAGAATATGCAAATGTATAATGAACTAGGGTAGGTAGTTAAGTATATTTTATTCTAAATATTTTAGTAGTGCTTCGGTGCTATCGTAATGTAGATAAAGTAACCAAGTAGTAGCCCTATTTTTGATTTCAAAGTTGTTTAGACTTACGATGTTTTCTTTTTTATTTAAGATGTTATAAAGTTTGCAGCCAAGACTTCTATACTGCTGTCTAGCGGCGGAAGTTTTACAACGAACCCTGGGAATATTTAAATGAGTGCTACGTTTGTTTGGATCTGGCGGGGGTACACTTTGGTGTATCCTTAATATAGTCCTTAGAACGAAGAGCTGTCTCACTGTCAGAACTTTACTATCTGTATAAAGTTGTGCAGTAGGATATCTTATAGGTCTATGATACATAACTTTGAGAACAGCTCTTTGCGCTCTCTCTAATTCCATAAATTTAGTTTTTGCCGATCCTCCCCAAACTGGAATACAGTATTGTATAACTGATTGACAGAGAGCAAGATACACAGTTCTTTGTCTTTCTTCGGTGGTCACGTCACGCAAGGATTTAAAAGTATAAATGAGTTTTCGGGTCCTGGTTTTAACGGAGTCAACCTGAATATTCCATTTTAGTCTGCAGTCTATATGTACACCGAGATATTTTGCACTTTCAGCTCGCGTAAGTTCCTGGCACATACAGTGTTCTTCCGAAAGGCAAATATGGGCTTTGAGAGAAAAAATTTGAGATGGAGTATTTGATTTTGATAGAGAAAAGGGCACATAAAGTGTTTTATCTAGATTAAAATGTTAGCAGATTGTTGGATAGCCAGGCCATGATATGTTTTAGAAATGGTAAGACTTTCCTATACATTATCACCACACAGGCTTTTATTTTTGACAGTAGGTCGATTGACGCAAGCAGCGCGATATAAATAGCTCATCAGTATATAGTGTCTTATCTATGAATAGCTCACAATCATAATAATGACACAATAATATTTTTGTAGGTTGTTTATAGTGTTGCGTATCCGGTCAATTGGTAATCAATAATTGGTTATTAAGACAAAAAGAAAGTAATCGTAATTAATTGGATTTTGTTCACTGTGAGAAAAATTTAAGTAAAAAAAGTTCTAGTGACATTTTTATACTAAGTCCGTAGTTTTTAAGTGAAAATATCAAGGCCAATAAATATTTTTGTTAGTAAAAAAATATTCAATACCTCTGGCAACACTTTAACTGTCATTGTCAAGCCAAAATGTCGGCGATTCGAAGATCGCCTGTTTTTCGCAAGGTAAATAAAATGTTTTTGCTTGATTTACGCATACTATTGGATGTTTTGATGATTTCACTAACTTATTTAAACTGTGTACTATGATTTTACGAATTAATTACGTACGTTATTTCTTATTATATACATCCCGCCAAACTCTAATGTTCGTCGTGATGAACATTGCCAAATAAACTGTGAATGACTTACAAATTTGCTATGTTCATCATGGTGAACAATGCCCAATACTTACCATGTTATAAACCAAAGTTGTCAAAGCTTTTTTTAAATTGATTTTTAGGTTATGGGTTTTATTTTGCTTACATTGGTGTTTTTGGTTGCCTACAGTATAACTTAAGTGGACGCTAAATAACGATAATGAATTAGCAGATCTGCATGCACCAAGGCTAGCTTCATCGTCGTCTCATTCTTTAGATTCATCTTTAGAGCGCTTGCACATTTTAAGCAGCCCTAAACCTGATTTGCAGCATATCGACAGTGCGGACGATAATCCACGCGGTTCTTATTCTGCCGAAGCATTACAATTAAGTCCAGTATTACGAGAAATATGTCCAGCTACACCGACCAGAGAACCCAACTACGACAATATACCTTCTTTATCTTCTGTACCGTCTCTTCCATCTGTAGCTCTATTGTCAACGCCTGAAAAGTCTAAAAGGAAAACCAGAGCCCAAAAGCAAATTGCTCCAATCCCCAAAAGACCAAAGAAAGTGCCAAAATTCACCCTTAGTTATAAATGAAAGAAAAGTGCCACTTTTAATAACCGAGCTATAATTGAGATAAACCACGAAAACAATACAAACGATACTTCTTTGATTACTGATGACTCTCTAGATTATTTCAATAAGTTTTCTCTCCAGATACTCGTATTGTAAGCGATATTACGGAACAGACAAATCTGTATTCTGTTCAACAAACAGGTAAATCCATGCAAGTGATGGAAAATGAAATATGCGACTTTATAGCCATTCATATTCTTATGGGCATTATACAAATCCCATGTTATTTAGATTATTGGAGCAGCAGATTCCGATAAGCATCTGTAGCCGAAATTCTGAAACGTTATCAGCAAATTAGACGATTTCTTCATTTTGCTGATAAAAGCCTAGAAGATGGTGACAGATAATATTATAAAGTAAGACCAGTTGCAGAGAAAATAAGGCTAAATTGTTTGAGACAAGAAGATGAAAACAAATTTAGTGTGTACGAGATGAAGATCCCGTACAAAGAGCGAAAGGCGGGAAATAGAAAGCAGTATATGAAGGACAAACCCAACAAGTGGGGTTTTAAAAACTATGTGCGGGCAGGCGTGAGTGGCATGATATATGACTTTCTCTTATACGCAGGCGAAGATACAGTTCGTTACCACAACTTCATAGAACAAGAGATTACACTTGGTTTTGGAGCTCAAATTGTTATTGCCTTATCTCAATCCATATAGAAAAAGCCAGCCATCGTTTACTGCGACAATTTTTTTTCATCGCCTGAATTATTTTATAAATTAAACGTAAATTATGGCATATTTATTCTAGGCACTATACGTAATAACAAAATCAGGGGTGCTGCATCTATTTTACCAAGCGAAATCTATGAAAAAGAAGAAGAGAGGTGATTATGTGCAAATAGTATGTGACAACACTAAGTTGGCTCTTGTTCGTTGGAATGACAATAAGCCTGTTACACTTATAAGTTCATTTATTGGACGCTCACCTGTGCACAAAATAAAAAGATATTATAAGATAGAAAAGCGATAAGACGATGTTGATTGCTCTCAAATAGTGCGCGAATACAATAAACATATGGAGGACTTGGGTGACATGTTAATATCTTTATACAAAATACTATTCAAATCAATTTTATATAAAAAAACACAACAGAGCGAAAGAAAAATGTCTGAAAATATTTCGTCACAAATTATATGAAAATTTAACAAAAAAGAATAGATCCGTAAATATTAATTGCAATACTGAAAGTTCTATAAAGAATCCTAAGTTAACCAGGCCCCATTCGTTATGATAATTATGGTAATTTTCCAAACGTCAAAGAAGAAAAATATCTACTACTGTATTTTGTGTAAAATGTAACATAAGACTCTGCTTTGTTACAGGAAAAATGCGCGTAATTGTTTCCTAAATTTTCAATCCAAATAAAGATAATAGTGTTTTTTGTGTAAAATGCTAGAAAAAGCATTTTTTGTCTTTGGTAGAAATACATATTGTTTTTATTTTATGTCTTTTATGTAATAAAAATAATTATTACATAAAAGACATAAAATAAACATGGTCATCACAGTAAACATAACAAAATACTAATAGTTCTCTACAGATTTGGCAATGATCAACGTGAAAAATTTTTTTTTCTGAAAAATTGAAGTCATGTTATATTATTTCTTTTTTTACGCGTTCTCTTATATCCTGGAATAATAAATATACATAAATTTTACTAATACATAAGACATCGGACGTCTACCAAATTAAGGGTAATTGTTCTTATACACTTTCTTATACAGCTAAGTATGATACTACATCATACTTAGCTGTGTGTAAGTGTATGTGTTTACAGTCGATCAAATCGATAAATATAGAATAAGCAATGTGCATGTGCGGGTCTATGCATTTCTATGCCTTTCACTCACACCTTTTCTAAATTATTTAACATAAGTTTATGCTCTATTCGTCATTAATCAAGTCGATGACGGTTATTGACGAACATCTATAGGTGCATATATGGAAACTACTGACTGAGCAGTAAGTCATTACCGTAACCTATGCTTGATAGGTACGCTATGACACATTTCGACCCCCCCAAGCAAAAACTCGGTAATGTGCTATTATGGGCTTTATGCTGTTATGTCAAATTCGGCATCTATGGACTGGAATACACCTTAGCAATTTTATCAGATTTTTCTAATGATATTTACAAAGATATCATGACACACACTTTTATTTTTGGGAACTTAGAAACAAAAATATGTCGACAAAAAACCTGTTATAGGTCTGTAGAAAAAAATAATTTATATTTTAATTTGGTAAGTTGCGTTTACCGGGTTATTGGCGTAAATCATTTTCATGAAGTTTTTAGTAAACGTCAGTAATATACACTAACAATGTTATTTATGTTTGGTATTGGCTCATTAATGTACGCAACATTTCAATACGGTAAATTTATTCCAAGTTTCAATACACCTAGTTCTGTTCTGGATATTATGAATTTTGGCTAGCCGCGCAATAGTTTGCAAAGCGCTTGTCTTTGTTATTTGTCTCTTTCTTTTAGTAGCTGCTAAAGAGTAATAAACATATGCCACGCGTATACACACGTGTACTTGTTCATCGGTCTGGTGCGTAAAGTTTGTTTACGTAAACAGTTACGCTCAGATCTCCGGACTCGCACGCAGATCTTTGCGTCACGCTCGATATTATTTAAGTTTTAGTGATAATGAAAATAATAATAAATCGCCAGAACACCTCGATACACTAAAACAGAAACTATCACTTAAGGCACATAGACTAGCTAAGTATAAGAGAGCACTACAAAGAAAGCAAGAAAATAGGCTATTCGCTACAAATGAAAAGTTTTTCTATAGGCAAATGAAGGTGGATAAAACTGACTGTAGCAATAATAGTAACGTAGTAACAGCAACAACCAAAGAACCACTAGAAGAATTCTGGGCAAACATATGAGAAAAGGAAGATGTGCGCAATGAAAAAGCAACATGAATAAAATAAGAAGAAAACAGGTAGACAGAAATGGAAGAAATGGTGTTCAGTGTGATATCAGAGACTGAAATAAAAACCATTACCGCTAAACTTCATAATTTAAAATCACCGAGTATTGACAAAATACATAATTTCTGGTTTAAACATTTACACATATTACACAAATCACTAGCTAACTGTTTTACGAATACCATTTAAAAAAATTAACTCATCTTGTACCACCACTTTTAGCAAAAGTCATGTCCGAATATAAGAGTTTCAAGATAAATCTGTAGGTCCATCTTCGCTAATTTGGATGCTTGTATATGGTCTCTATACAGTAAGCTTCGGAACTGTATAGAAATATTGGCTTAATGTAGCATTGGTTAGAATGAATACGAAAAAAATTTAAAATGGACGTGCCTTGGAAAGATCCTATATCTTTCCTATTCTTCAAATCAATTTTTCTAATCTTATTCTCTGGTAATAAATCCTGTGTCACGGCCAATTACTATGAAATTTTTGATCTGATGCTATTCGAATTTTGAGTAAGAAACGTGCCACGATATAGAAAATGTATTTTATGTTTTGGCCTGACACTGTCATTAATTATTATGCTTAGTAATATAATAATATTCTATTACATACACATAACACCATCTAGCCCAAACTAAGCAGAGCTTGTACTATGGGTACCAAGACAATGCTGCCGTGCATATCATAAACAAAGCAATCGAAATGTTTGACCGAATTGAGTTAAATGTGCATTCGGAATTACCGAAACGAGATCTACCAGGATAAATCACTTAATTTTAATATCTTTTATAGATTTTTTATTTATATATATATATTATTTATGAACATCGTATGAATATAATGCATCAAGCATTCAACTTATTACTAGTCATAAGCATCGTAATTAACGTTGCAGTGAAAAAGCATAACCTAATATTCTATATAATAAACATCATAAACAAACATGGGTTTTTATGACTATTTTACTCAGAATTTAGATCTATGAAAATATTAAGCATAAGTAACGCATTTGGTACTGGTGACGTTTATAATTAGCAACGTAAAATAGTTTTTAGTAATGTGAACAAGTCATAAACATTACAAAATCACATATATATATATACTTGGGATGTGTATACTTAGGAATATATTTAATTCTAATTTATATTTTATTTCTCACAAACATTTTAACTGCCACGTGTGTTATTTATGACTAGTAAAAAGGCTACGGGCAAAGCGGATCTTTACAAACATACAAACAACTGACACAAAGAACATCCTGACTTCGAGCAACCATTTGTGGATTACACAAATTTTTGTTCCGTATGGAATTCGAACCCACAATACTAGGGGCAGTGGTGACATGACCACTTAAACCCATTACGGCATCCGTGCAGTCTATACAATATATAGTGTATAAATAATTATATTAAAATAATTAAGCTGTAAAAAATAATGATATTATGACGTTTATTACCCACATACTAATATGGGTAACAGTGGTGTAGCGTGGGGGACAGCCGTCCGGGGCGGAAGAAAATGTTACCGCCCTCTTAATTAGGTACCTATTTCAATTAAAAAGATACAGAAATTCTAAAGAACTTTTTGGCAAGAACAGTCATCATTATTGCGCATTGTACATTTGCCCATAATTCCTCTTGTTCGTCATGAAATGGTTTAAATATTTACAAGATAATATTATTATATAATGTCAAATTTTGCCGCCCCCTAAAAGTACCGCCCGGGGCGGTATTGACTTCAGTTCAAATTGAATATTCATATTATCTAAGACAGAATAACGTCTGTCGGGTCATTTAGTTTACAATAAGACGAATGTTACGCGAATAAAGTGAATGAATTCAAACAAACTGTTAAGTCTAGTCCATTCCAATCCAATAAATAAAAAGGTAAATACATGACCATAGACATTTTTGTGATATGCAATAAGGGCTAAAGCGCTTGAATTCACTGATCCTCTATCAGCTAGTGGATAGTAAGGTCACGTACGTCAAACACTATAGTTTCAACGGTAACCAGAGAAACCAACAATCATTACCGCCAAATATGGCTTTTGACAGCAGCTGTAACATGATTGAAAGGACCTCACTCGCTAGTGGCGACATCTGGTGAGTGGTGAGCACAATTGTACCGTTAATTGTAAATCAATGAATTACCAACCTATTCGAATCATTCGATTTAATGCGAAAAAATTGGAACAATTAAATCTTACCGCGCTATAATTGTACCCATAATTCATTGTCTGAAGTTGAACAAACAGAATATAGTATACAGTTAAAAATCATTTGCAAGGTATATATAATAATTCTTAATTGGGAATCAAATTGACCGAATAATTAGCAATTATTAGCAAACAAGTTATTTATCACTTACAATTAAAATTGTGAAAGTTAACGACAAAGGTTCGTAATGGAGTACATAGTGAGCTTATTAAATATACTGAATTTATATACTAGTTTAATAAAAAAAAATAACCTTTTATACTAACTAGAAAAATTCTCAGACCAAATGTAGGTTTTGTTGATTTTCTTTATCAGATTCTGATTTTGAAACTTCGGATTTAGACAGACATTTTGAAAAACATAAGTAGGTGTTTATAAAAATGACTTTCGAAATATATTAAAATTTCTTTTTAAATGAGTTCTTACGACCTTAAGTTGAAGTGACTAGTCGCGACCTTTTCTTTTTTAACTGCCGCACTAGGTTTAAATCTTGTGTCGCAGGCGACTTTTCAAACATTTAAGCAACGGACATAAACAACTCCTAGTCTCGGTAAAATAATTTGTGGATGACTCAAATGTTTGACATTTGCAATCATAAATTACAGATATTTTCTCATCTGGCAAATAACTTCACTTTACGTCTAAGATTGTTCAATTTTATTAAGATCACAGATAATATAATACTAGTACAGATACTCAATCCCATACAAAAATCTTGGACACGCCTAACTCTGGCTATTCTACTTGCTATTTTGGTACCTATCTTTTTACACTAGATGGCAGCACAAAACTAGCGCCACTGCTGCCATCTACCCATAACAAGTACACAAGTTCCGAATCCTATTTGATAACAGCTCATAAGAGATGGCGTTGTGACAGTAAAATAGGTACTTACTTGACTGTTTACCACGGATAGAACATATTATTTAAACGAGCCGATGTAAAACGTGCGCAACCTTGAAAATAAAAGTTATCTACCTATAGTGTTGTGTGCCGAAATGCGTACGATCACACTTTGGTGATTCTCATTTAGTCGGTCGGATTTTCGTGAATTTTTTTCATATAATTTTAATGAATGCGTTTTAAAAAGTATTAATTAAACAATATATTTCATTATGTATGCGATTGCGATTGATGTTCGGGTACTTTGAAAATAACTCATTGGCATATAGAATTCTACTTTGGCAGTTAGTGATCTATATTTCACTATAATTGTAAATATAAAATAACATAAACTATTGCGCTCAGATTTTTGAAAACAACTGTGCAATGCCTAGTATTTAGTCTCTGTTGAAATTTACTGAGTGATGACTATTTATAAAATACATCACATAGATTATTTTGAATTTAACTATCGAAAAATAAATATAATAACCGGCACTTTTTTTTAAAAGACTCATACGGTTACTCTTTTGCCGTATAACAGACTTAACACAAAAAAATCTGTTGAACATAATTTATTTTCTGTGTAAGAATCGAACCCATAACACTCCGCAATATATACTCCGTCGATAAGTACCCGGTTTAAGCGATTAAACCACTACGCCATACTTGAAATCAAATCACACGCACGCGCGAGTATCGCCCGGCGCACTGTGGGCTGAAAATCGACCTCCATAGACATAGAAATGAAAGTTGCTAGATGTTCGTTTTGTTGACGGATATGGCTTCTATTAGCTATTATACACATAACAATGTCATCTGAGCTAACTCCGCACAAAAATGAATTTATTATAAGGTTTTTTCGAAAAAAATGTATGGAGCTAGCATGAAAAATCTGAATATCTCTGAACTTGCAAGGAAAACCGTAATATCCTCAGAGATCGTTATAGGACTAATTATTTGTGATTTTTTGACATACTTCATATAACGGTACCTGCAGCAGAATTTTTTTTAAAAATCATCTTATTTTTAATTAATTTTTTTTAACATTAAACGATTTGTTTTGGTGTATAAGTAAAGAAACAACACGTTATATGCATATAATACTAAATCTTCGCCAGTTATTTGTTAAAATATCAAGAAAATTATTTTTGCCTAACATAGTATATATGTTTTAAAACAGTTAATTGGATACCATTACTGAACTTTGCATACAGGTAAACTACTGAATAATAAATTAGCCTTCTAATGAGTTCTGAATAAGAGATTAAGTGATTTGCAATGTCGCACAATGGTAACTACGGATTACACTAATTAAAATCTTACAGGTAAGTACATAAGTAACTTAAATAGTTAATTAGATATGTTACGAGTTCTAAGAAATATTTTCGACAACTGTCTAATGAGGTCGTTAACTAATGTTGGACTGAAATATAAAATGGTTAACATTTTGCATCATAATTTAGTTTATTCTAAGCTTTGTTACCCCTAACATATCACTGTGAAATTTTATAATGGAAAGTTTTAATACCAATTTAGACCTATTCGTTCTTCTAAAATGTAAGAGTACTTCATTTGATCATGAGGTATTGTTTAGTGAAGTTATATCCCGCCTAGACGTTTGTCTTTCCGTTGAAGATCAAGTGACTTTAAAAGAATTTTGTCGGAGATTTGTACGAGCTGCATCACAAAGGTGGCAAAAATCTCACCGAATTCTTGATACTTTTAGAAAACAATACGAAATTTGGCTGCAAGCAACTATCGATTGGCCAAGTTGTATAAATTTAGTCGCTCAAGAACCAACTGTTGCTGAGGGATCAAGATCAATCTCTCCAGAACCCTCAACATCATACTCTGTTGGTACAATGACAAAGAGGTCACGAAAACCATTCGAAGATCTGGAAAGCAAACAGAAGAAGAGAAGATCTGATGAGCATAAAACTGACAATCCCAGTGAATTGGCATATACAGCAGCAGCGCGTTTTAAGGAAGAAGGTTGTGAGGATATCGTATCTGTAATCGAATATATGCTGAAACATCCTGAAGCAGCCTCTAAAATTAAGGAAACGCTTAAGCAACCGGTGAAAACTATCTTATTTACACCAGAAAAAGCACTTGGATTACTCCTTTCATTAAAATTATCAAAGTGGCAATACATCACTTTACGAGAGTCAGCTATTCGGGAAGGTAGAAAGGATATTTATCCATCCTACTATAAAGTGCAACAAACCAAGCTGGCATGCTATCCTCCGAAGCATTCAGTGTTAGTGACCGATTCATCGGCAAGAATAACCCTTCAAGCTTTACTCGACATTACGGCATATATATATGTGCAAAATAAGGATTTAAAATTGATATCTAAATGGGGTTTCGATGGTGCGTCAAACCAAAGCCGATACAAGCAGAAAATGGATAGCGATCAAGACGATTCAAGTATTTTCATGACTTCCTTGGTGCCACTAAAACTGACTGATGGAGACAATACTTTGTGGATGAACCCAAAACCATGCTCAGCAATGTATTGTCGTCCAGTTCAATTTACTTTTGTGAAGGAAAGCGAAGCAGTAGTCATCGAACACAAACGACGAATGGATGAAGAAATTAAGGCTCTCATTCCTACAGAGTGCAATAATAGAAACAGGGTGAATCATCACCTAATGATGACAATGATCGATGGTAAAGTCTGCACGTATTTGTCTCAAGCCAGATCAAGTTCATCATGCTATTTGTGTCTGGCAAAACAGCAAAGACCGTATCTTCTGATATATACGAGTTTGGATTGTCATCTCTACACGCCCGTATAAATTGTATGGAATGTTTACTACATATTTCGTATAGACTAGATTTTAAAGAGTGGGCTGCGAGAGGTAACGAGCACAAAGAAATGCTAAGTAAGAGAAATAAGATTATTCAAGACAAAAAAGACGAATTAAATCTATTGATTGACATTGTTAAACAAGGTTCCGGAACTACTAATGACGGCAACACTGCAAGAAAGTTTTTCAAATTTCCCCATAAAACTGCAGCCATTACTGGGTTGGACGAAGAACTAATAAGAAGATTTGCTGTGATTTTACAGGCAATAACTTCCGGGGAAAAAGTAGATATAATTAAATTTAAAGATTATGCCTTCAAAACAGCAGAGAGGTACGTGGAATTATATGACTGGTACTATATGTCATCAACTGTCCACAAATTACTTATACACGGGGCAGACATAATCGAGAAGAATGATGTTGTACCCATAGGAAGTCTCTCGGAAGAAGCATCCGAGTCTCGCAATAAAGATTTTAGGAGGTTTCGGGAACATCATTCGCAGAAAAAGAGCAGGCAAGATTCGAATCATGATATCCTTAATATGTTAGTTGTTTCTTCGGATCCTTTTATAAATGTACAAAGGCCCAAGTTAGATGCCAAGAAAAAGGAGGATTTATTTCCTGAAACCCTCAATTTAATTCAGTTTCAAGAAACTGACTTTGAGTTTCTAGGCAATCTAGATTCTGATTCAGAAATCGACGAGAGTGATAAGGAAAACTAGAAACTTTTTATGCTTTTAATTATAATTCTATTCAATGTAATTTTTTCATGATCTTTCGTTATTTAGCTTTGGTACGTAACTATGTTTTGCAATTCATTTATTTTTAAATATTTTATATTACTATTCTTGTACCTATTTATATTTTTGCATACTTTTGTACCTATGTTTTGTTTTATATAAATTTTATCAACTATTAAAAAATACCTTTTTAATTTATTTTTCTTTTTATTTAATGCCTATTATTAGCGTTAATAAAATAACTAACTTATCGATTGATCTTTACTTTGACATTAGTAGAATTTAATGATTTAAAAAAATACCTTCATTTAGACATAATAATAAAATAATTAGACAGTTGTCGAAAATATTTCTTAGAACTCGTAACATGTCTAATTAACTAATTAGTTTACTTATGTACTTACCTGTAAGAATTTAATTAGTGTACTCCGTAGTTACCATTGTGCGATATTGCAAATCACTTAATCTCTTATTCAGAACTCATTAGAAGGCTAATTTAATATTCAGTGGTTTACCTGTATGCAAAGTTTAGTAATGGTATCCAATTACCTGTTTTAAAACATATATACTATGTAAGGCAAAAATAATTTTCTTGATATTTTAACAAATAACTGGCGAAGATTTAGTATTATATGCATATAACGTGTTGTTTCTTTACTTTTACAATAAAACAAATCGTTTAATGTTAAAAAAAATTAATTATAAATTAGATGATTTTTAAAAAAAATTCTGCAGCAGGTACCGTTATATGAAGTATGTCAAAAAATCACAAATAATTAGTCCTATAACCATCTTGAGGATATTACGGTTTTCCTTGCAAGTTCAGAGATATTCAGATTTTTCATGCTAGCTCCATACATTTTTTTCGAAAAAACCTTATAATAAATTCATTTCTGTGCGGAGTTAGCTCAGACGACATTGTTATGTGTATAATAGCTAATAGAAGCCATATCTGTCAACAAAACGAACATCTAGCAACTTTCATTTCTATGTCTATGGAGGTCGATTTTCAGCCCACAGTGCGGCGTCGGCGCTCGGTTCATTCCGGTCAGCTTCGTGAATTTTCGTGTATACCTAATATCGTGTATGAGCGCTGCCGGTAGCCGCGGCGTTGAGTAGCGCGCCTGCCTGCCGCGTCGATTCTCAATAGAGTCGAAGTTTGATTGTCAACTGAAGTTTTGTTATGAAATATTAATTATCTGGACCTGCTTAATACTTTAACAGAAGTTAAAGCTAATAATATAATTATTGATATACCTCCTATAAAATACAATGTACCTACCTATTAATAGAAAAAAAAACAACTGAGTTAGTAGGTATGCTTTACGTAGTCATGGCTCGTAATCTTTTAACTATGTCATAATAATTATTGACATTGTATTCTTTTACTTTTATGTCCATATTAATTATTGATTTTGTAGGGAAATCAATAATTAATATGTAATAATAGTTAAAAGTCAAGTAACAAAACAATAGATAAGTACCTACCTACTTAATTAATGAATATTGTGGTACTTATGTAAGTAAAGATCACCTTAATATACCATGATAAATGCGATGTTACTAATCCTAAAACACTATTCATGCTTTGGTATGATTTATTTAAATATTCGTGTCTAAATAATAATTATAAGGATATATGGTGACGACGACGTCCAAGAAATATTTATCTCATGTAATATTACTATTACATCCGAATATTTATTACAATGTCAACCAAACCAGATATGAACACATTAATAGTAACTAGTTAAAAAATAATGAGTGTGATGTGATAAGTGAGTGATGTGAGTAAAATAGTAGGTAAATGATAATATTCGAAACAAAATGTTATGTCATAATATCGTCACGTGACGTCGACAACAGGAAGAAGCAAAGCTCAACCAATTTTTAAAAATATTGCTTATAATTTATATTTTTCGAAGCAAAACAAATAGTAAACATCGTTTCATACTTGGCCTTGTAGCGGGGGTGGGCGGGTCTTACCCTGCTGTTTGTAATTCAATTCAAAATAAGTAGGTAGCACAGAGATAATGATTATTGTAATGCCGACTAGTCCGACGACTGCGCTATATCTACTGCCGCACAAGCAAATGAAATTTGACAATAGAAGTTACGAGAACCGACCAGGTGTTTAAATACCTATAATGCCATGTAGTACAACAAAACGCTTTGTTTAATACATTGACATTTGTTAAGCATACATATTTTTCATATTATAAGTAATTTCTTAATATAAAATTCTCTTAGTATCAGTAGGTAATAAACAAATATTGAAGTAAACCAAAAGAAGGGTATGAAATGAAAACACAATGTTTTTGTAGACTTGTATAAACATATAAAAGAGCCATCTAGCGTCTCATCTAGCCCTTTAGGTAAAATAAAATGATAGGTAGATTACCTATGTGTGATGTAAAAGATACTGATATATCGATATCTTTAAATCATAAAATAAATGCGTTTACCTTGATGCTCGTTAATTAAATATGTACAATGCTTATTTATAATATCATTTTATGGTCAATTTTCTTCCAATAAAGCGTTTTGATTGATCTTAATATTAACATTGGAACTCATAGTGCCATCTATGATCTATTTTTGGAACTGTTTAATTTTTGTTCTAATTGGTACCCCCTGTTAAGATTTATTAATCAAACGGCAATTGCTTTAGAATGCATTGAAGTATCATGTAAAAACCTTGAAAATACGGATAAATGTGTAACTTATTTCATTATGTAAGTACGTGATAAATTATACAAAATTGGGCTTGTTTATCTTTTCATCAGAATGGATTGGAACTGACCATAATTATTTATCTTGTTTTTTAACTTAAGATGCCAAAATATTTTAACTAGCACAATTAAATTACAAACACAACATAAATTATACAAACGCTTCAAACTCCGTAGTATTCTCGCTTCCGTACGCTTCGATGAATACTTGACCGCTTATGATTGTAAACTGACTCGGTGGTGCGCGTGTGCTCTATTTATACGCGAGTAAAGCGTTTCTGGAGTTTTCTAGAAAAGCCATACCCGGTATGTAACAGTACGATGATTCGAGAATGTGCTAGCGTTCTCTCTACTCTACTCGTACCGACAACTACGTAGTTCCGTAAGATGTCAATAGATGGTGCTATAATAAATTATTAGAAGGGACTGCTGAGTCTTCCCCACAGTGGTGACAGAGGGCACTAGCCGTAACATACCGTATTCTCAACAGACAATTGCAGTGCATGTACCTATATTCAAAGGTAAAACCTGAGTACCAATTCTCGTTATAAATACAGTTTAAAACAGAGTTGCAATCTAGTCTCAGTGTTATAAATGTAACAAATAATGTTCTTCTAAATGAAATAAACGTCATAATACATGTTAACCTAAATAGCATTTTAGTTCACATTATTTGATGATTATTAGACTAGATTTGAACTATTTTAATACGAGCATCGGTCCCCTGATTGCGTCTAGGCCAAGATTACCATCTAAGTGGGTGCCTACTATTGTCATATGACGCGTAATTACGGCTGACTCGAGGCCACTCTACTATTATTGTAATAAAGAGCTGAAATCTAAATTAATCATAATCAATTAAAAATCTATTAAACTATTTAAAAACTATTTTAGAATCAATCACACAGACACGAAGAACACCCAGATTTAGAACATTTATTTGTGGACCACACAATTTTTTGTACCGTGGGGTTCGACCCCACGTCACTTGGTGCAGTGGCTTCCCCTTTAACTCATCAATTATCAAGAAACAAGATAAATTAAAAACGAGATGGGTGTAAAAACCCAGGATTCAACCTCTTTGTCTTCATGTGACCTTTTTTTTTCATCAGATTTTTGTAATGTCCCCCTGCTAGGCAAAAGCCTCTCCCTTGGACTTCCAAATCACTCTGTTGGTGGATATGTATATGGTATATCCTTATGACCCCTATATCTCGGGGACCTTTTGACCCACAAGGCCCATATTGAATCTCGACCGAGGGATGACCCCAAGGTGTCTATACACCAAGTAACAAGTCAATCGGTCCAGTGGTTCCGGAGCTATGCCTGTCAATAACAAACTGTCACTAACAGACAGACACACAGACACACAGTGTCGAAATTAAACACTTTATACGGATTTTGTCGCGTTGTTTATTTTATTTTATAACACTGTTATTACATAATTTTGAAATCTCTAATACTACTATTATTGAACTTTACTACTATTTAAGCTATATATTTTTAATTAAAACTATTTATATTTGAGTTTTGAGTTTACACTTTGCCCCGACGTTTCGGTTGCTTTACAGCAGCCATGTTCACGGGGAGACTAAGATGGTAGTTGTCTCAACGTTCTGAAGTGTACCTAGTTATTTCAAAGTACCCGAACATAATTTAATCTTTGGTGTTGACTGTTCCTATTTACGCAGAATGAGCTCAAAGTATCATGAAGTCTAGCTGTGTTTTGCTTCTTCTTGGGTTTGACTATTTGAATGACAAACGATTTGACAAACACATTCCAACCATCCTCTCTATTGAAATTAGGATGTTTTTTAATTTCAATAGCCTCGCGAAGCATCCTTGGTAGAAATCGGTGTTCTTTTGCGAGTATATGTGGTTTGTCAAATCGTAGGTAGTGGTTGGTCCCCTGTTGCACATGTTCACACACAGCAGACTTCAACGAGCGTTGGTGTTTAACATCAGCTATATGTTCTTTTATGCGGGTGTCTAAGCTTCTTCTGGTTTGACCAATGTATGAGAATCCACAGTCACAATCTATTTTATAGTCCCCTGCATCTTGTAAAGGTAATTGGCACTTGATGGATGGTAAAAATTGACTTATCTTCAAAAAAGACTCAGAGGTTAATAACTGGTGTCTGTGCCCCAGAGTCTGATTGGTGGCCAATAAATTAAGAAGCTCTTTCTTTAGAAATATTATGTAATCATAGATATTAAAATAACACATCAGAATGTATCATTATACTTTCTGATGTTTTGTTATTATTATTGAGGATTCACTACAAAATAATTGGAAATAATGTTGAATTTAAAACATTTATTTTAAAGCTTTGCGTTTTAATCTTATTGTAAAAACGTACCAGCTCTAAACTTAGAAGTAAATCAAAAATAAATAAAACTGTGACACAATTTTAAAACGTCTCCAATAACATAACATCCTTGTCTGGTAGTACCTTGTTGCGCAAGTAAGACTCGGATTTTGTCGAATTTTTATCTCAGCCGAATATAGTTAATGTTTTAAGACAACCATTTGGTATATAATAACACCATTCAGTATTAGACAATATTTTAAGTGCAGGTATACCCTTAAGTTACAATAAGGTATTGCTGTCATAAAACATATATTCATTTTTTTATTGTTATTGCTAAAAATGTCTTAAGAGCCAATGACTTTTGATTACTTTGATCTCGACTTATTATGAATGTGATTTGTTTTTATTGAATATGATTAATTGCCTTTAAAATAAAACTGTTGACTTCACTGAACACAAAAATAACGATATACAGATATTTATCGTATCAGTTGTTTATGAATCACGTAAGAAATAAGTAACCAAAAATGTCACAGTTAAAGTTTATAAAATCTAAATGAATATTGGACAAAAACAGATCCATTAATTACCTATTAAAATATTAGTTTATATTTAGGCCATTAGTCTCTTGATGACTCTTAGGCTCTTTATTGCATATTCGCATCGCGTTCTCGCCGCTTGAGCAAGACTCAATAAGTGATATCAATGAATTATTAAAATATTATACATTAGTTTTATTGAGTGTTCAGTTCGTCGCCACAATGATTGCTGCACTGGTTGCTGGTATATTAATACCTGTTTTATTGGTTTATTTGTATAAAAATGCGTATACAAGACCAAATAATTTTCCACCAGGTAAGTAGAATTTGAACTATATATATTTGGATATTTTAATAAAGTTTCTAAGTCATGTCCTTAGATAGAAATTAAAACATGTCACTGTTAAGAACAACAAATTGGAGTGAAGTAAAATTTATAAAAATAGTAAATTTTCTTCATCGAAACTAAAAGCCCTAGTAATTCAAAATAATTATGAAATCGGAGGTTTCTTATGAATACTAACTGATTTTGAATGCAGTTGTGGTTAGCATACATTATGCCATTTCGAATTATACTTTTAATTTTACTTAAACAATCATGATTTAAAAATTTTATATTGTACACTATTTCACAAAAAAATATGATATATTTATATCGATGAATAAAATAAATAGCAAACAAACTATATTTATGTTTAATAAATACAAATAAAAATTAAAATCATTAAATTTAAAATTGCGTTGTATATTTACTACAGAAACAAACGTCAACATATTAGGTCAAATGGCTATTGTTATTTTTTTTCCAAATTGTGTTCGATCGGTTATCTGATATACCTACCTTTTTATTTGTTTACGTTAGAATGATAATAATCTATGACTAATAGTATAAATTTACTGTAATGAGAATATTTCTTAATAGATTTCACATTTATTTTATTGGTCGTTTTTAAGGTTTATTAGTCATTTTCCATGATAAAACGAAGATATTCTTTAAATATGGCACGCCATCCTTCTTGTTTATTGAACAGGATGGCTGGATAGCTAATTAATTTACACTGACCTTCTAATTTGAGAGATGATTAGAAGATTATTCGATTAAACTCCATTTCGAAAAAAATTTTTGATTGATTAACTGTTAAATTTCATACAAACGCATTTGATTAGGGTAGTTTATTACGTAAGCAGTACGGTATTATGTGTACTTTTAATCGCACATAAAACACACATAATCTCGAAAAGTAGTACCTATGTAGCTACGAATAGCACCAGAGTAGAGGATATGATTGTTTTTAAGGAGTTTTACTGTATAGTAGCTTCGTATTCAACTAAAATCTATGCTATATTACATATTAAAAATAGTTAAAAGCAAAGGATAATCTTCTGTTTACGCTAAGATAACAGACAAATTTTGTAACTAAGAAAATAGTTATTTTCGTCTTTTTACAAAATTGAATTGCTCAAGAAACCCAAGATCTACCGGTAATTCCTTTTATATTATCCAATTCCCGACCAAAGGTTTTTCATTCTTAAAAGAATGAAATACGGCAATGATTAGAACTGCAACAAAGTTTTTTGTTGTCAGGTCCTCCGAGTCTGCCAGTGTACGGAGCATACTGGATCGTGCTCGCACATTCGTTCAACGACCTAGCAACTGCTTTCCGCAAGCTTGGAGAGAGATACCAAACGAAGCTTGTAGGTTTGTTCATGGGACCCGTACTGACCGTCGTAGTAAACGATCCTAACCTTATAAAGGAGATGCTTAACCGAGATGAATTCGACGGACGCATGGATATAATACTCTTCAGATTGAGATCATTTTGGAAAAAGCTTGGTAAGTTTTAGCATAATCCAATGCTCTATTTGTGACAATAGATGCAAAGTATCTCATGCCTAGCAAAACCACGGTAGTAGGTTTTATGTATAAATGTAAATGCTAAATTTAAAAAGACTTTAAAAACATATTCTCTTATGATACAATAGGTATCTACAGAATTTCTATTTAAATCAGAATACAGGACGTTATTGTAGATAAAAATTAACGTTCATCCCTCACTACGAAATACTTAAAAAAGCGGCAAGAACTTTGGGTTTTATCATAAGAAATGGTAAAGATTTTCGTAATGCAATAACTAAGATTTTGCTATACAATGGTTTTGTTAGAAGCATTTTAGACTATTGTAGTGTAGTTTGGCGCCCGCATTATTCCGTTCATGTCTTAAGAATAAAACGTATTCAAAAGAGATTCCTATAGCACTTATCACATTCAACTTCATTTAATTAATGCAAAAACAGACTCATATAAAGAAAATATTGCTTACTTTAAAATTGATTCACTTGAATCAAGAAGGAAATATTAAGACCTAGTATTTCTGTACAAGCTGATTCAAAACAAGATAGACTGTCCACAATTGCTGGCTTAACTTAATTTTAGAGTTCCATATAAATATCCTCGGGCTCACATGAGGAATAATGTGAGCCCAAAGGGTATTTATCCACCACTCAAAAGAAAAGTTTTTGGCACTGCTTCTCCTATTCCTCGATTGTGCAAGCTACTCTATTTCTGTAATGATTCGGTCGACATATATGCAGATTTTCTTACTAATTTACGCAAATGATTAAGAAAAGTAATATACCGAATATTTCACTAGTTTATAAGTTTTAATTGTACATTTTTATTAATTATAGGTATCTTTATTAGTGCATGTAGGTAGTGTTTGCTTGTAATTGGATGTAACTTTTTATCTAAAACCTCATGTACTTGTATTTAATTATGAAAATGTATTATTGTTACATTAGTTAGCAAACCAAAATAAATAAAATTTAAATAAAATACATTTGAAGATTTATTATGTTACTTATTTAAGCTTTGGAATCTCTCTCTATTGCAATCAACGTATTATTGCCACGAGTCTTTTATAATTTTTATTTGATAAGCTACAAGGGGCGAATAAACTTGCTTGTACTTTGTACTCTTTCTATAGAACCACAATCACATTGTAATTACACTACAAAGGATAAATATTGTAGTAGTCCTCAACTTGTTTATTTAGAAAATTATATTATAAGTATAACTGATACGAGACCGATAAAAAGAAAGGCGTTATCATTTATTCTAGAACACCTACAGAATCTCGTAAAAAAAATATATTAAACATATTATTGCGTTTGCCATGTGCCTTGACACTTGTACAGAATGAGATAAATTTGTGTCATACATTCCGTATACATCGGCAATGAAATAAGACAATATCGTATACACGTGTGACAGTGAGACAATTAAATGAGTTCACCCAAAGGGGACTGCCCCTTTAGGTAAACTTGTTACGCACGTTAAGGATTTGGCCCCTTTTTTATCTTAGGGGAATGCATTGACGCACCTCTCCGCGGGGCGACGGAGAGGTTATGTCGGACTAACCGGGGAAAGATGGTGAGCGACATCCCGGTAATACCGACTAAACCTACCACGATATTCCTCGACATAAGCGCAATCGGCGGGGCCGCGCGAATCGCTTTCACATGCAATCGCGACCCCGCCGAGGTTTCGGGCCGCCGTATGAAACGACAGGCCACTACACAAATAGACCTGCTCATTGGGCACCACAAATTTTATCCCTACTGTTCCCCGGAGAGAGGGGGACGGACACCCGATACAGTGGCGCGCGTGGAAACACGCTCGCCACCTCTCGAACCTGTTGCTAATCGGGTGGCGGGCAGGCCCACGAAGCCCACCACCCCTAGGTCAAATCCGGCGGTTGGGCCTCGAAGCGGCCCTGTCTAAGTCCGAGGCCGTTTGTTTTCACGACCCTCGGAACCGGCCACTTCCAGGGGCCCGTATCATGGTAGGAGGGGTCCGCATCGGCGTCGAGTCAACCCTAAAGTATTTAGGTCTTTTGCTCGACAGCCGATGAGATTTTGCAGCTCATTTCCGTTGTCTGGCCCCCTGACTTCGAGGCGCTGCAGGTGCGATTGGGCGCCTGCTGCCCAACCTTGACTGAAACTTTTGCCGGAGGCTCTACGAGGGGATCGTGGGGTCCATAGCCCTCTACGGGGCCTCAGTTTGGGTAGACCACCTGACGGCCCGTAACATTGCAGCGCTTCGTGCGCCACAGTGCGCCATGGCCGTCAAGTTGATTAGAGGATACCACACGATTTCGTTCGAGGCTGCGAGCCTCCTCGCCGGATCGATGCCATGGGATCTGGAAGCGGCGCTTCTGGCGTCGTTCTACCGTTGGCGCCAGGAAGTGGTAGCTCAGGGCGAAGGACCTGCTCTTCCCATTCTGGAGGCGGCACGGTCCGAGCTCCGCCAGATCCTGGTGGACGAATGGAAGGAATGACTTGTGCATTCCAGTACCGGGCACGCCACGATCGTGGCGGTAAGTCCTGTTTTTAAGGAGTGGCTGGAAAGGCGGCATGACGCCCTCACCTTCCGGCTGACACAGGTAATAACTGGCCATGGTTGTTTTAGCCAGTTTCTGTGTCGCATAGGCCGGCAGTAGACGCCCGGATGTCATCACTGCGGTGACTGCCGCGATTTTGATGTGGACACGGCGCTGCACACTTTGGCGGATTGCCCCGCCTGGGCATCGCAGCGCCGTGAGTTGATCGCGGCAGTCGGACTGGTTACCCTCTCACTCCCGGCCGTGGTTCAGTCTATGGTCCGTAGTGAGAAATCGTGGAACGCCGTTACCTCCTTTTGTGAGGAAGTAATTTCCATCAAGGAGGCGGCGCGCGGCGGAGCGGGAAAGGGAGCGCTTAAGCCCCCTCCCCAACCGCAAAACCGAGTGCCGGAGGGCGCTAGATGAACTCCAGCCCCCATAAGGTTGTACCTGGGGATGGTGGGCTTCGTGGGCTTGCCCACCACCCGATCAGTTGCATGTCCGAGAGGTGGCGTGCGTGTTTACGCTCGCCTTAGTTGTACATATAATCTTGCTTGCTATAATGCAAGCCGTAAGAATGAACTTTATCACCTAATAAGGATAGGTAGTATTGTGTAGTGGCCTGCCGTTTCATACGGCGGGCCGAAGTCGCGATGGCATGTGAAAGTGATTCACCCGGTCCCGTCTTTGGTTATGTTGAGGAACAACGTGGTAGGTTTAGATTTTAGGGTTAGGGTTTAGTCGGTATGACCGGGATGTCACTATCTTTCCCCAGGTGATTCCGACCACTCTGTTGTCCCACGGAAAGTATGTGTCAATACATTTCATCTGCCAGATAACGCCATAATCCCAAATAAAATTAATTATACTCAGATGCAAATATAACTTTGCTCAAAGGTAATAAAATATAGAAGATAATGAATCTGCTCAAACTTTGCGTACCTCACAACGACCATTGGTATAGGCACAAAATTCGCATACCATACAAATTCAAACATCGTAGACACAGGCTCAAAGTTCGCATAAATCACAATGACTGTGGCATAGGCACAATACAAAACATGTATTTGCTATTTCCCATCAATACGGTCCCCCAACTTCCTTTCTCCAAAATACACGATTATTTATCAGTTTAATATTATTAGGGCCGCAGATAATACAAAATGATACTACGTTTTAAAATGCGTTTAGCGCCATCTATCGGATTTTGGAGTGAATTAATTTAATTTAGTACATTCAACATCACTAATCTATATTGCGTTTCTGCGCCATCTATCCAGTTATTATAATATGCCACACTAAAGGTTACAAATACTAAGCGTTAAACGTACTTTAATATAAAAATTTAATTTTATTTGATTTCAACACTGTATAATACCAAACTTCTGACGACAACTTTGTCAATTACCTTAAATAAGTGAACAGACAGAGCTTAACTAGCTGAATGTAATTATTTGAGATAGATATCTATATCCTTTCCCAAGGTCTAGTCTATCTCTGTACTAAATTTCATCGAAATTGGTTGTGGTTAAGGCGCGATAATGACGAATTACCATAGAATCTTTCATCCCTTATTTCAACCCCTTCATGTCCTTTTTTACAATAAAAAGTAACCTATGTCCTTTCCCAAGGTTTAATCTAACTCCGTGCCAAAATTTCATCAAAATTGGTTCAGTGATTTAAGCGCGACAATAACGAATTACCATATAATCTTTCATCCCTTATTTCAACCCCTTAATGTCCGATTTTACAACAAAAGATAATCTATGTTCTTTTTCAAGGTTTAGTCTCTCTCTATACTTACCAAATTTTATCAAAATCAGTTGTGATGATGACGAATTCCTATACAAACTTTCATCCCTTATTTCTACCCCATTCATGCTCGTTTTACAATAAAATGTAGCCTATATCATTTCCCAAGGTCTTCTCTATATCTGTACCAAATCGTGAAAGCGAGACAGACAGACAGTTACTTTCGCATTTATAATATACAGGGTGATTTTGAAATCGTGTAATTCCTTTTAACCACGCATTCTACTGGTGATATAGAATAACCCTGACCATATTTTTTCTTAATTAGAATAATGGTTTCGGCAAAATTAGAGTACAGATTTTTTTCATGAAATGATTTCATATAGTCATATTTTAGCCACCTGACACAATCTTAATATTTTACTAATTTAAAAATAATAACATAACAATAACTGATGTCGTAAATAATAAGGGGCAATAAAAAGGAGCGCCCGTTATTATTTACTACATTAATTATTAATATGTTTTTTTATTTTAATTAGTAAAAAATTAAAATTGCCTCGGTTGGTTAACATATGACTATCTGACACCATTTCACAAAAAAAACGGAACAATAATTTTTCAAAAAAAATAAATCTAATTAAATAAAAATATGGTCAGGGTTATTCTATATCACCAGTAGAATGCGTGGTTAAAAGGAATTACACGATTTCAAAATCACCCTGTATATATTGGATATTGTACTATTAGCTATATGTGTAAATGTATTATTACAGGAATTTTCTTTACGGATGGATATTTCTGGCATATTCAGAGACGATTTAGCTTACGGTACCTCAGAGACTATGGCTTTGGCAGACGAGACAGCACTTTGGAATCAGTGATCAGCGATGAAATCAAAGAAATGTTGGATATGCGGCTCAGTGGACCAAAATACCCAGATGAAAAGGTAATATACCGCCAAATAAAAATCAAAAATATGTTTATTCATATAGGTCACAAAGTAACACTTATGAACGACAAAGCTTCACTTATTAATGTGAATTTATGTATGTCTGTTGTCATGTTGCAAAGCATGGGTCTAAAGCCAATAAGAAGAACTGACAAAAAACTCACGGCCACTCTTTTTAATTGCCAAGCTTACATTATTTTTACTTCACAAATATTTTCTGTAAAGAGCTGCAGCCATTTAATCACTTACCCATGAAAGTCTTAACCAATAATGCTATCCTTGGGATGTGAATCCAGATGAGTAAAACAAAATAAATGTACATACTACAAATGATCACGAATTGTTCTCATTTGAAATTACAAACCACAATACAATCCTAACTAAAATTATAAATGTAAATGTACCTATGTTTGTAAATCTTTTACGCCTGTGTGTGAAATTTCATGATGATCGGACATGTATTATAGTTAACATGTCTGATCATCATGAAATTTCGCACACACGTTGTCAAGTGTAGATAAAAGGACCTATGTCCTTTATTATATATATAGCCCTTTATTCAGACAAAGTTACTGTTCCCGAGTAAGCGGAGCCGTGTAATCTAATTTATATCTTTGTGTATTAAGTCTAACCTTTATTTTAATCCTCAGTCTCAAGGCAAGAGGAGAAATGACTGCTTTTATAATTCTATAACAGTTTGTAGCAATCAATCACAATGCTGAATAAGTTAATATACAAGTATACATATGTACATAAAAAACGCCTTTTATTCGTACAAAAGCAATCACCACTTACTACTTAAATGAAGCCGTGGTCTACGTTTCTCGTCGCCAAAGGAGTTTCAAACTCTATACTAAACAAAAGAATGCGTGATCCACAATATGTGTATGACACTTGTTACTGACTTGGGGTTAAATGTGTGTCAAACTTTAAATGTGTTTGAAATCAGCCGCAACACTTAGATTATTCTAATAGATATTGTAAGTTGCAAGTGTTGCAAGTAACATATGCAACTGCCGTGGTTTATAGGAATGCATAGGATAAACAACTGTCGCGAGCTACTCGCACTAGTGACCACAAGTATAATAAATTATATTTATTACTATAATCTCAGTAAGACGTCATTCTTGCATTTTGGTAGGTGTAGATATTGCACATGCACAACAGGCGTAAATCGACCAGAGTGCCATTTTTGATAGCTGTTATTATTCGTCGCCCTATAACTCGCAATATAATCTATGGCTGCAATGTTTTCAACTATAACCCCGCCAAGTCAGAAAATTCTTGAGTACCTCGGCCATTCTAAACATGGTTATTTGGATGACCATATTTATTATGTCGACCAGTACATAGCAAGTATATATCGCGGTAATAATAACGCCCGCTTCAGAAGCCCTTTACTTTACATAAATTGTTATTTATGTAACAACATCTCATTTCGCATGAAACATTACATGTTAATATGCAAAAACAATTAACCAACCAGTACAAAATGCTTTTATTATTCATACGTCATACAAAAAGCCCAGTGGTCGGATGCGGGCAGCTCAATATCGGTCTGTATGGATACCCTGGGGGAGGCCTATGTCCAGCATTCGACATCTTTCGAATGATGATGATGATGAAACAACCAAATATGTACTTTGACGTGATACTTGAACTTGCATTTTTTATATATTTTACGTTTTGTTTTAGGAGATAGTTAAAGGAGACTTGGTGTTTTTGCCACTGTTCTTTACTGTGCCATTCACAAACGGCATGGTCCACGTACTTTCAAGATCTACCATGCCAAGAGCTGATTACAAAGAACTCTGGTCTCTTAGCCGTGGGAGTATAATATTCCAAAGGAGCTCCAATGATATGGGTGGTGCACTATCGTTGACGCCGTGGATCAAAGAAATACTGCCTAATTACAGTGGGTACAACGGGTTAGTCAAGGGCAACCAATACCTGCTGGATTTTTTTGCGGTAAATATTAAACATTTGAATATGCTAGAGTAAATAATTAACAAAATAAACTTATTACTAGGTACTGCTATCTACTTATACGTTTTCTTAGTAGTACAGGTTTTTCAACAAGAACTTTGTTTCGTAAATTAAAATAAAACAATAAATTTAGATGACAATGGTTCAAATTTTTATTGTATTAAAAAAGTAAGGTTTTGCAATTATGAATGAAAAATGATATCTGATAAATGTTCACCACGACCACTGTTACATATGTCGATTCTTTCATCAAGGTTTTTTATCACTTTTTGCCCAAAGTGGTGGTTCTATTTCGTTAATTACTTCACGAATTTTGAGTTTTAAGGCTGCAATCGATTCGATTGGCTCCGTTTAGACTCTGTCTTTAACATAACCCCACAAAAAATTATCGAGAGGTGTTAAATCACATGATCGAGCTGGCCACTTAACAGCAGAATTTCGTGAAATTATGCGATCGGGCAATTTGGTTTGCAATAAATTCATTGTTTTGGTAGATGTGAGACTTGTGGCACCGTCTTGTTGAAACAACATGCTAGTGATATTCATATCATTAATAATTAATTGGCCAAATTTGAGTTGTTTACATCTCTCGATAGCGTATTCCAGCGACCGTGACCGCATTTCCAGCCGAATTTTCGAAAAAATTACGGCTCAGTCACGCCTTCGGACCACATAGCGCACCATACAGTGACACGTTCAGCATGTAAAGGCTTCTCAACAATCTGTCTTGGATTTTCAGAAGCCCAAATGCGACAATTTTGCTTATTAACGTAGCCTGACAAAAGAAAATAGGCTTCGTCAGAAAAAAATAATTCAGGAAAACCATCTGTTTGTTCTTGTATGAATTGAGCGAATCTACAGCGATGTGAATAATCGGCCAGTTTCAATTTATGCACCAGTTGCACCTTGTAAGGCTTTAAAGCTAAACCCTTACGTAGAATTCGCTATGTGGTTGTGATAACCTCAATTGAGAAAGTCGAGGAATTGACAAATTCGGTTCTTTTTCAACACTGTGGCTCACGGCTGCGATGTTCTCACTTGAACGACCCGGTCGAACACGCGTTGGAGTTGGCACATTATGTACCGAGCCTGTCGACTCAAATTTATTGACCAAATTCTTAATAGCTGTCTCAGAAGGAAGATTATGTTGACCGAAAATATCCCGAATTTTACGAAATGTAACTTTTTCATTATCTTGTACACCATTTCCATAGTGAATTTTAATTATTTTAATGCGATTTTCGAGTGAAATTGAATTCATTGTAACAATTGTCCAAGCTTCTACTATATATATTTCAAAAAACAAAATGTCATTAACTGTCTTGTAGTTCCAGTGAGACCATATTTATTTATTCATTCATAGGTTCACCTACAGTTGTTAAGGCCCCTCTACACAATGGCCCATGATGGGCCATTATGTAGAGGGCTGGTGAGTAGCTACGCACAAAATAATAACTTATTTATTTATTTTATTTATTTATTTATTACACATACAATATCATTACAGGCATATATCTAATGCAATAATGTAGATTGTCACAAATTAATAATTCAAAGTTAGTGCATACACCTAATCATTATTTTATAGTTTAGTCAGTAATAAGAAATTTAAACATTAATAATCATAAAAAGAAAATTTAAGCAACATTATGTAACCTATTATGATAATGTCAAATTTCATTTCAATTAGTCAATATAATTATTCTAAATATAAATAGTAATTGTATTGCCTATTAAATGCCTTCTCTTCCTCCATCTATTTTTCACGACCTGTTTTTGATGTACATTCCGATAATGATTATATATACTGAGCAAATAGATAGCAGCAGCTGCTATCACTTCGACGTCCATCTTCAACAGACGAGTCTGAGAATCTACATTTACTCCTTGTAAATGTAACAGTCACGATTGTGTAGAGAGCAAACCATGATCGCGGCGATGATGGCCACTTTTTAAATCGCCCATCATGGGCCATTGTGTAGAGGAAGCTTTACACTTTTGTTACAAGTAATGCATTCATAACCAATAAGGTATGGGTGAACAATATCAATCGGCAAACACAGCATTTACGGAAAACATTCGGATTTAACTATTACCTAACACAGATCAGATTATAAGAAAATAATGTTACAATAATTCAGTGAAATTTGCTAATATAAAATAAAATAAATCACACAGCTAACAAACAGTAATATAGCCTACAGTTTATAAAACTTAATAAATAATTAACGCAGTTTAATTTAATTAGGTAACTAATAGTAATTAGTTCTGTTGTGAACCTGGCTCTTAAATTTATAAAGACTGGTATTAAGCATATCAACTTGTTTGTCGAACTTATTATAAAGTCTCTTCGTCTTGGTATTGGGGAGTTTATGCCGAGGACTGTTTTACGTGATGGTGGGTCTATGTAATCTATTAAGATTGATAGGATTTCGAGGATACTTACGAGGGACATTAAAATTTATTGTACACAATAATTAAGGGCAGTCAGTAAAATTATTTACCAGTTTATATAGAAAAATTTGGTAGAGTGATTCTCTTCGTGTTTCGGGCGATATGATATGAAAGATTTGTAATCGCTGTGTAACTTTGGGTACTTTTTGCGATACCAGTGGAATAAGCTAGATGATTTAAAAACCTTTTTGAATACGTTCTATTCTAAGAGTATGTGTAGCATAATGTGGACGTCAAACGACCGAACAATATTCAAGAATACTGCGAACAAAACAGTTGTACAGTAATGTTATAGTTTTGGGTCTATGGAACAGTTTACGTGCGAATTACAAAACCAAGCGCTTTCGAAGCCTTTTTGATAACTGTATCAATGTGAGGTATAAAAGTCAGTTTTCTATCGAGAATAACTCCCAGATCTTTTATAATATCACTTCTACTCAAACAAGCACCATACATGTGCTAAGCTTTATCTATATATTATAGTTATCGGGTGAAAGTAATTTGGCTGCATTTATTAATGTTGAATTGCATCATATTTTTGGTACACCAATCTATAAGATTGCTATCTTCCTTCCATATTTTTATATTCCTGAAGCAACACTGTACCTATCTAAATCCAATCTATGTCTGCGTACAAGAATGGCACTGAATTTTCAAACATCCAGACAGATCATTTATAAAAATAATAAACAATAATGGGCCTAGATGCGAACCTTGGGGTATACCGGAAGTTATTTTATATGTATTAGATTTATGTCCATGAGAGAAAAACCCGTTATAAGGCTAGGTCATTTTAAATAAATAAGTCACGCAAGCTAATAGCACCTAGTTTTTAAAACACTAGGATCTTCCACCTGATATATTAATATTATGACAAATCCTGTTAATACTACTTTTATCACAAATATGCTAGTCACATATCTTTAAAAATATTTTAATAAAATGGGTAGCGTTGATTTTAAAAGAATAAGTTTATATAAATTGTGTTACCGCTAGAATGTTTACTAAATCTTGGATAAGCTTACCAAGAATAAAATATATTGTTAGCTTTAGCATATGCTTCGAGCATCTAAGGGATACAGAAAACTAAATTTAACTAATGTGATATATTAAAACAAGATTAAAAGTGGTATTAAAATATTAATAGGTTTTATATAAGACAGAAAACGAAAATTAATTGCAAAGGTCAGTAACCACACTAATCACACACGTAACTTGATCGCAATTACGTTTTTAAAATCATAATTTCACTTTCAAATCTAAATAATATTTTATCGACCTAATTAAATTTGCTTAACTTCAAATTGTTAATAAATTCAAATTAATTACAGAAACTAGTAAAAGATGCACAAGAAACGCACGATCCAACGTATGACCGCCATTTCCTCGACATGTATCTCACCAAAATGCAGCAAGAACTCACTGAAAAGGAACGCAGCACATATTCTAGTAAGTAAATAAACACTTGAATGACCAATTTTAATTAAAGATATTGAGATTGTTTTGATTTCTATAAAGCCATAATCTAATACTTTACCATGAACATTTGTATAATCTATTGGTATACATAACAGTGGTATAAACTATTATCAAAAATTTATAAAAAAATTAAATGGTTGATAAATACACTGACGAACTCATAAAATGCATCAATGTTCAAGACGCCTTTAAAATAAATATTTTAACCAAGTATTAAGGAACACGCTCCTCAATGCAACTTTGAGCATATCTCTCTCCACGTCGCGCGTCGACGATAGACTCTTCTGCGACCGTCTGCACCATTTAAACATGTCCTACACTCATCGGTGAACAATATGGAGGCCCATTGCTATTCAGTCCAATTAAGATGTTCACGCGCAAATCTTAAACGAGTTTGTCTATGAGCTGCAGACAGCTTTGGACCATTTGCTGATCTAAAAGGGGTGATTGCCGCTTCATTAATGCCCGTTTTCACCAACATCCCCTAAAATTTAACGGATCCCCTAAGCATGGTTAGGGGGCCATTAGGAGATGGTTTCTGTTTCACCAATATTTAGGGGTCTCCTAAACATTAAAAGGTCCCCTAAATTTAGGTGGTCGGCATTTGGGCCCATAAACCGCCACATACATACGTAAGTGATCGCTCACATAACCAAGATGGATTGTGATTTAAATTAATTTTTTGAAAACATAGAGACTGTTTCTACTATATTCAACGCGTTTAACGGAAATAATAGCCAAAAATATATCGGCAACGACTAAATTACTTCGAAAGTTTTGATGAAACTGACTTCTTTCGGAGATATAGGTTATATAAATCTTCAGTGTTTTTGTAGTAGGTAGACTCCTGTTTCTTGAGTTGTACATTTTTGCTTCACTCTTAATTTTTCCAGACTCTGATGAGCCATGATACGCCGTAGGTAACAATAGTTTTCAAAGCAAAATACTGTGATTAAATAACCTCTAGATTAACTAAATTTTGGCCCGAAAAGAAAAAAAATCGTAAAATAACACGCAACGAACAACAAAGTCAACAATCAATCAAATCAAAACCCACGAAAATTTATTTATTTATTACTGAATATCTAATGGATAATATTTCTTATCCATTAGATATTCTGTAATAAATTAATCAATTTTTATAAAATTGTTTCAGTAAGACATGAATTTATTAATGTTACATATATTTAAATAATTTTGCCCATTGTCTATTTATATTATTTGCCAAATCATTTATTTTTATTCACTATTTAATTGACATATTCAATTTATTATCTTATAACTTATCAATTTCTAAATACCTTTGACATTACTTAATTTATTTTCATTGACATGTATGTGATTTAGTTGAAATACGATAATTTACTTTTGACTTTACTTAATTTATATTTATTGACATATACATAATTGATAAAATACTTTACTTATTATTTAATGTCAAATATATGTACGCCACAGCATGAGGCTAAACATGACTGGACATATTAATTCATTAAATATAACTACAACGTGCATGTTATACATTGTATGTAACAACACAGATGTTTTTAACAAATAAAGAATTATTATTATTATTACTGAAAGAAGTGTCAACAAACGTGACCACATATATACCTGAGGTGTCGAAATGTTTACACAGAGTAAATATGCAAGGAAATATGAAATTAATTAGAAATATGGATGAAATAGAATTTAATATTGCTATCAAAGCATGACTGAATAATTACTGTATTTGTATAAATGTATACTTTAAAGAATTTAAAAAAAATCAATATTGTTTCAAAGTATCGATAAATTCAAAGACAACTTAGTCCCTATTATCGAAAACAAAACGTCACATAGTTATGTGTTAACTAAACGTCACATAGTTGGGTGACAAAAATGATGGTGAAACGTAATTTTATTTAGGGACTAGGTTGGGGGAGCTTTTAAGCTAAAGATCCCATACGTATGTGGCAGTATAGGGGATGTTGGTGAAAACGGGCATAAGCCTCCTTCTTATTGTTCGTGCACTCACGTTTACTCCACGTACTTCATTCATCTCTATTTTAATGTTTACTGACGTGAGGAAACGATTTCGTAAGGAAGGTGAAACAATAAATCGGTCGTCACGATGGGTGGTTGCTCGAGTTCTGCCGGTACCGGGTCTCCTTTTGTAAGAACCTGTCTCTACAAACCTTCGGTATACTCTAGAAACCATAGACTGGTTTAAATTTAAATTTTAGCAATCGTTCGTTGATCCAAGCTTCCCGTACTAATGCCACAATTTGAGCGGCTTGTTCGGACGAAGTATACATATTTATGGTTACGAAACTTTTGTTGAGTTTAAGAGGCTAATAATCAATACTATTGGTAACAATAATCCAAATTGCAAATAAAAAAAATGAATGAATTAATTAAACTTTACTCTAATAACACACGAATTTGAGACTATGCATAAATTTTATATTCCGTTATAATTTTATCTTTTACGGCAATTCTATTTCAAATCTTATATTTTTTTATGATTAATGGACAGTCTCGACATTTTCATTCTATTTCAACTAAAAAGTTTGCATACTTATTAAAAATATTAATTCGAAAGTAATCCTGAACTTTGATGCAGTTTATGAGTCCGTCAGTGTATTTTCACTATTCATCCGCGATCAGTCATTATTAAACTTTTACAATGATGCTAAGAATGGCTAAATTAAAGTGTTTTTGTTTCTATACTTAACTAGCTTACATTTAACCACTACTAATGCTATGTGATGGAGACCACCTACCCAACAAAAATCTATTCTTTCGGTCCTAATCGTTGTGACCTTTACAATCGTCGTTGTACCATCTATTAGTGCGCTTTCACATGTTACGGTTTCCTGTTCTTGGTAGCCACTCAAGACCCTGTCTTAACAGAATTTAATCGGTTAAGTTTGAATTAAGTTTGGTTAAGTTTGAATTATTGCTTAAAATTATATCGCCAAGATGTTGATTGCAGATTGCTTAATGGCAGAGTCTAATAGCAATATCTAAATATATCTTGTTCTTTGTTACGGATATTGCATACTATTTTACAAATCAATATTTGCAAGCATGTATAAACAAATGTGAGACAACATGGCATTGAGAATAAAGCAATAATAAATGTGTAAAGGGAAATATCCGTGAACGTTGAACGACACGATTGTATAGTTTATCTTGTACGTCCATGCATCAGATTCAAGGTGCAATATTTCACTACGCAGGAGAATTATTAACTTTCGCTATTAATTTAATCACTCGAAATTTGGCTGGAATTTCAATATATCCCAATTTCTACATAATCAATAATCATATATTACAATTATTATATTTATTATATAGAAATTTATCTGCTAATAGTATTTTTATCATATCATGCTATATAATCCATATACTTCAACAGAAATAATTCCTGACCAATATGAAACGTATAACATATTACCGAAACTCACTAATGTTAAAAAAGTACATCATCTGCATAATTGATTTGTAGGCACTCAATTTTCAAGAGTTTTCGAGTAGAAAGTCGACTAATAAATCATTATCATAGTGATGATCACTATGATAATTATTTATATTAGTTGATTTTCTTTGACGTAAATGACATGTGTCATAAGTATACTAATAGAAGAAGTAAAAAACAGATGTTGAATTTAATTTACAGATTTTAGATTGTTTTACTGTATAATTCAGCTGGTTAATAGTGACGATCACTAAACATAGGTGTATAAAACACTACCTATTAGTGTTTAAGAAAACGCTTGTCAATTTCTGTGCTACCTATAAATGTAATCTTAGATGTTAGGTAATTAATTAGAAGTTAACTGAATTTACATAACATCAATATTGACTCGGTCAAAAGATTATTGTCTGTGACACGGTCTAAAATATCTATGACGTAACTTTAGTTGACAACTAAGGATAACAATACGGAAATAGTAGTTTGACAGACATTCGTTACTAATTAATATCGATGGTAATAACTTTGAACTGTCAATCAAGATACACAATAGCTCTACAGGAAGTTCAACGCAGAAACCCTTTGTTTGAACTATATAACGCACAAAGTTCATTGCTTGTTTTCTTGTCTACTAACTGACAATAATTACAAAAGATGTGTTTTGATTGTTCATTTTGTACTTGTACTGAATAGAAAATGAACAATGTAAACACATTCACAGGTCACATGTTATCTATCGAGATATCGCATGACCTAAATACGTCGAATGAGTAATAAATCTTAAATACATGTCGTTGATGCTCAATTAAGCGAACTGAACAGGCAGTCCGCAGCAGTGCTGGCAGTAAGTACTGCCCCTTTTTAGGAAGCTCAAAACCTTTCTCGACAAATAAATAAAACGGCCATTGAAATTAAACACTTTATACGGATTTTATCGCGTTGTTCAGTCTGTTTGGCGACAATCTACTTAAAGTTGGAGGTAAACGTCAATATTTAAGTAGATTGCCGCTATTTTTTTTCTTTTTCCAGAATTGGATCCTCAATTTTTGTTATATATTTAGGATTTTCGTCTAAGACTAACACAAAATTGCACAAACACATACGTATAAGTTTTCTATAGCGTACTCCTATAGTTGTAGAATACTGCAGCATTCTATAACAAAGTCAATAATAGAAAGTTTAGAAAAATAATAAAAAATGGGCTTATTAGTGATACTATCGGATGGTGCCATAAAACATTGACTATATGATATAATTATGATGATGTAATGGGACGCGACTAAAAATATAATTTCGTAGAAATCTCTCATGAAATGTTTTATTTCGCCGTAATGTTATATTACATTAAAAGCAGCCGGAAACAGCTTTTAATATAATATCCCGCTATTACTTATAGTATAAGCAGATAATCACACATATCCTTAATATAATTACCCACATACAATTAGAAAATTCCTTTTATACAGATTTTTGACTTATCCCATTGAAGCACATAATTATGACTTTTTTCAAAGAAAAATTTGTAATTATCGGCTATCGCAGATGGCTTTATTTGAGCGCCTACTAAAATAAAAAAGCAATAACCAGCTAATCTACGTAAGCTTAACTAAATACATATTTTTAAATATACAGGTTGTCCTAGAAGTCGACGTCAAGCCGCTATATATATAGCTATCAAAAAAAGATAAAATAAATCAAAGATAAATATTTTAAAAATTGTAGGCATGTTAAAAATCATTTTTTTCAATATGGTCACTTATTGTTGGGCTAAGTATTAACTATGAATCTTTGATTGGAAAAAGTGACAGAAGTGAAAAGACAGTCACAGGGTGTAAATTTTCTGTTTTTTAAATGCCTATCATTTTTAAAATACGTAGGTTAGATTTGTTTTTTATTTTTCAGTAAGCTATTATAACTTAGCCTGTTAACTGATTTCGGCTTGACATCGACTTATTTAATCTGGATTTCGCCAATAAATCTCTACCTATTCCTCAGGAATAGTGATATCTGGATTTTTTCGTACGCTAGTATCGTCTATACACGGTGGAGTCGACTAGAGTGCGTACCAACAAGTTTGGATCCTCATACCGAATGATCAAGGCATGGATTTCTCTGCCAAGGCACGTGTCCTTCTTCCTTCAATCCTGTGTCCTTTAAGCGGGGCGTAAAAAGCACCTTCTCAGGCCGTCAAAGTAGAGACCTCAACATCGCCTCGGCTGCTATGAGGACGATGTGGAGGCCACTGCTCTTAGACCACACGACTGCTCACCATCAGGAGGAATGTGGTCATTCTGATAAGTAAAAAAAAAATATATGTGTAGTTTCTTGATGATCAGTCAGTCAGTTAAGGTGTGGAAGCGAAGCAAACAAACTCATATTCACATTTATAATTTTGGTTTTACGTAGATGCACAGCCGTTACCAGTGCGGCCTCAGCCGAAAAAAAAACTTTTTTTTCAAAGATATGAAAATAGTAACGAAATATTTTTTTAACTGCTGGACATAGGTCTCTTATTAGTAAAAGAAAGGCTAGATCAAAATGCAATATTTTTTGAGAAATGCGAATTTCTGGTTTATTTGAAATCTGGTTTCGAATAACGAACTATGCCAAGTCTATTCCAATCCATTCCGATGAAAATGTAAACTAACTAAATTTTATTAAATGTATCATATTAATTACCTACTTAATGGGTTAAATAACCATTTATTAAAACCGTATTTTCAATGTTTACACATGAGACCTCAAGGCATTTTAAAACAATTGCTGTTTGATTATATATAATTATTTACTTATTTCGAAAAATCTTAATCGGTGAATGAGGTTATTTGACAGATGAAAAATATCTATAATTTATAATTGTATAGGGCTGTCCGACAAATAATAATTCATTCAAGTCTTAAGATTTTTACTAATCGATAAGTTCATGAAAATTATATAAACAAAAAGATTGTTAAAATTACTTTGCAATGAAATATATATATTTAATATAGGTATTTAAAATTTATATAAATCTGTCACTAACTGCCAATAAGCAAGCCAAAGAACAAGCAACTAATAGGTACTTACGTGCAACAGAATCGCTGTTGCTGATACTATGTGCCGAAAGAGAGGTTCTAAAGCTTAGTTTGTCATTTCCTACACGGGACAAACATTTGTGTCATCCAAAAATCGTTTTGCTGAATCTGGGTGTTGTTTATGTCCGTTGTTTGAATGTTCGTAAAGCCTTCTGCGACACAATATTTAAACCTAATGCGGGAGTTAAAAAAAGAAATAGTATGAGGCTGGGCACTGCAACTCAAGGTTAAGCAGCTGTAAAACTAAATTTAAAAATAAATTTATATTGGTATATTTTGACCATTCTAAAATAATTTATCCTGACCGTCAAGAAAACTGCCATATTATTGACTATTCGTCACTGATTATTTCATGTGTTCGGGGGGGGTACTCTGTTACTTTTGTGTGCTTTTGCTGACGACTTGACTTACTTACGGAATATTGATTACATATTGATTAAGATTGTGCTTACCCTTGAAGCGTCAACATTTGGCTACAATAATTGGACAAATAACAATAATAATTGGCTACAATAATAACAATGAATAATTTAATTAGCCTTTGACGTTCATAAGTTTTATTTTGTGGCCTACATGAATACCTACATAATTTTTGACACAACTTTTTTAAATACTAATTATTTCTTCATATTCTTATATTTACTAATTATTTCTTAGATTATTTCTTTTAACAATGAAGAATGATATACCATGCAAATGTTTTTATCGTATATCCTGTTTGCTCAACTGCGTACATTGAATAATGGGTACAATTATAGCGCGATAAGATATAATTGTAGCAGTTTCTGTGTCATTTCTAACTCTTTCGCTGCATTAAATCGAATGATTCGATTAGGTAATTAATTGTCTTACAATAGGATATTTTACTCTATATGATAAACAATCTAAAAATATATTATTGAGATAGCTTACGCAAAAAGCAGTCGGAAAACGTTTGTTTTAGTTCATAAAATAGCCAAATAAATTTTAAAGTTCAATTCAATGTTTTCATCTTTTTTAATCTGTTTCATAACACCAGTATAGTAGTCGCCATGTTATTACGTCATACGGCTGTGTAGAGTGTCAACTGTTCAGCGTACCTTTAATCTCTATAGGCATTTTATTGTTTTATTTTTGCATTCAGGAACAGCACACCAACGATAAGTAGAATTATAACTCATATTAAAAAATTTGAAAATGCTAAATTTAAATTCATTTTTATGGCACTTATCGATTGAATAAAAATTTTGTGAAATTTTTAGTGCTTCATTAGCACTATAGAATCTAATTGAGTCACTTTTCAAAAATGAGTGTAATACCCTATTGATCCTACAATTGGACATCACTAAAATGTATATGGTCATGTCAATGAACCGTTTGTTAACCTTTTTATTATATTGGATTGGAATATATAGCACTCATATAGCCCAGTAGTCGAAATTCGACAATAATCAGTATTGAAAATTTGAGGCAAACTTATATTAATTCACATTCTACAACATTTTAGTTTCTACCCTTTTATATTAATTTATTGAATAGGTATCTCAGAATAAACACTTTTATATGTATTTTAATACAAAAAGAGTTAAGTCATTACATATTATAAAACAGTCTCCGGCCGCTTCTGTCTGTCAGTTCCCGATAAACTCATAAACTACTAAACGGATTTTATGCGGTTTTTACCAATAGACAGAGTGATTCATAAGGAAGCTTTAGGTGTATATTTGTTAAGGTTTTGTACTAGGTACCCGTGCGTAACCGAGGAGGGTTGCTAGTACTATTATAATTAAATAAATAATAGGTAAGTATAAAACAAGAACTGTTCCAAAATGTTTTTTTAGTAGGTTATAAAGCTCATCAATAAGACCTAAACAAAAAAAAAACAGATTTTTTTTTGACAAACGGTGGCGCAATATGTACATAATATTTTAGTCTATGCCTATTTATAAATGGACTAGCTTTTGCCCGCAGCTTCGCTCGCGTAAAAGAAGGTTAGGTTATGTAAGCAACAGTTTTTTTTTTAAATAAAGTGTAGCCTATGTTACTCGGTGATAATATAGCTTTATATGGTGAATTGATCGCGGCAGTCGGACTGGTTGCCCTCTCACTCCCGGCCGTGGTTCAGTTTATGATCTGGAGTGAGAGATCGTGGAATGCCGTCGCCTCCTATGAGGAAGTAATTTCCATCAAGGAGGCGGCGTAGCGGTAGAGGGAGCGCTGGAACCTTCTTCCCAACCGCAGAACCGGGCACCGGAGGGAGATGACATCCAGCCACCTGTTTGACCTGGGGGTGGTGGGCTACGTGGGCCTGCTCGCCATCCGATCAGCACCAGGTCCGAGAGGCAGCGTGCGTATTCCTATGTGCGCCTCTGTGTCGTGTCGTTGTCACTCCTCAGGGGAACGGTAGCGGAAGTATTTTGTGTAGTGGCCTGCCGTTTCACACGGCGGCGCGCGGCGTCGCGATTGCATGTGAAAGCGATTCACGCAGCCTCACCGTCTATTGTTATGTCGAGGAACACCATGGTAGGTTTAGTCGGTATTACCGGGGTATCTTTACCCTGGTGAGCCCGACATAACCTCTCCGTCGCCCCGCGGAGAAGTATGCGTCAAAGCATTCCCCCACGTAAAAATAAAGAAAAAAAGCTTTATATAGTGAAAGAATTTATAATAGTTTTTGAGTTAAATCCTTACAACAAAGAAATAATCAAATCTTTCCCCTTTATAATATTAGTATAGATTTTTAAGATGGCAACTGTGTTATCTACAAATCTGCGGTTAAACTCAATCATACAATAACGATAGTTTCACTCATCCATAATAAGGTAGTTATAAGATGATAACTTGTTTTTACCTAAACGACTGCCATTAGGTAAAACCTTAAAACTTGTCCTCTCAAGGTAATAATTATTGAATAAAATCTTGTCACGTGTGCTATTAAAGATTCAAAGGTGAACTTGAACTTTGATTAATAGCCTTTTGAGTAGCTGCGGCACACCGGCGGCAAGATATAACTGGTTTTCATTTGACTGGTATTCCAACAATTGACAGGTTAATAACCTGTCAAATAGAGTATTATACTATAATAGGTAGAAGCACAAAAACACGAAGTACAAAGTCAAATCAAAGTCAAAAATTATTTATTTATTTAAGTCACAAAATAACGCTTATAAACGACAAAGTTTGCATTAGTGTGCTTCCTGAAGTTGGTTAATTTTCATTTAGGTTAGTTGCTAGATTCAGGCAAAGGGTTTTGAGCCTATGAGAATCTTGTAATAGGCTCAAAAATCTTGTAATAGGCTCAAAACAGGTATCTACCTGCAAGAAACTCACGGCCAACACAATACTTAAGCCTCGATGTCAGTACGTGTATGTATGTTAGCTAATGTAAAATAAATTCAACTAACGCTAAGTTAGTCAGCGTGCGTGTGACGAGCGATGCAACTTTCAAACACATCAACTACTGGTTTTGCCCTCTTCGTCTAAGGTAGGTACGTAACTCAAACAAAGGGCTACACTGCCAGTCAAAAGAAAAGTACCGATTGTACGTTCTTGTTATTTTTTTTAATGGTTGTACTTTCTTTTATTAATTTTAAACGAAACATTCTATTTAATTTCATCTATTCAAGAACAATTTGAACATTGTGTGTGATAAAATAATAATATATAGACAATCAATTAAATAAAAAACAACATTGCAAATGAGATAACAAACTAAATCAAAATTTAAATAATAAATAAAAACAAATGAATAAGTAAACATGTTAGAAAAAAAAATGTCTTAAAAGGAATGTCAAAGGCAAATATTAAATGTATACATAATAGTAGGTACATGTCACAATCACAAATAAATTATATTAAAGTTATTTACATGTCATTGGACGAATAATGGCATTCGTCTAGCAACAACAGCTTTAATTTAATTTTAAAAAAAAAGTACTGCCACATCACAAACATTTATCATTGAAAATAACTTATACTATTTAATTTATGGCCTGATGCATGTGACAATAATGGCGTACATAACATTGGCAATTCATCGGCTCGAGGATGGAATACAATAACTAATTAAAAAAGAAAAAGACATAACAGCTTGAGTTCATTTTGGAAGTTCTTTTTATACAATAATTAGATTTCACTTGTCTAAGCACTATGTTTCTAGTCTTTCCTTCTTGTGCTCTACCTTATTTGTCGTTCTGCTTGAACAACAACCTATCCAGATTAATACATCGTAAAATTCTAGAGTGAGATTAAATTATATCTATACTATTTATAATTTGTCTTAATTCGGCCGCTTACGCCATTAGAAAAGTCCGTGGATTAACTGACGTTGATACAGCCAGATTAGTTTATTTTAGTTACTTTCACAGCGTTATATCATATGGAATATTATTATGGGGTAAAGCAGCTGATATACAAAGTATATATATATTGCAAAAAAGAGCTGTGCGTGCAATTTATTAATTAGGAACTAGAATCTCGCTCAGAGAAAAATTTAAGAATATAGTTATTTTAACTGTAGCATCTCAATATATTTATTTTAATATTATGCACGTCCGTCTAAATATACATTTATACATAAAAAATAGTGACATACATAACATTAATACTAGAAATAAATATAAATTATGTGTTCCATTCTACCGTCTACATAAATCTCATGGTTCCTTCATGGGTCTTGGTATACGTTTTTATAATAAAATCCCGAGCAATATTTTAGAATTACCAGAGAATACATTTAAAGTTAAAATTAAAACTTGCTGAATTTCTAAAGTATCTATACTAATATTATAAAGCTGAAGAGTTTGTTTGTTTGCTTGAACGCGCTAATCTCAGGAACTACTGGTTAGAATTGAAAAATTATGTTAGTGTTGGATAGCCCATTTATCGAGGAAGGCTATAGGCTATATAGCATCACGCTACGACCAACTGGAGCGGAGCAGCAATGAACAATGTTGGAAAAACGGGGTAAATTCTCTTATCTTATATGAAGCAGACGAAGTTGCGCGGGTCACCTAGTATTATAATATAGATGATTATTTGAATGACAAAAGTCCATGGCACTAATATTTGCATCAGATCACAGGACGTTAAATGACAAATACTAACACTTTTTTAAATGTTTTTTTTTTATATTGTACACCTTGTTTTATCTAGAATTTACATTGTTGTTACACTCAGTCGTATTTTAATCAAGAAGAATGTGCAATGAAGACAACTCGTGATTATGGACAGTTCCGTTAAGTTTTCTTTTCAGTCTTATTCTGAGTTCGCTTGCCAAGGACCGTCATGCTCACTCAAATGTCATTGTTTGTGGTGGCGTCATGGACCGGGTCGTTCCCTTCCCTTCAATATGGCAATGGCTGGCCCATGCGTCGTACTCGTGAACGGGTGCTACTTGGGGTGACTGGTCGACCATGGTTTCGTGGAATTCGATAATTTACTTACTACATTTTTATTTAAACAGTTAGATTGAACTACGGACTACAATCATGACTTGTCTTGATTATTTATGGACATGTAAGTGGATGGAGTCCTATTTACCACACTGCTGCTTTAGAGGCTACCATGAAATTTTAAATTTTATCAAATGCTTGAGTATGTTCAGTAGTAGTTTATGGAGAAATGGTTGCAGCACCTAACAGTTATGATTTGTAAACGATATATTATTGTACACTTGGCGATTAAAAAGAGAGGCCATGAGTTTCTTGCCTGTTCTTCTCATGAGCCTTACACCCTTGCTTTGCTGAACGTGGCAGTAAATGTAAATTCACAGGAAAAAATTTGTGTAACTTTGACATTCATAAGTGTTACCTTGTAAACTCATAATAGTAATAGTAGTAATAGTAGTAGAGCCTCGCTGCTTTCAGCATGAATAGGCCGGCTTGACCGGGGAAGGACTGCCCTCTCACAGAATATCGACGTGAAATAGCAATATTCCTATTGTTGTGTTTCGTTCGGTGAGTGAGAGTGCCGGAGGCCCAATCGCCCTCTTTCCACCTTCCCGCTACTTCTCCATCCCACTCCCTTTCCTAAAGGGTTGGCAATGCGCAAGTAATGACTCTGGTATTGCAGGCGTCTATAGGCTACGGTGACCACTTACCATCAAGTGGGCCGTATGCTTGTATGTCAGCCTAGTTCAATAAAATAAAATAAAAATAACTTGTATAAATTTATTTTGATTTGATTTGGTATACTATACTACTAATATATCAATGTTTTTAATATGATCTACAATTCTACACATATATGTAATTGCCTGTCTATTGTACATTATATCTATTATATTTACTCTAACTATTAAATATGTTTATAAACTGTATGCCGAATAATCGTACGTGACTAGCCCGTGGGTTTCAGCTGAAAAACAGCGCTGCGGTCATCCGTAGCAAAGGCTGAGCTGCAACCTTTTGGACATACTGATAACATTTGCCAAATTTTCTTTTTTCTTGTTTGTCTTTTTTTCTTCTTGTTTGGTTTCTTCTTTTTTGTTTATAAATTTTAGTAATAATTAGAAATAGTAAACGATTGTACTGTTACTATGTTGATATGTTGTGTTTGTGTGTGTCTAATAATTTTTTTTTAATGGTATGGTTTTAAGTCAAAAGCTACTCAAACGGTTTAAAATATAATTTCAGCATATTCTAATGGTACTAGCCAGAAATGTAGCCCATGTTACTCAGTGATATGATAATATAGGTTTCTACCTAAATTGTCACATCACCGAGTACATAGACTACATTTAATTTAAAAATAGTACTGTCTCTAACATTACCTAAACTCTTTTACGCGACCGAAGACGCGGGCAAAAGCGGGTATCTAATATACCCATTTCGTTGTCCTATGATAGATACAAGGAAATCTAATCTTATGTGATTCATCAAACAGGGCATAGCTTCTTAAGAAAATAAATTGTAATACTGTACCTACATTGCATACACAGATATAGGACTTTTCGAAATTATGTGCGTTAGATTGACAATTATCGCCTGCTCCGTGCCTCGGAGAGCACGTTAAGCTGTCGGTCCCGACTGCCATGAACATCTATGGCAGTCGTTATTGGGAAGTCAGTGCCCTATAATATCCTGACACTGGTCTAGCCTTAGGCTATCATTAGCCTTCGGGTTGCGGAGATCAGGTGGCAGCCGCTCCGTGTAAAAACTGATATCCAGTCAAATCCGGTTAGACCAGAAAAGCCGACCCCAAGTGACTTGGGAATAATAAAGGCTAGGGAGAAGAAGACTGTACCTACATTGCAATTTATGGCACAAACGATATTATTGTCGGCCTCGGTGGCGTAGCGGTTAGTGTAACCGACTGCCACTCCTAAGGTCGCGGGTTCGATTCCCGCACAAGTGAAACATTTGTGTGGATGAACATGGATGTTTGTCTTGGTCTGAGTGTTTCTATGTATAATATGTACGTATTTACAAAATAAAAAGTATATATGTATGTTTATCCATTGTCTAGTACCCATAGTACAAGCTCTGCTTAGTTTGAGCTAGATGGTGTTGTGTGTATGTGGTAGAATATTATATTATATTTGTTTGGATATCTGTGTACGTTCTTATAGTTTCTATGCTGCATACATTTACTTATTGCATTTGATTATATATGCATTAGTTATGTGCTTTCATGCACATACATATGTATTCTCCGCGAAATTTACTTAAATGCCGTCCATCTTATGACAGAAGCGATTTCCCGGGCTGCACTACCATGACTATCGTCTTTCTTTCTCAACGCTTCTCGGTTTGCCGGACCATATAGTCGGCCAGTAAGCAAGTAAAAAAACTCACAAATTCAATACTTATATCCTTGTTGTAAATATTAATTCGCCCACACGCTTATTATGCTAGAATTTCCCAATAATATAATCTACTACTCCTACAATGGAATATATTAAGTTATTTTAAAAGGCAGGTATTTTTGAACTTCTAATACCAACTTATTAAAACAATTTGAATATCAATTATGTTATTTGCGACGTAGTTAGCTATATCAATAACTATTCTTAGGCGGAAATGGGTAATCAAATTTGTTGATGTTGAACATGTTAATGGTATCTAACCATTAATTTAAAAGCCCTTTTTGTGCCCTTAAATACGTCTGTGAATATACATAACATCACATCTAGTAATTCAATGTAATTTTATTTATATTTGTTTATTAACTTAAACTAGACTAGTTTAGACTACACGAATGGTGCTATGGTTTAAATGGTTGCCTCGCCATTGCCACTGCACTGAGTATTGCAGGTTGGAATGTTGTAAATTTCATCCCCATACGGAAAAAAATGGGTGTTCCAAGTCTGGGTGTTCTTTGTGTCTATTGTCTGCATGGTTGTAAAGTCAACTGCGACACAGAAAATATTACTAGTGCAGGAGATATCATAAAAACTGATGAGATAATAGTTGACAGTAAACTAGTAGTAAGGAATATATATATTTTTTTTTGTAAAGTCTTATATGAGTATCAGCTTTTCCTCGCAGCCTGGAACGAGAATAGTACATAAAATTTCCTATATCCTTTTCTGAACCCCTGACAACGTGTATGCGAAATTTCATGACATTCGGTCGAGTAGTTAAGACGTGAAAACATAAGAAACAAACTCATATTCCCATTGATAATATAAGTTAGAATTCCCTAAATAGTTATGTTACCGTTTTTCAGTGGATCAGTTGTTATTGACGTGCACCGACTACATGTTCCCCGCGGCGTCGGCGGTGAACTTTGTGCTGGCTATCCTTGTGGAACGACTGCTGCTGCAGCCCGAGATTCAGGAGAAGATACACGAGGAGATCGACCGTGTCGTTGGCAGAGATCGCCTGCCCACGCTTGATGATCGATGGAAGTATGTTTCAACATTTTTATTTACTTTTATTTATTATTAATCAGTAAATTGTATTAGCTACTACTTACTGCGTATTGCTTAAGTCACATTTATCAGAGATTGGGGTGGTCGCTGTGGACATTAATATAAACAGCACTCTGTTTTATACCAGTGAGGCAGTGATATGTGTCTTCTAGATGCTTGTCAACTAAGAGCATCACAATAATTTCATAGATTCTAAAAAAAGAAGTTCAACGCAAGGAACAATCAATTCTAATCATCTTACTTCGTAGCATATCTTTAGAAGCACTATTTACCATAGGAGCACAAAAGATCACTCGGCTATTAGATTGAGGTACTCTTTTAGTCCTAACATAATGATACAACTGAAGATTCTACATTGTCCTAACTATCCATGAAATACTTTCAATACAAGGGAACTGTCAAAGCAAGCTGAGAATGATCGTTTTGGTGAGACCACACCGAGCGGTTGGTTAGACTGTTCTGATATTGAAGGCTTTGTCGCTGAATTCTCTTTTATTGATGTTGCTGGCAAATTAATCAAACTAAATGGTTAAATGCAACCGCCGCTAAAGACATGGCTTAAAATTTGAAATCAAATACAAAACGAATTAACACCTTTAAGACAAATATAAAACGTAAATCTAAATATGCCAATACCATAAATTTAACACCTACTAAATGAATATTATACCTCCTACCTACAACATTACGTATGTGTGAAACAAGTATATATATAATCCCTAATTATTGAAACTTGATTAAGTCAGGTCATTAACTTTTGAAAAACAAGGTTAAGGCATTTACCTTGAGAAGTACGAGGACAACGACAATTTTATTATCTTACCACTAATAAACGTATGTTATAATATGCCTTAGACATATGTATGTATTTTGGAGAAACGCTATTCAATAAAATATTAGTACCAACGTTTTACGTGGGAGATTCAACTGTGTAACAGTTACATGTTCCACTTGGGGTAATCTTTAAATATTCTGACGTTGTTGTGAAACAGGTACAATAAATCTCATTAAGAAAATGTCAGAAAAACAAAATCTTGATATCTTGATACGACATATTTCTTCAAATTACACGTACTTTGGGAAAATATAGTAGGTACAAGAAACAGAGATAGATCGAATTTTTTAGATCGAGGGCTACTTAGAATTTAAAAAAATTGTTGCTCGAGTCTGGGTGTTCTTTGTGTCCGTTGTTTGAATGTTTGTAAAGTCCCCCGCGATTCAGGCACCATGTAAAAGTGAGAGAAATGTTTAAAAAAAAAACTTAAATGTCAACAGACAAGAGGAATGGAAGTACAGACCATGACTTCACTCACAGGAGAAGTCCATATAGCTTAGAAAGTAGGTAGTCTAAATTCTATGTCAAAGATGATCAAAAATCATTTATACATTTACGATACATATTAAATAGATAAAATATAACTTTATACAATTAACATTAGGTAACCTTTAAATAAGGCATGTTTAAGTGAAAACATCTACCTAATCTAGGGAACGCAGAAAGGATACGAATTGATAACACTATAATTAAATGTTAATTTTATAGATAACTAGCGAGCCACCCCGGCTTTGCACGGGTAGTACAAAACCTTAACACGAGGAAGGTTTAGGTAAATAATTTTACCTAAACCTTCCTCATGAATCACTCTGTCTATGGTGAAAACCGCATGATAATCCGTTCAGTAGTTTTAGAGTTTATCGCGAACAGACAGACAGACGTGACGGGGAACTTTGTTTTATAATATGTAGTGATATTATGAGTATAGTCTATGGCATAATTTAGATATTACTTAAAGTTAACATAAATATACATTAATATACTAATTTAAAAAGATAATATTATCTAAATCTGTGCTCCTGGAAAACTGGTATGCAAACATTTGATGCGTCGTTAATATTTTATTTTTTATCTTGGTAGACTTAAAGTATAGTCGATGAAATTATAATATTCAGAAACGCGGTTTTGTGATTTACGCTGAGAAGTGGCCATTTCAATAATACTGTTTGCATAAATAGATTTCGTAGCGATAGTAGCCTTCGTATTGTACTGTTGACAACATTTTGAAACGACCAATTTGCTAAAGACTTTTATTTTGCATTTCGTTTAAAAAGGGCAACACTCGCAATAGGAATAATTCCAGTGCCGCGGTGGACTTTACAAACAATCAAACAAAGGACACAAAGAACAACCAGACTCGGAACAACCATTTGTGGGACACACAATTTTTTGTCCCGTGTGGAATTCGAACCTACAACGCTCGGCGCAGTGCAGTGGCGAGGCGGCTATTTAAACCACTACGCCATCCACGCAGTCAACTTCAATAAATGTTTAGTCAAATATTTATGACAGTAGAAGGTATTTTGTACTATTAAGTTGTTAAAAAGGCTGAGCAAAATAATTTGAAGAGACAGCAGAAGGATAAAGAGGCGAGTCGTAATTAAAATCTATTCAGTATCCGTCGTTGATGTGTAAAGACGAGATACATGAACACTTACAATCAATCTTTAACAATCAAGTACGAGAGCTCTGGTACCCATAACACAAGTTGAATCTTACTTTAAGTACCAGTGTTCAGCATCATACATTGTACAAACTTTATAACTGTATTTGATTCTGTTGCAACTGTATGTATCTTATGTGGCAATAAACTATTATTATTACTTAAATTTTATTAGTTTTATCCTCGCCCATTAGGTACTGGGGAAATTCGCCAGAATTGCGGGCTTTTGGCCAAAACAACTCTGGTGGTGGGGTGGTATGGTAATTAATTTATAGATAAAAACTTTCTGACAATTCTGCATGTATTTAAGATAACTGCTTATTATTATTATTATTACTATAGAAATACGCACAATATGACATTCTAGTTCAATGGACGACTGATTAATATAATAAAGATTAGATGACTATATAAAAATTAATATTCGATATTTGAATGATTATTAAGAAATTATTAACTGTTCCATAGAATTTGAGCTTGCCAAACTTAGCTGGCAACCAATTACGAACATGCCCATAAGGTACCTTTATTATAAGGGAACGTAGCTAATACGCATTGCATTTATCGTATATGTTGAAAGCGAAGGTTCCCACAAAACACCTCGTATAAGTACTAGCTTCTGCTCATGGCTTCGCCCGCGTAGATACCATACGAATGAATATCGAGATAAAAAGTGTATAATCAGTTAATCTAAGACATAATCTATTAACTGTATGTACCAAGTTTTATCTCAATCTGTTTAACGTTATCCGCGTGATTAAACAACAAACATCCAAGTACCTTTACAAACGTTCTTACTAGCATTTGCCTGTGGCTTTGATCGGAAACAGTACTTTTCTGGATAAAAGCTTCTTAATATTGTCTTCTGTTTACGCGAATGTTATTCATTGAAATTAAACTACTATATACGGATTTTATCGCGTTGTATTACAAAATTTTAAAAATATTACACTACTACTGATTTTATTTTACTAATTTATAAGTTATTTAAACTATTTAAACTATTAAATCTAAGTGTAAACCAAAAATAAATAGATTTAATAGTTTAAATAATTTTATTAGCTTATAAATTAGTAAAATAAAATCAGTAGTATTGTAATATTTTCAACATTTTGTAATACAGTGCTAAATAAACAACGCGATAAAATCCGTATATAGTAGTTTAATTTCAATAAAAGCTTCTTATTTTTCTATACCTCTCAAACCGCGTATGCGAAATTTCATGATGATCGGTCGAGTAGTTAAGGCGTGCTAGCGTTACAAACAAACAAACTCACATTCGCATTTTGTATCATTGTTTAGGAATAGAAAAGCAAGAACGCTTATGATAATAGATTAAAAGAGTTGCTATGCTAGATATAGCTCAGTCTAGCAGTATCAAATGGAATGAAAATTCGATGATATTGGACCACGCTAGGTGCAGAAATGATCAATATTTATATGTATATTTTAAGAATTCCTTATTCGTTGTTTGTGTTATGAGCGCTGAAAGCTTGCTCCAAATGCGCGTTTAATCTGCGTTTTGTAATATAGTGATTTGTAAATAAATTACACTATTTACCTATAGAACCGTTCTTTCAGTAAAATACCATTTCCATATTTATGTAGCGAATTATACCTATTTGCGTTGATAATTGATGAGAGCGTTCTACATTTTTATTAAACTTTTATTTAATTTTTGTTCGTAATAATGCAATATATTATTTTATCACAAGACAATTAGTTATTCATAGAACATAATTTTAACATAAATATGCCTTGAACTAGGAAATATAATAATAATAATATATAATTATTTTATTAAATATTTAATTCTAGCCCAAGGTCAAGATCAAACTCTGTAGGTATCGCAGAAGTATATCAAAACATATTATTTAAGGGACGCAAAATACATCCAGCCTTAAAATAACGCTGTCCTATATGGGATTCAAACACACAACACTTTAAGGATTCGAGATATTTTATTTGTGCAAACATGCAAGCTAGTCAGCAAAAGATCTGCCACGTAGCCGATCAAATTATATTTCTAAAAGGAATGCAGCTAAACCGTACTAGCAAACCGATTCTTGTAACATTACGAGATTTTTTCAGTTGCAACAGAAAGTAAAACAATAATGACTACATATAAGTGTGTGTTAAAACCTACTACACCAATTGGAATGTCATGGCTTACGTCTATTAAGCTACCGTTAAGATTGTACTCACCGTTTTTGGGCAATTAGTCGCAATTATTGTATAGAAGAATACTTACACTTAACGGCATTCAAATAGTAACCATTCATTCGTAACCGTGCGTCTATTGTTATCTCTAAGTAACTGGTGACTTTTTCGTGTCTTGTTGTGAACTAGATTTTGCCCGAGACTTCGGTTGCGTTAATGTAGATTTATGTTAAGATAGATTTTTAGTAGCATACAGGGTGTCCCAGAAGTCGACGTCAAGCCGGAACTGGGTATTAGACAAAGTCATAGTAGTTATCAGAAAAATATTTAAAAAAATCTATCTTGTGTATTTCCAAAATTATAGGCATTTCAAAAAAAACAAGAAAATCAACAGCCTGTTATGGTCTTTTCTCGTTGCTACAAATCTGCATTTATTTTTAATTTTACATTTATTATGTAATCCTTAATTATGCTTCCGTAAATTGTTTCCTAAAAATTAAAGCTAACTGCTCCAGCTTGGTAGAAAATGTCACGTATAGCCAACTAAGTATTCAAAATTAATACTTTGCCCAATTTAAACTGGCTGTACTGAAAAACAAATGTACTACGCTAGTTTGGCAAGTAGCTTTAAAAGTTGGCGCATTTCATAAGGATTTCAAAATGATATGATACTTGCTAGACAATTGGCCATTTAGACTTAGGCAATTTTTTTTTGTAAACATCCCTAGGTTTCAATTTAATTTTATTAAGTAGATTAAATTGACTTATAGCTTTGCACAATACTGTTACTTCAAGATTCTAGTTAGAGTGAGATGGAAAAGTGTAAGCAAGACAGAAACTGTATTTCCAGGTAGTCCAAGGGTCCTACGACCCTTGTTTTACCTGAAAAAACTTAATGACTTATTAGTTTTTTGCTAAGTTAAGGTTTGTTTTTCTAGAGACGTTTTAAATGAAACATTTTGTTTGATTCTAAAATTTATTACATTTACTACAACAAATGTTCAAACTGCCTTCCTTCAGCCGCAACACAAGCTTGACATCTTCTTAAAAAAGATCGCGTTATCAAACGGGCAAACCTTCCGTTATTTACAAATTCAACTGCTTCTGTTATTCTTTGTCGTAGTTCAGTTACGTTTTCGATTGACTTAGAGTAAAAATTTTCTTACACCGAGCCCTAGTAAAAAAATCCAGTGGATTTAAATCAGGTGAACCCTGCCCTATCCATCTGCCTGGATATGCCTCATTGAGGTCACACACACGATCAACAATAGTCCAGGGGAAAGCCAAGGTCGTCAAAACTAAACAGTCCAAATCCAAATCACAAGCAATCAAGTCCAATAAACAAAGCAAAAGTGTGTACGAAATTGACAATTGAAACGACCTTGGGTACACTAGAATGATTTTAATTTACGATAAAAACAATATTGAAAACCAGGTTTCTTTACAAAAAGAAATATAGTCTAAATAGCCAATTGTCAAGCAAGTGTCATACCATTTTGGAATCCTTAAGAAACGTGCTAACTTTTAAAGCTACTTGCCAAACTAGCGTAGTACGTTTTTTTTTTTCAGTAGAGCCAGTTTAAATTGGGCGAAGTATTCAGTTTGAATACTTAGTTGGGCAATACGTGGAATTTTTTCTAAGCTGGAGCAGTTGGCTTTAATTTTTAGGCAACAATTTACGGAAGCATAATTAAGGATTACATAATAAATGTAAAATTAAAAATAAATGCAGATTTGTAGCAACGAGAATTAAAAGACCATAACAGGGTGTTGATATTCTTGTTTTTTTTTAAATGCCTGTAATTTTGAAAATACATGAGATAGATGTTTTTTTATATTTTTCTAATAACTACTATGACTTTGTCTAACACCCTGTTCCGGCTTGACGTCGACTTCTGGGACACCCTGTATATGTTATTCTCGTGTATAAACAATAATACTGTAAAGTTTCATCAAAATCCGTTCGGTAATTTTTGCGTGAAAGTGAAGAGTAAGAAACATCCAACCATTCATCCTCAAAAATTTTCACATCTGTAATATTAGTAGGGTTGACTTGAGCTCAGTTCCTATATTCGAGTTCAAGTCGTTTGAGGTCAGTTAAATTTTTACGTACTTTTTAAAGGATGAAGAAAGTAGTGTTTATGTCCGCAGCGCTATGGTGACCTAAGAGTCCTAAGACCCTACTTTCTGTTCAGAGTTTTATGGTATGGTAAATGTAGTTAAATATTATGTAATATAATTAACACAAGATTTCAATAACTATCAACAAAAGTCACGTAAACTAAGATCATGCTAATTGAACAAAATATACTTAACTAATACTATAAATTGGAAAATAAATGGTAAATGGTATAAATGGTTAATGGTTTTGGTTTGAGCACGCGGTATCTCAACGAGTATCGATCGCGAACTGGTTAAAAGATTGAACTAAAACGCTAATGAGCATAATTGCTAGCGATGCATTTATGCGCATTGGCTGAGTGTTCGATTTTAACTCGAACATATTCTCAACAGCAAGATGAGATGCGTGAGTATGAATGTGCATGATATGATATAAGTGCATACAAAAACAAACATATTAAAGACATATAAGAAAAGTTAAAATGCAATGGTTTATAATAAAAATATTAGAAGAAAAGATTATTATAACTATGGTAAGCTGTCTCTAAGGCATTACACAATGGTATCTTCTATATTCAATCCGTTAATATCAACACCCGTGTCCATATTTTTGTTTGGTTTGATGGAACTATACTTAGCACTAGGCCAGCGTTTGGCATAAGAGTGTAAACAAAAATCCGAGTCATCTTTCTCACATAAATCACCCGCACTAAGCACTACACTATTCACTGGTCCACTGTTGAACCTCGGCTTTGGCACTATTGGTTCTTGCCGACATGTGCTCTCGCAACAACGTTGAGTTCTCTGAGGTTGATATTGTTTCATTTCAACTGCAATATTAGGCTGGATACAGGGCGACCCAGCCCGGTGGAAACCGTCCTTTCGTACCAAATCGAGTTACGGCAATAAACCGAATATTACCATCTAAACATTGGCAATATGTTAATACCATGGATAACCCAGCAGATTGTGCAAGTCGTGGTTTAGCTGTCCAGCTACTTATTAAACATAAATTATGGTGGCGAGGGCGTTCATGGCTCTCATCATACAAACCAGAAAAACCACATGCTATCGTATATAAAATTACAATTAGAGGAAAAATAATCTGATTCGAAACAATCGAACGTTGTTATTTATAAACAAACCAAATGTCATGTGCTAATAACCAATATTATAAAACGCTTACTACACGAATACAGCACAATAACAAAAGTCGTTCGTATTTTCGCTATAATTATGCGATTAGTCACAGCTAAACAATAATTGCATTAACAATACCTTGAAATACACGAGCTTCGTCGCGCAAAACTGCTGATTATTAAATACTGCACGTATTTACATTTACATTTACAAACAGAATTTGCAAAAGCGATCTAGATTATATAAATAAACACGGAAATGTGCACTCTAAAAGTAAGATTTCAAATCCTACCATAGATGAATATGGAATCTTACGAGTTGGAGGAAGACTGAGGAACGCTCACATAAGTCATGACATGAAACATCCTATTATATATTGCCCCACAAACATCGGCTTACCACGTTATTGATTGACCAAACCCATAAACTAACATTTCACGGTGGAGTACGTCTTACCTTAGCGAATCTTCGGCAACAATATTGGATTATCGGCGGTTATTGTATAACCGTTTTAAAAAATATAATGCATACTATTTATTTTTTACGTAATACAATTACTTTAAACTTTTAAACCGCGGCGACACACGGGTGGCCAGACACAATAGATTTTTAACTATGTCTAGTATTCTAAGACTTCACAGGTTAATATGATGCCTGATTGCAGTAGTGTGACTCAAGTGTGAGTATGTAAGTACGAGCAGTCCGGCCGATATGAGACGGGAGAATTCTTGTTCTGGTGGTCTGTGAATTCCTGCGTCTATGTTTGTAAGACAGTTTCTTAAAACACCATAAAACACGTCGCTTGGAATAACTGATGTTGAAGTCACTTTAAATGTAACTGTCTGTAGCTTTTGTGTTGGTATCTTTAGATAAATATCAAATTCACAACAAAGTCGTACTAATATTATTAAAGTGAACATTTAAAATATGTTTACATGTTTGTTCCTTAAATACGCGTAAACTGACGAACTAATATGGATGAAAATTAGCACACAGGTAGATCACGCAATAGATTGGCACAGAGATTTTAATCCCGGTATGCTAATGCCACGCAGAGGTTTCGAGTTCGATCCTAAGGCGCGCATCTCTGTCTTTTCGAAGTTATGTGCGTATTAAATAGTTAATTATCACTTGCTATAACGGTGAAGAAAAACATCGTGAGGAAACCTGCATGTCTAAGAGTTCTCAATAATGTTCTCAAAGATATGTGAATTCTGCCAACCCGCACTAGGCCAGCGTGGTGGACTATGGCCTAACCCTTCTCACACTGAGAAGAGGCCCGTACCCAGCAGTGGGAGAGTTTAATATAGGGCTGATATTATTATGCTAATCGGTTAAACTGACGCGTACGTAGTCGCGAGCAATTAGTAGTATTTTATACTTTAACGCTTCATACTAGAATAATCAATCTTATAATATGTTAAAGATCTGATAAAATATTATGTTGAATATTATATTGCTTGACTTAAAACCATAAATGTAGAAATGTTGATGAAATACCTACATAATATACCCTGCTGTGCCTAAATACGTAAATATAAATTAGTTCAAAATTCTTCCACTTTGCATGCTGAATGTACATACAACAACTATTAGCATCATTAGGTACTTTGGCCATTTAACAAGTCCGTAATTTGTCGTTCAATGTAGACCGCTTTAGCTACAATGAATAAACCGAACGTGGAGGAAATTGCTATTGCATCATCGGACCCGAGCTCTTAATATCGTATTGAACGAAGTTAGGATCGGGTCGTTTGTATGTATTATTTGACGTTTGATGTACTTCAAAAATAAGATAGAGTCATGCTCCATGGATGGAAATCCTTCCATGCATGGAAAACAGACTCCAGATGAGAGTCAGTTTTTCTAAAATTTTATCTAAAACAATGGCTTAATGCAATGCACGCAATCTAAAGCGAATGCGAAATTGCGACGATTTTTTGGCGATTTCACGCCTTAATTGGATGAATGTAAAATCCCATCATGATCTCTTGAGTCGCAAGAGATCATCATGCGATTTTACATTCACGTTGTCAGGGATACATAAAAGGACAAAGGGTACCTTTCATCCAGAAAAAGTACTGTTACTGACCTAAACTACATTTATGCGAGCGATGCAGCGGGAAAAATCTAGTCAACTAATAAACCAGACCTTAGATTGAGAATATGACCCAGGAGAAGTTCTGCTTCATACTCATTTGGTCAATTTTCTATACCAATGAATAGTCGTTAGTATATTAGAAGAAGTTACGGATACAACACTTAGAGCGTAAAATATAAACAGTACATAACTAAGTAACAAAACCAGTAATCGTATTTACAAGAATACAAGATTATCCACTTATTTGAACAAATGTAGTAAAACCGGTGCTATATGGTACCTACATTTATCTTATAAGCAATGATTAATGTTACTACGTGCTCTTACTATTTATAAGTGTTTCTTAATATTTTATCGTTATAAAGTGTGCCGCCTCCGGTGGTTACGCGGCTCCTTTTATAGTTGCTCCATTTGAACGTCAAGTATTTATGCTTTCATACAGGCAGCTATGTAAGTAGATAAAATAATATCAGCAATATTGTATATAAATTGTTCCAATGCTAAGCACGGGCCTCTAGTCAGAGTAAAGAAATAGGCCACGTACCTGCACCTCGCTGGTTTCAGCATGAATGGGCCGGATCGAGCGAGTAGTACTACCCCCTCACAGAATACTGGCGTGAAGTAACGGTACCCGTACTGTTGCGTTTCGTATCGGTGAGTGAGAGAGCCGGAGGCCCAGTTACCCCAATCCTTTTCTTATCCTTTCCTTTGTCCTTTCCCTCCTTTATTCCTTTTTAAAGGGCTGGCAAAGCACTTGTAGCTCCTTTGGGGCTGCGAGTGTCCATGGGCGGCGGTAATCGCTTACCATCAGGCGATCCGTCTGCAGGATTGCCGCCCTAAGCCATAAAAAAAAAAGAAAATAAAAAGACTACTTTATGAAAAAAGTCTAAGATATGTAGGTGTGGTAGTGTGTCCTTACGATATTTCCTTTTGGTATTTAAGTGAATAATAATAATTTAATATGTACATAACTTTGAAAGACTGAGAGCGTGCCTTGGGATCGAACTTGAGATCTCTGCGTTACAGTCCAGCAGTATCCCACTAGGCTCTAGCACGCGAAATAAATTTATAAACATTTGCGTAATTTTGAATTGTTTATGTCACAATAATTTTAATGGTTTCTTATATAGGTAAGTTTATTATATTAACTAGCAATATCAGTATTGATTTTCCACACATAATTTAAATCAGCTCATCTATAATACTAAGATTTTTTTAGGGCTGTGTTCCACATGTACATTTCCAAGATATATTTTGTAAGTATAAACTTGGGGCAACTATAATTCTTCGTAGTTTTTGGCATTTTCGCTAGACACAAGGTCTATTATAATACGACCTTATCATATGACCACACCTTACTGTTTACACGCTGTTTATATTGTTTACATAGCAATGATCAAGGTACAAAGATCATATTGGTGATCTTTATTGTCAAGAGGCGCAATTCATAACAAATACATCAGGGATGTTGCGTATATTCGCATCCGCATCCGCAATTGCGGAGCCTTCGCATCGATTTGGACATCTGCATCCGCATCCGCATCCGCAATAATCAACGCGGTTGTTAATGCGGATCCAGATATAGCGTAGGTTACAACAAGAAAGAAATCAGTTGTTCAGTAGTACGTGTTTAATTTATAAACATTATACAGGTTTGAACCTGCGAAGAGGGTGGCATTAGATACTTTTTATTAATTAAGATGAATAATTTTCATCAACATCCGCATCCGCAATTGCGGAGCTTCCGCATCGATTTGGACATCCGCATCCATACCCGCATTCGCGGATGTGAGTATTCAAAAATCCGTATCCGCATTCACGGCTGTCAAAGAATCTGCATCCGCAATATCCCTGATATACACATACAGTAATACTGAATAGCAAGAGATTGTTGGCATAATGGCTGCAACACCTTGTTAATCTGAGTTGTAAAATACTGAAATTATATTTAATTGACGATTTAAAAGAGTGGCCGTGAGTTTCTTGCAGGTTTCTTCTCATAGGCTCATCCCTTTGTCTGAACCTAGCAACTAACCTAAATATAGCTTCAGTAACTTAGTAAACTCACTAACCCATATACGTATACGTTCATAAGTGTTACTTTGTGACCTAAATGAAAAATGATTTTTGACTTTGACTTTGCTTGCGTTCGGGAAATCGTTTAATTGAGACTTTATGTGACCAGAATGTGGTCGAAATATCTCAAATACGTATGCGTATACTACACTCAAAAATCTTTACAGATTACTTTCATGATTCCTTAAGCAATATTTTATATATTAAATCTAAACTAAGAAGTCCCTTAAGTAATACATAAATCTCTCAGGGGGTACCAGTTAATCTATTCTCATAGACACTAAAAAACATGTATTATAAAATGAAACTTTATAAGGACAAAATTCTTCCTCTATCCCTTGGGCAGGATTTAAGGAAATATATTTTATTGTGAATTTTATCAATATCCACAATTATTTTAACACTACCTGAAATATTATAAAACAGAAATAAAAAAGCCTCTAATTATAATAGGCGTCATAAAATTCCTCCGTATCACATTTGACTGGTAGCGTGCCCAGAAGACTGGCAGCATTGCCTAAAACTAAACTAAACTTTATAAGGACTATCTTATCTTATCTTATCTTATCTTGATCCGGGGGCCAGTCATTGTAGACCGGCGACACTTCGACCCAGTGGGATCTTTTGTGTCGGCCCCGAGGTTTATCCTTGAGCTATCTCCCTATGAATGTACTGCATCAGTCGCAGCGTACACCTCAGAGGGAGAAGCCTGAAGTCTTCAGGGTTCGGATATGCCAATCCCATCAGACCCATCCTTAGTCCGGCCAACGCGTCACATTCACACAGTAGGTGTGATATGGACTCGTCCTGTTCACCACAGGCTCTGCAGATCGAATTGTTTGACAATCTCAATCTGCACAGGAAGTCATTGGTGCCAAAATGACCAGTAAACGCTCCTGTGAGTAGGCGTATTTGGCCCTTGTTGTACCCGCAGAACTTCCGGGTAAAGCCCGTGGCTCTGTTTGCAATGAATTTCTTGGAGTGTTCCAGACCCCTAAGGGCCATCCACTCCAGCCTGTGTTTACCATGTGCATTCAAAGCTGCCTTGACGGTACTCTCAGAGAGACCTACGAATGGCTCGGGGCCCACAAATTGTTGCTCCGAGCCCTTTTTGGCTAATACATCAGCCTCCTCATTACCCTGCACCCCTGCATGCCCCGGAACCCACACCAGCCTGACTGTGTTTTTCCTGCCAAGTTTGTTAAGGGCTTTAACACAGTTCAGGACTAGTGCTGAGTCCACCCTACAGGAGTTCAGAGCCTTAAGAGCAGCTTGACTGTCACTGAGTATATAAACAATCTTGTCAGTGACATTGTTGTTAATATTCTCCTGCGCACAGGCAATTATAGCATAGGTTTCCGCCTGGAAGACCGTTGCATATTTGCCCATGCTTTGGTTCACCTTGCAGTCGTTGGCATAAATACCAGCGCCTGATCCTGTTTCCATTTTGGAACCATCGGTGTACCAGATGAGACAACCCTTGTCAGGGGATCGTAGACCTCGTCTCCATTCGTCCCTTGTGGGGACCTTTATTTTAAAATTCTTTTTGAATATGTGCATTGGTTGCATTTTGTCACATCCCATGCTCATAATCTCTTTAAGATCCTTCGAGATCTCCAGTTTTGTGTGTCGAGTTACTGGCATGTTGACGCTCCACAGCCCATGTATAGATAGTCTATGTAGCGCCTTCATCGCCTCTAACTCCACAACAATGTGTAGCGGCGTTAGGTCCAGCAGGATCTCTAACGCAGCCGTTGGCGTAGTAGGGAACGCCCCTGTTATAGCCATGCAGGCTAATCGCTGCACCTTCGACAGCGCTTTCCTGCATGTTGCTAGTTTGGTTCTTGGCCACCAGACAACGCTTCCATATGTGATTATGGGTCTTATCATCATCGTGTATAGCCACTTGATGACCTTGGGCTTCAGGCCCCAGGTCTTCCCATAAGTAGAACGAATCATACCGAAGACCCGATGGGCCTTCATTATGACTTTGTCATCTTTGTTTCCACGTTAGCTTGTTATCTAAGGTCATGCCTAGATACTTCACCTCCGTGGACCATTGTAGCTGTGTACCATACATGGATAGAGTTCCCAAGCCAGTCGGATCTCTCATCCTAGTAAACGGCACGACAGTAGTTTTCCCTGGGTTGATCGATAAATGGTTACTACTGCACCATTTTTCTACCATACTCAGGGCCCTCTGCATGAGACTGGATACTGTGCTCGGAAATTTTCCATTGACAAGTATCACCAAGTCATCCGCATATCCGACCGTTAAGTACGGACCTTTGTTGAGTTGTTCTAAGAGTGAATTAACCACCAAGCACCATAAGAGCGGTGAGAGTACTCCACCCTGAGGGCAGCCTTTGGTGGTCATTGCAGTCATTTCATCCCCTAACAACTCAGACCTAATAATTCTTCCTCTGAGCATACAATCGATCCACTTGCAAATAGTTGGCTCTATGCCGTGATTTGCTGATGCCACACTAATGGCATCAAAGGTGGTCCGATCGAAAGCTCCCTCAATATCCAGGCATGCAGCAATGCATACTTCCCGGTTATCTAATGCATGTTCTGCCTTATTTACCACAAAATGCAGTGCCGTCTCAGTGGATTTTCCCGACTGGTAGGCACATTGTAGCCCATGGAGGGGAAATTTTCTCAATGCTCCCTCCCTGATATGTCTATCTACTAACTTCTCCAGGGCTTTCAAGAAGAACGACTCAAGGCTAATAGGTCGGTATGCCTTGGCTTCTTCGTAGTCTTCTTTGCCCGGCTTCGGTATGTAGATGACTTTAACTCGCCTCCATATCTTTGGAATGTATCCAAAAGCTATGCAGGCTCTGTATAGTCTGCACAAATGCGGAACCAAGAGTGCAGCTCCCTGTTGTAGGATAATGGGATAAACCATGTCTGGACCAGGTGACTTGAACGGTTGAAAACCATTTAGAGCCCAGCCGACCTTCCCTTCATCCACTACCTTCCTTGCAGTGTCCCAATCTGCTTTGGTTGTACGGTATCCTAGTTCAACCAGGCTAATCAGGTCCTCCTGCTCCTTTTCTATTATCTTACAGTCCGGAAAGTGTGTGTTTAGCATCATTGCTAGTGTCTCCTTACCGGACCCTGTTCGCTGCCCATTGCCATCTCTGATGGTTGTCAATGGGTGTGCTCTGACAGTCGAGATAGCTTTGGAGAGTCTCATTCCTTCAGGAATAGTACTGATGTTTTCACAGTGGGCACTCCAAGCCTTCCGTTTGGCTTTCCGCACAGCTTTGTTGTAGTTGGTCAAACAGCGAGCGTAACCGCTATAGTCCCTGCTGGTCCTAGCACTGTTAAACGCTCTTCTGGCTTCAAGCCTCAGCTTGACCAACTCTGGCGTCCACCACGGTACCCTCTTGGGCCTAACTTCCCTTTCAGGGCAGTTACTTGTCCAGGCCGTATTTACAGTCTGGACCAATTTGTCTGCTGTAAACTCTATGTCTAATATAGAATTAAGCTTACCCTTAGAATCCTCCAAATCTATACTGAGGTCACTCCTGAAGGAGTTCCAGTCCGTATTTCTGGGATTCCTTCTACGTGCTATAGGAGCTGGAACCAGCGTCCTATACTTAAAGCATATGTAATTATGATCTGACAAGGTAATCTCATCAGACACATGCCACTCGACAATCTTAGTGCTAGCCCTGTTGGTGGCTAACGTGATGTCAATTACCTCTGCTCGCCTACAGTTGACGAACGTTGGCCTGTTTCCCTTGTTTAGAATTTGTAAAGAGGTACTTACCACATACTCCAGTAGCTTTTCCCCTCTTACATTCACATCCGTGCTCCCCCAGACTGTGTGGTGTGCGTTGGCATCGCACCCCAGGATCATGTCCAGGTTCTCCCGGCTGCCATATTCAACAAGGTCCTTTATCTGTCCAGATACAGTTTCCTTGTCCGTATAGTCGAAGTATGCAGAGGTCAGGATTACAATATCCCGCCCTCCGCTCCCTCGCACATCTATCTTAACTGTCGTAAGATCCCTAGAACAAAAATTGTATAAGGGCATTGCATTTATGCCATTTCTGACATACACACATGTCCTTATATCATTAGTGGAACAGTTATGATAAATTACACCTCCTGTCCCACCCAAACCTCTGATCTTTCCCTCTTTAACATAAGGTTCCTGGATCAGGGTAATATCATATTCCTTCATCCGCAGGTGGCGGGCCAGAACGGCCATCGCCCCGATGCAGTGATGAAGGTTTATTTGTACGCACCTTAGTCCCGCCATTCGGTCTGCCTATGGTGGCGTCTACGGTGGCAGGCACTGCTGGCCGCCCCCCTCACTCCCTTCCTCCATCAGCGCCCCCGCAGCCCCCGGCGACGACAGATCTAGACAATCTATATGTCCGATTATGTCGTCGGTCTTCGGAGACACGCATGGCGACGACGTGTAGAGAGCCGTACCTGGTTCAATCACCACTGGGTTCACGGGCTCCTCCCCGTCCCCCACCTGTGGTGCCGTCACCGCATGGGCCTCCTCCTCCACGCTGGCACCCACTGTCACCTTCTGCACGTTCAGATCCTCAAGGATCTTGAACGTGCTTTTGTCCATGCCAGCATGGAGACACAAGCCGCCTGCTTTTATGGCCGCAGCCGACACGCTGTCCACCAGGACAATGCGCCTGGTGTGCGTCTCCTCGACCTGCGTGCTCAGCACCTTCCACTCGCAGGTCCTCAGAGAGGGGTTGAGGCGCTGCAGCATGGTCAGCACCCTGGAGGCATCTAGGCACCAGGTATTCCTGGTCTTCCAGGCCATCTTTATTGGCCTTGGAAGCTCCTTGGCGCTGACCACTCTGAGCTTCACGTCTCCAACGGTTTTACCGCTGAGGCCGCGAAGCCACTCTGCGGCTCTCTCACCCTCACACGTCACGTGCAGAGCTCCACCAAGCAGTGCACCGACACTAATGGCCGGCAGAGGATCCGGTGTGGCCTCCAGCTGGTCCCAAATGGCAACCCTTATGGGTTCCACCAGCTTAACCCCCGTCAGCGCCTCCCTGTAGGAGTCACCTTGGGTCTTGGCACGTTTATTGCCATCTGCCTGAGCAACAGCATCGTCGCTCACTTCCCTGACCCTTTTTGACGAGACTGCATCGGGTGCCAGCGCCAACTGCCGCTGCAGCTCACGCCGCTTGCGGTTGGCACACCCACTGCGCCTCTTCCTGCCCCGGGTATGGTCTGTGGAGTGTGCAGCCAAGTTTGGCTCCCCCTTAGGGTGTGCCTCGCCCGTCTGCTCCTTCCTGGCCTCCCCGATCCTGGAGGGCTGACACCCACTCCCAGAGGGTGTCCCGCTGGGATCCCCCTTCGGGTATTCCCTGCATGTCAGACCCCCTCTGTGGCTGCCACGCCCTCTAAATTGGTAGCCCTTTCCAGGGTTACCCCCTCTCCATTTCTTAACGCTGCCCGTGTGAGCACCACTCCCCTGGCTCATGCTCGGACGGCCACTGGGGCCATCACGAGCTTGCAGCTTGGGTATGTAGGTGCTCCCACGTGCAGCTCCTACACTATTGCTGACCTCTCCCCCTAAGGGTCCAGAGGTCCTTTGTTGCTCGCCCTTATCGGTCAAGCCCTTGGTTTTTTTTGTGACAGAGTCCATTTGGTCTATCTTACTTTTCACCTGCTGGCTCCCCACCCACCATGGAGCCCTCAACGTTGGGGATGCCTTGTTCAGGCACCAGGGCTACCAGCTAGGTATAGCACCCCTAAGTGAGCTGTCCCCGAGACGTACAGCACTAGTCGCTCCACCCCAAACCACTGAGGTGGGAGACGAGCACTGCCGGCTGGAGACCTCTTCACCCAAGGGCACTCGCCTGGCGGCCGCATGAGCGGACGCCGCAGCCGATTGATCGCAGCTGGCTAGACTACGACCTCCCGTGTGAGAGGAAATCCGGACCAAAGGGGTGTGTTGCAGATCAGCAGCACTACCATCGCCACATCACCACTCAACCCCCAGGACTCCTTCATCCCTCCGTACGGGTTCCCGCGCACGGCACAAACACGCGGGAGGTCATTACTATCCATCGTCTGTCGTTCGACGATGGACCCGCCGGAACATGACCTCTCCATCCCAGGCAGTGGTCGACTGGTGGTTTTAGTTGCGTCTATTTCATAGGGAACTAGACCAATAACAGGGGGCAACCACGTGAAGGATTCCCCACCAGACTTGTCTTAGGGATCAACACGACTGTTGCGCTCTCCCCTGAGACCATTGGCACCTTACTCGTCTTGAAGAGTCGAGCAAAGTGGGTTTGCATCTATACTAAACAAGCAGCCAATCCAGTGAAGCTAGAAAGCAGAGAAAGCAAGCTAGGCAGTGCAACTATTAAAGCATAAATACAAACTAAAAAAAAAAATTTCTGTAATTAAACCAGTCTACAAAAAAGGCAATAGAGATACAATGTCAAATTATAGGCCTATTGCCCTAATACCAATATTCTCCAAAATTTTTGAGAAATATATCCATCAGGTACTTTATAATTATTTAGAATCCAACAAACTTATATGTGAGGAACAGAAGGGCTTCAGGCAGAATATGTCGATCAATTTGGCTGTGTATGATTTTCTGCATAGAACGATTTTAAATATAGATAAAAGAAATCCCGTCTGCGCAGTGTATTGTGATATGACCCAGGCATTTGATTACGTGGACCATAGAATTCTAAAAGACAAGTTGGAATGCTATGGCGTCAGAGGGAATGTCCTAAATCTATTAGACTCATACTTATCACATAGAAAACAATTTACGGCGTTAACAGGAGTCAACGTTAAGACTAAAAAGGAAAGGACAGTCATTTCAAAAGAGCGCATTGCTACATATGGTGTACCACAGGGCAGCGTACTCGGCCCTTTATTGTTCATTGTCTATATTAACGACCTACCCAAAGCGGTAGGTAATCCGATGACTCTCTTTGCTGATGATAGCACACTGACAGTACCATGTAAATCACTTGACATTTATGCGAACGACATTAATAATTCTTTTTCTGTAATAATTTCATGGATGAACAATAATAATTTAAAAATTAATCTAGGAAAGACACAAATAATGCACTTCAGCCAAAAAAAAAAATCGGTCACACAGGACAGTCAACTAAAATTAAAATTTGACGATACTATTATAGATGAGGTTGACAATGTTACTTTCCTAGGATTAACAATAGATGCCAAACTGAACTGGAAAGCAAATATAGAAACTCTTTCTAAAAAGATAAGCAGCCGTTCATATGCCCTTTATAAACTTGCTGCTGATGTAAACATTCCCGCATTACTAACTGCATATCATGGCCTCATCGAATCCATTTTAAGATTCGGTATTATCTTTTGGGGCAATTCAGTCGATAAAGAGACTGTGTTTAAATTGCAGAAACGATGTGTTAGAGGTATGTTTGGCTTACAGGTCACTGATAGTTGCAGACCATATTTTGAAAAATATAAAATATTAACTCTTCCATCATTGTATATTTATGAAACAGCAGTATTTGTAAGAACATATCCAAGTTTATTTTGTAAATTGTCCGATGTGGTTCTGCGTAATCGCCGTGACAACCATAAACTTTGTATGCACACAGCTAAAACGGCACTCTTGGGCAAAAGTATATTTTGTATGGCCCCTAAAGTATATAATAAGTTACCAAACACATACAAAAATCTTAATATTAATACATTTAAATATAAATTGAAACAGTTACTGTTAAAAAAATGTTACTATACCATTAATGATTTTCTACAAGATGGACATTTATTTTGATATTATTTTAAATATTGAATTTGATTGGTAGCTTATTTGACATTTTAATACCTACTGTCATTTTTTTTTTTTTTTTTATTATTTTCTTATTTCTTTGCAATTAATTTGATTTCTTTTTGTTATAAATAATTTGAATGCTACTTATTACATTTCTGAATATAATATTTGCATGTCTAGAATTAATGGACAGAACATGTTGATACAATGTATTATTTTAACTAACACCAAATGTACTACACATGTTGAGATAAATAAACATATCTTTATCTTTATATCTTTAATATAAGGACTATAATCCATAGACTTTATTTGAGTACAAATCTGGTTAGGTTCTTAAAGCAGCTAGTTATTTCAAATTGACGTTTAGCCTACTAAATAAGCGGTTTAGTATTGCAATGTTTGGCACACATAACGTAATTGGAGGCGCCTGCAATGTGTATACTAAGCGATTTATGTATGTATGTACTTTTTATATAAGTTACATGAACATAGTTGCTTTATTGCGTAGTGGTTAGTGTAACCGAGTGCCACGCCTGAGGTCGCGGGTTCGATTCCCGCACAAGTCAAACATTTGTGTGCATGAACATGAATGATTGTCTTGGTCTGGGTGTTTCTATATATAATATGTATGTATTTACGAAAAAAAAGTATATAAGTATGTTTATCCATTGTCTAGTACCCATAGTACAAGCTCTGCTTAGTTTGGGCTAGATGGTGTTGTGTGTATGTGATAGAATATTATTATTATTATTATTATTATTGCTTCGGCTATTCTGTATTGGTTCGATTAGATATCTTTTTTTTAAACAGCGCTCTCACATTTCTGTGTCGCGGGGTCTTTACAAACATTCAAACAACGGACACAAAGAACACCCAGGCTCGTAACAACCATTTGTGGATCACACAAAATTATGTCCCGTTTGGGATTCGAACTCGGCGCAGTGGCAGTTACAAGGCGACCACTTAAACCACTACACTATACATATATGTATATACATATAATATATTATAGTAATATTTATGGGTATTTTATTTACTTTATTAATACAGCTAGGTACTGAAATCGTCAATCGAGCATAGAAACATGCCATTGTGTGTTTATCATGGTTTATATGCTCAATTGACGCTCATTACGTACTTATCTACAGGTGTCCGGTAATTAACGGATAACCTTGAAATGTCTTATAGTAGAACAGAAGGTCGTTCAGAAAACTGAAAAAAAAGTAATAAAATAATTTAAAAAAATATATATTACAAAGTGCAAGCTATATAACATAGTACTAAATTCTTCTATTTTAACAATTTTAATTATCTATACTAATATTATAAAGCTGAAGAGTTTGTTTGTTTGGTTGAACGCGCTTATCTCAGGAACTACTGGTCCGAATTGAAATTTTTTTAGTGTTGTATAGCCTATTTATTGACGAAGATTAAAGGCTATATAACATCACGCTACAACCACTAGGAGCGGAGCATCAATGAAAATTGTTGCAAAAACGGGGAAAATTCTCTTATGTGATGCAGACGAAATTGCGTGGGTCAGCTAGTTAGCTATCTTATAAAAAGCAATAAATAATTGCCTTATATAATTTAAAACATGACTCAGATGGCTTTGAAAGGATCAAAGAAGAGACATTTGGAAATCCAAGGCCTTTGGTCAGTGGAACACACAAATAGGCTAAATATGAAAAAAATCTAGATGATAAATAACTTTATTAGTAGAATACTTACATACTTTATTTGTTTCAACAGCATGCCATATGTGGAAGCGTGCATCCGAGAAACCATGCGGTATGACACTACTGTGCCGCTCGGAGTTCCTCACCGTGCTATGGTCGATAGTACCTTAGGAGGATATAACATACCAGAGGTAATTACTAAACTCTTGCATAAAGTTGTTGAGGTTTCGTTATGGATCAAATTAAACAAAAATTTTAACATGATCCTTTTGCTTTTGGCCTGTCGTTTCTCCAGCCAAGCAGTTGGTATCTAACATGAGGAATATCTGTTTCCATTGTACTACTGTCACTTAAGTTTAGCCTAAAGACTTTAAGACGGTCTTGTGGCACAATGTGATCGTGCATATTATTTACCTCGACATGACAGTTTCTGACCACGATCTAATTTATTCATAATATTCTTGAGTATTTGCATTTTGGCATTTTCTAAAAAAATTAGGCGTTTAAAAAGCTAAGGTGTATAATTATATTTTTCAGGACACGATGTTAAGCCCCAATCTAACAATGTTGCATATGGATGAAAAAATATGGGGTGACCCCCAGAACTTCCGACCGGAGAGATTCATCAAGAACGGAGTAATTGACCCCGCCAGCGACAAATCGCTGCCGTTCGGTGCAGGTAACGTACACTACTTATAACTAAATATAGATCATCTACTCTTTCAATTCGTTACTATAAGTTTCTCGTCTTATTGTGCGCCTTAAGTAAGTAATGAATAGAAAGAGTAGAGGATCTTTATTTAGTTTTAGAATACGAGTTGCTGACGACTTGGACACAATATATTCGGACACAGTGTCCGAGTTGACACATTTTAATTTTAAAATATTTTAACAGACAATTCGGACACCATCAAATTATTTTATCAATCTAGTAGAGTCAGATAAAAAAAAGTGCAAATAAAGCGATACCAAAACTAACCATGGCATTTTAACCGTGTTTAGTTCTAACCTTTTTTTCTTTATTGTTTTCTAACACGGTGTTCCTCGATACTTTCGTGTCGTTCACTCTCACATGATCTCACATGCAATCGCGACTCTGCCGAGGTTTCGGCCCGCCGCGCCATATGAAACGGCAGACCACTACACGATACTACCCTACCCTTTTTTACTGACTAATTGTATCCTTACTGTCCCCTTCTAAGGGGACGAAGACAAAACGACACAGAGGCGTGCATGGGAACACGATGTTTTGTTCTAACCTAACCTAACCATATGCACAAAAATGTAGAACAAAAAAGGAATCATTTAAAAAGAGGGACAAATGAGGAACATTTTTGAACATGGGACGTAAAGTAGGAGCAAATTCGGTACAAATCCAGATTTCTATAATTAAGGTATCGTTGGAAGTTTTTTATATCAGCTTCTTTTATTGGTGTCCGAATCATCAGTGACAAATATATTGAAATTTAAATGTGTCAATTGGGACACTGTGTCCGAACATATTGTGTCCGAGTCGTCAGCAACCCTAGAATACATAATTAAATCTATTGTGTCTGGCCATAAGTGTGCCGCTGCAACTCAATAGATTAAACAGAAAACAATATGCAATACAATAAAGAAAACAACTCGTTTAATAGTATAATGATTAAAATATAACTGCAGGCGTTACAAACATAATTTTGGATATTTGATTACAAATTAACCTGGCAGAGTCTGTTCTGCCGGGCCTACTCGCTGGTAGATGGTGAAAATTTATATTTTACCATAGTGCAAATATTATCGAATTCTTTGTATGGGACCTCATACTAAATAGTAGTCAAGCTATATTTTAAAATCGTACATTGATTTCGATGAAATATCAACATTATTAGTTTTACGACTCTTAACAACATAAGGTGTATCTACACCCTTTGCTTTTGTTACTATGTTATCCTAAACAATCAAGCACTTTTGCTGTGTTACGCAAACATTGAATGAGCGACTTCCACGTTTAGGATTTCGTACCTAAGGTTGCTCAATGGACCCTGTTACTAAGCTTCCATCGTCTGTCTGTCTGTTCGAACTTTAAAGCGATTTATCTTTTGAACCATAATTGATAACTGGGATATACCTAATTATTTTTGCAGCATGTGTGATTATGGCGTTGCTTAGCAAATAATGAAAAAACACGAGTGGAACTTCAAGAAGCGTTCGTTTCTACTCGATCATAAAAACTGTAAAGGAAATATTATCAACATTGGCATAATTATTGTGTAACTTTTGAAAAAACAAGAAATCCACACCGATCTAGAGTAAATCGTGCTTGAACGATAAATCCAGCAATTGCATTAAATTAAATTATTTAAATTAAATACAATTTCCAGATTAAATATATGAATTGCAAAAATAATTCGATATCTAATGAATATATCTAAATTACAAAAGATAGGGTCTTGAAAAAAATTGTGAACATAATTGCGATATATTGCATAGTCTTAGTAATCTAAATTAGGAGTACAGTCACGTATTTCCATGTGATAGAGAGAGATACGTGATTGCAGTCTAATGACGTTAGTAGATGTATATGTAGGTACATAAGCAGACTGATGGCTTATTCTCATAATCTTAACGGTGGATCCTGAGGTCGTTCTATTAAAATGCTTGGTAAACATCGTTCGTATCAAAACATAAGTAATCAACATAAGTAAGTTGTTAAGTAAATCCAATAAGAATATTTATGGCTGTATCAATGATACCGTAAATAATCTTATCGGCACGCATTTAACATAATTTGAGTGTAAAATTTACTTATGACTTATTATAATCATGGCCTTCTTAGTGAAAAATCAAATAAAATTATGTACAATATCATGTGCACACGGCATGAGAGTTTTTTTTTTAATTTGCACCAATAAATGGTGGAACAGTCTCAAGCCTGGCTTACTATCTAATTTAGGTAATAATATCTGCCTGCTACGACTAACCTCCGTTACTGAGTTTTTAAAATATTTTAACAGAATCGAAATTCATCAAACCGCTGTTACATGAGCATTTAATTCTCCTTTCCTTTTTAAATTCTTTTCAATAATAAAACTTGAAAATGAAGCTATTTAAATGTAAAATACTTAAGTAGAGTTTGGATCGTTCTCAACATGTAATGCTCAAATACAGAAACCGCAGGATCACTATCACTATATAGCAAACGCGGGACACTTCCTACGTTTGCTTCGGTACATACATATCTTCATTTAGTCGTTTTTTATTGCGACGTGTATACCTAAAATATACTTAACTCTTTCATTTGAACCCAGTAATGCGAAATGCGAATAGCTTAATTACAAAATAGAATACCTAGACACTTTTTACACCAGACACACTTGACCAACATTTACGGTCATTAAATGACAAACTCAACTCATGTCATGAGCTCAGGTCATGGAATATAAACGCCTCCGCTATGGCAAAAGAAGCAATTAGTCACATTTTAATCAACGCGTTCTAAATATTGGCAAAATTATTTTTGACCATAGTAAATATAGCTTGATTGATGGTAAAGTTCATAAAACAATGATAGGAAAGCCTCGTGTAACATAAAAAATGTATAAAGAATCAATTTAAAAATAAATCCATTGTTCCACACGAGAAGTAAATACTTTTAAATACCACACTATAATTTTCATAAAAATTGTCATATAGGTATTATAGAGCTATTTGTCTAAATTTAATATTCATAATATTACTAATTTTGGCCCGCTGTTTCGACCGCGTTAATGTAGGTTATATCAATTTTCTATCCATCGGGAACAGTATTTTTATATGGATGAAAGATACTCTATGTCCTTCTCTGTACCCCTGACAACATTTATACGAAATTTCAAGATGATCGATGAAGTAATTAAAGCATGCAAGCGTAAAAAGCAAACACATTCGCATTTATTAATAATAAAATATTAGTTAGGATTTTTACATAGATAATATACGATTATTTTTGTTTTATGTATCTCCGTGCTATGGCTACATAATTGACTAAGAATATATTTCTTAAATGCTGTAAATCCCTAAACACAAGCCGGTAAACATTAAATACAAGCGCACTAAATCAACAAGGCGATCTATTTGTAAATGTGCAATAAGTTAAAAGAGAATGGACAGTGTAATAATGGTGATTGTAATCGGAGTCACGACTGTTGGCGAGTAAAAGCCAACTTTAAACAGAAAACACATCCATAGAGATACTTAACTGGGCCACTTTCGCAAAATAGCACGATTTATACTACCTTTATTAGTTCTATGGTACAAGCTTGCATTTATTTCTACGTTCGATTGTAAGGTCTTGGATGTATTTACGGGAAATAGACAACTCATGGCGTTCTTGGACAGCACCGTACAGAGCCCATAAATGTGCCCCGCAGTCCCATACGAGGCAAAAACTTTGCGTGTTACGTAAGACCTAAGATATTAATGGTAAAATAAATATGTATTTCCTACACATATATTTTACCATTAATATCTTAGGTCTTTTTCCTTTTCTTCTTAACGCTACAGAGTGTATATGGTATACTGTAGTAATTGTATTGAATTCTAGCAGTGAATAAGGTTTGCAGAGGTTGTAAGACTCGATAATACGCGAGCGATAACCCAGACACATCCATCAGCAACAGTTGCCATTAAGCACACCATGTGTTTGTCTTCTACCCGATATAAAAGCTATTATCCAACTTTGAATATTTTTGTCCGCAGGAAGAAGATTATGTGCAGGTGAAACATATGCTCGTCAAACCATGTTCCAAGTCTTCGCCGCGTTTATGCAAGCATTTAAAGTGTCCACAGCTGATGGAAAACCTTTACTGAAGCCTTCTAAACGAATCCAGGGCATCATTACCACAATTCCCGAGTTCTGGGTCAGAGTTACGCCAAGAACATGATTTGATTAATTTGCAAACTTAATAAAGTTATAAAATATGTCAATATTTTTCTTCTTCTTCTTTATTTATAAAATATGACTATTCTTAATATAAACATAAAATTGTAATATAAGTTGTGATATTAAAACTTAATAGTACATATGTATACGTTAGGTTTAAAGAACGGAGCTCTTAATTGATTGTATTCTTGTCAATTTGTAATAATGGTCTAGTTGAATAATCAAATTTGTCTTCTTTTGATATTTAAATTTATATAATTTACCGCTTTCTGTATGACCAGCCATATTATGATATGATGATATTTGTATAGTTGAAGCTAAAGAATAAAATACTAGAATTCTCGAATGTTATTTAAATGTAATTAATATTATTATTTATTATTATTCCGTATGCAAGTCTTACGTAAATATATTAAATGTCAGTCGAAAATAAATGTTGACGATTTAAACATTAATTTTGAATTGGTTCTCTTACAGATCAATATTTATAATATACGTGCTTATATTAAATTGACAAAAGTAAAGTAAGTACAGTTAAAAACTTTATGTAAAAAGTACAGTGTAACATTACTTATATATATTTCTAGAATATTTAAATATATTCTAGATGTATATAATTATATACTTTTTAATAATATTGCGTAATGGCAGGATAATAATTATAGTTAATAACTATTACGTTAGCACAATTATAAATACAGTGGCCAATTGGAAGGAACGACTTGTGCACCCCAGTGCCGGGCACGCCACGATCGTGGCGGTAAGTCCCGTTTTTGAGGAGTGGCTGGAGAGGCGGCATGGCGCCCTCACCTTCCGGCTGACACAGGTTCTAACTGGCCACGGTTGTTTTGGCCAGTTCCTGTGTCGTATACGCCGGCAAGAGACGCCCGGTTGTCACCACTGCGGCGACTGCCGCGACGTTGTTGAGGACACGGCGCTGCACACTTTGGCGGTTTGCCCTGCCTGGGCATCGCAGCGCCGTGATTTGATCGCGGCAGTCGGATCGGTTGCCCTCTCGCTCCCGGCCGTAGTTCAGTCTATGGTCCGGAGTGAGAGGTCGTGGAACGCCGTCGCCTCCTTCTGTGAGGAAGTAATTTCCATCAAGGAGGCGGCGGAGCGGGAGAGGGAGCGTTTAAACCCTCTCCCCAACCGCAGAGCCGGGCGCCGGAGGGCGCGAGACGACCTCCAGCCACCCTGAGGTTTGACCTGGGGATGGCGGGCTTTGTGGGCCTGCCCGCCATCCGTTCAGCACCAGGTCCGAGAGGCGGCGTGCGTGTTCCCACGCGCGCTTCTGTGTCGAGTCCGTCTCCCCTCTAGGGGAGACAGTAGGGTTTTATGCGACGTAGTGCCTATTTTGGGTAGGTCTTTCGTGTAGTGGCCTGCCGTTTCATACGGCGGGCCGTAACCGCGGCGGGGTCGCGACCGCATGCGAAAGCGATTCGCGCGGCCCCGTCGATAGTGGTTTTGTCGAGGAACACCGTGGTAGGTTTAGTCGGTATTCCGGGAGGTACTTTACTATTATTTCCATCTTTCTTTTACCCCGGCGAGTCCGACATAATCCCTCCGCCCGCCCCCGCGGAGGGATATGTGTCATAGCATTCCCCCACGTAAAAAAAAAAAAAAAAAAAAAAAAAAAAAAAAAGCACAATTATAAATACAAGCACGCAACGAATGTATAAGTTATTCCAATTAGTCCTATTTTCTGCAATTGATGTGATTATACAATTAAATTGAATTATTTAATAAAAAACCACCGACTTTTTATTATGAGAACATTGAAATGTCATGCAAAATATTTATTATTGTCTTACATTTACTCAAATGAAACTATTTTAAATGGATCTTACCTATCACGTTAGGTATTTATTTTAAAAATACTAACTATTATAACATAATATTAAAACTATTAAATGACTACTGTTCAAGTTTACTGCTATTTTTAGCTATTTAAATTATAAAATTATTTAGTTTTAGATACCTACCTAGTTTAATAATTTAAATACCAAATTTATTTTTAATTAATTTAACAGTAGTATAAGAGTTAATAATTTACTTAATAAAAGTGTTTTAAAATAAACAACGTGAATTGTAACAAACTCACATCCGCATTTATAATATTAGTTAGGACTAGTATAACTAAAATATAAATGCAAATATGTAATTTTGTTACCCGACTACGGCGATCCCAAAAGGAAGGGTAATTATTTTGGCCAGACTGCCAAAATAATTACCCTTATGTATGTTTGTATGTTCCACAGTAGCGCCTAAACTACTGAACCGGTTTTAATGAATGAGGTGTCAATAGATTCGTAATAATGGCCCAGCTGACATAGGCTATATAAATTTTAAATTTGTCCATTTTAGACCCTTTTTTACGTAGTCGGGTTATAGTTTTTAAACTTTTATTACAAATCTTATTATATGATTTTCTATGAACTTATGACATGCGTCGCCGTCACCGCGTCGGTCAGCTTGTAACCACGGCCTATAACCTGGTCGAAACATCAGGCACCTGAAGTTAAGCATCACATTAGATTGCACGTATAACGTAATGGTTTAAGAGGTCGCCTCGCCACTGCTACTACGTCGAGTGTTATGGGTTCGAATCCCACACGTGACAAAAATTTGTGTGATCCACAAATGGTTGTTCCGAGTCTGAATGTTCTTTGTGTGCGTTGTTTAAATGTTTTTAAAGCCCCTTGCGACACAGGATTTATTCCTAGTGCGAGAGTTGTAACAGGAAAAGAAACAAAAGAAAACATTATGCTAGTCCTTTAATGCCCTTTGCGAGTTATATAATTCAGCATCACACCTATTTCCTTGAAGAGGTAATTAGAGGTGTATTTACAACCAGTTTTGATTTTAGGTACCAAGTGGGAAGGTAATATGGGATAAGCCTATTGCCGTATAACGGGCACAGTTGCAGATATCCGGCTATTAACAATTTTTGACAGAAAAACCGATTAATAATAATTTGAGGGGATAGGGTCAGATAGTCTGGATAGTAAAAAGTCTGAGTAATCAAAATGACTAGATTGCAGAACGACTGGGGTAGGCAAAACGTACAATATATTTTTTTATTAGATAAAACGTCTATGTTTCAAAAAGTCTAGATTGCAGAATGACTATTTAGACAAATCGAGTTGCACAAAGTCTGTGTTGTAGAATGTATAGGCGTAATTGTATAGGCGCAAATTCTTAGTGGCATAGAGTCAATTTAAACAAAATGGCTTGATAGCGATAAAAACCAGCCACCGGGGATTAGAAAACAACTATAGAAAGTGAAGCGTTAAAAATGGTAATCCATACTATTTAGTTCCATTAGCTTAGTGGGAGATCGTTGGTCTGCCACGCAGAGGTCTCGAGTTCCATCCCAAGGCACGCATATGTAATTTTTCTAAGTTACGTGCGTATTGTATATTATTATCGCTCGCTTTAACAGTGAAGGAAAACATCGTGAGGAAACCTGCATGTCTGAGAGTTCTCCATAATGTTCTCAAAGATATGTGAAGTCTGCCATCCTGCACTAGACTAGCGTGCTGGCATAGTCCAGTCTAACTCATCTCACATTGAGAAGAGCAGAGCCGTGTCCAGCTGTAGGACAGTTTAATACAGGGCTGATATTATTATTATTATATTATATGCCGTATTTTTAATGTAGCGCCTGGTATTTTATTCCTTTTATTATTTTACTGTCAAATCGTAATTACATTATCGATTTTAAAATCCCTAATTTAAAAGTAAAAGTTATAAAGACCTACCGCTATCGGGTACAGAGTCCAATTTTCCGATAGTTAGCAGGGCTCTAGAGAGGAGGAGGTTCTGCTCCTCACGATGCCTGCCGAGTTAAGCAGCAAGCCTTCTGTATCAAGGACTTGACCCAGGTTATGCATTAAGAGTAAGCCTTTTAACTCGAGCTTCGTTAGATGGTGGCGAAGCATGAACAATTAAGGAATTATTATTTTACTAGCTGACCCTCGGGACTTCTTCTGCTTTACATATAAGAATTCTTCCCGTTTTTGCAACATTTTCCTTGATGCTCCGCTCCTATTGGTCGTAGCGTGATGTTATAATTACTTATTTTGTCATTATACAATCTAGACATTTTGCAATTATAACGTTTTGCATATCTAGCAGGATTATGCAATCATGTTATTTTGCAATGAATTCATACTGACTACCTAGACGTTTTAAAATAAATATATGTAAATTAGCAACTCAGACGTTTTGCCTACCCAGTCATTCTGCAATCTAATAATTTTGTTTACTTAGACATTTTACTATCCAGACTATCTGACCCTAACCCAATTTGAGATGGCGGTCGACGAAGATATACCGCACTTGCTCTTCGAATGTCCAATGTTCGGTCGGGAGCGATTCGAAATGGAGCAGGAACTTGAAGACAAAATATGCGCTGAAAACCTGCCGCAAATGATGGCAGGAACAAAAAGTGACAAGCTAATTAACTACTGCACTAAAATAGCAACTATTGTCATAAAAAGAAACAAGACTGATTAAGTAACACAATATATGATGATATATAATGAATATCATATGATAAATATAGATATAAATAAATATAAATAAATAAGATGAATAATAAATAATAAACATAATAAATGCGATATAAATAAGTGATACACAACGAGAGTAAAATATTAATATACAGTGAAACATAAACTTGGCTATACTTACCTAAAACGGGTACCTAAAAGAAACACATTAAATAAAATTAAAATAAAGTCTGAACATATAAATAATATTTAATAATAAAGGCCTTATACACTTCAGATGACTCTAAAATAAATAACTTAATAACAATTTGTCCATCCATAACCAGTTATCAACAACGGAGTTATTTAAGTACATCTGTAAATATAAATATCTCTTAGATAAATATTATATACAAGTAATTATATACAAGTAACTATCTTATTGCGTATATAATTATATACTGACATCAATCCTAGTTTATAAATTCACCGACGGCTGGACCGCACCATCTCTTAGAATGAGAAGTAAGTATATGTACTATACATATAGCTTAACACGCTAGATAAAAAGGCCCATCACTAAACAAAATCTAAATCACTGAAAAGCAAGTAATGTTATTTATCTTTTTAGTTTTAAGTAATCTACCCCAAATGAAATCAGTGCCATAGAAACACTTTGCTACAACAAACTATTAGTTTTGTTATCCTAAGTAATGTCCTTATGAGTGTGTCTGTTTGTTATTCTTTTACGGCTTAACTACGCGACCAATCTTCATGTAATTCCGACAACTGGCCAAAAACTACATAAACGTACTGTTTCCGAGCGAGTGAAGCTGTAGGCAAAAGCTGGTATTTCTTTCTTATTGGCTCTTTCAAACTATTTTCTTTAACTATGTGAGGCTTTTGTACTGACTCCAAATAGGTTGAAGCAGATTTGATTTGAATACAGAGAGAATTGCCGTCGATATGACCACATTTAAACCAAAGATATTGTATGGTAAAAACAATTTCTTTGATTTATACTGAATGGTAACAGCGAAAACGTGACTTATGGCTGATCCACTTAGATACTGTCACGCACATCGGCTTGACATACAGTCACGGGCTGTGTTTTTCTGTGGCATGCTAGAATTATCAATAATTTTACTTTCAATGTAACAGGACGCGCGGTCTTAACTCCAGCGGGAAAGGTGCTTGCTGATTTTATATGTCTCATAGGATGTGTAGTGTATTTATTTTATTTTATTTATTTATTTGGTTCACAAAACAACTTACAATCGAAGAGAAACGCACTTTAGGGTACACAGTATAAAGCCAGATTGTAGCCCTATACAGAATATTCCAAGTAAGAGAATTAGCTATGATAATAGGTAGTAAGCTTGTTTTATCTAAATTTTTATTCAAATTTAGATAAAACAAGCTATGGTGTTAGCGTGCTAGAACGATACATATTGCATATGTGTACTGCTTCGCGGCATGAAATATTTTGCCTTAAAATTGCTTCTACAAAATGCCACTTTAGGCGAATTAAACATTAGGCGGTAACAGTACAACTTTATTATCAAAAATTTTTTATGAAATGCTTTCCCATGTCTCGGTTTACCTCTATGACAGACACAATATCTCTTGTATTTCAAGAAAAATAAATATTTATCGTATCGCACACGCACAAATGTGCGTGTGGCCTTGACATACATGTTGATAAATGCCGCGCATATGTGTATGTTAAGGGCCGAGGTTACACCTCGTGACTTAGCATCAGATACTCGTGGACCAGACTTAGATCTTAATTTGAATATCTTATCTACTGTGACTGAGAAAATCGAAACAATACCGTTCTGTGATAAGTTCCGTGATCTTGGACCAAACAGAAAAAACGAAATATCCAAAAACCATTGCTCGTTCAAAGCGGCCAACTAATCGACGCCGATTTTTTAAAAAATATATTTTGTATTCATATATACGAGTACTATTAACCAGTCCTAGAAAACGATGCATTGTAGAAAGGGACAACGAATTTTGACATCTTTAACGTACGACATACTATGAATCATTGTAACATCAATCAATAACAATAATCATCATAATCATCAGCTTCTTTTGCTTTGTTTACTTTTATCGCAGATTATATGCCATGAATATTTATGATGTTCTTTGGAATATTTTATCAATTGTTATTTTTGCAGCGTTATCTTTATTTTTATTAATTTTAATTTTGCCATTTTCGGATGTACTTTTAGCGGCACTTTTTGACGTAGCATTTTATCATTCGACTGTATATATGAAGAAATTTTTTTAAAATAAAATAACATGACTTAAATGTAGTAAACGCACAGTTGAATGTTAAATTTGTTACTTTTACGTAAACATAAAAACCGTGGTCACGGTGGATGGTCTATCTTGATACAATTACCTACTGTTATTTTTCTATTTGCTATAAGCCAAATAAAGCTGTAATCTCTTTGTAATTAATATAGAGACTTACGTAACTATTAAAGAAAGTAACAGTGCTAAACAGTGCATGTTCCAATGCCACCGTATAAAAAAATCCGCGGCGATGGCTACTTTACCGACGAGTGATAAGTGAAATTAGAGAAGATGGTAATATTTTCAAAATGTTGCTGTAGATTGTTGTGATAGTACAAATGGCGTTGTGGTTTAAGTGGCCGCATTGCCACTAACACTGCGGTTCGAATCCCACTCGGAATAAAAATGTGTGTGATCTATGTGATGTCCCGAGTCTGGATGTTCTTTGTGTCCATTGTTTGAATGTTTGTAAAGTCCCTTCGCGGCACACTAATTATGACAAGTACGTGTGTTGTCTTTTAAAATAAAAAGATTCCTCCTCATTATTAGGTCAAAACAAATTATTTATATTACACAGAGGCCGTAATCGCCATACCAAGCAGTTCAAATCTCACACGAAAAGAAAATACAGAGCTAGACTATTTGCCTTACCCAAAAATAGTTGTCCTTTTAACAATTATAAAGCCCGCCACGGTAAGAGAACAAATCATAAGCCGGTATTAACCTATTTAAAAACAATTTTGATTAGCTAGCTAGCTAAGCCAGTGTTATCAAGATCTTTTCATCACAACACATAATCGGCATTTTATAGATTTGATTGGTGTGATTTGAAAAATGGTACGATACAGTTGGTTGTAATCATAGACAAACAGTCTATGATTACAACAGGATACAAGTTTATCATATTAACAAAGAAATAATCCTAACTAATATCTATTATAAATGAAAATGTGAGTTTGTTTGTTTGTTTCTTATTTATTTATTTACATGAAATAGAACGACTTGCGCCAATTACACTATATAATATAATAATATTAAAATTTAGCATTTACGCATTCTGCTCACAGTATCTCATACATTCTAATAATAATATTTTCCATTCATCCGCAAAAATATCAACTTCTGTGTTAAAGTCCAAGAGAGCGTTAAGCTGCTTTAGTGACCGAGGTATGGGTGAGTTACAGCGTGCCACAGTACGGCACACTGGAACCGCTAGCAATCGGTACTTTCTACCACGACAATAGTTGTTGTAAACAATCTGCAACATTAGTGGCTAAGTGCCTCGATCATACCCTTTAAAATTTTGCAGGTTCCAACCATCTGATCGTATGATCGCCACATCTCTAATGAGTTAAAACCTAAACAAACCCAATAAAAATATTGTGGGATACAGACAGGGGTAGAAACTATACAATTTCTTATTAAAAAGCTTTCTGGATTTTTTCCAACATAAGAGCATACTGCTTTTGATATGGATACCACACAACCGCGCTGGACTCAAGTTTACTGCGAACTAATGCATAAAAAACGAGTTTAATAACATAGGTGCTGTGGCATTCACGACAGTTTCTCAAAACGAATCCGAGGCGACTAAAAGATTCCTTAGCAACCGGTGAAATATGCTCATGAAAGGTGAGCTTTTGATCAAATGTAACTCCTAAATCTTTCATAGAATCAGATATAAGAATATCTCGTAATAACATTATAGTTTAATTGATATGTATAATTAATTGGGCGACGTATTCGGCCAAAGTCATCACGTAACATTTCGTGTTATTGAAGTCCATTTTGTATTCGAAGCTCCACCTGCATACAGAGTCAACATCTGATTGCAGAACAGCGCAATCGGCTACAGATTTGATTTCAAAAAATAATTTTAAGTCATCAGCATATAAGAAGCATTCCGCATTTCGGACCACTGTAGGCAGATCATTAATCATTAACATAAAAAGAAGAGGTCCCAGTACCGATCCCTGGCTGACTCCAGATCGTATATGGTAAGCGTGCGACTCATAATGACCAAGCCTCACATATTGTTGTCGGTCACGCAAGTAATCCGCAAGAAGATGGAGCAAACCTGGAGCAATGCCTATCGCACACAGCTTATGTAGATAGCAAGATATCATTATTTACTTTATTAAAGGCCTTGCACAAGTCAAAATAGAGTACATCCACTTGATTACCGCGGTCAATAATGCTAGAGATGTAGTCGACTAGGGTCTGCAAATTAGTGTTGACTGATCTCTTAGTACGGAAACCATGTTGCTCATTGCAAAGATACTGCCTCACTTGCCTATAGATGCTTTCATGCAATGCGTTCTTAAAGACCTTTGCTGAAGATGACAAAATAGCTATTGGGCGGTATCCGTCTACTGATGATTTGTTATTGGTTTTTGGGATAGACGTAACACTGATTTACTAAATTAAATATATGGTTAAGAGGATGGGTGACGAAGATTATCCCTTTTTAAAAAACCAGGATGGGATATCTGGACCTATAGAACTATTCAGTTTTAACTTGCTTTCACGCCTTTTCTACTCAATCTATAATCACGCAGTTTCGTATATATTATACTTGTAGGGGTTGTCAAGGGTATAGAAATGGGCATAAGGTAACTTTCATCAAGAAAAAAATACTGTTCCCGAGGGATAGAGCATTATTGACAAAATCTAGAGTAACGCAAGCAAAGCCGCAGGCGGATCTAGTCCTATATAAAATAATGCTTTGTGATAAACAAACCGAGGCCTATTATTCTGTGCAACACCTGGAGAATGATCGCGCGTTGATGTCGTCCCTTCGAAAAAGACGTTGATATGGCTATAAGCGAACAACAAATACCATGGCTCTACCTTAATGGTGCACTTGTAACAGAACATCGTGACTTCGCCATTTTTAAATTGCCGAACTAAACAACAAACAGAGCCAAGCATACAGCTAAACATCACTACGGACATTCTCACAATCTTTCTTAGCTTAGATTAGCGAACGATGTTTCGAAGCAAATTTATATGTTCTTTCGCTAGAATGCTCGCTGTTTGCTAAAACGCACGAGAAGTATGAAAGGATACTGCGTATGTTTGGATCACAACATTGCTTGTATACCTAGTGGTTACAAGAATAAATCAAGTAACGAATATAGACACAACTTATACACTACAATGTAACATTTGCTAGAATGCTCATTACAAGTGATCTTATGTCTATCAGCACCTTTAGGGACTGGAAGGTTTATTTAGAGGTATGATAAAATGACAATAAAAATGAAGAAAAAATACCAAAACGATACATTTCTATTCCCCTACTCACAATTTGACCGCCAATGATAATGAGATGGACTTACGACCAGGGCGTTCGGTGTTCGGATCTCACCCATTCTATAGTATAGAGCAGGTCCTTCAAAGAGAAGTCCACGTAAATAAATTCATAAAATACTACACACACATAGGATTGGTTCCTATGTGTACAAACCATCTGAATAAATAAATAGATATAAGTGACAAATTGTGTGAGCAGGTGCCAAAAGAAAAATTTCCCCCGTGTAACTACCGACATCAACCCACTCCTAACACAGGCATTCTAGCATAACTGGCAATTGGCTTACAAGAATAACTAGTGATATGTAACTCAAATTAATATAAATCTTTAATCTCTCGCGTGTTGTGTGTACACCAGGTATTCATAACCGCCAAGGCTGTCCTTTCACTTTTTAAAGCAGACGCTCAACGGGTTAAAAAAATATTGCCGTCGAAAATTTTCATCTGTTCGTTACGTAAGGTATGTGCTCTCGGTGCATTCAAGTCGCAATTGTCAGCAGTTCAATTAGTGACCTACACGCAACACTGAAATACTCTTGACCATGGAAATAATACTTAGGTAAAACGTACATATTAATTTCATACTTGTAACAGATAATTATGTCCAGGTGGCTATACTCTTAATAGTTTATGTAACATAAATGTTACAAATGTTGTTCTGTGCTCGTAACTACCTTTTGATAGCATAAGGGCGGCCACTTTTTGTCCACCAAAGGTAACTGACCCCGCTTCAAATTGTATTGTATACCCGCAGTATACAACAGCGTACCGTCGGACGGTATAAAAAATATAATAGAAGACAACCTGAGACCTGTATAAAAATCTTCTGTGCGTGTGTTTGTAATTAAACTCCACCTAAACGGCTGGACCGATTTTGATGAAATTTTTTGTGTGTTCAAAGGGATTCGAGAATGGTTTAGATTTGGTTGTGTAGCAGTAGCGAGCAGTAATTATTTCTGTTTTACTTACGTAGCATTTGTAAGTGTTTATTTATCCAATAGAGCAGGATTTCCCAAAGTATGGGTCGCGACGCACTGCTGGATCGCGAGCGAATATCGACTGGACCCTGAAACATAAAATAACCTGACCGATAGGGCTAATAGCCGGACGGCCACTAAAGGGCGCGCGCCGGGGCTCGTGTTCTCTAACTAGAGGTTCTCTGACTACAGAGACTAGAGAATCTGAGCGTTACCAATATTGAATGGCGTCGTTTAAAGACGGCCAGGAGGTGGGTCCCGAATTTGGCAGTTTTTGTTAGCTGGGTCCGTGCCTAATCAAGTTTAGGAACCACTGCATTAGAGAGTATCTTGTACTTTGAGCGGTTAACTACATACATTGTCACGTTTGAATAGTCTAACGAATTTGAATAGTCTAGTCGAGTAAAACTTCATATACACTCTTTTTTAGGCAATGACTCGTTATTATTTAGGTTATGAGCTAAATGCATTCCGCCGTTTAGATTTCATGATCTGCTCGCTAAGGGACATATATTTTATATCAGTTTTTGGAGGGCGATATTTATAATAGGAGGATACTAATAGGATTAATATTGTTTTAGTGTTTGTTCTGACCAAATAATTAATTAGACATTTGAACTTGACCATTGTTATCAGGTTTATAAAGATTTAATTTGTTTCATTTATTAAGACTAGTAAACAAAGCAATTGTAAAGAGAGAGAAACGTCAACATAGAAATAGGCTGATAGTATCGATCTCGTTTCATGGGGGACAGCCGCATCATGAAATCTGAGTGTTCGCCAACTTGCGGTATACGAATTTCCAACAAAACATTTGCTTCAACACGAGTTTCGCCTCAACACGAGGCATCGGTACTCAAGATAATTTAGCAGCGAATAACAATCGGAATTATTACGTGGGTATACAATAAAAGTAAACAATGGCGACGTTGATTAATTAGTTTTAAGAAAGTGGTGGCAATTAAAACATCCTGCGTTTATTCTTTTCGTTAATTTAGTAAATATATCAAAAATAAGAACATATAACCTATAACATATATCATGATTTAGTATATAATTGGGGCAAATATAAGTTGGTGAAAATACGAATTAAAAGAAAGGTCGTTATAAGTTTTATAAAAAAGTTATTTTACACGCTACATAATAAAGAAAAATTATCTTAGTAATTAATGAAATAATAACAGATAATCGCAATGCGATAGTGACCGAAAATCTGCATAATATTGAAATTATATACAAGTCATAGCGCAATTTATAGACACGTGGTTTAAAAATATGCTGGTTATATAAATATTATTAAAAACAACAAATTCGGTAAGTATTTGCAAGAACTTTCGCCATCTTTAGTGACTACACGTTCACAATAATAATGACAAGACATTTTGTTGCCTGCTGATGCTCAATGATTGCAATTGTCTAATCGCATTACACGCGTAAGTATTAGAATTAACAAACAATTATTTCGATATATTTTATGTACGATTAGCGACACAAGTCCATCTTACTATCTATTTCAAGACAGCGCGCACACATACAATCATAAATTGACAAACACACTATTATTATTATTGTACTTATGTAACTAAAATGAATTGTACCAACTAATCTGTTGGTAACTATTTTGATTTCAATTGTCTTTGGGAAGGAACTGACTCCCAACATACAGCTCACGCTAGTTTGGGAATCAGGGCTGCACAATGTTTGTACTTACCTTGCTGTTACAAATAAAGAATTATTATGTTTCTCTTATCACAGGTATTTTCCAACATATTATATGAGGAAAATACCTGGCCCTTTGGAAGGGTTACACGGAGACATGATATGTAGGTCCAACGTGAAGAGGCACTTCGATAGTTTGAATTATTATTATGATGCCATAGACAGTCTTCGTAAAAAATATACAAAAGTCATTACATAAATAGCCACTTTCAATTATTTACATTAGAATGCTTCTTTATAAAAACAACTTCCTTGATTACTCGATAAGATAAGTATCGTATTCTTACAGAAACAAAAACTTCTTGGAGTAAGGTAAATTTACTTAATTATTACATATTATAACCATTACACCATTTGACACTTACATACCCAGACAATAAATAAAACCAAAACAAAATTAAAATGCTTCGTTAACATTTCTCAGATAAAATCCTAATTAATATTATAAATGTGAATTTGAGTTTGTTTATTTGTAACGGTTTCACACCTTAACTACTCAACCGATCATCATGAAATTCAGCATACACGTTGACAGCAGATTCATTTTGGCACCAACGACGTCCTGCGCAGATTGAGATTGTCAAATAGTTTGATCTGCAGAGCCTGTGGTGAACAAGAAGAGACTATATCACACCTTCTGTGTGAATGTGACGTGTTGGCTCGACTAAGGATGGGTCTGATGGGATTGGCATATCCGAACCCTGAAGACTTCAGGCTTCTCCGTCTGAAGTGCACGCTGCGACTGATGCAGTGCATTCATAGAGCACACACACGACACAAAAGATCCCACTGAGTCGAAGTGTCGCCGGTCTACACTGACTGGCCCCCGAATAAGAGAAGAAAAAGATAACAGGGGCACAGAAAAGGACATAGGGTACTTTTCATCCAGAAAAAGACCTGTTCCCGAGGGAAATCGCAGGCAAAAGCTAGTTAGAAATAAAATGAACACAAAATCAAACCCTTCTACATAATATAAGCTACTAACTACATTACATGCAGTCGATTGAACAGTTAAAAAAGAAAGCCATTTTACTCCTACACATACATTGAACTTGTTTTTGCTTTCTTTTTAAAAAATACAAATCCTGCTCTAGGAACGATTCATATATCGCAGGACTTTATATCATTCGAATAATAGAAGAAAGAACATCCAGACTTGGAACAACCATTACTGGATCATCCAATTTTTCCCTATGTAAGATTTGAGCCCACTACACTTTGCACAGAGGCAGTGGCGAGCTGAAACCAGTACGCCATCAGTGCAGTCATAAACATGTACTTAAATATGACGTGATTATAGACAGTAAATAATTATGAATGGCAAGTGAAAGACTTCGGCATCTTTGATTATGCAGTCCAGTGCATTATAGCCTGCATTTACCGGCGGCGGCGTTGCAAACGATTTGTAACAATCACGATCACGGATTGACTGACGTGTTAATGCCTCAATAACTTGGACAGTAGTTACTTGTAGCCTGTTGCTCGTTTACGCAACGCATTCAATCCACACGTATAGGTAAACCTTTTTTAATTCTTACTAGCGGTTCACATTTTTAATTACTAATGCGCTTGCGTGCCTCATAGCGTTTTGCCTAATTTTGGATAAAGTAGCTTCCTAATGGTGAAATAATTTTATAATCAGGCCAATAGGTTTTGAGTTAGTCATAACATACAAAAATACAAATATTTATTTTATTATATTAGTATAGACTAATTCTGCCTCCGTGGCGCAGTGGTAGTAAATGCGACTGCTGTGCATGAGGTCTCGTATTCGAATACCGGGTCGGGCCAACAAATAGTTGTTGGGTTTTTCTGATAAGAAATCTCAATAGCAGCCCGAAGTTAGGAAGTTGGCAGTAGACACCCCGTGCCTCAGAAAGCACATAAAGCCGTTGGTCCTGCGCCTGATCTCTCTCCGGTCGTGACGGATTACCGTCCCATTGAATTATGAAAGTTAAGGAACAGAGCGTGCACTTGTGTTTGCGCACACGCTTGTGCACTATAATATCTCCTGCGCAGATGGCCAGTCTCCGTTCAGACTGGCCGCCGTGATCGAAATTCGGTCTAGAGGACATTATTATAAACTAATTAATTTTTTTTTAGTTCATTTCGCTATTGTAACATGAGTAATATATATACATATATATATATATATATATATATACAGTGTGAGTTTTCATAGTGCACATATGAAAATGAGTGAAACTAGACATCATTTTATCGCTAGGAAAAATAAAATAATAATAAGAATAATATTCTTCGATTTATACCTATTTATGTTTTTTCTTTAGTCGTTCTGGACTTTGTACCAAGAAAACCTTGTAACTTTTGAACCAGGTGGTTAATCGTGTTGAAACAAAACAGTAATAAAACGCAATGTATAGACAATAACGACGGTGTACTATTCACATCCAAAAAAATACCGGTGGCATAAAAACAAGGAACATTTTAGACCAAAACTGAGTCTCGTACAATGTTTTTTAAACATTGTTAAAAAACTCAAGAAAACGTCCCCATTGCCCCTAGTTTTTATTAATTGACGTTAATTTGTATCTAATAAGCTTTAAAACAACATAAACACCACACCTGTATCCCAAACAAAACAGTTTTTATGAAGGGCTAAACAAAGATCTTACCGCCACCACGTGCATCTTTTTTATTACTAACCTATAGATTATGCAAAACACCAAACAACAAGGTGATACAAACACGATACCAATTATGATTGATCGGCTATTGTTATCTAAATGAATAGACCACAAACATAATCTATCTGTATTATGTTGTTTTTCTACACCAATGGTAGTAAAACATTCCACCGGCTTAATGATTACCGTAACTTGTGATTACAAGTATGTAACGTTTCAAATATGTGAATGATATTTGATATCAACATGCTGCCGATCGAAAAGAAATTGACGTTGGGGACAAAAAAAGGTAATGAAGGAAGTAGGTATGTGAGACTTTGGCGCTCTAACTTGGCGAACAAACTCTGTCGTTATCTATGGCGGTTCTTAAGCGAGAGACATTTAAGAATGCGAATGACCGACGGTAGTATTATAACCAGGTATACAAACAAAGGCCTTGCGCAGCGGGACCCCCTCTCTCCGTTACTTTTCAATTTAATTACTTACAGAATATGTCACACTTCAAAATGTATTAGTATTGCAGTATGCGGATGATTTTGTCGTGTATACCAGTAATAAGGACGTTAAAGCTGCTGAAGGATATGTACAAGATGCTTTGAATGTTATTGTTGAGTTATTAGGAGACTTAGGATTGACACTATCTGCCAACAAAACTAAGTATTGTCTCTTCAGCAGAGGTCGGCGAAGAAATATTCTAACGTTAAAAATAGAAAGTCCCATAGCATACAGCGAAAATATAAAATACTTGGGAATATGGCTAGACAGGAGTCTTAACTGGGGAAAGCATATTAACGAGGTGGTCGCAAAATGTTCAAAATTCATAAATATTCTTAAGTTGTTAGCAGGCAGTTCCTGGGGCATGCATATGATTCATCTACGTAGGTTATATATTTCCCTTATTAGAAGTCGTATTGACTATGCGTCCTTTTTATACGATAATAGCACTAAAAAACATATAAGTAAGCTTGATAAACTTCAGAATCAAGCCTTACGAGTTGTGGGAGGTTTCATCAAAAGTTCTCCCATACATGTTATGGAGAGTGAGATGCACATACCACCCCTTCATATTAGGAGACAATATCTAGCCTATAAATATATATTAAAAAACTGTTCTCGATTTCATAATAATACCATCTCTCTAATCACTGAAATTAGTACTCAGTGTCACACTAGATATTGGACTAGGAAAAAAATACCTTTACTTACCCAAACATATGAAGATATTAAAGAAATTAATTGTATGTCTGAGGATGTTCTTAAAATGTTTTCTTTCGATGTTTGGTTGTCAGCGATTCAATTACAAGAGCGTTTAAATATTAATTTAAAAAGTATTTCATTAGCTAAATCTAGATATGAACCTAATACATTGTTAAATAATGTGGTAAATGAAATAAACATAAATTATAGATACTGGCATAAATTATACTCGGATGGGTCTAAGAGCACTTATGGATTGGGAGCGGCATTTTATGACCAAAGTTGTAATCATAGGGCAGGATTTAAGATACTTTCAGATGTAACTGTCATGACGGTGGAACTCATTGCAATTTTACAAGCTCTGTTGTATGCGATGAGCAAAAATTACGATAAGATTGTTGTTTTTACAGATAGTAAAAGTGCATTGCAACACGTGGCTCGATGCGCCTCTGGTGTCAGAGGTGTATCGGTAGCCTACGACATTTTAAATATCATTGCAATGTTTAATAGCAAGAGTATGGAAGTAAAATTGCAATGGGTTCCAGCGCATGTGGGTTTGAGAGGAAATGAGGAAGTAGATCAGCTATCTAGATTAGCAGCGAAGGAAGGACTCGAGTATAATTATTTACCAGATTATGTAGAATATATTTCAAAATTTAAAATAAAAAGTTTTAACAAGTGGAAGGAATATTTTAACATTAAATCCGAAGAAAAAGGAATATGGTACAAAAGTATACAACATGAACTTCCACATGTACCCTGGTTTGAAGGCTGTAGGTTGAGCAGAAGTTATGTTAAGTTAGCATTAAGGCTGCGGTCCGGGCACTATTCATCAGCAAAGTTTGCATTCCTAATGAAGAAAGCAAATTCACCAAACTGCTGCACTTGTAATGTGATTGAGGATGTACACCATTTGCTGATGGATTGTGTCAGGAACCATAATGAGAGGAAAATGTTAATTGACGAGTTTCAATTAAATATATTAGAAGTAGGTTTAGTACAAACAATTTTAGCGAATCCAAAGTCCGATGTTGCAAGGAGATTATGTCAACTGTTGTACTTCATCGATTAACATTTTCTTTTGATAGATGATTTAACAATAATATTTTATAGGTTTAATAAGTTATTGTATGTAGATTGTATAAGGCATGATGTGGTTGACATATTCTTATGAATAAAAACCACGAAACAAATGAGATTAAAAAAAAAAAAAAAAAAAAAACTTGGCGAACGAAACGCAGTAACACGCCGGATTTTTTTCACGCCGGATTTCTGTAAAAAGGTTATATCTACTTGTTTGATTAGGCTTTCTTGTATTCGGCGGGCTGTAAATATTCAAGTTAATTAAGAATAATATTTTATTTTATAGTTAATATCGTTAAATGTATTTATTTTAAACGACACTTCCAGCACTATTTATAATTTCTGTGGCGCGGGGAAATTTACAGACATTCAAATTACGGACACAAAGAACAGCCAGACTTGGAACCATCATTAATTTGTGGATCACACAATTATTTTGTCCAACAACCATTTGAAGCATAAGTTGTTCCGAGTCTGGCTGTTCTTGAATATTGTTCTGAATCAGGATGTTTTTTTTTTATATCACAACACTTGGTGATAATATCTCAATAAATATTGTTCGGGACTCCGTCTTTCTATGAAAGGGGCGAAAGTCAAGGGGCGTACGGGCTCGTAACCTAATATTTTGCAGTTGAATTTTTCATTACGTAGGTAAGGTAGGGTAAGTTACTAACCTCCCGACTTGTCCGAACATCAGTTCGGATTCCGAGAGGGCCGATCGACGATTGACGCGATCAGTCGCGTCAAGGCCCTCTCGGATGAGGCGGTCGCCTCGCGCGGGGTGGTGTTGGCGGTGTCCTTGGACATCGCCAACGCGTTCAACACCCTGCCGTGGGCGACTATTAGGGAGGCGCTCCGATTTCATGGGGTGCCTCCCTATCTGCGCCGAATAGTCGGGGACTACCTGCACCAGAGGAGTGTGTTCTGTGTGGGGCGGAACGGAGAGACGTTCCGGAGGGAGGTGTCGTGCGGTGTTCCGCAGGGTTCCGTTCTTGGACCGATCCTGTGGAACATCGGCTACGACTGGGTGCTGCGGGGCGCCCTACCCCCGGGCGTCGGCGTAACTTGTTACGCCGACGACACGCTGGTCACGGCCCGGGGAGAGGATTACGGGGCAGCTGCCCGTCTTGCCACGGCAGGGGTGGCCCTGGTTGTCGGTAGAATTAGGATGTTGGGACTGGCGGTGGCGCTGGAAAAGTCCGAGGCCCTGTTATTTCACGGGCCTCGGCGGGCGCCGCCACCAGATGCCCACATCATAGTTGGAGGGGTCCGCATCGGGGTGGAGCCGAGTATGAAATACTTGGGGCTCCACCTCGACGGCCGCTGGAACTTTCGCGTCCATTTTAGCCGCCTGGCCCCCCGGCTGATGTCGGCGGCGGGAGCGCTTAGCTCTCTGCTGCCGAATATCGGGGGGCCGAGTGTCGTCTGCCGCCGCCTCTATTTGGGGGTGGTGCGGTCGATGGCCCTTTACGGGTCGCCCATTTGGGCCGGCGCCCTCGATCGCCGAAACATCGCCCTTCTGAGGAAACCTCAGAGGGCGATGGCGATCAGGGTGTCGCGGGCGTACCGCACCGTCTCCTTTGAGGCGGCGTGCGTCCTGGCGGCATCGCCGCCCTGGGATTTGGAGGCGGAGGTCCAAGCGTCGGTGTATCACTGGCGCGTGGACCTCCGGCTCCATGGTGAGGAACCCACTCACGGGGCGGTGGAGACGCGAAGGTCCCAGGCTCGACTGGTCCTCGAGGCCAAGTGGGAGGAGCGACTGGCCCAGCCCCGCTATGGGGTGAGGACAGTCGAGGCTGTCCGTCCGGTGCTAAGGCAATGGACGGACAGACGGCGCGGACCGCTCACCTACCGGCTTACTCAGGTGCTCTCCGGACACGGCTGTTTCGGAGAGTACCTGTGCAAGATAGCCGGTAGGGAGCCGACAACCAGGTGTCACCACTGCGAGGAGTGCGACCGGGACACGGCGCAGCACACGCTGGAGGAGTGTCCGGCGTGGGCCGAGGAGCGCTGTGCCCTGGTCGCCGTGATTGGCCCCGACCTCTCGTTGCCGACCGTCGTATCCATGATGGTCGGCGACGACAGGTGCTGGGGCGCAATGAGGTCCTTCTGCGAGGCTGTCATCTCGCAGAAGGAGGCGGCGGAGCGGGGGCGTGAGGAAGATCCTTACGCCCCGGACATCCGCCGCCGGAGGAGGGGGCGCAGGAGACGCGCTTATATCGCTCTCCTGCCCCCCACCTAAGGGTTCTGGGTGGCAAGGCCTCAGGGGACCCTGCCACCCGCGAATAAGAACCCATAGAGGGCGCGCGCGGTGTTCCCGCGCGCCTTCTAACGTCGAAAGGGGAGAGCGGTGAAATGCTCTCCCCCGGGGACGAGAGGAGGTCGGGTCCCATTGACCCGGCCGGCACCCACACGGGGGGGCCTGCTATGGATGAATCTTTTTAGACTCCCAACAGGCCCCCCCCACTGGGTGAGAGAGGGAACACCCCAGGTTTTTTTAGTGGGTATACCAGCAATAGGCTGGTGAGTCCCACACGCCCCACCGGTGCCGTCCCCTAGCCGGCGGGTAGTGCATCAAGCATTTTTTCCTGGGTATCAAAAAAAAAAAAAAAAAAAAGGGTAAGTTACTAACCTATCACAAGTGTACAAAAGTAATTACATATTAATTTAGTAATTATTTTTAGGCCAAGGTTTTCATTACTATTGATAAGATAACAAGTATTAGGTATGGAAGGAAAATTAAAAATAATGATTGCTCAGTAGCTTATCTAGGATTATACGCGATTACTAGCAAGATAAGAACAAACTAAGAAAGTAGCATTACTAATTATCAGCAACGGCAGACTTTCAACTTAGATGGGCTATTTCAGGCACATAAGCTATACAGCAATAGGATCGAGCCACCCTGAGGTTTAATCTGGGAGGTGGTAGGCTTCGTGGATTTGCCCGCCACCCGATCCACACCAGGTCTGAGAGGCGGCGTGCGTGTTCTCACGCGCGCCTCTGAGGGGACAGTAGGGCTAAAATGTAGAGGTGATCAAAGCATAGGTCTTTTTATGTAGTGGCCGTTTCATACGGCGCGTGGTGGGCTAAAACCTCGGCGGGGTTGCGACTGCATATGAAAGTGATTCGCGCGCTCCGCTGATGGCGGTCATGTCGAGGAACACCGTGGTAGGTTTAGTCTGTATTACTGGGAGGCCGCTAGTCACCATCTTTAGTCCCCGGTAAGTCCGACATAACCTCTCCGTCGCGTCGCCTCGCGGGGAGGTATGCGTCAATGCATTCCCCCAAGTAAAAAAAAGGTATTAATATATGTAACTAATAAGTAATTAATATTAAGTATGGAGCTAACTATATCTCTGCTCTGTTAATGTCTATTAATATGATAAAGATATAGTGAATTAGTGGCACATTATCGTTACTATAAGTGTGTGATCGTAACCTATGACCTATAATACGACATTAGAATATGTTAATATTAATAATACTTAACAGCCTAATTTATAATCTATGAAAATTCCAATGGTGCGTGCCTTAACACGGGTTATAGATTAGTATTTTTTTAATCTGTTCACGTTCTATTTAGGTAGATAACATACTAACGATACGTCATAGATATGTACCAAGAAGTACATTATAGTATTTGTATACAGGATGTCCGGTAATTAATGGATAACCTGGAAATGTCTTATAGTGGAACTGATGGCCGTTCAGAAAAAAATCTATCCTAACTACTACCTGAGATATGTCTTTTTTTTTAATCACATGTATAACTTTCTTGTATACTACGACCATAAATGAATGAAATCCATCGGTTTTTTGTTGTTTTATTATTAAACACTAATTATGCTAATAGATAGACAATATGCAATGCTATATAGCTTGCACTTTTAAATATAAATATATATTTTGTATTATTTTTTTTCATTTTTTCTGAACGGCTTTCAGTTCTACTATAAGACATTTCAAGGTTATCCATTAATTACCAGACACCCTGTATATGCGTCCAACGCTTATGAAATCTTACAAATAAATACGCCAGAAAGGCCAATAAAATCGTTGTTATTCATTTTAAATGAAATTAATAGTTCTTTATACAAAATTAATACCTATTTGCCTATCATGGTAGATATGGGTTATTCCACATATCCCCATTGATCATCAATGGGAAATCGATGGATTTTCATCCACGAGTCCCCATTACATTCATATAGAATTCACAATGGGGATCTGTTGACAGAAATTAAACACTTTATACGGATTTTGTCGCGTTGTTTATTTTACTTTAAACACTGTTATTACATAATTTTGTAAACTAACACTACTATTATTGAACTTTACTACTATTTAAGCTATATATTTTCTAATTAAACTATTTATATTTAAGTTTACACTTTGCCCCGATGTTTCGCTTACTTTACAGCAGCCATGTTCACGGGGAGACTAAGATGGTAGTAGTAAAGTTCAATAATAGTAATGTTAGAGTTTTCAAAATTATGTAATAACAGTGTTTAAAGTAAAATAAACAACGCGACAAAATCCGTATAAAGTGTTTAATTTCAATGTATTTTTTACGCGAATGCGTAAACATAAGACAATATTATGTTGACAGAAAATTCATAAAACCCCATCAACTATTGATGGGTACAAAACGAAAATGGCATACGTGAACATAGCAATCTTTATTTCTTACAATACAATAACAATATAAGTACTGTTGAGTAAAGAAAACAAGCAAAGCATTGGCTACATTCATACTCAGAGACACCGTGTATATATACCTAATATGGTAATGTAAACCTAATTATTTCAATATAATTAATTACAACAATGTGCCTAATGGTTTAGGCCTGCCCCGATTTTGTAGGGCCTCCGTGGATAAAAAATCCATCGATTTCCACATATCCCCATTGATGAGACAACTCAATGGGGATTTGTGAACGTTATGTCTATAAATCCCCATTGCTAAGTAGATGATTGGTCAATGGGGATTTGTGGACAAAAAGATCAGAAATCCCCATTAATGGGGATACTCTATAGGGATATGTGGAATAACTATAATCCGTTCAATAGAGTTGAAATGACAGATTGACAAAATGATCAGGTAAACATAGGAGCCTCATAAAGTTTATACAGCATGTAACCGTAAAGTGGTTACATTTTAAAAGCGTAAAGTAAACCTTCTGCCTAATGTTTCTTATTAGCACGGTTTTAATTATAAAAGCGTGACCTTGACCATGAACTTGAACTTGATCTGAATCTATCTAACACTATCTTTGGACATGACTTTCACCCACTTAAAAACATCGTATTAACTTAAAACTTAATGCATACAAAGTTTCAAAGACCGATGTCAATACAAAAATATAATAAGTTTATTGAAATTAAACTACTATATACGGATATCCCGGCCAGGATCAGCAGGACATCAATTAAAAGTCAAAAATAAATAATAATTAAAAAAACTAAAAACAGGCTGTAATAGAAAACCAAACAGGATAGCAAATATCTATCATCAATAAGTTTAGAACAGAAATAGATTGTTTAACAAAATAATTCATTTAACTGTAAAGTAGCATGGGGCTGGCATTATAAAAATACCATTAAAGTAACTACACTTTTTTTCTTTTCACTGTATTTAAACAAAACAAAATTTAAATAAGAATATGTGTCTGAAAATCGCCGATTCAGTGCATTTCTCATCAGACAGATCAGGCAATCGGAATTGTATATTACTTATGTAAAGACTGGCTTCTGTTGGCATGTTATTGGTTTGCGAAAACCGAGTAAAAAATAAAAACCTGGTACTGATATTGTCATGCAAACATAATAAATAGCGTGTGCATGCAGCAAAAGCATTTATAAAAAATATTGGTTGAACATCCAAAAATCCATTTTGCACTCTCACACTCACTAGAATATTTATCACCCATACCACTCAAAATAAGACCCGGTACATCCTATATTTAAATCCAATACACATGGATATTTTTTGAATGCCCTTTACCATTTGAAATCAAGAAATTACATAGCCACAAATCATTGTTGGAGTTAATTACATTATAAAATATTAACAACTACATATTTCTACAACTTGTCAAAATGAAGGTCAGACAACACAAAACATTTTTAATCAGTTTAAAAGATATTTATGTGGCATCGATTTAAAAATAACATAAAGCCACCAACTCCTTCCTATTGAATATTAATATTTTAGTTGTATTTTTAATTTTAAAAAGTTGCAGGTGTTAGTATGAACTGGAATCCTTCAATAAAGACAAATATTTAGCGATTCTACATAATGTGGGACCGAAGGAGAGTCATGGTGCAAAGGTCTTTTTCTGCATTTTAACAACTACTAAAAATCTATTTATATCTCGGACAATCGTAAATATACATAATGTTAATTGTTATTTTTTTACTTCCTTGTTCATCGTGTCATTGGTAAAGTGATAACTGATCTATTACATATTGATGTAGTAGATCAATTATTTATCATTGGGAAATAAATTTTCATTATTTATTTATTTATTATAAAAACGAGTCGTAAATTGTTACTGTGTGGTACGGTACCAAACATCTTTTGACTAATACGATGCTATTGAATAATACGAGGAGATAGATCAGAGAATATGTCTCACATACACACTACTACAGAAAGTAGTTATCTTAAATACATGCAGAATTGTCAGAAAGGTATTTTTTATAGATTAATTACCATACCACCAGAGTTGTTTTGGCCAAAAGCCCGCAATTCTGGAGAATTTCCCCAGTAATGGGCGGGGATAAAACCAATAAAATATAAATAATAATAATAATAATAAAATATATTTGAAATTTTCATAGATTATAAATTAGAATATTGACCGAATACGACATTTTTATTTAGCGGAATGTCAAGCGAGCAAGTTAGCTAATTCCAGAAATGGAAAACTTGGTCATTGATAGCCAAGACGTAATTAGTGCCGTCCGATTCTTATCAAATTGGAAATCGACAGGACCGGACCGACTGCATAATTTCTGGCTGAAATGGCTGCGTAGCTCACATGCTTGTTTAGCTGCTCAATTTCAATTTGCCGTAGAATCTGGGTAGTTACTAGAGTTTATAACCACAGGAATAACCCACCTATTCCATAAAACAGGTAGTACCAACGAGCCCGGCAATTATAGATCGATAACATGTTTGCCATCGATCTATAAGCTTCATACATGTATTTTGAGATCCAAGATATCTAAACATGTTGATACAAATTCAATAGTGTCTGCTTCTTAAAATGGATTTAAGAGAGGGGCTCGTGGCACTAAGGAGCTCCTCCTCATTGATATGGCCATTAGCCAACAGGTTCACCGTCAACGAAGGGATCTGGCGGCATGTTGGATAGATTATAAGAAAGCGTATGATTCGGTGCCACATACATGGCTTTTGAGGGTGTTAGAGTTGTACAAAGCAAATGCAAGTCTGCGCACCTTTTTGAAATCATGCATGGGGCAATGGAAATTGGTTCTTAGTTATCCAGGATGTCGACAGATCCCTGGTAATGGCGAATCGATAAAAATTTAGCGGGGTATATTCCAGGGTGACAGCCTGAGTCCTCTTTGGTTCTGCTTAGCATTGAATCCTCTTAGTACATTACTAAAGGGTTCAGGGCTAGGTTACAGGTTACATAGAGGTGGTGGAGTAATATCCCACTTGCTGTATATGGATGAATTAAAGTTGTTTGCCCACACTGATTTACAGCTGATGGATTTACTTCAAGTAACTGAAACTTTTAGTGAGTCTGTCAGCATGGATTTAGGTGTGGAAAAATGTGCTGTCATCCATGTAAAGCAAGGAAAGATAGTGGAATCCGATGGAACACAACTTTCGGATTCCATTAACCTACGATCACTTCTTGTAACCGATACTTACAAGTACTTGGGTATGTCACAGGCATCAAGTATCAATGAGGCTGACATGAAGCAATCATTGCAGGAGCGTTTCTTTGGTTGCCTGAAAAAAGTTTGAAATAGTCTTTTATCAGGTGGCAACAAGGTGCGCGCTTGTAACGGTTGGGTCATGCCGGTTCTCATGTACTCCTTTGGCATACTTAAGTGGACTCAGACTGAACTGGATGCCCTGGACCGGCGGATCCGTACACTCTTGACGGCATACCGTATGCATCACCCACGTTCGTCTGTGATGAGATTGTATATCCCGCGGAAATGTGGAAGCCGAGGCTTTCTGAATGCCAAGGTCCTTCATAACCGCGAGGTGTGCAACCTCAGAGAATACTTTCTCCAGGCAGAAGCGGGTATGCATCGGGATGTAGTTGCTGTGGACACCGGACTCACCCCGCTCAGTTTGGCTAAAGAGAACTGGCGCAAGCCTGTAGTACTTAGCACTAACGATCGCAGGGATGTATGGCAGAGCAAGAAGCTTCACGGTAGGTTCTACAAGGCTCTATATGGAGCCGATGTACACCTGTTAGCCTCAGTGAACTGGCTACGTTTCGGTGACCTCTTTGGGGAAACCAAAGGTTTTATCTGTGCTATTGCGGACGAAGTTATTAAGACGAATAACTACCGGCGATATATCTTGAGGGATGGTGCGGTTGACATTTTTCGGACGTGCCACCTACCTAGTGAGTCCCTCAGGCATATAGTTGCCGGTTGTTCTCGTCTTGCTAATGGCGAGTACTTGCACAGACATAACCAAGTAGCCAGCATTATTCACCAGCAACTTGCTCTGAAATACAAACTTGTAGTTGTTGAAGTGCCGTACTAAAGGTATGTAGCTGAATCAGTTCTCGAAAATGGTCATGTCACGTTGTACTGGGATCGAACTATCATCACAGACAGGACTGTTGTGGCCAACAAACCTGACATTGTGGTAATAGATCGATCGCAGCGCCGCGCAATGATTATCGAAGTCACCATTCCGCATGACGGCAATCTCGCGAAAGCTGGAAAGATAAAAAAATTAAATATCTCGATTTAGCTCGCGAGGTTGTCGACATGTGGGATGTATATTCGGCAATCATTGTGCCGATAGTTATATCTGTCAATGGTCTAATAGCCAAGAGCCTCGATCACCATCTAAAGAGGCTCGCGTTGGGTACTTGGATCAAGGGTTTGATGCAGAAGGCAGTGCTATTAGATACGGCACGCATTGTGAGAAGGTCCTATCTCTGGAATCCTAACCACCGGCAGCTTGGACCCTGTTCCCAATGCCGGTAGGGTACCATATCTTATATATAAAATTCTCGTGTCACAATGTTCGTTCCCGTACTCCTCCGAAACAGCTTGACCGATTCTCGTGAAATTTTGTGAGCATATTGAGTAGGTCTGAGAATCGGCCAACATAAATTTTTCATACCCCTTAGTGATAAGGGTTGTCAACCCCTAACAATTTTTTATTCTTTTGGTCAAAACATTTTTTTATGACAAAACGACGTTTGCTGGGTCAGCTAGTATTTTATATTTCTAAATGTATTTTTTATATATGATATTTTTCTGCTCAAAATTCTGACATACATGATTTATAATCATATTTTATTTGTGCTATTATATTTATAAATATAATAGTACAAATAAAACTTAAGACTAAGGATTCTGAAAAATTGTGTAAAAGATCACCTGTCTCCTGTACTAGTTACAAACTGTATTACAGGTAGGCAGTGTCTACAGTTACAAAAATTGATCAATATAACTACGATATTCATAATACAATTTTAAGCAAGAAAGGCATTAAATATTAATAATAATAATTTATATAAAACTAATGATCTAAGAATGCGTTGTGGCGAAAATGCTGATATAATATAAAGTAATTTTGCAATGTACGGTTCACCGTGCAGTTACTATTGGTTTTTATATTAAAAAAATAAATAATAATAATTTATTGACCAAAAGATGATAAAAAGTAAAGAGTATTTTTTTTTGTTTTTACTGTAGTTACCTATTGACGAAACTTTGTCTTGCAAGGAGCAAGACATATGAGCAAAATTTGATCAATGGCCCCCGTGCTTGGAGATGCCTGTAACAGATTTCATCCATCCGCCTTTCTATATAATTATATTTTAGGTATTTCTTTACTAAAATTGTTGTTATTTCTTTTTAGTCGATTCTAGTTATAAAAACGATTCATACGCTAGTAACTATGGAATAGATTGACCGGTAATTTAATTCAATTTAAAATAGCGATATGTAATTAGAATGATATTAACATGTAATTATAAGCATTACTAATTTGAAAATGTTCTCAAAATGTCAGCCGTGACAAGAATTAGTTAAATGCTTAGTGCTATATCAGTTCCTAGTATGCATTCTTAAGATAAAGTTAAACATTTCCTTAATAAAGAAGATAACTTATACCGTTATCTAAATTAAAAGTTATCTAATAATGCCGCATTCTAATGTTAAATCATCACTAGATTCAACTAAGAACTATATTTGGACTGACTTTTTACAACTTTGGTATTTTTTTAGCGAATGATGTTATCTATTACTACTTTGTGAATAATAATTAATAATAAATCGATTACATTTGTATAATACTCTGACTGTTAGATAATGACTTGTTATGGAACATCGGCTTTAGATATCTTTTTTATTGCTTCTAGGGTCAGAACCGCTAGCAGTTTTCCCGATGGTATATGATTATCGCTGTACATTGACTTTATCACTGTTAGGCATATATGTACACAACCAAAGCTGTTCTCTGTCGTGATAGACAGTACTAACTGTCTTAATTGCCTCTGTGGCGCAGCGGTAGTGAATGCGACTGCTGTGCATGAGGTCTCGGATAAGAATACCGGGTCGAGCCAAAAAAAAAATTGCGTTTTACTGTTAAGAAATGTCAGTAGCAGCCTGAAGTTAGGAAGTTGACGTTGCTAGATACACCCGTGCTTCGGAAAGCACGTAAAGCCTGATCTCCGGTTGTGTTGAATTACCATCCCATCGGATCATGAGAGTTAGGCAATAGAGAGTGCACTTGTGTTTGCGCACACACTTGTGCACTATAATATCTCCTGCGCAGATGGCCAGTATCCGTTAAGATTAGCCACCGTGGCTGAAATTCGGTCTGGAGAATATTATTTATAATAATATTAACCTGTCTGGGACAGTCGTTATCTCATCATGAGGCTAACGCGATATCGCAGGGCACAGTACACTAGCTTTTAAACTACCACCTTCGCCTTGTGATATAAACAAATAATGTATCACCAGGTTAAATAAAAGCGCACAAACTGCAGGGCAGCTTGTGGCAAGCTGAATGTGAGTGGCAACACTGCGGTCATGAATGCCTCAGAGAGTCGGTTAGGGCGTCGTCCCCGGCTTGCCGGTGGACTTCAAGAGCGCCCGCAGGATTCTCAACTCTGGCTTGTCTTGGACGGCCGGTCAGAGGGAATCATGTCATTTTCAAGAGTATAACTACAGGGTAACCCGCTTCGGGTCTCCGTTGTCACGAGACCCGTGATGGTGAAACCAGCGCCGCACCGCTGGAGACCCCTAGCCACTTGCACCGGTGTTACCCTCTGCTGCTGCCTTGTTTGCCTATCGTAGCTATTCAGGGGACCCATCTAATGAGTTGGCGAGTCACCGTCTGTCCATTCGATTGATGCTATTAGAGTATTCAGGGCAGACACCGTTTTATCATCCATAGTTACCAATATACCAGTCCATCAAACACCCATACCCTTAACCCATATATTAGAATCCATACGTGACAATAGTCCTACGCCTGCTGCGGTTAGTTCCGCTGTAGCTGTTCCATCCCACCTTTGAATAAAACTCTCGAAGGGCCTCTTCACGTTGGACCCATGTCTCCGTGTAAGTTTCCCAAAGGGCCGGGTATTTTCCTAATGTATTAGGGAAATACCCGTGAAAGAGAAACAAATAATAATAATTTGTTTATTTATATTTTTTTATTATTTATATTTATAGCTCTCCCAGAGCTAATAAAATCTAAAAGATTATTATAATTATTTATACATAAAACGTGAATTTAATTATATTGTGTGCGCATATTAAATTATAGAATAATAATAATTCAGTTTAGTAACTTAATTAACGATTACAATCATTCTCACTTTAATGTGTAAGGATGTGTGTGTGCGTGTATGTGTGTGTATATGTGTGCGTGTGTGTGTGTGTGTGTGTGCGTGTGTGTATGTGTATGTATTTGTGTAAAAGCAAATATATTAGAAATTGCGTCGTATAATTTTTATTCGAAGTGATCTTTATTATTATCTCTTGCATTAATAATCACAATCAAACTAAGCTCTGCGATATATTTATAGTTATTACAGTTTAATCCAATCTGCACCTGGGGGTGGCGGGCTTTGTGGGCCTGCCCGCCATCCGTTCAGCACCAGGTCCGAGAGGCGGCGTGCGTGTTCCCACGCGCGCCTCTGTTTCGTGTCGGTCTCCCCCTTTAGGGGGAGACAGTAGAATTTTATTTTGAGTAAGTACCTATCCTGTGTAGGTCTTATTGCGTAGGTGCCTGCCGTTTCATACGGCGGGCCGGAACCTCGGCGGGGTCGCGACCGTATGCGAAAGTGATTCGCGCGGCCCCGTCGATAGTGGTTTTGTCGAGGAACACCGTGGTAGGTTTAGTCGGTATTCCGGGAGGTACATTATCTTTTTAACATCTTAGTTTAACCCGGCGAGTCCAACATAATCCCTCCGCCCGCCCCCGCGGAGGGATATGCGTCATTGCATTCCCCCACGAAAAAAAAAAAAAAAAGTTTAATCCAATCTGCAGCCGATATTAATGGAGACTAGTCATGTGCGGTTGCGATATTATTGTGCACAAGTGTGTGCCTTAACGCATGTGTACTCCTATAATATTATTATTACTAAGCCAATCTTCTCCCTAGGCTTTAGTATTACCAAGTCACTTGGGGTTGGTTTTTCTGGTCTAACCGGATTTGACTGGATATCAGTTTTTACACGGAACGGCTGCCACTCCGCAACCTAAAGGCTAACGATACCGTAAGGCAAGACCAGCGTCAGGATATTATAGGGCACTGACTTCCCAATAACGATTGCCATAGATTTATTTATTTATTTATTTATTTGGATCTCCAACAAAGATTACACCTTACATGCTAAAAATAAAACATAAATAGATACAAATCCTTGTGCATCTTCAATTATAGGAGACCACAGCTTGCATTAAGATATCAAACAATCAATTTTTAATATGGAAATAAAGTATACAATTTAAAGTAAAAATAACAAGAATTAAAATTAAAAAAAAAAAAAAAAACTATGTATATATTGAGTTGAACAGTGGGGAGGTAGGTCAACACTTACTCAATATTAAGTTTTGCGTGTAACAGCAACTTAAATTTACTTAGGCTGTTGGAGAAAATGTATAATAAAAATAGATGTCCATGGCAGCCGGGTCCGACGGCTTAACGTGCTCTCCGAGGCACGGAGCAGGCGATAATTGTCAATCAATACGCACATAATTTCGAAGTCATATAGCTTCCGAAAGTCATGGGTGCGCGACGTGGTTTCGAACCCAAGACCCTCTGCATTGCAGTCTGTTGGTCTCCCCACTGAGCTATCGCTGCTTATTATTAAGCCGATGCCGATATTTTAATAATCTCTACTCTTTGAAGATTTAATATGACGCGTAAAACGGACAAGGCGCATATGCGCTTAGAAGTGCATACGGATATGTTACATTTTATGTTAGTTTTACATTGTAAACTACATTCAATAACTGTCATATTTGAAATCTAGCTGCGTAAAATAAGTGATTTACTAGAACTGTCAATTGCCTACTCCAGCCTACTCCAAGGTGACGTTCTAGTATTAATAAGTATTTACGTACAGTGTAAGTACTTATTAATTCCATAGAGACGCTATCTTGGATGCCTTCATCACAACTATAACAAGCGATGCCGGAAATGTACAATTGGTACAATTAAAACTTGTAGGCTTTTATTACCGCATGTCGCAAAATGCCTATATTATATATCTTTCACGTATTTATGAGCCCATGCACGATAAAATACCTATTCATGGAGGATAAATGTATAAATATAGGACCTTTAATGCTTGTTTACCAAATGAAATAGCCAGGCAAACACTGTACTGAAAGTCCCGTATTTTGAAAAGAAACAAGAGATTTATTGAAAAATGAAGCTTTTCTAAATATTTTATCCTTAACTTGTTTATGTTTTATATAACGAACCCTGTCAAACTCTTAAGAGGCCATTCTTAAATTACGTCACAAGTGTGAATTTGTGTAACAATTCCTATTCATTTATCAAAATGGGCAGAGAAAAAGAAGTTCCTAAATGGACACAAAACTAATTTTGAAACAGCTGTTTTAATTTCATAAATAATGTAAAATTGCAAAATATGTTACATAACAGTAGGTCTCCTACCTAGTGTGATGTAACACATGTCTTACAAATGTGACCAGCTGTGACAAGGACGGGGGAGAGGACACAAAATCATGAAATTCGTGTGACTCACTTACAGATGGCCCCTAATGTTAAAAATATCGTCTAGTGTGAACCAAACAGGAACTCGCTTCAATAAAAATCATAATAATCACTTAATAAAAAAGATCAAGTTAATAATAAATACACATATTAAAAAAAAGTTGATAATGGTTTATGGTATACTAAAAATAAACTTATACATATTTATGCCGTGTCACGCCTGCATATTCATCAAGAGTTAAAGTATCACATTTAAATTCGTAACTTATAAAGACTAATAAGAATATTTTTTTGTAAAGTGCATTTAAATACTTATCTACTCGACCGATCATCATGAAATTTCGCTTACACGTTGTCAGGTGTACAGAATAGGACATGGGGTACCTTTTATCCAGAAAAAGGATCTGTTACTAATTTAACCTACATTTACGAAAGCGAAACCGCAGGGTAACATCTAATAAATAAATATTTTCTAATCTGCTCCGTGATATATTTTTGTTCTATTAGAAGAAATGTAGGTTAATAAGTAGGTACTAAATATGTCATTATCTTAACGATAAATAAGTAGGAACATTGTATTAATTAGTATGAATAGCTGAGAATGTTATTAACTTATTACTTATTTGATTTTATCTTATCCTAGATTATCTCATGACCGACGATAGATTATAATAATAATCCGGATTTTTAATACCTACATTCACAACTTATCTAAAGACTATACTATCTATATCTATTCTACCTAATCTATAAAGATTAGGTAGCATAGATAAACTCTGTTTTACTAAGGGAGTCTTTCCGAGTCCGCTAAAACAAGCTATTATCACGCCTGTTTATAAGAGTGGGGACAGAGACGAGATCAGTAATTACAGACCTATATCTGTTCTATCCTCAATATCTAAAATAATAGAAAATTTTATTAACAAAAGACCACTAAAATACTTAAAAGAATTTAACGTACTATCTGAATCGTAATTTGGCTTCCGTCAAGGTCTTTCCACTAAGGATGCAGTTACTACCCTAAGCACGTTACTCACTGAACAACTTGACAATGGTAAAAAATGCTTAACTGCATTCCTAGACATTTGATACCGTCTCTGTCCCAATCCTTGTGAAAAAATCGGAATGTATCGGAGTTTGAGGACAACCGCTATGCTTGTTAAGTGAATATCTCTCGAATAGGAGGCAAAGAGTTAGGGTTGGTCAGTACACTAGCGAGGATGCAGAGGTGTCATATGGCGTTCCGTAAAGAAGTGTGCTAGGACCCACACTATTTATTATTTATGTTAACGACCTCTTTGACGTACAAATAGAAAATGTTAATATTTTTTCGTATGCCGATGATACCGCTGTAATCTTTGCTGGTGATACTTGGCAAGATGTTCGACTCAGCGCTGAAATGGGTTTAGCCAAAATAGCGAAATGGATGAATAGAAACTTGCTCACCCTGAACATCGCTAAAACAAATTATATTTGTTTCAGTATTCAAAATCAAAATCAATTTATTTGTGAAACATAGGTATTAACATTTTAGATGGATCTTAAGAATTAAATAGTGCGCTATGTCTTGTCAATTTTGACATACAAATATTTATAGAAAAAACATGCATGCATGCGTAGTTTTGAACTTTATATTATAAGAAATTATTAACATATTGGAATTGAATTAAATAATTAGATTACATTAAATTACAATACTTTAAATCTTCTTTGGTATCAAATTATCATTTAAAAATTCTTCAATTTTATAGTAGCATTTGTCAATTAGTAATAATGTAAGATCTTTTTTAAATTTTACTAGAGGCATATTTTTGATATTGTCAGGTATTTTATTGTAGATTTTTGGTGCAATGCCAAGAAAACTTTTTTGCATTAAATATGTCTTGCATTTTATATTACACAACTGTGTCAAATATTGAGCACGTATTGGCATTCTTTTTATCAGACATTTTCTCGTACAAGTGGGGGTTGCTTTTTATAAATACTGCAGATTCTAAAATATACAATGCTGGTAGTGTTAGTATTTTCAGTGATTTGAAGGATGATACACAGCTATCAGTAGTCTTTAACCCACACATAGATCTTATACAGCGTTTTTGCATCCTAAATATAAGTTCCCTGTCAGTTGATTGTCCCCAAAAAATAATTCAGTACCTTAGCACTGAAGCCACTAGTCCATGATAAGCTATCAGTAACGTGCTGATATTTACTTTTTTTGATAATTGATAGAGTGCGTATGCAGATTTACTCAGTCTGTTACATAGGTATTTTATTTGTGGTTACCATGTTAATTTATTGTCTACCATTATACCTAAGAAATTAGCAGTATTAACTGTTTCTATATTGTAATTTTTATAAGTCAAGTTTATAGGGGGATTTGCCCGACGTTGATGGAATTGCATGATTTTAGTTTTATCTAAATTTATTACTAAATTGTTACAATTAAGCCAATCTATTATTTTTGTCAGTAAGTCATCAGTCATCAGTCATCAGTATTTGCAACCGCACACCGCCTGGAGATGATTTCAATATAAAAATACATTTATGTGATAATAACTCAAATTGTAACTGTTCATCCATTAATAAGGTCACTTATATTCAATACCTAGGTGTCTTTATTTATCAGAGACTATCATGGTACCCTCAAATTGATCAAGTTGCAAATAGAGTCAGGAAATTAAGCGGGATGTTCAGGACTCTTAGATATGTAGTTCCCAAAAACTTTGTCAGCAATTCAAGCCAACCCAAAAATCACTTAAATGAAATATATGTTGCACTGGTGCAATCAGTACTATAGTATATATTGCATACATATTTGGGGTGGTGCAGCTAAAACAAAGTTTTTGGAATTAGAACGATCTCAACGTGCTCTAATTAAGTGTATGTATTTTAAAAAGCATCGATTTCCAACCAATGATCTACACCTAAATGACGAACTTCAATAAACCACTAAGACTTGTTACTCCCGCTATAAACAAAAGCTACAGCCACCTGCATATATTGTATCAAAATGTACGTGGATTGAAAACCAAATTACCCACTTGGCGATCGAACTTGTTACTCACTGAACACGATTTGGTGGCAGTTACTGAAACAAATCTTGATAACTCAGTTGAAGACTCGGAATTATCATATGGACAATGGAGCATCCTGCGTAGAGACCGATCAACTGCAGGTGGCGGAGTACTGTTAGCCGCACGCCCTGGTACTTCCCTGATTAGACGAACGGAATATGAGACAAACAACGGGGAGGACATGTGGGCAGCACTTACTACACGCGGTACAATTAATGTAAATATCTGCGTTGTCTACATCAAGCCCTCTGCTACTGATGAGGACTACATGACATGGTTTTGCAAAGTCGAGAGCTTTATTTCGAACTTGAGTGGATCGGTTATAATATTAGGCGACCTTAATTTAAAGAGTGCCTCTGTCAATATTAATAATTATTTTTGTTATTTTTTGAGTTTTTGTAACCTGGTTGAGATGAATGAAGTTATGAACATGCGTGGAAGTAAGTTGGATGTGGTACTGGTGCGAGCGAGTCTTAGTGTGAAATGCGAACAAGGCGTGGGCTTGGAACTAGTGCCAATCGATCTTTACCATCCTGCACTAGATATTACACTTAATATTTCTACACCTAAGTGTAATGACACATTAGACCCCAGTAATATTGAGAAAAGCAAGGACTGGAATTTCAGTAAATCAGACTTTTCACTAATATACGAGCAAATTCGTACAGCCCATTGGCAGGATGTTCTTAGTGTCAATGATCCTTGCTCTGGTACTGATATGTTTTATTCAATCATATATAGTATTTTTAATTCCTATATCCCGAAGAAAAAACGATTGGCATCTCGAAATAGACGTTATCCTGTTTGGTTCACTAAAGATCTAATTCACGACGTGAGACGCAAAAACCAACTCCACAAAAAATGGAAGGTCTCACTTTGTGAACAGGTACATGTAGAGTTTAGTATTTTACGTTCGCAATTAAAGACTCGAGCTAGGCATGCTTACAGCTTATATTGTTGTACTGTGGAGAACGATATTAAAAGAAATCCACTACAATTTTGGCAACACGTGAAAAACTTACGATCGAAAGGTGGGTTTGAACCAAATGTTACGTACAACGGTGTCGCTAGTTCAGGAGTCAGAGCTGCTGAAGCATTTGCTCAGTATTTTTCCAGCGTCTTCTTGCCCGACAAACCTGAATTGGATCCTAGCAGTCTTAGACCATGTGCCGGTGGAGGTAACGTTGCACTTCCCATCATAACAGAACAGGACGTAGTTAAAGCGATTAGGAAGCTCAAACCTGGTAATTCGATTGGTCCTGATAACATACCCGGCTTCATCTTGAAGGACTGCAAGGCAATTTTGGCTGTTCCACTGTGTCACGTATTTAATCTAGCCCTTCAGACTGGCGTGTATCCTACGCAGTGGAAACTATCGCGAGTTACACCTATACCTAAAAGTAGTGACAAAATATCTGTTGAGGAGCATCGACCGATCGCCATCCTCCCAACTGTTGCCAAGGTATTTGAAATTATTCTCCACACAATTATTTATAAACAGATAGAGGAACACCTATCTGACGCACAGCATGGCTTTCGACGTGGACGCTCTGTAGACTCAAATCTTATGATCCACACGGACTATATCTATCTAAGCTTGGATACGGGAGGTCAAGTTGACGTTCTCTATTTTGACTTCCGCAAAGCGTTTGATAGAGTTGACAATGATGTCCTTTTACAGAAGTTGGGAAATATTGGGTTTACGCCAGGCCTTCTCAACTTCTTCGCCAGCTATTTAAAGGACCGTAGACAGTTTATCAGGCATGGTTGCTTCGAGTCTAAGGCTTATGACACCAGTTCAGGCGTGAGTCAAGGGTCTGTGTTGGGTCCGCTTTTGTTTCTTATTATGCTAAATGATCTCACTAATGAGGTAAAATCGGCAAAATGCCTGTTATATGCCGATGACCTGAAAATAGCTCTGGAGATCAAAACAACTGCGGACTGCATCGCCCTACAAAGATGTCGACAAGCTTTATCAGTGGAGCATTATTAATAAACTTAATTTTAACACGAATAAATGCTATGTGATGAGCTATGGCCGTGGGTTGAAACCGATCCACTACGAATACACATTAGATGGTACATGCATAACCAGAGTCCACAACATTAAGGATTTAGGCGTAATCTTCGACCGTAGCATGACATTTAAAAATCACGTGTTCGAGCTTGCTAAGGAGTGTTATAGGCGACTAGGTTTTGTTCTGAGAAATGTTACAGACTTCCAGAACCCTCAGGTCATATGTCTTTTATATACCTCCTTAGTAAGAAGCAAATTAGAGGCCAATTCATGTGTCTGGAATCCTTATACAGCGTCCCAGACTCTCATGCTCGAAAAAATTCAAAAGACCTTCCTCAGATTTCTTTTTAAAAAGATTTATAATTTCTTTCCGTATATGTACCCTACTAACTACCTTTTAGGGATGTTAGGCTTCAATTCTTTAGAGGTCAGACGAGGCTTTAATCAACTCACGATGGCTAATAAAGTCTTTCATGGACGAATCGACAGCCCTGAGCTCCTTACTTTGTTGCTTAGGTTATATGTGCCTGATAAATACGTCAGGCACCGTGAAAGCTGCCGGCCCAAATTATTCGCCAAACCGAAATGCCGCACTGTTGCTAGAGCTCAGTCGCCAGTGTGCCGTTCCCTGGAGGTGCTTAACGCCCTCATGACTGCCTGCCCTAAATGTGATGTGTTTGCGGATGAATGGAAGAAGCTTATGCGAGAGTGCTTAATTTTCTGCGAGAAGAGGTATGAGAGGGAATCAACAATTCCATATTAATTTTTATGTTATGTTTCTGTTTTTGTTGTAATTATTATAGTCTTTTATTGTATTTCTTTCTTTTTATGTTTTATGTTTGTAATATAATTTTTATTGTCTCTATGTTAATTAATGTAATTGGTGTACTGCCGTTTTAATTAACTATAATAAATAAATAAATAAAATACCAAATCACAAATCTGCTTTCTGTCAGGAAGTTATATATTATACAAACTGTAATAAAAATACATAGCACTGTTCCCTATGACTCTAGCATATTGTCGAAAACAAGGAAATGTAATATTGTAAAAATCCCACAAACACGAACCATGTTTGACTGTTTGCAGTTTCGCAAAAGATCTGCACAGCTACATAATAGGATTTATAAACATATTTATATATATCCCAAAAACTATTATGATTGTAAAAATTGATAACTGAGTGGATAAAAACACTGACTTATTGTGATATCGAGACACTTCTACAGCATATTTATTGATGCTGGCACATACAAACACACACACACACATACACACACACATACACACACACACACACAAAACACTCAACACACAAACTTGTCGGCCTCGATGGCGTAGTGGTTAGTGTAACCGACTGCCACGCCTGAGGTCGCGGGTTCGATTCCCGCACAAGACAAATATTTGTGTGCATGAACGTGGATGTTTGTCTTGGTCTGGTTGTTTCTATGTATAATATGTATGTATTTACAAAAAAAAAAAAAAAAAAGTATATATGTATGTTTATCCATTGTCTAGTATCCATAGTACAAGCTCTGCTTAGTTTGGGCTAGATAGTGTTGTGTGTATGTGGTAGAATATTATTAAAAAAAAAAAAAAAAAAACACACACACAAAACACACACACACACACACTTCTAAAACAGTTTCTGCAAATAAATGTTTTTTTTTTATTGTTTATGTCCTGTAGCCCAGTTCAACATTCGTAAAGACCAATATGGATTCAGAAGAGAAAATGGCACGCGTGAGGCCATCGTGGCACTCAAACTAATTAGTAACAGAAGAATAGATTTAGGCAAGGATACACAGATAGCATTTATAGATCTAGAAAAAGCGTTTGATAAAGTAAGCTGGAAAAAGATGATGAACATACTAAAAAAGCCTAGGAGTAGATTACAGGGATAGACGAATCATTTACAAGCTCTACAAAAATCAAGAAACCACAATAGAAATCGGAAACGAATTGACAACAAATAAAACAAGGTATGTAAGTCAAGGATGTCCTCTATCACCAACGATTTTCAATATTTTTATAGAAAACGCAGTAGGTAAAATAGTAGAATCAGAACATGAAGGAATTAAAGTGAATGGAGAACGCATATTTTTTGTACGATACGCAGATAACATCGCGGCATTAGCTAAAACCAAAATCCAATTAGAAAAACTCCCAAATAATATGGACAACATTTTTAAAGAAATTAGGTTGTAAATAAATACTAAAAAAACAAAGACTGACAATCTCCAGAAATTTACCAACCGTCAATAATCAAATCACGCTAAATAATAACCCAATACAAGAAGTCAAATCCTTCAAATACTTTGAAAGCCTCATTAATAATGATTCAAAGTGCACTCAAGATATTAAAACCCGAATATCAATAGCCAAAAGAGCATTAATTAACAAAACATCTGCTTAAGTCCAAAATTTCAAAACACATAAGCAGCTTATAATATCATACATATGGAGCACTGCTCTATACGGAAGCGAAACATGGACAATGACCCAAAAAGACCGGGAAAGACTGGAAGCTCTCGAAATGTGGTGCTGGAGGCGCATAGAAAGAATCAGCTGGACAGAAAAGAAAAGCAACGTAGAAGTACTGAGCCTTGTCCAAGAAGAACGCAACATTATGACGACAATAAAATTGAGAACAGAAGAGGAAAGATGTTTGGCCACCTTATGAGACATGACGACTTTATAAAAAACATCATAGAAGGAAAAGTGAAAGGAAAGATAGGAAGGGGTAGACCCAGAAGGGCATTCACAGATCAATTAAAAGAAAAGGTGAATGTCATGTCTTATAAGGAGGTCAAGGTATTGGCCGAAAATCGAAAGATGGCGTATACTCCACCGAAAAGAGCAAAGCTCTTAAGTATAAAGAAAAGAGAAGACTTATTATTAAAAAAGGGTGTGTCAGCAATTTACGATGTAACTGACTCTCAGATTACAAAATCTATTGAAGTTTTATTTTTAGTCTTCGCTAACACCTCTCAAAACGATTAAAGGAAGGTCATTTCAAGAGGGTATGGAATTGTAGATGACTTCAGATAGTTCGTTCAACCTCGACATGAGACATTTAATTCTTCCACAGGTTGAATTGCCTAAAGTACCGAAGTTCGAACATTTACAAAAAAAGGAACTAACCGACGGTCATTGCCCTGCAATAAACATATGGGTAAACAGTATCATATTACAATCGTAGATATTTTTATACTTGTTTTTCCTTTAAGCTTTATCAGAGGAAAGAACTTGATGTATCCGGATGCAACGGATGTGGCAATCGACGCGTAGCAATGTTGTAAACAACCATCTGGATACTCACAGCTTGTAACAGTTACACTCTTGAATATTATTTATCTAAAAATAGTATTATACAAAGGTCAATGTCACCGCTTGTATAAAAATCTAATCCTCTGTTAGTAGTAGTTAGTATGTTATCTGAGTTCGAATAAACTGAATATTGTACTAAAACAAACAATTTTATTTTAAAGAACGATTCCGAACAAGTAAGGACCGGTGCCTATATCAAGGATAAAATAAAATACCCTTAATAAATAAATATTAAAAAAGGAAGACTGAGATGAAGATTAAGAAAGTGTTAAAATGGAATTATTCTGAATGGGCAGCGAACATAATAATAATAATAATAATATTCTACCACATACACACAACACTATCTAGCCCAAACTAAGCAGAGCTTGTACTATGGATACTAGACAATGGATAAACATACATATATACTTTTTTTTTTGTAAATACATACATATTATACATAGAAACACCCAGACCAAGACAAACATCCATGTTCATGCACACAAATATTTGTCTTGTGCGGGAATCGAACCCGCGACCTCAGGCGTGGCAGTCGGTTACACTAACCACTACGCCATCGAAATCGAAAAAAAAGTAGAACTAGACTGTGCTCAGTCTGTTTGAACTATATAATTTGTGGACATACGCAATTATTTTCCCTTGCCGGATTCGAACGTACAGCATTCGGTGTATGATGATAAGATGACCTACGTCATTACGTCATCCGTGCAGGGAAATCTGAGCATACAAAACCTATTCGCATTTACAAAGAAACACACATTATCTAAGCATACAATGTAACTATCGATATTTACACAAAGTCATCGCTGTCAACGACTTTGTGTAATTAACAAGGACATACATTGGCTCGTAGCCATCAGTTATTTTTTTTCTCCTCTACAACATATATGTAAAGTATATGCCAGTTTACCTATAACTTATAAAAATAATAACATAGACTTATAATTATAAAAACTAGTTTATGCACGTGGCTTCGCTCGGAAACTGTAATTTTATCCTGGATGAAAAGTACCCTATGTCCTTATTCTATATAACTAATATGCTAAACATGATGATCTGACCGATCAGTAGTTAATGTGTAACAGCATAAGAAACGAACACATTCGCATTCGCATTTATAAAAATAGCTAAGTTACAAAAAGTCAATAGTTACACAAAGCCTACTTATATAAAAAAATATTTATAGCTTTGTTTAAAATATTGTTGAACATTATTCGTTTGTGTTTATTGTACAACACTCAATGTATTGTATTGCCCGCCTTCCTCTATATTATAGTCGATCCCCCATAGACCATTGGTCCCCTTTAGATGCATATGTAAAAAGTGCCAAAGATAAGGCATCTATATTTTCACATTCATAATCATAACACTAAGTAAATTTATAAACGGGCCATGCTTACTATTTGCAGATGACATCTCTCTGTTCACCTCATGACAAAACAACATAGATATAAATAACAAACTAAACTTAATTCTTTCAACAGCAAATAACTGGATGGACTGCCATAACCTGGTAATAAATTATGCTAAAACTAAATTAATTATATTTCATCCCCATCAAAAATCTACACTTAAACTTAACTTAAATTATAATAATACCAAAATTGAACAAGTCGATGAGTTTACTCTCCTCGGGTTGTCCATAGATATACACATAAATTGGAATCGCATATACAAAAAATACGAAATAAACTTTCAAAATTCTCATATGCCTAAAACGAAATGAAAAAACAACCAACTTACAAACTGCCCTTGTCACATACTATGCATATGCCCAAGCATGGCTTAGCTACGGTATTATACTATGGGGCAATAGCACAGATACACCGACCATATTTAATTTTACACTACAAAAGAAACTAATGGAACGGTATAATAGCTAATATTGAACCGACGAACAGCTATAAACCACATTTTCAAGAACACAAAATACTTACATTTATCTTATCTTATCTTGTGTGGGGGCCAGTCAGTACAGACCGGCGACACTTCGACCCAGTGGGATCTTTTGTGTCGACTTCCCCAATAACGACTGCCATAGATGTTCATGGCAGTCGGGACCGACGGCTTAACGTGCTCTCCGAGGCACGGAGCAGGCGATAATTGTCTATCATTACGCGCATAATTTCGAAAAGTCATATAACTTCCGAAAGTCAGAGGTGCGCGACGTGGGTTCGAACCCGAGACCCTCTGCATTGCAGTCTGTTGGTCTCTCCACTGAGCTATCGCTGCTCTATACACTTACATTTACTTGCTTATATATTTTGGAAATATGTAAATTTGTCTGGAAACACCCTGAATTTTATAGTACACGCGCAGGAAAACAAACAACATATTATACTTTACGACACAAACATAGATTATATTTACCAACATCCCGACTTAAGATACACTCGTCTAGCACTCTAGTTATGTCTATAAAAAATTATAATAAATTACCAAAAGAAATTATACAGGAATATAAGACAAATATATTTTTTAATAAATTATAACGTTTTCTGCTAACTAAAAGCTACACGATAAAATAATTTATCGACGAAAAAAATTTACTTCAAAATAAAACTAAAATTAATAAATTTTAGAGCAATTTATTTCTTTAACGTTCTAAGCACAAATTTTATTTAAAGATAACACTAGCAATAAATATTTAATTAACAAATTGTAATTAACGATAATATTAATTGCATAACAATATATAAATATTAACATAAGTACACATAAGTATATATTAAATTAGATACATTATATTTTATATACTTAAAACAGGCCACGATCGGGCACGCCACGATCGTGGCGGTAAGTCCCGTGTTTGAGGAGTGGCTGCAGAGGCGGCATGGCGCCCTCACCTTCCGGCTGACACAGGTTCTGACTGGCCACGGATGTTTTGGCCGGTTCCTGTGTCGAATACGCCGGCAAGAGACGCCCGGTTGTCACCACTGCGGCGACTGCCGCGACGTTACTGAGGACACGGCGCTGCACACTTTGGCGGTTTGCCCCGCCTGGGCATCGCAGCGCCGTGATTTGATCGCGGCAGTCGGATCGGTTGCCCTCTCGCTCCCGGCCGTAGTTCAGTCTATGGTCCGGAGTGAGAGGTCGTGGAACGCCGTCGCCTCCTTCTGCGAGGAAGTGATTTCCATCAAGGAGGCGGCGGGGCGGGAGAGGGAGCGTATAAACCCTCTCCCCAACCGCAGAGCCGGGCGCCGGAGGGCGCGAGACGACCTCCAGCCACCCTGAGGTTTGACCTGGGTGTGGCGGGCTTTGTGGGCCTGCCCGCCATCCGTTCAGCACCAGGTCCGAGAGGCGGCGTGCGTGTTCCCACGCGCGCCTCTGTGTCGTGTCCGTCTCCCCCCATTTAGGGGGAGACAGTAGGGCTTTTATTTTGTAGAACCTATCTTGGGTAGGTCTTATTGCGTAGGGGCCTGCCGTTTCATACGGCGGGCCGAAACCTCGGCGGGGTCGCGACCGTATGCGAAAGTGATTCGCGCGGCCCCGTCGATAGTGGTTTTGTCGAGGAACACCGTGGTAGGTTTAGTCGGTATTCCGGGAGGTACATTATCTTTTCAAAATCTTTCTTTTACCCCGGCGAGTCCAACATAATCCCTCCGCCCGCCCCCGCGGAGGGATATGCGTCACAGCATTCCCCCGCGTAAAAAAAAAAAAAAAAAAAGATTATTTTAATTGCTATGTAGCCCTCTTCCTCTCTCCTAATTTGCCGTGCCCGACAGGGTCCATAATGACCTAGTTTGTTTTTTAAGTCCATCTTTATAACATTGTGGAATGCAATAAAATATTGAGTATTGAGTAATTATTTTGTGTGAAGGAATCAGCCGTTACTATGTATTTCGCAACTGTACGAATAAGCTGGCTTGTCCGAAACTATCACCTTTGAGAGAGCAATCAGCTTAAGAGAAGTAACGCTGTTACTATGTTTTAGCCAATGTAAAAGATCTGTAGGCTCCTTCACATCCTCATCTCCTCTTCCATTCTTTTCCTTTAATCCGATATTTGATTCCTTTTCCTAGGATGCGCGTTGCCGATCAACAGGCGTGCGATAACTCGGACATTGCAATATTGGTCATAGACTACTGTAACTGCTTACCATAAAGTAAACCACAAGGTTATTTACCATTTTTGTTATATAAAAACAATTATATGTAAAAAAATCTCGACATTGTACTTCTCTACTATCCGCGCTCTAAATGAGTACCTTAAATGTCTTCTTAACTATGCTTTCTATCAAACCAATTACGTAACAAGCCTTGTAATGCTTTATCAACACTGAAATATCACTTTAGCTGTGTACCTAAGTGCAACAATTAGTAGGTAACAATCAATGCTGAATAAGGGTTAATGAATCATCGTTGGCATTATAGCTTATCTATGTATTTACTCATGTATTACGTAGTACTCTTACATTGTATGTAATCCGCATACAATGTAGTCAATATCAGATTGCACTTGGATATCAAACTATCTAAGGATATTGTTCTTATTGGAAAGGACGGGGCAAAGACATCACAATCGGCGATTCGATGATAATGCTGTTGGAGAATCCTAAAATATTTTTTATTGATAATAAAATCAAGTAGGTGGATTAACGAAATGCTAATGTATAATTAAAAGGCATCTATAGAATATATTATGGCCTGTCCATACCGAGACAGTGCTACACACAAATTGGCGTGTTTCATTTTACGGTATATGTACAAGCTTTGACGTTTTGATGTTACATATAAATATTTCTGCTTGCAATAAGCACTGCGCTAGACGCGTCGGCCCGGGCGCCGCGTGACTGCAATTGCATCAATCGATCTATCTTCTGACATAAATCCGTGATTAAACGAATGCACCGTTCACACTTATGTAATAAACACACAGACAAGACAACATGTTTGTGTTCCAAGAGAGCTTCAAAAGAGTTGCTGTGAACAGACATATTTGCCTATTCGCGACAATCCATTCAAAGTTCATATTTGTCACGCATGTGTTTCAAGGCCCGACGTCACGACCTGTGGTCTGTGTCCTCCTGTCTACTTATCCCACATTGACTGTCTCTCTATATTTTCTCTGCCTGGCTATTTATCACACACGGTGGTAGGGTCAACCTTCCTTGGTTTGTTCTTTCACTTCGCCCCGTCCTTTACACCTTCTTCAGAAGTAATGTATGCCATCATGTATCTGCAACTCATCTATCCACATAGTCTTGAATCTTCTTCTAGCTATTATTCCGGGGACAGACAGTTCTGGTTGCCAACGTAATCGGGTGGTCTTTTCTTTACATGTCCATACTATCCCATCCTGCTCTTTTGCATCGTCTCTGCCATGTCGACACCCAGGCTTCCTCGCACATAGTCGTTTGGAATCTTATCCAACGTGATTACGCCCCTCATCCATCTTAAGACAAGAATAACAGTGAATTTAGAAAATGTAACAGTTGCATGTTAAACAGTTTAAGAAATCAATTGATTATATACCTACATATTTGTATACCAACTATGATCAAATATGTTGACCCAAGTATTATTTTATGGGATTGAATATAATGACCATGAAAAATACTAATTGCACAGCAAAATATGCTTACTAAAATATTTCATAACGCATTGCATTCCGTCTCGGAAGGGTTAGGTTATTCTAGGTTCTTTCTTAAACCCACCCAACAAAGGAGCCCCGGGAGCAGGCTTCGTCGACTTTGATCTCTTTAAATATATTTTGTTGTGCAATTTGTGTTTTGGGTGGAACAAAGGCAAAAAATTGAGGTTCTGTTAAATACTACCCTTATTTTCTATCAATAATATGTATCAGAACAACATATTATAATCTACACTCGTTGTTGCTAATAAATATATCTTTATCAAAACAATAAGTACCTACTGTAATATTGTCTTATGTTTACGCGAACGTTATACATTAAAATTAAATAAATTTATACGGATATTATCGCGTTGTTTATTTTTTATAAAATACTATTATTCAGAATTTTGATACTTTAAACCACTATTGTTAAACACTTTTACTAGTTACTATTTACTTCTATTTAAGCTATTTAAATTATACAACAATTTAGATTTAATTTCACACTTTCCGTTCCGTTTCGGTTGCTTTTCAGCAGCCATGTTCACGGGGAGACTCATAAACAACGCGATTAAAATCCGTATAAATTTGTTTAATTTCAAAGTAGGTACCCATTGTTTTGTCCGCGCTGTACTTAAAACCTGATATTTATAGATATTAATACGTTATGTGTATGTTGTGGATTCACGCATTCACATTCATTAGACATTAAAACATCCAGATTCATTGCCTAACAATACTAGATGTTCTATATTTTTTTATTTATAAATATCTGGTGCTTTTTCTGCAATGTTCAAGGCCATGTCCTGAGTGGTCTGTTCAGTTAGTTTATCAGGTTCAACAAAAGATATCAGTAATATTAAGATACTGATACCTAACCTATATATTTTAATGTTTATAAGTGTTACTTTGAGACCTAAACGGATAAATATTTTTTGACTTTGACTTTGACGTTGCCATAATATGGTCTTTCTACAACATCTGTAGATAGAGCCATCTGCATTATCAACATGCTGTATTTTTATGTTTGTTGACGAGTAAACCCGTCCGACTAGAAAGACAATTAACAAAGATGTGTTAACAAACTTAAAAGTAGAATTATTGACAGAACTGTATAACCCATTAAAAAGTCAGAATTGGCCATTGAACATGTACCTACAGCTCGTATCGTAAAACTGGAAGTGCGTATCACTATAAAAATAACATTTTATCAAATACCTACATACAAGCAAACAATGATGAGACCCTGATAAACTCGGATTTCGAGTTCATTTACATATTCAATTTAGGTATTTGCGCATTACAATCTTACCTTTGGCACTATAGATATAAAGGAAATCTCCATAATTCAAAAGTTATTCTTATTTGCCTTATTTCCTAGGAAAAGCACGTTACGTCAAAAATAATTTACATTGTGGAGAATAATAAAAGCACGTTACGTCAAAAATAATTTACATTGTAGAGAATAATTAATTTAACAGAACAGCTTACTTAATTGCTCTTATCTTGTTGTGTGACTTGTTGGTTTAGGGCCGGTTTTTCAATCGTCAGATAACTTTTATCTGAAGAATAAATATGGCTGTATGACATATTTTCTATACAAAAGCTGTCAAACTAGATAAAAGTTATCTGACGATTGAAAAATCGACCCTTAGTCGCATTAAATTGTGTTTACGCTTATTTATTGAAAGTAGAAGGCCTTGTGATTTATTCAAGATTTAGCAAAAAAAATTCGGTAACAGCTCGGACGCCAAAACTAGAGGCTCTACCACGTAGAACCAAATCTAAAACTAACTCGCTAAACTTAGGTGTAATCTTCCATTGCATAACCTTTTTGTATAACGCTAAATGTATAACTCTTCTTTATTTTACTCATCTTTTATTTTTGTTTTTCAAAAAGACAACTGCCGCTCTAGTAATAACTCCAGTGTCACAGGGACTTTACAAACATTTAAACAACAGAGGCAAAGAACGCCCAGACTCGGAACAACCATTTGTGAATCACACAACCATTTTTATCCAATTGTGGGGATTGAACTCACAACACTCAGCGCGGGGGCAGTGGCGAGACAGACTCTTATCAATTATCATTGTCATTAGTTAAACTGATAAAGGACTACATATTACTAATGATGTTTAACCGTTTCTCTGTCTCGTGATAAACACAATAGAAAATTTATGTTTTGTTCATATGTGATACATCGGACAGGGTACTTCTTAATATTGCAGTTCCGTGGATCGGGTAAATGTGAGAGAAATACAGTACAACTACAGAAATAACTCTAACTATTTTTAGGCGTAAATATGTTATTTTGTTTGTTAATGATAATTTCATAAAAGTATTTATTTGATTAGATATATTATATCTATCAAATTAAATTTATATCTGCCCATAAATTTTCTTCTTCTTCAAGTATGCGGAAAGGGTTACTCTGCACTGATTTATGAAGAAAATTATATAATTATACATATAATATTCGAGACACTTTATGCTCAAAATAGTCTGCGGTAACTGTTTGAATTAAATACGTAGCAATTATCTCAGTTTTACTGCTGTAAATAATTACAGTAAACATAACAAACACCAAAGACGTGGAATAAATCAGCTCTTAAATATTCAGACGTAATTATATCGAAGCACTTTAACTTGATATCATAATTATAGTCGTAGTCTAACCCTGACAAGTACTTGGCTATCTCTTCGCCTGAAACTATAATTAATGTGATATACTAGTTATTTCCCGTGCCTCTGTTCGCATCTTTTTATAACAGTAACTAGATTTTGGCCGCAGCTTTGCTCGCATAAATGTTGAATTTATCAATAAATTCCTTTCCCTCGAAAACAGTACTTTTATTTCGATGGAAGGTACCCTATGTCCTTTTCTGTACCCTGGCAACGTATGTATATGCAAAAAAATTCATGAGTATCAGTCGAGTAGTTAAGGCGTGAAGGGTGTGACAAATAAATTCACATTTTCATTTATAATATTACTTAGGATAGTCCATAGTCAGGATTTAATCTTTATCTAAGTAGAATACAAATCAAAATATGTCATATCATAATATCATAACAAAAAGACAGACCTATGTATGTACACATTCATAAACATAATTTATTTGGATTTTTCTATAGACCGCAGTTTCATTGGGACAGCTCCTTTTCTTTGTGTTATTTCTCTGTGTTGAAGAGGACTTCACAAATACTCAATCAGAACAATAATTTGTGGATTATCCAAATCTTTTGACTGCTTGTGACACGAACCCTCTTTGTAGACTAAGATTTTTAGAAAAGTTGTTCTACTAAATTATTCACATTTCACTAATTGTGTAATTATGTCGACATCATTCATTGTTATCCGTCGTGTATGTCATTACGATTTTATCATTACTAGCGGTCGCCGAGTGCTCGAAATTCGACCAAAATTTGTCTGTAAGATATTGCTGATATATGTTTATAATTAATTTTATATTTTTTCATTAATTTAATGTATTTCTAATGTATATTTTATATAAATATTAGGATTCGCCTCTCCTTCTCCATATAAACTTTAACTGTGCCAAATTTTATACTCCTCCGTCCACGCAATTTTCGTGAAAAGGGGTACAAAGTTTTTGCTTCACGTATTAATATATAAATTAATAATCATCACATTTTATTGCATAACTAACCCTACATTTCTGATGCTGTCCATCAATACGAAAGACAAAACAAACATGTTTTACACACGCATAATTAATTTTGGACACATATTTTAGGGAAAATATGTCATTTAACTGTCGGTAGCTAAAACGACTTGCTTCTTGATGTAGGAACCGGGCCTAAAACCTTTTTAATGTGAAGTAAATAAATCTTGTATCTTAAAGCTTTTGGAAGGAGCTTGCGCACCCCCTCGCCATGTAGATGCTAGTAATAGTTGAGAACGGCATAGGTACGAAGATACGGACTTATCTTTGGCAAATTTGTGGTGTGAATTACCCGCGTTGCATCTCGGGTACTTGCATGCTCAGAAAGTAGAGTCATATCCTGACCCAAGCTTTAGATATTTCTTGCGTGCCTTGGGCACTACTGGGTGGGTCGCTGATGTAGTTTCTGTTCAAGCGATCCACCCACCATTCAAGGCAGCAAATTGGCACACTGTGGTAGGTGTAGTCGGTAGTAACCGGGACGTTCCATCTTTTCCCGGGTGAGCACGACATAACCTCTCCGCTTCCCTTTGCCGCCGAGAAGTATGCGTTAATGCATTCCTAAACCTTAAAAAATGTCTTTTAACATTTTAGGTAGACGTACGGAGTACGAGTACTTTGAGAAGTAAGTGCGCCTTACAGTGCCGGTACCACACCGGACCAAAATCTACGTAAGATTTTGGAATAATACCTGTTTATATGTATATACATTTTGCATATATTGTGTACTTAGACGACCCCATCAAATCTAGCCTTCAGAATCCGGCTCTAGAAGGACGAACTATAAAAGATTCTATAAATACAAACAAAAAAATTATAACTTGCTTGGCGAGTGTCAGCTTTAAAAAATATTTTATCGTACAGATTATGTAAATTCATATGACCAGTGTTGTATGCAGTCACATTTGTATTGTAATAAATTCCTGCTCGATTAGGCGGTAACATTAATGAAATCGTCGTTGTCTGGTATATTTTAAAGATTGCATGACTCATCGGCTATTGTATTTTTAAACATAGATAGGGATTTGTATATTTTATTAACCACTAGATGTGCCCGCGGTTTCACCCGTGTTTATCGTTACTACGCCGCCCTCGTGGGTTCTAACGTGATGTTATATAGCCTATAGCCTTCTTCGATAAATAGGCTATCCAACACTTAAATAATTTTTCAATTAAAACCATTAGTTTCTGAGATTAGCGCGTTCAACCAAACAAACAAACTCTTCAGCTTTATAATATGAGTATAGATTTCGCACTAGGATTCATTATTTTGTCGCGGGGCAGTCTCCCGAATACAAACATTGAGTATCCTGATTATAAATAAATGCGGCAATATTCCCAGTTGTCTCAGACCCAAATGTCGAAAGATCACATCTGAATGGCTTTTGGGCAAAAACTACGAAGAGATCGAAAACCTAATTAAAATAACCACTCTGTGGTCACACTGTCAGGCACGCACAATTACAAAGCATACACACGCATACACACGCACACAAATACACACATATTTTTTTTTTTATGGCGTACGGGGTCAAACGAGCTGACGGATCGCCTGATGGTAAGCGATTACCGCCGCCCATGGACACCCGCAATCCCAAAAGAGTTAAAAGTGCGTTGCCAGCCCTTTAAGAAGGAATGAAGGAGGGAAAGGACAAAGGAAATGGATAGGAAAAGGATCGGGGTAACTGGGCCTCCGGCTCTCTCACTCACCGATACGAAACGCAACAGTACGGGTACCGTTACTTCACGCCGATATTCTGTGACAGGATAGTACTACCCCGGTCGATCCGGCCCATTCGTGCTGAAACCAGCGAGGATCTACTACCTACCAGTATAATACCCATATTACATTAATTATATTATAAAGATCATAATGTTATTATAAAGATTAAAATATTATTAAAATAAATTGAGAGGGTTTTGGTGCCCATGATACTAGTTAAATCTGACTTTGGATACCAGTGTTCGATCAATTATTGTCTTCACCTTATATTGTGTTAACTTTGCTGCTGTATTGAAACAACAGACTCAAAAATCCTCCAGACGCGGCACAATTATTATTTTTGGATCACACAATTTCTCGTTACGTGCTTGGATCGAGCCCACAATATGTTGATATGTCAGCGCACTAGTAGTGACGAGGCGAACACTTAAACCATCATCAAGGTGGAAATCACCGAATCAACAACGAAAATCGAGTCAGGCATCAGAAGAATACATAGGCTTGCAACCCTAGAAGAAGTACGAAGAGTTTAAATCGGCCAAAGTCAATGATCTCTATAGAGGCTCTAAGTTGCCTACATACGCAGTCTACGACTAACTAGAGCCGATAAACGACTCCGTAAATAGAGGACTGACTAATGTCTATCCTTCTATCCAAATTTTAATAGATTTGTAAGAAATTGCGCATCCTGGAGACAAGCAAAATAAAGTCGCGTACTCTGATAAATCTTTGACTTTACTATGTGGTGAGGATGTATGTCGGTGAGAACTGCGGAGATCAGGAGAAAGCTATGCAGATATCTGTTTTATAGAAATCACTTCTTTGTTTATTAACATACCATTTTAGATAAACTTATCTCACAATAAATTTTATCAGATAGGTTCTTATCAGAATAACACCATAATGAATATAATATTGTCTTCTGTTTACGCGAATGTTATTCATTGAAATTAAACTACTATATACGGATTTTATCGCGTTGTTTATTAATCACTGTATTACAAAATTTTGAAACTATTACACTACTACTACTATTGAATTTTACTAATTTATAAGCTAATAAAATTATTTAAACTATTAAATCTATTTATATTTATATTTATCTCCCCGTGACCATGGCCGCTGAAAAGCAACCGAAAAGTCGGGGAAAGTGTAAACCTAAATATAAATAGATTTAATAGTTTAAATAATTTTATTAGCTTATAAATTAGTAAAATTCAATAGTAGTAGTAGTGTAAAAGTTTCAAAATTTTGTAATACCGTGATAAATAAACAACGCGATAAAATCCGTATATAGTAGTTTAATTTCAACCATAATGAATAGTTATGCAAAATTGTTAAGTATAATATGCCACCATTTTTCTTAACTTGATCTAGATTTACAATAAATACCTACCACACGCACACGAATACGCACACACGTGCGTAATTACACACAAACACACACATTAAATTATGAATGAAGACAACAATTGTAACTTAACACGGTCATCAAACGCTAATCCGCGCAATTTGCGTAAACAATTGCAGTAATTTACAGGTATAAGAATTAATTATGCCGAATATCCAGTTCGGTAAAAAAATTGTTGAATATTCGTATTCGATTAACACGTGTTCGACTCTATAATATTTAAAAAAATATAGCCAACAAAAAAGGTATTGGGTTTTTCTGTTAAGAAATCCCAATACGAGCCCGGAATTAGGAAGTTGGCGGTGTTAGACACCCCGTGCCTCGGAAAGCACGTAAAGCCGTTGGTCCTGCGCCTGATCTCTCTCCGGTCGTGTCGGATTACCGTCCCATCGGATTATGAGAGTTAAGGAACAGAGTGCACTTGTGTTTGCGCACACGCTTGTGCACTATAATATCTCCTGCACAGATGGCCAGTCTCCGTTAAGATTGGCCGCCGTGACCGAAATTCATTAAACATTATTATCAGCCCTGTATTAAACTGTCACTGCTGGGCTCTGGCCTCTTTTTTGTGTAAGAAGAGTAAGGCCATAGTCCACCACGCTCACGGCAAAGTACGCGTATGCCGACTTCACATACCTTCGAGAACATTACGAAGAACTCTCAGACAAGCAGATTTTTTATTTTTTTATTGCATAGTTGGGTATCCTAGCAGACGAATCGCCTGATGGTAAGCGATTACCGCCGCCCATGGACACCTGCAACCCCAAAGGAGTTACAAGTGCGTTGCCAGTCTTTTAAAAAGGAATGAAAGACAGAAAAGACAAAGGAAAGGATAGGAAAAGGATCGGGGTAACTGGGCCTCCGGCTCTCTCACCCATACGAAACGCAACAGTACGGGTACCGTTACTTCACGCCGGTATTCTGTGAGACGGTAGTACCTACTACCCTGGTCGATCCGGCCCATTCATGCTGAAACCAGCGAGGATCTAATACCTTTAAAAGAGAGAGAGATTTCCTCACGATGGTTTCTTTCACCGTTAAAACGGGCGATAATTAAATATTTAATAAGTCAGATCGAACTCGAGACCTCTGCGTTGTAGTCCAACAGTCTTCCACAAGGCTACCGGTGTATTTTTATGTACGACTCATCTCTACAAATTAAGCTGAACCTAACAGTATCTAACTGTTCCTAAAATTGATATTGTGTAACATACCGGTAGTTATTTATAAATTCTAATCTATTTAAAATAGATAGAGCCAAGACATGCTTTGATATACAGTTTTCCCTATTAATTTGCATAAAACAATCGTAAAAAAACTTTGAATTTGGCAGTGCGGTTGTTCACGCTAATATTCACAAGATATAACCAATTTAGATTAAGTTTTCAATCATGTATTAAACAAGTTTGGAATATACTAAATCATGAGCAGATGATAGAAAGTACTAGGCAAACAAGATTATTATATTATATTATTATTATTTAATAAATGATTAAATTAATTATACATATAATAAGAGATGACGCACGTCCACAAGTATAATAAGAATATTACAATCGTAGAATAAAAATAGGAATAGGTTGGAAAGAGGTACCAACCAGTGAAAATTAAATAAATAGCAGCAAGTAGGAAATAAAATTGTCTTCTGTTTACGCGAAAGTTATTCATTGAAATTTAACTTCTTTATATGGAATTTATCGCGTTGTTTAATTAACACTTTATTACATAATTTTAGGAAGATTCCTCGTGAGGATGGCTGCTGAAAAGCAACCGAAACGTCGGGGAAAGTGTATATATGTAAATAGTTTTAATAATTTAATTAGCTTAACATTTGTAAAGTTTAATAGTAGTAGTAATGTAACAGTCTTCAAAACTATGTAATAAAGTGTTAAATAAACAACGCGATAAGATCCGTATAAAGTTGTTTAAATTCAAAGTATAGTAGGATGGTAACAAACAACCTACCAGTACCAATAAAATAATTAAATGGAAATAATGTTAAAATTACGTTGGAAATAGCTACTTATATGATAATGTTCTTTTTAATTTAAATGAGTTCTTCAATAATAAATAACGTGTCTCAATTATTATTAATTGTGACTTATTATTTTTCATTTATGTTGCATGTCCGATATGGATAAACTGTTAAGTCAAAAATGTATTATTGTATGTTTAACACCAGTTGAGCCATAAATAAATCTTTATCTTCATCATATGCTAAATGTTCCGTAAATAGTGGACCAACGGTGATAGAGACTTCCCTATTATTATAATTAGGTATATTACCTAAAATACTAAAGAGTATATATTGTCTTAGGGCTTTCGTTCTATTTAATGTTCTGTTCAAATAGTGACACATATTGTTGAAATACACAATCTTCCTGATTAAAATTATATACAGGGCGTCCGTTAATTAATGGATAACCTTGAAATGCCTTATAGTAGAACTGAAGGCCGTTCAGAAAAATGAAAATATTATAATAAAAAAAATAAAAAAAAATGTATTAAAAAGTGCAAGCTATTATAGCATAGCATACTTTTGACTGTCTATCTATTAGCATAATTAGTGTTTAATAATAAAATAACAAAAAACCGATGGATTTCATTCATTTATGGTCGTAGTATACAAGAAAGTTATAAATGGTAATTTAAAAAAACACATATCTCAGGTAGCAGTTAGGATAGATTATTTTTCATATTTTTTTCTGAACGGCCATCAGTTCCACTATAAGACATTTCCAGGTTATTCATAAATTACCGGACACCCTGTATAAGTGAAATTATAAAAACGAAAATTCTAGAATAATACATATGCAATAACTTTTTGTATTTTTTTACTTTCTCTCCCCTCCCCTCCTCTATCATCCAAACTCTGTAGGCCCAGTACTTACGGATCCGCGTTGTCTCGTAAGTAGATATAGAATTGCAGCATTTAGGCCACACGCGCTTGCTATAAATCAGCTAATATACAAATCATTTCATTATGTAGATAAGGCATATATGCGTAGGTAATATGATTCATTAGCTAATTAAACTAGTTTCTTCCAAGCGCGTGTTGACACAATGATTGTAAACACAATACACGTACACGTACAACTCGCGAAGTAGCAAGCAGTTATTGAATAAACATTCAATAACTGCTAGTTGCTTCAAGAGTTGTACGTGTATCAGAACTGTGTGTAGGTACAGTCCATTTTCCTTATGTGCCTTGTTTAGTTAACATATATAACGTACTGGCAGTTAAAGACAATAATAGAAACACATTTCTATGTATTATTTTACTCTTTTTGTCATCCCAATTTATTAGAACATAAATATAGTCTGAGTGTAGTAACTGAATCCTCATTTAATAAGTTTATTGGTGTAGCAAATAAAATAAATAAGAAAATACTCTATATTATATTACCTAACGTTTTGTCTATATTATTATATATTACTAGCTGTCCCGACAGACGTTGTCCTGTAGGCACACACGAAAAAAAAAACAAAATCTAAACCATTCTCGAATCCAATCGATCACACACAAAAAATTTCATCAAAATCGGTCCAGCCGTTTAGGAGGAGTTTAATTACAAACACACGCACAGAAGATTTATATATATACAGATATGTTTTAAATGGCTGCTTCAAATTGATAATAAAATGTGTATGATACCTATTATTTTATAGCCACATAATAAAACCTTATAGAGCTGGAGGTCCATTCATCGGGTTAGTCGCCAACATGATCCGTGAATCACCAACCGCATGAGCTCAGTTGGTTTAACTCCATATCAGAGAAAAATGTATTCGTAAATACAACCCGTGCAAATGTAAACAAATGTTAAAATAGTGAAACTTAAATTTTGTTTTTCCTTTTTCAACTCCAGTAAGAATTGAAAACATAACATCCTACCAAATTTCGGTGTCGGCTCCGTTCGCCCCTTGAGTTTCGCCCCTGATTAGCTAAGTGAACCCGTTCGCCCCGTAGCATTTTAGATACTCAGTTTCGCCCCCGATTACTAGCCGATGAAAAGTACAGTCAGAAACGTTAGCGATCAGCATGTTGGATTTTGTTTTTTGTATGTCGGGCGTCTATTTCACATATATATATGTGAAGAATTAAACTAAAAGCATAAAGAACAGTAGCTACTAATTAGTTTCGGTTTTTTTTTTAATTACTTTTATTTCGGCTGACTGTACTTAGATACTTCAAATTTCTATAAAAATCATGTACGGGGCGATCAACTACACCAAAATAAATAATTAAATATTAATGTACCGTTGTGCCGTGGCCACGAATTAGGGGCGAACAGAACATTTTATCAGAAGGGCGAAACCCATGGCGAACGGAGCCGACACCCAAATTTCGGACGGGTGGTCATTCTTAACGAACACTTCTTCGCAGCAGATATAGGTAATACTGCTCAAGTGTAAACGCATACATAATGTACTTCCTATTACCTCACTCCTATAGTCCGCCACAGACACCGCTGTAGAAGGATAAGGGACTACTCACACTTATTCAGCTCTGTTCAGCTTTTGTCCATTGAAAACAACGATTTTGTATGGAGACGCGTACGCACGTGGATAGCTGAACGGATGCGCACGCGTCTCCATACAAAATCGTTGTTTTCAATGGACAAAAGCTGAACAGAGCTGAATAAATGTGAGTAGTCCCTAGGCACCAGACTAATGGCTTTGGAAGCTTGCCGAGGCACAGAAGTATGCAGCGCCGCCAACTTCCGAGTTGCTATTAAAAAGTGGTACTCTGACAATCAGAGTAAACGATTATTATTTTAGCCCAACCCGGTAGCGATCTAATTCTCAGCCGCATTCACTACCGTTGTGTTAAGGATGCAGATATCACTAGCTTTTGCTCACGGCTTCGCTCGCATAAAAGTAGGTAAGGTTATGTTAGCATCAGAACTTTCTAAAAATAATATACAGCTACGTTACGCGCTGATAATACAGCTTTCTAATGGCGAAAGAGTTTTAAAAATCGGTGGATTAGTTTTTCAGTTAAACATTTAGAAACAAACAAACAAAAAATAAAATCTTTCCTCTTTATCATATTAGTATAGATCAAATCAAATATTTATTGCACATAGATTTAAAGTTTTGTCTATTCCGACATACAAAGTCACAATGGCGCTATCCGTTCTTTAATGTTCTATTGCATGTATAATTTTAAATGGATGACGAAACTGAGAATTTGTGAACCTTGGACATAGTGACAATTTCTGTGTGGTCATGCCACTTCTTCTCCCTACTCTTTATTATTCCCAAGTCACTTGGGGTCGGCTTTTCTAGTTTAACCGGATTTGACTGGATATCAGTTTTTACACGGAGCGGCTGCCACCTGACCTCCGCAACCCGAAGGCTAACGATACCCTAAGGCTAGATCAGTGTCAGGATATTATAGGGCACTGACTTCCCAATAACGACTGCAATAGATGTTCATGGCAGCCGGGACCGACGGCTTAACGTGCTCTCCGAGGCACGGAGCAGGCGATAATTGTCAATAAATACGTACATCATTTCGAAAAGTCATATAACTTCCGAAAGTTAGAGGTGCGCGACGTGGGTTCGAGCCCGAGACGCTCTGCATTACAATCTGTTTGTCTCCCCACTGAGCTATCGCTGTACTGTGGTCATGACACCGCTACGCAGTACTAATTGCATCTGTAACACCACGTGCCTCGTACTGCAGGCTACAGCAGTTGTCTATATGACAACACGACCCGCGACCATCAGAAAAGAAAGGCTAGGTAATATCAATGACTTGTTGTCAATCGACAACATACATTGCTATGCGGATGACTGCACGGGTGATGCACGTTATACCAGCTATCAGTATGTCCCTCGAAGCACGATACAGGAAAGACGAACACAACTTGTGTCTGAAGTCGAGGACTCTCTTGGGCGGGCCTCTAAATGGGGTGAACGAAACTTAGTTCGATTCAACCCCTCGAAGACACAAGTGTGCGCGTTTACTGCCAATAAGGACCCTTTTATCATGGCGCCACAGTTCCAAGGAGTTACTCTCCGTATCTGCGAAAGTATTGGGATCCTCGGCGTGAAGATTTCGAATAAAGTCCAGTTTGGGAGTCACTTGGAGGACAAAGCTAAATTAGCGAGTAAAAAGATGGGTGTACTGAACAGGGCGAGGTGGTACTTCACACCAGGTCAACGTCTTGTGCTTTACAAAGCACAGGTCCGATCGCACGTGGAGTACTGCTCACATCTCTGGACAGGGGCCCCTGAATACCAGCTCGACCCACTTGACTCCCTACAAAGACGGGCAGTTCGAATCGTCGATGATCCCAATCTCACGGATAGATTGGAGTCATTGGAGCAACGGAGAGACTTTGGATCTCTCTGCGTGTTTTACCGACTCTTTCACGGGGAGTGCTCTGAAGAACTGTTTGATTTGGTACCAGCGGCCCCTTTCTATCACCGTACCACTCGACAACGAAGCAGGTTTCATCCATATCACCTGGAAACGTTCAAATCCAAGACGGTACGCTTTCAGCGATGATTTCTCCCACGTACGTGCAAGCTCTGGAATGAACTGCCTGCTTCGGTGTTTCCCGAGCGCTATGATATGTCCTTCTTCAAACGAGGTTTAAAGAGAGTTCTTCTTTCACGGTAGGCAGCGGCTTTGCTGCGTCCTGACATTGCTGAAGTCCATGAGCAGCGGTTACCACTTCCCATTAGGTGGGCCACTTGCTCGTCTGCCACCAAAGGCTATAAAAAAAATACAAATAATATCCGTTGGTACCAGGGCGTAGCTACCGCCATATCTGCCGTATCAATAATACGGGGCCCCCAGGCTATAGAGGCCCCAAAAGTGTGTAAGCAAAAATCCTAAAAAGATGTCCATATTTTTTTGTAGATTAATAATATTTTTGAGAATAACTACTGAGCCATAACAAAGATTTCAGAGCCTCTGTGACCTGAGTAATATACCTTCGAAGTATTACAACCAGAGAAACTCTTATCTTTTTTAAACCAAATAATAAAGAAGGAAGCCGGTAATCTGTTTGCTATATACAGTTAAGACATCAGTTGATCTGTATGAACAATTAATTGCTTAGAAAATATGCTTAAAATCTGAAATTCAGAAAATTGATTCCGTCATTTTAATGCATTTTGAGTATTTTTTGTTTCTTTTATAGAAACTTTACTCTTCCTTTGGGCCTCCCAACACATTTTGATACAGGGCCCGTCTAAGGTAAGCTACGCCACTGGTAAATGTTTGATATGACTGCACAGGCACATATTAGTTAAATTAATGTAAAATAACAAGCATATTGCAAGAATAGCGTAGTGGGAGTCCGTTGGACTGCCACCCAGAGGGGACCCTATGACACGCATATTTGACTTTTTGGAATTATGTGCGTGTGTGTTAATTAGATAATTGTCGCCTGCTTTAACGGTGAAGAAAAACATCGTGAGAAAACCTGCATGTTAAGAGTTCTCCATATAATTCTCTGTGTGAGTCACACAGAGAATTATATGGAGAACTCTTAACATGCAGGTTTTCTCACGATGTTTTGGCAGACTTGCCAACCTGCACTAGGCCAGCGTGATAGACTTATATTCATAGGCCATAGTCTACCACACTGGCCCAGTGCCCGTAGCCCGAAAGAGGTCTTCAGGACTAAATTTGGCCACGGTAGGCAACCTCATCTGCACAGGAGTTATTAGGCACAAAGGTGTGTAGACATAAGTGCACTCTCAATTCCCTAACTCTCAAACAAACAACACAAAACAAACAATCCGATGGGAAGTCAATCCGACACGATTGGAAAGAGATCAGATGTAAGAGCAACAGCTGTACATGCTTCCTAACGCCAGGCTGTTACTGCGAATTTCTTGTCAGAAAAACCCAACAACTTTTTGTTGGCACGACTCGAGTTTCGAACCCGGGACATTATACACAGCAGTCACATATACTACCGCTGCGCCACCGAGATAGTCGATAGTAGTCCCGAGAACGATAATATAGCGATAGCAAAAAGCCATTCGATTAAGTTTTACCAACTCCACCCGCGTAAACCTTCTTGGGTTGAATTTTCTATACTAATTGAACAGAAACGCCAACTTATTCTAATTAAGTTATAAATCAGGAGAATAATAGTAATAAAAAAACAGGAAATCAAGTTTTTATAAATGTAGCAATTAACTTCTTTAGCAAGTTCTAATCACAAATCAGCCGTCATATTTTTTATTATCGTGATATGTTTATACACTTTATCTACATAAGCGTGATTTGCCACGTGCTTTAATTTTTCAGAAATTCAGAAACTACCTTGTTTAATCGTAAAAATTTTAGTTAAAAGCGTCTTTTAAATATCGAATATCATCTATACAATTGTATCTGTTCGATGTCTGTACCTATGCGAAATTTCATAATGCTCGCTCAAGTAGGTAGTTAACTCGAGCGAGTATTATGAAACGTACGTGTGAAAACATAACAAACAAATAAATTTATTGGAAATAGGAAAACTAACAAACAAAGGTTGACACGTGAACGTAATCACGTACACTTGATTAAAGTTACAAATATGAAACAGAAAAATAATCATCAATTTATATAATTAATTTTCATTACCATTTAAACTTAAAAGCCACCCCTATTTAAGTATAATATAACCTATTTTTTTTCGGGCTCACCGGGCGAATGTTTCCTCGGTAATACCGACTAAACCTACCACGGTGTTCCTCGACATAACCATAGACGGCGGGGCCGCACGAATCGCTTTCACATGCAATCGCGACCCCGCCGAGGTTTCGGCCCGACGTTTAAAATGGCAGGCCACTACATAACACTTCCTGTTCCTTTGTGGGGGCACAAAAAACACGACTCAGAGGCGCACGAGGGAACACGCATGCCGCCACTCGGACCTGGCGCTGATCGGGTGGCGAGCAGGCCTACGCAGCCCACCACCCCCAGGTCAAACCTCAGGGTCGCTGAAGGTCATCTCGCGCCCTCCGGCGCCCGGTTCTGCGGTTGGAGAGAGGATTTAAACGCTCCCTCTCCCGCTCCGCCGCCTCCTTGATGGACATGACTTCCTCACAGAAGGAGGCGACGTCGTTCCACGTCCTCTCGCTCCGGACCATAGATTGAACCACGGCCGGGAGCGAGAGGGCAACCATACCGACTGCCGCGATCAACTCACGGCGCTGCGATGCGGGGCATCAAGCGGGGCCCAGGCGGGGCAATCCGTCAAAGTGTGCAGCGCCGTGTCCACAACAACATCTCGGCAGTTGCCGCAGTAATGACATGCCCGGATGTCACTGTCTCTTGCCGGCCTTTGCGACACAGGAACTGGCTAAAACACCCGTGGCCAGTCGTAACCTGTGTCAGCCGAAAGGTAAGTGCGCCATGCCGTCTCTCCAGCCACTCTTCAAAAACGGGACTTACCTCCACGATCGTGGCGTGCCCGAAGTATAATATAACCTAGATTATCCTTACTACCTAACTACTGTGGATTTAATACTAATCTGTGGATTTAGTGTGGATTCATCAAATCCACAGATTGAAATAAAAGAAAAGGATATGGTAACAGAATTAAAAGGGAGGTTAAGCAACTTGTCTTGTTATTCATTATACACAAAAATTAAATAATAAATGTAATCTGTCTTTTTTCTTAATATCTTATCATACCTGCATGATACGTAAGAAATAAAATAAGGAGGCGATAAATATAAATGGATATGGCTACTTACGTATGCTAGTCTGTAGATTTCTGTTGCTAAATATGTGTTTGTGTAAATACCAGAGCGATAAGATAATTTAATCAAAGCACTTGCATTCAAAGTTGTAACACGTTTTTGTTTAGATTTAATCTTATTATTGCATTTATTTTCCCTTACCGTGACGATGACAATCTAAATTGTGTCAGTCAAAAATTTAATGCCACGTAACCTTGCCTCACGCATGTTGTATTTTCTCAGAAGTTTATTACACCCACATTTAATCAGCAGTTCCGCTTAATAGAGGCTGAGCCTATTGTCGACTACCGGGTAGATTTATAGAGGCTAAGCTGCTACAAAAAATTCTAAGCAGAAAATCTCGAGAAATAAACCCGAGATCTTAGTACCATATTAACCATAAGCGCGATCTTAAGCAACGGACATTGCATTATTAGTAGAGTCCTTAACTTTTTCTAACGTGTATATATGTGTAATATCATGGTCTGCCTGCATTATACTAATGCAGGCAGACTATGATATTATAAAGTGACACTCAACAGCACAATCTGGGTATAAGTTTATTCAAACCCTTCCTGGTCAACCAAAGCAACTCATGTCCAAAAGAGGACTTTTTCGAAAAGTGCTCTAGTGGCATGAACAGGCAGTAGAGCATGCATTATATCCTATACCAAGTATGTAATAGCTTAGCTGGAACAAGCATACAAGCAATTGGTTAACCAAATTACAAATTATCTTAAAATTTCTCATTACAACACTTTTGCAAAGTTGAAGTAGATGACCAGAGGGCTTAACATAGTTAGGTACTTAAGTACCTAACTGTGTTAAATATAATATGTACCTATTGAAGCTATGTTAATGATGTCCTTCAAACTGAATTCCGGTCTCGGCCAATGTGGACAATTTAAGCAGCGACTAGCTTATCTGAGCAGGTTATATGTATCACTATACATATAACCTGCGCAGATATGCTAGCCATAGGATAGGCGCATATGACACGTGGCAGCCGAACACGCGCACGGAGGTTTAACGAAGAAGCAACATACTGGGAGACGACTCGCCTTGTTTACGAAGACCAACAAGGCTAGGACTACGACGACCTGCTTGAACCGGTAACAATGACAAATGGAACATCTGCCGACTGGAGCGACCACCTAAGGTACTAAGCATCGTTTTTGTTCGTTGATTTAAAAAAAGGGCTAATAAGTGCACCTGCACTAAACATTGCAATCGTTATCACGTACAGAGGCATTGTTGTGTGGTAAATGCTCGACGAATTCGCAGAATTAGTCGACGACGGTATCCTTATCTTATCTTGTGTGGGGGCCAGTCAGTACAGACCGGCGATACTTCGACCCAGTGGGATCTTTTGTGTCGACTTCCCCAATAACGACTGCCATAGATGTTCATGGCAGCTGGCACCGACGGCTTAACGTGCTCTCCGAGTCACGGAGCAGGCGATAATTGTCAATCAATACGCACATAATTTCGAAAAGTCATATAGCTTTCGAAAGTCAGAGGTGCGCGACGTGGGTTCGAACCCGAGACCCTCTGCATTGCAGTCTGTTGGTCTCCCGGTATCGGTATCCTTAGTAATTTGTGGTTGAATATTGCTCAATGAATTTAATTCGATTGAAGACAGGTAGTAGCTTGTAATTAGTCATCTGTGGGAACGCTGTGATTTCGACGATAATTCCGTTGACCTTCTCATCGATATTAGCCAATGTTATTTCAGGTGTTTTTAACTTGCAGGTTTTGGAGATGGTTGCGAGGAAGATACCTTGTAGTACTTGATGCTTTTCTCGTCCACAGGCTAACTGAACTTTGGTAGGTTTCGGGAACGAATTGATGTAATGTCTGCTGTCAAGCTCCTAGCTACCACTGTATACATAAGACTTTAAATCCACAGCAGCGTATGCACAAGCCATTACAAGAGGCTGTCGATATACATATCAGTTTGCTATGTAGGTATGTATGCATGTATGTTTAATCTAAATAATATACTATTGAAATATAATGTAGATAAGAACAAAACCGTGATCCATTCAGAAAACAATTATCATGGCTCGTTAACTAAACGTTATGGATCCTATAATTATATCAACGTGAGCCTAAAAGATTCAATAAGATACCTTACATTCAAGTAGATATCTATTTATGTAATCTGCATATTGCCAAATTGTAATCGATTATAATAGGAAAACTTTTATAATCGATAAGATTCGCCGTCCTACACCTGTGCCTAAATGACAATTGTAGTGCCCACAAAATTTTCTCGCTCTCTAATTACTACGAGTTAGGGATATACAAAAACGCTAACAAATATTATCTTCCAAGAAGTGATTGTGCTAGGTTATCCATGTATAATAAAATAATTGAAGTAGTAGTAGTACCTCTAGTCATTGCACTGATTTTGCACTGAACTGTACACGGATCACGGTCATGTCAGCTGTTCTCAATCGCAACAAAGGTTTAGTTACAACGAGGGCGGACGAGGCTAGTGAGTGCAGTCGGTACATTGTATTTAGTAGCATTTTGCTTCAAATCTACAAGAAGACTTTGACTTCAACTACATGGATAGCGTAATGGTTTAAGTGGCCATCACACCACTGCCACCGCCAGGTGTCATGGGTTCGATCTCCTCACGGGACGAAAAATTGTGAGACCCACAAATTGTTGTTTCGAGTCTAGATCTTCTTTGTGTTGTTTGTAGAGTCCACCGCGACACCGAAATTTTTCTAGTGCGGAAGTTATGTTTGGGTAAAAAAGTAACTTACTAAATACTCGGGTGGTATTTTAAAGATAAACTTATACCTGCCTTCTACTTATAAATGCCAGAGTTATTTGTTAGTGACAGGCTCCAGTAGGCACTGGACCCTGTGACTAATGTGTAACTTATTTTGATTCCTTGACTTACGTAAAATATTAAAGTTTATATATTAATAATAATTGCAGCAACTTGCTCTGAAATACAAACTTGTAGATGTTGAAGTGCCGTACTACAGGTATGTAGCTGAATCAGTTCTCGAAAATGGTCATGTCACGTTGTACTGGGATCGAACTATCATCACAGACAGGACTGTTGTGGCCAACAAACCTGACATTGTGGTGATAGATCGATCAGAGCGCCGCGCATTGATTATCGATGTCACCATTCCGCATGACGGCAATCTCGCGAAAGCTGAAAAAGATAAACAAATTAAATATCTTGATTTGGCTCGCGAGGTTGTCGACAAGTGGAATGTTGATTCGGCAATCATTGTGCCGATAGTCATATCTGTCAATGGTCTAATAGCCAAGAGCCTCGATCACCATCTAAAGAGGCTCGCGTTGGGTGCTTGGATCAAGGGTTTGATGCAGAAGGCAGTGCTATTAGATACAGCACGCATTGTGAGGAGGTTCCTATCTCTGGAATCCTAACCACCGGCAGCTTGGACCCTGTTCGCGAAGCCGGTGGGGTACCATATATTTTATATTTTTAAATGTATTTTTACAGGTTAAAAATGAAAAGTATATGGAAAATATTTGAATAAAGAGCAGGGACTTGAAACGTTACTGAAAATAACGTTATGTACTGTTCTCGTAACGATAATTTGTAACGTTTCACTAGGATCGTAACGAAATTCTTTATTTTGTTCTAACTTTATGACATAACGGAACGAAATTTCCATTCTGTTTAATAACAGTATCAATAAAGTAACGTTATTACTATATCACGAAACGTAACATTATTTATTTTGTTATGCAACGTTGCCAGCTTTATCGTAACGTTACTGCAAGTTCGGCGCGGTCGCACCTTTCCGGGACTCTTCGCGTGCAGAATGATAAGAATGGCAACCTAGCATAATTTTTTCGTGTTTACATCTTATCCGATCTTGTCTAGTTTACTTTCGATCGAAGCCGTAGTTTGTTATTGTTTGACTTTGAAGTTTATTTGTATGTGCGATTAGTGTAACTACTATAAAATATAATTATTAAATCTACATTTATAAAGTATCTGTTAAATCATGGGTCGTAAAAAGAAGAATTTTGTATACAGATATTTAGTTTAAATGACGACAAAAATCTTCGCAATATGATATATATATATATATATATATATATATATATATATATATATATATATATATATATATATATATATATATATATATATATATATATATATATATATATATACACAGGATGATTTTGAAATCGTGTAATTCCTTTTAACCACGCATTCTACTGGTGATATAGAATAACCCTGACCATATTTTTTCTTAATTAGAATAATGGTTTAGGCAAAATTAGAGTACAGATTTTTTTCATGAAATGTTTTCATATAGTCATATTTTAACCACCTGACACAATCTTAATATTTTTTAAATTTAAAAATAATAACATAACAATAACTGATGTCGTAAATAATAAGGGGCAATAAAAAGGACCGCCCGTTATTAGTTACGACATTAATTATTAATATGATTTTTTATTTTAATTAGTAAAAAAATAAAATTGCCTCGGTTGGTTAACATATGACTATCTGACACCATTTCACGAAAAAGACGGAATAATAATTTAAAAAAAAAAAAAATCTAATTAAATAAAAATATGGTCAGGGTTATTCTATATCACCAGTAGAATGCGTGGTTAAAAGGAATTACACGATTTCAAAATCACCCTGTATATATATATTATATATATTTTTACTACTAAAGTGGCAAACAAGCGTACCACCTGATGGTAAGAAAGAAAAATGTTTTATTTGAATCTCAATACATACATAATTTAAAAGAAAACAATATTAAATACAATTTATTGGAAGGCGGTACATGGAGATCAAATTAGGCACTGCGTCAGCTATTGTTGCAGTATAGACTACAACGCTGGTATTCTCGCAGGCCTACTAAATGGTCACCGTAGCCTATCAACGCCTGCAATACCATAGGCATCACTTGCGCGTTGCTGACCTAGTAAAAATCTTTTAACGCCTTTTTTGATGAACCTCATACTGTAGTTTTGTGGGAAAATCTGGGCAGGGAGTTCATTCCACAACCTGAGCGTCCGCGGGAGAAAATTCCTTTGGAACCGCTTGGTGCGTCACTAATTAGGTTGTAAGGTGTGAAAATGACATCCCTGCCGATGGCGAGCGATGCGATGATAAAAAGTAGCTGAAGGCATCATCTCAAACAACTCATTAGAACACATTCCATTATACAAGCGGTAGAACACACAAAGGGAGGCAAAGTTCCATCTGAGACTTAGTGGCTCGATACCGTCTGTGAGTTTGGGCTCATCGACAATTCTTAATGCTCGTCTTTGTACCGCGTCAAAAGGATCAAGCTGGTATTTTAGTGCTCCTGCCCAAAGATGACTGCAGACTTGCGACTTATATAGAAGCAGTCTTCGCCCCGCAGTGAAGTACCGCTTAGCTCTATTGAGCACACCAAGCTTTTTAGAAGACAGCTTGACCTTGCTCGGTACTGTACATCACTTGAGATGTCGAGGCCAAGGATTCCAATACTCTTGGAGATGGTGAGAGGCATGTTCTGGAGTTGTGGAGACACAGTAAATGGGGTTTTCTTAGCGGTGAACGCGCAGGCTTGTGTCTTAGCTGGGTTAAACACGACTAAATTTAGTCTTCCCCATTCAGACACTCTATCCAGAGTTTTTCCGATTTCAGACACAAGTCGTTCGCGACTTTCCTCCCCTGTGTACCGAGGGATATTAGCGCGGCCCGTGGTATAAGTATCCACAGTACTCTCATCCGCATAGCAATGAATGCTATCAATTGACAACATATTATTGTCATGTAGCAGGAACAGCGTCGGTGATAACACAGAGCCTTGCGGGACGGCAGCATTTATGTCCATGCGGTTAGAGCAATAACCGTCAACCACAGTTTGAATGCACCTGCCGGACAAAAAGCTGGCAACCCATTCGCATAATACCTTGGGCAGCCCGTAAAATAGTTACTTCGATAGAAGACCTTTGTGCCAGACCCGATCGGAGGCCTTCGCCATGTCCACGCTTAAAGCCAATGCCTGACTTTGGCTCTCAATGGCTAGTGCACATCGGTGTGTGAGATACACGAGAAGGTCGCCAGTTGAGCGACGATGGCGGAAGCCGTATTGTCGGTCACTCAACAAATCGTATCCTCAAGGTACCTCAGCAGCCGAGAGTTAATCAGTCGCTCCATCACCTTGGAGAGGAGAGAAGTTATAGTGATAGGCCTGTAGTTCGATGGGTCAGATCTGTCACCTTTTTTTGGCACTGGGTGAACGAATGAGGTCTTCAATGAAAACGGAACTTATCTTGTGGAATACGAAAGCGAGAAGAGGCGCGTCAATACTGGACACAACTCAGGAGCACACCGCTTTAGTACCACTGGCGGTATGCCATCTGGCCCGCTCGACTTATGAACATCTAGAGACATTAGCTCCCGCTGGACCTCACGTTGTGAAATTGAGATTTCCGGCATGGAATGACCGCACCACAGAATAGTAGGTGGTACGGCGCCTCCATCGCTCATAGTCGAGTTTGAGGTAAAGAGAGAACCCAACAAATCGGCCATCTCTTTGACACTATGGGCCAGATTACCATCGGGCTTTCGGAGTAGTGGCAAGGACGACTGACAAAAATTACCTACTACCTTACCTTTTACCAGCCTTGGCGAGGGACCAGAAAGAGCGACTCCCGTAAGGGAAGCTAGCAAGTCGCGCGCCAATTCTGCCGACGAAATCAAACTTAGCCCTGGCAACCACCCTCTTATTGAGTCTCGAGGCAGCATTTAATTTGCGTTTCACTTCGGGGATGTTAGATTCCTTGTTAGTACAGGCCGTGGACCAAGCCTCATAGGCAGATTGCTTTAAGGCTCTAGCATCTCTGCAGGACTGATAGAACCATGGTCGTTTTTTAATTCCTGCGGCGATCCGCGGGTTTGGGATGTAGCATTCCATTCCTGTAAGTATCGCTGCGCAACGGCGCTAGCGCAGGTTTTGGGATCAGCTGAAGTGAAGCTGCCTCCACGGGTACGCTGCGTAGAAATCTCACAGCCCATCCTAGTCTGCTGACTTATAGTGCCACACTCGACGCCATGTGGTGGGCTGGAGTGGATCTGCTTGCGCAAGTGACACTCGCGCTCGAACAAGGCAGTGGTCAGAAGAACCAAGAGGTGCATCCACCTGGATGGAGTATCCATCCGAGCTTGTAGTCAGCAGAAGGTCCAATAAGGAGCTGGTGTGGATCTCTACGTCTGGTATTCTGGTAGGACTATGTACCAGTTGAGAAAACCCATAGGCCAGAGCAAACTCATGAGCAGACCTTTCCGCAAAGTCAGTGGACCGAGAACCAAGCTACTCTACGTGGTGGGTGTTAAAGTCTCCTAAGATCACTAATTCTGCAGAAGGGTACTACTCAAGAACTTTGTCAGTCGATCGACAGTCAGATCGTTTCTTCTATTCTTTATGGCCATATTTAAAAAAAGGGGGTATAAAGGATATCAGGAGATGCTGTACTGTCAGCGCAAAGGACAAAGACGTGTTACATCTCACCAGAGCCTGGCACAGGTAGAGCGATTTGCCGACGCGGCGGCCGGAAGGGCCGTCGGTCTCTTCCCGATACAGTAGTCGAGTCCACTCCGGTCTCTTCCTCCGGCAACAACTACTGCATAGTGAACTTTACACGGGCTGGTGGTTCAGCCTCCCAGGGCGGAGATTAAGTAATCCCTGGGTTCGGGAACCCGTTCAGCCTGCGGGTGGCCAGCGGACAGCCGTTTCACCGGGTCTTCCTGACCGCCGCGTCGATACTTCACGCCCGTACAAGGCAATGGCGCTCACATAATCACTAGTCCCCTCACTGACAGTGCAGCGCCTCCTCAAGGAGCACTGGCACCCCTACTCACCGCAGGAACACAACACACGGTTATTTTGGCTGCGGTCTTCTGTAGGGTGGAGGAGTACTTCCTCAGACGGGCTGCTTTATTGAAATTGATACTTGATTTGCTTGAAATGTTAAAAACATTCTTCTGAGGGGACTTTGAGTCAACTGAACGTGGATTTACTAGAGTAAAATGATAAATTTGGGACCTTTCAGAGGCTCGGGCCCCCTAAGCCTCCCCTTGGATGCGCTACTGTTTTTATACATGTCTAGATGCAGCATCGTAAATCAAAGTGCGTAGGTAACTACTATGGATTTGAAATTAGAAGATAATTGCGGAGTCCCAACTTCATTCTTAATTTGTACTGTCAGCACAAAAGCTCATAATAAATGTATGTAGGTAATTGATTGATTGCTTCGTTGGTCACGCGGCATAAATTTACGTTTGGGATCATCAGTTCTCAGCTTTGTTTAGGCCGAATACCGAATAGTTGCCGAATATTCGTTGCAAGTCTAATTAAAGTCATTGAAATTAAACACTTTATACGGATTTTATCGCGTTGTTTATTTTACTTTAAACACTGTTATTACATAATTTTGAAAACTCTAACACTACTATTATTGAATTTTACTACTATTTAAGCTATATATTATTTCTAATTAAAACTATTTGTATTTAAGTTTACACTTTGCCCCGACGTTTCGGTTGCTTTACAGCAGCCATGTTCACGGGGATTGTATAACATTCGCGTAAACATAAGACAATATTATCTAATTAAAGTCCTATAGTACCATAATAACAACTTAAATAGTAGCTAAATGCATAAATCAACGGAATATTCAAGAATTTAGAACATAAAAATCTATAGTTGTAATAAAAGCCATATTAGTTAGAAATAATGAGATATATAATATTAACATGATACTCACACATTATATTAATAGAATCCACTGAAAACGGATAGGTATATTTATATGCTCAAAAATGTACCTGTTATTATTCACACGAATTTAATTGTAGGCCAAAAACTACAACGCACTCTCTCATTAACCTTGAATTGAACGCAGCAGCCGCGCGGTGTGGAGGGGTGAATTAATAACGTTAGAGGTAAAACTAAAATGTTTGAAGTGAAACTGTTACGTATCACAACGATATGTCCAGTACCGTTACTGAACCTATAACGTTACGGAAAATATTGTTCTGCTAAAATGATATTCTATAACGTTATCATTTTATAACGTTAAACATTGCATAAAGATTTAGTAACGTTACAAATTTTGGAACGTTATGAGAAAACATTTTGTGTAACGGAACTAAATCCATTTCGTTTTCAAGTCCCTGATAAAGAGTATGATAATAATAATTATTTATTTCTTAATTTACAAGACACAAGACATTACATGGTGAACAATAGTGGTAGTGCGTGTAACAATGCATAGTAAGTCGCAGGCACCAGAACTAGGTAGAACCTGTATCTCAGGCACCAGATACCTAAAAGATTCGATCTAGCTATGTGCGGTAGTTGAGAAATGTCAATAAGTAACATTATTTAATATGTATTAAGAGTGTGTGTGTGTGTGTGTGTGTGTATGTGTGTGTGTGTGTGTGTGTGTGTGTGTGTGTGTGTGTGTGTGTGTGTGTGTGTGTGTGTGTGTGTATGTATGTCTGTAGGTATATGTTTATACGCGTGCTACAATTCTTATTTTATAATATTTAGTAGTGATTCCGATTCTTCATAATTCTGATTTTGGAGCCAGATCATCAATTTCATTTTACTCTTCTTGTAGTTAAGAGCATAAATGTTCAGTGTTTTATTTATTTTATTATATAGAAAGATACCAAGGAAAGGGTAAAACCTTTGAGCAAACGAGGATTTGAATTTATTGTTGTAAGCAAGTGATACAAGTCTTCTACTCCCTTCCTCTAGCACCGAGTCATAAATAGTGGTTGAATGTTTTCTTAGCACAGTATTAAGAATAAATAATTGCCTTACATTAAGGACTCGACAGGAGCTATAAAGTTCAGAAGATGGAAATCTGTAGATATGGGCGGAATGTACTATCCTTCAGGACAGCTCGAACAGCTCTTTCTAATATTAGTATCCTTGATTTACATGATCCACCCCATATTGAATATGCAATATAATAGCAGACTCTGACAAAGAGCGAAATAAACAATGCGAATAGTCTTATAATCAGCAATTTCACGCAGGTTTTCAAATATATAAATTAGCTTACGTACACGGTTTGACAAAGTCACTAACTGATTCTCAAAATTTAGATTCTGATCAAGCAAGCACTTTAAAAATATTATTTAAATGCTGAAGCTCAAGTATTTAAATATTTATTATTGTGTTCCAACATTTATGCGAATGTTACCTATAGGTACATTGAAATTAAACAACTTTATACGGATTTTATCACGTTGTTTATTTTTATAAAACGCTATTACCTATTGCATAATTTTGAAATATTAGCAGTCATGTTCACGGCTTTTAGTCTCCCCGTGAACATGGCTGCTGAAAAGCAACCGAAACGTCGGGGAAAGTGTAAAATAAAGTCTAAATAATTTCTTAAACAGCAGTAAACAGATACCTACTAGTAAAAGTGTTTAACAATAATAGTTAAAAGTTTTAAAATTATTTAATAAATCTTTTTATAAAAAATAAATAACGCGATAAAATCCGTATAAAGTTGTTTAATTTAAATATTGTGCAATAAAATTATATAAAGTCTGCTATAAATAAAGATAAAGACAATCTTGTGATTATCAAAGTTAATCCAAATAGCAAAAAAGCGGCCAAGTGCGAGTCAGACTCGCCCATGAAGGGTTCCGCAGCTTACTAAAATGGGTAGGTAGGTTCACGGTTTATGCATAAGGTTTATGTTAATGAAATTAAAGATTTCTTTTATTTTTTTATTTGAGTTGATTGAATGAAAGATAAATTGCGGTTTACGATTTATGACGTATTAAAAACTTACTAGATCTCGTTCAAACGAATTTTCGGTGGAGGTTTACGTGGTAATGTACCTACATCATAAATTTTTTTAGTTTTATCGTTCTCTTATTTTAGAAGTTACAGGTGGGGGGGACACATTTTACCACTTTGGTAGTGTCTCTCGCGCTAACTATTCTGTTTAGAAAAAAATAATATTAGAAACCTCAATATCATTTTTGAAGACCGAACCATAGATAATCCACACGTATGGATCTGAGAAAAATTTTTTTGATTTTCAGTTTTAAGTATGAGGAACCCCCAAAATTGAATGTTTCTTTTTTCTATTTTGGTGTGAAAATCTTAATGCAGTTCACAGAATACATCTACTTACCAAGTTTAACAGCATAGTTCTTATAGTTTCGAAAAAAAGTGGCTGTGACACTCATATACGTATTTCGTTTTGTTTATACCTACCCTTTATTACTTGTATTTTCTTTTTTTGTATATTAAATGTATAAATACTTTGTCATTACAACTATGTTTATAAATGACGCACGTGAGACGTATTATTGTTTATATATTCTTATGTAAATACTGACACCATTTATTACTTATGACAGTTTATAACAATAAAGATCACCGGGCATAAGATCAGTTGAATGTGAATCATATTTATTTTGTTCCAGTCTCATAACGAACATTATTATGATCATTCTTAGTTAGCTTTGTCATAAAATTAAATTTATTTATAGAATAACGTGGTATAGCTGTTGAGAATACATTATTACTTGCCCTTCTCACACGAAGAAGAGCGAAAGAGAAGAGGTCCGTGCCCAGCTGTGGGACAGTTTCATACAGGGCTGAGATTATTATATTATATAACGTATTAACCATTTGACTTAAAACGCTCAGTGATGAACGATTTGAGTCTATATTTATACCGGCTTTGCAAAAAGGAATGACTGAACAACTTTATGCATGTAGAGTCCCAAATTCAAACGCATTTATTAATTGATGAAATGACATTGGCTCATTTGACGTCCAACACAACCAACCCAGAAACACTTGCAAGCATACCAAAGAGCAATTTTGCACTTAAACTGAAGATTAGTTAATCGGGAACACATCATGGACATCCTGTTACGTTCACGTTACCGTTTGACGTACATGTATGTACAGACTCACTTCTTATACCTTGGTCCATTTATTCGCTGTTATGTAGATAGTTTAATGCTTTAAAACTATAGGTACATGGCTGTTACCGTGCAAAGTTCTGAATCTCAACTATTAAAAAATTGTGCATTGCAATTAATTAGGTATATAGTGTGTTTTAGGTTATAAGTCTTTACGTCTCTCTATAAACTACACAATCTTGAGATTAGCAGTGTCAATCCAAATAGGTAAATTATCTAGGAATTTAATAAGGTATGCCGCTTGATATCTTCAAATCCACTAGTATTATAAATACGAATGTGAGTTTGTTTGTTTCGCTTTTGTGCCTTAACTACTCGACGAAACACCATAAAATTTGTGTAGGTAGGTGCACGTTTTTAGGGGTACAGAAAAGGACATGGTTCCTTTCATCTAGAAAAAGGTACGGTTTCCGAGGGATTGAAAATGGACATAACCTTATCATAACATAACATTTACACGAGCAAAGCCACGACCAAATTCTAGTGTTTAATATAAATAATTTATAAGGTATAGGTAATAAATACGTTATTATTGTAAAAATATGTGACTAGACATTGACGATGAACCGACAGAAATAGGTTGGTTGGTTTTAAGGAATTACAGGGACCTCACCATCTAGCTCGATATACAGCAATCGACAGTAGGTATCAAACCCGCAATTCAAGCCAAGTTATCGATATCTCTAAACATTTTTTGGGATTTTATCATGGGGGTAATTATAAAACAAAGCAAGCATACTCATAAGCAGAAACTGTGAACATAGCAAGTTGGAAAATAGATATTATTGATGTATGTATGTACTTACTGTAAAAACGTTTAATATATATAGACGTTATCGTGAAAGGATGAAACGCCCATACACATCCTATGTACACATCGTCAGGGGCAAGCTTTTGAACTAACATTTTAGGAGGAACCCTCCATTTTGCCGGGATGAATTGAACATAAGCGGCGGTGGCTTTAGCCCAATTCTTAGTGTCGATTCGGTCCCTAGCTATTGAACTACCGACTTGAACCCACGCATTACATTGAGTTGAGTAAGCTCAATGCTAATGTAACGAGCTCAAGGAGTTAACACTAATACCTACCAACTAGTTATAGGAAAATTGTTAGTAATCTAAAAAATCTTTTTAGACAAGATGCCACGGCAATATTTAAAATGATTGATTTATTTACTGAACTCACTTTGCCGAGTTTGTTTCCTTGCGACAATCAAACAAAATAATCTTTACATAAGCGTAAAATGAGATCCGTATTTAGATTAAAATGTTTACAATATGTTACAATATAATTAATTCGCTGACAAATAATTGTACTTGAGTATCTAATTGACAATTATTTTATATCACAAGCTGGCCAACAAGCGGCCTGTTGATAAGCGATTACTTTGCAATTCAATGAACCCTTGCAATAAAAGGGACTGACTGCCGACCCTATAAAATTATACAACCATCACTTAAGGAGGAGACAATATCCTACCAACGACTTAGGGATACAATACCGCTCGTCAGCTTGGGATCGTCAAACCTCCTGAAGTCTCATCTTTGTACCAAGTCGAAAGGCACGACATAGAGTCACTAGATACAGACGGTCTTATCCAGAGGTAACAGGTGAACTCTTTTGGAGCTATAAGACATTGCAACATTAAATTAAATTACAGTACAGATTGCATCAAGGTCTATTTTAAAATACTACCTATTACCAATGTTTCGAAGCACGGGGCGACGCCCCGTATAAAGTATTGAATTTCAGTTACCTTTTATATTTTTGCATGAATGTTGTTCATACATCCATGGTTATTTTATATAGCACCGCACAAACTTAATTTGTGTCATTTAATTCAAGGCTCGGATTTGAATCGACTATCAATCAAGTCTTACTTCTTTAGATATACAAGATGCCCACCGGTTCCACTCACGTTTATGATGACTGTTCCGCTCCCGTTGCTCATGATGTTTTATAACCTATGTTAATTCTGGATAAAGTATATTTATAATGGTGAAAGTGTTATCAAAATCGGTTCAGTAAGTTTATGCATTACAAACACGGACAAATCTTTTTCTTTAAAATATTATAATATTGTCTTCTGTTTACGCGAATGTTATTCATTGAAATTAAACTACTATATACGTATATAGTAGCTTAATTTCAATTTATAATATTAGTTATTATTATTATTGTACACACAGTGACGCATCAACCTAGACTGTTTGGACTTTGAACTATTATAAGTAGAACGCTGCGAATCGTGCAAGAGAGTGCGTTATATTTTTGTTACACTCTATCCTTACCATTAGGTACATCGACACCAGTATGCACTGTCCCTTTCCGACAATTCTATATTTTGTAAGTAGCGTAGTTATGCGTATATAGGGTGTCTAACTTGATGTGTAGCCGTGTGTACCTGTCACTTTCTAACTATTAATTTTAATCTTTTCAAAATCTTGTATGCTAAGAAACAATGTTTTAATTTGTATCCATCCGGAGTGGAAGACGCTGGCGACTGTGACATAGTTTACTCTAGTACACTCGTCAACGCATTTCTCTGTGATTATACAATCATTATGTGTATATTACTTAAATAAGTATACACATAACATTTATTTTATCTCTCTTACGGCCAGTCCCACAACTAACAAGTAAAAGTTATCCAAAAGATAAATCGTATGCTGTCTCACTCTTGTTAGCTTAAAGAAGAGAGATGGCGAGACTTTTATCTCAAAGATAAATGCTATTTGAAGGTGGTGGAACAAGCCCTTAATCTACATTAAAATATTGATTTGGTAAAAATAAACGATTATATTCGATTAGTGTAGATTTAGAAAAAAACACTTGTTCGCTATTTTTATATAGGACATATATAAATTTAGGTACAGGCGGTATATAATAACAGACAAATCTCGCACGGTTTATTTCATTTATTCATACAAAGGTTATTAAAAAGACACACCATAGCAAATTTACCACAATCATAATACCGAGTATAATAAGTACATTTAAAATTAACAAACATATTTAAAGCTATATTATATCATTTTCTAGACATTAGAAAGTAATATCTCGATTAGTACACAATTGATAGTCTACGTGAATTGCTTAAGTGTCCATTGTTTAAACTCAAGATAATAACATTGTCATAAATAAATATTACTCATCAATCTCATCATACATTTGATAAATATGGAATATTCCGTATGTAGGTATTAACGTTATCTATTTAATAACAATTAGGTCATACTTATTACAAAAATACAGCAAAACCACAGCTGTAGTAGTATTATTAAAGCAATAGGAACTATGAACTCTCTTTGTCTGGTATTGACATTGTTCAAGATTTAGTAAACAAGCGTTTTAACATTCACAATAGTGTGCAATGTAGGTATCGGATCTTATTACATTACATGCTTTGTGGTCTTAGTACTAGTAGTTCTTATATTAAAAATATGGAGTTAAACATAAAATTGCCGCACTGTATGACGAAAATCGGTAACGTTGTGGTTTTCATTTCATTTTATTACAATATCATCAATTTTTTTTTAAAGGTCCATTCGAATTCAAGGTTTTTTTTTCCATTTATAGTTGCTTGTATTTAGGCCACTGTGATTTTTGTCATGTAATCATGTAATTATCGCCAATGGAAAGACCGAATACGAACCAATAAAACAATAAGCGATATAACTTTAAATACAAACTGTAGGTATAAAACATCATAAATATTTATTATTAATAATACATGTTATTAATAATATAGGTATATAGCGTATTCTCAAAATATTAGTGAATATTTAAAATAACCATTGCATTTTGTACAGAAACCACGAAATGAGACGTAGGACATAAATGGCAATTTCATAGTTAAAGAACTAATATGACATACATATAGAACCATTACAAAAAAACTTAAATATAGTTTCATTGAGCCAGCCCTGATGAAATAGATTTCTAACTAAATCCATATTATTACAATTTCCATTATTACATGCTACATTAATACTAGAACACAAATAAGGTCTTTTTTAATGTTCAATGCAATTTTATTTATACACATAAATTTTCGCAACAATGATATAAAGTACGCGATATTTATGGCCAGTCCCACAACTAATATGTAAAAGTTATCCGAAAGATAAATCGCATGCTGTCTCACTCATGTCAGGTTAAAGAAGAGAGATGGCGAGACTTCTATCTTATAGATAAATGCTATTTGCACCTTATAATGCACCACTTCGGTGGGACAAGCCCTTAGTTTTCAAATATTTAGCATGGAATTTGGCACATTCAATAATTTATAAAAATGCATATACCTAAATCGGTTTTCATTAGGATTTTGTCGCAATCGATATTCAAATTATACAACTGACATATAATAATAATTAATATTAATGCCAAAACTTACAATATTAATTTATTGCTTTAAATTTTATAATTGACATAAATTATATTAAGTAATGCACACACTTATAATATTAATTGTTTTCTTTAAATGTTATAATTGAATTGACATATAATATAATATTAATGAATGCACACGCTTGTATTGTTTTCTTGTATAAACAGTTGGCGAATCCTCCAATTTTGCTTAATAATAGTATATTTTAAACACCCAATGTATTTCTATGCACTTCTACGGAGAAGTGAGGTATTATACAAACATGATAAATCCACACTAACGCATAAATCCGTCATTGTTGTTATGATTACACATGTTCATCACCTTCACTTACATAAATATAGTAGGTACCTACTTAATACAAACTTAACTCGCACAAAGAAAAAGCAAGATGCGCCACCAAAGTTATTTAAAATTATTATCATTTTGAGCTAGAAGTAATATAATACCAGAGAATATCCCATTTGAGAACACAATCATACAAGATTCTAATGAACACTTACAATGTTTATTTGTCATGTTTGCTCTAAAAATATCATACAACGTAATTCGCCATTAAATATGATTGTTCTGTGGTAGGATTCTAGGATGGAGGGCATAGCAAAAATGAATTTCAATACCTGAATATGCAAAGAACTACGATCACGAAATTAAAACACAAAGTTGTAACAACAGGCTTAGGGACATTGAACGAGAAATTTGAGTTCCATATTGACATCATAGTCATTATTTTTGGTTTTATAAGTTATATTAAGGAATATGGATTTATCCATTTGGACGTGCCGCACTCATGTGTCCGTTTTATATGGCTCGCGCTATAGTAAGTAGTTTATCGTTGCTTGACGTATTTCAAATCTTATCTCTTTGTCTAGGAACGCATATCATATACGCTTTTGCAACACGATTATAATATGAATGAATTTTGATTATCTTTAATAATTATGCGTTAATAAAATAGTAAAACATTATGTTTATAATAAAAATAAACGCTGTTCAGTATATTATTGCCTCAATAGCTGTAAACAAACAATCAATCAATAAATTCATCGCTGTAATTACTTGAATACGCTCTCTAAGATGGCATCAAATGATAAAATTTGCTCTCTTGATGATGAAACGCCGCAAATACTTGATTATGGTATCTAATCAATTATTTCACTTTATTCCTTATTAGTGTACCTATCTGAATTATAATTATTTGTTAAAGAATTCATGGAAAGTTATTGGATTATGATCTCTTGCAAAAGCATTACATTGACTATTTTATCAAGCTTTGAATGCAAGCATGCAAGCAATGAAACTCAAAATTCTAATTTTATTTTCAGACCTGAGCTGATGCTCTACATTTACAAGAATGCTGGTAGGCGCCATCTTAAATTCGAATAATTGATTTAAAATAAGTAAGGCACCTTAGTAATTGACGAAAAATCATTTTCTATTAAACATTCAAAAACGCTTACATAATAATTATTGTCTTGAATAAGATTATATGTCATCATTATTTTCTTGATACTTTGCCAGTTACGGTTTAAAACGGAGTGTGTTATAAATTAATATAGGTATACATTTACTATATTTATATTTTCTACTATGTTATGCTGTGTATGTGCACAGCACGATACAATGTGACCCTGGCTTATTTATAGTTATGTCGGTTTTGTTTTGTTTCCATACATTTCTCTAGCAATACTGTATATTATTATTTACAATAATATCACTTTATTTATATGAAAGAAACTGTATTGAATTTTTGTTTCTTTATTGAAAATAAATATTTCTATTTGCAATAAGGAATCCGTGATTTTTAGCGATGAAATTAACACGGTTCTTTAGTCTTCTTTACTTTTACTTAGGTTAGCTTTAAGGTACTAATTCTGCTGTTTTAACGTCGTCCCTAATTTAAACATCGCGGCAACCTAAAAGGGCAGTAAAGCAACAATATTTCTAATCTGACTGGACACATATATTGAAAGTAACAGTATAAATATACTATTGTAAGACCTGTTAAACGAACTTACGCGTCGCGATTTATGTTCTTTCTATATTCATATGCAATATTATTTCTTGCCCTTGATTATTGTCAGTTATCTCATTTAATGATGATGTTTAAATCCTTTTTTAACCTATCAACTTAATCCGTTTTCTAACTGTTTCTCTACACTATCATGTTTTCCGTTCAGTTCCACCATTTCTGCATTATTTTTAAGTTTCTCTGATTTATAGCTACCCGGCCCGATCAATGATAGGCCAACTGGTAAAAACACTAATCCATTAAATAGCCCGAAGAGGATAACTAAAAGGAAAATTTTGAAAAACGACTGAAATGTATAAGCTTTAGACATACTGAGGAGAGATAATGATAGAAATGTTGATCCACCGCCTAATAACACAGCGGAGCCAATAGATGTGACGGTTTTAAAAGATCTTTCTGAACTGGAGCCTTCTTTAAGTGTTAAAAATGTGTGACCAACATGAGCTGCGTAGTCCACGCATAAGCCTGTTGCTAGCTCTAGACCTATACAACACACAATATCTACTGTCATACCCCACCTTTGCATGCATCCTAATACGTTAATGATTGTCAATAGCACACAAAGGAATATCCACAAACACATTTGGAGATTTGTTATCAAAACAACAGTACAAACCATTACACACAACAACGCCAGCTCTATATTCCTCTCTACCTCGACAGCGATAATTTCATCTGTGACCCAACTAGCGAAGACCTTTGACCAGACACTCCGATAACCATCACCACTCGTTATATTTGCAGACTTTACGATATCCTTTACACGATTCATTGCTGGTATATACTCGTCTGGGCCTTGAAATTTAATGAATTTAAATGTCATTGTAGAAGCTAATATTTCCGTAGCAGGAACACCGCACGAAAAATTTTTCGCGAATTTAAAGTTAACTTGGTATCTGCCTCCAATAGGGCTATATAAAAATCTAGACAAATAGCTATTAAACTCTGAAGCTGTTACTGATGACGAATTTTTTACCATGTCTCGGTTAAAATTTTGTAAAACATATTGATGTAAGGATTCAACCCAGGAATTGGCTTCCTTTACATAAACCTCTTTCTTTAATTCCTGCATCATGTCATATAATTTTACCATTTCATTATTATATTCCATTTTACCTAGAAATACCATTGCCATATTCCCTTCTTCAGGATAATAATAGTCGTACGTGTCTATGAAATCTTTGTAATACGTACCATCGGGGATAAACCATTTAGGATCAAACCTCTGTTCGAGGTGGAAAATAGCCTGAATACTGAAACCAGTAATGATAACTGTAAATAGAATGACCACAGTTTTACCGGGAATAGTGAACACTACATGTTTATAAAAGTTTGCTAAGAAATTTTGAAATACTGTCTTATTTGTGACTAACTTAATTTCTTTTGTGTGTTGATAACAAAACAAAAAACCATTTCTGTTATTTTCAATTCTTTTAATATCTAATGTAAAAACTGCAACGTAAAATGTGACTGAGTAACAAAATATGAAAAACACACCTACTGCAGCGTAAATACAAAAGGATTTCAGTGACGGTAATATCGTAATAGCACCAATAAGTAAGGCAACGATGTCAGTAAACGATGTAATTACTATAGATACGCCGGCGTGCTTCAGCATTAAACCTACTTTCACTGGTAAACTTTTCTCTGATGCTGAAGCGGGTAGATTCTCCCAACATGCATTCATCACGAACATATCGTCTATTCCGAGACCCATGAGTAAAAAGGGTAAAGAAGAATGCACTGGACCAAATGATATGCCAAGAATAGAACACCACCCTACGGCCGTAACATACGCGAGTCCGACACAAAGCAGACCAACACTGCCCAATGTGAATCTAATTTGCAACCAGTTAAACCGTGACAATGCAAATTGTATATACAAAAACATAAACATTATACCTAAAAAAAGTTTGTCTAAGTCATCAAACATTGCTTTACCACTTATATCAGCAAAACTCCTTCCAGCCTCATAAAAAAGGTTAATTTTTGTCATGTCTTTGGAAATAGATCTCATTGTATCTAAAAATTCATTCTCCCACAATGCCAGTGGAATAGATACCCAGTCTTCAGTGCCTACCAAATTACCCATTTTATTTAGGTCAACAGCAGTCATATTCACTTGAGTATACCATATCAACATAACAGATCTAGCAGACACAACTTGTCCATGTTCATTATATTTCACACCTCCTACAAGTTGTGTATAGTCTACAGGATGACCAGTAGTAGGATTTGACTTAACTTCATTAATTTTATCTATGATATCTTGGCTACTTGCTTGACTTATTTCTGCTAAATTGTTCTTCCATAAATCCAGAATGTTGTACTGGAGGCATGCATATTGAAAACTTTCTAAGAAATCACAGTAGAACTCATCATTAACCCAAAGGGTTGGGTCTGAAAAATCACTGTCACTATTTACACTTTTATTAGAACTACTTATATCACTATTTAAAAAATCCAAGGATCTTTTGTCTCTATTTGAGCTATAAAAGTTAACAATAGGCACTTCAAAACACAAGTCTTTGATTGAATAATCTTCTTCTAGGTACTTCACTTGTATACTCTTAATCTTACTGGTAATGTTGTATATTGCAAGTAATACTTGTGGATCCAGTACATTATCGGCTGTTAAAACAACTTTCTGAAGTCTAAAACCAGTACCAAATTTATCAATATACCAGTTAGTGTCATAAAAGAAGTCTGACTCTGGAGGCACCCATAATTTCATGGGATTCTTCTCTATGTGGAATTTGAATAGTCCGATACAACTCAGACATACGAAACTGAGTGTAAGAACAACTGTCTTCCATGGGTGCCTTGCCACAACCACACCTAGATTGAAGAAAATTTTTTCAACTAGATGTACAGATTTGGATGACATTGATTCCCATATATCTTGGGGAGATCTCACACCTTTTTTTGCAGACATGATTTTGAATATTCTCACGAGCCTTCACTATACCAAATTGGTGATGATTGATAACAAATATGAGACCATAGCCAGAATTGTCTCAGATAATGTCACAAATACATAGCCACAATGTAAACAAAGAAAAAAAAAAGTCACTGATTAAAATAATACGGCGGGGCACGCGGCGACCGCTCAGTGTCAGCGCTTAGCGCTCGACTGATATCTTTATCTGCGGCTACGTCGAGACCACGCGCAATTATTCAATTTTTTCACTTGATAATTTACCCATACATCTAACTACTATTGGTCACAAATGTAGAGTACACATATCTAATACCTATGCATAATATTCAACGAGAGGCGTTATCAGTTCAGCTTTAAATTAACTACTACAAGATATAGCAAATAATTTACGAGTTATGACACTGTTAAATTATAAATACGATACATACCGTAATTAACTGCCTATTCTTTTGGATTTATCATTTAGGCTATATTCAATCATTTCAGTAGGCAGGTAACTGGACAAATTTAAATAACGCGGACAGAGCATTACCGTAGGTTATCAAATTAAGGCTTAGCGATATTATATGAAATCTCGGAATGGGTTTCCTATTCTCGGCAATTAGCTTGTTACAATGATATAAACTGCTTAATAAGATAATAATGAAATAAATATATGCTAAAAGTAAATAGGTATAATGTAAGCCCAAACAAGATGTTTATTTACTTTGCTAGTGATGTCATTTGTTAATTTGTTATATGATGTGTAATCGTAACAAAAAAAAAAACTTCTTTACTTTGCCAGCTTTGGCCATTGCAGATAAATAGAAAAATAATTAAGATATTGCATTATTTATTTATAACTATATGATTGATTAGAGGTGAAGATTAAGCCAACCATAAATAAGTTGCTGTGACATTTCTAGCTGTTTTAAGTTTCTTAATAATTATTTAAGTATTATATGAGTTTAATTAACGTTTTAGACTTTTACGATTTGTACACATACTTAATATTATCCTAGGTAACGAATCTTACTTGAGTAAGACCCGTTACTTAACATTATAATAATTATAATAATAAAACTCTTAATAATTATTATTAAGAGTTTTATTAGATATAAAATGTACATTCCTAAAAACATAAGAGTTATATTATCGTAGACCGGACGAACTTGTCGGTTACTATCGTATTGCTGAATTCGGTGAACCTAACATACAAAACTACATAAGCAAAGGTTTGTAAAGATATTCTGGATGTACATTTTTCCTCTACTTCTGCGCTACAACATGGGCAAACATTATTGTATGAACAAAATGTACATAATGTCTGCTCTTATTTTTATGTAGTTATTTATCGCAATATAATAATCAATTCAACACTTTATTCGTGATTAAGTAATAATCGTCTAAGTACCTAAATCTTTAAACTAAACTTATTCACAAACTTTCATATCTTTATATATTATTACTAGCTGACCTGGCAAACGTTGTTCTGCCATATAATCACCTAGCGGTATAGAATATATTTACTTTACGACCTATTTTCATACCTACCAAAGATACATAAAAAATTCATTAAAATCGGTCGATCCGTTTCGGAGGAATTAGACCACAAATACCGTGATTACACACGAGATTTATATATATATATATGTAGATTGTATTTGAATAATCATAATATTTCAATACTTAATGCCACTTTTTATTTCAGAATTAGTAAAATGACTGCTGGGCAGCACTATTATAGTTACTAAAACTTTGACTAAAATGGTGAAAAAGTAAAAAATATTGTCATTATTGTCAAATGTCATGGCATGGCATGATAACGTACGTAAGTGTCGGACGATGTTTTGAAACTAGAAAACAATCGTTAACTTTGAGCTTATTATAAAATTCATATTTTATGAACACATGTAAGAAAGTATATACTAATCTACAATAATGTGGACAACAAAAACATTCTTGACCAAAACAAAACGCGGTAACATTCTGAAAGTAAGGTTATGTTTCGTATATACTTTATAATAACAACTTGATTTTCGGCTTAACGGAGACTTATTTTTCCACAGATTGTCAGAGAACACTACTTGCGTGATGATTTGTTGTGTGGTTCCGCTGCTTGTAATACATGCCCTCATAAGGACGATGAATTCGTGCTGGAGGGAAAACCTGAATCAATCTGCGCTTTGTTCGATTATCCTCACTATTTGATCCTTGATACCAACGTTGTGTTACATCAAATAGACGTATTGGAGGCGGATGCTCTGACCAATGTGATAATACTTCAGACAGTTCTGGAAGAAGTGAAACATCGGAACACTGCTATTTTTCAAAGACTTTTAGAGATCATTGGAAATAAGAAGAGGAAGTTCTATTCGTTTGTAAATGAACATCATAAGTAAGTAGTTATTGTTTTAACATAAGATAATTTAATGACAAATATAGTATTAGAGCTCCAGGAATATAATATTGTGTAAATGGTTAACTTTTATGTGGAACTAGTTGCTTACCTTCACTGTGTGATAAAGTTGAATCAATCTTGGGCAGCTCCATCTATGGATTGCTTCAGAAATGATTTATCAAAATAAGAAAGTTGAACTTACCAAAGTATCATGACAGGCACAAGGACTGCTTTATATAATTAGCTGCTTTATTACTTATAGAGACACTTACATAGAAAGAAATCCTGGAGAGAAACAAAATGATCGCAATGACAGAGCAATTCGGACAGCATCGGCATGGTATGAGACTCACCTGAGTATCAACAGTGTGGTGGGTGAGTTCCCCAAAGTTGTGCTGCTCACTGATGATGAGAATAATAGACAACAAGCACAAAAAGAGGGAATTGTTTGTTGTTCTGGTAAGGAGTTTGACAATTTAAATCTATACTATACACAATATAATAAAACTGAAAAGTTTGTTTCTGTTTTTATTTAAACTAACTAATCTCTGGAAAATTCTATCAAATTTGAAAATTCTATTATCAATTGCTACCTCATTAACAAAGATTATATAGGCTTAAATATGTTACAAGCCATAGTTCATGTATATACAGGATTGATTTTTGTACAAATATAATTAAGGATAGCTTTATGTAAGATCCCAAGTATGATAAAATGTAATTGAGGTATGGAGTTTGAAAATACTGCTTACAACTGATAGGTGATAATAATAAGCTCACTCTGTATTATGTGAGATCTTCAGTAAGCAAAAGCTATATAAATGATGGCTTATGGCTGTATATACAAGTTTGAGTAACTGCAATGGGTGAACCATTATCACCTTACATATGCAGACTGTATAGCACCATCTCACTTTCTCAGTAGAGTGGTTTTGTCATTCTCTTTCTGTCAATAATATACATATTTATTTTTTACATTACAGTCAAAGACTACATCGAAAATGTGAATGGCTTTGTAGGCCTTATAGACAAGTTGTCTAAAAATGTGATGCCAGAGAGTTGTTCAAAAGATGCTCTATACCCAGCTCACTTAACACCAGTGCAGATACACACCGGCATCCGAAATAGCCGAATCCACCAAGGAACATTCCGTGCCAGTCGGGATAATTTCTTAGAAGGCACTGCCAATGTCAATGGATATGAGAAACCTGTAAGTGTAATCTTGATTGAACTATTTTTTTGTGTTTGTTGGTATGATGCGAATATTCGCATCCGCATCCGCAATTGCGTAGGTTAGAAAGAAAATGGGTGGACCGAGGAATAGCGCGATGATACTTAAAGTGATGATGAGAAACAAGAAATACCAGAAAACGGTATAGCTAATGCTATTCTCAAAAAGAAACTACTATTTTACGCCAAACAAAATAAAAAAATATTTATATGGTAACAGCTAAAGCATTTGTCGCAAAGAATTGAAATTAATATCAACAATAACATGCAAGTTTGTATTGCCATCATCAGCCAATGTTCCTAGTAATCAGTGGTTCACTAGGAACATTATAGAGCATGTTTAATTTATGAACTTTTGCAAAACAGGCTTGAACCTGCATAGGCGGTGATATTGGTTTATTCCCATCTTAACCTGCGTCTCTGACCCCGAATGGGGAAAAATGGGAATGTCTGTATCATCTTCGCCCAAACGTAATAGGAAGTAAAAGTTTCATTTGTTCCCAAAATATATTTCATAATTAATTTTGTTTTGTGCCACCGCACCTAAGTATCGTGGTAAGTACCTAAGTAAAGTGTCCTGCAATCCAACTCACTTCAAGAACGAGATATGGAGTTCTTGAATTGCAATCTTTTTATGATATATCGCAGTTGCTTATTGTCAAAAAGATTCTTGAATCATACCATCTGCAAAACAAATTATGAATCCAAATAAATTTTTTTTACAGATTTTGCTACAAGGTCACGTTGGTATAAACAGAGCTGTGGATGGCGATATTGTTGCCATAGAAATATTCCCTGAAGAGGAATGGAGAAAACCAAGTGACATAGTTCTAGAAGACAAGGCTGAGGATCCTGGTGACTTATTAGAAGAAGAAGCATTGCTGCTTAACACCGCTGAACCAGCTAACAAGAAGGATGACAATATCACCCCCACTGGAAAAGTAGTTGGAATTATTAAAAGGAAATGGCGGCAGTATTGTGGTATTTTGATGCCAAGCAAGTTGCCAGGTATGTTGGCAATCCTGTCAGAACCCATCTAATGACTTAGAAAATTATAAATGCATAAATCATTAGAGGGGTTCTCACTCTCTTATATCGCAGCCATATTACCTTGATTGGAGGAGTTCATAAGATTGGTAGTAATTTTGTAAATTTGACTTTTGATAGGACACTTATGAAAAAATAATGCATATAATAAATTTACAGTTTGCTAGTTGTCATCTTTCATTTTACGTACTTTAGAAAGATTTCACAGAGATGTGAAATCTTAAGTAGTCTTATCTTATCTTATCTTGTGTGGGGGCCAGTCAGTACAGACCGGCGACACTTTAACCCAGTGGGATCTTTTGTGTCGACTTTCCCAATAACGACCGCCACAGATGATTTCCTAATAACGACTTCTATAGATGTTCATGGCAGTCGGGACCGACGGCTTAACGTGCTCTCCGAGGCACGAAGCAGGCGATAATTGTCAATCAATACGCACATAATTTCGAGAAGTCATATAACTTCCGAAAGTGAGAGGTGCGCGACGTGGGTTCGAATTCGAGACCCATTGCATTGTTGGTCTCCCCACTGAGCTATCGCTGCTCATCTTAAGTAGTAGTAATAATAAAGGAAAGGGGACAGCTAACAGCTGTCGGATTAGTCTGATACGCTATACAGCATTTCTTCATCAATTATTATATTTAAACATATATGCAATTATCTCTTCTATAAAAGACCTAGGTATCAAAAGATTGCTGTACATATTAGACACCACAGCACAGCACCCCTCAGAAGATGTTCTGGATTCTAATGTGTATTCAAAACTTAATTCAATCACTCAAAAAGGTTGAGATCATTACAGTAGAAATGCTACTGTCTCTATTCTATTCTATTCTGTGTACACAGGTGCGACGCGGCACTTGTTCACGCCGGCGGAAAAGTGCGTCCCGCGCGTGCGCATCGAGACGCGCCAGAGCGACGTCCTCGCCACGCAGCGCATCCTC